>OX336389.2:1491800994-1496948494 GCA_946902985.2 Meconema thalassinum | reverse complement strand
ATACTTACAAAATGGAACTCCAGATTGAAACGACTTATAAAAAGATGAGCGGAAATACTTTCAAAAGGGAATTTAGAAGGAAAATACTCACGAAAGGAATAGATTGAAAAACACGCACAAAATGTAGGTTAGGTTCAAAATACAATGTAGAGTCGAAATACTTACAAAATGCAATTGAAATTCAAAATACTTACAACATGCTTTGGTGATTGAAAATACATACAAAATGCAATTGAGTTTCAAAATACTTACAAAATGCAATTGAAATTTATAATACACAATGCAATTTAGATTGAAAAAGCCCATTTCAGATTCAAGATACTCTCAAAGTGCGATTGAAATTCAAAATAATTACAAAATGCAATTGAAATTGAAAATGCTTACAAAATGTATGGTAGATTCAAACCACTTAGTTGGATTGACAATACTTACAAAAAGCAATTCAGATTGAAAATAATTACAAAATGTAATTTAGATTCAAAAGACTCACAAAATGCAATTAAGAATCAAAATACTTACAAAATGCCTGCCATGCAAAATGCAATGTAGATTGAAAATACTTGCAAAATGTGGTTTAGGTTCACGAATGAGCTACAGCCACAAGAGGAGAATGATCTGAAGTACGGGGATGGGGAGACTAGTGTGTGTGTCTGAGTCTTCAGTCTTTTGAGTGATTTGAGTCGCCGTCCTGAACTAATCATTTCATCTCTGCATAGCTACCACACCTTACGTCCCAGGCAGTCTGTTTTACATATTCAAACCTTGGTCTACCCCTACAGTTCTTGTCCTTGACCTTTCCTTCCATAACTACGCTTGCTATTCTTGGGTATTTTAGTATGTGCCCTACCAACCTATCTCTTCTCTTCAGTTGCAGTCCCTAGAAACCTCTCTCATCTCCCACTCGTTACTCTATCTAACATATAATCTGCATCATTCTCCTGTAACACCACATTTCTAATGCTTCTATTGTCCTTTTTGCTGTTGCACCAACAGTCTATGTTTCACTTCCATAGAGCGCCACGCTCCAGACAAAACTGGCTTTCTAATACCTAAATCTATATTTGATGTCAACAAATGTATTTTCTGTAGAAATGCTTTCCTTGCTTGAACCAACCCACTATTTATATCCTCTTTGCTTCGTCCATCACTGGTTATTTTGCTTCGTATCTAGCAGAAGTCTCCTACTTCCCTTAGCTTTTCGCCTACCAAATTGACGTCAAATAGGGGTTTCTGATTTATTTCCGTTACAGTAAATTATTTTTGTGTTACATTTATTGATTTTTATCATGAATTCTTTCCTCAAGACGGAAACCATACCACTTAAAAACTCGTTCAATTTTTTCTGTTAAATCGGCTAAGATGACAATACCATCAACAAAGCTCAAAGTTGAAATAAATTATACAATAGCATAATTAATAGTAGAAATTGTTAATTGATAGAAATTGTTATTATTTCAATCTAATACAGTCTAAATGTCATTAGAATGAGTGAACCAGAGCGGAAATATTAAGGGAATAAACCATTATCGTCATTCCATCGAAAGACCACCACTGACCCCAGCGTTTTATGAGTGTCGAACTCCTGGCAGTTCCGGAACAATCGTCTGCAACCAATGAATTATAGGACCTCTTCATTTATCCATTGCCGCAAGTTCTCGATAGAGAGAATTTTAATATTTTTGTTGAAACATCATGTAGGCCTATAAGCTACAGATGGTGTGTTTATTTTTGTTGAAACACCGTGTATAAGCTACAAAAAATTATCTTTATACTTATTTTATCACTGATTGAATGTACGAAAAATGGCGTGTATCCCAAATCCATAAACTAATTAAAGCAATGTAAAAATGCACAGCTAAATTTTGGAAATACCTTATTAAGTTTCGGATATGATACCGTATATATGGAGTATCAGCACTAATCAGCGCATTGTTGTAGGCTCACCGTGTTGGGAGAGGTTGGTGAGGGGGGGGGGGGGGGGAGGGGAGGAGGAGGATTGTATTGATTAACCAATAAAATGCCACTGAAGCTAATGAGCCCCTTTACGTAACGTGTACAATGCAGTGACCTGGGTTTTAAAACAATCTAGTTTAGCGCCTAGCAAAACAATGTTGGGTCGAAACAAACATGTCTAGCACATATGAACGACAGAACATTAGGCAAACTAGAGGAAGTAATTGAAGGGTCCACGGGAAGAAGGTTGAATGTCAAAGAATGTAAAATGTTCAGGAAACGGATTTTAAAGTTTCATTTCTTATATGTACTGTACTTATATGTAGCCTACGCGTCAACTTGAAACGTCATTTTGTCACGACCCTCATTGTTCTTAGCCAGACACAATTGTGCCTTCAATACGTCGCAAAGAGGCCACCAGATCGCGCTGATATCTCGATTTTACATTTCGAGTGACATTGCCCCTTCTTCCCGTGAACCCTGATTCTATTTCGTAATATGAAGTTTATCTTCAGTTTACAAGTTCGATTTTTTCCTCACTTTCCTTCATTGCGTGTTCAATGTATAGATTGGAAAATATGGGTGAAAAGTTGTAGCCTTGCCTTGAATACCAGCTTCTCTCTCAAGTCCTTTGGCTCGAATAACTGCTGTCTGGTTTCTGTTGAGCCCCCCCTATTCCAGTCGTGGTACAGATTGTTGCCCAGATGTACAGTACATTGATTGTGTGCTGTTTCAGGTGGCGTGCTGGTCTGAGATGGCCTGGTGTTTGTTCAACAAACCGATGACTTTCTTTGCTGTTATTATATTGATGCAGATTTTAAGGTAAGGTGGATCGATAAAAGTTTATCCTTGTTTGTAAATTGAATTATACAAGCGTATATGAATTTAAGCTCTTTGTGAGAAAATAGTACAAGCAAATGTAACTCACAAAAACTCAAGTGTCATTTACAAGGGGAGTGCGCCTCCGATTAGGGAATAGTCCATCTCCTTTGGGTACAATCGTGTTGACCGACTGAAAAGCACCAAACTTTTGTTTTGTTTTTGGAAATGAAACTCCACAGCCTGATTCAAATCGACCGACTGGGTCAGGGATTGGAATGAACGAAGCCCCCATCTAGCGGCGAGGATATGAACTGTGCCGGCTGCCGAAGCCTGTCGCACTCCCCTGTTTTGTTTTTATTGGCATTTAATTTAATTACTTGTCAATGAGGACCCAATTAAATATGATTAATTTCATATCAAAATATACTAAAGCAAATATATTAAACTGCTTTTTAGGAACTACTAGCTCTACCCAGCATGCCTTGCAATGCCAATCAAAGACAGATAGATAGAAAGGAAGATGATAATGTTGTCATTGGTTTTACGTCCCATTTAACAACTGCGGCCTTTAGAGACGCCAGGGTGACGGAATTTTGGCCCCAAGGGGATCTTTACGTGCCAGTAAATCTACTGACACGGCTCCCTCGCATTTGTGCACCCTCAAATGCCAATTGACTGCGCCCGGATTTGATCCTGCAATCTTGGTAACAGCAGGCGAGAACGTTACCGCTGAGCCACGCAGTCTGCTCCAGAAGGATAAAAACTGAAGTGCCTTTGGATAAACAACATTCTTTGTTTTTCTGTCTGGTGCCCCGGTCCTTATGCATTAGGCTGTGCTGAGGAGACATCCATGTCAGGACATGTCACCTCGCGATGAATCAGCAAGCCTTTCTCAAACCTTGCATTGTGGTGTCATAAGTATACAGATTGTGCAATTGGGTTACTGTGGGATTTAAGGCTTCCCGTTAAGTCCCTCGCCCTTTTGTGTTACATCAATAATTTGTAGCCAGAAACATTCCCTGGAGTGCACACAACAACTCACTCAAATTTCATCGCAATCGGATGAATGGTATATGAACGCATAGGGGACATACATACAGACAACCTATCACGTAACATTGATCTCTACTTAGTATAAAACTGTCCCCGATTCATGGATGTTACGGGTAAACTCGAGAACCAATGGATGGATTTTGATGGGGTTTTCACCATTCTGTAAAGGATATCTCGAGGATGATTTCTTTAGAAAATAATTTATTTATGATCAAAGGAAACCGAGCAGTAACGATTTGAGTGGAAAAGTCGAAAAATAACCTGGGGTCCGAGCGCTTTGTAAGCTTACGCTGGGCAAACCGTTAAAAATATCTAAATACTATGAGTGCACGAATTGTTCAGCATGAAAGTTCTACAAAAAAGTCCGCGAGAGCATATGTCTATCTTCCATACATTGCCCACTATAAGTGTTTTTACGTTTTAATTTCTTCCAACCATGTCCATTCAACTACTGAGGCGATAGTTTACGAGCTAGCTAAGGGCGAGTCTATCATCCCTGTTACAGCCTAGCTAGCGGGCGAACCTATTGCCCCAGATACGGCCAGTAGCAAACCGTTGAGTCGTGTTGAGTTAAGACTTCTGAGAAGGGTGGTTCTGTTTGGAGTTTCCCTGGAAGTGCAACTCGGGTTTTCTTCATTTCGCCTGTGAAACACAGTCAAGTTAAGATTGGATGAAAGGGGGCTTTGAGTTTCATTCACCTCGCCATTTCCTGGAAGTGCAACTCTCATTTCAATTTAAGATTGGACGGAAGGGGGATAATATTATATTAAATTACACTGATTGGCGTATAATCTCTACTTAGTATAAAACAAAGTCCCCGATTCTTGGATATCACGGGTAATCTCGAGAACCACTGAATGATTTTGATGCGGTTTTCACCATTCTGTAAAGGATATCTCGAGGAAGGTTTCTGTAGAAAATAATTTATTTATGACCAAAGGAAGTCAAGCACTAACGATTTCAGTGAAAAGGTCGAAAAAAAACTGGCGCCCGTGCACTTTTTAAGCTTACGCTGGGCAAACCGTTAAAAATATCTATATACTATGAGTGTAAGAATTGTTTAGCATGAAAAGTTCTACAAAAAAGCCCGAGAGAGCATATCTCTATCTTCAATACATCGCCTACTATAAGTGTTTTTACGTTTTCATTTCTTCCAACAATCTCCATTCAGTTACTGAGGCGACAGTTCACGAGCTAGCTAGGGGCGAGTCTATCACATCAGTTACAGCTGAGCTAGCTGACGAGCTTATTGCCTCAGTTACAGCCAGCAGCAACTGTCGAGTCGTGTTGAGTTAAGACTTCAGAGAAGAGTGGTTGTGTTTGGAGTTTCCCTGGAAGTGCAACTCAGCTTTTCTTCATTTCGCCTGTGAACTTTTAGTTCCGCAAAATTCACAGTCAAGTTAAGATTGGACGGAAGGGGGATTTGTGTTTCATGCACCTCGCCATTCTTAAATTACGTCTGACAAGAATTTGTTGCACATGCATCTCCATGATAATATATTTAATAGTCCAGTCAGTGATTTTAACCCATCATGCCGAGACGTAAAACGGATATTGGTCGTTGTTCATTGACATTGAAAACAAAAAGCGCTTATCACGTAATGCATCCATAACTTTTCCCGGGCGAAGCCGAGTCGGGTTTAAATGCCGGGCTCGGCCAGAAATGAAGTGGGAGCGCCGGATGGTCAAGCGTTTGGCGCGGGTCGGGCGGGGCATTCCTCAGACCAGCAGCAAAGAATGCTAGGCACTACACCATGAGGGGGCATATATCAATAAATGGCTTTTTGGATTATATCATGGACAAATCTAGTTGATCAAGGGAGAAATTTTGAAAATCATATAAGAAGCTATTCTCAAATTAAAAAGCAGTCGTATCGTTCATCGCCGAGGTGAACAGTAATTAGGAACTGTAAATCTGTTTATTGCTCCCATTTTGTTACACTAGTTATTTATTGTTTTAATGGGCGGATCTATGAGGTCATCTACTAGAGAACAAAATTGATGAATCATGTTTTCCGAGCTGTGTTCAATCAGGCATCGAAATTGGTGTAATGCGTGATAATGTTCGATGTAAAAGCCGTTTAACCCCCTCCCCTTTTAGTCCCAACACTTCCCAAGTACGTTTACGCATTTGGTAGCCTGTATTTCATAATCACCGGTGAGCCTGAATATTATCTTAAACAAGTGAGTAAATACATATGGTTTACTAAATTCGTATGGAAACAATCACCCATAAATTAAAAACAAAAATATTTATCTGGCTCAATGCTGAGTATTATTATCAACATCATAATTATTATGATTATTATTATTATTATTAAGAAGGAGACTAAATTGATCCACCAACGTAGCCATGTCGCGCGATTTACGGCATTGATAATGGATCGCCAGAGTGTGGTTTCCCTCCTTCTTTTTCCATGGTATGGTATCTTATTTCAAATCCCGGGGCAACTACCATATTCCAAGACTTTAATTAATGTTACATACTGAGCTCCAATCATACGAGCCTCCGTGGCTTAGGCGGCAGCACGCCGGCCTCTCACCGCTGAGTCCGTGGTTCAAATCCCGGTCACTCCATGTGAGATCTGTGCTGGACAAAACGGAGGCAGACAGGTTTTTCTCCGGGTACTCCGGTTTTCCCTGTCAACATTTCATTCCAGCAACACTCTCCACTATCATTTCATTTCATCTGTCATTCATTTAATCATTGCCCCAGAGGAGTGCGTCAGGCCTCGGCAGCCGGCACAGTTCATATCCTCGCCGCTAGATGGGGGCTTCATTCATTCCATTCCTGACCCGGTCGGAGACTGGAAGCAGGTTGTGGATTTTCATTTTTCACTGAGCTCCAATCATAAAAATAATACAGGTCAGTTTGCTCATTCAACGCACATAACTGCACAGGACTGATGGTCATGATGTTCCAAAACCTAAATAAAGAATCAAATTTATGAAGAGTTCATATTGTATTATTGTTATATTTTTCGTAAGATAAATTTCGTAATTTTATAGAAAGTGATGCGAAGCGTTTTCATAAAGCCCCCCATAGCATAGACGTGGTCGTTATGTCCCGCTACTTTGGCTACACGAAGTCCAGAGATCGAATATTTGAATCTCGGCACTGACAGCAAGCAAGTGCCGATTGGTACCTTTCATCAAGGACGGGGCACATACCCCAATCCTAAACCACACAAATTACAGCTACACAGAGGAACACAGTCTATCATACAAATTCATCACTCCCTCACGTACACGGGGCTGTTTACTAAGATGTCCCAAGCCCATAAAGTGAATAAGTACAGTAGTTGTGAGTCAACAAAATGATGGATGTGTCCATTCACAGACATCAGTGCCTACGGTTTGGAGCTATAATCACGAAGAGAAAAACATCGTTGTTGCTTCTGACATTTGTTTCTCTATATGTGACAATATGTTGAGTTGTAATCATACACGAAACCACCTGGTTCTTCTTTTTCATTTTATAATATACAGTATTTGCTAAATCAATTCACAAGTGGGACAAGTGGTGGATGAACTTTGCCTTTCAACTCTGATGACAGTTCACTCGTCGTATGCAATCAGCACTCGATTCTACCTACGACATTCTCACGCATTAAGGTTCCGAAATGAACGGTAGCGTTTGGTGCACATCAATAAAAATAATAATAATAATAATGTTATTGGTTTTACGTCCCTTTTAACTACAGTGGCTTTTAGAGACGCCGGGGTGCCGGAATTTTGCCCCGAAGGGGATCTTTAACGTGCCAGTAAATGTACTGACACGGCTCCCTCGCATTTGCGCACCCTCAAATGCCAGCTGACTGCGCCAGGTTTCGAACCTGCAACCATGGGCTCAGCAAGCGAGAACGTTACCCCTGAGCCACGCAGCCAGCCCCACATCAATAAAAAGGAACATAAGAAATTTGGGACTTGATTTGGTGACAAGCAAGATTTGAGTAACCTCCATTGAAACCACAGTTCTCCGACTGGAATGGAATGGAATGCTAGCCGAGGATACATCACTTCAATCATCAGAGTGATGATGCCATTAGCATATCATTAGGAGCCATCAATCACTTTTTCTTTGCATGTACGAGATTCCGGACACAACAGAAGAAAATTCCCACGACGATCCACGACTATACTCTGTGAGCTGCCTGAATAGGATTACATTTGGCCGGAAATTCCACGTCAGTCATCACCCCTCTGCCTCTTGACCAATCCATGTTCGCTTAGTTGATGTCATAATACTCTGCGTTGCAATATTACAGCCCACGTGCGTGAGTGCCTAGTCAGCTGTATCTCTAGCTTGTACAGTGTGATCGCTTGTTATTCTAACTGTTTGACAACCTTGTTCCCTGACCACATGGCGAGGCGAGAACTGTCAATCCTATTCTGGCAGCTAAGAGTTTTTTTTATACCAACTATATATAGCATCACTACTTTGCTTGCTACACACAACAGAGAAACGTATCTAGCAGTTATACAGTGTCCAAAAGATAGCGAACTTCAAATATAGGTTTATATGCATCTCTCCTTTGCAATGTGTTTTCTTTTTTATGATATGTTTTTGCAGGTATTTGATACTACTCCACAACAAATATTTAAATTAACGGGAAATACTTCCATTACAGTGTTGAAAAATTCTCTCATATGTTCGTGAAATTTGTTAGTGATGTGTTTGTTTGTATGGCCTAAATGCCAAGTAAATAAATAAATAAATAAATAAAAAGATAGATAGTCTAATAAATGAAAGACATAATATATAGATGGGTAGATGCATAGGCAGTTACTGTAAATAAATACATAAATGTATAAATAAATAAGAAGTTAGATGGATAGGTGCAGTAAATAAATAAATACATAAATACTCGTAAGTAAATAAGAAGATAGGTAAATAAATAAAAAGGTAGACAGATAGATAAATTAAATATAGATTGGTAGATAAATTAATAGATAGGCCTACCTAATTAATTAAATAAATATAAACAAATTAATAAATAAGAATATAGATAATTACATAAATACATGAAAATAGATAAATAAGCCGGCCCCGTGGTGTTGGGGTAACGCACTTGCCTCACACCTGGAGGACCCGGGTTCGATTCCTTGCTCCGTCAGGGATTTTAGAAACTGACGTGAGGGCTGGAACGGGGTGCACTCAGCCTTGGGAGGACAATTGAGTAGCTGACTGAGAGTGAGGGAGCGCCCCGATCATGGAAACCAAGATTAACTGCCGAGGGGACCCGATGCGCTCATCACGCGTTACCCCAATATCTGTAGGCCAATTGGCTGGGCAGCGATCGCTTGGTAGGCCTAGGCCCTTCATAGGCTATTGTGCCAGGGGTTACTTTTTTTTATAGATATATACATAAATATACAACTGAAAGATGCATATTTAGATAAATAAATAAAAGATTTATTTATTTATTTTATTTATCGTATGGCTTTTAGTGCCGGGAGTGTCCGAGGACATGTTCGGCTCGCCTGAGTCTGTAGCTGCTTCCAGCGGACACCCTAAAGGGTGAGCTACAAGTTCCGTTCAATTTCAAGTAGTTCCAACTATCGCCACCAGATATCAATGATACCTAGTGGTGAACGTTGGAACTTTGATAGAGCGTTCTGACGAAATCTAACCTAACAAATTTTGCTTTACACAAGTGTAGTCTGTGAAAGGATCTTTTACATGCCATAAATCTATGACATGGGACCGCCGGCTTTACTTCCCCTCCGAAGGAAGGCATGCTGAAGGATTTTTAACGCTCTTAAAAAATCCGACGACTTCGGCCGGGTTTGAACCCGCTATCTTGGGCACAGCAGTTCAGCATGCTACTGACTACGCCACCGATACATAGATAGGTAGATAAAATACATAAAAATACATAGATAAAGAATTGAATAATATATAGATAGGTAGATAAATAAATAAATAAATATATATATATTTAGTCTATAAATAATTGTAAGACTATTGATAGATAAATTAAATAATATATACTAATATTGATAAATACATAAGTAAATAATACACAATACATAAATAAATAAGAAATTGATAGATATACATATAAATCAATAACTGAGAAGATAAATAGACAAAGAAATAAAATATAGATAGGTAGATACATAGAGAGTTATGGTTAGCCATTTTCGGTGTTGCCTTGGTAATCACATTTCGATAGTTAGATAAATAAATACATAAAGAGATGGATGTATAAAAATAAATGAATAAATAAGGAAATAAATAAAAAGATAGATAAACAAATAAAAAAAAAATTAAATCAATCGATCAATAAAGTGCTGCTTTTCTGATTAGGTCACAGTTTACTTGTCCCGACCTGGAGGACTCTGAGACAGCAGAATGAATGTGTTATAATACAACCAAGTCACCAGTAAAATAGTTTCCCCTGTGGCAACACAGGATATCAACATAGGATGGTGTTGTTGTTACTTCATTTATGGGCTTGCGTCATCATGTCAATCAGCCCCGTGTATTTGTGTGTATACATATTTATATGGAAAGGATTGGACTGTGAATCTGTGTTATTGTGGTGTCGGTATTTGAGTGTGTGCATTGTCATTTCAAACTAGAATTTGGAAGGAGGTGGCCAAGGTTTTAAGTTAGGAACCATTCCGGCAGTTGCCTGGAGTAGAAATCGGAAACCACGGAAAGTCACTTCTAGGACGGCTGAGGTGGGAATCGAACCCACCTATTCTCAGTTCTGCCTCACGGGAAGGAGTGTACAGGGACATGCCAGTCCCTACACCACTTCCAGAGATCATACTGGCCACGCTGCAAGGAAGGCGAGTGATGGTTGCTGGGCCCTCGAGCACATTTCCTTCCTTGGGCTTGCCTCTCATGTTTTAACACCGTTCTCGTATTGATTTGCGCTTTTATTTCTGTCATTGTTTCATCCATCTTGCTCGCCCATCAGTGCAGCGAGTTCGTTTTTGTCTGACGCCACGCACGAAACTTAAGTTCTGTTGGAGAAAGGTACTGCACAAGAGCTCTGTGATGTTATCTTTATCTGACGATTTTGGTTCTATTATCAAGACCAAAACCCCAAGTGAGGTTGTCTAGTTTGCAACTGCTACAGCGAGTAAGGTTTACTTCAAGTCCTATTTCCCTCGTTTTGAAACACTTAGCCTATATGAACTTCGTTGTTTGGTTGGCTGCGTGGCTCAGCGGTAATGTTCTCGCCTGCTGGTCCCAAGGTTACAGGATCGAATCCTGGCGCAGCCAGCTGGCATTTGAGGGTGCACAAATGTGAGGGAACTGTGACAGTAGATTTACAGCATGTTAATGATCCTCTTCAGGGCAAAATTCCGCCACCCTGGCGTCTCTAAAAGCCGCAATATTTACAAAGGACGTAAAACCAATAGGCCTAATATTTTGAACTTCGTTGTCGATTTGCTTCATAAAATACTTCTTTAGGCAAGGAAGTAGCTAATCAACAGCCAAGTGTAACCTGGTGTTCCAAACTAGAGTGTACACAAGAAAAATGAATTCTATTCGTAGTTAGATTTATCGAGCTTTGGAACTGAGGTGTTGTTCAGCTCCAAATTCGACAACCACTGATGGTTTGAGATTTCATCCTGTTCAGAGGGTTTGAAATGTGTACACTAAGCCTCATAAGACAAAACTGACGATAGTTGGGTACAGTTCCCACCTCAGCCATTCTGGGAATGATTATCTCTTCTACTCCAGGCAAATGCTGGGACGGTTGATAGGGACACTACGGATGGCTGACACTCTTTCTACTTATTGCAATGTGAACTGTTGATCAGGTGCCATCTCCTTGTGTATTTGGATTCACAAAACCATGTTAAAATGATTAAAAATCATCTCTGAATTTCCCTGTGTCTTCTATTTCGATGAGTATCCAATTCAAGCATTCACAGCCCGTGTATAACATTTCTACACTCGACTGACTTTAGAGCTTAGTTCCTTCAGCTTAAAACTTTGCTGGATACCACGTTTCTTTATGTGTATCAGTCGTGAATGCATTGTCACTAGCCTTCAAAGCGTGCTAACTGCGGTGCGATGTTCACAGTAAAATCACATTGTCTGACCCTGTTGAGCACCAGGCATAATAACATTTGGAGCAGTCCCACCAACATCGCGGTTTTCCTCATCATTTGGATTACGGCGCCAGATTGGCTGCAAATAGGCAAATCTCCTAGCTTTACCCACAGCACTAGTGCTTGCGGTCCCAAACCCCTCAGCTAACTCCCAGCGATGACCAGCATTCCAGCCTTATCCAGCGTTCTAATTTGCCAACTTAATTCTCAGTCATAAGACAAGGAACGCGAAGTAGGCTACTTCTGTGGAATCCACGTCGACTTCAGGTTGCATGCGCCTCTACGTTGTACAAGGGGAAGATCAGTGACGTATGTGTACGAAGAAATTCACTAGACACCCCATCACATCCCCTGTAATTGTGCACTGTAGTGTTTCCAAAACTTTTAGGGACAGGGTTTGTAAAACAAAAGTCAAGTATTTAAGTACCGTACCTGAAAATGTATTAATACAGGAAGTTACACACCAGAGGAGTTGAATGAGTTTTTAAAAGGTATGGATTCTGTCTCGATGAAAGAATTCATGGTGAAAATTAATAAATGTAAAACAAAAATACTGGAATGCAGTCGAAAGAAATCAGGAACTCCTATGGATGTCGAATTGGCAGGTGAACAGCTAAAGGAAGTAGATGACTTCTGTTACTTGGGAAGCGAAATAACCATTGATGGACGAAGCAAAGAGTATATATAAAGTAGGTTAGCACAGGCAAGGAAAGCATTTCTACAGAAAAGGAATCTGTTGACATCGAATATCGATTTAGGTATTAGGAAGTAATTTTTAAAAACCTTTGTCCGGAGCGCAGCGCTCTATGGAAGTGAAACTTGGACTATTGGTGTAGGAGAAAAGAAGAGAATTGAAGCGTTTGAAATGTGGTGATACAGGAGAATGATGGACATCAGATGGGTAGATAGGGTTACAAATGAAGAGGTGTTAAGACTAGTGGGAGAGGAGAGATGTTTCTGGCGACTGCTAATGAAGAGAAGAGATAGGTTGGTAGGACACATACTAATACACTCAGGAATATCAAATTTTGTTATAGAAGGAAGGGTCGAGGATGAGAACAGTAGGGGTACACCAAGGTTAGAACATGTTAAACAGATTGCCTTGGATGTAGGGTGTGGTAGCTATGTAGAGGTGAAACGATTAGCTCAAGACAGGGAAGCATGGAGAGCTGCATCAAACCAGTCAAAAGACTGAAGACTCAAACAACAACAACAACAACAACAACAACAACCACCTGAAAATGTATTAATACATGAAGTTATACTGTTTTTTTGCATGTTCACATGTGAAATACACTCTTTTATACCCTTTGGGCATGGAGTCAATTAACTTAGAACACTCGTCCACTGTCATTTGCCCCCACAGTTGAGCAAGCATGTTTGAAGACTTCTTCTTGGCCAGTCTCTGTGCCATAGTGTTCCATGTTTCCTCGATAGTGTTGAGGTCTGGACATCATGGTAGCCAGGATAGCCAACACAGGAAAGACCCCATCCCGTAAACCGTGAGGCGAGGAGGTTCGAATCCACCCGCCGGCAACCTTGAAGATGGTCTTCTGTGGTTTCCCAACTGCCTTCCAGGCAAATGCCGGGGTTCGTCCCTAACTATAGGCCACAGCTGCTACCTTCCAATTCCTCGTCCTTACATTCACACTTTCCTCCCCTGACAACACTCCACACGTGACGGTACTTGTAGCTCACCCCATGAGTGTCCGCATAGCAGCAGCTACAAAGTCTGGCGAGCTGAAAATGTCCACGAACACTCCTGGCACTAAATACCATACGCTAAAAAAAAAGAGACACGAGCCTTACAGTACGGTAGTGTAACATCTGACATGTTATCCTACTCGTATACTACACTGCTTGGACATTCTTAAAATGTTAATTTACGCTCCGTTTTCATACTGGTACTCACGAATACCAAGATTAACGGCCGAGGGGACCCGACGCGCTGATCACGCGTCACCCCAATATCTGCAGGCCAAATGGCTGGGCAGCGGTCGCTTGGTCGGCCTTAGCCCGTCATGGGCTGGATAGTGCCAGGGGTTGACTTTTGACTATGATGAATGTTTATAGTGGGGTGAGTAGGCTTAAAATTATGCCAAAATATTTCACATCTGGCAAGCAATGCGCCCCTTTGGATTCAGATAGTACATGGATAGACAAGTCTAAAAAGCCCGGGACACAAATTTTTCTGGCCTCTAGCGGTGTTGGTGACGTAATCAATATGGCCGCCAAAATTTTGAGACACGCTTCTACATTCATCGTTATAACTCAGTTTACCTTTTCGTTTTTAACATAATAGTTAGTGATTATGAATCAGGAGAAAAAGCGTTTTCCAACGGTATATTTGATTTCATTGTTTAAGTTCACAATATCCACAAAAAGAAATTTGAAATTTTATAATTTATTTTGATTTTTATATTTTCAACGCACTTTGCTAAATAACTTGAATCCGTTACATGTAGCTGAAAACGTGTCCTATATTTTTTTGATAATCAAGGAATTACCTTCCCAACGGTATGTATTACCACTGTTTTATCGTAAACAGTTGCTAAAAATCTGCCAAAACAATGTAGCGTTGCATGAGTCGGTATCGTAACTATGCAATTTATATAGTAATAGAGCGTCTAAATAACTATTTAACTAGTAGGAAATGTAATTACTGTATTTTAATGTATATGTAAAATAATAATAATAATAACAATAATAATAATAATAATAATATTAATAATACCTTCTAAAAACGTGATAATACATAAGATTTCATACAGTAAATTTCTTTTTTCAAGCAGAAGTTGTGTGAGGAAGTTCAACATGTAAAGAAGATATAACTTTCGTGTATGTAATAGAAATTACTCAATCATGTCAAGGAAGAGGAGACTTGAATTGGTTGATGCTACAACTGACCCAGTGGTGGTTCCGTTTGTATGGGACCTGTGTTTGTTATGCTAGAAGAATTCAAAAGGACGCTTAATCATCCCAAAATATGAAGTGTATATATCAACGGCGAAGAATCTTGAAATCTTTGCTGATCATGGTCAGAAGTTTGGACCAGTTGAACGATGGACGTGGTCTTTCACAGACATTAGTAGCCCATGGAGCAAAATATCATAAATCTTTCAAAAATAAATACATAGTCAAAAAGCGGAAAGACTATCTGCAATGAGGACTATCTGCAGAAGAAAAACAGAAAGGACGTCCTCATTGCTCAGATCGAACTCCATCTACATCAAAGTAACAATAAGATCATTATTATTTTGTTCAGATGTAAAAAAAAAGTTTGTCTGTTTTGTGATGAAGGAGAAGGTAGAGAGAAACTTGTGACTGCATCCACGCTGGGTAATGGGCCTACAATTCATCGTCATGCTCTCCAGAGGATGACGTATAGTCTGAACATTTTCTTTTCTGTTCTTTTCTGTTGTGCTTAGTGCTGTTTATTTATGTATTTACTGCCACAACAGGGCAGTGCCCCAATTACAGTAGCAAACAATTGTTTACACACAGATAATACATGAAAATAAGTTGGGCAACTGACAATCCTGGATTATGTCCAGGTATTTCTGTTGAGACATCCGTGTCGATATTGAGACCCTCTAATAACATACGTGCAAAATGCAAAAGAACATCAGGTACATATGTGGAATCAGTGAATGCATTCCAAAAGATCCATTTCAGGAAAATCTTGAAAGAGTTGTCTTCGTAATATACCCACTGCCGTCCTAGACACATGCCTCCACTAAAGTCGTTAAATGCACAGGCGTCGCGTATAGCATCGCCAACATCCCCTTCGAAACTGAACATAATTTCACGTCCTGATTTATCTGCTCACAGACCAGGTACACATGATAATAATTGTTCCTTGAGACGTGTTCGATTGATATCTTTTTCGTCAGTTTGTATTCGCATCTGAATCATGCACTGAGACATTAATTTTGTATGATAAGAAAGTTTGAACACTGGTGAAGTACTGCTAGATGAGTACAAATCCTGCATGTATTGAACCAATTCCGTTATAACTGTACCATTAACAACTGCTTCAGGATTATGGTAATCTTCTCCTCGAGAACGTTCAGCAGCTCTTGAACGTGTTAGAAAGCGATTAGGGCCTATAGCATAGTTTGTGGTATTTGGCTTCTAATGCTACCAAATCTGTTGACGATAACTTCATTAACAGTTTTACGTCTTGTAATTGTAGAGCATGACGATGAATTGTAGGCCCAATACCCAGAGTGGATGCAGTCACAAGTTTCTCTCTACCTTCTGCTTCATCACAAAACAGACAAACTTTTTTTTTCCATCTGAACAAAATAATGATGATCTTGTTGTTAACTTTGATGTAGATGAAGTATGATCTGAGCAATGAGGACGTCCTTTCTGCTTTTTCTTTCAGCAGATAGTCTTTCGGCTTTTTGACTATCGTATTTATTTTTGAATGATTTATGATATTTTGCTCCATGGGCTACTAATGTCTGTGAAAGACCACGTCCATCGTTCAACTGGTCCAAACTTCTGACCATATTCAGCAAAAATTTCAAGATTATTCGCCAATTATATATACCCTTCATATTTTGGGATGATTAAGCGTCCTTTTGAATTCTTCTGGCATAACAAACACAGGTCCCATACAAACGGAACCACCACTGGGTCAGTTGTAGCATCAACCAATTCAAGTCTCCTCTTCCTTGACATGATTGAGTAATTTCTCTTACATACACGAAAGTAATAACTTCTTTACTTGTTGAACTTCCTCACACAACGTCTGCCTGAAAAAGAAATACACATTTAGTATTACTGAATGAAATCCTATGTATTATTACATTTTTCACGTTTTTAAAAGGTATTATATTATTATTATTATTATTATTATTATTATTATTTTACATATACAGTAAACTCTCGATTATCCGCGGGTGGTTTATCCGCTTTGCGGATTATCCGCGGTGCCTGTAGGAGAACATTTTTATAAAAAAAGGAAGGTTTTAAAACTGAAAATTATTTCTCAAAAATTGAAATAAAGTTACTAAATACTTAAACGTAATAAAAATCGTAAATCGCAAATACAGTATAGTACACTTAATAATGTACAGTACAAAACGTGTACAGTAGTTCAGTATTACTGTACAGTACTGTACTGTATATCGGTATACACACTGTACTGTGCGTCGTGTGTACTTGAGCAGTTTTGGACGCGACCAGCAGCCTTTTATTGTATAATAAACTTATTTAAAGAACGTGTGTGTTGTTTTTTAGTGCCTTCGACCTTTGTTTAACCAAGACCGACTACAATATCTCAGACCACAACATCAAAACAAAGATGGCGGCAATCGTAGGGGAACAGTTGTTGACGCCGGTGGGCATGTCGCAATCGAAATAGCGGTAAATTCAAAGACAAACTTTCGCATAATTGATTAAATTCCACCAGAAATGACAGGATTTTATGTAATAAGGCACACATTCAATATGAAACCCTGACGTACTTCGCTACAAGCAACGCGAACAGACAGTAGCTAAAAATACAGTCATAAATAAAGCAGAGATAACACAAAATATTTAAAAAATGCAAATACTTCTAAGTTAAATGGATCCACAAGAATGCAAATAGAAATTGTAGTTGCTTATATTAGGGGCTACGGGATCGTGGTCTTGTAGCCCTATGTATTTGTGTGTGGAATTTGTGTGATAACCTGTGTTATTGTTATGGCTGAACTAATGTGTTTGTAAATTGGTGATTGTAGTGGGAAAGAGGCGGTCATGGCCTTAAGTTAGGAACCATCCTGGCATTTGCCTGGAGTAGAAGTGGGGAAACCACTTCCAGGATGGCTGAGGTGGGAATCGAACCCTCCTCTACTCAGTTGCTTCATGAGGCTGAGTGCACTCTGTTCCAGCCCTCACACGAGAATTAAATTTCTTGGCAGAGCCGGGAATCAAGAACGCTAGCCACTACACGAGGAGGTCTAAAATAGAATGGTAGCACTGAATGAAAGTAGAACGATCGATAACATTCTCTATTTTAACACAAATTATTATTAAATGGTCCGGCTAACCTTAGCCTCCACTAATATAAAGCCTACACAATCTCTGCATCAACACTGTCCTCCTAGCAGTGCTCGTATTGACCACTGCAGCGCTGAGTACCCACCTAACATTTACATGTAATAGCATTGCTATCGCAAGCTAAAATATACCTATACACTACATTTACAGTACATGAATACACATTGTTGAGTAGATTGCAGTAAAATATAAGAGATGTTCGTTCATCTTTTACTACTTGGAGTTAGTTTCAAGTGCGGATTTCCATGATTAAATAGCACGCACAACTGTCTGGTATGTGTAAGGTACGGTTCTGTCAGTAGATGGTTGCACTGGATATTTTTACCAGAGTACCATAGAGTTTCAGTGAAAAGGAAATACTTTTCTTAATTTTTGTGATTCTTTCTTTATTTTCATAATTTGTTTTTCTTCTCAAGACGTAGTCTCATGTCATTGGTGTAGTTAGTGACAGATGGATGCAGAGACATTTGCAACAGTTCCTCAGGATGATCACTTACTCCACACTGTAGAATATGATTTTTAGCAACATGTGGCAACAGTATTCTAGTTAATGTTCATGCTATTCCTGGACTGCTCAGCGTAACCGATAGCATTTCGTCCGTTACTTCTTCCAGGGAACAAAACCTGACTTAAGATACCGGAGACCACCTCTCCCTCTGTCTTTGAATTTTAAATTAGTGACATTACTGGAGATGGACTCTTGACAGCAAGGGGCACTTGACCTCGCTGTTCCGTCACTTAAAAAATAACTAACTCGGAATACTATTAATTTTATCAAGCACTCTTGACATGATATAGGGAGGCTATGGTATTCAGCTCGTTGTTATTGTTGTTTCTATAGTGACGTTGCGACATCGTGGTCATGTAGCCCCGTGGTCTTGAGTGTGTGTATAAATTGTCTGATAACCTGTGTCACTGTAATGTCTGTAATAGTGTGTGTATTTGTAATTGAGATAAAATTTGGGTAGGAAGTGGCCATGGCCTTAAATTAGGTACCGGTACCATCCCGGCATTTGCCTGGCGTAAAAGTGGGAAACCCTTCCAGAATAGCTGAGGAAGGAATCGAACCCGCCTCTTCTTAGGTTTGCCTAATGAGGCTGAGTGTACCTCGTTCCAGCCCTCAGAACCAGGAATCGAACTCGGGCTTGCGCAGTGACAGCCAAGAATGCTAGCCACTACGCAACGAGGCGGACTCGACAGCTCGTACCAAATACCCTCCAATATAGGCCATTGCAGCTCTCGTTATAGAAATTTGATTATTTTGCCCCGTGTCTACTACCCTGTGTCATTGCGGCGTGTGCATTTGTAATTCCGGTGATGATTTGGAAGGTGACCTTAAGTTAGGAACCATCACGGCATTTGCCTGGAGTAGAAGAGGGAAACTACGGAAAACCTGTTCAGGAAGGATGAGATGGGAATCTAACCCACCCCTTCTCAGTTTTACCTCATGAAGCTGAGTGTACCCCGTTCCAGCCCTCGGAACAGAATTAAATTTCTTGGCAGAGCCTGGATTCTAACATGGATCTCTAGGGGCGACAACGAGAAGGTCAGGTATCATCATCAGAACTGGAGCAATAATACAAGGTCACCTAATTTCTAATTTCAATCGCCTGGTCAGCGTAGGCTACATACATTGTCTTATTGCTTTAATCCATAATTTTCTAGTTGGCTCTGGACTAGGAAATTCGTGAAAACTAGTTCCAGGAACATTATTTCTAGAGCCTTGTTTACAAAACGGCACGCAAGAGTATACCATCGTAATACAATGGACTTATTTCAGTAATATAACTTGATTCGTGCATACAAAATGTGTATAAATACCGCCAACCGAACTGATCATGTAGGGGGTAATGCAGCGTCTCTTGCGGCAAACATAGCAACTGCAGGGCGTACAGCTCCCAGAGGCTATTGGGCAGGCTTTTTATTATTGGAGGCTAAGGGCTAATTCAAACAAGTTGCTAGCGTTTCGCCCCAGTGTACCATTGGGCTCTTGAGTTGGTACGGTACATATCACCAAGACGCGTAGCTAGTGCGCACTGCAATACGCTCAATACGTATGTAGGCTATCTACGTCATGAGCAATGCCAGTGCACTACGGGAGTCAAGTGGAACGCGGATTATACACTTGCAGCAGACATGAATGTGGCTTTTACATACCTTGTGTCCTCGTTTCATGTTCTGGGCGATATTACGTATTGAAATTACGAACCCTGGTCACTACTGAACCTCATAGGCTATATGTGCTAAAATTCGTAAATACAGGGTCTTTATATTCGCTTGGCAAGGACATTCTCGCTCACGCGCTCTGCCAGTGGCTGCTCAGTTGCCGGCTGCGCGCGTATGTACGGCAGAATACGGTGCTTAAAATCAGTATCATGCATTTTTACTCACTATGTTTACAGTAGATGCTGAAAACGTTCCCCATCCGCTGCCAAACATAATCGGCATCTCCTTATGAAGTTTACGGTTAATCCGGTTTCTTCATTAAGAAAATAATGAACTTAACGTCTATTTTTATTGTTTACTGAACCTGTACGTTTGAATCTCAAATTAGCCACTTGTTGTATTGTCCGATTTATAGGAATAGGTCTCCCTGAAAATTTCACTCGAAACTTTTCACTTTTTCTAGCGCACGATTTCCTGCACTTTAAGTAGGCTACGTATTGTGCAGATATACACGTTCAAGTAGGCCTAACGAATATTTCACATAAAGTATTACAGCACTATACACAATCACAATAAAACAACTGGCTAAGAGATTCAAACGTACAGGTTCAGTAAACGATAAAAATAGACGTAGAGGTCGTTATTTCCTTAGTGAAGCGAAATTAACCGGAAACTTCTTTAGTAGATGCTCATTATATTTGGCAGCGGATGGGAAACATTTTCAGCATTTACTGTAAGCATGGTGAGTAGAAATACAAGATACTGATTTTAAGCACTGTATTCTGCCGTACATACGCACACGTGTCAGCCGGCAACTGAGGCGTCACTGGCGGAGCGCGTGAGCGAGAATGTCCTTGCCAAGCAAATATATGATGATGATGGTAATTGTAGTTTAAAGGGGCCTAACATCTAGGTTATCGGCCCAAGTAAATATAAATACCCTGTATGTGTTTTATTTCTTGCTATTCTAAAAACCAGACGTGATTTTCGACAGCACTTTCATCTCGTTTAACTGTCAACCAGATGAACTCTACAGGCACGCAGCGAGGCACACACATTGATGCCAACATGTGATATACAAAATCACTGTTGATAAAAAGAAGTGAGACACAAAATCACTGTTGATCAAAAAAATATATTCATCGGGACGTGTTAGGCTGTAACCATTGCCAAACCTCATTGATCTGGGCGCGTTAGGCTGTAACCTTTGACAAAAACCATTGGATAGAACAAAACGAAGGTTAGAAGGTCGGGGACAGGCGAGGCCTTTGACCGCGCCCAGCTGGCGGGGCACGGTCGACTCAAAACCATTGATCTGGGCGCGTTAGGCTGTAACCATTATGAAAAACCATTGGATTGGACAAAACGAAGGTTAAAAGGTCGGGGCAAGTGCGGCCTTTCAGAGGCAATTTCCACAATCCATGATCAATAAACAATTCAATTGGGCGCACGAATGATGCGCACTAGCGACTGAATTGGGCGCTTCTTTGTTTTTCATAGTACCGTAAGCGCGAGGTTGGCAGTACTGTCATGGTACTGTTTTAATAACGATCGATGAGAATAATGGCGCTGACAGCTGTAATTTTCGCTATATAAGTCGTGTACCTATTTGGGATGGCCGGGTGGGTTACAGACATCGCTCCTTGATTTATTTCCCAGCGTTTCATAAGGTATTTTGGCTAATTCATGTATTGTAGAGAATATTATCGCGCGTTCTACCTTCATTCACTGCTACCCATTGAATGATGTTTTAATAGATGCTTCCTCCTCCGCTGTCTGCGACCCACCCAGCCCAAATAGCATCAAGACTTATATAGGCGAATTTCCAGCTGTGGATACCATTATTCACATCAACCATCATTAACCTCATCCTGCCAACCTCAACATTACGGTGCTTTACCGCACTAACACCCAACCATTCTAACCTTCGATTTGTCCAATCCAATGGTTTTTGACAATGGTTACAGCCTAACGTGTCCAGAACAATGGTTTTTAACGATGGTTACAGCCTAACGCGTTCCGATGATTGTCTTTTTTTAACAACAGTGATTTTGCATCCCACTTTTTTCTTATTAACAGTGATTTTGTATCCCGATTTATAACACGACTTAGGCCTAGCTTATATAGGCTAGTGAAGTTTCAGTTGTGTGGGCCATTGTAGGCGTGGCTTATTTGACAAATAAGATATTGCCAACCCCACGTATACAGTAAACACAGCCGTGTGTTGTTTGTTTTGAGCGGAGAGAGCGATGTTTGTATAGCCACATCTTGAACTAGCTCCAACTTTATTTCAAATAGCATTTCCCAATAAGACACAATTGACTGTTACAAACTCCTTAAAATGAACATTTACTGTATTATCAACTTGTCATTCTTCAAATTTGATGTGTATAGAATTCCTGAGGAAGGCAAATCAATTGGGTCATTAAGGCTTTACATACAAAAACAAACCTAACCTGGGGCTAACGCCAGACCCCCTTGCTTGTGGTTCAGTACTAGCAGTAATTTTCGGCCAGACAGTGGCAGACATAAATTCTATCTTAAATTAAGCCTAATGGTTTACATACAAAAACAAACCTACCCTGGGGCTTACACCCCAGACCCCCTTGCATGTGGTACTAGCAGTAATTTTCGGCCAGGCAGTAGCGGACATAAATTCTATCTTATTAATGTTTTACATACAAAAACAAACCTGCTTCCATCAGACTGCCACTTAAATTTCTCCACAGGCACACAAAGATTCTTATAGAATACATTTACACTTAAAGAACTTGACACTTGAAAAATCACTAACACTGATGATATGTCATTAAAACTACCATCATCTTCTTTAACAAACAGGACACAATCATCTATCATTATCACAGTGAAATGAGCCACCTGCTTACTTCGAAAGATATCGAAAGTAGAAATTGTATCCTGTTCACACCACTCAGCGAAATGTCATCTCTTCGTTACACATTTTGCAATCGCTCTTCCGGATTTTTCCTGTCTTTGGGAAGTGCAGTTGTGTGGTAGGACGATTGACTTGGTAAAATTGTCGGAATGGCATCAGGGGTTAGTTTGGGAATTTTCCTGGGGACACGAATGTGTTCACCATTTTCAGCTGGGAATAGATATTCTCTAACCACAAACTTAGGTTCGAAACGCTGAACACATACAACTCTTTTAACTTCGAAAACTATCCCGGTGAATATTTCTTATTGAAGGCTAAGCTTGAAATATCACAATGAACAGGCAATACTGTGCCCGTTTAGACCGGAGTCCGCACGACCACATATGCCTTTTACCAATAATCAGTCAGCACGAGAGTCAAAATATCCCGGAGCACCAGATGGGTTAAAGCAAATCGCAAAAACGACATCAAATAAAAAAATGCTTTACTGATTTTTGGTTCAATGCAACAATAAGGATAGAAGGAGATTTAATTGGGTATAACACATCTGGTAAAATTATCTCAGTTTATTTTGAAGTTAAAATTGACTGCAAAGAAGCTCAAAGCAGCATCATCCACGTGTGGCGATCCACACTCTTATTTACACAATATACAGAAATTTCCCAAACACATTTGACAATCTTTTTGGAAACACAAGTCCGATTAATAGTCCTGTAGACTGTGTTCCAAAATTATTTATAATTAATCCAGTTCAAAGTTAATTGTCTCTACTGGAAATATCGTAGATCACTGTTTGAATATTTACATGATATTAACACTCGTAGAATAAATGTTCATAGAATTTTAAACTTTCACATATTTTCCAGTTTCAAAAATATATCGTCGAAAAATATTATTATCATTATTTACACATATTAATAACATCTGAAAAGTATTTGACCTTGAGCATAGCATAGAAGAACTGTGCGAAGCACAACAACAATTAATTGTTCTTCTGACATTAAACATTCGAGAAGTGACTCGATTATGAACTTCAAGTTCCTAACAAAATACATGATTTCTGAATCATCAACTTGATCACTAAATTGTTGAACCATTCAACTATTCAATTTTCCACTTGGAATCATTATTATGAAAGAAAAATATTTATATTTATGGCCATTATTAGTAACTTTTACAACTTGCAATTCTTCGACAGAATGCGGAAATAAGAATTGTAGCTTCATAATAAATTCATTTAGTTCATGGCACTAGGATTGAAAATATCCTTCAAATTACTCGTGGTTAAAGAATTATTTTTAATTGGCAGTGGCCCATTCTATTATCTGTGTAAGAACACGATATTACAACAACAACGGCAAAGGTCTTCCTCTGAAGAAGAATAAACTACTATCATGACAAATCCGGGTTCTAGCAAAATCAAAGTCTAAATGGAATTCGTAAACAAGGTTGAAATTAGAACTGATGGTTTCAAGAAATAACCTTCGGGTCATTCATCCGACGAAATGTGTAGTTCCAATACTCCTACTATAAACCTGAGCCATCGAACCTGCTATTTGATTGATGCTCGAAAAAAACCTCTTAATTCCTGCGACTTAACATGCGCACCTGGGAATGGCATTTCAACTACTCCACACATATAAATTTTCTTCCCCAAAATGTATACAATAAATCAAGCCTCTGCTTGTTATCAACACTGGAAGATTAATAAACTTACAAGTTTACTTTATTTTACCATTCAGTTCAACCCGTGAATTTACCATACTTATGAAAATGAAAATCCACAGCCTGCTTCCAGTCTCCGACCGGGTCAGGAATGGAATGAATGAAGCCCCCATCTAGCGGCGAGGATATGGACTGTGCCGGCTGCCGAGGCCTGACGCACTCCTCTGGGGCAATGATTAAGTGAATGACAGATGAAATGATAATGGAGAGTGTTGCTGGAATGAAATTTTGACAGGGAAAACCGGAGTACCCGGAGAAAAACCTGTCTGCCTCCGTTTTGTCCAGCACAAATCTCACATGGAGTGACCGGGATTTGAACCACGGACTCAGCGGTGAGAGGCCGGCATGCTGCCGCCTAAGCCACGGAGGCTTACCATACTTATGAAAATTTTTATTTCACTTTCGAGTGTATTTACGTCATGATTTTATATAAATACAAAAATATCCTATTTGATACAAATATCATTTGCTTCCCGTTTCATGCCTCTCCGTGTTATCTGAAAAATATACTTTGCTCAATGCAAATATCAACTGTTCAACCAGAACTGAAATGTTGGTTGAATGCGGGCTTGCGTTAACCACTCTCCTTCGGAAAATCTCCTGTTCCAAACTAGAAATGATTAAACTACTTCATAGGCTCTCTCTCAATACATATGATTATTATAAAATATAATATCCAAGAATTATTTAGAAAAATTATAAAAAATATTATTATTATTAGTGGATTATTATTATTATTATTATTTATATCATTTTAAATATGTTTAACTATCATCTCATTATGTGAGAATCCACATGTTCGAATCTTCGAATATGGAAAAAATATCCATTCCTCAACAAAAATAATTTAACTCAACCTTCACATCGACGGTTTTCCGTGGTTTCCCTAAAATATGAAATATTCAAATAAATCTTCGTTATGCTCGGTCATCGATCCTAAACTGTTCTGAGTGTTGAAAATACTCAGAATAACTCTAATATGTCTTGCGTAAATCATTGCAAGCTTTAAATACGAAGAAAAAAAAATGTGTTGGTCATCTGCAGAAAAAATAGTTTGTTCCAATTAGCTAGGCATAATATAATTCAAATGTGGCTTACATTTCTTGATGGTCTTGAAGTGTAGTAAACCTGGTCTGTACCAGATTTATCCATCGACATGCCCCATTGGACAAGCACGTATAATCCTTGTATCGGCCGCCATTATATACCCACAATCCGTCTAGTCAGACATAGTGGTAGTATCTTTTGACGTTTGAATTAACTGTTGTTCCATTTTAATATGGGCTTCTATCAAAGCCATAACAGTTTGTTTAAATAGGGTCAGATCTAAGTGATCTCTTCTTAGATATGTCAGTTGTAACATAACTCACGGTAATCTTATCAGTACAAGAAAAACACTGACAGTCTAACCAATCAACGGCTGTTCTGAAGATCGTTCCCTGGGCATGGTTTATTATATCACCATCTACCATGCGCTAAGCAACTTGTAGTTTCCCTTGCGTAGACTAATGAACGCCACCGTTATAGACTAGTCTTCAGTGTACTGACAGATCGAAGTGGTTAACTAGTTACAAATATGAAAACTGACTGAAATGGATTTAAATATCCAAGTATTATGTTATTACTGGACTGTGACAAAGTACTAATTCTAGACAAAGTCTAGCATATGTCCATATAGAAATATAAATATTTCCACCAATGTCTGTAGAAAAATCAATCACCTCAGTGATTCTCCTCGCCGTAAACTTACTAAGTTCCACCTCGTAGCGCAGCACTTTCGTGACTATCACGACTTTGAAAAGAACTTCTGCGTAGATCCGGCAACCATGTGCCTTGGCTCAGCGTCGTAGCAACTTCCTCGGCAAATGCCTGTGTTGAAATGAGCTATCGATGCTTCGGCCAGCCGGCTTTTATTCAAAACTGTCAGGGTCACGCCGCATCAGCTGATATCTGGAAATCCTCATATCTCTTGAATCCCTGGTCCGATTTACTTGATACTAATTGCATTCTCTTTCATTTGGCCGTGCCAGTAATCTGATCCCAGTCTCAAGTCTCTACTCCATGGTTAACTATTTAATCAATAAATAGCCTCAACCTCTGCTATTACTCGCTACGTCACTTGACATCCAAGTATCGGTAAATTCTTTCCAATTCCTTCGAGAAGCAATGTAGCGCGATATTCAAATATCTCAACTTTCAAAAGCGGCTACAGCCTTTCCCTTGATATCTAGGTGTCTGAATCTTGGAATACCCATTCCTAGAGTTGGGCACATCCACCCCACACCTAGCAAAAAATAAAAATTGAAAAATTTTTATTTTTCCTATCTACACATTAAATCATCTGGTTCTTGAATAATAAATCTTCAAATTTGATGCATTATAAGTTCCCACGATGTTACCAGTTCGTGTATTAGCGACTTCATAGCTTCCATTATTGTTTACTTCCACAATACTCAAAATCTTCAATTTCACCAGGTTTAATATCAAAAATATCGAGATACTCTTCCAAAATCTTCCCTAGCTCTGGGGACTCCGTCTCAGTGTAGACTTCTCTTCCTTCAGCTTCATGAAAAATCAGAGACCATTGAGCATCTCCCTCGATGTCTTCCTCTTCTTTTCCCTCGAAGTTAATCTCTTCGGTATTCTTGAATCTGATCGTCTCTGTCTTCATGTCTATCACTGCTTGATATTTCTGAATGAAATCTGCTCCCAATATCATGTCAAAAGCCATGTCCTTCATTACAACAAATACATGTCGGAAATCATGTCCTCCAATCGTAATACATAAGTATAATTGTGTTTTACACAGATATATTTTATTGGGTATTATTCCTTGGATCTTAATTCCTGATACTGGAATCTCCTCTAAATTCTCTTTGAGCTTCCACAGAATATAAAGCTTCTCACTCACAAGACAAAGCATAGCCCCAGTATCAATCAAAGTATCGACAGGCATACCGAATACTTCGCATGATATGATTGGCATTCTAATTCTGGTACCCATTTCTTTTCGTTCGTCATTCTGTTGAATTAAGTCATCATCCTCTGCTTGCCATTTAATAATTCTGGAAGTTAAAGTGTTCAAAATTCTATCTTCTACTGTGAATTCGAAGTTTTTTTTTCATTACCATTCCCCCGGGATTGTTGTGTTCCCGATGGACCTGGTTCATTGGGCCTCTGCTCCAAAAACTGCAAGTTATCTTGGTGTCTTGCTTCCAAATTTTTCCTCGTCTCCTTGTTAAACTCTTCATTGGACTGACGAGTATCCACATTCCCTCTGTTATTGTAGTTGTTTCTACCATAATATCTTCTTTCCTGGTACCTTCCTTGAGTATCTCGTGGTCTTCTCCATCGAGTATTGTATCGATTTCCACCATCTGGTCTCGCATAAGGCTTGTAACTGTATCTGTTACTGTACTGGTTCCATCCTCTCTTATTTGGATCTTCCCTCGGTGTTTTCTCTTCTCGCCCCTCTCGAATCTCTCGAGGTGTTTGAGAATAACTATCAGCCATAACAGCGTACACAGCGTTGTTATTCTTTCCTCCCTTCTGATGGAAGAATTGAGCGTTCGTATGATCCAGCTTCTGTAATACTTCATCAAATTGTTCCATATTATAGATATCAGCAGCGATCAAAGTCCTCTGGATGTCTGCTGGAAACTGACGTATCAATGCAGTAATCAATTCGTTATCTGGCATCGGCGGATCTAAATGTTGAAGTTTAGACAGCTGCCCAGAAAAGTACGTTGAGTATCGAGTAGGTTGTGACGTCGAGAATCTCTTCGAATATAACTCTGCTCTGACTTGCTGTTGGGTTTCCGGGGACCAAAACTTTTTCAATAGCCCACGAGAAAACTCCTCAAAAGTGGTTAGAGTGGATCTAAAAGCTCTAAACCAAAGAAGTGCAGGACCTTCCAAAAACTTCCCTATCACTCGGATCTGTCTTTCTTTAGGGATCTTGGAATCTTTCAGGTAATCACCTGCTTCTCTCAAAAATTCCACGGGTGTCACAGAATCTCGCCCTGAAAATTTAGAAGGCTTATCTTCTACATTCTTAAATACAGTTATGGGGTTGGATTGAAATACTGTCCTGACCTCATCCTGTCTTTGACTATCCGTGTCTCTAGCTCCTCCTAGATTTATCTGTATCTGTTCCTTTCCCCTTACATTTGGCATTTTAAACAGATGATCAGACTGTTTCTCATCCTTGATTTGAGTTTTCATAGCCTCAAGTTTCTTCTGGTTTTCTTCTGCCATTTTCTTAATTGCTTCAGTTTCTTTACAATTTTCCTTAACATCAGTGGATATCTGGTTCATAACAGCCTCATGACTTTTCAATGACCCTGTCATATCTGATATGTCCTTCTGAGTTGCTTGGATATCTTTGGCAATTACTTGGATATGGGATGACAAAGATTCCCTAATCTCCTTGATTCCCTCTTGGTTCTCCAGCTTGAGTGTGTCTTTAATTTCATTGACAACTGTGGTTTTGATTTCAGTTTGCAATTCATTAATCACACCTTCTCTTATTTCTCCCATGACAAGTTCTTTGAATTGTTCCGTTAAACGTTGAACAACTAGAATTCCCATCTCGTTACTCTCCTTCTTCACTCTGACTTCTAGGTCGATCATGTCTTCACCAACTTTCCTAAGACCATGTTCTATCCTATCAGCTAAGCTTTGGGATCGAAGATCGGCATCGCGTAATTTTTCGTCCATTAAACTTGCGTTAGTAGCTAATGAAGTTTCGAGCTCATGTGTTTTTTCGCATAATTTATTCATTTTACTTTCAAGTGACATTTTCAAAATTTCAGAATTCTCTTTAAATTTACTTTCCATAGAATTAAATTTACTATTTAAATTTTCTTTCAAGTTACCTTTTAACCTGCTTTCTAAAGAATCAGAATTTTCTTTAAGTTTGTTTTCTAAAGAATCAGAATTTTCTTTAAGTTTATCGTTTAAACTTTCTTTAAGTTTATTTTCTAAAGAATCAGAATTTTCTTTAAGTTTCCTTTCCAAAGCCTCAGTATTTTCTTTCATAATGGCTGCTACACGCAGTCCAGCTTCTTTTGAACTCTCCTCCAAACTCCTCATCATCCTCATCATTTCTTCCATAATTTCAATTATTATTCAAAACTTAGGGGTATACAATATTGGCAAACACAAGCTTATAACTAGAACAAGAAATATGAATAGCTAATTGGAACACTATAATAAAATGAGATTTGTCCTAAAGTCGTCGTGATGGAAAAACAAAATTCTCTACTTTTACGAATTACATTTACCACAATATCACAAGAAAAATATGCAAGTTCTCAAATATCCTCCACCTGGATTCTAATAATGTGTATGTCCAGTCATCGAACGTTTACTACTGAATTTACTTGACGCCCTAATGGTTAAGCCATTATCAAAAATAATCAAACCCATTCTAATCATTAACATTGTGGTGTTTGAAGCCATATTTTCAGTGTTGCCTAAGTAAACAAGAGTTTAGTGCTTTTCAGTCGGTCAACACGACCGACTGAAAAGCACTAAACTCTTGTCTAATCATTAACCAGGTTAAATTTTTAATTTTCCCCACTAATTGGGTTTCCTACTAATTTATTCATCCAAACCAGACATCTCTCAACTCCCAAAATATTTCTATAAAAATTATCACAATTTCAAATCGGCATGCGATTGACCATGTCTAAATCGAGACCCACGTTCGAAGCCATTTCTCTCTCTATCTTATTTTATGTGCCCGTTTAGACCGGAGTCCGCACGACCACATATGCCTTTTACCAATAATCAGTCAGCACGAGAGTCAAAATATCCCGGAGCGCCAGATGGGTTAAAGCAAATCGCAAAAACGACATCAAATAAAAAAAATGCTTTACTGATTTTTGGTTCAATGCAACAATAAGGATAGAAGGAGATTTAATTGGGTATAACACATCTGGTAAAATTATCTCAGTTTATTTTGAAGTTAAAATTGACTGCAAAGAAGCTCAAAGCAGCATCATCCACGTGTGGCGATCCACACTCTTATTTACACAATATACAGAAATTTCCCAAACACATTTGACAATCTTTTTGGAAACACAAGTCCGATTAATAGTCCTGTAGACTGTGTTCCAAAATTATTTATAATTAATCCAGTTCAAAGTTAATTGTCTCTACTGGAAATATCGTAGATCACTGTTTGAATATTTACATGATATTAACACTCGTAGAATAAATGTTCATAGAATTTTAAACTTTCACATATTTTCCAGTTTCAAAAATATATCGTCGAAAAATATTATTATCATTATTTACACATATTAATAACATCTGAAAAGTATTTGACCTTGAGCATAGCATAGAAGAACTGTGCGAAGCACAACAACAATTAATTGTTCTTCTGACATTAAACATTCGAGAAGTGACTCGATTATGAACTTCAAGTTCCTAACAAAATACATGATTTCTGAATCATCAACTTGATCACTAAATTGTTGAACCATTCAACTATTCAATTTTCCACTTGGAATCATTATTATGAAAGAAAAATATTTATATTTATGGCCATTATTAGTAACTTTTACAACTTGCAATTCTTCGACAGAATGCGGAAATAAGAATTGTAGCTTCATAATAAATTCATTTAGTTCATGGCACTAGGATTGAAAATATCCTTCAAATTACTCGTGGTTAAAGAATTATTTTTAATTGGCAGTGGCCCATTCTATTATCTGTGTAAGAACACGATATTACAACAACAACGGCAAAGGTCTTCCTCTGAAGAAGAATAAACTACTATCATGACAAATCCGGGTTCTAGCAAAATCAAAGTCTAAATGGAATTCGTAAACAAGGTTGAAATAAGAACTGATGGTTTCAAGAAGTAACCTTCGGGTCATTCATCCGACGAAATGAGTAGTTCCAATACTCCTACTATAAACCTGAGCCATCGAACCTGCTATTTGATTGATGCTCGAAAAAACCTCTTCATTCCTGCGACTTAACATGCGCACCTGGGAATGGCATTTCAACTACTCCACACATATAAATTTTCTTCCCCAAAATGTATACAATAAATCAAGCCTCTGCTTGTTATCAACACTGGAAGATTAATAAACTTACAAGTTTATTTTATTTTACCATTCAGTTCAACCCGTGAATTTACCATACTTATGAAAAATTTTATTTCACTTTCGAGTGTATTTACGTCATGATTTTATATAAATACAAAAATATCCTATTTGATACAAATATCATTTGCTTCCCGTTTCATGCCTCTCCGTGTTATCTGAAAAATATACTTTGCTCAATGCAAATATCAACTGTTCAACCAGAACTGAAATGTTGGTTGAATGCGGGCTTGCGTTAACCACTCTCCTTCGGAAAATCTCCTGTTCCAAACTAGAAATGATTAAACTACTTCATAGGCTCTCTCTCAATACATATGATTATTATAAAATATAATATCCAAGAATTATTTAGAAAAATTATAAAAATATTATTATTATTATTAGTGGATTATTATTATTATTATTATTATTATTTATTATACCCTTGGAAAATAGCATGTAGACAAGATTCAAAATTTCGGGGTCGTAATGGATTCTTGTGAATGTGATTTAGAGGTTTTGCTATCAACATAACTTCCAGGGTTCATAAGGTTAACTTATTATTATTACAAAGCCAAGAAAAACAACAGGATCTACTAACAAATGAAATTTATTAACTGAATCAAACATAAAAAGAAAACTATAACCACCCTTTTATTGTTCACTCGCGTGAACAGATCCGACACTGACCAGCCTGACGAACCGTGACGACACGGCATGACAGCTGTCAACAAGCATTGTGACTGCAATGTCACTTAAATCAAAGTAACAAAAGAAAACGGATCACAAGATCCAAAAATAACAAACAAATAAAATAGTACAAGAATTTAATATTTATGAGCGACACGGGTTTTAAGACTAGTTCAAGTAATGAGCATTTTGACGGGCGCTCGTCTCCGACCAAAACAGTTGGTTCGGGAACGGACTCCGTACTGCGAAGGACGAATTACGGAAATGTGGGAACAACAATTACATATTTATATACACTACTGACATGCTCTAACCTTAGATTACCACAACCAAATACACGTGTGTATTATTTAAAATAAGGGCTGCGGAATTACCGACTTATACCTTAAACACAAGGAAAGCATAACATGACATGAACAAGTTTGGCCGGTTGCCAATTTATATTTATAATGAATACAATGGCCTTGAAAATAAGAGCCAACAACAACAAAATACAAATTTAAATTTTCACGCCAGAAAATTTTGCGTTTTGAAACAATGAACAAATAAGTCGTAGTAATGATAAAAGAAACTTGGATCGACAACATGGCAACTCCCCAAATTAAACCAAATAAAATAACCTTAACTCATTAGGCTTTAAAGCAAACATAACGTGTCATAACGGAGCTGGAGACAGCCGGGCCTGTTATGACATCTCCGAGTGAGTGGCTGATTTCTTTCCCCCACGTAGTAATTAGTGCCACACTAAATATAGATTCTGGCCCATAGCCAGCGTACAGCACCTTTGCTAATCGCCACCTGTTAAACGCGTACAAATAAATAACACATTATCTCAAAACATCCTCTCAGGGATTTTTAAGAATACATCTCCAGGTCAAACTTACCCCCACGGATAACTAGTTTTCCGGAATGATGTCGCAGTCATGGACAGGCTTTACCTCTCCTCATCATCACTTACACCCAAAAACACGTGGCACTTTCTCGAAGATCTCGTCGTAGCATGAATCAGCACACCCCTCAGATAAATGACACACAACATGTCCAAATGACAATAAAGAATAATAACTGGAATCAAACTTATCCCAAGTTATCAAGCAACAAAACACTAATTTTCCCCCCACGTAGTAATTAGTTTAACATATCATTAATTCAGTCCATTTATCATTGTCGTTCCTAGGTTCTCATTCATGGCTACACTTTTTATTGATACGTTAATCGATGCGGCCGTTTCACTATAAGAATTACGTATACATAAGGAAAACATTTAAATTACAAAATTTACTGTACAACAATTGTCACGCAATGCCAAAAATTACTACACGCATGTCAGTTAAGAAATCAAACCCTAAAATTTAAATTAAACCACACAAATAAAATCTATACAAAGTTCCACACATCTCTCGCGATTCCCCTCGTCCAAAATCAATAAATCAATTTTTTAATACTCATCACTTAAACTGCTTTCCAGAGGCCTCCCGCCTCGTCATTTCCCATCATTAGGCCGTTAGCCCATAACACTGATGGTAATGGAGGATGAAGCTTGCTGTCTTCTCTCCATGGTCGACATCTTGCTGCTGTTAAAACACAATTAAATCAAAGTTTTTAAACTGTTCTATCTGCGTTCTAAGTATTTTATTTCCTCAGATCGTCCTATGCAGAATCGTCGACTTTCCCTATTCTATGGCTAATTGCCATCTCACAATTTATGAAATTTATAAACTCGTTGTCGACACACAACTATAATTTTAAAACCATATCGTCTTAAGGACGTCTTAAAATGACTGTCGAAGAATAATTAGGAGTGCCCCGGTTCATCTCAGACATTTGTATATATACAGAAAGCCTAAAGTTTCAATGGTGGGAGAAAATAGCTCCTCAATATTTTAAGTAATGGGCCTATAATTATGTGTGACCTCTCAAAAATCTTGTATTTTCTCACAGGTCGCGAATCTGCCGTCGAACATGCAAACCGATCGCTAGGTCTTTTTATAACCGATTGCCGCGCAAAACACACTGACGCTATGTTCTGGCGTCATGTTTTCTTATTGGTCAGATAAGTTGGCGTCGGAGTTCTGACCTTACAAATCCCGCCCTTATTTTCACGTCACGACACTTGTCCTCTCTCTCACTCCTTGCCTTGTACGCAGCATTTTGGCCTGTCGATGGTCACGTACGCCACAGCGTCATATCTGATTTTCTCAGAAATACAAGAATAGCATTGGTTGTGAAACTATCGGTCGTTTCCAGCCAGCACGTAGCATGTCTTACCAAGTCCAGATTTCTTGCTACATCAATTTTACTCAAATATCCAGCATATCATGTATTTAGTATTTCCATCGTTTTTATTAATATGAAACATTATTATTGGACACAATGATAAGGGTTCATCTGACCCCTAGTTGATGAAATTCGAACTCAAATGAAGTCGAATTTCACATCCCCTACTTTTCTGGCTCAAATTTGAAGTTCCTGGTCACCCTCAAAATATAATGACTGTCCGCCTCTGTCTGTTTCAGTAGCCGTCTCGCACCAAACTCATTAGGAAATTCCTGTACGCTTATGCCCTCCGGCCTCTTTCCTCGCTACTCGTCTCCCCTCTCACTCTTTCAAAACATCAACATATTCATTAACGACTTCCGCCTGAACTTGTAAACACGTCAGAGCTGTCTTTTGAGCGCTTTCACCACTAGAGTACCCCCGTATCTTTTGTTGTATGTTATCACGCGAATGTTTAATTTGCTGCAGTAACATTATTTCTCGGTTCGTATGGCTCTCTCTGATGATACAATTTTAAATTTGAGATATTATATACTGCCATGTTTCCTGTGCTCACCTCTCGGACTCTGTAGGCGTTGTTACCTAAATTCCTCACGATGCTGAACGGTCCCACATATCTTTCACAAAATTTGTTTAGTATCTTGTTCGCTGGATCAGATATCGGTGGCTTCTTAATCAAGACCAATTCCCCTTCGATCAACTCCCGATGAAACTTCTTTCCACGTACTCTTCTTAATCTACGGTCCGCCTGCCTTCTCATATGCACAATGGTGTTCTGGATCCGTAGATCGTGTGTTGGTACTGGGTCGTTAGGACATGTTACAATAGTGTTCCAAGATCTCACTGGAAACTGGTTGTGGTGTAAAACCATGGGAATTTGCCCTGTAGATTCATGACGAGTGGAATTCATACATATCTCAATGTCACTCACTCGGTCTACCCATTTGTAATGTTCCTTGGGAATAAATACCCGGAAGAACTTAGAAATATCACGGATTACGCGTTCGCTAGAATTTCCTTGAGGATGTCTTATTGATGAGAGAACGTGTTTTATACCCAAATCTGCCATTCCTTTCTTAAACTGGGCACTGGTGAAATATGCGCCATGATCCGATAATATAAACTCAGGCTTACCAAGAGTCGGTATCACCTTGTGTATTATTCTACTTAGAATCTGTTTAGTGGTGGTTTTCTGGATAGGGCATAGAACCACGAATTTGGAAAATACGTCCAGACACACAAGTAGATGCCTGCACCCTCTCCTTCCCTTCGGAATTGGACCAAATGTGTCGATCGCCACTATTTCCAATGGTTTCTGGGGTAATATTGGTTTCAGGTATTGCTTCATTAAATAGTTGTTAGGCTTAGTGCGTTGGCAAGCGTCACAAGTCTTAACCACTTCGCATATGGTAGTTCGCATGCGTGGCCATGTGAAAGTTTCAGCTATGGTCGATTCTGCCTTGTCTATTCCGATATGGCCTAGGCTTTCATGGACATGCCAGGTCAAACCACGTTGTAATGAAGCAGGTAACAAGATGCGCATTTTGGTATGCTCCTCATTAATGAATTTGTGTAACAGATTGTTCACATATTGATATTTTCCTTCTTTGCTCCGGGCCTCACGATGAGCTGCAGATCCAGGCTGAAGTTCTCCCTTAAAATACATGATCATTTGCCGCATCCAGGGCTCACCTTCTTGCTCTTTCTTTAATTCCTTTAATTCATTCAAGAACTCGTGATCCTTAGGTGTCAGTTCTATGTGTTGAACCAAGGCCTCTTCTTCCACGTCTTCTTCCGGGTTTCTGCTGAGAGCGTCTGGGATGATGTTTAGTTTTCCAGGGCAGTGTTCAATTTCTATATCGAACTGTTGAATGTAGATCGACCATCTGGTGATACGTTCACTAACCATGTTAGTTTTAAAAAGAAATGTGAGGGCTTTATGATCTGTCCTGATAATAATTTGATACCCAAATACTAGTTTTCTCCATTTTTGGAGGGCGTGGAGAATAGCTAGGAGCTCCAACTCTGTAACAGTGTAATTCCGTTCGTGTTTCCGTAACTTACGGCTTACAAAGGCAAGATAAGATCTTTTCTGTAGGTTGCTTGGATCTTCCTGATACAACATTGCTCCGACCCCAATAATCGAAGCGTCTGCCTGAATTACAAACTTTAGGCCGAAATCTGGGTATCCCAGTTTGATACAATTTTGTAACAATAATTTAGTAGCTTGGAAAGATTGGTTGCATTCGTCATTCCAAGACCATTTATTATTTTTCTTTAGTAGTTCTTGCATAGGGGCTACAGTTTCCGTGTACCCGGGACAGTTTTCTTTGAAAAACCCCGTTACACCAAGGAAGGCACGGACATGTTTTATTCTTGTAGGAGTGGGGAAATGTTTGATTGCATCAATTTTGGCAGGGTTTGGTCTGACGCCGTCCTGATCGATAATGTGGCCTAGATATAAAATTTCATCCCTAAAGAAGTGGGATTTCTTTAGGTTTATTTTGAAATTTGTGGTGCGTAAATTTTCTAACAGTTTATCTAAGTTTTCCATGTGTTCATTGATGTTGTCGGAAGCCAATAAAATATCATCTATGTACCTAGTCGTCATCTCCTTAACCTCCTCAGTAAGGTTTCGGTCTAATGCTCGAATTAGGGCACAGCCAGCTGTTTTCACGCCGAACGGCATTCTTCCAAATGTGTACGTCTGATTGTCGAACAAGAAGCCTGTTAACAATTGCGACTTCTCGTCCAATTCGATATGGTGAAAGGAGCTCGTTAAGTCCACACTTGAATAGATGCTTTTTCCTTTAAATCCCCTGAGGACGTCTCTAATTATGGGTGCCTTATCGTATTCCGGCAACAATCGAAGGTTGAGCATTCTTGCGTCGAGACATAGCCGTATAGATCCGATTGGTTTGATAACGGCCAAAATTGCATTTAAAAAAGGTGTAGGCCTCTTTTTTATTACGCCTGCATGTAACATTCCGTCAATAATTTCTTTAACTTGTGAATGATGTTTTTCCGGAATCGGATACAACCTACTTCTGAATGGTGACCAATCATCTACCTGCATGGAATATTTAAAGTTGAGAATCTTGCCCGGTACTGTATCAAAAACCTGTTGGTGTTTTCTTAAAATATCTTCAAGTTGCTTCTTTTCCGTAACCCCTAGTTTGACTTCCTTAAGCCGCTCCTGTAGTAGCTCTTCAAATTCATTATTGCTGTCGTCCTCTTCAGCCAACAATGCCCAGATATCTCGCGTTTCTTCCTCTTCATTAAGTTCAATTACGGCTGTAGTGGTGTCCTTGCTATATGCCTCAATTATTTCCTTGTCCGTCTTGTTTAAAATAGCCTGCTGCGTGATCTCGGCCCCTTCTTCACTAATTGCCTGTAACATCCAGGTATGCGCCTCCTTGCCAGATGTTATCTCGTCCATATGCAGTCCTATGTTCGTCATCCCCTCGATGTTTTTGAAGCTTATGGTGTTTTTGTGTAGATCTATGACGGCCTGATATTCGCAGATGAAGTTTGCCCCTAGAATGATATTGAAGTTCATTTTCGTCATAACTATGAAAGTTTGAGCGAAGGTGTGTTCCAGAATTTCTAATTCGAGATATGCCTGCTGTTTACAAGTAACCGATCGTTCAGGAATTATACCCCGTACTTTAATTTGCGGGACCGGTATCATTGGAACTTTATGATTCCGTCCTATTTCTTTGATCAAGGCCTCAGATACCAGGCTGACCTGACTTCCTGTATCAACTAAGCATTTGACCTTCAATCCATCAATCCTAGCATATATTATTGGTAATTGCTTTAATTGTTCGTTTTGTGGCCTCACGATTTCTTCCAAGCAATCTTCGGGCATCGCAATCCACTCTGTAATGTGCGCTGTCACCCAACCATCACGATCATCACACCATTCGCTTCTGAGGCTGTCTCCTTTCCCTTCAATTAAACTTTTTTTTCGCGCCTTGACCCTCGCCCTGGTCTTGGTGCCACCCGTCCTGTCTTTCCTGCTGCATTAGCATACCTTCCGCCCCGTTAGTGTGGGTGTCCGGATTTGCTCTGTGTTCCATCGCTCGTTCCCATTTATTCTTATTGTTTCCCTGTATGTTATGTAGTTCTTCTAGGTACTGTTGTGACACAGCGTGTCTCTCGTTCCAATTTCTCTGATCATCCCTTGGATCCGATTTCTCGTTAAACCGCTGGTTATCTTGTGCGTTATGTTGTTGGTTGTAACGCCTATTGTCCCTGGGTCTATATTGTTGATTATAGTGTCCTCCACGCCATCCCCGATTATAAGGTGCGTTATTATTATTATTCCTATTGTATGACGTTTGGTATCTCCTATTATCTCGCCACTGCTGATTGTTTGTGTTCCGGTAGCGGTTAGTTTCTTCCTGATTGTTATGGTTTCTGTCCCTATTTTCGTATCTCGGTTGAGATCTCGGCTCATATTCTTCGGTGCTCTGCCGTCTTTGGTTATCCCCAGTGTTTGTAGCTTGCGACCTCGTGTTTTTGTTCGGTGTCTTGACTACTTCGACTGCATTAACTAACTCTATCTGTCTCTTCTCTCTCGGGTTGATGTAATTAGTGGTTTCATCTATCCTCCTTAATACCTCTTCTGCCTGGACCACGGTCGTAATATTTGCCGCCACCAAGAATTGCTGAACGCTAATAGGCATCTGTTTTCCTATAGTAGTTATTAGCTCCATTTCGCTTGGGGGATTATCAACATCTTGCAATTTGACAAGTTGCATGGCGAAAAAATCTGCATATTTCGTCTGATGCGTGGAATGGTATTTGCGCGAGTATAAGTCCATTCGCAAGCTTTGTTGATACGACCCACTCCAGTATTTGCTTAGGAAGGCCTTGTGGAAACCTTCCATTGATTTAAATGTGTTCTTAAATCCAAGATACCAGGTAAGTGCTGAGCCCGCCAAAAATGTTTCAACCATTCTTAATTGTCGCGTTGAGCTAACATTTTGGTCCGAAAAATATTCTGTCAGTTCCCTTAAGAAAGCTTTAGGTGTCCCTCCGCTCTCTGGTAAAAACTTATTCGGTTTAAATTCGTTCCCACGGATGACTTGTATAACTTGCGTGGGAAGTTGTGTGTTTTGAGGTGTCGAGCTACGACCCTCATAATTCTGGAATGCTTGCGTGTCTACCGTTCTTGGACTTTGCCCAAGCTCGTGGCTGTCTATTGTGTGCTCTCTTTACGCATTCTCCCCTTTCCCCTTTTCCATTAGTGTCGCAAACATCGTATTATGTCCAAGTGACTGCAACTCCGATTTTATCATGCGGTCCTCTTGAATTTGAAATCTTAACTTCATATTTTCTTCTAACGCCTGTATTTTCGCGTTATTTTCCCCTAGCTTCTTGCTTACTGCGAGCCGTTCATCTTTCGAATCAGCGCTCATCTTGGTCCAATCTTTCCTAATAGTATCCTTCAATTTAACAAAGCGTTTTTCGACTTCCTGTTGATTAGCCTCCTGATTATCTTCAAGTTTATCTATCCTTTCTCCCAGAGAAATGTTGTTCTGTTCTAATGTTTGTTTAATTTCTTCCTGGTCAATTTCTAACCTTTTCCATTTCTTAACTGATTGTATTTCTAATTTGTTGAGTTCCGTCACTAGGCCCGTGATATTGTTATCTACTGTAATTATCTGATCTTGCATACCCTGTGTCCCTCGTTCGATCATCTCAAACCTTTTTTCTAAGTTTGTGTGTGCTTCTTTAATCTCAGATGAGTTGGTCAAACACGCTTGCTCGATTTGTGCTAGTTTTGCCATAACAGTCTCATCCATTCCTTTAATTTCCTTTTTAAACGAATCTTCGATACATTTTATTATTCCTAATTGTTTGGTATTGTTAGTGCTAACGTCCTTTGCTAATTGGATTAGCTGTTCTTTTGTGTGCTCTTTGATTTCTACCGTTAGCGCAGCTAGATTTTGAGTGTTCCTTTCGTCTTGTGCGTTTAACATTTCATTGTTTTTCTCAGACTGCCTATGTAATTGTTCACTAACCAGAATGTTTTGTGTAGCGATTTTCTGATTTATATTCTCGTTAACTTCAGATAGTTTTGTGTTTAACTGTGTCTGTATTTCTTCCGATTGTTTATTTATAGCAGCTAACTGTGTCTGCATTTCTTCACTATTTGCCGCTAACTGAGTCTGGATTTCTACCGATTGTTTATTTATAGCCGTTAACTGTGTCTGCGTTTCTTCACTATTCGCCGCTAACTGTGTCTGCATTTCTTCACTATTCGCCGCTAACTGTGTCTGTATTTCATTGGTTATGTCCTTTCTCATCTCACTAAGTTGTTCTCGCGTACGAGCGGATGCTAGTTCAATCACTTCGCGAATTTCTCCCAGAGTTGCCATCACAACAATAATATATTTGAGACATAGGGAAATGACATAAGGGCGGAGCCCTGGATACGCGCGCTCACATATATTAAATATACACACATTAACCCTTTACATACTCAGTTCATTTACTTTAAATTACTCCCACAAACTATAGCATCACTGAGTATAATTTACTTATTATTCCATTTAATTTTAACCCTTTGATTCAGTTATAATCTTCCTGACCTTATTTTACTTACAAATTTTTACCAATTAATAGAGTATTAATTAGTTTTTAAGGTCTAACCTTCCTGTCAAATAATTCTTTGAGTTTGGCTTTTCTACACAAAGCTAATTTAATTTTATTGGGCGCCTGGAACAGTTTGTTCTAATTTTAATCAAAGTTCAAACACTTAACTTGTTCCACATTTACTTTATTGCAAACTCCATGACTTTATATTTTCAAACATTTGGCGGTACTATTTTCGCCTAACTTACGTTAATAAACTTATCACATGCCGGTGATCTATTTTTTTTACTCTAAAACACAAATGCCCAACGTTGGGCGCCAAAGTAACTCTTATATACCCTTGGAAAATAGCATGTAGACAAGATTCAAAATTTCGGGGTCGTAATGGATTCTTGTGAATGTGATTTAGAGGTTTTGCTATCAACATAACTTCCAGGGTTCATAAGGTTAACTTATTATTATTACAAAGCCAAGAAAAACAACAGGATCTACTAACAAATGAAATTTATTAACTGAATCAAACATAAAAAGAAAACTATAACCACCCTTTTATTGTTCACTCGCGTGAACAGATCCGACACTGACCAGCCTGACGTACCGTGACGACACGGCATGACAGCTGTCAACAAGCATTGTGACTGCAATGTCACTTAAATCAAAGTAACAAAAGAAAACGGATCACAAGATCCAAAAATAACAAACAAATAAAATAGTACAAGAATTTAATATTTATGAGCGACACGGGTTTTAAGACTAGTTCAAGTAATGAGCATTTTGACGGGCGCTCGTCTCCGACCAAAACAGTTGGTTCGGGAACGGACTCCGTACTGCGAAGGACGAATTACGGAAATGTGGGAACAACAATTACATATTTATATACACTACTGACATGCTCTAACCTTAGATTACCACAACCAAATACACGTGTGTATTATTTAAAATAAGGGCTGCGGAATTACCGACTTATACCTTAAACACAAGGAAAGCATAACATGACATGAACAAGTTTGGCCGGTTGCCAAATTATATTTATAATGAATACAATGGCCTTGAAAATAAGAGCCAACAACAACAAAATACAAATTTAAATTTTCACGCCAGAAAATTTTGCGTTTTAAAACAATGAACAAATAAGTCGTAGTAATGATAAAAGAAACTTGGATCGACAACATGGCAACTCCCCAAATTAAACCAAACAAAATAACCTTAACTCATTAGGCTTTAAAGCAAACATAACGTGTCATAACGGAGCTGGAGACAGCCGGGCCTGTTATGACATCTCCGAGTGAGTGGCTGATTTCTTTCCCCCACGTAGTAATTAGTGCCACACTAAATATAGATTCTGGCCCATAGCCAGCGTACAGCACCTTTGCTAATCGCCACCTGTTAAACGCGTACAAATAAATAACACATTATCTCAAAACATCCTCTCAGGGATTTTTAAGAATACATCTCCAGGTCAAACTTACCCCCACCGATAACTAGTTTGCCGGAATGATGTCGCAGTCATGGACAGGCTTTACCTCTCCTCATCATCACTTACACCCAAAAACACGTGGCACTTTCTCGAAGATCTCGTCGTAGCATGAATCAGCACACCCCTCAGATAAATGACACACAACATGTCCAAATGACAATAAAGAATAATAACTGGAATCAAACTTATCCCAAGTTATCAAGCAACAAAACACTAATTTTCCCCCCACGTAGTAATTAGTTTAACATATCATTAATTCAGTCCATTTATCATTGTCGTTCCTAGGTTCTCATTCATGGCTACACTTTTTATTGATACGTTAATCGATGCGGCCGTTTCGCTATAAGAATTACGTATACATAAGGAAAACATTTAAATTACAAAATTTACTGTACAACAATTGTCACGCAATGCCAAAAATTACTACACGCATGTCAGTTAAGAAATCAAACCCTAAAATTTAAATTAAACCACACAAATAAAATCTATACAAAGTTCCACACATCTCTCGCGATTCCCCTCGTCCAAAATCAATAAATCAATTTTTTAATACTCATCACTTAAACTGCTTTCCAGAGGCCTCCCGCCTCGTCATTTCCCATCATTAGGCCGTTAGCCCATAACACTGATGGTAATGGAGGATGAAGCTTGCTGTCTTCTCTCCATGGTCGACATCTTGCTGCTGTTAAAACACAATTAAATCAAAGTTTTTAAACTGTTCTATCTGCGTTCTAAGTATTTTATTTCCTCAGATCGTCCTATGCAGAATCGTCGACTTTCCCTATTCTATGGCTAATTGCCATCTCACAATTTATGAAATTTATAAACTCGTTGTCGACACACAACTATAATTTTAAAACCATATCGTCTTAAGGACGTCTTAAAATGACTGTCGAAGAATAATTAGGAGTGCCCCGGTTCATCTCAGACATTTGTATATATACAGAAAGCCTAAAGTTTCAATGGTGGGAGAAAATAGCTCCTCAATATTTTAAGTAATGGGCCTATAATTATGTGTGACCTCTCAAAAATCTTGTATTTTCTCACAGGTCGCGAATCTGCCGTCGAACATGCAAACCGATCGCTAGGTCTTTTTATAACCGATTGCCGCGCAAAACACACTGACGCTATGTTCTGGCGTCATGTTTTCTTATTGGTCAGATAAGTTGGCGTCGGAGTTCTGACCTTACAAATCCCGCCCTTATTTTCACGTCACGACACTTGTCCTCTCTCTCACTCCTTGCCTTGTACGCAGCATTTTGGCCTGTCGATGGTCACGTACGCCACAGCGTCATATCTGATTTTCTCAGAAATACAAGAATAGCATTGGTTGTGAAACTATCGGTCGTTTCCAGCCAGCACGTAGCATGTCTTACCAAGTCCAGATTTCTTGCTACATCAATTTTACTCAAATATCCAGCATATCATGTATTTAGTATTTCCATCGTTTTTATTAATATGAAACATTATTATTGGACACAATGATAAGGGTTCATTATATCATTTTAAATATGTTTAACTATCATCTCATTATGTGAGAATCCACATGTTCGAATCTTCGAATATGGAAAAAATATCCATTCCTCAACAAAAATAATTTAACTCAACCTTCACATCGACGGTTTTCCGTGGTTTCCCTAAAATATGAAATATTCAAATAAATCTTCGTTATGCTCGGTCATCGATCCTAAACTGTTCTGAGTGTTGAAAATACTCAGAATAACTCTAATATGTCTTGCGTAAATCATTGCAAGCTTTAAATACGAAGAAAAAAAATGTGTTGGTCATCTGCAGAAAAAATAGTTTGTTCCAATTAGCTAGGCATAATATAATTCAAATGTGGCTTACATTTCTTGATGGTCTTGAAGTGTAGTAAACCTGGTCTGTACCAGATTTATCCATCGACATGCCCCATTGGACAAGCACGTATAATCTTTGTATCGGCCGCCATTATATACCCACAATCCGTCTAGTCAGACATAGTGGTAGTATCTTTTGACGTTTGAATTAACTGTTGTTCCATTTTAATATGGGCTTCTATCAAAGCCATAACAGTTTGTTTAAATAGGGTCAGATCTAAGTGATCTCTTCTTAGATATGTCAGTTGTAACATAACTCACGGTAATCTTATCAGTACAAGAAAAACACTGACAGTCTAACCAATCAACGGCTGTTCTGAAGATCGTTCCCTGGGCATGGTTTATTATATCAACATCTACCATGCGCTAAGCAACTTGTAGTTTCCCTTGCGTAGACTAAGGAAGACATTCAGAGGTACATGAAGGTGGAAGCAGGTCAAATAAGGGTAGAAATTGAACAAAAGTTACAGGTGGTAGGAAATGAAATTAGGGAGCTTAACCAGCAGATAGGGGAGAAAGTTAAGGAAGTAACGGTTGAGATAAAAGAGCATAGTAAGAGAGAGGAGAAGAGAATTAATGAAAAGATAAGAGTAGAAATAACGAGGATAAGGAAAGTAGTAAATACTCAGGAGATGAAAATGCAGAAAGCCATTGATGAAGAAAATAGACGGATGAAAGAAGAATTCAATGTTAGCATAAAGGAATCACAGCAGGAGATGAGGAAGAGCTTTCAGAGAATGGTAGATGAAAGAATGAACATTAAATTAGCTGGGATGGAGAAACGTATGTTGGATCGAATGCAACAAGGGGTCTCAGACAAGCACGAAAAACAGAAGGTGGAAGGGGGGAAGGCCAGGAAGGGAAGGAAGGAGAAAAAGCAGAATATTACTGTAGAGAAGACATTAGTTGAAAATAGAATAGATGTTGAGGAGGGGCAGGAAATAGATGAGAGTAGAGAAAAAGAGCAGCAGTTAACGAAGACGTTAGAGAAAAATCGTGTAGAGGATGAAGAAATGCTGGATGTAGGAAAGAGGAGTTTAGAGGTAAGTAACGAGCAGATTATCGAAGTTAGAAGTCCTAGGAGTAGAAAGGAAGTAGAGAAACAGATTACGATGCTAGAAGAAATGGAAGGAAGATTGAAAGAAAGAGATAAAGAATATAGAATGCAATGGCTTACAGTAGTGGCTACGGTAGGTGAAACTAGGGGAGAGGGGAAGTGTAGTTTTGTGGTTGATAAGAGTAGTACTGAGGAGGGAGAAACTATCGTTCTTAGAAGAGAAGAAATAATTACAGTGAAACGAGAGAAAGAAAAAGAGGAGGATGATAAAAAGTTAGGAAGGCACGGTAGGGCATTCATGTAATGCGAGGTCAGATTTCCAGTCGTTGATAATCCCAGCCAATACTCTATTTAGTGGTTATGACCTAAATGTAAGAGATGATCTCTTGTGCGATTATGATGAAAAGGTGACAAAACCTAGTGATATTGAAAATTTAAATTCCGTCATTAGCATAAATGTGTTGAGGGCGCGTATAGATACGCTTATAGATACAGGGTGTGTCAAGAGTTGCATTAGCTTGTCATTTTATAATAGGATGAGAGACGAAGGTGTAATATTTCAAGAAATCCCTATCAAATCAACTTTTGTAATAACAGCTGTAGGTAAAAAGTCTCATGTCATTTCTAAGCAGGTTCTGGTGGAAATTTGTATTAATAATGTAATAGGTATGCAGGTATGTTTGGTGATCCCAAACCTTGTGTTTTCCTTGATATTGGGTACTGATTGGTTGTCTGCTAATCAGGTTCAGGTGTGTTACGATGAGAGGTGTATTAGAATGAAATGGGGGAAGAAAGCTGTGATTATTGCATTTAATGAGCCAGGTAAGAGTGATTATTCTCAAAGAGTGTGCGTTATTAAAGTGATTTTGTCAGGTGACAATAAGGTGGGAAGTAGTGACGATGGTTTTAATTTTATTGGCAGTTTGCTGACTAATGACAATCTAGAGGATGCATTATGTCAGGCTGTGGAAGAAAGTTCTTTAGGCATTGATCAGAGGGATCAATTATTGGATGTTTTAGTAAGGAATAGTAGAGTTTTTGAGAATCGGATTGGCGAGGCCAATTGCTACACACACTCATTAAATGTAATTGATCGCAAAGTCTTTGTAGGTAATAGATACCCTATCCCATTTAAATACCAAGAGGCAGTACAACTGCAGATTGACGACATGTTAAGAGATAAAATCATTGAACCATCCTTAAGCCCATATGCTAACTCCTTAAGTACCGTACCTAAAGATGTGTACACCCTTTAAGAAAATACGTGGAATGAGTCAGGTAAGGACTCGTGTGTAACGGAACAACATGTGTCAATGCCCTGGTATACAATTAGTAGTTTTAAAGAGATAGGTAACTAAGTTTACAAGAGGCATATCCGACTGTTGACACATATACTGGAATGAGTGAGTTATCTGAATCAGAGAAGCGAAGGGTGACCTAGTACCTTATATTTTGGAATTAATGGGGTAACTTGCACTCAAATATTATGCCTATGTATAAAACTATGCTTTCTTGTTTTATGTGATGTAGGTAAAATTTTGTAAATTCATTACAGAGTACTTGCGAGGAATCAAGTATGCAGGATTATCACATGCGTGTGATGTGTCGTGTGATGAATTAGTGAAGGCAATATTTATTATAATTATTCTGGAGACAAGAAAAATAACGATTTGAATTAAAACGATACAAGTCTCTCAGAATATCAGCCTAACAAACGAGTGTTAGTATGAATGAAATCATACATATCAGGAAGAAAGAAAGGAACATTGACGCTTTAAAGCAACAACAAAGTATTCATTGTTGTAAATATTGAAGGGTATATATGTATGTTTTTAATGTTGAAGGGTATAATTTTGTATGATGCTGTTAATTGTTAGGTTAAATGTGTATATAATTTGTTCGCCCAAATCTAAGATTGGACAAAAAATTCTAAGGGCGATGTAACAGTCCGAATACTTCCCCTTAATTTATATGTTTTATAAGCAGCAAAATTAATTTATTATTATTATTATTATTATTATTATTATGTATATTTTAATTATCATATCGATTCTAGATTTATTCCATAATTTCTTTATATATATATAAGGGGTTTAATTATTGTTTGGCGGAAGTTATAAAATGGAGATTTTAGTTAGATTCGTTATAGGTTATATTTTGTACAAGACTTGATTGGGAAATATGTAGTTCAACGTGTCGTCAGTTTCGCCACGGGTAGTCCGCCAAAAATAGACTTGACTTTCGAGATATATGTACAAACATTCCGGGGACGCGAGGCTTCTAGACAAAGCAAGTTGGTCAGTTAGCGCTGACGTCACGAATTCTCGGAAGAACATCGCATCAGGACGCTGATTTAAAATTACTTCAGAAGCAACCCCACGTGGTTAACCCAACTAATGAAGAGGCATGATCAGAACTTAGGGATCTGGAGTGGGGAGCTACGTCATCAGGATACCTAATTGATTGGTCGAGAAATACTGCAGAGTGGGGAAGTTCTTCTTCCATAAAAACCAATGGTCATCTACTCTCAAGCCCCAATCTTCTTAGATTTTCTGAATCTTCACGTCTATCAGACATCTTCGCTGCGAGATCGCAACTTATCAGTTCAAGAAGTTTTAAAATTAATACTACTGACGTGAATATGATCGTGTCCTTGATGATATTCACAAAAGTGAATTTTGGAGCAAAGCCATTCACATATGTCAGTCGGGAGACGGGACAAATTGGTTCCCTGCCCGTATCAAGATAAGGATCTATACAATATTGAGGCAGAACCAAACAACATCCGCCAGCAAGATCAGAGGGAAAACCAGACTACCACTATGAAGAAGACGGCCGTGAGTTCCTTTACTAAATCCAATCAAGTCTCTGTAATTCTGTTTATGGCAAATTAGAATCCAGCTTTTGTTTAAATTTAATTCATATTCCATTTTGTAACTCTCGCCAATTTAATATAACTTCCAGATTTTTTTAAAATTCATTTGTTTCTCATTTTACGTCTTTTGCTGCTTTAAATTTTGATCAATTAAATTTTGTTCTTAAGTAATGGTAGGACTTTCATTTCCAGTAGCTAGCTTTAGACATAATGCATACCTTCTCCCAGTAGCGATACGACAATTGGTTAATGGCTCAGCTATACCACGGCTTGAGAGAAAGACGTTTCGAGTGCTCTATCACTATTTTAATTAAATACTTTGGCACATCTAAAGTAAGTGTTAGGTGTCCTGGCGCCCACACGAGCTGATTATAATCATTGCTAATGAACAGGTAAGAGGTAAGTATGCTATTGGTGGTGTGAGTAAAGCGGTGCTTGTTCTTGTTGCGATTCTTCTACTGTACTCCAGGAGAACGCAATATTGGAGCCCCGCCAGGAACGTAACCTTTGGTCACTTAGAAGGACCGGAAACGTTACATTTGTGCGCTCAACGTGGAGCGAAAACGTTACATTTGGACGCCCAACTGTGGAGTTTCTTATATATGTATATTTACCTGCAAGGTTAGTAACAAAACGTTACATTTGTGCGCTCAACGTGGAGCGAAAACGTTACACCGTTATAGACTAGTCTTCAGTGTACTGACAGATCGAAGTGGTTAACTAGTTACAAATATGAAAACTGACTGAAATGGATTTAAATATCCAAGTATTATGTTATTACTGGACTGTGACAAAGTACTAATTCTAGACAAAGTCTAGCATATGTCCATATAGAAATATAAATATTTCCACCAATGTCTGTAGAAAAATCAATCACCTCAGTGGTTCTCCTCGCCGTAAACTTACTAAGTTCCACCTCGTAGCGCAGTACTTTCGTGACTATCACGACTTTGAAAAGAACTTCTGCGTAGATCCGGCAACCATGTGCCTTGGCTCAGCGTCGTAGCAACTTGCTCGGCAAATGCTTGTGTTGAAATGAGCTATCGATGCTTCGGCCAGCCGGCTTTTATTCAAAACTGTCAGGGTCACGCCGCATCAGCTGATATCTGGAAATCCTCATATCTCTTGAATCCCTGGTCCGATTTACTTGATACTAATTGCATTCTCTTTCATTTGGCCGTGCCAGTAATCTGATCCCAGTCTCAAGTCTCTACTCCATGGTTAACTATTTAATCAATAAATAGCCTCAACCTCTGCTATTACTCGCTACGTCACTTGACATCCAAGTATCGGTAAATTCTTTCCAATTGCTTCGAGAAGCAATGTAGCGCGATATTCAAATATCTCAACTTTCAAAAGCGGCTACAGCCTTTCCCTTGATATCTAGGTGTCTGAATCTTGGAATACCCATTCCTAGAGTTGGGCACAATACTTCTCACAATACGTATTACCGGAATTTATAATTATCCACAGTGCACTACACTACGTAAGGTAGACTATTACAATAAATAACAGCACGAAATAACTTGAGATATGCGATATTTGAACGAAATTCTGGCAGCAGACTCACTTAAACGTTGGTTCACAGAATGTAAACAACCCATATCCCCTCTCCAATTCCCCTACGATTTCCGCCATTTTCTACTCTATCGATAGTGGCATTGCGGTCTGATTTATTGTAGTCGGTCTTGGTTTAACCATTACCAGCAATTTTGCGGCTTATCCGCGAAATTCGATTATCCGCGGTATCCGCGCCAGTCGATTCCGCGGATAATCGGGAGTTTACTGTACATTAAAATTACAGTAATTACATTTGCTACTAGTTAAATAGTTATTAATTAGACGCTCTATTACTTTTCGGGGCCTATATAAATTGCATAGTTACGATACCGACTCGTGCAACGCTACATTGTTTTGGCAAATATTTAGCAACTGTTTACGATGAAACAGTGGTAATATATACCATTGGAAAGGTAATTCCTTGATGAACAAAAAAGTATAGGACACGTTTTCAGCTACATATAACGGATTTCAAGTTATTTAGCAAAGTGCGTTGAAAATATCAAAATCAAAATAAATTATAACATTTCAATTTTTTTGTGGAAATTGTGAACTTAAACAATGAAATCAAATATACCGTAGGAAAGCGCGTTTTCTCCTGATTCATAATCACTAACTATTATCTTAAAATCAAAAAGGAAAACTGAGTTATTACGAGGAATGTAGAAGCGTGTCTCAAAATGTTGGTGGCCATATTGATTACGTCACCAACACCGCTAGAGGGCCAGAAAAATTTGTGTCCCGGGCTTTTCAGACTCGTCTAGTCTACCTATGTACTATCTGAATCCAAAGGGCGCATTGGTTGCCAGAGTGAAACTTTTTTCAGCTAACTCACCCCACTAATAGATTGAATTGGAGATATGCTACTGTCACACTTGTTTGAACAAACATCACATATTATATTGTAAATTAAGAGGAGGAATGAAACCATAGTCTCTATCCTATCTATAGATTACTAGAAATAATGTTCAATGCAATCAAATTTCCCAACTCCTGCTTGGTGCAAACTATTGTAATTATAAATCGTAATTTCATGTAGATTCTGTTAAAATGACGCATAATGTTATGATAGATATCGTTTGAATCGATAATCCGGTAGCAAAAATAATTACCTGGACTGGGGTTCGAACCTGAGACCTCATGATTCGCAGACCAAGATGATATCCACGCAGCCATTACAACTACAGAAATTTTGAGTACAAGACAGGTAAGTTACTCATTTTCACGTGCCGGTAATACTATGGAAGTATTTTTAATGCTCCATTAATATTTTGCTTTTTTTCGATAAAATGTTCCTGCGTGGAATTGAGTTTTAAATTAGTTATGAATACTCCTACTTGGCATTAAAGGGAATTCCTCTAGTGGTCTATGAAAGGCTAGCTCAGTTACCGTATGAAAACATCGATATATATTACATTGATCACTGCATTACCGCAATGTGGGTTGATATCTGAATAGCCATTGTGCAGAAACATAATACCGGCTTTGCCGACAAGTTACAATGCTTCAAATTAAAGCATATCATCATTTAAATACTGGTACGAAGACTTTTAACATGTGGTTTGTGTTGCAATCAGTTGACACCAGAGTTCGCATGAGCGTTTACCGTCAAGTCAGGTTCTGGGGCAGTAACGGCACGCGGAGCGCGAACAATTGCCCATGGGACGGTGGAAGGCACTGGTGCTCCTATTGGTGCTCCTTTTAGCCTTTTTCGAGTCTTCCAATAAAGTTAAATGAATTTTATTATATATATTTAGTATAATATTTTATTTTATGAGGAGATAATTTTTTTATTTATAAGTAATTTGATTATAGCGTGATTAATTGTTACGTTACATTTTCAGTGGTTTCATTTTTTAAGTTTTGTAGAACTTGAAGTGACTCCTGTCTGTACCTCCACACAGCAGCGTAGGATGGATAGTTGAATTTAATAGACTATTCGTTCGCTCATTGGCTTGTAGCAGCAGCTTCAGAAAGTAATAATAATATGGAAAATGGTAATATATAGTTTGAAGAGAATTAAGTAGTTATATGAAATGAGAAAGGCCCCTAGTAGGCTGATTTTTGGTAGTATGAAAAAAATATAAAGACCTAGAGTAGGTTGGAGTTGTTTTTTTTTTTTTTTTGTCGTTTACCCTCCAGGTTGGTGGAACCCACGGACTCTACGGGCAGTGTCCTAGAGCTGGGAACATCGAATCGGAAGGGATACAACTGGTGAGGTGGGATTGGCACCTCGCCCAGGCGGCCTCACCTGCAAAGCGAACAGGGGCCTCATGAGGGAAGGTAAGGGATGGTTAGGATGGATAGAAAAGGAAGAGGGAAGGAGGCGGCCGTGGCCTTGAAGAAGGTACCATCCCGGCATTTGCCCGAAGACGAAGTGGGAAATCACGGAAAACCACTTCGAGGATGGCTGAGGGGGAATCGAACCCCCTCTACTCATTTAGGCCACCCGAGGCTGAGTAGACCCCGTTCCAGTCCTCAACCACTTTTCAAATTTCGTGGCAGAGCCGGGAATCGAACCCAGGACCTCCGGGGCGGCAGCTAACCATGCTGACCGCTACGCTACGGAGGCGACTAGTTTTGAAATTAATAATATAATAATAGCCTCAGTTGCGTATTCTGTAGTTTTAAGCTTGCAGGTAATGTATGTGTCGAGTTTGTTTGGATGGAAGTGGATTTAATGATATGCGGGCTGTTTAATGTGGTAGTGTACTGTAATTGGTCGGTTTAGGCCTGGAGAATGGCCGCGCGGTTTATTTTGTAATACATAATGAGCTATGGGCGTAGCTTATTGAAAGCCAGCCGCATAGTAATGAGATGGTCGGTGTTTGGAGCCGGCAGGCTGCCGTTGTTGTATTTGAATTGCAGCGCTCCGATTGGCCGAGAGCCAGTCTGGTTTGAAGTTACTTGGTGTTGGTGAGCGTTTACCGTTCAGTATGAAAGTGACATGGAGGAAAGTGTTGAGCAAAGTTACTCAGGGGGATCCATCCCTTTTATCCAGAGATTGAAAAACAGTCTCTAAATAAATCATAATTGTTTTCAGCAAATATGATATAATGAATATTTTTACACCAAAGAACGACAACTTGAAGATGATTTATTGCAGAAATATCTGTAATGGCGCCTCCAAACCTCGAAGTAATCCGTATGTTATATATGCCTACATTCCACATGGTACCGCAGTGCGTCTTACACACTGTCCGATCCACTTCCGTCCCATTTTTCAAAATCACTCCCACAAAAATATCTAGCAACCGAGTGGAAAGATGTTACACATCAAAAATCAGCGGGCTTCAAACATGTTGGCTTCACTATGTTGCTGCTGTTGTTAATACATTTGAGGGCCTGGCGACATCGTGTTTATTAAGCCACGTGCGTGAACCTGGTTACGTGTAGAATTTGTCCGATAACCTGTGTTTTGTGGGTCTGTTGCAGTGTGTGTATATTGTAATGCAAGTGAGGATTGGGAAGGAGACGACCTTGGCCTCAAGTTAGGACCCATCCCGGCATTTGCCTGGAGTAGAAGTGGGGAACCACGGAGAACCACTTCCAGGATGGCCGAGATGGGAATCGAAATCTCCTCTTCTCAGATTTGCCTCACGAGGCTGAGTGGACCCGTTCCAATCCTCAGACCAGAATGAAATTTCTTGGCTCGGCTTTACTAGCAAGACCTCTTGCTTAAACTTTGCTTTCTTATTTCATCTGAACATATACGCTGCATGACCATGCAACTGACAGTAAAGTTTATATCGCTATCAAGATTGATCAAAAATTGAAATATAAATATCTCACCGGCTTCCGACTTAAGAATACAGGGGTATGCGACGTAATCACGTCTTCCTACGCAAGTAAAGTACTAGACTTGGCTTGTCAAAGCGTCAGTACACGTCATCTTTAACTCGTAGCTTGTTTTTCTAGACAAAACTCAATAAATAAATTGTCCTCTTACTTAAACAATCTTTTAAAAGCCATTGGCTGCACGTATATTGATTGGGCTGCCACCTCGCGTCATAACAACACACTATAAGCTACATTACTGTGGTGGTTGGTGTTGGGTTATTGCTCGTTTATTTCATGTTTTTTTTTTTCAAGTAAGTCAACTTCCTGGTGTAGCGGCTAACTTTCTTGGCTGTCGCCCCGGAGGTCCAGGTTTTGATTCCCGGCTCTGCCAAGAAGTAACTCTGGTCTGAGGGCTGGATCAGGATACACTCAGCCTCGTGAGGCAAAACTGACAAGAGGTCGGTACAATTCCTACCTCAACCATCCTGGAAGTGGTTTTCCGTGGTTCCCACTTCTACTTCAGGCAAATGCCTGGAGGGTTCCTGACGTACAGTCACTGCCCCCCCCCCTCACCCCCCAATCCTTACCTGCATTACAAATATTCACACTACTACAGACACCACAATATCACAGTTTTTCAGCCAAATTCTACACTCACCGAAGTACATGGGGATAAATGACCACGAAGTCGCAAAGCCTATAACTGAATTAACAACAGCAGTAGGCCTACTCATAACGCACAGAAGTTTTATAAATATTCAGACCTAGTTGAAGAAATGAGAGTCTAGTAAAAGCAAAATCGAATGGATATCAAGCCCATCATCATATCGACAACTGGCATTGCTCCAAAACCTCGCATGTGTAAACTTGAATCAGCTCGAGCTTTAACACCTGGTCGCTGCAATACAGAAAGCTATCATCCTGAAAGCACATGTCCCAACTATAGTATCATGGATGTTTGATAAATTGTTGGCATCCAAGAATACGAGTCAAGAAAACGTTTTCTTTTGTAAATAATAATAATAGTCTAATAATAATAATAATAATAATAACAAAGTTATGGGACCGGCCATAGTGGCCGGAAGCGCTGACGCACTAACTTGTGCCACGTTGGCATCGAGAGAGCGTGGGTTCGAATCCCACCTCGACCGTCCTGAAAATTGCAATCGTGGCTTGCCATTTTCACCACCAGGAAAATGCCGGGGCGGCTCCTTTCAACAGTTCCATGACCGACTTCCTTCCAGAAATCCCTTCCTTGCCCGGGCGATCGGCCTGTGTCTGCTGACAAAGTGTGTTCACGTTTAGCGACGCGACGGTAGAGCAATGATCCCTCGCCGAGCTCGAAAGATACGCTATTTTTAAAAAATAATTATAAAATGTTAATGCATAAAATTATGGATTTAACGTATCTATTAATAAAGCCCTGCGCGAATGCAGATATCCGCAACATTTTTCACCATGCAGATATAGTTTACTTAGCTGTGCGGATTGCGGATAATTTGCGGATAGGTTTTAGAATGCAATCCTAAGTTGCTGAATATCATTACTAGGACTCAGAAGTTTAACATTTCATATTCTTTCCATGACAAATGTAAAATGATGACTTAAGATAATCTCATTCTAATTATGTCATTAGCAATGAACTGAAAAGGGTTGTATAATATTCATTTTAAACATAGCACATGACATGAGACACAAAGCCTAGGGGAACGACTTTCTCCTCAAATGTCTAAATGTGTTGCTTTATACCATGACGAATAGAAATAAATAGTGTTATCACTCACCGAGTTCAACCGCGCCCCGCTCTGCTAGCGCTAGCGGCGCTGATCCCCAACGCTACACAGACAGCTGTTCAATAGTGGGATACGCGCTGGGCTACGTAAACCTCTTTACGAAGGCTGCGGTTACGCTGATTACAACAAATTGTGTGTTTAGACTTATGAATAATACTGTCAAAAAGTTAGCATTAATATTCTCTGTCCCCATGTAGAACTATCGTTTAAAACCCTCCGTTAGTCGCGCATTGGTCTGACAGCTCCATGGTTCGTTATATTAGTTTTAATATCAAGCCAACAGTTCAAGTTATGATCTTATCGTCTCGTGACATCTTACACCAAACCATAGTAAGCATTTTTCTGGAGTTGTGAAATAGCGTGCCTAAAAATAACTTTATCACGTGTAACACTTTGTCAGCGTGATATTGATAGTACCAGCGCTCCCAATGATGTTACATTATGTTAGTGAGTGGCAGGTGTGCTGTTATAACGATTATTTGTCTTAGTATGTTGCCTTAGTTAATATCGGTAAGGAGACTGCGCCTTACGAAATACTAAGGATGCAGATGAAGCGTGTCACCTTCTGCTGAAAGATAACGAATAGCTAGTTCATGATTCAGTAATTTCAAAGGAATTTGTGACTCTACTGAAGACAAAGTTGAAACAAGATCCGAAGATCAGGAGGACGGTAACGGAAGCGAAGAATTGGATGACCGTTTATTTTATTGGCAGGTTGGCCATTATTATATGTCCGACTCATTCTTGGCCACTTGGCTATCACCACGGAAGTTCGGGTTCGATTCCCAGCTCTGCCAATAAATGTAATACTGGTCTGAGGGCTGGAACGGTGTTCACTCAGCCTCGTGAGGCAAAAATGTTAAGAGGCGCGTTCGATTCCTACCTCAGCTATCCTGGAAGTGGATTTCCGTGGTTTCCCACTTCTCCTCCAGGAAAATGCCAGGATGGTACCTAACTGAAGGACACGGCCGCTTCCTACCCAAATCCGACCTCAATTCCAAATACACACACTACTACAGACATCATAATGACACAGGTTATCAGACGAATTCTAAACAAACCCAAACACAAGGGGATACGTGACCACGATGTCGTTAAGTCCCTAAAGAATCAACAACTATTATTATTTTAGGCCTATTATTATTAAGACGGATTTTTTTTTCGTTTTAGGTAAGGATGGCACGAAATAGAACAAGTAACCATGGAAGGCTGCCTTCATTCCGTATCCTACTGGGCGGCTTTCGTGATTTTACATCAGTGGATAGATATTTCGGTAAATTTTGAAAAATTTGAGGTACTGATCCTGGTTTTAATTTCCACTTCACGCGAGGAAGTTTCACGTTCTCATAGTTCACTACGAAAGAGTCCGCCTTTATAATAATTAAATCTTCCGAAAAACGTTCGTCACAGATTCTATTTTTGATCGACAATTGCTTATCCTTCCACGGAAAAACTCTCTCCCATTTCGAAAACAGATTTGTTTCTTTTGGCGGTGTGAAAAATGTCTACCATTAGATTTTCTTCGTAACCCGATTTACTTCCAGGAACAAAACTTTACGACATTTTCCCGAAACAACAGAAAACTTAGTTGTTTGCACACACAAAGCACTGCACAGACATTCGTAAATTATTACAAAGAAACAAATTCCCTCGAATAATATGACTTCTCGCGCACAGGATATTACAGTACTAACCTCGTGGGTTACTGTCATACGTGCTTATGGTTCGTCGCGACTTCCGCGCCACACACTGGCTGGACCATGAACTACAATGCTTAATTAGCGGAGTGATGACACTGTTTATTTCTATTCGTCATGTTTATACTATAGTGCGGGACAAACCATTGGAAGCCCGAAGGTCACGCGTAGTCGGTGCGCTGTTGTCCTGTACGTTCTCGCATCTAGCACGCGACTGAAGGTACGATGCAATAGCATGGCAACACCGCCGGGAGGAGAGCGGAGCGGAGAGCCGGTTGACCTTCAGGCTTCCAATGGTTTGTCCCGCACTATAATAAATGAAGAATAATAAGTCGCCTCCGTAGCGTAGCTGCCGCCCCGGAGGTCCTGGGTTCGATTCCCGGCTCTGCCACGAAATTTGAAAAGTGGTACGAGGACTGGAACGGGGTCTACACAGCCTCGGGTGGCCCAAATGAGTAGAAGGGGTTCGATTCCCCCTCAGCCATCCTCGAAGTGGTTTCCCACTTCGTCTTCGGGCAAATGCCGGGATGGTAGACTACCTTCTTCAAGGCCACGGTCACCTCCTTCCCTTTTCCTTGCCTATCCATCCTCACCATCCCTTACCTTCCCTCATGAGGCCCCTGTTCACTTTCACCTCACCAGTTGTATCCCTTCCGATTCGATGTTCCCTGCTCTAGGACACTGCCCGTAGAGGCGGTAGTGGTGAGTTCCCTCGCTGAGTCCGTGGGTTCCACCAACCTGGAGGGTAAACGATTAAAAAATTAAATAAATTAAAAATATATTTTTATGTCAGTAGATTCGGATACCAAGCGGGCGGATGCGGGGCGGATGCGGATACCAAGCGTGCGGATGCGGGGCGGATGCGGATAACAAACGTGCGGATGCGGATAACAAACGTGCGGATGCGGGGCGGATGCGGATAATAAGCGTGCGGATGCGGATAACGTTTTGTTTATCCGCGCAGGACTCTACCTATTAACTGGAGGAGCCATGATGTTGATCGGGATCTTAGACATGCTAGTAAATCTACTGGCACGAGATTCTCGTACATAAACAGTCTTAAATGACATTGAACCGATCCGATATATTAAACCCGTAACCTTCAGGTTTTTTTTGGGGGGGGGGGTGGGGGGGAAGGGGGGCAGCACTTAACCAACTACGCTACTCGTGACGTTCACATTACAATATTCGAAGATTAAGGTGCATTTTATTTGCTCACCTTTAGTGGTTCATCTTTACCTCTACCTGTTACCGTTGTCCTTCGAGTGGTTGACCACAGAGGTTACACTCAGCCTTGTGAGGTGAGGAAGGATCCATCTCCACCTCAGTCATCCTGGAAGTGGTTTACCACGGTAAGCCGTGCAAGCGACTGCCTGGAGCCACGCCGTAACGACCACGGCTAACTCACCCGGTAACCCAAAGGTGCTATGGACGTAAACATGTGTAACACGACTGAGGTGTCCTGAGTAGTTAGTTATGTTTGTTGACAGTAACTGTGTATACTGGTAAAAATGTGTAAACATGGGTAACACAAATACAGTACTGTGTCCTGCACAGTTAGGCTATTGTTTATTTACAATTAAAAGGTACCTTATCATAAAGCGAACACTGTAGCTGACGACCATACCATGAATGGACCAGAATTACTGTATCAGTGTGTAGTTTAGCATGACTGCCACAAATCTCGATACAAGCATGGAAATGACCGCGCTACCTTCTGGACGATAGAGGAACATTGGTCGTTAACATGTTTGTGCCCATCCGTTCACTGGCTACCGGTGTAGTGTACACATTTACTGTCAATACACATAACTAACTTCTCAGGACGCCTTGTTTGTGTTACACATGTTTACGTTGCCCCTCCTCATATTAAGTACAGTGGCGGCCGGTGGCTTGTAAAGCTGGGTGTTGCACCAACATTTCTGATGTCGCAATTTTATATGGGAAGTTTACACATGTAACAAAAATTAATTAACGTTAGATAAACTACATTTCTATAAAAACTGAAATACATGGGTTTTCCAAACTAACTGAACGTTCGACAAATAGACAAATTTTAATGGCTCTTTTGGGCTTCTTCCTATAAGAATTCATAAAAAATCGTATGTATGTATTTACGCCCTATGTCTGAGTTAATTGGAAGAATTTAAAACACAGCAGGTTGTCTAAGGTTGGGTCTCTATCTCCAGGATAATAAACATTCTCAACATAAAAACATGGCAACCGAAAAGTTTGTACTTTACGAAAAATGATATTACTAACAAAGATGGGCACATATTCTGCATAAGGATAGGGTTTCTTTTACTACAGGTTGAACCCCATCAGAGGAACCAGCCATGAAGTGCGCTCTGTCATACGTCTGCGCAATTCATTTTTGCGGAGTTTCATTCAATTTCTGCTTCTTTAATTAATCCAGTAAACACGCTGCTAATGTGTGTGCATCATGTTTTGTTTACCTCTTACTACGTAACTTATCGGTACACAACAGCCATCTGAAATATGTTTGAAATATCACTAGTTTCATCTGCTATAATGGCTAAAATTTCCGATTCCTTTATTTGCTTTGATACTTCTTCTTGGCAAACCACCAACATAATCTGTAAAATTTAATTTTCAATTGTTTTGGACGTTCCTTTGAAAACAGTTGCCCTTACTAAAATGACCTTTAACACAGCATCCAACTCAACGCTAAATTTAATTAGTTCTCTCAAAACACCTGGATTTGTTGATGTTACACTTTCATCATGATCACGCAAGGCCAGTTCGAAAGAGCCACAGAAACGAATACAGTTTATTACAATATTTAACACATACATATTGTGCCTAACTTCTTCGTTATATTCCGCAATTTACCTTCTATAGACACTGTCCAATTGTGCAGCTTCGTTAACAGTTCCAAAAAGTGTCAATTTCAAACAGCTGAAGATTGGTTGGTTCCTCAGTTTAGGAGCTGCGACAACGCGGTCATATCCTGTACTTTGGATGTGTGGAGAATCTGTCTGATAACCGGTGTTAATTGTGATGGCTGTATTACTGAGTGTCATCTGTTTTTAATTCAAGTGAGGACTGCAGACATTGAATTTCAAGCAGTTTCTACTTTTGGCGCCAAAGGCCACCGTAAACGACTACTAGTTCAGAACTTGGTTACTACACGCCACCGCAGTCGGCTCCTGGCGACGAACGTTGGAACCTAAGAGCGTTGTTCAAATTTTTAACCTATAATTTAGCTTCACACAGGTGTAATTAGTGGAAGATTCTTTAACATGCCATAAATCTATGACATGGGACCACCAGCTTTACTTCCCCTCCGAAGGAACGCATACTGAGGGATTTTTAACGCTCTTAAAAATCCGACGACTTCGGCCGGGTTTGAACCCGCGATCTTGGACATAGAGGCTCAGCATGCTACCAACTACGGCACCAAAGCCACTCAGCTGAAGATTCATGTTTCTTTATTTTAGGGATTAATTTCCGTAACTCCTATTTAGGTCCACGCGGATTCTCCACCAACAAACATGGAAAACAGAATAAAGCGTTTTTAATGTCGCATTCACATAACCAATTATTATTGCCTTAAATATATCCTTTAAACGCCCTCGTAGCCTATACTTATATTTTGGACAATACTTATCTGGTAATGGTCAACCGAGTGTTTTTACTGTGAGTTTATCGTCATCAGGGAGCTGGGAAAGCTGTCTAACTAGTAAATTACTTGCTCTATTAATTTTCACTTACACTCCACAATGCAATTAATGTTTCAAACTAAACATTCCGTTTAAATAAAATACTAACTTACAAGATGCACAGATGATACATCTGGGTGCTATATCGGAAAGTGGCGCGAAGCATTCCCTAGTGGTGTGGGAAAGAAACTACCCTTCAGGGGCGGATGACCTCGTAGTTCCTCCCCTTAAAACAACAGTAACTAACTAACTAACTAAACTACCCTTCGCGGGGTAAGAGAAATCGAGGGTGTTGTCATTTCCAAAGAGTGGTGTAGTCTAACGGTGCCATTTGGAACTGAGTGTTGCCAGGGGGCTGGCAGCTCGTCTGCAACTCCCTACAACCCATGCTGGCCAGCAAGCTATGTACAAGCTTGGCCTCGTTCCTGCCGGCCGCGCTGTCTACTTGGGAGTCGCAACAAGAGAGCTAACCCCCTGGAGTTTGATTTGAAGGCGGCAGCTTTTATAGGTACAGTGTGAAGCATTACGATAAATAATAACAAAATATCGATGATTTAAACACATTTTTGAGTGCATTAGATCTATAAAACTAAAACATTAAAGGAAAAAAAACGACGAATTAGTTGTAAAATTATTGGGAGTTGTGCAACGCTGCAACAATATCACCAGCCGCCCTTGATTAAGTAGCTACTTAATTAACCTCACGAGGCTGAATGCATGCTGTTCTAGCTCTTACGTCAGATCTTGTTGTTGTTGTTTTTTTGGCAGGATCGGTAATGAAATACAGGGCCTCCTAGTTACAGGCAAGACCACCACGATGTGGTTATACAATAATAATTCCTGTACTGTATAGCTGAGCAAAGTATTACAGAGGGACTTGAATTCGTTTGCTTCTTGTTCTCAATTAGCCCTCTATTGCCCTAGTCTCCTACATTTCCAACTGATGTAGTCTCTCTTACATAATGGGATGCTACTGTTTGACGCCTACATTATACCAATACTTCTTATGGGATTGAGGTAGTGTGGCACAAACTAAGCGTTGGATACAACCGCTGAAGGCTACGAACTTGCTAGCGAGCCCTTCTTATTAGAGAATTTGAGATACGAGTTCTTGCTGCCATCTACGGACACCTGGAAGAGGTCAATAGAAGACCGCACCTTAAAAAGAGATGATATTTGGATGGAGTTTTACTCAACAGAGGCCATGACAAATAGAGCCTGGGCAGAAGCGAACCAAGACTTACGAGATTTTGTCAATTCAGTAGCGGGGCATGGCTACCACCACTTCATGTGCAGGATGAAATGCTTCCACGAACCCAACCCGATGTGCATCTGTGAATTCTGTGACCAGTATTGTGAACGCTACCATGTGATTAACTGCACAAGCCGTGGAAAATCCATCATAGACTTCTGCACTAACTGATCAATACACAGATTATTGTATATTTTGTAATTTGCACAATCTGTGCGCATTTGTAATTAATAATAAAAAATCTTTATGTTGTTATGCACCCGAAATGATACTGTGTCTGTAGTTTACGGAGTCGTGATTCTTTTGAAGTGCTCATGTGAAACTCTTCCCCTAGTGAGAGTACGAAGCTGACTTTATATTAATCTCTCATTGTGATGGGTGTTGCAAGGGACAAGCAAGTTGGAGCCATCAATAGAACTTGCTATAAAGTGCTACAAGAAGCATCGTGTAATTAATTTTTCGGAATACCAGGTTGTCAGGAGTGTCAAGAGACGTCGCATGACATGCCTTGGCACAAAAACTTAACTTTCTACATAAATACCCCACGTCGGAGATAAACTGTGGATCAGACGTGTCGTGACGTAGGGAGGAAGACATTTTACTGAATCGTTGATGTGTTTATGCCTGCGTTGTGAGAGTCATGTAGCTGTAGTGACTGGGCGAGGATATCTTCTGTCTCTATGTGAGGTTATTGGTATCAAGAGGAACATCTCCACTTTCCTGCATTTTACTATAGGGGTAATTTTCTTTATCTAATGCATTTCTATTACCTCTATCTGGATGATTTGTATGTAATATAAGTTATATATGCGAACCGGTTAGCTACATGATTAATCGTTTAGGAGACATTTTAACTTTTAATTTGGAGATTGCCCCTTTGGTACGATTTTGGTGGATATTTGCTTTATTTGGTACCAAAACTCAGGAAAATTCCTCTTTCTGTTAATTCAATACAATTTTGGCACTAACAGGAAAGTTTATTATAGTTACGATAGCGAGAGCCTAAACTGTAAAAACAATGAAACACATTAATTTTTAGATTTCAACACTTTATAAAAAAAATCATTACAGGGCGCAATGCAATTTTAAACAAGATGTTCATTAAAGAAAGTATAGCATTCATTCTCCTAAATGCATGGGTATAGACATTGTCCTTATTGAATGCTGATTGTATTAGCTTGTTGAAATACAACGTGGAGTATTATACGTTGATTGATTGTTGTTTCAAGGGTCGGAACAGTGAGGTCATCAGCCCCAATGTTAGGCCTATATGTTATACTTTGTGAAAGAATTTCCTTATTTGCAATCATTATTGTACTTTCTGAACCTCTTATCGACTTCTTAATTACACATTTCACAATATAAGATACATCTTGGATGTAAGTATAATCTTAATATCTTACGTTATTTCAGCAATGGGACTTAATTAGTCCCAAGAGACTATATTGAAAATTATCGAGTATTTAAGTGAATTACCAAAATTTAACTTTATATTCGTCGTAGTATTTAAAAAAAATTAAAAACCCTTTATTTTTCTCAACATTAATCTAATTTTTAAGCCCGAAAATATAATTTATTCAACACGATAGAAAACGCACCCAGGAAGGTCTGCAGTGTCTACAAGTGTGAAAATACTTAGGGAATCCACACCAAGGATTTCCGTTGTTAGCTCAGGGAATCATATCTACGAATTGCAGAATTCCATTTCTTCTTGCAATTGTGATTTTAGACAATGTGGGGTACGGGGATTTCATATCAATGCCAACCTGTTGTACATCAAACATATCCAATGATATAGACTAATGAATATTTTATTGATATAACCTTATGAGCAATAATTGGTTATCATATCCGCCTTATAAACAATGTAAATGCAAATTTGGTTGGTAAAATAACTTCAGCGTCGCCTCCGTAGCGGTCAGCATGGTTAGCTGCCGCCCCGGAGGTCCTGGGATCGATTCCCGGCTCTGCCATGAAATTTGAAAACTGGTATGAGGACTGGAACGGGGTCTACTCAGCCTCGGGTGTTCCAAATGAGTAGAGGGGGTTCGATTCCCACCTCAGCCATCCTCGAAGTGGTTTTCCGTGGTTTCCCACTTCGTCATCAGGCAAATGCCGGGAAGGTACTGCCCCCGTAATTGAATTATATAGAGACCACGGTGGCTATTTTGAAATTATAAGGAAAGTTATGGTTGTCATAGTTATGACGTGGGTAGTCATGACGTAAGCACGGATGACGTAAATGTTATGCCAGCAAGCTACTTGAGCTGAGATTCTCAGTGACGTCAGCATTTAGTCGAGAATGTTCCAAGATTTACGACGCAGTCGCAGGAAACGAGGAATTCTGCTGAGGAAGAAACTATGCTATTGGAGGAGAGGCTTGAACCAATGAACGATAGTTTAAAGGAAGACGGAGATTGCTGAAACTATGGTATTTTTATTACTTTTGGAATGCAGAATTGTGGAAATCCATTTGCAGTAGAAGCATTGATTTGGAATTTTGGTGAAATTTATTTTCAGTTTTTGAATTTTGAAAATCCGTCATGTATTAACGAAGTTGGAAGTTTTAGCGATGACGCAGTACCACGCTTTGGAAGGGATGGAAACGCCCCTCGTGAAGTTAATAAAAGGGCTTGCGCAGAAGAGAGGAGCCTCTTTCGTTCTCTGATCATTCTGAGATCTCATTCTCAGATCATCGAAGTATATTTGTGAAAGTTCTTTTCTTATACATTCATTATAGTGAGACGTCGAAGTGAACAGCAGTGAAAAGAATCGTCTTTATAACGCGTGGCGAGGCCACTATATTAACGAGATCCAGGTCAAACTAGGTGAAGTTGAAACGGACCTTAGAAAGCTTCTACAAGTTTAGCTTTGAACAGTTAGCGGTCACCGATAAGCTAATTGTATTGTGCAGTGCTACATGCAGTTATAGAGAAAAGCTGAACAATTTCGACCGATTAGTTTAAAAGATATTAGCAGTTTTATACGACTGGCAAAAGTGATTATCTCGCCACAAGAGAAGCACTTTTGTTTAGCCAGAATCAACGCAACGGCTAACGCTGCGAGTGGAATAGAAAGACTTCAGATTGCTTGGTTACACAACGATACCAGTATAATGGAGCAATTGAATACGGCAGTTTGTTCTTCTGACACTACAACCGAAGAGCAGATGGAAGGCTAAAAGGGCTTATTGCAATTGGGACATACTTCAACGGAGTAAGATAGCGACATGGAACTTCGCTAATTGCTATTCCGCACAGGCGAACATGCGGTGAATACCATCTACACCCATGTTTCGTAATTAAAGGCTGAATACCAACGAACAGCCATAGAAACAATTTCATACTCTGAATATGAATAATTTCTTCGGAAATTTCTACAAAACTTCATGACGATTGTCTACTGGAACTTCAGGGAATTTTTCAAGAGAGGTCAGGGATATCCCGACTCACAAAGAAGATTATTGCCGGAAGGATGTCTATTCGTCTTCGAGGAGCAGAGCGATTCACGGAGAAGGAAGCAGTTCGATTCTCCGAGGGTGCTATTTCCTATTTCGAGGATGGAGCTCAGCTTTAACGTGGTGAAATGGATCCATCAGCAGTCTTCTTTGGGGAATTTTCCTCTGGAACGTCAATCGGCAGATAAGGTAGTCGTGAACGTTTATTGTATTTGAGTTTACTAATAATGTTTGAGCAACCATTTTTCCCATATTTTTATCCTCATGTTTTTTGCCCTATTTTCTTGTTGAGATTCTTATTCTCAGTACACCTTGTTGAGTTTTGCATTTTTCGACGATTTATTAAGACATTGTTATGTCATGGGCATAGTAAATGATTTTGAATCAGTTGAGACTGATATTTAGAATATTTCAGTAATTAATATTTTTTTGTAGTCACGATTTGACTGTAAGTTAATGATTTTTATGGCAGATTTAAATTCAGACAGCGTGTCACTTTATTAAAGTAATTCTACCCCAGTTTAATTAATTTGACCAATTTTCTGTCATCATCAAGAAGGAAGAACATTTAAATGATTTTAGAGCGTTAAAATCTCTTACGTTGTCGACGATCTTGGAAATACTAGTCGTTATTTGTATTGATTGCAACACAGACATTTATCGTCAGTTATGAATGAACATTGTATCATAGACACTTTTATGAAAGAGTAACTTTAATAATGAATTATTGAATGCATTAAAGTCAAGTACTTTTGTTAGGAGTTTTTCTCAATTAGAGAATTATATAACGATGTTTGCATTCCCCAGTCTAATTGGATTCTATTCGACTACTTTGCATTTTAGTCGCACTTTATTTGAAGATAGTATTTTCATACTACAATTTTTTTTTAGGATGTTAATCTTAAATTTTGATAGACCAGACAGGCGTATATAAGCGTATTCACTATTAAATTTGTTTGTGATTGGCAAGTTTTGACTTCATTTCGGTTCATGAATGAAATCCACGAAGGTTAAATAGAAAAACAGTTTTGAAACAATTAATGATTATAAAAATTTTTAAGTGGAACTATGAATGTATAATCGCTAGTGCAGCGCGTGTTGAAAGTCGCTGAGATATAATGCCCTTGAATATGAAGGAAGTTCCCACAGGAATTAATGTTAAAGAATTATTTGTGGAAGTTTTGTAAGTTATGTGGAAGTTTTTAATGCCATATAGATTAATATATGATGATTTTGGGCATATTTTTAATGCAGATTGTGCATTAACTTGTTAGCGAAGGATTTTCCGCTGGAGTAAGATTGTTATAGTTCGTTGAAAATTAATCAAGTGAGTTACTGTTATAATTAACACGAGTTTTGAAAGAATTTGAGATAAGATTTTGAATGAAGGTTGCCGTCACAAATCATTATTAAAACCTTTATTAAACCAGATTGTGACATTAACATGTATAACTAACCTTCATTGGTCGATTATATTAAACAGGATTATAAAATTATCAACCGAATGAACATGTGGTTAATGTATTTATTAAATTAATAATTTAAACAATTTAAATGTTAATATTGTAAATAATTGTTGTAAATATTTTTGAAAATAATATGGAACGAGAGTGATGTTAAAGGCGTGCTTATAATATTTTTATTGTCTTTGACAAATATTATAAACAATTTCTAATTGTTATAAATAATTTATGTGATTTTGTTATAAACATTTAAGAGCTAATTAAACATTTGGATTGAACTTAACAAGTTTAAGAAATTAACATAATGATCCAATAGGATGTGAGCAAAGTACTTGAAAGATTTGCGTAAATATAATGTGAGTTGTCTTGTAGACGTTTAAAAGTTTGAGAGAGCAAGCTGTACTCTTACGTAACTTAGCACGTGAGAAGGGAGTGCATTTGACCAGTATGCAACAGGCCGAGGGTAGCCCGCAGCTGTGCCAACATATGGTTCTCAGAGAGTGAGGTCGTACACACTCTGGCCTTGCGACTATAAATACCATTCTCATGTTTATTAAAAGGAAACCAAATGCTCTATATATGTCACACCCTGACGTCCTTTTCCAATCCAATAGTGTTATGAATATTACGTTATTTGGAGCTCTTGGGAGCTAAAATGTTTTATATCATGTTGTATGATAATTTTGCAAGTCCTACTGGAGGATGTAGTCAGATTGACTTGGGCTACTGATAGCCACGTTGATTTTGTTGTGTTATCAAAATCATACCCTTTATTAGAAATAAAGCTTTTGTACAGTTCAAAGTTCTCGTCTTCGTTCTGGTTCATTTTTAAATGTCATGGTGGAGGTTATTGTGTGAACAGACTTTAGTGATCCTGTTGTCAACTCAAACCCCGAGATAATTAAGAGGTGAGTAACGGTAAGTATGAACCCCCGTCTATTTTGGTGTGTTCCACAATGATTTCCTGTGAACTTCTGTGCTCTTATCTCGATAGTATCTGTCAGTGCCATTTTCATTGATGTAACTGTGCCGGTGCGATTGATAATTGGCAATCCGATTGAGGGGGCGGATATCTGACAGCCTACTATCCAGGTAAACGGGGACAGAAAGATTGGCGCCTAACGTGGGGTTCGAATTCAACAAAACTGGATTACCAGGTTGAACGCCAGAAAGAGTGGCAAACCTAAAACGTGAGGTTCGATTAGACTCAAATAAAGAGGTTGATTCTTTGTTAGATGTCTAGGCCAATTGTAGAATTTAAGAGTGTGATTATATAGGAATTAAATGTAAAAATTACACTCAGAAAAGATCAGATCTTTTACAACTTGAGAAAGGTTAAATAGGCTGGAAACTTAGAAAAATCGCCTATAATCTGGAATCTTATTTTATTTGACCGGCTTATGACATTTCAGTCATATTAAAGATAAAATTAAATTATTTGGATTGTAATTGTAAATTATTTGTGTTAGGATATTTTAAAATGAGCCAGAGAAATTTGAACATGTGCTTGAGTTTGTTTCAACATGAAGTATCTTCGAAGATTAATTATAAGGTAGTTATTAGTTAGATTTAAGACAGAAAATTGATCAAATTTATATATGGTGAAAAGTGTTGCTCAAATGTTGTTATTTTGCTCTTTTGATGTATGTCCCTACAGCAATCCATTTTTGAATAATATTGTAATGGCAGATGAAAGTTTGAAGAAGATGTTAGAGGAGATGTCTGCTAACATGAATCGCAGTATGAAGCAGATGCTGAATGAAAGCATGAAGGAGAATAATAGTCGAATGGAGGAGAATGTTAGTAATTTATCTGCTAATTTGAATGCAAGGATGGAGGAGAATGCTAGTAATATGTCTGCTAATTTGAATAGTAGTATGAAGGAGATGGAAGCTAGGAATACTAGTCGAATGGAGGAGAATATGAAGGTTCTTCATACTAGTGCTGCTAATTTAGAGGAGAATATGTCGCGTTTACAGATTAATACCCTAGGAATTGAGAATACTGTAACGGACATGCGTACAGACGTGTCTAATGTCCATAAAGATGTGTCTATTGTGCATAAAAGTGTTGATGATGTTAAATTTGATGTGTCTAAGGTACAGAAAGACCTTACAATGTTAAATCTAGATGTAGCTAATGTCCGAGGGGATATTTCTTGTGCTAGAGCCGAAGTAGTTGTTGTCAAAAACGATGTAGCGACTGTCCAAGACAAGGTCGAGGAAGTCCAAAAAGAAATTCAAAAAGCTAGAACTGATGTATCCAATGTTCAGATAGATATTAATAACGTTCGTGCGGATATAACTGAGGTGCAAAGTGACATAACTAAGATTCAGGTAGAGGTCAACACAGTTTTCGTAGATATGACTAAAGTCCAAACTGATGTAAATAAAGTCAGGGAAGAAATCGAAAACTCAAAAACTCTTTGTACGCGTAATATAACTGCATTAGCGACTAGACTAGTTGATGAATCAGTTAGAACAACAACGTCTTTAGCAGAGTTGAAGTATGATGTAGAGGTCATGAGAACACAGGTATTAGACCACAATAGAGTATTAAAAGAGGATATCGAAGTAGACATAGCCGAAATGTTAACAGCAAACGTAGCGGTATGGAAAGACGAGTGGAATAAGTCAAGTGGGGAACATGTAACCCAAATTCAGGAAAGGATTGAAAGAAAACTTGCCAGTACGCAGATAGAAATTAACAATGAAGTAGTACAGATTAGGAAAGATTTAAGCGTCAGGATAAATTCGTTATCCGAAAAACAAGTTGACGATAGAACACAACTAGATCAGGATATGCAAACTTTAAAATCTACATTAGAGGAACAGATGCATAAAGTTGTCTCGGATGTAAATGAAACGACGAGTAAACTGAAAAATTTGAAGTTAGGAGAGGCTAGTTTAATGGAGAACTACAAAGAAGAGATTATCAAGAAAGTCTTAACAGAAATCACTGACAAGGATACAGAAGGCTTAGCTTGCGAATTGAATAGGAACTATGCTAGAAGACATAACCTAGATCCAGAAGAAAGAGACGTGACTCCTGAAGAACGTGTATCCAGATTCAGAGAGGAGGATGACGAGAGGAATATGGAACCTGAGTGGAATTATCGAGATAGTGGGAAAAACTATCCGGATTCATATCCGAGGAACGTGACGGTCATCAGGAATTTCGAAGACAAACCACAAAAATTCAGTAACACTGATAGTTTGACACCTATAGAGTATGTAAGGAATCTCAAAGATTATTTCATCGAAGCTCACATTCCCAGAGAGAGAGAGATGAAGATAGTAGAGAGATATCTGATTGGAGGACCCCTTGAATGGTTTTGCGCATTTAGATACACATTCAGTAACTTTGACGAGTTTGCAGAGGCATTAATCAAACGATTTTGGTCCATAGAAGCGCAGAATTCGTTAAGAGCGGAGGTGTATTCAAGAAAATACTCAGGTACTCTTCCAACGAGGTACGCTGATTTCTTTACGAGTCAGTTGTCCCGCTTGAGATTTTTGCAACCCCCATTGTCCACGGAGCAACTAATAGATGCGATTTCTCGTATGCTGCCAGTTGAGGTGAGGAGACTTATAATTTCGTCCAACATCAGGGATTTATCCAGCATGGATGAATTACTAAGAAGGTTAGACTACACAAGTCCAATGCCTAACGTAGTCCAGAAAGGTCAAAGGCAGGAATTTAAAGAAATCAATACGGTATATATGGACCAAGTCCAACAAACTGACAAGCCAGAGGAGGAGAAAACTGACAATGTAGGTCCTCACAGAAATAATCAGTTTAAAAATTACAGATCACAAGGTTACCGACCGTATCAACAGAGAAGAGGTTGGAACTACAACCGAGGAAACTACAATGGAAGAGGCAGATATTACAACAATAATGGGTATAACCGTAACTATAATAGGAATAACCAAAACCAAAATAGAAACCAGAATACTCAAGGTCAGGTTATGATACCGGATCAGTATCAGCAAAGAGAAAAGGAAAGCCAGCAATACTTAAAAGAATTAAGGGATAAAGAAGCTGACAATCAAAAGAAAAGGCAGGATGTTGTAATCGATCCTGGGCCTTCTACGAGCCAGCAGAATTTTGAGGTCGGTAACACAAAAAAAAAAAAAAACGCCGATTTCTCAACGTCAGTGAGAACCTGTAAATACATTGCCACACCACACCTGATTACGATTAATGAGATATACGAAGTTACCGATGAAGATTTACTAGAAGAGAGGGGTATTGTTAAAGAGGAAAGACCATGTGCCTTACCTATTATTGCTGTACGGATAGATGGACAGCAGTACAAAGCCCTGATGGATACTGGTGCTATTATTTCCATCATTTCAGAGGAATGTTATCAAAGTCTGCTAAGAGGAGAGAACATGACAGTTCTACCTGTTTCTACCGTCAAAGTGAGAGGGATATTCCAAGACAAGGCAGTGAAAAGCAAGATTCAAGTGTTATTGAACTTTGAGATCAATGGAAGGAATTATGAACAGATCTTCATTGTGGTGAGCAAGATCAATTTTGATATGGTGCTTGGAATCGATTTTATATCGAAGGTCGGAGCTATTATTGACATGAAGAACAGAAGTATTAGCTTTAATGATGGGTACATAATCACAGAAGAGATAGAAGAACAGGTCGTGAAAAACAGTCTGGAAATAGACCTTAGGGAAGAAATTTTGAATACAATAATTAATGAAGTGGAAAATTTAGAAGAAATACCCAGTAGAAAAACTGAAGGATTTGAAGAAATTCAGGGGGAATTTGAGGATCTGATAAAGGAATTCCAAGATATTTTCGATGAAAAGCCTGGATTGATTAAGGATTATAAGTACAAGATAAGGCTGACAGATGAAACCCCTTACCAGAAGAGAATATACCCCATTCCTGAGAAATACTATCAAGAAGTACGAGGGTTAATCAGAAAAATGGAGGTAGACGGGATTATTAGAAAACAGGCGTCGTCTTATATAAACCCCATCACAGTAGTGAAGAAAAGTAATGGTCAGATACGTCTTTGTCTCGATGCCAGGACCATCAACTTGAAGATTCTTCCAGAAAACGACAGACCACCCAAGATTAGAGATCTGCTTCGGAAATTCAAAGGAAGAGCATGTTTCAGCGTTCTTGACTTGACGTCTTCATTTTATCAAGTTCAATTAGAAGAGGATAGTATGCAGTACACTGGATTCCTATTTGACCAGACGTCATGGGTCTTTGCCAGAATGCCTTTTGGAATGGTTAACAGTGGACCAGCACTTATTCGAGCACTTGATAGTAAGCTCACTGACGAAGTGAAAGAAAATGTAATCTGCTACATTGACGATTTAATCGTATCTTCACCCAGCGCCGCAGAACATTTAGTGCACTTGAGAAAGTTGTTCGAGAATTTAAGGGAGGCCAATATTAAGGTGAACTTTGGAAAATGTCAATTCTTGAAGAAGGAGATAAATTATTTGGGGCATACTATTGATAAAGATGGATATCATCCAAACATGAAAAAAGTAGATGCGATCACGAGATTTCCAAAGCCAACTAAGGTAAAACAAGTCAGAGAATTTGTAGGTGCATGCCAATTTATTAGCAGCCACTGTCCAAGATATTCGGAAATTATGGCTCCTCTGTATGACTTACTCAAGAAGAACAACAGATGGAAATGGAGTACCGCTGCAGACGAGGCTTTTGAGAAAGCAAAAGAAATGCTCAGAAATAATGTGAAACTGGAGTACCCAGACTTTGAGAAGGTGTTCTATATTGAGTCTGATGCATCAAGAATAGGCATTAGTGCAGTCTTATACCAGAAAGACGAGGCAGGCAACAAGCACTACATTGCGTTCACTAGTCGGAAGTTGAAAAAGCACGAGGAAAACTACTTCACGACAGAGCTTGAAGCGTTAGCTTTTGTGACAGCTTTACAAGCCTGGAAGAAAATCCTGCTGGGACATAAGGTCATCATTATTACTGACCATAAAGCACTACAATTTATGTTGCAAACTGACATGTCAAGTGATAGATTGACACGTTGGGCTTTGTTCACCCAACAGTTTAACGCTACTATCGTCCACCAGCCTGGGAAAGATAACTTACTGGCTGATGCTCTATCACGTAACCCTATTAAAAATGTGCAGATACACCATGTACAATTGGAGCAAGAAGATGAAGAAACCGTTAGGAGGTTAGCCCGAATCGGTGTGTCACAGAAGAGACACGCTCCAATAAGGAAAATGTACAGGTTCCTCAAGGGTTACATGGACAATACGGATGTTGACTATGAAGCTACACGGAGAAATTCACGACACTTTGTCTTGTGTGGAGACATCGTATGCAAGTATGCTGACTCTGCGCATACAAAACTTCGAATAGTCGTGCCACCTAAACTTGTTGTCAATTTAGTGTGGGTAGCTTATCACGCAACTGGACATGCCGGTTTAGATAAAACTCTTAATACACTTAAAGAGAGATTTATCTGGACTAACATGCGTTCCAGCATTGCCAAGGTCATTAGATCCTGTGACAAATGTCAAAGAGCAAAGTATGCTTCTGCTTTACTAAAGGGAAAACCGAAGGCGATGATTCCTTCTAAGCCAAACGAACTTATGGCGACGGATATATTTGGCCCCTGTCCGAAGGGATACCAGGGTAACCAGTACTTATTAGTGACCGTGGATGTTTTCTCAAAATTTGTTACAATGAGTCCCATGCAGAAAGCTAACACGAGGAACGTAGTAAGCAGACTGGAAAATGCTGTTTTTCCTAAAGCTGGTATACCGGAATATCTACTGTCAGATCATGGAACGCAGTTTACGTCCGTGGAATTTGCAGCGGATATGGAAAGGCTTGGCATTAAGCACTTATTTTCAAGCGTGCGTTACCCTGAATCGAATTCCTCAGAAAGATATATGGCTGAATTTTCGAAATTCTGTCGAATTTTCTGTCCTAATGATCATTCTGGTTGGGTGAGATTTGTACCCCTTATTGAGGAATGTCTGAACTCTACAGTGCAGGAGAGCACAGGAGAAGTGCCAATGCGACTTCATCTAGGAAGAAACCCAGAGAGGCCGTGGGATAATCTTTTCAACCACATACCGAGAGATCCCGACATAGGAAGGCAGCAGAGGATTGACAAGGCAAAGGAACAACTCCAGAAAGCAGCAGAGAAACGATTGAAGAGAGTAGCTGGAAAACGTTTTGGTACACCCTTACAAGTTGGAAATCTTGTATTATTACGCAGACCTGTCAAGGCTGATATGTCCAAGAAAATCTACCCCAAATTTGGATTAGTGTTCCTGGGGCCATTTAGGATTACGAACGCTTATGGAAACAACTGTTATGAACTCTACGATGATGAGAATAATGTCGTTTACGGCAAGTTCAATGCTGGAAATTTAAAAAGATACTATCCTAGAGTAAGCCAGTAATAATTCAATTTCGTGTTCAAGAGAGTTGAGATACTTGTAACTCTGAGTTTAAAAACAATTTGCAACTGTTTTTAAAACGTGGTGAGAGAGAATGCCCCCGTAATTGAATTATATAGAGACCACGGTGGCTATTTTGAAATTATAAGGAAAGTTATGGTTGTCATAGTTATGACGTGGGTAGTCATGACGTAAGCACGGATGACGTAAATGTTATGCCAGCAAGCTACTTGAGCTGAGATTCTCAGTGACGTCAGCATTTAGTCGAGAATGTTCCAAGATTTACGACGCAGTCGCAGGAAACGAGGAATTCTGCTGAGGAAGAAACTATGCTATTGGAGGAGAGGCTTGAACCAATGAACGATAGTTTAAAGGAAGACGGAGATTGCTGAAACTATGGTATTTTTATTACTTTTGGAATGCAGAATTGTGGAAATCCATTTGCAGTAGAAGCATTGATTTGGAATTTTGGTGAAATTTATTTTCAGTTTTTGAATTTTGAAAATCCGTCATGTATTAACGAAGTTGGAAGTTTTAGCGATGACGCAGTACCACGCTTTGGAAGGGATGGAAACGCCCCTCGTGAAGTTAATAAAAGGGCTTGCGCAGAAGAGAGGAGCCTCTTTCGTTCTCTGATCATTCTGAGATCTCATTCTCAGATCATCGAAGTATATTTGTGAAAGTTCTTTTCTTATACATTCATTATAGTGAGACGTCGAAGTGAACAGCAGTGAAAAGAATCGTCTTTATAACGCGTGGCGAGGCCACTATATTAACGAGATCCAGGTCAAACTAGGTGAAGTTGAAACGGACCTTAGAAAGCTTCTACAAGTTTAGCTTTGAACAGTTAGCGGTCACCGATAAGCTAATTGTATTGTGCAGTGCTACATGCAGTTATAGAGAAAAGCTGAACAATTTCGACCGATTAGTTTAAAAGATATTAGCAGTTTTATACGACTGGCAAAAGTGATTATCTCGCCACAAGAGAAGCACTTTTGTTTAGCCAGAATCAACGCAACGGCTAACGCTGCGAGTGGAATAGAAAGACTTCAGATTGCTTGGTTACACAACGATACCAGTATAATGGAGCAATTGAATACGGCAGTTTGTTCTTCTGACACTACAACCGAAGAGCAGATGGAAGGCTAAAAGGGCTTATTGCAATTGGGACATACTTCAACGGAGTAAGATAGCGACATGGAACTTCGCTAATTGCTATTCCGCACAGGCGAACATGCGGTGAATACCATCTACACCCATGTTTCGTAATTAAAGGCTGAATACCATCGAACAGCCATAGAAACAATTTCATACTCTGAATATGAATAATTTCTTCGGAAATTTCTACAAAACTTCATGACGATTGTCTACTGGAACTTCAGGGAATTTTTCAAGAGAGGTCAGGGATATCCCGACTCACAAAGAAGATTATTGCCGGAAGGATGTCTATTCGTCTTCGAGGAGCAGAGCGATTCACGGAGAAGGAAGCAGTTCGATTCTCCGAGGGTGCTATTTCCTATTTCGAGGATGGAGCTCAGCTTTAACGTGGTGAAATGGATCCATCAGCAGTCTTCTTTGGGGAATTTTCCTCTGGAACGTCAATCGGCAGATAAGGTAGTCGTGAACGTTTATTGTATTTGAGTTTACTAATAATATTTGAGCAACCATTTTTCCCATATTTTTATCCTCATGTTTTTTGCCCTATTTTCTTGTTGAGATTCTTATTCTCAGTACACCTTGTTGAGTTTTGCATTTTTCGACGATTTATTAAGACATTGTTATGTCATGGGCATAGTAAATGATTTTGAATCAGTTGAGACTGATATTTAGAATATTTCAGTAATTAATATTTTTTTGTAGTCACGATTTGACTGTAAGTTAATGATTTTTATGGCAGATTTAAATTCAGACAGCGTGTCACTTTATTAAAGTAATTCTACCCCAGTTTAATTACTTTGACCAATTTTCTGTCATCATCAAGAAGGAAGAACATTTAAATGATTTTAGAGCGTTAAAATCTCTTACGTTGTCGACGATCTTGGAAATACTAGTCGTTATTTGTATTGATTGCAACACAGACATTTATCGTCAGTTATGAATGAACATTGTATCATAGACACTTTTATGAAAGAGTAACTTTAATAATGAATTATTGAATGCATTAAAGTCAAGTACTTTTGTTAGGAGTTTTTCTCAATTAGAGAATTATATAACGATGTTTGCATTCCCCAGTCTAATTGGATTCTATTCGACTACTTTGCATTTTAGTCGCACTTTATTTGAAGATAGTATTTTCATACTACAATTTTTTTTTTAGGATGTTAATCTTAAATTTTGATAGACCAGACAGGCGTATATAAGCGTATGCACTATTAAATTTGTTTGTGATTGGCAAGTTTTGACTTCATTTCGGTTCATGAATGAAATCCACGAAGGTTAAATAGAAAAACAGTTTTGAAACAATTAATGATTATAAAAAAATTTAAGTGGAACTATGAATGTATAATCGCTAGTGCAGCGCGTGTTGAAAGTCGCTGAGATATAATGCCCTTGAATATGAAGGAAGTTCCCACAGGAATTAATGTTAAAGAATTATTTGTGGAAGTTTTGTAAGTTATGTGGAAGTTTTTAATGCCATATAGATTAATATATGATGATTTTGGGCATATTTTTAATGCAGATTGTGCATTAACTTGTTAGCGAAGGATTTTCCGCTGGAGTAAGATAGTTATAGTTCGTTGAAAATTAATCAAGTGAGTTACTGTTATAATTAACACGAGTTTTGAAAGAATTTGAGATAAGATTTTGAATGAAGGTTGCCGTCACAAATCATTATTAAAACCTTTATTAAACCAGATTGTGACATTAACATGTATAACTAACCTTCATTGGTCGATTATATTAAACAGGATTATAAAATTATCAACCGAATGAACATGTGGTTAATGTATTTATTAAATTAATAATTTAAACAATTTAAATGTTAATATTGTAAATAATTGTTGTAAATATTTTTGAAAATAATATGGAACGAGAGTGATGTTAAAGGCGTGCTTATAATATTTTTATTGTCTTTGACAAATATTATAAACAATTTCTAATTGTTATAAATAATTTATGTGATTTTGTTATAAACATTTAAGAGCTAATTAAACATTTGGATTGAACTTAACAAGTTTAAGAAATTAACATAATGATCCAATAGGATGTGAGCAAAGTACTTGAAAGATTTGCGTAAATATAATGTGAGTTGTCTTGTAGACGTTTAAAAGTTTGAGAGAGCAAGCTGTACTCTTACGTAACTTAGCACGTGAGAAGGGAGTGCATTTGACCAGTATGCAACAGGCCGAGGGTAGCCCGCAGCTGTGCCAACATATGGTTCTCAGAGAGTGAGGTCGTACACACTCTGGCCTTGCGACTATAAATACCATTCTCATGTTTATTAAAAGGAAACCAAATACTCTATATATGTCACACCCTGACGTCCTTTTCCAATCCAATAGTGTTATGAATATTACGTTATTTGGAGCTCTTGGGAGCTAAAATGTTTTATATCATGTTGTATGATAATTTTGCAAGTCCTACTGGAGGATGTAGTCAGATTGACTTGGGCTACTGATAGCCACGTTGATTTTGTTGTGTTATCAAAATCATACCCTTTATTAGAAATAAAGCTTTTGTACAGTTCAAAGTTCTCGTCTTCGTTCTGGTTCATTTTTAAATGTCATGGTGGAGGTTATTGTGTGAACAGACTTTAGTGATCCTGTTGTCAACTCAAACCCCGAGATAATTAAGAGGTGAGTAACGGTAAGTATGAACCCCCGTCTATTTTGGTGTGTTCCACAATGATTTCCTGTGAACTTCTGTGCTCTTATCTCGATAGTATCTGTCAGTGCCATTTTCATTGATGTAACTGTGCCGGTGCGATTGATAATTGGCAATCCGATTGAGGGGGCGGATATCTGACAGCCTACTATCCAGGTAAACGGGGACAGTACCTTCTTCAAGGCCACGGCCGCCTCCTTCCCTCTTCCTTGCCTATCCATCCTGACCATCAATTACCTTCCCTCATGAGGCCCCTGTTCGCTTTGCAGGTGAGGCCGCCTGGGCGAGGTGCCAATCACACCTCACCAGTTGTATCCACCAACCTGGAAGGTAAACGTCTAAGAAAGAAAGAAGAAAGAAAATAACTTCAATAGGGACATATAAAATGGTAACTAATTACTTTCGTCATTACGACTAGCCTTGTGATTTCATGCAATACAAACAAGTAGTTCCGCAGAGAACTAAATAGCCTATTTTCATATATCTTACTTATGTTGATTGCCTCTATCAACATACAAAATTTCATTTTGATTGCTGTAATAGATTCGTCGATATTGAGAACTGTCTAAATATTTAATATGGTCACCATGTTGGATTTTTATATATGTAGGACATAGAGTTATGAACTATTAGTCTACATGAAGATCATTACGTAGGTGTATTATTCAAATTTCAATCGTATGATTAGAACACAAATGAAAACGAGATTTTAAAATTTCGCACAGCAGCCATCCTCTGGTTATAAAAACAATTGAAATAAATTAGATGTCAGTGCATTAAAATGTGCATACGCATTTACCGTACCAATTTTCACTGCGCTTGAATGGTTCAATCGCGAGAAACGTCCATTAAATATTTAAATTTTGCGTCACCGCCATGTTTGATTTGTGCTCGACAGATTATTGAAATTCCCATAGGTGAACTGTTGTTAATAGCCTTGATTAACATACAACATTTCAGTTAGAATGCTGTCATAGATTAGTAGATATTGAGAACCATCTAAAGATTTCGGATGACCGCCATGTTGGATTTTTATATATGTAGGCCATAGAGTTATGTACTATTAGTTGACCTTTATTGCGTAGGCTCATTATTCAAACGTTGACTTTGATTGCATGATTAGGACACCAGAAATAATAACTTAATTTTAAAATTTTGCACAGCCACCATCTTGATGGTATGCAAACAATTGAACTAAATTAGATGCCAGTGCATTACAATATGTATGAACATTTGCTGTACCACGTTTCACTGCGTTCGGGTGGTTAAATCGCTAGAAATGTCTATTTGAATGTTTCAAATTCGCATGGCCGCCATGTTGGTCCAAAACTTAACAGATTTTTGAAAGTCTTTAGGTGAACTTCTAGTAGTACCCTTTATCACGGTACAAAATTTCAGGGTGATATCGATAATAGTTTCGGAGATATAGAATGCTGGTGAAAGTAGAATGGTGGATTGGTGACCCGTAATAAAATTTGAAAGGCCCGGTTGGGGTCCAAAAAATAGTACTATGACCTTACCAAGTTTCATTGAAATCGCTCTAGCCCTCTGGCTTTTATTTGGGGAACACCCACACACACACACACACACACACATGGACAAAGGGTGATCTCATAAGTCAGTTTTTCATAACTGAAAATCTGCTAAAAAGAGCGAAGTTATGTGTAACTACCAGCCCGAGCAACGCCGGACAGAAAGAGCTAGTACTGTATAAGATGCAATCAATTACATCCTGGAAATTTCCTTCAATATGAAAACTGCAATATTTATGCCTGATATAATTGCATGGTAGACTTAATTCTGTATAATGGGAGAGTTCCAACCACTTGGGGAATCCTAGTTACGCTCTGAAGCACACGAGACTCTGTGAAGAGTTAGCTGAAAATTGGAATCTTCTCTGCGGTAGCGACGAGGTTGCGTGCGTGTTGTTAGATGCTTAAAGTTACTTTTAATTGGAAGAGAATTGAATACACCAATGAGGAGAGTAGGAGATCTAGTGGTTTGTAATGAAATAAGGGTAGTTTGTTCGACTCACGATGGAAACTTATCAAAGCACATCCTTCCATTAAGTTCTGAAGAAGAAGTCACTTCCGAAGAACGTCTTCTGTAGTCTCAGGGTACATAATGATTAATGAGAGTTATGATCCAAAGGCTCTGGGTTTGATTTCCGACTCTGCCAAAATGTTGATGATTCTCATCTGGGGGTGAAAAAGGTGAAAATCTTTCAGTGCTGGTTTGGACTAAACGTCAGATGGTCCAAAACTTCACACTTGAATTCTTTGAAAAAGTCTATCGTGACGTTGGCGCAGTGCGGTCGTGAATGATTTTCACCTTTTTCGAGAATTGAAGGTAGACTATGGTTGGGCGGCAACGCCTCGCCAAAAAGGAAAAACTTAGGCGACTCTCCAGACGCACCCACCTCAGTGGAGGCAGAATATTTTGCCGAGGGCATTGGAAAGCTGGTGTAACGATACGACAAATGTTTCAATCGTTTTGGCGATTATGTTGAGACATAAATACAAAACAAGTAGCCTAAACATTTAGTAGTAAAATCAGTTTGGTATTCCAATCTGTTATTTTTATACAGTCCATCGGACCTTGGAAAAAAAACAGCCATCGTACGTTTTATGTCACATGTAATGCCATAAGATTGATATCGAATTTCCAAGTGATTGGGATTATACTGTGATGACCGGCTGAAAAGTGGTTCGCCGTGGTTTCTCTACTTCAGCGTGGTTGTATTATAACTTAAAGTCACGGCCGTCTCCTTCCAAATCCTAGTCTGAATTACAAATACATATATTACTACAGTGAATCACAATGACTTAGGTATCAGACAGATTCCACATACACCCAATTACACGGGGCTACATGACTATGATGTCATAAAGCCCTTCAATGAATCAGTGCAACATATATCCCAGTCACACATTCATTACTTTCCCTGCTAGGAGGGGTGTTCCTAATATATTCGTCCGCCTCTTTGCATAGTGGCTAGCACTCTTGGCTGTCACTGTGAAAGTCCGGCTTCGATTCCCGATTCTACCAAGAAATTTTAAATCTGGTGTGAGGGCTGGAACGGGGTACACTCGGCCTTGTGTTCCAGGCTTATTGCAGTCTCGTGATGAGGTGTGTGCTGTCTCCACTTCGATGATCCTAACGCTCGTACAAGGACAAGTGTTCAGAGTTTATTGCCATACTTGCAGTCTTGTGATGGGGAGTGAGCTGTCTCCACTTCGATGATCCTAACGCTCGTACAAGGACAAGTGTACAGAGTTTATTGCCATACTTGCAGTCTTGTGATGGGGAGTGAGCTGTCTCCACTGTGCTGATCCCAACGCTCGTACAAGGACAAGTGTTCAGAGTTTATTGCCATACTTGCAGTCTTGTGATGGGGAGTGAGCTGTCTCCACTTTGATGATCCTAACGCTCGTACAAGGACAAGTGTACAGAGTTTATTGCCATACTTGCAGTCTTGTGATGGGGAGTGAGCTGTCTCCACTGTGATGATCCTAACGCTCGAACAAGGACAAGTGTACAGAGTTTATTGCCATACTTGCAGTCTTGTGATGGGGAGTGAGCTGTCTCCACTGTGCTGATCCTAACGCTCGAACAAGGACAAGTGTTCAGAGTTTATTGCCATATTTGCAGTCTTGTGATGGGGAGTGAGCTGTCTCCACTTTGATGATCCTAACGCTCGTACAAGGACAAGTGTTCAGAGTTTATTGCCATACTTGCAGTCTTGTGATGGGGAGTGAGCTGTCTCCACTGTGATGATCCTAACGCTCGTACAAGGACAAGTGTACAGAGTTTATTGCCATATTTGCAGTCTTGTGATGGGGAGTGAGCTGTCTCCACTTTGATGATCCTAACGCTCGTACAAGGACAAGTGTTCAGAGTTTATTGCCATACTTGCAGTCTTGTGTTGAGGTGTGAGCTGTCTCCGTTGTGATGATCCTAACGCTCGTACAAGGACAAGTGTACAGAGTTTATTGCCATACTTGCAGTCTTGTGATGGGGAGTGAGCTGTCTCCACTGTGATGATCCTAACGCTCGTACAAGGACAAGTGTTCAGAGTTTATTGCCATACTTGCAGTCTTGTGTTGAGGTGTGAGCTGTCTCCGTTGTGATGATCCTAACGCTCGTACAAGGACAAGTGTACAGAGTTTATTGCCATACTTGCAGTCTTGTGATGGGGAGTGAGCTGTCTCCACTTTGATGATCCTAACGCTCGAACAAGGACAAGTGTTCAGAGTTTATTGCCATACTTGCAGTCTTGTGATGGGGAGTGAGCTGTCTCCACTTTGATGATCCTAACGCTCGTACAAGGACAAGTGTTCAGAGTTTATTGCCATACTTGCAGTCTTGTGATGGGGAGTGAGCTGTCTCCACTGTGCTGATCCTAACTCTCGTACAAGGACAAGTGTACAGAGTTTATTGCCATATTTGCAGTCTTGTGATGGGGAGTGAGCTGTCTCCACTTTGATGATCCTAACGCTCGTACAAGGACAAGTGTTCAGAGTTTATTGCCATACTTGCAGTCTTGTGTTGAGGTGTGAGCTGTCTCCGTTGTGATGATCCTAACTCTCGTACAAGGACAAGTGTTCAGAGTTTATTGACATATTTGCAGTCTTGTGATGGGGAGTGAGCTGTCTCCACTTTGATGATCCTAACGCTCGTACAAGGACAAGTGTTCCGAGTTTATTGCCATACTTGCGGTCTTGTGATGGGGAGTGAGCTGTCTCCACTTTGATTATCCTAACGCTCGTACAAGGACAAGTGTTCAGAGTTTATTGCCATACTTGCGGTCTTGTGATGGGGAGTGAGCTGTCTCCACTTTGATGATCCTAACGCTCGTACAAGGACAAGTGTTCCGAGTTTATTGCCATACTTGCGGTCTTGTGATGGGGAGTGAGCTGTCTCCACTTTGATTATCCTAACGCTCGTACAAGGACAAGTGTTCAGAGTTTATTGCCATACTTGCGGTCTTGTGATGGGGAGTGAGCTGTCTCCACTGTGATGATCCTAACGCTCGTACAAGGACAAGTGTTCAGAGTTTATTGCCATACTTGCAGTCTTGTGATGGGGAGTGAGCTGTCTCCACTTTGATTATCCTAACGCTCGTACAAGGACAAGTGTTCAGAGTTTATTGCCATACTTGCGGTCTTGTGATGGGGAGTGAGCTGTCTCCACTGTGATGATCCTAACGCTCGTACAAGGACAAGTGTTCAGAGTTTATTGCCATACTTGCGGTCTTGTGATGGGGAGTGAGCTGTCTCCACTTTGATTATCCTAACGCTCGTACAAGGACAAGTGTTCAGAGTTTATTGCCATACTTGCAGTCTTGTGTTGAGGTGTGAGCTGTCTCCGTTGTGATGATCCTAACTCTCGTACAAGGACAAGTGTTCAGAGTTTATTGCCATATTTGCAGTCTTGTGATGGGGAGTGAGCTGTCTCCACTTTGATGATCCTAACGCTCGTACAAGGACAAGTGTTCCGAGTTTATTGCCATACTTGCGGTCTTGTGATGGGGAGTGAGCTGTCTCCACTTTGATTATCCTAACGCTCGTACAAGGACAAGTGTTCAGAGTTTATTGCCATACTTGCGGTCTTGTGATGGGGAGTGAGCTGTCTCCACTTTGATGATCCTAACGCTCGTACAAGGACAAGTGTTCCGAGTTTATTGCCATACTTGCGGTCTTGTGATGGGGAGTGAGCTGTCTCCACTTTGATTATCCTAACGCTCGTACAAGGACAAGTGTTCAGAGTTTATTGCCATACTTGCGGTCTTGTGATGGGGAGTGAGCTGTCTCCACTGTGATGATCCTAACGCTCGTACAAGGACAAGTGTTCAGAGTTTATTGCCATACTTGCAGTCTTGTGATGGGGAGTGAGCTGTCTCCACTTTGATTATCCTAACGCTCGTACAAGGACAAGTGTTCAGAGTTTATTGCCATACTTGCGGTCTTGTGATGGGGAGTGAGCTGTCTCCACTGTGATGACCCTAACGCTCGTACAAGGACAAGTGTTCAGAGTTTATTGCCATACTTGCGGTCTTGTGATGGGGAGTGAGCTGTCTCCACTTTGATTATCCTAACGCTCGTACAAGGACAAGTGTTCAGAGTTTATTGCCATACTTGCAGTCTTGTGAGCTGTTCTACTCGTATCCCAACACTTCGTGTCTAATGTCCAACACCCAATGCGGATGCGGCATCACACACAGTAACGTGCCTCCCCACTAACACAATTTCCAACCATTTAACAGGACATGACGTCATCTCCATAGACTCTGTTGGCAGCGATGTATATCTGAATCGCTAGTCCCACGCCTCCATTCACAGCGTATCTATATTTGTTGTTGCTTATTTTAAGGGCTGCGACATCGTGGTAACTTAGCCCTGTTGTATTTAGGTGTGTAATTTGTATGAAAACCTGTGTTATTGTAATGTCTGTGTGTTTGTGAATTGGAGGTATGATTGGGAAGGAGTCGGTCGTGGCCTTAAGTTAGGAACCATCCCAACATTTGCATGGATTAGAAATGGAGGAAACCATGGAGCTGAGGTTGGAATCGAACGCTCTTCTCCTCAGTTTTGCCTCACAAGGCTGAGTGTTCCTCCTTCCAGCCCTCAAACCAGAATTAAAATTTCTTGGAAGAGCCACTTCTATTTGTGACCACGTTCCCAAGATGTTCATTTAGTCCGCTCTGTTGCGTAGTGACTAGCATTGTTGGCTGCCACCACAGAGGCCCAGGTTCGATTCCCGGTTCTGCCAAGGAATGTAATTATGTGCAGATATTTTAGAAGTCTTACTCGACTCATTAAAACTTCACATCGTATGTTTCTTAAATACGCGCCGGCATTCCCTTGTACGCTAATGACACTGTGACTCAACTGTCAAAACTAGTTCTCCCTTTGTGACAGATTACTAAACAGATCGGAACAGGTAAGCACAAAGCAACCACAAAAGGATGACCTGATGTAACGCCCTGCAGTTGGAAAAGAAAAATACACTACATACTTACCTTCTCACGATCTGCGGTACCATGTGCCACTCCTTCCCTATCCTCGAGCCTCGATATTTCACCCCCATTGGGAGCTTAACCCCAGGATCGAGACAGGATAAACAGTCTGGACCAGCCAGGAGATGGACGGGCCGTGATTGGTGCCTTGGGATCGTTAGCTAAGAAATGAAAGAGTTCTGGGTAACGACAATGTACTCAAAACAGAATAATACAAATTTGACAAAGAATTGTCATCGTGTTGACCGACTGAAGAGCTACAAATGACAATTTTGCATAGGCAACACTGAAAAAGAATGGCTTCAAATCTATACATTTGACAAAGAAGTAAAACCTAACCTAGCGTGCCTGATTACATTTAATTACGAACATTTGAAAATGCACAGCCTGCTTCAAGTCGACCGATCGGGTCAGGGAATGGAGTGAACGAAGCCCCATTCTAGCGCCAAGGATAAGAACAGTGCCTACTGCCGAAGCCTGTCGCACTCCCCTGGGGCAATGATTAAATGAATGACAGATGAAATGATAGTGGACAGTGTTGCTGGAATGAAATTTGTGACAGGGAAAACCGAAGTACCCGGTGAAAAACCTGTCTGCCTCCGCTTTGTCCAGTACAAATCTCACATGGAGGGACCGGGATTTGAGCCACGGAGGCTTTAATTACGAAAATGTAAAGAAAGGAATGTCAAATTAATATATTATGAGTAGGGGTGACAATTTTAATAATTTTGATTTGAACATTTAGTATTTTGAAGCATTTTGAAAAAAAAACATAGACTACTATTTGTGTTAAATCTGACAAGTGAGTAATGCCTTTTGAAATGGCATTGATGTGAAATTAAAATCATATAAGAGTTGAATAGAGATAAGAATGCATGAAGTACTGTAATTGTGTGCTTGTTTTAAATTAATTTCGTTGAAGTAACACTGAAGAAAATTGTTACAGGCTAAAGTAGACTATTACACAGACAAAAAAAAAAAAAAAAAAAAGGAATTTATACTGATGCAAAACCAGAATAATACAGAATACACAAAATCAACTCAACTCCTCTATCAGTATCCACCACAGTGTGCAACAGCATGTTGTTGTTTGGGTCTTCAGTCTATTGACTGGTTTGATGCAGCCCTCCATGCCTCCCTGTCCTGAGCTAATCGTTTTATCTCTACATAGTTACCACACCCTACATCCTAGGCAATCTGTTTAACATATTCTAACCTTGGTCTACCCCTACAGTTCTTGTCCTCGACCCTTCCTTCCATAACTAAGCTTGCTATTCCTGGGTGTTTTAATATGTGTCCTACCAATCTATCTCTTCTCTTCATTAGCAGTCGTCAGAAACATCTCTCCTCTCCCACTCATCTTATACCTCTTCATTCGTAACCCATCTACCCATCTGATCTTCATCATTGTCCTGTAACGCCACATTTCTAACGCTTCAATTCTCCTCTTTTCTGCTGCACCAATAGTCCAAGTTTCACTTCCATACAGTGCCACACTCCAGTCAAAGGCTTTCAAAAATGACTTCCTAATACCTAAATCTATATTCGATGTCAACAAATTCTTTTTCAGTAGAAATGCTTTCCTTGACTGAGCCAACCTACTTCATGCAAGAACATGAAAGTCATGAAATCTTAGAGCTGTCTTATAGACATTTTTGGTCCCATCATCGTAGCACTTGTTGACTTGACCTACGAGAAGGGAATGAAGGCGACGGGCGGGCAACGAGTTGCTGGAGAGATGACTTTCCGCATTCCAGACCGGGTAATCAAGTCATCATAAACATTTCAAGGGTGCACAAACTCCTCCGTTTCCATAAGAAAAGAAATAATAAAATATGTTATATTTGGAAAACATAATCGTGGAATTCGTATTTATGTAGTATTTTGGTATAATTTTCGCATTTTGAGTCAATTTAGCATCTTTTGCTTCCTCAAAACACATCAAAATGTGGTTTACAGGTCGTGCAAAGTGAAAATACAAGAGTACTAGCCTTGTGGGCATTTCACGCTTTATCGCATTTGCGACAAGTAGTTCCGTGAAGAACTAAGCAGCCTATTTTCATATATCCTACTTATGTTAATAGCCTTGATCAACTTGCAAAATTTCAGTTTGATTGCTGCAATATATTCGTAGATATTGAGAACTGTCTAAATATTTCGGATGGTCGCCATATGGGATTTTGATATATGTAGGCCATAGAGTTATGTACTAATAGATGACGATTTATGCTTAGGTTCATTATTCAAACGTTCACTTCCATCGCATGATTAATACACAAGTAATAAGAACTTAATTTTCAAATTGCGCACAGCCGCCATCTTGCGGTTATGTGAACAATTGAACTAAATAAGATGCCAGTGCATTACAATGTGCATAAACATTTTCTGTACCATATTTCACTGCGCTCAGATGGTTAAATCGCGAGAAAAGTCTATTGAACTGTTTCACCTTCGCTTGGCCGCCAGGTTCGTTTTGTATTTTACTTCTAGTAGTACTCTTTACAACCGTACAAAATTTCAGGGTGTTATGAGTAATAGTTTCGGAGGTATAGAATGCCGATGAAATATTTCGCACAGCCGCCATCTTGAGGTTATGTAAACATTTGAACTACATTAGATGCCAATGCATTACAATGTGCATAAACATTTTCTGTACAATGTTTCATTGCGTTTGGATGGTTAAATTGCGAGAAAAGCCTATTTAAAATTTCAATTTCACTTGGCCGCCAACGCGAACACTTAGTGCTTGAGCCCCCCGATGCCACACCGAGCAGCACCGGTGCTTTTCCCCTCCCTCTCCTCTTTCTCCACATTCAGACTTGGATGATGAGCAAAGGGTCACTGATTCATGAAAGACATCACGGGGTATTGAAATGATTTAAATATCTCGTTGCAAGGCAAAAATAAATTAATCAGTACTTTGTGTGACCGTATTGATAGTTTCAAATTGCAGCTTGCGGCTTTTAAAAGTCAGCGTTGTCTTTTTTTTTATGGGCACGGCACCGCACTAACCTTCCCCTCAGGCCAATTAGCAGAGAAATCTTACATTTAGAGCAGGCCACAGATTCCTAATTTATTTGTTTTGATTTATTTACGACTTTTCTTTGATCAAATGCTGCCAAAATACACAAAAAATCAAGGAATACATTTACTTCAAAATATATTGGTATGAATCCTTAACAGACTGCTTCAGCATTAATTTGTCTTACTGGAAAACTAATATAGAATATTATTGTAATAACATGGCCTGGAATCGAACTGTCTGCAGGCTCAGTAGACGTGGGTTCGAACCCTATCGTCGGTCGTCCTTGAAATGGATTTCCGTGGTTTCCCATTTTCAACTCTAGGCAAATGCTAGCACGGTACCTTCTGAAAGGCCACGGCCGCTTCCTTCCTCATCCTTGCTCAGAGTCATTAATCTTCATTCATTTCATCTCTCATTATTGTTATTGTTGGTTTTTTGTTGTTTTTTTTTGTTTTTTGTTTTTTTAAATCGATTTTACCCTCCAGGTTGGTGGAACCCACCGACTCAGCGAGGGAACTCGCCACTACCGCCTCTACGGACAGTGTCCTAGAGCTGGGAACATCTGGTCGAAGTGGATACAACTGAGGAGGTGTGATCAGCACCTCGCCCAGGCGGTCTCACCTGCAAAGCGAACAGGGGCCTTATGAGGGATGGGAAGGGAGGGCAAGATTGGGATGGATAGGCAAGAAAGCGGGAAGGAGGCGGCCGTGGCCTTACAGTAGCTACCATCCCGGCATTTGCCCGAAGACGAAGTGGGAAACCACGGAAAACCACTTCGAGTATGGCTGAGGTGGGAATCGAACCATCTCTACTCATTTGGGCCACTCGAGGCTGAGTAGACCCCGTTCCAGTCCTCATACCACTTTTCAAATTTCGTGGCAGAGCCAGGAATCGACCCAGGACCTCCGGGGCGGCAGCTAACCATGCTGATCGCTACGCTACGGAGGCGACTATTGTTGTTTTAAGGGGCGGAACTACGAGGTCATCTGCACCATTCATCTCTCATTAACTCCTCTCATGATGTTAGCGTCAAAAAGGGCATCTGGCCATAAGAACCACCCGCCACGCAGCCTTTCATCGCATCTCAACTCCGACCCCGTTATAAACGGGAATAATAAGGGGCAGACATACATTGTAAGAGTATGGCCACGTGTGTACACCAGTAATGTTCTATATGCAGAAAACAAAGGAAGGAAGACTAGTTTAACCTCGCACTCAAACGCTACGAGACCTCATTTTCACGTGGAATCCAAAACACAGGAAGTGACATTTCACCTTAAAAGCTCGCTTTAAAGCCATTTTTCAGTGTTGCCTTATTTACAATTGACATTGTAAGATTCAGTAGGTCTTTGTTGTATTATCCAGGAATCGCACCCAGTCCGTCTTGGTGAGAGGCAAACCACTTGACCATTGCTTGTATATGCCGAGGATTTCTCTTTAATATGTGGTGTCCTCGAAGCCTCCGTGGCTTAGGCGGCGCGCTCCGGCCTCTCACCGCTGGGTCACTCCGTGTGAGATCTGTGCTGGACAAAACGGAGGCAGACAGGTTTTTCTCCGGGTACTCCGGTTTTCCCTGTCAAAATTTCATTCCAGCAACACTCTCCACTATCATTTCATTTCATCTTTCATTCATTAATCATTGCCCCAGTGGAGTGCGTCTGACCTCGGCAGCCGGCACAGTTCATATCCTCGCCGCTGGATGGCGGCTTCATCATTCCATTCCTGACCCGGTCGGAGACTGGAAGCAGGCTGTGGATTTTTCATGTGGTGTCCTCGAACGCCACTGATGTCAAGTTATATTCTCTGTACTCATTTCAAGCGGTTGTGTACGTTCTTGTGCCACGGCCAGATACTGAGTGTGAGTATTGTCCTTTTTCAGAACTGGGAGGTGATCAACACGGACGTGCTGACAGGCCGACAAGTGTCTCAGGCCATGAAAGTGTTCATCGTGAGTCAAGCTGGCAAAGTAGCAGACGTCACCCTGCAGTCATCCTGCCACTCCGAGGACGAGAGTGTTCTAAAGGTAGGCTGATCAATACAGGACCTAATATTCTCTCGTAACAGATAGATTTGTTGGATGTTCCAGTAGTTCCCACCATCTTTCATTATAGCCTAACGTACAGTGTTACACTATTAAAGCCATGACAGATTTCTTGCGTGTCAGGCAATGGGAGGTGGTACCTTTCGATTTCAGCAAAGCCTTCGACAGGGTTCATCATGACCTCCTTCTCAGTAAATTGAAAATTTTAGGTATTTCACGATCTGCTTTATTTTGGTTTGTAGTTTCTTTTGGAAGGGAGGTCTCAGCGCGTGATCTTCGACAAATATAATATTTCAAATTGGCCTAATGTGCTCTCTGGCATTCCACAGGGTTCTGTATCTGGCCTCTTGTTGTTATCTCTATATATAAACGACCTACCTAAAATTCTCTTCCACACAATACATCACATGTATGCTAATGATCTATAGATTTACTACCATTTTCCCGTAACCTGTCTCAATGACTGCATCAGCAAAGTAAATTCCTACATTCAAAGGCTCTTCGAATATGCTCAGAGCCACAGTCTCGTATTAAACGAAAATAAAACATTAGCCATGTTTGTAGGGTACCGAAAACTCTTATCAAATCCCAACAACAGTGCCATTCCTCCAATAGTTGTAAATGGATCTGTGGTCAAATATCAGGAATGTGTAAAAAACTTGGGACTCTACATGGATAATACTCTATGTTGGTCCAACCATACCAACCATGTAGTCAGAACTGTGACTGGTATTCTTCATCAGTTCCGACGAAATTTACCGTATGATGGCGCAGTAGCTTAGCTGCTCGTCTTTCACCCGGACGGCCGGGGTTTGAATCCCGGTGACAGCGGGGTGAAATTTTCAACTGAAAAATCACGTGGCGTCAGGAAGGGCATCCGGCCTTAAATCCCCGGCCAAAACCAGGATGAGCCTGGTTGGCTCCGGCGACCCCATTAAATTGGGAAAAGCCGAAGAAAGTTTAAGTTTTTTTTTTAATGTAAAAAAGACCCTGATGCAAGGCGAGATATTTCCTTATTCTAGATTACGGGTCATTTGCATACATCGACATTTCAGATAAAAACAATATGAAGCTGCAGCGAGTACAGAATGGATGTTTACGTTTCGCCTTAAGCATTCGTAAACAATGTCATGTTACACCCTTTTATAAAACCATTGGTTGGCTGAAGCTTAGGGAAAGACGGTCGTACTCGAATTCTTGCTTACTATTGAGAATTTCAAAAACTAGTACATCCCCTTGCCAAGCTAAATCCTTTGTTCAAATGAGTAAAGTGCATGGTCGGAACAATAGATTCACAGCTACAACAATGTAGATCCCATAGCATCGCACAATGAAATCTAAAATATCATTTGTGGCAAATGCCTCGAAAATATTGAACACTTGAAGACTGGGCGAAGTACGGTAGAGGAATGTGAAGCCTCACTCCTATTCTGTGTAATTATTAAAACATGTATAAGTTTATATGATAAAATTGTAGCATAATAGTAGGCCTATTACTTACTCTTACTCTCATGGCTTCACAAACCGCAGTAGGTTCTTGGCCTCGTCAAGTAGCCTCCTCCACCTCGTTCTATCCTTGGCATCTTCCTCTCGGCCGACTTCCTTCCAAAATCCCTTCCCTGACCCTTGTAATTAGACCCAAGTTAACGGTCGCCTGGGCGATCGGCCCGTCACCATCCCCAGTTGTATCTGCTGATGAAGTGTGTTCAACTTCCAGACACCATCCTTGTGACGGTAGTGGAATGAACCCTCGCAGAGTCCGTGGGTCAAGTCGAGCTGGGCGGATAAGTGATAATAAAATATATTTTATTTTATGTCACTTAAGTGATCTCCATCATCCGATTGGTTTGAAGGCACTGTGATACAGTGAGATTCTTTTGCTGGAGCGGGACCGGCGGCCGGCTGCCGGGCACGCGCGCCTTCCGCCAGCCAACCCAGCTTGGTCCGCGGGGTTGCGCGAGGCGTAGGCGAGCTAACCAGGGTCATTAAAGTCCATTAAGTCACTAAACTTTCATCAAAGAGGGTGTGTAGAGTCAGCGCACAGATAAGAAGGTAGCATAAACAACAGCTGCAAGATTTAATTAAAGAAGCACAGATGTTCTTTCATTTCTTGGGAATCTGGATGACCTCACGTCACCAGTTAAAGGTTAGAACTTATATTTTCACAGAAGATACTAAAAATGTTCTCCTTCAGCTGACAGACAGACATCGTTACATTATGTCGCTACTCCTGCACCCCCCCCCCTCTCCCTCCCCACCCCCTCCCCCTCCCCCTCCCCCCCTCCACCACCCCCCTGCATGTTTATTGTAATTAATCGAGGCACGGACCTAAGCCCGTTTGTTGTTCAATTGTGGGTTAATTTAGCATTCCAAGTGTACATATCAATTACTCGTACTCTAGTGGAGCTGGAGAACAATATACGGCAGCAGATATCCCTCACAACAGAAAGGAATTACAACGTGTAAACGCCAATTTATTTACATGGTACAACGCCTGACTGTCAGTTGAAGGAGAACATTTTACCTTCTGTGAAAAGGTAAGTTCTTTAGTCATGATTTGCTGGTGAATTTACCATTAATTAATGTACTTTGTTACGGTTTCCACCTGCGCACAATCCGCTGTGCGAGCTCAGTTGGCTGGCGGAAGGCGCGCCCGGCAGTCAGTTGCCCTAAAACTTGCGTATTCTACAATTCGTAGTTGGATATTGAGTACGAATGAGAAACAGAGGGGGTGATGCAACTGTCGGCTCGGCCCAACACCACCTATATACAAGGCCTTTGCACTGAATTGAAAATAAGCAAGATGGCGGATACCGAAGGCAGAAGTTTGTCATCATACCTTTGTTGTTGTTTTTGTGCGATTTTTTCAGTTTTTTGCTGTAAAATATGGTTTACAAGTGTTGTGTGCCGAAGTGCAGGGGGAATTATGATCATGAGAATAAAGTTCGAGTGTTTAAGTTCCCGAAGAAGAGAATTTGAAGAAACTTTGGATATCAGCTATTAACGAAACATTCTGTGGTAAGTAGGCTACCAATACGGTACCCTACACGTTTTTTAATTATCTAAGCAGTGTTAGCCTACCGTACCACATAAATAGCCGATATACCGGTAATCTTAATAATGCAAAGAATTACCTAGGCTGCTATAAATAGTTCTAAGAACTATTTCATTGCCTTGCAAGCAACACGTAAGTGACCAAGCCTAGTCATTTTAAGGTTAGAGTTGGAGCAATACTTTGCATTTAGGCTAAGTTTCAAATAATAATAATGAACGGTGTTTCCTCATTAAATAATTAATAAACGAATCTCCCAACATGCGAGGCAAGTTTGTTGTGCATGGGAGAATTAAACATGTTGTGATCAAATACTGAAAATGTTTTAGTGTGATAATTATAGATTTATTTTTAATGCATGCATATTGAGAATCGGTGTTCAAAGCGAATGATTTATATAATTGAGTCTGGCCTCACTGGAAAGTCATTCAATATGCACCACAAATTGCTCAGATTCCTGATTAAGTAGGTACCTAACCCCTTTATTGCTCCCAGCGGAGATGTTTTAATAGGAAATTCCCCAGTGAAGGTAACTGTTTAAAAGCAAGATATAAAATATAAGTAGACCTGTAGCTCAATAGTTTGTTCTAAAACTAATCTTCTGATACCGGTACCATATAGTACTCGAGACGAAAGAGTAGGCCTAGAAAAAATGTTAGCCTATGGTACTCAATGATTTACAGTAGGCCTACCGTATTTATACCTTGGTATACATTGATATTTTTAAATATAGGCTACTCTATACATGCCAGAAATCACTACTATTTCCCTAAATATACCCAGGTGTGTAGGTTACTTCGATGATAAGCTGTACTCTTTGCATATTCATAACATTTTCTTGTCCAATATACAACTTTTTATGGAATTATCTGCTGAATTTTAAGAAATTTGGTCAGTTATCATGAACCGTATCACTAAGATATTTCACAATTCATTGAGTAATAATAAATACACTCCTAGATCACTTGGAAAGTGCAGCAGTTATCTCACTAGGACCCAAAGAGCCCACTGTGGCGATGTAGCTCAGAATGTAAGATTAATTATCGGTAGGCCTATACACTTTACTTCAATGAATGTTACTCAGTATGATTCTTTTGCAAATTGCAGGTTTGTGAACTGCATTTTAATGCTCAAGACATTCGACAGAATACTGCATTCAATTGTGAAGATGACCAAGAGATTACACTCCCATTAAAAGTGCCAAGACTTAAACCTGGTGCTGTTCCATCTCGTCTACCAAATTGCCCAGAGTATTTTAGTACCCCAAAGTCCTACAGAGACAGCCCTCAGGAGAAGAGAGCTAGGAGAGAAAATAGGAACCTGCAGACTGCAATTGAAGAAAGTGAGGCAGAGTTTAATCTGCAAAATGAGGCATTGTCATTTTCCAGCTTCAAGGAACTGAATGATAAAATAGGACTTCTCAATGCACCAGAGTCATGGAGTATAATTTCTAAGGACAACAACATTTTAATTCTTTTCATCACCTTCTGTCCTATGCCTAAGGTTATTTGTAGTGTAGTGATTGCAGCATCATTGCAGATAGAAGTGTACTACAAGGAAGTTAAGTTAGACAGGATAGGTGATTTCCTGTTCCCAAATATTGTAATGAACATTTCTGACATTAGAAACATCCTTGAACGTTTGGATACACTCAATTTTAATGGGGACGAGAAAAAAAATAGTTCCTCTGAAATCTTGGCGTTAGCTTCGAACATTTTGGAATCTGTAAGCTTATCAAACCCAGACTTAGTGGAACATATTGAGTTTGTTACAGAGCAAATTAGACTTTGGTCTGGGCAAAAGAGAGTTTATAGCCCTTCCTTTCTGATTTTGTGTTCAATGCTACAATCAATCTCGCCCCACAGCTATGCGTACTTGAGACATTTAAATGTAATAGTGTTGCCCCATCCATGCACGATCAGGAGGCTATGTTATACATTCAGGTTAGATCCTCGAGTGGGGCAGCATGAGGAGAAATTTTTGAACTATATAAAGAACAAATGTTCTGGCAATGAATGTGATAAATTTGTTGTTCTCATGATGGATGAAGTGTATGTGAAACCAATGATGGATTACAAAGGTGGTAATATTGTTGGAAAAGCTTTCAACAACGAGAAACTGGCAACAAGTGCCTATTGCTTCATGATATCTAGTCTACTGTCAGATGTTAAGGAAATGGTACATGTACTGCCAGTGAAATCCATGTCTGGGGAACAGTTGCACTGCATACTGAAGAAAATTATTATTGGCTTGGAAGAAATAGGATTTCATGTGGTTTGTGTAGTAAGTGACAACAGTTCTGTAAATAGGAAATGAATGCAGCAGTTTTCACCGCAGAAAGAACTGAAGTGTGTTTACCCTCATCCTGTCGATGAAACAAGGCCTCTTTTTTTTTGTGTTTGACTCTGTCCACTTGCTTAAGTGTGTCAGAAACAACTGGTTGAACCAAAAAGATGAAGATATGTGCATGAACTATCCTGATTTTGACCCAGTTAGCAATGATGTACACAAAGCCTCATTTTGCTCTGTGAAGAAATTGCAAAATATAGAGCATGATAAGTTGGTGAAGTATGGCTACGGTCTCTCTGTAAAGGCCTAATGCCCTACTTCACTTGAACGGCAAAATGTAAAACTTGTTCTTCAGGTTTTTAATGAAAATGTCATTGAAGGGTTGAAAGTTATGGGGGAAAAGTGTGACTTATTGCATTATAAACAAACTGCCTGGTATATTGAACTAATGTTAAATTGGTGGAATATAGTAAATGTAAGAACTCCCGGTAAAGGAGCAAGACTCAACAATATCCTCATGTGCCCAGTGTCATCAGATTCTATTGAAATTGTTAATTATTTACAAAAATTCTTGCAGTGGCTAAATAAGTGGAAAAAACTAAATGTAAAAGGGTCATTGTCCTCTGAGACAATGGCTGCCATGATACTGACAACAGAAGGCTTGTTAAAGTTGAAAGATTATTGCTTGTCAACTCTAAATTTCTCTTATGTTCTGTTTGGGAAGTTTCAGACTGATGTATTAGAGGGAAGGTTTGGCAAATACAGGCAGTTGGCAGGTGGCCAGTATAATATTTCAATAAGGCAGGTGTATGACGTAGAACACAAGCTAAGGATTCAATCATCCATGTCCCTAAAGATCGAATCCAACTTATTTGGTGAAATTAAAATAAATGAATTGTGTGAACCTACCTCAGAGGCTCCTGAGTTTCCCACTGATGAGCAAAAATTCATTAACCGTATATACAGGGTGTAATTGATATGATGGAAGTCCGTTACACTGGTGATAGAAGAGACTATTCTAAGCTTCCTAGGTAAAAAAAAATTGTCACCTATCTTGAAATTGATAATTAATCATGAAAAAGTCAATATTTTTAGTTATTTCAGAAACTAATCAGGCAGAAAGTGGTGCGGCAGTCTGGGGGAAACGAGGCGGAGCCAGGTGTGACGACGCGCGAAGGGGAAGTTGTTACGTAATCGGAGCATTGACCTTACCGGTTGACTTCAGGGGTGGTAGGCTATCAGCTGTTATGAGGATACGCGCTACCGTCTCGTAAGAAAATGTGCATTGCCGTTGTTCTTTTTCTTCTTGTTGTTGTTGACAACGCACGCAATGGCTTGGGACGTTAGGACCGGTAATATTGTGTAGCCTACTTTGTAAGTGTGGAATTCATTGATTGATGTTCATGTATAAAATAATTTCGATACTCAGCCCTGGTGTATCATTGGCGTCCGTGTCGGACCTTCTGTTGACTAGTTTCTGAAAATACTAAAAACATTCACTTAATGAAATACAGTGTGGCAAAATTCCGACATCCCGTAGTCTGTACAGAACTAGGCATTTAAGACGGAAGTAAAATACTTGATGTTTTGTTTGAAAGGCTTGGCGATTTTGGTCATTTAGCCCCATGTAGCTGGGTGTGGGTAGAATTTGTGTGAAAACCTATGTTTTTCTGGTTTCTGTAGTAATGTGGGTATTTGTAATTCAGGTGAGGATTCGGAAGAAGGCGCCGGCCCTGTGGTGTTGGGGCAGTGCAACTGCCTCTCACCCTGAGGCCCTGGGTTCGATTCCCGACTCCATCAGGGATATTAGAAACTGACGTGAGGGCTGGAACGCGGTGCACTAAGCCTCGTGAGGGCAATTGAGTAGCTGTCTGACAGTGAGGCAGTGCCCCAGTGAGGAAAATCAAGATTAATGGCCGAGGGGACCCGATGCACTGACCACGCGTCACCCTATTATCTGCAGGCCAAATGGCTGGACAGCGGTCGCTTGGTAGGCCTAGGCCCTTCATGGGCTGCACTGCCAGCGGTTATGGTTATTGAGAAGAAGGCGGCCGTAGGAACAATCCCGGCATTTGCCTGGGGTAGAAGTGGGAACCCATGGAAAACTACTTCCAAGATTTAATACTAGTACGGTACCACATGTACATATTGTGAATTGTCCCATCCCATCTCCAGCCCTGGGGTGGCCATAAACTGGAGAGGGGGGGGGGGGGTGTTGATTTATTGGTCAATCAACAATGTAGATACATATGAAAATACACGAAAATGAAAATAAAATACACATACATTGTTATAATATAGTGTTATAATAATAATAATAATAATAATAGGATAATAATAATAGTCTAATAATAATAATAAGAGTCAGCATGTGTAGTTCTGGTGGTAGAGTGCTAACCTTCCCGAGGGTGCGATCTACGTTCAGTCATGCAGTAAATGAATGTGATCTAATACGATCATGTCCATGGATTTCATGGCACATACAAGAAATCCTACGTACATTAAAGTCTGGCAACTCGACATACCAAAAAGAAACTTAAAATAAATTAGTGTGTCTAAAAGCCTATTATTACTATTATTATTATTATTAATATTTTTATTACAGTTGTTGCACTATCTTCACACAAAGATAGACCAACAGTTCCTTAAATTAATTTACCAAATCTTTAGGATTTCTATTTTCTATGCATAGTCCATGAGGCTGGCAAAATTCTAGACAGATCCACCAATCACTAGTCATGTAGCCACTCCCCATGAAGGTGTGAATCAGCTATTCATAGGCTCGGTTCGTGTATTTCAATGCCATTGGCAGACAAGACGAGGAGGTCACTCAACTTCAGACTCTTGTCAACATGCCTTAGCGCTGGAGGGGAGGGTGACGGGGAGAAGTCAGCTGTGCTGCTGAGGGGAACGAAGTGAAAGCCCGTTTCCAAGACATTGACCGACGATTTTTGTGATTTAATTCCACGTACACTAATTAAGATCCGACTTAATTTTATGAAGATATTTGCTTATAATACCATCTTCTATCACCAGTGTAACGGACTTCCATCATATCAAATACACCCTGTATATATAGATGACAGAGATTTTGATGGTTGTAAGGATGATATCCCTATTCTAGTGTACTTGGCAGGGTATTGTTGTTATAGTGTGACTAAACGATTACAATGTAGTCATTGCAAGGAAATTCTTTGTACCAGTGAATTTATTGACCTTGATGATGAGGCATACCATTTCATCAGGGATAAGGACAGAGGTAGGCTCTTAGTCCCAGAAATGTATGTTGTAAATGTTGTTGTTCACAATTACTTAATAGTTTTAAAGTTGTGTGGTGACCTAGAATCTGATTTTCTTAAAGTTGAGAACCACAGGGAGCTTGTGAGTAACATTACAATGCAATTTGTTCGTTCCATGGAACTTTTGTGGGATCCTGATATTTGCATGAAAGGACACACTGTAGAAAATGTTTGTAAGAAAGTGGTATGGGTATCCACCAACATCCTACTGAACAATTATTGTAAGAAAAGAAATTCTTTACCAAAGTCGACATTCTCAAAGAAATCTACAATTTTCTATAAGCGTTGAGACATTCTTTCGCGGATAAATACAATAGAGTGCACATTGCCACACTGCGCCTGTACTGTGACGTGAGAGCAACACCTGGTCATGCCCTACACGTGTACTAAAATGGTTCGAATCAGTGACCCATGCATCGTATCCTCCCCTTGTTAGTAATGAATAGAACTCACTTTAAATAGCCCAATTCTATCATCACGTGTAGTATTTCAGTGTTCCAAACCACCGCAGTTCCCTGCAGTCAGCTGATCGAGATGTTGCTGTCAACAATGTGATGTCATCAGCCATCTATTGGATGTATGATCGAAAAGACATTCAAATAAAATGCAACGACCTCGTAATTCTGCCCCTTAAAACAACAATAACTACCGTAACTAAAATTCAATCTTCTCCTGTGATATTTGTAAATATTTTCTAGTATAATACCTATTTCATCCAGAGTTTTTCAGTTGTCATGTTTGAACTGAGGAGTGAATTCATGCCTGCCTAGTAGCCTAAATATAAAATATGTTATATTATATTTAATGACAAAAGGTGCATCCTGTCACTGTTATAATTACAAATCACATTTTTACAAAAGTTAGCCTAATTTTATTATATACATTGTCAACAAGAATCAGTACCCCACTTCAGTCCCTCTGTTGTGTTCAAAATCATTTTCAATATTCCTCTACTCTAGTATTTTAAATGCGATCATTGCAGTTGGCCTTTAAATGAATCCAATATAGCACATTGTGGTTCCCCAGCTACCGTATCTGTCTTCCAAGGTACTTTGTTTTTCACTTTTTGCTACTGTGCCTGAAATTAACAATCGCCCAATAAAACTGGAGTGCCTGTTTTTCCAAAATCACCGTACCAAAAATAGATAGACACTCCAGCTACATAACTGTGATCCACCCGCTAGGCTTTTAGAATATTTCTATATGCCACATTGTTTCTGGTAGTAATACAAAACCCAACTTGTAAATGGCTTTTGAATACCAGCCATTTATGTGTCAAATCTGATTTTATGGCAGATGTATATATTGATCTCTCTGTTAATAGTCAGCCCAAAGGCTGGTTGGATCCTCAACAAGCACCACTGTAAGTTATGCTAATAGAAACCCACAAAGCAGCACTACGATGAGACATACTAGGCAAGGTTCCTCTGTACAACTTGAGTACAGTTAGTGTCAGTACTGATGTACTGACTCAGTACATGGCACCAGCCATACCTCGGTAGCTTCCACATAATCGCAATCATGAATGAGATGAGACATTAGTGAAAAGCCACATTTTGCTCTAGCCTGTGCGACAGACACAAAAACACTACAATCATCAAGAGATGGCACAAGTAAATATTTGGATCAAGTTTGTCGAATTTCAGGTTGTCATACTTATTTCCGATGAGAAGATGCAACTGTTTAATTATGTACTCTTATTAGATTCAGCTACTCCTCTATTCACACCATAAATATATCCATTCAGCAAGTATGTCAACAGACAATCTTGACAGCTTATGAAATTTGAAATCAATTTTATTGTCTTTTAGTCTAATAAGTGAATTTATTTTCAGTCGGTCTTCATGTTAAAGGACACTGGGACTGAGTTTTCATATTTCTGTAATTATCAATGGATATTGTTCTCATTTTACACACATCACTCAAATACTAATATACACTATACTACTGATTTACACTTTTCGATCTCTAACCGTTTAGGAGATATGATTATTTTTATATAGAAATTATGCAAATTTTGAAAGTGGTCCTTGCGTTAAACAGATAGAGGTAGCTCATTTATCATGACTTTCCCATATAGATATTTAGTATGAAAGCAATCCTAGTGATTGGTTTTGAGTTCATATGAATATGTGTTGAGATATAAATTAACTCATTTCACAATTTTTTTTATTCCATTAATAGCCTATTATTTAAAATTAAAATATTTTTAATGGCAAACCTAAGAATACTACAGTAAAACTAATCACTGAACTTATGGGTGTATTAATATAGAATATGAATACAAATTTGCAATATTATAGCAGCAAATCTAATGCGCAAGGACCAAATGTTGTATCAAAAAATGGGAAGCCGCGATAAATGGACTTTTATAAAAACATGCATATTTTTTGGTTATCAGCTTTCAATTTTAGGTAATTGTCAATGGATATTGTTATAATGTTACACACAGCACTCTAATAGTAATATACACTAGACTTCTGATTTACACTTTTCTATCTCTAACCGTTTAGGAGATATGATTATTTTAATATGAAAAATATGCAAATTTTGAAAATGGTCCTTGCGTTAAACGGATAGAGGTAGGTCATTTATCATGACTTTCCCATATTGAGCCCGTCAGAGGAGCTGCCAGGACAGCCAACAACCGAAATGACTTCCCTAACATCTCATCCGCCGGACCTAAATGCCAAGAGGATCGGGTGAACTTCCAAACAGACCAAAGCGGCACGAGAATCCATCATCCACGGGGATTGTGGTACATGGTGACTAAAGGTCATAGACTGCCTAAGGAAAGGTTCACCTTAAAAGCTAGACTGAGAAAAGAAACATCCAGACTTATGTAAAACATCGTAAAGATTTATTTTAAAATCGACAAACCCCTATCCTAGTTCGGAGGGTTTCTATCGGCTAATCCGCAAGCTAATAAATAATCAAAAATAAAGAGCAGGTCCCTACCTGAGAAGTTACTGTAAACCCTCGCGAAAGATCTATCTCACAATTATTAAAGCAACAACAGCAACACTAGGAAAATGGTACGGCGAGAAACCCTAGGTCAAGTTACAAGATCAAGCTAATATCGGAATTTACATTTAACAGGGCAGCAAAACAAATCTAAGTTAGGATGATACCATTCCCTTATTTACATTTAATATTAATTCATTTAGCTAAGTCCTACCAATTAATTACAAAATTTACGGCGGTGACGTCCGTAGTATCAAACAATTACAATCAAAGCTATGTGACAAGCCATAAAAAAACATCTAAGGCACTCTTACAAACTAGGTGCTAACCAGCACACAAAAGGTGACATAGAGGATTTATACATTTTCACATCAATAAATCAATAAATACAAGACCACAGTTTTATTCAAAGCCTACCTACACCTTGGTTTACTGTTCGTAAGCCATAGTCATTTAACGTGTGTAATTACGGTGACGACTGCGTAGTGGAAACTACGTCTAACATCGTATGGCCTGAGCTCCACCAGCTACGAACTAAAGTTTCAAGCAAGCCTCTATCGTTACAAAAAGTATCAGCTGTCCTAAGATCATTTCCTCCAGGAAATACTTTCATTTGGCACGGCTATGTCAGCAGGTTCCAAATGCAAATGAACAAGGTTAAATAGAAAGGATATGTTAGTTATATTTTGTTTATCAAAAATTATGCGTTTTATTATTAAGATGTCGGTTTGAATTATCGTTGGTTTATGGCGAAGAACAGCTGACTAGCCTGGCATGGAGCGTCTCTGCGAGATCGTCTCTGCCGAGGAGCCTCGACTCAAAAGTCGGGATACGATCAACGAGTAATAACATCTCGGACACACAATAACACAAGTTACCAGCGGCGCGCAGCTCGCGTTCAATAACTTTGGGACAGGCCTGGAAACACATCAGCTACCCTCCCTAAATATTTGGTCTACGGGAACTGTCCCTGACATGGTACACAAAATACCTTCTTACATGAGAAGCCTCTTCACGGGGGTCACTAGCCTCCAACATAATATAAGAATCCTGACATAACTGTACTCGTCGAACCAACGGTACACGCAAAAGGCGTTTAACTAACAAATAACAATCTACAGAAACATGTGTTCAGACACAGAAATGGACACTGGGTTCCATGAGTTATCATTTCAATGAAAAAGAAAATGCTGCAAGCATTGCGTCCTGTGTTAAAAATAAGTCTGGCTCACTTGGAAGCAAGCGCTCTCAATCGTGCGCTGGGAAATATTCACACACCTGCCTTCGTGTCACAGCGGGTTACTGGCTCCCTGTACTATTTGACACAACACGTTGACTGGGCCGGCAGTTTTGGCAAGATAATAACTATAAAACTGGCCTCATAATAATACCCATACCATAGGTTATAAACATCAAAGAATGTGTGCATTAAGAGCACGCTATAAAGCTGACCATAAATATATAAATCTGTCTTTCATAGCAAAGACGTTTAAAAGATAGCAATGTCTATCATTGCTGGAGCTCTTTGCTCTCAAAGATAAAACACTTCATCTGTTTCTTATATCAAACATTCAAATAAATCACGTGTCATTACACTTGACACAAACAAAATAATATTATGGCGCAAACCTCACTCTGCTAGATTTGCTTAATGATACGTTGGGAACTGGGTACGATGCTAGGTAACAACGAAACATCCCTTTTACTTACAAGGTCTACACTCGACCTGGATGGCTTCTGAGCACATCCTGAATGAAATATAAATGCAGTTACAAAACTGGTAATTACAGTCGATTACCTAAATGATACGACTTCTCTAATCAAGTTAGGGGCGTAACGTTGACTGGCTGCTATGAGTGCAGTTAAAGAATTATGACCATGGCATTAATTTACCATGTCAGGAGTCTGCTAAGACTCGAAAATCACCCCAGATGGGGTTAAACAAAGTAGCCCTGAAATGACTACGGTCACGTTTAACAATAGACAGGAATTGGCGTCCTACGACGTCCATCAGGTTGCACCAGGGTTAAACAAAATATCGAACCCAAGGGTGGCTCACAATCACTGTAAATAAATAACATCTAATTATATTAATTACATTCCCTGCCTATAAAATGGCTGTCACAAAGTTCGGCTGATTTACAATCTACACTAATCTAAATATACCACCAATGACTAGAACAATGAAGGGTTGTACAAACTCACGATATGAAGGAGCCCACACTTAGCTCTTTCCAACGACAAGGGTTGAACAAAGCACCTCTGGCTTTCAGGATTGGTTTTATCCATATCAGAACTTCCATCTTGGCTCTCCCAAAGATCAGGGTTCGGTCTGTCCCCGTAGTTGACATCGTGAGTGGGTTGAACATGCCTAGAAAGGGCATCCTCGACTCCTTCCTTCTCGTTCGACGTTCCTGAGGTTCCAAATCATGCTCGTTCCATCCGAGACGTCTCCCTCATACCATGACGGTATCTAGCCCATCATCTTCGACTCGAACATGGTGTTATAAATGTCGAACACGTGGTCGGTAATATTAGACATCATGTATTTCTTTATCACTTGAAATTGCGGTGTGCTTTGTAGCTATCAAAGGCGTTACACATATATCTAGCAACACAGCCTCTACACTTTGCAGATATCATAAATAAATGGCCATGCACTGATCTGCTGGTTCACACGTGCACAGATTCTATTTTTGCCATCACGTGGCATCCGTGAAATTGGCGTCGAATTCTTGCAGATAAATCCACTGTAGCAATTTATACACGAAGCGTATTTAATATAACACTCGTTTAATGCAACATTATCACGATTACTTGTATATTTGACACCAGGCTTTAGCCCTCCACAAATCACGTGGGTACAAAATGCGATGCTACAAAATCGTAGAAAATTCACAATACGTTTCAAATAAATCCACAATACTATTAGTGCTGATCACTACACTTTGATAATCGTGATGCACAATTCGATGGTGCTCGATGACACTTGATAAAATTCTTCGCTATAAAGCGGACTATTCCCACGTCTTACACGACGGGTATTACAACACGCCTCAACCGGGCGGATCCTCAAGACGTAGTGCACGGAACTGCGTTCCCCGTGGAATCAAGTCGTCAAATTAAGTCGTTTAGCGACTATTTACATTCCTTTTTGCATATCCGCAATGATATTACCATACCTTAAAGTGGGGAAAAAAATCTCCAAAATGTTTCAATAATACTGAATGAAGGAATGGAATATTCTGAGTCTCGTAGAAAGTTACAGTTGATTAATAAGGCCTCAGATAAATAATTAGCAGACTTCACCAGAGTCAAAAGTGCGATCCTTCGCTACTCCAAAGAGAATTGTATAAGCTCTCAGCTTCTGGTTGTGGGTAGATTATAGGCTAGGGAATAACCCACCCACCAAGGGAAGATGATTAAGAGAAGGAAGTAGATTTGGGATTGGAGAAAAAGGATAGAGAAATAGGAGGAGAGCCCCACAAAATTAATAAGCTTCACTTTAAACACACTTAAAGGCGATTGCCACAGAAACTTAACCTCCTGATATCTAAAATAGGTACGAGCTTGGTCGAAGCTGACGGGAGCCGCAGCTAAGACTTGGGCAGTTTGCCAGAGAGAAGCTTTAGTGTGTTTCCTCCCAAGCACGAATGAAAGTACTATAGGGAAGGGTGATGGTCTGGCCAGACAAATAGTAAAAGCTTTATTGAGTGTGAACGAGGGCATAAACCTAGGAAGAGCTAGGAAAGCCAGGATCCTGCCTAACTGTAGTATCAGAGAAATGATGAATCCAAAAAACAAATATTTAATTTATTAAACAATGCAAAGAAGTTAATATTTTTGACAATTAAATATTTTCCAATCTTGTTAACAATTTGAGGTCGCAGACCTCCGACAACATTCAACGGTTGCTCCAGGCAATTGACAATTTACGAGGTTTCAAACCTTACATGTTTCTAAAATCTTTATAAGATTTAAACAAATGAGCAATGAGATAATTAAAGCTTGAACGTGAATTGGAGTACAAAAAGTGCACCTTAAGAAATTCAAGAGAGAATGTTCTAGAGAAAGTGACAACTTTGAAAATAACAATAATAACAACATGAAAAATAAGATAGAAGTTCCTACAACTTCTTATATTTATACAGAATTAATATATGAGAATTATACAAAGGAGGACAGGTCACTTACTGTGAAACCTGGAGAAAGTGAAAAGGAAGTTTCTAGACTTCCTATGTTTAATTAGGAATCACGAGCAAAATGGGGCAGTTTCCATTTCGTGAAACCTGAACATGACTCGCTCAAGAGTTTAGAGAATTGTTTTCCCTGATTTTGAAGGGAGGAACAATGTAAGTTTGAAACGTGTGCTAGACACGTATCACAAAGATTATACAGAGATACTTAATGATAAACCAACAAAAATGGAAGGGCACTTCTTGGAATGACACCTTATTGGAACAGACCTAGATTAAAAGTTTATTGCAGATTGTTAGTGAAAGGTTTAGGAAAGAGAAATGGGAATTAAGGAAAATGTTCATGGCCTTATTTGAATATAAGCGGACGATCGCGACGCGGTAGAAAAGTTGAGCAAGCACTGGTTTTCACTATAGTTCATTGAAACCTATGAAAAGTTCACTGTTGAGACGCAAAGTTTATGGAAAAGAAAGTTATTGCAATGATGAAAATAACTGGTTTCACTAGATAAGTGAGAGTCTATTTCTTGAGAACGTTGTAAATTACAATTAAATGCGATATAGAATATTCCAGAGGTTCCAGCGGTGGAAGAAAGTTAGCTATTGCAAAAATTTGTAAGGAAGATTCCTCATTTTAACTAGCATTTTCACAAGTGCGTGAACAATACTTGACGGCAAGACTCGCAGATAGAGAACAAAGTCTCGAAGGTTCCAGAACGACCTTAGCAGAAAATGGGGTTGAGAAAATCCAACGGAGGAACTGGCTTTATAATTATAGACAGTGGGTATTAGATAATATCCCACGTAGCGAGAGTATTTCTCGTTTGAATAGCTTAAGAAAAGCTCTTTTTTAGTAAGGTTGGCTCATACAAGCAAAAGCGCAACATGGCAAATCCCACGAGGAGTGATATTGCCCCAAAGTAAAGAATTTCACACTGTCTATAAATTATAATTAAAAGCACGTGGAAGTTAAAACCATGAAGATGAGGTTAAAACTTTTAAAAAGGTACTTATCTTGATTTCATGTTGAAGTCGAAGATTTCGATGATGATTAGAGTTCCAACATGGCGTAAAAGAGGGTGAGCCTCTCGGTTTGAGGAGGCAAGCTCGAGCGGAGCTTTGACTGAACGAGTCAACTGCAGACGGAGAAGTGAGAGCAGCTCAACGAAGCACGGAAGGTCCACGGAAAGGGAAAAGAGTGGGGGGTAGGAGACAAAAGGTATACATATCAGCATAACCAACTTATCAAAAATAAATTTTCTTCTTGATGGATGGTCTTCTAAGAGTTGATGGTAGGCGATATTAGCGCAGCATGGTGAGTGAAACAGTAGACGTAGTCCTCTTGCTCAAGGAGAAAATAGCTGACGATAGTAACGAGATCTGGTAGCCAAATGGATAAGTAAGTCCTCTTGCACGATGAGGAATTGAGTAGCTTCAGAGGTTCGCTACTAGATGACGCTTGGTGGGTCACAGAAGTTATATATCTGAAACATACTTATGAAGACATAAGAGATATGCCCAACAAGGAGAAACCAGATGATCACTGTTGGTGTTTGACAAAGAGGAAGGAAGAAATGAACATGCAAAGAGCAGTAAAAATTATATCTCAGGTACCGTGTATTCAAAGAATACACCATACTGGGGGGGAAAACACCAACAGAGAGCAAATAAACAGTTACACATTTATTGGAAGAGGAGCGATCAAAGACAGTGGTCTTGTGATTGGTCCATTAGTGGTCAAGATTCTGGCCACCCTGACTCTCCCATCTCTTCCAGGGTAACACCTAGTCACTCTACCGGAAGTCCAGACTAGAGGGGGAGAAACATCCCTAACCAAGACCAAGTCCCCCACTTTAATGTCGGGACTGGAAAGAAACCACTTCTGCTTCCGTTGCAAGGAAGTTAAATATTCCAAGTTCCATCTCTTCCAAAAAGAATTACGGAGGGCTTCAAGTTTACGCCAAACAATAGGTAAATCAAAATCCCTGAAAGAAATGGAAAGGGGAGGAGGGGCAGAGAGAGAAGGGCGTGTAAGACAGTGACCAGGTGTGAGTGGAAGGAGGTCATCAGGGTCATTAGAAAGCGGAGTTAAAAGGTGAGAATTAACGACACTTTCAATCACGAAATAACTAGAAGCTGAGGGAAATAAAGCACTAGTAAAGATTGCGATACGATGAGAAAGAAGAATTGGCAAGTTTAAACAAAGCGTATAGAAACAAGTACATCTATTCAAGATAAGAATATACCAAATAAACAAAGGAACTATGCGAGTAGAAAGCAAGAGCGCCATAGGTAACAAACTAGTAGCCATAAACAATGACCTTAAGTTATGAGTATCAAAGGGTTTACTCAGAAAAATACTTAAGTCCGCGAAAAACGTGACAGGACAAGTATGAATACAAAAACACATCGAATGTGACGTCGAGAAAAAACAAGTTTGTTCATCAATGAACATTAAGATCGCAAAATATGTAAGCAAATTGCAATACATAAGCGCGTGAGAAATACGCAACGAAGTTTTGAAACAGGGATCGAAACAGTTATAGAATACGAGCATGAGTAAGCGGAAGACGTAAACAAGCACGGCCTTGACACACATAGTACAACGAGATAAGACATATAAATAGCTGAGAGAGTCCTTAACTAGAACAAGTTTATTTTGGGAGGTAGGTGAGCGACTTCTGTACTTGTAGTAGCAACTCGCCAGACAATGCTTGGCAATCAGCCAGAGTTGAGATAAGAGAAACTTGCTTTGAACTGTGTCAAGCGTACAGGAAATAAACAACAACTTGGCGTTCCTCAGACTAGTAAACAAACAGGTTTGAAAAACAAGCAGTTCGGAATAAACAAACAACACTTGTTGAATCAGCTGTAACATAAAGCGGAACGAGTAACACGACATGCAGTCAATCGTAACTTGGACGTGAAAAAGCAATTTAAAGCTATATGAAATAAAGTAGGAAATCAATTTCGCATAATTGAGAGGATCACGAAATCGAACAATTTTCAACAAAAAGAAGCTTAATTCTTCCGAGCAAAGAAGACAAGCTGGGACATTGAGACGAAGGTTATGCATAAGAATAGTTATTCTAGATGCTATAGAATTCAGAGTTTCAAGCGGTTTCATGAGCGACTTCCAATTGTGAGGAAGGAGGGAGGAGCCGGCCGTGGCCATCCTTCTACATAGCGAAAGAAGTGAAACATAGCGTACAGCAAAGTGATGGTAACTGATAGCCATGGTTTTACACAAGGGGAAGATAGTTTTCGAGAAAAAATTTAAGCAATTAACTGCTATAAAAAATGACATAAGAAGGTAGACGAAGTAACACAAAGCAAGGTGAACTTGAATGGCCATCTTGTGCGGGAAGAAGGAGAAACCATTTAAACAACTTACAGAGGTAGCGCAGTTGTTCACGATAAGACATCGTTTCGACAAGTGGTTTTCAAAAATATTGAGATTTGAAACATGAGCGTTCTTTTTTTCAGAAATGGGATTTATGTCAGCCGTAACGAAATGACATTGCGCTTTGGTTTGAACACTGGGATGTTGGATTTCATAAGTAATAACCCAACCAAAATCGGTGTCTCTGGTGACCACGGTTGAGGATAACTTGCGTGTTTGTTTGCGAATGCAATTCCAAAAAACATTGGCACTGAAAAGTACATCAATGGGACCTTGAGCATTAAACTGAGGATCAGCTAACCTTAATTGCGAGGGAATGTTTAAACCGGAAGTATTAATGGAGTGACTTGGAGTATCTTTACCAATACTGGTAAGAATGAGACAGTTTAAATTAAGATTGGTGTTTCTTTGGCAAACGTCTCTGATTTTCAATTTTGAAGACTGCAAGACTTGAGTTTTCAAATTGTCAATGCCGGTGACATTGATAGAAGTAGGCGATGATGAAAGACCTAGTTTTTTAATCAACGATTGCGAAACAAAGTTATGAGTTGAAGCGGAATCGAGAAGACCACGGGTTCTGAACCAATTTCCAAATTTATCTTGGATTTCAAATTGTACAGTGGTCAAAAGGGTTTGCGCACTGTGAAAAGTTTCGGCGTGGGAAATGCAGGAAGAAGCATTAGTTTGTTCGGAGCTGCTCTGCATGGAGCTTGAAAAGGCGGGTGCTGATGACCTCGATTTATCGTGAACGTGCAATAAAGAATGATGCGGTTTTTTACAATGGAAACAGAGATTTGATGACGTACAGTTCGAAGAAGAATGCTTAGGTGATAAGCAATTGAAACAATGTTTGCTATTCAAGACAAACTTTCTTCGATCTTCGACAGACAATTCTTTAAAGGATTTGCACAAATACAATGTGTGAAGCTTTTTACAGAGCGTGCATTTTAATGATTTGTTAAGCGGCCTGATATGTTCTCTTGGATTATTGAAAGACGAACGGGTTTGTTTGTTTTCGACAAATGGGGGCTGATGTCCCTTTGAAGAAGCAAGTTTTTTTTCAAAAATTTGACACTGAGGATTCGTTTCGACTTTTTCGCACTGAAATGCGAGTGCTGTAAGGAATTGACATCGACTGTTGAGAAACGAGATAAGGTGTTCGAACGAATGTTCCTTGTTGCAGGCGAGTTCGATCTCCCAGGCCTTCAGTGTCGAAAAATCGAATCTTGATGTAGCTAGGTGAATAAGTATGGTGTCCCATGTTTGGACAGGCTGTTTTAGTTGGTATAACGCTCTGACATTTAATTGCATAGAATCTAAGAGGTCTCTTAAAGATGTGACGTCATTAGGTTTGACGGCTGGTAAGTTGAACAAAGAAAGGATGTGTCGAGCGACACTCAAACGTAAATTGCCATATCTCTCTTTAAGGAGATTAAAGGCGATGTGGTAGTTGTCTGCGCTTAAAGGCAGTGACTCCACCAAGGCCAAGGCCTCAGATTCCAAAGACGTACGGAGGAAATAAAATTTATGTATGTCGGGGATCTCAGCATTTTCATGAATTAGGGAGCAGTAAAGTTCGTAAAAAGAATACCATTCACCTTCCTTGCCTGAGAAGTGCGGTAGGCTTATCTTGGGAAGTAACGGTTTCGGTTTGTTCTTGTGAACTGAAGCGGGTGCTAACTGGGCCGGATTGATGACCCTAGTGTCCGGTTCTGAGATATTGCGGATCAGTTGGTGGGCCTTTGCAATCCCTTCAAAGTACAAGGGTTCGACCTCGTTCCGATCCGATTGCAGTTCTGGACAAGCGGATTCAATCTCGGTTTGAATTTGGTCATAATAATCATAAGACCGTTCGTACAACTTAAGACGATGAGTCAAGATGTCTAAATCACACTCGGCGGGATTTAATTTGCTGATGAAATTTCGGAATCTAGTGAGTTGCCCTTTATAGGAAGAACGTCTAGCAATGAGAGTTTCATCTTTTTCAGTAGGAGCCATAACAAAAAGAATAAATTGAAATACAACTCACGAAACTGTAGAACCTTGGAGATGCTGTCAAGCTTGCAGCAGAGAATGGGTCGAAAGAACAGGACACACCAAAGGAGACAGGAGCGGCCTCCTTCCCGTTCACAGGCTTTGCACGACGTAGGTATAGCTGAAAAATCCAAAGCAGATGTTAATAATTTGCCAAGTATTGTCAAATGACACTTGACAAACAATGGACATAAAAAATGGACTCTCCCGGGTTTCGGCACCAATTTTTGGGTAGATTATAGGCTAGGGAATAACCCACCCACCAAGGGAAGATGATTAAGAGAAGGAAGTAGATTTGGGATTGGAGAAAAAGGATAGAAAAATAGGAGGAGAGCCCCACAAAATTAATAAGCTTCACTTTAAACACACTTAAAGGCGATTGCCACAGAAACTTAACCTCCTGATATCTAAAATAGGTACGAGCTTGGTCGAAGCTGACGGGAGCCGCAGCTAAGACTTGGGCAGTTTGCCAGAGAGAAGCTTTAGTGTGTTTCCTCCCAAGCACGAATGAAAGCACTATAGGGAAGGGTGATGGTCTGGCCAGACAAATAGTAAAAGCTTTATTGAGTGTGAACGAGGGCATAAACCTAGGAAGAGCTAGGAAAGCCAGGATCCTGCCTAACTGTAGTATCAGAGAAATGATGAATCCAAAAAACAAATATTTAATTTATTAAACAATGCAAAGAAGTTAATATTTTTGACAATTAAATATTTTCCAATCTTGTTAACAATTTGAGGTCGCAGACCTCCGACAACATTCAACGGTTGCTCCAGGCAATTGACAATTTACGAGGTTTCAAACCTTACATGTTTCTAAAATCTTTATAAGATTTAAACAAATGCGCAATGAGATAATTAAAGCTTGAACGTGAATTGGAGTACAAAAAGTGCACCTTAAGAAATTCAAGAGAGAATGTTCTAGAGAAAGTGACAACTTTGAAAATAACAATAATAACAACATGAAAAATAAGATAGAAGTTACTACAACTTCTTATATTTATACAGAATTAATATATGAGAATTATACAAAGGAGGACAGGTCACTTACTGTGAAACCTGGAGAAAGTGAAAAGGAAGTTTCTAGACTTCCTATGTTTAATTAGGAATCACGAGCAAAATGGGGCAGTTTCCATTTCGTGAAACCTGAACATGACTCGCTCAAGAGTTTAGAGAATTGTTTTCCCTGATTTTGAAGGGAGGAACAATGTAAGTTTGAAACGTGTGCTAGACACGTATCACAAAGATTATACAGAGATACTTAATGATAAACCAACAAAAATGGAAGGGCACTTCTTGGAATGACACCTTATTGGAACAGACCTAGATTAAAAGTTTATTGCAGATTGTTAGTGAAAGGTTTAGGAAAGAGAAATGGGAATTAAGGAAAATGTTCATGGCCTTATTTGAATATAAGCGGACGATCGCGACGCGGTAGAAAAGTTGAGCAAGCACTGGTTTTCACTATAGTTCATTGAAACCTATGAAAAGTTCACTGTTGAGACGCAAAGTTTATGGAAAAGAAAGTTATTGCAATGATGAAAATAACTGGTTTCACTAGATAAGTGAGAGTCTATTTCTTGAGAACGTTGTAAATTACAATTAAATGCGATATAGAATATTCCAGAGGTTCCAGCGGTGGAAGAAAGTTAGCTATTGCAAAAATTTATAAGGAAGATTCCTCATTTTAACTAGCATTTTCACAAGTGCGTGAACAATACTTGACGGCAAGACTCGCAGATAGAGAACAAAGTCTCGAAGGTTCCAGAACGACCTTAGCAGAAAATGGGGTTGAGAAAATCCAACGGAGGAACTGGCTTTATAATTATAGACAGCGGGTATTTGATAATATCCCACGTAGCGAGAGTATTTCTCGTTTGAATAGCTTAAGAAAAGCTCTTTTTTAGTAAGGTTGGCTCATACAAGCAAAAGCGCAACATGGCAAATCCCACGAGGAGTGATATTGCCCCAAAGTAAAGAATTTCACACTGTCTATAAATTATAATTAAAAGCACGTGGAAGTTAAAACCATGAAGATGAGGTTAAAACTTTTAAAAAGGTACTTATCTTGATTTCATGTTGAAGTCGAAGATTTCGATGATGATTAGAGTTCCAACATGGCGTAAAAGAGGGTGAGCCTCTCGGTTTGAGGAGGCAAGCTCGAGCGGAGCTTTGACTGAACGAGTCAACTGCAGACGGAGAAGTGAGAGCAGCTCAACGAAGCACGGAAGGTCCACGGAAGGGGAAAAGAGTGGGGGGTAGGAGACAAAAGGTATACATATCAGCATAACCAACTTATCAAAAATAAATTTTCTTCTTGATGGATGGGCTTCTAAGAGTTGATGGTAGGCGATATTAGCGCAGCATGGTGAGTGAAACAGTAGACGTAGTCCTCTTGCTCAAGGAGAAAATAGCTGACGATAGTAACGAGATCTGGTAGCCAAATGGATAAGTAAGTCCTCTTGCACGATGAGGAATTGAGTAGCTTCAGAGGTTCGCTACTAGATGACGCTAGGTGGGTCACAGAAGTTATATATCTGAAACATACTTATGAAGACATAAGAGATATGCCCAACAAGGAGAAACCAGATGATCACTGTTGGTGTTTGACAAAGAGGAAGGAAGAAATGAACATGCAAAGAGCAGTAAAAATTATATCTCAGGTACCGTGTATTCAAAGAATACACCAGGTTGCTTTCTGGGTGTGTTCAAAGGTAGTACATCCCATCATAAATGTGTTGTCATGAAAAATATCACATGAACCTTAGCTCAGCGGGTTCAATATAGATATTTAGTATGGAAGCAATCCTAGTGATTGATTTTAAGTTCATATGAATATTTGTTGAGATATAAATTAACATACAGTATTTCACAATTTATTTATCCCATTAATTGAAAATTAAAATATTTTTAATGGCAAAACTATGAATACTACAGTAAAACTAATCACTGTGCTTATGGATGCATTAATATAGAATATGTATAAAAAATTGCTACATTATAGCCACAAGTCTGATGCATATGGGGCGAATTTTGTTCCAAAAAATGGGAAGCTCAGAAAAATGCACTTTTATAAACCCATGCATATTTTTTAGTTATCAGCTTTGCTTGTCAGCTAAAACTGCCCAGCACCATATGTTAACACCCTCTTTCTTGCTTTCTGAGCTCCTTATTAGGAGAATAAGTACAGAAATACTCGCCTCAATGAAAGTCCATGAATAGGAGGCGTTTAGATACCATGCACTAGACATTTCAAGAATTCGCTGGGCCTTTAAATATGGCGTAATTTGGAAAAGACTTTCACTAAATTGTCCGCTGGAGTCAGGGGCATAATTATATCAAAGAATAAAAAAATCAATATTTTTGCAATTTCTGACAAAAACTCAGTCCCAGTGTCCCTCTGTACCCAATTAAATTGGGCGAGGAGTAAAACTTTTCAATTCACACTTGCGTACAGGACCTCTAAAAAGATACTTGGATTAATTAAGCACATAAGTGTATAATTAATCGAAATAATTTTTCCACATTGACAGAAAGTTCTGAGTCGATAGTCCTACGTTTTACTCCCCGACCAATTTAATTGGGCCAATTAGCATGTGGAGCAACTAAAATGCAATTAATTCATTAGATTATGAGCGCAACATTGAAAAATGACTTCGATAAGTTCAAGTTGTATGGACACCATTTTTGTGGCACCAAATATTAGAATGTTATCCTGAAAGTCTTGAAATAGCCTATTATGAACAGTCTCTCCTCCTCTCACCCTGTCTGTTGCATTTCTCCGCCCTTTGTAGCCTTACAGCCTCAATATATTAGAAAGCCATCCACTGTGTTAAAGTTTCATTGTCTCTATAACTCGGCCTCTCCCCCCATGTGTCCAATGACATTTCAAATATCTTCAAGCTCAAATGAGTGCCTTTTGTTATGGTTTAGAAAGTCATACCTCACATATAAAAATATTTGGTTTAGTAGTGTAGTCATTGTGCTTCAACAGCTATTGGATCAAAATGTAATGCTTTTCAGTCGGTCAACATGATTGTATCCAATTGTAATGGGTGTTTCTCTTGAAAAAAAAAAATTACATGAGAGTAATAAATACACTTAGATGACTAGTTTTGACATGGATTAATAGCCTGAGTGAAAAGGATCTGATGTGACATTGTGTGTTTATGTGAATAGCCTACTATATATTTTAAACTAGCAGAGACATTGCTGTGTTAAGGGTATTTTATGCTCAACTTTGCTTCCACTCACAGTGTATGTAAATATTTAGGATGCTCTGGATATAAATGATAATAATAAAATATACACCTCATATTTGTAGGTGACAGGTATGATGTGCAATAAATTACTAGAAAAAAGCCAATCAAATTAAGAAACTGTTGCTTTGGTAAGTGCATATAATAATTGTAAATTCGGTTGTACCCTAATCTTAACTTATTGGCTAAGTTATAAACAATATTAAGATTGAAATTAGATTAACTCGTGGTGTAGTGGCTAGCATTCTTGGCTGCCGCCCCGGATGTCCAAATTCGATTCCCGGCTCCCCCAAGAAATTTTAATTCTAGTCTGAGGGCTGGAACGGGGTACACTCAGACTTGTGAGGCAAAACTGTGAATTCCACAGTACGGTACATTTGAGAAATAAATTATCAACTTGTAAAAAAAACTGTTTACCTTTCTGCTTAGTAAATTGCGGTGACAATCCCCTGAAAATACTCACAATTTTCCAGGATAGCCAGCCCCCCCCCCCCCCCGAAATAAAATTGTATATACGCCCCTGACTGTGGCTGTTGGCATCATAATAATAGTAAATCTATAATTTAAATGATGAAATGTGTACCCGGAAGTTTTCGTGAAGAAGACACAGTTGTTTACATGTCAAGTCCAGATATCTAGCTAAAAACCTGATCTTATGTAAATATTGAACATAACTGTATCAAATGCGTATATTTTACTGCTGTTAATTTAGCGCTATGTTTTGTGGCCAGTGAACTGTTGACATAAAATTGATCCAGAAACAGTAAAATAGTGTATGTTTCAATTTTTCCTACGGTACGGTACCTAGTTTCCCGTGAGGTTTCATTTTCAGGTGAAGGATGAGAAGAAGCTTATTCAGTAGGCCTAGTATATTTGTTTGTTACGTAAGTAAAGGTAAGAAGGATGAAGTCATCATAATAGCCTAAAAATGCTGCCGACTACGATGTATCAGTTGGAAGGAACCGATCATATGGGTCATGGCCTGCGGCGAGCTCCAGCAGTTCTGCCTACAGTGCCCGCCATCTTGTTTGAATGCAAGGGCCTGTTATCTATAGGTGGTGTTGCTCGGCCGTGGCAAGTCTTCAAGCGGTGATTGACAGGACCACTGCCTCGAGTTACTTTATTGTGTCATTTTTGTTTTAGCCTATACCGACAGAAGAGGGACGCGAGAGATTATTTTATTAAACATTGCTCGCGTGTTGTCCAAGATATCGCCGCTTGACTTTGCTGATGAAGTGGGTGGGGAGAAAATGCCAGCGCTCGAGTGTGACACGCGACTCAACGAGTCAATAAGAAATGCCGATATTACCGCTGCGAAATGACAAAGTTACTTCATGACTTCATGAAGAGAATATTCTGATGTGGAAACCCGTAGAACATTTTCGTCATTATTTGTGATGATTTGGAGGAAACTAGTTGTGCAAATGAATGTAACTTTTGCGTGTTACATAATATCCAACGGAAAATTCTGAAAAATGTCGAGTAAAAATCCGCCCATGTAATACCTTAATCTCATCAAAATTTCACACATAACTGTGCTAGAAGTCCTGGCAAAAGTCATTCATTTTTCTGAGCAATGTAAAATCGCATGTACACATATAAAACTACAGCTACAAACTCAAAATATCAGTTCATCGGATTTTACACGGCACGCCACCGTTTTTAACCAAGCGAACGCGAAGTCATTTTATTTCAATAATTCAAGCCGCCTTCCTTTTTGGTTTGCTTTACCAAGGGCTTCACCGCTTCGTTGCATTAAGCGAAGAGATCAGAATCTCTACAAGTAGTTACTTCAATGACCGACAGAGGTCTCTATTGTCTAGAGATATTACGCTCCTTACAGCCGCAAGTCAATTTACTGCGCCTCACGCGGATTATTTCAAAAGCTTTATGATTGGTGTGGAATGAGTTAGTTCTCTTTTACACCACAGGATGACTCTGTATGCTAAACTCTGACAGTACAATGCCAATTATCTTTATAAAACATGTTATTGATGCTGTAGAAATCAAATTGCCCATAAAGGAACATGTAAACATTAAATTAAATACCTTTAAATCCACTTAAATCAATATTTGTATCTTGTGCAATAAACTAATGATACATACTTTGACATAAGAAATGTACGTTTTACAATTACGTATGCAATCTTTTATGAATAAATTTTATGTCTTCAGAGCGCTATTACTTGTTAGATAGTTTAATTTTTGAAGACCTCTTCTGATAAGTCGAGGTTGGTCGAAAACTATAATTAAAACCAAACTCTGAAAATATTATTATCATTTTGGAACAGTAGGATTAATTTTAATAATTTGACATTCTGGATCAGAATTAATTCCATATTATGAAAAGACTGAATGGAATAAAATGTACCCAATTGTCCTATAATTACTCTCGTAGTTGGAGACCATCCGGGAACTTTATCAGTCCATGCCACGTCGAGTGACAGCTTGCAGCGTGAACCAACACCTTATTGACGTCCTCACTTTGTAACGCTCTAACTCTGCAATAAATCATTCGATTGTTCTGCACTTGTTATCGTTTGTTGTTATATGTCTGTTCCTCTCATCCGCCGACTTTTATCGCCAACGGACAATTCCTTCCTGGTGCGTCGTTGTTTTTTTTTTTGTTCTACAGTGTAATACATATAAACCATAACAAATCATTTTAATATACAGTAATCAATATTTTATTAACACAACTCAACATCGCATCCAAAGACATTCCAAAGACACTACACTCAAAGATAACAAAACCAAAACTATGTAAATCAAAACATTGTCTATTTTCTAAATCAAAACACTGTATATTTTCTACAGGAAGTAGATTGCTCGAAAGAGCTTTAGTTCACTTTCTCCACATTCTCCCACCTTGCAAAATGTAGTTTTGCAACACACACTCATAAACTGAAGGAAACATTCCAAAATTATAGTTGAACATTGAGCTCAGGAATTTGAACCACTATAAGTCTAGTTTCTTGAGTTGCCTAACAGTTCTACCACAACGAGTCTTGAATTCACTCTCCTTTTCAGTTCCTGAGTTACTGCAGGGAATATCTTCATTAAGGACCGGCTCACTTAGTCGGTGTTGTGAAGTGTTGATAGAATCACCTTTGTTAAGACAGTTTATCTCTAACGAATAAAGTCGCTGTACTGGACGAAGTAGAATGCCAGTTGCTGTCTTAATTTTAACCAGACGAGTCACACTGTCTCTTCCAGGTAACAGCTCCACCACTCTTCCTAAGGGCCAGTTGATCCGTTTCTTGTTGTCGCTCTCCACCAGTACTATGTCTCCTACTTGTATGGATCCCTGTTGCTTTTTCCTCCGTGATCGGAGAAATCCCAGGTATTCTTTTTTGAAGCGATTTCTCAGGCTCTCCCGAACAGCTTGTAGATAACGCCATCTGTCGTTTAAACTGCTGGTTTGAATTTGGTCTAAGTCGGTTACATCATTACCCTCTAGGCTCTGTAGGAACATGGAGGGTCTGAGTGGCTTTAGTTGATCTTCTTCAGAAAGATAAGTCAAAGGTCGGTTGTTCATCAGGTTCTCACAATCGCACAGAAGAGTACACATTTCCTCATAATTTAGGCAAGCTTTACCCAAATTACGGCGAAGCAAATCCTTTAGAATCTTAATCAACCTTTCCCAGAATCCTCCCCACCAGGCTGCAGTGGGAGGGTTCAGCTTCCATTTAATCTTCAGAAGGCTGCACGTCCTCCCTATTTCAGTCCAATCCAATTGCTCCATGGTTCTGCGAAGTCCGGTGAAATTCGTCCCATTGTTCGAATACATGGTATTCACTCTTCCTCTTCTTGCCACAAATCGACGTAGTGCTTGGATATATGCTACCGTACTAAGTGAAGTGATCAATTCCAGATGTATAGCTCGATAAACTGCACAAGTGAATATCACAATCCATCCCTTTTCTCCTCCTCGTAGAAACACAGGGCCGGCCAAGTCTGTGCCCGTGATCTGGAAAACACTCGATGCCTTGATTCGATCCTGTGGCAACGGAGGAAAAGGTACCTCAAAACCCTTAGCAGAGTTACGACGACAGATCACGCATTTCCGAACAACTGCTGCCACCGTCCTTCTTCCTCTAATTATCCAAACCCTTTGGCGCAACAAAACAAGCAGTGTGTGCGTCCCAGCATGGTTATGGAATCGATGAAATTGTTCAATCATTCTTTCAACCATCACATGTTTTGATGGAAGTACAACTGGATAGGTATACTCAGGAGTGTCGTCAGAATCAACGACTCTTGACTTGATGCGTAGAATTCCTTCATCGTCTGTGAACACCTCCAGATTCTTCAATTGTTCTTTTCTCTCTTCTTCATAAAGCGTTTCATTCTGGATAAGGAAGTACAGTTTCTTCTCAGCATTGAGAAACTCTTCGCTATCAATTTCCGTTCATACGTGGTCTCTACGATTCCTTTGTTTCAATCTCAAAATCCAAGCAATGGTCCTAACGATTTTGATGTATCCAGAGAATCGTGAACTTAATTGCAGTAAAATAGTTTCCACAACAGTGTTCTTAGCAGCTACAACTGTTTTCCTCCTTTCCCTGTTGACTTCTTCCAACAATGGTTCAGGACGATTAAATACCCATTCTTCTTCTTTACATTTAAGCCAAGACGGACCCTCCCACCATCTGGATCTCCAAAGTTGTGTTGGTGAACACCCTATAGACAGGAGATCTGCTGGATTGAGGCTGCCCGGTATGTGTCTCCATGAACTAGCCTTACTGTACTCATGAATTTCCTTTACCCGATTCTCTACGAACACCGACCAAAGCCCTTTATTAGCAATCCAAGCCAAGACTATTGTTGAATCGGACCAAAACACTGTGTGTATGTCATTCCGGTGTAGGCATCGAAGGCTCAACCGAGACATTCTAACTCCAAGGAGCGCTCCCATCAGTTCAAGGCGGGGTAGTGTCAGTTCTTTGAGAGGCGCCACTCTAGATTTAGCCATCAGAAGACTCAGTTTGATCTTACGTTCTTCTTCCGTTCTCAGAAATATGCAACAACCAAACGCTCTTTTGCTAGCGTCCACAAATACATGCAAAGTGCTGTTGTCATTCAGGAAAATCCTTCTAGGTATCCGACAGTCATGTAGGTATTGCAACTGCGGAGTCCATCGACAGAATTCCTCACAAATGTCTCCTGTTAAACCTCATCCCATCCTATACTTTTCTGCCATGTCTTCTGCAGAATGAGCTTGGGAATCAGAGTTACTGGGGCCGAAAATCCAATCGGATCAAATATTTTTTGCACGCTGGATAGTACCACTCTTCGGGTTACTAAACCTGTCGTCGGGCTGAAGTTACATCCAAGTTCATCTACGTCGCAATACCAACGAAGTCCTAAGACATTCTCGGTTTTACCAACACCACAATCATGAATTTCCTTTACCCGATTCTCTACGAACACCGACCAAAGCCCTTTATTAGCAATCCAAGCCAAGACTATTGTTGAATCGGACCAAAACACTGTGTGTATGTCATTCCGGTGTAGGCATCGAAGGCTCAACCGAGACATTCTAACTCCAAGGAGCGCTCCCATCAGTTCAAGGCGGGGTAGTGTCAGTTCTTTGAGAGGCGCCACTCTAGATTTAGCCATCAGAAGACTCAGTTTGATCTTACGTTCTTCTTCCGTTCTCAGAAATATGCAACAACCAAACGCTCTTTTGCTAGCGTCCACAAATACATGCAAAGTGCTGTTGTCATTCAGGAAAATCCTTCTAGGTATCCGACAGTCATGTAGGTATTGCAACTGCGGAGTCCATCGACAGAATTCCTCACAAATGTCTCCTGTTAAACCTCATCCCATCCTATACTTTTCTGCCATGTCTTCTGCAGAATGAGCTTGGGAATCAGAGTTACTGGGGCCGAAAATCCAATCGGATCAAATATTTTTTGCACGCTGGATAGTACCACTCTTCGGGTTACTAAACCTGTCGTCGGGCTGAAGTTACATCCAAGTTCATCTACGTCGCAATACCAACGAAGTCCTAAGACATTCTCGGTTTTACCAACACCACAATCAAAGGAATTCACCCATCCCCTCAAATTGAAACCTGCAGATAACATCAATTCTTGTGCCTTTAAAATAAAGGGTCCAATTTCTTCCTTTGAAGCGACTCCAGTAAGACAGTTGTCCACATAAAATGCAGGTTTCATTTTTGTAGCTACTTCCTTCAAATGAGTTGGGGGCTCTTCCAGAAGGTTGTTCAGTACAGAAACCAATAGGAAGGGACTGGAACAAACACCAAAAACCACCCGGCAATGTCGAAAAGTGGTAATCTTATCATTATCCCACCAGAGAAAACGGAGCATATCCCTGTCTTCAGGATCAATTATAATCTGCAGGAATGCCTTCTCTATATCAGCTATTAGACCTATAGGATAGGTTCGAAAATTGGTCAGCACTGATGGAACAAGGTCGATGAGGTTGGGTCCAGGCTCGAGGCAATCATTCAAGGAATGACCATTTCTGTCTTTGTTGGAAGCATCGAACACCGGCCTTATCTTTGTAGTGCCACCATCTTTCAGCACAGCTCTATGAGGCAAATAATGCGTAGGTCCATCCAAAACCTCGTTTTCAACACCTTCGATAATCCCTTTGCTTACCCATTCCTGTAACACCTCATCATAATCCTGAAATTTCTGCATCCCTCGTAACTTTCTTGAAGTGTTCAATAATCGTTTCTGAGAAATTTCACAATTTGTTTCCAGAGAAGTACAACCATCAATCCAGGGTAGTTTGACAATGTGGCGCCCAGATTCCTCTTCTCTCTTCACAGTCCTATCGAAGAACATCTGAACTTGTTGTTCCCTTTCTTCCTTTTTTATCTGTTCGCCAGGATCTTTAATACCCAGTCTCAATTTCCCACAAATCCGCCACTCTTGTTGATTGAGTTAAAGTAAGTAGAGTGTAAGACGAGGCAGTAGTTGAGGTGATCTCAGAAGAGCCCATAAGTGTCCACCCTAAACAAGTTCTCACAGCTACTAGACTCTTGTTTACATGTAGAAAGTCTGGCGTGATTATCTGAGCCCACACGTCAGCTCCTAACAATACCTGTATGTCAGTACTGTTGCCACCATTATCTCGGCCAACATCACTAAGTTCAACTCCCTTGTCCCTCAGTAAATTAAACAAGTCAGCATCAACTAGGGGAGCACCTCCACAGATACTATCAGAGCCTAACACTGCAACCTCACATCTGTTTTCCTCGTTCATACCCAGCCAAGTTATTTGATAGGACTCGAAACAAACAGGTGCTGTTTTCCTACCTCCAAATAATTCTTGACTTAGTGTTACCTTTCCAGTTTGTTCCAACTCTAATTTCTTAGCACAAGACTTCTTTATGTAGCTTCTCTGCGATCCACTATTACACAGAACTCTTACTCTGTGCGTGGATCCACCAACAACTACTCTAGCAACTAAAGTCTGCAGATAGGTCACATGTCCTTTATTACTACCTGCCATCATGCTAACTGTTTTTGGAACCGAATTACCTTTTGGTTCATCTGAGGCTGTTTTCGCACACATCAAAGCGTAATGTTTCCCCTTGCAAAATGGGCACTTCACAAACATCTTACACTTAAAACTGACATGTCCCGGTCGTAGACACCTAAAACAAGCTCCCTTTTTCTTTTACGTTACTTGGCGTTCTTCTTGAGAATAATCAATAGCTACAGCACAGTCTTGAGAAAGATGTGAGGTTCTGCCACAGAATATACAAGCCATATCTTTGTTATTTCTGATTCCCTTACTGACTGAAACATCCTCTATTGAAATTAAAGAAGCCGCTGAAGGTACGTCCCTATTCTTAGTCTTGGTCCTATCGTCTTGCTTAACTCGATCCGTCCTCTCGTTAACTTCAAAAGAACTATGTCTTAGCTTAAGCCGTTCTTCACCTTCTACCTCAGTCTTTAAGAAGGCTAACAATTCACTCAAGCAACAGTCAGGTTCCTTGGTAGACGTTTCTTTTGATACACGATACCTGTCCCAAGTTCTAAACATAACCTCTGGCAAGGCACTCTCTACTAGTGGAAATAACATTGCAGCGTATTTCTCCTTTGTTACTCCCAAGGAATCAAGTGCTCTCAACTGTCCCTCCAGACTGTCATACAGTTGGGCTATGGATCTTAAACTATCCTTCTTTAACACCAAGGATAAAAGTTCCCTAACATAGTACTCAATGAGTAACTCATCCTTCCCATACCTAGACTTCAACAATTCTATAGCCTTTTTGTAGTTTTCCTTTGAAGGAGGAAAGTTTTCTACCAACTTCTGAGCACACGAACCAGGTTCCATACACTGAATCAAATAAACAAATTTGTCTTCATCTTTAAGGCTGCTATCTTCATGTATTTTAGTAAATTGCGCCCAAAACCCAATCCAGCACTTCACGTTTCCATCAATTTTTTTCAGTTCTAGTTTTGGTAGTCTTAGTAGTCTCTGATTAGAAGTACGTGAACAGTTACTCGTATTAGCTTCAGAAACGGATTTATCTCCAACTTGTAAGGCCTGCACTTTTTCCCTAACCTTAAAATATTTCAAGTTCTACTCACTGCAATTGTTGATCTCTGTTTCAAGTACGATGTCTTCAAGGTCTTCCTTTTGCAGCAGCTCATTGTAAACTTCATCATCCAGACGTTTTAACTTCTCGTAGCGTTCCACAAGTGAAGCATATCTGCTACGAATCTCCACGTGGTCACTATCAGCAAGCGCCAACAGTTCTTCAAGCTTATTTACCTCACGTGTAAATACGTCGCGTAATACTCGACGTTCGGTCATCGTTGTTCTGTTTTATTTGATGTTGAGATTGCCAGTAGTCCTGTCACGGTCGCCAGTTATATACCATACCAAATCATTTTAATATACAGTAATCAATATTTTATTAACACAACTCAACATCGCATCCAAAGACATTCCAAAGACACTACACTCAAAGATAACAAAACCAAAACTATGTAAATCAAAACATTGTCTATTTTCTAAATCAAAACACTGTCTATTTTCTACAGGAAGTAGATTGCTCGAAAGAGCTTTAGTTCACTTTCTCCACAACATATTTAGTATCAAATGGTTCATAAAAACGCTAATGAAATCGTTGTTTTCAACACTAAATATTATACAGTTATACTAAACCATTTTTTTAAATCAAGTGTTATCGTTGCGCATCAGTGGCGTAATGGTAGCGACTTGGGCTCATAGTCTGGGAGTTCGTGGAACAAATCCCTGCAGGTTCAAATTTTTTACTTGTTTCTTTTTATTGATGTGTAACATCTTTCCGCTCGGTTGCTGGATAGTTTTGTGGGAGTGATTTTGAAAATTGGGGACGGAAGTGGCAGTGGTGGATCAAACGGAAGTATGCACTGCCCGTTCGATCGATCAAACGGAATGGAAGTGTGCCCTAGCTGGCAGTGGTGGATCGAACGGAAGTATAAGACGCACTGCCAACTCGATCGATCGATCCAGCTGGCACTGGTAAGAGAAACAATCAGCGCGCGGTGTCGAAAATTGATACCATGACGCACTCTCGGCCATGTGGAATCACAGCAATCTACCATTGTAGTTGTAGATTCTCAACCTGCAGTGTTACATTTTCTACAATCGAAGCAATTTATAATACAGTAGTTAAATTGTCCTGCAATGTTTGTGCCGTAATCAAAGCGACTAATACTCGAACTCTCAATCGAATGTAAATGGTGAATTTAATGGTGATTGTTGTATATTATTTCAATGGAAGTATGGAACCTTCTTGCAAGGCAATTTTGGATGCGTTAACATGTACTTCCCATTCATCTGCAATTGAAGTTTGTTTAGGGTTTTTCATTAGTCCTTCCTTTATAATCTCCTTGAATCTTTCGTTTACATCCTTCTCTATCAGTCTGTCTATTGCCCACCTTTTTGGCTTTTGACTATTTTTCAGTTTCTTCAACTTTAATCTGCATTTCATAACAACCAGATTGTGGAATGTATATGACCAAGACCGACTCAGACCTTAATGCTACTCTCGATTGCTTCAAGATGGCGATTCGAGAAGACTTCTGTCTCGGGACATTCGGATGAGGAGCCGCAAAGATGCGCGCGCACCCGGCAGCGCCGACTTGAAATGCTCCTCGCTGTCTCATTGTGTGATTGTTACCTACAACAACACAAACAACAAATCAACAACAGTGAGAAAAGTGAACACAAAAAATTCTCAACAAGCTACTTAGCGATAAAAAAATTGATACATTTGTCGTTATCATTTCCACAACACTTATTGAGTAGATAACTCGGTCGGGGTCCATGCACGGATGAGCCAGCTTGGTGTTCCTAGGCAAAACCCCACACAAGACACCGCATAAACCTAGAAAAATTGCTGAGTTTTAAGATTCCCATTCCTTTTAATATATCCACATAGCAACATATCTGCACACAGTGGCGGATCCAGAGGTTCACCTCGGAGGGGGCACTCTAGGATTTCAGAGTAGCAACAGAAAATATGTAATAAAATTACTAAATTTTTATTTAATCTACACTGTCTGTCTGTCTGTTAGGTAGTCAGCCCGAAGGCTGGTTGGATCCTCAAATAGCACCGCCGTTACGTTATGTGAGTAGATACCCACAAAAACCCAAGGCAGCACTATTTTGAGGCGTTCTAGGCAAGAAGAGGAGTGAGGTAGTTTGCCATTGCTTTCCTCACTGAGTCAGAACAGTAGTCCTAACCCTATGAGTTGAACCTTTCACAGCATTCACAGGCACTGACTGTGCCTCGAATGCCATTACTAAGCCCCACCCATACCTCAGTAGCTTCCATATAATCACAGCCATGAGTGAGACTGAGACATCGGTGAAAAGCCACCTTTTACTCTAGCCTGTGCCAACTGACAAATGCAAAAGTACTGTATTCATCAAGAGATGGCGAACAGGCCATTAATCTACACACACTACACATAATATCCAACCACCAGATTTGATAATTCTACAAGAAATTCACTATATTAAAATGGTTTATTGGTTTCAGTTTCAAGTCATTGTCATTATGTAAAAACAAAATAATAATTCTACAAAATATGTACATTTCCACATTTTAATGCACATTACACAGTCTAATATGTATTAAAAACTTCAGCAATCATAGTGACTATCTGAAGACAATATACAAGTCTACTACACAAATGTTACAAGATATGTACTGTATATACTGTAGTACCAAAATTGTCAGTCACTGATTCACTACTAGTCATCACATTAATATAAATTCAAAAAACAATTGTTTTGAATACTGATTGGGATTCTATATGGTGACTATCCTAGGCAAAATACATGCCTATTACAAAATAAAATCCAGGCGATCATTCGTGTACCGTCTTTAGAGAAACGTTCTAAAACTTTTTCAACGTCAACATTTATATCACGATGAACAAATAACAGACACAAGCCATTCAACCTTTCCTCTGTCATTCGCGTTCGTAGCCATGATTTAACAAGTTGCAGGCTGCTAAAAGATCTCTCTGCACTTGCAACACTGTCGATGTAGAGATTATATTAACATTGTTGCCATTACATACTATATTATAACAAACATTGACCACATTCATGAATGCAGGCAATAGAGCAAAGATTTTACTTGCAGTGCAGTTTGGAGAAACAATCATTTTTATCGGCAATATCATTGTAGCAGACAACTGTTTTTTCGGGCGGGGGGCACTTGCCCGTGGTGCCCCCCTCTGGATCCGCCACTGGCAGAGGACGGGATCAACAGCGAATTCAGCCGAGTGTTAGACGCAGCCTGGAGCAAATGAAATTCATGAGAAAACAGTCCAAGGAGATGAAATTGGGTGAAGAAGACGCCATAAGAGAAAAGGAAGGGAAACATGAGGTTCTGGGGACTTTTAGACAGTGGGTGAAGAAGAAAAACATTCCAATGTTTTAAAATTGTTTTGCTGCACAATTCATTTTTTTGGACTTTACACCAACTATTCAGTAGCAAATATTAACCAATCTCAATAATATTTTTGTATCATGTGAAGATATCTATCTCTCATAATTCTGTGCATCCATATAAGTTAAAATAGTTATCGTTTATTTTTAAATAATTTTTAACTTTAATTTTTGGAAATAAAAATTAATTTTGTGAAACATTTTTTTATTTCAGGAACTATTTCATATTTTTTCAAACCCATGCACAGAATTATTAGTCTGTGCAATGAGTACATAGTGTAAAAAGATTGTAAAGTTTCAGTAATTTTTAGTGGTAAATAACTTAGTTGGTATATTTTTTTTTAAGGAAACGACTATCTTTTAGTAATTTCTGCCCATACTGATCAACTGAAAGGAATAATTTTTCACTTTATGCGTTATGAAAGACGTTGGTCGTATGGAAATAAAATTTGGTGCAGTTTGGATCACTGGGAGCAAAAAAAAATTTTTTTGGTAGCCTATAGTGTCCCCTTAAAGAACCTTCCACTAATTACACCTGTGTGAAGCTAAATTGTATAGGTTAGGAATGTAAACAATGCTCTTAGGTTTCTACGTTCGATGCCAAGAGCCGACTGCAGTGGCGTCTAGTAGCTAAGTTCTGAACTAGGCCTGGTAGTCGTTGACGGTGGCGTTTGGCGGCAAAAGTAGGAACTATTTGAAAAATTCAAAGTTGCAGTCCTTACTTGAGTTAAAAAACAGATACACACATTAATACAGCCATCACAATAACACCGGTTATCAGACAGATTCTACACACACCCAAAGTACACGGGGCTACATTACCGCGTTGTCGCAGCCCCTAAACTGAGGAACCAACCAACCAACCAAATACAGAACGTGTCATAGGCTAATATTATTATTCTGGGATAAATTTTGAACTATTTAAATAGTATCCGTCCATGGTTTTAAACAGTATTTAGGGAAAATAGAATTTTAAATGAGAGAAAACATGTTTACTATCGTCCTCGTAGATCATGTAGACAAAACTAAGTTGCAATATTGTTGTACGACGTGAGGAGGATATAATAAAATAATTAAAAATAATTAAAAATTTTCGCCATTGGATAGCCTTGAACCCGGGATCTTCGCAACAACAAGCGAGCGCGATACCTATTGCACACTTTTGCAACAGACTTTATCGCCTTTTGTTACGCTCCTTAATAGTGCGTATGGTTAAATATCCAATTATTACAGTTAGATCTTAAATATTGATTGGAATGCATTTATTCTGTACCAGGCATATTTTTAAATGTACTTAAAGCAAGTTTCACGACCGCTTTGCGTTAATAATGCAAATCGACTGTAAATGTTACCCCGAAACGACAACCGTCCTCCATGTTTTATTTCTTACAACTTGGCGCACGAAATGCTAGCGTGTGATACACTTCAGTCATAAAAGCTGGTGTTCGACGAGGATGAACAGAATCATACAGGAATGAAAGACAAGTACGCAGGTGGGATAATTCTTGTAGGTAACAATCACACAATGAGTAGTGATGGACAGAAAAACGCCCAACTGTTTGGAGAAAACAGTTGTCCGATGAAAAACGAACGAACTGTTTTTTAATGTTACACCAAACAGATGGTGTATTGGCTTTCACGGCCGGTGAATTAAAACTCAGCAATTCTAGGTTTGTGCCGTGTCTTGTGTGGGGTTTCGCCTAGGACACCAAGCTAGGCTCATCGGCGGGCTCTTGGTGTCCCTGCCCGGACCCCCACAGGAGTATCGAACTGCGCGATACCTCCCTTTATATAGAGTGCAACTGCACTCCTTGACTGCGAGAACCAAAAGCTCAAGCAGCCATAACCTCCCTATGAAGGCTTCCAAAAAGATGGTGTATTGGCTTTCACGGCCGGTGAATTAAAACTCAGCAATTCTTCTAGGTTTGTGCCGTGTCTTGTGTGGGGTTTCGCCTAGGACACCAAGCTTGGCTCATCGGCGGGCTCTTGGTGTCCCTGCCCGGACCCCCACAGGAGTATCGAACTGCGCGATACCTCCCTTTATATAGAGTGCAACTGCACTCCTTGACTGCGAGAACCAAAAGCTCAAGCAGCCATAACCTCCCTATGAAGGCTTCCAAAAATATGGTATATTGGCTTTCACGGCCGGTGAATTAAAACTCAGCAATTCTTCTAGGTTTGTGCCGTGTCTTGTGTGGGGTTTCGCCTAGGACACCAAGCTAGGCTCATCGGCGGGCTCTTGGTGTCCCTGCCCGGACCCCCACAGGAGTATCGAACTGCGCGATACCTCCCTTTATATAGAGTGCAACTGCACTCCTTGACTGCGAGAACCAAAAGCTCAAGCAGCCATAACCTCCCTATGAAGGCTTCCAAAAAGATGGTGTATTGGCTTTCACGGCCGGTGAATTAAAACTCAGCAATTCTTCTAGGTTTGTGCCGTGTCTTGTGTGGGGTTTCGCCTAGGACACCAAGCTAGGCTCATCGGCGGGCTCTTGGTGTCCCTGCCCGGACCCCCACAGGAGTATCGAACTGCGCGATACCTCCCTTTATATAGAGTGCAACTGCACTCCTTGACTGCGAGAACCAAAAGCTCAAGCAGCCATAACCTCCCTATGAAGGCTTCCAAAAAGATGGTGTATTGGCTTTCACGGCCGGTGAATTAAAACTCAGCAATTCTTCTAGGTTTGTGTCGTGTCTTGTGTGGGGTTTCGCCTAGGACACCAAGCTAGGCTCATCGGCGGGCTCTTGGTGTCCCTGCCCGGACCCCCACAGGAGTATCGAACTGCGCGATACCTCCCTTTATATAGAGTGCAACTGCACTCCTTGACTGCGAGAACCAAAAGCTCAAGCAGCCATAACCTCCCTATGAAGGCTTGCAGGGACACCAAGAGCCCGCCGATGAGCCTAGCTTGGTGTCCTAGGCGAAACCCCACACAAGACACGGCACAAACCTAGAAGAATTGCTGAGTTTTTACACCAAACAGTTTTCCTTCAGTCTATTACGATTGGTTTGAACGAATCCACTGTTAGTCTTACACTGTTTGCTATTCACTGGCACTGCTGTAACCTTGAATGAATAGCTCCGCCGGAGCTATTCGGCTGAGGTCGTCATTATTCGACAGTAAACCACTCCCATCCTCTCTCTGTCAAATCAACTGTTTGTCCCGTATTATTAGCAGCCAGGATACAAGAGTTGTTGGGAAAAGCAGTTCTTAGCCAAACTGTTCTTCTTCAACGTTTTCGCTTATTGCTGTTTGCGAGCTGTTAGCGGATGATTCATCGGTGTTCTTAAATCTCCTCAAAGCTCTCGCATAGCAGCATGGGCGCCCGCCCGCAGGGGTTCGGTGGTTGGGGAGAGGTAGGGGGTGGATTACGGAGAATATTTAGATTCTTAATTTTCACACCAGTTTATTACATAAATTGAAGGAAGGAAGATTGTAGTTTAACGTGACCGTGAATCTTGTGATTATGAGCCACGGGACCGCCTTTTTACGTAGAATCCGAACCATAGGACATGGCATTTCACTTCGAAAATCTCACATGCATTGATCGGGAATGCTTGTTGGAGAGAGGCCAACAGCTTGACCGCTGCGCCACAAGGCCCCTATTACAAAAATTGAAGTTACTGATAGTTAACTGATAATTCCACAATTTTATTTAACTTAGAGTAATTTGGAATTATTTGAAAATATCTGCAGTTATTTAGAAAATCGGCGAACTGGATTAACATTTAACATTACCATTTTAATGAACTGCTTGAATTTTATTTTTGTCAATACATGGTGATACCACTAAAGAAATGAACATTATGACGATGATTCACAAGGAAAAGCTAACTTCTAAGGACAAAAACTCTGAACTAAAAGAAAACAACTATTCTTCCCATTCATGCCATAAAGATAATGTACCCAACGGTTTCAGAGCAGCCTAATAATGAATATCACGAAGCAAGTAAGAAATGAAACGAAAATTGCGGGGGGCGATATGTCCTAGTGACAGCTAGGTAATTAAATGAAAAATATGACTCTCCCCCCTGGAAAAAAGCCTGTGAGCGCCCATGCATAGAAGGTCGCGTGGTGTCTGAGAGACACCTTTAGCATTCTGAGAAATGTATTTAATTCCAAGTTTCATGTGAGAATTTAAATTAATTCCTGGCTGGGACAACGCGGTCATGTAGCCCCGTGTACTCTTTTGTATACTTTAATCAGTGTTGAGAGGGGAAGATGACCTCGTAGTTCCGCCCCTTAAAACAACAATAACTAATTTGATTGCATTGACTTTGCCTAAGAGTGGAGTCTCACTCATCTTCCCGTTCTACCCGTGTAGCCTTCATACAAGTATTTTGTCAGCCATCAGCTTGTGTTGCCTGTCAGTGTCTAATAATAATAATAATAATAATGTTATTTTTATGTCTCTTTTAACTACTCTGGCTTTTAGAGACGCCGAGGTGCCGGAATTTTGCCCCAAAGGGGATCTTTAACATGCCAGTAAATCTACTGACAAGGCTCCCTCGCATTTGTGCACCCTCAAACGCCAACTGGCTGCGCCAGGATTCGATCCTGCTACCTAGGGCTTAGCAAGCGAGAACGTTACCGCTGAGCCACGCAGCCAGCCTCAGTGTCTACTGTCTAGATATTACGCAACGAATCAAGTTACCGTGAAAGGTGGAGAAATATCTTTCCTATCTCACAGCTCTTGTGCGTGTGACTCACTCGTCTATCACCGAGTCCCGTTATGAAGTGTCAACGAATGACCTGCTGTCTTCAAACTGTTTGCGAAAACATTACTGCGTTGGTAAATCAGCTTCTGCCGTACTGTCTTGTGAACGAATTTTATAACCTGTAGTTTTCAAACTGTTTGGGAGAACAGTTGTTTTCAACAAATGAACAGTTCGTTGGCGGTTTCCTAAAACAGCAGAAATGACCATCACTAACAATGAGACAACGAGGAACATTTCGGCGCTATTGAAATGCTCCTCGCTACCGGGTGCGCGCGCATCTTTGCGCCGCTTTCTGGCTCCTCATCCGACTGTCCCGAGACAGAAGTTTCGAGAAGCCCCTAGCCTGTTGAAAACGTGGGCATGGATTCTTCCATGACGTGGGTTTGTTTACATACGTTGTTTCAGTTTGCTACCGATGAAAGTTGGCGATAAGTAGTGTTTCCTATGGAGAATAGTGGTGCGTGAGAGTGAATTTGTGAGTCAGTTGATATTTAGCAGCTGTAATTATACGCAGTGACATATGAATGTTTGTTTTGAAGTTATGTAATGGGTCGCTCTTGTTGTGTACCGGGTTGTAAGAGTAACTACGGCAATGCTTCTCATACAACTATTTTTAAGTTTCCCAAGGAAAAAACATTAAGAGAAAAATGGATTAGAAGTATACATCGTGACAATTTTGTGGTCAGTGATAAAGCAGTAGTATGCATACACCATTTTGAAGATAAGTTTGTGGTTAGGGAAGACGTGTTCCCTGTTGTAAATAGTGAACCTATTCGTGTTCCTCGGAAAGTTCCAAAACTAAGCGATGATGCTTCCCCACAATTTTTCACAATCAACTCTCTTATCTAACTGTTAGGCTTAGTAAAGAAAGGAAAGATCCTGAAGAACGTGTGCAGCAGATATTACAGAGAGATTTGGATATCTTTAATGAATGGTGTGAACAGGATACAATTGCAAATTTCGAATCTTTCACAAGTGAAGGAAGACTATGTCCTTTTTATTAAAATAGATGATAATGCTTATTGTGATGATCCATCAGTGTCAATGTGTTTCAAAGTGTCGAGTGATTTAGATGTAAATGTGTTTTACAAGAATCTGTGCTTACCTGCGGAGAAGTTTAACTGGATCTTGGAGTGCAACGGAAGCAAGGCATATAAATGTGATAGATGGAGCAAGGGTTAAACTATACCTTCCGATACACCGGTATCTGGGGAATATTTAGGGAGATCAGTGACGTGACCGTGATCTCACGGCTGGCGTATTGCTATCGGTAACGCTATTGGTTGGCTGGCAAGGTGAAATTTGCATTAGAACAGTTGGAGCTTGCTTTTGCTTGTCAGATTAAATATTCATCAGACCTCCTAATATGGGCCACAAGTCTCTCTTACTCACACCCTGGAGCTTACCAATCTTTAAGAAGGACAAACATAATGACACTACCTCACCATGTTTATCTCAGGCAATTCTTGTCCAAAATAGGTCCAAACAGCTCGGGTATTGGGCCTTTGCAAAAATCCTTTTTGAAAGAAAAAAGCAAGCTCCTGAATGATGAAGAGAAGGTTGTTACTGTTTTGCTGGATGAGATATATGTTAATTCCAAACTCACGTATAAAGGAGGGAAAATAATCGGGATGGCTGAAAATAGCTCAGGAGCCGACTCGGCCACCACCATACAAGCTTTCATGTTTTCCTCTTTACGTTCAGACAGTAAAGATATAATAGGTCTTTTCCCAGTGAGAAACCTAAATGCAAAAACTCGACTGACTCTAACCATTGACGTCCTAACCTTGATGGACGAGCTTCAATTTCATGTAGTCTGTTTGGTATCAGATAACCACAGCATGAATACATTACAAATCCAGCTAATACCTCCAAGTCACTATTTCTTCTGTTCGACAGTGTACATTTGCTGAAATGTGTAAGGAACAATTGGTTAAATCGACCCAGTCAAACGTTTGTCATTCCCAACACCGAGCAGACAATTCCCAAAATAGAAAGCATGCTACATGTTACTGAAAATGAATCAACTTTTCAGTACACAAATGTCGAGGCTAAGTTATCAGATATTAGAGATCTAGGTTGAACTATACCTTCCGATACACCAGCGTTTGGGGAATATTTAGGGAGAACAGTGACGTCACCGTGATCTCACGGATGGCGTATTGCTATCGGTCACGCTATTGGGTGGTGGACAGTTTCAAACGTTCAGCACCCAATGAAAGGAAAGTACACCCGAAATGATTATGCAAACCCAATTATTGGCCCCGATGATACCAAGCTTGTCTTTTTGGAAACTTGGAAAACATATGTTGACATATGGCATAGCAACACCTCACACAATGATGGAAAATTGAGTAATGAAACGTTCTTAGCATTCACTCACACACTGACTGCAGTTGTCCAGCTATGTAAATATATTTTTAATACATATAAGTGGTCCTACATCCTGACAGCTAAGCTGCAGACAGATGGCTTAGAAAGCAGGTTCGGAGCATACAGAAGATTAAGTGGCTGCACATATAATGTCTCAGTAGAACAAGTGCTAGAATCTGAACGGAGACTCAAGGTATTAAGTTTGCTAAAACTTCAGTCGGCAAAGTTAGGGGAATTTACTCTCAAGGACCTGACAGTTACTTTCAACCAAGAAAAAGTATTCGAGAACCTTGATAAATTTCAGTCTGCCCTGGATGAAACACCATTAGTGTCGATTCCGCTTGAAGCAAAGAAGATAATTGTATGCATTGCTAGTTACACGAGCATGAAAGTTTTAGCCAAGTTGGTAAAGAGTGGAAAGTGCACTCGGTGTAAAGAAGTGCTACAATCCGAAGAAGATTTAATCCTTGATTGTGACAAGAAGCTTCTGTCTTACTTCAGTGAACTTAACGGGGGTGGGCTGAAGTGTCCTTCCTCGTTTTTGATGGGTTTATGTTGTGATATATATAGACTTGTTCAGGTACTCATAAGCAGCAGCTTTGAATCTGCATTTTTGAAACTCGAAAATCAGAGGGACGCTGTTATTGCATTAGGGACTCAACTTATCGAGAGCTCTATAAGCAATATAAATGATGAATGTGGTTGTGGTGTGCCCTTGATCAAGATTGTTAAAAAAATGTGTTAAAGTGTTTGCGAACATATTTGTTAACAACTACTCCAAAGTGTTGCACGTTAAAAATGTGTCCAGGGAATTGTGCAAGAAGTTTGCAAACCAGGCACTGAGGAGCTTGGAGTTAAAGTAAACAAGCGTAAAGAGTTGAAACTCGGCAGCAAGTAAGGTGAATAATATTTTACATTTATTTATTGTTCTGTAACATTTGCAGCAATTTCCATTGGCTAGCACTACAGAACAGGAGACCAAAGGTATAAAAAAATTTAGGTAATGAAATTTGCCGAAGTACCTTTAGTAATGGTATCCGGAGATGTTAAAATAATAGATGTTGACTCGTCCGCTGCCATAAACCCACCCAGCCATCCCAAATAGATACAGGACTTATATAGCAGAAATGAAGTCTTTTGTAGCCATCTTGCTTACTAAGTCAGGAATGCCAACCCCACGCATTTGGTACTATTTCACATCGGGTATAGAACGAGTAAACAAAAGAGCGTCGATAAAGTAGAAAAATTGCGCCAATTGTCAGTGTTTATTTATGTATTTATAATGTTTTACATACAAAAACAGACCTAACCTGGGGCTTACGCCCCAGACCCCCTTACTTGTGGTACTAGCAGTAATTTTCGACCAGGCAGTACCTAACCTAGTAGCGGACATAAATTCTACCTTATTAATGTTTTACATACAAAAACAAACCTAACAAACCTTGCTTGTGGTACTAGCAGTAATTTTCCGCAAGACAGTGCTTAACTTAGTGGAAATTTGTAACAATTTCAAACTTTACGTGTCATATGGTGAATTTTGTATTGGACATGTTGGTAACGTACTCAGATGTTCGTTTTTCGGGTGTCGCATGACGTATGACGTAGTGTCCAAGATGGCGTCCATAGTGAAATGAAGACTATGCTAAAAGCATTATTTTCGTAAATAATCAATTCATCATCATCTTGTACAGTTTCCAGCCCCAGGCTGGGTCTGTTTGGAACATAAGCCTCGCCACTTATTTCTTTCTTCCCACCATCTCTCCGCTGTCACTCTGGTCCAGTCCTCGCCTCTCTTCTTGACACATTCCTCCACTCCTTTCAGCCATCTATCTCTTGGTCTTCCCCTTGGTCGTTTCTTCTGCATCTGCATCTCCTGTATCCTCTTGGGAATCTTCTTCTCATCCATTCTCTTTAAGTGTCCATACCACCTCAGTCTTGATGTCTCAATCCTACCTTGCAAGGGCTCCTCTTTCACCATTTCCCTGACCTTTTCATTCCTCAACCTGTCTCTTCTTGTTACTCCGATCCTACTTCGCAGGAACTTCATTTCACCTGCCTGTATTCTGCTTATGTCTCTTTTCTTCATTGTCCACGTTTCTGAAGCATAGGTCAGTATCGGGATATAGTAGCTTCTGTATAACACTTCCTTGCTTTTTTGTGGGACATCTTTATTGCACACTAAGCTCCTAATGCTTCTCAGAAATGCTTCTGCCTGTCTGCCTCGTTCTGTAATCTCTTTGTCATTTCTCCCATTTTCCTCCACTAGACTTCCCAAGTACCGTACTTCAGACTTTCCACCTTCTTCAGCTGTCCACCTCCAAGTGTTATCCCACTCATTGGTCTGTCCTTTTTCCTGGTCGTTAACAGGATCTCACATTTACTGATGTTGAACTTCCATCCGTACTCTCCCACTGTTTCTTCCCAAGCCTTCAGTTGCTCCTGAATTTCCTCCTCCTCGTTTCCCCAGACCATGAGATCATCTGCAAACACCATTGCTTTCATCTTATCTTCTCCTATCTTTCCTGCTATCCGTGTCATTACCTCGTCCATAACCACAATAAAGAGAAGGGGTGACAGTGCACTACCCTGTTTCAGGCCACTCCTTTGTCTGAACCAGTCTGTTCTTTCCCCTCCAACTTTCACACAACTCACACTTCCACAATACATCTCCTTCACTCTGCCTACAGTCCCTTTTTCCACTCCCATGTTTTCCATTGCTTCCCAAACCTTCTCCCTACACAAACTATCATAGGCCTTTTCGATGTCCAGGAAGGCCATCAACAGATCCTCTCCAAATTCATAGTGGTGTTCCTGGAGCTGTCTCACTGAAAATATGAGATCCACTGTTGATCTCCCAGGTCTGAATCCATACTGCTCCTCTCTCAATTTTCTCTCCACTTTGGCTCGTATTCTACTTTCTAATATCTTTTCATATATCTTGGCACAGTGAGATATGAGTGTGACTCCCCTGTAATTTCTGCACTCCTTTCTGCTTCCTTTCTTAAATATTGGGACAATTAATCCTTTCTTCCAATCTTCTGGGGTCTTTTTCTCCTTCCATATCACCCTCATCACACGGTACAGCCACTGTTTCCCAACCTCCCCTGCTGCCTTCACCATTTCAACACTCACTTCATCCACACCCGGTGCCCTTCCTCCTTTCATCTTGTCTATAGCCATCTCCAGTTCTCTCCAAGTCAGGTCCTTTTCCATTCCTGTGTTGTCTTCTCCATCTTCCAATGCATTGTCTTCCTCCCTATGACCATTTTTATTCAGCAAATCCTCAAAGTACTCTTTCCACACTGTCTTGAGTGTCTCTTTGTTGTGTACCTCATTTCCGTTTTTGTCCATCATTACCACATCCTCTCGCAGACCTCTTCTCTTACTTTTGACCATCCCATAAAGTACTTTCTTATTTCCTCTACTGTCTTCCTCCATCATCTCTGTCCACTTTACCATCCACTTCTTCCTCTCCTCTGCGACAATCTTGTTTGCTTCTTTCTTCTTTATCTTATAATCAATTATAAGGAATTATTTCGGTGCAGCAGTGGCACTTGAGAAAGTAAAACGACTCCCAACATCTCCGAGAAAGGTTTGTCAATCATACACACTATATTCTCAGTAATATACCTTGGTGAAAGTTACGACGGCTTGGTCTCCTGTTCTGTAGTTTTAATAAATTATTTTCATCGATGCAGTGAAGTAAACAATAAGTAAAACCTGAATTTTCCGCGTCAGGCCGATTCACTGCAAGCGAGCAGCTGTGTCATGTCTAAGGTGTTGCTCAGTTGAAGTTGACCTCTATGAGTGCTGTGAGATTGACTAGGTCACATATGTCCGATAAGTCTTTGTACCGTGTTAATTTCCGTAAGAAAGTTTTTTTTTCCATAACTATGGAAACACGTACTAACAAAGGCGTTACCTGATGTTTTTTATTCTTCAGATTATTTGGAACTATTCAGCATTTCCATGACGAATAAGACGAGGTATCAACTTTATAATGTTCCTCGTAAGTCTTTATTATATTTTATTTTGATCCGGTTAGATGACTTGATAATATTCAGATTTTTGGCATTTATTTTCTAAAACGTACTTCATTCATTTCAGGACCAGAACAATAGTAATGAAAATTTTTAATCGATGCCGCCGACCGTCAGCTTACCATCATAAGAAGCCTTGAATTGACCGTCTTCAATTCTAATTGGACTGTTATTCATAACAACAGTCATTTTACTATAGCATGTTGTTAAGTATTCTAGAGAAGAAACACCATAATATTTGATGTTCTACCTAAAACAACAAATGTACATCGACAATAGGCAAATCCTAGATGCTTTCAATTCAACAAGCCCTACGTACGCAAGATTCTCCATAGATTGATTACATTTATTTTAGAGTTTGAAGACACTGTGAACAAAACAAATGGTTGTGCATAAACAATATTTTAACGTGTCCTAAGACACAAACTTAACAAGAACTGAATGACTGAAAATGCGAGGAGCATTACATGTTTTATCTTTGGTTGTTTGTTGAATTTTAATTAATGTGTTTTAAGCTCATAGTTTTTAATATGTTGTGGCTTTGTAATTTATGTTGTTGTTTTATTAGGGGATTTCGAATGTGTTATACGATGTTTGTAGTACCAAAGGAGGGCTGAAGAAGGAGACAGTAGGGTCTCCGAAACATGTTAAAAAAAGAGTATTGATTCGGCGGAAAATTCAGGTTTTACTTATTGTAAACATGGTCAATACGGAACCTGAAATGAGTGCTGTACCAGTGAAGTAAAATCGAAGAGAGAATGTTATTATATAGTTACGTGAAATTTCTAATAAATCAACTTGTTTTCTTTTACTGTGGGACAGCCATTTCTTCTAGTAATATTATGTGATATGCAAGTTAGTTGTTCGCGAAGCTTTTTCATGCATGGAACAGTGATTTTCCCAATTGTGTCGTTTTCCCTACGTCAAATTACCGCCGTGTACGTCATGATTTCGTGTTACCCAATAGGAGAAGTGGGGCTTCTGCGGCCGCCATGTTTTTTCTATGTTACGGTCTGAGTATTGGAGTCGGTCTTGATATGACATACTGAACGGAAAACGCTCATGCGAACTCTGGTGTCAAGTGATTTAAACAAATGACATGGTACATGTTCGAAGTCTTCGTATCAGTATTTAAATGGTAAAATGCTTTAATATCAAACATTGTAAGTAGTCGGCATTGCATTGGCATAAGGCATTTTAAACTCAATGTCACTCAGGAACATTATCGAAACAAGCAAAATATAAATGAAACTTAATTCCGTAATGTAGTATTATTGGAACGTGGAAATAAGTCACCATCTTGTGCACAATATTTGCATAGTCGAAATAGCCGTGGGGTTATTGCGTATGACTGCGAATCTAGAGATCTTGGGTTCGAATCCTGGGCAGGGTAGATATTTTTGCTACCAGATTATCATTTTAAACGCTATTTATCATATCAATATGACTCATTTTAACAGAATCCATATGAAATTACGTTTTGGTCTGTGAATCAAGATGACCTGTTTATAAGGAATTTAAGGTTATGAGCGGTGTCACATCTATTAATCTAGTTGATCCATATCGTATTCTTTATTTAGGCTAGTGCTGGTGGAAGCTACAAATCATCTAATAAAATGAGTTCCGTATTATAAACTACAATATCTGTAAAACACTCCCTTTTACAATAGATTAATATTTGTGCCAATAATACTATAAAATACCGGTGTATCAACAATTTCACGTGAGGTTTCTTCTATGTCAGATGTTACACATCATATGCGACTACTCTAAGGCTCGTAATTTTTATTTATTTATTGATTCATAACTACTCACACGTTATAATTTTAAGCATATATATTGTATAGCCTATATACTTTATAACACACAGAAGTGACAAAGAGGAAATCTGCCATTCTACGGATCGGAGCGTGGAATGTTAGAAGTCTGCTAGGCAGTGGAAGGTTAGAAAACTTACAAAGGGAAATGGATAGGTTGAGGTTGGATTTGGTTGGGATTAGTGAAATGCGCTGTCAGGAAGAACAGGACTTTTGGTCAGGAGACTATAGGTAAAGCCCTGCGGATATCCGCAACTTTTTTCACCATGCGGATATCCGCAACTTTTTTCACCATGCGGATATAGTTTGCAAAGCTGTGCGGATTGCGGATAAGCTGCGGATAATATTTGGAGTAAATTTGCGGATAGTTTTTAGAATGCAATCCGAAGTTGCTGAATATCATTACTAGGACTCGGATGTTTATGACTTATCATATTTTTTCCGTTTTTTTTTTTTTTTTTTTTTTTTTTTTTTTTTTTCATGACAAAAATGAAAAATTATGATTTAAGCTAATCTCATTCAAATTATGTCATTAGCACTCTGAACTGAAAAGGGTTGAACTGAAAAGGGTTGCATAATATTCATTTTAAACATAACACATGACACACACAGCCTAGGGGAACGACTTTCTCCTCAAATGTCTAAATGTGTTGCTTCAATACTTTATGCTTTATCAAATAAATTAAAAATATTATTTTTTATGTCGGATAACAATCATGCGGATGCGGGGCGGATGCGGATAACAGTCGTGCGGATGCGAATAACGTTTTGTTTATCCGCGCAGGAATCTAACTATAGGATCATTAGCACTAAATCAAACAATGGCCAAGCAGGGTTCGTCTCATATTGAGTAGGAAACTTGGACAGCGGGTGGAATATTATGAGCAATATAGTGAATGGATTATTGTAGCACCACAGTGGTACAAGTCTATATGCCTACCAGTCAAGCTGATGATGATGAAGATGTTGAAAAGGTCTACGAAGAAATAGATGAAATTCTGAGGTAGGCCTACATCAAGGGTGATGAAAATGTGATAGTAATAGGAGATTGGAATGCTGTGGTAGGAAAAGGAAGAGAAGGGAAGATAGTAGGAGATTTCGTATTAGGTGAAAGGAATGATCGAGGAAGCAGGCTGAAGGAATTCTGCACCGAGCATGAGTTGGTCATAGCTAACACCTTATTCAATAACCATACTAGAAGAATATACACATGGATGAGACTGGAGATACAGGGTGTTACCAAATAGACTTCATTATGGTCAAGCAGAGGTTTCGAAACCAGATTTTGGATTGTAAAACATAACCCGGTGCCAAATGGGATCAATATAAATTAACACCAAGAAGAGAAGCTGTAGCCTTCTTCAGACTTAACACTGGCCATGACTGCCTTGCAGCTCATCTGAAACGAATCAACATCCTGAGATCTGAAGAATGCACACTTTGTCACGAACCTGGAAGTAAAATGGATAAGGGGCACCTGCTATATTGCAACAAACTTGATGTGACTGCTAGAACTTCAGGAAACCTCACACAACTCTATTGGAACGCAAGAAAGCTGATGGATTGGAATCCGGGCTAGCCATAAGAAACAACAACAACACATATCCCGGTGCTGGCATAAACTCTGACCACAATCTGGTTGTTATGAAATGCAGATTAAAGTTGAAGAAACTGAAGAATAGTCAAAAGCCAAAAAGGTGGGCAATAGACAGACTGATAGAGAAGGATGTAAACTAAAGATTCAAGGAGATTATAAAGGAAGGACTAATGAAAAACCCTAAACAAACTTCAATTGCAGATGAATGGGAAGTACATGTCAACGCATCCAAATTTGCCTTGCAAGAAGGTTCCATACTTCCATTGAAATAATATACAACTATCACCATTAAATACACCATTTTGTCTACATTCGATTGCGAGTTCGAGTATTAGTCGCTTTGATTACAGCACAAACATTGCAGGACAATTTAACTACTGAATTATAAATTGCTTCGATTGTAGAAAATGTAACACTGCAGGTTGCGAATCTACAACTACAATGGTAGATTGCTGTTCATTCGTAGCAATAATCCCTTTGTTCTCAAGAAATGAGTCACTGTACTATTGCACACCTTAAAAACAAATATGTACAACATTTCGCGGCACGAATACCGATCGCGAAAAGGCGATCCCATGTAAAAAATGGCGAGAGTATAATACGGTCAGGCCCATATTTAGGGCTCTTGACGCCTTGGGGCAAAAAAATGACAACTTTGCTGCCCCCGACTTGGAATATGTGGATTTATTCAAGTTTCCTTAACATATATGGTTGTTTCTTCACCTGAGTGTGTATTTAACTATGAGTGGCATACACTATAAATATGCGTTTACTAAAATTACAAATAAAAAACTTAATACAAAGAATTTATATTAAATTTTAGCAGATATCATACACAACCAATGGCCAATACACCAATTATTTAAATACTGGTAACAAGTGTAGCATTTCCTCATTAGTACAATTTTACATTCAAGTCAGATCAACAGCAAGAACACCAAAGTGACTAAGACAATCCTTTTATTTATGTCCTTCAATAATCAACATTGTGGCGGGTTTAAACTATAAATTGATGTTTAAAGACCAAGCAGGTTTCCAGAAATGTTGCCGTCCCTACAACCTACTGCCCTGGGCAGTTGCCAACATATGGGATTGAAAATGGGAGCTATGATTCCATTGGTGGCAGAGTGCATGACATCATTACTCATCATCATCATCATCATCATCATCATCATCTTCATCTTGTACAGTTTCCAGACCCAGGCTGGGTCTGTTTGGAACATAAGCCTCGCCACTTAGTTCTTTCTTCCCACCACCTCTCCGCTGTCACTCTGGTCCAGTCCTCGCCTCTCTTCTTGACACATTCCTCCACTCCTTTCAGCCATCTATCTCTTGGTCTTCCCCTTGGTCGTTTCTTCTGCATCTGCATCTCATGTATCCTCTTGGGAATCTTCTTCTCATCCATTCTCTTTAAGTGTCCATACCACCTCAGTCTTGATGTCTCAATCCTACCTTGCAGGGGCTCCTCTTTCACAATTTCCCTGACCTTTTCATTCCTCACCCTGTCTCTTCTTGTTACTCCGATCCTACTTCGCAGGAACTTCATTTCACCTGCCTGTATTCTGCTTATGTCTCTTTTCTTCATTGTCCACGTTTCTGAAGCATAGGTCAGTATCGGGATATAGTAGCTTCTGTATAACACTTCCTTGCTTTTTTGTGGGACATCTTTATTGCACACTAAGCTCCTAATGCTTCTCAGAAATGCTTCTGCCTGTCTGCCACGTTCCGTAATCTCTTTGTCATTTCTCCCATTTTCCTCCACTATACTTCCCAAGTACTTGAGTCTTTCCACCTTCTTCAGCTGTCCACCTCCAAGTGTTATCCCACTCATTGGTCTGTCCTTTTTCCTGGTCGTTAACAGGATCTCACATTTACTGATGTTGAACTTCCATCCGTACTCTGCCACTGTTTCTTCCCAAGCCGTCAGTTGCTCCTGAATTTCCTCCTCCTTGTTTCCCCAGACCATGAGATCATCTGCAAACACCATTGCTTTCATCTTATCTTCTCCTATCTTTCCTGCTATCCGTGTCATTACCTCGTCCATAACCACAATAAAGAGAAGGGGTGACAGCGCACTACCCTGTTTCAGGCCACACATTTGTCTGAACCAGTCTGTTCTTTCCCCTCCAACTTTCACACAACTCACACTTCCACAATACATCTCCTTCACTCTGCCTACAGTCTCTTTTTCCACTCCCATGTTTTCCATTGCTTTCCAAACCTTCTCCCTACACACACTATCATAGGCCTTTTCGATGTCCAGGAAGGCCATCAGCAGATCCTCTCCAAATTTGTAGTGGTGTTCCTGGAGCTGTCTCACTGAAAATATGAGATCCACTGTTGATCTCCCAGGTCTGAATCCATACTGCTCCTCTCTCAATTTTCTCTCCACTTTGGCTCGTATTCTACTTTCTAATATCTTTTCGTATATCTTGGCACAGTGTGGTATGAGTGTGACTCCCCTGTAATTTCTGCACTCCTTTCTGCTTCCCTTCTTAAATATTGGGACAATTAATCCTTTCTTCCAATCTTCTGGGGTCTTTTTCTCCTTCCATATCACCCTCATCACACGGTACAGCCACTGTTTCCCAACCTCCCCTGCTGCCTTCACCATTTCAACACTCACTTCATCCACACCTGGTGCCCTTCCTCCTTTCATCTTGTCTATAGCCATTTCCAGTTCTCTCCAAGTCAGGTCCTTTTCCATTCCTGTCTTGTCTTCTCCATCTTCCAATACATTGTCTTCCTCCCTATGACCATTTGGATTCAGCAAATCCTCAAAGTACTCTTTCCACACTGTTTTGAGTGCCTCATTGTTATGTACCTCGCAGACCTCTTCTCTTACTTTTTGACCATCCCATAAAGTACTTTCTTATTTCCTCTGCTGTCTTCCTCCATCATCTCTGTCCACTTTACCATCCACTTCTTCCTCTCCTCTGCGACAATCTTGTTTGCTTCTTTCTTCTTTATCTTATAATCTTCCCTTGTCAGATCAGTTCTTTCCTGGAACCACACTCTGAAAGCCTTGTTCTTCCTTCCCACAGCTTCTTTTACTCTCTCATTCCACCATGGTGTCTCTTTACTCCGCTTTCTGTTGCTTGTTCTTCCACATACTGCCACTGCAGCTTCCACCATTGTGTTTTTGAATTGCTTCCATTCCTCTTCCCATCATTACTACTTTTTTTTAAAATGTAAATACATATTACGTCACCAACATAAAATAAAAATTTATGTTTAAACAGTTGTCAGTTGACTATCAATAACTTCCATATATGAAATAAACTGGTATGACAATGAACAATTGAATTTCAACATTCACGGAAATCCAGGAGCCCCGCTTTGCCCCCCTCCCTGTGGGCGCCCATGCTCCATTGTTGTCAGCCTATACGTTGTACTTATTGCATGTGTGTCATATTGTGTTTTCAAACAACAGTTAAATTTTGTATTTGGTGATAACATGTTACGTATTCACTTAGGAAGAGCTAAAGACAAAGACAGTATAGATTTCTGTAGTTTTGTGTGTAATAGTACTGCAACATAAACATCATTCCAATCACTGGTACAGAAGTGTAATTTTTGCTTAATTCTCAAGAAAGAAAATCCTTTCATTAAGAATGCTATGCTAGATTTCATTGTTCAACTCTTCACAGGAATCGTCCTGGTATTACTCATCACTCAGGTTGTGAGTGCAAACAGTTTCATTCTTGCTACAGAGTTTCAAACTGAATCTTTTGGTGGCAAAGATATTGAATTATTAGCCACTGAATGAGCAGTTTTTTATTGTCAGACCTACAAACCAACTGCAGCTTCTTTAAATATGACTGGGCATTCAACACCTGTCTGATACATTGAGTACCGTAACATTGATGGTAAATATAGCCTATTGGCCAAGTTTTGGCAGTGCTATTCTTCATCGATGCAAAACCTAAACAGGGTGTTCCGGAATTGTTATTGCTCACTTCTAGGGGTTGCGGAGAGGACCCAGCCAATAATATTTGCATGCGGAGCTCATGCCAGGAAACGAACCACTTCGATGCCACATTGCTGACGAGGTCGAATCAGAATGTACCATTTCGATGCTACATAGGTGACAAGGTCAAATAACTTCCCCATAACTTTGTGTATCAGAACATCATTCACAGATACAATGTGTACAACGACGTTCAGAGTCGCCACATCGAGCAACACTTGTAGTGCGTCCAGGTGACCTCTTCATGGTATTATTAGCATTAGTATGTTCTTTGCTTTTGTGCTAGGGTTGCCAGATTTCAAGAATGGAAAAACGGAACACACGTCCCAAAACATTCTTTTTATCAAGGTTGTTAAATGTTGTAATAAGTAATATACATGTGTATAAAATAAACATTACATAATCAAATACACAAAATTAAATCTAGATATTGCTGACATATCGTATGACACCAGCAACTTACAAATTCTTTTCATTTGAACGACCCTTTGCAAGGATTTTTTAAATCTGTAAGTACCGATACCTTCTGATAAAATTCACTACAATTTTCGTCATAATTGAAATATGTGAACAATTTTTGTTTTATCAAACTAATGGAGCTTCTATTTCTATCTTCTCTCCATTTGATATTCATGACAGACAAAACTCTCCGTAAAATCATTGGAGGGGAAAATGCTGAGTATGAACTTCACTAGGACTAAGATATTCCTTAATGTTGTTGCCCCTAATTAATCTATTACATGTACCCATCTGTCTGGCACAGACATAGAAATCATTTTCTCTTTCAAACTTGCACCTCTACCCTACCAGTCTGTGAAGTGAAGAAACGCGGCCGGTGTGCCGGTGCCGTGGCTATTTGATGTCACTAACAACAATTGCCAATCACGTCAAGCATGGATTAGTCAAGCGGATATTTGAAATTGGTGCGAAATTGAATATATTAACCAAAATATGGAATATTTGGCGTTCCGTTAAAGATTAAAAGGCAATGGGGAACAAAACAAAACAAAAAGGAATTGTTCCGGGTAAAATGGAACGTCTGGCAACCCTATTTTGTGCACTCATTTGTTTTACACAAAATGTACCTAAACATCACAATGAACATGTTACATGCAATATCCGGTTCGCAAAAATCAATTGTTGTAACAAATTCGACTGTGTTGTGATTCGACCCTGTCATCAATGTAGCAGTGAAGTGGTGCATTTCCGGGCATGAGATCTGCATGCAATTTGATTACATTCGATTCTATTCAACTTGACTCAACTCGATTCGATTTGATTCAATTCTATTCGATTCGATTTGAAAATGTTGCTTCTTATGATATCTTTCTTACTCATTGGATGAGAAATTCTGCTGCCTTTTACTAAGAAAAGTTTTTTGATTCGTTCCTTTCCTACATCAGGTCTTGTCTCCTATAACTGGAAGAGTAATTGGTGCCAAGGAAATCAGGGTTGGCAACGATAAAGTATCAATCACCAAACTGCACGTTAGAGTTGTATCTGGACTTCAACTGTCCATCGTTCCGGACAGCACAGTGGAGAATGGTTACCGTACATTGCTGAGACATCAGTCACTAGAAAACTGACAGCCCAATACCAGGTAAGTTACCGTATAGGCTACTTTGCTTCAGGTAACTTAACACTGACTGAATTGTTGAACTAACACATGTATTTGATTAAATCATTCCTATCAGTATTGGTTCAATTATTATGAAAATTAAACAATATGAAACCTGAAGCTTCCTTTTCAGTATTCAATAATTCAATTCATTAAAAGCAGATAGCAATTTTTCACCATTGCAATATTTTTCATAGTTTTTCAGAGTTCTTACCTGTTGATGTGTCTTCGGCCTGTTTGCCATCTCTTGATGAATGCAGTACATTTGCATTTGTCTGTTGGCACAGGCTAGAGTAAAATGTGTCTCAGTCTCACTCATGGCTGTGGTTATTTGGAAGCTACTGAGGTACGGGTGGTGCTTAGTAATGACATTCGAGGCACAGTCAGTGCCTGTAAATGCTGAGAAAGGTTCTACTCATAGGGTTGGTACTTCTATTCTGACTCAGTGAGGAAAGGAATGGCAAACTACCTCACTCCTCATCTTGCCTAGTATGCCTCAATATAGCGCTGCCTTGGGTTTTTGTGCATATCCACCCACATAATGGGAATACTAGTTGCCATTTCTGGTCCGTATTGACGTATATAAATTATTTAATCAGTTTGAAGCTTTCCGCCGAATCAATACAAATTAATTTGTATTGATTCGGCGGAAAGCTTCAAACTGATTAAATAATCCGCCCACATAACCTAACGGCGGTACTTTTTGAGGATCCGACCAGCCTTCGGGCTGACTGACTACCTAACAGATGTGTCTTCCAAATTTCAAAAAATCTGTATTTTAAACTTTTTTAAAAAATTGCATAAATACTGCAACCATAATTACATCTGCATACAAAAGGACTCTAAAAAGTAAAAGTAGATTGTTACAATATTTATGAGATAAGGTATTGCTGCCGACACATGAAATGAACTTCCCCTGTAAGTTAGAGTTGCCCGCAACATGTATAGGTGGGAGGATAGGAAATGCAGCATAGTGTTCCCAAGTTGTCCACAAGATATACGGTACCTTGTTATGTGTCCAGTGGCCACATTAGTCAATGTATCCACTCCGGCAGTTAGGTTGTAGTCTTGTGAAATGTCAGCGAAGTTGGTAGCCATGCGAGGGGCAAAACTCGGACACTTGCCTGGAGTAGAAGTGGGGAAACATTGGGAAACAACTTCTAAGTTGGCAGAGGTGGGAATTGAACCCAGCTCTACTCAGTTCTCAGTGTACTCTGTTCCAGCCTTCAAACCAGAATGAAATTTCTTGGCAGAGTTGGGAATTGAACCCAGACCTCAGGGATGAACGCTAGCCACTGTGCCATAAGGGGTTCATCATTGCTCCTGGCAATGAAGCATTGAGTTTGAGACAGTGGCGAAACTGGGGAGTGTAAGATCAAAGTCAGCAATGTTAATAGTGAGCTTGTACATGTATTATACAGTAACTAGTTTCGCTCGGAAACTGAAGCATCATTTATATTATTTATGGAGGAATTATAATTCATAGCAGAATTCTGTTTATCAGACCACAAACCATGAACATTTCTTCCCTGTGTCATACGAACTTTGGGGATGACTCCCTTTGTCTTTGTGAATTCTTTCTTTCTCTCTCTTGTGACAATCTAGGAATTATTTGTTGCTCAGTGTCATTGTTACGTGATAGGCGTATTTTTTCGATGCCATTGAACTACGGCCTATATCCTCTTTCCGTCTCGGCACGATGGGTTAAAATCACTGACTGGACTATTGATTATATTATCACGGAGATAGCATCTGCAACGAATTATTGTCAGGCGTAATTTAAGAATGGCGAGGTGCATGAATCACAAATCCCCCTCCCGTCCAATCTAAACTTGACTGTATTCTGCGGAATGAAAAGTTCACAGGCGAAGAAAGGAAAAGCGGAGTTACACTTCCAGGGAAACTCCAAACACATCCACTCTTCTGTGAAGTCTTGACCAAAGACACGACTCCACAGTGTCTGGGGTGATAGGCCCGCTCGCCAGCCAGCTAGCTTGTAAACTGTCTCCAAGCTAGTAATTGAATGGAGATTTTTGGAAGAAATGAAAACCTAAAAACACTTATAGTGGGCGATGTATTGAAGATAGAGATATGCTGTCATGGACTTTTTAGTAGAACTTTCAATGCTGAACAATAACTTCCGCATAACTTTGTGTATCAGAACATCATTCACAGATACAATGTGTGCAACGACGTTCAGAGTCTTACTCTCATGGTATATAGATATTTTAACGGTTTGCCCAGCGTAAGCTTAAAATGTGCACGGACACCAGGTTTGTTTTCAGACTTTTTCACTGAAGTCGTTACTGCTTGGCTTCCTCTGATCGTAAATAAATTATTTTCTACAGAAACCTGCCTCGAGATATCCTTTACAGAATGGTGAAAACTGCATCAAAATACCTCCAATGATTCTCGAGATTACCCTTAACATCCAAGAATTGGGGACTTTGTTTTATAGTAAGTAGAGATTGTGGTTGTTTTGGCCAATAACCAACCAAGAAGCCAATCTCCTACAACTCAAATATTTTATATCAATTTAATGGGGCTAATTGATTTTTCAGTTGCCTTGTCAGCTATCAGGTCCAAAGCTGAATTGAATAAACTCTTATATGCATAAATGCTTGTAGGTCTATAGATCATCTAGAATTTTGGATTTACAGTATATCCTACGAAACCAACTACAAGTTCTGTTAGTTTATCAGCCTGGAGACCAGTCGGATCCTGAGCAGAAACTCACAAGAAGCCAAAGGCAGTACCGAATTAGGGAAGGTGAGGAGTAAGGTACTTCCCATTATAATGTAATGTTTGGAATTTTGGTAGTGTGTATAGGGTTAGTCTCCTAAGATGTCCGCCTCAGATACCTCCTGATATTTACATTCTGTCTTCACTCTTATGGATGGTGATATCATGTGGCATTATTAATCACTGAGACAATACCAACTCTGAATATTTTTAAATGGAACTGTACTGATCCCTGACACCAGTATAGCAGACTCAATCTATACAAATTCAATAGTACGGTATAACTTTCAAAATTATACAAGTACTTTAGACAAAAATGTGTATTGCAAATTGCAATATTTTTCGCTCCTGAAAACTTGAATAGGACACCACCCGAAAGATCATGGAAGTAGCAAGCACGTTACAGCTGCAACTATTTCCCCAAAGATGACAACTTTGTAAGCTCGTTTACTCCAAAAGTACTCTCTTATTTTGAAAATACTTCCAGCATTAAATTTGTCTAATATAGAACTGCCATTCATCATCATCTTGTACAGTTTCCAGCCCCAGGCTGGGTCTGTTTGGAACATAAGCCTCGCCACTTAGTTCTTTCTTCCCACCACCTCTCCGCTGTCACTCTGGTCCAGTCCTCGCCTCTCTTCTTGACACATTCCTCCACTCCTTTCAGCCATCTATCTCTTGGTCTTCCCCTTGGTCGTTTCTTCTGCATCTGCATCTCATGTATCCTCTTGGGAATCTTCTTCTCATCCATTCTCTTTAAGTGTCCATACCACCTCAGTCTTGATGTCTCAATCCTACCTTGCAAGGGCTCCTCTTTCACCATTTCCCTGACCTGTTCATTCCTCAACCTGTCTCTTCTTGTTACTCCGATCCTACTTCGCACGAACTTCATTTCACCTGCCTGTATTCGGCTTATGTCTCTTTTCTTCATTGTCCACGTTTCTGAAGCATAGGTCAGTATCGGGATATAGTAGCTTCTGTATAACACTTCCTTGCTTTTTTGTGGGACATCTTTATTCCACACTAAGCTCCTAATGCTTCTCAGAAATGCTTCTGCCTGTCTGCCACGTTCCGTAATCTCTTTGTCATTTCTCCCATTTTCCTCCACTATACTTCCCAAGTACTTGAGACTTTCCACCTTCTTCAGCTGTCCACCTCCAAGTGTTATCCCACTCATTGGTCTGTCCTTTTTCCTGGTCGTTAACAGGATCTCACATTTACTGATGTTGAACTTCCATCCGTACTCTCCCACTGTTTCTTCCCAAGCCTTCAGTTGCTCCTGAATTTCCTCCTCCTTGTGTCCCCAGACCATGAGATCATCTGCAAACACCATTGCTTTCATCTTATCTTCTCCTATCTTTCCTGCTACCCGTGTCATTACCTCGTCCATAACCACTATAAAGAGAAGGGGTGACAGTGCACTACCCTGTTTCAGGCCACTCATTTGTCTGAACCAGTCTGTTCTTTCCCCTCCAACTTTCACACAACTCACACTTCCACAATACATCTCCTTCACTCTGCCTACAGTCCCTTTTTCCACTCCCATGTTTTCCATTGCTTTCCAAACCTTCTCCCTACACACACTATCATAGGCCTTTTCGATGTCCAGGAAGGCCATCAACAGATCCTCTCCAAATTCGTAGTGGTGTTCCTGGAGCTGTCTCACTGAAAATATGAGATCCACTGTTGATCTCCCAGGTCTGAATCCATACTGCTCCTCTCTCGATTTTCTCTCCACTTTGGCTCGTATTCTACTTTCTAATATCTTTTCGTATATCTTGGCACAGTGTGGTATGACTGTGACTCCCCTGTAATTTCTGCACTCCTTTCTGCTTCCTTTCTTAAATATTGGGACAATTAATCCTTTCTTCCAATCTTCTGGGGTCTTTTTCTCCTTCCATATCACCCTCATCACACGGTACAGCCACTGTTTCCCAACCTCCCCTGCTGCCTTCACCATTTCAACACTCACTTCATCCACACCTGGTGCCCTTCCTCCTTTCATCTTGTCTATAGCCATTTCCAGTTCTCTCCAAGTCAGGTCCTTTTCCATTCCTGTGTTGTCTTCTCCATCTTCCAATACATTGTCTTCCTCCCTATGACCATTTGGATTCAGCAAATCCTCAAAGTACTCTTTCCACACTGTCTTGAGTGCCTCTTTGTTGTGTACCTCATTTCCGTTTTTGTCCATCATTACCACATCCTCTCGCAGACCTCTTCTCTTACTTTTGACCATCCCATAAAGTACTTTCTTATTTCCTCTGCTGTCTTCCTCCATCATCTCTGTCCACTTTACCATCCACTTCTTCCTCTCCTCTGCGACAATCTTGTTTGCTTCTTTCTTCTTTATCTTATAATCTTCCCTTGTCAGATCAGTTCTTTCCTGGAACCACACTCTGAAAGCCTTGTTCTTCCTTCCCACAGCTTCTTTTACTCTCTCATTCCACCATGGTGTCTCTTTACACCGCTTTCTGTTGCTTGTTCTTCCACATACTGCCACTGCAGCTTCCACCATTGTGTTTTTGAATTGCTTCCATTCCTCTTCCCCTGTTTTAGGATTGTCTGTTGGCATCCTTTCCCTTATTATCTTCTGGAATTCTTCCTTGACTTCCTTTTCCTTGAGTTTCCATACTTTGATTCTCCTTTCCTGGTACTCTGTCCTCTTGCTATCCTTACCAACTCCCAGGTTCATTACAAGTATTCTGTGGTCGCTATCTAAGGCCTCTGATGGTATTACCTTTATATCTCTGACACTTCTCTTCATTTCCCAGTCGTACAGCATGTAATCTACCAAAGATTTCTTTGTTAAATCACTGCTGTACCACGTTACCTTGTGGCTTTCTTTCTTCCGGAACCAGGAGTTGCCTACCACTAAACCGTTTCTCTTGCAAAAATCCAGCAACTTTCTCCCTTCTTCATTCCTGCTGCCCCATCCTTCTGCTCCCAGTACATTTTCATATCCTTGCCTTTCACTTCCTACATGTGCATTCAAATCTCCCATGACAATGATGCTCTGACCATTCAACTGCTGTTGTAGCTCCTACTCAAAGTCTTCCTTCTCTTGAGCTGTACATCCAACTTGCGGGGCATATACCTGGGCTATCTCCAGGCTTCTTCCCTTTACAGTTACTCTGATCTTCATGATCCTGTCACTTATTCCCTTCATTCCATCTCTCACAACTACTCCTACTCCGCTGCTCCTTCCTTCACTGTTCCCACTCCAGTACAACCGGTACCCTTTCCTCAGTTCTCTGCGACCTTCTCCTTTCCATCTTGTTTCTGCCAAGCCCAGTACATCCAGTTTTCTTCTCTCCATCACATCTACAATCTCCTCCACTTTTCCTGTCAGTGTCTGTATGTTTAATGTCCCAACTCGTAGTCCATAGAACTGCCATTAATTAAGATTAAAAAGAGACACCTGTTAATACTTGAATGTTAAATAGGTCCTCATCAGCATGGATTGTATTAAGATAACATACTTATGTACTAAAATGGTTATTTTCTATGAAAAGTAATGGAATAAAATTCAACTCTAAAAAATCCAATTTAGAATATGCAAGTCTAAGAAAAATGGACACCATACAAAATTATTTAAGAAAATAGCTGAACATGTATTTGAGATCTAATAAAGGTTATTGATAGGAATGTTTTATTAAATATACTGTAAATGTGTTACCCAGTTTGGGTAACAAAGTTTAATATCCATCAATGACACATGTACCGGTAACCAAATAGATCTCACCTTTCTCCGAAAATCTCTGGCTGGCACCATTAAACTGTCCCCATTTCACTGCCTTCAGCTGTCATATCGCTCAGTCCCTAGAGCACAGTGTGTCAACCTCATTCCTCCATTCGCTAGGACAACAGATTATCGATCTGGGTTCTACAATCGCTCTGCACGACCCTGGAATGACCTGCCTCATGCAATAAAAGACCTTCCTCCACGACAATTTTGGCGCAAAGTGAAGGCTCTAAAGGGACTAAAACCCCATGTAAATTGAATTCATATATAATCTAACTTTGTGCGTGTATGTACAGGGTCTTTCATATAAAGTAAGAACGGCAAGCGGCAGTTTTGTTATCCGCTGCTGGGTGGCCTTGGCCGAGCTTGTGGCGCACCGTCGCCCCCTGCTTTAAGCGTGTGTACAATCCTGTACTGAACTGTAGTCCTTTCTGGGTTATACAGGCCTTGTATCTGGTAACCATATTCTGGCTGACGCGAGTGAGTTCTGCCACTGTAATGTTTCAGTTTGCATGCGTCATGTTTCCTTTCAGTTCCTCCAATGTGCGAGGATTTATTAAAATTTGTTAAAATAAGGCTTACATACAAAAAAATACGAAGTTGCAATGGTAACTGTCTCACCATGTTAGCAGCTGTGGTTTAGACTGGCGACTGAACACCTGCACACTTCTTGCAAGGTCAAGTATATCCTATGCGCGCGCTTTCAATAGTACAGCAGGGGGCCGTGGCGCGCCACAAGCTCGGCCAAGGCCACCGCAGCGGCGGATATCAAACTGCCGCTTGCCGTTCTAATTTTAAATGAAAGACCCTGTATGTATGTATATATGTGTGTGCATGCGTGAGCATGTATATGAGTGTGTGTGTGTGTGTGCATATATCTTCACCTTTATTTAAGACGTCATGTAGCCTACAGCAGATTACTGTATGTGTTTATAGCAATGTAAAGTTATAAATTGTATATATGTAACAAATTAGATTTCTATAGATTTAACGAACGGAGATGGAGACACTGCTTGCCCTTTCTCTGCCGTCCATAAATTGTTGCTACAATTTTATCATTTCATCTGATCTTGTCGACTTCATCGTTATGCTTTGGTGTACCATTATTCGTTACGGTTACGGCATGTATGACATCATCTTGTTGTTCAGTGCATATGCACCGAGTCTGAGTTTACTCCTGGGGTCTGGCGTTATACGATACGGAGATGGCGAGTGCGTGACGTCATGCAGCAGAGTGCACCTCCCACTCTCCGTTCCCCGCACGGGAAGCCTAAGTTAAAGTGTAATGGAGTCTGTTGAGTCTAAGTTTACTCCTGGCGTTATGCGATACGGAGACGGCGAGTGCGTGACGTCATGCAGCAGAGTGCACCTCCCACTCTCCGTTCCCCGCACGGGAAGCCTAAGTTAAAGTGTAATGGAGTCTGTTGAGTCTGAGTTTACTCCTGGGGTCTGGCGTTATGCGATACGGAGATGGCGAGTGCGTGACTTCATGCAGCAGAGTGCACCTCCCGCTCTCCGTTCTCCGCACGGGAAACCTAAGTTAAAGTGTAATGGAGTCTGTTGAGTCTGAGATTACTCCTGGGGTCTGGCGTTATGCGATACTGAGATGGCGAGTGCGTGACGTCATACAGCAGAGTGCACCTCCCACTCTCCGTTCCCCACACGGGAAGCCTAAGTTAAAGAGTAATGGAGTCTGTTGAGTCTAAGTTTACTCCTGGCGTTATGCGATACGGAGACGGCGAGTGCGTGACGTCATGCAGCAGAGTGCACCTCCCACTCTCCATTCCCCGCGCGGGAAGCCTAAGTTAAAGTGTAATGGAGTCTGTTGAGTCTGAGTTTACTCCTGGGGTCTGGCGTTATGCGATACGGAGACGGCGAGTGCGTGACCTCTTACAGCAGAGTGCACCTCCCACTCTCCGTTCCCCGCACGGGAAGCCTAAGTTAAAGTGTAATGGAGTCTGTTGAGTCTAAGTTTACTCCTGGCGTTATGCGATACGGAGACAGCGAGTGCGTGACGTCATGCAGCAGAGTGCACCTCCCACTCTCCGTTCCCCGCACGGGAAGCCTAAGTTAAAGTGTAATGGAGTCTGTTGAGTCTGAGTTTACTCCTGGGGTCTGGCGTTATGCGATACGGAGATGGCGAGTGCGTGACTTCATGCAGCAGAGTGCACCTCCCGCTCTCCGTTCTACGCACGGGAAACCTAAGTTAAAGTGTAATGGAGTCTGTTGAGTCTGAGATTACTCCTGGGGTCTGGCGTTATGCGATACTGAGATGGCGAGTGCGTGACGTCATACAGCAGAGTGCACCTCCCACTCTCCGTTCCCCACACGGGAAGCCTAAGTTAAAGAGTAATGGAGTCTGTTGAGTCTAAGTTTACTCCTGGCGTTATGCGATACGGAGACGGCGAGTGCGTGACGTCATGCAGCAGAGTGCACCTCCCACTCTCCGTTCCCCGCACGGGAAGCCTAAGTTAAAGTGCAATGGAGTCTGTTGAGTCTAAGTTTACTCCTGGTGTTATGCGATACGGAGACGGCGAGTGCGTGACGTCATGCAGCAGAGTGCACCTCCCACTCTCCGTTCCCCGCACGGGAAGCCTAAGTTAAAGTGTAATGGAGTCTGTTGAGTCTAAGTTTACTCCTGGCGTTATGCGATACGGAGACGGCGAGTGCGTGACGTCATGCAGCAGAGTGCACCTCCCACTCTCAGTTCCCCGCACGGGAAGCCTAAGTTAAAGTGTAATGGAGTCTGTTGAGTCTGAGTTTACTCCTGGGGTCTGGCGTTATGCGATACGGAGATGGCAAGTGCGTGACGTCTTACAGCAGAGTGCATCTCCCATTCTCCGTTCCCCGCACGGGAAGCCTAAGTTAAAGTGTAATGGAGTCTGTTGAGTCTGAGTTTACTCCTGGGGTCTGGCGTTATGCGATACGGAGACGGCGAGTGCGTGACGTCTTACAGCAGAGTGCACCTCCCACTCTCAGTTCCCCGCACGGGAAGCCTAAGTTAAAGTGTAATGGAGTCTGTTGAGTCTAAGTTTACTCCTGGCGTTATGCGATACGGAGATGGCAAGTGCGTGATGTCATGCATCAGAGTGCACCACCCACTCTCCGTTCCCCGCACGGGAAGCCTAAGTTAAAGTGTAATGGAGTCTGTTGAGTCTGAGTTTACTCCTGGGGTCTGGCGTTATGCGATACGGAGATGGCGAGTGCGTGACGTCATGCAGCAGAGTGCACCTCCCACTCTCCGTTCCCCGCACGGGAAGCCTAAGTTAATGGGTGATGGAGACTGTTGAGCCCTCCTGAGCCTTTCTAACATGTGTAGCATTTGTAGCATGCGTCATTTCAAATGATATAAAGTCTAGTCTCTCAGTTTTGGTAAATAAATAATAATAATAATGTGTATTATTTGCTCCACGGATCTTGTTATTTAAGTGAACGTCGAGGTGACACTTACATGAAGGGTTGAAAACCTGTTTCATTGAACATTAGAGTATTAACAGGTTTCTCTTTATAAACTTAATTAATACATATATTAATATGTCGATTCAATGCTTTTACTTCCTAGAACGGCCATACTGGTGGCTGAAATCAGCTGGATGTTACCGTATATATCAGTGATAAACAATGCTGTGAATAATATGTTATGTTTCATTGAAAGAATCTTACCACCATTCACGAAGAAAATGGAATAGATCAGAAGATATTTGAGGGGACATCTTAGGTGACTAATCCTGCATATGACTTATATTTCCACAGGCATATTTGCAGTCCATATTTTGGAAATTGGTGCAAATTTATGAGCATATATCCATACATATTTCAAGAATTTTAGTGCATTTCTCATTGTTTGCAGGAGGGGTTTTTGGACATCGATCTGGAGTTCTCCGATGATTCTCATACGCCACTACGTCAGGTTGCAGCTTCAGATTATTACCTTCTGGTGGACAGTTTGGATCCCGAGGTGGTAGCGTTTGCACTGATGGTCGCATCTTCTCATCCTCGTGTAATAGCAGTAGGAGAAGGAAGGGGTGATCTGTTACGAGTGGCACTACTTGTGGCCGAAGACTGTCGGAGTCCACTTCGAAGAGCCGGAGGTGGGGTCGGCGGAAGTGGTCCTCTCGCCACTGCCTCCGCACATGTCGATGTAGATTTCTCTGCCAGTGAGGTACCACAAAGACCAGACTTCGTTCAAAATGATGGTGGAGGCAATGTTGGTTCCAACCATGGGGGTCGTGACAGGAAGAACAACAGGGATATGGCCCCAGATTTACCTGATATCCTAATAAGTAAGTGAACTATAATATAGTAGATATGTTCACCACTTTAACCTAGAACAACCAGACAATGTTTTACACCGAGAACCACCAATGCGGTAATTTTCACAGCTATTGAAATTATTGTACAATTAATTGTTCTCAATGTACATTTTTATTGTTTCAAATATGTCTTACAGTCGAGCTTGGTTAATTGAAGGTTGAAGGGACCAACATAAAGAACATCAAATCATTCAAGATTATGATTTAGACAAGCTTCATTTTAATGTGTAGGAATTTGATGTGTCCGCAGGGAAAGTTCAAGTTATTCTTAATTTCAAATGCACGTGATTCATAATCGTCATCACCATCATCATTTCCCCTTATCCAGCTCCTGCCGGGTTGGGGTATTTATGGCACTTCTCCACTTTCCTCTTTCCTTCCACAATTCTTTTTCCACGATCTTGTCCCAGTCCAGATTTCTTTTTCTCACGCTGTTCTTCACTGAATCTATCCACCTTGTTCTAGGTCTTCCCCTTGCTCTCTTACCCTTGCACTTGGCCTTCAGCATCTGTCTTGGTATTCTATTTTCCTCCATCCTCTTTACATGTCCAAACTACCTCAGTTTATTCTTCTCAATTTTCTCATTTAGTTTTCCCATCCCAACTTCCTTCGTAACATCTTCATTCCTCACTCTGTCTTTCCTTGTCTTTCCTATCATACTTAGGAATTTCATTTCACTGGCTTGGATTCTACTCTCTTGCCTGCTTGTCAGGGTCCAAGTCTCAGCTGCATAAGTTAATATGGGAACATAGTACACTTTATACATTACCTCCTTGCTTTTCCTTGGTACTTCCTTATCCCAAACAAGTTTTCTTACACTTTAATAGAACGCATTGCTCTGCTGTACTCTCCTGCCAATCTCCATGTCCAACCTACCAGTTTGCATCAATTCACTTCCTAGGTATTTGAACGTGTCCACAATTTCCAAACTCTGACTTCCAATTTTCACAGTGCCCTTTCCTTGTCTTTCCCCTCTTGTCATCACCATGGTCTTGCTTTTCTCTATACTGATTTTCAGGCCGTACTTCTGAATATTTTCGTTCAGTGCATCTCGTTGTTTTTGCACTTCTTCGGTGTTCCTTCCCCAGACCACAATATCATCTGCAAATAATAGTAACTTCATTTCTTTATGTCCATATGCTTCCTTTGTTTCCTTTACAATTTCATCCATCACCATTATGAACAAGAGAGGTGACAGCACACTCCCCTGTCTTAGTCCAGTCTTGTTCCTAAACCAATGTGCGGGTGGTATTCGAGTATATACGGTAACTTTTATGTTTGCAGAGTTATTTATTTGAAATTAATACACTATGTGCACTGTTATATGGGAATATGATTGCATACCACACAATTCCATTACATTTAGATGTAGGCACCTGTGGCGTTGACCAATCTCCTCAAACGACCGGGAATGGAATCCATAGCTTTCTGGAGAAAGTTGTGTGGGACTTTGGTAAGAACATCCCGAATCCATGCTTTGAATTCGTCCAATGTGCGAGGTTTCATCCGGTAGTCCTCCTCTTTTGCCCAGCCCCATAAAAAAAAGTCAGAGGATGTCAAGTCAGGACTTCTTGGAGGCCATTTATGAGATCACGTCTCACCAGCCAACGTCCTGAAAACTTCTCATCCTACCAGTTCCGCATGACATTTGCAATTGAGGCGGTGCGCATGAAGATAATGTCGGTGGTATTTTCCCATCCACATATCATGGGCCAAACGTTATCCTGATGCATTTGAAGGTAGCGTTCCCCATTAATTGTTAACTGTGTCACGCAGGAGATATGGGCCGATGACATTTGTAGCCGTAATTCCACACCACACTGTCACTTTTGGACGAGACTGCATCTTCCCCACCGTAATTCAGGATCCTGTGCCACCCAGTAATGGCAATTGTGCCGATTGACAAAGAACGAATCGAATTCCACACCTCATGGCGATCGGCCATCTTTGTTATTGTTGATTGTACCGCCTCTCGTGGCAACCGTTGGTACTACGCGGCTCGAAGAATCACTATCCTTTTCAATGTTCTGTATGTTTCCGCTATTTCCAATACTATTCCATCAATATTAAACACTTAAACAGCCAGTTAAAAATACCTAGTTACTTCCCGCCCACACTGTAGAATAATACTGCATTTTTCATCATAAAATGAATCCACTTGATTCAAGAAAAATTAGAGCTCAAACTTTGTCATTCTTCATCCCTTAACTGGGTTGGTTTGTGCTCGACTTAGTAGCAAGGTCAGAGAAGGTCGCATGCCTTGGTCACATAAGAGTGAAGGTCGTATTTGTTATTGCGATATGTATTCTCCTTATCAAATGCATTATCCTGGCAATAACAGTATTGCTTTGCAAGTGGTGGCTTTCAACTCAATATCTTGCGGATATTCAAGTGACTCAGAATACAGTTCCTACATGGAATATGCTTTAAGTCTTGTAACTCCCTAACAAAGTGGCTCTGGAGGATGTGATTTCAAATTTAGACAAATATATTCCCATATTACATGCCCTGAAATTGAGGTACCGGTACCAAAATAATCCAAAAATTTCTCCATGTTTAGAACATGGTTGGCCATGCAAAATACTGTACATCATTTCTTAAATATGCCTAATAAATAAAAACATGTTATCACATGAACTTCCAAGGAATAAACTGGACCATTTGTCCATTTTGGGACTTTCAACATACCTTACAAAACATTATAGATAAAAGCAATATTGAACAGTGGCAGGCAGTCAAGTTAATTTCTATGGGACATTAAGAAATAAAGTAAATTTGGTATGTTATTATTTCCTGCTGTACTGACAGCAGTAGCTAGGCTCGCTAAAGCGCAGCGCTAGGCCATGGAGCCAAACTCTCTGCGGACTCGGTGGACGTGGGTTCAAGCCCCACCGTTGGCCGTCCTTGAAATGTTTTTCCGTGGTTTCCCATTTTCAACTCCAGGCAAATGCTGGGACGATACCTTCCGACAGGCTACGGCCGCTTCCTTCCACATACTTGCCCAGTTTCATTCACCGTTATTTATTTCATCTCTCATTAACTCCTCTCATGAGGTTGGCATCAGGAAGGACATCTGGCCGTAAAAACCATCCGCCACAAAGACCTCCATCACATCTCATCCCCGACCCCGTTGTAAACGGGAATAATAAGGGGTAGACATACATATATACATTATCTCCTACTTTCCGAGTCTCATTAGCGATAACATACTCAATGCTTTTTCTGAATTTCATGCCTGACTGTTGTCAGCTTTTATGACGGCAGCCTCATAGTGATCAAAGGCACTTGGACTGGGGACCTCTGGCTCTCGCCTAGCACGCTTGAGTTGTGAGCACACAAACTAGGCTCAGCCGTTCTGCCATATGTTTTGTTTGCTGTCTCTTAAGAAGTAATGTCGTCTTTTAAGTTTGGTGTTTTGTAAGATAGAATCGGCTTTCTTTGGTTCACCAATGTTATTTACAGGAGGCCATGACTAGAATTGCATATATTGCCAGAATGTATCAGTTGTCAGCTGCCGATACACAATCACAAATGGAACTTACAAAGTTGGAGGTTAGGGTCCTTCTAAAACACTACTGGACACAAGATTACAAAGCTGCTGCTGCGGCTCCAAGAATATGTGAAGTGGAAGGAGAAGGTGTTGTTAGTGAGTGTGTGGTACAACGATGGTTCCAACGTTTCAACACTGGAGAAGAAAACACTACCGATTTACTGCGTTCTGGAAGACCTAAATTATGGGATACTGAGAATACACGCAGAGTTAGGGAAGGAAATATGCATAGAAGTACTCATAGCCTCTCAGAAGAACTTGGTGCATCAAAAGATACCATACATCGTCAGATTAGGAAACTTAGAAAATCAAACATAAGCTGTAGATCTGTACCTCATGAATTGATCCCTGATTGTACTTGTACTCGTACCAAACTAGACTGTATATACTACATTGTAAATATTTGTATATATTCTTAATATCTTTTATCCTGGATTAAAGAAAATGGTGTAAGCCGTCAATAAAGATGTATGTATGTATGTATCTATCTATGTATGCCTGTATGAACAGGCTCAACACAGTGGACATCTGTCGTCAGCTTATCGGTAACCCCATGGATGAGGAGAATGGTTACATTTAATGAAAAGTGGGTCTATTACTGCAATGCAAACGCTTCAAAACAGTGGATCAGTCCCCGTCAACCTGCCAAAGTCATCGTTAAAAAGGATCGGTTCGACCCCAAAGTGATGTGTGTCTGGTGGATTTTCGATGGAGTGATTCACTGGGAGTTTGTTGCAAACAGGCGAGCAGTCAATGCGGATCTTTATTCTCAACAACTGGAATGAGTTCATGAAATTTTGAGACGGAGATACCCAGCCAGCATTAGTTAACCGAAATGGGGTTCTCTTGCAGCAGGACAATGCTCCACAAACAACCATGGCGATAATTCAGGAATTGGGAGGAGTTAAACTGCTACCACAACCAGCATACAGCCCTGATCTTGCACCTTCAAATTACCATATTTATCGATCCATGGCCCATTTCTAGCGTGGAAGAAATTTCGAAAACATTGAAGGTGTGGAAGTGGATCTCGCCAAATTCTTTGCATCAAAACCCAGAGACTGGTACTGTCACGGGATAAGAAATCTCGCTGGAAGATGGCTCAAGACCATAGAATCTGATGGTCTCTACTTTGAACAATAGTTTAATTCCTTGTCAGAAAACTTTCCAAATAAAATTTTCTTAAAAAAACTACATTATTTATGAATTATGGGTCATCCCCTGTATATCAACTCTCCTCACAACGAGGTATCTAGTCATGTGCTCCACTCAGGGCCGGTCATAGGGGTGTGCGACACGTGCGGTCGCACAGGGCGGCAACGGCTTGGGGGGCGCCAAAGGCGTCCCCCAAAGATAGGCAAATTTTGATTTATTTCCTATTGCACAAACGGCAAGATAGGTAAATGCGAGTTCGTCAAACAGATATAGGAATCTGTTTTTTTTTTTAAGTTCAACCGGTGTTATCTCTCACGACTGAAAACCCTACGAGCACCTTAGACCGTGACGGACTGAAGTTAAACTCAGTGAAATAGTGATTAGCAAACACTATATCTTTCTCTCCACTATCGTGGAAACGACACCCGGGCTCGGGACCAACCAAATCGCCCTTCCGCAGTGCTCGGGCATTTCCGTGATATTTCGGTTCGGTTCGCTGTTGTAGCAGAGCTGTAGCAAGGCGAAGGAGAGAGATAGGAAGCGAGGATGCAGGGAGAGAGGGGAGTGAGGTTGGAGAAAGGGGTGCGGGTGTGACACGAGCTGGAGACAGAAATCCTAACAAACGGGACGTGTGGCTGGGCGAAGTCGGCGTCGACCCGCTCGTTTTAGCAGAATACATGGGAGTGTTATGGCCCTTGTTAATTGTCGTTCATTCGAGTGCGTGGTGCGGATGGTGTAACGTCGGGTCGAAAAACGAGAAACCCTACAACAATGGCCTCCTCCAGTAAAGCTAGTGGAGCTGCAAACAAAGAACGAAGGTTGCAGCATGCAGAAGAAGATAAGAAGGCAGCAGAAGCTTTTAAAAAATTCGTCCGACCTTCAACATCCATAGACGAGAGATCTTCTCAAACAAATCCTACTGATCAGTCCAATAATGTGCCGATCTGATCATTAATACTTTGACAGAAATGGGGCTAAGGCTAGAAGACCTTAGAGGTCAAGGCTTTGGCAACGGCGCGAATATGAAAGGTAAACATAAAGGAGTTCAAGCTCGCGTTGTAAAACAGTTCCCGCGTGCAAATTATGTTCCATATGGTAGCCATTCCTTAAACCTAGTTTTATCTGACTCAGCCGAATGCTGTCCTTACTGCGTTACTCTATTTGGCATTATTCAACGCATATATGTTTTATTTTCGTCGTCTCCTGGCCGGTGGTCTATTTTGTTGGCTCACATTTGTAAATTGACTCAAAATGATTTGAGTGACACTCGCTGGGAGTGTCGCATAGATGCAGTGAGACCTTTTAGATACGATACGAATGGGGTAGTGGCAGCCTTAAAGGCCATTAAGGAGAATCCTACTTTTGATTCGGTGCTACGCCATGAAGCTGAATACTTGGCGAAAGAAATTGTGACATTCGAATTTGTCGTTGCTGTTGTAGTATGGCACGACATTTTGTTTCAAGTAAACAGAGCTAGCAAAGCAATGCAAGCAGAAGCAATTGATATAGGCCTACAAAAGGCGTCTTCTTTCGCGGAAGGTTGTATCGCATACCTTGATAAATATTCCCAAGAAGGCTATGAAATCGCTATAATATCGGCTAAAGAAATCATTGCGTCTGTGTCTCTTGAGGTCGAAGAAGGTAGACGGAAAAGGAAGACTAGATGCCCTAAACGGTTGATTGAGGAAGATGACTCGGACTCGGACCAAGTCATCGAGTCAGGCTCTGAGAGTGACTGTTCTGAGAGTTGGAGTCGGAGCTGACGGAGGCTGAGGCTCAGGCTAAGGTTAAGTGCAAACAAGTGAACCCACAATGACTCTTCAAAAAAGTTTCTTTGACAATCTCCTAACAGTAGCTTTTAAGTCTGTAAGGAAGATTTTATTTTTATTTAAAGAGCATTCCGATATATTATACAAATATCCACTTTACAATAGCCTACATGTTTTTTATTTTTTATAATATATCATAATCAATACGGGAAAATTTAGAATTATGACGGAAGTTATAGGTATTCAGCATTCCGATTCATGGGAATTTTTGTACGATCTAAAGGTACTGCCTGGGTCTATTAAAGATAGTAGTCAACTCATGGATCGTTGCTTGAACATGCAAAAGCAGCTTTCCAGTGGAAATAATGAGTCTGACATAAGTGGGATGGATCTATGTTCTGAGCTGCAACATTTGAGCCCATGCCTACCACCAAACGCAAATAACCCTTGCGCTGCGTTGCAGTTTATTTACAGCACGAATATGATTGACCGTTTTCCAAACGTCAGTGTAGCTTTGAGAATTCTCTTAACCTTGCCGGTAACTGTCGCTTTGCGTGAACGTAGTAGCTTTTCAAAATTGAAGTTGATTAAAACCTACCTGCGTGCTACAATTGGCCAAGAGAGACTGTCAAAACTTGCTTTAATTTCAATAGAGAACGATGTTGCGTGTTTACTCGATTTAGCCCAGTTAGTAAAACAGTTTGCTTCAGTCGAAGTACGGAAAGCTCCCTTCTCATAAGGTTTTGGGTTTTAGTGTGTTTTTTTTCCTGTGTGTCGAAGTCGTTTGAATTAGTAAAGCCTGATTCCTGTAAGTGTATTTTTCCAGTGATTTTGTTATGTTGACACTTTGCATCACAACTGAAAAATAGTTACTGTAATATGTTACGCATCACCTATTAGTTAATAAAGTCCAGTATTTTTGCATCATGCGAGCGTACAGCCGATATTTTGTGCATTACCTTGACTATCGCCTTACTACAACGCAAGTAAAGCATGTTCAAGTAATATAGTAAATGGGTAAATGTACTTTAGGTTCATTTTATTTAATTTCATCCGATAATTCGGTGCATGCATTTTCGACTTGATATTTTCATGATTCTTCTTTATGATACCTCATTATTTTTGCCAGAGTTAGGCAACCCGCCTCGCACAGAGGGGCGCAAAATCGAATTTCGCTCAGGGCGCTGAAACCCCTAAGACCGGCCCTGGCTCCACTCCTCATCCGGCGCTGGCTGTTTGGTTCACAACTCAACGAAAATTTCTATGTTTATTGCCAGCAAACATGAACTCTGCCTTTTGTGCATGCATGCCCACATTTTCCGTTGTGCTGACCACAGGCCAAGACCAGACCCAAAACATCACAGCAATTCTTTGTTCGACCACAAAGTGGCAGCACTGGTCACACGAAACGAGAAAATAGCAGGTGGCTCCATCTAGACTCTTTAGAAGGGATCTCTCAAAGCAAATGGTGGAAAAAATGAGTAAGCCATCAGTTGTTCCCGCCAGAAGGTCTTATAATACTCCCAATTTGCCTATTCTACAGCCACTTTTTGTAAATCTATGAAATATAAAAACTATAATTTTTATGTAGTCAATATATTGTGATTTTCTTTAATTACACAATGTCTAGTTTCTAAATTTCACAATTATCAGGGCTGCCAACTGTTAATAAATCCTGTCTATATTCTTTTTACCCTAATATCAATATATCAGAAAGTATGCAAGCCAACAGCTCTATACTTTGCACACGTATAGTACCTGCCATTCTAGATTAATTTGGAGTAATTAATACAAGGCAGTGCTGCCAACATGATCCTATGCCTGCTGATAGTCCAATTTTAAAATACATGTAACTTCTATACTAACAAATGGATTTCATCCAAAATTGGCACAACAAGATATCATAATAATTCAGATTATTTCTGACCAGCACACGCATGGTATTGTTGGCAACATGCTTTTACGCGTGCTGATAGATCCAGTGTCTAACTGCATGTAACGTCCATTGGACTTCAACCTAATTTTGTATTCTGTACCTTAAGAGGTGGAACTAAGAATATATTCAGTCACCAGGGCTGCCAACTGTAGTGCTCTATTAGGCTATATTATACAGTAGAACCTCGATGCATCGTTTTTCAAGGGGGCGGGAAAAAATGACGATGGATGCGGGGTACGATAATAGCGGGTAACATAAAAAATTTGAGGGGAAAAAAAAAGTACGGTTACTGTATTTGGACATATTTCTTCATGTAAACTTCATACGGGCATCAAAATACCGTATATACCCGAATATCCTCCCGCACATTTTAATTCAAAATCGGTCGTAAAAAATTGGGGTGCGGGTATTAATTGAGTCATCCAAATTTTAAAGATTTAAATTCCCTTGATATAGGTTAGGATGGCGTGATATAAAGGCACACCTAGCGTCTTTAAATCAACACACAAAATAGTTATTTTAACCTATACTTTATTTACGAAATACCGTAAGTGATAATAGCCCTTTTAAATAGCCACTCGCTTGGATCATCACAGCTGACTATTACACAGCTGCAGGACAGCAGTTCGAGCGCCGAGTTCAAGGTTACGCAGTGTTGCATGTTACGCGGCATCATTGCGTGATTTACAGCGGGAGAGAGTAGCCTTTATTGTCGAGGTCAACATGTGTTGCGGGCAGAAGCGGGGGTTTTACAGTTTAGTGAGTTGCGTGATACGGTAGCATGACATCCAGCTAAAATTTTTACTAAAGGTTTTGGTTATTATTATTAAGAAATGATTGTTTTATTTAATGATATGTAGTACAGTATTCATATGTGTCATTTTATCACTTGCTCTTTTTAGTAAAAAAGTCATTAATTTTTTTTTGTTTCGTCGAAACTTTGCGTTTCAGACGAAATAAAGCCTTCTCTACTTGCATAATGTTCTCTTCTTCACGATCACTGATGTCATGCGAGTACATGAAGGATTTCACCTTCGCCAAGGCGGCATGCGCTTCGGCGAAACTCGGGACGACTTCGGGCTCACGATCGTCTTCTTCCTCTTCATCACTCCTCTCCCCCGCGCCTTCATCGCACAGCTCTTCAATCGCTTCCACTCCACTTGTGGCAACATTCGAATCAATCAGCACATAGTCTTCAAAATCAACGGGGACAGAGTCACTTTCACCCCTTAATTGTTCCCAGTCGTCATTAAAGGCATCATCATCATCATCATCATCACTATCTTCACCATTAGCACAGGGATTTTCAGCGTTGTCTATTTCCGCCGCGTGTAGCTGACAGCTGAAACCACCTTTCTGGAAACAGTTCACGACAGTTGGCTGGGACACCTGCTGCCAAGCTGCTACTATGAAATGAATCGCTTTCAGTATATCGATTTTCTTACTCGTTTCCTTCCCGGCATCCAACAAGCACACAGCAGTTTGCACTTGGCGCTTACGGTACAGCTGCTTGAAGCATTTTATCACCCCAAGATCAAGAGGTTGCAACACGCTGGTACAATTTGGGGGGAAATTCACAACTTTCACATTGCGAAGAAATGACGTGTCCTGTGGGTGAGCGGCACAATTATCCACAAAGAGGACGACTTTTCTTCCTTGTGCACCGATAGAGGCATCAAATGACCTTAAAAATTGTGAAAATATTTCAGTGGTCATCCAAGCTTTTTTGTTTGCATGATACGTCACAGGTATTTTCTTCGTGTTCTTAAAACAACGTGGTTTTAATGATTTTCCCACTACGACTGGCACTCTCTTATCACTGCCATCACTGTTCACACACAGCAGAACGGTTAGTCGTTCTTTTGAAATTTTGCCCCCGTGGCAAGATTCACCCTTCAGCGCCAGTGTTCTGTCCGGAAGGACACTGTAAAAAAGTCCGGTCTCGTCCGCGTTGTATACGTCTCGCGACTCGTAACCTTCTAGTAGCGAAGGCAGTCTCTCGAACCACAGCTCCTTACCTACCGTGCCCCCGGAAGCACTTTCTCCGCAAACCTTCTTGAAGACTAGCCCATGTCGCACTTTAAATCGAGCGATCCATCCATTCGATGCAGCAAAATTATCAATCTTCAATCTTGCAGCTATCTTCTTGGCTTTCTCCCGTAAAATTGTTCCATCTATAGGGATATTGGAAGCCCTTGCTTGCTGGTACCAAGTGAAAAGGACATTCTCGAGCTCCGCGAATGTAGATTCTCTTCCAGTTTTCCTTTTTTTTGCTGGAACTGCCACATTTATCAATTTGCTCTCTTATCTCATTCTTCTTGGCAAATATGGAATTTAAAGTTGAAGGTGCTAACCCAAGACGTTTAGCGGTATCAACTCTTTTTTCGAAAGGATTTGATTCAATTTCTTCTATAATTTTCAAGCGTTCTTGGAGAGTTCTTACTTTTTTCACGGGACGTGACGTCCTGAATAACAATACTACACAGGAACTAAAATGAGAAAGACAACGTAATTACGAACTACAGATAAAATTATAATCGCCGCACACAACCAAGATACTACACAGAACCACTCAGAATGAAATGAAACAGCACAATGACGGCTTGGCGCTTCGAGCAGGATCGTTGGCGCCTGAAGGCTCGTAGGCGTGGTTATATAGTGTGGTTGCGCGTAAACTATCTGCGCACTGCAGTCCAGCCTACTTGAAACTTGCTTCAGCCGAGAAACTTGCTCAAGCCTAGGAACTCATAATCGTTCGTACCTCGTACATTCTCGCGTAACAGGTTGCCGCTATTCTATGCCGCTTCAAATTCAAAAGAACGTTTGCATATATTTTTCTCATAAACGATCAATGCGGGAAAATTGTGGCCAAGGACTAGGGATTTTTTGACGATCCATGCGAAAAAACGATAGTTCGCGGAACGATAGATACGGAAAAATTTAACATTAGTTTATATGGAAAATTTTCGGGACTAAATAAATTGAACGATGCATACGGGAAAACGACAGTTCCGGGAACGATGCATCGAGGTTCTACTGTACCAGGTATATTTTGAACTAATTAGATATTTTGATATTACCAACTTAATTTTGTCATTATTGTAGATATGTAGAATAATCATTGGCATGAAAAGTAGGCTGTATAGTTCTTCACGGAACTTCTTGTTATAGCTAGAATTTGTATTTTAATATACGCTGCATAGACATGTTAAATAAATATAAAAAGGCAATGACATTATTCTGAAGTTAAAAAAAATCCCTACAACCTAATGTGCACAGCTAAAAACTAGTGTTTTATTTTTAATCATTATTTTAATATGTATTACCCGTGATGTTGGGGTAGCGCGCCTGCCTCTCACCCTGAGGCCCCGGGTTCGATTCCCGTCTCCGTCAGGGACTTTAGAAACTGACGTGGGGGCTGGAACGGGGTTCACTTAGCCTCGTGAGGACAATTGAGTAGGTGTCTGACGGTGAGGCAGCGCCCGGGTCACGAAAATCAAGATTAACGGCCGAGGGGAGCCGACGCGCTGACCACGCGTCACTCCAATATCTGCAGGCCAAATAGCTGGGCAACAGTCGCTTGATAGGCCTAGGCCCTTCACGGGCTGTAGTGCCAGGGGTTATTATTATTGTTGTTGTTGTTGTTGTTGTTGTTGTTGTTGTTGTTGTTGTTGTTCATAAAAAGCAATAATTAAATAAACATCCTCTTTGAATGATAATTATTTTAATTATATTTTCCAGCACAATCAACTAAATTGAAAAATACTATTGAAAATATGCAAAATTAATTTTAAAAATATGAAATGCTAAGGAATCTTTTAGTTTTACGTGACCGTTAATCATGCGATCATGAGCCACGGGACCTCCTTTTTACGTTGAATCCGAACCACAGGACATGGCATTTCACTTCGAAAATCTCGCATGCATTGACCAGGAATCGAACCTGGTCCACCTTGGTGAGAGGCCAACAGCTTGACTGCTGTGCCACCATGCCCCTTTAAAAAATATGAGAAACAGTAACTAAATACTGTAAACTGAAAAGATGCAGTGGTATCAACATGTCCATGTCTCCATGTTCTTACTGCCATTACTGTTGACTGTCACAATCTGCATATCTTTATGCCTTTATTTGCACACAATCCTTACAATTAACTAAATAAATGTACATGCAAACGAAGTGGGTGTTTTCTGAGTAAAGAAGCCTCACTGACGGTGTCCACTGGAAGCAGCTACAGCCTCTGGCGAGCCGAACATGTCCTCGCTCACACCCGGCACTAAAAGTCATACGATAAATTAATAAACTGACGGTCACGGCCATAGAGAGCGATCACTGGGCCCCTCCAGTTTTTATTCAACCTGTGACATCATTTTGAAATTATGGGGTAAGCTGCAAATATTTAACACCCTCCCCCCCCCCCACCAAAGCGTCGCCTCCGTAGCGTATCGGTCAGCGTAGTTAGCTGCCACCCCGGAGGTCCTGGGTTCGATTCCCGGCTCTGCCACGAAATTTGAAGGGTGGTAAGAGGACTGGAACGGGGTCTACACAGCCTCGGGTGGCCCAAATGAGTAGAGGGGGTTCGATTCCCACCTCAGCCATCCTCGAGGTGGTTTTCGGTAGTTTCCCACTTCGTCTAATGCCGGGATGATTCCTACTGTAAGGCCACGGCCGCCTCCTTCCCTCTTCCTTGCCCATCCATCCTAACCTTCGAATCCCTTGCCTCATGAGGCCCCTGTTCGCTTTGCAGGTGAGGCCTCTTGGGCGAGGTGTTGATCACACCTCACCAGTTGTATCCACTCCAACCAGATATTGCCAGCTGAAAAGGCGGTACGGGTGAGTTCCCTCGCTGAGTCCGTGGGAGCCACCACCCTGGAGGGTAAACTCGATAAAAAAAAAAAAACTCCGTGGAATTTTGCTTGCCCAACTCAATATTAATTTACTTTTTCAGCCACTCTCCTTTTTGTTCTCTCTCATCAGTTGCTCTTTTACCTCAAGATTTTAATTCCTGTGCATTAAAAATTCCATTTTCGTTGTATCTGAAACAGGCACCACAAGAATATGCCATACTCCTTTCAGAAATGTACGAAGTAAAGAGTCAATTTTTTCTGAGATTGAATTAGAAACTCTATGCTCCAAAAAGAGCTCTTGTACTTTGGCATGTTAACATAAGTTTGGTGATTTTCAGTCTGTCAACAAGATTGTGCACAAATGAGATGTCATTATCCTCAATACAGTAACATACACCACATTTTAGAGTCTAGACTTGGCCACACACTAAAAGTACACTTGCACCAGGAGCACACAGTACTTAGGAATGTGGGGAGGAGGATCAGCCCAGCGAGATAACAGACTCTCACACACAGGAATTTACAGTCAGTCGAGTGCAATAAGTGTCCAGGTGAACTGCTCTCAACAGGACCGTGCAGGACTCTAACCAGATAAGTAGCATATACAATACAGTACAATCAGAACTGACCATTTACAACAACCACATATTCACTCCAAACAGGCAAATTCCGGAGGTCAATCACCACTTCCAGTATCTTAACAGAACATCACATAGACCACAACTAACACAATACTGACGAGTTGCATTATCTCAACTAATACTGCAACTAAATAAGTGTACATATTGTAAATATTTTCACCCATATTTTCAGACATAGATTTTATAGCCTAAGTGTAATGGATCTGATGATGATGATCGCTTGACGATCGAAACTGGTCATCCAGTGTATTTAGCCTGTTAATCTCATGTAAGTTTTTTCAGGATTAGGGAATAACCCATCTCATTTGGGTACAATCGTGTTGACCGACTGAAAAGCATCAAACTTTAGTTTACTAAGGCAACACTGAAAAATGGCTTCAAACACCATAATGCTTTAGCATGTCATAAGTTAAATGGGCAACTCGGGCAACTTTGCCATTTCCCCTGATGAAAAACCAAAAAGCACTATGGATATGTTCTCTTTGTAATGTTTTGGACACCATTCACTGGCTGTATTTACATCTAACAGAACCATGTAAGAACATTTCATAATAGTTTAGGCATTAAATTAAATAAAGTTGTCCACTCTAAGTCCTTTTACCACCTCGGGCCCCTCTAAATCCGAGCCCCAGGGCTACAGCCCCGCTTGCCCCTCCGTCTCGTCGGGCCTGCTGGCGGTAGAGTAAAACATTTAGCAGGTCATAGATGGGATGTGTATAAGCATTCAGGTAAACCAATGTCTTTGGGAGGGCATTAAACCCCCAAAAAAAACCATGTCGGTATGCCACTGTATAAATTTTGCATTCTGGCCTGACCATGTTTAAAATATGTTATGTAAAGTTCAAAGAATATCCATCGATTAAATAATATGTGCACACCATATTGTAAAGAGTACAATTCAAGCAAGCTTGTGCCACTGAAAGTTAAGATTAATCCTGATAGCCTTTTGTCTTTCACTGCTGCTATCATTACTGAAGCTTTCTTCTGGATAACAAGAGTTTAGTGCTTTTCAGTCGGTCAACACGAATGTACCCAAAAGAGATGGGTTATGCCCTAATCCTGAAATAAATTACATGAGATTAATAAAACATGTAATTTATTTCAGGATTAGGCCATAACCCATCTCTTTTGGGTACATTCGTGTTGACCGACTGAAAAGCACTAAACTCTTGTTTACTTAGGCAACACTGAAAATATGGCTTCAAACACCACAATGTTTCTTCTGGATATTCTTGCCATTTTTATAATACATTTGCCCTCTAGTATGGAGGGCTTGTTTAAGGTATATCTAACATTGATGGTTGTGCGTAGCTTTTTATGCAAATACTGACGTGACCTTGACAAGAATAATCATTCCTTTATCAACAGTTCCAAGATTAAGCTGATGAGCTCCACTCCCGTGCCGGCTCTTATCGTGGCTGGGGCAGTGATGTGTCTAAAGGGACAGACGACTTTGTGAATGGTGTGGAGCCAGAACGACATTCGACTTGCCGACTCCGCTTCCAACAGAGTCCAGTGGAGGTACGGTACATTTTCCACTATACAAGGCCTCATTAACAAGGGGTGACACATAGTTACATGTTTGTGACATTTCTATTCCCTTTGCTCAAGTCAAAGGTAACGGGGTCATTGATTTGTCCTTTAGATTTAAAAAAAATGTGAGCTAATTTCCAAAAATTCACATGTGTTAAGCGACTGGATAGTCAAATAAGGAGATGACACCAGATCAATGTTTCACACTGCAGTGAAACACACATGGGAAGAAAGTATGTTAAGAACAAGGGTACACCTGTGCTGACTTTCTTCCGTTTAGGCCATGTATAAAGCACAAATATTACTGATTTCATAAATGTAGCATTTTACCTGTTTATTTATTTATCGTATGGCGTATACATGAGCTACAGATCTATATTTACACTATTTACATAGTTAATCGCTTGTGGCGTCCCCAGGAAAAATTCTCTTCTACCTCTGTCGAAACGGCTCAGTGGGCATTCTTGGGTGATCTGCTTCACAGTTTGCCTCTCAGCACCACAGTCGCAACAAGATGATGACTTTTTCCTCCATTTGTATAGCAGATCTGCACACACACCATGGTTAGTTCGGATCCGGTTTAGCTTGGACCATACTTTCCGAGGTTGTTCAAAGCCAGGTACCTTCTGTGAGATGCATGGCATTTCCAAAGACACTGCTGGGGCGAATTCCCTCCATTCCATTAGACCATTTCTCAGTAAGGTTGAAATTACTCATTGCCAGGTTCTCTGCCGTGCAGATGGGTGGTTGTCTTGACTTCAGTCTATCTATATGTAGATGGTGGATATTCTCATGAATGGGCAGTCTTTGATTAATCTGGATCTTCTTGTATTCATTCATCAAAGCATTGCATCTGCGGAGGTGGGGTGGGGGAATATGGCTTAATACAGGCAGCCACTGAATAGGAGTTGATCTGATCGTGCCTGTGATCATTCTCATTGTGTCATTTAATTTAACATCTATTCTCTTCACATGAGGGCTGTTTATCCAGACAGGGGCACAATACTCTGCAGTAGAGTAAACCAGGCCAAGAGCTGAGCAACATAAAGTAGTTGCACTTGCACCCCAAGTAGTACCACATAGTTTTCGAATGATGTTGTTGCGTGTCTGAATCTTGGCAGCACTCTTTCTCAAGTGTTCTTGGAACGACAGTGTTCTATCGAGTGTAACACCCAGATATTTGGGGTGTCTATTGTGGCGGAGAAGGGTGTTATCGAAGTATACCTTGAGATCCCTTGAAGCCATTCGATTGTTCAGATGAAAACACGAAACTTCTGTTTTACTCATGCTTGGTTGGAGTCTCCATTTTCGGAAGTAGTTTCCTAAAACAGCGAGATCTTTTGTCAGTGTTTCCTCTATCTCCTCGAAGCATAGGTGGCAAGTGCCCAATCATCTGCATAACCAAATTTCCTGGATTTTGTGGGGGGTATATCTGAAATATATAAATTGATCAGAAGTGGGAAAGCACTGATCCTTGTGGAAGTCCATTGTTTAGTTTGCTGGATCTGCTGATTTCACTTCCCATGACTATGCGAAATGTTCTGTCACTCAGCATGTTGTTTATAAGGTGAGCCAGACTCCTGCATGGAATCACTTTAAGGAGTTTACTGATAACGCCTTCTCTCCACACTGTGTCGTAAGCTGCCTTTAGGTCTACCTGTATGGAGTAGCAACTGCTTAGTTCATGGGAGAGAATATTTGTTATCCTAAGCTGAAAGTAAATCACAACTAACCCAAGAAGTAAGTCGTAAGAAATATACTGGAAAGACTAGGAATGGGGTATTCATAGGATAGGGACTTACGAAGGAAGGAGGGTAGGGTGTGCAAAAGGGGAAATGACATAAAGTTCAGGTACTCGGAGAAGACTGTGCCAACAGGAGAACCTTAACGGAGTTCTGCGAAATAACGGAATTTATGAGTATAAAGCCTGAATGTCTAACGAAAAGAGAAATGAGAGGGATAATTTGGTGGTTAATGGGGATGTATGAGAACAAAGCATTGAGAGAAGTAGGAAAAGAGGACCTTTGCCATTGTTGTGGGAAGGTTATGGGTGCAGCACACCCGATCAGGGAATGCAATCAGACTAAAATGATAGAAAGCCAGATATAAACAGAATAGAAAGTGAAAATGAATATCACACTTCAATAAAATTACTAAATAGGGAATGGAGGAAGCCAGGTAAATTAGCGAAATGTTTTAATATTATCAGGGAAATGCGGGATAGGAAAGCGACAGATGAGAAACACAACAAAGTTGCTTGCGAAACAAGTATACGGGTACAGGAGATGGTATCCTAAACTATAAAACTTGGTTAAAGTCTAGGATAGCCTCTCTGAAGCAATTGGGATAAGTTTAAGATAGTACATAATTAATAGCCATTATTAGTGTTTTGATAATTGTTCATAACATTTAATACAATGTAAATTAGTTGTAGGTTTGTGACTTATGTTTAAATTTTTTTTGCAATTTATTAATCTTACTGAGAATGATTTGTGTATTAGGCTATTGGGGAATCGCTGTAACTACTGTAATAATCACTTGTACCGTATCAGGTGATAAATAATACTCTCGCCCCCAATCTCTGGTTATCCGAGATTTGGAACAGTGGGTATTCTAACAAAACAAAAGATCTTGTACAGCAATTGTATACATTTCCAAGGAAACACTCATATCTTGCTATTAGGAGCAAATTTCTGAATTTTCAAAATTCAAGTCGTAACTACAGTGCCTTCGTTTCAAGTGGTGGCCGGCCAGCAAGCTTCTCACAGCGGGGCCACATGGCGGCGAACCTTACTGCTTCCACTGAGCCGGCAAGCAGCGCACTGTTGGCCGCAAAGCGGTCTCGCTCTAATTCGGCAGGCCACCACTTAAAACAAAGGCTTCGTATTTTTAATCAAGTTTCAAAATTTGGTCCTTGCTTAGTGCTGAGCTTCATTGTTTCCCTTACATCTCCCAAGGTAATAGTTTTTTTTTTTTTTAAGTGGGTACTAAAACTTCAGGATATTTTTTTTTTTCACACTGGTGTAAATGGCTGGTGTATTGTTTTAATTCTAATCCTCCATTTGTTCCACTAAACTGGTATGCCTAAGTCTGTATACAACTTCCATTACCTGTACGTCCAGCTCCGTGGCTAAAAGGTTAGCGCACTAGACTTTGACCCGAAGTGGCTCGGGTTCGATTCACGGCCGAGCCATCAGGGATTTTAATCTTTTGGGGTTAATTCTCATGGCTCGGGGACTGGGTCTATATGAGCCACACGATCATAATTATCATTACCTGTATGAGAAGAATTACTGTATTTGATTAGGAATACCATTAAGTACCTTATCAGATGTCTATATTAATATTTCTAACAGAAAAAGGGAGAGGTGTCTGCCATTGCATTAATTCCAGGTGTATGCCCGCTTCTTGGCACGGGATGAAGACTCAGGCCGTGAGAGTTACTTTGTCAGCTGTCGCACATGGCTCAGAGTGACGACCTTGTAGAAAGCCTTTTAAGAGTTTCCGACCTTCGAATAGCAAGTTTGGATGGGCACATTCTGCAAGGTCGCAGTATGGGTCGCACACAAGTACAGGTAAGTACGGTATTAGTTTTGTCTGGCGAGCAATAAGCATGTAGGCAGGAAGTGCATCACTTCCAAGTGTAGGATGTAGCTCGCTCACTAATGGGATCCAAGTCTCTATTTTGTATTTCTTATGCTTCCTCGACTTACAAGGCTGCTAATATACAAAGCTTAACTATCATAATAAGGTGAAAAAAGAAATAAGAGAAGGTTAACAAACTATGAAATATATCTTATACATATAAATTAGAATAAGAGACCTGAAGAGAAGGCAAACCGCAACTAAAAATAAATAATTAAAATAGCTGTTCAGCCTTAAAATACACATAATTTAGGAATATAAGTGGTTTCTCAAAATACTAATAGATCCTTTAAGGGCTGTTAATGCTATGGTGTATTGGTGGCATTTGAGATCTGAAACTTTTTACACGTAGCAGCAAAGAGAGAAGGTATTGTTCCCCGGGCCCCCACCAATAACCCAATGACTTCTATTTCTTGAAGGTGGTATTGTTCCTTGTAGAAAGGGACTGTAGGCTCGTAAATACCCTTCTTTTCTTTGTTTACTTCATCTGGCTGCTCGGCATGGTGTAACGTTTATTAGTTAGTGCCCCATGTTGGTAGCGACAAATGTAATGGTCTCTTTCTTAGGCTGGGATGACAAGTGAAACGGTATTTACTTTGCTCCACGTTGAGCGTACAAATGTAATGGTCTCGCTAGCCCACACTGTTGGGTGAGAAATGTAACTGTTTACCTTTGCCTAAGCTATGTTGTTTTAATGGGCGCCAAGACCTCAATGCAATGTTGAAATCTAAATTTGTATTTAACAACGTCTAGCTCTGGCAGAACACCTTCAAGACTCTATTCACTCAGATCGTGGTATGATTTGATCATTAACCCAACAAACAATTGTATCAGGAGAAGGAATTGGTCTATATCTAATGCTACCTACTGAAAGCAAAGATTGCATTGTAAAAGAAATGAATTTATTATATAAAACAAGTATAGCAAAATTAATAATAATAATAAGTTTAAAATTTAAATTGGAGCGTTGTGATTTGAATATTACCGATAGAAAATTACGTGAAAACGGAGTCTGATAAATTGATTTTACTCTTATTTCCAAGCTATGAAGTTACTGAATTATGAAATATAAAACAAAGAAAAATGAGAGATTGCGTATTTCTGCGTCATTAGCGCTTACCCCTGGAAATTGCCAAAGCATTTTCCTTGTTCTTGATGATGCTGTGTGCTTCCCACAGTCTCCTGGACGTCGTCATCTCCGTCGAAATTTGATGATATCCTGGTAGATTATATAATTCTATGGTCCGTACCTCGGACCCAAACTCGCGTAAAACCGCACTGGTTACGTTTTACAAAAGTTCGTTGCTAACTCCACTGAACATCGGAGCGACACGCACTTGCGACCGTACACCGCAAGTTCTACACAGATAGTCCCGAACTCCACTGAACATCGGAGCGACACGCACTTGCACCCATACTCCTCAAGTATTTCACAGATAGTCCACGTTTCACGGCGCGTCGAACGATATATCCACACGCCGGCTCCCCTACCATGGTACCGACATCTAGCTTACGTCGTCCTCCTTGATTGGCTGCACCCTCCGCGCTAGATCCCCACTCCTTCCTCATTACACTCCGCGGGAGGGAGAAGTCGATTTCCGTTTCAACAATTCGCCTTTTCTAGACCTTGCGACCCAGCCTTGCGCAATACTTCTCGACAGGAATCAGCTTGTACTTGAAATCCCAGTGAGTCATGTCTCTCAAATACCCTAACTGACAAAACTCCGTAAAATTCCGTAATCAGATAATTTTCTATGATATCGTCGTTCGTAATAATTTGCTGGATAGCGTTTTCTAAGACATAGAAAACCTATCTGAATGCTAATAATTTTTATAAAATGCTCCGAAAATACCTTAATAATAATTATAATAAATTAATAATAATAATAAATTAACATGAAAAATTCTCTTGGCTGAACAATTTGCCGCGTAAATAAATATAGAATGGCTTCCTACTGACTTATGCCAGTTGCATAAAACCCCTCGAAAAACACGTTACATATTCGCCTCGGATCATCGGATGATTTACCGTGACGACGGTCCATTATCCGATTATCCCAGACACGTTAATAAACCCCATCCAAAATACATATTACATAAATGAAATCACCCTAAATTACAGATATATTCACTCATATTTTTTCTTCACGCACTTTGCGTCAAAGTTTGTTGTCACTATGGATCGCACTTTGCAACCAGTTCAATGTTTTACATAGGGAATAGTGTTCCACGGATATTTCCGCCTCTCAAATTTCTCTATGTTGGAGAAATAGACATAATTAATGTGTGAGCACTATGTATTTATGATGTCATATCACACGCATTGAAGGTGTTCTGATATATTTATATCACCATAGAACTTCCTAATTTCACTGGAGGTCCCCTCCTTATGGTGACATTTAATTCCACTTATCACTCAGCACACGATCACACTATTGTGGCAGCGCCTCGTGACCATAATACTTAATCTCTCTTTAAAGATGATTAAATTAATATTGACTTCTGAAAAAAAAAAAACAGTAAATGTGTATTACATATAACACCAAATATTTCTGTGCCGTAATCGCCCTGTCTTGTTAAGTTCCCGTTAACCATATTCTACTTAATACTAGTTCTCAACACAGACCATTTCTCCTCACACAAATAATACCATTGTACAAATTATCTTAAATTACACACTTACAAATCTTACATGGCGAGGCCGTAAACAGAAATCACGTGTGCTGATATGTATGAGTTTCATGAAGGACTGTCTCGCATTCTGATGGCCCATCTTTTATCTCGTGGACGCCTTAAGCTAACAAGCCCTATTCAAGCGCTCCCCCATCTCTTGGAGATAAATGGGAACCCATCAGCGCTGCCAAAATGGCCTTGGTGCATCGAGACAATTTAGTGCTCAACAGCATCCGACAATCCCGTCATATTTCCCTGTACCTTAAAAACTCTCATTTACTTACATACTACCCCCCTGTGTGACTTCCGATACGCCTGCCTTAAGACCAGATCCTCCACGCACCAGATACTACACTTACTCATTTGATAGGCTGGCTCGCCAGCTAAACACACTCACTTTATGACACATACTTTCGGAGACTATGTATATTATACGTCCCGTATAATCTGTTTCCCTCACTATTCTCCAGCACATATGCTGTTTTGCCAATACGTTTGGAAACTATAAATGGGCCCTCGTAGAGATAAAAGAACTTGGACATGACTTTCTCTAGCTTATTTGACTGTTTCGGCACTCTAAGTAAGACTCTGTCTCCCGGCTCGAATAGGTCAAATTTAGTTTCTTTTTGTTGGCGAATTCTCTTTTGTGCTGATTTAGATAAATTCTGTTTCGCCAACTGGACAATGTAATCCATCCCCGGTTGCTTACCCTCATTTAATCCCAACACCCTCGCTAGTTCATTTTGTGGTCTTTTTCCGAAGTGAACTTCGTATGGCGTCAATTTCGTGCTCTCATGCTGGACAGAATTCAGCCAAGTCTCGACCTTGGGAAGATGTCCAACCCAGGCCGCATGCTTGTCATGCACTAGAGTCCGAAAAAGACGAGCCACTTCCCTTAATGGACGCTCTGCAGAATTACCCTGAGGGTACCTTACAGAGGAATGAACGTGTGTTATACCAGCTTCCTGCATACTGGTTCTCCATTTCTTTGCAGTAAACTGTGGTCCACTGTCAGATAGTATCCTGAGAGGAATGCCAAACTCAGGTACATACTTATTAATGATCAGACGGCTACACGCTAGTCCCGTGGCTTTCCTTAGCGGATATAGCTTGACATACTTACTAAAAGCGTCAATAACTATAAAAATGTACTCGTAGCCGTACTGTCCTTTAACGATCGGGCCAAATAAATCCACACACAGTAGTTCGCCGGGACTACTGGTGAGAACTGCAGATCTCTCCCCCACTAAATATTTAACTGGATATTTACTCCTTTGACAGGTGTCACACTTAGCTAAAATCCTCCTAACGTCCCTTCCCATTTTACTCCAAATGAAGTCACGACCAATTTCATAGAAGACCTTGGCAGCACCAAAGTGTCCTAATTCCCTATGAATGAACCAAATTAGCTCCTCCCGCAAAGTGGCAGGAACACATATTGCCCACCGATTATTCCTACATTTCCTTGCAAGAAGCCCATCCTGCATCTTGTACGTGAACCGTCCTACTTTCACATACTCTTCTTCACCTATTTCCAACCTAGCCAGTGGCTCCTTTAACTTAACGTCATCACGTTGCTCCACTAGCATATTTCTCAGTGTCTGTAACGATGCCCTGTTGCTACTGTCCACACATGCACATATTAAAATACCGTCCTCTGCTTTAACCACAGGATAATCCCTACATAAATTAGTGTCCCTCGATAGCATGTCTGCAAGAATGTTATCTTTACCTTTAATATATTTTACTGTGAATTCGTATTCCTGCAGAGCAAGAATCCACCTACTAACTCTGTTAGAACTGAGTTTACAAGTCCTCATATACAGTAATGCATGGTGATCTGTGTGGATCTCAAATTTCCCCCCTACTAAATACATTCTAAATTTCCCTAAACTGAAAACAATACCTAAAAGCTCTAACTCAGTAATCGTGTATCTTTTCTCTGCTGCAGTCAGTCCTCGCGAGGCTAAAGATACAATGCACAGATTACCCTCATCATCTTTCTGACATAATACTCCAGCAATGCCTATATGTGAAGCATCTGTCATAACCACATATTCCTTATCTTTTAACGGATATTTCAGCACTACAGCTTTCTCAAAACCTTCCTTCAGCGCTCTAAAAGCCTGTTCATGCTTGGACTCCCATCTCCACCGAGTCCCACTTTTAAGCAATTCCCTGAATGGTTCTACCAACCCTGAGTATTTAAGAACGAACCTCCTGAAAAAGTTGCAAATTCCCAGGTAAGTTTTTAATTTTTTAACATTCTGTGGCACCTCTGCGTTAAGTATCTTATTAACCCTACTTTCTTCTGGTGTTACACCTCTACTCGACACTCTATGACCTAAAAATGTCACTTCTGACTGACAGAATGACGACTTAGACAGCTTCAAAGTGAACCCTGCCTGATCTAACTTCTGAAAAACTATATTTAAATGATGTAGATGCTCCTCAAAACTGCGTGAACTAATTACCATATCATCTATGTAAATGGTTACAAACTCTCCTGTGTCATCCCCTAATGCGATGTTTAAAGCCCTAATTAAAGCAGCTGAACTACTCTTTAACCCATAAGGTGTTCTACAAAATTGATAAAGGTTATATTTATGACTAAAAGCTGTAAATGGTCTATCTTCGTACATAAGTGGCACTTGCCAAAAACTGGAACTCAAATCTACACAAGTGAAATACTTCTTCCCCTCAAATGTTTGCATTAATTCCTCTATTGACATAGATTTCAGCTGATCTGAACTAATTCTACTGTTAACCAAACGAGCGTCTAAACAAATACGAACAGTGCCGTCGGTCTTGGGTACCGTGATCAAAGAATTAACATATGGACTGTTAGAGTGCTCAATAATCCCATCTTCAAGCATCTGATTAATTTGTGCCTCAACTGCACTCTGATAAGCGAAAGGTACAGGATATCTATGTCCTGTGAATACTGACCTATCAATAACGTTCAATGAATGTGTATAGCAATTGGCCATACCAATGCGATCCTCAAAAACTCTCCTATTACACCATAACACATCATAGAGCCGAACACACTGTTCATCCTCTATATTTCCCTGAAATGCAGCCTCACGTAACGAGTCCTCTAGACTTCCGTTCGTAATCACACTGCCCACAAAACATGGAGAACCCCGCTCTACGGCTGGCGATATCTCATTTAAAGTACAAATCACACCTACAATACTACTCCTCTGAATATGGTCATTGAACGCTACTTCTACTTCAGAATCTCCCCATTTAAATTTCAAACTCCCTACATCATAACATAAGTTACCAGACACTCTACTTAGCCACTCTGAACCCAAGATAACACTGAATACTAAATTTGGAATTACAAGGCAAATCTGCTTCTCTACATGATTATTAATTTTAATGTCTACTAAAACTTGCTTAGAAATTACTTTAGACCTCTTCCCAACAGCTGTGATAACAAAAGTGCTTTTAATTAGCATCTCCTCAAAATTTACTCCAGTTCCTTTCATTTTATCATAAAATGCACTACTTATGCAACTCTTCATACAACCACTATCAATTAAAACATCTGTGTACACCTCGGACACGTTAAATTTAACTATGGGGCTCTTACTAACCACTTCCTGAATAATACCTTCATCATTTAGTTCATGTAATAATTCATTTCTCACATTTAGGTCATAGGGTTCCTGTATAATTGTATGGACAGGGCATGCTACAGACTGAGATTCTGACCTTACTTCGCAGCCTGGTTCGCGTTTAAAGAACCGCTACAGCTGGCCGTAGTACTACTAACTACTAAACTGGTCTGGTTGTTCTGGGCTGTGTTGTCATTGTTTGGCTGTATATTACTACCACTAGGCTGTCCTCTTCCTTGACCCCTATTCTGGTTGTAATTATTGTCATTATAATTTCTCCCTTGATTTCCCCTGAAATCATTGTTTCTCCCTTGATTTCCCCTGTAATCATTGTTCCTCCCTTGATACTGATTACCATAGCCATTTCCTCTGTTCTGATATAGCTGATTATTATTATTTCTATTTTGAGCGTTGGCCCCTTCGCCACCGTTCCCTTGAACTTCCTGATGCCTGGCTTCATTAGGTCTATTATTATTATTACCCTGGTTCCTATTGAAATTGTCCTCATAACCCCCTTTCCCTAGTGCATCAAATGTGCTTAACAAATTTTCTACTTGTGATATAGTCTTTACATTCTGGATACAAGCAGCCTCCTTGATCCTATAGGGAAAGTGCCTAAGTAGCAACCTTACCACATCACTTTCCTCCTTCAAGCCATCCAGATATTTACACACTAATACCTGCCCTAAAAAGTATTCGGTCATGGTGGAGCTTCCTTTAGGGTTATATTTACCACACACTACTCCCTCACGATGCTGCGACTGAATAACCTCATTCCAGAACTTTTCACAGAATTTTATTTTAAAATCATTCATATCAGTAAACTTGTCTCTGTAGACAGCAAACCAATTCCTCGTTTCCCCCACAAACACTTGTTCTAAAATTTCAACTACCTGGCACCACTCAATACTACCATTTTCCAACCTCTCCCCGAATTTATTTTCTATAGTGTTCATGAACTCCATTGGGCACCCCTGTCGATTGCTGAACTTACCCAGTTCTACCTCCCTGTATGTGCTATTCACAAAAACTGGCCTATTCTGACTATTTTCTTGCCTGATCCTAGCTTTTAATTTTAATTCTAATTCTGCGATTTTCTCCTCAGCCTTCCTCTCAATACTGTTTACTGTTAATTTAATGTTTCCTTCTGATTCTTCTACTTTATCATATAGCTTTGCTTGTTTCTCTTCAATCTTGCTAATGCTCTCTCTATTACTCTCTCTTAAATCATTTACTTCTGCAACTATTTGCGAGTGGACTTTCTCAATTCTACCCCCCAGCTGTTCCTTAACCTCTTTAGTAGCTACCTGAATTTTGTCAATTTCTCCCCCCAATTGCTTTTTGACCTGCTGTGTTTCCAGTTGCACTAGTTCTTTTAAATTTTCAGCCTGTGTACTGATTCTAATTTCCAACTCCTCCTGTACTTTTCCTAATTTTCTGTCTACATCTGCAATAATCTCTTTAGCCTTTTCTTCCATCACCCCCCTGATCTCGCCTCTAATCAGTTCGAATTTGTCACTCATTTCCCTACTGTTTTGTTCTAATTTAGCATTTAAAGTTTCATTACTCTCTCTATTTTCCCTACTGTTTTGTTCTAATTTTGCATTATTCTGTTCTAATTTTGCATTATTCTGTTCTAATTTTGCATTTAAAGCTTCTGTACTTTCTTTATTTTCCCTACTGTTTTGTTCTAATTTTGCATTATTCTGTTCTAATTTTGCATTTAAAGCATCTGTACTTTCTTTATTTTCCCTACTGTTTTGTTCTAATTTTGCATTATTCTGTTCTAATTTTGCATTTAAAGCATCACTACTAACTTTGTTCTGATACATGAACTCGAGAAGTAAAGTTTTTAATTCTGGTTGGCCGCCTACACTCCCTGTTTCAGTATCGGGATTTACCTCCGCTACCCCGGTACTACCATCACTCGACATACTGCTCGTATCATCATTCTCCAGTTGATGACCACTACGTAACCTCATCTGTCTTTCTTTCTCATCCCCCATAATGATATACACTGATAAAGACAAATAACCCCCAAAATACAGGCACAGAAATATATACCCTTCTCCTTCCACAAATGTTATTAGGTTTTCAGCCCCAAGTTGTCGGCGACAAATGTAACGTTTATTAGTTAGTGCCCCATGTTGGTAGCGACAAATGTAATGGTCTCTTTCTTAGGCTGGGATGACAAGTGAAACGGTATTTACTTTGCTCCACGTTGAGCGTACAAATGTAATGGTCTCGCTAGCCCACACTGTTGGGTGAGAAATGTAACTGTTTACCTTTGCCTAAGCTATGTTGTTTTAATGGGCGCCAAGACCTCAATGCAATGTTGAAATCTAAATTTGTATTTAACAACGTCTAGCTCTGGCAGAACACCTTCAAGACTCTATTCACTCAGATCGTGGTATGATTTGATCATTAACCCAACAAACAATTGTATCAGGAGAAGGAATTGGTCTATATCTAATGCTACCTACTGAAAGCAAAGATTGCATTGTAAAAGAAATGAATTTATTATATAAAACAAGTATAGCAAAATTAATAATAATAATAAGTTTAAAATTTAAATTGGAGCGTTGTGATTTGAATATTACCGATAGAAAATTACGTGAAAACGGAGTCTGATAAATTGATTTTACTCTTATTTCCAAGCTATGAAGTTACTGAATTATGAAATATAAAACAAAGAAAAATGAGAGATTGCGTATTTCTGCGTCATTAGCGCTTACCCCTGGAAATTGCCAAAGCATTTTCCTTGTTCTTGATGATGCTGTGTGCTTCCCACAGTCTCCTGGACGTCGTCATCTCCGTCGAAATTTGATGATATCCTGGTAGATTATATAATTCTATGGTCCGTACCTCGGACCCAAACTCGCGTAAAACCGCACTGGTTACGTTTTACAAAAGTTCGTTGCTAACTCCACTGAACATCGGAGCGACACGCACTTGCGACCGTACACCGCAAGTTCTACACAGATAGTCCCGAACTCCACTGAACATCGGAGCGACACGCACTTGCACCCATACTCCTCAAGTATTTCACAGATAGTCCACGTTTCACGGCGCGTCGAACGATATATCCACACGCCGGCTCCCCTACCATGGTACCGACATCTAGCTTACGTCGTCCTCCTTGATTGGCTGCACCCTCCGCGCTAGATCCCCACTCCTTCCTCATTACACTCCGCGGGAGGGAGAAGTCGATTTCCGTTTCAACAATTCGCCTTTTCTAGACCTTGCGACCCAGCCTTGCGCAATACTTCTCGACAGGAATCAGCTTGTACTTGAAATCCCAGTGAGTCATGTCTCTCAAATACCCTAACTGACAAAACTCCGTAAAATTCCGTAATCAGATAATTTTCTATGATATCGTCGTTCGTAATAATTTGCTGGATAGCGTTTTCTAAGACATAGAAAACCTATCTGAATGCTAATAATTTTTATAAAATGCTCCGAAAATACCTTAATAATAATTATAATAAATTAATAATAATAATAAATTAACATGAAAAATTCTCTTGGCTGAACAATTTGCCGCGTAAATAAATATAGAATGGCTTCCTACTGACTTATGCCAGTTGCATAAAACCCCTCGAAAAACACGTTACAATGGGTCTCAAAACGCACGGTTGGATCCAATATATAACCCTTCTTTTTATCTTCCTTGTAGGTTATGATGTCAATGCGCCTGGTACTGCCTTGCGTGGCTAGCCCTGAAACTTCTTCATGCACCACGAAGCCAACATCTCTCAGACTCTCCGCAAGGATGGATCTTACTGAGTGATGTCGTGTGTTACATAGAGCCTCACCATAATTGCAGAACCGAAGGATATGAGGGAGGGTTTCAATCTTGTCACAGTGGCGACAACGGTTATCGTCCCGGCTTCTGCCTGGTACAGCTCTAACTGCGGCTTCAGTCCATCCTTCCATTCAGAGCTGGAAAGACCCTTGTGGTGCCATACCCATTTATTATGTGGCGTGAACTGTTTGTAGAGAATGACCCCTTTTCCTTTCTGAGTTAACCGACCCCACGCTTCAAACTGCTGATCTCTTAAATATGACCGTACTTTTTGAGTGTCTACAAAGTTATCTCGAGACTAAGAAATGTTTGTGGTCCACCTACGCCAAGTTTTGTTAAACAAACGTCGACCTCTTTTCCAATGTCTCTTGTGTTCAGAATGTATTCGTTTTGTGTTTTTCTGAGAGTTCGTAAACCATTTATTTGCTGAAGCACAGCCTCCCATTGCATCCTAAATAATCCAAGACCTTTGTACTTTTGGTGAGTATAGACCATTGCGTCTGGAGTATCTGTGGGTAATTGAATTATATCTTTCAAAGCTCCCTTTATTATTTTGTCGGCATCGTCTAAAAATTTAATTGGAATAGATTTTAATAGCATTGCCTGGAACGTATAGATGAGGGATGGACAAATGGAAGTGTTCATAATACAGAATTTTTGGTCAGGATGTAATAGCGGGCTAGACGAAAGGAGGTCGAGTTTGTCTTTCAGATCCGTCAGGGCCTCTTGTGGTTTGAAAAGACAGACGTCAGGAAATTTTATGCCTAGGTAACGAACGCATTCGTCAGAAGATATGCATGAGATAACGGTGTCTGGCGAGATTTCAAGGTGGTTGGTAGTTAGTTTTCCTTTGCAAATATTGATAGCTACAGATTTTGCGAGATTTATTTCCAACCCAATAGTTTGGAATCTTGGCATGGCCATTCGAGTAAGCTCCAAAGCTGATTTTTCATCCTTAGCTATCAGAACCGTGTCGTCTGCAAAGCCAAGCACTGTTACTGGACTTAAACTCGGAACTAGGTTGTATCCAAACTCACTAGCAATTGATTCTTCAGACAATTCATTTAGTATGTGATCTGTGGCCAAATTGTATAATGTGGGCGAGAGTGGAGACCCTTGCATTACACCACGTCCTAGAACAATGGGCTTTGTTCTTTTACGATTAACTTCTATGCAAGTCTGGTTATTAGACTGCAGATTTAGAACGATGGTAGCTAATTTAGAAGGTACAGGAGATACTTCAAGTGATTTCTTTAAATGCAGGTGTCCGATGTTATCAAATGCCTTCCTGATATCTAAGAAGACGATAGTGACGTTACGTTTCTGAGTTTTTGCTGATACCATAGTTGATCTAAGCAAGAATGTGTTCATAAGCGTACCAGGTGATCGAGTAAATCCACGCTGATGCTCATTGAATGAGATGAACTCTCTGAGACGTCTGTCTAGCACTCTTTCAATGGCTCTGCGAACTACGGAAACAATTGTGATTGGTCTCCAGTTCGAAACATCATCTGAATTCCCCCCTTTATCAATCAATACCGTTCTGGCTCTCTGAAAGCAAGGAGGAACATGTCCCGTCTGCAGCATTCTTGTGGCAATTAGAGCGATAATTTCTATCGCCATTCCATCTTTCACAACTCTAGGTAAGACTTGATCAGGACCAGGGGCAGTATCAGATTGTATCATATTTATTGCGATGGATATTTCTTCCTTACTTATTGTTGTTATGTATCTCAGTATCATTGAGCGATGACATGTATTCTTGTTTGACATTGTCATTGGGGTTAGAGAAATGTGAATTGAATGCATCGTACACGGTTTCCTCATCAATCCCACAACTATAAGTACTGATCTAATTACTTTCCGACGTTGGTTGTAGTAATTAAATTGTGCTAGCTGGTATTTATACTTATCACGGCGTTTTTCTCTGTCCTCCTTCGTAGACCTCTCAGGATTAGAACTTTGCTTATATGATCTTTGAGTATTTATGTTACGGCTATTTTTCCTGGCCTCATAATACTTCCTAGCAGGGTGTTTTGGGCCAGGTAGAAGATCGATGGCATTCGCCAAGAAGTGGACGAATTCCTGGACTGATTCATCAAAATTTAGGTTACTAACGGTGCAACTAAAACGTGCTTTCCATTCTCCAAGTTCTTGTTTTTATTTGCTTAGTGGGCCACTGGGTGCTAGCTCCTGCCGCTCATGGGTCCATTCATTCTGCGTGGATTGCGTCTGGCGTTGTACAAGAACATTTCGATGTACGTCAGGATGGGCTCTACTTATGTGGATAGAAACTCCGCGACGAGATACAAAGAATTTTCCGCAGTGGGGGCAGGGAGCCATGGTCACATTTGTTTCCTCGTTGCCGGAAGTACCCTCAAGAGGATCCATTAGTAAGATTGATGCGTCTACATTCATACTCTGGATTGTGTTATCTATGGAATGATTGTCGCAATTACCAAGATGGCAGATATTTTTGGCACATAATTCTTATTAAATATTACCCCAAAAACACTATTATCCACGAACAAATTCACAAGATAACACCAACACACCTTTAGCACCACACACAAAACAACTAATACTCCTCTGAAGCCACAAACGAAGTCCAGTTCTTCTGTATAAGCCGACAAAATACGCAGCTCCATTATACGTGATCCTACCCCTACGGCAAAGAATTCAACTGCTGTAATTGCATGACCATGATTTCGGAACGCCCTATAGTTCATAATTGTCCGAAATACACGACACTCGGTAATAGCTTGTGTGTATCTGCAAATATTCGAAGTGAAAGTCCTATACGATAATATTCCATCACCAAAGTGGCATATAACAATGTTCACTGAGCCGGTTGTGTAAAGACCCCGTGGTCGCCATGACTATGTCGTATATATAACACATCAGCTGTTCAGTGGATTATGCTAATCATATAATACTCGAGTACTCTAGATGTCTTTAATATGTGTATTAATATACTGTATGTGTGAGGAAATAACATTTGATCGTTCTCTTTCTGATTCTTTCTTCACCTAATCTATTGTTGTTGTTGCTGACAAGGCATCCCAATTTTGCCAAAGCAGTCCTTTCTTTTCAACTTTTGTTTTGATTTTCTCAAATCACAATTCCAAATGTCCCAATTTTCTCGAACAAATGTTTTCTTCACCATTTTAGCCTTTTGGCATTATTTTATTCAATTATTATTTATTGCCATATCATCATCATCTTCATTTCCCGTTTCCAGTTTCCTGGGTCGGGTTGTGAATTAAGGACCTCCAACGTTTCCTGTCTCTCCACCACTCCTCTCCTGTTTTTAGTACTTCTTCAGGTTTTCCTCCTCTCTTCTCTACACACTCCCACACTGTATCTGCCCCTCTCTTTCGGGGCCTTCCTCGTGGTCTCTTCCCTGTCATTTTTTCACAGAAAGTTTTCTTTGGTACTCTCTCCTCTCCCATTCTCATCATATGTCCATACCACTTTAACTTTGTTGTTTCTATCCTGTCCTGCAGCTTCAAGATTCCTGTCCTTTCTCTAATCTCTTCGTTTCTAAGTCTATCTCTTCTGGTCTTGCCCTCTATACCTCTTAGGAATTTCATCTCCGCGGCTTGTATTCTACTCTCCTCTCTTTTTGTAGTAGTCCACGCTCCAGCTGCATATGTTAGTATGGGTCTGTAGTAGGTTGAATATAATACATTTTTACATTTCTTTGGGACATCTCGGTTCCACAGAATACCCCTTATGCTCTGGTAGAAGCTGTTCGCTTGTTGTATTCTCTTTCCAATTTCCTCAGTAATCTTTCCATCTTCTGTGATCACACTTCCCAAGTACTTGAAACTTTTAACCACTTCTAGAATTTTCCCATTCAATTCTATCTTTCCTCTTCCTTCCTTTCTTCCTCTTGACATTACCATTGTCTTGCTCTTCTCTGTGCTTACTTTCATCCCATATTTCTCTATTTCTTGGTTCCATACATCTAGTTGTTTTTGTACTTCCTTTTCATCCTCGCCCCATATCACTATATCATCTGCAAACAGTATATTGCCATATACAGAATGTAAAAGTCTATATTTTTGTTGTTCCTTCTTTCTTTGTGTGTATGAGTGGTATTGCCATTGTCACACCTGGCAAAAATCTTCAATGTATGTACGATGCTTTTGCTCCATTGCATGGGTGCCCGCAGGATGTTTTCCAAGGAGGGCGGCGGGAGGGGGGGGGAGGAGGGGAGGGGGAAAGTTCAAGTTACAATTTTCGTTTCATTACCTATCTGTCACACACAAAATCGTTTCAATTCTTCCTTCCTTCGTGAAATTCATTATTTGCCTGCTCTGAAACCATTGGCTACTTTGTGCTAAGAATGGGAGGAATATTTTGTTTGAGTTTTTGTCCTTTAAAGATTGCTTTTCTTCGTGATTCATTGTCGTAATGTTCATTTCTTGAAAACAGGTGATATCTAGTAGTTTCGACAAAAATAAAAATAAAATAGTTCATTAAAATGGTATTGTCAATCCAGTTCGCAAACTTTCTAAATAACTGGACATATTCATAGATAGGGACCGGAAAAATTAGCATCTATTTTCCTCAAAATTAGCATCTATTTTCTTCAAAATTAGCATCTATTTACAAAGTTAAAAATCATCACATTGTATTATTATTTTAATGACTCCAAGTTTATGAAGTGCAGTTATGGTCCTCAAACGAAAGCATTGTCAGTACTTCAGCATTGCTTTGTTTCAAATTGCACCGTCTGTCTGTAACCACTGTAACCACACACGCTCGCTATCTACATAGTTCGTTGGGGTCCACAAAACAGTATTTAGCAAATATGCTGAACTCTGTCTGAACTGCAGTTAATGCAAGCATGATATCACATTTTTCACTTTCTTTCATCTGGGTTTGAATTGCATTTTTCAGAGAACAGTAACCAGACCAGATTTCGTTTTGTGAGAGCACTCCAAACAATTTCTCAAGCTCAGCTAATTTATCAATGTTATTCAAAATGATATATTTTGGATACAGAGCTTGAGAAATTGACACAAATTGTTTATGGTTGGGGTCTTTAGCTTTCAATGTGGCTAGCTTGCACTTTGAAGAATGAGCAGCTTTGACAAATGTGTCCCTACATGCAGCCTGCTCTAGAGGAGTGAGCTTAATCAAAGCACTTTTAGTTTCTGCAGAAAAATTCCCTGCACAAATTAAGGTAAGACTGGTGTCAAGGTCATGCAATTTGGGGTAAAGGAGATGAGAGGTAGGATACAGAGACCCTTCAAGTTCAGTAAGGAGGTCAACCAATCCAGCTGCATGATCTGTGACAAAAACCATGTGGGAGTGAAGTCTATTCACTTCTCGGTCAGTGAGATCGGTCAGGTACTTTATACCACAGTTGTTAATGTCTTTCATGTCAGACATCTTGAAAAATGTAACATCATCTGTAGAGTAAGCACTTAAATAGAAGACAGCCTGAAACCAGCTATTCCATAGGGTTATGACAGGTGCAGGAAAAAGCTTTGCTTCCTTTGAAGCCCCATACTTTGATTTTAAGAAATGTAAATTATATTTTCGCTTTCTTGTGTTCAAAAATGCAGACTTTACCATCGCAGCGACATGATTTAAACCTGTCATCACTGCGACCCAACCATTGCCAACCAAGCTGATCTTATGTGCCCAGCACTGTACATGCATTAAATGATCCCCTATGACCACTCTTAATGTTTCATAACATCGGGTCATGTATGGGGGCACTGTCAATAACAAACACTTTAACCGCATCATATTCTACACTATAACTCCGCAGAGCTTCTAAAACCGCACGGGAGCAGTTTGTAGCATTTCTTGCATCAAGGTAGATCACAGAAACAACGTGCAGCTCTCTTTTCGATCCGGCTGGGACTTGGAATATGATGATATAAACACAACGGCCCATTCTATCTGTAGTTTCATCACAGAGTATGTTGATGTTCTTCCCCATCAGAGCCTCTGCTGTTCTTTTCTGGTGATAAGATGCAACTTCTAGAAAGGAAGAAAGACCTCAAATTATAACAAAATAATTTAAAATTACTGGATCAATTGGGTACGGGTAAGATAGTTCGATACGGAAATCGCGCTCAAATTCGGTCTCCTTTAATTCTGAGTGCGGTTTCGATGTCGTAATATCTAAACCATACCCGATCAATGAAGTCGAAACTAACCTGGTAAATATAATTCACGTAGAGTTTTCACACATGGCAGCTCTTCATTTGAAAACTCAGTAATCCAGGCTCTTAGCTCTTGTTTTCGAGCTTTTCCAGAGGTATATTTGCTTTGGCAAATACTTCAACTGTGCGTTTCGAGAAGTTATCTCTGGAAATTTTTCGTCGTTTACAACTATCCAACTGTGTAAGCACAGAAGTTTGCATTCCTTGAGACGTACTAGCAGCAAGGGTTGAACTTTTGTTATCTCGTTGCTTACCCACGTGTTTTTCCGACTTGACATGTTTCGCAATGCTATCCTTTTTTTCCCACGCAACTCGGCAATTACAATATTTACAAAACACTGAATCTGTGGCATATAAACCGTCCTTTGTATACTGCTGAGCCCTTTCGCGCGCAGTTATCGTCGTGCGCCCCATAACCTTAACAATCGCTTGATTTTCTTCTCTCCACTATTCACACGCAGCACCTTACACGAAAACAGCTTCAACTTTGAACGAAGAGTATGAACAACAGGAAAACAACGCTGCGTCAATTTGGTTATTTCCGTGGCACTCGATTTAATTTTCGAGAATAATCGATTCATCCTATTCCCATTGTAAATATCGATTAAAGTCAGCAAGCAGCGATCGATCGACTACTTTTCTATATACGGTATATCGATCAGAGCGATCGAAAGATTTATGAGTCATATTTGCAGCATTTCTCACGATTTCGCCGAAATATGTGGTTTTTGCCAGTAAAATAACACTTTTTTTTCGCAGAATTCGCACTAAAATCGCATATTTGTACTAATTTCGCATTTTGGTCAAAATTCGCATTTTGAATTTAGGCACCACAGCGCTTCTGAACACCTTAAAACTATTTAAAAAACGGTTTTAACACATATTACAAAAAATCGCATTTATCGCAAATGCGATTTTTTTCCGGTCCCTATTCATAGATAATCCCAAATTACCAAGTTAAATTAAACTGTGGAAATATCCCTACATCTGAATCTGCTCAATATTTTAAATAGCACTGTTTCCAAATACTGTATCTAGTTTGTACTGGCCGTTACAGCAGATCATCACGTTTTTCCTCTTCGTCACAAGCAATCGGAAACACTTTGCATTGCTCTGATTAGAATCGTGAAACACTTGTAGCCTATGAGGTGTTAAACTCGTAGCGTGAGCCTATGGTTTTAGTAAAAGTTAGTTTTGGCAATAAAAGTATTTCGCTGATAAATACTAACCACTAAGTAAAATGGATAAAATCCACTACAGTATATCAATTACTTCTTACTAGCAGTATTTGCATTCTCAAGTGGCGGTGCTGCCGCTAGACTGTAACTAGAGGAATGGTGATACGAACGTAAACAAACCACTGCTTTTAATGTGTATTTGAGCGTTATGCTCAAGCTTTCCTCTGTTTATAAAAATAAAAGGCGATAAAGAGACACTTAACAGATATTGTACAATTCCGTAGAGTTTTCTAAAATTAACAAGTGATATTTCACCTTATTATTTTCCTAAATGTAAGACATAAGGTCGAGTGCATCATGTCACTCAACCAATTTCGAAGAAATATGCAGATTGGCATTTTATATAGGATGATTACTTTTTCTAGGCCAGTGAGTATTCTTTTGTACCTGTGACGTAAATAATATAGGCTACTGTCTAACCAACCTAATAGAAATACTTTTGATTTTTTAAGATATTCAATAACTGGCACTGTTTTAAATATAAATGTTTTTGTGTTATTTGTAAACCAGTTTAAACTTCACCCCTTGTACTTGACTGTGAGTGAAATTAATATTTATTCATCAGTGCCTTACACTATATTTACAGTACACTGAAGGGAGTCTCTGAAAAGAGCAAAGCCCCACTTCGCATTTGAGATGCGTCAGAGCCCCTGTTAGTGTCCGTAGGCGAGTGTGTATAAGTAATGTTATTTCAGAGTACGGTACCGTAGTGTTGGGATGAGTGCCCTGGTACATGAAACATGGTACAATCGTGCTATTTCCCTGAAGGTAGTCTTGAATATATCGTACTAGGGATGGCTGCTGTCAGCGTCGGCAATCAAATTTTGAATATTCAGTTAACCAGTCCTCATCGTGGAGCGTAATTTGAGGTACTCAGCTACACAGATGGGCTTAAGGATCAAATTACTACATTGTGTCCTTTCTTACAATGCATGCCACATATGGATTTACGTCGAATTGGTGATATTTTGACAAAATAGCAGATCTATGGTGTTCAAGTCTCCCAGATTTTTGATAGGAGCCTGGAAAAGAAAAGCGCTACTCACGCAACCATTTTATACCCTTCATTTGTAAGTTTGTTTTCTTTTATACTACTTCCCAGAATTGTCAGGCTAAGACACAGATTAGGCCTAAATATGCAAGTAATGATTTTTATGGTACTGATGATCGGATATCTTTTTGAATTTGTTTAATTTGTTGAAGTAGGTTACCGTACCCCTGTCAAATTGCTGGTTGTTGCGATTAAGCATCAAGTCGAGCTTAATCTTTATTCTGTGGGGCTACTCCGCTCATAAGTACATGTTACGCATCCAAAATTGCCTGCCTTGCAAGAAGGTTCCATACTTCCATTGAAATAACATACAACATTACGAAGTCTATCACCATTAAATTCACCATTTTGTCTACATTCGATTGAGAGTGTGAATCTTAGTCGCTTTGATTACGGCACAAACATTGCAGGACAATTTAACTACTGAATTATAAATTGCTTCGATTGTAGAAAATGTAACACTGCAGGTTGAGAATCTACAACTACAATGGTAGATTGCTGTTCATTCGTAGCAATAATCCCTTTGTTCTCAAGAAATGAGTCACTGTACTATTGCACACCTTAAAAATAAATATGTACAACATTTCGCGGCACGAATACCGATCGCGGAAAGGCGATCCCATGTAAAAAATGGCGAGAGTATAATACGGTCAGGCCCATATTTAGGGCTCTTGACGCCTTTGGGGGGGGAAGACAACTTTGCTGCCCCCGACTTGGAATATGTGGATTTATTCAAGTTTCCTTAACATATATGGTTGTTTCTTCACCTGAGTGTAGGCCTATTTAACTATGAGTGGCATACACTATAAATATGCGTTTACTAAAATTACAAATAAAAAAACTTAATACAAAGAATTTATATTAAATTTTAGCAGATATCATACACAACCAATGGCCAATACACCAATTATTTAAATACTGGTAACAAGTGTAGCATTTCCTCATTAGTACAATTTTACATTCAAGTCAGATCAACAGCAAGAAAAGACAATCCTTTTATTTATGTCCTTCAATAATCAACATTGTGGAGGGTTTAAACTATAAATTGATTAAAGACCAAGCAGGTTTCCAGAAATGTTGCCGTCCCTAAAACCTGCCGCCCTGGGCAGTTGCCAACTTTGTCCCTCCGTAAATACGGGCCTAAATACAGTAAATTATACAATATTATAAACACGTCCTTACAGGACCAGTGTATAACTAGTCAGCATAGGAAACCGTATTTTAGGGGTTTAGATCCACTAGCGGTGTTACAAAGTCTAAAAATATCTCCAGAACATGCTTTTAGACCGCCACTGCCGAAGTGAGGTGGCAGAAGTAGCAGCAACACGAGAGAGTGTGGGGGAAACACTAGGCATAACCTTATTGAAAATTGTAGCTATGTTTCTATTGGTGGCAGAGTGCATGACATCATTACAACCATTTTTTGAAACGTAAATACATATTACGTCAGCAACATAAAAGAAATTTTCTGTTGTAACAGTTGTCAGTTGACTATCAATAACTTCCTATTATGAAATAAACTGGTGTGAGAATGAACAATCAAATTTCAACATTCACGGAACTCCAGGGGTGGGGGGGTCACGGCCCCAACTTGCCCCCTTCTACGGGCGCCCATGCTCCATTGTTGTCAGCCTTTATGTTGTACTTCATGCATGTGTGTTATATAGTGTTTTCAAACATCAGTTAAACTTTGTATTTGGTGGTGTTAAGATGTTACGTACGGTACTCACTTAGGAAGAGCTGAAGACAAAGACAGCACAGATTTCTGTAGTTTTGTGTGTAATAGTACTGCAACATAAACATAATTCCAATCACTGGTACAGAAGTGTAATTTTTGCTTAATTCTCAAGAAAGAAAATCCTTTCATTAAGAATGCTATGCTAGATTTCGATGTTCAACTCTTCACAGGAATCGTCCTGGTATTACTCATCACTCAGGTTGTGAGTGCAAACAGTTTCATTCTTGCTACAGAGTTTCAAACTGAATCTTTTGGTGGCAAAGATATTGAATTATTAGCCACTGAATGAGCAGTTTTTTATTGTCAGACCTACAAACCAACTGCAGCTTCTTTAAATATGACTGGGCATTCAACACCTGTCTGATACATCGAGTACCGTAACATTGATGGTAAATATAGCCTATTGGCCAAGTTTTGGCAGTGCTATTCTTCATCGATGCAAAACCTAAACAGGGTGTTCCGGAATTGTTATTGCTCACTTCTAGGGGTTGCGGAGAGGACCCAGCCAATAATATTTGCATGCGGAGCTCATGCCAGGAAACGAACCACTTCGATGCCACATTGCTGACGAGGTCGAATCAGAATGTACCATTTCGATGCTACATAGGTGACAAGGTCAAATAACTTCCCCATAACTTTGTGTATCAGAACATCATTCACAGATACAATGTGTACAACGACGTTCAGAGTCGCCACATCGAGCAACACTTGTAGTGCGTCCAGGTGACCTCTTCATGGTATTATTAGCATTAGTATGTTCTTTGCTTTTGTGCTAGGGTTGCCAGATTTCAAGAATGGAAAAACGGAACACACGTCCCAAAACATTCTTTTTATCAAGGTTGTTAAATGTTGTAATAAGTAATATACATGTGTATAAAATAAACATTACATAATCAAATACACAAAATTAAATCTAGATATTGCTGACATATCGTATGACACCAGCAACTTACAAATTCTTTTCATTTGAACGACCCTTTGCAAGGATTTTTTAAATCTGTAAGTACCGATACCTTCTGATAAAATTCACTACAATTTTCGTCATAATTGAAATATGTGAACAATTTTTGTTTTATCAAACTAATGGAGCTTCTATTTCTATCTTCTCTCCATTTGATATTCATGACAGACAAAACTCTCCGTAAAATCATTGGAGGGGAAAATGCTGAGTATGAACTTCACTAGGACTAAGATATTCCTTAATGTTGTTGCCCCTAATTAATCTATTACATGTACCCATCTGTCTGGCACAGACATAGAAATCATTTTCTCTTTCAAACTTGCACCTCTACCCTACCAGTCTGTGAAGTGAAGAAACGCGGCCGGTGTGCCGGTGCCGTGGCTATTTGATGTCACTAACAACAATTGCCAATCACGTCAAGCATGGATTAGTCAAGCGGATATTTGAAATTGGTGCGAAATTGAATATATTAACCAAAAACGGAATATTTGGCGTTCCGTTAAAGATTAAAAGGGAATGGGGAACAAAACAAAACAAAAAGGAATTGTTCCGGGTAAAATGGAACGTCTGGCAACCCTATTTTGTGCACTCATTTGTTTTACACAAAATGTACCTTAACATCACAATGAACATGTTACATGCAATATCCGGTTCGCAAAAATCAATTGTTGTAACAAATTCGACTGTGTTGTGATTCGACCCTGTCATCAATGTAGCAGTGAAGTGGTGCATTTCCGGGCATGAGATCTGCATGCAATTTGATTACATTCGATTCTATTCAACTTGACTCAACTCGATTCGATTTGATTCAATTCTATTCGATTCGATTTGAAAATGTTGCTTCTTATGATATCTTTCTTACTCATTGGATGAGAAATTCTGCTGCCTTTTACTAAGAAAAGTTTTTTGATTCGTTCCTTTCCTACATCAGGTCTTGTCTCCTATAACTGGAAGAGTAATTGGTGCCAAGGAAATCAGGGTTGGCAACGATAAAGTATCAATCACCAAACTGCACGTTAGAGTTGTATCTGGACTTCAACTGTCCATCGTTCCGGACAGCACAGTGGAGAATGGTTACCGTACATTGCTGAGACATCAGTCACTAGAAAACTGACAGCCCAATACCAGGTAAGTTACCGTATAGGCTACTTTGCTTCAGGTAACTTAACACTGACTGAATTGTTGAACTAACACATGTATTTGATTAAATCATTCCTATCAGTATTGGTTCAATTATTATGAAAATTAAACAATATGAAACCTGAAGCTTCCTTTTCAGTATTCAATAATTCAATTCATTAAAAGCAGATAGCAATTTTTCACCATTGCAATATTTTTCATAGTTTTTCAGAGTTCTTACCTGTTGATGTGTCTTCGGCCTGTTTGCCATCTCTTGATGAATGCAGTACATTTGCATTTGTCTGTTGGCACAGGCTAGAGTAAAATGTGTCTCAGTCTCACTCATGGCTGTGGTTATTTGGAAGCTACTGAGGTACGGGTGGTGCTTAGTAATGACATTCGAGGCACAGTCAGTGCCTGTAAATGCTGAGAAAGGTTCTACTCATAGGGTTGGTACTTCTATTCTGACTCAGTGAGGAAAGGAATGGCAAACTACCTCACTCCTCATCTTGCCTAGTATGCCTCAATATAGCGCTGCCTTGGGTTTTTGTGGATATCTACCCACATAACCTAACGGCGGTACTTTTTGAGGATCCAACCAGCCTTCGGGCTAACTACCTAACAGATGTGTCTTCAAAATTTCAAAAACCTTCTTTTTTTTTCTTTTTTTTTAAATTGCATAAATACTGCAACCATAATTACATCTGCATACAAAAGGACTCTAAAAAGTAAAAGTAGATTGTTACAATATTTATGAGATAAGGTATTGCTGCCGACACATGAAATGAACTTCCCCTGTAAGTTAGAGTTGCCCGCAACATGTATAGGTGGGAGGATAGGAAATGCAGCATAGTGTTCCCAAGTTGTCCACAAGATATACGGTACCTTGTTATGTGTCCAGTGGCCACATTAGTCAATGTATCCACTCCGGCAGTTAGGTTGTAGTCTTGTGAAATGTCAGCGAAGTTGGTAGCCATGCGAGGGGCAAAACTCGGACACTTGCCTGGAGTAGAAGTGGGGAAACATTGGGAAACAACTTCTAGGTTGGCAGGGGTGGGAAATGAACCCAGGTCTACTCAGTTCTGAGTGTACTCTTTTCCAGCCTTCAAACCAGAATGAAATTTCTTGGCAGAGTTGGGAATTGAACCCAGACCTCGGGGATGAACGCTAGCCACTGTGCCATAAGGGGTTCATCATTGCTCCTGGCAATGAAGCATTGAGTTTGAGACAGTGGCGAAACTGGGGAGTGTAAGATCAAAGTCAGCAATGTTAATAGTGAGCTTGTACATGTATTATACAGTAACTAGTTTCGCTCGGAAACTGAAGCATCATTTATATTATTTATGGAGGAATTATAATTCATAGCAGAATTCTGTTTATCAGACCACAAACCATGAACATTTCTTCCCTGTGTCATACGACCTTTGGGGATGACTCCCTTTGTCTTTGTGAATTCTTTCTTTCTCTCTCTTGTGACAATCGAGGAATTATTTGTTGCTCAGTGTCATTGTTACGTGATAGGCGCATCTCTTTCGATTTCAACTTCCTTTTCCCGCCTCGGCATGATGGGATAAAATCACTGACTGGTCTATTAATTATATTATCCTGGAGATGCATGTGCAACAAATTCTTGTCAGGTGTAATTTAAGAATGGCGAGGTGCATGAATCACAAATCCCCCTTCCGTCCAATCTAAACTTGACTGTGTATCTGCGGAATGAAAAGTTCACAGGCAAAGTAACAAAAAGCTAAGTTGCACTTCCAGGGAAACTCCAAACATATCCACTCTTCTCTGAAGTCTTCACCAAAGACACGACTCGACAGCAGGGCCGTGCAATGGGCAAGGTGAAGCAGTGCTAGCGAGAAATTTACTCGTGCTGGCGGAGCGCAGCCCTACTCTGTCCATTTCTGAGTAGTGCAGCACGACTGCACACTAGCACTGCAGCGCTTAGTCGCACAAGCACTGTCCATTTGACCGGGTACTACAGTACATTCAGTACTGAGCGCAGAGCCTGGACACTACTGTCGGGGAAATAAGTATAGATACTAGAGTTTAGGGGTCAATAAAACCTTTACCCTTAGTCTTACATAAGAACAACTTACACCAAAATTTTCCTTGTTTTATTTGTCGTTTAACGATATAGAGTAAATATTTGCTTTGTATCTCGTTAAAATTTTATAGCAGATTGAACAAGAAAAGTACCGGTTTTTCTTACCAAGTTCACGGAGCGCTCACTTAATAGGATCATTACGTTAAAAGTATTGATCGGATCGTAACGAAACTCTAATACATCTTAAAGGAACTTATTGTTAACTCGTATATGAAGTTTTAATCTGATCTGACATTTCTTTAAGTAGTTATTGTGAATTTTGTAAAACATCTTTTTCTCGGGTCTGGGTGGTCATAGCAGTATGAAATATGGCTTGTTATGAGGCTCATAGCAATGCAAGGCTTAACGTAAAACTACATTTTATCTACTTTTGATAATTGCTTTTATATCGATTGATATTTAATCGGGTGGTTATGTGAGAAGAATGTATCGTAGCAAGCGACGAGAACAATGCGCTCGGTCAAGGAAACTTGTGCGACGTTGCCCTGTGAAACATAATACGCGCGCGTTCCAAGCCGTAAGGTCTGTGAATTTCTGTTGTTGTTGTATTGTAATTTGTGTTAGGCCGGTATTACACCGCTAAAGAAATGTGTCAAATAAATGTTATCAAATATTTTATAAAACTGAACTTTTATCAAAGTTATACAAAGCAATTATCACACCATTACACTACATCAAATATTTTATCATAATCGTGCAAAATGGATGAAGGACAGTTCCGTGTTCACTTAACTATATTATGGTAGTTGAAATTCTGTGGTGGCAATACCGGTATATAAAAGAAACGGAAAGATAAAGAGAATGTCTATGGGTTAAACCATGGGTCGCTCACGTGACAAGGAAGATATTATTTTATACGAGTAAAATCTTGGTGAAGGAGCTGCTGTACGAGGACTTGAAAAATGACATTAATTAAAATAAATTAAAAACCATACGTGAAATTGACGAATTATAATACAAAAATTATAATATACTAGTTGAAACCCGTCAAAACATGACGGACAATGACAAAAATATTTACTGAAGAAGCTTCTTATATAAGTTACATTCTTTGTACGATTACTTCTTATTACTATTGCAACTTTAAGGGCGTCAAAAGTTAGCACTCTCAACATTGCAACATATTGCTAGTCATGACTGAAAACGTGATGAGGTAAATAGCCCAATACGTTCTAGAGTTTTTCCTTGAGCTTTATTGATTGTGATAAGGTATGCCGAGCGAATAGGAAATTGTTGCCTATTAAAATACAATGTACTGTACCTGCAAGTGTTTTATCGGAAGGTTTTAAATCAAGTCGTAAGATTTGAGCTCTCTGCCCAATATTACTGCACCTATTATATCCGAATCCAAGCAATTTCTCACATATTTCTTACAATTAATATGTTTCCATATAGGAGTCCTTGGGAAACGTTCAGATTTCTAAGGAGCATAACTATGGCTCAAACGTTCGGAGTATGTGGAGGCGAATCCCTTAATTCCAAGGAATTGAAGAATTCTATAGTAGGGATATAAAGTAGCTGGCTTTCATCTTCAGTATCTAATCTGTTAACGCTGATGTATGTGTTTGAACTACTGTATATAAGTTCAATGACTTTTAAATTAATATCATTACATTCTTGCAGCCTGTCAAATATTTTATTTTCCAGCAGATCAATTTTACCCTCACAACAGTAAAGACCAAAGTAACCACGCGTAGATATTACGCAAGAGAAATGCAATGTAGAATAATGTTTATATTTGATCGTCACGGTCCTTACACTGTACTGCATAATATCTGGAATTGTTCCTGAAATGGCCTATTTATATTGAATTTTAAATGTGGCTTCGTATTATTCGATAACACAATAGTGTCCTGCATCCACGGAGCCGCTAAATATTAAATGTCAAATAATACTTCCATTGCCGAAATCAACAGCGTAGATAGACTCAGTACTCTAAACAAATAATCATTGTCTTATTCAATGAAGTTCAACATGACCCATCCAGACACTTTCATACTCAAGTTGGTTGCTGAGGAGAATGCGATGAGACTGATCGCCTACAATAAAATCCTTATAGTTGTTCCTGCCAGCGATTTTTTTTGTAATAGCTTGAAAACGCAGCTCAGAATGAACTCTTCATTTTGATACAAACAGTACGAAACTGCTTTAATAAGCAATATCCATCACCTGTTATAGGTTATGGCAGTACATTTTGCAGGGGAAACATAGAATCACTTCGCCAACTACTGGAATGAGCATAGGCCTATACTCAATACTCACTTCGGCAGTCACCCTAATGGAGGCAGTTTTAGAATTCTATCACCCGTGCATGTCCAAAATCGTATTAACACATGGAAGCCCACCTATTCTTGGCTATCGCCCCGGAGACCCGGGTTACATTTCCTTCCCTGCCAAGAATTGTAATTCTGGTCTAAGGGCAAAAACGGGGCACACTCAGTCTCTTGAAGTATAACTAAGAAGAGGGAGGTTCGATTCTCACCTCAACAATCTTGGATGTGGTTTTCCGTAGTTTCCCACTTCCACTCAAGGCAAATACCGGGACGGTTCCTAGGCCTCGGCCGTCTCCTTGCCATTCCCCTCCTTAATTACAAATACACACTTTAATGCAGCCATCGCAATAACACAGGTCAACAGAGAAAATTTTAAACATACACACCGAAGTACACGGGGCTGAGTGACCACGATGTCGGAGCCCTTCAAACGAATTATGTTTCCCAAGTGTCTCTCATGGCGAAAGCAATTGTGGACACGCGCGAGTGCCTGGAAAACTACTTTTTTCTTTAATAGTTTAAGAGTATATCGACATTGCATAATTATAACTTTTAGTCTAGGAAGCTACCAACTTGACCACCGAAGCATTGGGAAGGAATTGCAATATTAAGGTACATAAATAACGTACACATTCAACTGTCAGTTAATGTTCTTCAACATTTCCCTTCTTTTATAACTCTATTTCAGTATACATATCGTGGAAACATCATAGAAAATATTCCCCTCCTTTATAATTCTCATAAATAACTATCACGTGAAAACACGCCATGTCTGATGTATTAAATATATCGATGCAATGGTGCTGCAGTCTGTTGTCGGTTATTGGAACTATATTGGCGAAGTACTGCCATCTGTTACTGGAACTAATTGCAGATATTGGGGACAACAGTTAGCAGGTTTTTCTCCGGGTACTCCGGTTTTCCCTGTCAAAATTTCATTCCAGCAACACTCGCCACTATCATTTCATTCCATCTGTCATTCATTTAATCATTGCCCCAGAGGAGTGCGTCAGGCCTTGGCAGCCGGCACAGTTCATATCCTCGCCGCTAGTTGGGGGACTTCATTCATTCCATTCCTGACCCGGTCGGAGACTGGAGGCAGGCTGTGGATTTTCAGTTAGCTCTTTCGATCACATGCTGTAATGCAATGGTAAAACGGAAATAAAATGTATTGATGTGGAATGTAGAAATATGTATCTATAACTTAAAGCAAACAGCATGAAATCGCTGGCGGATTGTAGATAGAATGCATAAGCTAATTGTTGTATATGGGCGAATAACATTATGTGCAAGTTAATTTCATGAAATTAAATACTAATAATTGTTGAATTAAAGAAAACAATAGTGATAGCACATTAAAATAAGGCTATTTTCGCTATCGTTTTACCCTCCAGGGTTGGCTTTTCCTTCGGACTAAGCGAGAGATCGCACCTCTACCGCCTCGTGAGGGCAGTGTCCTGGAGCTTGAGACTCTGAGTCAGGGATACAACTGGGATGTGTGACCAGCACTACGCCCAGGCGGCCTCACCTGCAAAGCGAACAGGGGGCATGATGAAGGGATGGGAAGAGTGGGACGGTTAGGCAAGGAAGTGGGAAGGAGGCGACCGTGGCCTTACAGTGGGAACCATCCCGGCATTTGCCCGAAGATGAAGTGGGAAACCACAGAAAACCACTTCCAGGATGGCTGAGATGGGATTCGAACCCCCTCTGCTCATTTGGGCCACCCGAGGCAGAGTAGACCCCGTTCCAGTCCTCATACCTCTTTTCAAATTTCGTGGCAGAGCCGGGAATCGAACCCAGGACCTCCGGGGCGGCATGAAAATCGGTCCAGTGGGGAGTTGTTGGCGATTTACAAAAGAAAACGCCTTGTGTTTTAAATATATAGATGGCAAAGGAGAATCCGATACTTTACGCGAATTATAAAAGTAAAATATGTTTCAACAATGTAACAGCAATCGTAAGAAAGATGAAAACGGAAATTAAAAAAAACATATCCGAAGTGGGATTCGAACCCACTCGACCATGCAAAATACAATCTACTGGACTGGAACTAGAGCCGCGCGGCCATCCAGACAACTGTCTTTTTGATGCAATATCAAGGTACCTAACCACCATACACACTCAACCTGCAGTTTAACTCCCTCAATACTTTGCTTATTTTATAATTCTATTTCAATGTATATTCTAAGAACATAATTAACAATATTGGAGACCCTGTTTAATTCTCATAAACAAAGATCTCAGTTAGACGCGGCGGGAAGCAAGCGCCATTTCCCTCATTGAAAAGAGTCTTTGTGCGCAAGCGCGGGAGCGGCAAATATTAATGTTTTCTTTAATAATTTGTAAATATACCCTAACATATTTTCCCTTTAAAGACACTCTGCTCGACAATGTAATATCAATCGTAAGAAGGAAGAAAACGGAAATAAAAAAATATGTCCAAGGTGGGATTCGAACCACCTCGACCATGCGTAATTCGAATAATACTGGACTGGAACTCTAGCCGCGTGGCCATCCAACTGTTCGTTTAACAATATCAAGGTACATAACCACCATACACACTCATCCTGCAGTTTAACTCCCTCAATACTTCGCTAATTTTATAATTCTATTTCAATGTATATTCTAAATACATAATTAACAATATTGGAGACCCTATTTAATTCTCATAAACAAAGATCTCAGTTAGACGCGGCGGGAACCAAGCGCCATTTTCCTCGTTGAAAAGAGTCTTTGTGCGCAAGCGCGGGAGCGGCAAATATTAATGTTTTCTTTAATAATTTAAAAATATACCCTAACATATATTTTCCTTTTAAAGACACTCTGCAAATCTACATGCCAAGAGCTCTCGTTAGAATGCATTACGAAGTAAATCGGTTCTGTCATTCTCTCAATCTCGCGGTAACAAAAATCACCTTAGTGTTTTAAATATATAGATATTCGCCTCCGAGGTGTAGTGGTCAGAGTGCTTAGCTGCCACCCCGGAGGTCCGTGGTTCGATTCCCGGCTCTGCCACGAAATTTGAAAATTGGTATGAGGATTGGAACGGGGTCAACTCAGCCTCGGGTGTGCCAAATGAGTAGAGGGGGTTCGATTCCCACCTCAGCCATCCTTGAAGTGGTTTTCGTGGTTTCCCACTTCATCTCCAGGCAAATGCCGGGATGATACCTAACGTAAGGCCACGGCCGCCTCATTCCCTCTTCCTTGCCTATCCCTCCCAATCTTCCCATCCCTCATAAGGTCCCTGTTCGCTTTGCAGGTGAGGCCGCCTGGGCGAAGTGCTGGTTACACGCCCCAGTTGTATACCCGATCCCGAAGTTTCAAAATGGTGGCGGTAAATGTGGGATCCATCGCTGAGTCCGAGGGAATAGCCAACCCTGGAGGGTAATACGATTAAGAAAAAAACCCACTATCATTCACGTCTATTTAACTTAACTATTTAATTCTTCTTTATATCCTGAAATATGCGTCCCTTATGTACAGCGCTAATAGCCTCTGCTAATTTTACCTGCAAGTTAGAGAAACGTGTCTTATATTTCATTTCCGCAAGAAGTTAAACATTTCCCAACACCTTTTTTAATGAGGGCTTTGGACCTCCATTGGCAGGTTTAAAAATGGTGTGTCAGCTGAAAAGCTATTATTATAAGATTAATTGTTTGAAGTAATTTATACTTTGAGATTCATCATCATCATCATCATCATCATCATTTCCCCTTATCCAGCTCCTGCCGGGTCGGGGTATTTATGGCACTTCTCCACTTTCCTCTTTCCTTCCACCATTCTTCTTCCACGATCTTGTCCCAGTCCAGATTTCTTTTTCTTACGCCGTTCTTCACTGAATCCATCCACCTTGTTCTAGGTCTTCCTCTTGGTCTCTTACCCTTGCACTTCGCCTCCAGCATCTGTCTTGGTATTCTATTTTCCTCCATCCTCTTTACATGTCCAAACCACCTTAGTTTATTCTTCTCAATTCTCTCATTTAGTTTTCCCATCCCAACTTCCTTCCTAACATCTTCATTCCTCACTATGTCTTTCCTTGTCTTTCCTATCATACTTCTTAGGAATTTCATTTCACTGGCTTGGATTCTACTCTCTTGCCTGCTTGTCAGGGTCCAAGTCTCAGCTGCATAAGTTAATATGGGAACATAGTACACTTTATACATTACCTCCTTGCTTTTCCTTGGTACTTCCTTATCCCAAACAAGTTTTCTTACACTTTGATAGAATGCATTGCTCTGCTGTACCCTCCTGCCAATCTCCATGTCCAACCTACCAGTTTGCATCAATTCACTTCCTAGGTATTTGAACGTGTCCACAATTTCCAAACTCTGACTTCCAATTTTCACAATGCCCTTTCCTTGTCTTTCCCCACTTGTCATCACCATGGTCTTGCTTTTCTCTACTGATTTTCAGGCCGTACTGTAACGTGTTTTTCGAGGGGTTTTATGCAACTGGCATAAGTCAGTAGGAAGCCATTCTATATTTATTTACGCGGCAAATTGTTCAGCCAAGAGAATTTTCATGTTAATTTATTATTATTATTATTAATTTATTATAATTATTATTTAGGTATTTTCGGAGCATTTTATAAAAATTATTAGCATTCAGATAGGTTTTCTATGTCTTAGAAAACGCTATCAAGCAAATTATTACGAACGACGATATCATAGAAAATTATCTGATTACGGAATTTTACGGAGTTTTTGTCAGTTAGGGTATTTGAGAGAGATGACTCACTGGGATTTCAAGTACACGCTGAATCTTGTCGAGGAGCATGACGCAATCTTGGGTCGCAAGGTCTAGAAAAGGCGAATTGTGGAAACGGAAATCGACTTCTCCCTCCCGCGGAGTGTAATGAGGAAGGAGTGGGGATCTAGCGCGTAGGGTGCAGCCAATCAGTGGCGACGACGTAAGCTAGATGTCGGTACCATGGTGGGGGAGCCAACAGGTGCATATATCGTTCGACGCGCCGTGAAACAAGAACAATCTGTGTAGTTCTTGCCGAGTGTGGATATACGCGGGAATCGCTCCGATGTTCCGTGGAAGAGGACTATCTGTGTAGAACTTGCGGTGTACGGTTGCAAGTGCGTGTCGCTCCGATGTTCAGTGGAGTTGAAGACTAACTTTTGCAAAACTTAACCAGTGCGGTTGTACGAGTGTTTGGGTCCGAGGTACGGACCATAGAATTATCTAATCTACCAGAATATCATCAAATTCCGACGGAGATGACGACGTCCAGGAGACTGTGGGAAGCTCACAACATCATCAAGAACGAGGGAAATGCTTTGGCAATTTCCAGTGGTAAGCGCAAATGACGCGGAAATACGCAATCTCTCATTTTTCTTTGTTTTACATTTCATATTTCAGTAACTTCATAGCTTGGAAATAAGAGTAAAATCAATTTATCAGACTCCGTTTTCACGTAATTTTCTATCGGTAATATTCAAATCACAACGCTCCAATTTAAATTTTGTACTTATTATTATTATTAATTTTGCTATACTTGTTTTATATAATAAATTCATTTCTTTTACAATGCAATCTTTGCTTTCAGTAGGTAGCATTAGATATAGACCAATTCCTTCTCCTGATACAATTGTTTGTTGGGTTAATGATCAAATCATACCACGATCTGAGTGAATAGAGCCTTGAAGGTGTTCTGCCAGAGCTAGACGTTGTTAAATACAAATTTAGATTTCAACATTGCGTTGAGGTCTTGGCGCCCATTAAAACAACATAGCTTAGGCAAAGGTAAACAGTTACATTTCTCACCCAACAGTTAGGAGCTAGCAAAACGTCTCATTTGTACGCTCAACGTGGAGCAAAGTAAATAACGTTTCACTTGTCGCCGACAACTTGGGGCTGAAAACCTAATAACATTTGTGGAAGGAGAAGGGTATATATTTCTGTGCCTGTATTTTGGGGGTTATTTGTCTGTATCAGTGTATATCATTATGGGGGATGAGAAAGAAAGACAGATGAGGTTACGTAGTGGTCATCAACGGGAGAGTGATGATACGAGCAGTATGTCGAGTGATGGTAGTACCGGGGTAGCGGAGGTAAATCCCGATACTGAAACAGGGAGTGTAGGCGGCCAACCAGAATTAAAAACTTTACTTCTCGAGTTTATGTATCAGAACAAAGTTAGTAGTGATGCCTTAAATGCAAAGTTAGAACAGAATAACGCTAAATTAGAACAAAACAGTAGGGAAAATAAAGAAAGTACAGAAGCTTTAAATGCAAAGTTAGAACAGAATAACGCTAAACTAGAACAAAACAGTAGGGAAAATAAAGAAAGTACAGAAGCTTTAAATGCAAAGTTAGAACAGAATAACGCTAAACTAGAACAAAACAGTAGGGAAAATAAAGAAAGTACAGAAGCTTTAAATGCAAAGTTAGAACAGAATAACGCTAAACTAGAACAAAACAGTAGGGAAAATAAAGAAAGTACAGAAGCTTTAAATGCAAAATTAGAACAGAATAACGCTAAACTAGAACAAAACAGTAGGGAAAATAAAGAGAGTAATAGGGAATTGAGCGATAGTTTAAACGCCAGATTAGAACAAAACAGTAGGGAAATGAGTGACAAATTCGAACTGATTAGAGGTGAGATCCGGGGGGTGATGGAAGAAAAGGCTAAAGAGATTATTGCAGATGTAGACAGAAAATTAGGAAAAGTACAGGAGGAGTTGGAAATTAGAATCAGTACACAGGCTGAAAATTTAAAAGAACTAGTGCAACTGGAAACACAGCAGGTCAAAAAGCAATTGGGGGGAGAAATTGACAAAATTCAGGTAGCTACTAAAGAGGTTAAGGAACAGCTGGGGGGTAGAATTGAGAAAGTCCACTCACAAATAGTTGCAGAAGTAAATGATTTAAGAGAGAGTAATAAAGAGAGCATTAGCAAGATTGAGGAGAAACAAGCAAAGCTATATGATAAAGTAGAAGAATCAGAAGGAAACATTAAATTAACAGTAAACAGTATTGAGAGGAAGGCTGAGGAGAAAATCGCAGAATTAGAGTTAAAATTAAAAGCTAGGATCAGGCAAGAAAATAGTCAGAATAGGCCAGTTTTTGTGAATAGCACACACAGGGAGGTAGAACTGGGTAAGTTCAGCAATCGACAGGGGTGCCCAATGGAGTTCATGAACACTATAGAAAATAAATTCGGGGAGAGGTTGGAAAATGGTAGTATTGAGTGGTGCCAGGTAGTTGAAATTTTAGAACAAGTGTTTGTGGGGGAAACGAGGAATTGGTTTGCTGTCTACAGAGACAAGTTTACTGATATGAATGATTTTAAAATAAAATTCTGTGAAAAGTTCTGGAATGAGGTTATTCAGTCGCAGCATCGTGAGGGAGTAGTGTGTGGTAAATATAACCCTAAAGGAAGCTCCACCATGACCGAATACTTTTTAGGGCAGGTATTAGTGTGTAAATATCTGGATGGCTTGAAGGAGGAAAGTGATGTGGTAAGGTTGCTACTTAGGCACTTTCCCTATAGGATCAAGGAGGCTGCTTGTATCCAGAATGTAAAGACTATATCACAAGTAGAAAGTTTGTTAAGCACATTTGATGCACTAGGGAGAGGGGGTTATGAGGACAATTTCAATAGGAACCAGGGTAATAATAATAATAATAGACCTAATGAAGCCAGGCATCAGGAAGTTCAAGGGAACGGTGGCGAAGGGGCCAATGCTCAAAATAGAAATAATAATAATCAGCTAAATCAGAACAGAGGAAATGGCTATGGTAATCAGTATCAAGGGAGGAACAATGATTACAGGGGAAATCAAGGGAGAAACAATGATTTCAGGGGAAATCAAGGGAGAAATTATAATGACAATAATTACAACCAGAATAGGGGTCAAGGAAGAGGACAGCCTAGTGGTAGTAATATACAGCCAAACAATGACAACACAACTCAGAACAACCAGACCAGTGCAGTAGTAACTAGTACTACGGCCAGCTGTAGCGGTTCTTTAAACGCGAACCAGGCTGCGAAGTAAGGTCAGAATCTGTCTGTAGCATGCCCTGTCCATACAATTATACAGGAACCCTATGACCTAAATGTAAGAAATGAATTATTACATGAACTAAATGATGAAGGTATTATTCAGGAAGTGGTTAGTAAGAGCCCCATAGTTAAATTTAACGTGTCCGAGGCGTACACAGATGTTTTAATTGATAGTGGTTGTATGAAGAGTTGCATAAGTAGTGCATTTTATGATAAAATGAAAGGAACTGGAGTAAATTTTGAGGAGATGCCAATTAAAAGCACTTTTGTTATCACAGCTGTTGGGAAGAGGTCTAAAGTAATTTCTAAGCAAGTTTTAGTAGACATTAAAATTAATAATCATGTAGAGAAGCAGATTTGCCTTGTAATTCCAAATTTAGTATTCAGTGTTATCTTGGGTTCAGAGTGGCTAAGTAGAGTGTCTGGTAACTTATGTTATGATGTAGGGAGTTTGAAATTTAAATGGGGAGATTCTGAAGTAGAAGTAGCGTTCAATGACCATATTCAGAGGAGTAGTATTGTAGGTGTGATTTGTACTTTAAATGAGATATCGCCAGCCGTAGAGCGGGGTTCTCCATGTTTTGTGGGCAGTGTGATTACGAACGGAAGTCTAGAGGACTCGTTACGTGAGGCTGCATTTCAGGGAAATATAGAGGATGAACAGTGTGTTCGGCTCTATGATGTGTTATGGTGTAATAGGAGAGTGTTTGAGGATCGCATTGGTATGGCCAATTGCTATACACATTCATTGAACGTTATTGATAGGTCAGTATTCACAGGACATAGATATCCTGTACCTTTCGCTTATCAGAGTGCAGTTGAGGCACAAATTAATCAGATGCTTGAAGATGGGATTATTGAGCACTCGAACAGTCCATATGTTAATTCTTTGATCACGGTACCCAAGACCGACGGCACTGTTCGTATTTGTTTAGACGCTCGTTTGGTTAACAGTAGAATTAGTTCAGATCAGCTGAAATCTATGTCAATAGAGGAATTAATGCAAACATTTGAGGGGAAGAAGTATTTCACTTGTGTAGATTTGAGTTCCAGTTTTTGGCAAGTGCCACTTATGTACGAAGATAGACCATTTACAGCTTTTAGTCATAAATATAACCTTTATCAATTTTGTAGAACACCTTATGGGTTAAAGAGTAGTTCAGCAGCTTTAATTAGGGCTTTAAACATCGCATTAGGGGATGACACAGGAGAGTTTGTAACCATTTACATTGATGATATGGTAATTAGTTCACGCAGTTTTGAGGAGCATCTATGTCATTTAAATATAGTGTTTCAGAAGTTAGATCAGGCAGGGTTCACTTTGAAGCTGTCTAAGTCGTCATTCTGTCAGTCAGAAGTGACATTTTTAGGTCATAGAGTGTCGAGTAGAGGTGTAACACCAGAAGAAAGTAGGGTTAATAAGATACTTAACGCAGAGGTGCCACAGAATGTTAAACAGTTAAAAACTTACCTGGGAATTTGCAACTTTTTCAGGAGGTTCGTTCTTAAATACTCAGGGTTGGTAGAACCATTCAGGGAATTGCTTAAAAGTGGGACTCGGTGGAGATGGGAGTCTAAGCATGATCAGGCTTTTAGAGCGCTGAAGGAAGGTTTTGAGAAAGCTGTAGTGCTGAAATATCCGTTAAAAGATAAGGAATATGTGGTTATGACAGATGCTTCACATATAGGCATTGCTGGAGTATTATGTCAGAAAGATGATGAGGGTAATCTGTGCATTGTATCTTTAGCCTCGCGAGGACTGACAGCAGCGGAGAAAAGATACACGATTACTGAGTTAGAGCTTTTAGGTATTGTTTTCAGTTTAGGGAAATTTAGAATGTATTTAGTAGGGGGGAAATTTGAGATCCACACAGATCACCATGCATTACTGTATATGAGGACTTGTAAACTCAGTTCTAACAGAGTTAGTAGGTGGATTCTTGCTCTGCAGGAATACGAATTCACAGTAAAATATATTAAAGGTAAAGATAACATTCTTGCAGACATGCTATCGAGGGACACTAATTTATGTAGGGATTATCCTGTGGTTAAAGCAGAGGATGGTATTTTAATATATGCATGTGTGGACAGGAGCAACAGGGCATCGTTACAGACACTGAGAAATATGCTAGGTAGAGCAACGTGATGACGTTCATTTTAAGGGAGCCACTTGCAAGGTTGGAAGCAGGTGACGCAGAAACATTTATAGTTTCCAAACGTATTGGGAAAACAGCATATGTGCTGGAGAATAGTGAGGGAAACAGATTATACGGGACGTATAATATACATAGTCTACGAAAATATGTGGCATAAAGTGAGTGTGTTTAGCTGGCGAGCCAGCCTATCAAATGAGTAAGTGTGGTGTCTGGTGCGTGGAAGATCTGGTCTTAAGGCAGGCGTATCAGAAGTCACACAGGGGGGTAGTATGTAAGTAAATGAGAGTTTTTAAGGTACAGGGAAATATGACGGGATTGTCGGATGCTGTTGAGCACTAAATTGTCTCGATGCACCAAGGCCATTTTGGCAGCGCTGATGGGTTCCCATTTATCTCCAAGAGATGGGGGAGCGCTTGAATAGGGCTTGTTAGCTTAAGGCGTCCACGAGATAAAAGATGGGCCATCAGAATGCGAGACAGTCCTTCATGAAACTCATACATATCAGCACACGTGATTTCTGTTTACGGCCTCGCCATGTAAGATTTGTAAGTGTGTAATTTAAGATAATTTGTACAATGGTATTATGTGTGTGAGGAGAAATGGTCTGTGTTGAGAACTAGTATTAAGTAGAATATGGTTAACGGGAACTTAACAAGACAGGGCGATTACGGCACAGAAATATTTGGTGTTATATGTAATGCGCATTTACTGTTTTTTTTTCAGAAGTCAATATTCATTTAATCTACTTTAAAGAGAGATTAAGTATTATGGTCACGAGGCGCTGCCACAGTAGTGTGATCGTGTGCTCAGTGATAAGTGGAATTAAATGTCACCATAAGGAGGGGACCTCCAGTGAAATTAGGGAGTTCTATGGTGATATAAATATATCAGAACACCTTCAATGCGTGTGATATGACATCATAAATACATAGTGCTCACACATTAATTATGTCTATTTCTCCAACATAGAGAAATTTGAGAGGCGGAAATATCCGTGGAACACTATTCCCTATGTAAAACATTGGACTGGTTGCAAAGTGCAATCCATTGTGACAACAAACTTTGACGCAAAGTGCGTGAAAAAAAAAATATGAGTGTATATATCTGTAATTTAGGGTGATTTCATTTATGTAATATGTATTTTGGATGGGGTTTATTAACGTGTCTGGGATAATCGGATAATGGACCGTCGTCACGGTAAATCATCCGATGATCCGAGGCGAATATGTAACGTGTTTTTCGAGGGGTTTTATGCAACTGGCATAAGTCAGTAGGAAGCCATTCTATATTTATTTACGCGGCAAATTGTTCAGCCAAGAGAATTTTCATGTTAATTTATTATTATTATTATTAATTTATTATAATTATTATTTAGGTATTTTCGGAGCATTTTATAAAAATTATTAGCATTCAGATAGGTTTTCTATGTCTTAGAAAACGCTATCAAGCAAATTATTACGAACGACGATATCATAGAAAATTATCTGATTACGGAATTTTACGGAGTTTTTGTCAGTTAGGGTATTTGAGAGAGATGACTCACTGGGATTTCAAGTACACGCTGAATCTTGTCGAGGAGCATGACGCAATCTTGGGTCGCAAGGTCTAGAAAAGGCGAATTGTGGAAACGGAAATCGACTTCTCCCTCCCGCGGAGTGTAATGAGGAAGGAGTGGGGATCTAGCGCGTAGGGTGCAGCCAATCAGTGGCGACGACGTAAGCTAGATGTCGGTACCATGGTGGGGGAGCCAACAGGTGCATATATCGTTCGACGCGCCGTGAAACAAGAACAATCTGTGTAGTTCTTGCCGAGTGTGGATATACGCGGGAATCGCTCCGATGTTCCGTGGAAGAGGACTATCTGTGTAGAACTTGCGGTGTACGGTTGCAAGTGCGTGTCGCTCCGATGTTCAGTGGAGTTGAAGACTAACTTTTGCAAAACTTAACCAGTGCGGTTGTACGAGTGTTTGGGTCCGAGGTACGGACCATAGAATTATCTAATCTACCAGAATATCATCAAATTCCGACGGAGATGACGACGTCCAGGAGACTGTGGGAAGCTCACAACATCATCAAGAACGAGGGAAATGCTTTGGCAATTTCCAGTGGTAAGCGCAAATGACGCGGAAATACGCAATCTCTCATTTTTCTTTGTTTTACATTTCATATTTCAGTAACTTCATAGCTTGGAAATAAGAGTAAAATCAATTTATCAGACTCCGTTTTCACGTAATTTTCTATCGGTAATATTCAAATCACAACGCTCCAATTTAAATTTTGTACTTATTATTATTATTAATTTTGCTATACTTGTTTTATATAATAAATTCATTTCTTTTACAATGCAATCTTTGCTTTCAGTAGGTAGCATTAGATATAGACCAATTCCTTCTCCTGATACAATTGTTTGTTGGGTTAATGATCAAATCATACCACGATCTGAGTGAATAGAGTCTTGAAGGTGTTCTGCCAGAGCTAGACGTTGTTAAATACAAATTTAGATTTCAACATTGCGTTGAGGTCTTGGCGCCCATTAAAACAACATAGCTTAGGCAAAGGTAAACAGTTACATTTCTCACCCAACAGTTAGGAGCTAGCAAAACGTCTCATTTGTACGCTCAACGTGGAGCAAAGTAAATAACGTTTCACTTGTCGCCGACAACTTGGGGCTGAAAACCTAATAACATTTGTGGAAGGAGAAGGGTATATATTTCTGTGCCTGTATTTTGGGGGTTATTTGTCTGTATCAGTGTATATCATTATGGGGGATGAGAAAGAAAGACAGATGAGGTTACGTAGTGGTCATCAACGGGAGAGTGATGATACGAGCAGTATGTCGAGTGATGGTAGTACCGGGGTAGCGGAGGTAAATCCCGATACTGAAACAGGGAGTGTAGGCGGCCAACCAGAATTAAAAACTTTACTTCTCGAGTTTATGTATCAGAACAAAGTTAGTAGTGATGCCTTAAATGCAAAGTTAGAACAGAATAACGCTAAATTAGAACAAAACAGTAGGGAAAATAAAGAAAGTACAGAAGCTTTAAATGCAAAGTTAGAACAGAATAACGCTAAACTAGAACAAAACAGTAGGGAAAATAAAGAAAGTACAGAAGCTTTAAATGCAAAGTTAGAACAGAATAACGCTAAACTAGAACAAAACAGTAGGGAAAATAAAGAAAGCACAGAAGCTTTAAATGCAAAGTTAGAACAGAATAACGCTAAACTAGAACAAAACAGTAGGGAAAATAAAGAAAGTACAGAAGCTTTAAATGCAAAATTAGAACAGAATAACGCTAAACTAGAACAAAACAGTAGGGAAAATAAAGAGAGTAATAGGGAATTGAGCGATAGTTTAAACGCCAGATTAGAACAAAACAGTAGGGAAATGAGTGACAAATTCGAACTGATTAGAGGTGAGATCCGGGGGGTGATGGAAGAAAAGGCTAAAGAGATTATTGCAGATGTAGACAGAAAATTAGGAAAAGTACAGGAGGAGTTGGAAATTAGAATCAGTACACAGGCTGAAAATTTAAAAGAACTAGTGCAACTGGAAACACAGCAGGTCAAAAAGCAATTGGGGGGAGAAATTGACAAAATTCAGGTAGCTACTAAAGAGGTTAAGGAACAGCTGGGGGGTAGAATTGAGAAAGTCCACTCACAAATAGTTGCAGAAGTAAATGATTTAAGAGAGAGTAATAAAGAGAGCATTAGCAAGATTGAGGAGAAACAAGCAAAGCTATATGATAAAGTAGAAGAATCAGAAGGAAACATTAAATTAACAGTAAACAGTATTGAGAGGAAGGCTGAGGAGAAAATCGCAGAATTAGAGTTAAAATTAAAAGCTAGGATCAGGCAAGAAAATAGTCAGAATAGGCCAGTTTTTGTGAATAGCACACACAGGGAGGTAGAACTGGGTAAGTTCAGCAATCGACAGGGGTGCCCAATGGAGTTCATGAACACTATAGAAAATAAATTCGGGGAGAGGTTGGAAAATGGTAGTATTGAGTGGTGCCAGGTAGTTGAAATTTTAGAACAAGTGTTTGTGGGGGAAACGAGGAATTGGTTTGCTGTCTACAGAGACAAGTTTACTGATATGAATGATTTTAAAATAAAATTCTGTGAAAAGTTCTGGAATGAGGTTATTCAGTCGCAGCATCGTGAGGGAGTAGTGTGTGGTAAATATAACCCTAAAGGAAGCTCCACCATGACCGAATACTTTTTAGGGCAGGTATTAGTGTGTAAATATCTGGATGGCTTGAAGGAGGAAAGTGATGTGGTAAGGTTGCTACTTAGGCACTTTCCCTATAGGATCAAGGAGGCTGCTTGTATCCAGAATGTAAAGACTATATCACAAGTAGAAAGTTTGTTAAGCACATTTGATGCACTAGGGAGAGGGGGTTATGAGGACAATTTCAATAGGAACCAGGGTAATAATAATAATAGACCTAATGAAGCCAGGCATCAGGAAGTTCAAGGGAACGGTGGCGAAGGGGCCAATGCTCAAAATAGAAATAATAATAATCAGCTAAATCAGAACAGAGGAAATGGCTATGGTAATCAGTATCAAGGGAGGAACAATGATTACAGGGGAAATCAAGGGAGAAACAATGATTTCAGGGGAAATCAAGGGAGAAATTATAATGACAATAATTACAACCAGAATAGGGGTCAAGGAAGAGGACAGCCTAGTGGTAGTAATATACAGCCAAACAATGACAACACAACTCAGAACAACCAGACCAGTGCAGTAGTAACTAGTACTACGGCCAGCTGTAGCGGTTCTTTAAACGCGAACCAGGCTGCGAAGTAAGGTCAGAATCTCAGTCTGTAGCATGCCCTGTCCATACAATTATACAGGAACCCTATGACCTAAATGTAAGAAATGAATTATTACATGAACTAAATGATGAAGGTATTATTCAGGAAGTGGTTAGTAAGAGCCCCATAGTTAAATTTAACGTGTCCGAGGCGTACACAGATGTTTTAATTGATAGTGGTTGTATGAAGAGTTGCATAAGTAGTGCATTTTATGATAAAATGAAAGGAACTGGAGTAAATTTTGAGGAGATGCCAATTAAAAGCACTTTTGTTATCACAGCTGTTGGGAAGAGGTCTAAAGTAATTTCTAAGCAAGTTTTAGTAGACATTAAAATTAATAATCATGTAGAGAAGCAGATTTGCCTTGTAATTCCAAATTTAGTATTCAGTGTTATCTTGGGTTCAGAGTGGCTAAGTAGAGTGTCTGGTAACTTATGTTATGATGTAGGGAGTTTGAAATTTAAATGGGGAGATTCTGAAGTAGAAGTAGCGTTCAATGACCATATTCAGAGGAGTAGTATTGTAGGTGTGATTTGTACTTTAAATGAGATATCGCCAGCCGTAGAGCGGGGTTCTCCATGTTTTGTGGGCAGTGTGATTACGAACGGAAGTCTAGAGGACTCGTTACGTGAGGCTGCATTTCAGGGAAATATAGAGGATGAACAGTGTGTTCGGCTCTATGATGTGTTATTGTGTAATAGGAGAGTTTTTGACGATCGCATTGGTATGGCCAATTGCTATACACATTCATTGAACGTTATTGATAGGTCAGTATTCACAGGACATAGATATCCTGTACCTTTCGCTTATCAGAGTGCAGTTGAGGCACAAATTAATCAGATGCTTGAAGATGGGATTATTGAGCACTCGAACAGTCCATATGTTAATTCTTTGATCACGGTACCCAAGACCGACGGCACTGTTCGTATTTGTTTAGACGCTCGTTTGGTTAACAGTAGAATTAGTTCAGATCAGCTGAAATCTATGTCAATAGAGGAATTAATGCAAACATTTGAGGGGAAGAAGTATTTCACTTGTGTAGATTTGAGTTCCAGTTTTTGGCAAGTGCCACTTATGTACGAAGATAGACCATTTACAGCTTTTAGTCATAAATATAACCTTTATCAATTTTGTAGAACACCTTATGGGTTAAAGAGTAGTTCAGCAGCTTTAATTAGGGCTTTAAACATCGCATTAGGGGATGACACAGGAGAGTTTGTAACCATTTACATTGATGATATGGTAATTAGTTCACGCAGTTTTGAGGAGCATCTATGTCATTTAAATATAGTGTTTCAGAAGTTAGATCAGGCAGGGTTCACTTTGAAGCTGTCTAAGTCGTCATTCTGTCAGTCAGAAGTGACATTTTTAGGTCATAGAGTGTCGAGTAGAGGTGTAACACCAGAAGAAAGTAGGGTTAATAAGATACTTAACGCAGAGGTGCCACAGAATGTTAAACAGTTAAAAACTTACCTGGGAATTTGCAACTTTTTCAGGAGGTTCGTTCTTAAATACTCAGGGTTGGTAGAACCATTCAGGGAATTGCTTAAAAGTGGGACTCGGTGGAGATGGGAGTCTAAGCATGATCAGGCTTTTAGAGCGCTGAAGGAAGGTTTTGAGAAAGCTGTAGTGCTGAAATATCCGTTAAAAGATAAGGAATATGTGGTTATGACAGATGCTTCACATATAGGCATTGCTGGAGTATTATGTCAGAAAGATGATGAGGGTAATCTGTGCATTGTATCTTTAGCCTCGCGAGGACTGACAGCAGCGGAGAAAAGATACACGATTACTGAGTTAGAGCTTTTAGGTATTGTTTTCAGTTTAGGGAAATTTAGAATGTATTTAGTAGGGGGGAAATTTGAGATCCACACAGATCACCATGCATTACTGTATATGAGGACTTGTAAACTCAGTTCTAACAGAGTTAGTAGGTGGATTCTTGCTCTGCAGGAATACGAATTCACAGTAAAATATATTAAAGGTAAAGATAACATTCTTGCAGACATGCTATCGAGGGACACTAATTTATGTAGGGATTATCCTGTGGTTAAAGCAGAGGATGGTATTTTAATATATGCATGTGTGGACAGGAGCAACAGGGCATCGTTACAGACACTGAGAAATATGCTAGGTAGAGCAACGTGATGACGTTCATTTTAAGGGAGCCACTTGCAAGGTTGGAAGCAGGTGACGCAGAAACATTTATAGTTTCCAAACGTATTGGGAAAACAGCATATGTGCTGGAGAATAGTGAGGGAAACAGATTATACGGGACGTATAATATACATAGTCTACGAAAATATGTGGCATAAAGTGAGTGTGTTTAGCTGGCGAGCCAGCCTATCAAATGAGTAAGTGTGGTGTCTGGTGCGTGGAAGATCTGGTCTTAAGGCAGGCGTATCAGAAGTCACACAGGGGGGTAGTATGTAAGTAAATGAGAGTTTTTAAGGTACAGGGAAATATGACGGGATTGTCGGATGCTGTTGAGCACTAAATTGTCTCGATGCACCAAGGCCATTTTGGCAGCGCTGATGGGTTCCCATTTATCTCCAAGAGATGGGGGAGCGCTTGAATAGGGCTTGTTAGCTTAAGGCGTCCACGAGATAAAAGATGGGCCATCAGAATGCGAGACAGTCCTTCATGAAACTCATACATATCAGCACACGTGATTTCTGTTTACGGCCTCGCCATGTAAGATTTGTAAGTGTGTAATTTAAGATAATTTGTACAATGGTATTATGTGTGTGAGGAGAAATGGTCTGTGTTGAGAACTAGTATTAAGTAGAATATGGTTAACGGGAACTTAACAAGACAGGGCGATTACGGCACAGAAATATTTGGTGTTATATGTAATGCGCATTTACTGTTTTTTTTTCAGAAGTCAATATTCATTTAATCTACTTTAAAGAGAGATTAAGTATTATGGTCACGAGGCGCTGCCACAGTAGTGTGATCGTGTGCTCAGTGATAAGTGGAATTAAATGTCACCATAAGGAGGGGACCTCCAGTGAAATTAGGGAGTTCTATGGTGATATAAATATATCAGAACACCTTCAATGCGTGTGATATGACATCATAAATACATAGTGCTCACACATTAATTATGTCTATTTCTCCAACATAGAGAAATTTGAGAGGCGGAAATATCCGTGGAACACTATTCCATATGTAAAACATTGGACTGGTTGCAAAGTGCAATCCATTGTGACAACAAACTTTGACGCAAAGTGCGTGAAAAAAAAAATATGAGTGTATATATCTGTAATTTAGGGTGATTTCATTTATGTAATATGTATTTTGGATGGGGTTTATTAACGTGTCTGGGATAATCGGATAATGGACCGTCGTCACGGTAAATCATCCGATGATCCGAGGCGAATATGTAACGTGTTTTTCGAGGGGTTTTATGCAACTGGCATAAGTCAGTAGGAAGCCATTCTATATTTATTTACGCGGCAAATTGTTCAGCCAAGAGAATTTTCATGTTAATTTATTATTATTATTATTATTAATTTATTATAATTATTATTTAGGTATTTTCGGAGCATTTTATAAAAATTATTAGCATTCAGATAGGTTTTCTATGTCTTAGAAAACGCTATCAAGCAAATTATTACGAACGACGATATCATAGAAAATTATCTGATTACGGAATTTTACGGAGTTTTTGTCAGTTAGGGTATTTGAGAGAGATGACTCACTGGGATTTCAAGTACACGCTGAATCTTGTCGAGGAGCATGACGCAATCTTGGGTCGCAAGGTCTAGAAAAGGCGAATTGTGGAAACGGAAATCGACTTCTCCCTCCCGCGGAGTGTAATGAGGAAGGAGTGGGGATCTAGCGCGTAGGGTGCAGCCAATCAGTGGCGACGACGTAAGCTAGATGTCGGTACCATGGTGGGGGAGCCAACAGGTGCATATATCGTTCGACGCGCCGTGAAACAAGAACAATCTGTGTAGTTCTTGCCGAGTGTGGATATACGCGGGAATCGCTCCGATGTTCCGTGGAAGAGGACTATCTGTGTAGAACTTGCGGTGTACGGTTGCAAGTGCGTGTCGCTCCGATGTTCAGTGGAGTTGAAGACTAACTTTTGCAAAACTTAACCAGTGCGGTTGTACGAGTGTTTGGGTCCGAGGTACGGACCATAGAATTATCTAATCTACCAGAATATCATCAAATTCCGACGGAGATGACGACGTCCAGGAGACTGTGGGAAGCTCACAACATCATCAAGAACGAGGGAAATGCTTTGGCAATTTCCAGTGGTAAGCGCAAATGACGCGGAAATACGCAATCTCTCATTTTTCTTTGTTTTACATTTCATATTTCAGTAACTTCATAGCTTGGAAATAAGAGTAAAATCAATTTATCAGACTCCGTTTTCACGTAATTTTCTATCGGTAATATTCAAATCACAACGCTCCAATTTAAATTTTGTACTTATTATTATTATTAATTTTGCTATACTTGTTTTATATAATAAATTCATTTCTTTTACAATGCAATCTTTGCTTTCAGTAGGTAGCATTAGATATAGACCAATTCCTTCTCCTGATACAATTGTTTGTTGGGTTAATGATCAAATCATACCACGATCTGAGTGAATAGAGTCTTGAAGGTGTTCTGCCAGAGCTAGACGTTGTTAAATACAAATTTAGATTTCAACATTGCGTTGAGGTCTTGGCGCCCATTAAAACAACATAGCTTAGGCAAAGGTAAACAGTTACATTTCTCACCCAACAGTTAGGAGCTAGCAAAACGTCTCATTTGTACGCTCAACGTGGAGCAAAGTAGATAACGTTTCACTGGCACTTCTCCACTTTCCTCTTTCCTTCCACCATTCTTCTTCCACGATCTTGTCCCAGTCCAGATTTCTTTTTCTTACGCCGTTCTTCACTGAATCCATCCACCTTGTTCTAGGTCTTCCTCTTGGTCTCTTACCCTTGCACTTCGCCTCCAGCATCTGTCTTGGTATTCTATTTTCCTCCATCCTCTTTACATGTCCAAACCACCTTAGTTTATTCTTCTCAATTCTCTCATTTAGTTTTCCCATCCCAACTTCCTTCCTAACATCTTCATTCCTCACTATGTCTTTCCTTGTCTTTCCTATCATACTTCTTAGGAATTTCATTTCACTGGCTTGGATTCTACTCTCTTGCCTGCTTGTCAGGGTCCAAGTCTCAGCTGCATAAGTTAATATGGGAACATAGTACACTTTATACATTACCTCCTTGCTTTTCCTTGGTACTTCCTTATCCCAAACAAGTTTTCTTACACTTTGATAGAATGCATTGCTCTGCTGTACCCTCCTGCCAATCTCCATGTCCAACCTACCAGTTTGCATCAATTCACTTCCTAGGTATTTGAACGTGTCCACAATTTCCAAACTCTGACTTCCAATTTTCACAATGCCCTTTCCTTGTCTTTCCCCACTTGTCATCACCATGGTCTTGCTTTTCTCTACTGATTTTCAGGCCGTACTTCTGAATATTTTCGTTCAGTGCATCTAGTTGATTTTGCACTTCTTCGGTGTTCCTTCCCCAGACCACAATATCATCTGCAAATAATAGTAACTTCATTTCTTTATGTCCATATGCTTCCTTTGTTTCCTTTACTATTTCATCCATCACCATTATGAACAAGAGAGGTGACAGCACACTCCCCTGTCTTAGTCCAGTCTCGTTCCTAAACCAGTCTGTCTTTCCAACTGGGGTCAGTACCCTGCTAACACAGTTGTTGTACATTGCTTGCACCATTTCCAACATTTCTCTTCCCAGTCTCTTCTTAACCATGGTTTCCCATACCTTCTCTCTGGGGACACTATCATATGCCTTTTCTAGATCTATGAAAGTCATGATCAAATCCTCTCCATATTCCCAGTTCTTTTCCATCCCCTGCCTCAAGCTAAAGATTGGGTCCACTGTGGATCTTCCACTCCTGAAGCCATACTGTTCCTCTTGCAACTCTCCTTCCACCTTTCTTCTCATTCTTCTTTCTAGTATCCTTTCCAGTATTTTTACTATCTGTGATATGAGGGTGATCCCTCTATAGTTATCACACACCTTCTTGTCCCCCTTCTTAAACACTGGTATTATTAGCCCTTTCTCCCAGTCTTCTGGTACACATTTCCGTTTCCACACACACTTAGCAGTCGATACAACCATTGCATACCAACAGGTCCAGCAGCCTTTATCATTTCTACACTGACTTCATCCACCCCTGTTGCTTTTCCCATCTTCATTTTCTGTACTGCTAATTCCACCTCCAGCATTGTTATATCATCTTCTGTTATAGAGTCGTCAGGTTGTGTCACTTCCATCTCACCAGTACAATTGCTCACATTCAATAGCTTATCGAATTACTCCTTCCATCGTCCCTTTATCTCTTCTGGGTGTGTTAACAACTCTCCATCTTCCTTTTTCACTAGCTTTGTAGTAACTCTTTCTTTCCTCTTACTTCTTAGAAGCCCATACAGCATCCTTTTACTGCCACTTACATCTGTTTCCATTCTTCGTGTAAATTCTCCCCAACTTTTCTTCTTTTCTTCTCCTACCACTTTCTTACACCTCCGTTTGCTATCGTGATACTTCCTTTTGCTTTCTTCTGTTTGATCTCGGTTCCATTCTTTCCATGCAGACTTCTTTTCTTTCACTGCTTTCCTCACTTCCTCATTCCACCATTGGTGTCTCCTTCTCTTTCACTCTTGTTGACGTCCTACCACAAGCACTCTCTGCTGCACCAACAAATGCCTTTTTAAAGTGAGACCATTCCTCTTCTATGTTTTCCACTTCAGTAACTGGGATTTGTTGCTTCAATCTCTCCTGAAAATCTTCCTGTACGGTTTTGTCTTTCAATTTCCATACTTTTATTTTACTTTCTCTGATCTCCTTTAGGTTTTCCAATTTTTCCCATCTAAATTTTGCCACCACAGCTCTATGGTCCCCATCAAATGCTTCTCCTGGTAAAGCTGTCACATCTATCAGCTTTCTGCGATTAGTCCTTTCCACCAGAAAGTAGTCAATTACTGAATTTGTTCTTCTATCGCCCCAACCATATCTCGTAATTTTCCTGCTGTTTTTCTTCCGAAACCATGAATTACCCACTATCAGTCCATTCCTTTCACAAAAGTTTACAAGTTCCTCTCCTTCCCGGTTCTTTTTCCCATATCCATATGGTCCAATGACTTCTTCCTTTCCTTGTCTCTCGTTTCCGACTTGTGCATTCATATCTCCCATGATCACCACTTCTACATCTGAAATTACTCTTTCTACATCCTCCAGGAATACTTCAATATCTTCTTCTCTGTTTCCAGTCTGTGGTGCATACACTTGTATGAAGTCCATCACGTCATTTTTCATCTTCATTCTAATTTTCATTATTCTGTCACTCACACCCTCGACCACTTCAACATACTCCTCCAGTTGTTTCGAGGTTATCAGTCCCACGCCATTTTTTGCCTCTTGGCCACCACTCCAGTATAATGTATATCCTTTCCTCAATTTCTTCCTTCCTTTACCTTTCCATTTCACTTCACTCAGCCCCATCAATCCAACATTCTCCCTCTCCATGAAGTCTACCACCTCCTCCACCTTGCCTGTCAGGGTCATGACATTCATGATTCCCACTTTCATTTCGGTTACTGGTCGCCCATTTCTCACAATTCCCCCAGTACCAAAAGAACTGCGCGTCGCCTGCAGGGTACGCCCTAACCTTTTCCGATTCATTCGAAGTGCCATTTCCATTTTAGGCTATTATTACGATGGGGTCGCCACTCCCAAAGGCATTTTATGAAGCTACTGCCAGCTGTTATACAGGCCGCCCCTAACATGGGAAACAGACGCCCTTGCAGCCGCCCCTAACCTGGGAAACAGACGCTGCCGATTGATGCTGTACTCTTACTATTCCCCGAGTACTGGGTTGCCTCTTCCGCAATCTCCACCGTTCCGAAGTCCATCTTCTCCGCTGCAGATTCCGTTGAGGTCTTCGCACGTAACCCTGTGCACGGGGCCTATGTTATACCCCATAGGACTGGGTCCTCACCAGAACTTAGCCGGTACTGTAGTTCCATGGTATATTACAGTACCGTTGCCCACCCCCGCGACGTGGACGCGCCTGGCAAGATTTATCCATGTAGCCAATTAAAATTGCCTCATGGACCGGGTTAAGGAGCTGTCTAAATCCAGCCTCGAAGGCTGGATTATAAAACTGCTCCCTTATTAACTGTCTGAAAAATCACTGCCCGATGAATCAGATGAACTGTCATTTAAGTTTATAACGAGTGGCTCAACAACGGGGACGTCTTCTGTTAGCCAATCCTTTTCCTTTTTTTTTTGGTGTGTTCGATGCATTTTTTCCATAGCTCCGGTGTTACAGACCTCAAGGCTTCTTTGCAGAGATCTCGCATCACCTCCATTGATCTTCCTCTCTCCGCCTGGTTACTCATATTCACTTTAGCTATTTTATTTTTCACGTAGGACCAAACCAGCTCTATGGGGTTGAGCTCACAATGAGCAACTGGCAACCAGACGAGTTCGACGTCAGGACGAACATTCTTGATTATCTGTTCCAGCTTCTTTTTAGGTGCCCTGAAGTGAGGTTTGGCGTGAACAATTAGCTCTGCTTTCGTCATACTTTCATATTTTTGGATTCTGGGAGGAAGAGGAATATCTTTAATTGCAGCGGCACATCTCTTCACCGTGGTTATCGACCTTCCAATACACTTGGATACTATTTGTTAAAGCCTCTTATCATTATTACTTTCTCTCTCGCATCTACAAAAACATATTGCACTTATAATCATGGCAAATTCTTCCTCCGTTAACTGCGGATTAGCTGGCATCTTGATCGATGTGCAAACAATAGATAATACAGACAGTGATAGTTGCTGCTTATTGCTAATGACTCAACGAAGAACAAAGGTCAGAGTTTGGTGTGCGTAGGAACGAGCGCGCAGCAACTGGCAACATTGCCAGGCTGCTGCGGTACTATCGCCGCCCTCAATGGTCCGATTAAATATCAATCCATATAAAATCGATAATCACAAGTGGATAAAACGTAGTTTTACGTTAAGCCTTGCATTGCTATGAGCCTCATAACAAGCCATATTTCATACTGCTATGACCACCCAGGCCCGAGAAAAAGTTGTTTTACAAATTTCACAACAACTGTTTTAAGAAACGTCAGATCAGATTAAAACTTCATATACGCGTTAACAATAAGTTCCTTTAAGACTTATTAGAGTTTCGTTACGATCCGATCAATACTTTTAACGTAATGATCCTTCTAATTGAGCGCTCCGTGAACTTGGTAAGAAAAACCGGTACTTTTTTTGTTCAATCTGCTATAAAATTTTAACGAGATACAAAGCAAATATTTGCTCTTTATCGTTAAACGGCAAATAAAACAAGGAAAAGTTTGGTGTAAGTTGTTCTTATGTAAGACTAAGGGTAAAGGTTTTATTGACCTCTAAACTCGAGTATCTATACTTATTTCCCCGACAGTAGGTGCACTAGAGCCAACATTTTGTCATATGCATGTGGTCTGCCATGCTCATAGCGTCTTTTGTGCAGGGGCAGGACGAAATTAGCATAGTGGGAGAGTCACACATTAGTGAAACAAACCGAAGACGTATAAAACATGTTATTTCGACGCACATGAACCAGTTCTGCAGCAAGGATACAGGAATTTGCATACTTTTTGGGTGATGTAGCAGGTGCAGCTAGATATATTAGTCCGAAAATAGAATCAAGCATATTGGTAATCAGGCATGTGACAGTAACAGGGGCCGGTATGGAATAAGGAGAGTTAAAATACATTTTTTAATTTGTTGACATTAAAAAATATATATATTTTTAAATTTGTTGACATAGAGCCTCCGTGGCTTAGGCGGCAGCACGCCGGCCTCTCACCGCTGGGTCCGTGGTTCAAATCCCGGTCACTCCATGTGAGAGATCTGTGCTGGCCAAAACGGAGGCAGACAGGTTTTTCTCCGGGTACTCCGGTTTTCCCTGTCACAATTTCATTCCAGCAACACTCTCCACTATCATTTCATTGCATCTGTCATTCATTTAATTATTGCCCCAGGAGAGTGCGACAGGCTTCGGCAGCCGGCACAGTTCATATCCTCGCCGCTAGATGGGGGCTTCATTCATTCCATTCCTGACCCGGTCGGTTGACTGGAAGCAGGCTGTGGATTTTCATTTTCAATTTGTTGACATAATGTCACAAACCAGCCAACACGTTAACATGCATGGTCAGACTACTCCAAACTCGAAAGACCACACACAGCCACTCCATACATTACCTCATTAATTTCATTCGTCATTAACTCCTCTCATGAGATCCGTAAACTCATTCCCACATCACCACATCCCCTACCTCATAGAAACCGGAATAATTAAGGGTAGAACCAAAAAAACTACATTAGGACTGTATTCGCCAAATGACTAGATTGATGCTCTTCAGGGATATGTGAGTTCGAGAAACATGCGTTAGTAAATTCAACAGGATTTTAAAATGAAAGATATTCTGTCGCAATCTAAGGTCATTTATGTATTTTATTCTTATATTCAAGTCGCCTCCGTGGTGCAGTGGTCAGCATGATTAGCTGCCGCCTAGGAGGTACGCGGTTCGATTCCCGGCTCTGCCACGAAATTTGAAAAGTGGTATGAGGACTGGAACGGGGTCTACTCAGCCTCGGGTGGTCCAAATGAGTAGAGGGGGTTCGACTCCCACCTCAACCATCCTCGAAGTGGTTTTTCGTGGTTTACCACTTCGTCTTCGGGCAATTGCCGGGGTGGTACCTTCCGTAAGGCCACGGCCGCCTCCTTCCCTCTTCCTTGCCTAACCCTCCCACTCTTCCCATCTCTTCATCAGGCCCCTGTTCGCTTTGCAGGTGAGGCCACCTGGGTGACGTGCTAGTCACACTCCACAGTTGTATCCCCGACTTAGTCTCAAGCTCCAGGACACTGCCCTCAGTGGCGGTGAAGGTGGGATCCCTCGCTTAGTCCGTGGGAAAAGCCAACCCTGGAGGGTAAACGAAAAAAAAAAAGAAAGACTTCTTATATTCAACATGGCCTGAAACAATACCTCGTAGAATTTACCTACACATAAGATATACGGCAAAATAAGCAAGAAGTCACGAAATCGTTCAAACCTTTGAAGTTTTAGGACAATATTCATTATTTCAACGCTATCGAGACCAAGAGTGCTATTCATTATAAAACAATTATTTCGCTCTGAAAATTACAAAATATGTTGTCTGTCTCTCTACCAGCTTGTCTGTATTTCTTTCGGTGGAGTGCTTAAAACTGTTTTGTTTGTTAGTTCTTGGAACTATTAGACTTTAGGGTTGGTACGCAAACAGTCTTGCTAACTTACCAGGGCCTATGTAATGCCAAAAATAAGAAGAAATGTGTAACTTACTATTATAGTTCGCCCACTGTAGAAATTACATGGTATCGTGCAATTGATTGTGCTGACAAGGAAAGGGACCACCTTGTGGTGTAGCGGCTAACATTCTTGGCTGTCGCCCCGGTGGCCCGGGTTTGATTCCCTGCCCTGCCACGAAATTAAATTTTGGTTTGGGGTACTGAAATTGTATCGATGATACTTAAGTCATCCAAGCGGTGCTCATTTCGAGGACTTGCGCCAGGTCAGTGGGCACGAGTTCCCTTTTTTCTACATTCTTATTCTGCAATTCGAATTGAGAGCACATCACTCCGTAGAGTTGTTAGAATAGCTTCCGTAAAATATTCTCAAAGGCCTATGCTACAAGTAGCCCTCATGAGTTAATCCAATTGCATATGTATATGTAGGCTAATCCAGATATGGTATTTAAGACTTTTGATTTTCATTGCATTGTAAGTTCTGGGCATGGGAAAATCTCGAAGCTAAATATACAATTTTCAGCGAATGAACATCCAAAGTACAGTATAGCAAGCATCATGCAGGGAGACTGTACCAGAGAGAACAAGAATTGCTTGAAGGCATGGCGACATAGTGCGTAATTTGTGCTCGTACTACGAATGATGTTGTCAGGACGGTGATGATGATGATGATGATGATGAAGATGGTGATAACGATGAAGACGGTGATTTACTAGTTAGGAACCAAGGGAATATAAATAGCTGATACTTAAAACTGAAGCGGATCTATGGTAAACACAAAATGAACTTGCAAGTTGATTGAGAAAGTACAGAAACTACCCAATCACCATATTTTATGGAGATTGGCTAATCCAGAAGTAGACATGAAATGGAGTAGCCTAGCACAAATAGGTGGAAGCAAAGGTTGCTTTTGTGTGAGACCTCCATGGGCGAAGCCAGGACTGTATACTGCAAACACTGTGGAGTGCCTGATACCCTAGCTCACGTTCAAAAAACATAATTAAGAAGGGGATTTACTACAAACGTTGGGAATCACCGAAGTAGATCTAAGATGCAGCTGTAACATTTCAGAAATGTTACGCGATCCATGTTTTCGTGTCTTTCTCGTGTTAGAAGCAAAAATACAATGGGCATAATAAATTGTTATTGGCCATAAGAAGGATGCAAGATTTATGCTGGGCCCCACCGTCAGATGTGAAGTAACCTTCGGCATAACAAAACAGGTCGTTTAGAGAAAACGATAGGCTTCAAAGAGAAGAGAAAGCTTGTGGTACGTTTCGAATAAGCGAGAGGAACATCATCAACATTTTTAAATCACTCATCAAGTTTGGGTACCTATGCCTAAGTATAAGGAAGAAGGAAGATTGTAGTTTTACGTGACCGTTAATCGCGAGATCATAAGCCACGGGACCTCCTTTTTACGTGGAATCCGAACCACAGGACATGGCATTTCACTTTGAAAATCTCACATGCATTGACCGGGAATCGAACCCGGTCTGCCGTGGTGAGAGGCCAACAGCTTGACCGCTGCGCCACCACGCCCCCTATATGCCCAAGTATAAATGACCTAATTTTGCTATCAATGAATCCATTGAATAATAGAGAATTCATCTTCAATGTATTTAGGAACAGTATGAGACGTAGTCTATTGGTACCCAATAACATTTTATTGCTAATAATAATAATAATAATAATATGAATAGAAGAGAGGAACGGCTTTACGAAGCCCTGTCATACGGGCTGGCCGTGCGCGCCTGAACTGACGAGTTCCAGCATAGACAGTTTGAGGCTAGGTCATACGGCCCTAAAAGCACTTGCCAGGCTTGCAAGGCACCACACCATACTATACACAGCTCACTCGCACACGTAGCTAGCGGCAGGTGGGGGAGAGGCAAGGACATGACGTCACGCGCTTGTGGCTTATTTCTTAGACTGCCCGTATGGGTGCAGCAGGATAGAACATACTACAGGCACTAGCTATGCAGGGCCCTGCTCGACAGTGTCTGCCAGCCAGCTAGCTCATAAATTGTCTCGAAGCTAGTAATTGAATGGAGATTGTTGGAAGAAATGAAAACGTAAAAACCCTTATAGTGGGCGATGTATTGAAGATTGAGATATGCTGTTGTGGACTTTCTCGTAGCACTTTCCAAGCTGAACAATAACTTCCACATAACTTTGTGTATCAGAACATCATTCACAAATACAATGTGTGATACGACGTTCAGAGTCTTACACTCATAGTATATTGATATTTTAATGGTTTACCCAGCGTAAGCTTAAAATGTGCAAGGATGCCGTTTTTTTTTTTTTTTTACTCTTTCACTGAAATCATTACTGCTTGGCTTCCTTTGATCATAAATAAATTATTTGCTACAGAAACCTGCCTCGAGATATCCTTTACAGAATGGTCATAACCGCATCAAAATACCTCCAGTGCTTCTCGAGATTGCCCGTAACGTCCAAGAATTGGGGACTTAGTTTTATACTAAGTAGAGATTGTGGTTGTTTTGGCCAATAACCAGTCAAGAAGCCAATCTTGTACAACTCAAATATTTTATATCAATTTATTGGGGCTAATGGATTTTTCAGTTGCCTTGTCAGCTATCAGGTCCGAAGCTGAATTGAATAAACTCTTATATGCATAAATGCTTGTAGGTCTATAGATCATCTAGAATTTTGGATTTACAGTATATCCTACGAAACCAACTACAAGTTCTGTTAGTTTATCAGCCTGGAGACCAGTCGGATCCTGAGCAGAAACTCACAAAAAGCCAAAGGCAGTACCGAATTAGGGAAGGTGAGGAGTAAGGTACTTCCCATTATAATGTAATGTTTGGAATTTTGGTAGTGTGTATAGGGTTAGTCTCCTAAGATGTCCGCCTCAGATACCTCCTGATATTTACATTCTGTCTTCACTCTTATGGATGGTGATATCATGTGGCATTATTAATCACTGAGACAATACCAACTCTGAATATTTTTAAATGGAACTGTACTGATCCCTGACACCAGTATAGCAGACTCAATCTATACAAATTCAATAGTACGGTATAACTTTCAAAATTATACAAGTACTTTAGACAAAAATGTGTATTGCAAATTGCAATATTTTTCGCTCCTGAAAACTTGAATAGGACACCACCCGAAAGATCATGGAAGTAGCAAGCACGTTACAGCTGCAACTATTTCCCCAAAGATGACAACTTTGTAAGCTCGTTTACTCCAAAAGTACTCTCTTATTTTGAAAATACTTCCAGCATTAAATTTGTCTAATATAGAACTGCCATTAATTAAGATTAAAAAGAGACACCTGTTAATACTTGAATGTTAAATAGGTCCTCATCAGCATGGATTGTATTAAGATAACATACTTATGTACTAAAATGGTTATTTTCTATGAAAAGTAATGGAATAAAATTCAACTCTAAAAAATCCAATTTAGAATATGCAAGTCTAAGAAAAATGGACGCTGTACAAAATTATTTAAGAAAATAGCTGAACATGTATTTGAGATCTAATAAAGGTTATTGATAGGAATGTTTTATTAAATATACTGTAAATGTGTTACCCAGTTTGGGTAACAAAGTTTAATATCCATCAATGACACATGTACCGGTAACCAAATAGATCTCACCTTTCTCCGAAAATCTCTGGCTGGCACCATTAAACTGTCCCCATTTCATTGCCTTCAGCTGTCATATCGCTCAGTCCCTAGAGCACAGTGTGTCAACCTCATTCCTCCATTCGCTAGGACAACAGATTATCGATCTGGGTTCTACAATCGCTCTGCACGACCCTGGAATGACCTGCCTCATGCAATAAAAGACCTTCCTCCACGACAATTTTGGCGCAAAGTGAAGGCTCTAAAGGGACTAAAACCCCATGTAAATTGAATTCATATATAATCTAACTTTGTGCGTGTATGTACAGGGTCTTTCATATAAAGTAAGAACGGCAAGCGGCAGTTTTGTTATCCGCTGCTGGGTGGCCTTGGCCGAGCTTGTGGCGCACCGTCGCCCCCTGCTTTAAGCGTGTGTACAATCCTGTACTGAACTGTAGTCCTTTCTGGGTTATACAGGCCTTGTATCTGGTAACCATATTCTGGCTGACGCGAGTGAGTTCTGCCACTGTAATGTTTCTGTTGCATGCGTCATGTTTCCTTTCAGTTCCTCCAATGTGCGAGGATTTATTAAAATTTGTTAAAATAAGGCTTACATACAAAAAAATACGAAGTTGCAATGGTAACTGTCTCACCATGTTAGCAGCTGTGGTTTAGACTGGCGACTGAACACCTGCACACTTCTTGCAAGGTCAAGTATATACTATGCGCGCGCTTTCAATAGTACAGCAGGGGGCCGTGGCGCGCCACAAGCTCGTCCAAGGCCACCGCAGCGGCGGATATCAAACTGCCGCTTGCCGTTCTAATTTTAAATGAAAGACCCTGTATGTATGTATATATGTGTGTGCATGCGTGAGCATGTATATGAGTGTGTGTGTGTGTGTGCATATATCTTCACCTTTATTTAAGACGTCATGTAGCCTACAGCAGATTACTGTATGTGTTTATAGCAATGTAAAGTTATAAATTGTATATATGTAACAAATTAGATTTCTATAGATTTAACGAACGGAGATGGAGACACTGCTTGCCCTTTCTCTGCCGTCCATAAATTGTTGCTACAATTTTATCATTTCATCTGATCTTGTCGACTTCATCGTTATGCTTTGGTGTACCATTATTCGTTACGGTTACGGCATGTATGACGTCATCTTGTTGTTCAGTGCATATGCACCGAGTCTGAGTTTACTCCTGGGGTCTGGCGTTATACGATACGGAGATGGCGAGTGCGTGACGTCATGCAGCAGAGTGCACCTCCCACTCTCCGTTCCCCACGCGGGAAGCCTAAGTTAAAGTGTGATGGAGTCTGTTGAGTCTGAGTTTACTCCTGGGGTCTTACTTACTTACTTAATTCCTGCCGCTCCTTCCGGAGCATAGGGCCTTGGCGAAATTTCTCCACGCAGTACGGTTCCTGGCCATTCTCTTCACTTGACTCCAGTTCTTGTCCACCTCTGCAATTTCATTTTCGATCGTCCTCTTCCATGTCTTCTTAGGTCGACCTCGCTTCCTGGTGCCTTGAGGATTCCAGTCTAGCACCGCTTTCTCAATAGCTCCGTCCGGCTTCCTTAGTGTGTGACCAATCCAGCGCCATTTCCTCTCCTTGATCTGGATGCTAATCGGTTGTTGATTGGTGATGGTCCAAAGATCTTCATTTGAGATTATGTCCGGCCACCTCACATTCATGATGCGACGCAGACATCTGTTAATGAACACCTGTAGCTGGTTGTTGATCGGTTTTGTGACTTTCCATGTTTCACAGCCGTAGAGAAGAATCGACTTTATGTTGCTATTGAAAAGGCGGAGCTTGGTCTTCCTGGAAATGTTTCCATTTCTCCAGATGGGGTAGAGCTGGACAAAGGCACCATTTGCCTTCCTGATATGGCTTCGAACATCTTCCTCTGCTCCCCCATCATTTGTGACTATACTTCCAAGGTAGAGGAAGGACTCAACTCGCTCAATGTCCTTTCCGTTGACTGTCAAACTAGTCGTGATGTCAGAATTTATCCTCATCTCTTTGGTCTTGTTGGTGTTGATCATCAGTCCTGCAGGTTCTGCTTCTCTCTGCAACCTCCCCAGCTTATCTTCTATGTCTCGGTACCGTTGTGCCATAAGACAAATGTCGTCTGCGAAATCCAGATCTTCAAGCCTGTCATTTATACCCCACTGAATACCCCTCTTCCGTCCTCCCATTACCTTCTTCATCACACTATCCAGGACCAACAGGAACAGAGTGGGGGAAAGGACACACCCCTGTCTCACTCCGGAACTGACCTTTATCTTTTCTGTTAATTTGCCTTCGTGAAGAACCTGGCACTCATACCCTTCGTACATCTCTTCCATGATTCTGATGATCTTTGTTGGAATTTTATATTCCTCGAGGGTCTTCCACATGATTCTTTGATTTACGGAGTCGAAGGCTTTCTCGAAGTCAACAAATGTGAGGTAAAGGGTATTCCGCCACTCCACACTCTGCTCCAGAATGATTCGGAGGGTGTTGATGAGATCCATACAGCTGCGATGTTGTCGAAATCCAGCCTGTTCCTTCCGAAGCCTTTTTTCTACGCAGTCTTTTATACGATTCAGGATGACTCTCGCCAGCACTTTGCTTGGAATGGACAGCAAGGTGATACCCCTCCAGTTGTTACAGTTTGTGGTGTCCCCTTTCTTCGGCAACTTGACTATCAACCCCTTCTTCCAGTCGGTTGGTATTTTCTCCTCCTTCCAGATCTTCTCCAACAGCGGGTGCAGCAGATCAATCGTAATATCCAGGTCTGCTTTCAGTACTTCCGCTGGGATATTATCCAGACCTGGTGCCTTCCCGCATTTCATCTGCTTCAACGCTGTCCGTATTTCGCCCCGAGTTGGGGAGTCGAGGCTGATGCTTGGGTCACTTTCTGCTTTCTCTTCATCTTCTCCTCGCTGCTTACTTTCTGGTCCTCTATCTCTATTAAGAACCTCCGCAAAGTGTTCTCTCCATCTTGTCAGCTGCTGTTCACACGTCGTGAGGATCTCGCCCGTCTTGCTCTTCACAGGCCTAATTTTATTAAAACCTTTACTCCTGGGGTCTGGCGTTATGCAATACGGAGATGGCGAGTGCGTGACGTCATGCAGCAGAGTGCACCTCCCACTCTCCGTTCCCCACACGGGAAGCTTAAGTTAATGGGTAATGGAGTCTGTTGAGTCTGAGTTTACTCCTGGGGTCTGGCGTTATGTGATACGGAGATGGCGAGTGCGTGACGTCATGCAGCCGAGTGCACCTCCCACTCTCCGTTCCCCACACGGGAAGCTTAAGTTAATGGGTAATGGAGACTGTTGAAAGAATCCTGGGGCTTCGAGCAAAGCGAGAAGCCCTCCTGAGCCTTTCTAACATGTGTAGCATTTGTAGCATGCGTCATTTCAAATGATATAAAGTCTAGTCTCTCAGTTTTGGTAAATAAATAATAATAATAATGAAGGAGGAACCATTACAGGATGGTATAGAGAAATCTAGACTTAGATGGTATGGACATGTAAAACGAATGGAGGAGAAGAGGATACCCAGGAGGGTACACGAGACGAAGTGGGAAGGAAAGAGACCGAGGGGAAGACCGAGAGACAGGTGGCTGAAGGGGATGGAATAAAGCGTGAAGAAGAGAGGAGAAGACTGGACAAGGGTGGAGGCTGAGAGATGGTGGGAAGACAGAAGACGTTGGAGAGGCTTGTGTTCCAAACAGACCCGGCCAGTGGCTGGAAACTGTGCAAGATGATGATAATGATGAATGTGTATTATTTGCTCCATGGATCTTGTTATTTGTATTGTATTGTATTGTATTTTTTATTCATCCATTCAATCATATAATGTACATTGTACAATGATATAGGACACGTCAATTCACAAATTATACTAATATTAATTTACAATCACAATAATAATATAGGCCTACACAAGGATAACCTTACATCATTAACATTTAGTCCTATGAATACATAACTCTTGATATTCTAAAAACTCTTTAACTGAGTAGAAGCAGTGCTCCAGCAAGAACTCTTTAGTTTTTATTTTGAACTTTATGTAATTTGCTATACTTTTAATATTATTTGGCAAATGATTATATAGCGTTATAGCTGCATGGAATACACCATTTTTACATAGTGTTGTATTTGCAGCATGTACGTGAAGATTGTTCTTTTGTCTGGTCTGGTAGTCATGTATATTTGAATTCATCTCAAAGATATCCTCATTTCCTAAGCTTTGTTTGACAAATAATAAAAGTTCAAAGATGTAAATACATGGCAAAGGTAAAATTTTCAGTTGTTTAAACAGAGGCTTACATGTATGCAATCTAGTAGTTCCTTTCATTGTTCTAATTATTCTTTTCTGGATAATAAAGATTTGGTGAGCAGCAGGTGAATTTCCCCAAAATATGATTCCATATTTCATAAGCGAATAGCAATAAGCAAAATAAGTACTAAGAACAGTTCTCCAGCTAGTCGATTGTCTTAATACTCTTAATGCATAACAACTTGAGCTTAGTTTCTTGGCAAGTTTAGTGGTATGAGAGTTCCATTTTAGGTCATCCTGCAACCAAAGGCCTAAGAATTTAGTAGAAGAGGCGTTACCAATTTTAAGGTCATTTAAGATTATGGAGGGAGTATTAATACTTTTATTCTGAGCTGTGTGAAAGTTAAGAGTCACTGTTTTACTAGTGTTGATAAGGAATCCATTATTGTTGAACCATAAGGACAGCTGACCTGTTACTTCCTCTACTGATTTTTGAAGTTCAGTGTCATTTTCACCCCTCATCAAAACACTTGTATCATCTGCGAATAGTACAGTTTTAAATGCAGGTAGCTGAGATGGCAAGTCATTTACGTAAAGGAGAAAAAGTAGTGGCCCTAGAACGGACCCCTGCGGAATGCCATACTTCAAAAACATAGGATCTGAGTGGTAATATTTAAATATGTTTGTGGTATTTTCTAAACTTTTTTGTTCGACGATCTGTTGGCGATTATTTAAATATGACTGAAACCACTTACTAGCGATACCCCTGATACCATATTGATGGAGTTTATCAATCAGTATCTGATGATTTATCACATCAAAAGCTTTTAGACAGGTCCAAAAACAGGCCACATACTCTCTTCCTTTCATCAAGTGACTCAAAAGCAGGATTTAAAAATTCATAAATTGCTGACATTATTGATTTTCCTTCTCTAAAGCCATGTTGAGAGTCAGTTAACAATTTATATTTGTTTATGAAGCTAATTAGACGGTTGTACATTATCTTCTCTAAAATTTTTGAAAATATCGACAATAAAGAAATAGGTCTATAATTGGTTACGTTTTCTCTATCTCCCCCTTTAAATAATGGAATTACTTTTGCAATTTTAAAGATATCTGGAAATATTCCTGACATGAGAGATTGGTTACAGAGGTGTGTTAAGGGGGTAATTATATTTTGGATACATTTTTTAATTAGTATATCAGGAATGTTATCAACTCCTGAGCAATGTTTATTCTGTAGGTTCTTTACAATATTGAGGATTTCTGCTTCTGTAACATTTTCAACAAACATTGATTTTCCATTAAATGTTATATTCGCGAGTGTTGATTTTATTGCTTGTATATTGTTTACATTTAGTAGTTTTTCAGCTATGGTAGCAAAATGCTCATTAAAAATTCTTGAGACATTTTGTGGGTCATTGATCTTCTTGGAGTCTTCTGATAACGTTATGTTATTTACTGCCGGTTTTGTTTGCCTGGTTTCATTTTTTATGATATTCCACATAGCCTTAGTTTTATTTTTAGATTCCAGGATATAATTATCATTTGACATTCTCTTTGCTAATTTTATAACTTTGTTAAGTATGGTCTTATAGGTCTTGAAATACATGTTAAATTCATTGGAGGTTTCGTGTGTACTTTGAAAATCGTGGAGGAAACGCTTTCTTTTGCATGAAGTAATTATTCCAAGAGTAAGCCATTGTTTTGATGGAGAAGAAACTTTCAGTCTGATACTCTTCAAAGGAAATGCAATATCAAAATAATACAGGAAAATATTAATGAATTCCTGGAATTTTTTGTTTGTATCTATTGACTTGTACACACCTTCCCAAGTTTCTCCTTTTAACAAGTTGTTGAAACAGTTTATATTGTGCTGACTAAAGCTTCGACATTTATCAAACTGAGCATTGTAAACTGGGTTTGAAATATTTAGAGTTATTATTTGAGCTCTGTGGTCACTGAAACCTGTATTGATTACTTCGAGAGAGTTGCAGTTCACATTGTCATTAATTATTATCTGGTCAAGTGTGGTTGCACTAGTTTTTGTTATTCTTGTGGGTACTGTTACTGTGTGAATTAGATGATGGGAGCTTAACAAATTTAGCAATTCCCTTCTCTCCGTACTTTCCTCTAAAAAGTTAATATTGAAATCTCCACAAAGAACTATTTTTTTATTAAATTTATTTATTTTATTTATTATCACTTCTAGTTTATTCAGAAATAACTTTGCACTATTTCCTGGTGAACGATATATACAGATGAGAATTAAATTTTCCTTTGGGATAGAAATAGCTGTTGCCTCAAAATTTTTATCTATGCATAAGTCATCAGGAATTGGTATAGGCTTAAATTCTATGTTTCCTTTGATATAGATACATACACCTCCATGCTCTGATGTTGATCTACAGTAGTAGCTAGCTAAAGTAAACCCTGGTATGACAGCATGATTGATTTGTTCAGGTTTCATCCAGTGTTCAGACAAGCACAGGATGTGGATATCTTTGAGTGATGTTTGTAGAAGCATATCGATATGAACTAGTTTATTATTAAGTGACTGTACATTTTGGTGAAATATTCTGATTGAGGAACTCTGTGCATTTGTACTGTTGTTAAGCTTGGGGATTATAGTTCTTGCAGGAGCACTTACCTCTGTTCTAAAAAACTCTCGCCACCGAGTGAGTTCACTGATTCTACAGTAGTCGGACTTGCAGTATGCGGTAGTGGGATGACTGGTCCGTGGGAGTGGAACTTTTTTGTTGATTTCCTCCGCTACTTGTGAACAGATCTGTTGCTTTCCTTTGGTGTTTAAGTGAAGACCATGTCGGGTAAACAGTTCTCTTGGTACATCAATATCAAGAAAGTGAACATGCTGATATAGTCTGGATAGTGCTCTAAGCTTTTTGTTCGTCCTCTTTACCTCCTTGTTGACACACGATTCTTCCATTAGATCATGTCTGTGTGGGATGCCTAAGAGTATAAGAGTATAACGTTTGTGAACGTCGAGGTGACACTTACATGACGGGTTGAAAACCTGTTTCATTGAACATTAGAGTATTAACAGGTTTCTCTTTATAAACTTAATTAATACATATATTAATATGTCGATTCAATGCTTTTACTTCCTAGAACGGCCATACTGGTGGCTGAAATCAGCTGGATGTTACCGTATATATCAGTGATAAACAATGCTGTGAATAATATGTTATGTTTCATTGAAAGAATCTTACCACCATTCACGAAGAAAATGGAATAGATCAGAAGATATTTGAGGGGACATCTTAGGTGACTAATCCTGCATATGACTTATATTTCCACAGGCATATTTGCAGTCCATATTTTGGAAATTGGTGCAAATTTATGAGCATATATCCATACATATTTCAAGAATTTTAGTGCATTTCTCATTGTTTGCAGGAGGGGTTGTTGGACATCGATCTGGAGTTCTCCGATGATTCTCATACGCCACTACGTCAGGTTGCAGCTTCAGATTATTACCTTCTGGTGGACAGTTTGGATCCCGAGGTGGTAGCGTTTGCACTGATGGTCGCATCTTCTCATCCTCGTGTAATAGCAGTAGGAGAAGGAAGGGGTGATCTGTTACGAGTGGCACTACTTGTGGCCGAAGACTGTCGGAGTCCACTTCGAAGAGCCGGAGGTGGGGTCGGCGGAAGTGGTCCTCTCGCCACTGCCTCCGCACATGTCGATGTATATTTCTCTGCCAGTGAGGTACCACAAAGACCAGACTTCATTCAAAATGATGGTGGAGGCAATGTTGGTTCCAACCATGGGGGTCATGACAGGAAGAACAACAGGGATATGGCCCCAGATTTACATGATATCCTAATAAGTAAGTGACCTATAATATAGTCCATATGTTCACCACTTTAACCTAGAACAACCAGACAATAGGCGCGTTTTGGCACTCCCTCTGGTTTTAACCTGGATTTGGTTTGGTTACAGTTTGCGGTTACACTCGCCAAAACTAAATAGGTTAAGGAAAGTTACAATATGGCGATGAAAGATGTATTGGGATTGATATGGTGAATAAATAATGCTATTGGAATTGATATGGTGAATAAATAATGCTATTGGAATTGATATGGTGAATAAATAATGCTATTGGAATTGATATGGTGAATAAATAATGATGATGATGCCGACCAGATGTGTTTCCTACAATATATAGGGGCGAAACTAATTTTAAAAATTTCTCAATGGCTCCGATGCATCCAGAGAACGGCCACTTAAGACCTTTATTGTAGGCCTATGGCTAGAGGTGTTAGAAAGTGTTGTTATTTCTTTGAAGATTTGTTGATTTAAAATTCAAAAGGTGGTGTTTTGTGTTTTTATTATTTTTTCGGGGGATGACATGTTAAAATTTGGAAAGCGATAAGGTTTGTACAATAAGTGCATTTAAAAATATAAACAATTAATAAAACAAAGTAAAAAACAAAACAGCAGGGTAAAACGTTAAACATGGCTATGGAAGAATGAGATAATACTTATATGGAAGTCACATTTTTATTTTACATTCACCATCTCAAAACACATTTCAGTGAATACCTTTTTCAGTTTTATCCAAATACTGCGGTGAAATCACTGGAAGTAGATCATGGTTAAAGTCTCAAGCATTTGCAGCTGTCAATTTTCACCTCCTATCACTTACTATGAGACTGTATTTCGAAAATGACCTTTCAGAATCCACATTTGAACAAGGATACCACACACACTTTAATGCAGCTGTTGCATAGTCTCGGTGAGCAGGCCTTAATCCCATGAGGATCTCTGGAACATTCCAAAATAAACTCTTCTTTCATATCCTTCACACGACTAGCATTTGATAATGTTTCTTTCAAGGTGGCCACTCTAGGAACACTAACTTCAAGACGCGAATTTTCTCGGCGTTTTGAATGCTTCTCCGATTTGCAATGTTTGTCTAATGCATCTTTCCTGCGATAATCTAACCGACAATCACAATATTTGCACATAAGAATGCCACAAGAAATTATAAATCCTTCATTCTTATATTCTTTAAGTCTGTCTGTGGCAGAAACAGCTACCTTCGGCATTTTTAAACTCAACTGAGCGATGCCCAGTAACAAACACTGTTATCACACGGTTGACTGTAGTCACACGCCAGTATAAATTCGTAACCACACGCAAAATTTATTTCTGAATTCGTGTCATAATATTTAAATTACGTCGCGTCTCATCTTCCTGTACTGCTAAGTTCGGAACTAATACGACGAACACGTGGTCGCCAACTGATTCACGCAAATAACACACTAGCTTCGATGATAACGCACAATTTGCACACTTTTTATTAAATTATATAGAATGCTCTACTATAATTTACACTCGCTACCGATGTAACAGGAGGCAAACGTAGTTTACATTATGAACAACTATCACATAACCTTTTGGAGGTAGTCGGCCAAACTATTCACGCCACGATATAACAGCTGTTTACCACAGCGCTAAAATCCAACGACAGTATATCGTAATATGACGTATATCGTAGTATTACCCCTCGCGAAACTATACAATCGATCATTCTCTTGAATTGAACACCAACCAAATTCGATTATCGGCTTGTGGACAAAAATGTTCGGATTGGTGTGGGGAAAAAAAAATGAAAATTTGTTTTTATTTCGCAGATTGCGGTATTTGTGGTGTTATTCACAAAATTCGCGTTATTTCGCGATTTAATTTCACTCCTGGGCAGCACGAAACATGTAAATACGTGAAAATAAAACATCCTAACCTCTAAATATGACTTTTCGTTTTATCGCGAATTAACAAAAACTAACACCTCTACCTATGGCCTAGGGAATCATAGGGAATATTGGATATCGTTGTACAGTGATTTTCGTATTCATTTTAAGGCGACTCGCGAGACTTTCAATAGTCACAGTAGTGTGTGTATAAGGGGGGAGAAATTGTAGTTAAGAAAAAACTGGGATTTGATATGGTAGTATTTGGCAAAAGAAGGCTCAAAGGTGACCATAGCCGATCGCTTCAATTTGAATTGTAATGTGGGGGCTAGAACGGGGTACATTCAGCCTCGTGAGGCTACACTGAGGAGAAGACAGTTCAATCCCTACCTTAGCCATCCTGGAGGTGGGTTTCCCGTGGTTTCCCACTTCTACTCAAGCCACTGCTACCTCCTTCCCAATCCTATCCCCAATTTACAAATTAAAACACTCTCTAGTAGAGCCATCATAATAACATATGTTATGAATCAAATTCCACACACACCCAAAAATACAAGGGACTATATGACCGCAATGTTGCAGTTTCTAAATATAAGCAACAGCAACAAGTGATGAGACTCATAGCGCGCTACATAAAAAGAGCCACCATAATCCTTAAAAGAACGTAGGCCGTATATCAAGTGACCAAGTAACGTCACAACAAAATCGTCAAATATAAAATTACAAAATCCACTAAGAATTTGCTATTAGGCCTATAAGTGATTCAATAGCGCTTCTGAAGTGATTAAAATTCCAGTAGTTTGGTTAGGAGCCTGGTTAAAACCAAAGATCTGGTTAGCTTTTGTATTAACCAAAGTATACCAAACGGAACGCCAAAACGCGCCTAATGTTTTACACCTAGAACCACTAATGTGGTCATTTTCACCGATATTGAAATTATTGTACAATTGTTCTCAATGTGCATTTTTATTGTTTCAAATATGTCTTACAGTCGAGCTTGGTTAATTGAAGGTTGAAGAGACTGACGAAAAAGCATCAAATTATTCATGATTAGGAATTAGACAAGCTCAGTGGCGGTTCTAGAAGCTTAAATCTGGGGGGGCCAGACATTTTCCCGGATCGATCTCATTAGTCTACTTTTTCCTCATTTTTGCAAAATGAGAAAAGTAGGCTAAAAACTATCATTGGTTAAAAAAATAGCATATTTCACTGTCACATAAATTTATTCTTCTGTGTCTATTCTGGGCAAACTGGTTCACTACATCAGAAGGGTCGTGAAGTAATTTTCCACTTAATTCTCTTTCAATTGAAAGAATTGCGAGATTGGAAAGCCTCTTTGTTGCCATTGTTGCTCTTAAATAGGATTTTATTCGTTTCACGACAGAGAAACTGCGCTCAGCAGAAGCAGATGACACAGGAAGAGTCAGCATCAACTTGAAAAATAATAGGAGCTGTGGAGGTCTGCGAGAGGATGTGGTAATGATGGACAAAAACGGAAATGAGGTACACAACAAAGAGACACTCAAGACAGTGTGGAAAGAGTACTTTGAGGATTTGCTGAATCCAAATGGTCATAGGGAGGAAGACAATGCATTGGAAGATGGAGAAGACAACACAGGAATGGAAAAGGACCTGACTTGGAGAGAACTGGAAATGGCTATAGACAAGATGAAAGGAGGAAGGGCACCAGGTGTGGATGAAGTGAGTGTTGAAATGGTGAAGGCAGCAGGGGAGGTTGGGAAACAGTGGCTGTACCGTGTGATGAGGGTGATATGGAAGGAGAAAAAGACCCCAGAAGATTGGAAGAAAGGATTAATTGTCCCAATATTTAAGAAAGGAAGCAGAAAGGAGTGCAGAAATTACAGGGGAGTCACACTCATACCTCACTGTGCCAAGATATATGAAAAGATATTAGAAAGTAGAATACGAGCCAAAGTGGAGAGAAAATTGAGAGAGGAACAGTATGGATTCAGACCCGGGAGATCAACAGTGGATCTCATATTTTCAGCGAGACAGCTCCAGGAACACCACTACGAATTTGGAGAGGATCTGTTAATGGCCTTCCTGGACATCGAAAAGGCCTATGATAGTGTGTGTAGGGAGAAGGTTTGGAAAGCAATGGAAAACATGGGAGTGGAAAAAGAGACTGTAGGCAGAGTGAAGGAGATGTATTATGGAAGTGTGAGTTGTGTGAAAGTTGGAGGGGAAAGTACAGACTGGTTCAGACAAATGAGTGGCCTGAAACAGGGTAGTGCACTGGCACCCCTTCTCTTTATTGTGGTTATGGACGAGGTAATGACACGGATAGCAGGAAAAATAGGAGAAGATAAGATGAAAGCAATGGTGTTTGCAGATGATCTCATAGTCTGGGGAAACAAGGAGGAGGAAATTCAGGAGCAACTGAAGGCTTGGGAAGAAACAGTGGGAGAGTACGGATGGAAGTTCAACATCAGTAAATGTGAGATCCTGTTAACGACCAGGAAAAAGGACAGACCAATGAGTGAGATAACACTTGGAGGTGGACAGCTGAAGAAGGTGGAAAGTCTCAAGTACTTGGGAAGTATAGTGGAGGAAAATGGGAGAAATGACAAAGAGATTACGGAACGTGGCAGACAGGCAGAAGCATTTCTGAGAAGCATTAGGAGCTTAGTGTGCAATAAAGATGTCCCACAAAAAAGCAAGGAAGTGTTATACAGAAGCTACTATATCCCGATACTGACCTATGCTTCAGAAACGTGGACAATGAAGAAAAGAGACATAAGCAGAATACAGGCAGGTGAAATGAAGTTCCTGCGAAGTAGGATCGGAGTAACAAGAAGAGACAGGGTGAGGAATGAAAAGGTCAGGGAAATGATGAAAGAGGAGCCCTTGCAAGTTAGGATTGAGACATCAAGACTGAGGTGGTATGGACACTTAAAGAGAATGGATGAGAAGAAGATTCCCAAGAGGATACATGAGATGCAGATGCAGAAGAAACGACCAAGGGGAAGACCAAGAGATCGATGGCTGAAAGGAGTGGAGGAATGTGTCAAGAAGAGAGGCGAGGACTGGACCAGAGTGACAGCGGAGAGATGGTGGGAAGAAAGAAATAAGTGGCGAGGCTTATGTTCCAAACAGACCCAGCCTGGGGCTGGAAACTGTACAAGATGATGATGATGAGTAGCTGTGGAAAAGCAACTTCCATTTTCAGAAGTTCAGAAAAAAAGAATGAGGAAGTGTTTGGATATTTGCCTTTAAATACATTCTTAGCTAAACTGATTTCAGTCTGTAGCACCTTAGGGTTTGTGAAGATTAGATTATACTTTTCACAGAACGTGAGAATATATATATTCAAAATTTAAGAAGTTTTCACTTCTTGGGTTACAGGCATCCATTGCATTGCACACAAAATCATTTTCAGTAAATCTACGCAGTAACTCTTCCACCATGTTGTCTAATATTTCAAAAAGATTTCTTTTACATGTCTCTGATAATGTGACATTTTCCTCTTCTTTCTCCGCAGAGACTGGCATTAATAAAACGTAGTCTGAAAAGTTCTTTGGAATACTTGAGACTCTAGATTGCTTATAAACTTTCACGCCTAACGACTGAGCAGAGTCACATGTAACCGCCCATAGTTCCTTAAAATAATAATCATTTCGTTTTTCTTGCAACGATTTTACAAGACCATAGATCAATCTATGTGCCCCTCCGAAGTCCACATGTTTTTGTTGTAAGAACATAGAGGCTCCATTGGCAAGCTCGAGAATATCAGAAAAGATTTGTAACACATACAACACCTTCACTTTACAAAGCTGTTTCAACAAACCTTTTGCTTCTGCTGCCTCTTTCTTGTTAACTGACTTTCAAAAATACTCCAGACCTGCTTTAACTTAAGCAAAACGTTTCTGAAAATACATTACTCCTCTATATTTACATACCCATAACATGTCACTTTGAAGAGGTATCTCTAAAACACGTTCTCCTGGATGAAGATCACTCTGTATCTCAACAAACTTTTGGTGTCTTACAGTAGATACAGACTGAAAAGCATAAATTGCTTCCAGTAAACCAAAAGTGTCCCCTACCACGTCTACAAACTGGCTTTGAAACGTCCACCAAAACTAAATTTAAGCGATGTGCATAACAATGCACGTAAACACACGGGTTATTGACCTTTTGTCGCAATAAACGTTGCACACCGTTTATCTTCCCTGACATAACCACGGCTCCATTATATGCTTGTCCAATGCACTTACATGGATCGAAATCCACTGAAACAAGGTACTCTAAAGCTGAATTAGCTATACTTTCAGCATTCGGTTGAGACAAATGTATAAAACCAATGAAACGCTCCTCTATAGAATTTTGTCCTACACATATCTGACACATACGGACATCTGTTCCACTTTACTAACAACTCTAACTTCATCCAGGATTAAGGAAACATAACCATTGTTATATTTTTCGTCTCTCCTGCAATATGTTCAACTATCATACACATATCAAAAAAAGTTTTGCATCACCTCGGTTCCAAGAGTTCCGGAACCGTTAAATACAAAGGGAATAGAGATCAACACAAACAACATTTCAGCTCGTTTTATTGCTCATGAGACCCACACATTGCATGTTGTACCATCATACAGCTAGACTTTCAGCATTTGTGGTCCAGATTGCAGTACACACCACTACCTCTAATACCCAGTAGCACGTCCTCTTGCATTGATGCATGCCTGTATTCGCCGTGGCATACTATCCACAAGTTCATCAAGACACTGTTGGTCCAAATTGTCCCACTCCTCAACGACAATTCGGCGTAAATCTCTCAGAGTGGTTGGTGGGTCAAGACGTCCATAAACAGCCCTTTTCAACATATCCCAGGCATGTTCGATAGGGTTCATGTCTGGCGAACATGCTGGCCACTGTAGTCGAGCGATGTCGTTATCTTGAAGGAACGCATTCACAAGATGTGCACGATGAGGTCGAGAATTGTCGTCCATAAAGACAAATGCCTCTCCAATATTCTGCCGATATGGTTGCACTATGGGTCGGAGGATGTCATTCAGGTATCGTAAAGCCGTTTCGGAGCCTTCCATGACCACCAGTGGCGTACGTCGGCCCCACATAATGCCACCCCAAAACATCAGGGAACCACCACCTTGCTGCACTCGCTGGACAGTGTGTCTTAAGACGTTCAGCCTGACCAGGGTGCCTCCAAACACGTCTCCGACGATTGTCTGGTTGAAGGCATATGCGACACTCATCGGTGAAGAGAACGTGATGCCAATTCCGTGGGGTCCATTCAGCATGTTGTTGGGCCCATCTGTACCGCGCTGCATGGTGTCGGGGTTGCAAAGCTGGACCTCGCCATGGACGTCGGGAGTGAAGTTGCGCATCATGCAGCCTATTGCGCACAGTTTGAGTTGAAACACGACGTCCTGTGGCTGAACGAAACGCATTATTCAACATGGTGGCATTGCTGTCAGGGTTCCTCCGAGCGGCAATCCGTAAGTAGCGGTCATCCACTACAGTAGTAGCCCTTGGGCGGCCTGAGCGAGGCCTGTCATCGACAGTTCCTGTATCTCTGTACCTCCTCCATGTCCGAACAACATCGCTTTGGTTCACTCTGAGACGCCTGGAAACTTCCCTTGTTGAGAGCCCTTCTTGACACAAAGTAACAATGCGGACGCGATCGAACTGCGGTATTGACCTTCTAGGCATGGTAGAACTACAGACAACATGAGCAGCGTACCTTCGTCCTGGTGGAATGACTGGAACTGATCGGCTGTCGTACCCCCTCCGTCTAATAGGCCCTGCTCATGCATGGTTGTTTACATCTTTGAGCAGTTTTAGTGACATCTATGAACAGTCAAAGGGACTGTATCTTGGATACAATATACACAGTCAACGTCTATATGCCGGAGATCTGGGAACCGAGGTGATGCAAAACTTTTTTTGATGTGTGTATTAGCTGAGATATCAAGAAATTCATTTTGAGAATCTTTAGATGAGTAAGTTGCATTCTTTGATAGACTGTTGACTTGTGCATTCACTTTCTAGTTTAATTACATTTAAAATTTCATCAAAATTCCCTTTATTATTAACACTGTCATCATCCGAAACTGTTTGGCGATGACCTCTAAGCCCAATGTCTTGCCGAGCACAAATTAATGCGACTCGGGCCATTGTTGCCACAGCTGAGCGGTTACGCAATATAACCAGAGGTTTCTCGCTTAGCTTCGAAATCACTGTGCTGCTATGTTCACTTACCAGAAAACTGTTTCACTTTACTATTGAAGATTTATAACATTCACTATCAGCATGCTTTGCACGTTTTTCTCATATTCTTTTCCAATTGCAAAATCCAGTTTTACTGAAAACATGTTCAGCATTGCTTGAATCAGATTGAACGAAATGACGACACAGAAAACAGCATCTTTGTTCTCAGAGTATTCAATAAATGTGTATCTATCAAACCATTTACTGTTAAAACTTCTGTTCTTATTGTATAGTAACGTTTGTTTATAAACTGATTTACGGGGTTGGCATGGGCCATGGACCATCATAGATCGATGCACAGTAATGGTATTGGTTCGTCTATATTAGAAACAGTTGCACTCACATTTTTGTCACAGAGTTGGGGAGATATCGATGCACTTGTATCGCATGGATGTTTCTATACATTGGAAACTTCTGAACTTGCATGTCATAAAGTTGGGAAAAGAGTTTAATACTCTTGGTGTATGCACTACGCATTTTACAAATATTATATTTATACACGATTCCAATTGTGTGTTTAAATTACATATAATAAAATAAATAAATTTTGAAATTGAAAGAAAAATTAACTTAATTAAATGCATTAGTTTGTTTTATATCAGACCTTTGGGTGTGGCGAACCCATCGTACAAATAGCCTAAATATGATAGTGTGCGAGTCGAGGCCTCGGATGGAGGTCCTTGATTCACGCCCCGACCCAGATCACTGGAACCGGGAAAAGAAGAAGAAGAAGTTTGTTTTATATCAGATAAATTATATCTGTAAATTATCAATTTATTTTGTAACCAAGGAATTTTAAAATAATTATTTCACTAAAACTGGGGGGGGGGGCGGCGGCCCAGGGCTAGAACCGCTTCTGGACAAGCTTCATTTTAATGTATAGGAATATCATGGGTCCGCAGGGAAAGTTCAAGTTATTCTTAATTTCAAATGCACAATATTTTACAATATTGATGCATTAGTATTAAAACTATGATATCTAGAAATTGTAAAATATGCATGCATTTATGCAATTAAAAATGTTTAAATAGGCCCTAAAAGTTTAAAAATATGTGCATTGTTAAATTAAGTAGGAACTTTCAATTTTTTACTAAGCTTAATTCTGATCATTGTTCTGTGTACACATTTCCCGATTGTGATTATGGTTAAATACCGTATTTGCTCGCGTATATCTCGCCCCCGCGTATATCTCGCACCCCATTTTTTTAGTTGAAATTAAATTTCAGGGGGAAAAAAGTACTCGCATATATCTCGCATTCATTTTTGACGCGTCATATAAATGACTGTAATAACCTTAAGGTATAAACAAGTTCGATTTAGCGCGCCTCAAGTCGTCATTGAAAAAGACGTTATAAGCTCGTTAAGGATGATTCAAGGCAGAAAAGGAACTCCAGCATTTATATTGGATACGATCGATCATCTTCCATATCGATTCCTCGCTACATGCCCGAGCGAGCTTGAACTTAGCCGAGCGCGGCTGAAGCGTGCTAACACCCACGCGGCGCCGCTTCACATGCTTGCACACGGCCGAGCTCTGAAGCAACTCAATACGTAAAGACGAAATCATTGAGATTCGAGAAGACTGAACTGCGTTTCTCTGCGATGTAACAGTAGGCCTACTTGCGCAATCTTCGAAACATACGAGCATGTTGGTGCGAGTAGTATAGCACAGATTTCCTTATCTTCAAAGCCCAAACAATACAAGAGGAATACGGAAATTCCCCACGTATATCTCGCACCGACAAATTTCACTCGTAATTTCGGCTCGCGTATATCTTGCCCCCGCGTATATCTCGTACCCCATTTTTATAGTTGAAATTTCAGGAAAAAAAGTGCGAGATATACGCGAGCAAATACGGTAATACCTGCTGTAGTGTGCGGGGTGTAAACACGGAAATATCACCTGAGGGGATGGCTTGTGAAGGAGAGTTCCCCTTATGGGATAGTGCTCTCTATATTAACCACCTGTCATAAGGACAGTTTATGCTTTCAAAGATGCTCTACCGACTGCGCCACACAACTCCCTAAAACAGTGAGTAGGCACGATACCACTCGCACACTTTTGTAACGGATAGGGGAAATATCCCCCTTGAAATTTGATTTATCACCCTTAGTGAGAAGCCGTTTAGCCAGTCACTACATAGGGCAGTCTATACCTACATCCAGATCCACTACCTCCCTCTCCCCCCCCCCCCCCCCCAAAAAAAAACGAATAATTATTCTTTGAAAAAGCCCCTGAAAGAAACTATTTTTTGAGATATGCTAAATTCACTTGAGCATTTTGTGAAGAATGTGGCTAAGCAGTGTGACTTTGGATGGGGGAGGGATAGGGAATATAACCCTTCTGAAAAGTCTGGTTTGCCACCCTCTGTGGAAGGGCCTCGAGCTACTCACCACATAAAGGACTCCATACATGTACACGTTTGAATGCACTCCTCGAGTGTGCATTCTTGACTGCTGAGAATGCGCACACCTTTCACTCCAAAGTGGGGAGTGGCGTTAATTTTTTAATAAGCAGAAATTAGCTGCAGCTTCATAGTTATTGAAAATGAAGCTGGTGAAGTTAAAAATAGATAGAAAGAGACGATATTGGTACAAAAATTGGTTAATGCAACGGGGAAAATTTTGACTAAGCAAGATGCAGTGATGAGGAGCGCCATTCCAGCCAAGAAGCTACTATGTTAGGGACTGGCCGATGATCTAAAGATCTAAAATATTCAACTATAATATCTCCCCAGTGCCCACAAACTCTTGGGTTTATTGTACCAGGAACCTGCAGGATTTTATATGAGGAGCGTAAAGAGAAGTACATGAGGGTAAATAAGTACAAATACTGGGTCTTTCACTCAAAGGGCGGCCAGCAGCGCAGTGCGCGCGTGGAGAATCGGACGAGCACATGGCAACTCACTGAGCTTGGGCTCGAGAGAGCGCCCGTACGAATCGCATGTAAATAACAAGCGCACATAATAACACATAATCAAAATAAATAATCACTCACCTTGTGAAAGATGATGTTGAAAATGTCATCCACCTGCATCTACACATTTCTGGCATCGTCTAAGCAAATTTTCATTCACACGCTTTATTACATCTAGCCTCAATTTCTCTCGTGATATTTTGTGCTAATGTGTACGCATTATTGAAACATCATCATCATCATCATTTCCCCTTATCCAGCTCCTGCCGGGTCGGGGTATTTATGGCACTTCTCCACTTTCCTCTTTCCTTCCACAATTCTTCTTCCTCGATCTTGTCCCAGTCCAGATTTCTTTTTCTTACGCTGTTCTTCACTGAATCCATCCACCTTGTTCTAGGTCTTCCTCTTGTTCTCTTACCCTCGCACTTTGCCTCCAGCATCTGTCTTGGTATTCTATTTTCCTCCATCCTCTTTACATGCCCAAACCACCTTAGTTTATTCTTCTCAATTCTCTCATTTAGTTTTCCCATCCCAACTTCCTTCCTAACATCTTCATTCCTCACTCTGTCTTTCCTTGTCTTTCCTATCATACTTCTTAGGAATTTCATTTCACTGGCTTGGATTCTACTCTCTTGCCTGCTTGTCAGGGTCCAAGTCTCAGCTGGATAAGTTAATATGGGTACATAGTACACTTTATACATTACCTCCTTGCTTTTCCTTGGTACTTCCTTATCCCAAACAAGTTTTCTTACACTTTGATAGAATGCATTGCTCTGCTGTACCCTCCTGCCAATCTCCATGTCCAACCTACCAGTTTGCATCAATTCACTTCCTAGGTATTTGAACGTGTCCACAATTTCCAAACTCTGACTTCCAATTTTCCCAGTGCCCTTTCCTTGTCTTTCCCCACTTGTCATCACCATGGTCTTGCTTTTCTCTATACTGATTTTCAGACCATACTTCTGAATATTTTCGTTCAATGCATCTAGTTGTTTTTGCACTTCTTCGGTGTTCCTTCCCCAGACCACAATATCATCTGCAAATAACAGTAACTTCATTTCTTTATGTCCATATGCTTCCTTTGTTTCCTTTACAATTTCATCCATCACCATTATGAACAAGAGAGGTGACAGCACACTCCTCTGTCTTAGTCCAGTCTTGTTCCTAAACCAATCTGTCTTTCCAACTGGGGTCAGTACCCTGCTAACACAGTTGTTGTACATTGCTTGCACCATTTCCAACATTTCTCTTCCCAGTCTCTTCTTAACCATGGTTTCCCATACCTTCTCTCTGGGGACTCTATCATATGCCTTTTCTAGATCTATGAAAGTCATGATCAAATCCTCTCCATATTCCCAGTTCTTTTCCATCACCTGCCTCAAGCTAAAGATTGGGTCCACTGTGGATCTTCCACTCCTGAAGCCATACTGTTCCTCTTGCAACTCTCCTTCCACCTTTCTTCTCATTCTTCTTTCTAATATCCTTTCCAGTATTTTTACTATCTGTGATAAGAGGGTGATCCCTCTATAGTTATCACACACCTTCTTGTCCCCCTTCTTAAACACTGGTATTATTAGCCCTTTCTCCCAGTCTTCTGGTACACATTTCTGTTTCTACACACACTTTAGCAGTCGATACAGCCATTGCATACCAACAGGTCCAGCAGCCTTTATCATTTCTACAGGTGTATTTTCCAGAGTTGGAATCTGACAGTTCGGCGGACAACCGTTGAACTAAAGGCAGCGTTGCCACGTATGCTAATCACCACCACATGCGTACTTTCACCCTCCCGTTCTTTTCCTCATGCTCATAATATCATTAGCACCGTTATTACATTTATTACAATTTTACTCAGATGGTTTTCAAAAATCTTAAACAAAGCAATGCTTAAAACTGTTCGGTTCACACTGTAAAATAAAATAATAGCACTTCAAATTGAGGAGAGGCCTAAAATATTGTAATGAATAGCAATAGCAATATTACGAATAGCCTACTAGCATAGAGCAAAAATGTTCCAAGCGAAACGAAAACACGTGATTGTTTCCGTGTTATTTAGCAATTTATATCTCCTGTAGAATAAGTTTCAAGGCACAAGAAACACACAAATGTATTACAAAATATAGGCCTACGTTCATTGTATAGGCTATTAACTCACCCTTTTGAAGACAGAAGCTAATTACTGGGAAGAGGCTCTATCCCATCCATGTCATCATCATCATCATCCCGGTCCTCTCCGTCACTAGTCTTACTAATTCCAAGAGCAGAGGCAGTACGCTCCTGCGCGCGACTGAATGGAATTAATGGTTCACCTGATGCTCGGATATTTTCTCCCTCCCTTTCAAAAAAACTCCCGCGCGGCTATAATCATCTTCCTCCCATGGCTTCGAATAGGTAGGCCTACACCTCGACCAGTTCTTGACGATTCCTGAACTGGATGTATCCTCTGTCTTCCTCTACGAGAAGTCATCCTTAAAAACGTCACCACTCGCAAACAAAAATAAAGCTAACCTTAATCTAATGCACATGAACCTAAGCTTAAACTGACACTATATAAATAAATAACGGACACTAATGAATTATAAATATAAGTATAAAGTATAAATAAGTATAAATCCTACACGAAAAAGTAATTAACTAATTAATTCAAAACAATTTTAACGCAGCAAGGTCAATGTGTGCACTCTGGAAGCAACCAAACAAGCGACTGGTCAAACGACAAGCACGTGGCCAAAGAGCGTCATTCAAATTGGCAGCGCTGTATGGTTTCCATGGCAACAAGCCTTGCGTGCGATCTAGCCGTCAACTGTTTTTGCATAGTGGTGCCGAAATGTCAGATTCCAACTCTGTTTAATACAACTGTACACAGATTTCATCCACCCCTGTTGCTTTTCCCATCTTCATTTTCTGTACTGCTAATTCCACCTCCAGCATTGTTATATCATCTTCTGTTGTAGAGTCAGGTTGTGTCACTTCCATCTCACCAGTGCTATTGCTCACATTCAATAGCTTATCGAAATACTCCTTCCATCGTCCCTTTATCTCTTCTGGGTGTGTTAACAACTCTCCATCTTCCTTTTTCACTAGCTTTGTAGTAACTCTTTCTTTCCTCTTACTTCTTAGAAGCCCATACAGCATCCTTTTACTGCCACTTACATCTGTTTCCATTCTTCGTGTAAATTCTCCCCAACTTTTCTTCTCCTACCACTTTCTTACACCTCCGTTTGCTGTCGTGATACTTCCTTTTGCTTTCTTCTGTTTGATCTCGGTTCCATTCTTTCCATGCAGACTTCTTTTCTTTCACTGCTTTCCTCACTTCCTCATTCCACCATTGGTGTCTCCTTCTCTTTCACTCTTGTTGACGTCCTACCACAAGCACTCTCTGCTGCACCAACAAATGCCTTTTTAAAGTGGGACCATTCCTCTTCTATGTTTTCCACTTCAGTAACTGGGATTTGTTGCTTCAATCTCTCCTGGAAATCTTCCTGTACAGTTTTGTCTTTCAATTTCCATACTTTTATTTTACTTTCTCTGATCTCCTTTAGGTTTTCCAGTTTTCCCATCTAAATTTTGCCACCACAGCTCTATGGTCCCCATCAAATGCTTCTCCTGGTAAAGCTGTCACATCTATCAGCTTTCTGCGATTAGTCCTTTCCACCAGAAAGTAGTCAATTACTGATTTTGTTCTTCTATCACCCCACCCATATCTTGTAATTTTCCTGCTGTTTTTCTTCCGAAACCATGAATTACCCACTATCAGTCCATTCCTTTCACAAAAGGTTACAAGTTCCTCTCCTTCCCGGTTCTTTTTCCCATATCCATATGGTCCAATGACTTCTTCCTTTCCTTGTCTCTCGTTTCCGACTTGTGCATTCATATCTCCCATGATTACCACTTCTACATCTGAAATTACTCTTTCTACATCCTCCAGGAATACTTCAATATCTTCTTCTCTGTTTCCAGTCTGTGGTGCATACACTTGTATGAAGTCCATCACGTCATTTTTCATCTTCATTCTAATTTTCATTATTCTGTCACTCACACACTCGACCACTTCAACATACTCCTCCAGTTGTTTCGAGGTTATCAGTCCCACGCCATTTTTTGCCTCTTGGCCACCACTCCAGTATAATGTGTATCCTTTCCTCAATTTCATCCTTCCTTTACCTTTCCATTTCACTTCACTCAGCCCCATCATTCCAACCTTCTCCCTCTCCAAGAAGTCTACCACCTCCTCCACCTTGCCTGTCAAGGTCATGACATTCATGATTCCCACTTTCATTTCTGTTACTGGTCGCCCATTTCTCACAGTTCCCCCAGTACCAAAGGAACTGCGCATCACCTGCAGGGTACGCCCTAACCTTTTCCGAATCATTGGAAGTGCCATATCCATTTTAGGCTATTATTACGATGGGGTTCAACTCCCAAAGGCATTTTATGAAGCTACTGCCAGCTATTATTCAGGCCGCCCCTAACATGGGAAACAGACGCCATTGCAGCCGCCCCTAATATGGGAAACAGACGCTGCCGCTTGATGCTGTACTCATACTATTCCCTGAGTACAGGGTTGCCTCTTCCGCAATCTCCACCATTCCGAAGTCCATCTTCTCCGCTGCAGATTCCGTTGAGGTCTTCGCAGGTAACCCTGTGCACAGGGCCTATGTTATACCCCATAGGACTGGGTCCTCACCAGAACTTAGCCGGTACTGTAGTTCCATGGTATATTACAGTACCGTTGCCCACCCCTGCGATGTGGACGCGCCTGGCAAGAATTATCCATGTAGCCAATTATAATTGACTCATGGACCGGGTTAAGGAGCTAAGTCCAGCCTCCAAGGCTTTAAAAATTAAACAATAACCACGTATACGTCGTAAGCAATAACCACTAACATGTATGGCTTACACACATTACAAACGTATAACACTTTTAACTTAAAATAGGCTATAAACGAAATAACAAAGTCAACTTTACTCGGCAGATACTGTGTCGCAGCAGTCGCAGCACCGCGAAGTCCCGTGCTGATCCGCAGCATTAATTTCATCAATCCTACAGCACTGCTTTCCTTAAGACATTTGCTGTCTCAGCTCCGCGTTGCTATCTGCTCGTCTGACCTTTAGCTAGACGTTCTACCTGCGGTGGTGCGCCGGCCGAACGGCTGGCCCCACTATAAGTGAAAGACCCTGTTGTCGCGACCTAGGGGAAAATAATAAACAAACATATTGTAAAAGAACACTCCTAACTCTATTAGTATCCCCGCATGGTGAGGGGAAATGCCAACGGTCATGTTTGGCCAGCATTTAAGGTAATTAACACGGAAAATATATATATTCCTTGGCAACGTGGTAAGTAGGTTGCCCAGCCATGGGCTGAGATAAAGACGAAAACAATAAAATGGCGGAAAAATGCCCTACCTTAACATGAACTAAAGCCATGAGGCTTCGAGAAGGTTCCAAACACAGAAGAACTCGGAAGGAGTAAAAAAACAAGAACTCAGTATCATAAAATTAGAGACGGAAAGAAAATACCAAAAGGCAACACAATGCCTTAGAGCGAAGCTCATTTACAACATAACTACGCATGACCGCTGCCAAGACACGAGTTGATGTTACTCCCGACTGCCCACCACGAGGCAAGCCGTCACCAACTCCACCATGTTCGAGATAATTAAATCCCCTCCAAAATACATTGCAACAAACATAAGATCTCAAATTTAAAATAGCATTCACACGCGAAATGATGAAGCTTGATTTGTATAGCAAAAGTTATTGGTCTTTCTATAAGACAAACACATTAAGAACGGAATATGACCGTTAGTTAGTTTAAAGTTATAATTCGGAGATTTATGTGGAATATACGTAAAATGTTGCTTTCTCATGACGACACCATGAGGGTTATTATGAATTCTCTAGTCACTTGAAGAATTGTTACGCATACTGCCTTATGTAAAATCAGAGCAGGACTTTACCTCAGTCTGAAGACGGGCCATGTGGCCTGGAGAAAAATGCCGGGCTCCAAGAGCTCGGGCGCAGTCACTGTTATACGCTCCATGGTTCAGAAGCTAGTGGGGAGAGACGCGCTCTCAGAGCTCGCTACTTGGCGGGCGACAGGGGTGTCGCGCGCACCTTGCGGAGAAATTAGGAAGTGGATGCTGCCAACCTAGACAGGTCCCCAGAGTCACAGATAGCACCTCGCTGGCCCAACCAGAAGGACATTTCAGTTGGTAGGCCGGGGCCAGGCTTAATCAATATGCAAGTCATTGACGCGGGAGCACGCCATTGGTCCCATTTGAACCAGCCGGCCAATAGCGTTTGAGAAGGACACCAAGACAAAGTCTCGCCTGGCCAGAACAGTTCACTCGTCAAGCCGGAACAGTTCACTCGCCGGGAAAGGGGAGGACAGACGTCAGCGGCGGGACATTCAAATACGCCTTGGAAAGATACACAAAGGTCTCGTAGAAAGGCCGCCGGGGGAGCCGCGGGCAGGGCAGAAACGTGTGCCAGTCTTTAGGGTGGCACACCTGTATATACAATCTTTACAAACATTCGTGCTGTCGATACAGTTCAATGAAATCTCTCATCAGTTCGTTAGACATCTGCCGATTCTTTGTAATTTTCAACACATATACAGTAGAAGCCGCTTATGAGAGACACATAGGGTGGAAGCCACTTCGTCTCTGTTAACCGGATGTCTCACTAAAGCGAAATTCATAGAATTTTGTATTGAGGAGAGTAGGTGCTAAAATAATGTGATACATGTGAATAATGTAATTACTGTATAGCACATACATGTCAACTGAAATGAAAGGGAAAGAACTACAGTATGTATTGTACTGCATACACTCCATAAAATTAAAAATACATACTCTATCGTACAGCTGTGTTTTACCTTCGCTTTTCCGTTTCCTACCTGCCGAATTACTGCCCTTCTCTGTACAACTCCATTCTTCACACAAGTTCACTTCATTTGTTTTCAAACGCGAAATCATATCTTTGGAGATGCCCATGATTTTTGCAAGTTCTTCAACAGGGGTGTTGGCCGGCTCGGTTTTGATTTTGTCCAAAACAGGTTTTTTTTTCGCACAGCGACAAACCTTTACGTGTCACTTCACTCGCGATGTGACACAGTCGACAGGCCTTTTTATATGCTACTGTACATATCTGACTTGGACTTCGTTATGAAGAGTAGAAAACCTCTGTTGTCTCTGTAAACTAATGTGCTGTATCACTTAAGCATACTGAAACAACCTTGTTTTGGTACATTTGTTTTTGTTTTTCAGTATTTGTCTCCATTAAACGGCTGTCTTCCTTATCAGGCGTCTCTCATAAGCGGCTTCTACTGTCACTAGCACTTGCGAATTCACTCACAAGGGAACTGCTCACTCACACTCCACCCTTAGCATCCACATCACTAACGCGCCTTCAAGAGTTCACTCAAGACTGTATTCTTACCAGAGGCGAAAATACAATTTTTTTCGAGGGGGGGGGGTTGCTGACTATCCTGGAAAATTGTGAGTATTCTCAGGGGATTGTCACCGCAAAATACCCAGAAATACCAGAGCATATAAATTTAAAAAAGTTACGAGCCTTACAGTAGTCGCATATGATGTGTAACATCTGACATGTTATTTGAATAATTCCATATTACTTACTCGCTTTTTTTTAAGAATGAACCCCTAGTGCTACCTTGTGCCAGCAAACATGAAGGATTCCTTCGTGTTATTACCATCAGGAAGTTCTCATTACTATTATTTCTGTAATAACTACTTGTAAAACTCCAGTGACAAATCCTTTCAGCAAATATGATATAATAGTCTAGTGCTGTATTTTGGCCGACAGTACCTCGAGTGCTTACATGAAATAAGAATACAGCAAAAGTTTGAAGATTTAATACATCGTAATTGTTTTCAGCAAATATGATATAATGAATATTTTCACACCAAAGAACGGCAACTTGAAGATGATTTATTGTAGGAATTTCTTTAATGGGGCCTCCAAACCTTGAGGTAAACCGTATGCGATTTACATTCCACATAGTCACATGGCCTACAGTACGTAGTTGTTCCGATCTCCGCCACCATGTGCGCTCATTGTTTCCGTCCCATGCACTTCCATCCCTTTTCCAAAATCATTCCCACAAAAATGTTCAGCTACCGAGTGGATAGATGTTACACATCAATAAATATCCCCTGGCACTACAGCCCGTGAGGGCCTAGGCCTACCAAGCGACCGCTGCCCAGCCATTTGGCCTGCAGATATTGGGGTGACGCGTAATCAGCGCATCGGGTCCCCTCGGCCGTTAATCTTGGTTTTCGTGATCGGGGCGCAGCCTCACTGTCAGACTGCTACTCAATTATCCTCACGAGGCTGAGTGGACCCCATTCCAACTCTCACGTCAGTTTTATATCCCTGACGGAGCCGGGAATCGAACCCGGTGCAGGTGCTCTACCCCAACACCACGAGGCCGGCTCTTAGAGCATATAGCTTTGTGTAATTATTTTAGATAAGAGTTAATTGTAAAATTCTAAGTCTATATAGCCTCCAATTAGTGGCAGTACAAATAAAGTTGTATACATTTTATACTTAATGGCCTATGGAATATGAGAGGCAAATATCTAAATATTTGTCAATTTACTAAGCAGAAAGGTAAACATTTATTTCTCAAAAGTACTGTACTGTGGAATTCTCAGTTTTGCCTCACAAGGCTGAGTGTACCCCGTTCCAACTCTTAGACCGAAATTAAAATTTCTTGGTAGAGCCAGGAATCGAATTTGGACCTCCGGGGTGGTGCCCAAGAATGCTAGCCACTACACCACGAGGTAGTCTAATTTCAATAATAATATTGTTTATAACTTAGCCAATAAGTTAAGATTAGTGTACAACCAAATTTACAATTAGCCTATTTTATTCTTTTACCAAAGCAACACATTCTTAATTTCTATTGGCCTTTTTCGGGGGGGGCTTGAGGCCCCATAGCTCCCCCTTATACAGGGTCTTTCATATAAAGCAAGAACGCCAAGCGGCGGGTTTGTTATCCGCTAGTGTGGTGGCCTTGACCGAGCTTGTAGCGAGCCGTGGCCCCCAGTTCTAAGCGTGTGTACAATCCTCTATGAAATATTACCTTATAAAAGTTGCTGGAAGTGTCATCCTTCCTGGGTTATACAGGCATTGTATCTGGTAACCACATTTTGGCTGACGCGAGTGAGTCATGCCACTGTATTCTTTCTGATTTTTTATTTTGTGTTTTTTATTGAGCACTGAACCAGTAGTGTCAAAGTTATTTGCAATTACGTGAATCTGTGCTAGTGAAGGTGGCACTTCATCAGGAAATTTCTGAACAAATGCATCACGTACCCGCCGAGCCGAATCGTAATTAAAATAAATTTTACATACAAAAAAAAACGATGTTGCAATGATAACTGTCTCAACATGTGAGCAGCTTTGGTTCAGACTGGCGACTGACAACACCTGCACGCTTATTGCAAGGTCAAGTTTGTACAATGCACGCACTTTCAATACTACAGCAGGGGGCCGTGATGCGTCACATGCTCGGCCAAGCCGGCTTCAGCACCGAATGCGCTGCTCGCCGTTCTTACTTTATATGAAAGACCCTGTATATGCCCCTGATTCCTACATCCAAATCCAATACAGTAGAACCTCGATGCATCGTTCCCGGAACTGTCGTTTTCCCGTATGCATCGTTCAATTAATTTAGTCCCGAAAATTTTCCATATAAACTAATGTTAAATTTCCCCGCATGTACGTTCCTCGAACTATCGTTTTTTCGCATGGATCGTCAAAAAATCACTAGTCCTTGGCCACAATTTTCCCGCATTGATCGTTTATGAGAAAAATATATGCTAAAGTTCTTTTGAATTTGAAGCAGCATAGCGGCAACCTGTTACGCGAGAATGTACGAGGTACGAACGATTAGCAGTTCCTAGGCTTGAGCAAGTTTCTCGGCTGAAGCAAGTTCAAGCAGGGGGTGTCAACCAGATAGGGATCATTTGGCACCATCGGTGTAGTAGCACGTGCCAGTCGTATGGAGCGCTGTATATCGTGTATATCGTGTTGCCAACATATGCATGATACAACGTTGTAATTAAATTGCAAACATATCACTATATTTAGTCAATAAATATACACATAATTCCTAATTGACATTTCCTTGCAATTATCTTGCTCACAGACGATAATTACGGCACTTATCATTAAATAAACATTATTTTTGTCGGTTGGCGGCATTGCCTTCCCGCACACTACTTCTGTTCTGTTCAAACATGGCGGTGTATTTACATTTTCTGTACATTACAGCAATATTTCTTCCCCAGAGTTTTCGATTGATTTCGCCTTAAATAGGGGCCGATAACGTAGATGTTAGGCCCCTTACAGCAACAATTATCAATATCAATCACCTTAAATACATGTGTTTCTTGATGTTCTGTGAAAAAGAAGCGCCGTAATCTTGGCGTTTTCAATTGGATGTAACCTGTAAACCAGTACCGGTATTACCATTTCTGTTGTAAGTACCGATAATGCATTATGTATTATTAAATTGATTTCTTAAGAGAGTGCTGATATTATCGATAGGATTCTTATGAGAGCCATGCATTATTATTTGTGGACTTCCGTAGTCGTAGAAAGCTAGATTTAATGACTTTAGCCTAATTTAATTATTTTTTTGTTAGATTTTGTATTTCATGTTTTCTGTACCTCATTCTGTATATTTTGTATGTAGGTTATGGGAAAACATCACTCAGAATCTTGTGTTCTTGGCTGCAAAAGTAGAGGTTGGAGATACGCTCCTTTCATCGCTTCTCAGTCGATGACTCAAGGTATGTATCAATAATTAGGCTATTCTGTAATTATTTAGTCAGATTCCTTTGATGGCACTTTTTAAATTAAATTTAAAGTGATGATCCTCACGTCCTACATGGAGTAATCGCCACTGAGAGGGAGTATGGAAGGTAGCGCTGCACACCGTGAGAATATGTATATTAAAAAAATTAGTAATGAAATTAGCCAAAGTACCTGTAGTAATGGTATCTGGAGATGATTAATTAATAATGTTGACTCGTCCGCTGTCATAGACCCACCCAGCCATCCCAAATAGCGACATTACTTATCTAGTTGAAATGAAGTATCTGGTAGACATCTTGTCACTATGTCAGGAATGCCAACCCCGCGCGTTTGGTACTATCTCGCACCGTGTATACAAAGAAACAAAAGAGCGTCGATAATGTAATTTATAATTGCGCCAAATCCAAATCGTCAGTCGTACTTTAACCATGGATTGTGTGGCATGTGAAATTACTTCATAAATTGTATCTTATTAATGTTTTACATACAAAACCAAACCTAACCTGGGGCTTAGGCCCCAGACCCCCTTGCTTGTGGTACTAGCAGTAATTTTCGGCCAGGCAGTACCTAACCTAGTGAAATGAAAATCCACAACCTGCTTCCAGTCTCCGACCGGGTCAGGAATGGAATGAATGAAGCCCCCATCTAGCGGCGAGGATATGAAATGTGCCGGCTGCCGAAGCCTGTCGCACTCCTCTGGGGCAATGATTAAATGAATGACATATGAAATGAAATGATAGTGGAGAGTGTTGCTGGAATGAAATTTTGACAGGGAAAACCGGAGTACCCGGAGAAAAACCTGTCTGTCTCCGTTTTGTCCAGCACAGATCTCACATGGAGTAACCGGGATTTGAACCACGGATCCAGCGGTGAGAGGCAGGCGTGCTGCCGCCTAAGCCACGGAGGCTTAGTACCTAACCTAGTAGCGGACATAAATTGTATCTTATTAATGTTTTACATACAAAACCAAACCTAACCTGGGGCTTAGGCCCCAGACCCCCTTGCTTGTGGTACTAGCAGTAATTTTCGGCCAGGCAGTACTTGACGTCTTTACGTGTGAAATGGTGAATGGTGAATTTTGTATGCGACATGTTGGTAACGTAGTCACATTTCCGTCTGTCGAGTGTCCAAGATGGCGTCCGTTGTGAAACGAACACGATAAAAATATTTATTTTCGTAAATAAAACACATTATTGAGGTGCGGCAGTTGTAGTTGAGATTGTGAAACGACTCCCAACAACTCCAAGAAAGGTATGTAAATCATAAATCCTATATTTTCAATAATATACCTCGTTAAAAGTTACGAAAAGGCATATTCTCACGGCTTGCAGAATTACCGTATGGAACAACCACGCTCAGGACAGCTTCTGTCAGTGCGGGGAATCAAATCTCCAACCTCCAGAGTTGCTGCAGCCCCCCATTGGGGGCGCTATGCTCCCAGTTTATATCTTGGTTTAGAGTTCCCACATTTCTATACTCACGGCAGTGTCCGCATGAAAACTCCACAAACAATACGATCTTGAAAGGAAGCGTGCTAAAGCTTGAAAATGTGACGCATCTTGTTCTGCCCCTCGCTCTGAGCACTATACCGCTGTTGTGTGTTCAGAAACAGTCAGCAATGCTGTGATCATCCTACAGTCAGCTCTCAGCTGTAACTGTTTAAAAAGAAAATTAATTGTTTTGTAAAATAGTCTTTGGGACTACCTTGCCCGCCCTCTCGATAACCTCTGTCTCGCTGTCACTGGCAGTACTTGTAACTACTGTAGTTCTACATCTCAGCCCTAGATGGGTGAAGTGTGACCTTCACCGCCCGGAGTAGAATGCACTGTTTTATTAATTCATTCATTAATTTTGTACACTTGAATTAATCGTACAGCATGTGGGCTGTAACATGTAGGCCTACAATGACTACGATGCGACTAACATAACCTAATCAATTTGTAAGCGACTTGAAGTGTTCGAAACTTGTAATTACTGTCTAATTAGGTCTACTCACTCGGCCAATCTGAAAACTGCCATGTTTTAAGTATTTTTTTTTTAGTAAGATCTCTTGATCCAAAACCTGACTTAATGAAGCTAGTTATTTTTATAATAATAAATTTATTAAAGCACAAAATATGCAGTATGAAATTACAACTAGTTTGAACAGAACTGAGACAGAGATAACCTCCTCTGCCCACACCACATCACGTGGTATCGATCACATCTTCTACCACATAGGGCACATACACAATTTAAGTCTGGCTGATGAAATCTTCTGTTACGGTATTACACACTTTGAAGTGGAAACCATGTACCGAGAATCTCGTTACCAGGTGCCTCAGCTCGTAGGAGCTCTCTGCCCAGTCCCGTGATGTCATCGCATCAGTCGCGTAAAATTCTTGCCAGATGCTATCTTTCTTAGACTTCATTTCCTGAACTAGTGTCTCAAAACCATGTGTTGTTGGCAAAAGCATCTGCAGTCTCAGTTCTTCACAAAGGGAAGCTCACTTGAGAGTTCATAAACCAAACGAGAAAGAGTAAATCGGAAGAGGCATAAGACATGTGGTTCTATTTTGTTTTTTGTGTGGGGTGAGGTATACCTCCCACCTACACCCACTCCCCAAATATCAAGCTGGAGGAATTTTGGGTATTAGTGACCCATGTGGACTCACATGTGGATTAGTTACATTAATCATAGGCTTAAAATTTTAGTTATTTATTGAAAGGTGAGGGTGGCAGTCCTATGGGTTGGATCAATCATAGATGTCCATTACATTAATAAATAGCTTCTGTGTTTTACTAAAATAAAGGTAGCGCTAAATGAACATAGAACGAGCGATAACATTCTCTATAATCGATGAATTAGCCAAAATACCTTATGAAACGATGAGAAATAAATCAAGGAGCGATGTTTTAATAGATGTTTCCTCCTCTGCCGTCAGTGACCCACCCAGCCATCCCAAATAGGATCACAGCATATAGGCTATAGGCTAGCGAAAATTACAGCTGTGGGTGCCATTGTTCAAATCAATCATCTTCAAAACAGTACCATAACAGTACTGCCAAACAAAGAAGTGCCCAGTTTAGTCTCTAGTGCGCAGCACTCGGTTCACTGCTCTTAATTAGGCTAGTGTGTGCAATATTTTCACTTCTCTGTAATGATTTTTTTTCCCCCATGGCTGAAATGAGTTATTTTTGTTATATGCTCTGTAATTATTATGCAGTATATCGCTCCGCTGTAATAAATATGTATTAATTTTTTCGTACAACATTGGTTTTGATAATGGTTACAGCCTAACGCATCCCGATGAACTTCTTTTTTTGATCAACAGTGATTTTGTATCCCAGTTCTTTTTATCAACAGTGATTTGGTATCTCGCATGTTGGCAGCAATGTGTGCGCCTTGGTGCGTGCTGCTAGAGTGAGCGATGATGACAGTTGAACGAGATGCAAGCGCTGTCGAAACATGGCAGCCGTTTTTAAAATATCAATAAATAGAAAAACATATTTACGTACTTTAGCACATCATGAGGTTTGGTAGTGATCAGGGTTCCTAATTTTAATATGTAATATCGCCCAGAAGATGAAACAAGGACACAAGGTATGTAAAAGTTACATTCATGTCTGCTGCAAGTATAATCCGCATTCCACTTACATTCAGAATTAAGGTAGCACTGAATGAAAGTAGAACGAGCGATAACATTCTCTATAAGGGGCCGATTATATTCTTGGTAATTAGTGTCGATGATTTTCTGTAACAGCGAGATGGATACAAGACAAATATAATTGGTTTATTGTATGCCAAAGTAATGGTTGATATAGGCTAGCTAGTATATTTATTCCCACATGTTACTTTACCTAGGTATTAATTCTGAATGAAAGTAGAACGCAGCTTATACACTTGCATCAGACATGAATGTGACTTTTACATACCTTGTCTCCTTGTTTCATCTTCTGGGCGATATTACGTAGGCCTATTGAAATTAGGAACCCTGGTCACTACTGCACATCATATATGTGCTAAAGTACGGGGCGCCAGGAAATGTTCTCTGCAGATGCGAGAGGTTGCGTCATCAGTTTAGTTCGCAGCACGGTGTCCCTGAGAGGCGAAGGCCACGTGTGTGGGCTGTGAGCTGTCGAAATCGTCAGTGCGTATAGTTAGATTATTGGAAGAGTGCAACAGTATGTTATGAATGGCTGGGTGAGTATAAAGTTTACTGTTTGTTATGATACAAGCGACAGCCGTGCTACCAACGTAACTGGTGACTTAATCTCTCGCAGCAGCTTGTAGGCACTGCGGACAACATTCCCTGGCGCCCAGTATGTAAATATGTGTTTCTATATTTTGCTCTTTTAAAAACGGCTGCCATGTTCCGACAGCACTTGCATCTCATTTAACTGTCAACAAAGTCCACTCTAGCGGCTCACACTGAGGCGCACAAATTGTTGCCAACATGTGGGATACAAAATCACTGTTGATAATAAAAAGTGGCATACAAAATCACTGTTGATAAAATAATCATTGATCTGGATGCGTTAGGCTGTAACCATTCTCAAAAACCATTGGAATGGACGAAACGAAGGTTAGAATGGTCAGGTGTTGGCGAGGTTGGTAGTACTGTTTTGATGATAGTTGATGTGAACAATGGCAGCCACAGCTGTAATTTTGCCTATATAAGTCGTGATTCTTTTTGGGATGGTTGGGTGGGTCACATAGAGCGGAGGAGGAAACATCTATTTAAACTTCATTCCCTGATTTATTTCTCGTCGTTTCATAAGGTATTTTGGCTAATTTATGTACTATAGAGAATGTTATAGGTGTATTATCCAGAGTTGGGATCTGACAGTTCGGCGGAGAACTGTTGAACTAAAGGCAGCGGTGCCACGAATGCTGCTGTCCACCACGCGCATACTTCCATCCTCCTGCTCTTTTCCTCATGCTCATAATATCATTAGCACCGTTATTACATTTATTACTTTTTTATTCAGATGGTTTTCAAAATCTTAAACAAACCAATGCTTAAATCTGTTCGGTGCAAACTGTAAAACAAAATATTAGCCCGTCAAATTGAGGAGAGACCTAAATTATTGTAATGAATAGCAATAACAATATTACGAATACTATCATAAAGCAAAAATGATCAAAGCGAAACGACAACACGTGATTGTTTCCGTGATTTTTAGTTATTTATATTTCCTGTAGAATAAGTTTCAAGTCACAAGTAACACACGATTGTATTACAAAATATAGGCTCATTGTGTAGACTATTAAGTCACCCTTTAGAAGACAGAAGCTAATCACAGTAGTCTTACTAATTACAAGAGCAGAGGCGGTAGCCTACGTTCCTGCGCGCGACTGAATGGAATTAATGGTTCGCCTGATGCTCAGAACTGACACTAACACTGCTACATACATAAATAACGGTCTCTAATGAATCATAAGTATAAATATAAGTATGAAGTATAAATAAGTATAAATCAAACAATTATAATTCATTAAAACAACAGATTATGAAACGCAGCAAGGTGAGTGTGCACTGGGGGCAACCAAACAAGCGACTGATCGGCGACAAGCAATTGGTGAAATAGCATCATTCAAATTGGCAGCGCTGTATAGTTTCCATGGCAACAAGCCATGCGGGCGATCTAGTCGTCAGCTGTTTTTGCCCAGTGGTGCTGAATTGTCAGATTCCAACTCTGGAAAATACACCTATAGGTAGTGAGTTATTGTTCTTTCAAGGGGCGGAACTACGAGGTCATCTGCCCCTTATGGAGAATGTTATCACTCGTGCTACTTTCATTCAGTGCTACCATAATACCACCTTGTGGTGTGGTAGCTGCCACTCCTAAGGTCCTGGGCTAGTTTCCAAGTAATTTAATTCTGGTCTGAGGGTTGGAACGACTCACAATCAGCTTCGTGAGCCAGAACTGAGAAGAGGTAGGTTCGATTCTCACCTCGGCCATCCAAGAAGTGGTTTTCCGAGGTTTCCCCACTTCCACTCCAGGCTAACGCTGGGATTGGTCCTAACTTAAGGCAATGGCTGCCTCCTTTCCACTCGTCACCTGAATTACAAAAAGTAGGCTATACTGCTCGGGTTCATTTTCCATGTTCTGTGAACTTGCGGGGTGAGGAGAAAGAACAGGGGAGGGTCAGGCGAGAAGAGAAGGGCCTGTCAACTGCCCGCCGTGATATCTGGTATTCCTTTCTATTCCAATAATGCTAACTTAGGGCTGTTGCTCAAAACACTGTGGTGTTACGAATGAGTGAGTGAGCCACCGACCAATGTATTTGGTTCTGTACTATGCACGGACCAAGGAACCTCATCACTCGTCAACACCACTGCGATGCACATTTCTCTCAGGTTCACGCAGCTTAGACCCGAGCAGTACACACTACTACAGGTACTACAATAACACAGATTATCATACAAATCCTACATACTTCCAAATACATGGGGCTAAATGAATTAATATCAACAACACAATGATTCTACAATAAGTGATTCTTTTAAAATGTAGTTATAGTAGGTGCAACTATACACATATCAGCAAATTCAAGTTCTCCATTTGAAGCATTACATATTTTATTAAGTTTACTGCTTCAACATACAAACTTGCATGTGTTGTAGGAATTTGCTGTTCATCAGTGTTAGCCATGGCATAAAGGAGGGAAGAGGTTCATTATCCTGTGCTATAGCCTACTGTTATGTTGTAACTTTTTACCAGCCCTTCTTGGGCGACTGATTTAAAACTTCCCAAAATCATCCTCCTATTTTTGATCGGAAGTACTTCATCATATACCACACAATTGAAATGGCAGGGTCGTGGAGTGTTGGACACACATTTGGTCAACCTAACTGGTATCATTTGGGCGTTCAACTATTAGGTGTAATTCCCTATAAAGAAAACTAATTATAACCTTCAAAATATGTGTATTAATATCAACTTTAAACATATGGCGGGGACTCTCGTCGAACAGACTATGGTTTACTATCTTCTCTCCTCGGCAATGACGAAAACATGTGACCCAAAATGAATGTTGGAATATAAAGATGTTTGTTACTCACTCATCGACGATCTAGCAGATAATCTACGAGACATGCTCGATAGATCAGTTCTCCCCAGCATTTCTAAGATTTTCCACACGTGGTTTGAGGTTAGAGATGTTTACTGGTTTACATAGCCACATCTCTGCGAGAGAAATGAATGTGCTTCCGTACCCAACTTGAATTGTGCTAACAGAGATAACATCGTTGTGATATGTAGCCGTTTCGAGTACATTCACAAGCCATGCTTTCAACAAAACTGTTTCTCCAAATAGGCCTACGCCAAATTACGAGAACGCGACCTTTCCAATCAGACGCTACAATAGAAGTGAAGCCTCGCTTGACGAAAAACCCACCGCTCATCTTGTAAACACATGTTTTCGTCTTTCTCCGCCAGGGTCATGATACCCTCCAACCCATACAAAATACACCAATAATCTCGAACCCATGTATATTTCTTACAACTCGTGGCGCGAAACTCTTCTCTGACGTCAGAACCTTACACAATTTACACAAAGCTTTCTTCAAGACAAGGGAAGTTATTCTCGGCCCAATCTAAATTTGGCCTAGAGTTTCCTGCTGTTGCAACATCTTGTAGCTTACCTACACAATCCGCTGTCTTGTATACTGACATCTCCCATACAAATTAAATGAAATATTCCTGACTGAGTCCCCGAGATACACAAGATATATATACACTAAGAAAATGAAATTCTACAACCTAAATGATGATGATGAACAAGAAAAGAAATGGTATGAACAAATTACCCTAACCTGACTTCTCTTGCAGTCAACCAAATAAGGGTTTGGGAACATTGTGACCGGAACAGTCACAATACGCCCCCATGTGATTCACACGGGTGAAACAAGTGTGGATCACAAACACTCAAACAAGCAACGCACTGAAAACACAAAGAATTACACTATTACATAAATAAACCCTGGAAGACATATATACATACACACTTGTCAAATTTTCACACATTCTCACTCTCTCGAATGTCTTATTGTGTCCATTTCCTAGCCTCACTGATTTCTCTCAAGTGTCTTAGGTCTACCACTTCATTTTCTTCGTCTCATCATGAGACCCTATCGCTTCACAAGCCATGGTATTTGCCTGCACAGGCCTTATCATACCATCTATCCATCTAACACTCGATGCCACTTTGCTGGTTAGCATTCTTCGTCACATCTCTTGAGTTTTGTCATGCCATCACGTTATGTTGACTGATTCTCTAAGAGTCCATGCCATATTATTTTACAGAGTGATATCTACGGAGATTCCTAATATTATGTGTACTGACAGACTTACCATCCTGGTCCGTTAAACTATAGGCACACTCACCAATACGTTTAACCACCTTAAAAGGCCCCTGAAATAGATGAAAAAACTTCCCTATCTCCTTATCTACAGCTGAAGACGGATATGGAACCCTCAGAAGCACCTGATCGCCTACTTCAAAAGAATCAAACTTTACCCGCTTCTGCTGGCGCCTACGCTTATTCCCTGCCTTGATTAAGTTGTCCCTAGCCAGCTGGATACAAACATCCTTCCCAATCTCCTCTCCCGTGACCAAACCTAGCATTCTAGCAAGCTCATTGGTAGGCTTCCTACCATACTGAATTTCATAGGGAGTGCATTTTACACTCTCATGGAACGTACTATTGAACCATCGTTCAATATCTCCTAACTTGGAGAACCACGCATTGTGGCGATTGCTCACATAGGTGCGAAATACTCTCCCTAATTCTCTCATAACTCGTTCGGACAAATTCCCTTGAGGATATCGAATAGATGAGAATATGTGCTTGATACCCAATTCACTCAACTTGGTTTTCCAGATCTTTGAGGTGAATTGACTACCGTGGTCTGATAGTATCCTGAGAGGCACCCCAAACTCAGGTACATACTTATCAGTGATCTGTAGGACACAACCCTTCCCGGTCGCTTTTCTCAGGGGATACAGTTTGACGAGTTTACTGAATGCGTCAACAACCACGAAGATATACTGATATCCAAACTGAGCTTTAACCAATGGACCATACAGATCGACACAGAGTAAATCCCTTGGTTTTTCTGTGATCACCATTTGCCGAGGTCCCTCAAGAAACCTCGTTGGGCATTTACACCGTTGACACGAGTCACAACTTGCCAGAACTTTCCTAATCTGCCTTCCCATGTTCTTCCAAATGAAATGCTGCTGAACAGCAAAAAGAACCTTGCTTGATCCAAAATGCCCTAAAGCCTTGTGATGATACCAAATCATCGTTACCTGCAATGAGCTTGGCACACACACTCTCCAGGCACCTTCATGGCACAGCCTAGCCAAGAAACCACACTCCAACTTGTACCAATTCTTTCCAACCTTAATTCTACTATCCACATCCATACCTCTCAACTGAGTCAAGATATCACCTAAGACCTCATCCTTCTCCTGCTCTACAAGCAGATTCCTTAAGCAGCGTATCTCATAATCACACTCGCTTACCTTGGTTACGCAGATAACAACACCTTCCTGTACCTCCAGTACCTGATGACCCTCATCACCCCCAATGTTTCTACTCATGAAGTCAGCCACAATGTTCTCAGTACCCTTAATATGCCTTACCTCAAAGTTATATTCACTTATAGCCAATATCCACCTTGACATCCTGTTCGAAGTGAGCTTGCAGGATCCAATAAAAAGTAATGCATGATGGTCAGTCAGTATCTGCAACTTACTGCCCAACACATAACTCCTAAACTTCCCTAGAGAGTATACGATTGCTAACATCTCTATTTCAGTAATTGTATATCTCTTCTCCGCCATGCTTAGCCCTCTGCTTGCTAATGAGACAATCCCTAGATTGCCCTCACTATCCTCCTGACACAAAATGCCTGAGATGCCTTGCATGCTCGCATCAGTCATCAAAATGTAGGGACAATCCAGACGAGGATACCTAAGCATGACAGTCTCTACAAAGCCTCTCTTCAACTCCTTAAAAGCCTCATCGTGCACCTGGGTCCATACCCACTTAGTACCCTGCTTCAGCAATTCCCTAAACGGTTCTACAAGACAGGAATATTTAACTACGAATCTACGAAAATAATTGAAAACCCCTAATACTGACCTCAATTGTTTGGCGTTACGTGGTGTAGCAGTGTTGTGAATCTTGTCTAATCGTGACTGTTCGGGAGACACCCCTTATGTTGTGATAGTATGCCCTAAAAATGTGATTGATGTTGTGCAAAACAGAGACTTCTTAAGTTTAATTGTAAATCCCCCGTCCCTTAATTTCCCCAAAACAATGTCTAAGTGATCCAGGTGTTCCTTTAATGTGTAAGATGCAACAATTAAATCATCTATGTACATTGTCACAAACTCGTGTGTGTCCCTCCCTAACACTAGATTTAAGGCCCTAATCAACGCTGAACTGCTGGTCTTTGTTCCGAAAGGAACGACCCTGAATTGGTACAAACCACTCTTAAAGCTAAACGCAGTCAACTTCCTGTCCTGTTCTCTCAACGGTACCTGCCAAAATGATGCACTCAGATCCATAGTGGAAAACCATTGCTTACCATTGAATTTCTGAACCAGTTCCTCAACACATTCTGGCCTCTGTTGGTCCCCAGATATCCTACAATTGAGCTGCCTGGCATCAATACACAACCTGACCGAGCCATCACTCTTCCCAACCACAACTAAGGGATTCAGATATGCACTAGTTGAAGGCTCAATAATACCCTGATTCAGCATAATGCCTATTTCTTTCTCCACAGCATCAGCAAATTTGTGAGGTATCGGGTACTTGGGTCCTGAAAATGGAGAATGATCTACAATTTCGAACTGATGCGTATAGACATGTGTTAGCCCTGGCTTGTCACTGAAAACTTCTTGGTTTAGCTCTAAAACCTCTAACAACTTATCCCTCTCCTCAACACTTAAACCACTCTTATCCACAGCCTGCTGGAGTTGATCACACTTATCACCCTCCACAGCAATGTGACATAAATCCACAACTTCCTCCTCATCGTCAGCCTTACCTTCTGCCATATCCCCTACAGTGACCTCAGTAACACATGCCTTTACTGTCTTATCTACACTCTTGCATTTCATTCTCATCTCCTGGCTTATATTCCCCCTCACAAAGTTGATGACACCCCGGTCAAAATCAATAACAGCACTATGCTCGTTAAGCCAGTCTATCCCCAAAATCATTTCATAAATTAGGTTAGGAATTACCAAGCAAGTATTGTGGTCAACTTCATTACCAAACCTCATGGGCAACAATACCTGCTTTCCCACTCTTTGGGATTTATTACCAACAGCAGTTACCACATATGTCGACTTAACTGGAATTTCTTCCAACTTACCACCGTCCTTGATTAAAGTATCATAAAATCCCTTACTGATGACACTTCTCTCACTCCCCGAATCCACCAATGCCTGCACTCTCTTACCTAGTATGCTCAACTCAACAGTTGACATAAAAGCCTCCTTCTCCCCGATACATGAGAACTCCTGCTGGTCAGCTAGCAGATCCTCCCGACTCATAGGCATAAAATCCTCCTCACCCACAATAACACACTGCTTGACTTCATTTCTTACGGACTGCCTGACTGACCTCCCTGCACAGCCCGTTCGGAGTTTAAAGCTCCTTGACCACCTTGTTCTTGTCTCCTCTGGTTCACCTGTACTCTTTCGTTACCACCTTCCTGACGCCCCCCACCTCTCTGATAGTTACCTTCCTGTCGCTGTGAATTATCCTGACGCCCCCCACCTCTCTGATAGTTTTCCTGCCTCTGCTGATAATCTCTTTGCTCCTGATTAAATCTACCCCTATTAAACTCCTGATTATTCCCCCTATTGCCCCTAAATTCCTGTTTGACCTCTGGCCTCTCCATGTGCTGCTTGCCTAAAACGTCAAAGCTCGTAAGAAGCTCTTCCAACTCTTCTACCGTCCTTACCTTCTGCATACAAGCTGCCTCCTGAATTCTAGGTGGGAAGTGCTTCAACATGACCCTAACCACATCACTGTCAGAGGTCAGCCCATCCAAATTCTTCCAAATAAGTACATGTGCCAAAAAATATTCTGTCAGGGATACCCCTTCTCTCTCCTTATATTTCCCAAAAGTTAATTTTTCCCTTTCCCTGGACTGTACCCCCTCCCCCCAGAACTTAGCTTTGAATTTATCCCTGAATTCCCTTAAACTATTCATGTTAGGCCTGTATATTTGGAACCATGCTTTCACATCCCCTTGAAATGAGTTAGACAAGATCTCCAACACTGTTTCCCATTCGACAACCCCGTCTTCTAGATCCTTGCTGAATTTCTTCTCAATGGTTTTTAAAAACTCCATAGGGTTGAACTGCCTTGAGTTAAATTGTGGCAGACCAGGGTCCCTGAGTAGCAAACTAGATGGCATCACAACCCTTTGACTCATCGGTCGCTCTTTCAACTCTCTCCTGACCTTTATCAGCTCTTCCTGCAGCTTTTCGTTTTTCTCGGTCAATGCCACCTGCTTCCCTCTCAGACCCTCAATCTCTCCCAACTTATTTTCAACGGCACCTACTCTATCTAAATATTCCCTCTTATTCCCACTTACAGTGTTGCATATCTCATCACACTTTCCCGTTACATTCTGTACTTCTGCCCTTGAACTAGCTATCTCTGACTTAATTTTCGTTATTTCCACATCTTGCTGGTTCTGATGGCCTTCCATTCCTTCTAGCCTACTTGTGATCCCAGCCTGATTCCCCTGCATTTCTGCCCTGATTTCCTCTCCCTGTTTGCTAATTTTCCCACTTAATTCCAGGTTCATACTCTCCATTCTACTATTAAGGACAGACTTATGGTCCCGTATTTCTTTGCTGAGACTCTCTATCCTTGTGTTCGTGGCCCTGTTGCTCTCCTGAATTTCCTTACTTACAAATTCCTTCACTTCTACTATCTGTTTGGTCACTGACTCTACCTTCTCATTTACAGAGCCTACCTGCTCCTTAATTTCCTTACTCATAGATTCTCCTTGCTTCTTAATCTCTTTTATTTCACTCAGTAGCATTTGGATCAAACTATCGTTCATAACCCCCCCATTTACATTTAAGTTACTACCTTCAGCGATCAGCTGCGACTCAGTAGTAACAATGGTAACATATGTTCCCACTGTCTTTTCCACATCTTCCTCACTGCCACTTCCCCCAGTTTCCTGATTACCTGACATTTTACTGTTTGATTTACACACAACCCTTGACCTTAATTCTAAATTGTCTGATGTGGACATACCCCTTAAAACAAAACAAATTACTGTGAACCCTAATACTCCTAAGGTGTCTATCGGCTGTGTGCATATGTGCCCTAATGATACCTGCTAGGTTTCCCTACTCTTGCCCCACGTTGAGGTGCTATGTTGTAACTTTTTACCAGCCCTTCTTGGGCGACTGATTTAAAACTTCCCAAAATCATCCTCCTATTTTTGATCGGAAGTACTTCATCATATACCACACAATTGAAATGGCAGGGTCGTGGAGTGTTGGACACACATTTGGTCAACCTAACTGGTATCATTTGGGCGTTCAACTATTAGGTGTAATTCCCTATAAAGAAAACTAATTATAACCTTCAAAATATGTGTATTAATATCAACTTTAAACATATGGCGGGGACTCTCGTCGAACAGACTATGGTTTACTATCTTCTCTCCTCGGCAATGACGAAAACATGTGACCCAAAATGAATGTTGGAATATAAAGATGTTTGTTACTCACTCATCGACGATCTAGCAGATAATCTACGAGACATGCTCGATAGATCAGTTCTCCCCAGCATTTCTAAGATTTTCCACACGTGGTTTGAGGTTAGAGATGTTTACTGGTTTACATAGCCACATCTCTGCGAGAGAAATGAATGTGCTTCCGTACCCAACTTGAATTGTGCTAACAGAGATAACATCGTTGTGATATGTAGCCGTTTCGAGTACATTCACAAGCCATGCTTTCAACAAAACTGTTTCTCCAAATAGGCCTACGCCAAATTACGAGAACGCGACCTTTCCAATCAGACGCTACAATAGAAGTGAAGCCTCGCTTGACGAAAAACCCACCGCTCATCTTGTAAACACATGTTTTCGTCTTTCTCCGCCAGGGTCATGATACCCTCCAACCCATACAAAATACACCAATAATCTCGAACCCATGTATATTTCTTACAACTCGTGGCGCGAAACTCTTCTCTGACGTCAGAACCTTACACAATTTACACAAAGCTTTCTTCAAGACAAGGGAAGTTATTCTCGGCCCAATCTAAATTTGGCCTAGAGTTTCCTGCTGTTGCAACATCTTGTAGCTTACCTACACAATCCGCTGTCTTGTATACTGACATCTCCCATACAAATTAAATGAAATATTCCTGACTGAGTCCCCGAGATACACAAGATATATATACACTAAGAAAATGAAATTCTACAACCTAAATGATGATGATGAACAAGAAAAGAAATGGTATGAACAAATTACCCTAACCTGACTTCTCTTGCAGTCAACCAAATAAGGGTTTGGGAACATTGTGACCGGAACAGTCACAATGTCTTGGCAAGAAAGAAGAAAGGAACATGCCTCAACACGTACTTTTAGGAGGACCAGATTTGATTTCTGTATTTTTGCTAAGTGTGATCTTGGCTCTCGCTGTTATTTTTCTTCGTTGACAACTTTTTAAATAAAACGATGATTTCTAGCAGTATTGAGGTTTTTCTTGTTTTTCATTGAAAGTCCTATTTCTCCTTTCCCCTTCACAGGATGTCATAGAATTTACTGTATTAGTGTGCGATGATTTTTTTTTATGTACTTACTGTATTTCACCCTGTAAAAATTGGTGAACTGGATATATTTTAAAAGGGAATATGAAATGAACTACTGTATAGACATTTTGTAATATCCAATTATTTTTCTGAAATTTCAGTCTCCCAATGAATTTGGCACTAAGTGCACTAACAATTTTAGTGTGATCTGGTTACACCACCTGTTTACTTAGCATTCTCTCTTTACATTTTACTGTTATTGTTAACAGCATCAAGCATTTTAAGATATGAATATTCTCCCTTCCCAGTACTTTTCCTTTGCAGTTTATTCTAATAACTGATTGGTTATAGGCCTAATTAGGCCTAATGTGGTTAATTGGAAGGGACCCTATTTTTAAGGTGAGTAGTAATATGCTGCAGGCCTTTTAGTAGCCTAATTCTTGTCACCAATGCAATATGCTCCAATTGCAACTGAAAGAAATGTAAACATGTAAATTATTGATGAGGTCATGTCCTAAAATAGGGGCAGATGGCGTCGTAGTTCCGCCCCTTAAACAACAATAACTAACTAACATGTCCTAAATGCTGTGATTGTTCATTTCAGAGTTCAGGAATTCACAATTTCCCACTTAGGTATTATTTTAAAAAAATGTTATTGGTATTTTGATTGTGATTTATTTCTTGTTGATCATATGATTATCTCCTCACTTAAAAACGTGCTATAAGTATTGGGAAGATTGTGATTTTCGGAACATTGAAGTGGATAGAGAATTTAGGACGAGAATATTTAGTGGAACGAGGGGAAGGGGTGGGGTAGGCTACCCGCACGGCCGTGCTACACGTCAACTAGTACCACGGCCAAACACCAGACAGCGCTGAAGTCTTAGGTGCCAAGAATTAGCATGGCTGTCGGCTATCTGTAGTAGTAGGTAATCTGTGAGTTCAAGTAGGCTGGACTGCAGTGCGCAGATTATTTACGCGCAACCACACTATATAACCACGCCTACGAGCCTTCAGGCGCCAACGATTCTGCTCGAAGCGCCAAGCCGTCATTGTGCTGTTTCATTTCATTCTGAGTGGTTCCGTGTAGTATCTTGGTCGTGTGCGGCGATTACAATTTTATCTGTAGTTCGTAATGAAAACTTTACTTCACTGACGACGCAATTCTCGTAATCTCAATAATGTTACGCTGCGTTTGGCAATGCTTGGCTAACAAGTTAGATCACACAGAACAGCAATGAAAGCATTTAGACGGTCTTGAGCAGGTGTCGTCATAGCGTGACGTCATTTAGCCTTGAAATAACTTGCCCGGTCAGAGACCCGCGAACACTCGGAACTGCTGTATTCTTTCATTCGGAACACCGGAAGTATCTCCCGCGGAGATTGGCGAGCTGTGCGATGATGGCGCGGGGCAGAGGAGTGATGAAGAGAAGACGATCGTGAGCCCCAAGTCGTCCCGAGTTTCGCCGAAGCGCATGCCGTCTTAGCGAAGATGAAATCCTTCATGTACTCGCATGTCATCAGTGATCGTGAAGAAGAGAACATTATGCAAGTTGAGAAGGCTTTGTTTCGTCTGAAACGCAAAGCTTTGACGAAACAAAAAACAATTAATGACTTTTTAACTAAAAAGAGCAAGTGATAAAATGACATACGAAATCATATCGCGTACATCGTGGTTGCAATATTTTGACGTCTCTATGAAGTTTACATGAAGAAATATGTCCAAATACAGTACCCGTACTTTCTTAATTTTTTACTCAATTTTTTTTATGTTACCCGCATTTATCGTTTCCCGCATCCATCATCATTTTCCCCCTCCCCCTTGAAAAACGATGCATCGAGGTTCTACTGTACCCCTAAATTATTTTCCAGGTACACCCTGAAGGAGACTTATTTGAGTACATGTGTGTAAAATGTAACCCATTGTGATATGTAATATATATATATATATATAAAAGGTGCGTTGAAAAAGTAACGAGCCGGAGGCTGGATAGTGCAAACCGGTGACGATATTGGCTAATCGTGGCGTGTGTAACGAGGTGTGGTTTCGACCAGAGCGTGGAAGGTCACAGCCCGTCGCTAGAGGGCACGCGTGCACGTCACGTGACGATACAAAGCGAGCAGCAGCATGCATCGATCGTCCAACCAAGACCAAGACAGTAGGCCATTCGACATGCTTCCTGGTGTGGTTGAAGACTGTGGGGCACCCATTGGGCACACACTTTCCGCAAGTGCAGTCGTTCCTTCATGATGGTGTGCACACTTCCGACGCTCAATCCGACCACGGCGGCTATGGCGTTCACTGTCATTCGGCGGTCCTGGGTAATGAGTGCATCAACCAGTTGGACGTTGTCATCGGTAATGCAGGGGGGTGCCCCAGACCGGGCATCATCAGCTAACGACACCCGTCCTTCCCTGAAGCGCTTGTGCCACGCCTTGACCCTTGTAAGGGACATGCAGTGTTCGCCGTACACTTGTGACATTCGGCGATGAATGTCCGTTCCCCTTACTCCTTTTGCTGTCAGAAACCGAACAACACCTCTTTGCTCTTCGGTTGACGCCTCCATGTCACTGTTTGCAATGCAACTGGCAGCGTTGGACGATTGATGCATGCTGCTGCTCTCTCTGTATCGTCACGTGACTCCACGCGTGCCCTCTCGCGACGGGCTGTAACCTTCCACGCTCTGGTCGGAACCACACCTCGTTACACACGCCACGATTAGCCGATGTCGTCACTGGTTTGCGCATTACAGCCTCGGCCTCGTCACGTTTTGAACGCACCTTATATATAGAACCAATAGGAAAGAAGATTATTGTTTTACGTGACCGTGCATCTTGTGATTATGAGCCACGGGACCTCCTTTTTACGTGGAATCCGAACCACAGGACATGGCATTTCACTTCGAAAATCTCACATGCATTTACCGGGAATCGAACCCGGACCGCCTTGGTGAGAGGCATACAGCTAGACCGCTGAGCCACCACGAACCAATAGGAGACGGGAGAATTTATTTAGGGCCTTGGTGTAGAATGGGGCTATGATGTGTGAAAATAACTCAGCACAAGGGTTGTTTATTCATCTGGAAATACATAGCAGTTAAAAGATTTAAAGGGATGGAACATTAAGGTCATCAGGCCCTATTTCTGTAAATCTAGTCAAGTGCTCTGGTGTTGACAGCAGACTGAACTGGATGTTACACATTACCTGAAACATGTCTGCATTGGGCAATACAAGGATTTTTCACAAATTACTTCATCCAGTTGATGAAACTTCCACGTAGCTAATTGGAGTTGTTGTTGAGTCTTCAGTCCTTTGACTGGTTTGATGCAGCTCTCCATGGTTCCCTGCCCGGAGCTAATCGTTTCATCTCTACATAGCTACCACACCCTACATCCGAGGCAATCTGTTAAAAATAGTTCTTTGTGGAGATTTCAATATTAACTTTTTAGAGGAAAGTACGGAGAGAAGGGAATTGCTAAATTTGTTAAGCTCCCATCATCTAATTCACACAGTAACAGTACCCACAAGAATAACAAAAACTAGTGCAACCACACTTGACCAGATAATAATTAATGACAATGTGAACTGCAACTCTCTCGAAGTAATCAACACAGGTTTCAGTGACCACAGAGCTCAAATAATAACTCTAAATATTTCAAACCCAGTTTACAATGCTCAGTTTGATAAATGTCGAAGCTTTAGTCAGCACAATATAAACTATTTCAACAACTTGTTAAAAGGAGAAACTTGGGAAGGTGTGTACAAGTCAATAGATACAAACAAAAAATTCCAGGAATTCATTAATATTTTCCTGTATTATTTTGATATTGCATTTCCTTTGAAGAGTATCAGACTGAAAGTTTCTTCTCCATCAAAACAATGGCTTACTCTTGGAATAATTACTTCATGCAAAAGAAAGCGTTTCCTCCACGATTTTCAAAGTACACACGAAACCTCCAATGAATTTAACATGTATTTCAAGACCTATAAGACCATACTTAACAAAGTTATAAAATTAGCAAAGAGAATGTCAAATGATAATTATATCCTGGAATCTAAAAATAAAACTAAGGCTATGTGGAATATCATAAAAAATGAAACCAGGCAAACAAAACCGGCAGTAAATAACATAACGTTATCAGAAGACTCCAAGAAGATCAATGACCCACAAAATGTCTCAAGAATTTTTAATGAGCATTTTGCTACCATAGCTGAAAAACTACTAAATGTAAACAATATACAAGCAATAAAATCAACACTCGCGAATATAACATTTAATGGAAAATCAATGTTTGTTGAAAATGTTACAGAAGCAGAAATCCTCAATATTGTAAAGAACCTACAGAATAAACATTGCTCAGGAGTTGATAACATTCCTGATATACTAATTAAAAAATGTATCCAAAATATAATTACCCCCTTAACACACCTCTGTAACCAATCTCTCATGTCAGGAATATTTCCAGATATCTTTAAAATTGCAAAAGTAATTCCATTATTTAAAGGGGGAGATAGAGAAAACGTAACCAATTATAGACCTATTTCTTTATTGTCGATATTTTCAAAAATTTTAGAGAAGATAATGTACAACCATCTAATTAGCTTCATAAACAAATATAAATTGTTAACTGACTCTCAACATGGCTTTAGAGAAGGAAAATCAACAATGTCCGCAATTTATGAATTTTTAAATCCTGCTTTTGAGTCACTTGATGAAAGGAAGAGAGTATGTGGCCTGTTTTTGGACCTGTCTAAAGCTTTTGATGTGATAAATCATCAGATACTAATTGATAAACTCCATCAATATGGTATCAGGGGTATCGCTAGTAAGTGGTTTCAGTCATATTTAAATAATCGCCAACAGATCGTCGAACAAAAAAGTTTAGAAAATACCACAAACATATTTAAATATTACCACTCAGATCCTATGTTTTTGAAGTATGGCATTCCGCAGGGGTCCGTTCTAGGGCCACTACTTTTTCTCCTTTACGTAAATGACTTGCCATCTCAGATACCTGCATTTAAAACTGTACTATTCGCAGATGATACAAGTGTTTTGATGAGGGCTGAAAATGACACTGAACTTCAAAAATCAGTAGAGGAAGTAACAGGTCAGCTGTCCTTATGGTTCAACAATAATGGATTCCTTATCAACACTAGTAAAACAGTGACTCTTAACTTTCACACAGCTCAGAATAAAAGTATTAATACTCCCTCCATAATCTTAAATGACCTTAAAATTGGTAACGCCTCTTCTACTAAATTCTTAGGCCTTTGGTTGCAGGATGACCTAAAATGGAACTCTCATACCACTAAACTTGCCAAGAAACTAAGCTCAAGTTGTTATGCATTAAGAGTATTAAGACAATCGACTAGCTGGAGAACTGTTCTTAGTACTTATTTTGCTTATTGCTATTCGCTTATGAAATATGGAATCATATTTTGGGGAAATTCACCTGCTGCTCACCAAATCTTTATTATCCAGAAAAGAATAATTAGAACAATGAAAGGAACTACTAGATTGCATACATGTAAGCCTCTGTTTGAACAACTGAAAATTTTACCTTTGCCATGTATTTACATCTTTGAACTTCTATTATTTGTCAAACAAAGCTTAGGAAATGAGGATATCTTTGAGATGAATTCAAATATACATAACTACCAGACCAGACAAAAGAACAATCTTCATGTACATGCTGCAAATACAACACTATGTAAAAATGGTGTATTCCATGCAGCTATAACGCTGTATAATCATTTGCCAAATAATATTAAAAGTACAGCAAATTACATAAAGTTCAAAATAAAAACTAAAGAGTTCTTGCTGGAGCACTGCTTCTACTCAGTTAAAGAGTTTTTAGAATATCAATAGTTATGTTTATGTATTCATAGGACTAAATGATGTAAGGTTATCCTTGTGTAGGCCCATATTATTATTGTGATTGTAAATTAGTATTAGTATAATTTGTGAATTGACGTGTCCTATATCATTGTACAATGTACATTATATGATTGAATGGATGAATAAAAAATACAATACAATACTATTCTAACCTTGGTCTTCCCCTACAGTTATTGTCCTCGACCCTTCCTTCCATATCTAAGCTTGCTATTCCTCGGTGTCTTAGTATGTGTCCTACCAACCTATCTTTTCTCTTCATTAGCAGTCACCAGAAATATCTCTCCTCTCCCACTCGTCTTAATACCTCTTCATTTGTTACCCTATCTACCCATCTGATCTTCATCATTCTCCTGTAACACCACATTTCAAACATATACAGGGTGTTTCATAATGTGGAATCTCCTTTTCAGAACATGCCAAGTGGGAAAATATCAGTCCAAGTCTTAAAATGAGGAAGTTCATTGCTGCCTTGTTGTAGAGATGATTGCAATCCTTCAGATAACCGACGTAAACCTGACTTTCAGGAGTCTTGTAGCAATGTTAACTAGAATAATACTGCCTTTTGCAGCATAAAATTAATCCACTTGATTCAAGAAAAGTTAGAGCTCAAACTTTGTCATTCTTCATCCCTTAACTGAGTTGGTTTGTGCTCGACTTAGTAGCAAGGTCAGAGAAGGTCGCATGCCTTGCTCACATAAGAGTGAAGGTCGTATTTGTTATTGCGATATGTATTCTCCTTATCAAATGCATTATCCTGGCAATAACAGTATTGCTTTGCAAGTGGTGGCTTTCAACTCAATATCTTGCAGATATTCAAGTGACTCAGAATACAGTTCCTACATGAAATAAGCATTAAGTCTTGTAACTCCCAAACAAAGCGGCTGCGGAGGATGTGATTTCAAATTTAGACGAATATATTCCCTTATTACATGCCCTGAAATTGAGGTACCGAAATAAACCACAAATTTCTCCATGTTCAGAACATGGTTGGCCATGCAAAATACTGTACATCATTTCTTAAATATTCCTAATAACATTGTGGGGTTTGAAGCCATTTTTCAGTGTTGCCTAAGTAAACAAAAGTTTGCTGCTTTTCAGTTGCTCAACACGAATGTACCCAAAAGAGCTGGGTTATGCCCTAATCCTGAAATAAATTACAAGAGATTAATAAATACACTAGGATGACCAGTTTCGATCGTCAAGCGATCATCATCAGATCCATTACACTTAGGCTATAACATCTATGTTTGAGAATACAGATGAAAAATATTTACAATATGTACAATTATTTAGTTGCAGTATTGGTAATGCAACTGTCGGTGTATGCTAAATGTAGTATATCTAATGTTAGGTGAAATGCTAAAATGGTGATAGAAATCCAGAGTTTGTCTGTTTGGGGTGATTAAATGGTCGTAAAAAATCAACTATGGTTATACTGTAATAATACAGGCTGATACTTATCCGGTTGTCTTCCTGGCTGGAACTTCGAGCAGTTTCGTGTTCACTCTAGCACCAGTTGTGGTCGACTGAACCCGGGTGTTAACTGGACGAAATGAATATTTTTCACCTGTATTCTCAAACATAGATGTTATAGCCTAAGTGTAATGGATCTGATGATGATCGCTTGACGATCAAAACTGGTTATCCTAGAGTATTTATTAATCTCATGTAATTTATTTCAGGATCAGGGCATAACCCAGTTCTTTTTGGGTACATTCGTGTTGAGCAACTGAAAAGCACCAAACTTTTGTTTTATGCCTAATAAATAAAAACATGTTATCACATGAACTTCCAAGAACTAGACTTGACCATTTGTCCATTTTAGGACTTTCAGCATACGAAACATTATAGATAAAAGCAATATTGAACAGTGGCAGGCAGTCAAGTTAATTTCTATGGGACATTAAGAAATAAAGTGAAATTTGGTATGTTATTATTTCCTGCTATACTGACAGCAGTAGCTAGGCTCGCTAAAGCGCAGCGCTAGGCCATGGAGCCAAGCTCTCTGCGGACTCGGTGGACGTGGGTTCGAGCCCCACCTTCGGCCGTACTTGAAATGTTTTTCCGTGGTTTCCCATTTTCAACTCCAGGCGAATGCTGGGATGGTACCTTCTGACAGGCTACGGTCGCTTCCTTCCACATACTTGCCCAGTTTCATTCACCGTTATTTATTTAATCTCTCATTAACTCCTCTCATGAGGTTGGCATCAGGAAGGACATCTGGCCGTAAAAACCATCCGCCACAAAGACCTCCATCACATCTCATCCCCGACCCCGTTGTAAACGGGAATAATATATACATATAAACATTATCTCCTACTATCCGAGTCTCATTAGCGATAACATACTGAATGCTTTTTCTGAATTTCATGCCTGACTGTTGTCAGCTTTTATGACGGCAGCCTCATAGCGATCAAAGGCACTTGGACTGGGGACCTCTGGCTCTCGCCTAGCACGCTTGAGTTGTGAGAACATGAACTAAGCTCGGCCGTTCTGCCATATGTAACTTGAATTTTAGTTTGCTGTCTCTGTAATTGTGAGTGCACTGACCTTGAGTCGAGTCACTGCTTCTCCTACTTCCCCTCTTACGCATTGAGCCAGAGCTCATGCTAGAACGGCCATCGAGTATAAATGTCTATGCTTGTAATTGTGACGGTCAGTTAATTTTGCCTCCCCTCACTGATTTGTGTTTGAATGTTGCAGAAATCCCACTTAAAGATGAAAATAATCACGAACCTACTGTCCAGGCCCGTCAACACCATTCCGCGGCTGCAAATGGCATGACATCTAGTGTAGGAATTAGGCATCACAATACCATGCACATGACTCCGTTAGAAATTGGAATGTATGTGCTCCTGGCTGCTTTCTGCTTTGCAATTGTCGTATTTGTGGTATCGTGTGGTGTATGCTTCCAAGTTCAAACCAAAACTCTGGAATCACCTGGTCTTCCCACCGGTGGAGGTCCAAGCGGCTTACAGAGCTTAGGCGCTGCCGTGAGCAAGGTGACTGCTGGTAGTGGTATAGGTCTGGGTGGAAGTGGTCCCTTAAGTGGAAAGAAACAACCACGTGAATCTACTACTAACGCTCACGATTGGGTATGGCTGGGAAGGGCTACACTTGAGAGAGCCTCTGGTCATGTTGTAGTGGTAGCTAAATCTAGAGCTCCCCCAATCAACAACAACAATGATATCACTGGCAAGGAGCAGCAGCAGATGCGAATTACAGCCAATCCGACGAATTATTCTGGGGAAAACCCCGATGAGGAACAGAAAAATCTCGGTACTTGCTTTGATAACCCAAATCATATCGAACTCCCATCGAGGCCTTCGGCAATCGACAGTTGAACCTACTGCAAAATGGAGAAGACTTCCAGCCGCCATCACCATCCACCACCAGTACCGATGCCAAAGCAATATCATCATAAGTTGCCGCATGCTGCAACCAAGGAGACGGCTGGAGATAAAATATGGCAGATGTAAGTTTTCTCATTGCAATCAGTCCTCTGAAATCTAATCTCTGAAACTAGCTTTACACATAAAAGTCATCTGACCTCAATGATTCTTGGTAGGACTAATTTTTGTTTTAGATGACAGACGTGGCCATGTTATTACCATAATGTTCTATATCAGTTTTCTAGTTGGATAAATGAATTCTGAAGCAGTCTGTTAACGATACCTTTTCATACCAGTATATTAAGTAGTAAATGTATTCCTTGAATTATTTTTTTCTTCATTTGGGCAGCATTTGAACAAAAAAAAACATCGGAAATAAATCAAAACAAATAAATTTGGAAGTGAGGTGATCCTGCCGCATTATTGCTCACGATTATGGATTGTAAATATTTATATGTATTCAATGTTACCTAGTTATTAAAACACCTTATTTATTCGCCTTGTTTATGGACAGTGTGACAAGTTTGTTTATTTTCTGAATTAAAGATTATTTTTTTCGATTATGGAGGAAAAATTGTGAGAATTGTACACAAAACAATGGGGTAGAAAAGACCCCTTCAGCTCAATATAATTTGCATAAAACATTATATAGAAATACCTCCCTCATCAGTGACTAGAATAAAATTTATGAAGACACCAGTTACTATCTTAAATAAAGTACAAATTGTTAATGAACTGGGAAGTTTTATTTTAATTCTAATATTTTGGCACTCCTGCTGCTGCAGCTCTACCATTACATTTGGCACTCCTGCTGCTGTAGCTCTACCATTATATTTGGCACTCCTGCTGCTGCAGCTCTACCATTACATTTGGCACTCCTGCTGCTGTAGCTCTACCATTACATTTGGCACTCCTGCTGCTGTAGCTCTACCATTATATTTGGCACTCCTGCTGCTGCAGCTCCACCATTACATTTGGCACTCCTGCTGCTGCAGCTCTACCATTACATTTGGCACTCCTGCTGCTGCAGCTCTACCATTACATTTGGCACTCCTGCTGCTGCAGCTCCACCATTACATTTGGCACTCCTGCTGCTGTAGCTCTACCATTATATTTGGCACTCCTGCTGCTGCAGCTCTACCATTACATTTGGCACTCCTGCTGCTGCAGCTCTACCATTACATTTGGCACTCCTGCTGCTGCAGCTCTACCATTACATTTGGCACTCCTGCTGCTGCAGCTCCACCATTACATTTGGCACTCCTGCTGCTGCAGCTCTACCATTACATTTGGCACTCCTGCTGCTGTAGCTCTACCATTATATTTGGCACTCCTGCTGCTGCAGCTCTACCATTACATTTGGCACTCCTGCTGCTGCAGCTCTACCATTACATTTGGCACTCCTGCTGCTGCAGCTCTACCATTACATTTGGCACTCCTGCTGCTGCAGCTCTACCATTACATTTGGCACTCCTGCTGCTGTAGCTCTACCATTATATTTGGCACTCCTGCTGCTGCAGCTCTACCATTACATTTGGCACTCCTGCTGCTGCAGCTCTACCATTACATTTGGCACTCCTGCTGCTGCAGCTCTACCATTACATTTGGCACTCCTGCTGCTGCAGCTCTACCATTACATTTGGCACTCCTGCTGCTGCAGCTCTACCATTACATTTGGCACTCCTGCTGCTGCAGCTCTACCATTACATTTGGCACTCCTGCTGCTGCAGCTCTACCATTACATTTGGCACTCCTGCTGCTGCAGCTCTACCATTACATTTGGCACTCCTGCTGCTGCAGCTCTACCATTACATTTGGCACTCCTGCTGCTGTAGCTCTACCATTATATTTGGCACTCCTGCTGCTGCAGCTCTACCATTACATTTGGCACTCCTGCTGCTGCAGCTCTACCATTATATTTGGCACTCCTGCTGCTGCAGCTCTACCATTACATTTGGCACTCCTGCTGCTGCAGCTCTACCATTACATTTGGCACTCCTGCTGCTGCAGCTCTACCATTACATTTGGCACTCCTACTGCTGCAGCTCTACCATTACATTTGGCACTCCTGCTGCTGCAGCTCTACCATTATATTTGGCACTCCTGCTGCTGCAGCTCTACCATTATATTTGGCACTCCTGCTGCTGCAGCTCTACCATTATATTTGGCACTCCTGCTGCTGCAGCTCTACCATTACATTTGGCACTCCTGCTGCTGCAGCTCTACCATTATATTTGGCACTCCTGCTGCTGCAGCTCTACCATTACATTTGGCACTCCTGCTGCTGTAGCTCCACCATTACATTTGGCACTCCTGCTGCTGTAGCTCCACCATTACATTTGGCACTCCTGCTGCTGTAGCTCCACCATTACATTTGGCACTCCTGCTGCTGTAGCTCTACCATTACATTTGGCACTCCTGCTGCTGCAGCTCTACCATTATATTTGGCACTCCTGCTGCTGCAGCTCTACCATTACATTTGGCACTCCTGCTGCTGCAGCTCTACCATTATATTTGGCACTCCTGCTGCTGCAGCTCTACCATTACATTTGGCACTCCTGCTGCTGCAGCTCTACCATTATATTTGGCACTCCTGCTGCTGCAGCTCTACCATTACATTTGGCACTCCTGCTGCTGCAGCTCTACCATTACATTTGGCACTCCTGCTGCTGCAGCTCCACCATTACATTTGGCACTCCTGCTGCTGCAGCTCTACCATTACATTTGGCACTCCTGCTGCTGCAGCTCCACCATTACATTTGGCACTCCTGCTGCTGTAGCTCTACCATTACATTTGGCACTCCTGCTGCTGCAGCTCTACCATTATATTTGGCACTCCTGCTGCTGCAGCTCTACCATTATATTTGGCACTCCTGCTGCTGCAGCTCTACCATTATATTTGGCACTCCTGCTGCTGCAGCTCTACCATTATATTTGGCACTCCTGCTGCTGCAGCTCTACCATTACATTTGGCACTCCTGCTGCTGCAGCTCTACCATTATATTTGGCACTCCTGCTGCTGCAGCTCTACCGTTATATTTGGCACTCCTGCTGCTGCAGCTCTACCATTATATTTGGCACTCCTGCTGCTGCAGCTCTACCATTACATTTGGCACTCCTGCTGCTGTAGCTCTACCATTACATTTGGCACTCCTGCTGCTGTAGCTCTACCATTATATTTGGCATTCCTGCTGCTGTAGCTCTACCATTACATTTGGCACTCCTGCTACTGTAGCTCTACCATTACATTTGGCACTCCTGCTGCTGCAGCTCTACCATTATATTTGGCACTCCTGCTGCTGTAGCTCTACCATTACATTTGGCACTCCTGCTGCTGTAGCTCCACCATTACATTTGGCACTCCTGCTGCTGTAGCTCTACCATTATATTTGGCATTCCTGCTGCTGTAGCTCTACCATTACATTTGGCACTCCTGCTGCTGTAGCTCTACCATTACATTTGGCACTCCTGCTGCTGTAGCTCTACCATTACATTTGGCCAGAGGAAACTGCCCAAACTTTGATCTGTCAAAATAATCAAATAAAATTTGTCCTAAATTAAATTTCAGGCCAGTTTTATCTGTAACTAGCTTCGCCCGGTATCTTTAATGGTTTACCCAGCAAAAGCTTAAAAGGCACACGGAGGGCAGGTCCAAGGTGCAGCGGAACTTCAAACACTCTTCTCTGAAGTCTTTAACTGGACACGGCTCGACAGTTTGATGCTGGCCGAAGCTGGGGTGATAGCCTAGCTCGCTAGCTTGTAGACTCGCTTCGAAGCTAGTAATTTAAATTTCCATTGAATGGAGATTGTTGGAAAAAATGAAAAAGTAAAAACACTTGTATTGGGCGATGTATTAAAGATAGAGATATGCTGTGATGGACTTTTTTGTAGATTTTTCATGCTGAACAATCCTTAGACTCATAGTATATAGTTATTTATAACGGTTTCCCAGTGTAAGCTTAAAAGGCGCGTGGATGACAGGTTTTTCTTCGACTCAGTTCACTGAAATCGTTACTGCTCGGCTTTCCTTGGTCATAGATGAATGTTCTTCGACAGAAACCTTCCTCGAGAAATCCTTTACAGAATGGTGAAAGCCGCATCAAAATCCATCTAGTGGTTCACGAGATTACCCATTACATCCAAGAATCGGGGACTTTAGTCAGTTAGTTATTGAGGTTTTGAGGGGCGGAACTACGAGGTCATCTGCCCCTAATCGGGGACTTTTTTTAATACTATGTATGGTATATTGGCTTTCACGGCTGGTGAATTAAAACTCAGTGATTCGTCTAGGTTTGTGCCGTGTCCTGTGTGGGGTTTCGCCTAGGACACCAAGCTGGCTCATCGGCGGGCTCTTGGTGTCCCCGCCCGGATCCCCACAGGCAAAACCCCACACAAGACACGACACAAACCTCGAAGAATTGCTGAACTATGTAGAGATATTGTTTCGTCACTAACCCCAGGTAGAGTGGCACCAGGTTACTTCTTGCATTGGGTATTTTGCCTCCATGGCCTACTTTTAGGTACAGGCTTGAAAATGGCACAAGGTTGCCAATTAATATTATTGCCAGCAGAAATGGTCAAATTTATTGCTACTTAAATAATGTCAAGTTTTGAAGCCATTTTTCCAGTGTTTCCTGTAACTTACAAACAGTTAGTTTAACTCATCTTTCGGTCAACAAGAATTGTGCCCAATAACATCAGGCGGGAAAACAAGTATTTACATGCCCTAACCTGAAAGAAACAAGATGATGATGATAATTGTTGTTTTAAGGGGCCTAACATCTAGGTTATCGGCCCCTAATGGTTTGATTGATCATGAAGATGATAATGAAATGGAAACTATAACTAAAACTAACTTATTTACTAGAAGGAAAATAAGGCAGACAATGGACAGGACGGAAAGGAATGCCCTCAACCCTCGAAGAATGCGGATTGAGGGACTTGGAAGGAAGGAGAGCCATGAAAGGCAGATAGGAAAGGGAAAGAGGAGAGGGTCCGCCCCAGAGGTAATGGATAAAAGGGGAAAAACCGGACCCAGCTCAGGAATCCCTCGGGGTTGCCAACTCCTGAACTCACCAGCCGTGAGCCCCTGAGGGTGTAGCAATATCTAGGGGGCACCAGAAGTGGTGGGGCTACATACACCCTGCCTCCTTAAGGGCCTTGAGCAGAAGGCAGGAGATAAGGTGAAGAGAAAAAGAAGGCTGACCCCTCGAAGAATGATGGTATCAGAAAAGATGAGACAAGGGCCAATTAAGGCAGGAAAGGAAGAGACTCCCTAGGCCTCGGATACCGTCGGGGTCGGAAGGGAACAAGAGTCGACCAAGTGAGGTCGACAGGAAAGAAGACAGAGAGGAGCCCGGCACAAGTAAGTGGAAATGCCGGACTCAGCTAGGGCCCCGTGGTCGCCAACCCACGTCCCACTAGATGTGAGCCCCTGGGGGGAAAAGAAACAAGATATTAACAGGCTACACACTAACGCGCTTTTATGTACGAAATGGGCTACTAAATTGGATGTCAAGGATCTGAGGATGAACGCGTGTTATTGAGGGTACGGTGTGGAAATAGGCCTACTTGTTGCCCACCTAATGTAATAGGGTCACATTTGTGTTGACCAACTTGAAAGCTTTCTTTAATAGAATAATGTGTTAATTATGATCACTCCATGTGAGATTTCTGCTGGACAAAGCGGAGGCAGACAGGTTTTTCTCCGGGTAGGCCTACTCCGGTTTTCCCTGTCACAAATTTCATTCCAGCAACACTCTCCACCTTCATTTCATTTCATCTGTAATTTATTTAATCATTGCCCCGGCGGAGTGCGACAGGCTTCAGCAGCTGGCACAGTTCATATCCTCGCCGTTAGATGGGGGCTTCTTCATTCATTCCATTCCCTGACCTGGTCGGTCGACTGGAAGCAGGCTGTGGATTTTCATTTTCATACTGTATGCAAGTTGTATTTCAAGCAAATGGATTTCTTTTGTATAAATAGAAATGCCACACTGCCAGGGCATCATCCTTGAACCCGTTTAGACAAAGGGGATGAGTAATGAAATTAGTGAATTAATAGTACATTAAAGGCTATAATTAAGACACGAGTATCTTTATAAAACGAGCGTATGCGAGTTTTATAATTTCCATACGAGTGTCTTAATTACCATTATAGGCGAGTTGCATACGACTGTTTATGTTTGACGATAATTATAACTTTTTTATATGTTTTGACATAAATATTCATAAATATCTGTTCAGTCACTAGAATTTTGTGATCGGGTGCTGCGCTGAGTATAGGATATCTCTGATTTCCAAGCTCTCTGACCGACCGACGCATGCGCTCTGTGTGCGCTTCAATGCCATATGTGCAGATTGAGCACCAGTATTCAGTAAAAATGTCACCGAATGCGTTTGAAAACAACGTGTTGTGTAGAAATTGGATTTGGAGATATTAAGGTACAGTGCTATTTCTTGTCTCATATTCACCAGTTTATTTACGCGAACATATGGACGGTGCACTTTCGGTAATTTATACAGTCATGTTGGATTTTGAGCGCATGCGCGAAGGTATCCTTATCTAATTGGTCAAACAACTGTTTCTTGAGCTGTGATTGGCGGGACAAACTGTTTCATAATGAAAAATAGTGTTATAATGACCATCATTATGATACAGTTTTCAGACATATAATAGTCAGGGTTGAACATAAAGACAGATAACACACACTTATACAGCCATCACAATTAACACCGGTCATCAGACACACACCCAAAGTGCACGGGGCTACATGACCGCGTTGTCGCAGCCCCTAAACTAAGGACTGCCTCCGCAAATGCCAACTTTGTTTACATCGGTCATGCGCAGGTACAGTAGCCTATCTGCTCGTGCTGTGGTGATCACACATTTAAGTGAAGTGTTTTTACTGGGCATCACATCAACCAAGCGGAAATGGGTCGTGATAACGATGGAAGAAAAGTTAGGAGCAGTTAAAAGAATTTAAAATTGTGAGATTTTGCATATTGTGGCAGCCGGTTTTGGTGTTGGTGTTTCCACAATCAACATTGGACTGTATACAGTATGTAGCCTATTGTCTTCATTTAATTTCACCTAAGCCTTGAGAAAAAATTCTTAACCTCTACAAATATTACATTTCAATTATTATCCAAAACCTAGTTCCCCCCTTTGTTTTGGTTAACAGAGGATTTAGTGTGATAAATAATCATGTTTCTTTTTTTTTCTTTTTTTCCAGGCACTGTAGAGTCTTATAATTATTTTCCATTTAATATTTGACGGACTGAAAAGTTGCCCCTTGCTTGTTCATTAGGTACACTGAAAATGGCTTTATCTCATAGGCAAACCCTTACTTCAAACCTGTCATTACAAATACCTAGGAATGAAATGATAATCCAGAACCTGCTTCCAGTCGACCGAACGGGTCAGGGAATGGAATGAATGAAGCCCTCATCTAGCGGTGAGGATATGAACTGTGCCGGCTGCCGAAGCCTGTCTCACTCCCCTGGGGCAATGATTAAATAAATGACAGATGAAATGAAATGAGAGTGGAGAGTATTGCTGGAATGAAATGGTGACAGGAAAAATCTGAGTACCCGAAGAAAAACCTGTCTGCCTCCACTTTGTCCAACACAAACCTCACATGGAGTGACTGGGATTTGAACCACGGACCCAGCGGTGAGAGGCCGGCGTGCTGCCGCTTAAGCCACGAGGCTCTTTTACAAATACAGTACCTAGGAATAACTCTCCAAATACAAGGGGAAATATTTATATGTCACGTCAAAGATAAAGTGATCTGTGCTGTCAGATCAATGAATGACATTAGTCATCTTAGAGACATGTCTCTGCTTTCCGCTATAAGACTTTTCAGAGCAAAAAGTACACCTGTTGCAATGTATGGATTTGATTTAATATGGTATAACTTAATCAAAAGTAACCTGAAAGATTTAGAGAAAGTGAAAGCCTTATTCTTAAAAAAACTGCTTTGCCTGTCAAAATACAGCCCTTCAAGGCTGGCATATGAACTAGCAGGGGAACCTTTCTTTATAGAAGAACTCCGAATGGATCACCAAATACCATCCACAATGTCCTACATGAACTGCACGCCAAGAAGAAGGAGATCTCAACTGATTTCTATTCCACGAAGGCCATGCCGTCATCAGGATGGAAGGGCACTGCCTATGAACTGAGACACATGGTGACCCGTTTCGCGGTGCACGGGTTCCACCATAAGATTTGCGAAACTAAGGTGTTCCATGAGTCCACGCCTGAGTGTATTTGTAAATTGTGTAAAAAGACATGTGATAGATATCACGCTCTTCTGTGTCCTAAGAGGTTGTTGTCCATAACAGAATTTTGTAAAATGTTTTAATGTAATTGTGCACACTTATCCTTAATAATAATAAAAATAAGAAGGAGAATTATACACAAAATACTCGGTCCTTTAAAATCTGCAGAATTCTGAAAATTAGGAAGTAATGATAAAATATATCAAAAAATAGAAAACATATCAGAAACAATATGGAAGAAGGGATTGCAATTTTTTGGTCATTCGTACAGGATGGATGACAGTAGGTTAACCACATTCCTGTGGAAGAAGAAGTCAACAACAACCTGGGTACAAGAAGTCAAAAAGGATTTGGAAAGAAATAATATCAGAGAAGAAGATACACCACAGAGAGATATTTTTAGGCAAAATGTGCTAAAAATGGAAGGATTCCAAGGGTGGAAGGGAAAGAAAACCAGCTTGAAATGGTCCGAGGAAAGGAAGAGGAAACATAGTGAGATGATGAAGGAATACCGGAGGAAGAAGAAGGAACAGCAATTGGCTCGTGGTCCCTAGACAACAGAAACGAAAATAATAATAATAATAATAAAAATGGCTTCGAAGGTTTCTAAAAGCAATAAGAGCTAAGAACAAAATTGGTAACATTTCTTCATTCTTGAGAAGTCCCAACATGGTACAAGCACAGCTTCCTGAAGAAACAGAGATCATACTCATCATAGTTTACTAAAAAATGCTTGCTTGGAAAATTTTAAAATGTTAATTCGTCTTTTATCAGTGTTATTTGGAATTATGTACCTAAAAATACTTTTGTGGGGGTACCAAAACTTATGTGCTAGAACTGCATTTTAACGTGATATTGTTCAACACGAGAACTTCAAAAACAGGAAAATGTAACCCTGGAGTGTTATTGCCTCTGATCTGTGTGGTCATCAGACATAGAACATATTGGTATGTGGGTGGGAGCCTCACTCTGGTCACAAATACACTCAGGGAGTGTGATGGTGCAACAGTCAAGCTGCTTGCCTCTCACCGAGGGTTCGATTTTTGATTAATGCATGTGAGTTATTTGAGGTGAAATGTTATTCAGTGATTCAGATTCCATCCCTTGACCTACAATTGTGAGATTAATACTTCCATAAAAGTGCAAGCTTCCTTCCTCCCCCTGTCTTCAATACACTCATGTCTTGTGAGTTCTAAAATTGCTCAGTTAGAGGTTCAAGGTGTCGCTTCTCTCAAAGTTTTGAACAAAATTTATGCACAAATTGGCTATGTCTTCATGCTATTAACTCATATCAGGTTGTTGCTTGATGAAAATGGCAAGGGTAGGACCAAGATTGGAATCACTTGATCTTCTACTCTGCTCCTGTCCATTTCCTCGACTGACCCAGTTATTTCTGAAATCTGAAATAAAACAATGCAATGCTATTATATTTGTTTATGTTAATAATTATCAACTATTGAAAGTGGTTATTATAAAATGTTGCAGCACACCACCTCCGCCACCATTGCCTCCACACGGCCTACCACCAGAGAAGCAGTTGCCAAATCAGCCAGAGAGTATAGATGGAGATGGTGAATATAAACCTCCCGTCCCTCCTCACCGCAACATCGGGGTGACAGCTCGGATTGGTCCATCACGTCAGCAACCCGGACCTGTGGCTGGCTTCCAACAACTCATGGCAGCTGCTGCCCCATCTCGCCACCATCACCACAGAAATGGCAGCAACGTGAATAACCCTCGAAATGGGAAATCTAGCTCTTCTGGTCACCACCATTCAGGAGGATCCAAACCACCGGATCTCCCTGATGATGGCACTGGGCAGCAGAAGATTAGTGCCCAAGAGATAGCTATAGCTCTGGCAGATCTTCAACAGATGAGGCACCATCCCAATGATGATGGTGCAAAAATAATCACAAAAGGCAATCAAAAGACGTATATAATGCCGCTAGGGAAGAGAAAGATGAAGATGATGTTCAACCTGATCCAAGTTTTGTAGAGTTTTCTGCTGCTGCCCTAGCTTCCTGTGGAGGTCTACAGCATACAGGCAACAGTCCAGAGGTGAAAAGAGCAACCACAGTAGGTAATCCCATGTTCTCTGCCATGGAGGATACAGATGCGGGGGATGAGTTCAGAATGAGGGAAGATCTCAACCTAGGAATGGATTATGATCAAATAATGGAGTACTTTGATAATCTGAAGGAATCTAATGCTTGAATTTTCAGTTATATTTTGACATTCCTTAGCATTAATGAAGTCCCTACCTATTCAAAGTATTGAACTCCATGTAAGCTGATGGTGTTAATGTTTGAAACATTGCTCCTATATTTGGTGGCAGTGAAACAAAGTTTAAGCTGTCCACCAATTCTAGTCAAAAACAAATCACCACTGTCAAACCATGCATGGGCCATTAAATATCAAGAATCCAAAGACTTGGTTTGTGGATGTACATCAAAGAACCAAATTCAACCTAATCTCTGACTAACAGATCTTATCTTCCTGTGCCATTTCATATCGCATCTTACAGAAATGTGGTAGATGTCTAGTTCTGTGGCAATACACAAATTATTTTGTCAATGATTTCATTGTACATGAAGAAGTATTTGATTTTGTTATTTGCATAAAGCTTTAATATATAGTAGACATTCCTCTAAATGGAGAGAACCTAAAATCAATTTATGTTAGATTACGTGTAAATACATTTTTGGCTCTATGAATATTAATTATTATTGTGGTGTTTGAAGCCATATTTTCAGTGTTGCCTAAGTAAACAAGAGTTTAGTGCTTTTCAGTCGGTCAACACGAATGTACCCAAAAGAGATGGGTTATGCCCTAATCCTGAAATAAATTACATGAGATTAATAAAACACTAGGATGACCAGTTTCGATCGTCAAGCGATCATCATCAGATCCATTACACTTAGGCTATAAAATCTATGTTTGAAATACAGGTGAAAATATTTACAATATGTACAATTATTTAGTTGCAGTATTGGTACTGCAACTGTCAGTGTATGCTAAAGGCAGTATATATGTTAGGTGAAATGCTAAATGGTGATAGCTATCCGGAGTTTGTACTTTAGAGAGATTATATGGTTGTAAACTAAGTTAAACTATAAAATTTTAGGCTAACTACTTATCTGATTGTCTTCCGTACTACAGCTGCTCGCAGTTTTCATGCTCACTGTAACTTACTGTGCGGTCAACTGCGGTGGAAAAACCAGTCGTTAAGATAACCACCGCAGTTGACCGCACAGTAAGTTACAGTGAGCATGAAAACTGCGAGCAGCTGTAGTACGGAAGACAATCAGATAAGTAGTTAGCCTAAAATTTTATAGTTTAACTTAGTTGACAACCATATAATCTCTCTAAAGTACAAACTCCGGATAGCTATCACCATTTAGCATTTCACCTAACATATATACTGCCTTTAGCATACACCGACAGTTGCAGTACCAATACTGCAACTAAATAATTGTACATATTGTAAATATTTTCACCTGTATTTCAAACATAGATTTTATAGCCTAAGTGTAATGGATCTGATGATGATCGCTTGACGATCGAAACTGGTCATCCTAGTGTTTTATTAATCTCATGTAATTTATTTCAGGATTAGGGCATAACCCATCTCTTTTGGGTACATTCGTGTTGACCGACTGAAAAGCACTAAACTCTTGATTAATTATTATATTAAGTCATATCAAAGTCAATCCAGTTCTACTGAAATTGAAAGAGTAAACATTCAATTGCAGAGTATCCTACTTAGGGTTACCAACTGAAAATTTTGAAATTCTGGACTTTGTTTTGCAAAAAGCAGGTTTCTTAGTCTTAACAACTCAATGTATATCAAAATCAAGTATTACATTAAACTTGACTAGATTATAAATTCGAACACATTAATGTATGTTCAGTCCTTGTTGCAATTCTTTACTTGGAACTGTATTGGTCAACCAGAATCTACTTTATACAGAAACAAGGATTTTCTTCCTTGCAATCCTATATATTTGTATAAATCTTTGCATGACATATCTTAGAATTCTTCCACTGAATGTTTAAACAAACAGTTTCTTTCTTCAATCCATTGGACTTTCATGAAAGAAGACACAAAGAGACGAGATATCTCTGCCGGGAATGGCAAAGATGCACCATCAATTTTCCATAATTTCAGAAAAGGTTTCGATGTAGTGGCAGTTTTGAAAGAAAAGTTGTATTGTTGGAGTAGAGTTGTATCTTGATCCTAACATGGATCTTGATGTTGCAAAACTGCTTCAATAATGTGGAATTGTCTATATCTATACCTTCAGATTACAAATGTGAGATTGTCGTCAATGGCCAGATATTTTCAAAAAATTAGAAACGCCTGCCAGATACAAATAAAATTATTTACAATCCAGACGGTTGGTAACTCTAATCCTATTAGAACGGGCATATGGCTGATAGTGTGTGTAAAGTATCTATCACACACTGTTTACATTGATGTTCCTATGTTTCCACCTGGCACATTTCTACCAAACAGTCCTCTCCATTTGTATTACTACATAAAAATTGGACTGTTTAGATTTATGCAGTGTTGTACTACCTGATTTTATTCGTGATAATATTTTCCTTTGCATGCAGGGCCGTACTGGGGGGGGGAGATGGCAATTTTGGCCCCCACCACGGCGCAGGCACAGAGGGGGGAACACAAAACAAGAGTTATATTTGTGGGATCTGCCATGCAAATTATAAAGAATTCAAGAACAAGCCTTCTGTGACTGATTTAAAATACTGTATTATGGAAGTTGTTAATAGTTGTCCTAAAGGTAGCTAGTTACTGAACTTCGCCCTGCTGGCAATTTTGTTTTACTCTTAAATTTTGTAGGAAATACAGTAAAAGCTGTCATATCTGGCCTAATGTGGCGCTGGGGTAGGCTGGATAACGCTCAAGTCAAATATGAGAGAGTAATTCGTAACACGAATTCATAATGTTAAAGGTATTGCGGGTGTTGCAGTTTTCCTTCTGAAGGCGCTAATTAATCTCAAGATCATTCATTATTGCGCTGGATACTGTTTTCTGTGAAACATAGCACAGCAAATGTTTATCCTATTTTAAGTTTTAAAATTACACTACAGGAATGTGTTTTCGTGGTTCTTTACAATAATAAATCAAATTGTAAAGAGTATGAACACTATTTAATTTTTGAACATAAACAAGCATAGCCTTCAGTAAGTACAGCATTCACAGGTCAGATCTAGAAAAAAATAAAATGAATCATTTTTTAATTTGAAATTTTAAACTACGGTACATAATGTTATAAATGTTTCTTAATGTTTGATAAACGAAGTTACTTTAGGCCGTTTTACACATTGCACATGTTTCTTGGCTGCTATGTGTCGCCATCTTCTTAGTAATATATCTTGATGCTCCACATAGTTTGTTGACAGGGGTGTGCAAAGACCCGCCCTCCCATCATAGCTTACGATTAGTCGTTAGCCAGCGAGCCGGATATCGGAAGTGCTGCATATCTCAGGACTGGATATGATAGGTTTAGCTGTATCTACAATTTGTGATTTACTGCAGTGATACATTTAATTTGTTGTGTACAATATTTTTCATCAATATAGTCCAATTAAGGTATTATTTTTCAAGAATATATAATTGCTGTGTTATTAAACCTACTTACTAATTTATAAAATTTGCTGAATCTGAGTAGAAAAAAATGGCAGGAAAGTAGTTTTCTGGGGGGATCATTGAGGGGATAAAAAATTAACAGAAATGTTAGTGCATAGAAGGGGGGGGGGGGGGGGAGGAGCAACTTTGGCAGTCCTGCCAGGGGTGAACAATCACCTCAGTACAGCCCTTTTTGCATGATTTCCATAGTTTTATTATGGAAATTTTGCAGCTTTATTCATGCAATAAAGTCAAACTAGATTTTAATATATTTATTCAGATTTTTTCTTTGTACATTTTTTGTAGTAATATTTTGTAAATAGAGACTGTGTATTGTAAGCACCATGATATTGTTGCACATTTTATATAAAAAAAATCATCTATACCAGACATATAAAATATATATATCTATATATATAGGGAGTGAGAGGAGCCAGAAGGGGGGGAGAGAATCTAGAGAATTTTTTCTTTATAATCTTTTGTATACCCTATAGTGGGATTTCTTACAATGGCATGGTAATCTGTATCCTTAAGATGTACTATCTCAAAATTTGTTAGAATTGGCAGTAACAATTTCCTGCTAGACTTGTAGCTAAGCTTAGAAAGTAGAACTCAAATACAAGCTCATAAACAATGTGACATAATCTAGTCGGGGATGGATAACATGGTACCGGTACCGTAGTTTGCTATGTGTTGTTTTAGACAAAACGACAATGACATAGAGAAATGAAAAAAAATATATATCTGTTTTGTAACATGCAAGTGTGATTCCCGAATCTCATGAACTGGAAGTTGTTGAAGCTGGAGAATATTCCAGGAAGCAATGAAAAAAGGAAACCACAAACAGTGTGTTGATAATATGCATCTTAGTGTTTCCACCGATCTATTTACACTCCATGTTATGTGCCAGTGTATACATATCCGTTACCATGTGGATGATATGAAGACCAAATCAGAACATGCTCTGCTTTCTGTCAACTTACCCTGATGATATTAGCATGAGTTAGCATTTTTACACGACACATTAGATTGAAGATCATTATTAACCTGTGCTCAAGCTACAGTAATTCTGTAAGCATACCGTAAGTTATGTGTTGTCCCTGTATGTTGTTTATCAAAAATGGAAAGTGGGAAAATATTCCCAGATTGCACTTGTAAATTTGATAATGAAAAAGAAAAAAATAACTTTCATTAAAAATCTAGAATAAAGACAAATGAAGATCAGTTGCACTTAGAGACATAACCTCACAAGAAACCAACTGATTGTGAACTTCCTCCAGAGTATGAAACATAAATGTATATGTAAATATGAAATGATGTCGATTAACACATTGTTTATAAATGTGAATTGCATTCAGTTCTTTCCTTTCAATTTGATAGATGTATGTCCTCATAGACTTTTTCTTGTTGTTGAAAAGGCATTATTTATTTGCTTTAGATTCTTTCTGTGGTGTTTGTCAAGAACGAAACATATACCTCTAACACTGTACATTCTGAAAGACCCACACTTGCTTACGTATACACATGCATTGATCCTTGTAAGTTAAATGTCAGAAATTGTGAGAAATGCACAGGTTTTATTGTTGCATAGTGTCAGAATATACAGATTTGAATGGAAAATGAACCTTTCATAAGAATATTATTAATTCCAACTTCCACTTCATTTCGACTGTTAGCAGTTGGGAAATGTTACTGACTACATACAATTATCATTACTGTATGCCTACAAAAACTGCAATGAAAATAAAACAATTTGTAATCCTCATTGATGCATGTAAACTTTTATCAATGATTTTATATAACATGGACTTGTGTATGGTTCCTGTAGCAGGCCAAGCAAGAGCCAAACCAAGCCTGTTGGTTACCTAATTCTTCATCTTCCTCGCTAATGTGCAAGATAGGCCGGGGTTACCGGGCAGCAGTGGAATGGGCACTGGCTTACTGTGCATTGTCTCTGAATACCGTGATATTTCTAATGCTTTAAGGAGCCCGAGCCTGACCTGTAAGTTGTTAACCGGCTTTTTAAAAATGTATATAATTAACATGACAGATCTACAAACATTTGGCAGATTGAGTGACCTAAATGGTGTGGGTTTTCCCTGAGAAATAAACTTCATAGCGGAAGTTATTCACACCGGCACATACAGAATCATTATGAATACACGAGCCATCTCTTCTCTTTCCATCTGTGAAGGTTTGCCAAATTCCTCCACTTGTTTGTTTTCCAGACAACATGGTCCAGAGTGAAGTCCATTGTCCTACATTTTGGACGATTGGTCTTATTAATTGTGTTAATTCTGGCATTGAATGTCTGTTTTCACATATTAAGAACAATCTCAAGGGAAGCTAATTGGGGGCTGTGTTGTAAATTATACTTATTAATTTGCTGAAGCACTTTATAACAAATTAAGCACACTGCCATTCCACCATAAACAATACATAGAAAGAGTTCTCCCCACACTTGTAAAAACGTTGGTGTTGATGGTCGTACATGAACGTTTGTAGTGTTTACTGCCATTGTTCTTCTAGAAATCTTAAATAGTATTGGACTTCAACGCTAGAATCCATGCTGAGCAAACCACAACTGCAGCTGCATCGTCATCCCTGTACGACTACTACTAATAGCTCCCTGCTCTGCCCTGCCCACATAGCCAATAGCATTCCATTCCGTAATGAAGGACGCTGATCTTAATATTTAATCTTTAATTTCATTTAAACTCGTTGTTCCGCCCCTTAAAACCTCAATAACTAACTAACTCAACTACATCCAAGCTTTCTTCTTTTCTTCAAAAATACTAGTTTGTGGTGCCCGTAATAGAGCACTGACAACATCGGTACCTAATCCTTCCATCAGTTGCACATAGACATTTGTTTCTAATTTACTTATAATGAATGCAATCAATTAGAATTCAATATTAAACAATCATCCCAACTAGGGTTGCCAGATTTCAGGAATGGAAAAACGGAACACACGTCCCAAAACGTTTTTTTTAAAATCAAGGTTGTTACATTTTGTAATAAATAATATGCAAGTGTATAAAATAAACATTACATAATCAAATACACAAAATTAAAACTAGATACTGCTGACATATCATATGACACCAGCAACTTACAAATTATTTTCATTTGAACGACCCTTTGCAAGGTTTTTTTTAAATCTGATAAAATTCCTTACAATTATCGTCATAATTGAAATATGTCAATAATTCTTGTTTTATCAAACTAATGGAGCTTCTGTTTCTATCTTCTCTCCATTTGATATTCATGACAGACAAAACTCTCCCTAAAATCATTGGAGGGGAAAATGGTGAGTATGAACTTCACTAGGACTAAGATATTCCTTAATGTTGTTGCCCCTAATTAATCTATTACATGTACCCATCTGTCTGGCACAGAGATAGAAATCATTTTCTCTTTCAAACTTGCACCTCTACCCTACCAGTCTGTTAAGTGAAGAAACACGGCCGGCGTGCCGGTGCCGTTGCTATTTGATGTCACTAACAACAATTGCCAATCACGTCAAGCATGGATATTTGAAAATTGGTGCGAAATTGAATATATTAACCAAAATACGGAATATTTGGCGTTCCGTTCAAGATTAAAACGGAACGGGGGACAAAACAAGAAAAAACGGATTGTTCCGGGTGGAAAGGAACGTCTGGCAACCCTAATCCCAACTGAACATCCTCAACATAAATACAGTACAGTACCGCACATTAAACAAATGCATCACATATCTAATTATACAAGTGCATAATAATAACCTCATAAGCAAACATACATTGTAATATAAAATCTTATATTTATGAAATATCTTTCCTAGTATAATCCAATTATAACATATTTAATTATTTTTTTATCACCTTATATATTTTTGGATTCATAGGCTACATTATATTATATTATTGCTGGTAATCCCCATTTAAGATCATTCTCATTTAATATATCATTTAAAAAATGTATTATTTATTCACAAATATTCATAATTTAAAATATTTACAAAAGTTTGGTGCTTTTCAGTCGGTCAACACGACTGTACCCAAATGAGATGGGTTATTCCCTAATCCGGGTCTTACATATAAATACATTTTATAAATATCAACTTACTGGAAAATTACTTACAGATTATTGTTACCAGTTTCACTCATCTTAGATGTGACCGTGATAGTACATTCCGTACAGTGCATTGGAATAACACAAATCAATGGCATGGCCCATAAAGAAGGTGAAGTCTCATAACTTTGAAGCTGGTGGGACTGCAAGTATAAGGATGGATATTGATCCATAAGGGTGGCCCTCCCCCAACCAATTTACATTCCCGTTACCCCCCTCTTATAACCAATAGAAACCCTTAAACCTAGTTAAATAAGTTGTACACCATTTCTAAGAGAGGGTTTCTTGGGAATATACGGCAATACGAGTCCAAAACGTCAGTCTGTGCACCATCATTTTCATGGCAAAGGATAATACGGCGCCAAGTTCTGTGCGACATTCTTCGGAGGATTGCAGGTGTGGAAGCTTGTCTCACAGCATCTTTCAGTTCATCCGTGGTATTGTATCCGTTTTGTGAAACGATACCCTTTATGAACCCCCATAGCACATTATGACATGTGGTAAGGTCCGGGCTTCGTGGTGGCCAGGCAAGTGGAGCAGGCAGCACAGGAGAACCAGGACCTATACATCGCCCTGGAAGAACTTCATTAAGATATTCACGCACTGCGATGGCAAAATGGGCAGGTGCCCCAACATGTCAGCATCCGATAATTCCTGGACGGGCGTAGGCCGATATGGGCGCAAGCCTATTTAATCTTTCTTCATGTGCTTCTGCATTGTCAACCGGGGTATTTGCAATTCCACTGATCTTTTACGCGTCAACTTCTTCGACGACCTGTCCACGGACTCCTCGACAAACTGACATGTTTCTCTTCTTGTGGAGGGTCTCCCACTTCTGTCCTTATCTTTCACACTTCCTTTGGCGAAGAGTTTCTTTCCCCATCGCAGAAGTGTTTGTTTTGGAGGGGGCACTCGTTGAAATCGTTCCCGATAGTCAGTACGAATGTGTGCTATTGTCTTCCCTTTTTTCCCTCTCTCATGCACCCAACAACTTGCAATAACACGTTCTTCAATGGTGTAACTGGACGTATCAGCCGTCGTTTAGTTCACACAATTTGAAACATAGACCAAAACCAACGTACATTAGCATTTATAAGGGGGGGAAAGGGACTTTGTGGCCACAATGTATTGAGACTGAGTCTCTAAAGTAGGTCACCAGAAGACCTGCAAAGGATAAAATAAAAATATATAAGGTAAGAAAATACTGTACAATATCATACAGTGCCTTTGTTTCAAGTGGTGGCCAGCCAGCAAGCTTCTGTCCGGCTCCGTGGCTAAATGGGTAGCGCGCTAGACTTTGGCCCGAAGTGCCCCGGGTTCGATTCCCGGCCGAGCCATCAGGGATTTTAATCTCCTGGGGTTAATTCCCGTGGGTCGCGGACTGGGTGTATGTGACGTCTTCATCATCACTTCATCCTCATTACGACGCGCAGGTCGCCCACGGGCGTCAACTAGAAAGACCTGCACTCGGCCTCTATGGAAGCCACGCGATCATCAACATCAGCAAGCTTCTCACAGCGAAGCCACCTGGCGGCGAGCAATACTGCTTCTAACCGGTTCTGTGCCCACAGCTGTGCGTACTCCATGTGCTTATTAGACAGTTGAAGGGCAAGAAGCACACTATTAGCGGTCTCGCGGTAAGTTGGCTGGCCACCACTTGAAACAAAGGAACTCTAGAAGTAAAAGTTCTTATCATGATTATTTGTGTGGTAAGGTTGTTGAAGTTACTGAAGATTTGATTTAAGGGAGTGAGATGCGAGAGACCTGCATTCAGTGGCAGCCGGTAATAAGGTTGCAGTGTTGCACAACAACCAGATTTTTCATAGAGAAAAAATATAGAATTTTGACAATAGAATTATCTTTTTTCCTCTTACGTGGATAGGAATTGATAATTTTGTTCCTTAATAGTTCAGAAAATCTCATAGTACTGTGAACCACATTGAGAAAAATAAACCGCGCAAACAGTGTAGGAGCGTTAGCCGTGTGGTCGTTACATGGCTGGAGCACCGACCAGATCTCAAAAGTGAAGAGTATAGCAGAGATGCTAGACCAAGTAAGTCCCATCCCAACAGTTAACTCTGCTGTTCGTTGCCCGCTGATTCAGGGGCAGCTGGCTCTAACGCGCCAGTGGGCCAGGGCCCTCCCTACCATTAACCTACATTAGTAATTAATTTTTAAGCCTTAGCGCTCGAAATACTGGCCGAGTTGTGCGCTCCTCACTATGAAAATGCACCAGCATGTTTGAATAACGCGCCACATGCCACGTAATTCGCCTTGCTGGTGGCTGCTCGGGGCCCAGGCCAAAATCGACTACAATATCTCAGACCGTAAAGCCCTGGAACGAGAAGGAAGTTGAAATGCACGCTACCTTATGGGTCGGTTCACAACCAATCTCCGGGAACGAGAAGCTGAAAGTAGCCCGGGAAAGCCAACGGGAAACATGGTCAAGTTTCATGTTTGACGTTCTCGGAGCTTCTCGGAGCCAATCAGAAACGTTGTACATGCACATGCGCAGTACGGGAGGAGATGCCAGTGATGTAAACATAACCTTTGAATGCGCTTTCTAAACTTGCTTCTCTAAAGCGCACAATGTGTGTTTAATAAAGTTATTATAACCCTCTGAAGCATTTCAGTTGTGTAATTGGTGTTTATTAGTGGGCGCTTGCTGATTGTTTCAATATTATTACGCTATAGCTGATTGCGCGCGCATGCACAAGCTCACGTTCCCGGGCTAATTGTGAACCGGGGCCCCGGGAAGCTTCGCGTTCTCGTTTCCGGGCCAATTGTGAACCAGCCTTAACATCAAAACCAAGATGGCGGAAATCGTAGGGGAACAGCTGTAGAGACTGGCGGGCATGGCGCCATCGAAATAGTGGCAAATTCGAAGACAAACATTCGCATAATTGATTAAATTCCACCAGAAATTGCAGGTTTTTATGTAATAAGGCACAAATTCAATATGAAACCCTGACGTACTTCGCTACAAGCAACGCGAACTGACAGTAGCTAAAAATACAGACAAAAATAAAGCAGAGGTAAGACATAATGTTTAAAAAATGCAAATACTTCTAAATGGAACTACAAGAATAGTCAACCCCTGACACTATACAGCCCATGAAGGGCCTAGGCAAATATAAAATGCAAATATAAATAGTTGTTGCTTATATTAGGGGCTACGACATCGTGGTCTTGTAGCCCCATGTAATTGTGTGTGGAATTTGTGTGATAACCTGTGTTATTGTTATGGCTGAACTAGTGTGTTTGTAAATTGGGGATTGTAGTGGGAAGGAAGCGGCCATGGCCTTAAGTTAGGAACCATCCTGGCATTCGCCTGGATTAGAAGTGGGGAAACCATGGAAAACCACTTCCAGGATGACTGAGGTGGGAATTGAACCCTCCTCTACTAAGTTGCTTCATGAGGCTGAGTGCACCCCGTCCCAGCCCTCACATGAGAATTAAATTTCTTGGCAGAGCCGGAAACAAACCCGGACCTCCGGGATGACAGCCAAGAACGCTAGGCACTACACAACGAGGTGGTCTAAAATAGAATGGTAGCACTGAATGAAAGTAGAACGAGCGATAACATTCTCTATAGTACATGAATTAGCCAAAATACCTTATCAAACAACGAGAAATAAATCAGGGAATGATGTTTTAATAGATGCTTCCTCCTCCGCTGTCTGGGACCCACCGAGCCATCCCAAATAGCATCACGATTCCCAATTTGGCTTTAGGATAGGAAGATGCACAATCCAGGCAATTCAAGGTCTTCAAACTGAGATTGCGTCTACCCTGTCAGTACCGAAGGGAAAGTTACAATCCATATTCATTGACTTCTCTAAAGCTTTTGACTCGATTAGCAGGTAGAAAATATTGGAAAAACTAGACAGACTATTGAGAGGTAACAGCTACACGAAACGTCTTGTCAAAAGTATTTTAGGCTCTAACAATATACACATATCAAAAAAAGTTTTGCATCACCTCGGTTTCAAGAGTTCCGGAATCTTTAAATACAAAGGGAATAGAGATCAACACAAACAACATTTCAGCTCGTTTTATTGCTCATGAGACCCACACATTGCATGTTGTACCATCATACAGCTAGACTTTCAGCATTTGTGGTCCAGATTGCAGTACACACCACTACCTCTAATACCCAGTAGCACGTCCTCTTGCATTGATGCATGCCTGTATTCGTCGTGGCATACTATCCACAAGTTCATCAAGACACTGTTGGTCCAAATTGTCCCACTCCTCAACGACAATTCGGCGTAAATCTCTCAGAGTGGTTGGTGGGTCAAGACGTCCATAAACAGCCCTTTTCAACATATCCCAGGCATGTTCGATAGGGTTCATGTCTGGCGAACATGCTGGCCACTGTAGTCGAGCGATGTCGTTATCTTGAAGGAACGCATTCACAAGATGTGCACGATGAGGTCGAGAATTGTCGTCCATGAAGACAAATGCCTCTCCAATATTCTGCCGATATGGGTGCACTATGGGTCGGAGGATGTCATTCAGGTATCGTAAAGCCGTTTCGGAGCCTTCCATGACCACCAGTGGCGTACGTCGGCCCCACATAATGCCACCCCAAAACATCAGGGAACCACCACCTTGCTGCACTCGCTGGACAGTGTGTCTAAGACGTTCAGCCTGACCAGGGTGCCTCCAAACACGTCTCCGACGATTGTCTGGTTGAAGGCATATGCGACACTCATCGGTGAAGAGAACGTGATGCCAATTCTGTGGGGTCCATTCAGCATGTTGTTGGGCCCATCTGTACCGCGCTGCATGGTGTCGGGGTTGCAAAGCTGGACCTCGCCATGGACGTCGGGAGTGAAGTTGCGCATCATGCAGCCTATTGCGCACAGTTTGAGTTGAAACACGACGTCCTGTGGCTGAACGAAACGCATTATTCAACATGGTGGCATTGCTGTCAGGGTTCCTCCGAGCGGCAATCCGTAAGTAGCTGTCATCCACTACAGTAGTAGCCCTTGGGCGGCCTGAGCGAGGCCTGTCATCGACAGTTCCTGTATATCTGTACCTCCTCCATGTCCGAACAACATCGCTTTGGTTCACTCTGAGACGCCTGGAAACTTCCCTTGTTGAGAGCCCTTCTTGACACAAAGTAACAATGCGGACGCGATCGAACTGCGGTATTGACCTTCTAGGCATGGTAGAACTACAGACAACATGAGCAGCGTACCTTCGTCCTGGTGGAATGACTGGAACTGATCGGCTGTCGTACCCCCTCCGTCTAATAGGCCCTGCTCATGCATGGTTGTTTACATCTTTGAGCAGTTTTAGTGACATCTATGAACAGTCAAAGGGACTGTATCTTTGATACAATATACACAGTCAACGTCTATATGCCGGAGATCTGGGAACCGAGGTGATGCAAAACTTTTTTTGATGTGTGTAGTAATTAACGATGGCATTACAACATCTAGCCCAATAGAGCAGACAACAGGCAAGGAGACCCATTAAGCCCTCTGTTATTTATCACTGCTATGGCAGTTAATATCACAGATATATGATCAGAGAGGGTAATCTCATTTATATACGCAGATGACATGGAGCTCGCTTCAAGTTTACAGGTCGAATTGCAATCTGCTCTCGACGCCTTAGAAGGATGGGCGTTACACAATGACCTTAGGTTAAACAGAAACAAGACTAAAGGAAAGGGGGGAAAGCCAGCAATTTTTCACATTGCAGGAAAACCACTTGAGAGTGTATCACATTACAAGGAGTCCTACTTTGGTCTTACATTACAGACAACTGGCAATGTTTTCACACTGCACATCAAGGATAGACCCAGCGTCGCTACCAAAGCCATCAACGACATACAACATTTGACTAAGCACAGCCTTAAAACTTTTGCGATTAAAAGTTACCCGTATTGTGACTTATGGACTGGAGAGCATTTGTACACCTTTAAATATGAAGTATTTGGAACAATATGGAGAAACTGAAGGCGATTTACATAAAGAAGGCCTTGGGTGTATCAAAGTGTATCAAGTGTATCGCGAGGTTTATAATGTAGAAGAACTCCGACTTCAAATGCTGCTGTACCTTCTACTCCAGGATATGTAAAACTCATGGACACACTAGAGTCAAAGGACATTCGGTAGGATTTTTGCACCACGGACGCTATGACTTTTGATGATTGGAAGAGTGGGGGGTGCGAGCTGAGACCATTGAACTGTAGGTACTACTGGAACAACTCCTCCCATGCTAACCCTCGCTGAAAACTGCTTCCTGGTGCACTACCAGGCGTAACTAGTCGCACCAAAAACTGTCATACCATTTAACTCTAGGTTGCAAGTCAGCTGATATGTCGTGATTCGTTTCATATATTTGATCGTACGTACCTCTGTGCAACGTTATATGTATGGTATTTTCCAATAATATGGTAGGTTTATGGTCTACTTTATTTTCGAATTGAGATTTGTAATGAAGTAGCCTATTCTGCGTTTATGGATACGTCTTACATCAAATTTTGAGATAGGCCTAAATAGCACATGACAAATACACGTGGGCCCTATTGTCGGTTATAAGTTATTAGTCACAGAATTATAACCTAGGCCTAGCTTATATTACAGATTTCCATGGAAACGTCGAGATGTAGGCCTATTAAAGAAATGGGTTATAGCTGTGAACACTTTTTATAAAAGTGCTACTTGTTTCATTCAAATAGAAACAAACCACTGTTCTTTTGCTTTATGACTTATGTGAGGTCTAAGTTTCGACCTGCTTTGAAGAAAAAGAAGCTTGTAGTTTTACGTGACCGTTAATCTTGTGATCATGAGCCAAGGGACAGTCTCCAGTTTACGTGGAATCCGAACCACAGGACATGGCATTTCACTTCGAAAATCTCACTTGCAATGTCCGTGAATCGAACCTGGTCCACCTTGGTGAGAGGCGAATAGCTTGACCACTGCGCCACCACGCCCCATTGCTTTGAAGAATATTGAACATGTGGTTGTTTTGTATAAATAAAGTAGGCTATGTATTTTTGTTCACTAAGCATCTATTTAATTGTTTAGTTGTAGGCGTATGCATATTTACACACATATGAATGCTGCCTTTGAGTTAATAAAAATGTTGAATACCAATTAACATATCTTTTGTTCTTTATTCTTAGTCATTCCCAGCCTAACCTTATTTTTATTTTATTTTAATGTACGTACGGCTTGTATTTTTTTGCCAGTAAGCCTATAGTTATTGTGTATGCTGCCTTTGCAATATAATATTTTATGTTGGCGTATATTCCTAGCCATTTTAAGTATCAAATTACTATGATATTTTGGAATATGTATTTCGGCGTAAGTTCCGTTTAGTTTACCGTTCGCCTAAATGTTCAAAAGTACCTCTTTTACTTGTATCTCGTCGTACGTACATCATCCTGTCGTTCGAATACGTCAAACTCTCCTCCTTGACGTGCACTACCAGGCGTAACTAGTCGCACCAAAAACCGCACATACAGTCGGCATTCCAGTATTACTTAGAGTTCAATGGCTGAGACATATTCTCACGCGCGTTTCCATACATGGTTTCCGTTGAAAAATGTGTCGCACCAGAAAGTTCCATCATCCGTGTGACGAATGTTTGTGTGAACGCTGTGGAGAACAATGTGGAAGATACCACGCTATATGCTGCACATTAAGACATGAATCTTGATATTCCTAGGGAATAACAATTAGTTTACTGTATGATTTTAGATTTTATTCATTAAATGCATAGCCATTGGCTGCAATGATCCCTTATTATTATAGGCTATAGGCGAATTTCCAGCTGTGGATGCCATTATTCACATCAACCATCATCAGAACAGTACTGCCAACCTCACCATTATGGTACTATGCCAGACCAACACCCGACCATTCTAAACTCCGTTTTGTCCAATCCAATGGTTACAGCCTAACGCGTCCAGATCAATGGTTTTGTGTCAACCTGCCCCAATAGCTGCGCGCGGTCAAAGCGGCAAGTACACCCGACTATTCTAACCTTCGATTTGTCCAATCCAATGGTTTTTGACAATGGTTACAGCCTAACGCATCCAGAACAATGGTTACAGCCTAACGCGTTCCGATGACTGCCTTGTTTTTAACAACAGTGATCTGCTAATAGATGTTGTCTCCTCCGCTGTCTATAACCCACCCACCATCCCAATTTATAACACGACTTAGGCCTATATAGTGACATTTCAATTGTGTCATTGTAGGCGTGGCTTATTTGACAAATAAGATATTGCCAACCCTACGTATACGGTAAACACGGCCATGTGTTGTTTGTTTTGAGCGGAGAGAGCTATGCGAGCGCACTCACTTCTATCTCTTTGTATAGGATAGGGGCGTCCTGAACTAGCTCCAACAGATGGCGCACAGGTACTATCATTTTGTTCTTTAATTCAAATAGCATTTGCCAGTAACACACAATTGACTGTTACAAACTCTTTAAAATGAAAATTTACTGTATTATCAACTTGTCATTCTTCAAATTCGATGTGTATAGAATTCCAACGGAAGGCAAATCAATTGGCTTTCTATATGAAAACCTAACCTAGTAGAGGACATAAATTCTATCTTAATAATGTTTAATGTTTTACATACAAAAACAAACCTAACAAGCGGCTAACGCCCCAGACCCCCTTGCCTGTGGTACTAACAGTAATTTTCGGCCAGGCACTAGGCCTACCTAACCTAGTAACGGACATAAATTCTATCTTATTAATGTGTTATATACAAAAACAAACCTAATCTGGGGTTAACGCCCCAGGTCCCCTTGCTTGTGATACTAACAGTAATTCTATTTACATACCTGTCGCATTTTAAATCACTGCTTCCATCAGACTGTAGTATCCACTTAAATTTGCCCACAAGCACACAAAGATTCTTGATTCATGATTCTTATAGAAAACATTACACTTAAAGAACTTGACACTTCAGAACACACTGACACTCAAGGTATGTCATTAAAACCACCATCATCTACTTTAACAAACAGGAGTTGTGTAGTAGGACGGTTGATTTGTGAAAATTGTCGGAATAGCCAACACCACCTAGTGGAATGGCATCAGGGGTTAGTTAGGGAATTTTCCTAACCTCAACATACAACTGTTTTAACTTCGAAAATTATCCTGGTGAATATTTCTTATCCACTTCTCTTTCTTTAGGAAATTTAAAAGTTGGAAGTATCTGCAGCAGTATTAAATTTACAGCCGGGCACACAGACAATAACAATGAACAGACAATACTCTTCTCACATTAGGTATCACCGGAATTTATAACTATTCACAGTGCATTACACTACTTAAGTTACACTATTACAATAAACAACAGCACGAAATCACTTGAGATATGCAGATATATAGCAGACAAACTTAAATGTTGGTTCACCAAATGTAAACAATCCCCTACGATTTCCGCCATTTTCTATGGTATCGATAGTGGCATTGCGGTCTGATATAATGTAGTCGGTCTAGCCCAGGCCTTATACTGGGTCCAAGACTCCATTCAATTACAAACAAGGACAGGTCGCTGTTCAAATGTCGGCTATGGGCCCAGAGATTGCGGGCCGACGGTGACGAGGATGAATAACAAAAGGAGCAGTTGTGTGGGCTCTGGGGAGAACGTTGGAATGCTGAACTACTACGTTTGCCTCAAACTTACAACATCTATGGCCATACCGTGTCCTTTACCACCCCCTTCTTCCGATGCTGTTTGAACTGATTCGCAAGATGACCACTAGATAGCAGTAGTTATCGGAAGGAAACAGGACCGAACAGGACACCACCCACAGATTACCTTACTACAGGCCAGACGTTTGTTTTAGACGATTGCCCGTGACCTTGAAGCCTGCGGGTGAGCCTACACATACTCACTCTCTCACCCTATCGCTTCACACTTGTCGCCACCGATCTGATGTAATGGAATTCCAGACTTGAGCAGACAGTACAGTCCACGTCGAAGTATTATGTGACGCGGAAGTACACGTTACGTAGTTACGAACAGAACGTCATTATATTTGCCAATGACTGTACTTCAGCAGTAGTGTGAAACAGCTTTGTCAATCATCGGACTGCTTGTGGGCAGCTGATCAAGGTTAGTAGAAGAGAGGTTGGCTCGTAACTTGCCTTCCGCTGGCAGTAGGGTGGGGGTAACGCGTCATCGGGCCTGCGAGAGACACCCCAGTCTCCATTAACAGAGTGGACAGAGGAAACTACTTGTGTTATTTACTTGTTTCTTAATACAGTATTTATTTTGTTCAAGATATGAATTGTGTTACGTGGTATTATAGATAAATAAACAGGTGAATATTATGTAAATTAATTACATCAGATTACTATGGAATCTAACTTTGCATATTCTAGCCCATGGGTAAGTTTGAAACGGTTTTACTGGCCCTCACTGTTGGGGTGTACAAATGTAATGTTTACTCTGACTAAGATACGTTGTTTTAATGGGCGCCAAGACCTCAACGCTATGTTGAAATCTAAATTTATATTTAACAACACCTAGCTCTGGTAGAACACCTTCAAGAATCTTTACACTCAGATCGTGGTATGATTTGATCATTAACCCAACTAACAATTGTATTAGGAGAAGGAATTTGGTCTATATCTTTTGCTACCTACTGAAAGCAAAGATTGCATGGTTAAAAGAAATGAATTTATTATATAAAACAAGTATGGCAAAATTAATAATAATAATAATAATAATAATAATAATAATAATAATATATTTTAAATTTAAATTGGAGCGTTGCGATTTGAATATTGCCGCTAGAGAATTACGTGAAAACGGATTCGGATGAATTACTGATTTTACTATTATTCCCAAGCTACGAAGTTACTGAAATACTGAATATGAAACAAAGAAACGAGAGATTATGTAGTTCTGAGTCATTCGCGCTTACCATTGGAAATTGCCGTAGCATTTCCCTCGTACTGGATGTTGAAGAGAGCTTCCCACAGCCTTCTGGACGTCGTCATCTTCTTCGTTAGTTGAAGAGATACTTGTAGATATGTTAATTTATGGTCCGGTCACATCGGAGCCAACCACACGTGCAACCACAACGGTCAAGTTTTACAAAGATAATTGCCCTGCCTCCTCGGTGCGCAAACCATATATGCACTCGTCGCCTCCCCTCTCTGTAGCCGTCTTCTCCTCGCCCGCTCTTCTCTGATTGGCTGAGCCACCACGCGATATTCTCCACCTCCGGGTCATTACACTCGGCGCGGCGATGATGTCGATTACCGGTCCAGGCCATTTCGCCTTTTCTTGAAGCAGCAACCCCACTTGCGTCATGCTTCTCGACAAGAATAAGCCTGTAGCCGAATTCCCAGTGACTCATCTCTCTCACAATACCCTAACTGACAAAATCCGAAAAATTCCGTAATCAAATAATTTTCCGAGATAATGTTGTTCGTAATAATTCGCTTGATAGGGTTTTCTATAACATCGAAAACCTATCTGTATACTTATAATCTTATAAAAAACGCTCCAGAAAAATACCTTACTAATAATAATAAGTTACATGAAAACTTCTGTTGGCTGAACAATTTGCCGCGTAAATAAATATAGAATGGCATCCTACTGACTTATGTCAGTGGCGTAAAATACCCTCGAAAAACACGTTACATATTCGCCTCGGATCATCGGATGATTTACCGTGACGACGGTCCATCATGCGATTATCCCAGACACGTTAATACAACCCCATCCAAAATACATATTACATAAATTAAATCACCCTAAATCACATATATGTACTCTCATAATTTTCTTTACGCACTTTGCGTCAAAGTCTGTTGTCATTTTGGATTGCCCTGTGCAACCAGTCCAATGTTTTTCATTTAGATTAATGTTCCACGGATATTTCCGCCTCTCAAATATCTCTATGTTGGGAAAGATATACATAAATAATGTGTGAGCACTGTATATCTATGATGTCACATCACACGCATCAAAGGAGTTCTGATATGTATATATCACCACAGAACTTCCTAATTTCACTGGAGGTCGCTTCCTTCTGGTGAAACTTAATATCACTGATCTCACTGAGCACACGATCACACTATTGTGGCAGCGCCTCGTGACCATAATACATAATCTATCTGTATAATAAGACAAAAACTAATATTTACTTCTGAAAAAAAAACAAAAAAAAACAGTAAGTGCGCATTACATATAACACCAAATATTTCTGTGCCGTAATCGCCCTGTCTTCTTAAGTTCCTATAGACCAAATTCTACAAATACTAGTTCATAACTCAGACCAGTTCTCCTCACTCAAATAATACCTTTGTATTAATTACTTTAAATTACTCACTTACAACTCTTACATGGCGAGGCCGTAAACAGAAATCACGTGTGCTGTTATGTATGAGTTTCATGAAGGACTGTCTCGCCTTCTGGTGGCCCATCTTTTGTCTCTTGGACGCCTTAAGCAAAAATACCCTGTTCAAGCGCTCACCCATCTCTAGGAGACAAATGGGAATTCACCAGCGCTACCAAATTCTGGCCTTGGTGTATCGAGACATTTTAGTGCTCAAGAGCTTCCGACAATCCCGTCATATTTCCCTGTACCTTAAAACTCTCAATTACTTACATACAACTTACATACTTCTGATACGCCTGCCTGGAAGACCAGATCTTCCACGCACCAAATACCACACTTACTCATTTGATAGGCTGGCTCGCCAGCTAAACACACTCACTTTATGACACATACTTTCGTAGACTATGTATATTATACGTCCCGTATAATCTGTTTCCCTTACTATCCTCCAGCACATATGCTGTTTTGCCAATACGTTTGGAAACCAAAAATGGGCCCTCGTAGAGATAAAAAGAACTTGGACATGACTTTCTCTAGCTTATTTGACTGTTTCGGCACTCTAAGTAAGACTCTGTCTCCCGGCTTGAATAGGTCAAATTTAGTTTCTTTTTGTTGGCGAATTCTCTTTTGTGCTGACTTAGATAAATTCTGTTTCACCAACTGGACAATGTAATCCATCCCTGGTTGGTTTCCCTCATTTAAACCCAACACCCTCGCTAATTCATTTTGTGGTCTCTTTCCGAAGTGAACTTCGTATGGCGTCAATTTCGTGCTCTCATGCTGGACAGAATTCAGCCAAGTCTCGACTTTGGGAAGATGTCCAACCCAGGCCGTATGCTTGTCATGCACTAGAGTCCGAAAAAGACGAGCCACTTCCCTAAATGGACGCTCTGCAGAATTACCCTGAGGGTACCTTACAGAGGAATGAACGTGTGAAATACCAGCTTCCTGCATACTGGTTCTCCATTACTTTGCAGTAAACTGTGGTCCACTGTCAGATAGTATCCTGAGAGGAAGGCCATACTCAGGTACATACTGTTACGGCTGTGAGTTTGTGTCATCGCTCGCCGCATGAGTCACAACTGCCCCAGGGCTAGGCTGTGCCTTGCCTCGAGTATTGCGTGCGCCTTATGCAACAGGGCTACTAGGACAAAGGGATGGTCCAGAATGTTCGTGACCCCGCCAGCGAAGGAAATGTCGAGAAGCCATGTGTCCTGGACGGTTCTAGAATTCATTGAGTCACCAGCCTGCTATATAAGCGGCTTCAACAGTGAGGGGACCGAGTTTTCTGTGGGTGTGTGTTTTTGAGCGAGTGCGACAGAAGTGTGGTGACGAAGTGCTGTGCGAGTTACGAAATCCAGTGACATTGTTTCTCCAGCTTGTGGACAGCGAAATAGCCTGCAGCAAGTGACCGTAAGTAATTGTGGTCGGTGAACATAAGGGAGAGGAGCAGGTAGTTTCTGTCAAGGCCACCGTACTCATTAGGACAGATTAACTTCTGTGGTCTGTTGACAAGTGGAAGGGCCAAGAGCGCTCAAGGAAGAGACTTGAGGAAACTGGAGTAAGGCTCCTAATTGCTTGTATTTGCTGATTAGTGTAATTTTCTGGCCACAATAAAGTTAATTATTTCTTTAAGCAGTAATTGGTATTGTGCTTTGTACCCCACCGTAATCCAGTTAACAAAAGTGCCACTAGGGGGGTGGCACGTAACAACTGGTGTCAGAAGCCGGATTACGAACTCAAGCACAACACCTGACGGTCCTGGTTTCAAAACCCGAGCAGGTCATTTTCTCTAATTTTCCTGTGAGTGCATGCCCTTTACAAGGCAAACAACTAAAATGGAGGCGCAATTGGCAGCATTGCTAGAAAAGTTAAATGGCATAGAAGACGGCCAGAAGAATTTAACCAAGGAGCTAACTGCCAAATTGGAAGACAGCCAGAAAAGTTTAGCCGAGGACCTAACTTCCAAATTAGAAGACGGTCAGAATAAGCTAGCAGAGGACCTAACCGCCAAATTTCTGGATGGCCAGAAAAATCTGGAAGAGTGTCTGCTGACGAAATTACAGGAAAGTCAAAAGAAATTGGAACAGGGTCTGCGTCAGGAAGTCAACACCGTCTGCCAGGGCCTACGTGAGGAAGTCACAGCAGTAGAAAAGAAGTTCGACGCCTTACAAGAGGAAGTTGCCGAACTGCGCCAACGCCCACTGACGGGGGTGGATGAAAAATTCAACGCTTTACAAAAAGAAATTTCTGAGCTGAACCAACGCCCTTCGACGGGGATGGAAGCGAGATTCAACGCTCTTCAAGAGGAAGTTGCCGAGCTGCGCCGACGCCCGCCCACAGGTACACCGGGAATATCAGGAACGGGACAGAGCAGAGTGACGCCCCCAACCTTCGACGGAAAGGTCCCGTGGAGCACCTATTTACGTCAGTTCGAGGCAGCCTGTTCAATAAACAACTGGAACAGCACGGAAAAGGCTACAGCTCTCATTGTAGCGCTGAGAGGGGACGCCCTTAACGTCCTTCAGGCCATCCCGACTGGATCCCAGGACTACGCTACACTAATCGCCCATATGGAGTCCCGATATGGAGATAGCCATCTTCAGCAGGCCTACCAGATGCAGCTCCGGACCCGGGTACAAAAGAACGCGGAAACCCTGCAGGAGTTCGAGATGGACATCGCACGTCTCGTAAGGCTCGCCTACCCAACAGCACCGGCCGACTTTCTGGAGCAGATAGCGACGCAGACTTTCACCGACGGGCTACGGGACTCGGACACTCAACAGGCGCTGCGACTCGCGCGCAATAAGACCCTGATAGATGCGCTGAGCCACGCACTTGAGTGCGAGACGGCAAAACAGGCATCCAGAATGCACGCGCGGGTGCGTCAAGTGGACGTCGACGAACCAGTAAAAACCAACGAGACCAAGACCCTGGCCGACGAATTAATGGAGGCGCTAAGCCGTTTCTTCGATAGTCGCGGCACCACCAGCACCGACACAGCCGGAAGGCAACCGGAGAGGCGGCCCGGAAGAGGACTACCGACCTGCTGGACCTGCGGTAAGAAAGGCCACCTGAGCAAGGACTGCGGTGATCGCCGCCGCCGAGGGTATCCGACGGGAAGTCAGTCGTCTGAAAACCGCGCGACCCAGGGAAACGAGTATTAGCCAGCCTTGGGGGGCAATGGTTGGCTTGTGACAGTCGTCAAGCCCCGGCAATCCAGGTTCGTGTGACGAAGTTACGGAGGGACAATAGCAGCCTGATGGTCGACGGAGTCGTCAACGGAGAGAGATGGCCCATGCTAATCGACACGGGAGCATCGAGGACCATCGTCAGTCCCACCGTGATCCCGAAGTGGAGAGTGCAATCCACACAAAGGAACCTCCAGCTAATAACCGCGACCGGGGAGACCGCACCGGTACATGGCGAAGCATCACTGGAGTTCGTCATTGGTCGACGGGCGATAAAGCATCCAGTGCTTGTGGCTGACATATCAAATGAAGTGATCATCGGACTGGACTTCCTGGACCAGAACAACATCATCTTGGATCTGAGTACCAACACTCTGCACTTCGGAGGTGAGGAACTTGCTTTGCAACCTGCGCACGAGTCCATCACCGCACGACGAGTAAGGCTGAGAGAAGACGTCATCGTTCCCGCCAGGACGGAGGTCAGTGCTGCCGTAATTGTCGACGAAACAGCTGAGGGAGTGGCGGCTGTCATCGAGCCAAAATATGAGGACATCCAGACAAAAGGATTGCTAGTTGCCAAGACTCTCATCAACACGACGTCTCAGCCGTACGTCCGCCTGTCCAACCTGAACGACTACGACATTACGGTTCACCGGGACACCAACCTAGGAGTCTGCGAGCCCGTTACCTGGATTGCCCGCATCACCGACACGACGGACGGACACCTGCAGACGGACAACCGAAGAAGACGCACACTGCCAGAAGAACTACAGAAGCTGTACCAAGGATCCCAGGACCATTTAGACGAGGAACAATCACGCCAACTTCAGGACCTGCTACGCGAATTCCAGGACGTCTTCTCCGTGGGGAGCAAAGACTTCGGCAGGACAAGCTTGGTTCAGCACAGAATCGACGTTGGGGACAGCGCACCGATTAGGGCCCCATTCCGACGAGTCCCGCTCGCCAAGCAAGCCGAAGTCGACCGGATGGTAGAAGAGATGAAGGAGCAAGGGGTGATCGAGCCATCACATAGTCCTTGGAGCTCTCCGGTCGTGCTAGTGAAGAAGAAGGACGGTTCCACCAGGTTCTGCGTGGATTACAGGCGGGTGAATGACGTCACGAAGAAGGACAGCTACCCTCTACCCCGGATCGACGATACCCTGGACACCATATCAGAGTCGAGATGGTTCTCCACCTTGGATTTGAAGAGTGGCTACTGGCAGGTGGAGGTCCACCCTAAGGACCGCGAGAAAACGGCGTTCTCTGTGGGCAGCGGGCTCTGGCAGTTCACCGTCATGCCATTCGGTCTGTGCAACGCCCCTGCGACCTTCGAAAGGCTAATGGAGTCCATTCTGAGGGGACTACACTGGAAGACCTGCCTGGTCTACCTAAACGACGTCATCGTTCTGGGAAAAAGCTTCGAGGAGCACTACTGCAACCTGAAGGAGATCTTGATGAAGCTACGGGCTGCCCAGCTGAAGTTGAGCCCCAAGAAGTGTCAGCTCTTCCAGAAGCAGGTCCAGTACCTTGGGCATATCGTCTCCGAAGAAGGGGTGCGCACCGACCCAGAGAAGACCGCAGCTGTGAGGGAGTGGCCAGTTCCGAAGGACAAGTCCCAACTACGAAGCTTCCTGGGACTCTGCACTTATTACCGTCGCTTCGTGAGAGGATTCGCCGACATCGCTAAACCTTTACATCGACTGACTGAGAAGGACCAACTCTTCACGTGGACAGCAGAATGCCACAGTGCCTTCGAACAACTCAAGCAGGCTCTGTGCACCGCGCCTATTTTGGCCTACCCCGGACCTGGAACAAGGTTCATCGTCGATACCGATGCCAGCGACTTTGGCATAGGGGGAATCCTGTCGCAAGTAGTGGACGGCGAGGAAAGAGTAGTGGCCTACTTCAGCAAGGCCTTGTCAAAGCCAGAAAGGAACTACTGCGTCACCAGGAAGGAGCTGCTCGCCATCGTGAAGACCATTGAACACTTCCACAAGTACCTGTACGGGCAAGAATTTCTCATCAGGACCGACCATGCATCCCTGCGGTGGCCCCTGAATTTCAAGCAGCCCGAGGGTCGACTCGCGCGGTGGTTAGAGAGGCTTCAACAGTACAACTTTGAGATTCAGCACAGGAAAGGCCAACTGCATTCTAACGCCGACGCCCTGTCACGAAGACCGTGCCCCGAAGACTGCACCTTCTGTACTAGGAGGGAGGAGAACACCGGGATACAGTGCCGAAGGACTACCGTGGAACTTCAAGGGAGCTGGAGCCGCGAATCTTTCACGCGGGTACAAGCAGAGGATGATGACCTGGGACTGATAGCCGAATGGAAGAGGGCCTGTGTCCCCAGACCCGGGTGGAACATTGTGAGTGACTGCAGCCCAAAGTTCAAGTCTTACTGGGCGCAGTGGGACTCGCTGATTGTAAGGGATGGCCTCATCTGCCGTACCTGGGAGAGCACCGACGGGAAGATATATCGGGAACAAGTCGTCGTTCCAAAGGCTATGACGGAGGAAGTCCTGAAGGAAGTTCATTGAGGATCATCTGGTGGACACCTAGGGATAAAGAAGACCCTGCAGAAGCTGAGAGAGCGGTTCTACTGGGTCGGATGCCGAACAGACGTGGAGAACCACTGCGCGAGGTGCCACGATTGCGCAGCCAGCAAGGGCTCAGGACGAAGACGACGGGGTCCACTGAAGACCTACAACGTGGGCGGCCCCATGGAGAGAGTGGCCATCGATGTTGCTGGGCCATTCCCGTTAAGCGAGGCAGGGAACCGCTACATATTAGTCGTCAGCCACTACTTTACCAAATGGCCGGAGGCGTATGCGCTCCCTAACCAAGAAGCCGCGACGATTGCAGAGACCCTGGTGAAGGAATTCGTCAGCCGGTACGGAGTACCCCTGGAGCTGCACTCCGACCAAGGGAGGAACTTCGAGTCGCAGGTGTTCAAGAACCTATGCCAGCTGCTGGGAATCCGGAAGACAAGGGCAACGCCACTACACCCTCAGTCCGACGGGATGGTAGAGCGATTCAATCGCACCATCGAGAACCATCTTCGAATAGTCGTCAGCGAGCACCAGAGGGATTGGGACAAACATCTTCCACTATTTCTCCTGGCCTACCGCGCCGCCGTGCATGAAGCCACCGGGTGCACACCAGCCCGGGCCATGTTTGGGAGGGAGCTCCGTCTACCTGTCGATCTTGCCTTTGGCCGACCTGGGAATGATCCGATCCCGGTAAGCCAGTATTGTCAAGAACTGGTCGACCAACTGGAGGACGTGTACGCGTTCGCGAGGAGGAAACTGCGGATCGAGACCGACCGAATGAAGACCCGATACGACCAGCAGACGGATGCCGGCGGATTCCTCGAGGACGACCTGGTCTGGCTCTTCAACCCATTACGGAAGAAAGGCCTGTCACCCAAACTGCAGAAGTCCTGGGAGGACCCGTACCGAGTCGTGAAACGGATCAACGATGTCGTCTACAGGATCCAGCGGAGCCCGAGGGCGAAGATGAAGATCGTGCATCGAGATCGCCTGGCAGCCTACGGAGGGACACATACGGACCAATGATTGATCGGGACGATCAGCCTTTTTAGGAAGGGGCTGGTGTTACGGCTGTGAGTTTGTGTCATCGCTCGCCGCATGAGTCACAACTGCCCCAGGGCTAGGATGTGCCTTGCCTCGAGTATTGCGTGCGCCTTATGCAACAGGGCTACTAGGACAAAGGGATGGTCCAGAATGTTCGTGACCCCGCCAGCGAAGGAAATGTCGAGAAGCCGTGTGTCCTGGACGGTTCTAGAATTCATTGAGTCACCAGCCTGCTATATAAGCGGCTTCAACAGTGAGGGGACCGAGTTTTCTGTGGGTGTGTGTTTTTGAGCGAGTGCGACAGAAGTGTGGTGACGAAGTGCTGTGCGAGTTACGAAATCCAGTGACATTGTTTCTCCAGCTTGTGGACAGCGAAATAGCCTGCAGCAAGTGACCATAAGTAATTGTGGTCGGTGAACATAATGGAGAGGAGCAGGTAGTTTCTGTCAAGGCCACCGTACTCATTAGGACGGATTAACTTCTGTGGTCTGTTGACAAGTGGAAGGGCCAAGAGCGCTCAAGGAAGAGACTTGAGGAAACTGGAGTAAGGCTCCTAATTGCTTGTATTTGCTGATTAGTGTAATTTTCTGGCCACAATAAAGTTAATTATTTCTTTAAGCAGTAATTGGTATTGTGCTTTGTACCCCACCGTAATCCAGTTAACAAAAGTGCCACTAGGGGGGTGGCACGTAACAATACTTATTAATGATCAGACGGCTACACGCTAGTCCCGTGGCTTTCTTTAGCGGATATAGCTTGACATACTTACTAAAAGCGTCAATAACTATAAAAATGTACTCGTAGCCGCACTGTCCTTTAACGATCGGGCCAAATAAATCCACACACAGTAGTTCGCCGGGACTACTGGTGAGAACTGCAGATCTCTCCCAAACTAAATATTTAACTGGATATTTGCTCCTTTGACAGGTGTCACACTTAGCTAAAATCCTCCTAACATCCCTTCCCATTTTACTCCAAATGAAGTCACGACCAATTTCATAGAAGACCTTGGCAGCACCAAAGTGTCCTAATTCCCTATGAATGAACCAAATTAGCTCCTCCCGCAAAGTGGCAGGAACACATATTGCCCACCGATTATTCCTACATTTCCGTGCAAGAAGCCCATCCTGCATCTTGTACGTGAACCGTCCTACATTCACATACTCTTCTTCACTTATTTCCAACCTAGCCAGTGGCTCCCTTAACTTAACGTCATCACGTTGCTCCACTAGCATATTTCTCAGTGTCTGTAACGATGCCCTGTTGCTACTGTCCACACATGCACATAATAAAATACCGTCCTCTGCTTTAACCACAGGATAGTCCCTACAAAAAATTAGTGTCCCTTGATAGCATGTCTGCAAGAATGTTATCTTTACCCTTAATATATTTTACTGTGAATTCGTATTCCTGCAGAGCAAGAATCCACCTACTAACTCTGTTAGAACTGAGTTTACAAGTCCTCATATACAGTAATGCATGGTGATCTGTAAGGATCTCAAATTTCCCCCCTACTAAATACATTCTAAATTTCCCTAAACTGAAAACAATACCTAAAATCTCTAACTCAGTAATCGTGTATCTTTTCTCTGCTGCTGGCAGTCCTCGCGAGGCTAAAGATACAATGCACAGATTACTCTCATCATCTTTCTGACATAATTCTCCAGCAATGCCTATATGTGAAGCATCTGTCATAACCACATATTCCTTATCTTTTAACGGATATTTCAGCACTACAGCTTTCTCAAAACCTTCCTTCAGCGCTCTAAAAGCCTGATCATGCTTGGACTCCCATCTCCACCGAGTCCCACTTTTAAGCAATTCCCTGAATGGTTCTACCAACCCTGAGTATTTAAGAACGAACCTCCTGAAAAAGTTGCAAATTCCCAGGTAATTTTTAACTGTTTAACATTCTGTGGCACCTCTGCGTTAAGTATCTTATTAACCCTACTTTCTTCTGGTGTTACACCTCTACTCGACACTCTATGACCTAAAAATGTCACTTCTGACTGACAGAATGACGACTTAGACAGTTTCAAAGTGAACCCTGCCTGATCTAACTTCTGAAAAACTATATCTAAATGACGTAGATGCTCCTGAAAACTGCGTGAACTAATTACCATATCATCTATGTAAATGGTTACAAACTCTCCTGTGTCATCCCCTAATGCGATGTTTAAAGCCCTGATTAAAGCTGCTGAACCACTCTTTAACCCATAAGGTGTTCTACAAAATTGATAAAGGTTAAATTTATGACTAAAAGCTGTAAATGGTCTATCTTCGTACATAAGTGGCACTTGCCAAAAACTGGAACTCAAATCTACAAAAGTGAAATACTTCTTCCCCTCAAATGTTTGCATTAATTCCTCTATTGACATAGATTTCAGCTGATCTGAACTAATTCTACTGTTAACCAAACGAGCGTCTAAACAAATACGAACTGTGCCGTCGGCCTTGGGTACCGTGATCAAAGAATTAACATATGGACTGTTCGAGTGCTCAATAATCCCATCTTCAAGAATCTGGTTAATTTGTGCCTCAACTGCACTCTGATAAGCGAAAGGTACAGGATATCTATGTCCTGTGAATACTGACCTATCAATAACGTTCAATGAATGTGTATAGCAATTGGCCATACCAATGCGATCCTCAAAAACTCTCCTATTACACAATAACACATCATAGAGCCGAACACATTGTTCCACCTCTATATTTCCCTGAAATGCAGCATCACGTAGGGAGTCCTCTAGACTACCGTTCGTAATCACACTGCCCACAAAACATGGAGAACCCCGCTCTACGGCTGGCGATATCTCATTTAAAGTACAAATCACACCTACAACACTACTTCTCTGAATATGGTCATTGAACGCTACTTCTACTTTAGAATCACCCCAGTTAAATTTCAAACTCCCTACATCATAACATAAGTTACCATACACTCTACTTAGCCACTCTGAACCCAAGATAACACTGAATACTAAATTTGAAATTACAAGACAAATCTGCTTTTCTACATGATTATTAATTTTAATGTCTACTAAAACTTGCTTAGAAATTACTTTAGACCTCTTCCCAACAGCTGTGATAACAAAAGTACTTTTAATTGGCATCTCCTCAAAATTTACTCCAGTTCCTTTCATTTTATCATAAAATGCACTACTTATGCAACTCTTCATACAACCACTATCAAATAAACATCTGTGTACGCCTCGGACACGTTAAATTTAACTATGGGGCTCTTACTAACCACCTCCTGAATAATATCTTCATCATTTAGTTCACGTAATAATTCATTTCTTACATTTAGGTCATAGGGTTCCTGTATAAGTGTATGGACAGGGCATGTTACAGACTGAGATTCTGACCTTACATCGCAGCCTGGTTCGTGTTTAAAGTATGGCTACCACTTGGTGTAATACTACTCACTACTGCACTGGTCTGGTTGTTCTGGGTTGTGTTAACGGTATCTCTCTGTCCGTTATTACCATTTGGCTGATTCCCTCCTTGACCCCTGTTCTGGTTATAATTATTATTTTTATTATACCTCCCTTGGTTACCCCTAAAATCATTATCTCGGCCTTGATTTCCCCTGAAATCGTTATTTCTACCTTGGTAGTTCGTACCATACCCATTTCCTCTGTACTGGTTTTGCTGATTATTATTGTTATTATTTTGGTTCCCCCTATTTTGAACGTTGGCCCCTTCGCCACTGTTCCCTTGGACTTCCTGATTCCTATTCGCATTAGGCCTGTTATTATGGTTACCCTGGTTCCTACCGAAATTCTCCTCGTAACCACCTCTTCCCAGAGCATCGAATGTACTTAACAAATTTTCCACTTGTGAAATAGATTTAACATTTTGGATATAGGCAGCTTCTTTGATTCTATATGGAAAATATCTTAGTAATAGCCTGACTACATCACTTTCCTCCTTCAAACCATCCAGATATTTACACGTGTAAAAAGTACTCGGTCATAGTGTAGTTTCCTCTCGGGTTATATTTCCCACACACAATTCCCTCACGATGCTGAGACTGAATTACCTCATTCCAAAATTTCTCACAAAATTTAACTTTAAAATCTGAAATATTCTCGAAATTGTCTCTGTAGACAGCAAACCAGTTTCTTGTCTCCCCTACAAACGCTTGCTCTAAAATCTCAACTACCTGGCACCACTCAATACTACCATCTTCCAACCTCTCCCCGAATTTATTTTCTATTGTATTCATGAACTCCATTGGTCAACCCTGCCGATTACTGAATTTGCCTAGTTCTATTTCTCTGTGTGTGCTATTCACATAAACTGGCCTACTCTGACTATTTTCCTGCCTAATTCTAGCTTTCAACTTCTGTTCTAATTCAGCAATTTTCTCCTCAGCTTTTCTTTCAATATTAGTTACAGTTAACCTAATGCTCCCTTCCGATGCTGCAACTTTACCACTTAACTGAGCTTGTTTCTCATTAATCTCATTAATGCTTTCCTTATTCCTCTCCCTTAAAGCGTTAACTTCAGTGATTATTTCTGCATGTACTTTATCAATTCTTCCCCCCAGCTGTTCTTTAACCTCTTAAGTTGCTACCTGAATCTTATCAATTTCTCCCCCCAATTGCTTTTTGACCTGCTGTGTTTCAAGTTGCACTAGTTCTTTTAAATTTTCAGCCTGTGTACTGATTCTAATTTCTAACTCCTCCTGTACTTTTCCTAATTTTCTGTCTACATCTGCTACAATTTCTTTAGCCTTCTCTTCCATCACCCCTCTGATCTCACCTCTAATCAGTTCGAATTTCTTATCTAATTTTAGATTGTTCTCCTCAAATTTCTCACTTAATTTATTGCTCATTTGTTTACTGTTTTGTTCTAATTTAACATTTAAAGTTTCAGTTCTCTCTCTATTTTCCCTACTATTTTGTTCAAGTTTAGCGTTTAAAGCTTCAGTACTCTCTTTATTTTCCCTACTATTTTGTTCGAGTCTAGCGTTTAAAGCATCTGTGCTAATTTTATTTTGTTGCATAAACTGAAGAAGCAAACTCTCAAACCCTGCTTGACTGTTTTGATTACCCCCTCAGTATCGGGATTTACCTCCGACATCCCTGTACTGCTTTCATTTCCAAGACTAGCCATACTGCTCGTATCTTCACTATCCAACTGGTGACCACTACGCAACTTCATCTCTTCCTCAACACTACCCATGCTGATACACACCGATAAATGAAAACCCCCAAAATACAGGCACAGAAATATATACCCTTCTCCTTCCACAAATGTTATTAGGTTTTCGGTCTCACGTTGGTAGCGACAAGTGAAACGGATTTACTGGCCCTCAATGTTGGGGTGTACAAATGTAATGTTTACTCTGACTAAGATACGTTGTTTTAATGGGCGCCAAGACCTCAACGCTATATTGAAATCTAAATTTATATTTAACAACACCTAGCTCTGGTAGAACACCTTCAAGAATCTTTTCACTCAGATCGTGGTATGATTTGATCATTAACCCAACTAACAATTGTATCAGGAGAAGGAATTTGGTCTATATCTTATGCTACCTACTGAAAGCAAAGATTGCATGGTTAAAAGAAATGAATTTATTATATAAAACAAGTATGACAAAATTAATAATAATAATAATATATTTTAAATTTAAATTGGAGCGTTGCGATTTGAATATTGCCGCTAGAGAATTACGTGAAAACGGAGTCGGATGAATTACTGATTTTACTATTATTCCCAAGCTACGAAGTTACTGAAATACTGAATATGAAACAAAGAAACGAGAGATTATGTAGTTCTAAGTCATTCGCGCTTACCATTGGAAATTGCCGTAGCATTTCCCTCGTACTGGATGTTGAAGAGAGCTTCCCACAGCCTTCTAGACGTCGTCATCTTCTTCGTTTGTTGAAGAGATACTTGTAGATATGTTAATTTATGGTCCGGTCACATCGGAGCCAACCACACGTGCAACCACAACGGTCAAGTTTTACAAAGATAATCGCCCTGCCTCCTCGGCGCGCAAACCATATATGCACTCGTCGCCTCCCCTCTCTGTAGCCGTCTTCTCCTCGCCCGCTCTTCTCTGATTGGCTGAGCCACCACGCGATACTCTCCACTTCCGGGTCATTACACTCGGCGAGGCGATGATATCGATTACCGGTCCAGGCCATTTCGCCCTTTCTTGAAGCAGCAACCCCGCTTGCGTCATGCTTCTCGACAAGAATAAGCCTGTAGCCGAATTCCCAGTGACTCATCTCTCTCACAATACCCTAACTGACAAAATCCGAAAAATTCCGTAATCAAATAATTTTCCGAGATAATGTTGTTCGTAATAATTCGCTTGATAGGGTTTTCTATAACATCGAAAACCTATCTGTATACTTATAATCTTATAAAAAAAACGCTCCAGAAAAATACCTTAATAATAATAATAAGCTACATGAAAACTTCTCTTGGCTGAACAATTTGCCGCGTAAATAAATATAGAATGGCTTCCTACTGACGTATGTCAGTGGCGTAAAATACCCTCGAAAAACACGTTACAAGTTGTTTCTTTACGTTGGGGTTTCTTTTCTTTCAGTTGTTTAAGATGCCGGGAAAAATTTGCAGAGTTGCAATCTGCAAAAGTAATTCGGAAATTGTTAAGAAAACGGGAGAAAAAATCTTTCTTCAGATTTCCAAAGGATGCTAATCTTAGGAGAACGTGGGTGCAGAAATGCCATAGGAAAGATAAATTCGATCCGAATAACAAATGGATTTGCAGCAAACATTTCATAGCAAGTGATTTTGAAGACGAAATTCGAGCTCAATTGACACATACTCACCCTAGAATATTAAAAAATACGTCAATACCTTCTTTAAATTTACTGCCTCAAACACAGAGCCGAGACACAACCTCACGTACAGAACGCTCCCAGAATAAAGAAAACAAACTATTACTGAACGAAATATTGGTTTCGACATTTTCCAGTGACAATAATGCCGTCGTAATGACGTCAATGTCAATGATCCTGATACAAAATATGACGGTCTTCTCATTAAACACAACGCATTACTTGAAGGGACCAAAATACTAAAGGAAACCATGCAACACTTAGAGACTAGAACAAACTGTTTGCAATCAAGAAACGTGGAATTAGATAATTCAATTCAGCAGTATGAATGTGATTTTGACAAGAAAATTAAAGATACGTTTAAAGATTTATTGACACCCAAACAAGTCGACATTGTTAGGAAACAGATAACAAAAGGCAAGATGGACAAACGAGGAAATAGCGAATGCATTTACCTTAAGATATCCGACCACGGCGGCTATGGCGTTCACTGTCACTCGGCGGTCCTGGGTAATGAGTGCATCAACCAGCTGAACGTTGTCATCGGTAATGCAGGGGGTGCCCCGGACCGGGCATCATCGGCTAACGACACCCGTCCTTCCCTGAAGCGCTTGTGCCACGCCTTGACCCTTGTAAGGGACATGCAGTGTTCGCCGTACACTTGTGACATTCGGCGGTGAATATCCGTTCCCCCTACTCCTTCCGCAGTCAGAAACCGAACAACGCCTCTTTGCTCTTCGTTTGACGCCTCCATGTCACTGTTTGCAATGCGACTGGCAGCGATGGACGATTGATGCATGCTGCTGTTCGCTTTGTATCGTCACGTGACGTGCGCGCGTGCCCTCTAGCGACGGGATGTGACCTTCCACGCTCTGGTCGAAATCACACCTCGTTACACACGCCACGATTAGCCGATGTCGTCACCGGTTTGCGCATTCCAGCCTCCGGCTCGTTACTTTTTGAACGCACCTTATATAAATATTAACGAGTTGAAACCAATTTCTGTACATCAAGGGTTCTGTCTACCGCCAGTTTTCTTGGCATTCGATCGCGTGCGACTGCATGTGGATTGTGATTTTTGTCTGTGTTGCAAGCTACGAGTGAAATTCAAACATTACTTGCTGTTAGAACGTTACTAAGTGTTCTTATGTAGCCTACGGTAATGTAAGATATTATCTTACTAATTATTCCTGTGTGAAGCTAAATTACAGATAGGTTAAACATTTGACTAACGTTCTTAGGTTCCTGCGTTCGTCGTCAAGAGCCGACTGCGGTGGCATCTGGTAACTAACTTCTGAACTAGTTGGTCGTTGACGGTGGCGTTTGACGGCAAAAGTAGGAACTACTTGGAAAAATTGAATGTCTGCATTCCTTACTTGAATTAAAACAGATACACACACTAATACAGTCATCACAATTAACACCGGTTATCAGACAGATTCTACACACACCCAAAGTACACGGGGCTACATGACCGCGTTGTCGCAGCCCCTAAACTAAGGAACCAACCACGATATTATATTAGTAACATCATATTTGGTGCTTTTCAGTCGGTCAACACGATTGTATCCAAATGAGATGGATTGTTCCCTAATCCTGAAAACAATACATGCGATTTATAAATGCACTTGGATGACCAGTTTTGATCGTCAAGCGATCATCATCAGACCCATTACACTAAGGCTATAGAATCTATGTCTGAAATAATGGGTGAAAATATTTGCAATGTATACACTGATATAGTTGTGAGTTGTGCTCTATGTGATGTTTGTTGAGATACTGGAAGAGGTGATTTACACACGGAACATCACATAGACCACAACTAACAATTAGCTCAACTAATACTGCGACTATATAAGTGTGTCACCCATACTTTCAGACATAGATTTTATAGCTTAAGTGTAATGAATCTGATGATGATCGCTTGACGATTGAAACTGGTCATCCACGTGTATTTATTAATCTCATGTAATTGTTTTCAGGATTAGGGAATAACCCATCTCATTTGGGTACATTCCTGTTGACCGACTGAAAAGCACCAAACTTCTGTTTACTTAGGCAACACTGAAAAATGGCTTCAAACACCACAATGCTTTTGTGTTGACAATGATCTTGCCTAGCGTGGTTTAAGCGTAATACATTGTTTAATAATGCTTTAGGAGTAGTCTATTTATATTTTTTTTAGCGTATAGCTTTTAGTGCCGGGAGTGTCCGAGGACATGTTCTGCTCGCCAGAATTAGTAGCGGCTTCTATGTGGACACCCATGGGGCGAGCTACAAGTACCGTCGCATATGGAGTGTTGTCTGAGGAGGAAAGTGTGATTGTAAGGACTAGGAATTGGAAGGTAGCGGCTGTGGCCTATAGTTAGGGACCAACCCCGGCATTTGCCTGGAAGGAAGATGGGAAACCACAGAAAAACGATCTTCAAGATTGCCGGCGGGGGGATTCGAACCTTCTCGCCGCCCTGATGTGAGAGACTGTCTACAGCCACGCCGTAACAACCACGGCTAACTCACCCGGTTTTTTAATATGAAAATAATAGTTATTAATAATTGAAAAAATGTTTGTTATAATTTTAGTCTCTACAGGAGAAGAAACAGGTATAATAATAATAATAATAATAATAATAATAATAATAATAATAATAATAATATCGTATGGCCTCGGTGCCGGGTGCAAGCTTTGTAATTTGACACCCAAAGGGTAGCTTGCATGTCGAAATTCGTTGTTCCTTGAATCACTATGGAAGTCAAGGAGGTTAGATATCTAAGCTCCTTGAACACTATAGCGCTTTCTAGTAGAGAAATGAGGAACTTTGTGTTGGCGGAAACTCCCGAGATTAATTTTGCCATTATGAACACGGCCTACTGAATTCAAATGGGTTAATTGACAAGCCAACATCGCATGACATGCGTGTCGTATTTTTGCCGGCTTTCAAAAATCACTTGTCACAGCCAGAAGCGAACCTGCAATCATGGGGTTGGTAGACCGACACGCTATCCACTCACCCACCGTGGCAAGAGGTGCCACAATGAGATCTCGCACCACCTGAAAATTTTGCTAGGGCCGCCTCTGGGTTTATACACAACAAAATCTACCATAATATCAAATTCATACTGAATTACTCTGCCTATCGTTCCAAATACCACTATAATATTTATTCACACATACAGTTCATCTGATGAAAGGCAAAATTGGTAAAGCTCACAATTAACGTGAAAATGAAAATTTTATTCATAGATTTTTTCACAAAGGAAATACTGAAATGTAATGTAGCCAGCTTATAGAAACATAGCAAATGTGCTGGAAAAGCAGAATAAGTGAGAACTATTTTCTGGCGCGTAAGCCTCTTAACAGACAAGAACATCAAAGGGTCTACTTAGGTCTTGAGGTGACTAGAGGTAGCATCTATAGGCACAACTACAAAAAAACTCCCGGAATATTCTTAATAATTCACAGCAGGCTTATTCTTGAATTATATTTTTATTTAGTCAGCAGATTGTGCCCATCTATCTCTTAAACCTCGTTATTTTCTTGCATTTTATGGTCATTTTGTGCCCAGTCTGTGCCTGCATCCTTGATGGGGACCAATCTCGCCATCTTGTTTCTTATCTATTGTTTTCACGTATGATATTCGTTCAAATATTGCTCAGTCAGCAGAAGGTCGTTGCATACTCAGATGATAATTTCGAATTTCATTTCCCAGCACGCGCACGTTCTAAAATTTCCTCGAACTCTTGAAACGTTGGTCGTGCCTACAGAGTGCAAGCACAAGTACACAGTATATTTGTAGCCCCTCATCATTTCGTCAGTTATAGGGTCCACTGCATTGAAGTGCGGCCTTTCCCCTATACAACAAAAAGGTTTTGACAGTCATATTGTGTTTCAATTTCATTTTGTTTCCTATTGATAATTGCTGACATAACTAAATACTCTCGAAATATACTGCAGTAAAAGATTAAAGAGGTGAATGACCCTTCAATGTAATTTAGGTTTGTAGAATACAAATATGCGCACCATTTTTACCCAGCACGGCAATATTCAAATAAATGAAAAACATTATTAGTGATGTTAAAGTACTCCAACATAAATACACTGTGGAGTTGTGAACGGTCTGTATGTGCTGTGCAGCAATTCGTACTGGTGCTTTTAGCCTACTTTCGATTTTTGTAAAAACTGAAATACTATGAGATCTACACAGGCCAAACGTCCGTGTGTCTGTCTGTGTGTATGTATAAGTGTGCGTATGTCTATCTCTCATATCAATTTCAATAGCGAATGCCACCTCAGTCTCATAAGTCATAACTGCGCCATCTTAACGAGAGCAATATTACGGCTACCCAAATTATCAAAGCTTAAATCAAATTACGACTAAACTAATCATTTGATCTCAACCAAATTTTGGAGCAACATACCTTCATGTAGTAATAATATTGCGCAGTAACTACTCGGTCATCAGTCAAACAATTTCAAGATGACGACCCTGCGATTCATGCAAGCATTATAATTCATTACTTATGATCCGATGAATCAATATTCAAAGTACTTGGAATTCATATAGTTTTATATACGGACCGCCTGTTACCAACATTACTACTATATGACCATGAATTTTAAGGGCAGCTGCAATCTTGAAATTATAAAAAATAAAAATAAATCGCTCTCAACACTTAAGAGTTACAGTAACGGATATTAGTGACCAGGTAAAAGCCATGTGTGGGCTCGTATGACTAAGGCAAAAGAACAGACTCTCCATACATTCAATATGGTGGCTGCACGAACTATTTGAACATTAAAATCGACATCTCAGAATGAAATTGGGTAATTGATACCCATCTTGCCAAGCTCTCGCGGTAGTCAAAAGATTATCACACTGAATATAGCGCACAAAGGCCATCTTTATATTTCAAAATAAATTAATTACTTTCGGTATCCTTGAGCTATAATAACGAAATTTAGTTATAAAACAGAACCTTATAATTCGCTTCGTATGCCCAAAGCAAAACAACAGTGACTCGATTGAAGATGGCGGCTCGCGCTATTTAAGTTTACAATTTAGCCACTAAGGATGTAATTGCACATTTAAAAGCGAAACTTGGTAGAAGAGGAGTATTATATAACAGGCGTCAGTAGCGTTCGTAATAAATGTATCACACTGAATACAGCGTGCAGCGGCCATCCTGAAATTTCATAATAAAAAAATGAATAACATTGTATGCGTTAGATCTACAATAACGAAAATTAGTGATAAGGTAAAAATCTGTATGGAGCGTCGTAGGTACAAAGAAAAATAACAGCGACTCCAAATTTTCAAGATGGTGGCTGGACGCAATATTAACACATATTAGTGAAACATTGTAATTGTGATTGCACAATTAAAACGAAGTATCATTTAAGGGACCTTGCTAAAATAAGCTAGAAGCATGACGAATAGAATACATAATATTATCGCTGGCCGAGTTTAAGCGCTCTCCGCAGAGCGGTGCTAGTGAGGCAATACACCAACGCTACATGATCAGCTGTTTAAAGGCAGATTACTCCGACTACAACACAACATCGAATTGTTTGTTTACCTAGACTTTAAATAATATGAATAATACTGACAGAGTGTCAGTTCCCATGTAGAATTATATTTTGACTTTAATAAGATAAAATGAAATAGGCCCTACTACAAAAAGCGAAAGCAGTAGCCTATTATGCGGTATATTATTTTAAACCAAACTTGCTACTTTGAGCTCATAAAACAGACACCTGATTGCACGTAACACTGACACTTTTCTCTAATGAAGTAAATTTCTCACCAAGACTAGCTTGAGGCCACTTTCGATAGATTTCCGAGCTTGAAGATCTTGGTGGATTTCTCTCAATCCGGAGAAAATTTGTTGTTTTTTGTTGCTTATTTTAGAGGCTTTGCGACATCCTGGCTATCTATTTCCGTGTACTTGGGTGCGTATGGAATTTGTGTGACAGCGTGAGTTATTGTGTTGGCTGTACTAGTGTTCTTTTCGTAAATTTGGGATAGGATTGGGAAGGAGGTGGCCGTGGCATTAAGTTAGGAACCATTCCGGACCTCCAGGGCGACAGAGACGATTGTTATCCGCGTTCTGTAAAAGAACCGGCACTTCAAATAATGGTAAAATAATGCCCAAAACGTGTTCAATATAACAGCCAGCTGCAATTATTGAACTTCACCGCTTGCTGTCCACTTGATGCTCAGTGGCGTACCTCGCGTTTACTTTTGAAGGCAGGTGACTCGAGTCGAAATTACATTTGGGGGGGGGGGGGGAGGGTGAGGGCTCGGACATAATGAAACATTATCAATGGAAGAAAATATAAGATCCCGAAGGTTCTAAACCTCTTATGTAAATGCTTTTGTATTTATTATCATAAGCATATGACACGTTGCATTTGCACTTGTCAATGTGCAAATACTCAAAAATTAACAATTGTGTTGATATCTCTACATAGTATAAAAGAAAGTCCCCGATCCTTGGATATAACGGGTAATCTTGAGAACCATTAGATAGATTTTGATGCGATATTCACCATTCTATAAAGGATTTCTCGAGGAAGGTTTCTGTAGAAAACATTCATTTATGATCAAAGGAAGCCGAGCAGTAACGATTTCAGTGAATCGAATCGAAGAAAAACCTGCCGTCTGTGCGCCTTTTAAGTTTACGCTGGGCAAACCGTTATCAATTGTTCAGCATGATAAGTTTGACAAAGAAGTCCGTGACAGCATATCTCTATCTTAAATACATCGCCCACTCTAAGTGTTTTAACGTTTTCATTTCTTCCAACAATCTCCATTCAGTGGAAATTTAAATTACTAGGGGTGGGGATGCAGGTTAGCAACCTTTGGTAGCAATAGCAGAGCCCAACACCATTGCAACATAGAGCAGCAGCATGGTGGCCAAAATCATAAAACCAACCCTCGAATTATTATCTACATTTGCGCCAATGATTTTTTCCAGCAGTTGGTAGCACTGACGTCATTTTCAAAATAATCGTAAGACGTTCTGGCTTAGGTCTTCTCTCAAATCAAATTTGGCTTTGATAGCTGCAGCCATTAGGAGTCAATAGGGAGACACTCACTGACATAAGGGCAGGCACACATTTTTCCAGGATTGATCTCATAAGCAACACTCTCAGCAACTATAAGAAATCAGGAAATCTTTCAACGGAAAGTAGTCGTTAGTTTCTTTCAACAAATGTCTAGTCAGTCGACGGGTAAGATTAGTCGATAGTTCCATCTTTACTCATAAGTCTATTTTTTCATCGCTTTTGCAAAATGTGAAGAATGGTCTAAACATAATCTCACCTCAACTTCTAACATTAAACTCCCATCGCTGGATCAGGGCTAACACAATATCATCATTCTTACAATGTTATCATAACTTATGTGAAGAAAACAAAGTTTGTTAGACGTCTCAATCTATACTTTTTTTGGACATACTGTAACTTTGTCATAAGGTCGCTTGTAAATAAACTATTTCAACTACCGGCATTGCCGCTGAAAAGTGGAAAAAGCTGTTGGTATCACATTACGAAATAGTTTCCAGAACTCACATGCACATTTCACTCTGAACCTCTCCAGTACTATCGATTTATTGATGTGTAACATCTTTCCGCTCGGTTGCTGGATAGTTTTGTGGAAGTGATTTTGAAAATTGGGGACGGAAGTGGATCGGACGGAAGTGAAGACGCACTGCCAGAAAAATGGGACGGAAGTGAATCGTGCGGAACTGGATCGAACGGAAGTGGATCGGACGGAAGTGAAGACGGACTGCCAGCTGGATGTACAATTGAAAATGTGTGTATTGGAAACAAGGCAGTGTGTGCTCTGTAGCGCGAGAATGTTATGGCAATACAGTAGGCAGTGCATTTAGCAGGCACTGGTTTGACGAGCACAGTGGCAAATGTTTCACCGACTTTCATTTGTCATTGAGCAGTTGATGAAGCTTCACGTTCAAGGTTGAATATCACATGGGGTAGGACAAAGACGACAAATGACATTTAAGTAAGCGGCATTATTGTCAAGCTGTGGGTGAGTAGTCAAATATTAAATGCATAACAGAATGTTGTTATATGAGTGGAATAAAAGCTGTATTTTCATCATATGTGAGACTAGGTCATTTCATGATTGTAGGAAGCCATGTTTTGATTGTTTACGACGAACTGTATGAGAGCCTTGAGAATAATGAATGTTATAGTTACTGAGGAATGTGATCACAGTATTTGAGAATACTGTCGACGTTGTGTGCCACTTTGTTATTATGAATTATTAATGTAAAAGGAAGGAAGGAAGCTTGTAGTTTTGCGTGTCCGTTAATCTCACGATCATGATCCACGGTACCTCCTTTTACGTGGAATGCGAACCACAGGACATGGTATTTCAATTCGAAAATCTCACATGTATTGACCGGGAATCAAACCCGGTCTATCTTGGTGAGAGACTAACAGCTTGAGCGCTGCGCTACAAATGTGACAGTAGCATATCTCCAATTCAATCTATACATTCATCATAGTACCAGTATGAAAATGGACTGTAAATTAACATTTTAAGAATGTCCAAGCTGTGTAGTATACGAGTAGGATAACATGTCAGATGTTACACATCATATGCGACTACTGTAAGGCTCGTATCTTTTTTTTACAAAATTAAAACACACCCAACCAGTTGATGAACCAGATGACGTTTTGTAACTAGGAGCTGGCGCCAGATCTAATATTAGACTACATTCGATTAAAAAAAAAAAGGATAGTAGGCTTATGAGATCTACACGGGGCAAAAGTGCGTGTATCTGTCTGTGTGCGTGAGTGTGTGTGTGTATATGTATATGTGAATGAGTACGTGTGTCTGTCTGACCTTCCCCCCCCTATTAATTCAAACATGACAAAACCTAATTGAACCACTTGGCACAGAGGTAGCAGCACTAGCCAAGGGCACCTCAGAGTCATGTTTTATATTGCCGCCATGTTAACGAAAACGAAATGGCGGCCATCCAAATGTTCAAAGCATAAATCAAACTACCACTAAACTAATAATCCGATCTCTACCAAATGTTGTAGAAATATATCTTCATATGAGTAGCGTCTGCTGTAAAAACTTCAAGGTCATCAGTCGAATAACTTCAATATGGCGGACGTGTGAATATACTAATCCATCACTTAAGATCCAACAAGGCTAAGTTTCACCAGTTCCGCTTATGGACGAGAGGGTGGTTTAGATACGCGTAACATCATGCTGACAACACTTCTTTGCATGAGTTCCTCAAAATTAATCTCAAATAATATAAACCGTATATTTGCTAAATTTGGAAGAAATCCATTTGTTAGTATTGAAGTTATGTGCAGTTAAACATTGAACCAATCAGCACGCGTACAGTTATGTTGGCAGCACCGTCGTGTATGGGCTCCTGAAAATTAATCTGAAATATTATGTTCCATAAGTGTGCCATATATGTGGCACCACCTGAAAGAGGTTTTCCGTCTTTCCCACTTCTACTCCAGTCAAATGCCGGGATGGTTCGTAACTTAAGGCCATGGCCGCCTCTTTCCCAATCCTCACCTGAACTACAATTACACAGCCATCACAATAACACAGGTTATCAGACAATTTTATATATTTATTTGAGATATACCCCTACACACCGTTGTGCACGGGGCCCAATGACCACGATGTCCGAGTCCCTCAAAAGAAACAACAACAACAAGAGTGAAATAGGCTAATGCCACCACTAGCCCAGCGCCCCCTGTTTGGGAGTGACCTTGGCTTGATTAATATGTTACTTCATCTCTTCCATCAGTGATAGGAGAGTCAGTGTACATATTTCGGTTCCAATAAGCTTGAGACGAGAACTTGTGCGTTAATGGGATATAGCCTATAATTCCGGACCGTGTCTACTTAATTCCTCTAATCGGCTTTCTGAACTCACTCCATTCAAAAACATTTTTAGAAAACGTTGAGCAATGCTTTTGGATTTTAAAGACATGTTGAGCAATCTCCTGAAGAGTGTAATAAAATGGGTCCATTTGTGAGTTCGGAGATTATTTGTACTTTTAGCCTATTTTCAATTTTGAAAAAATAGGCTTATGAGATCACCTTTTGTCCGCGCGCGCGTGTGTGTGTGTGTGTGTGTGAGGTGTGTGTGTGTGTGTCCCCCTAATAAAATCTAAACGGCTGGAGCGATTTCAATGAAACTCGGTAAGTTCATAGCACTATTCCCGGCGACCTCGACCGTGCCCTTCAAATTTTGTTACGTCTCACCAATCCAACATGGCGGCTGTGCGAAATATTTCACTAGCATTCAATATCACCGAAACTATTACCGATATCGCCCTGAAATTGTGCACGGTGATAAAGGGCACTACTAGAAGTTCACCTATGAGACTTTCAAAAACCTGGTGACTACAAAACCAACATGGCGGTCAAGCGAAATTGAGACGTTTAAATAGACATTTCTCGCGATTTAACTATCCAAACGTAATGAAACTTGGTACAGCAAATGTTTATACACATTGTAATGCACTGGAGTCTAATTTAGTTCAATTGCTTACATAACCTCAAAATGGCGGCTGTGCGAAATATTTCACTGACATTCTATATCTCCGAAACTATTACAGATATCATCATGCAATTTTGTACGGTGATAAAGGGTACTGATACAAGTTTACCTATGTATATTTCATAAACCTGTAAAGTACAAAAAGAACATGGCGACCAAGCGAATTTGAAATATTTTAATATACTTTTCTCGTGATTTAACTCTCTGAGCGCAGTGAAATGTGGTACAGTAAATGATTTTGCAGATTGTAATGCACTGCCATCTAATTTAATTCAATTGTTTACATAACCTCAAGATGGCGGCTGTGCGAAATTATAAAATTAAGTTTTTATTCTTGTGTCGTAATCATGCGATCGAAGTGAAAGTTTGAATAATGAAGCTAGGCAAACATTGTCCTTGAATGGTTTATAACTCTATGGCCAATACATATAACAATCCTAAATGGCGAGCTTCCGAAATATTTAGACGGTTCTCAATATCTATGAATCTTTTACAGAAACCAAACTGATTTTTTTAAATGTTCATAGAGACTATGAACATATGTTCACCTATAGGACTTTCAGTAACCTGGTGAGCACAAATCCAACATGGCGGCGACGCGAAGTATAAATATTTAAATGGAAGTTTCTCGCGAATTAACTATCCGAGTGCCGTGAAACGTTGCACATTAAATGCTTATACTAATGTTGATCCACTGGCATGTAATTTATTTCAATTGTTTGCATAATCACAAGATGGCTGGTGTGCGTACTTTTAAAATCTCGTTTTTACTTCTTGTGTTCTAATCATGCGATTGAAGTTTGAATACCACACGTACACAATAATCTTAATGTAATAGTACAAAAATAAAAATCCATCCTGGCGACCATATGAAATATTTAGTCGGTTCTCAATATCTACTAATCTGTTACAGCAATTAAACTGAAATGTTTTATGTTGATAGAGACAATTAACATGAGCAGGATATATGAAAATAGGCTGTATAGTTCTTCACGGAACTACTTGTTTTATCAGGACATTAATTTTGATATTTGGATCAGATATCTCACCGTAATTGAGAGAAGATTCACAAATCTTAGGTTAGGAATGCATTGCACATAGATGAATACATGTTCAGGATTTTCTTTAAATTTTTGGGATTGTAATTTTTGATTTTCTTTCCTGAGATTAATATTGCCCAGAAATAGTGTGTTTTTACATCTTCTATTTTTAGGTTACCTTCCAACCCAAAACCGTTGACGACCCGAGATACTTTGCCTCGTGCCACGCGAGCATTTTGATTTTATTTCATGCCAAATTCAGATTCACACACTAATGCTTCCTTTAATATTCGTGTGCTCCTTTTCAGACGTTCTTACGGTGTTTGTAGTGGGGTCTTCGCATTCTTATCCGGATAACGGGTACAGTACGTGTTCCGGGACTTGAAATACGGTACTATCCCGGTATTTGCCTGGAGTTGTTGTTAATTCATTTTAGGGGCTTGGGACATCTAGGTCATCAGCGCCGTGTACTTGGGCGTGTGTTGAGCTTGCCTGATAACATGTATTTATGTTCGACCCTGGCGAAATGTAGATATTATATGTCAGAAAACTGTACTATAATGAGGTTCATTATAGTACAAGTCTTCATTATGATACAGTTTCTCCCACCAATCAGAGCTCAAGAAACAGTTGTGTGACCAATTAGGTGAGGATAGCATCGCACCTGCGCTCACTTCCATGGCCCCCTATTTTACATTTCACTGCGTGGCGAGTGTCATAGTGAGGTATTCCAGGAGGCCATGGTCAAATACAAGGTATTCTCTGCGTCCCATTCGCTCTGTTCAAAACTGGTGAAATCTCGACAGATATTTATGAATATTTATGTTCGAACATAAAATAGTTATAAATATCGTCGAACATAAGCAGTCGTATGCAACTTGCCTATAATGGTAATTAAGACACTCATACAAGTGTCTTAATTATTGCCATTATAGGCCCCTTGCATAATGTACTACTCTGTGATGACTGTAATAGTGTAACTGTATTAGTAATAATAATAATAATAATAATAATAATAATAATAATAATAATAATAATAATGTTATTGGTTTTAGGTTTCTTTCAACTACTGCGGGGTGCCTGAATTGTGCCCCGAAGGGGATCTTTAACGTGCCAGTAAATCTACTGACACAGCTCCCTCCCATTTGCGCACCCTCAGATGCCAGCTGCCTCCGCCAGGATACGAACCTGCAACCTTGGGCCCAGGAAGCGAGAACGTTACCGCTGAGCCACGCAGCCAGCCAAGAGTTATTCGAACATGTAGACCTACTGTCGCGCAGTGCTGTTTGCTGTAGGAAAATGCAAGACGCCAGTTTGGGGCACAATGGCTGCCCCGGCTTTGATTTTAATAATGCGCTCGGGTGTGGACAATTTTTCCTGGTGATTTTCTTTTTCAAGCGTTGATTTATTAATTAGCAATCCTGCCCGGCTTCGCCCGGTATCATTAACGGTTTACTCAGCGTAAGCTTAAAAGGCGCACGGACGGCAGGTCCCAGACGCAATTCAGAAAAGCGAGGTGAACAGCAAAACTCCAAACACATAACTCTTCTCTGAAGTCTTAACTCGTCACGATTCGAGTTTGATGCTGGCCGAAGCTGGGGTGAAAGGATCACTGTCTAGCTCGTTAACTCGCTCCGAAGCTAGTAATTTAAATTTCTAGTGAATGGAGATTGTTAGAACAAATGAAAATATAAAAACACTTATAGTGGGCGATGTTTTAAAGATAGAGATGTACTGTCGTGGACTTTTTGTAGAACGTTTTATGCTGAACAATTAATTTACTCATGTTATAATGAAACCTTAATGCATATGAAATCACTCAGTTTCCAATTTTATAAATGGAGGCAGTCGTCTTTGTACTGGTGGACCACACACCAGGATCCAGCCAGCGCCAAATCGGCGGCTTGGGCGGAAATATTCGTGACGAACAAAATGATCCAGCAGTTTGATGCTGGCCGAAGCTGGAGTGATAGGATCACTCTCTAGCTCGTTAACTCCCTGGGAGTTTAGCGTGGGAGCGAGGTCTACTCAGAGCTACCTAAGTCTACCTCAAGTTCGACAGTATGAGCGGGAGGGAAGGAAGTCCCGCCCCTAATTAGCACTCTGTCACCGGGTGAGTTAGCCGTGGACGTTACGGCATGGCTCACATCCGGGAGGCGACGAGTTTCGAATCCCCCCGCCGGCAACCTTGAAGATGGTCTTGTGTGGTTTCCCATCTTCCTTCCAGGTAAATGCCGGGGTTGGTCCCTAACTATAGGCCACAGCCGCTACCTTCCAATTCCTCGTCCTTACATTCAAACTTTCCTCCCCAGACAACACTCCACACGTGACGGTACTTGTAGCTCACCCCATGGGTGTCCGTCTAGAAGCAGCTACAAAATTTGGTGAGCCGAACATGTCCTCTGACACTCCCGGCACTAAAAGCCATATGCTAAAAAGAAAGAAGGCACTCTGTCATTCCTGAAAATTTTGCAAGAGACCATTGAAATCTAAAAATTAAGCGCTATCCGGCGAGGCCACAAATGTGTATAACAAATTAATATTATGAATTAAAAGATTTGAGGTTGACTGTGGTAGTCGGATTTGAGACTGCCAAAGGACGCAAATTTCGGCGGTAATTGAAGTTTTGCGAGGGAATTTGATCTACGAATTAGGAGCCGAACTACATTTTATTGAACGAACGAATTTCAATGAATGTACATTTTCAAGACGTGTGGAGCATTACGAGTCTGGTGAAAAATCTTATGAAATTGTAAGTGGATTTTCACGGATTTAAGAAAAAGTTCTCACCTCCAGGGCGAAATAGCTGCAGATCGCTTGAAAGGTCGGTCCCTGATAGACAAGTTTGCCAGTTTGAAACGCGCGAAGGTCGCTAGAGCCTGCCACGCTGAATAAGTTAGTGTGAGCGATGTCATCATAATTTTGTTGCTGTGGAGTAACGAGCTAATTTTTACGGGAGCCTTGGTCGAGGAATCGCTTCCTTTCCGGTATCGTAAGGTAAGACTATGATAGGGCTGGGATGTGAATCTGTTATATAGCCAGGCGACATTTCAGGATGCTTGTAGGCGTTATTTTCAGTTGGAGATGGGATCTGGTGACCAACCTGTCATTAACGTAAAGTAACGTGAGTAAAATAACTTAGCGTGTGGAGTAATGTTTGATAGGCAAGTTTGGTGAAATTAGTTGACAGGCAGTGATCTCATAAAAAAAGATACAGTCAGTCTGAGAGACTAGACTTTATATAATTTCAAATGACGCATGCTACAAATGCTACACATGTTAGAAAGGCTCAGGAGGGCTTCTCGCTTCGCTCGAAGTCCCAGGAGTCTTTCAGCAGACTCCATTACCCATTAACTTAGGCTTCCCGCGCGGGCACCTCTTTAAGGGTCACCCTGTATTTGAGTCTGACATCTTTTACAACTCTGTAAGGGTCACCCATTATTTGAATCTGATATCTTGCAAACCTCTTTAAGGGTCACCCTGTATTTGAATTGAATCTAACATACTGTACACCTCGTTAAGTGTCACCCTGTATTTTGCTCTGACTTCCTGCACACCTCTTTAGGAGACACCCTGTATTCTTATCTGGCATCTTCTATATCTCTTTAGAAGTCACTCTGTATTCTTGTGTGACATCTTGTACACCTCTTTAGGAGTCACCCTGTATTCTCGTCTGACATCTTGTGCACCTCTTAAGGAGTCACCCTGTATTCTTCTCTGCCATCTTGTACACCTCTTTATGAGTCACCTTGTATTCTTCTCTGGCATCTTGTAACCTCTTTAGAAGTCACCCTGTATTCTTGTATGACGTCTTGTATATCTATTTAGGAGTCACCCTGTATTCTTGTGTGACATCTTGTACACCTCTTTAGGAGTCACCCTGTATTCCTATCTGGCATCTTGTACACCTCTTTAGGAGTCACCCTGTTTTCTTATCTGACGTCTTGTATATCTCTTTAGGAGTCACTCTGTATTCTTGTGTGACATCTTGTACACCGCTTTAGGAGTCACCCTGTATTCCTGTCTGACATCGTGTACACGTCTTGTATATCTCTTTAGGAGTCACTCTGTATTCTTGTGTGACATCTTGTACACCGCTTTAGGAGTCACCCTGTATTCCTGTCTGACATCGTGTACACCTCTTTAGGAGTCACCCTGTATTCTTATCTGACAACGTGTACATCTCTTTTAGGAGTCACCCTGCATTCCTGTCTGACATCTTGCACACCTCTTTAGGTGTCACCCTGTTTTCCTGTCTGACGTCATGTACTCGCCGTCTCCCAGGAGTAAACTCAGACTCGGTGCATATGCACTGAACAACATGATGACGTCATACACGCCGTAACCGTAACCGTAACGCATTACGTTGGACCCAAACATAACGACGAAGTCGACAAGATCATTTGAATGATAAAATGTTAATGGTGGAATCGGGTAAGTTACAGACGGCGGAGTAATGAGTGATTTGAGGTAATTTTCGTCGGCGGAGGTGCATGCCCGCTAGGCGAGATTGAGGTAATTTGCGTCGAGGGAAGTAGTCGTGACCAATAGCTAAATTAGGTAAGTTACGGTGGAGGTGAGGTACCCTCTAATTGAGACGCTGGGTGGCGTTGTGTTGAGCCATTCAGGTCTTGAGGTGACCCAGATGAGTGTTGAATGAAAATTCCAGGGGGCAGTTGTGTGAGCCCCTGAGGGTAACGTATCGTCGGTCTCGAAGGATAGTCGTGGGCCTTTCGGAGACAATAGGTTGAATTCATCTCCGAGCCGACCCAGCTGTCACAATCAAATGACTGATTATTTGGTAAAGAGATCACTGGTCATAGTCCATGCTTTACACCACATTTACGTGGATTTGTGAGTCAATTTCGGTAATTTCTTTAGAAGCCTGGTTTACTTTGTGTTTGATTGTTACCAAGTACATTTAAGGGGTTTGTTTGTGAAGCGATGTTGCATGGTTACTCCCACTTGCGTGTTATGTAAGTTTAATTAATGTTGTGTTAGGGGATTCTTATTTTGTGTGTTTATTTATTGATTTAAATTAATGTCGAGCTGCGGCCGATAGTGTCTTGTAATAGGGTAGGATGACTAGCAAGCACGTTGTACAGGTTTGAAATAAACCCTGAGGGGTGGTTACACTGGTGACATTTGCTACGTAAGTTTGGTGTTTCCGAGGAAACAAGTAAATGTAATTTTGTGTTCTGGTTAGATTGAGGATAGGGGCACGTCACATGTTTGTGTGTTTTTGTTTAAATGTGTGTTATTCTATACCCGCTAATGCCCAACAACTGATCGTAACCGGACACATATGGTTGAAGAAAACGAATAGATCAGTGGCATTCCGCCGAACCTGTGTGACCATAAAATGAGTTCCAATCAAGTTTAAAATGAGAACGTTCACATACGAGACCATTCATAATTTGAATTTAAAAATGAGTGTCATTTGAATTTAGGCGAGTTTAATTGAGCATATTATTCGCACTCATGTGTATTTGTTTGAGCGCTCCGCTGTGAACAATCCATGCTAACATGACATTTTAGATATTTGAGCCTTTACAACATTTTTATTGCATGGATTCTAAGTTTCTGCTATTGTGAAATTCCATTTTGGAAATTACTTTATTTTTGTGATTTATTTGGGCTCGGATTTATCCCAAGTTGGTTGTTGTTTAATTATTACAGGGGATTTTATTGGTTTAAATTCATTTTCTTTTAAAGGGGGGTTGTTTAGTTTTATTTGTATTAGGTTTTTATGAATAAACAAGCTGTACCCGGCATGCGATGCAATGCCAATCAAAGAAAGTGCTGGCGTTTTAATTTTGTTTTTGAAGTGCGTTAGCATACACAATATGTTTCGATTTCCGTTAACTGCCTCTAAACTATCGTAAAATGGATTTACTAATTTAGAAACATTCGTGGGAGCGTGCACAACAACTCACCAATGTTTCATCGCAATCAGATGTATGGCATATGAACGAATACGGGGTTTTGTTTAAACGATTCGTGCGCTGTCACTCATTTGATATTTCTACTCGTGCGCTACCCACAGTGAAATGGATTTACTAAGTTTGAAACCTTCACATAAGTGTACACAACAACTCATCAATGTTTCGTCGCAATCGATGAATGGCATACGGGATTTTGTTGTAACGCTTAGGGCGTCGTCACACATTTGTTGCATCCACTCGTGCGCTACCTATTGTGAAATGGATTTACTAAGTCGAAAACCTTCTCTAGCGTGTACACAACAACTCATCATAAGTTTCATCGCAATCGGATGAATGGCAGATGAACGCATACGGGATTTTGTTTAAACGACTCGTGCGCTGTCACACATGTGTTGAATCTAGTCGTGCGCTACCTATTGTGATATGGATTTACTAAGTTAGCAACCTAGACTACACATAAATGTACACAACAACTCATCAATGTTTCATCGCAATCGATGAATGGTATATGAACGCATATGGGACTTTGTTGAAACGCTTCATGCGTCGTCACCCAATTATTCCATCAACGCGTGCGCTACCTATTGTGAAATAGATTTACTAAATCGAAAACCTTTCCTGGCGTGTACACAACAACTCATCAAAGTTTCATCGCAATCGGATGAATGGCATCTGAACCAATACTGGACTTTGTTTAAACGATTCGTGCGTTGTCACACATTTGTTGAATCTACTCGTGTGCTGCCTATTGTGAAATGGATTTACTACGTTAGAAACGTTCACATGAGTGTACACAACAGCGCACCAAAGTTTCTTCCCAATCGATGAATGTTATAAGATCGCATACGGGATTTTGTTGAAACGCTTCGCGCGTCGTCAATCATTTGTTGCATCTACTCGTGCGCTACACATTGTGAAATGGATTTACTAAATCAGAAACCTTTCCTGGAGTGTACTCAAAGATTCACCAAAGCTTCATCGCAATCGGATGATTGGTATATGAACGCATACGTGACTTAGTTAAAACAATTGTCGTGCCATCGCTCATTTGTTGAATCTACTTGTGCGCTACCTATTGTAAAATGCATATACTAAGCCAGAAACCTTCCCTGGCGTGTACACAACATCTAACCCAAGTTTCATCGCTATCGGACGAATGGTATATGACCGCATACGGGACTTTATTGTAACGATTCGCGCGTCGTCGCTCATTTGTTGAATCTACACGTGCGATGCCCATTGAAAAATGGATTTACAAAGCCAGAATCCTTCCTTGGAGTGGTGTACTCCACATCTCTCCCAAGTTTCATCGAAATCGAATGAATGGTAAGTGAACGCATACAGCACTTTATTGAAACGCTTCGCGCGTCGTCACCCATTTGTTGAATCTACTCGTGCGCTACCTATTCTAAAATTGATTTACTAATCCAGAAACCTTCCTTGGGGTGTACTCAACATCTCACCCAAGTTTCTTCGCAATCGGATGAATACTATGTGAACGCATACGGGACTTTACTGAAACGCTTCGCGCATCGTCGCTCATTTGTTGAATCTACTTGTGCGCTACCTATTGTAAAGTGGATTTATTAAGCCAGAAACCTTCCTTGGAGTGGTGTACTCAACATCTCATCCAAGTTTCATCGTAATCGAATGAATGGTGTGAACGTATACGGGACTTTATTGAAACACTTCGCGCATCGTCGCTCATTTGTTGAATATACACGTGCGCTACCTATTGTAAAATGGATTTACTAAGCCAGAAACCTTCCTTGGAGTGTACTCAACATCCCAACCAAATTTCATCGTAATCGAATGAATGGTATGTGAACGCATAGGAGACATACCCGACCACCCACCCACATACAAACTATCTCGTACATTGATTTATATATATATATATATAGATTATCATTTTTCTTTTAAAATTTATACCCGGCATATCATTTCTAGTATAAGTTCCTGTGATCCTTCATGAAAACCCTTGGATGGTAATTTTAGTTATGCTATTTGGACTGAGCGCGACTCCAAGAAGAGAGTCCCATCCTAGAAGACCTTATGGAAGGGTACAATATAGATCTTTTTAACAGTTAACCCAGCGTAAGCTTAAAAGACGCACCGACGGCAAGTTTTTCTTAGACTCTATTCACTGAAAACGTTATTGCTCGGCTTCCATTGGTCATAAAAGAATGTTTTACTACAGAAACCTTTACAGAAAGGGGAAAACCGCATCAAAATCCATCTAGTGGTTCTCGAGATTACCCGTTACATCCAAGAATTGGGGAGTTTGTTTTATATTATGTAGAGATGTCTTACCATTTTGCAGTCTGTCTTAATTCGCTGTTGTGACTATTTTGTTTATTCTCATCATATTAATTAAAATCATTATAATATTAAGCCTCCGTGGCTTAGGCGGCAGCACGCCGGCCTCTCACCGTTGGGTCCGTGGTTCAAATCCCGGTCACTCCATGTGAGATCTGTGCTGGACAAAACGGAGGCAGACAGGTTTTTCTCCGGGTACTCCGGTTTTCCCTGTCAAAATTTCATTCCAGCAACACTCTCCACTATCATTTCATTTCATCTGTCATTCATTTAATCATTGCCCCAGAGGAGTGCGTCAGGCCTCGGCAGCCGGCACAGTTCATAATCTCGCCGCTAGATGGGGGCTTCATTCATTCCATTCCTGACCCGGTCGGAGACTGGAAGCAGGTGGTGGATTTTCATTTCATTATTATTATTATTATTATTATTATTATTATGGCGGCAGCACGCCGGCCTCTCACCGCTGGGTCCGTGGTTCAAATCCCGGTCACTCCATGTGAGATCTGTGCTGGACAAAACGGAGGCAGACAGGTTTTTCTCCGGGTACTCCGGTTTTCCCTGTCAAAATTTCATTCCAGCAACGCTCTCCACTATCATTTCATTTCATCTGTCATTCATTTAATCATTGGCCCAGAGGAGTGCGTCAGGCCTCAGCAGCCGGCACAGTTCATATCCTCGCCGCTAGATGGGGGCTTCATTAATTCCATTCCTGACCCGGTCGGAGACTGGAAGCAGGCTGTGGATTTTCATTATTATTATTATTATTATTATTATTATTATTTATATAGTCTACCATAAATTATATTGGAAGTATGAAAGGTGTAGTGAGAAAGGCCAAGCTCCACATAGGCTACATACTGTATTTAATGCTTCACTGGCACAACTTACATCTACATTTCGTTCTTACAATATTTTCCTGCTCGCTCACTCTCATGGACGCACTCTCATCACCTCAGTCACTCCATAGGTTTATGCATTCATACAGCGAGACAATCAGTCACTCATACTAATGTTCAATTACACTAGCGTTCCAATTATAACCAGCGTCTTGTGTGTAAGTTAGTTAGTTAGTGATTCAGTGTTGTTTTAAGATGGCGGAAGAGAGACGCCATCTTGCATTTCCCTGCGGCAAACAGCACCGGAACAGTACTGTACATGCTTGAGCAACTCTTATTATGCATTTCTCTACCTCTGTTGTCATAGCATTTTAGCCTACTTTTCGCATTTTGTAAAAATGAGGAAAAAGTAGACTTATCAGATCGATCCGGGGAAATGTGTGTCTGTCCTTCTGTCTGTCCTTCTGTCTGTCTGTGTGTGTGTGTCCCCCTATCAACTCCAAAACGGCTGTAGCAATCGAACCCAAATTTGGCATGAGTAAAAATCTCTATCTGAATATCTCAATGCTGTATTTGAAAATGATGTCAATGCTACCAACTGCTGAATAATCGCAATTGAAATTCGAGCCCATGTTGAATATCTTGGAAGGTATGCATGGGAGCTATACAAAAATTGGCGCACATATAGACAATAATATTTCAGTTTTATTTCCAGGAGGCCAAACATGACAGTGTTGCCAAAATGATTCTAAGCCTGCTGATAGGCCCAATTTTTAAATACATATAACTTCTATACCATCAATTGGATTTCAACCGAATTTCGTATGCACTATGTGTAGATAGATATGATTGAGCGTAATCTTAAGAGACACCGGAGCTGCCAACTGTTAATAAATGCACTCTCTATTGTTTTTATCCAAATACCAATATATCAGAAAGTATGCAAACCGACAGCTTTAAACTATGCACGCGTATAGTACCTGACATTCTAGGTTAATTTGGAGTAACTAATGGACCTCAGTACTACCAACATGATTCTAAGCCTGCTGATTGGTCCAATTTTAAAATACATGTAACTTCTATACAAATAAATGTATTTCATCCAAAATTGGCACAACAATAGATCATAATGGTTCAGATTATTTCTGACTAACGCATGCATGACATTGTTGCCAACATGATTTTACGCGCGCTGATAGGTCCAATGTCTAACTACATGCAACGTCCATGCTATCCATTGGACTTCAACCACATTTTGTATTCTGTATCTTAAGAGATGGAACTAAGAATATCTTCAGTCCCCAGGGCTGCCAACTGTAGTGCTCTATTAGGCTACATTATGCCAGTTATATTTCGAACTAATTAGAAATTTCGATATTACCTACTCAATTTCGTCATTATTCTAATTAGTTCCATATAGATTAATCATTGGATTGAATCTTACATTTCGAGAAAAGTAGGCTCTTTAGTTCGTCACAGAACTTCTTGTTTTCTTCTCGTTATATGAGGAATCCATTCTTGAAGTTTTGCTCCTGAGTTGTCCGCCTCATTACGTAGTGGCTAGCATTCTTGGCTGTCACAATGGAGGCCCGGGTTTGATTCCCGGCTCTCTCTAGAAATATAATTCTGGTCTGAAGCCTGGAACGGGGTACACTCAGTCTCGTGAGGCAAAACTGACAAGAGTCGAGTTTGATTCCTACCTCAGCCATCCTGGAAGTGGTTTTATGTGGTTTCCCGCCTCTACTCCAGGCAAATGCTTGGATGGTACCTAACTTAAGGCCACGGCCTCTTCCTACCCAAAGTCCTACCTCCATTACGAATACACATACTACTGTATAGGCTATACAAGGAATACTTCGGATGCCCGCTACCAACGCCGGGTTTCGAACTGGCTAGCTACTAATCTCGGCTTCACTACTCCTCTAGTTTAAACTTTGCTTCCTTCTTTCATTTGTCCACGACCGCATCATAACGATGCAACTGACAACAGTTAAGGGAGAGAACACACGATCAAAAATTCTAATTCAACTCAACTTCACGGGCCTTGGACTTAAACAATACGTTTGAATGCGATGTGATCGTGAGTAATTGTCTCTCGCTGTGAAGGTGAAGCACTGAGCTCTGATTGGGGAGGCGTTATACAAAATCTGTAGAGCGCAGAGAGTTTTTTTCCACGACACCAAGCAAGTAATAAAATTGTCTCCTACTTCATTATTTCTCTGCAGCCAATTGCTGAATGTGTATCAACAGTCCGAGACTGGTCTGCCATCTAGCGCCATATTAACACATTAGAAGCTACGATTACAGCGGCTAGTGCAGGGGGGTGTCAACCAGGTAGGATTTATTTGGCACCATTCGTGTAGTACATCACCCAGCCGTTTGGAGCGCTGTATATCGAGTTGCCAACATATACATGATACAACATTGTAATTAAAAGTAACAAAATATCACAATATTCAGTTAATACATTTACTGAATATACTCGGAAGTTTTAACCGACATTTCCTGGTAGTTATCTTGCTCACAGGCGATAATTACGGCACTTATCATTAAATAAACATTATTTCTGCTGGGTTGACGGCATTGCAATCATGGCGGCTCTGTTTATGTGTTGAATGCTTGTTTTTTTTGTAGCGTATAGCTTTTAGTGCCGGGAGTGTCCGAGGACACGTTCGGCTCGCCTGTTTTGTAGCTGCTTCGAGACGGACACCCAATGGGTGAGCTACAAGTACCGTTGGGGAGGGAAGTTTGAATGTAAGGACGAGGAGTTGGAAGGTAGCGGCTGTGGCCTATAGTTAGGGCCCAACCCCGGCATTTGCCTGGAAGGAAGATGGGAAACCACAGAAGACCATCTTCAAGGTTGCCGGCGGGGGGATTCGAAACTCCTCGCCTCCCGGATGTGAGCGACTGCCAGCAGTCATGCCGTAACGACCACGGCTAACTCACCCGGTGGACTCACAATAATAACTTACGTACTAAAAGAAGAAATTAACAAAAATAAAAGAATAAGAAGGAATAAGAAAAATAAAACACGGGGAGAAAAAATTCCCTCAACTCTCAAGGAATGACAACTGAGGGATAGGGAAGGAAGTAGAGCCATGAATGGTAGATTGGAAAGTGAAAGAGGGGAGAGCCCAAACTGACGTCAATTGAAAGACGGAAGAAACGCACCAGACTCAAGAACTCCTCGGGGTCGCCAACTGCTGAACTCATTGCCTGTGAGCCCTTGAGGGTGTACCGCCGTCCAGGGTACACCAAGCATGGTGGGGTTCTTTTAGTGTCTTGTCCAGAAAGCAGGAGATATCATGAGAATTAAGAGGTGTCTGACTCTTCGAAGAATGAGGGTATCAGGAAAGAATAAGCCTACACAAGGGCCAATTAAGGCTGAAAGATTAAAGACTCCCTAGGCCATGAATAATCTAAAACCGTCGGGGTTGGAAGAGAACAAGAGTTGTCCAAGGGACGTCCACAACAATGATGAGGAAAGGAGCCTGGAAGCAATACCAGACTTAGTTGAAGCCTCTTTTTTGCGAACCCATGTCTCACCAATTGTGAACCCCTGTGGTGTACACATATGTTAAACTCTGACCTGTAGAATTCTCTTGAACTAAACAGAAGTACAGTGTGATTTTAGAGACTAATGAAATCATGGGCTCATATACCAGAAGTCAGTCCCATTAGCCTATATTTACCACCTTCCATAATATCAAAGATGCTGATGGTTGAATCATATTTCAACGAATTTCCCTTTGGAAGTGTTAATATTTCTGAAAACTAAACATAATTTCATTTCTCCTTGAACTGAGGTGATTGATAAAAATATTTTTGTTGGTAAAAACAATTAAGATTAAAAAGTAACAAGAAGTTCCGTGACGAACTAAAGAGCCTACTTTTCTTAAAATTAAGATACATGCCAATGATTAATCTACAGTATATGAATCATGTTGGTAGAACTGACGTATATAAGTTACTCCAAATTATGTCAGGTACTATACGTGTGCATAGTTTAAAGCTGTCGGCTTGCATACTTTCTGATATATTGGTATATGGATAAAAAATAGAGACAGCAATTATTAACAGTTGGCAGCCCTGGTGGCTCTTAAGAATACACTCAGTCATATCTGTTTGTGTACACATATTACATACAAAATTTGGTTGAAATCCACTTGATAGTGTAGAAGTTATATGCATTTAAAAATGGCCCTATCAGAAGGCTTAAAATTATTTTGGCAACATTGTCATGTATGGCCTCCTGAAAATTAAACTGAAATAGTATTATCTACATGTGTGCCAATTTTGGAATAGCTCCCATGCATACCTTGCAGGATATCCAACATGGAGATCAAATTTCTAGTGTGTTTTTTTCAGCAGTTGGTAGAACTGACATCATTTTCAAATATGGGCTTGAGATATTCCGGTATAGATCTTTACTCATACCAAATTTGGTTTCGATTGCTGCAGCCGTATAGGAGTTGATGGGGGGGGGGGGGGGACACACACACACAGCCAGACAGACAGACAAACAGACAGACAGACAGACAGACAGACAGACAGAAGGACAGACAGACACACATTTGGCCGATCTCATAAGTCTACTTTTTCCTCATTTTTGCAAAATGTCAAAAGTAGGCTAAAAATAAAATATAATAAAAATTAGAATTACGGTACAAAAAAAATTACGCATGTAAAAATTAAAATTAAGATTGAAGAAATGTTGGCCTATTTACATTTTATGAAACAATAGGTTTATGAGATCATCTTTTGTCCGTGTGTGTGTGTGCGTATGTGTGATGTATGTGTGTGTGTCCCCCTAATAACTTCTAAACGGCTGGAGCTATTTCATTGAAACTCGGTAAGGTCATAGCACTATTCCGAACGACCCCGATCGTGCCCTTCAAATGTTTTTACGTCTCACCAATCCAACATGGCAGCTGTGCAAAATATTTCATCAGCATTCAATATCGCCGAAACTATTACCGATATCACCCTGAAATTTTGTACGGTGATAAAGGGAACTACTAGAAGTTCACCTATGTGTTTTTCGAAAACCTGGTAACTACAAAACCAACATGGCGGCCAAGCGAAGTTGTGACTTTTAAATAGACGTTTCTCGCGATTTAACCAACCAAACGCAATGAAACTCGGTACAGTATATGTTTATACACATTGTAATGCACCGACATCTAACTTCGTTCAATTATTTACATAACCTCAAGTTGGCGGCTGTGCGAAATATTTCACCGGCATTCTATATCTCCGAAACAATTACTGATATCACCCTGAAATTTTGTACGGAGATAAAGGGCACTACCGGAAGTTCATCTATGAGACTTACCAAAACCTGTTAATTACAAAACGAACATGGCGGCCAAGCGAAATTGAAAGTTTTAAATATACTTTTCTCGCGATGTAATGATCAAAACGCAATGAAACTTTGTACGGCATGTTTGTACACATTTTAATACACTGGTATGTAATTTAGTTCAATTGTTTACATAACCTCAAGATGGCGGCTGTGCGAATTTTAAAATTAAGTTTTTATTTCTTGTGTCATAATCATGCGATGGAAGTGAAAGTATGAATGATGAACCTACGGAATAATTTTCCTTCAATGGTACATAACTCTTTGGCCTATACATATAACAATGCAACATGGCGACCATCCTAAATATTTAGACGGTTCTCAATATCTACGAATCTATTACAGTAATCAAACTGATTTTCTTATGTTCATAGGGGCTATGAATATAAGTTCACCTACAGGACTTTCAATAACCTGTTGATTACAAATCCCACATGGCGGCGACGCGAATTATAAATATTTAAATGGTCGTTTCTCGCAATTTAACCATCTGAGTGCAGTGAAACTTGGTACAGTAAATGTTTATACAAATGTTAATCCACTGGCATCTAATTTATTTCAATTGTTTCCATAACCACAAGATGGCAGCTGTGCGAAATTTTAAAATCTCGTTTTTACTTCTTGTGTCCTAATCATGCGATTGAAATTTGAAAACTACACCTACGCAATAATCTTCATGTAACAGTACAGAACTCTTAAGACCTACATATATGTAAAAATCCAACATGGCGACCATCCGAAATATTTAGTCGGTTCTCAATATCTAGGAATCTATTACAGTAAAACTGAAATTTTGTATGTTGATGGTGGCAATTAACATAAGTACAATATATGAAAATAGGCTTTAGTTCTTCACGGATCTACTTGTTATCAGATTATAAGATCAATATAAACATTCAAATTATAAAAACAAGTAGTTCCGTGACGAATTAAAGAGCCTACTTTTCTTAAAATTTAAGATTCATGCCAATGATTAATTTATATATCAGAAATTGTTACATTGGATCTATGAGCGTGCGTAAAATCATGTTGGCATAGAAGTCACAAGTATTTAAAAAATTTGACCAATCTGCGGCTAAGAATCAAGTTGTAAGCACTGCTTTGTATCCGTTATTCCAAATTAATCTAGAATGGCAGGTGCTATACGTGTGCAAAGTTTACAGCTGTTGGCTTGCATACTTTCTGATATATTGGTATTAGGATAAATAGAAATAGAGAGAGCATTTATTAACAGTTAGCAGCCGTGGTTACTCTTGAGAATACGCATAGTGATAGTATCTGTTATGCTACACAAAGCACACACGAAATTTGGTTGAAATCCAATTAATAGTGTAGAAGTTACATGTATTTAAAAATTGGACATATCAGCTGGCTTAGAATCATGTTGGCAACACTGTGGTGTATGGCCTCCTGGAAATTAATCTGAAATATTACTATCTGTATGTGTACCAATTTTGGAATAGCTCCCATGCATACCTTCCGAGATATCCAACATGGAGCTCAAATTTCAATTGCGAATTTTCAGCAGTTGGTAGCACTGACGTCATTTTCAAATATTGCCGTGAGATATTTAGGTATAGATCTTTACTCATACCTAATTTGGTTTTGATAGCTGCAGCCGTCTAGAAGTTCATAGGGGGTGGGGGGGGGGGGGGGTGGGGGGGCACACAGACAGATAGAGAGAAGGACATTTTCCCGGATCGATCTCATAAGTCTACTTGTTCCTCATTTTTTGCAAAATGAGAAAAGTAGGCTAATAAGGAGAGCGTGATGACGCAGTGGCTTAGCGACTCGTCTTTCACCCGGACGGCCGGGGTTCGAATTCAGGTGACAGCAGGGTGGAAATTTCAACTGAAAAATCACGGAGCGTCAGGAAGGGCATCCGGCCTTAAATCCCCGGTCAAAACCAAAATGAGCCTGGTTGGCTCCGGCGACCCCAAATAATTGGGAAAAGCCGAAAAAAGATATTCAAATTATAAAAATAAACATGTTAATGTTAAAGAGAACAGAAATTAAAATTAATAATAATTAATTTACAATTAAGCTAAAATAATTGAAATTAAATTTAAGAAAATTCGAATAAATGTAACATGTTTTATAATGTTCTGCTCTATAAAGGGTTAGTTAGAGAAAAGCTGAACAGCCCGTAAGAAATAACATCTATGAGTAATGCGTCAAGGAACATGAACAGTCGTCGCTAATTAGTGCTGGCTAGCCTGACGTTCCTCAATAGCGTAGGGCGCCTTCGAATTGAGTAATAAAGAAGCTAGACGGCTGTCATCAGTCACCACCAGCGACAGGCGGGCTATTCAGAGGATATTCTTTTGAGAAAGGAGAGAATTTCAGCATTTGGTCATTTTCAAGAATTTCCATGTAACTTAAGAGAATTGTGACGGATGTGCGTCAACACAGGAATCAGAATACAAAATACTACGAGCATTAGTGAGATAGGTTGGTGGTGCTCTGTTCTACCTTGTGGTGTTAATATGAAAAATCACACCAATATATAAGGTGCGTTCAAAAAGTAACGAGCCGGAGGCTGGAATGCGCAAACCGGTGACGACATAATCTAATCGTGGCGTGTGTAACGAGGTGTGGTTCCGACCAGTGCGTGGAAGGTCACAGCCCGTCGCTAGATGGCACGCGTGCACGTCACGTGACGATACAAAGCGAGCAGCAGCATGCATCAATCGTCCAACGCTGCCAGTCGCATTGCAAACAGTGACATGGAGGCGTCAACCGAAGAGCAAAGAGGTGTTGTTCGGTTTCTGACAGCGGAAGGAGTAGGGGGAACGGACATTCATCGCCGAATGTCAGAAGTGTACGGCGAACACTGCATGTCCCTTACAAGGGTCAAGGCGTGGCACAAGCGCTTCAGGGAAGGACGGGTGTCGCTAGCCGATGATGCCCGGTCTGGGGCACCCCATCCCCCCCCCCCCCCCCCCCCTGCATTACCGATGACAACGTCCAGCTGGTTGATGCACTCATTACCCAAGACCACCGAGTGACAGTGAACGCCATAGTCGCCGTGGTCGCTCCACGGCAATGCACGACCTCATACGGCCAAGACAGTCGCGGCACTCTTGCAGAAATTCAAATGGGAGGTTCTCGGCCACCCTCCATACAGTCCGGACCTCTCTCCTTGTGATTACGCCATGTTTGGTCCCCTGAAAAGGGCCCTGCGGGGACAACGATTCACTTTGGACGCCGAAGTCCAGCTGTACATGCGGAACTGGTTCATATCGCAGCCCAGGGAATTTTATGAAACAGCCATTCACCGCCTCGTTTCACAGTGGGACAAGTGCCTCAACAGCCAGGGCCAATATTTCTAACATACAGGTACTGGTTTCTGTAATTATGCCTCCGGCTCGTTACTTTTTGAACGCACCTTATACTTACATAATGATAAACAAGGCCCGGGTAATTATGTGCTTAACTTTTCAAATATGTATTTATTTATGTGCTTAAAAGAGGAAAATAGGTGATTAAGTTTTCAAAATACTGTATGTTCTTAAATTTGTAACATATTTATATCCCTCAGTTACTCGAAATATAGTTGAAACGTCCAGCTGCTTGAATAATCCATAATCCTGTCTACAGTACACATGTTTCCGCTTAATAGACCGGGGCCTGCCTCAGTTTCTCAATCTTACTATAGGCTACTTACTGCAGATGTGCGATACGAAATTATGTATGTGCTGTTTACGAATTTTATTCTAAAGAGCAGAAGAAGAGGTCACTTCAAATACTTTCATAGCACTCTGTCAATATTCACAAGTTTCGCAGACCACTGTCATTTCAAGTACAATTTGCTGTCAAGGCTTGGAGGCTTAATGAGACTGTTGACTTCAGTCCCCCCCATTATACATAACTAACAGTAGTGCCCGGCTTCGCCCGGTGGATTTATTTCTTTTATTGAACTGGAGCGCTCAAGGATACGGATCGGAATAAATGAAAGTAAATTTGAAAGCACCAACGCTTATTGCAGCTGATAACCTCAGTATACTGCACCAATCGCCCTTATACAGAGGCATACTATTGTCATGATGATAACTGTTTTAAGGGGCCAAATAAATCTTTTTGCACTAATTACTCCCCGTGACTGCAATTTATAAGCAGCTCGCAATTCTGCACCAGAACATTAGTAGGGGCGACGTGATGGCAACAATAGACTTCGGTATTATTGAAGCCGTTCTGGAGCGCTTGTTCTTCCGACTTTCTGAACAAAAATCTATCTTTAAGGTTATCTGAGAGGTGCAGCCTAATGCTACATAGCCTAAACTATTCCTCTTGAATCAGGCAATCATATACAAAAGGAATGTTTCGAATCCGACTGGTAGTTCCAGAGATTAGCGCGTTTAAACACATGAACAAACACACAAACTCTTCAGATTTATTATATTAGTAGGCTATAGATGACCGGGGAATTCCTGTCTTGAAATACTACTATTATGCAGGGGCAAAGGAGCATTCACGAAATAGAGAAGCAAATTACTGGAATTGCCAAGGGTCGGAAATGTGGGCAGCAGTCATCTAAGGAGTAGAACATTCCACCAAATATAGGAAATCTGTACTTATGAATAATTACGCCAGAATATGGATTTATTAAAAAAATGGCAAAAATCTCTACATAGTAGGCCTATAAAACAAAGTCCCCGATTCTTGGATGTCACGGGTAATCTCGAGAAGCACTGGATGGATTTTGATGCGGGTTTCACCATTCTGTAAAGGATATCTCAAGAAAGGTTTCTGTAGAAAATAATTTATTTATGATCAAAGAACGCCAAGAAGTAACAATTTCAGTGAAAAAGTCGAAAAAAAGACAGGCGTCCGTGCGCTTTTTAAGCTTACGCTGGGCAAACCGTTAAACATATCAATATACTATGAGTGTAAGAATTGTTCAGCATGATAAGTTCTACAAAAAAAAAAGTCCCTGAGAGCATATCTCTATCTTCAATACATCGCCCACTATAAACGATTTTACGTTTTCATTTCTTCCAACAATCTCCATTCAATAACTGAAGCGACAGTTTACGAGCTAGCTTTCGTGTTCACTGCTGGAGAAAAAACGACTAATGTCGTATACAAGAAAATCTTATAAGACCTCGGATAATAGCATATAACCTTGCATTCATAACTGTTCCCGGGCGAAGCCGGGGCGGGTTGCTAGTATGTAAATAAATAGAAAATATTTAGTTAAATAAAAAACAATTACGAGCCTTACAGTAGTCGCATATGATGTGTAACATCTGACATAGAAGAAACCTCACGTGAAATTGTTGATATTGTAGTTTATAATACGGAACTCATTTGTAGTTTCCACCAGCACTAGCCTAAATAAAGAATAGGATATGGATCAACTAGATTAATAGACGCGACACCGCTCATAACCTTAAATTCCTTACAAACAGGTCCTCTTGATTCACAGACCAATACGTAATTTCATATGGATTCTGTTAAAATGAGTCATATTGATATGATAAATATCGTTTAAAATGATAATCTGGTAGCAAAAATATCTACCCCGTCCGGGATTCGAACCCAAATCTCTAGATTCACAGTCATAAGCACTAACCCCACGGCTATTTCGACTGCGCAAATTTTGTGCACAAGATGGTGACTTATTTCCACGTTCCAATAATACTGCATTACGGAATTAAGTTTCATTTATATTTTGCTTGTTTCGATAATGTTCCTGCGTGAAATTGAGTTTAAAATGCCTTATGAATAGGCCCTCTTGTGAGCAAAGAGAATGTATTCAGCAAAAGTTCATGAAGGCTTGCTCAATTCTCGTATAACCACAACGATTATATTATACTGATGACTGCATTACCGTTATGTAGGTTAATATTTGAATAGCCTTTGTGCAGAAACATAATACCGGCAATGCCGACTACTTACAATGTTTGATATTAAGGCATTTTACCATTTAAAAACTGATACGAAGACTTCGAACATGTACCATGTCATTTGTTTCCATCACTTGACACCAGAGTTCGCATGAGCGTTTTCCGTTCAGTATGTCATATACATTCCACAAGGCCGAGAGTACGTCATGGTATCAATTTCTGACACCGTGCGCTCATTGTTTCTCGTACCACTGCCAGCTGGGTCTTACCACTGCCCACTGGATCGATCGATCGAGCGGGCAGTGCATAATTCCGTTTTCCACCACTGCCAGCTAGTACACTTCCGTGCGATGGATCGAGCGGGCAGTGCATACTTCCGTTTTCCACCACTGCCAGCTAGTACTCTTCCGTTCGATTGATCGAGCGGGCAGTGCATACTTCAGTTTTCCACCACTGCCAGCTAGTACACTTCCGTTCGATTGATCGAGCGGGCAGTGAATACTTCCTTTCGATCCACCACTGCCAGCTCGATCGTTCCGATCCACTTCCGTCCCCAATTTTCAAAATCACTCCCACAAAACTATCCAGCAACCGAGCGGAAAGATGTTACACATTAAAAATATGTAAATACATAATTATCCGGGCCTTAACGATAAATGCCTTCCGAGAGGGCGCCAGGGCGTTAGCAGATAGCTTGCGCTCCAAATAAAGATACTATAAATAGAACAGCAGAGATCTGTCTCCCTCTCTCTCTCTCTCTCTCTCTCAGGCAGCAGGGTAACTCAGTTACCAACCAGAGTGCATTCGCGTGGGAAGAGGATGCCTTTTACAGTAATCCAACTACTAAGAAATAATATACTGACATAAAAGAAATGACTCTCTTATACCGACAAGAAAGATCATTTACGTTAAAGAAACGCGAAGTTTCGTTAATAAGCATAAAATGAAGAATGGAGGTAAAATTAAATAAAAAAAATGAAGTTACTAGAAAAAGGCAAAGCCAAAGCCAACTCCGTACAGGTCATGGAGGCCCTGGGAGTAGTGGAAGGTAGAGGCTAGCACTAGATGGGATGGAGTTGTCAGCTCCACGCCTGACCGTCTTTGCTCCCAGGAATTACCCTGGTACTCATTTCTGGTGTAGGCTGAGTGAACCCCAAGGCTATTTGCGTTTCTGAAAGTGGTAGTTGTGTTTCTAAAATCCACTACCTGGGTGGGGATCGAACCCACTCTACTAGAAAAAGCTTGAGTTTAAATACGAAAGAAGACTACAGTATAAACTTGTGCTTAATCAAGACGTAAGCTCATCGAGGTTGACTTGAAGTAGGCCTAGCATCATTCCTCCTGGACGGCCGTTGACGTGGTCGCTACTTGAAGTACGGGTTCGGTCGTTGATATCGTTGAAGTTATTTTACTCGTTTTCAGAACTTGAATAAATATAACAAAGACATAGTGTTTGTTTGTTTGTTTGTTTGTTTGTTTGTTTGTTTCTGTCGAAGCGAAGTATAAATTTGGTGACCCATCTTGAATAAGTATTGCCGGAACACATGTCAAGCGACAAACTGAATCGTAGAATTTTACATAATTAGATGATTGAAAATCACCAGAATAATAAGTAGGGCTCGGATCGATATGCTCGATAAAATCTCCAGATATGCTCGAAAACCCCATTGTATGCGGTTAAATATGCAGAATATGCTCGAAAAACACCGTTAAAAACTATAGAAAGGAAAGTGAAACGAAAAAAACAATAACCTACCTTTATATACGAGCTTTAATTTCTAATCGTATGTATGATACACTGCAATATACTCGCATTCCAGGTTTTCAAGTATGTATAAGAAAAGTTTTCTTATAAAAGTTGCAGTTTAAACGTTCATTTACAAAATGTTCAGAATTAGGCGAGTCATTGAAGTAGATCTACATTTGTCTATACAACAACATTGTTTTCTATGTTTTCAGCTTTGAATGATTTTCTTAAATCAGTCAATAAAAGTTTCAATGACGAAAACGACCTCACTAAAGGTTAAAAACCTGCGGTTCTATTATTCGCACCAGATGGGCTTTTCAATAATTTTATTATTTCTGTTTTCGAACCTTAAGGATGGTCAGGGCCCGAATCCGGGGTGGGGAATTCGAAGAAAAGCAAACTGTTTGGACGAAAACCACAAGAATATGCATTTATATGCTTCTATTCTGAAAACTGCGGTTTTATGCATTTATATGCTCGATAAATTTCAATTCTGTTGGTCCCAGAGAGGTGAAAATACCACCGAAAGGCTTCTTTCAATGTGTACTATTCAGGGGAAAAAATATGCAAATATGCTCGAATTCGAGCCCTAAAAATAAGTATCTTCAAGACGAGATCACCAAAATAAATGTTCCAAATTCTGGCTGCTGACAGTGTATATTGACCGGATTACCACTTCGCCCATCCCTTCTTCATTACCAAACAAAAGAGCGTTGCCATGGTAACTCAACTCCCACTCTTGAAAAGGTAGGCCACCCGCCTCTGATTAGTTTCAAATTTCACGTGGCTGCCTTGAATTTCCTCCCATGTAGATTTTCCCGAGTTCCAAGAATTATATATTTTCAGCCGAGAAGTCGATTTCTTGCTCAATATGATGACATTAAGTTGTTGTTCGCTCTGTTAATTGCTCCAGGAAATACACCTTTGTAACTTCGAACTCCCAAGACTGTCAAGACTGCCCGTTGTTAAGATGACATGGTTTATTGTTGAAAGTCAATAGCCAAGTTGCACAAGTCTCGGCTGAAATACCCTACTGTGTACGCAAGCTAAAAGTGTACTTCCATTCCTCAGATTAATATAAGAAATAAAGTACGAAATATGAATAAATGATAATTTACATGTATAATAATAATAATAATAATAATAATAATAATAATAATAATAATAATAATAATAATAATATCATATGGCCTCGGGTGCCGGGTGCAAGCCTTGTAATTTGACACCCAGAGGGTAGCTTGCATGTCGAATTACGTTGTTCCTTGAAACACTATGAAAGTCAAGGAGGTTAGATATCTAAGCTCTTTGAACACTATAGCGCTTTCTAGTAGAAAAATGAGGAACTTTGTGTTGGCGGAAACTCCCGAGATTAATGTTGCCATTACAAACATGGCCTACTGAATTCAAATTCGATTCCCGGCTCTGCCAAGAAATTTTAATTCTGATCTGAGGGCTGGAACGGGATCAACTCAGCCTCGTGAGACAAAACTGAGAAGAGATGGGGTCAATTCCAATCTCAAGTCAGCTTGGAAGTGGTTTTCCCTGGTTTCCCAGTTCTACTCCAGGCAAATGTTGAGATGGTTCTTAACTTAAGGCCATGGCCGCCTCCTTCCCAATCCGCACCTGAATTACAAATACACACACCAATAGAGCCATCACATTAAAGCAGGTTATCACACAAATTCCACACTCACCCCAGTACACGGGGCTAAATGACCTCGATGTCCAAGCCCCTCAAAAGGAACAGCAACAAGAACAATGATATTTACATACTTCAAGATGTTGGGCCAAATTTGACAACCATGCCCAAGGTCTGACTCATAAGCGAACAATATCCCATTCTTCGTGGAACCTCGTACACATGTTGGTGAGGGTGGAATTGTTCATGAATGACTTGGAGCAGCACAGATGGTTATCATATTATCCTCTTCGATTAATTACATTTTAAAAATCTAGTATTTTGATATTATACATTTTCAAACAAGCTGAACAACTTTACAGAAAGATATCTCTAGTAACTTAAGAGATTTAGCTGTATGATATATTTTCAAATTTTGTACTTTTCTTTCCTGCAATTTTTTTTCTTGCCTCATCAGAATAGGCCTAATAGAACCTCAATTGTTACTCTAACTTTGTTTACGACCTTGCTATGGTCAAAAAAGTAACATTCATTTCAATTCAGACAGAATTTGGTGCGTGTGGAACATTTTGAAGATATATAAATGTACTTTTGAGAAAACTTGACATGGTGCAGTTAACCTCAATGTCCTAACTGAAGGTTCAGAAAGCTGCTGATTTGTAAGTTTCCCCTTCCTATTTTTTTCATAACTTTCTGCTGCAATTTCTTTGATTTTTAACCATGTGGTGCCCCTTTCCTTTGTATGACCCCTGATCTTGTTTTGTTTACGCTAGTAGTGCCACGACGCCGACATATTGCAGATGGAGCTGTTGGCAAGTCATCCCCACGTGTCCTCGGGCAGTATAGGGTACAGCATACACTAGTATTCTGTTAAGCGGCGAACAACCTCAAAGTTTGAGTGCTAATATTTTTTGAACTACAGTAAGCGACTATTTTCTACACTGCAAAGGCAATAAGGTATAATTGCAATTAACATCGCTACAAAACTCCAGAAAGCTACATCCATGCCGGTTACCCGAATGTTCACACAGAATATTTAAAATAACTCAAATGACGCAGACATGAACCTCGTCTTTTTAGAGTTTGTTTGATATTTTCTCACCGGACACGCATTGAAACGGAGGTACCACCACATTTGTGGAACGCCCTGTAAATTCAAGTTTTGTTGATTGGAGCGAATGTTTATGTTCTGTATTAACCTAATTTCTTCTACGTTGTCAATTGAACTGAAGCAAGATGCATGAAGTTGACAAAATCACAGAAATAAATGCAACAAAAGAAAACCCATGCACGAGACTGTACTCAAACCAGCAGCAAACACGTCGCTCAATTCCAAAACCTCACACTCGGGCATTGAGCTACACCAGCCGGTGTTCATAAATTACTTGAGATAGAAATGGGACTCCTAGCGCAATATCTACTATTTAACGCAGCAGCGTCCAGTGTTCGCACGCTATAGTACAGGACAGCTGCACAGAAAAAAACCTTTTGTTTCAAAAACTGTGCTTTGGTTGGATTTTTGTAAATCGTTATAAAAGCACAAAAAAAAAAGCTTAACTCTGAATTTTAGAATAATTTGCACGATCATTTTGTCGGAAAACTAAAAAAAACAACTTTGAAAAGCGTATTTCTCTGAATCGACGTATCTTAAAGAAAAGTTTTTTAAACAAAAAATGTAGAGGACAGTGTCACCTACAATTCGTCTCATTGAGGTCATGTCATACGTTTTGAAATGCAGAAGCTAGGTGGCGCCAAAGTTTCCAAAAAAGAGTTTTTTCACTTTTTGTCCTAGAAAAAAAAAGTTTTGTTCACAAAAGAGGGAATCAGAAATTTGTTCCTCTCAAAATTGTCTACAACATTTATTGAAACATTTTATTCCTCCGCCTTACCGTTCCAAAGTTATAGTCTGCCGAAGTGTGAAAATTGTACTATTCAGATGGCACAAAGGTTAATATGTGTACAGTTATGATTGATACGTTGCGATTGAAATAGATATGATTGTTTGAGCTAATTAACAAACACAGCCCGCGTCCTGTTTGACCGAGCCTTAGGCAGCTGTCCGACACCGGTCCCTGTCTAAATTATGCCCACCGCTCTCTCCGCAGTAACAATAGTAGCCTTGACTACGCAGCGTTGCATTTGCTGCGCTATAACTTTGGAATGGTAAGTCGGAGGAAACAAACGTTTAAATAAATGTTGCAGACAGTTTTGAGAGGAACAAATTTCTGATTCGCTCTTTTGTGAAAAAAAAAAACCACTATTTTTTCTAGGACAAAAAGTGAAAAAACACTTTTTTGGAAACTTGGGCGCCATCTAGCTTCTGCATTTCAAAACGTATGACATGACCTCAATGAGACGAATTGTAGGTGATAATGTCCTCTACATTTTTTGTTTAAAATCTTTTCTTTAAAATACGTCGATTCAGAGAAAAGGCTTTTCAAAGTTTTTTTGAGTTTTCCGACAAAATGATCGTGCAAATTATTCTAAAATTCAGACTTAAGCTTTTTTGTGCTTTTCTAACGATTTACAAAAAGCCAACCATAGCACAGTTTGTGGAACAAAACCATTCCAGCTGTACTGTACTACTAGGCGTACTAGCTATGCTGCGCTGCGCGTCGGCAGGCTGGCTACTGCCTCTCTTGTCTGGGCTGCCTGCCCTGACTGCCAGTGCTCCGACAGCTCTTCCTCGCGTCTGACAGAGTCAAGTTGGGATCGCTAGTGGAGCGGACGTAAATGTAAACAAACAAGTTGTTCGTCCAATGCGTTGGTTGTCCCATACATTTGCACTGTGTTTCGCGCGTACATGTACGTGAAGATTACGTGCTTAGCATTAAAACAGCCAGAAGTAGTGATTTAAGGCTTTGACATTTCGGTCACATAATTGTTCTTCTTCCATGTTTTCGTTCTGTTTCAATTTGTTTTCATATTTACAATAAACTGAATGGTGTTTGAAGTTCGAACAATCAACCACAAACCAGCGAAGGCAGTACGGGAGGGAGTGAGACGGGAAAGCGAGCGAGAGAAACAGACATATGGTCGTCCCCCAAAATCGCTGCAAGGCCGTCCTTGCCAGAAGCACGCCAGTGTGCTGAATGGTCACCTCTGATTTAACGAGTTGAGCTACATGGCCAGCTGAAAAAGGTAATCCTACTCTAAAGCGTAGAGGCTTATGAAACTGATCGATTACACCAGTCAACAAACAAAACATTTTGTGTTGAGTCTGTTATTTTATGCATATACTCTGTCTACATCGAACAGTAACCAAAAACGCCATTCATAAATAATAAAGTTTGCTTTTGTACATTATACATTTTTCAAGATATTAGCGAATCGTTAGACGATGGAGTTTCAGTCGACGCCGTAGTTATAGATTTTGCGAAGGCATTTGATGTCGTTCCGCATGACATGCTACTCCATAAATTAGCTTCGACGAAGATTGATAGAAGAGTAATTTTATGGATCCAAGAATTTTTGACGGGTCGTACCCAGAAAGTGAAAGTTGAAGGCCGATTCTCGGATGAAATTACTGTAACGTCGGGTATCCCTCAGGGCAGCGTAATCGGAACTTTGTTATTTTTGGCGTTTATAAATGACTTACCAAATGGGATTCGCAGTGGCTGTCGATTGTTTGCGGATGATTGTGTAATATATCGAGATACATGACTCACAATACAATGCAGTACTTCAAGATGACCTGAACCTGGTCCATATGTGGGCGATTGAAAATAAAATGAAAATAAACACAAGTAAATGTAGTCTAATAAAAATAGGGAAAGTGCGAAGGCAAGATTTTCAATAAAACATTGTCTCGGAAATACTTGTAGAAGAAGATTCTTGCTCGTTACTTTTTGAACGCACCTTATATTTCGTGAGTGTTGATTAATTGTAGAAATTCTAAACTGGCCTTTAGTTTCTTTTTCGAGGGCCGACGAAAATACCAGCTTTAATTTTAGCTCCTGGCAATTTAGGGGAAAAATATCTTTAAATATCCCCTCTCTTACGTCTTCAAAGCCGTTACCGCTTAAACAGTCTGCCAAAACTTCAAATATTTATTTATTATTCATTCATTCATTCACTTATTTGCAATTGGGGGTGTGTCCCCCGGTGACAAATTGGATATACATAACAAATAAATAATTGTACATAACAATTCACTAACAATTAAACTGGAGTATTTACACAAATAGTCAGTCTTTTCTTAAACACACCTATATGTTTGGGAAAAGGCTCTAAGACTGCGGCAGGTAGAGAGTTCCCATTATCAATGGCACGGTTTACGAAATAATATTTACCATAATTTGTTCGCTGTGGTCGGCCCTTAACTTTGAAAGGATGATCGCTCCTACCCATGTAAGTGGGCTTTCCCAATCGTTTGCTAAACTCACCCCATGCTGGTTGATTTGTATACGTGTTGTACATAGCGCAGAGTCTAGATTTCATCCTCCTAGCCTCAAGTGATTCCCACCCAAGTTTCTTTAACATACGGCTCACACTGCTCCTGGGATTAAAGTCACTGAGCAAAAATCTAGCGGCCTTTCTTTGTACCATTTCCAACTCATTTATGAACCCTACTTGATATGGATCCCAAACCGCCGAGGTGTATTCCAGAATAGGTCCTACAAGTGACAAATATCCTAATTCTTTAGCAGAGGTACTACTTCCTTTTAATACCCTCATTACAAAGTGCAGGGATTTGTAAGCTTTAGAAACTACACACCCTATATGACTATTCCATTTCATATCATTTCTTACGTGAATACGATTGATGCATGCTGCTGCTCGCTTTGTATCGTCACGTGACGTGCACGCGTGCCCTCTAGCGATGGGCTGTGACCTTCCACGCTCTGGTCGGAACGACACCTCGTTACACACGCCACGATTAGCCGATGTCGTCACCGGTTTGCGCATTACAGCCCCCGGCTCGTTACTTTTTGAACGCACCTTATACAAGCATGGTACAGCCTAAAAGCAGTGATCCATGGCTTCCTTGGAAATTAGAAAGCTGAGAATTACAAAGAGCATATTTCCACTATACTTGAGAACTTTAAATTCATGAGTTGCAGAATGTCCCCTAAATTAGCCTACACTTGTTACATACTCACTTGGACCAATTTAAAGATAACTTGGGTGCATATTCAGAAGAGGAAGGGGAGCGTTTTCACCAAGACGTGATGGACTTTGAGCAACGTTATCAAGGACAATATAATGAGAACATGATGGTGATTACTAGGGCTGGGATTTTCAGGTGCTAAAAATAGGGAAAATATTTATTCGTTATGTATTAAAAATACCCGAAATATGTAACAAAAAAGTAAAAATATTTAATTATAATTTAGTTTATTAATGTGAATATAAACAATATGCAGTACTCACGAATGCAATTTAAGCTATGCCTCACTGACTGCTGAAGCATTACAATACACGAGATACATCTTCATGTTGACCATCACAAATGACCGACAATTATCGCGAAACACTTTTTCTGGAGGCACGAAACTGCGGCAATGTTTCTTACCCTTGAGGTGTTGTGTAACTTGAGATCGCTGTTCAGCCCTGATTGCTTTCCCACATTGTTGGCAGAACAGAACGCCCCCATCAGAAGTAAAATTATCTTTAAATTCTGCAACATTCTGCAGCAGACGATAACTTGTAGTTGTTTTTACTTTAGGCATCGTAGAACTGACAATAAAGAACTTCATGTGAGTGACACTGGTTGCAGGTAGCTGGGGGAGGGGGAGGTCTAGCACGTGGTGCCATATAGCTATGGACAAGGAAATCCCCGGCTTCCACAGTGAGTGGCACGGGGCGACAAGTTAAGAATAACACAGTTGCAAGCTGGCATACGCTCTGCATGAAGATTAGATAGCTCACAGGTTCTTCCCCGTTGAAGTAACACAGAACGAAACTGCAGTAAACTGAAAGATCTAGCATACTGATTTTAAAATGTGTAAATATTATGCCTTTTTATGTGCTAATGAGTGAAAAGCAGGAATTTATGTATTTATAGAAAAATTTATAGAAAAATGATTAAAATATGTATTTACATACAGAAATATTTATTTACCTAAAAATCCGAGCCCTGGTTATTACACATAAGATGAGAGCAATCAGATTGTCACACAGTTTACATCGCTCTACCATTGCCTCGCTTTGCAATGTTGCCATATGTCTCCTAGTAACAATAGTACATGATAAATATATCGGTTTTTAATGTTTTAAACCATAAGCAAATAGTATATGTGACAAAATTTCAAGGGGGGGGGGGGAGGGCGGGGGGGGGGGGGGGGTCCTCCTTCCCTCTCTTCATATACGCCCCTGTCTGTAAGTGCTTTAAGTTAGAATATGTTAAAAATGTGTTACTAAATGCAACATAAAAACACTTAAAGTGGACTATGTACCGGGTGAGTTAGCCGTGGTCGTTACGGTGTGGCTGCAGACAGTCGCTTACATCCGGGAGGCGAGGAGGTTCGAATCCCCCCGCCGGCAACCTTGAAGATGGTCTTCTGTGGTTTCCCATCTTCCTTCCAGGCAAATGCCGGGGTTGGTCCCTCACTATAGGCCACAGCCGCTACCTTCCAAATGCTCGTCCTCTTACAATGACACATTCCTCCCAAGACAACACTCCACCCGCGACGGTACTTGTAGCTCACCCCATGGGTGTCCACTTAGAAGCAGCTACAAACTCTGGTGAGCCGAACATGTCCTCGGACACTCCCGGCACTAAAATCCATTCGCTAAAAAAATAAAAAATAAAAAATGGACTATGTATTAAAGATAGATACAGCGTAGTGTACCTTCAAGTGCGAGTCAGTCAGTCAGCTAGCAAGCGAGCCTTTCCCAGAATTAGGGAGGGAAACTATTCACGTGAAAACTTCCGAGTAGAATAGGTGTGTTGCCACTTTAAGTAATTTCAGTTAGAATTTGAGAAATATTATTACTATTGTAACATAGAACACTTTTTATAACTCAACATCCCAAAAAGGAAACCAAATATAGGTCGTAGTACATCGGACTCTAAAAAAAGCATTTATCTCGGAAACTACTCCCGTGTGAGTCTGTGGTGGATGTCTAGTAATAAATAATAGTAATAGTAATAATAATTATAGTTATAAAAAGTGACAGTCAGTCTGAAAGACTAGACTTTGTATCTTTTTAAATACTACAAATGCTGAAAAATGCTAGAAAGGCTGGAGGCTTCTCGCTTCGCTCGAAGCCAAAGACTCTTGACATGTTAGAAAATTATCTGCATAATACTTATCTTGCTTATCTTGTTTCAAATTACTCGCGAACGGCAAGTGCAAACCAAGGGCAAAGCAAGGTCAAGCGCGCGGGATGCTGTCCCGCTCACCAGAGCGCGCGGGGACTTGCCCCTTCCATCCAGTCTAAAAACACTTACAGTGGGCGATGTATTGAAGATAGAGATATGCTCTCGCGGACCTTTTTGTAGAACTTTTCATGCTGACCAATTCCTACGCTCATAGTATATTGATATTTTTAACGGTTTGCCCAGCGTAAGCTTAAGAAGCGCTCGGACGCCAAGTTTGTTTTCGACTTTTTCACTGAAATCGTTACTGCTTGGCTTCCTTTGATCTTACATACATTATTTTCTACAGAATCTTTCCTCGAGATATCCTTTACAGAATGATGAAAACCGCATCAAAATCCATCCAGTGGTTCTAGAGATTACCCGTGACATCCAAGAATCGGGGATTTTTGTCTTATACTAACGAAGTAGAGATTGTCGGGGTACACATGCACCAAGCAGTACTATGACGTCACACACCTCAGTGCATCTGGGTACATTTCGTCCCGTCACCGTAACGTAACGCCAGACCCCAGCGTAACGACGAAGTCGACAAGATTATTTAAAATGATAAAAATAATAGTCTAATAATACAGGCATTAAGCCAATAGGTCGTGTAATTAACAAATAGTACAGGCCTTTTTATTTCTCCCACTTCCATCTACATGGCTTGCATCTAACAGCTTAAGGGAACAGGGAAGTGTGAAGCGACGGTAAAGTGCAGCTTCCAATATTTAACGGTGTATATCACAAATTATTTCTGAATTGTAAATGACATTTCTGAATTTATATGTGGAGGGTTTCAGTAAGCTGTAGCATGCGGTTGTTAAAAGAAAACAGCAGCAATTTTCATAGAACGACCTAAATATGTTTTAAAACAATTATCTTTACGTACCATTTTCTTAGAACCTACTGGACAAGCATTCAAGGGATTTTACACAAATATTGTTGTAACAGATCATGAGCCTCTGCAGTAAAACTGTTCCCCTGGTATGTTTAGAACTGAAGAAACATATATTTCTGTAAATCAACATTTCATTCTTAAATTTTCAGTAAAAATATTATTGGCTGTCAGTCTGGGTTTCAACAACCAATAAATATATCTGAATAATTTTACAACCACACATAACAAATATAGGTTTGGGGCATCATACCAAGTTTCATCTAGATTGACCCAATATGTTTTGTGAAAATGGTACCTGAACATAACAATTATTTTAACAAATATTTCAGTTTTTCTATGGAAATTGCCACTGTTTTTAGAAAACCACAAGCTATGGCATACTGAACCCCAAATTGCAGAAATTTCATTTGTATTTCAGGGAAGTTGAGAAAAAATATCTGAAGTACTTTGTGTAATACACTGTATAATATCGCAAGCTCCACTTTTCTGTCCCTTCACATTTCCCGGTTCCCTTAAATCTTTCATTTGTAACATTGTCTATCTGTTATGTAGTCAGCCTGGAGGCTGGCCAGATCCTCAAAAAGTACCACCGTAGGTTATGTGGGCTGAAACCCACAAATCCCAAGGAGTCGTACTAGACAAGGTGAGGAGTGAGGTAGTTTGTCATTCCTTTCCCCGCGGAGTCAGTGCAGCAGTACTGACTCTAAGAGCAGAACCTTTCATAGCATCCCTAGATTATGCCATTACTCAGCGCCATTCATATTATTACCCTTTCACGAATTGATTGCCGGCGGTCGAGATGGGAACTATTCTCCGTTTACTTGTGTCACACGTCACTCTGCTTCGTTGACAGGTACAGTTGCGCGAGTAGGATATGACTCAGTTACAGTAGATGTCCGTGGTAACATGAGATCATGTGACACTTATCTGCGCTTCTAAGACAGGTAGCGCGCGCAATGCTGCTTGACTTTTGTGCAGACTGCACTGTGTCATCACTGTGTCCTCCTCTTTACCCCGCGGGGCTCCTGCTACAATAATCAACAAATGGTGGCGCAGCCATGCTCAGCGGCAATCAAATCTTAAATGGGTAATACCCTTTCACGAAATGATTGCCGGCGGTCGAGATGGGAACTATTCTTTGTTTACTCGTGTTACACGTCAGCTTGCATCGTTGACAGGTACAGTTGCGCGAGTAGGATATGACTCAGATCCAGTACCCTGGTCATCGTTTAACATCTGTCCGTGGTGACATGATCTCCTGAGACACTTATCTGACGCAATCAATGCAGCTTGACTTATGTGCGGACCTCATTCTGTCATCATTGTGTCCTCCGCTGTCCCGCGCGGGGCTCCTGCAACAATAATCAACAAATGGTGGCGCAGCTATGCTCGGCGGCAATCAAATGTTAAATGGGTAATATCCCAATAGCTTTCATATAATCACAGTCTTGAATGAGGCTGCGACAGCGGTGGAAAAACACATTTTACTCTAGCCTGTGCCAATAGACGAATGCAAATGTACTGCATCCATCTAGAGATGGAAAACAAGCAGTAACACTGCAGTCCTGAAAATCAAATTCTTGGAACCAATAATAAACAGCCTGCTTCCAGTCGACCGACCGGGTCAGGGAATGGAATGAATGAAGCCCCCATCAAGCGGAGAGGATATGAAATGTGCCGGCTGCCGAAGGCTGTCGCACTCCCCCGGGGCAATGATTAAATGAATGACAGAAGCAATGAAATGATAGTAGAGAGTGTTGCTGGAATGAAATTTGTGACAGGGATAACCGGAGTACCCGGAGAAAAACCTGTATACCTCCGCTTTATCCAGCACAAATCTCACATGGAGTGCCCGGGATTTGAATCACGGACCCAGCGGTGAGAGGCCGGCTTGCTACCGCCCAAGCCACGGAGACTCTGAATCAATAATAAATAATATTAATAATTAGAGCTGTCGATCGATTTAAAATTTTGATCGGTTAGCCGAATGCCATTAATCGGCCAATTAATCGAATTTTAATCGAGTTCACACAGTATCAGTTCGAGAAAAAAAACTTTGAATAATATATTTTAAAATGTTTACAATTACATTTGCTATGAGGAAGATAATAATTTTAAATTTTAATTGTATTGGTGGCGTGCAAGTTAAAAAAATCAAAAGCATTTACGGTATGATGATGATAATTGTTGTTTTAAGGGGCCTAACATCTAGGTTATTGAATTTAGATTGAAAAAGGCCGGTTCAGATTCAAAATACTCACAAAGTGCAATTGAAATTCAAAATACTTACAAAATGCAATTGAAATTGAAAATGCTTACAAAATGTACGGTGGATTCAAACTACTCATTTGGATTGACAATTCTTACAAAATGCAATTTAGATTGAAAATACTTGACAAAATGTAATTTAGATTCAAAATACCCACAAAATACAATTGAGAATCAAAATACTTGCAAAATACCCACCATACAAAATGCAATTTGGATTTAAAATTCTTACGAAATGCAGTTTAGGTTGAAAATACTTACAAAATGCAATTTAAATTCAAAATACTCACTAAAATGTCCTCCTCGTACTGTCCCCGAATTCGTATAAAGAGATACCAGGAACAGGTATGAAAGGCAGCCATAGAAAAGGGATCATTTAATTAAAATTGGAAAAATGAATTTCGGAACAGGTCCATTACACAAGATTTATAGTCATGTAGTATTGTCCAACAAGAAGCTTGTTAGCTGCATGTAATCACCTCCTAGAAAGGGCGGATCTGATTGGATCATCCTACGAGATAGACCACAGGCAGTACTTGAGGAAAGAGAACGCGATTGGAGGATCCATGGGGCGACCTTATAAATGGAAGATTGTATTTTGGCAAGTATGCTATTTAATGCAGTTGGATGTATCGAAGATTGGAAATAAATCGAAGAAATTATTTAAGATATTATCGGGAAATGTTTTCCTTGGATAATTTACGCCCGAAGTATGTATAATGATATTCAGGTCCGAGCTATCCATCTTGGGACCTTGAGAAAGAGGTGCGGGTGTTCTGGAAGCAGGTGGCAGGAAGAGACGGCCATTGTGTGTGAGGTATTGTGACACGAGTCTTTGAACTATATGGAGGCGGGCAGAGCGCTGCGGAAATGCGTTTCGGGAGTGATTGTTCATGTATGATGGTTAAGGAAGTGATATGAACGTGTGAAACATCGTGTCTAACTGTGCCAATGTAGTGCGAAGCACGAAAGTCTATGTGTGATTTTGAGTGGGTTCTGGAATATTCCATGGTAGAGACCGGTGGCGTGGTCTTAATGAATTATCAGTTTGCATTATGTGACGCGTATGTGGAGAAGGTGTAATTATGAATGTACATCGTGAATGACACTGTAAGTACATATTTGAAAGGATGTATTTGCAAGAGACACGATATCTTGGGAACGATATGTTCGATTGTGAAATGGAATGCAATAAAATGATGACGAACATCGAGGACACATGGTGGGAAGCAACACTTGATTTGTCACAGGAAGCCATGTTATATTGTTAAATTTATGCTGTGGGAAATGTAGTGTGCATTATGGATGTAAGAATTCCTCCGAGTGGAGTCACTTAAAAATGGAATGCAGGAAAAGCAATGACCACACAACTACTTCATGGAATGCACAAACTGATGAAGATCATCATGGACTATAACCAATCTAAGGATGGAGAGAGGCTACAAAATTGCCCGGAGGAAGGAGAAGAAGAGCAAGGACGATGCGAAGACCGAGGATCGAACAAGTGGACTGTCATGGGGTGGACCGGACACCGCGGATATCCGGGTACCATTTCAAACCATGAAACCGTGGGCCGGCTAGGTACAACAAGCTCGCCACGATCGAGAACAGGTGAAATGACGCCGGTGGTGAGGCTAGGAACTCGCCAGGATGCAGTTTCCCGATCCTGTGTGCATTTGGGTCTACACGTGTTTCATCGCCAGATCTGCCTAAAGTAAGACAAGCTCTCCATTCAAATAGCCCCTGTATTTAGATTAGTATAACTTGTAGCATGCTTGGTGTGATCATTTTATTTCAGTAGAATTCTGTTGTGTAGTTGGTTTAGACCTGGTGGTCAGTGATTTTATTCATCGAAGCAAGTTACTGTGTGCTTTTAGTAGGCTAGTTAGCCTCAGTTCCAGCTATGTTTGGGGATCTTTGCAGGCGAGTTAACTTCATGTTGACCGTGCCTGGTTTAGTGGAGTCCTCGCTTCGTTGATTACCGCTGGCATTTAAACATTTTTAATGTTGATACAGATTTGAATTTCGACCTCTTGGGTTTTCGAAATAAATTATTTTTTGGATTTAAGAGTGTTTCGAGATGAACAGTTTCCTTTGCACTTTACTTCTTCGCATTTCATATTTTCGCGCCGTTGCCACTTCGCTTTTTTAGAGGAGTTAGTTTTTCGCAAATTAGATTTTCTTAGATGTGTATTTTTGGATTTAGCTATTTTTGATCTTCGATGTTTCTTTTCATATTGTGAATTTGCACAATTAACCGACTTAGCATTTGAATTATTTTCTCGATTTTGGATTTTCACATTTCGGTGAATTTTGAATTTTGGATTTTGAAATGTTCACTTTGAAAATTTATTCCATTTTGATATTGGAATTTGAATTAAATTTTTTCCTCGGATTTTTAGAAAATCCTGATAAATTTATCTTTGGATTTTGAGTAATTTGGGACTTCAATCCTGACTTGAGATTTTCCAAATTTATATTTTATTCTTCCTTTGGAAGTGTAAATTAATTTTCAGTTTTGACTTTTAGAATATTTCTCGTTGAGTGGAAGTTAGTTGCTACTCTGATCGTTCAGACGAAGAGTTCTTTCGAAAACAATTTTGAATTATAAAATGTAATGATGATTCGAGCGATGTTCTCGACTGTTGTTATAGAGTGACACAATGTATATACTGCACCCTTCAATAAAGCATGGTTTTCTCAAGATTCATCTATGGGGTCGTGTTCAGTCCTGACTGCATTACACAGCAAAGTTCACATAAAAACAACATGCTCTAATGAATAGAAAGGTCCATGACAGAGGCTATACTAGAAATAAAATGAATAACAAGTAGAATAAAAGATATTTAATGACTGAAAATTATGTGCATAATAATAATAATAAATAAAAAGAAATCCTCCCTGACTTTCACCCCCTTAAGAAATGTGAATACAGCTTCACACAAAATGATAAATCGTAACATAAACTTTGAGCGGTAAGAACTCGCTCGTCACAACATATGGATGCAAGTCCATTTTTCCTAGTCAAGAAGTTATATAATGCGTGGTGTTCTGCTCGTTAATAAGAAAATGAGTACTGATGCGAGTCCGTTTACAACTGAAACAGTCATGTTGCTCACGGAGTTTCATCTTTTAAATCACACTACGGCTATGGGACCCACCCTTAATTAACACACTATAATTACTACTGACACATGCAAGATCTAATAATACAATAAGGTGAAGAATCTCCCTGAGATTCTAGCTGGTGCCAACGCACTCAAAATAAAAAGAGTACGCCACAAATAGGCCAAAACGCTCTCATCACAAATTGGAAACGCAGCCTCGCACATCCTAATGCCACACGGGGTCTTTGAACGCATAAAATAAACACACAAGAAATGAAGCAACAGCAACAAAATACAAGCCTAACGGCTGAAAACTATGTTTACATTTTTATAAAACGCCAGACAAACAGGAGTTTCGGAAGCTACCTTACAACTATGGACAGCACCCATTTAATCAATCAAATACTCACTATAACCGATCAGGTTTTGTGAATTGTAAACAACGTCTTAAATTGAAGTACAGGACCCAGGCCTGTTACTAATGACACGTCGCGTTATCTGATTTGAGCGCACCCTTCTTGTATGAATCATCGCTGCCTCAACTATCTCTCTCAGTCCTTCAAGCTAGGTGCTATTTCCATCTGGAAACGCAAACATATCTCACTCATCCGCTTGGATGACAAGAAAACACAAAATAAACCACGAGTCCAGCCTCGCGAGGTTATGAACTGGGCTGATGTGGAGCAAGTCAGAATAATCACAATGATATATTCTCGCTAACACATCATAAAATCACACTACGCACCATAAAGCTTGGACTGACTCACTCATAAACATACCACTGGGTCGGCTCAAAACAGATCAACCACTATTGCGTCCATAGACACATTAAAAAAATACACAACAAAAACTCGGGTGCAAAGTGCCTTCCCGTTCAGATCTGCTGGAAAAGCAACTATCAAAATAATCCTGATCCGTCATAAAATTCTGCTCACAAATAATCTTTACCCTCCAAATTCTATTTTAAATCTCAAAATTAATTCAGTTCCATTTTTGTTATAAGGCATACCTCCGAATTATAATGCTTGACCGCGATTTACGCAAGCGAATGCGAGCACGAGCTGCGCGTCGCCCCGTATAGTTGAACCAAATAAAATCACAATATTTACAAATTACACAGCGCTCGGCTTGTCCCATACTTATTGTGTCAGTAAACAAGAACTAAGAATCTACATTACCAAACAAGCAAACAAATATCTACAAAAATATGTCCCATAATACCATAGCTGATTTAATAAATAAATAAATTCATTTGTACTCAATCCTTTAAAAGAGCGTCAAGGAAAAACATCTGCAGCCATCACTCCTTTAAGATGCTTAGCTCGTCATCGACATCTTCTGGCAAATGTCCTGCTGGTTCCAAGATCCGGTCTCGTTCCTAGACGTCATCTCGTGCTGAATTAAATAAAGTTTGCCAGATACACTCACTATATATTTCCTATTAAATTCACCGATCGAGTACTAAATTCCTTGACAGCCTATTGGTGAATTATTTCGATGAACTGATCCTATCTGGTAGTACTGGGACTACAAATAAATCACTGAAGTTACACTTATAACTTGACGAAAATGTTCCATGTTCAAATACATGAAAAACTATGCAGAGTATGCCTTGTGTCCTCGGACACCTGAGTAAAAGACCTTACGTCCTCAAATGCTCAAATAAAAATCAACGTTCTGTCCTCAGACGCACAAATAAAAAGTCAACGTTACGTCCTCAGACGCACAAATAAAAGTCACCTCTCGAAGCTTTCTGGATCATTATAAATGAAACTGGCTAGGGTAGGTGTGGAAGGGGATTTATGGAAAAATATTCCATAATAATTATCAGACTAGCATGCGATCGGTATCATGAGTTCGTAGCAGTGTGGAGGTTACGATTATGCTGTAGCTGGCTCGAATCGATCGTGGAATTAATCCGGAGATAACTCCCGCGTTAATTTACCAGGGTGCGTTACCAAGCCGAGTTGCCGCTAAAACTAGGCGTCTTGATATTATTGGTTCAGACTCTTGTAGATCTTTGCGCGGTTTTACTTGTATTTCTGCCACAGGGAGTGGTTAACATGAAGATTGACCAATTACATCGTAGCATTCGATTTTCTTCTTGGCGCGAACACTCATAGCAACAGGCCATATTGTGCGTACCCAAGCCATCTCCGCGCTAAAAGTTGCACCTGTCCTATGTGTCATGAATATTATGCTACTTCCTAAAATACCACAGGACTTTAAACCAGTGTGTCCTCTCGGCCACTGATTTCTCAATATTTCCCAACACCGTCTGGCTCTCATATCTGCTGTATGTAGAAATGTATCAAAAGATGATGAATAATTTATTAGAATCCTTTATACAGCCTGTGGATAAAGGGTTCAATACATAATTAATTATTTCAATGTTTAATGAATATAGTGCACACATAAGTGACCAATGTTTTTGAGTTGACACTCACAATCAATGTAACTTGAAACGGATTATAGTTAGGAATATTTCGTGCTTTGTTAACACGCACTAGGAAATTGTCATTCGATCTGTAACTGCTATTGCTTTTAAAGCGTATTTAAAATTAGTATCAACGTCATTGAATTACTTATAACTTGAGGGAGAGATGTTCATGTTTGTTAATAACCATCTTTGCATTGTTTATTTATTTAAAATAAATTTGGGCACGCATTTGCGTCTGCTTATACCATTTTCAAAATACTCTTGCGTTGTAATTTATAGATAGTGGGAGATTAGGAAAATGCCATGGTTATTATAGCGGCCTGAACCATTTTATCCATTCCCCTGTCCCTGTTACGCCCGTGTGATTGAGAGTCTTGCGCTCTAGTGTGTGTTGTCGCTGATCCTGTGGAGGATTATCCATTGCGTTTTTATGATATCGCCTGATATGTGTCCACGATTTGCAGAGTGTGTGATGCCGGATATTATGGTAAGTATTATCAGCCGGGGTACTGCCGTTGGTATCGATCCGCTGTTATCTTGGATTGTGGCATTCACAACACTGCTGAAATCGGGTACATATAGGGTGGATATTTTTGGCTAACCCATACTAGTGTGGCCCGAGTATATTACATATACCCAATGGAGGAAATGTGTATTCATGCTATGTTTATGTAGGAGTATGATTTTGACCATATTTGAGGCCTGACGAATATGGTAGTGTCATTTTGTTTTGGTAATTTTGAGGTTCTAGTCAGAGATGTTGATACAAAGATACAATTGTATTATGTGGGTGAAGGAAGGCAAAGAATTATGTAAGATTAGCCGACCGACACTTATAAAAGAAAATGAATTATGAAAATTATGAAGAGGATTCATTTGACTGTGAGACGTTTGACTATGAAAGTTAGCCAGTACAGGTGTAGCCATGAATGGTTGATACTGGATTAACAAGGTTTAGAAACCGGTTGAACGACTTTGGGAGAGCGTTCATTAATATAGGGTGTTGTTTGCTAATGTTTTGGTGGTGTTGCGTTCAGGTAGACCCACTAACGTAAAGAGTAACGGTTCATGTAGAGATAAATGGATTTTTAGACCAGATTTAAAATGGATAAGCATTCGTAAACTAGTATAGGGTGTTAATAAAGCGGAAAGCTGTTAATCGGAAATCACTCTGAAATAAAATTATCACAGCAGGTATTCTTATAGACATATTTAGTGCTGCATTTCCCCACATTTATCAAGAAAAGAAGAATATGTCTGCTGACTTGGAATCAATCCAAGCAATGTTTAAGGTGTTGAGGGAGACACAGAGTAAAATGGACAAGAATATTGAGGCCTTGCACCAAGGAACTCATCAAAATCAGAAAACATTGGAAATACAAATGAAAAAGAAATGCCAATGAATTAAGAAAAGAAATAGCCCAGGTTAGGGAAGATTGTAAGAATAGTAATGATTCCACAAATAAGTCTTTGAGTGTGTTACAGAATAATTCTATATGTACTCAAAACACTTTAGGTGAAATACGAACGAGTTCGGCTGATATGAAGGAGACGTTGCAGACAACACAAAACACTTTAAAGGTAACACAGGATACTCTTGCTACATTGCAGACTTCCATAGGTGAACTTCAAACCAGTGCAGATACATCATGTGATAACTATGTTCTTACTCAGCACACTTTAGGAGAACTTCAAGAGAGTGCAGCTACCACACGTAACACGTTAGCTGAACTTCAAACAAGCTGAGCTGCCACAAAGGAGGAGTTTGTTAAGCTAAGACAGGAAATGTTGCAACAATTAAACACAATCCAATCAAACAACGATGAAAGTTTGGAACAGTTAAAGGCTACTGTAAAAGCACTGCAGGTAGAGGTAAGAAATAAAGCTGAGTTGGTGAGAGGAGAGATTGAAATAGACATTGGTTAGGTTGTCAAAGAAAACATAGAAATTTTAAAGGTAGAATTAATTAGTGAGGGTAAAACTCAATGTGAATCTGTTACGAAAGAATTGTCAAATAAGCTACTGTTGGCGGAATATCGTCTTAATAAAGACATTGACAATGTTAAAGAGGACTATGATAAACAATTTAAAAGTATGCAAGCATATCATGATAAGGTTATTGAGGAAATTAGGGAGAAAACGGAATCCGAATTGTCAGATGTCGCAACTAAACTTAAGGAAGCCGATTTAAAGACGGAAAATATTGAATCGGATTTGCAGTCGCAAATGAGTAGTGTAAACTCGGACTTACAAAAGCAGGTTAACAACTTAAATTCAGATCTTCAAGTGAAGATAGCCGAATCTAGTTCAGGTTTAGAACAGGAAATAGATCAAATGGTAAGCGATAAAGGTAAAATAGAATTAGAGATAGACCTTATTAAAACTAAATTGCGAGAGGTTACTATAACTGGGAACACAAACACTACGAGGGACGAAACCGGTATCTTTACCGCAGATAGGGGCGAATGTCGATCCACGCTGGAACGATTGGAAGCAGGGGATAACTTGAGAGAAACTCAACCTATTGGAGGGATAGGAACAGAAGAGGATATCCAAAACGAAACAATTCGAACTACACCTCAGGATAGAACTAGTCGTGAGAGATATGACGCTCGAGAATTCTTTCCAAGTAGTGGAAGAGCACTTGTGAGAACAGAAGGAAACAATAGGCAGAACGTTACTATCATCCGTAATATTGATCAAAAGCCTAGGCACTTCTCGGGTAATAATCTATTCACGCCCATTGAATTTATCAACGACGTATCTGAATATTTTCTGGATATCCACATAGGGGAGGAAAGGCAACTACGAGTAGTAGAGCGGTTTCTAGATCATGACTGTTTACAGTGGTTTAGAGCATTCAGGTGGACGTTCAGAACATTTGAAGAGTTTGCTGAAGCATTGATAAGGCGATACTGGTCTATCGAGGATCAACAAAGTCTTAGGGCAGAGGCGTACTCGAAGAAATATGCAAGTACACATCCAACGAGATACTCGACATACTTTACGACACAGCTCACGAAATTGCAGTATCTTCAACCTCCTCTATCAGAGATAGAATTAGCGCAAACGATAGCAAAACAACTTCCAGCCGATATACGTAGATATTTGGCGTCGTCAGGAGTTAGTAATTTGACGGATATGGATGAACTTCTTAGAAAACTGGACCATACGAGTAACAGTATCAATCCAACAGGAAGAAACACTCGTGGAGAACATAGACAGGTTAATGCAGTCATGAATGATCAAGTCCAACAGACAGAGAATTCATCGAGAAGAGAAGGGAATGTAGGACCTATTCGCGACGGATATTATCAACGTCGAAACTTTAACAGAAACGATAATGGATATAGAGATTATAGGCCCTATCAGCGATACCAAGGGAATAATGAATCGTATCAGAGGAGACGATACAACAGAAACGATCAGTATCCACGGAATAACAATGGAAACTTCCAGAGAGATAATAGAGATAACCGGAGATATAATCGTTACAGGAATTGGAACGATAGGAGTTATAATAGACCAAATTATGAGGAGAGGCATCGAGAATCGAAGGAGTACATACAGGATTTGCGGGGGAAGGAAGAAACAAAAGGGGTAAACGAAGACAGACCCAGAAATGATGATTCGCAACCTGGTACTAGTCAACAGGGGGGCAGAGAAGGAGGCCACCCTGAGGAAAAAAACGTCAATGAACCGACGGAAGTAGGAGACAAGGATTATGCACTAACTGACCTCTATATAATCAATGAAATCTACCAAACTACGGACGACGACTTATTGTTTGAGGAAGAGAATTGTGAGAAGAGAACGACTATATTATTACCCATAGTAGAGATTGCTATTGAAGAGAAGAAATTTAAAGCTTTTTTGGACACGGGAGCGTCTGCGTCGGTCATGTCGACACAGACGTATGATCAGATAAAAGATAGTGAGGAAGTTACTTCGATGCCTGTATCAGCTGTGAAAGTCAGGGGAATTTTCCAAGATAAATCAGTCAGATGAAAAATTCAAGCTCTTATTGAATTTAAGATTGGAGAACGTAGATATGAGCACATCTTCATTATCATGGATAGGATAAATTTCGACGCAATCCTCGGGATGGACTTTATAGTCAAAGTGAGAGCCATCATCGATATGAAGAATAGGATGATTAAGTTCAATGGAAATACTGACACAGAAGAACCCGGAACGAAGGAAGAGGAAAACATTCCAGATGAGGAAAGCCGAGAGATGATATTGGAATATATTATCAATGAAGTCGAAGCGGGAACGAGTCAGTATGCTAGGAAGATAGCAGGCTTTGTTGAGGTCGAGGGAGAATTTCAAGATCTGATAAGGGAATTTAAGGATGTGTTTGATGACAAGCCTGGTCTCATCAAAGGATTTCAATACCAGATTAGACTAACTGATAATGCTCCGTATCAGAGAAAACAGTATCCGATTCCCTAGAAATACCATTCACAAGTTGCAGATATTATTAAGAAGATGGAGAAAGATGGCATTGTGAGGAAACAGGCAACGTTGTACATCAATCCATTTACTGTGGTCAAAAAGGCAAATGGCCAGTTGAGGCTTTGTCTAGACGCCTGCAGAATCAATAGCTTGATATTACCGGAAAATGATAGACCACCTAAGATTAGAGAGCTGTTGAGACAGTTTAGGGGGAAGTCATGCTTTTCAAGCATCGATCTCACCGCTTCATTTTACCACATAGCGTTAACGGAGGACAGTATGGCATATACTGGATTTCTGTTTGACCAAACCATTTACGTTTTCTGTAGACTTCCGTTTGGGGTTTGATTGCTTTGATTAGAGCCTTGGATGGTAAATTGAGAGAAGAAGTAAAGAGGAACGTCATTTTCTATGTCGACAACCTCATCATATCTTCAACTACAGCAGAAGATCATATGGGTCATTTGAGAATGTTGCTAGATAATCTGCGAGAGGAGAACTTTAAGGTTAATTTCGATGAGTGCCACTTCTTTCATGAAAAAATAAATGTTCTGGGACATACGATCGACAAGGATGGATACCACCTGAACCAAGAGAAAATCGAGGCGATTCTGCAGTTTCCGAAGCCAACTAAAGTGAAGAAAGTCAGTGAGTTCGCTGGAATGTGCCAGTATTTTGCTGCACATTGTCCTGGATACTCAGAAATAATGTTTCCATTATATGAATTATTGAAAAAAAAAATAGATGGCAATGGAATCAGGAAACAGAGGCAGCATTTGAAAGAGCCAAAGAAATGCTAAAGAATAACGTCAAGCTCGAATATCCGGACTTCGAACGTATATTTTACATTGAAACGGACGCATCGAAAATAGGAATAAGTGCTGTATTATATCAACTCGATGAGGAGAAAAAGAAGTACAATATTGCCTTCAGTAGCAGGAAGTTGAGACCTCAGGAGACTAACTATTTTACTACAGAGTTGCAGGCTCTAGCTTTTGTATCGGCGCTCCAGCAAAGGAAGAAGGTTCTCATTGGTCATCAGATCGTGATCATCACAGACCACAAAGCTCTTCAATTCATCCTTCAGACCGACCTTTCATGTGACAGATTGATTCGATGGTCATTATTTTTGCAACAATTTAATGCAACCATTATCCATAGACCTGGAAAGGATAACATTCTTGCAGATGCCCTATCTCGTAATCCAGTTGAGAACGTTCGAGTCAACATGATAGAACTCGAAGACGAGGATAGAGAAACTGTTGCACGTCTGAGAAATATTGCTGTATCTCAGAGGAGGCATACACCATGTAGGCCGATATATCGATTCTTGCAAGGCAGGAGGGATAATTTTGATCCAGAGTACAGTGAGGTCCAGAAGAGATCGAGACACCATGTGTTGATCGGAGAAATCGTCTGCAGATATGTTGATGTAGACCACTCCAAAGTACGGATTGTAGTACCACCGAAGCTGAACAACCCGATTATTTGGTTAACGCATCGAAGTATAGGACACGGAGGATTGGACGAAACCCTTAGGGAGAAATTTGTTTGGCAGAATATGAGGAAAACGGTTGGAGAGATCATTAGGTCAAGCGAAGACTGTCAGAAATGTAAACATGCATCAGAATTGTTAAAGGCAAACCTTAAGGTCGATTCACACTGTACGTTACGTAACCTTTCCGTTTCCTTTCCATCACATCACCGTGCATGAAAGTTTACTGTATTTTAAATGAGTACATGCACACTGCACGTTACATACACCTTCCGTGACCCTTCCGTTTCCCGACAGGATTGTTTGGCAGCAATGTTTACGGAACGTATGCGGTCACTTATTGACAGTGTGCACTAGCAACCATTTCCATTCCGTGTCTAGAAGGCGTGTTTTGGCGCTTTGTGTTTATTCACTGGCATTAACCTGGGTTAGGTTTGGTTACAGTTTGTGGTTATACTCGCAAAAACGAAATAGGTTATAAGAAAAGTTAGCAATATGGCGACGAAAGATGTATTGGAATAATTCCAATACATCTTTCAATTATCAATCTAATCAATTATTGATATGGTGAATAAATAATGGTATTGGAATTGATATGGTGAATAAATAATGATGATGTCGACCATATGATTCTGTTTCCTACAATATATAGAGGGCGAAACTATTTTTAAAAATATCGCAATGGCTCTGAATGCTTCCAGAGAACAGTATTTCCCCCCAGGGGCTCACATCTAGTGGGACGTGGGTTGGCAACCACGGGACCCCAGCTGAGTCCGGCATTGCTTCCACTTACTTGTGCCGGTCTCCTCTCTGTCTTCTTTCCTGTCGACCTCCCTTGGTCAACTCTTGTTCTTTTCCGACCCCAACGGTATTAGGGTATCCGAAGCCTAGGGAGTACTTCACTTTCCCGCCTTAATTGGCCCGTGTCTCATCTTTCCTGATCCAGCGCTGTTTTTGTTAATTGGCTCCCCGTGTATCTAAATTCCCTTTAGCATTTTTTTTTTTCGCATCTACACTCCATTTTGTGGGTATTTTCAATCTACGTTGCATTTTGTAAGTCTTTTCGATCTAAGTTGCATTTTGCGAGTGTTTTCAACCACAATTGCAATCGTGAAATATAAAATTAGAAAACCACAAAGAATTTGATATTAGCCTATATGATTTCATTTGTTGAGTGCTGAGTGGTTCAAGTTCAAACATGATTTGATATCCGTACTTTCAATGGTAGTTTCAGATTATGCTTGAATTGGCGCTTCTAATGTGGTTAAAATTTCAGTAACCACAGTAGTAGCTTGGTTAGTAATTTCACCACCAGACTATACCCGGGTTAACATCAAAGCTCGCCAAAAAGGTCTGGTTAGCTTTTGTATTAACCAAAGTATACCATACGCCAAACCGCGTCTTATATTCCAGCATCATGGGCGAAAAATTGATTGAGCATGTAAGTAAACATCCAGCGCTGTATGATTTTCTGTATTTCGCTCTTTTAACATATCATGAACCCATTTTCTTCGTTTCCTTTTTCTTGTACTACGCTCCTCCTCGTCTAAAATAATAATAGCACATAGTACTAATTTTTTTTTCTGGACCACATTCTGTCACTAAGTCCTGAAATTGCTAACTTTTCTTATAACCTGTTTCGTTTTGGCGATTTTGTGGTTACCGCAAACTATAACCAAACCTAACCCAGGTTAAAACCAAAGGGAACGCAAAAACACGCCTTCTAGACACGGAATGGAAATGGTTGCTAGTGCACTCTGTCAATAAGTGTCCGCATACCTTCCGTAAACACATCGTCGTGACAAGGAACGGTACAGTATGGTGTGAATACAACAACTTTTAACGCAACGGGTATGGAAAGGAAACGGAAAGGTTACGCAACGTATAGTGTGAATCGACCTTAAGTCTATTCTACCAACGAAACCCAAGGAACTATTTGCCTGTGACATTTATGGTCCTTGCCCGAAGGGACAACGAGGAAATCAGTTTCTGCTAGTTACCCTCGACGTGTTCTCGAAGTTGGTAATTTTGAGTCCTATGCAGAAGGCAAATTCCCACAATGTGATCAACCGGTTTGAGCAAGACGTGATTCCTAATGCCGGGAAACCTGAATTCTTTTTGACGGACCATGGGACGCAGTTTACGTCGGTAGAATTCAGAGATGCCATGGATAGACTGGGGATCAAACACATATGTAGTAGTGTGAGATATCCAGAGTCCAATCCAGCGGAGAGGATTATGGCTATTGTTGCTAGTTTCTGCAGACTATACTGCGCAGATAACCATCAAGGTTGGGTAAAGATTATTCCTATAATCCAGGACTGCATTAATTCGACTGTTCACGAGAGCACAGCAGACATACCATCAGTTTTGCATTTGAACAGAAGACCTGTAAGGCCCTGGGATAATCTGTTTAATCTCCCAGAGGACCCCGAACCGACGAGAGATGCCAGGATAGAAACAGCGAGGGAAAACCTGCAGAAAGCAGCGGACAAGAGAAATAAGAGGACAAAAGGAAAACGATTTAGTAATCCACTTAAAAGAGGAGACCTCGTATTGATAAGACGTCCTACTAAAGCTAATGTTTCCAAGAAGATATATGTGAAATTTAGCAGACTGTTTCGAGGCTCATTTAAGGTAGACGTTGTCTACGGAAATAACTGTTATCGTATTTTTAAGATTGAGGACGAGCAGTTAGTTGGAAAGTTCAATGCAAAGAACCTCAGGAAAGTTTACAAGCAGATAAAGTAAAGTACAAATTCGTGTCCAAGATGTTGGTTTATAGAAACTGAAGTTGCAAAAGTATTTGTCACACTTTTGCAATCTTCGTTAGGAATGAAATGTCCCCGAATTCGTATAAAGAGATACCAGGAACAGGTATGAAAGGCAGCCATAGAAAAGGGATCATTTATTTAAAATTGGAAAAATGAATTTCGGAACAGGTCCATTACACAAGATTTATAGTCATGTAGTATTGTCCAACAAGAAGCTTGTTAGCTGCATGTAATCACCTCCTAGAAAGGGCGGATCTGATTGGATCATCCTACGAGATAGACCAAAGGCAGTACTTGAGGAAAGAGAACGCGATTGGAGGATCCAAGGGGCGACCTTATAAATGGAAGATTTTATTTTGGCAAGTATGCTATTTAATGCAGTTGGATGTATCGAAGATTGGAAATGAATCGAAGAAATTATTTAAGATATTATCGGGAAATGTTTTCCTTGGATAATTTACGCCCGAAGTATGTATAATGATATTCAGGTCCGAGCTATGCATCATGGGACCTTGAGAAAGAGGGGCGGGAGTTCTGGAAGCAGGTGGCAGGAAGAGACGGCCATTGTGTGTGAGGTATTGCGACACGAGTCTTTGAACTATATGGAGGCGGGCAGAGCGCTGCGGAAATGCATTTCGGGAGTGATTGTTCATGTATGATGGTTAAGGAAGTGATTTGAACGAGTGAAACATCGTGTCTAACTGTGCCAATGTAGTGCGAAGCACGAAAGTCTATGTGTGATTTTGAGTGGGTTCTGGAATATTCCATGGTAGTGACCGGTGGCGTGGTCTTAATATGAATTATCAGTTTGCATTATGTGACGCGTATGTGGAGAAGGTGTAATTATGAATGTACATCGTGAATGACACTGTAAGTACATATTTGGAAGGATGTATTTGCAAGAGACACGATATCTTGGGAACGATATGTTCGATTGTGAAATGGAATGCAATAAAATGATGACGAACATCGAGGACACATGGTGGGAAGGAACACTTGATTTGTCACAGGAAGCCATGTTATATTGTTAAATTTATGCTGTGGGAAATGTAGTGTGCATTATGGATGTAAGAATTCCTCCGAGTGGAGTCACTTAAAAATGGAATGCAGGAAAAGCAATGACCACACAACTACTTCATGGAATGCACAAACTGATGAAGATCATCATGGACTATAACCAATCTAAGGATGGAGAGAGGCTACAAAATTGCCCGGAGGAAGGAGAAGAAGAGCAAGGACGATGCGAAGACCGAGGATCGAACAAGTGGACTGTCAGGGGGTGGACCGGACACCGCGGATATCCGGGTCTCATTTGAAACCATGAAACCGTGGGCCGGCTAGGTACAACAAGCTCGCCACGATCGAGAACAGGTGAAATGACGCCGGTAGTGAGGCTAGGAACTCGCCAGGATGCAGTTTCCCGATCCTGTGTGCATTTGGGTCTACACGTGTTTCATCGCCAGATCTGCCAAAAGTAAGACAAGCTCTCCATTCAAATAGCCCCTGTATTTAGATTAGTATAACTTGTAGCATGCTTGGTGTGATCATTTTATTTCAGTAGAATTCTGTTGTGTAGTTGGTTTAGACCTGGTGGTCAGTGATTTTATTCATCGAAGCAAGTTACTGTGTGCTTTTAGTAGGCTAGTTAGCCTCAGTTCCAGCTATGTTTGGGGATCTTTGCAGGCGAGTTAACTTCATGTTGACCGTGCCTGGTTTAGTGGAGTCCTCGCTTCGATGATTACCGCTGGCATTTAAACATTTTTAATGTTGATACAGATTTGAATTTCGACCTCTTGGGATTTCGAAATTAATTATTTTTTGGATTTAAGAGTGTTTCGAGATGAACAGTTTCCTTTGCACTTTACTTCTTCGCATTTCATATTTTCGCGCCGTTGCCACTTCGCTTTTTTAGAGGAGTTAGTTTTTCGCAAATTAGATTTTCTTAGATGTGTATTTTTGGATTTAGCTATTTTTGATCTTCGATGTTTCTTTTCATATTGTGAATTTGCACAATTAACCGACTTAGCATTTGAATTATTTACTCGATTTTGGATTTTCACATTTCGGTAAATTTTGAATTTTGGATTTTGAAATGTTCACTTTGAAAATTTATTCCATTTTTATATTGGAATTTGAATTAATTTTTTTCTTCGGATTTTCAGAAAATCCTGATTAATTTATTTTTGGATTTTGAGTAATTTGGGACTTCAATCCTGACATGAGATTTTCCAAATTTATATTTTATTCTTCGTTTGGAAGTGTAAATTAATTTTCAGTTTTGACTTTTAGAAAATTTCTCGTTGAGTGGAAGTTAGTTGCTACTCTGATCGTTCAGACGAAGAGTTCTTTCGAAAACAATTTTGAATTATAAAATGTAATGATGATTCGAGCGATGTTCTCGACTGTTGTTATAGAGTGACACAATGTATATACATAATTAATTATTTCAATGTTTAATGAATATAGTGCACACATAAGTGACCAATGTTTTTTAGTTGGCACTCACAATCAATGTAACTTGAAACGGATTATAGTTAGGCATATCTCGTGCTTAGTTAACACGCACTAGGAAATTGTCATTCGATCTGTAACTGCTACTGCTTTTAAAGCGTATTTAAAATTAGTATCAAAGTCAATGAATTACTTATAACTTGAGGGAGAGATGTTCATTTTTGATAGTGTTGGATGGTTGTGTTTACATTGAAGGGGTGTGCGTTAATACCAATTGTTTCTTTGGTAAACAAGAGTTTAGTGCTTTTCAGTCGGTCAACACGAATGTACCCAAAAGAGATGGGTTATGCCCTAATCCTGAAATAAATTACATTAGATTACTAAAACACTAGGATGACCAGTTTCGATCGTCAAGCGATCATCATCAGATCCATTACACTTAGGCTACAAAATCTATGTTTGAAATACAGGTGAAAATATTTACAATATGTACAATTATTTAGTTGCAGTATTGGTACTGCAACTGTCAATGTATGCTAAATGCAGTATATATGTTAGGTGAAATGCTAAATGGTGATAGCTATCCGGAGATTGTACTTTAGAGAGATTATATGGTTGTAAACTATGGTTAAACTAGAAAATTTTAGGCTAACTACTTATCTGATTGTCTTCCGTACTACAGCTACTCGCAGTTTTCGTGCTCACTGGAACTCACTGTGCGGTTGACTGCGGTGGTTATCTTAACGACTGGTTTTTCCCTGCCTTCTCCCCCCTGTACCTGTCGTTGGAAAGACAAAAACATCTCTGTAAAGAACACAACAGAACTAGTAACAGCATTGAACACCCTACAAATGAAACCTAGCTTCAGGCTAGTATCCTTCGACGTAACTAACATGTACACCAATATTCCGATTATTGAAGCAATCAACACTATCGAAAACAACTTAAAATCCAACAATTCGGTAAAAGAAATTGAAGAGATTGTGAGATTACTGAGGGTCGTTCTCACCCAAAACGTGTTTCAATTCGACAATAAAATATACACCCAGAGAGAAGGCCTAGCAATGGGATCGCCACTAAGTGGGTTAATCGCTGACATCTTCATCAATGCACTAGAAAATGCGTTCTTAGAAAAGACTTCAACAAAGGGAATAGTAATATGGAAAAGATACGTAGATGATGTAATTTTCATCTACGATACTGAACTAACAAGCGAAGAAACAATTCTCCAATCCATTAATAGCCTTCACCACTCTATCAAATTCACTAAGTAATCCGAAATAGACCGGAAAATAAATTATCTCGATATAACTATTGAACGTAAAGACTACGACCTTTCATATTCCATATTCCGGAAAGCAACACAAACCTCGCATGCAATCGACAATCAGTCTAATCACCCCAGTACGCACAAACTAGCGGGTTTCAATTCAATGGTGCACAGGGCTTTAAACATACCCATGTCAAAAGACAACTATAATAAGGAAATAAGAACTATTATGCAAATAGCAAAGGAAAACAACTTCTCGCCAAGCAAAATAAATCAAATTATAGCCAAACATAAAAATAAAGATAAAACGATTCCCAAACCGGACAGTAATGAGAAAAAATTTGCGCGTTTCAACTATGTGAATGCGAATACATATAAAATCACTAACCTATTCAAAAAACAAGGCATAAAGATAGCTTTCACGACGAAAAAAAAACAACCGCTAGGCACCTCCTAAATGAAAAAAAATCCACTGCCTGCTTCCAGTCTCCGACCGGGTCAGGAATGGAATGAATGGAGCCCCTATCTAGCGGCGAGGATATGAACTGTGCCGGCTGCCGTGGCCTGACGCACTCCTCTGGGGCAATGATTAAATGAATGACAGATGAAATGAAATGATAGTGGAGAGTGTTGCTGGAATGAAATTTTGACAGGGAAAACCGGAGTACCCGGAGAAAAACCTGTCTGCCTCCGTTTTGTCCAGCACAGATCTCACTTGGAGTGACCGGGATTTGAACCACGGAACCAGCGGTGAGAGGCCGGCGTGCTGCCGCCTAAGCCACGGAGGCTTTTTGGGCACCTCCTAAATAGTAATCTAAATAAACGTGACCCGTATTCAAGGTCAGGGGTATATTCTATAACGTGCCAAGACACCGATTGTCAAGCTAATTACATCGGGCAGAGTGGAAGGCGAGTAGACACACGTTATAATGAACATAGGAATGCGATAAGATACGAAACACATTCAGCCGTGTGCGAACATATGTGTGACGCAGGGCACAGCTTTACCAACATAGAGTCGGACCTTAAAATAATCCATCACGAATCGAAAGGCAGAGCTATTGACATAAAGGAAACAATCGAGATACACCTAGCCAAACGAAACAATCCCAACAATCTAAATGAACACACGTTAATGGAGAGCTCACCCCTCTTCACGCTACTAAAAACACACCCTGTCGGAAACAAAACACAATTTAGCGACACAGCCAAGCTAGATAAAAAAAGGGGGGAAATTAGGGGTTTTTTAATAGGTAAATGTTATCTGGATCAGGTGTACGATGTACTTTTCTTCTGCAATAAACCAAGGCCCATATTCGCGGCAGTATTAAAGGTGCCGGGACGTCCTCATAAGACCGTCAACGCTTAGTTCGAATGGGTTATGCTCCACGCGTGGCGAGGGCTAATCCACGGTCTTTAATAGTTGTAGACCCACCTCATTCAATAACATACATCTTATCTAGGTTGGCAACACCTCACATAAACACATCGATATCACTCCCCACAGCACGTAGGGACAGGGGGGAGAAGGCATGGAAAAACCAGTCGTTAAGATAACCACCGCAGTCGACCGCACAGTGAGTTCCAGTGAGCACGAAAACTGCGAGTAGCTGTAGTACGGAAGACAATCAGATAAGTAGTTAGCCTAAAATTTTCTAGTTTAACCATAGTTTACAACCATATAATCTCTCTTAAGTACAATCTCCGGATAGCTATCACCATTTAGCATTTCACCTAACATATATACTGCATTTAGCATATACTGACAGTTGCAGTACCAATACTGCAACTAAATAATTGTACATATTGTAAATATTTTCACCTGTATTTCAAACATAGATTTTGTAGCCTAAGTGTAATGGATCTGATGATGATCGCTTGACGATCGAAACTGGTCATCCTAGTGTTTTATTAATCTCATGTAATTTATTTCAGGATTAGGGCATAACCCATCTCTTTTGGGTACATTCGTGTTGACCGACTGAAAAGCACTAAACTCTTGTTTACTAAGGCAACACTGAAAATATGGCTTCAAACACCACAATGTTTCTTTGGTATTTCGAAGGTCGACCCCAGTAAGGGATGTTATATCCTGGGAACCTTTCCTCTGTCAATGGTTGTTGTTGTTTGTTGGCTGCGTTTAGTGTGTGATTAGGATAGCAGTCTAGTTAGTCAGCTTTGAACTGTGGTTGCCGTTCGTTGGAACGTTGAGTTATTGGGGTTTGTGGAGTTTATTTCGACTGCTGTTAGATTATTTTACTGTGTGTGATGACAGTATTTCTTTTTATTCGTATTGTATGATCACCTTGGTGTTGTTTGATGTTTATCTGTTAGGCTGTCGCGTTCTTGCAGATCAGCTGGTTCGTCGATACCGGGTGCTCCACAAGTTTCGTATTCAGGACGTTGATATTAATTCAGTTTATGATTGTTGTTATTGTTTTTGAAGATTGGATCAAAACAGGGGTTCAATGGATAGCACTCTCATCTTTATTGATCGGAATGCTAAGCCATATTTTGCCCGATAATCTCGATGTTGATCACTGTCAGTTAGTGTTGGTGAATCCTATGTCTATAAAGATTAGTGGAGGAACATTGGGGTAGATAATATTCTAGGATGACATGTATATAGATAATATTCGGTATTTCTTAAATTTAGTATTTGAATTAAAAGGTATTTCGGTAATTAAGTAAAGAATAAAACTCAGGATCTGTGTATAGATTAAAATATTGTATTGTAAATAGTGAGAGGCCGTCATTATTTAAATCAATTAAGGGGGTTGTTTCTTTTCTTCATAAATATTTTTTATTGATCCTGATAGCAAAGGCATAGCGATATGTTGCCAATTTATTAGTTGTTGATTTTAGGTCGTTATTTTTGTAATTTAGCTGGCGTTATATCAGAGATTGTGCCATAAGGCATTAACAGTAATGACATTTAATTATGGATCTTCGGTTTGTTAATAACCATCTTTGCGTTGCTTACTTTTTTGAATAAATTTGGGCACGCATTTGCGTCTGCTTATACCATTTCAAAATACTCTTGCGTTGTAATTTATAGATAGTGGGAGGTTAGGAAAATGCCATGGTTATTATAGCGGCTTGAACCATTTTATTCATTCCCCTGTCCCTGTTACGCCCGTGTGATTGAGAGTCTTGCGCTCTAGTGTGTGTTGTCGCTGATCCTGTGGAGGATTATCCATATCGCCTGATATGTGTCCACGATTTGCAGAGTGTGTGATGCCGGATATTATGGTAAGTATTATCAGCCGGGGTACTGCCGTTAGTATCGATCCGCTGTTATCTTGGATTGTGGCATTCACGACACTGCTGAAATCGCGTAAAGTACATTGAAAGACTTACTAAAAGCAATTTAGATTGTCAATCTTTACAAAATGCAATTGAGGTTGAAAATACTCGCAAAATGCAATTTAGTTAGAAAAAACATACAAAATGCAACGTAGATTAAAAATACCTACAAAATGGAGTGTAGATGCAAAAATAAAATCGCTAAAGAGAATTTAGATACACGTAGAGCCAAGTAACAAAAACAGTGCGGGAATCTTAAAGAGAAAAGGAAATATAGTGAAAAGAAAACAAGAGGTCTGATCCCTCGAAGAAGGACGGATCAGGAAAGATAAGACGAGGGCCAATTAAGGCGGGAAAGTGAAAGACTCCCTAGGTCTCGGATACCCTTATACCTTCAGGGTTGAAAAAAAAGCAAGAGTTGACCAAAGGAGGTCGACAGGAAAGAAGACGGAGAGGAGCCCGGCACAAGTATGTGGAAGCAATGCCGGACTCAGATGGGGTCCCGTGGTCGCCAACCCACCTCCCATTAGATGTGAGCCCCTGGTGGTCAAAAGCATTTAATTAGAAATCAATTGAGGAGATATTATCGCTTTTATCTTTCTGAAGCAAAGGCATGAGCATCAGCTAAATTAAATGACAATAGCTGATGCTAGCACGCCAAATGGCAAATAGTAATACAATACACAGGTTTTGTGCTGCGCAAAACAGTTACTTTTATCATTTTAAATGATCTTGTCGACTTCGTCGTTACGCTGGGGTCTGGCGTTACGTTACCGTGACGGGACGAAATGTACCCAGATGCACTGAGGTGTGTGACGTCATAGTACCGCTTGGTGCACGTGTTCCCCGACAATCTCTACTTCGTTAGTATAAGACAAAAATCCCCCATTCTTGGATGTCACGGGTAGTCTCGAGAACCACTGGATGGATTTTGATGCGGTTTTCACCATTCTGTAAAGGATATCTCGAGGAAAGATTCTGTTGAAAATAATTTATGTATGATCAAAGGAAGCCAAGCAGTAACGATTTCAGTGAAAAAGTCGAAAACAAACTTGGCGTCCGTGCGCTTCTTAAGCTTACGCTGGGCAAACCGTTAAAAATATCAATATACTATGAGCGTAGGAATCGGTCAGCATGAAATGTTCTAAAAAAAAGTCCGCGAGAGCATATCACAATCTCAATACATCGCCCACTATAAGTGTTTTTAGACTGGATGGAAGGGGCACGTCCCCGCGCGCTCTGGTGAGCGTGACGGAATCCTGCGCGCTTGACCTTGCTTTGCCCTTGGTTGGCACTTGCCGTTCGCGAGTAATTTGAAACAAGATAAGCGAGATAGCCTTTCTAGCATTTTTCATTATTTGTAGCATTTAAAATGATACGAAGTCTAGTCTTTCAGACTGACTGTCACAACACTGCTATTTTAATCGGTTCGACTAAAGCACATCGATCCGTTAATCGTATTTTAGATTAATCGATTAAATCGACAGATCTATCAATAATTATTATGCATGGGCTTTGAGTCTCTTTTAACTACTGCAGCTTTTAGAGAAGCCCGGGTGCCGAAATACTGCCCTGAGTGCCAGCAAATCTGCTGAGGCTCCCTTGTATTTAAATACCCTCAAATGCTTACTCCTCGCAGGGGCTCACATCTAGTGGGACGTGGGTTGGCGACCACGGGGCTTAAGCTGAGTCCGGCATTGCTTCCACTTACTTGTGCCGGGCTCCTCTCCGTCATCTTTCCTGTCGACCTCACTTGGTCAACTCTTGTTCTCTTCCGACCCCGACGGTATTAGGGTATCGGAGGCCTAGGGAGTCTCTTCCTTTCCCGTCTTAATTGATCCTTGTCTCATCTTTTCTGATACCCTCCTTCTGCGAGGGGTCAGCCTTCTTTTTCATTTCCTGTTATCTCCTGCCTTGTGCTCAAGGTCCTCAAGGAGGCAGGGTGTATGTAGCCCCACCACTTTTGGTGCACCCTGGATAGTGCTACACCCTCAAGGGCTCACAACTGGTGAGTTCGGGAGTTGGTGACCCCGAGGGATTCCTGAGCTGGGTCCAGTTTCCCCCTTTTGTCCATTACCTGTGGGGTGGACCATCTCCTCTTTCACTTTCCTATCTGCCTTTCATGGCTCTCCGTTCTTCTAAGTCCCTCAATCTGCATTCTTCGAGGGTTGAGGGCATTTCTTTTCCTCCTGTTCTTTATTTGCCTTATTCTCATTTTGTTTTCCATTTCTTCTTCTAGTATATAAGGTGCGTTCAAAAAGTAACGAGCCGGAGGCTGTAATGCGCAATCCGGTGACGACATCGGCTAATCGTGGCGTGTGTAATGAGGTGTGGTTCCGACCAGTGCGTGGAAGGTCACAGCACATCGCTAGAGGCACGCGTGCACGTCACTTGACCCGTAATCATTAACATAAGTCCTAGAATAATTTGGTTGGTTGCTGAGAACGTTCCTCAATAAAATTCTTGGAGGCAAATGCCTATTTCGTATTTAGTAGAAGGAGACAGACTCATACTTGAGTTTGGTTGGATGATCGCTGAACAAGGCAGCAACGTAGGTTTCAAAAACTAACCAGGGATAGATTAAGAAGCTGGAGGTGACATAAAAGTGCTGGGAGTACGAAAGATTTGAGAACTGTAGAAATCACAAACGTTGCGAACGAAAACAACAAAGGTTGAAAATTAAGGGTAAGAAGAGCAATTCATTAAACACTAGTTCTAATTGTTAGTAAACAAATTTCAACGCCTCGTTCGTACGAGAACTTCAGTCAGAGAATGCTTAAAGATAATTCTCCTTAAAATATAAGTTGAGTAAGAAAGTTAGGAGTAACGTGTATATAAACTTCTGAATCTATATAATGTTTAATGTTTGAAGGGAATGGAAGTTGAATCACGATGTGCACTTTGAAAACATGTATTTTTACCATCCATCAGACATTACCAAAACTGGGTGTGTATGGAGGTACTGTTTTATCTAACACATTTTTCATTTGACAGAACTAACTAACTGAAACTGTACGGTTTTGAAACAGTAAACGTTTTATTGTGACACAGCATACAAGAATTTATTTCATTAAATCGTTGACTAGAAATTAGCTTTTCTCAACAATGTAAATAATGGACAAAGTGTTTTCGTTGATTTCTGATCAAATGAAGTAATGAAAGAAACCCAATGAAATAAATCCCAATGAGCAAATATGTGTAAAGAGAATTCCTCCGTGTTCATTTGGTTTTGGTCTACGCCGATGTTCTTCCTGATGACATATACAAACACGGGTGGCAATTCCATCCCTCAGTCATCTGGGTGCGAGACCATTGGTTCTCACGTCCTGTTCGTGATTCCCAAATGCTGGTATATGCACTTAATATGTTTCACATACATAGTGGTGATATCGTAAGAACAATATAATGTAACCAAAAATAACTATTTTTCAGGAGATGGCACCACAAAGTAGAGATTTGATGATACGCCATATTTCCACTGAAATTTCACTTTCAAAATTTGTGTCGGTTACACCCTTATTCCGGTTGTATGAAATACGGGAACACTTCGTTGAAAATGAACCACAACGTAATAATATTGAAAATTCAAAGTAAAATTAATGTCTTCCAGACTTTCCTTTGTCTTTCATGTTCCGTAGATTAGGATAAAATAGGCATATATCGCAAGCAAATCGAAATCTCTAGGTATACCTTCTGTGACGATGAGGGCAGGCCGCAAAGTGTTCAGGTGGAGATAATGACCACCTTCGGTTACATCAGTAATAGAATGGTAGAGAATGGGGGCGCTAAGAACGATGTTGTGAATCATATCATAAAGGCCACGGGAGCCTTTGAACAATTACGTCCAATATGCCAGACAAGAGAACTGACAATCACCAAACTTTGGACATATGAGTGAAATGTTAAGTCGATACTTAACTGTAGGTGTGATACATGGAAGGTGGCGACTGACATTAAGATGAAGATTCATATTTTCTTTAATAAGAGCCTTAGAACCATTTTGAGGATATACTGGTCGAATATCATGGGGGAATGTGCCAAGAATAGAGTCGGAGCTTACACGAGATCTCTCAATCTATGTTCCAGCAAGTAACATAAAAGTAAGTAACATAAAATAATTGACACATTGAAGCACCTACCCCTGAAATTTTCCCTAGTATGTACGATGCACGTGAACATGTTAAATGCATCTATGGAGTTGAACACATTCCAAATCATAATCATCATCAACATGAGTTTCTATTACATTAATATTAATTCTTCTGTCACCATTTCCAAGTAAAAATTGCCTACTTTTAAAATATATTACTTATTTATTTAAGTAATAGATTATATTAACGATACAATTTTGTCACCAACATTCTCATCCGCTTTTATTTATATATTCTTCTTCTTATTATTATTATTATTAATAATAATAATAATACTATTATCATCATCATCATCAATGGCATTAGTATTGTATTCCTGTTAGATTTAAGTACTATTGTTCCATTTATACTTGTATGATTTGCACTGTATTCATATAATCTGGTTAGAGGGAAGAAGGGACCCATTGGCCCTAATCTTAACAGACGAAATAAATCTAATCTAATTCTGAAACGTAATTGGGAGTACTAAATCTTCTCAAATGTCCTATCAGCTCATTTTCAGATGATAGCAGGGTACATTTCAATTACGTTACTACAGCCCGGTCATTATGCTTAAAGTTGATGACTTCATAAGACTGTTAATCAGCCTCACTCTCCAGAGCATCGTTGAGAAGAGAAACTTCAAAATTTATTGAAATATCTTGTGAAATCCATTCTCTTCCTTTCTCTCTTAATTGTTAGCATCATTTCTTTCTTCATTCGTTTACTCGCTCATTAGCTGTTCCACTCACCGCCTCCACAATAGCTATTCCACTCACCGCCTCCACATTAGCTGTTCCACTCACCACCTCCACATTAGCTGTTCCACTCACCGCCTCCACATTAGCTGTTCCACTCACCACCTCCACATTAGCTGTTCCACTCACCGCCTCCACATTAGCTATTCCACTCTCCACCTCCACATTAGCTATTCCACTCACCGCCTCCACATTAGCTATTCCACTCACTGCCTCCACATTAGCTGTTCCACTCACCACCTCGCATATTAGCTGTTCCACTTACCGCCTCCACATTAGCTGTGCCACTCACCGCCTCCACATTAGCTGTTCCATTCACCACCTCCACATTAGCTGTTCCACTCACCGCCTCCACATTAGCTGTTCCACTCACCACCTCCACATTAGCTGTTCCACTCACCGCCTCCACATTAGCTATTCCACTCACCGCCTCCACATTAGCTATTCCACTCACCGCCTCCACATTAGCTATTCCACTCTCCACCTCCACAATAGCTGTTCCACTCACCGCCTCCACATTAGCTATTCCACTCTCCACCTCCACAATAGCTGTTCCACTCACCGTCTCGCACAATAGCTATTCCACTCACCGCCTCCACATTAGCTATTCCACTCTCCACCTCCACAATAGCTGTTCCACTCACCGTCTCGCACAATAGCTATTCCACTCACCACCTCGCACATTAGCTATTCCACTCACCGCCTCCACATTAGCTATTCCACTCACCACCTCGCATATTAGCTATTCCACTCACCGCCTCCACATTAGCTATTCCACTCACCGCCTCCACATTAGCTATTCCACTCACCGCCTCCACAATAGCTATTCCACTCTCCACCTCCACATTAGCTATTCCACTCTCCGTCTCGCACAATAGCTATTCCACTCACCGCCTCCACAATAGCTATTCCACTCACCGCCTCCACAATAGCTATTCCACTCTCCACCTCCACATTAGCTATTCCACTCACCGTCTCGCACAATAGCTATTCCACTCACCGCCTCCACAATAGCTATTCCACTCACCGCCTCCACATTAGCTATTCCACTCTCCACCTCCACAATAGCTGTTCCACTCACCGCCTCCACATTAGCTATTCCACTCTCCACCTCCACAATAGCTGTTCCACTCACCGTCTCGCACAATAGCTATTCCACTCACCGCCTCCACATTAGCTATTCCACTCTCCACCTCCACAATAGCTGTTCCACTCACCGTCTCGCACAATAGCTATTCCACTCACCACCTCGCACATTAGCTATTCCACTCACCGCCTCCACATTAGCTATTCCACTCACCACCTCGCATATTAGCTATTCCACTCACCGCCTCCACATTAGCTATTCCACTCACCGCCTCCACATTAGCTATTCCACTCACCGCCTCCACAATAGCTATTCCACTCTCCACCTCGCACATTAGCTATTCCACTCACCACCTCGCACATTAGCTATTCCACTCACCGCCTCCACATTAGCTATTCCACTCACCGCCTCCATTCACTTACATGATTCCAATATAAGGCTTCCTTGCAGTTATTTCTGCTTCACTGACTACCTACTTTGCTGCTACAACTATTCCTTTGCCGAGTAAAGAGGGCAGAGTCTGCAACGGGTGCTATCTACCACAACATCTTAGTGACATTTCACTAAACACACCAACATACAGAGTATAATAATAATAATAATATCGTATGGCCTTGGGTGCCGGCTTTGTTATTTGACACCCAGAGGGCAGGTTGCATGTCAAATTTCGTCGGTCCTTGGAACGCTATGAAAGTCAAGGAGGTTAGATATCAAAGCTCCTTGACACTATAGCGCTTTCTAGTAGAGAATGGAGGAACTTTGTGTTGGCGGAAAATCCCGAGATTAATTTTGCCATTATGAACACGGCCTACTGAATTTAAATGGGTTCTTTAACATGCCAACAACGTATGGCATGCATGTCGTGATTTTTGCGCCTTTCAAAAAAATCACTTGCCACGGCCAGGAGCGAACCTGCAAACTAGGGGCTGGTAGTCCGACACGTTAACCACTCACCCACCGTGGCAAGCAACATACAGAGTAACCATGTGGACTGGGTTGCTAGCCTTCCGAGATCCGAGGATCGAAGTTCAAATCCCGGCGCAAAGAGCAGTCATCCTAAGTGTGTTTTCCCAGGTCTTCTCAGTTCTCATACTCATTTCTCGCATGTATGCCAGGAGAGTACCACACCGCGATACGTAAACATCATGGACGATATTAAATGTTAACCCCAAACACAACATAAAACACAAACAAGATACCGATTTAAAAAACGTTTAAAAAGGTATATATTGAGCCCTTGACCCACCCCGATGCGTTTTGGTTCAAACAAGCAAAATTCTTAAGAACATCCTATTGTAATAAACAGAGCTAAGATTTATATGTAATTGCTATTTGCATATTTTTTTCCTGAATAGTACACATTAAAAAAACCTTTCGGTGGTATTTTCACCTCTCTGGGACCAACAGAATTGAAATGTACCCAGCATATAAATGCATAAAACCGCGGTTTACAGAATAGAAGCATATACATGCATATTCTTGTGGTTTTCGTGTAGCCTAAATAGTTTGTTTTTCTTCGAATTACCCCCCCCCCCCCCTTCCGAATTCGGGCCCTGACCATCCTTAAGGTTCGAAAACAGAAATAATTTCTGAAAAGCCTATCTGGTGTGAATAATAGAACCGCAGGTTTCTAACCTTTAGTGAGGTCGTTCTCGTCATTGAAACTTTTATTGACTGATTTAAGAATATCATTCAAAACTGAAAACATAGAAAAAAATCTTGTTGTACAGACCAATGCAAATCCACTTCATTGACTCGCCTAATTCTGAACATTTTGTAAATGAACTTTTAAACTGTAACTTTTATAAGAAAACTTCTCTTCTAATACTTGAAAAACTTGAATGCGAGTACATCGCAGTGTATCATACATACAATTAGAAAATAAATCGTATATAAAGGTATGTAATTGGTTTTATCGTTTCACTTTCCTTTCTATAGTTTTTAACGGTGTTTTTCGAGTATATTCTGCATATTTAACTGCATATAATGGTTTTTTCGGGCATATCTATTGAGTATAAAACACATGGTTTTCGAACATACCTGGAGATTTTATCGAGCATATCGATCCGAGCCCTAGTAATTACATACTTTTATAACCCGGGTAGACATTTTTTTTTTAAACTTACCTTCATCGATTATGTTGTCCTCTATTCAAATTAAACAAATTAATTTTCCATATCTCTCTATATATATAAGAATGAAAGTTTGTCTGTTTTTTTCTGAATTTCTACGGAAATTTGCGTTATTTACGCGTTTCAGACTGTTTTATGACGGATGCGTGTGAAAATATTTTTTTGACTGTCTGTCTGTTTGTCTGTGGACAAGTATGTTCCCTTATAACTCGAGAACGGCTGGGTGGATCAACGTAAAATTTGGTACAGATATCCTACAGAGGCACGACTCTAATCATTGATGTAACTCTTCTCTGTAGCTACAATAAAAGGGGGCCTACCCCCTTAAAACCCTAGCTGAAATAGGCGTAGAAGGGCGAGACGAAGCTCATTTTCAGCCCCTCAATGTGAGAAATGAAACTCGGGGGCCCTTTGAAAACTGCCTTTTTAGGCCATAAAACCAACCGTTTTTGAGATATTCCCAGAAAACTAATTTCATTTAATACAATAATGAAAGAATGCAATCCGGTAACCATGGCAACAGAAACTCACAGGTCCATCTAATGCTGTAAGACGCAATACAATTCCATTTATTACATTACTGAGATAACCGACAGTAGTGGCTACGCTGGCTAAAGCGCAGCATTAGGCCATGGGACCAAGCTCTCTGCTGACCCGGTAGACGCGTGGGTTCGAGCCCCACCGTCGGCCGTCCTTGAAATGGTTTTCCGTGGTTTCCCCATTTTCACCACCAAGCAAATGCTGGGACGGTACCTTCTGACAGGCCACGGCCGCTTCCTTCCACATCCTTGCCCAGTTTCATTCATCTTCATCCATTCCATCTCTCATCCCGACGCGCAGGTCGCCCACGAGCGTCGACTAGAAAGACCTGCACTCGGCCTCTCAGGAGGCCAAACGACAAAAAAAAAAAAAATACTGAGATAGTTTGCAAACGGTTATAAGGCTATAACGGAACAAAATCAAGCTGTAAAATTCATCAATACATAGGGTATAATGCGCTTAAGGGGGTCAAGGGGTACTCTAGAATTTTTACACGCGATTTACACGTGCGGGTGTGGTACGGAAGGTCTATTACGTCCCTATCTCTATATTGCTATATTATTATACTACGGCCTACAACGACGAGACAAAGCTTATTTTCTGCCCCTTGGTGTCAGAAACAAAACTCGGGGACCCTAAATAGCCGTAAAGGGTTCCCGAAAACTACATTTTAAGCCTCTGATACCAACAGTTTCTGATATTCCAAGAAAACTAATTTCATTTAATAAACTAATGAAGGAATGCACGCCAATAGCCATGACAAAAACATCTCAAAAGGTGACATCCAACTTTCCATCTATTTCTGCAGGAAGAATGCCACTCCGTTTATTAAATTTCTGTGAACGTTTGCAAATGGCAATAAGGTTATCACGGAACCAACTAAAACTGTAAAATTCATCAATGCGCTTAAGGGGGTCAGGGGTTACCATAGATTTTTTTCACACAACTTAAACGTGCGTACAGAAGGTCTATTATATCTCCAAACAGCAACATGACGTGTATTGCGTTTCGTCTACGAGGTTTTCAATTTTATTTTCACGTCAGGAAGTACACGTTAGGTAGGCTAAATTTATTTTCCGAGCATATTTTAACTAATCATTTATCTTTGTCGACAAACAGCTTCCAAGCCTCTAACCATTGCAACAGTAGCTCAATTGATTACGTCTGGCTATTAATACCAAAGACCGTTCGAAGAATGGGTACTTCTGCTAGCTAGTTCATCCATATTTCTGACTTTGGTACATATTTATATGTAAAATAAATATTTTTCCAAATTTAGTGATTTTTAATGCAATATTTGTATACAATTTGTTCTTAGGAGTAAAAATATATAGAATTGACGTTTTCAGTGACAGAAATATGGAAACACAGGACAAGTAGTTGTTGTTGATTCATTTATAGGCTTCGCGACATCGTGGTCATGTGTGGAATTTGTCTATTAACCTGTGTTATTGTGATGGCTGTGTTAGTGCGTGTAGTTGTAATCCAGATGAGGGCTGGGAAGGAGGTGGCCGTGGTTTTAATTTACGAACTATCCTGGCATTTACCTGAAGTAGAAGTGGAAAACCACGTAAATCACTTCCAGAATGGCTGAGGTGGGAATCGAAACCGACTCTTCTCAATTTTCCTTCACGAGGCTGAGTGTACCCCGTTTCAGCCCTCAGACGAGAATTAAATTTCATGGCAGAGCCGAGAATCAAACCAGGGTCTCCACGGTGACTGTCAAGAGTGCTAGACACTAAGAGTACATCAAACAAATAAACAAACGAACACCAACGTCCATACGTCATCCATGACATCATCGACTATACTCCTAAATTCCTGTAAATAGGTACGTGTCGCGGTATATCTTTGATCCCCTAATATCTTCTTATTGCCGGTGTAAGGGGTAGAAGGGATAGAGGTACATTTTGTCAATAGCTTCATAGCGTAGCGGCTTCAATATAGAGCTTCATATTCATAATTGTGTTCTGGTTAAGGAAATATATATTCCGCTTTTGATGAAAGAATCACGATAAATGCCTGACAAGGAATGTTGTGTGCAGTGTATACTCAGCCTTGTGAGGCAAATTGAGAAGAGGCGGGTTCGATTCCCACCTCAGCCAACCTGGATGTGTGTTTCCGTGTTTTCCCACTTCTACTCCAGGCAAATATCGGAATGGTACTGTCCCCGTTTACCCGGATAGTAGGCTGTCAGATATCCGCCCCCTCAATCGGATTGCCAACAATCAATCGCACCGGCTCAGCTACACCAATGAAAATGGCACTGACAGATACTACCGAGGTTTAAGCACAGAAGTTACCAAGAAAATTATTGTGGAAAACACCAAAATAGACGGGGGTTCATACTTACTTTTACTTACCTCTTAAAAATTATCTCGGGGATTGGGTTGACAACAGGATCTCTAAAGTATGCTCCCACAATAACCTTCACCATGACATTTAAAAATGAACCAGAACGAAGACGAGAATTTTGAACTGTACAAAAGCATTTATTTCAAATAAAGGGTATGATTTTAACAACTCAACAAAATAAATGTGGCTATCAGTAGCCCATGTCAATCTGACTATGTCCTCCTAAAGGACTTGCAAAGTTATCAAACAATATGTTAGCTCCCATGAGCTCAAAATAACGTAACATTCAAAACACATTTGGATTGGATAAGGAAGTCAGGAAGCGACACATATATATAGAGCATTTGGTTTCTTTTAATAAACATGACACTTGTATTAATAGGCGCAAGGCCAGAGTATCGACCTCGCCCGCTGATAACCAGTTGTCTGACCAGCTGCGATCTACTCTTCAACCTGACGTACACCTGTTAAATGGGGCTCACTTGTCACGCCACACTGCGTAAGAATTCAGCTCCCTCTCAAAGCTTTAAATGTCTGCAAGACAACTCATATATATTGACGCAAATCTTTCAAATGCTTTACTCACATACCATTGGATTATTCTGACAATCCCTAAACTTGTTAAGTTATCATCCAAATGTTTAATAAGCATAGTTTAGAGTATAAAACAAACTCTTAAATGTTTATAACAAAATCACATAAATTATTTATAACAATTAGAAATTGTTTATAATAATGTCGAAGATAATTACAAAAATTTTAAACACGCCTTTAACATTACTTTCGTTCCACATTATTTTCAAAGATATTTACATCGTTATTTACAATATTAACATTTAAATTATTCAAATTATTAATTTAAGAAATACATTGAACCACATGTTCATCCGGTTGGTAAATTCATAATCGTGTTAATATAATCGACCAATGAAGGTTAGTTATACATGTTAATGTCACAATCTGGTTTAATAAAGGTTATAATAATTATTATTATTATTTGTGACGGTAATCTTCATTCAAAATCTTATCTCAAATTCTTTCAAAACTCTTGTTAATTATAGCAGTAAATTCACTTGATTAATTTTCAACGAACTATGACAATACACTCCAGCGGAAAATAATTCGCTTACAAAATAATGCACAAACTGCATTAAAAATGGCCCAAAATTCATCATATATTAACATATATGGCATCAAAATCTTCCACAGAACTTACAAAAACCTCCACTAACAACTTCTTTATCATTAATTACTGTGGGAACCTCCTCCATTTATTTAAGGGCATTATACATCAGCGACTTTCAACATGTCCGCTGCACTAGCGATTATACATTCATAGTTCCACTTAAAAATTCTTATAATCATTAATTGTTTCAAAACTGTTGTCATTTAACCTTCGTGGATTTCATTCATGAATCGAAATGAAGTAAAAATTTGCCAATCACAAACAAATTTAATAGTGAATACGCTTATATACGCCTGTCTGGTCTATCAAAATTTAAGATTAACATCTTCAAAGAATTGTAGTATAAAAATACTAACATCAAACAAAGTGCGACTAAACTGCAAAATAGTCGAATAGAATCCAATTAGACTGGGGAATGCAAACATCATTATATAAATCTCTAATTGAGAAAAAACTCCTAACAAAAGTTCACGACTTTAATGCATTCAATAATTCATAATTAAAGTTCATCTTTCACAAAATGGTCTATGATGCAATGATCGTTCATAACTGACGATAAATGTCTGTGTTGCAATCAATTCAATTAACGACTAGTATTTCCAAGATCGTCGACAACGTAATGGATTTTAACGCTCTAAAATCATTTAAATGTTCTTCCTTCTTGATGGTGACAGAAAATTGGTCAAAGTAATTAAACTGGGGTAGAATTACTTTAATAAAGTGACACGCTGTCTGAATTTAAATCTGCCATAAATATCATTAACTTACAGTCAAATCGTGACTACAAAAAAAAATAAGCAAATTACTGAAAAATCTAAATATCAGTCTCAACTGATCCAAAATCATTTAACTATGCCCATGACATAACAATGTCTTAATAAATCGTCGAAAAAGGCATAACTCATCAAGGTGTACTGAGAATAGGAATCTCAAACAAGAATATGGGCAAAATACATGATGACAAAAAATATGGGAAAATGGTTGCTCAAATAGTGCTAAGAAACTCAAATACAATAAACGTTCACGACTACCTTATCTGCCGATTGACGTTCCAGAGGAAAATTCCCCAAAGAAGACTGTTGATGGATCCATTTCACCAAGTTAAAGCTGAGCTCCATCCTCGAAACAAGAAACAGCACCCTCGGAGATTCGAACTGCTTCCTCCCCCGGAAATTGCACTGCTCCATGAAGACGAACGACATCCTTCCGGCAATAATCTTCTTTGTGAGTCGGGAGAACCCTGACCTCTCTTGAAAAATCCCTGAAGTTCCAGTAGAAAATCGCCATGAAGTTTTTTTTGTAGAAATTTCCGAAGAAATATTCATATTCAGTAAGTATGAAATCATTTCCATTGCTGTTTGATAGTATTCAGCGTTGAACCACGAAACATGAGTGTAGATGGTTATTCACCACATGTTCGCTTGTGTGGAATGGCAATTAGCGAAGTTCCATGCTGCTATCTTACTCCGTTGAAATATGTCCCAATTGCATTAAAGTCCTTTAGCCTTCCATCTTCTCTTCGGTTATGGTAATAGAAGAACACACTGCCATATTAAACTGCTCCATAATACTGTAGCGTTGTGTCACAAAAGCAATCTGAAGTCTCCCTATTTCACTAGCCGTGTCAGCCGTGGCGTAGATTCTGGCGATACAAAGTGCTTCTCAGGTGGCGAGAAAATCACTTTTGTCAGTCGTCTAAAATTGTCAATATCTTCCAAAATAATTCCTCGAAAATGTTCAACTTTTCTACACTGCTAACTGTAGCACTGCACAATAGAATTAGCTTATAGGCGACCGCTAACTGTTCACAGCTAATCTTGTAGATGCGTTATAATGTGCGTTTCAACTTCACCTAGATTTACACACAGTAAACTTGCACTGCTTGTATGCTCGACTCTCGTTTAATGCAGTGGCTTCACCACGCGTTATAAAGACGACTCTTTCTAATAATCTCACTCGACGTTTCACTGAAATGACTATTTGAGATCTGACGATTGAGCTATCAGACGATTGATGATCTGAGAATGAGACTCCTCTCTTCTGCGCAAGGCCTTTTATGAACTTCATGAGGGGCGTATCCATCCCTTCCATTGCGTGTTACTGCGTCATCGCTAGAAGTTCCAACTTCGTCAATACATGACGGATTTTCAAAATTCAAAAACTGAAAATAAATTTCACCAAAATTCCAGATCAATGCCTCTACTGCAAATGGATTTCCACAATTCTGCATTCCAAAAAGTAATAAAAATACCTTAGTTTCAGCAATCTCCGTCTTCCTTCAGACTATCGTTCATTGGTTCAAGCCTCCCCTCCAATAGCATAATTTCTTCCTCAGCAGAATTCCACGTTTCCTGCGACTGCGTCGTAGATCTCGGATCTTTCTCGAATAAATGCTGACGTCACTGAGAATCTCAGCTCAAGTAGCCTGCTGGCATAACGTCTGCGTCATCCGTGCTTACGTCATGACTACCCACGTCATAACTATGACAGCCATAACTTTCATTATAATTTCCACTAAAGCCACCGTGGTCTCTATATAATTCAATTACGGGGGCATTCTCCCCTCACCACGTTTTAAAAACAGTTGCAAATTGTTTTTAAACTCAGTATTACAAGTGCCTCAACTCTCTTGAACACGAAATTGAATTATTACTGGCTTACTCTAGGATAGTATCTTTTCAAATTTCCAGCATTGAACTTGCCGTAAATGACGTTATTCTCATCATCGTAGAGTTCATAGCAGTTATTTCCATAGGCGTTCGTAATCCTAAACGGCCCCATGAACACATTTCCAAATTTGGGGTAGATTTTCTTGCTCATATCAGCCTTGACAGGTCTGCGTAATAATACAAGATTTCCAACTTGTAAGGGTGCACCAAAACGTTTTCCAGCTACTCTTTTCAATCGTTTCTCTGCTGCTTTCTGGAGTTGTTCCTTCGCCTTGTCAATCCTCTGCTGCCTTCCTAGGTCGGGATCTCTAGGAATGTGGTTGAAAAGATTATCCCACGGCCTTTCTGGGTTTCTTCCTAGATGAAGTCGCATTGGCACTTCTCCTGTGCTCTCCTGCACTGTAGAGTTCAGTCATTCCTCAATAAGGGGTACAAATCTCACCCAACCAGAATGATCATTTGGACAGAATATTCGACAGAATTTCGAGAATTCAGCCATATATCTTTCTGAGGAATTCGATTCTGGGTAACGCACGCTTGAAAATAAGTGCTTAATGCCAAGCCTTTCCATATCCGCTGCAAATTCCACGGATGTAAACTGCGTTCCATGATCTGACAGTAGATATTCTGGTTTACCAGCTTTAGGAAATACAGCATTTTCCAGTCTGCTTACTACGTTCCTTGTGTTAGCTTTCTGCATGGGACTCATTGTAACAAATTTTGAGAAAACATCCACGGTAACCAACAGGTACTGGTTACCCTGATATCCCTTCGGACAGGGGCCAAATATGTCCGTCGCCATTAGTTCGTTTGGCTTAGAAGGAATCATAGCCTTCGGTTTTCCTTTTAATAAAGCAGAAGCATACTTTGCTCTTTGACATTTGTCACATGATCGAATGACCTTGGCAATACTGGAACGCATGTTATTCCAAATAAATCTCTCTTTAAGAGTATTAAGAGTTTTATCTAAACCGGCATGTCCAGTTGCGTGATGAGCTACCCACACTAAATTGACAACAAGTTTAGGTGGCACGACTATTCGGAGTTTTGTATGCGCAGAGTCAGCATACTTGCATACGATGTCTCCACTCAAGACAAAGTGTCGTGAATTTCTCCGTGTAACAACATAGTCAACATCAGTATTGTCCATGTAACCCTTGAGGAACCTGTACATTTTCCTTATTGGAGCGTGTCTCTTCTGTGACACACCGATTCGGGCTAACCTCCTAACGGTCTCTTGATCTTCTTGCTCCAATTGTACATGGTATATCTGCACATTTTTAATAGGGTTACGTGATAGAGCATCAGCCAGTAAGTTATCTTTCCCAGGCTGGTGGACGATAGTGGCGTTAAATTGTTGGGTGAACAAAGCCCAACGTGTCAATCTATCACTTGACATGTCAGTTTGCAGCATAAACTGTAGTGCTTTATGGTCAGTAATAATGATGACCTTGTGTCCCAGCAGGATTTTCTTCCAGGCTTGCAATGCTGTTACAAAAGCTAACGCTTCAAGTTCTGTCGTGAAGTAGTTTTCCTCGTGTTTCTTCAACTTCCGACTAGTGAACGCAATGTAGTGCTTGTTGCCTGCCTCGTCTTTCTGGTATAAGACTGCACTAATGCCTATTCTTGATGCATCAGACTCAATATAGAACACCTTCTCAAAGTCTGGGTACTCCAGTTTCACATTATTTCTGAGCATCTCTTTTGCTTTCTCAAAAGCCTCGTCTGCAGCGGTACTCCATTTCCATCTGTTGTTCTTCTTGAGTAAGTCATACAGAGGAGCCATAATTTCAGAGTATCTTGGACAGTGGCTGCTAATAAATTGGCATGCGCCTACAAATTCTCTGACTTGTTTCACCTTAGTTGGCTTTGGAAATCTCGTGATCGCATCTACTTTTTTCATGTTTGGATGATATCCATCTTTATCAATAGTATGCCCCAAGTAATTTATCTCCTGCTTCAAGAATTGACATTTTCCAAAATTGACCTTGATATTGGCCTCCCTTAAATTCTCGAACAACTTTCTCAAGTGCACTAAATGTTCTGCGGCGCTGGGTGAAGATACGATTAAATCGTCAATGTAGCAGATTACATTTTCTTTCACTTCGTCAGTGAGCTTACTATCAAGTGCTCGAATAAGTGCTGGTCCACTGTTAACCATACCAAAAGGCATTCTGACAAAGATCCATGACGTCTGGTCAAATAGGAATCCAGTGTACTGCATACTATCTTCTTCTAGTTGAACTTGATAAAATGAAGACGTCAAGTCAAGAACGCTGAAACATGCTCTCCCTTTGAATTTTCGAAGCAGATCTCTAATCTTGGGTGGTCGGTCATTTTCTGGAAGAATCTTCAAGTTGATGGTCCTGGCATCGAGACAAAGACGTATCTGACCATTACTTTTCTTCACTACTGTGATGGGGTTTATATAAGACGACGCCTGTTTTTTAATAATCCCGTCTACCTCCATTTTTCTGATTAACCCTCGTACTTCTTGATAGTATTTCTCAGGAATGGGGTATATTCTCTTCTGGTAAGGGGTTTCATCTGTCAGCCTTATCTTGTATTTATAATCCTTAATCAATCCAGGCTTTTCATCAAAAATATCTTGGAATTCCTTTATCAGATCCTCAAATTCCCCCTGAATTTCTTCAAATCCTTCAGTTTTTCTACTGGGTATTTCTGCTAAATTTTCCACTTCATTAATTATGGTATTCAAAATTTCTTCCCTAAGGTCTATTTCCAGACTGTTTTTCACGTCCTGTTTTTCTATCTCTTCTGTGATCATGTACCCATCATTAAAGCTAATACTTCTGTTCTTCATGTCAATAATAGCTCCGACCTTCGATATAAAATCGATTCCAAGCACCATATCAAAATTGATCTTGCTCACCACAATGAAGATCTGTTCATAATTCCTTCCATTGATCTCAAAGTTCAATAACACTTGAATCTTGCACTTCACTGCCTTATCTTGGAATATCCCTCTCACTTTGACGGTAGAAACAGGTAGAACTGTCATGTTCTCTCCTCTTAGCAGACTTTGATAACATTCCTCTGAAATGATGGAGATAATTGCACCAGTATCCATCAGGGCTTTGTACTGTTGGCCATCTATCCGTACAGAAATAATAGGTAAGGCACATGGTCTTTCCTCTTTAACGATACCCCTCTCTTCTAGCAAATCTTCATCAGTCACTTCATATATCTCATTAATTGTAATCAGGTGTGGTGTGGCAATGTATTTACAAGTTCTCACTGTCGTTGAGAAATCGGCGTTTTTTTGTGTGTTACCGACCTCAAAATTCTGCTGGCTCGTAGAAGGCCCAGGATCGATTACAACATCCTGCCTTTTCTTTTGGTTGTTGGCTTCTTTTTCCCGTAATTCTTTCAGGTATTGCTGGCTTTCCTTCTCTCTTTCCTGATACTGATCGGGTGTCATAACCTGACCTTGAGGATTCTGATTTCTGTTTTGGTTCTGGTTATTCCTATTATAATTTCTGTTATAACCATTATTGTTGTAATATCTGCCTCTTCCATTGTTGTAATTTCCTCGACTATAGTTCCAGCCTCTTCTCTGTTGATACGGTCGGTAACCTTGCGATCTGTTATTTCGAAACTGATTATTCCTGTGAGGACCTACATTGTCAGTTTTCTCCTCATCTGGCTTGTCAGTTTGTTGGACTTGGTCCATATATACAGTATTTATTTCTTTGAACTCCTGCCTTTGACCTTTCTGTACCACGTTAGGCATTGGACTTGTGTAGTCTAACCTCCTCAGTAATTCATCCATGCTGGTCAAATCCCTGATGTTTGACGAAATTATTAGTCTCCTCACCTCCACAGGCAGCATACGAGAAATCGCATCAATTAATTGCTCCGTTGACAATGGGGGTTGCAAAAATCTCAAGCGGGATAATTGACTCGTAAAGAAATCAGCGTACCGTGTTGGAAGAGTACCTGAGTATTTTCTTGAATACACCTCCGCTCTTAACGAATTCTGCGCTTCTATGGACCAAAATCGTTTGATTAATGCCTCTGCAAACTCGTCAAAGTTACTGAATGTGTATCTAAATGCGCGAAACCATTCGAGGGGTCCTCCAATCAAATATCTCTCCACTATCTTCATCTCTCTCTCTCTGGGAATGTGAGCTTCGATGAAATAATCTTTGAGGTTCCTTACATATTCTATAGGTGTCAAACTATCAGTGTTACTGAATTTTTGCGGTTTATCTTAAAAATTCCTGATGACCGTCACGTTCCTCGTATATGAATCCGGGTAGTTTTTCCCACTATCTCGATAGTTCCACTCAGGTTCCATATTCCTCTCGTCATTTTCCTCCCTGAATCTGGATATACGTTCTTCAGGAGTCACGTCTCTCTCTCTTCTGGATCTACGTTATATCTTCGGGCATAATTCCTATTGGTTTCGCAAGCCAAGCCTTCTGTATCCTTGTCAGTGATTTCCGTTAAGACTTTCTTGATTAACTCTTCTTTGTAGGTCTCCATCAAATTAGCCTCTACTATCTTCAAATTTTGCAGTTTAATCGTCGTTTCATTCACATCAGAGACCACTTTATGAATCTGTTCCTCTAATGCAGATTTTAATGCTTGCACATCCTGACCTAGTTGTGTTCTATCTTCAACTTGTCTTTCGGATAGCGAATCCATCCTGACGCTTAAATCTTTCCTAATCTGTACTACTTCATTGTTAATATCTATTTGAGTACTGGCAAGTTTTCTTTCAATACGTTCCTGAATTTGGGTTACATGTTCCCCACTTGACTTATTCCACTCGTCTTTCCATACTGCTACATTTGCCGTTAACATTTCTGCTATGTCTATTTCGATATCTTCTTTCAATACTTTATTATGGTCTAATACTTGGGTTCTCATGACCTCTACATCATACTTTAAACCTGCTAAAGACGCTGTCGTTCTAACTGACTCATCAACTAATCTAGTCGTTAATGCACTTATATTACGCGTACAAAGGGTTTTCGAATTTTCTATCTCTTCCCTGACTTTATTTACATCAGTTTGGACTTTAGTAATATCTACGAAAACTGTGTTGACTTCTACTTGAATCTTAGTTATGTCACTTTGCACCTCATTTACATCCTAATGAATGTTATTAATATCAACCTGAACATTGGATACATCAGTTCTAACATTTTGGATTTCTCTTTGGACTTCCTCAACCTTGTCTTGGACAGTCGCAACATCATTTTTAACAACAACTACTTCGGCCCTAGCACAAGAAATATCACCTCGGACATTAGCTACATCTAGATTCAACATTGTAAGATCTTTCTGTACCTTGGAAATATCAATTTTAACATCAGCAACATTTTTATGCACATTGGACACATCTGTGAGCATGTCAGTTACAGTATTCTCAATTCCTTGTGTATTAATCTGTAAACGCGACATATTATCCTCTAAGTTAGCAGCACTAGTCTGAAGAACCTTCAAACTTTCATTCAGCATCTGCTTCATACTACTAGTATTCCTAGCTTCCATCTCCTTCATGCTACTATTCATGCTAGTAGACAAATTACTAGCATTCTCCTCCATCATCTGCTTCATGTTAGCAGACATCTCCTCTAACATCATCTTCAAACTTTCATCTGCCATTACAATATTATTCAAAAATAGACTGCTGTAGGGACATACATCAATAGAGCAAAATAACAACATTTGAGCAACACTTTTCACCATATATAAATTTGATCAATTTTCTGTCTTAAATCTAACTTATAACTACCTTATAATTAACTTTCAAAGACACTTCATGTTGAAACAAACTCAAGCACATGTTCAAATTTCCCTGGCTCGTTTTAAAATATCCTAAAACAAATAATTTACATTTACAATCCAAATAATTTAATTTTATCTTTAATATGACTAAAATGTCATAAGCCGGTCAAATAAAATAAGATTCCAGATCATAGGCGATTTTCCTAAGTTTCCAGCCTATTTAACCTTTCTCAAGTTGTATAAGATCTGATCTTTTCTGAGTGTAATTTTCCTAATACAATACAACATTTAATTCCTATATAATCACACTCTTAAATTCTACAATTGGCCTAGACATCTAACAAAGAATCAACCTCTTTATTTGAGTCTAATCGAACCACACGTTTTAGGTTTGCCAATCCTACTGGCGTTCAACCTGGTGATCCACTTATGTTGAACCAGCCCCATACGTTGACTGCGCCAATCCTTCTGTTGTTCAACCTGGTAATCCAGTGTTGTTGAACATGCCCCACGTTATAGGGTCGCCAATCCTTCTGTCCCCGTTTACCCGGATAGTAGGCTGTCAGATATCCGCCCCCTCAATCGGATTGTCAACAATCAATCGCACCGGCTCAGCTACACCAATGAAAATGGCACTGACAGATACTACCGAGGTTTAAGCACAGAAGTTAACAAGAAAATTATTGTGGAACACACCAAAATAGACGGGGGTTCATACTTACTTTTACTTACCTCTTAAAAATTATCTCGGGGATTGGGTTGACAACAGGATCTCTAAAGTATGCTCCCACAATAACCTTCACCATGACATTTAAAAATGAACCAGAACGAAGACGAGAACTTTGAACTGTACAAAAGCATTTATTTCAAATAAAGGGTATGATTTTAACAACTCAACAAAATAAATGTGGCTATCAGTAGCCCATGTCAATCTGACTATGTCCTCCTAAAGGACTTGCAAAGTTATCAAACAATATGTTAGCTCCCATGAGCTCAAAATAACGTAACATTCAAAACACATTTGGATTGGATAAGGAAGTCAGGAAGCGACACATATATATAGAGCATTTGGTTTCTTTTAATAAACATGACACTTGTATTAATAGGCGCAAGGCCAGAGTATCGACCTCGCCCGCTGATAACCAGTTGTCTGACCAGCTGCGATCTACTCTTCAACCTGACGTACACCTGTTAAATGGGGCTCACTTGTCACGCCACACTGCGTAAGAATTCAGCTCCCTCTCAAAGCTTTAAATGTCTGCAAGACAACTCATATATATTGACGCAAATCTTTCAAATGCTTTACTCACATACCACTGGATTATTCTGACAATCCCTAAACTTGTTAAGTTATCATCCAAATGTTTAATAAGCATAGTTTAGAGTATAAAACAAACTCTTAAATGTTTATAACAAAATCACATAAATTATTTATAACAATTAGAAATTGTTTATAATAATGTCGAAGATAATTACAAAAATTTTAAACACGCCTTTAACATTACTTTCGTTCCACATTATTTTCAAAGATATTTACATCGTTATTTACAATATTAACATTTAAATTATTCAAATTATTAATTTAAGAAATACATTGAACCACATGTTCATCCGGTTGGTAAATTCATAATCGTGTTAATATAATCGACCAATGAAGGTTAGTTATACATGTTAATGTCACAATCTGGTTTAATAAAGGTTATAATAATTATTATTATTATTATTTGTGACGGTAATCTTCATTCAAAATCTTATCTCAAATTCTTTCAAAACTCTTGTTAATTATAGCAGTAAATTCACTTGATTAATTTTCAACGAACTATGACAATACACTCCAGCGGAAAATAATTCGCTTACAAAATAATGCACAAACTGCATTAAAAATGGCCCAAAATTCATCATATATTAACATATATGGCATCAAAATCTTCCACAGAACTTACAAAAACCTCCACTAACAACTTCTTTATCATTAATTACTGTGGGAACCTCCTCCATTTATTTAAGGGCATTATACATCAGCGACTTTCAACATGTCCGCTGCACTAGCGATTATACATTCATAGTTCCACTTAAAAATTCTTATAATCATTAATTGTTTCAAAACTGTTGTCATTTAACCTTCGTGGATTTCATTCATGAATCGAAATGAAGTAAAAATTTGCCAATCACAAACAAATTTAATAGTGAATACGCTTATATACGCCTGTCTGGTCTATCAAAATTTAAGATTAACATCTTCAAAGAATTGTAGTATAAAAATACTAACATCAAACAAAGTGCGACTAAACTGCAAAATAGTCGAATAGAATCCAATTAGACTGGGGAATGCAAACATCATTATATAAATCTCTAATTGAGAAAAAACTCCTAACAAAAGTTCACGACTTTAATGCATTCAATAATTCATAATTAAAGTTCATCTTTCACAAAATGGTCTATGATGCAATGATCGTTCATAACTGACGATAAATGTCTGTGTTGCAATCAATTCAATTAACGACTAGTATTTCCAAGATCGTCGACAACGTAATGGATTTTAACGCTCTAAAATCATTTAAATGTTCTTCCTTCTTGATGGTGACAGAAAATTGGTCAAAGTAATTAAACTGGGGTAGAATTTTTTTAATAAAGTGACACGCTGTCTGAATTTAAATCTGCCATAAAAATCATTAACTTACAGTCAAATCGTGACTACAAAAAAAAATAAGCAAATTACTGAAAAATCTAAATATCAGTCTCAACTGATCCAAAATCATTTAACTATGCCCATGACATAACAATGTCTTAATAAATCGTCGAAAAAGGCATAACTCATCAAGGTGTACTGAGAATAGGAATCTCAAACAAGAATATGGGCAAAATACATGAGGACAAAAAATATGGGAAAATGGTTGCTCAAATAGTGCTAAGAAACTCAAATACAATAAACGTTCACGACTACCTTATCTGCCGATTGACGTTCCAGAGGAAAATTCCCCAAAGAAGACTGTTGATGGATCCATTTCACCAAGTTAAAGCTGAGCTCCATCCTCGAAACAAGAAACAGCACCCTCGGAGATTCGAACTGCTTCCTCCCCCGGAAATTGCACTGCTCCATGAAGACGAACGACATCCTTCCGGCAATAATCTTCTTTGTGAGTCGGGACAACCCTGACCTCTCTTGAAAAATCCCTGAAGTTCCAGTAGAAAATCGCCATGAAGTTTTTTTGTAGAAATTTCCGAAGAAATATTCATATTCAGTAAGTATGAAATCATTTCCATTGCTGTTTGGTAGTATTCAGCGTTGAACCACGAAACATGAGTGTAGATGGTTATTCACCACATGTTCGCTTGTGTGGAATGGCAATTAGCGAAGTTCCATGCTGCTATCTTACTCCGTTGAAATATGTCCCAATTGCATTAAAGTCCTTTAGCCTTCCATCTTCTCTTCGGTTATGGTAATAGAAGAACACACTGCCATATTAAACTGCTCCATAATACTGTAGCGTTGTGTCACAAAAGCAATCTGAAGTCTCCCTATTTCACTAGCCGTGTCAGCCGTGGCGTAGATTCTGGCGATACAAAGTGCTTCTCAGGTGGCGAGAAAATCACTTTTGTCAGTCGTCTAAAATTGTCAATATCTTCCAAAATAATTCCTCGAAAATGTTCAACTTTTCTACACTGCTAACTGTAGCACTGCACAATAGAATTAGCTTATAGGCGACCGCTAACTGTTCACAGCTAATCTTGTAGATGCGTTATAATGTGCGTTTCAACTTCACCTAGATTTACACACAGTAAACTTGCACTGCTTGTATGCTCGACTCTCGTTTAATGCAGTGGCTTCACCACGCGTTATAAAGACGACTCTTTCTAATAATCTCACTCGACGTTTCACTGAAATGACTATTTGAGATCTGACGATTGAGCTATCAGACGATTGATGATCTGAGAATGAGACTCCTCTCTTCTGCGCAAGGCCTTTTATGAACTTCATGAGGGGCGTATCCATCCCTTCCATTGCGTGTTACTGCGTCATCGCTAGAAGTTCCAACTTCGTCAATACATGACGGATTTTCAAAATTCAAAAACTGAAAATAAATTTCACCAAAATTCCAGATCAATGCCTCTACTGCAAATGGATTTCCACAATTCTGCATTCCAAAAAGTAATAAAAATACCTTGGTTTCAGCAATCTCCGTCTTCCTTCAGACTATCGTTCATTGGTTCAAGCCTCCCCTCCAATAGCATAATTTCTTCCTCAGCAGAATTCCACGTTTCCTGCGACTGCGTCGTAGATCTCGGATCTTTCTCGAATAAATGCTGACGTCACTGAGAATCTCAGCTCAAGTAGCCTGCTGGCATAACGTCTGCGTCATCCGTGCTTACGTCATGACTACCCACGTCATAACTATGACAGCCATAACTTTCATTATAATTTCCACTATAGCCACCGTGGTCTCTATATAATTCAATTACGGGGGCAGTACGTAACTTAAGACCACGACCGCTTCGTACACAAATCGTACCTTAATTACAAATACACACACTAGTACAGACATCACAGTGGCACAGGTTATCATACAAATTCTCCACACACCCAAGTACACGGAGCTACATGACCTTGATGTCGCAAACCCTTTAAAATAATAAACAACAACATTAGCATTGGTGTGAAATTTGTCTTATTTGCATGGAAACACAGAATGACAAACAAATATTAAACCCTACGATAACGACATACACCACTACAACACAGGTTAGCAGACATTCACATCCACCCAAGTGCACGAGGCTAATGACCAAATGTACCTCTATCACTTCTACCCTGCTGTTGTTTGAGTCTTCAGTCTTTTGACTAGTTTGATGCAACCTCTATGCCTCCTTGTCCTGAGCTAATCGTTTCATCTCTACATAGCTACCACACCCTACATCCAAAGCAATCTGTTTAACATATTCTAACCTTGGTCTACCCGTACAGTTCTTGTCCTCGACCCATCCTTCCATAACTAAGCTTGCTGTTCCTGGGTGTCTTAGTATGTGTCCTACCAACCTATCTCTTCTCTTCATTAGCAGTCGCCAGAAACATCTCTCCCCTCCCACTAGTCTCAATACCTCTTCGTTTGTAACTCTATCTACCCATCTGATATTCATCATTCTCCTGTAACACCACATTTCAAACGCTTCTATTCTGCTCTTTTCTGCTGCACAACAATCCAAGTTTCACTTCCATATAGCGCCACACTCCAGACAATCAAAAATGACTTCTCAATTGTAATACCTAAATCTATATTTGATGTCAACAGATTCCTTTTATGTAGAAATGCTTGCCTGAGCCAACCTACTTTTTATATCCTCTTTGCTTCGTCCATCACTGGTTATTTTGCTTTCTAAGTAACAGAAGTCTCCTACTTATTTTAGATTTTCACCTGCCAATTTGATTTCCAAATAGGTTTCTGATTTATTTCGGCTGCATTCCAATATTTTTGTGTTACCCTGCAATAATAGGATATTAATGAGTATGTGCAAGTTTTTATTGAAGTGTAACCCCTTTTGCACATGATCTTGTGCCCGTATGCCAACAGTAATATCCATCCCCTGCGGTCATATTATTGCGCGAGTTCTCACTAATCCAGCATTGAGTGGGATTGTGTATTCGATTAGGTTTAGGTGCGTGCATTATGCTTATGATGCGCTGGTGAGGGGATTTACATTCCAAATCACAATAATTGGTAGTTAGCTTAAATAGCCACTTCGGATACCAACATGAAATTGGGAGCCTCGTTCGCAGGTTCTGAAATTAGTGCAGCGTTGTTGTTCTCGTCAAGTATTCCAGTCATGCTTCATATTAATAATTGTGTTCTGTTTAAGGAAATATATATTCCGCTTTTGATGAAATAATCACGATAAATGCCTGACAAAGAATGCTGTGTGCAATGCAAGCTACAAAATCGGAAGAATCTAGAAATTAAATTGAATTATGAATTGTTCCTGCTATTATCTCTACTTAGTATAAAACAAAGTCCCCGATTTTTTTTTATGTCACGGGTAATCTCGAGAACCACTGGATGGATTTTTATGCGGTTTTCACCAATCTCTAAAGGATATCTCGAGGAAAGTTTCTGTTGAAAATTATTTATTTATGATCAAAGAAAGCCAAGCAGTAACGATTTCAGCGAAAAAGTAAAAAAAAACTGGCGTCCGTGCGGTTTTTAAGCTTACGCTGGGCAAACCGTTAAAAATATCAATATACTATGAGTTGAAGAATTGTTCAGCATGAATAACTCTACAAAAAGAGTCCACGAGAGCTTATCTCTATCCTGAATACATCGCCCACTATAAGTGTTTTTACGTTTTCCAGCAATGTCCATTCAATTACTGAGGCGACAGTTTACGAGCTAGCTAGAGGGCGAGCCTATCACCCCAGTTACAGCCTAGCTAGCAGGCGAGCCTATTACCCCAGATACAGCCAGCAGCAAACTGTCGAGTCATAATGACTTAAGACTTCAGAGAAGAGTGGTTGTGTTTGGAGTTTCCCTAGAAGTGCAACTCAGCTTGTCTACATTTCGCCTGTGAACTTTTCGTTCCGCAAAATACACAGTCAAGTATAGATTGGACGGAAGGGGGATTTGTGTTTCATGCACCTCGCCATTCTTAAATTACGTCTGACAAGAATTTGTTGCACATGCGTCTCCATGATAATATAATTAATAGTCCAGTCAGTGATTTTAACCCATCCTGCCTAGACGTAAAACGGATATTGGTCGTTGTTCATTGACATTAAAAAAAACGCTTTTCATGTAATGCATTCATAGCTGTTCCCGGGCGAAGCCGGGGTGGGTTGTTAGTTATTATAATTATTATTATTATTTTAGTCACTAGAAACATCTCGATTATCAGCGCCGTATTTTTGGGTTTGTTGTTGGTTAATTTAGGGGATTTGCGATACCCTGGTCCCGTTGACCCGTATACTTGGGGTGTGTGTGTATTTGGGTATGGAGTTTGTCTGATAACCTGTTTTATTGTGGTGTCTGTAGTAGCATGTGTATTTTGTGATTGAATCTTGGATTTGGAAAGAAGTGAGCTTCGCCTCAAGTTTGGAACTATCCCGGCATTTGTCTGGAGTAGAAGTGGGGTACTACGGAAAATCACTTCTTGGACAGCTGAGGTGGGAATCAAACCCTTCTCTTCTCAGTTTTACATCATGTGGCTGAGTTTACTCCGTTCCAACCCTCAGACCAGAAATGAATTTCTTGGCAGAAACGGGAATAGAACTTATGGATCTGGAGTCTCAATTCATACCCCGAGACCACAAAGAAGGGCTGTTGGATTTGTCCGATAATTTACAGTATGTTCCTATGGTGATTATAGCAAAAGCCTCCGTGGCTTAGGCGGCAGCACGCCGGCCTCTCACCGCTGGGTCCGTGGTTCAAATCCCGGTCACTCCATGTGAGATCTGTGCTGGACAAACCGGAGGCAGACAGGTTTTTCTCCGGGTACTCCGGTTTACCCTGTCAAAATTTCATTCCAGCAACACTCTTCACTATCATTTCATTACATCTGTCGTTCATTTAATCATTGCCCCAGAGGAGTGCGTCAGGCCTCGGCAGCCGGCACAGTTCATATCATCGCCGCTAGATGGGGGCTTCATTCATTCCATTCCTGACCCGGTGGGAGACTGGAAGCAGGCTGTGGATTTTCATTTCCCACGGTGATTATAGCAGTGGAACTGTGATTATTACGGTAAGGGACAGGGTTATGTGTCCTGGGAACCAACATTTGCTGGGAGAGAGTTTGGAAAATCTCAGGAGAAAACCACTCTCAAGATGGCTGCTGTCAGCGCCGGAATTCGAACCACTGATAATGGGCTTGATACAGCTCCCTCACCGTAGACATGGTGCGCGATTTAACACGCAAGGTAACGTACGAACTTTCTGCGTGTGTACTTGTTGACAGGGTGCCAGTGACGTAGTATAATAAAGCCACAGCGCCCCATTCCCTCATGGGCAAGGAGGGCCCGCTGAGAATTATACTAATGATTTGTAGCTTGGTTTTCTTTCGGGATGGCCATTCACTTAAAAAGTTTTGACAACCCATAACGAACAAATTGACAAACATTTAACCAAAAATGTAAAACGTATGGATAACAAGCGTTTAATACGAGGGGTGATCAGAAATTAAGGTTACAACGTGTACATTCTACTTAATACAGCCAACTGATTAGGTTATTTGTCGACGTAGTCTCCATATCGGTTTGGGCACTTGGCGCTTCATGGGATGAGTTAGAATATTTTCCTTCGTGGTAAAAATTATGTCCTTGCATGTTCAAGCACGTTGTCACGAAGTGTTTCACCTCCTCGTCTGAAGCGAATTGTTGGCCTCCTAGGTGCCCCTTCAGGTGAGGAAACGGTGAAAGTCGCTTGGAGCGAGGTCTGGGCTGCACAGTGGGTCAAAATCGAAATCTAGGAGGACAAAATTATTTATTTTCATAATTAAAAATCAAAATGTATTAATTCTACAGCATTCTCATATAATTGCCGCTCATTATTCTGGGATATAAACGCATCTTAGTGTAAATCTGTCACCACTATTCGAGCAGTCTGAATTGGAGGGTGAATGTAAGTGGCTGTGGTTTGGTTGTCTTTGTGGTTAGTGTGATGCTTTAAGATGGAACATGCAGCTGAAGGTATGATCTTTGTAACGTGTTTCAGTTATTAATGGGCGAAATTGTTAAGTAATTCTAGCTATATTTGCATTATATAATGTTTAACTATTATTTTTAAAATTATATTTTCAATTAGATTTTTAGCCTACTTTTCACATTTTGCAAAAATGAGGAAAAAGTAGACTTATGAGATCGGGCAAATGTGTGTCTGTCTGTCCTTCTGTCTGTCTGTCCTTCTGTCTGTCTGTCGGTCTGGCTGTGTGTGTGTGTCCCCCTATCAACTCCTAAACGGCTGCAGCAATCGAAACAAAATTTGGTAGGAGTAAACATCTATACCTGAATATCTCACGGCCATATTTGAAAATGATGTCAGTGCTACCAACTGCTGAAAAATCGCAATTGAAATTTGAGCTCCACGTTGGATATCTTGGAACGTATGAATGGGAGCTATTTCAAAATTGACACACGTATAGATAATAATATTGCAGTTTAATTTCCAGGAGGCCATACATGGCAGTGTTGCCACAATGATTATAAGCCTGATGATAAGTCCAAATTTTAAATGCATATAACTTCTACACTATCAATTGGATTTCAACCAAATTTCGTATGTGCTATGTGTACATAAACAGATATGACTGAGCGAATTCTTAAGAGCCACCAGGGCTGCCAACTGCCAATAAATGCTCTCAATGTTTTTTATCCAAGTACCCATATATCAGAAAGTATGCAAGCCGACAGCTTCAAACTATGCACACGTATAGTACCTGACATTCTATATTAATTTGGAGTAACTTATGTACGTCAGTGCTACCAACATGATTCTAAGCCTGCTGAGAGGTCCAACTTTAAATACATGTAACTTCTATACTATCATGTGGATTTCAACCAAATTTCGTGAGTGCTATGTGTACCATAACAGATATTACTATGGGCTGCCAACTGTTAATAAATACTGTCTCTCTTTTTGTTACCCTAATATCAATATATCAGAATGTATGGAAGCCAATAGCTTTAAACTTTGCACACGTATAGTACCTGGCATTCTAGATTAATTTGGAGTAAATAATATACGCCAGTGCTGCCAACATAATTCTAAGCCTGCTGATAGGTTCAATTCTAAAATGCATGTAACTTCTATACTAACTAATTGATTCCATTCAAAATTGACACAAGAATAGATCATATTATTTCAGATTATTTCTGACCAATACATGTATGTCATTGTTGCCAACATGATTTTACGCGCGCTGTTAGATCCAATGTGTAACTGCATGTAACGTACATGCTATCCATTGGACTTCAACCAAATTTCGTATTCTGTACCTTAAGAGATGGAACTAAGAATACATTCAGTCACCAGGGCTGCCAACTGTAGTTCTCTATTAGGCTACATTATGCCAGGTATACATTATTTCGAACTAATTAGAAATGTCGATATTACCAACTTAATTTCGTCATTATTCTAGATAGATCCATATAGATTAATCATTGGCATGAATCTTAAATTTTATGAAAAGTAGGCTCTTTAGTTCGTCACGGAACTGCTTGTTAGTATGTCGCGTCACTCTGCGTCACTTTCCACTCAATGTTAAAATGTAGACAAAGTCTTGTAGTTTACGCCTGTTATAAGACTTTTTGCATCTTTTTGCAACTTACTTAGTTACGTTTTAGAAGATACCGTGCAACCAGTTCTCACACGTTTACAACTGTTTGAAGCACTGGGTTCGACGATTATGCCAAAATTGGAACTTTGTAACTTGGTTAAAAGTAAATTAGGGGTAGAAAATTGTTCTGAAGAGATAACTGAATGCTCTATCCAACTCCTAGTCATAGATAATTTCTTGCATGTGTAGACGTAGCTTAAAAAGGTATTAACTGATGTTTATTATGAAGTAAACAAATTATATACGTTGCTTTCACTCTAAATTCATGATTAAAACGTAAAAATAATTTTGTCCCCCTAGATTTCAATTTTGACCCCCCTGTGGGCTGTAGGGAGGGTGGTCAATATTGTCCCAAGAGCGTGGTGGTCTTCTAGGCTGTATGAGGTCGCACGTTCTCACGAAGGAAGATAACGCCCTCGGTCAGAAGTCCTGGCCGTTTTCTCCTGATTGCTCCGTGCATTCGTGTCGAGGCCTCGCTGTATCGGTCAGCGGTCACTGTGTGCCCTCTTTCCAAAAGCTCCACGAGTATGACACCCGCGTTGTCCCAGAACACTCTGAAACTCAGCACAGTTACCAACCCTAGGTATTCGAATTACCCCATACTATTAATTTCTCTATAATAGTCGAACTCCAGGAATATCGGCCTTGTAACGTTACTTTCTGATCACCCTTCGTAGATTATCTCCCCCCCCCCCCCCAATATAAATGGCTATGTCAAGGACACTATAAAATGCAACATCCTAAGCAAATCTCCGGGTGAATACAGTAAGAAACCGGAATATTTGATACTTGAAATGATCCTGCCAGACTTAAAGATACTCTTTTCTTGTATCTCTATAATGTGTTTAAACCAATGAACTCCGTCCACCACAGAGAAAATAGATTTACTGATTCCACTCTACAGATTCCTGTCCACCGTACAACTAAATACAATAAATCATTCCTTTGCACAGCTTCACGGCTCTTTAATACATTCCACCTTCACTCATTTACAAACTCTGTTAACACTACACAACTCAAGAAATGCCTAATATCAAGATTCCTGAAGGAATACGAACCAAAAATATAAATATTCCATTAAAAAAAATTGAAATATATCCGCGCCATACAGCTTTCTATAATATTTTTTGTATCCAAGATACAACTTCCGAGGAATTGATAGTAGTTCTAGTAATCATGTCACTCATGTAATTGTTTTAATAATAGATCATATTATACTTACATCAAAATTGTACCCTTTGTTACTGTACTATAATTTGTTTTCTTTTAATAAATATAATACATTAGGTAGGTTCTTTATTTGATTATATATTCTAATTTGTATAAATCATTTGTATGAAGTGTCTGCTAATTGGCTCGTTTAGTTATAAGTATATTTTAGATTTAGATTTTCTTAGTGGTTAAGCTAGGTTTATTTTTTATTTTTTTATTACATAACTTCAAGCCAGAACATTGTATACGCTACATAAAGGGGCTCTTTAGCCTCAGTGGCAGTTATCTATGAATAAATTCAAATTCAATTCAATATGTGCTCCCGTTAACGTGTTGACCGACTGAAGAACAACTTAAACATACGATTATCTAGGAAACACAAAACAAATATGTCTTCAGAACTGGCAATGGATAGAGAAAGGAATCTGAGGCAACGCAGCCAGTCTGATGGCCTTGAGGTAGTTCTGTAAACCTAAACATAAATCATCGTTATCGTGCTTACTGAAATTATTTTGAACTTTCTAGAATTTGGAAGTATATTACTGATACCCATCAGAAACCTTTCAGTCAATATTATAATAGTATATAATGGCAAGTATAGACGAGTTCCATACGACTGTTTATGTTCGACGATAATTATAACTAATTTATGTTCGAACATAAATATTCATAAATATCTATCGAGATTTCGCTAGTTTTATGTACTGAACAGAGCGCGTGGGAAGCAGAGAATACCTTGTATTTGACCATGGCCTCCTCAAATACCCCACTATGACACTAGCCACGCAGTGAAATTTAAAATGGGAGGCCGTGGAAGTCAGCATAGATGCGATGCTATCCTTACCTAATTGGTCACACAACTGTTTCTTGAGCTCTGGTTGGTGGGAGAAACTGTTTCATAATGAACAAGTAATTCCGTGAAGGACAAAAGCCTATATTCATATACTGTATCCTACTTATGGTAATTGCCACTATCAACATACAAAATTAAAGTTTGATTGCTGTAGAGATAACTGAATGCTCTTTCCAACTCCTAGTCATAGACAATTTCTTGCATTTGTAGACGTAGCTTAAAAAGGTCATAACTGACGTTTATTATGAAGTAAACAAATTATATTTCTGTTTCTTTCACTCTAAATTCATGATTTCGATTTTGACCCACTGTGCAGTGGTACGAGAAACAATGAGCGCGCGGTGTCGGAAATTGATACCATGACGTACTCTCGGCCATGTGGAATGTATATGACATACTGAACGGTAAACGCTCATGCGAACTCTGGTATCAAGTGATGGAAACAAATGACATGGTACATATCGAAGTCTTCGTATCAGTATTTCTTTCTTTTCTTAGTCGTTTACCCTCCAGGTTGGTGGAACCCACGGAATCAGCGAGGGAACTCACCACTACCGCCTCCACGGGCAGTGTCCTAGAGCTGGGAACATCTAATCGGAGTGGATACAACTGGTGAGATGTGATTGGCACCTCGCCCAGGCGGCCTCACCTGCAAAGCGAACAGGGGCCTCATGAGGGAAGGTAATGGATGGTCAGGATGGATAGGCAAGGAAGAGGGAAGGAGGCGGCCGTGGCCTTGAAGAAGGTACCATCCCGGCATTTGCCCGAAGACGAAGTGGGAAACCACGGAAAACCACTTCGAGGATGGCTGAGGTGGGAATCGAACCCCCTCTACTCATGTGGAACACCCGAGGCTGAGTAGACCCCGTTCCAGTCCTCATACCACTTTTCAAATTTCGTGGCAGAGCCGGGAATCGAACCCAGGACCTCCGGGGCGGTAGCTAATCATGCTGACCGCTACGCTACGGAGGCGACCGTATCAGTATTTAAATGGTAAAATGCCTTAAGATCAAACATTGTAAGTAGTCGGCATTGCCGGTATTATGTTTCTGCACAATGGCTATTCAAATATTAACCCACTCAACGGTAATGCAGTCATCAATATAATATAATCGTTGTGGTTATACGAGAATTGAGCAAGCCTTCATGAACTAAAACTCAATACATTCTCTTTACTCACAAGAGGGCCTATTCGTTAGGCATTTTAAACTCAATCTCACGCAGCAACATTATCGAAACAAGCAAAATATAAATGAAACTTAATTCCGTAATGCAGTATTATTGGAACGTGGAAATAAGCCACCATCTTGTGCACATAATTTGCTTAGTCGAAATAGCCGTGGGTTTAGTGCTTATGACTGTGAATCTAGAGATCTTCGGTTCGAATCCTGGGCGGGGTAGATATTTTTGCTACCAGATTATCATTTTAAACGATATTTATCATATCAATATGACTCATTTTAACAGAATCCATATGAAATTACGTGTTGTTCTGTGAATCAAGAGGACCTGTTTAGAAGGAATTTAAGGTTATGAGCGTTGTCGCGTCTATTAATCTAGTTGATCCATATCGTATTCTTTGTTTGGCTAGTGCTGGTGGAAGCTACAAATCATCTAATAAACTGAGTTCCGTATTATAAACTACAATATCTGTAACACACTCCCTTTTACAATAGATTAATATTTGTGCCAATAATAAATAGTATAACATACCGGTGTATCAACAATTTCACGTCAAGTTTCTTCTATATCAGTTGTTACACGTCATATGCGATTACTATAAAGCTCGTATTAATAATTATTTCATTACTACTACAGTAAAGGGCTCTCCAAAAATTTATGTTGAAATACTCCGAACTAATATTACTGTTGTGTTGCCTAGGTAAACAAAAGTTTGGTGCTTTTGACAGACTGAAGAGCACCAAACTTTAGTTTAATATTACTGTTAATACTAAGACGCTTCAAATCGAATTATACTAGTCAAGTTACCGCGCTTGCAGCAGTGCTAACATTGCCGACCTAACAAAAGTAATGATTTAAGAGAATATCTTATTATAAGAGCCATCTAATATCCTTCTGTAATTAAATTACATCAAATCAATATAGTAATTTGTTCCTAATGCTTATATATAGCTGAATATCAGGGTATACATAGCTCCCTTGGAGCATTACAGAAGCATACAATGGCGCCATCTGTACGACTTGGAGCGCGAGTGCACGTCCTTGCCAGGCAGGGCCAGGCAAGGCATGCGGGATCACGTGGGGGTGTGGTGTGGGGAAGGGGAACGAGTAAGAAAAGTTAGTTAGTTATTGTTTTAAGGGGCGGAACTACGAGGTCATCTGCCCCCGAGTAAGAGAAGCACAGTCGTGGATGGTGAGAGACGAACAGCTTGACCGCTGAGCCACCATGCCCCAGCAACCGGTTTTATCATCCAATAAAACTACAATATAGCCAACATTACAATCACAATTGATTCGTTTAGCATGGGAAAGCACATGACCCATTCCTGGCAGTGTTGTCACTACGGTACTTGTTTGGCGGCTTACAGTATCCTCAACAGGCCGGTGGCTTTGTTAAGACAGATGTTTACCTTTTTGGTGTCCATTTCGAAACTACTGCGCAAAGCCTTCGATGTTCGAACCACATTATCCCCAAGACACTAAAATAGAGTGGATGTTTAATATAACGACTTCCTCCTCAGGTTCTCGATATTACTGACCACACGACTTTCATTAACAGTTTGGGGAGGAGGTATGCACATTATCTACGATCCATCACTCGCCGCATCCGCTGAAGTTCTCCAAGAAGAAAGAGTGTCATATCCGCAAAAGGTTGGAGTCCCTGACTAACCAGTCGTCCTGAACCATAGTTTACGTGCGGTAGGGTGGTCATTTCATTCCCATTCCTCCACCTGCCACATCATCCGGCAGGTGCCCATTTGGCAATACGAGGCTGGGAGACCATGTACCAGATCATACTATTTAAATTATTGGCAGAGTCGGGAATCGAACCCTGAACGTCTGGGGGTGGCATGAGGTGCTCTTGAAGGTCCCCGGAGTCACAGATGGGTTAGCTGCATGGCTCAGCGCTAGCGTTTTTGATTGCTGAGTTCAAGGTTATAGGCACAGTTAGTTGGCATATGAGGATGCGAGGAAGCCATGTCAGTAGCTTTACTGGCACGTTAAAGATTCCGTTTCGGCCTAAAATTCTTCACTCCGGCGAGACTCAAAGCCACAGTAAATAAAAGGTACGCAAAACCATTCTTCTTCTTATTATTGATTTTCATTTGAGACCGTTGTACCTTTCAGCGTCCAGTCTGCAAGTCTCTGTTTGCGGACTAGTCGCCTTCATGATTCCCTATTAGCAGTTAGTCCTGTGGACTCCTCTGTTTCTACACCTCTCACTTTAAAATCGTTAAACTCTAAATTATAACCATCACCTCATGTCTACATCTGCTTTTCTTAACCTCTATAGTTGAGTTCATTAACCCCTTAGGCAATCTCTCTTTCCCCATTCTCATCACATGACCCCACGATCTGAGTCTGCTCATTCGAGGAGCTCCATCTAGCGTGTTAATTTCTAACTTAATCTTTATATGTCCATTACGAGTACCCTCCGACCATTGCTCCCATTTATTTGCCCTACCAATCATTCATGCTACGCTCCTATCAGTTACATCTTGCTTATGTATGATACATTATATCCTGAATCTACCCAACTCTCATTCCCATAAAGTGATGTCGGTCTAAACACTGACCGATATAGTGCGAATTTTGTCGCTACACTGTCTTCTTTCTTGGACAATAACATTAGATCATAACTACATAAATATTGGTATTATTCTTATTATTAGGGCCCGGATGTTGATGACCTTAAAATTGTCATAAAATTACCACATTTTTTTAATTACCTAAAAGTGATCAATTTCATGATGGTCTTGTACAAATAATGGTTCGAATAACAAACATTCTCAGTTTAATTAGTGTAAACTATTAATCAATAGATTAACAATACGTCATTTTTCATTTCTACTACAAAGTGAAAAAATATATTGCTAACTAAACATACCTTAGTTAGTGTTGCAATACACCACCATCGTCATCCTCAAGTTATCAAAGGTGAAGGAACGGCGGTTGTCAGCTAATACTGTTTTATGTTTCGAGAAACTTCTCTCCACTTCCACTGATGTAATAGGAGCATATTTGAAAAACACTATGTCACTGGCTATTAAATCCTCTTCAAAAATGTCAATTCTGAAGTCTTCTCCCGACAAAATACTGGCTATTTGACACACTGTCTGATACCCTTTATTCTTGTCCAATACAAATTTTGTTTTCTGTCTGACTGAGTCCCCAATCTCACCTTTTACATGTTTTATACAACCTTCAGCATTCCTGACTAACTGTATTGACTTGGCCAATACCATGCCACTTTCTTCCTGTGTACTCCCAATTGCCTACCTCTCTCACTATGCTGAGCTTCTATGCCCAAGATCGCGGGTTCAAATCCGGCCAAAGTCGTTGGATTTTTTAAGAGCGTTAAAAATCCCTCAGTATGTCTTCCATCGGAGGGGAAGTAAAGCCGGCAGTCCCATGTCATAGATTATGGCATGTTAAACGACCTTCCACTAATTACACCTGTGTAAAGCTAAATTGTATAGGTTAAGAATGTAAACAACGCACTTATGTTCCTCCGTTCGTTGTCAAGGGCCGACTGCGGTGGCGTCTGGTAGCTAAGTTCTGAGCTAGTAGTCGTTGACGGTGGCGTTTGGTAGCAAAAATAGGAACTATTTGAAAAATTCAAAAGTCTGCAGTCCTTACTTGAATTAAAATAAAAATGACGAGCCTTACAGTAGTCGCATATGATGTGTAACATCTGACATTGAAGCAACCTCACGTGAAATTGTTGATACACCGGTATTTTATAGTATTATTGGCACAAATATTAATCTTTTTTAAAAGGGAGTGTTTTACAGATATTGTAGTTTATAATACGGAACTCAGTTTATTAGATGATTTGTAGCTTCCACCAGCACTAGCCTAAATAAAGAATACGATATGGATCAACTAGATTAATAGATGTGACACCGCTCATAACCTTAAATTCCTTATAAACAGGTCCTCTTGATTCACAGACCAACACGTAATTTCATATGGATTCTGTTAAAATAAGTCATATATATATATGATAAATATCGTTTAAAATGATAATCTGGTAGCAAAAATATCGACCCCGCCCAGGATTCGAACCCAAGATCTCCAGATTCATAGTCAAACGAACTCACCCCACGGCTAATTCGACTACGAAAATATTGTGTACAAGATGGGTACTTATGTGGGCACTTATTTCCACGTTCCAATAATACTGCAATACGGAATTAAGTTGAATTTATATTTTGCTTGTTTCGATAATGTTCCTGCGTGAAATTGAGTTTAAAATGCCTTATGAATACGCCCTCTCGTGAGTAAAGAGAATGTATTGAGTAATAGTTCATGAAGGCTTGCTCAATTCTCGTATAACCACAACAAGATGGGTACTTATGTGGGCACATATTGATGACTGCATTGCCGTTATGTAGGTTAATATTTGAATAGCCATTGTGCAGAAACATAATACCGGCAATACCGACTACTTACAATGTTTGATATTAAGGCATTTTACCATTTAAATACTGCCGCCTCCGTAGCGTAGCAGTCAGCATGTTTAGCTGCCGCCCCGGAGGTCCTGGGTTCGATTCCCGGCTCTGCCACGAAATTTGAAAAGTGGTACGAGGACTGGAACGGGGTATACTCAGCCTCGGGTGGCCCCCCTCAGCCATCCTCGAAGTGGTTTTCCGTGGTTTCCCATTTCGTCTTCGGGCAAATGCCGGGATGGTACCTCCTTCAAGGCCACGGCCGCCTCCTTCCCTCTTCCTTGTCTATCCATCCTAACCATCCCTTACCTTCCCTCATGAGGCCCTTGTTCGCTTAGCAGGTGAGGCCGCCTGGGCGAGTTGCCAATCCCACCTCACCAGTTGTATCCCTTCCGATTCGATGTTCCCAGCTCTAGGACACTGCCCGTAGAGGCGGTAGTGGTGAGTCCCCTCGCTGAGTCCGTGGGTTCCACCAACCTGGAGGGTAAAAAAAAAAAAAAAAAAAAAACAACCTGATACGAAGACTTCGAACATTTTTTTTTTAGTCGTTTACCCTCCAGGTTGGTGGAACCCACGGACTCAGCGAGGGTACTCACCATTACCGCCAGTGTCCTAGAGCTGGGAACATCGAATCGGAAGGGATACAACTGGTGAGGTGGGATTGGCACCTCGCCCAGGCGGCCTCACCTGAAAAGCGAACAGGGGCCTCATGAGGGAAGGTAAGGGATGGGTAGGATGGATAGGAAAGGAAGAGGGAAGGAGGCGGCCGTGGCCTTGAAGAAGGTACCATCCCGGCATTTGACCGAAGACGAAGTGGGAAACCACGGAAAACCACTTCGATTATGGCTGAGGGGGAATCGAACCCCCTCTACTCATTTGGGCCACCCGAGGCTGAGTAGACCCCGTTCCAGTCCTCGTACCACTTTTCAAATTTCGTGGCAGAGCCGGGAATCGAACCCAGGACCTCCGGGGCGGCAGCTAACTATGCTGACCGCTACGCTACGGAGGCGACCTTCGAACATGTACCATGTAATTTGTTTCAATCACTTGACACCAGAGTTCGCATGAGCGTTTTCCGTTCAGTATGTCATATACATTCCACATGGCCGAGAGTGCGTCATGGTATCAATTTCCGACACCGCGCGCTGATTGTTTCTCTTACCAGTGCCAGCTGGATCGATCGATCGAGTTGGCAGTGCGTCGTATACTTCCGTTCGATCCACCACTGCCAGCTAGGGCAGTGCATCAATAATAATAATAACATAAACATTGCATTTTATTGATGTGAATTTGGAGACTCCGGGGCTCTGAGATTTTGCCCAGGTTGGGTTGCAAGTCGTTCCATCGGGGCCATTGATACTGGTAACTCACAATATTGCCAACTAACAGTACCTGGATTCCATCCCTCAATCTTGGGCAGTTGAGTCGAGAGCTCTTCAACTGCACCACAGCCTGGCTCTAATCCATCAAAATAACACAAATTAACAGTTCCACACAAATACAATTACACGGGGCTTCTTGACCACGCTGTATCAAAGCCTCGAATTGTGTCAACAACCCATCCAGTTACTTCTTCAGACATTGTTTGCAGGGGATTAAATACAATTTTTTCCTGGGGGGGGGGCTGACTATCCTGGAAAATTGTGAGTATTCTCAGAGGATTGTCTCCGCAAAATACCCAGAAATATCAACCAATATCTCAGAGCATATGAACTTTGTGTAATTATGTTAGATAAGACTCAAAGTTTTTATAGCCTACAATTATTACTGGCTATATAAAAAAGTTGTAAAATACAACACAACACACAAATACAATTTTATACTTAATGAATTTTCTATTATAATCTATGGAGTATGAATGGCAAATAGCGAAATATTTGTCAATTTACTAAGCAGAAAGGTAAACAGTTATTTTTTCCACAGTTTTGCCTCACAAGGCTGAGTGTACCCCGTTCCAGACCTCAGACTAGAATTAATATTTCTTGGTAGAGCCGGGAATCGAATTCAGACCTCCGGGGCGGCAGCCAAGAATGCCAGCCACTACACCACGAGGTAGTCTAATTGCAATCTTAATATTGTTTATAACTTAGCCAATAAGTTAAGATTAGGGCACAACCAAATTTACAATTATTTTATGCTCATACTAAAGCAACACATTCTTCATTTTTATTGGCTTTTTTCGGGGGGGGGGGGGGGGGGGGGCTGGAGCCCCGTCAGCAATACGCCCCTGATTGTTTGCTGGTGGTAATACGGCTCCAGATTTGGGAATTGGATGGACCGCGATGGCTGGACAAACTTCTACCGGTTTCTTAGAAGCAATGCAGGTTATAATAATCCTAAGGATTGCATGGCGGGTTGTAGGTTTGCCATCTCCGCTCGTAAGAACTGTTTCATGATTCTTGTTTGTCTTCCTAACTCTAATATTAAGCAGCATTTAATTAAAACTAAACAACACTATGTATGAAGAAGAAACTGTAAAATTCCTCGAGCGCTAGTCTTGACATACTGTACTAGCCACGGCTATTCTCAGAAGCTTTGTGACCATATGGATACGTGAGTACGCAGTATTTTTGTGTTGTACTCCATATAACCCCATCAACGATGGTTCGGTGTCTTGTGTCTCAAGCAAATTATTTTACTTATTTTCGACTCCCGAGGTGCCAACATTCTAATTCAAAGATATTAATATATTTAGTTTGCAATGTGGTCATTAAGCGTAATATTCAATGTTAAAATCTTCTGAACAGTGCACAGAATGTTTATTACAGGTGACACTGGGGTCTCTCGTACAAGATTCATCTACCATCACATTTTGTGGTAAAGAATGATTACAGCCTTATTTATCGATATTGATGTTTTTGTAGTGTGCCCGTCAGACAAGGCCATCGGGGGACCACTGATAATCTACCCGACACATTCATCCTTTGAACCCACACATAAGAGGATAGGATGTGTTTTCAGACCAAAGCCTCCGTGGCTTAGGCGGCAGCACGCCGGCCTCTCACCGCTGGGTCCGTGGTTCAAATCCCGGTCGCTCCATGTGAGATCTGTGCTGGACAAAACGGAGGTCGACAGGTATTTCTCCGGGTACTCCGGTTTTCCCTGTCAAAAGTTCATTCCAGCAACACTCTCCACTATCATTTCATTTCATCTGTCATTCATTTAATCATTGCCCCAGAGGAGTGCGTCAGGCCTCGGCAGCCGGTACAGTTCATATCATCGCCGCTAGATGGGGACTTCATTCATTCCATTCCTGACCCGGTCGGAGACTGGAAGCAGGCTGTGGATTTTCATTCATGTGTTTTCAGACCAGCTCCGACACGAGACTGTTATTCGGGTTGTATCGGTTAAGGTGAGAGGTAAATGGTTATGGTGTGAAAGGAACACACCCCCAAAAGATCAAATCTAACAAAAATAGTCCAGGATGAAGTAAAATTAAGTAAACATCTCTACTTAGTATAAAACAAAGTCCCCGATTCTTGGATGTCACGGGTTAACTCGAGAACCACTGGATAGATTTTGATGCGGTTTTCACCATTCTGTAAAGGATATCCCGGGGGAGGTTTATGTAGAAAATAATTTATTTATGACCAAAGGAAGTCAAGCACTAACGATTTCAGTGAAAAGGTTGAAAAAACTGGCGTCCATGCGCTTTTTAAGCTTGCGCTGGACAAACCGTTAAAAATATCTATATACTATGAGTGTAAGGATTGTTCAGCATGAACATCAATACATCGCCTACTATAAGGGTTTTTACGTTTTCATTTCTTCCAACAATCTCCATTCAGTTACTGAGGCGACTGTTTACGAGTTAGCTAGAGGCGAGTCTATCACCCCAGTTACAGCTTAGCTAGCGGACGAACTTATTGCCCCAGATACAGCCAGCAGCAAACTGTCGAGTCGTGTTGAGTTAAAAACTTTAGAATAGAGTGGTTGTGTTTGGAGTTTCCCTGGAAGTGCAACTCAGCTTTTCTTCATTTCGCCTGTGAACTTTTCGTTCCGCAAAATTCACAGCCAAGTTAAGATTGGACGGAAGGGGGATTTGTGTTTCATGCACCTCGCCATTCTTAAATTACGTCTGACAAGAATTTGTTTCACATGCATCTCCATGATAATATAATTAATAGTCCAGTCAGAGATTTTAACCCATCATGTCGAGACGTAAAACGGATATTGGTCGTTGTTCATTGACATTGGAAAACAAGCGCTTATCACGTAATGGATTCATAACTGTTCCAGGGCGAAGCCGGGTCGGGTTGCTAGTTTATTTATAAATCTCAAATCCCTAGCCTGCTTTGGAGGGGAAAAAATCGGCTAGTCCGCAAAGCTAATAAAATAATTTAAAAAAAATAATGATCCCTAAACTGAATTCAAGTTAAGCCCTCACGAAGTCCTCTTCACAAAATAATCAATTGCAATCAAGCTAGGAATGTGACACGGAAATTAATTCCCTAAGCAAATGCAATGATTTTTGAATAATTCCAATAGTCACACGTAGAAATTACACTGATGCAAGAATACTAATCGTCCTTACCGAAGAGGGTATAATTTATATTTAACAGCACCAATAATGAATATCTAAAATACGATGGTGTCACTGTCTTACCAACATTCACTTTACGATAATTCATTACCTAAATCCTTACTGACGTTAATATTGCAGACGAGAAGCGTCTGCAGCAAAAATAATTCACGACTAAGCAACAGCCATTTCCTGATGAAGAAAAAGTACTGACGGCTAATACACACATTTTGCTACAAAATTAATAAATCCTTAAACTTAGCACTCCTATTGATGTACAATTTGTACATCCCTACCTGAGCAAGCAGACACTGTCTGTGCCTAATTGTCACCTATGTGCATGAAGAGCGCAGTAAACACAGCGGCTAATGTCACATAATTGCAAATTTCCCGTGGTTACAAATTATCTAGGCAATGCAACTGCGTCGTCTCAAAATTGTGTCAGCTCGTCCTAGGATTGGGTTGCTAAATACAGCAAACAGCTGTTCCAAAATTGTCGGTCATACAATAAGAAATACAAGTTTAGATATTTCACGTCTTATTTTGTAGTTCAATTATTACATTCCATTTTAAAACAATTATGATTCATGATTTATTTTCAGGTTTACTTTCAAATTTACTCTCTCCAGTGTGTTTAATTTACCCCCTCCAGTGTGTTTAATTTACTCCCTCCAGTGTGTTTAATTTACTCCCTCCAGTGTGTTTAATTTACTCCCTCCAGTGTGTTTAATTTACTCCCTCCAGTGTGTTTAATTTACTCCCTCCATTGTGTTTAATTTACCCCCTCCAGTGTGTTTAATTTACTCCCTCCAGTGTGTTTAATTTACCCCCTCCAGTGTGTTTAATTTACCCCCTCCAGTGTGTTTAATTTACTCCCTCCAGTGTGTTTAATTTACTCCCTCAAGTGTGTTTAATTTACCCCCTCCAGTGTGTTAAATTTACTCCCTCCAGTGTGTTTAATTTACTCCCTCCAGTGTGTTTAATTTACTCCCTCCAGTGTGTTTAATTTACCCCCTCCAGTGTGTTTAATTTACTCCCTCCAGTGTGTTTAATTTACTCCCTCCAGTGTGTTTAATTTACTCCCTCCAGTGTGTTTAATTTACTCCCTCCAGTGTGTTTAATATACTCCCTCCAGTGAGTTTAATTTACTCCCTCCAGTGTGTTTAATTTACTCCCTCCAGTGTGTTTAATTTACTCCCTCCAGCGTGTTTAATTTACTCCCTCCAGCGTGTTTAATTTACTCCCTCCAGTGTGTTTAATTTACTCCCTCCAGTGTGTTTAATTTACTCCCTCCAGTGTGTTTAATTTACCCCCTCCAGTGTGTTTAATTTACTCCCTCCAGTGTGTTTAATTTACTCCCTCCAGTGTGTTTAATTTACTCCCTCCAGTGTGTTTAATTTACTCCCTCCAGTGTGTTTAATTTACTCCCTCCAGTGTGTTTAATTTACTCCCTCCAGTGTGTTTAATTTACACCCTCCAGTGTGTTTAATTTACCCCCTCCAGTGTGTTTAATTTACTCCCTCCAGTGTGTTTAATTTACTCCCTCCAGTGTGTTTAATTTACCCCCTCCAGTGTGTTTAATTTACTCCCTCCAGTGTGTTTAATTTACTCCCTCCAGTGTGTTTAATTTACTCCCTCCAGTGTGTTTAATTTACCCCCTCCAGTGTGTTTAATTTACTCCCTCCAGTGTGTTTAATTTACTCCCTCCAGTGTGTTTAATTTACTCCCTCCAGTGTGTTTAATTTACCCCCTCCAGTGTGTTTAATTTACTCCCCCAGTGTGTTTAATTTACTCCCTCCAGTGTGTTTAATTTACTCCCTCCAGTGTGTTTAATTTACCCCCTCCAGTGTGTTTAATTTACTCCCTCCAGTGTGTTTAATTTACTCCCTCCAGTGTGTTTAATTTACCCCCTACAGTGTGTTTAATTTACTCCCTCCAGTGTGTTTAATTTACTCCCTCCAGTGTGTTTAATTTACCCCCTCCAGTGTGTTTAATTTACTCCCTCCAGTGTGTTTAATTTACTCCCTCCAGTGTGTTTAATTTACTCCCTCCAGTGTGTTTAATTTACTCCCTCCAGTGTGTTTAATTTACTCCCTCCAGTGTGTTTAATTTACTCCCTCCAGTGTGTTTAATTTACCCCCTCCAGTGTGTTTAATTTACTCCCTCCAGTGTGTTTAATTTACTCCCTCCAGTGTGTATAATTTACTCCCTCCAGTGTGTTTAATTTTCTCCTTCCAGTGTGTTTAATTTACCCCCTCCAGTGTGTTTAATTTACTCCCTCCAGTGTGTTTAATTTACTCCCTCCAGTGTGTTTAATTTACCCCCTCCAGTGTGTTTTATTTACTCCCTCCAGTGTGTTTAATTTACTCCCTCCAATGTGTTTAATTTACTCCCTCCAGTGTGTTTAATTTACTCCCTCCAGTGTGTTTAATTTTCTCCCTCCAGTGTGTTTAATTTACTCCCTCCAGTGTGTTTAATTTACTCCCTCCAGTGTGTTTAATTTACACCCTCCAGTGTGTTTAATTTACCCCCTCCAGTGTGTTTAATTTACACCCTCCAGTGTGTTTAATTTACCCCCTCCAGTGTGTTTAATTTACTCCCTCCAGTGTGTTTAATTTACTCCCTCCATTGTGTTTAATTTACTCCCTCCTGTGTGTTTAATTTACCCCCTCCAGTGTGTTTAATTTACCCCCTCCAGTGTGTTTAATTTACTCCCTCCAGTGTGTTTAATTTACCCCCTCCAGTGTGTTTAATTTACTCCCTCCAGTGTGTTTAATTTACTCCCTCCAGTGTGTTTAATTTACCCCCTCCAGTGTGTTTAATTTACCCCCTCCAGTGTGTTTAATTTACTCCCTCCAGTGTGTTTAATTTACTCCCTCCAGTGTGTTTAATTTACTCTCTCCAGTGTGTTTAATTTACTCCCTCCAGTGTGTTTAATTTACTCCCTCCAGTGTGTTTAATTTACTCCCTCCAGTGTGTTTAATTTACTCCCTCCAGTGTGTTTAATTTACTCCCTCCAGTGTGTTTAATTTACCCCCTCCAGTGTGTTTAATTTACTCCCTCCAGTGTGTTTAATTTACTCCCTCCAGTGTGTTTAATTTACTCCCTCCAGTGTGTTTAATTTACTCCCTCCAGTGTGTTTAATTTACTCCCTCCAGTGTGTTTAATTTACACCCTCCAGTGTGTTTAATTTACCCCCTCCAGTGTGTTTAATTTACTCCCTCCAGTGTGTTTAATTTACTCCCTCCAGTGTGTTTAATTTACTCCCTCCAGTGTGTTTAATTTACTCCCTCCAGTGTGTTTAATTTACCCCCTCCAGTGTGTTTAATTTACTCCCTCCAGTGTGTTTAATTTACTCCCTCCAGTGTGTTTAATTTACCCCCTCCAGTGTGTTTAATTTACTCCCTCCAGTGTGTTTAATTTACTCCCTCCAGTGTGTTTAATTTACCCCCTCCAGTGTGTTTAATTTACTCCCTCCAGTGTGTTTAATTTACTCCCTCCAGTGTGTTTAATTTACCCCCTCCAGTGTGTTTAATTTACTCCCTCCAGTGTGTTTAATTTACTCCCTCCAGTGTGTTTAATTTACCCCCTCCAGTGTGTTTAATTTACTCCTTCCAGTGTGTTTAATTTACCCCCTCCAGTGTGTTTAATTTACTCCCTCCAGTGTGTTTAATTTACCCCCTCCAGTGTGTTTAATTTACTCCCTCCAGTGTGTTTAATTTACTCCCTCCAGTGTGTTTAATTTACTCCCTCCAGTGTGTTTAATTTACTCCCTCCAGTGTGTTTAATTTACTCCCTCCAGTGTGTTTAATTTACTCCCTCCAGTGTGTTTAATTTACTCCCTCCAATGTGTTTAATTTACTCCCTCCAGTGTGTTTAATTTACTCCCTCCAGTTTGTTTAATTTACTCCCTCCTGTGTGTTTAATTTACTCCCTCCAGTGTGTTTAATTTACTCCCTCCAGTGTGTTTAATTTACTCCCTCCAGTGTGTTTAATTTACTCCCTCCAGTGTGTTTAATTTACCCCCTCCAGTGTGTTTAATTTACTCCCTCCAGTGTGTTTAATTTACTCCCTCCAGTGTGTTTAATTTACTCCCTCCAGTGTGTTTAATTTACCCCCTCCAGTGTGTTTAATTTACTCCCTCCAGTGTGTTTAATTTACTCACTCCAGTGTGTTTAATTTACCTAATGACCATGTGACAATCGATGGCGAGCAGAAAAAGCACCACTCCCTGGATGCCTATTCCAAAAATATGTGAGAAAACCCTCACAGCAGTCACACTAACAACATGCGGCAGAAATGGCGAAAATACGTGGCACGCGAACACATGACCGATTATATAACATGTCTCCATCGCCGAAAACCTTCTATAATAACAGTGTGTGTGATCACAATCTGCTCCAACATTTACCTGTCCTCCACGGACACAATTATATCACTGCCCTGAATTTATACATTTTATTGATCAGGTGATTATGGTAAGGGATGCTCCTTCTAAGGTTTTAAATGCATTAATAAACACTTCCATCAAGATCAACATGAAGAGAAAGATCTTAATGAGACGTGGATGTCTTATAAATAAAGCTCAATAAACAGCGCCACGGCTGTGATCATCAATTGTATCACAATTTATCCTCACGCCTGGCGTGAATGAAATCCCTAGCTACTGTATTCAAAAGAAGTCGTTTCAAATAGTTGCGTTGCATTCTGGGACAATAACATGCGCTATAACCAAACGTCAGGTCAAGTCCTGAGGAAAATATCCCTCCGCACATTTTCTCTCTCTGTCCCGTCATGTGTTTCCAGCATGGCGCGCATCTTCTCTCTCTATCCCTCTGCGCATCTTCTCTCTCTATCCCTCTGCGCATCTTCTCTCTCTGTCCCGTCCTGTGTTTCCAGCATGGCGCGCATCTTCTCTCTCTATCCCTCTGCGCATCTTCTCTCTCTGTCCCGTCTTGTGTTTCCAGCATGGCGTGCATCTTCTCTCTCTATCCCTCTGCGCATCTTCTCTCTCTGTCCCGTCATGAGTTTCCAGCATGGCGCGCATCTTCTCTCTCTATCCCTCTGCGCATCTTCTCTCTCTGTCCCGTCTTGTGTTTCCAGCATGGCGCGCATCATCTCTCTCTATCCCTCTGTGCATCTTCTCTCTCTATCCCTCTGCGCATCTTCTCTCTCTATCCCTCTGCGCATCTTCTCTCTCTATCCCTCTGCGCATCTTCTCTCTCTAACCCTCTGCGCATCTTCTCTCTCTGTCCCGTCCTGTGTTTCCAGCATGGCGCGCATCTTCTCTCTCTATCCCTCTGTGCATCTTCTCTCTCTATCCCTCTGCGCATCTTCTCTCTCTGTCCCGTCTTGTGTTTCCAGCATGGCGCGCATCTTCTCTCTCTATCCCTCTGCGCATCCTCTCTCTCTATCCCTCTGTGCATCTTCTCTCTCTGTCCCGTCTTGTGTTTCCAGCATGGCGCGCATCTTCTCTCTCTATCCCTCTGCGCTTCTTCTCTCTCTATCCCTCTGTGCATCTTCTCTCTCTATCCCTCTGCGCATCTTCTCTCTCTACTCCTCTGCGCATCTTCTCTCTCTGTCCCGTCTTGTGTTTCCAACATGGCGCGCATCTTCTCTCTCTATCCCTCTGCGCATCTTCTCTCACTGTCCCGTCTTGTGTTTCCAGCATGGCGCGCATTTTCTCTCTCTATCCCTCTGCTCATCTTCTCTCTCTATCCCTCTGCGCATCTTCTCTCTCTATCCCTCTGCGCATCTTCTCTCTCTGTCCCGTCTTGTGTTTCCAGCATGGCGCGCATCTTCTCTCTCTATCCCACCTTCTCTCTCTGTCCCGTCTTGTGTTTCCAGCATGGCGCGCATCTCCTCTCTCTATCCCTCTGCACATCTTCTCTCTCTATCCCTCTGCGCATCTTCTCTCTCGATCCCTCTGCAAACCTTCTCTCTCTGTCCCGTCTTGTGTTTCCAGCATGGCGCGCATCTTCTCTATCCCTCTGCGAACCTTCTCTCTCTGTCCCGTCTTGTGTTTCCAGCATGGCGCGCATCTTCTCTCTCTATCCCTCTGCGCATCTTCTCTCTCTATCCCTCTGCGCACCTTCTCTCTCTGTCCCGTCTTGTGTTTCCCGCATGGCGCGCATCTTCTCTCTCTATCCCTCTGCGCATCTTCTCTCTCTATCCCTCTGCGCACCTTCTCTCTCTGTCCCGGCTTGTGTTTCCAGCATGGTGCGCATCTGATCGAGTTTTTGAAACTACCTTATCCACAAACGACTTTATAGCGTTCAGACCTTTGATTCACTTCAATTACGAATTTATCTACGTTATATTCAATTAGGCAAATAAGGTCTCCTATCGTGTTGGATATACCCCAGTCGAAACACGAGGCTCTGTGACTATTAAAAAAAAGGATGCTTGTAGTTTTACGTGACCGTTAATCGTGCATATTAAGAACATTATAACATTATTTGTGTTAGGCGAGGTATGGCATATAAACGATGAGTAATATACGAAGACGAAATGGCGTGTTTCCATGAACCCTTTGAACCAACTAATTGCTTATGTGTCATCCGTCAGCATCTTATCTTGGGAAAGATCGAAAGTAGGCGGGGAGAAACAGGCTGCTTTCTTGAAGGGTTACGACACGTACTCTTGAGAAGAACGATCTACTGTTAGTACAAAGACTTAGCTGTAACGTGAGGTGGAGGGTAATTATAAAACAAAATAATGTTAAGTGTTGCCCCTAGTGGCAAGTTCGTTAACTGGATTACGGTGGGTGAAAGCACAACACAATTGTTCCTTTAACGAAATATTAGCTTTATTGCAGGCCAGAAAAATACACCACACAATAAGCACAAACTCACTTCATAAGACACTACTAGTCACTCTAGCTTCCACACTTGGCCTACGTTCACACTACTAATCTCGCTATTAATACCTGCAACTCTGCCATATACATAAACTACGATAGCCAGTCACTCACCGATACACACTGCTTCGCTCTCCTCTGGCTAGGGAACAGTCCACAGCTTTCGCAATTCACCACAGTATCTCTGTCGCACTAGGTAAGTACACACTCCTCAAAGCTCAGTCCTCCGTATGATTCACACTGCCTCTCTGTCTGGAGAATCAGCCTCACTTGGGTTTCGTAACTTCGCACGACCGTCGCCACACTACTGTCGCACAGGTAAAAAAACACGCACTAGCTCAAAGACGCAATCCCTCCCTCGCTGGTGAGGCCGCTTTATATAGGGAGGGTGGTGACTCAATGGACGTTTCCTGAGTAGGAGACTTCACGGCTCCTCCCGAGAGTTCCATCACCAGGTACGCCGGGAACATTCCAGACCATGTCTTTGTTCCCGCTGCGCAAGTAGCCGGCCGACAGAGACCAGAGGTAGCCCCAGGCGGCTGTGAGTCACGCGAGAGGGAATGAAGCAACCCCACTCTCATAACACCACCCCCTTCCCAAGAAGGCTGATCGACCCGATCAGTCATTGGTCCGTCTGTGTCCCTCCGTAGGCTGCCAGGCGATCTCGATGCACGATCTTCATCTTCGCTCTCGGGCTCCGCTGGATCCTGTAGACGACATCGTTGATCCGTTTCACGACTCGGTACGGGCCCTCCCAGGACTTCTGCAGTTTGGGTGACAGGCCTTTCTTCCGTAATGGGTTGAAGAGCCAGACCAGGTCGTCCTCGAGGAATCCGCCGGCATCCGTCTGCTGGTCGTATCGGGTCTTCATTCGGTCGGTCTCGATCCGCAGTCTCCTCCTAGCGAACGGGTGCACGTCTTCCAGTCGGTCGACCTGTTCTTGACAATACTGGCTTACCGGGACCGGATCGTCCCCAGGTTGGCCGAAGGCAAGGTTGACAGGTAGATGGAGTTCCCTCCCAAACATGGCCAGGGCTGGTGTGCACCCGGTGGCTTCATGCACGGTGGCGCGGTAGGCCAGGAGAAATAGTGTGAGGTGTCTGTCCCAATCCCTCTGGTGTTCGCTGACGACTATCCGGAGATGGTTCTCGATGGTGCGATTGGATCGCTCTACCATTCCGTTGGAATGCGGGTGTAACGGCGTCGTCCTTGTCTTCCGGATTTCCAGCAGCTGGCATAGGTTCTGGAACACCTGCGACTCGAAATTCCTCCCTTGGTTGGAGTGCAGCTCCAAGGGTACTCCGTACCAGCTGACGAATTCCTCCACCAGGGTCTCTGTGATCGTCGCGGCTTCTTGGTTAGGGAGTGCATACGGCTCTGGTCATTTGGTGAAGTAGTCGCTGATGCCCAATATGTAACGTTTCCCTGCCTCGCTCAACGGGAATGGCACAGCAACATCGATGGCCACTCTCTCCATGGGGCCGCCCACGTTGTAGGTCTTCAGTGGGCCCCGTCGTCTTCGTCCTGGGCCCTTGCTGGCTGCGCAATCGTGGCACCTCGCGCAGTGGTTCTCCACGTCTGCTCGGCATCTGATCCAGTAGATCCGCTCTCTCAGCTTCTCCAGGGTCTTCTTTATCCCCAGGTGTCCACCAGATGATCCTCCATGGACAATCTTCAGGACTTCCTCCGGCATAGCCTTTGGAACGACGACTTGATCCCGAGATGTCTTCCCGTCGGCGCTCTCCCAGGTACGGTAGATGAGGCCAACCCTGACAATGAGCGAGTCCCACTGCGCCCAGTAGGACTTGAGCTTTGGACTCCAGTCGCTCACAATGTTCCACCCGGGTCTGGGAACACAGGCCCTCTTCCATTCGGCTATCAGTCCCAGGTCATCATCTTCCGCTTGTGCCCACGTGAAAGATTCGCGGCTCCAGCTCCCTTGAAGTTCCACGGTAGTCCCTCGGCACTGTATCCCGGTGTTCTCCTCCCTTCTTGCACAGAAGGTTCAGTCTTCGGGGCACGGTCTTCGTGACAGGGCGTCGGCGTTAGAATGCAGTTGGCCTTTCCTGTGTTGGATCTCAAAGTTGTACTGTTGAAGTCTCTCTAAACACCGCGCGAGTTGACCCTCGGGCTGCTTGAAGTTCAGGAGCCACCGCAGGGATGCATGGTCGGTCCTGATGAGAAATTCTTGCCCGTACAGGTACTTGTGGAAGTGTTCAATGGTCTTCACGATGGCGAGCAGTTCCTTCCTGGTGACGCAGTAGTTCCTCTCTGGCTTTGACAAGGCTTTGCTGAAATAGGCCACTACTCTCTCCTCGCCGTCCACTACTTGCGACAGGATTCCCCCTATACTAAAGTCGCTGGCATCGGTATCGACGATGAACCTTGTTCCAGGTCTGGGGTAGGCCAGAATAGGTGCGGTGCACAGAGCCTGCTTGCGTTGTTCAAAGGCACTGTGGCATTCTGCTGTCCACGTGAAGAGTTGGTCCTTCTCAGCCAGTCGATGCAGTGGTTTGGCGATGTCGGCAAATCCTCTCACGAAGCGACGGTAATAAGTGCAGAGTCCCAGGAAGCTTCGTATTTGGGACTTGTCCTTCGGAACTGGCCACTCCCTCACAGCTGCGGTCTTCTCTGGGTCGGTGCGCACCCCTTCCTCGGAGACGATATGCCCAAGGTACTGGACCTGATTCTGGAAGAGCTGACACTTCTTGTGGCTCAACTTCATCTGGGCAGCCCGTAGCTTCATCAAGATCTCCTTCAGGTTGCTGTAGTGCTTCTCGAAGCTTCTTCCCAGAACGATGACGTCGTCTAGGTAGACCAGGCAGGTCTTCCCTTGTAGTCCCCTCAGAATGGACTCCATTAGCCTTTCGAAGGTCGCAGGGGCGTTGCACAGACCGAAAGGCATGACGGTGAATTGCCAGAGCCCCCTGCCCACAGAGAACGCCGTTTTCTCGCGATCCTTAGGGTGGACCTCCACCTGCCAGTAGTCACTCTTCAAATCCAAGGTGGAGAACCATCTTGATCCTGATATGGTGTCCAGCGTGTCGTCGATCCGGGACAGAGGGTAGCTGTCCATCTTCGTGACGTCGTTCACCCGCCTGTAGTCCACGGAGAACCTGGTGGAGACGTCCTTCTTCACTAGCACGACCGGAGAGCTCCAAGAATATGTGATGGCTCGATCACCCACTGCTCCTTCATTTCTTCCACCATCCGGTCAACTTCAGCTTGCGTGGCGAGCGGGACACGTCGGAATGTGGCCCTAATCGGTGCGCTGCCCCCAACGTAGATTCTGTGCTGGACCAAGCTTGTCCTGCCGAAGGCTTTGCTCCGCACGGAGAAGCGTGTAGCAGGTCCCGAAGTTGGCGTGATTGTTCCTCGTCTAAATGGTCCTGGAATCCTTGGTACAGCTTCTGTAGTTCTTCTGGAAGGGCGCGTCTTCTTCGGTTGTCCGTCTGCAGGTGACCGTCCGTCGTGTCTGTGATGCGGGCAATCCAGGTAACGGGCTCGCAGACTGCTAGGTTGGTGTCCCGGTGAACCGTAATGTCGTAGTCGTTCAGGTTGGATTGGCGGACGTACGGCCGAGGCTTCGAGTTGATGAGGGTCTTGGCAATTAGCAATCCTTTTGTCTGGATGTCCTCATATTTTGGCTCGATGACAGCCGCCACACCCCCAGCAGTTCCGTCGACAATTACGGCAGCGCTGACCTCCGTCCTGGCGGAAACGATGACGTCCTCTCTCAGCCTTACTCGTCGTGCGGTGATGGCCTCGTGTGCTGGTTGCAAAGCAAGTTCCTCACTTCCGGAGTGCAGAGTGTTGGTACTCAGGTCCAAGATGATGTTGTTCTGGTCCAGAAAGTCCAGTCCGATGATCACTTCGTTTGATACGTCAGCCACAAGCACTGGATGCTTCACCGTCCGTCGACAAATGACGAACTCCAGTGATGCTTCGCCATGTACCGGTGCAGTCCCTCCAGTCGCGGTTATTTTCTGGAGGTTCCTTTGTGTGGGTTGCATTCTCAACCTCGGGATCACGGTGGGATTGACGATGGTCCTCGACGCTCCCGTGTCGATCAGCATGGGCCAGCTCACTCCGTTGACGACTCCGTCGACCATCAGGCTGCTATTGTCCCTCCGTAACTTCGTTACACGAACTTGGACTGCCGGGGCTTGACGACTGTCGCAAGCCAACCTTTGCCCCCCCCCCCCCAAGGCTGACTAATACTCGCTTCCCTGAGCCGCGCGGTTTTCAGACGACTGATTTCCCGCCGTATACCCTCAGCGGCGGCGATCACCGCAGTCCTTGCTCAGATGGCCTTTCTTACTGCTGCAGGTCCAGCAGGTCGGTAGTCCTCTTCCGGACCGCCTCTCCGGGAGTCTTTCGGCTGCGTCGTTGTTGGTGGCGCCGCGACTATTGAAGAAACGGCCTAGCGCCTCCATCAATTCATCGTCCAGGGAGTTAGTCACGTTGGTTTTGCCCGGTTCGTCGACGTCCACTTGACGCACCCGCGAGTGCATTCTAGATGCCTGTTTTGCAGTCTCGAACTCAAGTGCGTGGCTGAGCGCATCTGCCAGGGTCTTATTGCGCGCGAGTCGCAGCGCCTGTTGAGTGTCCGAGTCCCGTAGCCCGTCGGTGAAGGTCTGCGTCGCAATCTGTTCCAGAAAGTTGGCAGGCGCTGTTGGATACGCGAGCCTTACGAGGCGTGCGATGTCCATCTCGAACTCCTGCATGGTTTCCGCGTTCTTTTGTACCCGGGTCCGTAGCTGCATCTGGTAGGCCTGCTGATGATGGCTATCTCCATATCGGGACTCCATACGGGCGATTAGTGAAGCCTAGTCCAGGTATCCAGTCGGAATGGCCTGAAGGACGTTAAGGGCGTCCCCTCTCAGCGCTACAATGTGAGCTATAGCCTTTTCCGTGTTGTTCCAGTTGTTTATGGTACCGGCCGCCTCGAACTGACGCAAGTATGTGCTCCACGGTACCTTTCCGTCGAAGGCTGGGGGCGTCACTCTGCTCTGTCCCGTCCCTGATATTCCCGGTGTACCTGTGGGTGGGCGTCGGCGCATCTCGGCAACTTCCTTTTGTAGAGCGTTGAATTTCTCCTCCATCCCCGTCAGCGGGCGTTGGCGCAGCTCGGCAACTTCCACTTGTAAGGCGTCGAACTTCTTTTCCACTGCCGTGACTTCCTCACGTAGGCCCTGGCAGACGGTGTTGACTTCCTCCCGCAGACCCTGTTCCAATTTCTTCAGGTCCTGAGCTAATTATTCTGACCGTCTTCTAATTCAGAAGTTAGGTCCTTGGCTAAATTCTTCTGGCCGTCTTCTAATTTGGAAGTTAAGTCCTCGGCTAAATTCTTCTGGCTGTCTTCCATCTCTTCAGTCCACTGCTAAGTTCTTCTGGCCGTCTTCTATCTTGGTTTCCATGCCACTCAACTTTTCTAGCAGTGCTTGCAATTGCGCTTCCATTTTACTTGTTTGTCTTGTCAATGGTATGCACTTACTGGAGAGATAGTGAACTGTTGTAAAATGACCTGCACCAGTTTTTAAACCAGGACCTTCAGGTGTTGTGCTTGGGTTCGTAATGCGGCTTCTGACACAATTTGTTAAGTGTAGCCCCTAGTGGCAAGTTCGTTAACTGGATTACGGTGGGTGAAAGCACCGCACAATTGTTCCTTTAACGAAATATTAGCTTTATTGCAGGCCAGGAAAATACACCACACAATAAGCACAATCTCACTTCATAAGACACTACTAGTCACTATAGCTTCCACACTTGGCCTACATTCACACTTCTGTCCTCGCTATTAATACCTGCAACCCTGCCTTGCACACAAACTACAGTTATTTACGATAGCCAGTCACTCACTGCTACACACTGCTTCGCTGTCCGCTGGCTAGGGAACAGTCTACTGCGTTTCGCAATCCACCACATTATCTCTGTCGCACTAGGTAAGTACACACTCCTCGAAGTTCAGTCCCTCCGTATGATTCACACTGCCTCGCTGTCTGGAGAATCAGCCTCACTTGGGTTTCGTAACTTCGCACGACACGTCGCCGCACTACTGTCGCACAGGTATAAAACACGCACTAGCTCAAATACACAGTCCCTCCCTCGCTGGTGTGGCCGCTTTATATAGGGGGGGGGGGGGGGGTGGTGACTCAATGGACGTTTCCAGAGTAGGAGAGTTCACGGCTCCTCCTGAGAGTTCCATCACCAGGTACGCCGGGAACATTCCAGACCATGTCTTTGTTCCCGCTGCGCAAGTAGCCGGCCGACAGAGACCAGAGGTAGCCTCAGGCGGCTGTGAGTCACGCGAGAGGGAATGAAGCAACTCCGCTATCGTAACAATAATAATTATACCTTGCATTGGAAGATAATACTGTCAGGTGTATAGGCGTATTGGCCATCATCAAAATGGTATTACAAAACATGGCGAGTAGGATATATATTTTCGGTTGAGCTGACATAGGCTACTGAGAAGTAAATAATCTCCTATAAATAAGATTAAATGTTAGGATACAACAAGTGTATATAACTTACAGATATGGTCGCTAATCTTCCCCCATTGCTTCTATTCCACTGAGACCGCCGTCAGATGATTCACTACCGTCACTATCAACATTAACTTTCACTGTCACTTTCTTCACAGTTGGAATTTCATTCTTGAGAAAAAAAATGCACTTTCCTACGAATTCCACACAGAACAAAATTCTGAATACTGTGACACATGAACCCTCTTTCCTTGTGACGCCGGTTGATTTCTCGCTGGAGACTCGCATTCGCCATGACCTTTGAATTCAGCGCGCACCGAGTATACACTGTAAGTCGAAACGCCAGTCAAGTGTGCAGGCTTCTTCACCAGCTCTTCTGCTGTCCACTCTGGATTGTCATTCCTCAACCTACTACAGTATATACATTTAAAATCAATTGTTTGCACCTTTTACTCAACTTCTCTCCACTCTTATTATTTTTGAAGAATTTTATTGGTGATTCAAGTTTTACAGCTGCAGTTTGAACATGTTGTCTACTTGAAGAAGCCATCTTGAACTCCGTGCAATCGTAACAGTATTGCCAACCTTGTAACCTGATTCGCCACAACATCGAATGTGTCGGTTACACTTTTGCCGCTCAAACAAGGTTTATACAGAACGAAATATAATATAATATCTAATTAGTACTGAATTACTCTGCCTATCGTATAAAATACCACTACATGCTATATTCACGCACACAGTTTATCACATGAAAAGCAAAGTTGGCGCAGCTCCCAATTAACAAGATAATTATTATTTTTTTCGTAGATTTATACCAAGGCATTTCTTAAAAGTAATCTAGCCAGTTTCTGGAAACATAGCAACATGCGCTGAAACATTTTGTACTGCAAAAGCAAGCAGAAAAATTGGGAACTATATCCTTGCGCGTTAGCCTTTTCACAGACCAGAACATCAAAGGGACCGCTTAGGTCTTGAACTGACGTTCGGCAGCCTGCACAGGTGTGCTCACTCAAGCAAAACTTCATAGCAAACTTGGTCCACCTGGGTGAGAGGCCAACAGCTCGACTGCTGCGCCACCACTCCCCCCTGATTTGATTAGCTTCTGAGGATTCTATTATATATACAACTGGCCGGAAGAACCGTCTCTAATATTTTTGGAAAATATGGAAGAAATGCGATGATGTGCAATTCCATACATTTTAAAACAATACGAACCGTATTCATGTGGCACGGTAACTTTGGCACCAAAGGAAATGAAGGACATAGCATTCTTGTACTGACAAATATTCTCTCTGAAATACGTTGAGATATCATCTCCAGTGAAGAATTGTTGAAACCTGTGAATTATTTTGTATTTCGGCAGATCAATTTTACCATTACAACAACATAGACCAAATTAACCAAGCGTAGATTTCTCGCAAGGGAAATACAAGGCAGAAATATGTTTACATTTGTCCGTCAAGGACCCTACACCGTAGACTGCTGCATAATATCTGGAATTGTTTCTGAAATGGCATATTTATATTGGATTTTAAAAGTGGCTTCGTATTTTCTCCGATTTCTCACTTTCTTGCAGCCAGTCTTCTTTTTCGTCGAACGAATGTATTTACAGTAGCATTTCTCCACATTTAGCGCCATATTCGATACCACTATATTGTCATGCGTTCAATGTAGTCACTAAATAATAAATGGCAAATAATACTTCCATTGCCAAAATCTACAGCGTGGTTAGACTCATTTTTATGTTCTCTAAACAAATTATCAATAAACAATTGGCCTTAACAATGAAATTCAACATGACCAGTGTATTCACCATCCAGAAACTTTCATACTCAAGTTGGTTGCTGAGGAGAATGCGATGTGACTGATCAACAATAATAAAATCCTTATAATTATCCCGGCCAGCAACAATTTTAGCGATAGCTTGCAAACGCACCTCCGGGCGACGTTCTTCATGTTGATATAAACAGTACGAAACTGCTCGAAATAAGCAATTTCCATCACCTGTTATAGGTACAATATTTGCGTTTCCATGACAGTAAATTATGCAGAAGAGTTTAGAATCACTTCGCCAAATAATGAAATGGGCATAGACTCACTTGGCCAGGCACTGTAATGGAGGCAGTTTTAGAATTATATGTCCCGTGCATGTCAAAATTCCTATTAACACAGGGAAGCTCACTCTTAAGGCTACAGTCTTAGCTATCGACCCGGAGGTTCTGGTTCGATTCCCTGCTCTGCCAAGAAATTTAATTCTGGTGTGAAACGGGGAACGAGGCACCCTCAGCCTCGAGAGGTAAAACAAAGAGGAGGTGGAATGAATCCCAGCCTCAACCATCTCGAATGTAGTTTTCCGTGGTTTCTCACTTCCACTCGAGGCAAATACCGGGATGGTTCCTAACTTAAGGCCTCTACCGTCTCCTTCCCATTCCCCCACCTTAATTACAAATAGATACATTAATACAACCATCACAATAACACAGGTTATCACAGAAAATTATACACACACTTACCAAATTACACATAGGTAAGTGACCACGATGTCCGATCCCTTCAAAAGAATTACGTTCGCCAATTGTCTCTCATGGCGAAAGTGATTGTGAGCACGCGCAATTGCCTGGAATACTGCATTTTTCTTTACTAATTTAAAAGTATATGGCACCGTAAATCGCAGATAATTTGTTACTTTACGGGAACAAAGTAAAACCAATAGTAAGAAAGAAGAATACGGAAATTCTAAAAAACATAGTCTATTGGAGGTGGGATTCGAACCTCTTAGACGATGCATAATAATGCTAAGTCTGCAACGCTACGTAATATGAAGCTACATAAACTACATACACATTCAACTGTCAGTTTATGTTCTTCAACATTTTCCTTCTTTTATAATTCTATTCCAGTATATCTCTACTTAGTATAAAACAAATTCCCCGATTCTTGGATGTTACGGGCAAATTTGAGAACCACTGGATGGATTAGGATGCGGTTTCCACCATTCTGTAAAGGATATCTCGGGGATGATTTATGTAGAAAATAATGTATTTATAATCAAAGGAAGCCGAGCAGTAAAAATTTCAGTGGAAAAGTCGAAGAAAAAAAACTGGCGTCCGAGCGCTTTGTAAGCTTACGCTGGGCAAACTGTTAAACATATCTAAATACTATGAGTGTAAGAATTGTTCAGCATGAAAAGTTCTACAAAAAAAAAGGCCGCGAGAGCATATGACTACTTTCAATACATCGCCCACTATAAGTGTTTTTATGTTTTAATTTCTTCGAACCATGTCAATTCCATTACTGAGGCGACAGTTTACGAGCAAGCTAAGGGCGAGTCTATCATCCCTGTTCCAGCCTAGCTAGCGGGTGAACCTATTGCCCCTGATACAGCCAGAAGCAAAACGATGAGTCGTGTTGAGTTAAGACTTCTGAGAAGGGTGGTTGTGTTTGGAGTTTCCGTGGAATTTCAACTCGGGTTTTTTTTCATTTCGCCTGTGGAACACAGTCAAGTTAAGATTGGACGGAAGGGGAATTTGAGTTTCATTCTCCTCTCCATTCCCTGGAAGTTCAACTCTCATTTCGCCTGTGAATTTTTCGTTCCGCAAAATTCACAGTCAATTTAAGATTGGACGGAAGGGGGATTGTATTATATTAAATTATATTGAATGGCGTATAATCTCTACTTAGTATAAAACAAAGTCCCCGATTCTTGGATGTCACGGGTAATCTCGAGAACCACTGAATGGATTTTGATGCGCTTTTCACCATTCTGTAAAGGATATCTCGAGGAAGGTTTCTGTAGGAAATAATGTCAGTGAAAAGGTCGAAAAAAATAACTGGAGTCCGTGACCTTTTTAAGCTTACGCTGCCTAACCGTTAAAAATATCTATATACTAAGAGCGTAAGAATTGTTCAGCATGAAAAGTTCTACAAAAAGCCCGAGAGAGAATATCTCTATCTTCAATACATCGCCTACTATAAGAGTTTTTACGTTTTCATTTCTTCCAACAATCTCCATTCAGTTACTGAGGCGACAGTTAACGAGCTATCTAGGGGCGAGTCTATCACCCCAGTTACAGCTTAGCTAGCGGACGAGATACAGCCAGCAGCAAACTGTCGAGTCGTGTTGAGTTAAAAACTGTAGAGAAGAATGGTTGTGTTTTGAGTTTCCCTGGAAGTTCAACTCGGCTTTTCTTCATTTCGCCTGTAAACTTTTCGTTCCGCAAAATTCACAGTCAAGTTAAGATTGGACGGAAGGGGGATTTGTGTTTCCTGCACCTCGCCATTCTTAAATTACGTCTGACAAGAATTTGTTGCACATGCATCTCCATGATAATATAATTAATAGTCCAGTCAGAGATTTTAATCCATCATGCCGAGACGTAAGACGGATATTGGTCATTGTTCATTGACATTTGAAAAAAAAGCGCTTATGACGTAATGCATTCGTAACTGTTCCCGGGCGAAGCCGGGTCGGGCTGCTAGTAGTCTCTATCGTGGAAACATCATAGAAAATATCATAAGCCAAGGCGATTGTGCGCATGCGGGATTGCCAAGAATTTTGCATTTTTCTATATTCATTTAAAAATATACGGTAACGTATTATTTTCTTTTAAAGAACTTCTACAAATCCCAGGCCAAGAGCTTTTGTCCGAGTGCTTTGCGAAATCAATCGGTTCAGCTGTTCTCTTAATCCCGGGATAACAAAAATCACCTTAGTGTTTTAAATATGACAAGAGTTTAGTGCTTTTCAGTCGGTCAACACGAATGTACCCAAAAGAGATGGGTTATGCCCTAATCCTGAAATAAATTACATGAGATTAATAAAACACTAGGATGACCAGTTTCGATCGTCAAGCGATCATCATCAGATCCATTACACTTAGGCTACAAAAATCTATGTTTGAAATACAGGTGAAAATATTTACTAAGGCAACACTGAAAATATGGCTTCAAACACCACAATGTTTTAAATATAAAGGCACGATACTATCTTTTTTTTTTCCAAATTGCAGTCCGCGGTGACCGAGAGCACTAACGCGCTACCTCGTGCCTCGCTGTTATCGGGAGAGCGTGGGCTCAAATCTCACCTTGGCTGTCCTGATCATGGCTTTCTGTGGTTTCCCATTTTCACCCCCAGGCAAATGCGGGGAGGCTCCTTTCAACAGGTTCATGACCCACTTCCCTCAAAAATCCCTTACCTGACCCTTCTTTAATTAGACCCAAGTTAGCGGTCGTGTGTCACCATCCCTAGTCGTATCTGCTGACAAAGTGTGTCCAGCTCTAAGACACTGTCCTTGTGGAGGTATAGGAATGATCTCTCGCAGAGGCCGTGGGTGAAATCGAGCCTAGAGGATAAGCAATAAAAATATATATATTCATGGAATTGAGTAGTGCTAGGTCAGGGTTTCTGTCTACTAACTTATTGAACCCTCCTCGTATTTGCCTCGAACCTGATATCTCGCTAACCAATCATGGAATTTGAACATACAGGGTGTCCTAGCACTCGTAGTGACGCCCCCTACTTTCCTATAGCCACTTTATTTAATTAAAAGGGCAAAACTAAAAGGTCATCCGGTTTTAATATCTCGCGAACCAATCATGGGATTTATACATATGGGGTGTCCTAGCACTTGTAGTAATGCCCCCTCTATTCCTATAGCTTGTGTTATTTAATTGAAGGACCAAAACTAATAGGTCATTCGCTTTTAATATTTCCTAAACCCATGGTTGGATTTGAGCATATGGGGTGTCCTAGGAATCGTGGTGAACCTCCCTTTCCTATGGACGTTTTATGTCCACTCTAAAATAGTGCTAGGTTGTAGGTTCTGCTTTATTTAGGGAGTTGTGAGCCCCTGCGACCTTGGAATGGAAGGAGTCATGCTAGGAGGGCGTGCTTGGATTAGTTTTTTTTTCGTCTCGTTGCGCTCTTTACGGGAATGTAGGTGTAGAAAAGTTGAACATAGGGTTTTGGGTCTAAAAATGCGTTTTTCACATTTTTGCTAATTTTTGGAAAACAGAAAACGTGATGATGACGTGCGTGATAGTATTTTTTCGTTTCGTTGCGCTCTCTACGGGAATGTAGGTGTCGAAAAGGTAAAAAGCTGGAAACACGGTTTTTTGATGGCAAATGGGTTTTTGTGATTTTCCCTAATATTGCGAAAACTGAAAACGTGAGGATGACGTGCGTGATAGTATTTTTTCGTCTCGTTGTGCTCTTTACGGGAATGTAGGTGTCGAAAAGGTAAAAAAAGCTGGAAACATGTTTTTTGTATGGAAAATGGATTTTTGTGATTTTCCCTAATATTGGAAAAACTGAAAATGTAATGATGACGTGTGTGATAGTATTTTTTTCGTCTCTTTATTCTCTTTACGGGGATATAGGTATGGAAAAAGGTAAAAAGCTGGAAACATGGTTTTCTTATGGAAAAGGTGTTTTTGTTCAATTTCGAGTTATTTGGAAAACGAATTAGGCGATTTTTATGACGGGCATGTTGATGTATTTGTGTCGTTGTTCTCTTTACGGAGATGTAGGTATGGAAAAGCTGAAATCATGGTTTCCGTCATTGAGGAAAACGGGGAAAAAGTAAGAAACCAGATTTGAAGTCACGTTATGTTAAACGCTATGATGTTGGTAAAACACTTATGCATTATTATTATTATTATTACCACCTACCAATTGTCGTCAACATGCAGGGAGCGGTGACAAAATCAAAATCAAAAGGGAACCCACAGGTTAAAGCTATAGAGAGAAAAGTAAATAGATTCAGATGGAGGGAGGAAAACTGCAGAGAGTTCCAGAACTACTTCCAGGGAGACAATTTTGAGCTGATAAAGGTAGGGATAAGTTTAATGATCAGTAATGATGAAATTGAAGGGGTAATACGTATGATTGAGAATGCAATTATGATGGCCGGGCGAAAAATGCGCGTGAAGGCTAGAGGAAAATTAGGGAGAATTAAAGGATGGTACGATGAATCTTGTAGAAGGAAGAAAACCGAAGTTATTAGGGCACTGAAGTTATACAAGAGAGGAGGGGATGATACGATGAGAGTAGAATTTTGTCGTCTAAGGAAAGAATATAGGGAACTGCTCAGCAAAATGAAAGATGAATGGCAGGGTAAGGAAGCTACAGCACTAAATAAGGATTCTAAAGCTAACGACTGTAGCAAAGTGTGGAGCAGGATAAATTCTTACTGTAGGGGGAGCAGAAGTGGTGGGGGGAGCTCTATTAGTGATGAAGTATGGATTGCATATTATGAGAATCTGTTAAATGCTGAAGATAATTGGAGGAAGAGGGATGAGTTTGGCGTCCCGAGGGGGCTGGAGGCCGCTCTGCCTATGCTGGACCAAGTCATATCGATAGAGGAAATTAAGGGAGTAATAGCAAAGAGTAAAGGAGGGAAGTCAGGTGCTATTTCGGGGATAACAAATGAATTTTGGCAAGAGTTGAGTAACAATAGGTTCATGATGGACAGCTTGGTAAACATTTTTAACAAAATCTTTGAAGGAGGTAGATTTCCGAGGGCGTGGCAGGAGGGGATAATTTGTCCAATATATAAGAAGCGTGGGGACAAACTAGACCCAGGCAACTATAGAGGCATAACTTTGCTTGATAATTTGAGCAAAATGTACACCGGGGTCTTATCCAAGCGTTTAATAGCATGGGCAGAGGGCTGTTCGGTGTTCTCGAGACTCCAGACAGGGTTCAGAAAAGGGATGAGAACCAGTGACAATATAATGGTGGTTAAAACGGTGATGGACAAGTACATAAGAAGGAAAAGAGGTAAGCTGTATATCACAGCTATTGATTTGGAGAAGGCGTTTGATTCAGTGAGCAGGGGAGCTGTCATGGCTAAGCTGGGAAAAATCGGGGTGTCACATAAAATGATACGAGCAATTGAGAATGTGTATTCCGATGTGAAATGTGCAATTAAAACTAAAGATGATGTAATTGTAGGAGAGATAACGTCTAATATAGGATTAAAACAGGGATGCAAATTATCTCCAGTACTATTTATCAACGATATTTTCGATTCAAAGGGCTTTGAGCAACGGTCCAACCCTTGCTTGGACAATTATGATATCCCGGGCCTAGCTTTTGCTGATGACATCCTTCTGCTTGCTCTAACACCCTATAATATGCAATATAGTATTGACGATATTGTGAGATACTGTGAGGACTGGAACTTAAAAATTAACCCGAGTAAGACCAAAGTTATGGTCTGCAAAAAGGGAGTTAAACTGGCTAAGAACGAAAAGTGGGTCATGTATGGGTCGCAGTTAGAGACGGTGAAAAAACTTGAGTATCTAGGGACGATAATGGCGAGCAATGGTAAATGGACCGAACAAATTAAAAGGGCAAAATCGAAAGGGCTAGCGGCATTGGCGAATGTTAAGGTGTTAGAGCGTAGGTTACCGAATCTTGACTACAAAGTGTATAAGAATGTGATCAACGCACTCATCGTTTCAAGAGCATTCTATGGAGTGGGAGTATGGGGTTTAGAGGAAGGAACGAAAACCCTGGACAGTATTGTAAGTAGGTTTGCCAAGATAATTTTGGGGCTACCTAGTTGCACGGCGAATTGTGGAGCGAGAATGTTGTGTGAGGATGTAAGCATTAGACAACATATCATAAAAAAGGTCATAAAGTCTTGGATTCGTTTAAAAGCAGGTGGAGGGGGGGGGGAAATGCTTAAGGTAGCCTACCTGCACCAAATTAAGCATCAGCAAGAGGGCTACTGGGTGGACGGGGTAAGAAGTGTACTGGAAAGATTAGGAATGGGTTATCTATGGGATAGGGACTTACAAAGAGAGGAAGGTAGGGTGTGCAAAAAAGTGTGTAGAAGGGTTAATGACGTAGAATTGCAGGTGCTAAGAGAAGAGTGCACCAGTAGGAGAACCTTAACGGAGTTCTGCGAAATAAGGAACTTTATGAGCATAAAGCCTCAATGCCTAATGAAAAGAGAAATGAGAGGGATAATTTGGTGGTTAATGGGGGTGTATAAGAACAAAGCGTTGAGAGAAGTAGGAAAAGAGGACATTTGCCTGTTTTGTGGGAAGGTTATGGGTGCAGCGCACCTGATCAGGGAGTGCAAGGAAATTAAAATGATAAGAGCAAAGTTTGTAGACAAAGCAGATCTAAACAGAATAGAAAATGAAAATGAGTAACACACTTTAATTAAATTACTAAAAAGGGAATGGGGGAAAGCAGGTCAATTAGCAAAATATTTTAATACCATCAGGGCAATGTGGAATAAGAAAGCGTCGGACGAGATTCAGAACAAAGATGCATGTAAATTAAGCATTCAAGTACAGGAGACGGCTTCCTAAGCTATAAATCTTGTTAAAGCCTAGGAGTGCCTATCTGTATTAACTAGGTAGCCTATACGATTACTACAGTACAGCCACATATTGCTGTCTGTAGATTTTCCTGTGAGTTTGATGTTTTTTTCCTTACTACAAAACTTATCAGACTCTTAAAGTCAGTAAGGACTCGATAGGGAAATAAAAGTAATTCTTTCTGTGATGTGTCTCCCATGGAGAACTGTCTAAAAATGAAGAACACTGTGTCCACATTTATGATTAAGAAAGAACTTTGTGCAGTCTCCATCAGAAATGTTGCCCAGTGATATTGTGAATGAAGATAACTACTGCAAAGCATTATTAAGTTTTGAAATAACGAGGAAGCTATGAAATGCCGAATGAACATTTGGTTTAATTATCTAACGCCATACTGTAAATTTATGTTATCTATGTGTTTATTGTCTGTATGTCACGATATGACTCTCTGAGTCAAAGTGACAATTAACAAGTAGACTTGGTTCAAATAAATAAATTATTATTATTATTATTATTATTATTATTTGACAAGGCTTGACTGGGACTCACATGCAGAGAGAGAACTTGCTTGATGAAATGAGAATTGAAAGCATTGCGGCTGACCCAAGGCCAGCCAGACAAGACAAGGGGTCTTATCATCGTACGTGCCTCGCAGCAGAGAGATAAGAGGCAGGTGTCATTATACAGTGTGCAGCTTTATACTGTGTATGTCAACGCAAAGTTTGAAACGATGGTTGGGTGTATAACATCATGATAAAAGATTGGCATGGGGCTTGAGCAAAGAGGTTATTGGACATCTAATAAACAAAAGGGTGGGATTAATGAAAGGTCATGTGATACATCTTTTTGGAAATGGATTTTTTTCTAAATAACTAAACAAATAAATAAATAAATAGGGTTTTATTACAAAAAATTATGTTTATTGACCCATGAATTATACGTGGAAGGAAACCCTAACCACTTTACAAAATATTTTGCACCTTTGACTTTAATTATTCGTTCAATGAGATAATCGTTGGGATATAATGTTTTTTGCACTTTTTCATAATAGAATCGTCCTTGAATGGGTTGACCGCTCTGATCTTCTAAGAGATACGTCACTGGTTGACCTAGCTTGACTTGGCGAATTTTAAAAATTTCTGTCGACCATTGTGGAGTATACGATTTTGAAAACACACTTCTATGTTTACTGATGCGAACAAAATCTCCAATTTTAAGGCGATGTCGCCTTGGGTCTACCCTTTTTATAGGGTTAAACAGTCTATTGAGTCTGGGTAGTTTCTTGGTGATGAGGCGAGGTTTCATGCCGATGGTGGAATGAATAGTGTTGTTGTAGCGTGACACAAGTTGAGGTAACCAGTCTATCCATCGATAGGAACCATGTATTGTAAACTCTTTCCACATATAACTTTTTAATGTTCGATTGAAGCGTTCAACTACGCTAGTTTTGAGATTGCTATAGGTGGTATAATGGTGAATATCCTTAGATTTGAGAAAACTGGAGAAATCCTTGTTGAAAAATTCTTTCCCCTGGTCGGTTTGTAACAAGTGAGGTTGACGTTTTGATTGTTCAATAATATGTTGAAAGGCCTTTGTGACTAAGACACTAGTTTAATTTTTTACTGGTTGAACAAACGCCATTTTGGAATAGACATCAATTACGGTCAACATATAGCGTACACCGTCGTTAACGTTAGAATAAGGTATCATTTCTTCCAGGTCTGCCTGCCAAAGTTCATCGATTCCTTTGGAAATGACACGACGACGTTCATAAATGCGTCGGGCTGGTTTATGCAATTCATGAGCAATGCCCACTTTGATGGGGGATGGCTTATAAGATAATTTTAGCATCTCGGAGTTGTTGTTCAATGTGGGCGATTTCTGCCTCATGTCCAGTGTGACCAGCTTGTTTTGATGCATGAAGCAAGTATAAGCGCTCTACTAACTGATTGGAATTATTCCAAAAGGTTATATCTAGGTAGGGTTTTAATTTCTTAAACCTTACACCAGAGGCAGAGTGATGTTTTTGCTTACCAAAGATGTTTGCAATGATGGTTTTATATTTTTGGGATATATTGGCATTGACCTTCTGAGAGGATTTATAGTTTCTTTTGTGAGCGTTGGTGTCTAATAAAATGGATTTATATATAGCAAGGTCCTCGGACGTAAAATCTTGTGTCGAGGGTGTGCGAGAAAATAGCAGCTTTAACAGACCTGGTGTTAATTTATAGTTGATATTTTTACTGACAGCTTTCGTACGAGCAAATTTAATGGATGAATCCCCAATTTTAAAACTATCATTCTCATAGCGAACACCATAAGTGGTATCTGTCTTTCCAATAAATAGAAGGGTCAGATACGGTTCCAGGGTTGCCCCATAATGTTTGATTAAAATGTTTTTGAGTTGAGCTTTATTTTGAGGGGTTGCCAAGACTTGTGAAAACGGAGAGGATGTGGAGGAAGATGGTGTTGCCACTATGACGGAAGATTTTTGTTTTTAGAAACTGTTGAAGGGGTGAGGATTTTTTTTCTTTCAGGACTAAATACGCTTTCGCTTTCACTTTCACTTTGTTCTAGTTGTTGTTGTTCTTCTTCTTTCTGTTCTTGATGTTCTTGTTCACTAACATTAGAGGAGGAGGAGGAGGATTTTACCTCTCGTGTGGAATATGTTTGAGTAAATTTTGAACTTGTTAAGGGTTTGGTTTGAGAGGTAGCAGCAGCAGCAGTAGCAGCAGAAGCATTAGGTTTGAACCTCATGGGATGAACCGATGATGGAGCATGTTTTATCATGGGTAAAGGATTGACGTTTTTTAAACGTTGCAATTCACGAAATTTATGTCGAATCGTATTTCGTGCCTCAATAATACGCTGCATGATTTGAACATGTTTCTTGTTCCCTATGGCGTTCGCCATGGTGAAGGTAAAGACACACTAACAGGAAATGTCCAACCCTGGGTCTTTTTAAACAGAAATAAAATGATCAAAACCCAAGCGATAACGTCCCTCACATCGTTCACTCAGTTAGTTTATGACCAAACAGGCATGGGGATGATGGTTCCAACACGAAGCACACAATTGCGTGAAAGCTGTAAAGGACATATCTGGATTTACATGATCTTGAAAAATATGATAGAGATTTCTAGAGTCTTGGCGGAAGAGAACGATGAGATTGGCGTTGTCACGAATCAACTGTTTGGGGATTTTGGAATAGGTTTGAGCCAGATAAATACAATCCACTTGTTTATGGCGTCCCATACTAAAATACTCTTGAATAATGGCCTGTCGTTGAGTGGCAATATCATCAAAAATTATAATGGAATCTGGTTGAATGCGGTCTGGTTGAATGACATCTTGAGGTGAGGTGAATTTAAATAGCCCATGGCTTCTTTATTTCACGAAGACATAATTTGTTCCAAATACACGTACAGAGGCTGGTACAAGGATTTGGCAAAAATATAAATATTTTGAAATCGTAGGCCATGAGGCGCGGTAATAAGGTTCAGCAAAACATTGGTCTTTCCACAACCCGAAGGCCCTACCATAATACTGAACCCTTATTCTTTATTGCATTAGAATAATTGTTCATATATTTATTTTATATACTGCATTATGGCCGCAGTCAGTTGAAGCAGAGTGCAAGCTAGATGTCGCAAGGAAGAGGGCAGTTGAGCGCGCCTGACAGAATTAAACTTTTTCCTGGACGAGAGGTAAATGGCCGTGACCTCGAAGCCCTAGCCTTTGTTAGCCAGGTCGAGCAGTGAGGAAAGAAAGAGAAGGGTGCTGGCAACTGGGGGAAACGACCTACTGTACTCAACGATTTTACGTTTGGATGGACGAATCACGTGCAACCACGCCAACCTCGGCATCATCGTGGCGTACCCTCTGAAAAGCCCGCGAATGCGGTATCTAATTAATCATCGATGCAATTTTATTCCGCGAGGCATCATTTTGACGTTCAGAAGAAATGCTGAAGTTTGACACTAGCCGCAAGTTTCTACGATGTTTGGTTCAAAATATAAAAAAAATTATGTCCCCTCTACCACACTTTTGGCCAGATTGTATAAATAAGATGTCTGTGTTAGCGACCAGGTTCATACCTCGATGTAGCGGTGCGCTACAACCACGTTCTTATTTTAAAGTAGCCAAGTACTACGAACAATTTTAAACACTTGTCTTCGATCTCTATTGAGAGATGTTTCAAGTTTGTGGACTCTGTTTGAGATCCGTGTGTAAATATAATTGTAAAAATTTATAAAATGTTTGCGTGTGAAATTAGCAAAATGTCCATTCTAGGGACAGTATCGACGTCTTAATAATTGCGCAGGACAAAGAGTGATTGTGTAGCTCTATCGCAATTATAGCAGGAATAGGAGAGATAATTAATTTTGAACTTTGTTTTTCACCACCGACATCAGCAGCAAGATGACGAACTTTGGGTCGACTGTTGGAGTGATGTTCCTGCAACCAACGAAGATGTGTGAGATGGCCGGTTAAGATCCATAGTGGGCCATGGCGGGGGATATCCGCTGATGTGACGAGTAATTTGGATGAGTACAAATATTGAATTTATTCATTATAGATATTTTGGCATGGGAACTATTGTTGTAAATAATTTAATTTCGTGATTGTTTTGTATTCATTGTGATTTTTTTGAGTAACGTAGTGCACCGACACTCAAATATGTAAATGCGTGGGGAAGCGTGACCATTGTTAATTATTGTATTGTTATTTTAATTGTGTACTCGTGTAAGCACATATTTGGTTTGGCGTAAGCATGGATGCGGCGTCGGCAGATAAGTAGTGCTTTTGTAATTACAGTTAAAAATAGCAGAGGGGGGAAAACTTGTATTTGATTTGGACTTTGGTTGAACAAGTCTTTTTTTTGAATCGACTGTCGCAGTATTTTGATTGTTGTAAAGAACCGTCCGTTCTTTTATGTCATATTTTATAGTTGCCTTTGAGATTAAATTCTTGGTCAGAATACCAGATCAGGCGCAGTGAGTGTGGAAAATATTCGTGTACTTTATTTCAGGTGTAATCAACCCTAGCGTGTGATTCTTGTGTGTGTCTATTGTGTCTATGTGTCTACGTGTATCACATGGTGTGATTATTCTGCGCGGGAGGATTGCTCTAGGCTAGCCCTCTGACTGCTGCAAGGTTGTTTTTTAGGACGGAGAGTGATGCCTGCGGGACCTCTGCCAGTCAAATATGGATCTTACAATTCCAGGTGGAATTGATGAGATATTTGTTTACGACACACACACAGTTGAGCTATGGTGACAGCTATTGTATTCTTCGTGGATCTCGGGAACCAGGCGATTAGCGCTGGCTCTGGGATATTGTGCACGCTGGGTTCATATTGACGGAAGATAACAGTTCCACTTTGAGCGCTGATCTATGGTATCGTCTGGACACCTGTGTGGGGTAGGGAAGCGGTTAGGCTATGACCTACTTTAAGAGATGGCTTACTTGTTTTGTTTTAAAGAGCGATATGACACTAAGGGGATCAGTTCACTACGCCGAAGCGGTATTACCATGCTGACGTCCAGATGCAATGTTTCTTGTATAGCATTGTCTTGCTTTTAAGCATATGTTTATTTAATCATTTAATTGTGTAAATTTCTTGTGACACCCTGTTGTGTTGTTCAGAGTAATTGACATGCGGTCATTCTTTGTTGTTGTTTCGTGGTCACGTTACTCACTCCTGTGTTTCATTGAAAAGTCCTTGTTGAGGCAGTAGTTGCGTGCTGTAGCTCGCTGGTCTAGATTTCGGCGGAAATCTTCATTGTTGTAGTTACTGAAGGTTAGCGAGTGTCGCTTGTGTGTATTGATATTATCTGTAGTGTTAAGTTCCCATCGCTAATTTATCCGAGGTGCGGATTTGTAGCCTAACCGCAGTCGCAGGATGGCAACAAATCTAGCACTCAGTACTCTTCCAGATTGCATGCTCGTCATATTACACGCACACATGATTTTAGATGAGACAGGCCATATTTCAGGACCTGTAATTTTATTTTGACATCATTCTGAGATGAGTCTTTGCTTCACACTGTAAATTTGGGTGTAGATTTAAGAGGGTGTTCCCTCGTGGTGTTTGTTGTGTTTTGTTATATTTATCTTTTTTTATTCTGAAATTAAATTTGTTTTTATTTAGTTTGGCTTCACTGTTGTTCTTTCTGTCATACATTTGGACTATGTTACCTTGCACCTCGTAGAAGCGTAAATTTAGCAACGATGTTACGAACCGTACACAACCCGAAGAAAAGAGTCTCATAAAAAGCTTCTTGCAACGATTCATAGATCTAAAATGTCTGCCCAACATGGTGATTGTTGTTGCTTTTGCTTACCTCATAGTATTTTGTGGAAATATAATACCAGGCTTGGCATAGTAATTAGTAGAATCAGTAAATTAGGTGAAGTCTTTCCACCATGTGCATAAGTAAAATCAATGAGTTCATTTAAGGTTAGAAATACGGAACACGGTAGATTTGACATTGTATTGAGTTATGACGTGTTCCTGGCGCCCATTTAAAAAGTAAAATAGTGTTTGTTTTGATTCAATGAACTCAGAAATATTTAAATGACAGGAAGGTGTTGCCTTGAAATTTTGATTAAGTCTGGTTAATTAAAAGGTGTTAAATGTAAATTCAGTCAGATTAGGAATTTATGATCAGAATAATGAAAGGAAATATTAAATTAAAAGTAAATTCAAATACTCATGATGCTTTGATTGAGGGGTGTGTTTTAACGTAAAATTAAATGAGTGAGTATGAATTATTATTAAATGTCAAAACATGCGTGTGAGTACGGTGGAGGTTCCTATGTGCATGGCCCTTTATTCTCCAAGTGATATATATTTTGTTGTGATGGCAACGATTGCTGAAATCAGTGAATTGTTGGAGAGGTCGGCAGCGAAGATACAAGAGAGCAATAATGAACAATTAATGACACTTGAAAGTAGAATGCAGGAGCGTAGTAACGAACAATTGCTTACGTTAAAGAACGAGATTACGCAGAGTAGTAACGAACAAATACAAACATTAGAAACCAGAATGCAGGAGCGTAGTAACGAACAATTGCTTACGTTAAAGAACGAGATTACGCAGAGTAGTAGCGAACAAATACAAACATTAGAAACTAGAATGCAGGAGCGTAGTAACGAACAATTGCTTACGTTAGAGAACGAGATTACTCTGAGTAATAGCGAACAAATACAGACATTAGAAACTAAAATGCGGGAAAACAATAATGAACAATTATTGACACTTGAAGGTAGAATAAAAGAACGTAGTGAGGAACAGGCGATAGGACAGACTGAAAACTTAATAAAATCACACTTAAGATAAATCAGAATATGAAATTACAATTGGATAAACTGGCAAATTAAATGGAGGGCAATAACACTAAACAACTGGGACAAATTAAAGCAATAGAAGCTAAATTTGGATCGAAAATGACGGAGTTGGACAAGATGGTCACCGCGAAGCTAGAACAAATAGAGCGAGCATGTATGACTAATACAACGGGAATAAAGATAACGCAGGAGAAATTACAGGGAGAATTTAAGAAAATTGAGTCCAAAACAGAGAACATAAAAGAGCAAATAAAAGCAGTAGATGACAACGTACTGGGGTTAATTAAAGAACTCGATCGGTTGGAAATTAAATCTACGGAGAGATGGACACACTTAGAAGCTGATCAGCAGCAGATAAAGAAGCACATTGAAATAAATAGGATGCGATTGGGCGAGCGTTTGGAAAAAATGAGATAGGGCAAGATAAGAGTCAAGAACAAATGGAGCAGGTAGAAGAACGAATAGATAAAAATCTAGTGCAGCTCGGAGACCAGATAGATAAAAATCTAGTGCAGCTCGAAGACAAGATAAATAAGATTCAGGAGCAGATGGAGGAACGTTTCGTAGAAGGTTGGAAGACGATGAAAGAGAAGATCCGAAAAGATTGGAAGCAGCAGGTAGAAGAAAATAAAGGAGATAGATTGTCTATTTTAAAGAGATTAGGAGATAACAATTCTCGGATGCAAGTGCTGGAGGACTGTATAAAAAATAAATTTCAAGAACACTCGGATCTAATTATCAAAAATGAGATACGATCACTAGAGAATGCAACGTTAATTACGGCAGAACGGACAGCAGAAAAACTTGTTAGTATGGGAAGCCCGGAGGCATTTAAATCTACAGGGAGCACGAGCCAAGAAAATAGCGTTAAAGCAGGGGTCGACACGGAAGCGTTTCGTAATTACAGAGGCGAGACATCCACTCCGCAACCTAACGTAATGACACCGCAAGTTATTCAGGTGATTCGAGGAAATGATTTCAAACCATCGAAATTCATAGACGGGCAAGGAATTACGCCTAAAATTTTTCTCCGCGAATTAGACGATTATTACAATGATAATCAAATAAGCCCAATAAAACAGCTAAGAATGGTAGAGAAGTTTCTTCAGGGATCAAGTCTCGTCTGGCATCAAAGTTTCAAATACACCTTTGAAAACATGACGCAATTTAAAGAGGCGTTTTTGAGAAAATTTTGGGGTCCCGCATTGCAGCTTGGATTAAAAATGGACTTGTATGCTAGAAAGTACCATAGTACGCACCCAACGAAATTTTCAGAATTCTTCTCGTAACAGATGATTAGGCTGAAAGATCTGGACGAGCCCCCATCGGAGGAAAATTTAGTATTGACAATAGGCAAGCAGTTACCTATGAATATCCAAAAATTTTTGGTAACGGCAAACGTAAAAACCGCGGTAGAAGCAGAACAGATCCTTCGCCATTTGGATGAAACAAGCATGGTTTCAGCCCAAACTCGCCAAAGAAATATTGAATGCGTTAATGCAGCAGAAGTAGTCCAGAGCAATAATAATAATAACAATCAGAATTCCAGTACGAGGACACAGGCAACGAATACGCAATTCACGCCTAGGAGACAAGATCAGTATGATAACAGAGGTCGGTATGAGAATAATAATAATAACAACTATAATCGCTATGAGAATAATAATAACTATAATCGGCATGAGAATAATAATAACTACAACCAGTACCGGAATAACAATAATAGAAGACCGTACCAGCGAGGATACTCTAATTGGAGAGGGAATAGGCAGCAGGATAGGCCTTATCAGGGAAGTGGTGACACGCACCAATGGAAGAACAGACGGGATAACGTGCAAGAGGATCAAAGGGAGTACCGGAACAACTGGGAGGAACGATACCAAGAATCGCAGAAATATTTACAAGAGATACACGCTGAAGAGACAGAGAAAGAAAAATGGGGGCGAGCGATGGAAAACAGACAAAATCCGGATAATCATGGAGAAGGAGCAGAGGGTCTGCTAAGACAACAGGAGAGACAAAATAATGGCAGACGAAACTCACAAGGTGGAGGTCGGTGCGATAAAAAAAAAGTCCAAAGCACGAACTAGGAGATAGGCTAAAAACGGGAGTGGGTGATGACCGTGATGTCATTATCGCCAACATTGAAGAATGGATTGCGTTCCCTGATGATTGTCTGGAGGAAGTAGCGAGACCGCATGAGAATGTCATTAGACAGCTACCTGTTATTTATGCAAGGATTGGGGGATTAAAAACACGTTGTTTAATGGACACTGGAAGTCAAGTTAGCTTGATATCAGAAGCCCTGACTAAAGAATTAGGAAAGACGCAGACGGTTCCGATAATACCAGTACCACAACTAAAAGTACGGGGAGTCATACCACAGAAGACGGTAACATGAAACATCAGGCATATTTGGAGCTTGACATTCTGAATCACACCTTTGCACAAGAGTGTATTGTGATGGCAAAGATGAGTTATAACGTTATTTTGGGAGCGAACTTCATCTGTGAATATCACGCAGTAATAGATTTGAGAAATAACACGGTCAGTTTCAAGCAAGTTGAAGAGTTGAGTCATGTGGGTCTGAATATGCAGGAGACGACTTTGGAACGAGAGGTTGGCACTTGGACAATGGAGGTAATCCCAGATGACGTCACGGACGAGGGGAACAAACAAGGGGGAGAAGTAATTAGTACAGCTATAGTGGAACTTGGAGGTCAAGATATCTCGCAAGAATTGTGGACATATTTAGCGGAAGAAGATCACTCTGGCTCAAAGTTTGAAAATCTGATCCAGGAGCGGCTGAACGAGGCGAAATTGGGGGACCCTAATAAATTAAAGTTAGAAATTATTTTACGCCGTCACAAAGAAGTATTCGATACCGTCCCAGGAAAAGTTCTCAATTACAAGTATGCTATGCAAGTTGATGACTGGACGCCCTTTAAAAGCAAACTTTACCCAATCCCGGAAAAACATCATTCCCAGGTTAAGGACATTATCAACAATTTACTCAATGCTGGAATGATTAAGAAATCACCTACAACGTATTTAAATGCTATATTGGCAGTAGCTAAGCCAAATGGGTCTATTAGGCTATGTCTAGACGCTCGTTTTTTAAATAGCAAGCTTCTTTCTGAGCAAGACAAAGCGCCGCTTATTAAGGATGTACTGAAAGGATTCAGAGGAAAAAGGATCTATAGTAGCGTCGATCTGACGAATAGCTTTCATCATCTAGAGCTAGAGGAAAATCACAGTTGTTAACGGGGTTTTTATTTGATAATCAAACCTTTGTCTGGCAACGCATGCCATTTGGAGTTAAAACAGCGGGATGTGCGCTAATTAGAGCCTTGGACAGAAACTTAACGGATGAAGTGAAGGCATTCACTACGAGATATGTTGACGACATACTTCTCGCTTCAGAGACTATGGAAGAACACATGGTAAATCTTGATAAACTTTTGGACAACCTACGAACCATGAATTTCAAAATTAACCTCAAGATATCACACTTTTTTCAGAGTGAAATATTGTATCTGGGACATATTATTGATTATGAAGGTGTGAAACCTAATCCAGCCAAGATAGATGCTATTAAGAAGTTCCCGACACCAACCAGAGTTAAGCACGTGAGAGCATTCTTGGGAGTTACTGGCTTTTCAAGGAGAACTGTCCAGGCTACACGGAGACAGTCGCGCCAATGCAAGAAATGTTGAAGAAAGGAAATAGATGGTCATGGAGTGAGGAGTGCGACAGGTCTTTCAAGGCCACGAAAGAACTGCTTGAAAATTGTGTGAAGTTAGGATATCCGGACTTTGGAAAGAAATTTGTAATTCAAGCTGACACATCGTTAATTGGAATAGGTGCAATGTTATACCAAGAGGACACTTCAGATTTAAATCACCGGTCATATTTGGCATTTACGAGTCGCAAGCTACGTAAACACGAGAGAAATTATACAGTTACTGAGCTAGAGTTATTGGCTATACTCTACGCATTCCAGCAATGGCGAAAGATTATTTTCGGGTATTCCATTATCGTGAGAACCAACCACCATGCATTAACATTCCTTTTCAAGACCGCAATGGTGAGTGAACGAGTGACTCGTTGGGCTATTTATATCCAGCAATTCGACATTACCATTGAGCATTGCCCAGGGAAAATGAACATCATTCCCGACGCTTTAAGCAGGAACCCCGAGCAGGAAAACGAGATAGCAGTAGAGGTACATCAGTTGGAATTAACACCGAAGGACCGAGAATTTTTGGAGAGACTCAAGAATATTCAGCAGGAGCAAGAACGAGATCCATGGTTGCTGATGATGATCAGATATTTCCGGAAAGAGATACAACTGGGGACACCTGAATATCGTGAAGCAAGGGCGAGGGAAGCAATGTATCAATATTTAAATGGCCTGTTACACAAGTTTGTGGATGAAGAGCATACCAAACTCAGAATTGTAGTTCCAGCTTCTCTTCAAATGGGATTAACGTGGCATGTTCATGAAAATATGGGGTATGTGGGCACAGACAAATCAGAAGCGACAATTGGAGAAACCTTTACGTGGCCAAGAATGAGATCTACCATAGTTGAAGTTATTAAGGGACACTAGGGCTGAGTTTTTATGCAAAAATGACAAAATAACTGTATTTTGTTTTTCCCATATATATATATATATATATATATATATTATGGGCCCCTGTGGATCATTCCAGTAAACAAGTTTTCATGCACTACCATTTTAAAGGCTCAGCAACATTTTTAAATATCGTCTGCGTAAAAAGAAGATGGAAGGCAAATCATAGAAAATAGGCTATACTTTTAAAACTAGAAATCCTAGAAAGTCGTAGGTTAACTCAAACGAAAGGTCTCTATGCTCTTTATCGCTATAACAAAACAATGTATTTTTCAGATTTTTACAAAAAAGTTTAATTGGGTGAGCCAAACTGGTTAATATAGCATGCGGTTTTATAAAAATGCTTTTATCTCCAAACAACATATTTAGGTAGTCAAAATGCTCCATGTGCATGAGATATTCACCAATTTTACTTAAAAAAATCGCTGGATATTCAGAAACACGTGTGTTGTAAGATAACATTGCGATATCTCCAGTAACTTTGTAAATTACACACCAAAAAAATAAAAAAACTATGAAAAATTATCAAAATCTATAAAACATGATGGCACATCAAGAAAAAATTAATCGTATAACATACATGTATCACTTTCCTGAAATGTCTCAATGTTATAATATTAAGAATAGTTTTATGTATATGCAATGAAAATATCAAGCGTTTTACACAATTTCTAATGCGCATGGAGCATTTTGATTACACGGTATATTTCAATAATATAATACCGACAGCAGTGGCTCAGCTGGCTAAAGCCCAGTGTTAGGTCATGGGACCAAGCTCTCTGCTGACTCGGTAGACGCGTGGGTTCGAGCCCCACCGTCGGCTGTCCTTGAAATGGTTTTCCGTGGTTTCCCATTTTCAACACCAGGCAAATGCTGGGACGGTACCTTCCGATAGGCCACGGCCGCTTCCTTCCACATCCTTGCCCAGTTTCATTGATCTTCATCCATTCCACCTCTCATCCCGACGCGCAGGTCGCCCACGGGCGTCGAATAGAAAGACCTGCGCTCGGCCTCTGAGGAGGCCACACGACAATATATATATATATATATATATATATATATATATATATAATTAGTAAATAATCAATTACATTTCTTCCGATTGTTTTCAAATTTGGTATGTGACTTAGTGATACTATTCTAAGTATGCAGTTTAAATTTCAACTCATTCTGATAAACGATGTGGAAGTTGAAAAACTCAGCCCTAGTGTCCCTTAAGACTTGTGACGCATGTCAGCGCACTAAGCCTAATAACTACCACATGAAACAGTATCCGAAGCCATTACTACCGCAGAAGCCGTGTGAGCTACTGGCGATCGATTGTCTTGGGCCGTTGCCAAAAGGAAGGCGTGGGTGTAAACATCTATTAGTATGCGTGGACGTCTTTTCGAAATTTGTTGTTTTGTGCCCGATCCAAAAGACCACGTCGAAACAAGTACTTAGCAGGATACAAAACAAAGTCATTCCTACCCTAGGAAAACCGGAGTACATATTGTCAGACCATGGTAGTTATTTTACCAGTTCTGTGTTCAGGAAAGGAGTTGAAAATCTGGGAATAAAGCACATTTTATCAAGCATAAGGCACGCCCAAGCTAATCCGATTGAAAGAGTAATCCGTTGTGTGGAAAAGTATTATCGTGTTCTGATTCCTAATGAACATAACAAGTGGGTGGATAAAGTTGGTGACATTGAGCATTTTATGAATATAACTTAGCATGAATCTACAGGACAGGTGCCATTGCTAGTACACCATAACAGAATACCAGAGAGAACGTGGGACAAGATCATTCCGTGTCCTAAGGATCCATTGATATCACATGAGTTAAGGATACAGAGAACGCAGGAACACATGAAGAATCAGACAGAAAAAAGATTACGCAGGTACCGAGGGAAGAAATTTCACCGAGAACTTCGTGAAGAGGAATTGGTACTTGTACGACGACCGCCAGTATCTGATCCAAAGAACAAGATATTCGCAAAATTTAGTAGCAAGTACGTGGGTCAGTCCCGCATAATCAAGAATCTAGGAAATAACGCCTACAGGATTGAAGACGTGAGCACTGGAACGAAGTCAGTTTTCAACATTGCAAATTTGAACTTGTATTTTAGAAGAGAGCCGTGGGAACAGGAAGAAAATGAAGCAGTTGCAAACTCTGGTGTAAACTAAGAAACGTTCAAATGTACGGGGCTACTGGACGGAAGAAATTATGAGAGAGCATTGTTTACAAACATGGTGAACGTCAGGGAGGTCTACAAGTTGTTATGACACAGAGAGAGGGAGGCCGGAATGTGACAGGGGTTGACGGCTCAGCGAGGCCAAGGTACACTTAGTCATCAGTGGAGAAGCAATTAGTGAGCTGAGAGATGCCAGATACTCGGACTGCGCTGGAAAATTTAAAGAGCTGGCGAGGTCCAGACTCAATTGGGAAAATGACTATGTTGATGATTAAAAATTCAAATATTGACTTTTCGAATTTTTAAACTCAGCTGGAGGAAAATGAACCATTATTCTTTATTGCATTAGAATAATTGTTCATATATTTATTTTTATATACTGCATTATGGCCGCAGTCAGTTGAAGCAGAGTGCAAGCTAGATGTCGCAAGGAAGAGGGCAGTTGAGCGCGCCTGACAGAATTAAACTTTTTCCTGGAAGAGAGGTAAATGGCCGTGACCTCAAAGCTCTAGCCTTTGTTAGCCAGGTAGAGCAGTGAGGTAAGAAAGAGAAGGGTGCTGGCAACTGGGGGAAACGACCTACTGTACTCAACGATTTTACGTTTGGATGGACGAATCACGTGCAACCACGCCAACCTCGGCATCATCGTGGCGTACCCTCTGAAAAGCCCGCGAATGCGGTATCTAATTAATCATCGATGCAATTTTATTCCTCGAGGCATCATTTTGACGTTCAGAAGAAATGCTGAAGTTTGACACTAGCCGCAAGTTTCTACGATGTTTGGTTCAAAATATAAAAAAAATTATGTCCCCTCTACCACACTTTTGGCCAGATTGTATAAATAAGATGTCTGTGTTAGCGACCAGGTTCATACCTCGATGTAGCGGTGCGCTACAACCACGTTCTTATTTTAAAGTAGCCAAGTACTACGAACAATTTTAAACACTTGTCTTCGATCTCTATTGAGAGATGTTTCAAGTTTGTGGACTCTGTTTGAGATCCGTGTGTAAATATAATTGTAAAAATTTATAAAATGTTTGCGTGTGAAATTAGCAAAATGCTTATTCTAGGGACAATATCGACGTCTTAATAATTGCACAGGACAAAGAGTGATTGTGTAGCTCTATCGCAATTATAGCAGGAATAGGAGAGATAATTAATTTTGAACTTTGTTTTTCACCACCGACATCAGCAGCAAGATGACGAACTTTGGGTCGACTGTTGGAGTGATGTTCCTGCAACCAACGAAGATGTGTGAGATGGCCGGTTAAGATCCATAGTGGGCCATGGCGGGGGATATCCGCTGATGTGACGAGTAATTTGGATGAATACAAATATTGAATTTATTCATTATAGATATTTTGGCATGGGAACTATTGTTGTAAATAATTTAATTTCGTGATTGTTTTGTATTCATTGTGATTTTTTTGAGTAACGTAGTGCACACTCAAATATGTAAATGCGTGGGGAAGCGTGACCATTGTTAATTATTGTATTGTTATTTTAATTGTGTACTCGTGTACGCACATATTTGGTTTGGCGTAAGCATGGATGCGGCGTCGGCAGATAAGTAGTGCTTTTGTAATTACAGTTAAAATAGCAGAGGGGGGAAAACTTGTATTTGATTTGGACTTTGGTTGAACAAGTCTTTTTTTTTGAATCGTCTGTCGCAGTATTTTGATTGTTGTAAAGAACCGTCCGTTCTTTCATGTCATATTTTATAGTTGCCTTTGAGATTAAATTCTTGGTCAGAATACCAGATCAGGCGCAGTGAGTGTGGAAAATATTCGTGTACTTTATTTCAGGTGTAATCAAACCTAGCGTGTGATTCTTGTGTGTGTCTATTGTGTCTATGTGTCTACATGCATCACGTGGTGTGATTATTCTGCGCGGGAGGATTGCTCTAGGCTAGCCCTCTGACCGCTGCAAGGTTGTTTTTTTTTTAGGACGGAGAGTGATGTCTGCGGGACCTCTGCCAGTCAAATATGGATCTTACAATTCCAGGTGGAATTGATGAGATATTTGTTTACGACACACACACAGTTGAGCTATGGTGACAGCTATGTATTCTTCGTGGATCTCGGGAACCAGGCGATTAGCGCTGGCTCTGGGATAATGTGCACGCTGGGTTGATATTGACAGAAGATAACAGTTCCACTTTGAGCGCTGATCTATGGTATCGTCTGGACACCTGTGTGGGGTAGAGAAGCGGTTAGGCCATGACCTACTTTAAGAGATGGCTTACTTGTTTTGTTTTAAAGAGCGATATGACACTAAGGGGATCAGTTCGCTACGCCGAAGCGGTATTACCATGTTGACGTCCAGATGTAATGTTTCCTGTATAGCATTGTCTTGCTTTTAAGCATATGTTTATTTAATCATTTAATTGTGTAAATTTCTTGTGACACCCTGTTGTGTTGTTCAGAGTAATTGACATGCGGTCATGGAATGGTATGATGTCGTAACTTTTACGAAACGAAACACAAATATGATTGTAGAGCACTCGTTTCTGCGCGGACTATACCGGCCCTCCTCATGTCTTCACCCACTCAACTCACAAGGTCAGTGCACGTGTAACCGTCGTGCTGGCAGCTCATGCTTTTGCGTTCTTGACTTCAGTTCGTGAATGTTACGATATCATACCGATGGTGTAACTATTTTACGTAATGTTGTGTTTCAGTTTTAGTTTCATTCTTGTATCAAATTTTCGTTGTTGTTGTTGACTTAGTGTGTTGGAAATTAGTGCTATATATTGTGCATCTTTTTACTTGGTCCTGTCAAGTTTTACGCTTTTTTTTTTGCTATTCTACTCGATTTTCAAGTGTAAAATGGATTTGTCACCATCGGAGATTGACAAACTTTTGAATGATGACGGCTCTGATACAGACGAATATGAAGGAGATAGCGGAAGTGAATCAGAAAATAACATTTTAGCATACTCTGGGAGTGACAACTACGAACCCTCATCCTCAGATGAATCCTCAGATGATGAATTTCATGAACAATTGAAGAGAAAATGTCGTGGTCATTCAACAAATGAAAATTATACAATGCACACATCAGGAGTGGTTGGCCCACACAGCGCGATTACAGAAGTTCTCCACACCCCTGGTCCCTCTGGTAGCTGTGGGACAAAGTCTGTTACAAGTGTATCTGCTGAACCAAGACCTGATAGTCTTGCTACTACTACTGGCTCTTCAGGATCTGCAAGCTCGACTCCACAACGAACAACAAAAATAATCAAAGGAAAAAACGGCTATTCCTGGACTGAAAATCCTACAACCATAAGTACAAGAAGTGCCCCTAGAAATATCGTAAATATCCGGCAAGGGCCTAGAGGTAGAGGTAAGGATGTTCTAACCCCTTTGGATGCGTTTCAGTTATTCTTTGATGACACTATCGTAAAATTAATTGTTACTCATACAAATGAAGAAATAGTGAGAAAACAAGCCAATTACAAAACAACTCAGTTCTCAAACAGTCAAACCTCTCCCACAGAGATAAAGGCACTCTTGGGCATTCTGATATTCTCTGCTCTTCACAAGGACAATAGCCTAAATACAACAACAATGTTTGATCCTTCTGTAAGTGGTAATGTTTACAGAGCTTGCTTTAGTGAAAAGCGATTCCAATTTTTATTAGATTGTCTCAGATTTGATGACAAAACTACCCGAGCTGAGAGATTAGCGACGGATCGCTTCGCACCAATAAGGGATCTTTGGGAAGCTTTCATGAGAGCATGCGTAGACAATTACGAGGCTGGCTCATATCTCACCATTGATGAACAACTGCTTGCATTTAGAGGCAGATGTGCATTCAAAATGTATATGCCTAAAAAAACAGATAAGTATGGTTTAAAACTTGTTATGGTTTGTGATGCGGGTTCTAAGTACATGTTAGTTGCTGAGCCATACTTAGGGAAACAAAACACAACTGTCCAAGGCCCTCTTTCCCACTACTATGTGAAAAGTTAACGGCTCCATTTCACGGATCGAACCGCAACATAACAATGGACAACTGGTTCACATCCGTTCCGTTGGCCGATGAACTGCTCAAGGATCCTTATAAACTGACACTTTTAGGAACGATCCGCTTGAACAAACCAGAGATGCCTTTGAGTATGAGATCAACAAAGAACAGGGACATTGGTCATTCAAAATACCTTTTCAACAGTACGACAACACTTCTATCGCACAAAGCTAAGAAAAACAAGGTAGTTTGCCTTATTTCCTCAATGCACCAAGACGAGGGAGTAAATAAAGATGGCAAACCGGTTATGATTGACCATTACAATCAGACCAAAGGAGGAGTAGATACTCTTGAACAAATGGTTTCAGTCAAAACTTGCTCAAGGAAAACAAAAAGATGGCCACTCTGCATTTTTTATGACTTGATCGACATCGGAGGAGTTAACTCGCTTATAATTTTCAGCAGGGTCTTGAGTTCTAGAAAAAAACAAACCATGACAAGATCATCTTTTATGAATCAGTTGTATCAGCAGCTGGTTTTTCCATGGCTGGAACATCGCTTGACAATAAGAAATCTTCCTAGGGAGCTAAGAAGTATGGTCTTGAGTGTTCTTGGCCGAAAAGAAGTAGCAGATCTAGTTCTTCCTAGGGTGGATAAAAAGAGAACAACTTGTAAGATATGCCCAGCTGAAAAGCGAAGAATGACAGCCAACTACTGCAGCAAGTGCGACACTGCGTTCTGTGCGGAGCACCGCGGAGAAGTCTGCAAGAACTGCAGCGCCTGAATCAACTGCAGCAGAATCAAGACATCGCATCATTGCAAGTAAGTTTTTTTTAACCTAACACCCGAACGTTTTGATCATTAGACCTCTGTTTTAACATACAATTCTTTTTTTAAATTAAATATTAGTAATTGCATGTTTTCTTTAAATTTTCAGACGGGCGTAACAGTCAGATGATGTCGACGACTAAACAGTGTTTGACATTGTACCTCAACAAACTTCTGTTTTATATTAAATGTATTTTTAGATCTTGAAAGTACGTAAAATTAAAATATGTTCAATAAATTTTGATTTTCATTTTCATCTTACAAAAAAAATGTTTTTCTCAAGATCGTAAAAAATACGACATCATACTAATAATGTAAGTTTTAAGTATCATACCATTCCAGGGTTACTGAAGGTTAGCGAGTGTCGGTTGTGTGTATTGATATTATCTGTAGTGTTAAGTTCCCATCGCTAATTTATCCGAGGTGCGGATTTGTAGCCTGACGGCAGTCGCAGGATGGCAACAAATCTAGCACCCAGTACTCTTCCAGATTGCATGCTCGTCATATTACACGCACACATGATTTTAGATGAGACAGGCCATATTTCAGGACCTGTAATTTTATTTTTACATCATTCTGAGATGAGTCTTTGCTTCACACTGTAAATTTGGGTGTAGATTTAAGAGGGTGTTCCCTCGTGGTGTTTGTTGTGTTTTGTTATATTTATCTTTTTTATTCTGAAAATAAATTTGTTTTATTTAGATTGGCTTCACTGTTGTTCTTTCTGTCATACGTTTGGACTATGTTACCTTGCACCTCGTAGAAGCGTAAATTTAGCAACGATGTTATGAACCGTACACAACCCGAAGAAAAGAGTCTCATAAAAAGCTTCTTGCAAGGGTTCAATACATCGAACGGTAGATGGGAATAGGGTACCATGGCGTTTAGGTTCGCACACGGACAGTGATAGCTCTGAAACCAAATCAGAGACGGGCAAAGCATGGGGTTGTTTCATTAATTCCATTGTGTCGATGACTGAATTTGTTCATGTGTGTATAAGGTATATATATAGGCAAGTGGTGAGTAGGATAGGTTAGTTAACGTCTATCACCATGGACGTGTTTGGGCGAGTTCGTGTAACCATGGCCACGGCCGCCTCTTTGTCAAAACAATCACGAGAGTTGGCAACAAAAAGCTATGTCGATCGCAAAGTGCAAAGTGTCTATGACATGGCCCCGAGACTAACCGTTGAGGGCTATTCAGCCAATCATCATCGTATTATTGATGTGCAAGAGCCTCGAGACGAAAATGATGTCTGCACGAAACGATATGTGACCCATAAATGAAAAGGCTTTATAAATTTGTCCCATCTGTATTTTTAGTGTACCTGTCAAATCAAAAACTGGACAATGATAGAAACCATTCCCCACCACCACTGGTGAATGATGATCTTACCTATATGCTAGCTTCCGGTTTAAGTCATTATCGATTGCATTATGATGGTGTTATTCATATTAAATATGCCATGCCTGATGAGAAACATTTAAAAATACAACTAAACGGTGATAGAGTGTTGGCCCACAACCATCAAAGAGTAAATGTTGGAGATGAATTATCCTTTCATCTTATGCTTACGTTTGAGGAAATGGAAGCTGGGAAAACGGTGAATGATTTTCCGCTTTATATAGAATTGGAATATACTGCTATGAAATAAGGTTCTCTACGTTAGTTGTTATCGAATGTTTGCTGTGAAAAAAGAAAGAGAAAAAAGCCATGTCGAAAACCAAGTCGATCTGCCTCACACCCAGTGTTAAAACGTAAAAAAACTAAAAAAAATCTAAAAAGAGTGGCTATCGAAAAAGCTTTACAAGCGCTGCGATTGTCTACAGCTCCGAAATCGCAGCATCATGTATCGATAAAAAGAAAAGAAAGAAAGAAAGAAAAAACGTGGGCGAGTCATTCCTGTTGCTAAGCGTGGAGGTTTTTTGCCGGCTTTATTTGCAGGGTTGGCAGCTTTGGGGTCCCTTTTGGGTGGTGCCAGCGCTGTAGCGAAAACCATAAAAGCCGTCGAGCAAGGCAAGCAACAACTCAAAGAAAGCGAGCGACACAATAAAACGTTAGAAACCATTGCAATGGGAGCTAGAAATGGCAATCCTTTAAAGCCAGTCTTTTATCCACAAGGTAGTGGCCTACCGTCTAAGAAAAAAAATGTCCATCTTCGATAAGCGCTTAAGGCAACTGCCTCGTCATGCCATGAACCATGAAGAAGTGAAAAGCTATGCCAAACAACTAAAGATTTCTCATTTTCGAGGTGTATTTATGCGAAATGAATTACCCAAAGCACCGTGGAAAGAAGAACGAGCCATGATGAATTTAGATGATGATGCAGGCCCAGGAACTCATCTTGTAGCCTATGTGAAACAAGGTTCCACAGTATGGTACTTTGACAGTTATGGAAATTTACCACCCCCGATCGAGTTGCTACGTTATTTGGGAAACCGGGTAAAGATATTCTATAATGTGAATCGTCAACAAACCTTTGACAGTCAAGAGTGTGGTCGTTTGAGTTTACATTTTTTATATAAGAGGTCGCGTTAAGCCAACAGTTTCATCATTATGATTGTCAACGCCAAGACCTTTACCGTGCACAGTCGCGGGCCTGAAGTGTCCCTGGATTTTTCCCCCCCATTGAATTGCATCCCGAACAATCCTATGTGCTAGGATTAATTTCTTTGGAAAGTTACAACAGAATTTACAATATTCAACTGGATATTAATGACAAATTTTATTATGATGATTATATGTTGAGACTACCCTCTGGAGGTTATACCATATACGATGTGCATGAAGCCATTAGCGTGTCGATGATAAAACAATTTGGTGTCAAACCATTTGCGGATGGGACACACAAATTTGAACTTACAGCCAATACAATAACTCATCGCTGTAATATTTTCTCTACGTTTAACATTGACTTTGAAACACGAGTTCATTCTATTGGTCCTTTACTAGGATTTAAACCAAGAGTGTTGGCAGCTCACCAACCCCATGATTCAGATTATCCAGTGAAATTCATCGAGGACCATCACATTTCTGTGACTTGCAATATTATTAGAGACGTATTTACGAATCAAGAACAAAGCCATTCCCTGTATGATTTTATTGTCACCTCTCCTTGCGGCTATATTATTCGTGAAAACTCTTCAGTGGTTCTATACCATCCTGTGTGTGTCAGTGATATTAGTAATATTACCTTGCGCTTAGTGAATAGAAACCAACAACTGATTGCTTTGGACGCCAACACCCCTGTGACCTACAAGTTGGTTTTATAGACGCTATGAAATTTATCTATAAAGCAACAACAACGTCTACGAGCTCGGTTAGTTGCCCGCCGTGTATGAAACGGATGACACGAGTAAACCGACAACGCTTACAACGCATTGGTTATACGCTACACCCCAATCATGAACAAAGAGCTGTTGCAAGTGTTAAATCCCATACAAGTGGAAGATGGCGTCGTGCGCATTGATATGCATTCCTATCAACATCAAGCAACAGGACTGAATAACAATTATGAGATTAAATTCATCATTAACAATCAAGATATTTTTACTCTACCTCATGAAAGTGTCCTTCAAATTGAGGGTAAATTGATGAAAGCAGATGGCAGCACACCCACAACGTCTGCGTTGGCGAATCATGGTTTAGCTTTTCTGTTTTCTGAAGTACGTTATGTGATAAATGATATTGTCATAGATATGAATCGAAACGTGGGCATGACTAGTCTTATGAAATTATATCCATCCTATAACGAGGAGGAAAGTAAAACGCTTTCTATGGCAGGATGGTGTCCCAACAGTAGCAATGACTGGCTAATTCATACCGATGGGACTTTTTCAGGCTTCCTACCCTTAAAATTACTCCTTGGCTTTGCCGAAGATCACAAGCGTATTATTTTAAACGCGAGACAAAGTGTGTATCTGGTGAGAGACCGCAGTGATTATAATGCACTGAAAGGAGCCTCTGACCAAGTGATAGACTCAAAAATTCAACTGCTTCGATTACTATGGAAAGTGCCCCATGTGACGCTATCGGATCGTAAAAAGCTAAGCATGTTAAATTTGGTGCAAAAAGATAAAGCCTTGCCTATCGCCTTTCGAAGTTGGTGTCTACATGAATACCCCTTGCTACCTACCACAGACACACATAGTTGGAGTGTCAAATCGGCTCGCTCTACCGAGAGACCCCTCTATGTTATTATTGGTTTTCAAACCAATAGAAAATATCAACAAAGCAAAGATGTCACCTTGTTTGATCACATTCACTTGAGAAATATACGACTATTTTTAAATAAAGTTTGCTTTCCCTATGAGGGGTTGGAACTCAATTTTTCAAAAAATAAGTTTGGTCCCCTTTATGCCATGTTCGCTAAATTTCAATCATCTTATTATGAAAAACAGGATTGTCCTATGTTGTCGCCACAAGGGTTTAAAGCAAAAGCACCACTGATTGTTTTCGACCGTTCGTATCTAGAAGAATCTATGAAAATCACCACTATTGATTTAAGGGTAGATTTTGAAACACAAGAAAATGTCCTAGACCATACCAGTGCCTACTGTTTGATTATTCATGCTAGACAAGTGAAATATCATCCTTTGTCCAATTATGTCACCAGCATGTAAGCCATCTGTGGTCGAGTGAAAAAAAAAGATCATCATTCATAGGATTAATGATAAGCGTCTGCATGCACAGTATCTGTTGCGCTCTGGCACTGTGCGCACATACAACAACAACAAACATCATGTGTCCCTTAATAAGCAACAGCAACAATAACAACAACAGCAACAACATCAACGTGACAGACAAACCACGGAATTTAAAATGTGAATTTAATCGTTTGAAAACTTTTGAAACATGGACAGTTCCCTTTATGGATTGTGGAGAATTGGCTGCGAGCGGATTTTATTGCTTAAAACGTGGGGATGTGGTCAAGTGTATTTTTTGCAACATTGAAATTGGAAACTGGGAAATAGGGGATCGACCCTTTAGCGATCATCAGCGATGGAGTCCATCCTGCCCTTACCTCAATCGCTATGATGTGGGCAATATTCCATGGAGTTTGAATTATCCTGTTATTGTACCAGACCCTGCAAAACTAGGAGATACCTGTGGACCGTATATGCAAACTATTCATTTGAATGCTGTTCCAAATTAAGCCAACAAACTTTTGTAATAAAAGTGTAAGTGTTTTTTAAGTTATGAATAAAACCTAAAAAAATATTTAGCTGTTGTTCAATTCATTTGTTCCTTTTTTTCCTAAAGTCCTTTGACTTTGCCTTGTTAAACCATGACATGGGTTAGTTGTTGATTAGACGTCAATGAAGTAACAAGTAAAAATAAAAAAAGCATGATGCGTACACTCATTGTGGATTGTCAGGGGTTTAAAATTGCAGACAACAAATTTATATTTAAGGAAGTCGCTTTTATCGATTGTAGTACGTTTTGGGTGTCTAACCCTATTCATTTGGTGTTTAAACCTCCCTATGCTTTCGAGTTGCTTAGTGAAAAAGATAAAAAACAGAGCCAATGGATTGAAAATCATTTGCAATTAGCATGGAACAAGGGTGATATTTCTTACAAGTATCTTGACATCGTCATGAAAGCCCATTTGTCCTCGGCCAATGTCTTATTTGTTAAAGGGAGTGAAAAACGCCAGTGGCTTCAACCATTTCTACCCTCTCACTGTCAATGTATTGACCTTTTAGATCTGGGTTGTCCATCCCTGCAAACGCTCATGGACACTTGTCCTTGCGAAGATATTCAGAATAAAGCCTTAGCGCATGCATGGCAATTGTTTCATTGGCTCACCACGAGTGCATGTTGGGAGTTGATCAATAAAATTAAAACTGAAAGTGTATCGTCCAATGATAGCAGTGAGACGTGTACACGTGAGGTGATAACATCAACGTTATAGACATGGACGCCACTACAATCGACAATGCTATTGGAAAGTTCTTTGTGTGCAAGAAAAAACTGATTAGCTTTACACAACATGAATTATTAGCACTACCTAAATCATTTCTTTTTTATGTTGCTGCCAACGCTGTCAAAGAAATTTGGGAAAAGGCGCCTGCCGAGTGGACTAACGACTCTGTATTGAGTAAACTACAACCATGCAGTCATTTTTCCCATCACAAGCAATTAACCATGGCAAAAATACCTTCCATTCGACAGTGTGCCACATGCCAATTAATGAAATTATATCATGGTCATAAAACTCAGTGTAAAGACATTGTTTCATCATTCCATGGCTGTCATGCGGAAAACAACCACCACCTACCATGCTCGTCAGCAACCGCCGACAAACAACAACAACAACAACAACAACAGAAAGAACAAAAAGAAGAAGAACAAGAAGAACAACAAAAAAGTGTTTTTCACCGATTGAAACCTCTATGTCCCAGGTGTACTGGCCGTGGAATTATTGATAACATCATTAAAAACTTACCATTCGAAGCTCACTTACCTGCTTACAGCTTCTGCGGCCCTGGTACTCGCCTTCAAGATCGTTTGAGGAGAGGGGATATGGGAATCAATGCTTTGGATCATGCATGCCTTAATCACGATAAAGCCTATGAAAACAGTGATCCCACACTAAGACGCATTGCCGACAAAGTCTTGTTAAGCATTGCCAAGCAACGATTAACAGCTTCAGATGCCAGTCTAGCAGAACGAATGGCAGCATTTATAGTGATTGGTGCTATGACGAGCAAATTACTTCTATCTAGATATGGACTTTAACGTAATGAATTTATTTAAAAAAATGTATAGTATCTCTGTTATCATGACAGAAAATAAATAAAAAGACAAGAGTCCATGTTGTGTTTTTTTCCATTATTATTATTATTCACTCATAGTTTCATCATTATAATTATAAATAAAATGAATAAAATGACATAAATGGCAAACAATAAAAAGGGACAGCAGTGCATCAATATAAAAATTACTAATTGTTGTAAATCTATTTTTCAATCACAAACAATAAAAAAAGGACAAAAGTCCATCATTTTAACTATTAGTTTCATCATTATTATAAAAAATTATAAACATGGTAATTGTACTAAACCTATTTTAAATCACAAACAATCAAAAAGGACAAAAGTCCATCATTATTCATCAATAGTAACATAATAATAATAATAATAATAATAATAATAATAATAATAATAATAATAATAATAATAATAATTAAAAATTGTATACAAATTGCTATAAATGCTATTTTAAATCACAAACAATAAAAAAGGACAAGATTGTTCATCAAGTAAGTTGAAACGTTATGTGCTTAAGGCTCGCTTGTTGTTGATCTAACAACCCCTCACGCACTGCAACCACAGGTAAACCAAAATCATGTTTTAAAAGTACGTGATACTAGCGTATGAAATCTTTATCTACTCTAGAACCAGTTTTTGTTGAACGCTTATTATTGAATAAAATAACATGTTATTAGAATTTGAAAGAAACAAACAAAGGTGTAGTGCAAAACCATGTCTGCAGTAAAGGCAATGTGACGTCAACTTTAAATTTATTTATTTATTTATTTAGTAAATAGTGTATAATAGATTTCTTGTTAAAAATATGTCTCTCTCTAACTTTTTATTTCTTACTTGTGGCTGTGGTGCATAAGGGAGTGCTGAATGAACACGCGAGCCTTAAGTGCATAACGTTTCAACTTATTTAAAAAAAGTATTTATGTACATGAAAAGTAAAAAAGGTAAACTAATTATAAATATGCATCATAGGCATGATTCTATTCACGTAGCCTAAGGCTAAAAAAATCTCCAATTAAGAGAACTTACAAAAATTAGCATTCACCTATGCTCATCATAGACATCATTGTATTGACATGATTTAAGGTTCAAAAAACAAACAAAAAATTCTACCATGAAGCAAAAGTTTAGAAAATTTATTATTATTATTTATCATCGTTAACGTTGAGCAACAATTAATAAACGTCAAACTGTTGAGCACCAAAAAATAATTTTATTTTATACTAGTTATTGAAGAGTAGGGCATGAATAAACAAAAAGTCACGGCTAGCGTACAATGATTATTGGTTTTCTATTTTTACAAAACGAACCATTCATCGATTATTTTTTTTCACCCTCATAAATTAAATAGACAGGGTGAATACTGGAATTGACATCTTCCATGACATTATCAGGTAGGTTATTAAATCGTGTGGGAAGAAATGTCTCAAAGTCTTGACAAATGCAAAGAGCTCGTTCACCAAATTTGGTTTTCAGTTTTTGAATTTTATGTATGCGAAAGGGTGTTTGCGTAGGCAATTCACTCATTTTCTTTCGTGCAAAGCCACAATCTTGACCAATGGCGTTCAAGGCGTCCATGGTTGTCTATAACCAAAGAAAAGAGTGTTATTTTCCAACACTCTCGTTATTATATTACATCAACAACAACAACAACAACAATAACTTTGTCTGTACATCAAAGTGTGTTGTTGTTTTTTAAAGCCTTAGTGTTTATGACCTGAAGTTGTAGATAGATAGTATTGGATAAATTAACAAAAATGTAATAATAATGTTTGTATCATTTTCAGTCAAAACATACATTTGGAAATTATTTAATAGGAAATGTTTTATCAAAATTAAGTGTGAATCATTTTCAAGATCTCTTGGAGGTAAATGTATGTCTCTGTTGTGAATGGGAATTAGCCTATCATCCCCTTGTCGAATGACTTGTATTCGTTTGCCCTGTTGATGTGCAAATTCACACTGCATTCTGTTAAATAAATTATCAACAGATGCTATGAGCAAGCATCTGAATGCTGTTGGTAACCTATAAAAGGCAATGTTAACACGCTAAGCATTTAATAATCATATCTACATCCAACAAACCAAGAAAGAAACAAAATAAAAAACTACAAATTTAAACCAGTGTGTATGTGTTCATCAACGTGAATACACGATAAACTAAAACAAACAAAGAAATAGCCAAATGTATTCTAAACGTCAAGTATGCACCTGAAAGCCGAATGTAAACAAAAAAGCCATAATCATGACATGATGTTGTTAGTTTCTAACAAATCTCATTCTATGAGGCGAATATTGATTGATAGGTAAGCTAAGACAAAGTTGGCGAAATGCTTGTTGTCGATATGAAGTGATTCGTTCCTCAGCAGGAAATTTATAAAAATGAAAACAAAACATTTGAGAGGTTATTGGAAAATAAACATTAAACAGGGGTTTTGTACATATTGTACACCAGAAATCTGCAAAATGATCCTCGTCAGCTAATTTAACAATCACTTGATTCATGGTAAAAACGTACCATGCTTTATGAATCAGTTGCGTGGATACATTATTTTCAAAACCAAAATTTAGCATACAGGATTTACAAAAGTGATACCCTGGGTCATGAAACAAACCATCATCATTACCATCACGATCAATGATGCTGTCATAAAACGTGGTATCAATGCGTACTTTCGTGTTTCTATATTCTGAAGGATAGGCCACACGTTGAGGATTATGAGACACCATCGTGGCATATTCATTGAACGTGGTGTGTTTTGTGACGATAAAACAATCTTCATCATGGCTCATTATTGAATCTGAAAAGTAGTCGTTGCCGTTTACTAAGTGAATAAATAAAAAAATACAATGTACTATATACAGTGTCTGTCCCCTAAATCAATGGCAAAAAGAAAATAAAAAATAAGCAAAACACAAATAAATAACCATCTGTCTGTTGACTTCTTTAGCTGTAGGCGGCAAACATAACATGCAACAGATTAAAAAAAAATCTGTTCAGATATTGGATTGGCGTTGTTTTCAAATATATTAGCACTCGTAACACTAGACATAAAGTGAGAGATTGTGCACAGTAAAAGCAGAAGATATTTGTTTTTTGTTCTTGCATGAGGCCTACTAAGCCACAACCTAGTGTAGCCTATTAAGCCGCATGCCTACTGAGGGTGAATGGTCACTTTTCTGAAACATGAGGCCTATTAAGCGACATCAATACTGAGGGTGGCTACTTGTTTGTTTTTTTCCTAACCTAACCTAAAGAAGCCAACATGTTTTTAATCTAGCCTGTGCACAGTGAGCCATGCAAACGTTGATGTATGACTCTCTTCATGTGTTGACAGGCAAATAGCACAAGACATACAGTTTATGTACAACTATTTACAGGCATTTACACATCCATGCATACATCCATGCACACAGGTTAAAAAACCAAAAATTATATGATACACTACAATTTTTTATTTTTATTCCGAGGCTCAAGATGGCATCTCGAATTTGATAGCAACCAAACCAAACACTTTCAGTGTTGTACAACAACAATAGCAACAACCATTACTGGTTGTAACCAAATGGGACGCTTGTCATCATATCCTGACACCACTGTCTCTTGTCGCCCAACAAAGCGAGTGTTTGTTTTCGCTGTTTCATTAAAAGTAAATCATGATTTTTTGAGAGAATCCTAAACTGACTATGTGTCATGCCTGTGTGGGTCTGAAGGACATGTAAATAATCATCCACACAGAGTCGTTTAACCACATGCTGGCTAATCCCTTTGGCTCGCATAGATTCGCATCGATCCACCTGTCGAAAACTATACATTTTCGGAGCGAGACCTACAAACTCAGTCATTATGGTGTCTGAACACTCATCTTTCATTAAACCAATTTCTTTTTTGTTCAGACGGGGAATATCGAACACGTTCTTCTCACTAAACGAGGACGTATCAAACCATTTTGGGTTTTGTTTGATAACGACATACGGATCACAGTCACGGATATGGTAAATAAAACTATCCGTGTCTGTATATAACAAGGAAATGGTACTGTACCCGTATTACCCACAAATACCTGTTGAATCCCTGGATAACAGCTGGGTCGTAGAACCTGAAAATCCCCAGCTAGAAAAAAAACCCAAGTTCTACCAACAGACACAGGGATAATAGGGCCACTCGAATACCTAACAGGATGTATTACGACTGACCAAGGCTCAGAGAAAGAAAAGACTAGCTCAAAACACAAGAATTCTTCAAAAGGAAGAAAGAATCTCAAAGGTGTGGTAAACCCTAAAATACCTAGCGATGGGCCCCTTAATACACCCTTCCATCACCCCTATAAAGCATCACGCAATAATTAAAACCAAATAATAAATTAGTTTATTGCAAGAATAAACATGACAAGAAATATAAATTTTGTCGATACTACGACCAATCAAAAATATCATTAATTATACTGGATTGTCTTTCAGCGATGGAATATGGGAAAGGCTTCCAAAATGAATTGCCCATTATCTCAACTAACTTTTAGTTCTTTCAAAAATAAGGTATAATAATAATAATTTTCGATCCCATAGGATAAACACACACAAAAAAAATGAATTGAATAAATTGGATTCATTTCGGTTCATTACCATAATGAACATCTTACACAAAAATACCCTGATTATAACCAATAATCTGACACGACATTTTCAATAGCATTATATGGTCTTGTTATTTAACGATGAAATTAATATGGCATATTTACAGAATATACAAATTTATACAAAATTCTAGAATAATTTCGATTATTCTCCTCCCACTGACTTAATGTCACGACATTCACTTCTGCTTAAAATTGTTTAATTGTTTCATTTCTAATTTCAGGTTATTTCTGCCGAACAGTTAAGTTAAGCAAAAATTAATCATAGATTCAGCATTAAATAGTTATCGGTGATCCTTGTTAAACAAACATGCTATGGCAAAGTCGTTATAATTTTACTGGAAATATTGAACTGGATATCCACTCAAGAGTTTTAATAATAATGCTCAGAAAATACTAATCTTCACACAGGCATTACTTCACGATAATAACAGCGATAAAGTCACATATGACAAAATATTAACCATACTAGGTTAAATACAACGCCCCTCTGGGTTGAAACCTCATTCAATCTATTCTTGATTGGCACACGTTGCTCAATCATCAACAAGAAAATTTGCTTCGCAAAGCACTGTATCAAAATACTTAAACACAAGAGCATTATTCCTAATACATGCCTCTTAAAATCTAACATGCACCTATAATTGGAGCCTTACTGTTTTAAATCCACAATTATGAAAATCAGCTGTTTGTAATAAAAGCCTGAACTAGTTCTCAGATATATAATTTGATTCTGTAACAGGTTATTAATAAAGCCTAGTGGATTCGAGAAATACTCCACCTATTTGTAGAAAACTGGCCTTACATTGATGTATTACAATATTCATAGTTCTTAAACGTATGACTTATAGTAAGTCATCCCTGGGATTATCCTCGCAAATTTGGATGTCGTTCAAATACCCTCTTAATAGTGAAAAACTATTGCACCAGAGGCAATGATATCAATTTAATCCAGTGTTAACTTCATAAGAGAAGAAAAGTATAACACTCACAACCACTCAAAACTGAGGTTGTAAAAACGATTTAAAAAAATATCCAATCTCAAAATAAGATCTTCGCTTGAACTTCCCGAACGCGAAATTGTCGGTGGATTAATCCTACAGCATGGATCTAGGTTAACTACAGAGGCTAAGCGACTAATGACCCATTAGTCAATCCACTCCGAAAATCACGCTCAGAAAATACAAGTTAAATCTGTTAATAAACTGAAGAAAAAATAGTCTCAAGACTCGAAGTAACATTCAGAATAACAGGATCCGAAAACTTCCTAATATCGTTATAATAATAAGGAAAGAAAAATTCTCCTCAAAGAATAAGATAATCCAAGCGAAAGTGTTTAAAGAACAATGCACTAGAATATGTAAAACTCAGTCAGAGTTCTCAACGCCGCTTTAAAAATTTGCGTTACTAAAATATTCTTACACAAAAATCTGGAGATCTTCCTCCTACAGTGACTTCTCGACAAATAAGAATGAGCATATCAGTTTAAATACTGTAAAAAACTATTGAAATTTTAAATTTATCAATCAAAATACACAAAGGATGCACTCATTTTTATGAGTCAAAATCCTGGCATCATAGAAGGTCAGCTTCGAAATAGGCATCGAACCTGCACTTTCTACTCAACCATTTAATCTACAAAAATCAAAATATGGCAATTTGTGATTGCACAAATGTCCACGCTACACTACAGTAACAAGTTGAAGTGATCTGTACCTTTGGCGAAAAAAGGATATCGTTGGCCATACTAGGCTCCAGACCAACACAAAATATGCCGGACTCCAACTGGGTCCCCAGAGAACAAACCATAGTCCTCCTAGGCTCGAACAACTCCAGACCGGTCGAAAGGTCCCAATATATCCTGGCGATATCTTTCCACACGCATTAGAATACCGTTGGCTGAACCGCAAACAGTTTATCAACTCGTCACGAAGCGAGAGTGAATTCGAACAGCCGCTAAATAGTTCCAATATAAAGATGCGAATGTGACCAAGTTCACACGAGTCCGCGCGGTCCATTGCATTACGAAACTCGCTTGTACACTTCATAGTAAATGAACGTTGCTGCAAACTGTTCCCGCTACCACTCTGCTAATGCAGTATTCCTATTGTACTCTAGCCTATCATCGTAATGGATATAGGCTTCATTGTATTCCTTCCCTCTGACACCTTGCTTAAGAATGTGCTTTTTTTAAGAAGTATTGCCACTGTGAAAAGTTTGGATCAATTCTAGGCTGCATTTCCATGAAGGTTTACAAGCAGCGTGTTACGACATAATACACCCGAGCTGGCGGCCGGGATTATGAATGTATTCTTCCGCATAGTCTGTTAGTGGCGGTGGACACACGGTCGCAAAGATAAACATATTACATGTTTAAAACCATGTCTGATCCCCATTAAGCAAGTCTCTACTCCACGTAGAATGCCGAACGAACTCGCTTATATACATAGGCACGCTCACATGTTTTGAAAATCCCGTTAACTGGCGATTTCACTTTCACTATTGCCAGGATTATTACTGCACGCTGTCAGTTTCACAAGTTCCTCCTCTCCACACGAGGTCGCTTGAGGGAGGCATCCACTACCCCCACTCCTCTATACACCACGAGTCGATATATATATATATATATATATATATATATATATATATATATATATATATATATCGCAGTCGTAGTATAATCACTAGTGACTTAACAGATCTTCTTCTGTTTTTCATTCTTGCTTTGTAATAGCTTTCTGCCATGGAAATATGCATACAGACATAAATAACTGCTTACATATACCGCTAAATATACTTTAATTCGTATTAATCATTCTCAGATGAATCGATCGATATAATGTTAGACAATGTCAACATGATTATTGTCGATGACCTTCGGGCTTCTCGTCGGAAATACGAGCTCTACCGATCCATTATTGATAGCAGAAATTTTGCTTGCTGTAGACCAGCTGTTATGATAGACTTCAGTGGCTAGCTTGAAAGTTACAGGGCGTTCCAAAATACTGTATCCATATCTGTACTTAAGAACTTTAGGAATAATGGTGCAGTACCAAATCGCTGCATTGCAAAACCATAATGGAATTTATACATGTGCAATTTTGAAAAGTCTAAAATGAGTTGGCCTAAATAGGCTTATTCATGACCACTTTAGTTTTGGCAAGTTCAATAGTCAGTAGATCATGATCAATAATGTTTAAAGATTTGAAATTTGGTTTTGCAATATATTTTGAGCTCCCCATCTGCCATGCCATGTGTTGAGCAATTTAATGTCCCTATACTGCCGTACATTTTCCAAACTCTTGCCATAGATACAATTATTCGTCAGATAAAAAATTGATTTGAAATGGCTGAGTGGCACTTTGTCTGTGACTGGTATTTAAATCCATGTATGGTTTCAACCACGGCTTCTGACAAAAAGAAATACATCTATGGATTTTTTTCAGGGTTAAGCCCTGGGTTAAGCATTCTACCAACACGTCAATATGCAACACATAGTGATTTTTATCATACAAGGTACCCATCAATTTCTTATGATTGCCCTTACTCTCGGGCGGCACCATTTTTTCTATGCAAAAGGGGAAATCACCATGTTGCTCTCTGAGATCGGGGGGATAAGCTAAGTCAACGTCAAGAACATACCCTACGTCCTCTTGCTTGCTGGCGCTATGCACATTAAAATCTTTAATTTCATTCTCAGACAGCCAGACAAAGTTTCTGTACGGCAGTGGTCGACTCATAGCGTGACCGTATAAATTGTGTACGTCGAAATACATTAGGTAGGATTCTGGTTCTTCGGGACAATAATCAGGCATGTAATGATTATTTGCTTTGGCATGTCGCCGGTTGAGCGATACGAACCCCCCACGAATCCCTTTTTCCATCATCAGTACCATATCGGGATCCGTCAGTAAATCGAGCTCAATGTGGGTAAATTTGAGGGCGGCGTCCCAACTTAACCCTGGACTTGTATAGTAGTGGGCGGGGTCAAGGCCATAGATCGTGTGACATAGCTGTCGAAACGTTTCAAAAACGTCCGTCAACAACAACACGTCTAATTTTAAGTAGTACATAGCATACTGGCCCATGGTTTCTATGCCAAACACTCGCCAAACAAGCTGTGCGTGGGCATAGTCTTCTTCACTGATGGTGCTTTGTGTTAACTGAGAAAATAATTTTTCTCTTGGCGGCAAAGTCGTTTCTTTAAGCACCTCGTAACTTCCCACATAATCATAAGGAAAATGGCCTTTACGAACACACAATTTAAATTGATTTGTATCCGTAAAGTGGGAATGGGTATGTTTCAACTCATCTTCCCTTAAGCCTTTCACAAGACTATCCAGCGAACTAGACATAAACTTGAATGAGTCGAGAAAGCGAATGCTCATGCTTCCTTTTCTCCATGAAAGTGGGGTAAAGCTCTCATGGTTCTTAGCCAAAATGCTGAATTTGCTCTTAGCTACATGAGCAAATTGTTTTACAATGATGTGAAGGTCATACCGGGAGAAATTGTGTAAGACGACAGGGAGAAAGCGAGTTGTAGAGTACTTCAAATTGCATTCGCTATGGGCAGCACCTCTATAATGCCCTGTCCTGTGACAGTGGTCTCTAATTTTTTTCTCCGCCTAAGATTGGCTTTTAACATATGTGGCAGGTGGTGGCTTGATCATATTCTCTTTGCTGTACATCATTCATTTGAATTGGTAGAGGGTTGTCCAAAATGTTTTCTACTTTGCCCGCTAAAGCCGCCATTTGATCAACAAACCACCGCGCACAATCCTGACCTTTGTGACTTACATACTCACATTGGGAATTATCGTAGTGACAGACAACATAATAGGCTACAGCAAAAGGCTCATGTTTCTGCACTGGATAGGTTGAGCTTGTATGGGGGTTCGGTTCACATCCCTGAATGGGAACGGCGAGGGCCTCAAAATCAGCGTAAACAGTAAATGGTACCATGTCTTGTTTATTAGTGGCCTTAAATTTTAAGACTGCGTCATTCCCTTCGGGTAGCACTAGCTTTACTGCCGTCTGCCCTTCACAGTCTTCCGTATGTCGTTTCAAAAGTTCATCAGTTCCAAAATACTGAAGACAGCGCTCACAAATGTGTTTTGGACACTTATAATTGGACATTTGACTGCTTACCAATCTACTCAAATTCTTTACCCAACAATAATGGCTTTTATCCCCATCAGACAGGAAAAGCAAGTGAATGTGATGTTGCTTTACCTGTTTGGTGGCATACAAGGGGCCCACAATATTGGATCCGTCAATGCCATACACCATGAAAGAGAAATTTGAATTATCTTTCTCAAATAAATGAATTTTATCTAGAAGCATGGGAAATGAAACACGCTCGAGAATGAGAGTTTGCTTCATGTGGTTAAACACATCTCTGTACTTCCCTGGCAAATCACAATTACTGCCTTGACAGGGTTGCAGGCAGCTAACTATACTCCACAAAAAGCAGTAATCGTCTTTGTTGCGTATGTTGATCACTGCCTTTTTCTTAGCAATCCAGCTCGGTGTGGCAATATAGCTACTTCCTGCATTCAATGGATTGTATTTACAAATATTGATTTGCAAATAGGCAATGCTATTGAGGGCCAAGCCACTGGGACCCTGTTGCAACTTATCAAATTTTGTGATAAGCGCTTGAATAGCTTTCTCCTGGTACCACGTTTCCAAATTATTGGCTATCAGTACTTTCTCCATTTTTGTACAAAGTTAAAGGTGTGTTTCTCTTCTACATTATTTTTTATCAACATAAATTCACATAGTAGTTCGAAATTTATTTTTAAAGCCTCATGCAATCTTAAGCCTTGTTCACATTCACTCAAAAAATGGGAAAACATAATTCCACAAAATCTTTAGGCGACAGAGAGTGATTCGCATTGTAAATTCGACCGGAGCAAACTCGCGTTTTGAAACATTTGGCCAATGGCTGCCACACTAACACTTCGTTCTCTGATATAGACATGATTATAAAATGGACTAATAAACGTGCAAACCTTACCTTAGAATAGGTTAATCCAAAACCAGCAATTCCACACGGCCACACTTATCGCTTTCACTGACTGGCACACAATCACGCTCACAGGCACACAATGGTCGTAGCAATTTGGTAATGATTCTTTACAATTGGTCCCAGCAGGAAATGATCACCAACAAGTTTTCTGTTGATTTGTTTCCAACGATTAATCTGAAAAAAACAAACCAATACAATCCGTTATTAGTCATGGTTATATACATTAAACATGTGCATTCATTCATTCATTCATTCATTTATCCATTCATTCATTCATAAGAGTTGCTAAAAACAAAAGGTTTCAAGTGTCCGCACATAGATAAGACACTCACTCGAAAATAACAAGGTCACTTACAAAGAAAAGAATTAATCTACTGTATATTCATAGCTCACCTTTTTTAAAAAATATCGAAAGCGTCAAGGTAGTTAAAACCTGTTCACTCGATACACGTCTTCATTCTGAAACAATAATAAATATACGCCATAAGTTTATACATTTCCGTGAAATAAATGGCATACATTTAACAACAACAAAAAAAATAATGGAAAAACATGTACTCACCATATAATGAATTATAATGCTTTCAGCAAATGTGCTCTTTGCCGCCACTGTCACTGTCACTGTCACTGTCTCTCTGTCTGCTTTCCCAGATTTAATGACGTTTTTTAAAATCTGTAACACACGATATCCCAAAAAATACAATCAGTCACTAACGTACTTTTCATGCATACACAAAATAACAATAAAACCAATTATGTCATAATTAACAATAATGTACCTACCTTATTACAAGTATGGCCGCGGATTACGTAATTTTTTTACAAAGAGCTTAAGACACTTGCATCCGTCGTCTTCAAAGGTGATCACAAGAATAATGAGTCTCTCTTACCCTCAGAACATATATGTCTCCTCAACAAAATGCAAAGTTTTACACTTTACGTTTTTTGTTCCTACGCGTAGGATGTCGTGGAGTGCACAAGTCAGAGTGATTCTCACAAGCTTTGCAAACTCTGCATAAGTGTGCGTGGGATTGCAATGATCAGCTTTTCGACAGTGCTGTATGTCCTTCATCGCAATATCGAGTTACACGTCTGGGTCAGATAGCAGCCACCTGCATGTGAACGACAGGCTGTTATCTCTCTGCTGCGAGGCACGTACGATGATAAGACCCCTTGTCTTGTCTGGCTGGCCTTGGGTCAGCCGCAATGCGTTCAATTCTCATTTCATCAAGCAAGTTCTCTCACTGCATGTGAGTCCCAGTCAAGCCTTGTCAAATAATAATAATAATAATAATAATAATAATAATAATAATGCATAAGTGTTTTACCAACATCATAGCGTTTAACATAACGTGACTTCAAATCTGGTTTCTTACTTTTTCCCCGTTTTCCTAAATGACGGAAACCATGATTTCAGCTTTTCCATACCTACATCTCCGTAAAGAGAACAACGACACAAATACATCAACATGCCCGTCATAAAAATCACCAAATTCGTTTTCCAGATAACTCGAAAATGAACAAAAAACACCTTTTCCATAAGAAAACCATGTTTCCAGCTTTTTACCCTTTTCCATACCTATATCCCCGAAAAGAGAATAAAGAGACGAAACAATACTATCACACACGTCATCATCACGTTTTCAGTTTTTCCAATATTAGGGGAAATCACAAAAACCCATTTTCCATAAAAAACCATGTTTCCATCTTTTTTACCTTATCGACACCTACATTCCCGTAAAGAGCACAACGAGACGAAAAAATACTATCACGCACGTCATCCTCACGTTTTCAGTTTTCGCAATATTAGGGAAAATCACAAAAACCCATTTTCCATCAAAAAACCGTGTTTCCAGCTTTTTTTTTAACCTTTTCGACACCTACATTCCCGTAAAGAGCGCAACGAAACGAAAAAATACTATTACGCACGTCATCATCACGTTTTCTGTTTTCCAAAAATTAGCAAAAATGTGAAAAACGCATTTTTAGACCCAAAACCCTATGTTCAGCTTTTCGACACCTACATTCCCGTAAAGAGCGCAACGAGACGAAAAAAAAACGAATCCAAGCACGCCCTCCTAGCATGACTCCTTCCATTCCAAGGTCGCAGGGGCTCATAACTTCCTAAGTAGAGCAGAACCTTCAACCTAGCACTATTTTAGAGTGGACATAAAACGTCCATAGGAAAGGGGGGTTCACCACGATTCCTAGGACACCCCATATGCTCAAATCCAACCATGGGTTTAGGAAATATTAAAAGCGAATGACCTATTAGTTTTGGTCCTTCAATTAAATAACATAAGCTATAGGAAAAGAGGGGGCATTACTACAAGTGCTAGGACACCCCATATGTATAAATCCCATGATTGGTTCGCGAGATGTTAAAACCGGATGACCTTTTAGTTTTGCTCTTTTAATTAAATAAAGAGGCTATAGGAAAGTAGGGGGCGTCACTACGAGTGCTAGGACACCCTGTATGTTCAAATCCCATGATTGGTTAGCGAGATATCAGGTTCGAGGCAAATACGAGGAGGGTTCAATAAGTTAGTAGACAGAAACCCTGACCTAGCACTACTGAATTGTGTCACAAGAAATCAGTATGCTCAACTATCTAAAGGTGTCCAATGTCGCACAGGATTGTTGATCTAAAGAAACCCAAATTCTCCAACGTGGTCCTCAACATTCTCACTCAGGCTCTCAGATGATCCGTGATTTCTGGATTGACCACTTATCTTCCTGCCCTGGGGATAATTTCTCCATTGGCTAAATCCTGTTGGGTAGGCATGACATTCTGGACCTCCATAATTGTTTCCTTGTATTCTTAGGGGGATTATCTAACACGATTCTAATCTCAACTTGACCTTCCTTTGGCAGTTTAATGGTTATAAGGAGGATGAAGGAAAGGAAGGAAGATTGTAGTTTTACGTGACCGTGAATCTTGTGATTATGAGCCACGGGACCTCCTTTTTACGTGGAATCCGAACCTCAGGACATGGCATTTCACTTCGAAAATCTCACATGCATTGACAGGGAATCGAACCCAGACCGCCTTGGTGAGAGGCATACAGCTAGACCGCTGAGCCACCATGCCCCCTATAAAGAGGATGAAACTGCAATTGAACAACCATGTGCCTCTCAATGCTCGATATTGGTTGATAGTGCATTTATGTTGCCTGCTCCCTGAACAACAAAGCGATTGACGAACCTGACGTGCAGCAGAAAGGAAGGAGGAAGGGAGCTTTCAAAATATCGTCTGCACACTCTGACATAATCAATACGGCGGGTGGTAGGAATGAACTGGACGAGAGGACCAAACGGTGACAAGTCGAAACTGAGCGACCAGTACTTCCTTATTGAAAACAGAGCCCATATAAATAATAATAATAATAATAATAATAATAATAATAATAATAATAATAATAATCCATTGTTATTATTATTAATAATATTATGCGGAACTGCGTACTCAGCCAAATGACCATGGAAATAATGAGACTTCATATGAACAACATTGTGTCTTTCGATGTTGACTTCGTCAGCCTCTTAGGGGCTCACAAATACTTCGTGGACCCTAATAAATTTAATAAATGTTATGTCATTTTATATTTGTAAATAAATTGCAACTTCATTTCTCGAATTGAATGGGTGAGCATACGTTCCGTAATCGAGTCATCGCACTCGTACAAGTAAAATACCGACGAATAAGTAATGTATCTGGTGATTTCGGAGTTACCTGTGTTTATAACATATTTATTATACTATAGTTCCTTACATAAACTTAATTCCATAAACTTCTATGATACAGATGTGGCGTAAGACACCATTACATTATTATTATGCTTGCCACGGTAAGTGAGTGGTCAACATGTCGGTCTACTAACCCCAAGCTTGCAGGTTCGCTCCTGGCCGTGGTAAGTGATTATTGAAAGGCGGCAAAAATTACGACACCATGTCATACGATGTTGGCATGTCAAAGAACCCATTTGAATTCAGTAGGCCGTGTTCATAATGGCAAAATTAATCTCGGGAGTTTCCGCCAACACAAAGTTCCTCATTTCTCTACTAGAAAGCACTATAGTGTTCAAGGAGATTAGAAATCTAACCTCCTTGACTTTCATAGTGCTTCAAGGAACAACGAAATTCGACATGCATGCTACCGTTTGGGTGTCAAATTACAAAGCTTGCACCCGGCAACTGAGGCCATACGATATTATATTATTATTATTATTATTACTACATTTTGATAAGATTTTGACAAAAGTAAGGGAACGACCATAGGCCTATTGGATAATTTAATTATTTTATTTCCTCTCCAGGAGTACAATAATGTCGAATTAAAATACAACTCGTTCACTAGAGATGGGGCTTACGGTATTCATCGACCCTTCATTAGTCATTTTCAACAAAATTTTCGATTTTATTTTATTGTCACATTCGAAAGTATGTCCTCTCTAGTTTCCAGAAATATATAGTTTATACCAGTTTTATTGTTGTTTAGCTCATTTATATTCACTTTAATGATCGGTGTGCACGCTTTTCAGCAACTGTCACTTTGACGCATAGGTGCAGCAGATAAAGCACACATTAATCTGGCTTTGAAACAGTCTACTCCAGAATTAAAACAATGTAGGAGATACTTACGGGTCGGGGAATGCAGAAGATTGACCTAAAATCCAATGAAAAGATAGTTTTTAGGAGTGGAAAAATAAGACTCTTTAAATGTGTAACTCAACTTTAATTTACGTTTTTTCTCACCTCATTTTTTTCAATATATGTCTTGACTTGGGCAGTTAAAATGTCCACATAGAATGCAGATATTAGTTTCATTTAAAAACTAAAATATAGACAAATAATGCAGCTATGTTGTAAAGCAGAATGAAGCTGTTAAATTGAAATTAGGGGTCGCGCCCCCCACAATTAATTTATTTTTTCAATCAAAATAACGTATATTTTCCTCAATCAATGATAAAAAAAACGATTCTGCTATACGACATTCTGAACGTACTGCAGATCAATTTGAAACAACAATGACCCAATTGAGAAAGACCCCCAATTTTTTTCTTTTCTTTTTGGGCAAAAATCCACAAGTTTATATTCTTGGAATCAGTGATATCAATTTCAAGAAAATAAGATAACTTGTAATGAAATGTCTCCTGTAGTGTCGATGAGTAGGCCTACCTTAAGCTACTCACTCCAGGCTCCACGTGTCTTGCAGAATGCAGAATAGTGTGGCTCCCTCTGCATCCCAGAGCCGGTGGCGTCAATGTTGATTGTATCATCCCGAGTGAACTCTCTGTGGATTTAGACTGAATCTATCCTCTCTCCGTAATGTTTGATATGGACGCTATTTTTGAGCTCAAAGAGACTTCCCTTTCTCCCCCCAATTTCCGGTCTACCAACACAATTCAACTAAGCGCATATCTGGAGCAGATAAAAGAACATGTTAATGCATGCATTATTTACCAACTTTCAATAATACTAAATGATTGATATTGTGGCGTAGCCAGGGGGGTTACTGGGGGTTATAATCGCGTCCCATTGGAAAATCGGCATGATTGTGATTTGTGTCTGCTTCACCATCGCGCCGGCTACTTCGTGATGAGTTGTTGTCTCCTTTTGGGCCGGCTCCGCATTTGAGGATACACACGTCTTCATGACAACGAATCAGTCTATCTACACAGTCGTGAAGCTTGGCACATTCTTTACCACCGCGCGACAGCAATAAGAATAAGAATATATTTCTATTCACCATTGATCACTTACATGAAATTGGTTTCGTCATTCGAGGTACAGTATAATCATTAGTATCCTCTATATGCAGTTATTAAAAATCAATATTAACAATTTTTATATCCAAGAGTTCTTTTACGGTGTAGAATGGATTTTCTAACATCGAGTTGTATAGTTCTCTTTTGAACGTACTGAGGGTTGTAGGCTGTGCCGAATGTGACAATTTATTAAAACAATATATGCCACTTGCTTTATGTGAGCTACCAGTTTTTGCCAGTCTATTGCTTGGGATAACAATGATTCCTTTATTTCGAGTGTTGTGATGGTGTATGGTTTCCCTAGCGATGAATTCACTTAAGTTGTTTTTGACTTACAGTAACAAGATGAAAATACTGTATATAGATTTGTAATCGTTAATATTTTAAGTCTAATAAAAAGGGGACGACAATGCTCCCTAGGATGAGCTTTACACATTACACGAACAATCTTCTTCCGTTTCGGTAACACTTCATGGACATACGGTGAGTGAGCCTATAATAGCAGCTCATATGAAATGTGGGACTGAAAGAGTCCATTCTCAGATAGTCTGTTGTCACTAATTCCCTCAATTTCCACATGAGATAAGAAACACATTATACTTTTTTACAGACATGATTGACGTGCACTTCCCGGTTTAATTTGGAATCTATATAAATGCCTAAGAGCTCTCACGCAGCCAGCAAGCATGTGCCAACTGCGCCATGTTGGTGTATGTTATTGTTGCTGCATTTACTGTATGTGAGCATTGTGTGAGGGTTATACTGCAGACAATTTAACATGTGTTTTAAGAGAAGAGATGCGTGCAGTGCAATAAACTGTTCAAATAATAAAAGCATATTTCAGTGTTGCCTAAGTAATCTATAAATAGGATCGAGAACCACAGGATGGATTTTGATGCGGTTTTCACCATTCTGTAAAGGATATCCCGAGGATGATTTCTGTAGAAAATAATTTATTTATGATCAAAGAAAGCCGAGCAGTAACGATTCCAGTGGGCAAGTCGAAAAAAAACTGGTATCCGAGCGCTTTGTAAGCTTACGCTGGGCAAACCGTTAAAAATATCTAAATACTATGAGTGTAAGAATTGTTCAGCATGGAAAGTTCTAAAAAAAAGTCCGCGAGAGCATATGTCTATCTTCAATACATCGCCCACTATAAGTGTTTTTACGTTTTAATTTCTTCCAACCATGTCCATTCAACTACTGAGGCGACAGTTTACGAGCTAGCTAAGGGCGAGTCTATCATCCCTGTTACAGCCTAGCTAGTGGGCCAACGTATTGCCCTAGATATAACCAGCAGCAAACCGTTGAGTCATGTTGAGTTAAGATTTCTGAGAAGGGTGGTTGTGTTTGGAAGTTAAGAGTATAAATAATTCTTATATTATGAATTACACAATTACACTAGAAAATTAATTGTAACTCCAACGCCCAATCTAATTGGGTACACTCGTCTTGACCGACTGAAAAGTGATTCTATTAACATAGAATGTTCCAATGACAAGAAGAAGACACCCGAGTGGGGTTTCCAAAGGTAAGACTTGAATTAGGCCTATGGATTTTAGGCTATTATTATAAAGCTTTCCAAATTAGCAACGGAACTAGGTCTTTAACTCGTTATAAATCAGAGGCAAATCTCGGTAGGATATCTATGCATTTTGAATATTAAAACATAGCCATTTACAGTATTTACAAATACACTGTGCAAATTATCGGGTGACGCATGATCAGCGCGTTGGGTACCCTCAGCCGTTAATCATGGTCTGCATTACCGAGGAACTGCCTCATTTTCAGACAGCTGCTAAATTGACCTCACGTGGCTGAGTGCACGTCAGTTTCTAAAATCCCTGACGGAGTTGGGATTCGAACCCAGGGCCTCCGAGTGTGAAGCAGACGCGCTAACCCAACACCACGGGGCCGTCCTGAAATAATCGCTCAGGTAAGTTAAAATTCATAAAACTCCTGTAATAGTGAAATTAGCTGTTCCGCGAATATCGTATTCAAGGCAGTTACCAACCCGCAGCCAGCTTCGCGACTGTGGTAGGCTATAACTCCATCTTCCCAGGGTTGCCAATCTAACTGTTTCCCCGCTAATTGTAGCTTATTTAAAACTGAGTCTAGCGCCAAATAATTTTAAATCCCACCTAACGGGACAATATTAGATTTTATGTTTTCTTAGCGGGAGGGATGTTGTATAAATTAGGTTTTAATTAAAACAAATACGTTTTAATAAGGACCTAAAAATTCTTTCGACCCATTAACACTAATTTAGGGATCGTTCTGAACTTCCTGAGCATGAGATAGCTGTCAGCTAACTTGCTTCATATTGCATTGTACATATTAGATAGATAGATAGATAGATAGATAGATTTTATTAATTCCATTTGATCAAATACATGTATACAATACATTTTTGATATAGGACACAACTCCACGAATTACGGTTATCCCCCAGTTAGCCTACCAATGAGTGAAATTTGTCATGAGTGTTGTGTAAGGTACTATGCCTTTTTCCGGCTGCATGCATCCTTTTTAAGGTAAGATGGACCTAGGTAGGTGACAAAAACTTCTAAAATGGTATTTTAGGCGTTCAGGACTAATTGCAATATAAACCACTGGATTAGGTTGAAAAATAAACATAAAACTGAGTATTGTATAACTCATAAATTAACATGATACATCGTGAGAGGACATGCCCACTTTTGCTGAGATTTCTGTAAATGTTTTCTACTAGTTAACTCTGAGAGCAAAATTAGTGAGCACACCCCCGTCTTGTTGAGAGATACGCAGTCTTCATGTTGCTAGTACAGATAGTTTATTTTGTTCCTGTCAGGGGTACAAGAAAGTTCTAGATTTACCATTGAGGTAAGACAATTCAATCAAAAATTAACTTCATTATTTGGGCTATTTTCATTCCTAAAAAAATAGGCTTATGAGATCACCTTTTGTTCATGTGAGTGTGTGTGTGTGTTTTTCCGCCCCCCCTCCCCCCCCCCCTCCCCCACCCTTCTTAAAATCTGAGCGGCGGGAGCGATTTCAATAAATCTCAGTAAGGTCATAGTAAAATGTTGTCCAATCACGACCGTGCCCTTCACATTTTATTACATCTCACCAATCCAACAAGGCGCCGGCCCCGCGGTGTTGGGGTAGCACACCTGCCTCTCACCCGCAGGCCCCGAGTTCGATTCCCGGCTCCGTCAGAGATTTTAGAAACTGACGTGAGGGCTGGAACGGGGTGCACTCAGCCTGGTGAGGAGAATTGAGTAGCTGTCGGACAGTGAGGCAGCGCCCCGATCACGAAAACCAAGATTAACAGCTGAGGGGACCCGATGCGCTGATCAGGCGTCACCCCAATATCTGCAGGCCAAATGGCTGGGCAGTGGTCGCTTGGTAGGTCTAGGCCCTTCACGGGCTGAAGTACCAGGGGTCATTATTTTATTTGTTATTTAATCCAACATGGAGACTGTGCTAAATATTTTACCGTCGTTCTATATCTCCGAAACTATTACTGATATCACCCTGAAATTGTGTACGGTAATAAAGGGCACTAACAGAAGTTCATACATGTAAGTTTCAAAAAAATATTGAGTACAAAACGAACATGGCGGCCAAGCTAATTTGAAACATTTAAATACACTTTTCTCTTGATTTAACCATCCAAGCGCAGTAGAGCAAATTTTTATAAATATTGTAATGCACTGGCATCTAATTTAGTTCATTTGTTTACATAATTTTTAGATGGCGGCTGCGCGAAATTTTAAATTATGTTTTTATTTCTTGTGTCATAATCATGCGATCGATGTCAACGTTTGAATAACAAACCTACGTAATAATCTTCATCTAATAGTACATAACTCTATGGCCTACATAAATAAAAATCCAACATGGCGACGATCCCAAATATTTTGACACTTCTCAATATCTACTAATCTATAACAGCAATCAAACTGAAATGTTATATGTTCATAATGGCTATGAGCATAATGTTACGGCTGTGAGTTTGTTTCATCGCTCGCCGCATGAGTCACAACTGCCCCAGGGCTGGGCTGCTCGGCCTCAGGGTATTGCGTGCGCCTTATGCAACAGGACTACTAGGACAAAAGGATGGTCCAGAATATTCGTGACTGAGCCAGCGATGGAAACCTCGAGAAGCCGTGAACCCTGGATGGGTCTAGAAGCATTTATTGAGTCACCGGCCTTCTATATAAGAGCGACCTGTCAAGCAGCAGTTGTTGTTGTGTTTTACGAGCTAGTGTGAGCGTTTATCCTGAGCGACAGAAGTGTGGTGACTTGCGAAACCCCTAGTGAAGCCGTTTCTCTTGACAGCGAGGAAGTGAGAAGCATACAGGGGACTGCCTGTGTTTTGAGTGAGTGTGATTTCACTGAGTGTCTGAGATATTGTGGTTACGAAATCCAGTGACATTGTTTCCCAGCTCGTGAACAGCGAAGCTGCGTGTAGCAAGTTATCGTAAATAACTGTAATTTGTGTACAAAAGTAAGAAGTTGCATGTAGTTCTGTCAAGGCCACCAGGCTCATTAGCGGGAGGATTAATTTCTGTGGCTCATTGACAAGTGAAAGGGGAAGTGTTCGCGACTTGAGGAAACTGGAGCAAGGTTCTAATTGCTTGTAATTGCTGATGAGTAGTGTAACTTTCTGGCCGAAATAAAATTAATTATTTCTTTAAAAGGAACATCCTGTGTTGTGCTTTCTACCCACCGTAATCCAGTTAACAAAAGTGCCACTCGGGGTGGCACGTAACAATAAGTTTACCTATGGGACTTTCAGTAACCTGGTGAACACAAATCTAACATTGCGGTGATGCAAAGTTTAAATATTGAAATGGACGTTTCACGCGATTTAATCATCTGAGCGCAATGAAAATTGGTACAGGAAATGCTTATACAAATTTTAATCCACTGACATCTAGTTTAATTAAATTGTTTTCACAACCACTAGATGGCAGCTGTGCGAAATTTTAAAAACACTTTTTTATTTCTTGTCTCCTAATCATGCGATGGAAGTTTGAACAATACACCTACGGTATGCAATAATCTTCATGTAATAGTATATAACTCTAGTATATAACATTTATAAAAATCCTACATGGCGACCTTTCAAAATTTGTGGACGGTTATCAATATCTACGAATCTATTACAGCAATCGAACTGAAATTTTGTATGTTGCTAGAGGCAATTACCATAAGTAGGATATATGAAAATAGGCTATTTAGTTCTTCACGGAACTTCTTGTTTCAGAACTGAATTTTGTTTGTATTTTGTGCATATTACTTGAAAACTACAATATCAAAATACAGGGTCTTTATATTTGCTTGGCAAGGACATTCTCGCTCATGCGCTCCGCCAGTGACGGCTCACTTACCAGCGACCGCGCCCGCATATGTACGGCAGAATACGGTACTTAAAATCAGTACCATGCATTTTTACTCACCATTTATACAGTAGATGCTGAAAACGTTCCCCATCCGCTGCCAAACATAACCGACATCTCCTTATGATGTTTCCGGTTACTGCGGTTAATTTAACTTCAGTAATGAAATAACGACGTCTATTTTTATTGTTTACTGAACCTGTACGTTTGAATCTTTTAGCAAATTGTTTTATTGTCTGATTTATAGGAATGGGTCTCCCTGGAAATTTCACTCGAAACTTTAGTCTCGTTCTAGTGCACGATTTCCTGCACTTTGTGTACGCATTGTGCAGATATTCGTTCACGTAACGAATACTTCACATTAGGCATTGCAGCACTATACTGTCACTGTGCAGTTTATCTTGGTTTACTTTAGGTTATAGCATGGCTACCTTTCTGCTGATAGATCATTGCAGGGAGTATTGAGCCTTGAGCTATGGTATTCCTTGTAATGGTCTGGCAGTGAGGTACAAGGGGGCCATGCTAAATTAAGTTCCACATCTGCGAAGATATTCTTTTTTTGATGCTGTCTTTGTTTATATATATATATCTTTGTTTTTTTACTCTTGGCTTTTACAATGTTAGGTACCATGAGTTTTAATTATTGGTTGGTTGGAAAATGAAAAAGGATGGGCTTTGAGGTCTGATTATTGGTTCTATGTTTTGCTAGAGATTATGAGAGTGGCTGTTTATCAATGATGTGGAAAAATTGTGAGGAAGAACGAGAAGTAAATATATAGTTATGAAAAAAGAATCCCTCAAGGTATTAATTACCACCACCCTCGAATATTAGAATTACTACATATGGCACTAGAACGTTAGGCACGGAAGAGGGATTTGGAGCATATGTTGGTACGAATAGTTATGGAGAAATTAGACCAGTTGAGTGACAGTATTGATAAGTGGAGTCTTCACTCAATAAGTGAATCTTTTGCAGAAAAGAAGCAGGAAAAGTATCAGAGATGTGGGGGGCGTGAGAAAGCAGATGATATGGAGGAAACTGAAGGAGCAGAAGAAGGTGAAAGAGAAGAAGGAGCAGGAGGAGGAGAAAGGGAAGTTATAAGAACACGGAGTGGAGACCATATGTATTGTAGTGAGATAGTAAATGATGCTGGGGGGGGGGGGGGCGTGTAGAAGGTGAGATAGAGGGCAAGGTAGAAGAGAAAGGAGAAACGGATAAGGGAGAAGGTGAAACAGAAGGGCGTGAGAAAGCAGGTGATATGGCAGAAACTGATGGAGAGGATGGAGGTGAAAGAAAGGAGAAGATAGAAGAGAAAGGAGAAACGGCTAAGGGAGAAGGTGAAATGGAAGAACGTAAGAATGTAAGTGATATGGGAGAAACTGAAGAAGGGAAAGGAGAATCAGATGAGGTTGGTCATGAGGAGGACAGTATGATACAGACAAGAAAGAAAAGGACAAAAATGAAGAATGGAAGGAGACAGAAACGGTGGAGATGTAAGATGAGGAATACAAGGTACTGCGCCAGAATTTATTTGAGGCCATTACCAAAGAACCAATCTGGATATGAACCAAGACCCAGGAAAAATAAAAGAGTAAATGAAAATCTTTTATTCATTAAAAATTCGAGGAGTATGGGAAAATCTGTATGGAAATGAGTGAAATACTATACATCTTATGCAATTATGAAAGGCAAGAAAGAAGGAATGATTTAAAGATGGATATATATTCTATTATATGAATGGGGAAGTCTACATTGTGAGAGACATCACGCCACTTGAAGCGAGAGTTACGTCATAAAAGAGGAGAAGAGACGAAGGTCGAACTGCGGACTGAAGTGAGGACAGGTGGTAGAAGTTACGTCACACCACGAGAGGGGAGACAGAGACTGCAACTTGCCGAGCGCAGAGAATGGGACGAGAGAGTTCCTTTCAATTTGAGATTTCATCGAGTCAAGACCTCGAGAAGAAGCCAGTATTATTATAACAGTGACACGCTTTATCAAAGTTGGTAGTGAAGAAGAGTGTAATACAGCAAGACTGTAACTTGAGGAGCAAGCTACATTTATCACGCAGAATAGAACAGTATATAGCCGAGTATTACAGTGCTTAATACAAAGTTGTTTTTGACAAGAAGATATTCACTATTACTACGTGTGAACGCATACTTGAACATTACATTAAAAAATGCAAGTTACAAAGCAGCAACGGGGAAGTAAAAAATATATCATCAGTGAAATGAGAATTACAATGTGCTAAGCTAAAGCATAGGGAAGTGGAGACTACAAAGATGTACAGTTGAATTCCTGAATTCAATATTATGGAAGGCGCAGCAGAACATCCACGTGATGCGCAAAATCACCGAACAAACCTCTACTTTTCTACAAGAGTTCTAATACATCTAGAATACTCGCAAACGCTTGTATAAACGACAATTTTCAACCTGAGACGAGATGTCAATTCTGAAGAGACGAGATGTCAATTCTGAAGAACCGAGATGTCAATTCTGAAGAAACGAGATGTCAATTCTGAAGAAATGGGGAGTCGAAGCCAGACGACTTGCAGTGAACGGGAGACGGAGTGCAGGCAGAGAGGACAGTTTCACGGCGAGGTCGTTCACCGAGGACGTCACCGACCTTGTTCCACTGGGGGAAGAGGCCAGCTGGTTCTGACACAAACCGGTCTTCATAGCTGTGGACGAGACGATGAGCTCCGAGACACGTTTTGTTTGGCAGGCGAGACGAAGGTATTCTCCAGACCAGAGTCAACTCAAGGTAGAAAAGCGATTGCTTTATATAATGTAGAATTATAGTTATGTTCTGTGATTATCCAATTGACCAACCGTATAATTTTGACAGTATAATTTTGTCAGTATATTTTGCCAGTATCATTGAATTATGTAGATTTTGAAGTAGTAATTTTTCGTATTTTTCTTAGGAGTTATTTTTCTTGTTTTTGAAAATTTCAGTCACTTGGACGAAATTTTGCATAGCGCTGCTATTAACGCTAAAGTCATTTCAGAGTAAAATCGTGTAGAATTTTTCATATTTGCGTTAGATTTAAGCTAATTAAATCTGTTTTATCGCAGCGTTGGAATATAGGATGAACTATTTAAAGGAATATAGGATGAACTATTTAATGGAATATAGGATGAACTATTTAAAGGAATATAGGATGAACTATTTAAAGGAATATAGGATGAACTATTTAAAAGAATGTAGAGTGAACTATTTAAAAGGAGTATAACATTAAACGAACTAAAGAAGGAGTATAATTGTAAATGAAGTAAAGGAAGTTTATTGAAGCAAATTTAAGTACCGCATATTTAAAAAGTTATGTCACGAAGTGTAAAAATATTTTGACAACTCATGATGTTGATTCGAGTGTCAGAAATTTATTCTCAACTAATTATGAACGAAAGTATTACGAGAACGCTTATACACATATGTCTACGGAAATTTAGAGCATTGAAAAAACATAGTTGTGGTGTTTGAAGCCATATTTTCAGTGTTGCCTTAGTAAACAAGAGTTTAGTGCTTTTCAGTCGGTCAACACGAATGTGCCCAAAAGAGATGGGTTATGCCCTAATCCTGAAATAAATTACATGAGATTAATAAAACACTAGGATGACCAGTTTCGATCGTCAAGCGATCATCATCATCAGATCCAATACACTTAGGCTATAAAATCTATGTTTGAAATACAGGTGAAAATATTTACAATATGTACAATTATTTAGTTGCAGTATTGGTACTGCAACTGTCAGTGTATGCTAAATGCAGTATATATGTTAGGTGAAATGCTAAATGGTGATGGCTATCCGGAGATTGTACTTTAGAGAGATTATATGGTTGTAAACTATGGTTAAACTATAAAAATTTTAGGCTAACTACTTATCTGATTGTCTTCCGTACTACAGCTATTCGCAGTTTCCGTGCTCACTTGAACTCGCTGTGCGGACGACTGCGGTGGTTATCTTAACGACTGGTTTTTCCCTGCCTTCCCCCCCTGTCCCTACGTGCTGTGGGGAGTGATCGCGATGTGTTTATGTGAGGTGTTGCCAACCTAGATAAGATGTATGTTATTGAATGAGGTGGATCTACAACTATTAAAGACCGTGGATTAGTCCTCGCCACGCGTGGAGCATAACCCATTCGAACTAAGCGTTGACGGTCTTATGGTGCCGGGACGTCCTCATAAGACCGTCAACGCTTAGTTCGAATGGGTTATGCTCCACGCGTGGCGAGGACTAATCCACGGTCTTTAATAGTTGTAGATCCACCTCATTCAATAACATACATCTTATCTAGGTTGGCAACACCTCACATAAACACATCGCGATCACTCCCCACAGCACGTAGGGACAGGGGGGGAAGGCAGGGAAAAACCAGTCGTTAAGATAACCACCGCAGTCGTCCGCACAGCGAGTTCAAGTGAGCACGGAAACTGCGAATAGCTGTAGTACGGAAGACAATCAGATAAGTAGTTAGCCTAAAATTTTTATAGTTTAACCATAGTTTACAACCATATAATCTCTCTAAAGTACAATCTCCGGATAGCCATCACCATTTAGCATTTCACCTAACATATATACTGCATTTAGCATACACTGACAGTTGCAGTACCAATACTGCAACTAAATAATTGTACATATTGTAAATATTTTCACCTGTATTTCAAACATAGATTTTATAGCCTAAGTGTATTGGATCTGATGATGATCGCTTGACGATCGAAACTGGTCATCCTAGTGTTTTATTAATCTCATGTAATTTATTTCAGGATTAGGGCATAACCCATCTCTTTTGGGCACATTCGTGTTGACCGACTGAAAAGCACTAAACTCTTGAAAAAACATAGATTAATTTGTTATACAAATATATTCATGGAAGGAAGTCAAACTTACATCATTTGTTAAAAATATGAATTCTTCCTGATATTTCTTTAAAAGTTGTAATTGAATGTAAAACTGAATTTAAACACGTGAAAAGAAAGTTAACAAAGTTAAATCACAGGGTGATCAGAAAGTGAAAGTACAGAAATTTATTGCAGAAGTGGAATTTGTAAGCACGAGGTGAAGTTGTATCAGGATAGAGAAGAGTGTTAAAGTTAGGAAGAAAGTGTATTGAAATGGAAGTTTGTAGTTGAAATACCGTGCAAAGTAAGGAGATATAGACGTAAATGAGTTACGTATTTTTACGAGAGGAGGCTGAGGAGTCTCAAGTTTTTCTAGTATTTATCGCAGTGATTGTGAAGTTATTTGAGTGTATTAAAGGAAGATTCTGTACAGAGTGTTTAAGAGATGAGGTAATTGTTGTATAATTTTGAAAGAGGAGTGTGAGAATGAAGGTTAATGCCATGCACTTCTAGTATTCACGTTTATCAGAGAATTATTAACACAGTAAAGAATTTCAGAAATATTTCAGTATTTTATAATGAATAGATAAAAGATAGAAGGAACAGTGCTTAGCTTAAATGTTTGTCACTTATGTTCAATTGATTAAGACGAGTATTTATTACTTTTAACACGATAGTTGCGGTGTATGTTGGTTATTTGATTGTTAAGGAAGTTGAGTAGATAAAAGACTCATTGAAAGATAGACAATTTAATCTTTTCGACACAATAGAGTTTATAATTTGTGCGAACCATAAATGAATGTATATATGCACATAGTTAATGAATGATTTTGCTTAGATATGGAACTACGGTTCAGAGTTGAAGCGGATTTGTATAAAGTAGGGTAATGCATAGTATCACGCCGTTTCACATTTCTTATTACATCAGTGCCACGTGCAAGTTTATTTTTGAAGTTTATTTTTGTGAGAGTGTCAAGGAGACACCATATTCAGGCAGGAAGCCAGTTTTATTGTACTTGTTTCAGCACAATAAACGGCTGGCGCTCTTTAGCGACTCAGTCAACTTTTATCTTAACTGACACCGTTTTCATTGTCGTCATCGTCGAAAAATAGTACTGCGAGGTATAGATACAGGCGCTCACTATAGATTAGACCTTATAACCCCTCGAGATTGGAGTTTCTCGATTTGCTCTAAATGTAAATGATAGTAGAAATTTGTACCTTGGCTGGTAGTACTATTTTCTTACAAATAATATCTATCCTGTATGTTCCTGAAATTCCCTATTTTACTTAGTAGGCATGGCAAATTTATGAGCTGGGTAATTTACATGTCTGCAATCCTTTACAGTGCAGCGGATATAAGTACTGATGGGTTTATTCGGGCGCATATAGATAGATATAGTATTTAAATGGCAGGCCCATCCGTGGGGCACTCGAAAGCGCACTCGATAGAGCACTCGAAAGAGCACTCGAGAGAAGCAGTTTGGAAGTACTCGAGAGTGAGGCCATATTTAGTTTTGAGAAAAAGAAAAATGCTGATCCCAAATTTAATGATTGTTGAGATGAACACAACATCAGCAGATTAGTGGAGTACATTACAGTTGTGAGGCATATTTTTAAAACCAGCTAACGACATTTGTCATGTAATATTAAATTTAAAAGGTAAATTCATGTTGTTAAACATAGGTTAGAGTGGGATGATAGAATGTAACGATGTCGGTTCAGTAAAATGGGACGATAGATATACGAGATAACTCGCGATTCAAATAGATTTAAGTAGGATTAAGATGTTCAATATGTTCCATCACTGGTATAAAATGTATACGTTGGTCAATCTGGATATTCACTGGTAATTTTTGTAGTTGATACTTCCCTTATTCTCAAGAAAGATGAATTATGTCAGCGAACATGACGTTCATTAGAAAGATGCTCGAAACCATGAAGGAAGGTCAAAGTACGTTGACCAAAGACCTTGAAGCCCTCCACCAATTGACACACAACAACATTAAACAGATGAAAGCCGAGATTCAGAAATCAGCAGCTACTGTAAAATCAGAAGTTAAGGCAGAGTTATCGGTTGCTCAAACACTTACTAAGGCTACTATAACATTAGCACAGGAAGAAGCTAAGTTAACTTTAGAAAAGGCCAGAAAGGAAGATAGTTCAGCTAGAGAAAGGGAAAGGGAGGAAATCAGATTAGCTCAAGAGAAAGCACAGGAGGAGATTAGGCTAACATTAGAAAGAGCACGAGAGGAAGACAGGAAAATAGAAGAAGAGGCAAATAGGATAAGAGCAGAGATGAGATTAGCTCAGGAAAAAGCTCGCGAGGAGGACAGGTTAAGTCAGGAGCAGGCTAGATTAGAAGATAGAAAAATCCAAGCCGAAATAAGAGCAGCACAGGAGGAGGTTAGGAAAAATCAAGAAAAAGCTCAGGAAGAAGCTAGGAAAATTCATGAGGAGGTTAGGAAAAATCAGGAAAAAGCTCAGGCAGAAGCCAGGAAAATTCAGGATGAGGCCAAGAAAAATCAGGAAAAGGCTCAGAGAATTTTAGAAAGGGCAGGACATGCACAGGAAGAATTAAAAAATGCATTTGATCAAGTCAAACAGGACATAAATCTTACGAAGACAGAAGTAGGAAATTTAAGATCCGACATGGCAGGAAAGGTGTTAGAAGTCCAATTAGCTAACAGTAATCACATGATAGAGCTAGAAAAGAAATTACAGGCTAGTATTAGCTCCATTAAGGAAGAGAACAATACTTATCATGTACACATTTCAGGTGCCCAGAACAAACTCAAGGAGCAACTTGACAGTCTAAATGACACTGTTGGTGAATTACAGGTCAAGTTGGAAGGTCAAAGTGAACTGATTGAAGAGGGTATTAATGTGGATATAAATGCTTCTATTGTAAAGGCAGTTACGGACATGAAGGAGGAGGTCGTAACAGTCACAACTAAAATTGTATCAGAAATTCATCATAAATTAGCAAATGACATTAAAGCCATAGAGTTATGTTCAAATATAAATGTTAGTAAGGTACGGGAAGATCTATCTAAGCGGATAGATACATTGCAAATTAATAATGTAGCCACGCTGACAGACATTGTTAATAAAATAGGTTTAAATAACTGAGATGAATTTGACAAGGTTAAACGCACAGTCGATGAGATAAGCATAGAACTGGCGAAAATTCGATCAAAGCAGGATAAGGAAACCAGCGACATAGAACAGAAATTAAGGTCACTTACGATAGGGGATGCTACATTTTCATCTACGTTAAGAGCTGAAGTCAGGGAAGACATCTGAAAGGACTTAACGAGATTTTTTCAAGCAAGAGATGAAAAATTGAAAGATGAAATAAGGAAATTAGAGGCTAGGACAGACAAGATAGAAGAGGATAAGGAAAGCGTGATTAGTCAACAGCAGATTCCGAAGTCCAATTTCAACTTTAGTCGAGAGCCATTTCAAACAGAAATAGGGGAACTTGGAGAAGACTTTGAACCTTACCAGAGTAGGTCAAATGCCAACGTTATCGTGAATAAGAATAACGATGAGAAGCCGAATAAATTCAGCGGAGTAGCAAATATTACTGCTGTAGAGTTTCTTAGAGACATGAGATCGTATTTAGAGGACAATAGAATACCTCGTGAAAGACATATGAGGGTCGTTGAGAAATACTTGGACTCAGAAGCGTTAATTTGGCACAGAGCTTTCAGGTACACTTATCAGACATTTGAAGAATTTGCTATAGCTCTGCAGAAGCGATTTTGGAACAAGAAACTTCAACAAGACATACGAGCCGAAATTTACTCTAAAAAGTATGCCTATTCTAGTCCAACGAAGTACGCAAGTTTCTTCACGAAACAATTAGTACGCTTGCAGTATTTGCAACCTCCTTTGACGGAAGAAGACTTGGTTCATGCTATTTCATGCCAGTTACCAACGGAAGTTAGGAGGCACCTCATTTCAGCAAATGTAAAAACTTTAGAGGGAATGGCAGAAATTTTGAGGAGACTGGATCACACGTCTAATGTGTCCAACAACTCAACTGGAAACCAAAACCAGAGAGGTAGAAATCAGGAACAGGGAGAGATTCACACCATCCACATCGATCAAACGCAGCAGACAGAAGAGAACAAGAATGGAGTAGGCCCAACGAGATCAAGAATGTATTGACAAAATCGATTTCAACCAGGTTATCAGAGACCTCGAGAAGGAAGACCATACGAAAATCAAAGATGGAGAAATAGCTACCACAACGGAAATAATGATTATCGCAGAGAAGGATATTATAATCGAAATAACCCTACGAATAATTATGGATATCGGCGACATCAGAACTGGAGGAATACGAATAATTATTCGAGACAGCAACAACAGCAGAGTCAACAAAATCAAGGTTGGAGAAATAACAACAATGTAAGAAGGTATTACGATGATATGGAAAGAGAAAGTCAAGAATACCTACGTAACCTCAGAGAAAGGAACGCGAGAGACCAAAATCAGGGACAGCGTAACCAGAATCAAGAATTTCAGCCCAGAAGAAGCAGAGATCGGAGGAATGAAGACCCAGGAGGGGTACAAAAATAAAACTTCAAATTCCAAAAAGTGAAGGAGGAAGAAAACAGCACCGTAACCCGACATGAAATCCAGATCAATGAGTTATATGAAGACACGAATGAAGATCTCCTGTATTGTGACCGATCCAGTCAGGGTCAATTACCGGCCCCGGATGACAGAAGATCAAAAGGAGACCGGAGGGTCAGTATGACGTCATGGCATGACGCGGCGAGGCAACCGCGAGAGTAGGGGAATGCTCCAGAAGGTTCCAACCCCTTCCACTTTCTTTTTCTCGAAGGAGGACGCAGTTCCGGAATGTTCAGTGAGTCAATAGTGCGTGGACGAGTATGTTATACAGCGGAGCACGGACGAGTAGCCCATGTCACGTAGACAGTAATTCTGCATCGGGAACTTGAATGGTTTTCGTGAGTGACCAGCAGGCCATGAAGCATGAAGCTAGCGTGCATGTAGCGTCAGTGAGTTGTTTACAGTGAAGTATGTCAGTTTGTTTATCGAACAGTGTGAATTTCAAGACGATATCGCACTCGCTAGTATGTGAGGAATTAGTCAGAACTGATAAAGGAAGGTCCGTTCATGCCGACAGTTTATGTTAATTAAAGATGAATACCAGGAGGTGTTTAACATTACGAGTATCAGGGAAAGAACAATAATAACGATAGTCGAGGCGAAGCATTATCGCGAGGCCCTATATTGTAACAGACATCCATTCAAAAATAGCATAGCAGTGCGGCATAATAAGAGACGCAGTTAGAATGCAACAGGGAAGGCTACATCTACTTTAAGCTTGTGTTGGAAGACTGCAGGCCGCAAGCAACTTGATATGTCGGTCAAGGCCAGGTCGAAATAGCTCCTCGTGGAAGGAAGTGTGTCACTGGTTGAGGAAAGTGAATACATATAATTCAAGTGAACCAGGAACAAGACGCTATAGTACGTGGGCGTGAAAGTGCTCTGATATAGTGAAATGTAATATTGCCACACGGCGGCATGAACTTAATAACCATGGACTCAAATATTCTGGGAATCAACATGCATATTAATACGCAAATCATGCTGCACTGAACCTCTAAATGGGCCATCATGGGGTGAACGGTCGCAACGAGATGGACGAGTGGACCATGGTTGTGACGTCAGGAGACGCCGCTGCTGAAGGTGACCAGGGGCAACCAGTGGGCGGACATGGGCGTCGCCAGGAGATCGAGAGGTGCCGGGGGCGTATACCTCTACCAGTACGCTGGGAGACCACATCGCGGAGACGCCGGAGGAACAACGCCGCCCTAATGCCGCAGACGACGCCGACGCCGACGCCAGGGGTTTCCGAGGACACCGGATGTAAAGTAAGACGTTTCATTTCCATCCTTGTTCATCAGGAAGAAGAGAACTTCTACCTCGGATAGCCGTGCCATGAGATAACCTGAGATCGTGTAACTTAACGCCATTTATAATCATATATTCCAGATTGAACAAGAGCATCATTTTCTCATAGAGTTGTACAGATTTTTTTTGTCTTTTCTTTTCGGGTCGTTTGACTTACATAAATTAACAGCATCAATGGCAGGAGTAAGAAATACATTTATTCTCTGAGACATAATAATAATAATAATAATAATAATAATAATAATAATAAGTTGAAATTGGGTAACGATAATATGAGATGCCCATTTTGCTGGGAGATTCTAGCATTTCGATTTCCGAGGTCATTATACGAATTTAATTCTGAAAGGTTTGTCACGGATTGCATAGAATTATAGCAAAATGAATATGGTTGGAGATTGTCGAATAAGGTTCCTTGGATAGGATGCCATATTATCATACGACCTCGTGGTCCCGATAAAGTTGATACGCTCTGTTAGTGTGGGTTCTTGAGACATGCTAATAATGCATGATTTTTTTGTAATGATGTTGTGTAAAGTTAATGTGATAATTAGATATGGTATTATTCCGTCATATATGACGAGGTTATTCACGGGGCGACGTATGTCCGTTGAATTGAATTTGTGAAGACAGGGTCCTCTTGACGAACGTGCTACGTTTATCGATGAGTTGTATATTGAATAGCGCAGGGGTGTAATTGATAGTGCGCTCGACAGTCAGATTGTTCGGATCCTCACACAGAGTGTTCGACGGAAGGGTTGCGATTAAATGTTCGTTGTGAGAATGAAATACGCTAGGGGGCCTTATTGCGAGGTTCTTAACCGTTCATAAACATTAGACAATGCTATAATTTAATTACAATGTCAAATATGACAGTGTGGATCATGGTTGTTGGAAAGGCGAAGATAAATCAGTAATAATAATAAGAATTAGTAGTGTAAATATGTAAGCACAATCTGGATGTGTTAATAATTTATGATAGGTTATAATTAATTGTTGAAATGCCATATTATGTGAAGCTCAGTTGATGTTTGAGTGTTATTTGATGTAATAGGATGCTCTTTAGTTATTAATTTGCAGTTCGATAGAGGAGATCCGTCCATTGCTGTATAAGGTAGACAGTTGTAATATACATAGATATTCGATATTTTCTTAGAGTTTTTGCCGCAGGTGAACTTTGTGATAAGTGGCTAGTGATGTTACATGCGTGTGCACCGATAAATTAAGGTTAATTTAGCTTTTGAAAGACGGTCTCCTTGTCGGAACTTTAAGAGAGGACACCCACGAGTTTGAATATGTATAATTTTTTTGTTTGTTTAGGGACTATGAACTTTATTTTTTTTTCTCGGACGTTGTCCCACCCTAACTCTATACTCGTGCGTGATAGGCAGGTTGCATATTTATTTATCCTTTGGCCAATAAAGGAGCAGATGTGATTTTACGAGGGCTTTTCCTTTCTTCTCTGTTTGTCAATTCAAGTTAGGGAATTTGCTTTTGAATCCTGGTTCAGTCAATTTGCCATCCCAACCCGTAAACGACCCGAGACCCTTTGTCTCTGGCTCGCTGGAGCATTTCTTTTAGTCTTGTCTGTATGAACCAAGATTCATGCCCTAATTTTTTTTACCCACTCCCTGGGCTGTTTCTTCTGATGGGGCCGGGATGTTGGCCGGGTGATCGCCTGTCCCATTGGAGAAACGGGCACAGGGAGGGGGAAGTGGCGCCGCCAACGTGTTGGCTCGACGACGATGGTGTGTTTCGTCTCCGTCATGGGCATGTTTTTTTACTCAATCATTTGTTGTGGTGATGGGAGTAAACTGTGTGGTCAGATTCTTGCCTTTGATGGGGGCGCGATGCTTTCCATGTGTAATTCTTTTGTGTAAAGTTAACCTCGTATCACACTGAGCCTTTAGTGAACCATTTGACAGGGTTGGTACACGATCTCAGGTCATGGCTATACTCGACGACCTACATTCCCCTGTAGGCCCCTATATTTAAGTTGTATTGTAAGATGTCACAAGTAGTAACCGCAGAAAATATAGCTGATAAATTGAAACAAATCCAAGATGGATTAAATGGTCTAACCACTGAAATGAATAATGTTAAGAATAGTGTTGGGTCAATTAAGACAAACATGAAGAGCGATATGGATCGCTTACAGATGACACAAGAGGGTGTCGGTATTCAAGTAGCAGAGGTACAGAGGGCACAAGAGGGTGTCGGTACTCAAGTAGCAGAGGTACAGAGGGCACAAGAGGGTGTCGGTACTCAAATAGCAGAGGTACAGAGGGCACAAGAGGGTGTCGGCACTCAAATAGCAGGAATAAAAATAGGTGTTAGTGATAAAGTTGATGATCTCAGAACCGACTTATTAGAAGTCATGGGATCTAATCTTAAGAGTTTAGAATCTCATTTGCAGAAAAACATTAATGCTGTAGAACGTAATCTTAGGCTATCAGGAAAGACTATAGATAATAAGATTAATCTACTCGATAAAAAGGTAGAAACTACATTCCAAGTGCTCACCGCGGAGCTCAAAGATTCTATGGCACGGCAAATCAGGGATACTCAGAGTTCGCTTCGGGGGAATATTGAAGGACTTGAGGAGAAGTTGAACAGTAATATTAAAGGCATGGGACAAGATTTGACGGCAAAAATTGAGCAAATTGGTCAGTCTAACGAGGAAACCCTGGATAAGTTGAAACAGGACGTGTCAGGTTGGAAAGAAGAGGTTGCGAAGGACGTGAAAAACATGCAGATACAGGTTGAATCATTCCAGGACACGTATGACAGGAAAATCACTCATTCACAAACGACATTATTCGAACATGTGAGAGAATCTATCCACACTTCCATTGTTGAGTTGGAGGAGAAGATCATTATTCAACAGGGAAGGCAACTCACTCGATTAGGCAACTTAGAGGCGGAAATGACGCAGATAAAAGACAAATCGGAGTCAGAAAGGGTTAGATGGTCCGAAATTGAAAACACGCCACCTCTTAACGGGACGGAAAGTGAAAACGCCCCATCTTCTAGAAAGGCGGGAGAGGTAGTTGCAACGCCGAGAATACAGAGTACAAATCCGCGGGACACCTGACTATCATTAGAAGTATAGACCACCAGCAGAGGAAATTCTCGGGGAACAATGGGACTAATAACGTCACACCTAACGAATTTATGAGGGAGGTCCGTGAATACATGGCGGAAAATAAGATACCACGTGAGAGGGAACTAAGAGTTATTGAGAGGTCCCTGGAATCGACAGCATTAACTTGGTTTCGCGCATTTCGATACACGTTCACGAGCACGGACGAGTTCGAACGATTATTAATCAAACGCTTTTGGAGCCATGAAGAACAATTGAACATACGGGCGGAACTATACGCTAAACGGTATGCGACGTCCAATCCGACTAGGTATGCGGGGTGCTTTGCATCGCAACTCGCCAGGCTGCAGTATTTGACTCCACCAGTGCCGGAGGACGAATTGGTCCAAGCCATTATCCGACAGTTACCTGTAGAGGTCCAGAAGAGTGTAATAGCGTCAGGAGCCGAGACTTTAGAGGGATGTGAAGAGATTCTTCGAAAACTTGACCACACTAGCGCACAGTTACAGGCGAGGTCCGGACGACAGGAAAATAGAGATGTAAACACGGTCGTGATTGACAAAATTGCGCAGACGGAAGAGCGAACGCCGCGGGAGACGGACAGGCCAAGAGACACAGGCTACTATCGGAGCCGAGATAGGAGCGACGGTGGAACAGACGAGCGACCCAGATGGAGGAATAAACCGTACGAAGAGCGTAGGAGATCCCGAATCAACAATACGAAGGGATGATATGGTGAATATCAGCGAAGGTAGTCAAATCAATATTATCAGAGACAGAATGCCTATAGGGATTCTCGTTCGCAGGGGTCGCGGCCTAGCTATACGGAAAGACATCGAGAGAGCCAGGAATATTTACAACAATTACGGAGTAATCCATCCGCACCACCGGGGGAAGTTGACCGACCACCTGACACAAGTCGGTCAGATCAACAACAAAAAAAAACTTAAAAATTAAGAAATTCCTCAAACCTTGGTCCTCCCGAACTGATTGAAATTCAAGAGATATTTCAGGCTACCGACGAAGACTTGATTCATGAGGAAGACGTTATCCGCCGCGGGAAAGTGTATCCTTTGCCAATCATAACAGTAGAGGAGCACCTGAAACACTTGAGATTGTTGTTTGAGGACTTACTTACGGCCGGATTTAAGGCAAACCTGGAGAAATGAAATTTCTTTCACCAGAAATTCGGTTTTTGGGACATCTCAACATGGATATCGGCCGAACCCGGAGAAAATTGAGGCGATAGCTGAGTTTCCCAGACCAGAAAGGGTGAAACAAGTGAGGCAGTTCCTGGGAATGACTTTATTCTTTTCTAGTCATTGCCCCCGTTACACGGATGTAGTTGCCCCTCTGCAGAGCATGCTCAGGAAAAACAATCGGTGGAAGTGGGATCAGGCGTGTGAAGAGGCCTTCACGCAAGCTAAACGTATGCTCCTTAACAACGTTAAACTGGAGTACCCAAACTTCTCCAAAACATTTTATATTGACACCGATGCTTCAAAGGTAGGAGTGAGCGCTGTGTTGTACCAGTTGGATAACGAGAAGAAACAACAGTATCTGGCATTTACCAGTAGGAAATTGCGACAGCCTGAGCTTAATTACTTTGCCACGGAATTGGAGGCGCTGGCTATAATTTATGCTCTAAAGATGTGGAAGAAGATTCTTTTAGGGCATAAGGTCGTGATTGTGACGGACCATCGCGCGTTACAGTTTATGTTAAAGTCTGACATTTCAAGCGAAAGAGTCACGCGCTGGACCCTTTTCCTGCAGCAATTCGATGCAGAAGTTATTCATAGGCCCGGAAAGCAAAACTTTCTAGCGGATGTTTTGAGCAGAAACCCACGTGAGGAGGCTGTTTTGCACCAGGTAGAGCTAATACCGGACGATCAGGAAACGGTGGAACGTTTGAAACGCCTGAGCCAGGCGCAACGGCGATATACTCCGTTAAGACGGATATACCGGTATTTGAAGAATCGCATGGGTGCAGATGACCCCGATTATGCTGGAACGGCGAAGATTGCTCACTTTTATCACATTGTTGGTGACGTGTTTCACAAGTTTGTCGATAAAGACCACACAAGGCTACGTATTGTAATACCGCCGAAGTTGATTTCAGCAGTGGTTTGGTTGGCTCACCGATCTATTGGGCATGGAGGATGTGATAAAACCTTACATGCCATAAGAGAAACATTTACCTGGGAGTATATGGGAAAAACCATACGAGCGGTAATCAGGACATGCGACATCTGTCAGAGGTGCAAGTTCCCATCGGACGTATCTAAGGAGAAGCCGAGGGCTATTATACCGACCCGTCCGAATGAATTAATGGCTACGGACCTGTATGGCCCCCTTCCAAGGTCCACCAGGGGTAACCTATATACCTTGGTGACGATGGATGTGTTTACCAAATTAGTCATGTTGCACCCTATCCAGAAGGTAACATCCCGGTACGTAATTCGCAGGATTGAAACCGGCGTGATTCCAACTGCAGGGAAGCCAGAGTTCCTTCTGAGCGATCACGGAACGCAGTTCACGAGCGCCGAATTTCAAGAAGCTATGGCACGACTCGACATAAGGCATATCTTGAGCTCCATAAGATACCCAGAAGGAAATCCAGTTGAAAGGGTAAATGCAGAGATTGGAAAATACTGCCGGATTTACTGTCATGAACAGCATCATAGATGGATGGAAGTGGTATCCATAATTGAACGTTGCTTGAACTCTACAACACATGAGAGTACCAGACAAATTCCTTGTCTTCTGCACCATGGACGAAAACCAAGTAGACCTTGGCATGCAGTTATACAGGCACCCCCAGAGATTGAGCCGTCGGTGCAAAGGAGAAACAAACTGGCTCGGGAGAGGATGCAGCTACAGGCGCAGAAACGGGAGAGAAGGAAGGCTGGCCACCGTTTTCGCGAACCACTTCGAGTCAATGACCTGGTGCTGATTCGGAAACCTACGTCATCAAACTTACCACTCAGAGTGTATGGGAAATTTGCGCGCCCATTTTCGGGACCCCATAGGATTGCCAGAGTGATGGACAACAATTGCTATAGGGTGGTTGACAACGTCACGAATGCACTTGTTGGGAATTTCAATGCCGCGAATCTGCGGAAGTATCACAGGCAAGCCCGTTAGACAGCATTGAGGAGATGACTGAAAGGATCGTTCACATGCATCACTTGAGGAAAAATATAAGCTATGTTCCCACCGCTTATATTTTGAAGGCCGCGGGGGAGATGTGACCGATCCAGTCAGGGTCAATTACCGGCTCCGGATGACAGAAGATCGAGAGGAGACCGGAGGGTCAGTATGACGTCATGGTATGACGTGGCGAGGCAACCGCGAGAGTAGGGGAATGCTCCAGAAGGTTCCAACCCCTTCCACTTTCTTTTTCTCGAAGGAGGACGCAGTTCCGGAATGTTCAGTGAGTCAATAGTGCGTGGACGAGTATGTTATACAGCGGAGCACGGACGAGTAGCCCATGTCACGTAGACAGTAATTCTGCATCGGGAACTTGAATGGTTTTCGTGAGTGACCAGCAGGCCATGTAGCATGAAGCTAGCGTGCATGTAGCGCCAGTGAGTTGTTTACAGTGAAGTACGTCAGTTTGTTTGTCGAACAGTGTGAATTTCAAGACGATATCGGACTCGCTAGTATGTGAGGAAATAGTCAGAACTGATAAAGGAAGGTCCGTTCATGCCGACAATTTATGTTAATTAAAGATGAATACCCGGAGGTGTTTAACATTACGAGTATCAGGGAAAGAACAATAATAACGATAGTCGAGGCGAAGCATTATCGCGAGGCCCTATATTATAACAGACATCCATTCAAAAATAGCATAGCAGTGTGGCATTATAAGAGACGCAGTGAGAATGCAACAGGGAAGGCTACATCTACTTTAAGCTTGTGTTGGAAGACTGCAGGCCGCAAGCAACTTGATATGTCGGTCAAGGCCAGGTCGAAATAGCTCCTCGTGGAAGGAAGTGTGTCACTGGTTGAGGAAAGTGAATACATATAATTCAAGTGAACCAGGAACTAGAAGCTATAGTGCGTGGGCGTGAAAGTGCTCTGATATAGTGAAATGTAATATTGCCACACGGCGGCATGAACTTAATTACCATGGACTCAAATATTCTGGGAATCAACATGCATATTAATACGCAAATCATGCTGCACTGAACCTCTAAAGGGGCCATAATGGGGTGAACGGTCGCAACGAGATGGACGAGTGGATCATGGTTGGGACGTCAGGAGACGCCGCTGCTGAAGGTGACCGGGGGCAACCAGTGAGCGGACATGGGCGTCGCCAGGAGATCGAGAGGTGCCGGGGGCGTATACCTCTACCAGTAAGCTGGGAGACCACATCGCGGAGACGCCGGAGGAACAACGCCGCCCTAATGCCGCAGACGACGCCGACGCCGACGCCGACGCCAGGGGTTTCCGAGGACACCGGATGTAAAGTAAGACGTTTCATTTCCATCCTTGTTCATCAGGAAGAAGAGAACTTCTACCTCGGATAGCCGTGCCATGAGATAACCTGAGATCGTGTAACTTAACGCCATTTATAATCATTTATTCCAGATTGAACAAGAGCATCATTTTCTCATAGGGTTGTAGAGATTTTTTTTTTACTTTTCTTTTCGGGTCGTTTGACTTACATAAATTAACAGCATCAATGGTAGGAGTAAGACATACATTTATTCTCTGAGACATAATAATAATAATTATAAGTTGAAATTGGGTAACGATAATATGAGATGCCCATTTTGCTGGGAGATTCTAGCATTTCGATTTCCGAGGTCATTATACGAATTTAATTCTGAAAGGTTTGTCACGGATTGCATAGAATTATAGCAAAATGAATATGGTTGGAGATTGTCGAATAAGGTTCCTTGGATAGGATGCCATATTATCATACGACCTCGTGGTCCCGATAAAGTTGATACGCTCTGTTAGTGTGGGTTCTTGAGACATGCTAATAATGCATGATTTTTTTGTAATGATGTTGTGTAAAGTTAATGTGATAATTAGATATGGTATTATTCCGTCATATATGACGAGGTTATTCACGGGGCGACGTATGTCCGTTCAATTGAATTTGTGAGGACAGGGTCCTCTTGACGAACGTGCTACGTTTATCGATGAGTTGTATATTGAATAGCGCAGGGGTGTAATTGATAGTGCGCTCGACAGTCAGATTGTTCGGATCCTCACACAGAGTGTTCGACGGAAGGGTTGCGATTAAATGTTCGTTGTGAGAATGAAATACGCTAGGGGGCCTTATTGCGAGGTTCTTAACCTTTCATAAACATTAGACAATGCTATAATTTAATTACAATGACAAATATGACAGTGTGGATCAAGGTTGTTGGAAAGGCTAAGATAAATCAGTAATAATAATAAGAATTAGTAGTGTAAATATGTAAGCACAATCTGGGAGTGTTAATAATTTATGATAGGTTATAATTAATTGTTGAAATGCCATATTATGTGAAGCTGAGTTGATGTTTGAGTGTTATTTGATGTAATAGGATGCTCTTTAGTTATTAATTTGCAGTTCGATAGAGGAGATCCGTCCATTGCTGTATAAGGGTAGACAGTTGTAATATACATAGATATTCGATATTTTCTTAGAGTTTTTGCCGCAGGTGAACTTTGTGATAAGTGGCTAGTGATGTTACATGCGTGTGCACCGATAAATTAAGGTTAATTTAGCTTTTGAAAGGCGATCTCCTTGTCGGAACTTTAAGAGAGGACACCCACGAGTTTGAATAAGTATAATTTTTTTGTTTGATTAGGGACTATGAACTTTACTTTTTTTCTCGGACTTTGTCCCACCCTAACTCTATACTCGTGCGTGATAGGCAGGTTGCATATTTATTTATCCTTTGGCCAATAAAGGAGCAGATGTGATTTTACGAGGGCTTTTCCTTTCTTCTCTGTTTGTCAATTCAAGTTAGGGAATTTGCTTTTGAATCCTGGTTCAGTCAATTTGCCATCCCAACCCGTAAACGACCCGAGACCCTTTGTCTCTGTCTCGCTGGAGCATTTCTTTTAGTCTTGTCTGTATTAACCAAGATACATGGCCTAATTTTTTTTACCCACTCCCTTGGCTGTTTCTTCTGATGGGGCCGGGATGTTGGCCGGGTGATCGCCTGTCCCATTGGAGAAACGGGCACAGGGAGGGGGAAGTGGCGCCGCCAACGTGTTGGCTCGACGACGATGGTGTGTTTCGTCTCCGTCATGGGCATGTTTTTTTACTCAATCATTTGTTGTGGTGATGGGAGTAAACTGTGTGGTCAGATTCTTGCCTTTGATGGGGGCGCGATGCTTGCCATGTGTAATTCTTTTGTGTAAAGTTAACCTCGTATCACACTGAGCCTTTAGTGAACCATTTGACAGGGTTGGTACACGATCTCAGGTCATGGCTATACTCGACGACCTACATTCCCCTGTAGGCCCCTATATTTAAGTTGTATTGTAAGATGTCACAAGTAGTAACCGCAGAAAATATAGCTGATAAATTGAAACAAATCCAAGATGGATTAAATGGTCTAACCACTGAAATGAATAATGTTAAGAATAGTGTTGGGTCAATTAAGACAAACATGAAGAGCGATATGGATCGCTTACAGATGACACAAGAGGGTGTCGGTATTCAAGTAGCAGAGGTACAGAGGGCACAAGAGGGTGTCGGTACTCAAGTAGCAGAGGTACAGAGGGCACAAGAGGGTGTCGGTACTCAAATAGCAGAGGTACAGAGGGCACAAGAGGGTGTCGGCACTCAAATAGCAGGAATAAAAAAAGATGTTAGTGATAAAGTTGATGATCTCAGAACCGACTTATTAGAAGTCATGGGATCTAATCTTAAGAGTTTAGAATCTCATTTGCAGAAAAACATTGATGCTGTAGAACGTAATCTTAGGCTATCAGGAAAGACTATAGATAATAAGATTAATCTACTCGATAAAAAGGTAGAAACTACATTCCAAGTGCTCACCACGGAGCTCAAAGTTTCTATGGCACGGCAAATCAGGGATACTCAGAGTTCGCTTCGGGGGAATATTGAAGGACTTGAGGAGAAGTTGAACAGTAATATTAAAGGCATGGGACAAGATTTGACGGCAAAAATTGAGCAAATTGGTCAGTCTAACGAGGAAACCCTGGATAAGTTGAAACAGGACGTGTCAGGTTGGAAAGAAGAGGTTGCGAAGGACGTGAAAAACATGCAGATACAGGTTGAATCATTCCAGGACACGTATGACAGGAAAATCACTCATTCACAAACGACATTATTCGAACATGTGAGAGAATCTATCCACACTTCCATTGTTGAGTTGGAGGAGAAGATCATTATTCAACAGGGAAGGCAACTCACTCGATTAGGCAACTTAGAGGCGGAAATGACGCAGATAAAAGACAAATCGGAGTCAGAAAGGGTTAGATGGTCCGAAATTGAAAACACGCCACCTCTTAACGGGACGGAAAGTGAAAACGCCCCATCTTCTAGAAAGGCGGGAGAGGTAGTTGCAACGCCGAGAATACAGAGTACAAATCCCGCGGGACACCTGACTATCATTAGAAGTATAGACCACCAGCCGAGGAAATTCTCGGGGAACAATGGGACTAATAACGTCACACCTATCGAATTTATGAGGGAGGTCCGTGAATACATGGCGGAAAATAAGATACCACGTGAGAGGGAACTAAGAGTTATTGAGAGGTCCCTGGAATCGACAGCATTAACTTCTTTTCGCGCATTTCGATACACGTTCACGAGCACGGACGAGTTCGAACGATTATTAATCAAACGCTTTTGGAGCCATGAAGAACAATTGAACATACGGGCGGAACTATACGCTAAACGGTATGCGACGTCCAATCCGACTAGGTATGCGGGGTACTTCGCATCGCAACTCGCCAGGCTGCAGTATTTGACTCCACCAGTTCCGGAGGACGAATTGGTCCAAGCCATTATAGGACAGTTACCTGTAGAGGTCCAGAAGAGTGTAATAGCGTCAGGAGCCGAGACTTTAGAGGGATGTGAAGAGATTCTTCGAAAACTTGACCACACTAGCGCACAGTTACAGGCGAGGTCCGGACGACAGGAAAATAGAGATGTAAACACGGTCGTGATTGACAAAATTGCGCAGACGGAAGAGCGAACGCCGCGGGAGACGGACAGGCCAAGAGACACAGGGTACTATCGGAGCCGAGATAAGAGCTACGGTGGAACAGACGAGCGACCCAGATGGAGGAATAAACCGTACGAAGAGCGTAGGAGATCCCGATTCAACAATACGAAGGGACGATATGGTGAATATCACCGAAGGCAGTCAAATCAATATTATCAGAGACAGAATGCCTATAGGGATCCTCGTTCGCAGGGGTCGCGGCCGAGCTATACGGAAAGACATCGAGAGAGCCAGGAATATTTACAACAATTACGGAGTAATCCATCCGCACAACCGGGGGAAGTTGACCGACCACCTGACACAAGTCGGTCAGATCAACAAAAAAAACTTCAAATTAAGAAATTCCTCAAAACTTGGTCCTCCCGAACTGATTGAATTTCAAGAGATATTTCAGGCTACCGACGAAGACTTGATTCATGAGGAAGACGTTATCCGCCGCGGGAAAGTGTATCCTTTGCCAATCATAACAGTAGAGGAGCACCTGAAACACTTGAGATTGTTGTTTGAGAACTTACTTACGGCCGGATTTAAGGCAAACCTGGAGAAATGCAATTTCTTTCACCGAGAAATTCGGTTTTTGGGACATCTCATTGACGAACATGGATATCGGCCGAACCCGGAGAAAATTGAGGCGATAGCTGAGTTTCCCAGACCAGAAAGGGTGAAACAAGTGAGGCAGTTCCTGGGAATGACTTCATTCTTTTCTAGTCATTGCCCCCGTTACACGGATGTAGTTGCCCCTCTACAGAGCATGCTCAGGAAAAACAATCCGTGGAAGTGGGATCAGGCGTGTGAAGAGGCCTTCACGCAAGCTAAACGCATGCTCCTTAACAACGTTAAACTGGAGTACCCAGACTTCTCCAAAACATTTTATATTGACACCGATGCTTCAAAGGTAGGGTGGGGGCGTGGTGGCTCAGCGGTCTAGCTGTATGCCTCTCACCAAGGCGGTCCGGGTTCGATTCCCGGTCAATGCATGTGAGATTTTCGAAGTGAAATGCCATGTCCTGTGGTTCGGATTCCACGTAAAAAGGAGGTCCCGTGGCTCATAATCACAAGATTCACGGCCACGTAAAACTACAATCTTCCTTCCTTTTTCAAAGGTAGGAGTGAGCGCTGTGTTGTACCAGTTGGATGACGAGAAGAAACAACATTATCTGGCATTTACCAGTAGGAAATTGCGACAGCCTGAGCTTAATTACTTTGCCACGGAATTGGAGGCGCTGGCTATAATTTATGCTCTAAAGATGTGGAAGAAGATTCTTTTAGGGCATAAGGTCGTGATTGTGACGGACCATCGCGCGTTACAGTTTATGTTAAAGTCTGACATTTCAAGCGAAAGAGTCACGCGCTGGACCCTTTTCCTGCAGCAATTCGATGCAGAAGTTATTCATAGGCCCGGAAAGCAAAACTTTCTAGCGAATGTTTTGAGCAGAAACCCACGTGAGGAGGCTGTTTTGCACCAGGTAGAGCTAATACCGGACGATCAGGAAACGGTGGAACGTTTGAAACGCCTGAGCCAGGCGCAACGGCGATATACTCCGTTAAGACGGATATACCGGTATTTGAAGAATCGCATGGGTGCAGATGACCCCGATTATGCTGGAACGGCGAAGATTGCTCACTTTTATCACATTGTTGGTGACGTGATTCACAAGTTTGTCGATAAAGACCACACAAGGCTACGTATTGTAATACCGCCGAAGTTGATTTCAGCAGTGGTTTGGTTGGCTCACCGATCTATTGGGCATGGAGGATGTGATAAAACCTTACATGCCATAAGAGAAACATTTACCTGGGAGTATATGGGAAAAACCATACGAGCGGTAATCAGGACATGCGACATCTGTCAGAGGTGCAAGTTCCCATCGGACGTATCTAAGGAGAAGCCGATGGCTATTACACCGACCCGTCCGAATGAATTAATGGCTACGGACCTGTATGGCCCCCTTCCGAGGTCCACCAGGGGTAACCAATATACCTTGGTGACGATGGATGTGTTTACCAAATTAGTCATGTTGCACCCTATCCAGAAGGCAACATCCCGGTACGTAATTCGCAGGATTGAAACCGGCGTGATTCCAACTGCAGGGAAGCCAGAGTTCCTTCTGAGCGATCACGGAACGCAGTTCACGAGCGCCGAATTTCAAGAAGCTATGGCACGACTCGACATAAGGCATATCTTGAGCTCCATAAGATACCCAGAAGGAAATCCAGTTGAAAGGGTAAATGCAGAGATTGGAAAATACTGCCGGATTTACTGTCATGAACAGCATCATAGATGGATGGAAGTGGTATCCATAATTGAACGTTGCTTGAACTCTACAACACATGAGAGTACCAGACAAATTCCTTGTCTTCTGCACCATGGACGAAAACCAAGTAGACCTTGGCATGCTGTTATACAGGCACCCCCAGAGATTGAGCCGTCGGTGCAAAGGAGAAACGAACTGTCTCGGGAGTGGATGCAGCTACAGGCGCAGAAACGGGAGAGAAGGAAGGCTGGCCACCGTTTTCGCGAACCACTTCGAGTCAATGACCTGGTGCTGATTCGGAAACCTACGTCATCAAACTTACCACTCAGAGTGTATGGGAAATTTGCGCGCCCATTTTCGGGACCCCATAGGATTGCCAGCGTGATGGACAACAATTGCTATAGGGTGGTTGACAACGTCACGAATGCACTTGTTGGGAATTTCAATGCCGCGAATCTGCGGAAGTATCACAGGCAAGCCCGTTAGACAGCATTGAGGAGATGACTGAAAGGATCGTTCACATGCATCACTTGAGGAAAAATATAAGCTATGTTCCCACCGCTTATATTTTGAAGGCCGCGGGGGAGATGTGACCGATCCAGTCAGGGTCAATTACCGGCTCCGGATGACAGAAGATCGAGAGGAGACCGGAGGGTCAGTATGACGTCATGGTATGACGTGGCGAGGCAACCGCGAGAGTAGGGGAATGCTCCAGAAGGTTCCAACCCCTTCCACTTTCTTTTTCTCGAAGGAGGACGCAGTTCCGGAATGTTCAGTGAGTCAATAGTGCGTGGACGAGTATGTTATACAGCGGAGCACGGACGAGTAGCCCATGTCACGTAGACAGTAATTCTGCATCGGGAACTTGAATGGTTTTCGTTAGTGACCAGCAGGCCATGAAGCATGAAGCTAGCGTGCATGTAGCGCCAGTGAGTTGTTTACAGTGAAGTATGTCAGTTTGTTTGTCGAACAGTGTGAATTTCAAGACGATATCGGACTCGCTAGTATGTGAGGAAATAGTCAGAACTGATAAAGGAAGGTCCGTTCATGCCGACAATTTATGTTAATTAAAGATGAATACCAGGAGGTGTTTAACATTTCGAGTATCAGGGAAAGAACAATAATAACGATAGTCGAGGCGAAGCATTATCGCGAGGCCCTATATTGTAACAGACATCCATTCAAAAATAGCATAGCAGTGCGGCATTTTAAGAGACGCAGTGAGAATGCAACAGGGAAGGCTACATCTACTTTAAGCTTGTGTTGGAAAACTGCAGGCCGCAAGCAACTTGATATGTCGGTCAAGGCCAGGTCGAAATAGCTCCTCGTGGAAGGAAGTGTGTCACTGGTTGAGGAAAGTGAATACATATAATTCAAGTGAACCAGGAACTAGAAGCTATAGTGCGTGGGCGTGAAAGTGCTCTGATATAGTGAAATGTAATATTGACACACGGTGGCATGAACTTAATAACCATGGACTCAAATATTCTGGGAATCAACATGCATATTAATACGCAAATCATGCTGCACTGAACCTCTAAATGGGCCATAATGGGGTGAACGGTCGCAACGAGATGGACGAGTGGACCATGGTTGGGACGTCAGAAGACGCCGCTGCTGAAGGTGACCGGGGGCAACCAGTGGGCGGACATGGGCGTCGCCAGGAGATCGAGAGGTGCCGGGGGCGTATACCTCTACCAGTACGCTGGGAGACCACATCGCGGAGACGCCGGAGGAACAACGCCGCCCTAATGCCGCAGACGACGCCGACGCCGACGCCGACGCCAGGGGTTTCCGAGGACACCGGATGTAAAGTAAGACGTTTCATTTCCATCCTTGTTCATCAGGAAGAAGAGAACTTCTACCTCGGATAGCCGTGCCATGAGATAACCTGAGATCGTGTAACTTAACGCCATTTATAATCATTTATTCCAGATTGAACAAGAGCATCATTTTCTCATAGGGTTGTAGAGATTTTTTTTTTACTTTTCTTTTCGGGTCGTTTGACTTACATAAATTAACAGCATCAATGGTAGGAGTAAGACATACATTTATTCTCTGAGACATAATAATAATAATTATAAGTTGAAATTGGGTAACGATAATATGAGATGCCCATTTTGCTGGGAGATTCTAGCATTTCGATTTCCGAGGTCATTATACGAATTTAATTCTGAAAGGTTTGTCACGGATTGCATAGAATTATAGCAAAATGAATATGGTTGGAGATTGTCGAATAAGGTTCCTTGGATAGGATGCCATATTATCATACGACCTCGTGGTCCCGATAAAGTTGATACGCTCTGTTAGTGTGGGTTCTTGAGACATGCTAATAATGCATGATTTTTTTGTAATGATGTTGTGTAAAGTTAATGTGATAATTAGATATGGTATTATTCCGTCATATATGACGAGGTTATTCACGGGGCGACGTATGTCCGTTCAATTGAATTTGTGAGGACAGGGTCCTCTTGACGAACGTGCTACGTTTATAGATGAGTTGTATATTGAATAGCGCAGGGGTGTAATTGATAGTGCGCTCGACAGTCAGATTGTTCGGATCCTCACACAGAGTGTTCGACGGAAGGGTTGCGATTAAATGTTCGTTGTGAGAATGAAATACGCTAGGGGGCCTTATTGCGAGGTTCTTAACCTTTCATAAACATTAGACAATGCTATAATTTAATTACAATGACAAATATGACAGTGTGGATCAAGGTTGTTGGAAAGGCTAAGATAAATCAGTAATAATAATAAGAATTAGTAGTGTAAATATGTAAGCACAATCTGGGTGTGTTAATAATTTATGATAGGTTATAATTAATTGTTGAAATGCCATATTATGTGAAGCTGAGTTGATGTTTGAGTGTTATTCGATGTAATAGGATGCTCTTTAGTTATTAATTTGCAGTTCGATAGAGGAGATCCGTCCATTGCTGTATAAGGGTAGACAGTTGTAATATACATAGATATTCGATATTTTCTTAGAGTTTTTGCCGCAGGTGAACCTTGTGATAAGTGGCTAGTGATGTTACATGCGTGTGCACCGATAAATTAAGGTTAATTTAGCTTTTGAAAGGCGATCTCCTTGTCGGAACTTTAAGAGAGGACACCCACGAGTTTGAATAAGTATAATTTTTTGTTTGATTATGGACTATGAACTTTATTTTTTTTCTCGGACTTTGTCCCACCCTAACTCTATACTCGTGCGTGATAGGCAGGTTGCATATTTATTTATCCTTTGGCCAATAAAGGAGCAGATGTGATTTTACGAGGGCTTTTCCTTTCTTCTCTGTTTGTCAATTCAAGTTAGGGAATTTGCTTTTGAATCCTGGTTCAGTCAATTTGCCATCCCAGCCCGTAAACGACCCGAGACCCTTTGTCTCTGTCTCGCTGGAGCATTTCTTTTAGTCTTGTCTGTATTAACCAAGATACATGGCCTAATTTTTTTTTACCCACTCCCTTGGCTGTTTCTTCTGATGGGGCCGGGAAGTTGGCCGGTGATCGCCTGTCCCATTGGAGAAACGGGCACAGGGAGGGGGAAGTGGCGCCGCCAACGTGTTGGCTCGACGACGATGGTGTGTTTCGTCTCCGTCATGGGCATGTTTTTTTACTCAATCATTTGTTGTGGTGATGGGAGTATACTGTGTGGTCAGATTCGTGCCTTTGATGGGGGCGCGATGCTTGCCATGTGTAATTCTTTTGTGTAAACTTAACCTCGTATCACACTGAGCCTTTAGTGAACCATTTGACAGGGTCGGTACACGATCTCAGGTCATGGCTATACTCGACGACCTACATTCCCCTGTAGGCCCCTATATTTAAGTTGTATTGTAAGATGTCACAAGTAGTAACCGCAGAAAATATAGCTGATATATTAAAACAAATCCAAGATGGATTAAATGGTCTAACCACTGAAATGAATAATGTTAAGAATAGTGTTGGGTCAATTAAGACAAACATGAAAAGCGATATGGATCGCTTACAGCTGACACAAGAGGGTGTCGGTATTCAAGTAGCAGAGGTACAGAGGGCACAAGAGGGTGTCGGTACTCAAGTAGCATAGGTACAGAGGGCACAAGAGGGTGTCGGTACTCAAATAGCAGAGGTACAGAGGGCACAAGAGGGTGTCGGCACTCAAATAGCAGGAATAAAAAAAGATGTTAGTGATAAAGTTGATGATCTCAGAACCGACTTATTAGAAGTCATGGGATCTAATCTTAAGAGTTTAGAATCTCATTTGCAGAAAAACATTGATGCTGTAGAACGTAATCTTAGGCTATCAGGAAAGGCTATAGATAATAAGATTAATCTACTCGATAAAAAGGTAGAAACTACATTCCAAGTGCTCACCGCGGAGCTCAAAGATTCTATGGCACGGCAAATCAGGGATACTCAGAGTTCGCTTCGGGGGAATATTGAAGGACTTGAGGAGAAGTTGAACAGTAATATTAAAGGCATGGGACAAGATTTGACGGCAAAAATTGAGCAAATTTGTCAGTCTAACTAGGAAACCCTGGATAAGTTGAAACAGGACGTGTCAGGTTGGAAAGAAGAGGTTGCGAAGGACGTGAAAAACATGCAGATACAGGTTGAATCATTCCAGGACACGTATGACAGGAAAATCACTCATTCACAAACGACATTATTCGTACATGTGAGAGAATCTATCCACACTTCCATTGTTGAGTTGGAGGAGAAGATCATTATTCAACAGGGAAGGCAACTCACTCGATTAGGCAACTTAGAGGCGGAAATGACGCAGATAAAAGACAAATCGGAGTCAGAAAGGGTTAGATGGTCCGAAATTGAAAACACGCCACCTCTTAACGGGACGGAAAGTGAAAACGCCCCATCTTCTAGAAAGGCGGGAGAGGTAGTTGCAACGCCGAGAATACAGAGTACAAATCCCGCGGGACACCTGACTATCATTAGAAGTATAGACCACCAGCCGAGGAAATTCTCGGGGAACAATGGGACTAATAACGTCACACCTATCGAATTTATGAGGGAGGTCCGTGAATACATGGCGGAAAATAAGATACCACGTGAGAGGGAACTAAGAGTTATTGAGAGGTCCCTCGAATCGACAGCATTAACTTGTTTTCGCGCATTTCGATACACGTTCACGAGCACGGACGAGTTCGAACGATTATTAATCAAACGCTTTTGGAGCCATGAAGAACAATTGAACATACGGGCGGAACTATACGCTAAACGGTATGCAACGTCCAATCCGACTAGGTATGCGGGGTACTTCTCATCGCAACTCGCCAGGCTGCAGTATTTGACTCCACCTGTTCCGGAGGACGAATTGGTCCAAGCCATTATACGACAGTTACCTGTAGAGGTCCAGAAGAGTGTAATAGCGTCAGGAGCCGAGACTTTAGAGGGATGTGAAGAGATTCTTCGAAAACTTGACCACACTAGCGCACAGTTACAGGCGAGGTCCGGACGACAGGAAAATAGAGATGTAAACACGGTCGTGATTGACAAAATTGCTCAGACGGAAGAGCGAACGCCGCGGGAGACGGACTGGCCAAGAGACACAGGGTACTATCGGAGCCGAGATAGGAGCTACGGTGGAACAGACGAGCGACCCAGATGGGGGATTAAACCGTACGAAGAGCGTAGGAGATCCCGATTCAACAATACGAAGGGACGATATGGTGAATATCACCGAAGGCAGTCAAATCAATATTATCAGAGGCAGAATGCCTATAGGGATTCTCGTTCGCAGGGGTCGCGGCCTAGCTATACGGAAAGACATAGAGAGAGCCAGGAATATTTACAACAATTACGGAGTAATCCATCCGCACCACCGGGGGAAGTTGACCGACCACCTGACACAAGTCGGTCAGATCAACAAAAAAAATCTTCAAATTAAGAAATTCCTCAAAACTTGGTCCTCCCGAACTGATTGAATTTCAAGAGATATTTCAGGCTACCGACGAAGACTTGATTCATGAGGAAGACGTTATCCGCCGCGGGAAAGTGTATCCTTTGCCAATCATAACAGTAGAGGAGCACCTGAAACACTTGAGATTGTTGTTTGAGAACTTACTTGCGGCCGGATTTAAGGCAAACCTGGAGAAATGCAATTTCTTTCACCGAGAAATTCGGTTTTTGGGACATCTTATTGACGAACATGGATATCAGCCGAACCCGGAGAAAATTGAGGCGATAGCTGAGTTTCTCAGACCAGAAAGGGTGAAACAAGTGAGGCAGTTCCTGGGAATGACTTCATTCTTTTCTAGTCATTGCCCCCGTTACACGGATGTAGTTGCCCCTCTGCAGAGCATGCTCAGGAAAAACAATCGGTGGAAGTGGGATCAGGCGTGTGAAGAGGCCTTCACGCAAGCTAAACGCATGCTCCTTAACAACGTTAAACTGGAGTACCCAGACTTCTCCAAAACATTTTATATTGACACCGATGCTTCAAAGGTAGGAGTGAGCGCTGTGTTGTACCAGTTGGATGACGAGAAGAAACAACATTATCTGGCATTTACCAGTAGGAAATTGCGACAGCCTGAGCTTAATTACTTTGCCACGGAATTGGAGACGCTGGCTATAATGTATGCTCTAAAGATGTGGAAGAAGATTCTTTTAGGGCATAAGGTCGTGATTGTGACGGACCATCGCGCGTTACAGTTTATGTTAAAGTCTGACATTTCAAGCGAAAGAGTCACGCGCTGGACCCTTTTCCTGCAGCAAATCGATGCAGAAGTTATTCATAGGCCCGGAAAGCAAAACTTTCTAGCGGATGTTTTGAGCAGAAACCCACGTGAGGAGGCTGTTTTGCACCAGGTAGAGCTAATACCGGACGATCAGGAAACGGTGGAACGTTTGAAACGCCTGAGCCAGGCGCAACGGCGATATACTCCGTTAAGACGGATATACCGGTATTTGAAGAATCGCATGGGTGCAGATGACCCCGATTATGCTGGAACGGCGAAGATTGCTCACTTTTATCACATTGTTGGTGACGTGATTCACAAGTTTGTCGATAAAGACCACACAAGGCTACGTATTGTAATACCGCCGAAGTTGATTTCAGCAGTGGTTTGGTTGGCTCACCGATCTATTGGGCATGGAGGATGTGATAAAACCTTACATGCCATAAGAGAAACATTTACCTGGGAGTATATGGGAAAAACCATACGAGCGGTAATCAGGACATGCGACATCTGTCAGAGGTGCAAGTTCCCATCGGACGTATCTAAGGAAAAGCCGAGGGCTATTATACCGACCCGTCCGAATGAATTAATGGCTACGGACCTGTATGGCCCCCTTCCGAGGTCCACCAGGGGTAACCAATATATCTTGGTGACGATGGATGTGTTTACAAAATTAGTCATGTTGCACCCTATCCAGAAGGCAACATCCCGGTAAGTAATTCGCAGGATTGAAACCGGCGTGATTCCAACTGCAGGGAAGCCAGAGTTCCTTCTGAGCGATCACGGAACGCAGTTCACGTGCGCCGAATTTCAAGAAGCTATGGCACGACTCGGCATAAGGCATATCTTGAGCTCCATAAGATACCCAGAAGGAAATCCAGTTGAAAGGGTAAATGCAGAGATTGGAAAATACTGCCGGATTTACTGTCATGAACAGCATCATAGATGGATGGAAGTGGTACCCATAAATGAACGTTGCTTGAACTCTACAACACATGAGAGTACCAGACAAATTCCTTGTCTTCTGCACCATGGACGAAAACCAAGTAGAACTTGGCATGCTGTTATACAGGCACCCCCAGAGATTGAGCCGTCGGTGCAAGAGAAACGAACTGGCTCGGGAGAGGATGCAGCTACAGGCGCAGAAACGGGAGAGAAGGAAGGCTGGCCACCGTTTTCGCGAACCACTTCGAGTCAATGACCTGGTGCTGATTCGGAAACCTACGTCATCAAACTTACCACTCAGAGTGTATGGGAAATTTGCGCGCCCATTTTCGGGACCCCATAGGATTGCCAGAGTGATGGACAACAATTGCTATAGGGTGGTTGACAACGTCACGAATGCACTTGTTGGGAATTTCAATGCCGCGAATCTGCGGAAGTATCACAGGCAAGCCCGTTAGTCAGCATTGAGGAGATGACTGAAAGGATCGTTCACATGCATCACTTGAGGAAAAATATAAGCTATGTTCCCACCGCTTATATTTTGAAGGCCCTGGGAGAGATGTGACCGATCCAGTCAGGGTCAATTACCGGCCCCGGATGACAGAAGATCGAGAGGAGACCGGAGGGTCAGTATGACGTCATGGCATGACGCGGCGAGGCAACCGCGAGAGTAGGGGAATGCTCCAGAGGGTTCCAACCCCTTCCACTTTCTTTTTCTCGAAGGAGGACGCAGTTCCGGAATGTTCAGTGAGTCAATAGTGCGTGGACGAGTATGTTATACAGCGGAGCACGGACGAGTAGCCCATGTCACGTAGACAGTAATTCTGCATCGGGAACTTGAATGGTTTTCGTGAGTGACCAGCAGGCCATGAAGCATGAAGCTAGCGTGCATGTAGCGCCAGTGAGTTGTTTACAGTGAAGTATGTCAGTTTGTTTGTCGAACAGTGTGAATTTCAAGACGATATCGGACTCGCTAGTATGTGAGGAAATAGTCAGAACTGATAAAGGAAGGTCCGTTCATGCCGACAATTTATGTTAATTAAAGATGAATACCAGGAGGTGTTTAACATTACGAGTATCAGGGAAAGAACAATAATAACGATAGTCGAGGCGAAGCATTATCGCGAGGCCCTATATTGTAACAGACATCCATTCAAAAATAGCATAGCAGTGTGGCATTTTAAGAGACGCAGTGAGAATGCAACAGGGAAGGCTACATCTACTTTAAGCTTGTGTTGGAAGACTGCAGGCCGCAAGCAACTTGATATGTCGGTCAAGGCCAGGTCGAAATAGCTCCTCGTGGAAGGAAGTGTGTCACTGGTTGAGGAAAGTGAATACATATAATTCAAGTGAACCAGGAACTAGAAGCTATAGTGCGTGGGCGTGAAATTGCTCTGATATAGTGAAATGTAATATTGACACACGGTGGCATGAACTTAATAACCATGGACTCAAATATTCTGGAAATCAACATGCATATTAATACGCAAATCATGCTGCACTGAACCTCTAAATGGGCCATAATGGGGTGAACGGTCACAACGAGATGGACGAGTGGACCAAGGTTGGGACGTCAGGAGACGCCGCTGCTGAAGGTGACCGGGGGCAACCAGTGGGCGGACATGGGCGTCGCCAGGAGATCGAGAGGTGCCGGGGGCATATACCTCTACCAGTACGCTGGGAGACCACATCGCGGAAACGCCGGAGGAACAACGCCGCCCTAATGCCGCAGACGACGCCGACGCCGACGCCGACGCCAGGGTTTTCCGAGGACACCGGATGTAAAGTAAGACGTTTCATTTCCATCCTTGTTCATCAGGAAGAAGAGAACTTCTACCTCGGATAGCCGTGCCATGAGATAACCTGAGATCGTGTAACTTAACGCCATTTATAATCATTTATTCCAGATTGAACAAGAGCATCATTTCCTCATAGGGTTGTACAGATTTTTTTTTTACTTTTCTTTTCGGGTCGTTTGACTTATTGGCGTCTCTAAAAGCCAGGGTTGTTAAAAGGGACGTAAAACCAAATAACATTATTATCGTTTGACTTACATAAATTAACAGCATCAATGGTAGGAGTAAGACATACATTTATTCTCTGAGACATAATAATAATAATAATAAGTTGAAATTGGGTAACGATAATTTGAGATGCCCATTTTGCTGGGAGATTCTAGCATTTCGATTTCCGAGGTCATTATACGAATTTAATTCTGAAAGGTTTGTCACGGATTGCATAGAATTATAGCAAAATGAATATGGTTGGAGATTGTCGAATAAGGTTCCTTGGATAGGATGCCATATTATCATACGACCTCGTGGTCCCGATAAAGTTGATACGCTCTGTTAGTGTGGGTTCTTGAGACATGCTAATAATGCATGATTTTTTTGTAATGATGTTGTGTAAAGTTAATGTGATAATTAGATATGGTATTATTCCGTCATATATGACGAGGTTATTCACGGGGCGACGTATGTCCGTTCAATTGAATTTGTGAGGACAGGGTCCTCTTGACGAACGTGCTACGTTTATCGATGAGTTGAATATTGAATAGCGCAGGGGTGTAATTGATAGTGCGCGCGACAGTCAGATTGTTCGGATCCTCACACAGAGTGTTCGACGGAAGGGTTGCGATTAAATGTTCGTTGTGAGAATGAAATACGCTAGGGGGCCTTATTGCGAGGTTCTTAACCTTTCATAAACATTAGACAATGCTATAATTTAATTACAATGACAAATATGACAGTGTGGATCAAGGTTGTTGGAAAGGCGAAGATAAATCAGTAATAATAATAAGAATTAGTAGTGTAAATATGTAAGCACAATCTGGGTGTGTTAATAATTTATGATAGGTTATAATTAATTGTTGAAATGCCATATTATGTGAAGCTGAGTTGATGTTTGAGTGTTATTTGATGTAATAGGATGCTCTTTAGTTATTAATTTGCAGTTCGATAGAGGAGATCCGTCCATTGCTGTATAAGGGTAGACAGTTGTAATATACATAGATATTCGATATTTTCTTAGAGTTTTTGCCGCAGGTGAACTTTGTGATAAGTGGCTAGTGATGTTACATGCGTGTGCACCGATAAATTAAGGTTAATTTAGCTTTTGAAAGACGATCTCCTTGTCGGAACTTGAAGAGAGGACACCCACGAGTTTGAATAAGTATAATTTTTTTGTTTGTTTAGGGACTATGAACTTTATTTTTTTCTCGGACTTTGTCCCACCCTAACTCTATACTCGTGCGTGATAGGCAGGTTGCATATTTATTTATCCTTTGGCCAATAAAGGAGCAGATGTGATTTTACGAGGGCTTTTCCTTTCTTCTCTGTTTGTCAATTCAAGTTAGGGAATTTGCTTTTGAATCCTAGTTCAGTCAATTTGCCATCCCAACCCGTAAACGACCCGAGACCCTTTGTCTCTGGCTCGCTGGAGCATTTTTTTAGTCTTGTCTGTATGAACCAAGATTCATGCCCTATTTTTTTTTAGCCACTCCCTTGGCTGTTTCTTCTGATGGGGCCGGGATGTTGGCCGGGTGATCGCCTGTCCCATTGGAGAAACGGGCACAGTATGAAAGAGAAGAGCCGAAAACTGGACGAGTAGCGAGGTTACCCATCATAGAAATTATATCAGAAGGAGAATGCCTGAGAACACTAATAGATACGTGAGCGACAGCATCAATTTTATCAGAGAACTGTTTTCACAGATTGAAGGATGGAAATTCACTTATAGCAATGCCCGTTTCAACTATTAAAGTCAGAGGTGTATTTAATGACAAGACCATGAAATGTAAAGTCCAAGCATTAATGGAATTCTCCATAAATGAATACAAATATGAGCAGATATTCATAGTCTTGAGCCAGATAAATTTCGATGCTATTTTAGGCATTGATTTTATAACGAAAACTGGAGCTGTGATTGATTTACAAAATGGAATCATAAGGTTTAATGAAGGACAACATCAACCAGAGTACACGAATAAGGAGGAGAATGAGTGTAGTTTGATTGACGAAACTACAGAAGAAAATCTTGTGAAGATAGTTATGGAAGTTGAAGCAGAAGGAATACCTCACTATGGCAGAAAAATTGAGAATTTTGAAGATCAGAGGGAGAAATTAGAAGAGTTGGTCACGACTTATGCAGATGTATTTGATGACAAACCAGGCATTATCAGAGGATATGAATATCAGATCAAGCTCGCTGATGACACTCCTTTTCAGAAGAAATTGTATCCAATACCGGAGAAGTATCAAGCTGAAGTGGCAGAGCTCATAGAAGGCATGGAAAAAGACGGGATTATAAGAAAGCAAGCCACTCCTTATTTAAACCCATTCACTGTTGTGAAGAAAGCAGATGGTAGTCTTAGACTATGTTTAGATGCCAGGGGCATAAATACTTTCTGCTGAAAGAATTCGACAGGCCACCAAAAATTAGAGAACTACTGAGGAGATTCAAGAATAAAACCTGTTTCTCAGTAATTGATTTAACTGCAGTATTTCATCAAATAGACCTTACAGAAGACAGCAAATGTTATACAGGGTTCATGTTCAATCAAACCTGTTATGTATATCAAAGAGTGCCATATGGATTGGTAAATTCAAGTCCAGCACTTATCAGAGCCTTGGATGACAAGCTGAGTGATGAAGTAAAACAATTTGCCATTTGCTACGTGGATGATATTATCATATCTTCAGAAACGCCAGAGCAACATTTCATGCATTTGACGAAGCTATTTGAAAACCTCAGAAGTGCAAACATCAAAGTGAAATTGAATAAATGCCATTTCTTTCAAGAAAAGATCAACTTTCTTGGTCATACTATAGACAGATTCGGTTACCACCCGAATGAAGACAAGATCGAAGCGATATTGAACTTTCCAAACCCCAAGAGAATCAAAGACATTCGAGCTTTTGCGGGTCTTTGTCAGTTTTTCAGTATTCATTGTCCACGTTATTCAGAGATCATGGCACCACTACATGAGCTTCTAGAAAAACAATAGATGGAAATGGGATGCAGCTGCTGAGAATGCCTTTATTCAAGCAAAGGAAATGCTCAGAGATAACATCAAGTTAGAGTACCCAGATTTTGAAAGAACATTCATCATAGAAACGGACGCTTCACGAATTGGTATTAGCGCAGTCTTATATCATTCAGCAGTAGGAAGTTACGCACGCACGAGCTGAATTATTTTACGACGGAGCTTGAAGCTTTAGCCGTCATAAATGCTCTACAAAACTGGAGGAAATTATTGCTGGGACACAAAATTATAATCAGAACGGATCACAAAGCACTGGAATTCATGTTGAAGTCAGACTTGTCAAGCGATAGGATGACCAGATGGACCATGTTTTTGCAACAATTTGATGCCACGATAGTCCATGTTCCTGGTAAAGACAACCTACTAGCAGATATTCTTTTCAGACATCCGATTCCTGAGAAGGATGCGAGAATTAATGTTATCCAGACAGATGCAGAAGATAAGGAAACGCTGGATAAACTGAGAAGAATTCCTCTTTTTCAAAAGAAGCATGCACCATTCAGGAACATTCATAGATTTTTGTCAGGGAGAATGACAAGGAGGCACGCCTCATACTTTGAAACAAGAAGGAAAGCTAGACACTATATTCTAGTGGGAGAAACCGTATGTAAATACATCGATGCTAGACATACGAAAGTACGAGTTGCTATTCCACCAGAACTTATTGTGCCACTAATTTGGTTAGTACACAAAAGTATAGGCCACGACGGAGTTGACAAAACATACTATACCATGTTAGAAAAGTTCTATTGGATTAATATGAGAGAATCCATAACCATAGAAATCAGATCTTGTGAACTGTGTCAGAAAAACAAATATAATTCTGAACTATTGAAGGAAAGACCTAAAGCAATTATTCCTATGAAACCACTGGAATTGTTTAGTCAGGATATCTTTGGACCTGCACCTAAAGGAGACAGAGGAAATCAATATGTGTTAGTCACAATGGATGTATTTTCCAAAGTTGTAATGCTTAATCCGATGCAGAAAGCAACAACGAAAACTGTTTTATATCACCTGGAGAGGAACATTATTCCAAAGTTGGGAAAACCAGAAAGACTTTTAACAGACCATGGAACGCAATTTACCTCTGCAGAATTTCAGGGAGCGATGGATAGGTTGGACATTGTTCACCTATTTTAATCAGTTCGAAGCCCAGAGACAAATCCTATTGAAAGAACAATGCTTGAATTTTCAAAGTACATTCGCTTGTATAGTGCGGATAATCATGCGAATTGGGTGAAGATTGTACCACTAGTAGAATTTTGCATAAATAACACGAGACATGAGAGCACCAACGATATTCCAGTTATGTTGCATTTTGAAGAGAAACCCGTACGACCATGGAACGGAATCTTCAATATTCCGGAAGATAACGAACCATCGATGGACCAGAGAATCGAAGCAGCGAGAGTCCAGTTGAACAAAGCGGCTGAGAGGAGATTGAAACGTTTGGAAGGGAAGAGATTCAGTGGACCGCTACGAGAAGGTGACCTTGTATCAGTCAGGATTCCTGTGAAAGCAGACGTACTGAAGAAGGTGTATATCAAATTCAGTAGCCTTTTCAGAGGACCGTTCAAAGTAGATACAGTCTACGGTAACAATTGTTATAAAATTGTATGAATTGAAGATAACAGATCCATTGGAAAATTTAACCATTCCAAATTAAAAAGATTTTACCCAAAGATACAGTAAAATAAATAAATTCAGTCTCAAGAACAGAGAAACTTACTGTTATTAAAGAAAGTACAGGCTATACTTTACTCTAAATTAGCAACGGGGAAATGCGCCAGAATTTATTTGAGGCCATTACCAAAGAACCAATCTGGATATGAACCAAGACCCAGGAAAAATAAAAGAGTGGATGAAAATCTTTTATTCATTAAAAATTCGACGAGTATGGGAAAATCTGTATGGAAATGAGTGAAATACTATACATCTTATGCAATTATGAAAGGCAAGAAAGAAGGAATGATTTAAAGATGGATATATATTCTATTATATGAATGGGGAGGTCTACATTCCGAGAGACATCACGCCACTTGAAGCGAGAGTTACGTCATGAAAGAGGAGAAGAGACGAAGGTCGAACTGCGGACTGAAGTGAGGAGAGGTGGTAGAAGTTACGTCACACCACGAGAGGGGAGACAGAGACTGCAACTTGTCGAGCGCAGAGAACGGGACGAGAGAGTTCTTTTCAATTTGAGATTTCATCGAGTCAAGACCTCGAGAAGAAGCCAGTATTATTATAACAGTGACACGCTTTGTCAAAGTTGGTAGTGAAGAAGAGTGTAATACAGCAAGACTGTAACTTGAGGAGCAAGCTACATTTATCACGCAGAATAGAACAGTATATAGCCGAGTATTACAGTGCTTAATACAAAGTTGTTTTTGACAAGAAGATATTCACTATTACTACGTGTGAACGCATACTTGAACATTACATTTTAAAAAAATGTAAGTTACAAAGCAGCAACGGGGAAGTCAAAAATATATCATCAGTGAAATGAGAATTACCATGTGCTAAGCTAAAGCATAGGGAAGTGGAGACTACAAAGATGTACAGTTGAATTCCAGAATTCACTATTATGGAAGGCGCAGCAGAACATCCACGTGATGCGCAAAATCACCGAACAAACCTCTACTTTTCTACAAGAGTTCTAATACATCTAGAATACTCGCAAACGCTTGTATAAACGACAATTTTCAACCTGAGACGAGATGTCAATTCTGAAGAGACGAGATGTCAATTCTGAAGAACCGAGATGTCAATTCTGAAGAAACGAGATGTCAATTCTGAAGAAATGGGGAGTCGAAGCCAGACGACTTGCAGTGAACGGGAGACGGAGTGCAGGCAGAGCGGACTGTTTCACGGCGAGGTCGTTCACCGAGGACGTCACCGACCTTGTTCCACTGGGGGAATAGGCCAGCTGGTTCTGACACAAACCGGTCTTCATAGCTGTGGACGAGACGATGAGCTCCGAGACACGTTTGGTTTGGCAGGCGAGACGAAGGTATTCTCCAGACCAGAGTCAACTCAAGGTAGAAAAGCGATTGCTTTATATAATGTAGAATTATAGTTATGTTCTGTGATTATCCAATTGACCAACCGTATAATTTTGACAGTATAATTTTGTCAGTATATTTTGCCAGTATCAATAAATTTTGTAGATTTTGAAGTAGTAATTTTTCGTATTTTTCTTAGGAGTTATTTTTCTTGTTTTTGAAAATTTCAGTCACTTGGAAGAAATTTTGCATAGCGCTGCTATTAACGCTAAAGTCATTTCAGAGTAAAATCGTGTAGAATTTTTCATATCTGCGTTAGATTTAAGCTAATTAAATCTGTTTTATCGCAGCGATGGAATATAGGATGAACTATTTAAAGGAATATAGGATGAACTATTTAAAGGAATATAGGATGAACTATTTAAAGGAATATAGGATGAACTATTTAAAAGAATGTAGAGTGAACGATTTAAAAGGAGTATAACATTAAACGAACTAAAGAAGGAGTATAATTGTAAATGAAGTCAGGAAGTTTATTGAAGCAAATTTAAGTACCGCATATTTTAAAAGTTATGCCACGAAGTGTAAAGAATATTTTGACAACTCGTGATGTTGATTCGAGTGTCAGAAATTTATTCTCAACTAATTATGAACGAAAGTATTACGAGAACGCTTATACACATATGTCTAAGGAAATTTAGAGGATTAAATAAAACATAGATGAATTTGTTAAACAAATATATTCATGGAAGGAAGTCAAACTTACATCATTTGTTAAAAATATGAATTCTTACTGATATTTCTTTAAAAGTTGTAATTGAATGTAAAACTGAATTTAAACACGTGAAAAGAAAGTTAACAAAGTTAAATCACAGGGTGATCAGAAAGTGAAAGTTCAGAAATTTATTGCAGAAGTGGAATTTGTAAGCACGAGGTGAAGTTGTATCAGGATAGAGAAGAGTGTTAAAGTTAGGAAGAAAGTGTATTGAAATGGAAGTTTATAGTTAAAATACCGTGCAAAGTAAGGAGATATAGACGTAAATGAGTTACGTATTTTTACGAGAGGAGGCTGAGGAGTCTCAAGTTTTTCTAGTATTGATCGCAGTGATTGTGACGTTATTTGAGTGTATTAAAGGAAGATTCTGTACAGAGTGTTTAAGAGATGAGGTAATTGTTGTATAACTTTGAAAGAGGAGTGTGAGAATGAAGGTTAATGCCATGCACTTCTAGTATTCACGTTTATCAGAGAATTATTAACACAGTAAAGAATTTCAGAAATATTTCAGTATTTTATAATGAATAGATAAAAGATAGAAGGAACAGTGCTTAGCTTAAATGTTTGTCACTTATGTTCAATTGATTAAGACGAGTATTTATTACTTTCAACACCGTTTTCATTGTCGTCATCGTCGAAAAATAGTACTGCGAGGTATAGATACAGGCGCTCACTATAGATTAGACCTTATCACTCCTCTAGATTGGAGTTTCTCGATTTGCTCTAAATGTAAATGATAGTAGAAATTTGTACCTTGGCTGGTAGTACTATTTTCTTACAAATAATATCTATCCTGTATGTTCCTGAAATTCCCAATTTTACTTAGTAGGCATGGTAAATTTGTGAGCTGGGTAATTTACATGTCTGCAATCCTTTACAGTGCAGCGGATATAAGTACTGATGGGTTTATTCGGGCGCAGTACGGAATGATATGGCGGATGAAGAAAAAGATGAGATTTAAATGAAGAAAAAGGAGTTGTTGAATGTTATGAGACAGACCAAAAGAAGAAAAAGAAAGGAAAATATGATGATACTAAATCAGAGGAGACGGACCAAAAGAAAAAAAAAGGAAAATATGATGATACTGAATCAGAGAATACAGACCAAAAGAAGAAAAAGAAAGGAAAATATGATAATACTGAATCAGAGGAGACAGACCAAACGAAGAAGAAGAAGAAGAAGACGAAGAAGAAGAAGAAGAAGAAAAAGACAGGAAAATATTATGATACTGAATCAGAGGAGACAGACCAAAGGAAGAAGAAGAAATAGAGTGGTTTGGAAGACAGGAGAAATCAAGAAGGTAGGGAATGTAGAAGACGATGAGGCGGAAGGCGTAGGAGACGCAGGAGTTGCAAAAGAAGGCGCAGGCGTGGAGACAAATGAAGAGGAAGAAGAAGAGGAGAATGAAGATGAGGATGCTTCTTTAAACGACGATGAAAGGGAGGACGAGAATGATTGTGATAGCGAAGTGGACTGGCTTGTTGACAATTATGTAGTTCCTTCTGAAGTAGTTGATAAGTTATTTTATTTTTGTGTGATATTTTCTTATAGAGTATGTTCTAGGTGAATTACTTTTCAATTTATGTATTTATATATATATGATTCTCACGTATTTCACACGCGAGAATTACTTATATAGGGGGACGAATTGTCACAGTACATTTTCCCTGGATTATTTTCGGTTAAGGTCATGGCTACTCCTTGCTGGTAGAATATTTTACAACAGACCTTAGTGCTGGAGCTAAATGGATTCCTTGCAATGGTTCAGCACTAAGGTCGGATGGGGCCATGTTCATTAGAGTTCCATATCTGTATGAATATTTCCTTTAATGATTTTGTATTGTTTCTTTTTTATTCCATGGCTTTTTCGGGTGAGTGTTAGGTTTGATTATTGTTCTTCTTGGTTAGATGTGAAAAGATGGGCTTTTGAAAGTATGAGAGTTACATGGTCTGAGGGATTGGTTTGCTTGAAATATGGAAAAGAAAATGAGAGAGGATCTTGTTGTGAGACGAATGAAAATAAAATGTGGAGTGATATATTTTATAGTGGAATCAATGAAAATATATGATTATTTCAACGAAACTCCCTTGTGTGCGATAACATGCACGGCCCCTAAACCACAAAAAAGAAAACCCCAATATATTACAATACACAATAACAATAACACACTATACAATACGATATACAGTACACAGTCCCTTTATAAAACAACCAATTAGCTCGGTGCTCACAAGAGCGTGGGAATACGGCCGGAAACCACGCGCGCGAACCTGTACAGCCGGCTAAGGTCGCCTTGCCAAGCAAATATAAAGACTCTGTGTAATAACATCTCATTGAGAAACAAAAATACTTCTAGAGTTGTTGTTAATTCTTATTAGGGGCTTGAGACATATTGGTCACCAGCCCCGTGCAGTTTGGTGTGTGTTGCTGAGATGACTGTAGTAGCATGTGTTACTATATCAGCGACAGGGATGGGGTAGCATGGTACTATGCCGGCAAATTTCTTGGAGGGAATGTGGAAAAACCCGGGGAAATACCACACTCAGGATTACTGCTGTCAGTGCCGGGATTCGCAACTACGATATCCGGACTTACTGCAGCTACCCTCGCGACCGCAGTGCACGTTTGACGATTACGGTTACCCCGCGGGACGAAATGCCAGCAGAATTTGGCTTGAGTAACTATAACCTCCTCATTGGTCAATCCTCGAATTGATACATTATTCACAAATTTCTTCAAGGAAACTGTCAATGAGTTCATATCAAAACTCATTTCTTCACGCCGAATATTTGTCAACTGAATCCCGCATGCAAATTTTTAGCTGCGATTATCGTAGGAATGTACCTTAAAATGATCAAAATTTCTGTTTATATATTGTGCTTGCTGCATGGACACCTCTCCGTCTTACGCTAGGTGGGATACTCTGTTCGCACCATGCAGCGCGTATTGAAGTATGGTTACATTATAGAATTATAACGACAATACTGTATATAGAGCGAATATGTAGGCCTATAGGAAAACATAATCTGAATCAGAATGTTTCATATAAGCTAGTTTAATCGGTGTAAGGATTGGTTGGAATCAGCTCTCGTTACTAAATTGTTAGAGCGAGAAATTTCCAAGCACCTCTACATGTTCTGGGTGTATTATTTCTTATTTAAGAATGGCATTCAAGTAATTATTTCATTTCTGTGTATTTTTTCATTATCTGAAATGTAATTTATTTTGCGTAAAATGTTTAGGAAATTATCTTAATAACAATCGAATGGATGGCTGGAAGAACGTGGTATGTTAAATTTTCTCCAAAAGGCGACCTTGTGTGGAACAGTGAGGCATGATGCTGCTGTGTAACATGCCATTACTTTGGCAGTTATAGCATGCATATAATAACACAAAATTCTGGCTCCAACATGGAGGAAGAACTGACCGCAGCCTGCGTTGAGACTGGAGAGTTCAGGAGAGACTCGGGATGATCCTGTTTCGCTCTATGTTGGAGCGTCACACTATGTACTGCTATCAGGTACGGGGCCTTGATCAATTATCAGCCTTGTACCAGGCATTGATTTCAACCAGCAATGAAACAAACGCCGATCTAATGGCTATGATTCAGTTCATGGAAGAAAAGGAACATAGTGACTTTGCAAAACCTGCTATATGTACGAACCTGTTGACTCATCTACTCGAAAATGTGTGTTCTCTTCCAAATATTTCTGTTCCATTGCAAACAGTTTCAAGTTGTGAATAGAGAATGATGCCAATCTATAATTAATATTTGGTGCCATATTATAGAGTACCAACCAAGGTTTTGGAACTTACAGTCTGATGCGTAACTGACGATGCGGAGGCTCTCTTTCAGTGGTCTTGAGTTATCATTTGACGAATTGATTACTAACATGTCATTATTTTAGTGCTTCGTAACATCACCACCATTGGTAATATTTGTAAGCTGCTAAAGCAATTGTCACAATAGCTTTATTTCTCAGTTTTATCTCATTGTAGTTTTACTTGGGTCTTACTCTCGCGATGGTAAGCCACAATTCATCCATTTTACGTGGAGTCCAAACCAAAGCACGAGACTTTGAACCTTCAAATATCAAACACGGTCCTCCTTGATGAGAGGAGGTATTATGCCCATTTGGATGGTGGCACAGTGAACCCTTGACCATTTATATAAAAATATGTTAGAGTTTAATAGAGACAGTATGAGACCAAGAGGGAGAATTCGTTGTGAAATAAGCTTCAGAAGCACTGCAAGATACGCAGGTGGCTTATTGAATACTGGCGAACACATAAAGTCCCATTATTTTTGACAATTTAAGTGAAAAGGGTCGTTAGAAAGGCCATTAACGTAGCAAGGAAATGCACAGCTGAAGGGTCGTAATTAACACTCAACATTCCATGAGCCAGCAATCCAGCAAGAAGTTATTACTAGTCAAGTACGACATTTATGAGGGATCTACTTCTCTAAGGACATACTTGAGAAGAGACCCCGAAAAGCGATGAGCCAGCAAGAAGTCGAACATTAAAATGAGGAACTCCCCATCATAAAACTTGACAAAATAAATTCACCATGTTAACAAGATTTGAAGTTAAGACAGAAGTACTAGCAGCATAAATCAGAATGTTGGTAGACCTGAAAAATAGTTTCTTAAGAAAATGCAAGCTAAGACGACGTCATTGGAATGCAGAGTGGAGTGCTACGAAGGGATACAGAGGTAATCAGGTCGGCCCCACAGAGTGAATAACAACTATTTTGATTAATTAAAAAATAACCTATGAACGAATCCCGTCCCGCCAACAGGCAATCGTGAAGTTATTACAGATTACATCTGGATATAAAATATAGACCAGATTGGAGCTAGGAGTAAAAAGTTGGACTCCCGAAATTGTCAGGGACTAATTTCTCCGCCAAATCGAATAAATAAGGCTTTAAGCTCAAGCCAGTTCATCAGTTGACTCAGTCTTCGAGTAGGCTCGGGGAGGCACGTTACGCATTGGTATAATCAGTTCATCAGTTGAAACAGTCTTCGAGAAGCCTCGGTGGAGGCACGTCAGAACACCAGTTACGCTACACATCAGAATACAAGGCACGTTAGCAAGTTAGCACATTAGCACGTTAGCAACGTCAGAACACCAGTTACGCTACACGTCAATAAGTCAGTTAGGCGCTACGCTATCCAAGTACAAGTAGTTCAGAGAGAACATGGTTCGAGTTAGAACCCAGTGTAGGTCTTATAATTCAGCGAAGCTTGAATAAGCAGTACATTAAACATCAGTTGAGGCACATCACGCTAAAAACTAGACTAAGTTACACCACATAACGATCCAGAGTTAGGATCTCTGAGCGATCAGGGAAGTCTATAAACATTGACATTGAAAAGACTGCAAAGGAAGGAACCGTAGAGGTCAAAACAATTAGGAATTCGTAGAACAAAACGAGTGCGTTACATCAAAGTCAGGGTGTATCAAAGAACATTAAAATCCCAAAGGGGATATTTAAAGAACACTAATCTGAAACTGCATAGTGCAGAAATATTGCCAAAGTGCGAAGTCAAAGAAAAGAATAATAATTCGAGAAATATAGCAGCTAGAAACAGATAGGAGTGTACGGACTTCGAATTGGAAGCCAAGCTATAGAATCACGAAAATTGCGATAGATAGAGCTAGGAAAAGGAGTGGCAGCAAAGATTACGAACATTTTCGCCTAAGAACTAATAGGTCAAATTAGTAAAGCCACAAGCAGCAGAGATATTAGAAAGAATATACCGAAGAAAGGCTGAACAGCAAATTAGTAAAGCCACAAGCAGCAGGGATATTAGAAAGACTATACCGAAGAAAGGCTGAACAGAAGTAGGAGATTCCGAGAAGGCGAAGTCACACGTTCAATGCGGATTAGGGGGCGCATCAAGATCATCAACTCCGTGATGTTGCACCGCTAAACGCTGAAATATGGTTCGTGTGTCATGTAAAAATTAAATAAGTGTTTTTAAGTGTAATAATTGTTTTTAAGTGTAATAAGGGTTTTTAAGTGTAAAAATAATGTATCAAAAAGTGAAAAAGTCTAATATTGAAGACCAGAGAATGAAGATGGTCCATTTTTGTGTAAAAATGCATTGTTGAAGCTGTTAGATGGGTGAAGACATCCAAAGATTTGGTCATGAACCGAACGTCACATGGGGTGAGTAAGAAATCTTTCATTATCTCAAAATGTTGTGTCATGTGCTGATCAATAATTGTGAAATGTATAAAATAAATAAGTAAATGCACTAGTAAATAAATAACTAATGTCAAAATGTGTTGGAAAACCCACAAAGAGAAGTTTGCCAAATACGAGAATGTAATAATTAAAGTGCATAGTAAATTGAAACCCGTAAAATGAATGAAAATGAAAATCCACAGCCTGCTTCCAGTCTCCGACCGGGTCAGGAATGGAATGAATGAAGCCCCCATCTAGCGGCAAGGATATGAACTGTGCCGGCTGCCGAGGCCTGACGCACTCCTCTGGGGCAATGATTAAATGAATGACAGATGAAATGAAATGATAGTGGAGAGTGTTGCTGGAATGAAATGTTGACAGGGAAAACCGGAGTACCCGGAGAAAAACCTGTCTGCCTCCGTTTTGTCCAGCACAGATCTCACATGGAGTGACCGTGATTTGAACCACGGACCCAGCGGTGAGAGGCCGGCGTGCTGCCGCCTAAGCCACGGAGGCTTTTTCCGTAAAATGAATAATTAATAATAATCAAAAATTGAAATATGAGAGGAGAAATCGATTATAAATATATTATTGGCAAGTAATTTATGCCGTTGTTGAACTATAAAGTAATAATAATATGAGCACCAAAATAATAATAATAATAATAATAATAAATATTGAATTTCTATACTCCAATAATAGTGAGTAAATACATTGAGTAAATGCACTCTGTAAATAATAATGAAATAAAAATGAATTAATATGATAATGAGCTCTAGCTGAAAGTAATTGAATATTAAAGGATCTTTGGGATACCTTAAGGTAATGAAGTAATAATGCCATTCAGATCATAAATTTAATTAGTCAATATGTTATGAAGTTGTAGGCTATAAGCCAAATTAAAAGTGAAATGCTTAAGTAAAGACCAGTAAAGTAATACCGCAACATAAGTGAAGTTGAGTTATTGAGAATTTGTAGTACGCTATGAGAATCCAAGTTATAAAAAGTTGTGTTGCAAAAAAGGGCCAATAAATAATAAGCAGCATCTGGCTAGCTAGTGTGTATTCCATAACAGGCATATTCGAGAGATCAAAAAGGTATATTAATTGTCGGAAAATCGTCGTGAAATGAATGTTATTGTACGAGGGTTTGACCCACTGGGAGGCAGTAGGTCCTGCCCAGGTAAGCCGGAGTTCAGGCATGATCGAGATCTCTGAATTGTCCGCCTAAATAATGGTAATTTGCAGGGTAAGTCCCGTTGAGGCGTTGCTAAATGTATATGTATAAGTCTGGAAGGAGTAAGAGGTTTCTACGAGATTCATTCATTCATTCATTCATTCATTTATTTGCAATCGGGGTGTGTCGCCCGGTGGCAAATTGGATATACATAACAAATAAATAATTATACATAACAATTCAATAACAATTATACAACAATTAAACTGGAGTATTTACACAAATAGTCAGTCTTTTCTTAAACACACCTATATGTTTGGGAAAAGGCTCTAAGACTGCGGCAGGTAGAGAGTTCCCATTATCAATGGCACGGTTTACGAAATAATATTTACCATAATTTGTTCGCTGTGGTCGGCCCTTAACTTTGAAAGGATGATCGCCCCTACCCATGTAAGTGGGCTTTCCCAATCGTTTGCTAAGCTCACCCCATGCTGGTTGATTTGTATACGTGTTGTACATAGCGCAGAGTCTAGATTTCATCCTCCTAGCCTCCAGTGATTCCCACCCAAGTTTCTTTAACATACGGCTCACACTGCTCCTGGGATTAAAGTCACTGAGCACAAATCTAGCGGCCTTTCTTTGTACCATTTCCAACTCATTGATGAGCCCTACTTGATATGGATCCCAAACCGCCGAGGCATATTCCAGAATAGGTCTTACAAGTGACAAATAGCCTAATTCTTTAGCAGAGGTACTACTTCCTTTTAATACCCTCATTACAAAGTGCAGGGATTTGTAAGCTTTTGAAACTACACATCCAACATGACTACTCCATTTCATATCATTCCTTACATGAACGCCCAAATATTTGCAAGAATCTTCTTCTACAAGTATTTCCGAGCCAATGTTATATTGAAAATCCTGCCTTCGCACTTTCCCTATTTTTAAGAGACTACATTTTCTTGTGTTTATTTTCATTTTATTTACAATCGCCCACTTATAGACCAGGTTCAGGTCCTCTTGAAGCACTGCATTGTCTTGTGAGTCATGTATCTTTCGATATATTACACAATCATCCGCAAACAATCGACAGTCACTGCGAATCCCATTTGGTAAGTCATTTATAAACGCCAAAAATAACAAAGTTCCGATTACGCTGCCCTGAGGGATACCCGACGTTACGGTGATTTCATCCGAGAATATGCCTTCGACTTTCACTTTCTGGGAACGACCCGTTAAAAATTCTTGGATCCATAAAATTACTCTTCTATCAATCTTCGTCGAAGCTAATTTATGGAGTAGCATGTCATGCGGCACGACATCAAATGCCTTCGCAAAATCTATAACCACGGCGTCGACTAAAACTCCATGGTCTAACGATTCGCTAATGTCTTGAAAAAGTGATAGCATCTGACTCTCGCATGAGTAACCTTTCCGAAATCCATGTTGCCTATCATTAAACCATGATAATGTTTCCCACTGTTCCCTCAAGTAGTCGCAAATGAGATGCTCCATCTGTTTACAAACGATGGACGTAAGGCTAACCGGCCTGTAGTTGCCCAATTCAAGTCTGCTCCCTCCCTTAAATATTGGGACTACCGTAGCTCTTTTCCAGTCATCTGGGATTTGCGCATTGTTTATGGACACATTAAACATCACCTCCAAGTATCGTGCCACGGCCCTACCTCCTAGTTTAAGTACTTCACTAACAATATTATCAGGACCCTTTGATACATTGAAACGTAGTTTTTGTATTAGCTTTACAATTGCTGACTGGTTTATTTGGAACAGGGGAGCCCCTGATTCGTCGTTAAGGTCCAACACACAGCTATTGGATTTATTGAACACACTACCGTAAAAGACACTTAATTCATTTGCAATGGCCTGCTTCTCAGTAATTAATTTACCGTCACCGGACATTATCATCGACAAATTATTTGAATTTCCCTTTCTTCTCCTAACATAACTGTAATTTTTTTTTCCACCCATCACCTCCCGAACCAAGTAAACCTTGCATATAACTGTCATGAGCAGCCCTCTTTTTTAAGACGAGCTCTCTTGATAAGGACTTAAATTTCAACATATACTTGTCACTATCATGTCTTTTATTGTATAATTTCCTAATTTTCCGTTTTAGACTCCTAATTTCTCGTGTGTAATACTCAGGATCTGGGTTTTGTTTCAGCAATTTAAATGGGACAAATTTATCAACAGCGCTATTTAAAATTTTCAAAAAGTTAGTCCACAGGATATTAATGTGATTTCCTTCCGATGCCCATCCTACAAATAGCTCATTCAAATACCCCTGAAACTTGCCCTGACCCGCCCTGCGATACTGGAATATGATCTTTTTTGCTACATCAGAGTCTAATTTTGTAATGTCACCATATCTAATATTTAATTCAACCCCAGAATGGTCACTAATTCCTGGTACTTTCAGACAGTTAATATACAGCTCTACAGGCCTTACGAGATAAATATCTAAGGTATTATTGCCTCTAGTTGGGAAGTCAACTACTTGGGAAAATCCCCCCTCCCTTAAGAATTTATTTGCAGCGCTCTGAGCCTGACCACAGCTAGTTGACTCACCAGACCAGTCTACTTTGGGGAGGATTAAATCTCCAGCAATTATTATGCTCTTTTTCATAGCATTACCCGTACAAGTTTTATCATATAGTATTTCGAGGAGAGAAAAGTTATCTTTCGGTGCTCTATACGCCCCTATCACCTGAAGAGGGAATTTATTTCCTTTGTCCGAAATTTGTACACATAACATTTCATGATCCATATCAGCCCACTTTAAGAAACTAGCTATATTTTTGCGCACACAAATAAATAGCCCACCACCTCGCTTCCCCCGATCCCTTCAGTACATTTCGTAGGTCCCTTGAATTATTTCGCTACTATTTATGTCCTCATATAACCAAGATTCAGTTGCAATGACAATGTCCGGAGAATATGTCTCTACAAGATTCCAAAATTCAATTAATTTATTTCCTAAACTCTGACAATTAACCTGCAGTAATCTTAGAGTCTTACCTCCGCAGCAAATATCTCGAAATAGCTCCTTCTGTTCCCATCGGCTGGCAACCTCTGGACCTGCTCCTCTTCACAAAAGCCGGCACGAACCGATGGCCCTGTCATGTAGGCTCCCTAAGTTGAAAGCGCCCCGTCGATTTAAATGCAGCCCGTCTCGGGCGAAGTCACGGCCACCAATCCAGCAGTCAGCTTCTACGTACACTAATCCCAGTTGTGCACATACCCAGTCCATGCGATCATTTACAGTCTTAACTCGCCTTAACGGAACATCTCCCCGCCGAACAATGCCACTCATTACAATTTTTGCATTTCTAAATTTGCTTTTAGCTTTTCTGCCTAGTTCGTAGAGCTCCCCCATGATGTAATCAGCTGTAGCTCTCTTCTTCAAATCGTTCGTCCCAACATGGAGCAACAACACTTTAACTTTGTCACAGTCATCTACATTTGCTTCTTCCACTTTTTGGGCAAGCTGGTCAATTTTAATGCCCGGATAACACCGCACTTTCGCACCTGATTTCCTCGAGATATTCGCACTCCATCGTATCATAGAATCACCCATTATGATAACGTCATCCTCAGTTTGCTCCTGCACGCCCTCTTCCACACTGATCCCAGTAGAAAGCCGTTCAGTCACATCCTTCACCGTTTCTTCTGATTCACGAAGCTTTGCTCTAATTACCTGTATTATTTGATCCCTTGCTTTGATTTGCACCCTCAGACAGTCCGGCGTATCACATACTTTACAAAACCAATTTCCGACATCACAATCCTCCTTCTTGACCTTAATACAGCCGAAGTGAAACCATTTCTCACATAGTCCACACTGAACTCCATTCTTCAATGTTTTACTGCACGTCGAACACTTTAAAGCTGCCACTGGATCATTTGCCTGATTCACATTTGGAGTAACAGGCCCTGGATTCACTTCCACTCCACCAATAACTAGCAATGCAGCTATCACTAGGGCTATGAACCACAAGTTTCTAGGTCCGTTACGCGCACACAAACACCGGAAATCCCGACTACCCTTCGCATACCACAGTCCGATCCTCGCCCGATAACACTCCAGAGAACAACCCATTTCAGCACACCTGAGAGCTCGGGAAAAACACGTCCATTCACTTTGACTGCCAACTGATAATAATGATATGATACAACTGGGGAGGCGTGTAGAGTTTCCGAGTCTAGTGTCATATAACCTATCCCATTGGGCAGTATTGTTGTGTATCCGACCAAATAAAAGTATGTGAAATGAATATGAAGGACGGAGTCAAGGCATGATAACGATCTCCTGGTTTCCCCCTTCCAAGTTATAAATCGTCGTGATCTAGGGATATTGCACTGATTATGAGGAAATGAAATAAATGTTATAATAAAATGAGATTGAATTAAAGAGTGAGCTTGGTTTATAATATGCATTTTTAAGGATAGAGGTAAACAGTTAAAAGTCGCGAGGGGTGAATGAATGAGAAGCGAGACCAGGTCATAAATCACAAGCTAAGTAGTGTAAGGGAGAGTCTGGCACCCGACCGGCCTTCACCGACCGCAGGGAAGCTAATACAATGGACGCTCTGTGTACAGGAGTTTTATTATCAGAATAGGTAGTGGTAATAAAACGGAAGGTTATGCAATTTTGATAAATAATGGTGTTACAAGAATATAATGTAAATTGTTGAATTGGTGGGTTTTAGACAATGGTCCCCACGATAAGTTTGAAGAAATTCCATAATATTTGACCATAGTAGTCAAGGAATAAATTTATAAAGAAAGTAATCGATTTCTGCCTCAGAAGATTTACTAAGAAATACGGGTAAACGAATAATTGAGTTCGTAAGTAAACTAAGTAATGAAAGGAAGTGATAGCCCATGATACATCATTAATGAATGCCCATTGAGCATGAGAAACAAGTTGGAAGGATGTGGGTTCGAGTCATGGCATGTTAAGGATTGTTGATTTGTTGTGTAAATGTTTAAACCTAAGGCTTAACTGGAAGAAATAATACAGTTTGAAAGTAACTGAAAATAAAAGTAAACAATGAAAATAAAGATGAAATAAAGCCCTGAAGGGACTGTAATGATACGGTAAATGTCCCTAAAGCCTTAGTGTATTTTTCATAAATGATAGGCACGCTCTTCGCCTTAATGAATTGAAATGAAATGTTGTAAGAAAGAAAATGTGTATTGACGTTTAAGAATAGATATCAGCTAAGTGGAGCTAAACAAGACAAAGCTATAATGTAGATTTATATGATTTTTGAGAATTCATGGATTTCGATTTTTGTTATTTTGGATTTATTCCAAAATATTGATGTTGTATATGTAATTGTATTTTTCGTGGGAATTTTTAGTAAATAAACTCATATTAATTGTAACGTGTATAGTTGTCAATGTAGTCTTGTAGATCCTAAAGTGCTTTCATATCTGAATGTGAGATCATGTTGTGGGCTGAACGGTACACGCCTCGAAGCCGCAGTAGCAAGCCAGGTGATGATCAAGCACTCTCCATGTGAAATGGGTACAGTATGCCGCTTGGCCACTGCACCATGCCATCACATGCTTTCTCGTGGCTTATGCTCGACCACTCACAAGGTTCGCTGTACACTTTCACCACCTGTTAATTTATAATTTTGAGAAACAACTTAGCGATAAACGTTATTTTACAATACCTTGCCTAATAACTGTACTCTGCTAATTGCATCGCGCCCATGGTGAAGTTCAAAAGGTTATCTTACTAGTTTAAGATAAATTATTATTGTACTAGAATATAGTTACATCGTTTACTACTGGTCAAGGATTATTAATCTTCCGAATCGCAGCAGGCCTATATTAATTCTCACTGTCAGTTGTAACTCTTCATTCGGTCAACAAGAATTTGCCCAATGACTGGGCGGGGTTAAATGTACATAATATATCAATAATAAGTTAATTACACTCTTAGAAAAATTTCGAGTAATAGTTGTGTTCACTATTATAATGGGGCAATATTAGGATTACGCGTTTCAACCTTCAAGCGGTCATCATCAGATCCTGATCGCTTTTTTGATGTTCAAATGTATGTAAAAATATTACACTGAAGAAAATGGAAATTGCAACACCCAGAAGGAGTGGTGCTACATTGCTGCAATTGAACATGCAGGACGAGTGTTCGGTTGTGATTCGATGATTACACTTTCAGGTCCCTCTGACCGCAAGTTTGGACAATAATCAATACAGGATGTGCCCACCACGATTTGCAATACATTGATGAATTAAGTGAGGCATGGAGTCAATCGCTTCCTGAGGAATTGTGGCCCATGCTTGCTGCACTGCACGGGTCAGTTGTTGCAGAGTTGTGGGTAGCTGAGGACGGTTGGCCAGTTGTCGACCCAACATGTCCCACACATGCTCAATAGGACTGAGGTACGGGGATCTGGCGGGCCATTCTAAGGTTGCGATGTCGTGGAGAGCTTCTCTGGAGATGCGTGCAGTGTGAACCCGGGCATTGTCCTGCTGAAACATCCCATTTGCAATATTCGCCATCATAGGGACAACCACCCCCATCGATGGTATCTTTACCTTGTTGTGGTGGTGGGGCTTGTGTGGTCAGAAGATCCTGAGAGCTATGCCGGTGGTAGCTTAGCTACTGATAGGGCCTCCCAAGCCGGACAGGTCGAAGATGATGATCCAGACTAAAAGGGATACCCTGGTCCTCCAGGTTGGGGGATGGGCATAGGGCTGACAACCCTATCCCGAAAAAAAATTGTTTGTTGAGAAGCCGCAAAGAATGAGAATCAACCTGACGGATAAAGCGGAAAAACGAGCTAAGCGAGAAATTGGTTATGGATTGGTATTAATAGAGGTAGGCCAAGAAAGCGGTGGATCGAGGAAGTGGAGGACGATCTACGTATCATGGGAGTCAGGAGATGGAGGACCAAGGAAGAAGATAGTTGCGGAGACCAAGGTTCTGCAAGGACCGTAGCGTCAAGGAGTAAGTAAGGGACAACCACTGGATTGAGTACCCTATCAACGTACTGTCGAGCAGTTATAGTGCCCTTAACAAGCACTAATTGTGATTTCACATTAAAGCCAATTGCTCCCCAGACCATGATGCTTGATGTTGGCCCTGTGTGCTTCTCGACAATAAGGTCTGGGCGGCCCCTCTCCCCGGTACGTCGACGCACACGATTCCGGTGATCACTGAGGGTAAGACAGAAGCGCGATTCATCACTAAAGACGACCCTATGCCATTCGTCGACCCACGTCGATCGTTCTCGACACCAGGCCAGCCTTACACGTCGCTGTTGTGGGGTCAATGGAACACCTTCTGCAGAGACATGGGATCGTAAGCCAGCTGCACGCAGGCGATTACCAACTGTTTGTTGTGTAACGTGGGGTGCCACAGCTGCTCGAATTTGCGCTGCTGTTGCATGGGGTTCCATCCTGGCCATCCGAATGATGCGGCGATCCTCTCTCACAGTTGTCTGTCGCGCTGGGCCTGGGCCAGGTCTACGAGTGTGGGTACCTTCATTTGACCACTGCTGCCATACACGTTGTGCCTTAGATGCCTGTTGGCCAACACGTGCAGCGACAGTCCTTAGCGATAATCCAGCCTCACACAGCCCTATTATCCGAGCCCTCTCAAACGGCGACAGTTGTTGATAGCGTGCTCTTCTCTGTCGTCGGCGCATGTTTGGCGGGGAACACTTCACTGCACAGACTGTAAGTCAACTACGCTACACCAGAGTCCGTACACTGGAGGTGATTCCTCCGCGACCAATCACGTTGGGAGACCTGTAGCAACAATCCAATGGGTCTGAAACTTTGATCGTTTACATACCTACATGGCATTGTTCCATATCTTGAAAATCAACACAAACGACCAATGCCTTCATGGTGTTGCAATTTCCATTTTCTTCAGTGTATCTAACCACAATAAATGATGTAAAAATGTCCCCTTTTATTAGTGATCTTAACTAATACATGTATTTTTTTTTCAGAAGTGATATTAACTTATTATTCATATGCACTGGTCAAGGAAAGTTTTGCATATTGCATGATGCTGTATTTTCCTTGCTGCATGCACATTGGCTCATGTGTTACCTCTAAGATAACAGGTTTGTACCGTACAGTAATCTCGGACATTGGGTTTGTGCATACACCTGAAAGAATGGGGGAAGCAGCTAAACACCTGCTTTGATTGCGGTGCATCGAACCAGACCATCAGGTACATTATCGAAGAACGCAAACTAAGAGCGTAACTAGGTGACCCTAACGACGTCTTCAGGGCTACACCATCCAGCCTGGACTGGAGAAACAGACTGGACATAACGATGATATCTGTGCGTGTATGTACTTATTTTTATTATTATTATTATTCAAAAGTTTGGTGCTTTTCAATCGGTCAACATGATTGTACCCAAATGAGATGGGTTATTCCCTAATCCTGAAAAATTTCCATGAGATTAATAAATACACTTAGATGACCAGTTTCGATCATCAAGCGATCATCATCAGATCCATTACAATTAGGCTATAAAATCTATGTCTGAAAATATGGGTGAAAATATTTACAATATGTACACTTGTTTAGTTGCACTGCAACTGATCGAAACTGGTCATCCAAGTGTATATATCAATCTCATGGATTTTTTTAGGATTAGGGAATAACCCATCTCATTTGGGTACAATCGTGTTGACCGACTGAAAAGCACCAAACTTTTGTTTACTAAGGCAACACTGAAAAATGGCTTCAAACACCATTATTATTATTATTATTATTATTATTATTATTATTATTATTATTATTATTATTATTATTATTATTATTAATATAATTATTGTGAATCATGTGTAATGCCATACGCTACATAAATAAATAAAACAGTTATGGGATAAAGCACGTGTATTATATTTGGTCCACAAATACATATTCTTGCAATATGCAAAACTTTTCTTTTACCAGTATATTATTTAAATTGTTACCCGCCCAGTCATTGGGTGAATTCGTGTTGACCGACTGAAGAGTCACAAGTGACAGTTCGTAAAGGCAACACTGAAATAATGGCTTCAAAATTGTACATTAAATTTCACTTTTAAAGTGTAATCCCTTGCTGCAACAGCCCAACCTCTTCTGAACCATGCGGCCTGCGGATTGCGGAACGAGTCCACTTGGCCATTAATCAAAGAATTTTTCCCAGAAATGTATTGTCATTCATTATTGCTCAAATTTGATAACATTTTTGACCTGTAATATAATGATAAAATTCCATGAGACCCTGTGGAGATGCTGCACCAAGAGTGCTAGCTGCTCCACAGCATGTTAAGGCTGTGGAGATTTATTCAGTCTTGAACCCATCAAACTCTTCACAGGTAATCGGTTGACCAAGTCTTCTCCACTAGGTGGCGTCCGGTAGAGAGCTGAAGTGTTGTGGAAATGACTGATAATAGGATGAAATGATTTTCTACTCGCTGAGCTCGCGAGATGAATAGAAATACCTGACAATCGTACAGGAGTGTTTCTGAGCCGAGGTCGGATGTACCATGAAATAAATTACACTCCAAGTTCTTTCTAGTTGAGCGCATATAAGATAGACAGACAGCTCGGGAAAATGCGACGATGCGTTAGGAAGGTTAGTGGGGAATGGGTACTAAATATAACAATGGAACAGACACTTGGCACTCAAATAGTGAAATTAAATAGTTGGACTTACGTGAACAGTGCCAATAAAACAGGAAAAATGGCGCAAACATCAATGAAGTAGAAAGCTAAATAATGGATCGGGCCACTAATGAAAGGCAAGGTCTTCAAATAAAGTACATTAAACTTCACTGGAACAACTAATTAAACCTAAGAGTTAGCGATATAAAATCCACTAACCTCTGGAATCCGTGCGCTAAAGAGTTCAAGTTAACCAATCAGTAATAATAATAATAATAATAATAATATTTTTTTTTATTTAGTCAATTTACCCTCCAGGTGGGTGGTTCCCACGGACTCAGCGAGGGAACTCACCACTACGGGCAGTGTCCTGGAGCTTGGAACATCTGGTCGGGATGGATACAACTGGGGAGGTGTGATCAGCACTTCGCCCAGGCGGCCACACCTGCAAAGCGAACAGGGGCCTCATGAGGGAGGGGAAGGGATGGAAGATAGGGATGGATAGGCTAAGAAGAGGGAAGAAAGCGGCCGTGGCCTTACAGTAGGTACCATCCCGGCATTTGCCCGAAGACGAAGTGGGAAACCACGGAAAACCACTTCGAGGATGGCTGAGGTGGGAATCGAACCCCCTCTACTCATTTGGACCACCCGAGGCTGAGTAGACCCCGTTCCAGTCCTCATACCACTTTTCAAATTTCGTGGCAGAGCCGGGAATCGAACCCAGGACCTCCGGGGCGGCAGATAACCGTGCTGACCGCTACGCTACGGAGGCGACAATAATAATAATAATAATAATTACAATATTTCACATACATCCAGCAGAACCTGTCGATCTCATCCGTGAGTAAAGATATGCTCACCAATTTTCGTAACCATCACCCTCCCCATACCATCCTTATCAGTTCTGTTCGTTCCGCATTGAGGAATGTAGGGCAGTATGAATTGCGCAATTCCGAAATACTGGGACGAGAGCGCACAATGGGAGAGAGAGGCTCACACACACAGAAATGCTGCCTGCCATGAATACCATGTGGTTTAGAACACTGTGCAAGACGTTCCTTCATTATGGTTGCTCCATACCGCACGGAGGGACGACTGTACTGAGTTAGGAACGAATTGTAGGTAAGAGAAACTAAAGGAACAGGCGTTAAAATGTGCTTATATTAAAAAATAAAAACTGAATGTCCTGTGAAGAACGTACAGTATAGCTTACTTTCTCCTAAATGTATGGGTACTGTTATAACTCAATGTCCTTATCAAGGAGTATTGAATATGCCTTGCAATAGCAACGTGGTGTATGTATTGTACGTTATGCTCTGCAAAAGAGTTTCCTTATTTCCAATCATTACGGTACTTGCTGGACCTGTCATCGACGGCTTAAGTGAATGTGATACTTGGAAGGAAGGAAGGAAGCTTGTAGTTTAACGTGACCGTTAATCTGTAGATACTTGGGACAAGCGGTCTAGATGCTTGGCTTGGCCCATGTTTGATCAATGTTACTTTTTATCAGTGTTTTATTATATTTGCTGTTTTAAAATTAAAGGAAAATAAATACGATTTACACAGCACGTTTTATTCCAAGTCTCCACAATAACGAGCCTAGTTCAATGGCTAAGGATTCCAGCATCCATCCCTTGACCAATTTGCAGGTTAACGACCAAAAAATACATTACTATAATATAAAGAATACTACTTGTTTACGTGTCATAAGGTATGTTGGCTTTAATAGACTCTAGCGCTGTTCAAGATCGGTGAAGGAAATCACTGTGTAGACGTGGTGAAATAATTTATGGTGTTATAGCCTACCTACTCTATTTTATATTTTCATTGCAAAATGCACAATATACTTTTTATCGCTTATCCTCCAAGCATGTTTTCACCCACGGACTCAGCGTGCTATCATTCCTCTACCATCACGAGAACAGTGTCTTGCAGCTGGACACACATTATAAGCAGATACAACTGGGGATGGCGACAGGTCGATCACCCAGGCGACCGCTATCTTGGGCCGAATTAAGGAAAGATCAGGGAAAGGAGCGGGAAGGAAGTTGGCGTGGACCTGTTATAAGAACCATACTGGGATTTTCCTGGGGGTGAAAATGGGAAACCACGAAAACCAATTTCAAGACGACCGAGGATTGGAACTCACGTTCCCCCGATACCAGCGAGGCAAGAGATAGCACGGAGCGCTCTCAGCCACCGCGGCCAGTCACAATATAATGCTTAATATTATATCGTTCGGTAATTATAAATTATTAAATATAAAAAAGAAGTAAAAAATCCACTCAGTCAAACTGAACCATTGCTACATCAGTGCTATCATTAGCCTTAGAAACAACCCCTTACCAAATAATGACTTGGACTAAACAATTTCTTCGATTGTACGTATTTCCTAATGGGATATAAATACGAATTACATAGCAAGATTTATTGCAAGCTTTTACAACACAAAGGCTAAGGATTAGGGGCAGATGACCTTGCTGTTCCGCCCCCTTAAAACAATAACAATAGGCTAAGGATTCCTACAACCGTCCCTCTGCCAATTTTCAGGTTAACGACCAGAATATACAATGCTATTTGGTTTACGTGTCAGGAACTACGTTGGCCGTAGAAGACTCAGACACGTTTCAAGGTCGGTGAAGAAATTTTCTGTGATTAAGTGTTAAAACTATATGGTGCCATTGGTGTTTATGCGTATAATGTTTTCCGTTGCAAGATGCACACTATAATGCTAATATTATACTGTCTGAGTAATTATAAATCAATAAATATAAATATTCAAGTAAACAAACAACCTTGACCGGTTTCAAACTTCAGCTGATCGGGTTACACGTTACCATTGCTACATCAGTTGTACCAAAAGCCTTAGATACAAATCCTTAGCAAATAATGACTTGGAATGAAGGATTTCTTCAGCGTATTATGCTTTCATTATAAACCATTTCATACTAAATTTATATTATTTATATCAGTATATTAGAAGTAACAACGACAAACTACTGAAATATGGGCTTTCAAGAATCGTCAGGGGCCATCTTGTCGTCTGATCAAGCACGGCTCAGCCTGAGCGCTACCTAAGTCACTGCTGCTGTATAACATCTCTACTTAGTATAAACTAAGTCCCCGATTCTTGGATGTTACGCGTAAAGTCGAGAACCACTGGATTGATTTTGATGCGGTTTTCACCATTCTGTAAAGGATATCTCGAGAATGATTCTTGTGGAAAATAATTTATTTATGATCAAAGGAAACCGAGCAGTAACGATTTAAGTGGAAAAGTCGAAAAAAAACACCTGGCGTCCGAGAGCTTTGTAAGCTTACTCTGGGCAAACCGTTAAAAACACTATGAGTGTAAAATTTTTTCAGCATGAAAAGTTCAACAAAATAGTCCGGGAGAGCATATGTCTATCTTCAATGCATCGCCCACTATAAGTGTTTATACGTTTTAATTTCTTCCAACCATGTCCATTCAACTACTGAGGCGACAGTTTAAGAGCTAGCTAAGGGCGAGTCTATCATCCCTGTTACAGCCTAGCTAGTGGGAGAACTTTTTGCTCCAGATACGGCCAGCAGCAAACCGTTGAGTCGTGGTGAGTAAAGACTTCTGAGAAGGGTGGTTGTGTTTGGAGTTTCCCTGGAAGTTCAACTCGGGTTTTCTTCATTTCGCCTGTGAAACACAGTCAAGTTAAGATTGGACGGAAGGGGGATTTGAGTTTCATTCACCTCGCCATTCCCTGGAAGTTCAACTCGGGTTTTCTTCATTTCGCCTGTGTAACACAGTCAAGTTAAGATTGGACGGAGAGCATTTGAGTTTCATTCACCTCGCCATTCCCTGGAAGTGCAACTCTCATTTCGCCTGTGAACTTTTCGTTCCGCAAAATTCACAGTCAATTTAAGATTGGACGGAAGGGGGATTTGTGTTTCATGCACCTCGCCATTCTTAAATTACGTCTGACAAGAATTTTTTGCACATGTATCTCCATGATAATATAATTAATAGTCCAGTCAGTGTTTTTAACCCATCATGCCGAGACGTAAAACAGATATTGGTCGTTGTTTATTGACATTAAAAAAGCGCTTATGACGTAATGCATTCATAACTGTTCCCGGGCGAAGCCGGGCCGGGTTGCTAGTTATAACATAAAATTAGAATATCCAACGCGTATCGCCCTTGAGGACAATTTAAACCACCCTCTGTTCGATAAGCGGATCTGGTAAGTCATAAGTTATGTATTATATTACTTGCATGATTCACATGGCCGCTGATTGGCAGATTACCTTGTAGTTTTGGCGCAAGATGCATCAAACATAAGGTATATTTTTACAAAATTTGGTACGGAGGCGATACTTAGTTTAGTCGTTATTTGATTTCAGCTTTTAATATTTGGGTGGCCACCATGTGGTTTGGTTAAGATGGCGGTGATATAAAATATGACACTGAGATGCCGTTTGCTAGAGCTACCTCTGTACCAAATTTGGTTCAATTCTTTTTCGTCGTGTTTAAATTGATAGGGAGGACAGGCATACACACATACACACTCACTCACACACACAGACATACACACGAACTTTTGGCCCGTCTAATTCTCATACGTCTACTTTCATTTGTTTTTCAAAAATCGAAAGTAGCCTAATAATAGTTTCGAAACAGTAAAGCCCCTTAGTAGAACTTCGCACGAACCCTTCAAATAACATAATACCAAAATTTAAAATCCTCTTACAACCCATAATCTTCCAAGAATTCGGCACAAGGAGCTTTAAGCAGGTTAGAACTGTAATTCTATAACCACAAGATATGTCTTATTGTTCTCCTTCTTTATGGCCTAAGGCCTTCCGAGGGGCCTGGTTCAGGTTTTGCGAGTTGATGCCACGCACATCATGATGTGGATGAAGAGAATGGTGAGCCAGGAGAATCATCAACTGGAAGTTTAAATTCTCATGGCCTGGCTAAAAATCGAATCCGGAACCCTTCAGGCTTACGTTTAGGATTGTATCCACTTTGCTTCTAATTGACTGGCTCTCGAACGAAACTCCGAAAGCTCTTAATTCTCTTTCTGAAAAATTTCTATCATGCTTTTACGGCCTATTTCTTCAGCAGCTGGTAAAGCAACCCACTCGAATCACGGACCATAGCAGAACCACCCTGGACCTAGTGCTCACAGATAATGTGGACATAGTGGACTCCGTTGAAGTAATTGAAGGCGTGTGTGATCACGAAGCAACTGAAATTACTCCACCCAAAATTGAAGAAAATATACAAAACAGCTCTCAACTACATCAAAGCAAACTGGTCATTATTAAATTCTCTGTTTCGCTCCAATCTTCCGGTAGTGCACACCGTTGACATAGAAACCCTCTGGACAGAGTGGAAAAGTATATTCTGGCAGTGTGTACAACAGTGCATTCCACAAGTTAAATTAAATGGCAATCGTCGATCTCCTTGGATTACCAATGAGATTGTACTAATGTTAAAAAAGAGAAATAGATTGTACAAAAAATGGAAACATAACCCTACCCCTACTAATCTCCGTAAGTACAAGATCCAACGGAATTTAACAAAAATCACCATTAGAAACAGCCATAGCAATTTCATCTGGAATTTGGGCTCCTCGGACACGAAATCTCTGTGGCGATATATCAGCTCCAGATCAAGAAGCACGCCCTCCACGAATTTCACGTATAATGGCAAAATTTTATCTGAACCCGCGGAGATTGCTCAATCATTTTGCTCCTCCTTCTCTCAGAACTTTTCTTCCTTTACGCCATCACAAAATTATATAATAGATCGAAATATTCCTTTCCCTAAACTTGAATCCATTTATTTCTCCGTTGATGAGGTCTGCAAGTTGTTGTCATTTTTACCCCCCAATTCCGCTACTGGGCCTGATAATATACCCGCAAGAATTCTCAAAACGTGTGCTCAGGCCCTCGCTCCATCCATCTGCACAGTATTTAACACCTCTTTTCAATATGGGAAACTACCATCTGATTGGAAAATCGCCAACGTTGTTCCTGTCCACAAAACTGGTAATAAGGAATCAGTAACCAACTACCGCCCCATATCATTGACATCCATATTGTGTAAGGTAATGGAGCGTCTGCTATCGAGGGAGATGTTGCGTCTCCTGAAAGAAACATGTTCTCTTAACGAACACCAGAATCGGTTTCTACCTGGACGTTCCTGTACAACGCTACTCACATCAGCTGTGGACGACTGGCAACAAACTTTGGAAAGAATACCAGGCGGTCAAGTGGATCTCGTTATTCTCGATTGGACCAAGGCTTTTGATCAGGTTCCCCATTCACGTCTCCTTGATAAACTGCGCTCCTACAGCTTCGGTGGTAAACTAGTGGGGTGGTTGACTGACTTGTTTACAAACCGGCATCAGAGAGTTGTCTTCCAAGGCGCTCATTCCTCTACTGTTTTGGTCCCATCTGGTGTCCCTCAAGGATCTGTCCTTGGTCCTCTACTTTTCAACATATTCATGTTGGATCTTCCCCATGCAGTCTCCTCAAACATCTACCAATATGCCGACGACACAACCCTCTATCGCAAGATCAAAGACAATAGTGACCTCACCGCCCTGCAGGAGGATCTAAATAACATCAGTGTCTGGTGTAAAATTAACGGCCTGGCTGTCAATTCTTCCAAAAGTAATCTAATCTCCCTATCCCGTAATCGAATTCCAGCGGCCAACCCTTATCACTTTGAAAACACTCCGATTCCCCGTGTGCAGTGCGTCAAACTTCTTGGACTCAACATCACTTCCGACCTGAAATGGAACACCCACACCGACGCAGTGAGGAACCAAGCTGCACGCCAACTGGGTATGCTAAGCAGAAATCTACGTGGCTGCCGTACCAAAGTGAAGAGGACCGCCTACCTGAGTCTAGTACTACCGCTGCTAATTCACGCGTGCCCTTCATGGAGCCCCGGTACCAAGGGAAATATCCTTAAGCTTGAACAGATACAAAATCGTGCCACTAAATTCATTCTTTCGAAAAATTCCGACGTTGACTCTAAAATCAGACGCCAAAAATGTAGCCTTCCATCTAATGAGAACCTATTTACCCAAATTGATTTGTTATACCTGAGAAAACTTTTTAATAATACAGACTCATCTGCTATTTTAAACAAAATTTCCCTTGGCTACCGATCAGCTCAGAAGGGCCGGGGAGTTACGCTGTACGCCCCACTACCCAGGACTGAGTCGTACAAACTGGGGTTTGTAAATAGATCGGTCTGTGCATGGAACAGCCTACCATGTTCCCTGAAGGCTAGCAACAATAATGCCGTTCAGTTCAAGAGGAAGCTGCGGCATTATTTGTTCATCAAGTAGGTTGTTCCTCAAATTATGCCCCGATTCTCTGTTGTGCTAGTGTTTCCTGTGTATGTCCATTTACAATATTTATGTGTCTCTTGTTTTCCTGCCTTATCCTATATAAATTTACCATCCCTCTAATGTATACTGTAGATAATTTATCATTGCTCGATTCTCACTAATTGCCATCTTGTGTACATATGTAAATATAACCCAGTATATATAGTGGGGGCTCTGACGCATCCCGAACGCGAAGTTGGGTTTTGCTCTTTTCAGAGACTCCCTTCAGTGTAATGTAAATATAGTGTAAGGCACTGATGAATAAATATGAAATGAAATGAAATGAAATGCTACTCACTCATCACATTTTGGTATTACCCTGTCATTTCGCCAGGCGATCTATTACTCTCTCCTCCCTGAGCTTTCACGTCAACCATATGTGGGATATTTCCTGGCCATGGAGAACCTTTTACGCTGGAATATAAAATGTTAAGAAAGCTTTTCAGTCGGTCAACACAACACAGGAATGTAAAACGCCATACGTCTTGCGTGCGGGGATTATCAACAGTAAGGCGAGAACAACGCACATGTACGTGAATCTCAGGTAACAGAGCAATGTAACATAATTTGTAACAAAGTAGAATGCAGTTAATTTTCCTTGCCGTTTATTTCGGTCAAACCTGGAAGACCGTAACAGATCATTTTAGACTACTTTAAATCTTTGAAAAAATGTAAAAGTCGATATATGAGATCAATTGGGGGCATTTTGTATGTCCGCTTGGCTGTCTGGTCGTCTGTCTCTGTCTCCCCACCCTTCTAAGGTTTGTATGAGTGCACAGAATTCCATAAAACATTACGAGCCTTAGAGTAGTCGCATATGATGTGTAACATCTGACATAGAAGAAACCTCACGTGAAATTGTTGATACACCGGTATTTTGTAGTATTATTGGCACAAATATTAATCTATTGTAAAAGGGAGTGTTTTACAGATATTGTAGTATGTAATACGGAACTCATTTTATTAGATGATTTGTAGCTTCCACCAGCACTAGCCTAAATAAAGAATACGATATGGATCAACTAGATTAATAGACGCGACACCGCTCATAACCTTAAATTCCTTATACACTGGTCCTCTTGATTCACAGACCAACACGTAATTTCATATGGATTCTGTTAAAATTAGTCATATTGATATGATAAATATCGTTTAAAATGATAATCTGGTAGCAAAAATATCTGCCCTATCCGGTATTCGAACCAAAGATCTCTAGATACACAGTCATAAGCACTAACCCCACGGCTATTTCGACGACGCAAAAGGTGTGCACAAGATGGTGACTTATTTCCACGTTCCAATAATACTGCATTACGGAATTAAGTTTCATTTATATTTCGCTTGTTTCGATAATGTTCCTGCGTGAAATTGAGTTTAAATAGCCTTATGAATAGGCCCTCTTGTGAGTAAAGAGAATGTATTCAGTAATAGTTCATGAAGGCTTGCTCAATTCCCGTATAACCACAACGATTATATTATATTGATGACTGCATTACCGTTATGTGGGTTAATATGTGAATAGCCATTGTGCAGAAACATAATACCGGCAATGCCGACTACTTATATTGTTTGATATTAAGGCATTTTACCATTTAAATACTGATACTGTGCCCGTTTAGACCGAAGTCCGGACGACCACATATGCATTTCACCAACAATCAGTCAGCACGAGAATCAAAATATCCCGGGGCGCCATATGGGTTAAGGTGACTACAATAAATCAACAAAAAATTGCTTTACTGATTTTCAACTCGATGCAACAATAAGGATAGAAGGAGATTTTCTGAAAATAACACAACCTGTAAAATTATCTCATTTTATTTAAAACGTTAAAAATTACTGAAGGCATGCCAAAAATAGCATAATAGATGCATGACGAATCATACGTTATATAAAATATTTACAATTCCACCAACACATGAACACTTGGCAATTGAGACGAAGGTCAAGTTAATAGTCCTGTTGACTTCGCTCAAAATAATTATTTACAGTAATAGGGTTTTGTCAGTGCAAATTTAACTGTCCTTCCTGATTCCTATCTTATTTGAGTATTCACATATTGAAATGAAAAAGAATTTATCACTCGATGAAAAATATATCACTGTTTCAGTTTTTCAAAATTATAGTAGCAAATTAACTAACACCTCAGGATTCAGCTATCTCAAGATTTGTTCAAATACAAAGTTATTAACAAGGAATACAACACAATATCATTTACATGGACACTCGAGCATTTGGATTCGGATAAATCCGATAAACAGAAAATATTTATTGAATCATCTGTTCTCGATCCAAAATCTATTCAGAGCTCTTGACTCAATTATCAATATAATAGTCAAAATATTATTATCAACAAAATATAAATTCAATTCAATATGGATTCAACCATTCAATCAATTAACTATCATTTGGAAATATTATATAGAAAATTTATCATAAAACAATATCTTTTGTTATTATCAAAATTACAATTATTTGAAAAAATGTCAAATATGTTAATCATTAAATTTATTTGCAAAATGTTTATATTTTTTTACAGGATCACAAAATTCCTCTCAGTTTGTAGTGGTTGTTAAGCAGTAACAGTTTTAAATAATTTACAGCATCGGCCCATTCGATTTAAATGCGTAAAAAATCACATGTGTCGCCTCCGTAGCGTAGCGGTCAGCATGGTTAGCTGCCGCCCCGGAGGTCCTGGGTTCGATTCCCGGCTCTGCCACGAAATTTGAAAAGTGGTACGAGGACTGGAACGGGTCTACTCAGCCTCGGGTGGCCCAAATGAGTAGAGGGGGTTCCATTCCCCCTCAGCCATCCTCGAAGTGGTTTTCCGTGGTTTCCCACTTCGTCTTCGGGCAAATGCCGGGATGGTACCTACTTTAAGGCCACGGCCACCTCCTTCCCTCTTCCTAGCCTATCCATCCCAATCTTCCATCCGTTCCCATCCCTCATGAGGCCCCCGTTCGCTTTGCAGGTGAGGCCGCCTGGGCGAAGTGCTGATCACACCTCCCCAGTTGTATCCATCCCGACCAGATGTTCCAAGCTCCAGGACACTGCCCATAGAGGCGGTAGTGGTGAGTTCCCTCGCTGAGTCCGTGGGATCCACCAACCTAGAGGGTAAAATTGACTAAAAAAATCACATAATCATAATTAGCAACGGTAAAGTCTTTTCATAATGAAAGGTACAATTTTAACAATAAAATTTTCTGGCTGGCAATTACTAGGAATATTTCTAGAACACGTGGGTAAAATGTGAATTGACAATGATGGCTCAACAAAATAACCTTTGGTTATATCTCGACGAAAGTGTGGCTAAATTCAAATCCTCCACTAATTTCAAAGACATCCAACCTACAATATGGTTGATGCTTCATTTCAGCAACCTCATTCCTGCGACTTAATTGCACAATCAGAATGGCATATTTAACTCTTTGCACACACAACAATTATTTCCTCCCAAATTATACAGAATAATCAAGCCTTTGCTTGTTACGACAACTGGAAGATTTATATGTTAGTAAACTCCCCCAATGAGTTTACAATAATAATTTTACCATCAGTTTAAAACATGAATAACTCCACACCGTGTCTATTTTTTTAGCCAAACGTTTTATCAAAAGACGTTGCTCAATAATGATTTTATATTTATACAAACTCTAGCAAAAACCCTGTTTTATACATGCTTTTGGCTTCCCGTATCATTACTTTCCGTGTCTTTTCAAAGATTTAAATGCATAATGCAAGCGTAAAATACTTCCACTGAATTAATATGTTATTTGTTTGTGGGCATGCGTTAACCACTAACCTGTAGAAAAATTGAGAAATTCTAGCTAACTACGTATAAAAATAATGCAAATTGTAGCTTACATTCCTGTAGATCTTGATGCTGGTAATCTGGTCTGAACCAGATTATTTCAGTCTTCTTGTCCCCATTAGGACACGTATTTATAATCTTGTATCGGCCTCCATTTTAAACCCGCAATGGTCTTAGTCAGACATAGCGGTATTCATACTTGTAGCCTGAATATCTTGATGAAAATAGTTCGTAAAATGTGATGCTTCAACAGCTGAGGTAATCTTGACTGGGGTTCGATCGAAAAGATCCATAATGGAAAATTACCAGTTTTAACTCGACCCAACTGTAATGCCTTCAATACTGTCACTACCGAGGCTTCATAACGTAACAGAATTGTCAAAAATAACGAATTAATTTTTGTTACGTTACTGGTGCCGTACACAAAACAAATGGGGGAGGTATATGAATAACGTTTTTAGTGCGGCAACGAAATAAGGGGTTATAATTTCCCCTGGTTTGTGCTATTAACGTTATAACCAGCAGAGGAAAAGATTCCGTTATTTTAAAATGCGCTCCCGTTAATAACGTTATAAGTTTAATAACGGTATGACAGCGATTTTGACCCGCTGCGCGCCATCAATAACGTTATTTAGGCAGAGTGATCGATTCGGTTATTTCAAAATGCAAACCTCCTAATGACGTTATAAGCCTAGTAACGGTATACGAGCAATATTTAGGAGCTTTGCGCTGTCAATAACGTTATTCATGGCAGAAAAATAATTCCGTTATTTAGAAATGTGAACCCACAAATAACGTTATAAGCTTTGTAACGGTATACGAGCAATATTTACGAGCTTTGCGCTGTCAATAACGTTATTCACGACAGAAAAATAATTCCGTTATTTAGAAATACGAACCCACCAATAACGTTATAAGTCTAGTAACGGTATACGAGCGAATTTAACCAGCTATACGCTATCAATAACGTTATTCAGGACAGAAAAATAATTCAGTTATTTCGAAATGCGAATCCACCAAGGACGTTATACGTCTAGTAACGGTATACAGGTGATTTTTACCAGCTATGCGCTATCAGTAACGTTATTCTAAGCGGAGAAATTGATTCCGTTATTTCAGAAAAGATTCTCGTCAATAACGTTATGGAAGTATCTATTTGCCCGCTACCCGGACAAGCATGGAAGGTGTCCGTGAACTGACCATGCAGGGCCATATGTAATTCCAGGCCAATTATTTATTCAAACATAGGATAATTAATTCTTGAAATATCAATAATAATCAACATAGTGATTTCAATCTGAGCGCGTGCCCCATCAGACAGGGCAAGGCACCTTGCTCGTTTCGATCGCGATCATACTGTAGCCTACGTTAGAAACATGTTTCCTAAAATCAATACGATAGATCCCATTGATTCGAAATATTTATTGTTGCTTCATATAGTGGTTTGGAACATAGCCTAATGTTCATCAGTCCCATGTAGTTGAGGTGTTGATGGAATTTGTCTGATAATCTTTGTTATTTTTGGATTTGACCATGACCTTGACTTAGGAACTATCCACGTATTTTCCTGGAGTGGAAGTGGGAAACCACGGAAAAACACTCTAAGATGGCTAAGATGGGAGTCGAACTCACCTTCTCGCAGTGTTGCCATATAAGGAAGAGTGTAACCCACACACCAAACTTTCACTCCTTTGTGACCGATAAGAGTATTTCTTTCCTAAATGAAACCTCCCGTTCTTGCTTTTCGTTTACTCGTTATCCTATTTTCATTTAGTAGTGAGAGAAGCCATTTTTCAGCGATTGTCATTTCTAATGAAGAAAGCTATTCAGTCGGTCAACCCGAATTTCATGTTGACCGAATGAAAAGCTTTCTTTATCATTTTCATTTATGAACAAATAGGCTTATGACGTCACATTTAGTCCGTGTGTGTACGTATGTGTGCCCCCCCCCCTAATAAAATATAAACGGCTGGAGCGATTTCAATGAAACTCGGTAAGGTAATAGTACTATTTTGTCCGACCCCGACCGTGATCTTCAAATGTTATTACAGCTCACCAATCCAACATGGCGACTGTGCGAAATATTTCACTGGCATTCCGTATCTCCGAAACTATTCCAGATATCACCCTGACATTTTGTACGGTGATAAAATGAACTACTAGATGGGACTCACAAAATTCCTGTTAAGTAAAACACGAACATGGGGGCCAAGCGAAGTTGATACGTTAAAATAGATATTAGCCTACTTTCGATTTTTGCAAAAAATGAAAGTAGACTTATGAGATCAACACAGGGCGAAAAATTGTGTGTGTGTGTGTGTGTGTGTGTGAGAGAGAGAGAGAGAGAGAGTGTTCTCTGAATGTCTGTCCCCGCACCTCCCCCTCCCCCTATCAATTCGAACACGGTAAAACCGAAGTGAACGAAATCATCTGATCTTTACTAAGTTTTGCAACACTATACCTTTATGTATGGAACATCTTTTGACCAAACTACAAGGTCATCAACCCAATAATTTGAAGATGGTGGCCATATTTGTGTGCAAATCGATTCCCCATATTGTGCCCGTTTCTCCAATGGGACAGGCGATCACCCGGCCAACATCCCGGCCCCATCAGAAGAAACAGCCAAGGGAGTGGGTAAAAAAAAATTAGGGCATGAATCTTGGTTCATACAGACAAGACTCAAAGAAAAGCTCCAGCGAGCTAGAGACAAAGGGTCTCGGGTCGTTTACGGGTTGGGATGGCAAATAGACTGAACCAGGATTCACAAGTAAAACCCTAACTTGAATTGACAAACAGAAAAGAAAGGAAAAGCCCTCGTAAAATCACATCTGCTCCTTTATTGGCCAAAGGATAAATAAATATGCAACCTGCCTATCACGCACGAGTATAAAGTTAGGGTGGGACAAAGTCCGAGAAAAAAATAAAGTTCATAGTCCCTAAACAAACAAAAGAAAATTACGCTTATTCAAACTCGTGGGTGTCCTCTCTTAAAGTTCCGACAAGGAGATCGCCTTTCAAAAGCTAATTTAACCATAATTTATCGGTGCACACGCATGTAAACATCACTAGCCACTTATCACAAAGTTCACCTGCGGCAAAAAAAAAAAAAAAAACTCTAAGAAAATATCGAATACCTATGTAAATTACAACTGTCTACCCTTATACAGCAATGGACGGATCTCCTCTATCGAACTGCAAATGAATAATTAAAGAGCATCATGTTACATCAAATAGCACTCAAACATCGACTCAGCTTCACATAATATGACATTTCAACAATTAATTATAACCTATCATAAATTATTAACACAGCCAGATTGTGCTTACATATTTACACTACTAATTCTTATTATTATTACTGATTTATCTCCGCCTTTCCAACAACCTTGATCCACACTGTCATATTTGTCATTGTAATTAAATTATAGCATTGTCTAATGTTTATGAAAGGTTAAGAACCTCGCAATAAGGCGCCCTAGCGTATTTCATACTCACAACAAACATTTAATCGTAACCCTTCCGCCGAACACTCTGTGTGAAGATCCAAACAACCTGACTGTCGAGCGCACCATCAATTACACACCTGCGCTATTCAATACAACTCATCAATGAACGTAGCACGTTCGTCAAGAGGACCCTGTCCTCACAAATTCAATTCCACGGACATACGTCGCCCCGTGAATAACCTCGTCATAATTGACGGAATGATACCATATCTAATTACCACATAATTATCACATAAACTTGACACAACATCATCACAAAATAAATCATGCATTATTAGCATGTCTCAAGAACCCACACTAACAGAGCGTATCAACTTTATCGGGACCACGAGGTCGTATGATAATATGGCATCCTATCCAAGGAACCTTATCCGACAATCTCCAACCATATTCATTTGCCATAAAAATCTATGCAATCCGTGACAAACCTTTCAGAATAAAATTCGGATAATGACCTCTGAAATCGACATGCTAGAATCTCCCAGAAAAATGGGCATCTCCTCTTATCGTTACCCAATTTCAAATTATTATTATTATTATTATTATTATTATGTCTCAGAGAAGAAATACATGTCTTACTCCTACCATTGATGCTGTAAATTTATGTAGGTCAAATGACCCGAAAAGAAAGACAAAAAAACATCTGCACGACCCTATGAAAAAAAAAGGTGCTCTTATTCAATCTGGAATAAATGATTATAAAGGGCGTTAAGTTACACGATCTCAGGTTATCTCATGGCATGGCTATCCGAGGTAGAAGTTCTCTTCTTTCTGATGAACAAGGATGGAAATGAAACGTCTTACTTTATATCCGGTGTCCTCGGAAATCCATGGCGTCGGCGTCGGCGTCGTCGTCGTCTGCGGCATCAGGGCGGCGTCGTTCCTCCAGTGTCTCCGCGATGTGGTCTCCCAGCGTACTGGTAGAGGTATCCGCTCCCGGCACCTCTCGATCTCCTGGCGACGCCCATGTCCGCCTACAGGTTGTCCCCGGTCACCTTCAGCAGCGGCGTCTCCTGACGTCCCAACCATGGTCCACTCGTCCATCTCGTTGCGACCGTTCACCCCATTATGGCCCCTTTAGAGGTTCAGTGCAGCATAATTTGCGTGTTAATATGCATGTTGATTCCCAGAATATTAAGTTCATGCTGCCATGTGGCAATATTACATTTCACTATCTCAGAGCACTTTCACGCTCGCGCACTATTGCGTCTAGTTCCTGGTTCACTTGATTTATATGTCTTCACTTTCCTTTAACCCAGTGACACACTTCCTTCCACGAGGAGCTATTTCGAGCTGGCCTTGACCGACATATCAAGTTGCTTGCGGCCTACAGTCTTCCAACACAAGCTTAAAGTAGATGTGGCCTTCCCTATTGCATTCTCACTGCGTTTCTTAAAATGCCACACTGCTATGCTATTTCCGAATGGATGTCTGTTACAATATAGGGCCTCGCGATAATGCTTCGCCTCGACTATCGTTATATAGTTCTTCCCCTGATACTCGTAATTTTAAACACCTCCTGGTATTCATCTTTAATGAACATAAATTGCCGGCATGAACGGACTTCCTTTATCAGTTCTAACTGTTTCCTCATATATTAGCGAGTTCGATATCGTCTTGAAATTCACACTGTTCGACAAACAAACTGACATACTTCACTGTAAAAAAACTCACTGGCAATACATGCACGCTAGTCTCAGGCTTCATGGCCTGCTGGTCACTCACGAAAACCATTCAAGTTCCCGATGTAAAATCACTGTCTACATGACATGGGCTACTCTTCCGTGCTCCACTGTATAACATACTCGTCCACGCACTATTGACTCACACACTGATGACTCACATACTGAACATTCCGGAACTGCGTCCTTCTTCGAGAAAAAGAAAGTGGGAGGGGTTGGAACCTTCTGAAGCATTCCCCTACTCTCGCGGTTGCCTCGCCGCGTCATGCCATGACGTCATACTGACTCTCCGGTCTCCTCTCGATCTTCTGTCATCCGGAGCCGGTATATGACCCTGACTGGATCGGTCACATCTCTCCCGCGGCCTTCAAAATGTAAGCGGTGGGAACATAGCTTATGTTTTTCCTCAAGTGATGCATGTGAACGATCTTTTCAGTCATCTCCTCAATGCTGACTAACGGGCTTGCCGGTGATACTTCCGCAGATTCGCAGCATTGAAATTCCCAACAAGTGCATTCGTGACGTTGTCAACCACCCTATAGCAATTGTTGTCCATCACTCTGGCAATCCTATGGGGTCCCGAAAATGGGCGCGCAAATTTCCCATACACTCTGAGTGGTAAGTTTGATGACGTAGTGTTAGGCCCCTTAAAACAACAACTATCATCATCATCATTGATGACATAGGTTTCCGAATCAGCACCAGGTCATTGACTCGAAGTGGCTCGCGAAAACGGCGGCCAGCCTTCCTTCTCTCCCGTTTCTGCGCCTGTAGCTGCATCCTCTCCCGAGCCAGTTCGATTCTCCTTTGCACCGACGGCTCAATCTCTGGGGGTGCCTGTATAACAGCATGCCAAGGTCTACTTGGTTTTCGTCCATGGTGCAGAAGACAAGGAATTTGTCTGGTACTCTCATGTGTTGTAGAATTCAAGCAACGTTCAATTATGGGTACCACTTCCAACCATCGATGATGCTGTTCATGACAGTAAATCCGGCAGTATTTTCCAATCTCTGCATTTACCCTTTCAACAGGATTTCCTTCTGGGTATCTTATGGAGCTCAAGATATCCCTTATGCCGAGTCGTGCCATAGCTTCTTGAAATTCGGCGCTCGTGAACTGCGTTCCGTGATCGCTCAGAAGGAACTCTGGCTTCCCTGCAGTTGGAATCACGCCGGTTTCAATCCTGCGAATTACGTACCGGGATGTTGCCTTCTGGATAGGGTGCAACATGACTAATTTGGTAAACACATCCATCGTCACCAAGATGCATTGGTTACCCCTGGTGGACCTCGGAAGGGGGCCATACAGGTCCGTAGCCATTAATTCATTCGGACGAGTCGGTATAATAGCCCTAGGCTTCTCCTTAGATACGTCCGATGGGAATTTGCACCTCTGACAGATGTCGCATGTCCTGATTACCGCTCGTATGGTTTTTCCCATATACTCCCAGGTAAATTTTTCCCGTATGGCATGTAAGGTTTTATCACATCCTCCATGTCCAATAGATCGGTGAGCTAACCAAACCACTGCTGAAATCAACTTCGGCGGTATTAGAATACGTAGCCTTGTGTGGTCTTTATCGACAAACTTGTGAATCACGTCACCAACAATGTGATAAAAGTGAGCAATCTTCGCCGTTCCAGCATAGTCGGGATCATCTGCACCCATGCGATTCTTCAAATACCGGTATATCCGTCTTAACGGAGTATATCGCCGTTGCGCCTGGCTCAGGCGTTTCAAACGTTCCACCGTTTCCTGATCGTCCGGTATTAGCTCTACCTGGTACAAAACCGCCTCCTCACGTGGGTTTCTGCTCAGAACATCCGCTAGAAAGTTTTGCTTTCCGGGCCTATGAATAACTTCTGCATCGAATTGCTGCAGGAAAAGGGTCCAGCGCGTGACTCTTTCGCTTGAAATGTCAGACTTTAACATAAACTGTAACGCGCGATGGTCCGTCACAATCACGACCTTATGCCCTAGAAGAATCTTCTTCCACATCTTTAGAGCATAAATTATAGCCAGCGCCTCCAATTCCGTGGCAAAGTAATTAAGCTCAGGCTGTCGCAATTTCCTACTGGTAAATGCCAGATAATGTTGTTTCTTCTCGTCATCCAACTGGTACAACACAGCGCTCACTCCTACCTTTGAAGCATCGGTGTCAATATAAAATGTTTTGGAGAAGTCTGGGTACTCCAGTTTAACGTTGTTAAGGAGCATGTGTTTAGCTTGCGTGAAGGCCTCTTCACACGCCTGATCCCACTTCCACCGATTGTTTTTCCTGAGCATGCTCTGCAGAGGGGCAACTACATCCGTGTAACGGGGACAATGACTAGAAAAGAATAAAGTCATTCCCAGGAACTGCCTCACTTGTTTCACACTTTCTGGTATGGGAAACTCAGCTATCGCCTCAATTTTCTCCGGGTTCGGCCGATATCCATGTTCGTCAATGAGATGTCCCAAAAATCGAATTTCTCGATGAAACAAATTGCATTTCTCCAGGTTTGCCTTGAATCCGGCCGTAAGCAAGTTCTCAAACAACAATCTCAAGTGTTTCAGGTGCTCCTCTACTGACGTGGATGCCAAGATCAAATCGTCCACATAACATAGTACGTGTTTCTTGACCTCTTCACTCAAGTTGCTGTCCAGCGCACGAATCAGCACAGGGCCACTGTTTTTCAAACCGAAGGGAAGGCGGTTAAAGACGTGGGTCTTCTGCTCATGCAGGAAGCCAGTGTATTGCTTGCTGTTCTCGGTTAATTCGACATGATAATAGGAATTTGTGAGATCTACGGTTGAGAAATATTTTTTTTCCTTTAAAGCGCCTCAGCAGCTCTCTAATTTGTGGTGGGCGGTCGTATTCTGGCAAAATGCGTGCATTTATTCCACGTGCATCCAGACAAATCCTTAGGCGACCATTTGGCTTCCTTACAACCGCTAAAGGGTTTAGGAAAGAAGTCGGAGCCTTCTTTATTATGCCATCCTTCTCCATGGCGTTTATCATGGCCTTAACCTCCTCCTTCCATTTCTCTGGGACTGGATATATGTGTTTCCTGTATGGTGAGTCATCACTCAACTTGATATCGTACTGAAAGTTCTTGATAACTCCAGGTTTGTCGCTAAATACATCCCGAAACTCCTGTATTAGGTCATCAAACTGTTTCTGGACGGTTGGATACAAAATTTCCTTTACACCAACGGGCATGTGGGTGATCGTCTCTTCTTCACGTTCCACGATATTCTCAAGTGTGTTCTCCAAGAAGGGCGTGCTCGAGTTGGCATTGATATAATCTTTCGATCCTCTGCTCGGCGATTCGTTTCCGACATACATAACACCCTCTTGCATATTTATAATCCAGCCGTACTCCGAAATGAAGTCCAACACCCAGAATTATTTGAAAATTGATGTTGGAGATGGCCACGAACACGTGCTCATAAAACCTCCCCGCGATCTTGATCGTCAACAGGGCCTGCAGCTTGCATCTCACTGAACGATCGGGAATTACACCTCTAACCTTTACATTCGCTACTGGTAGAGTATGTACGGGTCCTGCCGCCATTATCTCGTCCAAACATGACTGAGACACCACACTAATCATCGCTCCGGTGTCAACCAGGATTTTTATTTGTTTACCGAGCACCTCTACTGTTATGATTGGCAAAGGATACACTTTCCCGCGGCGGATAACGTCTTCCTCATGAATCAAGTCTTCATCGGTAGCCTGAAATATCTCTTGAATTTCAATCAGTTCGGGAGGACCAAGGTTTGAGGAATTTCTTAATTTGAAGTTGTTTTTTTTTGTTGATCTGACCGACTTGTGTCAGGTGGTCGGTCAGCTTCCCCCGATGGTGCGGATGGATTACTCCGTAATTGTTGTAAATATTCCTGGCTCTCTCGATGTCTTTCCGTATAGCTCGGCCGCGACCCCTGCGAACGAGAATCCCTATAGGCATTCTGTCTCTGATAATATTGATTTGACTGCCTTCGCTGATATTCACCATATCGTCCCTTCGTATTGTTGAATCGGGATCTCCTACGTTCTTCATACGGTTTATTCCTCCATCCGGGTCGCTCGTCTGTTCCACCGTAGCTCCTATCTCGGCTCCAATAGTACCCTGTGTCTCTTGGCCTGTCCGTCTCCCGCGGTGTTCGCTCTTCCGTCTGCGCAATTTTGTCAATCACGACCGTGTTTACATCTCTATTTTCCTGTCGTCCGGACCTCGCCTGTAACAGTGCGCTAGTGTGGTCAAGTTTTCGAAGAATCTCTTCACATCCCTCTAAAGTCTCGGCTCCTGACGCTATTACACTCTTCTGGACCTCTACAGGTAACTGTCGTATAATGGCTTGGACCAATTCGTCCTCCGGCACTGGTGGAGTCAAATACTGCAGCCTGGCGAGTTGCGATGCGAAGTACCCCGCATACCTAGTCGGATTGGACGTCGCATATCGTTTAGCGTATAGTTCCGCCCGTATGATCAATTGTTCTTCAGGGCTCCAAAAACGTTTGATTAATAATCGTTCGAACTCATCCGTGCTCGTGAACGTGTATCGAAATGCGCGAAACCAAGTTAATGCCGTCGATTCCAGGGACCTCTCAATAACTCTTAGTTCCCTCTCACGTGGTATCTTATTTTCCGCCATGTATTCACGGACCTCCCTCATAAATTCGATAGGTGTGACGTTATTAGTCCCATTGTTCCCCGAGAATTTCCTCGGCTGGTGGTCTATACTTCTAATGATAGTTAGGTGTCCCGCGGGATTTGTATTCCGTATTCTCGGTGTTGCGACTACCTCACCCGCCTTTCTAGAAGATGGGGCGTTTTCACTTTCCGTCCCGTTAAGAGGTGGCGTGTTTTCAATTTCGGACCATCTAACCCTTTCTGACTCCGATTTGTCTTTTATCTGCGTCATTTCCGCCTCTAAGTTGCCTAATCGAGTGAGTTGCCTTCCCTGTTGAATAATGATCTTCTCCTCCAACTCAACAATGGAAGTGTGGATAGATTCTCTCACATGTTCGAGTAATGTCGTTTGTGAATGAGTGATTTTCCTGTCATACGTGTCCTGGAATGATTCAACCTGTATCTGCATGTTTTTCACGTCCTTCGCAACCTCTTCTTTCCAACCTGACACGTCCTGTTTCAACTTATCCAGGGTTTCCTCGTTAGACTGACCAATTTGCTCAATTTTTGCCGTCAAATCTTGTCCCATGCCTTTAATATTACTGTTCAACTTCTCCTCAAGTCCTTCAATATTCCCCCGAAGCGAACTCTGAGTATCCCTGATTTGCCGTGCCATAGAATCTTTGAGCTCCGCGGTGAGCTCTTGGAATGTAGTTTCTACCCTTTTATCGAGTAGATTAATCTTATTATCTATAGCCTTTCCTGATAGCCTAAGATTACGTTCTACAGCATCAATGTTTTTCTGCAAATGCGATTCTGAACTCTTAAGATTAGATCCCATGACTTCTAATAAGTCGGTTCTGAGACCATCAACTTTATCACTAACATCTTTTTTTATTCCTGCTATTTGAGTGCCGACACCCTCTTGTGTCCTCTGTACCTCTGCTACCTGAATACCGACACCCTCTTGTGCCGTCCATAAGCGATCCATATCGCTCTTCATGTTTGTTTTAATTGACCCAACACTAACCTTAACATTATTCATTTCAGTGGTTGGACCATTTAATCCAACTTGGATTTGTTTTAATATATCAGCAATATTTTCTGCGGTTACTACTTGTGACATCTTACAATACAACTTAAATATAGGGGCCTACATGGGAATGTAGGTCGTCGAGTATAGCCATAACCTGAGATCGTGTACCAACCCTGTCAAATGGTTCACTAAAGGCTCAGTGTGATACGAGGTTAATTTTACACAAGAATTACACATGGCGAGCATCGCGCTCCCATCAAAGGCACGAATCTGACCACACAGTATACTCCCATCACCACAACCAATGATTGAGTACAAAAAACATGCCCATGACGGAAACGAAACACACCATCGTCGTCGAGCCCAACACGTTGGCGGCGCCACTTCCCCCCCCCTGTGCCCGTTTCTCCAATGGGACAGGCGATCACCCGGCCAACATCCCGGCCCCATCAGAAGAAACAGCCAAGGGAGTGGGTAAAAAAAAATTAGGGCATGAATCTTGGTTCATACAGACAAGACTCAAAGAAAAGCTCCAGCGAGCTAGAGACAAAAGGTCTCGGGTCGTTTACGGGTTGGGATGGCAAATAGACTGAACCAGGATTCACAAGCAAAACCCTAACTTGAATTGACAAACAGAAAAGAAAGGAAAAGCCCTCGTAAAATCACATCTGCTCCTTTATTGGCCAAAGGATAAATAAATATGCAACCTGCCTATCACGCACGAGTATAAAGTTAGGGTGGGACAAAGTCCGAGAAAAAAATAAAGTTCATAGTCCCTAAACAAACAAAAGAAAATTACGCTTATTCAAACTCGTGGGTGTCCTCTCTTAAAGTTCCGACAAGGAGATCGCCTTTCAAAAGCTAAATTAACCATAATTTATCGGTGCACACGCATGTAAACATCACTAGCCACTTATCACAAAGTTCACCTGCGGCAAAAAAAAACTCTAAGAAAATATCGAATATCTATGTAAATTACAACTGTCTACCCTTATACAGCAATGGACGGATCTCCTCTATCGAACTGCAAATGAATAATTAAAGAGCATCATGTTACATCAAATAGCACTCAAACATCGACTCAGCTTCACATAATATGACATTTCAACAATTAATTATAACCTATCATAAATTATTAACACAGCCAGATTGTGCTTACATATTTACACTACTAATTCTTATTATTATTACTGATTTATCTCCGCCTTTCCAACAACCTTGATCCACACTGTCATATTTGTCATTGTAATTAAATTATAGCATTGTCTAATGTTTATGAAAGGTTAAGAACCTCGCAATAAGGCGCCCTAGCGTATTTCATACTCACAACAAACATTTAATCGTAACCCTTCCGCCGAACACTCTGTGTGAAGATCCAAACAACCTGACTGTCGAGCGCACCATCAATTACACACCTGCGCTATTCAATACAACTCATCAATGAACGTAGCACGTTCGTCAAGAGGACCCTGTCCTCACAAATTCAATTCCACGGACATACGTCGCCCCGTGAATAACCTCGTCATAATTGACGGAATGATACCATATCTAATTACCACATAATTATCACATAAACTTGACACAACATCATCACAAAATAAATCATGCATTATTAGCATGTCTCAAGAACCCACACTAACAGAGCGTATCAACTTTATCGGGACCACGAGGTCGTATGATAATATGGCATCCTATCCAAGGAACCTTATCCGACAATCTCCAACCATATTCATTTGCCATAAAAATCTATGCAATCCGTGACAAACCTTTCAGAATAAAATTCGAATAATGACCTCTGAAATCGACATGCTAGAATCTCCCAGCAAGATGGGCATCTCCTCTTATCGTTACCCAATTTCAAATTATTATTATTATTATTATTATTATGTCTCAGAGAAGAAATACATGTCTTACTCCTACCATTGATGCTGTAAATTTATGTAGGTCAAATGACCCGAAAAGAAAGACAAAAAAACATCTGCACGACCCTATGAAAAAAAAATGATGCTCTTATTCAATCTGGAATAAATGATTATAAAGGGCGTTAAGTTACACGATCTCAGGTTATCTCATGGCATGGCTATCCGAGGTAGAAGTTCTCTTCTTTCTGATGAACAAGGATGGAAATGAAACGTCTTACTTTATATCCGGTGTCCTCGGAAATCCATGGCGTCGGCGTCGGCGTCGTCGTCGTCGTCTGCGGCATCAGGGCGGCGTCGTTCCTCCAGTGTCTCCGCGATGTGGTCTCCCAGCGTACTGGTAGAGGTATCCGCTCCCGGCACCTCTCGATCTCCTGGCGACGCCCATGTCCGCCTACAGGTTGTCCCCGGTCACCTTCAGCAGCGGCGTCTCCTGACGTCCCAACCATGGTCCACTCGTCCATCTCGTTGCGACCGTTCACCCCATTATGGCCCCTTTAGAGGTTCAGTGCAGCATAATTTGCGTGTTAATATGCATGTTGATTCCCAGAATATTTGAGTCCATGGTTATTAAGTTCATGCTGCCATGTGGCAATATTACATTTCACTATCTAGGAGCACTTTCACGCTCGCGCACTATAGCGTCTAGTTCCTGGTTCACTTGAGTTATATGTCTTCAATTTCCTTTAACCCAGTGACACACTTCCTTCCACGAGGAGCTATTTCGAGCTGGCCTTGATCGACATATCAAGTTGCTTGCGGCCTACAGTCTTCCAACACAAGCTTAAAGTAGATGTGGCCTTCCCTATTGCATTCTCACTGCGTTTCTTAAAATGCCACACTGCTATGCTATTTCCGAATGGATGTCTGTTACAATATAGGGCCTCGCGATAATGCTTCGCCTCGACTATCGTTATATAGTTCTTCCCCTGATACTCGTAATTTTAAACACCTCCTGGTATTCATCTTTAATGAACATAAATTGCCGGCATAAACGGACTTCCTTTATCAGTTCTAACTGTTTCCTCATATACTAGCGAGGTCGATATCGTCTTGAAATTCACACTGTTCGACAAACAAACTGACATACTTCACTGAAAAAAGCTCACTGGCAATACATGCACGCTAGTCTCAGGCTTCATGGCCTGCTGGTCACTCACGAAAACCATTCAAGTTCCCGATGTAAAATCACTGTCTACATGACATGGGCTACTCTTCCGTGCTCCGCTGTATAACATACTCGTCCACGCACTATTGACTCACACACTGATGACTCACATACTGCTGACTCACATACTGAACATTCCGGAACTGCGTCCTTCTTCGAGAAAAAGAAAGTGGGAGGGGTTGGAACCTTCTGGAGCATTCCCCTACTATCGCGGTTGCCTCGCCGCGTCATGCCATGACGTCATACTGACTCTCCGGTCTCCTCTCGATCTTCTGTCATCCGGGGCCGGTAATTGACCCTCACTGGATCGGTCACAATATCAATTCAAACACGGTGAAACAAAATTGAACGAAATTTGGTACAGAGGTAGCACTAGCAAAGGGCACCTCAGTGTCATGTTTTACATAACCGCCATCTTGACGAAAACGTAATGGCGGCCACCCAAATGTTAAAAGCTTAAATCAAATTACGACCAACCTAATCATCTGATCCCTACCACATTTTGCAACATTATACCTTTATATACGAAGAATCTTTTGAAGGAACTACAAGGTCATCAGCCCTATAATTTGCGGATGGCGGCCATGTATGTGTGCAAATAGATTCCCCCTATCTATTAAAACACGGTGAAATCGAATTGAACGAAATTTGGTACAGAGGTAGCACTAGTAAAGGGCACCTCAGTGTCATGTTGTATACCACCGCCATCTTGACGGAAACGTAATGGTGGCCACCCAAATGTTAAAAGCTTAAATCTCATTACGACCAACCTAATCGTCTGATCTCTACCCAATTGTGCAATAGTATACCTTTATATACGAAGAATCTTTTGACCGAACTACAAGGTTATCAGCCCAATAATTTGCGGATGACGGCTATGTATCTGTGCAAATCGATTCCCCCTATCTATTCAAACACTGTGAAAGCGAATTGAACGAAATTTGGTACAGAGGTAGCACTAGCAAAGGGCACCTCAGTGTCATGTTTTATATCGCCGCCATCTTTATGGAAACGTAATGGCGGCCACCCAAATATTCAAAGCTTAAATCAAATTACGACCAACCTAATCCTCTGATCTCTACTAAATTTGCAACAATATACCTTTATGTAGTAAGCATCTTTTGACCAAACGACAAGGTCATCAGCCCAATAGTTTGCAGATAGCGGCCATGCATGTGTGCATATCGATTCACCATATCAATTCAAACGCGGTGAAACCGAATTGAATGATTTTTACAGAGGTAGCCCTAGCAAAGGGCACCTCATATTCATGTTTAATATCCGTATAACAGGTTGTATTTCAACAAGCTACTACAACCAACATTCAATTATACTCCTTGAAAAGGACAAAGAGTTATAACAATACCCATGCATTTTGGAGAAAGTAGGCTATATGTTCTTTACAGCACATCTTGGTGTGTTTTTTTTTCGCGATTAAACCATCCGAGCGCCGTCAAATGGTATAGCAAATGCTATACACCTTGTAATGCACTGACATCTTATTCAGCTCAATTGTTTACATAACCTCAAGATGGTTTCTGTGTGAAATTTAAAAATTAACTTTTAATTTCTTGTGTCCTAATCATGCGATCGTAGCCAACGTTTGAACAATGAACCTACCGTACGCAATAATCATCATCTAATAGTACATAGCTCAGTGGTCTACAAAGTAAATAAAAATCCAACATGACGACCATCCGAAATATTTAGACGATTCTCAATATCAACTAATCTTTGATAGCAATCAAACTGAATTGTTTTCATAACCACAAGAAGGCGGCTGTGCGAAATTTTGAAATCTCGTATTTAGGCTATTTCCATTTATGAAAAAATAGGCTTATGAGTTAGACCTTTTGTCCGAGTGTGTGTGCGTCCATGTGTGTGCACCAGGGCCGTGCAATGGGCAAGGTGAAGCAGTGCTAGCGATAAATTTACTCGTGCCGGTGAAGCGCAGCCCTACTCTGTCCATTTCTTAGTAGTGCAACACATCACACTAGCACTGCAGCGCTTAGTCGCACAAGCACTGTCCATTCGACGGGGTGCTGCAGTACGTTTTGTACTGAGTGCAGAGCCTGGACACTAGGCGCACTAGAGCCAAAGTTTTGTCATATGCGTGTGGTCTGCCATGCTCATAATGTCTTTTGTGCATGGGGAGCACAAAAATATCTTAGTGGGAAAGCCACACCGTTAAGAAACACACCGAAGACGTATAAAACATGATATTTGGACGTACATGAACTAGATCTGCAACAAGGATACAGGAAGTTGCATATTCTTTGGGTTAGTTATTGTTGTTTTAAGGGGCGGAACTACGAGGTCATCTGCCCCTACTTTTTGGGTGATACAGCAGGTGCAGCGAGATATAATAATTCTAAAAATGGTATCAAGCATATTGGTAATCATGCATGTGACAGTAACATGGGCTGGTATGGAATCAGGAGAGTTAATTTTTTTTTTTTTAATTTGTTGTCATAATGTCACAAACCAGCTGAGGTAGCTACACACGCTAAAGTGCATGGTCAGACTACACCGAACTCGAAATACCACACACGGTCATTTCAAACCTTACCTCATTAATTTCATTTGTCATTAAATCCCCTCATGAGATTGACGTCATGAAGGGCATCTAGTCGTAATATCATTCCCACAAGGAAACTGTCTCACCACATCCCCTAACTCATAGCAACCGAAATAATTACGGGTAGAACAAACAACTACATTAGGACTATAAAGCTATAGTCTATTTCAATAACCAGATTCTGAATTCTGATTAGATTGATGCTGTTCAGGGATATGTGAATTCGAGTAACGTGCGTTAGTAAATTTATCAGGTTTTTAAACTGAACAATATTCCGTCGCAATCTGAGGTAATTTATGTCTTTTATTCGTATTTTTAACATCGCCTGAAACAATAACTCATGGAATTTACCTACACATAAGATATACGGCAAAATAAGCAAGTTGACATGAAATCCTTTTAACTTTTGAAGTTTTAGGACAATTTTCATTATTTCAACAGTATGGAAACCAAGAGTGCTTTCCTATATATTCGACGCGTCCATGAAATCATATAAAAATACGTATTTCCAAAATATTTTTGCGTGTCTTAGGAGTTTGAACTACCAGTATCCGGTACCAGTACAAAATTCGTCTAAATGTCGTCTTTCCTAGATGTGAATTCGACACGTCCATGAAAACAGATAAAAACACACTGGGTATCTCCAAAAGTGTATACATGTTTAATTAAAGTGGTTCGAACAGGTATCAATGCGCGTCTAAAATTTGTTTATATGTCGTCTTCCATAGATGTAAATTCGACGTCTCCATAACATCAGTAAAAAAAAAGTTGAGCCCTTATCAAAAATAGAAGAAAACATAACGACATCTAAAAGAACTTCCCACGGCAAATAGACGTCTATAGACGTTTAATAGATGGAATAACAATATCTAAATGTCCTCTATGAAATGTACTTCTAGCAATAGATATGAAAGAGATGCTTTTTAGACATAGTGAAACTTACTGTATCAGAACATCCGGCTATTAGATGCGATCATGTGCAATCTATTTCCGTCTATCGATTCCAATCAGACGGGTAATCTATTAGACGTATATTAAATGACGTAATATAGAGAATATTTCTGTGTAGCCATAGACATAAGATACAGTAGACACTAAATTTCAGCGTTAGTTTATTGAAATCAGGTAAGTAGTCAATTAATAGACGTCTATTTGATGAAGTAATCAATAAATTTAAGACAGTCCCAAAACTTCATCAGGTAGTATTTCAAGCAGTCAGACAGCCATCTAATAGACTTATATTAAATGGTGGATGCTTTCTATCGATAGGCTTTAAGGATATTCGTCCAATGTGACCACATAGGAATTTAAAAGTGTTGTGGTTAGTGTAGTTTGAGTCATTTCACATGGCCATGGCATTTCTTATATCACGTAATAATTCCCTGAATAGTTAGCGGTACAAGAGTACTACAGACAGGTTACCATGTTCCAGTGCCCGTGGTCTAGTGGATAACGTGCTGTCCTTCGAAGTCGGAGGTCCTAGGTTCAAATCCCGGTGAGTTCAACATGGAAATTTACCCTCTGGTTTCAAAAAGTCTGAAGCCGTGCCCAGGGCTTGTGTGGATGGAAGAGACTCTAAAGGCACGCGAAATGTGAATATGATTTGTATTTAGTTTAAATATTTAGTTGAAAGGGACCTCTACACGCCGTCTATGCTAGACCGTCTACTAGACGAAAAAATAGGTGACATTAAGGCGTCTATTAGACCATAGATTACACCAAATTTAGACCAACAATAATTGCTCTGAACGTTTATTATTAGACGAGTACTTTACGTCTTTTAGACGTCTATTTGCCGTGTGGGAATTATTATATACATCTAAAATCGGTATATATAGACGTCTAAAAGTGGGACGAAAAGTGGCCATCTAGACGTCTAATAGACGTCTAACGTAGATCTGTAATAGACGCCTAGACGTCTAGGGATGGACGTCTATTAGATTTCTATTAGACGACTAGTTGTTTATTGGAGATCTACAAAAGGAGTTTTATTGAGGGCTTACGAGTCCAAATTTTCTATAGGCCTTCCTAAAGCGCTGACCTACTTCTGTACACTTTTGCTTTGAACCATTGTCCAGCGTATTCTTCTGATCGAACTTACTAAGTCCCTTAAGGTGCACCCACCTCTTTCGTGCGCTGTTATGTTCCAATCCACTGCTGACGCTATAACCCAGGTTACAGCGTTTTGTTTTAGTTTCCCAGTAAGTTCAAAATCGCAAACGATTATGCACTCCGCTGGTAAGTGGTCTATCCCCGGATGTATTCTCCGCAGTATAGCAGTCGTCCAGGTCCAAACTGTTCGAGCCTCTTGGCAGGATGTCACTCTATGCACTAATGTGTCGACATCTCCACATCGTCTACGTTGAGCATCCTCGGCCATATTGTGACGTATGCGTTTAGTCGCCGTAGGCACAATGTTGATCACAGAGTAGAGTGTGGATCTCCACTGTGTTGGGATGTATTTATTTGAGGCATTCAACCAAATCGTTCTCCAATGTCTTTGGGTGAATGTATGTTCTATTGATAGCGGCTTCTGTTGCCCCTTCAGCAAATAAGTGTATAGATTCTTCGTTGAATTAAATTCCCCCTGAGTTTTCCTCTCCCGAGGTAAACTGTCTAACATTGATAACGGCACGAAAAGCCTGCTGTATGTGTCTATGTCGCCCACTAATCGTGATAAGTGCTGGTGGGTGAAGAAATGTCAGTTTTCTTTGACTACGCATTCCTGACATTGATCGGGGGATGGTGCGTCTTAAGAGGGCTTACATTTCATAACAACACAGGTTAGATTGAGGCCTCCTTGGAGATTTGGTAAGTACAATTGATCACGGGCGACTCTGTACAGCGATCCATTCCAAAGGTAGTGACCGATACACAATTCTAAGCGTTGGCTAATTTGTTTAGTTGCTTGTAAGAATTGTGCGAGATACCATATCTTGGATAAAGCAAACACATTAACGTGCCATACTTTCTGTATGAGATTGAGGGACCTGGTATGTTGCTGGAATAAGGTATGTCTCACTTTATTGATTACCATCGCCCAGTTTTCACTAATCATGTCTTGAAATTTGTTTTGGGAAATAATTCCCAAAATCTTCAACTTTTGCACAATAGGTAATGATCGAGTAGGCGTGTGTAACGGATGTTACCCAATCAACATATTTCCAGACTTTGATGGATTGACTTGGGATCCAGATGTTTCCTGAAGCTCGTTTATGATAGTCAGCATACGGTCTTCATTGTTTTCGTCTGTGAGAACAATACATACATCATCGGCATATGCTCGTACTGCCACTTTCTTCTCATTGATCGTCAGACCAGTTACATTCTGGTTTATCCTCCGGAGGAAGGGTTCCTGTGCTATGATGAGCAGGTTCATAGAAAGTGGGCATCCTTGACGAACAGATTTACGGATGGGTATTTTCGATGTGAGATGTGCATTAATGATTACCCTAGATTTTTCTGTTCTGTACAGTTCTGTAATGCATTTAATCAACCCGATAGGAAACCTAAAGGTTCACATTGTAGACCATATAAATGAATGTTTTTTTTCTATCAAAGGCCTTTTGAAAATCGAGACTGACGAGTGTCGTAAGGGGAAGATTAGGCGAAGTTCTCTCATGTACAATAATAATATTGCTTAACACCAACAAGTTCGAGATGATATTTTTACTGGAGTCGCACAGGATTGTCACTGCCCTATAATTTGTAGCAGTTGCGGTTTGATTCGGGATGCTATAATTTTTGTAAAGATTTTGCAATCTGTAATGAGAAATCCTCCATTCCAAGTGGTCTACTAATCTTCGGAATTAAAATATTAATTCCAGCAGTAAATTCCTCAGTTATGATTTGTGGGTTTCCCATAATCTCCTGGTCAATTTTAAGGAGATATTCTCCAAGTATATTCCACATTAATAGATAAAATTCATATGGTATTCCATCAGGACCAGGAGAGCGGTTACGTTGAGTTTGGCGAAGTGCTGTGAAAATCTCCGCCAAGATAATACCACTTGCCAGCATAAATCCATCCCCTGCGGTCAGTCTGGGTGGATTATGATGTAAGCTCCCATCTGTTTGCTCAATATTTTGTTGGATGTCGGAGAAAAATTTTGTGAAATACTTTGCACCAATTTGAAGGGTATGTTCGACTGAGTGCAGCCATGCTCGTCCCGAAGTTTAGTAATGGTATTTCGCTGCCTTTTACGCCTTTCTGATAAAATATGGAACAGTGATGAACGTTATTCTTCTATGACTGAGGGAATATTTGCTCGAATACATTCACCGTTTAAATAATTTACCTGAATATTTAAAATTGAATGCTTAACCTCTTTTTCATTTCGCCAAGGACATCGTCGCCATTTGCTTGCTTTTGCTGAAGTTCAAATAATAGTCTACCTCATAATAGAAGTTTAAAGTACTTCTCCTCTCCCACGCACGCTGTTTGGAAATTTGCTGGAAACACTTTTTTATAGCAGGTTTATCAACCTCGATTCACCACGTGATATGATATGGATATTACGACCTTTTACTGCGCAGCTTCATCCAAAGGGTTTCAAATTTGTTTCGCACATCTTGATCGTGATGGAGGGAAACGTTTAGTTTCCAATACCCGTGTTCATATATAGGTGGTTGTGACGTAGTTAAATATCGAAAATACAGTGCGTGATGGTCACTGAAAGATACTGCCACTACTGTGGAACTTTGTATGCATGCTGTCTCTCATTCCTCGTGCTATATATGCCCTGTCTATTCTAGATGCTGATCCGACAAGATAGAAAGTAAATTGGACGTCGGTTCCATGTTTAAGTTCCCACACATCATGGAGGTTAAATCCGTCTATGAGACTTATGAGGCTGCGGCAGTTGTTGAAAGCGCCGGTTTGATCTCGAGGGTTTAAAACACATTTAAAAGCGCCTGCTAATATGATAGTATTGATAGGGCCCTGGAGAAAGTATCTGATATCATCTTCAAATAAATGTTCTCTTGACAGACGACCTTGTGATCCAGAAGGGGCGTAGACATTAACAATTAATGTGTCCTCACATTGCAGAGCAATTATTCTGCCACTCGGGTGTAACTCCACTTCCGAAACAATTAACCCTGGTCCGTAAACGACAGCTGTGCTTCGGAGTGATGGACCAACATTTGCTATGTATTCGTACCCACTCAACCAGTCCAACTTTGGTTCATTTACTCCCTGAAGTAATAACATGTCAATATCATAAGTCCTGAAAAATCCTAAGGTAGAAAACGTGTCGTCAAACATATGATGCCATTGATATTTAATGTGGCAAAACCACGCAAGACACTCATATGCAAGAACAAAAGGATGAAGATGACATGCATCAGTATGTTTGAGTGCATTTTTAAACGACGATGAGCAATTATTTTAGGGGATCATAGGAGTGATGTTTTACTGGTGTGCACTTCCAGAGATTTACGGCGACTACGTGATGCGCTTCCTGTTTGTGTGTAATATGATTTAACTTCTTCCCTCGCAGTGTTTTTGTTGACAATTTTTATGTGAAGAGCATGGGTGTCCTTAATGTTGGCTTTATCTGTGACCTTGGGTTTAGCTCCTGTTTGTGTAGGTAGGGCACTTCCACTGACGCCCCTGATTTTTTTTAACTGACACTGATTGCAGCATCAGAGGTGGATGTAAACTCTGCCCCCAATGTAGTAGATAGGGTTTCCTGAACTACTGTATGTCTGTGCTTTGCGCGTGAAGTAATTAGGAGCGAACGGTATCGTTAGCTGGAGGGTGCTTCGAATGTACTGAGACTTTTGGGAAGCCTATTATTTGTGAGTGTTCTCGTTCTTCTTCTATGGCATCCTGAAATTCCATGTCTTCCGACCACGTAAATTAGGTTTTGGGTACGTCGGTAGTGACAGGTTCGTTAATGCTAAATGTCCCGACATTTTGGTAAGAAAATATTTCAACAGATGGCAGCACAGCCGAAGTGAAACCCCACGCAAGACACGGCACAAACCTAAAAGAATTGCTGAGTTTTAATTCACCGGCCGTGAAAGCCAATATACCATCTTTTTGGAAGCTGAATTTATTTATTATTTTTTCCATGAAGGGGAGATCCGATCTGAAAACTGCTATGTACTCTGTCTAGTAGCAGAATTGAGATAAATTGATAGCTAATTTTTTAATTTCAAAAACAGAAAAGTTGATGTTTTATTATAAATATAGCCTGTGATTACAATTAAAAAAAGCGGGTAATAAGAAAGTTGAGTTTTATTCACTGATTCCAAAGCCGTATCGAAAACCTAAATCGGTTGAATAGAATCGTACTTGGAACAAAAGGCGTGGTAGCCTATAGTAGAACAAGGTCGGTGAGAGCGGGGGGAGGGGATGGGATTCCTGAGCATCTAGTCCAATGTTGTGATTGACTGTGACAGTGATGGCTAGTTCTGAATTATTGTCCAGTTCTGGATATTTCTGAGTGATCCTTTGATATCATACCAGTTTGTACTTACGACTTCTAGTTTTAATTTTTGGGACCGTATCTCTGGTAGAACAGATACATGTACGATTTACATATAGGTACGACTGATGGAGAGCATTACGGTCATCAAGTGCAGTTAGTTTTACATTTTAGGTGAAAAATGGAGCCACCACCAAAACCGATTCAAGAAGGACTGGCATGCAAAACGAAATGTATTATCAATTTAAATTAGCGTCGCGAAATTAAATTGTTCAAAGGAATAGAATTTCACTCCTGGCGCGATTTAAATTTAGTAACAGAATTTTAATTTCGCTGCAGGGACGAAATAAAATACATTAGTCTTTTAATTTCGCTTCCGATGCGAAATAAAATGCATTACTGACTTTTAATTTCGCTCCCGGTGCGAAATAAAATTCGTAACAGACTTTAAATTTCGCTCCCAGCGTGAAATATAATCCGTTACAGATTTTTAATTTCGCTCCCAGCTACAACCAGAATTCTTAACAGACTTTAAATTTTGCTCCTGGCGTGAAATAAAATTCATTAAAGACTTTTCATTTCGCTCCCGGCGTGAAACAAAAACCGTTAGTCTTTTAAATTCGCTTGCGGCACGAATTAAAAATCATTACAGACTTTCAATTTCACTCCAAACACGAAATAAAATTCGTTACAGACTTTCAATTTCGCTCCCGGCTCGAAATAAAATTCATTACAGACTTTTAATTTCGCTCCCGGCTCGAAATTAAATTCTTTACAGACTTTTAATTTTGCTCCTGTCCTGAAATAAAATTCTATATAAGACTTTTCATTTTGCTCCAGGCACGAAATGAAAACGGTCACAGTCTCTTAATTTTGCTCCCGGCGCGAAATAAAATTTTTAAACGACTGTTAATTTTGGTCGTGGTATGACGAAAATTGCCGGCCCCATGGTGTTGGGGGTAGCGTGCCTGCCTATCACCTGGAAGCCCCGGGTTTGATTCCCGGCTCCGTTAGTGATTTTAGAAACGGACGTGTGGGTTGGAACGGTGTGCACTCAGCCTCGAGAGTAGCTGTCTGAAAGCCACGAAAACCAAGATTAACGGCCGAGGGAACCCGATGCGCTGACCAATATCTGCAGAGGGCTGGGCAGCGGTCGCTTGGTCCCTTCATGGGATGAAGTGCGACGGTTTATTTTAATGACACAAAATTTCCAAACAGCATTTAGTTTTGCTCCTGGCGTGAATTTAAAATGCATGGAACATTTCATTTCATGTCTGAAATTAAATCTGGTGTGGCATGCGATACAAAATGGCTGAGGACGCGTAAACATTTTAATTTCGCCGTGAGCGCGATATTCGGGTGCGAAATGAAATTGATTGTCAGCGCAAAAATTAAAATGGAAGCAGAATTTAATTCAAAGCACAATAACATAGTGAAAGGCGACGCAAAACTAATTGCAGTGCGAAACGAAATACTGTACTGTGCCCAACTCTAGGAATGGGTATTCCAAGTTTCAGACACCTAGATATCAAGGGAAAGGCTGTAGCCGCGTTTGAAAGTTGAGATATTTGAATATCGCGCTACATTGCTTCGAGAAGGAATTGGAAGAAATTTACCGATACTTGCATGTCAAGTGACGTAGCGAGTAATAGCAGAGGTCGAGGCTATTTATTGATTAAATAGTTAACCATGGAGTAGAGACTTGAGACTGGGATCAGATTACTGGCACGGCCAAATGAAAGAGAATGCAATTAGTATCAAGTAAATCGGACCAGGGATACGAGAGATATGAGGATTTCTAGATTACAACGTGATGACGCGTGACCCTGGCAGTTTTGAATAAAAGCCGGCTGGAGCAAGCATCGATAGCTCATTTTCAACACAAGCCCTTGCCTAGCAAGGTGCATCTACGCTGAGCCAAGGCACATGGTTGCCGGATCTACGCAGAAGTTCTTTTCAAAGTCGTGATAGTCACGAAAGTGCTGCGCTACGAGCTGGAACTTAGTAAGTTTCTGGCGAGGAGAATCACTGAGGTGATTGATTTTTCTACAGACATTGGTGGAAATATTTATATTTCTGCATGGACATATGCTAGACTTTGTCTAGAATTAGTATTTTGTCACAGTCCAGTAATAACATAATACTTGGATGTTTAAATCCATTTCAAGTCAGTTTTCATTTTTGTAACTAGTTAACCACTTCGATCTGTCAGTACACTGAAGACTAGTCTATAACGGTGGCGTTCATTAGTCTACGCAAGGGAAACTACAAGTTGCTTAGCGCATGGTAGATGGTGATATAATAAACCATGCCCAGGGAACGATCTTCAGAACAGCCGTTGATTGGTTAGACTGTCAGTGTTTTTCTTGTACTGATAAGATTACCGTGAGTTATGTTACAACTGACATATCTAAGAATAGATCACTTAGATCTGACCCCATTTAAACAAACTGTTATGGCTTTGATAGAAGCCCATATTAAAATGGAACAACAGTTAATTCAAACGTCAAGAGATACTACCACTATGTCCTACTAGACGGATTGTGGGTATATAATGGCGGCCGATACAAGGATTGTACATGCTTGTCCGATAGGGCATGTCTATGGATAAATCTGGCACAGACCAGGTTTACTACACTTCAAGACCATCAAGAAATGTAAGCCACATTTGAATTATATTATGCCTAGCTAATTGGAACAAACTATTTTTCTGCAGATGACCAACACATTTTTTTCTTCGTATTTAAAGCTTGCAATGATTTACGCAAGACTTGTTAGAGTTATTCTGAGTATTTCCAGCACTCAGAACAGTTTAGGATCGATGACCGAGCATTTCGAGCATTTATTAGAATATTTCATATTTTTGGGAAATCACGGTAATCAGCCGATGTAACTGTAAAAGTTAAATTTATTTTTGTTGAGGAATGGATATTTTTTTCATATTCGATGGTTCGAACATGTGGATTCTCACATAATGAGATGATAATTAAACATATTTAAAATAATATAACAAATAATAATAATAATAATCCACTAATAATAATAATAATAATTTTTATAATTTTTCTAAATAATTCTTGGACATTATATTTTCTAATAATCATATGTATTGAGAGCCTATGAAGTAGTTTAATCATTTCTAGTTTGGAACAGGAGATTTTCCGAAGGAGAGTGGTTAGCGCAAGCCCGCATTCAACCAACATTTCAGTTCTGGTTGAACAGTTAATATTTGCAATGAGTAAAGTATATTTTTCAGATAACACGGAGAGGCATGAAACGGGAAGCAATTGATATTTGTATCAAATAGGATATTTTTGTATTTATATAAAATCATGACGTAAATACACTCGATAGTGAAATAAAGATTTTCATAAGTATGGTAAATTCACGGGTTGAACTGAATGGTAAAATAAAATAAACTTGTAAGTTTATTAATCTTCCAGTGTTGATAACAAGCAGAGGCTTGATTTATTGTATAAATTTTGGGAAGATAATTTATGTGTGGAGTAGTTGAAATGCCATTCCCAGGTGCGCATGTTTAAGTCGCAGGAATGAAGAGGTTTTTTCGAGCATCAATCAAATAGCAGGTTCGATGGCTCAGGTTTATAGTAGGAGTATTGGAACTACACATTTCGTCGTATGAATGACCCGAAGGTTATTTCTTAGAAACCATCAGTTCTTATTTCAACCTTGTTTACGAATTCCATTTAGACTTTGATTTTGCTAGAACCCGGATTTGTCATGATAGTAGTTTATTCTTCTTCAGAGGAAGACCTTTGCCGTTGTTGTTGTAATATTGTGTTCTTACACAAATAATAGAATGGGCCACTGCCAATTAAAAATAATTCTTTAACCACGAGTAATTTGAAGGATATTTTCAAATCCTAGTGCCATGAACTAAATGAATTTATTATGAAACTATAATTCTTATTTCCGCATTCTGTCGAAGAATTGCAAGTTGTGAAAGTTGCTAAAAATGGCCATGAATATAAATATTTTTTATAATAATGATTCCAAGTGGATAATTGAATAGCTGAATGGTTTAACCATTTATTGATCAAGTTGATGATTCAGAAATCATATATTTTGTTAGGAACTTGAAGTTCATAATCGAGTCACTTCTCGAAATGTTTAATGTCAGAAGAACAATTAATTGTTGTTGTGCTTCGCACAGTTCTTCGATGCTATGCTCAAGGTCAAATACTTTTCAGATGTTATTAATATGTGTAAATAATTTGTGTTGCTTCTATGATGATAATATTTTTCGACAATATATTTTTGAAACTGGAAAAATAAGTGAAAGTTAAAAATTCTATGAACATTTATTCTACGAGTGTTAATATCATGTAAATTCAAACAGTGATCTACGATATTTCCAGTAGAGACAATTAACTTTGAACTGGAATTAATCATTAATAATTTTGGAACACAGTCTACAGGACTATTAATCGGACTTGTGTTTCCAAAAATGATTGTCAAATGTGTTTGGAAAATTTCTGTATATTGTGTAAATAAGAGTGTGGATCGCCACACGTGAGTGATGCTACTTTGAGCATTTTTGCAGTCAATTTTAACTTCAAAATAAACTGAGATAATTTTACAGGATGTGTTACTCCCAATTAAATCTCCTTCTATCCTTATTGTTGCATTGAGCCAAAAATCAGTAAAGCATTTTTTTAATTTGATGTCGTTTTTGCGATTTGCTTTAACCCATCTGGCGCTCCGGGATATTTTGACTCTCGTGCTGACTGATTATTGGTAAAATGCATATGTGGTCGTGCGGACTCCGGTCTAAACGGGCACATAAAATAAGATAGAGAGAGAAATGGCTTCGAACGTGGGTCCCGATTTAGACATGGTCAATCGCAAGCCGATTTAAATTGTGATAATTTTTATAGAAATATTTTGGGAGTTGAGAGATGTCTGGTTTGGATGAATAAATTAGTAGGAAACCCAATTAGTGGGGAAAATTAAAAATTTAACTGGAGTAATAATTAGAATGGGTTTGATAATTTTTGATAATGGCTTAACCATTAGGGCGTCAAGTAAATTCAGTAGTAAACGTTCGATGACTGGACATACACATTATTAGAATCCAGGTGGAGGATATTTGAGAACTTGCATATTTTTTCTTGTGATATTATGGTAAATGTAATTCGTAAAAGTAGAGAATTTTGTTTTTCCATCACGTCGATATTAGGACAAATCTCATTTTTTTAGAGTGTTCCAATTAGCTATTCATATTTCTTGTTCTAGTTATAAGCTTGTGTTTGCCACTGTTGTATACCCCTAAGTTTTGAATAATAATTGAAAATTATGGAAGAAATGATGAGGATGATGAGGAGTTTGGAGGAGAGTTCAAAAGAGGCTGGACTGCGTGTAGCAGCCATTATGAAAGAAAATACTGAGGCTTTGGAAAGGAAACTTAAAGAAAATTCTGATTCTTTAGAAAATAAACTTAAAGAAAATTTGAATGATAAACTTAAAGAAAATTCTGATTCTTTAGAAAATAAACTTAAAGAAAGTTCTGATTCTTTAAAAGGTAATTTGAAAGAAAGTTCTGATTTGTTAGAAGGCAGGTTAAAAGATAACTTGAAAGAAAGTTCCGATTTGTTAGAAAGCAGGTTAAAAGGTAATTTGAAAGAAAATTTAAATAGTAAATTTAATTCAATGGAAAGTAAATTTAAAGAAAATTCTGAAATTTTGAAAATGACACTTGAGAGTAAAATGAATAAATTATGCGAAAAAACACATGAGCTCGAAACTTCATTAGCTACTAACGCAAGTTTAATGGACGATAAATTTCGCGATGCCGATCTTCGATCTCAAAGCTTAGCTGATAGGATAGAACATGGTCTTAGGAAAGTTGGTGAAGACATGGTCAACCTGGAAGTCAGAGTGAAGAAGGAGAGTAATGAGATGGGAATTCTAGTTGTTCAACGGTTGACAGAACAATTCAGAGAACTTGTCATGGGAGAAATAAGAGAAGGTGTGATTAATGAGTTACAAACTGAAATCAAAACCACAGTTGTCAATGAAATTAAAGATACACTCAAGCTGGATAACCAAGAAGGAATCAAGGAGATTAGGGAATCTTTGTCATCCCATATTGAAGTAATTGCCAAAGATATCCAAGCAACTCAGAAGGACATATCAGATATGACAGGGTCATTGAAAAGTCATGAGGCTGTTATGAATCAGATATCCACTGATGTTAAGGAGAATTGTAAAGATACTGAAGCGATTAAGAAAATGGCAGAAGAAAACCAGAAGGAACTTGAGGCTATGAAAACTCAAATCAAGGATGAGAAACAGTCTGATCATCTGTTGAAAATGCCAAATGTAAGGGGAAAGGAACAGATACAGATAAATCTAGGAGCAGCTAGAGAGACTGATAGACAGGATGAGGTCAGGACAGTATTTCAATCCAACCCCATAACTGTATTTAAGAATATAGAAGATAAGCCTTCTAAATTTTCAGGGCGAGATTCTGTGACACCCGTGGAATTTTTGAGAGAAGCAGGGGATTACCTGAAAGATTCCATGATCCCTAAAGAAAGACAGATCCGAGTGATAGAGAAGTTTTTGGAAGGTCCTGCACTTCTTTGGTTCAGAGCATTTAGATCCACTCTAACCACTTTTGAGGAGTTTTCTCGTGGGTTATTGAAAAAGTTTTGGTCCCCGGAAACCCAACAGCAAGTCAGAGCAGAGTTATATTCGAAGAGATTCTCGACGTCACAACCTACTCGATACTCTACGTACTTTTCTGGACAGCTGTCTAAACTCCAACATTTAGATCCGCCGATGCCAGATAACGAATTGATTACTGCATTGATACGTCAATTTCCAGCAGACGTCCAGAGGACTTTGATCGCTGCTGATATCTATAATATGGAACAATTTGATGAAGTATTACAGAAGCTGGATCATACAAACGCTCAATTCTTCCATCAGAAGGGAGGAAAGAATAACAACGCTGTGTACGCTGTTATGGCTGATAGTTATTCTCAGACACCTCGAGAGATTCGAGAGGAGCGAGAAGAGAAAACGCCGAGGGAAGATTCCAATAAGAGAGGATGGAACCAGTACAGTAACAGATAAAGTTACAAACCATATGCGAGACCGGATGGTGGTAATCGATACAATACTCGATGGAGAAGACCACGAGATAGTCAAGGAAGGTACCAGGAAAGAAGATATTATGGTAGAAACAACTACAATAACAGAGGGAATGTAGATACTCGTCAGTCCAATGAAGAGTTCAACAAGGAGACGAGGAAAAATTTGGAAGCAAGACACCATGATAACTTGCAGTTTTTGGAGCAGAGGCCCAATGAACCAGGTCCATCGGGAACACAACAATCCCGGGGGAATGGTAACGAAAAAAAAACTTCGAATTCACAGTAGAAGATAGAATTTTGAATACTTTCACTTCCAGAATTATTAAATGGCAAACAGAGGATGATGACTTAATTCGACAGAATGACGAACGAAAAGAAATGGGTACAAGAATTAGAATGCCGATCATATCATGCGAAGTATTCGGTATGCCTGTCGATACTTTGATCGATACTGGGGCTATGCTTTGTCTGGTGAGTGAGAAGCTTTATATTCTGTGGAAGCTCAAAGAGAATTTAGAGGAGATTCCAGTATCAGGAATTAAGATCCAAGGAATAATACCCAATAAAATATCTCTGTGTAAAACACAATTATACTTATGTATTACGATTGGAGGACATGATTTCCGACATGTGTTTGTTGTAATGAAGGACATGGCTTTTGACATGATATTGGGAGCAGATTTCATTCAGAAATATCAAGCAGTGATAGATATGAAGACAGAGACGATCAAATTCAAGAATACTGAAGAGATAAACTTCGAGGGAAAAGAAGAGGAAGACATCGAGGGAGATGCTCAATGGTCTCTGATATTTCATGAAGCTGAAGGAAGAGAAGTCTACACTGAGAAGGAGTCCCCAGAGCTAGGGAAGATTTTGGAACAGTATCACGATATTTTTGATATTAAACCTGGAGAAATTGAAGATTTTGAATATTGTGGAAGTAAACAACAATGGAACCTATGAAATCGCTAATACACGAACTGGTAACATCGTGGGAACTTATAATGCATCAAATTTGAAGATTTATTATTCAAGAACCAGATGATTTAATGTGTAGATAGGAAAAATAAAAAATTTTCAATTTTTATTTTTTGCTAGGTGTGGGGTGGATGTGCCCAACTCTAGGAATGGGTATTCCAAGTTTCAGACACCTAGATATCAAGGGAAAGGCTGTAGCCGCGTTTGAAAGTTGAGATATTTGAATATCGCGCTACATTGCTTCGAGAAGGAATTGGAAGGAATTTACCGATACTTGCATGTCAAGTGACGTAGCGAGTAATAGCAGAGGTCGAGGCTATTTATTGATTAAATAGTTAACCATGGAGTAGAGACTTGAGACTGGGATCAGATTACTGGCACGGCCAAATGAAAGAGAATGCAATTAGTATCAAGTAAATCGGACCAGGGATACGAGAGATATGAGGATTTCTAGATTACAACGTGATGACGCGTGACCCTGGCAGTTTTGAATAAAAGCCGGCTGGAGCAAGCATCGATAGCTCATTTTCAACACAAGCCCTTGCCTAGCAAGGTGCATCTACGCTGAGCCAAGGCACATGGTTGCCGGATCTACGCAGAAGTTCTTTTCAAAGTCGTGATAGTCACGAAAGTGCTGCGCTACGAGTTGGAACTTAGTAAGTTTCTGGCGAGGAGAATCACTGAGGTGATTGATTTTTCTACAGACATTGGTGGAAATATTTATATTTCTGCATGGACATATGCTAGACTTTGTCTAGAATTAGTATTTTGTCACAGTCCAGTAATAACATAATACTTGGATGTTTAAATCCATTTCAAGTCAGTTTTCATTTTTGTAACTAGTTAACCACTTCGATCTGTCAGTACACTGAAGACTAGTCTATAACGGTGGCGTTCATTAGTCTACGCAAGGGAAACTACAAGTTGCTTAGCGCATGGTAGATGGTGATATAATAAACCATGCCCAGGGAACGATCTTCAGAACAGCCGTTGATTGGTTAGACTGTCAGTGTTTTTCTTGTACTGATAAGATTACCGTGAGTTATGTTACAACTGACATATCTAAGAATAGATCACTTAGATCTGACCCCATTTAAACAAACTGTTATGGCTTTGATAGAAGCCCATATTAAAATGGAACAACAGTTAATTCAAACGTCAAGAGATACTACCACTATGTCTTACTAGACGGATTGTGGGTATATAATGGCGGCCGATACAAGGATTGTACATGCTTGTCCGATAGGGCATGTCTATGGATAAATCTGGCACAGACCAGGTTTACTACACTTCAAGACCATCAAGAAATGTAAGTCACATTTGAATTATATTATGCCTAGCTAATTGGAACAAACTATTTTTCTGCAGATGACCAACACATTTTTTTCTTCGTATTTAAAGCTTGCAATGATTTACGCAAGACTTGTTAGAGTTATTCTGAGTATTTTCAGCACTCAGAACAGTTTAGGATCGATGACCGAGCATTTCGAGCATTTATTTGAATATTTCATATTTTTGGGAAATCACGGTAATCAGCCGATGTAACTGTAAAAGTTAAATTTATTTTTGTTGAGGAATGGATATTTTTTTCATATTCGATGGTTCGAACATGTGGATTCTCACATAATGAGATGATAATTAAACATATTTAAAATAATATAACAAATAATAATAATAATAATCCACTAATAATAATAATAATAATTTTTATAATTTTTCTAAATAATTCTTGGACATTATATTTTCTAATAATCATATGTATTGAGAGCCTATGAAGTAGTTTAATCATTTCTAGTTTGGAACAGGAGATTTTCCGAAGGAGAGTGGTTAGCGCAAGCCCGCATTCAACCAACATTTCAGTTCTGGTTGAACAGTTAATATTTGCAATGAGTAAAGTATATTTTTCAGATAACACGGAGACGCATGAAACGGGAAGCAATTGATATTTGTATCAAATAGGATATTTTTGTATTTATATAAAATCATGACGTAAATACACTCGATAGTGAAATAAAGATTTTCATAAGTATGGTAAATTCACGGGTTGAACTGAATGGTAAAATAAAATAAACTTGTCAGTTTATAAATCTTCCAGTGTTGATAACAAGCAGAGGCTTGATTTATTGTATAAATTTTGGGAAGATAATTTATGTGTGGAGTAGTTGAAATGCCATTCCCAGGTGCGCATGTTTAAGTCGCAGGAATGAAGAGGTTTTTTCGAGCATCAATCAAATAGCAGGTTCGATGGCTCAGGTTTATAGTAGGAGTATTGGAACTACACATTTCGTCGTATGAATGACCCGAAGGTTATTTCTTAGAAACCATCAGTTCTTATTTCAACCTTGTTTACGAATTCCATTTAGACTTTGATTTTGCTAGAACCCGGATTTGTCATGATAGTAGTTTATTCTTCTTCAGAGGAAGACCTTTGCCGTTGTTGTTGTAATATTGTGTTCTTACACAAATAATAGAATGGGCCACTGCCAATTAAAAATAATTCTTTAACCACGAGTAATTTGAAGGATATTTTCAAATCCTAGTGCCATGAACTAAATGAATTTATTATGAAACTATAATTCTTATTTCCGCATTCTGTCGAAGAATTGCAAGTTGTGAAAGTTGCTAAAAATGGCCATGAATATAAATATTTTTTATAATAATGATTCCAAGTGGATAATTGAATAGCTGAATGGTTTAACCATTTATTGATCAAGTTGATGATTCAGAAATCATATATTTTGTTAGGAACTTGAAGTTCATAATCGAGTCACTTCTCGAAATGTTTAATGTCAGAAGAACAATTAATTGTTGTTGTGCTTCGCACAGTTCTTCGATGCTATGCTCAAGGTCAAATACTTTTCAGATGTTATTAATATGTGTAAATAATTTGTGTTGCTTCTATGATGATAATATTTTTCGACAATATATTTTTGAAACTGGAAAAATAAGTGAAAGTTAAAAATTCTATGAACATTTATTCTACGAGTGTTAATATCATGTAAATTCAAACAGTGATCTACGATATTTCCAGTAGAGACAATTAACTTTGAACTGGAATTAATCATTAATAATTTTGGAACACAGTCTACAGGACTATTAATCGGACTTGTGTTTCCAAAAATGATTGTCAAATGTGTTTGGAAAATTTCTGTATATTGTGTAAATAAGAGTGTGGATCGCCACACGTGAGTGATGCTACTTTGAGCATTTTTGCAGTCAATTTTAACTTCAAAATAAACTGAGATAATTTTACAGGATGTGTTACTCCCAATTAAATCTCCTTCTATCCTTATTGTTGCATTGAGCCAAAAATCAGTAAAGCATTTTTTTAATTTGATGTCGTTTTTGCGATTTGCTTTAACCCATCTGGCGCTCCGGGATATTTTGACTCTCGTGCTGACTGATTATTGGTAAAATGCATATGTGGTCGTGCGGACTCCGGTCTAAACGGGCACAGTACGTGGCACAGGGGTTTGTTTTCGTGCCATGGTCATGTGCTGAGGGTAAGAAGGAAGTAGTAAGGAATGCCCCCCCCCCCCCCAGGAATTTCCGGAAATGTTAGAATAAAGAATGTAGAAATGAGTGGAATGACCGCTCACCTCTGTTGTTCGAGTAACCCCCCTTCGAAACAGAACTCCATATACGCCGCTGGTACTACCACAGACGAGTTACTGTTATTTGTAACTCTTCAGTCAGTCAACACTAATTTGCCCGATAACTGGGTGGCATACAACGTATATAAGATGTAAGTAACCCTCCTGGAAAAAAATTACATTTATTAGACTTATGATTACTAAAATTGCTGCATTATAATAGTGACCATAAACTAATACATGTAAAGTTTTCCATGAGTGTTATTTACATATTACTGCATATACATTGTACCACGCCCAGTTATTGGGTAAATTAGTGTTGATTGAAGAGTTACAACTGACAATTTGTATTGTAATGGGAGTTCGTCACTCATCTTGAATGTCTGTCCGCACAGTACATTCGTCTTCTTGTTCGCTATGGAACAAGTAAAGGTACTTGTTGCCCCATTGTACACAAAGTATTGCGTTATGAACGTCAGAGAGGGCCAGCCACGAGTCCGAGGTGCAGTGAACGACGATAGTGATGTTGATCCCATAGCACTGACTTTCTCCTACACTGGAGTGATGACCATTGTATGACTAACGTTGCTGTTGCAGCCCAGCAGATTGTGCAGGCGGTGTACGGTAAGACTGCTCCTGCTGCCAACGTCAGGACTTTGAACATCGCTCCGAACATAATTTCACCCTCGAGGACTTTGAACACCGCTCCGAACATAATTTCACTCTCGTAACGAATACATTTTAATTTCAACAACGAAATGAAATGTTCCATGCATTTTAAATCACGTCGGAGGGCGAAACTAAATACCGTTTGGGAATTTTATTTCACGCAGGGAGCGAAATTAAAAGTCTATAACCGAGTTTTATTTCGCGCCGGGAGAGAAATTAAAAGTCTGTAACAAATTGTATTTAGCACCGGAAGCGAAATTAACAGTCTGTATTGAATTTGATTTTGCGCCGCGAGCAAAATTAAAAGTCTGTAATGAATTGTATTTCATTCCGGGAGTGAAATTAAAAGAGTGCAACGAATTTTATTACACACCGGGAGCGAAATTAAAAGTCTGTATCGAATTTTATTTTGCGCCGCGAGTGAAAATAAAAGTCTGTAATGAATTGAAGAGCTCGTTTCCAAAACTCAATAAGTCAGCTTTGGACGAAATTGAGAAATCCGTTGGATCTTGTTCGTGAGGTGTAGACCTATGTATGTTACTAATATTTTATTCCAGAACTCACTATGTCATCGTAAATTGTAACGTAGGATATTGCATTTTTTCCAAAACTATACCATGTCAGGCCGTGATGTCTTCCAAACTCTGCTAAGTCTAACGCGCCTGTTTCTCGCCAGTAACCTCTTGGCTGTTTCATGCGTCGTATGTTGATGAGTTGTGTTTAAGAGAAAGTTTCGACATTTTAAGAAAGTGTACAAGATGAGTGACTTTGATTTAGAAGGATTAAAGAGTCTTCTAGAAGATTCCGGTCGAAGCAGGAAGAGATGTAAACACCTGGGATAAAACAAAACGCAAGCATGCAAGAAACAGTTCAAGTGCTCACCCTGCATCTTGTATCGCTTGTAATCATGCTGGAAGACCGAACTATACATGCAAGGTAGGATTGTTGAGTCAAGTAGACATCACTCATTTCCGTGACAAACTGTATGCCAACAAATCAAAAGTGGAGCAGGATAACTTCCTTTTAAAATATATTGTAACAAAAGAACCAAAATCACATCGACCAAGAAATGTAGGCAATCCCCGTGCTAGGTTATTAACACAATATTTTATACGGAGGAAAGCCGGCCAGATTATACGAGTTTGTGCTCAATCTTTCTGTTCGGTAACAGGAATGAGTAGATTCAGATTGAATCGTTTATCTAAGAACTTCAATGCTACTGGTGAACAATGTAAAGAGAGCGGTGGTCGTATTAAAGCCAAAGACATGGAAACTGAGGTTTCAATTGTTAATTTCATTAAGACATTGAAGTGCAGAGAAAGCCATTATGGGAGGGCAAAGAGCGTACGAGTTTACATGGACCCAACACTTTCCGTCAGGAAGATTTGGCGATTGTGGAGAGAGGCTAGGGTAAGTGCTTCAAAATCAGTCGCATCTTATAGCAAATTTCATAGAATTTTCCAAACACGATTCAATATCGTGTTTGGGCAGCCGAAAACCGACACATGTTCATACTGTGAAGAATTACAAATCAAGATACAAAATAATTCTACATCACCAGCCGAAAGGGCAGACCTGATGGGATGTTACAGATTGCACAAATTACGAGCCAAAAAATTTTATGAAATTTTGAAGCGAGAGGAAGATAATGTTCTGAAATAGCATTTTACATGCAACAGAACCAGCCCCTTCCCATGATTAGAATTTCCGAGACTGTTTATGCTCGACAGCTTTGGTTGAACAACCTAACTTTTATAATTCATGTTGTTTGAGTCTTCAGTCTTTTGACTGGTTTGATGCAGCTCTCCTTGCCTCCCTGTCCTGAGCTAATCGTTTCATCTCTACATAGCTACCACACCCTACATCCGAGGCAATCTGTTTAACATATTCTAACCTTGGTCTACCCCTACAGTTCTTGTCCTCGACCCTTCCTTCCATAACTAAGCTTGCTATTCCTGGGTGTCTTAGTATGTGTCCTACCAACCTATCTCTTCTCTTCATTAGCAGTCGCCAGAAACATCTCTCCTCTCCCACTCGCCTTAATACCTCTTCGTTTGTAACCCTATCTACCCATCTGATCTTCATCATTCTCCTGTAACACCACATTTCAAATGCCTCAATTCTCCTCTTTTCTGCTGCACCAATAGTCCAAGTTTCACTTCCATAGAGCGCCACGCTCCAGACAAAGGCTTTCAAAAATGACTTCCTAATACCTAAATCTATATTCGATGTCAACAGATTCCTTTTTTGTAGAAAGGCTTTCCTTGCCTGAGCCAACCTACTTTTTATATCCTCTTTGCTTCGTCCATCACTGGTTATTCTGCTTCCTAAGTAACAGAAGTCTCCTACTTCCTTCAGCTTTTCACCTGCCAATTTGATCTCCATAGAGGTTTCTGATTTATTTCGGCTGCATTCCAGTATTTTTGTTTTACATTTATTAATTTTCATCATGAAGTCTTTCCGTAAGACGGAATCCATACCATTCAAAAACTCATTCAAATCCTCAGGCTTGTCGGCCAAGATGACGATGTCATCAGCAAATCTCAGAGTTGAAATTATTTCTCCTTGAATCTTCACTCCCACTTTAAATTTTTCTCCAATTTCCTTCATTGCTTGTTCAATGTAAAGATTGAAAAGGAAGGGTGATAAGTTGCAGCCTTGCCTTACACCTTTCATAATACCAGCTTCTCTCTCATATCCTTCAGCTCGAATGACTGCTGTCTGGTTTCTGTATAGATTGTATATCACCCTCCTATCCCTGTATATTATTCCAATAGATTTCAAAATATCAAACAATTTAGTCCAATCAACGTTATCAAAAGCCTTTTCTAAGTCTACAAATGCCATGAACGTTCTCTTATCTTTCCTTATTCTACCTTCCAAAATCAGCCTAAGACTTAGTACAGCTTCCCTTGTTCCTACATTTCTCCTGAAACCAAACTGGTCTCCACCCAACTCCGTTTCTATCTGGCTTTCAATCCTCTTGTAAATTATTCTAGACAGGATCTTTGAAGCATGAGTAATCAAGCTGATTGTACGGTAATCTTCACATCTGTCAGCTCCCACTTTCTTTGGTATAGGGATGATAACATTCTTCTTGATGTCAGGGGGTACCTCACCTGTCTCATAAATCCTACACACCAAGTGAAATAACCTGATCAGACCTTCATCTCCTATGCAGCGTAGCAACTCAATCGGTATATCATCTATGCCTGGTGCTTTGTTCCTGCCTAAGTCCTCTAATGCTCTGTCAAATTCTGATCTCAATATTAAATCTCCTTTTGCATCCTCATCAATTTCCTCCTCCCTTTCCATTACATGATTCTCAATCTCCTTTCCCTTATACAAGCACTCTATGTAAGCTTTCCATCTCTCAACCTTTTCTTCCCTATCTGTTAGAGGCTTTCCATTTGTGTCCCTAATATTACAGCACTTAGTCTTCTTTTCCCCAAAAGTATTCTTAATCCTTCGATAAGCTGTGTCTACTTTTCCTAATTTCAGACACTTTTCTATACCTGTACATTTCTCTTTCAACCATTCTTCTTTCGCTTCCTTGCACTTCTTGTTAACCTCATTTCTCAGACGTCTGTATTCTGCTTTCCCCTCTTCATCTCTTAGATTCTTGTGTCTCCGCCTTTCATCCATCAATTCTAGTATATCCTGAGTGATCCACGGTTTTCTACCTATTCTTTCTTTCCTACCAATGTTTTCTTCTGCGGATTTTGTTATTTCATTCTTCAAAAGTGCCCATTCGTCTGCAATTGAAGTTTGTTTAGGGGTTTTGATTAGTCCTTCCTTTATACTCTTCTTGAATCTTTCGTTCACATCTTTTACTTTCAGTCTGTCTATTGCCCACCTTTTCGGCTTTTGACTTTTCTTCAGTTTCTTCAACTTTAATCTGCATTTCATTACAACCAGATTGTGGTCAGAGTTTATGTCAGCACCAGGATATGTTTTACAATCCAAAATCTGGTTTCGAAACCTCTGCTTGACCATAATGAAGTCGATTTGGTAACGCCCTGTATCTCCTGGTCTCATCCATGTGTATATTCTTCTATTGTGGTTACTGAATAAGGTGTTAGCTATGACCAACTCATGTTCGGTGCAGAATTCCATCAGCCTGCTTCCTCGATCATTCCTTTCACCTAATCCGAAATCTCCTACTATCTTCCCTTCCCTCCCTTTTCCTACCACAGCATTCCAATCTCCCATTACTATAACATTTTCATCACCTTTGATATACCTCAGAATGTCATCTATTTCTTCGTAGACCTTTTCAACATCCTCATCATCAGCTTGACTGGTAGGCATATAGACTTGTACCACTGTGGTGCACGTAGGTTTAGTATTGATTTTTGCTACAATAATCCGTTCACTGTATTGCTCATAATATTCCACCCGCTGTCCAAGTTTCCTACTCAATATGAGACCAACCCCTGCTTGGCCTTTATTTGATTTAGTGCTAATGACCCTATAGTCTCCTGACCAAAAGTCCTGTTCTTCCTGCCAGCGCATTTCACTAATCCCAACCAAATCCAACCTCAACCTATCCATTTCCCTTTCTAAGTTTTCTAACTTTCCACTTCCTAGCAGACTTCTAACATTCCACGCTCCGATCCGTAGAATGTCAGATTTCCTCTTTGTTACTTCTGTGATGTTAACCCCCTCTCGAGTAGTGGGCCCCACCCGGAGATCCGAACGGGGGACTAGTTTACCTCCGGATTGAAATTTTACAAGGGAGGAGGCCATCATCACATGTAATTATGCATAGAGAGGTGCATATCCTCGGGAATAGCATTACGGCTGTAGTTTCCCGTTGCTTTCAGCCGTGCAGCAGAACGCAGTGTAGCCATTAGTTGGCTTATATTTTCAATATCTTAACCGTCTATTAGACTAGTAAAGAATTGATTTATTCTGAAAGGCTGCTACTCCCTTTCAGAATAAGTAAAGAGCAATTCTACTACAAAATACTAACCTTCTACTAACAATTAAATACCAAAATTCTACTAACGAAAAAAATACTAAAATTTCACCAACAACAAATACTACCACTAAAACAGTCTGTCACCAGGCCCACTCACAAGCACCCTCACCAGCACACTCACACACCGCAGTCTAATAGAACAATGACATATATCTAATAAACAAATTAATTCATACTTACAACTAAAACTAACTACATACTTACTGTACAGTAATTTGAATTGACAATATTTACAAAATTTAAAATGATAATCTGGTAGCAAAAGTATCTACCCCGTCCCGGATTCGAACCAGAGATCTCTAGGTAGGTCGGTAGATACCCACAAAACCTCAAAGTAGACATTATAAATTAAAGACATTACGTAAGTTTATTTTATACATAACCTATGGAAATCACAACTAAGGCAAACATCGACCAATATGAAGGAGTGCAACCGATGTCAATCAGTTTGTCTAAAAATATAGTGCAATAGGACCACCACAGTACTGACAAATTTAAAGTTTTTATCAAGAAAAACTCTAAGAAGTTTACAGTCTTTTAATAACTTATCTTATGAGGTTGGATTCAAGAAGTGCCATTTGACCATTAAACCACTGGCAAATAGAAATTCAATGTCCCTCATCCATGGCCCTCATTGAAAAGGAAATAATGAGGGAGTAAACATACATTTTATTATTTAGTTAATTATCCATTGTATGGTATTTACCTAAAGTTAAGTAAATGTATGATTCTCATTGTATTAAATGCTTATGGGTCATTCTCCAGAAAAGGGCAGATTTGATTGAAAAGAAATAATAATCCAAAACTTTTATGTTTTTATGTTGTAATTTTTTATGGGGCACAGTATTTAATGTATAATACTATATCATAAATGGTTTTGTAAAAAGAATTTTTTTTTGTTTAAAAAATCTTTGTTTATTTTTGTTGGTAACGGTGGCGAAGGTAACGGAGTTGAGATTTTTAAAAGAAGTCTGTTTTATTACAAACGAAGGCCTAATATACATCAAAATAAAGAGTAAACACTTCATTTTTCTTTGATCTTTACTTCAAAAACATTTTAACTCTTTTATCAATGCCACCGAAGCGTTTTAGCATGAAGTGGAGGTTCGACACAGGAATAGGTGGTTCTGGGATGACACAATATTTCACTGGTTTTTATTTCTTGGTCTTCTCTCCAGTTTTGTTCATGAAGTTTACAGTAAAAAATTCCCCATCTTTTGATTCTACAATTCCTAAAAACAAAAGTGTCAGTAGTTGTAAACACTTAGATCATTAACGGAAAATTAATTCATGAAAACGTCTAAAATGTGGAAAACACATTCATATATTCATATATTCTTGGACAGAAGATCAGTCTGGAAGAGGATCGAACGAAGTTGCATCAGCCTTGCATAACTTCCTACACTGTCTTGAAGAGAGGGTTCGTCAATAAGCAAAACCAGAAGGCATTAAATCTCAGAAAACATTGAGACTGTTCTCAGACTCTGCCACAAGTCAAAACAAGAACTCGACCATCATGGGCTTCTTGCTAGATTGTGTAAACAAAAGTGACATTTTTAGCCTACTTTCAATTTTTGCAAAAAATGAAAGTAGACTTATGAGATCAACACAGGGCCAAATAGTGTGTGTCTGTGTGTGTGAGAGTCTGTGTGTGAGTGTGTGTACTCTGAATATCTGTCCCCCCCTATCAATTCGAACACGGTGAATCCGAATTGAACGACATTTGGTACAGAGGTAGCACTAGCAAAGGTCACCTCAGTGTGATGTTTTATATCGCCGCCATCTTGACGTAAACGTAATGGCTGCCACCCAAATGTTCAAAGCTTAAATCCAATTACGACCAACCTATACATCTGATCTCAATTTTGCAACACTATACCTTTTTGTATGGACAATCTTTTGACCAAACTACGAGGTCATCTGCCCAATAATTTGCGGATGGCGGCCATGTTTGTGTGCAAATCGATTTCCCCTATATTTTCAAACACGGTGTAACGGAATTGAACGAAATTTGGTACAGAGGTAGCACTAGCAAATGGCACCTCAGTGTCATGTTTTAAATCGCCGCCATCTTGACGTAAACGTAATGGCGGCCACCCAAATGTTCAAAGCTTAAATCAAATTATGACCAACCTATTCATCTGATCTTTACCAAATTTTGTAACATTATATCTTTATGTATGAAGAATCTTTAGACCAAACTACGAGGTCATCTGCCCAATAATTTGCGGATAGCGGCCTGGTTGTTTGCAAATCGATTCCCCCTATATTTTCAAACACGGTGAAACCGAATTGAACAAAATTTGGTACAGAAGTAGCAGTAGCTAAGGGCACCTCAGTGTCATGTTTTATATCGCCACCATTTTGACGGAAACATAATGGTGGCCACTCAAATGTTAAAAGCTTAAATCACATTACGACCAACCTAATCATCTGATCTCTACCAAATTTTGCAACATTATACCTTAATGTATGGAGAAGCATTTGACCAAACTACGATGTCATCTGCCCAATAATTTGCGGATGGCGGCCATGTATGTGTGCCAATCGATTTCCCCTAACTATTCAAACACGGTGAAACCGAATTGAACGAAATTCGGTACAGATGTAGCACTATCAAAGGGCACCTCAGTGTCATGTTTTTATAGCCGCCATCTTGACTGAAACGGAATGGCGGTCGCCCAAAAGGTAAAAGCTAAAATCAAATTACGACCAACCTGATCATTTGAGCTCTTCCAAATTTTGCAAGAGCATACCTTTTTGTGGGACGCATCTCTTGACTGAATTACAAGGTCATCAGCCCAAGAGCTTGCAGATAGCGGCCATGTATGTGTGCAAATCGATTCATCATATCAATTCAACCACGGTGAAACCGAATTGAATGAAATATTGTACAGAGGTAGCACTAGCAATGGGCGCCTCATATTCATGTTTAATATCCGTATAGCACGTTGTATTTCAACAAGCTACTACAACCAACAGTCAATTATACTCCTTAAAAGGACAAAGAGTTATAACAATACCCATGCATTTACGAGAAAGTAGGCTATATGTTCTTTACTGAACATCTTGTTAATAAAGTGGGACACATATTTCCTGTCAGAGGACACAGTTTTTTTTTTACCTCCGGACCGAGTGTTTGGAAAAATCGAAAAAGTGTACAGAACTCTTGAAAAACTATTAGAGCCACAAGATTATCATGCTATTCTGGAAAAACATGGAGCTGTTAAACTTTTAAAGAGAGATTGGCGGCTACTTGAGTTTAAAAGGAGCGCCAATAATATAATGAAAACTAAGCTTCCATTCTTGACGAGGGAGCAGCGTGTTCTTCTGTACAAAAAAGGAACGAAAGAAGTGTTTGCCAAGAATACCTACAATGGAGACTTCAATGAATACGAAGTGTTAAAGAAGAAATCAGTCCATTCTTGGAGGAACTCATACAGATTGGTCCATGTAGTAGAGGAATGCATTAAAATATCTTCAGAGAAGAAGAAGGATGTTGCAGAACTTCTGAAGTTTGTTTCTCTGCCCGAACAAGCTCAGTTGTACTACAATAAATCTCTGAAGAACTTCGGTGGTGCAGATTTGGTTGATCACACAGAAATACACTATGCTGAAGAAGAGCCATTTGTGTAGTACAAAGTTAAGGCTGTGCAAGTGCGTTTGTTCTTGGAATTAATTTGCTATATTTTTGTATTATTATTTTTATTTTTTTTAAATGGCAGGTATTGGACAATTTAATAACGTTTTTCTGTTCCTCATTGATTTTCAAGGGAAGTTTGAGCAATCTAGAATAAATCACTAAAATTCCATTGCTTTACGTGCTTGCTTCCGATCTACCAAATGTGTAAGTTAGCATGTGCAAGTAGATGTTTTATCCCAGAACTCACTAAGTCTGTAGGTCTTTTCCAGAATTGACCTATGTCAAGTGACCTAGTTTACTTTTGGAAAAAAATGGCATTTTAACGTTAATAACTTCAAAATAGGGTTTTGGTTCGTTATCACTTTCCTTCATATTAATTTGAAAAACGTCTCTTTACTTCATAATGAAGTAATATTGCCAAAGTAGGCTCCGGTTCAAAATATGTCTGTCCTGAAAAATCATCATTTTTGACTTGGTGAGTTTTGGAAACGAGGTCTTCAATTGCATTTCGCGCCGGGAGCGAAATTAAAAGATTGTTACATTTTTTTTTTTTGCGGTGGGAGTGAAATTTTATTCAATTGCACAATGTAATTTCGCGTTGCTATTAAGTTTCGCGTAGATTTCGCTACGTCATTTCGCTTCGAATTAAGTTTCGCTTCGATTGAATTTCCCGCCGACAATCATTATCATTTCGCTCCCGAGTATCGCGCTCACGGCGAAATTAAAATATAGGCCTATTCGCCCCCCACAGCCATGCATTTCGTTTCGCATGCCAGCCCTGATTCAAGGGCATACCACTAAATCCCAGGTGGGATTGCGACTAAGTACTGTACCAAGAAAAGGAATCCAGGCCCTAAAAAACCTCTACACACATAAGATTTTTCCCCTAGTTTATATTTGAAATTATATATTTCTTTACGCTTGCATTAGAGAATGTGTTAAGTACTGAGCAGTTTTGATTTCAGTTTTATTTGACTGTACAAGTTGGATGACAACGTTACCCCACAATCTGCAAGCTACAAGGCTGAACAGCGGTTGCTTGGTAGGCCTAGGCCCTTCAACGGCTGTCGCGCCACGGGTTTAGTGTTTTTTAAAACTTCTAATATATAAGTGCAAGAGTACAATATTACGAACTATTCAGTGACAACTTTTTTCAGAGCAGCAAGTTCGAATTCAAATGGAAACATGCGTTGTGTGGAAAAGTAAGACGTAGCCATTGTGAAAATGGAAAATTGGTCTCCGTAAATACTGACGGCAGTCAAGCACCATGTTCTCTAGGTGCAAGCGTCCTGCATAAATGTCCACTTCCTTTGTACGCTCACAGAAAACGAAGAAAAGTTCCAGCAGAGCTTGTGTATTGGCGTATTGAACGAAAGAAAAGGTAAGGAACTGCAACAATGTTTCTTACAGCAGATGTTTATTGCTATTCAGAAATTCCTTCTTATTTTATGATTTTTAGCCTACTTTTCACATTTTGCAAAAATGAGGAAAAAGTAGACTTATGAGATCGGGCAAATGTGTGTCTGTCTGTCTGTCTGGCTGGCTGGCTGTGTGTGGGTCCCCCCCCCCTATCAACTCCTAAACGGCTGCAGCAATCGAAACAAAATTTGGTAGGAGTAAAGCTCTATACCTGAATATCTCACGCCCATATTTGAAAATGATGTCAGTGCTACCAACTGCTGAAAAATCGCAATTGAAATTTGAGCTCCATATTGGATATCTTGGAAGGTATGAATAGGAGCTATTTCAAAATTGGCACACGTATAGATAATAATATTGCAGTTTAATTTCCAGGAGGCCATACATCGCAGTGTTGCCAAAATGAGTATACGCCTGCTGATAGGTCCAAATTTTAAATGCATATAACTTCTACACTATCAATTGGATTTCAACCAAATTTCGTATGTGCTATGTGTACATAAACATACATGACTGAACGTATTCTTAAGATCCACCAGGGCTGCCAACTGTTAATAAATGCTCTCAATTTATTTTATCCAAATACCAATATATCAGAAAGTATACAAGCCGACAGCTTTAAACTATGCACACGTATAGTACCTGACATTCTATATTAATTTGGAGTAACTTATATACGTCAGTGCTACCAACATGATTCTAAGCCTGCTGAGAGGTCCAACCTTAAATGCATGTAACTTCTATACTATCATTTGGATTTCAACCAAATTTCGTGAGTGCTATGTGTACCATAACAGATATGTATATGCCGATTCTTAAGAGTAACCAGGGCTGCCAACTGTTAATAAATACTGTCTCTATTTTTTGTTACCCTAATATCAATATATCAGAAAGTATGCAAGCCAATAGCTCTGAACTTTGCACACGTATAGTACCTGCCATTCTAGATTAATTTGGAGTAACTAATATACGTCAGTGCTGCCAACATGACTCTAATCCTGCTGATAGGTCCAATTTTAAAATGCATCTAACTTCTATACTAACTAATGGATTTCATTCAAAATTGACACAACAATAGATCATATTATTTCAGATTATTTCTGACCAATACATGTATGTCATTGTTGCCAACATGATTTTACGCGCGCTGTTAGATCCAATGTTTAACTGCATGTAACGTCCATGCTATCCATGGGACTTCAACCAAATTTTGTATTCTGTACCTTAAGAGATGGAACTAAGAATATATTCAGTCACCAGGGTTGCCAACTGTAGTTCTCTATTAGGCTACATTATGCCAGGTATACAGTATTTCGAACTAATTAGAAATTTCGATATTACCAACTTAATTTCGTTATTATTCTAGATAGATCCATATAGATTAATCATTGGCATAGATCTCAAATTTTAAGAAAAGTAGGCTCTTTAGTTCGTCACGGAACTTCTTGATTTCCTAGGAAACTGTCATCAGTCAAACATCTCTCATTGACTAGTTCAACACCTGTCAATCAACCTGCCATTGTGGTTGTACCTGAAGTTCAGTTGTGTCTTGTGTTTCCCAGGGTTTTCCACACTCCCTCCAGGTAAATGCCGAGATAGTACCTTACTTGAAGACTCAGGGCACCTGCCCCATCCCTGACTCTAATACAGTAACACACAAAGTCAACTACACGGGACTGATGACCAAGATGTCCCAAGTCCCTACAAGAACAATAACAAGAATGTTTGAGGAAGTAAGAAAAGTATCTGTACGAACACATTGTGTCAACGTTACATAAGTGTGACATTACTATAATTTTATTGTTCAGATATTGTTCCACGCCTAGGCACTTGTACATGTAACTCGCCGAACTACAATATTCGTCAAATCGGCGTGTTCATCATTTTCTTTGCGCAAAAGATCTTGTGAAGCCGCGCAGCTACTCCTACCACCCTTTTCAAAACAATTCCCAAACTAATGCCGACGATTCCATTCACCCGATTTTATTTATGAAAAATGGATTGGAATCAGGAAATAAATCTCCGTTTTCATATTACCAGGCTTTTTTATATTCTAAGCACAAATATAAGAAACTGCTAGTAAAGTCTTTGTTTTTCACATTTTGGAAAATGAATTGAATTATATCAATTCTATTGCACTCTAGTATACATAGTGGGTTTAACATCGCAAATACGCGCTTCCATTCAAGAGAAAACTTAAAAAATAAAATGTCTCACTTTGATGCTGCTACGTGGTTTCAGAATTACAAACTAACAAGAAGAACTATACAGCCTACTTTTCATGCCAATGATTATTCTACAGTATATGAACCTATCTAGAATAATGACGAAATTAAGTTGGTAATATCGAAATATCGAATTAGTTCAAAATATACCTGGTATAATGTAGCCTAATAGAGCACTACAGTTGGCAGCCCTGGTGACTGAATATATTCTTAGTTCCACCTCTTAAGGTACAGAATACAAAATTTGGTTGAAGTCCAATGGACGTTACATGCAGTTAGACACTGGATCTATCAGCACGCGTAAAAGCATGTTGCCAACAATACCATGCGTGTGCTGGTCAGAAATAATCTGAAATATTATGATATCTTGTTGTGCCAATTTTGGATGAAATCCATTTGTTAGTATAGAAGTTACATGTATTTTAAAATTGGACATATCAGCAGGCATAGAATCATGTTGGCAGCACTGCCTTGTATTAATTACTCCAAATTAATCTAGAATGTCAAAGTATAGAGCAAACGTGTGCAAAGTATAGAGCTGTTGGCTTGCATACTTTCTGGTATATTGATATTAGTGTAAAATAAATATAGACAGCATTTATTAACAGTTGGCAGCCCTGATTGCTCTTAACAATACTTATAGTCATATCTGTTATGGTACACATAGCACATACGAAATTTGGTTGAAATCCAACTGATAGTATAGAAGTTACATGTATTTAAAAATTGGTCGTATCAGCAGGCTTATAATCATGTTGGTAGAACTGACGTATATAAGCTACTCGAAATTAATCTAAAATGTCAGAATATACGTGTGCATAGTTTAAAGCTGTTGGCTTGCATACTTTCTGATATATTGGTATTTGGATAAAAAAATAAAGAGAGCAATTATTAACAGTTGGCAGCCCTGGTGGCTCTTAAGAATACGCTCAGTCATATATGTTTATGTACAGATATTACATACAAAATTTGGTTGAAATCCAATTGATAGTGTAGAAGTTATATGCATTTAAACATTGGACCTATCAGAAGGCTTAAAATTATTTTGGCAACACTGTCATGGTTGGCCTCCTGGAAATTAAACTGAAATAGTATTATCTACATGTGTGCCAATTTTGGAATAGCTCCCATGCATACCTTGCAAGATATCCAACATGGAGCTCAAATTTCTAGTGAGTTTTTTCAGCAGTTGGTAGCACTGACATCATTTTCAAATATGGACGTGAGATATTCCGGTGCACATCTTTCCTCATACTAAATTTGGTTTTGATTGCTGCAGCCGTTTAGGAGTTGATAGGGGGGGGGGGACACACAGCCAGACAGACCGACAGACAGAAGGACAGACAGACAGACAGACACACATTTTCCCGGATCGATCTCATAAGTCTACTTTTTCCTCATTTTTGCAAAATGTGAAAAGTAGGCTAAAAATCGGGACATTTGCCTTAATAGTATCTGGCTGCTGCACAGACTGCTGAGTTGCTTGATGGTGTGTGTCTTGTCCGTGCTGTCCGATCGTGACGTCACAGTTCCCTCTTCATTGCTATGTAAAGTAATCAGAGATGTTTCAGCTACGTTATCTGATGTTTGAGTTACTTCCGCAATGCTGTATGTGTTTGTAGAATGGGGCCTGTTATGATTGGCCTCTGATATGACTGGATATTCAGGGGAAAGTACTGCAGTTTCCATGTCCGTAGTGTTGCTCCCATCAGACTCACCCAGCACCGTTCTGTAGGTTTGTTGTCTGACATGAAGTATTGGACAGTCTATTTGTAAGTGGGAGGTTTCTTTACAATAAAAGCAATACTTAGCTTGTCCTTCATATGTTAACAGAACTTTATAATCATTGACTGTCAAATATGATGGAGTGGTGTATTTAAGTTAAATTGTTACAATACGTACGCCATTACTTACAGCAGAAAATTCGTATACTTCATTCCAGCACCCGTTCCGTATGTCCCTGATAACTCCATACGTAGAAAGCACGCGGGAGAGCCTTTCATTGTTGACTTCGGGAGATAGATTAAACAGACACGCACGCGTTTTGTCAAAGAGTCTGCAGAAGTGATCGTTATCTTTGTGGTGTTACCGCTAACTAGCCGGAAGGATTTAACATCTTCATTTCGAGATAATATGTTTTCATAAAGTAAGGTGGACACTAATTTAATGTACACTGAATTTTCCCCGTTGTCTAGTTGATTCGCTAGTACTTGATCTCTATTAAGCTTCAGATCGTTTGCTATCCACCGATGCCTATGTATTTCAAGTGGTGTCGGTCTGTTGTTCCTTTCTTCAAAAGCGCATTTAATAGTGTTTTCCGGACATTCGCCATTTTTACAAGTTCAACAAGAAGTTCCGTGACGAACTAAAGAGCCTAGGCCTTTTCTTAAACTTTAAGATTCATGCCAATGATTAATCTATATGGAACTATCTAAGTTAATAACGAAATTAAGTTGTTAATATCAAAATTTCTAATTAGTTCGAAATATACCTGGCATAATATAGCATAATAGGGCACTACATTTGGCAGCCCTGGTGACTTAATATATTCTTAGTTCCATCTCTTAACTTACAGAATACAAAATTTGTTTGAAGTTCAATGGATAACATGGACGTTACATGCAGTTAGATATTGGATCTATCAGCGCGCGTAAAATCAGGTTGGCAGCAATGTCATGCATGTGTTGGTCAGAAATAATCTGAATAATTATGATCTATTGTTGTGGCAATTTTGGATGAAATCCATTTGTTTGTATAGAAGTTACATGCATTTTAGAATTGAGCCTATCATCAGGCTTAGAATCCCGTTAGCAGCATTGGCATAATATTAGTTACTCCAAATTAATCTAGAATGTCAGGTACTATACGTGTGCAAAGTTTAGAGTTGTTGGCTTTCATACTTCTGATATATTGATATTAGGGTAAACAAGATGTTCAGTAAAGAACATATAGCCTACTTTCTCCTAAATGCATGGGTATTGTTATAACTCTTTGTCCTTTTCAAGGAGTATGATTGAATGTTGGTTGTAGTAGCTTGTTGAAATACAACGTGCTATAGGGATATTAAACATAAATATGAGGTTCCCTTTGCTAGTGCTACCTCTGTACCAAATTTCGTTCAATTCGGTTTCACCGTGTTTGAATTGATAGGGGGAATCGATTTGCACACATACTTGGCCACCATCTGCAAACTATTGGGCTGATGTTCTTGCAGTTTGGTCAGAATATATTTCCCACATAAAGATATGGTGTTGCAAAATTTGGTAGAGACTAGATTATTAGGTTGGTCGTAATTACATTTTAGCTTTTAACATTTGGGTGGCCGCCATTACGTTTCCGTTAAGATGGCGGTGATATAAAACATGACACTGAGGTGCCTTTTGTTAGTACTACCTCTGTACCAAATTTCGTTCCATTCGATTGCACCGTGTTCGAAATAATAGGGGGAATTGATTTTCACACAAAGATGGCCGCCATCCGCAAACTATTACGCTGATGACCTATTAGATTGGTCAGAGGAGGCTCCCTCCATAAAGGTATGTTGTTGCAAAGTTTGGTAGAGATCGGATGGTTATGTTAGTCGTAATTTAACTTAAGCTTTGAACATTTGTGTGGCCGCCATTACGTTTCTGTCAATATGGCGGCGATAAAAAAATGACACTGAGATGCCCTTTGCTAGTGCTACCTCTGTACCAAATTTCGTTCCATTCGGTTTCACCGTGTTTGAATTAATAGGGGGAATTGATTTTCACACAAAGATGGCCGCCATCCGCAAACTATTAGGCTAATGACCTATTCATTTGGTCAAAGGATGCTTCCTCTATAAGGATAAGTTGTTGCAAAATTTGGAAGAGATCGGATGATTAGGTTAATCGTAATTTGATTTAAGCTTTGAACATTTGTGTGGCCGCCATTACGTTTCCGTCAAGATGGCGGCGATATAAAACATGACACTGAGGTGCCTTTTGTTAGTACTACCTCTGTACCAAATTTCGTTCCATTCGGTTGCACCGTGTTCGAATTAATAGGGGGAATCGATTTTCACACAAAGATGGCCGCCATCCGCAAATTATTACCCTGATGACCTATTGGTTTGGTCAAAGGATGCTTCCCCCATAAAGGTATGTTGTTGCAAAATTTGGTAGAGATCGAATGATTAGGTTAGTCGTAATTTGAATTAAGCTTTGAACATTTGTGTGGCCACCATTACGTTTCTGTCAATATGGCGGCGATATAAAACATGACACTGAGGTGTCCTTTGCTAGTGCTACCTTTGTACCAAATTTCGTTCAATTCGCATTCACCGTGTTCGAATTGATAGGGAGGGACAGACATTCAGAGTACACACACTCCAACACAGACACACACACACACACAGACTCACACACACACATACGCACACACACACACACACACACACACAGAGACTCACACACACACATACACACACACAGACAGACACACTTTTTTCGCCCTGTGTTGATCTCATAAGTCTACTTTCATTTTTTGCAAAAATCGAAAGTAGGCTAAAAAATAGAGACAGCAATTATCAACAGTTGGCAGCCTTGGTTGCTCTTAAGAATACGCATAGTGATATCCGTTTATGTACCCATAGTGTTGTTGTTGTTTGAGTCTTCAGTCTTTTGATTGGTTTGATGCAGCTCTCCATGCCTCCCTGTCCTGAGCTAATCGTTTCATCTCTACATAACTACCACACCCTACATCTGAGGCAATCTGTTTAATATATTCTAACCTTGGTCTACCCCTACAGTTCTTGTCCTCGACCCTTCCTTCCATAACTAAGCTTGCTATTCCTGGGTGTCTTAGTATGTGTCCTACCAACCTATCTCTTCTCTTCATTAGCAGTCGCCAGAAACATCTCTCCTCTCCCACTCGTCTTAATACCTCTATGTTTGTAACCCTATCTACCCATCTGATCTTCATCATTCTCCTGTAACACCACATTTCGAATGCTTCTATTCTCCTCTTTTCTGCTGCACCAATAGTCCAAGTTTCACTTCCATAGAGCGCCACGCTCCAGACAAAGGCTTTCAAAAATGACTTCCTAATACCTAAATCTATATTCGATGTCAGCAGATTCCTTTTTTGTAGAAAAGCTTTCTTTGCCTGAGCCAACCTACTTTTTATATCCTCTTTGCTTCGTCCATCACTGGTTATTCTACTTCCTAAGTAACAGAAGTCTTCTACTTCCTTCAGCCTTTCACCTGTCAATTTGACCTCCATAGAGGTTTCTGATTTATTTCGGCTGCATTCCAGTATTTTTGTTTTACATTTATTAATTTTCATCATGAATTCTTTCTGTAAGACGGAGTCCATACCATTCAAAAATTCATTCAAATCCTCAGGCTTGTCGGCCAAGATGACTATGTCATCAGCAAATCTCAGAGTTGAAATTATTTCTCCTTGAATCTTCACTCCCACTTTAAATTTTTCTCCAATTTCCTTCATTGCTTGTTCAATGTAAAGATTGAAAAGTATGGGTGATAAGTTGCAGCCTTGCCTTACACCTTTCTGAATACCAGCTTCTCTCTCATGTCCTTCAACTCGAATGACTGCTGTCTGGTTTCTGTATAGATTGTATATCACCCTCCTATCCCTGTACTTTATTCCAATCGATTTCAAAATGTCAAACAATTTAGTCCAATCAACGTTATCAAAAGCCTTTTCTAAGTCTGCAAAAGCCATGAACGTTCTCTTATCTTTCCTTATTCTACCTTCCAAAATCAGCCTAAGACTTAGTACAGCTTCCCTTGTTCCTACATTTCTCCTGAAACCAAACTGGTCTTCACCCAACTCCGTTTCTATCTGGCTTTCAATCCTCTTGTAAATTATCCTAGACAGGATCTTTGAAGCATGAGTAATCAAGCTGATTGTACGGTAATCTTCACATCTGTCAGCTCCCACTTTCTTTGGTATAGGGATGATTACATTCTTCTTGAAATCAGGGGGTACCTCACCTGTCTCATAAATCCTACACACCAAGTGAAATAACCTGATCAGACCTTCATCTCCTATGCAGCGTAGCAACTCAATCGGTATATCATCTATGCCTGGTGCTTTGTTCCGGCTTAAGTCTTCCAAAGCTCTATCAAATTCTGATCTCAATATTAAATCTCCCTTCGCATCCTCATCAATTTCCTCCTCCCTTTCCATTACATGATTCTCAATCTCCTTTCCCTTATACAAACTCTCTATGTAAGCTTTCCATCTCTCAACCTTTTCTTCCCTATCTGTTAGAGGCTTTCCATTTGTGTCCTTAATATTACAGCACTTAGTCTTCTTTTCCCCAAAAGTATTCTTAATCCTTCGATAAGCTGTGTCTACTTTACCTAATTTCAGACAATTTTCTATACCTGCACATTTCTCTTTCAACCATTCTTCTTTCGCTTCCTTGCACTTCTTGTTAACCTCATTTCTCAGATGTCTGTATTCTGCTTTCCCCTTCTCATCTCTTACATTCTTGTGTTTCCGCCTTTCATCCATCAATTCTAGTATATCCTGAGTGATCCACGGTTTTCTACCTATTCTTTCTTTCCTACCAATGTTTTCTTCTGCGGATTTTGTTATTTCATTCTTCAAAAGTGCCCATTCGTCTGCAATTGAAGTTTGTTTAGGGTTGTTCATTAGTCCTTCCTTTATACTCTTCTTGAATCTTTCGTTTACATCCTTCTCTTTCAGTCTGTCTATTGCCCACCTTTTTGGCTTTTGACTTTTCTTCAGTTTCTTCAACTTTAATCTGCATTTCATTACGACCAGATTGTGGTCAGAGTCTATGTCAGCACCAGGATATGCTTTACAATCCAAAATCTGGTTTCGAAACCTCTGCTTGACCATAATGAAGTCGATTTGGTAACGCCCTGTATCTCCTGGTCTCATCCATGTGTATATTCTTCTATTGTGGTTATTGAATAAGGTGTTAGCTATGACCAACTCATGCTCGGTGCAGAATTCTACCCATAGTACATACGAGAATTGGTTGGCCTCCAATTGATAGTATAGAGGTTACATGTATTTACAAGTAGTTCCGTGAAGAACTATACAGCCTATTTTCATATATCCTACTTATGTTAATTGCCTCTATCTACATACAAAATTTCAGTTTTATTGCTGTAATACAGTCGATTCGTAGATACTGAGAACCGACTAAATATTTCGGATGGTCGCCATGTTGGATTTTATATATGTAGGTCCTAGATTTATGTACTGTTACATGAATATTATTGTGTACGTGTAGCATTCAAACTTCAATCGCATGATTAGGACACAAGAAGTAACAAGGAGATTTTAAAATTTCGCACAGCTGCCATCTTGTGGTTATGGAAACAAATGAAATAAACTAGATGTCAGTGGGTTAACATTCATATAAGGATTTACTGTACCAAGTTTCACTGCACACGGATGGTGAAATTGCGGGAAACGTCCATGTGACTATTTATACTTCGCGTCGCCGCCATGTTGGATTTGTGATCACCAGGTTATTTAAAGTCCTATAGGTGAACTTAAGTTCAAAGCCCCTATGAACATTAAAAAAATCAGTTTGATTGCTATAATAGATTCGTAGATATTCAGAGCCGTCTAAATATTTCAGATGGTCGCCATGTTGGATTGTTAAATATATAGGCCATAGTGTCATGTACCATTAAAGGAAAATTATTGCATAGGTTCATTATTCAAACTTTCACAGTGATCGCATGATTACGACACAAGAAATAAAAACTTAATTTTAAAATTCGCAAAGCCGCCATCTTGAGGTTATGTAAACAATTGAACTAAATTAGATACCAGTGAATTACAATGTGTATAAACATTTCCTGTACCAGATTTCATTGCGGTTGGAACATTAAATCGCGAGAAAGGTCTATTTAAATTTTCAAATTCGCTTGGCCGTCATGTTCGTTTTGTAGTCAACCGGTTTTTGAAAGTCTTACAGATGAACTTCCAGTAGCGCCCTTTATCTCCGTACAATATTTCAGGGTGATACCGCTAATAGTTTCAGAGATATAGAATGCCGGTGAAATATTTCGCACATCCGACATCTTGTGGTTATGTAAACAATTGAACCAAGTTAGATGTCGGTGCATTACAATGAGTATAAACATATACTGTACCAAGTTTTATTGCGTTTGGTTGGATAAATCGCGAGAAACATCTATTTAAAAGTCGCAAATTCGCGTGGCCGCCATGTTGGTTTTGTAGTTACCAGTTTTTCAAAAGTCACATAGGTGAACTTCTAGTAGTTTCCTTTATCACCGTAAAAAATTCCAGGCTGATGTCGGGAATAGTTTCGGAGATATTGAATGCTGGTGAAATATTTCGCACAGCCGCCATGTTGGGTTGGGGAGCCGTAACAAAATTTGAAGGGCACGGTCGGGGTCGTCCGAAATAGTGTTATGAACTTACCCAGTTTCATTGAAATTACTCCATCCGTTTAGAAGTTATTAGGGGGACACATACACTCCTCACACACACACACACACACACACACACACGCACACACACACGGACAAAAGGTGATCCCATGAGCCTATTTTTTTCAAAACTGAAAATAGGCTAAAAAATTGGTCCTATCAGCAGGCTAAGAATCATGTAGGTAGCACTGACGTATGTTAGTTACTCCAAATTGATCTAGGCTTGCATACTTTGTGATATATTAGTATTTGTATAGAAACATAGAGAGAGCATTTATTAAAAATTGGCAGCTCTGGTGGCTCTTACGAATACGCTCAGTCATATCTGTTTATGTACACATAGTACATACGAAATTTGGTTGAAATCAAATTAATAGTGTAGAAGTTATATGAATTCAAAAATTTGACCTATCAGCAGGCTTAGAATCATTTTGGCAACACTGTCATGTATGGCCTCCTGGAAATTAAACTGAAATATTATTATCTATATAGTGCATGTGCCAATTTTGGAATAGCTCCCATGCATACCTTCCAAGATATCCAACATGGAGCTCAAATTTCAATTGCGGTTTTTCTGCAGTTGGTAGCACTGACATCATTTTCATATATATGGCCTTGAGATATTCAGGTATAGATCTTTACTCATACCAAATTTGGTTTTGAATGCTTCAGTCGTTTAGGAGTTGATAGGGGGAGGGAGTGACATACACACACAGACAGAAAGACAGAAGGACAGACAGACATTTGCCCAGATCGATCTCATAAGTCTTCTTTTCCTCTTTTTTTTGCAAAATGTGAAAAGTAGGCTAAAAATACACACATCAAAAAAAGTTTTGCATCACCTCGGTTCCAAGAGTTCCGGAACCTTTAAATACAAAGGGAATAGAGATCAACACAAACAACATTTCAGCTCGTTTTATTGCTCATGAGACCCACACATTGCATGTTGTACCATCATACAGCTAGACTTTCAGCATTTGTGGTCCAGATTGCAGTACACACCACTACCTCTAATACCCAGTAGCACGTCCTCTTGCATTGATGCATGCCTGTATTCGTCGTGGCATACTATCCACAAGTTCATCAAGACACTGTTGGTCCAAATTGTCCCACTCCTCAACGACAATTCGGCGTAAATCTCTCAGAGTGGTTGGTGGGTCAAGACGTCCATAAACAGCCCTTTTCAACATATCCCAGGCATGTTCGATAGGGTTCATGTCTGGCGAACATGCTGGCCACTGTAGTCGAGCGATGTCGTTATCTTGAAGGAACGCATTCACAAGATGTGCACGATGAGGTCGAGAATTGTCGTCCATGAAGACAAATGCCTCTCCAATATTCTGCCGATATGGGTGCACTATGGGTCGGAGGATGTCATTCAGGTATCGTAAAGCCGTTTCGGAGCCTTCCATGACCACCAGTGGCGTACGTCGGCCCCACATAATGCCACCCCAAAACATCAGGGAACCACCACCTTGCTGCACTCGCTGGACAGTGTGTCTAAGACGTTCAGCCTGACCAGGGTGCCTCCAAACACGTCTCCGACGATTGTCTGGTTGAAGGCATATGCGACACTCATCGGTGAAGAGAACGTGATGCCAATTCTGTGGGGTCCATTCAGCATGTTGTTGGGCCCATCTGTACCGCGCTGCATGGTGTCGGGGTTGCAAAGCTGGACCTCGCCATGGACGTCGGGAGTGAAGTTGCGCATCATGCAGCCTATTGCGCACAGTTTGAGTTGAAACACGACGTCCTGTAGCTGAACGAAACGCATTATTCAACATGGTGGCATTGCTGTCAGGGTTCCTCCGAGCGGCAATCCGTAAGTAGCGGTCATCCCCTACAGTAGTAGCCCTTGGGTGGCCTGAGCGAGGCCTGTCATCGACAGTTCCTGTATCTCTGTACCTCCTCCATGTCCGAACAACATCGCTTTGGTTCACTCTGAGACGCCTGGAAACTTCCCTTGTTGAGAGCCCTTCTTGACACAAAGTAACAATGCGGACGCGATCGAACTGCGGTATTGACCTTCTAGGCATGGTAGAACTACAGACAACATGAGCAGCGTACCTTCGTCCTGGTGGAATGACTGGAACTGATCGGCTGTCTTACCCCCTCCGTCTAATAGGCCCTGCTCATGCATGGTTGTTTACATCTTTGAGCAGTTTTAGTGACATCTATGAACAGTCAAAGGGACTGTATCTTTGATACAATATACACAGTCAACGTCTATATGCCGGAGATCTGGGAACCGAGGTGATGCAAAACTTTTTTTGATGTGTGTACAATACCCTATCACGTTTAGCACTTCCGAGTATTTATTAACCTCGCGGCTAAACTCAGAACCTAACACGACGTAGGTCGCTAAGTGACACTTCCACTCTTTCTACTCTATGGAGTTCTCCAACGCAAAATGTACGGTATCAAAATGGTGCCATTCTCACTCGATGATGCCGTTTGTAATATACGGTATAAACGATATCCGAATAACGTTATTAGTCCGAATAACGGTATTGGGGGAATATTTTTGGAGAGATCTATCAAATAACATTATTTCTAGTGAGCACTACCATTTCGTTCCTGCGATAACCGATATCCGAATAACGTTATTAGTCCGAATAACGATATTGGGGGAATAATTTTCGAGAGATGTATTGAAATAACGTTATTTCTAGTGAGCACTACGCTTTCGTTCCTGAGATAACCAATATCCGAATAACGTTATTAGTCCTAATAACGGTATTGAGGGAATTTATTTCGAGATATGTATTCCGATAACGTTATTTCAGGCGGGCTCTACCATTTCGTTCCTGCGTTAACTGATATTCGAATAACGTTATCAGTCCAAATAACGATATTAGGAGATTTTTTTCGAGATATGTGTTCCGATAACGTTATTTCAGGTGGGCATTAGTATTTCGTTTCTACTATAACCGATATCCGAAGAACGTTATTAGTCCGAATAACGGTATTAGGGGATATTTTTCGAGAACACGCCGGTAGGTCGCATCGCGCTCAAAAGCTCGTGCAAAGCTCGAACTTGTTCGAACTCTGACGTCATCTGTTCCAGCAGCTCGAGCCGAGCTCAAGCACATCACTAGGAGCGAATTATAGTCAACTTCAAGCGGGCTTGCGCCGGCTCGATACGGTATCGAACCTGTTCGAACTCTGACGTCATCTGTTCCAGCAGTTCCAGCCGGACTCAAAAGCACATCACTAGGAGCGAATGATACTCAAGTTCAAGCGGGCTCGCGCCGGCTCGATACGCAACGTAGGCTCGATACGGTATCGAACCTTTTCGAACTGTTAGGCGACCCCACACATAAAGTCTGTGGAGCACTGACGGCCCAGACGATATTTTCTGCAATCTTTCGCTCGCGTACGGTATGTGTGAACGTATTAGGCTATTAGTGGTTCGAATCCAACTGACGGCGGCCCTGCAGATGGTTATCCGTGGTTTCCCAATTGCACACCATGCACATGTTGGGACTGTACCTTAATAAAGGCCACGGCCGCATCCTTCCGCATCTAGCCCTCTTCTGTTCCATTGTCACCATACGACCTACCTGTGTCGGTGCGACGTAAACCAAATTGTACCTAATAATAATATTAATAAAATTATTCCCCACCCCCTTCTCTGATACGCCTTTGGCTTCTGGGAAGGATGTAATACTGTCGAGGATAGTAGGAAACATATGTTCCTGCAACGGAACAAAATAATCACTTATAGCCTATACACATACTGTTACCGCATCATTGAACAAAGAACGTGTTTTGACCCGTCACCTTTGTTCTGTGCACTCCAATGATGTTCAGTAGGCAGTTTGTATATTCTGCGGAGACGTGTGCATCGAATCATCGCACAAACACAGATTGTGGCTGTCTCCACATTACATAAACAGTTTGAAGGGATTATATGCACAAACTACACAGCAAACACAGGACGAGCCGGTACCGCCTAGCACAATGCTCGAACACAGCATTCATGAGGTTTCAGGGCTGATAGAGCACGCCGATAGGTCACAGCGTGCACAAAAGCCCGAACTCTGACTTCATCTCTTCGAGCAGCTCGAGCCGGGCTCAAGCACATTACTAATTCCAAATAGCTTAATATGATAAAAGTGGAAACTCCCGCGAGAAAATGGCGACACCGATTCTGCGTGCTACCTAGCGGTTCGCGCAGACAACTACGAACTCGACTTCAATCAGCTGGCAAGGTTATACTGTATGCTGCACATGTTAGAAGTGTAACTTTTGGACTATGCATGGATGATTTAATTACAAAATTCAAAGTGATCCGTCATTTTACAGATTTCCTCAAAGCAAACACTTGTGAGTATCTATTAATCTGAGCATACCATACTTTCTCAGGGGCGGACCTAGGGCAGTGCGAACGGAGCAACCGCACCGGGCGCTGTCATATGGGGGGGGGGGGGGGCGCAGAAAATGCGACGATAGATTGACAGCGCAAAAAAAAATAAACCCAATCACCTTATTATCATACTACAGTACTTAACCCTACCCGTAAAAATTAATTCTATATATACCGTAAGTGAGCTGGAGTGCGTGCATTTCAAATCTATAGACACATAACGTGAAATTCGCACTTAACGTTGTATAAAATTAATAGGAACAAGTTGAATCCAATATCTATACATCTAGGGTTCTGTCCGCCACCTGTTTTCTTGGCGTTCAATCGTGTGTGGATGCACATGGATTGTGATTTGTGTCTGTGTTGCAAGCTACGAGTGAAATTGAAACTTTACTTACTGTTAGAACCTGATGATGATGATGATAATTGTTGTTTTAAGGGGCCTAACATCTAGGTTATCGGCCCCTTGTTAGAACCTAACTACTATACTGAGTGTTGTTATGTAATGTAAGATATTAGAAACATCATATTATACATATTTGTTTTTGTGTAGATAATCATGCCTAGCCTTGTCTAAGCACGACTATAAGCGAACAATATTGTTTAATATTAAGTAATATTTTAGGAGCGTTATAGGAATATTATTTTTAATATTAAAATAATAGGTAAGTTTATTAATAATGTAAAAACTGTTTGTTATATTTAGTCTCCACAGGGGAGGGGGGGGGGGGGGGATCTCGCACCACCTGAAAATAGTCTTTAAAACATTGTTGTGATTAAACCTATCCATTTAATCCGTTTCCAACTGTGCTCAGTGGGTTGTGAAGAGCAGGTAACTCCAAAATGATGTTTCCAAATGTGTGTGTGTGTGTGTGTGGGGGGGGGGGGGTTGTCTGCCAAAATGTCATGGACATGAAGGTAATTTTTGTCATTTTCTGTCTGAGAGCATCCATTGCATTAGAAGCAGATTAACTGGTTGTTTTATATCATTTAATGACTTTAATGAAGGTATCTGTAACAGCTGCACGGAATTACTGACTGACAAGTATTTCAAAGTCCTTATTAAGGCATATGTGTTTAATTTTCATTTTTATTGGTTTTACGTCCCTGTTAAGTACTGTGGCTTTTAGAGACGCCGGGGTACCGGAATTTTTCCCCGAAGGGGATCATTAACGTGCCAGTAAATCTGCTGACACAGCTCCCTCGCATTTGCGCCAAGATTCGATCCTGCAACCTTGGGCACAGCTGGCGCGAATGTTACCGCTGAGCTACGCAGCCAGGCTAAGGCATATGTGAATAGAACGAATGATTTATCAGTGAAAAATCTTCCGACTAAAAATATCAATTCAATAAGATATTACACGCGTAATTTGCTTTTGGTAATATCTGTAGGCTAGTCAAACTGCTGTCATAAAATGACAATTAAATGTTTTAATGACAGTATGCATGTACATGTATTTAATTTTTACTGCTGCCTCATTCAGATCAACATCCATCTACTTTCCTTATATTATGCTACAAGAAGTAGGTCAAGGACTTAAAATCTATATTTATTTGCGTTTTCGAAGTCGAATTGTGAAACCTGTATTAAGAGACCAGTGATGGTTCCATTGAAAACTGGTCTTTTAGAGGGGTGGTCTCTTAATAGGGGTAGGCATTAAAAATAATTTTATAGCCTACTGCATTATTAATAAAGTACAGTTGCAGCACATTGGTTCACATTTAGTACAAATTGATTACAATTAGTTATTTTCTGAGCTCTGTCATTTAAACAAGTCACGAATTGATCTCTGTTTCAGATTAGCACATTTTTTTTAACAATTTCACTTTTCTAGAATATCTCTGAGTGAGTTCGAATGTATATTAATTTGTTCTGGGTTCGAACAATCATCTAGGAGAGCCGTTTTTTGTATTATCATTTCAAATGATCTTGTCGACTTCATCGTTATGCTTTGGTCTACCGTTATGCGTTACAGTTGCGGCGTGTATGACGTCATCATGTTGTTCGGTGCATATGCACCGAGTCTAAGTTTACTCCTGGGGTCTGGCGTTATGCGATACGGAGACGGCGAGTGCGTGACGTCATGCATCAGAGTGCACCTCCCGCTCTCCGTTCCCCGCGCTGGAAGCCTAAGTTAAAGGGTAATGGAGTCTGAATTTACTCATGGGGTCTGGCGTTATGCGATAGGGAGACGGCGAGGGCGTGACGTCATGCAGCAGAATGCACCTCCCTCTCTCCGTTCCCCGCGCGGGAAACCTAAGTTAATGGGTAATGGAGTCTGTTGAAAGAGCCCTCCTGAGCCTTTCTAACATGTGTAGCATTTGTAGCATGCGCCATTTGAAATGACATAAAGTTTAGTCTCTCAGACTGACTGTATCTTTTTTTATACGTTACATAACACTTTTTCTAATGACATTGTATGCTGACATCATCACCATCTCCAATGGGAAGGCAGACGAGAAGTGGTCTTTTGAAAGAGGTCAGACTGAGAAAATGCCTGGTCTTTGGTCGGGGAGAGGGGTGGTCCTTAAATAGAGGTAACAAATACATTGACCTTATTAGGTTTTGAATCGGTCTTTAAGAGAGGCTTCACTGTAGTTCGTTCCAGTAGTTGTCTATTCAAGCCGCTAGATCGTACCACTATACGCTGCCGCCACTACCCTGAGTGTTAAATGTGGACAGTTTTCACTATTATCATACAAGCTATTTGCTAATTCTAAGTACATGGAGGAGAGAGATGGCGACCCCAACCAGGTGAACGGTGCTGTCGTAGAGAAGGTATCTACTTCTCGAACGGCAGGGGCGTATATTTTTAAAAAAAATCGGGGGGGGGGGGGGGGGGGTGACTATCCTGGAAAATTGTGAGTATTTTCAGGGGATTGTCATCGCAAAATACCCAGAAATATCAACCAGTATCTTAGAGCATATAACTTTGTGTAATTATTTTAGATAAGAGTTAATTTGTAAAATTCTGAGTTTATATAGCTTACAATTAGTGGCAATACAAAAACGTTGTAAAATACAACACAACGCACAAATAAAATGAATGTTCTATTATGGCCTATGGAGGATGAATGGCAAATATCTAAGTTAAATATTTGTCAATTTATTAAGCAGAAAGGTAAACTTTTTTTTTATGAGTAACATCTTTCCGCTCGGTTACTGGATAGTTTTGTTGGAGTGATTCTGAAAATCGGGGACGGAAGTGGATCGGAACGATCGAGCTGGCAGTGGTGGATCAAACGGAAGTATGCACTGCCCGCTCGATCGATCAAACGGAAGTGTACTAGCTGGCAGTGGTGGACAACGGAAGTATGCACTGCCCGCTCGATCGATCAAACGGAAGTGTACTAGCTGGCAGTGGTACCATGCAAAGGCAGCGTGATTTTTGTACAATTGAAAATATGTGTATTGGAAACAAGGCAGTGTGTGCTCTGTAGCGCGAGAATGTTATGGCAATACAGTAGGCAGTGCATTTAGCAGGCACTGGTTTGACGAGCACAGTGGCAAATGTTTCACCGACTTTCATTTGTCATTGAGGAGTTTATGAAGCTTCACGTTCAAGGTTGAATATCACGTGGGGTAGGAAGTGAAAACTTGAGACAAATGTTGTTGAGTGTATGATAAAATAAAGACGACAAATGACATTTAAGTAAGCGGCATTATTGTCAAACTGTGGGTGAGTAATCAAATATTAAATGCATAACAGAATGTTGTTAGGCTATGTTGTTGTTGTTTGAGTCTTCAGTCTTTTGACTGGTTTGATGCAGCTCTCCATGCCTCCCTGTCCTGAGCTAATCGTTTCATCTCTACATAGCTCCGACACCCTACATCGGAGGCAATCTGATTAACATATTCTAACCTTGGTCTACCCCTACAGTTTTTGTCCTCGACCCTTCCTTCCATAACTAAGCTTGCTATTCCTGGGTGTCTTAGTATGTGTCCTACCAACCTATCTCTTCTCTTCATTAGCAGTCGCCAGAAACATCTCTCCTCTCCAACTCGTCTTAATACCTCTTTGTTTGTAACCCTATCTACCCATCTGATCTTCATCATTCTCCTGTAACACCACATTTCAAATGCTTCAATTCTCCTCTTTTCTGCTGCACCAATAGTCCAAGTTTCACTTCCATAGAGCGCCACGCTCCAGACAAAGGCTTTCAAAAATGACTTCCTAATACCTAAATCTATATTAGATGTCAGCAGATTCCTTTTTTGTAGAAATGCTTTCTTTGCCTGAGCCAACCTACTTTTAATATCCTCTTTGCTTCGTCCATCACTGGTTATTCTGCTTCCTAAGTAACAGAAGTCTCCTACTTCCTTCAGCTTTTCACCTGCCAATTTGATCTCCATAGAGGTTTCCGATTTATTTCGGCTGCATTCCAGTATTTTTGTTTTACATTTATTTATTTTCATCATGAATTCTTTCCGTAAGACGGAGTCCATACCATTCAAAAACTCATTCAAATCCTCAGGCTTGTCGGCCAAGATGACGATGTCATCAGCAAATCTCAGAGTTGAAATTATTTCTCCTTGAATCTTCACTCCCACTTTAAATTTTTCTCTAATTTCCTTCATTGCTTGTTCAATGTAAAGATTGAAAAGTATGGGTGATAAGTTGCAGCCTTGCCTTACACCTTTCTGAATACCAGCTTCTCTCTCATGTCCTTCAACTCGAATGACTGCTGTCTGGTTTCTGTACAGATTGTATATCACCCTCCTATCCCTGTACTTTATTCCAATTGATTTCAAAATGTCAAACAATTTAGTCCAATCAACGTTATCAAAAGCCTTTTCTAAGTCTACAAAAGCCATGAACGTTCTCTTATCTTTCCTTATTCTACCTTCTAAAATCAGCCTAAGACTTAGTACAGCTTCCCTTGTTCCTACATTTCTCCTGAAACCAAACTGGTCTTCACCCAACTCCGTTTCTATCTGGCTTTCAATCCTCTTGTAAATTATTCTAGACAGGATCTTTGAAGCATGAGTAATCAAGCTGATTGTACGGTAATCTTCACATCTGTCAGCTCCCACTTTCTTTGGTATAGGGATGATTACATTCTTCTTGAAATCAGGGGGTACCTCACCTGTCTCATAAATCCTACACACCAAGTGAAACAACCTGATCAGACCTTCATCTCCTATGCAGCGTAGCAACTCAATCGGTATATCATCTATGCCTGGTGCTTTGTTCCTGCTTAAGTCTTCCAAAGCTCTATCAAATTCTGATCTCAATATTAAATCTCCTTTCGCATCCTCATCAATTTCCTCCTCCCTTTCCATTACATGATTCTCAATCTCCTTTCCCTTATACAAACTCTCTATGTAAGCTTTCCATCTCTCAACCTTTTCTTCCCTATCTGTTAGAGGCTTTCCATTTATGTCCTTAATATTACAGCACTTTGTCTTCTTTTCCCCAAAAGTACTCTTAATCCTTCGATAAGCTGTGTCTACTTTTCCTAATTTCAGACAATTTTCTATACCTGCACATTTCTCTTTCAACCATTCTTCTTTCGCTTCCTTGCACTTCTTGTTAACCTCATTTCTCAGACGTCTGTATTCTGCTTTCCCCTTTTCATCTCTTACATTCTTGTGTTTCCGCCTTTCATCCATCAATTCTAGTATATCCTGAGTGATCCACGGTTTTCTACCTATTCTTTCTTTCCTACCAATGTTTTCTTCTGCGGATTTTGTTATTTCATTCTTCAAAAGTGCCCATTCGTCTGCAATTGAAGTTTGTTTAGGGTTTTTCATTAGTCCTTCCTTTATACTCTTCTTGAATCTTTCGTTTACATCCTTCTCTTTCAGTCTGTCTATTGCCCACCTTTTTGGCTTTTGACTTTTCTTCAGTTTCTTCAACTTTAATCTGCATTTCATTACAACCAGATTGTGATCAGAGTTTATGTCAGCACCAGGATATGTTTTACAATCCAAAATCTGGTTTCGAAACCTCTGCTTGACCATAATGAAGTCGATTTGGTAACGCCCTGTATCTCCTGGTCTCATCCATGTGTATATTCTTCTATTGTGGTTATTGAATAAGGTGTTAGCTATGACCAATTCATGCTCGGTGCAGAATTCTACCAGCCTGCTTCCTCGATCATTCCTTTCACCTAATCCGAAATCTCCTACTATCTTCCCTTCTCTCCCTTTTCCTACCACAGCATTCCAATCTCCCATTACTATAACATTTTCATCACCCTTGATATACCTCAGAATTTCGTCTATTTCTTCGTAGACCTTTTCAACAACCTCATCATCAGCTTGACTGGTAGGCATATAGACCTGTACCACTGTAGTGCAGGTAGGTTTTGTATTGATTTTTGCTACAATAATCCGTTCACTATATTGCTCATAATATTCCACCCGCTGTGTTAGCTATGACCAATTCATGCTCGGTGCAGAATTCTACCAGCCTGCTTCCTCGATCATTCCTTTCACCTAATCCGAAATCTCCTACTATCTTCCCTTCTCTCCCTTTTCCTACCACAGCATTCCAATCTCCCATTACTATAACATTTTCATCACCCTTGATATACCTCAGAATTTCGTCTATTTCTTCGTAGACCTTTTCAACATCCTCATCAGTAGGCTATATGAGTGGAATAAAAGCTGTATTTTCATCATTTGTGAGACTAGGTCATTTCATGATTGTAGGAAGCCATGTTTTGATTGTTTACGACGAATTGTATGAGAGCCTTGAGAATAATGAATGTTATAGTTACTGAGGAGTGACCGACAGTAGTGGCTACGCTGGCTAAAGCACAGCATTAGGTCATGGGGCCAAGCTCTCTGCTGACTCGGTAGACGCGTGGGTTTGAGCCCCACCGTGGGCCGTCCTTGAAATGGTTTTCCGTGGTTTCCCATTTTCAACACCAGGCAAATGCTGGGACGGTACCTTCTGACAGGCCACGGCCGCTTCCTTCCACATCCTTGCCCAGTTTCATTCACCATCATTCATTTCATCTCTCATTAACGCCTCTCATGAGGTTGGCGTCAGGAAGGGCATCCGGCCGTAAAAACCATCGCCACAAAGACTTCCATCGCATCTCATCCCCGACCCCGTTGGAAAAACGGGAATAATAGTTACTGAGGAGTGTTCTCACAGTATTTCAGAGTACAGTCGACGTTGTGTGTCACTTTGTTATTATGAATTATTAATGTAAAAGGAAGGAAGGAAGCTTGTGGTTTTGTGTGACCGTTAATCTCACGATCATGATCCACGGTACCTCTCTTTTACGTGGAATGCGAACCACAGGACATGGCATTTCAATTCGAAAATCTCACATGTATTGACCGGGAATCGAACGCGTTCTACCTTCGTGAGAGACTAACAGCTTGACCGCTGCGCCACAAGTGTGATAGTAGCATATCTCCAATTCAATCTATACATTCATCATAGTACCAGTATGAAAACGGAGCGTAAATTAACATCTTAAGAATGTCCAAGCTGTGTAGTATACGTGTAGGATAACATGTCAGATGTTACACATCATATGCGACTATTGTAAGGCTCGTATCTTTTTTTTTTTTTTTATTGATAATTTATTTCTCCAAAGTACCATACTGTGGATTTCTCAGTTTTGCCTCACAAGGCTGAGTGTACCCCGTTCCAGCCCTTAGACCAGAATTAAAATTTCTTGGCAGAGCCGGGAATTGAATTCGAACGTCCGGGACGGTAGCCAAGAATGCTAGCCACTACTCCACGAGGTAGTCTAATTTAAATCTTAATATTGTTCATAACTTAGCCAATATGTTAAGATTAGGGCCCAACCAAATTTACAATTATTTTAAGCCTTTACCAAAATAACACTTTCTTCATTTGTATTCTTTTTTTGGGAGGGTGCTGGAGCCCCCACAGCTCCTCGCTGTTGTACGGTGTCGGTCAGATATGGTGACCCCAACCAGGTCCTAGATGCTGTCGTAGAGAATGTATCCACTACTCAAGCGGTTGCACTTGGATAGCTGTTCATCTCTGACAGACCTCAAACAGCTAATTGATGCTGTAGTAGAGAAAGTGTTTAGATCGCTAGGAGGTGCCTGGTTGGGATACTATAACTTGGGTAGCCACTCACTTCTTCAACTCAGCAGATTGCATATGTAATGGTTGCACGTATATTTGTTACGTCTATATACGTATCATTTATTTGTAATACATGCCAAAGATATTGATTTATTTTCATTATAAGTAGTTAGATTAATGTTTACTTGTTTGCTTATCAGCAATTTGTATCCTAAAGCACTAATAATGTTCATTGTAGTAATAATTACCATTCCACTGTCAATGTTTGACGTACAGAGTACTCTTACGGCCAAAATTGGAACTGCTAGTACTTCATCTGACCGATTCCGCATACCTTTCCAAATTCTCCGCGCGGAGCGCTGTAGATCAGTAGTTTGTACCAAGACCAGACCACAGATTGGACCTGGATTGGACCAGACTTGCAGCTGATGGGAGAGCAAGTCCACCAGCATCAGAGACCTCTGTCGGTTATTGAAATAACTACTGGTAGAGATTCTGCTGGTCTCTTCGCTTAATGCAACGAAGCGGTGCAACGTGGTGCAGCGCAGCGCTTGGTGAAGCAAACCAGCACGGAGACGGATTGGCTTGGATTATTATTTTGATATAATAATTTAATGACTTCGCGTTTGTTTGGTTAAAAGCGGTAGCGTGAAGTTTAATATCGGATGAAAATATATTTTGACTTTGTGGCTGTAGTTTTATATGTGTACATGTGATTTTATAATTGCCAGGATATTCAGCAGAGTTATGTGTGCAATTTTGATAAGGTTATGGCATTACTTGGGCGGATATTTACACGACATTTTTAACAATCTTACGTTGCATATAATATGTAACACGCAAACGTTACCTTCATTTGCACAACTAGTTTCCTTGTGCTATTGCATATTGAAATACATACTTGACAATACAATTGGGTATTTATAAATGGGGGCTTCATAAATTCCATTCCCTGACCCGGTGGGTCGACTGGAAGCAGGCTGTGGATTTTCATTTCATTTATAAATGTGCTACCTCGAGCGGCCTACTGCATGCTCTAAATATTTTAACGTAGCCTAAAATGCCGCAATAGAAAACCTCAAAAACGTAGAAAATCTCTGGTCTAACGTCGCACCTTTAATTCAAGAAGGGCCAAAATATAACACGTTTTCACAATCAAACAACTATTATAATTATTAATAACTCGTGACAAGACAGTGATTTTATAATTTAAACAAGTAAACATCGAAGTACGTACACAGAAAAATAGATCCACCTACTTGAAAACAAACTCGACTCTGCAGCTTTTCTTTATAAAACTATCAATAACTTCATCATAGAAAGAGGACTGTAGGCCTAATCTATTTTTTGCAAGCAATCCTTTTTCAATCGACAACATAGCTAATGATGATAGCCTCTCCTGAATTTGAGTCTTATCTGCAATATGTAATAATGCGTCTCAGTGTCGAAAAAGAACGTTCTGCAGGGGATATAGCAGCAGGAATTGTTGCTACCAGTTTGATGAGCTTGAAAATCACTGCCATACCCATGTACAATTTGTTTGTATGCATGAACTGCACTACAGTAATTTAAGTCTGAAACACTTTTCTCTTTCAAGTCAGGAGGTGAGTACGGTACGTCACACTTAATTCAGTTTTTAAGCGAACAATGGCGAAAAATTACCCATAGGTCTTTCTTAGGGCAGTAACATAACTGTCTGGAAACTTATTTCTGTGCTTTCACAATCCAGCAGCCAGAAGAACAATGCATTTGAAACACTCTCCTATTTGGACAAGTGCATTGTCGATAATTTCATTGAATAGACGTTAGTATTTTGATTTTTCTGGTTCACCACTTGTTGCACGATTTTTAGAGCACGGCTGTCCTCCTTAAACATCGATTTTGGTATCAACATGTCCATAAATACTATCAAAATTTTCATCTCACATAGACTGAGTATTTAAAAAGAGCTCAACCTTCTTGCCACAGTACTGTATATCCAAACTGTTTGTTTGTAAAATATTGAACACTGTATCGGAGAATGAAAAGATCTTGGAGAAAATTGCCAGCAGAAATCTAGTGTTGAACTTAAGCAAGAAGAACAAAAATCCTTGTGCTTTCAATGTAGTAGCTCTCAGACCAGAGCTTTCAACTACACATTACAAACGTGACAACTCACAGTCGGCCTTGGACAGAAGGAACCTGCGCGCGCATACATTTCTCGCTGTGTCGACAGCTCCGCTGAAGCTCCTAAGACACGTGCAAGCCTCGCTGTACTCGCCAAGATATATGCAACATGTGATTCGTTTAACGCAGATCTATTACAGATACGGTACATATTGTAATTTTTTAAAATCTCGCCTGGTTTAGAAAAATATTGCACTTGCGCAGCAAGCATAGCATGCTCGGAGAAATCGCCTCTGAATTCTTATGTGCTGTAGGTAGAGGATGGAGGTTGAGGGAATAGCATTACTCAAAAAGCATGAGCAATACATGTTAGCAAGGGGTAGAACGCATACCGTAGGCTATATTAACGTCCAGAACGTTTGCCTATACCAAAAGTAAAAAAGGAAGGAAGCTTTTAGTTTTACTTGATCGTTAATGATGTGATCATGAGCCTCGCAACCTCCTTTTTACGTGGAATCCGAACCACGGGACATGGCATTTCACTTCGAAAATCTCACAGGCATTGACCTGGAATCGAACCCGGTCCACCTTGGTGAGAGGCCAACAGCTTGACCGCTGCGCTGCCCCCTCCCCATTGCCTATATCAAACAGAACAACTGTGAACATGTCGTCCAGTAGCGTGGGTCCTAATGAGCACCGTTGCTGCATAGAGACTGGCGAGAGAAACGAAGAGAAGACTCCGCTCTATGCTCACCGTATACACATGGCCTTCCCTTTGAACACAAGCCGCTTCAAATTTATGTGCATGTATGAGAATGAATATCCATGCTTACAACGGAGTGCACATATTTTTACTATTGCAATATGAGGCAGATATTGTTATAAGATGTCACAAAAGTTATACATGCACAAGTCCTACTCCAGGTGTAGCGACTAGCATTCTTGGTATCAACATGTCCATAAATACTATCAAAATGTTCATCTCACATAGACTGCGTATTTAAAAAGAGCTCAACCTTCTTGCCACAGTACTGTCGCCCAAGAGGTGCGGGTTTGTTTTCCGGCCCAGCCAAGCAATTTAATTCTGGTCTGAGGGCTGGAAAGAGGTACAGTCAGCATTGTGAAGCAAACCTGAAAAGAAGTGGGTTGAATTCTCACCTCAGCCATCCTGGAAGAGTATCCCATGGTTTCCCATGTCTACTCCAGACAAATATTGGAATGGTTCCTAACTTAAAGGGCACAACTGCCTCCTTCCCATTCCTCACCTGAATTATAATTGCACACACTCTAAAATAGACACCACAGATTATCAAGCAAATTCTATACACACATCCAAGTAACGGGGCTAAATGACCAAGATGGCCAAGCTCCTCAAATGAAACATCATTATTAAACGTGACATAATCTACACTCCATGTCATTCTTAGTAACAAGGAAATACAAATACAGAGATGGAATAAGTTTTTGTTTATCGGGGATCAACTTGTGGTGTAGTGGCTAGCATAGCCTAATTACACTGCAACGGCTCACCAATGGAATGTGATCCCGCGCTTATGAAGCAGGGCTCTTATCGCTGCACCATGTGCTCTTTGGCTTCTTGCTAGCGTACGACGCACATGGACGTCGCACTGCAATTGCGAATAATTAATTTCTCGGAAACAGCTGAGAAGCGCACCTTACTACTTCCACCTGGTATATGCCTGGCCATGGCCTACACGTGTACTGAAGATGGTTAGAATCGGTGACCCATGCATCGTATCCTCCCCTTGTTAGCTGTCGCCCATGAGATCCAGATTCGATTCATGGCTCAGTCAAGAAATGTAGTTTTGGTCTGGGTTAGAACATGGTACAATATTGCCTTTTGAGGTAAAACTGAGAAGAGGTGAGTTACCTCACTTCGAGTACGAGAACACACACACTTGGGGAAACCACAATAACGCAGGCCGTCTGAAAAATTTGTGTTATCACATTTGAATTCGAAAGCTTCTGTATAAAGCCATACACTCTGAAATTTGTATTATTTGTCGTCTTGCTGTGTAAAACTGTCTGCTGCCACTCGACTTCCTAGGGGACATAGTTATGAATTCAATATTTCAGCTCGCAGCACTTCTTAAAGCTTCGCTACTGTACACTGCATTGATACACCAATACTGCCACTCAAGTTTGTATTTCCCCGGCGAACCTAAATATTTCAATATAATCTTTCTCACTCAATTTATCCCTCCAGTTCACGTGAGGATGTTAACTCCCGAGCGGCTGATCGTAGCGTCACAAGGTTTGAAAGTTAGCCTTAAGAGTTTTAGCTCTGTAACATAGGATTATCAAAATAGTTGAATAAGTAATTATTTTCGGGCGCAGATAGAAATAAAGATTTCGTACGACACAGCGAGCTTAGCTAGCTTAGCTTATCTAGGCAATGTTCTGTTCTGTTGGCTGTCATGAGCGAGCAAATGTAGCTCCTACCTCATTTTCATAGTTTTTTTTATATCATCATCATCATCATCATTTCCCCTTATCCAGCTCCTGCCGGGTCGGGGTATTTATGGCACTTCTCCACTTTCCTCTTTCCTTCCACCATTCTTCTTCCACGATCTTGTCCCAGTCCAGATTTCTTTTTCTCACGCTGTTCTTCACTGAATCAATCCACCTTTTTCTAGGTCTTCCCCTTGCTCTCTTACCCTTGCACTTTGCCTCCAGCATCTGTCTTGGTATTCTATTTTCCTCCATCCTCTTTACATGTCCAAACCAACTTAGTTTATTCTTCTCAATTCTCTCATTTAGTTTTCCCATCCCAACTTCTTTCCTAACATCTTCATTCCTCACTCTGTCTTTCCTTGTCTTACCTATCATACTTCTTAGGAATTTCATTTCACTGGCTTGGATTCTACTCTCTTGCCTGCTCGTCAGGGTCCAAGTCTCAGCTGCATACGTTAATATGGGTACATAGTACATTTTATACATTACCTCCTTGCTTTTCCTTGGTACTTCCTTATCCCAAACAAGTTTTCTTACACTTTGATAGAATGCATTGCTCTGCTGTACCCTCCTGCCAATCTCCATGTCCAACCTACCAGTTTGCATCAATTCACTTCCTAGGTATTTGAACGTGTCCACAATTTCCAAACTCTGACTTCCAATTTTCACAGTGCCCTTTCCTTGTCTTTCCCCTCTTGTCATCACCATGGTCTTGCTTTTCTCTGTACTGATTTTCAGACCATACTTCTGAATATTTTCGTTCAGTGCATCTAGTTGTTTTTGCACTTCTTCGGTGTTCCTTCCCCAGACCACAATATCGTCTGCAAATAATAGTAACTTCATTTCTTCATGTCCATATGCTTCCTTTGTTTCCTTTACAATTTCATCCATTACCATTATGAATAAAAGGGGTGACAGCACACTCCCCTGTCTTAGTCCAGTCTTGTTCCTAAACCAATCTGTCTTTCCAACAGGGGTCAGAACCCTGCTAACACAGTTGTTGTACATTGCTTGCACCATTTCCAACATTTCTCTTCCCAGTCTCTTCTTAACCATGGTTTCCCATACCTTCTCTCTGGGGACACTATCATATGCCTTTTCTAGATCTATGAAAGTCATGATCAAATCCTCTCCATATTCCCAGTTCTTTTCCATCACCTGCCTCAAGCTAAAGATTGGGTCCACTGTGGATCTTCCACTCCTGAAGCCATACTGTTCCTCTTGCAACTCTCCTTCCACCTTTCTTCTCATTCTTCTTTCTAATATCCTTTCCAGTATTTTTACTATCTGTGATATGAGGGTGATCCCCCTATAGTTATCACACACTTTCTTGTCCCCTTTCTTAAACACTGGTATTATTAGCCCTTTCACCCAGTCTTCTGGTACACATTTCCGTTTCCACACACACTTTAGCAGTCGATACAGCCATTGCATACCAACAGGTCCAGCAGCCTTTATCATTTCTACACTGATTTCATCCACCCCTGTTGCTTTTCCCATCTTCATTTTCTGTACTGCTAATTCCACCTCCAGCATTGTTATATCATCTTCTGTTATAGAGTCGTCAGGTTGTGTCACTTCCATCTCACCAGTAGTTGGAAGATCTCACATTCAATAGCTTATCGAAATACTCCTTCCATCGTCCCTTTATCTCTTCCGGGTGTGTTAACAACTCTCCATCTTCCTTTTTCACCAGCTTTGTAGTAACCCTTTCTTTCCTCTTACTTCTTAGAAGCCCATACAGCATCCTTTTACTGCCACTTACATCTGTTTCCATTCTTCGTGTAAATTCTTCCCAACTTTTCTTCTTTTCTTCTCCTACCACTTTCTTACACCTCCGTTTGCTGTCGTGATACTTCCTTTTGCTTTCTTCTGTTTGATCTCGGTTCCATTCTTTCCATGCAGACTTCTTTTCTTTCACTGCTTTCCTCACTTCCTCATTCCACCACGGTGTCTCCTTCTCTTTCACTCTTGTTGACGTCCTACCACAAGCACTCTCTGCTGCACCAGCAAATGCCTTTTTAAAGTGGGACCATTCCTCTTCTACATTTTCCACTTCAGTAACTGGGATTTGTTGCTTCAATCTCTCCTGAAAATCTTCCTGTACAGCTTTGTCTTTCAATTTCCATACTTTTATTTTACTTTCTCTGATCTCCTTTAGGTTTTCCAATTTTCCCCATCTAAATTTTGCCACCACAGCTCTATGGTCCCCATCAAATGCTTCTCCTGGTAAAGCTGTCACATCCAACAGCTTTCTGCGATTAGTCCTTTCCACCAGAAAGTAGTCAATTACTGATTTTGTTCTTCTATCACCCCACCCATATCTCGTAATTTTCCTGCTGTTTTTCTTCCGAAACCATGAATTACCCACTATCAGTCCATTCCTTTCACAAAAGTTTACAAGTTCCTCTCCTTCCCGGTTCTTTTTCCCATATCCATATGGTCCAATGACTTCTTCCTTTCCTTGTCTCTCATTTTATAATGTATAGTAAATGTATTCATCATTTATGAGTTAAAATGCCATAACCTTTTCGATTAATGCAGTTGAACATCTCATGATAAACAAATGGAATCACATGTCACTTACTACAGTGCTGTAAGTTTTGTCTAATTTTTTGTGTGTATGTATATATGACTTACAATGATGATAGAGGATGCCCCAATAAAGATGAATTATGCCCCTAATGTTGCCCAAATTCCTTCTGTTCCCTCTAGTCTGGAATTGAATAACCTGCAGATGAAGTTTCATTTCATGGTTGGAAGATAGAGATAACTTTCACGGTCAAGAAATTAAACTCCAGCAATTCTTCTAGGTTTATGCAGTGTCTGGTGCGGAGTTTCTTTCAGATATACCCTTGGTATAAATGACCAGTCGTATGCATGTGAAAATTTTAGAGACAGTCTACATTATATCATGTAAATACCCTTAACAGTCTTCTGTCACACCTGCCCAGCTCCTCTTTGCTCACTATTCTTGGCACTCGCACGTGGCATTGTTGTCGGCACAAACCATACACTGACAGCGTGAGTAGAACACTGAGATCAGACTCAAAATGCGCTGGGCAAAGAGACATTCAATGCGCACATCATTTGCACTGATCTCAAATTTATCAAAGCTCACTGTGCATGGATATACCATTGTGAACAGCCTAAGAGGACCATGCATTATGACCTGTATATTATAGTACTTCTTTGATGGTGGAACTAGAGCGCCCTCAGCATTATCTTATCCCTATAAAGGTACCAAAAGATGGAATATTGGATTTCATAGCCAACAGGAACGCAGTATAAACCTTGAAAAATTGCTGGAGTTTAAGAGATGTGTGGTGTACTTCAGTAAGACCTTGACATGGATTTACAAGATTTAATCTAATTGAAAACTCGGAGTGGCCTTTATGGGAATGGGACTAGGCAACTTAGAAACAGTGATAGAGATGAAGGTTGGCTTTGTCAGAGATCTATGAGTTGGAACTGCTGAGTGGAGCAGAAATTTCTGATAAAATGTACCTTAAACATTCAAAATCAATCCATTTTTATCAGGATTCTTCACAATGTTATGTATGTGAATCGCTCAGTTTATACATCCCTTGTAGCAAAATCACAACGCACAAGAATAATTAAAAACAAGAAGGTTTTGTCTAGAAAACAAACAAATAAATAATACAATTTAGAATTATACAAATACCGGTATGAATCCAGTACAGGGCTACCCTCCAAACTAATTTCAATTTCTCCATTTGTTGACACTGCCTCAACAGCTTCTTAAATGTCTGAACATTTGGGGTATAGGGCTGAAAATGTCTCCTGCTTTTCACCACAATACTTGGCTTACGGAATGATAAAATGGCCCTGCCCCACCTCACACAAAGCTTTATATGCCCATTGCCAGCACAAAACCTATCCTGCAAGCACCTTCTGATTAAGAGGAGAGGTTACACATCAGTATATATGTGGTGGGCCATAAATATAACAAAGGTGGCGTAGTGGCACAGAGGTCAAGCTGTTGGCCTCTCACCACGGCGGACCGGGTTCGATTCCCGGTCCATGCATGTGAGATTTTCAAAGTGAAATGCCATACCCTGTTGTTCGGATTCCACGTAAAAAGGTGGTCTCATCATCTCGAGATTAACTATCAAGTAAAACTACAATCTTCTTTACTTATAAATATAACAGTTTCAGACCATCATGTGGTGTAGTGACTAGTATACTAGGCTGTTACCCCTGAGGTCCCAGATTCAGTTTCCGGCTCTGCCAAGAAAATTAATTCTAGTCTAAGAGTTGGAATGAGTGAGCCTCCGTGGCTTAGGCGGCAGCACGCCGGCCTCTCACCGCTGGGTCTGTGGTTCAAATCCCGGTCACTCCATGTGAGATCTGTGCTGGACAAAACAGAGGCAGACAGGTTTTTCTCCGGGTACTCCTGTTTTCCCTGTCAACATTTCATTCCAGCAACACTCTCCACTATCATTTCATCTGTCATTCATGTAATCATTGCCCCAGAGGAGTGTGACAGGCTTCGGCAGCCGGCACAGTTCATATCCTCGCCGCTAGATGGGGGCTTCATTCATTCCATTCCTGACCCGGTCGGAGACTGGAAGCAGGCTGTGGATTTTTCATTTCTAAGATTTGGAATGAGATTCACTCCGCCTTGTGAGCCAAAGCTGAGAAGAGGTGGATTCGGATTCCACCTCAGACATCCTAGAAGTGATTTTCAGTGTTTCCCCACTTCTACTCCAGGAAAATGCAGGGGTAGTTCTAAATTTAAGGCCATGCATGCTTCCGTCCCAATCAATTGCAAATATACACTACTAAAGACACCACATTCTGTAGGTTATTAGACAAATTCTACATACACCTAAGTGCAGGGGTCTGATAACACAATGTCCAATCGCTAAATGAAAAGTCAGTCTCGGAAGCCAGCAAACTTCTACACCAGGAAAATGCCGGGATGGTTCCTAATATATGGTCATGCTCACTCCACTTCCTTCCCAATTCTAGAGTCAATAACAAATATAACCACTGCAAATAATGATACCACACTAACATCAGACACAGTGGGAATGGTCATGAAGTCTCACTCTCTCCTAAGCTCCGAGGTCAGTTAACACACCAAGTGATGAATTATATATTTATTTATTTATTAACAGCATTTATATATTAATTTAATTTCTTTGTCCGATCTTCAGATTTAAGTAGTCATTGTTGAAGCAAGATGACATTTTTCTATACAGGCCTACACTGCGTGCTATTTCTATGTGACCTCTGATTTCAATGTCGGAATCTGAACTGTCAGTGATGATATTCCCTAGTAAACCCACTCAACTGGAAGACTTCTTCAATATTATTATCTCCAATATTGGAAGATGTTAGGTCTGTATTGCCAATATAATCAATCTAACTTAATAATCAACAAGGAAATTCGTCGAACAATACTATATTATGACAAAATATCACTTCCTAAAACTAGGGTACATGTTTCGAGCTATTCAAATATTTAGCCCTTTTTCAGCCCTCTCACGTCACCAACACATCACCGACACTCATCAATCAACATAATGAAAAACGCATTAAAAACAACTACCGTATATCTACAGACACACTCGAATGCCCTTAAAATTTTATGAAAAGCTGTCTCTCCTTTTAGTGCATTTTTGCCCATGTTTTTACCAATTTGTACTATCTTGTATTCATAATTTTGCTGAGCTGGCTTGAACTTTTCATGTGAAGACGGATGTCCTTGGTTCATTAATGTATGGACTCGCTCCAACCCTAAAGAAACTAAATAAAGCTGTCACTATTCATCTGACAAGAGAAATCAAATAGTCTAAATAATTACATGTGAAGAAGCTTACGTCAAAGCCAGGCGGGAACCTCATAAGCTGGGGTAACAGGCCCAAATCCATGCGCCTCATGTCATGTAAACTGTAAAATTGTTACAGGCAAATTGTATTGAATTGTAAATAAAGTGAAGTAAACTAAACAACTATGTGTGTTGTTCCGAATGATGCCTGTTGCCTTACCTGCACGTTCCAGATGGAAAGGAGAGGGCTGAAGAAGGGCTAAATATTTGAATAGCTCGAAACATGAACCCTAGTTTTAGGAAGTGATATTTTGTCATAATATAGTATTGTTCAACGGATTTCCTTGTTGATTATTAGATTGGATCTGATGCTCAGAGTAGTCTGGTCGTGATTTTGACGACTGAAACCCATTTTTTTTCTTATTTACATTAATATGGAGTCTACATTCTTCAGATGTTGGCTGGTAATTGTTGAAGACCATCAAGACTACGGTATCACAGAAGATCGTTGCACCACAGTAGAACAAATCTATATGCCTACCAGTGAAGAAGTTGAAAAGTTTTATAGAAAAATAGATGGAATTCTGAGCTATGTCAAGGGCGATGAAAATGTAATAATAATGGGAGATTGGAATGCTGTAGTAAAAAAGGAAGAGTAGGGAAGATAGTAGAAGAATTTGGATTGAGTGAAAGGAATGATTGAGGGAGCAGGCTGATAGAATTCTGCACTGAGCTCAAGTTGGTCATAGCTAACACATTACTCAACAACCACAACAGAAGAATATACCAGGAGATACAGGACATTTCCTAATTGACTTTATTATGTTGAAGCAGATCTTCTGAAACCAGATTTTGGATTGGAAAATATATCCCAGAGCCGACATAAACTCTGACCACAATCTGGTTGTTATGAAATGCTGATTGAAGCTGAAATAACTGAAGGAAAGTAAATACCCATAAATGTGGCCAGTAGACAAACTAAAAGAGAAGGATGTGAACAAAAGTCTCAAGAGGATTATAAGGGAAGGACTAATAAAGAACCCTGAACTAACTTCTAATGCAGAGGAATGGGTACTTTCGAAGAATGAAATAATTAAGTCCACAAAAGAAAGCATTGATAGAAAGGAATGAATAGGTGGAATTGCTTGGATCTCTCAGAATATACAAGAATGCATCAAAGTTGTAACAACAAGAGATGAAAGGGGAAAAGCAGAATATACGTAGATGTCTTAGAAATGGGGTAAACAAGAGGTGCAAGGAAGCGAAAGCAGTGTGGTTGAAAGAGAAATGTGCAAGTATAGACAATTGTTTGAAAGTAGGAAAAGTAGATGCAGCTTTTCGAAGGATTATGGGTACTTTGGGGAAAGGAAGACTAAGTGCTGTAATATTAAGGACTTGGATGGAAAACAGATGAATGAAAATCCACAGCCTGCTTCCAGTCTCCGACCGGGTCAGGAATGGAATGAATGAAGCCCCCCATCTAGCGGCGAGGATATGAACTGTGCCGGCTGCCGAGGCCTGACGCACTCCTCTGGGGCAATGATTAAATGAATGAGAAATGAAATGATAGTGGAGAGTGTTGCTGGAATGAAATTTTGACAGGGAAAACCGGAGTACCCGGAGAAAAACCTGTCTGCCTCCGTTTTGTCCAGCACAGATCTCACATGGAGTGACCGGGATTTGAACCACGGACCCAGCGGTGAGAGGCCGGCGTGCTGCCGCCTAAGCCACGGAGGCTTTTGGATGGAAAACAGATAATAATATTTATTTATTTACATAAGTCCCAATGAGCCTGAGCTCGTGTTAGGGACAATCAAGTAACATAGTTACAGCATGGCATATATATAATTTTTGTACCATTATATTGTTTAGTTTAATAGTAACTTATATTAGATTGCTAGTGACTAACTTTACAGAGATGATTCGGTATGATACATTGCATTGCTTAAGGCTATTGGATATGGGCTATTCATTCCTTAATAGGAAGTCTTTTGTTTTCCTCTTAAATGTTTTTATAGAGAAACTTTCCCTTATGCCTAATGGTAGCGAGTTGTATTCCTTTATTATAGAGGACATACTTCCTTTAGTTCCAAATTTAATGGATTGAGAATGGCTGGTGAATATTCGATTTACTCCTCTTGTTGCATAATGATGAATGTCATTTGCATGGGTAAAATGGATGTGTGTGTGTATCAATTTGTTTTCTAATTTGTATACAAATACTGTTGCTGACATAGCTATTTGTTTTTGCAGTGGCATAATTTTAGTTCTTGAGTATAATTCATTTGAGGGTGTGAGCCAAGGAAATCCAAAGATAGATTTTATAGCACGTTTCTGGAGTATCTCAAGTTCTTCTATTAGCTCCTTCTTACAATACCCCCATATGAAATTCATGTACATTAGATGTGAATGTATCAGAGCAAAGTATATATTTTTCAATTGTTGGCTATATCTTAATCTGAAAATAATACCAGTTATAGGGCTGATTTTATGTTTTACATTTTCTACATGATTTTCCCAGGTTAGTGTACTATCTAGTGTGATACCTAAGTATGTTGCCGATTTAACCCTTTCTATTTCTTTGTTGGCTATGTTGACTATGTTTTTGGTCTCAATCTTGTATGATGGTTTATGGAAGAATAAATATTTTGTTTTAGTGATATTGATAACCATTTTGTGCGCTCTCAACCAATCCACCAGCTTATTGAGATCATAATTAATATTTAGCATAATTTCCTGTTCAGATGTTCCCAGATAGAGTATAAAAATATCATCTGCAAATAGTTTAAGTTTGCCTTTCAATTCTAATAATACTATATCATTAATATATGCCAAGAAAAGAATTGGTCCTAAGACAGAACCTTGAATATTATGTTGAGAGATGGAAAGCTTACATAGAGCATTGGAGGAAGAAAGCACCATTTTCATTCGAGATTGATTAACTAACCCAGTTGCTGATCAGGTTATTTCTTAGTACGGTATGTAGGATTTATGAGACAGGTGAGGTGCCCTCTGCTTTTAAGAAGAATAGTATCATCCCTATATGGTTTTTAATATAAATAATTGTTTTGGGGCAAAAGAAAAAACCTTCTCACCCCACTATATGGCACCCTGCTCTCAATGATCCCCTATTAGCAGTTAGCACTGCAGCCTCCTCTACTTCTACTCCTTTCACTTTGAAATCGTTCAACACTGAAACTAACCGTCGCTTCCTAGATCTACCCCTGCTTCTCTTACCCTCTACAACCAAACTCATTAACATCTTAGTTAATCTTTCCTCCCTCAATCTCTTCACATGACCCCACCATCTGAGACGGCTCATACAAACAGCATCATCAAGCGATTCATTTCTAATTAGCCCTTTATCTCTTCATTACGAGCACCCTCCTGCCATTGCTCCCATCTATTTGTCCCAGCAATCTCTCGTGCTACCCTCATATTACCTCTGGCTTATGTATCTACCCAGCTCTCACTTCCATACAGCAAGGTCGGTCTAAATACTGAGCGATGTAGGGAGAGTTTCCCCGCTACATCAACTTCTTTCTTGCAGAACACTGTAGATCACAACTGAGAACTCACTGCATTGGCTTTTTTACACCTTGACTCTGTTTCCATCCCCATACTGTGACCATCCTGAGAGAATATACAGCCCAATGTTCCACCCGCTCCAATTTAATTCCTCCTATCTGTCATTCTATTTTCTTGCATTTTTCCGTATTGACATAACACTCGTCTTTGAAATGTTGATCTTTATACCATACTCCCTACATTTCTGTTCAAGATCTAACATGCTGGCTTGCAAGCTTTTGATGGTATCCATCATTACAACCAGATCATCACCATAGGGCAGACTGCTTACCTGGTCTCCACCTAAAGAATCCCACCCAGTCAGTTTATGCCCTCCAGTAAATGGTCCATATATAAAATAAACAGTAGTGGTGAGAGGTTACAGCCTTGCCTCACTCCTGTAATAACCTGGAACCAAGAATTCATCCTACCATCAACTCTTACTACAGCCTGATTATCAACATAAATAATTTTGATTGCCTGTAACAGCCATCCCACGATACAATTATCCCTCAGTATGCTCAGCATCTTTTCCTTGGGTACTCTTATCATATGCCTTCTCTAGATCTACAAAACACAAACGTCTGTTCCTCTCATAGCATTTCTCAATACCATGGTACATGCTAAAAATTTCATCCTGACATCTTCGTTTCATCCACCTTAATCTCGGCCAATGATCGAACTCTTCTTTCTACAACGCCTGGGTAAACTTTGCCCGGAACGCTTATCAAAGAAATGCCTCTATAATTATAGCAATCTTTTCTGACCTTGGTTATAAATTGGGGCGATTAGTGCTTTTGTTCATTCAGCGTATTTATCAAAAGTATTTCTAAAACTCCTTGCAAATGTGGGGGGGGGGGGGGATCAAATTTATAAACTGCCAACCTATCAACGTATTTTATTTTTGTGTCATGCTTGAAATAACACAGTAATGTAGGCCTAATGCTATAACTTGAAGAGGAAAAAAGGGAAAAAAAAGAGGATTTTTATTGTATTTCTAATTAAAATACAATCAGAATGTAAATACAAAACATAAAACATTTTTCAATGGCTGACAAAAGACCTGAACACTGACCGCCATGAATCTTTGAGCGAGATGTCATTTCCGAGTAGGTGGCTAGTAGATAGCAATGCTTCTGTCCATTTTGTCCCATCGTAGATTGGAGGTAGTCCTCAACCTTCCTCATCACCAAGAAACCTCTCTCTGCAGAATAGCTTGAAGCAGCTACGATGAGCAGATTCATCACAGTGACAAAGTACAAACTCCACAAATTTAAACTAAGTAATCAACAAAGTTTAGACAGAAACTTATGAAATGCTGGAGCTCCATCAATTTAGGTAAACATCACACAAGTGTAGCACCAAACGTCTGACAACACTGCTTTTTGAACTCTATTGGCGCAATGAAGTTTAGCATAAGCAAAGGCGAGTGGATGATCACAACCAGGAAGGAGAGAGTCACAATGGGAATAACAATTGGTGGGGAAGAATTGAGGAAAGTAGAGAGTTTCAAGTATCTGGGAAGCATGATACAAGAAAATGGAAGAAACAACAGAGAAATAAATGAGCGGCGGAGGCAAGCAGAATTATTCAGGAAAAGTGTTAGGAGCCTGGTATGGAGTAAGGATGTGCCTCAAAACAGCAAAAGGGTCATATATAGGACGTACTACGTTCCATTCCTGACGTATGTGTCAGAGACCTGGGTTATGAGAGGAAGGGAGCGAAGCAGAATACAGGCTAGTGAGATGAAATTCTTGAGAAGCAGTATTGGAGTGACAAAGGTGGACAGGTTAAGAAACGAGAAGATCAGAGAATTAGTCAAGGAGGGAGCATTACAGGATAGGATAGAGGAATCGAGGCTTAAATGGTATGGGCATGTTAAGCGAATGGATGGGAGGAGGATACCCAGGAAGATACACGAGATGAAAATAGAGGGAAAAAGACCAAGAGATAAGTGGCCGAAGGGTGTGGAGGACTGCGTACGAAAGAAAGGAGAAGACTGGACCAAGGTGGTGGGAAGACAGAAGACGATGGGGAGGCTTATGTTCCAAACAGACCCGGCCAGTGGCTGGAAGATGATGATGATGATCGGCGCAACATAGGGTGTGCTTAAAGCACGAGGGGAGAGTCGTTGAATTACTGTATTACAATCGTCAGCAATTTCTACAGCCAATACCCACAACAATAACATTGGACCATAATAAAACGATCAATAGTCCAATATAAATAGTCAAATGAGAAGGCGGGCCGAACCAGAGACGTCTTGTTTTCATCCAAGAATAACTGAAATGGACATGTAAATATAAACTAGTATTTTATTCATTAGTGTGGTATTTTAAGAACAATTTTTAATGCAAGTACAAAAAAAATTTTAGAGTTTTATTTGTAAAAATTTGTAAGTTTTTTTTAACGCGTGTAAGAATTTGTAAGGGTTTTTTAACGTGTGTGCAACTATCTCATATGTTTCCATCACATTTCATTCACATCAACCATTTTTCATTAATTTTTAATGTTCAGTGACTGGCCATTATCATACAAGCTGATGAAGGGTCAAATTTTCTATGAAAATAATAAGCCTCGAAACATGTACTAGTGTGTAAATAAACACAAAAAGTATTGACTAGACGGAACATACTATATTTCAATTTTTTAAACTATCATTCGTCAATGCAAATCATGAACAATGTTAACCCCAAACATTTAAGAATCTGTTCAGGCAGTGTCAACAAATGGAGATATTGTAATTTTATTATATTAGAGGGTAGCACTGTACTGGATTAATATTTGTATCATTATAAATTGTTTGTAATTCTCTCATTCCCTCTCGCTATCGGCCAGCCCCTCGCCCCGCTCTCACACGCATATTTATGTGTGTTGCACTGTAGCCTAGTAGGTTAGCTGTCAGGTTGTAAAGTCGTTCATCGCCGAGCAACCACAGTTCGAGTCACGCCGTGAATATTATTTTCGTGAAGTAACTCACCATGATGATGTCATGCTACGAAAACAACCGCGTTTGGCCGAGCTAACGATGATAATGTGTCATTACATTCTGCAATGGCTCACTATACACATGCATTCAGAGAGCACGTTCTGGCTCTCGTCGAACACGGCAATTAAAGGGTGCGTGAGGCAGCAATCCGATGTGGTGTTCCACCGAGATCTGCCCAAATATGGATATAGCAGTGGAGGGTGTCAGGGAGGATTGGTCGTCTACTGGGCACTGGTTTACAGCGGGTTTCAACTGTAGAAGAAGACCGCCATTTAGTTACAACTTAGCAGGAAAACCCATTCTTAAACTCGGTAGGGCTCATGCAGACGACTAATTTTCCTGGATGTCCATACACGGCCCGTAAATTATTAGCCTACGAGAAGCAGGAATTGCTAGCAGAAAACCTGCAATCAAAGAATGTCTTTCCGACCAACATATAGTCGAACGGTGTGCCTTTACTGAGCTGGAATTAAATCGTAATTGGGATCAGGTCATCTTCTCTGGCGAGACATGTTTCAGTTCGGCAGAGGTCAGACCGGTTTGTGTTTACAGGCCACGTGGATCCCGGTACAAGAAACAGTATGTGGCTTGGCGCATAGGTAATGGCCACATATCTGTGTCACGCTGCGGGTGGATGTCGTCTGATGGGGCTGGAGTGCTTCATCGGATAGGTGGATATCTCACATCGGACCAATATTTGCACATCTTGCAGAATATTATGATTCCAAGTGTGTGAGAGCGCTATCCACATGCAGTGCTTCAGTTCGTTCAAGACAACTCTCCAATCCACATGAGCAGGAGTGTTCAGGGCTGATTTTCTGAGCAGAACTCCATTGAACTGCTCAACTGGGACCCTCAAACTCCAGACTTGAACCCCATTGAGTATGTGTGGGCAAAGTGGAAACGCCATATCAGGGAAAACTGGCCTCACTCTCCCCCTCGTTCGCAGGATGCATTGTGGGAGATTATGTTGGAAGCATAGGAGGAGATTGCCCATTATGAATAGTACTTCAGAAATCTATTTCAGTCAATGCCACGCCGGCTACAGCAAGTTGTCGAAACCGGTGGATACTGGATGAGATATTGAAGAAGTGTCTACAACAGTCCTTTTCGGGACTAACAATAAGCAAATTCATTAAGTCAGATTTCCCTTTGTATAGAGACACACATGTATTTCGTCCATGAAACATTTGACATGTTTAAAAAATAAACACCGCGAGTACGATTCCAACCCCGGTTCTTTGTCGTTTCACGCAACGCCTCTTCCCCTGAGCTAACTGGCAGTATGCAAAATGCTCATAATATTGTAATGATATTTCCATCATCTCATGCACGTCTATAACAGGTATCATAGACCCAGTGGTAATTAACTAACGGTTTATTGCAATATTTCGTTGTAAAACTTAAAAGGCGTCCAGTATCATGCGGTTCCACAATGGTATAACAGAAGCCATCAAAACAAAAAGAATTGCTGAGACCAAAATTGAACCGTGGTGGTTCGGCTTACTAACTTCACACACTTCCTCTACCCTATCACAGCCACTCTGTTAAACGCTTCTCATCCTTCGTCACTTGGGACGTGTCCCTCACTTCATGCATTTGGGCTGTTTCTCATTAATTGCATATCATTCTTCTCTGTTATTCTGGTATCTGCACAGTGACACTGTGTACTGATAGTTGCATTTTGTCCCGAACATGTCGTTGAACAAAGATGGAAGTGCATCAATTTTGTTGCAACTGTGCAGCCACTTCCAAGCACGATGATACCCCAACAGGACTTTGATATTTTCCATGCGACAATTTATGATTGTCCATCTGTACATTTCATCAGAAATTTCTGCTCTACCCAGCAGTTCCAATTTATAGATCTCTGACAAAGCCCACCTTCATCTCTATCACTGTTTCTAAGTTGCCCAGTCCCATTCCCATAAAGGCCACTCAGAGTTTTCAATTAGATCAAATCTTGTAAATCTTGTAAAGAGAAGAGATAGAGTTAGAAACGAAGAGATTAGAAAAAGGACAGGAATCTTGAAGCTGCAGGACAGGATAGAAACAACAAAGTTAAAGTGGTATGGACATATGATGAGAATGGGAGAGGAGAGAGTACCAAAGAAAACTTTCTGTGAAAAGATGACAGGGAAGAGACCACGAGGAAGGCCCCGAAAGAGATGGGCAGATACAGTGTGGGAGTGTGTAGAGAAGAGAGGAGGAAAACCTGAAGAAGTACTAAAAACAGGAGAGGAGTGGTGGAGAGACAGGAAACGTTGGAGGTCCTTAATTCACAACCCGACCCAGGAAGCTGGAAACGGGAAATGAAGATGATGATGATTGTAAATCCATGTCAATGTCTTACTGAAGTACACCACACATCTCTTAAACTCCAGCAATTCTTCAAGGTTTATACTGTGTCCCTGTTGGCTATGAAAGCCAATATTCCATCTTTTGGTACCTTTATAGGGATAAGATAATGCTGAGGGAGCTCTAGTTCCACCAGCAAAGAAGTACTACAGTTGAACTTGACTTATATGCATATCAAGGGAAGAGAAAATACTACTTGTAACTCAGAATTACTTAGAAATCAGGCTTACACAACACATGATATATTTACTGAAAAATAGACCTACATGTGTAAATCCTAGCAAACAATACATACATTAAGACAGAAAATACAGTACTGTATTATTTTGAACTTGGTCCAGCCTTAAAGAAATCAGATAGTTTGGCTTGTTTCACTTTTCTTGCATTAAGTGTATAAACTTCCTTTTGCAAACGTAGTAATAAATTCAAGGCATTTTCACTACAACTTTTCGCACTGATGTAACGCCTACCCACATCGATTGCACTTAAGAATAACTTCACTTAGTTCAGGTGTTTCAAGATTCAAGTCGTCATCTCCATCACTGTCACTATCGCTTGTAGCTGGTCCGTCACCACCAAGTTGTTGGCATACATCAGCAATAATCTCTTCATCCCATTGTAGCCTACATGCAGCCAGATTATCATCGAAGTACACAAAAGTATCGAAATCTGCACCCTCCGGTAGCGTTAGGTAATTGAAAATAAAAATCCACAGCCTGCGTCCAGTCGACCGACCGGGTCAGGGAATGGAATGAATGAAGCCCCCATCTAGCGGCAAGGATATGAACTGTGCCGGCTGCCGAAGCCTGTCGCACTCCCCTGGGGCAATGATTAAGTGAAATGATAGTGGAGAGTGTTGCTGGAATTACATTTCTGACAGGGAAAACCGGAGTACCCGGAGAAAAACCTGTGTGCCTCCGCTTTGTCCAGCACAAATCTCACATGGAGTGACCGGGATTTGAACCACGGACCCAGTGGTGAGAGGCCGGCGTGCTGCCGCCTAAGCCATGGAGGCTTCAGCGTTATCTAATTGCCAGACATAATTCCGTCCCCATAATCATCATTAGAGGCAGCCTCCTCCAGTAAGACACCAGCTTTGCGGATACAGTTGCTGATTGTGGAGGATGACACCTGCTTCCAGGCAGCCGAAATTAAGTCCATGGCTTGTAGTAAATTAATGGAGAGAGTTTCATTTCCTGCATCACTCAGTGTTATTAAATGTTGAACCAGCATTCTTTTATAATGCACTTTGAAATTTGCAATGATGCCCAAATCAAGCGGTTGTAGAACACTGGTACAGTTCCACTCAGACATTCTCCAGGACGATTTGAGGTGGATGTGCTGCACATCTATCCATAAGAAGAAGGATCTTCTTCTGTTTCTTTTTAATTTTAATGACCAGTTTTTTCAACCACTGTTCCATTAGCATATTCATCCAGGAATTTCTGTTGGATTCATGTTCTATAGGTTTTGTTTTTGCACCCTAAAACACCTCGGATTTTTCGATTTTCCTATCACAAGTGGAGGGAGTTTGTCCGATCCATCTGCATTGGTGGGAAGAAGTACTGTTACTCGAATTTTACTTTTCTTCTCTCCATGGCAGGAGTCACCTTTTTCAGCTAATGTTTTACTAGGAAGGAGACTGTAGAATAAGCCGGTCTCATCACAATTGTAGATGTTTGTAGGCTGTTAATCGCTTATGATACCCTGCAGAACCTCTTCTTTCCAGTGTTGCACCGTGACGTCGTCCACAGCTTTTGCGTCACCGCAAATTGTTCTCCATGTGATTTTATGACGATCTTTAAATCCTTGCAACCATCCTGACGAAGCCTTGAAATCAGCAGTGATACTCATCAATTTAGCTAAATCTATCACCTTTGCCTTCAGCATGTCGCCAGTAATGGTAGGGCTGCAGCCCACTTTTGCTGGATCCATGTGAAAAGTGCTTTCTCCAAATCTACATACCTCCCTTTTCGTTGACGGCTGCGCTTTGCTGATTTCGAACGCAGTTTTAAAAACTCAACCAAAATAGCGTGGTATAAGCAATCCCTAAGTCTGAAGCAATTTCAGTTTTTGTTTTGTGTTCTCCTTGGCTAATCGAAAGCAACTGAATGATAAAACTACTGTTCAACAGAAAACACCAGATACCGGCAACATGTACATTTTACTTGTCCTTTGTTCCCATGAAAGAAATTCTCATATTCAATCAAAACACAGAGTTTTGCAGAGTGACATTGTTGACCCTTACTTACTGGCGGCGTAACAAAGGCCAACCGAGCGAGTTCCCTTCGCTCCTCCTCTAGCAGCATTGTTTTTGACCTTCACAATACTGCTAAATATTAAGTTACAAGCGAAGTTGGAGGTTTCAGCGCGGAAACAAAAGAAAATAAATTTGTTTGAATATGAGAATTTTTTTAGTGTGAACAATCTAGAGTATGTCACACATGAGACAGAAACTCTGTGTTCTGTTTCAGCACCGAAACCCTACCTCTCTACTTCCATCTACACCGACAAAGAGAAAATTACATAAATACAGTACCGTAGTTTCTTTTATAACAACACGTGCTCATTAAATTACAAATACGCAAAACTCAGATGTATTTCACCGACACTTAATACGTATAACAGCGATTTACGTATAAATAAGGGTAAATTAACACGCTTTTAGATTACATTTTTCTGGGACCTGAAAGAAAGTCCGTACAAATACAAAATACGCAGAACAGAGTTACGTATAAAGCAGGTTCAACTGTATAATATACAGGTCATAATGCATGGTCCACTATCCAGATGGGTTCCAGGCACTTGTTTAAATGAGCCGTTCCTCTTAGGCTGTTCGCAATGGTCTATCCATGCACAGTGAGCTATGATACATTTAAGATCAGTGCAAATGAAGTGCGCAGTGTCCCTTTGCCCAGGGCACTTTGAGTCTGATCTCAGTGTTCTACTCACGCTGTCAGTGTATGGTTTGTGCCGACAACAATGCAATGTGCGAGTGCCAAGAATAGTGACCAAAGAGGAGCTGGGCAGATGTGACAGAAGACTGTTAAGGGTATTTACATGATATAATGTAGACTGTCTCTAAAATTTTCACATGCATACGACTGGTCATTTATACCAAGGGTCTGCTGAAAGAGTTTTATACATCTGAAAGAATCTCCGCACCAGACACTGCATAAACCTAGAAGAATTGCTGGAGTTTAATTTCTTGACCGTCAAAGCCAACATTCCACACATATTTTATCTCTATCTTCCAACCAAGAAATGAAACTTCATCTGCGGGTTATTCAATTCCAGACTAGAGGGAACAGAAGGAATTTGGGCAACATTAGGGGCATAATTCATCTTTATTGGGGCATCCTCTATCATCATTGTAAGTCATATATACATACACACAAAAAATTAGACAAAACTTACAGCACTGTAGTAAGTGACATGTGATTCCATTTGTTTATCATGAGATGTTCAACTGCATTAATCGAAAAGGTTATGGCATTTTAACTCTAACATTTTTTTTTTTTTCGTGTGGTCTCCTCAGAGACCTAGTGCAGGTCTTTCTATTCGACGCCCGTGGGCGACCTGCGCGTCGGGATGAGAGATGGAATTTATTAAGGTGAATGAAATTGGAGAAGGATGTGGAAGGAAGCGGCCGTGGCCTGTCAGAAGGTACCGTCCCAGCATTTGCCTGGTGTGGAAAATGGGAAACCACGGAAAACCATTACAAGGACGCCCGACGGTGGGGCTCGAACCCACGTGTCTACCGAGTCAGCAGAGAGCTTGGCCCCATGACCTAACACTGCGCTTTAGCCAGCGTAGCCACTACTGTCGGTAACTCATACATGATGAATACATTTACTATACAGTATATAAAAAACTATGAAAATGAGGTAGGAGCTACATTCGCTCGCTCATGACAGCCAATAGAACAGAACATTGCCTAGATAACTAACTTGCTAAGCTTGCTGTGTCGTACAAAATCTTTATTTCTATCCATGCACGAAAATAATGACTTATTCAATTATTTTGATGATCCTATGTTACAGAGCTAAAACTTTTGAAGCTGACTGTCGTAACCTTGTGACGCTACGATCAGCTGCTCAGGAGTCAACATCTGCACATGAACTGGAGTGAGTGAGAAAGATTAGATTGAAATATTTAGGTTTGCCGGGGAAATACAAAATTGAGTGGCAGTATTGGTGTATCAATGCAGTGTACAGTAGTGAAGCCTTAAGAAGTGCTGCGAGATGAAATATTGAATTCATAACTATGTCCCTTAGGAAGTCGACTGGCAGCAGACAGTTTTACACAGTAGGATGACAAATAATATACATTTCAGAGTGTATGGCTTTTTAAAGAAGCTTTCGAATTCAAAAGTGTGTGTGTTTTTGTAATTGAAGTGAGGAAACTCACCTCTTCTCAGTTTTACTTCAAAAGGTATATTGTACAGTGTTCTAACCCAGACCAAAACTAAATTTCTTGACTGAGCTGTGAATCTAATCTGGATCTCATGGGCGATAGCTAAAAAGGGGAGGATACGATGCATAGGTCACCGATTCGAACCATCATCAGTACACGTGTAGGCCATGGCCAGGCATATACTAGGTGCTAGTAGTAAGGTGCGCAAAGAAGAGAGAGAAGCAAGACACGCGCGATCCTAGCATCAGGATGGCAACTGAATGAATGGCCTTTTAAAACCACTCCTGCCATCTTGAGAGCAAACTACATTACTGCTTATTCACTTATTCCTTAATTCTAACAAAGGATATGGACGTATATGTAAAGTATTGAAGCCATATTTTCCAGTGTTGCCTATACAAACTGCTATTTGTAACTCTTCAGTAGGTCAACACGAATTTGTCCAATGACTGGGCGGGGGGTGCAATGTATATAATACATTAGCGTAGCCAAGATCGACCAATGGGGGGTTATAGTTACACAAGCCAAATTCTACTAGCATTTCGTCCCACAGCATAGCCATGCTCGCCAGTCTCTATGCAACAACAGTGCTCAGTAGAACCCACGCTACTGGATGACATGTTCACAGTTCTTCTGTTTGATATAGGCAATGAGGGGCGTGGCGGCACATCGGTCAAGCTGTTGGCCTCTCACCAAGGTGGACTGGGTTCGATTCCCGGTCAATGCCTGTGAGATTTTCGAAGTGAAGGCAAAGAATATCGCGAGAAATAACAACACAGAGACCTACTGTTTCGGCGCAAGGTGTGACATATCCACACCATCAGATGAAAGGAGGATTTGTTTACAAACAAACAGTTTGGATATACAGTACTGTGGCAAGAAGGTTGAGCTCTTTTTAAATACTCAGTCTATGTGAGATGAAGATTAATGATGAACCAGAAAAATCAAAATACTAAGTCTATTCAATGAAATTATTGACAATGCACTTGTCCAAATAGGAGAGCATTTCAAATACATAAATAAATTTGTGTTCTTCTCGCTGCTGGATTGTGATTTGTTTGAGAAGCACAGAAATAAGTTTCCAGGCAGTTATGTTACTGCTCTAGAAAAGACCTACGGGTAATTTTTCGACATTGTTCGCTTAAAAACTGTATTAAGTGGGATGTAGCCTACCGTACTCATCTCCTGACTTGAAAGAGAAAAGTGTTTCAGGCTTACTGTAGTGCAGTTTATGCATACTAACAAATTGTACATGGGTATGGCAGTGATTTTCAAGCTCATCAAACTGGTAGCAACAATTCCTGCTGCTACATCCCCTGCAGAACGTTCTTTTTCGACACCGAGATGCATTAATACATGTTGCAGATCGATTCAAATTCAGGAGAGGCTATCATCAATAGCTATGTTTTCGATTGAAAAAGGATTGCTTGCAAAAATTAGATTACAGTCCTCTTTCTATTATGAAGTTATTGATGGTTTTGTAAAGAAAAGCCGCAGAGTCGAGTTTGTTTTCAAGTAGGATCTTATAAATAGAGCCAATTTTTCTGCGTACGTACTTCGATGTTTACTTGCTTGAATTATAAAATCACTGTCTTGTCACGAGTTATTAATAATTATAAATTATAATATGAGTCTGATTGTGAAAATTTGTTATATTTTGGCCCTAGTGATGTTCTACGATTTTGAGGTTTTCTATTGCGGAATTTTAGCCTACATTAAATTATTTAGAGCATGCAGTAGCCTAGGCCACTCGAGGTAGCACATTTATAAATGAAATGAAAATCCACAGCCTGCATCCAGGCGACCGACCGGGTCTGGAATTTATGAAGCCTCCATTTATAAACACCGTACCCAATCGTATTGTCAAGTATGTATTTCAATCTTCATAATAATAATAATGTTATTGGTTTTAGGTCCCTTTTAACTACACTGGCTTTTAGAGACGCCGGGGTGGCGGAATTTTGCCCCGAAGGGGATCTTTAACGTGCCAGTAAATGTACTGACACGGCTCCCTCGCATTTGCGCACCCGCAAATGCCAGCTGACTGCGCCAGGTTTCGATTTCAATCTTCAATAGCACAAGGAAACTAGTTGTGCAAATGAAGGTAGCTTTTGCGTGTTACATATTATATGCAACGGGAAGATTGTTAAAAATGTCGTGTAAATATCCGCCCATGTAATACCATAACCTCATCAAAATTTCACACATAACTCGGCTGAATATCCTGGCAAAAACTTATCATTTTTCTGTTCAATATAAAATCACATGTACACATATAAAACTACAGCAACAAAGTCAAAATATATTTTCATCCGATTTTAAACTTCACGCTACCGCTTTTAACCAAGCGAACGCGAAGTCTCCAAGCCAATTCGTCTCCGTGCTGGTTTGCTTCACTAAGCGCTGCCTCCTTTTTTTTTTTTTTTTTTTTTTTTTTTTTTTTTTTTTTTCGGGGGGGCCCCGAAAGGTTTCCCGCTCCCCCCGCGTGGCACCCGACCTTACTACTGGTGCCTCCGACATGCAGTTAGTCTACGATAGTAGAAGAGAAAGCATAGGGGATTGGAAAGGAAGGATTGCCCTTTGAGGCTTTGCGCCTGTCCCATCGCGGTCGCGATCTACCAGGCATAATGAATAGGTATTAACATTGGTATATGGTGTCATATATGTGCACATATAAATATGTACACATATACAACGGTAAGATTGTAGGGCCAGGGAAAAACCGCATAGACAGAAAGGAAAGATTGTCTACACGTAAAACCTGGCGGCTTGGTTATTGCCACATGCAAGGATAATGTGGGTATGGAAATGAGTAGGTTTTGTTAGTACGGGAGGTGTATCATGCAACAGTTGCAAAATCCGTTTCCTCGCCGAGATTAGTATTTGTGGGAATCAGTTGGCTTGGCACTGCTGGGACTAGCACGTCCGCAATGGCGGACGAACTGCACTTCCGGGGTTAGGTTCGGAGCACAGTCCGCCCGCCTAGAGCGTCCTAGAGCTCAGCAACTTGAAGTGAGACCCTGGCGACTGCGCTAGCTCTGTCAGCCAGTGTGACAGAGAGGAGGGCAAGCTTGAGCGAGAGAGTGGACTATGAACGCTTGTCAACACATCTATTGGCTCCCGGTCAGCGATGGACTACACCCCTCTGTACAGATATTGGTCTTGCTTGAGTTGGTCAGAGCGGGCAGGGGGAAGTACTTTTAGTTCGCATTTTTTCCGGGGTTTCAGTTAGAGTTGCTGAGCTCTAGTACCAAGTCTCCGTGATCCGGAGAGGGGAGCCACGCCTGCGAACAGGGGCTTCTTCTCTCGTGTCCTGGACATAGCTGATGGTTGTTATCAATCACTCCGCCGCTGCATACACTCGTCCTGAAACTATAAGCTAATGATTATTAATAGTCCTCCCCTTGGCTATCCTTTCGGCAAGCCAGGGGAAGGGTTTTTAAAACTAATTCTAAGAGCTAATTTTTTTTTTTTTTTTTTTTGCTGAAACATAGAACGAACTGCTGAAACAGAGAGTCAGACGTGCACATGGACATAGACAATTTCTACACATAAATATATACACTTCATGTATGCAGCAAGGGGAGCGCGTGCGGCCGCCTTGGTTGGCCTAAGCCGTGACCAAGGACTTCCTTGGGAATGTGGAGTTGAGGTTATCCATGGGAGAATTCCATGGGATGTGTATTTTGGAGGTGACATTTGTATTGTATGTCCCTGGGGTTAATGCCGCTTTGCGCTACTCATAGCACCTACCTTTACCTGACTTTACCTGAAGAGAATGTGTCGAGGGGTAGGGTATTTGCTATTTCGGCCCATTTCGTGTCGGCCAAGGGCTCTTACGAGTGGGTTTGCCGAATAGCGCCTGGAGCGTAGCGACCTTAGTGCAAGTTGTCGCACAAAGGCCTTGATGCTTGGCGTGTTTGTTATACGTTCTAGCTCCCGCGTGGGTGTATCCCGCGGGAGCTTTTGTGCTAACCGCAAGCATTTGTTTTGGATCATCTGCAGCTTTTTGAGGTTCGACTTAGCTGTGTAACCCCATACAGGGCTGGCGTACATAATAATGGGCCTTATGAGGGCTTTATACATGTTTACGCCCAGCGTCTTGTCGAGACGACTCTTCCTATTTAGGAATGGGTAAAGCTGCAGTAATCGCATGTTGGCTTTGCGCTGTAGTGTTTTGACATGGTGCAGCATGGTTAGTTTAGCATCTAGGGTTACTCCCAGATACTTAACTGTGCTCGTCCATGGTATGTCGCGCGCAAATAGTGTGAGTGGCCTGATGGATTCGGGTCGGCGTGTGATGCGGTTTTTCTTGGTGAAGAGAACCGCCTGGCTTTTGTCCACGTTGACTTTTATCCGCCAGTCTCTGAAATAGGGTTCCAGGGCCCATAGCGCTTCCTGCAGCCGTTTCCGAATGCTGGCTATGCGGTAGTGTTGGGCTGTCATTGCCGAGTCATCAGCATAGAGGTATAACGTAGTTAAAGCTCCTGCTGGTGTTGGCATGTCATTGATGTACAGGCTGAACAGCACGGGAGCTATAATACTCCCCTGCGGGACGCCTGCTCTGATCTGTCGCTTAGTGGACAGCACGTTCAGAATATCAACCTGGAATGTGCGGCCTTCTAGATATGATTGGATAAGTCGTATGTAGGCCGGGTGGAAATTACAGTCTATTAGCTTGGCTAGTAGGCCTGTGTGCCACACCTTGTCAAAAGCTTTCTGGATGTCTAAGAAGACAGCTCCAGTGTCGCGTTTAAGGTTGAACCCTACCGTGGCGTTTTCGACTAGCCTCATAAGCTGCTGCGTTGAGGAGTGGTGGTTGCGAAACCCGAACTGCTCGTTCCTGAGCAGTCCATGTTCCTTAACGTGTGCTACTATTCTCTTTAGCAGTATTTTCTCGAATACTTTGCTTAGTGAGTCTAGTAGGCTTATTGGGCGGTAGTTGTCGGGATTTGTCTTGTTTTTGCCCGGTTTGCCGAATACTAATATTTTTGCTTGCTTCCAGCACTCAGGATAGTACTGTAGCGTGAGCATTGCATTAAAGATGGAGGTTAGTATTTGCAGGGCCTTGTCAGACAGCCATTTCAGAACTATATTCTGTAGGTTGTCTGGGCCCGGGGCTTTACGATTGGGGAGGTGCCGGATGATCCACTTAATTTCGTGTATATTAGTTTTGCGGACTTCCGGCTTGGGTGCATTGGTTATGAAGTCATTTACCTTTGCATCCATCCTGAGCGTAAACTCCGGGTTAGAGGGTGTATCATTGGGAGTGAATGCTTCCTCTAGGGAGTTCGCTAGGGCCTCCAGTTTGTCTCGAGTCGAATAGGCCGGTCCTGTCGGTGTTTCTAGGGTCGGCACCTGATGGGTTTCGCGGGTGAAGTGTCTCGCGAGGGGCCACACTGATGGTGTATTTTCTGTGGGGTTGGTACCAAATTTTGATATGAGGTTACCCCAAGAGCTGCACCGATGTTCATGGAGAGCGTTCTGGATTTCAACATTAAGTTGATTTTTCCTGACTCTGTCGTGGTCCCTGTGGTATTTCGTCCAGTCCCGCCTTATGTTGTTCCTTTCCCTTATTAGTGCCCGGATGCGTGCTGGTATTTCCAGTTTTCGCTCTCGGGTGTTAACGAGGGGAACACTTGTGTCCAAGGCGACTTGAATGGCTGAAACCAGGGTTTCCACGGCAGTGTCTAGCTCCTGTTTTGAGTGTAGGGGCATGTCATCTTTGCCATCTAGTTCTTGGTCTAGTATGGCCTTGAATTGGTTCCAGTTAGCAGCTTTGTAGTTGCGTATGGGCCTGGTTCCAGTTTCGATGACTTCGGGGGGGGTCGCAAGTGTAATAATCGTTGGCTTGTGATTTGACGAAAGGTCATTTATCACACTGATTCTGTGACTGAGCGTTACCTGGTTCATCAGGCAAATGTCCAGAATGTCAGCAATGTCCGTCGAATTACGTTGCGGTACAAAGGTTGGCTCGTCTGGGGCAGCGACTATGTAGTCATTGGCTACCATGTGCGCATAGAGCCTCCTCCCCGATTGATTGGGGCGGAGACATCCCCAGTGGGCACTTTTGGCATTGAAATCCCCTCCAAGTATGGTATGAGCGCCAGTTTTGAATAGGGTTTCAATGTCCTGTGTGTTTATCCGGTCGGCGATGTGATTGTACACTGAATAAATATTCAGGTATGTACCTTGCACAGGCAAGCGGATTCCGCAGGCCTCGAGTGAGTGCAGTTCTGGTTTGTCTAACTCCATATGAGCTATTTCTTTACGGACCAGTACTGCCACTCCTCCTTTCGACATGTCCGTGTGTTCGCGGCGATCGCGTCTTACTGTGTGAAAGCCTCTTATGGTGAATTTCTGCCTGGGCTGTAAGTGAGTTTCGGTGATTAGTGCCACGTGTATGTCGTGAGTTTGGAGGAATAACGCGAGTTCAGTTTTCTTTTTGCGGACTCCATCAGCGTTCCAATTTAGAACGCGGATTCCGTCCGTGTGTGTGTAGTTGGGGGTATTATTTGGGTTCCCCTCGTTCCCTTCAGGTAGGTCAGGTGTATTATCCATGACGGGATGTGAAGGTGGTGTTAATAAATGTGGTGAAAATGCTCATCCACTGGTTCATAGGGGCCGTGATAAGCTGCATAATTAGCGCCATCACGGCCTGGCACAATGTTCCCATCGTCAACCCTGGAAAGAGTTGATTTAAGAAGGCATTGATTTTGTCCCAGATGGTGCTGGAATCTTGATCCAGTGGTGGGCTGGCCTGAGTGGCTGTGTTTGAGGGAGGGGTGGGGGCAATAGGGAGGAGAGTAGCTGGGGGCGATGCGACTTCCTGTGGCTGGCAAGGGATGGAGCTAGAAGCCTGTTGGGCTTTTCTCGTTTGCTCCGCAGCCGTGGTGGTCTTTGCTTGGGTATTTTTGGGGCGTTTGGAACGGACCTTCTTCTTCCTTTGTTCCTTGGGAGGGGGCACTGAGATCGGGTCTGGGCTGGTGGAGGTGCTGGGCTGAGGGTTGATCTCAGTGTTGGGGTGTATCGTGTCTCTGTTAAGGGATGGCTGTGTCCCCCCTTCAAAGCTACGGTCGGTCCTGCCTGATGGGCCTTTAGGCATTGAGGATGCCTTGGTGCCTGAAGGGCCTCCACGTGCCTGGTGCATGCCACCTTGATGCGCACCAGTTGGCATCGTGTTTTGCCTGTTGGCTTCGTATGCCCTGCGGGTTGGGCAGTTCCTAAAATTAGCCGCGTGTGGCCCCTTGCAGTTCCTGCACTTGGACTTGTCCTCATGAGGACCAAATGGGCATTTGGCGGAGTGGTGTCCTTCCGCGCAGCGCCTGCAGCAAGGCCTATCGTGGCACCCCTTGGAGGTGTGACCCAGCCTTTGACAATTGCTGCATTGAGGAGCGTGCGTGGGAGTCCGGTATGGGGTGATACTCACCTCCATGCGAGCCAGCATTTTTACATTTAATATGTTGTCCGCTTCCGGCCCCGCCGGGACTGTCACCAAGTACAGTGGGGAGTGTATGCGGGAGGTCTTGGTGCGCATCGGTTCGATAATTTCCACTGGGGAATTTATCTCTTTAAATGCGGCTGCGAGGTCGGCACACGTCTTCTGGTTTGCCGGTGTGCGCAGCACATATCGCTTTACAGGCTTGGCTGAAACGATCTGCGAGTACGGCGCACTAACGGTTTCCAGGTACTCTATGCAGAAGTGGTAGGCCTTCCAGTTATCACATAGAAGCCAGACAGATGTGCCGGGGTCTCGCTTGGGGGCTTTGAAGTGGTACTTGCTACGGTACTCATGTGGTAGTGCCGTTGAAAGTCCCACATCGATGTTGCCTATGTCAGTAGTGTACAGCGTGAGTGGCGGCGGCTTTTTAGGCTGTGGCCTGCGCGATCTGTCGGGGAAGGTGGAAGTGGTCGAGCCGGACGAGTCCCGCGAACCACTCCGCCTCTGCCCGTCTTCAGCATCAGCCGCTCGGGCTTGCCTCTTGGCATCAGTTTTCGCCCTCCTCGACAGGACCGGTGTGAAGCCCTCCTCCTGTTCCCCAAGCTCTGGAGTCTGTTTCCTGGGCTCAGGGGATCCAGGTTGCGTGGGGGGCTTTTTATTGGTTTTACCCTGCCCAGGTTTGGAAGTCCGCGCTGGTGCTGGCTTCTTAACCTTTGCTCGGGTGCCACTGCCAGCCTTCCCGCTCGACGATATCGCTGGCGGAGCTCCTTCCGGGCCTAGGCCTGTGGTTGGAGTCGCCGTGCTAGTCGGAGACTGGGACTGCTGGGCTGCCGACTTAGGGGCCTTTGACTTGTCCTTCCCTTTGGTATTACCGGCTTTCGTGTGACGTGGCTGGTCAGGCGACACGTCCATTATTAACCGGCCTCCCGTAGGGTTGGGGTCAGTCGCATGGCTTCCCAAGTTGATGACCATGGACATCAGAGCTGGGATTACCTTCTCCTGGACCACTGACGGGGCAGCTTTCGCTGCCGGTCTTGTGGTCTCCAGGATGGGCGTCTCCTTGCCTTCTGTCAATGTTGGCACCAATGCCGCGCCTTGTGGTGTCGCTGGCGCGACGGGGCTGGAGTCGGGCTCTCCCATTGGCGGACTGCTGGGCAAGTCCAGGCAGCCGTCCGGGATATCTCCACAACTCGACAGCCTCGCTGGGGTGCCGTCTGTGATCTGGGGCGCTGCGGGAGCAAGCTGGACAGGTGCTTCCTGTAGCGGGCTGCAGGGCGCGGCAAGCCGCTGCGCCTGGGTCACGCTTACAGTGCTGCCTATCTTGCGCAGCTTTTCATGTGGGGTGCCAAGCACGGGGGACATGGTGTGCTTGGGTGTGAGCGTGTAGAGACTCCTTTGGTTCCCGTGCGGGCTGCCGGGTGTAGCGGGGCTAGTCACCGGGGTCACGCACAGGTTTGACATTGGATTATCTCTCCACCATTCAACCAGGTTCGTTAGATCCTGATGGGTTCGGGGGGAGGCAAATGAGGGGAGAATGGCGGCGTAAGGGGTGGTGGGGAGCGCGCGGCGCGGGGTGGGGAATGAAAACATGAGGGATAGTATAAGTGAACAGCTTATGAAATAATAGGGGTCGCACCAGGGCCAAGAGGGGTTGCCAGACAAATTGCTCTTTCGGAGTCAGACAACTAGCTCTTTCGGAGTTGGCCTGGTGCTAGCCTATATATGAGATGAGGGGATATATCTAAAATCGAGCTAGTGAGCGCGGGATGATCCGACACGAACGGGTCCCTGACTCACGGCGTGCCCTAACCTAGCCCTAAGTGTGGATAGCCCACAACTGGTTGGGGAATGAGATGATGAAGTGCGGTGAAGTGATGAGATGCGGGCTGACGGTCCTTGGTGGTCCTGGCTGGCTGCAGTTGCCTCGGACTCCTGGCGTCCTTGGCTGGTGAGCGCGTGCCGGCTGGGCGAAGACTGGTCTGGCGGGGGTCGCCGAAGCGCTCCCCGCGGCGAAGTCCTGAAGTTCTCAGTCGGCTCTCTCCTGCAGTAGCGTGACCTTACTCGTTCAAGTCCAAGTCCGTCCAGGCGCTGCCTCCTCAAGGTAACTAGACTATAAGGTAGGACACTCCGGTGCCTCTCGCTCCCATTGGCTGATAAGCTGTGACGCAGCTCGGATGTAGCAGGCGCATGCCAGCTGATATTTACAATGCATTCTTACGGGAAACACAGTCATATTTCGCTTCTCTTTTCCGCTCGTGGTATTCAATCACAATAATGGCAATATGCGCATTATAAAGAGAAAGGTATAAACAATATATTGCAGTGGTTTATAATGCGAAATATACTTCATAAACACACACAAAAAATACGTTAGATTAACTACGCTACCGCACCTTAGTATCAGCTGAGCTTACAAGAAGCCTCACAAAACACAATAAAAGACGTGCAAAGGATGGAAATAAGAAATTTAGCAATAGCGATAAGCTACATATTCATGCTTTAGCGATCCTGCGGTGTAGCCAAGTGCGTTATATTGCTCACTACGACCGCGATGGAAAGCTGCAGTAAGTCGGGAGTTCAGAGGTTCGAATCCCGGCGCTGACAGCGGCTTTCCACACTCTCTCCAGTCAAATGTCGAGATAGTAGCCTACCTTGTTTCAAGTTCCGGAGCACTTACCCCATTTCCCTCCCTAATAATTACGGTCACACACACATTACAACAGTCACCTTAAAAGCACGGATTACAAATTGAAGACAAGTACACGGAGCTGATGATCAAGATGTCCCAGTCCCAACAACATACATTATTAATGTAACATTGGTATGAAAATGATCAGTTTATAAACACTTACCTTTAATGGGACTTGAGTTTTAAATGACGAAACGACCCAGAGTTTGTTCTTTATTGCTGCCTATTTCTCCAGTAATTTGATCTTGATATGCCTATTCAGGTGACGGATTCTGATAAAAGTCCTTGTCCTCACGTATAAACGAATTATCTTCTCATACACTTCCGGGAAAATTGATTTTATTAAGGTGGTCAGGTAGGTCATTACATTTTTTTAAAATATATATATAGTTCGTCCATGAAAAGAACCGAACAAAACTTCAAATTCAATCATTTTATGGAGCCACTCATGTGTTGAACGAGTAAGTCCCCCCCTTTGAAATGATGGATATCCAATCATCCCTGCTCTCGTCTGTTACACACAAATTTTCCCCCTTCACACTTAAACTTTCATCAATGAACCTACTCTTGAATGCCACATAACCGGCAAAGTACTTAAGTGCATCTAGCGAAACGTCATCTTCACAGGAGAAGTATTACCGATGCAACTGGTAGCAAGTTTTAATTTTCAGCTTCTGCCGAGCACGTTAGATAACTCAATACCAAGATAAGTAGGCTATAACTCAGATGCTCACAATATTACAAAGACATTTTTATCGGTCTAGCAATAAAGTGGGGACCGGCAAAATGCACACGTAGCCAAGTGACTAACAGCCGAGAGATTACATTAATGCAGCTGCTATATTGCTAGATAATATAGCCTAATTAATGTTATTAGTTGAAAGTCCCTTTTAACTGCTGCTTTTAGAGACGCCGGGGTGCCGGAATTTTGCCTCTAAGGGGATCATTATCGTGCCAGTAAATCTGTTAACACGGCTCCCTCGTATTTGCTTACCCTCAAATGCCAGCCGACTGCACCACGATTCGATCCAGCAACCTTGGGCATAGCAGGCGAGAACGTTACCGCTGACCACGCAGCCAGCCTATATATTACTACATCGATAAGAAAGACCCTATAGTTTCGTAAGCGTGAGAGTCCTTTTGTAACTGTACCACAACTTCCTGCTAGGGTGTGCTTGATCCTAGAAAATGTTGAGAACTACGATATTTAACCTATTTAAAAGATGTGCATTTGTATGATATATGCATATTATGAGAGTCCAGAATACTCTCACGTTTCAAGTTATTTGCACGATACAATGCCAAAGAATTTAACTGTCCAATGCAATTAGCTTATTGATTATTTAGCATTTTATTATATTCCTTATTTAAAACTACAGTACTTTTCAAGAAGTAGTAAATCAGTTGGGTGCAGCCCAAAATATTCATTTGAGGAGTTTGGACATCGTGACCATTTAGCCCCGTGCACTTGGGTGTGTGTTAAATTTGTCTGGTAACCTGTGTTATTGTGGTGTCTTTGTGTAGTTGCAAATCAGATGAGGATTGAGAAGAAGGCAGCCGTGGCCTAAGTTAGGAACCAACCCGGCAGTGGCAACCCATGGAAAACCACTTCCAGGCCGGCTGAGGTGGGAATCGAACCCACATCTTCTCAGATTTGCCTCACGAGGCTGAGTGTACCCGGACAGCCACGAATACTAACCGCTACACTACGTGGTGGTCACACAGTTGTTTGACTTGGGACTCCGATAACCGTTTAGCTTTTGGTTCAATGTTGTTTACCTCACTGATTAATTTTCAACATTACCATTTTGGAGTTCTATTTATTAGTTTCACGTAAACGTGAATCTTGGGATTATGAGCAACAGGACCTGCTTTTTTACGTGGAATCCGAACCACAGGACATTGCATTTCACTTCGAAAATCTCACATGCATTGACCGGGTTATTTTATCAGTCTCCTGACAGGAGGGTAGCAAGTTTAATGGTACAGACTATAGTGATACGCCCTTTATAGGGTATTAGTTGACTGCAGAAGGGCATGCGAGGACTACCACATGCATATTTCTCTTCAAAAGCGTCCCTTTTTGTTGCTAGAGACAGCTGAGAACTGTTTGTTATACATGGTCGCCACGACAGTACCCAACCGATGACGTCACGCAGCAGCCTGTGCTCTGGCAAGCCGAAGCGCGGAGCCCGGAGTGGCTCCCCCTGCTGCCTCCTATATTCTTTTTGAGGGCTGCGCTGCTCCGCTTCATTGCATTAAGCGAAGAGCCAGCAGAATCTCTACAAGTAGTCATTGCAATGACCGACAGAGTTCTCTGATGCTGGTGGACTTGCTCTCCCATCAGCTGCAAGTCAAGACCAGGGGGTAGGTAATCTGTGCCAGGGGGTGTCAACCAGATGGGGATCACAGATTGCGTATTTCTTAAACCTCCTGGACTACAGCATACGCCGTATTTTAAGACTTCTGATTGGCGGATATTTAGCTGTATGAGAATATTGATAGTTCAAAGTCGTCGTTGCTGTAACGCCCTCGGCTGTAATCCAGGACAAGGATCATGTAAGTATAAGCATTATTAATAATTTAATGAGTGCAGCTAACTGCCAAAAGGAATATATACATGACCGTGCATACAATAACCTAAATAAAACCACACATTCAGTCATTGCAGAAATCTGTCAACGAGACTTTCCGTTTGGTGCACAAAAGCAGGTGATAACGGTCACAGGTTGACCCACACAGTTTACACCTGCAGTTATCGTCCGGGTCGTGGAAATTCTCAGTCTGGCATATCCGGTGGTGGAAACCATGCACGGCGTATCGCGTCACTACATGCCGTAGTTCATATCCAACTTGAGTCCATTCTCTGTAAATCATGGCATCTGTTGAAAAGAACGTTGGCCATATGTCTTGCTGTTTTGCATTGAGTTCTTGTAAAAGTTCTGTGTAGGCGACGGTTGATGGTAGTAATAGGTTAAGGCGAAGATCTTCGATGAAAAATTGCTCTCTTGCTAGCACGTAGGTGAGGCGAGACCGTGTGAATTTCGACAGGCACAATGTTCTTTTCAGGAAAGTGGCTTTGACTCTTTCTATTTCTTCCAAATTTCTCTTCGTCAGTTGTAGCCAAATTGTCTCTAGACCATAAGTTATTATTGGTGTAATTTTAAGGCGAAACAGGGTGATGGCTGTGGCTAAAGATAGCTGTCTCAGATTCCTTATAGTGTGAACAGCAATCTTTGCCGCGGCGACTCTTTCCTTGACGTGTTGGCTATAGACATCTCCTCTTGTCTGAAAAGTGATTCCCAAGTATTTGAAGTGTGATACATTCTGTAGCGGGACATTCTTATACATAATGAAGTCATTTGTTGAAAGTCTACCTCCTTTTCTGAATGTCATTTTCACAGTTTTAGTACCGTTTAGTGTTAATTCATTGTTTTCGGCCCATGTTGAGAGTTTATCAAAAGCAGATTGAATGCAATCTAAGTTTCGAGAAGTGAGGACCATGTCATCTGCGTAAGCGTATATTTTAACGTTTTCAACTGCAATTTCTCCAGGTAGTTCCGCAGTGGCTATGATGGAAAGCAGTGGACTCATGGGGTCTCCCTGCAGTACTCCGTTGGTCTGGGTCATCGGGTTTGACTTAGACACTCTGTTGTCTATTTCTACTTGATTGTTCGACAAGATATTTTTTATTAGACGTGTCACTTGATTTCTTCCGGCGATGTCTTCTATTTTCCTGATTAATAGTTGCCTGTTCAACAAGTCGAAAGCTTTTGTATAATCTATAAAAACTGCATGGAGCATCCCTCCTGGGAGCCTGAGTGCCGCCTCAATATCCTCCTGAAGACATTTTACTGCCTGAGTTGTGGATTTCCCTTTAATGAACCCAAATTGCTGCTCAGGGATTGCGTGAGATGTCAGTTTGCTAAGTCTGTCAGTTAATAGTCCTGTCAGAATTTTCAGTGGTGCACACTCTAAAGCTATCCCCCGGTATGAGTTCGGGTCCCTCGAGTCACCTTTCCCTTTACACAAAACCTTTAGTGTAGAAAGCCTCCATCTGTTTGGGATGTTTCCTTGTCTTAGACACGCATTAAAAAGCTCAGTCCATGTTGTTGCAAGAGCATGTGCAGTTTCCTTCAGGTGTTCGAAGAAGATACCATCTGGACCGCAAGCTTTTTTATCTTTTGTTTCTGCGATTTGCTTCCGAACTTCTTCCAGTGAGAATGGATTCGTTAACTCAATTTCTTCGTCTTGGTTTGTGTTAGGTGGACGTGTTTCTCTGTCTTGTAGAACCGTCCTGAAGTGTTTCTCCCATGTGCTAAGTGGAATGTCTCTTGGGAAATAGGGTTGTTTTGGCGCTGAGGCATTGAACCATTGCTGTTCAGCTTCTTCAATGAGTTTCTTCTCTTCTCTTAGAAGATGGTTCTTTTTGCTTTGATCTATAGTTTGTTTGTAGTGTTTTCTGGCTGTGCTATATGTCTCCAGGTCTTTCTGAGTTAATGTTGTTTTTGCTCTATGTAGTGCGATTAGCGCTGTTTTTCTTGCTTGATAGCACTCTCGGGTGAACCAAGGTTTTGCCCTCCGTTGCCTCCATTTTTGCGTTACTATTGCATGTGCCAGCTGTTCTTCAATTATACTCAAAGCTTCGTCTATGTTGCCTCCTTTGATCTCTCGTAGCGCTATGGGTGTCGCATCCATGTTGAGTTTGCTTATATCGATTTCTCTGGTTATCCTTGTTGACAGCTTGGTTGGCTTCTCTTCTGCGAAAGATCCTTTCATTGTAATTAGGGTGCTGACTGGTAAGTGTTTTCGTACCGGCAGGTCTTGTCTGATCTCTTGATGTGTCTTGCCGCTGTTTGCGAACACAAGGTCAATAGTACTGGAACCATTAGGTCCAAAGTAGGTTTTTTCCTTTTTGTCGTTGATCAACGTTAGGCCCTCCTTTTCTAAATAACTGATCACAGTGCTCGTCTTCTGAGAGGGAGCATCGATCCTGCAGTTCATGTCTCCTAGTAAGATTAGCTTGTCGTTTCTGTTTGTCAGGCTGAGAGCATTTGCAACTTCTTCCATTATATCATCTGCCTTATAGTCTGGTTGGAAGTACACACACATTATTACACATAATTTTGTTTTCATAAGCATTATTTCAGCCGCTTATACTGTAGGGAACTCGTGTAGTATACGTTGCCCGGCGCCATTAAAATCCGAAAAATTTTCTGTAGAAATGGCCAATGTTACTAATATACAACAGTTGAATATTTCATCGCTAGAGAGTGTTACGGTATTTTTTTAGAGTGCCAACATTATTGTTTCCAGACCAATATTTTCATCCAGCCCAATGGTTTTCGTCTAGGCCAATAAAGGTTAGATAGCGCGGCCCTGCGGGCCGCGTTAGGCTAATGGATAACACCCCTGGTTTTTGTCACGCACAGCGGGGTAGTCACGCATCAATAATCTTTAACCAGGCCAATGATTTTGCCTAGTAGTACAATCAGTAAGTTGGCAGCATTACGCAATCAAACATGGCGACGTGCTTTTTGATAAGTTTATTACCGTACTTGAAAGTTAAGGTCAGGCGCGGGACACTGTTATGGGCGATTAGAACCAAAACAAAGGCCGCCATGTGCGTTTTGTTTACTGTTTGGGCCCGCATGCCGACAACGGTTGCAGTATACTCCATTTTTAGTGACGTAATCTGTATTATGTTGGATCCATGGAGGAAAGAATAAGAGGAGATGCCCTGAGCTCGTATGAGTGAAGCCAAGCGCTGCAACCAAAGTGGGCGTAACCTTAACTCGTATTCGGTGACTTGCATGAGACATTGTGCATGGCTAAACCTTATTTTGGCCCTGGTTTTTATCGAGCTCCGGTTATGCAACTTTGGAAAAGTAATAACAGTAGCGATAAGTTATTAAAAATAAAATCTTCAATTCTAATCTCAGCATGTGTAGGCCTACCCTATAGGCTATACCAAAAAAATAAAAATCATTCCTCTGGAAATCCCAAATTATCAAACGGCTGTCGGTCAATAATTACGGTAGGGCTACGTAATTAATCAATTCGAGGCTAATCGTCAACTTTCTACCCCCCCCCCACACACACACACACACACACAAAGAAAATACCGTCCGGTACCGAAACGTATAGGCTATACCGTATTTTTGTGCAAATATGCGTCCTTTTTTAATTGTTCTGTTTATTAATTTTGAGGTCCGTATACTTGAATATCAAAATGTGTACGACCAATGAGTGAAAGTGGCTGTGCTCGAAATTAGGCCTAAAAACTGATGAATGCCTCAACACCAATAAGAACATAAAACTCAGTTTGGTGTAAATAGCCTACCATAATTAGTTCGGCATCATTAATTCCCAAGATGTTCCTTCTTTGGTATAACTCGCATCTTCAGACACCTGTATTCAATTTAATCAGTGTTTCAGCATTTTATTACGTTTTGTCGCGTCTTCCTTACAAAACTAGCCTCTCAAAGGTGCTCTCATATTTATATTTAAATTGGCTTTCAAAACGATGACGCAGCTTATTTGTGCCAAGTACCGTGATGTTCAGAGTGTATTCTGCCTATCCAAGAAAAAATCTTGACTTGTCATTGCAGTTTTATGTCACTAAAATCCATTACTATTTGGAGTGGTTTACGGCTTTAAGCATAGGGACAACCATTTTCTTGCAACCAAAGTGGGCGAGCCGTTTGGCTTCAACAGCTTGCGCTAGGCAGCGCAACGAAGGCATCTCCTTCCTTTCTTTCCTCCATGGTTGGATCCAATACTAAATTGAATAACAAGTGACTAGCGGTGTTATTAGAAATGGCGACAGCTACGTTCGCTCTAAACGTGGGATAACATAATTGATATGTAGGGTAGGTTTTAATTGCTAAGATGTAAACCTTTGTCATAGTTTCTGTCGGTATAATTATACTGACTAATCAGAATTTATGGATTGTTTGTTTTTCGCGTAAAAATCCGAATATAGGTATGATAGTCCTGTACATATTGGACAGTATGTAATCTATTCCTGCCAAATGTACTGTCCCCGTTTACCTGGACAGTAGGCTGTCAGATATCCGCCCCCTCAATCGGATTGCCAATTATCAATCGCACCGGCACAGTTACATCAATGAAAATGGCACTGACAGATACTATCGAGATAAGAGCACAGAAGTTCACAGGAAATCATTGTGGAACACACCAAAATAGACGGGGGTTTATACTTACCGTTACTTACCTCTTAATTATCTCGGGGTTTGAGTTGACAACAGGATCACTAAAGTCTGTTCACACAATAACCTCCACCATGACATTTAAAAATGAACCAGAACGAAGACGAGAACTTTGAACTGTACAAAAGCTTTATTTCTAATAAAGGGTAAGATTTTACTAACACAACAAAAACAACGTGGCTATCAGTAGCCCAAGTCAATCTGACTACGTCCTCCAGTAGGACTTGCAAAAATTATCATACAACATGATATATATATATAAAACATTTTAGCTCCCAAGAGCTCCAAATAACGTAATATTCATAACACTATTGGATTGGAAAAGGACGTCAGGGTGTGACATATATAGAGCATTTGGTTTCCTTTTAATAAACATGAGAATGGTATTTATAGTCGCAAGGCCAGAGTGTGTACGACCTCACTCTCTGAGAACCAGATGTTGGCACAGCTGCGGGCTACCTTCCAGCCTGTTGCATACTGGTCAAATGCACACCCTTCTCACGTGCTAAGTTACGTAAGAGTACAGCTTGCTCTCTCAAACTTTTAAATGTCTTACAAGACAACTCACATTATATTTACGCAAATCTTTCAAGTACTTTGCTCACATCCTATTGGATCATTATGTTAATTTCTTAAACTTGTTAACTTCAATCCAAATGTTTAATTAGCTCTTAAATGTTTATAACAAAATCACATAAATTATTTATAACAATTAGAAATTGTTTATAATATTTGTCAAAGACAATAAAAATATTATAAGCACGCCTTTAACATCACTCTCGTTTTACATTATTTTCAAAAATATTTACAGCAATTATTTACAATATTAACATTTAAATTGTTTAAATTATTAATTTAATAAATACATTAGCCACATGTTCATTCGGTTGGTAATTTTCATAATCGTGATTAATATAATCGACCAATGAAGGTTAGTTATACATGTTAATGTCACAATCTGGTTTAATAAAGTTTTTAATAATGATTTGTGACGGCAACCTTCATTCAAAATCTTATCTCAAATTCTTTCAAAACTCGTGTTAATTATAACAGTAAATCACTTGATTAATTTTCAACGAACTATAACAATCTTACTCCAGCGGAAAATCCTTCGCTAACAAGTTAATGCATAATCTGCATTAAAAATATGCCCAAAATCATCATATATTAATCTATATGGCATTAAAAACTTCCACATAACTTACAAAACTTCCACAAATAATTCTTTAACATTAATTCCTGTGGGAACTTCCTTCATATTCAAGGGCATTATACCTCAGCGACTTTCAACACGCGCTGCACTAGCGATTATACATTCATAGTTCCACTTAAAAATTCTAATAATCATTAATTGTTTCAAAACTGTTTCTTTAACCTTCGTGGATTTCATTCATGAACCGAAATGAAGTCAAAACTTGCCAATCACAAACAAATTTAATAGTGAATACGCTTATATACGCCTGTCTGGTCTATCAAAAATTTAAGATTAACATCTTAAAAGAAATTGAAGTATAAAAATACTATCTTCAAATAAAGTGCGACTAAAATGCAAAGTAGTCGAATAGACTCCAATTAGACTGGGGAATGCAAACATCGTTATATAAATCTCTAATTGAGAAAAACTCCTAACAAAAGTACTTGACTTTAATGCATTCAATAATTCATTATTAAAGTTACTCTTTCACAAAAGTGTCTATAATGCAATGTTCATTCATAACTGACGATAAATGTCTGTGTTGCAATCAATTCAAATAACGACTAGTATTTCCAAGATCGTCGACAACGTAAGAGATTTTAACGCTCTAAAATCATTTAAATGTTCTTCCTTCTTGATGATGACAGAAATTTGGTCAAAGTAATTAAACTGGGGTAGAATTACTTTAATAAAATGACACGCTGTCTGAATTTGAATCTGCCATAAAAATCATTAACTAACAGTCAAATCGTGACTACAAAAAAAATATTAATTACTGAAAAATCTAACTATCAGTCTCAACTGATTCAAAATCATTAACTATGCCCATGACATAACAATGTCTTAATAAATCGTCGAAAAAGGCAAAACTCATCAAGGTGTACTGAGAATAAGAATCTCAACAAGAAAATAGGGCAAAAAACATGAGGATAAAAATATGGGAAAAATGGTTGCTCAAACATTATTAGTAAACTCAAATACAATAAACGTTCACGACTACCTTATCTGCCGATTGACGTTCCAGAGGAAAATTCCCCAAAGAAGACTGCTGATGGATCCATTTCACCACGTTAAAGCTGAGCTCCATCCTCGAAATAGGAAATAGCACCCTCGGAGAATCGAACTGCTTCCTTCTCCGGAAATCGCTCTGCTCCTCGAAGACGAATAGACATCCTTCCGGCAATAATCTTCTTTGTGAGTCGGGACATCCCTGACCTCTCTTGAAAAATTCCCTGAAGTTCCAGTAGACAGTCGTCATGAAGTTTTGTAGAAATTTCCGAAGAAATTATTCATATTCAGAGTATGAAATTGTTTCTATGGCTGTTCGATGGTATTCAGCCTTTAATTACGAAACATGGGTGTAGATGGTATTCACCGCATGTTCGCTTGTGTGGAATAGCAATTAGCGAAGTTCCATGTCGCTATCTTACTCTGTTGAAGTATGTCCCAATTGCAATAAGCCCTTTTAGCCTTCCATCTGCTCTTCGGTTGTAGTATTAGAAGAACAAACTGCCGTATTCAATTGCTCCATTATACTGTATCGTTCTGTAACCAAGCAATCTGAAGTCTTTCTATTCCACTCGCAGCGTCAGCCTTGCGTTGATTCTGGCTATACAAAAGTGCTTCTCTAGTGGCGAGATAATCACTTTTGTCAGTCGTATAAAACTGCTAATATCTTTTAAACTAATCGGTCGAAATTGTTCAGCTTTTCTCTATCCCTTTATGTAGCACTGCACCATACAATTAGCTTATCGGTGACCGCTAACTGTTCAAAGCTAAACTTGTAGAAGCTTTCTAAGGTCCGTTTCAACTTCACCTAGTTTGACCTGGATCTCCTTAATATAGTGGCCTCGCCACGCGTTATAAAGACGATTCTTTTCACTGCTGTTCACTTCGACGTCTCACTATAATGAATGTATAAGAAAAGAACTTTCACAAATATACTTCGATGATCTGAGAATGAGATCTCAGAATGATCAGAGAACGAAAGAGACTCCTCTCTTCTGCGCAAGCCCTTTTATTAACTTCACGAGGGGCGTTTCCATCCCTTCCAAAGCGTGATACTGCGTCATCGCTAAAACTTCCAACTTCGTTAATACATGACGGATTTTCAAAATTCAAAAACTGAAAATAAATTTCACCAAAATTCCAAATCAATGCCTTTACTGCAAATGGATTTCCACAATTCTGCATTCCAAAAGTAATAAAAATACCATAGTTTCAGCAATCTCCGTCTTCCTTTAAACTATCGTTCATTGGTTCATGCCTCTCCTCCAATAGCATAGTTTCTTCCTCAGCAGAATTCCTCGTTTCCTGCGACTGCGTCGTAAATCTTGGAACATTCTGGACTAAATGCTGACGTCACTGAGAATCTCAGCTCAAGTAGCCTGCTAGCATAGCATTTGCGTCATCCGTGCTTACGTCATGACTACCCACGTTATAACTATGACAGCCATAACTCTCCTTATAATTTCAAATATAGCCACCGTGGTCTCTATATAATTCAATTACGGGGGCAGTACCAAACAATAATTGTTTTCATCTTGCTGAAGACTTCTGTCAAGTCTTTGTAAATGTGCAGGATCAGCTTTAGTTTAGTTAACGGTAGGCTACTTAAGTAGTTTGATATGCGGAAGGGTCTATCCATGTCCATAATTTTCCTATCTATGCTAATACTTGCATGCATGCAGCTGTCTCAATCAAATACTACAAGTACAGTATTAAAAGATACAAAGTGACTTGTGATCGAAGCACCCAGGTTTGGACCCTGGTCCTATTTTGACATACACTCTGCATGGCTGTGACTTCTGGTGTCCTATGTGCCAGGGAACAAGGCAAGGATTGATACAATCCTAGGCATGGGCGAAAAAGTCGAAATGAAGTCTACAAAGAATGTTTGTTGGCTCTAGAAATATATGTTAATATTGTGTGTGTACTTGCTAGAAGATATTAATACAGATACCCTCCAGCAAAATAATAGTAGGCTTTATTGACTACTTTGTTATCTTCCTTTTGGTCCTCTATTATGCTTAGCCTAAAGCCTGCAAGGTGTAGGCCTACTACATTATTGTATGTAAAAGCCTAGGAGTACAGTAGGGCTTCATTCAGTAGTGTACGTTAGCCCTTAGCTCCTTTTGGGTGCTGCTTCATTGTAGGTTCCAGTCTTACTGTGTTAGTAATCATCATTTTATATATGCAGCATGTCAAATTGTACCTCCCTATTTGATGGTGGAGCCTGCTAACATGCATTTTATAGCTGAGAGAACAAGGGTTGTTCTGGCATCGTAGGGACATTTTTCTTACACTGAGGGTTAAAGTTCTTTTAGCTTGACCACCCAAAATATGTAAGAAAGTTAGCATTGTAATCCTGTGCATGGCAATGGAGTTCAGTACCTATTATTTGTTCTAGGTGCTGAATAGCACCCAAATCTGTAATGGGTTCTTTACAGTCTAGCTGGAAACTGTTCTCAATGAGTGAATGACAGTTTGTAGTTCCAGGAAGAAAGGCTACATTGTTTTCAGCTCCCCTATACCTTGTAGACACACAACTCCCTAGTCTTACCCATTAGGCCTAGATACATGCCTGGACACAATTCTTGTTTGACCACCTCGTGTAGTGGCTAGCATTCTCGGTTCTTTCCCCTGAGGTCTTGGTTCGTTTCCTGGCCCTGCCCATAAAAGTAATTCTGGTCTGATGCTAAGCCTCATGTGGCAATCCTGAGGCGAGCTAGATTCGATTGCCACCTAGGCCATCTTGGAAGTGGTTTACCACGTCTACTGCAGGCAAATGCCGAGATGGTTCCTTATTTATGGCCACGGCTGCCTCCCTCCCAATCCTCACCTAAAGTACAAAGACACTAATAGCCTACAGTCACCATATTACAACAGGTTATCGAAAAAAAATACACACACCTAAGTACATGGGTCTCAATGACCACCATGTCCAAGCCCCTCAAATGATAAAAGCAACAACAAAACAACTTGTGTTAAAAGTGGTAGTGCTATAGTGTTGCAAACTTCTGAACTATAAGAGAACCCTGGACAAACTTTTCTGTTCACAAATCTGTTTCAGCTTTATCACATTCGTCATTTGAGACCTTCTCTAGCTTCATGAAGATAAGGGGTAATAAATGAAACAAGTATCAGGCGCCCAGCCTACACTAGGACTGGGCAGAAGAGCAACTCACGTGTGCTGCTCCTGTTCACAGTCCTACTGCAAACAAACATTCCCCCACTCCGCCTCTGCTATATTGAAAGGAGGATTACCGACCATTTGCATATATGTGGTGTTGATTTACAATAATACTACTACATGCATTGCATTTATCTGTGTAAGCCTACATTGAAATTTAATTTTTGCTTCGACTTGTGCTTTGGACATTTGCAGTTTATCTTCCACCCGGGGCTGGTGCAGTTTTCCAAAGAGGGTTTCCGAGGCTGGAGTTGGCAGTCGGGTGGCTTAAAACAGTGTGCCATCAACCATCCAAGTAGCCTACTGATCACGTTCAAGATCTCATGTGTTCCTGTGTTCTCAACGAGCTTAACCATTGGTATTCACATCTCTGAAGGTTGTTTTCAGCTGCACAATCAAATGTTAAAGACAAAATGTAAACATGCTGAAAGCGGTATTCAAATAAATGAAATCTGTCTTTCACAAAGTAATTATCATTTCTCGAAACCTACTCCTCATCCTGAATTCACATTTCTGTATAGAATATGGAGGTTATATTGATCTCATGCGGTAGAGGAGGGTGGGGGAAGAATTTATGGGAGAATGAAATATATGAACATAGCATTTCATTGTATCTACATTAGTGGTGAATAAAGTAACTGGCCGAAAACACCCTTGAGCAGCATGGTTGGGGGCGAGGCGGGGTTACGAATGTTTTGAGGTTATGATGGCACAATGAAGCAAACCTTAATTACTCTTGATTATATCATTTAACAGCTTTTAGTCATTATTAAGAACATTTATATTGTATTAAAAGCACCGGTAGGCTTCCAAATAGTCAAATAAATGGAAAAAAAGTTTTCGTAGATTTGGAAATCATACCAACATGTCACACCAAAACTCATCATTAGTATTTCATTTTTGGAACGATATCGCCTCCTGAGGTGCAATAACGAATGCTTTTGATTCAATGTCAGACACTGAAAATCTGTTCCGAACGTAGTAATGTGCGTTCGTAATGATCGCAGTCAATCGTAGTTACTTTATATGCGAGATTGGTAGCCATTGTAGCCCAAACATTGCCACGTGGACCTGAAATTCTACGAAATTCTAACCAATATAAGCGTCCAGAAAATTAGCATTGAGTGTCGTCTCTCTTATTATATGCTCCTTGGTTAAGGTTGACAATTTCCTTTTTTTGGAAGTGTTGACGCGGTGTTTGTTAATGGCAAATGGCTTTAATAACGTGGCAGAGAAAATACAAACCATTTTCAGAGCGCTACTAAGTAAAATAACGCACTTTCGAAACGGGCAACGTATACTACAGGAGAGCCGAAACGGGTGCTAATTAAAACTGTAGTTCCTGGAATGACTGTGTATGTTTTAATATCATTTTAAGAGTTGTTTAGTGAGAGCATTTTAACACTAATAAGCCCCCAGGTGAGCGATTATAACCTATATTAGTATTTCTTGCACAATTTGTGTGCAATAAAACGTTAATAATAGTATTTCGCAAAATGTGCATTGATTGTGTAGTTTTCTGGGAGTTACAAGGGAATGTTAGGCATTATATAATTGCATAATTATTAGGCAGGCAATGAACAGAAATTAATGTTCCGACTTGGTAGGTCTCCTGGCGATTTAAGACATAGGCTAATATTATTGTCGTTTAAATGTGTAGGTATGTAACTTATATAGCCTAATATAATAAAACAAGGAGATATATATATTTATTTCCACATTTCATATAAGGGTCTCAAATCCCTATCATTGGCTAATTTTTATTTGAATAGGTTTTTGTTATTGGCACAGGACATCCACTTTGACTCTTGACGGACTGTTATACGATGCCAGGTCTAGTACTGTACAATAGATATGAATGAAGTGAAAAAGTTTGTTTTGAAGTCGAGAGTTTAAAGTTCTTTCAAACAGTAACCTACAAGTGAGGTAAGAAATCACAAGGGTTAACTCTAATAAATGAAATGGTATAGCTTAGGCTATGTGCAAGTGGCAACTTTCAGATCGTTGACGTAGTTGTACTAGGTTACACAACAGTATAGTCCAAGGTTTGAACATAGCTCATCCATAAAAAGACAGAGGCATGGTATTAATAACATAACATTTTAAGTGTGTTTCTGTTTTAAGTAGCTTAATTGTATTTTTTTTTTGAAGAGTTATTGCAGCCAAGTGGCCATACATTAATTTTTTTAATACATTTGATTGTTTGAGATGTATCTATGTCTTTACTCTTCAGAACTAAGTTTCATTAGTGATCTTGTAATGTTCTTGCATAAGAGGATGTGGTATTTGTCGCATTTTTCGTTTCACTGTATGCACACGCATTTCTCCGAGATGCTGTGGTATGATGTTATGCGGCATGTCTTGTGATGGAAGCCATGGACCGCCAGCCTGATGACTGCGCTTCTCATCTGCTGGTTAGCTTTTGCCACTTGTGTCTAGCCGCTGATAAGTGTGGTGCTTTCACCGTTGGAAATCGGCTATATTCGGTCTCACTCGTTACAGTCCCCGGCCCGCCCTTTTGCACGCTGATTGTTTTCTGCTGTGGTGGTCTCTCGTCTCGTGTGTGAGTTAAGACTTTGTTTTCTGCTACGTGTAGTCTACAGCTGATTAGTTGGTTGTTTTCTGCTGTGATCTCGTCTCGTGTGTGAGTTAAGACTTTGTTTTCTGCTACGTGTAGTCTACAGCTGATTAGTTGGTTTTCTCAGTTTCTGTTTAAACAAAACATTTAATGAAAACATGGATCGCGTTACATGCAGTCATTGCGCTAAGACTTTTAGTCACAATAAAACTTTGGTGAAGCATATAAAGCTGAAGCATTCAGGTTCGAGTACACAGTTTATCTGCAATTTATGCGATTTTGGAACGGACTCGAAATTTTCTTTGACACGTCATTTGAAAGGGAAACATTCAACACCAAGGTCAGGAAGTAATAATGTCAAGTGTCCACTTTGTAACGAGACTCGCTCTACAAAACATGATATTATACAGCACTACACATCAGAGCACGAGGTATCTGTCGTGAATAAAACAATCAAGTTTTCGAGTGAAGATGACTTCTATAATTGGAAAAGTGAAACTGAAAAAGAAGAAGTATGTGAGTTTGTTGTATGGCGGTCAAAATATGTTAGTAAGAAAGATGGGTGTGCAAAAATGTCATTTAAATGCCATCGCGATGGTGAGTTTAAGACTGAAAGCAAAAATATACGCCACTGTAAAATATTAGGGAGCAACAAGATTAATGGACATTGTCCCGCAAAAATTGATGCAAGCTTTCATTCGTCAGGCGAAGTAACAGTTTTGTACTGTAAAACTCACGTAGGTCATCAATCCGAGTTAGGTCGTCTAAGACTATCACAAGCCGAAAAATCTGACATTGAGGCCAAGATTGCAATGCAAGTTCCATTTAATAAAATACTAGATGACGTTAGAGATTCCTTGGGTAGCTCAGGGCTAGAACGTATCCACCTACTCACTAGAAAGGATCTATCTAATGTACAGCAACAGTACAGTTTAAAATCACCCGCAGTTCGACACACAAATGACTGTACGTCTGTCGAATCGTGGATTAATGAGATGGAGATTGCTGGTGATGTCGTGATGTTTTACAAACCACAGGGCATTCTTCTAGAGACCCATCCTCAGTTGCAAGCTGATGACTTCATTCTTATTATGATGAATGAAGCACAGAGGGAAATGCTTCGGCAGTATGGCAACGATTCTGTATGTTTTGATGGTACTCATGGCCTCAGCAATTACGGATTTGAACTCACAACTCTTCTCGTTCTAGATGATCTTTCTCAGGGATTTCCATGTGCTTTTATGTTTTCAAGTAGAAGTGACATATGTGTTATGACACTGTTCTTAACTGTTATAAGAAATGCACTGTCAGAAGCCCTACAACCGAGAGTATTTATGTCAGATATGGCAGAAATGTATTATAATGCTTGGTCTACGGTAATGTTACCTCCTGAATTTCGCCTATTTTGTACGTGGCATGTTGATCACGCCTGGCGGAAAAATCTTTCAAAAGTGAACGGTCGCGAGAAACAGGTTGAAGTCTACAAGCTGCTGCGGACTTTACTAGAAGAGAGGGACGAGGTAGCATTTTCTAAAATGATAGGACAAGTTGTAATCATTTTGAAAAATGACCCAAGTACCAGGGTTTTTGGTTTGTATTTCGAAAATGAGTACAAGCCGTGTGTTTCTAATTGGGCCTACTGTCATCGCCTGCATTCAGGACTGAACACAAATATGCATCTTGAAAGAATGCATGGTGTATTGAAACACATTTACATGGGTGGGAAAAAACCTAAGAGGTTGGATGTAGCAATTAATACGCTTATGACTTTCGTGAGAGATAAGTGTATGATAGACTGATTCACCTCCACAAAGGTAAAATTACCAGCAAGTTGTCGGCGATTCGACAACGACACCACAGCTCACTGCTGCTGTCTGAGGAAAGTGCCGTCTGCGAGGGAGAAATATGGAGGGTTTCATCACGAAACAGGAATGAAATTTACGAAGTGAGGAAGACGGACAAACCAAGCTGCAGCTGTAGTCTACAATGCACTGAATGCAAAGCATGTGTTCATCAATACATCTGCGGCTGTCTTGATCCATCCATCAAATTCAATATGTGTAAACATATTCACCTTGTCTGCAGAATGACACCAGCAACTACAGAGAGAGGAGACGAGTCTTCAGAAAGTAGCCTAATTATTCAAGAACAGCCACTCATTGAGGAACAAGATATTATTCTAAGACAGTTACAAACTACAGATGCCACAAGAAAATGTGCAAATATAGAGCAAAGTAAGGCAAAACTTCTACATGCATTCAAAGAAATTCTCGATCAAGCCGACTGCGAAGAAGACATAGATATTATTCAGAGACAAATTAAGCCCATTATTCCAACTCTTCAGGCCCGAAAATCAAAAGTAACATTTCTATCTACGCCAGAGACTACTTCAGCAAAAATTACTAAATTTGAACATCAAAGGAGACTATTTTCTACAAAAAAAGTTCAAAAGAAGAAATGTTTAAGTCTTTCAAGACCTACAAACGAAGAACAGGATAATATTGCAGCACAGTTGTTGATACTTCCTGAAACTCAATCGAATGTAGGTGTAAATCTCTAATCACGAGACACTTTACAATTAGGCCTACATGTTAAAGTAAATTCTTGTGTTAAGATTACTTTTTTTTATTAAGTACTGTTTTATTTCTTAAGTGGAACTGTTTTTTTAATATCACGTTTAATTTAGTGCGTTACGAGACTGTTATAATTTGTTGAGTGACTGGCAGTTGGTGTACCCTACCGTGAGAATGAAGAGGCTGAACTGTGTGATTGATCGTAATATTATGTGTAATTTAGTGTATTAAGGAGACCGTTCTGATTTCTTGAGCGACTGACTCATAATGAATTCTTCCATGAAAATGAAGTGACGGAACAACTGTGCTTTGAATGACGGTGGATTCTATCGTGAGAATATATCTGCTAGCCTTCAACATCATAAGTATTTTGGGTGAGTACAATATTGTTATTGTCATGTTGCTCATGCATGTCCACACCTGACTTCCTTTCACAAGCCACGTTGTTTGTGCAGAAGGGCGGGGCGGGGACTGTAACGAGTGAGAGCGAATAGAGCCGATTTCCAACGACGAAAGCGCCACACTTGTCAGCGGCTAGACATAAGTGCTTTTGCCCAGCTTCGGTCGATCATGGCGCTCATGCCGTAGAATTCTTCTTCTACTTTTTCCTTCTTTTGCTGCCTTTCTGTTAGGAGATTGCTGTATGCTTTCGTGGTTGGTAGTAGTAGAGTATATTTTAGTTCCTCTATCAGGAAAGATTCTCTTGCCAGTAAATATGTATACCTGGAGGGTGTATATTTTGAGATGCCTAGTGCTTTCTTTAGATACAGTGCTTTTACATTCTCTATTGTTCTTAGATCTCTTGTTTTCAAGTAGTCCCATATTATTTGAAGTCCATATGTCAGGATTGGTACTATTTTGACTCTGAAAATCTTCATTGCGGTGTCTAATGATAATGATTGAATTTTTCTGATGTCCCTCATTGCAGGGATGGCGGTTATTGTCTTTTGTTTTATGTGTTTGTTGAAGGAGTTTCCTGATGTTTGGAAGGTGATTACTAGATATTTGTATTCGTTTAATATTTCCATTTGCTTTTGTAGTTTGTCTGGCTAAGAGAGAAGGTGTTTTCCATGGAGGCTTGGCCTGCTAGGGTCATTACATGCCAAGTGAGGTTTGTGCCAGAGCCGCACATACAGAAAGGGAAACATGGTGTAATCTACAGTGAGGTACTTCTCTATGAAACGGAACCTGCCGTTGTACTTGTGGTCACCCGAGCCGCACCTACAGAAGGGAAAACGTGGCGTATTCTACAGTGAGGTACTTCTCTATAAAACGGAACCTGCCGTTGTACTTGTGGTCATGTCTATTTGTGTTTATTATCATTTTTTGATACTTGTGAGCTTTATTGTTTAGTTCTGGTGCAATATTCTCAATTCAGTATAATTGTGGTAGCAGTGCCTAACCAAAATACCTGTAGTAATGGTCAGGAAAATATCTGGAGAAAATGTAGTAATAGATGTTTCCTCCTCGGCCGTCTGTGACCCACCCAGCCTTCCCAAATAGTATCACAACATATATAGCCAAAATTACAGCCGTGACCGCCATTAGTTCAAATCAATCCTCATCGGTTGCGGTAGTTGAGTATTCAGGTCTCTTCGTTTGATCTGCTGGTCTGTCATAAAAAAAAACAGTACTGCCAACCTTGCCCTTACGGCACTATATAAAACAAAGAAGCGCTCAGTTTATTCTCTAGTGCGCATATTCGTGTGCGGCACTCTGTTCATTTGATAGTGTGCTGAATTCAATCATTTATTCACTATGGATTGTCGAGTTGCCAGATAACAATCAGTAACTTCAATCGCCGGCTCTATGATCAACCTGACAAGTTGCTGAAGCTATTGCAACACCACATTTTAGTACCAAAAACACTACCGTGCACGAAATGCCATCGTGAAGCGGAAGTTAGGAGAATAAAACATAACCTATCTGTAACCTACAATGAGAGGGAAGTCGAGGCCGCACCCACACCCGACCATTCTAACCTTCGTTTTGTCCAATCCAATGTTTTTGACAATGGTTACAGCCTAATGTGCCCAGATCATTAGTTTTGTGTCAACCTTGCCCCGCTAGCTGCGTGCGGCTTAGGCCGCACCTATACCCGACCATTCTGACCTTCGTTTTGTCCAATCCAATGTTTTTTGACAACGGTTACAGCCTAACGCGCCCAGATCAATAGTTTTGTGTCAGCCGTGCCCCGCTAGCTGCGCGCGGCCGAGACCGCACCTACACCCGACCATTCTAACCTTCGTTTTGTCCAATCCAATGGTTTTTGACAATAGTTACAGCCTAACGTGCCCAGATCAATAGTTTTGTGTCAACCGTGCCCCGCTAGCTGCGTGCGGCCAAGGCCGCACCTACACCCAAGCATTCTAACCTTCGTTTTGTCTAATCCAATGGTTTCAGCCTAACGCCTCCAGATCGATGGTTTTTGATTGCGGTATAGTGAAGTTGGCACCATTGCTTCATACAAGCTATATTTACAAATACATTAATACACAAAAGCCCAAGTATTTCTTTTATCACATAATTATGTTACGTGTTGTATTTTGTATCGGACATGTTAGCAACTACTGACATCAATGTGAGTGCCTTGTTGTGAGCCCTCGCTGCGGCAGTTACTGCTCGCGTCTAAGCTCTGTGAACTTGCGGCATGAAGGGCAGAGGCAGGGTAGGAGCTGGCGAGAATTGACAAGCCTCTCGACAGGCCGCCGTGTTACCTGACATTCTCGTCTATTCCAATACTGTTAATATAGGGTCTTTTCTGAAACCAGTGTGGCGTTGGGAATGAGTGAGTGAGTCACCGACGAATGTATTTGCTTCTATTACTACGCAAGGACCGAGAAACCTCATCACTCGTCACCACCACTACTCATAGTCTGCGATGCACATTCCTCTCAGGTCCATGCAGCTTAGACCCGAGCAGTACACATACTAACAAATTTGACGAACATGGCTCCGGTTGTTAAATAAAACATATATTTACGTGATTTAGCACATATATCGGGTGCAGTCGGTGCAAAAGTGATCAAGGTTGGAAGTTAAAATTGATAATGTTCCCCGAAAAGATAAAATATGGTATGAAAATTATATATTGTCGAAATGGAAGCGAAAAACAATAATGCATAATTAATATAATTTATAGCTAGATTATGTATTAGAGTAGGTTGGTCTACTGTGAGACCCCAACTTAACCTATATGAATGAGACAGGCTTAATAACATGTCTGCCTTTACATAGCCATGATTTATTGGAACAGGGTTAAACTGTTGATCTCATTGTATTTCATTTCGTTTCACAGGGCATGACCCTCTTCAAGAAAGGCAGCAGATTATATACCACAGTTGTCCAGTAGTGGGACCAGAAAGCCTACAGGCTGGAATTGTCTGAACTCTTATCCGAGCAGTGGAATCGGGCAAAGGTAACTTATTGATGAAACTTTAATCTATTAATTTTTCATTAGTTTTGTGTAGGCTAGATCAGGATTGATATGGAAATGATGTAGTTCACTTCGGCTGTCTATAACCCACCCACCAACCTAAATTATAACACGACATATAGTACAAAATTCAAGCTGTGTCGGCCGTTTTTGGGGTTCAAACAGTATTGCCAACCCCACGCATACGGTAGCCTACTGAGGTTCATCTATAGCTTGCGATACACCGGCGTTTAGGGAATTTTTAGGGATCTCAGTGACGTCACCGTGATGTCGCGGCACGTATCGATATTGACTCGCTTTGATTGCTGGGAGTCAGGTGATTCATATGTCAGTTTCGCGCGTGCTTTTCCCCGAAAAGGATGTGCATTTCTTTTCCACCGATTTCAGTTTTGTAACCGTAATTTTAACAATTATTATTCCCTGAATAACCTATAGAGCAAGATTTTGATATTATCAATGTCGTGTGCCCGATTGTGTTGGCGATTTGTGATAAAATTGTTGAATTCCTGAAGTTGTTGCATTCAAATAAATTCCGTTACTTGTGATGTTCCAAACAGACCCAGCCTGGGGCTGGAAACTGTACAAGATGATGATGATGACTTGTGATGTGAGAGGAAAGTGTGGTCGAAAATTAGTGCTTCTTCTTGTACATGTGGAATAATACGTCATTTGGGATCTATCGGTGAGTTTTTTACATTGTTTATATATTTATTTTGGTTGTTGCATTTAATAGGAAAGTTGCACTGTACTCTTCTAAAGCCATAGACAATGACATTTGTCTAAACGATAATATTACGTCAGGAACGGTGTTTGGGAATTGGCAACTCAAACTAACACTTGGGGCGCTGCGGTCGGTCTGAATAAGTAGGGTTTAAAATACTCAATAACACGCGTTTGATATGGAACACTTTTTATTTTTCGGTTATAATCAGTAAATGTGGTCTCTAAAGTAATGACAGTGTTATTTTTAATTGTATATATGTATAACTGTGCGATACACGTGATCTAATTTGTGTGTTCCACTGAATTTGTTGGTGTCATTTGCATATTATCAAGCATCAGTTTTTATGGTTGATGTAGATCAGCTGATTCAAATTTACATAGGGCTGCACTTCGGACATTATTTCGGTACTATTATGCGCAATATAATGTAAATGTCGATCCTGAGTCAACGCCGAGGACATTCAAATAGAGAAATACGGTACATAAACAAATAAATAACACACCGAAGCTGTGCTACTTTTATCATTCCGAGACTAGCATCCACGCAAACCAGACGCCACTGTTCCAAGCTCCGACTTATATCGTGAATTGATGTCAAACTGATGATCCGCCAGCCTTTCCGCCAAGCCTACGCCTCGTAATCGCTAAGTTCTTCGATATTCGAGCTATTCCACTACGAGTCATATAGGCCTAATTTGCCTCCCCGTGGGCACTGTAGAATGAGTGATTCCGCTACCATTCAAATATTCAACACCAAACCCACCTTTTAACCATCCAAATCAAGCAATTCCTGTCGCCCCCCCCCCCCCCGAGTTTTAATACAAGTTAAACTCATCCCTTCTCCCTGCCAAGCAGCCAATAATTAATTATTTAATTAATTATTCAAGTAACTTCAATCTTACCAGCGCGCCCATCGTAACAGCTGTTTTTAAACTGAATAACCTTCGCTGGCTTTACGTCGCAGGTCTTCTGTCTGTCTACCTCGACAAGTGTTAGATCCTTCCCGGGGTGGAAAGGTATTATTATTAGGTATTAGGTATTATTAGGTATCATCACTTTTCGGCTATTGCTATTTGCATCTTTTGGAAAGTGATGCTAACGTATATCCGCAGCCCTCTTATACATCGACTTACAGCCGTAAACTGAGCAATACAATTTGCTTTTACTCATTTTTCACTCTATCAACGAGTAAAACTTATTACTTATGTATAAAGACACGAACAATTTACCACGATCTGTTTACCAATACAAGAAACCATATACAAACAGTCACCACGTGACAAATGTACCCTACTTGGTAAGTTTCTCATTTTTACCGCTAGATGTCATATCAGATAGCTGGAGTTGCCAATACGCCTGTTAAATTAGTAATGGATGGGTAAAATTTAGACAAATTGGCATTTACATGAACACCTGCAAAATAGATATAACAGTGTTTAGTATTAGACCTATCGGCCTATAGGTCTTGTTTTTGACGTTTCATATAGTATGTCTGTGAGGCGTTATTAAACAGTATGTTAAGGATTGTGATTTCTAATTGAGATACAAGTATTTGCAGCCAATATTGGAAAACATAAAAATACCAACCTAGCGGAGGGGGGGCAGCCCCCCCCCCCCCAGCAAAAGCAACATTATTGACCACAATGTTTTATAATGGCATTGTGTTTGTGTTTGCATATTTGCAGCCAACTTCGGGAAGAAAAACGAAACTACACAAAACCATTTCTTGCCATGTGGTGGGGTCAATAACATTATTGACCACAATGTTTTATAAGAATATTACAATGTTCAGCAGCTAGGTTAATGTATAGATGCCAACCGGTGATTATTACAGACCGCGATCGTTTGTGAATGATTATAAAAACAAATTGGCTGCTTTTGTGATTTTATCAACCACTTGACGAAATGCTTCTCTGGCAAGATTATGGGAAAAGCCTTGGTTATAGGTTATTTTGGGTGGTGACAACTCGATAACAGAAACGAGCATTAAAAAACCTTCGAAACGCATTGTGTTTCGTCAGATGTAATTTATTTATTGGCCTACCTCAATTAGGCACGCCATACATACGAAAATATTTTAATTTAGGGTTACATTTATGACATATTTTTAAAATTCCGTTTCGGGATCTGTAATTCGCCTATATAGTTGAATTACAGATGACGTTACGCGTCGTAATTAATTCAATTTTATATTTATAAGACATTGTATCGAAAGCCGAAATTGATCTATATAGCCCAATTAAAGATTTTGATGCAATGTTTTATTAATATGAAATTATAATAATTACGATGTGTATCGTCATCTGTAATTGATCTACATAGGAAAATTACCGGGTGAGTTAGCCGAGGTCGTTGCGGCATGACTGTTGGCAGTCGCTCACATCCGGGAGGCGAGGAGGTTCGAATCCCCCCGCCGGCAACCTTGAAGATGGTCTTCTGTGGTTTCCCATCTTCCTTCCAGGCAAATGCCGGGGTTGGTCCCTAACTATAGGACACAGCCGCTACCTTCCAATTCCTCGACCCTTCCATCCAACATTCCTCCCCAACGGTACTTGTAGCTCACCCATTGGGTGTCCGTCTCGAAGCAGCTACAAAACTGGCGAGCCGAACATGTCCTCGGACACTCCCGGCACTAAAAGCCATACGCTAAAAAAGAATAGGCAAATTATAGATTTCGATGCCTAAATTAAAAATATCAACTGAAATTACGATGTGTATCGGAATCTGTAATTGACCTATATAGGCCAATTATATATTTCAATACGGAAATTTTAAATGACGTGAATTTGCGATTTTTTTAATGTATTGGAATCTTTAATTGAGCTATATAGGTAAATTATAGTTTTCGATGCAATTTTATTTATTCATAAATGAAAATAATTGCGATGTGAATCGGAATATTTAATCGACCTACCTAGGACAATTAAATATTTCGATACGGAACTTTAAAATTAATGACTTGAATTTGCGAATTTTTTTTGTATCGGAATCTTTAATTGAGCTACATAGGTCAATCATAGATTTCGGTACATTAGTCGTTTCGAGGCTTTTTTTGTTTCCCCACCCAAAAACCCCTACTACCCAGGCTTTTCCCGTAAGCTTGCTAGAGGAATATTTCGTGACGTCGTTGATGACGTCACGGAAGTCGCCATTTTGTTTTAGGGGAATTCTATCCGTGGCTGGATCTCAATGTATAGTAGTCCCGCCTACTAATATAGGCGGTTTCCTAAAATTAAAGAACGCCAATCTCCACACATTCAATCCAATGGTTTTTGGGTTAACAGTGCCCCGGTAACCCACCTACACCATTCTAAACTTCGTTTCGTCCCATCCAATGGTTTTTGACAATGGTTACAACCTAACGCGTCTAGATCAATGCTTTTGTCAATGGTTACAACCTAACGCGTCTAGATCAATGCTTTTTTGTCAACCGTGCCCCGCTACCTTCCTGCGGCCTAAGGCTGCACCTATACCAGATCATTCTAACCTTCGTTTTGTCTAATCCAATGGTTTTTGAGAATGGTTACAGCCTAACGCATCCAGATCAATACTTTTGACAATGGTTACAAATTCTATTGTCAATTTTACGTCATGTCTCGCCCAGCTGGAGTGAGCCAACATGGCCACCGTAGTTCAAATTCAACAAGAAAGAAACACAAATAATTACATAATTTAGCAAATATTTCCAGTATATTGGTCGTAATGAACCAGAATTTCAGTAGGTATTGTCCCCTGGAACCCCTGAAAAGGGGTAAAATTCATATATTATCATTTACCATCATCATCATCATCTTGTACAGTTTCCAGCCCCAGGCTGGGTCTGTTTGGAACATAAGCCTCGCCACTTAGTCCTTTCTTCCCACCACCTCTCCGCTGTCACTCTGGTCCAGTCCTCGCCTCTCTTCTTGACACATTCCTCCACTCCTTTCAGCCATCTATCTCTTGGTCTTCCCCTTGGTCGATTCTTCTGCATCTGCATCTCATGTATCCTCTTGGGAATCTTCTTCTCATCCATTCTCTTTAAGTGTCCAAACCACCTCAGTCTTGATGTCTCAATCCTACCTTGCAAGGGCTCCTCTTTCACCATTTCCCTGACCTTTTCATTCCTCACCCTGTCTCTTCTTGTTACTCCGATCCTACTTCGCAGGAACTTCATTTCACCTGCCTGTATTCTGCTTATGTGTCTTTTCTTCATTGTCCACGTTTCTGAAGCATAGGTCAGTATCGGGATATAGTAGCTTCTGTATAACACTTCCTTGCTTTTTTGTGGAACATCTTTATTCCACACTAAGCTCCTAATGCTTCTCAGAAATGCTTCTGCCTGTCTGCCACGTTCCGTAATCTCTTGGTCATTTCTCCCATTTTCCTCCACTATACTTCCCAAGTACTTGAGACTTTCCACCTTCTTGAGCTGTCCACCTCCAAGTGTTATCCCAGTCATTGGTCTGTCCTTTTTCCTGGTCGTTAACAGGATCTCACATTTACTGATGTTGAACTTCCATCCGTACTCTCCCACTGTTTCTTCCCAAGCCTTCAGTTGCTCCTGAATTTCCTCCTCCTTGTTTCCCCAGACCATGAGATCATCTGCAAACACCATTGCTTTCATCTTATCTTCTCCTATCTTTCTTGCTATCCGTGTCATTACCTCGTCCATAACCACAATAAAGAGAAGGGGTGACAGCGCACTACCCTGTTTCAGGCCACTCATTTGTCTGAACCAGTCTGTTCTTTCCCCTCCAACTTTCACACAACTAACACTTCCACAATACATCTCCTTCACTCTGCCTACAGTCTCTTTTTCCACTCCCATGTTTTCCATTGCTTTCCAAAGCTTCTCCCTACACACACTATCGTAGGCCTTTTCGATGTCCAGGAAGGCCATCAACAGATCCTCTCCAAATTCGTAGTGGTGTTCCTGGAGCTGTCTCACTGAAAATATGAGATCCACTGTTGATCTCCCAGGTCTGAATCCATACTGTTCCTCTCTCAATTTTCTCTCCACTTTGGCTCGTATTCTACTTTCTAATATCTTTTCATATATCTTGGCACAGTGTGGTATGAGCATGACGAATAGAAGGAGAAAGTGAGAAGACTCCTGAAGTTCAAGCGCGCCCCGCCAGGCAGCGCTAGAGTGGGCAAGTTCCACGCTGCCGGGGTCAGCTGGTCATAGGGATGCTGCTAAGGGAAACGAATTACTTTGTAACTAATACTCTTTTAAAAAGTAATTAGCGGTTACAATTAAAATAGCATGGCAGGGCACAATGGAAAATATAATTCACGGAAATAAGAACTACGGTCTTCATTACATGTTACGAAACGCACAGATTCCTGGAATATACAGTCGGAGAAAGCCCAGATCTTTCTCGTAACATCTGCAGGATTAAGGATGTGAGGTTGTAGAGAGCTTGTCTTGCCACTGACTCCTAACGAATTCCTGGCCTTTTTATTTGATTGACTACCAACACAAGTAAAGCCAGCCACCCTCGCCCCAGCCCCTTCTAACTGCAAAATCACCTATATTAGAATTTTTGCGAGAATGCCCCCTGGAGTAGCATTTCTGCTTGCGTAAACAGCTAGTGGCTGCACCCAATATATGCATGAAAGGTACGAACATGAACATTAGAGCGTGATTTGCAAGTACGTTCTTCTGGAGGTCAGGTGTGTGTTCACCTAAATCAACTAATCCATCTACTTTATCAGAAAAGCTATTTAACTCGATTTCCTCCCTTAGCTTCTCTTCTTCGAAAATTACAACACCGTAACGTGAATTAGCATTCTTTTCTTCCTTAAGATAGTCTGAAATAGCATTTATACTATGCGTATTAACTCCATAAGGGCACGTAAGTCCTTTACAAAGTTTTCTCAAGTGACTTTCTGAAGGCAGAGGCAAGAGATTATGTCGCCGACAATGACGGAATCCTTTCGGTGATTTTATTCTCAACAATAAACACTCTAAAATGAATTCATTGCTGTACCTCATTCCATTGGGAGATTTCCTGGCATTTCTTGAGCATAGTGTCTATTATCATCTTTTCCTTCTTGCTAAGGTGTTCGTTATCTTTGTAATTAAATGCCTGTGAATTTCGAACCTGCTTCTCCAGCAAATTAATTCTCGATTTTGCTGAGTTGAGGCAGGATCTAACGCGAATTAAATTACGGTTAGCATTCTTTAGGCGCCTTTTGAGCAATATTATAGTCTTTTCAGCATCAGTAAGTACACTAGAATGACCCAAATTCTTATCAACATTGGACTGACCTTTTAATGCCTCATTCGTTGCTCCACGCCCATCTTCAATCTTCTTTCTTCTTTTTCTGGTGGTGTCGAGATTCTTTTTCCTGTTGGGAGCTTTACGGGACTTATTCTCACATGTCAGGTACTTCGGTAAATTAGGGGGGAAATGAGGCACTGCTCCAGGACGTAACTTCCACCACACACGAGAGATTTCCACTTCTTCACCATTCACTATAAAATTACCTGATTTTACTATCAAATCATCAGAGAAATTAATTTGACAAATTCTAATACTTCGCGTTAACTCCATATCCTTTCGTGGAATAGCTCTGGCCCATTTTTCAAATTGATTTGTATTCTTCGGTGGTGAAAAATATCGTATACGTCAACTACTCTACCATACCCTGACTTACAGCCAGGCAAAAAAACAGTACGGCGTGTTGAACTATTAAATTAACAAAGCCGCGTAAGAAATATGTTTGCTGTTCACAACACAAAACGCTGATGTACACAAGACACAATGAACTGAATTTAAGAACTGAATGCAAAGAAAATTCAATTTAATTCACACAAATATCTCACACAGTAACTTCTCGCGCACTTTTCTAAGACCCGGCTCGACCCAACAACAGGACACGTTGTTGGACATTATCGCTTGCAGTGCTTGTAGTGGCGGGACCACAAACTACCGTGCTATAATGGCGGAGTCCTCACACTAGGTCCTTCTATTCGTCATGGTATGAGTGTGACTCCCCTGTAATTTCTGCACTCCTTTCTGCTTCCTTTCTTAAATATTGGGACAATTAATCCATTCTTCCAATCTTCTGGGGTCTTTTTCTCCTTCCATATCACCCTCATCACACGGTACAGCCACTGTTTCCCAACCTCCCCTGCTGCCTCCCCCATTTCAACACTCACTTCATCCACACCCGGTGACCTTCCTCCTTTCATCTTGTCTATAGCCATCTCCAGTTCTCTCCAAGTCAGGTCCTTTTCCATTCCTGTGTTGTCTTCTCCATCTTCCAATACATTGTCTTCCTCCCTATGACCATTTGGATTCAGCAAATCCTCAAAGTACTCTTTCCACACTGTCTTGAGTGACTCTTTGTTGTGTACCTCATTTCCGTTTTTGTCCATCTTTACCACATCCTCTCGCACACCTCTTCTCTTACTTTTGACCATCCCATAAAGTACTTTCTTATTTCTTCTGCTGTCTTCCTCCATCATCTCTGTCCACTTTACCATCCACTTCTTCCTCTCCTCTGCGACAATCTTGTTTGCTTCTTTCTTCTTTATCTTATAATCTTCCCTTGCCAGATCAGTTCTTTCCTGGAACCACACTCTGAAAGCCTTGTTCTTCCTTCCCACAGCTTCTTTTCCTCTCTCATTCCACCATGGTGTCTCTTTACACCGCTTTCTGTTGCTTGTTCTTCCACATACTGCCACTGCAGCTTCCACCATTGTGTTTTTGAATTGCTTCCATTCCTCTTCCCCTGTTTTAGGATTGTCTGTTGGCATCCTTTCCCTTATTATCTTCTGGAATTCTTCCTTGACTTCCTTTTCCTTGAGTTTCCATACTTTGATTCTCCTTTCCTGATACTCTGTCCTCTTGCTATCCTTAACAACTCCCAGGTTCATTACAAGTATTCTGTGGTCGCTATCTAAGGCCTCTGATGGTATTACCTTTATATCTCTGACACTTCCCTTCATTTCCCAGTCGTACAGCATGTAATCTACCAAAGATTTCTTTGTTAAATCACTGCTGTACCACGTTACCTTGTGGCTTTCTTTCTTCTGGAACCAGGAGTTGCCTACCACTAAACCGTTTCTCTTGCGAAAATCCAGCAACTTTCTCCCTTCTTCATTCCTGCTGCCCCATCCTTCTGCTCCCAATACATTTTCATATCCTTGCCTTTCACTTCCTACATGTGCATTCAAATCTCCCATGACAATGATGCTCTGCCCATTCAACTGCTGTTGTAGCTCCTCCTCAAAGTCTTCCTTCTCTTGAGCTGTACATCCAACTTGAGGGGCATATACCTGGGCTATCTCCAGGCTTCTTCCCTTTACAGTTACTCTGATCTTCATGATCCTGTCACTTATTCCCTTTACCTCTTCCTTCATTCCATCTCTCACAACTACTCCTACTCCGCTGCTCCTTCCTTCACTGTTCCCACTCCAGTACAACCGGTACCCTTTCCTCAGTTCTCTGCGACCTTCTCCTTTCCATCTTGTTTCTGCCAAGCCCAGTACATCCAGTTTTCTTCTCTCCATCGCATCTACAATCTCCTCCACTTTTCCTGTCAGTGTCTGTATGTTTAATGTCCCAACTCGTAGTCCATTAGCATATCCGGGTCGTCGTCGTTTGCATCCGTCCTTTCCGAGGCCTGTTCCTGGTTTGAAAGCAAATATGATATCCACTACTGGCTTGCTAGGCCTATCGTAGCTTCACCAGAGCCCCGTCAGCCGTCACTTTTCAGGGTTCCCATAGAGCCTTCACAGCTACCGTAGCGGTCCCGGGGCACACAAAGTCCCCACTGTACTTCACCCCTACAGGCAAGCCCCTACTTCATGCCGTTGCCCGTCTCCCACCACGTGGAGGAGGGGTTGGACTTGTGGGAGACCATATATTATCATATATTATCATTTACCATCTAAGTGAAACTGTAAAAGTCAGGTTCCTGTTTCATGCACTGGTAATCTAAGGCATTTCATATGCTGAGTGCGAACTGTGTACCTGTGAATTTTGTGAAGAAAGGTGTGATAGATATCACATACTAACTTGCCCTGAATGACTTGAATCGTTATGGTACAGTATTAAATTTCTGTACTCATATGTAATTGTATCTATGTACATTGTGCGCGTTTCTCTTATTATTATATTAATAATATATATTTCAGCCGAAAGGCCAAGGAATTCATACATTGATGTAACAATAAAGATCTATAATTTTCTCTTATTATTATGGGACAGGTTAATAAGTTTACTTCCATTCTATGTACCGGCTTAGCCCCGTTCAATAAACTAGGGCTATGTAAAGGCAGAAGACACAGACATGTAATTAAGCCTCGACTACCCCCACTGTGCATGACAAAATCCAGGGGAGTTTATAATGACTAGGGTCGCGTTGCTTAACAATTGTTGGTCTAGGCAAAGACCATTGGGCTAGGGAAAAATCATTGGTTTGGATGAAAATTATTGATGCGTTATAGGTGGTATATAGCCGGCCCCGTGGTGTTGGGGTAGCGTGCCTGCCTCTCACCCGGAGGCCCCGGGTTCGATCCCCGGCTCCGTCAGGGATTTTAAAACTGACGTGAGGGTTGGAACGGGGTGCACTCAGCCTCGTGAGGACAATTGAGTAGCTGTCTGACAGTGAGACAGTGCCCCGGTCACAAAAACCAAGATTAATGGCCGAGGGGACCCGACGCGCTGACCACGCGTCACCCCAAAATCTGCAGGCCAATTGGCTGGGCACCGGTCGCTTGGTAGGCCTAGGCCCTTCAAGGGCTGTAGTGCCACGGGGTTAGTTTTATAGGTGGTATATGTGAAGAATACCAGGCTTCTTTTCAAGAAATTGCAATGTTGTACTAAAATCATTATAACTTTTGTATTTTTGAAGATATACCTCCAAACTTTTTCCTGATCATTGAAAATGAGTTGTTTTACCATTCTACTAAGTAACATACTATGTTACAATAACTCTACAACATGTAAACAAATATTTGTTTTATTACTGTGAAAATAAAAAGAGAAAAGTCAAAATTGAGAGAAAGAAACACAATTCAAAATTAAAATTACACACAAACGGTTGTTATTGTCTGCAGTCACATGTTGTTGGTTTATTCTCTGGAAATTTTCATGATGTTAGGTACTATAGTTTCTAATTTAAAAAATATTTTAATACACCAGGCACTGTTCATATTTCACATTTTATGCTGGTTCACTTTTAGCATTTGTGATACCCTATGCAGATACCATGAAGACCTTTCATACTCTTGGAACATGCAGTTCGTGACCTTTTTACTGGGCATCCATCTAATTTGCTGCACACATTGCATGTTTTTAATAATCTACCACTTAATTTCACCAAAAGTTCCCCTTCCCTTGGTGGAAGGTTTGGTTTGTAGGTTTTTCTCCTGGACCCATTCCTATTCTATGTACTCTGTTATGGAGGAAGGAACTTGAGCCGTGTCATAACTTTACTTGAAGTATTTTCTTTGTATATCGAATAGGCATTCAGCACCATTCGATCAAAGATGCAAAATACCACCTTCTTCCAATATTTCAGTGTTCGTCGCTCATCAAATTACGTGTACAACATCATGTCTGATGGGTTCGAACCGACGGTCACTTATCAATTGGAACTTCACTAAACCCTGTATTAGGTAGGCCTACGCAGGCATTATTGTCTTTACCGCCTACACTGTCTTCATTTGCGTCATGTCACTCTCCGAATCAGTAAAATTGTCACTTACAATAATGACAATACCACGAGATTTGTGGTAGGCTTACTGCGGAATGTCATCGCTGCTCTCACTTCCTGTATCAGAAATAAAATCACCAACATCATTACTACACGACCCTGATATTGCTACATCTTCATCAGACTCAATCTAATCATAATCGGCGCACACTCTATTGATATACTCGTCTAGATCATCATAGTTTACGAACAGATCCCGCGCGTCTGAGGCCATATTCGTACTATCAACGGTGCATGGTGGACAAAACAGTAAGCTCTTTCAAAAATATCATATCTCCGTAAATAAAGCTATTACCACGATAGTTGTGATAGATTTAGGGACTGCAGGCTTTGCCGATTCTGGATCATCTGCGTTGTGCTGCGATCTGTGAGAAATCTGAGAACTACAAGCAAATATAAAACTGCCTGCATGAGGAGCGCTATTTTCGCTAACTCGCTGAGGAACGCTTTTGCGCTCCTTGGTATTCTAAGTGTTGGGGACCCTGATTTATGGTAAGACTTCAAAGCGGTGAAATGAATTGTTCAAAGTGATGAAATAAAATATCCATAGCGGTGAAATAACAAAAGCGAGGTGTGAGTGTGTATTATAACTATGTGTACGATGCACGGATTTGGTTAAATAATGAACACTATACAAACATTTGGAGGAGTAACAAACAAGCAGGCCCCGAGGTATTGGGGTAGCACGCCTACCTCTCACCCGGAGACCCCGGGTTCGATTCCCGGCTCCGTCAGGGATTTTAGAAACTGACATGAGGGCTGGAACGGGGTGCACTCAGCCTCGTGAGGACAATTGAGTAGCTGTCTAACGGTGAGGCAGCACCTCGATCTCGAAAACCAAGATTAACGACCGAGGGGACCCGATGCGCTGATCACGCATCACCCCAATATCTGCAGGCCAATTGGCTGGGCAGCAGTCGCTTGGTAGGCTTAGGCCCTTCATGGGCTGTAGTGCCAGGGGTTATTATATAACAAACAATTTATTCTAGTTCTTTTTTTTAATTTTTCCGAAAGAACTTAAACTCAAATGAATTTGTGTTCAATACCTAACCTAACATTTACTTCTCCATGACTACCAGTCCTTTTCTTTCTAACTCGTGAAACGTATGTTGTCCCCAAAATTATGCAGAGCATTGTTTCCATGTTTTCAACCAATCGAGTCTGAGAAGGGACTACGTTATTCCGCATCTTATGAAATGTTTATATTTTTAAGGTTTCTTATTTTCAATTAATTAATATTTAAAAAAATCTTATTACCAGCGTTTCGTTGGCATTTAGAATTTTAGGGTGAAAATAATATACAGGGACTTTGTTTTATTTGTGACGGGGATTTTCGCTCGCCCGCATTGCGAGCCTGTCTCCCGCCAAGTACTTGGCCGTAATGCGGCGCTCGCCCAGCACTGAGTCATTGAGTAGAGGAATTTGTACTTACCTAGTTCACAGCTGGTGCTGAAAATGTGCCAGCAATGTGTATCAGTGAATGGTGAACATTTCACCGACCAGGGCTGGTCCTTCATCCAGCTCGCCTGATATCATCAAGATAGTGGAGAAGAGGGAGACGGTGCGATGCCATTTCTCTCGCCCGCCAGCTAATGGGGTGGCTACTGCATCTGCTGGCCCTTCCGCTCCCACGACCATCAAGCGAAGCCGACAGAAGCCAAACCCCTTACTGGGGAGAAACTTACTTATACTAAGAAGAAATCACCGGCGGAGAAGAGAGAAACGACGTGTTAGGGACAGACACCCAGTCTTCAGAAAGGGAGAAGGTCCCTCGACGGCGCTCTCGCTCTTCTCCAAGAGTGAGACAGGTTTAAGTCCGACGAGAACTGCGCGCCATATAAGAAAGCGCTCACTCCTTCATATTCGGATGGAGATGTACAGTCGAGATGTGCTCTCCCACATCATCTCCACCTAGAGATGGGGGTGGGGCAAACGGTTAAGCGGAAGTCCACACTATGGCACTACTGTATTACAATGGAACTGGATAGCTCGTGTAATGAATTAAGAGTGGCTGGAGGTCCCTTTATATCCTGATGATGAGCATGTGTTTTATATGCCCCTCAATAATATTATTACTTGTATATGGTATTTACAAATTTTGTTCTCTTTGCAGGTATTTTATGTGAATGGATGCAGCCTATGATTGTTCTTCTGTTGAGCTCTTCGAAACATCAAGATAACTGAAGAGATTAATTTTAAGAATGAACATTGTAATCTAGTCTTCTATTAGCTGTAAAGTCAACCAGTCTTTATCATCTCTGTAAATATTTTAGTAAAGTACGCATTATGCAATTAATACCTCTTTACTCATTTAAATTTAATATTTCTCTCTCTTTTCATAATATTATCATTAAACGTTTAAATTATACGCCAAATCAATACATAAACAAATATATATTTTATATATTAGTACATGTTTCGACCCACAGTGGGGTCATCCTCAGCCTAGAAAGAAAATCAATTAAGAATTGGAAAACAAAAATGGCATATGCGCCTTAAATCTAAATTAAAATGAAAATTAAAGATAATAATTGATAAAATATAGTAATAAAAATGGATATCCTTACAAAGTAGTATTAATTAAATAAATATAAGATTGGTCTTTTAACAATAATTTAAAAAAAGTAGTTAGAAATAAGAACTATTAGACGGTGAGTGTAAGAATGTTAAGCTTTAATTTTTTTTTATCAAAATATACACAAAATAATTTAGAAAATCAATAAAATAATTCAGCTCGGCCCTTGAGTTAAATAACTTGAATCCTCTTCAATACGGAGACTATTAACGATTTTTAAAAGGTGCCAACCAGTATTATGATGACATGAAATAACCTCGTTGTATGGGATGTAGAAATTGGGAAATTCGTACAAGAATTTGAGTTGAAATGCCCAATATGGATATGTGGCAATTCAAATAAATGTCCAAAACGTTGAGAAGAGAAACCGGGATTCTTGAGATGGAATTGCGGTATCAGAAATTCCACTTTAAATTTGCAAGAATTTGAGTTGAAATGCCCAATATGGATATGTGGCAATTCAAATAAATGTCCAAAACGTTGAGAAGAGAAACCGGGATTCTTGAGATGGAATTGCGGTATCAGAAATTCCACTTTAAATTTGCAAATTCCACTTTAAATTTGCAAATTTAAAGTGGAATTTCTGATACCGCAATTCCATCTCAAGAATCCCGGTTTCTCTTCTCAACGTTTTGGACATTTATTTGAATTGCCACATATCCATATTGGGCATTTCAACTCAAATTCTTGTACGAATTTCCCAATTTCTACATCCCATACAACGAGGTTATTTCATGTCATCATAATACTGGTTGGCACCTTTTAAAAATCGTTAATAGTCTCCGTATTGAAGAGGATTCAAGTTATTTAACTCAAGGGCCGAGCTGAATTATTTTATTGATTTTCTAAATTATTTTGTGTATATTTTGATAAAAAAAATTTAAAGCTTAACATTCTTACACTCACCGTCTAATAGTTCTTATTTCTAACTACTTTTTTTAAATTATTGTTAAAAGACCAATCTTATATTTATTTAATTAATACTACTTTGTAAGGATATCCATTTTTATTACTATATTTTATCAATTATTATCTTTAATTTTCATTTTAATTTAGATTTAAGGCGCATATGCCATTTTTGTTTTCCAATTCTTAATTGATTTTCTTTCTAGGCTGAGGATGACCCCACTGTGGGTCGAAACATGTACTAATATATAAAATATATATTTGTTTATGTATTGATTTGGCGTATAATTTAAACGTTTAATTCTAACATCAATACGGATATTTAAAACATTTGTTTCCAATGGCAAATGTATTTGCATTCTATTTAATGTTATCATTTTAAACTTATTGTAACTTGCAGGTTGGTTGTAATACAGAGAGAACAATGTTTTCTCCGGAGGTGGCATGCATCTGCATAGAGAGATGTCTCCTAAGTAATGCCGTTTTTTTAAGAAAATTTTATTTGGGGAGTTTTCTGACAAGAAATTAAACTATTCTATGGTCTTGGGCCATCTTTCAGGGAGGTTTCTTAACCCGTGATGGTACCAGTCTCTGAGTTCTGATGCGAAGCATTCTGAGGAACCTACATCCACAGCTTCAATGTTTTTGACATTTTTTCTATGGAGGAAATGGGCCATGGATCTGAAGGCGCAAGATTAGGGCTTTATGCTGGATGTGGTAGCAGTTCAACTCCTCCCAAGAAAATACAGTGGAACGTGGCTATTTCGAACTTCTATAATTCGAAATCTTCTTTAATTCGAATTTTTCTCTTGGTCCCTAGCATTTTATATACAATCAATGCTAAAACATCGTGGTTAATTCGAATTATATTTTGGATAATTCGAAGATTTTACGTGTAAAAAGTCGAAAATGTCGCAGTTTGTGGTGAGCTGACTGACACAGAAATCATCACCGATGTACTGAACTCCGAAAAAGCAAGATGGTGACGACGCATCTGGCGATGAACTCGTGGAGGAAGTTCCCAAAAAAAAAAAACTGTTCCGAGTGCAGCCCAAGCAACAAACCACATCACAGAACTTGGACGTTCTTTTGAAAGTAGAAATGACTCAGGTGATTCTGTTTTCCGTTCCTTAAATTTGTTAGATTCTTTTGTGATGGCCGAGTGACTTAATTGGAGCATCATCATCATCATCATTTCCCCTTATCCAGCTCCTGCCGGGTCGGGGTATTTATGGCACTTCTCCACTTTCCTCTCTCCTTCCACCATTCTTCTTCCACGATCTTGTCCCAGTCCAGATTTCTTTTTCTTACGCTGTTCTTCACTGAATCAATCCCCCTTGTTCTAGGTCTTCCTCTTGCTCTCTTGCCCTTGCACTTCGCCTCCAGCATCTGTCTTGGTATTCTATTTTCCTCCATCCTCTTTACATGTCCAAACCACCTTAGTTTATTCTTCTCAATTATCTCATTTAGTTTTCCCATCCCAACTTCCTTCCTAACATCTTCATTCCTCACTCTGTCTTTCCTTGTCTTTCCTGTCATACTTCTTAGGAATTTCATTTCACTGGCTTGGATTCTACTCTCTTGCCTGCTTGTTAGGGTCCAAGTCTCAGCTGCATAAGTTAATATGGGTACATAGTACACTTTATACATTACCTCCTTGCTTTTCCTTGGTACTTCCTTATCCCAAACAAGTTTTCTTACACTTTGATAAAATGCATTGCTCTGCTGTACCCTCCTGCCAATCTCCATGTCCAACCTACCAGTTTGCATCAATTCACTTCCTAGGTATTTGAACGTGTCCACAATTTCCAAACGCTGCCTTCCAATTTTCACAGTGCCCTTTCCTTGTCTTTCCCCACTTGTCATCACCATGGTCTTGCTTTTCTCTATACTGATCTTCAGGCCGTACTTCTGAATATTTTCGTTCAGTGCATCTAGTTGTTTTTGCACTTCTTCGGTGTTCCTTCCCCAGACCACAATATCATCTGCAAATAACAGTAACTTCATTTCTTTATGTCCATATGCTTCCTTTGTTTCCTTTACAATTTCATCCATCACCATTATGAACAAGAGAGGTGACAGCACACTCCCCTGTCTTAGTCCAGTCTTGTTCCTAAACCAATCTGTCTTTCCAACTGGGGTCAGTACCCTGCTAACACAGTTGTTGTACATTGCTTGCACCATTTCCAACATTTCTCTTCCCAGTCTCTTCTTAACCATGGTTTCCCATACCTTCTCTCTGGGGACACTATCATATGCCTTTTCTAGATCTATGAAAGTCATGATCAAATCCTCTCCATATTCCCAGTTCTTTTCCATCACCTGCCTCAAGCTAAAGATTGGGTCCACTGTGGATCTTCCACTCCTGAAGCCATACTGTTCCTCTTGGAACTCTCCTTCCACCTTTCTTCTCATTCTTCTTTCTAATATCCTTTCCAGTATTTTTACTATCTGTGATATGAGGGTGATCCCTCTATAGTTATCACACACCTTCTTGTCCCCCTTCTTAAACACTGGTATTATTAGCCCTTTCTCCCAGTCTTCTGGTACACATTTCCGTTTCCACACACACTTTAGCAGTCGATACAACCATTGCATACCAACAGGTCCAGCAGCCTTTATCATTTCTACACTGATTTCATCCACCCCTGTTGCTTTTCCCATCTTCATTCTCTGTACTTCTAATTCCACCTCCAGCATTGTTATATCATCTTCTGTTATAGAGTCGTCAGGTTGTGTCACTTCCATCTCACCAGTACAATTGCTCACATTCAATAGCTTATCGAAATACTCCTTCCATCGTCCCTTTATCTCTTCTGGGTGTGTTAACAACTCTCCATCTTCCTTTTTCACTAGCTTTGTGGTAACTCTTTCTTTCCTCTTACTTCTTAGAAGCCCATACAGCATCCTTTTACTGCCACTTACATCTGTTTCCATTCTTCGTGTAAATTCTTCCCAACTTTTCTTCTCCTACCACTTTCTTACACCTCCGTTTGCTGTCGTGATACTTCCTTTTGCTTTCTTCTGTTTGATCTCGGTTCCATTCTTTCCATGCAGACTTCTTTTCTTTCACTGCTTTCCTCACTTCCTCATTCCACCAGGGTGTCTCCTTCTCTTTCACTCTTGTTGACGTCCTACCACAAGCACTCTCTGCTGCACCAACAAATGCCTTTTTAAAGTGGGACCATTCCTCTTCTATGCTTTCCACTTCAGTAACTGGGATTTGTTGCTTCAATCTCTCCTGAAAATCTTCCTGTACAGTTTTTTCTTTCAATTTCCATACTTTTATTTTACTTTCTCTGATCTCCTTTAGGTTTTCCAATTTTTCCCATCTAAATTTTGCCACCACAGCTCTATGGTCCCCATCAAATGCTTCTCCTGGTAAAGCTGTCACATCTATCAGCTTTCTGCGATTAGTCCTTTCCACCAGAAAGTAGTTAATTACTGATTTTGTTCTTCTATCGTCCCAACCATATCTCGTAATTTTCCTGCTGTTTTTCTTCCGAAACCATGAATTACCCACTATCAGTTCATTCCTTTCGCAAAAGTTTACAAGTTCCTCTCCCTCCCGGTTGTTTTTCCCATATCCATATGGTCCAATGACTTCTTCCTTTCCTTGTCTCTCGTTTCCGACTTGTGCATTCATATCTCCCATGATCACCACTTCTACATCTGAAATTACTCTTTCTACATCCTCCAGGAATAAATCAATATCTTCTTCTCTGTTTCCAGTCTGTGGTGCATACACTTGTATGAAGTCCATCACGTCATTTTTCATCTTCATTCTAATTTTCATTATTCTGTCACTCACACACTCGACCACTTCAACATACTCCTCCAGTTGTTTCGAGGCTATCAGTCCCATGCCATTTTTTGCCTTTTGGCCACCACTCCAGTATAATGTATATCCTTTCCTCAATTTCATCCTTCCTTTACCTTTCCATTTCACTTCACTCAGCCCCATCAATCCAACATTCTCCCTCTCCAAGAAGTCTACCACCTCCTCCACCTTGCCTGTCAGGGTCATGACATTCATGATTCCCACATTCATTTCGGTTACTGGTCGCCTATTTCTCACAGTTCCCCCAGTACCAAAAGAACTGCGCGTGGCCTGCAGGGTACGCCCTAACCTTCTCCGAATCATTTGAAGTGTCATTTCCATTTTAGGCTATTATTACGATGGGGTCGCCACTTCCAAAGGCATTTTATGAAGCTACTGCCAGCTATTATTCAGGCTGCCCCTAACATGGGAAACAGACGCCCTTGCAGCCACCCCTAACCTGGGGAACAGACGCTGCCGATTGATGCTGTACTCATACTATTCCCTGAGTACTAGGTTGCCTCTTCCGCAATCTCCACCGTTCCGAAGTCCATCTTCTCCGCTGCAGATTCCGTTGAGGTCTTCGCACATAACCCTGTGCATGGGGCCTATGTTATACCCCATAGGACTGGGTCCTCACCAGAACTTAGCAGGTACGGTAGTTCCATGGTATATTACAGCACCGTTGCCCACCCCCGCGATGTGGACACGCCTGGCAAGAATTATCCATGTAGCCAATTATATTTGCCTCTTGGTCCGGGTTAAGGAGCTGTCTAAATCCAGCCTCCAAGGCAAACAGGTAAAAATCTCAAACTTTTTTGAAAAACAGTCGATTTCTCTAAGACTTAACTAAATTGCAGTATTACTACTGTCGTTAAATAGGTGAATAGTACATTTTGGTTTTATTTTATCATTTGAAGCTTTGGAGGTTATTCACAGTACTGTTGTCTGTTAATATGCTTTGTTGAACGTAATAGACCTACATAGTATATAAGCACTTTACTTGTTAAAAACCTATGTAATATAATGTTTAATACACGTTCTTGCATGAAAACTTAAAATTTGAATATCTTTTCTACCCTTTTCAAAGAACTTTCTTAATTCGAATTTTTGGATAATTCGAATTTTTTTACTGGTCCCTTGTGGTTCGAATTATCCAAGTTCCAGTGTATTCTGTAAATGGCCATAAAGGATTACGGCATTTAGGTCAAGGATTTTACAAGTGTACAAACCATGGACGGTAGAAAATTAAAATATTGGACTCATACAGGGACCTCCAGCTTTGGCTTCTGTTACTCAACCTCTGAGCTTATGTCTGTACTAGTATGTGTACTGTACTTGTCATCAAGGTAGGATGTGGATAGGAAGCAGCCGTGGCCTTATGTTAGGTACCATCCTGGTATTTTCCTGGAGTAGAAGTGGAAAACCATTTCTGGGAAGGCTGAGGTAGGAATCGAATCCTCCCCTTCTCAGTTTTGCCTCACACGGCTGAGTGTACCAGCCCTCTGACCAGAATTTCTTGGCAGAGCCACGAATCGAACTTGGGCCTCCACAGTGACTGAGCATATTATGTGGAGGCACCTTTAATTCTTACGTCAAGGTTGCATCTGTGTCATAGGGCTATGCATTAGCATGTCCAACGTATAGGTTCAGAGGAAGGGCAACATCTGTCGGAGTTGGATGTCACAGGTTCGTTTGTTCAACTCCATGTTGTTGCATTGAGGCGGGAAATCTACAGTATTGACCTTGTTAGGTTGTTCTAGGAATATTCTTATCATTACTAGGCTCAGCCTTGCTTATTACAACAAACCTCTAAGCATGTACCTTGCATAGAAATTCATACTTGGCCTCGGTAGCCATAAGATTTTGCAACGAAGAAGGAAATCTGGCTACCCGGCGAATTTTATTCCCCTCTTAGAGTATCCCGTTTCCTCCTGAGAACACAGCCTGCAAGGTGCCAGGCCAGCTTCAAGACCAAGATCAATAGTGTTGACTTCCTGCCTCAATGCAACCTTTGTAAATAAGGAGTTACGATACTGAATGGAGCGACGTGGATGAAGTGGTCTAAGCAACAAAGAACCTACATTGTACCCATTACAGAGCCTCCCCTTATGGGGAAAGCAGGATTAGCCAAGAATTGAAAAAGATTTAGAATTTGTGGGCATATAAAATAAGGATAATTATAACTCACCAATTTTTCTAGGTTTGCGCAGTATCTTTGTAACGTGTTTTTCGAGGGGTTTTTATGCCACTGGCATAAGTCAGTAGGAAGCCATTCTATATTTATTTACGCGGCAAATTGTTCAGCCAAGAGAAGTTTTCATGTTAATTTATTATTATTATTAATTTATTATAATTATTATTAAGATATTTTCGGAGCATTTTATAAAAATTATAAGCATACAGATAGGTTTTCTATGTCTTAGAAAACGCTATCAAGCAAATTATTACGAACGACAATATCATAGGAAATTATGTGATTACGGAATTTTACGGAGTTTCGTCAGTTAGGGTATATTATGAGAGACATGACTCACTGGAAATTCAGATACGGGCTGATTCTTGTCAAGAAGTATTACGCAAGCTTGGGTCGCAGCGTCAAGAAAAGGCGAATAGTTGGAACGGAAATCGACATCACCCTACCGCCGAGTGTAATGAGCCAGAGTGGGGATGTAGCGCATGGGGTGCAGCCAATCAGTGGAGACCACGTAAGCTAGAAGTCGGATGAAGAGTGGGGATGTGGCAGGTGCATATATCGTTCGACGCGCCGTGGAGCGAGGACTATAGTTATAAAATTTAACCAGTATGGTTGCACGAGGAGTGGCTCCGAGATTCAGTGGAGTTAGCGACGATCTTTGTGAAACTTAACCATTGTGGTTGTACGTATTGGTTCCGATGTACGGACCATAAATCTTCATATCTACAAATATATCATCAACAACGAAGAAGATGGCGACATCCAGGAGGCTGTGGGAAGCTCACTTCAACATCCAGTACAAGGGAAATGCTACAGCAATTGCCAGTGGTAAGCGCGAATGATGCAGAAATATGCAATCTCTCATTTCTCTTTGTTTTATATTTCATATTTCAGTAACTTCATAGCTTGGGAATAAGAGTAAAATCAATAATTTATCAGACTCCGTTTTCACGTAATTTTCTATCTGTAATATTAAAATCGCAACGCTCCAATTTAAATTTTATACTTATTATTATTATTAATTTTGCTATACTTGTTTTATATAATAAATTCATTTCTTTTACAATGCAATCTTTGCTTTCAGTAGGTAGCATTAGATATAGACCAATTCCTTCTCCTGATACAATTGTTGTTGGGTTAATGATCAAATCATACCACGATCTGAGTGAATTAGATTCTTGAAGGTGTTCTACCAGAGCTAGACGTTGTTGAATACAAATTTAGATTTCAGCATTGCGTTGAAGTCTTGGCGCCCATTAAAACAACATAGCTTAGGCAAAGGTAAACAGTTACATTTATCACCAACAGTCAGGGGCAGTCAAACCATTACACTTGCCGTTCAACGTGGAGCAAACTAAATAACGCTACATCTTGTGGGGGGTTTCGCCTAGGACACCAAGCTGGCTAATCAACGGGCTCCTAGTGTCTCCGCCCAGACACCCACAGGAGTAGCGAACTGCGCGCTACCTCCCTAGGACACCAAGCTGGCTAATGAGCGGGCTCCTGGTGTCTCCGCCCACACACCCACAGGAGTAGCGAACTGCGCGCTACCTCCCTAGGACACCAAGCTGGCTAATCAGCGGGCTCCTGGTGTCTCCGCCCAGACACCCACAGGAGTAGCGAACTGCGCGCTACCTCCCTAGGACACCAAGCTGGCTAATCAGCGGGCTCCTAGTGTCTCCGCCCAGACACCCACAGGAGTAGCGAACTGCGCGCTACCTCCCTAGGACACCAAGCTGGCTAATGAGCGGGCTCCTGGTGTCTCCGCCCACACACCCAGAGGAGTAGCGAACTGCGCGCTACCTCCCTAGGACACCAAGCTGGCTAATCAGCGGGCTCCTAGTGTCTCCGCCCAGACACCCACAGGAGTAGCGAACTGCGCGCTACCTCCCTAGGACACCAAGCTGGCTAATGAGCGGGCTCCTGGTGTCCCCGCCCAGACACCCACAGGAGTAGCGAACTGCGCGCTACCTCCCTAGGACACCAAGCTGGCTAATGAGCGGGCTCCTGGTGTCTCCGCCCAGACACCCACAGGAGTAGCGAACTGCGCGCTACCTCCCTAGGACACCAAGCTGGCTAATCAGCGGGCTCCTGGTGTCTCCGCCCACACACCCACAGGAGTAGCGAACTGCGCGCTACCTCCCTAGGACACCAAGCTGGCTAATGAGCGGGCTCCTAGTGTCTCCACCCAGACACCCACAGGAGTAGCGAACTGCGCGCTACCTCCCTAGGACACCAAGCTGGCTAATGAGCGGGCTCCTGGTGTCCCCGCCCAGACACCCACAGGAGTAGCGAACTGCGCGCTACCTCCCTAGGACACCAAGCTGGCTAATCAGCGGGCTCCTGGTGTCTCCACCCACACTCCCACAGGAGTAGCGAACTGCGCGCTACCTCCCTAGGACACCAAGCTGGCTAATCAGCGGGCTCCTGGTGTCTCCGCCCAGACACCCACAGGAGTAGCGAACTGCGCGCTACCTCCCTAGGACACCAAGCTGGCTAATGAGCGGGCTCCTGGTGTCTCCGCCCAGACACCCACAGGAGTAGCGAACTGCGCGCTACCTCCCTAGGACACCAAGCTGGCTAATCAGCGGGCTCCTGGTGTCTCCGCCCAGACACCCACAGGAGTAGCGAACTGCGCGCTACCTCCCTAGGACACCAAGCTGGCTAATCAGCGGGCTCCTGGTGTCTCCGCCCAGACACACACAGGAGTAGCGAACTGCGCGCTACCTCCCTAGGACACCAAGCTGGCTAATCAGCGGGCTCCTAGTGTCTCTGCCCACACACCCACAGGAGTAGCGAACTGTGCGCTACCTCCCTAGGACACCAAGCTGGCTAATGAGCGGGCTCCTGGTGTCTCCGCCCAGACACCCACAGGAGTAGCGAACTGCGCGCTACCTCCCTAGGACACCAAGCTGGCTAATCAGCGGGCTCCTGGTGTCTCCACCCAGACACCCACAGGAGTAGCGAACTGCGCGCTACCTCCCTAGGACACCAAGCTGGCTAATCAGCGGGCTCCTAGTGTCTCCGCCCAGACACCCACAGGAGTAGCGAACTGCGCGCTACCTCCCTAGGACACCAAGCTGGCTAATGAGCGGGCTCCTGGTGTCTCCGCCCAGACACACACAGGAGTAGCGAACTGCGCGCTACCTCCCTAGGACACCAAGCTGGCTCATCAGCGGGCTCCTTGTGTCTCCACCCAGACACCCACAGGAGTAGCGAACTGCGCGCTACCTCCCTAGGACACCAAGCTGGCTAATGAGCGGGCTCCTGGTGTCTCCGCCCAGACACCCACAGGAGTAGCGAACTGCGCGCTACCTCCCTAGGACACCAAGCTGGCTAATGAGCGGGCTCCTGGTGTCTCTCCCCAGACACACACAGGAGTAGCGAACTGCGCGCTACCTCCCTAGGACACCAAGCTGACTAATGAGCGGGCTCCTGGTGTCTCTGCCCAGACACCCACAGGAGTAGCGAACTGCGCGCTACCTCCCTAGGACACCAAGCTGGCTAATGAGCGGGCTCCTGGTGTCTCCGCCCACACACCCACAGGAGTAGCGAACTGCGCGCTACCTCCCTAGGACACCAAGCTGGCTAATCAGCGGGCTCCTGGTGTCTCCACCCACACACCCACAGGAGTAGCGAACTGCGCGCTACCTCCCTAGGACACCAAGCTGGCTAATGAGCGGGCTCCTGGTGTCTCTGCCCAGACACCCACAGGAGTAGCGAACTGCGCGCTACCTCCCTAGGACACCAAGCTGGCTAATGAGCGGGCTCCTGGTGTCTCCGCCCAGACACCCACAGGAGTAGCGAACTGCGCGCTACCTCCCTAGGACACCAAGCTGGCTAATCAGCGGGCTCCTAGTGTCTCCGCCCACACACCCACAGGAGTAGCGAACTGCGCGCTACCTCCCTAGGACACCAAGCTGGCTAATGAGCGGGCTCCTAGTGTCTCCGCCCACACACCCACAGGAGTAGCGAACTGCGCGCTACCTCCCTAGGACACCAAGCGGGCTAATCAACGGGCTCCTGGTATCTCTGCCCACACACCCACAGGAGTAGCGAACTGCGCGCTACCTCCCTAGGACACCAAGCTGGCTAATCAGCGGGCTCCTGGTGTCTCCGCCCAGACACCCACAGGAGTAGCGAACTGCGCGCTACCTCCCTAGGACACCAAGCTGGCTAATGAGCGGGCTCCTGGTGTCTCCGCCCACACACCCACAGGAGTAGCGAACTGCGCGCTACCTCCCTAGGACACCAAGCTGGCTAATGAGCGGGCTCCTGGTGTCTCTGCCCACACACCCACAGGAGTAGCGAACTGCGCGCTACCTCCCTAGGACACCAAGCCGGCTAATGAGCGGGCTCCTGGTGTCTCCGCCCAGACACCCACAGGAGTAGCGAACTGCGCGCTACCTCCCTAGGACACCAAGCTGGCTAATCAGCGGGCTCCTGGTGTCTCCGCCCACACACCCACAGGAGTAGCGAACTGCGCGCTACCTCCCTAGGACACCAAGCTGGCTAATCAGCGGGCTCCTAGTGTCTCCGCCCAGACACCCACAGGAGTAGCGAACTGCGCGCTACCTCCCTAGGACACCAAGCTGGCTAATGAGCGGGCTCCTAGTGTCTCCGCCCAGACACCCACAGGAGTAGCGAACTGCGCGCTACCTCCCTAGGACACCAAGCTGGCTAATCAGCGGGCTCCTGGTGTCTCCACCCAGACACCCACAGGAGTAGCGAACTGCGCGCTACCTCCCTAGGACACCAAGCTGGCTAATCAGCGGGCTCCTGGTGTCTCTGCCCACACACCCACAGGAGTAGCGAACTGCGCGCTACCTCCCTAGGACACCAAGCTGGCTAATGAGCGGGCTCCTGGTGTCTCCGCCCAGACACCCACAGGAGTAGCGAACTGCGCGCTACCTCCCTAGGACACCAAGCTGGCTAATGAGCGGGCTCCTGGTGTCTCTGCCCACACACCCACAGGAGTAGCGAACTGCGCGCTACCTCCCTAGGACACCAAGCTGGCTAATGAGCGGGCTCCTGGTGTCTCCGCCCACACACCCACAGGAGTAGCGAACTGCGCGCTACCTCCCTAGGACACCAAGCTGGCTAATGAGCGGGCTCCTGGTGTCTCTGCCCAGACACCCACAGGAGTAGCGAACTGCGCGCTACCTCCCTAGGACACCAAGCTGGCTAATCAGCGGGCTCCAGGTGTCTCCGCCCAGACACCCACAGGAGTAGCGAACTGCGCGCTACCTCCCTAGGACACCAAGCTGGCTAATGAGCGGGCTCCTGGTGTCTCTGCCCACACACCCACAGGAGTAGCGAACTGCGCGCTACCTCCCTAGGACACCAAGCTGGCTAATGAGCGGGCTCCTGGTGTCTCCGCCCAGACACCCACAGGAGTAGCGAACTGCGCGCTACCTCCCTAGGACACCAAGCTGTCTAATCAGCGGGCTCCTAGTGTCTCCGCCCAGACACCCACAGGAGTAGCGAACTGCGCGCTACCTCCCTAGGACACCAAGCTGGCTAATCAGCGGGCTCCTGGTGTCTCCGCCCACACACCCACAGGAGTAGCGAACTGCGCGCTACCTCCCTAGGACACCAAGCTGGCTAATGAGCGGGCTCCTGGTGTCTCCGCCCAGACACCCACAGGAGTAGCGAACTGTGCGCTACCTCCCTAGGACACCACGTTGGCTAATCAGCGGGCTCCTAGTGTCTCCGCCCAGACACCCACAGGAGTAGCGAACTGCGCGCTACCTCCCTAGGACACCAAGCTGGCTAATCAGCGGGCTCCTAGTGTCTCCGCCCAGACACCCACAGGAGTAGCGAACTGCGCGCTACCTCCCTAGGACACCAAGCTGGCTAATCAGCGGGCTCCTAGTGTCTCCGCCCAGACACCCACAGGAGTAGCGAACTGCGCGCTACCTCCCTAGGACACCAAGCTGGCTAATCAGCGGGCTCCTGGTGTCTCCGCCCACACACCCACAGGAGTAGCGAACTGCGCGCTACCTCCCTAGGACACCAAGCTGGCTAATAAGCGGGCTCCTGGTGTCTCCGCGCAGACACCCACAGGAGTAGCGAACTGCGCGCTACCTCTCTAGGACACCAAGCTGGCTAATGAGCGGGCTCCTGGTGTCTCCGCCCAGACACCCACAGGGGTAGCGAACTGCGCGCTACCTCCCTAGGACACCAAGCTGGCTAATCTGCGGGCTCCAGGTGTCTCCGCCCACACACCCACAGGAGTAGCGAACTGCGCGCTACCTCCCTAGGACACCAAGCTGGCTAATCAGCGGGCTCCTGGTGTCTCCGCCCAGACACCCACAGGAGTAGCGAACTGCGCGCTACCTCCCTAGGACACCAAGCTGGCTAATGAGCGGGCTCCTAGTGTCTCCGCCCAGACACCCACAGGAGTAGCGAACTGTGCGCTACCTCCCTAGAACACCAAGCTGGCTAATGAGCGGGCTCCTGGTGTCTCTGCCCACACACCCACAGGAGTAGCGAACTGTGCGCTACCTCCCTAGGACACCAAGCTGGCTAATGAGCGGGCTCCTGGTGTCTCCGCCCACACACCCACAGGAGTAGCGAACTGCGCGCTACCCCCCTAGGACACCAAGCTGGCTAATAAGCGGGCTCCTGGTGTCTCCACCCAGACACCCACAGGAGTAGCGAACTGTGCGCTACCTCCCTAGGACACCAAGCTGGCTAATGAGCGGGCTCCTGGTGTCTCCGCCCAGACACCCACAGGAGTAGCGAACTGCGCGCTACCCCCCTAGGACACCAAGCTGGCTAATGAGCGGGCTCCTGGTGTCTCTGCCCAGACACCCACAAGAGTAGCGAACTGCGCGCTACCTCCCTAGGACACCAAGCTGGCTAATCAGCAGGCTCCTGGTGTCTCTGCCCACACACCCACAGGAGTAGCGAACTGCGCGCTACCTCCCTAGGACACCAAGCTGGCTAATGAGCGGGCTCCTGGTGTCTCCGCCCAGACACCCACAGGAGTAGCGAACTGCGCGCTACCTCCCTAGGACACCAGGCTGGCTAATCAGCGGGCTCCTGGTGTCTCCGCCCACACACCCACAGGAGTAGCGAACTGCGCGCTACCTCCCTAGGACACCAAGCTGGCTAATGAGCGGGCTCCTAGTGTCTCCGCCCAGACACCCACAGGAGTAGCGAACTGCGCGCTACCTCCCTAGGACACCAAGCTGGCTAATGAGCGGGCTCCTGGTGTCTCCGCCCAGACACCCACAGGAGTAGCGAACTGCGCGCTACCTCCCTAGGACACCAAGCTGGCTAATGAGCGGGCTCCTGGTGTCTCCGCCCAGACACCCACAGGAGTAGCGAACTGCGCGCTACCTCCCTAGGACACCAAGCTGGCTAATCAGCGGGCTCCTGGTGTCTCCGCCCAGACACCCACAGGAGTAGCGAACTGCGCGCTACCTCCCTAGGACACCAAGCTGGCTAATCAGCGGGCTCCTAGTGTCTCCGCCCAGACACCCACAGGAGTAGCGAACTGCGCGCTACCTCCCTAGGACACCAAGCTGGCTAATGAGCGGGCTCCTGGTGTCTCCGCCCACACACCCACAGGAGTAGCGAACTGCGCGCTACCACCCTAGGACACCACGCTGGCTAATCAGCGGGCTCCAGGTGTCTCCGCCCAGACACCCACAGGAGTAGCGAACTGCGCGCTACCTCCCTAGGACACCAAGCTGGCTAATCAGCGGGCTCCTGGTGTCTCTGCCCACACACCCACAGGAGTAGCGAACTGCGCGCTACCTCCCTAGGACACCAAGCTGGCTAATCAGCGGGCTCCTAGTGTCTCTGCCCAGACACCCACAGGAGTAGCGAACTGCGCACTACCTCCCTAGGACACCAAGCGGGCTAATGAGCGGGCTCCTGGTGTCTCCGCCCACACATCACAGGAGAAGCGAACTGCGCGCTACCTCCCTAGGACACCACGCTGGCTAATGAGCGGGCTCCTGGTGTCTCCGCCCACACACCCACAGGAGTAGCGAACTGCGCGCTACCTCCCTAGGACACCAAGCTGGCTAATGAGCGGGCTCCTAGTGTCTCCGCCCACACACCCACAGGAGTAGCGAACTGCGCGCTACCTCCCTAGGACACCAAGCGGGCTAATCAGCGGGCTCCTGGTGTCTCTGCCCACACACCCACAGGAGTAGCGAACTGCGCGCTACCTCCCTAGGACACCAAGCTGGCTAATGAGCGGGCTCCTAGTGTCTCCGCCCAGACACCCACAGGAGTAGCGAACTGCGCGCTACCTCCCTAGGACACCAAGCTGGCTAATGAGCGGGCTCCTGGTGTCTCCACCCAGACACCCACAGGAGTAGCGAACTGCGCGCTACCTCCCTAGGACACCAAGCTGGCTAATCAGCGGGCTCCTGGTGTCTCTGCCCACACACCCACAGGAGTAGCGAACTGCGCGCTACCTCCCTAGGACACCTAGCTGGCTAATGAGCGGGCTCCTGGTGTCTCCGCCCAGACACCCACAGGAGTAGCGAACTGCGCGCTACCTCCCTAGGACACCAAGCTGGCTAATGAGCGGGCTCCTGGTGTCTCTGCCCACACACCCACAGGAGTAGCGAACTGCGCGCTACCTCCCTAGGACACCAAGCTGGCTAATGAGCGGGCTCCTGGTGTCTCCGCCCACACACCCACAGGAGTAGCGAACTGCGCGCTACCTCCCTAGGACACCAAGCTGGCTAATGAGCGGGCTCCTGGTGTCTCCGCCCAGACACCCACAGGAGTAGCGAACTGCGCGCTACCTCCCTAGGACACCAAGCTGGCTAATGAGCGGGCTCCTGGTGTCTCTGCCCAGACACCCACAGGAGTAGCGAACTGCGCGCTACCTCCCTAGGACACCAAGCTGGCTAATCAGCGGGCTCCTGGTGTCTCCGCCCAGACACCCACAGGAGTAGCGAACTGCGCGCTACCTCTCTAGGACACCAAGCTGGCTAATGAGCGGGCTCCAGGTGTCTCCGCCCACACACCCACAGGAGTAGCGAACTGCGCGCTACCTCCCTAGGACACCAAGCTGGCTAATGAGCGGGCTCCTGGTGTCTCCGCCCACACACCCACAGGAGTAGCGAACTGCGCGCTACCTCCCTAGGACACCAAGCTGGCTAATGAGCGGGCTCCTGGTGTCTCCGCCCACACACCCACAGGAGTAGCGAACTGCGCGCTACCTCCCTAGGACACCAAGCTGGCTAATCAGCGGGCTCCTAGTGTCTCCGCCCAGACACCCACAGGAGTAGCGAACTGCGCGCTACCTCCCTGGGACACCAAGCTGGCTAATGAGCGGGCTCCTGGTGTCTCCGCCCAGACACCCACAGGAGTAGCGAACTGCGCGCTACCTCCCTAGGACACCAAGCTGGCTAATGAGCGGGCTCCTGGTGTCTCTGCCCAGACACCCACAGGAGTAGCGAACTGCGCGCTACCTCCCTAGGACACCAAGCTGGCTAATCAGCGGGCTCCAGGTGTCTCCGCCCAGACACCCACAGGAGTAGCGAACTGCGCGCTACCTCCCTAGGACACCAAGCTGGCTAATGAGCGGGCTCCTGGTGTCTCTGCCCACACACCCACAGGAGTAGCGAACTGCGCGCTACCTCCCTAGGACACCAAGCTGGCTAATGAGCGGGCTCCTGGTGTCTCCGCCCAGACACCCACAGGAGTAGCGAACTGCGCGCTACCTCCCTAGGACACCAAGCTGGCTAATCAGCGGGCTCCTAGTGTCTCCGCCCAGACACCCACAGGAGTAGCGAACTGCGCGCTACCTCCCTAGGACACCAAGCTGGCTAATCAGCGGGCTCCTGGTGTCTCCGCCCACACACCCACAGGAGTAGCGAACTGCGCGCTACCTCCCTAGGACACCAAGCTGGCTAATGAGCGGGCTCCTGGTGTCTCCGCCCAGACACCCACAGGAGTAGCGAACTGTGCGCTACCTCCCTAGGACACCACGCTGGCTAATCAGCGGGCTCCTAGTGTCTCCGCCCAGACACCCACAGGAGTAGCGAACTGCGCGCTACCTCCCTAGGACACCAAGCTGGCTAATCAGCGGGCTCCTAGTGTCTCCGCCCAGACACCCACAGGAGTAGCGAACTGCGCGCTACCTCCCTAGGACACCAAGCTGGCTAATCAGCGGGCTCCTAGTGTCTCCGCCCAGACACCCACAGGAGTAGCGAACTGCGCGCTACCTCCCTAGGACACCAAGCTGGCTAATCAGCGGGCTCCTGGTGTCTCCGCCCACACACCCACAGGAGTAGCGAACTGCGCGCTACCTCCCTAGGACACCAAGCTGGCTAATAAGCGGGCTCCTGGTGTCTCCGCCCAGACACCCACAGGAGTAGCGAACTGCGCGCTACCTCTCTAGGACACCAAGCTGGCTAATGAGCGGGCTCCTGGTGTCTCCGCCCAGACACCCACAGGGGTAGCGAACTGCGCGCTACCTCCCTAGGACACCAAGCTGGCTAATCTGCGCGCTCCAGGTGTCTCCGCCCACACACCCACAGGAGTAGCGAACTGCGCGCTACCTCCCTAGGACACCAAGCTGGCTAATCAGCGGGCTCATGGTGTCTCCGCCCAGACACCCACAGGAGTAGCGAACTGCGCGCTACCTCCCTAGGACACCAAGCTGGCTAATGAGCGGGCTCCTAGTGTCTCCGCCCAGACACCCACAGGAGTAGCGAACTGCGCGCTACCTCCCTAGGACACCAAGCTGGCTAATGAGCGGGCTCCTGGTGTCTCTGCCCACACACCCACAGGAGTAGCGAACTGCGCGCTACCTCCCTAGGACACCAAGCTGGCTAATGAGCGGGCTCCTGGTGTCTCTGCCCAGACACCCACAGGAGTAGCGAACTGCGCGCTACCTCCCTAGGACACCAAGCTTGCTAATCAGCGGGCTCCTGGTGTCTCCACCCAGAGACCCACAGGAGTAGCGAACTGTGCGCTACCTCCCTAGGACACCACGCTGGCTAATGAGCGGGCTCCTGGTGTCTCCACACAGACACCCACAGGAGTAGCGAACTGCGCGCTACCTCCCTAGGACACCAAGCTGGCTAATGAGCGGGCTCCTGGTGTCTCCACCCAGACACCACAGGAGTAGCGAACTGCGCGCTACCTCCCTAGGACACCAAGCTGGCTAATCAGCGGGCTCCTGGTGTCTCCGCCCAGACACCCACAGGAGTAGCGAACTGCGCGCTACCTCCCTAGGACACCAAGCTGGCTAATGAGCGGGCTCCTGGTGTCTCCACCCACACACCCACAGGAGTAGCGAACTGCGCGCTACCTCCCTAGGACACCAAGCTGGCTAATGAGCGGGCTCTTGGTGTCTCCGCCCACACACCCACAGGAGTAGCGAACTGCGCGCTACCCCCCTAGGACACCAAGCTGGCTAATAAGCGGGCTCCTGGTGTCTCCACCCAGACACCCACAGGAGTAGCGAACTGTGCGCTACCTCCCTAGGACACCAAGCTGGCTAATGAGCGGGCTCCTGGTGTCTCCGCCCAGACACCCACAGGAGTAGCGAACTGCGCGCTACCCCCTAGGACACCAAGCTGGCTAATGAGCGGGCTCCTGGTGTCTCTGCCCAGACACCCACAAGAGTAGCGAACTGCGCGCTACCTCCCTAGGACACCAAGCTGGCTAATCAACGGGCTCCTGGTGTCTCCACCCAGACACCCACAGGAGTAGCGAACTGTGCGCTACCTCCCTAGGACACCAAGCTGGCTAATGAGCGGGCTCCTGGTGTCTCCGCCCAGACACCCAGAGGAGTAGCGAACTGCGCGCTACCTCCCTAGGACACCAAGCTGGCTAATGAGCGGGCTCCTGGTGTCTCCGCCCACACACCCACAGGAGTAGCGAACTGCGCGCTACCTCCCTAGGACACCACGCTGGCTAATGAGCGGGCTCCTGGTGTCTCCGCCCAGACACCCACAGGAGTAGCGAACTGCGCGCTACCTCCCTAGGACACCAAGCTGGCTAATGAGCGGGCTCCTGGTGTCTCTGCCCACACACCCACAGGAGTAGCGAACTGCGCGCTACCTCCCTAGGACACCAAGCTGGCTAATGAGCGGGCTCCTGGTGTCTCCGCCCAGACACCCACAGGAGTAGCGAACTGCGCGCTACCTCCCTAGGACACCAAGCTGGCTAATCAGCGGGCTCCTGGTGTCTCCGCCCACACACCCACAGGAGTAGCGAACTGCGCGCTACCTCCCTAGGACACCAAGCTGGCTAATCAGCGGGCTCCTAGTGTCTCCGCCCAGACACCCACAGGAGTAGCGAACTGCGCGCTACCTCCCTAGGACACCAAGCTGGCTAATCAGCGGGCTCCTGGTGTCTCCACCCAGACACCCACAGGAGTAGCGAACTGCGCGCTACCTCCCTAGGACACCAAGCTGGCTAATCAGCGGGCTCCTGGTGTCTCCGCCCAGACACCCACAGGAGTAGCGAACTGCGCGCTACCTCCCTAGGACACCAAGCTGGCTAATCAGCGGGCTCCTGGTGTCTCCGCCCACACACCCACAGGAGTAGCGAACTGCGCGCTACCTCCCTAGGACACCAAGCTGGCTAATGAGCGGGCTCCTGGTGTCTCCGCCCAGACACCCACAGGAGTAGCGAACTGCGCGCTACCTCCCTAGGACACCAAGCTGGCTAATCAGCAGGCTCCTGGTGTCTCTGCCCACACACCCACAGGAGTAGCGAACTGCGCGCTACCTCCCTAGGACACCAAGCTGGCTAATGAGCGGGCTCCTGGTGTCTCCGCCCAGACACCCACAGGAGTAGCGAACTGCGCGCTACCTCCCTAGGACACCAGGCTGGCTAATCAGCGGGCTCCTGGTGTCTCCGCCCACACACCCACAGGAGTAGCGAACTGCGCGCTACCTCCCTAGGACACCAAGCTGGCTAATCAGCGGGCTCCTAGTGTCTCCGCCCAGACACCCACAGGAGTAGCGAACTGCGCGCTACCTCCCTAGGACACCAAGCTGGCTAATGAGCGGGCTCCTGGTGTCTCCGCCCACATACCCACAGGAGTAGCGAACTGCGCGCTACCTCCCTAGGACACCAAGCTGGCTAATGAGCGGGCTCCTAGTGTCTCCGCCCAGACACCCACAGGAGTAGCGAACTGCGCGCTACCTCCCTAAGACACCAAGCTGGCTAATGAGCGGGCTCCTAGTGTCTCCGCCCAGACACCCACAGGAGTAGCGAACTGCGCGCTACCTCCCTAGGACACCAAGCTGGCTAATGAGCGGGCTCCTGGTGTCTCCGCCCAGACACCCACAGGAGTAGCGAACTGCGCGCTACCTCCCTAGGACACCAAGCTGGCTAATGAGCGGGCTCCTGGTGTCTCCGCCCAGACACCCACAGGAGTAGCGAACTGCGCGCTACCTCCCTAGGACACCAAGCTGGCTAATCAGCGGGCTCCTGGTGTCTCCGCCCAGACACCCACAGGAGTAGCGAACTGCGCGCTACCTCCCTAGGACACCAAGCTGGCTAATCAGCGGGCTCCTAGTGTCTCCGCCCAGACACCCACAGGAGTAGCGAACTGCGCGCTACCTCCCTAGGACACCAAGCTGGCTAATGAGCGGGCTCCTGGTGTCTCCGCCCACACACCCACAGGAGTAGCGAACTGCGCGCTACCTCCCTAGGACACCACGCTGGCTAATCAGCGGGCTCCAGGTGTCTCCGCCCAGACACCCACAGGAGTAGCGAACTGCGCGCTACCTCCCTAGGACACCAAGCTGGCTAATCAGCGGGCTCCTGGTGTCTCTGCCCACACACCCACAGGAGTAGCGAACTGCGCGCTACCTCCCTAGGACACCAAGCTGGCTAATCAGCGGGCTCCTAGTGTCTCTGCCCAGACACCCACAGGAGTAGCGAACTGCGCACTACCTCCCTAGGACACCAAGCGGGCTAATGAGCGGGCTCCTGGTGTCTCCGCCCACACATCACAGGAGAAGCGAACTGCGCGCTACCTCCCTAGGACACCACGCTGGCTAATGAGCGGGCTCCTGGTGTCTCCGCCCACACACCCACAGGAGTAGCGAACTGCGCGCTACCTCCCTAGGACACCAAGCTGGCTAATGAGCGGGCTCCTAGTGTCTCCGCCCACACACCCACAGGAGTAGCGAACTGGGCGCTACCTCCCTAGGACACCAAGCGGGCTAATCAGCGGGCTCCTGGTGTCTCTGCCCACACACCCACAGGAGTAGCGAACTGCGCGCTACCTCCTTAGGACACCAAGCTGGCTAATCAGCGGGCTCCTGGTGTCTCCGCCCAGACACCCACAGGAGTAGCGAACTGCGCGCTACCTCCCTAGGACACCAAGCTGGCTAATGAGCGGGCTCCTGGTGTCTCCGCCCAGACACCCACAGGAGTAGCGAACTGCGCGCTACCTCCCTAGGACACCAAGCTGGCTAATGAGCGGGCTCCTGGTGTCTCCGCCCAGACACCCACAGGAGTAGCGAACTGCGCGCTACCTCCCTAGGACACCAAGCTGGCTAATCAGCGGGCTCCTGGTGTCTCCGCCCAGACACCCACAGGAGTAGCGAACTGCGCGCTACCTCCCTAGGACACCAAGCTGGCTAATCAGCGGGCTCCTAGTGTCTCCGCCCAGACACCCACAGGAGTAGCGAACTGCGCGCTACCTCCCTAGGACACCAAGCTGGCTAATGAGCGGGCTCCTGGTGTCTCCGCCCACACACCCACAGGAGTAGCGAACTGCGCGCTACCTCCCTAGGACACCACGCTGGCTAATCAGCGGGCTCCAGGTGTCTCCGCCCAGACACCCACAGGAGTAGCGAACTGCGCGCTACCTCCCTAGGACACCAAGCTGGCTAATCAGCGGGCTCCTGGTGTCTCTGCCCACACACCCACAGGAGTAGCGAACTGCGCGCTACCTCCCTACGACACCAAGCTGGCTAATCAGCGGGCTCCTAGTGTCTCTGCCCAGACACCCACAGGAGTAGCGAACTGCGCACTACCTCCCTAGGACACCAAGCGGGCTAATGAGCGGGCTCCTGGTGTCTCCGCCCACACATCACAGGAGAAGCGAACTGCGCGCTACCTCCCTAGGACACCACGCTGGCTAAAGAGCGGGCTCCTGGTGTCTCCTCCCACACACCCACAGGAGTAGCGAACTGCGCGCTACCTCCCTAGGACACCAAGCTGGCTAATGAGCGGGCTCCTAGTGTCTCCGCCCACACACCCACAGGAGTAGCGAACTGCGCGCTACCTCCCTAGGACACCAAGCGGGCTAATCAGCGGGCTCCTGGTGTCTCTGCCCACACACCCACAGGAGTAGCGAACTGCGCGCTACCTCCCTAGGACACCAAGCTGGCTAATGAGCGGGCTCCTAGTGTCTCCGCCCAGACACCCACAGGAGTAGCGAACTGCGCGCTACCTCCCTAGGACACCAAGCTGGCTAATGAGCGGGCTCCTGGTGTCTCCACCCAGACACCCACAGGAGTAGCGAACTGCGCGCTACCTCCCTAGGACACCAAGCTGGCTAATCAGCGGGCTCCTGGTGTCTCTGCCCACACACCCACAGGAGTAGCGAACTGCGCGCTACCTCCCTAGGACACCAAGCTGGCTAATGAGCGGGCTCCTGGTGTCTCCGCCCAGACACCCACAGGAGTAGCGAACTGCGCGCTACCTCCCTAGGACATCAAGCTGGCTAATGAGCGGGCTCCTGGTGTCTCTGCCCACACACCCACAGGAGTAGCGAACTGCGCGCTACCTCCCTAGGACACCAAGCTGGCTAATGAGCGGGCTCCTGGTGTCTCCGCCCACACACCCACAGGAGTAGCGAACTGCGCGCTACCTCCCTAGGACACCAAGCTGGCTAATGAGCGGGCTCCTGGTGTGTCCGCCCAGACACCCACAGGAGTAGCGAACTGCGCGCTACCTCCCTAGGACACCAAGCTGGCTAATGAGCGGGCTCCTGGTGTCTCTGCCCAGACACCCACAGGAGTAGCGAACTGCGCGCTACCTCCCTAGGACACCAAGCTGGCTAATCAGCGGGCTCCTGGTGTCTCCGCCCAGACACCCACAGGAGTAGCGAACTGCGCGCTACCTCCCTAGGACACCAAGCTGGCTAATGAGCGGGCTCCAGGTGTCTCCGCCCACACACCCACAGGAGTAGCGAACTGCGCGCTACCTCCCTAGGACACCAAGCTGGCTAATGAGCGGGCTCCTGGTGTTTCCGCCTACACACCCACAGGAGTAGCGAACTGCGCGCTACCTCCCTAGGACACCAAGCTGGCTAATGAGCGGGCTCCTGGTGTCTCCGCCCACACACCCACAGGAGTAGCGAACTGCGCGCTACCTCCCTAGGACACCAAGCTGGCTAATCAGCGGGCTCCTAGTGTCTCCGCCCAGACACCCACAGGAGTAGCGAACTGCGCGCTACCTCCCTGGGACACCAAGCTGGCTAATGAGCGGGCTCCTGGTGTCTCCGCCCAGACACCCACAGGAGTAGCGAACTGCGCGCTACCTCCCTAGGACACCAAGCTGGCTAATGAGCGGGCTCCTGGTGTCTCTGCCCAGACACCCACAGGAGTAGCGAACTGCGCGCTACCTCCCTAGGACACCAAGCTGGCTAATCAGCGGGCTCCAGGTGTCTCCGCCCAGACACCCACAGGAGTAGCGAACTGCGCGCTACCTCCCTAGGACACCAAGCTGGCTAATGAGCGGGCTCCTGGTGTCTCTGCCCACACACCCACAGGAGTAGCGAACTGCGCGCTACCTCCCTAGGACACCAAGCTGGCTAATGAGCGGGCTCCTGGTGTCTCCGCCCAGACACCCACAGGAGTAGCGAACTGCGCGCTACCTCCCTAGGACACCAAGCTGGCTAATCAGCGGGCTCCTAGTGTCTCCGCCCAGACACCCACAGGAGTAGCGAACTGCGCGCTACCTCCCTAGGACACCAAGCTGGCTAATCAGCGGGCTCCTGGTGTCTCCGCCCACACACCCACAGGAGTAGCGAACTGCGCGCTACCTCCCTAGGACACCAAGCTGGCTAATGAGCGGGCTCCTGGTGTCTCCGCCCAGACACCCACAGGAGTAGCGAACTGTGCGCTACCTCCCTAGGACACCACGCTGGCTAATCAGCGGGCTCCTAGTGTCTCCGCCCAGACACCCACAGGAGTAGCGAACTGCGCGCTACCTCCCTAGGACACCAAGCTGGCTAATCAGCGGGCTCCTAGTGTCTCCGCCCAGACACCCACAGGAGTAGCGAACTGCGCGCTACCTCCCTAGGACACCAAGCTGGCTAATCAGCGGGCTCCTAGTGTCTCCGCCCAGACACCCACAGGAGTAGCGAACTGCGCGCTACCTCCCTAGGACACCAAGCTGGCTAATCAGCGGGCTCCTGGTGTCTCCGCCCACACACCCACAGGAGTAGCGAACTGCGCGCTACCTCCCTAGGACACCAAGCTGGCTAATAAGCGGGCTCCTGGTGTCTCCGCCCAGACACCCACAGGAGTAGCGAACTGCGCGCTACCTCTCTAGGACACCAAGCTGGCTAATGAGCGGGCTCCTGGTGTCTCCGCCCAGACACCCACAGGGGTAGCGAACTGCGCGCTACCTCCCTAGGACACCAAGCTGGCTAATCTGCGGGCTCCAGGTGTCTCCGCCCACACACCCACAGGAGTAGCGAACTGCGCGCTACCTCCCTAGGACACCAAGCTGGCTAATCAGCGGGCTCCTGGTGTCTCCGCCCAGACACCCACAGGAGTAGCGAACTGCGCGCTACCTCCCTAGGACACCAAGCTGGCTAATGAGCGGGCTCCTAGTGTCTCCGCCCAGACACCCACAGGAGTAGCGAACTGCGCGCTACCTCCCTAGGACACCAAGCTGGCTAATGAGCGGGCTCCTGGTGTCTCTGCCCACACACCCACAGGAGTAGCGAACTGCGCGCTACCTCCCTAGGACACCAAGCTGGCTAATGAGCGGGCTCCTGGTGTCTCTGCCCAGACACCCACAGGAGTAGCGAACTGCGCGCTACCTCCCTAGGACACCAAGCTTGCTAATCAGCGGGCTCCTGGTGTCTCCACCCAGACACCCACAGGAGTAGCGAACTGTGCGCTACCTCCCTAGGACACCACTCTGGCTAATGAGCGGGCTCCTGGTGTCTCCACCCAGACACCCACAGGAGTAGCGAACTGCGCGCTACCTCCCTAGGACACCAAGCTGGCTAATGAGCGGGCTCCTGGTGTCTCCACCCAGACACCACAGGAGTAGCGAACTGCGCGCTACCTCCCTAGGACACCAAGCTGGCTAATCAGCGGGCTACTGGTGTCTCCGCCCAGACACCCACAGGAGTAGCGAACTGCGCGCTACCTCCCTAGGACACCAAGCTGGCTAATGAGCGGGCTCCTGGTGTCTCCACCCACACACCCACAGGAGTAGCGAACTGCGCGCTACCTCCCTAGGACACCAAGCTGGCTAATGAGCGGGCTCCTGGTGTCTCCGCCCACACACCCACAGGAGTAGCGAACTGCGCGCTACCCCCCTAGGACACCAAGCTGGCTAATAAGCGGGCTCCTGGTGTCTCCACCCAGACACCCACAGGAGTAGCGAACTGTGCGCTACCTCCCTAGGACACCAAGCTGGCTAATGAGCGGGCTCCTGGTGTCTCCGCCCAGACACCCACAGGAGTAGCGAACTGCGCGCTACCCCCCTAGGACACCAAGCTGGCTAATGAGCGGGCTCCTGGTGTCTCTGCCCAGACACCCACAAGAGTAGCGAACTGCGCGCTACCTCCCTAGGACACCAAGCTGGCTAATCAACGGGCTCCTGGTGTCTCCACCCAGACACCCACAGGAGTAGCGAACTGTGCGCTACCTCCCTAGGACACCAAGCTGGCTAATGAGCGGGCTCCTGGTGTCTCCGCCCAGACACCCAGAGGAGTAGCGAACTGCGCGCTACCTCCCTAGGACACCAAGCTGGCTAATGAGCGGGCTCCTGGTGTCTCCGCCCACACACCCACAGGAGTAGCGAACTGCGCGCTACCTCCCTAGGACACCACGCTGGCTAATGAGCGGGCTCCTGGTGTCTCCGCCCAGACACCCACAGGAGTAGCGAACTGCGCGCTACCTCCCTAGGACACCAAAGTAGTGGAGTAGTGGCGCTTCTGCCCCACTTCAAAACCCCCCTTGCTCTACTACTAAGCCTCAGCCATGTTAAATATCTCTTGAACGCATGGTCCGATTTTGACAAATGAGGTATTGTTGGACTCGGGCTGACGTCCTCTTTGCTATGGACCACTCATTATATTTTTCAAAATTTTTTTGTAAATTTTTGTTTTCGAAAATAGGCGATAGTTTGAAAACCAAACAGGATAGAACGTTGTGCCATGGCTCAAACGAACAGTCTTTATGACCTTTATTTTTTGTAATAAAACTTTTTTATTTTTTATATTTTTTTGAAAACACTTTAATTTTGAAAATCCTATATTTTGGAAACTAGGAACTCTACAAAAAAAATTGTTTAACGTAAATCAATGGTCCCTACCCCCTCTACCCCCAAAATAAATTTCAAGTCTCTAGAATGAAAACCTGCAGGTAGTAGTGGGGTAGTGGGGGAGCTGCTTATAAAAGCAAGTGGTGAGCCCCTGCGACCTTGGAATGGAAAGAGCCATGCTAGGAGGGCGTGCTTGGATTCGTTTTTTTCGTCTCGTCGTGCTCTTTACGGGAATGTCGGTGTCGAAAATGTGAAAATCTGGAAACACAGTCTTTTTGGGGTAAAAACGTGATTTTAGACTTTTTGCTATATCTCACGAACCAATAACGCTAGAGGCGTGTTCGACAGGTCCAAGGACTCGGGGTAACGTCCTCTCTCCTATGGACCACTCGTTATAATTTTTAATAAAATTGGAAACTCGGTTTTGGGGTAAACACATGCTTTTTGTGATTTTGCCGATATCTCACGAAGCAATAACGCTAGAGGCATGTACGATGGGTCCAAGGACTCGGAGTGACGTCCTTTTTGCTATGAACTACTCGTTGTAATTTTAAAAAATTTTGGAAACGCGATTTTGGGGTAAACACGTGTTTTTTGTGATTTTTGCCGATATCTCACGAACCAATAACGCTAGAGACGTGTACGAGGTGTCCTAGGACTCGGGCTAACGCCCCCTTTCAAATGTGGTAGATATTTTTTTCCAAAAAAATAATTCACAAAGGGCCTAACGCCATACATGTTGAAAAAAAATCATTACCGTTACCTGTTTATAATGTTTATAAAGCGTGGTGGTTGAGAGAGACGATACGGCTGGGTGTGTGTGTTTCAACGAACTTGTCGCTGACCACGGTGGCTGTGTTCAATAGATCAATTGATATTTCGACGAGTCGGTGTATGACAGAGCGAGCGTGCGTTTTCTGATATTTTACCTTTAACGTGTAAACGGTGATGAGAACTAGGTTCTATGTTGGTCGAAGCGAGTAGAGAAAACAAACTTACAGGAGGTGAATGTCATTTGAGCTTATTGGAAGGCTCCGATCTGACTTGACAATAGGTGACGCTTGAAGGTGAAATAATCTGACCATCGTGGTGGCAGGGGAGTGTGAAAGGCATGCACACACATTTGTGAAACCACATGTAGGCTAAACCAGTGACATCCTGTCTTGCTTCGTACGTGACAAAATGCAAGTTCAGGTGACATTTGATCTACCTCAGGTGTTCACCTGGGACGTTATCTGTCCACGTGCCTGATAACAGAATGGTCAAAGCGTGGAAAAAAAAAAAAGATTATACATGCAATGTAGCATATATAAAGACATGTCGTTATCATTTCCACGCTCACTTAGGTGACTACCTTTGAACACACTGCGTTTATCAGTTTTGGTGTTGGTGGAAAATACTTAACCTTGTTGTGGGGTAGGTATATATTTATTCATTTATATATTTATTGATTTTATATAAATACATGCAATTATTTATTGATTAGATAATTAATGATTTTATTTATTTATTTGTTTGCAGATAACGTGTATAGCCTACCTGTCGTGTGTCTGTGGGAAATATATTAAAGAAAGAGAAAGACAGACAACTAGAAAAGAAAACCATTTCCATACTAGCCCACGAGACGGGAATATAGAAAAGCATTACACGTTAAGGTGAGATTTGTTTTTTTAAATATATAACCTGTTTGATTTTGTTTTGTTTATGAAATGCATAAACTATATGGAATGGATATACTTATGGTGGTTTATTTTATTTCTTTTTAGAGTGTTGGAAAACGCTTGACCTCTGTGAATAACCAGGAACGTGTCTGTTTTTTGGATTATTGTCAGACAGTCTACATTTCTAAACTCAGGTGAGTGTGTTCTTTCAAAATAATGTCTTTTACTGCTGCGGATACGTTAACTTGGGAAACCCTAAACAGTTGTTTCAAATCGCGTGTGTGCTCTGGCCGCATAGTGAATGTTAGAAAAAGTTCGATTCCCAAAGAATTTTTAGAATCTTGTTTTGAAATTTTTAAAATTGAAATTTGTACAGCGCAAAGGTTGCATATGGCTTTAAAGGTGAATACAGAACTAGTGTGCGATTTCGTATATAAAAAGAAGGATGTAGAGCATAAAGAGACATTCTATATTTGCAGTAAAATGCAAGAGCTATTCATAGCCCATAATTTGGAACAGTGGTATGAAACCCACGTGGTGAATGCCTTGCTGTCAAAATTTGATAAACTGCAACAAGGACCGAGTGGTCTAGCCTTAGACAAAATTCATCATTTACAAATCAACATTTGTCATTTCAACCCGTTGAATGCTGGGTCTAGCTATATTAAAACACCTCCAGCAATAGCTTCGAAAAAGGCTGTGGTGAATATTGAGAACCATGACAATGATTGCTTTCTGTGGGCTGTGGCTGCGTACTTGCAGCCAGCTCAAGATCGTCATGTTAACAGACCAGGAATGTACAAGGCCAAGTTTGTTGAATTGAAACATACTTTAAATTTAACTCGAGTGACGTTCCCTATGGACTTAACCGAGATCCATAGGTTTGAACGAGACAACCAGGACTTTTCGTTCATGGTGTATGGCCTTGACGGTGATGAGATTGTGGGTCCTCTTTATGCCACAAAAGAACCGAAACGACATCACATTCATCTTTTATATTTATCTGTAGGAGAAGTGAATCACTATTGCCTCATTAAAAGCCTGAGTAGATTGCTAAGCAGACAAGTGTCTAAGCACACTGGTGTAAAACATATTTGTGATCGATGCTTGCAATATTTTAAAACCCCTACGCTTTTGGAACGTCATAGGGTGGATTGCGTTTCTCAGGAAGCGGTGAGACTGATATTGCCACAAGGGGACAAGGCTGTGTTAAAGTTTAAGGACATTCATAAGCGTGACACTGTTCCCTATGTGGTATATGCAGATTTCGAAGCTCTCACCACACCCATGGCGGGATGTGAACCAGATCCCTCCATGAGCTCAACCACACCCATTCAAAAACATGAACCCTTTGCCATAGGATTTAATGTGGTGTGTGCCCATGACCCCACACAATCCGTTTACAAATACCGTGAGGGGCCAGATTGTGCCAAATGGTTCTTGGATGAACTTGTCAAGTTGGCCGACCATGTACAGGAATTACTAAACCACCCAGTACCCATGAGTCTATCTCCAGAACAGCAGCAGCAGTATGAGCATGCCATGACATGCCATATTTGCGAAAAGCCACTGATCAGTGCTGAAGACACCGTTCGTGATCACTCGCACTTTACGGGGGAGTTTCGTGGAGCTGCGCATAGTAAATGCAACTTGAACTTTCCAGCTCCTCGCTTCATCAGTGTCTTTTTCCACAATCTGGCAAATTATGACATTCAGTTTTTGATTCGTGAATTGGGCCATGTTAACAAGGGCTCGTTTACCATTATTCCCCAAAACCATGAGCGTTTTACAGCCCTGACATGGTGGTTGGGCGACTTTAGCATTCGATTTTTGGATTCCTTTAAGTTTATGACATCCTCGCTAGACAGCCTTGTGAATGGCTTGAATGAGGAGGAATTAAAAAATACTAGAATGCATTTTAATGATCCTGAGCAATTTCAGTTGTGCATTCGGAAAGGTATATTCCCGTATGATTTCTGCAACAGCTGGGACGTGTTAAAGCAAAGAAAACTCCCTCCACAAGAGAAATTTTACTCTAAACTAACACGCAGTACCGTTTCCGATGAAGACTATGCACATGCATGTCAAGTTTGGCGAGTGTTTGGCATGAACACGCTAAGTGAATATGCTTTGCATTACCTAAAACTGGATGTATTGCTGCTCACTGATGTGTTTGAAAAATTCCGTGAGTTGTGTCAACACATTTACGGTCTTGACCCGGCTCACTATTACACGAGTCCTGGACTCTCGTTCGATGCCGCTTTGAAATACACTCAAGTGGAATTGGATTTACTCACTGATGTAGACATGGTTCTATTTTTTGAAAAGGGCATTCGTGGCGGCTTTGTGTCGCTTAACCAACGCCATGCTGAAGCGAACAATGTCTACATGCCTGATTATTCACCAGACAAACCAGAATCGTACTTAATGTACTATGACGTGAATAATTTGTACGGTTACGCCATGAGTCAGCCTTTGCCCTATGGGAAGTTTGCTTGGCTGACAGAGAAACAAGTGTCAGAATTTGATGTGAACATGGCTAGCCAAGAAACAGGCCGTGGATATGTGCTAGAAGTGGATATTGAATATCCCTCAACCTTGTATGATGAACATGCCGATTTCCCATTCTGTCTTGAGCAAATGGTTCCCCCTGACAGTAAAGTGAAAACTGAAAAACTCATGGGCACACTTTACAACAAAAATCGGTATGTGCTACATATCCAAATGTTGGTGCAATGCCTCGCCCAAGGCTTGGTGTTGAAGAAAGTCCACAGGGGTATTTCTTTTGCTCAAAAAGCATGGCTTGAGCCATACATGCGACTCAACACAGAGCACCGACAAATGGCAACACAGCAGTTTGAAATTAATTTTTTTAAATTAATGAACAACTGCATCTATGGCAAGTCTATGGAGAATGTCCGCAAATACCGTGACATTAAATTGGTGAATGTCTGGGAGGGGCGGTGGGGTGCCCGGCGGTACATTGCCAAGCCAAATTTCAAATCGATCAAAATTATCGATGAGGATTTGGCTACTATTGAAATGAGTAAGACCAGCGTGACCATGGATAAGCCCATTTACTTGGGTCAAGTCATTTTAGACTTTTCTAAATCGGTCATGTATCGATTCCACTATGAGTTTGCGAAACGCCATTTTGAGGACGTCTCTCTTTTGTATATGGACACGGACTCATTCATTTACCACATTCTCCACTGCAACCCCTATGACGTCATGAGGCAACATAGTGACTGGTTCGACACCTCTTGCTATAGTGCTGACAACGTGTTTCAGCTGCCCATAAAGAACAAGAAGGAAATGGGCGTTTTAAAAGATGAATGCGGTGATTCCATTATGACGGAATTCGTAGGTTTGGCTTCAAAAATGTATGCTTACCGCACACTCGACTGTAAGGAAGCCAAGAGAGCAAAAGGTGTAGGTAGGGCAGTGGTAAAATCGCTACGTGTAGACGATTACTTAGCGGTTTTACGCACTGGCAAAGCTATGTCTCATACACAGTGCAGGATACAATCCAGCAACCATCATTTGTATCTTGTGGAACAGAGAAAACGCACCCTCGCCTCCATGGATAACAAGCGTGTGTGGGCTGATGACCTGCTCACTAGCCTGCCCTGGGGTTATGATCGCAACGAGGAGGAGGTGTGATTTCACTGTTTAATCGTTTATGGGGCATGGCTTTTTGTAACTTGTAGATTTAGAATTTTGTAAATATTGGTTTCTGTCATTGTAAATAGTAGATTTTGTAAATAGTGACAATTCACTTGGACCTTTTGCTCTTTAAAAAAGTTGTGTGCAACCTTATTTTTTAAAAATTTTTTGATTGGTAAATAGTGTGATTCTTTTAACGCTGTACAAAATTGATTTTTTTTGTAAATATGAAATAAGTAAGATTTTTAGTAACTTTAATAACTAGTATTTAATTATTTTTTGAAATAGTAAAATGGTAAACTAAAAAAAGTTCTTTTGGGATGAGTGTACATGTCAAGAATGTGCTTTTGGGAATAAATAAAGTGGTTGTGTTTGTTCCCAAAGACAGGTGTGAATGTATGACTGGAGAGAGAAAACTGGTGTGTATGATTGACCAGAGCAAACACGGTGAGGTAGGGTGGGTGGGTGGGTGGGGAGGGGGTAAATGGTCACTTATATACTCATTTTGTTTTAAATAGTTTCGTTTTTTCATTGAAATGTGGCAGTCAATATACATTATTTTTGTAAAAACAGTCTTACCTGCAGTAGTCGTAGACCTCGACGTTTCTCCAAACACACATCAACACATTGCAGTATTATCAAGGTCAAGCACTCGCATCAACATCATTGTCAAATCTCAACTTTCGACATACACCAAATGGAAAAAATATGAAACAGCAAAATGGAAATTCCATGTTTCCATATCACCAAAACAGCAAAACTTAAAACGGACATTTTTAAAAACTGGAAATGGCCATGTGTGAAATTTGAAAATTCAAAAACTTCAAACGGACATTGTTTAAAATGTGTCATCAGCAAAATGGAAAAATCCATATCATCAAAAACGTTAAACTTGAAACGAACGTTTTCAAAAACTGTAAATTGCAAAATGATAAATGACAGTGTGTGGAATTCATCATGTGTGAAATGTGTAAAATGAAAAAATCAGCCATCAACATCACGATTTCTTAAAATTAAAAATAACAAAACATCGTGCTCTGGAAAACTTTTGTTTTTATTTCATAGTCATAGTGAATTGACAAAAGAAAAATAGAATACAAACAAATCCCAATTCCTCACTCCTCAATGTTTATGTCCATGCATCATCAACTTTCCTTTCATAGCACTCATGACAATTAGGGCTGCCATCCTTTCACCTACTGAGGCATCACTGGATGTGAAACGTTGTTTAGCTTTCTTCAATAACAATTTATCTGCCACATGTCTTAAACCAGAATGACTATGGCGATAAGAAAGGTCATGTTCCTTGCATGCTTGATCCAAAAGATTAATGGGTACATCACCACGTTGTAAACGTTTTTCGAGACGAGTTCCAGGGCCGCAAAAACGATAACCTGGAAGATGGATTTCGTAAGGTAAGTATTGAATCACTTTGTCAATGACGCCATTGCCAGTACAGGTCTGGCATATCCTTTTCCATCGATGGTAAAAAGGTTTGGTCTTCCTCCTCCTCTGTGGACGATGTTTGTGTTTGTTGTTGTTGTTGTTGCTTTTTCTCGCCATGACACTCGTGGAATGATTCAACAAAGTCTTTACACGGACTTTTATGACCGTGATACAGTTTCACTAGCTGGCAAGTCGCACACTGACGCATAGACGGTATTTTTGCCATGGCCACTTGCTTATGGTGATCGTAATCCGTACAGGGTTGCAATTCACTCAACACAGGGTCTTGAGTCCATGATTTTGGTACATGTTGCCAGATTTCTTTGACCGCGTTGGCGGCCACATAATAAATGAACGACTTGGGCAGTGCCAAGAGTTCCTCTTTGGTAAAACTGTCTAGTTTCTTTTTGCACACAAAGAACTTGCCGATGGCTTTGTCCGTAGCATTGCCTTTCTCCATGGTATCATGTGCTGTAGATGTTTACACGTCGCTAGTAGAAATCTCACTGACGTCATTCACAGGTAAATCTTGAGTTATAATTTTGTTCAACAACTCCCAGCAGGCATGAGTGGTTAACCAATGAAAGAGATGCCACGCATGCGATAGGGCTGTATGGGTAATGTTGCCACAGGAACAAGTATCCATGAGCGTTTGCAGGGAGGGGCAGCCCAACTCCATGAGGTCGATACATTGACAGTAAGACGCCAAAAATGGTTGCAACCATTGACGTTTTTCATTACCTTTCACAAATACCACATTGGCCGAGGACAAGTGTGCTTTCATGACCACGTCCAAATATTTATAGGAAATGGTTCCCTGATTCCAGTCTAGTTGCCTATGATTTTCAATCCACTGGGTTTGTTTACGGTCTTTTTCACACAACAAATCAAAAGCATGGGGTGGTTTAAATAGCAAATGCGTAGCTTGCGATATCCAAAACGTGGTACAATCGATTATGGCCACTTGTTTAAATATAAATTTGTTGTCACCAATTTTAAACCCTTGGCAATCCACAATGAGTGTGCGCAACATGTTGACGCTTGCCTGGACCAAGTTCAACTGACGACTGACTGACGATCACGTGTGATCATGGCATGGACTTACCTGCCATGCTAGTTTCAAAAAAGAAGGTTAGGGTAGGACAGGGGGACATGCAAAAATAAGAATTTAAGAATTACATCATTTTATTATCATAACACGTCTTACAGGCTTTTCTCATTTTAGGATAAGGACGATAGCAACTGATACAACAATATAGTCTCTTGTGTTTGTAACGTCCATAACACCGATGATGTCCCAATGTCTCTAAACTAGGCGTTTTTGATGGTGAGCTGCTCACCGAAGCACCATGGATACCATACGGCCCACATGTATCGTAACTTGTTTCTTTTTCATCACCCAGAGACACAAGTGAGGGATAGCTTGAATGACAGGGTATATTTCCCACTTTCATTCTACACAGGTAGGGGCAGGTGGGTGACCAGCGCTGATGTTCCTGCATGGGTTCATCGCCCTCCTGCCATTGGTCTATGATGATGGGACAAAAGGCACATTTCACTTCATCTCTTGTTTTTAAATAGTAGAATCCAGCAGCCGCCAAGGCTTGAGGGTTTATGAAAGGCACTGGCCATGTGGCAAAAGTCTTGAAACGTTGTTCCTCAGAGTTTAAATTCATGGATGTAACGTCTCTTGAGGCTTTAAAGCAAGACATGACTGAGCGACTTGACGTGGGTTGAGCTATTATTTATACACTCGTCACTTGGTTGGACAGTGGATAATAGTTGACTTGTTTGTGATGAATAATTAAACAGTAGGCTGTCGTATTGGCTGGTACATTGTCATGCGTTTCAAAATCTAGTCGAATGTCGATATTGGATGGCTTGACAGACTCTTCCAGGTAAGAACAGTCAAAAACAATCAGTGGCGCTCTTGCCTTAAACGCTTGGGGTAGTAGCATGGGACCGTTCTCTTTTTGATAATACGACCATCGAAATTTAGAAAACAAGTCGTACAGGGGGCCAAACTTATTTTTTGAAAAATCCAAATCCAGTCCTTCATAGGGAAACACAGCTCCGTTGAGGAAAAGACGTGCATTTCTCAATTGCAGGTGATCAAATTGCGTGGCATCTTTGGTTTGTTGATACTTGCGATTCGTTTGAAAACCCACGATCAGGTAGAGAGGTCTCTCTGTATAGCGAGCTGTTTTTACAGACCAACTGTGTGTGTTGGTGGTGGGCAATAGCGGATACTCATGGAGTGCCCAGCTTCTAAATTCCATGGGTAGAGGCATATCTCTCTTTACCATTTTGAGTATGTCCAGTTTTTTGCTATCGTTAAGGGTCACATGAGGCACTTTCCATAGCAAGCGTTGTAGTTGAATTTTTGAATCGATGGGGGCATTGTCGGCCCCCTTGAGTGCATTGTTATCACTCCTGTCTCTCACTAGATAAAGCACTTGCCTTGCGTTAACCACAATGCGTTGGTGATCTTCGGCAAAGCCGAGAACCAGTTTAAGAGGTAAATATCCAGTAAAGGTCCCATCGGTGTGTACCATCCAGTCATTGGTCGAGTCAGGGCACCAAGCTGCCATGCAAAGTGTTTTACCTTCTTCCTCACTATAAGAGGGGTATAGTTTCATGACACTGGAAATACCCACATTTCGAGTGCTATCCACCACGATATCGTTAATGACATAACGTACTTCAGAAAACAGAAAGGCTAAACCATGGTTGGCCAACTTGGATGTAGTGGGTGTAGAGCCATCGGCTTTGGTGAGCCGACCTTCAATCTGAATAACACTTTCATGCGGTAGGGTGTAAATATCTTGGTTGTTGATAACAAATTGAATTTCATCATTGTTATTGAGTCCAGGTGTTTGAGCTTGATAGGAATGGAGATCAATTCTTACCACTCCTGGTTGCTCCTCGATGTGGTTCGCTATCTCTAGGATAGAATTCATTATAAGGGTTGACGTGGTAACCCAAATGCTGTAAAATCTGCTTGCCTTGAGATGTTAACGTGTATTCACGCGGCAAACAACTAACACCATTCCTAGACGGTGTTGTTGCTTTATACACAAATTTCATAGTGGCTTTAGCACCAACTTGTAAGTCACTGGTGTAGTGGAATCTAGATCAATGAGTTGTTGATCTCTATTGATCAGTCTTAATGTTATATTACTAATACTATCAACAGCCACAGCATGAAAAAGCACCACTGGAGGGTTTTCACGAATAATATACCCATTGGGCGATGTCACAATAAAGTCATAAAGCGAATGCGATGGTTCTTGATTGGTGTACACTTGGCTAATAATATTACACGTCACCGACACATGATGGTCCTCAATGAATTTCACTTCATGGTCCGATTCATGTTTTTTGTTGGGCTCCAACACACGTGGTTTAAATCCGAGTAATGGGCCAATGGAATCGGGGTGTGTTTTAAAGTCAATGTTGAAGGTAGAGAAAATACTGCAGCGATGAGTGTTAGTATTGCCTACAAGTTCAAACTTGTGCGTTCCGTCGAGAAATGACTTTAAACCATACTGATTGATCAACACCACATAAATGTGTTCATAAATATCATCGATCGTGTATCCACCAGAGTTCAGGGTGAGCACAGAATCATCATAGTAAAACTTGTTGTTCACATTTTCACGTATGTTGTATATTCGATTGTACGTTTCAAGAGAAACAAGTCCTAAACCATAGGGTTTTTCACTCAATTCGATAGGCGGGTAAAAGTCTAGGCTGACTTCAGGTCCACGTCCATGCACTGTAAACGTTTTACTTTCTACCGACATACTGGTGGCGTTTTTGCTTATGCTGCGTCTTATATAAAAAAATTAAACACAAACGTCCACACTGTTGGCTGTTAAACGTTTGCTCACGTTTCACATTATAATATATCTTGATCCTGTTTCCAAAATAGGTCACTAGTTCCATGGGCGGGGGCAAATTCCCAAAACTGTCAAAGTACCATACCGTGGATCCCTCTTTGACATAAGCTACATAATGCGTTCCTGGTCCTCGGTGATCATCCAAATTGACAACAGCACATTCCTGTTTCCAGGGTCGTGGGGGTAATTGGTTTCGCATAAACACACCTCGAAAATGAGAAAGCTTTAGTTGTTTAGCATAGCTTTCCACTTGTTGATGCGTCAGGGCATGTCTCGCTATGGCTGAGGTTAAATTTTTTTTTTTTTAATATTTCGAAATGGTGAAATCCCAAATCCTTGTTGATAAAAGGCTGGCTTTAAATTGGCATTTCTAGCCCCCATGGCAATCGCTTCCATCGTTTCATTGTGTCGCTGACTTTCTTTGAGTTGTTGCTTGCCCTGCTGCGCGGCTTTAATGGTTTTCGCCACTGCACTGGCACCGCCCAAAAGTGAGCCCAGAGCAGCCAAACCAGCAAATAATGCAGGTAAAAATCCCGCTCGTTTGGGAACGGGAATCACTCGCCCTTGGTTTGAAACCTGTCGCCGACGTTTTGGAATAACCTGTCTCTGTGCTGCTCGAAGGGCTTTCCTTATGGTCAATACATTATTTTTTCTTTTTTTCTTTCGCAAGGGCTTGTCCTCGAATGTTGTAAGCCCTGGCTTTGCCAAGGACAAAGTCCTTTTTTTAGTCTTTCTCACTGCATACCTTTGTTTCACCATGATGATAATGACCCACAACCTTTCACAAGAAAGTTTAAATCACAACTAACGTCAGATGGTTATTTCATGGCTGTATATTCCAATTCCACATAAAGTGGGAAGTCGTTTATGGTTTTTCCCGCTTGCTTTTCATCCCATGTCAACATGAGATAAAAGGATAATTCGTCACCTGCATTGACCATTTCATGGTTATGAAGCAACATCCTATGACCATTTATCTTTATTTGTAAATGGTTCTCATCAGGTATGGCATATTTGATGTGAATGGTTCCATCATAGTGTAATCGATAGTGGCTTAAACCCGAAGCAAGCGCATAGGTCAAGTGCTGATCATGGACTAGCGGTAAATGGTTTCTGTCATTCACAGGTTTTTCATTTGTCAGATACACTAAAAACACAGATGGGATAAATTTATAAAGCCTTTTCATTTCATGGGTCACGTAACGCTTGGTACAAACATCGTCTTCGTCTTGTGGGTCTTCCACGTGAATAATCCGATGGTGATTAGCGCTATAGCCATTCACCATAAGCTGGGGCACTTTGTCATAAAACTCATACACTTTGTTATCCACATACTTTTTCGTAGTAACGTCTGTAGACACTTGAGGATGTTTTACATGGGTTAACCGCTTTCCCTTAAAGTCATAATCTCCCTGTTTTGTGCGTGGCACTACTGACCTATCCACATAGTGTTTATTAGCAGGATCTGTTTCCTGTTTAGGATCATGTATGGGGACAGGCCTAGCTTTGGCCATCAACGCACGTCCAAAGACATCCATCGTCAACCTGTAGTACCAGTCTACTGTTTCTATGACAAGGCTCGGTGTCCTGTATATAGACAGCCTGCTAGCCTTTCTAAGCCTTAGTTGAAATGAAGATTATTAAGCAGCAAGAGTCATTCCCCGTGGGGGACATGGTTTCCCATCTCTGTCCCACATCACGTGAACAACGCCATGGTTCACTGTTTCCATCTTCCATTCGCTGCATCATTGTGGGGCCTTCCGGCTGTGGAAAGACTAATCTTTTGCTAACGCTCATTACAGCGCCCAATGGTCTGCGTTTTCAAAATATTTATATTTTTGCAAAATCTCTCTACCAACCCCTCTACGTGTTTCTGGATCAAGTCATGTCTGGATTACAAAAAGAGAATATGGGTTATTTTACATTTTCCATGCAAGAAAATGTGATTTCACCGGATGAGGTAAAGCCTGATTCACTCATGATTTTCGATGATGTATCCACTGAACGTCAAGGCATCATTCAAAGCTATTTCAGCATGGGTCGACACAAACATATCGATTGCTTCTATCTTGGGCAAACGTATTCTAAAATGTCCAAACAGTTGATTCGTGACAATGCCAATGTCATTGTTTTATTTCGTCAGGACGAGAGGAACAGTCGTCACATTTATAATGAACATGTGAATCCGGATATGACCTTTCAAATGTTTACAGAATTGTGTGCCAAGTGCTGGAACACTCAACGTCATGCCTGTTTAGTGATTGACAAACAAAGTGAACTCAACCAAGGACGGTATCGCTTAGGGTTTGATCATTTTATTGCTATTTAAGGCCCTGTCTCATTCGCCATCAAGTCATTTGTCAAGACACCATGGCGTTAGCAGAGAGTCAATTGAAAAAGCATATTATTAGAGCAAAAAATACTATTCGCCAAAAGTTTCGTCAATTGAAACAATCACGTGCCAATCATGCTTTGTTTATTCAGCAACATTTAGCACCTCCACTAAAAGCCATGTTGAAACCCTCTTTCAAGCCATCTGAAACGCTACCCACCGTTTCACAAGCCACGCAGACGCTGCACGAGGACCCTGAGGAAGAGGAAGTGGAAGATTTGACTAGTGATAGTGAAGTTGAGGATGAGGAGGAACAAGTGTTTACGCCTCAAAAAAAGGCCGCACCCCTTGCAGAGTTTTTGAGAAAAAAGAAATCCTTGGCCATGGTCGAAACACCTTGCCCTTCCAGAGCGTCTCCGTTTTCACAACTCTTGGCCACCCCTCAACATAAAGCTCAACTGAAAACCATTTTAATAAAATATTATGGATCAACATTGGAACCCTATTTCACCGATCTATTTATTGGAAACACAGATACCACGTATGGTGTTCGCTATGAGGATGATAGTTTTAAAATTGGCGATTCATCCATTAAATTTGCTCGTACTAAAGCTGTCATTAAAAACATCAACTATAAATTAACGCCAGGACTGTTAAAGCTGCTCTTTTCTCGGACCCCCTCTTCCCATGATTATACGTCAGAGGACCTTGACAAATATAAATCCATTTTATTGGATACCCATGCTCACAAAAGACAGTATGATCCCACGCAACAAGTGAATGCCAATATATCTCAAAAATATAAAACCATCATTGCAAAAATGTTTCCCACCAGTCAAAGTACTCGTCGTAAAGTGTCCGCTTCGGGAGTGACTTTTAAACCATTAAAACCCCTTGTGGATGTTACCTACTGGCACAATCCCAATAAGCTCGTCCAGCGGCTACAATTGTTGCATGCCTCACGTCAAGCTGGCCACACCGGTCACGATTGGGAAATTCAAGAAATTGAACAAGAACTTCGAAATGCCAAAATTATTGTTTAAGCCCTCACCCATTAAAATGGGTATTGCTCACGAGTTGCATCGCCCAGCTAGGCGTCACTATCCGCGACTCAAGGTGATTTCACGAGGTGTGGATGAACTTTGGCAGGCTGACTTGGTTGAAATGATACCCTATGCTGGCGTTAACGACGGTGTACGCTATATGTTGACCGTCATTGATGTCTATTCCAAAATGGCCTTTGTTGAACCTGTGCGTCGCAAGTCTGGTCCACTAGTTACCAAGGCCTTTCAACATATTATTCAACACTCCAAACGTCAACCTCAGTTGCTACAAACCGACCAGGGGAAAGAATTTTTCAACAAGGATTTCTCCAGTTTTCTCAAATCTAAGGATATTCACCATTACACCACGTACAGCAATCTGAAAGCCAGTGTGGTCGAGCGGTTCAACCGAACATTGAAAACCCATATGTGGAAAGCGTTTACCGCTCAGGGCAGTTATCGCTGGTTGGACATGTTACCTGAGCTAGTATCACGTTACAATGACACCAAACATAGAACGATTGGGACCAAGCCACGCCTCGTGACTAAAAATATTCAGCGATTGGATAAACTGTTTAACCCCATAAAAGCAGCTGATCCTAAACGTCACCGACTGAACATTGGGGATTTTGTTCGTGTAAGCAAATTTAAGTCTGTCTTCAATAAGGGCTACACGCCTCAGTGGGGGACTGAACTATTTCGAATTCGTCGAGTCTACTTGGACAGTCCAGTCACCTATTTACTCGAGGACCTCAACCATCAACCCATAAAAGGTAGATTTTATCTCCATGAACTTCAGAAAACAGCATTTCCTCAGCATTATCTTGTGGAAAAAGTGTTGAAACAAAAAGGAAATAAACTCTACGTCAAATGGTTAGGGTTTAACTCTACGTTTAATTCTTGGATCAATAAACTACATGTTGTGTGAACCTGTGTACTTTTTATTTATTCACACATGTTGTACACCACCTATAGCTCTATGTGTACAGCGCTCCGCGCTTCATGCATGTTCATACATGTTTGTCTTTCCCTTTCCTCCTGTGTTCTCTCATACATCACCCCCTCCCCTCTCCCTCCCTTCACCTCCCACCACTGCTGTTTGCAGCTCTTGCCTATCTATTGGTTGTGACATTATTCCGACAAGTTGCATTATACTTTTTACTGATTCAGCGATTCCCACGCTTTGAACATTCTCTTATCGTGCACGTGGACAGATAACACCCAAGCGAACACCTGTGCCGGATCAAATTTCACCTGAACTTGCATTTTGTCACGTACGAAGCAAGACAGGATGTAACTTGTTAACAGTTATCGCGCATGTAGATAGATAACGTCCCAAGCGAACACCTGAGGTAGATCAAATGTCACCTGAACTTGCATTTTGTCACGTACGAAGCAAGACAGGATGTCACTGGTTTAGCCTACATGTGGTTTCACAAATGTGTGTGCATGCCTTTCACACTCCCCTGCCACCACGATGGTCAGATTATTTCACCTTCAAGCGTCACCTATTGTCAAGTCAGATCGGAGCCTTCCAATAAGCTCAAATGACATTCACCTCCTGTAAGTTTGTTTTCTCTACTCGCTTCGACCAACATAGAACCTAGTTCTCATCACCGTTTACACGTTAAAGGTAAAATATCAGAAAACGCACGCTCGCTCTGTCATACACCGACTCGTCGAAATATCAATTGATCTATTGAACACAGCCACCGTGGTCAGCGACAAGTTCGTTGAAACACACACACCCAGCCGTATCGTCTCTCTCAACCACCACGCTTTATAAACATTATAAACAGGTAACGGTAATGATTTTTTTCCAACATGTATGGCGTTAGGCCCTTTGTGAATTATTTTTTTGGAAAAAAATATCTACCACATTTGAAAGGGGGCGTTAGCCCGAGTCCTAGGACACCTCGTACACGTCTCTAGCGTTATTGGTTCGTGAGATATCGGCAAAAATCACAAAAAACACGTGTTTACCCCAAAATCGCGTTTCCAAAATTTTTTAAAATTACAACGAGTAGTTCATAGCAAAAAGGACGTCACTCCGAGTCCTTGGACCCATCGTACATGCCTCTAGCGTTATTGCTTCGTGAGATATCGGCAAAATCACAAAAAGCATGTGTTTACCCCAAAACCGAGTTTCCAATTTTATTAAAAATTATAACGAGTGGTCCATAGGAGAGAGGACGTTACCCCGAGTCCTTGGACCTGTCGAACACGCCTCTAGCGTTATTGGTTCGTGAGATATAGCAAAAAGTCTAAAATCACGTTTTTACCCCAAAAAGACTGTGTTTCCAGATTTTCACATTTTCGACACCGACATTCCCGTAAAGAGCACGACGAGACGAAAAAAACGAATCCAAGCACGCCCTCCTAGCATGGCTCTTTCCATTCCAAGGTCGCAGGGGCTCACCACTTGCTTTTATAAGCAGCTCCCCCACTACCCCACTACTACCTGCAGGTTTTCATTCTAGAGACTTGAAATTTATTTTGGGGGTAGAGGGGGTAGGGACCATTGATTTACGTTAAACAATTTTTTTTGTAGAGTTCCTAGTTTCCAAAATATAGGATTTTCAAAATTAAAGTGTTTTCAAAAAAATATAAAAAATAAAAAAGTTTTATTACAAAAAATAAAGGTCATAAAGACTGTTCGTTTGAGCCATGGCACAACGTTCTATCCTGTTTGGTTTTCAAACTATCACATAGTTTCGAAAACAAAAATTTACAAAAAAATTTTGAAAAATATAACGAGTGGTCCATAGCAAAGAGGACGTCAGCCCGAGTCCAACAATACCTCATTTGTCAAAATCGGACCACGCGTTCGAGAAATATTTAACATGACTAAGGCTTAGTAGTGGGGCAAGGAGGGTTTTGAAGTGGGGCAGAAGCGCCACTACTCCACTACTCACCAAGCTGGCTAATCAGCGGGCTCCTGGTGTCTCCGCCCACACACCCACAGGAGTAGCGAACTGCGCGCTACCTCCCTAGGACACCAAGCTGGCTAATCAGCGGGCTCCTAGTGTCTCCGCCCAGACACCCACAGGAGTAGCGAACTGCGCGTTACCTCCCTAGGACACCAAGCTGGCTAATCAGCGGGCTCCTGGTGTCTCCACCCAGACACCCACAGGAGTAGCGAACTGCGCGCTACCTCCCTAGGACACCAAGCTGGCTAATCAGCGGGCTCCTGGTGTCTCCGCCCAGACACCCACAGGAGTAGCGAACTGCGCGCTACCTCCCTAGGACACCAAGCTGGCTAATCAGCGGGCTCCTGGTGTCTCCGCCCACACACCCACAGGAGTAGCGAACTGCGCGCTACCTCCCTAGGACACCAAGCTGGCTAATGAGCGGGCTCCTGGTGTCTCCGCCCAGACACCCACAGGAGTAGCGAACTGCGCGCTACCTCCCTAGGACACCAAGCTGGCTAATCAGCAGGCTCCTGGTGTCTCTGCCCACACACCCACAGGAGTAGCGAACTGCGCGCTACCTCCCTAGGACACCAAGCTGGCTAATGAGCGGGCTCCTGGTGTCTCCGCCCAGACACCCACAGGAGTAGCGAACTGCGCGCTACCTCCCTAGGACACCAGGCTGGCTAATCAGCGGGCTCCTGGTGTCTCCGCCCACACACCCACAGGAGTAGCGAACTGCGCGCTACCTCCCTAGGACACCAAGCTGGCTAATCAGCGGGCTCCTAGTGTCTCCGCCCAGACACCCACAGGAGTAGCGAACTGCGCGCTACCTCCCTAGGACACCAAGCTGGCTAATGAGCGGGCTCCTGGTGTCTCCGCCCACATACCCACAGGAGTAGCGAACTGCGCGCTACCTCCCTAGGACACCAAGCTGGCTAATGAGCGGGCTCCTAGTGTCTCCGCCCAGACACCCACAGGAGTAGCGAACTGCGCGCTACCTCCCTAGGACACCAAGCTGGCTAATGAGCGGGCTCCTAGTGTCTCCGCCCAGACACCCACAGGAATAGCGAACTGCGGGCTACATCCCTAGGACACCAAGCTGGCTAATGAGCGGGCTCCTGGTGTCTCCGCCCAGACACCCACAGGAGTAGCGAACTGCGCGCTACCTCCCTAGGACACCAAGCTGGCTAATGAGCGGGCTCCTGGTGTCTCCGCCCAGACACCCACAGGAGTAGCGAACTGCGCGCTACCTCCCTAGGACACCAAGCTGGCTAATCAGCGGGCTCCTGGTGTCTCCGCCCAGACACCCACAGGAGTAGCGAACTGCGCGCTACCTCCCTAGGACACCAAGCTGGCTAATCAGCGGGCTCCTAGTGTCTCCGCCCAGACACCCACAGGAGTAGCGAACTGCGCGCTACCTCCCTAGGACACCAAGCTGGCTAATGAGCGGGCTCCTGGTGTCTCCGCCCACACACCCACAGGAGTAGCGAACTGCGCGCTACCTCCCTAGGACACCACGCTGGCTAATCAGCGGGCTCCAGGTGTCTCCGCCCAGACACCCACAGGAGTAGCGAACTGCGCGCTACCTCCCTAGGACACCAAGCTGGCTAATCAGCGGGCTCCTGGTGTCTCTGCCCACACACCCACAGGAGTAGCGAACTGCGCGCTACCTCCCTAGGACACCAAGCTGGCTAATCAGCGGGCTCCTAGTGTCTCTGCCCAGACACCCACAGGAGTAGCGAACTGCGCACTACCTCCCTAGGACACCAAGCGGGCTAATGAGCGGGCTCCTGGTGTCTCCGCCCACACATCACAGGAGAAGCGAACTGCGCGCTACCTCCCTAGGACACCACGCTGGCTAATGAGCGGGCTCCTGGTGTCTCCGCCCACACACCCACAGGAGTAGCGAACTGCGCGCTACCTCCCTAGGACACCAAGCTGGCTAATGAGCGGGCTCCTAGTGTCTCCGCCCACACACCCATAGGAGTAGCGAACTGCGCGCTACCTCCCTAGGACACCAAGCGGGCTAATCAGCGGGCTCCTGGTGTCTCTGCCCACACACCCACAGGAGTAGCGAACTGCGCGCTACCTCCTTAGGACACCAAGCTGGCTAATCAGCGGGCTCCTGGTGTCTCCGCCCAGACACCCACAGGAGTAGCGAACTGCGCGCTACCTCCCTAGGACACCAAGCTGGCTAATGAGCGGGCTCCTGGTGTCCCCGCCCACACACCCACAGGAGTAGCGAACTGCGCGCTACCTCCCTAGGACACCAAGCTGGCTAATGAGCGGGCTCCTGGTGTCTCTGCCCACACACCCACAGGAGTAGCGAACTGCGCGCTACCTCCCTAGGACACCAAGCTGGCTAATGAGCGGGCTCCTGGTGTCTCCGCCCAGACACCCACAGGAGTAGCGAACTGCGCGCTACCTCCCTAGGACACCAAGCTGGCTAATCAGCGGGCTCCTGGTGTCTCCGCCCACACACCCACAGGAGTAGCGAACTGCGCGCTACCTCCCTAGGACACCAAGTTGGCTAATCAGCGGGCTCCTAGTGTCTCCGCCCAGACACCCACAGGAGTAGCGAACTGCGCGCTACCTCCCTAGGACACCAAGCTGGCTAATGAGCGAGCTCCTAGTGTCTCCGCCCAGACACCCACAGGAGTAGCGAACTGCGCGCTACCTCCCTAGGACACCAAGCTGGCTAATGAGCGGGCTCCTGGTGTCTCCACCCAGACACCCACAGGAGTAGCGAACTGCGCGCTACCTCCCTAGGACACCAAGCTGGCTAATCAGCGGGCTCCTGGTGTCTCTGCCCACACACCCACAGGAGTAGCGAACTGCGCGCTACCTCCCTAGGACACCAAGCTGGCTAATGAGCGGGCTCCTGGTGTCTCCGCCCAGACACCCACAGGAGTAGCGAACTGCGCGCTACCTCCCTAGGACACCAAGCTGGCTAATGAGCGGGCTCCTGGTGTCTCTGCCCACACACCCACAGGAGTAGCGAACTGCGCGCTACCTCCCTAGGACACCAAGCTGGCTAATGAGCGGGCTCCTGGTGTCTCCGCCCACACACCCACAGGAGTAGCGAACTGCGCGCTACCTCCCTAGGACACCAAGCTGGCTAATGAGCGGGCTCCTGGTGTCTCCGCCCAGACACCCACAGGAGTAGCGAACTGCGCGCTACCTCCCTAGGACACCAAGCTGGCTAATGAGCGGGCTCCTGGTGTCTCCGCCCAGACACACACAGGAGTAGCGAACTGCGCGCTACCTCCCTAGGACACCAAGCTGGCTCATCAGCGGGCTCCTTGTGTCTCCACCCAGACACCCACAGGAGTAGCGAACTGCGCGCTACCTCCCTAGGACACCAAGCTGGCTAATGAGCGGGCTCCTGGTGTCTCCGCCCAGACACCCACAGGAGTAGCGAACTGCGCGCTACCTCCCTAGGACACCAAGCTGGCTAATGAGCGGGCTCCTGGTGTCTCTGCCCAGACACACACAGGAGTAGCGAACTGCGCGCTACCTCCCTAGGACACCAAGCTGACTAATGAGCGGGCTCTTGGTGTCTCTGCCCAGACACCCACAGGAGTAGCGAACTGCGCGCTACCTCCCTAGGACACCAAGCTGGCTAATGAGCGGGCTCCTGGTGTCTCCGCCCACACACCCACAGGAGTAGCGAACTGCGCGCTACCTCCCTAGGACACCAGGCTGGCTAATCAGCGGGCTCCTGGTGTCTCCACCCACACACCCACAGGAGTAGCGAACTGCGCGCTACCTCCCTAGGACACCAAGCTGGCTAATGAGCGGGCTCCTGGTGTCTCTGCCCAGACACCCACAGGAGTAGCGAACTGCGCGCTACCTCCCTAGGACACCAAGCTGGCTAATGAGCGGGCTCCTGGTGTCTCCGCCCAGACACCCACAGGAGTAGCGAACTGCGCGCTACCTCCCTAGGACACCAAGCTGGCTAATCAGCGGGCTCCTAGTGTCTCCGCCCACACACCCACAGGAGTAGCGAACTGCGCGCTACCTCCCTAGGACACCAAGTTGGCTAATGAGCGGGCTCCTAGTGTCTCCGCCCACACACCCACAGGAGTAGCGAACTGCGCGCTACCTCCCTAGGACACCAAGCGGGCTAATCAGCGGGCTCCTGGTGTCTCTGCCCACACACCCACAGGAGTAGCGAACTGCGCGCTACCTCCCTAGGACACCAAGCTGGCTAATCAGCGGGCTCCTGGTGTCTCCGCCCAGACACCCACAGGAGTAGCGAACTGCGCGCTACCTCCCTAGGACACCAAGCTGGCTAATGAGCGGGCTCCTGGTGTCTCCGCCCACACACCCACAGGAGTAGCGAACTGCGCGCTACCTCCCTAGGACACCAAACTGGCTAATGAGCGGGCTCCTGGTGTCTCTGCCCACACACCCACAGGAGTAGCGAACTGCGCGCTACCTCCCTAGGACACCAAGCTGGCTAATGAGCGGGCTCCTGGTGTCTCCGCCCAGACACCCACAGGAGTAGCGAACTGCGCGCTACCTCCCTAGGACACCAAGCTGGCTAATCAGCGGGCTCCTGGTGTCTCCGCCCACACACCCACAGGAGTAGCGAACTGCGCGCTACCTCCCTAGGACACCAAGCTGGCTAATCAGCGGGCTCCTAGTGTCTCCGCCCAGACACCCACAGGAGTAGCGAACTGCGCGCTACCTCCCTAGGACACCAAGCTGGCTAATGAGCGGGCTCCTAGTGTCTCCGCCCAGACACCCACAGGAGTAGCGAACTGCGCGCTACCTCCCTAGGACACCAAGCTGGCTAATGAGCGGGCTCCTGGTGTCTCCACCCAGACACCCACAGGAGTAGCGAACTGCGCGCTACCTCCCTAGGACACCAAGCTGGCTAATCAGCGGGCTCCTGGTGTCTCTGCCCACACACCCACAGGAGTAGCGAACTGCGCGCTACCTCCCTAGGACACCAAGCTGGCTAATGAGCGGGCTCCTGGTGTCTCCGCCCAGACACCCACAGGAGTAGCGAAGTGCGCGCTACCTCCCTAGGACACCAAGCTGGCTAATGAGCGGGCTCCTGGTGTCTCTGCCCACACACCCACAGGAGTAGCGAACTGCGCGCTACCTCCCTAGGACACCAAGCTGGCTAATGAGCGGGCTCCTGGTGTCTCCGCCCACACACCCACAGGAGTAGCGAACTGCGCGCTACCTCCCTAGGACACCAAGCTGGCTAATGAGCGGGCTCCTGGTGTCTCCGCCCAGACACCCACAGGAGTAGCGAACTGCGCGCTACCTCCCTAGGACACCAAGCTGGCTAATGAGCGGGCTCCTGGTGTCTCTGCCCAGACACCCACAGGAGTAGCGAACTGCGCGCTACCTCCCTAGGACACCAAGCTGGCTAATCAGCGGGCTCCTGGTGTCTCCGCCCAGACACCCACAGGAGTAGCGAACTGCGCGCTACCTCCCTAGGACACCAAGCTGGCTAATGAGCGGGCTCCAGGTGTCTCCGCCCACACACCCACAGGAGTAGCGAACTGCGCGCTACCTCCCTAGGACACCAAGCTGGCTAATGAGCGGGCTCCTGGTGTCTCCGCCCACACACCCACAGGAGTAGCGAACTGCGCGCTACCTCCCTAGGACACCAAGCTGGCTAATGAGCGGGCTCCTGGTGTCTCCGCCCACACACCCACAGGAGTAGCGAACTGCGCGCTACCTCCCTAGGACACCAAGCTGGCTAATCAGCGGGCTCCTAGTGTCTCCGCCCAGACACCCACAGGAGTAGCGAACAGCGCGCTACCTCCCTGGGACACCAAGCTGGCTAATGAGCGGGCTCCTGGTGTCTCCGCCCAGACACCCACAGGAGTAGCGAACTGCGCGCTACCTCCCTAGGACACCAAGCTGGCTAATGAGCGGGCTCCTGGTGTCTCTGCCCAGACACCCACAGGAGTAGCGAACTGCGCGCTACCTCCCTAGGACACCAAGCTGGCTAATCAGCGGGCTCCAGGTGTCTCCGCCCAGACACCCACAGGAGTAGCGAACTGCGCGCTACCTCCCTAGGACACCAAGCTGGCTAATGAGCGGGCTCCTGGTGTCTCTGCCCACACACCCACAGGAGTAGCGAACTGCGCGCTACCTCCCTAGGACACCAAGCTGGCTAATGAGCGGGCTCCTGGTGTCTCCGCCCAGACACCCACAGGAGTAGCGAACTGCGCGCTACCTCCCTAGGACACCAAGCTGGCTAATCAGCGGGCTCCTAGTGTCTCCGCCCAGACACCCACAGGAGTAGCGAACTGCGCGCTACCTCCCTAGGACACCAAGCTGGCTAATCAGCGGGCTCCTGGTGTCTCCGCCCACACACCCACAGGAGTAGCGAACTGCGCGCTACCTCCCTAGGACACCAAGCTGGCTAATGAGCGGGCTCCTGGTGTCTCCGCCCAGACACCCACAGGAGTAGCGAACTGTGCGCTACCTCCCTAGGACACCACGCTGGCTAATCAGCGGGCTCCTAGTGTCTCCGCCCAGACACCCACAGGAGTAGCGAACTGCGCGCTACCTCCCTAGGACACCAAGCTGGCTAATCAGCGGGCTCCTAGTGTCTCCGCCCAGACACCCACAGGAGTAGCGAACTGCGCGCTACCTCCCTAGGACACCAAGCTGGCTAATCAGCGGGCTCCTAGTGTCTCCGCCCAGACACCCACAGGAGTAGCGAACTGCGCGCTACCTCCCTAGGACACCAAGCTGGCTAATCAGCGGGCTCCTGGTGTCTCCGCCCACACACCCACAGGAGTAGCGAACTGCGCGCTACCTCCCTAGGACACCAAGCTGGCTAATAAGCGGGCTCCTGGTGTCTCCGCCCAGACACCCACAGGAGTAGCGAACTGCACGCTACCTCTCTAGGACACCAAGCTGGCTAATGAGCGGGCTCCTGGTGTCTCCGCCCAGACACCCACAGGGGTAGCGAACTGCGCGCTACCTCCCTAGGACACCAAGCTGGCTAATCTGCGGGCTCCAAGTGTCTCCGCCCACACACCCTCAGGAGTAGCGAACTGCGCGCTACCTCCCTAGGACACCAAGCTGGCTAATCAGCGGGCTCCTGGTGTCTCCGCCCAGACACCCACGGGAGTAGCGAACTGCGCGCTACCTCCCTAGGACACCAAGCTGGCTAATGAGCGGGCTCCTAGTGTCTCCGCCCAGACACCCACAGGGGTAGCGAACTGCGCGCTACCTCCCTAGGACACCAAGCTGGCTAATGAGCGGGCTCCTGGTGTCTCTGCCCACACACCCACAGGAGTAGCGAACTGCGCGCTACCTCCCTAGGACACCAAGCTGGCTAATGAGCGGGCTCCTGGTGTCTCTGCCCAGACACCCACAGGAGTAGCGAACTGCGCGCTACCTCCCTAGGACACCAAGCTTGCTAATCAGCGGGCTCCTGGTGTCTCCACCCAGACACCCACAGGAGTAGCGAACTGTGCGCTACCTCCCTAGGACACCACGCTGGCTAATGAGCGGGCTCCTGGTGTCTCCACCCAGACACCCACAGGAGTAGCGAACTGCGCGCTACCTCCCTAGGACACCAAGCTGGCTAATGAGCGGGCTCCTGGTGTCTCCACCCAGACACCACAGGAGTAGCGAACTGCGCGCTACCTCCCTAGGACACCAAGCTGGCTAATCAGCGGGCTCCTGGTGTCTCCGCCCAGACACCCACAGGAGTAGCGAACTGCGCGCTACCTCCCTAGGACACCAAGCTGGCTAATGAGCGGGCTCCTGGTGTCTCCACCCACACACCCACAGGAGTAGCGAACTGCGCGCTACCTCCCTAGGACACCAAGCTGGCTAATGAGCGGGCTCCTGGTGTCTCCGCCCACACACCCACAGGAGTAGCGAACTGCGCGCTACCCCCCTAGGACACCAAGCTGGCTAATAAGCGGGCTCCTGGTGTCTCCACCCAGACACCCACAGGAGTAGCGAACTGTGCGCTACCTCCCTAGGACACCAAGCTGGCTAATGAGCGGGCTCCTGGTGTCTCCGCCCAGACACCCACAGGAGTAGCGAACTGCGCGCTACCCCCCTAGGACACCAAGCTGGCTAATGAGCGGGCTCCTGGTGTCTCTGCCCAGACACCCACAAGAGTAGCGAACTGCGCGCTACCTCCCTAGGACACCAAGCTGGCTAATCAACGGGCTCCTGGTGTCTCCACCCAGACACCCACAGGAGTATCGAACTGTGCGCTACCTCCCTAGGACACCAAGCTGGCTAATGAGCGGGCTCCTGGTGTCTCCGCCCAGACACCCAGAGGAGTAGCGAACTGCGCGCTACCTCCCTAGGACACCAAGCTGGCTAATGAGCGGGCTCCTGGTGTCTCCGCCCACACACCCACAGGAGTAGCGAACTGCGCGCTACCTCCCTAGGACACCACGCTGGCTAATGAGCGGGCTCCTGGTGTCTCCGCCCAGACACCCACAGGAGTAGCGAACTGCGCGCTACCTCCCTAGGACACCAAGCTGGCTAATGAGCGGGCTCCTGGTGTCTCTGCCCACACACCCACAGGAGTAGCGAACTGCGCGCTACCTCCCTAGGACACCAAGCTGGCTAATGAGCGGGCTCCTGGTGTCTCCGCCCAGACACCCAGAGGAGTAGCGAACTGCGCGCTACCTCCCTAGGACACCAAGCTGGCTAATCAGCGGGCTCCTGGTGTCTCCGCCCACACACCCACAGGAGTAGCGAACTGCGCGCTACCTCCCTAGGACACCAAGCTGGCTAATCAGCGGGCTCCTAGTGTCTCCGCCCAGACACCCACAGGAGTAGCGAACTGCGCGCTACCTCCCTAGGACACCAAGCTGGCTAATCAGCGGGCTCCTGGTGTCTCCACCCAGACACCCTCAGGAGTAGCGAACTGCGCGCTACCTCCCTAGGACACCAAGCTGGCTAATCAGCGGGCTCCTGGTGTCTCCGCCCAGACACCCACAGGAGTAGCGAACTGCGCGCTACCTCCCTAGGACACCAAGCTGGCTAATCAGCGGGCACCTGGTGTCTCCGCCCACACACCCACAGGAGTAGCGAACTGCGCGCTACCTCCCTAGGACACCAAGCTGGCTAATGAGCGGGCTCCTGGTGTCTCCGCCCAGACACCCACAGGAGTAGCGAACTTCGCGCCACCTCCCTAGGACACCAAGCTGGCTAATCAGCAGGCTCCTGGTGTCTCTGCCCACACACCCACAGGAGTAGCGAACTGCGCGCTACCTCCCTAGGACACCAAGCTGGCTAATGAGCGGGCTCCTGGTGTCTCCGCCCAGACACCCACAGGAGTAGCGAACTGCGCGCTACCTCCCTAGGACACCAGGCTGGCTAATCAGCGGGCTCCTGGAGTCTCCGCCCACACACCCACAGGAGTAGCGAACTGCGCGCTACCTCCCTAGGACACCAAGCTGGCTAATCAGCGGGCTCCTAGTGTCTCCGCCCAGACACCCACAGGAGTAGCGAACTGCGCGCTACCTCCCTAGGACACCAAGCTGGCTAATGAGCGGGCTCCTGGTGTCTCCGCCCACACACCCACAGGAGTAGCGAACTGCGCGCTACCTCCCTAGGACACCAAGCTGGCTAATGAGCGGGCTCCTAGTGTCTCCGCCCAGACACCCACAGGAGTAGCGAACTGCGCGCTACCTCCCTAGGACACCAAGCTGGCTAATGAGCGGGCTCCTAGTGTCTCCGCCCAGACACCCACAGGAGTAGCGAACTGCGCGCTACCTCCCTAGGACACCAAGCTGGCTAATGAGCGGGCTCCTGGTGTCTCCGCCCAGACACCCACAGGAGTAGCGAACTGCGCGCTACCTCCCTAGGACACCAAGCTGGCTAATGAGCGGGCTCCTGGTGTCTCCGCCCAGACACCCACAGGAGTAGCGAACTGCGCGCTACCTCCCTAGGACACCAAGCTGGCTAATCAGCGGGCTCCTGGTGTCTCCGCCCAGACACCCACAGGAGTAGCGAACTGCGCGCTACCTCCCTAGGACACCAAGCTGGCTAATCAGCGGGCTCCTAGTGTCTCCGCCCAGACACCCACAGGAGTAGCGAACTGCGCGCTACCTCCCTAGGACACCAAGCTGGCTAATGAGCGGGCTCCTGGTGTCTCCGCCCACACACCCACAGGAGTAGCGAACTGCGCGCTACCTCCCTAGGACACCACGCTGGCTAATCAGCGGGCTCCAGGTGTCTCCGCCCAGACACCCACAGGAGTAGCGAACTGCGCGCTACCTCCCTAGGACACCAAGCTGGCTAATGAGCGGGCTCCTGGTGTCTCTGCCCACACACCCACAGGAGTAGCGAACTGCGCGCTACCTCCCTAGGACACCAAGCTGGCTAATGAGCGGGCTCCTGGTGTCTCCGCCCACACACCCACAGGAGTAGCGAACTGCGCGCTACCTCCCTAGGACACCAAGCTGGCTAATGAGCGGGCTCCTGGTGTCTCCGCCCAGACACCCACAGGAGTAGCGAACTGCGCGCTACCTCCCTAGGACACCAAGCTGGCTAATGAGCGGGCTCCTGGTGTCTCCGCCCAGACACACACAGGAGTAGCGAACTGCGCGCTACCTCCCTAGGACACCAAGCTGGCTCATCAGCGGGCTCCTTGTGTCTCCACCCAGACACCCACAGGAGTAGCGAACTGCGCGCTACCTCCCTAGGACACCAAGCTGGCTAATGAGCGGGCTCCTGGTGTCTCCGCCCAGACACCCACAGGAGTAGCGAACTGCGCGCTACCTCCCTAGGACACCAAGCTGGCTAATGAGCGGGCTCCTGGTGTCTCTGCCCAGACACACACAGGAGTAGCGAACTGCGCGCTACCTCCCTAGGACACCAAGCTGACTAATGAGCGGGCTCCTGGTGTCTCTGCCCAGACACCCACAGGAGTAGCGAACTGCGCGCTACCTCCCTAGGACACCAAGCTGGCTAATGAGCGGGCTCCTGGTGTCTCCGCCCACACACCCACAGGAGTAGCGAACTGCGCGCTACCTCCCTAGGACACCAAGCTGGCTAATCAGCGGGCTCCTGGTGTCTCCACCCACACACCCACAGGAGTAGCAAACTGCGCGCTACCTCCCTAGGACACCAAGCTGGCTAATGAGCGGGCTCCTGGTGTCTCTGCCCAGACACCCACAGGAGTAGCGAACTGCGCGCTACCTCCCTAGGACACCAAGCTGGCTAATGAGCGGGCTCCTGGTGTCTCCGCCCAGACACCCACAGGAGTAGCGAACTGCGCGCTACCTCCCTAGGACACCAAGCTGGCTAATCAGCGGGCTCCTAGTGTCTTCGCCCACACACCCACAGGAGTAGCGAACTGCGCGCTACCTCCCTAGGACACCAAGCTGGCTAATGAGCGGGCTCCTAGTGTCTCCGCCCACACACACACAGGAGTAGCGAACTGCGCGCTACCTCCCTAGGACACCAAGCGGGCTAATCAGCGGGCTCCTGGTGTCTCTGCCCACACACCCACAGGAGTAGCGAACTGCGCGCTACCTCCCTAGGACACCAAGCTGGCTAATCAGCGGGCTCCTGGTGTCTCCGCCCAGACACCCACAGGAGTAGCGAACTGCGCGCTACCTCCCTAGGACACCAAGCTGGCTAATGAGCGGGCTCCTGGTGTCTCCGCCCACACACCCACAGGAGTAGCGAACTGCGCGCTACCTCCCTAGGACACCAAGCTGGCTAATGAGCGGGCTCCTGGTGTCTCTGCCCACACACCCACAGGAGTAGCGAACTGCGCGCTACCTCCCTAGGACACCAAGCTGGCTAATGAGCGGGCTCCTGGTGTCTCCGCCCAGACACCCACAGGAGTAGCGAACTGCGCGCTACCTCCCTAGGACACCAAGCTGGCTAATCAGCGGGCTCCTGGTGTCTCCGCCCACACACCCACAGGAGTAGCGAACTGCGCGCTACCTCCCTAGGACACCAAGCTGGCTAATCAGCGGGCTCCTAGTGTCTCCGCCCAGACACCCACAGGAGTAGCGAACTGCGCGCTACCTCCCTAGGACACCAAGCTGGCTAATGAGCGGGCTCCTAGTGTCTCCGCCCAGACACCCACAGGAGTAGCGAACTGCGCGCTACCTCCCTAGGACACCAAGCTGGCTAATGAGCGGGCTCCTGGTGTCTCCACCCAGACACCCACAGGAGTAGCGAACTGCGCGCTACCTCCCTAGGACACCAAGCTGGCTAATCAGCGGGCTCCTGGTGTCTCTGCCCACACACCCACAGGAGTAGCGAACTGCGCGCTACCTCCCTAGGACACCAAGCTGGCTAATGAGCGGGCTCCTGGTGTCTCCGCCCAGACACCCACAGGAGTAGCGAACTGCGCGCTACCTCCCTAGGACACCAAGCTGGCTAATGAGCGGGCTCCTGGTGTCTTTGCCCACACACCCACAGGAGTAGCGAACTGCGCGCTACCTCCCTAGGACACCAAGCTGGCTAATGAGCGGGCTCCTGGAGTCTCCGCCCACATACCCACAGGAGTAGCGAACTGCGCGCTACCTCCCTAGGACACCAAGCTGGCTAATGAGCGGGCTCCTGGTGTCTCCGCCCAGACACCCACAGGAGTAGCGAACTGCGCGCTACCTCCCTAGGACACCAAACTGGCTAATAAGCGGGCTCCTGGTGTCTCCGCCCAGACACCCACAGGAGTAGCGAACTGCGCGCTACCTCTCTAGGACACCAAGCTGGCTAATGAGCGGGCTCCTGGTGTCTCCGCCCAGACACCCACAGGGGTAGCGAACTGCGCGCTACCTCCCTAGGACACCAAGCTGGCTAATCTGCGGTCTCCAAGTGTCTCCGCCCACACACCCACAGGAGTAGCGAACTGCGCGCTACCTCCCTAGGACACCAAGCTGGCTAATCAGCGGGCTCCTGGTGTCTCCGCCCAGACACCCACAGGAGTAGCGAACTGCGCGTTACCTCCCTAGGACACCAAGCTGGCTAATGAGCGGGCTCCTAGTGTCTCCGCCCAGACACCCACAGGTGTAGCGAACTGCGCGCTACCTCCCTAGGACACCAAGCTGGCTAATGAGCGGGCTCCTGGTGTCTCTGCCCACACACCCACAGGAGTAGCGAACTGCGCGCTACCTCCCTAGGACACCAAGCTGGCTAATGAGCGGGCTCCTGGTGTCTCTGCCCAGACACCCACAGGAGTAGCGAACTGCGCGCTACCTCCCTAGGACACCAAGCTTGCTAATCAGCGGGCTCCTGGTGTCTCCACCCAGACACCCACAGGAGTAGCGAACTGTGCGCTACCTCCCTAGGACACCACGCTGGCTAATGAGCGGGCTCCTGGTGTCTCCACCCAGACACCCACAGGAGTAGCGAACTGCGCGCTACCTCCCTAGGACACCAAGCTGGCTAATGAGCGGGCTCCTGGTGTCTCCACCCAGACACCACAGGAGTAGCGAATTGCGCGCTACCTCCCTAGGACACCAAGCTGGCTAATCAGCGGGCTCCTGGTGTCTCCGCCCAGACACCCACAGGAGTAGCGAACTGCGCGCTACCTCCCTAGGACAACAAGCTGGCTAATGAGCGGGCTCCTGGTGTCTCCACCCACACACCCACAGGAGTAGCGAACTGCGCGCTACCTCCCTAGGACACCAAGCTGGCTAATGAGCGGGCTCCTGGTGTCTCCGCCCACACACCCACAGGAGTAGCGAACTGCGCGCTACCCCCCTAGGACACCAAGCTGGCTAATAAGCGGGCTCCTGGTGTCTCCACCCAGACACCCACAGGAGTAGCGAACTGTGCGCTACCTCCCTAGGACACCAAGCTGGCTAATGAGCGGGCTCCTGGTGTCTCCGCCCAGACACCCACAGGAGTAGCGAACTGCGCGCTACCCCCCTAGGACACCAAGCTGGCTAATGAGCGGGCTCCTGGTGTCTCTGCCCAGACACCCACAAGAGTAGCGAACTGCGCGCTACCTCCCTAGGACACCAAGCTGGCTAATCAACGGGCTCCTGGTGTCTCCACCCAGACACCCACAGGAGTAGCGAACTGTGCGGTACCTCCCTAGGACACCAAGCTGGCTAATGGGCGGGCTCCTGGTGTCTCCGCCCAGACACCCAGAGGAGTAGCGAACTGCGCGCTACCTCCCTAGGACACCAAGCTGGCTAATGAGCGGGCTCCTGGTGTCTCCGCCCACACACCCACAGGAGTAGCGAACTGCGCGCTACCTCCCTAGGACACCACGCTGGCTAATGAGCGGGCTCCTGGTGTCTCCGCCCAGACACCCACAGGAGTAGCGAACTGCGCGGTACCTCCCTAGGACACCAAGCTGGCTAATGAGCGGGCTCCTGGTGTCTCTGCCCACACACCCACAGGAGTAGCGAACTGCGCGCTACCTCCCTAGGACACCAAGCTGGCTAATGAGCGGGCTCCTGGTGTCTCCGCCCAGACACCCACAGGAGTAGCGAACTGCGCGCTACCTCCCTAGGACACCAAGCTGGCTAATCCGCGGGCTCCTGGTGTCTCCGCCCACACACCCACAGGAGTAGCGAACTGCGCGCTACCTCCCTAGGACACCAAGCTGGCTAATCAGCGGGCTCCTAGTGTCTCCGCCCAGACACCCACAGGAGTAGCGAACTGCGCGCTACCTCCCTAGGACACCAAGCTGGCTAATCAGCGGGCTCCTGGTGTCTCCACCCAGACACCCACAGGAGTAGCGAACTGCGCGCTACCTCCCTAGGACACCAAGCTGGCTAATCAGCGGGCTCCTGGTGTCTCCGCCCAGACACCCACAGGAGTAGCGAACTGCGCGCTACCTCCCTAGGACACCAAGCTGGCTAATCAGCGGGCTCCTGGTGTCTCCGCCCACACACCCACAGGAGTAGCGAACTGCGCGCTACCTCCCTAGGACACCAAGCTGGCTAATGAGCGGGCTCCTGGTGTCTCCGCCCAGACACCCACAGGAGTAGCGAACTGCGCGCTACCTCCCTAGGACACCAAGCTGGCTAATCAGCAGGCTCCTGGTGTCTCTGCCCACACACCCACAGGAGTAGCGAACTGCGCGCTACCTCCCTAGGACACCAAGCTGGCTAATGAGCGGGCTCCTGGTGTCTCCGCCCAGACACCCACAGGAGTAGCGAACTGCGCGCTACCTCCCTAGGACACCAGGCTGGCTAATCAGCGGGCTCCTGGTGTCTCCGCCCACACACCCACAGGAGTAGCGAACTGCGCGCTACCTCCCTAGGACACCAAGCTGGCTAATCAGCGGGCTCCTAGTGTCTCCGCCCAGACCCCCACAGGAGTAGCGAACTGCGCGCTACCTCCCTAGGACACCAAGCTGGCTAATGAGCGGGCTCCTGGTGTCTCCGCCCACACACCCACAGGAGTAGCGAACTGCGCGCTACCTCCCTAGGACACCAAGCTGGCTAATGAGCGGGCTCCTAGTGTCTCCGCCCAGACACCCACAGGAGTAGCGAACTGCGCGCTACCTCCCTAGGACACCAAGCTGGCTAATGAGCGGGCTCCTAGTGTCTCCGCCCAGACACCCACAGGAGTAGCGAACTGCGCGCTACCTCCCTAGGACACCAAGCTGGCTAATGAGCGGGCTCCTGGTGTCTCCGCCCAGACACCCACAGGAGTAGCGAACTGCGCGCTACCTCCCTAGGACACCAAGCTGGCTAATGAGCGGGCTCCTGGTGTCTCCGCCCAGACACCCACAGGAGTAGCGAACTGCGCGCTACCTCCCTAGGACACCAAGCTGGCTAATCAGCGGGCTCCTGGTGTCTCCGCCCAGACACCCACAGGAGTAGCGAACTGCGCGCTACCTCCCTAGGACACCAAGCTGGCTAATCAGCGGGCTCCTAGTGTCTCCGCCCAGACACCCACAGGAGTAGCGAACTGCGCGCTACCTCCCTAGGACACCAAGCTGGCTAATGAGCGGGCTCCTGGTGTCTCCGCCCACACACCCACAGGAGTAGCGAACTGCGCGCTACCTCCCTAGGACACCACGCTGGCTAATCAGCGGGCTCCAGGTGTATCCGCCCAGACACCCACAGGAGTAGCGAACTGCGCGCTACCTCCCTAGGACACCAAGCTGGCTAATCAGCGGGCTCCTGGTGTCTCTGCCCACACACCCACAGGAGTAGCGAACTGCGCGCTACCTCCCTAGGACACCAAGCTGGCTAATCAGCGGGCTCCTGGTGTCTCCGCCCAGACACCCACAGGAGTAGCGAACTGCGCGCTACCTCCCTAGGACACCAAGCTGGCTAATGAGCGGGCTCCTAGTGTCTCCGCCCAGACACCCACAGGGGTAGCGAACTGCGCGCTACCTCCCTAGGACACCAAGCTGGCTAATGAGCGGGCTCCTGGTGTCTCTGCCCACACACCCACAGGAGTAGCGAACTGCGCGCTACCTCCCTAGGACACCAAGCTGGCTAATGAGCGGGCTCCTGGTGTCTCTGCCCAGACACCCACAGGAGTAGCGAACTGCGCGCTACCTCCCTAGGACACCAAGCTTGCTAATCAGCGGGCTCCTGGTGTCTCCACCCAGACACCCACAGGAGTAGCGAACTGTGCGCTACCTCCCTAGGACACCACGCTGGCTAATGAGCGGGCTCCTGGTGTCTCCACCCAGACACCCACAGGAGTAGCGAACTGCGCGCTACCTCCCTAGGACACCAAGCTGGCTAATGAGCGGGCTCCTGGTGTCTCCACCCAGACACCACAGGAGTAGCGAACTGCGCGCTACCTCCCTAGGACACCAAGCTGGCTAATCAGCGGGCTCCTGGTGTCTCCGCCCAGACACCCACAGGAGTAGCGAACTGCGCGCTACCTCCCTAGGACACCAAGCTGGCTAATGAGCGGGCTCCTGGTGTCTCCACCCACACACCCACAGGAGTAGCGAACTGCGCGCTACCTCCCTAGGACACCAAGCTGGCTAATGAGCGGGCTCCTGGTGTCTCCGCCCACACACCCACAGGAGTAGCGAACTGCGCGCTACCCCCCTAGGACACCAAGCTGGCTAATAAGCGGGCTCCTGGTGTCTCCACCCAGACACCCACAGGAGTAGCGAACTGTGCGCTACCTCCCTAGGACACCAAGCTGGCTAATGAGCGGGCTCCTGGTGTCTCCGCCCAGACACCCACAGGAGTAGCGAACTGCGCGCTACCCCCCTAGGACACCAAGCTGGCTAATGAGCGGGCTCCTGGTGTCTCTGCCCAGACACCCACAAGAGTAGCGAACTGCGCGCTACCTCCCTAGGACACCAAGCTGGCTAATCAACGGGCTCCTGGTGTCTCCACCCAGACACCCACAGGAGTAGCGAACTGTGCGCTACCTCCCTAGGACACCAAGCTGGCTAATGAGCGGGCTCCTGGTGTCTCCGCCCAGACACCCAGAGGAGTAGCGAACTGCGCGCTACCTCCCTAGGACACCAAGCTGGCTAATGAGCGGGCTCCTGGTGTCTCCGCCCACACACCCACAGGAGTAGCGAACTGCGCGCTACCTCCCTAGGACACCACGCTGGCTAATGAGCGGGCTCCTGGTGTCTCCGCCCAGACACCCACAGGAGTAGCGAACTGCGCGCTACCTCCCTAGGACACCAAGCTGGCTAATGAGCGGGCTCCTGGTGTCTCTGCCCACACACCCACAGGAGTAGCGAACTGCGCGCTACCTCCCTAGGACACCAAGCTGGCTAATGAGCGGGCTCCTGGTGTCTCCGCCCAGACACCCAGAGGAGTAGCGAACTGCGCGCTACCTCCCTAGGACACCAAGCTGGCTAATCAGCGGGCTCCTGGTGTCTCCGCCCACACACCCACAGGAGTAGCGAACTGCGCGCTACCTCCCTAGGACACCAAGCTGGCTAATCAGCGGGCTCCTAGTGTCTCCGCCCAGACACCCACAGGAGTAGCGAACTGCGCGCTACCTCCCTAGGACACCAAGCTGGCTAATCAGCGGGCTCCTGGTGTCTCCACCCAGACACCCACAGGAGTAGCGAACTGCGCGCTACCTCCCTAGGACACCAAGCAGGCTAATCAGCGGGCTCCTGGTGTCTCCGCCCAGACACCCACAGGAGTAGCGAACTGCGCGCTACCTCCCTAGGACACCAAGCTGGCTAATCAGCGGGCACCTGGTGTCTCCGCCCACACACCCACAGGAGTAGCGAACTGCGCGCTACCTCCCTAGGACACCAAGCTGGCTAATGAGCGGGCTCCTGGTGTCTCCGCCCAGACACCCACAGGAGTAGCGAACTTCGCGCCACCTCCCTAGGACACCAAGCTGGCTAATCAGCAGGCTCCTGGTGTCTCTGCCCACACACCCACAGGAGTAGCGAACTGCGCGCTACCTCCCTAGGACACCAAGCTGGCTAATGAGCGGGCTCCTGGTGTCTCCGCCCAGACACCCACAGGAGTAGCGAACTGCGCGCTACCTCCCTAGGACACCAGGCTGGCTAATCAGCGGGCTCCTGGTGTCTCCGCCCACACACCCACAGGAGTAGCGAACTGCGCGCTACCTCCCTAGGACACCAAGCTGGCTAATCAGCGGGCTCCTAGTGTCTCCGCCCAGACACCCACAGGAGTAGCGAACTGCGCGCTACCTCCCTAGGACACCAAGCTGGCTAATGAGCGGGCTCCTGGTGTCTCCGCCCACACACCCACAGGAGTAGCGAACTGCGCGCTACCTCCCTAGGACACCAAGCTGGCTAATGAGCGGGCTCCTAGTGTCTCCGCCCAGACACCCACAGGAGTAGCGAACTGCGCGCTACCTCCCTAGGACACCAAGCTGGCTAATGAGCGGGCTCCTAGTGTCTCCGCCCAGACACCCACAGGAGTAGCGAACTGCGCGCTACCTCCCTAGGACACCAAGCTGGCTAATGAGCGGGCTCCTGGTGTCTCCGCCCAGACACCCACAGGAGTAGCGAACTGCGCGCTACCTCCCTAGGACACCAAGCTGGCTAATGAGCGGGCTCCTGGTGTCTCCGCCCAGACACCCACAGGAGTAGCGAACTGCGCGCTACCTCCCTAGGACACCAAGCTGGCTAATCAGCGGGCTCCTGGTGTCTCCGCCCAGACACCCACAGGAGTAGCGAACTGCGCGCTACCTCCCTAGGACACCAAGCTGGCTAATCAGCGGGCTCCTAGTGTCTCCGCCCAGACACCCACAGGAGTAGCGAACTGCGCGCTACCTCCCTAGGACACCAAGCTGGCTAATGAGCGGGCTCCTGGTGTCTCCGCCCACACACCCACAGGAGTAGCGAACTGCGCGCTACCTCCCTAGGACACCACGCTGGCTAATCAGCGGGCTCCAGGTGTCTCCGCCCAGACACCCACAGGAGTAGCGAACTGCGCGCTACCTCCCTAGGACACCAAGCTGGCTAATGAGCGGGCTCCTGGTGTCTCTGCCCACACACCCACAGGAGTAGCGAACTGCGCGCTACCTCCCTAGGACACCAAGCTGGCTAATGAGCGGGCTCCTGGTGTCTCCGCCCACACACCCACAGGAGTAGCGAACTGCGCGCTACCTCCCTAGGACACCAAGCTGGCTAATGAGCGGGCTCCTGGTGTCTCCGCCCAGACACCCACAGGAGTAGCGAACTGCGCGCTACCTCCCTAGGACACCAAGCTGGCTAATGAGCGGGCTCCTGGTGTCTCCGCCCAGACACACACAGGAGTAGCGAACTGCGCGCTACCTCCCTAGGACACCAAGCTGGCTCATCAGCGGGCTCCTTGTGTCTCCACCCAGACACCCACAGGAGTAGCGAACTGCGCGCTACCTCCCTAGGACACCAAGCTGGCTAATGAGCGGGCTCCTGGTGTCTCCGCCCAGACACCCACAGGAGTAGCGAACTGCGCGCTACCTCCCTAGGACACCAAGCTGGCTAATGAGCGGGCTCCTGGTGTCTCTGCCCAGACACACACAGGAGTAGCGAACTGCGCGCTACCTCCCTAGGACACCAAGCTGACTAATGAGCGGGCTCCTGGTGTCTCTGCCCAGACACCCACAGGAGTAGCGAACTGCGCGCTACCTCCCTAGGACACCAAGCTGGCTAATGAGCGGGCTCCTGGTGTCTCCGCCCACACACCCACAGGAGTAGCGAACTGCGCGCTACCTCCCTAGGACACCAAGCTGGCTAATCAGCGGGCTCCTGGTGTCTCCACCCACACACCCACAGGAGTAGCAAACTGCGCGCTACCTCCCTAGGACACCAAGCTGGCTAATGAGCGGGCTCCTGGTGTCTCTGCCCAGACACCCACAGGAGTAGCGAACTGCGCGCTACCTCCCTAGGACACCAAGCTGGCTAATGAGCGGGCTCCTGGTGTCTCCGCCCAGACACCCACAGGAGTAGCGAACTGCGCGCTACCTCCCTAGGACACCAAGCTGGCTAATCAGCGGGCTCCTAGTGTCTTCGCCCACACACCCACAGGAGTAGCGAACTGCGCGCTACCTCCCTAGGACACCAAGCTGGCTAATGAGCGGGCTCCTAGTGTCTCCGCCCACACACACACAGGAGTAGCGAACTGCGCGCTACCTCCCTAGGACACCAAGCGGGCTAATCAGCGGGCTCCTGGTGTCTCTGCCCACACACCCACAGGAGTAGCGAACTGCGCGCTACCTCCCTAGGACACCAAGCTGGCTAATCAGCGGGCTCCTGGTGTCTCCGCCCAGACACCCACAGGAGTAGCGAACTGCGCGCTACCTCCCTAGGACACCAAGCTGGCTAATGAGCGGGCTCCTGGTGTCTCCGCCCACACACCCACAGGAGTAGCGAACTGCGCGCTACCTCCCTAGGACACCAAGCTGGCTAATGAGCGGGCTCCTGGTGTCTCTGCCCACACACCCACAGGAGTAGCGAACTGCGCGCTACCTCCCTAGGACACCAAGCTGGCTAATGAGCGGGCTCCTGGTGTCTCCGCCCAGACACCCACAGGAGTAGCGAACTGCGCGCTACCTCCCTAGGACACCAAGCTGGCTAATCAGCGGGCTCCTGGTGTCTCCGCCCACACACCCACAGGAGTAGCGAACTGCGCGCTACCTCCCTAGGACACCAAGCTGGCTAATCAGCGGGCTCCTAGTGTCTCCGCCCAGACACCCACAGGAGTAGCGAACTGCGCGCTACCTCCCTAGGACACCAAGCTGGCTAATGAGCGGGCTCCTAGTGTCTCCGCCCAGACACCCACAGGAGTAGCGAACTGCGCGCTACCTCCCTAGGACACCAAGCTGGCTAATGAGCGGGCTCCTGGTGTCTCCACCCAGACACCCACAGGAGTAGCGAACTGCGCGCTACCTCCCTAGGACACCAAGCTGGCTAATCAGCGGGCTCCTGGTGTCTCTGCCCACACACCCACAGGAGTAGCGAACTGCGCGCTACCTCCCTAGGACACCAAGCTGGCTAATGAGCGGGCTCCTGGTGTCTCCGCCCAGACACCCACAGGAGTAGCGAACTGCGCGCTACCTCCCTAGGACACCAAGCTGGCTAATGAGCGGGCTCCTGGTGTCTCTGCCCACACACCCACAGGAGTAGCGAACTGCGCGCTACCTCCCTAGGACACCAAGCTGGCTAATGAGCGGGCTCCTGGTGTCTCCGCCCACATACCCACAGGAGTAGCGAACTGCGCGCTACCTCCCTAGGACACCAAGCTGGCTAATGAGCGGGCTCCTGGTGTCTCCGCCCAGACACCCACAGGAGTAGCGAACTGCGCGCTACCTCCCTAGGACACCAAGCTGGCTAATGAGCGGGCTCCTGGTGTCTCTGCCCAGACACCCACAGGAGTAGCGAACTGCGCGCTACCTCCCTAGGACACCAAGCTGGCTAATCAGCGGGCTCCTGGTGTCTCCGCCCAGACACCCACAGGAGTAGCGAACTGCGCGCTACCTCCCTAGGACACCAAGCTGGCTAATGAGCGGGCTCCAGGTGTCTCCGCCCACACACCCACAGGAGTAGCGAACTGCGCGCTACCTCCCTAGGACACCAAGCTGGCTAATGAGCGGGCTCCTGGTGTCTCCGCCCACACACCCACAGGAGTAGCGAACTGCGCGCTACCTCCCTAGGACACCAAGCTGGCTAATGAGCGGGCTCCTGGTGTCTCCGCCCACTCACCCACAGGAGTAGCGAACTGCGCGCTACCTCCCTAGGACACCAAGCTGGCTAATCAGCGGGCTCCTAGTGTCTCCGCCCAGACACCCACAGGAGTAGCGAACTGCGCGCTACCTCCCTGGGACACCAAGCTGGCTAATGAGCGGGCTCCTGGTGTCTCCGCCCAGACACCCACAGGAGTAGCGAACTGCGCGCTACCTCCCTAGGACACCAAGCTGGCTAATGAGCGGGCTCCTGGTGTCTCTGCCCAGACACCCACAGGAGTAGCGAACTGCGCGCTACCTCCCTAGGACACCAAGCTGGCTAATCAGCGGGCTCCAGGTGTCTCCGCCCAGACACCCACAGGAGTAGCGAACTGCGCGCTACCTCCCTAGGACACCAAGCTGGCTAATGAGCGGGCTCCTGGTGTCTCTGCCCACACACCCACAGGAGTAGCGAACTGCGCGCTACCTCCCTAGGACACCAAGCTGGCTAATGAGCGGGCTCCTGGTGTCTCCGCCCAGACACCCACAGGAGTAGCGAACTGCGCGCTACCTCCCTAGGACACCAAGCTGGCTAATCAGCGGGCTCCTAGTGTCTCCGCCCAGACACCCACAGGAGTAGCGAACTGCGCGCTACCTCCCTAGGACACCAAGCTGGCTAATCAGCGGGCTCCTGGTGTCTCCGCCCACACACCCACAGGAGTAGCGAACTGCGCGCTACCTCCCTAGGACACCAAGCTGGCTAATGAGCGGGCTCCTGGTGTCTCCGCCCAGACACCCACAGGAGTAGCGAACTGTGCGCTACCTCCCTAGGACACCACGCTGGCTAATCAGCGGGCTCCTAGTGTCTCCGCCCAGACACCCACAGGAGTAGCGAACTGCGCGCTACCTCCCTAGGACACCAAGCTGGCTAATGAGCGGGCTCCAGGTGTCTCCGCCCACACACCCACAGGATTAGCGAACTGCGCGCTACCTCCCTAGGACACCAAGCTGGCTAATGAGCGGGCTCCTGGTGTCTCCGCCCACACACCCACAGGAGTAGCGAACTGCGCGCTACCTCCCTAGGACACCAAGCTGGCTAATGAGCGGGCTCCTGGTGTCTCCGCCCACTCACCCACAGGAGTAGCGAACTGCGCGCTACCTCCCTAGGACACCAAGCTGGCTAATCAGCGGGCTCCTAGTGTCTACGCCCAGACACCCACAGGAGTAGCGAACTGCGCTCTACCTCCCTGGGACACCAAGCTGGCTAATGAGCGGGCTCCTGGTGTCTCCGCCCAGACACCCACAGGAGTAGCGAACTGCGCGCTACCTCCCTAGGACACCAAGCTGGCTAATGAGCGGGCTCCTGGTGTCTCTGCCCAGACACCCACAGGAGTAGCGAACTGCGCGCTACCTCCCTAGGACACCAAGCTGGCTAATCAGCGGGCTCCAGGTGTCTCCGCCCAGACACCCACAGGAGTAGCGAACTGCGCGCTACCTCCCTAGGACACCAAGCTGGCTAATGAGCGGGCTCCTGGTGTCTCTGCCCACACACCCACAGGAGTAGCGAACTGCGCGCTACCTCCCTAGGACACCAAGCTGGCTAATGAGCGGGCTCCTGGTGTCTCCGCCCAGACACCCACAGGAGTAGCGAACTGCGCGCTACCTCCCTAGGACACCAAGCTGGCTAATCAGCGGGCTCCTAGTGTCTCCGCCCAGACACCCACAGGAGTAGCGAACTGCGCGCTACCTCCCTAGGACACCAAGCTGGCTAATCAGCGGGCTCCTGGTGTCTCCGCCCACACACCCACAGGAGTAGCGAACTGCGCGCTACCTCCCTAGGACACCAAGCTGGCTAATGAGCGGGCTCCTGGTGTCTCCGCCCAGACACCCACAGGAGTAGCGAACTGTGCGCTACCTCCCTAGGACACCACGCTGGCTAATCAGCGGGCTCCTAGTGTCTCCGCCCAGACACCCACAGGAGTAGCGAACTGCGCGCTACCTCCCTAGGACACCAAGCTGGCTAATCAGCGGGCTCCTAGTGTCTCCGCCCAGACACCCACAGGAGTAGCGAACTGCGCGCTACCTCCCTAGGACACCAAGCTGGCTAATCAGCGGGCTCCTAGTGTCTCCGCCCAGACACCCACAGGAGTAGCGAACTGCGCGCTACCTCCCTAGGACACCAAGCTGGCTAATCAGCGGGCTCCTGGTGTCTCCGCCCACACACCCACAGGAGTAGCGAACTGCGCGCTACCTCCCTAGGACACCAAACTGGCTAATAAGCGGGCTCCTGGTGTCTCCGCCCAGACACCCACAGGAGTAGCGAACTGCGCGCTACCTCTCTAGGACACCAAGCTGGCTAATGAGCGGGCTCCTGGTGTCTCCGCCCAGACACCCACAGGGGTAGCGAACTGCGCGCTACCTCCCTAGGACACCAAGCTGGCTAATCTGCGGTCTCCAAGTGTCTCCGCCCACACACCCACAGGAGTAGCGAACTGCGCGCTACCTCCCTAGGACACCAAGCTGGCTAATCAGCGGGCTCCTGGTGTCTCCGCCCAGACACCCACAGGAGTAGCGAACTGCGCGTTACCTCCCTAGGACACCAAGCTGGCTAATGAGCGGGCTCCTAGTGTCTCCGCCCAGACACCCACAGGTGTAGCGAACTGCGCGCTACCTCCCTAGGACACCAAGCTGGCTAATGAGCGGGCTCCTGGTGTCTCTGCCCACACACCCACAGGAGTAGCGAACTGCGCGCTACCTCCCTAGGACACCAAGCTGGCTAATGAGCGGGCTCCTGGTGTCTCTGCCCAGACACCCACAGGAGTAGCGAACTGCGCGCTACCTCCCTAGGACACCAAGCTTGCTAATCAGCGGGCTCCTGGTGTCTCCACCCAGACACCCACAGGAGTAGCGAACTGTGCGCTACCTCCCTAGGACACCACGCTGGCTAATGAGCGGGCTCCTGGTGTCTCCACCCAGACACCCACAGGAGTAGCGAACTGCGCGCTACCTCCCTAGGACACCAAGCTGGCTAATGAGCGGGCTCCTGGTGTCTCCACCCAGACACCACAGGAGTAGCGAATTGCGCGCTACCTCCCTAGGACACCAAGCTGGCTAATCAGCGGGCTCCTGGTGTCTCCGCCCAGACACCCACAGGAGTAGCGAACTGCGCGCTACCTCCCTAGGACAACAAGCTGGCTAATGAGCGGGCTCCTGGTGTCTCCACCCACACACCCACAGGAGTAGCGAACTGCGCGCTACCTCCCTAGGACACCAAGCTGGCTAATGAGCGGGCTCCTGGTGTCTCCGCCCACACACCCACAGGAGTAGCGAACTGCGCGCTACCCCCCTAGGACACCAAGCTGGCTAATAAGCGGGCTCCTGGTGTCTCCACCCAGACACCCACAGGAGTAGCGAACTGTGCGCTACCTCCCTAGGACACCAAGCTGGCTAATGAGCGGGCTCCTGGTGTCTCCGCCCAGACACCCACAGGAGTAGCGAACTGCGCGCTACCCCCCTAGGACACCAAGCTGGCTAATGAGCGGGCTCCTGGTGTCTCTGCCCAGACACCCACAAGAGTAGCGAACTGCGCGCTACCTCCCTAGGACACCAAGCTGGCTAATCAACGGGCTCCTGGTGTCTCCACCCAGACACCCACAGGAGTAGCGAACTGTGCGGTACCTCCCTAGGACACCAAGCTGGCTAATGAGCGGGCTCCTGGTGTCTCCGCCCAGACACCCAGAGGAGTAGCGAACTGCGCGCTACCTCCCTAGGACACCAAGCTGGCTAATGAGCGGGCTCCTGGTGTCTCCGCCCACACACCCACAGGAGTAGCGAACTGCGCGCTACCTCCCTAGGACACCACGCTGGCTAATGAGCGGGCTCCTGGTGTCTCCGCCCAGACACCCACAGGAGTAGCGAACTGCGCGGTACCTCCCTAGGACACCAAGCTGGCTAATGAGCGGGCTCCTGGTGTCTCTGCCCACACACCCACAGGAGTAGCGAACTGCGCGCTACCTCCCTAGGACACCAAGCTGGCTAATGAGCGGGCTCCTGGTGTCTCCGCCCAGACACCCACAGGAGTAGCGAACTGCGCGCTACCTCCCTAGGACACCAAGCTGGCTAATCAGCGGGCTCCTGGTGTCTCCGCCCACACACCCACAGGAGTAGCGAACTGCGCGCTACCTCCCTAGGACACCAAGCTGGCTAATCAGCGGGCTTCTAGTGTCTCCGCTTAGACACCCACAGGAGTAGCGAACTGCGCGCTACCTCCCTAGGACACCAAGCTGGCTAATCAGCGGGCTCCTGGTGTCTCCACCCAGACACCCACAGGAGTAGCGAACTGCGCGCTACCTCCCTAGGACACCAAGCTGGCTAATCAGCGGGCTCCTGGTGTCTCCGCCCAGACACCCACAGGAGTAGCGAACTGCGCGCTACCTCCCTAGGACACCAAGCTGGCTAATCAGCGGGCTCCTGGTGTCTCCGCCCACACACCCACAGGAGTAGCGAACTGCGCGCTACCTCCCTAGGACACCAAGCTGGCTAATGAGCGGGCTCCTGGTGTCTCCGCCCAGACACCCACAGGAGTAGCGAACTGCGCGCTACCTCCCTAGGACACCAAGCTGGCTAATCAGCAGGCTCCTGGTGTCTCTGCCCACACACCCACAGGAGTAGCGAACTGCGCGCTACCTCCCTAGGACACCAAGCTGGCTAATGAGCGGGCTCCTGGTGTCTCCGCCCAGACACCCACAGGAGTAGCGAACTGCGCGCTACCTCCCTAGGACACCAGGCTGGCTAATCAGCGGGCTCCTGGTGTCTCCGCCCACACACCCACAGGAGTAGCGAACTGCGCGCTACCTCCCTAGGACACCAAGCTGGCTAATCAGCGGGCTCCTAGTGTCTCCGCCCAGACCCCCACAGGAGTAGCGAACTGCGCGCTACCTCCCTAGGACACCAAACTGGCTAATGAGCGGGCTCCTGGTGTCTCCGCCCACACACCCACAGGAGTAGCGAACTGCGCGCTACCTCCCTAGGACACCAAGCTGGCTAATGAGCGGGCTCCTAGTGTCTCCGCCCAGACACCCACAGGAGTAGCGAACTGCGCGCTACCTCCCTAGGACACCAAGCTGGCTAATGAGCGGGCTCCTAGTGTCTCCGCCCAGACACCCACAGGAGTAGCGAACTGCGCGCTACCTCCCTAGGACACCAAGCTGGCTAATGAGCGGGCTCCTGGTGTCTCCGCCCAGACACCCACAGGAGTAGCGAACTGCGCGCTACCTCCCTAGGACACCAAGCTGGCTAATGAGCGGGCTCCTGGTGTCTCCGCCCAGACACCCACAGGAGTAGCGAACTGCGCGCTACCTCCCTAGGACACCAAGCTGGCTAATCAGCGGGCTCCTGGTGTCTCCGCCCAGACACCCACAGGAGTAGCGAACTGCGCGCTACCTCCCTAGGACACCAAGCTGGCTAATCAGCGGGCTCCTAGTGTCTCCGCCCAGACACCCACAGGAGTAACGAACTGCGCGCTACCTCCCTAGGACACCAAGCTGGCTAATGAGCGGGCTCCTGGTGTCTCCGCCCACACACCCACAGGAGTAGCGAACTGCGCGCTACCTCCCTAGGACACCACGCTGGCTAATCAGCGGGCTCCAGGTGTATCCGCCCAGACACCCACAGGAGTAGCGAACTGCGCGCTACCTCCCTAGGACACCAAGCTGGCTAATCAGCGGGCTCCTGGTGTCTCTGCCCACACACCCACAGGAGTAGCGAACTGCGCGCTACCTCCCTAGGACACCAAGCTGGCTAATCAGCGGGCTCCTAGTGTCTCTGCCCAGACACCCACAGGAGTAGCGAACTGCGCACTACCTCCCTAGGACACCAAGCGGGCTAATGAGCGGGCTCCTGGTGTCTCCGCCCACACATCACAGGAGAAGCGAACTGCGCGCTACCTCCCTAGGACACCACGCTGGCTAATGAGCGGGCTCCTGGTGTCTCCGCCCACACACCCACAGGAGTAGCGAACTGCGCGCTACCTCCCTAGGACACCAAGCTGGCTAATGAGCGGGCTCCTAGTGTCTCCGCCCACACACCCACAGGAGTAGCGAACTGCGCGCTACCTCCCTAGGACACCAAGCGGGCTAATCAGCGGGCTCCTGGTGTCTCTGCCCACACACCCACAGGAGTAGCGAACTGCGCGCTACCTCCCTAGGACACCAAGCTGGCTAATGAGCGGGCTCCTAGTGTCTCCGCCCAGACACCCACAGGAGTAGCGAACTGCGCGCTACCTCCCTAGGACACCAAGCTGGCTAATGAGCGGGCTCCTGGTGTCTCCACCCAGACACCCACAGGAGTAGCGAACTGCGCGCTACCTCCCTAGGACACCAAGCTGGCTAATCAGCGGGCTCCTGGTGTCTCTGCCCACACACCCACAGGAGTAGCGAACTGCGCGCTACCTCCCTAGGACACCAAGCTGGCTAATGAGCGGGCTCCTGGTGTCTCCGCCCAGACACCCACAGGAGTAGCGAACTGCGCGCTACCTCCCTAGGACACCAAGCTGGCTAATGAGCGGGCTCCTGGTGTCTCTGCCCACACACCCACAGGAGTAGCGAACTGCGCGCTACCTCCCTAGGACACCAAGCTGGCTAATGAGCGGGCTCCTGGTGTCTCCGCCCACACACCCACAGGAGTAGCGAACTGCGCGCTACCTCCCTAGGCCACCAAGCTGGCTAAGGAGCGGGCTCCTGGTGTCTCCGCCCTGACACCCACAGGAGTAGCGAACTGCGCGCTACCTCCCTAGGACACCAAGCTGGCTAATGAGCGGGCTCCTGGTGCCTCTGCCCAGACACCCACAGGAGTAGCGAACTGCGCGCTACCTCCCTAGGACACCAAGCTGGCTAATCAGCGGGCTCCTGGTGTCTCCGCCCAGACACCCACAGGAGTAGCGAACTGCGCGCTACCTCCCTAGGACACCAAGCTGGCTAATGAGCGGGCTCCAGGTGTCTCCGCCCACACACCCACAGGAGTAGCGAACTGCGCGCTACCTCCCTAGGACACCAAGCTGGCTAATGAGCGGGCTCCTGGTGTCTCCGCCCACACACCCACAGGAGTAGCGAACTGCGCGCTACCTCCCTAGGACACCAAGCTGGCTAATGAGCGGGCTCCTGGTGTCTCCGCCCACACACCCACAGGAGTAGCGAACTGCGCGCTACCTCCCTAGGACACCAAGCTGGCTAATCAGCGGGCTCCTAGTGTCTCCGCCCAGACACCCACAGGAGTAGCGAACTGCGCGCTACCTCCCTGGGACACCAAGCTGGCTAATGAGCGGGCTCCTGGTGTCTCCGCCCAGACACCCACAGGAGTAGCGAACTGCGCGCTACCTCCCTAGGACACCAAGCTGGCTAATGAGCGGGCTCCTGGTGTCTCTGCCCAGACACCCACAGGAGTAGCGAACTGCGCGCTACCTCCCTAGGACACCAAGCTGGCTAATCAGCGGGCTCCAGGTGTCTCCGCCCAGACACCCACAGGAGTAGCGAACTGCGCGCTACCTCCCTAGGACACCAAGCTGGCTAATGAGCGGGCTCCTGGTGTCTCTGCCCACACACCCACAGGAGTAGCGAACTGCGCGCTACCTCCCTAGGACACCAAGCTGGCTAATGAGCGGGCTCCTGGTGTCTCCGCCCAGACACCCACAGGAGTAGCGAACTGCGCGCTACCTCCCTAGGACACCAAGCTGGCTAATCAGCGGGCTCCTAGTGTCTCCGCCCAGACACCCACAGGAGTAGCGAACTGCGCGCTACCTCCCTAGGACACCAAGCTGGCTAATCAGCAGGCTCCTGGTGTCTCCGCCCACACACCCACAGGAGTAGCGAACTGCGCGCTACCTCCCTAGGACACCAAGCTGGCTAATGAGCGGGCTCCTGGTGTCTCCGCCCAGACACCCACAGGAGTAGCGAACTGTGCGCTACCTCCCTAGGACACCACGCTGGCTAATCAGCGGGCTCCTAGTGTCTCCGCCCAGACACCCACAGGAGTAGCGAACTGCGCGCTACCTCCCTAGGACACCAAGCTGGCTAATCAGCGGGCTCCTAGTGTCTCCGCCCAGACACCCACAGGAGTAGCGAACTGCGCGCTACCTCCCTAGGACACCAAGCTGGCTAATCAGCGGGCTCCTAGTGTCTCCGCCCAGACACCCACAGGAGTAGCGAACTGCGCGCTACCTCCCTAGGACACCAAGCTGGCTAATCAGCGGGCTCCTGGTGTCTCCGCCCACACACCCACAGGAGTAGCGAACTGCGCGCTACCTCCCTAGGACACCAAGCTGGCTAATAAGCGGGCTCCTGGTGTCTCCGCCCAGACACCCACAGGAGTAGCGAACTGCGCGCTACCTCCCTAGGACACCAAGCTGGCTAATGAGCGGGCTCCTGGTGTCTCCACCCAGACACCACAGGAGTAGCGAACTGCGCGCTACCTCCCTAGGACACCAAGCTGGCTAATCAGCGGGCTCCTGGTGTCTCCGCCCAGACACCCACAGGAGTAGCGAACTGCGCGCTACCTCCCTAGGACACCAAGCTGGCTAATGAGCGGGCTCCTGGTGTCTCCACCCACACACCCACAGCAGTAGCGAACTGCGCGCTACCTCCCTAGGACACCAAGCTGGCTAATGAGCGGGCTCCTGGTGTCTCCGCCCACACACCCACAGGAGTAGCGAACTGCGCGCTACCCCCCTAGGACACCAAGCTGGCTAATAAGCGGGCTCCTGGTGTCTCCACCCAGACACCCACAGGAGTAGCGAACTGTGCGCTACCTCCCTAGGACACCAAGCTGGCTAATGAGCGGGCTCCTGGTGTCTCCGCCCAGACACCCACAGGAGTAGCGAACTGCGCGCTACCCCCCTAGGACACCAAGCTGGCTAATGAGCGGGCTCCTGGTGTCTCTGCCCAGACACCCACAAGAGTAGCGAACTGCGCGCTACCTCCCTAGGACACCATGCTGGCTAATCAACGGGCTCCTGGTGTCTCCACCCAGACACCCACAGGAGTAGCGAACTGTGCGCTACCTCCCTAGGACACCAAGCTGGCTAATGAGCGGGCTCCTGGTGTCTCCGCCCAGACACCCAGAGGAGTAGCGAACTGCTCGCTACCTCCCTAGGACACCAAGCTGGCTAATGAGCGGGCTCCTGGTGTCTCCGCCCACACACCCACAGGAGTAGCGAACTGCGCGCTACCTCCCTAGGACACCACGCTGGCTAATGAGCGGGCTCCTGGTGTCTCCGCCCAGACACCCACAGGAGTAGCGAACTGCGCGCTACCTCCCTAGGACACCAAGCTGGCTAATGAGCGGGCTCCTGGTGTCTCTGCCCACACACCCACAGGAGTAGCGAACTGCGCGCTACCTCCCTAGGACACCAAGCTGGCTAATGAGCGGGCTCCTGGTGTCTCCGCCCAGACACCCACAGGAGTAGCGAACTGCGCGCTACCTCCCTAGGACACCAAGCTGGCTAATCAGCGGGCTCCTGGTGTCTCCGCCCACACACCCACAGGAGTAGCGAACTGCGCGCTACCTCCCTAGGACACCAAGCTGGCTAATCAGCGGGCTCCTAGTGTCTCCGCACAGACACCCACAGGAGTAGCGAACTGCGCGCTACCTCCCTAGGACACCAAGCTGGCTAATGAGCGGGCTCCTGGTGTCTCCACCCAGACACCCACAGGAGTAGCGAACTGCGCGCTACCTCCCTAGGACACCAAGCTGGCTAATCAGCGGGCTCCTGGTGTCTCCGCCCAGACACCCACAGGAGTAGCGAACTGCGCGCTACCTCCCTAGGACACCAAGCTGGCTAATCAGCGGGCTCCTGGTGTCTCCGCCCACACACCCACAGGAGTAGCGAACTGCGCGCTACCTCCCTAGGACACCAAGCTGGCTAATGACCGGGCTCCTGGTGTCTCCGCCCAGACACCCACAGGAGTAGCGAACTGCGCGCTACCTCCCTAGGACACCAAGCTGGCTAATCAGCAGGCTCCTGGTGTCTCTGCCCACACACCCACAGGAGTAGCGAACTGCGCGCTACCTCCCTAGGACACCAAGCTGGCTAATGAGCGGGCTCCTGGTGTCTCCGCCCAGACACCCACAGGAGTAGCGAACTGCGCGCTACCTCCCTAGGACACCAGGCTGGCTAATCAGCGGGCTCCTGGTGTCTCCGCCCACACACCCACAGGAGTAGCGAACTGCGCGCTACCTCCCTAGGATACCAAGCTGGCTAATCAGCGGGCTCCTAGTGTCTCCGCCCAGACACCCACAGGAGTAGCGAACTGCGCGCTACCTCCCTAGGACACCAAGCTGGCTAATGAGCGGGCTCCTGGTGTCTCCGCCCACATACCCACAGGAGTAGCGAACTGCGCGCTACCTCCCTAGGACACCAAGCTGGCTAATGAGCGGGCTCCTAGTGTCTCCGCCCAGACACCCACAGGAGTAGCGAACTGCGCGCTACCTCCCTAGGACACCAAGCTGGCTAATGAGCGGGCTCCTAGTGTCTCCGCCCAGACACCCACAGGAGTAGCGAACTGCGCGCTACCTCCCTAGGACACCAAGCTGGCTAATGAGCGGGCTCCTGGTGTCTCCGCCCAGACACCCACAGGAGTAGCGAACTGCGCGCTACCTCCCTAGGACACCAAGCTGGCTAATGAGCGGGCTCCTGGTGTCTCCGCCCAAACACCCACAGGAGTAGCGAACTGCGCGCTACCTCCCTAGGACACCAAGCTGGCTAATCAGCGGGCTCCTGGTGTCTCCGCCCAGACACCCACAGGAGTAGCGAACTGCGCGCTACCTCCCTAGGACACCAAGCTGGCTAATCAGCGGGCTCCTAGTGTCTCCGCCCAGACACCCACAGGAGTAGCGAACTGCGCGCTACCTCCCTAGGACACCAAGCTGGCTAATGAGCGGGCTCCTGGTGTCTCCGCCCACACACCCACAGGAGTAGCGAACTGCGCGCTACCTCCCTAGGACACCACGCTGGCTAATCAGCGGGCTCCAGGTGTCTCCGCCCAGACACCCACAGGAGTAGCGAACTGCGCGCTACCTCCCTAGGACACCAAGCTGGCTAATCAGCGGGCTCCTGGTGTCTCTGCCCACACACCCACAGGAGTAGCGAACTGCGCGCTACCTCCCTAGGACACCAAGCTGGCTAATCAGCGGGCTCCTAGTGTCTCTGCCCAGACACCCACAGGAGTAGCGAACTGCGCACTACCTCCCTAGGACACCAAGCGGGCTAATGAGCGGGCTCCTGGTGTCTCCGCCCACACATCACAGGAGAAGCGAACTGCGCGCTACCTCCCTAGGACACCACGCTGGCTAATGAGCGGGCTCCTGGTGTCTCCGCCCACACACCCACAGGAGTAGCGAACTGCGCGCTACCTCCCTTGGACACCAAGCTGGCTAATGAGCGGGCTCCTAGTGTCTCCGCCCACACACCCACAGGAGTAGCGAACTGCGCGCTACCTCCCTAGGACACCAAGCTGGCTAATGAGCGGGCTCCTGGTGTCTCTGCCCACACACCCACAGGAGTAGCGAACTGCGCGCTACCTCCCTAGGACACCAAGCTGGCTAATGAGCGGGCTCCTGGTGTCTCCGCCCACACACCCACAGGAGTAGCGAACTGCGCGCTACCTCCCTAGGACACCAAGCTGGCTAATGAGCGGGCTCCTGGTGTCTCCGCCCAGACACCCACAGGAGTAGCGAACTGCGCGCTACCTCTCTAGGACACCAAGCTGGCTAATGAGCGGGCTCCTGGTGTCTCTGCCCAGACACCCACAGGAGTAGCGAACTGCGCGCTACCTCCCTAGGACACCAAGCTGGCTAATCAGCGGGCTCCTGGTGTCTCCGCCCAGACACCCACAGGAGTAGCGAACTGCGCGCTACCTCCCTAGGACACCAAGCTGGCTAATGAGTGGGCTCCAGGTGTCTCCGCCCACACACCCACAGGAGTAGCGAACTGCGCGCTACCTCCCTAGGACACCAAGCTGGCTAATGAGCGGGCTCCTGGTGTCTCCGCCCACACACCCACAGGAGTAGCGAACTGCGCGCTACCTCCCTAGGACACCAAGCTGGCTAATGAGCGGGCTCCTGGTGTCTCCGCCCACACACCCACAGGAGTAGCGAACTGCGCGCTACCTCCCTAGGACACCAAGCTGGCTAATCAGCGGGCTCCTAGTGTCTCCGCCCAGACACCCACAGGAGTAGCGAACTGCGCGCTACCTCCCTGGGACACCAAGCTGGCTAATGAGCGGGATCCTGGTGTCTCCGCCCAGACACCCACAGGAGTAGCGAACTGCGCGCTACCTCCCTAGGACACCAAGCTGGCTAATGAGCGGGCTCCTGGTGTCTCTGCCCAGACACCCACAGGAGTAGCGAACTGCGCGCTACCTCCCTAGGACACCAAGCTGGCTAATCAGCGGGCTCCAGGTGTCTCCGCCCAGACACCCACAGGAGTAGCGAACTGCGCGCTACCTCCCTAGGACACCAAGCTGGCTAATGAGCGGGCTCCTGGTGTCTCTGCCCACACACCCACAGGAGTAGCGAACTGCGCGCTACCTCCCTAGGACACCAAGCTGGCTAATGAGCGGGCTCCTGGTGTCTCCGCCCAGACACCCACAGGAGTAGCGAACTGCGCGCTACCTCCCTAGGACACCAAGCTGGCTAATCAGCGGGCTCCTAGTGTCTCCGCCCAGACACCCACAGGAGTAGCGAACTGCGCGCTACCTCCCTAGGACACCAAGCTGGCTAATCAGCGGGCTCCTGGTGTCTCCGCCCACACACCCACAGGAGTAGCGAACTGCGCGCTACCTCCCTAGGACACCAAGCTGGCTAATGAGCGGGCTCCTGGTGTCTCCGCCCAGACACCCACAGGAGTAGCGAACTGTGCGCTACCTCCCTAGGACACCACGCTGGCTAATCAGCGGGCTCCTAGTGTCTCCGCCCAGACACCCACAAGAGTAGCGAACTGCGCGCTACCTCCCTAGGACACCAAGCTGGCTAATCAGCGGGCTCCTAGTGTCTCCGCCCAGACACCCACAGGAGTAGCGAACTGCGCGCTACCTCCCTAGGACACCAAGCTGGCTAATCAGCGGGCTCCTAGTGTCTCCGCCCAGACACCCACAGGAGTAGCGAACTGCGCGCTACCTCCCTAGGACACCAAGCTGGCTAATCAGCGGGCTCCTGGTGTCTCCGCCCACACACCCACAGGAGTAGCGAACTGCGCGCTACCTCCCTAGGACACCAAGCTGGCTAATAAGCGGGCTCCTGGTGTCTCCGCCCAGATACCCACAGGAGTAGCGAACTGCGCGCTACCTCTCTAGGACACCAAGCTGGCTAATGAGCGGGCTCCTGGTGTCTCCGCCCAGACACCCACAGGGGTAGCGAACTGCGCGCTACCTCCCTAGGACACCAAGCTGGCTAATCTGCGGGCTCCAGGTGTCTCCGCCCACACACCCACAGGAGTAGCGAACTGCGCGCTACCTCCCTAGGACACCAAGCTGGCTAATCAGCGGGCTCCTGGTGTCTCCGCCCAGACACCCACAGGAGTAGCGAACTGCGCGCTACCTCCCTAGGACACCAAGCTGGCTAATGAGCGGGCTCCTAGTGTCTCCGCCCAGACACCCACAGGGGTAGCGAACTGCGCGCTACCTCCCTAGGACACCAAGCTGGCTAATGAGCGGGCTCCTGGTGTCTCTGCCCACACACCCACAGGAGTAGCGAACTGCGCGCTACCTCCCTAGGACACCAAGCTGGCTAATGAGCGGGCTCCTGGTGTCTCTGCCCAGACACCCACAGGAGTAGCGAACTGCGCGCTACCTCCCTAGGACACCAAGCTTGCTAATCAGCGGGCTCCTGGTGTCTCCACCCAGACACCCACAGGAGTAGCGAACTGTGCGCTACCTCCCTAGGACACCACGCTGGCTAATGAGCGGGCTCCTGGTGTCTCCACCCAGACACCCACAGGAGTAGCGAACTGCGCGCTACCTCACTAGGACACCAAGCTGGCTAATGAGCGGGCTCCTGGTGTCTCCAGCCAGACACCACAGGAGTAGCGAACTGCGCGCTACCTCCCTAGGACACCAAGCTGGCTAATCAGCGGGCTCCTGGTGTCTCCGCCCAGACACCCACAGGAGTAGCGAACTGCGCGCTACCTCCCTAGGACACCAAGCTGGCTAATGAGCGGGCTCCTGGTGTCTCCACCCACACACCCACAGGAGTAGCGAACTGCGCGCTACTTCCCTAGGACACCAAGCTGCCTAATGAGCGGGCTCCTGGTGTCTCCGCCCACACACCCACAGGAGTAGCGAACTGCGCGCTACCCCCCTAGGACACCAAGCTGGCTAATAAGCGGGCTCCTGGTGTCTCCACCCAGACACCCACAGGAGTAGCGAACTGTGCGCTACCTCCCTAGGACACCAAGCTGGCTAATGAGCGGGCTCCTGGTGTCTCCGCCCAGACACCCACAGGAGTAGCGAACTGCGCGCTACCCCCCTAGGACACCAAGCTGGCTAATGAGCGGGCTCCTGGTGTCTCTGCCCAGACACTCACAAGAGTAGCGAACTGCGCGCTACCTCCCTAGGACACCAAGCTGGCTAATCAACGGGCTCCTGGTGTCTCCACCCAGACACCCACAGGAGTAGCGAACTGTGCGCTACCTCCCTAGGACACCAAGCTGGCTAATGAGCGGGCTCCTGGTGTCTCCGCCCAGACACCCAGAGGAGTAGCGAACTGCGCGCTACCTCCCTAGGACACCAAGCTGGCTAATGAGCGGGCTCCTGGTGTCTCCGCCCACACACCCACAGGAGTAGCGAACTGCGCGCTACCTCCCTAGGACACCACGCTGGCTAATGAGCGGGCTCCTGGTGTCTCCGCCCAGACACCCACAGGAGTAGCGAACTGCGCGCTACCTCCCTAGGACACCAAGCTGGCTAATGAGCGGGCTCCTGGTGTCTCTGCCCACACACCCACAGGAGTAGCGAACTGCGCGCTACCTCCCTAGGACACCAAGCTGGCTAATGAGCGGGCTCCTGGTGTCTCCGCCCAGACACCCACAGGAGTAGCGAACTGCGCGCTACCTCCCTAGGACACCAAGCTGGCTAATCAGCGGGCTCCTGGTGTCTCCGCCCACACACCCACAGGAGTAGCGAACTGCGCGCTACCTCCCTAGGACACCAAGCTGGCTAATCAGCGGGCTCCTGGTGTCTCCACCCAGACAACCACAGGAGTAGCGAACTGCGCGCTACCTCCCTAGGACACCAAGCTGGCTAATCAGCGGGCTCCTGGTGTCTCCGCCCAGACACCCGCAGGAGTAGCGAACTGCGCGCTACCTCCCTAGGACACCAAGCTGGCTAATCAGCGGGCTCCTGGTGTCTCCGCCCACACACCCACAGGAGTAGCGAACTGCGCGCTACCTCCCTAGGACACCAAGCTGGCTAATGAGCGGGCTCCTGGTGTCTCCGCCCAGACACCCACAAGAGTAGCGAACTGCGCGCTACCTCCCTAGGACACCAAGCTGGCTAATCAGCAGGCTCCTGGTGTCTCTGCCCACACACCCACAGGAGTAGCGAACTGCGCGCTACCTCCCTAGGACACCAAGCTGGCTAATGAGCGGGCTCCTGGTGTCTCCGCCCAGACACCCACAGGAGTAGCGAACTGCGCGCTACCTCCCTAGGACACCAGGCTGGCTAATCAGCGGGCTCCTGGTGTCTCCGCCCACACACCCACAGGAGTAGCGAACTGCGCGCTACCTCCCTAGGACACCAAGCTGGCTAATCAGCGGGCTCCTAGTGTCTCCGCCCAGGCACCCACAGGAGTAGCGAACTGCGCGCTACCTCCCTAGGACACCAAGCTGGCTAATGAGCGGGCTCCTGGTGTCTCCGCCCACACACCCACAGGAGTAGCGAACTGCGCGCTACCTCCCTAGGACACCAAGCTGGCTAATGAGCGGGCTCCTAGTGTCTCCGCCCAGACACCCACAGGAGTAGCGAACTGCGCGCTACCTCCCTAGGACACCAAGCTGGCTAATGAGCGGGCTCCTAGTGTCTCCGCCCAGACACCCACAGGAGTAGCGAACTGCGCGCTACCTCCCTAGGACACCAAGCTGGCTAATGAGCGGGCTCCTGGTGTCTCCGCCCAGACACCCACAGGAGTAGCGAACTGCGCGCTACCTCCCTAGGACACCAAGCTGGCTAATGAGCGGGCTCCTGGTGTCTCCGCCCAGACACCCACAGGAGTAGCGAACTGCGCGCTACCTCCCTAGGACACCAAGCTGGCTAATCAGCGGGCTCCTGGTGTCTCCGCCCAGACACCCACAGGAGTAGCGAACTGCGCGCTACCTCCCTAGGACACCAAGCTGGCTAATCAGCGGGCTCCTAGTGTCTCCGCCCAGACACCCACAGGAGTAGCGAACTGCGCGCTACCTCCCTAGGACACCAAGCTGGCTAATGAGCGGGCTCCTGGTGTCTCCGCCCACACACCCACAGGAGTAGCGAACTGCGCGCTACCTCCCTAGGACACCACGCTGGCTAATCAGCGGGCTCCAGGTGTCTCCGCCCAGACACCCACAGGAGTAGCGAACTGCGCGCTACCTCCCTAGGACACCAAGCTGGCTAATCAGCGGGCTCCTGGTGTCTCTGCCCACACACCCACAGGAGTAGCGAACTGCGCGCTACCTCCCTAGGACACCAAGCGGGCTAATGAGCGGCTCCTGGTGTCTCCGCCCACACATCACAGGAGAAGCGAACTGCGCGCTACCTCCCTAGGACACCACGATGGCTAATGAGCGGGCTCCTAGTGTCTCCGCCCACACACCCACAGGAGTAGCGAACTGCGCGCTACCTCCCTAGGACACCAAGCTGGCTAATGAGCGGGCTCCTAGTGTCTCCGCCCACACACCCACAGGAGTAGCGAACTGCGCGCTACCTCCCTAGGACACCAAGCGGGCTAATCAGCGGGCTCCTGGTGTCTCTGCCCACACACCCACAGGAGTAGCGAACTGCGCGCTACCTCCCTAGGACACCAAGCTGGCTAATGAGCGGGCTCCTAGTGTCTCCGCCCAGACACCCACAGGAGTAGCGAACTGCGCGCTACCTCCCTAGGACACCAAGCTGGCTAATGAGCGGGCTCCTGGTGTCTCCACCCAGACACCCACAGGAGTAGCGAACTGCGCGCTACCTCCCTAGGACACCAAGCTGGCTAATCAGCGGGCTCCTGGTGTCTCTGCCCACACACCCACAGGAGTAGCGAACTGCGCGCTACCTCCCTAGGACACCAAGCTGGCTAATGAGCGGGCTCCTGGTGTCTCCGCCCAGACACCCACAGGAGTAGCGAACTGCGCGCTACCTCCCTAGGACACCAAGCTGGCTAATGAGCGGGCTCCTGGTGTCTCTGCCCACACACCCACAGGAGTAGCGAACTGCGCGCTACCTCCCTAGGACACCAAGCTGGCTAATGAGCGGGCTCCTGGTGTCTCCGCCCACACACCCACAGGAGTAGCGAACTGCGCGCTACCTCCCTAGGACACCAAGCTGGCTAATGAGCGGGCTCCTGGTGTCTCCGCCCAGACACCCACAGGAGTAGCGAACTGCGCGCTACCTCCCTAGGACACCAAGCTGGCTAATGAGCGGGCTCCTGGTGTCTCTGCCCAGACACCCACAGGAGTAGCGAACTGCGCGCTACCTCCCTAGGACACCAAGCTGGCTAATCAGCGGGCTCCTGGTGTCTCCGCCCAGACACCCACAGGAGTAGCGAACTGCGCGCTACCTCCCTAGGACACCAAGCTGGCTAATGAGCGGGCTCCAGGTGTCTCCGCCCACACACCCACAGGAGTAGCGAACTGCGCGCTACCTCCCTAGGACACCAAGCTGGCTAATGAGCGGGCTCCTGGTGTCTCCGCCCACACACCCACAGGAGTAGCGAACTGCGCGCTACCTCCCTAGGACACCAAGCTGGCTAATCAGCGGGCTCCTAGTGTCTCCGCCCAGACACCCACAGGAGTAGCGAACTGCGCGCTACCTCCCTGGGACACCAAGCTGGCTAATGAGCGGGCTCCTGGTGTCTCCGCCCAGACACCCACAGGAGTAGCGAACTGCGCGCTACCTCCCTAGGACACTAAGCTGGCTAATGAGCGGGCTCCTGGTGTCTCTGCCCAGACACCCACAGGAGTAGCGAACTGCGCGCTACCTCCCTGGGACACCAAGCTGGCTAATCAGCGGGCTCCAGGTGTCTCCGCCCAGATACCCACAGGAGTAGCGAACTGCGCGCTACCTCCCTAGGACACCAAGCTGGCTAATGAGCGGGCTCCTGGTGTCTCTGCCCACACACCCACAGGAGTAGCGAACTGCGCGCTACCTCCCTAGGACACCAAGCTGGCTAATGAGCGGGCTCCTGGTGTCTCCGCCCAGACACCCACAGGAGTAGCGAACTGCGCGCTACCTCCCTAGGACACCAAGCTGGCTAATCAGCGGGCTCCTAGTGTCTCCGCCCAGACACCCACAGGAGTAGCGAACTGCGCGCTACCTCCCTAGGACACCAGCTGTCTAATCAGCGGGCTCCTGGTGTCTCCGCCCACACACCCACAGGAGTAGCGAACTGCGCGCTACCTCCCTAGGACACCAAGCTGGCTAATGAGCGGGCTCCTGGTGTCTCCGCCCAGACACCCACAGGAGTAGCGAACTGTGCGCTACCTCCCTAGGACACCACGCTGGCTAATCAGCGGGCTCCTAGTGTCTCCGCCCAGACACCCACAGGAGTAGCGAACTGCGCGCTACCTCCCTAGGACACCAAGCTGGCTAATCAGCGGGCTCCTAGTGTCTCCGCCCAGACACCCACAGGAGTAGCGAACTGCGCGCTACCTCCCTAGGACACCAAGCTGGCTAATCAGCGGGCTCCTAGTGTCTCCGCCCAGACACCCACAGGAGTAGCGAACTGCGCGCTACCTCCCTAGGACACCAAGCTGGCTAATCAGCGGGCTCCTGGTGTCTCCGCCCACACACCCACAGGAGTAGCGAACTTCGCGCTACCTCCCTAGGACACCAAGCTGGCTAATAAGCGGGCTCCTGGTGTCTCCGCCCACACACCCACAGGAGTAGCGAACTGCGCGCTACCCCCCTAGGACACCAAGCTGGCTAATAAGCGGGCTCCTGGTGTCTCCACCCAGACACCCACAGGAGTAGCGAACTGCGCGCTACCTCCCTAGGACACCAAGCTGGCTAATCAGCGGGCTCCTGGTGTCTCCGCCCAGACACCCACAGGAGTAGCGAACTGCGCGCTACCTCCCTAGGACACCAAGCTGGCTAATCAGCGGGCTCCTGGTGTCTCCGCCCACACACCCACAGGAGTAGCGAACTGCGCGCTACCTCCCTAGGACACCAAGCTGGCTAATGAGCGGGCTCCTGGTGTCTCCGCCCAGACACCCACAGGAGTAGCGAACTGCGCGCTACCTCCCTAGGACACCAAGCTGGCTAATCAGCAGGCTCCTGGTGTCTCTGCCCACACACCCACAGGAGTAGCGAACTGCGCGCTACCTCCCTAGGACACCAAGCTGGCTAATGAGCGGGCTCCTGGTGTCTCCGCCCAGACACCCACAGGAGTAGCGAACTGCGCGCTACCTCCCTAGGACACCAGGCTGGCTAATCAGCGGGCTCCTGGTGTCTCCGCCCACACACCCACAGGAGTAGCGAACTGCGCGCTACCTCCCTAGGACACCAAGCTGGCTAATCAGCGGGCTCCTAGTGTCTCCGCCCAGACACCCACAGGAGTAGCGAACTGCGCGCTACCTCCCTAGGACACCAAGCTGGCTAATGAGCGGGCTCCTGGTGTCTCCGCCCACATACCCACAGGAGTAGCGAACTGCGCGCTACCTCCCTAGGACACCAAGCTGGCTAATGAGCGGGCTCCTAGTGTCTCCGCCCAGACACCCACAGGAGTAGCGAACTGCGCGCTACCTCCCTAGGACACCAAGCTGGCTAATGAGCGGGCTCCTAGTGTCTCCGCCCAGACACCCACAGGAGTAGCGAACTGCGCGCTACCTCCCTAGGACACCAAGCTGGCTAATGAGCGGGCTCCTGGTGTCTCCGCCCAGACACCCACAGGAGTAGCGAACTGCGCGCTACCTCCCTAGGACACCAAGCTGGCTAATGAGCGGGCTCCTGGTGTCTCCGCCCAAACACCCACAGGAGTAGCGAACTGCGCGCTACCTCCCTAGGACACCAAGCTGGCTAATCAGCGGGCTCCTGGTGTCTCCGCCCAGACACCCACAGGAGTAGCGAACTGCGCGCTACCTCCCTAGGACACCAAGCTGGCTAATCAGCGGGCTCCTAGTGTCTCCGCCCAGACACCCACAGGAGTAGCGAACTGCGCGCTACCTCCCTAGGACACCAAGCTGGCTAATGAGCGGGCTCCTGGTGTCTCCGCCCACACACCCACAGGAGTAGCGAACTGCGCGCTACCTCCCTAGGACACCAAGCTGGCTAATCAGCGGGCTCCTGGTGTCTCTGCCCACACACCCACAGGAGTAGCGAACTGCGCGCTACCTCCCTAGGACACCAAGCTGGCTAATCAGCGGGCTCCTAGTGTCTCTGCCCAGACACCCACAGGAGTAGCGAACTGCGCACTACCTCCCTAGGACACCAAGCGGGCTAATGAGCGGGCTCCTGGTGTCTCCGCCCACACATCACAGGAGAAGCGAACTGCGCGCTACCTCCCTAGGACACCACGCTGGCTAATGAGCGGGCTCCTGGTGTCTCCGCCCACACACCCACAGGAGTAGCGAACTGCGCGCTACCTCCCTAGGACACCAAGCTGGCTAATGAGCGGGCTCCTAGTGTCTCCGCCCACACACCCACAGGAGTAGCGAACTGCGCGCTACCTCCCTAGGACACCAAGCTGGCTAATGAGCGGGCTCCTGGTGTCTCTGCCCACACACCCACAGGAGTAGCGAACTGCGCGCTACCTCCCTAGGACACCAAGCTGGCTAATGAGCGGGCTCCTGGTGTCTCCGCCCACACACCCACAGGAGTAGAGAACTGCGCGCTACCTCCCTAGGACACCAAGCTGGCTAATGAGCGGGCTCCTGGTGTCTCTGCCCAGACACCCACAGGAGTAGCGAACTGCGCGCTACCTCCCTAGGACACCAAGCTGGCTAATCAGCGGGCTCCTGGTGTCTCCGCCCAGACACCCACAGGAGTAGCGAACTGCGCGCTACCTCCCTAGGACACCAAGCTGGCTAATGAGTGGGCTCCAGGTGTCTCCGCCCACACACCCACAGGAGTAGCGAACTGCGCGCTACCTCCCTAGGACACCAAGCTGGCTAATGAGCGGGCTCCTGGTGTCTCCGCCCACACACCCACAGGAGTAGCGAACTGCGCGCTACCTCCCTAGGACACCAAGCTGGCTAATGAGCGGGCTCCTGGTGTCTCCGCCCACACACCCACAGGAGTAGCGAACTGCGCGCTACCTCCCTAGGACACCAAGCTGGCTAATCAGCGGGCTCCTAGTGTCTCCGCCCAGACACCCACAGGAGTAGCGAACTGCGCGCTACCTCCCTGGGACACCAAGCTGGCTAATGAGCGGGCTCCTGGTGTCTCCGCCCAGACACCCACAGGAGTAGCGAACTGCGCGCTACCTCCCTAGGACACCAAGCTGGCTAATGAGCGGGCTCCTGGTGTCTCTGCCCAGACACCCACAGGAGTAGCGAACTGCGCGCTACCTCCCTAGGACACCAAGCTGGCTAATCAGCGGGCTCCAGGTGTCTCCGCCCAGACACCCACAGGAGTAGCGAACTGCGCGCTACCTCCCTAGGACACCAAGCTGGCTAATGAGCGGGCTCCTGGTGTCTCTGCCCACACACCCACAGGAGTAGCGAACTGCGCGCTACCTCCCTAGGACACCAAGCTGGCTAATGAGCGGGCTCCTGGTGTCTCCGCCCAGACACCCACAGGAGTAGCGAACTGCGCGCTACCTCCCTAGGACACCAAGCTGGCTAATCAGCGGGCTCCTAGTGTCTCCGCCCAGACACCCACAGGAGTAGCGAACTGCGCGCTACCTCCCTAGGACACCAAGCTGGCTAATCAGCGGGCTCCTGGTGTCTCCGCCCAGACACCCACAGGAGTAGCGAACTGCGCGCTACCTCCCTAGGACACCAAGCTGGCTAATCAGCGGGCTCCTGGTGTCTCCGCCCAGACACCCACAGGAGTAGCGAACTGTGCGCTACCTCCCTAGGACACCACGCTGGCTAATCAGCGGGCTCCTAGTGTCTCCGCCCAGACACCCACAGGAGTAGCGAACTGCGCGCTACCTCCCTAGGACACCAAGCTGGCTAATCAGCGGGCTCCTAGTGTCTCCGCCCAGACACCCACAGGAGTAGCGAACTGCGCGCTACCTCCCTAGGACACCAAGCTGGCTAATCAGCGGGCTCCTAGTGTCTCCGCCCAGACACCCACAGGAGTAGCGAACTGCGCGCTACCTCCCTAGGACACAAAGCTGGCTAATCAGCGGGCTCCTGGTGTCTCCGCCCACACACCCACAGGAGTAGCGAACTGCGCGCTACCTCCCTAGGACACCAAGCTGGCTAATAAGCGGGCTCCTGGTGTCTCCGCCCAGACACCCACAGGAGTAGCGAACTGCGCGCTACCTCTCTAGGACACCAAGCTGGCTAATGAGCGGGCTCCTGGTGTCTCCGCCCAGACACCCACAGGGGTAGCGAACTGCGCGCTACCTCCCTAGGACACCAAGCTGGCTAATCTGCGGGCTCCAGGTGTCTCCGCCCACGCACCCACAGGAGTAGCGAACTGCGCGCTACCTCCCTAGGACACCAAGCTGGCTAATCAGCGGGCTCCTGGTGTCTCCGCCCAGACACCCACAGGAGTAGCGAACTGCGCGCTACCTCCCTAGGACACCAAGCTGGCTAATGAGCGGGCTCCTAGTGTCTCCGCCCAGACACCCACAGGGGTAGCGAACTGCGCGCTACCTCCCTAGGACACCAAGCTGGCTAATGAGCGGGCTCCTGGTGTCTCTGCCCACACACCCACAGGAGTAGCGAACTGCGCGCTACCTCCCTAGGACACCAAGCTGGCTAATGAGCGGGCTCCTGGTGTCTCTGCCCAGACACCCACAGGAGTAGCGAACTGCGCGCTACCTCCCTAGGACGCCAAGCTTGCTAATCAGCGGGCTCCTGGTGTCTCCACCCAGACACCCACAGGAGTAGCGAACTGTGCGCTACCTCCCTAGGACACCACGCTGGCTAATGAGCGGGCTCCTGGTGTCTCCACCCAGACACCCACAGGAGTAGCGAACTGCGCGCTACCTCCCTAGGACACCAAGCTGGCTAATGAGCGGGCTCCTGGTGTCTCCACCCAGACACCACAGGAGTAGCGAACTGCGCGCTACCTCCCTAGGACACCAAGCTGGCTAATCAGCGGGCTCCTGGTGTCTCCGCCCAGACACCCACAGGAGTAGCGAACTGCGCGCTACCTCCCTAGGACACCAAGCTGGCTAATGAGCGGGCTCCTGGTGTCTCCACCCACACACCCACAGGAGTAGCGAACTGCGCGCTACCTCCCTAGGACACCAAGCTGGCTAATGAGCGGGCTCCTGGTGTCTCCGCCCACACACCCACAGGAGTAGCGAACTGCGCGCTACCCCCCTAGGACACCAAGCTGGCTAATAAGCGGGCTCCTGGTGTCTCCACCCAGACACCCACAGGAGTAGCGAACTGTGCGCTACCTCCCTAGGACACCAAGCTGGCTAATGAGCGGGCTCCTGGTGTCTCCGCCCAGACACCCACAGGAGTAGCGAACTGCGCGCTACCCCCCTAGGACACCAAGCTGGCTAATGAGCGGGCTCCTGGTGTCTCTGCCCAGACACTCACAAGAGTAGCGAACTGCGCGCTACCTCCCTAGGACACCAAGCTGGCTAATCAACGGGCTCCTGGTGTCTCCACCCAGACACCCACAGGAGTAGCGAACTGTGCGCTACCTCCCTAGGACACCAAGCTGGCTAATGAGCGGGCTCCTGGTGTCTCCGCCCAGACACCCAGAGGAGTAGCGAACTGCGCGCTACCTCCCTAGGACACCAAGCTGGCTAATGAGCGGGCTCCTGGTGTCTCCGCCCACACACCCACAGGAGTAGCGAACTGCGCGCTACCTCCCTAGGACACCACGCTGGCTAATGAGCGGGCTCCTGGTGTCTCCGCCCAGACACCCACAGGAGTAGCGAACTGCGCGCTACCTCCCTAGGACACCAAGCTGGCTAATGAGCGGGCTCCTGGTGTCTCTGCCCACACACCCACAGGAGTAGCGAACTGCGCGCTACCTCCCTAGGACACCAAGCTGGCTAATGAGCGGGCTCCTGGTGTCTCCGCCCAGACACCCACAGGAGTAGCGAACTGCGCGCTACCTCCCTAGGACACCAAGCTGGCTAATCAGCGGGCTCCTGGTGTCTCCGCCCACACACCCACAGGAGTAGCGAACTGCGCGCTACCTCCCTAGGACACCAAGCTGGCTAATCAGCGGGCTCCTGGTGTCTCCACCCAGACACCCACAGGAGTAGCGAACTGCGCGCTACCTCCCTAGGACACCAAGCTGGCTAATCAGCGGGCTCCTGGTGTCTCCGCCCAGACACCCACAGGAGTAGCGAACTGCGCGCTACCTCCCTAGGACACCAAGCTGGCTAATCAGCGGGCTCCTGGTGTCTCCGCCCACACACCCACAGGAGTAGCGAACTGCGCGCTACCTCCCTAGGACACCAAGCTGGCTAATGAGCGGGCTCCTGGTGTCTCCGCCCAGACACCCACAAGAGTAGCGAACTGCGCGCTACCTCCCTAGGACACCAAGCTGGCTAATCAGCAGGCTCCTGGTGTCTCTGCCCACACACCCACAGGAGTAGCGAACTGCGCGCTACCTCCCTAGGACACCAAGCTGGCTAATGAGCGGGCTCCTGGTGTCTCCGCCCAGACACCCACAGGAGTAGCGAACTGCGCGCTACCTCCCTAGGACACCAGGCTGGCTAATCAGCGGGCTCCTGGTGTCTCCGCCCACACACCCACAGGAGTAGCGAACTGCGCGCTACCTCCCTAGGACACCAAGCTGGCTAATCAGCGGGCTCCTAGTGTCTCCGCCCAGACACCCACAGGAGTAGCGAACTGCGCGCTACCTCCCTAGGACACCAAGCTGGCTAATGAGCGGGCTCCTGGTGTCTCCGCCCACACACCCACAGGAGTAGCGAACTGCGCGCTACCTCCCTAGGACACCAAGCTGGCTAATGAGCGGGCTCCTAGTGTCTCCGCCCAGACACCCACAGGAGTAGCGAACTGCGCGCTACCTCCCTAGGACACCAAGCTGGCTAATGAGCGGGCTCCTAGTGTCTCCGCCCAGACACCCACAGGAGTAGCGAACTGCGCGCTACCTCCCTAGGACACCAAGCTGGCTAATGAGCGGGCTCCTGGTGTCTCCGCCCAGACACCCACAGGAGTAGCGAACTGCGCGCTACCTCCCTAGGACACCAAGCTGGCTAATGAGCGGGCTCCTGGTGTCTCCGCCCAGACACCCACAGGAGTAGCGAACTGCGCGCTACCTCCCTAGGACACCAAGCTGGCTAATCAGCGGGTTCCTGGTGTCTCCGCCCAGACACCCACAGGAGTAGCGAACTGCGCGCTACCTCCCTAGGACACCAAGCTGGCTAATCAGCGGGCTCCTAGTGTCTCCGCCCAGACACCCACAGGAGTAGCGAACTGCGCGCTACCTCCCTAGGACACCAAGCTGGCTAATGAGCGGGCTCCTGGTGTCTCCGCCCACACACCCACAGGAGTAGCGAACTGCGCGCTACCTCCCTAGGACACCACGCTGGCTAATCAGCGGGCTCCAGGTGTCTCCGCCCAGACACCCACAGGAGTAGCGAACTGCGCGCTACCTCCCTAGGACACCAAGCTGGCTAATCAGCGGGCTCCTGGTGTCTCCGCCCAGACACCCACAGGAGTAGCGAACTGCGCGCTACCTCCCTAGGACACCAAGCTGGCTAATGAGCGGGCTCCTAGTGTCTCCGCCCAGACACCCACAGGGGTAGCGAACTGCGCGCTACCTCCCTAGGACACCAAGCTGGCTAATGAGCGGGCTCCTGGTGTCTCTGCCCACACACCCACAGGAGTAGCGAACTGCGCGCTACCTCCCTAGGACACCAAGCTGGCTAATGAGCGGGCTCCTGGTGTCTCTGCCCAGACACCCACAGGAGTAGCGAACTGCGCGCTACCTCCCTAGGACACCAAGCTTGCTAATCAGCGGGCTCCTGGTGTCTCCACCCAGACACCCACAGGAGTAGCGAACTGTGCGCTACCTCCCTAGGACACCACGCTGGCTAATGAGCGGGCTCCTGGTGTCTCCACCCAGACACCCACAGGAGTAGCGAACTGCGCGCTACCTCCCTAGGACACCAAGCTGGCTAATGAGCGGGCTCCTGGTGTCTCCACCCAGACACCACAGGAGTAGCGAACTGCGCGCTACCTCCCTAGGACACCAAGCTGGCTAATCAGCGGGCTCCTGGTGTCTCCGCCCAGACACCCACAGGAGTAGCGAACTGCGCGCTACCTCCCTAGGACACCAAGCTGGCTAATGAGCGGGCTCCTGGTGTCTCCACCCACACACCCACAGGAGTAGCGAACTGCGCGCTACCTCCCTAGGACACCAAGCTGGCTAATGAGCGGGCTCCTGGTGTCTCCGCCCACACACCCACAGGAGTAGCGAACTGCGCGCTACCCCCCTAGGACACCAAGCTGGCTAATAAGCGGGCTCCTGGTGTCTCCACCCAGACACCCACAGGAGTAGCGAACTGTGCGCTACCTCCCTAGGACACCAAGCTGGCTAATGAGCGGGCTCCTGGTGTCTCCGCCCAGACACCCACAGGAGTAGCGAACTGCGCGCTACCCCCCTAGGACACCAAGCTGGCTAATGAGCGGGCTCCTGGTGTCTCTGCCCAGACACTCACAAGAGTAGCGAACTGCGCGCTACCTCCCTAGGACACCAAGCTGGCTAATCAACGGGCTCCTGGTGTCTCCACCCAGACACCCACAGGAGTAGCGAACTGTGCGCTACCTCCCTAGGACACCAAGCTGGCTAATGAGCGGGCTCCTGGTGTCTCCGCCCAGACACCCAGAGGAGTAGCGAACTGCGCGCTACCTCCCTAGGACACCAAGCTGGCTAATGAGCGGGCTCCTGGTGTCTCCGCCCACACACCCACAGGAGTAGCGAACTGCGCGCTACCTCCCTAGGACACCACGCTGGCTAATGAGCGGGCTCCTGGTGTCTCCGCCCAGACACCCACAGGAGTAGCGAACTGCGCGCTACCTCCCTAGGACACCAAGCTGGCTAATGAGCGGGCTCCTGGTGTCTCTGCCCACACACCCACAGGAGTAGCGAACTGCGCGCTACCTCCCTAGGACACCAAGCTGGCTAATGAGCGGGCTCCTGGTGTCTCCGCCCAGACACCCACAGGAGTAGCGAACTGCGCGCTACCTCCCTAGGACACCAAGCTGGCTAATCAGCGGGCTCCTGGTGTCTCCGCCCACACACCCACAGGAGTAGCGAACTGCGCGCTACCTCCCTAGGACACCAAGCTGGCTAATCAGCGGGCTCCTGGTGTCTCCACCCAGACACCCACAGGAGTAGCGAACTGCGCGCTACCTCCCTAGGACACCAAGCTGGCTAATCAGCGGGCTCCTGGTGTCTCCGCCCAGACACCCACAGGAGTAGCGAACTGCGCGCTACCTCCCTAGGACACCAAGCTGGCTAATCAGCGGGCTCCTGGTGTCTCCGCCCACACACCCACAGGAGTAGCGAACTGCGCGCTACCTCCCTAGGACACCAAGCTGGCTAATGAGCGGGCTCCTGGTGTCTCCGCCCAGACACCCACAAGAGTAGCGAACTGCGCGCTACCTCCCTAGGACACCAAGCTGGCTAATCAGCAGGCTCCTGGTGTCTCTGCCCACACACCCACAGGAGTAGCGAACTGCGCGCTACCTCCCTAGGACACCAAGCTGGCTAATGAGCGGGCTCCTGGTGTCTCCGCCCAGACACCCACAGGAGTAGCGAACTGCGCGCTACCTCCCTAGGACACCAGGCTGGCTAATCAGCGGGCTCCTGGTGTCTCCGCCCACACACCCACAGGAGTAGCGAACTGCGCGCTACCTCCCTAGGACACCAAGCTGGCTAATCAGCGGGCTCCTAGTGTCTCCGCCCAGACACCCACAGGAGTAGCGAACTGCGCGCTACCTCCCTAGGACACCAAGCTGGCTAATGAGCGGGCTCCTGGTGTCTCCGCCCACACACCCACAGGAGTAGCGAACTGCGCGCTACCTCCCTAGGACACCAAGCTGGCTAATGAGCGGGCTCCTAGTGTCTCCGCCCAGACACCCACAGGAGTAGCGAACTGCGCGCTACCTCCCTAGGACACCAAGCTGGCTAATGAGCGGGCTCCTAGTGTCTCCGCCCAGACACCCACAGGAGTAGCGAACTGCGCGCTACCTCCCTAGGACACCAAGCTGGCTAATGAGCGGGCTCCTGGTGTCTCCGCCCAGACACCCACAGGAGTAGCGAACTGCGCGCTACCTCCCTAGGACACCAAGCTGGCTAATGAGCGGGCTCCTGGTGTCTCCGCCCAGACACCCACAGGAGTAGCGAACTGCGCGCTACCTCCCTAGGACACCAAGCTGGCTAATCAGCGGGTTCCTGGTGTCTCCGCCCAGACACCCACAGGAGTAGCGAACTGCGCGCTACCTCCCTAGGACACCAAGCTGGCTAATCAGCGGGCTCCTAGTGTCCCCGCCCAGACACCCACAGGAGTAGCGAACTGCGCGCTACCTCCCTAGGACACCAAGCTGGCTAATGAGCGGGCTCCTGGTGTCTCCGCCCACACACCCACAGGAGTAGCGAACTGCGCGCTACCTCCCTAGGACACCACGCTGGCTAATCAGCGGGCTCCAGGTGTCTCCGCCCAGACACCCACAGGAGTAGCGAACTGCGCGCTACCTCCCTAGGACACCAAGCTGGCTAATCAGCGGGCTCCTGGTGTCTCTGCCCACACACCCACAGGAGTAGCGAACTGCGCGCTACCTCCCTAGGACACCAAGCTGGCTAATCAGCGGGCTCCTAGTGTCTCTGCCCAGACACCCACAGGAGTAGCGAACTGCGCACTACCTCCCTAGGACACCAAGCGGGCTAATGAGCGGGCTCCTGGTGTCTCCGCCCACACATCACAGGAGAAGCGAACTGCGCGCTACCTCCCTAGGACACCACGATGGCTAATGAGCGGGCTCCTGGTGTCTCCGCCCACACACCCACAGGAGTAGCGAACTGCGCGCTACCTCCCTAGGACACCAAGCTGGCTAATGAGCGGGCTCCTAGTGTCTCCGCCCACACACCCACAGGAGTAGCGAACTGCGCGCTACCTCCCTAGGACACCAAGCGGGCTAATCAGCGGGCTCCTGGTGTCTCTGCCCACACACCCACAGGAGTAGCGAACTGCGCGCTACCTCCCTAGGACACCAAGCTGGCTAATGAGCGGGCTCCTAGTGTCTCCGCCCAGACACCCACAGGAGTAGCGAACTGCGCGCTACCTCCCTAGGACACCAAGCTGGCTAATGAGCGGGCTCCTGGTGTCTCCACCCAGACACCCACAGGAGTAGCGAACTGCGCGCTACCTCCCTAGGACACCAAGCTGGCTAATCAGCGGGCTCCTGGTGTCTCTGCCCACACACCCACAGGAGTAGCGAACTGCGCGCTACCTCCCTAGGACACCAAGCTGGCTAATGAGCGGGCTCCTGGTGTCTCCGCCCAGACACCCACAGGAGTAGCGAACTGCGCGCTACCTCCCTAGGACACCAAACTGGCTAATGAGCGGGCTCCTGGTGTCTCTGCCCACACACCCACAGGAGTAGCGAACTGCGCGCTACCTCCCTAGGACACCAAGCTGGCTAATGAGCGGGCTCCTGGTGTCTCCGCCCACACACCCACAGGAGTAGCGAACTGCGCGCTACCTCCCTAGGACACCAAGCTGGCTAATGAGCGGGCTCCTGGTGTCTCCGCCCAGACACCCACAGGAGTAGCGAACTGCGCGCTACCTCCCTAGGACACCAAGCTGGCTAATGAGCGGGCTCCTGGTGTCTCTGCCCAGACACCCACAGGAGTAGCGAACTGCGCGCTACCTCCCTAGGACACCAAGCTGGCTAATCAGCGGGCTCCTGGTGTCTCCGCCCAGACACCCACAGGAGTAGCGAACTGCGCGCTACCTCCCTAGGACACCAAGCTGGCTAATGAGCGGGCTCCAGGTGTCTCCGCCCACACACCCACAGGAGTAGCGAACTGCGCGCTACCTCCCTAGGACACCAAGCTGGCTAATGAGCGGGCTCCTGGTGTCTCCGCCCACACACCCACAGGAGTAGCGAACTGCGCGCTACCTCCCTAGGACACCAAGCTGGCTAATCAGTGGGCTCCTAGTGTCTCCGCCCAGACACCCACAGGAGTAGCGAACTGCGCGCTACCTCCCTGGGACACCAAGCTGGCTAATGAGCGGGCTCCTGGTGTCTCCGCCCAGACACCCACAGGAGTAGCGAACTGCGCGCTACCTCCCTAGGACACCAAGCTGGCTAATGAGCGGGCTCCTGGTGTCTCTGCCCAGACACCCACAGGAGTAGCGAACTGCGCGCTACCTCCCTAGGACACCAAGCTGGCTAATCAGCGGGCTCCAGGTGTCTCCGCCCAGATACCCACAGGAGTAGCGAACTGCGCGCTACCTCCCTAGGACACCAAGCTGGCTAATGAGCGGGCTCCTGGTGTCTCTGCCCACACACCCACAGGAGTAGCGAACTGCGCGCTACCTCCCTAGGACACCAAGCTGGCTAATGAGCGGGCTCCTGGTGTCTCCGCCCAGACACCCACAGGAGTAGCGAACTGCGCGCTACCTCCCTAGGACACCAAGCTGGCTAATCAGCGGGCTCCTAGTGTCTCCGCCCAGACACCCACAGGAGTAGCGAACTGCGCGCTACCTCCCTAGGACACCAGCTGGCTAATCAGCGGGCTCCTGGTGTCTCCGCCCACACACCCACAGGAGTAGCGAACTGCGCGCTACCTCCCTAGGACACCAAGCTGGCTAATGAGCGGGCTCCTGGTGTCTCCGCCCAGACACCCACAGGAGTAGCGAACTGTGCGCTACCTCCCTAGGACACCACGCTGGCTAATCAGCGGGCTCCTAGTGTCTCCGCCCAGACACCCACAGGAGTAGCGAACTGCGCGCTACCTCCCTAGGACACCAAGCTGGCTAATCAGCGGGCTCCTAGTGTCTCCGCCCAGACACCCACAGGAGTAGCGAACTGCGCGCTACCTCCCTAGGACACCAAGCTGGCTAATCAGCGGGCTCCTAGTGTCTCCGCCCAGACACCCACAGGAGTAGCGAACTGCGCGCTACCCCCCTAGGACACCAAGCTGGCTAATCAGCGGGCTCCTGGTGTCTCCGCCCACACACCCACAGGAGTAGCGAACTTCGCGCTACCTCCCTAGGACACCAAGCTGGCTAATAAGCGGGCTCCTGGTGTCTCCGCCCACACACCCACAGGAGTAGCGAACTGCGCGCTACCCCCCTAGGACACCAAGCTGGCTAATAAGCGGGCTCCTGGTGTCTCCACCCAGACACCCACAGGAGTAGCGAACTGTGCGCTACCTCCCTAGGACACCAAGCTGGCTAATGAGCGGGCTCCTGGTGTCTCCGCCCAGACACCCACAGGAGTAGCGAACTGCGCGCTACCCCCCTAGGACACCAAGCTGGCTAATGAGCGGGCTCCTGGTGTCTCTGCCCAGACACCCACAAGAGTAGCGAACTGCGCGCTACCTCCCTAGGACACCAAGCTGGCTAATCAACGGGCTCCTGGTGTCTCCACCCAGACACCCACAGGAGTAGCGAACTGTGCGCTACCTCCCTAGGACACCAAGCTGGCTAATGAGCGGGCTCCTGGTGTCTCCGCCCAGACACCCAGAGGAGTAGCGAACTGCGCGCTACCTCCCTAGGACACCAAGCTGGCTAATGAGCGGGCTCCTGGTGTCTCCGCCCACACACCCACAGGAGTAGCGAACTGCGCGCTACCTCCCTAGGACACCAAGCTGGCTAATGAGCGGGCTCCTGGTGTCTCCGCCCAGACACCCACAGGAGTAGCGAACTGCGCGCTACCTCTCTAGGACACCAAGCTGGCTAATGAGCGGGCTCCTGGTGTCTCTGCCCAGACACCCAAAGGAGTAGCGAACTGCGCGCTACCTCCCTAGGACACCAAGCTGGCTAATCAGCGGGCTCCTGGTGTCTCCGCCCAGACACCCACAGGAGTAGCGAACTGCGCGCTACCTCCCTAGGACACCAAGCTGGCTAATGAGTGGGCTCCAGGTGTCTCCGCCCACACACCCACAGGAGTAGCGAACTGCGCGCTACCTCCCTAGGACACCAAGCTGGCTAATGAGCGGGCTCCTGGTGTCTCCGCCCACACACCCACAGGAGTAGCGAACTGCGCGCTACCTCCCTAGGACACCAAGCTGGCTAATGAGCGGGCTCCTGGTGTCTCCGCCCACACACCCACAGGAGTAGCGAACTGCGCGCTACCTCCCTAGGACACCAAGCTGGCTAATCAGCGGGCTCCTAGTGTCTCCGCCCAGACACCCACAGGAGTAGCGAACTGCGCGCTACCCCCCTAGGACACCAAGCTGGCTAATGAGCGGGCTCCTGGTGTCTCCGCCCACACACCCACAGGAGTAGCGAACTGCGCGCTACCTCCCTAGGACACCAAGCTGGCTAATGAGCGGGCTCCTGGTGTCTCCACCCAGACACCCACAGGAGTAGCGAACTGCGCGCTACCTCCCTAGGACACCAAGCTGGCTAATCAGCGGGCTCCTAGTGTCTCCGCCCACACACCCACAGGAGTAGCGAACTGCGCGCTACCTCCCTAGGACACCAAGCTGGCTAATGAGCGGGCTCCTGGTGTCTCCGCCCAGACACCCACAGGAGTAGCGAACTGCGCGCTACCTCCCTAGGACTCCAAGCTGGCTAATGAGCGGGCTCCTGGTGTCTCCGCCCAGACACCCACAGGAGTAGCGAACTGCGCGCTACCTCCCTAGGACACCAAGCTGGCTAATCAGCGGGCTCCTGGTGTCTCCGCCCAGACACCCACAGGAGTAGCGAACTGCGCGCTACCTCCCTAGGACACCAAGCTGGCTAATGAGCGGGCTCCTGGTGTCTCTGCCCACACACCCACAGGAGTAGCGAACTGCGCGCTACCTCCCTAGGACACCAAGCTGGCTAATGAGCGGGAGTAGGGAGGCTGAGGGGGTTTTGAACCAAATACCGTTATTTATGCAAATTAGGGGGGCGTGGCAAGGTCAATGACCTTGAGGTAGGTCATGCTCAATGACCTTGAGGTAGGTCATTGACCCCCAAGGTCTCCGGGACCCCGGAAGGTAAACAAACCTTGGAGGGTCCAGGAACCGGTTTGAGGAGGTGTGGGTGGAGGGGAGGGGGAGGAGTGGGGGTGGGGAGGGGGAGTGGGGGGGGGGGGGGTGGGGAGGGGGAGGGGGTGGTGGCGAGGTTGGGGGCTGAGGGGGAAGGATGGAAGAGGGTCTGCACGAGACCCTCTTCGACCCAGTCTCTCTCTTGGACTGAGCGCCTTCTCAGATATTATCCTGGGCTATATAGCTTTGCTTTGATCCCGACGAGACCCGAGTGTTGCCGAAGGTTTCCGAATCTTTGTCGGTGAATGAATCGTCAGAGAATTGAGCGGTCAACTGGTGTGTGTGTGTGTGTGACGTCACAGCATATTACGGGATGTGAGGTAGGTCATGAACGGGAGTGTTTTGAAATGGAAAACATTAGTGTAACTGGTGTGTGTGTGACGTCACAGCAGATTACGGGATGTGGGGTAGGTCATGAACGGGAGTGTTTTGAATGGAAAACATGAATGACGGTGGATGGCGATGGTTGTTTGCACCCTGACGTGGTAGGTTGGTTAGTTGTGAATGGGTCTGAGAGACAAACAAGATCGGGTTGAAAGCGCTCAATGGTAAACAAACATCAATGGTATCGGGAGTAGTGAATGGAATTGAGAGAGAGAGAGAGGTGGAATGAACTGGTTGTTGAATGTGCTCAATGGTAAACAAACGTCAATGAATCAGGAGTAGTATTTCCTGTAAATGGAAGGGTTGGGTAGGATACAAATCGCATGGCATGTTGAGTCGGCCAGCTCGACATGAAATAAAAAACAAGAAGGTGTACACCAGATCTGATTTATTAATCATTCTTCTTCCTCTTCATCTTCCTCTTCATCATCATCATCATCTTCTTCTTCCTCATCATCTCCTACTCTCTGGCACCCTTCCATCTCCGCCATCAATTGGGTGAAAAACTCCACCAACACTGGATCATTTCCAAAGCTATAAAAAAAAAAATGTATACAATAAAGAGTTCAACAAAATTTTTTTATAACGCTTGTTTATCTAAATATTGGATTGTGAATTGCTGGGAGTGTGTGAGAGCAAGTACAGTTCACCTAAGTCTGCAGCAGCTTCCAGCGGACGCCTTAGGGTGAGCTACAAGTTCTGTTCATTTTTAAGTAGTTTCAAAATTTTGCTACTAGATATTAATGATACCTAGTGGTGAATGTTCGAACTTGAGTATGGGTTTCAGTGCTGGCAGTGTTCACGAACATGTGTGACTCACTTGAGTATGTAGGTGCTGTGAATTGCTGGGAGTGTGTGAGAGCATGTTCACCTAAGTCTGCAGCAGCTTCCAGCGGACGCCCTTAGGGTGAGCTACAAGTTCTGTTCAATTTTAAGTAGTTTCAAAATTTTGCTACTAGATATTAATGATACCTAGTGGTGAATGTGCCCGCGGACGCCCTTAGGGTGAGCTACAAGTTCTGTTCATTTTTAAGTAGTTTCAAAATTTTGCTACTAGATATTAATGATACCTAGTGGTGAATGTTCGAACTTGAGTATGGGTTTCAGTGCTGGCAGTGTTCACGAACATGTGTGACTCACTTGAGTATGTAGGTGCTGTGAATTGCTGGGAGTGTGTGAGAGCATGTTCACCTAAGTCTGCAGCAGCTTCCAGCGGACGCCCTTAGGGTGAGCTACAAGGTCTGTTCATTTTTAAGTAGTTTCAAAATTTTGCTACTAGATATTAATGATACCTAGTGGTGAATGTTCGAACTTGAGTATGGGTTTCAGTGCTGGCAGCGTTCACGAACATGTGTGACTCACTTGAGTGTGTAGCTGCTTCCAGCAAACACCATTAGAGTGAGCTACAAGTTCCAAGTTTTTTTGCTACCAGATAATAATGCCATCTAGTGGTAAATGTTGGAACTTGTTTTGACAGAATCTAACCTGTCAATTTACCTTCACACAAGTTTAGTCTGTGGACGGATCTTTTACATGTCATAAAGTGAGAACATGTAACCACTGGCTTTACTCCCCCTCCAAAGGAAGACATACTAAAGGATTTTAACACACCTAAAAAAAATCTGACTTCCTTCCCAATCCTTTTTTTTTATTCATCGCAATAACACGGGTTATCAGACAAATTCTATTCACACCCAAGTAAACATGGGTGTAGTGCTGAAATATCCGTTAAAAGATAAGGAATATGTGGTTATGACAGATGCTTCACATATAGGCATTGCTGGAGTATTATGTCAGAAAGATGATGAGGGTAATCTGTGCATTGTACTCCCCCTCCAAAGGAAGGCATACTAAAGGATTTTAACACACCTAAAAAAAATCTGACTTCCTTCCCAATCCTTTTTTTTATTCATCGCAATAACACGGGTTATCAGACAAATTCTACTCACACCCAAGTAAACATGGGCTACAAAGGCGGTAACTACGCTCAGTATTTCTAATCATTTTGAAGAAAAAAAACACCGCTTGCTTCCAGTATTTGATCAGATCAGGAATGGAATGAATTAAACTCCATCTAGCGGCGAGAAAGATCTGTGTTGGCTGCCAAAGCCTGTCTCACTTTTTAGAGTCAATGTTTAAATGAATGACAGATAAAAAGAGAAATGATAGTGGAGGATGTTGTCGGAAGAAAATTTTGACAGGGAAAACTGGTGTTCCCAGAGAAAAACCTGTCTGCTTTTGGTTTGCCCAGCACAGATCTAACATAAAGTGACTGGAATTAAACCACGCACCCAGCCGTGAGAGACTGGGGTGCTGCTACATAAGGCTTTAGTAAATAAATAATACTTACATTAACAGATCCAGCGACAACTCCTCCTGGTTTTCTTCTTCTGGCATCTCCATGTTGTTGTCCCCAGACATTGTAGCGAATGATATGTTGTGAAAAGGAACGTCCTCCTTATATACTGTGTGTAGTTTCTGGTGAAAGGCGGATTAATTAGATGTGTTTAAACTTGTTGTACAGGGTTATACAGTGTGGAGCTATTTCTGGTGAAAGGAAGGTCAGTAACGATTCCTGTATTAACGCAGGGTAATGCCGTATGGAGGTCATGTTTGTGTGAAAGGAACGGTAATCCAGAGACGTTTCCTGTATTCGGAGGGGTATAAATACTCGAGCAGAATTGAAATAAAGGTAGAGTTGTCCACGGGCTTACAGAGTTCACACCAGATTGTAATTTGGATCCTTGTCTATCAGGTAATATTCAACATACTTAAGTATATAACTTTAAAGTATATCCTAGTGTATATATTTGACTATGTGCTACTGGGAGACTAACTCAGCTAGATAGTTTACAAAATAAGTAATTGTACTGTACAGAAAAGAGGAGAATTGAAGCATTTGAAATGTGGTGTTACAGGAGAATGATGAAGATCAGATGGGTAGAGAGAGAGTAACAAATAAAGAGGTATTAAGACGAGTGGGAGAGGAGAGATGTTTCTGGCGTCTGCTAATGAAGAGAAGAGGTACATTGGTAGGACACATATTAAGACACCAGGAATAGCAAGCTAAGTTATGGAAGGAAGGTTCGAGGACAAAAACTGTAGGGGTAGACCAAGGATAGAATATGTTAAACAGATTGTGTCGGGTGTATGGTGTCGGAGCTATGTAGAGATGAAACGATTAGCTCAGGACAGGGAGGCATGGAGAGTTGCATCAAACATGTCAAAAGACTGAAGACTCAAACAACAACTGTACATTACAGTACTTGTAAATGATGAGATGTTTAAATCCACATGAAGATGTTTAGAATTTTAATAGTATAATGGCCTATTGACAAAGCTGGTTTAAAAGTCAGATGGTACGAATCAGACAAGCAATAATTACTTCATGTTTGAAACGAGCAGAATTCATAGCATGTAATAAGATTGGTTTTAACGTGACTTGCATTTTAAACCACTAGCTGCCTGGGATATATAAAATGAATGCAGCTCAATTATATATAAGTACTGTTATTATCCAATTAAATGTTGTCGATTTCACTGCATTGCTCCGCGAGATAATGACCGTGCTCGAGGCGGTCACGGAATAGATAATGACCTCTTATGTAACATTAGCTCTGAGCCATGGATTCACTTTTATACTTTAGTTTCAAGTCAAGTAACCTATTTAGTTAAGGACATTTAAATCATCTCCTCCCAACTAATGTAGGCCCCCACGCACTAGGGTGTATTGAACACATAAATTATTTAACCAACCTGCAACGGCTTCACCCGGGAACAGATATAATATACAAACAACCCGACCCGGCTTCGCCCGTGAACAGTTATGTTATACCAGAAACCCAATCCGGCTTCGTCCGCGAACAGTTATATTATACCAAAAGCATGCACCGACTTCGCACGAGAACAGATAAATTATACATGCAATCTGCCCCGGCTTTGTCCGGGAACAGATAAATTATACAGACAATCCGCCCCGGCTTCGCCCGGGAACAGTTGTAAACCGGCTTCGCCCGGCGGAATAGATAATGACCTCTTATGTAACATTAGCTCTGAGCCATGGATTCACTTTTATACTTTAGTTTCAAGTCAAGTAACCTATTTAGTTAAGGACATTTAAATCATCACCTCCCAACTAATGTAGGCCCCCACGCACTAGGGTGTATTGAACACATAAATTATTTAACCAACCTGCAACGGCTTCACCCGGGAACAGATATAATATACAAACAACCCGACCCGGCTTCGCCCGTGAACAGTTATGTTATACCAGAAACCCAACCCGGCTTCGCCCGCGAACAGTTATATTATACCAAAAGCATGCACCGACTTCGCACGAGAACAGATAAATTATACATGCAATCTGCCCCGGCTTTGTCCGGGAACAGATAAATTATACAGACAATCCGCCCCGGCTTCGCCCGGGAACAGTTGTAAACCGGCTTCGCCCGGCGGAATAGATAATGACCTCTTATGTAACATTAGCTCTGAGCCATGGATTCACTTTTATACTTTAGTTTCAAGTCAAGTAACCTATTTAGTTAAGGACATTTAAATCATCACCTCCCAACTAATGTAGGCCCCCACGCACTAGGGTGTATTGAACACATAAATTATTTAACCAACCTGCAACGGCTTCACCCGGGAACAGATATAATATACAAACAACCCGACCCGGCTTCGCCCGTGAACAGTTATGTTATACCAGAAACCCAACCCGGCTTCGCCCGCGAACAGTTATATTATACCAAAAGCATGCACCGACTTCGCACGAGAACAGATAAATTATACATGCAATCTGCCCCGGCTTTGTCCGGGAACAGATAAATTATACAGACAATCCGCCCCGGCTTCGCCCGGGAACAGTTGTAAACCGGCTTCGCCCGGCGGAATAGATAATGTCCTCTTATGTAACATTAGCTCTGAGCCATGGATTCACTTTTATACTTTAGTTTCAAGTCAAGTAACCTATTTAGTTAAGGACATTTAAATCATCACCTCCCAACTAATGTAGGCCCCCACGCACTAGGGTGTATTGAACACATAAATTATTTAACCAACCTGCAACGGCTTCACCCGGGAACAGATATAATATACAAACAACCCGACCCGGCTTCGCCCGTTAACAGTTATGTTATACCAGAAACCCAACCCGGCTTCGCCCGCGAACAGTTATATTATACCAAAAGCATGCACCGACTTCGCTCGAGAACAGATAAATTATACATGCAATCTGCCCCGGCTTTGTCCGGGAACAGTTAAATTATACAGACAATCCACCCCGGCTTCGCCCGGGAACAGTTGTAAACCGGCTTCGCCCGGGGAACAGTTAAATTACACAAGCAGTTTGCCCCGGCTTTGTCAGGGAACAGTAAAATTATACAAACAATCTGACCCGGTTTCATCAAAGTACAGTCATGACCAGCACCTGACCATGTAGCACCTGGGTGTATAACTTGTTTGATAACCTGTGTTCTTGTAATGGAATGAGGAGAAGTAGGAAAATGGTGAACGCAAGCTGCTGACAATTAAATTAGTGGCTAGCGATAATGGGTGTGTAGAAGGGTTTTGATAACTTTGTGTGTATATACATATTTGCTAATGGCTTAGGTATACTAAAACACTATTATAGATATCAAATTCGATTTCAGAATGTCGGCAATAAAAAATGCGAATTCCATAGGGAAAGATGCTGGAGCAGAGACTAAACGACTACAGGATCTGCAGGTAAACGAGTCTTATTTGGTAACTGCTGTTCGTCGAGTCAAGACGAAATTTGGGGACCGCATTTTATGTGAACTGGAGGACTTCGTAGTATTTCTACCGTCGAGATTCAAGGAACTCAGCGAAGAAGATGTAGCCGATCTCAACAAAGGAACCATCTATTTAAAATACATGGGACTGGAAAACAAAAGATGTCTTGTTGAATTCATAGAAGAAAAAAATAAAATTTAAAATTAGTTTATGTAAAACGGAATTTGCAGGGAAAATAAACTTTGGTTCACTCTCTCTGCAAACCGTTCAGTTTTTTTTTTTTTTTGTAATTGTTAAGTACTAAGGGACATCATGTCGTCACCGATACAAAGTTGGGAAGATGTGGATAGTTGTTTCAATAACAATATCTGTTCCACTAAAGTCAATAATGATGCAAACATTTTAAATCTCAATGAATATTTAAACACTAGTTACAACATTTTTCAAAACAAAATACAAGACTGTTTAAGAGAACATGTAGCGTTAAAGGTTAACGCTGAATTATTATGTGACTTTGCTATTTTGAAACAAGGTGTCGAATTTATTCAGCCGATCTATTTACACACCCACATGACTAAATTATACCGCACTGATAATATACACAGTTGGTATAGTAAAAACATTGTTGATAAACTCACAACACGCTTTGCCGAGTTTCAAGAATTAGAAAGCGGCAAATCGCTGGAAGCTATCAATCATCTTAAAATTAATGTATGCACCTTTGATCCCATAAATAGTGGGTCATCTCATGTTAATTTGCCTAAACAGTTGGAAAACCGTCACGCAGTTATCAATGTGGATAATAATGATGTTTTCTGTTTTGTGTGGTCTCTGGCTGCTGGGCTATGTTCTGCAAGTAAACATGTTCACAGAATGGGCAAATATCACCAGAAATTTATGGAATTAATGAGCAGTCTAAATTTAGCAGACATAGAATTCCCAATGGACCTCAACGCCATTTCTCGTTTTGAATCTAAAAATCTGCTTTACTCCATTAATGTATACGGAGTTGAAGGGGACAAAGTTATTGGGCCACTCTATGTGACAAAGGAAAAAAAAGAAAAGCATTTTAATTTATTGTACATTGAAGGAGAATTGTGCAACCATTATTGTTATATCAAAGATCTTTCCAGACTAGTTCGTTCACAAGTTACAAAAAGTAAAAATAGGGTATATATATGTGATCGCTGTTTGCAATATTTTACTAGCAATCAAAAGTTGACAACCCATACTATTGATTGCATTACACAACCAGCTGTAAAAATTACATTCCCAGAAAAGGATAAAGCCAGTATGAAATTTCAAAATGTGTCTCGTCAAGAACCGCTTCCATTTACAGTATATGCAGATTTTGAATGTTTAACCACACCCATTGACACATGTAACCCGGATCCAGCACGCCCGTACACTCAACAAGTACAGCAACATGTGCCATTCAGTTGTGCTCTAAACGTGATTTGCTCATATGATCCTTCGCTTTCTTACTTCAAATCTTATCGCGATGCAAATGCTGCTGCTTGGTTTTTAAATGAATTGGACGCCTTGGCAGATCGGGTGTACAATATCCTGGAAAACCCAATTCCGCTTCAAATGATGGATGCAGACGAGGTGGCTTTTGCAACAGCAACCACTTGCCACATTTGTCAAAAACCAATAGCAACTTGTGACACGCCAGTGAGAGACCATAATCGGTACACTGGCAAATTTAGAGGAGCGGCTCATAGTGCATGTAATTTGGCCTATAAAAGAGCGCGCTATATTTCTTGTTTCTTGCACAACATGTCTCGGTATGACAGTCATCTAATTATTAAGGAATTTGTTAATCTTGAAAACCAAAAGTTTTCTTTAATTCCACAAAATCATGAAAATTTTATTTCGTTTACAAAATGGCGAAATGGAATTAGTATACGATTTTTAGATTCGTATAGATTCCTCGCATCATCATTGGATGCGCTGGTTCAAGGGCTTCACCCAAACAATTTGAATTCTGTACGTCAAAACTTTACTGGTGACGAACAATTTGAATTATGCATTCGAAAAGGGGTGTTTCCCTATAATCATGTAAACAATTGGGCATGTTTGCAGGAAACTGCACTCCCTTCAAAGGATAAATTTTACAATGACTTAACAAAAAGTCATATTTCTGAAGAAGACTATTTACACGCCCAAAAAGTATGGGACGTGTTCAAGATATCAACTTTGGGCGAGTATGCTGATTTATACCTCAAAATTGATACACTACTTTTGACAGACGTGTTTGAACACTTTCGCAAACTGTGTCTTGAAATCTACAATCTAGATCCAGCCCATTACTACACCCTTGCCGGATACAGTTGGGACTGTATGTTGAAGGTGACTGAAATAGAACTGGAACTATTAACTGACATCGACATGTTGCTCTTTTTTGAACGCGGGATACGTGGCGGGCTTGTATCGCTTGTGCAAAAGCATGCCAAAGCAAATAATCCATATATGGATACATACAAACCAAAGCAACCTACAACATACCTCACCTATCTGGATTGTAACAATTTATACGGATATGCTATGGAAAAACCGCTTCCGTATCAAAATTTTCGATGGCTGACTTCAGATGAAGTTTCAAATTTTAATTTACAGGACGCGTTGAGCAATAACACACGTGGCTATGTTCTAGAAGTTGACATATTATATCCCCGCGAGATACACAATGATCATTCTGATCTACCATTTTGCGTTGAAAAACTACAACCTCCCAGTTCACGTTCCAACAATAAAAAGTTGCTGGCAACGTTAAATCCGAAAAATCGCTACGTCATACACATCGAAAATTTAATGCAATGTTTGAAACACGGTTTGAAGCTACAAACCATTCACCGCATTATTTGTTTTGACCAGAAACCATGGTTGCAACCGTACATGCAATTAAATACTCATTATCGGCAGCACGCCAAGACTACATTCGAGTCAAATTTTTATAAATTAATGAACGATGCATGCTACGGTAAATCTATGGAAAATATTAGAAAGCAAAGAACTATTCATTTGGTAAACCACTGGGATGGTCGATATGGCGCACGAAAATATATTGCTATGCCCAATTTCCATTCAGTACGAGTTATTGAAACTGATTTAGTAACCATTGAATTGTCAAAGACAGAAATCATGTATAACAAACCAATTTACTTAGGAATGGTAATACTTGACTATTCAAAATTTGTAATGTATCAATTTCATTATGAGTTTGCCAAACAAAAGTTTGGAGATGTAAAATTACTGTATATGGATACAGACAGTCTTATTTATCAAACCAATAAGACGGATATTTACTCTGTGATGAGAGAACATCCAAGTTACTTTGATACCTCAAACTATGAGGTTAACAATATGTTTGGCATAATTCCCATGAATAAAAAACACATTGGTCTATTTAAGGATGAGTGTGCTGGCGATGTTATGACGGAATTTGTGGCTTTAGCGCCGAAAATGTACGCATTTTCAACACAAAAGAATAAAGGTCAATGCAAAGCGAAGGGTGTTCTTCGTAGCGTCACACAATTCCTCAATGTTGAGGAATATCGATGTGTACTCTACACAAACACCTCTCGCTTGTACCAGCAAACACGCATTCTTTCAAAGAACCATAATATATTTACAGTAAATCAAAATAAAACATCGCTGTCTACATATGACAATAAACGGTTGTGGGATGGTGTAAATAGCTTGCCTTTTGGACATTTCCACACCTAGTAAATAAGAACACACTTTAATTTTTCAATTCTTTTTTATTACAATTGTATGTTTTTACAAGAAGAAACCAAAACATCTTTTGTGAATGCTGTAATCTGGTGGACTGACTCTCAAATAAATACTTAACAATATTTGATTCATGGTTATTTCTTTGTCCTTTTCCTCGCTAATCCACCACCAATCATTAGCTTTGACTTCATAGCTCCTGCCACGATCAAGGCTGCAATCTTTTCACCAATGGAAGCAGTAGATGATGTCACGCGCTGCACAGCCTTTCTTAGAAGAATGTGGTCTGCAACTCGACGTACTTCTGCATTCTTGTCGCTGTAAGCAATGTCATGATCTCTACACGCAGCATCCAATTTGTTGATTCCAGAATTACCTTGTGCTAGACGTTGGTTTAGTTTAGTCCCAGGTCCACAAAATTGATAGCCGGGAATATGCAGTTCAATGGGAAGTACATCAATGGCCTTGTTAACTAGACCATGACCAGCAAAGGTCCGATATATCTTTTTCAATCGTTGTCTTACTTTTTGGTGCTGGCGATACTGCCGCTGCTGTCTCTTCTTCCTCGTCTTCATCACAACCATGGAATGATGAAGCAAAGTCTTTACAGGACGGTATATTTGTATGGCCGTGGTACAATTTGATGAGCTGACACGTTCCACACTGTCTAATGGATGGCATTTTAGTAATAGACACTTGCTGGTGATGACTAAAGTCAGTGCATGGTTGTAGTTCACGCAGACCAGGATCTCTGCTCCATTCACTAGGTACACTGTGCCAAATATTTTTCACCGCGTTTGAAGCAACATAAAAAAGGAACGCCTTGGGTAAAGCGTTCAATTCCTCATCTGTGAAACTGTCAAGCTTCTTTTTACAGGCGAAAAACTTGACAATAGCTCGCTCTGTGGGGTTTGAGTCCAAACCTTCAATTGCTGCCATATTACTACACGTCCACACTGATCACTGGTATGTCTCACACTGAAGCTGACGTTACGACGCTTTGCACTCGACATGCAAGTTTTGACATGCTCTGCGAGCTAGCCAATCAAAAAGCTTCCAAACATTTTGAAGTGTTTTATTTTGTAGAGGTTCATCAGGCACGGACAGGTTGTACAGTGCAGGACATCCCAGATCATGAAGGTCAACAAGTTGACATGATGAATTAACATACTGACGCAACCATTCCTTTTTTTTCACTTCCCTTTACAAATACAAGGTCAGCACCAAACAAGTGAGCTTTCAGAACAAGTGATAGATGCTGGTAAGGAATGTCGCCTTCTTTCCAGACTAGTCCCAAATTGCGTTGCAACCACTCTGTTTGTCTTCTGTCCTCGTCTGACTGCAAATGCAATGGAAACGGCGGTTCAAAGACAAAACTGGTTACTCTTGGTGCCCACATGGTTGTGCAGTCAATAATTCCTACTTCTTTAAATACAAACTTGTTTCCGTTCACCTTGAAACCCTGCACGTCGACAATCATTGTTTTCGGCATGGCGACGGATATCAGACCTTCCACGACCGCTGCTTCTTAACAACTAACTGATTGGATAGGAGCGGGAAAATAATATACACACAAAGAATCAATTACACAATTTTATTCATAAAGTTATCAGTACATCGCTTACAATTTTTTATCATAGGATTTGGACCATCCCAATCACAGTGAGAATCTCCTCGATGCATAAAGTGTCTACGACAAGGACGACAGGCTGCAACATCCGCCGACATACGGAGGTGTAATGGTAGCTTATCCCAATTAAGGTCAATGTCGTGTGCACCGTACGCGGTCAGAAATCCAGCTGGTAAATAGGCAATCAGATGCTGCGGCATTTCACGAAGAAATTGTGCTTTATGGTAGGCGCGTATTGCTAAGCTCACCAGGGTGCGATAAATCTCAAATGCTGCATCAGCGTCTCGACTTGTTGAGCAACGATCGCATTTGCAGTCCATACAATCTACCCGCTCTCCAACATGACAAGATGAAGCTTTGGCAACGCCATCGTCCACATTATTTGTTTGATTAGCGATGGGCTTGTTGTTGTAGCCCCTGTCATGAATACCAAACGTAGACATGAATCCATCTGGTAAATAGTGAACCAGATGCGGCGGCATTCTAAGCACAGTATGATTCTTGTGATAGGCAGTTATAGCTTCACTCACTAGCGCGCGATAAATGGTAAACCTTGAATCTTCATCTGAGCCTGGTGAATCACTTTCACATTTGCAGACCCACCTCGCAGAGGGGGTTGTGACTTCATCGTAGCTTTCCATGACTGTGAAGGGCAATGGAGGAAGACATGCTATTTATACTCTGGTCACCATATTGGACAGCGGTTGATAAAACACTTGCGCCTCGTGAACAATAAGGCAATAAGCTGTTGTTTTTTCTGGAATAACTGTCGATGTTTCAAATTCTAGTCTGATATCAATTGTTGTTTCCTTCATCGACTCCTCCAAATACGAACAGTCCATCACCACCAGAGGCGCCTTGGACTTGAAGTCTTGTGGTGATAATAGCGGACATGCCTCTTTCTGATAATAGGAAGACTGAAAGTTTACAAACATGTCATAGAGCTTACCATATTTGTTCTTGTTAAAGTTTAAATCCATTCCCTCATAGGGAAAGGTAACTCCGTTCAAAAAGAGTCGTATATTTCGTAATTGGATGTGGTCAAATTTTGATGCATCTTTATTCTGTTGATATTTGCGATCTGTTTGAAATCCAACCAGGACGTAGAGTGGCCGCTCTGTATACCGTGAGGTTTTTATAGACCAAGTATGTGTATCGGAGAGTGGTAATACCGGGTATTCATGCAGCTCCCAGCTTCTAAATTGAATGGGTAAAGCTGTATCCTTCTCCACAATCTTGAGCAGACTCAATTTTTTCTGATCTGATAGAGTAACGTGCGGTACTTTCCATAGAATTCGTTGCAGTAGAATTTTTGTATCTATTGGCGCTGTATCAGCTCCCTTTAGCGCATTATAATCACTCCTGTCTCGTACAAGAATCAGATCCTGTCTTGCGTTCACAACAATGCGCTTATGATCCTCTGCAAAGCCTAGTATTAATTTTAGAGGTAAATGTCCAGTAAATGTACCATCATCGTTAATCATCCAGTCGTTGGTTGAGTTGGGACACCAACCAGCCATACAAAAAGCTTTACTCTCTTCGCTTCCGTACGAGGGATAAAGTTTCATGACACTTGTTATGCCAACATTTCGAGTAGTATCCACTTCAATACCGTTGATCACGTAGCGAACCTCAGAAAACAAAAAGGCCAAAGCATTGTTGGCCAACTTTGACGTTGTTGGAATGGTACCATCCAATTTGGTGAGTTGCCCTTCAATCTGGATGTAACTTTCATGTGGAAGCGTGTAGATATCTTGTTGGTTAATAGTAATTCGAATCTCATCATTATTATTTAGTCCCTGAGTATACGGTTGGTAGGAATGGTGTTCAATTCTTACAATACCCTCCTGAACTTCGACAGGGTTTGTCACGTCTAGAATCGAATTCATGACGTAAGATGTAACCAAGTTGTTGTAGGATCTGCTTGTTGACACGTGTTAACCTGTACACGCGTTGACCACAACTAACACCTGCTCTTGACAGCGTTGCCGCTTTATACACTTGTTTCATGCTGGCTTCAGATACAGTTTGTAGGTCACAGGTGTATGAGGGTCTAATCGGATGAGACGTTGGTTTCTATTCACCAGTCTTAAGGTAATATTCCTGACGTTGGTCACACTCACAGGATGATAGAGCACCACCGACGGGTTTTCGCGGATGATATAACCACCAGGTGAAGTAACAATAAAATCATAAAGCGAATGCGAGGGATCTTGATTGGTGTAGACGTCTGTAATAATATTACACGTGACAGATACGTGATGATCTTCAATTATTTTCACCGGTTGGTCAGACTTGTGTATCACGTTCGGTACTAACACTTGTGGTGAATAGCCTAACAATGACCCAATCGAATCTGGTTGAGATTTAAAATCAATCCTAAAAGAAGAAAGAATACTGCAGCGATGTGTCACGTTGTTGGCTATGAGTTCAAACTTGCGTGTCCCGTCCAGAAATGCTTTTAGACTAAATTCTTTGGTGAGAGTTGTGTAGATGTGATCGTGAATATCATCTACGGTGTAGCTGCCAGACGGTAGAGTTAACACATAGTCATCGTAGTAGAACTTATCATTGACGTCTTCAATTATGTTGCAGATTCTATTATAGCCTTCAAACGAAACAAGTCCCAGCACGTAGGGTCGTCGTCCCAATTCAATAGGAGGATAAAAGTCAACAGTTACTTCCGCACCTTGTCCGTGCACTGTAAACGTTCTACTTTCTGTTGTCATAATGACCACGTCACCCGCCGTGCTCGCTCTTATATAGAAAAGTCAAACATAGACGACCGCACTGTTGCGTGTTAAAATTTTGCACTCGTTTCACATTATAGTGTATTGTTGCACTGCTTCCAAAATAGCGAACAAGCTCTGTCGGAGGAGGAAGATTTCCAAAACTGTCAAAGTACCACACGGTTCGCCCATGCTTTATGTAGGCCACATAATGCGTTCCCGGTCCATGACTGTCATCCAAATTGACAACTGCACTTTCATGGCTCCGTGGTCGAGACGGTAGTTGGTTGCGCATAAACACGCCTCGAAAGTGGGAGATCTTAAGCTGTTTTGCATATCTTATAACTTCCTCATGCGTCATGGCTCGTCGTGGCAGTGCATCGATTAACCGTTTTTTGGCGACATGTAAATGCCGAGTCCTTTCTTGTAGGGTGCTAGCTTCATGTTCACACCTTTACCGCGCAGTGCTATGGCCTCCATAGTTTTATTATGCCTTTCACTTTCCTTCAACTGTTGCTTCGCCTCCTCAACAGCTTTCACCGTTCGTGCTACCGCACTTGCTCCTCCAAGAAGTGAACCCAGGGCTGCTAGTCCAGCAAACAGTGCAGGTAAAAATCCACCACGTTTCGGCACAGGAATAACTCGGGCACGTTTTCTAAAACGTAGTTTACTTTTGGGATTCGCATGCAATCGTGCTGCTCGGAGTGCTTTCTTAATAGCCAACTCACTATTTGTTTCTCCGCGCGAAGCTTGACGTGCCGCATGAAGAATAGCTTTAAAGCCTCCCTTTCTTGACAACTTCTTCCTCTTCTTCACCACATATCTCTGTTTCACCATCGCGACCAAAGAACAAGACAACCTCACACCGCAAAGTATAGAACACAACTAACGCTCCTCTGGAAGGGAACCTGTAGTTATTTATTCAATGGTGGCTGTATATTCAAGTTCTATATACAGAGGAAAATCGTTCATCGTTTTCCCCGCCTCTTTTTCTTCAGACGAGAGTTTCAAGTGAAAGAATAATTTGTCTCCGGCTTTCACCGGTTGATCAATAAGTGGTTGAACACTACCGTTTAATCGTACCTCTAAATGTTTCAAATCTGGTGCATACTCAATTACACGAATGGCACCATCATACATTAAACGGTAATTGTCATACCCCGAACGTAGTATGTAGGCGAGGTTATTGGGATCTTTTACCGGGTGTTGGTTTACAATGTGAAGCAGAAATATAGAGGGTATTGATTTAATAAAAAGCGATAACCGTTGTTCCAAAAATCGTTTGGTCGTCACGTCGTGAGGTTGCACAGGATCAGCAACTTCGGCTATTCGTCTTCGCTTCATCTGTAGAGCGTTCTCCTTAATTTCCCACACCTTTTCCATTTCAGAGTTTAAAAACCGTTTTGTACAAACATCTTGATCATCTTCAGGATCGGCCACATGCACAAGGCGTGCATTATTTGCTGTATAGCCCTTTGCAGTTAGGGTGGGCACAATACTGAGCACCTGTTTCACCTTGTTATCTACATAGTCCTTTCGAGCAGCGTCCGTGTTGTTTGTTGGAAGAGCCAGCTGAGTGATTCGACGTTGGTGTACGTCATAGTCCTTTGCTTCTGTTAACACCACAGCATTGGTTAACATATAGGCTTTGGTGCACACATCTTGATCGTTCACAGGATCTGCAACGCCTGTAATACGTTTATTCTGAGCCTCATAATCTCCTTTGATACGTCGTAATCGGTAATAATCTACATACTTTTTTGAACATGCGTCTGAGGGTAATACGGGTTCTGTTATATTGGTCAATCGCTTTCCATTAAAGTCGTAATTGCCATCTGTAGTGCGTGACAATACATTAGCATCGACATATCGTTTAGTAGCCGGATCTGTATCATGTTTTGGATCGTTTGTCAAAGCAAATCGTTCATTTGTTTTGAGAGTTCTTCCAAAGGCGTCCATGGTTACACTGGAACTGAAACACCCGTTTGCCTCATGTATATAGAGACCAGCTCTTCCCCTTTCACATTTAGTTGATATGCAGATTATTAAGCAACAACATTCACTTCCGGTGGGAGACTTGGTTTCACACCTCTTCTCAACATCGTCCGAACAACGTCATGGTTCACTCTTCCCATCCTCCATTCGCTGTCTCATCGCCGGCCCGTCGGGATGTGGAAAAACCAATCTTCTGCTTACCCTCATCACCTCCTTAAACGGAGTGCGCTTTCAAAATATCTATATTTTTGCCAAATCGCTGTATCAACCGCTGTATGTGTTCTTGGAACAGGTCATGTCAGGTCTGCGCAACATGGGCTACTTCACATTCGCAGCGCACGAAGATGTCATTTCTCCAGACAATGTTCGCCCCCATTCGCTTATGATTTTTGACGATGTGGCCACAGAACGACAGGGCATTATTCAGGCTTACTTTAGCATGGGACGTCATAAATATATTGATTGTTTTTATCTCGCTCAAACCTATTCGCGAATACCAAAACAGTTGATTCGTGACAATGCCAACGTGATTGTTCTCTTCCGTCAGGATGAGCGCAACATGCATCACGTCTACGATGATCACGTGAACCCAGACATGACCTTTCAAGCCTTTACACAGTTGTGTGCCATGTGTTGGAACGCACATCACCACAGTTGTCTTGTTATTGATAAGCAGAGCAACATCAACAATGGACGCTACCGCATGGGATTTGATCATTTCATTCGTATTTAAGTAGCTGCATCGCTTTTCTAAACATCATTAGTTCAGATGTCATGGCGACAACAGGGAGTCAATTAAAAAAGCACATAATCCGTGCGCGAAATAGCATTCGACAAAAGTTTCGCTATCTAAAACGTGCACATGCCGACAGTGAATTGTTTGTCGAAAAACATTTGAAATCACCTCTGGAAGCTGTGTTGAAAGGAACAACAAAGCCTAGTACACGCTCAAAAGAAACACAAACAATTGAAGAGGAGGAGGAGGAGGAAGAAGATGATGGAGAACCTGAGGATGTTTTTTCTCCATTGCTTCCGTCTTCCGGCTCCAAAGAATCACCGCTGCCCCAGTTTTTGAAAACATCAATAATTGCTGAAACACCCACTAGAGCCAAAGAAAAGCAGCCTACTCTTAAAGAAATATTGAATACGCCCGAACAATATGTGCGGTTAAAATCCATTTTACTACAAAATTATGGTGCGTTGGTTACCCCCTTCCTTGAAGATCTTTTTACTAAGAAAACTGATACTACCTATGGTGTTCGCTATGAAAACAATAGATTTCGAATTGGCGATTCAGCAATCAAGATAAGTGACAATGTTTTGATTGTTAAAACAGTTCGTTACAAATTGACGTCAGGGCTTTTAGAACTTTTATTTTCACGTACACCTTCTACCGAGGACTATGATAAAGAAGATCTTGAAAAGTATAAAGACATCTTGATGGCTACAAATGGTTTTAGACGTAATTATAAACGTTCTGAAGCAATAAATGCTAATAAGGGCTTCAAATATAAAACCATCATATCAAAATTGTTTCCCACCTATGCAAGTGTTCGCCGTGCAAATTCAGCGTCCGGTATCACGTTTAATACTTTGAAACCATTCATCGATTTCGCCTATTGGAACAATCCAAATAAGTTGGTTAAACGTCTGCAACTGTTGCGCGCATCGGAACAGGCCGGTCATACCGGACACGAGGCGGAAGTTTTAGAAATAGAAGAGGAGCTTCGTCATGCTGGCATTATTGTCTAATGAGTCAACGTGTTCACACACCCTCGCCTGTTAAGGCTGCCATTGCTCGCGAGTTGCATAGACCAGCTCGTCGTCTCTACCATCGTCGTCGTGTCATCACACGGGGCGTTGACGATCTTTGGCAAGCTGATCTGGTTGAAATGATTCCCTATGCCAAAGCTAACAACGGGGTCAACTATCTGCTCACCGTCATCGACGTTTATTCCAAAATGGCCTTTGTTGAACCTGTTAGGAATAAATCTGCACAACTGGTCACCGCCGCATTCAAGACCATCGTTCAGCGGTCAAGACGACAACCTCGTTTGCTTCAAACAGATCAAGGCAAAGAATTTTTCAACAAGACTTTTTCCGCTTATCTCAAATCGCTTGACATCCATCACTATTCCACTTTTAGCAATCTAAAGGCAAGTGTTGTAGAACGTTTCAACCGCACACTCAAGACGCGCATGTGGGAACAATTTACAGCAAGAGGATCCTATCGCTGGCTTGAACTTGTAGGCGATCTGGTGACACGTTACAACAACACTAAACATAGAACCATCAAAATGAAACCACGCCTTGTAACCAAGAACATTGCGCAATTGGATCGCATTCATCACAAAATCAAAACAGTAGATCCACGACGTCATCAATTACGTATTGGTGATTATGTGCGCATCAGTAAACATAAATCAATCTTCGCCAAAGGATACACACCAAACTGGAGCACGGAAATATTTCGTATTCGCAAGGTAAAACTTTCTAATCCAGTTGTTTATTTACTTGACGACCTCAACAAGCAGCCAATCCAAGGAGGATTCTACATGGAGGAACTGCAAAGGACGCAATATCCCAAGCATTATCTTGTTGAAAAAATTGTACAAAAACGTGGCAATAAACTTTTTGTTAAGTGGCTAGGTTTTAATGCCACATATAATTCATGGATTAATAAATCAGATCTGGTGTACACCTTCTTGTTTTTTATTTCATGTCGAGCTGGCCGACTCAACATGCCATGCGATTTGTATCCTACCCAACCCTTCCATTTACAGGAAATACTACTCCTGATTCATTGACGTTTGTTTACCATTGAGCACATTCAACAACCAGTTCATTCCACCTCTCTCTCTCTCTCAATTCCATTCACTACTCCCGATACCATTGATGTTTGTTTACCATTGAGCGCTTTCAACCCGATCTTGTTTGTCTCTCAGACCCATTCACACCTAACCAACCTACCACGTCAGGGTGCAAACAACCATCGCCATCCACCGTCATTCATGTTTTCCATTCAAAACACTCCCGTTCATGACCTACCCCACATCCCGTAATCTGCTGTGACGTCACACACACACCAGTTACACTAATGTTTTCCATTTCAAAACACTCCCGTTCATGACCTACCTCACATCCCGTAATATGCTGTGACGTCACACACACACACACACCAGTTGACCGCTCAATTCTCTGACGATTCATTCACCGACAAAGATTCGGAAACCTTCGGCAACACTCGGGTCTCGTCGGGATCAAAGCAAAGCTATATAGCCCAGGATAATATCTGAGAAGGCGCTCAGTCCAAGAGAGAGACTGGGTCGAAGAGGGTCTCGTGCAGACCCTCTTCCATCCTTCCCCCTCATCCCCCAACCTCGCCACCCCCCCTCCCCCTCCCCACCCCCCCCCCCCACTCCCCCTCCCCACCCCCACTCCTCCCCCTCCCCTCCACCCACACCTCCTCAAACCGGTTCCTGGACCCTCCAAGGTTTGTTTACCTTCCGGGGTCCCGGAGACCTTGGGGGTCAATGACCTACCTCAAGGTCATTGAGCATGACCTACCTCAAGGTCATTGACCTTTCCACGCCCCCCTAATTTGCATAAATAACGGTATTTGGTTCAAAACCCCCTCAGGCTCCCTACTAGCGGGCTCCTGGTGTCTCTGCCCACACACCCACAGGAGTAGCGAACTGCGCGCTACCTCCCTAGGACACCAAGCTGGCTAATGAGCGGGCTCCTGGTGTCTCTGCCCACACACCCACAGGAGTAGCGAACTGCGCGCTACCTCCCTAGGACACCAAGCTGGCTAATGAGCGGGCTCCTGGTGTCTCTGCCCACACACCCACAGGAGTAGCGAACTGCGCCCTACCTCCCTAGGACACCAAGCTGGCTAATCAGCGGGCTCCTGGTGTCTCCACCCAGACACCCACAGGAGTAGCGAACTGCGCGCTACCTCCCTAGGACACCAGGCTGGCTAATGAGCGGGCTCCTGGTGTCTCCGCCCAGACACCCACAGGAGTAGCGAACTGTGCGCTAGCTCCCTAGGACACCAAGCTGGCTAATCAGCGGGCTCCTGGTGTCTCCGCCCAGACACCCACAGGAGTAGCGAACTGCGCGCTACCTCCCTAGGACACCAAGCTGGCTAATCAGCGGGCTCCAGGTGTCTCCGCCCAGACACCCACAGGAGTAGCGAACTGCGCGCTACCTCCCTAGGACACCAAGCTGGCTAATCAGCGGGCTCCAGGTGTCTCCGCCCAGACACCCACAGGAGTAGCGAACTGCGCGCTACCTCCCTAGGACACCAAGCTGGCTAATGAGCGGGCTCCTGGTGTCTCCGCCCAGACACCCACAGGAGTAGCGAACTGCGCGCTACCTCCCTAGGACACCAAGCTGGCTAATCAGCGGGCTCCTAGTGTCTCCGCCCAGACACCCACAGGAGTAGCGAACTGCGCGCTACCTCCCTAGGACACCAAGCTGGCTAATCAGCGGGCTCCTAGTGTCTCCACCCACACACCCACAGGAGTAGCGAATTGCGCGCTAACCCCCTAGGACACCAAGCTGGCTAATCAGCGGGCTCCTGGTGTCTCCGCCCAGACACCCACAGGAGTAGCGAACTGCGCGAGTAGGGGGGTAAGGCGGTTTCTAACTCCCCCCACCACCTCTCCCTCTGACGTCACATACTAACCCGCAATACATTCAGGGGCAAAGCCAATATCTCGTCAACCCATGGTCCGATTTTGACAAATGAGGTGTCGTTGGACTCGGGCTAACGCCCTCTTTACAACGGACTACTCATTTCAACCCCTAAATAAAACCTACCCCTACTAGGGGGTGAAATTGTAATTTTTTAGTGAAAGTCTCTTTCCAAATGTGACATGTATAAGCTGCGCTGCTAAAATGAACTTAAACGTGGTTGCTCATATAGTGCATGCGTTTTTCTGGCTGCCGCTATGGATGAACATTTTTGTTTTTGTTTTTTACGCATGCGCACTGGGGATTTTTGTAAGAGGGCGAGCTCTTTGAAAAAAAAATGATTGATAAGAAGAGGTTTTGGTGGTGAGGAGAGAATCAGATAGTCGCCTACTTTCCTACGAAGTTTGCCGATATGTCTCAAACGCAAGGTCGGATTTGGACGTGTGACGTGTCAAATCGCTTGTCTCGAAGCCCTATACATGTTATTAATAGGTTAGAGTTTTGAGAATGAGGGAAACAGGCTTTTTTGGGGTAAAACCATGATTTTAGACTTTTTCTGATATTTCACGAATGCATGGTCGGATTTGGTCCTATGACGTGTCAAATGGCTTGTCTCGAAACCCTGTGTATTTTGGTAATAGGTTAAAGTTTTTGAGAATGAGGGAAACAGAATTTTTTGTTGTAAAACCGTGATTTTGAACTTTTTGCTATATCTCGCGAACCAATAACGCTAGAGGCGTGTTCGACAGGTCCAAGGACTCGGGGTGACGTCCTCTCTGCTATGGACCACTCGTTATAATTTTTAATAAAATTGGAAACTCGATTTTGGGGTAAACACGTGTTTTTGTGATTTTGCCGATATCTCGTGAACCAATAACGCTAGAGGTGTGTACGAGGTGTCCTAGGACTCGGGATAACGCCCCCTTTCAAATGTGGTAGATATTTTTTTTCCAAAAATAATTCACATGGGTCTAACGCCATACATGTTGAAAAAAGGTTTTCTTTTTCTTTACCTGTTTATAAAGTTTATGAAGCGTGGTGGTTGAGAGAGACGATACTGCTAGGTGTGTGTTTGACCGAACCTGTCGCTTAGCACAAGGACCATGCTTAATAGAACAATCGCTATTTCAGCGGGTCGGTGTATGACAGAGCGAGGGTGCGTTTTTCTGATATTTTACCTTTAATGTGTAAACGGTGATGAGAACTTGGTTCTATGTTGGTCGAAGCGAGTAGAGAAAACAAACTTGCAGAGGAGCAGGAGGTGAATGTCATTTGAGCTTATTGGAATGCGCTGATCTGACTTGACAACAAGTGCAATGGAAAAATGACAATGACGCTTGAAGGTGAAATAATCTGACCACCGTGGTGGCAGGGAAGAGCGAAATGCATGTGAACATGTGTGAAACCACATGTACGCTAAACAAGTGACATCCTGTTTTGCTTCGTACGTGACAAAATGCAAGTTGACGTGAAATTTGATCTGCCACAGGTGTTCACCTTGGACGTTAGCTGTCCACGTGCACGATAACAGAATGTTCAAAGCGTGGGAATCGCTGAATCAGTAAAAAGTATGATGCAACTTGTGGGAATGATGTCACAACCAATAGATAGGCAAGAGCAGCGAACAGCAGTGGTGGGAGGTGGAGGGGGGAGAGGGGGAGGGGTCATGTAAGAGAGATCATAGGTGGAAAGGGAAAGACAAACATGTATGAACATGCACGAAGCGCGGAGCGCTGTACACACAGAGCTATAGGAGGTGTACAACATGTGTGAATAAATAAAAAGTGCGTTAATATCTCGCTAACTAATAATCAGAGAGTGTCAAGTGAGGTGTCAAAGGACTCAGGATGGTCAACCCTTTTCCATGACCAACGAATTTACCCTAAAGATCTAAGGTCATTAGCTTTTAATATCTCATGAATCAATAAGGCTAGGGACCTGTATGAGAGGTCGTTGGACTTGAGGTGACATTCTGTTTTTGAATATATTATTTATTTATGTCAAAAGGGCCTAACTGCACTTTTGTTGATATCTCGCTAACTAATAATCAGAGAGGTTCAAGTGAGGTGTCATAGGTCTCACGATGGTCAACCCTTTTCCATGACCAACGAATTTACCCACAAGATTCAAAACAGCAAGGTCATTGACCTAATATTTTATAAACTAATAATCGAATATCAACATGTGAGGTGTCATAGGACTTAGAATGGTCAACCCTTTCCCATGGCCAATGAATTTTCCCAAAATACCCAATACATCAGGGTCATCGACCTGAGATTTTATAAACTAATAATCGGATACGAACACGTGAGATGTTTACCATGTGTGATGAAACATAGCTAGGTAGAGAAAGATTTAGTGTAGGCTACATGTATGGTGACTGACAAGTCATTGAAACTTCTTTTTCAGATCAAACTGCAGTATAGAGAGAGTATATGTTGCAGGTATGGGTTAATAATTGACGAACGGTGTACACAAACTTTGATTTATCTATTCAAGAAGTAAGAGTAGACTATCTTTAATTGATTGGTTAAAGAGGATAGCTAAAAACACAAAAAGAATACTCAGTGGTTACCGGGACAAGATGGTCGCTACGCACAACAAGCTTTAAATACTTGAAGCTAATAATCTATACACACACACTCTCGTGTTCTAAACTAAACTGTGTTGCTGTCAGTGCTCAGACAGTAGGCTGATGACAAAATGCATTGCTAACAGAAATATAATCATTTCCGGTTGTATAATGTTATCAGCTATCCATTTTGTGTTGCAGTGTTAAGCACTTTTAGCTCTTGTACTGGTGGTCTTAACTCGATTTCCAGGTCTGAGGCCTAGAACGAGTCAAACTAAGAAACAAGGGCATGGTGGTGTAGTGGTTAAGCTGTTAGCCTTTTCACCAGAGTTCGATTTCAGGTTAATATGCATGTCATAAACATATTAAACAAAACAAAACAGAGATAACGTTTAAAACTGATTACATTTGTGTCTTTTCAAATTATTACTTTGATTACAAAAACAAAGGTGAACTGTGTTTGACATACAGTTAATGCTGTCTATTACACACTAGACTGTAAGAAAGCCAAATAGCAAAAGGCGTAGGTAGAGCAGTGGTAAAATTGCTATATGTAGAGAACTACCTAGCGGTTTTATGAACTGGCAAAGCTATATCGCATAAACAGTGCAGTATACAATCCAGCAATCAAATTTGTATCTTGTGGAACAGAGAAAATGCACTTTTACCTTGATGGATAGCAAATGAGTGCAGACGAATGACCTATGCATTAACCTACCCTGGGGTTATAACCACGAGGTGGAGGTGTGATTTCACTGTTTAATCATTTAGAGACATGGCTTTTTTGTAACCGGTAGATTTAGTATTTTGTAAATATTCATTTTTGTAATTGTAAATAGTGGAAACATTTTTTGTAATAGTAAATGTTAAATGTATAACTAAAAGTTATTTGGGATAAGTGTGCATGTCAAGGATAAATAGCGTGGTTGTATTTGTTTTTCAAAGACAGGTATGGTTGTGTGAATGTATGACTATAGATAGAATGATAGAGAGAGAGAGAGAGAGAAAGCTTGTGTGTGTGTGTGTGTGTGTGTGTGTGGGTAGCATTGATTTTTCAACCAAAGCAAACACGGCAAGGTAGGATGGTGGGGTAATTAATGTATATAGCAAATGGTAAATAGTATACTATATTTTTTTAACACTTGTGTTTTTTTAATGCAGCAGTAGATAGGTGTTATTTTGTAAAACAGTCTTACCTACAGTAGTAGTAGTAGTAGTAGTAGGCCTATATGTTTTTGGAAACAAACAGAAAGAGAATGCACTATTGCCATGGCCCCAAGCACTTCCATTAAAGTGATTTCAAGAAAATTTAAATCAGCAAATGTGTGTTTTACAAAACTAAACATTCAGCATGGACTAAATCATAAACGTGTCTTCTGTGATATGGAAAAATAGGAAATCCATGTTTCCATATCAACACAATTTAAAAACTTAAAACTGACATTTAAAAAATGTAAATGGGAAATAGGCAAATGTGTAAACAACAAAATGGAAAATTCTTGTTTCCATATCATGAAATCCAAAACTTTAAACTGACATTTTCAAATCGTGTACATGGAAAATTGACAAATGGCAATGTGTGAAATGTGAAAATGAAAAAAAATATGAACAAATGGCTATCATTATTTAAAAAAAAATAAAAAACCATCGTGTTATATCGTTAAAGTGTGAATCAAACCACATCTACTTATTTGGATCACCCGAGACTGAGTAGACCTGTTTTAGTCCTAATATACTTTTAAAATTTTATGTTAAAGCTCAATTTGAACTCAAGAGCTTTAGAGTGCCAGCTAACTATTATAACCGTTACGTCACAAAGACAACTTTACACTACTCTTAATAAACAATAATAAGAAAAAGAATAATAAATGTTGATTTTTTTTTTAAGGATGAGCATGGTGACACTGTTTCTGTTGCACAGTCTGCTAGCTACTAGCCAGCAGCTGGGGTCTTAGAAAACGATACAGTTGACATTTTGTAATGAGATGTGACATGTTTCAAAGTACAGTATTATGGGGTTGCTGTTGAGTAAAAAACTAATCCTGTACAAGGAAGCAAGGGTTCGAACCCCTTACCTAACATTACTATTGCCTGAACATGGCTTGACGACACTGTATTATTATGATACTCGGTACACAAACCATAGATAGAGTGTATTGTTTAAGATCACTTTCTTTCTGAACATAGGTGGAGACTGTTGATGGTTAACAATGGCATTAATATAGTAGGACGTGGGTATAGCAATTAAGAAAAAACAGACAATACCCATACAATATTTTTATTTATTTAATATAAGTACTTGTACAATAGTTACATTCAAAATACATTTCTTTTTTCTCTATTACTATTTAGTCCTTTTTGATTCTCTTGCATATGAAGGGTAGATAACCTTGTAGTTCAGCCCCTTAAAACAACAACAACACAACCTTTTGCATAGTCTGTGATGTTGACGACTCTTGAGATGTGGAAGATGGATTAAACATAACTTTTACAGCAGGGGTTAAATGTTGCTCAATAAACACTGCACTATTTTGAGTAGCAACATTTTTTTCTTGTACTAGCTTTTAGCATTGTCATGATTATTTGTTGACACCAACAGTGTTTCATCTGGTACACCACATTGATGATCACTCACACTTAAAACCTTACCATTTCTACTTTTTAGATTGCCTCGACATCTTTTTGACCTCTCTTTTGAGCATTGCCAAAATATTATTCCTTTTACATTTTGACGATTATAGTTATAAGAGTAGCCTTTATAGAGTACACGTTGTTTACCTTTGTTAGTTGTAGTAAGTTCCATAGTAGCACTAACCTGTTAGTATGATTTGCTCACTACAAAGGGTTATAACTGTTCTGATAATAAAATCATTTAGCGTTGGCTTTTATATTTAATATGTACAGTTTGAAGTGATAGCAAAAGTGAGAGCAAAATGGTAGCAGAGTGGTAGAAAATATAACATGTATTGTTAAGAATAGTTTAAGCTGTATGTGGATCCATTACATAATAATTTTAGCACAACGAAGCTCATTTTCTATATCCAATAGTTCTTCCTCATATTCAGTATAACCAGCCTGTTTATAGACATGCAGTTGCTGAAGCCGCCGGATTAGCTTACTTGGATTGTTCCAGTAGACAAATTTAACAAATGATTTTTTAGTTGTAAACAAAGCATTACCATTATCATTATTATCTTCATCATCAACATCATCATCATCATAACCATTATCATTATCATCATCATCATTATCATCATCATCATGATCATTATAATCCTCATCACTATTACTATATAGTCCTTTTTGATCCTTTTGCAATACCACATTTTGCACAGTCTGTGTTGCCCTTGATAATGATGGGAGTTTTTCAGACATTGACAACTGTCCTAACACGACTTTCTGAGGAGATGATACATGCTTCTTAACAAACAATGCACTATCTTGAGCTGCAATATCTTTTTCTGGGACAAGTGTTTTAGCATTTTGAAGAGTTTTTTTAAACAGCAACGATGTTTTATCTGGTACACTACATTGATGATCACTCATACTTAAGACAATCACTATTTTTACTTTTCAGCTCACCTCGACACTGTTTTGAACGATGTTTTGAACAACGCCAAATAACAGTTCCATTTTTATTGGTTCGTTTTACAATATATTTATATCCTTTATAGAATGCGTATGGCATAACCATTGCTATTTGTTGATACTTCCATGTCAATTGTCAAGCATGAACTAATCTCTAGCAAAGTTCACTCGATAATATAAATAATTTCTAAACCCCAGTAGTGAATAGTCAGTTGTTTTTGATCTATGCAAGCGTAAACATGTCACATACACTGGTAATGAATACTCAAGGCTTTAAGGTCAATGAAAACAAGTACAGTATATATTTAAATAGGTGGCTATCATTGATTGCACAACACGCGGGTCACCATATCTTTTTTCTTTCGGACTAGTGTTTTAACATTTGAAGAGTGTTTTAAACAGCAACGATGTCTTATCAGTCACACTACATTGATGATCACTCACACTTAAGACCTCGCTATTTTTACTTTTTAACTCACTTTGACACTGTTTTGAACGATGTTTTGAACAACGCCAAATAACAGTTCCATTTTTATTGGTTCGTTTTACAATATACGTATAACCTTTATAGTATGCATATGGCTTACCATAACTATTCGTTGATACTTTCATATCAATTTTCAAGCATGAAATAATCTCCAATAAATTTCGCTCGATAATAGAAATAATAGTTTAAAGTGAGTGCAAAGGTGAGTGCAAAAGTGAGTGCAAAGTGAGTGTAAAAGTGGTGTAAAAGTGAGTGCAAAAGTGAGTGCAAAAGTGAGTGCAAAAGTGGGTGCGAAAGTGGGTGTGAAAGTGGGTGCAGTTTATAGTAGTCACCATTTTTACTAGAATGTGATTTGAGTAAATATAATTTCTAAACCCAAGTAGTGAATAGTCAGTTGGTTTTGATTTATGCAAGCGTAAACATGTCTCATACACTGATGATGGATACTCAAGAGGCTTCTCGGTCAACAAAAACAAGTATATAGTTAAAGAGGTAGCTATTATTGATTGCACAACACTGAATCTATTTTTGAAATTTTGACAAAGGGTCTAAGTGCACTTTTGTTAATATCTCGCGAACCAATAAGACTACGGCATTGTATGAGGTATTGTTGGACTTTTTGCCGAAGACTGCTGGTAAACACTTATGTTCCCACGACATTTTTAAAGATGGCGGCTGACCCACGAGGGGGTGATTAAAACGTATTCCAAGCGACGCTTGTCGATAAGCAAACCAATAATCAAAGGGGGGTGTGACAGAGCTTGAGGCGATAACCCCTTTTGATTGATCCCTGTTGATTTGCCCCTTTGGACTGGTCCCCGTTGACAAGTCCCTCTGAACGGGTCCTTTTTGAAGGGAGTCATTTATGACGGGCCCCTGCTGACGGGTCACTGTGGACGGATCCCTGTGGACAGGTCCCTGTTGACAGGCTCCTTTTGACTAATCCCTTTGGACCTGTCAACAGGGACCTGTCCACAGGGATCCGTCCACAGTGACCCGTCAGCAGGGGCCCGTCATAAATGACTCCCTTCAAAAAGGACCCGTTCAGAGGGACTTGTCAACGGGGACCAGTCCAAAGGAGCAAATAAACGGGGATCAATCAAAGGGGGTTATCGCCTCAAGCTCTGTCACACCCCCCTTTGATTATTGGTTTGCTTATCGACAAGCGTCGCTTGGAATACGTTTTAATCACCCCTCGTGGGTCAGCCGCCATCTTTAAAAAGTCGTGGGAACATAAGTGTTTACCAGCAGTCTTCGGCAAAAAGTCCAACAATACCTCATACAATGCCGTAGTCTTATTGGTTCGCGAGATATTAACAAAAGTGCACTTAGACCCTTTGTCAAAATTTCAAAAATAGATTCAGTGTTGTGCAATCAATAATAAGCTACCTCTTTAACTATATACTTGTTTTTGTTGACCGAGAAGCCTTGAGTATCCATCATCAGTGTATGAGACAATGTTTACGCTTGCATAAATCAAAACCAACTGACTATTCACTACTTGGGTTTAGAAATTATATTTACTCAAATCACATTCTAGTAAAAATGGTGCCTACTATAAACTGCACCCACTTTCACACCCACTTTCGCACCCACTTTTGCACTCACTTTTGCACTCACTTTTGCACTCACTTTTACACCCACTTTTACACTCACTTTTGCACTCACTTTTGCACTCACCTTTGCACTCACTTTAAACTATTATTTCTATTATCGAGCGAAATTTATTGGAGATTATTTCATGCTTGAAAATTGATATGAAAGTATCAACGAATAGTTATGGTAAGCCATATGCATACTATAAAGGTTATACGTATATTGTAAAACGAACCAATAAAAATGGAACTGTTATTTGGCGTTGTTCAAAACATCGTTCAAAACAGTGTCAAAGTGAGTTAAAAAGTAAAAATAGCGAGGTCTTAAGTGTGAGTGATCATCAATGTAGTGTGACTGATAAGACATCGTTGCTGTTTAAAACACTCTTCAAATGTTAAAACACTAGTCCGAAAGAAAAAAAGATATGGTGACCCGCGTGTTGTGCAATCAATGATAGCCACCTATTTAAATATATACTGTACTTGTTTTCATTGACCTTAAAGCCTTGAGTATTCATTACCAGTGTATGTGACATGTTTACGCTTGCATAGATCAAAAACAACTGACTATTCACTACTGGGGTTTAGAAATTATTTATATTATCGAGTGAACTTTGCTAGAGATTAGTTCATGCTTGACAATTGACATGGAAGTATCAACAAATAGCAATGGTATGCCATACGCATTCTATAAAGGATATAAATATATTGTAAAACGAACCAATAAAAATGGAACTGTTATTTGGCGTTGTTCAAAACATCGTTCAAAACAGTGTCGAGGTGAGCTGAAAAGTAAAAATAGTGATGTCTTAAGTATGAGTGATCATCAATGTAGTGTACCAGATAAAACATCGTTGCTGTTTAAAAAAACTCTTCAAAATGCTAAAACACTTGTCCCAGAAAAAGATATTGCAGCTCAAGATAGTGCATTGTTTGTTAAGAAGCATGTATCATCTCCTCAGAAAGTCGTGTTAGGACAGTTGTCAATGTCTGAAAAACTCCCATCATTATCAAGGGCAACACAGACTGTGCAAAATGTGGTATTGCAAAAGGATCAAAAAGGACTATATAGTAATAGTGATGAGGATTATAATGATCATGATGATGATGATAATGATGATGATGATAATGATAATGGTTATGATGATGATGATGTTGATGATGAAGATAATAATGATAATGGTAATGCTTTGTTTACAACTAAAAAATCATTTGTTAAATTTGTCTACTGGAACAATCCAAGTAAGCTAATCCGGCGGCTTCAGCAACTGCATGTCTATAAACAGGCTGGTTATACTGAATATGAGGAAGAACTATTGGATATAGAAAATGAGCTTCGTTGTGCTAAAATTATTATGTAATGGATCCACATAACAGCTTAAACTATTTCTTAACAATACATGTTATATTTTCTACCACTCTGCTACCATTTTGCTCTCACTTTTGCTATCACTTCAAACTGTACATATTAAATATAAAAGCCAACGCTAAATGATTTTATTATCAGAACAGTTATAACCTTTGTAGTGAGCAAATCATACTAACAGGTTAGTTGCTACTATGGAACTTACTACAACTAACAAAGGTAAACAACGTGTACTCTATAAAGGCTACTCTTATAACTATAATCGTCAAAATGTAAAAGGAATAATATTTTGGCAATGCTCAAAAGAGAGGTCAAAAAGATGTCGAGGCAATCTAAAAAGTAGAAATGGTAAGGTTTTAAGTGTGAGTGATCATCAATGTGGTGTACCAGATGAAACACTGTTGGTGTCAACAAATAATCATGACAATGCTAAAAAGCTAGTACAAGAAAAAAATGTTGCTACTCAAAATAGTGCAGTGTTTATTGAGCAACATTTAACCCCTGCTGTAAAAGTTATGTTTAATCCATCTTCCACATCTCAAGAGTCGTCAACATCACAGACTATGCAAAAGGTTGTGTTGTTGTTGTTTTAAGGGGCTGAACTACAAGGTTATCTACCCTTCATATGCAAGAGAATCAAAAAGGACTAAATAGTAATAGAGAAAAAAGAAATGTATTTTGAATGTAACTATTGTACAAGTACTTATATTAAATAAATAAAAATATTGTATGGGTATTGTCTGTTTTTTCTTAATTGCTATACCCACGTCCTACTATATTAATGCCATTGTTAACCATCAACAGTCTCCACCTATGTTCAGAAAGAAAGTGATCTTAAACAATACACTCTATCTATGGTTTGTGTACCGAGTATCATAATAATACAGTGTCGCCAAGCCATGTTCAGGCAATAGTAATGTTAGGTAAGGGGTTCGAACCCTTGCTTCCTTGTACAGGATTAGTTTTTACTCAACAGCAACCCATAATACTGTACTTTGAAACATGTCACATCTCATTACAAAATGTCAACTGTATCGTTTTCTAAGACCCCAGCTGCTGGCTAGTAGCTAGCAGACTGTGCAACAGAAACAGTGTCACCATGCTCATCCTTAAAAAAAAAATCAACATTTATTATTCTTTTTCTTATTATTGTTTATTAAGAGTAGTGTAAAGTTGTCTTTGTGACGTAACGGTTATAATAGTTAGCTGGCACTCTAAAGCTCTTGAGTTCAAATTGAGCTTTAACATAAAATTTTAAAAGTATATTAGGACTAAAACAGGTCTACTCAGTCTCGGGTGATCCAAATAAGTAGATGTGGTTTGATTCACACTTTAACGATATAACACGATGGTTTTTTATTTTTTTTAAATAATGATAGCCATTTGTTCATATTTTTTTCATTTTCACATTTCACACATTGCCATTTGTCAATTTTCCATGTACACGATTTGAAAATGTCAGTTTAAAGTTTTTGGATTTCATGATATGGAAACAAGAATTTTCCATTTTGTTGTTTACACATTTGCCAATTTCCCATTTACATTTTTTAAATGTCAGTTTTAAGTTTTTAAATTGTGTTGATATGGAAACATGGATTTCCTATTTTTTCCATATCACAGAAGACACGTTTATGATTTAGTCCATGCTGAATGTTTAGTTTTGTAAAACACACATTTGCTGATTTAAATTTTCTTGAAATCACTTTAATGGAAGTGCTTGGCCATGGCAATAGTGCATTCTCTTTCTGTTTGTTTCCAAAAACATATAGGCCTACTACTACTACTACTACTACTGTAGGTAAGACTGTTTTACAAAATAACACCTATCTACTGCTGCATTAAAAAAACACAAGTGTTAAAAAAATATAGTATACTATTTACCATTTGCTATATACATTAATTACCCCACCATCCTACCTTGCCGTGTTTGCTTTGGTTGAAAAATCAATGCTACCCACACACACACACACACACACACACACACACACACAAGCTTTCTCTCTCTCTCTCTCTCTCTCTCTATCATTCTATCTATAGTCATACATTCACACAACCATACCTGTCTTTGAAAAACAAATACAACCACGCTATTTATCCTTGACATGCACACTTATCCCAAATAACTTTTAGTTATACATTTAACATTTACTATTACAAAAAATGTTTCCACTATTTACAATTACAAAAATGAATATTTACAAAATACTAAATCTACCGGTTACAAAAAAGCCATGTCTCTAAATGATTAAACAGTGAAATCACACCTCCACCTCGTGGTTATAACCCCAGGGTAGGTTAATGCATAGGTCATTCGTCTGCACTCATTTGCTATCCATCAAGGTAAAAGTGCATTTTCTCTGTTCCACAAGATACAAATTTGATTGCTGGATTGTATACTGCACTGTTTATGCGATATAGCTTTGCCAGTTCATAAAACCGCTAGGTAGTTCTCTACATATAGCAATTTTACCACTGCTCTACCTACGCCTTTTGCTATTTGGCTTTCTTACAGTCTAGTGTGTAATAGACAGCATTAACTGTATGTCAAACACAGTTCACCTTTGTTTTTGTAATCAAAGTAATAATTTGAAAAGACACAAATGTAATCAGTTTTAAACGTTATCTCTGTTTTGTTTTGTTTAATATGTTTATGACATGCATATTAACCTGAAATCGAACTCTGGTGAAAAGGCTAACAGCTTAACCACTACACCACCATGCCCTTGTTTCTTAGTTTGACTCGTTCTAGGCCTCAGACCTGGAAATCGAGTTAAGACCACCAGTACAAGAGCTAAAAGTGCTTAACACTGCAACACAAAATGGATAGCTGATAACATTATACAACCGGAAATGATTATATTTCTGTTAGCAATGCATTTTGTCATCAGCCTACTGTCTGAGCACTGACAGCAACACAGTTTAGTTTAGAACACGAGAGTGTGTGTGTATAGATTATTAGCTTCAAGTATTTAAAGCTTGTTGTGCGTAGCGACCATCTTGTCCCGGTAACCACTGAGTATTCTTTTTGTGTTTTTAGCTATCCTCTTTAACCAATCAATTAAAGATAGTCTACTCTTACTTCTTGAATAGATAAATCAAAGTTTGTGTACACCGTTCGTCAATTATTAACCCATACCTGCAACATATACTCTCTCTATACTGCAGTTTGATCTGAAAAAGAAGTTTCAATGACTTGTCAGTCACCATACATGTAGCCTACACTAAATCTTTCTCTACCTAGCTATGTTTCATCACACATGGTAAACATCTCACGTGTTCGTATCCGATTATTAGTTTATAAAATCTCAGGTCGATGACCCTGATGTATTGGGTATTTTGGGAAAATTCATTGGCCATGGGAAAGGGTTGACCATTCTAAGTCCTATGACACCTCACATGTTGATATTCGATTATTAGTTTATAAAATATTAGGTCAATGACCTTGCTGTTTTGAATCTTGTGGGTAAATTCGTTGGTCATGGAAAAGGGTTGACCATCGTGAGACCTATGACACCTCACTTGAACCTCTCTGATTATTAGTTAGCGAGATATCAACAAAAGTGCAGTTAGGCCCTTTTGACATAAATAAATAATATATTCAAAAACAGAATGTCACCTCAAATCCAACGACCTCTCATACAGGTCCCTAGCCTTATTGATTCATGAGATATTAAAAGCTAATGACCTTAGATCTTTAGGGTAAATTCGTTGGTCATGGAAAAGGGTTGACCATCCTGAGTCCTTTGACACCTCACTTGACACTCTCTGATTATTAGTTAGCGAGATATTAACGCACTTTTTATTTATTCACACATGTTGTACACCTCCTATAGCTCTGTGTGTACAGCGCTCCGCGCTTCGTGCATGTTCATACATGTTTGTCTTTCCCTTTCCACCTATGATCTCTCTTACATGACCCCTCCCCCTCTCCCCCCTCCACCTCCCACCACTGCTGTTCGCTGCTCTTGCCTATCTATTGGTTGTGACATCATTCCCACAAGTTGCATCATACTTTTTACTGATTCAGCGATTCCCACGCTTTGAACATTCTGTTATCGTGCACGTGGACAGCTAACGTCCAAGGTGAACACCTGTGGCAGATCAAATTTCACGTCAACTTGCATTTTGTCACGTACGAAGCAAAACAGGATGTCACTTGTTTAGCGTACATGTGGTTTCACACATGTTCACATGCATTTCGCTCTTCCCTGCCACCACGGTGGTCAGATTATTTCACCTTCAAGCGTCATTGTCATTTTTCCATTGCACTTGTTGTCAAGTCAGATCAGCGCATTCCAATAAGCTCAAATGACATTCACCTCCTGCTCCTCTGCAAGTTTGTTTTCTCTACTCGCTTCGACCAACATAGAACCAAGTTCTCATCACCGTTTACACATTAAAGGTAAAATATCAGAAAAACGCACCCTCGCTCTGTCATACACCGACCCGCTGAAATAGCGATTGTTCTATTAAGCATGGTCCTTGTGCTAAGCGACAGGTTCGGTCAAACACACACCTAGCAGTATCGTCTCTCTCAACCACCACGCTTCATAAACTTTATAAACAGGTAAAGAAAAAGAAAACCTTTTTTCAACATGTATGGCGTTAGACCCATGTGAATTATTTTTGGAAAAAAAATATCTACCACATTTGAAAGGGGGCGTTATCCCGAGTCCTAGGACACCTCGTACACACCTCTAGCGTTATTGGTTCACGAGATATCGGCAAAATCACAAAAACACCTGTTTACCCCAAAATCGAGTTTCCAATTTTATTAAAAATTATAACGAGTGGTCCATAGCAGAAAGGACGTCACCCCGAGTCCTTGGACCTGTCGAACACGCCTCTAGCGTTATTGGTTCGCGAGATATAGCAAAAAGTTCAAAATCACGGTTTTACAACAAAAAATTCTGTTTCCCTCATTCTCAAAAACTTTAACCTATTACCAAAATACACAGGGTTTCGAGACAAGCCATTTGACACGTCATAGGACCAAATCCGACCATGCATTCGTGAAATATCAGAAAAAGTCTAAAATCATGGTTTTACCCCAAAAAAGCCTGTTTCCCTCATTCTCAAAACTCTAACCTATTAATAACATGTATAGGGCTTCGAGACAAGCGATTTGACACGTCACACGTCCAAATCCGACCTTGCGTTTGAGACATATCGGCAAACTTCGTAGGAAAGTAGGCGACTATCTGATTCTCTCCTCACCACCAAAACCTCTTCTTATCAATCATTTTTTTCAAAGAGCTCGCCCTCTTACAAAAATCCCCAGTGCGCATGCGTAAAAAACAAAAACAAAAATGTTCATCCATAGCGGCAGCCAGAAAAACGCATGCACTATATGAGCAACCACGTTTAAGTTCATTTTAGCAGCGCAGCTTATACATGTCACATTTGGAAAGAGACTTTCACTAAAAAATTACAATTTCACCCCCTAGTAGGGGTAGGTTTTATTTAGGGGTTGAAATGAGTAGTCCGTTGTAAAGAGGGCGTTAGCCCGAGTCCAACGACACCTCATTTGTCAAAATCGGACCATGGGTTGACGAGATATTGGCTTTGCCCCTGAATGTATTGCGGGTTAGTATGTGACGTCAGAGGGAGAGGTGGTGGGGGGAGTTAGAAACCGCCTTACCCCCCTACTTGCGCGCTACCTCCCTAGGACACCAAGCTGGCTAATGAGCGGGCTCCTGGTGTCTCCGCCCACACACCCACAGGAGTAGCGAACTGCGCGCTACCTCCCTAGGACACCAAGCTGGCTAATGAGCGGGCTCCTGGTGTCTCCACCCAGACACCCACAGGAGTAGCGAACTGCGCGCTACCTCCCTAGGACACCAAGCTGGCTAATCAGCGGGCTCCTAGTGTCTCCGCCCACACACCCACAGGAGTAGCGAACTGCGCGCTACCTCCCTAGGACACCAAGCTGGCTAATGAGCGGGCTCCTGGTGTCTCCGCCCAGACACCCACAGGAGTAGCGAACTGCGCGCTACCTCCCTAGGACACCAAGCTGGCTAATGAGCGGGCTCCTGGTGTCTCCGCCCAGACACCCACAGGAGTAGCGAACTGCGCGCTACCTCCCTAGGACACCAAGCTGGCTAATCAGCGGGCTCCTGGTGTCTCCGCCCAGACACCCACAGGAGTAGCGAACTGCGCGCTACCTCCCTAGGACACCAAGCTGGCTAATGAGCGGGCTCCTGGTGTCTCTGCCCACACACCCACAGGAGTAGCGAACTGCGCGCTACCTCCCTAGGACACCAAGCTGGCTAATGAGCGGGCTCCTGGTGTCTCTGCCCACACACCCACAGGAGTAGCGAACTGCGCGCTACCTCCCTAGGACACCATGCTGGCTAATGAGCGGGCTCCTGGTGTCTCTGCCCACACACCCACAGGAGTAGCGAACTGCGCGCTACCTCCCTAGGACACCAAGCTGGCTAATGAGCGGGCTCCTGGTGTCTCTGCCCACACACCCACAGGAGTAGCGAACTGCGCGCTACCTCCCTAGGACACCAAGCTGGCTAATCAGCGGGCTCCTGGTGTCTCCACCCAGACACCCACAGGAGTAGCGAACTGCGCGCTACCTCCCTAGGACACCAGGCTGGCTAATGAGCGGGCTCCTGGTGTCTCCGCCCAGACACCCACAGGAGTAGCGAACTGTGCGCTAGCTCCCTAGGACACCAAGCTGGCTAATCAGCGGGCTCCTGGTGTCTCCGCCCAGACACCCACAGGAGTAGCGAACTGCGCGCTACCTCCCTAGGACACCAAGCTGGCTAATCAGCGGGCTCCAGGTGTCTCCGCCCAGACACCCACAGGAGTAGCGAACTGCGCGCTACCTCCCTAGGACACCAAGCTGGCTAATCAGCGGGCTCCAGGTGTCTCCGCCCAGACACCCACAGGAGTAGCGAACTGCGCGCTACCTCCCTAGGACACCAAGCTGGCTAATGAGCGGGCTCCTGGTGTCTCCGCCCAGACACCCACAGGAGTAGCGAACTGCGCGCTACCTCCCTAGGACACCAAGCTGGCTAATCAGCGGGCTCCTAGTGTCTCCGCCCAGACACCCACAGGAGTAGCGAACTGCGCGCTACCTCCCTAGGACACCAAGCTGGCTAATGAGCGGGCTCCTGGTGTCTCCGCCCAGACACCCACAGGAGTAGCGAACTGCGCGCTACCTCCCTAGGACACCAAGCTGGCTAATGAGCGGGCTCCTGGTGTCTCTGCCCAGACACCCACAGGAGTAGCGAACTGCGCGCTACCTCCCTAGGACACCAAGCTGGCTAATGAGCGGGCTCCTGGTGTCTCTGCCCAGACACCCACAGGAGTAGCGAACTGCGCGCTACCTCCCTAGGACACCAAGCTGGCTAATCAGCGGGCTCCTGGTGTCTCCGCTCACACTCCCACAGGAGTAGCGAACTGCGCGCTACCTCCCTAGGACACCAAGCTGGCTAATGAGCGGGCTCCTGGTGTCTCCGCCCAGACACCCACAGGAGTAGCGAACTGCGCGCTACCTCCCTACGACACCAAGCTGGCTAATCAGCGGGCTCCTGGTGTCTCCGCCCAGACACCCACAGGAGTAGCGAACTGCGCGCTACCTCCCTAGGACACCAAGCTGGCTAATCAGCGGGCTCCTGGTATCTCCGCCCAGACACCCACAGGAGTAGCGAACTGTGCGCTACCTCCCTAGGACACCAAGCTGGCTAATCAGCGGGCTCCTGGTGTCTCCGCCCACACTCCCACAGGAGTAGCGAACTGCGCGCTACCTCCCTAGGACACCAAGCTGGCTAATGAGCAGGCTCCTGGTGTCTCCACCCACACTCCCACAGGAGTAGCGAACTGCGCGCTACCTCCCTAGGACACCAAGCTGGCTAATGAGCGGGCTCCTGGTGTCTCCGCCCAGACACCCACAGGAGTAGCGAACTGCGCGCTACCACTCTAGGACACCAAGCTGGCTAATCAGCGGGCTCCTGGTGTCTCCACCCAGACACCCACAGGAGTAGCGAACTGCGCGCTACCTCCCTAGGACACCAAGCTGGCTAATGAGCGGGCTCCTAGTGTCTCCGCCCACACACCCACAGGAGTAGCGAACTGCGCGCTACCTCCCTAGGACACCAAGCTGGCTAATGAGCGGGCTCCTAGTGTCTCCGCCCACACACCCACAGGAGTAGCGAACTGCGCGCTACCTCCCTAGGACACCAAGCTGGCTAATGAGCGGGCTCCTGGTGTCTCCATCCAGACACACACAGGAGAAGCGAACTGCGCGCTACCTCCCTAGGACACCAAGCGGGCTAATCAGCGGGCTCCAGGTGTCTCCACCCAGACACCCACAGGAGTAGCGAACTGCGCGCTACCTCCCTAGGACACCAAGCTGGCTAATGAGCGGGCTCCTGGTGTCTCTGCCCAGACACCCACAGGAGTAGCGAACTGCGCGCTACCTCCCTAGGACACCAAGCTGGCTAATGAGCGGGCTCCTGGTGTCTCCACCCACACACCCACAGGAGTAGCGAACTGCGCGCTACCTCCCTAGGACACCAAGCTGGCTAATCAGCGGGCTCCTGGTGTCTCCGCCCAGACACCCACAGGAGTAGCGAACTGCGCGCTACCTCCCTAGGACACCAAGCTGGCTAATCAGCGGGCTCCTGGTGTCTCCGCCCAGACACCCACAGGAGTAGCGAACTGCGCGCTACCTCCCTAGGACACCAAGCTGGCTAATCAGCGGGCTCCTAGTGTCTCCGCCCAGACACCCACAGGAGTAGCGAACTGCGCGCTACCTCCCTAGGACACCAAGCTGGCTAATCAGCGGGCTCCTAGTGTCTCCACCCACACACCCACAGGAGTAGCGAATTGCGCGCTACCCCCCTAGGACACCAAGCTGGCTAATCAGCGGGCTCCTGGTGTCTCCGCCCAGACACCCACAGGAGTAGCGAACTGCGCGCTACCTCCCTAGGACACCAAGCTGGCTAATGAGCGGGCTCCTGGTGTCTCCGCCCACACACCCACAGGAGTAGCGAACTGCGCGCTACCTCCCTAGGACACCAAGCTGGCTAATGAGCGGGCTCCTGGTGTCTCCACCCAGACACCCACAGGAGTAGCGAACTGCGCGCTACCTCCCTAGGACACCAAGCTGGCTAATCAGCGGGCTCCTAGTGTCTCCGCCCACACACCCACAGGAGTAGCGAACTGCGCGCTACCTCCCTAGGACACCAAGCTGGCTAATGAGCGGGCTCCTGGTGTCTCCGCCCAGACACCCACAGGAGTAGCGAACTGCGCGCTACCTCCCTAGGACACCAAGCTGGCTAATGAGCGGGCTCCTGGTGTCTCCGCCCAGACACCCACAGGAGTAGCGAACTGCGCGCTACCTCCCTAGGACACCAAGCTGGCTAATCAGCGGGCTCCTGGTGTCTCCGCCCAGAAACCCACAGGAGTAGCGAACTGCGCGCTACCTCCCTAGGACACCAAGCTGGCTAATGAGCGGGCTCCTGGTGTCTCTGCCCACACACCCACAGGAGTAGCGAACTGCGCGCTACCTCCCTAGGACACCAAGCTGGCTAATGAGCGGGCTCCTGGTGTCTCTGCCCACACACCCACAGGAGTAGCGAACTGCGCGCTACCTCCCTAGGACACCATGCTGGCTAATGAGCGGGCTCCTGGTGTCTCTGCCCACACACCCACAGGAGTAGCGAACTGCGCGCTACCTCCCTAGGACACCAAGCTGGCTAATGAGCGGGCTCCTGGTGTCTCTGCCCACACACCCACAGGAGTAGCGAACTGCGCGCTACCTCCCTAGGACACCAAGCTGGCTAATCAGCGGGCTCCTGGTGTCTCCACCCAGACACCCACAGGAGTAGCGAACTGCGCGCTACCTCCCTAGGACACCAGGCTGGCTAATGAGCGGGCTCCTGGTGTCTCCGCCCAGACACCCACAGGAGTAGCGAACTGTGCGCTAGCTCCCTAGGACACCAAGCTGGCTAATCAGCGGGCTCCTGGTGTCTCCGCCCAGACACCCACAGGAGTAGCGAACTGCGCGCTACCTCCCTAGGACACCAAGCTGGCTAATCAGCGGGCTCCAGGTGTCTCCGCCCAGACACCCACAGGAGTAGCGAACTGCGCGCTACCTCCCTAGGACACCAAGCTGGCTAATCAGCGGGCTCCAGGTGTCTCCGCCCAGACACCCACAGGAGTAGCGAACTGCGCGCTACCTCCCTAGGACACCAAGCTGGCTAATGAGCGGGCTCCTGGTGTCTCCGCCCAGACACCCACAGGAGTAGCGAACTGCGCGCTACCTCCCTAGGACACCAAGCTGGCTAATCAGCGGGCTCCTAGTGTCTCCGCCCAGACACCCACAGGAGTAGCGAACTGCGCGCTACCTCCCTAGGACACCAAGCTGGCTAATGAGCGGGCTCCTGGTGTCTCCGCACAGACACCCACAGGAGTAGCGAACTGCGCGCTACCTCCCTAGGACACCAAGCTGGCTAATGAGCGGGCTGATGGTGTCTCTGCCCAGACACCCACAGGAGTAGCGAACTGCGCGCTACCTCCCTAGGACACCAAGCTGGCTAATGAGCGGGCTCCTGGTGTCTCTGCCCAGACACCCACAGGAGTAGCGAACTGCGCGCTACCTCCCTAGGACACCAAGCTGGCTAATCAGCGGGCTCCTGGTGTCTCCGCTCACACTCCCACAGGAGTAGCGAACTGCGCGCTACCTCCCTAGGACACCAAGCTGGCTAATGAGCGGGCTCCTGGTGTCTCCGCCCAGACACCCACAGGAGTAGCGAACTGCGCGCTACCTCCCTAGGACACCAAGCTGGCTAATCAGCGGGCTCCTGGTGTCTCCGCCCAGACACCCACAGGAGTAGCGAACTGCGCGCTACCTCCCTAGGACACCAAGCTGGCTAATCAGCGGGCTCCTGGTATCTCCGCCCAGACACCCACAGGAGTAGCGAACTGTGCGCTACCTCCCTAGGACACCAAGCTGGCTAATCAGCGGGCTCCTGGTGTCTCCGCCCACACTCCCACAGGAGTAGCGAACTGCGCGCTACCTCCCTAGGACACCAAGCTGGCTAATGAGCAGGCTCCTGGTGTCTCCACCCACACTCCCACAGGAGTAGCGAACTGCGCGCTACCTCCCTAGGACACCAAGCTGGCTAATGAGCGGGCTCCTGGTGTCTCCGCCCAGACACCCACAGGAGTAGCGAACTGCGCGCTACCTCTCTAGGACACCAAGCTGGCTAATCAGCGGGCTCCTGGTGTCTCCACCCAGACACCCACAGGAGTAGCGAACTGCGCGCTACCTCCCTAGGACACCAAGCTGGCTAATGAGCGGGCTCCTAGTGTCTCCGCCCACACACCCACAGGAGTAGCGAACTGCGCGCTACCTCCCTAGGACACCAAGCTGGCTAATGAGCGGGCTCCTAGTGTCTCCGCCCACACACCCACAGGAGTAGCGAACTGCGCGCTACCTCCCTAGGACACCAAGCTGGCTAATGAGCGGGCTCCTGGTGTCTCCATCCAGACACCCACAGGAGAAGCGAACTGCGCGCTACCTCCCTAGGACACCAAGCGGGCTAATCAGCGGGCTCCAGGTGTCTCCACCCAGACACCCACAGGAGTAGCGAACTGCGCGCTACCTCCCTAGGACACCAAGCTGGCTAATGAGCGGGCTCCTGGTGTCTCTGCCCAGACACCCACAGGAGTAGCGAACTGCGCGCTACCTCCCTAGGACACCAAGCTGGCTAATGAGCGGGCTCCTGGTGTCTCCACCCACACACCCACAGGAGTAGCGAACTGCGCGCTACCCCCCTAGGACACCAAGCTGGCTAATCAGCGGGCTCCTGGTGTCTCCGCCCAGACACCCACAGGAGTAGCGAACTGCGCGCTACCTCCCTAGGACACCAAGCTGGCTAATCAGCGGGCTCCTGGTGTCTCCGCCCAGACACCCACAGGAGTAGCGAACTGCGCGCTACCTCCCTAGGACACCAAGCTGGCTAATCAGCGGGCTCCTAGTGTCTCCGCCCAGACACCCACAGGAGTAGCGAACTGCGCGCTACCTCCCTAGGACACCAAGCTGGCTAATCAGCGGGCTCCTGGTGTCTCCGCCCACACACCCACAGGAGTAGCGAATTGCGCGCTACCTCCCTAGGACACCAAGCTGGCTAATCAGCGGGCTCCTAGTGTCTCCGCCCACACACCCACAGGAGTAGCGAACTGCGCGCTACCTCCCTAGGACACCAAGCTGGCTAATAAGCGGGCTCCTGGTGTCTCCACCCAGACACCCACAGGAGTAGCGAACTGCGCGCTACCTCCCTAGGACACCAAGCTGGCTAATGAGCGGGCTCCAGGTGTCTCCACCCAGACACCCACAGGAGTAGCGAACTGCGCGCTACCTCCCTAGGACACCAAGCGGGCTAATGAGCGGGCTCCTAGTGTCTCCGCCCAGACACCCACAGGAGTAGCGAACTGCGCGCTACCTCCCTAGGACACCAAGCTGGCTAATCAGCGGGCTCCAGGTGTCTCCACCCAGACACCCACAGGAGTAGCGAACTGCGCGCTACCTCCCTAGGACACCAAGCTGGCTAATGAGCGGGCTTCTGGTGTCTCCGCCCAGACACCCACAGGAGTAGCGAACTGCGCGCTACCTCCCTAGGCCACCAAGCTGGCTAATCAGCGGGCTCCTAGTGTCTCCACCCACACACCCACAGGAGTAGCGAACTGCGCGCTACCCCCCTAGGACACCAAGCTGGCTAATCAGCGGGCTCCTGGTGTCTCCGCCCAGACACCCACAGGAGTAGCGAACTGCGCGCTACCTCCCTAGGACACCAAGCTGGCTAATGAGCGGGCTCCTGGTGTCTCCGCCCACACACCCACAGGAGTAGCGAACTGCGCGCTACCTCCCTAGGACACCAAGCTGGCTAATGAGCGGGCTCCTGGTGTCTCCACCCAGACACCCACAGGAGTAGCGAACTGCGCGCTACCTCCCTAGGACACCAAGCTGGCTAATCAGCGGGCTCCTAGTGTCTCCGCCCACACACCCACAGGAGTAGCGAACTGCGCGCTACCTCCCTAGGACACCAAGCTGGCTAATGAGCGGGCTCCTGGTGTCTCCGCCCACACACCCACAGGAGTAGCGAACTGCGCGCTACCTCCCTAGGACTCCAAGCTGGCTAATGAGCGGGCTCCTGGTGTCTCCGCCCAGACACCCACAGGAGTAGCGAACTGCGCGCTACCTCCCTAGGACACCAAGCTGGCTAATCAGCGGGCTCCTGGTGTCTCCGCCCAGACACCCACAGGAGTAGCGAACTGCGCGCTACCTCCCTAGGACACCAAGCTGGCTAATGAGCGGGCTCCTGGTGTCTCTGCCCACACACCCACAGGAGTAGCGAACTGCGCGCTACCTCCCTAGGACACCAAGCTGGCTAATGAGCGGGCTCCTGGTGTCTCTGCCCACACACCCACAGGAGTAGCGAACTGCGCGCTACCTCCCTAGGACACCAAGCTGGCTAATGAGCGGGCTCCTGGTGTCTCTGCCCACACACCCACAGGAGTAGCGAACTGCGCGCTACCTCCCTAGGACACCAAGCTGGCTAATGAGCGGGCTCCTGGTGTCTCTGCCCACACACCCACAGGAGTAGCGAACTGCGCCCTACCTCCCTAGGACACCAAGCTGGCTAATCAGCGGGCTCCTGGTGTCTCCACCCAGACACCCACAGGAGTAGCGAACTGCGCGCTACCTCCCTAGGACACCAGGCTGGCTAATGAGCGGGCTCCTGGTGTCTCCGCCCAGACACCCACAGGAGTAGCGAACTGTGCGCTAGCTCCCTAGGACACCAAGCTGGCTAATCAGCGGGCTCCTGGTGTCTCCGCCCAGACACCCACAGGAGTAGCGAACTGCGCGCTACCTCCCTAGGACACCAAGCTGGCTAATCAGCGGGCTCCAGGTGTCTCCGCCCAGACACCCACAGGAGTAGCGAACTGCGCGCTACCTCCCTAGGACACCAAGCTGGCTAATCAGCGGGCTCCAGGTGTCTCCGCCCAGACACCCACAGGAGTAGCGAACTGCGCGCTACCTCCCTAGGACACCAAGCTGGCTAATGAGCGGGCTCCTGGTGTCTCCGCCCAGACACCCACAGGAGTAGCGAACTGCGCGCTACCTCCCTAGGACACCAAGCTGGCTAATCAGCGGGCTCCTAGTGTCTCCGCCCAGACACCCACAGGAGTAGCGAACTGCGCGCTACCTCCCTAGGACACCAAGCTGGCTAATCAGCGGGCTCCTAGTGTCTCCACCCACACACCCACAGGAGTAGCGAATTGCGCGCTACCCCCCTAGGACACCAAGCTGGCTAATCAGCGGGCTCCTGGTGTCTCCGCCCAGACACCCACAGGAGTAGCGAACTGCGCGCTACCTCCCTAGGACACCAAGCTGGCTAATGAGCGGGCTCCTGGTGTCTCCGCCCACACACCCACAGGAGTAGCGAACTGCGCGCTACCTCCCTAGGACACCAAGCTGGCTAATGAGCGGGCTCCTGGTGTCTCCACCCAGACACCCACAGGAGTAGCGAACTGCGCGCTACCACCCTAGGACACAAAGCTGGCTAATCAGCGGGCTCCTAGTGTCTCCGCCCACACACCCACAGGAGTAGCGAACTGCGCGCTACCTCCCTAGGACACCAAGCTGGCTAATGAGCGGGCTCCTGGTGTCTCCGCCCAGACACCCACAGGAGTAGCGAACTGCGCGCTACCTCCCTAGGACACCAAGCTGGCTAATGAGCGGGCTCCTGGTGTCTCCGCCCAGACACCCACAGGAGTAGCGAACTGCGCGCTACCTCCCTAGGACACCAAGCTGGCTAATCAGCGGGCTCCTGGTGTCTCCGCCCAGACACCCACAGGAGTAGCGAACTGCGCGCTACCTCCCTAGGACACCAAGCTGGCTAATGAGCGGGCTCCTGGTGTCTCTGCCCACACACCCACAGGAGTAGCGAACTGCGCGCTACCTCCCTAGGACACCAAGCTGGCTAATGAGCGGGCTCCTGGTGTCTCTGCCCACACACCCACAGGAGTAGCGAACTGCGCGCTACCTCCCTAGGACACCATGCTGGCTAATGAGCGGGCTCCTGGTGTCTCTGCCCACACACTCACAGGAGTAGCGAACTGCGCGCTACCTCCCTAGGACACCAAGCTGGCTAATGAGCGGGCTCCTGGTGTCTCTGCCCACACACCCACAGGAGTAGCGAACTGCGCGCTACCTCCCTAGGACACCAAGCTGGCTAATCAGCGGGCTCCTGGTGTCTCCGCCCAGACACCCACAGGAGTAGCGAACTGCGCGCTACCTCCCTAGGACACCAAGCTGGCTAATCAGCGGGCTCCAGGTGTCTCCGCCCAGACACCCACAGGAGTAGCGAACTGCGCGCTACCTCCCTAGGACACCAAGCTGGCTAATCAGCGGGCTCCAGGTGTCTCCGCCCAGACACCCACAGGAGTAGCGAACTGCGCGCTACCTCCCTAGGACACCAAGCTGGCTAATGAGCGGGCTCCTGGTGTCTCCGCCCAGACACCCACAGGAGTAGCGAACTGCGCGCTACCTCCCTAGGACACCAAGCTGGCTAATCAGCGGGCTCCTAGTGTCTCCGCCCAGACACCCACAGGAGTAGCGAACTGCGCGCTGCCTCCCTAGGACACCAAGCTGGCTAATGAGCGGGCTCCTGGTGTCTCCGCCCAGACACCCACAGGAGTAGCGAACTGCGCGCTACCTCCCTAGGACACCAAGCTGGCTAATGAGCGGGCTCCTGGTGTCTCTGCCCAGACACCCACAGGAGTAGCGAACTGCGCGCTACCTCCCTAGGACACCAAGCTGGCTAATGAGCGGGCTCCTGGTGTCTCTGCCCAGACACCCACAGGAGTAGCGAACTGCGCGCTACCTCCCTAGGACACCAAGCTGGCTAATCAGCGGGCTCCTGGTGTCTCCGCTCACACTCCCACAGGAGTAGCGAACTGCGCGCTACCTCCCTAGGACACCAAGCTGGCTAATGAGCGGGCTCCTGGTGTCTCCGCCCAGACACCCACAGGAGTAGCGAACTGCGCGCTACCTCCCTAGGACACCAAGCTGGCTAATCAGCGGGCTCCTGGTGTCTCCGCCCAGACACCCACAGGAGTAGCGAACTGCGCGCTACCTCCCTAGGACACCAAGCTGGCTAATCAGCGGGCTCCTGGTGTCTCCGCCCAGACACCCACAGGAGTAGCGAACTGTGCGCTACCTCCCTAGGACACCAAGCTGGCTAATCAGCGGGCTCCTGGTGTCTCCGCCCACACTCCCACAGGAGTAGCGAACTGCGCGCTACCTCCCTAGGACACCAAGCTGGCTAATGAGCGGGCTCCTGGTGTCTCCACCCACACTCCCACAGGAGTAGCGAACTGCGCGCTACCTCCCTAGGACACCAAGCTGGCTAATGAGCGGGCTCCTGGTGTCTCCGCCCAGACACCCACAGGAGTAGCGAACTGCGCGCTACCTCTCTAGGACACCAAGCTGGCTAATCAGCGGGCTCCTGGTGTCTCCACCCAGACACCCACAGGAGTAGCGAACTGCGCGCTACCTCCCTAGGACACCAAGCTGGCTAATGAGCGGGCTCCTAGTGTCTCCGCCCACACACCCACAGGAGTAGCGAACTGCGCGTTACCTCCCTAGGACACCAAGCTGGCTAATGAGCGGGCTCCTAGTGTCTCCGCCCACACACCCACAGGAGTAGCGAACTGCGCGCTACCTCCCTAGGACACCAAGCTGGCTAATGAGCGGGCTCCTGGTGTCTCCATCCAGACACCCACAGGAGAAGCGAACTGCGCGCTACCTCCCTAGGACACCAAGCTGGCTAATCAGCGGGCTCCAGGTGTCTCCACCCAGACACCCACAGGAGTAGCGAACTGCGCGCTACCTCCCTAGGACACCAAGCTGGCTAATGAGCGGGCTTCTGGTGTCTCCGCCCAGACACCCACAGGAGAAGCGAACTGCGCGCTACCTCCCTAGGCCACCAAGCTGGCTAATCAGCGGGCTCCTAGTGTCTCCACCCACACACCCACAGGAGTAGCGAACTGCGCGCTACCCCCCTAGGACACCAAGCTGGCTAATCAGCGGGCTCCTGGTGTCTCCGCCCAGACACCCACAGGAGTAGCGAACTGCGCGCTACCTCCCTAGGACACCAAGCTGGCTAATGAGCGGGCTCCTGGTGTCTCCGCCCACACACCCACAGGAGTAGCGAACTGCGCGCTACCTCCCTAGGACACCAAGCTGGCTAATGAGCGGGCTCCTGGTGTCTCCACCCAGACACCCACAGGAGTAGCGAACTGCGCGCTACCTCCCTAGGACACCAAGCTGGCTAATCAGCGGGCTCCTAGTGTCTCCGCCCACACACCCACAGGAGTAGCGAACTGCGCGCTACCTCCCTAGGACACCAAGCTGGCTAATGAGCGGGCTCCTGGTGTCTCCGCCCACACACCCACAGGAGTAGCGAACTGCGCGCTACCTCCCTAGGACTCCAAGCTGGCTAATGAGCGGGCTCCTGGTGTCTCCGCCCAGACACCCACAGGAGTAGCGAACTGCGCGCTACCTCCCTAGGACACCAAGCTGGCTAATCAGCGGGCTCCTGGTGTCTCCGCCCAGACACCCACAGGAGTAGCGAACTGCGCGCTACCTCCCTAGGACACCAAGCTGGCTAATGAGCGGGCTCCTGGTGTCTCTGCCCACACACCCACAGGAGTAGCGAACTGCGCGCTACCTCCCTAGGACACCAAGCTGGCTAATGAGCGGGCTCCTGGTGTCTCTGCCCACACACCCACAGGAGTAGCGAACTGCGCGCTACCTCCCTAGGACACCAAGCTGGCTAATGAGCGGGCTCCTGGTGTCTCTGCCCACACACCCACAGGAGTAGCGAACTGCGCGCTACCTCCCTAGGACACCAAGCTGGCTAATGAGCGGGCTCCTGGTGTCTCTGCCCACACACCCACAGGAGTAGCGAACTGCGCCCTACCTCCCTAGGACACCAAGCTGGCTAATCAGCGGGCTCCTGGTGTCTCCACCCAGACACCCACAGGAGTAGCGAACTGCGCGCTACCTCCCTAGGACACCAGGCTGGCTAATGAGCGGGCTCCTGGTGTCTCCGCCCAGACACCCACAGGAGTAGCGAACTGTGCGCTAGCTCCCTAGGACACCAAGCTGGCTAATCAGCGGGCTCCTGGTGTCTCCGCCCAGACACCCACAGGAGTAGCGAACTGCGCGCTACCTCCCTAGGACACCAAGCTGGCTAATCAGCGGGCTCCAGGTGTCTCCGCCCAGACACCCACAGGAGTAGCGAACTGCGCGCTACCTCCCTAGGACACCAAGCTGGCTAATCAGCGGGCTCCAGGTGTCTCCGCCCAGACACCCACAGGAGTAGCGAACTGCGCGCTACCTCCCTAGGACACCAAGCTGGCTAATGAGCGGGCTCCTGGTGTCTCCGCCCAGACACCCACAGGAGTAGCGAACTGCGCGCTACCTCCCTAGGACACCAAGCTGGCTAATCAGCGGGCTCCTAGTGTCTCCGCCCAGACACCCACAGGAGTAGCGAACTGCGCGCTACCTCCCTAGGACACCAAGCTGGCTAATCAGCGGGCTCCTAGTGTCTCCACCCACACACCCACAGGAGTAGCGAATTGCGCGCTACCCCCCTAGGACACCAAGCTGGCTAATCAGCGGGCTCCTGGTGTCTCCGCCCAGACACCCACAGGAGTAGCGAACTGCGCGCTACCTCCCTAGGACACCAAGCTGGCTAATGAGCGGGCTCCTGGTGTCTCCGCCCACACACCCACAGGAGTAGCGAACTGCGCGCTACCTCCCTAGGACACCAAGCTGGCTAATGAGCGGGCTCCTGGTGTCTCCACCCAGACACCCACAGGAGTAGCGAACTGCGCGCTACCACCCTAGGACACAAAGCTGGCTAATCAGCGGGCTCCTAGTGTCTCCGCCCACACACCCACAGGAGTAGCGAACTGCGCGCTACCTCCCTAGGACACCAAGCTGGCTAATGAGCGGGCTCCTGGTGTCTCCGCCCAGACACCCACAGGAGTAGCGAACTGCGCGCTACCTCCCTAGGACACCAAGCTGGCTAATGAGCGGGCTCCTGGTGTCTCCGCCCAGACACCCACAGGAGTAGCGAACTGCGCGCTACCTCCCTAGGACACCAAGCTGGCTAATCAGCGGGCTCCTGGTGTCTCCGCCCAGACACCCACAGGAGTAGCGAACTGCGCGCTACCTCCCTAGGACACCAAGCTGGCTAATGAGCGGGCTCCTGGTGTCTCTGCCCACACACCCACAGGAGTAGCGAACTGCGCGCTACCTCCCTAGGACACCAAGCTGGCTAATGAGCGGGCTCCTGGTGTCTCTGCCCACACACCCACAGGAGTAGCGAACTGCGCGCTACCTCCCTAGGACACCATGCTGGCTAATGAGCGGGCTCCTGGTGTCTCTGCCCACACACTCACAGGAGTAGCGAACTGCGCGCTACCTCCCTAGGACACCAAGCTGGCTAATGAGCGGGCTCCTGGTGTCTCTGCCCACACACCCACAGGAGTAGCGAACTGCGCGCTACCTCCCTAGGACACCAAGCTGGCTAATCAGCGGGCTCCTGGTGTCTCCGCCCAGACACCCACAGGAGTAGCGAACTGCGCGCTACCTCCCTAGGACACCAAGCTGGCTAATCAGCGGGCTCCAGGTGTCTCCGCCCAGACACCCACAGGAGTAGCGAACTGCGCGCTACCTCCCTAGGACACCAAGCTGGCTAATCAGCGGGCTCCAGGTGTCTCCGCCCAGACACCCACAGGAGTAGCGAACTGCGCGCTACCTCCCTAGGACACCAAGCTGGCTAATGAGCGGGCTCCTGGTGTCTCCGCCCAGACAACCACAGGAGTAGCGAACTGCGCGCTACCTCCCTAGGACACCAAGCTGGCTAATCAGCGGGCTCCTAGTGTCTCCGCCCAGACACCCACAGGAGTAGCGAACTGCGCGCTGCCTCCCTAGGACACCAAGCTGGCTAATGAGCGGGCTCCTGGTGTCTCCGCCCAGACACCCACAGGAGTAGCGAACTGCGCGCTACCTCCCTAGGACACCAAGCTGGCTAATGAGCGGGCTCCTGGTGTCTCTGCCCAGACACCCACAGGAGTAGCGAACTGCGCGCTACCTCCCTAGGACACCAAGCTGGCTAATGAGCGGGCTCCTGGTGTCTCTGCCCAGACACCCACAGGAGTAGCGAACTGCGCGCTACCTCCCTAGGACACCAAGCTGGCTAATCAGCGGGCTCCTGGTGTCTCCGCTCACACTCCCACAGGAGTAGCGAACTGCGCGCTACCTCCCTAGGACACCAAGCTGGCTAATGAGCGGGCTCCTGGTGTCTCCGCCCAGACACCCACAGGAGTAGCGAACTGCGCGCTACCTCCCTAGGACACCAAGCTGGCTAATCAGCGGGCTCCTGGTGTCTCCGCCCAGACACCCACAGGAGTAGCGAACTGCGCGCTACCTCCCTAGGACACCAAGCTGGCTAATCAGCGGGCTCCTGGTGTCTCCGCCCAGACACCCACAGGAGTAGCGAACTGTGCGCTACCTCCCTAGGACACCAAGCTGGCTAATCAGCGGGCTCCTGGTGTCTCCGCCCACACTCCCACAGGAGTAGCGAACTGCGCGCTACCTCCCTAGGACACCAAGCTGGCTAATGAGCGGGCTCCTGGTGTCTCCACCCACACTCCCACAGGAGTAGCGAACTGCGCGCTACCTCCCTAGGACACCAAGCTGGCTAATGAGCGGGCTCCTGGTGTCTCCGCCCAGACACCCACAGGAGTAGCGAACTGCGCGCTACCTCTCTAGGACACCAAGCTGGCTAATCAGCGGGCTCCTGGTGTCTCCACCCAGACACCCACAGGAGTAGCGAACTGCGCGCTACCTCCCTAGGACACCAAGCTGGCTAATGAGCGGGCTCCTAGTGTCTCCGCCCACACACCCACAGGAGTAGCGAACTGCGCGCTACCTCCCTAGGACACCAAGCTGGCTAATGAGCGGGCTCCTAGTGTCTCCGCCCACACACCCACAGGAGTAGCGAACTGCGCGCTACCTCCCTAGGACACCAAGCTGGCTAATGAGCGGGCTCCTGGTGTCTCCATCCAGACACCCACAGGAGAAGCGAACTGCGCGCTACCTCCCTAGGACACCAAGCGGGCTAATCAGCGGGCTCCAGGTGTCTCCACCCAGACACCCACAGGAGTAGCGAACTGCGCGCTACCTCCCTAGGACACCAAGCTGGCTAATGAGCGGGCTCCTGGTGTCTCTGCCCAGACACCCACAGGAGTAGCGAACTGCGCGCTACCTCCCTAGGACACCAAGCTGGCTAATGAGCGGGCTCCTGGTGTCTCCACCCACACACCCACAGGAGTAGCGAACTGCGCGCTACCCCCCTAGGACACCAAGCTGGCTAATCAGCGGGCTCCTGGTGTCTCCGCCCAGACACCCACAGGAGTAGCGAACTGCGCGCTACCTCCCTAGGACACCAAGCTGGCTAATCAGCGGGCTCCTGGTGTCTCCGCCCAGACACCCACAGGAGTAGCGAACTGCGCGCTACCTCCCTAGGACACCAAGCTGGCTAATGAGCGGGCTCCTGGTGTATCCGCCCAGACACCCACAGTAGTAGCGAACTGCGCGCTACCTCCCTAGGACACCAAGCTGGCTAATCAGCGGGCTCCTGGTGTCTCTGCCCAGACACCCACAGGAGTAGCGAACTGCGCGCTACCTCCCTAGGACACCAAGCTGGCTAATGAGCGGGCTCCTGGTGTCTCTGCCCAGACACCCACAGGAGTAGCGAACTGCGCGCTACCTCCCTAGGACACCAAGCTGGCTAATGAGCGGGCTCCTGGTGTCTCTGCCCAGACACCCACAGGAGTAGCGAACTGCGCGCTACCTCCCTAGGACACCAAGCTGGCTAATGAGCGGGCTCCTGGTGTCTCTGCCCACACACCCACAGGAGTAGCGAACTGCGCGCTACCTCCCTAGGACACCAAGCTGGCTAATCAGCGGGCTCCTGGTGTCTCCACCCAGACACCCACAGGAGTAGCGAACTGCGCGCTACCTCCCTAGGACACCAGGCTGGCTAATGAGCGTCCTCCTGGTGTCTCCGCCCAGACACCCACAGGAGTAGCGAACTGTGCGCTAGCTCCCTAGGACACCAAGCTGGCTAATCAGCGGGCTCCTGGTGTCTCCGCCCAGACACCCACAGGAGTAGCGAACTGCGCGCTACCTCCCTAGGACACCAAGCTGGCTAATCAGCGGGCTCCAGGTGTCTCCGCCCAGACACCCACAGGAGTAGCGAACTGCGCGCTACCTCCCTAGGACACCAAGCTGGCTAATCAGCGGGCTCCAGGTGTCTCCGCCCAGACACCCACAGGAGTAGCGAACTGCGCGCTACCTCCCTAGGACACCAAGCTGGCTAATGAGCGGGCTCCTGGTGTCTCCGCCCAGACACCCACAGGAGTAGCGAACTGCGCGCTACCTCCCTAGGACACCAAGCTGGCTAATCAGCGGGCTCCTAGTGTCTCCGCCCAGACACCCACAGGAGTAGCGAACTGCGCGCTGCCTCCCTAGGACACCAAGCTGGCTAATGAGCGGGCTCCTGGTGTCTCCGCCCAGACACCCACAGGAGTAGCGAACTGCGCGCTACCTCCCTAGGACACCAAGCTGGCTAATGAGCGGGCTCCTGGTGTCTCTGCCCAGACACCCACAGGAGTAGCGAACTGCGCGCTACCTCCCTAGGACACCAAGCTGGCTAATGAGCGGGCTCCTGGTGTCTCTGCCCAGACACCCACAGGAGTAGCGAACTGCGCGCTACCTCACTAGGACACCAAGCTGGCTAATCAGCGGGCTCCTGGTGTCTCCGCTCACACTCCCACAGGAGTAGCGAACTGCGCGCTACCTCCCTAGGACACCAAGCTGGCTATTGAGCGGGCTCCTGGTGTCTCCGCCCAGACACCCACAGGAGTAGCGAACTGCGCGCTACCTCCCTAGGACACCAAGCTGGCTAATCAGCGGGCTCCTGGTGTCTCCGCCCAGACACCCACAGGAGTAGCGAACTGCGCGCTACCTCCCTAGGACACCAAGCTGGCTAATGAGCGGGCTCCTGGTGTCTCTGCCCAGACACCCACAGGAGTAGCGAACTGCGCGCTACCTCCCTAGGACACCAAGCTGGCTAATGAGCGGGCTCCTGGTGTCTCTGCCCAGACACCCACAGGAGTAGCGAACTGCGCGCTACCTCCCTAGGACACCAAGCTGGCTAATCAGCGGGCTCCTGGTGTCTCCGCTCACACTCCCACAGGAGTAGCGAACTGCGCGCTACCTCCCTCGGACACCAAGCTGGCTAATGAGCGGGCTCCTGGTGTCTCCGCCCAGACACCCACAGGAGTAGCGAACTGCGCGCTACCTCCCTAGGACACCAAGCTGGCTAATCAGCGGGCTCCTGGTGTCTCCGCCCAGACACCCACAGGAGTAGCGAACTGCGCGCTACCTCCCTAGGACACCAAGCTGGATAATCAGCGGGCTCCTGGTGTCTCCGCCCAGACACCCACAGGAGTAGCGAACTGTGCGCTACCTCCCTAGGACACCAAGCTGGCTAATCAGCGGGCTCCTGGTGTCTCCGCCCACACTCCCACAGGAGTAGCGAACTGCGCGCTACCTCCCTAGGACACCAAGCTGGCTAATGAGCGGGCTCCTGGTGTCTCCACCCACACTCCCACAGGAGTAGCGAACTGCGCGCTACCTCCCTAGGACACCAAGCTGGCTAATGAGCGGGCTCCTGGTGTCTCCATCCAGACACCCACAGGAGAAGCGAACTGCGCGCTACCTCCCTAGGACACCAAGCGGGCTAATCAGCGGGCTCCAGGTGTCTCCACCCAGACACCCACAGGAGTAGCGAACTGCGCGCTACCTCCCTAGGACACCAAGCTGGCTAATGAGCGGGCTCCTGGTGTCTCTGCCCAGACACCCACAGGAGTAGCGAACTGCGCGCTACCTCCCTAGGACACCAAGCTGGCTAATGAGCGGGCTCCTGGTGTCTCCACCCACACACCCACAGGAGTAGCGAACTGCGCGCAACCCCCCTAGGACACCAAGCTGGCTAATCAGCGGGCTCCTGGTGTCTCCGCCCAGACACCCACAGGAGTAGCGAACTGCGCGCTACCTCCCTAGGACACCAAGCTGGCTAATCAGCGGGCTCCTGGTGTCTCCGCCCAGACACCCACAGGAGTAGCGAACTGCGCGCTACCTCCCTAGGACACCAAGCTGGCTAATGAGCGGGCTCCTGGTGTCTCCGCCCAGACACCCACAGTAGTAGCGAACTGCGCGCTACCTCCCTAGGACACCAAGCTGGCTAATCAGCGGGCTCCTGGTGTCTCTGCCCAGACACCCACAGGAGTAGCGAACTGCGCGCTACCTCCCTAGGACACCAAGCTGGCTAATGAGCGGGCTCCTGGTGTCTCTGCCCAGACACCCACAGGAGTAGCGAACTGCGCGCTACCTCCCTAGGACACCAAGCTGGCTAATGAGCGGGCTCCTGGTGTCTCTGCACAGACACCCACAGGAGTAGCGAACTGCGCGCTACCTCCCTAGGACACCAAGCTGGCTAATGAGCGGGCTCCTGGTGTCTCTGCCCACACACCCACAGGAGTAGCGAACTGCGCGCTACCTCCCTAGGACACCAAGCTGGCTAATCAGCGGGCTCCTGGTGTCTCCACCCAGACACCCACAGGAGTAGCGAACTGCGCGCTACCTCCCTAGGACACCAGGCTGGCTAATGAGCGTCCTCCTGGTGTCTCCGCCCAGACACCCACAGGAGTAGCGAACTGTGCGCTAGCTCCCTAGGACACCAAGCTGGCTAATCAGCGGGCTCCTGGTGTCTCCGCCCAGACACCCACAGGAGTAGCGAACTGCGCGCTACCTCCCTAGGACACCAAGCTGGCTAATCAGCGGGCTCCAGGTGTCTCCGCCCAGACACCCACAGGAGTAGCGAACTGCGCGCTACCTCCCTAGGACACCAAGCTGGCTAATCAGCGGGCTCCAGGTGTCTCCGCCCAGACACCCACAGGAGTAGCGAACTGCGCGCTACCTCCCTAGGACACCAAGCTGGCTAATGAGCGGGCTCCTGGTGTCTCCGCCCAGACACCCACAGGAGTAGCGAACTGCGCGCTACCTCCCTAGGACACCAAGCTGGCTAATCAGCGGGCTCCTAGTGTCTCCGCCCAGACACCCACAGGAGTAGCGAACTGCGCGCTGCCTCCCTAGGACACCAAGCTGGCTAATGAGCGGGCTCCTGGTGTCTCCGCCCAGACACCCACAGGAGTAGCGAACTGCGCTCTACCTCCCTAGGACACCAAGCTGGCTAATGAGCGGGCTCCTGGTGTCTCTGCCCAGACACCCACAGGAGTAGCGAACTGCGCGCTACCTCCCTAGGACACCAAGCTGGCTAATGAGCGGGCTCCTGGTGTCTCTGCCCAGACACCCACAGGAGTAGCGAACTGCGCGCTACCTCCCTAGGACACCAAGCTGGCTAATCAGCGGGCTCCTGGTGTCTCCGCTCACACTCCCACAGGAGTAGCGAACTGCACGCTACCTCCCTAGGACACCAAGCTGGCTAATGAGCGGGCTCCTGGTGTCTCCGCCCAGACACCCACAGGAGTAGCGAACTGCGCGCTACCTCCCTAGGACACCAAGCTGGCTAATCAGCGGGCTCCTGGTGTCTCCGCCCAGACACCCACAGGAGTAGCGAACTGCGCGCTACCTCCCTAGGACACCAAGCTGGCTAATCAGCGGGCTCCTGGTGTCTCCGCCCAGACACCCACAGGAGTAGCGAACTGTGCGCTACCTCCCTAGGACACCAAGCTGGCTAATCAGCGGGCTCCTGGTGTCTCCGCCCACACTCCCACAGGAGTAGCGAACTGCGCGCTACCTCCCTAGGACACCAAGCTGGCTAATGAGCGGGCTCCTGGTGTCTCCACCCACACTCCCACAGGAGTAGCGAACTGCGCGCTACCTCCCTAGGACACCAAGCTGGCTAATGAGCGGGCTCCTGGTGTCTCCGCCCAGACACCCACAGGAGTAGCGAACTGCGCGCTACCTCTCTAGGACACCAAGCTGGCTAATCAGCGGGCTCCTGGTGTCTCCACCCAGACACCCACAGGAGTAGCGAACTGCGCGCTACCTCCCTAGGACACCAAGCTGGCTAATGAGCGGGCTCCTAGTGTCTCCGCCCACACACCCACAGGAGTAGCGAACTGCGCGCTACCTCCCTAGGACACCAAGCTGGCTAATGAGCGGGCTCCTAGTGTCTCCGCCCACACACCCACAGGAGTAGCGAACTGCGCGCTACCTCCCTAGGACACCAAGCTGGCTAATGAGCGGGCTCCTGGTGTCTCCATCCAGACACCCACAGGAGAAGCGAACTGCGCGCTACCTCCCTAGGACACCAAGCGGGCTAATCAGCGGGCTCCAGGTGTCTCCACCCAGACACCCACAGGAGTAGCGAACTGCGCGCTACCTCCCTAGGACACCAAGCTGGCTAATGAGCGGGCTCCTGGTGTCTCTGCCCAGACACCCACAGGAGTAGCGAACTGCGCGCTACCTCCCTAGGACACCAAGCTGGCTAATGAGCGGGCTCCTGGTGTCTCCACCCACACACCCACAGGAGTAGCGAACTGCGCGCCAGCCCCCTAGGACACCAAGCTGGCTAATCAGCGGGCTCCTGGTGTCTCCGCCCAGACACCCACAGGAGTAGCGAACTGCGCGCTACCTCCCTAGGACACCAAGCTGGCTAATCAGCGGGCTCCTGGTGTCTCCGCCCAGACACCCACAGGAGTAGCGAACTGCGCGCTACCTCCCTAGGACACCAAGCTGGCTAATGAGCGGGCTCCTGGTGTCTCCGCCCAGACACCCACAGTAGTAGCGAACTGCGCGCTACCTCCCTAGGACACCAAGCTGGCTAATCAGCGGGCTCCTGGTGTCTCTGCCCAGACACCCACAGGAGTAGCGAACTGCGCGCTACCTCCCTAGGACACCAAGCTGGCTAATGAGCGGGCTCCTGGTGTCTCTGCCCAGACACCCACAGGAGTAGCGAACTGCGCGCTACCTCCCTAGGACACCAAGCTGGCTAATGAGCGGGCTCCTGGTGTCTCTGCCCAGACACCCACAGGAGTAGCGAACTGCGCGCTACCTCCCTAGGACACCAAGCGGGCTAATCAGCGGGCTCCAGGTGTCTCCGCCCAGACATCCACAGGAGTAGCGAACTGCGCGCTACCTCCCTAGGACACCAAGCTGGCTAATCAGCGGGCTCCTGGTGTCTCTGCCCACACACCCACAGGAGTAGCGAACTGCGCGCTACCTCCCTAGGACACCAAGCTGGCTAATCAGCGGGCTCCTGGTGTCTCGACCCAGACACCCACAGGAGTAGCGAACTGCGCGCTACCTCCCTAGGACACCAAGCTGGCTAATCAGCGGGCTCCTGGTGTCTCCGCCCACACACCCACAGGAGTAGCGAACTGCGCCCTACCTCCCTAGGACACCAAGCTGGCTAATCAGCGGGCTCCTGGTGTCTCCACCCAGACACCCACAGGAGTAGCGAACTGCGCGCTACCTCCCTAGGACACCAGGCTGGCTAATGAGCGGGCTCCTGGTGTCTCCGCCCAGACACCCACAGGAGTAGCGAACTGTGCGCTAGCTCCCTAGGACACCAAGCTGGCTAATCAGCGGGCTCCTGGTGTCTCCGCCCAGACACCCACAGGAGTAGCGAACTGCGCGCTACCTCCCTAGGACACCAAGCTGGCTAATCAGCGGGCTCCAGGTGTCTCCGCCAAGACACCCACAGGAGTAGCGAACTGCGCGCTACCTCCCTAGGACACCAAGCTGGCTAATCAGCGGGCTCCAGGTGTCTCCGCCCAGACACCCACAGGAGTAGCGAACTGCGCGCTACCTCCCTAGGACACCAAGCTGGCTAATGAGCGGGCTCCTGGTGTCTCCGCCCAGACACCCACAGGAGTAGCGAACTGCGCGCTACCTCCCTAGGACACCAAGCTGGCTAATCAGCGGGCTCCTAGTGTCTCCGCCCAGACACCCACAGGAGTAGCGAACTGCGCGCTACCTCCCTAGGACACCAAGCTGGCTAATCAGCGGGCTCCTAGTGTCTCCACCCACACACCCACAGGAGTAGCGAATTGCGCGCTACCCCCCTAGGACACCAAGCTGGCTAATCAGCGGGCTCCTGGTGTCTCCGCCCAGACACCCACAGGAGTAGCGAACTGCGCGCTACCTCCCTAGGACACCAAGCTGGCTAATGAGCGGGCTCCTGGTGTCTCCGCCCACACACCCACAGGAGTAGCGAACTGCGCGCTACCTCCCTAGGACACCAAGCTGGCTAATGAGCGGGCTCCTGGTGTCTCCACCCAGACACCCACAGGAGTAGCGAACTGCGCGCTACCACCCTAGGACACAAAGCTGGCTAATCAGCGGGCTCCTAGTGTCTCCGCCCACACACCCACAGGAGTAGCGAACTGCGCGCTACCTCCCTAGGACACCAAGCTGGCTAATGAGCGGGCTCCTGGTGTCTCCGCCCAGACACCCACAGGAGTAGCGAACTGCGCGCTACCTCCCTAGGACACCAAGCTGGCTAATGAGCGGGCTCCTGGTGTCTCCGCCCAGACACCCACAGGAGTAGCGAACTGCGCGCTACCTCCCTAGGACACCAAGCTGGCTAATCAGCGGGCTCCTGGTGTCTCCGCCCAGACACCCACAGGAGTAGCGAACTGCGCGCTACCTCCCTAGGACACCAAGCTGGCTAATGAGCGGGCTCCTGGTGTCTCTGCCCACACACCCACAGGAGTAGCGAACTGCGCGCTACCTCCCTAGGACACCAAGCTGGCTAATGAGCGGGCTCCTGGTGTCTCTGCCCACACACCCACAGGAGTAGCGAACTGCGCGCTACCTCCCTAGGACACCATGCTGGCTAATGAGCGGGCTCCTGGTGTCTCTGCCCACACACCCACAGGAGTAGCGAACTGCGCGCTACCTCCCTAGGACACCAAGCTGGCTAATGAGCGGGCTCCTGGTGTCTCTGCCCACACACCCACAGGAGTAGCGAACTGCGCGCTACCTCCCTAGGACACCAAGCTGGCTAATCAGCGGGCTCCTGGTGTCTCCACCCAGACACCCACAGGAGTAGCGAACTGCGCGCTACCTCCCTAGGACACCAGGCTGGCTAATGAGCGTCCTCCTGGTGTCTCCGCCCAGACACCCACAGGAGTAGCGAACTGTGCGCTAGCTCCCTAGGACACCAAGCTGGCTAATCAGCGGGCTCCTGGTGTCTCCGCCCAGACACCCACAGGAGTAGCGAACTGCGCGCTACCTCCCTAGGACACCAAGCTGGCTAATCAGCGGGCTCCAGGTGTCTCCGCCCAGACACCCACAGGAGTAGCGAACTGCGCGCTACCTCCCTAGGACACCAAGCTGGCTAATCAGCGGGCTCCAGGTGTCTCCGCCCAGACACCCACAGGAGTAGCGAACTGCGCGCTACCTCCCTAGGACACCAAGCTGGCTAATGAGCGGGCTCCTGGTGTCTCCGCCCAGACACCCACAGGAGTAGCGAACTGCGCGCTACCTCCCTAGGACACCAAGCTGGCTAATCAGCGGGCTCCTGGTGTCTCCGCCCAGACACCCACAGGAGTAGCGAACTGCGCGCTACCTCCCTAGGACACCAAGCTGGCTAATCAGCGGGCTCCTAGTGTCTCCGCCCAGACACCCACAGGAGTAGCGAACTGCGCGCTGCCTCCCTAGGACACCAAGCTGGCTAATGAGCGGGCTCCTGGTGTCTCCGCCCAGACACCCACAGGAGTAGCGAACTGCGCGCTACCTCCCTAGGACACCAAGCTGGCTAATGAGCGGGCTCCTGGTGTCTCTGCCCAGACACCCACAGGAGTAGCGAACTGCGCGCTACCTCCCTAGGACACCAAGCTGGCTAATGAGCGGGCTCCTGGTGTCTCTGCCCAGACACCCACAGGAGTAGCGAACTGCGCGCTACCTCCCTAGGACACCAAGCTGGCTAATCAGCGGGCTCCTGGTGTCTCCGCTCACACTCCCACAGGAGTAGCGAACTGCACGCTACCTCCCTAGGACACCAAGCTGGCTAATGAGCGGGCTCCTGGTGTCTCCGCCCAGACACCCACAGGAGTAGCGAACTGCGCGCTACCTCCCTAGGACACCAAGCTGGCTAATCAGCGGGCTCCTGGTGTCTCCGCCCAGACACCCACAGGAGTAGCGAACTGCGCGCTACCTCCCTAGGACACCAAGCTGGCTAATCAGCGGGCTCCTGGTGTCTCCGCCCAGACACCCACAGGAGTAGCGAACTGTGCGCTACCTCCCTAGGACACCAAGCTGGCTAATCAGCGGGCTCCTGGTGTCTCCGCCCACACTCCCACAGGAGTAGCGAACTGCGCGCTACCTCCCTAGGACACCAAGCTGGCTAATGAGCGGGCTCCTGGTGTCTCCACCCACACTCCCACAGGAGTAGCGAACTGCGCGCTACCTCCCTAGGACACCAAGCTGGCTAATGAGCGGGCTCCTGGTGTCTCCGCCCAGACACCCACAGGAGTAGCGAACTGCGCGCTACCTCTCTAGGACACCAAGCTGGCTAATCAGCGGGCTCCTGGTGTCTCCACCCAGACACCCACAGGAGTAGCGAACTGCGCGCTACCTCCCTAGGACACCAAGCTGGCTAATGACCGGGCTCCTAGTGTCTCCGCCCACACACCCACAGGAGTAGCGAACTGCGCGCTACCTCCCTAGGACACCAAGCTGGCTAATGAGCGGGCTCCTAGTGTCTCCGCCCACACACCCACAGGAGTAGCGAACTGCGCGCTACCTCCCTAGGACACCAAGCTGGCTAATGAGCGGGCTCCTGGTGTCTCCATCCAGACACCCACAGGAGAAGCGAACTGCGCGCTACCTCCCTAGGACACCAAGCGGGCTAATCAGCGGGCTCCAGGTGTCTCCACCCAGACACCCACAGGAGTAGCGAACTGCGCGCTACCTCCCTAGGACACCAAGCTGGCTAATGAGCGGGCTCCTGGTGTCTCTGCCCAGACACCCACAGGAGTAGCGAACTGCGCGCTACCTCCCTAGGACACCAAGCTGGCTAATGAGCGGGCTCCTGGTGTCTCCACCCACACACCCCCAGGAGTAGCGAACTGCGCGCCAGCCCCCTAGGACACCAAGCTGGCTAATCAGCGGGCTCCTGGTGTCTCCGCCCAGACACCCACAGGAGTAGCGAACTGCGCGCTACCTCCCTAGGACACCAAGCTGGCTAATCAGCGGGCTCCTGGTGTCTCCGCCCAGACACCCACAGGAGTAGCGAACTGCGCGCTACCTCCCTAGGACACCAAGCTGGCTAATGAGCGGGCTCCTGGTGTCTCCGCCCAGACACCCACAGTAGTAGCGAACTGCGCGCTACCTCCCTAGGACACCAAGCTGGCTAATCAGCGGGCTCCTGGTGTCTCTGCCCAGACACCCACAGGAGTAGCGAACTGCGCGCTACCTCCCTAGGACACCAAGCTGGCTAATGAGCGGGCTCCTGGTGTCTCTGCCCAGACACCCACAGGAGTAGCGAACTGCGCGCTACCTCCCTAGGACACCAAGCTGGCTAATGAGCGGGCTCCTGGTGTCTCTGCCCAGACACCCACAGGAGTAGCGAACTGCGCGCTACCTCCCTAGGACTCCAAGCGGGCTAATCAGCGGGCTCCAGGTGTCTCCGCCCAGACATCCACAGGAGTAGCGAACTGCGCGCTACCTCCCTAGGACACCAAGCTGGCTAATCAGCGGGCTCCTGGTGTCTCTGCCCACACACCCACAGGAGTAGCGAACTGCGCGCTACCTCCCTAGGACACCAAGCTGGCTAATCAGCGGGCTCCTGGTGTCTCGACCCAGACACCCACAGGAGTAGCGAACTGCGCGCTACCTCCCTAGGACACCAAGCTGGCTAATCAGCGGGCTCCTGGTGTCTCCGCCCACACACCCACAGGAGTAGCGAACTGCGCGCTACCTCCCTAGGACACCAAGCTGGCTAATCAGCGGGCTCCAGGTGTCTCCGCCCAGACACCCACAGGAGTAGCGAACTGCGCGCTACCTCCCTAGGACACCAAGCTGGCTAATCAGCGGGCTCCAGGTGTCTCCGCCCAGACACCCACAGGAGTAGCGAACTGCGCGCTACCTCCCTAGGACACCAAGCTGGCTAATGAGCGGGCTCCTGGTGTCTCCGCCCAGACACCCACAGGAGTAGCGAACTGCGCGCTACCTCCCTAGGACACCAAGCTGGCTAATCAGCGGGCTCCTAGTGTCTCCGCCCAGACACCCACAGGAGTAGCGAACTGCGCGCTACCTCCCTAGGACACCAAGCTGGCTAATCAGCGGGCTCCTAGTGTCTCCACCCACACACCCACAGGAGTAGCGAATTGCGCGCTACCCCCCTAGGACACCAAGCTGGCTAATCAGCGGGCTCCTGGTGTCTCCGCCCAGACACCCACAGGAGTAGCGAACTGCGCGCTACCTCCCTAGGACACCAAGCTGGCTAATGAGCGGGCTCCTGGTGTCTCCGCCCACACACCCACAGGAGTAGCGAACTGCGCGCTACCTCCCTAGGATACCAAGCTGGCTAATGAGCGGGCTCCTGGTGTCTCCACCCAGACACCCACAGGAGTAGCGAACTGCGCGCTACCACCCTAGGACACAAAGCTGGCTAATCAGCGGGCTCCTAGTGTCTCCGCCCACACACCCACAGGAGTAGCGAACTGCGCGCTACCTCCCTAGGACACCAAGCTGGCTAATGAGCGGGCTCCTGGTGTCTCCGCCCAGACACCCACAGGAGTAGCGAACTGCGCGCTACCTCCCTAGGACACCAAGCTGGCTAATGAGCGGGCTCCTGGTGTCTCCGCCCAGACACCCACAGGAGTAGCGAACTGCGCGCTACCTCCCTAGGACACCAAGCTGGCTAATCAGCGGGCTCCTGGTGTCTCCGCCCAGACACCCACAGGAGTAGCGAACTGCGCGCTACCTCCCTAGGACACCAAGCTGGCTAATGAGCGGGCTCCTGGTGTCTCTGCCCACACACCCACAGGAGTAGCGAACTGCGCGCTACCTCCCTAGGACACCAAGCTGGCTAATGAGCGGGCTCCTGGTGTCTCTGCCCACACACCCACAGGAGTAGCGAACTGCGCGCTACCTCCCTAGGACACCATGCTGGCTAATGAGCGGGCTCCTGGTGTCTCTGCCCACACACCCACAGGAGTAGCGAACTGCGCGCTACCTCCCTAGGACACCAAGCTGGCTAATGAGCGGGCTCCTGGTGTCTCTGCCCACACACCCACAGGAGTAGCGAACTGCGCGCTACCTCCCTAGGACACCAAGCTGGCTAATCAGCGGGCTCCTGGTGTCTCCACCCAGACACCCACAGGAGTAGCGAACTGCGCGCTACCTCCCTAGGACACCAGGCTGGCTAATGAGCGTCCTCCTGGTTTCTCCGCCCAGACACCCACAGGAGTAGCGAACTGTGCGCTAGCTCCCTAGGACACCAAGCTGGCTAATCAGCGGGCTCCTGGTGTCTCCGCCCAGACACCCACAGGAGTAGCGAACTGCGCGCTACCTCCCTAGGACACCAAGCTGGCTAATCAGCGGGCTCCAGGTGTCTCCGCCCAGACACCCACAGGAGTAGCGAACTGCGCGCTACCTCCCTAGGACACCAAGCTGGCTAATCAGCGGGCTCCAGGTGTCTCCGCCCAGACACCCACAGGAGTAGCGAACTGCGCGCTACCTCCCTAGGACACCAAGCTGGCTAATGAGCGGGCTCCTGGTGTCTCCGCCCAGACACCCACAGGAGTAGCGAACTGCGCGCTACCTCCCTAGGACACCAAGCTGGCTAATCAGCGGGCTCCTAGTGTCTCCGCCCAGACACCCACAGGAGTAGCGAACTGCGCGCTGCCTCCCTAGGACACCAAGCTGGCTAATGAGCGGGCTCCTGGTGTCTCCGCCCAGACACCCACAGGAGTAGCGAACTGCGCGCTACCTCCCTAGGACACCAAGCTGGCTAATGAGCGGGCTCCTGGTGTCTCTGCCCAGACACCCACAGGAGTAGCGAACTGCGCGCTACCTCCCTAGGACACCAAGCTGGCTAATGAGCGGGCTCCTGGTGTCTCTGCCCAGACACCCACAGGAGTAGCGAACTGCGCGCTACCTCCCTAGGACACCAAGCTGGCTAATCAGCGGGCTCCTGGTGTCTCCGCTCACACTCCCACAGGAGTAGCGAACTGCGCGCTACCTCCCTAGGACACCAAGCTGGCTAATGAGCGGGCTCCTGGTGTCTCCGCCCAGACACCCACAGGAGTAGCGAACTGCGCGCTACCTCCCTAGGACACCAAGCTGGCTAATCAGCGGGCTCCTGGTGTCTCCGCCCAGACACCCACAGGAGTAGCGAACTGCGCGCTACCTCCCTAGGACACCAAGCTGGCTAATCAGCGGGCTCCTGGTGTCTCCGCCCAGACACCCACAGGAGTAGCGAACTGTGCGCTACCTCCCTAGGACACCAAGCTGGCTAATCAGCGGGCTCCTGGTGTCTCCGCCCACACTCCCACAGGAGTAGCGAACTGCGCGCTACCTCCCTAGGACACCAAGCTGGCTAATGAGCGTGCTCCTGGTGTCTCCACCCACACTCCCACAGGAGTAGCGAACTGCGCGCTACCTCCCTAGGACACCAAGCTGGCTAATGAGCGGGCTCCTGGTGTCTCCGCCCAGACACCCACAGGAGTAGTGAACTGCGCGCTACCTCTCTAGGACACCAAGCTGGCTAATCAGCGGGCTCCTGGTGTCTCCACCCAGACACCCACAGGAGTAGCGAACTGCGCGCTACCTCCCTAGGACACCAAGCTGGCTAATGAGCGGGCTCCTAGTGTCTCCGCCCACACACCCACAGGAGTAGCGAACTGCGCGCTACCTCCCTAGGACACCAAGCTGGCTAATGAGCGGGCTCCTAGTGTCTCCGCCCACACACCCACAGGAGTAGCGAACTGCGCGCTACCTCCCTAGGACACCAAGCTGGCTAATGAGCGGGCTCCTGGTGTCTCCATCCAGACACCCACAGGAGAAGCGAACTGCGCGCTACCTCCCTAGGACACCAAGCGGGCTAATCAGCGGGCTCCAGGTGTCTCCACCCAGACACCCACAGGAGTAGCGAACTGCGCGCTACCTCCCTAGGACACCAAGCTGGCTAATGAGCGGGCTCCTGGTGTCTCTGCCCAGACACCCACAGGAGTAGCGAACTGCGCGCTACCTCCCTAGGACACCAAGCTGGCTAATGAGCGGGCTCCTGGTGTCTCCACCCACACACCCACAGGAGTAGCGAACTGCGCGCTACCCCCCTAGGACACCAAGCTGGCTAATCAGCGGGCTCCTGGTGTCTCCGCCCAGACACCCACAGGAGTAGCGAACTGCGCGCTACCTCCCTAGGACACCAAGCTGGCTAATCAGCGGGCTCCTGGTGTCTCCGCCCAGACACCCACAGGAGTAGCGAACTGCGCGCTACCTCCCTAGGACACCAAGCTGGCTAATGAGCGGGCTCCTGGTGTCTCCGCCCAGACACCCACAGTAGTAGCGAACTGCGCGCTACCTCCCTAGGACACCAAGCTGGCTAATCAGCGGGCTCCTGGTGTCTCTGCCCAGACACCCACAGGAGTAGCGAACTGCGCGCTACCTCCCTAGGACACCAAGCTGGCTAATGAGCGGGCTCCTGGTGTCTCTGCCCAGACACCCACAGGAGTAGCGAACTGCGCGCTACCTCCCTAGGACACCAAGCTGGCTAATGAGCGGGCTCCTGGTGTCTCTGCCCAGACACCCACAGGAGTAGCGAACTGCGCGCTACCTCCCTAGGACACCAAGCGGGCTAATCAGCGGGCTCCAGGTGTCTCCGCCCAGACATCCACAGGAGTAGCGAACTGCGCGCTACCTCCCTAGGACACCAAGCTGGCTAATCAGCGGGCTCCTGGTGTCTCTGCCCACACACCCACAGGAGTAGCGAACTGCGCGCTACCTCCCTAGGACACCAAGCTGGCTAATCAGCGGGCTCCTGGTGTCTCGACCCAGACACCCACAGGAGTAGCGAACTGCGCGCTACCTCCCTAGGACACCAAGCTGGCTAATCAGCGGGCTCCTGGTGTCTCCGCCCACACACCCACAGGAGTAGCGAACTGCGCGCTACCTCCCTAGGACACCAAGCTGGCTAATGAGCGGGCTCCTGGTGTCTCCGCCCACACACCCACAGGAGTAGCGAACTGCGCGCTACCTCCCTAGGACACCAAGCTGGCTAATCAGCGGGCTCCTGGTGTCTCCGCCCACACACCCACAGGAGTAGCGAACTGCGCGCTACCTCCCTAGGACACCAAGCTGGCTAATGAGCGGGCTCCTGGTGTCTCCACCCAGACACCCACAGGAGTAGCGAACTGAGCGCTACCTCCCTAGGACACCAAGCTGGCTAATCAGCGGGCTCCTGGTGTCTCCGCCCAGACACCCACAGGAGTAGCGAACTGCGCGCTACCTCCCTAGGACACCAGGCTGGCTAATGAGCGGGCTCCTGGTGTCTCCGCCCAGACACCCACAGGAGTAGCGAACTGCGCGCTACCTCCCTAGGACTCCAAGCTGGCTAATCAGCGGGCTCCTGGTGTCTCCGCCCAGACACCCACAGGAGTAGCGAACTGCGCGCTACCTCCCTAGGACACCAAGCTGGCTAATCAGCGGGCTCCTAGTGTCTCCGCCCAGACACCCACAGGAGTAGCGAACTGCGCGCTACCTCCCTAGGACACCAAGCTGGCTAATGAGCGGGCTCTTGGTGTCTCTGCCCAGACACCCACAGGAGTAGCGAACTGCGCGCTACCTCCCTAGGACACCAAGCTGGCTAATCAGCGGGCTCCAGGTGTCTCCACCCACACTCCCACAGGAGTAGCGAACTGCGCGCTACCTCCCTAGGACACCAAGCTGGCTAATCAGCGGGCTCCTAGTGTCTCCGCCCAGACACCCACAGGAGTAGCGAACTGCGCGCTACCTCCCTAGGACACCAAGCTGGCTAATCAGCGGGCTCCTGGTGTCTCCGCCCACACACCCACAGGAGTAGCGAATTGCGCGCTACCTCCCTAGGACACCAAGCTGGCTAATGAGCGGGCTCCTAGTGTCTCTGCCCAGACACCCACAGGAGTAGCGAACTGCGCGCTACCTCCCTAGGACACCAAGCTGGCTAATGAGCGGGCTCCTGGTGTCTCCGCCCAGACACCCACAGGAGTAGCGAACTGCGCGCTACCTCCCTAGGACACCAAGCTGGCTAATCAGCGGGCTCCTAGTGTCTCCGCCCAGACACCCACAGGAGTAGCGAACTGCGCGCTACCTCCCTAGGACACCAAGCTGGCTAATAAGCGGGCTCCTGGTGTCTCCACCCAGACACCCACAGGAGTAGCGAACTGCGCGCTACCTCCCTAGGACACCAAGCTGGCTAATGAGCGGGCTCCAGGTGTCTCCACCCAGACACCCACAGGAGTAGCGAACTGCGCGCTACCTCCCTAGGACACCAAGCGGGCTAATGAGCGGGCTCCTAGTGTCTCCGCCCAGACACCCACAGGAGTAGCGAACTGCGCGCTACCTCCCTAGGACACCAAGCTGGCTAATCAGCGGGCTCCAGGTGTCTCCACCCAGACACCCACAGGAGTAGCGAACTGCGCGCTACCAGCCTAGGACACCAAGCTGGCTAATGAGCGGGCTTCTGGTGTCTCCGCCCAGACACCCACAGGAGTAGCGAACTGCGCGCTACCTCCCTAGGACACCAAGCTGGCTAATCAGCGGGCTCCTAGTGTCTCCACCCACACACCCACAGGAGTAGCGAACTGCGCGCTACCCCCCTAGGACACCAAGCTGGCTAATCAGCGGGCTCCTGGTGTCTCCGCCCAGACACCCACAGGAGTAGCGAACTGCGCGCTACCTCCCTAGGACACCAAGCTGGCTAATGAGCGGGCTCCTGGTGTCTCCGCCCACACACCCACAGGAGTAGCGAACTGCGCGCTACCTCCCTAGGACACCAAGCTGGCTAATGAGCGGGCTCCTGGTGTCTCCACCCAGACACCCACAGGAGTAGCGAACTGCGCGCTACCTCCCTAGGACACCAAGCTGGCTAATCAGCGGGCTCCTAGTGTCTCCGCCCACACACCCACAGGAGTAGCGAACTGCGCGCTACCTCCCTAGGACACCAAGCTGGCTAATGAGCGGGCTCCTGGTGTCTCCGCCCAGACACCCACAGGAGTGGCGAACTGCGCGCTACCTCCCTAGGACACCAAGCTGGCTAATGAGCGGGCTCCTGGTGTCTCCGCCCAGACACCCACAGGAGTAGCGAACTGCGCGCTACCTCCCTAGGACACCAAGCTGGCTAATCAGCGGGCTCCTGGTGTCTCCGCCCAGACACCCACAGGAGTAGCGAACTGCGCGCTACCTCCCTAGGACACCAAGCTGGCTAATGAGCGGGCTCCTGGTGTCTCTGCCCACACACCCACAGGAGTAGCGAACTGCGCGCTACCTCCCTAGGACACCAAGCTGGCTAATGAGCGGGCTCCTGGTGTCTCTGCCCACACACCCACAGGAGTAGCGAACTGCGCGCTACCTCCCTAGGACACCAAGCTGGCTAATGAGCGGGCTCCTGGTGTCTCTGCCCACACACCCACAGGAGTAGCGAACTGCGCGCTACCTCCCTAGGACACCAAGCTGGCTAATGAGCGGGCCCCTGGTGTCTCTGCCCACACACCCACAGGAGTAGCGAACTGCGCGCTACCTCCCTAGGACACCAAGCTGGCTAATCAGCGGGCTCCTGGTGTCTCCACCCAGACACCCACAGGAGTAGCGAACTGCGCGCTACCTCCCTAGGACACCAGGCTGGCTAATGAGCGGGCTCCCGGTGTCTCCGCCCAGACACCCACAGGAGTAGCGAACTGTGCGCTAGCTCCCTAGGACACCAAGCTGGCTAATCAGCGGGCTCCTGGTGTCTCCGCCCAGACACCCACAGGAGTAGCGAACTGCGCGCTACCTCCCTAGGACACCAAGCTGGCTAATCAGCGGGCTCCAGGTGTCTCCGCCCAGACACCCACAGGAGTAGCGAACTGCGCGCTACCTCCCTAGGACACCAAGCTGGCTAATCAGTGGGCTCCAGGTGTCTCCGCCCAGACACCCACAGGAGTAGCGAACTGCGCGCTACCTCCCTAGGACACCAAGCTGGCTAATGAGCGGGCTCCTGGTGTCTCCGCCCAGACACCCACAGGAGTAGCGAACTGCGCGCTACCTCCCTAGGACACCAAGCTGGCTAATCAGCGGGCTCCTAGTGTCTCCGCCCAGACACCCAGAGGAGTAGCGAACTGCGCGCTACCTCCCTAGGACACCAAGCTGGCTAATGAGCGGGCTCCTGGTGTCTCCGCCCAGACACCCACAGGAGTAGCGAACTGCGCGCTACCTCCCTAGGACACCAAGCTGGCTAATGAGCGGGCTCCTGGTGTCTCTGCCCAGACACCCACAGGAGTAGCGAACAGCGCGCTACCTCCCTAGGACACCAAGCTGGCTAATGAGCGGGCTCCTGGTGTCTCTGCCCAGACACCCACAGGAGTAGCGAACTGCGCGCTACCTCCCTAGGACACCAAGCTGGCTAATCAGCGGGCTCCTGGTGTCTCCGCCCACACTCCCACAGGAGTAGCGAACTGCGCGCTACCTCCCTAGGACACCAAGCTGGCTAATGAGCTGGCTCCTGGTGTCTCCGCCCAGACACCCACAGGAGTAGCGAACTGCGCGCTACCTCCCTAGGACACCAAGCTGGCTAATCAGCGGGCTCCTGGTGTCTCCGCCCAGACACCCACAGGAGTAGCGAACTGCGCGCTACCTCCCTAGGACACCAAGCTGGCTAATGAGCGGGCTCCTAGTGTCTCCGCCCAGACACCCACAGGAGTAGCGAACTGTGCGCTACCTCCCTAGGACACCAAGCTGGCTAATGAGCGGGCTCCTGGTGTCTCTGCCCAGACACCCACAGGAGTAGCGAACTGCGCGCTACCTCCCTAGGACACCAAGCTGGCTAATCAGCGGGCTCCTGGTGTCTCCGCCCACACACCCACAGGAGTAGCGAACTGCGCGCTACCTCCCTAGGACACCAAGCTGGCTAATCAGCGGGCTCCTGGTGTCTCCGCCCACACACCCACAGGAGTAGCGAACTGCGCGCTACCTCCCTAGGACACCACGCTGGCTAATGAGCGGGCTCCTAGTGTCTCCGCCCACACACCCACAGGAGTAGCGAACTGCGCGCTACCTCCCTAGGACACCAAGCTGGCTAATCAGCGGGCTCCTGGTGTCTCTGCCCAGACACCCACAGGAGTAGCGAACTGCGCGCTACCTCCCTAGGACACCAAGCTGGCTAATGAGCGGGCTCCTGGTGTCTCTGCCCAGACACCCACAGGAGTAGCGAACTGCGCGCTACCTCCCTAGGACACCACGCTGGCTAATCAGCGGGCTCCTAGTGTCCCCGCCCAGACACCCACACGAGTAGCGAACTGCGCGCTACCTCCCTAGGACACCAAGCTGGCTAATGAGCGGGCTCCTGGTGTCTCTGCCCAGACACCCACAGGAGTAGCGAACTGCGCGCTACCTCCCTAGGACACCAAGCTGGCTAATCAGCGGGCTCCTAGTGTCTCCGCCCAGACACCCACAGGAGTAGCGAACTGCGCGCTACCTCCCTAGGACACCAAGCTGGCTAATGAGCGGGCTCCTGGTGTCTCTGCCCACACACCCACAGGAGTAGCGAACTGCGCGCTACCTCCCTAGGACACCAAGCTGGCTAATGAGCGGGCTCCTAGTGTCTCCGCCCAGACACCCGCAGGAGTAGCGAACTGCGCACTACCTCCCTAGGACACCAAGCTGGCTAATGAGCGGGCTCCTGGTGTCTCCGCCCAGACACCCACAGGAGTAGCGAACTGCGCACTACCCCCCTAGGACACCAAGCTGGCTAATCAGCGGGCTCCAGGTGTCTCTGCCCAGACACCCACAGGAGTAGCGAACTGCGCGCTACCTCCCTAGGACACCAAGCTGGCTAATGAGCGGGCTCCTGGTGTCTCCGCCCAGACACCCACAGGAGTAGCGAACTGCGCGCTACCTCCCTAGGACACCAAGCTGGCTAATCAGTGGGCTCCTGGTGTCTCTGCCCAGACACCCACAGGAGTAGCGAACTGCGCGCTACCTCCCTAGGACACCACGCTGGCTAATCAGCGGGCTCCTGGTGTCTCTGCCCACACACTCACAGGAGTAGCGAACTGCGCGCTACCTCCCTAGGACACCAAGCTGGCTAATGAGCGGGCTCCTGGTGTCTCCGCCCAGACACCCACAGGAGTAGCGAACTGCGCACTACCCCCCTAGGACACCAAGCTGGCTAATCAGCGGGCTCCAGGTGTCTCTGCCCAGACACCCACAGGAGTAGCGAACTGCGCGCTACCTCCCTAGGACACCAAGCTAGCTAATGAGCGGGCTCCTGGTGTCTCCGCCCAGACACCCACAGGAGTAGCGAACTGCGCGCTACCTCCCTAGGACACCAAGCTGGCTAATCAGTGGGCTCCTGGTGTCTCTGCCCAGACACCCACAGGAGTAGCGAACTGCGCGCTACCTCCCTAGGACACCACGCTGGCTAATCAGCGGGCTCCTGGTGTCTCTGCCCACACACCCACAGGAGTAGCGAACTGCGCGCTACCTCCCTAGGACACCAAGCTGGCTAATCAGCGGGCTCCTGGTGTCTCCGCCCAGACACCCACAGGAGTAGCGAACTGCGCGCTACCTCCCTAGGACACCAAGCTGGCTAATGAGCGGGCTCCTGGTGTCTCCGCCCAGACACCCACAGGAGTAGCGAACTGCGCGCTACCTCCCTAGGACACCAAGCTGGCTAATCAGCGGGCTCCTGGTGTCTCTGCCCACACACCCACAGGAGTAGCGAACTGCGCGCTACCTCCCTAGGACACCAAGCTGGCTAATGAGCGGGCTCCTGGTGTCTCTGCCCAGACACCCACAGGAGTAGCGAACTGCGCGCTACCTCCCTAGGACACCAAGCTGGCTAATCAGTGGGCTCCTGGTGTCTCCGCCCACACACCCACAGGAGTAGCGAACTGCGCGCTACCTCCCTAGGACACCAAGCTGGCTAATGAGCGGGCTCCTGGTGTCTCCGCCCACACAACCACAGGAGTAGCGAACTGCGCGCTACCTCCCTAGGACACCACGCTGGCTAATGAGCGGGCTCCTAGTGTCTCTGCCCACACACCCACAGGAGTAGCGAACTGCGCGCTACCTCCCTAGGACACCAAGCTGGCTAATGAGCGGGCTCCTGGTGTCTCCGCCCAGACACACACAGGAGTAGCGAACTGTGCGCTACCTCCCTAGGACAACAAGCTGGCTAATCAGCGGGCTCCTGGTGTCTCCGCCCAGCCACCCACAGGAGTAGCGAACTGCGCGCTACCTCCCTAGGACACCAAGCTGTCTAATGAGCGGGCTCCTGGTGTCTCTGCCCACACACCCACAGGAGTAGCGAACTGTGCGCTACCTCCCTAGGACACCAAGCTGGCTAATCAGCGGGCTCCTGGTGTCTCCGCCCACACACCCACAGGAGTAGCGAACTGCGCGCTACCTCCCTAGGACACCAAGCTGGCTAATGAGCGGGCTCCTGGTGTCTCCGCCCAGACACCTACAGGAGTAGCGAACTGCGCGCTACCTCCCTAGGACACCAAGCTGGCTAATCAGCGGGCTCCTGGTGTCTCTGCCCACACACCCACAGGAGTAGCGAACTGCGTGCTACCTCCCTAGGACACCAAGCTGGCTAATGAGCGGGCTCCTGGTGTCTCCGCCCACACACCCACAGGAGTAGCGAACTGCGCGCTACCTCCCTAGGACACCAAGCTGGCTAATGAGCGGGCTCCTGGTGTCTCTGCCCAGACACCCACAGGAGTAGCGAACTGCGCGCTACCTCCCTAGGACACCAAGCTGGCTAATGAGCGGGCTCCTGGTGTCTCCACCCACACTCCCACAGGAGTAGCGAACTGCGCGCTACCTCCCTAGGACACCAAGCTGGCTAATCAGCGGGCTCCTGGTGTCTCCGCCCAGACACCCACAGGAGTAGCGAACTGCGCGCTACCTCCCTAGGACACCAAGCTGGCTAATCATTGGGCTCCTGGTGTCTCCGCCCACACACCCACAGGAGTAGCGAACTGCGCGCTACCTCCCTAGGACACCAAGCTGGCTAATCAGCGGGCTCCTGGTGTCTCTGCCCAGACACCCACAGGAGTAGCGAACTGTGCGCTACCTCCCTAGGACACCAAGCTGGCTAATGAGCGGGCTCCTGGTGTCACCGCCCAGACACCCACAGGAGTAGCGAACTGCGCGCTACCTCCCTAGGACACCAAGCTGGCTAATCAGCAGGCTCCTGGTGTCTCTGCCCACACACCCACAGGAGTAGCGAACTGCGCGCTACCTCCCTAGGACACCAAGCTGGCTAATGAGCGGGCTCCTGGTGTCTCCGCCCAGACACCCACAGGAGTAGCGAACTGCGCGCTACCTCCCTAGGACACCAGGCTGGCTAATCAGCGGGCTCCTGGTGTCTCCGCCCACACACCCACAGGAGTAGCGAACTGCGCGCTACCTCCCTAGGACACCAAGCTGGCTAATCAGCGGGCTCCTAGTGTCTCCGCCCAGACACCCACAGGAGTAGCGAACTGCGCGCTACCTCCCTAGGACACCAAGCTGGCTAATGAGCGGGCTCCTGGTGTCTCCGCCCACACACCCACAGGAGTAGCGAACTGCGCGCTTCCTCCCTAGGACACCAAGCTGGCTAATGAGCGGGCTCCTAGTGTCTCCGCCCAGACACCCACAGGAGTAGCGAACTGCGCGCTACCTCCCTAGGACACCAAGCTGGCTAATGAGCGGGCTCCTAGTGTCTCCGCCCAGACACCCACAGGAGTAGCGAACTGCGCGCTACCTCCCTAGGACACCAAGCTGGCTAATGAGCGGGCTCCTGGTGTCTTCGCCCAGACACCCACAGGAGTTGCGAACTGCGCGCTACCTCCCTAGGACACCAAGCTGGCTAATGAGCGGGCTCCTGGTGTCTCCGCCCAGACACCCACAGGAGTAGCGAACTGCGCGCTACCTCCCTAGGACACCAAGCTGGCTAATCAGCGGGCTCCTGGTGTCTCCGCCCAGACACCCACAGGAGTAGCGAACTGCGCGCTACCTCCCTAGGACACCAAGCTGGCTAATCAGCGGGCTCCTAGTGTCTCCGCCCAGACACCCACAGGAGTAGCGAACTGCGCGCTACCTCCCTAGGACACCAAGCTGGCTAATGAGCGGGCTCCTGGTGTCTCCGCCCACACACCCACAGGAGTAGCGAACTGCGCGCTACCTCCCTAGGACACCACGCTGGCTAATCAGCGGGCTCCAGGTGTCCCCGCCCAGACACCCACAGGAGTAGCGAACTGCGCGCTACCTCCCTAGGACACCAAGCTGGCTAATCAGCGGGCTCCTGGTGTCTCTGCCCACACACCCACAGGAGTAGCGAACTGCGCGCTACCTCCCTAGGACACCAAGCTGGCTAATCAGCGGGCTCCTAGTGTCTCTGCCCAGACACCCACAGGAGTAGCGAACTGCGCACTACCTCCCTAGGACACCAAGCGGGCTAATGAGCGGGCTCCTGGTGTCTCCGCCCACACATCACAGGAGAAGCGAACTGCGCGCTACCTCCCTAGGACACCACGCTGGCTAATGAGCGGGCTCCTGGTGTCTCCGCCCACACACCCACAGGAGTAGCGAACTGCGCGCTACCTCCCTAGGACACCAAGCTGGCTAATGAGCGGGCTCCTAGTGTCTCCGCCCACACACCCACAGGAGTAGCGAACTGCGCGCTACCTCCCTAGGACACCAAGCTGGCTAATCAGCGGGCTCCTGGTGTCTCCGCCCAGACACCCACAGGAGTAGCGAACTGCGCGCTACCTCCCTAGGACACCAAGCTGGCTAATAAGCGGGCTCCTAGTGTCTCCGCCCAGACACCCACAGGAGTAGCGAACTGCGCGCTACCTCCCTAGGACACCAAGCTGGCTAATGAGCGGGCTCCTGGTGTCTCTGCCCAGACACCCACAGGAGTAGCGAACTGCGCGCTACCTCCCTAGGACACCAAGCTGGCTAATCAGCGGGCTCCTGGTGTCTCCGCCCAGACACCCACAGGAGTAGCGAACTGTGCGCTACCTCCCTAGGACACCAAGCTGGCTAATCAGCGGGCTCCTGGTGTCTCCGCCCACACTCCCACAGGAGTAGCGAACTGCGCGCTACCTCCCTAGGACACCAAGCTGGCTAATGAGCGGGCTCCTGGTGTCTCCGCCCACACTCCCACAGGAGTAGCGAACTGCGCGCTACCTCCCTAGGACACCAAGCTGGCTAATGAGCGGGCTCCTGGTGTCTCCGCCCAGACACCCACAGGAGTAGCGAACTGCGCGCTACCTCTAGGACACCAAGCTGGCTAATCAGCGGGCTCCTGGTGTCTCCACCCAGACACCCACAGGAGTAGCGAACTGCGCGCTACCTCCCTAGGACACCAAGCTGGCTAATGAGCGGGCTCCTAGTGTCTCCGCCCACACACCCACAGGAGTAGCGAACTGCGCGCTACCTCCCTAGGACACCAAGCTGGCTAATGAGCGGGCTCCTAGTGTCTCCACCCACACACCCACAGGAGTAGCGAACTGCGCGCTACCTCCCTAGGACACCAAGCTGGCTAATGAGCGGGCTCCTGGTGTCTCCACCCAGACACCCACAGGAGAAGCGAACTGCGCGCTACCTCCCTAGGACACCAAGCGGGCTAATCAGCGGGCTCCAGGTGTCTCCACCCAGACACCCACAGGAGTAGCGACCTGCGCGCTACCTCCCTAGGACACCAAGCTGGCTAATGAGCGGGCTCCTGGTGTCTCTGCCCAGACACCCACAGGAGTAGCGAACTGCGCGCTACCTCCCTAGGACACCAAGCTGGCTAATGAGCGGGCTCCTGGTGTCTCCACCCACACACCCACAGGAGTAGCGAACTGCGCGCTACCCCCCTAGGACACCAAGCTGGCTAATCAGCGGGCTCCTGGTGTCTCCGCCCAGACACCCACAGGAGTAGCGAACTGCGCGCTACCTCCCTAGGACACCAAGCTGGCTAATCAGCGGGCTCCTGGTGTCTCCGCCCAGACACCCACAGGAGTAGCGAACTGCGCGCTACCTCCCTAGGACACCAAGCTGGCTAATGAGCGGGCTCCTGGTGTCTCCGCCCAGACACCCACAGTAGTAGCGAACTGCGCGCTACCTCCCTAGGACACCAAGCTGGCTAATCAGCGGGCTCCTGGTGTCTCTGCCCAGACACCCACAGGAGTAGCGAACTGCGCGCTACCTCCCTAGGACACCAAGCTGGCTAATGAGCGGGCTCCTGGTGTCTCTGCCCAGACACCCACAGGAGTAGCGAACTGCGCGCTACCTCCCTAGGACACCAAGCTGGCTAATGAGCGGGCTCCTGGTGTCTCTGCCCAGACACCCACAGGAGTAGCGAACTGCGCGCTACCTCCCTAGGACACCAAGCGGGCTAATCAGCGGGCTCCAGGTGTCTCCGCCCTGACATCCACAGGAGTAGCGAACTGCGCGCTACCTCCCTAGGACACCAAGCTGGCTAATCAGCGGGCTCCTGGTGTCTCTGCCCACACACCCACAGGAGTAGCGAACTGCGCGCTACCTCCCTAGGACACCAAGCTGGCTAATCAGCGGGCTCCTGGTGTCTCGACCCAGACACCCACAGGAGTAGCGAACTGCGCGCTACCTCCCTAGGACACCAAGCTGGCTAATCAGCGGGCTCCTGGTGTCTCCGCCCACACACCCACGGGAGTAGCGAACTGCGCGCTACCTCCCTAGGACACCAAGCTGGCTAATGAGCGGGCTCCTGGTGTCTCCGCCCACACACCCACAGGAGTAGCGAACTGCGCGCTACCTCCCTAGGACACCAAGCTGGCTAATCAGCGGGCTCCTGGTGTCTCCGCCCACACACCCACAGGAGTAGCGAACTGCGCGCTACCTCCCTAGGACACCAAGCTGGCTAATGAGCGGGCTCCTGGTGTCTCCACCCAGACACCCACAGGAGTAGCGAACTGCGCCCTACCTCCCTAGGACACCAAGCTGGCTAATCAGCGGGCTCCTGGTGTCTCCGCCCAGACACCCACAGGAGTAGCGAACTGCGCGCTACCTCCCTAGGACACCAGGCTGGCTAATGAGCGGGCTCCTGGTGTCTCCGCCCAGACACCCACAGGAGTAGCGAACTGCGCGCTACCTCCCTAGGACACCAAGCTGGCTAATCAGCGTGCTCCTGGTGTCTCCGCCCAGACACCCACAGGAGTAGCGAACTGCGCGCTACCTCCCTAGGACACCAAGCTGGCTAATCAGCGGGCTCCTAGTGTCTCCGCCCAGACACCCACAGGAGTAGCGAACTGCGCGCTACCTCCCTAGGACACCAAGCTGGCTAATGAGCGGGCTCTTGGTGTCTCTGCCCAGACACCCACAGGAGTAGCGAACTGCGCGCTACCTCCCTAGGACACCAAGCTGGCTAATCAGCGGGCTCCAGGTGTCTCCACCCACACTCCCACAGGAGTAGCGAACTGCGCGCTACCTCCCTAGGACACCAAGCTGGCTAATCAGCGGGCTCCTAGTGTCTCCGCCCAGACACCCACAGGAGTAGCGAACTGCGCCCTACCTCCCTAGGACACCAAGCTGGCTAATCAGCGGGCTCCTGGTGTCTCCGCCCACACACCCACAGGAGTAGCGAACTGCGCGCTACCTCCCTAGGACACCAAGCTGGCTAATGAGCGGGCTCCTAGTGTCTCTGCCCAGACACCCACAGGAGTAGCGAACTGCGCGCTACCTCCCTAGGACACCAAGCTGGCTAATGAGCGGGCTCCTGGTGTCTCCGCCCAGACACCCACAGGAGTAGCGAACTGCGCGCTACCTCCCTAGGACACCAAGCTGGCTAATCAGCGGGCTCCTGGTGTCTCCACCCAGACACCCACAGGAGTAGCGAACTGCGCGCTACCTCCCTAGGACACCAAGCTGGCTAATGAGCGGGCTCCAGGTGTCTCCACCCAGGCACCCACAGGAGTAGCGAACTGCGCGCTACCTCCCTAGGACACAAGCGGGCTAATGAGCGGGCTCCTAGTGTCTCCGCCCAGACACCCACAGGAGTAGCGAACTGCGCGCTACCTCCCTAGGACACCAAGCTGGCTAATCAGCGGGCTCCAGGTGTCTCCACCCAGACACCCACAGGAGTAGCGAACTGCGCGCTACCTCCCTAGGACACCAAGCTGGCTATTGAGCGGGCTTCTGGTGTCTCCGCCCAGACACCCACAGGAGTAGCGAACTGCGCGCTACCTCCCTAGGACACCAAGCTGGCTAATCAGCGGGCTCCTAGTGTCTCCACCCACACACCCACAGGAGTAGCGAACTGCGCGCTACCCCCCTAGGACACCAAGCTGGCTAATCAGCGGGCTCCTGGTGTCTCCGCCCAGACACCCACAGGAGTAGCGAACTGCGCGCTACCTCCCTAGGACACCAAGCTGGCTAATGAGCGGGCTCCTGGTGTCTCCGCCCACACACCCACAGGAGTAGCGAACTGCGCGCTACCTCCCTAGGACACGAAGCTGGCTAATGAGCGGGCTCCTGGTGTCTCCACCCAGACACCCACAGGAGTAGCGAACTGCGCGCTACCTCCCTAGGACACCAAGCTCGCTAATCAGCGGGCTCCTAGTGTCTCCGCCCACACACCCACAGGAGTAGCGAACTGCGCGCTACCTCCCTAGGACACCAAGCTGGCTATTGAGCGGGCTCCTGGTGTCTCCGCCCAGACACCCACAGGAGTAGCGAACTGCGCGCTACCTCCCTAGGACACCAAGCTGGCTAATGAGCGGGCTCCTGGTGTCTCCGCCCAGACACCCACAGGAGTAGCGAACTGCGCGCTACCTCCCTAGGACACCAAGCTGGCTAATCAGCGGGCTCCTGGTGTCTCCGCCCAGACACCCACAGGAGTAGCGAACTGCGCGCTACCTCCCTAGGACACCAAGCTGGCTAATGAGCGGGCTCCTGGTGTCTCTGCCCACACACCCACAGGAGTAGCGAACTGCGCGCTACCTCCCTAGGACACCAAGCTGGCTAATGAGCGGGCTCCTGGTGTCTCTGCCCACACACCCACAGGAGTAGCGAACTGCGCGCTACCTCCCTAGGACACCAAGCTGGCTAATGAGCGGGCTCCTGGTGTCTCTGCCCACACACCCACAGGAGTAGCGAACTGCGCGCTACCTCCCTAGGACACCAAGCTGGCTAATGAGCGGGCTCCTGGTGTCTCTGCCCACACACCCACAGGAGTAGCGAACTGCGCGCTACCTCCCTAGGACACCAAGCTGGCTAATCAGCGGGCTCCTGGTGTCTCCACCCAGACACCCACAGGAGTAGCGAACTGCGCGCTACCTCCCTAGGACACCAGGCTGGCTAATGAGCGGGCTCCTGGTGTCTCCGCTCAGACACCCACAGGAGTAGCGAACTGTGCGCTAGCTCCCTAGGACACCAAGCTGGCTAATCAGCGGGCTCCTGGTGTCTCCGCCCAGACACCCACAGGAGTAGCGAACTGCGCGCTACCTCCCTAGGACACCAAGCTGGCTAATCAGCGGGCTCCAGGTGTCTCCGCCCAGACACCCACAGGAGTAGCGAACTGCGCGCTACCTCCCTAGGACACCAAGCTGGCTAATCAGCGGGCTCCAGGTGTCTCCGCCCAGACACCCACAGGAGTAGCGAACTGCGCGCTACCTCCCTAGGACACCAAGCTGGCTAATGAGCGGGCTCCTGGTGTCTCCGCCCAGACACCCACAGGAGTAGCGAACTGCGCGCTACCTCCCTAGGACACCAAGCTGGCTAATCAGCGGGCTCCTAGTGTCTCCGCCCAGACACCCACAGGAGTAGCGAACTGCGCGCTACCTCCCTAGGACACCAAGCTGGCTAATGAGCGGGCTCCTGGTGTCTCCGCCCAGACACCCACAGGAGTAGCGAACTGCGCGCTACCTCCCTAGGACACCAAGCTGGCTAATGAGCGGGCTCCTGGTGTCTCTGCCCAGACACCCACAGGAGTAGCGAAATGCGCGCTACCTCCCTAGGACACCAAGCTGGCTAATGAGCGGGCTCCTGGTGTCTCTGCCCAGACACCCACAGGAGTAGCGAACTGCGCGCTACCTCCCTAGGACACCAAGCTGGCTAATCAGCGGGCTCCTGGTGTCTCCGCCCACACACCCACAGGAGTAGCGAACTGCGCGCTACCTCCCTAGGACACCAAGCTGGCTAATGAGCGGGCTCCTGGTGTCTCCGCCCAGACACCCACAGGAGTAGCGAACTGCGCGCTACCTCCCTAGGACACCAAGCTGGCTAATCAGCGGGCTCCTGGTGTCTCCGCCCAGACACCCACAGGAGTAGCGAACTGCGCGCTACCTCCCTAGGACACCAAGCTGGCTAATGAGCGGGCTCCTAGTGTCTCCGCCCAGACACCCACAGGAGTAGCGAACTGTGCGCTACCTCCCTAGGACACCAAGCAGGCTAATGAGCGGGCTCCTGGTGTCTCCGCCCAGACACCCACAGGAGTAGCGAACTGCGCGCTACCTCCCTAGGACACCAAGCTGGCTAATCAGCGGGCTCCTGGTGTCTCCGCCCACACACCCACAGGAGTAGCGAACTGCGCGCTACCTCCCTAGGACACCAAGCTGGCTAATCAGCGGGCTCCTGGTGTCTCCGCCCACACACCCACAGGAGTAGCGAACTGCGCGCTACCTCCCTAGGACACCACGCTGGCTAATGAGCGGGCTCCTAGTGTCTCCGCCCACACACCCACAGGAGTAGCGAACTGCGCGCTACCTCCCTAGGACACCAAGCTGGCTAATCAGCGGGCTCCTGGTGTCTCTGCCCAGACACCCACAGGAGTAGCGAACTGCGCGCTACCTCCCTAGGACACCAAGCTGGCTAATGAGCGGGCTCCTGGTGTCTCTGCCCAGACACCCACAGGAGTAGCGAACTGCGCGCTACCTCCCTAGGACACCACGCTGGCTAATCAGCTGGCTCCTAGTGTCCCCGCCCAGACACCCACACGAGTAGCGAACTGCGCGCTACCTCCCTAGGACACCAAGCTGGCTAATGAGCGGGCTCCTGGTGTCTCTGCCCAGACACCCACAGGAGTAGCGAACTGCGCGCTACCTCCCTAGGACACCAAGCTGGCTAATCAGCGGGCTCCTAGTGTCTCCGCCCAGACACCCACAGGAGTAGCGAACTGCGCCCTACCTCCCTAGGACACCAAGCTGGCTAATGAGCAGGCTCCTGGTGTCTCTGCCCACACACCCACAGGAGTAGCGAACTGCGCGCTACCTCCCTAGGACACCAAGCTGGCTAATGAGCGGGCTCCTAGTGTCTCCGCCCAGACACCCGCAGGAGTAGCGAACTGCGCACTACCTCCCTAGGACACCAAGCTGGCTAATGAGCGGGCTCCTGGTGTCTCCCCCCAGACACCCACAGGAGTAGCGAACTGCGCACTACCCCCCTAGGACACCAAGCTGGCTAATCAGCGGGCTCCAGGTGTCTCTGCCCAGACACCCACAGGAGTAGCGAACTGCGCGCTACCTCCCTAGGACACCAAGCTGATTAATGAGCGGGCTCCTGGTGTCTCCGCCCAGACACCCACAGGAGTAGCGAACTGCGCGCTACCTCCCTAGGACACCAAGCTGGCTAATCAGTGGGCTCCTGGTGTCTCTGCCCAGACACCCACAGGAGTAGCGAACTGCGCACTACCCCCCTAGGACACCAAGCTGGCTAATGAGCGGGCTCCTGGTGTCTCTGCCCACACACCCACAGGAGTAGCGAACTGCGCGCTACCTCCCTAGGACACCAAGCTGGCTATTGAGCGGGCTCCTGGTGTCTCCGCCCAGACACCCACAGGAGTAGCGAACTGCGCGCTACCTCCCTAGGACACCAAGCTGGCTAATGAGCGGGCTCCTGGTGTCTCCGCCCAGACACCCACAGGAGTAGCGAACTGCGCGCTACCTCCCTAGGACACCAAGCTGGCTAATCAGCGGGCTCCTGGTGTCTCCGCCCAGACACCCACAGGAGTAGCGAACTGCGCGCTACCTCCCTAGGACACCAAGCTGGCTAATGAGCGGGCTCCTGGTGTCTCTGCCCACACACCCACAGGAGTAGCGAACTGCGCGCTACCTCCCTAGGACACCAAGCTGGCTAATGAGCGGGCTCCTGGTGTCTCTGCCCACATACCCACAGGAGTAGCGAACTGCGCGCTACCTCCCTAGGACACCAAGCTGGCTAATGAGCGGGCTCCTGGTGTCTCTGCCCACACACCCACAGGAGTAGCGAACTGCGCGCTACCTCCCTAGGACACCAAGCTGGCTAATGAGCGGGCTCCTGGTGTCTCTGCCCACACACCCACAGGAGTAGCGAACTGCGCGCTACCTCCCTAGGACACCAAGCTGGCTAATCAGCGGGCTCCTGGTGTCTCCACCCAGACACCCACAGGAGTAGCGAACTGCGCGCTACCTCCCTAGGACACCAGGCTGGCTAATGAGCGGGCTCCTGGTGTCTCCGCCCAGACACCCACAGGAGTAGCGAACTGTGCGCTAGCTCCCTAGGACACCAAGCTGGCTAATCAGCGGGCTCCTGGTGTCTCCGCCCAGACACCCACAGGAGTAGCGAACTGCGCGCTACCTCCCTAGGACACCAAGCTGGCTAATCAGCGGGCTCCAGGTGTCTCCGCCCAGACACCCACAGGAGTAGCGAACTGCGCGCTACCTCCCTAGGACACCAAGCTGGCTAATCAGCGGGCTCCAGGTGTCTCCGCCCAGACACCCACAGGAGTAGCGAACTGCGCGCTACCTCCCTAGGACACCAAGCTGGCTAATGAGCGGGCTCCTGGTGTCTCCGCCCAGACACCCACAGGAGTAGCGAACTGCGCGCTACCTCCCTAGGACACCAAGCTGGCTAATCAGCGGGCTCCTAGTGTCTCCGCCCAGACACCCACAGGAGTAGCGAACTGCGCGCTACCTCCCTAGGACACCAAGCTGGCTAATGAGCGGGCTCCTGGTGTCTCCGCCCAGACACCCACAGGAGTAGCGAACTGCGCGCTACCTCCCTAGGACACCAAGCTGGCTAATGAGCGGGCTCCTGGTGTCTCTGCCCAGACACCCACAGGAGTAGCGAAATGCGCGCTACCTCCCTAGGACACCAAGCTGGCTAATGAGCGGGCTCCTGGTGTCTCTGCCCAGACACCCACAGGAGTAGCGAACTGCGCGCTACCTCCCTAGGACACCAAGCTGGCTAATCAGCGGGCTCCTGGTGTCTCCGCCCACACACCCACAGGAGTAGCGAACTGCGCGCTACCTCCCTAGGACACCAAGCTGGCTAATGAGCGGGCTCCTGGTGTCTCCGCCCAGACACCCACAGGAGTAGCGAACTGCGCGCTACCTCCCTAGGACACCAAGCTGGCTAATCAGCGGGCTCCTGGTGTCTCCGCCCAGACACCCACAGGAGTAGCGAACTGCGCGCTACCTCCCTAGGACACCAAGCTGGCTAATGAGCGGGCTCCTAGTGTCTCCGCCCAGACACCCACAGGAGTAGCGAACTGTGCGCTACCTCCCTAGGACACCAAGCAGGCTAATGAGCGGGCTCCTGGTGTCTCCGCCCAGACACCCACAGGAGTAGCGAACTGCGCGCTACCTCCCTAGGACACCAAGCTGGCTAATCAGCGGGCTCCTGGTGTCTCCGCCCACACACCCACAGGAGTAGCGAACTGCGCGCTACCTCCCTAGGACACCAAGCTGGCTAATCAGCGGGCTCCTGGTGTCTCCGCCCACACACCCACAGGAGTAGCGAACTGCGCGCTACCTCCCTAGGACACCACGCTGGCTAATGAGCGGGCTCCTAGTGTCTCCGCCCACACACCCACAGGAGTAGCGAACTGCGCGCTACCTCCCTAGGACACCAAGCTGGCTAATCAGCGGGCTCCTGGTGTCTCTGCCCAGACACCCACAGGAGTAGCGAACTGCGCGCTACCTCCCTAGGACACCAAGCTGGCTAATGAGCGGGCTCCTGGTGTCTCTGCCCAGACACCCACAGGAGTAGCGAACTGCGCGCTACCTCCCTAGGACACCACGCTGGCTAATCAGCTGGCTCCTAGTGTCCCCGCCCAGACACCCACACGAGTAGCGAACTGCGCGCTACCTCCCTAGGACACCAAGCTGGCTAATGAGCGGGCTCCTGGTGTCTCTGCCCAGACACCCACAGGAGTAGCGAACTGCGCGCTACCTCCCTAGGACACCAAGCTGGCTAATCAGCGGGCTCCTAGTGTCTCCGCCCAGACACCCACAGGAGTAGCGAACTGCGCCCTACCTCCCTAGGACACCAAGCTGGCTAATGAGCGGGCTCCTGGTGTCTCTGCCCACACACCCACAGGAGTAGCGAACTGCGCGCTACCTCCCTAGGACACCAAGCTGGCTAATGAGCGGGCTCCTAGTGTCTCCGCCCAGACACCCGCAGGAGTAGCGAACTGCGCACTACCTCCCTAGGACACCAAGCTGGCTAATGAGCGGGCTCCTGGTGTCTCCCCCCAGACACCCACAGGAGTAGCGAACTGCGCACTACCCCCCTAGGACACCAAGCTGGCTAATCAGCGGGCTCCAGGTGTCTCTGCCCAGACACCCACAGGAGTAGCGAACTGCGCGCTACCTCCCTAGGACACCAAGCTGATTAATGAGCGGGCTCCTGGTGTCTCCGCCCAGACACCCACAGGAGTAGCGAACTGCGCGCTACCTCCCTAGGACACCAAGCTGGCTAATCAGTGGGCTCCTGGTGTCTCTGCCCAGACACCCACAGGAGTAGCGAACTGCGCACTACCCCCCTAGGACACCAAGCTGGCTAATCAGCGGGCTCCAGGTGTCTCTGCCCAGACACCCACAGGAGTAGCGAACTGCGCGCTACCTCCCTAGGACACCAAGCTGGCTAATGAGCGGGCTCCTGGTGTCTCCGCCCAGACACCCACAGGAGTAGCGAACTGCGCACTACCCCCCTAGGACACCAAGCTGGCTAATCAGCGGGCTCCAGGTGTCTCTGCCCAGACACCCACAGGAGTAGCGAACTGCGCGCTACCTCCCTAGGACACCAAGCTAGCTAATGAGCGGGCTCCTGGTGTCTCCGCCCAGACACCCACAGGAGTAGCGAACTGCGCGCTACCTCCCTAGGACACCAAGCTGGCTAATCAGTGGGCTCCTGGTGTCTCTGCCCAGACACCCACAGGAGTAGCGAACTGCGCGCTACCTCCCTAGGACACCACGCTGGCTAATCAGCGGGCTCCTGGTGTCTCTGCCCACACACCCACAGGAGTAGCGAACTGCGCGCTACCTCCCTAGGACACCAAGCTGGCTAATCAGCGGGCTCCTGGTGTCTCCGCCCAGACACCCACAGGAGTAGCGAACTGCGCGCTACCTCCCTAGGACACCAAGCTGGCTAATGAGCGGGCTCCTGGTGTCTCCGCCCAGACACCCACAGGAGTAGCGAACTGCGCGCTACCTCCCTAGGACACCAAGCTGGCTAATCAGCGGGCTCCTGGTGTCTCTTCCCACACACCCACAGGAGTAGCGAAATGCGCGCTACCTCCCTAGGACACCAAGCTGGCTAATGAGCGGGCTCCTGGTGTCTCTGCCCAGACACCCACAGGAGTAGCGAACTGCGCGCTACCTCCCTAGGACACCAAGCTGGCTAATCAGTGGGCTCCTGGTGTCTCCGCCCACACACCCACAGGAGTAACGAACTGCGCGCTACCTCCCTAGGACACCAAGCTGGCTAATGAGCGGGCTCCTGGTGTCTCCGCCCACACAACCACAGGAGTAGCGAACTGCGCGCTACCTCCCTAGGACACCACGCTGGCTAATGAGCGGGCTCCTAGTGTCTCTGCCCACACACCCACAGGAGTAGCGAACTGCGCGCTACCTCCCTAGGACACCAAGCTGGCTAATGAGCGGGCTCCTGGTGTCTCCGCCCAGACACACACAGGAGTAGCGAACTGTGCGCTACCTCCCTAGGACACCAAGCTGGCTAATCAGCGGGCTCCTGGTGTCTCCGCCCAGCCACCCACAGGAGTAGCGAACTGCGCGCTACCTCCCTAGGACACCAAGCTGGCTAATGAGCGGGCTCCTGGTGTCTCTGCCCACACACCCACAGGAGTAGCGAACTGTGCGCTACCTCCCTAGGACACCAAGCTGGCTAATCAGCGGGCTCCTGGTGTCTCCGCCCACACACCCACAGGAGTAGCGAACTGCGCGCTACCTCCCTAGGACACCAAGCTGGCTAATGAGCGGGCTCCTGGTGTCTCCGCCCAGACACCTACAGGAGTAGCGAACTGCGCGCTACCTCCCTAGGACACAAAGCTGGCTAATCAGCGGGCTCCTGGTGTCTCTGCCCACATACCCACAGGAGTAGCGAACTGCGTGCTACCTCCCTAGGACACCAAGCTGGCTAATGAGCGGGCTCCTGGTGTCTCCGCCCACACACCCACAGGAGTAGCGAACTGCGCGCTACCTCCCTAGGACACCAAGCTGGCTAATGAGCGGGCTCCTGCTGTCTCTGCCCAGACACCCACAGGAGTAGCGAACTGCGCGCTACCTCCCTAGGACACCAAGCTGGCTAATGAGCGGGCTCCTGGTGTCTCCACCCACACTCCCACAGGAGTAGCGAACTGCGTGCTACCTCCCTAGGACACCAAGCTGGCTAATCAGCGGGCTCCTGGCGTCTCCGCCCAGACACCCACAGGAGTAGCGAACTGCGTGCTACCTCCCTAGGACACCAAGCTGGCTAATCATTGGGCTCCTGGTGTCTCCGCCCACACACCCACAGGAGTAGCGAACTGCGCGCTACCTCCCTAGGACACCAAGCTGGCTAATCAGCGGGCTCCTGGTGTCTCTGCCCAGACACCCACAGGAGTAGCGAACTGCGCGCTACCTCCCTAGGACACCAAGCTGGCTAATGAGCGGGCTCCTGGTGTCTCTGTCCAGACACCCACAGGAGTAGCGAACTGCGCGCTACCTCCCTAGGACACCAAGCTGGCTAATCAGCGGGCTCCTGGTGTCTCCGCCCAGACACCCACAGGAGTAGCGAACTGCGCGCTACCTCCCTAGGACACCAAGCTGGCTAATCAGCGGGCTCCTGGTGTCTCCGCCCAGACACCCACAGGAGTAGCGAACTGCGCGCTACCTCCCTAGGACAACAAGCTGGCTAATGAGCGGGCTCCTGGTGTCTCCGCCCAGACACCCACAGGAGTAGCGAACTGCGCGCTACCTCCCTAGGACACCAAGCTGGCTAATGAGCGGGCTCCTAGTGTCTCCACCCACACACCCACAGGAGTAGCGAACTGCGCGCTACCTCCCTAGGACACCAAGCTGGCTAATCAGCGGGCTCCTGGTGTCCCCGCCCAGACACCCACAGGAGTAGCGAACTGCGCGCTACCTCCCTAGGACACCAAGCTGGCTAATGAGCGGGCTCCTAGTGTCTCCACCCACACAACCACAGGAGTAGCGAACTGCGCGCTACCTCCCTAGGACACCAAGCTGGCTAATCAGCGGGCTCCTAGTGTCCCCGCCCAGACACCCACAGGAGTAGCGAACTGCGCGCTACCTCCCTAGGACACCAAGCTGGCTAATGAGCGGGCTCCTAGTGTCTCCACCCACACACCCACAGGAGTAGCGAACTGCGCGCTACCTCCCTAGGACACCAAGCTGGCTAATCAGCGGGCTCCTAGTGTCCCCGCCCAGACACCCACAGGAGTAGCGAACTGCGCGCTACCTCCCTAGGACACCAAGCTGGCTAATCAGCGGGCTCCTGGTGTCTCCGCCCAGACACCCACAGGAGTAGCGAACTGCGCGCTACCTCCCTAGGACACCAAGCTGGCTAATCAGCGGGCTCCTGGTGTCTCCGCCCAGACACCCACAGGAGTAGCGAACTGCGCGCTACCTCCCTAGGACACCAAGCTGGCTAATGAGCGGGCTCCTGGTGTCTCCGCCCAGACACCCACAGGAGTAGCGAACTGCGCGCTACCTCCCTAGGATACCACGCTGGCTAATGAGCGGGCTCCTGGTGTCTCCGCCCACACACCCACAGGAGTATCGAACTGCGCGGTACCTCCCTAGGACACCAAGCTGGCTAATCAGCGGGCTCCTGGTGTCTCCGCCCAGACACCCACAGGAGTAGCGAACTGCGCGCTACCTCCCTAGGACACCAAGCTGGCTAATGAGCGGGCTCCTGGTGTCTCCGCCCAGACACCCACAGGAGTAGCGAACTGCGCGCTACCTCCCTAGGACACCAAGCTGGCTAATGAGCGGGCTCCTGGTGTCTCCGCCCAGACACCCACAGGAGTAGCGAACTGCGCGCTACCTCCCTAGGACACCAAGCTGGCTAATGAGCGGGCTCCTGGTGTCTCCGCCCAGACACCCACAGGAGTAGCGAACTGCGCGCTACCTCCCTAGGACACCAAGCTGGCTAATGAGCGGGCTCCTAGTGTCTCCGCCCACACACCCACAGGAGTAGCGAACTGCGCGCTACCTCCCTAGGACACCAAGCTGGCTAATGAGCGGGCTCCTGGTGTCTCCGCCCACACACCCACAGGAGTAGCGAACTGCGCGCTACCTCCCTAGGACACCAAGCTGGCTAATCAGCGGGCTCCTGGTGTCTCCGCCCAGACACCCACAGGAGTAGCGAACTGCGCGCTACCTCCCTAGGACACCAAGCTGGCTAATGAGCGGGCTCCTGGTGTCTCCGCCCAGACACCCACAGGAGTAGCGAACTGCGCGCTACCTCCCTAGGACACCAAGCTGGCTAATGAGCGGGCTCCTGGTGTCTCTGCCCAGACACCCACAGGAGTAGCGAAATGCGCGCTACCTCCCTAGGACACCAAGCTGGCTAATGAGCGGGCTCCTGGTGTCTCTGCCCAGACACCCACAGGAGTAGCGAACTGCGCGCTACCTCCCTAGGACACCAAGCTGGCTAATCAGCGGGCTCCTGGTGTCTCCGCCCACACACCCACAGGAGTAGCGAACTGCGCGCTACCTCCCTAGGACACCAAGCTGGCTAATGAGCGGGCTCCTGGTGTCTCCGCCCAGACACCCACAGGAGTAGCGAACTGCGCGCTACCTCCCTAAGACACCAAGCTGGCTAATCAGCGGGCTCCTGGTGTCTCCGCCCAGACACCCACAGGAGTAGCGAACTGCGCGCTACCTCCCTAGGACACCAAGCTGGCTAATGAGCGGGCTCCTAGTGTCTCCGCCCAGACACCCACAGGAGTAGCGAACTGTGCGCTACCTCCCTAGGACACCAAGCTGGCTAATGAGCGGGCTCCTGGTGTCTCCGCCCAGACACCCACAGGAGTAGCGAACTGCGCGCTACCTCCCTAGGACACCAAGCTGGCTAATCAGCGGGCTCCTGGTGTCTCCGCCCACACACCCACAGGAGTAGCGAACTGCGCGCTACCTCCCTAGGACACCAAGCTGGCTAATCAGCGGGCTCCTGGTGTCTCCGCCCACACACCCACAGGAGTAGCGAACTGCGCGCTACCTCCCTAGGACACCACGCTGGCTAATGAGCGGGCTCCTAGTGTCTCCGCCCACACACCCACAGGAGTAGCGAACTGCGCGCTACCTCCCTAGGACACCAAGCTGGCTAATCAGCGGGCTCCTGGTGTCTCTGCCCAGACACCCACAGGAGTAGCGAACTGCGCGCTACCTCCCTAGGACACCAAGCTGGCTAATGAGCGGGCTCCTGGTGTCTCTGCCCAGACACCCACAGGAGTAGCGAACTGCGCGCTACCTCCCTAGGACACCACGCTGGCTAATCAGCTGGCTCCTAGTGTCCCCGCCCAGACACCCACACGAGTAGCGAACTGCGCACTACCTCCCTAGGACACCAAGCTGGCTAATGAGCGGGCTCCTGGTGTCTCTGCCCAGACACCCACAGGAGTAGCGAACTGCGCGCTACCTCCCTAGGACACCAAGCTGGCTAATCAGCGGGCTCCTAGTGTCTCCGCCCAGACACCCACAGGAGTAGCGAACTGCGCGCTACCTCCCTAGGACACCAAGCTGGCTAATGAGCGGGCTCCTGGTGTCTCTGCCCACACACCCACAGGAGTAGCGAACTGCGCGCTACCTCCCTAGGACACCAAGCTGGCTAATGAGCGGGCTCCTAGTGTCTCCGCCCAGACACCCGCAGGAGTAGCGAACTGCGCACTACCTCCCTAGGACACCAAGCTGGCTAATGAGCGGGCTCCTGGTGTCTCCCCCCAGACACCCACAGGAGTAGCGAACTGCGCACTACCCCCCTAGGACACCAAGCTGGCTAATCAGCGGGCTCCAGGTGTCTCTGCCCAGACACCCACAGGAGTAGCGAACTGCGCGCTACCTCCCTAGGACACCAAGCTGATTAATGAGCGGGCTCCTGGTGTCTCCGCCCAGACACCCACAGGAGTAGCGAACTGCGCGCTACCTCCCTAGGACACCAAGCTGGCTAATCAGTGAGCTCCTGGTGTCTCTGCCCAGACACCCTCAGGAGTAGCGAACTGCGCACTACCCCCCTAGGACACCAAGCTGGCTAATCAGCGGGCTCCAGGTGTCTCTGCCCAGACACCCACAGGAGTAGCGAACTGCGCGCTACCTCCCTAGGACACCAAGCTGGCTAATGAGCGGGCTCCTGGTGTCTCCGCCCAGACACCCACAGGAGTAGCGAACTGCGCACTACCCCCCTAGGACACCAAGCTGCCTAATCAGCGGGCTCCAGGTGTCTCTGCCCAGACACCCACAGGAGTAGCGAACTGCGCGCTACCTCCCTAGGACACCAAGCTAGCTAATGAGCGGGCTCCTGGTGTCTCCGCCCAGACACCCACAGGAGTAGCGAACTGCGCGCTACCTCCCTAGGACACCAAGCTGGCTAATCAGTGGGCTCCTGGTGTCTCTGCCCAGACACCCACAGGAGTAGCGAACTGCGCGCTACCTCCCTAGGACACCACGCTGGCTAATCAGCGGGCTCCTGGTGTCTCTGCCCACACACCCACAGGAGTAGCGAACTGCGCGCTACCTCCCTAGGACACCAAGCTGGCTAATGAGCGGGCTCCTGGTGTCTCTGCCCAGACACCCACAGGAGTAGCGAACTGCGCGCTACCTCCCTAGGACACCAAGCTGGCTAATCAGTGGGCTCCTGGTGTCTCCGCCCACACACCCACAGGAGTAGCGAACTGCGCGCTACCTTCCTAGGACACCAAGCTGGCTAATGAGCGGGCTCCTGGTGTCTCCGCCCACACAACCACAGGAGTAGCGAACTGCGCGCTACCTCCCTAGGACACCACGCTGGCTAATGAGCGGGCTCCTAGTGTCTCTGCCCACACACCCACAGGAGTAGCGAACTGCGCGCTACCTCCCTAGGACACCAAGCTGGCTAATGAGCGGGCTCCTGGTGTCTCCGCCCAGACACACACAGGAGTAGCGAACTGTGCGCTACCTCCCTAGGACACCAAGCTGGCTAATCAGCGGGCTCCTGGTGTCTCCGCCCAGCCACCCACAGGAGTAGCGAACTGCGCGCTACCTCCCTAGGACACCAAGCTGGCTAATGAGCGGGCTCCTGGTGTCTCTGCCCACACACCCACAGGAGTAGCGAACTGTGCGCTACCTCCCTAGGACACCAAGCTGGCTAATCAGCGGGCTCCTGGTGTCTCCGCCCACACACCCACAGGAGTAGCGAACTGCGCGCTACCTCCCTAGGACACCAAGCTGGCTAATGAGCGGGCTCCTGGTGTCTCCGCCCAGACACCTACAGGAGTAGCGAACTGCGCGCTACCTCCCTAGGACACAAAGCTGGCTAATCAGCGGGCTCCTGGTGTCTCTGCCCACATACCCACAGGAGTAGCGAACTGCGTGCTACCTCTCTAGGACACCAAGCTGGCTAATGAGCGGGCTCCTGGTGTCTCCGCCCACACACCCACAGGAGTAGCGAACTGCGCGCTACCTCCCTAGGACACCAAGCTGGCTAATGAGCGGGCTCCTGCTGTCTCTGCCCAGACACCCACAGGAGTAGCGAACTGCGCGCTACCTCCCTAGGACACCAAGCTGGCTAATGAGCGGGCTCCTGGTGTCTCCACCCACACTCCCACTGGAGTAGCGAACTGCGTGCTACCTCCCTAGGACACCAAGCTGGCTAATCAGCGGGCTCCTGGTGTCTCCGCCCAGACACCCACAGGAGTAGCGAACTGCGCGCTACCTCCCTAGGACACCAAGCTGGCTAATCATTGGGCTCCTGGTGTCTCCGCCCACACACCCACAGGAGTAGCGAACTGCGCGCTACCTCCCTAGGACACCAAGCTGGCTAATCAGCGGGCTCCTGGTGTCTCTGCCCAGACACCCACAGGAGTAGCGAACTGCGCGCTACCTCCCTAGGACACCAAGCTGGCTAATGAGCGGGCTCCTGGTGTCTCTGTCCAGACACCCACAGGAGTAGCGAACTGCGCGCTACCTCCCTAGGACACCAAGCTGGCTAATCAGCGGGCTCCTGGTGTCTCCGCCCAGACACCCACAGGAGTAGCGAACTGCGCGCTACCTCCCTAGGACACCAAGCTGGCTAATCAGCGGGCTCCTGGTGTCTCCGCCCAGACACCCACAGGAGTAGCGAACTGCGCGCTACCTCCCTAGGACAACAAGCTGGCTAATGAGCGGGCTCCTGGTGTCTCCGCCCAGACACCCACAGGAGTAGCGAACTGCGCGCTACCTCCCTAGGACACCAAGCTGGCTAATGAGCGGGCTCCTAGTGTCTCCACCCACACACCCACAGGAGTAGCGAACTGCGCGCTACCTCCCTAGGACACCAAGCTGGCTAATCAGCGGGCTCCTGGTGTCCCCGCCCAGACACCCACAGGAGTAGCGAACTGCGCGCTACCTCCCTAGGACACCAAGCTGGCTAATGAGCGGGCTCCTAGTGTCTCCACCCACACAACCACAGGAGTAGCGAACTGCGCGCTACCTCCCTAGGACACCAAGCTGGCTAATCAGCGGGCTCCTAGTGTCCCCGCCCAGACACCCACAGGAGTAGCGAACTGCGCGCTACCTCCCTAGGACACCAAGCTGGCTAATGAGCGGGCTCCTAGTGTCTCCACCCACACACCCACAGGAGTAGCGAACTGCGCGCTACCTCCCTAGGACACCAAGCTGGCTAATCAGCGGGCTCCTGGTGTCTCCGCCCAGACACCCACAGGAGTAGCGAACTGCGCGCTACCTCCCTAGGACACCAAGCTGGCTAATGAGCGGGCTCCTGGTGTCTCCGCCCAGACACCCACAGGAGTAGCGAACTGCGCGCTACCTCCCTAGGATACCACGCTGGCTAATGAGCGGGCTCCTGGTGTCTCCGCCCACACACCCACAGGAGTATCGAACTGCGCGGTACCTCCCTAGGACACCAAGCTGGCTAATCAGCGGGCTCCTGGTGTCTCCGCCCAGACACCCACAGGAGTAGCGAACTGCGCGCTACCTCCCTAGGACACCAAGCTGGCTAATGAGCGGGCTCCTGGTGTCTCCGCCCAGACACCCACAGGAGTAGCGAACTGCGCGCTACCTCCCTAGGACACCAAGCTGGCTAATGAGCGGGCTCCTGGTGTCTCCGCCCAGACACCCACAGGAGTAGCGAACTGCGCGCTACCTCCCTAGGACACCAAGCTGGCTAATGAGCGGGCTCCTGGTGTCTCCGCCCAGACACCCACAGGAGTAGCGAACTGCGCGCTACCTCCCTAGGACACCAAGCTGGCTAATGAGCGGGCTCCTAGTGTCTCCGCCCACACACCCACAGGAGTAGCGAACTGCGCGCTACCTCCCTAGGACACCAAGCTGGCTAATGAGCGGGCTCCTGGTGTCTCTGCCCAGACACCCACAGGAGTAGCGAACTGCGCGCTACCTCCCTAGGACACCAAGCTGGCTAATGAGCGGGCTCCTGGTGTCTCCGCCCAGAGTAGCGAACTGCGCGCTACCTCCCTAGGACACCAAGCTGGCTAATGAGCGGGCTCCTGGTGTCTCCGCCCAGACACCCACAGGAGTAGCGAACTGCGCGCTACCTCCCTAGGACACCAAGCTGGCTAATGAGCGGGCTCCTAGTGTCTCCGCCCACACACCCACAGGAGTAGCGAACTGCGCGCTACCTCCCTAGGACACCAAGCTGGCTAATGAGCGGGCTCCTAGTGTCTCTGCCCAGACACCCACAGGAGTAGCGAACTGCGCGCTACCTCCCTTGGACACCACGCTGGCTAATGAGCGGGCTCCTAGTGTCTCCGCCCACACACCCACAGGAGTAGCGAACTGCGCGCTACCTCCCTAGGACACCAAGCTGGCTAATGAGCGGGCTCCTGGTGTCTCCGCCCAGACACCCACAGGAGTAGCGAACTGCGCGCTACCCCCCTAGGACACCAAGCTGGCTAATCAGCGGGCTCCTGGTGTCTCCGCCCAGACACCCACAGGAGTAGCGAACTGCGCGCTAACTCCCTAGGACACCAAGCTGGCTAATCAGCGGGCTCCTAGTGTCTCCGCCCAGACACCCACAGGAGTAGCGAACTGCGCGCTACCTCCCTAGGACACCAAGCTGGCTAATCAGCGGGCTCCTGGTGTCTCCACCCAGACACCCACAGGAGTAGCGAACTGCGCGCTACCTCCCTAGGACACCAAGCTGGCTAATCAGCGGGCTCCTGGTGTCTCTGCCCACACACCCACAGGAGTAGCGAACTGCGCGCTACCTCCCTAGGACACCAAGCTGGCTAATCAGCGGGCTCCTAGTGTCTCCGCCCACACCCCCACAGGAGTAGCGAACTGCGCGCTACCTCCCTAGGACACCAAGCTGGCTAATGAGCGGGCTCCTAGTGTCTCTGCCCAGACACCCACAGGAGTAGCGAACTGCGCGCTACCTCCCTAGGACACCACGCTGGCTAATCAGCGGGCTCCTGGTGTCTCTGCCCAGACACCCACAGGAGTAGCGAACTGCGCGCTACCTCCCTAGGACACCAAGCTGGCTAATGAGCGGGCTCCTAGTGTCTCCGCCCAGACACCCACAGGAGTAGCGAACTGCGCGCTACCTCCCTAGGACACCAAGCTGGCTAATGAGCGGGCTCCTAGTGTCTCTGCCCAGACACCCACAGGAGTAGCGAAATGCGCTACCTCCCTAGGACACCAAGCTGGCTAATGAGCGGGCTCCAGGTGTCTCCGCCCACACACCCACAGGAGTAGCGAACTGCGCGCTACCTCCCTAGGACACCAAGCTGGCTAATCAGCGGGCTCCTGGTGTCTCCGCCCAGACACCCACAGGAGTAGCGAACTGCGCGCTACCTCCCTAGGACACCAAGCTGGCTAATGAGCGGGCTCCTGGTGTCTCCGCCCAGACACCCACAGGAGTAGCGAACTGCGCGCTACCCCCCTAGGACACCAAGCTGGCTAATCAGCGGGCTCCTGGTGTCTCCGCCCAGACACCCACAGGAGTAGCGAACTGCGCGCTAACTCCCTAGGACACCAAGCTGGCTAATCAGCGGGCTCCTAGTGTCTCCGCCCAGACACCCACAGGAGTAGCGAACTGCGCGCTACCTCCCTAGGACACCAAGCTGGCTAATCAGCGGGCTCCTGGTGTCTCCACCCAGACACCCACAGGAGTAGCGAACTGCGCGCTACCTCCCTAGGACACCAAGCTGGCTAATCAGCGGGCTCCTGGTGTCTCTGCCCACACACCCACAGGAGTAGCGAACTGCGCGCTACCTCCCTAGGACACCAAGCTGGCTAATCAGCGGGCTCCTAGTGTCTCCGCCCACACCCCCACAGGAGTAGCGAACTGCGCGCTACCTCCCTAGGACACCAAGCTGGCTAATGAGCGGGCTCCTAGTGTCTCTGCCCAGACACCCACAGGAGTAGCGAACTGCGCGCTACCTCCCTAGGACACCACGCTGGCTAATCAGCGGGCTCCTGGTGTCTCTGCCCAGACACCCACAGGAGTAGCGAACTGCGCGCTACCTCCCTAGGACACCAAGCTGGCTAATGAGCGGGCTCCTAGTGTCTCCGCCCAGACACCCACAGGAGTAGCGAACTGCGCGCTACCTCCCTAGGACACCAAGCTGGCTAATGAGCGGGCTCCTAGTGTCTCTGCCCAGACACCCACAGGAGTAGCGAAATGCGCTACCTCCCTAGGACACCAAGCTGGCTAATCAGCGGGCTCCTGGTGTCTCCGCCCAGACACCCACAGGAGTAGCGAACTGCGCGCTACCTCCCTAGGACACCAAGCTGGCTAATCAGCGGGCTCCTAGTGTCTCCGCCCAGACACCCACAGGAGTAGCGAACTGCGCGCTACCTCCCTAGGACACCAAGCTGGCTAATGAGCGGGCTCCTGGTGTCTCCCCCCAGACACCCACAGGAGTAGCGAACTGCGCGCTACCTCCCTAGGACACCAAGCTGGCTAATCAGCGGGCTCCTGGTGTCTCCGCCCAGACACCCACAGGAGTAGCGAACTGCGCGCTACCTCCCTAGGACACCAAGTTGGCTAATGAGCGGGCTCCAGGTGTCTCCGCCCACACACCCACAGGAGTAGCGAACTGCGCGCTACCTCCCTAGGACACCAAGCTGGCTAATCAGCGGGCTCCTGGTGTCTCCGCCCAGACACCCACAGGAGTAGCGAACTGCGCGCTACCTCCCTAGGACACCAAGCTGGCTAATGAGCGGGCTCCTAGTGTCTCCGCCCAGACACCCACAGGAGTAGCGAACTGCGCGCTACCTCCCTAGGACACCAAGCTGGCTAATCAGCGGGCTCCTTGTGTCTCCGCCCAGACACCCACAGGAGTAGCGAACTGCGCGCTACCTCCCTAGGACACCAAGCGGGCTAATCAGCGGGCTCCAGGTGTCTCCGCCCAGACACCCACAGGAGTAGCGAACTGCGCGCTACCTCCCTAGGACACCAAGCTGGCTAATGAGCGGGCTCCTGGTGTCTCCGCCCACACACCCACAGGAGTAGCGAACTGCGCGCTACCTCCCTAGGACACCAAGCTGGCTAATCAGCGGGCTCCTGGTGTCTCCACCCAGACACCCACAGGAGTAGCGAACTGCGCGCTACCTCCCTAGGACACCAAGCTGGCTAATCAGCGGGCTCCTGGTGTCTCCGCCCAGACACCCACAGGAGTAGCGAACTGCGCGCTACCTCCTTAGGACACCAAGCTGGCTAATCAGCGGGCTCCAGGTGTCTCCGCCCAGACACCCACAGGAGTAGCGAACTGCGCGCTACCTCCCTAGGACACCAAGCTGGCTAATCAGCGGGCTCCTGGTGTCTCCGCCCAGACACCCACAGAGTAGCGAACTGCGCGCTACCTCCCTTTTTTGAAGCGCACCTGCGCATTTTTACTGTGAGAACTAAAAGCGAAAAACTAGGCGAAACCTCACACAAGACACGGCACAAACCTCGAAAAATTGCTGAGTTATTCACTGGCTGTGAAAGTCAATATACCATTTTTAACGATAATTAAGTTTCTTCATGATTTTCCCCCCTCTTGACTGAAAATAAGCATCTCTGTTACAACACACTTTTTTTTTTTAACATACTGTATTTTTCAAGGTTCCTTGGATGTTGTTATAACCAAATTCAACTGAAATAATACAACAAAAGAATACACAAATGAGGCATCTGCACATGTGATTTCCTTAAACCATTCCATGTAAACCAGAATTTAATAATATATTACATTACATATTAGAACTTCTGGAAACCTCACACAACTCTATTGGAACGCAAGAAAGCTGATGGACTGGAATCCAGGCTAGCCATAGGAAACAACAACACATTACATATTATTTAAATTACAGTAAATAAACTTAATACATCTACAGTAGGTACAATTAATTGAGGAGTTCAGTGTGAGACTGAAGGATTTCTCAAAAATGAGGTATAAGTTATAAAAAAAAAAAGAAATGCACGAGTACTAATATTGTCAATGAATTAATTATATGACCAGGTACCAATGAAATTTCTGTTTTCTTGGTGTGTTGCCAATATGTGATAATCTGGCAAAACACCCGAGAACCTTCTTGGAACCTGGTTTTAGAATCACTGATGTATGAGGTGCCTTCAAATAGTAAGTTAGACATACCGTTCTACGGTAATAGAGTTCACGTTCTGGGCTTACTGCAGGCACAGTTCTGCTGCAGTACTGATAACAAAGTTTAAGTACTTAGGACACTATGATTCTTGTGTGATAACCATGAAATTCTGGTGGTATATATTGACCAAAAGCAATTTTGCGTCCAGCCATAGTAAAAGGCGCCAACAATTTGACCAAGACTGCACAGACGAGGGTGGTACTGATCAGGAAGAAAGGACAACAACATTCACCACAGATGAGGAGGTCCAGGCCATCAATGAAATTATTTGCATAAATCATAGATAGCCTCTATCACGGACATTGCTCAGCAGATGAGCATCCCAATAGGCACTGTTAGTTGTACAGTTCGAGATTGTCTGCAGTATCGTAAATTGTGCGGATCTTGGGTTCCGTGATCAGGACACCAGCGCATAAAGACAACGCCAGTAATTTGATTATCTTGGTTTATAGCTGCACCTGGTTAATCACTTTACTGGAGGAAGGTTGACCGGTAAAATGCCAAAAACTAAGATAATCAACAGAACAAGATGGCGTGCAGATGAATGTAATACTTAATAAATGCTAGGGAAAACGATAGTGACGAAGAATATCAGCAATAATATGTAGGGGAACGACATACTGTATTTACTCGAATACGACCCGCCCCCGAATAAGACCCGCACCCTGATTTTGAAGAACAAAATTTAAAAAAAAATACTCAAAATTATGTACAATCTTAACTAAATAAACAGAATAGCATTTATCCAAAATAGTTTCCAACAGTATTGAAGTCGTCCTAAAATAACACACATCAAACGATTAAAAATACAAATAAAAGTACACAAACACTTCATTCATCGTCATCAGAAGTACCAACTTCGGAACTTTTATCACCATCCCACTAAATGTCGTCATCACTGACATCCATAGCATTCGAAATACTACATTTCTTGAAGCTCTTCCGTATGAGATCTCCGGAGATACGATTCCATGCCGTCAAAATGCACGAACATAGCAGCTGAACTTCCGGGCACTGAATACGACCAGTTGGAGTCAGTGTGTGCTTATCGGCCGCCATCTGCTCCGTATACAGCTGTTTCAAGGCTGCTTTGAACGGGTGGTTCACGCAGACATCCAGTGGTTGTAGCATAGACGTCATCCCGCTCAATCACGAATACATGACTCGTCAATATCATATTTCCTACCGGGCACGATTTCCAATAACTTCAGCTTCCAGCTTCTCACTCAAATTGAACGACCGCAAACGTTTCGTACAACTCATGTTTACACTCGGAAAACTTGCGCGAGACCGTATGACGACGCCTGCTTACGGTAAAACAAAGAAGGCTAGCGCCATCTAGCGGATACTCTCAACACCCGATATCGCGCGTGGCGGGCAATTTAAATCTTTAAAATCAGGATGACTCAAATAAGACCCGCACCCCAATTTTTCACGTCCGATTTTGTTTAAAAATGTGCAGGTGGTATTCGAGTATATACGGTAAGTGGATAAAAGACCGTGCCTCATATTTTGAGGGTAAGAGGTACGGAGAATATAAAGAAATAATTCAAAAGAATAGAAATATCTGCCCTAGGACAGTATCGAACCCGGGACATAAAATTACTAAGCCAGTACGTTACCAATCGTACACATACATGCACACAGTTTTTGCTTACTATCATAGATCTTAAAGTATGTTGTCGAATGAGTTCAGTTGACCTTAAATGTAGATTAGAATGCGTTCATTTGCAGTGTGGGATGTTTTAAACTTGACACAAAGCAGCAATTTTCATGCCTGTTTTACGTTAGTAATGCAATTCAACATCGAAAATTATCCTCACCCCACTCGATAACCTTCCACCATCTGCCGTCTCAATTAGGAACCAGGAGAATGGCACGACAGAAGAGCCAATAAGAAGCTCGGAAATATGTATGTGGCTAGGCTCGGGCTGAAATAAAAAATACAGCATATTTATTTTTACAGCCCCAGCCTAGCCACAGTAGGTATTTCCGAAATTCTTATTGGTTGTTCCGTCGTGCCCGTGGTGCCAATCTCCTGGTTCCTAATTGAGACGGTAGATGGTGGCAGGGCTCCACTTCCGTTCAAACATGGAGGAAGGTTATCGAGTGAGAAGTGGATAATATTCGATGTTGAATTGCATTATTAACATAAAACAGGCCTGAAACTTGCTTTCGGTAAGTTTAAAACATCCCACGCAGCAAATGAATGCGTTCTAATCAACATTTAAGGTCTAACTGAAATCATTCCACATTTAACCACATGGATTAACATCTATGATAATAAAAACCGGACGTAGGCGCACATGTGCAGGAGTGGTAACGTGCTAGTTTTGCGATTTTATGTCCCGGGTTTAAGACTGCCCTAGGGCAGAAATTTTTACTCCTTTTCAATTATTTTATTGTATCCTCCCTACCTCTCACTGCATGTTTTCTGTCTTGTTTTATGGGGGTTGGGGTTGATTGAAATAATACACATTGTTAGGCGGAATTGTTCCCTTTTCTCTACCTACTGTTCACCACAGCTAGCGTTCTTGGCTGTCTCCCCAGAGAAATTTCAATTCTGGTGTGAGGGCTGCAACGGGGTACACTCAGCCTCGTGAGCCAAACCTGAGTAGAGGTGGGTTCGATTCCCACCTCAGCCATCTTGGAAGTGATTTTCCATAGTTTTCCACTTCTACTCCAGACAAATGCCGAAATTGTTCATAACAAAGCCACGACCGCCTTGCGAATTCTCACCTGAATATCAAATACTCAAAATCCGATGAAAATATATTTTGAGTTTGTGGCTGTAGTTTAATATGTGTGCATGCGATTTTATATCAATCGGAAAATGATTGCCTTTTGCCAGGACATCTAGCAGAGTCATGTGTGAAATTTTGATGAGGCGGATTCTTACTCCACATTTTTAATAATTTTCCGTTGGATATAATGTGTAACACGCAAAAGTTACCTTCATTTGCACTATACAATTGTGTATTTATAAATGTGCTACCTCGAGTGACCTACAGCATGCTCGAAATATTTTAATGTAGCCTAAATTTCCTCAATAGAAAACCTCAAAAACGTAGAAAATCATTGGTCTAACTCTCTTTCCTTTAATACGGTATTAAAATAAGTGGTAGTAGACAATATCATGGTGTATGGAATAATATAAATTGTTTTCAGAGTTAGAAGTAGCCTACCGTACCGGTAATTTTGATCAAAATGTGCTGTAGGTAGAGGATGTGGGTTGAAAGAATAGCATTACTCAAAACGCTTGAGGAATACATGTTAGCAAGGGGTAGAACGCATACCGTAGGCTATATTAAAATCCAGAACATTTGCCTTTATCAAACAGAACAATTGTGAACATGTCATCCAGTAGCGAGCGTCCTACGGAGCACTGTTGCTGCATAGAGACTGGCGAGAGAAACGAAGCGAAGACACCGCTCTACGCTCACATTATACACATGGCCTTCCCTTTGAACACAAGGCGCTTCAAATTTAAGTGCATTTATGAGATGGAGGCCTCCGTGGCTTAGCGGCAGCACGCCGCCGGCCTCTCACCGCTGGGTCCGTGGTTCAAATCCCGTTCACTCCATGTGAGATTTGTGCTGGACAAAGCGGAGACAGATTTTTTCCGGGTACTCCAGTTTTCCCTGTCACAATTTCATTCCAGAAACACTCTCCACTATCATTTCATTTCATATGTCATTCATTTAATCATTGCCCTAGGGGAGTGCGACAGGCTTCGGCAGCCGGCACAGTTCATATCCTCGCCGCTAGATGGGGCTTCCTTCATTCCATTCCCTGACCCGGTCGGTCGACTGGAAGCAGGCTCTGGATTTTAATTTATGAGATGGAGGACATAATCCTATGAAAATCCATGCTTACAACGGAATGCGCACATTTTTCCTGTTGCAATATGAGGCACCTCCAGGTATAGCGACTAGCCTTCTTGGCGATCGCCCAAGGGGTGCGGGTTCGATTTTCGGCTCAGCCAAGCAATTTAATTCTGGTCTGAGGGGTGGAACGAGGTACACTCAGCCTCGTGAAGCGAAACTGAAAAGAGGTGGGTTGAATTCTCACCTCAGTCATCCTGGAGGAGTTTCCCATGGTTTCCCATTTCTACTCCAGACAAATACTGGGATGGTTCCTAACTTACACGCCACGGTCGCCTCCTTCTCATTCCTCACCTGAATTACATATACACAGACTCTAAAATCGACACCACAGATTATCAAGCAAATTCTACACACACATCCAAGTACACGGGGCTAAATGACCAAGCCCCTCAAATGAAACAACGTCATTATTAAACGTGACATAAACTACACCCTAATTCATTCTGAGTAACGAGGCAATACAAATACAGAGATGGAATCAGTTTTCGTTTATCGGGGACCACCTTGTGGAATAGTGGCTAGCATAGCCTACTTAGCTGTCACCCATGAGATCCGGATTCGATTCACGGCTCAGTCAGGAAATTTAGTTTTGGTCTGGGAGGCGAGTTTCCTCACTTCAATTAAGAAAACACACACACTTGGAGAAACCACAATAACACAGGCCGTGTGAAAAATTTTGTGTTGTCACATTTGAATCCGAAAGCTTCCTTTAAAAGCCATACACTCTGAAAATTATATTGTTTCTCGCCTGGCTGTGTAAAACTGTCTGCTGCCACTCGACTTGCTGAGGGACATGGTTATGAATTCAATATTTAAGCTCGCAGCAATTCCTAAACTTTATTATAGGGCCCAATAACCCAGATGTTAGGCCCCTTAAAACAATAATTATCATCAACATCAAAGCTTCACTACTGTACACTGCATTGATACAGCAATACTGTCACTCTAGCTTGTATTTCCCTGGCGAACCTAAATATTTCAACACGTAATCTCTCTCACTCAAATTATACACACATCAAAAAAAGTTTTGCATCACCTCGGTTCCAAGAGTTCCGGAACCTTTAAATACAAAGGGAATAGAGATCAACACAAACAACATTTCAGCTCGTTTTATTGCTCATGAGACCCACACATTGCATGTTGTACCATCATACAGCTAGACTTTCAGCATTTGTGGTCCAGATTGCAGTACACACCACTACCTCTAATACCCAGTAGCACGTCCTCTTGCATTGATGCATGCCTGTATTCGTCGTGGCATACTATCCACAAGTTCATCAAGACACTGTTGGTCCAAATTGTCCCACTCCTCAACGACAATTCGGCGTAAATCTCTCAGAGTGGTTGGTGGGTCAAGACGTCCATAAACAGCCCTTTTCAACATATCCCAGGCATGTTCGATAGGGTTCATGTCTGGCGAACATGCTGGCCACTGTAGTCGAGCGATGTCGTTATCTTGAAGGAACGCATTCACAAGATGTGCACGATGAGGTCGAGAATTGTCGTCCATGAAGACAAATGCCTCTCCAATATTCTGCCGATATGGGTGCACTATGGGTCGGAGGATGTCATTCAGGTATCGTAAAGCCGTTTCGGAGCCTTCCATGACCACCAGTGGCGTACGTCGGCCCCACATAATGCCACCCCAAAACATCAGGGAACCACCACCTTGCTGCACTCGCTGAACAGTGTGTCTAAGACGTTCAGCCTGACCAGGGTGCCTCCAAACACGTCTCCGACGATTGTCTGGTTGAAGGCATATGCGACACTCATCGGTGAAGAGAACGTGATGCCAATTCTGTGGGGTCCATTCAGCATGTTGTTGGGCCCATCTGTACCGCGCTGCATGGTGTCGGGGTTGCAAAGCTGGACCTCGCCATGGACGTCGGGAGTGAAGTTGCGCATCATGCAGCCTATTGCGCACAGTTTGAGTTGAAACACGACGTCCTGTGGCTGAACGAAACGCATTATTCAACATGGTGGCATTGCTGTCAGGGTTCCTCCAAGCGGCAATCCGTAAGTAGCGGTCATCCACTACAGTAGTAGCCCTTGGGCGGCCTGAGCGAGGCCTGTCATCGACAGTTCCTGTATCTCTGTACCTCCTCCATGTCCGAACAACATCGCTTTGGTTCACTCTGAGACGCCTGGAAACTTCCCTTGTTGAGAGCCCTTCTTGACACAAAGTAACAATGCGGACGCGATCGAACTGCGGTATTGACCTTCTAGGCATGGTAGAACTACAGACAACATGAGCAGTGTACCTTCGTCCTGGTGGAATGACTGGAACTGATCGGCTGTCGTACCCCCTCCGTCTAATAGGCCCTGCTCATGCATGGTTGTTTACATCTTTGAGCAGTTTTAGTGACATCTATGAACAGTCAAAGGGACTGTATCTTTGATACAATATACACAGTCAACGTCTATATGCCGGAGATCTGGGAACCGAGGTGATGCAAAACTTTTTTTGATGTGTGTACTTCCAGTTCAAGTGCAGATGTTAACTCGCGAACGGCTGATCGTAGTGACACAGGGTTTGGACAGTCAGCTTCAAACTTTTTAGCTCTGTAACATAGGACCATCAAAATAATTGAATAATTAATTATTTTCACGCGCGGATAGGAATTGAGATTTTGTGCGGCACAGCGAGCTTAGCGAGTTCAGTTATCTAGGCAATGTCGTGCTGTTCTATTGGCTGTCATGAGTGAGCGAATCTGGCTCCTACCTCATGTTCAGAGTTGTTTATATACTGTATAGTAAATTTATTCATCATGTATGACTTAAAATGCTGTAACCTTTTCGATTAATACAGTTGAACATCTCATGATAAGCAAATGGAATCACATGTCGCTACTTACTACAGTGCTGGAACATTTGTCTAATTTTGTGTGTGTATGTGTATATATGGCTTACACTGATGAAAAAGGATGCCCCGATAAAGATGAATTATGTCCCTAATTTTGCCCAAATTCCTCCTGTTTCCTCTAGTCTGGAATTGAATAACCCGAAGACGATGTTCATTTCTTGGTTGGAAGATAGAGATAAAAGATGTGTGGAATGTTGGCTTTCACGGTCAAGATATTAAACTCCAGCAATTCTTCTAGTTTTATGCAGTGTCTGGTGCGGAGTTTCTTTCAGATGTATAAAACTCTTTCAGCAGACTCTTGGTATAAACAGCCAGTCGTATGCACGTGAAAATTTTGGAGCAAGTATACATTATATCATGTAAATACCCTTAACAGTCTTCTGGCACACCTGCCCAGCAACTCTTTGGTCACTATTCTTGGCACTCGCACATTGCTTTGTTGTCGGCAGGAACCATACAATGACAGCGCGAGTATAACACTGAGATCGGACTCCAAGTGCGCTGCGCAAAGAGACAATGGCACTTCATTTGCACTGGTCTCAAACGAATCAAAGCTCACTGCGCGTTGATATACCATTGCGAGCAGCCAAAGAGGATCGGCTCATTTATACACAGTGCCTGGACCCCATCAGAATAGGGAACCATGCATTATGACCTGTATATTATAGTACTTCTTTGCTGGTGGAACTAGAGCTCCCTCAGCATTACCTTATCCCTATAAAGGTACCAAATGATGGAATACTGGCTTTCATAGCCAACCGGGACACAGTATAAGCCTTGAAGAATTGCTGGAGTTTAAGGGATGTGTAGTGTACTTCAGTAAGACCTCGACATGGACTTACAAGATTTTATCTAATTGGTCTATGGGAATGGAGTTGAGCGACTTAGAAACTGTGATAGAGATGAAGGTTGGCTTTGCCAGAGACCTACGAATTGAACTGCCGGGTAGAGCAGAAATTTCTGATGAAATGTACCTTCATTCAAAATCAATCCATTTTTATCAGGATCCTTCACAATGTTCAGTATACAGTATGTATGTGAATCACTCAGTTTAGACATGTTTATCTAATCCCCTGTAGCAAAATCACAATGCACTGTATGCAAAATAATAATGAACAACAAGAAGGTTTTGTCTAAAAAGCAAATATATTGTATTTACAATTTAAAATTATACAAATATTAATCCAGTACAGTGCTACCCTCTAATCTAATTACAATTTCTCTGTTTGTTGACACTGCCTGAACATCTTCTTAAATGTCTGAATGTTAGGGGTATAGGGCTGAAAATGTCTCCTGCCTCTCACCACAAAAATGATTACTTGGCCCACTTCCTTTTCCACTGGCTTACAGAATGATCAAATGGCCCCTCCTCACACAAAGCTTTATATGCCCATTACCAGCATGAAACCTATCCGGCAACCACGTTCTGATTAAGAGGAGAGATTACACATCACACATCAGTATATATGTGGTGGACCATAGCCTAAATATAACAGTTTCAGACCATCATGTGGAGTAGTGACTAAAAGACACCACATACTGTAGGTTATTAGACAAATTCTGCTTACACCTAAGTGCAGGGGTCTGATAACACGATGACCAAGCGTTAAATGAAAAGTCAGTCTCGGAAGCCAGTCATGCAAACTTCTACACCAGGAAAATGCCGGGGATGGTTCCTAACATACGGTCATGCAGAGTCCACTTCCTTCCCAATTCTAGAATCAATTACAAATATAACCACTACAAATGCTACCACAGTGGAATGATCATGAAGACTCACTCTCTCCTAAGCTCCGAGGTCAGTAAACACACCAAGTGATCAATTATATATCTATTTAATTTATTTGACCGAGCTTCAGATTTACGTAGTCATTGTTGAAGCAAGATGACATTTTTCTATATAGGCCTGTGCGCTACTATGTGACTTCTGATTTCACTGTCGGGATCTAAACAGTCAGTGATGATACTCCCTGTTTTAAGTAGTGAACCCGCTCGACTGGAAGACTTCTGATGCTCTGAGTAGTCTGGTCGTCATTTTGACGACTGGAAACCATTTTTAGACTATTTTCATTTTATGAAAAGATAGGCTTATGAGATCAGCTTTTGTCCGTGTGTGTGTGTCCCCCCTAATTACTTTTAAACCACTGGAGCGATTTCAATGAAACTCGGTAAGATCATAGCACCATTTCGGCCGACCCCGACCGTGCCCTTAAAATTTTATTACGTCTGACCAGTCCAACATGGCGGCTGTGCGAATTATTTCACCAGCATTCAATATCTCTGATACTATTACTCATATCACCCTAAACTTTTGTACGGTGATGAAGGGCACTACTAGAAGTTCACCTATGAGTCTTTCAAAAATCTGGTAACTACAGAACCAACATGGCGGCCAGGCGAAATTGAGACATTTAAATAGACTTTTCTAGCGATTTAACCATCCAAACGCAATGAAACTTGGTACAGCAAATGTTTATACACATTGTAATGCTCTGGCATCTAATTTAGTTCAATTGTTTACATAACCTTAAGATGGCGGCTGTGCGAAATTTAAAAATTAAGTTTTCATTTCTTGTGTCTTAATCATGCGATCGAAGTCAAAGTTTGAATAATGAACCTACGCAATACTTTTCCTTTATTAGAACATAACTCTATGGCCTGTACATATAACAATCCATCATGGTGACCATTCGAAATATTTAGACGGTGCTCAATATCTACGAATCTTTTACAGCAATAAAAGTGAATTTTTAATGTTCATAGAGGCCATGAACATAAGTTCACCTATATGACTTTCAATAACCTGGTGAACACAAATCCAACATGGCGGCGACGCGAAATAGACATATTTAAATGGATGTTTCTCGCGATTTTACCATCCGAGGGCAATGAAACTTGGTACGGTAAATGCTTACACAAATGTTAATCCACTGGGATCTAATTTATTTCAATTGTTTTCATAACCACAAGATGGCAGCTGTGTAAAATTTTAAATTCCCGTTTTTATGTGATTGAAGTTTGAATACTACACCTACACAATATCCTCATGTAACAGTACATAACTCTAATACCTCCTATATAAAAATCCAACATGGTGACCATCCGAAATATTTAGACGATTCTCAATATCTACGAATCTTTACAGCACACTGAAATTTTGTATGATGATGAGGCAATTAACATTAGTAGGATATATGAAAATAGGCTGGATAGTTCTTCTTTCATCAGTCCACTTTTGCCGGTTTTCAATGTTGAATGTTCTATTATATCACTGTACATTAATGGGAAGTGGTTATCGTGTCGGATTACCAACCCCAAGATTGCAGGTTCGCTCCTGGCCATGGTTAGTGTTTTTTTTTTGAAAGGCAACAAAAATAGAGACACGCATGTCATACGTTGTTGGCATGTTAAAGAACCCATTTGAATTCAGTAGGCCTTGCTCATAGTGGCAAAATTAATCTCGGTATTTTCCGCCGACCTTTCTCTACTACTGTAGAAATCGCTATAGTGTCAGGGAGCTTAGATATCTAACCTTGTTGACTTTCATAGTGTTCCAAGAAACAACTAAATTCGACATGCAAGCTGCCTTCTGGGCGTCAAATAACAAAGCTTGCACCCGGCGCCCGAGGCCATACGATATTTCATTTTAAATGAACTTGTCGACTTCGTCGTTACGCTGTGGTCTGGCGTTACGTTACGGTGACGGGACGAAATGTATTTAGAATGCACTGAAGGGTGTGACGTCATAGTACGATGTAGCAGCCGAGTACCAAAAAAGGCAGTGCGAGAACAGAGTTTCAAGAAGGCAGTGAAGAAACAAAATAGAATCTTGAAACTTTGTTGTCGCACTGCCTTCTTGGTACTCGGCTGCTAGCATTTAAAATGATATAAAGTCCAGTCTCTCAGACTGACTATCCGTGTCTTTTATTATTATTATTATTATTGTTAATGGGAAACGAAAATACTTGGCCTAGCCCTACCGACATTATTATACATTGTGTTGTTTCTATGCATGGCTCACAGATAACGCTAACAACGTCCTCAGCCTCGAGTATTATCGTCCCATTCTCGATTCTTCGCGAATCTACTAATCCACTCGCACCGCATCAGTAAATGAAAATTATTCAGCGATTTGCTGAAGCGGGAAAATCATGTCTCTTTTCTCGTTGTGGCGAGTCTCGAACCAATAATAATTCAGTATTCCAGGATCACTTCCGATTCTGCTAGAAATTGTTCTCGAACCTACTAAAAGATTATAAAATATTGAAAAAGAAGTGAGTTTCTCTGGGCTGTAAATTGTGTAGGAGTGAAAATCACAGGTGTAAGTTGTCATTTGTTCAAGGTTAACATGCCAAATCCGGCCATGGTCTGCGAGTCAAAGTAATAAGGTTGCGCAGATATTCCACTCGTCGATGTTATAAGCTCGCGCTGCGTCAAGTTCATAGTTCGAACCCTGGCACATATCGCTTACGGTCACAATGTCATGTGTACGTGATGCGCAAAACCCATTTGAAATATTACAACATTATAGTGTATAGAGTTTCAAACTGTTTGTTTGAATAGATTCTATGATATTGAGTTCGTCATATAAAAAGGGTGAGAACTTTTGTATCAATTTTGGTCGATCAGCCTTAAACCTCAGAGGTAGACACGAACTTAATTTATACACAGTAATATTCTAGTGCAGCTGTGGAAACTCGCACAAAGTGATAGAAAGTTAAAACTTCTTCCTATCTGATTAAAAGTTTCTTGTGGAATGGCATTTAATGCTTGAGCCTGCTGATTCAATTCTGGGAACTTGAGCCTTTGCACCGCGTCAAGAACAGCCATTTCTTACTTAACTTTGTTCTTCACCAGATGGTAGATTGCGTCCTCAATAATTAATTCACTGAACATACTCTGATTGTTGTAACTTTTATGGGTTGCAGGCATCGGGGCCATCAGCACTATGCAATTCTGTCATGTGGAATTTGCGTGTTAGCCAAGCTGAGTGGTCTACTCTTATTAGGCATTCGCCACGATCAGACTAGGTAGCTGAGGTTCAATTCCTAGCATGACAGCAGCCATTCTGGGTGTGTTTTCTCTCGTTGTTTCCTACACTCATTCCAGAAAAATTCTTGGATAGTACCTTATTGCCAATTCCGGGGCACCTAGCTCAATCTAAGATCCTGAAATGTGCCATTATCCACACTGCTACAGTCATCATTATGAAGGTCATCAGGTAAATTCCACCCACACGCCAAAAGAACGGGGTTCATGACCACGATGTCTTAGTCCACGAAATGAACCAATAACAATGAGTGTTATTATGGTGTCTGAACTAATGAGTGACCATGTGGCGCAGCCGTGCACGTTAAATCGATCATTATGATCGCGATGGGATGCTGCAGCAAGGCTCAAATCCCGGTACTGGCTGAGGCTATCCTGAGTGTGGTTTATCCTCAAAGCTAATGTCGGGATAGTACTTTATGTCAAGTCCCGGGGCACCTACCCCATTCCTGAGCGTAATAATGACTATGTAGAAATAAATGTCAAAACGTTAACACTCTCCGTACCAGGCTATTATTTTGTACCAAATGCTGATAACCAGTCAATTACAATGATATTCATTTATTTTTATCACTGCAACCAAAATACATAATTTGACGAAATTAATTTTATTTTATAGATCTATCTTTCTAAATTAATATACATGCCATTCTTATTGAATTGTGAAATAAAATACTCTGATATTACATTTATTATAGGCATAGACTGTAATATTCCCCCCCCGCCCCCCCTCCCCCTAAAAAAGTCAAACAAAAAATATTCAATGTTCACAATACTGTTCAAATTAATTTATCTTCACTGTGAAATGTGTTTGTAATGAATTTTTCACCTATTTGATATATCTTGAACACCCATTTACCGTGAATAAAATTGCTTCTTTGTGTGAAAAATTTTGAATGACATGACGCGACCGCGCGAGCTGTCATAACCAAGTCATAACGTCATAACCTTCAGAACAATCGCGGCAAAACAGACATAGGATGCCATCTGTGGTTGAAAGTTGTTACTAACGGTACAAGGACGAGATTCCGCTCACAGATTACCTCCGCTAACCAGGCCCGTATGGTAGAAACGCAGGGGAGGGAATTTGCATTTGCTTGAATGAGCGACACCGTAAAAACTACGGGCTTGGAGATCTTCGAAAGAATTGACGCCCGTACGAACTACGGGCTTGGTGGGGAGAGTGTTAAGTTGAGTAACTTATTATTGCCTATATCCCGATTGGTGGCTTATTTATTGACTTACTTTCCTAGTAAGATAATTTTGTCAGGCGAACATCGTCAGATCCTGTTGTATATATTATCGTACATAAGTGTTACACACATCTACCAAACTTCAAAAAAATCCTTACGAAACAGTACCTGACGATGTTCACCTGACTAACGAAACATCTTAGCAGTAACCCACAATTTTTTCGAGAAGTGTACAAAAATGTAGACTATAATTAAACCAATGCAATTTTTTTCTGGGGTAGAAGGTGTGAGTAGAAAAGTGTTATTCCCTTCCAAATTTAGTTGGGCACATTAACGTGTTGACCAACTGAAAATCAATTATTTTGCTACATTACGAAAGTAGCATTGAAAAATGGCTTCTAAGACTTCTATATTAGTGGAAATAGGTTTAAAAACTCATCCAGCCGCAAATAAAGGAAGAGTTCTTATCATTAAATCATCACCTGTTGCGCCATGCTTTCGCTGAACTCTATGTGCATTATAGTGTTGTTGCTTCATTTAAGGAGCTTGGACATCACATTCATTTAGCCCCGTGAGTGTGGGTGTGTCTGTGCCTGTGCGTATAGAATTCGTCTGATAACCTGGGTTATTGTGGTGTCTGTAGTAGTGTGTGTTTTTGTAATTCAGGTGAGGATTAGGAACGAGGCGGCCATGGCCTATATTTAGGAACTATCCCGGCATTTGCCTGGAGTAGAAGTGGGAAACCATGGAAAACCACTTCCAGGATGGCAGAGTTGGGAATTGAAAACACACCACTTCTCAGTTTTGCCTCACGAGGCTGAGTGTATCCCGTTCCAGCCTTGAGACCAGTAATAAATTTCTTGGCAGAGCCAGGAGTCGAGCCCGGACCTTTGGAATGACAGCCAATAATTTTAGCCGCTACAGGAGATGGACCTATGTGGATTATGATTGGAGGGGAGGCGACTCTTAGTAGGCAACATCGAACGATGGCTGTGTTCCAGCACACGGCAATCTGTCTCTGGCTTGGCATCGTCTTTTCCTTTAACCAGTTATAGGGAAAAACTAGTTTTTATTGATGTGTAACATCTTTCCGCTCGGTTGCTGGATAGTTTTGTGGGAGTGATTTTGAAAATTGGGGACGGAAGTGAATCGGGCGGATGTGGATCGAACGGAAGTGGATCGGACGGAAGTGAAGACGCACTGACAGAAAAATGGGACAGAAGTGAATCGGGCGGAAGTGGATCGGACGGAAGTGAAGACGCACTGCCAGAAAAATGGGACAGAAGTGAATCGGGCGGAAGTGGATCGAACGGAAGTGGATCGGACGGAAGCGAAGACTCACTGCCAGCTGGATGTACAATTGAAAATGTGTGTATTGGAAACTAGGCAGTGTGTGCTCTGTAGCGCGAGAATGTTATGGCAATACAGCAGGCAGTGCATTTAGGAGGCACTGGTTTGACGAGCACAGTGGCAAATGTTTCACTGACTTGCATTTGTCATTGAGCAGTTTATGAAGCTTCACGTTCAAGGTTGAATATCACATGGGGTAGGACAAAGACGACAAATGACATTTAAGTAAGCGGCATTATTGTCAAGCTGTGGGTGAGTAGTCAAGTATTAAATGCATAACAGAATGTTGTTATATGAGTGGAATAAAAGCTGTATTTTCATCATATGTGAGACTAGGTCATTTCATGTTTGTAGGAAGCCATGTTTTGATTGTTTACGATTGTTATAGTTACTGAGGAATGTGCTCACAGTATTTGAGAGTACTGTCGACGCTGTGTGTCACTTTGTTATTATGAATTATTAATGTAAAAGGAAGGAAGGAAGCTTGTAGTTTTGCGTGTCCGTTAATCTCACGATCATGATCCACGGTACCACCCATTTACGTGGAATGCGAACCACAGGACATGGCATTTCAATTCGAAAATCTCACATGTATTGACCGGGAATCAAACCCGGTCTACCTTGGTGAGAGACTAACAGCTTGACCGCTGCGCCACAAATGTGACATTAGCATATCTCCAATTCAATCTATACATTCATCATAGTACCAGCATGAAAATGGAGTGTAAATTAACATTTTAAGAATGTCCAAGCTGTGTAGTATACGAGTAGGATAACATGTCAGATGTAACACATCATATGCGACTACTGTAAGGCTCGTATCTTTTTTTATGTGTTTGTATATTTTATTTTAATTATTATTAATGTTATTTTTTGTTTCTCTAATTTTCATTTTCATATATTTATTTTTAATTTATGTTTCTATAGATTTAATTTTGATATCTTTTTATTGAATTAATTAATTAATTTTTAATTGAATCTTGCAATTACTTTCATTCTTTTTAATAGTTTTGCTTATTATTTTAATTTTAATTTTATGATTTTCATTTATATATTTTATTTTTACACTTTAATTGTTAATGTTTTTAGTTTCAATTTACGTCAAGTATAAGGTGCGTTCAAAAAGTAACGAGCCGGAGGCATAATTACAGAAACCAGTACCTGTATGTTGGAAGTATTGGCCCTGGCTGTCGAGGCACTTGTCCCACTGTGACACGAGGCGGTGAATGGCTGCGATGTGAACCAGTTCCGCACGTACAGCTGGACTTCGGCGTCCGAGGTGAATCGTTGGCCCCACAGAGCCCTTTTCAGGGGACCAAACATGGCGTAATCACAGGGAGAGAGGTCTGGACTCTTTGGAGGGTGGCCGAGAACCTCCCATTTGAATTTCTGCAGGAGTGCCGCGACTGTGTTGGCCATATGAGGTCGTGCATTGTCGTGAAGCGACCACGGCGACTATGGCGTTCACTGTCACTCGGTGGTCTTGGGTAATGAATGCATCAACCAGCTGGACGTTGTCATCGGTAATGCAGGGGGGTGCCCCAGACCGGGCATCATCGGCTAGCGACACCCGTCCTTCCCTGAAGCGCTTGTGCCACGCCTTGACCCTTGCAAGGGACATGCAGTGTTCGCCGTACACTTGTGACATTCGGCGATGAATGTCCGTTCCCCCTACTCCTTCCGCTGTCAGAAACCGAACAACACCTCTTTGCTCTTCGGTTGACGCCTCCATGTCACTGTTTGCAATGCGACTGGCAGCGTTGGACGATTGATGCATGCTGCAGCTCGCTTTGTATCGTCACGTGACGTGCACGCGTGCCCTCTAGCGACGGGCTGTGACCTTCCACGATCTGGTTGGAACCACACCTCATTACACACGCCATGATTAGCCGATGTAGTCCCCGGTTTGCGCATTCCAGTCTCCAGCTCGTTACTTTTTGAACGCACCTTATAGATACGTAAATAATTTTAGATTTTTAGAAATGCTAGCAATTCGGCATGAAAATTCCCCGAAATATGGCTGAAAGAATCAACTATCAGCATCTTTGAAAGCATTAACTGTCCTTATGAAGGGTGGTTAATATAGAGACCACTATCCCATAAGGGGGTAAGCGATATCAGGACGATGTGCTGGTATCCTTCACCACCCTGAGGGAAATCTTGCCACCGAACATCATATGTACGTGTTGAATCACGTGATGCTCCCCAGCGTGCGTATGCGATACAAATCCAGCCCAGACGACCCACAGTAGTTATGATTTTCTGATCGACCAGACATAGGCGTTCTCGTCTGGCGACCTCATGCTCCGGACATCAATCTCATTGAGAATGCTTGAGCAGAGTTGATGCGTGAGGTGGGGGCTGGCTGCCGAGGACGCAGGACGCTCTGTGGTAGCTGGTAGATGTGGCGTGAGATGTAGCCTAACTGCTGCAGGGAATTTGTTTCAAGATTTGGTTGCTTCCCTTTGCTAACGACTTCAGGATTTTAGAAAGTGGAACGGATTTTGGACGACTTAATGAGTGGCAGGCGTGACTCGTGGACAACGGCCTTTTTCTATCGTCATGGCTAGATGTAATGTAAGGGAGCGTGATGGCAAAGTGACTAGACTCCTAGCAAGGTGAACCTGATTTGATTCACGATGAATGCATGCGATTTTTTTTCAAGCTGAAATATCACGTCTGGTGGTTTGGATTCAACATAGAAAGGAAATCCCGTGGCTTATGGTTGCAAAGTTAAGGGTCACGTAAAACTACAAGCTCCTTTAGCTTCTTGTTTACTGTAAGTATTAATCATTTATGAATTTCCCAATTATCTTATTATTGTTGTAAAAGTACAATCTATGGAGTTGTAGTTTTTACTACGCTAAGATGTTACATTCCCAGCACTATTTCCCAAAACTAACTGAAACATCGGATATAGGTCTCCCCTGGCCAATCTAGTAACATAGGTCACCAATATTCAAGCGCCCTTAAATTCGAACCTGCTGTACCAGGAATCGATAGCATACCCTCGGGCATAGAAGCGATGTAGTACATCATGATGGGCTATTACATTCTGTAATCGCCAGGTAATCGGCCTTGCCCTTCCCCTACGCAAGCATATTTGTATTACTGTAGATGTAACTGAAGGCTCAATTCCCTCCACTTCCCGAGAAGAACACCTAGACCAGCGAAGCCGTGCGCGTTAAATCACAGCGCTGACAACGGCGTTCCTGAGCGTCGCTTCTCCCTACTCCCCCCAGGGAAATGCCAGGATGGTACCTTTATTTCAAGTCCCAGGCCACCTATGCCAATCCCTTATTAATGAAAGAAGAAGATTGTAGTATTACGTGACCGTTAATCTCGAGATGATAAGCCACGGAACCTCCATTTTTACTTGGAATCCGAACCACAGGACATGGCATTTCACTTTGAAAATCTCACATGCATTGACCGGAAATCGAACCTGGTCCGCCGTGGTGAGAGGCCAACAGCTTGACCGCTGCGCCACCACGCCCCCCTTATTTATGATAGGGCTGGTACTTTTAATCTATTAATATTCATTAGGCCTATTTGCATAATCGATAATCGATTTGTGTGCATTTAATCGATTAATTGATTGGTCATTAATTTAATCAATTAATTGTTTGGTCGAATTATTGATTAATTGTTTTGTCGTGTAATCGATGTACTTCACTCTTACAGAAGCAAAAGTAAAACCAAAATATTCCTGCGCTAAATTGTAAATGAAAATCCGCAGCCTGCTTCCAGTCGACTGACCGGGTCAGGGAATGGAATGAATGAAGCCCCCATCTAGTGGCGAGGATATGAACTGTGCCGGCTGCCGAAGCCTGTCGCACTCCCCAGGGGAAATTATTAAATGAATCACAGATGAAATGAAATGAAAGTGGTGAGTGTTGCTGGAATGAAATTTGTGACAGGGAAAACCAGAGTACCCGGAGAAAAACCTGTCTGCCTCCGCTTTGTCCAGCACAAGTCTCACATAGAATGAACGGGATTTGAACCACGGGTCCAGCAGTGAGAGGCCGGCGTGCTGCCGCCTAAGCCACGGAGCCACAAAGTCAAACAAAAATATTCCTGCGCTAAATTGTAAATATTGAACAAGAATTCAAAATCTTTGCTGAATGCTCTTCGATTTCTTTTTCCGAAACCCTTCCCAACTTGATTGATGTTTGCCCTTGCACTGCGCCTGACTCTTATTTGGTTATTGTTAACATAAACACGGAAGGAACACGTTGCATCTTCAGGCAAAATGTAACATTTATAGATTTCCACACATCATTCCGAAAATAAGCGCAACTCAACTTAAGCGATTTAAATTGGAGTGACATATCCCTTCCAGGGACGTAGGTGACCTAAATTAGAGTCAGGGATCACTAACCAGGCATCCCGAGCCGGAGTTGCCTGTGTTAGGGTGGTCATTTCCTTTCCACTTCTCCTCCTGCCATAGCATCCAGCAGGTTCCCATTTTGCATCCCGAGGCTGGGGGACCCCGTACCAGATCATACCAAGACTTTTAAATTCATGGCAGCGTCGGGGATCGATCCCGGTATCTCGAGGGTGACAGCTAACAGTGCTAGCCGCTGCGCCACGAGGTGGTCCAACTTAAGCGATGACCTCTCATTTGAAATTATTTCCTTATCTCGTGTCTACTAATCAATCGATTCTTCGGTTAGCCGATGAATCTATTATTCGGTTAGTCGATTAATTTATTGAACGCTCAGTCAATGAATCGATTAATCGTTTTCGATTAATTTTAAATTATTCGACTAATCGATTCACTGATCATCGCATATTACCAGCTCTACATTATAATGACAGTAACAGTACTAGAGTCATCATTGACACATAGGCTATCACACGAATCCAACACACACCCAAGTGTACACGGAACCTAAAACCTAGACGTCTTTAGCCCCTAAATGTACTAATAATAAAAAAACAAATGTTTTATGCTTTTCAGTCGGTCAGCACGATTGTACCCAAATGAGATGGGTTATTCCCTAATCCTGAGAAATAATACAGGAAATTAATAAATACACTTGGATGACCAGTTTCGATCGTCAAGTGATCATCATCAGATCCATTACACTTAGACTTTAAAATCTATGTCTGAAAGTATGGGTGAAAATATTTACAATATATACACTAATTTATTTTATAGATTTAATAGCCTACGTGTAATGGATCTGATGATGATCGCTCGATGGTCGAAACAGGTCATCCAAGTGTATTTATTAATCTCATGTAATTATTTTTAGTATTAGGGAATAACCCATCCTATTTGGGTACAATCGTGTTGACCGACTGAAAAGCATCGCACTAAGGCAACACTGAAAATGGCTTCAAACACCACAATGTCGGCCTCGCTGGCACTCTTGGCTGCTATCTCAGATGTCCGGGTTTGATTCTTGGCCCTGCCAAGAAATTGTAATTCTGGTCTGAGGGCAGGAATTGAGTACACTCAGCCTCGTGAGGCAAAACTGAAAAGAGGTTGGTTCGATTCCTACCTCACCCATCCTAGAAGTGGTTTTCCGTGGTTTCCCACTTCTACTGCAGGCAATCAGTACCTAAATTAAGGCCACGGTCGCCACCTACTTAAATCGTGGACTCAAAAATACACACAATAATGCGGTCATCACAATGACACAGGTTAATAGACAGATTCTATATACACTCAAGTACATGGGGCTAAATGGCCACGATATCGCAAATACCGTTATTGTTGTTTCATTTGAGGAGCTTGGACATCGTGGTCATTTACCCCCGTGTATTGGTGTATGTGTGTATATAGATTTTGGCTGATAACCTGTGTTGTTGTAGTATCTTTACTAGTTTGCGTATTTGTAATTCAGGTGAGGATTGGGAAGGAGGTGGCGGCCGTGGCCTTAAGTAAGGAACCATTCCGGCATTCGCGTAGAGTAGAAGAGGGAATCCACAGGAAACCACTTCCAGAATGCCAGAGGTGGGAATCGAACACTCTTCTTCTCAGTTCTGCCTCTTGAGACGACTGTACCCATGTTCCAACCTTCCCATCAGAATTAAAGTTCTTGACAGAGCCTTGAATCAAACCTGGACGTCAGCGTGGACAGCCAAGAATGCTAGCCACTACACCACGTGGTGGACTCATAAATACCCCAAATGAATCAACATCAATACAACGTTTGTAGTGACGAATGCTCAGTGAGTCGTAGATGATGATGATAATTGTTGTTTTAAGGGGCCTAACATCTAGGTTAATTATCGGCCCCTGATGGTTTGGGTGACCGTGAAGATGAAAATGAAATGCAAACTTAAAACTAACTACTAACCTACATACTAGAAGAAGAAACGGAAAACTAAAGGAGAATAAGGCAAATAAAAGACAGGAGGAAAAGGAATGCCCTCAACCTTCGAAGAATGTGGATTGACGGACTTGGAAGGAAGGAGAGCCTTGATAGGCAGATAGGAAAGTGAAAGAGGAGAGGGTCCACCACACAGGGAAGGGACAAAAGGGGGAAACCGGATCCAGCTCAGGAATCCCTCGGGGTCGCCAACTCCCGAAATCACCAGCCGTGAGCCCCTGAGGGTGTAGCATTATCGAGGGTGCACCAAAAGTGGTGGGGCTACATACACCCGGTCTCCTTGAGCGCCTTGAGCAGAAGGCAGGAGATACCATGAAAAGAAAAAGAAGGCTGACCCCTCGCAGAAGGAGGGAATCAGAAAAGATGAGACAAGGGCCAATTAAGGCGGGAAATGAAGAGAATCCCTAGGCCTCGGAAACCCTAATTCCGTCGGGGTCGGAAGAGAACAAGAGTTGACCAAGTGAGGTCGACAGGAAAGAAGACGGAGAGGAGCCCGGCACAAGTAAGTGGAAGCAATGCCGGACTCAGCTGGGGCCCCGTGGTCGCCAACCCACGTCCCACTAGATGTGAGCCCCTGATGATCAGTGAGTCGTAAGTAGAGGAGGAGTGCTAATAGTAACAACCACAATTCGTAACTGAAAATCAATTAAAAGAATTCTTTTCACAAGGGTAATGAACATGTAACATAATAAATTGTAACTCTGTAATCTATATTAAATTTACACATATTATGAACGCACGGAGTGATGTGTAACGAAAGAAGATAATTCTCCATACATTTTTATGGCCTGTCAAAAAGGTTATTAACTAATTAACTATTAACTAATACTGTACGACGTCATATTAATCAACGCAACACGAAACCTAACTCAGTGTTTATGGACATATAGCAAACATTAAACGTAATTTTTATATGAAATTCAGACTGGCATAGTGGATGAAGGTGTTACTGTTGTTTTCTCATTTAATGGCTTGTTTCATCTTATGACTGGTGCGTGGCGCAGCGGTAATGGTCTTGCCTGCTGTGCTTATGGTTGCAGGATCAAATCCTGGCTTAGTCAGTTGACATTTTAGAGTGCGCAAATGCGAGGAAGCAGTGTCAGTAGATTTACTGGTATGTTAAAAATCCCCTCCAAGGCAAATTCTGGCTCCTCAGCGTCATCATGGTCATGTATGCCCGTGTACTTGGGTGTGTGTAAAAGTTGTCTGATAACCTGTGTCACTGAGAAGTCTGTACTAGCGTGTGTATTTGTAGAATTTGGGTAGAAAGACGCCGGTCGTGGCCTTACATTAGTTACCATTGCGGCACATGCCTGGAGTAGAAATGGGAAACCACGAAAAGCAACTTCCAGGAAGGCTGAGGTAGGAATTGAACCCGCATCTTCTCAGTTTCGCCGCAAGAGGCTGAGTGTACCACTTTTTCAGTCCTCAGACCAGAATTAAATATTATTGGCATAGTATGGAATCGAACCCGGGTCTCCACGGTGACATCCAAGAATGCTAGTCAATACGCAACGAGGTTAGTGGTAGCATCCGTTCTTAGTTTATTTCCCGGATATTAGCATATTTACAGTCACCACAGTAATAAAGGTTACCAGACAAATTCAGCACACTAGGCTGTTGACCAATATATGCCAAGTCCCCAAGACAATTTAGCAGCAACATTTTTAGCACTTCCATTTGAGTTCAAATTAGCTTAATAAAGGCTCGTGCAGTGTGGAACTAGCAAAAAGAAGCAGAGGGTACTTCCCACTTCAAGAGAAAATATTTATTACTCGAGTCCTCAATAATTGAGTAAACTTCTAGTCTAGTACATTCTGACAGGATACGTCTAAAGGATTATAATAGGTCATGTTGTAGGTAGCTCGTGACTCCCCACTCGAATTAAGCTCCTCCCGTACAGGAATTCCAACAACTAAAGAATATATAAGGTGCGTTCAAAAAGTAACGAGCCGGAGGCTGGAATGCGCAAACTGGTGACGACATTGGCTAATCTTGGCGTGTGTAACGAGGTGTGGTTCCGACCAGAGCGTGGAAGGTCACAGTCCGTCGCTAGAGGGCACGCGTGCACGTCAGGTGACGATACAAAGCGAGCAGCAGCATGCATCAATCGTCCAACGCTGCCAGTCGCATTGCAAACAGTGACTTGGAGGCGTCAAACGAAGAGCAAAGAGGTGTTGTTCGGTTTCTGACAGCGGAAGGAGTAGGGGGAACGGACATTCATCGCCGAATGTCACAAGTGTACGGCGAACACTGCATGTCCCTTGCAAGGGTCAAGGCGTGGCACAAGCGCTTCAGGGAAGGACGGGTGTTGTTAGCCGATGATGCCCGGTCTGGGGCACCACCCTGCATTACCGATGACAACGTACAGCTGGTTGATGCACTCATTACCCAGGACCGCCGAGTGACAGTGAATGCCATAGCCGCCGTGGTCGGATTGAGCGTCGGAGGTGTGCACACCATGATGAACGACTGCACTTGCGGAAAGTGTGTGCCTAATGGGTGCCCCACAGTCTTCAACCACACCAGGAAGCATGTCGAATGGCCTATTGTCTTGGTCATGTTGGACGATTGATGTATGCTGCTGCTCGCTTTGTATCGTCACGTACGTGCACGCGTGCCCTATAGCGACGGGCTGTGACATGGCCGGCTTTACGGAAGGCCGCGGCGAGCGAAAATTGGCAACCTCGCCGTCAATGGCCAGTCTGCTCTGCGTAGCCCACTGAGTTACATGGAAAATGTGTCACGCACTCGTGTTTTCTTCAAAATACTCTATGTAAATGAAATTATACCATTGATTATTACTGTATAGTGGCTAGCTACAATGCCAAAGACTTGTGTTGTGCCGAATTTTCAAGCCTAATTATCGTTCATCGATAAGAACTGAAGGATTTGTGACAGTGTTTGGATTTCCTAAAAATCCACAATTGAAAGCCATATGAGAACGTGCTATTCCTCGAGCCAATTGGGTACCTACGAAATATTCCTTCGTATGTATTAAACACTTTCTTCCTGAAGACGTAAGTTATGTTGAAAAATACAAGGATGGTGATGGGAATAATAAGGAATTTACACGAAAGAAGCCTGTATTGTTACCTCGTGCGGTTCCAAAGGTATTCCCAAACTTACCATCGTATTTGAGTAATTGCTCCTCCAAGATAAGGAAATCTCCAGAAGAAAGAAGAGAAGAAGAAAAAGAACGGAAAAAGTCTGCAGAGGAATGTGAGAAGACCCTTGCTGAGGAAGCCAACAAAATTACGACTTTCGAGTCCTTTGTTTGTGATCTACAAAATAAATTGGTGGAGCATAAAACAGACTGGTCTGTAAGTACTAGTGAAAATTATTGTATTTTGTATAAATTGGATGTGTCAAACATACCTAAAATAAGGTCAAGTATAAGGGTTAACAATAATTTTACGGTCGAAATTCATATCAATGGAGGCGTAATTCGTAACGCTGTTGTTCTTCGTTCTGGCTCTGTAATATTTCGAAATTCATTATTAAGTAAGTGGAGTCAGTTGTTCCAAGCAATAGAATTTTGTCACGACTTTTTCTTACCTGGAAGTTCTGTAAGTTCATTAGTCGTCCAGATTAATAGTTTAATAGATAACCTAAAAACTGACCTTGAAAACCAGGGAGACGAAACTTCAGAGATTCTGTTTAAAAAGTTAATGTTTCTGCAAAATCAGTTTACACTTACTTTTTTAAAGAAACCTAGATATAACGTCACTACAACTCTAAATGCATTCCTCATTTATATGCAGTCTACAAAGTGTTATAACGCAATTAGATTTAACCATATTTTATCCCTACCTCATCCCCGACTTTTACAAAAATTAACAAGTTCCTTCGCCATATCCCCGAAAGCTGATGAAGAGAACAGTAACTTTCTAAGTCACATTGTGAAAGATTTATCAAATTTAGAAAGGGTTGTAAATTTACGGATTAATGAAATACATGTCAAACAAACTTTAAATTTAAAAAATGGGCAATTATTTGGTGTTGCTACAAATGAATCTGTCGATTTAGCTAAGACAGTTCTGGCCTTTCTCGTTAGTTCTGCTTTTGGAAATTTGAAAGAGGTTGTTAAATTAGTTCCAGTGAAACAATTAACGGGTTTGCAACTAGCTGATATTGCAAAAGCTGTTATCAGCCAAATACAGGATTGTGGCCTAAATATTCCGTCTATCATAGCTGATAATAATGGTGTGAATCGTGCTATGTTCAAAGAACTAACCAAACATTCTGATAGTAATTACTGGTTCCATATTGATGGAAACCCCCTAAAAACCTTTGTTTTATATGACAGTGTCCATGTATTAAAAAATATACGAAATAATTGGCTGAATTTAAGTGGCATTGATAAGTCATTTATTATTCCTGTATGGGAAGATTTAGACTCATTTTATAATGTTTTAAGTTCAGATGACTGTAACCCTGATTTTAAAGAGGTAACTCAAGCATCATTTAGTGACCTAAGAGTGATCTACAAAAAGGAATCCGATTTACTGATTAAGTCTGCACCAAAGTTAACATTTAAAAGTGTTGATCCAAATTCACTTGAACGCCAAAGGGTTTCTTTGGTTACAAACGTGTTTCACGAATCTACAGTTTCTGCTCTAAACAAGTATTGTTATAAAGGTACTGCTTTTTTGTCAGAGTAATCCTAATGTGGTGGTCCATTGTTAATATTATGCGGCCTCTCACCATTGTTGTTAAACGTAATAGTCTTCAAATGTCTTTCAAAAATCCCGAAGACAAAAGGTTGGCTTTCCTAAAGGCATTCCTCCAATGGTTGTCCACGTGGAAAAAGAACGATGAAAATGATTCCGCAAAAAAGAGTTGTTTAACCAATGAAACTTACAATGCTTTTTATGTAACAACCTATGTATTACGTGAGATTATTATTTATGCTCTACAGAATGTGAACCCCTCTTATGTGTTAACTGGCAAATTTCAGAGTGACCAATTAGAATCCAGATTTGGGCAGAACCGCCAACTAACAGGCGGCAACTATAATATATCAGTTACTCAGGTAATGGAGGCCGAATTGAAAATAAGGTTGAAAAGCGTACTTGGCCTTCATTCAGCCAGGTATGGAGCAGTTACTTTTTCGAAAGAAATGATAATGTCCTCTTCCGATACAAATACAGGAGAAATTACAACAAGCAGCCTTTCGTCAGCTACTGTTGACGATACCTTTTACAGTATTTTAGAGGACAAGTACACAGAAAACATACAATTCGATGAGTCGGGTTTTATATATGCCTGTGGTTACATATCGTTCAAGCAATGTTCAAGAATAAAATGTGAAGAATGTTTGCCTTTGCTTAGAAATAAAGAAAAGATAATGACAGCTACTTCAATCAAATAAATAGGGGCGGACTTTCAGTTCCTGCAGATTTTATTTTATCAGTGTGTAAACATGTTGTTGGAATTACGCAGGCACTAATTTGTAATAAGTTTGAGGAACAATTTTTAAAATGTAAATGTAACAATCAACGCCAAGTAATTCAAAATCTTAGTCTACTCGGTATTTTATCAGATATTGAATTGTCAGAAACTGCCGAGAAAACTTGTACCTGTGGATGTAATGTTATGACAATAGTCACAAGTATTGTCTTAACAATGAGTAACATTTTGTTAAATAATTACAGGAAGTTGAGGAATGAACGGGTAACTTGCCATAGTAATCACAGAAAACTTGCTATCCTTTGTTAGAGGCCAACCTGTTGTATATTTTGTAAATGTCAAATAAATATCGAAAGCAAATTGGTTTTGTTACTCCAAGTAAGCCCTACTCACTCTTGACAATCCTTTTACTTTAATGTTGAAAATAACAAATATTATTTCGTAATTTCAATTTGTTTTCGTGGCGAAGCACACGCATCAACAGCTGACCGGCTGCTATGGCCATCCCAGTTTAGAGAAGTGCAGCGTTGCAAGGTCGAACGCCGCGGCCTTCCGTAGAGCCGGCCATGGCTGTGACCTTCCACGCTCTGGTCGGAACCACACCTCGTTACACAAGCCACGATTAGCCGATGTCGTCACCGGTTTGCCCATTACAGCCTCCGGCTCGTTACTTTTTGAACGCACCTTATAGTTACATTTAAAAAGCTGGGGATTACCGGTAATTGCTGAACATCAGGGACCTGTACCGCTTATCCTCAGAAGATGAATAGCAATTCTATTCTACATCAAGTACGGGGGCGGTTTGATAAGTTAGTGACTTTTATATGATTTTATTTTTGAGGTATGTGATCTTTTTTGGTAATACACAATGATTGATATTTGGACCCGTTTGATAGAACATCCTTCTTTTAATGTGTCATGTCTGGACCACCGAACGCTCGCGATTACTTTGGAGAGTGCGTCTATATTTTCAGTCATTCTGAGAGAACTCAACCCCTTTGGGTATCTATCCACACGCTGATATTTCTCAGCCATGACATCTGCTTTCGACCTACCAGAAGATTTCCCCATTAATGATGTACTTTTCTTCGCTTAATATATGCACGAGAGATGCCATTTTGCGACATTTTATTATTGGTCTTAATTGCTTTTATATTGAAGCTCGTCTCAGGAAGCAGTACCGGTTGGCTAATTAAGTGGGTCCTCAGAAACCGCAACAATCTTCGGTGAATTCACATTTAAAATGATTCTAATTGGTTTAGCAGGCTCACTTTTAAGGTCCAGCTTCATCTTTTACAGGAAGAACAGTTAATTGTGTGCGCTGATAAAACAGTATTTTTAGCCTATTTTCATTTATTAAGAAATAAGCTTATGTGATCACCTTTTGTCCGTGTGTGTGTGTGTGTCCCTAATAACTTATAAACAACGGCTGGAGCGATTTCAGGGAACTTCCGTAAGGTCATAGTAATATTTTGGACGACCCCGACCGTGCCCTTCAAATTTTATTACGTCTCACGAATCCAACATGGCGGCTGTACGAAATATTCCACCGGCATTCTATATCTCCGAAACAATAACTCATATCACCCTGAAATTTTGTACGGTGATAAAGGTCATTACTAGACGTTCACCTATGTGACTTTCAGAAACCTGTTAACTACAAAACGAACTTGGCGGCCGTGCGCAGTTGAAACATTTAAATAGACTTTTCTCGCGCTTTAATGATCCGAGAGCAGTGAAACATGGGACAGTAAATGTCTATACACATTGCAATGCACTGACATCTATTTTAGTTCAATTGTTTACATAACCTCAAGCTGGTGGCTGTGCAAATGTTTGAAATAACATTTTTATTTCTTGTGTTCTAATCATGCGATTGAAATCAACGTTTGAATAATAAACGTACACAATAGTCCTCATCTAATAGTACATAACCGTATGGCCTACATATATGAAAATCAAACATGGCGACCATACGATATATTTAGACTGTTCTCAATATCTATTAATCTATTACAGCAATCAAACTGAAATTGTGTACGTGTATTGAGGCTATATATATATTAGTACACCTATGGGATGTTCAATAACTTGGTGAGCACAAATCCAACATGGCGGCGACGCGAAATTTAAATATACTAATCGACGTTTCTCGTGATTTATCCATCCGAGCGCAATAAAACTTGTTACGGTATATGCTTATATAAATTTTAATCCACTGGCATTTAATTCATTTAAATTATTTTTATAACCACAAGATGGTGGCTGAGCGAAATTTTAAAATCTCGTTTTTATTTCTTGTGTCCTGATCATGCGATTGAATGTTGAATATAACACCTACATAATAATCTTCATGTTATAGTGCATAACTCTAAGGCCTATATGTAATAAAAGTCCAACATGGCAACCATCCGAAATATTTAGACGGTTCTCAATATCTACGATTCTATTACAGCAATCAAACTGAAATTTTGTGTATTAATAGAGGCAATTAACATAAGTAGGTTATATGAAAATAGGCTATATAGTTCTTCACGGAACTACTTGTTGTTTACATGGTGGATACATTGCAAGGAGCAATCTGAACAGTCGATTTCTCCTGGAATATAATATTCGGTCTGAACAGCGCTGAGGATGACCCCATATCCAAACCCATGTCTTACAACATGACAATGCCCACTGTCACAATGCTGTTCGTGTGACGGGATTGTTGCCATGGGTGAGGGGAGAAGTCCTGGACCACCCTATTCAACGGATGTGAGTCCCAGTGACTTCAAACGTTTTCTCAACCTAAAGGAGCCACTGTAAGTTAAGCCATACCTCAAGTAGGCTAGGTGTCTTTCATACATCTGGCGACGGGTGTAACATGCTCCAGAGGAATTCATTGAAGGACCGTAGAGGTATGGTTGTTTTACAATAAATGGTTTTGTATATACAGTATGTATGTGTTTGGTTTGATCCCTCATTTAATACAAATTCTCTCCAGAAGAAATAAGTCATCCACCTTCAGATGTTGATAAACTACCGTGTAACGAGCCAGCAGAAACAAAGAAAATTGAAATATGGTAAAATATTTCCTCTTCGAGATGAAGTCGTTCTACTATCATTTCATTTAGAGGTTTGAGATTTGTATCCTTTAGATCCTGTACTTCTGTGAACATGGAATCTGCTGGATAATCTGTGTTATTATGGTGTCTGTACTAGGGTGTGTATATTTAACCCGTTGAGAGCTACGTACGTTTATAGACGGGCGGTAGTGCCTTGGTCTCTAGTGCTACGACCATCTATATCTCTTTCATATTTCCCGTCCACTCACGGGTGCCGAGTCGATTTGTAGCATGTTCTGCCATCTGTTGGGCATTATTAGTACTATTTGAGTTTAGATCATTGCTTCCGGAAGTTGACGTCTATTCTCCACAGTTGGAATTCATGTGTGATGTACTGCAAACAAGCATGGTGGAACAACAAACAATTTCCTCTCGTCGCTTTTTGATTTTGGATCAAAGTACAGTAACATGAATTAGTTGCCTAGTGATTTTAGGAACATTTTATTTTGCGCCCTTTACCTAGAATGAAGATGGAAGCGTGAGCGCAACAACTTTAATTTTGATTTTCTCCAAATAATAATTAATATACACGTAGGATGTTTAATTTACATTTAGATTAATAAAGACCCTATACCTATAGATTTTTGAATCCTATCACCCCCCCCCCCCCCTGATAAATTGAAAATTACGGCTTCTACAATATTGTAAAATGCGAATGAAAAAAACTCAGAACTGAGGTAGCAATCAGAAAAACTGGTTACTCAGCACTTAAGAGGTAAATTTGGGCTAGGATTGGGAAGAAGGCGATTATTGCCTTTCGCTCGGCACCATTTTCCGGTCAACGAGGTGGGAAACCACATAAGACTATTTCAAGGATGGATGAGGTGGGACTCAAACCAACCTTTTCTCAGTTGCCTTCAAGAGACAGAGAAGATGATGATGATAATTGTTGTTTTAAGGGGCCTAACATCTAGGTTATCGGCCCCTAATGGTTTGGGTGATAGTGAAAGATGAGATGAGAATGTAATGGAAACTATAACTAATACTAACTACAGCCTTACATACTAGAAGAAGAAATGGTAAACAAATAAAGGATAAGGCAAATAATGGTCAGGAAGAAAAGAAATGCCCTCAACCCTCGAAGAATGCGGAGTGTGGGCTTGGAAGGAAGAAGAACCAGAAGAGGCAGATATGAAAGGGGAAGAGGAGAGGGTCCGCCCCAGAGGCACTGGAAAAAGGGGAAAGAACCGGACCCAGCTCAGGAATCCCTCAGGTTTGCCAACTCCCGAATTCACCAGCCATGAGCCCTTGAGGGTGCACCAGAAGTGGTGGGGCTACACACACTCTGCCTCATTAAGGGCCTTGAGCAGAAGGCCGGAGATAGGAAAAGAACATAAGGAGGCTGACCCCTCGAAGAATGAGGGATCAGGAAAGATGAGACAAGGGCCAATTAAGGCGGGAAAGTAAAAGACTCCCTAGGCCTCGGATACCCTAATACCGTCGGGGTCGGAAAAGAACAAGAGTTGACCCAGGGTGGTCGTTATGAAAGAAGACACAGAGGAGCCCGGCACAAGTAAGTGGAAGCAATGCCGAACACAGCTGGGGTCCCGTGGTCGCCAAACCACGTCCCACAAGATGTAAGCCCCTGGGGGTAGGAGACAGAGAAGAAGCAGAATATATTTACCTGAAGAAACGGGAATAAAACCCATAACCATTGACAGAGGAGCCTCAATACGTGACCTCTAGACCAAGATAGGGGCAGCAGATGACCTCGTAGTTCTGCCTCCTAAAATCTCAATAACTAACTCACTAGACCGAGAGTTGATGCTGAAGTGGGTTTACTTCACTGTATCTTTAGAACTACTGTACATCGGTTTGCTTGAGAAGAAAGGGAAGTTGGGAATCACCTTGTAACATTTATGGAAGAGCTAATAATTCTGCCATCTGTTCGAGATAAGAACGTTTCTAATGAGTCATTTATTTCTATAAGATGTATTTGTGATACCACGAGTGCCCACAGGAAAACTAAGGACGTTAACTACCTTGGAATTAAGCACCTTAACGCAAATTACCACCACCAGAAGACTAATTTACCTCCATTAGAACCAGATTAATGTATCAGAAGTCTACCCTACACCGGGCGAAGCCAGCACGCGGTTCCTCACCCGAAATCAAGACGAAAATACCAGGTCAAATCGTGGCTTTCCGCGAAATCAATTTGCTAACGTTGGAGAGGTCTGGTGACGCTCGATTCTCTGTGGTGTGAGAAAAGTAATCAGCAGTGATGAAAAATGCCCATACTAAATTCCTTAAAATAGGCATGCAAATAAGGCCTTAAAATTGCCCAAAATATACACTTACACATGGTGTATCAAATCTCAACAGCAAACTTAAGGAATGGATTAAATATACACAGAAGAGAGAAGGTTGTTGTTGCTGATTGATTCAGGGGTTTTGCGGCATCGTGGTCATGTAGCCACGTGAATTTTAATGTATGTGTGGATTTGTCTGATAACCTGTGTTATTGTGATGGCTGTTTTTTTTGTTTTTTTAGGGGAAGAAATGCATTTACGCACAGAGTGTCGGGCTCCTGCTCCTGAGTAGCAGACTACCGACTAAAACTCCCCCGTTACTTCTGAACACTAGCCTGGAACCGTTTATCACATTACTTCAGGCTAGAGTCATTTTATATTTGCCTGTAGGGCACTCTTCCGTAATGAATCATCTTCAGTGGCGATCCAGATCCGTCTTCTTTGTTCGGAGGATATCTTCAACAAAGCTTGCTACCAGTTTCCAGTTTTCCTCATTTTGTAGCATCACTGCAACAATATTGTCCGGGGATATCTCTACATCAATGTGATCTTGAAGAGACTGCCTATTTTGGACCCACCGTCCACAAGAGAAGAAGGTGTGATTAGCATTATCTAATTCGTTGATACAGTAGATGCAATCTGATGAATCCACCTTCCCCTTCTTCTTAAGATAGGAACAGAAGTACCCATGGCCAGTCAAGAACTGAGTGAGATAGTAACCAACCTCACCATGTTTCCTCTCTGTCCAAACCTGCACCTGAGGGATCATTCTCTTAGTCCATTGGCTTTGATCTCCTTGCTCCCATTTGATCTGCCAATTTTGAAAGGTTTGTACTCTTGCCGATCGTCTTGCATTTTGTAAACCCATATCGGATTTCCTCAAGTAAATGTTCTTACGTTCTTTCGCAAGAAAAAGCGGAATAATCCCGGCAATAACGAGAACTGCTTCCTCAGAGACCGTGCAATATGCAGATGCCACGCGCAAAGCACCCCGCCTCTGCACTTGCGCCAGTGACTTTCTATACATTTCCTTATCCAGGGCATCCGCCCATATTTCCGCTCCATACAGCAGAACTGAATGGATGGCTGTCATCAATAGTCTTCTCTTACTAGATTTTGGCCCACCAACATTGGCCATGAGCCGACTGAGGGACGTTACTCCTCTGGCTGCCTTATCTGCAGTCCGTCTAATCTGTTCTCCAAAATTCATTTTACTGTCGATCATGATGCCCAGGTATTTTGCTGCTGGCTGCGTCTCTACTTGAATTTGTCCTACCTGTATTGGAAGTATTGTCTGAATTCTCTTCTTTGTTAGGATGACAATTTCCGTCTTACTAAGTGCTAGAGACAGACCATGTTCCTCCATCCATCTATTGATTTTGCGCATTACCATATTGAGTCGCAACTGTGCCTGCTCGACACTTCTTCCTGCTACAATAGCAGCAACATCATCTGCATATCCTACTAGAATAGTTTCTTCAGGCATTTCAAGCCTCAACAAGCTGTCGTATGTAACATTCCAGAGATCGCGTCCTAGAATCGAACCCTGGGCAGCCCCAGCCGTGACTTGTACTCTACGGATCCCTTCTGTAGTATCGTAGAGCAGAGCACGATCCTTCAAGTAAGAGTCTAAGATCCGAAGGAGATACCTTTGAACATGGAATGAAAATTCTAGAGCATCCATGATATCTGTCCATTTGACAGAGTTGAAAGCGTTTTTAACATCCAGTGTAACAAAGAGAATCACCTGGCGAGAGTAATGATTATAACTCTCCGCTCTTCGTACTTTATCGGCGACTTCTTGCACTGCATCCAGTGTCGACCGGCCTACCCTGAATCCAAATTGTCTTGGTGATAAATCGCCGGCTGCGATTATTGCTTCAAGCAATCTCCGTCTTATGAGTTTCTCAAATAGTTTGCCTGTTGTGTCAAGCATACAAAGTGGACGGTACGTTGATGGTAACTCAGGGTCACCCATGCCCTTACTAATGAGCACTAAGCGACAGATCTTCCAGCGAAAGCTAAAGATTCCTGCTTTCAAGCACACATTGATCATTCTCAACAATAACAACATATCTTGATCAACTATTATTTTCAGAACCTCATTAGGAATCCCATCCGGCCCCGGAGCCTTGTTGTTCCGTAAAGAATGCGTTGCAACCCGAAGTTCATCTTCAGTAAACAGTGGGAAATCTAGATCACTTTCAAAATTCCTCCCAGGTCTTGTGGGATGAGTTGGAAAAAGGGTTTGAACAATGGTGTTCATAATATCATCCTCCATGATGCACGATGTTCTGCGACTTGCAAGTTTCTGTGTTACAATTTTGTAACCCAAACCCCATGGATCAGTGTCAATATCTTCCTGAAGCTTTCTCCAACTCTGAACCTTGCTCGTAGGTATGGCTTTCCGAAGTAGCTTCTTTGCTGCTTTATGCTCCGCTGATTTTTCATTAGCTTCTTCCCGATTTCTTGCTCTCTGGGCAAGACGGCGAAGCCTGAGGCAGTTCTTCCTTAATTCTGCTATCTCTCTGGTCCACCAGTATACAGGGCTCTTTCGGTGACGTGGTACTGAGGAGGGCATCGAAACATCACAAGCTGATGTAATAATTTTCATGGTTGCAGAAACCAGATCCTCTACCTCAAACTCTCTCCGTGCTTCAGCACTTCGAATCTGTTCTGCACCCTTCCCAATGATATCTTTGAACTTGTCCATGCTAATCCTATTTACATTCCACCGTTGACATTTCTGGGGAGGTACTTCCCGTCCCTGAACATTTGATTCAAAGTCAAAGGCGATGAATTGATGATCGCTAGCACAATAATCTTCCAACACTTTCCATCTCTTAATGAATGGCACAATTACTGCTGATGCCAGGGAGAAATCTGGAATTGTTCCTTCACATCCTGGACGTCGGAAAGTTGGAACTGTACCAATATTTAATATTAGAAGGCCTATCCTGGATGTCATCTCTAGAATGTACTTACCCCGGGAATCTGTACTTGGCATACCCCATTCCACTGCTTTGGCGTTAAAGTCTCCAGCCACTATGACACTATCTGTGGCGTTTAGAATTGCATCTTCCAAAAAATTTACTTTGCGGCGGAAGTGCTCAATTGACTCATTAGGAGTTAGGTAAACACTAAAATAGGTGACCCTTCTGGTCTTCACCCAAACATAACCATCAGAACTTCCATGATCCTTTATAATAACTTTTCTAGAATCCAACACCCAGATTGCAGAAGTGCCAAGTGTGTCACTGAACCAAAGAGATGACTCTTTATCTTTATACTGTTCGCTGATTAGCAAGAGATCACTTTGCTTCTCTGTGACTAGCTGATATAGCAGATCATTGGCTGTCTTACTTCTATGTAGATTGGCTTGAAGTATACGAATCATTTGAACCTCAGTGCCTTTTCTTTGTCCAAAGCTTCTCTGAAGACCTTACACTGGCCAGATCCCATAGCATGTGCTAAATCTTTGATAAAACCTCGTTCTTCACAAAGAACACATTTCTTTGAGGCCGTACATCCTCTAGCTTTGTGACCTGTCCCACCGCATTTGTAGCAAAGTTTACTTCTATCTGTGCCTTTGCAGTTGCTAGCAACATGTCCATAGTCCAGACATCTATAACAACGAGATACCATGATCCTCCGTCTAATCCTGCAATTGACCCATCCTATGGTGATATGATCTTGCCTCAAGAGCACATCTGCATCACTAGTTGTTAATGTGACAACAGCCATCTTCACTTCCCTCGTATTCGTCCTCGTCACCAGCACCTTGGTATCTGGAGAGAGTTCTGGGATAGTTCTCTGGATAGCTTCCATGACCTCTTCGGAAGTAGTTAGAGCATCAAGGTCTCTGATTTCAACAGTTGCCTTCGCTTCAAGCCTACGAACTGTAGCATTGGACCCCAGAACATTTCGAAGAGAATTACCAAAAGCTGCTTTATCCCTGGAACTTGCTCCCAACTCGACAAGGACGTCTCGCGCTTTAGTTTGTCGAATGAACCGGACTTCAGTTCCTGTATCATTAGGGTTTGCTTTTTGGCGAATCTCCTTCAGAATATCGGCAAATGATTTACCTTCAGCTGGTCTGATCAGTAAGGCTGCTCGCCGTGGCCTACTAGGTCTCTTCTGTCTGTTTGGGGTTGCATGGTGGGTAGATATGTCAACATTATCAGCAAAATCCTCCTGCATATTCTCAGCATTTTCTCTAACCTTTACCAATCTTCTGTCTCTCCTCGATGTAACAGGAGTCCATATTTCTGACGACTCTGTCTCATTCTTCTTATCCCCCTCCTGAGCAGCTACAGTTCCCGAAGTAACTTCCGAAGTAAGATTCATTCGGTAGGTCATTCACTACAACCTTGTGAGCTTCGTCTTGTGCCGCAGGTGAAGTACGATCACAATAGGCTATAGAATCAATGGCCTCTTCTAGTTCCACTATGCCATTCTTCACATCTTTGGATATATTACGCTGCCTGTCAGTTGCAAGCTTCATCTTATTGAGAATGTTTCGACACCGTTGCAAAAGATCCTCCATACTCGGTCGAAGATTCCCAATGCTCTCTTGTTTTGACTGGTCCTCAATAACAGAAACTCTCTCCAAGCGCTCCGCTTTGGCAAGTCACTTCACAATAAAATAATAATAATTTAAATGTTTTTGCGCACCTGTAACACTTCAGCCTTATTCCGTCTGCATGAGGTATCTAGTTCATTTTCCTGACTGAAAGTCTATACACATTGCTAGCATGTGCCTTTGCTCGCTCCGTGTGGTGTTAAATGTTTGTGCGCACCTGCTACACTTGAGCATTGTGTTGCCTGTATGAACTACCCAGCGTTTACTCTTTCGGTGGGCGATCCACTGACCTAGAGCCAGATAGCCCTATCATATCCACAAATTCAGCCCAAAACCAGCCCTCTTCTACAGAACACCAGCCTTCTACATCAGAACAAGCGTCGCGCAAACTCAAGTCCCGCAAGAACCCTAACACATCAACTAGGGCGCCGCGACGCCGCCCACCGAGCACCCAACATTCCTCACTCATATTCCAGTGCTACAAATGTCAGCGCCTGAACCACGACGCCGCGAATTGCAGGCATGCTACCCGCTGTAATAGGTGTGGCGATAATCATCGTCACACAGATTGCAAGGTGCATAAGGACAGCCCCACCTGTGTAAACTGTGGGGGCAATCACGTGGCGAGTTATGGAGGCTGTCGATATATTAAAGACGCCATCAAGCGAAAACATAGAGCACTAACCAGGCATCGAACCAGTCCCAATATACCATCGTTACTTTCACTTAAAACAGCCCCCCCCCCCCCACTACAGCCCAACCTGCCACTACACTCTCACAGCTACTCCAATTACTATCCCAACTATCAGCCATTTCATTAACGTAGACAGATCAAACACAGGACTGCCTGAGCTACACTGAACTCGAACCCAAGACTTGCTGTCGCGTGGCGCGCCTGCCTGGGGACTGAGCGAGCTCTAGCCACCTGGAATGGAGCGCTATGGTCAGCGGGTCTCTTACAACGCACAGATACCCTAACTCAACAATTTCAAAAATCAGAAACAAAATCGTTCAATCCCAAACATCTAAATTAGCATAAAGAAACAGTAAATTCATCTTAGGGAATAGCTCCAAATCAACCAGATTCAGACAGCCAATCACAGGCCTTCGTTGGCCGGTTGGAACGTCCGACAAACTTTGTTCCTAAACTACAACATTATTCAAAATCAAAAGCTACTCCACAGCGTCGATACACTCCCAAAATAAACAATACAAATCAAAAAATATCATTTTCACCACTGGAAATGTACTAAAAAGACATAATCCCAACAGCCAATCACAGGCCAGGAAAGATTGCCCGCTCAGGCAGCCCGTTCAAACTTAGCCAATCACAGCGCTCCAGCTGTCTCACAACTCATTACATTCATTACAAGATATTTTCATCAATTTTTCCCATTAAACCATCAGCGAGGCTTATTAATATAGTTTTATAATTTTAACAGAATACCTACTAAAGGTCTATGAACTTTCATTCTAACCAAACCAACCCACTAGAGGTCTATTCTTCCTTCCTAAAGTGCGTCAAACCAAATTAAAACTCAAGTACAAAATATATTATTATTATTACTACAAACTGAAGCTGTTGCAACGCCGGCCATGGCGCACGTTACTTATAGAGCCAGAACACCAGGCTAATAGCTAAACAGAGCTCGACTGCTATGACAACTGTTTATTCCCCGAAAACTAAAATTAAAACAACAAATCTTTTACTATATTCCACCTCATATCTTAAACAACTTTTTAAACCATCCTCAATTTATACACGCTGACGCCGAAGCGATTGTCGGCCTCTACGCGGCCGACACATCGCTTGCGGCGGTAAAACTATAAATATATATTTTTTAATAAAGAGCTTATCAAATTCATAAATGAAACTAAAAATCTACGCCCTTAAAATAACATACACCAGGCAGAGTAGCGCATAGACGCAACGGTACCTGGTCCCCTAGCGCCGCTGGCCTGCTCGCTTCGCTCGCAGCCAGCGGCTTCAAAACAGATTAGCAGCGGTGGGCGATCCGTGACCCTGCTAACTTAACCTCACTTATCGGGCTAGCACACCAATGGATTTGTCATGAGACTTTTTAACTATGTACCCTGGTATATGTTTGTAATTGATTAGTACTTTCGTAGTACGCCTCTTTCTGTAACATTTGCACTTCATTTCAGCTTACCTCCTAGGCTTAGAAAAATGAAAATCCACAGCCTGCTTCCAGTCTCCGACCGGGTCAGGAATGGAATGAATGAAGCCCCCAATCTAGCGGCGAGGATATGAACTGTGCCGGCTGCCGAGGCCTGACGCACTCCTCTGGGGCAATGATTACATGAATGACAGATGAAATGAAATGGTAGTGGAGAGTGTTGCTGGAATGAAATTGACAGGGAAAACCGGAGTACCCGGAGAAAAACCTGTCTGCCTCCGTTTTGTCCAGCACAAATCTCACATGGAGTGACCGGGATTTGAACCACGGGCCCAGCGGTGAGAGGCCGGCGTGCTGCCGCCTGAGCCACAGAGTCCTAGGCTTAGCTTCTTTCTAATTCACTTAGTATATCGGATACACTCCCCACTGAACACTCCCGTGGCCACTCTCATAATAATTAGTGTGTGCATTTGTAATTCAGATGAGGATTGGGAAGGAGGAGGCCGTAGACTTAATTTAAAAACCATTCAAGCATTTGCCTGGAGTAGAGGTGGGAAACCATGGGAAACATATTCCAGGATGGTTGAGATGGGAATCAAACCCTCTTGTTCTCAGTTTTGCCCCACGAGGCTGAGTGTACCCCGTTCCAGCCCTCAGACCAGTATAAACATTTCTTGGCAGAGCAGGGAATCGAACCCGGACTTTTCTAATTCAAATGAGGAATGGGAAATAGGCAGCCGTGGCCTTAAGTTGGGAACCATCCGGGGATTTGCCTGGAGTAGAAGTGGTAAACCATGGAAAACCACTTCCAGGATGGCTGAGGTGGGTATGGAACCCACCTCTTCTCAGTTTTGCCCCACGAGGCTGAGTGTACCCCGTTCCAGCCCTCAATCTAGATTTAAATGTCTTGGCAGAGCCAGGAATCGATCCCGGACCTCAGGGGTAACAGCTAAGAATGCTATTACGAGAGCTGGTTTTTTTTTTCAAGTTCCGATGGACTGTATAAAATTAACAGATTGAAAGCGGAAGCTTGTAGTTTAACGTGACCGTTAATCTCGAGATCATGAGCCACGGGACCTCCTTTTTACGTGGAATCCGAACCACAGGACATGGCATTTCACTTCGAAAATCTCACATCATAACAGATTGACATACCAAACTTTTTACTACTAAATGTTTGCTTGATTTATTCTTATGTCTCAACATAATTGACAAAACGATTGAAACATTAATTTGTCGTATCGTTCCACCAGATGTCCAATGCCCTCGGCAAAAACTTCTGCCGCCACTCAGGTGGGTGCGTCTGGACAGTCTCTTGAAGTGTTTCCGTTGTGGAGAGGCATTGCCGCCCAACCATACCTTCAATTCCCGAAAAAGGTGAAAATCATTCACGACCGCACTGCGCCAACGTTACGATAGACTTTTTCAAAGAATTCCAGTGTGAAGTTTTGGACCATCTGCCGTTTAGTCCAAACCAGCACTCAATGATTTTCACCTTTTTCGAGAATTGAAGGTATGGTTGGGCGGCCACGCCTCGCCAAAAAGGAAACACTTCAGGAGACTCTCCAGACGTACCCACTTCAGTGGCGGCAGAATATTTTGCCGAGGGCATTGGACGGCTGGGGTAACGATGCGACAAATATTTCAATCTTTTTGGTGATTATGTTGAGACATAAGAATAAATGAAGCAAACATTTACTAGTAAAATCAGTTTGATATGTCAATCTGTTATTTTTATACAGTCCATCGGAACTTGAAAAAGAAAACAGTCGCCGTACACCACGAAAAGTAAAATTTAAAAAATGTAAGAATTAATCATTAACAATTAAAGTGTAAAAATAAAATATAAATATAGAAATAAAAATCATAAAAATAAAACCACAATAATAAAAGAAATATGAAAATTATGAGAATAATTGTAAAAATCAATACGATATTAGTTAAATAATTAAATCAATAAAAATATCAAAATTCAATCTATAAGAACATAAATAAGTATAGCCTATAAACATTAAAATTAGTGAAACAAAAAACAACATTATTAATATTATTATATTAATTAAAATAAAATAAAATGTAAAAGCACATAAAAATTTAGAATAGTTTTGCCCCATAAAGGGTTAAATCAAATATGGTCTCAAATACTATTTAATGTGTGTCTCGTTCCTGAAATGTACGTTTGTCGCCTTTCTGCAGCTCTAGTAACATTCGAATGAAAAATAATACAACGGTAAAGTAATTGAGTTACAAACTAATCGGGCTGTTCTATTGGGTTTCAGTCATTGATTTCGTATATACATGGAGCAATCGTATAAATTGGTTCCTTTCATCCCAGACACACCTGGGTTCCACTTCATGGTTCGAGGGTTTCAACAGCTGGAGGCTCTGCCAACGGGATTGGGTGGATCCAGCTCCCAAATAAAATAAAATGCAATACAATACAATACAAAACAAGAAGTTCCCTGACGAACTAAAGAGCCTACTTTTCTTAAAAGTTAAAATTCATTCTGTAACGTGTTTTTCGAGGGGTTTTCATGCCACTGGCATAAGTCAGTAGGAAGCCATTCTATATTTATTTACGCGGCAAATTGTTCAGCCAAGAGAATTTTTCATGTTAATTTATTATTATTATTAATTTATTATAATTATTATGAAGGTATTTTTCGGAGCATTTTATAAAATTATAAGCATACAGCTAGGTTGTCTATGTCTTAGAAAACCCTATCAAGCAAATTATTACGAACGACAATACCATAGAAAATCATATGATTACGGAATTTAACGGAGTTTCGTCAGTTAGGGTATATTGAGAGACATGAGTCACTAGAAATTCAAATACAGGCTTAATCTTGTCGGGAAGCATGACGCAATCCTGCGTTGCAGCTTAACGAAAAGGCGGATGTATGGAACGGAAAACGACTTCACCCTATCACCGAGTGTAATGAGCCAGAGTGGGGATGTAGCGCATGGGGAGCAGCCAATCAGTGGAGACGACGTAAGCTGGAAGTCGGCTGAAGAGTGGGGATGCGGCGGGTGCATATATGGTTGGCACGCCGTGGAAACGGGGACTATCGTTATAAAATTTAACCAGTATCGTTGCACGAGTGAGTGGCTCCGATGTTCAGTGGAGTTAGCGACTATCGTTATAAAATTTAACCAGTATCGTTGCACGAGTGAGTGGCTCCGATGTTCAGTGGAGTTAGCGACTATCTTTGTGAAACTTAACCGTGGTGGTTGTACGTGTTGGTTCCGATGTACGGACCATAAATCTTCATATCTACAAATATATCATCAACAACGAAGAAGATGGCGACATCCAGGAGGCTGTGGGAAGCTCACTTCAACATCCAGTACGAGGGAAATGCTACAGCAATTTCCAGTGGTAAGCGCGAATTACGCAGAAATACGCAATCTCTCATTTTTCTTTGTTTCATATTCAGTAATTCAGTAAATTCATAGCTTGGGATTAAGAGTAAAATCTGTAATTTATCCGACTCCGTTTTCACGTAATTTTCTAGCGATAACATTCAAATCGCTACGCTCCAATTTAAATTCAAACTTATTATTATTATTAATTTTGCTATACTTGTTTTTTATACAATAAATTCATTTCTTTTACAATGCAATCTTTGTTTTCAGTAGGTAGCATTAGATATAGACCAATTCCTTCTCCTGATACAATTGTTTTTTGGGTTAATGATCCAATCATACCACGATCTGAGAGTAAAGATTCTTGAAGGTGTTCTACCAGAGCTAGGTGTTATTAAATACAAATTTAGATTTCAACATAGCGTTGAGGTCTTGGCGCCCATTAAAACAACATATCTTAGTAGAAAACAGTATATTTGTCAAGCAACAGTGAGGGCTATAGAAAATATTACACTTGTACCCTCAACGTGTGGGCTAGCAAAACTGTTACATTTGTCGCTACCAACATGGGGCATTAATAATAAACGCTACACTTGTCGCCGACAACTTGGGGCTGAAAACCTAATAACATTTGTGGAAGGAGAAGGGTATATATTTCTGTGCCTGTATTTTGGGGGTTATTTGTCGGTATCAGTGTATATCATTATGGGGGATGAGAAAGAAAAACAGATGAGGTTACGTCGTGGTCATCAACTGGAGAGTGATGATACGAGCAGTATGTCGAGTGATGGTAGTACCGGGGTAGCGGAGGTAAATCCCGATACTGAAACAGGGAGTGTATGCGGCCAACCAGAATTAAAAACTTTACTTCTCGAGTTTATGTATCAGAACAAAGTTAGTAGTGATGCCTTAAATGCAAAATTAGAACAGAATAATGCAAAATTAGAACAAAACAGTAGGGAAAATAAAGAGAGTAATAGGGAATTAAGCGATAGTTTAAACGCCAAATTAGAACAAAACAGTAGGGAAAATAGAGAGAGTACTGAAACTTTAAATGCTAAATTAGAACAAAACAGTAAGGAAATTAGTGTGAAAATGGAGCAGATTAGAGGAGAAATCAGAGGAGTAATGGAAGAGAAGGTTAAAGAGATCATTGCAGATGTAGACAAGAAATTAGGAAAAGTACAGGAGGAGTTGGAAAGTAGAATCAGCACACAGGCTGAAAATTTAAAGGAATTAGTTAAATTAGAAACACTGCAGGTTAAAAAGAAATTGGGGGGAGAAATTGACAAGATTCAAGTATCAACTAAAGAGGTTAAGGAACAGCTGGGGGGTAGAATTGAGAAAGTCCACTCGCAAATAGTTGCAGAAGTAAATTATTTAAGAGAGAGTAATAGAGAGAGCATTAGCAAGATTGAGGAGAAACAAGCAAAGCTATATGATAAAGTAGAAGAATCAGAAGGAAACATTAAATTAACAGTAAACAGTATTGAGAGGAAGGCTGAGGAGAAAATCGCAGAATTAGAATTAAAATTAAAAGCTAGGATCAGGCAAGAAAATAGTCAGAATAGGCCAGTTTTTGTGAATAGCACACACAGGGAGGTAGAACTGGGTAAGTTCAGCAATCGACAGGGGTGCCCAATGGAGTTCATGAACACTGTAGAAAATAAATTCGGGGAGAGTTTGGAAAATGGTAGTATTGAGTGGTGCCAGGTAGTTGAAATTTTAGAACAAGTGTTTGTGGGGGAAACGAGGAATTGGTTTGCTGTCCACAGAGACAAGTTTACTGATATTAATGATTTTAAAATGAAATTCTGTGAAAAGTTCTGGAATGAGGTTATTCAGTCGCAGCATCGTGAGGGAGTAGTGTGTGGTAAATATAACCCTAAAGGAAGCTCCACCATGACCGAATACTTTTAGGGCAGGTATTAGTGTGTAAATATCTGGATGGCTTGAAGGAGGAAAGTGATGTGGTAAGGTTGCTACTTAGGCACTTTCCCTATAGGATCAAGGAGGCTGCTTGTATCCAGAATGTAAAGACTATATCACAAGTTTTTGTGTCGTGTGGCCTCCTGAGAGGCCGAGTGCAGGTCTTTCTAGTCGACGCCCGTGGGCGACCTGCGCGTCGGGATGAGAGATGGAATGGATGAAGATGAATGAAATTGGGCAAGATGTGGAAGGAAGCGGCCGTGGCCTATCAGAAGGTACCGTCCCAGCATTTGCCTGGTGTTGAAAATAGGAAACCACGGAAAACCATTTCAAGGACGGCCGACGGTGGGGCTCGACCCCACGCTTCTACCGAGTCAGCAGAGAGCTTGGCCCCATGACCTAACACTGCGCTTTAGCCAGCGTAGCCACTGCTGTCGGTATATCACAAGTAGAAAATTTGTTAAGCACATTTGATGCACTAGGGAGAGGGGGTTATGAGGACAATTTCAATAGGAACCAGGGTAATAATAATAATAGGCCTAATGAAGCCAGGCATCAGGAAGTTCAAGGGAACGGTGGCGAAGGGGCCAACGCTCAAAATAGAAATAATAATAATCAGCTAAATCAGAACAGAGGAAATGGCTATGGTAATCAGTATCAAGGGAGGAACAATGATTTCAGGGGAAATCAAGGGAGGAACAATGATTACAGGGGAAATCAAGGGAGAAACAATGATCAAGGGAGAAATTATAATGACAATATTTACAACCAGAATAGGGGTCAAGGAAGAGGACAGCCTAGTGGTAGTAATATACAGCCAAACAATGACAACACAGCCCAGAACAACCAGACCAGTTCAGTAGTTAGTAATACTACGGCCAGCTGTAGCGGTTCTTTAAACGCGAACCAGGCTGCGAAGTAAGGTTAGAATCTCAGTCTGTAGCATGCCCTGTCCATACAATTATACAGGAACCCTATGACCTAAATGTAAGAAATGAATTATTACATGAACTAAATGATGAAGGTATTATTCAGGAAGTGGTTAGTAAGAGCCCCATAGTTAAATTTAACGTGTCCGAGGCGTACACAGATGTTTTAATTGATAGTGGTTGTATGAAGAGTTGCATAAGTAGTGCATTTTATGATAAAATGAAAGGAACTGGAGTAAATTTTGAGGAGATGCCAATTAAAAGCACTTTTGTTATCACAGCTGTTGGGAAGAGGTCTAAAGTAATTTCTAAGCAAGTTTTAGTAGACATTAAAATTAATAATCATGTAGAGAAGCAGATTTGCCTTGTAATTCCAAATTTAGTATTCAGTGTTATCTTGGGTTCAGAGTGGCTAAGTAGAGTGTCTGGTAACTTATGTTATGATGTAGGGAGTTTGAAATTTAAATGGGGAGATTCTTAAGTAGAAGTAGCGTTCAATGACCAAATTCAGAGGAGTAGTATTGTAGGTGTGATTTGTACTTTAAATGAGATATCGCCAGCTGTAGAGCGGGGTTCTCCATGTTTTGTGGGCAGTGTGATTACGAACGGAAGTCTAGAGGACTCGTTACGTGATGCTGCATTTCAGGGAAATATAGAGGATGAACAGTGTGTTCGGCTCTATGATGTGTTATTGTGTAATAGGAGAGTGTTTGAGGATCGCATTGGTATGGCCAATTGCTATACACATTCATTGAACGTTATTGATAGGTCAGTATTCACAGGACATAGATATCCTGTACCTTTCGCTTATCAGAGTGCAGTTGAGGAACAAATTAATCAGATGCTTGAAGATGGGATTATTGAGCACTCTAACAGTCCATATGTTAATTATTTGATCACGGTACCCAAGACCGACGGCACAGTTCGTATTTGTTTAGACGCTCGTTTGGTTAACAGTAGAATTAGTTCAGGTCAGCTGAAATCTATGTCAATAGAGGAATAAATGCAAACATTTGAGGGGAAGAAGTAGTTCACTTGTGTAGATTTGAGTTCCAGTTTTTGGCAAGTGCCACTTATGTACAAAGATAGACCATTTACAGCTTTTAGTCATAAATATAACCTTTATCAATTTTGTAGAACACCTTATGGGTTAAAGAGTAGTTCAGCAGCTTTAATTAGGGCTTTAAACATCGCATTAGGGGATGACACAGGAGAGTTTGTAACCATTTACATAGATGATATGGTAATTAGTTCACGCAGTTTTGAGGAGCATCTACGTCATTTAGACATAGTTTTTCAGAAGTTAAATCAGGCAGGGTTCACTTTGAAGCTGTCTAAGTCGTCATTCTGTCTGTCAGAAGTGACATTTTTAGGTCATAGAGTGTCGAGTAGAGGTGTAACACCAGAAGAAAGTAGGGTTAATAAGATACTTAACGCAGAGGTGCCACAGAATGTTAAACAGTGCTGAAATATCCGTTAAAAGATAAGGAATATGTGGTTATGACAGATGCTTCACATATAGGCATTGCTGGAGTATTAGGTCAGAAAGATGATGAGGGTAATCTGTGCATTGTATCTTTAGCCTCGCGAGGACTGACTGCAGCAGAGAAAAGATACACGATTACTGAGTTAGAGCTTTTAGGTATTGTTTTCAGTTTAGGGAAATTTAGAATGTATTTAGTAGGGGGGAAATTTGAGATCCATACGGATCACCATGCACTACTGTATATGAGGACTTGTAAACTCAGTTCTAACAGAGTTAGTAGGTGGATTCTTGCTCTGCAGGAATACGAATTCACAGTTAAATATATTAAAGGTAAAGATAACATTCTTGCAGACATGCTATCAAGGGACACTAATTTATGTAGGGATTACCCTGTGGTTAAAGCAGAGGACGGGATTTTAATATGTGCATGTGTGGACAGTAGCAACAGGGCATCGTTACAGACACTGAGAAATATGCTAGTGGAGCAACGTGATGACGTTAAGTTAAAGGAGCCACTGGCAAGGTTGGAAGCAGGTGACGCAGAAACATTTATAGTTTCCAAACGTATTGGGAAAACAGCATATGTGATGGAGAATAGTGAGGGAAACAGATTATACGGGACCTATAATATACATAGTCTCCGAAAGTATGTGTCATAAAGTGAGGATGTTTAGCTGGCGAGCCAGCCTATCAAATGAGTAAGTGTGGTATTTGGTGCGTGGGAGGAGTTGGTCTTCCAGGCAGGCGTATCAGAAGTCACACAGGGGGGTAGTATGTAAGTAAATGAGAGTTTTTAAGGTACAGGGAAATATGACGGGATTGTCGGATGCTCTTGAGCACTAAAATGTCTCGATACACCAAGGCCAGAATTTGGTAGCGCTGGTGAATTCCCATTTGTCTCCTTGAGATGGGTGAGCGCTTGAACAGGGTATTTTTGCTTAAGGCGTCCACGAGACAAAAGATGGGCCATCAGAAGGCGAGACAGCCCTTCATGAAACTCATACATATCAGCACACGTGATTTCTGTTTACGGCCTCGCCATGTAAGATTTGTAAGTGTGTAATTTAAGGTAATTTGTACAAAGGTATCATTTGTGTGAGGAGAACTGGTCTGTGTTGAGAACTAGTATTAAGTAGAATATGGTCTACGGGAACTTAAGAAGACAGGGCGATTACGGCACAGAAATATTTGGTGTTATATGTAATGCGCACTTACTGTTTTTTTTTCAGAAGTCAATATTAATTTAATCTACTTTAAAGAGAGATTAAGTATTATGGTCACGAGGCGCTGCCACAATAGTGTGATCGTGTGCTCAGTGATAAGTGAGATTAAAATTTCACCATAAGGAAGGGACCTCCAGTGAAATTAGGAAGTTCTATGGTGATATAAATATATCAGAACACCTTCAATGCGTGTGATATGACATCATAAATACATAGTGCTCACTCATTAATTATGTCTTTTTTCCAACATAGAGAAATTTGAGAGGCGGAAATATCCGTGGAACACTATTCTATGTGAAAAACATTGGACTGGTTGCAAAGTGCAATCTATAGTGACAACAAACTTTGACGCAAAGTGCGTAAAGAAAAATTATGAGTGTATATATCTGTAATTTAAGGTGATTTCATTTATGTAATATGTATTTTGGATGGGGATTATTAACGTGTCTGGGATAATCGGATAATGGACCGTCGTCACGGTAAATCATCCGATGATCCGCGGTGAATATGTAACGTGTTTTTCGAGGGGTTTTCATGCCACTGGCATAAGTCAGTAGGAAGCCATTCTATATTTATTTACGCGGCAAATTGTTCAGCCAAGAGAATTTTTCATGTTAATTTATTATTATTATTATTAATTTATTATAATTATTATTAAGGTATTTTTCGGAGCATTTTATAAAATTATAAGCATACAGATAGGTTTTCTATGTCTTAGAAAACCCTATCAAGCAAATTATTACGAACGACAATATCATAGGAAATCATATGATTACGGAATTTAACGGAGTTTCGTCAGTTAGGGTATATTGAGAGACATGAGTCACTGGAAATTCAAATACAGGCTTAATCTTGTCGGGAAGCATGACGCAATCCTGCGTTGCAGCTTAAAGAAAAGGCGGATGTATGGAACGGAAAACGACTTCACCCTACCGCCGAGTATAATGAGCCAGAGTGGGGATGTAGCGCATGGGGAGCAGCCAATCAGTGGAGACGACGTAAGCTGGAAGTCGGCTTAAGAGTGGGGATGCGGCGGGTGCATATATGGTTGGCACGCCGTGGAAACGGGGACTATCGTTATAAAATTTAACCAGTATCGTTGCACGAGTGAGTGGCTCCGATGTTCAGTGGAGTTAGCGACTATCGTTATAAAATTTAACCAGTATCGTTGCACGAGTGAGTGGCTCCGATGTTCAGTGGAGTTAGCGACTATCTTTGTGAAACTTAACCGTGGTGGTTGTACGTGTTGGTTCCGATGTACGGACCATAAATCTTCATATCTACAAATATATCATCAACAACGAAGAAGATGGCGACATCCAGGAGGCTGTGGGAAGCTCACTTCAACATCCAGTACGAGGGAAATGCTACAGCAATTTCCAGTGGTAAGCGCGAATTACGCAGAAATACGCAATCTCTCATTTTTCTTTGTTTCATATTCAGTAATTCAGTAAATTCATAGCTTGGGATTAAGAGTAAAATCTGTAATTTATCCGACTCCGTTTTCACGTAATTTTCTAGCGATAACATTCAAATCGCTACGCTCCAATTTAAATTCAAACTTATTATTATTATTAATTTTGCTATACTTGTTTTTTATACAATAAATTCATTTCTTTTACAATGCAATCTTTGTTTTCAGTAGGTAGCATTAGATATAGACCAATTCCTTCTCCTGATACAATTGTTTTTTGGGTTAATGATCCAATCATACCACGATCTGAGAGTAAAGATTCTTGAAGGTGTTCTACCAGAGCTAGGTGTTGTTAAATACAAATTTAGATTTCAACATAGCGTTGAGGTCTTGGCGCCCATTAAAACAACATATCTTAGTAGAAAACAGTATATTTGTCACGCAACAGTGAGGGCTATAGAAAATATTACACTTGTACGCTCAACGTGTGGGCTAGCAAAACTGTTACATTTGACGCTACCAACATGGGGCATTAATTAACGCTACAATGCCAATGATTAATCTGTATGGATCTAGGCCTATCTAGAATAATGACGAAATTAAGTTGGTAATATCGAAATTTCTAATTAGTTCGAAATACTGTATACTGAACCCGCTGAGCTAAGGTTCATGTGATATTTTTCATGACACCACATTTATGATGGGATGTAGTACCTTTGAACACACCCAGAAAGCTACGAGAAGCTGAGAACTTATACAATTCTCTTTGAAGTAGCGGAGAATCGCACTTTTGACTTTGGTGAAGTCTGCTAATTATTTATCTGAGGTCTTATTAACCAATTTTATCTTTCTACGAGACTCAGAATATTCCATTTCGTCATTCAGTATTATTGAAACATTTTGGAGAATGTTTTTTCACTTTAAGGTAAGGTAATATCATTGCAGATACGCAAATAGGAATGTAAGTAGTCGCTCAACGACTTAGTTTTGACGACTTGCTTCCACGAGGAACGCAGTTCCTTGCACTACGTCTGGAGAATCCGCCCTGTGTAGGCGTGTAATAATATCCGTCGCATAAGACGTGGCAAACAGTCCGCTTTTCAGCGTGGAAATCATTATCGAGTGCCATCGAGCACAATTATACTACGAATCACTGTTGTTGATGTGCAGTGATCAACACGAATTGTGTAGTGAATTATTTGGCAAGTATTGTGAAATTTACGACAATACTGTAGCACCACATTTTTTCAACGTGTTTGTGGAGGGCCGAGAGCCTGGTGCGGAAATATACAGGCAAATGTGAGATTATTACTTTAAACAAGTGTGATTATAAAAGTACATTATACACAAATTGCTGCGGTGAATTTATCCGTAATAAAACGACGCCCATTTCACGGATGCCACGTGATAGAAAAAGTAGCGTCTGTACACGTGTGGAACCGCAGAACAGTGCATGGCCATTTATCATTTACATCTGCAAAGTGTAGAGGCTGTGTTACCAGTTTTATTTAAAGCCTGTGATATCTACGACGAATACTGTAATTTTCAAGTGATAATAATGAACTACTACAAGTCTTATTCTACCGCCCACGTGGTCAACTTTTTCAACACCATGTTCGAGACCGAGACCATGGGCTAATACCATTATGGTATGAGGGAGATGTCTCGGATGGGACCAGCTTGATTATGGAACTTCTAGAACATCGGACGAGAAGGAAGGAACCGAGGATGCGTTTCCTAGGCATGTCCAGTCCATTCACGAGGTCAACTACAGGGACAGACCGAACCCTGGTCTTTGGGAGAACCAAGATGGAAGTTCTGATGAGGACGATGCCAATCCTGAAAGCCAGAGGTGCTTTTGTTCAACCCTTGTCGTTAGACAGAGAGCTAAGTGCGGGCTCATTCATATCGTGAGTTTTGTACACCCTTCCTTGTTCTAGTTTCTGGTGGTATAGTTAGATTAGTGTAGTTAGTGAACCAACCGAACTTAGTGACAGCCATTTCATAGGTAGGGAATGTAATTAGTCTAATTAGATGTCATTTATTTGCAGTGATTGTGAGTCACCCTTGGGTCTGACATTTTGGTCAACCCTGGTGCAGCTTGATGGACGTTGTAGAACGTCAATTTCTGTCTATTGCTAAACGTGACTGTAGTCATTTTGAGGTTACTTTGTTTAACCCTATCTGGGGTGATTTTTCAAGTCTTTGCAGACTCTAGTTATGGCAATCTGACGCCATGGTTATATTTCTTTAACTGCACTTTTTGCAGCCAGTCTATATTACACCCCTGACTTCGATAGAGCAGTCGTATCATTTGGGTAATCGACTGTAATTACCAGTTTTGTAACTGCATTATATTTCATTAGAGATGTGCTCAGAAGCCATCCAGGTCAAGTGTGGACCTTATAAGTAATAGGGAGGTATCGTTGTTGTCTAGCATCGAACCCAGTTCCCAACGTATCATTAAGCAGATCCAGCAGAGAGTGGTATTTGCGCCACAATTATTATTTTGTTGTGTCAAGTGTGATGACACGTGTTTATTTGATGTTTGATACAAGTCAGAAATAGAGTATTTTATCTTTGAGGGCAGAGAGCTCCAGCAATGAGTGACATTGCTACCTTTTAAATGTATTTGATGTGAAAGACAGAGTTATATGATTGTATTCAGATTTATAGCGTGCTTTTTATGCACATATTCTTCGAGGTTTATAACCTATGGTAAAGGTATTATTATGAGGCCAGTTGTACAGTTATTATTTTGCTTAAATTGCCGGCCTAGTTAGTGTGTTGTGTCATACAGCGCAGGAATCTTGTAGCCTGCGGCGACACGAACAGGTTTTGTGTATTCTACTCAGCGCCCGTGTGAGAGCGCATGCTTCTAAGTGAGACAGACTGATGTTAACATAGGACAGAATGCTTTTAGCATTCACTTTCCCTTTCATTGCAGTTATAGCTTATGGAACCCAGTGTCCATTCTTGTATCTGATCATATGTTCTGTAGATTGTCATTTGTTAGTTAAACGCTGTTGCGTGTACCGTTGTTTTGATGAGTACAGTTATGTCAGGTTTCTATAGTACGTTGTAAGCTAGCCCCGCTAGGGAGGTTTTTCATGTATGATGGTATTGTGTGTACCATGTCCGGGACTGTTCCCGTTGACCAGATATTTAGGGAGGGTAACTGATTGTGTCCAAGCCCATCCCAGAGTTATTGAACGCGAGCTGTGCGCCGCTGGTAACTTGTGTTATTGTGTGTCCGAGTTGTTATTGCTCGTTGATTGTATTCCGACTTTTGAGTCGAGGCTTTTTGGCAGAGATGATCTCAAGGGAGACGCTCCGTGCCCAGGCTTGTCAGTATTATTCGACATAAACCAACGATAACCTAAACCGACATCTTAATAATAAAACGCATAATTTTGATAAACAAAAGCTAACTAACGAATTCTTTCTATTTAACCGTGTTCATTTGCATTTGGAACCTGCTGACATAGCCGTGCTAATGAAGGTATTTCCTGGAGGAAATGACTTGAGGACAGCTGACACTTTTTTTGTTGCGACTGAAGCTTGCTCGAACCTTGAGTTCGTAGCTGGTGGAGCGCAGGCCATACGATGTTAGACGTAGTTTTTACTGCGCAGTCGTCACCGTAATTACACACATTAGATGACTATGGCTTACAAACAGTAAACCAAGGTGTAGGCAGGCATTTGAATAAAACTGTGGTCTCTTATTTATTTATTTATGATGTAAAAGAGTATGAATCCTCTATGTTACCCTTTTGTGTGCTGATTGGCACTTAGTTCCTCAGAATGACTTAGATGTTTTTTTTTATATGGCTGGTCACTTAGCTTTGACTGTAACTGTTTGATATTACGGACGTCACCGCCGTAAATTTTGTTATTAATTGATAGAACTTAGCTAGATGAATTAACGTTAAATGTAAATGTGGAGATGGTATCATCCTAACTTAGATTTGCTTTGCTACCCTGTTAAATGTAAATTCTGATAATAGCTTGATCTTGTAACTTGACCTAAGGATTTGCGTCGTACCATTTTCCTAGTGTTGCTGTTGTTGCTTTATTATTGTGAGACAGATCTTTCGCGAGGGTTTACTGTAACTTCTCAGGTAGTAACCTGCTCTTTATTTTTGATTATTTATTAGCTTGCGGATTAGCCGATAGAAACCCTCCGAACTAGGCTAGGGGTTTGTAAAATTTACAATACATTTTCACGGTGTTTTACATAAGTCTGGATGTTTCTTTTCTCAGTCTAGTTTTTAAGGTGAACCTTTCCTTAGGCAGTCTATGACCTTCGTCACCATGTACCACGATCCCCGTGGACTACAGTTTCTCGTGCCGCTTTGGCCTATTTGGAAGTTCACCTGATCCTCACGGCAGTTAGGTCCGGCGGATGAGATGTTAGGGAAGTCATTGCGGTTGTTGGCTATCCTGGCAGCTCCTCTGACGGGCTCAATACCTGGCATAATGTAGCCTATTAGAGAACTACAGTTGGCTGCCCAGGTGACTGAATATATTCTTAGTTCCATCTCTTAAGGTACAGACTACAAAATTTGGTTGAAGTCCAATGGATAGCATGGACTTTACATGCAGTTAAACATTGGATCTAAGAGAGCGCGTAAAATCATGTTGGCAACAATGACATACATGTACTGGTCAGAAATAATCTGATCTATTGTTGTGTCAATTTTGAATGAAATCCATTAGGCCTAGTTAGTATAGACGTTACATGTATTTAAAGTTGGACCACTAAGCAGGCCTAGAACCATGTTGGTAGCACTGACGTGTATAAGTTACTCCAAATTAATATAGAATGTCAGGTACTATACGTGTGCATAGTTTAAAGCTGTCGGCTTGCATACTTTCGGATATATGGGTATTTGGATTTAAAAAATGAGAGCATTTAATAACAGTTGGCAGACCTGGTGGCTCTTAAGAATATGCCCAGTCATATCTGTTTATGTACACATAGCACATACGAAATTTGGTTGAAATCCAATTGATAGTGTAGAAGTTATATGCATTTAAAATTTGGACTTATCAGCAGGCTTAGAATCATTTTGGAAACACTGCGATGTATGGCCTCCTGGAAATTAAACTGCAATATTATTATCTATACGTGTGCCTATTCTGAAATAGCTCCCATCCATACCTTCCATGATATCCGACATGGAGCTCAAATTTCAATTGCGGATTTCAGCAGTTGGTAGCACTGACATCATTTTCAAATATGGTCTGAGATATTCAGGTAGAGATCTTTTCTGCTACCAAATTTTGTTTCGATTGCTGCAGCCGTTTAGGAGTTGATAGGGACACACACACACACACACACAGCCAGCCAGACAGATAGACACACATTTGCCCGATCTCATAAGTCTACTTTTTCCTCATTTTTGCAAAATGTGAAAAGTAGGCTAAAAAATGCAATACAATACAATACAACACAACACAATACAATGCAATACAATGCAATACAATACAATGCAATACAATGCAATGCAATGCAATACAATACAATACAATACAATGCAATACAATGCAATACAATGCAATACAATACAATGCACTTCAATAAAATACAATACAATGCAATACAATACAATACCATACAATGCAATACAATACAATACAATGCAATACAATACAATGCAATACAATGCAATACAATACAATGAAATACAATACAATACAATGCAATACAATACAATACAATACAATGCAATACAATGCAATACAATGCAATACAATACAATGCACTTCAATAAAATACAATACAATGCAATACAATACAATACAATGCAATACAATGCAATACAATACAATGCAATACAATACAATGCAATACAATACAATACAATACAATACAATACAATACAATACAATACAATGCAATACAATACAATACAATGCAATACAATACAATACAATACAATGCAATACAATGCATTACAATACAATGCAATACAATGCAATACAATACAATACAATGCAATACAATACAATGCAATACAATGCAATACAATACAATGCAATACAATACAATACAATGAAATACAATGCAATACAATACAATGCAATACAATACAATACAATGCAATGCAATACAATGCAATACAATGCAATGCAATGCAATACAATACAATGAAATAAAATGCAATACAATACAATACAATACAATGCAATACAATACAATACAATACAATGCAATACAATACAATGCAATACAATACAATAAAATACAATGCAATGCAATACAATACAATGAAATACAATGCAATACAATACAATGCAATACAATACAATACAATGCAATGCAATACAATACAATGAAATACAATGCAATACAATACAATGCAATACAATACAATGCACTTCAATAAAATACAATACAATGCAATACAATACAATACAATGAAATACAATACAATGCAATAGAATAGAATACAATACAATACAATACAATACAATACAATACAATGCAATACAATGCAATACAATGCAATACAATACAATGCACTTCAATAAAATACAATACAATGCAATACAATACAATACAATGCAATACAATGCAATACAATACAATGCAATACAATACAATGCAATACAATACAATACAATACAATACAATGCAATACAATACAATACAATGCAATACAATACAACACAATGCAATACAATACAATACAATACAATGCAATACAATACAATCCAATACAATGCAATACAATGCAATACAATGCAATACAATACAATGCAATGCAATACAATACAATGAAATACAATGCAATACAATACAATGCAATACAATACAATACAATACAATGCAATACAATACAATGCAATACAATGCAATACAATACAATGCAATGCAATACAATACAATGAAATAAAATGCAATACAATACAATGCAATACAATACAATACAATACAATACAATACAATACAATGCAATACAATACAATACAATACAATACAATGCAATACAATACAATGCAATACAATACAATACAATACAATGCAATGCAATACAATACAATGAAATACAATGCAATACAATACAATGCAATACAATACAATGCAATGCAATACAATACAATGAAATACAATGCAATACAATACAATGCAATACAATGCAATACAATACAATACAATGCAATGAAATACAATGCAATACAATACAATACAATGCAATGCAATACAATACAATGAAATACAATGCAATACAATACAATGCAATACAATGCAATACAATACAATACAATGCAATACAATACAATGCAATACAATACAATGCCATACAATACAATACAATACAATATAATACAATACAATACAATGCAATACAATACAATGCAATGCAATACAATACAATACAATACAATGCAATACAATACAATACAATGCAATACAATACAATACAATACAATGCAATGCAATACAATACAATACAATACAATGCAATACAATACAATACAATGCAATGCAATGCAATACAATACAATACAATACAATGCAATACAATACAATGCAATACAATGCAATACAATGCAATGCAATACAATACAATACAATACAATACAATACAATGCAATGCAATACAATACAATACAATGCAATACAATACAATACAATGCAATACAATACAATGCAATACAATACAATACAATGCAATACAATACAATGCAATACAATACAATACAATACAATAAAATACAATGCAATGCAATACAATGCAATACAATACAATACAATACAATGCAATAAAATGCAACACAATACAATGCAATACAATGCAATACAATACAATACAATGCAATACAATGCAATACAATACAATGCAATACAATACAATACAATACAATACAATGCAAGGCAATACAATGCAATGCAATACAATACAATACAATGCAATACAATACAATGCAATACAATACAATACAATACAATACAATACAATACAATACAATGCAATACAATACAATACAATGCAATACAATTCAATGCAATACAATACAATACAATGCAATGCAATACAATTCAATACAATACAATACAATGCAATACAATACAATGCAATACAATACAATACAATACAATACAATACAATACAATACAATGCAATACAATACAATGCAACACAATACAATGCAATACAATACAATGCAATACAATACAATACAATGCAATGCAATGCAATACAATACAATGCACTACAATACAATACAATACAATGCAATGCAATACAATGCAATACAATACAATGCAATACAATACAATGCAATACAATACAATACAATACAATGCAATACAATACAATACAAAACAATACAATACAATACAATACAATGCAATACAATACAATACAATACAATACAATACAATACAATACAATACAATGCAATACAATACAATCCAATGCAATGCAATACAATACAATACAATGCAATACAATACAATGCAACACAATACAATGCAATACAATACAATACAATGCAATACAATACAATACAATGCAATGCAATACAATGCAATACAATACAATACAATGCAATACAATGCAATACAATACAATGCAATACAATACAATACAATGCAATGCAATACAATGCAATGCAACACAATACAATGCAATACAATACAATACAATACAATGCAATGCAATACAATACAATACAATGTAATACAATACAATGCAATACAATACAATACAATACAATACAATACAATGCAATACATTACAATACAATACAATACAATACAATACAATACAATACAATACAATGCACTTCAATAAAATACAATACAATACAATACAATACAATACAATGGAATACAATACAATACAATACAATACCATGCAACACAATACAATACAATGCAATGCAATACAATGAAATACAATGCAATACAATACCATGCAATACAATACAATGCAATACAATACAATGCAATACAATGCAATACAATACAATACAATACATTACAATACAATGCAATACAATACAATGCAACACAATACAATGCAATACAATACAATACAATGCAACACAATACAATGCAATACAATACAATGCAATGCAATGCAATGCAATACAATACAATGCAATACAATACAATACAATGCAATGCAATACAATACAATGCAATACAATACAATGCAATACAATACAATACAATACAATACAATTCAATACAATACAATACAATACAATACAATGCAATACAATACCAAGCAATAAAATACAATGCATTACAATACAATACAATACAATGCAATACAATACAATGCAATACAATGCAATACAATACAATACAATACAATACAATGCAATGCAATACAATACAATACAATACAATGCAATACAATACAATGCAATGCAATACAATACAATACAATACAATACAATACAATGCAATGCAATGCAATACAATACAATACAATACAATACAATACAATACAATACAATACAATACAATGCAATACAATGCAATACAATACAATGCAATACAATACAAGGCAGTACAATACAATGCAATACAATACAATGCAATACAATGCAATACAATACAATACAATACAATGCAATACAATACAATACAATACAATTCAATACAATGCAATACAATGCAATACAATACAATACAATACAATACAATGCAATACAAAACAATACAATACAATGCAATACAATAAAATACAATGCAATACAATGCAATACAATACAATGCAATGCAATACAATACAATACAATGCAATACAATACAATACAATACAATACAATACAATGCAATACAATACAATACAATACAATACAATGCAATGCAATACAATACAATACAATGCAATACAATGCAATGCAATGCAATACAATGCAATACAATACAATGCAATACAATACAATACAATGCAATACAATACAATGCAATGCAATACAATACAATACAATACAATGCAATACAATACAATGCAACACAATACAATGCAATACAATACAATACAATGCAATGCAATACAATACAATACAATGCAACACAATACAATACAATGCAATACAATGCAATACAATACAATGCAACACAATACAATGAAATACAATACAATACATTGCAATGCAATACAATACAATGCAATACAATACAATGCAATGCAATACAATGCAATACAATACAATACAATACAATGCAATACAATACAATACAATGCAATGCAATACAATACAATACAATACAATACAATACAATACAATACAATACAATGCAATACAATACAATACAATACAATGCAATACAATACAATGCAATACAATACAATACAATGCAATGCAATACAATACAATGAAATACAATGCAATACAATACAATGCAATACAATACAATGCAATGCAATACAATACAATGAAATACAATGCAATACAATACAATGCAATACAATGCAATACAATACAATACAATGCAATGAAATACAATGCAATACAATACAATACAATACAATGCAATGCAATACAATACAATGAAATACAATGCAATACAATACAATGCAATACAATGCAATACAATACAATACAATGCAATACAATACAATTCAATACAATGCAATACAATACAATGCCATACAATACAATACAATACAATATAATACAATACAATACAATGCAATACAATACAATGCAATACAATACAATGCAATGCAATACAATACAATACAATACAATGCAATACAATACAATACAATGCAATACAATACAATACAATACAATACAATACAATGCAATGCAATACAATACAATACAATACAATGCAATACAATACAATACAATGCAATGCAATGCAATACAATACAATACAATACAATGCAATACAATACAATGCAATACAATGCAATACAATGCAATGCAATACAATACAATACAATACAATACAATACAATACAATACAATACAATGCAATGCAATACAATACAATACAATGCAATACAATACAATACAATGCAATACAATACAATGCAATACAATACAATACAATGCAATACAATACAATGCAATACAATACAATACAATACAATACAATAAAATACAATGCAATGCAATACAATGCAATACAATACAATACAATACAATACAATACAATGCAATAAAATGCAACACAATACAATGCAATACAATGCAATACAATACAATACAATGCAATACAATGCAATACAATACAATGCAATACAATACAATACAATACAATACAATGCAAGGCAATACAATGCAATGCAATACAATACAATACAATGCAATACAATACAATGCAATACAATACAATACAATACAATACAATACAATACAATACAATGCAATACAATACAATACAATACAATGCAATACAATTCAATGCAATACAATACAATACAATGCAATGCAATACAATTCAATACAATACAATACAATGCAATACAATACAATGCAATACAATACAATACAATACAATACAATACAATACAATGCAATGCAATACAATACAATGCAACACAATACAATGCAATACAATACAATGCAATACAATACAATACAATGCAATGCAATGCAATACAATACAATGCACTACAATACAATACAATACAATGCAATGCAATACAATGCAATACAATACAATGCAATACAATACAATGCAATACAATACAATACAATACAATGCAATGCAATACAATACAATACAATACAATACAATACAATACAATGCAATACAATACAATACAATACAATACAATACAATACAATACAATACAATACAATACAATACAATACAATACAATACAATGCAATACAATACAATCCAATGCAATGCAATACAATACAATACAATGCAATACAATACAATGCAACACAATACAATGCAATACAATACAATACAATGCAATACAATACAATACAATGCAATGCAATACAATGCAATACAATACAATACAATGCAATACAATGCAATACAATACAATGCAATACAATACAATATAATGCAATGCAATACAATGCAATGCAACACAATACAATGCAATACAATACAATACAATGCAATGCAATACAATACAATACAATGTAATACAATACAATGCAATACAATACAATACAATACAATACAATACAATACAATACAATACAATACAATACAATACAATGCAATACATTACAATACAATACAATACAATACAATACAATACAATACAATGCACTTCAATAAAATACAATACAATACAATACAATACAATACAATACAATACAATGGAATACAATACAATACAATACAATACCATGCAACACAATACAATACAATGCAATGCAATACAATGAAATACAATGCAATACAATACCATGCAATACAATACAATGCAATACAATACAATACAATACAATACAATGCAATACAATGCAATACAATACAATACAATACAATACATTACAATACAATGCAATACAATACAATGCAACACAATACAATGCAATACAATACAATACAATGCAACACAATACAATGCAATACAATACAATGCAATGCAATGCAATGCAATACAATACAATGCAATACAATACAATGCAATGCAATACAATACAATGCAATACAATACAATGCAATACAATACAATACAATACAATACAATGCAATACAATACAATACAATACAATACAATGCAATACAATACCATGCAATAAAATACAATGCATTACAATACAATACAATACAATGCAATACAATACAATGCAATACAATGCAATACAATACAATACAATACAATACAATGCAATGCAATGCAATACAATACAATACAATGCAATACAATACAATGCAATGCAATACAATACAATACAATACAATACAATGCAATGCAATGCAATGCAATACAATACAATACAATACAATACAATACAATACAATACAATACAATGCAATACAATGCAATACAATACAATGCAATACAATACAAGGCAGTACAATACAATGCAATACAATACAATGCAATACAATGCAATACAATACAATACAATACAATGCAATACAATACAATACAATACAATTCAATACAATGCAATACAATGCAATACAATACAATACAATACAATACAATACAATACAATGCAATACAAAACAATACAATACAATGCAATACAATAAAATACAATGCAATACAATGCAATACAATACAATGCAATGCAATACAATACAATACAATGCAATACAATACAATACAATACAATACAATGCAATACAATACAATACAATACAATACAATACAATACAATGCAATGCAATACAATACAATACAATGCAATACAATGCAATGCAATGCAATACAATGCAATACAATACAATGCAATACAATACAATACAATGCAATACAATACAATGCAATGCAATACAATACAATACAATACAATGCAATACAATACAATGCAACACAATACAATGCAATACAATACAATACAATGCAATGCAATACAATACAATACAATGCAACACAATACAATACAATGCAATACAATGCAATACAATACAATGCAACACAATACAATGAAATACAATACAATACAATGCAATGCAATACAATACAATACAATGCAATACAATACAATGCAATGCAATACAATGCAATACAATACAATACAATACAATGCAATACAATACAATACAATGCAATGCAATACAATACAATACAATACAATACAATACAATACAATACAATACAATGCAATACAATACAATACAATACAATACAATACAATACAATACAATACAATACAACACAATACAATACAATACAATACAATACAATGCAATACAATACAATGCAATACAATACAATGCAATACAATGCAACACAATACAATACAATACAATACAATACAATACAATACAATGCAATACAATACAATGCAATACAATACAATGCAATACAATACATACAATGCAATACAATACAATACAATACAATGCAATACAATGCAATGCAATACAATACAATGCAATACAATACAATACAATTCAATGCAATACAATACAATGCAATACAATACAATACAATACAATACAATACAATGCAATGCAATACAATACAATGCAATGCAATGCAATACAATACAATACAATACAATACAATACAATACAATACAATACAATACAATACAATGCAATACAATACAATACAATGCAATACAATGCAACACAATACAATGCAATACAATACAATACAATGCAATACAATGCAATACAATACAATGCAATACAATACAATACAATGCAATGCAATACAATGCAATGCAATACAATACAATACAATACAATGCAATACAATACAATGCAATACAATACAATACAATAAAATACAATACAATACAATACAATGCAATGCAATACAATACAATGCAATGCAATGCAATACAATACAATACAATACAATACAATACAATACAATACAATACAATACAATGCAATGCAATACAATGAAATACAATACAATACAATACAATACAATGCAATACAATGCAACACAATACATTGCAATACAATGCAATACAATACAATGCAATACAATGCAATACAATGCAATGCAATACAATACAATACAATACAATGCAATGCAATACAATGCAATGCAATACAATACAATGCAATACAATACAATGCAATACAATACAATACAATACAATACAATACAATACAATGCAATACAATACAATACAATGCAATACAATACAATGCAATACAATTCAATGCAATACAATACAATACAATACAATGCAATGCAATACAATTCAATACAATACAATACAATGCAATACAATACAATGCAATACAATACAATACAATACAATGCAATGCAATACAATACAATGCAACACAATGCAATGCAATACAATACAATGCAATACAATACAATACAATACAATACAATACAATACAATGCAATACAATACAATGCAACACAATACAATGCAACACAATACAATGCAATACAATACAATACAATACAATGCAATGCAATACAATACAATGCAATACAATACAATACAATGCAATACAATGCAACACAATACAATACAATACAATACAATACAATACAATACAATACAATACAATACAATACAATACAATGCAACACAATACAATGCAATACAATACAATACAATACAATACAATACAATACAATGCAATACAATGCAATACAATACAATGCAATACAATACAATACAATGCAATGCAATACAATACAATGCAATACAATACAATACAATACAATACAATACAATACAATACAATGCAATACAATACAATGCAACACAATACAATGCAATGCAATACAATACAATACAATGCAATACAATACAATACAATGCAATACAATGCAACACAATACAATACAATGCAATACAATGCAATACAATACAATGCAATACAATACAATACAATGCAATGCAATACAATGCAATGCAACACAATACAATGCAATACAATACAATACAATGCAATACAATACAATACAACACAATACAATGCAATGCAATACAATGCAATACAATACAATACAATACAATACAATGCAATACAATACAATACAATACAATACAATACAATGCAATACAATACAATGCAATGCAATACAATACAATACAATACAATACAACACAATACAATGCAATGCAATACAATACAATGCAATGCAATACAATGCAATGCAATACAATACAATACAATGCAATACAATACAATGCAATACAATACAATACAATACAATACAATGCAATGCAATACAATACAATGCAATGCAATGCAATACAATACAATACAATACAATACAATACAATGCAATGCAATACAATGCAATACAATACAATACAATACAATACAATACAATACAATGCAATACAATGCAACACAATACAATGCAATACAATGCAATACAATACAATACAATGCAATACAATGCAATACAATACAATACAATGCAATACAATGCAATACAATACAATGCAATACAATACAATACAATGCAATGCAATACAATACAATACAATACAATACAATGCAATACATTACAATACAATACAATACAATACAATACAATGCAATACAATACAATGCAATACAATACAATGCAATACAATACAATACAATACAATGCAATGCAATGCAATACAATACAATACAATACAATGCAATACAATGCAATACAATACAATACAATACAATACAATGCAATAAAATACAATGCAATACAATACAATACAATGCAATGCAATACAATTTAATACAATACAATGCAATACAATGCAATACAATACAATACAATGCAATACATGCAATACAATACAATACAATACAATACAATACAATACAATGCAATGCAATACAATGCAATACAATACAATACAATACAATGCAATACAATGCAACACCATACAATGCAATACAATGCAATACAATACAATACAATGCAATACAATGCAATACAATACAATGCAATACAATACAATACAATGCAATGCAATACAATGCAATGCAATGCAATACAATACAATACAATGCAATACAATACAATGCAATACAATACAATACAATACAATACAATACAATACAATACAATACAATGCAATACAATGCAATACAATACAATACAATGCAATACAATACAATGCAATACAATTCAATGCAATACAATACAATACAATGCAATGCAATACAATTCAATACAATACAATACAATGCAATACAATACAATGCAATACAATACAATACAATACAATGCAATGCAATACAATACAATGCAATACAATACAATGCAATACAATACAATGCAATGCAATGCAATACAATACAATGCAATACAATACAATACAACACAATACAATGCAATGCAATGCAATACAATGCAATACAATACAATACAATACAATACAATGCAATACAATACAATACAATACAATACAATGCAATACAATACAATGCAATGCAATACAATACAATACAATACAATACAACACAATACAATGCAATGCAATGCAATACAATGCAATACAATACAATACAATACAATGCAATACAATACAATACAATGCAATACAATACAATACAATACAATACAATGCAATGCAATACAATACAATGCAATACAATGCAATACAATACAATGCAATACAATACAATGCAATACAATACAATACAATGCAATACAATACAGTACAATGCAATACAATACAATACAATACAATACAATACAATACAATACAATACAATACAATACAATACAATACAATACAATACAATGCAATACAATACAATTACAATACAATACAATACAATGCAATACAATGCAATACAATACAATGCAATACAATGCAATACAATGCAATACAATACAATGCAATACAATACAATGCAATACAATACAATACAACACAATACAATACAATGCAATGCAATACAATGCAATACAATACAATACAATACAATACAATACAATACAATACAATGCAATGCAATACAATACAATACAATGAAATACAATGCAATACAATACAATGCAATACAATGCAATGCAATACAATACAATACAATGCAATGCAATGCAATACAATACAATACAATACAATACAATGCAATGCAATACAATACAACACAATACAATGCAATGCAATGCAATGCAATACAATGCAATACAATACAATACAATACAATACAATTCAATACAATGCAATACAATACAATACAATACAATACAATGCAATGCAATACAATACAATACAATACAATGCAATGCAATACAATACAATACAATACAATACAATGCAATACAACACAATACAATACAATGCAATACAATGCAATACAATACAATACAATGCAATACAATACAATGCAATACAATACAATACAATGCAATACAATACAATGCAATACAATGCAATACAATACAATACAATACAATGCAATACAATACAATGCAATACAATACAATGCAATACAATGCAATACAATACAATACAATGCAATACAATGCAATACAATACAATGCAATACAATACAATACAATGCAATGCAATACAATGCAATACAATACAATACAATGGAATACAATACAATGCAATACAATACAATGCAATACAATGCAATACAATACAATGCAATACAATGCAATACAATACTATGCCATACAATACAATACAATGCAATGCAATACAATGCAATACAATACTATGCCATACAATACAATACAATACAATGCAATACAATACTATGCAATACAATACAATACAATACAATACAATACAATGCAATGCAATGCAATACAATACAATGCAATACAATACAATGCAATGCAATACAATGCAATACAAAACAATGCAATACAATGCAATACAATACAATGCAATACAATACAATACAATGCAATACAATACAATACAATACAATACAATGCAATGCAATACAATACAATGCAATGAAATGCAATACAATACAATACAATACAATACAATACAATAAATGCAATACAATACAATACAATGCAATGCAATACAATTTAATACAATACAATGCAATACAATGCAATACAATACAATGCAATACAATGCAATACAATACAATACAATACAATACAATACAATGCAATGCAATGCAATACAATACAATGCAATACAATACAATGCAATGCAATACAATGCAATACAAAACAATGCAATACAATGCAATACAATACAATGCAATACAATACAATACAATGCAATACAATACAATACAATACAATACAATACAATACAATACAATACAATACAATACAATACAATACAATGCAATACAATACAATACAATGCAATACAATGCAACACAATACAATGCAATACAATGCAATACAATACAATACAATGCAATACAATGCAATACAATACAATGCAATACAATACAATACAATGCAATGCAATACAATGCAATACAATACAATACAATACAATACAATACAATGCAATACAATGCAACACAATACAATGCAATACAATGCAATACAATACAATACAATGCAATACAATGCAATACAATACAATGCAATACAATACAATACAATGCAATGCAATACAATACAATACAATACAATACAATGCAATACATTACAATACAATACAATACAATACAATGCAATACAATACAATGCAATACAATACAATGCAATACAATACAATACAATACAATGCAATGCAATGCAATACAATACAATACAATACAATGCAATACAATGCAATACAATACAATACAATACAATGCAATACAATACAATGCAATACAATACAATACAATGCAATGCAATACAATTTAATACAATACAATGCAATACAATGCAATACAATACAATACAATGCAATACAATGCAATACAATACAATACAATACAATACAATACAATACAATACAATGCAATGCAATACAATGCAATACAATACAATACAATACAATGCAATACAATGCAACACAATACAATGCAATACAATGCAATACAATACAATACAATGCAATACAATGCAATACAATACAATACAATGCAATACAATACAATACAATGCAATGCAATACAATGCAATGCAATGCAATACAATACAATACAATACAATGCAATACAATACAATGCAATACAATACAATACAATACAATACAATACAATACAATACAATACAATGCAATACAATACAATACAATGCAATACAATACAATGCAATACAATTCAATGCAATACAATACAATACAATGCAATGCAATACAATTCAATACAATACAATACAATGCAATACAATACAATGCAATACAATACAATACAATACAATGCAATGCAATACAATACAATGCAATACAATACAATGCAATACAATACAATGCAATGCAATGCAATACAATACAATGCAATACAATACAATACAACACAATACAATGCAATGCAATGCAATACAATGCAATACAATACAATACAATGCAATACAATACAATACAATTCAATACAATACAATGCAATACAATACAATGCAATGCAATACAATACAATACAATACAACACAATACAATGCAATGCAATGCAATACAATGCAATACAATACAATACAATACAATGCAATACAATACAATACAATGCAATACAATACAATACAATACAATGCAATGCAATACAATACAATGCAATACAATGCAATACAATACAATGCAATACAATACAATGCAATACAATACAATACAATGCAATACAATACAATACAGTACAATGCAATACAATACAATACAATACAATACAATACAATACAATACAATACAATGCAATACAATACAATTACAATACAATACAATGCAATACAATGCAATACAATACAATGCAATACAATGCAATACAATGCAATACAATACAATGCAATACAATACAATGCAATACAATACAATACAACACAATACAATACAATGCAATGCAATACAATGCAATACAATACAATACAATACAATACAATACAATACAATGCAATGCAATACAATACAATACAATGAAATACAATGCAATACAATACAATGCAATACAATGCAATGCAATACAATACAATACTATGCAATGCAATGCAATGCAATACAATACAATACAATACAATACAATACAATACAATGCAATACAATACAATACAACACAATACAATGCAATGCAATGCAATGCAATACAATGCAATACAATACAATACAATACAATACAATTCAATACAATGCAATACAATACAATACAATACAATACAATGCAATACAATACAATACAATACAATGCAATGCAATGCAATACAATACAATACAATACAATACAATACAATGCAATACAACACAATACAATACAATGCAATACAATGCAATACAATACAATACAATGCAATACAATACAATGCAATACAATACAATACAATGCAATACAATACAATGCAATACAATGCAATACAATACAATACAATACAATGCAATACAATACAATGCAATACAATACAATGCAATACAATGCAATACAATACAATACAATGCAATACAATGCAATACAATACAATGCAATACAATACAATACAATGCAATGCAATACAATGCAATACAATACAATACAATGGAATACAATACAATACAATACAATGCAATACAATACAATACAATACAATACAATGCAATTCAATGCAATACAATACAATGCAATACAATGCAATACAATACTATGCCATACAATACAATACAATACAATGCAATACAATACTATGCAATACAATACAATACAATACAATACAATACAATGTAATACAATACAATGCAATACAATACAATACAATGCAATACAATACAATGCAATGCAATGCAATACAATACAATACAATACAATGCAATACAATACAATGCAATACAATACAATACAATACAATACAATACAATGCAATACAATGCAATACAATACAATGCAATACAATACAATGCAATACAATTCAATGCAATACAATACAATACAATGCAATGCAATACAATTCAATACAATACAATACAATGCAATACAATACAATGCAATACAATACAATACAATACAATACAATGCAATGCAATACAATACAATGAAAAACAATACAATGCAATACAATACAATGCAATACAATACAATACAATGCAATGCAATGCAATACAATACAATGCAATACAATACAATACAACACAATACAATGCAATGCAATGCAATACAATGCAATACAATACAATACAATACAATACAATGCAATACAATACAATACAATACAATACAATGCAATACAATACAATGCAATGCAATACAATACAATACAATACAATACAACACAATACAATGAAATGCAATGCAATACAATGCAATACAATACAATACAATACAATACAATGCAATACAATACAATACAATGCAATACAATACAATACAATACAATACAATGCAATGCAATACAATACAATGCAATACAATGCAATACAATACAATACAATGCAATACAATGCAATACAATACAATACAATGCAATACAATGCAATACAATACAATGCAATACAATACAATACAATACAATACAATGCAATACAATACAATGCAATACAATGCAATACAATACAATACAATGCAATACAATACAATACAATACAATACAATACAATACAATACAATGCAATGCAATACAATGCAATGCAATGCAATACAATACAATGCAATACAATACAATGCAATACAATACAATACAATACAATACAATACAATACAATACAATACAATGCAATACAATGCAATACAATACAATACAATGCAATACAATACAATGCAATACAATAAAATGCAATACAATACAATACAATGCAATGCAATACAATTCAATACAATACAATACAATGCAATACAATACAATGCAATGCAATACAATGCAATACAATGCAATACAATACAATGCAATGCAATACAACACAATACAATGCAATGCAATACAATACAATGCAATACAATACAATGCAATACAATACAATACAATGCAATGCAATACAATTTAATACAATACAATGCAATACAATGCAATACAATACAATACAATGCAATACAATGCAATACAATACAATACAATACAATGCAATGCAATACAATGCAATACAATACAATACAATACAATGCAATACAATGCAACACAATACAATGCAATACAATGCAATACAATACAATACAATGCAATACAATGCAATACAATACAATGCAATACAATACAATACAATGCAATGCAATACAATGCAATGCAATACAATACAATACAATACAATGCAATACAATACAATGTAATACAATTCAATACAATACAATACAATGCAATACAATGCAATACGATACAATACAATGCAATACAATACAATGCAATACAATTCAATGCAATACAATACAATACAATGCAATGCAATACAATTCAATACAATACAATACAATGCAATACAATACAATGCAATACAATACAATACAATGCAATGCAATACAATACAATGCAACACAATACAATGCAATACAATACAATGCAATACAATACAATACAATGCAATGCAATGCAATACAATACAATGCAATACAATACAATACAACACAATACAATGCAATGCAATGCAATACAATGCAATACAATACAATACAATACAATACAATGCAATACAATACAATACAATACAATACAATACAATGCAATACAATACAATGCAATGCAATACAATACAATACAATACAATACAACACAATACAATGCAATGCAATACAATACAATGCAATGCAATACAATGCAATGCAATACAATACAATACAATACAATACAATGCAATACAATACAATGCAATACAATACAATACAATACAATACAATACAATGCAATGCAATACAATACAATGCAATGCAATGCAATACAATACAATACAATACAATACAATACAATGCAATGCAATACAATGCAATACAATACAATACAATACAATACAATGCAATACAATGCAACACAATACAATGCAATACAATGCAATACAATACAATACAATGCAATACAATGCAATACAATACAATGCAATACAATACAATACAATGCAATGCAATACAATGCAATACAATACAATACAATACAATGCAATACAATACAATGCAATACAATACAATACAATACAATACAATACAATACAATGCAATACAATACAATACAATGCAATGCAATACAATACAATGCAATACAATTCAATGCAATACAATACAATACAATACAATGCAATGCAATACAATTCAATACAATACAATACAATGCAATACAATACAATGCAATACAATACAATACAATACAATACAATGCAATGCAATACAATACAATGCAACACAATACAATGCAATACAATACAATGCAATACAATACAATACAATACAATACAATACAATACAATACAATCCAATACAATACAATGCAACACAATACAATGCAACACAATACAATGCAATACAATACAATACAATACAATACAATACAATACAATACAATACAATACAATACAATACAATGCATACAATACAATGCAATACAATACAATGCAATACAATGCAACACAATACAATACAATACAATACAATACAATGCAATACAATACAATACAATGCAATACAATACAATGCAATACAATACATACAATGCAATACAATACAATACAATACAATACAATGCAATACAATGCAATGCAATACAATACAATGCAATACAATACAATACAATTCAATGCAATACAATACAATGCAATACAATACAATACAATACAATACAATGCAATGCAATACAATACAATGCAATGCAATGCAATACAATACAATACAATGCAATACAATACAATACAATACAATACAACACAATACAATGCAATACAATACAATACAATGCAATACAATGCAACACAATACAATGCAATACAATACAATGCGATGCAATACAATACAATACAATGCCATACAATACAATACAATACAATGCAATACAATACAATGCAATACAATACAATACAATACAATACAATACAATGCAATGCAATACAATACAATGCAATGCAATGCAATACAATACAATACAATACAATACAATACAATGCAATGCAATACAATGCAATACAATACAATACAATACAATACAATGCAATACAATGCAACACAATACAATGCAATACAATGCAATACAATACAATACAATGCAATACAATGCAATACAATACAATGCAATACAATACAATACAATACAATGCAATGCAATACAATGCAATGCAATACAATACAATACATAACAATACAATACAATACAATACAATACAATACAATACAATACAATGCGATACAATACAATACAATACAATACAATGCAATACAATACAATGCAATACAATACAATACAATACAATACAATACAATACAATGCAATACAATACAATGCAACACAATACAATGCAATACAATACAATACAATACAATACAATGCGATGCAATACAATACAATACAATGCCATACAATACAATACAATACAATGCAATACAATACAATGCAATACATTACAATGCAATACAATACAATACAATGCAATGCAATACAATACAATGCAATACAATACAATACAATGCAATGCAATACAATGCAATACAATACAATACAATGCAATACAATGCAATACAATACAATGCAATACAATACAATACAATACAATGCAATGCAATACAATGCAATACAATACAATACAATACAATGCAATACAATACAATACAATACAATGCAATACAATACAATACAATGCAATACAATACCATACAATGCAATACAATGCAATACAATACAATACAATGCAATACAATACAATACAATACAATGCAATACAATACAATACAATGCAATACAATGCAATACAATGCAATGCAATACAATTTAATACAATACAATGCAATACAATGCAATACAATACAATACAATGCAATACAATGCAATACAATACAATACAATACAATGCAATGCAATACAATACAATACAATACAATACAATACAATACAATACAATACAATACAATACAATACAATACAATACAATACAATGCAATACAATGCAACACAATACAATGCAATACAATGCAATACAATACAATACAATGCAATACAATGCAATACAATACAATGCAATACAATACAATACAATACAATGCAATGCAATACAATGCAATGCAATACAATACAATACAATACAATGCAATACAATACAATGCAATACAATACAATACAATACAATACAATAAAATACAATACAATACAATACAATGCAATACAATACAATACAATGCAATGCAATACAATGCAATACAATACAATACAATACAATGCAATACAATACAATGCAATACAATACAATACAATACAATACAATGCATTACAATACAAAGGAACACAATACAATACAATACAATGCAATACAATACAATACAATGCAATACAATACAATGCAATACAATACAATGGAACACAATACAATACAATACAATGCGATACAATACAATACAATACAATACAATGCAATGCAATACAATACAATGCAATACAATACAATACAATACAATACAATACAATACAATACAATGCAATACAATACAATACAATGCAACACAATACAATGCAATACAATACAATACAATACAATACAATACAATGCGATGCAATACAATACAATACAATGCCATACAATACAATACAATACAATGCAATACAATACAATATAATACATTACAATGCAACACAATACAATACAATGCAATGCAATACAATACAATGCAATGCAATACAATACAATGAAATAAAATGCAATACAATACAATGCAATACAATACAATACAATACAATACAATACAATGCAATACAATGCAATACAATGCAATACAATACAATGCAATACAATACAATACAATACAATGCAATGCAATACAATACAATACAATGAAATACAATGCAATACAATACAATGCAATACAATACAATGCAATGCAATACAATACAATGAAATACAATGCAATACAATACAATGCAATACAATGCAATACAATACAATACAATGCAATGAAATACAATGCAATACAATACAATACAATGCAATGCAATACAATACAATGAAATACAATGCAATACAATACAATGCAATACAATGCAATACAATACAATACAATACAATGCAATACAATACAATACAATGCAATACAATGCAATACAGTACAATACAATACAATACAATACAATACAATACAATACAATACAATACAATGCAATGAAATACAATGCAATACAATACAATGCAATACAATGCAATACAATACAATGCACTTCAATAAAATACAATACAATGCAATACAATACAATGCAATGCAATACAATACAATGAAATACAATGCAATACAATACAATGCAATACAATGCAATACAATACAATGCAATACAATGCAATACAATGAAATACAATGCAATACAATACAATGCAATACAACACAATGCAATACAATGCAATACAATACAATACAATACAATACAATACAATACAATACAATGCAATGAAATACAATGCAATACAATACAATGCAATACAATACAATGCACTTCAATAAAATACAATACAATGCAATACAATACAATACAATGAAATACAATACCATGCAATACAATACAATGCAATACAATACAATGCAATGCAATGCAATACAATACAATGCAATACAATACAATGCAATGCAATACAATGCAATACAAAACAATGCAATACAATGCAATACAATACAATGCAATACAATACAATACAATGCAATGCAATTCAATACAATGAAATACAATGCAATACAATACCATGCAATACAATACAATGCAATACAATACAATACAATACAATACAATACAATACAATACAATGCAATACAATACAATACAATACAATGCAATGCAATGCAATACAATACAATGCAATACAATACAATGCAATGCAATACAATGCAATACAATACAATACAATGCAATACAATACAATACAATGCAATACAATACAAAACAATGCAATACAATACAATACAATGCAACACAATACAATACAATACAATGCAATACAATACAATACAATACAATGCAATGCAATACAATACAATGCAATACAATACAATGCAATGCAATACAATGCAATACAATACAGTACAATGCAATACAATACAATACAATGCAATGCAATACAATACAATACAATACAATACAATACATTACAATACAATACAATACAATGCAATACAATACAATGCAATACAATACAATACAATACAATACAATACAATACAATACAATACAATGCAATGCAATACCATACAATACAATACAATACAATACAATACAATACAATACAATGCAATACAATACAATACAATGCAATACAATACAATGCAATACAATGCAATACAATGCAATGCAATACAATACAATACATTGCAATGCAATACATTACAATACAATACAATGCAATACAATGCAATACAAAACAATACAATACAATACAATACAATACAATACAATACAATAAATGCAATACAATACAATACAATGCAATGCAATACAATTTAATACAATACAATGCAATACAATGCAATACAATACAATGCAATACAATGCAATACAATACAATACAATGCAATGCAATGCAATACAATACAATGCAATACAATACAATGCAATGCAATACAATGCAATACAAAACAATGCAATACAATGCAATACAATACAATGCAATACAATACAATACAATGCAATACAATACAATACAATACAATACAATACAATGCAATACAATACATTGCAACACAATACAATGCAATACAATACAATGCAATGCAATACAATACAACAATACAATACAATGCAATACAATGCAATACAATACAATGCAACACAATACAATGAAATACAATACAATACAATGCAATGCAATACAATACAATGCAATACAATACAATGCAATGCAATACAATGCAATACAATACAATACAATACAATACAATACAATACAATACAATACAATACAATACAATACAATACAATACAATACAATACAATACAATGCAATACAATACAATACAATACAATACAATACAATACAATACAATACAATACAATACAATACAACATAATACAATACAATACAATACAATACAATGCAATACAATACAATACAATGCAATACAATACAATACAATACAATACAATACAATACAATACAATACAACACAATACAATACAATACAATACAATGCAATGCAATACAATACAATGAAATACAATGCAATACAATACAATGCAATACAATACAATGCAATGCAATACAATACAATGAAATACAATGCAATACAATACAATGCAATACAATGCAATACAATACAATACAATGCAATGAAATTCAATGCAATACAATACAATACAATGCAATGCAATGCAATACAATACAATACAATGCAATGCAATACAATACAATGCAATACAATACAATACAATGCAATGCAATACAATGCAATACAATTCAATGCAATACAATACAATACAATGCAATGCAATACAATTCAATACAATACAATACAATGCAATACAATACAATGCAATGCAATACAATGCAATACAATGCAATACAATACAATGCAATGCAATACAATACAATACAATACAATACAACACAATACAATGCAATGCAATACAATACAATGCAATACAATACAATGCAATACAATACAATGCAATACAATACAATACAATGCAATGCAATACAATTTAATACAATACAATGCAATACAATACAATACAATGCAATACAATGCAATACAATACAATACAATACAATGCAATGCAATACAATGCAATACAATACAATACAATACAATGCAATACAATGCAACACAATACAATGCAATACAATGCAATACAATACAATACAATGCAATACAATGCAATACAATACAATGCAATACAATACAATACAATGCAATGCAATACAATGCAATGCAATGCAATACAATACAATACAATACAATGCAATACAATACAATGCAATACAATACAATACAATACAATACAATACAATACAATACAATTCAATGCAATACAATACAATGCAATACAATACAATACAATACAATACAATGCAATGCAATACAATACAATGCAATGCAATGCAATACAATACAATACAATGCAATACAATACAATACAATACAATACAATACAATACAATACAATGCAATACAATACAATACAATGCAATACAATGCAACACAATACAATGCAATACAATGCAATACAATACAATACAATGCAATACAATGCAATACAATACAATGCAATACAATACAATACAATGCAATGCAATACAATGCAATGCAATACAATACAATACAATACAATGCAATACAATACAATGCAATACAATACAATACAATACAATGCAATGCAATACAATACAATACAATGCAATGCAATGCAATACAATACAATACAATACAATACAATGCAATGCAATACAATGCAATACAATACAATACAATACAATACAATGCAATACAATGCAATACAATGCAACACAATACAATGCAATACAATGCAATACAATACAATACAATGCAATACAATGCAATACAATACAATGCAATACAATACAATACAATGCAATGCAATACAATGCAATGCAATACAATACAATACATAACAATACAATACAATACAATACAATACAATGCGATACAATACAATACAATACAATACAATGCAATACAATACAATGCAATACAATACAATACAATACAATACAATACAATACAATGCAATACAATACAATGCAACACAATACAATGCAATACATTACAATACAATACAATACAATGCGATGCAATACAATACAATACAATGCCATACAATACAATACAATACAATGCAATACAATACAATGCAATACATTACAATGCAATACAATACAATACAATGCAATGCAATACAATACAATGCAATACAATACAATACAATGCAATGCAATACAATGCAATACAATACAATACAATGCAATACAATGCAATACAATACAATGCAATACAATACAATACAATGCAATGCAATGCAATGCAATACAATACAATACAATACAATGCAATACAATACAATACAATGCAATACAATACCATACAATGCAATACAATGCAATACAATACAATACAATGCAATACAATACAATGCAATACAATACAATACAATGCAATACAATACAATACAATGCAATACAATGCAATACAATGCAATGCAATACAATTTAATACAATACAATGCAATACAATGCAATACAATACAATACAATGCAATACAATACAATACAATACAATGCAATGCAATACAATACAATACAATACAATACAATACAATACAATACAATACAATACAATGCAATACAATGCAACACAATACAATGCAATACAATGCAATACAATACAATACAATGCAATACAATGCAATACAATACAATGCAATACAATACAATACAATACAATGCAATGCAATACAATGCAATGCAATACAATACAATACAATACAATACAATGCAATACAATACAATGCAATACAATACAATACAATACAATACAATACAATACAATGCAATACAATAAAATACAATGCAATGCAATACAATGCAATACAATACAATACAATGCAATACAATACAATGCAATACAATACAATACAATACAATGCATTACAATACAATGGAACACAATACAATACAATACAATGCAATACAATACAATACAATGCAATACAATACAATGCAATACAATACAATGGAACACAATACAATACAATACAATGCGATACAATACAATACAATACAATGCAATACAATACAATGCAATACAATACAATACAATACAATACAATACAATGCAATACAATACAATTTAACACAATACAATGCAATACAATACAATACAATACAATACAATGCGATGCAATACAATACAATACAATGCCATACAATACAATACAATACAATGCAATACAATACAATATAATACATTACAATGCAATACAATACAATACAATGCAATGCAATACAATACAATGCAATGCAATACAATACAATGAAATAAAATGCAATACAATACAATGCAATACAATACAATACAATACAATGCAATACAATACAATACAATACAATGCAATACAATACAATGCAATACAATACAATACAATACAATGCAATGCAATACAATACAATGAAATACAATGCAATACAATACAATGCAATACAATACAATGCAATGCAATACAATACAATGAAATACAATGCAATACAATACAATGCAATACAATGCAATACAATACAATACAATGCAATGAAATACAATGCAATACAATACAATACAATGCAATGCAATACAATACAATGAAATACAATGCAATACAATACAATGCAATACAATGCAATACAATACAATACAATGCAATACAATACAATACAATACAATACAATACAATACAATACAATGCAATACAATGCAATACAGTACAATACAATACAATACAATACAATACAATACAATACAATACAATACAATACAATGCAATGAAATACAATGCAATACAATACAATGCAATACAATGCAATACAATACAATGCACTTCAATAAAATACAATACAATGCAATACAATACAATGCAATGCAATACAATACAATGAAATACAATGCAATACAATACAATGCAATACAATGCAATACAATACAATGCAATACAATGCAATACAATGAAATACAATGCAATACAATACAATGCAATACAACACAATGCAATACAATGCAATACAATACAATACAATACAATACAATACAATGCAATGAAATACAATGCAATACAATACAATGCAATACAATACAATGCACTTCAATAAAATACAATACAATGCAATACAATACAATACAATGAAATACAATACCATGCAATACAATACAATACAATGCAATGCAATTCAATACAATGAAATACAATGCAATACAATACCATGCAATACAATACAATGCAATACAATACAATACAATACAATACAATACAATACAATACAATACAATACAATACAATACAATACAATACAATGCAATGCAATACAATACAATGCAATACAATACAATGCAATGCAATACAATGCAATATAATACAATACAATGCAATACAATACAATACAATGCAATACAATACAATACAAAACAATGCAATACAATACAATACAATGCAACACAATACAATACAATACAATGCAATACAATACAATACAATACAATGCAATGCAATACAATACAATGCAATACAATACAATGCAATGCAATACAATGCAATACAATACAATACAATGCAATACAATACAATACAATGCAATGCAATACAATACAATACAATACAATACAATACAATGCAATACAATACAATGCAATGCAATACAATACAATACAATACAATGCAATACCATACAATACAATACAATACAATACAATGCAATACAATACAATGCAATACAATACAATGCAATACAATGCAATACAATGCAATGCAATACAATACAATACAATGCAATGCAATACATTACAATACAATACAATGCAATACAATGCAATACAAAACAATACAATACAATACAATACAATACAATAAATGCAATACAATACAATACAATGCAATGCAATACAATTTAATACAATACAATGCAATACAATGCAATACAATACAATGCAATACAATGCAATACAATACAATACAATACAATACAATGCAATGCAATGCAATACAATACAATGCAATACAATACAATGCAATGCAATACAATGCAATACAAAACAATGCAATACAATGCAATACAATACAATGCAATACAATACAATACAATGCAATACAATACAATACAATACAATACAATACAATACAATGCAACACAATACATTGCAACACAATACAATGCAATACAATACAATGCAATGCAATACAATACAACAATACAATACAATGCAATACAATGCAATACAATACAATGCAACACAATACAATGAAATACAATACAATACAATGCAATGCAATACAATACAATGCAATACAATACAATGCAATGCAATACAATGCAATACAATACAATACAATACAATACAATACAATACAATACAATACAATACAATACAATACAATACAATGCAATACAATACAATACAATGCAATACAATACAATACAATACAATACAATACAATACAATACAATACAATACAATACAATACAATACAATACAATACAACATAATACAATACAATACAATACAATACAATACAATACAATACAATGCAATACAATACAATACAATGCAATACAATACAATACAATACAATACAATACAACACAATACAATACAATACAATACAATGCAATGCAATACAATACAATGAAATACAATGGAATACAATACAATGCAATACAATACAATGCAATGCAATACAATACAATGAAATACAATGCAATACAATACAATGCAATACAATGCAATACAATACAATACAATGCAATGAAATACAATGCAATACAATACAATACAATGCAATGCAATGCAATACAATACAATACAATGCAATGCAATGCAATGCAATACAATGCAATACAATTCAATGCAATACAATACAATACAATGCAATGCAATACAATTCAATACAATACAATACAATGCAATACAATACAATGCAATGCAATACAATGCAATACAATGCAATACAATACAATGCAATGCAATACAATACAATACAATACAATACAACACAATACAATGCAATGCAATACAATACAATGCAATGCAATGCAATACAATACAATACAATACAATACAATGCAATACAATACAATGCAATACAATGCAACACAATACAATGCAATGCAATACAATACAATGCAATGCAATGCAATACAATACAATACAATACAATACAATGCAATACAATACAATGCAATACAATGCAATACAATGCAATACAATACAATGCAATGCAATACAATACAATACAATACAATACAACACAATACAATGCAATGCAATACAATACAATGCAATGCAATACAATTCAATACAATACAATACAATGCAATACAATACAATACAATACAATGCAATGCAATGCAATACAATACAATGCAACACAATACAATGCAATACAATACAATGCAATACAATACAATACAATACAATGCAATACAATGCAATACAATACAATACAATGCAATACAATGCAATACAATACAATGCAATACAATACAATACAATGAAATGCAATACAATGCAATGCAATACAATACAATACAATGCAATACAATACAATGCAATACAATACAATACAATACAATACAATGCAATACAATACAATACAATGCAATGCAATACAATACAATGCAATACAATTCAATGCAATACAATACAATACAATGCAATGCAATACAATTCAATACAATACAATACAATGCAATACAATACAATACAATACAATACAATGCAATGCAATGCAATACAATACAATGCAACACAATACAATGCAATACAATACAATGCAATACAATACAATACAATACAATACAATACAATACAATACAATACAATACAATGCAATACAATACAATGCAACACAATACAATGCAACACAATACAATACAATACAATACAATACAATACAATACAATACAATACAATACAATACAATACAATACAATGCAATACAATACAATGCAATACAATACAATGCAATACAATGCAACACAATACAATACAATACAATACAATACAATACAATGCAATACAATACAATGCAATACAATACAATGCAATACAATACATACAATGCAATACAATACAATACAATACAATACAATGCAATACAATGCAATGCAATACAATACAATGCAATACAATACAATACAATTCAATGCAATACAATACAATGCAATACAATACAATACAATACAATACAATGCAATGCAATGCAATACAATACAATGCAATGCAATGCAATACAATACAATACAATGCAATACAATACAATACAATACAATACAATACAATACAATACAATGCAATACAATACAATACAATGCAATACAATGCAACACAATACAATGCAATACAATGCAATACAATACAATACAATGCAATACAATGCAATACAATACAATGCAATACAATACAATACAATACAATGCAATGCAATACAATGCAATGCAATACAATACAATACAATACAATGCAATACAATACAATGCAATACAATACAATACAATACAATAGAATGCAATGCAATACAATACAATGCAATGCAATGCAATACAATACAATACAATACAATACAATACAATGCAATGCAATACAATGCAATACAATACAATACAATACAATACAATGCAATACAATGCAACACAATACAATGCAATACAATGCAATACAATACAATACAATGCAATACAATGCAATACAATACAATGCAATACAATACAATACAATGCAATGCAATACAATGCAATGCAATACAATACAATACATAACAATACAATACAATACAATACAATACAATACAATACAATACAATACAATACAATGCGATACAATACAATACAATACAATACAATGCAATACAATACAATGCAATAGAATACAATACAATACAATACAATGCAATACAATACAATGCAACACAATACAATGCAATACAATACAATACAATACAATGCGATGCAATACAATACAATACAATGCCATACAATACAATACAATACAATGCAATACAATACAATGCAATACATTACAATGCAATACAATACAATGCAATGCAATACAATACAATGCAATACAATACAATACAATACAATACAATACAATGCAATACAATACAATACAATGCAATACAATGCAACACAATACAATGCAATACAATGCAATACAATACAATACAATGCAATACAATACAATACAATACAATGCAATGCAATGCAATACAATACAATACAATGCAATACAATACAATACAATACAATACAATACAATACAATACAATACAATACAATGCAATACAATACAATACAATGCAATACAATGCAACACAATACAATGCAATACAATGCAATACAATACAATACAATGCAATACAATGCAATACAATACAATGCAATACAATACAATACAATGCAATGCAATACAATGCAATGCAATACAATACAATACAATACAATGCAATACAATACAATGCAATACAATACAATACAATACAATGCAATGCAATACAATACAATACAATGCAATGCAATGCAATACAATACAATACAATACAATACAATGCAATGCAATACAATGCAATACAATACAATACAATACAATACAATACAATACAATACAATGCAATACAATGCAACACAATACAATGCAATACAATGCAATACAATACAATACAATGCAATACAATACAATGCAATACAATACAATACAATGCAATGCAATACAATGCAATGCAATACAATACAATACATAACAATACAATACAATACAATACAATACAATACAATGCGATACAATACAATACAATACAATACAATGCAATACAATACAATGCAATACAATACAATACAATACAATACAATGCAATACAATACAATGCAACACAATACAATGCAATACATTACAATACAATACAATACAATGCGATGCAATACAATACAATACAATGCCATACAATACAATACAATACAATGCAATACAATACAATGCAATACATTACAATGCAATACAATACAATACAATGCAATGCAATACAATACAATGCAATACAATACAATACAATGCAATGCAATACAATGCAATACAATACAATACAATGCAATACAATGCAATACAATACAATGCAATACAATACAATACAATGCAATGCAATACAATGCAATACAATACAATACAATACAATGCAATACAATACAATACAATGCAATACAATACCATACAATGCAATACAATGCAATACAATACAATACAATGCAATACAATACAATGCAATACAATACAATACAATACAATGCAATACAATACAATACAATGCAATACAATGCAATGCAATACAATTTAATACAATACAATGCAATACAATGCAATACAATACAATACAATGCAATACAATACAATACAATACAATGCAATGCAATGCAATGCAATACAATACAATACAATACAATACAATACAATACAATACAATACAATGCAATACAATGCAACACAATACAATGCAATACAATGCAATACAATACAATACAATGCAATACAATGCAATACAATACAATGCAATACAATACAATACAATACAATGCAATGCAATACAATGCAATGCAATACAATACAATACAATACAATGCAATACAATACAATGCAATACAATACAATACAATACAATACAATACAATACAATACAATACAATACAATGCAATACAATAAAATACAATGCAATGCAATACAATGCAATACAATACAATACAATGCAATACAATACAATGCAATACAATACAATACAATACAATGCATTACAATACAATGGAACACAATACAATACAATACAATGCAATACAATACAATACAATACAATGCAATACAATACAATGCAATACAATACAATGGAACACAATACAATACAATACAATGCGATACAATACAATACAATACAATACAATGCAATACAATACAATGCAATACAATACAATACAATACAATACAATACAATACAATGCAATACAATACAATGCAACACAATACAATGCAATACAATACAATACAATACAATACAATGCGATGCAATACAATACAATACAATGCCATACAATACAATACAATACAATGCAATACAATACAATATAATACATTACAATGCAATACAATACAATACAATGCAATGCAATACAATACAATGCAATGCAATACAATACAATGAAATAAAATGCAATACAATACAATGCAATACAATACAATACAATACAATGCAATACAATACAATACAATACAATACAATGCAATACAATACAATGCAATACAATACAATACAATACAATGCAATGCAATACAATACAATGAAATACAATGCAATACAATACAATGCAATACAATACAATGCAATGCAATACAATACAATGAAATACAATGCAATACAATACAATGCAATACAATGCAATACAATACAATACAATGCAATGAAATACAATGCAATACAATACAATACAATGCAATGCAATACAATACAATGAAATACAATGCAATACAATACAATGCAATACAATGCAATACAATACAATACAATGCAATACAATACAATACAATACAATACAATACAATACAATACAATGCAATACAATGCAATACAGTACAATACAATGCAATACAATACAATACAATACAATACAATACAATACAATGCAATACAATACATTGCAACACAATACAATGCAATACAATACAATGCAATGCAATACAATACAACAATACAATACAATGCAATACAATGCAATACAATACAATGCAACACAATACAATGAAATACAATACAATACAATGCAATGCAATACAATACAATGCAATACAATACAATGCAATGCAATACAATGCAATACAATACAATACAATACAATACAATACAATACAATACAATACAATGCAATACAATACAATACAATGCAATACAATACAATACAATACAATACAATACAATACAATACAATACAATACAACATAATACAATACAATACAATACAATACAATACAATACAATGCAATACAATACAATACAATGCAATACAATACAATACAATACAATACAATACAATACAATACAATACAATACAACACAATACAATACAATACAATACAATGCAATGCAATACAATACAATGAAATACAATGCAATACAATACAATGCAATACAATACAATGCAATGCAATACAATACAATGAAATACAATGCAATACAATACAATGCAATACAATGCAATACAATACAATACAATGCAATGAAATACAATGCAATACAATACAATACAATGCAATGCAATGCAATACAATACAATACAATGCAATGCAATACAATACAATGCAATACAATACAATACAATGCAATGCAATACAATGCAATACAATTCAATGCAATACAATACAATACAATACAATGCAATGCAATACAATTCAATACAATACAATACAATGCAATACAATACAATGCAATGCAATACAATGCAATACAATGCAATACAATACAATGCAATGCAATACAATACAATACAATACAATACAACACAATACAATGCAATGCAATACAATACAATGCAATGCAATGCAATACAATACAATACAATACATTACAATGCAATGCAATACAATGCAATACAATACAATACAATACAATACAATGCAATACAATACAATGCAATACAATGCAACACAATACAATGCAATACAATGCAATACAATACAATACAATGCAATACAATGCAATACAATACAATGCAATACAATACAATACAATGCAATGCAATACAATGCAATGCAATACAATACAATACAATACAATGCAATACAATACAATGCAATACAATACAATACAATACAATACAATACAATACAATGCAATACAATACAATACAATACAATGCAATGCAATACAATACAATGCAATACAATTCAATGCAATACAATACAATACAATGCAATGCAATACAATTCAATACAATACAATACAATGCAATACAATACAATGCAATACAATACAATACAATACAATGCAATGCAATGCAATACAATACAATGCAACACAATACAATGCAATACAATACAATGCAATACAATACAATACAATACAATACAATACAATACAATACAATGCAATACAATACAATGCAACACAATACAATGCAACACAATACAATACAATACAATACAATACAATACAATACAATACAATACAATACAATACAATACAATACAATACAATACAATACAATACAATACAATACAACACAATACAATACAATACAATACAATACAATGCAATACAATACAATGCAATACAATACAATGCAATACAATGCAACACAATACAATACAATACAATACAATACAATACAATACAATACAATGCAATACGATACAATGCAATACAATACAATGCAATACAGTACATACAATGCAATGCAATACAATACAATACAATACAATACAATGCAATACAATGCAATGCAATACAATACAATGCAATACAATACAATACAATTCAATGCAATACAATACAATACAATTCAATGCAATACAATACAATGCAATACAATACAATACAATACAATACAATACAATGCAATGCAATACAATACAATGCAATGCAATGCAATACAATACAATACAATGCAATACAATACAATACAATACAATACAATACAATACAATACAATGCAATACAATACAATACAATGCAATACAATGCAACACAATACAATGCAATACAATGCAATACAATACAATACAATGCAATACAATGCAATACAATACAATGCAATACAATACAATACAATACAATGCAATGCAATACAATGCAATGCAATACAATACAATACAATACAATGCAATACAATACAATGCAATACAATACAATACAATACAATACAATAGAATGCAATGCAATACAATACAATGCAATGCAATGCAATACAATACAATACAATACAATACAATGCAATGCAATACAATGCAATACAATACAATACAATACAATGCAATACAATGCAACACAATACAATGCAATACAATGCAATACAATACAATACAATGCAATACAATGCAATACAATACAATGCAATACAATTCAATACAATGCAATGCAATACAATGCAATGCAATACAATACAATACAATACATAACAATACAATACAATACAATACAATACAATACAATACAATACAATACAATACAATACAATACAATACAATGCGATACAATACAATACAATACAATACAATGCAATACAATACAATGCAATAGAATACAATACAATACAATACAATGCAATACAATACAATGCAACACAATACAATGCAATACAATACAATACAATACAATGCGATGCAATACAATACAATACAATGCCATACAATACAATACAATACAATGCAATACAATACAATGCAATACATTACAATGCAATACAATACAATGCAATGCAATACAATACAATGCAATACAATACAATACAATGCAATGCAATACAATGCAATACAATACAATACAATGCAATGCAATGCAATACAATACAATGCAATACAATACAATACAATGCAATGCAATGCAATACAATGCAATACAATACAATACAATACAATGCAATACAATACAATACAATACAATGCAATACAATACAATACAATACAATGCAATACAATACCATACAATGCAATACAATGCAATACAATACAATACAATGCAATACAATACAATGCAATACAATACAATACAATGCAATACAATACAATACAATGCAATACAATGCAATACAATGCAATGCAATACAATTTAATACAATACAATGCAATACAATGCAATACAATACAATACAATGCAATACAATGCAATACAATACAATACAATACAATGCAATGCAATACAATACAATACAATACAATACAATACAATACAATACAATACAATGCAATACAATGCAATGCAATACAATACAATGCAATACAATACAATACAATTCAATGCAATACAATACAATGCAATACAATACAATACAATACAATACAATGCAATGCAATACAATACAATGCAATGCAATGCAATACAATACAATACAATGCAATACAATACAATACAATACAATACAATACAATACAATGCAATACAATACAATACAATGCAATACAATGCAACACAATACAATGCAATACAATGCAATACAATACAATACAATGCAATACAATGCAATACAATACAATGCAATACAATACAATACAATGCAATGCAATACAATGCAATGCAATACAATACAATACAATACAATGCAATACAATACAATGCAATACAATACAATACAATACAATACAATGCAATGCAATACAATACAATGCAATGCAATGCAATGCAATACAATACAATACAATACAATACAATACAATGCAATGCAATACAATGCAATACAATACAATACAATACAATACAATACAATGCAATACAATGCAACACAATACAATGCAATACAATGCAATACAATACAATACAATACAATGCAATACAATGCAATACAATACAATGCAATACAATACAATACAATGCAATGCAATACAATGCAATGCAATACAATACAATACAATGCAATACAATACAATGCAATACAATACAATACAATACAATACAATACAATACAATACAATACAATGCAATACAATACAATACAATGCAATGCAATACAATACAATGCAATACAATTCAATGCAATACAATACAATACAATACAATGCAATGCAATACAATTCAATACAATACAATACAATGCAATACAATACAATGCAATACAATACAATACAATACAATACAATGCAATGCAATACAATACAATGCAACACAATACAATGCAATACAATACAATGCAATACAATACAATACAATACAATACAATACAATACAATACAATGCAATACAATACAATGCAACACAATACAATGCAACACAATACAATGCAATACAATACAATACAATACAATACAATACAATACAATACAATACAATACAACACAATACAATACAATACAATACAATACAATACAATACAATGCAATACAATACAATGCAATACAATACAATGCAATACAATGCAACACAATACAATACAATGCAATACAATACAATGCAATACAATACAATGCAATACAATACATACAATGCAATACAATACAATACAATACAATACAATACAATGCAATACAATGCAATGCAATACAATACAATGCAATACAATACAATACAATTCAATGCAATACAATACAATGCAATACAATACAATACAATACAATACAATACAATGCAATGCAATACAATACAATGCAATGCAATGCAATACAATACAATACAATGCAATACAATACAATACAATACAATACAATACAATACAATGCAATGCAATGCAATACAATACAATACAATGCAATACAATACAATACAATACAATACAATACAATACAATACAATACAATACAATGCAATACAATACAATACAATGCAATACAATGCAACACAATACAATGCAATACAATGCAATACAATACAATACAATGCAATACAATGCAATACAATACAATGCAATACAATACAATACAATGCAATGCAATACAATGCAATGCAATACAATACAATACAATACAATGCAATACAATACAATGCAATACAATACAATACAATACAATACAATGCAATGCAATACAATACAATACAATGCAATGCAATGCAATACAATACAATACAATACAATACAATACAATGCAATGCAATACAATGCAATACAATACAATACAATACAATACAATACAATACAATGCAACACAATACAATGCAATACAATGCAATACAATACAATACAATGCAATACAATGCAATACAATACAATGCAATACAATACAATACAATGCAATACAATGCAATGCAATACAATACAATACATAACAATACTATACAATACAATACAATACAATACAATACAATGCGATACAATACAATACAATACAATACAATGCAATACAATACAATGCAATACAATACAATACAATACAATACAATACAATACAATACAATGCAATACAATACAATGCAATACAATACAATACAATACAATACAATACAATACAATGCAATGCAATACAATACAATACAATACAATGCAATGCAATACAATACAATACAATACAATGCAATACAATACAATGCAATACAATACAATACAATGCAATGCAATACAATTTAATACAATACAATGCAATACAATGCAATACAATACAATACAATGCAATACAATGCAATACAATACAATACAATACAATACAATACAATGCAATGCAATACAATGCAATACAATACAATACAATACAATGCAATACAATGCAACACAATACAATGCAATACAATACAATACAATGCAATACAATACAATGCAATACAATACAATACAATGCAATGCAATACAATGCAATGCAATGCAATACAATACAATACAATACAATACAATGCAATACAATACAATGCAATACAATACAATACAATACAATACAATACAATACAATACAATACAATACAATACAATGCAATACAATGCAATACAATACAATACAATGCAATACAATACAATGCAATACAATTCAATGCAATACAATACAATACAATGCAATGCAATACAATTCAATACAATACAATACAATGCAATACAATACAATGCAATACAATACAATACAATACAATGCAATGCAATACAATACAATGCAACACAATACAATGCAATACAATACAATGCAATACAATACAATACAATGCAATGCAATGCAATGCAATACAATACAATGCAATACAATACAATACAACACAATACAATGCAATGCAATGCAATACAATGCAATACAATACAATACAATACAATACAATGCAATACAATACAATACAATGCAATACAATACATACAATGCAATACAATACAATACAATGCAATACAATGCAATGCAATACAATACAATGCATTACAATACAATACAATGCAATGCAATACAATACAATGCAATACAATACAATACAATGCAATGCAATACAATACAATGCAATGCAATGCAATACAATACAATGCAATACAATACAATACAATACAATACAATACAATACAATGCAATACAATACAATACAATACAATACAATACAATACAATACAATACAATGCAATACAATACAATGCAACACAATACAATGCAATACAATACAATACAATACAATGCAATGCAATACAATACAATACAATACAATACAATGCAATGCAATACAATGCAATACAATACAATACAATGCAATACAATGCAATACAATACAATGCAATACAATACAATACAATGCAATACAATACAATGCAATACAATGCAATACAATGCAATGCAATACAATACAATACAATGCAATGCAATACATTACAATACAATACAATGCAATACAATGCAATACAAAACAATACAATACAATACAATACAATACAATAAATGCAATACAATACAATACAATGCAATGCAATACAATTTAATACAATACAATGCAATACAATGCAATACAATACAATGCAATACAATGCAATACAATACAATACAATACAATACAATGCAATGCAATGCAATACAATACAATGCAATACAATACAATGCAATGCAATACAATGCAATACAAAACAATGCAATACAATGCAATACAATACAATGCAATACAATACAATACAATGCAATACAATACAATACAATACAATACAATACAATACAATGCAACACAATACATTGCAACACAATACAATGCAATACAATACAATGCAATGCAATACAATACAACAATACAATACAATGCAATACAATGCAATACAATACAATGCAACACAATACAATGAAATACAATACAATACAATGCAATGCAATACAATACAATGCAATACAATACAATGCAATGCAATACAATGCAATACAATACAATACAATACAATACAATACAATACAATACAATACAATACAATACAATACAATGCAATACAATACAATACAATGCAATACAATTTAATACAATACAATGCAATACAATGCAATACAATACAATACAATGCAATACAATGCACTACAATACAATACAATGCAATGCAATACAATGCAATACAATACAATGCAATACAATACAATGCAATACAATACAATACAATGCAATACAATACAATGCAATACAATACAATACAATGCAATACAATACAATACAATACAATACAATACAATGCAATACAATACAATGCAATGCAATACAATACAATGCAATACAATCCAATACAATACAATACAATACAATGCAATACAATACAATGCAACACAATACAATGCAATACAATACAATACAATACAATACAATACAATACAATACAATGCAATGCAATACAATACAATACAATGCAATGCAATACAATGCAATACAATACAATACAATGCAATACAATACAATGCAATACAATACAATACAATACAATACAATACAATGCATTACAATACAATGGAACACAATACAATACAATGCAATACAATACAATGCAATGCAATGCAATACAATACAATGCAATACAATACAATACAATACAATGCAATACAATACAATGCAATGCAATACAATGCAATACAATACAATACAATGCAATACAATACAATACAATGCAATACAATACAATGCAACACAATACAATACAATACAATACAATGCAATGCAATACAATACAATGCAATACAATACAATACAATGCAATGCAATACAATGCAATACAATACAATACAATGCAATACAATACAATGCAATACAATACAATACAATAAAATGCAATACAATGCAATACAATACAATACAATACAATACAATGCAATACAATACAATGCAATACAATACAATACAATGCAATGCAATACAATTCAATATAATACAATACAATGCAATACAATTTAATGCAATACAATACAATACAATACAATACAATACAATACAATACAATACAATACAATACAATACAATACAATACAATACAATGCAATGCAATACAATACAATACAATACAATGCAATGCAATACAATACAATACAATACAATGCAATGCAATGCAATACAATACAATACAATACAATACAATACAATACAATGCAATACAATACAATACAATACAATACAATGCAATACAATACAATACAATGCAGTACAATACAATGCAATACAATACAATACAATGCAAAACAATACAATGCAATACAATACAATACAATACAATACAATACAATGCAATACAATGCAATACAATACAATGCAATACAATACAATACAATACAATACAATACAATACAATACAATACAATGCAATACAATACAATGCAATGCAATACAATGCAATACAATACAATGCAAGACAATACAATACAATACAATACAATGCAACACAATACAATGCAATACAATACAATGCAATGCAATACAATACAATGCAACACAATACAATACAATACAATGCAATACAATGCAATACAATACAATGCAATACAATACAATACAATGCAATGCAATACAATACAATGCAATACAATACAATACAATACAATACAATGCAATGCAATACAATGCAATACAATACAATGCAATACAATGCAATACAATACAATGCAATACAATACAATACAATGCAATACAATACAATACAATACAATACAATACAATACAATGCAATACAATATAATGCAATACAATACAATACAATACAATACAATACAATACAATACAATGCAATGCAATACAATACAATACAATACAATACAATGCAATACAATACAATACAATGCAATGCAATACAATACAATAAAATACAATACAATACAATACAAAACAATACAATACAATACAATACAATACAATGCAATACAATACAATGCAATGCAATGCAATACAATACAATGCAATACAATACAATACAATACAATACAATACAATACAATACAATGCAATACAATACAATACAATACAATGCAATGCAACACAATACAATGCAATACAATACAATACAATACAATACAATACAATGCAATACAATACAATGCAACACAATACAATGCAATACAATGCAATGCAATACAATACAATACAATGCAATGCAATGCAATGCATTACAATACAATGCAATACAATACAATACAATGCAATGCAATACAATACAATACAATACAATACAATGCAATACAATACAATACAATACAATACAATGCAATACAATACAATGCAATACAATGCAATACAATACAATACAATACAATGCAATACAATACAATACAATGCAATACAATACAATGCAATACAATACAATACAATACAATACAATGCAATACAATACAATACAATACAATGGAATACAATACAATACAATGCAATACAATACAATGCAATACAATACAATGCAATACAATACAATGCAATACAATGCAATACAATACAATGAAATACAATGCAATACAATACTATGCCATACAATACAATACAATACAATGCAATACAATGCAATACAATACAATACAATGCAATACAATGCAATACAATACAATACAATACAATACAATGCAATACAATACAATACAATGCAATACAATACAATGCAATACAATACAATACAATGCAATACAATGCAATACAATACAATACAATACAGTAACATACAATACAAGACAATGCAATACAATACAATACAATGCAATACAATACAATACAATACAATACAATACAATACAATACAATACAATGCAATACAATACAATGCAATGCAATACAATACAATACAATACAATACAATACAATACAATACAACACAATACAATACAATGCAATACAATACAATACAATGCAATACAATGCAATACAATACAATACAATACAATACAATACAATACAATACAATGCAATGCAATACAATGCAATACAATACAATGCAATACAATGCAATACAATACAATACAATACAATATAATACAATACAATACAATGCAATACAATACAATGCAATACAATACAATGCAATGCAATACAATACAATACAATACAATGCAATACAATACAATACAATGCAATACAATACAATACAATACAATACAATACAATACAATACAATACAATTCAATGCAATACAATACAATACAATACAATGCAATACAATACAATACAATGCAATGCAATGCAATACAATACAATACAATACAATACAATGCAATACAATACAATGCAATACAATGCAATGCAATACAATACAATACAATACAATACAATACAATACAATACAATACAATGCAATGCAATACAATACAATACAATGCAATACAATACAATACAATGCAATACAATACAATGCAATACAATACAATACAATGCAATACAATACAATGCAATACAATACAATACAATGCAATGCAATGCAATGCAATACAATACAATACAATGCAATACAATGCAATTCAATGCAACACAATACAATGCAATACAATACAATACAATACAATGCAATACAATACAATACTATGCAATACATTACAATACAATACAATGCAATACAATGCAATACAATACAATGCAATACAATGCAATGCAATACAATACAATACAATACAATACAATGCAATGCAATACAATGCAATACAATACAATGCAATACAATACAATACAATACAATACAATGCAATGCAATGCAATACAATACAATACAATACAATACAATACAATACAATACAATGCAATACAATACAATGCAACACAATACAATGCAATACAATACAGTACAATACAATACAATACAATACAATGCAATACAATACAATACAATGCAATACAATACAATACAATACAATACAATACAATGCAATACAATACAATACAATACAATGCAATACAATACAATGCAATACAATACAATACAATGCAATACAATACAATGCAATACAACACAATACAATACAATGCAATACAATACAATACAATGCAATACAATACAATGCAACACAATACAATGCAATACAATACAATACAATACAATGCAATTCAATACAATACAATACAATGCAATACAATACAATGCAATACAATACAATGCAACACAATACAATGCAATACAATACAATACAATACAATGCAATACAATACAATACAATACAATACAATACAATACAATACAATGCAATACAATACAATACAATACAATGCAATACAATACAATACAATGCAATACAATACAATACAATACAATACAATGCAATGCAATACAATACAATACAATACAATGCAATACAATACAATACAATGCAATGCAATACAATACAATACAATACAATGCAATGCAATACAATACAATGCAATACAATACAATACAATACAATACAATACAATGCAATACAATACAATACAATGCAATACAATACAATGCAATACAATACAATACAATACATTACAATACAATACAATGCAATACAATACAATACAATACAATACAATACAATGCAATACAATACAATGCAATACAATACAATACAATACAATACAATACAATACAATGCAATGCAATACAATACAATACAATACAATGCAATACAATACAATACAATACAATACAATGCAATACAATACAATGCAATACAATACAATACAATGCAATGCAATACAATTTAATACAATACAATGCAATACAATGCAATACAATACAATACAATGCAATACAATGCAATACAATACAATACAATACAATGCAATGCAATACAATGCAATACAATACAATACAATACAATGCAATACAATGCAACACAATACAATGCAATACAATACAATACAATGCAATACAATGCAATACAATACAATGCAATACAATACAATACAATGCAATGCAATACAATGCAATGCAATGCAATACAATACAATACAATGCAATACAATACAATGCAATACAATACAATACAATACAATACAATACAATACAATACAATGCAATACAATGCAATACAATACAATACAATGCAATACAATACAATGCAATACAATTCAATGCAATACAATACAATACAATGCAATGCAATACAATTCAATACAATACAATACAATGCAATACAATACAATGCAATACAATACAATACAATACAATGCAATGCAATACAATACAATGCAACACAATACAATGCAATACAATACAATGCAATACAATACAATACAATGCAATGCAATGCAATGCAATACAATACAATGCAATACAATACAATACAACACAATACAATGCAATGCAATGCAATACAATGCAATACAATACAATACAATACAATACAATGCAATACAATACAATACAATACAATGCAATGCAATACAATACAATGCAATGCAATACAATACAATACAATACAATACAATACAATACAATGCAATGCAATGCAATACAATGCAATACAATACAATACAATACAATGCAATACAATACAATACAATGCAATACAATACAATACAATACAATACAATGCAATGCAATACAATACAATGCAATACAATGCAATACAATACAATACAATACAATGCAATACAATACAATGCAATACAATACAATGCAATACAATACAATACAGTACAATGCAATACAATACAATACAATACAATACAATACAATGCAATACAATACAATACAATACAATGCAATACAATACAATACAATACAATGCAATACAATGCAATACAATACAATGCAATACAATGCAATACAATGCAATACAATACAATGCAATACAATACAATGCAATACAATACAATACAATACAACACAATACAATGCAATGCAATGCAATACAATGCAATACAATACAATACAATACAATACAATACAATACAATACAATGCAATGCAATACAATACAATACAATGAAATACAATGCAATACAATACATTGCAATACAATGCAATGCAATACAATACAATACAATGCAATGCAATGCAATACAATACAATACAATACAATACAATACAATGCAATGCAATACAATACAATACAACACAATACAATGCAATGCAATGCAATACAATGCAATACAATACAATACAATACAATACAATTCAATACAATGCAATACAATACAATACAATACAATACAATGCAATACAATACAATACAATGCAATGCAATACAATACAATACAATACAATACAATACAATACAATGCAATACAACACAATACAATACAATGCAATACAATGCAATACAATACAATACAATGCAATACAATACAATGCAATACAATACAATACAATGCAATACAATGCAATACAATGCAATACAATACAATACAATACAATGCAATACAATACAATGCAATACAATACAATGCAATACAATGCAATACAATACAATACAATGCAATACAATGCAATACAATACAATGCAATACAATACAATACAATGCAATGCAATACAATGCAATACAATACAATACAATGGAATACAATACAATACAATACAATGCAATACAATACAATGCAATACAATACAATGCAATACAATGCAATACAATACAATGCAATACAATGCAATACAATACTATGCCATACAATACAATACAATACAATGCAATACAATACTATGCAATACAATACAATACAATACAATACAATACAATACAATACAATGTAATACAATACTATGCCATACAATACAATACAATGCAATACAATACAATGCAATACAATGCAATACAATACAATACAATGCAATACAATACAATACAATACAATACAATACAATACAATGCAATACAATGCAATACAATACAATACAATGCAATACAATGCAATACAATACAATGCAATACAATACAATACAATGCAATACAATACAATGCAATACAATGCAATACAATACTATGCCATACAATACAATACAATGCAATACAATACTATGCAATACAATACAATACAATACAATACAATACAATACAATGCAATACAATACTATGCCATACAATACAATACAATGCAATACAATACAATGCAATACAATGCAATACAATACAATACAATACAATACAATACAATGCAATACAATACTATGCCATACAATACAATACAATACCATGCAATACAATGCAATACAATGCAATACAATACAATACAATAGAATACAATACAATACAATACAATACAATACCATGCAATACAATGCAATACAATGCAATACAATACATTACAAACCTCAAATAATGAAACTTGTAAATGACTTGAATGTCTTCATTGTCATGAACAAGAGAACAAAATAATTCATAGAAAGAATTCCAAGTAGATTCGTCTCCAGAGAAGTGGGGTAAATCAATCTTAGGTAGGATTGGTTTTGGGCTTGTGAGTGCCCTCGCGAGAAGGGGTTTGTTGTTCGTGAATCGAACCAAGAGCAGAACCGTCTTTTTTCTGTTCTTCCTCGAGTTGGCGTATTATTTTAGAAGCAGAACCTATACATTCGTAATATTGATTTTCTACTTCGACTCGATCTTCAGTTTGATTGAGCATACAAGTTTCGATTTCAGTTTGGATGTTACAATAATTTTCATATGAACGTTCAAAATCCTTTACACGATGTTTTAACAAATCTAATTGAGCTTCTGAGGGATCTAGCTCTTTGATGTATTTTCTAAATCGGGTAATTTGCCCTTTATAGGATGCTCGTTTAGAAGTAAGTTTTTCATCCTTATCCTTTTCTGTAGGAGCCATGACAAAATAGATAAATTAAAGTATAACTTACGAAACTGTGGAACTTTGGAAATGCTGTCAGACTGGCAGCAGCAAATAAGTTGAAAGAAAGGGACACACCAAAGGAGACAGGAGCGGCCTCTTTCCACTTCACAGGCTTTGCACGGTGAAGCTATAGCTGAAAAATTCCAAGAAGATATTAATGATTTGCAAAATATTGTCAAATAACCCTTGACAAATAGAAAATGTCATAAATGGACTCTCCCGGGTTTTGGCACCAAATTTTGGGTAGATTATTAGCTTGAGAATAACCTAAACCCCAAGGGAAGATGATGAAGAAAAAGAAGTGGGTTTCGGACAGGAGAAAAAGGATGGAAAAATAGGACGAGAGTCTAACAGAAGTTATAATTTTTACTTTAAGTATACTCAAAGGCAGCTGCCACTGCAAATCCGCTCTCCGATACCTAAAGTGGGTAGTGACCTGGGCGAACCTAACAGGAAACGCTGCTGGAACTTGGGCTGTTCGCAAGAAAGTTGCTGTAGCGTATTCCCTCTCAAGCATAAATGTACCTACTATGGGGAAGGGTGGTGGTCTGGCAAGACAAAGAGTAACAGATTTATTGTGTACCTGTTCAAAGGAGTTTGTTTCTAAATAAGTAATTTGAAGAGTACAAATAATTTGAATCAGCTTTGATATTTTAGTTTTTGAAATTGTAGAATTTATAAAGAGCGACCAAATGCTTCCAAGAAGGATAGGGATAAAGCAATTGTACCCCTGGGAATAATTTTGGTAAGTGTACCAATAGTTGCATTTAGGAATGACTAAGCTTTTACCCAGCGAGGCGACGATTAAAAGTTTAGACAATGAGAAAAACTTAATTTTTGAAAAACCAACCATAAGTGGTAGAGAGAATCTCCACAAGCAGGAAGCTGGCGAGTTAGAATTAGCTATTAAAGCTAAGAGAGACTTTACTAAGTTAATAACTAAGAGTTCTTGCTCCAAATGCAACAAGTGGTGAAAACCCTATCAATAGATTTATTTTTATTAAAGAGGGCATAAAACTAGGAAGAGTAAAGGAAGACAGGATCTTGCCTAACCGTTATGTTAGAGAAATGATAAATCAAAGAACAAATCTTAATTTATTTAACAATGTAAAAGGAAGTAGTTTATGTAACAAATATATAATTTTGATTTTTATAAACAATTGGGGTCGCAGACCTCCGAAAACATCTAAAGCTTGCGCCAGGCAATTGACAATTCTTTTGGTTTTAAACCTTTTATATGCTTTAAAATCTTCATAAGATTTGGAAATGTTGCTAAGATAAATAAATGGAAAACTTAAAGATAATTGACGTAATTAAAGTTAAACAATAAATCAAGTACAGGGTGTGTACTTTAAGGATTTCTAGATAGGTATCTTAGAAATATGACCAAATAACAACTTCGAAAGTAACAACAACAAAAACAGGAAGAATGAAATAGAAGTTTCTATAACTTCTTGCATTAATGCAGAACTACGCTTAATGATTATACATAGGAGATTATACAAATAGGGCAGGTCACTTATTGTGAAACCTAAAGAGAAAAATTGAAAGGAAGTTTCTAAACTCCTATGTTTAAGTAGGGATCACGAGGAAAGTGGGGCAAGTTTCCCTTTCGTCAAACCTAGAGATAACTCACTTTTGAGTTGAAAGAATTGGATTCCCTCGTTAGAAGGGAGAAACAATATAATTTAAGGCGTGTACTAGACACGAAGTTTTACAGACATTAATTCGTTATACGTGGAGCAAATAAGGGAGGGCACTTATGTAGAGTGATACCTCATTGAAAAAAGACCTAAAGTAACAATTTTATTATTTTAGTTTGTTAGTAAAGGGTTTGGGAAAGATCAAATGGGATTGTGGAAAAGTGTTCATGGCCGTATTTATTGTACTCGGACGAGCGCGACGCGGATGAAAATTTGAACAGGCACTGTTTTCACTATAGTCTGTTGATATAGTTGAAGAGTTCACTGCAGTAGCACAAAACGTTGATGGCAAAGAAAGTTATTGCAATGGTGGAAAATAACTAGTTACACTAGATTTACGAGAGTCTATTGCTTGAAAAACTTGTAGGTTATAGTTGAATGCACCAGAAAAATCCCAACGGAGGAAGAAAAATTAGATATTGATTAGCAGTTCATAAGGAAGATTCCTTAGGTTGAAAAAGTATTCCCATATGTGAGTGGAAAGTACATGACCGTATAACTGGTAGATAGAGTGTAGGTTCTGGAAGGTTCCAGAGCAATGATAAGTTGTTTAAATTGGGTAGAGAATCCCTCGGCGGAAAACTAGATTATATAGACAGTGGGTATTTTAGAAATATTCCGCGATGTGAGATAGCATCTCAGAAAATCTTTCATTTTGAAAGTTAGACTTGATAGTTTGAGTTTGATGAAGAAGATCTCTTGAAAGCAGTTATTATCACATAGCAACTTTCACTGTCTATAAAATCCAAATCAAAGCAATGAGCCTTTTAAAAGCGATGAAAATGTGGTTAAAACATGAAGTCGGTACTTATCTTTGCTTCATGAAGAAGGCGATGTTGCTGTTGACGGTTGGTTTTAAAACTCGAACATGGCGTCGAATTTAAAAGTTTGCCTCTTGAGTAGAGGAGGCGAGCTTTAGTTAAGCTCCAACTGACTGGTTTGACTTCCGACGTACAAGTGAGACCCGCTCAACGGAGCGCGGAGGGACCGGGGAAGGGAAAAAGAGTGGGGGTAGGAGACAAAAGGAATACATATAAGAATAGCCAACTTTACAGTAATAAAAATCTTCTTGATGAAATGGTCTTCAAAGAGTTGATAGCAGGAGTCACTAGCGCAGCCTGGTGGGTGAAAGAGTAGACTAAGTTCTCTTGATCACGGAGATGATAGCTGGCGATAGCGACGAGATCTGGTGGCTAGATTGGTAAGGAAGTCCTCTTGTACAGGGAAGAATTGAGGAACTTCAGAGATTAGCTGCTAGATGACGCTAGGTGGGTCATGGAAGATATATATCTAGAACAGACTTACAGGTGGTGTAAGAAACATATACCAACAAAGAAAAATCAGGAGATCACTGTTGGTGTTTGCGAAAAAAGGAAGGGATGAAAAGCAAAGAGAAGCAAAAGCTTACTCTATCTTACCGTGTATTCCAAAGAATACACCAAGGTCATCTTGAAGTACTGCATTGTCTTGTCAGTCATATATCTTTCGATATATTACACAATCATCCGCAAACAATCGACATTCACTGCGAATCCCATTTTGTAAGTCATTTATAAACGCCAAAAATAACAAAGTTCCGATTACGCTGCCCTGAGGGATACCCGACGTTACGGTAATTTCATCCGAGAATCGGCCTTCAACTTTCACTTTCTGGGAACGACCCGTCAAAAATTCTTGGATCCATAAAATTACTCTTCTATCAATCTTCGTCGAAGCTAATTTATGGAGTAGCATGTCATGCGGCACGACATCAAATGCCTTCGCAAAATCTATAACTACGGCGTCGACTGAAACTCCATCATCTAACGATTCGCTATTATCTTGAAAAAGTGATAGCATCTGACTCTCGCATGAGCAACCTTTCCGAAATCCATGTTGCCTATCATTAAACCATGATAACGTTTCCCACTGTTCCCTCAAGTAGTCGCACATGAGATGCGCCATCTGTTTACAAACGATGGACGTAAGACTAACCGGCCTGTAGTTGCCCAATTAAGGCTGCTCCCTCCCTTAAATATTGGGACTACCGCAGCTCTTTTCCAGTCATCCGGGATTTGCGCATTGTTTATGGACACATTAAACATCACCTCTAAGTATCGTGCCACGGCCCTACCTCCTAGTTTAAGTACTTCACTAACAATATTATCAGGACCCTTCGATATATTGTAACGTAATTTTTGTATTAGCTTTACAATTGCTGACTGGTTTATTTGGAGAAGTGGAGCCCCTGATTCACCGTTAAGGTCCAACACACAGCTATTGGATTTATTGAACACACTACCATAAAAGACACTTAATTCATTAGCAATGGCCTGCTTCTCAGTAATTAATTTACCGTCACCGGACATTATCGTCGACAAATTATTTGAATTTCCCTTTCTTCTCCTAACATAACTGTACATTTTTTCCACCCATCGCCTCCCGAACCAAGTAAACCTTGCATATAATTGTCATGAGCAGCCCTCTTTTTTAAGACGAGCTCTCTTGATAAGGACTTAAATTTCAACATATACTTGTCACTATCATGTCTTTCATTGTATAATTTCCTACTTTTCCGTTTAAGACTCCTGATTTCCCCTGTGTAATACTCAGGATCTGGGTTTTGTTTCAGTAATTTAAATGGAACACATTTATCAATAGCGGTATTTAAAATTTTCAAAAAGTTAGTCCACAGGATATTTATGTGATTTCCTTCCGATGCCCATCCTACAAATAGCTCATTCAAATACCCCTGAAATTTGCCCTGATCCGCCCTGCGATACTGGAATATGATCTTATTTGCTACATCAAAGTCTAATTTTGTAATGTCACCGTATCTAATACTTAATTCAACCCCAGAATGGTCACTAATTCCTGGTACTTTCAGACAGTTAATATACAGCTCTACAGGCCTTACGAGATAAACATCTAAGGTATTATTGCATCAAGTTGGGAAGTCAACTACTTGGGAAAATCCCCCCTCCCTTAAGAATTTGTTTGCAGCGCTCTGAGCTTGACCACAGCTAGTTGACTCACCAGACCAGACTACTTTGGGTAGGTTTAAATCTCCGGCAATTATTATGCTGTTTTTCATAGCATTACCCGTACAAGTTTTAGCATACAGTGTGTCGAGAAGCGAAAAGTTATCTTTCGGTGCTCTATACGCCCCTATCACCTGAAGAGGAAATTTATTCCCTTTATCCGAAATTTGTACACATAAGATTTCATGATCCGTATCAGCCCACTTTAAGAAACTAGCTATATTTTTGCGCACACAAATAAATAGCCCTCAACCTTGCTTCCCCCGATCCCTTCTGTACATTTTGTAGGTCCCTTGAATTATTTCATTACTATTTATATCCTCATATAACCAAGATTCAGTAGCAATGGCAATGTCCGGAGAATACGTCTCTACAAGATTCCAAAATTCAATTAATTTATTTCCTAAACTCTGACAATTAACCTGCAGTAATCTTAGAGTCTTACCTCCGCAGCAAATATCCCGAAGTAGCTCCTTCTCTTCCCATCGGCTGGCAACCTCTGGACCTGTTCCTCCTCACAAAAGCCGGCACGAACCGATGACCCTGTCATGTCGGCTCCCTAGGGTGAAAGCGCCCCGTCGATTTAAATGCAGTACGTCTCGGGCGAAGTCACGGCCACCAATCCAGCAGTCAGCATCTACGTACACTAATCCCAGTTGTGCACAAACCCAGTCCATGCGGTCATTTACAGTCTTAACTCGCCTTAACGGAACATCTCCCCGCCGAACAATGCTACTCATTATAATTTTTGCATTTCTAAACTTGCTTTTAGCTTTTCTGCCTAGGTCGTAGAGCTCCCCCATGATGTAATCAGCTGTAGCTCTCTTCTTCAAATCGTTCGTCCCAACATAGAGCAACAACACTTTAACTTTGTCACAATCCTCTACATTTGCTTCTTCCACTTGTTGGGCAAGCTGGTCAATTTTAATCCCCGGATAACACCGCACTTTCCCACCTGATTTCCTCGAGATATTCGCACTCCATCGTATCATAGAATCACCCATTATGATATCGTCATCCTCAGTTTGCTCCTGCACGCCCTCTTCCACACTGATCCCAGTAGAAAGCCGTTCAGTCACATCCTCCACCGTTTCCTCTGATTCACGAAGCTTTGTTCTAAGTTCCTGTATTATTTGATCCCTTGCTTTGATTTGCACCCTCAAACAGTCCGGTATATCACTTACTTTACAAAACCAATTCCCTACATCACAATCCTCCTTCTTGACCTTAATACAGCCGAAGTGAAACCATTTCTCACATAGTCCACAGTGATCACCGTTCTTCAATGTTTTACTGCACGTCGAACACTTTAATGCTGCCACTGGATCATTTGCCGGATTCACATTTGGAGTAACAGGGCCTGGATTCACTTCCACTCCACCAATAACTAGCAATACAGCTATCACTAGGGCTATAAACCACAAGTTACTAGGTCCCGTACGCACACACAAACACCGGAAATCCCGACTACCCTTCGCATACCACAGTCCGATCCTCGCGCGATAACACTCCAGAGAACAACCCATTTCAGCACACCTGAGAACTCGGGAAAAACACGACCTTTCACTTTAACTGCCAACTGCCAACTTTGTACAGTACAAGGCATAGAGTACAACTAACATAACATTTTGTTCCACCTGTTACTGTTGGAAGAGAGTTAGGGCCATGGCACTGCGGGGTCACTCACCACGACCATGATGGGGTGCTACATCAAGTCAGGAGATCACTGGTTTGTGTCCCGGCACTGACAGCCTCTATCCTGAATGTGGTTTCTCCCCGTTTTTCTTCACATTTTTTTCAGGCAAATAGTACCTTGTTTCAAGTCCTAAGGCACCTACCCCATCCTTGTCTCTAATACAGCAAATAACAATAATAATAACAATAATAATAATAATAATAATAATAATAATAATAATAATATCGTATGGCCTCGGATGCCGGGTGCAAGATTTGTTATTTGACACCCAAAGGGTAGCTTTCATGTCGAATTTCGTTGTTCCTTGAAGCACTACGAAGTCAAGGAGGTTAGATATCCAAGCTACTTGAACACTATAGCGCTTTCTAGTAGAGAAATGAGGAACTTTGTGTTGGCGGAAACTCCCGAGATTAATTTTGCCATTATGAACACGGCCTACTGAATTCAAATGGGTTCTTTGACATGCCAACATCGTATGATATGGTGTCGAAATTTTTGCCGCCTTTCAAAAGTCACTTACCTCGGCCAGGAGCGAACCTGTAAGCTTGGGGTTAGTAGAGCGACACGTTGACCACCACCCACCGCAGCAAGCTCTAATACAGCTATGCACACTACTGCAGTCATCACAGAAACACAGGTTTTCTGATGAGCTATCAATTTATAATTTTCAGTCGGCCAACACGCTTTTGTCCAATTTGGTTAGTTGTGGTAACAATTACCGGTAGTTATTGGGGGTAGCACGACTGTCACTCATCCGGAGGCTCCGAATTCAATTCCCGGCCCTGTCAGGGATTTTAGAAACTGACGTGAGGACATGAACGGGGTGCACTCAGCTTCGTGAGAACAATTGAGTAGCTGTTTGACAGAGAGACAGCGCCCCGGTCACGAAAGCCAAGATTAACGGCCGAGGGGACCAGACGTGCTGACTACGGGTTGCCCCACATTCTGCAGGCCATATGGCTGGGCAACTATCGCTCGGTAGGCCTTTCATGCGCTGTGGTGCCACAGGGCGGTGGGGATAAGAATAGTCTATTAATACATGTAATTTTCATTTCAGGACTACTGTCGACCAAAATATTATGTGCCCTCGAGTTTGAAGGTTGTTTGTGAAGTAACCAATAGACCTACATAAAATCCAGTAACATCATTTTCGTCGTTCTATTTTACGTTAGTTCATGTAGGTTTGGAATGTTTAATTTATATTTTAATATTTTCTATCGCAGTTGGAACACAAAAATTGCCCGTTTTTAAGCGTGTTTCAACCATGCGTCACATTTAGGAATTATTATCTCACAAAGCCATCATCAGATCGAATCCAAATTTTAGCACGATATACATTGGAATGTTGTATAACTGGTTTAATAATTCTAAAATTGTGTGTATCCAAGAAACAATGTTGTTATTATTTTTGTAAGGTAACGTTTTCTCGCCTCGGCGTCGTTGAAAAATATAGTTCTTGGTTGCGTTGTAATCCTTATACATCAAAAAGATATGCTGTATGACTGTGAAATACGTAAATTAATTCACTTATTTATTATTCCGAGCGAGGCGCGCCATGACGCGTGTTGGGCTCCATCTTGGCAACGCTGTACAGCTTTCCCCGGAGCGGCTAGCTGGGGAAACAAGTCTTATTTCCCCGTACAAATACAAACCTATATAAAATAATAGCCTTCAGTTGGGTCATCACATTACGTTGGATGTCCGAAATGTCCGAAAACCTCTGACCCTTCATGGCTTTTCGGTGACACTGGACCTGGACCCCGCCATTCCATACTTTGACGCTTGACTTTGGGGTCGTACCTCAGACACCAGGTCTCGTCGCCCGTGACTATGGTTTTGAGTGCCATTCCATTCCACAGAACATTCACCCTTCTCACTGCCACCCACCAAACAGGTGTGCATGGTAGATTGCATAAATCATCCTTCTAAACACGGACTGTGTCAAACAGGTCTTACACGTTGCATTGTGTGTCGCCAATGTAGCCAGGTCGACTGTTCTGACTTTATTCACCAAACGCAACGTAACGAGGCTTTTGAACACCATCCCAAAGGACGCCTTCTTGCAAAGTTTCCAGGACATGTATCGCCGATCTCAGCATTGCATAGTTACGGGAGGGGACTATTTCGAAGGACAATAGGGTCACTGTCGTGCATTGTTCATCAATGCCACCGGGGGACACTCCCCCCATTGCAAATAAATGAATGAATGAATGAATGAATGTTTTAGTACAGGACTATTCACCGAACTTTATTGACACAGGTTGTACATTGTTAAAGTTTAGCTTATATTGAAGCTCTTAGTTTAATGCTATTATACTGTAAATTGTTTTTCGCTGAGGATCGTTACAAGTTTACCGAAACTAGTACGATATATGTCATTTAGTTTCAATATTGTATTGACTTAGGTGGAATAAATCTATTTTACCTATTCATAGGTATATTAATTTAATTTAAGAAATCAATAAGCAGTAAGATAACACAGCAATTCTTCTAGGTTTGTGCCATGTCTTGTGTAGGGTTTCGCTTAGGACACCAAGCTGGCTCATCGGCGGGCTCTTGGTGTCCCCGCCCGGACCCCACAGGAGTAACGAACTGCGCGCTACCTCCCTTTATTTAGAGTGCAACTGCACTCCTTGACTGCGAGAACTAAAATCTCAAGCAGGCTGAACACCCCTATGAAGGCTTCCAAAAAGATAGTATATTGGTTTCACGGCCGGTGATATAATACTCAGAAATTCTTCTACGTTTGTGCCGTGTCTTGTGTGGGGTTTCGCCTAGGACACCAAGCTGGCTCATCGGCGGGCTCTTGGTGTCCCCGCCCGGACCCCCACAGGAGTAACGAACTGCGCGCTACCTCCCTTTATATAGAGTGCAACTGCACTCCTTGACTGCGAGAACTAAAATCTCAAGCAGCCTGAACCTCCCTATGAAGACTTCCAAAAAGATAGTATATTGGCTTTCACGGCCGGTGAATTAAAACTCAGCAATTCTTCTAGGTTTTTGCCGTGTCTTGTGAGGGGTTCCACCTAGGACACCAAGCTGGCTCATCGGCGGGCTCTTGGTGTCCCCGCCCGGACCCCCACAGGAGTAACGAACTGCGCGCTACCTCCCTTTATATAGAGTGCAACTGCACTCCTTGACTGCGAGAACTAAAATCTCAAGCAGCCTGAACCTCCCTACGAAGGCTTCCAAAAAGATAGTATATTGGCTTTCACGGCCGGTGAATTAAAACTCAGCAATTCTTCTAGGTTTGTGCCGCGTCTTGTTTGGGGTTTCGCCTAGGACACCAAGCTGGCTCATTGGCGGGCTCTTGGTGTCCCCGCCCGGACCCCCACAGGAGTAACGAACTGCGCGCTACCTCCCTTTATATAGAGTGCAACTGCACTCCTTGAATGCGAGAACCACACAATACACGGCACAAATCTAGAAGAATTGCTGAGTTTTAATTCACCGGCCGTGAAAGCCAATATACTATCTTTTTAGTAGGATAACCTGTATGACTAAAACGATTGCATAGATTCAAGTTTTGACTTTTAACAGATAAAAGAAATCTTTTGCGTATGTTCTATTCTTTTATTTTGTACTCGGTATAAAAATATTGATTGGGCAAAATTAAAGAAATAATTAATTATATGGTGATGATAATTGTCGTTTAAAGGGGCCTAACAACCGGGTTATTGGCCCCTAATGATTTGGGTGATAGTGAAAATGTAAATGAAATGAAACTATACCTAAATCTAACTACAAACTCACAAACTGGAAATGGAAAACAAAAATAAGAATAAGGGAAACAAAAGACATGAGAAAAGGAAATACCATGAACCCTCGAAGAATGAGAATTAAGGGACTTGGAAGAAAGGAGAGCCAAAAAAGGCAGACAGGAAAGGTGAAGAGGAGAAGAACAGCCCCAAAGACAACGGAAGGAGAAAAACCGGACCCAACTCAGGAAGCCCTCGGGATCGCCAACTCCCGAACTCACCAGACGTGAGCCCCTGAGGGTGTAGCACAATCCAGGGTTCACCATAAGTGGTGGGGCTACACACACCCTGCCTCTTTGAGGGTCTTGAGCGGAAGGCAGGAGATACAATGAAAAGAAAACAAGAGGTCTGACACCCCGAAGAATGAGGGATCAGGAAACATGAGTCAAGGGCCAATTAACGCGCGAATGTGAAAGACTCCCTAGGCCTCGGATACCGTCGGGGTCGGAAGAGAAAAAGAGTTGACCAAGGGAGGTCGACAGGAAAGACAACAGAGATGAGCCCGGCACAAGTAAGTGGAAGCAATGCCGGACTCAGCTGGGCTCCCGTGGTCGCCAACCCACGTCCCACAAGTTGTGAGTCCCTGGAGGTTAGTTAATTATAAGTCTGCCAGCAGTCACAATACCAGTCCCAATGAAGGGAACGTTATTAAAGCGCGCATGTGATTTTTCCTGAAAGCAGTTTGCTACAATTACCTGCCAGAGTAAATGTAAACAACATGAGGAGTGATGGTTAATATTATTGATAAGTAACATCACAAAAGGAACGATAGCAAACCATAGCTAGTTCGACTAAAATACCATAATTTTAAAAAAATAACTGCACCAAGCATGTTTGTAGTCGAAAATGGTCTCAGTTCGAGCCTTTGATAAACCTAATGAAATTTATAGCTTAGGTGCCAACTACCTAAGGCCCAAGAGTTCAGGGTCCTCCAATTTCACAGACGCCCCACCTCCCTTCACACTCTTCCCAGAACGGGCGAATTAAGAGACTTGTGGACTTGTATTACTTAGATCAAGTTGCTTGCTCCTCACTGAGGTGGATCGCGTTCGATTCTTGGTTAATGAATGTGGGATTTTAGAGTTGAAATGTCAAGTCGAGTGGATTGGATTCCACGTAAAAAGGAGAACCCGTAGCTTATAATCACGAAATTAACGGTCACATAAAGCTATATCCTTCCTCCCTCGTTTTAAAAGTTCCAGTTTCAGCTGGTACAGATGAAATACTGTATCTTTTAATCATCTCCGAATGTTAAAATCTACATATAAGGGCATATGAGACAGAGCAGCTTTTAATTCAAATCTCCATAATGAGTTGCCACCGTAACATAACCAGCACCTTGGATCTCAATGGTATAAGAAATCAGATGATGATGATGATAATTGTTGTTTTAAGGGGCCGAACATCTAGGTTAATTATCGGCCCCTGATGGTTTGGGTGATCATGAAGATGAAAATGAAATGCAAACTTAAAACTAAAACTAACTACTAACCTACATACTAGAAGAAGAAATGGAAACTAAAGGATAATAAGGCAAATAAAGGACAGGAGGAAAAGAAATGACCTCAACCCTCGAAGAATGCGGATTGAGGGACTTGGAAGGAAGGAGAGCCATGAAAGGCAGATAGGAAAGTGAAAGAGGAGAGGGTCCGCCCCAAAGGTAAGGGACAAAAGGGGAAAACGGACCCAGCTCAGGAATCCCTCGGGGTCGCCAACTCCCGAACTCACCAGCCGTGAGCCCCTGAGGGTGTAGCATTATCTAGGGTGCACCAAAAGTGGTGGAGCTACATACACCCGGTCTCCTTGAGCAGAAGGCAGGAGATAACATGAAAAGGAAAAGAAGGCTGACCCCTCGCAGAAGGAGGGAATCAGAAAAGATTAGACAAGGGCCAATTAAGACGGGAAAGGAAGAGACTCCGTAGGCCTTGGATACCCTAATACCATCGGGGTCGGAAGAGAACAAGAGTTGACCAAGTGAGGTCGACAGGAAAGAAGACAGAGAGGAGCCCGGCACAAGTAAGTGGAAGCAATGCCAGACTCAGCTGGGGGCTCCGTGGTTGCCAACCCACGTCCCACTAGATGTGAGCCCCTGGGGGGAAGAAATCAGAAGAAGTGAGCTGGTTTAGGTTATAAATTTTATTTAATGTTTGATTTCTTAATCAATTTCAATTTATAGCTTTATAACAAAAGTGATTATGGGGTAATCCATAAAATACGTTGCGTAGTGGCTAGCATCTTGACTGTCACCGCGGAGGCCCGGGTTGGATTCTCGGCTCAGCCGAGAAATTTATTTCTGGTCTGAGAGCTGGAACGGGGTATACTTAGCCTCATGAGGTAAAGCTGAGAAAAGGCGGGTTCGATTCTTACCTCATCCATCCTGGAAGTAGTTTTCCATGGTTTCTCACTTTTACTCCAGGCAAATGCCGGGATGGTATTACCTTAAGGCCACGGTCGCTTCCTACCCAAATCCTACCTAAATTACAAATACACACTCTAGTACAGACATCACAGTGACACAGGTTATCATACAAATTCTACACATACACCCAAGTACACAGGGATACATGACAACGATGTCGCAAAGCCACTAAAGGAATCAACAACAACAATATAAAATACGTTCGCTTGAAGGGGGGAATCTCACAAAAATGTGACAAAAGTGTACGATAATTTAAGATAATTTGTTCGAAAATATGTATGTTCCTCAGTTTCTGTTACGAGCGACTCATCTACTCAAGTATGTGTAACATCTGTTGTACGTTGTTTACTGCAGAAAGACTTCTTGCACTGAGGCAATAGGTTCTTACAACAAGTGAATCACCGCCGTACTTGACATATCTGCTATGTGTGAGTTTTCTTTTGAAAAAAGTTCAACGAGTTTGTTACTTATTGTGCGGTTTGTGGTTTGTTATAGTTCGTTCTACTTTACCTCAATAACGTAAATAACGGAGGGATATCGCACACTGTGTTAGTATATCACCTTCAAAACTGTTGGTTCCTTGTGTTTTTCAAAATAAGGTTATCATGGAGAGAAATAAACCTTACCAAGAATTTTTCTAAGCATATAGATCTGCAAATTCCGGCCAAATAACAGGAAATATCCAAAATGAAGTTGTTGCGTTTTGAAATTCTGCAAGACTTGAAAGTGACATGTGTTAAAATATTTATTGATTTGTACGTTTTCCCAAAATGATATTTCACTTGGGAGGTATTTAGAATTGTTACAAAATGTAAAATTTTATGGCATTTCTGCGAACGTGTTTTTCTTTTATGGATGATCCCCAATTAAAGTTATTAGTCAAATATATCAGATTTAAGTTTACTACAAATGTTAACGTTTTTATGGTTGTTTTAATTTATCTGAAACGATTAACAGTGATTGAATCTTGAATTGTGAATTATTAAAGCACAGATGTTTGACTTTATGATTTGAGATATGTCGATGTCTGGAGTTTCACGTTTCGGGTTGGGCCCGTCCCAGTAAATTATAACAGTCGGCGCCTTCTCGGCATTTTGGCAATGCCTATTATACAGTATATCGGTGCCGAGTAACAGTCTAACATTTAGATAGTACCTGAGCTGATGAAGGTGAGAGCTAATATTAATAAACATATGATTTGATGTACTCACCCATCCTCGATTTGTTCTAGCTACTGTTCAGGACGATCACCACGCAAGAACTGATGTGCACTACGTTTGCGAGCCTATCAGCAGAGACTTGCAAATCCCAATGACCAATGGAGTGCTTTACTTACCTCTCTGGAGGTGTGAGACTCAACAGTCCTGCAAACTGTTATCACCAAAATTCCTTTCCGCTGGCTGTCATACACGACTCGGGGTATTATTCCCACAAGTCTCCATTTCAGCTCGCATTTTTTAACAATTGTCCCCTTAGGGCCTCACAACTAGTGAGAGATGGGTTGGTGACCACCGGATCCAGTTGAGCCCGGCATTGTTTTACTTAGTTGAGTCACGAGCCTCACTTTCATCTTTCCTATCAACCTCATTTTATCGACCCTTGTTCCCATTCGATCCCGATTGTATTACGGCATCCGAGGCCTGGGGTGCTTTCCATTTCCCCGCCATTACTGATTCTAATTTTTCCTCTTCTGATATCCTCACTTTTCGAGGTTCGACAACTCTTGCATTCTCTCTCTTTTATTTACTTTATTCTTTACCTCGTTAATTTCCTTCTTCTTGTAAGTTAATAAGCAGTTAGCCTATTAAAGTATTAATCATTAAATCATGAAATTAAAAGAATTTATGTGTAATCACGTCGAAATATAAATCTTTTATGTCAGAAAACTGCATCTTAAAGAGGCTCATTGTAGTTCAAGTATCATTATGATACAGGTTCTCCACCAATGAGAGCTCAAGATTTTCATTACAATACACCTGTTTGACCAATTCGTTGAGGAAAGCATCGCACCTGCGCTGACTTCACGGCCCTCTATTTTAAATTTCACTGCGTGGCTAGTGTCATAGTGGGGTATTCGAGGAGGCCAAGGTCGAATACAAGATATTTTCTGTGTCCAATGCGCTCTATTGAGTAAACGAAACTGGCGTAATATCGACAGATACTGTATTTATGAATATGTATGTTTGAAAATAAAATAAAGTTCTAATTATCGTCGAACATAAACAGGGGTACGCAACTCGCCTACTATTACTATTACTAGCAGTAGTGCCCGGCTTCTCCCGGTGGATTTATTTGTTTTATGGATGATAATGAATACTACTACAGAACTGGCACATGATACTTAACTAACAGAAACCAATATTTAAAAAAAAAAAATTTTTGTGGTGGTGGTTGTAGTGGGGGTGATAGGTAGTACAGTATAATGGACGTAACATTCAGGTCAATTTCCAGTAATAATAATTATGAATAGGGAAAGAGCTATTTACCAACTACAGCACTGAGACATGTAATTTACAAACAAATTTACAAATAAAATAAAATAGAAAGAACAGTAAGTGAAACAAAAGACACTGCCTAGGGCCTATATCTCATTGGCTGTTAGAAAAGTAGAGACCAATAGTGTCGTCTTTTGTCGCATAGCGCCTTAGGAAGATAATCAGAACTCTTTGGCAAACTTCGGCTGTCCCGAGCTACTGAGGTAGCAATAGTATCATTTATCGCCACAAAGCGCTTAACGATAAGTTTCAGAATAAATGAAGGTACATTTGAAAGCACCAACGCTTATTGCAGCTGATATTTTCATGATGATAACTGTTTAAAGGGGCCTAAGAATTCTCTTTGCACTAATTACCCCCCCCCCCCCCCCCCCGTGATTGCAATTTATAAACAGCGCAAGATGCAACTATTTTCGCAATTCTGCACCAGAACACTGGTAGGGGTGACGTGATGCAGCCCGAACTGCCCGTCAAGAACAGACTTATTAAAATACTCTTACAGTTACACTACTATGGACATGAATGGTTCTAGGGCCTTAATACGTGGGTTTCAAGTTAATTTTGTCTGTTATTCTAAATGTAGGGAATGGGGAGCGTTGTCCAAAATATCAAGTGAACAGTGTTACCAGCAGGGTTTCAAAGTGTATGTAAAATTTGGTGCAATTAAGATAAACGGTGTAGATTTGTGATGAAGGGCCTAAATGCAGGGAATGGAGGGGTCTGTCCAAAATGTCATGCAGTCAGTGTTACTTGCAGGGTTCCAAAGGGTAAGTATACAAATTGCCGTTCAGATCGGTGAAACGGTATAGATGTGTGCCAAAGGGCCTAAATGCAGGGAATGGAGGGGTCTGTCCAAAATTTCATTCAGTCAGTGTTACTCGTAGGGTTCCAAAGGGTAAGTATACAAATTGCCGTTCAGATCGGTGAAACGGTATAGATGTGTGCCAAAGGGCCTAAATGCAAGGATGGAGTGGTCTGTCCGAAATTGCATGCAGACTGTGTTACTCGCAGGGTTCCAAAGAGTAAGTATACAAATTTTGGTTCAGATCGGGGAAAAGGTGTAGATTTGAACCAAAGGGCCTAAATGCAGGGAATGGACTGGTCTGTCATAAATTTCACGTATACAGTGTTACCATCAGGGTTCCAAAGGGTAAGTATACACATTTTGGTTCAGATCGGTGAAACGGTGTACGTATCACTAACGATAACGCCAGCGCATGCGGATAGAGCTGTTCGGGAGTGCTTGTTCTACCGACTTACTGAACAAAAATCCATCTTGAATGTCACCTGTGAGGTGTAGCCTAATGCTACATAGCCTACACTATTCCTCTTGAATCAGGCTATCATATAAAAAAAGAATTTTTCGAATCGGACTGGTAGTTCCAGAGATTAGCGCGTTTAAACACACAAACACACAAACACACAAACTCTTCAGCTTTATTATATTAGTATAGATTGGTATTCTTCCCGAAGACAGGCCCGTGCCTCCGAAGAGGCTATCCTCAGCCGGAGTTTACGTGCGGTAGGGTGACCAGGGCCTTTCCGCTCCTCCTTTTCCTGGCAACAGTGCGTGGTCCCACTGAACCGGCATTCCATTCAAGGTCCAACCTCACCCAATGCTGATTAACTGCGGAGTTCTGATGGGATCCAGTGTTTCAACATAGCCAGAACGTTGGCAACTCGCCTACAATGGTAATTAAGACCCTGGTATGGAAATTATAAAACTCGTGTCTTAATTATTGTCATTATAGGTTTGTTGCATAATGTACTATTAAAGGAAACCATGCAAACCTGAAGATGCATATGACATATTTTCTCAGGGAAAAGAAAATATATAATTGAGAATATATTTAGTTGAGCCTACACACGCACATTTTATCTTCTTTTTCTTTCTTATTCATTATTTTTAGAACATAAAACATATTAAGTCGCCTCCGTGGTGTAGTGTTCAGCATGATTAGCTGCCACTCAGGAGGTCCGCGGTTCGATTCCCGGCTCTGCCTCGAAATTTGAAAAATGGTATGAGGACTGGAACGGGATCCACTCATCCTCAGGTGGTACAAATGAGTAGAGGGGGTTTGATTCCCACCTCAGCCATCCTCGAAGTGACTTTCCGTGGTTTCCCACTTCGTCTTCTGGCAAATGCCGGGATGGTACCGTACCCGAATAACCATGAAGAGGCACTTGTCTTATCCGAAGATCAGCTGGATGGTAGAATCTTGAAGGTCCCCGGCTAGAAAATCCTGAAAAGCCTACCGACAAGTACAACATGAGGGTACCGAAGTCAACCGATTGTGTTATGGAAAAAAGATATATGCTGAGCAAACCAATCAAGTAAGTGGAGAATTAGAGAAACTTACCGTTCTTGGGGAAAATGGGACATAGCAAGGGGATTTCCTAAACCTAAATCCATTCCACAACACAATCTCTCTGCATAACTCACATAAATCACGTAAGCCTGTTTATAGAAACGAACAGTTAGATTTATTTAAAATAACAATTTAAATTTAATCAAAGCAAAACTCCAATCCTAAAATATGTTAAATAAATGTGATAATAGACATGCTTGCCAAATAAGAATAATCAAATAATTGAACTGTCCATATGACATTATAATCCACAACTCCTCTCAAAAGTGAACACGGATCAGCTGTTTCAGAGTTTGAAATAAAATTGTAATTATATAATATTGTTAAAATATTATTTCAATTTAACATAAGCTTCTTTTACTCTATACATAAAACTCCGATTATATAGTCAGACTTCATAAGCTACAGCTCATATTGACACTATTGTCAGCCGATCACCTGTTTACTAACGTACTGACAAACTTCATTATTAAACACACTACGTTGATATCATCTCCTCCTTCTCTTTCTTATCAACATCAATGAAATGATTTACATTATTTAATCATGTTAATAGAATCAACAAACCAATAGTTTATAATCATTTCACAACATTTTCCCGCCAACTCTCCTGTCATTTCGACTGTAGGTCAAATAAATAAACTTACATTCCTCCACACTCCTTCTTACAACAACACTATTTTATACTGCAATATTTTCCTCTATAATACGTCTGCACTTCGTATTAGAGCTTCCACAAAACAACTCTGCTCTAAAATGCCTTACCACTTAATTCAATAAACATTATATTCCTCTATAATACGTATTAGAGCTCATCAGCGTCGCTGTCACTCTGCCATTACAATAATGATCCTCTCAAACTAATACGTACTTGTCACTATAAAACTTGACATCAGAACGTTCATACTAGTTCTCCATTTCAATGTTAATTCAATACGATGTTCACAATATATTTTAATCATATCGTTGCCTTAATATTTTCATTAATCTTGACCTTAAATTACAGTACATGAACTTTCTTGGTTTACTTAGTCGTTACTCTGGTTGAAAACAATTGTTGTTAATATTTAATAAAAATAATACAGTTTAATCACACCTCACTGAACATTACTCATGGCCATATTGCAATATTTAAAGGTCAACAACAATCATATTAATGTTGCAAATGGTTTAATAGAATTCTCGTTGGTCAACATATCACGATTTATTGGATTACCATATTCTCCTAAATCTGATATATTCAAAGTGTCCATTGATAATAATAATATTTTCTTAAAGACTTAACTGGTCTTATTAAATAACAAAATCTTTAAATGACGTTCAAAAGTCCAAATTATTATAAATTCAATGTATTTCCAGTCCTAACAATTCTTAGAATTGGTGTTAGTGCAAGAAAGTATTGGCAATTCAAGTGCAGGGTGTCCAAACAACATCGAGTTCAAATAACGCCAATATTCTTGACTAGATCGTCGAAATATTATAAAACACGAAAATAATGTTTTATATTCGAAGAATATTCTTCCTAGTTAATTTTCTTCTTACATTAAAATTCCCAATTTTTTTAAATTTCTTTAGGGCCATCTATGGACCACGGTGCTTGTGTTTTAGCTGTTTCTTGATGTCATCGTCAGGCTTGCCACGATTGGTGTTCTTAGTGGTGGGTTTGGCAGCTGCTTTCATGTTGGTACCTCGAGCTTTTCTGATGGCCCAGTAGTCCTTCATTTTCCGGCTAAATTGAATCTTACGTTCCTCAGACCATTTCCTAGTCTCGTCTTTTGGTCTGTGGGTAACTTCTGTGAGGGATTTTACGAAGGATTTAATTTTAAGAGCTGTATGGTAGTTACTCCGGTCGGCTATGTCATTTTCATTTATATGGAGTTCCGAAAGATCCTTCTCCACTTGCTTCTTCCACAAGAATCCAGTAACTTTGCCCTTGTTAGCAGCCTTGAAGATCCTATGGGATAACCTGTTTGAGTCCATTCTGAATAGATGTCCGTAAAAAGCCAATCGCCTTCTTCTGATGGCATCTATGAGATTTTCTTGGTGTTTATATAGCTCACGATTTGATTGATACCATCGGCTTCCATCTGGTAGAACTCTTGGTCCTACTATCCGTCTCAGGAACTTTCTTTCTTGTACCTCGAGGGCTCTTAATGGGGTCTTCTTAGTTAGACATAGGCACTCTGCTGCATAGATGACTGAAGGTCTGACTACTGCATTGTAGTGTCTTAGTTTGACATTCATCGACAAATTTTTTGAAGCATATAGTTTTCTACAGGCATGGTAAGCCTTATCTAGTTTGAGTCTCCAGTGTTCAAGAGCCACTGTTTCGCTGAGGTCCTCTGAAAACCATTCCCCAAGGTATTTTACACTTTTGACTGTCTTGATGTAGATGTTATCACTGACTCTCATCATTCTAGGGGCATCCTTGATGTTAGTAACAAACTCGGTCTTTCCTATGTTAATCAAAAGACCCGTTTTAGCCGCTATTGAGTGCAGTGTTTGGAGCTGAGTAGTAGCCTCCTGTATGTCATTTGCCAATAAAGTCAGATCGTCTGCAAAGGCTAGGCATGGAATCCTTAGGTTCTCAGCTTTAATCCCCATCCGTAATCCAGTATTCTCTGGTAGGATTCTCCTCCACTCTCTAATGATCTTTTCCAGAACACAATTAAATAATATGCATGAGATGCCGTCTCCTTGTCTCACCCCTGTTTTAATGGTGAAACTCTCCGAGAGCTGTCCTCTAAACTTTACTCTGGCTGTGGTGTTGTGCAAGGTGGCTTGCACCAGCCTATTGATCTTGTCGTTGAGTCCTAGTTCTCTCAAGGTGTTAAAAAGAGTAATTCTGTCCACAGAGTCGTATGCTTTCTGGAAGTCGACAAATATAGCTACCCATTGTCTGGCTCTTGACTTGCTGTATTGAAGGATGGTTTTCAGATTGTGTATCTGCTCGGTACAGGACCTCGATGCTCTGAACCCTGCTTGATAGTCTCCTAATTCTTTATCCAGCTGTCTCGTTACATGGCGTTCCAGAATCTTGGAAAATATCTTATAGGTAACAGCAATGAGTGATATTCCTCTGTAGTTACTGGGATCTGTTTTGCTTCCCTTCTTGTGGATTGGATGGATAATGGCTGACGTCCAATCATCTGGGAGCCTCTCACTAGTCCATATGTCCAGAATTACTTTATGTATGCTCCTGAAGGTGTGTTCTCCGGCATGTTTTAGCATTTCTGCTACTATCCCGTCTTCCCCAGAAGCTTTATTATTCTTGAGTAGTTTAATTATACCTCTGACTTCTTCATAGGTTGGAGGAGCGATATACTCACTATTAGGGTTAGCTGGTTCTGTAACTTGGAGACGCTCAATAGGTTCTTCTGCATTTAAGAGTTCTTTGAAGTAGTTAGCCAGGATCTTGGTACAATCGCTGTCATTAAGACACAGGGATCCATCTGGTCTCTTGAGGTGTAAGGTAGGGGACGCTAATTGGGTTGTTTGTTGCTTGAGGCTTTTGTATAGATCTCTAGAGTTGTTCCTTACAAAATCCTCCTCTGCCTGCTTAATCAGTTCCTGGTTGTGCTTCCTCTTGGCCCCTCTTATGATGCTCGACGTAGTTTTCCTTTGTGCAATAAAGGCTTGTAAATTAGCTTCGTTCTTATGTACATTCCATTTGATCCACTCTAATCGCCTAGCTTCTATAGCTTTATCACATTCGCTGGACCACCACGGATGCTTGTTCCCTTTAGGTCTATTGGGGATTGTTTCCTGAGCCGCTACTGTTATGGCATCCCTAAGCGGATCCCATTTTGTAGATGTGTTAATCCTGTTGGTATTGTGAATCAGCCTCTCTTGGTAACTAGTGCTGTCCTCTTTAAGTTTGGTGATATCAAACCTAGGGATCTTCGTGTTCTTTGCTAGCATACCAGTGGTCTTTATTAGTGGTTTCAGGTTCGTCTTAACCAGAGACAGGTAGTGATCAGAGTCAATGTTGGCTCCTCGTAGCACCTTGACATTCATAATATCCCTATGGTGCAGCTTGTCTATTGCTACGTGGTCGATTTGGAATTCACCCAACATGCTATTTGGGCATCGCCATGTCATGGCCTTCCTGGGAAGGTGTTTGAAAGCTGTAGACATCAAACGTAATCCATACTTGGTGCAGACACTGATTAATCGTTCCCCATTGGTGTTGGTTCTCTTATGGGCAGGATATCTTCCTACAATCTTCCGGTGTTTCCGTTCTCTACCGATCTGGGCATTGAAATCTCCTAACAATATAGTCGTATGGTGATCTGGGACCTTGTATAGGGTTTCTTCAAGGGCATCCCAGTAATGGTTTGTCATTTCTGTTTTTTCTGTTAGAGTCATTGGTAGGAGCGTGGAAGTTAATCATAGAGTATCCTCTATTCTTACATCTGAAGGAAAGCACCGATGTTCTATCGTTTGGTGAGGAAAAGTCAAGAATGCTTGTAACCAGTCGACGGTGTACTGCAAACCCAGTCCCAAGGAATGGTATATTTTCCATTACTTTATAACCAGGTTTCCCTTTATATATTCTATATCCTTGAGACTCTATGGCTTCTTCGTCCGGAAACCTAGTCTCTAGGAGAGCAGCTATACTGATGTTCTTGTCGTTCAGTACTTCAAGCGTATGCTTAAGCTTTCCGGTCTTGATCAAGGAGTTTATATTGATTGTGGCTAGGTACGTAATATTCCTTTTAAAGTTTCGTTTAGATCCGACTGGGTCACATGAAGGTGTAGGTCCCCCAGACTCCGATGACCTACTTGTGGTTTGTCTACCACCTAAGGTATTATGTTCATTAAGTTTGTACTTCATCTTTGATACAGTCTATCACACAAGTGATTAGGTTAGGTCACCCGAAGGTAACGAGTTGTTATCTATCAGGGTTGTAAGCCCTGAAGCCCCCAGCACTGATCGGTTCACTGACCCAGCTTCCCGCTGGGATTGGTTACCCAACCTTCCACTGGGTTGCTCAGTTTAGCAGGGACACCTCGTGCAGGTTACGTGCTGGAGTTGGAGTGAAAGAGGCTAGTTGGATTCTCTTGCTGAATCCAATATGTTAGGTTGCAGATGGCTGGCAAGAACGCATTTCACTTCCTTTTGTCCGGAGCCACAAGGACTCCCCCCAGGTTCATTCCCGGAGCCAAAAAATTCCCAATATTATTATCGCTGACGAAAAATATTAAGGAAATTTAAGAAAACATTTGGGTATCACGTTTGGCACTAATTCAAGTCTGGGGATTATCAGAACTACTAAAATAAAGACACATACACTTGGGTGGATTTATAAATAAGAAAACTGAATTTAATATCAGAAAACTGACAAGGACAAAAAACACACTTTAATACATGAATATACTGTAACTGTACAACATTTTCGAACAATAGAATCTGGTCTCACACACGACCATGACTTTCCACACATTTCACATTTTCTCTGCTATTATGAGGCTTAATCCGCCTATTGAGCTGAATACTTTACACAAAGTCATTTGTTTCCAAGTGAGCCTCCGTGGCTTAGGCGGCAGCACGCCGGCCTCTCACCGCTGGGTCCGTGGTTCAAATCCCGGTCACTCCATGTGAGATCTGTGCTGGACAAAATGGAGGCAGACAGGTTTTTCTCCGGGTACTCCGGTTTTCCCTGTCAAAATTTCATTCCAGCAACACTCTCCACTATCATTTCATTTCATCTGTCATTCATTTAATCATTGCCCCAGAGGAGTGCGTCAGGCCTCGGCAGCCGGCACAGTCCATATCCTCGCCGCTAGATAGGGGCTTCATTCATTCCATTCCTGACCCGGTCGGAGACTGGAAGCAGGCTGTGGATTTTCATTTGTTTCCAAGTTTAACGAAGAAATCGTTTAGCTTAATTTAGAATTTCAATTGTTGATAAAATAGTAATTGTTGATACAATATTATTTGTTTATAAAATATTAATTTGTTTAAAACAAATCGTCGATACAATTCGATCGTAAATGACATTTTAATTCCTCATAAAATTTGATTTGTTTATAAAATTTTAATTGTGAATAAGGCATTGTTAATAAGTGAATCGTTTATAAACTTTAATTGTTTATAATATTTTAATCGTTTATAACTTATGGTTAATAACTGCATCATTTACAAGCTTTAATTGTAGATGGAATTTTAATTGTATATAAAACTATAATTGTTTATAAACTTTTATTTATTTATACCTGAATTGTTGATAAGATCTAATTGTAGATAACATTTTATTTGTATATAAAATTTTATTTGTTTATAACAAATGTAATTGTTTGTAACCAATGGCTAATAACTTTTAATTGTAGACGAAATTTTAATTTATAAAATTTTAATTGTTTATAAAATTTTATTTGTAGATACTATTTTAATTGTTTATAAAAGTGTATTTGTTTATAACTAATGTAATTGTTTGTAACCAGTGGCTAATAACTTTTAACTTTAGACGAAATTTTAATTTATGTAATTTTAATTCTTTATAAAATGTATTTGTTTATAAAAATATTGTTAATGAACAAATAGTCACTGCCGATAACAATAGTAAGAGCAATTTATTAAGGAGATTTTCGCAATGTTAAAAAAAACATTGGCGATTTAATACGAAAACTGGCAATGTTTATCAAAAATGTTTACAACAAAAAATATTTATATAAATAAACAACATATTGGCAAATTATTATTATTGGTCAGCGATGTTTCGTTTCCTTCTCCTGACAGCTTTACGCCGTCTGATAGGTTTTTGCTGAGGATTAACACTACCTAAAGGAAGATGATAAAAGAGAAAAGGAGATAGGTTTTGGCATAGAGACGAGTATTGGTAGATCGGATGAGAATCCAACACAAAATTTTAAGTAAATTTATATATAAAAAGAAATTTAGCCGTGCAAAGCGTATGAAATGTCTAACTTTAGTGGGGACTCGCACAAGGCAAGCGGAGAGCGCAGCATGAATAGAGGTTGCCTGCAAGCGCTGGTGAAGTGCTCTTTCCCTCCCGAGCCGATATTCCAGTACTATGGGGACGGGTGGTAGTCTGGCAAGACAAAGTATGCTAAAGGTAAACGATTTACTGTTTTTCCCTTCAAAAGGGTTAGATTTTGTTGAACGTTTTGAAAGGCTGAAATAATTTGATTTTGCCGTAATATTTTTTTATTTCTGGGAAGTGTTGGATCTCTGGCAAACCAATCGAATGCTCCTAGAGAGAGAAGATACAAAGTGTTTTTTTGATGATTTTAGCGACGTTGCTATTGGTTTCTGTGAAAATCTTATACGAATACCAATTGTTGCACTTAAGGAAAACTAAGCTTTTACCCAGCAATATGCCGATTAAAAGTTTAGAACAGAGGAAGACCTCCAACCTAACTCAAACAAAACTTAAATTTTGAAAACAAACAATAAGTCAGAGAGAAAATCTCTACAAGGAGGAAGATTGCGGAGCTAGCTATACTTGCATAAATGGCTTGCTAGAATTGGCTATGATAACCAAGAGAAACTTTGAAAATGTTGTTACTTGAAGCTTTAGTTTAAATGCAACAAGTCTAGTAAAGACTTTATTGTTTTAGGAGTTATCTGTTTTAGAAAAGAGAGCTTAAGTTTAGAGGAAGAATCAGGGAAGAGAAGGTCCTGCCTAATCGTGATTCTAGCGAGAAAGATAAAGCAAAATATGGAAGCAATTTATTTAACAATAAATATAAAAGTTAGAAAATTAACTATGGCTAGATTTAGAATCTTATTTTTTGATTTGGAAGAGCTTTTTCTTTGTTTAGTTCTACAAACATTTTGAGAGTCTCAGACCCAATAATAAGAGGTTTACAATTTATAAACAATATTAAGTGGAGTACAAGTTTCGAACCTGATAAAGCAATAAAATCTTACAAAGATTTTTAAAAAGTGTGCTTACGATTAAGAAATTTGAAGTTTGTAACGATAATTGTAAAGCGATTTTAACTTTGAAAGTTTAATGGGTATGATTCAAGCACTTTTAGAATGCCCTTATGGCAATCGAAAAGGCTATAAACAAATGTATTAGATTCCTGATTGTAACAGAAAAGGAAGAACAAATCACAAGCGGAAATTACCGCTATTTTTAAACAGAAATTTCTAGAGATAATATACATTTTTTTTTACACAGATCGTATTAACGAAGCCTGGATTACAATTAGTTAACTCGTATATAATTAGAAAAAGTACGATTCCCTAATTTTAGAAGGGAAAGATACCTATTAAATGGTGGACTAGCCACAATTACACAGAGTGAATATATGGTAAATCCAACAAAATGGGATGGAGCCTCTATGGGCTAAGCCTTGTAGAAAAAGAAAGAACCCAACAGTTAAATTTAATTTGGTTAGTAAAAGGTATTTGGGAAAGGAAAATAGGAACTTTAGGAAAAAGTCCTGGCCAGATTTATTTTCTCAACCGAACGCGGCGTGGAAGATATTTAGCACACGCAAATTCGAAGCACTGATAGTTTTTGATAAGTTGAATAACTTCACTATCGTAGTGTATGTAGGTTCGTAGAACTAGAGAAAGTTATTGCAGTTATGGAGAACACTTAGTTTAATTTGAGCTTGAACAAGTTTATTGCGTTGGAATGTTTATGGGTTGCAGTTGAATGATGAGGAAAAGTTCCCACGGTGGAAAGCAAATTAGGTGTTGACCAGCAGTTAATGTAACATGAATTCCTCGATGAGGAAAAGTATTCCCATATTTTGGTGTGGAATATACTAGATTGCTTGAATAGTAGAAAGATTGGTTGACATAGAAAGTTCTGGAGCTATGATGACAATTAAATGGGGTAAGAGAGATCCCACGGTGGAAAGCTAAGTTTTATAGACAGTGGTTAATTTAACATGAATCCCTCGGTGTGGGAAGGTATTCCCATTTAATTTGTACAAGAAGTACTGAATTACATGTTTTAAAGCCAGCTTAGATTGCTAAAGCATGACCAGACAAATCCCTGGAAGATGGTTATTGCACAATAGTTAGCAATTCCACACACTGTCTATAAAATTGTGTTAAAAGCATTTAGCCGTTTTAAAAACCATTAAAATGTGGTTAAAACCATTGAAGTTTTGTACTTAGCTTTTTCGTGTAGCGCAGGCGATGGTTCCTTGTGACCGTTGACTTAAAATGCAGACATGGTGTCTGGTTTAAAAATGTCTCAATAGGACAGGAGACTGGCCCTGAGAGGGCTCTGCACTGTATACTCAACGGCCGAACAAGAAGTGAGAACGAGCGATACCTCACACGACAGAGGTAGGTGGGCGAGGGGGTAGGGGAAGGAAACAAAAGAGTTTATACAAGCATAGGAAACATTACAAAACCAAAATTTCTTGTACAAGTAAGGCTTCTTCATGGAGTAGTTAGCTGGAAACGAACACGACACCTGGTGGATTGTTGAGGAAGTCCTCTTGACCTGAGGAGATTGAAGAACTTCAGAGGGTAGCTGTAAGATGCTGGTAGGTTGGTTCAGTAGAAGATGCACCTCTAGAACAAACTTATACAAAACATAGGCAAGTGCACGGGGAAAATAGAATTAAGGGTTAGCTGTTGGTGTCTCTGGGAAGGGAAATTAAATAAATTAATTAATATAGAAAAACAAAGAGCAGCAAGAGCTAACTCTGACTGACTGTGTATTTCGAGAAATACACCACCGTCCTCGATGAGTAGCCTACTATACATTTAAGAACTGGAAAATTTTATACAAATGCGACCTGGTCCCTGATTACATAATTACTTAATCTAACAATAATAGTCGTCCTCTAAGGTAATTATTTACAAATATCATGGTATAATGAGTTAATTAACTCTGATACTTAACATATACATGAAATGTTGGACGGAGATTTGCTACCACCCTATCAATAAAACACTGGTAGCAAGATACTTTTATTTCTTGCCCTAAAACATAATGAAATACATAACCCTTTTCTCACGTTAGTCGGAAAATTCACCTGGCATCAAACATCTGGGCCTACATTAGCTTGTGGGTATACTTATCTCTACAGTCTCCGAGTAGAATGACCTGGACCACAACAAAAATGTAAAAAAATAAAATAAGTCATCACTCCATAAAACTCAATGTAAAATTGACTACAGTCTGTACTGATCTATAATCGCGGAGGATAAATCTTCTGGTAAAGTTGAATAATCCTAGCTCGTGACAAATACACCTGGGAATGGGCGATCGGACTTACCTTGTGGCTCTGTCGAATTTCTTCTGAGTGCTCGTTTCTTCCTAGCGCGTTTACAGTGCAATGAAATGAATTTCTCCCCCTGAACCTTATTTATCTGAGGTCTTACGCAATTTGCCTCCGCCGTAAAAACATTTCAAGGGACTTTTTCACCCTGAACTTTATATATCTGAGGTCTTACGCAATTTTCCTCCATCGTACATACATTTCAAGGGACTATTCTACCCTGAATTCAACTCTTATATCTGAGGTCTTATCTAAATGCCCCTAACTTTCACTTCCATATATGCACTTTCCAAACACATACACTGACTTACCTGGCACTCAATCGGTTACTCTGAACCACTTAAAGAACATGAGGTCGATAGAATAAACGCACGGACGGTAAAGTGTTTGATATCAGCGACACATTCAGTGTAAATCGTGTGATTGAAACGGCGGCCTATGTGAGTACCATTTCCTACATTATTATACACCACAAGGAACTATTACTGCATCGTAATGAACGCCATAATGAACACTACAACTCAACATATCAGCGCAATCATGCGATGTGAAATCATAGGTTCGATACAATAAGACGTTAATACTGTAATATTCACAGTTGTACTCTACAAATTAACATTGATAAGCAGAACACAGTTCTATGAACGACACAATTAACATTCAAACTGAATATCAAGATTCATAATATGTGCAACATTCAGATAGCAGTGGCGAACAGCCAAATTATATTTGGGAAACCTGAACTTTTCATAATGCTCATTTCACACTACATTTTAGTCATCGCGGGAACTTCTGAAAACTTGTACACAGTCAAGATGATGTCAGCTTAAATAAAATAAGGGGAAACTTATAGACTTTGATGAACACCAGGATCAGCAGACCCAGTAACTTATACAGTCAACAAATTGATGATGGAGTTTTACAAATTCATGCGACATTGGTCTAGCAAATTCAAGACATCTTTAGTCGTCGTTGGACTTCACTCCACTTTCAAGGGCAGTGAAACAATATATCCATAATACACCATGACAAGCAACGCCATGCAACATGATTTATATTATTTTCAGATGACGGTGATATTATGCCTGATTTTCAAACATAAAAGAACTACTTTAGGAGTTAGACATAGCTAATACACCATACACCATACACCATGACAAGCAACACCATGCAACATGATTTATATTATTTTCGGATGACTGTGATATTATGCCTGATTTTCAAACATAAAAGAGCTACTTTAGGAGTTAGACATACCTAATTTGTATATATTTCACACATTATTTTCTTATAAATATAACGACTTAGTATTTATTTGTTTGATTGATAAATTTAAATTAATTTAATTAATTATTTAATAATGAGCCTCAGTGGCTTAGGCGTCAGCACGCCGGCCCCTCACCGCTGGGTCCGTGGTTCAAATCTCGGTCACTCCATGTGAGATCTGTGCTGGAAAAAACGGAGGCAGACAGGCTTTTCTCCGGGTACTCCGGTTTTCCCTGTCAAAATTTCATTCCAGCTACCCTCTCCACTATCATTTCATTTCATCTGTCATTCATTTAATCATCGCCCCAGAGGAGTGCGACAAGCACATTTCATAACCTCGCCGCAAGATATGGGCTTCATTCATTCAATTCCTGACCCGGTCGGAGACTGGAAGCAGGCTGTGGATTTTCATTTTCAATTATTTAATAATAATAATTATTCCGGTTTATGAATATTTTCGCACGATTAATTTTGAATGCGGTTTTCAACGACATTTCCAGACGTTTGGCAGCGGTGGTTAATAAATTTAACTGATTGAACTCATTTGAAATGAATTAATTATTATGAATTATTATATTGGTAATAATATCTAATTTATTTAAGCAGAAGTGATATTCATAATTATTGATTGATGATTATCAAAGATCATAATTGCATTTGTATAGCAATTTATGACATAGATGTGAAGCATTATTGCAGATTATAGCGTAATTTATAATAATAATAATAATAATAATAATAATAATAATAATAATAATTTATTGTTTTCCTATTAACTGAGGATTGAAAGAATCTGATTTATTGATTTGATTGATTTTTCGAGTTATATCAAGCAATTTGAGTTATGATATTTTAACACAGCAGCCCATCTATGAAAGCATGTAATTGGAATTATGTTGTAGACACTTCTTAGAAAAGTGATCTTATAGCGGCAACATTTGAATGTGAGTCAGGTGGCCAATTCAATAATAATGATATGAATATTTCACATTTGTAGGAGTGATAATAAGTATTTCACAAATGATTTTTGTGATTAGGAGAATTCAAGGATGTGTCTGTGAACACAATCCTGAGATGATAATTGCGTTATGCATGTTTTATGATTACGACGATTAATGATTATGATATATTAAAGGCTGTAAACCAATTGCTATTGATATAAGAGCTTAAAGAAATATTAATAATAATAACTAAGAATCTACTTAATCTGATCAACTCTTCGAAAGGAAAATAATTAAATGATGTGATCCATAACCAATTAAATTAATGAATGAACTTGCTATATTAGTTAATTAATCAATTTTATTCTTCATGTTTATAATAATAAAATTTATGATAGATAATATAATAATTTATGGATTATGATTATATATTGGAACTGAATACTGGAATTTGACAAGGATTAGCAGATTGGTGTAATATAGTTTGAGATTTAAGTAATATAATTAATGAACAATTGAATTATATGAGAGAAATTTGACATTATTTGTATGGTATTCTACCATAATGTCGAATGCTAACTGTAAATATTTTTGCTACTTATTTCCTTTTCTATATTTAAATTCGTAATTTCAACACAATAAATAATCTTCTCGTGAATTAATTAATTTTTCGACATGTGTGAATTTACTTGTGTGATAAGATAGATTTGTTGAAGGGAATGTGAAAAATATGATATACAAATTCTTTTGATTTATTCAAAGCTGAAACAGTGATAGTGAAGTGCAACGATTTTTAGTTAGTAATTCAGCCGGACCAACGAACATTGGAACTTTAATTTCTAATCACATTACCCCAAAGTCAAACAGGGAAATCGAATTGGCAGAATATGACTCATGGATCTACGATCCCAACATAAGATTGAACCAATTTCATTTTAGGAGGGTATATTTTCTTTCTTGTTTGTGTTCGTCTGCTCTTGAATAAAAGAGGCAATTTCATCTTAGCAATCCTAAATTATTCCTGCAGATTGGAGCTTCAACCTGATTGAATGACACTATCCTATTGTATTTGGAGATATATATCTGAGTCAACCTTTCTCACCTATCCCGTTGATCGACCCTAGATACTAGATCGCTTGCCTGCCCGTTTGATTTTTGTTTAGTTTTTCCGGATTTATATTTCAGGGATTCCTAAATTTAATTGTAACAACCAAGTACCATTTATTGGACACCACGTTTGATTTCCCGGCCGACGTGAAGTCTGGGAAACGGGTACAGTCAGGGCCGTATTTCTAAATAGGCTAAGTAGGCTGCAGCCTAGAGCGGCAAATTTTCTAGGGCGGCAGTTTGGCAATTTATTCAAAACCTGAAATGAAGTATTTCAGACGTTAATAATATTTTCCGTACGAATTTAAGAATACATGTTACTTAAAAATAAGTTTTAGTCCTTCTACATAGCCTACTTTCTAAAACATAATACAAATTTAAAAAAAAAACAAATACACTTTCATATGAGTACATTATTAACGAGTTTGTCATTAAGAAATCTATGTAAATTTGAACATCAAGATTACGTGGGGTGAGTTGTTTTAGAGAAGTTTGTATATTTTTCAACAAATAAATCAGTAATTAACTACATTTTGTGCAATTTCATTTCACCGTGTAGGACAACTTAATTAAAATTGAACGCAGTTCTTCAATTACGAAAAAGATAGTCATTAGTATTAAAATATAAAAATATGTGTAAATTAGTGATCATTGATCTCCAAGAACAAATTAATTAATGAAGTTTGAAATCCATTTCATTATTTAACGAAATTTTAAAAGAAGTAAAAAAAACAAGTAGATATCTAATCTCATTATATAATTTATTATGTAAAGCATTAAAATTGTAGTTTTATATAAACTAAATGAAATGTATGATTAAAATAGTTGAAAACGCCAATGAACTCTATCCCTTTGTTGTACAAAACAAATGTATTAAGCAAATATCAACTATAGGGGGGGGGGGGGGGGTAAGTGGACTTTAGCCTATAGGTGGCATACACTTAAATCCGGCCTTGGGTACAGTTCATCCGTGATGATATCACAAACGTTAAGGGTTGATGGAGGAAGGCAAATGAATCCATTTGAGATAAGGACTCATAGTCCGGAAACGATCGAGTCAACAGTTATTAATAATCGCAGTTGTTTAACATCCGTCCTCAATTCTAGTTCTTAACAGACGCCGGAAGCCAACGACATGGGATTGCCACGTTTAAACACCCGTAAAAGTCACCAACGTGTGCAGGTAATTGGTATTAAATGAGTAGCATTTTGCTGATAATGTGTGACTCAATCGTTTCCGTACTATGGTTCCTTATCTCACATTGATCCATTGGCCTTCCTCCATCATCCCTCAAAGTTTGTAACATCATCACGGATAGGGGCCTCTTAGTTCCACCCCTTAAAAAACAATAACAAACTAACTATCTAAGGCCCCCCCCCCCGTTCTCGATTCCCAGCCCAGTCATGGAATTTTCTAGCTTGAATTTAGTTAATTGCATGGGCTGGGGTTTGTGTGTTTGTGACGTTTTGTAACGTCTTCACAATCAATTTCTTCCTCATGAGGACAAACAGGACATGGTCGTGAACTGGAAAGAACTGCGCCAGGCCTCTCCGGCAGCAACACACAATTATAGCCTACTCTAATAGTTATGGTTTGAGCCCCCTGGACACACGCTCGACGATCATAATCTGATATCTACACAGTTATGGACTGTTTGGTAGGCCTTTAATTTATACTGCATATTGCACCCCACATTTACATTTATGGGGCAGGGCAAAGCAGCCACGTTCCTCTGGAATATTTCATCAGTCCCGCCATGGAGCGCGATATCCTCTAATCGGTGACCTAGAGGAGGTCTTGTTTTCTCCAATCACATGGTATCGCACAATATCCTTGCTGCTGACTAAGCTTAGAAACGCTCCAGCCATAAAGGTTTGAATACGGATAGCAAGCAGGGCATAAAACACATACGTGACTGCAGGAGTTACCCAGTATAATTCTCGTTTCCACCAGGTGAAGTGAGTCCCCAAGTGGCAAGATTCTTTAGAATCAGAAAACCTTCCTGACCCCATTATTAGTAGTATTATTATTAGGCCTATTAATAATATTATTAAGTAAGATTACCAACCGGACTACCTACGAGCTCTAAGACGAAAAGCTATGAGGTCACGGTAAACAACGCACGGCGTACGCGGCCATCACTATAGGACAGGTCGAAGCGGGACTCGTCCGAAAACACTACATTTCGCCACTCAGCCTGCCAGTGTCGGCGTGCACGTGCGCATTGTAGTCGGTGGCGTCGGTGGTTCCCAGCCAATGGAAGCCGACGCAGTGGCATGCGTGCTACAAGTCCATCCTCAAAAGACGGCGCCACACCGTCGACGCAGACATGTCCACCCCCGTTGCAGTGCTCCAACGACGAGCCAACACTGAGGACGACGCTGTTCTGTCCGATACGGCCATGCGGAGAAGATGGCGGTCGTCTCACGCTGTGGTCACATTGCGTCATCCTGTACCCTGTCGTCGCTGTGTACGGCCCTCCTCTCTCCACTGGATCCACATACGCCTTACTGTTGACGCAGCGTGCCCTGTACGAGCCGCAACGTCCCGGAACAACAGCCCCGCCTCCCGGAGCCCAAGCATTCTGCCCGGTTCAACCGCACATGTTGATAGTCCACACTGTGATGTCGGTGAGGCATCGTTGCACCAGCTTACACGTTTCCACTTGGTCTGATGGTCCCACGCCGAGAGAGCTGTGCGGAACACTGACCTGTCCGGTCCCACGGCAGAGGGCACTGGTGTGCCACTCTCTCCGTGATTTCAATCACTTAGTATGGTACAGCAGGCCTACACGACCTCCCGTTCTGGGAGTGTCTCCGACCATTTCTTCTGGGTGTTTCACTTTCTACAAACAGTACTGTATAGAATTGTTTGGGATCATTGAAATAGGAGAAAACTAAGGGATGAAATGTTTCGCTCGTCAAGCGACCATTATCATATCCAAATGGCTCTACAAAACACTTCCAAACCCATAGTGACACCCACAAATCGTCTCTGTCCTCCAAAAACAAAAATTGAAAATAAGAAACCTGTCAGAAACTTAGTAAGTATGGTTATTATTACTTATAAATAATAAGGCATTAAGCACCAGAAAAAAGAACTATTTATTTTAATGTTGAAAAATTAGAAATGACGATAACATCAACAAAACAGTCTTCTTCCCCTATCTAATCTACGAAGGTGTACTGGACTATTTCTGTGTACACTTAAGCAAAAAGCCCAAAACTACTGTAGTACAGAATTGTAAACTATTATGCGTAAATGACGCACAACAACTCTGCTGTGATGATAGTAGAAAGCTTTAACTGCAACATGCGAAATAGTGTTAGTCTATTAATGTGTTGATACTTGTGTGAATTGTGGAAAGTCTATTGACTGCACAACCACTTTTTGATGTAGTAAACTATATGGATTTACCTATGTAATGAACTTTTGCGTTGCATGCTTTTTATTAGAGCAGCTTGTATAAAAGTAATCATATATTGAGAACTTCTCGATATTTCGTGAGAAAGGATTACCATACAAAAGACCTCAGTGTCATTATCACACTGAATATACTGTAGCACGCAGACACCTTCTCTAAATATTTTTCTTTTTCTTTTCCTTAGTCGTTTACCCTCCAGGTTGGTGGAACCCACGGACTCAGCGAGGGAACTCACCACTACCGCCTCTACGGGCAGTGTCCTAGAGCTGGGAACATCTAATCGGAGTGGATACAACTGGTGAGGTGTGATTGGCGCCTCGCCCAGGCGGCCTCACCTGCAAAGCGAACAGGGGCCTCATGAGGGAAGGTAATGGATGGTCAGGATGGATAGGCAAGGAAGAGGGAAGGAGGCGGCCGTGGCCTTGAAGAAGCTACTGTACCCGATATCCTGATAGTAGGCTGTCAGATATCCGCCCCCTCAATCGGATTGCCAATAATCAAACGCACCGGCACAGCTACATCAATGAAAATGGCACTGACAGATACTATCGAGATTAGAGCACAATAGTTAACAAGAAAATTATTGTGGAACACACCAAAATATACGGGGGTTCATACTTACCTTTACTTACCTCTTAAATTTATCTCGGGGACTGGGTTGTCAACTGGATCACTTAAAGTATGCCCTCACAATAACCTCCACCATGATATTTAAAATGAACCAGAACGGAGACGAGAAACCTTAAACTGCACAATAATTTATTTCACATAAAGAATGATTTAACAAAAAAAATAAAAAATCAACGTGGCAATCAGAAGCCATCGACCACATAACCATGTCCTCCTGTAGGACCTGTATTCTCTACATATAATGTTTCAGCTTTCTCAAGCTCATAGCAACGTAAAAATAATAATGCACTTGGAATGGAAACGGGATTTGGGATGAGACACATATATCAATTGTTTTGCGTGTTTATATACTGCACATTTTATTTATAGCCACACGGCTATTATGGAACGTCCTTGGCCTCTGTAACACAGTTGTCCGGGCCAGCTGCAAGGCACCTGTATTGTCAAAGCGGACTCCCGTTCGTTCAACCCTAGCATAAGCGTGTTACCTCAGAGCTTGACTCTCCTTTTCAAATACGTAAATGTTCACATCTCAACTGAAATATTATCACGCAAATGTCTTACATGCTTCATTCAAACACCAGTGGATTACTCCAATAATCCCAAATCATGATTGTTTTTTCAAACCACTTGCTTAACTTGCGTTGTTTAGAGTATAAAAACAAAACTCTAAAGGTTAATAACAAAAGTTCATTAATTATTTATAACAATAATAAATTGTTTATAACAATGTCAAATGACAATTGAAAAGTTTATACACGCCTCTATTAATCACTATCATTTCAAATTATTTAACAAAGATATTTACAAAATTATTTTACAATATTATATTGTTTATATTATTTATACAAGAAATACATTAAACCACACGTTTATCCAGTTGATAATTACTTAAATCGTGATGATATAATCGACCAATGAAGGTTAGTTATATTTAACTGTCAAATTCAGGTTTAATAAGGTTTAATAATAATTATTAATATTTGTGACGGTAACCTCCATTCAAAATCTTTATCTCAAATTATTTAACACTCTTGTTAATTTTAACAGTATCTTCATATGAATAATCTTTCAAAGAACAAGAACAATACATTCAGTGGGAAAATACTTCGCTTATAACGCACAAAATTGCACAAAAATTGGCCCAAAATTCATCATATATCTTCATATATATGGCATAAAAATCTTCCAAACTACACACAAAAATCCTCCACTTATAAATTCATCAACTTCATTAATTATTGTGGGAACCTCCTTCATTATTCAAGGGCATTACTCAACAGCGACTTTTACACGTCCACTGAACTAACGATTATACATCCATTGTTCCTCTTTAAAAATTCTTATATTCATCAATCGTAATAATGACTGTTATTATTTAACCTTCGTGGGTTTCATTCATGAATCGATATGAAGTAAAAATTTGCCAATCACAAATAAATTTAATAGCAAATACGATTAGACACTCTTGCCTGGTCTATCAAAATTGAGATTAACATCTTCAAAGTAACGCAGTATAAAAATACTATCTTCAAACAAAGTTCGTCTAAACTGCAAAATAGTCGAATAGAATACCATTAGATTGTGGAATGCAAACATTATTGTTCCAATCTATCATTGAGAAAAACTCCTATCAAATGTTCATTACTATAGTGTATTCAATAAATTGTAATTAACGTTCATATTTCATAAAATTGTCTATAATGCAATGATAAATGTCTATGTTGCAATCATGTTCATAAGACGACTAGTATTTCAAAGATCGTCGTTATCGTAATAGATTTTAACGCTCTAAAATCTTTTAATTATTCTTCTTTCTTGAGGATGACAGAAAATTGGCCAAAGTAATTTACTGAATAGAATTACTTTAATAAAAATGACACGCTGTCTGAATTCAAATCTGCCATAGCAAATTGTTAACTTTACAGTCAAATCGTGACTACAAAAATATGCAAATTACTGAAAGAATCTAAATCATCAGTCTCAACTGATCCAAAATTATTTAAGTATGCCAATGACCTAGCAATGTCTCAAAAATCGAAGAAAAAGGCATAAATCATCGAAGTGTACTGAGTACAGAAATATCAATCAAGAAAATGGGGCAAAAGATAGGACAGAAAATATGGGAAGAATGGTTGCTCAGATATCGCTACAAGACTCAAATAATACAAGAAACGTTCACGACTACCTTATCTGTTGATTGAAGATCTAGAGGAAAGTTTTCAAAGAAAACTGCTGTTGGTTCCATTTCACCAGCGTGAAGATGTGCTCCGTCCTCGAATTTGGAATCAGCGTCCTCGGAGAATCGAACTGCTTCCTCCTCCGAAATTGCACTGCTCCGTGGATACAAAAAACATCCCTCTGGCAAAACTCTTCTTTGTGCGCCGGGACAACCCTGGCCTCTCTTGAAAATTCCCTGAAGTTCTTGCAGGAATTCGCCATGAAGTTTAATGTAGTTATTTCCGCAGAAATATTCATAGTTGTGGAGTATGAAAATATTTCCACTGTTATCTGGTATAATTCAGCGATGGATTCACGATGCATGAGTGTATTTGGATGTTCACTACATGCTCGCTTTTGTAGAAAGACGATTAACGAAGTTCCATGCTGTTACTTTACTCCAATCAATATATGTCCCAATTGCATTAAAGCCTTAGCCTTCCATCTCAACTACTGTTATAATCATCGAAAGCACTGCAAGATTATAATGTTCCATAGTCGAATGTATCGTTGTAATACCAAACGTATTCTCCAATATCACTGTTGCACTCCACGTGTCAGCCGTAGTGTATAATGTGGAATTTTTAAAGTGTTTCTCCTGTGGCGAGAAAATCACTTTTGTTGGCAGCCTTAAAGTTCCAATATCTTTCGAAGTATAACTGTGAAATTGTTCAAATCTTCTACACACCTCAATGTTATACTGCCCAATAGAATTATAATGCAGGCTGAAGTTAGCGCTTGATATCTTGACTGGTGGAAACGTTAATGTGAGCGTTTCAACTTCACCTAGTTTCGAGCAGCGTAAAATGGAACTGCTCCGAGTTCGTTCGATGCGCCGGGATTTAACCACGCTAAAGACAACTTACTTCACTGAATCACTTGAAAATAACTATATATCACCAGAAATATATATGCGATCTGACATATGAGATCTGAGAGCTCCTCTCTCCTGTGCACGACCTTTTATCAACTTCTTAAGGGGCGTATCCATCCCTTCCATAGCCTGTTGCTGCGTCATTGCTGGAAGTTTTAACTTTGGCTATACTTGACGGATTTTCAAATTTCAAAAACTCAAAATTAATTTCTTCAAAATTCCAAATCAATGCCATGACTGAAAATAGATTTCCACAAATCTGCATGCCAAAAGTAATCAAATATCGTAGTTTCAGCAATCTCCGTCTTCCTTCCAAACTATCGTTCATTGGTTCGAGTCTCTCCTCCAATAGCGTAGCTTCTTCCTTAGCACAATACCTTGTTTCCTGCGACTGCGTCGTAAATCTCGGATCTTTCTCGAACAAAATCATGACGTCACCAAGAATCTCAGCTCAACCAGCCTACTTGTATGAAGTCTACGTCATCCGTGCCTATGTCATGAATATCCACGTCATAACTATGACATCCATAACTTTACTCATCTTTGCCAATACAGCCATCGTGGTCTCAATATAATTCAATTTCCGGGGGCAGTACCATCCCGGCATTTGCCCGAAGACGAAGTGGGAAACCACGGAAAACCACTTCGAGGATGGCTGAGGTGGGAATCGAACCCCCTCTACTCATTTGGAACACCCGAGGCTGAGTAGACCCCGTTCCAGTCCTCATACCACTTTTCAAATTTCGTGGCAGAGCCGGGAATCGAACCCAGGACCTCCGGGGCGGCAGCTAACCATGCTGACCGCTACGCTACGGAGGCGACCTCTAAATATATAATACATTAATATCCATTCCATACATTCAAGATGGTGGATGGGCGTATTTTCTAATGTTCCACTCATTTCCCCTTGATGAGAAAGTAGAATTTCAACGACATTTTGTAAACGAGGAGTCTTAGATAGGGTACAACACTTAAATCGTGCATCACAAGAACATTCAATTATTGGCTTTGATAAGGACAAAGAGACATACCTGTACCCATACATTTAGGGGAAAGTAGGCTACATGTTCTTAACTCATCATCTTGCTACCTTTCACTTAGGAGTGGACCCTCTTTCCTTTTCCCTGTCCTACCTGCCTTTCATGGCTTCACTTCTCAATTATCATTCACTGAGGGGTATTTCTATCAAATCTATTAATATGATTTCCATGGATCTTTCTTCGCCCCTCTCTAAGATTGTGGTGGTTCAAAACTCTTGACCTGAATGAGCAGAGCAGCATAACTATTGCGGAGGTACCGTGCTTTAAAGATTACCCCATTTGTGCTGGCGGTACAAATCACTGATTGGTTACTTGCCTGATGATAACGAACCGCCCAGGTAGGCCTATTTGGATTTGATTAGTCGTCGGTCGTGCCAAGAAAACATGATAATACAAGAGGTAGTACGTTCAAGAAACTTGACACCCGATCCAAATATTGAAATAGTTAACATATGTGAGAAGACGGTTTGTTATTGGTGAGTTCAGAGAAGTCCCATAGTTAACACGTGACACGGACCAATCACTGCAGGTGAACTTCAGGCGTGCTCACTAATTTAAAATTCCCTACATTTCTGTACTGTCTCGCTATACTCTGTGAGCTACCAGAATGGGATTGACAGTTCTCGCCTCGCCATGAGGTCTGAGAACGAGGTTGCCAAACTGTACAAGCCAGAGATACAGCTGACCAGGCACTGAAGCACGTGGGCTGTAATATTGCAACGCAGGGTATTATGATATCAACTATGCGAACATGGATTGGTCAAGAGTCAGAGGGGTGATGACTGACGTGGAATTTCCCGCTAAATGTCAATCCTATTCAGGCAGCTCACAGAGTATACCTGTAGTTATTGAACAGAATAAAAACAAGAAGTTCCGTGACGAACTAAAGAGCCTACTTTTCTTAAAATTTTAGATTCATGCCAATGATTAATCTATATGGATCAATCTAGAATAATGACGAATTTAGGTTGGTAATATCGAAATTTCTAATTAGTTCGAAATACTGTATACCTGGCATAATGTAGCCTAATAGAGAACTACAGTTGGCAGCCCTGGTGACTGAATATATTCTTAGTTCCATCTCTTAAGGTACAGAATACAAAATTTGGTTGAAGTCCAATGGATAGCATGGACGTTACATGCAGTTAAACATTGGATCTAACAGCGCGTGTAAAATCATGTTGACAACAATGACATACATGTATTTGTCAGAAATAATCTGAAATAATATGATCTATTGTTGTCTCAATTTTGAATGAAATCCATTAGTTAGTATAGAAGTTAGATGCATTTTAAAATTGGACCTATCAGCAGGATTAGAGTCATGTTGGCAGCACTGACGTATATTAGTTACTCCAAATTAATCTAGAATGGCAGGTACTATACGTGTGCAAAGTTCAGAGCTATTGGCTTGCATACTTTCTGATATATTGATATTAGGGTAACAAAAAATAGAGACAGTATTTATTAACAGTTGGCAGCCCTGGTTACTCTTAAGAATCGGCATATACATATCTGTTATGGTACACATAGCACTCACGAAATTTGGTTGAAATCCAAATGATAGTATAGAAGTTACATGCATTTAAGGTTGGACCTCTCAGCAGGCTTAGAATCATGTTGGTAGCACTGACGTATATAAGTTACTCCAAATTAATATAGAATGTCAGGTACTATACGTGTGCATAGTTTAAAGCTGTCGGCTTGTATACTTTCTGATATATTGGTATTTGGATAAAATAAATTGAGAGCATTTATTAACAGTTGGCAGCCCTGGTGGATCTTAAGAATACGTTCAGTCATGTATGTTTATGTACACATAGCACATACGAAATTTGGTTGAAATCCAATTGATAGTGTAGAAGGTATATGCAATTAAAATTTGGACTTACCAGCAGGCTTAGAATCATTTTGGCAACACTGCCATGAATGGCCTCCTGAAAATTAAACTGCAATATTATTATCTATACGTGTGCCAATTTTGAAAAAGCTCCCATTCATACCTTCCATGATATCCAACATGGAGCTCAAATTTCAATTGCGATTTTTCAGCAGTTGGTAGCACTGACATCATTTTCAAATATGGCCGTGAGATATTCAGGTATAGATCTTTACTCTTACCAAGTTTTGTTTCGATTGCTGCAGCCGTTTAGGAGTTGATAGGGGGACACACACACACAGCCAGACAGACCGACAGACAGAAGGACAGACAGACAGACACACATTTGCCCGATCTCATAAGTCTACTTTTTCCTCATTTTTGCAAAATGTGAAAAGTAGGCTAAAAATTACGAGCCTTACAGTAGTCGCATATGATGTGTAACATCTGACATAGAAGAAACCTCACGTGAAATTGTTGATACACCGGTATTTTATACTATTATTGGCACAAATATTAATCTATTGTAAAAGAGAGTGTTTTACAGATATTGTAGTTTATAATAAGGAACTCATTTTATTAGATGATTTGTAGCTTCCACCAGCACTAGCCTAAATAAAGAATACGATATGGATCAACTAGATGAATAGACGCGACACCGCTCACAACCTTACATTCCTTATAAACAGGTCCTCTACATTCACAGACCAACACGTAATTTCATATGGATTCTGTTAAAATGAGCCATATTGATATGATAAATACCGTTTAAAATGATAATCTGGTAGCAAAAATACCCACCCCGTCCAAGATTCAAACCCAAGATCTCTAGATTCACAGTCATAAGCACTAACCCCACGTCTATTTCGACTACGCAAATTTTGTGCACAAGATGGTGACTTATTTCCACGTTCCAATAATACTGCATTACGGAATTAAGTTTCATTTATATTTTGCTTGTTTCGATAATGTTCCTGCGTGAAATTGAGTTTAAAATGCCTTTTGAATAGGCCGTCTTGTGAGTAAAGAGAATGTATTCAGTAATAGTTCATGAAGGCTTGCTCAATTCTCGTATAACCACAACGATTATATTATATTGATGACTGCATTACCGTTATGTGGGTTAATATTTGAATAGCCATTGTGCAGATACATAATACCGGCAATGCCGACTACTTACAATGTTTGATATTAAGGCATTTTACCATTTAAATACTGATACGAAAACTTCGAACATGTACCATATGATTTGTTTAAATCACTTGACACCAGAGTTCGCATGAGCGTTTACCGTTCAGATGTTATTCTTTCACGTAACTAGTTCTTTTCTTGTGAGTGGTAGTGATGTGAGGGTGTCCATGATTCGTGAAAAGAATTATGAAGCTTCAGTAAACTGGAAGTGCTCCAATCGGAGTTTTAATTTTTGTTGTTTCTCTGCTGCTGGATTGTCGCCTGCCATGCTGCTAAAAGGAGCCAGCCCTTTCACTAGGAGAGGTACGGTCACATCAACATCAACGGTGACCACAGTCTTCATGCTTCTTCTACTGTCAGGTGATGTAGAAATTAATCCTGGTCCGGGTTCGAACAGTTCTATGTCCATATACTTTCAGAACACTCAGAGCGTGGCCAACAAGCTGGACAAAGTAGATTTGAGCAGCAGTGATTTTAATAATATGTCAATAATAGCCTTAAATGAGTCTTGGCTTTTTGACAGTTTCTTGACTCAGAACTCGCCTTTTCTAGGACTCATGACATATTTAGAAAAGACAGGCCTAGGCGTGGGGGTGGTGTTGTCATTGCTACGCAGTCTCAGTTGCGTGCTAGGAGAAGAGCGGTCTTAGAAAGTGAATGCGAGATTATTTGGTTGGAAATCCAAGGAAGGTCTAGTGTGTTCGTGGGCTGTATGTGCCTCGTTAAACCGCCTGGAGGAGCTACATACCTCTCTCAGCAGGGTGCACGCCCAGTTGAAGGACAAGGATACAGTTATAATGTGTGGGGATTTCAACATGCCGGACATCTCATGGGGGCAGCAGGAAGGGCCTTCTCTCATACCGTATCTTTAAAACTAACTGAAAGTGCAGTGAACTCGATCTTCTGCGAGATAATTGAGGAATTCTCTCTGCATCAATTGAATCCACATCTCAAGCGCGGACAAAACTACCTCGATCTACTGTTTACTAATATTCCTAAAATCTCTCAGTCTGTAGAGTTAGAAAAACCGGGATGGATTCCATCCGACCATAGTGCTCTAATATGGAACATTGATTTTCACGACACCAGTTTATTTCAAAAACCACCTCGCAGGGAAATTTTTAACTGGAAGAAAGCAGACATGAACCACCTGAAACTTCTGCTGGATTATTGCCCGTGGTCCCTCCTTGATATCAGGAACGACATTAATGAGAATTGTGAGATATTTTATGATCTCTTGATGTCCGCAGTTCGAGAAGCAGTTCCTCGTGTGAAGGTTAATCCCTACCGTTATCCACCTTGGTTTGATGCAGATGTAATCAGCGCGCTACACTCGAAAAATAGGGCTCATCGTCAATGGAAACGCTCTTCTTTGGAATGCCATAAAATTGAATTTGTGGTCAGGAGACTCGAATTCAAAGAAATTCTACGCCGAAAGTATGACGCCTACCTGGAAGACATAGACTCCAGTGTTAAAACTAATCCGAACAGACTATGGTCCTTCATTTAGCAGAGATCTAGGAACACCGGATTACCAGTCTCGCTCGAATACGACGGACGTACCAGTACTGATGCAAACTCTGCCTGTGAGCTGTTTTCTGATTATTTCGAAACCTTATTCCTTCCTGTAAATTCTATACTGCCACCATTACCTGATCTGCCACCCTCCAGTAACGACAGCATTTCTTACTTCCATATTTCCGAAGATTGCATCAAGAATAAATTACATAATCTATCCTCTGGCAAGTCTCCCGGTCCTGATGCCATTCCTATAGAAATAATTAAATCTTTATGCCACCAGCTATCTCGTCCACTTTACATTCTATTCAACCAAGCCATCAGTATAGGAGTGTTTCCGGATTACTGGAAATCAGTTCATATCTCCCCAGTGTTAAAGAAAGGCTCCAGGCAGAAGGTAGTAAATTACAGGCCAGTAACACTAATGTCTATTTTCGCGCGAGTCTTTGAATCAATTGTTCGAGACGAAGTGTACCCTCACGTGTCACCATTCATCACTGAACTTCAGCACGGCTTTCTTCCTAGGCGGTCCACTGCTACCAACCTAGCAGTCTTCACTCATGATGTATCCACCTTTATGAATAACCGTGGTAGTGCTGATCTTATCTATACTGATTTCTCTAGGGCTTTCGACAGCGTACATCACAACCTACTGCTTCATAAACTTTCAAACTTTGGTATAACTGGTAATCTTTTACGTTTCTTCAAAAGCTACCTCTCAAATAGAACCCAATCAGTTGTAATTAATAATAGTAAGTCTAAATCTGTTAACGTTACTTCCGGTGTCCCTCAGGGTTCTGTATTGGGCCCACTGCTTTTTATACTTTTTGTAAATGATATCCCTCGTATAATTCATAATTCTAGGTGCCTGATGTACGCTGACGATCTTAAACTGTATGTGCCCATCAGTACTATAAATGACTGTGAGTTGTTGCAACAAGACCTACACCAACTCAGTGAATGGTGTGAAACATGGAAACTGAAACTGAATACTGAAAAGTGTAAAGTTTTGTCAGTTTCATTGAAACGTAACCTCCTACCCAGGTTTAATTATTGTATTAAAAATGAAACGCTACGTAGAGTGTCAACCATTAAGGATCTAGGGGTGACAATCACTAATAATTTCTCGTTCGATGAACATATTTCAAAAATATGTCGTGAAAGTTTCCGGATCCTGGGATTTTTTAAAATAAATTGTTTAAATTATTTTTCGGATATAACTCTATCCAAATTATTTAAGTCACTCATTCGGCCTAAATTAGAATACTGTAGTGTGATCTGGAATCCCTTTCACAGTAATAAAATGGACGCCATCGAACGTGTGCAAAAGAGATTTATTAAATGGCTCTGTTACAGGGGTGGACGACCGTACCATAGAGCTGAGTATGAGAGTTATTGCAACGTGTACGGTCTTCTTCCACTTAGCAGTCGGCGCACAGTGGGTGACGTGAGATTCCTTCGGAAGCTGGTAAATGGCGGAATTGACTCTAATCAGTTGCTAGCTTACTTGGGTTTTCACGTCCCTCGGAGAACCACCAGACGGAAGCACACGTTCGATGGGGTCAGATCGAGAATTAATGTGTACAAAAATTCATGTCTGATCCGGTTGCAGTCAACATACAGCTTGATGGAGAGTAAAAGTGCTACTGATATTCACTTCGACTCTCTATCAACTGTTCTGAGAGATATCTCAAGTGGGCTGTAAAATAGTGTATGCATATTGTGTTAATTTCTATTTGCGTTGATTGATTGAACATGAGGTCGAATGAATGGTTGATTGAATTTTTGCTTGAATGTACGAGCGACTGAAGTAATGAATTTTTTGTTTGCTGTTATCTAGATCCTTGAATGTCGCTCTTGTATTACTTTCCCCAGTTTCTGAACTTTTTCTTCTTATCTTTTATTTTATGTTTTTGCCTTTTTCTGTTTACTGTTGATAGTTTTTTTCTGTAATAATTATTGTAATGTTTCTTGTACCAAGGGATTGCATGAATGAATGCTTGAGATAGGATGTTTGAGTGCGGGTCTGTATGGTTGTGGTTGCTGATTTATAATAGATTAGTGTATTTCTATTTTTGTACGTGTTTGCTGTTTTTGTTTTGTTTATAATTGTAAATTTTATTGTTAATTATTATATTGTCACTAGTGGAGTCTGTCTGTCTGACAATAAAGAATACATACATACATACATACATACATACATACATACATTCCTTATGGCCGCGAGTACGTCATGGTATCAATTTCGACACCGCGCGATCATTGTTTCTCGTACCACTGCCAGCTGGGTCTTACCACTGCCCGCTGGATCGATCGATCGAGCGGGCAGTGCATACTTCCGTTTTCCACCACTGCCAGCTAGTACACTTCCGGTCGATCGATCGAGCGGGCAGTTCATACTTCCGTTTTCCACCACTGCCAGCTAGTACACTTCCGTTTGATTGATCGAGCGGGCAGTGCATACTTCCGTTTTCCACCACTGCCAGCTAATACACTTCCGTTCGATCGATCGAGCGGGCAGTGCATACTTCCGTTCGATCCACCACTGCTAGCTCGATCGTTCCGATCCACTTCCGTCCCCAATTTTCAAAATCACTCCCAAAAAACTATCCAGCAACCGAGCGGAAAGATGTTACACATCATAAACTGCCTTAAAACCTCATTTATAATCCTCTTTATAATTATTGGTATATATGTAACTTGTTATATGGAAGTTAAATTAACTTCGTAACATGCATATCATAATTATTTGTCTAGAAGAAGATTCCCGAGATCAGAGCTCTGTCGTGGGGAACAGTACATGTTTTATTACGCAGATGACGGACTTACTATACATTTAGAGTACAGCCTATACAAATATGCAATTGAAGTGTATTTCTAGCGATGCTTTTGACACTTTATACAAGGGCTGTTCTTTAAGTAAGGGCGTTTTTTAAAACTAACCGAACATTTTATTTTGAAACCACGTTCATTTTTAGGGTTTACATACCATACTCTATTTTTCTACATAAGGGTAGTTGCCTTGTTTATTTAGGCACTTGTCATACATTAAAACTAAGTTCTCAAATCCCTCAGCATAAAAGTTTGCCGCCTGCTCTGACAACCAAGAATTCACTCTTGAGGAAAATCCATTGATAGAGTGGTTATCATAAATCTTCGATCCTCGTGAATTTTCGTGTCAATTGCAGTCACCAAGTCATCTGTGATCACAGACCTGAGCGTTCATCGTCATGAACATTTTCACGGCCACTTTTGAACTCGCGTACCCATTTTCGCACTTTACCTTCCGTCATTGCATTATCACCATACACCTCACAAATCTGACGATGAATGTCTGCAGCCCACATGTTTCTTGCACTGAAAAAACTATCACAGTTCGTACCTCATACGCGGCTGGCGAATCAATAGTCTTGAACATTGTAAAGATGCACAGTTCAGCGTACAGGTTAGCTACACAGCTGCAACTGACGCCTGCTTTTTCGCAAAGGATGCCGGGAAGTAGCGCGCATGCTTGTTGCGGCGTGCGCACCAACTACGGGCTTAAAAACTTAAAAAACAGCCCTCGTAGTTTCACAATACATGAATAAGGAAACGGTTTTACGATATAATTCGAGAAAATGAGTGTATAAGCAAACGAGCATTCTTTAACACGCTTTGGGGATATAATATAATAATTAGTACTGATAAACGTAAACAATATTTGGAAGAATGTGGTATCACAAGAGTAAATAATTGCACAGAGTCATCAAATAGTATCTTTTCAACTTTTCACGAAATGGTCCAATCTTAGCGATTCTTGCTAGATCAAGTGGTACATGTTTGTATACACAGATGAGCGAGTGCTGCAGTGCATTGACTCCAAATTTAGTCATTCTATTGCTGACTACATGTAACTTATTTTATTTTGTGTTGTGCAGTGCATGTGGATTTCACTATCGAAAGAGAATGTAATGTTATTAATCATGAGACTATGCAATCTTTTATAAATAATTAAAGTGGAATTGAAAGATACAAGCAGTTTCAAAGGCAGCGTACATTCTACAGTGAGGGTATAAACAATGAAATCCGCACATTGACCTTAGAGCCCTGTTTTGTAGAATTTAGTTTGTGAAGATGAAACATAGTTATGAGAGCCGAGACTGAATTATTGCGAAATATATTACACGAAGTGTCTGTGTTGTTACATAACACTTGATTTTAGCAAAGATTACAACTATAGCTGCGATTTTATTTTTTATATTCTTTATATGTGACGCCCAAGAAAGAGTATTGTCTATTATCAAGCCAAGGTATTTAACCTCCTTCACCCACTTAAGTCTGGTCAAGCCAAATGAGATATTTGTTATTCCATTTAAATCATATTCACATTTATGGAACATCATGCAGATAGTTTTTGAGTAGCCTAATTAGGTGTTAACAGATTCATCCTTAGCCATTCATCCAAGATATAACAGTCATGATTGATATCAGATATAATCTCCTTATCAGATTCTGCAAAGTAAAACAACGAAGCATCGTCAGCTAAGAGAGATATTCTACCCTTAAGTGAGATAGACCACAAATTTAAAAAAATATATAACATTTTCTTTTCTATATGCATATTTGGATTTTTCTGAACATTTTGGAGGCGCAAGCAAGATGGCGTCACAGTGAAAGTGTAGTGAAATAGCAGCTAGTGTAAATATTTGATAAAAGTGGTAAAATATTATAACAGAGGCTTAAAATCTATAAAGTTACTTTCCTTAGATCAAGTGTAATACGGAATATTGATAGTATTTAGAAATTCTTATTGATAATTTAATAAACTTAAACTAAGTTGTGGGAACGTGTATCCAAAGATTCGGTGACTTCTTCAATCACTGTTTGAACCAAGTAGAGCAGTGGTGCTTTTACGAGACTTCACCCGATTGGAAGATATACGTATTTCACATTCTTCTTTATTGGTAGGTTATTAGATTAATTCTATTAGGTAGTAATAATTAAATTAAATTTAGTGTAATTTGGTGTAAACATCTAGGCTCACTTAGATCTCTAGTATGACGACAGTCAACAGTGTTAGTATCTCGTCAGGTTGTGTAACCGTAACGGATTTATGCTCGTCGTGCAAAATAAAAGTAAAAAATGCAAATAAAATCATCACAAGATCTCAGGTAAAATTGAATGAGGAGAAAAGTGAAACCGATTGTCGTAATGTAGGCCTACCGCTACCGTCATGCGAATGTCATAACCTGAGAAACGAACTGTCCTCAAAAGACGAAATTATAAAGCTGCTAAAGGAAGATATTGCTAAGTTAATGGAAGAGTTGAATAAATTAAAAGGAAACAGAGGGGAAAGCAAGGAAACTTGGTCGACAGTGATTGCTGGTAAGGTAAGATTGAATAAGCCTAGGCCTATAAATGGAGTACATGTAACTGAAATTCCCGTCTCAAATTCATTTGGAGTGCTTGTCGAAGAAAATGATGACTTTCCTCAAGAAGAAAAGAAGAAAGTGATAAAGAGAAAATCCAGGAAGATGCGGATATTTGCGGATAGCCACGGGCGAGATGTAGCAGCAAGCGTTTTGGAGAGAAGCCGAGAAATGGAGGTCACTTCGACAGTGAAGCCAGGAGCTCAGATTGCAGAAGTCACGAACGGGATGATAGGAGAGTGTGCGTCCCTTACTGCAAAGGACTACGCAGTGATCATCGCTGGAGCAAACGACGTCTATAGAAATGAGAGTAAAAAGGTAATCAAAGATTTAAAGGGTACATTGCCATCCATGCAAAAAACAAATGTCATTATTGTAAACATTCCCCAGAGACACGATTTAATTCCCAAGTCATGTGTAAATATAGAAATAGAGGCTACAAATGGAAAAATTCATAAAATTTGTAAGAGTTTTCCAAATGTCCAAATTGTAGATGTAAGTAAATTAGACAGGAAGTTCCACACTCGGCATGGCCTACACTTAAATAGATTAGGAAAAGAGTATCTTAGTGATGAAATCTGCAAAATTGTAAATTCAAATGGTAAGAATAATTCGACAGTAATATCATTAGAGTGGAAGCAGGGAAACTGGTAGAAGAAGCCAAACGTGAGGTTTGGCATTCACATCTTTTGAAGTCAAATTTAACGGAGTGCAACAATGGTATTTCGGATTTGTCTAGCAACAATAATAATAACAATTATGATAATAATAATGTAAATAAATCACCAACACAAGCTTGCAAAAGTAACAAATTTAAAATTTACCACCAGAATGTCCAGTCTCTTTATAATAAAATTGATTACATAAATCTAATGCTTAAAAATGAACTTAAAGACATCTCAGCACTATGTATTTCAGAACATTGGCTGAAAGAGGAACAACTTGAATTAATTCAATTCCCAGGGTTTATACAAGCTAGTAAATACTCTAGATCTAATATTAGCCATGGTGGTACTTGCATCTTCTTAAGAAATAATTTAGATCATGAACAGATAACAGCTTATGATTATCTAATTATGGAACAGGATTTTGAATTCTCTGCCGTAAAAATTCAGCAGTTTAAGTTAATAATTGTATGCGTATACCGTTCTCCGTCAGGAAAGTTTCCTCTATTTATAGATAAACTAGAATTGTTACTCAATTACATGAGCAAAGTAAATTTCGATATAATAATTTGTGGGGATGTAAATGTGGATTTCTTAAAACTTGATAGAAATTGTGAATTATTAAACCAGTTACTAATTTCCTATGGACTGAAACCTACAGTAAATACACCAACAAGAATAACAAAATTTAGTAAAACCACTCCTGATCAAATTTTTATAAATACAGATAAATATCACCATTCAATAGAAGTCTATTGTCCGGGTTTTAGTGACCACCATGGACAAATACTGAGTTTTGAAGTATCCGAAGTAATCAATAATAATGATAATGGAGTAAAATCAAAGTGCAGGTCATTCACTGAAGCAAATGTTACATATTTCAATGACTTATTAAATAAGGAAACATGGTCAGAAATTTATGAACTAGAAAATGTAAATGATAAATTTAATGCATTTAACAGTACCCTAAAACACTATTTTGAAATAGCATTCCCCTTTAAACGAAGAACTGTTCAAAATAACAAAACTAGCAATTGGATAACAACAGGGATTATAAATTCATGTCAAAGAAAGAAATTTCTACACAAATTATATAAACAATACCACACAACACCTGACTTCAATTTATACTACAAAAAATACACTAGCATATTAAATAAGGTAATAAGACTAGCAAAGAAAATGCATAATGATAATTTTATTTCCCAATCATCTAATAAATACAGGGCTATGTGGTCCGTAATAAAGAAAGAAACTGGAAAATATGCTAAAATACAAAGGAACATTACACTGACCAGAAATAATAAAGTGATTAATAATCCAGAGGAAATAGCAAACACTTTTAATGACTATTTTCTGGAAATTCCGCAAAAATTATTAAATAAATCACAGGTAAATACACTAAATTCTAATAATAAAATAAATATATGCAGTGATTCTTTATTTATAAATCATGTCACAAGTGAAGAGGTAAGAATAGTTATAAAAGAGCTAAAAAATAAATTCTGTGCTGGCATTGATGGCATCCCTGATGCAATTTTAAAGAAATGTGCCGAAAATATAATAAATCCACTTACGCACTTAATAAACAGTTCAATTCTCTCAGGAACTTACCCGGATATTTTGAAGTTATCAAAAGTAATTCCAGTGCACAAAAACGGTTCAAAAGATGAATTAGATAACTATCGTCCTATTACCTTACCAACTGGTATTGCAAAAATTGTGGAAAAAATTATGTATAAGAGACTGATAAGTTTCATAGAAAAAAATAAAATATTATCAAACTCATAACATGGATTTAGAACGGAAAAATCTACACAGACAGCAATTTACGAATGTAGTAATAGTATACTGAAATTAATTGACAATAAGGAACATGTAACTGGCCTATTCTTGGATTTATCGAAAGCATTTGATGTAGTTGACCATAAAATCCTCCTTACCAAACTAAATCAATATGGTGTTAGAGGTCTAGCTAATAAATGGATAGAGTCTTACTTAACAAGGCGTAAACAAATAGTAAGCTTGAGACACAAGGATGATGGAACCAAATTACTTAATGAAACATTGTCCAATGAGGGAATTATTGAATTTGGAGTACCCCAGGGATCGGTTTTGGGCCCACTACTCTTTCTTCTATATATCAATGATATAACACAGAACGTTCATTCACATAAGGAAATTTTGTTTGCGGACGATACAACACTCGTAATAAAAGGTGAAACTAAACAGGTCATACAGCAGTCTGCTGACTCCGTTACAGGAGAGTTAACCAAATGGTCACAAGATAATCGCCTCATAATAAACTATAAAAAGACAGTATGTCTAAATTTCCACACTATACAGAATAGGAATCCTGCGATGCCCAATATAACATTAAATGGTCATCAAATAGAAAATAAATCAGAAACAAAGTTTTTAGGACTATGGATACAACAAGACTTGAAATGGAATAAACATATACAATATCTGAATACTAAACTGAACTCGATGTGCTTTGCGTTACGTATTTTGAAAACCTGCACTAGCATGCACACATTAAGAAATACTTATTTTTCTTATTTCCATTCATACTTAAGATATGGGATCATATTTTGGGGTATGTCGCCAGATGTACTAAGCACGTTTAGGATACAAAAGAGAGCGATTAGAATTATGGCAAATGTAAACTCGAGAGAATCATGTAGACCTCTGTTTAAAGATTTAAACATTCTCCCACTGCCCTGCATATATATCTTTGAAAGTATTATGTTTTTTAAAAAGAATTTAATGAATAAAGATGTTTTTCTTAAAACAAACAATGATGTTCATAGGCATAACACAAGACAAAATCAAAACATTCATATTTCACACACACACACAAGCATATATCAAAAAGGAACTTTTCACACTGGAGTTAAATTATACAATAAACTACCCCAGTATATAAAACTGGCCCCAAAAATAAAAACCTTTGATAGAATGTTGAAAGCTTATCTGCAGTGCCATTGTTTTTACTCAGTAGTTGAATATTTTAGCATATAGGAGTGATGGAATCTATAACTATATTTTACTTTTTTAATTTAATTTTAATACCTAGCTGTATGTTGTTGTATTTATAGAATTAAGTTTTCATATTATGATAATAGAGTGAGGTGTAAATAGTTGTGCAATAAGATTGTATCTATTAAGATTTGCTATTATAATAAGTTATAAATAGTTATAATCTTAGTAATATATACCTGTTAGTTCTTTTATTTTATGCATGTAAATTCTGACGTGTCCTATATCAAAAATGTATTGAATGCATGTATTTGATCAAATGGAATTAATAAAAATCTATCTATCTATCTATCTATCTATCTAATGTTTTATATAAATTTCAATAGTATTTTAAATTTTACTTAACATAACATTTAAAACAACATGTCTGCCTCCTCTGAGATTTATTTTCACAGTTCAGAAACTATGACCTAGAAAGCTGAGGTTTTGCTTGCTTATCTTTAGTTAGTTATTTCTTGCACATTGGCTGCACGAAGTGTGATTGTCATTTCCTTTGATGAAAGTAAACATAAACAAAGCAAATACTTTGAAATTGTGTAGTTTTCCAAGTTTATTGTGAACAATTGTGTGTTATTTCTCTCATTTTATAATGACTAAACCAAAAGGTGTTTTCAAGAGACGCCCGAACAAATGCAACAATAACTACAGAACTACACCAGTTGTAATTAGTAGTGATACAGTGCAAAGTGATAGCTCTAGTGGTAGGAACAATGTTGACACTGTACTCCCTGTACACCACCTGTGCCCACCTGCACCCAATACATGGTGCAAGTATAGAAAAGCAGAGGCAGCTGGTACTTTAGAGGTGTTCAAATACAAACACTCAATACCTGAAGCAATAATGGAGGTCATTAAGACTATTATTAGAGACTTGGCACGTCCAGACTTACTAAAAAATGCCTTAATGGAAAAACACAAAATGTAAATGATGCATTTAACAATATTGTATGGACCCGAATACCAAAAAATGTATTTGTAGGCCTAAAAACTTAAATATTAGGTGTGTGTGATGCAGTGATCTCCTTCAACGATGGGAAATCTGGAAGAATGAAGGTCTTGAATCACATGAGAATACATCTAGCATAGAATACTGCAAGCGCATACCAAGCGCTTCACCATCTAAAAGTGCAGAAGGCTGACATTTCTGCTCATGAAATGACCAAAGAGGCAAGAAAGAAGAGAAGAAGGAAGAAGTTAGGTCATAAAGATGGAGAGGAAGAATCAGGCTATGAAGCTGGGTGCTTTTAACCAGTCCTTCAGGAAGAAATATATAAGTTTCTATATAATTATTTCTTTAACTTAAATTTTCTCAAAACTTGAAATTTCCTGAAAAACCCATTTTCTCAGGAAATAATACAGATAGAATCTAGAAAATTGCTCAGATTATTCATGTAGTAGAGATGATTAAGTGGATCTACATTCATTGTTATTGGAATGGTAGAATTGATACTGTGTTGTACATAAACTCAAAAAAAAAAGTGGGTATGTGTAAACAAATTGTATCTCAATTCCAAATATGTGCATCTTCTTAATTTACGATCAGTAAAAGACACACAGATGTGTAATTGTTTAAAGTTTGGTAGTGATAGGTATTTTCAGATTTAAAGACACACAGATGTGTAATTGTTTAAAGTTTGGTAGTGATAGGTATTTTCAGATTTAATGGGTCACAAAATATCTGAAATTAGCATTGCCAGTATAGGCGATCTGATCTTACCTTAAAAGGGCGTACGGTAATGTCATTTATATATATGAGGAAGAGAATCGACCCTAGAATAGAACCCTGGGTTACACCGTACGACACCTTTTGTAAGTTACTTCTATTAGTTCCAAGTTTGACAAATAATGTTTAAACCTCAACAATGCCACACCTCTCACTCTAGCCTTCTCCAGTTTATATACAAGCAGTGGATGACTAACAGTATCAAAGGCCTTTTTAAATCAATAAAGAATTCGGCAGACTTATTCCCTTCATCTATATTGTTTTGTAGTTCGATTATGATATCAACGATAGCAAAATTAACCCCAGCCTCTCACGAAATCCGTACTGAAATTTACAAAAATAATGGCATTTCTCTAAATATCTCAAAAGCCTTGTTTTCATAACTATTTCTAAGATTTTAGATATTTCTGATGGTACTGAAATGGGCCAATAATTACCAGGATCTGACCTGTCATTCTGTTTATATATGGGTACAGCACTTGCAATTTTATGGGGATCAGAGACGATACCGTTGCCTAGTGAGCAGTTGACAAATTTTAAGATGGGACTTGAGAGTACACGGTTGCAAGTTTTAAGTTTACTAGTTACTATCATTGGAGGGAGGTGTTGGTTATTTTAAGATTGTTAATGATACTACCAAATACTTGTGGGGAGCAAGGTTCTAAGAAAAATAAATTAAAACCTTCATTGATTGTTGCTGTTCGCTCCGGTAGTGGATTAATGTTAGAAGATAACGTGGAAGGAACTGACACAGAGTATTGATTCAGAACATTGCAGATCTCAATGTTGTCTTCTTTGCACTTATTACTTAAATTTATACTTTTAATATCAGATGTTGTATTTGAGGGTTTATTTAAAACTTCATTGATGATTTGCCAAGTACGTTTTGAATTGTGTATGTTATTTGAAATTTATTATTATATGTTTATTTTCAGTGCTCTCTCAATGTTGTTATTCTATTACAGTAAACCATGTAGCCTACTCTTCTTTTATTACGGTAATGTCAGGGAAATTTTTTAATTTGCTGTAACTATGTGCTTTCTGCTTACTTGATGCAACAAGTTGAGGTGTGTACCAGGGATTCAGGGGAAGGTTATTAGTCCTACGCTGAGCAGTTCTAATTGTACTTGCACAGACTAGACCATCTTGGATAAATGTAGTTAAGGCTGTGTATGACGCATTAAAATCATCCTCTACTAAATGGCGTTCATAGTAGTTTAGGACAAGTGTGTAATCAATATGTGTGTATTGTAAGTTTTTGGTTCATTTGGATTATTGGTTGCTGTTTTGATGAGTCTAAAGAGAAACGAATATGTTATGATCACTGATATCAGCAATAATGTTATATATTCTCCAATTACTTAATTTTATGCAGCAATGGAACTGATCAATCAGTGAGCTGTTATAACATATTCTGGTGGGATATATAGTCTAGTGTTGCAGGAGATAAGACCAAGAAACATCATGACGGAGAGTATTTATATTAAACCCACCAGCAAAAATATTACATTCCTGTGTTTTATGATCACAATAATCATTTCTAAATCTTCACTTGTATGATACCAGTTAGACGCAAGAGGATTATAAACAGCCACAATGATGTAGCTAAGCCCTGACCTAGAAATCTCTAATGCTAAGATATTATGATCTTTCTGTATATTATATATCACTTTGCATTGCCAAGAGTTACCTTTTGCATAGATGGCAATTCCACCACCTCCATCTTTTCAGGTAGAATTTCTAAATGATTGAAAGGCTTCATAACCTGAAATATTATAGAACATACTTTCACCAGTATCTTCAAACAGCCATGTCTCAGAAATGACAACAAAATCTACATTCTGAATAGCATCCAGTCGATCAGCAATCATCTCTAATTTCCCATTTCGTAAGCTTCTAGCATTGAGGTATATTATCCTCAGAGATGAGAGGAAATTAATTTACCACATTCGAAATATGATCTCCATTGTAATTCACTCATAATTTACTGATAAGTTTGCTATATGCATTGTACATAATCATTCTATGATCTTGATCCAGCGATAGCAAGTCGTTTGTTAATGTCATGCTCCGTCTTAATATTAAAAACTTCACAGGAATTGGCTGAAATTTTTGCCAGGATTCTGCCTTACCGGACAAATACCTTTTCTAGTCCTATATTTCTTGCTTCGCGAGCTTTCTTGAAGAGGGTCTCGTTGTAGGGGTTCAACATTTAATTCAGGTAGATATTAACCTGAGGGCCATGAAACTCTACCAGTGAATTGCTCAATTTCTTGATGTGTCTAGCAGCTACTAAAAGAGCATCCTTCCTCGTTCTCTGAACAAAACGCACCACGATGGGCTTTGGATAGTTTTTATTGTAGGATGACAACCTATGTATGGTGTCAATGTTATGTTCCTGAATAGGCACATCCAGAATATTGCCTATCTTCACCATGATATTCACAAGGTTTTCATCTTGCATGAAAGGAACACCTATAGTCTTTAGATTGTTCGCTCTCGAATACTGTTTCAATTCAATTCCTCAGCATCAGTTTTGAGGCCCGTGATATCTTTCCGGAGCTTATCACTAGTTCCCTTTACGCTCTGGACCTCTGCAGTAGGCCTAACGGCTTTAATTTCCGTTTGTATTCTGTTCATTTCGATAGATAACCCATCAAATTTGTCACTGGCGAATTGGACAGAGGTTTTTAATTAGGTGTATACCGTTTCTAATTTTTTAAACTTACGAAGAATAATATCAAATTTATATGCTATAGAACTGTCAATAGACAATTCTACAGACATGCGTTGGTCGTGACCAACTGACACCGAAACACATGATTGACATACCCATGTCCGATCCTTCCTTGGGCGAGTCTCCAGATGCTCGATCTCATGTTTAAGCATTTTTAAACATTTTTTACTCATGCGGCAACACTTACAACACTTCTTACACTTTAATTTTCCTTAGATTCGCTTTTCAATTTTCAGAGCACACAGTACATACGTCCGCCATCTTTGAGATTCTTAATAAAGATTAGGATTGGTTGTTAGGCACTCAGTAAACATGAGGTAAGTAGCCAATCAGACGTAGATGCCAGCCAAAATATACCTTAGTAATTTTCGTGATACGCCACCTATATTGTAGTCCTGCTGCCCTGCTCAATCAGGTCAAGAGCTTTGACCTTTCGCTTTACAACCCATTAGAGAACCATGGCGTCACTAATTAATAATATATTTAGTTCCTTACACAGGGTTGAAGAGATTGTCGGGACGGTGAAGTGAAAGGACTCAGTGGGTGCAGTAGGAGATATCCATTTGCTTGTTGACATGTGAAGGACTTAAGAGAATTTCCCTCTGTGGTATTAATTCGCACACCATGCCTGCGATGAGCAGATGCAGCAATCATAGGGATCGGAAGTTCAAATCCCGGGGTTGCCAGCGGCCATCCTGATTATTCCCACCGAGATTCTCTACACTCCTCCACGAAAATGCCGGGGTGGCACATTAAGCGAAGTTTTAGTGCACCTACCCCAAATCTAAGTCCAATAGTTACAATTGCGTACATTGCTACAAGCATCACTATAACACAGGTTATCTGAAAAATTACACACACACACAAGTACACGGGGCTACATAACCACGATGTCACAATGCCCCTAACTGAATCAACAACTACTATCCTATATACTAGAAGAAGAAATTATATAACAGGTGGAATGCTGAAAGTAAAACAAAACACAAAACAAAACAGGAAAAATAAAAAAAGGCTCAAACCTCAAGGAATGAGGATTGAGGAACTTGGAAAGAATTAGAGCCGTGAAAGGCAGATAGGAAAGGAAAAATGGACATTATTCGCCCAAATGGCAATAGAAAACTGGGATTAAACTGACTCAGCTCGGAGTCCCTAACTCCCGTGTTCACCAGCCATGACCCTTTACTACCCAGGGAGCACCACGATCTATGGGGCTACAAACAACTTGCCTTCTTTAGGGTCACACACAATATGAAGACAAACAAGATGAAGTCTGACCTCTCGATAAATGCGGATGTCAGGAAGGAATAGACAAGGGCTGATAAAGGTGGGTAAATGAATCAGTTGCTAGGTTTCGGATATCTTAATACCGTGAGGGTCAGCAGAAAACAAGAGTCGACCAAGGGAGATTGACAGGAAAGCTCGAAGAGAGGTGCCCGGCACGCATATTTTTTTTTTTCAGCCCGAGCCTAGCCACAGTATGTAATTCCGAGCCTCTTATTGGCTGTTATGTCATGCCATTCTCCTGGTTCCGAATTGAGACGGTAGGTAGTAGCAGGGGTCACATCCGATCAAACATGGAGGAAGGTTATCGAGTGAGATGTGGATAATATTCGATGTTGAATTATATTATTAGCGTGAAACAGGCATGAAACGTGCTTTAGATCAAGTTTAAAACAACCCACGCAGCAGATGAATGCGTTCCAATCTACATTTAAGGTCCAAGTGAAATCATTCGACATTTATCCACATGTATTAAGACCTATGATAATATACTTCCTTTACGAGCGGGAATGTGCACGAGTGGTAACGTGCGAGGTTGTTAACCTTTGTGTCCCGGGTTCAAGACTGCCCGAGAGCTGAAATTTTTACTTCTTTTGAATTATTTTATTATATCCTCCCTCCTTTTTACTGCATGTTTTATGCCTTGCTTTATTGAAATTATCTGTATGGGTAATTGAAATAATAAACATTGTTAGGCGGAATTCTTCCATGTTCTCACTTCAATTTATAATCCTCTGCTTACTGTTCAACGCGGCTAGCGTTCTTGGCTGTCCCCCCAGAGGTCCGGGTTCGGTTCCCAGATCTGCCGATGTATTTATTTATTTATTTACAAGTAGGTGGGCTCACCAAGGTGGACCGGGTTCGATTCCCAACTCTGCCAATAAATTTCAATTCTGGTGTGAGGACTGCAACGAGGTACATTCAGCCTCGTGAGCCAGAACTGAGTAGAGGTTGGTTCGATTCCCACCTCAGCGATCTTGGAAGTGATTTTCCATAATTTCCACTTCTACTCCAGACAAATGCCGAAATTGTTCATAACAATGCCACGACCGCCTCCTTGCGAATCCTCACCTGAATATCAAATACTCACCATACTACATACACCACAATAACACAGGTTATCAGAAAAATGTATTTTTTTATTTATTTATTTACAAGTAGGAGGGCTCATTGACCACCATGTCCAATTTGATCAAATTAACAAGAGCAACATCAGCGTCAACTTCTGCTTGCCTCTCCTCAAGGTGGACAGGGTTCGATTCCCGGTCAATTCACGTGAGATTTACGAAGGGAATAATCAGGTTCTGAGTTTTGGTTTCTAACTAAATTGGAGGTTCCGTGTCTAATGATCGCGAGATTGTGTGTTTGAGTCTTCAGTCTTTTGACAGGTTTGATGCAGCCGTCCATGCCTCCCTGTCCTGAGTTAATCTTTTCATCTCTACATAGCTACCACACCCTACATCCGAGGCAATCTGTTTGACATATTCTAACCTTGGTCTACCCGTACAGTTCTCGACCCTTCCGTCTACAATGTTTATTATTTCAATCACCCATACAGATAATTTCAATAAAGCAAGGCATAAAACATGCAATAAAAAGGAGGGAGGATATAATAAGATAATTCGAAAGAAATAAAAATTTCTGCCCTCGACCAGTCTTGAACCCGAGACACAAAGTTACCAACCTCGCACGTTAGCACTCGAGCACATTTCCGCTCGTAAAGGACTTATGTTATCATAGGTCTTATACATGTGGTTAAATGTCGAATGATTTCACTTGGACCTTAAATGTTGATTGGAACGCATTCATTTGCTGCGTGGGTTGTTTTAAACTTGATCTAAAGCACGTTTCATGCCTGTTTCACGCTAATAATGCAATTCAACATCGAATATTATCAACATCTCACTCGATAACCATCCTCCATGTTTGTTCGGATGTGACCCCTGCTACTACCTACCGTCTCAATTCGGAACCAGGAGAATGGCATGACATAACAGCCAATAAGAGGCTCGGAATTACATACTGTGGCTAGGCTCGGGCTGAAAAAAAAAATATGCGCCCGGCACAAGTAAAATGAAGAAATGCCGGACTCAGTTGAAACCCATGGGCACCAACCCACGCCCCACTATTTGTGAGCTCCTGCAGGGATACCGACGTACACAAGGCTGATGACCACGATATACCAAACCCCTGTAATGAACCTACAACAACTCAATTCTTGTGCTTAGTAATCCAAAAGCCTCCACATTTTCTTACCGACACGCTATCTGTTGACGAGAATTTGAATCATTGGTAGCTGCATTCATAAGGCGGCTTCTGAACACCACAACTTCCAAGAATGGTACCTCTTATTGTTCTGCTGGCCTGTTCCGTCATCGCATGCCTTCCTTTGATGGTATTCTTCATGTTTTTGTAGGATTGTGCCATCCATCAGTTTCTAATTGTTTGAACATATTTTCCATCTTCCATGAAACTTGACGCCCGATCCAATCAAATGCGCCTGAGGTTCGCCTGCAGTGATTGGTTCGTTTCACGAGGTAACCATGTGACTTCGGTGAAGAGACCAACAACAAAGTGCCTTCTCACATACGGTATGCTACAATTTGAATGTTTGGATCATGCGTCAAGTTATCTGGAACAGGAAATACTTCAAAATTAACTTAAAACCTCTTGTATAGAGCTCGTGCGCATAATGTTATTTTAGTTGCTGGCGCTCGTAGCGGTGACTTGTGTAATCTCTCAGGGGGAAGGCAGTAGCTTGTGCAACTACAAGCGCAGGGAAGAACTCAATGTTGAAATGTCGTCTCTAGATATTTGTGTAGGATTTCGAGAAGTTCAGTGGGATGCATCGTATTTCAGAGCTTCTACTTTAAAGAAGGGTGCAAAACTCTGTGACAGTCATCATATACTACAAGCAAGAGAAGCGTTAGGAGAAGAAATAACCTGCTTGTGTTTGAGAGAAACAATTAAAGTAAGCATGTGTTTTGTCTTTCTATATAATAACGTAGCATAATATCTGTATATATTGCAGTTTTAAGTGTTTTAAGAATTAATTTACACAAGATTAATCTTTTTACAGATTGATTGCGGTCGAAAGGTTAAATCTGCTGAGTGCGATTGCAAAGCCGGACTTTCACAATGCAGCAAGCATATTGCTGCATTGTGTATTTATATTAATACTGAGAGAGATTCTTCCCAGACTTCCTCTCTGCAACAATGGGAGAAACCAAAGAACATTATTGCGGAGTATTGTAAAGGAGGGAATGTAGAAGAAATACTAAATGGGCCATCAAATAAGCGACCAATGTATTTTGCGTCGGAAAGTGTTGAATCCTTAAGTAAAGCACAATTATATGAACAAATTAAGGTCATAGACTGTGCTTTCTCGAAAATTTTGAAAGCAGAGTGTGAAGGTGAATCTTTCTTTATCTCTACCTGCATTGTTCAAAACATCGTTGAAAGCGCTGTAGAGATAAGCGAAAGGGACTTCTTATTTCAGTGTCTTAACCAGTTGGACAAACAAACAGCTAATAAACTATTTAGATGTTATGTTGTGAATAATTTGCCTGGTGGTAACATATCACTAGCTTCCATAAATTATGAGTGCATGTTGCCAAATGATATATTGAAGTTTTATTGTAAAAATGTTAAAGTAACAAATTCACAGAAGCGTGCAATTGCAGTTGAGACAAGGGAACAATCTTTATGTCCTTCCTGGTTCCAGCAAACGAAGTTACGCATTTCGGACAGCCAGAATGTACACCAGATCAAAACCCTACAGAGTGGAAATTACGAAAGACTGGCATTAGCGTTTCTTTCACCTAAGAATGTAAACACTCCTGCAGTGAGATAAAGCAGAACTAATGAACGGAAGGCACTTGAGGAGTACTGCTTATTAAACGAATGCCGTGTGGTTCAACTCGGGTTGTTTATAAAAGAACAGCAACCATGGTTATGTTGCAGTCCAGATGGGATAGTGGTAGGTCAGGATTTTGTTAATCTTCTCTAGATTAAGTGCCCTTATTCATGTCGAGAAAAACCCATAGTTGAAGACAATAAGTGCAATGTCCCGTATTTAGATATAACTACTGATGGTAACGTAAAGCTGAAGGAAACTCACGTTTATTATACTCAGGTACAGGTATCAATGTACATTCTGAACCTTCACAACTGTGACTTGTTCATATATTCTCCAAAGGGAAGTGTTAAAGTGAACATTTCCAGAAATTATGACTTCCTTTCCAGTACTATTCCTTCAGTAGAGAAATTTTATTTTGAACATTACCTTCCAGTAATATTTAAAGATGCTACAGTGAATGCACTGTAACTATATTCAAGTGTGAATTATCACTAATCGGATAATGGCTGATGTACGAATTGTATTTCTCAATGCTGAGAATTCAACTTGAAAATTTAAATTTATTATGTTGATTACATAATTAAAAAACAAATTATTTTGCTGTTACAAATTCCATTACGGTATCGAATTTTCTGACAATTATTTGCAAAAATCTTTAGTAAGCTTAACTAAAAATAGTTAGTCTTGTGATTTAATTATTGGAAGACTGAAGTTTACCAAGACTCCTATGATGTGAATAATTTTGTCTATATGAGGAAGTAAATCCATAGTGAGTTTGTTGCTTAATATTTTATACATTTTAATTCTATGAATAGCTCTTTCAACATGAATTCTTACTGACGCAATATCGTATGTTGTTTCAATTTCTTCAGCTGAAAACTGAGGATTAAATGCAAAAGGTGGCATTACCATTACAGCATTTCTGTTCTCAATACAAGTTCTTATCTGTGGGAATCCTTTGTCACACATAACTATATCCCCTGGCTGAATAAAGTTTAATATACCGGAATTAACTGTGATGTAGCTGTCAGTCGCTCTTCCACCATTGCATTTGGATATAAAAGAAATGTAACCTGATGGAGTAATGGCAACAAGAAATTTGACTGTAAATGAATTCTTATAATGAGAAAACATTAAAATTCTTTGACGAACACTGTTAGGTCTTTCACAGGGCACTTGACTGCAAACTATAATGCACGTGCAATTTTCGTAGTGTTTTTTAAAAGCATTAGGCATTGTGCTTTTGATAGAATATCGTTGTGGCCAGAAAATCCACTCCTTTGTTTTCTCAAAAATATGATGGAGAGCGAATTTAAAAGTAGCAGATGCTGTAGTCCTATGGCAGTTAAAAATTACGCCTAGAGCGGCGAAACTAATACGGAGTTTACATTTCATTAGCAGTAGAAGCAGCATGTTTTCTTTAGTAAATGTACAGTTATGATGAACAGAGGGTAACAAGGATAACAGGATATGAAACACTGCAAATTTAACACCTGCTATTTCGAGAAGATGCTGTTCCTTGTCTTTCACTGACCTGTATCCATTAAATGTACGTTTGGTGTCCATGAAGTCCACGTGAACACCACAATCTCTCTTAAAACAAGTGTCGGTCGTCGTCTGTTTATTCACTCGAGGCAATGGCAAATTTGTTTGAACTTCCGCTTCACAATTATTTTTCAGAGCAGAAAATAACACGTTCACACTGGTGTTGTTACCATCGGTGGTCATTACTTCAGTCTGCGTGCTTACATCACTGTATGATTTCGAAAAATCTTCCATGGTACTATTTTCAAAGTTTTTATTTTCATGTCTCCGTTTTCGCCTCTTGTATCTAGTCGTCACTCGGTGCTCCTCTTCTTGCTGACGTTCGATAGAAACAAGCGGTTTTATAAACAATCTCGGTACATAACCAGGACTGTCAGGATTTCTCGAAGGCATTCCATTCACAAAATGCCGACTACAAACACGCGAGTTGTTTGTGGGTTCCCATGGTTTACCATCACTAGTTCCTCGTTTCAGTGCCGCAATCCAGGCATTTCTCCTAGTTTCATGCTGCTTTTTATTCGGAAACACAAAAAACTTAGTTCCAGGAGGACAGTTAATATACGTGAAGTTGCAACCAACCTCAGAACAATTTTTTCTACTGTTTCGAGAACCTTTTAGCATGTCGAAGTTGAATCAAGCATATACAAGACCATTCAACACAGGTACAGACACTCGACTGCGATTCCCCCTGACAGTTTAAGTGACTTGCCGCCAGAGCACAGCACCCATCATGCGCACGAGGTCTATAATCATGTTTTCTTGGCAAGACCGACGGCTACTTACACCCACATACATGGGTGTGTCACTCTTATAATTTGAACAGGATTGGCTGGAGGGGCAGTCCGTTATCGTCCGGTATGTAACCAATTAAGGATGCGTGTACAAATACGACTGGGGACGTGGCTGGTTTTATGTTCCAGTATGGAAGAGACCAACTTTGTCACATAGCAGATTTTGTAGGCGCAGCAACGATAAATGCCCGTTCTAAACAAATTACGCAGGGCATGCCTGAGGTACACCTGCAGTGATTGGACCGCTTCAAGTAGTAACCGTGTGACTTCCTTGAATTAACCAATAACAAAGCGCCTTCTCATATATGTTAGAATTTCAAAGTTTGGTTTGGGGGTAACGTTACTTGGAACAGGGGATCGTTCAAATTTAACTTAATACCTGTGGTATAATCATGTTTTCTTGGCAAGACCGACGACTATTTACACCCATCTAGGCCTGCCTGGCCAGTTCTTTATGGTCAATTTACAGATGCGTCAGCACAAATGTGGTAATTTCTAAGGCACGGTACCTCTGTAATAGTTCTGCTACCCTGCTCATTCAGGTCAAGAGTTTTGACCTTTCACTTCACAACCAAGAACTTTGAGATGGGGGAGGGATAAAAGGTAGGGAGAGGAAATACTCTAAATCCTCTAAAAGGTCAGTATCAGCTCAAGAATTAATCTGTACAGCTCAAAAGTCAATATCAACTCAAAAACTGAGCTGCGCAGACCAAATATTCTAAATTTCCTTATTTTCATATCATATTTAATCTTTAAATTATAAAATAGTTTCGTATGAGGAACGAGAAGTAGAGACATGAGAGGCATATAGGAAAGGGAAAGAGGCGAGGGTTCACTCCTGACCTGAATGAGCAGGGCAGAGTTACCGTGGTACGCATTGGTTGGTTACATACCTAAGGTAGGGTTTGAGTAGCCGTCGGTCGTGCCAAGGAAACATGATTGTACGGGAGGAATTAATTTCAATTTGAACTGTTCCCTGTTCCAGGAAATTTGACGCTCTAACCACACATTGAAATTGTAAATACTTGTGAGAAGACGGTTTGTTATTGGTCAGTATAGGGAAGTCACATAGTTGTCACGTGAAACGGACCAATCACTGCAGGTGAACCTCAGACCTGCTCACTAATTCAAAGTTTCCTACATTTCTGTACTGTCGCGACATCTGTAGGCATTAAACATTAATGCCAAATTAATAATCCTGTTTTCTTGGCAAGCCCGACCTTTGCACACTCCTACGTGCCTAGAGGTGTTACTCTCATTTTATTAAGATGAGGATTGGTTGTTGGGCGTTCGGTAATCATGAGGTAACTAACCAATTAGACGAAGACGCTAGCCCAAATATACGTTAGTAGCTTTTAAGGTACGCCACCTAGATCGTGGTTCTGCTGCCCTGCTCATTCAGGTCAAGAATTTTGACCTTTCGTTTTACAACCAGCAACATAGAGAACAATGAGGTCAATAATTAATGAATATGTTTAGTTTCACACACAAGGTAGATGAGTATGTAGGGGTGGTGAAGTGAAAGGACTTAGTGGGTGCAGTAGGAGACTCGTGAAAACCCACATTTGAGTGTTGTATATTGATGTTGAAGATGATTTTACACCAGATCCGGCAGCCCCACTACCCGGACGGTTTCTCTCTGGGGTAAACTAACATCAACCAATGAGCTTTCTTCATTTCTATGGATCGAATAATAATTATTTTGGTGCATAAAAATTGAAAATGAGATCGCAATTTTCGAAACCTGCGCCAGAAAACCCGTCATTCTGGACAGGTGTGCGAACCAACTGCATCACCTATGATCCACTACAGGATGTAATAGTTGAGGCTATAGAGCGCCATCATTCCGTATTCTCTACCTATTTTACCAAAATTTCTCTACTCTAAAGATAAGATAATTTCCATCACCCAAGTATCCATACCTCCAGGTGCTCTCAACTAGTGGGAGCTGGGATGGCCAACATTGGAGCCCTGCTGAGCAAGGCATTCATTACTTTCGCTTACTTGTGCCTGGTTCCTCTTTTCATCTTTCCTTTTGACTTCATTGGTGAACTCTTGCTGTCTCTCTCAACCGATGGTATTAGGTTATCCGAAGCCTAGAGTGTTTTTCAATCTCTGGCATTAATTGGTCTTTTTTCCCCTTACACTGTAGCCTCATTTTTCGAGGGATCAGACCGTTGTTTTTACAGGGTATTTATTGCCAGCTTATCGCAAGAGGCAATTAAGAGATATGTTATGTGAAGCTCGGAACGCATGATACACCTTGGGTTACATTCTACAAAAAAGGAAGGAAGATTGTAGTTTTACGTGACTGTAAATCTTGTGATTATGAGCCACCGGACCTCCTTTTTACGTGGAATCCGAACCACAGGACATGGCATTTCACTTCGAAAATCTCACATGCATTGACCGGGAATCGAACCCAGTCCACCTTGGTGAGAGGCCAACAGCTTGACCGCTGCGCCACCACGCCCCTCCCCCCCCCCCCCCCTACATTCTACATGCACATGGATTCACAACTAGTGAGTTTGGGTAATGACAACCTTGGGATTCATGAGCTGGTCTGTTTTCTTTTTTGCGGTGAGTTTGAGGCTGGCCCTACTCTTTTCCCTTTACCATTGTGTCTTTTAATGGCTACAGTGGTTCTCATTCTTCGAGAATTGGGGTATTTCGTTTCTTTTTATTTCCTTTATTTTGTATTTCCATTTGTTCTTGTAACATGTAAGTAAGAAAGTAGTAAAGGCATAGTTGTCACAATTTTTTTAAATATCCTTATCATTAGAGACCGATAAGTCAGATCTTATGGCCATTAAAATACATTTCATAATAAATATTACCTAATTACAAAATATAGGCTAATGTGGTCTGAAATGTATCCATTCTTTCCGAAATGCTAATAGTTTAATTCTTAAATAAATAAACTTAAAAATACCTTTGACGAATGTTGTGGGGCCGAATCCCTTAACAGTCGCTTTGTATTCGAAGAGGGTAGATACGAGAGAGATAAGTAGATTTGGCGGCACAATGAACAATAACTCCAGGTAAAAATTCGTCGCCCCACCGTCTCCAAAATCACAGTAGTTAAACGGGACGTTAAACCCATAATTTATTATTGGTCTATCCTTCTTCTTCTTCTTCTTCTTAATAATACGATTACTTTGTTGCTCTACTATTCCCATATTTATGAGGTCGGGGATGTTGAGTGATGATTTTTATCAGTGGTGGATTTACGGACTAATGGCCTTACCATCACCAACCTCATCAGAGGCGCAATTGAGAAATGAATATTATGGTGTTTGAAGCCATTTTTCAGTGTTGCCTTAATAATCGAAATTTAATGCTTTTCAGTCAGTCAACAAGATTGTACCCAATTGTAAAGGGTGGTTCCCTAATCCTGAAAGAAATTACACGTAATTATTAATATCTTTAGAAATTAGTTAATATGGGTAATTCGGAATAACTATGTTCTGCAGGAGGTAAATTTTGATACCATTCTCAAGAACTTACTATTTTAAAGAAAAGAGAATAGGATGATTAGATGAGATTAATAAATACACGTAGGCTAATCTTTTTCAGGATTAGGAAACCACCCAATACAATTGGGTACAATCGTGTTGACCGACTGAAAAACATTACATTTTGAGAAATGAATTGAATCAATCTTATTATATAATACGCCAAGGCTAAGGTGTATGTTTCACAAAACTCAAGCTCCTAAACCAGAAGGAGTTAGAAGGTACAGTTTGTACCATAATCTTCCAAATCGTCTCAATAGTACAGGAAAAATCTTGAAAAGTCAACGGAGATATATTTATTTGTTTATAAAGTGCTTTTAAACAAATAAACAAGACGATAGCCCCTGCGAGATCTCTGTCGCCTACAGCCCGCATAGCACTAGGTCCATTAGTTCGTAAATCCACCACTGATAAAAATAATCACTCAACATCCCCGACCTCATAAATATGGGAATAGTAGACAAGTTAGGCTACTACCTTTACGTAGTGAACAATGTGACGAAGAAGGACAGTTACCCTCTATGATTTAAACTGGACAAATAGTTGGAAGGAATCGGCAATGGTCAACTACAAGGTTCCATCCTGGCATTTTCCTGGAGTTCAGAATGGAAAAGGATGGAAAAACATTTCAAGGACTGCCGGCGGTTGGGTTCGAAGCCACTCGTCTTCCGAGTAGCCTGGCCCCATGGCCTTGCATCTTAGCACACAGTGGTTCTTTCATGAAATCGTGTTCCTAATTGATATATAGGCCTACTGTATACACCAATGCTGCTATGCCCAGACACCTCTTGGATACATGACCCCCAGTGCTCTACTATTGCCAATAAATATAAAACCCGTAGCACCACAGTCCATCAAGGGCTCCGGCATACCAAACAATCACCGTACAGCCATTCGGCCAATAATCAGACCAGGTAGCGTGATAATAGCAGTAATGCCCACACGGTGGACACTGTGAATGACGACGGGGGGAACAGCCAACGTTCACGGGGAGGCGGTAGTCAACTTCGTCATCGGCGATACCCCGTTTCACCATCCTGACCTCGTCGCCGAAGTGGAAGAGGTTATCCACGGAATGGATATCATAACATAGTATAAATTCGGACTGGACTTGGGAAGTGGAATTTTGAGTGTCGGAAACGAGGAGGTTGTACTGCAGAAGAGGATCGTCTCATCAGCAGGGGTGATTGAGGTAGAAGACAAGTTAGGCAACTACCTTTACGTAGTGAACAATGTGACGAAGAAGGACAGTTACCCTCTACCACCCATCAATGACACCCTAGACACCTTAGGTTGAAGCACGATTTTCCCGACTTTGGTTCTCAACAGTGGGTACTGGCCGGACTGATTTGATCCCAGAGACAATGAGTAGACCACCTTTACGATTGGTTCTGAGCTGTGGAACCTGAAGGTTATGCCATTCGGAATCTGTAGTGCCCCTGCAACCTTTGAACGTCTGATGGAGCGCATCTTGAAAGGGCTGTGTTTGGAAGCCTGCTAGTTCTATTTGGATGACATCATCGTTCTAGGAAGAAGTTTGAAGATCACCTGAAGAATTTGGAACAGGGGTCCTTTCTCCTAAAGCAAGCCAACGTGGAGGCCAAGCCCAATAAATGCTTTCTGTTTCGGAAACAAGTTAATTACCTCGGCCATGTTGTTTCCTGAGACGGAGTCACCACAGATATGAAGATGATCAATGCGGTGTAAGAATGGCTTTCACGAATTGATTGCCGGCGGACGAGATAGGAACTATTCTTTGTTTACTTGTGTCACACGTCAGCCTGCTTCGTTGACAAGTACAGTTGCGCGAGTAGGATATGACTCAGCTCCAGTAGCCTCAGTGATCGTTTAACTTTCCGTGGTGACATGAGCTCCTGTGACGCTGATCTGACGCAATGCTGCTTGAATTACGTGCAGACTGCACTCCGTCATCGCTGTGTCCTCCGCTTCGCCCGGCGGGGCTCATGCTACAATACACAAGAAACGCTGGCGCAGTCACGCTCAGCGGCAATCAAATCGTGAATGGGTAATACTGTAGGACAAGCACGAAGTCAGTAGTTTCTTTAGACTGTGCACCTATCACCGTCGATTTGGGCCAGGATTCACTAACATTGCTAACCCTCTGACGAGACATACCGAAGAAGGTCGCAGGTATGCGTGGGACATGACCTGTCAACAAGCCTTCGAACAGCTGAAGGAGGTAATGACCAATGCTCCAGCCCTGAGTTACCCACAACCGGAAGGATGATTAGCTTTGGACTCCTATGTTAGCAATGCGTGGGTGGCGTGCTCTCCCAACTGCAAGGCGGGCAAGAAAGTGTGAGAGCTTACTTCAGCAAGGTTTTATCTAACCTGGAGAGGAACTAGTGCATGAATAGAAGGGAATTGCTCGGCATAGAGAAGTCGGTGGAGCATTTCCATAAGTGGGAGGCAGTTCCTTCTACGGACTGGTCATGCAGCACTTACGTGGCTACTGAGCTGCAAGAACGCGGGGAGACGGGTAGCAAGTTGGATCTAAAGGCTCGAGGAGTACGACTATGACTCTGAAAACAGGACTGGCCTTAAACACCGAAATGCTGATGTTCTGTCAAGGAGACCGTACGCGCAAGACTGCAAGGACGGCAATAGAATTGAGGAAAGTATTGCAGCGGTAAGTAGGAGCACTGTGGCGGACGACCACTTCCAGGACGAAGAAATCTGGAAAGATCAAGAGAACGACCCGGAATGAAAGCATCTACTGCGGTGGAAGAAGTCTGAGCAACAGTTGACTTAGGAAGAGGTAGGTCCCTTCTTGCGTATTGTAAACGCCTACTGTGCACAGTGGAATTCCGTGATTTTTGAAAATGGGGTGTTAAAGAGGGTACTGGGGAGTGAGAATGGGACTCGGGAGAGGCTAATGTTTTTTGTTCCACGAAACAGAGTAACCGATGTACAACAGTTGTTGCATAATGAAACGTCCGGAGGGCACCTTGGAGTTCAGACAACCGTGGAAAAATCCTAGAGTGTTTTATTGAGCCAATTGTACAAATAACGTCCGCGAATGGTGTAAGAAGTGCGTGATTTGTGCCACTGCGAGCGGCCAACATAAGAATAGAAGAACACCAATGAGGCAGTACAACGTTGGTGTTCCGTTTGAACGGATCGCCATCGATGCAACTGACAGGGGAAATGAATTAATCTTGGTAGCAGTAGACTACTTCAGCAAGTGGGTACAGACATATGCATTGTCTAACCAAGAAGCTGTGTACCCTTGAAACTGCATTCCAATCAGGGGTGAATTTCGAGTCGTCGGTGTTCCACGAAATGAGCCAGAATCTCAGAATCCGGAAAACGGGAATGACTGCCATGCACTCACAGACCGATGGGATGGTGGAACGCATGAACAAGACTGTAGGGAAATGCCTGTTGTAGATCGTCTACGACCACCATCGGGACTGGGACAAGTTTATCCTCTTGTTTCTACTGGCATATCGCTCTTCTATTCATGAAGGCACACGCCAGACACCGGCTAATGTGCATTATGATCGGAAACATTGGTTGCCGTGTGACCTGGCGTTTTGTTGCAAACCTAGGATGATACCGTCAGGGAGGACTACATCTCCGGCCTTCGTCAAAGGATGGATGACATTCACGATCGCGTTTTCACAAACATCCAGAATGTGAGGGACAGGATGCAGGAGCGGTACGACGTAAAATCCGAAGCAGGAGGGTACCATGCAGGAGACATTCCGGCTCGCGAAAGGTCTCCCCAAAGCTGCAGCGCTCTTGGGACCGAAGCGGATCAACGACGTTGTTTACCTTACCTGGAGGAGATCGAACGGCAAGCCCCGAGTGGTCCATTTCAATTGGCTGGCACCATTTCTGGGCGACAACAATGACGTGGGAAATTATCAACACGTTCCGTTCTGTCGAGCCCCTTAACCGGAACAATCTCACGAAGAGTTCATGGCCCTAAGTGGGATTGGCTGGAAAGTTCGTTATAGTGTCAGTACCGAAATTCTACAGGATTTGTTTCAATGCCCCAATGAGCATGCCTTGGCTAATTGTCTAAGGACCTGAGAATGAGCCGGGGAATCTCTCAGGTATTCCGGCGGGAGCACGGCGGGATCGTGGAACTACAGAGTCAAGAGCCTCATGTCGGGTGTGTGTTGTACTTACACGGGAACGGACGATTGCTATTCTTTCTGATCACGAAAGAATTTTCCCATCAGAACTCGAGCTATCGTGCCGACTGGGATAATCTAGTCGCGATGCAGGAGCACCTACTGCAGCGGAATATATCCAGATTAGTTGTGCCCAACTAGGGCTGCTGGCTGGATGGGGTGGACTAGAGGATGGTAAGGAGCATGCTAGAGGAAGTCTTCCGACGCAGAGGGATTGAAATTCTAGTGTGCTACTCGCCAGGAATTGATGGAGTGTCTAAAAAAAAAACGTGGAAAACCTTCATCAACTCACGACGCCGTAATGGACCAAGCTGTTCCTACAGTCAACCAGTTGGAAGTGTCTGCTCCGGGACGGAACAGTGTGAAGGAGGGGACAGTGTAGCAAGTTCATCTTTTCCCTGGCGGTCACTTCATTTTCCGAGACCTCATGGGCGGGCCTACCTGTTCGAAGCCATGTGGAGGGGCCACCAAGACGCAAGACAGTATATCCGACAAGTGCTGAATAGGCCTCTTCCTGCGCAGCGACCAAGATCAGTCGAGAATGGATTTGAATCCGCTGGAGGTTCCAACGTAGAGGAGGCTTGACTAGAAGACTAGTCACTGCTAATGAGAGAGCATCGAAAATCTTCTAGAGAACCTACCGGCCGTATATATTCTAACGGAGGCGGAGTGACAGAATTGTTGAGTTCAGTACAATGCCACGCTAGCTGAAGTGACGCCAGAGCCAAGTCGTGCCTGCGTTGTGTGGATAAACGTGAAATATACTGTAAATACTGAGGACTGTAAGATACATTTCTCGCAGAGTAGAGTGTAAATAAATCCAGTGATAACAAATTGTTTGAAGTGTCACACAACATGTGCGTGAGTATTTAATTTTATTGTTTTTAGTGTAAGTTCCTATAGTGAAAAAACCATTAGTTAAATGTAATCCTGAGTAATGGTAATTTACAGACCTTAGAAAAACAACAATGTCATTAACTCATGATACAATAACACAATTAACTCGAAGTGTCGTGAGAGAGGAGAACCAACAAAAAGACCTCGCTGCCATTATTCGTAGTAATATCACACTGAATATACTGTAGCGTGCAGCCACCATCTTGAATATAAAAGATATTAATACTGAATAATTATCCACTATTTATTGCAGTTACAATGACAAAACACAACAAATTTGTAGTCTCAGATAAAAGGCTTTCTCAGCAGAAGGCGCAAGATAAACGACCCATGCATTCAAGATGGTGGATGGGTGTACCTTTCTAATGTTCCAATCAATTCCTCTGGATGAAAACGTGGAATTGCAACGAATGTTTGTAAACGGAGAGTCTTGTATAGGGTACAATACTTAACTTCACAAGAAAATGTAATTATAGTCGTTGATAGGGACAAAGGATTATACATATACCCATACATTTAGGGGAAAATAGGCTACATGTTCTTTACTGCTGATCATATTGTTTCTTACCTTTGACTTAGCAGCGGAACCTCTCCTCTTTCCCTTTCCTATCTGCCTTTCATGGCTCCACTTCTCAATCCTCGTTCTTGGAGGGTTTAGAGTATTTCTTTCCTTTGTATTTATATTTCTATGGATTCACCCCATCTCTAAGTTCGTGCTTGTAAAACGAAAGGTCAAAACTCTTGACCTGAATGCGTAGGGTAGCAGAACTATTACGGAGGTAGGCCTACTGTGCTAGCGGTACGCATCTTTGATTGGTTACTTACTTGTCGTTAAAGTAACACCCATCAGTGATGCAGATTCTAAAGATTAGCAGTGACACTCCCAGAGAGGCCTATGTGGATTTGAGTATCCGTCGGTCTTGCCAAGAAAACATGACTAAACAAGAGGTATTAAGTTCAATGTGAACTGTTCCCTGTTCCAGGAAAGTTGACGCCTGATCTAAACGTAAACACATGTGAGAAGACGGTTTGTTATTAGTCAGTTCAGGGAAGTCACATAGTTACCACGTGTCACGGACCAATCCATTGCAGGAGAACCTCAGGCGTGCTCACTAATTCAAAATTACCTACAGTTATTTACTGTCGCGCCATCTGTAGGCATCAAACAGAATGAAAACTACCTAAATAGGCTACGTCATTCGTAATCTTGTTCTTTATGTAGAGGGCCGATAGCCTAGATGTTAGGCCCCTTAAAACAACAATTATCATCATCTTTATGTAGACTAACCTTTTCTCACGTCTACATGCCTAGGCTGTGTTTTTGTCCACCAAAATTTTAAAAATCTAGTTGTGAGTGGGACACAGATTATCGCTGGCTTTTGTTTACAAGCAATATAATTTATGTAGAAATCTATTCCAGTTCATGACAGTATGAAGTGCAATTTATTTATTCATGAGGAATTTTATGTAAGTTTATATTTAAATTGTAACGTGAAACTGTTCATCAAAACTATGTGAAAAATAAAAGCTACAAATCAACTGGAAGTTTGTACCGGTACTACGTTGGATGCAAATCAAATGGCTGTAGTTTTATTCATCAGTTCGAAATACATCTAGTACAATAACCTCTTGTCCACTATAAAACTACATTATTGACCATTGCGTATTCATGTTGCTGTCTGAATATATTTATCAATTTCTAGACATGTAATTTTTAGGTTAGGCCTAAGGCATATAATTTAAGTGGACGGCTGTAATGTAAAATCCTTACTAAATGTATGTACAGGTAATATATTCTTACTAATGAAACGAAGTAACATGCATTTCCTAGATTAATCGAGTACCGGTATGGTATTCAGGCCTTAGACCGGTCACAAAATGAGACCAAGCCGTACGGTACCTTGGTCTACTGCTGCTCCTTTCTTTAATATTGATACGTACCGGTAGTTTCTCAGTCCCGTAACTTCTTGGAATTTCTTGAGATAGATTATAGATAGCCTACTGTCTTTATAGTAATATAGTACGGTAACTTATTAGCCCCCAGACTGAGTAATTTTAACATGCCCAGATGCATAGCATAATAATAAGACCTACTGCAGGCTATGTCGATCCTAAATATATTATAATGTTCACGCCAAAGGTCGCCCTAAAGTCTAACTATTGAGACTTGATTTGCATCCAAGAGGCTTTCAGCTGAGTCTGCCAATGGTTCTTCAACTTGGGCGAGACTTGTCATTTGCATTATTCCTATACAACTTGACTTGATACCAACCACATAAATCACAGTGTTTCAAGATTTTGCTCTCATAAAACATCACCAACAAGCATTTTCTTCCCTGTGGTAGGCTGTGTTGTAGTCTACAGAAAATAAATTCAAAGCTGAGAAATAAAAATACATCTTAGGTTTCCATTACACAGTTGCATTTTATCTCCACTCAATATACCAAACCTACCAATGTTTCTTAATTCCTCTTCCACAAATAAGCATGACAGATTACAGCATTAGCAGTGACGGCAGTAACTTATGAATTGCTAAAAGGTTTGAAATATTAATATATAAAAGATGCATGGAAAGTGGTTAGATGAATCCCGTATCATCAATCCATTTAAACATTCCCACAGAGCTCTAATTAGAGGCTCAATTTTATGTACAACAGGTATGTAGAATAAACCTCCCTCCCAAAAACTTGTAGGCCTAACCAGAGCATAATCCATGTTAAGAGCTGTTTTTTATTCATAGAGAAACCTACTATTTAAAAACTTGTAGACCTAACCTGCACATAGGCTACTAATCATGTTACAAGATACCGGGTGTGTTAGCCGTGGTCGTTACGGCATTACTGCTGGCAGTCGCTCACATCCGGGAGGCGAGGAGGTTCGAATCCCCCCGCCGGCAACCTTGAAGATGGTCTTCTGTGGTTTCCCATCTTCCTTCCAGGCAAATGCCGGGGTTGGTCCCTAACTATAGGCCACAGCCGCTACCTTCCAACTCCTCGTCCTTATATTCCCACTTTCCTCCCCAACGGTACTTGTAGTTCACCCATTGGGTGTCCGTCTCGAAGCAGCTACAAAACTGGCGATCCGAACATGTCCTCGGACACTCCCGGCACTAAAAGCCATACGCTAAAAAAAATGTTACAAGATGTTTCTCAGTGATTCTCCGGTTGCTAATCCTTAACCTACGGTAATTTGAAAATTCCTTGCTATCAAATGCTGATTTAAATATTCCAGACATCCTTCTTAACTTTTACTGACAGCATGTATGTCCCTACTACTCTCATTCAAGCCCTTGATCAGTTCTTTTTTATAAGAAACTATTTTAGTCATTCTTCTCTGTGACAGACAATTGATGATGGTATGTGGCTGCCTGGAATACTCAAGTGTTTTATCTTGTGTCGCTTCACTGGTTGCCTACGCCACTCTTCCTTCCTATTTACACAGAATGTTTCATCTAATTGTTGTATCCAAGTGACCAACTGGTAATATACAGGGTGTTATTGATATACTGTACATGAAGTCCGATACACTAGTGATAGAAGAGACTATTCTAAGCAAACATCCTCATGAAATGTAGTCGTATCTTAATTAGTGAAATTAAATCACAAAAATGGTGGGTCAATGTTTTGGAAAAGCAAATAGGCTGGGTTCCCAGCAGCAATACAGCTGACTTCTCATCGTCACCCTCTCCTCCAACGCTAAGGAATGTTGACAAGAGTCTGAAGGTGACTGACCCCCTCGCTGTGACTGCCAATAGGAATGTGATACGCAAACCGAGCCTATGAACAACATGCATTCCATCACGGAGAGTGGCCTGATTGACTAGGATTCAGCCAGTCTTATGGCTGATGACGCAACATAAAGAACATAGTACATATACTGCATTAGGAAATTGAAATCCTAAATACATGGTAAATTAATGAAAGGAAACTTTATGGTCTAACTTTGTGCGAAAACAGTCCAACAAGTGTACAGTAATAATAGATTTTTAGACACACAATTGTTATGATTTTCGGGGATGTCGAGTTGCCGGTATTTTGTGTTTACAGAATTTCTTGTACGTGCCATTAAATCCATTAGCTTAAGGCTGTCGTATATGCTCACCTTCATTTCTTACATGACTGAGCCCAGATCGAACCCTCGAGCAGGATAGCTCTCTACTACATGAGGTACACCGCCTTGCTATTATTAAATTATTATTACTGTTATTATTATTATTATTATTATTATTATTATTATTATTATTATTATTATGCACATGTGGTACCATACTAGTATTAAATCTTGGAAGTAGTTTTCCATGGTTTCCCCACTTCTTCCCCAGGCAAATGCTGGGATGGTTCCTAACTTAAGGCCACGGCCGCCTTCTTCCCAATCCTCACCTGAATTATAAATATCCACAATACTACAGAAACCACAAAAACACAGCTTATCTGACAAATTCTACACATACCCAACTACATGGGGCTAATTGACCACAATCGCCAAAGCTCTCAAATGAAACAACAACATCAAGTATTTTACATTCGTCTTATATGCTAGTTCAGAACAGACGACGGGATGTCGGAATTTTGTCCCACTGTATTTATTTTACGTGCTGTTTGCCAACGACACACCAGGGCTGACTATCGAAATTGTTTTATCCTTTACATCCACATCAATCAATGACTTCCACACTTACAAAGAAGGCTACACAATACTACCGGTCCTAACATCCCAAGCCATTGTATGCGATTTCAACAACAATAACAACAACAACAACAACAACAGCAATACAAATTTTCTTCCGTAGGGATATTACGAGACGAGTACCACTATCCTCATGCCAGCTGATACTCCCCACCCCTCAACAAATAAGGTCAATGTTCCGATTACGGAACAACTTCTTCGCCCCGCCTCCCCCTCTCCACGCCCCGCCTTGACATCCCCAGACCTCCTTTTCACCATCCGCTTGCAGAGTTTCTGGAAAACCTACAAACATTGACTTTTTAACGTTTAATTTTCAATTTAAAGATAGGCGACATATTTGTTGTTACCTAGGAAGCTTATAATAGTTTCATCTATCACCAGTGCAACGGATTTCATGTATACAAATTACACCTTTGTTTATACCTTGCTTTAATATCCCTATGATAAACTTTCAAATTCCACACATTTATGAAATATACGAGGGTCATTAAATAAGTCATGGCAACTATGTTATATCTTTCGATAACGCTAGAGCATAGGAAATCCACGATGTGCATTGAACCGTTAAGGCCGTGTGATATCTGAATGCCAACAGAAAATATGGTTCAAGTACAGGAGTTAGCGGTAAATATACAAATGAAAACCAGACAACGAAACTCTGAGTAAATTTGTTTTGAACTCGTGCAAATAGAACACAAATCAATCAATTAACATCCAGGGCCCAGTTTCCAAGCATTGGAACACTCTTCAATAACAGACACGGACATGTCAGTTCGGGCAGGGGCGCCCACTTCGCGGCGAGTCTGCAGTTGTTGCGCGTCCATGCCTCCACCCAACGTGCAACTGTTCGGTAATCATCAACAGCTGCACATAGTGCTGCATGACACTGCGTAGCATTTTTTCCACCGAGAAAAGCAATTTTCACGAATGATCGCTGTTCCAATCTGCTTACATCCATCTTGTAGCACGGCCAAGCACAGAATGAACGTGTATGGCGCTGGTTCTTAGCCACCTGCACTTACAGTCGCCTTCTGTTGGGTGTATTCTGAGCTGTTTTCCGCGGGGTTTCGAAGGTCAACACTGGAATTACAGTGATGCCATATGTTGTCATGACTTATGGAATGACCCTTGTAAAAAGTAGGCTGACATGTTGAACCAATCTGCCAACTAAGGGGACACAAGTAGTGCTACCTTGGGGTTAGTCTCACATTGCTAGTATTAGGTCTAGTGGTACCATAGGTACGATATTGTCACAGTTTCTCCAACTCTGTCAAGGAAACTAATTCTGAACTAAGGTCTGGAATGGGGAACACTGTCCCACGAGGTCAATTAAGGACAACTTTAACCATTCAAATGATTTTTAATTTTATTCTAGAAACTGACCAGGTGCCTAGAAATGATAGTGATGGATGTAGCTTGTTCCTGGTATTCGTCTTTCAGGGAACATTCTCAGCGAATTTTCTATGCATATTGATAAAGCCAGTCCTTGACAGGGCCTAACTACAGCTTTTCCCAAATCCCATGTTAAAGGAATACGAAGAACAGTATACAGACAGCACAATTATTAGATTACACACGGGTGAAGCAACTATTGCCTCACGGCCATAACACTGTGACTGCAAGTTTGCAACACTACAGAAACAATAAGCAAAATACTGCTGACTGCGGACGACCTAGATGAGCCTTGAAATGAGGAGAGGACCCACGGGCTCCAGGGGCGTTCGCAGCCAGAACTTTTGGAGGAGGCCCTAAGCCCATAAGGAGGGGGGGGGGGGGGGGGGAGGCATCCGTCCTCTTTTTATATAAGTTACAGTAGGCTATATTTAATTTTTACTGGTAGCATGTCGCATAATATCATAAGGACTGAAATTCGTATAATAACCTATTAGTTTTAGAAAAATCGAGGAGAGGGTCGAATAGACTCTAGAAAGAGAACACACATAATAAAATTTTAATCTGTTTATTGTAGGTATCTGATCAAAGAACAAAATCCAATCGCCTTGTCTTCATTTTGGCAAACTGATCAATTACTTTCTCCACACTGACTTTCGTTGACCGATGGCAATGTAACAGAGCCAGTCCAGTTAGCCTTTCTTCCGGCATTCGGGACCGTAGCCAGTCCTTCAGCCGTCGCAATGTCGGGAGTGGCGTTACTCACAGACAACGTCGCCAAAACCTGCAGGAGAGTGTTGACTGTAGGTGTCAAGCTTTGAGAAGCAGCTACCATTGACTCAATTGTAGTTGATGGCAATTTCTTCCCTCCCGACTTCAATCTCAACCATCGCTGTCTCCATACAACATACTCTCCCTGCAAGTGGCGCCCGTCGGAAATTAGCAAAGGCTGATAATTGATACGAAGAGCCTCCAAACATTGCACCACTGTTGGGTTTTCAGCCGGTTTGTCAACGCAGATTGCAGGCATCAAGTCGAATGCGGCCAAAGATTCATTTGGAAATTGTTCCTTGAGATCCTGCACCACATGCTCGATCAGCGGAATGAAGGCAGTTCGGCGGTAAAACTCTTCGGGTGCGTCAATGTCAGCTGGAACGTTGGGCCGCTTCCTCCTGCCTGCTCTTCGGGGCAACGCCACCTCAAACTCCAGTTCTTCCGCAAAATATTATCTCGAAGTACGGTTCAGCATTCTCACGTGCAGTCGAAAGCGCCGCGATGGTGTCCATGACACCCGCGGAAGCCATCACCAAGTCCAATGAATCGTCCTGACGAAGAAGGCTCAAAGGCCGGGTTTTACCTAGGACGTCGCACAGACACAACATTGAAACCACAAATTGCGTATCACACAATGATTGAATGAGGGATTCGGCTGCACTCGATGTGTCGCTGTCCTCCCATTCTGCTATGATTTCGAAGGCTCGAATTATCTTAACTAAGAGTCTCTCGACCTGTAAATGGCCATCATGTTTTTCACTCCACCTCGTTTCACACGGTTTACCAAAGTCTTCGCCTAAAACTGACAAAACAAGAAGTTCCGTGACGAACTAAAGAGCCTACTTTTCTTAAAATTTAAGATTCATGCCAATGATTAATCTACATGGATCTATCAAGAATAATGACGAAATTAAGTTGCTAATATCGAAATTTCTAATTAGTTCGAAATACTGTATACTTGGCATAATGTAGCCTAATAGAGCACTACAGTTGGCAGCCCTGGTGACTGAATATATTCTTAGTTCCATCTCTTAAGGTGCAGAATACAAAATTCGGTTGAAGTCCAATGAATAGCATGGACGTTACATGCAGTTAAACATTGGATCTAACAGCACGCGTAAAATCATGTTGGCAACAATGCCATGCATGTATTGGTCAGAAATAATCTGCAATAATATGATCTATTGTTGTGCCAATTTTTAATGAAATCCATTAGCTAGTATAGAAGTTACATGCATTTTAAAATTGGACCTATCAGCAGGCTTAGAATCATGTTGGCGGCACTGACGTATATTAGTTACTCCAAATTCATCTAGAATGCCAGGTACTATACGTGTGCAAAGTTTAGAGCTATTGGCTTGCATACTTTCTGATATATTGATATTAGGGTAACAAAAATAGAGACAGCACATATTAACAGTTTGCAGCCCTGGTTGCTCTTAAGAATACGCATAGTCATATCTGTTATGGTACACATAGCACACACGAAATTTGGTTGAAATCCAAATGATAGCATGGAAGTTACATGTATTTAAAGTTGGACCTCTCAGCAGGCTTAGAATCATGTTGGTAGCACTGACGTATATAAGTTACTCCAAATTAATATAGAATGTCAGGTACTATATGTGTGCATAGTTTAAAGCTGTCAGCTTGCATACTTTCTGCTATATTGGTATTTGGATAAAATAAATTAAGAGCATTTATTAACAGTTGGCAGCCCTGGTGGGTCTTAAGAATACACTCAGTCATATCTGGTTATATACACATACAACATACGAAATTTGGTTGAATTCCAATTGATAGTGTAGAAGTTATATGCATTTAAAGATTGGACCTATCAGCAGGCTTATAATCATTTTGGCAACACTGCCATGTATGGCCTCCTGGAAATTAAACTGCAATATTATTATCTATTCGTGTGCCAATTTTGAAATAGCTTCCATTCATATATTCCAAGATATTCAACATGGAGCTCAAATTTCAATTGCGATTTTTTAGCAGTTGGTACCACTGACATCATTTTCAAATATGGCCGTGAGATATTCAGGTAAAGATCTTTACTCCTACCAAATTTTGTTTCGATTTCTCCAGCCGTTTAGGAGTTGATAGGGGGGGACACACACACAGCCAGACAGACAGACAGACAGGACAAACAGACAGACATTTTCCCGATCCCATGAGTCTACTTTTTCCTCATTTTTGCAAAATGTGAAAAGTAGGCTAAAAAAGCTTTGTATCTTTTAGGAGATGATCTAGCAAAGTTAATTGTATTTTTCATCAATGCTGTACCATTACGAGTGAGCACTAATTTTGAAGTTTTCGCTAAGCTGCTATTAAGGGCGTGATTGTAGCATGGACACCTAGAACTGCAAGGTGCCGCTTTCAAAAGTTCCTGTACTGCACCTTTCGTTTCCGATGACATCACCGAACAGTTATCCGTGCCTACCCCAACACAAAGCTTAAGATCGAGTGAGAGCTTTGTAGTGAGATCTTGTACAACGTGACCAAGAGCAAAGCCTGACAATTTTGGTTCCCCGCCTTGAATATCGTCCTCTCTAATAGACTCGTAGGCGTCCGCAAATGTCAAAAAATCTTCGTGCACCTTCTCTTCGTGGACGTAGCGGAGTGACAATGCAAGCTGTTCTTCTAGGGAAATGTCTGATGTCTCATCGAACATGTCGGAAAACATGCCTGCTACTTTCACCTTCCGGACAATATCTTCTTGGATTTCCTCACGACAGCACTTAATCAGTTCATTTTGTGTTCTATTACTAATATACGTAGCCCGTGCTGATGCATTTTCAAGGTGGCTACGAAGAGTTTCGTCGCCGCTTTCGACTCGAAACCGAAGGAGTTCACGGAAGTTTCCTTCATTTTCTAAGGGGTCTGGAGGGCTGGTCTCACTCTCACAGGCAGGTCCTGTGGTGTCAAAATTGGAACTGTCAAGTCAAACCTTTGCTCTCTTCCCTCTCTCTCCTCTGCCTTTCTCTTTCTCAATTTTTCTTTCTCATTTTCTTTTTTTCTTTCTATTTTTGAAGACCGTTTGGGGGGGGGGGGCATGGCCCCCTTGCCCCTCCCCTTGGGACCGCCCCTGACGGGCTCTGGGCAGTTTGGACACGGACAGTTTGGACGGTGAGGACCGATTGACGCTGGAGGCTAGCGCCTCATAGCGTGGTGGATCCCCCTTCGCGGACGTGGCCTGACTTCGAGACTGCCAGAGACATCACAGCAGCAGCTCCAAGGGTAAGCGTGCCAGCTTTTCCCTTTTTCCTCCCCTGCCCCTTTGACAACACTTTCCCCTGATTTTAACGCATTAAACCCCAAGATATAAACAAGGAATCTCTCTTTCATTGCCCCACTGTCACAGATCTTGATTTTCCCGCAACTTAGCACTGCAAAACACGAGACCGTGAGGGCTGTTCCCATTGGCAGTGCTGGCAGGAACCTGGGCCTAACTCAGCACGCGACTAGCAATTGCGGCTGGGTCACGTACGCGTGCCATTGACCAAGCGGATGGCCCTTATACAAAACTATGGGGAATACCCATCCTGAGCCCACTTCCGTTCCCTCTGCACTCGTTCATCCCTACATCTCCCAACACTCACACACCCTCTCACAGACACATCCCGTTCTAGGAACTTGCCCTCTCACGAGCCTAAACCCCCATCATCCTGCTACCCCTTCGCCAAGCACCGGCAGCCTACCAGAGAGGGTGGCGACCTGAAAATTTGTGGTTGCGCCGGATCTGAATTATGTTCAGTAAGATCTCGGATACCTTCTCGCTAAGTGGAATAGGCACCCCAATGTCCTGACAAAGTGGTGGTGGCGCCGGGGTTAAACCGCAGATAAAACCGGTTTATCACGATCTCAGATACCTCTTCGCTAAGCAAAACTCACCCCCTAAGACGTTAAAAGGATTGGTGGTGGCACCGGATCTGAACAATGTTCAGTAAGATCTCGGATACCTCTCACAACGCAACATGACCCCAAATATCTCACACGATGGGGTTGAACCGAAGATAGCACGGTTCAACACAAATCCTGAGCACCTCTTACAAATCGAAAACACACCCTCTAGAAGCTGAAGAAGTGGTGGAAGTGCCAGGGTTGAGCCACATAAACATGGCCCAACACGATCTCGAATACCTCACGCTCGTATAGCAAAATCGATACACCAGTTAACCTACCAAGCCCCCCCCCCCCAGTATCTCTAACCCCCTGAACAATTGGCGGAGTTGCCGGGGTGGAGCCAATTATTACGGCTCAACTCGTTCCCCGAAATCCTTCATTCACCCCAATACACACGTTTCTATACACGTGCCCACATATCTGATAAAACACCTCTCACAGCTTTTAAAACACCCCCCTCCTCCCTTCCTACTAAAACGCACCCCAGTGCCCTTCAAACACTGCTGAAGCGCACCTGTCTCCAACTACTTCTCGTAAGATCTTAGACATAGCTCCCCCCCCCCAATATTTCATCCCCCCAGGCAAGGTGGGACTGCATCCTAAATTCTAAACCAGAGATACCCACCCATTTCCCCACCACGTCAATCACAGCTTTTTCATGCCACCACAGTTATCACACAAACTACTCACCTACATCATCATCATCATCTTGCACAGTTTCCAGCCACTGGCCGGGTCTGTTTGGAACACAAGCCTCTCCAACGTCTTCTGTCTTCCCACCATCTCTCAGCCTCCACCCTTGTCCAGTCTTCTCCTCTCTTCTTCACGCTTTCTTCCACCCCCTTCAGCCACCTGTCTCTCGGTCTTCCCCTCGGTCTCTTTCCTTCCCACTTCGTCTCATGTACTCTCCTGGGTATCCTCTTCTCCTCCATTCGTTTTACATGTCCATACCATCTAAGTCTAGATTTCTCTATACCATCCTGTAATGGTTCCTCCTTCATTAATTCTCTGGTCCTCTCATTTCTTATTCTGTCCATCTTTGTAGCTCCAATACTGCTTCTCAAGAACCTCATCTCACTGGCCTGTATTTTGCTCCTCTCCCTTCCTTTCATAACCCAGGTCTCCGAGGCATACGTCAGGATAGGGACATAGTACGTCCGATATATGATCTTTTTGCTGTTCTGAGGGACATCCTTGCTCCATAACATGCTTCTCACACTCCTCCGAAATGCTTCTGCCTGCCTCCCCCGCTCATTTATTTCTCTATCGTTTCTTCCATTATCTTGTATCAGGCTTCCCAGATACTTAAAACTCTCCACTTTCTTCAGCTGTTCCCCACCAATTGTTATTCCCGTTGTGGTTCTTTCCTTCTTCCTTGTTGTGATCACCATCTCACTCTTATTTATGCTAAATTTCATCCCATATCCTTGTATTACTCCTTCCCACACGTCCAACTGTTCCTGTACCTCCTCCTCCTTGTTTCCCCAAATCATCAAATCATCTGCAAACACCATTGCTTTCATCTTTCCGTCCCCAATTACTTGTGCCACTCGGGTCATTATGTCATCCATCACCACAATGAAAAGTAACGGTGACAGTGCACTTCCTTGTTTCAGGCCGTTTCTTTGTTCCAACCAGTCAGATCTCTCTCCTCCCACTTTCACACAGCTCACGCTTCCCTTGTACATCTCCTTTATCCTCTTTATAGTCCATTTCTCTACTCCTCTATCCTCCAGGGACTTCCATACTTTGTTTCTGCATACACTGTCATATGCTTTCTCAATGTCCAGGAAGGCCATCAGTAGATCTGTTCCATATTCATAGTGCTGTTCTTGTAACTGCCTTACAGCAAAAATCAAATCCACTGTGGACCTTCCTGCTCTGAAGCCATGTTGTTCTTCCCTCATCCCTCCTTCTATCCTTGTCCTAATTCTCTTTTCCAAAACTTTCTCGAAGATCTTTGCACAATGACTCATCAGTGTTATTCCCCGATAGTTTCTGCAATCTGTTCTACTACCTTTCTTGAAGATCGGGACAATGATTCCTTTTTTCCAGTCCTCTGGGGTCTTACTTTCCTTCCATGCTGTCCTCATCACTCGGTACAGCCACTGTATCCCCACCTCTCCTGCTGCTCTCACCATCTCCACACTCAACTCATCCACACCCGGTGCCTTCCCTCCTTTCATCTTGTTCACTGCATCTTCCACTTCTTTCCATGTTAAGTCCTTTTCTGTTTGCAGTTCATCTTCCTCTTCCCCGATTTCTTCCTCCTCACCATCTTTTCCATTTGGGTTCAGAAGTTCTTCAAAATATTCTTTCCACAATTTCTTCAGTTCTTCCCTATTTTCTATCTCTTGTCCCCTTTTGTTCACCATTCTAACATAATCCGTAGGATCCTTCCGCCTCTTATCTTTCACCATCCCATACAGGACCTTTTTTGTACCTTCACTATCCTCCTCCATCATCTTTGTCCACTCTTCCATCCACTTCCTTCTCTCCTCAGCCACCACTCTCTTCGCCTCCTTCTTTCTTTCCTGGTACTCTTCCCTTGTCTCTACCGTCCTATTTTGATACCACCTCCTAAAGGCTCTATTCTTTTCCCTTACTATATCTTTTGTCTTCTCATTCCACCATGGTGCTTCCTTCCACCTCTTCTTACTACTTGTCCTCCCACATACTGCTTCTGCTGCACCCACTAGTGTCTTCTTAAATCTAGCCCATTCCTCTTCCACCCCTCTTTCTTCATCTGTTGGAATTCCTTCCTTTACCATTTTGAGGTACTCGACCCTTCTATCCCCTTCTTTCAGTTTCCATATCCTTATACGTCTTTCCTGGTTCTCAGTCCCTTTCTTCTCCTTACTCCCTCTCAGGTTCATTACCAGTAATCGATGGTCGCTATCCAGGTTCTCCGATGGTATAACCTTGATGTCCGTGATGTTCTTATTTAGTTCTTTCTCATACAGTATATAGTCGACCACCGACTTCCTGGTCAAGTCATCACTGTACCATGTGATTGTGTGGCTCTCTCTTTTCTTAAACCAGGAGTTCCCAACTAGCAGGCTGTTCCTCTGGCAGAAGTCCAACAGTCTCTTTCCTTCCTCATTTCTTCCACCCCAACCCTCTGGTCCTAGAACACTCTCATAACCTTGTCTTTCTCTTCCTACATGGGCATTGAGGTCCCCCATAACAATCATATTTCTTCCTACCAGCTGCTTCTGCAATTCCTCTTCAAACTCCTCCTTCTCTTCAGAAGCGCAGCCTACTTGTGGAGCATATACTTGCACTATTTCTACGGTCTCTCCCCTCAGTGCTACTTTCACTTTCATCATCCTATCACTTATTCTCCTCACTTCTTCTTTCAAACCATCTCGTACTACTACTCCCACTCCATTCCTCTTTCCCTCTTCGTTCCCACTCCAGTACAGTCTATAGCCTTTTCTCAGTACTCTCCTTCCTTCCCCTTTCCACTTTGTTTCTGCCAATCCCAATAAATCCAACTTCCTTCTTTCCATCATATCCACTATCTCCTCCACCTTCCCCGTCAGCGTTCTTAGGTTTAAAGTTCCAAATCTTAGTCCGTGTGTACAGCCGTGTCGTCGTCTATTAAATCCATCCTGTCCGAGGCTCGTTCCATTTTTGAAAGCATTTGGTTTAATCCACTACTGGCTTGCTGGGCCTATCGTAGCTTCACCAGAGCCCCGTTAGCCGTCACTTTTCAGGGTTCCTGTAGGACCTTCACAGCTACCGTAACGGTCCCGGGGCACACGAAGTCCCCACTGTACTTCGCCCCTACAGGCAATCCCCTACTTTGTGCCGTTGCCCGTCTCCCACGACGTGGACGAGGGGTTGGACTTATGGGAGACACTCCTACATACAAACATAAATACACTGAAAATTATTATTATTGTAATTATCATTTTTACTATCGTTATCATCATTGAAGCCTCCGTGGCTTAGGCGGCAGCACGCCGGCCTCTCACCGCTGGGTCCGTGGTTCAAATCCCGGTCACTCCATGTGAGATCTGTGCTGGACAAAACGGAGGCAGACAGGTTTTTCTCCGGGTACTCCGGTTTTCCCTGTCATAATTTCATTCCAGCAACACTCTCCACTATCATTTCATTTCATCTGTCATTCATTTAATCATTGCCCCAGAGGAGTGCGTCAGGCCTCGGCAGCCGGTACAGTTCATATCCTCGCCGCTAGATGGGGGCTTCATTCATTCCATTCCTGACCCGGTCGGAGACTGGAAGCAGGCTGTGGATTTTCACTATCGTTATCATTATTATTACGCGTAACGTGACAGAGGGCGGAATTATACATGCACGTAACGGCAGAGAACACAAGTTCAGACATTATTATTATTATTATTATTATTATTATTATTATTATTATTATTATTAAGCGATGCGGCGAAGTTGCGACCCTTAATTCTTGGCATCACCGCAAAGTTCCGGATCCAACTCGTAACCCGGACAACAACACGTAATCCAGATTTGTAGGCCAGGATTTTACACACACATTTCAGTAAGCAAACGAGAAGACGCGGATTCGATCCTCACCCCAATATATCCGGAAAACGACTTTCTACGACTTTACCACCCCTACTCCTGGCGAAGGCATTCCTCCCATACTTAAGATCACAACCTTCCATCCCATCCCTTGTTTCTCTTATAATCTATATTGCTCCATTTTATAGTGATAAGTAACTATTAAATGTAATTTCTTCCAGGAGTATATGTAAATCTTGAACCCCACCCATTCATTGGAGAATATTTGCGTTGACCAGCTGATGAACACTAACGACAATTCGTATAGACAATAAGAATAACTTCAAATACATTCAAGCCTAACACTCTTAGAATTACAAGGCACACACACCAATACAGTCACACACAATAACACAGATCAACACACAATCACACACAATAACACAGGTTACCAGACACTCACCATAAGGACACAGGTTATCAGGCAGATTGCGCGCCGCACACACATACAGCCAACCCAATCATATAGCGTTCCAGAGAGCCACACACAATAACACAGGTTACCAGACAGCCACACCCAATTACATAGGTTATCAGACAGAGTACGCACACCCAAGCACGTGGATACACATAGCTACGACATCGCAAAGGACCACTGGAGCTCCACAGCACACAATTAAATATTCATACATACCATTCAATTTACCAATAAATCTCAACTTATTGTTTGTTCAGAAACAGATGAGAGACCATATTATCAGGCCAGTACTCTGCTAGCGATTTCACGTCCACAAGTGACCTTGCGAAATCACTTATACGCACATTTAGGCACGTACTGTGACCGAAATCTAGACATGAGAATAAGCTACCCCAACTGTGAACGGGAAGGAAGCGTAGGATCGCCGGCCGATTTACGATGGGACTGTGAGAGCGAGTCTTGGAACCCAGCCACAAATTTATTTTGTACAAGCTGTACCCGGCATGCGTTGCAATGCCAATCAAAGAAAGTGATGGCATTGTAATTTGGTTTCTTGAAGTGCTTTTGGATACACAATTTTTTCTTCAATTTCCGTTAACTGCCTCTAAGCTATCGTAAAATGGAGTTACTAATTTTGAAACATTTGTGGGAGCGTTCGCAACAACTCACCAAAGTTTCATCGCAATCGGATGAATGGTATATGAACGCAGATGGAACATTGCTGAAACACTTCACGCGTCGTCACACATTTGTTGCATCTACTCGTGCGCTACCTATTGTAAAATGGATTTGCTAAGTCGAAAACCTTCCCTGGCAGATACACAGCAAATCAACAAAGTTTCATCGCAATCGGATGAATGGCATATGAACGCATACGGGATTTTGTTTAAACGATTCGCGCGCCGTCACTCATTTGTTGAATCAACTCGCGCGCTATCTATTACATAACGGATTTACTAAGTCAGAAACCTTCCCTGGAGTGTGCACAACAACTCACCCTAGTTTCATCACAATCGCATGAATGGTATATGAACGCAGATGGAACTTTGTTGAAACGGTTTGTGCGCCGTCACTCATTTGTTGAATCCACTCGTGCGCTACCTATTGTAAAGTATATTTGCTAAGCCAGAATCCTTCCTTAGATTGTACTCAATATCTCACCCAAGATTCGTCGCTATCGGACGAATGGTATATGAACGCATACGTGACTTTGTTGAAACGATTCGCGCATCGTAGCTCATTTGTTGAATCTACACGTGCGCTGCCTATTGTAAAGTGGATTTACTCAGCCAGAAACCTTCTCAAAAGTGTACACAACATCTAACCCAAGTTTCATAGCTATCGGACGAATGGTATATGAATGCATACGGGACTTTCTTGAAACGTTTTGCGTGTCATCACTCATTTGTTGAATCTACTCGTGCGCTATCTACTGCGAAATGTATTTACTCACCCAAGTTTCATTGCTGTCGGACGAATGGTATATGAGCACATACTTTGTTGAAACGGTGTGCGCGCCGTCGCTCATTTGTTGAATCTACTCGTGCGCTACCTAATGTAAAGTGGATATACTAAGCCAGAATCCTTCCTTAGAGTGTACTCAATATCTCACCCAAGTTTCATTGCTATCGGACGAATGGTATATGACCTTATACGGGACTTTGTTGAAACGATTCCCGTGCCGTCACTCACTTGTGTAATCTACTCGTGCGCTGCCTATTGTAAAGTAGATTTACTTAGCCAGACATCCTCTCTGGAGTGTACACAACATCTCACCCTAGTTTCATCGCTATCGGACGATTGGTATATGATCGCATACGTGGCTTTGTTGAAACGCTTCGCGCGTCGTAGCTCATTTGTGAATCTACTCGCGCGCTGCCTATTGTAAAGTGGATTTACTAAGCCAGAAATCTTCCCTGAAGTGTACACAACATCTAACCCAAGTTTCATAGCTATCGGACGAATGGTATATGAATGCATACGGGACTTTCTTGAAACGCTTTGCGTGTCGTCACTCATTAGTTGAAGCTACTCGTGCGCTATCTACTGTGAAATGTATTTGCTACGTTGGAAACCTTCACGTATGTGTACACACTATCTCACCCAAGTTTCATTGCTATCGTGCGAACGGTATATGAACACATACGGGACTTCGCGTGTCGTCGCTCATTTGTTGCATCTACTCGTGCGCTACCTATTGTAAAGTGGATATACTAAGCCAGAATCCTTCCTTAGAATGTACTGAATATCTCACCCAAGTTTCATCGCTATCGGACGAATGGTATTTGAACGCATACAGGACTTTGTTGAAACGCTTCGCGCGTCGTCGCTCATTTGTTGAATCAACTCGTGCGCTATCAATTGTTAAATGGATTTACTAAGCCAGAAACCTTCCCTGGAGTGTACACAACATCTCACCAAAGTTTCATCGCTATCGGACGAATGGTGTATAAACGCATACAGGACTTTCTTGAAACGTTTCGCGCGTCGTAGCTCATTTGTCGAATCTAATCGTGCCCTGCCTATTGTAAAGTAGATTTACTAAGCCAGACACCTTTCCTGGAGTGTACACAACATCTCACCCAAGTTTCATCGCTATCGGACTGATGGTATATGAACGCATACGTGACTTTGTTGAAACGCTTCGTGCGTCATGGGTCATTTGTTGAATCTACTCGCGCGCTGCCTATTGTAAAGTGGATTTACTAAGCCAGAAACCTTCCCTGAAGTATACACAACATCTAACCCAAGTGTCATAGCTATCGGACGAATGGTATATGAATGCATACGGGACTTTGTTGAAACGCTTTGCGTGTCGTCCCTCATTTGATGAATCTACTCGTGCGCTATCTACTGTGAAATGTATTTACTAAGTTAGAAACCTTCCCTGGAGTGGAAACAACTTCTCACCCAAGTTTCATCGCAATCGGATGAAAGGTTTACGAACAAATACGGGACTGTGTCGAAATGCTTCGCGCTTCGTCGCTTATTTGTTGAATCTACTCGTGCGCTGCCTATTGTAAAATGGATTTACTAAGCCAGAAACTTTCCTTGGAGAGTAATCAACAACTCACCCAAGTTTCAGCGCAATCGGATGGGTGGTGTATGAACGCATAGGAGACGTACACACCCACACACCCACATACATACTATCACGTAACATTGATTTTTATATACAGTATATAGATGTACGGCATGAGATTTCAGTTTTGATGACATCTGAATGATCATAATTAATTAAAACATCATTAATTGATTCTGCGCCTCTAGGTATTGTCGAATAAAGATAAAAGAAGATATCAATCGACGAACGGTTAATTATTATAGCAGAAAACCGAGTATTACTTATTAATTGAAGATGTCAAGCTTCTCATTATGTTACGTCAGAGAGAGGGAGGATCTCAGTTTACTCTTTCCATCCTACGTGATAAGGAAAAGAGTCTTCAATAGCTTGTCGCAGTGGACTGCACTTCATTTGCAGACAGTCAACGGCTGAAACATCAAACCTATTTAGCCGAGGTTCTGATTTCAGATCGCGTACGCGAAAGTTAAGTTCGCCAGTGAACGTGAGTTCGATTATAGACGCACGAAGAGTAACAGGGTTTTATGCAAGTGATAATCTCAGTGTAAAAGAAACGTGTATAGGGGCAGAGGCTGGTGTGAGTACATTTTACTACATTATTCCACACCAAATTGAACTACTACTTCAACATGATGAACGCTAACTGGATAGTACAATTCTACATATCAGCGCAGTTATGCCATGTGAAGTCATAGGTTTCTTATAGCCAGACATTTACACTATAATATTCAAAAGTGTACTCTTCAACTCAAAATTTATGAACAAAACACAATTCAATGAACAATACAGTTAACCTAATACAGCACATCAAATTCATAAAATGTGGAACATTATGCCAGCAGTGGCGGATAATCAGATGAAATTTTGGGGACTCAGACTTTTCATTATGCAAACTTTACACATTATTATCAACGTGGGAACACTCAAGAACATTTACTCAGTAAAGATGACGATGCTTAAATTAATAAAGGGAAATTTATGAACATAGATGGACACCAGGATCAGAAGACATAATTACATCACACAGTCAACACGTAGATGATGGCGTTTAATGAATTCATAATGCAACGGTCTAGCAAGTTGGCGACTTTAACCACCATGGCATCGTCGGACATCACGCCATCTTTTAGGGCAGTGAGTCCAAATTACATCCATTCTACACTATAACAGCCATTACCAGGAAATAGTGATTGATTTTATTTCCAGATGACTGTTATATTATGCCTGATTTTCAAACATAAAGAGCAACTTTAGGGGTAAGACGTTGTTAATTTCAATCAATTTCACACATATTACAACGAACTTAATAATTTAGAATTTCTTTACTTGATTAATAAATTTAAATTAATTTAATTTCATGTCAATTTTTATTCTGAATTGTGAATATTTTCGCACAATTAATTTTTGATGCGATTGCGTGCAGGAGCAAACTGAGGATGACGTTATCATAATGGGTGATTCAATGATACGATGGAGTGCGAATATCTCGAAGAAATCAGGTGCGAAAGTGCGGTGTTATCCGGGGATTAAAATTGACCAGCTTGCCCAACAAGTGGAACAATCAAATGTAGTGGACTGTGACAAAGTTAAAGTGTTGTTGCTACATGTTGGGACGAACGATTTGAAGAAGAGGGCTACAGCTGATTACATCATGGGGGAGCTCTACGAACTAGGCAGAAAAGCTAAAAGCAAGTTTAGAAATGCAAAAATTATAATGAGTGGCATTGTTCGGCGGGGAGATGTTCCGTTAAGGCGAGTTAAGACTGTAAATGACCGCATGGACTGGGTATGTGCACAACTGGGATTAGTGTACGTAGAAGCTGACTGCTGGATTGGTGGCCGTGACTTCGCCCGAGACGGGCTGCATCTAAATCGACGGGGCACTTTTAACCTAGGGTCATCGGTTCGTGCCGGCTTTTGTGAGGAGGAGCAGGTCCAGAGGTTGCCAGCCGATGGGAACAGAAGGAGCTATTTCGAGATATTTGCTGCGGAGGTAAGACTCTAAGATTACTGCAGGTTAATTGTCAGAGTTTAGGAAATAAATTAATTGAATTTTGGAATCTTGTAGAGACGTATTCTCCGGACATTGTCATTGCAACTGAATCTTGGTTATATGAGGACATAAATAGTAGCGAAATAATTCGAAGGAAGATTGTAGTTTTACGTGACCGTGAATCTTGTGATTATGAGCCACGGGACCTCCTTTTTACGTGGAATCCGAACCACAGGACATGGCATTTCACTTCGAAAATCTCACATGCATTGACCGGGAATCGAACCCGGACCGCCTTGGTGAGAGACATACAGCTAGACCGCTGAGCCACCACGCCCCACCAAAATAATTCGAGGAACCTACGAAATGTACAGAAGGGATCGGGGGAAGCGAGGTGGTGGGCTATTTATTTGTGTGCGCAAAAATATAGGTAGTTTCTTAAAGTGGGCTGATATGGATCATGATATGTTATGTGCACAAATTTCGGATAAAGGAAATAAATTCCCTCTTCAGGTGATAGGGGCGTATAGAGCACCGAAAGATAACTTTTCTCTTCTCGAAAAACTGTATGATAAAACTTGTACGGGTAATGCTATGAAAAGGAGCATAATAATTGCTGGAGATTTAAACCTCCCCAAAGTAGACTGGTCTGGTGAGTCAACTAGCTGTAGTCAAGCTCAGAGCGCTGCAAATAAATTCTTAAGGGAGGGGGGGGGATTTTCCCAAGTAGTTGACTTCCCAACTAGAGACAATAATACCTTAGATGTTTATCTCGTAAGGCCTGTAGAGCTGTATATTAACTGTCTGAAAGTACCAGGAATTAGTGACCATTCTGGGGTTGAATTAAATATTAGATATGGTGACATTACAAAATTAGACTCTGATGTAGCAAAAAAGATCATATTCCAGTATCGCAGGGCGGATCAGGGCAAGTTTCAGGGGTATTTAAATGAGCTATTTGTAGGATGGGCATCGGAAGGAAATCACATTAATATCCTGTGGACTAACTTTTTGAAAATTTTAAATAGCGCTGTTGATAAATTTGTCCCATTTAAATTGCTGAAACAAAACCCAGATCCTGAGTATTACACACGAGAAATTAGGAGTCTAAAACGGAAAATAGGAAATTATACAATAAAAGACATGATAGTGAGAAGTATATGTTGAAATTTAAGTCCTTATCAAGAGAGCTCGTCTTAAAAAAAAGGGCTGCTCATGGCAGTTATATGCAAGGTTTACTTGGTTCGGGAGGTGATGGGTGGAAAAAAATTTACAGTTATTATAGGAGAAGAAAGGGAAATCCAAATAATTTGTCGATGATAATGTCCGGTGACGGTAAATTTATTACTGAGAAACAGGCCATTGCTAATGAATTAAATTTATTTTACGGTAGTGTGTTCAATAAATCCAATAGCTGTGTGTTGGACCTTAACGACGAATCAGGGGCTCCCCTGTTCCAAATAAACCAGTCAGCAATTGTAAAGCTAATACAAAAACTACGTTTCAATGTATCAAAGGGTCCTGATAATATTGTTAGTGAAGTACTTAAACTAGGAGGTAGGGCCGTGGCACGATACTTGGAGGTGATGTTTAATGTGTCCATAAACAATGCGCAAATCCCAGATGACTGGAAAAGAGCTACGGTAGTCCCAATATTTAAGGGAGGGAGCAGATTTGAATTGGGCAACTACAGGCCGGTTAGCCTTACGTCCATCGTTTGTAAACAGATGGAGCATCTCATTTGCGACTACTTGAGGGAACAGTGGGAAATAATATCATGGTTTAATGATAGGCAACATGGATTTCGGAAAGGTTACTCATGCGAGAGTCAGATGCTATCACTTTTTCAAGACATTAGAGAATCGTTAGACGATGGAGTTTCAGTCGACGCCGTGGTTATAGATTTTGCGAAGGCATTTGATGTCGTGCCGCATGACATGCTACTCCATAAATTAGCTTCGACGAAGATTGATAGAAGAGTAATTTTATGGATCCAAGAATTTTTGACGGGTCGTTCCCAGAAAGTGAAAGTCGAAGGCATATTCTCGGATGAAATTACCGTAACGTCGGGTATCCCTCAGGGCAGCGTAATCGGAACTTTGTTATTTTTGGCGTTTATAAATGACTTACCAAATGGGATTCGCAGTGACTGTCGATTGTTTGCGGATGATTGTGTAATATATCGAAAGATACATGACTCACAAGACAATGCAGTGCTTCAAGAGGACCTGAACCTGGTCTATAAGTGGTCGATTGAAAATAAAATGAAAATAAACACAGGAAAATGTAGTCTCTTAAAAATAGGGAAAGTGCGGAGGCAGGATTTTCAATATAACATTGGCTCGGAAATACTTGTAGAAGAAGATTCTTGCAAATATTTGGGCGTTCACGTAAGGAATGATATGAAATGGAGTAGTCATGTAGGATGAGTAGTTTCAAAAGCATACAAATCCCTGCACTTTGTAATGAGGGTATTAAAAGGAAGTAGTACCTCTGCTAAAAAATTAGGCTATTTGTCACTTGTAAGACCTATTCTGGAATATGCCTCGGCGGTTTGGGATCCATACCAAGTAGGGCTCATCAATGAGTTGGAAATGGTACAAAGAAAGACCGCTAGATTTGTGCTCAGTGACTTTAATCCCAGGAGCAGTGTGAGCCGTATGTTAAAGAAACTTGGGTGGGAGTCACTGGAGGCTAGGAGGATGAAATCTAGACTCTGCGCTATGTACAACACGTATACAAATCAACAAGCATGGGGTGAGCTTAGCAAAAGATTGGGAAAGCCCACTTACATGGGTAGGAGCGATCATCCTTTCAAAGTTAAGGGCCGACCACAGCGAACAAATTATGGTAAGTATTTTTGTAGACCTTGCCATAGATAACTGGAACTCTCTACCTGCCGCAGTCTTAGAGCCTTTTCCCAAACATATAGGTGTGTTTAAGAGAAGACTGACTATTTGTGTAAATACTCCAGTTTAATTGTTGTATAATTGTTAATGAATTGTTATGTATAATTATTTATTTGTTATGTATATCCAATTTGCCACCGGGGGACACTCCCCCCATTGCAAATAAATGAATGAATGAATGAATGAAATTAAATTAATAATTAACCTTGCAGTATCAACCAATTAATTAATTAATTAATTACGCTAATAATGATGATGTTTATGGAAGGAAATCATGATTATTTGTTTATAGCAATAATGTATTGGACTTAACTATGGAAATGGACACTTACGAACCGACTCATGCAGTATAATCTGAGATTGGAATATTATTTGCATATTAAGGCTTTCACGGCCCGGATTATTATATAAACAATTCATGCTTTTGGGCTAATGCCGTGTGTATTTTTAATTTAAACCATACGTTTCGGAGAAACCTTGCCTCCTTTTTCAATGGAAATAAACAATTAATTAATTATTTCCATTGAAAAAGGAGGCAAGGTTTCTCCGAAACGTATGGTTTAAATTAAAAATACACACGGCATTAGCCCAAAAGCATGAATTGTTTATGGAATATTATTGATGAACATTCATATGATATGAGATGAACTCGACATTATATGAGCATTAATATAATGTCAGATAGTAATTGTAAATATTTACGCAATATTTTACTTCATAATAATTTAAATTCGTGATTTAACCCACGATAATTAATCCTCACATTAATTAATTTCTTACATGTGTAACATTTTCAATGTATTCAGATTGATTTGTTTCTGGGAAAGTGAAAAATGTGATATGCGAATTTAATTAATTTATTTATTCAAAATCTGAAACAGTGAGAGTGCAGTGCAACGATTTTTTTAAAAATAATTCAGCCTATCCAACGAACAATGGAACATTAATTTCAATTCACATTACCCCCAAAGAAATTAATATAGGACAATCAAATTGGAGGTATAGGACTTATGGATCCACGATCCCAACGTAAGCATGAACCAATTTGATTCTCGGAGTGTATTTATTTATTTATTTATTTATTTATTTATTTTGTGTGTGTTCTTCTGCTCTTAAAGTAAAAGAGACCATTTTATCTTAGCAAATCTAAATTATTCCTGCATATTGGATCTTCTACCTGATTGAATGATACTATCCTATTTTATTTGGAAATATATATCTGAGTCGACCTTTCTCACCCATCCCGTTAAACGACCCGAGATACCAGATCTCTTGCCTGCCCGAGCTTGCAGTTGATTTTCTTTAGTTATTTTCCGGATATATATTTCAGGGACTCCTAAATTAATTGTAACAACTATGTATCATTTCTTGGACGTCACGTTTGATTTCCAGGCAGATGTGACGTCTGGGAAACGGGTACAGTACCAAGGATGGCAGCCATTTTGAATTACCCCCACCTTACTCCTCCAGGCACGCAACCACTCAAGTTGGTAAACATCGCACTTCAACGACACAACTCTTGCTCGCTACAGACCACAAGTTCGAATCTTGGCGTAGTCAGCTAGCAGTCATACACAGACGTGAGGGAGTAGTACCAATACGTTTATAGGCACATTTAAGACTTCTCTCCAAAGCGAAACCTCATCTATACCATCCGCAGGGACGCAACACCAATAACACAATAATTCACAACTTTCTACGTACATTTTCTACAAAACAACAATACCAAGGTAATACACAACCCCCATCACTAGAAACATTGCCTTTGTTCCCCAGACACTTGACATTTAATAGAGGATTCTCGCTCGTTACAGGTAGAAATCTCCCAATCCCAAAGAACCAAATAACTAACTAACTAACACTAGATATAAGGATATCCATTCCGAGGTTCACAAGTACTAATCGGCACGGTGATAAACATTTCAAACACAAACACGCCCACTCACAACTCGCAGTACATTTATACCCCCCTGCCCCTATCCCAAAACCCCCTTCGCCCAACCGAATTTCTCACGCAACAAACATATATCACCTTGTTTACAAACATGGGAATATCACAGACACTGTTTATTTTAGCAACTTAGAATTGGGAGCCCAGGAGCGTTCAATTGAAATACCTTGCTATGGCCATTCGGCTGGAATCCATATATAATAATAAAATAAAGTTTTCGGTGTCACTTTATAGACTCCCGAGCTCAAAATAAGCTTTGGTCGTCCTCCGAGAACAATTCTTATATTTCGCCTATTTTGGCATATATTTTGAAAAGCTTTCCCGAGGAGCTACACCCTGATGAGGGGTACGGAGAAGAGTTACATCAATGATTGGTGTCATGCCTCTGATGGATCTCTGCACCAATTCTTACGTTGATCATCCCAGGTGTTCTCGAGTTATAAGGGAACAACCTTGTCCACTGACAGACAGACAGTCAAACAAACATTGAGCTTCAGTATAAAACAAAGTCCCCGATTCTTGGATGTTACGGGTGAACTCGAGAACCACTGGATGGATTTTGATGCGGTTTTCACCATTCTGTAAAGGATATCTAGGGGATGATTTATGTAGAAAATAATTTATTTATGATCAAAGGAAGCCGAGCAGTAACGATTTCAGTGGAAAGGTCGAAAAATAAATCTGGCGCCTGAGCGCTTTGTAAGCTTACGCTGGGCAAACCGTTAAAAATATCTAAATACTATGAGTGTAAGAATTGTTCGGCATGAAAAGTTCTACAAAACGTCCGCGAGAGCATATGTCTATCTTCAATACATCGCCCACTATAAGTGTTTTTACGTTTTAATATCTTCCAACCATGTCCATTCAACTACTGAGGCGACAGTTTACGAGCTAGCTAAGGGCGAGTCTATCATCCCGGTTACAGCCTAGCTAGCGGGCGAACCTATTGCCCCAGATACAGCCAGCAGCAAACCGTTGAGTCGTGTTGAGTTAAGACTTCTGAGAAGGGTGGTTGTGTTTGGAGTTTCCCTGGAAGTGCAACTCGGGGTTTCTTCATTTCGCCTGTGTAACACAGCCAAGTTAAGATTGGACGGAAGGGGGATTTGAGTTTCATTCACCTCGCCATTCCCTGGAAGTGCAACTCTCATTTCGCCTGTGAACTTTTCGTTCCGCAAAATTCACAGTCAATTTAAGATTGGACCGAAGGGGGATTATATTATACTAAATTATACTGATTGGCGTATAATCTCTACTTAGTATAAAACTAAGTCCCCGATTCTTGGATGTCACGGGTAATCTCGAGAACCACTGAATGGATTTTGATGCGGTTCTCACCGTTCTGTAAATGATATCTCGAGGATGGTTTCTGTAGAAAATAATTCATTTATAACCAAAGGAAGTCAAGCACTAACGATTTCAGTGAAAAGGTCGGGAAAGAAACTGGCGTCCGTGCGCTTTTTAATCTTACGCTGGGCAAACCGTTAAAAATATCTATATACTATGAGTGTAAAAATTGTTCAGCATGAAAAGTTCGACAAAAAAGCCCGGGAGAGCATATCTCTATCTTCAATACATCGCCTACTATAAGTGTTTTTACGTTTTCATTTCTTCCAACGATCTCCATTCAGTTACTGAGGCAACAGTTTACGAGCTAGCTAAGGGCGAGTCTATCACCCCAGTTACAGCTTAGCTAGCGGGCGAGCTTATTGCCCCAGATACAGAAAGCAGCAAACTGTGGAGTCGTATTGAATTAAGCACTTTAGAGAAGAGTGGTTGTGTGTGTTTGGAGTTTCCCTGGAAGTGCAACTCGGCTTTTCTTCATTTCACCTGGGAGCTTTTCGTTCCGCAAAATTCACAGTCACGGAAGGGGGATTTGTGTTTCATGCACCTCGCCATTCTTAAATTATACCTGACAAGAATTTGTTACACGTGCATCTGCATGATTATATAATTAATAATCCAGTCAGTTATTTTAACCCATCATGCCGAGACGTAAAACGGATATTGGTCGTTGTTCATTGACATTGAAAAAAAAAAGCGCTTATCTCGTAATGCAATCATAACTGTCCCCGGGCGATGCCGGGTCGGGTTGCTAGTGTATATATATAACTTATAGGGATAACCATGAACACCACAGAAATGTAATTATGAACACTGCAAGCTCAATTCTGGATACATACAATCACAGGTGAACTTAAAACCTTTAACGAAAGAAAACACATGAAACAATTACACACTAAGTAATCAGCCAACAAACGAGAAGCAATTAAATCTAGATCCCAACAATGGCGCTTATACAAGGCACTATCACTTTTCTTATATTATTATTATTATTATTATTAGTAGTAGTAGTAGTAGTAGTAGTAGTAGTAGTAGTAGTAGTAGTATTAATACTGTTATTATTATCATGATTATTATCGTTATCCATTATCCACACATCGATACGCAATAGAATAAGAGAGAAAGAGACGAATTATGACAAATATATATGAGGAATAATTATTACAGGATTATAGTGAAGATGATGATGGAGAAGAAGAAGAAAAAAATAAGAAGAGACACACACGAAAATAAGCACGTATTATCTAATTAAACAACACATATAACGCGAAGAGATGAGAGAAAGAGAAGAGTAAATACAAATACACCGTGAGTTATTGTTATCATCATTATTATTATTATTATTATTATTATTATTATGCCTCCAGCCAATATATATAGACCTCGTGCGCATGGATGTTGCTGCGCTCTGGCGGCAAGTCGTTCGAATAGTCATGTGGCGCTTGTCAATGAAGTGAAGCAACGTGATTACCAGGCTGTGTTTGTTGAGGTGCGAATTAAAGTTCGAGATGGAAGGAAGTTCTACAAAGAGTAAAACAAATTGTTCTGTGGTTGGATGTAACTACTCCTACAGAAATTGTCCGCCTGGGACGAAGTTCTTCATATTCCCAAATAATAAACAGCACATTCATAGAAGGAACGCTTGGACTGAGGCTTTAAAACGGGACACGAGTGATGGTAAACCATGGCATCCTACAAATAATTCACGTGTTTGTAGTCTGCATTTTATAAACGGAACATCGACAAGAGACCCTGACAGTCCCGGTTAAATACCGAGGCTCTACATGAAGCCATATTTATCAGATCAGCACCAGCAACGGGAGGGCAGTAGAGTAACTGCGAGATACAAGAGGCGAAAAATGAGGCATGAAAATGACGGGGGTGAAGGAAGTGTGATGGAGTATGGTTCATTCAGTGACGCGAGCACACAGATGGATATTGTGGCCGTATATAGTGACAAGACGGAGGTGAACATATTGTTTTCTTCTTTGAGAAATAATTGCGAAGCAGAAGTCTAGACAAATCTGCCAATGCCCCGTGCGAACAAACAAACAATGACTGACACTTGTTGAAAACAAGACTGTAGTGTTTTGTGGACCTTGTGGATAATAACCATTATTTTTGTGGATACCGGTCAGTGAAAGAAAGCGAACATAATCTTGTTGAAATAGCGGGTGTAAAGCTGGCAGTGTTTCGTATCCTCTTATCGTTGTTACCTTTTGTTTATCATAATTGTACTCTTGACAGGGAAAATATGTTACTTCTCCTGTCAATGAAGTGCAAACTGCGTGTTAGTTTTGCTGCACTCGGCGTTATGTTTAACTGTCACAGGACTACGTCTTCTTGTTTCGCTCTGTTCTACAGCATCACCCACGATAGCTTCAACAATAGAAGTGGAGATAATTATGGATTCACCTTCACACTCGGCCTTCAAAATTCTTGTAAAAGTACAGTCTATATTTTTAATTTTCTCGTATAGTTCAGTTTTGGTGAATGTTTCTAATCCCACACTTTCCGACACGCTACAAACTGTCCGCTTATTTAATCTATCTTAGAACATTTATCCTAAATGTTCACCTTTAGAATATTCCGCGATAACATTCTTAGGTTTCTCCCATTGTTGCAGGAAGAAAGTCTTAGAAGAATCTCTCTAGGTATTAACATAAATGCAAAGCGCAGCAATGTGCTTGCAGCATTTGGAAAGGACTGCCTTGCATTCACACTCGGTTGACTGAATGTTCCTGTTGCAATCGATCTGTTAAATATTTACAACAACAAAAAACATTAATTAATGAAAAAATAATTAACAACGGCAATGGATACGGGAAATATATATATAATAAAGTTATGTTTAAAATCAATAGTCTAAATATACATTGGGACGATAAACAGAATTCCTGAAGTGCCCTCTGCTCATTATCTCTTCCGTATCTCACCGGCCGCGGTGGTCGAGAGTGCTAACGCGCTACCTCGTGCCTAGCTGGCATCGGGAGAGCGTAGGTTTGAATCCCACCTCGGCCGTCCTGAAAATGGTTTTCGTGGTTTCCCATTTTCACCACCAGGCAAATGCCGGAACGGTTCGCTTCAATAGGTCCACGGCCGATTTCCTTCCAATATCCCTTCCCTGGACCGTCCTGAAAAGAAAAGTACATGGCCATTGGCTGCATTAATAAAGTAATAAAGTAATAAATATACATATGATTTGTGGACCAAAAAGAAAGGTAAATATTACCTTAAGTTTAACAGCATAAGGCGGTTGATTAATGCTCGTTTCTCTGTAACAGAAGCTGTATATTTCTTCTCCCAATCGTTCCTTCATCTGAAATATGTGATTACTTTCATTGAACTGTTTGGCTTTCTTTAGCGTAGAAGCTCTAAAATATGACGTATCCCACCGAATCTTCCGAAATCCCACGTGAACCTCTATGGACGACGACATTTCAGCATTAAATTGCTTCATTCACTACCACACTTCATTCTCCAGCACAAGCCAGTACACACACTCGCCACATGGATGTTCTGAGCGAGTTGCCGCTAGGAGCGCCAGCAGGTAAAATATCGCCATGCGCACGAGGTCTTATTCAAACACCATACAAAAGCTTCCTAAACAGCAGAAACATTCAGAAGGAATACATGAGCATTGTAGATCACACAACAATAGGAATCAACAATAACAAGATCACAGACGAAACGCAACGTCACTCATACCTTACAAAGCTACCAAAAATATATTGTACCGACCTTCGAAGGTCACAAAACTGTTCTATAATCACACAATAACTTCACATCACAGGAAAATGCATTATTAGGGGCCAATATTTACGAAATCCTAACGTTTCACGTCATCAGCCAACACAAGAACACAGGTCATCAGACAAATCGTATACGCAACCAAGCACACGGTCTGACGACCCAGGCAGTACCTAATCACACTATGTAAAGCTACATTCACAAGATGATTGAGATCATCCTCACGCAGCGAGGAAAGCATGGCAAACTACCTCACTACCCACCTTGCCCAGGACGCATGCATCTTTATTATCAGACTAGCAGTAGTGCCCGGCTTCGCCCGGTGGATTTATTTGTTTTATGGATGATAATGAATACTACTACAGAACTGGCACATGCTACTTAAACTAACACATTTTTTTTAATATAACTTTTTGTGGTGGTGTAACGTGTTTTTCGAGGGGATTTTATGCCACTGACATAAGTCAGTAGGAAGCCATTCTATATTTATTTACGCGGCAAATTGTTCAGCCAAGAGAAGTTTTCATGTTAATTTATTATTATTATTAATTTATTATTATTATTAAGGTATTTTTTGAGCATTTTTATAAAATTATAAGCATACAGATAGGTTTTCTATGTCATAGAAAACACTATCAAGCAAATTTTTACGAACAACATTATCATAGAAAATTATATGATTATGGAATTTTACGGAGTTTTGTCAGTTAGGGTATTATGAGAGAGATGACTCACTGGGAATTCGGCTACAGGCTTATTCTTGTCAAGAAGCATGACGCAAGCCTGGGTTGCTGCTTCAAGAAAAGGCGAAATAGTCTGGAACGGTAATCGACATCATCCTCGCGCCGAGTGTAATGACCCTGAGGATGGGGGTAGCGCGTGGTGGCTCAGCCAATCAGAGGAGAGCGGGCGAGAAGAAGCCGGGTCCAGGGAGGGGAAGCGACGAGTGCATATATGGTTTGCGCGCCGTGGAGGCTAGGCGACTATCTTTGTAAAACTTAACCAGTGTGGTTGTACGTGTGATTGGCTCCGATGTTCGGACCATAAAGTTATCATATCTACAAGTATCTCATCAACTAACGAAGAAGATGACGACGTCCAGGAGGCTGTGGGAAGCTCTCTTCAACATCCAGTACGAGGGAAATGCTTCGGCAATTTCCAGTGGTAAGCGCGAATGACTCAGAACTACGTAATCTCTCTTTTTTTTTCATTTTCAGTATTTCAGTAACTTCATAGCTTGGGAATAAGAGTAAAATCAGTAATTTATCCGAGTCCGTTTTCACGTAATTTTCTAGCGGTAATATTCAAATCGTAACGCTCCAATTTAAATTCAGAATATATTATTATTATTATTATTAATTTTTACCATACTTGTTTTATTTAATAAATTCATTTCTTTTAACCATGCAATCTTTGCTTTCAGTAAGTAGCATTAGATATAGACCAATTCCTTCTCCTGATACAATTGTTTGTTGGGTTAATGATCAAATCATACCTCGATCTGAGTGAATAGATTCTTGAAGGTGTTCTACCAGAGCTAGGTGTTGTTAAATATAAATTTAGATTTCAACATAGCGTTAGGTCTTGGCGCCCATTAAAACAACATATCTTAGGCAGAGTAAATATTTCAAAGTGCAAGGCAGGGCCAGTAGAAGCATTACATTTGTCACGCAAAAGTGAGGGCTAAAGAAACCGTTACACTTGTACGCTCAACGTGGAGCAAGGAAAACCATTACACTAGGCGCCCAACGTGGGGATGGAAACCTAATAACATTTGTGGAAGGAGAAGGGTATATATTTCTGTGCCTGTATTTTGGGTTTTTTTCATTTATCGGTCTGTATCAGCATGGGTAGTGTTGAGGAAGAGATGAAGTTGCGTAGTGGTCACCAGTTGGATAGTGAAGATACAAGCAGTATGGCTAGTCTTGAAAGCAGTACAGGGATGTCGGAGGTAAATTCCGATACTGAGGGGGGTAATCAAAACAGTCAAGCAGGGTTAGAGAGTTTGCTTCTTCAGTTTATGCAAGAAAATAAAATTAGCGCAGATGCTCTAAACGCTAAACTTGAACAAAATAATGCTAAACTTGAACAAAATAGTAGGGAAAATAAAGAGAGTACTGAAGCTTTAAACGCTAAACTTGAACAAAACAGTAGGGGAAATAGAGAGAGTACTGAAACTTTAAATGCTAAACTCGAACAAAATAATGCTAAACCTGAACAAAACAGTAGGGAAATTAGTGATAAATTTGAGCTGATTAGAGGTGAGATCAGAGGGGTGATGGAAGAGAAGGCTAAAGAGATTATTGCAGATGTAGACAGAAAATTAGGAAAAGTACAGGAGGAGTTAGAAATTAGAATCAGTACACAGGCTGAAAATTTAAAAGAACTAGTGCAACTTGAAACACAGCAGGTCAAAAAGCAATTGGGGGGAGAAATTGACAAAATTCAGGTAGCAACTAAAGAGGTTAAAGAACAGCTGGGGGGAAGAATTGATAAAGTACATGCAGAAATAATCACTGAAGTTAATGATTTAAGGGAGAGGAATAAGGAAAGCATTAATGAGATTATTGAGAAACAAGCTATGTTAAGTGGTAAAGTTGAAGCATCGGAAGGGAGCATTAGGTTAACTGTAACTAATATTGAAAGAAAAGCTGAGGAGAAATTTACTGAATTAGAACAGAAATTGAAAGCTAGAATTAGGCAGGAAAATAGTCAGAGTAGGCCAGTTTATGTGAATAGCACACACAGGGAAATAGAACTAGGCAAATTCAGTAATCGGCAGGGTTGTCCAATGGAGTTCATAAATACAATAGAAAATAAATTCGGGGAGAGGTTGGAAGATGGTAGTATTGAGTGGTGCCAGGTAGTTGAGATTTTAGAGCAAGCGTTTGTAGGGGAGACAAGAAACTGGTTTGCTGTCTACAGAGACAATTTCGAGAATATTTCAGATTTTAAAGTTAAATTTTGTGAGAAATTTTGGGATGAGGTAATTCAGTCTCAGCATCGTGAGGGAATTGTGTGTGGGAAATATAACCCAAGAGGCAACTACACTATGACCGAGTACTTTTTAGGACAGGTATTGACGTGTAAATATTTGGATGGTTTGAAGGAGGAAAGTGATGTAGTCAGGCTATTACTAAGACATTTTCCCTATAGAATCAAAGAAGCTGCCTGTATACAAAATGTTAAATTTATTTCACAAGTGGAAAATTTATTGAGCACATTCGATGCTCTGGGAAGAGGTGGTTACGAGGAGAATTTCGGTAGGAACCAGGGTAACCATAATAACAGGCCTAATGAGAATAGGAATCAGGAAGTTCAAGGGAACAGTGGCGAAGGGGCCAACATGCAAAAGAGGGGGAACCAAAATAATAATAATAATAATAATCAGCAAAACCAGTACAGAGGAAATGGGTATGGTACGAACTACCAAGGTAGAAATAATGATTTCAGGGAAAATCAAGGCCGAAATAATGATTTTAGGGGTAACCAAGGGAGGTATAATAATAATAATAATTATAACCAGAACAGGGGTCAAGGAGGGAATCAGCCCAATGGTAATAACGGACAGAGAGATACCGTTAACACAACCCAGAACAACCAGACCAGAGCAGTAGTGAGCAGTACTACACCAAGCGGTAGCAATGCTTTAAACACGAACCAGGCTGCGATATAAGGTCAGAATCTCAGTCTATAACATGCCCTGTCCATACACTTATACAGGAACCCTATGACCTAAATGTAAGAAATGAATTATTACGTGAACTAGATTATGAAGGTATTATTCAGGAGGTGGTTAGTAAGAGCCCCATAGTTAATTTTAACGTGTCCGAGGCGTACACAGATGTTTTAATTGATAGTGGTTGTGTGAAGAGTTGCATAAGTAGTGCATTTTATGATAAAATGAAAGGAACTGGAGTACATTTTGAGGAGATGCCAATTAAAAGCACTTTTGTTATCACAGCTGTTGGGAAGAGGTCTAAAGTAATTTCTAAGCAAGTTTTAGTAGACATTAAAATTAATAATCATGAAGAGAAGCAGATTTGTCTTGTGATTCCAAATTTAGTATTCAGTGTTATCTTGGGTTCAGAGTGGCTAAGTAGAGTGTCTGGTAACTTATGTTTTGATGTAGGGAGTTTGAAATTTAAATGGGGTGATTCTGAAGTAGAAGTAGCGTTCAATGACCATATTCAGAGAAGTAGTGTTGTACTGTAGGTGTGATTTGTACTTTAAATGAGATATCGCCAGCCGTAGAGCGGGGTTCTCCATGTTTTGTGGGCAGTGTGATTACGAACGGTAGTCTAGAGGACTCGTTACGTGATGCTGCATTCCAGGGAAATATAGAGGTGGAACAATGTGTTCGGCTCTATGATGTATTATTGTGTAATAGGAGAGTTTTTGAGGATCGCATTGGTATGGCCAATTGCTATACACATTCATTGAACGTTATTGATAGGTCAGTATTCACAGGACATAGATATCCTGTACCTTTCGCTTATCAGAGTGCAGTTGAGGCACAAATTAACCAAATGCTTGAAGATGGGATTATTGAGCTCTCTAACAGTCCATATGTTAATTCTTTGATCACTGTACCCAAGGCCGACGGCACAGTTCGTATTTGTTTAGATTCTCGTTTGGTTAACAGTAGAATTAGTTCAGATCAGCTGAAATCTATGTCAATAGAAGAATTAATGCAAACATTTGAGGGGAAGAAGTATTTCACTTGTGTAGATTTGAGTTCCAGTTTTTGGCAAGTGCCACTTATGTACGAATATAGACCATTTACAGCTTTTAGTCATAAATATAACCTTTATCAATTTTGTAGAACACCTTATGGGTTAAAGAGTAGTTCAGCAGCTTTAATTAGGGCTTTAAACATCGCATTAGGGGATGACACAGGAGAGTTTGTAACCATTTACATTGATGATATGGTAATTAGTTCACGCAGTTTTGAGGAGCATCTACGTCATTTAGATATAGTTTTTCAGAAGTTAGATCAGGCAGGGTTCACTTTGAAGCTGTCTAAGTCGTCATTCTGTCAGTCAGAAGTGACATTTTTAGGTCATAGAGTGTCAAGTAGAGGTGTGACACCAGAGGAAAGTAGGGTTAGCATGTGTGGACAGTAACAAAAGGGCATCGTCACAGACACTGAGAAATAGGTAGGTAGAGCAAAGTGATGACGTTCATTTAAGGGAGCCACTTGCAAGGTTGGAAGCAGGTGACGCAGAAACATTTATAGTTTCCAAACGTATTGGCAAAACAGCATATGTGCTGGAGGATAGTAAGGGAAACAGATTATACGGGACGTATAATATACATAGTCTACGAAAGTATGTGTCATAAAGTAAGTGTGTTTAGCTGGCGAGCCAGCCTATCAAATGAGTAAGTGTGGTATTTGGTGTGAGGAAGATCTGGTCTTCCAGGCAGGCGTATCAGAAGTCACATAGGGGGGTAGTATGTAAGTAAATGAGAGTTTTTAAGGTACAGGGAAATATGACGGGATTGTCGGATGCTCTTGAGCACTAAAATGTCTCGATACACCAAGGCCAGATTTTGGCAGCGCTGGTGAATTCCCATTTGTCTCCAAGAGATGGGTGAGCGCTTGAACAGGGTATTTTTGCTTAAGGCGTCCACGAAACAAAAGATGGGCCATCAGAAGGCGAGACAGTCCTTCATGAAATTCATACATAACAGCACACGTGATTTCTGTTTACGGCCTCGCCATGTAAGATTTGTAAGTGTGTAATTTAAGGTAATTTGTACAAAGGTATTATTTGAGTGAGGAGAACTGGTCTGAGTTGAGAACTAATATTTAGTAGAATTTGGTCTACGGGAACTTAAGAAGACAGGGCGATTACGGCACAGAAATATTTGGTGTTATATGTAATGCGCACTTACTGTTTTTTTTTCAGAAGTCAATATTAATTTAATCTACTTTAAAGAGAGATTAAGTATTATGGTCACGAGGCGCTGCCACAATAGTGTGATCGTGTGCTCAGTGATAAGTGAGATTAAAATTTCACCATAAGGAAGGGACCTCCAGTGAAATTAGGAAGTTCTGTGGTGATACATATATCAGAACACCTTGATGCGTGTGATGTCACATCATAAATACACAGTGCTCACACATTATTTATGTCTATTTTCCCAACATAGAGAAATTTGAGAGGCGGAAATATCCGTGGAACATTATTCTATATCAAAAACATTGGACTGGTTGCAAAGTACAATCCATAGTGACAACAAACTTTGACGCAAAGTGCGTAAAGAAAAGTTATGAGTGTATATATATGTAATTTAGGGTGATTTCACTTATGTAATATGTATTTTGGATGGGGATTATTTACGTATCTGGGATAATCGGATAATGGACCGTCGTCACGGTAAATCATCCGATGATCCGAGGCGAATATGTAACGTGTTTTTCGAGGGGATTTTATGCCACTGACATAGGTCAGTAGGAAGCCATTCTATATTTATTTACGCGGCAAATTGTTCAGCCAAGAGAAGTTTTCATGTTAATTTATTATTATTATTAATTTATTATTATTATTAAGGTATTTTTTGAGCATTTTTATAAAATTATAAGCATACAGATAGGTTTTCTATGTCATAGAAAACACTATCAAGCAAATTTTTACGAACAACATTATCATAGAAAATTATATGATTACGGAATTTTACGGAGTTTTGTCAGTTAGGGTATTATGAGAGAGATGACTCACTGGGAATTCGGCTACAGGCTTATTCTTGTCAAGAAGCATGACGCAAGCCTGGGTTGCTGCTTCAAGAAAAGGCGAAATAGTCTGGAACGGTAATCGACATCATCCTCGCGCCGAGTGTAATGACCCTGAGGATGGGGGTAGCGCGTGGTGGCTCAGCCAATCAGAGGAGAGCGGGCGAGAAGAAGCCGGGTCCAGGGAGGGGAAGCGACGAGTGCATATATGGTTTGCGCGCCGTGGAGGCTAGGTGACTATCTTTGTAAAACTTAACCAGTGTGGTTGTACGTGTGATTGGCTCCGATGTTCGGACCATAAAGTTATCATATCTACAAGTATCTCATCAACTAACGAAGAAGATGACGACGTCCAGGAGGCTGTGGGAAGCTCTCTTCAACATCCAGTACGAGGGAAATGCTTTGGCAATTTCCAGTGGTAAGTGCGAATGACTCAGAACTACGTAATCTCTCGTCTTTTTTTTCTTTTTCAGTATTTCAGTAACTTCATAGCTTGGGAATAAGAGTAAAATCAGTAATTTATCCGACTCCATTTTCACGTAATTTTCTAGCGGTAATATTGAAATCGCAACCCTCCAATTTAAATTCAGAATATATTATTATTATTATTAATTTTTACCATACTTGTTTTACTTAATAAATTCATTTCTTTTAACCATGCAATATTTGCTTTCAGTAGGTAGCATTAGATATAGACCAATTCCTTCTCCTGATACAATTGTTTGTTGGGTTAATGATCAAATCATACCACGATCTGAGTGAATAGATTCTTGAAGGTGTTCTACCAGAGCTAGGTGTTGTTTAATATAAATTTAGATTTCAACATAGCGTTGAGGTCTTGGCGCCCATTAAAACAACATATCTTAGGCAGAGTAAATATTTCAAAGTGCAAGGCAGGGCCAGTAGAAGCATTACATTTGTCACGCAAAAGTGAGGGCTAAAGAAACCGTTACACTTGTACGCTCAATGTGGAGCAAAGAAAACCATTACAGTGGTGGTGGTTGTAGTGGGGGTGATAAGTAGTACAGTATAATTGACGTAACATTCAGTTCATTTTCCCGTAATGATAATAATGGATAGGGAAACGGCTATTTTGTAACTACACATGTAATTTACAAACAAATTTTTAAAAAATGATTTGAAATAGGAGTAAGTGAAATAAAAGACACTGCCTAGGGCCTATATCTCATTGGCTGTTAGAAATGTAGAGACAAATAGTGTCGTCTTTAGTCGCATAGCGCCGTAGGAAAATAATCAGAACACTTTGGGAAACTTCGGCTGTCCCAAGCTACTGGGGTACTAATAGTATCATTTATCGCCGCTTATCGCTCAACGATAAGGTTCGGAATAAATGAAGGTAAATTTGAAAGCACCAACGCTTATTGCAGCTCGTAACCTCAGTGCACTGCACCAACACCATTGCACTTATACAGAGGTATAATATTTTCATAATGATAACTGTTTTAAGGGGCCTAAGAGATCCTTTTGCACTAATTACTCCCCGTGACTGCAATTTATAAACAGCGCAAGATGCAACTATTTTCGCAATTCTGCACCAGAACGCTGGTAGGGGTGACGTGATGCAGCCCGAACGGCCCATCAACAATAGACTAATTTATTAATCTCATGTAATTTATTTCAGGATTAGGCCATAACCCAGCTCTTTTTGGTACATTCGTGTTGACCGACTGAAAAGCACTAAACTCTTGTTTTCTAGGGCAACGCTGGAAAATGGCTTCAAACCCCTCAATAAAACCACTGCCGGCTGGATCGCACCCCTCCTGGTTGCTTTAAACTGCCTGCCCATTCGACACTCACTTGCGTACAAGAAATATGCATTAATTCACCACTAGGTGCAGCACCAACCCACTGAGATTGCCACGACTTTTTAAAGGGGAAGACCCCTGAAACGAAGGATTGTTATGTTTGGAGGCTTAATATCGAGATTGACGGACGTGAAAACATTTCACTAAGTTAGTTTTTTTTTTTTTTTTGGTTTTTCAATCATCTAAAATTATTCAGACACATACTCACGGGCAAATTTTCAGTATAAAGGGAAGCAAAAATACATGGTGGTGGTGGCGATTGTTTTTAAGGGGTGAAATGTCTAGCTCATTTTCCCGTAATTATGCAGATAATAATAAAAATACAACCACTTCAAACTGACTTAAATCTAACTTACATACTTGGCGAGATGAAAAGAATAACGACAATAAAAGACAGGGAAAAGAAATGCCTCCAGCCCCCGAAAAATGGGATGTTGATTTATTTAGGGGCTTTGCGACATCGTGGTCATGTAGCCCCATGTACTTGGGAATGAGTTGAATTTGTCTGATAACCCGTCTTATTGTGATGGCTGTATTATACATCTTTTACAGATTTTTTGGACAGATTTTTTATATATTTACTTATTTATATACTTACAAATTTATTTATTTAATTATTTATTTTCTTATTTATTAGTTTACTTATTTATTTACTTGTTTGCGTATTTATTTACTTATTTACTTACTTATATACTTATGTATTTATTTACTTATTTGTTTATTTACGTACATATTTATGTATTTAATTATTTATTTTCTTATTTATTCGTTTACTTATTTACTTACGTATTTAATTACTTATTTATTCACTTATATATTTATTTACTCATTTACTAACATATGTATTTGTTTAATTATTTATTTATTTACTTATTCTTTTATTTACTTGTTTATTTACTTATTTACTTACGTATTTATCTATCTAATTATTTATTTACTCATTTATTTTCTTATCTATTTATTTATTTACATATTTATTTAATTATTTATTTACTTATTTATTCATTTACTTATTTATTTACTTACTTATTTACTTACAAATTTATTTACTTATTTATTTATTTACTAATTTACTTACATATTTATTTACTTACTCATTTACTTACATATTTATTGACTCGCGTATTTACTCACTCAATCATGTATTTCTTTCTTTATTTATTTATTTATTTGCTTCCTCTTCGTCACCTTCTCTGGAAATTGCACGTAACCACATCCCACGCAGTGAATTGTCCGATGGTATCTAACTTGCCCTGTTCTGATTTACAAAAGGGCACGCAGCAGTAAAGCATTATAAAATCATTCAGAATACATTCCAAACACAACTTCGCCATTAACATCAATACAAAACTTATGGTCTGCCACAGTGACTTGGTGCTGCTTCCTAGCGCCTTTATTTGGAAACGAGGTTGTACGCTCAAACCAATGCTGTAATCGTTGAATGGACAGGGAGTTTAAAGCAGCCAGGAGGGGTGCGATCCAGCCGGCAGTGACTACTACGAACATGAATACGTGGTATTCAAGTTTATTTTGTCTGTTATTCTAAATGTAGAGAATGGAGAGCGTTGTCCAAAATATCAAGTGGACAGTGTTACCACCAGGGTTTCAAAGTGTATGTAAAATTTGGTGCAATTAGGAGAAACGGTGTAGATTTGTGATAAAGGGCCTAAATGCAGGGAATGGAGTGGTCTGTTCAAAATTTAAAATGGACTGTGTCACCCGCAGGGTTCCAAAGGGTAAGTATACAAAATGTAATTCAGATAGGTGAAACGGTGTAGATTTGTGCCAAACGACTTAAATGAAGGGAATGGAGTGGTCAGTCCAACATTTCAAGCAGACAGTGTTACTCGTCGTGTTCCAAAGGGTAAGTATGTAAAATTTGGTTCAGATCGGTGAAATGGTTTATATTTGTGCCAAAGGGCCTAAATAGAGGGAATGGAGTGGTCTGCCAAAATTTCATGCAGGCAGTATTACTCGCAGGGTTCCAAAGGGTAAGTATACAAATTTTGGTTCAGTTCGGTGAAACGGTGTAGGTTTGTGCCAAAGGGCCTAAATGCAGGGAATGGAGTGGTCTGTCCAAAATTGCAAGCAAACAGTGTTACTCTCAGGGTTCCAAAGGGAAAGTATACACATTTTGGTTCAGAATGGTGAAAAGGTGTAGGTTTGTGACAAAGGGCCTAAATGCAGGGAATGGGGAGGTGTGTCCGAAATTGCATGCAGACTGTTTTGCTCGCAGGGCTCCAAAGTGCAAGTGTGCAAATTTTGGTTCTGATCTGTGAAACGGTGTGGATTTGTGCCAAAGGGCCTAAATGCAGGGAATGGGGTGGTCTGTCCGAAATTTTATGTAAACAGTGTTACTCGCAGGGTTCCAAAGGGTAAGTATACACATTTTGGTTCAGATCGGTGAAAAGGTGTGGATTTGTGCCAAAGGGCCTAAATGCAGGGAATGGAATGGTCTGTCTTAATTTTCATGCATGCAGTGTTACTCGCAGGGTTCCAAAGGGCAAGTATACACATTTTGCTTCGTATCGGTGAAACGATGTAGATTTGTGCCAAAGGGCCTCAATGCAGGGAATTGCGTGGTCTGTCCGAAATTTTATGTAAACAGTGTTACTCGCAGAGTTCCAAAGGGTAAGTATGCACATTTTGGTTCAGATCGGTGAAACGGTGTACGTATCACTAACCATAACGCCAGCGCATGCGGATAGAGCAGTTCGGGATCGCTTGTTCTACCGTTACGGAACAAAAATCAATCTTCAAGGTTACCTGAGAGGTTCAGCCTGGCCTAAACTATTCCTTGTGAATCTGGCTCTCATATAAAAAAATAATTTTTCGAATCGGACTGGTAGTTCCAGAGATTAGCGCGTTTAAAAACACAAACACACAGACAAACTCTTCAGTTTTATTATATTAGTATAGACAAGACTCCACGTGTAACGATTATAATAATTAATAAACTTACAATTTTAAACGAGGTAAGAACCTCAAATTGGAATGTATGTAGAAAGACACTACTCTCTATCGACAACCTACTCACATACAAACCCTATTTCCTTATGTCAACCCACACCCACCCAGTTGACTCATCATTTAGCCCTTAAACGTAGATATAAGATGTGTTTTAGAGCTCTCTAGATTTAAGTATTACACACAGAACCAGAGCTAATTGCTAAACACCACTGTAATTATATATCATTATCATTATCAATATCATCACCGTAGCATTATTATTATTATCACCATTATTGTTATTATTATTTATTTATATGTTCAGCATGTCATCGGACGCAACTCACCAACTCGACGGCAGTTGTTGCAAGATGGAGTGGAGTTCCCTAGGCAAACATATTAACGAACGTACGAATTACGGAACAGACTTCTAAAATAACCACCCTTCGCATACTAATATGTAGATTTTGGTGAAACCCTAACATATCAAGGCCGACCCGCAGAAACTTCAGCAAAATCAGAAAATAGAATCACAATAGGCAATACAGTAACAAACCCCTGTCGCCACATTTGACGAATCTTTTCAGCCCGAGGCAGGTATTTGAACACCTTTCTCAGCACTTATGCATCGATTGCTACACTAGTCAGGAACATATTGATAATAAGGCAGAACATTACTAAGCAATGCTTCTTTGCCAGATTTAGGAGGACAATTCTGACTACTTGACCATGCCTCGCCATGTAACAAATAAATCATTATTATTTGTTATGATTATCATCATGATTATTATTATTATTATTATTATGGTCGCCATATCACTATTTACTATAACTACCCCTATCACGATCATCATGGAATCCAAAGGATCCAATGACCACCTGTAAATAGAACCCCTGAAACGACCGTTGCACATTAGCATCATTGCACGAGGACAGGAACCCTCAATCTAAGCACACTAGATCCCGAGGATTGATAACCCTCAGTGCCTGTGTGAACAGGAAACCTTTGCCCTTACGGGATGACTATAGGCCAATTTCATTATTGTATTCTATTATATCTAACGTAAAATAAATATATTATACTAGGACTACTCCATTAACATAAAATTTAATTTGAAATTACACCCATTACATTAAAATTAAGGAACCATACCATTCAGCAATCAACATAAATATCATAACTATTAAAGTCAAAGGAAAATCCAATTAATCTTATATTTAACGTAAGCTACTTGCACTAGCGTAAGTGGTCTATCTAAGAGGAAGCCTTATATATAATTTGTGACTGTATATGTCTATGTACTGTAACCTTTATGCATACGATACAGCATAAATATTACGGATAAATTCATCAAATGTGTTCATATTTGTGAAGGGAGCATGTGCAGTCGAAGACGAACAAGGGATCGCAAGGGGCGCACGGTACGTGACATTTCACAGCTTTCTCTTGGAGCGAACCATGAGGTGCAACTCACTGCCGCAACACATGGTCACCAGATGTGATTGAACAAGGAATTGAGGTCGCTCAACCCTGAATGGGGGAGGTAACCGATTATTCGACAAACTGCAAAATGGCGCCTCCCACTTAAGAAAAAGTAGAGAAATAATTAACGTACAAAATTATGAGTCACAGCATTGGAAAGAGAGTGATTTTAGCCTCAAGAATGTTATTTCAAAAGTCACGAAACATCAGCATTTGAATTAATTCGGCCTAAGAACTGGAGGAAGAGAAATTTTGAATGAACCAATCAGAAGTGTGGCCGGATGGACGCTGCAAAAGACCGCAAATTCCTTGGACGATGAAAATTACTACGGAGCTAATTAGTGGCCAAACGTACGATCCGAATTCGAAGCCAAACCAAGTTTTGGGACATTGGAAACAAGAGCAATCGATTGAACCCGGTTATATCGTCATACGAGGGTTGCTCTAGATTTGAATTTTGAAAATTCCCCCTCTCCTGAGAAACTTCTAGCCCGACCTTTAAATAGCCTGATGAAAGTCAGTAGAATCAGTCGATCCTTGGCCGCCGGAGAGGCGAGAGCGTATGCCGGTTCTCGGCATAATACAGTGAAAATTTTATAAGTATAAAGCCAGTCGATTTGTATCGCCTGGTAGACAACAGCTAACGCCGGTATGTGACCCGCATACGACGCCAAACTGATAAGTATTGAACAGTATATTTCTATCGTCGCAGTACACCTACTCACATGTGCGAACGCCAGTGTGTTACAGTAACTTTCATTTATATAATAGTGGCGCGATTTGCAAAATTGGTGTGGGACAAAACCAATGCGAGTGTAGTCCGTAATTTGGAAGATAGTCATCCGTGTTATAATCAGATTCAGTAGCGTAGGAAGCTAGACGGACAAGTGGCTGAATTGAGTAGGTCATGCCTAGCTATAGTTTATATGAGGCGCTCTGCTACGGTAAAATTGTGCATAATCGTGTGAAAGTTTCATGGTGATCCTTTGATTTTTCATGAGACTGAATTGTGCTAAAATTGTCCTCCCACAGCAAGAGAACATGTACCCTCAAGAGCCAGTAGAAGGAACGTCATACTGAAAGATTAGCCGAGACGTTATCATGAGCTAAGTAGCCTATTTTTGGGGCGTGCATGGGCATGATGTTCATTACGACAGGTGTTGGATATGTTACCCACAATTATAAGCCATTATAATTAGTAGGGATTACCGGGACAACAGGTCGTGGTGGTGTGCAACTTGTACATATTTGAGCTTAGTGTGTGTTTTTATCATTGCTTGCGTGATCATCGTCTTGTTGTTTGATTTGGTTAAGGGTTGTTTTATTTGTTTGTCGGATGCACGATTAATGGGATAAATGGGTTTTCAAGAGCATTAACCATAAGCATAGTATGTGAGTTTGGAGGGAACCATTCAAGGATATGAAAGGCCAATTCTGTTAATGCCATTTGAGCCTGAGCTCAATGAGATAGGGGCTGATGACCGTTGTCAAGGTAAGGGACAGCTTAAGATTGGTAAGAGAGCATGAAGTCGCACTTGGTAAATTGATGAGGTTGAGAGTTATTATGAACAGAGCTGAGAATGCAAATTGAGAGGTAAAAACGGAGGTACATGCCCGTGGTCTTCAAATGGTAAGTGGCAAGCGGACGGAGCATTCCCGCGGTGCTTCAAAATGGTAAGGTTAAGCGGAGGGAAATGCCCGCAATTCTTCGATGATATAATTGTGGTAAGTAAGGCTACTCCTTGTGTTTGTGGGAAGGAGTGTTAGAAATGACTTCCTCACAAGAAGGAGAGAATTATTGCATTTGGCTCTGTTTCCAATTGAGTTTCGAGGGTAAAAGCCAGGTATGTTTTCTCCCCACGGTGCGGGCTGTAAGCCTTTTGTGCGAGTGAGGTCATCGACCACTGGAGGTCCTGAAGGTTTGTTTATGTTTTGAAAAACAGAATGGCTTTACCGGGGATTGTTTGATTCAACCCGCTTCAGGAAGCGGAGTTTTCCCGTGCATCCGTGTAAATATAGTTGAGATTGATGTCATTATGTGGGCGTAGGCCACCACTGTTGTTAGGGATGATCCACGCATATGTTTTCTCATGTTTTGTGTTTATGATGGTCATTTAAGCTTGGAAGGGCTTGGGCCTTAGCTTTAGTCATTGGTTTATATAATGTCATATTATTGTAGTTTTATGCACACTCGACCTGTAACCGGGAATCGCCCTGCGACGATCATGACCGGAGTCTAGTGAAGATGGAAATGATCGAGAAAGGGAACTTATCCAACACACCTGTAAACCATAATTACAAATGAGAGTGCGATATTAATTAGCTTGCCTAACATTACTTTTATATCAATTGCATTTGAACATTTCAGTAATTTGTTGTTCCTATTGAACAGTTAGATGCATGTGGTCATGTTACATTTGTGTCGGCCTGTATTTTTTTGAGGAGGCCAGGGTTTAACCTATGTGCTTAGTTATTTGATTATTCAGTAACGTAAGGGGATTTGATTTGTTTTTGTTAAAGGGGGATTTAACTTGATTATGATGTTGTTTTATGAATAAATATTGTTGTTTAAGATACCTCTGGCATATTATTTTAGTGTAAGCCTCCCGTGATCCTTAATATATAATACCAGGATGTTGAGTGTAAGTTTAGAGCCACGCGGACAGAGCACCCCCTGACATAAGAGTCTGTATCCTGGAGGACCCAAAGGGTAGATTACATGGTGAAATAATGTATTTGCACTGCTGAAAAATCATGTTACAATTATTACAATTATACAATTACAATTACAATTATAGTGAGTGGCTGGATGATGAGTTAATAGAAGAAAACGGGGTAATAGGGATGATCAAGGGCTGGGGTTGGAGGATTAGAACGGAACACAGAAGATAACAATTAAATAGCATGTAAACCCATACATAGGCAGGTTAGCTATACGTTCTATTCCTTCTGCACATACACACACCAATTCATCATATACGCACTGTAAACATATATTTTCACCTAATAATATGAACAATCATTCATGAATCATCATCCCTACTTTACAAGGAAGGTAACGTTCCAAATGCACCCTCACGGCAGAACGTCAACTGTGGAGTACTACGCTACCTACATAATTGAAAGAGAGTAGGCCTACGAATTCAGCATCCCAAAGGTGATAGGGGTAGTTATAGTAAATAGTGGCGACCATAACAATAATAATAATAATAATGATGATAATCATAACAAATAATAATGATCTATTTGTTACAGGACGAGGCATGGTCAAGTAGTCAGAATTGTCCTCCTAAATCTGGCAAAGAAGCATTGGTTAGTTAGTAATGTTATGCCTTATTATCAATATGTTCCTGACTAGTGTAACAATCGATGCATAAGTGCTGAGGAAGGTGTTCAAATACCTGCCCTGGGCTGAAAAGATTCGACAAATGTAGCGGCAGGAGTTTGTTACTCTATTGCCTTTTGTGATTCTTTTTTCTGATTTTGCTGAAGTACTGTACCCGCAAATTCGGTAAGATGCCTGTTGGGAATCCAAAGCACAAGCTGGATTGTTTTCTCATTTTAAATGATCGTGTCGACTTCGCCGCTACGCTGGGGTCTGGCGTTACGTTACGGTGACGGGACGAAATGCACCCAGATGGACTGAGGTGTGTGACGTCAGTACCGCTTGGTGCATGTGTTCCCCGACAATCTCTACTTCGTTAGTATAAGACAAAAATCCCAGATTCTTGGATGTCACGTGTAATCTCGAGAACCACTGGATGGATTTTGATGCGGTTTTCACCATTCTGTAAAGGATATCTCGAGGAACGATTCCGTAGAAAATAATGTATGTATGATCAAAGGAGGCTAAGCAGTAACGATTTCAGTTGAAAAAGTCGAAAACAAACTTGGCGTCCGTGCTCTTCTTAAGCTTACGCTGGGCAAACCGTTAAAAATATCAATATACTATGAGCGTAAGAATTGGTCAGCATGAAAAGTTCTACAAAAAGTCCGGGAGAGCATATCTCTATCTTCAATACATCGCCCACTATAAGTGTTTTTAGACTGGATGGAAGGGGCACGTCCCCGCGCACTCTGGTGAGCGTGCGGCATCCCGCGTCCTTGGTTTGCACTTGCCGTTCGCGAGTAATTTGAAACAAGATAAGCAAGATAATTTTTATGCAGATAATTTTCTAACATGTCTTTGGCTTCGAGCGAAGCGAGAAGCCTCCAGCCTTTCTAGCATTTTTCAGCATTTGCAGCATTTAAATGATACAAAGTCTAGTCACTCAGACTGACTGTCTCTTTTTATTTCTAAATGAGCTCCGGCTAAAAATCCATCAGAAATTGCTCCAACAAGGTCTTCGGGAATCTACACAGTATTGATCAATGGTATCGTGAATATACAACAAATACACTGGCTCAGAAGCATCTACCCTAAGTTTCTCCGGGTCTCTGCAGGACTTAGCTCCAACCTATAAACGGATTCACGACACCACTCGGTGGAGTATGCCCTAAAAACTCCAAATAATAGAGGGAGAACTGCATCAAGCATTAGCTAGGAATGTATAGCATTGTGGGGAAGCATTAGACTGAATTAATATTAGGGCTGAATGGAGTTCACACTTAAACATATTATGTAACAATATATATAATTTATTTCAACATGGTGCAACAATTTTAATGAATAACAACAATAAATAATTAATAACCATCAGATACACTCCAGAAAAGAGTTCTTTGAACTTATACACTTTGGATTTAAAATTGTGATTAAAATGTCTTAAAAGATAAATAATAAAACGTTTAAACTTAGCTTTGGTATATTTGTTGAAAGTATGTTCGTAGAGGAGCCTTCCTCATAAGAAGGAATGCGGTATGAGTCGCAACCTCCATAGGCAACCCGCTAAACACTTGAAGTTGAAATCACTTTGCTTTGAACTTTGAGCAGATGGATCTTGTTGGTAAACAAGATATGCTGTGACTGACAGCTGTGCGTGATAGTCCTTGTTGACATACCTTTTCTTAAAGCTTATCTGCGGTTAATTTTGCTAATCACACTTGATGGTATGTACGATGTTTCTTGCTGTGATTTGTAGCAAAGGTTGAAGAGTAGTGGCCTCAGAATATCTGCAGAGCGGTGATTCTGACATCTTGTCAGAAGTGTAGACGCAGAGCGGCCATGAGAAGAGAAACCTGCTCTTCGAAGAATACTCAAAGTATTATAGGCCCAGCATGGCCCGTATGGTGGTGGCAGCAGACTGTGCGAAGAATGCACGCAGACGAAGAATGGGCTGGAATGGACATCACCAATAATATGAGTCGAGGTTATATAGGGCCGGGAACCCGCCGAGTCACATGTGACAGAAACACCGCTGCTAATTGGCTGTCCAGGAAAAATGACGTCTCGAACTCGAGGCAACAGCGAGCACGGAACAGACAAGCCCAGTGTAGATAGTGCAGTGATGTGTTGCAGTAGCCTTAAACACTTAGGTAAGTACCTTAATATCTTATAAATGGATGGCTAATAACAAGATTATGCATATTGATTAAACAATTAATACATCGCCAAAGAAATAATTATCATTTGAGGATCTCGGTAACAAGAAACAAATTTGACCGACAAATGGGCCATGCTAAACATTGAAAATATCAGGAAAAGGGATCATGCTCCGAGAACTCCGAATGAAAACAAACAAAAGAATCAATCAAAACAAACATAGACAACAGACGAGGAGTAAACTAAGACTCGAATGGCAAAACAGAGATAGCAAAAATAGGTCTGTTGTTAAGACCTTTATTAGTTAAAACATCAACAACTCTGACGTGTTTATCACGGCCAAAGTGGCAGTGAATAACTCTGCCTAGATTCCACACGAGAGGCGGAGTTGGGTCTCGAAGAAGAACCATGTCCCCCACTCGTACATCTGGTTGAGGAAGTCGCCACTTCTCACGCCTATTTAGCAAGCTGATATGCTCTAGTTTCCATCGGCGCCGAAAAGAACATCGCAAAGATTCTACTTTTCTCCAAAAAATAGGTAAGCTAGGATCACAGCGTCGAACCAGAAAAGGGGGAGTAGCAGCTAATGAACAGCCAATCAAAAAGTGACTGGGTGTTAAAGGTAAAAGATCCTTATGGTCGTTAGAAAGAGGAGTCAGAGGTCTAGAATTTACGATACCTTTGACTTGAATAATTAAAGAATTAAATTCCTCATATTAAAGTATGGTAGGACCAAGAGTTTTCTTGAGCTGTCTCTTAGTAAGTTTTATGCAAGACTCCCATCGGCCCCCACGACGTGGAGCGTAAGGCGGGGTGAAATGCCATTTGAACCCTTTAGAATAGGAAAAGTTGGAAATTTCTTCTTTAGCAGAAGGGGAGCCTAGCACCTTTTTCCAGAGCACTTACAAAAAAATTTGCATTATCTGAAAAGACTTCAGACGGAACACCCCTTCTAGTAGCAAATCTAGAAAAGGCGGCCAAAAAATAAGATACAGAAGCATTTGTAACCAACTGGAGGTGGATAGCTCCCGTCACTAAACATACGAATAACGAGATGTAAAGTTTACCTAAGATTTTGCGCTTAGATGAAGAGGGATTGGTCTGATATACGTAAGGACCAGCGTAATCAATCCCCGTAAAAGCGAAGGGCCTACTAGGTTCTGAACGAAATGTAGGTAAATTACCCATAATTTGCGTAGCGGGGCGTGGTTTAACCTTAAAACAAGGTATACACTTTTTGATAACAGAGGAAACCTCATGAACGCCATTAATGACCCAATAGAGTTCACGAATTAGACAGAGCAAGGTACGAGTGCCCGCATGAAGGTGTTGATAATGACACTTTTTTTTATTATAAGGCTAGTGATAGGATGCTTTGAAGGAAGGATGATGGTTTTTTCCCATCTTCACAACTAGACATGGCTAATCTTCCACCCACACGTATTATACCATCCTGGTCTAGAAAAGGAGTGAGTGGTGAAAGCCTGCTAGACTTGGGTAAATCCTCACCACCTATAAGAGCTTGCTTTTCAGGAGCAAATACTTCCTGCTGTACGAGCAACAAAATGTTTCGAGTAGCAAATTCTAACTCTACTCTGGTGAGAAAGGATTGAGGCTTGAAAGGTTGATCAATTACCAAATATTTCCACCGAAATATATAAGACACTACACGAATCAATTTATCAAATGAAGAGTACCTCTGAAAAAGACTAGTAGAAGTAGAAGTAAGATGCGACGTGACAAGGTCAGCGCGGGCATCAGGTACTTCTTCTGCAAATTGATTAGCTAAGCGAGGCCAGCAAGATGTTTCCTGACTAAGCCAAGGAGGACCATTCCAGTACAGGTCTGAAGAAATCAATTTTTTAGGCGTGCAACCACGTGATATTATGTCCGCGGAGTTTTCAAGGCTAGGAACATGTCTCCATTGTTCAGAATGGGAAACTTCATGAATCTTAGAAACGCGATTTGCCACAAAGGTATTCCAATGAAAAGAAGGCTTGGAAAACCAAGCTAGTACAATAGAAGAATCGCTCCAAAAATATGCGGGAAAATTTTAATTGTAAACTGACATTAAGTTTAGTAGCTAATTTTGTAGTCATTAAAGCAGCGCATAATTCTAATCTAGGCAACGGTACAGTATTAAGTGGAGCAACTTTTGATTTTGCGCACACTAAATTAGAAAATCCATGAAAAGTAGATGAGGAACGTCCTACTATGTATGCACAGCAGCCATAAGCCCCTTCTGAACTATCAGAAAATACATGCAGGTCATAATGCTGGCATAAGGGATTAGAAATTAAAAGGCGGGGTATAGAAACTTTGGAGAGATCCAGCAAGCTACTGCGATACTCTAACCATTCTTCTAGAAGAGGGAAGGGTTTTCATCCCAGTCAGATTTTAATGACCAAAGCTTTTGCAGGAAAATTTTTGCAACAATAACTATAAGAGCAATATATTGCATAGGGTCAAAGATTTTTGCGATTTCTGACAAAACTTGTCTCTTAGTTACAGGGGGAGATTCTGACAAATGTACCCGATAAGAGAAGGTATCAGAAGAAGGGCACCAAAAACACCCAATGGTTTTACGGCTGCTTCCTCAGTAGGAATAGCAACAAATGTATTAACTGGGACCTCTGAAGAAAATATTGATATAAATTCAGTAGAATTTGAAGTCCATTTATGGAGCGGAAAACCACCTCTTAAGAGTAGGGATTTCAAATCTTCGCACACAAGAAGTGCTTCAGAAATCGTCAACATAAAATGCCGTTTTAATGCCTCAGAGGCCAAAGGATGATACAGATGACCATCTTGTTCTGCTAACATGTGGAGAGACCGAATCGCAAGAAAGGCTGAAGGCTTTAGGCCAAATGTCACAGTCATCAATCTATTTTTTATGGGCTTGGAACTCTCATCACGCCACAATATTCTTTGCAGATCTTGCTGCTCAGAATTTACGAGAATCTGTCGGTACATCTGTTTAATATCGGAGATTACAGCAATAGGAAACCGTCGAAAATTAAGAAAGACAGAGGTGAGTTTTGTTTGAATAGTGCGACCACATTGCAAGGTATCATTTAAAGAGACTCCATTGGAATCTGGTGATGAGCCATTAAAAATACTCTTATATTTTCTTGTGTTAAAGAATTTTTCCATACAGGGTTATGATTTAGATAAACGATTTCCTTAAAGGCATGGTCAATTTCTTCTGATTTGGAAATTACCTCCATGTGATTAGGTGATTCGTATTCCTCCATAAAGGAAGCATACTGAGTTTTAACAGAAGCATCTTGTTTGAACCGATTTTCAATAGCAAATAGCGCCCTGAGTGCTCTGGAATGCGAGCCCGTAATGGCGGGGGGATTTGGAATACGTGGAAGAGTTACTATAAATCTGCCTTCAGCAGTTCGAACAGTGGTTTCCTTGTATAACTTTTCACAAATTCGTTAGAAGAAGAAGAAGAGGAAGAAGTAGCCTGGACATTCTCAAAATCCCAGAACTTGGTCAGCTCTTGACTTAAATCGGCACCAACAAAATAACAATTTGATACAGTTTGAATAGGATTACGATATATTTGACCAATAGCGATCCAACCAAAATCAGTTTCGCGGAAGAAAACATTAGGAGCAATTTTTACTTTATTGGAATGAAGACATTGCCAAAACAAGCTTGAGCTGAAAAGAAGCTCTACGGGCGAAGCTCTGTTGAAATGAGGGTCAGTGAGCTGGACAAAATTCGGGATATTCCAACTTTGAATAGGATAAGAAGTGCCGGGAATATTGATGCCTATAGACTTGATAATCAAACAATCTAATTGCAACTGCGTACCAATATTATTAGAGTCCTTCAGATCTACTTTAGCAAAGCTTAAGGATTGAGATTTAGAGCAGTTTATTCCTGTAACCTCTATTGAAGTAGGATGTTTTGGGAGACCTAACTTTTGTACCAAAGATGCACTAATAAAATTGTTGGTAGCGGCATTGTCTAATAATCCCCTGACAGGTATCCATTTTCCGTGAGCGTTTTTCAATAGAACCTGCACGGTAGATAATAAAACCTGAATTTTGCCAAGCGAGGTAGAACTTTGTGCATACGACTGCGCAATATTTTGAGAAGTCTCAGAATTAGACTTGGTATTGGAACTGCTTGGTCCTGATAACCGTGATTTTTCATTTCTGTGCAAAAGGGAGTGATGTCTAGCCTTACAATGAAAGCATAAACGTTGTGAACGGCAATTGTTTAACATATGCGTTCCTGAAAAACAGTTAAAACAATTTTTTTATTCGTAATTAACTTTCGTCTTTCATCTACTGATAAAGATTTAAATTCGTCACAATTGTATAAATTATGCGATTGCTGACACAGACCGCACGTTTGCATTTGGTTTGGTGACCGAGCGTCAACAGGAAGAGCATGTGATCTTAAAATTCTTTAATTAGAACTGTTAACCTTGTCTTTTAAGAAGGCTTTTGAATCTGAAATACTAGTTTTTTCATTAGCTATGACGGAAAAGACTTGGCTTCTAGCCTTCAAAAAGTTAATAATTGCCTCATAAGTGCATTGCAAATGCTGGGAATGTTCTGTTTCCCAAGCCTTTAATGTACCTGCATCTAATCTTACAGAAATAAGGTGAACTAGAAATATATCCAAGTGATTTACAGGTTGGTTTAAATTGGGCAATGCTCTGACGTGTAATTCTGCAGTGTCAATCAACTTACGAAGTGATAAGCTGTTGTCTGCTTGCACGTTAGTTAACTCGAATAAGTTTTGTATATGGCGTTGAATGGATAAACGAATGTTCCCATATCTATCCTTAAGAAGATTCAGAGCGACTTCATAATTGTCACTGGTTAAAGAAAGCGTTTGATTCAGGTTAAGTGCGTTGCCTTGAACTGCCAGACGCAAGTAGGGAAATTTTTGAATTACCGGAATAGAAGTATTCTCATGTATCAAAGAATTAAATAATTCAAAAAATGGCTCCCATTCTAAGTCCTTACCAGTGAATTTGGGTATTTCTAAATTGGGTAATATCATGCGCGAGGAAGATGTAGAAGATGCTACAGAAGTTTGATCTTCTTGTTTCTCTTTTAAAGTTAAGGCCCTAATAAGCTGTTTAGCCCCAGAAAATCCATGATAGTATAATTTTTCAACTTCCAACCTATCACTTTGCTGGTCCGGTAGCTGAGTTTCTATGCTGCATTGTATCTCATCATATTTCTCAAAGGCTTGTTCATAATTATTAAGGCTCTGCGAAATTATTTCAAGATTACGCTCTTGGGGTTCAAGCTCCGTTAAAAAAGTACGAAACCGTGTGAGCTTACCCTTACAAGAGGCTCTGGCGTTGCTGAGTTTCTCATCAAGGTTAGGCATATTAAAGGTTGTTTGTTACTCACGTCAATATTGTGACTTCGAGTACTGGAAGCCAGAGGTTGACAGCTTGCTAGGTAGTAAGGTTTAGTCAGATGCGGAAGAAACCGGCTTTGCTTACGTTTCTCTCCTCCCCTGCTGACCATGCGCGCTTCAGGCTGAAACTTCCAATCAGAATTAGTGTTGAAATACAATAAACAAAATTGTTAATGTTTAATGTGAAGTCCAAGATATGAAACTTGTGACATTCCCAGGGGTGAAGCACCAAAACGTATGGTGGAGTATGCCCTAAAAAACTCCAACTAATAGAGGGAGAACTGCATCAAGCATTAGCTTGGAATATATAGCATTGTGGGGAAGCATTAGACTGAATTATTATTAGGGCTGAATGGATTTCGCACTTAAACATATTCTGTAACAATATATATATAATTTATTTCAACATGGTGCAACAATTTGAATGAATAACAACAATAAATAATTAATAACCATCAGATACACTTCAGAAAAGAGTTCTTTGAACTTATCCACTTTGGATTTAAAATTGTGATTAAAATGTCTTAAAAGATAAATAATAAAACGTTTAAACTTAGCTTTGGTATATTTGTTGAAAGTATGTTCGTAGAGGAGCCTTCCTCATAAGAAGGAATGCGGTATGAGTCGCAGCCTCCATAGGTAACCCGCTAAACACTTGAAGTTGAAATCACTTTACTTTGAACTTTGAGCAGATGGATCTTGTTGGTAAACAAGATAAGCTGTGACTGACAGCTGTGCGTGATAGTCCTTGTTGACATACCTTTTCTTAAAGCTTATCTGCGGCGAAGTATTTCTGCGGTTAATTTTGCTAATCACACTTGATGGTATGTACGATGTTTCTTGCTGTGATTTGTAGCAAAGGTTGAAGAGTAGTGGCCTCAGAATATCTGCAGAGCGGTGATTCTGACATATTGTCAGAAGTGTAGACGCAGAGCGGCCAAGATAAGAGAAACCTGCTCTTCGAAGAATACTCAAAGTATTATAGGTCCAGCATGGCACGTATGGTGGTGGCAGCAGACTGTGCGAAGAATGCACGCAGACGAAGAATGAACTGGAATGGACATCACCAATAAGATGAGTCGAGGTTATATAGGGCCGGGAACCCGCCGAGTCACAGGTGCAGTGATGTGTTGCGGTAGCCTTAAACACTTAGGTGAGTAACTTAATATCTTATAAATGGATGGTTAATAACAAGATTATGCATATTGATTAAACAATTAATACATTTCCAAAGAAATAATTATCATTCGAGGATCTCGGTAACAAGAAACAAATTTGACCTACAAATGGGCCATGCTAAACATTGAAAATATTACGAAAAGTGATCACCACTGTTTCCATTATATTTAAAATAAATCACTCGAAGACAACAACGAAAAATGAACTGAGTAAATTTATTATAACAATGGTAAACTAAGACTAATATATACAATAAAAAACAACAATTAATAAATAAATTAATTACACACAATCATACGCACTCCTCTACTACAACAAATACGCTATTGAATTTACTATGCTGTCAGTTAAATAGCAACAAATGTTGACTGGCCTGAGCCTACTAGAAATATTTAAAACGTTTAAGACAAATGTCTGCATGCCAACATTCCTTGAAGAGCTATAAAAACCGGCACTCTTCTCGTATCACACCTGGCTATGGACGCTCTCATTCAGAAAATGACACACATTCTCGATCAGCCGTGCGGCTATCTTGCTTAAGAAGGCAGTGGACTGACAAAAAAGGTCCACATAATAGATTGGCCTTGAATGATTTAACGGGAATACATATCCCAACACATTTACTGTGACCGTGCTATGAAGCGAACAGTCGCCGTGTTAAATTTACATTCTCTCTATATAAAACTCTTCATATTTCACGCACCTTTCTAACAATCACTTTCAGATTTTAACGCTAGCATCCATGCACTCTCCTCTATGGTTCATGACCCATAGCGTTGTTCAATCATGCCTAAGAACTTTAAAAGCACTCGTTCTAAAAACATTCATTCAGAAATACACTATAAATCCAAAAACATCGAACAAATAATTATTACAAAAATTATTTCCCTGACTAAATAATTGCGAAAATATTTACAAAACCAAATCGTTATATTTAACGTTATAAAGTAGAGTCGTAGCACTCTTACAACAATTACACTACTCTGTCTTCTATATACAATGTGATCTTCACATATACTTTTTTGAACATTTATCAATGTTCTTATATACTGCACACACTTTGTCGTAATTAGTTTAATAGACAATATCAGTCAAATGCGTTCAACCACCAAAGGTCAATTGCACGTAAGTACTCAATTCCGTGTTAATAAAAGTTAATGAAGGTATTAGTGAACATAAAGTAGACAATTGCTTTCGCTAATTGTTTTCCGCTTATCAACGCTCTTGTCATTCCTGCTAAAGTCGAAAATGAAGATAGTATAGGAGTTATCAACACAATGACTCCTTCTCTATTAATGCCTTGTTCTTTCCAAAAAGAACTATAATTCAATAACTTCCCTCCAATGAGGTAAAACCTTCGCATGAGTACACACATCTCTGCAAACCTCATATATCCACAATGTATGGTATAAATATCACACTACTATGTTGGACAGCCCTTAACACTGTCATTGTCACCAACATCTCTTCTGTAGTAATGCATTTAAATTACTGGCATCGTCTTCAGCATTGTATCACTCAATCGCTGACATATTGAACTCTTACTTCAGTTCTTAAAAGAAACTTCCTTTAATAAAGAACGACCTTAGACAAGTCGTCTATGACCTCAATAAGTTTACTTCAAAAACAGATACTTATTTGTCCACAGTATTGTTACATATACAATTAATAAAAAATACTGTTTCGTCCAACTTTCTGATCTAGTTTAAATTACACGTTTATGCAATGTCAGGTCCACAATACGACGTGACACCTCATATAGTGTATAAATAACCACATGTTATTTATCATGTCCGTTAGACTTCAATATTGACTAGGGTAAACCAGCTCCGAATCCCTGTCGTAAGATAAGAATTATCTTCTATAAAGTTATAATTCCTAATGCAATTAAATGATTAAAGCTCTTAGCTTTCACAAATAAAGTAAGGATTGTCAATTCCGCAATGTGTCTCCATTCGATACACCGAATGTCTACGGGTTTATGACTTCTATCATATCCTGACGAATGTTTCTTGTCAGAGCGATGTAAAGTTCATAGTAATTATGATGATATAACAATATCATTCGTGGTTTCTTCTGTTCTTGATGATTACAATGAGGTGCCCAAATTAAATTACTTAAAAAGAATTTAATTGGCATCTCCGACTAAATGTCTACAGTCTTAACTCAAAATAAAATTCAAAACGTCGAAAGTTAAAATGACTGGCCTTAATTAAGGAATACTTATTCCTTAAACAAATAAAACATGTTAGTTCAGAAACTGATCCGTTGAATAAAAATGTAAAAATGATGAAAGACGATCATCTCAATTGATCTTGCAGAATAAAATCTTGTTACACACGTGAAGAATAAATATATGTCGAAACATTGGAATACATAAAATATGGAATAAAACGTTTGCTCAGAATGTCACTACATAGCTCTCAATATAAAAGTAAATAACACTGCTACCTTATCAGACGATATCTAGAAGATCTATTTAAGTATGTTGGGATAATACTTAGATGTTCCTCAATCCAAGATACTGAGTTGGATCACAGTTCATTTCCCCAGACCAGCGATCTAGGATAAGGAAATACGTTTCCTCTCCGGTTATCACCAACCGCCGTCTGGCATCCAACGACATCCTTCTGGCTTAATTCTTCTGGGTTGCCGGGATGCTCCCTGGGCATCTTGACAAATCTTCTAATGTTGTATCTTCTTCCTCCGTCGTGGATATAGTTTAGTGTCATCGTAGAATAATTATCGTCGAAATATTCATATAGATGGTTAAAGAAATATTTCTAGAGCTCGTAGTTGTTATATAATGTTCGTGTAATGACGTGAATGCGCAAGATGTACGAGTACATAACGTCTACATTCTGAAGTATTCTGGTTAACGGAGCTCCATGTTGTATCTAAATCTCTGCTTCAAATATGTCCCTCGCGCATAATGTTCTTATCTCTTCATCGCAACATCGTGATAAATATCGAACAACAAGTCCTGATGAATGTTAGCAGTCATAGTGAAAATGTTTATATACTGCTCCAATGTGTAAGTAAAGACACTGTTATTCACTTGGTTTGTGTTCACTGCTGTCTCGTTTCAACTAAAATGCTTTTAGCTTCTGCGTCCGACACTTTTCTATGCCACTTTAAAAAAAATTATAACAGCGAAACTATACAATTTGTGACGCTTAAATTTCAATAAATACTCGAATACAGTTTGTGCTGTCTGCTTATACAATTGGCTGAAGACTATTCTCAAATACTACTGAGTTAATGCAATATCAAAAATTTGCCAACTTCGCCTAGTTTCAAAGCTCGGGATCTCCTATATATTTTCCGTCGATCGCGCTGTCTCCACGAGTGGTCTCACTACTGTACTCGGATAACCCTCGGGATCTCGGTTAACCTGGTAAACACATCTACACACTTTGAAATCTGTGGGATAAAGAACCTCGATGTATGGGTCTTCCTCTCCAAGTCATAATTTTGGTGGCCATTTCTGACTCCCTCCATAAATTTAGCGTGCACTTTAACAATGCTTATTACTGCGTAATTAGACCTTTCAGCTCATTTTAAAGTCTCTGTAATATTTTCCTTTAATATTCTTCTCATTACCAATGATTAAAATATCCTTCTTGGGGCCTAAATGCATAAACTCTCCATATGATATAGTTGAATGTATTCCCGTCTTCCATAATAGCTCTTCTCATTGGCTGGGGGCTTATGTCCAATGACATAAATTATAACAATAATTATAATATTCCTTTGCAAATTCACTGTTGCTAGGTCGATTTCAACGTTCTATAAGCTTCTGTTGCGCAACATATCACGTGATCGGAATCTCCCTGCTTTGCTCCTCACTAACACGAGTCGTCTGCGTCAAGTTCCAGCATTTATATTGCCATGTTGAACTGTATCATGGGATTGGAAAATATTCTCATTTAAGTCCTAAATAATTCATTTTTCGAGGGCATTCTCCCTCCATCTCAAGTTGAAAACAGTTCCAAAATTGTTTTAATCAATCTAATTTAGAACCTTAGATATGTCACTGAACTCGAATAATTAATTATTTTTCAGCCTACTTTCTTAAGACATTTCTTCTCTCTTCTTCTTCTCCTCTTCTCTTCCTCTTCTTTCTTCTCAACTTCTTCTCCTCATCATTCCTCCTTGGTTTAGTGCTGCAGTATATTCTCTCTTCTCTTCTACTTTCTTTTACCTATCGGAGTTCCTCCGTACCGTCTGTGCGAACCATTTTCATTATTTTCCCGCTGACTAGTACTCGGCTTGGGATCAATACTCGACTCCTTTTCTCCTCCGCTTCCATTTTCTTTATCTCTGATTTCTTTTAAATATTCCTTTCCTTCTCTAAGACGTTCGTCATATTTTTCCTTCATCATGACATCCTCTTGGGATTTCTTATATCGGTTATCCTCCTGATTATTCTGATTACTGCGATTGTAGTTACCGCTATTATTGTACCTGTAGTTGTTGTTGTTATGGTGAGAACCACTTCTACGGTTTTCATTATTGTTGCAGCTGATACGGACGACCTCCACGGAATCTCCTGTATCTGGGCTCCGGTCTTCTATCTCGAAAATAGGTATTCCGTTCTGGACCTATATTTCCTTTCTCCTGTACTTTCGGACTTTAGGTCTGCTGCGTCTGGTCAAGATATACAGTGTTTATGTCCTTGCATTTTTGTCTGTGATTTTTGGATACTACATTCGGCATTGGGCTCATGTAATCCAACTTTCTAAGTAGCTCATCCATGCTAGCTAAATCACTTATCCCTGACGAGATAATAAGACGTCTGACCTCTACTGGAAGCATTCTGGCTATCGCATCTATCAACTGCGCCGTTGACAAAGGGGGCTGAAGAAATCTAAGTCGGGCGAGTTGACTTGTGAAGAAGTCGGCGTAACGTGTGGGTATTGTACCCGAGAATTTTCTAGAGTATACTTCTGCGCCTAAACTGTTCTGCGCTTCAATACTTCAAAAACGTTTTATCAGGGTTTCCGCGAACTCTTCAAAGTCCACAAACGTGTACCTGAAAGCCGGAACCATTCAAGGGGCCCATGAGCTAAATAACGCTCTAATATCTTCATCTCTCTCTCACGAGGTATATGAGCTTCGATAAAATAATCCTTGATGTTTCTTACATACTAAATTGGTGTGAAACTATCAAGGTTACTAAATTTTCTAGGCTTATCTTCAAAGTTTCTGATCACCGTCACGTTCCTAGGTTGAGAATCCTGAAGACTAGATCGAAAATCTCTAGCATCTCTTTCGGGCTCTTAACTTCTATCTTCTAGACCTTCAGTAAACCTGAATACCCTTTCTTCTGGTCTAATTTCTCTTTCTTCTGTTCCTAGACTATATCTTCTAGTTTGATTCCCATAATCCTCTAGATCTATCATTTCTTTCTCTTCTGTCTCCGTGATATTCTTCTTCAATTGTTGTCCTACTTCCATCTTCAACTCATCTTTGTATGTTTCAAGATTGGCGACATCTCCTTAGTTGAGACTTTGCAACTTTCTACTAATGTAATCTTCTAATTCAGTAGATTTACCCTCATGAATCGCATTTACGTCAGTGACAACCTTATTTATTCGTTCCTCTATAGTTTTATTTTTAATTTCTAAGGATTCCTTCAAAACTTGCATATCCTGACTCGATTGAGTTCTATCGTCCACCTGTGTTGAGTAAGCTAATCAATGCGGTTACCTAGGTCTGATCTAACACTAGCAACTTCACCATTAATCTCTAGCTGTGAACTGGCTATTTCTTCTCTATATTGTCCTGTATCTTTTTACATGCTCACTACTGGATTTATTCCCCTCGTCCTTCCAAACAACTATATTTGCCTTCAACATTTCGGCAATGTCTTCTTCTATATCCTCTTTAAGGATTTTGTTATGGTCTATGACCTGAGTACGTAAAGAATCGACATTTGTTTTTAACTCCGCTAAAGAAACAGTAGTCTTTAACGCGTCATCAACAAATTGTGATCTTCAAGCTCCTATATTTTCTTTACACTGGGTATTCGATTCTTCAACTTCTCTCCTGATCTTATTAATGTCACCCTGAACTTTAGTTACGTCTACAAACATTGTGTTTACCTCAGTTTGTATCTTACAGATATCAATTTGCACACTAGTGATTTCAGTTTGTATATTATTGATGTCTACTTGAACATTTTCGACATCTGCCTGAACCTTATGGTCCTTATTCTGTAATTTGGGCACATCAAATTGGACACTATCAACTTTTGTTTGGACATTGGATACATCTGATTGAACATTATCAATTTTTGTTTGGACATTGGATACATCTGATTGGACAATATCAACTTTTGTTTGGACATAGCCGACATCTGTCCGTACACCACTTACATCATCCTGTATCACCTTAGATCTGGCCTGCAATCGCGTTACATTTATGTTCATATCAGAGGCACTAGTCTGTAATCCATCCAAGGAAGTCTGAATTCCCTGAATTTACTCCTTGGAACTCTCATTAATAGTTTCAGTGACTTTATCTGTAATGGACTCAACAACATTTTCGAAAACCTTGACCACTACCAAGTCAAGATCCTCCTTACGTTCTCGTTTCAGCTTCTCCGAATCTCGCTTCGCTTCCTGAAATTTACATTGCATATCCTGCATATTCACTTTTAAATTTTCTTTGATATCACTTTTACACTCTTAATACTATCGTGTAATTTCTCCTGCATCTCCTCCATAATCTTCTTAACATCCTCAGCTGCCATCGTTGCCATTACAACAATACAAATTATCAAATACTATAGAAACATATTCAAAAACAAAGCAAGATAACAACAATCGAAGTAAGCCTTTTCTCCATGTATTTGGGCACCTTAATGTCTACAGATAACTTAATATTATCTTAACATTAACATAACAGACACCCTACGTTTAATAAATTTACCTATTGTACCCAATTGTCATCATGTGGAACATGTGTTCGTATCCCAGCTAACTCACGGTCTTTCGAGGTATCGGACGTTAATGCCCACCATACGACCACATGCTCAGGATTTGAGTCTACCAGGTAACTACTCTACATGAAAGAAACAACATATTCCTAAATAAAATATTTACTGATATAAAGTCATGGCTATACAACAAAATACAAACAAAGGATAATTTACATTTAATTCCCACAATGGAATCAAGGTTATTTTGTGAGTCTCTTCTTAATTAGTGCTACACTGCACTCAAATCTATTTCTAGCATCCTATCATTGATACTTTCAGACATCTACGAGTCTCCATAGTCTTCATCATGTGACACAATTTAACAAACTGGAGTATCACAACACAAAAGTCACATATCACTTTAAATGACATTAATTCTGTAATAATAAAACATTAATCCGTTTCTTATGGGCATTTACTTTCATTAACATAAATTCATGATTTTATGCCTTAATTAACAAATGTTGTGTCGTGTGAAACATCTTCCTCCTTCCCATCAATATGAAACGCTAAAAGTGGTACGTTTTCCCTTCCAAAATACACATGGACAGAAATGATTATAGTTTCACCATACAACGATTTTCTGGGTCTGGTCGGAATTATTATCGTTACAAACGTGTCATGTTATTAGAAATCATCTACCCGTCTGCATAAATTAGTGTGAACTGGGCAAAAATGCACTTTAAAAAGATGCCTACATTTATTTGGTTCAGCGTTCCTCCTCAGAGAATAACTGGGCCAAATATTATCAGATCACAACGATCAAACAATGTATGTGTGTTGAAACACATCATTTAATTCAATTGGCATTATCACAACAATCATATCTTAATTACATTTCGAAATATCGAGATTCTTCAGTGTCCCACTCTGCTTCTAAAATAAAGGGACTGGGTCTCCAAACCTCCCCTTCCAAGCAGGCAATAAAATTAGTTCCAGCTGGCCGAGCAAGATGGCTGCCGTCCTTCGTGGCATACATACCGCCCCCCTCTTGCTGCTAGCAAGGTCATCTTCGTTTATAATTGCAGTACAATGGAGTTACGTTGAGTGTTGTCTCAAGTAATTGAGTCATTCTGATTATTTACCACCTATATTTATAGTGTAATGGGCTCAACTCGGCTCCTTAATTAACATTCATGGCTGGGGATGGATCCTGTAATAGCCTTGCCGTTCTGTGGCGAATACAAGTGGCTTTGGGTGCGCATCATAATGAGAATACAAGATTCTTCATCAGCAGCTGCCTACAATAATATAATAAGGAAATCTGCGTTTCCTATACGACGAACATGAATCTCCTCTCAGGGCAGATCATAAAATACATGTGCTCACGGGGTCTCGAAGAACATCCCTCGTGGCAATTATTCCTGCAAGCGATGGATACAGACGAGGTCCGTTCCAATCCGCTGCGAATAATAAAAGTATGCACAACGGCGATACTAACTCGTAGATTAGCCAACATTTCACCTAACGTGCAAGCTATGTTAGAATGGTCCCCGCAACTTTATTGACGTAAATCACTGGATTCTACGTTACTTCGCTCGCTCTATGCGGCTTCAAACAATACTTCACATAGATGACTCAATTATTGAGGCACTCACGTCCTCTCTGCGATTACTCTTAAGCCAAAGCTTTAAATAGCTCCTAAAAACAAGTATAAATTTACTGGCTTACATTACTTTAATGGTTCTCAAATACAATCCTAAGAATTGACCATATCAAATATTCATTCAACACTTCACTGACACTGAAAAACTCCCGTATCTCGCTATATTTCACGTTACTTTCTTACTGTTTACCAAATACAGTATCTTTATATTAGACATGACACACTTTGAACGTTATTTAGGCCTGAAATGCCTATTAATTTACTTTACTGTTACCGACCGCAGATTACTATTATTATTATTATTATTATTATTATCATTTAACGTTACCGTTACATTCATCACTATCTTAGGCCTGAATGGCCCTAAACAAATCACCTTCCAAGCCATATTCTACCAAATACGAGTGGTGAAAACTCGTACATAAGTGACTGTTACATCTTAGTCTTAAAGTGATGTTTCGTTGTATGGTGAACTATTTAGTTAGAATAACATTGTAAATTTGTACTCACTTTTCATTTTCGCTGGATTATTCCAGCACACCAGCCACGGACCTACCATGACGCTTGATTTAAGCCATCATGCTATATCTCACACACCACATGGTATCACATTTTTCACACACGGTAATCATACTTTTATCAGTGGCTTTTCTCACTTTAACACGATACATATTATTCACAATACACATAAACACTTTTGAAATCACTATAATAAAACTTATATACACTTTTTGCACTATTTCAGATGTGGATCCTTAATTGGACTCCTCCTAACGCCTGACCTCAGAGATGCGATGAAGCTACGACAACCGCTGGTCTCCGTGAAAGTCTATCTGCGTGTACGTGCGTTCGATCCTCGTCACCTTCAATACTGTTCATTTCACCGTCATGATTACTTGTGATGCCTCTAGGCTCCCATAACTGTAATGATCCTGACGATACTGCGTCATTTATAAGTATGACAATACCTCCTGGTATTCAGTGTCCAAAACCATCCTAAATTATTGCTACGCTGTAGCAAACTACACTTGCGTATAATAATGGATAATTATCTGCTGTAGATTAAATCTTACGCGATTCTTGATTACTATTAAGAAGCTATATGATGCGCTTCCATTGTTCTTCATATACATTCGAGCGTCGATACTCTAACATTTCGCGCACTACTGGCAGCGTTTAGTTTACGTGTAGACTGCAGATGAACTGACGATGAACTGAAGAGCAACTAAAGACGAACTAAAGACGAACTAAAGACGAACTCGCTTGGTCTGTGCTGCTTCCCCTATATAAAGGTTTCTCGTAAAATGTAGTCCACAGGACACACGAGAGCGACTCCTTTCTTGAAATAAATCATATCCATTTAAAATGACGTATACACCTTGTTTAACTAGATGTGGAAGTCCCATAATCACTCGCGTGCAAGCGATCGCTTCGACCAATTAATTACAATTAATTGCCTTATTCCATAGCGTCATGACGCCACCATGGTGAATCCCCTCTTGCTGGTCACCAAATCACACCTCTCGAGCGTAAGCTCGGTGTTAACAGGATTATTTAGAGATATAGGCTTTAATTTAGGTGTGAGACCACTCCTAAATTATCTCTCCTAGAATATATTCACCTGGGTGTACATTTTATTCCATTTCGATGCTCCAATTGGCTGCAATCAATTAATTTCCGTGGACAATCATCCCCACTCCGGTCTCAAGTGTTGTCCATTGGGGAATCCCAAGGTCATTAATTTCGAGCTGTCCCAGTGGTCCAGACGAAATGAGTCCCTTCGGCGCCACGAATCTCCTCCCATCCGCTGGCTGCGATTAGTCAAATGTCAAGCTGGCTTGCCTTCATGCTGCTATGCTTCGAAAACGTACATATGACTGCATTTTCTAACAATTATTCCCTTAAACAGCTATGATATTCACATTCTAGCCGTGAAATCATGCTATATTATTATATGTCATTATACATCTCATTGCTCTTCGGGTTCCCTGTAGCTGTTCCCCCTCCGAGATCAATGGTTCGACTCTAGGCAGAATCACGGGCCTGGTCTTCTCTGATAAGACCCAAGTTCGATGCCAGTCTGCCGTGTCCGATTGGGCACATGTTTCCGTCGCTAAGCTCGGAAAATTCATTTCACAAGTGAATTTTTCGGGCCTTCAGATGGCATTGGCTCATGCTGTATTTACTTTAAGCGGTCAGTGCTCTCGGCAATGGGATGTCTCGTTCCCCCATTCCACTCTGTCTGCCGTCTCGTGTTCTCTTGTTTTGTTCTCTTAGTCGTTCATTCATTTCTTGGAGTTCTGCAGCAGCCTCGCACAACTGGTCGTAAAATTCTTTCAGCCGACAGCTGCATTCATCCCCCGTTTCCCCAGGGTCTGCGAGCCGGTCGCCTCGCTCTGTTTCTTCCTGGGTCTGCAAGCTTTTCTCAGGAGTCTCTGCGTGCATACATAATGACTCCCCGTCCATTTGGGTGTACATGGCTTGCTCCTCTCTTGTTTCATAATCCTCTGGCGGACTATATAACTTTAAATTCGCTGCATTTACAACAACTTCTCTACCTGTTTCTTCGTCTCTGATTCGGTATGCATTATTTTGCAAGTTCCTTATAATCAGGTAGGGTCCGTGATAGTTATGTTGAAATTTTTTGTATTTCCTGCTCTCTGGATCTGACCTAGCTGGTTTTTTCAATAAGACGTACTCCCCCACGAGTAGTGGTCTATGGTAGCGTTTCCTCCTATTTCTCCGCTGCCGTCTGTCTGCTTGTTTCTTGAGATACTCGAATGTTCTCTGGATCCTCAACTCACGTCCAGGCTGTGCATCTACAGGTGTCCGAATTATATAATTCCATGGCCTCTCTGGTCTTCTATCAAGATGTAGGCTCACTGGCACTTCTCCTGTCGCTTCATGCACGGTATTGTTGATACAATACTCAATAATCTCTAGTACATCGATCCATTTCCAGTTTTCCGTAGAGCAGTATATCTTCATGTACTTTTGCAGTTCCCTCAACACTCTCTCAGCGGAATTCGACTCTGGGTGTCGAACTGTGGACAAAATCTGTCTTATACCCAGATTTTCCAACTCCCTGCGAAATTCTACGCTGGTAAAACAGCTCCCATGATCAGATAATATGTTCTCCGGCTGCCCTAGTATAGGAATGATTCTTTCCTTCAGCCTCTTAAGTACCTGTTTTGTACTGGTTTTCTGAATTGGACAGAGGACTACCATTTTAGAAAACACGTCTAGTGCAACTAGGATGTGTCTATTTCCTCTTCTAGCTCTCGGAAGCGGCCCAAAATTGTCCAATGCCAGAAGCTGACATGGCTTCTCTGGTAAGAGTGGTATAGGTTTTTGCCTCATTAAATACGAGTTAGGCTTTACTCGTTGGCAAATAACACATGTCCTGATTGTATTCCTGACTGTATCTCTAAGTTTTGGCCAAATAAATGCTTCTTTAAGCAGGGCAACAGTTTTGTCTACGCCAGGGTGGCCAAAAGCTCTGTGTGCTAACCATACTAGCCTTCTCTGCAATGCTGGTGGTATAACGATCCTGGGTCGAGTGTGGTCTGTATCGCTCCAATTGTGTAGCATCTGGTTAAACCATAGATACTCCGTTGATAGTGCTTCAGCTTCAACATACATCGGGGTTTCTCTGACAAGCTTTCCCTCGAAGTAATTAATCATCAACCGTATCCAGGGATCTTCACGTTGAAAAACGGTGATGTTCCTTAGATCATCTAAGGTCTTCTGGTCTCTACCTTCTATGTCGATAGCTAGAGCTTCCTCTTCATCAGCTGTCGGGTATCTGCTTAGCAAGTCAGGTATAATATTGTCCTTCCCCGGGAAATACTCGATTTCCACTTGAAATAGCTGTATATACAAGGACCACCTCGTCAGTCTTTGACTCGACATGTCAGTTTTCAACAGGAATGTTAGGGCTTTATGGTCCGTTCTTAGTATAATTCTGAAACCATAAATTAGCTTTCTCCAATACTGTAAGGCATACAGTATTGCGAGTAATTCGATCTCCGTGACCGTATAATTCTTTTCATTAGGTTTCAACCTTCTGCTTATGAACGCAATATAAGTTTTCTCCTCTGGCCTGTCCACATTTTCCTGGTATAGCATCGCTCCAATGCCTATAAATGATGCGTCAGTCTGGATAATACATTTCTGAGTGTAGTCTGGATATCCCAACTTTACATAATCTAAAAGCATCTGTTTAGATTTCACAAAGGCTTCCTCGCATTTTTCCGTCCAGCGCTACCTTCCTCCTTTCTTCAGTAAATCTTGGAGTGGTGCTACGGTCTCGGTATACTTCGGGCAATGGCTTGAAAAGAATCCAATAACGCCTAGATATTGCCTGACGTTCTTTACCTTCGTTGGTCTCGGGAAATGTTTAATGACTTCCAATTTTCCCGGATTAGGCCTAACTCCTTGTGCATCTATTACATGGCCTAGGAATTTAACTTCTCTCTGACCAAAGTTAGATTTCTTTATATTGACCTTAACGTTAGCCTGACTTAGGTCATTCAACAGCTAGCGTAAGTCTCTGATGTGTTCTTCGACCGTTTCAGATGTCAGTAGTATATCATCTAAATAGCATATGGTTGTTGCTTTTACTTCTTCAGACAGGTTCCGATCAAGCGCTCGTATCAACGCTGAACCCGCTGTTTTCAGGCCAAATGGTAGGCGTACGTAAGAATATGTATGCTGGTCGAATAAAAACCCAGTTAACAAGCTTGTTTTCTGCTCCAGAGCAAGATGGTGAAAACTTGCTGTCAGGTCAAGATTTGAGAAAACAGTCTTTCCTTTGAACCTCCTGAGGACCTCCTTGATGGGCGGCACTTGGTCAAACTCTGGTATGACCTTGGAATTCAAATTCCGTAGGTCCAGGCATATCCTTACACTTCCGTCCTGTTTAGGTACAACTACCAGTGGGCTGACATAAGGTGTGGCTGTCTTCACAATGACGCCTGCCTCTAGCATCTCCTGTATTGCTTCCTTGACCTTTAAATAATGTTTCTCGGCTACAGGATACGGCTTCTGTCTGAATGGTGTCCAGTCACTGACTTGGAACGCATATTGGAAATTCTTGATCCGGCCAGGTCTCGAATCGAAGACTCCTTTGTATTCAAATAGCAGTCCCCTTAGCATTTGCTTATGCTCTGGACCAATTTTAGCTTCCTCTATCTTTTCTTCCAGGCATTCTTCAAATTTTGGTTCGAGGTCCTTTTCAATGTCTGCGGCCAGGTTGCCAACTCTCCCTCGATGTCTTCTGTTGTCAACACTGCATCCCCAGTCATATCTCCATATGTATGCCATACGTACTCGTCTGGTCTCGTTTCATTGTGCTTTAAAGAGAGCTCTAAATCTTCCTTTCCCTCACTTGCGCGAAACATAACAATGTCTTGCGATAGATCTATTATAACCTTATATTCTCTTATGAAATCCATGCCGACAATAATGTTAAAAGGCAGCTTATTCACAAGTAGGAAGCTCTGTGAGAATGTAGAGTTCCCTATCTGCAAATCTCAAAATACTTGGTATCTGCATATCATTACTTTATCTGGTATCACATCTTTTATCTTCACGCTTGAAATAGGTATTTTCAATACGTGGATTTTACTTCGGATTTCATTATATAATGCCTGGGTTATCAAACATACCGTTGAACCTGTATCTATGAGACTTCTTATCTTCATGCCTGCGATGTTTACAATAATAATGGGTAGTTCCCTTCTCACATTGACCGTCCCTTCATCTAGGTCTTCAATAAGTTCCTCAGGTTTGGCAATCCACTTAACCACATTCACTGTATTCCATCCTGCATTTATCTCTATTTGGTCATTTAATTTTGGTGTTTTTTTCATTGCTCCATTCTTTGTGGAGTTCTTCTGTCTGTCTTCGTACTGCTGAAGTTCCAGACTCTTGGCACCGTCATCATTTTTATAGATGTCGGGTGACCTTCGGTTCTTAATCGCTTCATCCCAATGAACTTGCGATTGTCTATGGTCGTCTCCACGCTCTTCCATGTATCTTAATGATGCGTGATAGCGTTCTTCCGCTTCTTCATCGAACCCGCGACTCTGTTCTTGGGATCTCCATCCTTGGTTGTTCCCATTTCAGCCGTAATTCCTTCTGTTATCAGGCTGCTGGTCTCTTGTGCCGCACTGATTCCAGGCTTTCCTTCCTCGGTATCCACAGTTCGATCCACCTCGATATGCTGGCCTCCAATTCTGGTTTTCCCGTCCTTCGCGTTGCCAGTCTGAATTCTCCGTTTCGGTGCTCGTAGACTTACTTTTAGTCTGCACCTTAGTCGATTCAGTCGGTGTAGTCGTCATGTTGACTTGTTCCATGTTCCGACTTTGCCTTGTGTGCTGCGCTGTGGTGAGATCGAGTTGTCTCAGCACCTCCTCCATATCGATCGTTGTCTTGGCGTTTGCTGAGATTAATAGACGTTGTACTTCATACGGTAGCTGCTTGGCTATCGCTATACACAAATCTTACTCTCTAATTCCTTCATCAAGTTCGCGGAAACGGCACAATTGAGCCACAAAAAACTCTGCTTACTTCGTCGGGTTATTAGTACTATAACGCCTGGAGTACAAGTCCAATCTGAGGTTCTGTTGTATACTTGCGTTCCAGTACCTGCTTAAAAATGCCTGGTGAAATTCGTCATCGGTGTCGAACGTGTACTGAAAACTCCTAAACCAGAAGGCACACTCGCCTTCAGTCAGTTTTTCAATAGCTCTCATCCTTCGCTCTGGCGGTACCTTCGCGTCATTCAAGTACTCGGAAACCTCTTTAAGCCAGTACTTGGGTGTCATGTTAGAATTACTCCCAGAATATTTCTTCGGTTTCTCGTCACTAGCCCTCACAACAGTGACTATTTGATTTTGAACAGCATTTTCATGCGGTGTGGACATAACAATTGGTATACCAGGCCTGGTATACGGGCTGTCACTTGGCATGGCTGCATTCTTTGGAGTGGGCTGTATCTCTATATCTGCCCATTTATTTCTCCTATTCTCATCTATACTTCCTTCGCTAGATCTAGGATTCCGCAACATGGATTCCTCCTGTGCGATCATTCTAGTTTCTATTTGGCTGTGCCTATTTTCTGCCCTTTCTAAACGAGCTAATACCTCTCGTTCTATTTTTTCTAAGCGATCCCGGTTTTTCTCTGCCATAGAAAATACTTTTTCCTTGTCATCCTTAAGGTTTTCTTTCATGTGGGTAATTTCCCCCCCTAGACTTTCTCTTACCTCGGCAAGAGTTTTATCGCTGGCTTCAGTCTTCAAGCCTTCTCGAAGTTCTAATTCTTCTCGTAAGCCTGTAACTGCTTTTTGTACGTGACCATGCATATGAGAGATTTCAGTCCTTATCTTCGTCATTTCTCCCTGGTCCTCATCCTGTCTTTTATGAATGACTGCTAGGTCGTTCTGAGTTTGTTCTAACTCTTTTTGAACCTTTCCGACCTGCCTCTTCATATTTGACATTATTTCCTTATTCTCTTGATCAGAAGTTTTTATTTCATTGATCTCCTTGCATTGGTCAAGGAAATTCTGATCCTGCTTCCTTAAGGCTTCGTCTACCGCCTTTGCGTAGCCTGCCATCCGCGTATTCCATTTTCCGTCGCTGTCTTCGAGCCTTTGATCCACGGTCTGAGTGAACGTATTAAATTGCTCCTGCTGACGTTTAGTATTCGCTTCATTCTGACTTTGAATGTCTTTAAGCTCCATGGACATACTGCTTAAGCTATCATTAATCTCACGCTGTGACTCTCTGCACGCTTGCAGATTATTCTCTAGTTTTAGCTCTATTGACTCAAAGCGTTTATCGTTATCAGCTTGCATCTCTGAGACCACGCTAACAATATTCTTAGTTACTTCTTGCTTAATGGACTCTTTAACGTCATCCATTTTTTTATTAACCTCTAACTGATTAGCCTCTAATCTAGTGTTTATTTCAGCTTGGTTAGCCTCTAATCTAGCGTTCATTTCAGCTTGATTAGTCTCTAATCTAGTGTTAATTTCAGTTTGATTGGCATCCAATCTACCCGCTATTTCATCTTTAAATGCTTTAGCCTCTTCCTTACTCTTAGCATGAGTAGTATCAATATGTTCTCTTAACTCCGCGATACCCCTGAGTACCTCCTTAGTTCCAGCCATCCTGTATTTCTTAATTTGAGATTCAGGTAGGCCGCAGCTGAGCATGCTGGCGCGTTCTATTGGAAAAAGGAATTCTGATCCCGCGACAACAACACAACATATTACACAGTTCTGTAACCACCTATGGACTGGGTTTAGACCCTCGTACCCGTCAGACAACAGTGTCTAATGTCTAGAAAGACTCACAATCGCTCAAACACAGTTTGAGGAAAAATACTATTATGGTTTTCCCCATGAAAACCATGCTATTATTATGGGGTTTTCTGAATCCCATAAGCCGTCCACGTCTCTGGGCGCCATGACAATAAAGAGGAGTACCATGCTGGTGGTTATATGGTAATTAAGAGTAATAGTGTAAAGGGGTGACAAGTTACAAGTTACATTTAAGCATGTCTTATGGAGGATTATCAACATTTATTTTCACGTGAAGGCTTATTAACAAATGGGACGCGGCCTTTTCCTAATATATCCTAATTTCTCTGCCGTACTTGCTTCTACCATTAATATCTTGGCCGACTTTTAGTAGTACCTGTGACTCAATCCTAGTACAGTGACATCTCCTCCATGTACCCAATTGTCATCATGTTGAGCATGTGTTCGTATCCCAGCTAACTCACGGTCTTTCGAGATATGGGACGTTCATGCCCACCAACGACCACATGCTCAGGATTTGAGTCTACCAGGTAACTACTCTACATGAAAGAAACAACATATTCCTAAATAAAACATTTACTGATATAAAGTCATGGCTATACAACAAAATACAAACAAAGGATAATTTACATTTAATTCCCACAATGAAATCAAGGTTATTTTGTGAATCTCTTCTTAATTAGTGCTACACTGCACTCAAATCTATTTCTAGCATCCTATCATTGATACTTTCAGACATCTACGAGTCTCCATAGTCTTCATCATGTGACACAATTTAACAAACTGGAGTATCACAACACAAAAGTCACATATCACTTTAAATGACATTAATTCTGTAATAATAAAACATTAATCCGTTTCTTACGGGCATTTACTTTCATTAACATAAATTCATGATTTTATGCCTTAATTAACAAATGTTGTTGTGTCGTGTGAACCATCTTCCTCCTTCCCATCAATATGAAACGCTAAAAGTGGTACGTTTTCCCTTCCAAAATACACATGGACAGAAATGTTTATAGTTTCACCATACAACGATTTTCTGGGTCTGGTCGGAATTATTATCGTTACAAACGTGTCATGTTATTACAAATCATCTACCCGTCTGTATAAATTAGTGTGAACTGGGCAAAAATGCACTTTAAAAAGATGCCTACATTTATTTGGTTCAGCGTTCCTCCTCAGAAAATAACTAGGCCAAATATTATCCGATCACAACGATCAAACAATGTATGTGTGTTGAAACACATCATTTAATTCAATTGGCATTATCACAACAATCATATCTTAATTACATTTCGAAATATCGAGATTCTTCAGTGTCCCACTCTGCTTCTAAAATAAAGGGACTGGGTCTCCAAACCTCCCCTTCCAAGCAGGCAATAAAATTAGTTCCAGCTGGCCGAGCAAGATGGCTGCAGTCCTTCGTGGCATACATACCGCCCCCCTCTTGCTGCTAGCAAGGTCATCTTTGTTTACAATTGCAGTACAATGGAGTTACGTTGAGTGTTGTCTCAAGTAATTGAGTCATTCTGATTATTTACCACCTATATTTATAGTATAATGGGCTCAACTCGGCTCCTTAATTAACATTCATGGCTGGGGATGGATCCTGTAATAGCCTTGTCGTTCTGTGGCGAATACAAGTGGCTTTGGGCGCGCATCATAATGAGAATACAAGATTCTTCATCAGCAGCTGCCTACAATAATATAATAAGGAAATCTGCGTTTCCTATACGACGAACATGAATCTCCTCTCAGGGCAGATCATATAATACATGTGCTCACGGGGTCTCGAAGAACATCCCTCGTGGCAATTATTCCTGCAAGCGATGGATACAGACGAGGTCCGTTCCAATCCGCTGCGAATAATAAAAGTATGCACAACGGCGATACTAACTCGTAGATTAGCCAACATTTCACCTAACGTGCAAGCTATGTTAGAATGGTCCCCGCAACTTTATTGACGTAAATCACTGGATTCTACGTTACTTCGCTCGCTCTATGCGGCTTCAAACAATACTTCACATAGATGACTCAATTATTGAGGCACTCACGTCCTCACTGCGATTACTCTTAAGCCAAAGCTTTAAATAGCTCCTAAAAACAAGTATAAATTTACTGGCTTACATTACTTTAATGGTTCTCAAATACAATCCTAAGAATTGACCATATCAAATATTCATTCAACACTTCACTGACACTGAAAAACTCCCGTATCTCGCTATATTTCACGTTACTTTCTTACTGTTTACCAAATACAGTATCTTTATATTAGACATGACACACTTTGAACGTTATTTAGGCCTGAAATGCCTATTAATTTACTTTACTGTTACCGACCGCAGATTACTATTATTATTATTATTATTATTATCATTTAACGTTACCGTTACATTCATCACTATCTTAGGCCTGAATGGCCCTAAACAAATCACCTTCCAAGCCATATTCTACCAAATACGAGTGGTGAAAACTCGTACATAAGTGACTGTTACATCTTAGTCTTAAAGTGATGTTTCGTTGTATGGTGAACTATTTAGTTAGAATAACATTGTAAATTTGTACTCACTTTTCATTTTCGCTGGATTATTCCAGCACACCAGCCACGGACCTACCATGACGCTTGATTTAAGCCATCATGCTATATCTCACACACCACATGGTATCACATTTTTCACACACGGTAATCATACTTTTATCAGTGGCTTTTCTCACTTTAACACGATACATATTATTCACAATACACATAAACACTTTTGAAATCACTATAATAAAACTTATATACACTTTTTGCACTATTTCAGATGTGGATCCTTAATTGGACTCCTCCTAACGCCTGACCTCAGAGATGCGATGAAGCTACGACAACCGCTGGTCTCCGTGAAAGTCTATCTGCGTGTACGTGCGTTCGATCCTCGTCACCTTCAATACTGTTCATTTCACCGTCATGATTACTTGTGATGCCTCTAGGCTCCCATAACTGTAATGATCCTGACGATACTGCGTCATTTATAAGTATGACAATACCTCCTGGTATTCAGTGTCCAAAACCATCCTAAATTATTGCTACGCTGTAGCAAACTACACTTGCGTATAATAATGGATAATTATCTGCTGTAGATTAAATCTTACGCGATTCTTGATTACTATTAAGAAGCTATATGATGCGCTTCCATTGTTCTTCATATACATTCGAGCGTCGATACTCTAACATTTCGCGCACTACTGGCAGCGTTTAGTTTACGTGTAGACTGCAGATGAACTGACGATGAACTGAAGAGCAACTAAAGACGAACTAAAGACGAACTAAAGACGAACTCGCTTGGTCTGTGCTGCTTCCCCTATATAAAGGTTTCTCGTAAAATGTAGTCCACAGGACACACGAGAGCGACTCCTTTCTTGAAATAAATCATATCCATTTAAAATGACGTATACACCTTGTTTAACTAGATGTGGAAGTCCCATAATCACTCGCGTGCAAGCGATCGCTTCGGCCAATTAATTACAATTAATTGCCTTATTCCATAGCGTCATGACGCCACCATGGTGAATCCCCTCTTGCTGGTCACCAAATCACACCTCTCGAGCGTAAGCTCGGTGTTAACAGGATTATTTAGAGATATAGGCTTTAATTTAGGTGTGAGACCACTCCTAAATTATCTCTCCTAGAATATATTCACCTGGGTGTACATTTTATTCCATTTCGATGCTCCAATTGGCTGCAATCAATTAATTTCCGTGGACAATCATCCCCACTCCGGTCTCAAGTGTTGTCCATTGGGGAATCCCAAGGTCATTAATTTCGAGCTGTCCCAGCGGTCCAGACGAAATGAGTCCCTTCGGCGCCACGAATCTCCTCCCATCCGCTGGCTGCGATTAGTCAAATGTCAAGCTGGCTTGCCTTCATGCTGCTATGCTTCGAAAACGTACATATGACTGCATTTTCTAACAATTATTCCCTTAAACAGCTATGATATTCACATTCTAGCCGTGAAATCATGCTATATTATTATATGTCATTATACATCTCATAGCTCTTCGGGTTCCCTCTAGCTGTTCCCCCTCCGAGATCAATGGTTCGACTCTAGGCAGAATCACGGGCCTGGTCTTCTCTGATAAGACCCGAGTTCGATGCCAGTCTGCCGTGTCCGATTGGGCACATTATACAGTTCGTTCACTTGTGATCTACTTTAAATATACTAGCATAAAGAAACTCTACAATTACTAGCATTAAAACACGTTAGCTTTATATTACACATGACTAACAACTGCCATGAACCGGTAAAATAAAATAAAATCAAGATCATACGCTGTTTATCGAAACTTTCCACCTATTATACCTTTCTCAGGTTTAAATAAGATCTGATCTTTTGTGGGAGTGCAACCTTACTAAAATCAACTCAAAAATACCTGGACTAGACATCCCACAAGTTTGGTAATTATTTCTTTCACTAGAAATGTTCAAACCAACAACGTCTAAAGGCTCTACGAAGCTAATGTCGTATCCCCTTAGTTAGGGCACCATCCCTACTGTACCCGTAAATTCAGGAAGATGCCTCTTGGGAATCCAAGGCACAAGCTGGATTGTTTTATTTCTAAATTAGCTCTGGCTAAAATCCATCAGAAATTCCTCCAACAAGGTCTTCGGGAATCTACACAGTATTGATCAAGGTATCGTGAATATACAACAAATACACTGGCGCAGGAGCACCTACTTTCTAGTTCTCGGGGTCTCTGCAGGACTTAGCTCCAACCTATAAACGGATTCATGGCACCACTCTTCCCATTATATTTCAAATAAGTCACTCGAAGACAACAGCGAAAAATGAACTGAGTAAATTTATTATAACAATGGTAAACTAAGACTAATATAAACAATAAATAACAACAATTAATTAATTAATTAATTACACACATTCATACGCACTTCTCTACTACAACAAATACGCTATTGAATTTACTATGCTGTCAGTTAAATAGCAACAAATTTTGACTGGGCGGAGCCTACTAGAAATATTTAAAACGTTTAAGACAAATGTCTGCATGCCAAAATTCTTGAAGAGCTATAAAAAACCGGCATGCTTCTCGTATCACACCTGGCTATGCAAGCTCTCATTCAGAAAATGACACACATTCTCGATCAGCCGTGCGGCTATCTTGCTTAAGAAGGCGGTGGACTGACAACAACGGTCCACATAATAGACTGCCCTTGAAGGATTTAACGGGAATACATATCCCAACACATTTACTGTAACCGCGCTATGAAGCAAACAGTCGCCGTGTTAAATTTACATTCTCTTTATAAAACTCTTCATATCTCAAGCACTTTTCAAACAATCACTTTCAGATTTTAACACTCGTATCCATACACTCTCCTCTATTGTTCTTGACCCATAGGGTTGTTCAATCATTCTTAATAACGTTAAAAGCACTCGTTCTAAAAATATTCATTCAGAAATACACTATAAATCCAAAAACATCGAACAAATAATAATTATAAAAATGATTTCCCTAACTAAATAATTGCGAAAATATTTACAAAAACTGAATCGTTATATTTAACGTTATAAAGTAGAGTCGTAGCTCTCTTTCAACAATTACACTACTCTGTTTATTATATACAATGTGATCTTCACATCATTTATCAATGTTCTTATATACTGCACACACTTTGTCGTAATTAGTTTAATAGACAATATCAGTCAAGTGCGTTCAACCACCAAAGGTCATTTGCTTTTAAGTAATCAATTCCGTGTTAATAAAAGTTAATAAAGGTATTAAGGAACATAAAGTAGACAATTGCTTTCACTAATTTTTTTCCGCTTATCAACGCTCTGGTCATTACTGCTAAAGTCGAAAATGAACATAGTATAGGAGTTCTCAACACAATGACTCCTTCTCTATTAATGCCTTGTTCTTTCCAAAAGAACTATAATTGAATAACTTCCCTCCAATGCGGTAAAACCTTCGCATGAGTACAAACATCTCTGCACAACCTCATATATCCACAATATATGGTATTAATATCACATCTAATATGTTGGACAATTCTTAACACAGTCATTGTCCCCAACATCTCTTCTGTAGTAATTGCATTTAAATTACTGGCATTATCTTCAGCATTGTATCACTCAATCGATGGCACATTGAACTCTTACTTCAGTTCTTAAAAGAAACTTCCTTTAATAAAGAACGACCTTAGACAAGTCGTCTATGACCTCCATAAGTTTACTTCAAAAACAGATACTTATTTGTCCACAGTATTGATACATATACAATTAATAGAAATACTGTTTCGTCCACCTTTCTGATCTAGCTTTAATTTACACGTTTATGCAATGTCAGGTCCACAATACGACGTGACACCACATATAGTGTATAAGTAAACACATGTTATTTATCATGTCCGTTAGACTTCAATATTGACTAGGGTAAACCAGCTTCGAATCCCTGTCGTAAGATAAAAATTATCTTCTATAAAGTTATAATTCCTAATACTGTTAAATGATTAAAGCTCTTAGCGTTCACAAATAAAGTAAGGATTGTCAATTCCGCAATGTGTCTCCATTCGATACACCGAATGTCTACGGGTTTATGACTTCTATCATATCCTGACGAATGTTTCTTGTCAGAGCGATGTAAAGTTCATAGTAATTATGATGATATAACAATATCACTCGTGGTTTCTTCTGTTCATGATGATTTCTTTACAATGAGGTGCCCAAATTAAATTACTTAAAAAGAATTGAATTTCCTTCTCTGACTAAATTTCTGCTGCCTTAAATCAAAATAAAATTAAAAACGTCGAAAGTTAAAATGACTGGCCTTAAATAAGGAATACTGATTCCTTAAACAAATAAAACATGTCAGTACAGAAACTGATCCGTTGAATAAAAATGTAAAAATGTAAAATGTAAAAATGTAAAAATGATGAAAGACGATCACCTCAAATGATCTTGCAGAATAAAATCTAGTTACACACACATGAAGAACAAATATATGTCGAAACATTGGAATACATAAATTATGGAGTAAAACGTTTGCTCAGAATGTCACTACATAGCTCTCAATATAAAAGTAAATAACACTGCTACCTTATCAGACGATATATAGAAAATCTATTTAAGTATTTTTGGATAATACTTAGATGTTCCTCAATCCAAGATACTGAGTTGGATCTCAGTTCATTTCCGCAGACCAGCGATCTAGGATAAGGAAATACGTTTCCTCTCCGGTAATCACCAACCTCCGTCTGACATCGAACGACATACTTCTGGCATAATTCTTCTGGGTTGCCGGGATTTTCCCTGGGCATCTTGACAAATCTTCTAATGTTGTATCTTCTTTCTCCGTCATGGAATTCTCTTTAAATTTACTTTCCATTGAATTAAATTTACTATTTAAATTTTCTTTCAAGTTACCTTTTAACCTGCTTTCTAAAGAATCAGAATATTCTTTAAGTTTATTTTCTAAAGAATCAGAATTTTCTTTAAGTTTATTTTCTAAAGAATCAGAATTTTCATTAAGTTTATCATTTAAACTTTCTTTAAGTTTATTTTCTAAAGAATCAGAATTTTCTTTAAGTTTATTTTCTAAAGAATCAGAATCGTAGAAAAATTATCGTCGAAATATTCATATAGATGGTTAATGAAATATTTCTAGAGCTCGTAGTTGTTATATAATGTTCGATTAATGACATGAATGCACAAGATGTAAGAGTACATAACGTCTACATTCTGAAGTATTCTGGTTAACTGAGCTCCATGTTGTAACTAAATCTCTGCTTCAAATATGTCCCTCGCGCATAATGTTCTTATCCCTTCATCGCAACATCGTGATAAATATCGAACAACAAGTCCTGATGAATGTTAGCAGTCATAGTGAAAATGTTTATATACTGCTCCAATGTGTAAGTAAAGACACTGTTACTCACTTGGTTTGTGTTCACTGCTGTCTCGTTTCAACTAAAATGCTTTTAGCTTCTGCGTCCGACACTTTTCTATGCCACTTTAAAAAAAATTATAACAGCGAAACTATACAATTTGTGACGCTTAAATTTCAGTAAATACTCGAATACAGTTTGTGCTGTCTGCTTATACAATTGACTGAAGACTATTCTCAAATACTACTGAGTTAATGCAATATCAAAAACTTGCCAACTTCGCCTAGTTTCAAAGCTCCTATATATTTTCCGTCGATCGCGCTGTCTCCACGAGTGGTCTCACTACCGTACTCGGATAACTGTCGAGATTATTATTATTATTATTATTATTATTATTATTATTATTATTATTATTATTATTATTATTATTATTATTATTATTATTATTATTATTATTATTATTTATTTACCATAAATCATACAAGAAGTGTGGAAGGCCTAGTGAAATATTTTCCTTTAATATTCTTCTCATTACCAATGAATAAATCCTTTTTGGGGCCTAAATGCATAAATTCTCCATATAATATAGTTGAATGTATTCCCGTCTTCCATAAGAGCTCTTCTCATTGGCTGGGGGCTAATGTCCAATGACATTAATTATAACAATAATTATCATATTCCTTAGCAAATTCACTGTTGCTAGGTCGATTTCAACGTTCTAGAAGCTTCTGTTGTGCAACATATCACGTGATCGGAATCTCCCTGCTTTGCTCCTCACTAACACGAGTCGTCTGCGTCAAGTTCCAGCATTTATATTGCCATGTTGAACTGTATCATGGGATTGGAAAATATTCTCATTTAAGTCCTAAATAATTCATTTTTCGGGGGCAGTACTGTGCCCGTTTAGACCGGAGTCCGCTCGACCACATATGCATTTTACCAATAATCAGTCAGCACGAGAGTCAAAATATCCCGGAGCGCCAGATGGGTTAAAGCTAATCGCAAAAACGACATCAAATAAAAAAAAATGCTTTACTGATTTTTGGCTCAATGCAACAATAAGGCTAGGAGGAGATTCAATTGGGCGTAACACATCAAGTAAAATTATCTCAGTTTATTTTGAATTTAAAATTGACTGCAAAAATTCTCAAAGCAGCATTATTCACGTGTGGCGACCCACACTCCTATTTACACAATATACAGAAATTTTCCAAACACATTTGACAATTATTTTTTGGAAACACAAGTCTGATTGTTAGCCCTGTAGACTGTGTTCCAAAATTATTTATGATTAAATCCAGTTCAAATTTAATTGTCTCTACTGGAAATATCGTAGTTCACTGTTTGGATTTTTACATAATATTAACACTCGTAGAATAAATGTTCATAGAATTTTAACTTTCACTTATTTTTCCAGTTTCAAAAATATATTGTCGAAAAATATTATTATCATCATTGAATCAACACAAATTATTTACACATATTAATAACATCTGAAAAGTATTTGACCTTGAGCATAGCATCGAAGAACTGTGCGAAGCACAACAAAAATTAATTGTTCTTCTGACATTAAACATTTCGAGAAGTGACTCGATTATGAACTTCAAGTTCCTAACAAAATATATGATCTCTGAATCATCAACTTGATTAATAAATTGTTGAACCATTCAACTATTTGACTTTCCACTTAGAATCCTCATTAAGAAAAATATTTTTATTTGTGGCCCTTTTAGTAACTTTCACAACTTGCAATTCTTCAACAGAATGCGGAAATAAGAATTGTAGCTTTATAATGAATTCATTTAGTTCATGGCACTAGGATTGAAAACATCCTTCAAATTATTCGTGGTTAAAGAATTATTTTTAATTGGCAGTGGCCCATTCTATTATCTGTGTAAGAACACAATATTCCAACAACAACGGCAAAGGTCTTCCTCTGAAGAAGAATAAACTACTATCATGACAAATCCGGGTTCTAGCAAAATCAAAGTCTAAATGGAATCCGTAAACAAGGTTGAAATAAGAACTGATGGTTTCAAAGAAATAACCTTCGGGTCATTCATACGACGAAATGTGTGGCTCCAATACTCCTATAAACCTGAGCCATCGAACCTGCTATTTGATTGATGCTCGAAAAAACCTCCTCATTCCTGCGACTTAAACATGCGCACCTGGGAATGGCATTTCAACTACTCCACACACATAAATTTTCTTCCCAAAATTTATACAATAAATCAAGCCTCTGCTTGTTATCAACACTGGAAGATTAATAAACTTACAAGTTTATTTTATTTTACCATTCAGTTCAACCCGTGAATTTACCATACTTATGAAAATCTTTATTTCACTTTCGAGTGTATTTACGTCATGATTTTATATAAATACAAAAATATCCTATTTGATACAAATATCATTTGCTTCCCGTTTCATGCCTCTCCGTGTTATCTGAAAAATATCCTTTGCTCAATGCAAATATCAACTGTTCAACCAGAACTGAAATGTTGGTTGAATGCGGGCTTGCGCTAACCACTCTCCTTCGGAAAATCTCCTGTTCCAAACTAGAAATGATTAAACTACTTCATAGGCTCTTTCTCAATACATATGATTATTATAAAAATATAATATCCAAGAATTATTTAGAAAAATTATGAAAATTATTATTATTATTATTAGTGGATTATTATTATTATTATTATTAGTTATATTATTTTAAATATGTTTAATTATCATCTCATTATGTGAGAATCCACATGTTCGAACCTTCGAATATGGAAAAAATATCCATTCCTCAACAAAAATAATTATTAACTTTTACAGTTACATCGGCTGATTACCGTGATTTCCCAAAAATATGAAATATTCAAATAAATGCTCGAAATGCTCGGTCATCGATCCTAAACTGTTCTGAGTGCTGAAAATACTCAGAATAACTCTAATATGTCTTGCGTAAATCATTGCAAGATTTAAATACGAAGAAAAATAAATGTGTTGGTCTTCTGCAGAAAAAATAGTTTGTTCCAATTAGCTAGGCATAATATAATTCAAATGTGGCTTACATTTCTTGATGGTCTTGAAGCGTAGTAAACCTGGTCTGTACCAGATTTATACATAGACATGCCCTGACGGACAAGCACGTATAATCCTTGTATCGGCCGCCATTATATACCCACAATCCGTCTAGTCAGACATAGTGGTAGTATCTCTTGACGTTTGGATTAACTGTTGTTCCATTTTAATATGGGCTTCTATCAAAGCCATAACAGTTTGTTTAAATGGGGTCAGATCTAAGTGATCTATTCTTAGATATGTCAGTTGTAACATAACTCACGGTAATCTTATCAATACAAGAAGACACTGACAGTCTAACCAATCAACGGCTGTTCTGAAGATCGTTCCCTGGGCATGGCTTCTCGCCATCTACCATGCGCTAAGCGACCTGTAGTTTCCCTTGCGTAGACTAATGAACACCACCGTGATCGACTGGTCTTCAATGTACTGATAGATCGAAGTGGTTAACAAGTTACCAATATGAAAAGTGACTGAAATGGACTAAACATCCAAGTATTAGGTTATTACCGGACTGTGACAAAGTACTAATTCTAGACAAAAGTAGGGGGCTACTAGGAGTTCTGCTTAGTGTCATGGCCGCCGCGTGAGTCCAAGCCAATATCTCGTGAACCCATGGTCGGATTTTGACAAATGAGGTGTCGTTGGACTCGGGCTGACGCCCTCTTTCCAATGGACTATTCATTTCAACCCCTAAATAAAACCTACCCCTACTAGGGGGTGAAATTGTAATTTTTTAGTGAAAGTCTCTTTTCAAATACGACATGTATAAGGTGCGCTGCTAAAATGAACTTAAACGTGGTTGCTCATATCGCGCATGCGTTTTACGAGATGCCGCTATGGATGAACATTTTTGTTTTTTGTTTTTTACGCATGCGCACTGGGGATTTTTGTAAGAGGACGAGCTCTTTGAAAAAAATGATTGATAAGAAGAGGTTTTGGTGGTGAGGAGAGAGCCAGATAGTCGCCTACTTTCCTACGAAGTTTGCCGATATGTCTCAAACGCAAGGTCGGATTTGGACGTGTGACGTGTCAAATCGCTTGTCTCGAAGCCCTATACATGTTATTAATAGGTTAGAGTTTTGAGAATGAGGGAAACAGGCTTTTTTGGGGTAAAACCATGATTTTAGACTTTTTCTGATATTTCACGAATGCATGGTCGGATTTGGTCCTATGACGTGTCAAATGGCTTGTCTCGAAACCCTGTGTATTTTGGTAATAGGTTAAAGTTTCTGAAAATGAGGGAAACAGAATATTTTAGGGTAAAAACGTGATTTTAGACTTTTTGCTATATCTCACGAACCAATAACGCTAGAGGCGTGTTCGACAGGTCCAAGGACTCGGGGTAACGTCCTCTCTGCTATGGACTACTCGTTATAATTTTTAATAAAATTGGAAACTCGGTTTTGGGGTAAACACGTGTTTTTTGTGATTTTGTCGATATCTCACGAAGCAATAACGCTAGAGGCATGTACGACGGGTCCAAGGATTCGGACAGACGTCCTCTTTGCTATGAACTACTCGTTGTAATTTTAAAAAAATTGGGAAACGCGATTTTGGGGGTAAACACGTGTTTTTTGTGATTTTTGCCGATATCTCACGAACCAATAACGCTAGAGACATGTACGAGGTGTCCTAGGACTCGGGCTAACGCCCCCCTTTCAAATGTGGTAGATATTTTTTTTCAAAAAATAATTCACATGGGTCTAACGCCATACATGTTGAAAAAACGTTTTCTTTTTCTTTGCCTGTTTATAATGTCCATGAAGCGTGGCGGTTGAGAGAGAGACGATACGGCTGGGTGTGTGTGTGTGTGTGTCGCTGACCACGGTGGCTGTGTTCAATAGATCAATCGCTATTTCGACGGGTCGGTTTATGACAGAGCGAGGGTGCGTTTTTTTTCACACATTTTACCTTTAACGTGTAAACGGTGATGAGAACTTGATTCTATGTTGGTCGAAGCGAGTAGAGAAAACAAACTTGCAGACGAGCAAGAGGTGAATATCAATTGAGCTTATTGGAAGGCGTTGATCTGACTTGACAACAGGTGCAATGGAAAAAAATGACCATGACGCTTGAAGGTGAAATAATCTGACCATCGTGGTGGCAGGGAAGTGCGAAAGGCGTGCACACATGTGAAACCACAGGCACGCTAAACCAGTGACATCCTGTCTTGCTTCGTACGTGACAAAATGCAAGTCCATGTGACATTTGATCTACCGCAGGTGTTCGCCTGAGACGTTATCTGTCCACGTGCGCGATAACTGTTAACAAGTGACATCCTGTTTTGCTGCGTACGTGACAAAATGCAAGTTCATGTGAAATTTGATTCGCCACAGGTGTTCGCCTGGGACGTTAGCTGTCCACGTGACCGATAACAGAATGTTCAAAGCGTGGGAAAAAATGATTATACATGCAACGTAGCATATATAAAGACATGTCGTTATCATTTCCACTCTCACTTGGGTGGACTACCTTTCAACACACTGCGTTGCATGAAACCCCTGGTCTTGTTTAACAGTTTTGGTGTTGGTGGAAAATACTTAACCGTGTTGTGGGGTAGGTATTTATTTATATACTTATTCATTTATACATTTATTGATTAATATATATGTATATTTACAAGCAATTATTTATTGATTAAGTAATTAATGATTTTATTTATTTGTTTGCAGATAACCGGCATACCTTACATGTCTGAGGGAGAAGAAACCATTGCACTTTTGAGCCCACTAAAAGGGAAGAGTAACAAGTCACTGCAAGTAAAGGTGAGATGATTTTTTTAAACTAACTTGTTTCATTTTTTGTTTTATGTTTTATTTTATGAAATGTATGTATTAACCTGAATTTAGGTATTTATAGCGGTTTATTTTATTTATTTTTAGAAACTTGGAAAGAATAGCCTTACTGCCGTAGCAGTCGCTGAAAAAAAAACCAGAAACGCACTAAAGCGAAACCACTGCCAAAGAGTGAACTGTTTAAAACTCAGGTAAGTCCAACTTAAAAATGCTATTCCATTTTACCACTACTGAAAACTCGTAGACAAAAAAAAATCATTACCTGTACATGACTGGGACAATGATTGCTTTCTTGATTAATGGCTATGTTGTTGTTGTTGACTGGGAAAAGTACAAGGCCATGTTGGATTTTCTAAAAATAAAAATAATAAATTTAATTTATGGGTGGTTCCCTATGGACTCAACGAATATCCACAGGTTTGAACATGATAATGTGAACAAAATGACATGACATTCATTTTTGTTTATATATTGGTTAAAGGGAGGGTGGGGGAATGTAAATGACTGTAGCTTTATAAAAAAGAAAATAAGTGCATGGGTTACTGTTAGTGCCAACATACAGTTTATTTTTAATGGTGTTTTGATATATTAATGTCAATTAACGTTAACGTTTTATTTACAAGTATTGATTGATTGATTGATTGATTGAGTGATGGGTTATTTTGTTTGCTTTTAGGTGTCGTCATGTGCCATTAACGTAATGAACAGACAGTGAACAAGCATGCATTATGCTTTAAAGTACTCTGTGCAATGTTAATAACTTACAATAAGAAAAAGTTTTATTATAACACATGGCGTTAGTACCAAATACAACAAGTGAGCAAGTTGGTTTACCACGTGGGTTGAATTTAAAATCAGAACATGATCGATGGTTAACATTTGAATCCTGGCCTGTAGGCTTTTTGTCGACGCATGAACTTGCAAAAGCCGTTTTTTTTTACTTGAACCGAGAAGATGTGATGCGCTGTGTGTTTTGTCGTATTGAACTTTCACACTGGGAAGAAGGGGATGATCCCTTTAGAGACCATTTGCGATGGTCTCCTCACTGTCCTTACATGCTTGGAAAGCAAGTGGGTAACCTACCCGTGCATTCATTTTACCGAACCACAAGGCCTTTGGCCGCTACTTACGTTGCTGAATCACAAATAAATAATAATAATGATGTATTACCAGCCAACGGTAGTGTCGATATATGTGGTCCATATGCCATAGACAGTGTTGAATTGGCGTGTGCTTTTGAAAAATTGGGAGTTTGCAAGACTAAAGCACTAGCACACTCAGAGTACAGCTCTGTTGAAAAACGTTTCGAATCTTATAAAAATGTTTGGCCATTAATATTAAAACACCCTACCAAACAGCTAAGTGAAGCTGGATTTTTTTATACTGGTGAAGGGGATAAAACAATATGTTTTTATTGTGGATTTGCTTTAAAGGATTGGCAAATGACTGATGACCCTTTTGTGCAACATGCTCGTTGGTTACCAAACTGTAAATACATGGTGTTGCTTAAAGGTCAGGAATTTGTGAACACTATTCGTAAAGAAAAAGTGATTGCAGCACAAGACATAAAAGTGCCTTTAGAGTTAGAGCACGCGGAGCAAATACATAAGGCTGAAAGAAAAGACTTGTGTTACGAACAGATACAAAAGTGTGACCAACAATTATGTAAAATTTGTTATCAAGATGAACTAGGTGTTGTATTTTTACCCTGTGGACACATGATAGCCTGTGTCAAGTGTGCATTAGAACTTAACACTTGTGCTATATGCAGAAAAGTAGTATCTGCTACAGTTAGGGCATTTCTTGCATAACTAGTATAATTTATTCGCCATGCATAGTGCAAAATCCCTAATTGCACAATATTATTAAAGCTGTTTTAGAGTGTAATAGATATGCTTTTGTTTTGTTTATAGACTACTACAATGAATGTTTTGAATGCTGTGGGACAATCATGTGGCTTAGAGACAAAGAAGCTCAGCGAATTGCCAACGCATATTCCATTCCGCATTATCAAGATTCGGAAATTGAAAACAGCATATGGTGATCGTGTACTTTGTGTATGTGAAAACTTTGAGACATTTCTGCCTATACGGTTTAATGATATGTCGGAGAGTGTTTTTGATGAAGTCAATAATGCTGTACAACCTGTACACTTAATTTATGAAGGTTTTAAAAACAATAGGTGCATGGTTCGTTTTAATTAAATAAATAAATAATGTGAAATAATAATGGAAAATATAAGTAATGACAATATACTGAAAAAGAAAGAAAATATGTGTATAGAATAGTAATGTTTTAGTGTTTAGTGTTGTCTTTAAAAATATTATGATGAAACCAAAAAAAATGTATATAAAGTTTGTAAATAAATGCAAAATGATGTTACAATGCTGTTTTATTTTATACAAAGTTAATATATTTAACATTGCAGAGTATACATGATTATGACAATAAATGCACACTGAATACAAGCCTTTCTCACTTTACAATAGTCTGTTATAGTTTTAAACACAAGGCTTGTTGTAGATCATTTTCTAGCAATGTCCATTCAATGTTGTTTTCGAAAAGTGGGGAAGCCACAATGGTTGTATTGACATAAAAACCTTATGGTTATTACTATTTAGTCACTTTGATCCCCTTGCAGATCAACAACAGATGACCTAGTTGTTCCACTCTTCAAAACGACAACAACAACACTACCTCTTGCATAGTTTGTGATGTTGATGAGTCTTGCGACGTGGAAGATGGATTAAAAATAACTTTGAGAACAGGGGTTAAACGTTGATCATTAAACAATGCACTATTTTGAGTAGCAATATGGTTTTCTTGATTTTTTGTCGACGGCAACTGTGTTTCATGCGGTACACTACATTGATGATCACTGACACTTAAAACCTCACTATTTTTACTTTTTAGGTCACCACGACAATGTTTGGAACGTTGCTTTGAACAACGCCAAATAACAGTTCCATTTTTATTGGTTTGTTTCACAATATATGAATATCCTTTATAGTATGCGTAAGGCTTACCATACCTAGTCACTGATACTTCCATATCAACTGTCGAGCATAGACTAAGCTCTAGTAAAGTCAACTTGGTAATAAGAATACTAGTTTAATGTGAGAGCAAATATGGATCCAAAGAGTTCAGGTAAAAGTGAAAGCAAATAAGCAAATATTAGAAACAAGAGTTGGGGTGAAAGTGGTCGCAAAGTGGTAGACCCATTACACAATAATTTCAGCACGACGAAGCTCTTGTTCAATTTCTTTGATTTCCCAATCGTGACCAGTATGGCCAGATTGACGTGAGGCATGCAACAACTGTAGCCGCTGGACGAGCTTATTGGGATTGTGCCAGTATACAAATTTAACAAATGGATTTTTAGGTGTAAACAAAGCATTACCATTATCATGATCATTATCATCATCGTCATTATCATCATCATGATCACCATTATCATCATGACCATCATCACTGTTACTATATAGTCCTTTTTGATCCTCTTGCAATACCACTTTATTTATAGTCTGAGTTGATTTTGACAGTGTTGAAGGTTTCTTGGACGTTGACAACTGTCCTAACATGACGTTTTGAGGACATGATAAGTCCTTTTGAACAAACACTGTACTATCTTTAGCCGCAATATCGTTTTCTTGAACTTGCTTTTTAGCATTTTGATAATTGTTTGTAAACAGTAAGCGTGGTTCGTTTCGAGCACTACATTGATGAACACTCACACTTAAAACCTTTCCATTTTTACTTTTCAGATTGCCTCGACATTTTGTTGACCTCTCTTTTGAGCATCGCCAGAATATTATTCCATTCACATTCTGGCGATTATAGTTATAGGAGTAGCCTTGATAGAGTGCACGTAGCCTACCTTTGTTGGTTGTAATAAGTTCCATAGTAGTAACTGACCTGTCAGTACGATGTTCACACTACAAAGGTTACAACTGTTTTGCTGATGGAGTGACCTACTATAAGCTTATATAAATGGCTTATGTGTTGGCTTATGTGTTGGCTTTTTGTGTTGGCTTTTTGTGTTGGCTTTTCATGTTGGCTTTTCGTGTTGGCTTATGTGTTGGCTTTTTGTGTTGGCTTTTTGTGTTGGCTTTTCGTGTTGGCTTTTGTGTTGGCTTATGTGTTGGCTTTTTGTGTTGGCTTTTTGTGTTGGCTTTTCATGTTGGCTTTTCGTGTTGGCTTTTCGTGTTGGCTTTTTGTGTTGGCTTTTCGTGTTGGCATTTCGTGTTGGCTTTTGTGTTGGCTTTTCGTGTTGGCTTTTTGTGTTGGCTTTTCGTGTTGGCATTTCGTGTTGGCTTTTCGTGTTGGCTTTTTTTGTATTGGCCTTTCGTGTTGGCTTTTTGTATTGGCTTTTCGTGTTGGCTTTTTGTGTTGGCTTTAGTATTGGCTTTTGTATTGGCTTATTTGACAAGTTATTTGTGTCAATGTATTTAGTGGATTTTTTCTTGGTGTTGGAAAGTAGTTGAAAGAGAGGGAATATTTAAAGACTTAACCTCAGCTCACTAACCTAACATAACCTAACCTAACCTTTCAACTCTCAGATGTTAATTAAATTCTGTGCAGAGTCGAGTTGGAGCCCAAGACCTCAGGGGTAAAAAAACAATTATTTTTGACGACTTATTTTGGTAACTTATTTTAATGGCTAACCTAACTTTGCCTAACCTAACCTAACCTAACCTAACCTCAGCTCACTTTGGATATTACTAGTAAGTGTTCATATCCTCTGCTAGGTAGCATGCTAGTAGTACAGGTAGTGCTCATATTTACCGCTAGATAGCGGAAACATACTTTGCATGTTGCATGTGACACTTGTGAAGTTTAACCACATGCAAGACGTGCTTGTATAAGTTCTCTATTTAAACTCAATATACAATTAACCACTAAATGTTCAGAACTAACATGTATAGCCATGTTTAGGGTATATAGGAGACCCTTAGCAAGAAAGGCTGTCTAACCCACGAGTGTACAGCCTTGTCATACGCAGTAAGCCCCTGTTGGCAGAAAACAACAACAACAACAATTTGAGAAAGCCAACAGGGGCTTACTGCGTATGACAAGGCTGTACACTCGTGGGTTAGACAGCCTTTCTTGCTAAGGGTCTCCTATATACCCTAAACATGGCTATACATGTTAGTTCTGAACATTTAGTGGTTAATTGTATATTGAGTTTAAATAGAGAACTTATACAAGCACGTCTTGCATGTGGTTAAACTTCACAAGTGTCACATGCAACATGCAAAGTATGTTTCCGCTATCTAGCGGTAAATATGAGCACTACCTGTACTACTAGCATGCTACCTAGCAGAGGATATGAACACTTACTAGTAATATCCAAAGTGAGCTGAGGTTAGGTTAGGTTAGGTTAGGTTAGGCAAAGTTAGGTTAGCCATTAAAATAAGTTACCAAAATAAGTCGTCAAAAATAATTGTTTTTTTACCCCTGAGGTCTTGGGCTCCAACTCGACTATGCACAGAATTTAATTAACATCTGAGAGTTGAAAGGTTAGGTTAGGTTATGTTAGGTTAGTGAGCTGAGGTTAAGTCTTTAAATATTCCCTCTCTTTCAACTACTTTCCAACACCAAGAAAAAATCCACTAAATACATTGACACAAATAACTTGTCAAATAAGCCAATACAAAAGCCAATACTAAAGCCAACACAAAAAGCCAACACGAAAAGCCAATACAAAAAGCCAACACGAAAGGCCAATACAAAAAAAGCCAACACGAAAAGCCAACACGAAATGCCAACACGAAAAGCCAACACAAAAAGCCAACACGAAAAGCCAACACAAAAGCCAACACGAAATGCCAACACGAAAAGCCAACACAAAAAGCCAACACGAAAAGCCAACACGAAAAGCCAACATGAAAAGCCAACACAAAAAGCCAACACAAAAAGCCAACACATAAGCCAACACAAAAGCCAACACGAAAAGCCAACACAAAAAGCCAACACAAAAAGCCAACACATAAGCCAACACGAAAAGCCAACATGAAAAGCCAACACAAAAAGCCAACACAAAAAGCCAACACATAAGCCAACACATAAGCCATTTATATAAGCTTATAGTAGGTCACTCCATCAGCAAAACAGTTGTAACCTTTGTAGTGTGAACATCGTACTGACAGGTCAGTTACTACTATGGAACTTATTACAACCAACAAAGGTAGGCTACGTGCACTCTATCAAGGCTACTCCTATAACTATAATCGCCAGAATGTGAATGGAATAATATTCTGGCAATGCTCAAAAGAGAGGTCAACAAAATGTCGAGGCAATCTGAAAAGTAAAAATGGAAAGGTTTTAAGTGTGAGTGTTCATCAATGTAGTGCTCGAAACGAACCACGCTTACTGTTTACAAACAATTATCAAAATGCTAAAAAGCAAGTTCAAGAAAACGATATTGCGGCTAAAGATAGTACAGTGTTTGTTCAAAAGGACTTATCATGTCCTCAAAACGTCATGTTAGGACAGTTGTCAACGTCCAAGAAACCTTCAACACTGTCAAAATCAACTCAGACTATAAATAAAGTGGTATTGCAAGAGGATCAAAAAGGACTATATAGTAACAGTGATGATGGTCATGATGATAATGGTGATCATGATGATGATAATGACGATGATGATAATGATCATGATAATGGTAATGCTTTGTTTACACCTAAAAATCCATTTGTTAAATTTGTATACTGGCACAATCCCAATAAGCTCGTCCAGCGGCTACAGTTGTTGCATGCCTCACGTCAATCTGGCCATACTGGTCACGATTGGGAAATCAAAGAAATTGAACAAGAGCTTCGTCGTGCTGAAATTATTGTGTAATGGGTCTACCACTTTGCGACCACTTTCACCCCAACTCTTGTTTCTAATATTTGCTTATTTGCTTTCACTTTTACCTGAACTCTTTGGATCCATATTTGCTCTCACATTAAACTAGTATTCTTATTACCAAGTTGACTTTACTAGAGCTTAGTCTATGCTCGACAGTTGATATGGAAGTATCAGTGACTAGGTATGGTAAGCCTTACGCATACTATAAAGGATATTCATATATTGTGAAACGAACCAATAAAAATGGAACTGTTATTTGGCGTTGTTCAAAGCAACGTTCCAAACATTGTCGTGGTGACCTAAAAAGTAAAAATAGTGAGGTTTTAAGTGTCAGTGATCATCAATGTAGTGTACCGCATGAAACACAGTTGCCGTCGACAAAAAATCAAGAAAACCATATTGCTACTCAAAATAGTGCATTGTTTAATGATCAACGTTTAACCCCTGTTCTCAAAGTTATTTTTAATCCATCTTCCACGTCGCAAGACTCATCAACATCACAAACTATGCAAGAGGTAGTGTTGTTGTTGTCGTTTTAAAGAGTGGAACAACTAGGTCATCTGTTGTTGATCTGCAAGGGGATCAAAGTGACTAAATAGTAATAACCATAAGGTTTTTATGTCAATACAACCATTGTGGCTTCCCCACTTTTCGAAAACAACATTGAATGGACATTGCTAGAAAATGATCTACAACAAGCCTTGTGTTTAAAACTATAACAGACTATTGTAAAGTGAGAAAGGCTTGTATTCAGTGTGCATTTATTGTCATAATCATGTATACTCTGCAATGTTAAATATATTAACTTTGTATAAAATAAAACAGCATTGTAACATCATTTTGCATTTATTTACAAACTTTATATACATTTTTTTTTGGTTTCATCATAATATTTTTAAAGACAACACTAAACACTAAAACATTACTATTCTATACACATATTTTCTTTCTTTTTCAGTATATTGTCATTACTTATATTTTCCATTATTATTTCACATTATTTATTTATTTAATTAAAACGAACCATGCACCTATTGTTTTTAAAACCTTCATAAATTAAGTGTACAGGTTGTACAGCATTATTGACTTCATCAAAAACACTCTCCGACATATCATTAAACCGTATAGGCAGAAATGTCTCAAAGTTTTCACATACACAAAGTACACGATCACCATATGCTGTTTTCAATTTCCGAATCTTGATAATGCGGAATGGAATATGCGTTGGCAATTCGCTGAGCTTCTTTGTCTCTAAGCCACATGATTGTCCCACAGCATTCAAAACATTCATTGTAGTAGTCTATAAACAAAACAAAAGCATATCTATTACACTCTAAAACAGCTTTAATAATATTGTGCAATTAGGGATTTTGCACTATGCATGGCGAATAAATTATACTAGTTATGCAAGAAATGCCCTAACTGTAGCAGATACTACTTTTCTGCATATAGCACAAGTGTTAAGTTCTAATGCACACTTGACACAGGCTATCATGTGTCCACAGGGTAAAAATACAACACCTAGTTCATCTTGATAACAAATTTTACATAATTGTTGGTCACACTTTTGTATCTGTTCGTAACACAAGTCTTTTCTTTCAGCCTTATGTATTTGCTCCGCGTGCTCTAACTCTAAAGGCACTTTTATGTCTTGTGCTGCAATCACTTTTTCTTTACGAATAGTGTTCACAAATTCCTGACCTTTAAGCAACACCATGTATTTACAGTTTGGTAACCAACGAGCATGTTGCACAAAAGGGTCATCAGTCATTTGCCAATCCTTTAAAGCAAATCCACAATAAAAACATATTGTTTTATCCCCTTCACCAGTATAAAAAAATCCAGCTTCACTTAGCTGTTTGGTAGGGTGTTTTAATATTAATGGCCAAACATTTTTATAAGATTCGAAACGTTTTTCAACAGAGCTGTACTCTGAGTGTGCTAGTGCTTTAGTCTTGCAAACTCCCAATTTTTCAAAAGCACACGCCAATTCAACACTGTCTATGGCATATGGACCACATATATCGACACTACCGTTGGCTGGTAATACATCATTATTATTATTTATTTGTGATTCAGCAACGTAAGTAGCGGCCAAAGGCCTTGTGGTTCGGTAAAATGAATGCACGGGTAGGTTACCCACTTGCTTTCCAAGCATGTAAGGACAGTGAGGAGACCATCGCAAATGGTCTCTAAAGGGATCATCCCCTTCTTCCCAGTGTGAAAGTTCAATACGACAAAACACACAGCGCATCACATCTTCTCGGTTCAAGTAAAAAAAAACGGCTTTTGCAAGTTCATGCGTCGACAAAAAGCCTACAGGCCAGGATTCAAATGTTAACCATCGATCATGTTCTGATTTTAAATTCAACCCACGTGGTAAACCAACTTGCTCACTTGTTGTATTTGGTACTAACGCCATGTGTTATAATAAAACTTTTTCTTATTGTAAGTTATTAACATTGCACAGAGTACTTTAAAGCATAATGCATGCTTGTTCACTGTCTGTTCATTACGTTAATGGCACATGACGACACCTAAAAGCAAACAAAATAACCCATCACTCAATCAATCAATCAATCAATCAATACTTGTAAATAAAACGTTAACGTTAATTGACATTAATATATCAAAACACCATTAAAAATAAACTGTATGTTGGCACTAACAGTAACCCATGCACTTATTTTCTTTTTTATAAAGCTACAGTCATTTACATTCCCCCACCCTCCCTTTAACCAATATATAAACAAAAATGAATGTCATGTCATTTTGTTCACATTATCATGTTCAAACCTGTGGATATTCGTTGAGTCCATAGGGAACCACCCATAAATTAAATTTATTATTTTTATTTTTAGAAAATCCAACATGGCCTTGTACTTTTCCCAGTCAACAACAACAACATAGCCATTAATCAAGAAAGCAATCATTGTCCCAGTCATGTACAGGTAATGATTTTTTTTTTGTCTACGAGTTTTCAGTAGTGGTAAAATGGAATAGCATTTTTAAGTTGGACTTACCTGAGTTTTAAACAGTTCACTCTTTGGCAGTGGTTTCGCTTTAGTGCGTTTCTGTTTTTTTTCAGCGACTGCTACGGCAGTAAGGCTATTCTTTCCAAGTTTCTAAAAATAAATAAAATAAACCGCTATAAATACCTAAATTCAGGTTAATACATACATTTCATAAAATAAAACATAAAACAAAAAATGAAACAAGTTAGTTTAAAAAAATCATCTCACCTTTACTTGCAGTGACTTGTTACTCTTCCCTTTTAGTGGGCTCAAAAGTGCAATGGTTTCTTCTCCCTCAGACATGTAAGGTATGCCGGTTATCTGCAAACAAATAAATAAAATCATTAATTACTTAATCAATAAATAATTGCTTGTAAATATACATATATATTAATCAATAAATGTATAAATGAATAAGTATATAAATAAATACCTACCCCACAACACGGTTAAGTATTTTCCACCAACACCAAAACTGTTAAACAAGACCAGGGGTTTCATGCAACGCAGTGTGTTGAAAGGTAGTCCACCCAAGTGAGAGTGGAAATGATAACGACATGTCTTTATATATGCTACGTTGCATGTATAATCATTTTTTCCCACGCTTTGAACATTCTGTTATCGGTCACGTGGACAGCTAACGTCCCAGGCGAACACCTGTGGCGAATCAAATTTCACATGAACTTGTATTTTGTCACGTACGCAGCAAAACAGGATGTCACTTGTTAACAGTTATCGCGCACGTGGACAGATAACGTCTCAGGCGAACACCTGCGGTAGATCAAATGTCACATGGACTTGCATTTTGTCACGTACGAAGCAAGACAGGATGTCACTGGTTTAGCGTGCCTGTGGTTTCACATGTGTGCACGCCTTTCGCACTTCCCTGCCACCACGATGGTCAGATTATTTCACCTTCAAGCGTCATGGTCATTTTTTTCCATTGCACCTGTTGTCAAGTCAGATCAACGCCTTCCAATAAGCTCAATTGATATTCACCTCTTGCTCGTCTGCAAGTTTGTTTTCTCTACTCGCTTCGACCAACATAGAATCAAGTTCTCATCACCGTTTACACGTTAAAGGTAAAATGTGTGAAAAAAAACGCACCCTCGCTCTGTCATAAACCGACCCGTCGAAATAGCGATTGATCTATTGAACACAGCCACCGTGGTCAGCGACACACACACACACACACACACCCAGCCGTATCGTCTCTCTCTCAACCGCCACGCTTCATGGACATTATAAACAGGCAAAGAAAAAGAAAACGTTTTTTCAACATGTATGGCGTTAGACCCATGTGAATTATTTTTTGAAAAAAAATATCTACCACATTTGAAAGGGGGGCGTTAGCCCGAGTCCTAGGACACCTCGTACATGTCTCTAGCGTTATTGGTTCGTGAGATATCGGCAAAAATCACAAAAAACACGTGTTTACCCCCAAAATCGCGTTTCCCAATTTTTTTTAAATTACAACGAGTAGTTCATAGCAAAGAGGACGTTTGTCCGAATCCTTGGACCCGTCGTACATGCCTCTAGCGTTATTGCTTCGTGAGATATCGACAAAATCACAAAAAACACGTGTTTACCCCAAAACCGAGTTTCCAATTTTATTAAAAATTATAACGAGTAGTCCATAGCAGAGAGGACGTTACCCCGAGTCCTTGGACCTGTCGAACACGCCTCTAGCGTTATTGGTTCGTGAGATATGGCAAAAAGTCTAAAATCACGTTTTTACCCTAAAATATTCTGTTTCCCTCATTTTCAGAAACTTTAACCTATTACCAAAATACACAGGGTTTCGAGACAAGCCATTTGACACGTCATAGGACCAAATCCGACCATGCATTCGTGAAATATCAGAAAAAGTCTAAAATCATGGTTTTACCCCAAAAAAGCCTGTTTCCCTCATTCTCAAAACTCTAACCTATTAATAACATGTATAGGGCTTCGAGACAAGCGATTTGACACGTCACACGTCCAAATCCGACCTTGCGTTTGAGACATATCGGCAAACTTCGTAGGAAAGTAGGCGACTATCTGGCTCTCTCCTCACTACCAAAACCTCTTCTTATCAATCATTTTTTTCAAAGAGCTCGCCCTCTTACAAAAATCCCCAGTGCGCATGCGTAAAAAACAAAAAACAAAAATGTTCATCCATAGCGGCATCTCGTAAAACGCATGCGCGATATGAGCAACCACGTTTAAGTTCATTTTAGCAGCGCACCTTATACATGTCGTATTTGAAAAGAGACTTTCACTAAAAAATTACAATTTCACCCCCTAGTAGGGGTAGGTTTTATTTAGGGGTTGAAATGAATAGTCCATTGGAAAGAGGGCGTCAGCCCGAGTCCAACGACACCTCATTTGTCAAAATCCGACCATGGGTTCACGAGATATTGGCTTGGACTCACGCGGCGGCCATGACACTAAGCAGAACTCCTAGTAGCCCCCTACTGACAAAGTCTAGCATATGTCCATGTAGAAACATAAATATTTCCACTAATGTCTGTAGAAAAATAATTCAATCACCTCAGTGATTCTCCTCGCCGGAAACTTACTAAGTTCCACCTCGTAGCGCAGCACTTTCGTGACTATCACAACTTTGAAAATTACTTCTGCGTAGATCCGGCAACCATGTGCCTTGGCTCAGCGTAGCAGCAACTTGCTCGGCAAGTGCTTGTGTTGGAATGAGCTAACCATGCCTCGGCCGGCCGGCTTTTATTCAAAACTGTCAGGGTCACGCCGCATCAGCTGAAATCTGGAAATCCTCATATCTCTGGTATCCCTGGTCCGATTTACTTGATACTAATTGCATTCTCTTTCATTTGGCCGTGCCAGTAATCTGATCTAAGTCTCAAGTCTCTACTCCATGGCTAACTATTTAATCAATAAATAGCCTCGACCTCTGCTATTACTCGCTACGTCACTTGACATGCAAGTATCGGTAAATTCTTTCCAATTGCTTCGAGAAGCAATGTAGCGCGATATTCAAATATCTCAACTTTCAAAAGCGGCTGTAGCCTTTCCCTTGATATCTAGGTGTCTGAATCTTGGAATACCCATTCCTAGAGTTGGGCACAGTACGTCAAACTCATCATTGCCAGTGCAATACCATCATCATGTTTATTATTATTTACCACTATAACCCCGTTTAACGTATGAATTTCCACACAATTCCACAATAGACGACGAAGAACATAAATAGATAAGAAATATAAGTCAACGAAGAACAAATGGATGACTATCACAACATATTACACTAGTGCTATTATACGAATATGAATATATGCTGCTCAAAAAAATTAAAGCGCCACTTTTTTCAACGGCCACCAAATTTTGAAAAGTTGAGCTCACAAGCTCGAAATCTTTGTATGACATGTGTCCTGACGCCTACCAAGCATATGCTTCAGCACAACTCCCCAACTTGAGTAGCTTCGGGGTAGCGCCCCCAAAATCAGCCCATTTTCGACAACCGCAAATTGAAGTTTGCAAAAAACGCTATAGGACTTGTTGCAGAATGCCAAATCAGTCGAAAATGAATGAGACTTGCTCTTAAATGTTCCACAAACACGCTGAAATCGTTATATTTGACGTTTGGGCATTTTCAACTCCCTTCATCATACCCTAAACATGGACTACCATTGGGGGCGTCTGAGAAGGTACCGGGTGTGTTTAACCCCCTGAAAACCTGCACACCGTCCTCAGTTGCTGATTGCAGTAAGTTCTTAAGACCTCCGGTAATGTTCACCCCCCCCCCCCCCCCTAACACCCTTAACTGGCATGGGACCAAACCACTCCGTCTAGATTCACCCCTAAGGAAGGTTTTAATTGAGATGTTTATCAGTGCTGCGAATGGGGAGGTCTTCCCGTAACGTTTCAAAAAAGGAGCTGTGAATGTGTCACCACCCCTTCCCCTGCTACCCCCGTTTGTATGATTTTTCGAATCTGGCCCACTCTCTGATTACAGAAATAACAAAGATGGCACACCCTTTATCCCTCATAATAGCACGTGACGATAGAATGACCATGGAAGAAGACGAAGACGACCCCAATGGAACGGAACACAGAAGATAAAATTAAATATCCTGTAAAACCATATATAGGCAGGTTTGCTATACGTTCTATTCCTTCTGCACATACACACACCAATTCATCATATACGCACTGTAAACATTTATTTTCACCAAATAATATGAACAATCATTCAAGCATCATCATCCCGACTTTACAAGGAAGGTAACGTTCCAAATGCACCCTCACGGCAGAACATGAACTGTGGAGTGCTACGCAATTCACGGAGAGTCCAAACAGGGGTAGTTTCCCGCAACTACACTTATACATTTTTTCATACTTAGATATCCTTCCTACATTCATATAACACCCTCACCCTCATCCACACTACATCTGAATCTATATACTCCCTCACACGCACATCAATATCTGTAATCATCCCCCACAATCAACATCCTATTTAAAGTAATCACAAATCAATAGTCAAACAACTCTATATTACAGGTACAAAATGCAAAATATAAATATGTAAATCGATTGTATACGCCACAAACTCACCCATGCCACACCTACCCCTAGCACGGCACACTTACCTAACCGACTACGAGAAGAAGAAAAGAGAAAGGAAGAAAATAAGAAAAGAAGAGAAACTATAAAAGAACCCACACATCCGACACACCGAGGACAGGTAATAGTAGGGGAGGGGAATTGTTAAAGCCCAGCCCTTGACAGGGCCTAACTACAGCTTTTCCCAAATCCCATGTTAAAGGAATACGAGGAACAGATTAATCTTTAGATTACACACAGGTGAAGCAACTATTGCCTCACGGCCATAACACTGTGACTGCAAGTTTGCAACACTACAGAAACACTAAGCAAAATACTGCTGACAACGGACGACCTAGATGTGCCTTGAAATAAGGAGAGGACCCACGGACTCAGGACAGTTTGGACACGGACAGTTGGACAGTGAGGACCGATTGACGCCATTAGGCTCGACTTCGAGACTACCAGAGACATCACAGCAGCACCTCCAAGGGTAAGTGTGCCAGCTTTTCCCTGTTCCCTCCTCTGCCCCTTTGACAACACTTTTCCCTGATTTTAACGCATTAAACCCCAAGTTATAAACAAGGAATCTCTCTTTCATTGCCCCACTGTCACAGATCCTGATTTTCCTTCAACTTAGCACTGCAAAACACCTGACCGTGAGGGCTGTTCCCATTGGAAGTGCAGACCGGAACCTGGTCCTGACTCAGCACGCGACTAGCAAATGCGGCAAGTTCACCTACGCGTGCCATTGACCAAGCAAATGGCCCGCATACAAACCTATGGGGAATACCCATCCTGAGCCCACTTCCTTCCCCCCTGCACTCGTTCATCTCTACATCCCCCGACATTCAAACACCTTCTCACAGACACATCCCGTTCTAGGAAGTTGCCCTCTCCCGAGCCTAAACCCCCATCACCCGGCTACCCGTTCGCCAAGCACCGCCAGCCTACCAGAGAGGGTGGCAACCTGAACAATATGACACAACTTTCAGAAATTGATACAGTACTTACAGGACACTAATGGTGGCCAGCACTAACAGCTTAGCATTCTAGCATCAGATTAACTTTACTCATGATCTGACAACAGGTTTTCAAACAGATTGAGCCCCACCCAAGTACAGGGGTCTAGATCATGATGTTCCAAGCCTCTAAATCAGGGATTCTCAAACTTTTTCTGTCGCGTCCCCCTTCTGAAACATGAAATATCTAGCCCCCCTTCCCCCACTTATTCTCATTTCCTTCCTTAGCACTTCTCATAGGCTACTTCCCACAAAAAATAAAAATGATCACACAAGATCTACTGTGTATGCTACTGCCTAATTAGGATTTCAACTACCAGTTACATTAATAATATTAATTATAATAATATTAATAACACACAGTTCATTATTCTTATAGCACATCAAAGTACAACAACGTTTTGTAAAAAAAAAAAATGTCATGCATATGTATTACTTATGTTTATAAAAATAAAAACAACTGCTGCACGTGCAGTTATTGGAATTGAGCACATTTTGTTTGTTTCACTAATTAGCTCTTTAGCTGTGACACCTGTGTTCAGTAATGCTTTTCATATTTTAAAGCTCGTGACTTATAAATGACAATAGAAATAATATATACAATTTTCAACATTTGACTGTGAATTTGAAAATTGTTATGTTAAAACTCTTTACCCATGAAAAAGTAAAACAGGAGAATAAAAGTGTACATGGATCAGAATTCGGTAATTCTCAGACACTTACGGAGTTAGTGTGATGTGTGTGCTTCAATTTGAGATGAAAGTAAATCCAGTCTTGGTTGGATGTTTGAAACAGCAACCCGCAGATCCCCTTCCAGCTGCAGCCGAGACCGATGCTTCGTCTTGACGGATGCCATTGCGGAAAATGTTGACTCACACAAGTAAGTTGAAGTGAAGGGTAATAACAGGTCCACTGCGTTTCTTGATAAAATAGGATATTCATTCCGAATCTGCACCCAAAACTTTTCAGGAGACTTCGACTTAAATTCATTTCGAAGTATTCTGTCACTTGAGAGTTCTATTAGTTCCTCCTGTTCTGCCGTTGGCAGATGGGCTGTTACGTTTGTTTCAAACGGACTGCGAATCCATTCATTCTCAGTTGAAGGTTGTGGAAATCGACCCTCGAATTTTTCGCGATGGTTTTGGAGGTGTTCTACGACAATTCCACTAATTTGGCAAATATCTAACTCATTTTCTTCCAGGAATTCATTCAGACAATGAAACATCTCACAGTTTCCTTTGTCTATCTGGACTTTCCAAAGTTCAAGTTTTCTCTTAAATGCAATCACTTTGTCGCTTAGAATGAAATATTACTATTTCGTCCTTGAAGTGACACGTTAAGTTCATTCAGTTTTTCAAATACGTCAGCCAAGTATCACAGTATTAGAAGCCATTTCTCATCCAGAAACAGGGTTGCGAGTGTAGGACTGCTGTCCAATAGGAAAATACGAAGTTCATTCTTCAACTCCACAACGCGACGAAGGACTCCACCACGAGACAACCAACGTACCTCCGTGTGCAATAGAAGCGAATTATGGGTAGATCTCATCTCCTCGTAAAGAATGGAAAATTGCCGACTGTTTAAAGCTCGTGCTTTCACGAAATTTACAACACTAATTACATCGTTCAGCACTTTATTGATTTCCGGTTGTGGTACTTTCGAAGACAATGCCTCCCTGTGTATCATGCAATGTGTGAATTTCACAGAATTAGTAACAGCACTCATTCTTGCTCTGAAACTCTTTTTAGTTCCAGTAAATGCCGACGCCCCATCAGTACATATATCAACACAATTTGTCCATGAGAGGTTGTTGTCAATAAAAAGGGAATTCACAAGAGAAAAAATATCTTCGCTTTACAAAATAGAAAATCCTCGTTCATTTCATTTTCATGACAGTGGCGTACAAGAACAAGAAGCTGGGCACTGTTTACGATATCAGTACTGTCATCAAGTTGCAGGGCAAATTTTGCGCTATCATAAAGACGTGGTAGCAATTGATTTTTTTATGTCCGAGGCTATTACATCAATACGACGAGTTACTGTATCATTTGAGAGCGGCATCGACTTCAAACACTCGCCGAACTTTTCTCCATGCATGATCGCGCACATTTTCACGGCTGCAGGAAGAAGTAATTTATCACCAATAGTATGTGGTGATTTGGATTTTGCAATTAAATAGGATGCCTCCAAGGATGCTCTTAGAGCTTTCTTAGGAACTGTTGCGTGCTTTTCTAGGAATCTATCATTTCCTTTTAGTTGTTGCTCGTGGCGCTTAAAGAATGCTAAAGGTTCACTTACATAGTCTGGATGTATAGTCTGCAAGTGTCTCTTAAGTTTCACAGGCTTCAAACTGTCGTTTGCTAAAATCTCCAAACAAAGAACGCATTGAGGTTGTTCCTGATTATTATTCGAAAGAATGTTGGTAAAGCCTAATGACAGATAATCGTCTTGATATTTACGCACTTTCACTTTCACCTTGTGTGTAGAATTAATAATCCTGATGGGTGCAGAAGTAGACGCGGAAGAACAATGGAATTGGTTTAAATTCGAACGTTGTTCTTTTTGCGAAGGAGGGCAAACACTATCACTTTCATGGGGCCTCTTTTCACCACTTCTAATAAGCCACTTATCCATGGGTAATGGCGTTACTCGTGTCAGTTTATTGTAAAGTTGGCTAACCACGCACTAGAATTCACCTGTTCACTCACTGTCTTTGAACTGACTAGAAAGGCCTAGCTGAATTCGAATTGGCAACGGCAGAAATAGAAGAATCCATTCTTGGAATCCATTCTTGAAAGGAAGTGGCGGTCACATTGTCAAGCGGCTTATTGTCATTAAGTGTTTGGTAAGGAGATGTCACTGCGGGTGGCGAGTGAAACGGACCTGTGTGGGAAATGTTACTCGCCACCTTTTCTCAGAATTCCTGCTGGCAGGATCTACTGGTCAGTTCTTTTGAAATACGACAGCAAAGCTACGAGTTTATTATTCATGAATGGTCTTGGGAGCTACCTGCCTATGATAGGTTCATGAATATGAGGATAGTAATATTTGTTTCGGAATATGAAATATAAATATTTCAATGAAAGGTGGCACCCCCCTTTAACACCCTCTGCGCCCCCTGGACGGGGGGAGGGGGTCGTCCCTCCCCCCTTTGATAACCCCTGCTCTAAATGAAACACTCCTCTTTAAGACTTTTTGGTCTTGCATCCATGGTCGATCAACCATCTCCTGATCTCAGTGTTCTCAAGTTTCTGATGGCTATGAACATGTTTTTATTCTTATAACTTCATATTTTTTTGGTTGGGGTACACGCCCTTTTCGTAATTAGTTCAGCATAAGACCATTAAATCCCCTTATGAATAATAGGGAACATCCATGTGTTATTTGACTATAGGAAAGGGAGAATTAGAAGAACTGAACTTCTAGGGACTTTGATGAAGATGACTCCGAGTAAGAAGACCAAAATTAACATTTTTCAGTGTTGTCTTAATAACGATTGATAACTGTCAACCGTTCAACATGAATTGATGCCCTATTATATAAGAAGGGAAATATACTTATTATTTGCAGAGATTACAAGGATGACTTGTTAACGTATCATTCGTCAAGAGAACATGAGATCCAAGTCCGAAGTCCGTATCGTGTTGGAAGCCATTTTTCAGTGTTGCCTTAGTAAACGAAATATTTAATGCTTTTCAGTCGGTCAACACGATTGCACCCAATTGTAATGAGTGTTATTCCCAAAACCAGAAAAGAAGAATTGTACATGCAGGCCGAACATGTCAAATCAATCATACCTACAAGACAACAAAAATGCTCTATGAAAAACTGTTAAACCCCATAATGGTAATCAAAAATAATCTCAGATCTCTGACACTACTTCGCGAAGGTGCAGCAAAATCTTAATAAAGTTGAGCTATTCGTAATAGTAGGCTACTGTTGTGATTACCGATACTTAGTGATAGGGCCCCGAAATAGAACTATTTATCTTAATATCTACAGGAAAACGAGATTGCCAAAAAATACCAGAATGCCACCTACAAATCTCTAGAAGGCAACACTAAAAATGGCTTATAAAATGCCCAATCCACTAGTCATTCACCCTTCACCAACACTAATGTTTGTAATGTAAGCAGGTTATGTTGAATTTGGTTAATGGCGGAATTGATCGCGGCTGTGTAGTGGGAAGGACGACAGTCTTGAAAATAAGTGCTCAGCCAATCAGGGAAAAGTTTTGATTTGGAGTCCTTGCTCGGAAAATTTTTGTTTCACGCCTATTTGTTAATCCCCCACCCTCTGACCAAAATGGCGGCTTAACGAAGATGACGGGGGACCATTTTTAAAATTTCGGTAGACAAAAACACGGCCCTAGAGGCAGTGGTTTTGTTGGACCGGAACGGGCCGGAATGCCGTTCCGGAAAATATCTTCCCGCTTTAGAATGACGTAACAATTTTACATTCAGTAAGAAAATCGTTTATAATCTATACATAGCGCTGAAACGTCACGGGTGTACTCTAGCGGACTAATATCGCACCTTACGGTTTTATGTTCATAAAATACGGTCGCTTTTACACTCCTGGGGGTTTTTCTGGTTCTCTAAGGTTGGCTACACTGCTATTGGATACGGAGAGCGGGAAGTGAGCACAACAACTTTCTTCCGCTCGTTATGTTTGTGTGAATCCAAGTTTTATTTTATGTTTTGCTCGATGTGTTGCTGTGAAGCAGATATTACGGAATCTCTCTGCAGTTAATGAACATCAGTAGCCCCGTAGTACCTTTCAAGTTTTCCAGTGACTGTGAAAGTGAGTTGTGAGTCACAACTAGTGACAATGAGTTTACTTAAGTGGCTGGATTCAAAAAAACCTACTGGGGATGAAGATGAAGAATCAAAGAATACTAAAAAGGTGTGTGATGGCTCAAGTAAAAACGAAACTGAATGGAGTTCCGAGAACATAGTTTCATTAAAGACGTGAGTATAGAGATAGACCCTGGGTTAAATGTTTCTGGAACGTGTGATGCAGATTCAAGGGAGAATCTTGGTTATGGTTCTACACCTTCTACCATCGACTGTGAAATTCAAGGACCCACCTACCGAAAACAAGATTTTCCAGACTGTTGGAACGAGTCACAGTACCGTTATTTTTTGTCAGAGAACGAGTGGTGATTTGCAGGAAATAAAAATTTAGGCTGCAATATATGTAAAGAGGAAAGTAAATTAGGATTAGGAGTTTCTAAAGGGGCAGGACTTAAGTTAATGAAAGTATGGGTAGAATGCAAGGTTCATCCCAACGGAAATAATATTAATCAACAACAAACAAGCCTTAGGAAAAAATATTTGAGCACAAAAATTCAGAATCTCACAAAAAAGCTATGTTACAAAAATCAGAATCCAATAAAAGGATATTTGAAAGTTGCTTGGACACTATGAATGTCAAACACCTAGAAACCACCGTTCGAGTATTTCGAACAGCATACTCAATTGCGAAAAGAAATAGACCCTTCGTAGACCTACAGGCTTATGTTGAACTTCAACAATTAAATGGTTTAGATGTGGGACGAGTTCTTCATACAAATTTTAGTTGTGCTAATATTATTGAACTCATTTCACAGGAAATGAGAAATAAAATAGCAAAATCTATAACAGAAAATCAGAGGAAAATCAGTATTATGATTGACGAATCAACAACAGTTAGTGTAAAATCTGTGTTAGTATTATGTTTGAGATGTGCTCTTTCAGATAACTCTGAAGTTGTTTCCTTTTTCTGGGACTTGATAGAACTTGAATCAACTACAGCAGATGTTATTACTCGAGAGATATTGAATAATCTTTCTTCATATGGGATGAATGAAAACTATCTGGCAGAACATTTAGTTGGTCTAGCATGTGATGGGGCCTCTGTAATGTTAGGTAGAAAAAATGGAGTTGGAGCACAGTTTTTAAAGTTATTTCCAGATATAGTAATCTGGCACTGTTTAAACCATCGCTTGGAATTGGCCGTTTCTGATACAATGAATGAAGTTACAGGTGTTAACCATTTCCATTCTTTCTTTGACAAATTGTATTCTTTATACAGCATGTCTCCCAAAAATCAAAGGGAACTCAACATTTGTGCTGCTTCACTGGAACAAAGAGTTAAGAAGATTGGGAAAATATTTACAATAAGATGGGTAGTTTCAAGCCAGAGAACTGTAAAAGCTGTCTGGGAAAACTATAGTGCTCTAGTAAAACATTTTAGTGAGGCCAAAAATGACCACCAGAGAGACTCCAAAGAAAGGGCAAAATTCCAAGGTCTAGAAAATATGTTAACTTGTGTAGAATTTCTAGAAAATATTGCAATTATGTATGATGCTCTTGTTGAGTTAGCTGATTTGTCATTAGAGTTGCAGAAAAGAGAGACAAGTCTGACAGAGGCTCAAAATGCAATCAAGCGCACTATAAAAGTGTTTGAATCTATGTGTAACTCAGCTTCTGGAGAATACTACAGAACAGTTCTTAACGCAGCAGAAAACAAAAAGTTTAGAAACATAGGATTACATGATTCTAAAAAAGTTGTAAAAATTGACAGAAAGCAGTTTTTCAGAAGTCTTGTGAACAATTTAAATAACAGGCTTATGGAAAATATGTGTACATCATCTCATCTTGGTTCCAGCTCTAGTCAGCAGAGACATGAGAGAATGACAAAAGTTATCAGTGATTCAAAGGTACTATACAAAAATAATTGGCCCTCCACTTCTACTTTGGATATCTGCTATGGTGATGAGAGTGTCGGCAACCTTTGTGACTTTTTCCACATGTCAAACAAGAGGAGGTACATTAATGCTTTTAGAATGTATGTCGAGACCAAGGAAATTCCAGAGGAGCTAATGCCTTTAATCAAGACTGTACAGACCATTCCCATCTCTTCAGCAGAAGCTGAAAGAGCTTTCAGTACCATGAATGAGATCCACACCGAAAAGAAAAATAGGCTGCTGGTTGAAAGATCAAGCGGACTTATTTTCATAAGCAGCGTAGGACCTCCTGTGCATTTATTTAACCCACAACCATATGTCAAGTCATGGCTACGAAAGGGGAGACGTTCAGCTGATGAAGAAACTTGTCGGAAACACGAGGCCGCTGATTTTGACACCCAATACGAGTCCATTTGGAAATTGCTGAATTTATAAGGTGAGTTCCTGTAAATATTTTTTCCAACTAAATCACTGCCTAGAGGTGTTACTCTTATTCATGTGATCAGGATTTGTTGTTGGGCGTTCGGTAATCATGAGGCAAGTAATCAATCAGACGTAGACGCCAGCCCAAATATACGTGGCTGCGTTATTTTTTTAAAAGTGGAACGCGCAGCTATCTAGCAGTGCTGCACGCAAGCGCTATCGTTTATTCCTTCTGTACCCTCTGCTGCACTCTGAGCTCTCGTGCAGCTTAGTTTCACCTCGCTGCTTGCGGTTGATACTTTGGAACATGGCAGCAGGCAGGCATAACAATATAAATTCATCCGAATATTTTTGGAAGCGTTGTTGTACATGAGTGTACGACTGAATATCAATTTTGATAAGTAGAATCAAGCATAGGAAGACGTAGCATTGCTTTGAGATGTATAATCATACGAGAATTCTATTGATTAAATTTCTTCGGCTGTGTTCTGTGTTATGTTCCATGGAGGAAATCCCATACCCCATAAGAAGTTGTAGATTTGTGAATGTATCTTACATACAGTACGTCGTTACGAAAAAATATTGCATTTTATTTCTTCGGCCTACAAACATTATTTTATTTGTTGGTGTACATATCTCAGTATGGTAGCAAATATCTGTACATGGCCGAGTGACGGCAAATTCTGTTAGATTTCTCATGAAAAATAATATGGACACTAGCCTATTTTCTTTCCCTCAGGTGCATTTTAACTAGGTACACAAATTGCTTCTCTCATTTGTCTTCCATTCCTCCCACTGTATGTATATTCATATTCACATCCAATTATACATAATTATTTTGGCCATAACTGTGTGTATTGAAGTTCTTGTATTTATGGTAGAGATCGGGCCATTTAGGAAGAAGGCTGGTGAGGGGAAATGTGCGAGTGAGAAAGCTAAACCGTGGGAGTGAGAACGCTGACTTCCCCTTCTCGCTCGGTGTTGTGGCGACGTACAGTCGACCCGAAATTTTTGTCATAGTGGACGTGTAACTCCGCAGATTTTCAGTTAGTGGAATTCCCTTCCAGCTGTAAATTACAGACATATCTAGCCGAAATGTATTTATTTAGATAGATTTATGTAGATAGATTAAGGAGTTAGAACATATTTATTCTAGTAACTGTCAAAATATTTTTCGTGTACCAATTTGCATAGCCAATGGTTTAAATTATAATTAGATGTAGAATTAACTTTACGACGCTGTAGATGTATAGTGTATAATATGGTTTGGCATAACAGCAGGCTTCGGGAGTCAATAATAATAATAATAATAATAATTCCACGAACCTACTACGCTGTCGTAGCAGGCGGAGAGGTGATACTCCGACGTGGCGCGTCCCAGGTGGCGGTTGGGGGGGGGGGGGGGGTCCTCACCGGCTTGCCGGCGGACTTGAGCGAAATAAAATAGCTCTCGCGGACCAAACACACTTAAGCCAGAGAACACCTAGAGGCACCTCTCGATCTCAACAATCGAGTAGTAATTTCGTGATCTTATCTTAAGATCACCACTAGTTGTATATTCAACTTGTAACTAAGGCATGATGGAACTCACACTACTAACGCAACTACCCCAGGCCCCGGACACACGTCCGGTCTTTCTCGATCATCGGATTCTGGGGGATCGGGAACGAAATCATGCTTCAGAGAAGGATCGGAGCTTCTCAAAATCTCTTCGCCCCAAGAAAAAGAACTTCTTGGGTACTATTAACATCAATACCCTGTTGAAAACAGGAAAGCTCAAACAACTGACTGACGTCCTGGACAAATTTGATATTCAAATCCTAGCAATTCAGGAAACACGATTCCAAGATGAGAGCCATTTCGACTCAGAAAACTTCAGGATATTTAAGGGTAAACCAGCCATTAATATCACAGGCAATTTATTAATGTTTGGGACGGCTTTTGCAGTGAGGAAAACTATCTTAGATTCAGTTATCGACTTCACATCGCCATGCGAAAGAATTTCAATGCTTACAGTAAAATCAAGCAACAAGGCATATGCCTTGATAAATGCCCATGCTCCCACTAACATAGACAATAAGAGAAATCCACAGAATGTAGAAGACTTTTGGGAATTACTAGAGGAAACTACAAGTAAAATCCCCAAACATCACGTGAAAATCTTATTAGGGGATTTCAATGCACAGGTTGGCAGAGAGAAGATATACAGATCAATAGTAGGACTTCATCCCGCACATCGGCGGACTAATAAGAATGGAGAGCGTCTAATAAACCTTTGTACATTATTCATGCTGAGACTCATGTCCACGCACTTTATGAGACCATTACACAAAAAGAAAACCTGGAGACCACCTAACCCGTTATTAGGGGAATTTCAGATAGATCATGTGGCTATTTCCGCAAAGAACATGCTGGAGATTCAGAATGTTAAGGTACGGAAGGGAGTGGTAGATTCCGATCACTACCTCACGCAAATCAAGGTTCGGTTCCAACCAAACAGATCCAAACCTAAAGGCAACCGGTTTCCAAGAGTTGATCCGGACTGCTTGAGGAAGAACGCCGAGGTTTTCGTACGAGATTTACAGGAAGAAAATCCTAGGGAGTGGCCAGACCTTCGCAAAACATTACAGTCATCAGCCATGAAATTAGGACAACCACCTAGGAAAAGAAAGCACAGATGGTGGAACACAACGTGCGATGAAGCCGTCAATGACCGAGTCAAAGCATGGCATCAGTGGAATGGACATCGAACAGTGGAAAGATGGGAGAACTTCCTAAAAACTCAAAAACTGACCTCTAAAACAATCCGGCGCGGAAAACGTGCCTACAACAAAATCAGACTCGAAGGGTTAGAACAGGATTTCCAGAAAAACCAAACTCGAAATTTTTACAAGACATTCCGTGAGGACTTGTCAGGGTACAAACCACCAATATTAAGTTTCCGTCGACGCAATGGACGACTAGAAACAAACAGTAAGGAGAACTGCAAGATACTGGCTGATTATTTCCAAACTCTACTGGACTGTGATCCTCCAGTGGAAAGACTGCAGTTTGAAAAACCTGTACCAAACCCAGACTCACTTCCCCCAGCAACTCAAGAAATAAAAGAGATAATCCAATCGCTCAAAAATAACAATGCCCCTGGGAACGATGGAATAACTGCTGAGATGTTGAAAATAGGAGGAGATGACCTCATAAGGAGAATTCATACACTCCTAACAGAAATATGGGAGAGCGAAATAATTCCGAAGGACTGGAAGAATGCCATTATCCATCCGTTGCATAAAAAGGGCGACCGAGCGGACCCCAACAACTACAGAGGTATATCACTTTTACCAATTATATACAAGGTATTATCTAAAGCACTCTTAAACAGGGTAGAACAACAAACTGATCATTTGATTGGTGAATACCAGGCAGGCTTTAGGAATGGTAGATCGTGTTCGGGAAGCAACCTAGGGGGGTCTGGAAGACCGTCAGACCTGGACAAAAGGGAGTGTGATGCGAAGATGCAGTCCAACAGCATCAAGAATACAAGGATTCATCAGAAGAGAATCCTCATAGCCTCTCCACTCCAACTCCAAACACTGACCTGCCCGTGGTGTCCCCTGCTAAGCCGAGCAACCCAGTGGAAGGTTGGGTAACCAACCCCAGCGGGAAACTGGGTCGGTGAACAGACTAGTGTTCGGGGGACTGAGGGTGTCTCTCTCAGTTATTTATGTTTCCCAGACAAGTTATGGGTTGGCGCCAGGAAGGGCATCCGGCCGTAAAACTTTGTCCAAATAAAAATATGGCAAGTTCTTTAAGTTTGGCCTCGGAGACAGCTAGGGCGTTCCCCACAGGCGACGCGCAAGGAGATCGCCTGCCCCTTGTGAAAAGAGTGCGAAGGCTACCGAGTCATGGGCGGACTAGGTTAAAGAAGTTAGCTCACCTTAGAGTAGGTACACTTAATGTTGGATCAATGACTGGACGAGGACGGGAGATTGCTGATTTGATGAGAAGAAGGAATATCGAAATTCTATGTGTACAAGAAACTAGGTGGAAGGGAAATAAAGCAAAAGAGCTTGGTGATGGCTACAAATTACTGTACAGTGGAACGAACAATCTGGGAAGGAATGGGGTTGGCATCATTCTCTCGAAAGATATGAAGGCTTGCCTGACGAAAGTCCACAGGAGAAATGACCGGATAATGAGTATCAATCTGTGCCTCGAGGGTATATTTAACATAATTTGTGCTTATGCCCCTCAAGTTGGTTGTGATGAGGACGAAAAGGATACATTCTGGAATGACCTGGATGAGGAAATCAGTCGCTTACCAGCCGAAGAAAGAGTTATTTTAGGTGGTGACTTGAATGGGCATGTGGGCACTACAGTAGGAGGAGAACTAGCAAGGAGAGTACATGGAGGCTGGGGATTAGGAAACCGTAATGCGGAGGGTGAGAGAGTGGTAAATTTTGCAATGGGAGCAGACTTAGCTATATGTAACACCTTTAAGAAATGTGGACAGCAGCTGGTAACTTATAAAAGTGGAGGGAATGAAAGTCAAATCGATTACCTCATGTGTAGAAGACCACATCTGAAGTAAGTGCAGAACTGTAAAGTCATAGCAGGTGAACACGTAGCTCCGCAACACAGAGTATTAGTTGCCGATTATCAGTATGTCTGCCTCAAGCCATATGTGGAGAAGAAAACGGTGTCGAAAATCAAATGGTGGCGGCTAGATGACCCTATTCTGTGTAGTGAGTTCAAAACTGAAGTTTTATGGCAATATCAACACATAGAAGGAGTTGATAATTGGTGGAAAGTGAACAGTGAAATAATACGCCGAGCAGGAGAAGCCATTCTTGGTAAAACCTCCGGTAAAGTTGCTCATAGGGACAAAGAAACTTGGTGGTGGAATACTGCAGTAAAAGAAGCAATAAAGGCCAAGAGGTTTGCCAAAAAAGCCTGGGATCAATCTGCGACAGATGAAGACAGAGAACTGTACAGACAGGCAAATAAAGATGCTAAGCGAGTGGTAGGGCAGGCAAGGGCAGATGCTTGGGATGATGTATATGAGGACTTGGAGAATACCAGTGGAGTGAAGAAGCTTTTCAGGATAGCGAGGGCTAGAGATAAGGCATCGAAAGATTTTACTCATATTAAGCAGATGAAGAGTGGTGAGGGAGTAGTTCTTCATGATGAAAACAAAATCAAGAAAAGGTGGGAGGAATATTTCAATCACTTACTAAATGAGGAAAATGATAGGCTGTCTTCTGGTGATGGTGTGCCCTACCAGAGTTTAACCACTGGAATTAGTAGAGAAGAAGTGATGATTGCTGTCAAGAAAATGAAAAAAGGAAAAGCCACTGGTCCTGATGAAATTCCAGTGGAAGTATGGCAGTGTCTTGGGCAGACAGGAATAGATATGTTGTGGAATCTCATGCAGCAAATTTATTCGGAAGAGGTTATGCCCATGGAGTGGAGGGAGACAACACTGGTCCCTATATATAAGGAAAAGGGCGACATCCAGGACTGTTCTAACTACAGGGGGATAAAGCTGATGTCCCATACCATGAAAATCTGGGAGAAAATTATCGAGAAAAGGCTTCGAGAGGACACAACGATTGGAGAACAACAGTTTGGGTTCATGCCAGGTTGGAGTACTACTGATGCCATTTTTGCACTCCGGCAACTCATCGAAAGGCATAGAGAGAAGAATAAGGAGCTACATATGGTCTTTATAGACTTAGAGAAAGCCTATGACAGAGTTCCACGCCAGGAAGTCTGGAGATGTCTGAGGACCAAAGCAGTCCCGGAAAAATATGTGCGGCTTATCCAGGACATGTACGAGGAGGCTAAAACAAGAGTCCGGAGTAGCGTCGGGTTGACTAACTGGTTTCCTGTTCAAGTTGGGTTGCATCAGGGGTCAGCCCTGAGTCCATACATATTCAATCTTGTCATGGATGTCCTGTCTGATGGCTTACGTAGTGCAGCACCATGGTGCATGATGTTTGCCGATGACATTGTTTTGTGCGACACCAGTAGGAGAGAACTGGAAAGGCGACTGGAGAGCTGGCGAGAAGCCTTGGAGACCAGAGGCATGAAAATCAGTCGAAAGAAAACAGAGTATTTGTGCCTTGGTGGTGAGGGCAATGAATTAGTGCAGATGGATGGAGTAAGCTTAAGGCCAGTCAGTAGCTTCAAGTATCTTGGGTCAACCATGTCTGAAGATGGCAACATAAATACTGAGATTAACCACAGGGTTCAGTCAGCCTGGATGAACTGGAAAAGGTTTTCTGGCATTCTGTGTGACAAAAGGCTCAGTATAAGGGTAAAAGGAAAGGCCTACAAGACAGCTGTGAGGCCAGCCATGATGTATGGTGCGGAGACATGGGCAATAACTAAGTCACAATGTCATAAGCTGGATGTGACTGAGATGAAGATGCTGCGCTGGATGAGTGGCATCACTAGGATTGATCACATTGCAAATGAGAAAATCAGGGGCACAGTAAAAGTAACAGAAGTCTCCAAGAAGATCCAAGAGAGAAGACTGCTGTGGTATGGGCATGTTATGCGTCGAGATAACAACCATGTAGGAAGGAGAGCGATGTCTCTGGTTGTGGATGGCACGAGGAATAGAGGCAGACCTCAAAGAAGATGGACTGACAATTTCCATGAAGACCTAATGGATAAGCAGTTAAGGGACGACGATGTGTGGGACAGAATAAAATGGAAAAGACTTGCCAGAAACATCGACCCCACTTGAAGTGGGATAAGATGATGAAGAATAATAATAATAAGAAGAAGAAGAGATCGTGTTCGGAGCAGATTTGGAGCCTAAAGACGATATTAAGGATACGCCGCAGTACCAACACATTTGTCACCTTCGTGGATTTTAAGAAGGCGTATGTTTCTATTGACAGACAAACTGTTCTGAACACCCTAGAAGAGCTCAGAGTGGACAGGAAAACCAGGGAGTTAATCCGCCAGACTCTCACTGACACAACATCTCAAGTGAAGTTTCTAGGTGAACTATCAGAGCCTTTCGAAGTACATACCGGAGTTCGACAAGGTGACGGCCTCTCCCCACTGCTTTTTAACTTAGTGTTAGACAAAGTCATCAGGGAGTGGGAAAACAACATCAAAGGCATAAGCATTGGTACTCTGGAACAGAAAATAAAAGTAAAATGCCTAGCTTTTGCTGATGATCTAGCTATCTTTACCAAGACTAGTGAAGAAACCAAGTATGCCAACCAAGTATGCCATAGAGAAGTTACATGAGTTAGCATCAAAGACAGGACTCCAAATATCGTATGAGAAGACGCATTTCATAGTAAATCGAGACCAGAATATCCCGAGATCTCCACTACATACCAACTATGGAATAATTAGACACGTACCTTCCTTCAAATATTTAGGAGAAATTATTGTACCGTCTGGATTGGGCAGGAAAGCTAATTTAGAAAGAGCTACCAAACTTCAGAAAGCATACCGAATAACATGGAATCACTATAATAAAAGAGTGATGTCACGAAATGCAAAACTACGGCACTACCAGACAGTTGTTCTTCCGGAAGCATTGTACGCCTCCAAAACTATATCTCTAGGAGGCCACTCTCAAATTGGTGAAATCGAAATCCAGGAACGTAAAATTCTCAGGAAAATATATGGCCCCGTTTATGTTAATGGTATATGGATTAAAAGGAAAACCACAGACTTGTATACAGTAATCAATAAGTTCACTGATACCATGCGTAAGAGACGATTGAAATTTTATGGTCACATCTGCCGAATGGACAACACCAGATATGCAAAAAAACTGCTTGATATAATTAATTCAAAGAAGGTCAAAATCAGTTGGTTAGAAGAAATCAAACAGGACTTAAAGGAAATAAACATTACAGAAGATAGCATCATGAATCGCAAGACTTTTGGAACCCGAGTTACAAATCACACTTTCGCCGAAAAAGCTAAAAAGACCACTGGAAAAAAATGGACGGAGGAACGTAAGAAAGGGCATAGCGAGTTCATGAGGAGATTTTGGGAGGAGAAGAAGAGGAAAGCTCCATCAACCCGAGGCAACAAGTTCAAGCGCGCTCCCTAAGTGGGCAAAACGAAGAAAGAGGAAGAAGAAGAAGAATAATTACTTTTGTTACTAGGCGAGAAAGCATCGTTAGACTATATGAGCGAGTTTCTAGCTCCTTAATGCCAAGATGATGTTTTCTCTCTTGTTACACCACTGGAAATTAGAAAGGCAGCGCCCACGTCTAAACAGCTGAGTATAAACTTATGCACTGAAGTGTCCTTGCAACACGAGCTCTGGAAGGCGGGACTACGCTGCGCTGGATCGTCGTAAGTGCGCATGCGCGGCCAAACTCCTTCCTAGCTGGTCGGATCTCCTACTAGGCGATATCAACAAGGATGCCACGACCAACTCAGAATACACTGCCACTAAATTCTGTACTTGACTGGGATAAGAATCGTACCAACCTCTTCTCAGATGTCCTTATGAGGCTCAATGTGTGGTATTCCAGAGCTGGGAATCAAACAATCTCAATACATATTTCTGGACCACAACAATGGCAGGAAATTCAAAACGAAGGGACCTGATCTATGTTGGTGGAAATAATTCCTGGATATCTCTTGAGCACCATGGTAGCCCTCGTATGTTTCCACCAACGAGCTAGAGAAAGGTATATAGAGTGGAAATGGGGCCGCCATTTTGGAAGCAGGTTGAACTGGCAGCCGCCATGATATACACTGTCAAGAGGGTGGGAGTCAGGGAGGGAGAGGTGTGACTAACGAGGCGTAATTTAAGATTAGGCCTACGCAAGACCTGACAATTTAATTTGTACATTGAACGAAAACTACCGTAACACAACATCTTACAAGACAATACGCTACGTTGCTTATGCACAGTACATTGCATGATTTCATTGTCCTTTAAAAAGAATAAGTTTTGTGTACAACTGACGCACCTGTTGACCTCTCTCACGTTGAGCTGTATTTCTGCAGAAGTGGTGAGCCTGCATTTATAATACTGTTTCACAATTCCCTCGAATAGCATAGTGAGACTTTTCCCCAAGTTCAGTAGCTGTAAATAGATGGTCAGATTTCTGAAACAGATAACCCGGCAGCATAGCATGGGCATCTGTCTGCAACTTCAGCATGAGATTCTTCGTGTCCTTTCGCAACATACTGTCATTATTCCTGATGACAATCTCAGCTGTTTTACATAATTCCACTACATCATTTGATGGATTCAAAAGGCCATCTTTCACGTCTTTCTCTTTAATCAGTCCTTCTTTCTGAACATCTTGACCCGATAAAAGCACTTCTAGGCATTCAAATACAAGTTAATTTACACTTTTCGAACGACACTTCCTGCTATGTACCGGTACTGAACAAAATTTTCTACATACATATCGTTCATAAGCATACCCCGCCCAGGGGCTCACAACTTGTGGGACGTGGATTGGCGACCACGGGACCACAGCTGAGACTGACATTGCTTGCAAATCCACCCGTCAACCTTCCTTAGTCACCTCTTGTTCTCTTCAGGCACTAACGGTATCCGAGACCAGGAGAGTCTTTCAAATTCATGTCTTATTTGGCCCTTGACTCATCTTTCCCTCATTTTTCAAGGGATCAGACCTGTTCTTTTCATTGTATCTCCTGCCTTGTGCACAAGACCCTAATGAGGCACGGCTTGAGCAGCCTCTTGAGAATTAGACATCGTTACCAACGAGCTAGAGAAAGGTATATAGAGTGGAAATGTTAGTTCCTGCTTCTGCAAAGGGAATCAGAAATGTAAATATCACACAAACTTAAACTGCTGCATCACGCTTTCGTTCAGAGTCTACCTCATTAATTTATGAATTTGGATGACATTTCTTACCTGAAATACGACACTCCTGTTGTCTTATTACTTATAATCGTACAATTGAATGACGAACACACTGACGGTATGGTCTATGTATTTTTAAATAAATTTAATTCAACACATGTTCCTGCACAGCCCGAATAATCGCAACAAGCTCTTGTCAGACGACTTTTTGAATCAAGGCCGCCGTAACTCAGGTTGCCTCCGCCCAGAGCGCTGTTACGCGGCTCCTTGCCTCTCTATATTCCTTTCTCTAGCTCGTTGGTTTCCACAGTTGTAAGGCCTAGGGAAGGGGATTTTGATTTTACATGCTACTTTGTACATTTGTAAATGCTTGTGAGAATATTGAAACTAAACCATACACTATATGTTGTCCGGTCACAATCAGAGTAGGCCTACTTAGTTTGTAGGCTATACAGCATTCATACACCAACTGTAATGAACATGAAGAAGCTTTGATCCAGCAAGTTTGTGGGAACATATGAGCTGCCATACAGAGGGAAATTTTAGAACATGAAGGCTGGATATGGCTGGAATCTTTAACACACACAAAAGTTAACGAGCAAGATGAGGATTAGAGGGATTCATTTTCCTATCTGAATCAGAATGTGATCACACATTCAAAGCTTCCCATGCTATGATCCTTGCTGTAAATGTGGTGAGAGCTATGAACACCCGGAGGAGGAATTGCAATTTAGTCAAGGAAACTAAGAAATAATAGAAGACTATCTGATTAGCAAAACATCATTTTAATGATCGGTAATGGTCACAATTGTACCATATGAAGTCAGAGTATGACTATTAATGTAAAATAAGATTGTTTTTATTTGTCTGCATAGCAAGGTACACCGATTCTTTTTCTGGAACCATATGGGCTGGAAACTTCAGATTTTTAGTTGTACATGGTTCTTGAACGATGGTACAAAATTTTATGTAAGTCGTACTCTGCATCTTGTGCAAAGCATTGAAAGTTTGGTAACTGTGTACCCCAACTCACACTTAGAAGCCGAATGATTGCATCATGTAACTTCATTAATGTGGAATTTCGCTCTTGAAAATGTATCACATTGTCGGCTCCTAAAATTGTTTTGTTCAGTATTTCATGTTATTAACAGCATCTGCTAGTGCCATTGTGGAATTGCCAAAGGAAAATTCCTATTGGGTAATATGGGGTTCTTAGGCTCCAGTAGTTGGACATTGACGTGCAACAAGGTAGGCTAATATTATTGTGTAGCAGTCAGCAGTAACTTATGACTTGTTAAAAGAGTTTCACGTTTAATTTTCTTATGTACAGACAATTGAGTGAATTGCAAATACAGTGGCAGGAGGTATTATTAAAGAAAATGTGTCATAAACATTTCAATAAAGCCCTTCTTTATTTTGCTTATCTTGTGTGTACCAAGTTTCTTTTTCTATGTGATACAATTTATATAGGCTTATAAGGCCTAACCTACACACATAACATCCAACACTGGGTGCAACAAAGTACTGTGTATGAACTTGTAGGCTAATGAATGTTGTTAGAGAGAACTTGCTGCTTATTGCCTTCTGATGTCGGAAAATTCAAGGAGTTGGTAAGAAAGCACCAGATCAGGAGACACTGATGTGCGGTACATGACTTGATGGATGGAGGAAAGTGTAAATTATGATTGCGGTATTCTTATTTTATAATTATCTCTAGTATTATAATAATATTTTCTTATTGCGAATAATACTTGTATTCTAAAATGTGTTTTTCAGTTGTATGAATGATTTATTTCGTTTAGTTATTATAATTTGCCACCATGGACAGCTTCCAAATTTGCAAATGTGACCTACAGAATATTGTTTTACCAGTGATGTTGGTCCTTTGGTCTAATTTCTTAATTGACACAGTCTAGGCCTACTGCATTTTATGTTTTAGTCCGCCACCATAAAGGCAACATGAAGTCCAACACAGTAAATTATGTTTACTTCTCGATTTTATTCTTAGGTTTCCAGCACCACTAGGAAATCAATACGGTAGTTGTTCGAATAATCTTGGAATGAAGGAAAATTGTATAGGAAATATAAAAATTGAATTCTGGCACAACTATAAGCACAACTAGGCTCAGAACCCCTTGGCCATCACCCATGTCTCACTGGTTACAAGGGGCGAAAGTCTAATAACACTTTGCATCATTTGGACAGGTGATGGTTGAGATCAATGTTTTAAGGAGTGTAACAACAAGGTCACCTCCACCTTTCGACGTACAGTTTTGCTATAGAAAGAAGAGTGTCGATTCCTCAAAAAATTAGGGTAATTGGTAAAGAAAAAGGCCGTGAAAGACTCCCTAAGCTTGGAAGGTCCGAAGAGAACAAGAGTTGACCAAGGGAGTCATAGTTATTGTTTAAATGGGTGAACAACGATGTCATCTGCCCCACTGACCAAGCGAGATCAACAGGAAGATGAAAGAGGAGCCAGGCACACAAGTAAGTAGATGTACTGCATAGCCTAATTCAGAAAAGGCTCCATATTTTTCATGCTGTTACCCACAAGTTGAGTGGCCAGTGGAGATCATTAGTGACTTGCACAGGCTACTGGTGAAGCCTACTGCAGCCTGCTGGAGTAGCCTATGAGACTGCACGATGATAGGCCTACATTTCCACTAGCAGCATAGCAGCAGGTTAAATAGGAAATATTGGTAAGAAGGCAAAGCAGTGGAGAGTTGGTCGTCCCATTTTCTAATTTTTAAATCCAAGTTACGTTGCCCCATAAATGTTCTGGTGAATATTATATATATGGTACGGTAACCTTAAGTTCAAGAATTTTTATCTAAACGCTGCTTCCTTCATGAAACGATCCTATTAATGAGACTTGAATAGCGAAAGCAAGGGCAACTCAAATGTCATGGCCTAGGCCTAACCAAAAAATTGCAAGCAAGGTGAAATCCTAGTGAAATAAACAACATCACTATGCATTCACCATCAGTTACATTTTTATCTACAGCTAGTTTTGATGTAGAGCTTAACTTCGCTGCTGATACAGCGCTGCAAATTCTACTTTAAAAATAAACGCAGCTTGTTAGTAGTTTCTGAGGTACGCCACCGACATCATACTTCTGTTGCCCTGCTCATTGCGGTCTTTAGTTCCACACACAGGGTAGAAGAGATTTTAGGGGCGGTGACGTGAAAGAACTTAATGGGTGCAGTAGGAGACATTCAGTACTTTTTATTGCTTGTTGGTCTATGAAGGACATAGAGAATTGCACTCTACGGCGTAGCATTGCATGTTAATTCGCACACCACGACTGCGATGAGCAGCTGCAGCAATTCTAGGGATCGAAAGTTCGCATCCTGGGACTGACAGCGGCTATTCTGAATATGCCTATCGAGATTTTCTACACTCCTCCAGAAGACTGTAAAGTTCCAGGGCATCTACCCGAAATCTAAGTCCAAAATTTAGATTACAATTTCGCACATTGATACAAGCACCTCTATAATATAAGTTCTCAGACAAATTCTACACACGCCCAAGTACACGGGGCTACATGGCCACGATCTCGCAAAGCCCCTAAATGAATCAACAACAACAACTAACCTATATACTAGAAGAAAAAAAATATAAAAGGTGGAATGCGGAAAATGAAAAAAAAATCAACAAAAATAAAATGTGCTCAAACCTCGAGGAATGAGGATTGAGGGACTTGGAAAGGAGTAGAGCCGTGAAAGGCAGATAGGAATGGGAAAATGGACGGGATTCGCCCAAAAGGCAATAGAAAACTGGGATTAAACAGACTCAGCTCGGAGTCCCTAACTCCTGATTTCACCGGCCATGACCCCTTACCACCCAGGGAGCGCCACGATCTATGGGGTGTAACAACTTGCCTTCTTTACGGTCACACACAATATGAAGTAAAACAAGACGAAATCTGACCTCTCGATAAAAAGGAAAGAATAGACAAGGGCTAATAAAGACGGGGAAATGAATCAGTTGCTAGGTTTCGGATATATCAATACCATCGGGGTCAGAAGAAAACAAGAGTCGACCAAGGGAGATTGACTGGAAAGATCGAAGAGAGGAGCCCGGTACAAATAAAAGGAAGCAATGCAGACTCAGTCGAGTCCCATGAGCGCTAACCCACACCCCACTAGTTGTGAGCTTCTGGAGGGTTACCCACGTACATAAGGCTGACAACCACGATGTCCCAAAGCCTGGTAATGAACCAACAACAACTCAGTTTTTGTGCTTAGTAATTCGAAAGCCTCCACATTCCCGTATCGACACGCTATCTGTTGACGAGAATGTGAATCATTGGTAGCTGCATCCATAAGCCGGTACTTCTAATTGTTCTGCTGCCCTGTTCCATCATCGCATGTGTTCCTTTATGGGTATTCTTCATGTTTTTTGTAGAATTGTGCCTACAGTTTTCAAATGTTTGAAAATAATTATATTCCCTGTTCCTTGAAACTCGACGCCCGATCAAATCAATATTGCGCCTGATTTTCGCCTGCAGTGATTGATTCGTTCCACGAACTTCCGTGAACTGACCAACAACAAAGTGCCTTCTCACAGAGGCTACTGTGTACGGTAAGCTACAATTTGAATATTTGGATTGGGCGTCTAGTTATCTCCAACCTCTTGTATAGTCATGTTTTCTTGGCAAGACCGTGCTAATCGCGGCCACATGTGCCTAGGCGGTTCGTTATTGACAGGTACCGTAAGTAAACAATCAAAGAAGCGTACCACCAGCAAAAATGTGGGAATTCTTATAGCACGATACCTCTGCAATAGTTCTGCTGCCCTGCTCATTCAGGTCAAGAATTTTGACCTTTCGCTTACAACCAAAATCTTAGCAATGGGAGGGATACGGCAAATACGCTGCCAAAGTGGCGTGTCTAGCAACCCCACGGGGACAGCTACGTTGGGTGCAAGAAACTGGTTGCTAATGTTTTTATAGAAGCTGCATTAATCCTGCGCAGTGCCTTGAAGTTTGTGGATAAAAAGGTGTAATATGCGTGAAATGAGGCAAAAGCCTCCCGTGAACATCATCTACACCTACAGTGTTAGAACTACAAAATAGAAGGGAAACTTTTAGGATAAAGTTCGAGAATTTTGCGAGATAGTATGAACCAAGTTGAGCTCACTCCAGAGGTTAGAATAGGGATGTATAGAACTAGCACCGATAGAGCGCACTGCTGTTGTACTGGGTAAGCGCTAGGTGCTCTTCATTTGTCTCCTGTGTTCTCATGCCGCTAATATCCACGAATTCAAGTCGTTTAAATTGCTATTTTCGTGACTATGCCGAGCTATTGCAGTGTTCCTCTTTGCAAAAATCAAGGAAGCCCGTTATCGTTTCACCAATATTAACAAAATAAAGAAATGAGGAAGAAATGGTTACATGCTATTAGAAGGAAACATTTCGGTGAAGAAAATCTGACCGAAAATATTAAAGTGTGTTGCCATCATTTTCAACTCGATGACTTTACGAAAACTGTGTTGGGCAAGTGTGATTTACAAAGGGAAATAATTCCTACCTATAAACTGATTAGATATTTCGATAACAACCACTGAATTTATGCGTTTGTATTTGAAGGTAAGAGAGCAAGATTAAAACCGGGCGCTGTTCCATCGCTTTTTCCGTGGACCACGAACACAACAAAAATAAGGAAGAGGCCACACACAAGAAAATTGCCGGATTACCACGATAAGCCTACAATGTCGAAATCTGCAGAAATTATATCCATTGAAGTACGGCACAGGAAGAAATCGTCAATATACAGGAAGAAGTGAATGTAACATATTTTGTAACTCCCATTTTCAAAGGCATCAATACTCGGACAAATACTTCAAGAATACATTTCACAACATTAACAGTCACAAACGTATTATCGTTGGTTTCTTGAAATCAGAATTAATCGTCAACTTCCATCTGCCCGACGGAGAACGTGGTACCGGTAGTGACTGACTTCTACATTCTTGAGTCATAAGTTAGTCAGATGAATGGAAACAGTTCGTGGCCCTAAAGCAGGGATTCTCAAACTTTTCAAATATTGTACCCCTAAGTCGTTACGAAGGGGTACGGGAACGATTCGTATTGAGAAATTGACAAAATTACATAAGAATCAAACGTTGCGATGAATTTTGAGGTATACAATACCGGTATTAACTTTCTTTGATAATGTTTACACCTTAAAACACGACAGTTTCATGTGAGCTATCAACCTAAGAAGAGACATGAATCTTAGTCTATAAGCAAGGGGAGCAAGTGAATATTTAAATGTCTATTAATGATTTAAGTCTTATGGGGATATATTTATCAATATAGGCCTACAATACTCAAGAATTCTGACTCCTATTCATTATTTGAATAATAAAGCGTGTTAGAATTTTATTACCGTTGTAGCCTATTAATTCTTCCTTCCTCCCGCTAGTTTTAGCACCTCTAGTCCGTAGCTCATTTTGCAGCTGTTTTTTACAATTGCATAAAGGCAAAATAATTGATTATGGGTCACCTTCACGTCCGTCGTGTAAATAAATAACTAGTATTGTCCCAGGCCATAAATCTTAATATATCAAGTATTTCATATAACGCCATCACACACATCCGTTACCCAGCATGCCCAGCATGCTAGACTAGTCACCTGGAAATCCGCGTGACGCGTCACTCCTGACGTCACGTAAGACTCTCAGATCTAGCAATGTCGAGAATGTTGCAGATGCTGAGATTGACCCAGCACATATCGGTCCCAATACCACATATCTTTAATGGATATCAGGAAGTACCGGTAGCTATTACTGGGAAGTAGGCTACTCCCCTGCGATTCAAGTTAAAAGCTCCCACAGATGTGTGGGTGTGTTTTTCGCCCCTCACAGTATTCGTTATTGGCCAACTGAGTTTAATTGCAGTTGTAACAGGTCATTTTATCACAGGTTGTGGTGATTTATGTAATACGGTACGAAATGGCAGGTAGGTGGTGTTAGTGGTTATTGAGGCATTAGCCCCTAACAGGAATGGACGCCGATTTTATTTAGTTCTGTTGGTCAAGCAATGCATTTTAATGATGAAGGGATGTGTAGTATAAATATTTTCTAGATAATGTGTTTGTTAGTGTAGGCCTAGCTCATGAAATTCATTGCTTGACTCGAACCTAAGGTATAATCTGGCTACCTCTGCATTAGTAAGGCTGGAGAGAGATCATCTCAAACATACCGTAACTTTACAGTTAGTTAGCAGGTTTAATTGGAGGCTTGTGGTAAGTAATTCATATTTTACACCAAGAATAGTGTAAAGTTCTATATCATTGCCCAATATTTTTTATTTCCTTACTCCATGGGCTTTACCCGCTCTTCACTACCATAAGAAGCACACTCCCTCCCTTTGTTATGCAGGCCCATTACCAGCCTAGGAGATTATTCCTTGTGGAATAGTGGAATTCAAATGGCCAATCACTGATCCATTTTGAGTGTACCATACAAATATGCATCAATTACTTTGTGTGATATATTTTACTAATGTATAGGCCTACAGTAATAAGATGTTGGAGAGTGTAAAATCTAATGCCAGAATATAGCCGCTTACTGTAGAAAGAGACAATTTTATGCTGCAACCTGAGCAGAATATGTGGCCTGTAGAATGGTATGGAGCTGCTACCAGAAAGTCTTATTCAATGTGGTAACTGGAAATTGTGTGAGTCATCAAGTATCGTACCTCATGGATCATCAATATGGTACCGGTAGGCCCTACTGGGATTCTCAGCATTTCCCTACATCAACTCTTTGGCCCATTTCATACCAAGTAGACTACTTGTACTACTTTGACTGTCCGGCACACATGAAAAATACAATGATATACACCCCACCTGTGTGAATGTTTGTTAGGATTGCTCATGGCGATGTAGGGTGGCTATTCTTTTTGTTCTAAATCTCTGCAATCTCATATTTGAATGCTGTGGTCTGTACCCTCATTCAGGGTGCAATTTTTTATATTTTCAGGAGGGGAACAGGATGTAGTGTGTTGACTGTTCCAAAAGCCCAAATTGTACCATGCTCTCCTTCAATGGAAGAGGTGGGCTATTTCAATATTACCATCACAGTTTAATCGCACATAATAAAAAATGAATACATTATTATTACTATTGAATATTTCTGCTCTATTATGCAACTCATACCTTTGGTTAGTGATTGGGGTATTTATTAAATTCTCCACGTCTGACATTAGCTGCATAACAAAGTCTTCAACTTTGTGGGAGCAGGTTTCATCCCATCAAGCTTTTACAAAGTACCCTGCAGACAATGCGAAACTACCTTACATTTTAGTACTTGTAGATTTTATGCGATGAAGTTGTAACATGTACTGTGAGAAATTGATGTAAGTTACAGTATAATTGTAGGCTGTAATTGCAACCTGGTGTTGGACCTTTCTACTTTGGGCAGTCTCACATTCCTCTCCAATGTTAGACCAAACGAGTCCTATGCTCAATAAAAGGCTATACAATGCATTTAGAAAGTGGTACTAATAAGCATTTTCATGGAAGCTTTGTCCGTAATATTACAGAATTATTGATTCAGGCCTAACCTGTCATTGAAGAAATATTTTCTCAAGTCAACAGCCTTATTCATTGTAAAGAACACTGTTGGCATGTGGAGACACCAGGCATTTCAAGCCATATACAAATTAAAAGTGGCCTTAGGGTTGGAATTTATTAGTTGATTGATCCTATAACTTTAAGGATATACTTCCTATTGAAGAAGTAAATATAACTTAATGTCTCAAAAATGAGGATATCAAGAAGAAAAGGCATGAAGGATCACCAGAAGTTAATGGCGCTGTGAGACTTAAAACCTGCAGCAAAACTGTTGTATTGGGTTAAAACAAATCATGATATATTTTCCTCGCCTTATGTTATCAATGTGCTTCCTGCATCCACCAATGGAATAAAGTGATAGGCTATATCATTGTAACTGGCCATCAAACAATTAATTCATTAATATTCAGTTGCGTTTATTATGTTTGCATTTTCCCATAGTAGCTTGGAATTTATGTGAATATAGGCTATAGGTGGATGCGGATACAGTTTGCATGGCTGTGCGGATAGCGGATACGCTGCGGATAATGTGTCGAGTAAATTTGCGGATAGTTTTTAGAATACAAACTTACGATAATATTACATATTTGATATGCCAATCTACAGCTTCATGATTAAAAGAGGAATACTCCTATAGCCTATTGCGTACGAAATATTCAGGCACGTATTGCACTTCTACACGAGAAGATTATTTTACTCATATGCTTTCAACTACATTTTATTAAGTACCGTATGTTTGTACAGGGTCTTTTTTTTTTTAGGTCGCTCCGCAGCACCACGAGCACGGCACGGCTGGCGCAATGACACTCCGTCCCTAGCCGTATAATGCGCGCTTGATTATCGCTAGCGTACTGCATTAGGTCATGACGGGATATGTCTCTCGGCAAATGAGTCACCCGGCCGGGCTATCGCCTTCCGTGCATGTTCCCGTGATACTCGGAGCGACCTAAAAAAAGACCCTGTAGTAGATGGTCTTGACATCTCATCATCATCATCATTCTCACTGCCATTATTACTATACGTACGAGATATAATGCTGTCATTAAGCTTGTTAGTTCATCGTTGTGACATCATTAACATTCCTCAAACCAGCTACTTCGCCGTCTAAGCTATCCTGGAAGATCTGGTTCCAGGTTTATCTGTAGATTTATTTCCAACTTGGCACTGAAGCACGTTGGCTGTGATATTGCAACGGAGAGCGTTATGACATCAACTATGCGAACATGGATGGGTCAAGAAGCAGAAGGATGATGACTGACTTGGAATTTCCGGCCAAATGTCAATCCCTTTCTCCAAGCGTAAAGGGAAGCTAACTTAGTGAATGTAGCGAGTATGAACATCATTTCACCAACATGGATAAACTATCTATTAAAATAAAACAAGGTGGATATTCAATAGTGCGTGAAACAAAGCTCAAGTCAACGATCAATCAGACATTTGGTTACGTTTTCAATGGAAACGAATAGGTGAACGATATAGTGGGATGTTTTACCTGTAAAAAAAAAAAGTGTATTCATACTCAGGACACAAATCAGGCACATCAAACTTACTGAGGCACAAGTGCGAAAGTAGCCATAAAAGAATAGGCAGTTTTTTTTGTCTAAAGCGGAGGTCAAGGAACCAGAAGTGTCATCCAACTTGAAGTCCCTTGCAATGAAGCAAATTGTCAGGAACGACTTTCTCCTCAAATGTTTAAATGTGTTGGTTTTACACTTTGTGCTTTATCGAATGAATTAAACATAATATTGAAATATCATCGGATTTGGATAAAAGTCATGCGGATGCGGATAAGAGTCATGCGGATGCGGGGAGGATAACAGTCGTGCGGATGCGGGGCGGATGTGGATAACAGTCGTGCGGATGCGGGGAGGATGCGGATGACAGTCGTGCGGATGCGGATAACAGTCGTGCGGATGCGGGGCGGATGCGGATGACAATCGTGCGGATGCGGGGCGGATGCGGATAACGTTTTGTTTATCCGCGCAGGGCTCTAGCTATAGGTACACATACTCAAGTTGATTTTTCTTGATACATTTCATAACTTACTGCTACACACTCTTATAGAACGCATATTGATCTCTAGCTTTAGAATATTTTTGCCAAGACCAAATAGTGCATATTAATGCACACATCGTTTGGAAAATGTACAGTATGTTTAAATTATTTTATACAGTTTCACTCCTATTCAGGAACGTGTGGGAATACATCTCTTATGAACTTAGGGGTGGTGGTACTCGGGTTGTACTGCTTATAAGTGGGGAAGAACCTACTGACAGGGTCAATATTGTTCTTCTTTTCCAGTGGTTTTTCCATTGTATTCTATCTCTGTAGGACCATGATTTTTTACGACTCTACTACCCTATTTGCCCTACTGTATCCATTGTGTTGCCAGCACCTTCAGATAATAACCTTTGTAGCACCTATTATTTGTGTATTTTAGAGAAATATTTTTGAAAGGTGCTATCTTGTAATGAAATTGTGGTTTAAAGATTTTCCCAATCTTTTGCGTGGCTTTCTTTAGAAGACTATTTTTGAATCAGAAAGATGTAATGTGTGACAGAAAATCTTCCATAGATTCAAGTTGCGAGTTAGGGTACAAAAGAGGACAAAAATCTTTTGTGGGTGTGCAGAAGTTTCTTAAGAACAACTGATTAATCTGTCAAGTGTTCATGTCTTAGTATTGAGCAGAAATAATATTGTCTATGCAACAGTATAGAAGTGGAAGTATTTCAGTCTGAAAGGAAACCAAAATCGAATGGTACCGGTATTCAGCAGTCTTATTATTCGGGTACAGAAATAGCAAGGATTCAGTAAAGGCTCCTGAACTTATGGAAATAAATCAATGGAAATAAAACAAGATTTCGTTGGGGGCGTTCTGTTCACCACCCATATACAGTATAATTGGTTGTTAGTTCCTGTGGATGGGCTGGTTGACAAAGCATAACATGTGAATTCTCTTTTGCTATTGAGCTCTTTTGTGGCGCACCAGCCAATGTGTAAACTATAATCAGTGCGCTTCTATTTATCCCTGCTTGATTCTTAGGAGTAAGGAACAATACGGTCATCAGGTTGCTCTACGTATTGTGTGAGAGCTTCAGATATTTTCATGTCAGTTATAGTGGCTAACATTTCGATCTAGGATAGGAAAAGTGCCCCATTACTCAAAATTAAGTACGGTAAGCCTCAATTGTAGGCTTCTTTAACCTGTTAATGAGCACACAGGTTAGGGATTGTTACATTGATTTGTTTTCAAACAAACTCGGTGTTGTGGTTAAACACACATCTTGTCTTGAAATGCAGTCCTTGTTCCTTCTAAAGCCGTTGAAGAGATTAAACACTCACACAAAATATTATGGTGTTCGAAGACATTTTTTCAGTGTTGCCTTAGTAAACAAAAGTTTGATCGTGTTGACCGACTGAAAAGCATCAAACTTTTACTCACACAAAATATCGTAAACTGTTCGTTTATGCATTGATAGGCATTTTTCTTTAAAGTTCATTTTATTCATCACTTACTGGTAACTTTCTTTTCCGTAGGATTGATCATTCATACGGGACGTGATTCACAACATCCAGAAATATTATATTTTCATGTTTTCACTTAATTTAAGTTAAATATCGTAGGCCACATCTATAGGACACATCTATAGGCCACATCTATAGGCCACATCTATAGGCCACATCTATAGGACACATCTATAGGCCACATCTATACGCCACATCTATAGGCCACATCTATAGGCCACATCTATAGGCCACATCTATACGCCACATCTATACGCCACATCTATAGGCCACATCTATACGCCACATCTATAGGCCACATCTATAGGCCACATCTATACGCCATATCTATAGGCCACATCTATAGGCCACATCTATAGGCCACATCTATACGCCACATCTATAGGCCACATCTATACGCCACATCTATAGGCCACATCTATACGCCACATCTATACGCCACATCTATAGGCCACATCTATAGGCCACATCTATACACCACATCTATAGGCCACATCTATACGCCACATCTATAGGCCACATCTATAGGCCACATCTATAGGCCACATCTATAGGCCACATAAATAGGCCACATCAATAGGCCACATCTATAGGCCACATCTATACGCCACATCTATACGCCACATCTATAGGCCACATCTATAGGTCACATCTATACGCCACATCTATACGCCACATCTATAGGCCACATCTATAGGCCACATCTATAGGCCACATCTATACGCCACATCTATAGGCCACATCTATACGCCACATCTATAGGCCACATCTATACGCCACATATATATGCCACATCTATAGGCCACATCTATAGGCCACATCTATACGCCACATCTATAGGCCACATCTATACGCCACATCTATACGCCACATCTATAGGCCATATCTATAGGCCACATCTATACGCCACATCTATACGCCACATCTATAGGCCACATCTATAGGCCACATCTATAGGCCACATCTATACGCCACATCTATACGCCACATCTATAGGCCACATCTATAGGCCACATCTATAGGCCACATCTATACGCCACATCTATACGCCACATCTATACGCCACATCTATAGGCCACATCTATACGCCACATCTATAGGCCACATCTATACGCCACATCTATAGGCCACATCTATAGGCCACATCTATAGGCCACATCTATAGGCCACATCTATACGCCACATCTATACGCCACATCTATAGGCCACATCTATAGGCCACATCTATACGCCACATCTATAGGCCACATCTATAGGCCACATCTATACGCCACATCTATACGCCACATCTATAGGCCACATCTATAGGCCACATCTATAGGCCATATCTATAGGCCACATCTATACGCCACATCTATACGCCACATCTATAGGCCACATCTATAGGCCACATCTATACGCCACATCTATACGCCACATCTATAGGCCACATCTATAGGCCACATCTATACGCCACATCTATACGCCACATCTATAGGCCACATCTATAGGCCACATCTATACGCCACATCTATACGCCACATCTATAGGCCACATCTATTCGCCACATCTATACGCCACATCTATACGCCACATTTATAGGCCACATCTATACGCCACATCTATACGCCACATCTATAGGCCATAATATGCATCTCGTATGCAATATTTTACGAGTGTATTGGACAACTATGTTACATTACTGTGGAAAATATACTTTTCAGTGCTCTCCTGTCTCTGGACATCCACGCATATGCACTTTTATACGATACAAACAAGACATAAGGACGGCACAAAGACGAAGCAAGCTACAAGGGAGCCATTTTATATTAGCCCAGTTGCTTAGGAACGGAGCGTCAGTGACGTCGACTTCAGCAGGGAAGGAAAGAAAATACTCTAAAGCCTCACAGAAGCTGAAGAAACTGAAGAAAAATCAAAAGCCAAACAGTAGGGCAGCAGATAAAGAGTATAGGCCGAAGGGAAGGACTTACGAAGAATCTTGAACAAATTTCAGATGCAGATAAACAGGCACTTTTGAAGAATGAAATAATAAAATCTGTAGAAGAAAACATTGGTAGAAAGGAAAGAATAGGCAGAAAATCATGGATCGCTCAGTAGGGCCTATACGGTACACTAGAATTAATGTATGAAAGGATGAAGCTCAAGAATGCAAGTGATGAAAGGGGAAAGCAGAATACAGACGTCTGAAAAGAGAGGTAAACAAGAAGTGCAAGGAAGCGAAAGGAGAATGGTTAAAATAGAAATGTGCAAGTATAGAAAATTGTCTGAACGTGGGAAAAGTAGATACAGCTTATCAAAGAATTAAGAGTACTTTTGGGGAAAGGAAGACTAAGTGCTTTAATATTATGGACTGAGATGTAAAACCTTTAACAGATAGAGAAGAAACGTTTCAATGAAGCGTTTGTACAGCGTTGGTTGAGAATGGTGTAATGGATATGGGAGAGGAAATTGAAGAGGCTGAGAAAGGAGATATGATATTGAGATCAGAATTTGAGAGAGCACTAGAAGACTTAAGAAGCAACAAAGCACCAGGCATAGATGATGTACCGACTGAGTTGGTACGTTGCGTAGGTGATGAAAGTCTGATCAGGTTATTTCACTTGGTATGTAGGATTTATGAGACAGGTGAGGTACCCTCTGATTTCAAGAAGAATGTTATCGTCCCTATACCGAAGAAAGCAGGAGCTGACATGATTGCCATACAATCAGCTGAATCAGCCATGCTTCAAAGATCCTGACTAGAATAATAAACAAGAGGATGGGAAGACAAATAACAAACGAGTTGGGTGAAGACCAATTTGGTTTCAGGAGAAACGAAGGGACAAGGGCAGCTGCACTAAGCCTTAGGCTGATCGTGGAAGGTAGAATGAGAATAAATAAAAGAACGTATGTGGCATTTGTAGACATAGAAAAGGCTTTTGGTAACGTCGATTAGAGTAAGTTGATTGACATTTTTAAAAGGATTGGAATAAAGTAGAGTAATAGGAGGGTGATCTACAATCCATACAGAAACCAAACGGCAGTTATTCGAGCCAAAGGACATGCGAGGGAAGCTGGTTTTCAGAAAGGTGTAGGCCTAAGGCAAGACTGCAACTTATCATCCTTACTTTTCAATCTGTACACTGAACAAGCAATAAAGGAAGTTGGAGAAACATTTCAAGTACCGGTACCGTAGGAGTAAAGATTCGGGGAGAAATAATTTAAGGTCTGAGATTTGCTGATGACATTGTCATTGTAACTTTAGCCCAATCACCTGAGGATTTGAATGGTTTGGATTCCGTCTTGAGGAAAGAATCCATTGTGGCTATCAATACATTTAAAACAAAAATAATGGAATGCAGCCGAAAGCAATCAGAAACCCCTACTGACGTCAAATTGGCAGGTGAAAGGCTAAAGGAGGAAAGTTCTGCTATTTAGGAAGCAACATAACCAGTGATTGACGAAGCAAACAGCATATAAATAGTAGGGTGGCTCAGACAAGGAAAGCATTTCTACAGAAAAGAAATCTGTTGACATCAAATATAGATTTAGTTATTAGGAAGTCATTTTTGAAAGCTTTTGTCTGGAGCGTGGCGCTCTATGGGAGTGAAACTTGGTCTGTTGGCACAGCAGAAAGAGGAGAATAGAAGCGTTTGAAATGTGGTGTTACAGGAGAATGATGAAGATCAGATGGATAGGTAGAGTAACAAATGAAGAGGTATTAAGACGAATGGAAGGGGAGGCGACTGCTAATAAAGAGATAGGTTGGTAAGACACAAACTAAGATACCCATGAATAGCAAACTTAATTATGGAACGAGGGGTCGAGGACAAGAACTGTAGAGTTAGCCTAGATCAAGGATAAGCTATGATAAGCAGATTGTCACGGATGAAGGATGTAGAAGACATGTAGAGATGAAACGATTAGCTCAGGACAGGGAGTCATGAAATGCTGCATTAAACCAGCCAAAGACTGAAAGACTCAAACTAGTGACCTGGTGAGATCGTACCCCGTTAGTCCACTGATGCGAAACGCGTTGCTCGAAATGGTGATCTGATTGGATACTTGCCTGAAGATTAAAACCCGCCCTCTAGCCAATCCTGTTCAAAAAAAAAAACAACAAGAGTGAGGCGTAACCATTGGTATGTGTGTGTGTATACAGGTTGGTCATGCAAAGATAACATGCCGAGAATGCGAATCAGCGATAGCTTCACTTCCCGCCATTCATTAGCAGGCATAAGAATCAAGCCACTGTGAGCGGGCACTAGAAACGGTACCTCTCTCATACTTCAGCTACCCTGTTTATTGCTCGAGCTTTGTGACCACAGGTCTTAGAGTTCGTCGCTGCACGTGCAATATCCGCTATGTGACAAAGTTGATCAATTAATCAATTTGACGATCTGAGGGTCCAGCCTACCATAGCAGAACTAAAGACTCCATAGCACAAAGTGTGACGTATCGCAGCATTCACATGTGAACACATCTCACATCATATAGATTTGCCATTGCAGGAACAGAACCTCCGCAATTTGAAACCATTGAGGGAGAACTGGTTCGAACCCGACCAGTCCCCGTCGCAGAAACAACAACATAGCACATGCAGTCTTGGCTCACACATGGCCAGCTACTAATTGTAGACAAGGTGTCCTAGGATCCCACCTCGACACTTACCAAATATTCGTTGAAAACTCGCACACTATAGTCCCACTGTGCAACTCGTATCGAAGTCACATTACCAATTTCGTCGTCAATAAAATTTTCTGGACCTCCCCAGATCCCGTCAAATTATCTACTTAAACTATCTAAACCTCAGCGTTCCACACGGGAGACGTTACAAAACCTGCACTTGAAAAATTAATCACACTGCCCGACGCTAATGCTCGAGATGATCTCACTCAAAAATCTACATAAATTACACAGTTACGCGCAACGTTAAACATTCAAAGACGAAGAGTTATACCTGTACCCATACCTTTGTCTTAAGAGCAGGACCTCTCCTCTTTCCCTTTTCTATATGCCTTTCATGGCTCCACTTCTCCATCCTCATTCTTCGAGGCTGGCTGCGTGGCTCAGCGGTAAAGTTCTCGCTTGCTGAGCCCGAGGTTGCAGGTTCGTATCCAGGCGCAGTCAGCTGGCATTTGAGGGTGCGCTAATGCGAGGGAGCCGTATCAGTAGATTTACTGGCACGTTAAAGATCCCCTTCGGGGCAAAATTCCGGCACCCCGACGTCTCTAAAAGCCAGAGTAGTTAAAAGGGACGTAAAACCAATAACATTATTATTATTATTATTATTATTCATTTTTCGAAGAAAAATCCACAGCCTGCTTCCAGTCGACCGATCGGGTCAGGGAATGGAATGAATGAAGCCCCATCTTGCGGCGAGGATATGAACTGTGCCGGCTGTGAATCATGCCACAGTGAGCGGGCACTAAAACGGTACCTGTCGCACTCCTCCGGGACAATGATTAAATGAATGACAGATTAAATGAAATGATAGTGGAGAGTGCAGCTGGAATGAAAGTTTTGACAGGGAACACCGGAGTACCTGGAGAAAAACCTGTGTGCCTCCGTTTTGTCCAGCACAAATCTCATATGGAGTGACCGGGATTTGAACCACGGATCCAGTGGTGAGAATTCGGCGCGCTGTCACCTAATCCACGGAGGCTTTTCATTCTTCGATGGTTTAGAGTACTTCCTTCCTCTTTATTATTATTTCCGATTATTCCCCTTCAGGAGAGCGTGAGAACTTGAGCCAATCACAGCTTCACTTCCTTTTCCTCTCTTCTTTTCTTCCTCTTCATTTTAATTTGGCTGATTCCCCCATCTCTAAGTTTGTGATTATTAAACGAAAGGTCAAACTCTTGACCTGAATGCGCAGGGCAGCAGAACTAGTACGGAGGTTCTCCTGCAATGATTGGTCCTTGTCACGTGGTAACTATGTGACTTCTCTGAACTGACTAATGACAAACCGTCTTCTCACATGACTGTGTTTACGATTTGATCGGGTGTCAACTTTCCTGGAACAAGGAACAGTTCACATTGAACTTAATACCTCTTGTGTAGTCATGATTCCTTGGCAAGACCGACGGGTACTTAGGCCTCTTTCACACGGGGCCACCATGGTGGCGCCACCAAGTCTTTGTAATATTTTTTTAGCCACCAAATACGCCACCAGCCATGAGCCAGTCTTGAAATGGAGGCGGAAGAAGCAGCACTTGCTGTTTTTCTATATATCAGGTATCCACACGTCTGGCCTGGCCGCACAGGAAGTCGCGTCTCGTGTGAAAAGCTCCGTTTGACTCAATGTAAACATGTGGTGGCACTGCCAGCTTGGCCGCGCCAAAAATCGCATTGCCCGCCACCAGCAACTCTGGCCGCGCCACCACCACCACGTGTTAAAGGTTACACTTGAGTTAATGCAAAGACGTGGTGGCGCGGCCATGGTGACCCCGTGTGAAAGATGCCTCCTTGGGCGTATCACTGTTAATCTTACTAGACGTTAACGAACCGCCCACCAGTGAAGCAGATTCAAATGATTAGCAGTGAAACTCCCAGGTAGGCCTATGTGGATTTGAGGAGCCGTCGGTCTTGCCTAGAAAGCATGATTCCACAAGAGGTATTAAAGTCAATGTGAACCATTCCCTGTTCCATGAAAGTTGTAGCCTGATCCAAACGTAAACACATGTGAGAAGACGGTTTGTTATTGGTCTCTTTAGGGAAGTTGGTGCATTCTTGGAATCCACGGTACCTGAGATTATAATTTTCAATGCTTTTGCATGTTCTTTCCTTCCTCTTTGTCAGACACCAACAGTGATCTTCTGTTCTCTCTTAGGGGTTCAGGTCGCTTATATTTTGTATGAGTCTGTTCCAGATATATATTCTATGACCCACCTAGCGTCGTATAGCAACGAATCTCTGAAGCTCTTCAACTCTTCCTCGCGCAAGAGGAATTCCATATCCATTTGGCTACCAGATCCTGTTACCATCGCCAGCTATTATCTCCATGAGCAAGAGGACTACGTCTACCTCTTTACTCACCATGCTGTGCTAGTATCAACTGTTATCAACTCTTTGAAGACCAGCTCAGCAAGAGATCATTTTTTGTTACAATATTGGCAATACTTATATGTTCTCCTTTTGTCTCCTACCCCCCACTCTTTTCCCCTTCCTTGTACCCTCTGTGCTTCGTTGAGCAGCTCTCACTACTAAGTCGGCAGTTGATTCGATCAGTCAGGGCTCAACTCAAGCCAGTCTCCTCAAACCAAGAGACACTTTCTTCACTCCACGCCATGTTTGAACTCTAGGCATCCGTCAAAGGGATCTTCCCTATCAACATTTAACCAAGATAAGTACAGCTTCAAGTTTTAACCTCATCTTCATGATTTTAACGATTACATGCTTTTAACGATATTTTATAGACAGCGTGAGATTAATTATTTGGGGCAAAATCATTCTTCGAGGGATTTGCTATGTTGAGCTTTTGTCTGTCTAAGCCAAACTCAATTGAAAGTAGCTTTTCCTACGCTAACTAAATGAGAAATCTTCTCACCACGTGGGATATTATCTAAATACCCGCTGTCTATAATTCACCAAGCTAGTTCCTCCGTTGGATTTTCATTAGCCCCATTTTTCTGCTAAGATCGTTCTGGAACCTTCCAAATCTTGTACTTTATCTGCAAGTCCTGCCGTCATGTATTTCTCACTTACTTGTGAGAATGCTATTTAAAATTGAAGAATCTCACTTCTAAATTACTACAATAGTGAATTTTCGTCCACCGCTGGAATTTTCTATGGCACATTTAATTGTAATTTACAACTTTCTCAAGAAATAGACTCTCGCCTACCTAGTGAAACCAGATATTTTCATCATTGCAATAACTTTCTTTGTCATAAACTCTCGTGTTTATACAGTGAACTTCTCATATATTTCAACGAACTATAGTGAAAACCAGTGCTTGCTCAACTTTTCTACCGCGTCGCGATCGTCCGTTTATATTCAAACAAGGCCATGAACATTTTTCCTCAATCCCCATCTCTCTTTCCTAAACCTCTTACTAACAATCCGTAATAAACTTTTAACTTTAGGTCTGTTTCAACGAGGTGTCAATCTATAGATGTGCCCTCCCATTTTTTCTCATGTGTAATTAATTAATCTCTGTACAATTACGTGTCCAGCACACGTTTCAAACTTACATTGTTTCTCCCTTCAAATTAGGGAAAACAATTCTTTCAACTCTTGAGTGAGTTATTTTTAGGTCTCACGAAATGTAAACTGCCCCATTTGGCTCGTGATTTCTAATTAAACATAGGAAGTCTAGAACCTTCTTTTTGATTACCTCTTCAGGTTTCACAGTAAGTGACCTGCCCTCTTTTGTATAATTCTCATAAAGTAATTCTGTTTAAATATAAGAAGTTGTAGTGTACCCATGTGAGTAATCTCGGTGGATAATATGCATCTGCCTCCAACTAGCATCAGCTCTCAGGCGTGTACGGTAACCCCAATTTAGCAGTGCATATTTTGGATTTGAGGCTAAAAGGTATCAACTCTACAATGATAAGGCACAACTCTATTCTAAAACTTTAATTCAATAAAATAACTCATGGCTTCAAACACAAAACAATACCCAAAAAGCATAAAATAAAGCAAACAAAATTTTTACTTCCACAATCCATAAGTAAACAAATATAAAATCACAACAAAGTCATACCTAGCCATAAGGCTTTACCCTTCTGTGAACCTCACCAGGATATACTAGTGCGCTGATGCACCTACGACTTCAAAACAAACTGTACATTAACATAACAGTCATACAATGTGACTTCTTTAATATTACAACAAGGATTATTCCTTAAACCTCTTTATGTTAAACAATTATGTGTGCCGTGCGTGTTTTAATATTTTTCTTCTCACCAATGAAATGCTTTGCATGCATTTACCTATTTGGACGTTGCACCAAAATCAACGTGCAACTCCATAATTATGTAAGCTACCCCCTACACATCCTCCAATTATATGGTTTCCCCGCATGCTGTCTGTGATTCCTAGATAAAACGTTACGTTATAGCTTATGTCGGATTGTACGATAGACTACCTCGCGCTCATGGCGATTGGCATCTAGTAACCAACTACATGACTTGGCTCCAGTGACAGTACAAATATATCATGTAACTATTCGTCAGATAGCTAAACTAATGAACCATCAGGATGAACTATAATTATCCATGTGTTCTCAAACCACATGGCTATAATACTCAACATAACAATCTTGCATTATATGTCATTTTAACAAGGTCTAGAATCTCTTCCCTTTATAACTTGCCTGAGCGGCCCGGGTGGTTAGCTCCGACCCTCGGCTAAGGAAGTCGCTACACAATAGAAAGTGGAATGGGTCGTTTCACCAATTATCTCGACCTTTCTAAAAGTTTGAAAGGCTCCCTCTCTAAGCAGCGAAGATTTACAAGACAAAATACTGTGTCCTGACCGACACACATGTTCCCAAAGGATCTTAATTGACTATTATGCCAACAGGTATTGAATGAGCTTTTGTAATTATTCCTACGTCGAGGATAACGATTAATTAATGGCCTCACATGGGTCCATTCAACATGAAGGTTCGGGGTTCGCAATGCATGAGCCTGGCGGTTTGACCGATGTCTCAAGTATAATATAGGCGCAGGAAACCACTGTCGCCATGAGTTTTCGCTGCCAACGAGCGTAAATAACTCATCAATAAGTTCTCGGGAAATCATAGAGCTGCGAGGTGTCCTTGTTTCCTCGACTCTGTCAAGATCCCAGTCCGGAACACATTTCAATCCTTTCTTCAGAGTTAGGGTCCATCACTAAAACTCTGGAATAAATAATATCTCCAACAATGTCCACGACATAGGAGAATTCATACGTAGAATAGACTATCTGGCCCCTAATGCTCCATGCTACGACACTCCGACCTATAATATTAAGAGAAATCTAACATTTACTCTATAAGCTTCTCAATTAAGCTGCAAATTCAATTCACTAAAAGCTCTTTCATTACTGGTATCATTACTGAATATCTGCAATATTCTGATATAAAACTTCTTTCCATAATTACTGAAAGGTAATCTCACTGTAACATCTTCCTGCTTAGATTGATAAGTCTTGCACTTAGCGTTAATAATTCTCGCTTACAACATTTATTTGTTTCCTGATGTGTTCATTCATACTCTTAATAACCATTATTATTATTATCATCATTTCTCACTGACATAAATGACCAAAATCATTATTTATTATTATTATTATAAATCTCATTGACATAAATGACCAAAATCATCATTTATTATTATTCTCATATAAATTACCAAAATTTCCGACATAGCTAGACGTTTTAAATTCGAACAATCGCGTTCGTTGCATTTACATAACTGATTGCCATTCTTAATTCATAGTGGGAATAATTACTCCACTTAATGATGCAAATCAACATTTCAACTCTATCAAAATCAACTCAATACTGATTAAACATGGAGGATCAGCCTCCTAACTGACTTTTACTGGCATCTATAAGGAATTCACAATATCTTTACGGAATCACAGACATGCAGCGGTCCGTACTTCTACATAATCATAACCATATTTTGTGGGGTACTTACATCTCTATAGGCATCTAAGGTGGCTCCGACCAATCATATTCTTCCATGTCGCCCGCCATAATGGGTTTAACGCGACATATTTCTCTTGTTTACACACATTTGATTACACATAATTTCTATCACCAACACGACACGTTGCATACCTTTCAGGAAGTTATCACTCCCCAAACATGTGAAACACTTCATCAAACACTACTTTAAATGATATTTTTACATATGCATTACACTGAACACTCGTCACTTTATACACATTTCAATGCTGAAATTCCCTAGCAGAGATCGAAATTGCAGGTGTCGACGGCATCTTACGTTACCAACTCCTGATTGAAAGTCTGGTTATCTGCTCTCGGAACTCTCCAACAGTTTTTATGAATATCATTCCTACAGTAAGCGTCCTGCGTTACATCAATACGCTGGCTCCCAAACATGAGCGTTAACATCTGGTACTCTCATGGCAATACCAAACACTTAGTAGAGTTTCCTTCGCGCATTCTATCGCAGTTACACATATACGATTAGTTAATACTATACACACTGCGCTTAATAAAGTTCAACACTTTCACAAATAATTATATACAATAGTTCTACCGTTAGTCTATACGGTGCTTCGTAACTGAACACGTCATAGTTCGTGCTGCTAATTATGCCTGTATCACGACTATTATTCATACAAGCATGTTTACTGTTTCTTTTACACATACCAGTCTTTGTTCGGCGTCTTGATGACTAGAATCGTCATGCGTTTTGCCTTGACGAACTTGCTTCCACCTGGCTGTAGCTGACTGAAGTTTCACTCGAAGACTGCACGTAACTTATTTGAAGACTTCTGTATGCGGCTTACACGCTGTCTCGTACTGCTGCATATTTGCTGCACACTGATTGCAACTTATTGCCATTGTGCTACAACTGAAAACTGCGTAAGACAATAACTGGCTGTAACTGCGCTTGGCGGCATGTAGACTGCGTGACAACTGAGTTTCAACTGAGCATAGCTGAGTTAGACTGAGATACAACCTCGACTGCGCGTGACTGGCTTACAACTGAGTAACACTAAGAGCTCCTCCTGGGGTCTACTCCCTTATATCGGATTTCCACAGAAAGTAGAGCAACATCTTCCCGCGTAATCTTGGCTCCTCTCACAGCATGATTCAGGTCTTCAAACCATGATCATTGCGTTCCTCTCTCTACACAGGTCCCAAAACTATCTGTGTGCAAAGGAATCGCTCGTCCAATTAATTAATATTAATTCCTTTCTCCATGGCGTGGGACGCTACCTAACGGGAAACCCCCGGCAACATCTTCACATCCATCCGCGAACAATGGTCGTTTTACAGTCCTTACGCACATCACTAAATATGCACCAATTTCGCAGGTAAAAGACTCTAAAATTATCTTCTTGCCAAAATATTCACCTGTGTGCAACTCTCATCTCGATTCGTTACTCCAATCACGAGTAATCAATGATTTTTCTGGGCATTTCTCCGCCCCTACTCCAAATCCATTCTCCGTCGGGGAATAACTATGTCATTATTCAGGCCTCACCCCTGCTCCAGACGACATAATGGGGTCGCAGAGATGGACGTGGCTCCACTGGGACCAACCCACAATTCTGGGCCAATTAGTAAATGTCAGCTCTGCCCTTCTCCGTGCTTCAAGCCTCCAATAGCTTACACCAAATCGTCTTATAATGATATAATCTGCTCATTATTTCCTACATTATTTTAATAAATAATGCCATTTCATCAAAATCACACCAGTGATTAAATATACATTTCTTTCGAGGGGTTTTTACCAAGAAACTCCCTGTACAGATCTCTGGTTCGCTTCCTGGTGGAACCTTTATACTGAGATCACAGTCTCTGAGAACCATGTTCGATTCCAGTCAGCATAACCCCATCGGGTTCAGTAGTAACTTCTATTTTTTGCTTTATGTTTTCCTTGTTGTTATTTTCGAATTTGTTATTCTCTCTAGAATGTTCTTTCAGAAATTTCTTATAGTACACTCCTTGTACTCAATTTAATGTTTAAACTTTAATCATTTCATTGCCTTTTTAAAATCTTATCAAGGTTTTAGTACTAGGTTTAAAACCTTAAGAATTGTTATTTGCCTGGAGCAATTTCTGAATGTTGTTGGAGGTCTGCGACCCCAAATTGTTAACAAGATTGCAAAATATTTAATTGTCAAAAATATTAACTTCTTTAAATTGTTAAATAAATTAAATATTTGTTTTTGGATTCATCATTTCTCTGATACTACAGTTAGGCAGGATCCTGGCTTTCCTAGCTCTTCCTAGGTTTATGCCCTCGTTCATACTCAATAAAGCTTTTACTATCTGTCTGGCCAGACCATCACCCTTCCCTATAGTACTTTTATTCGTGCTTGGGAGGAAATACACTAAAGCCTTTCTCTGGCAAACTGCCCAAGTCTTAGCTGCGGTTCCCGTCAGCTTCGACCAAGCTCGTACCCACTTTAGGTATCCGAGCACGGATTTGCGGTGGCAACCACCTTTAAATGTATTGAAAGTCAAATTCATAACTTTTGTGGGACTCTCCTCCTATTTTTCTATCCTTTTTCTCCAATCCAAAATCTACTTCCTTCTCTTAATCATCTTCCCTTGGTGGGTGGGTTATTCCTCAGCCAATAAACTACCCAGAAGTCAAAAAGTTACCACGTGAATCAGACCAAACACTGCAGGAGAACCTCAGGCGTGCTCACTAATTCAAAATTCCCTACAGTTATTTACTGTCGCGCCATCTGTAGGCATTAAACAGAATGAAAACCACCTAAATTCTTTTATAATCCTGTTTTCTTGGCAAGACTAACTAGCCTTTGCACACACTCTTTATAATTACCGGTATTGGTAAATATGTATATTGTTATAATGTAAGTAAAATGCCTGGAGGTGTTACTCATATTCATATGATCAGGATTGATTGTTGGTCGTTCGGTAATCATGAGGAAAGTAGCCAATCAAACGTCGACGCCAGTCCAAATATATATCAGTAGTTTCTAAGGTACACCACCTACATCGTGGTTCTGCTGCCTTGCTCATTCAGGTCAAGAGTTTTGACCTTTCGTCTGAACCCAGCAACTTAGAGAACCATGACGTCAATAATAATTAATATCTTTAGTTCCACACGCAGGGTGGAAGAGTATGTAAGGGCGGTGAAGTGAAAGGACTAGAAGTGGGTGCAGTAGGAGACATTCAGTTGCTTGTTCGCCTATGAAGGACTTCTCTCTGTGGCGTTAATTCACATAGCACGACTGCGATGAGCAGCTGTAGCAATTCACGGGAACGAGACTTTGAATCCCGAGGGCTGACAGTGGCCATCCTGAGTATGCGTACCGAGATTTTCTACTCTCCTGCAGGAAAATGCTGTGATGGTACAGTATTTCAAGTTCCAGGGTACTGTACCTGTCTCCAGAGATACCTGCCAGAATCCGAAGATGGAGATGGATCGCAACAACTTGTAGTCCCCGGCTAGAAAATCTACTAAGAAACTACTGACAAATAAAACAGGAAGGGTACGGCTAGTATTGTGCTACAAGACTATACTACTGGGTTGGTTGGAAACCCGACTCAAAAAGGAGAGTGAGAAACCCTTTAAACACTCGGGGTAATTGGCTAGTAGGTATGGGCTAACAAGCCTATCTTATCTCTATAGCACAATATATCCCTAATTATCTACAAATGACAACTCAAATTTTCTATAAAATGTCAGAACTACGTAAAAAAAAGCATCTGTTAGATTTACAACGTAAAATAAAATAATCCTGGTTGAAAATATTAATAAAATAACCCCTAACTGAATTCTTCTAAAATATTAAATCAGTGGAGTAATTGAATCTCCTAGCAAATTACTGCTATGCCCTAGTTTAGGGAGTGGAAAATAAAAATGTTTTTAAAGTTACCTAACTAGGAAAAATGAAATTACCGATGGCCTCTCGCTATTACATTAACCACATTTAACTCTATACAAGTCTCCTTAAACCTGATGAATCCCTAGTCTACTATATATTCCGTACATTAATGATTATACATGTATTTACATATTCACATTCTCTGCTCAACAGCTATTTATGTATCATGTATCCTGCCACTAATCTTGATCTCAAATATTAATGTTTGTCTAAGTAAGTACTAATGGTCTGTTCAATAAAGCCTAGACCACGGTAATGTCATCTCTAGTGCTTTCTTTCTAATAAAAATAAGCTTCGATCCACTCTAAATAGCAGTTAGCATTGTTATAACGTACTCTGATATAAGTGAGCCATCAGTAATATAGATCTGACCTTCTTTCTACAATACATCGCTTCCGTTTCGTCAACAATACAAAATTTCAATAGCTTCAGCTTAAAAACATACGACTATAACAGTTGATATCTAATACAAAACCTATCTGACTTGATCACAAGTAACTATCTATGTATAGATTTGAAGCCGTACTTTTTCAGTGCTGACTATAAAAAATTGTTAATTTGTAGCTCTTCAGTCGGTAAGCACGATTGTGCCCAATGAATGGGCGGGGTACATGAAATAAATATGTAACGACACTCCTGGAAAAAAATACATGTATTAATTAGATTGTCACAGATAATGGGGCAATTTAGGATTACGCGTTTCGACCCTCAAGTGGCCATCATCAGATCCTAATCACTGTGTAGCGGTTAAAGTTGACATTAAATAATTAATTAATTAATATAATTTAAGTTGCTACTACAGGGTTGTATTACTTCGTCTTGGTTGTATTATTTCAACGTTGAATCCCGTTTTTTCTTGACGGTTTAGTTTATGAATTACGTAATACAAATATTAAAAATGTATATACACGTGTGTACAAATAAAAAAACAACATAGTAGTAAGTCAACAAACAAACATGAAGCTAGCATGCGCTATCAAAAACTACACTGACCGGCAAAAAAAATTGAACACTTTAATTTTTATGTAATTTCTTAATTTATTCCACTAAAATGTATCGGTTTTCCAATATTTGCATTATTCATGTAAATTTTAGATCTTTGGCAACAGAAAATACCGAAACATGTTTTACAACACGCTTTAACTCACAAATTTCGTTACATTTTGCAAATCTTACAATTTTCTATTTTTAGTAATGCTCTTTTGGGCTGGTGTTTATCAAACGTATTGCCAAACAAAACAGTATTAATGTTTGCACTGCACTGCACGAGAACACTGGTCACTAAAAACGAGTATTTCCACCTTTAGCGTCTATGGCAGGTTGTAAACGCTCAGGCATACTGTTCACAACTCGTCGAATGGCATCTGCCGGGATGCGATCCCATTCCTCCAGCAGCGATGTTCTCAGTTGTGCCAAGGTGGTGTGGTCACGCTGTCTGACGTTCCTTCCAAGCATATCCCATACATGTTCGATCGGGTTCAAGTCAGGACTACGAGATGGCCAGTCCAGGGTTTGAATCTCCACTTCCTGCAGATATTGTACAACACAGCGAGCAGTATGGGGGCGGGCATCATCATGCATCAGCATGAAATTCTGACCAATGAAAGGCGCAAAGGGCATCACATGGTTCACCAGGATCTCTTCGATGTACCTTTGGGAATTGAGCGTCCTGTGATCGATGCACACCAACTCAGTGCGGGCCATAACGTTGATGCCACCCCACACCATAACCGAGCCACCTCCAAATGGAGTCCTGGAGGAGAAAGCAACAGGGCTGTACCTCTCCCCGCGCCATCTCCACACTCTTTCTCTTCCATCAGGAGATCTAAGGTTAAAACGACTCTCGTCAGTGAAGAGTTCAGAGGCCCACTGCTCGTGGGTCCATCCCAGATGCTGCCTTGCGAAGCGAAGACGCGCCTCTCTGTGTTGTCGTTCGAGTGTAGGTCCACGTGCAGGTCTCCTGGACCAAAGATGAACTTCTTCAAACCTTCTTCTTACTGTTCGCTCACTCACTCTCACATTTCTGACATTTTCCAGTTGATTTCGAGCCTGAACTGCTGTGGTATGCCGATCACGCAGAACTTGGAGGGTGAGAAATCTGTCATCCCTGGCACTTGTGCTTCTTCCATGGCCTGACCCTCGTCTCCTGTCGTATGTTTGGAGCTCTCTGTAACGTTGCACTGCACGATGTATGCTAACGAGAGATGATCCAATGACCTCAGCAACATAACGGAAGCTGCGGCCATCCTCCACCAATGCAACTGCCTGTGCAGCTTCTTCACGGCTATGAGGCATGTTTTAGTGTGAACTGCAAATGGATAACTTGCTAAAATGTGTGACAATGGTTCACACGTGTTCAACAAATGCCAGTTGTTATCCCTAGAACAACAATAAGCGAGCGGCAACACTCATAAACCTTAAACGCTTACAGTCCGCTTCCCGCCATAAAACCATTAAGATAGGCTCATCGAAGATTTGGGGGGGGGGGGGGGGGTAATTGGTGGTAATAAACCACCCTAAGAAATGTCACATTATCAATTTCTATTCACGGATGTTTCAGATGTTTGTTCTAATGCATGAAAAGCTTTTAAAATGTGATTAAATCTTTTTAAGGCTAGTTTTATACTATTTATATTACTTTTTTTAACTGTTCCACTTTTTTTGCCGGTCAGTGTATATGCACTGTACCTACTCGACTTGTGAAGTTTCACAGTGTTGACTTACCGCTTGGCCTGTCACTCGCCAACTGATGAGATAAGCGTCCGAGCTACGTTAGGTGTGCGTGACGTCATGTGCGACCTCTGTTATCCGAACTTTGTAACTGGGGCTTTGAATTGATTGTTTTTGTGACTGAACTGATATACTGAGGTTGGAATGACATTTTCAAAATGGTGCATGTTACGGATTCTGGGAAACTTTCATACTATCGCAGGCCAATTTACATCGTTTGTCACAGCATATGAAACGTCTCATATAGGCTGCTACCCGGTCTCATAGACGATTATAGGTTACATGCGATACTACCTATGTTCAGGTCTCGGTTTGCATGAAAAATAAACACATAGTGCATCCTTATCCTATAACATATTTCCCATTAAAACCCCTCCCCTTGTGCATTCATTGCCTAATTTTTATGCGTGTGGATTATTATTTTTTATTTAGCAGCGTGTAAAGTGGTGATCTTTATGAAAATGTGTTTCAGATTTTCTGGGTTCGTTTTATTCGCTATAAGTAATTGAATGGATTCTTTAATGTCGAGAGCTTTTCCCTTTGCTTCACAGTGTAGAACTTTTAAGTCTGTTTCTATGTTAGTGAAACGATGGTTGTTGTCGTAAATGTGTTCGCACATGGCAGAATGTTTGTTCTGTATGATCGCATATCTGTGTTCGATGTATCTTGTTCCGATTTTCCTTCCACTTTGCCCGACGTAATTAGCATTGCATCCGTCATCTTGCCATGTGAACAGATATACGCCTGAGTTTACGTGCGGGGTTTTCTTTGTTAGGTTGCTGTTATGTAGGTGTTTACTGAGCGAGTTGTTCTGAAAGCTATGTTTAATCCATGTTTCTTGAAGATGTTTGTTATTTTATACGTGTTTTGGTTCACGAAATTGAATCGTACGTACTTGTTTTCCTTTCGGGATGGTGATTTTTCCTCTTTTTTCTTTCGTTGTTTATTTAGTATGTGGGTAACCATGTGGGGAGAAAAATTATTTTCCGTTGTTTTCTGTTTCATCGTGTCGATTCTTTTATTGAAATTTCGTGTTGACATAGGTATGCTGATGTCCCTATGTACCATGGATTTAATACCCGCTAATTTGTGTGAATTTGGGGGGTTAGACCAATTGTCAATAGTGTGTGACGTTTGTGTCTTTTTGCGGTATATGGAGTAACCTACGTTAAATTATTGTCCACTCGGTGGACTGTTAAATCTAAGTAATTTATGCGCTGGTTGTTTTCTGTTTCCATTGTGAATTTAATGGATCGGTGTAAGCTATTGATTGATTGAAGCAACGTGTCTTCGTTTGTTACCTCTGTGGCGTATATGCAAATGACATCATCCACATATCAGCTCCAATGTGCAATGCCATTTGCCGAATTTCCTTCAAGGAATTTGTTCTCTAAATTGTTCATGAATACGTTGGCGACTAATCCGCTAAGGGGTGACCCTGTTGATTGTACATATATCTTGCCCTGAAATTGAAAAACATTCTGGCTGAGTGTGACTCATAGCATTTCTACTATTTCTTCCGTTCCTTTTTTTGAGTTAATCTCTTTAAGAGTGTCTCCCATTACATTTGCCACTTCTTTGGCCGGTATGCAGGTGTACATATTCGTTTATTGACTAACCAGCAACCCGTCCCGGCTTCGCCCTGGAACATTTGTGAATGCATTACGTGATAAGAGCGTCTTTACGATGTCAATGAACTACGATCTCTATCCTTTTACGAGTCGGCATGATGGGTTAAAGTCACTGACTGGACTATTAACTATATTATGGAGATGCATGTGCAACAAATACTTGTCAGACGTAATTTAAGAATGGTGAGGTGCAAGAAACACAAATCTCCCTTCCGTCCAATTTAAAAGCACTTATAGTGGACGATATATTGAATATAGAGATGTGCTCTCGTGTACGTTTTTGTAGAACTTTTCATGCTGAACAATTCTTACACTCATTGTATATTGATATTTTTAACGGTTTGCCCAGCGTAAGCTTAAAAAGCGCACGGACGCCAGGATTTTTTTCGACGTTTTCTCTGAAATCGTTACTGCTTGGCTTCCTTTGATCATAAATAAATTATTTTCTACAGCAACCTTCCTCGAGGTATCCTTTACAGAATGGTGTAAACCGCATCAATATCCATGCAGTTGTTCTCGAGATTACCCGTGACATCCAAGAATCGGGGACTTTGTTTTATACTAAGTAGAGATTATACGCCAATCTGTATAATTTAATATAATATAATCCCCCTTCCGTCCAATCTTAAATTGACTGTGAATCATGACTAATGTGTCAGTTGAGAAATACGCGAGTTCTTGTGAACAGGGAGTCAGAGTAGGTGGCTGGCGGATTGTGATTCACCACTATCAAGCACTTAACTTCATCATTTTAACACCGATCTCCGCAAGAAACGAAGAATATGGCGACGTCCAAGAGGCTGATGGAAGCTCTCTTGATTCATCACGTACGAGGGAAATGCTATGTCTATTTCCGATGGTAAGCGCGAATGACTCAGAACTACGTAATCTCTCTTTTCATTGTTTCATAATCAGAATTTGAGTAACTTAAACTTGGGAATAATAGTAAATTCAGTAATTCATACTACTCCGTTTTCACGTAATTTTCTAGTGGTAAAATTCAAATCGTTACGCTCCTTTTTTAAAATATTATTATTATTAAAATTGCCACTACTTGTTTTTTATATAATAAATTCATTTCTATACTATGCAGTCTTTGCTTTCAGTAGGTAACATTAGATATAGACCTAATTCCTTCTCCTGATACAATTGTTAGTTGGGTTAGTGATGAAATTATGCCACGGTCTGAGTGTGAAGATTCTTAAAGGTGTTCTTCCCGAGCTAGGCGTTGATAAACATAAATTTAGATTTCAACTTAGTGTTGAGGTCTTGGCGCCCATTAATTCAACGTATCTTAGTCAGAGTAAACATTACAGTTATCACCCAACAGTGGGGTCACTAGTCAAACAATTACATTTGTGCGCTCAACATGGAGCAAAACCTTTACATTTGCCGCCCAACTGTGGAGCTTCTTATATATGTATTTTAAAGTGCAAGGCAGGGTTAACAAAACCGTTACAGCTGGCGCCCAACGTGGGGAAAAACGGGAACTTAGGGTTTCCGCTGTCCATAAATCAGAAATTTCACTCTAACAAAATATTTTTGTGTCCTTAATTTTATTTTCTACCCGTAGGCATAACTTTATGCTTCACATTTTGTATTCGGTGGTATTTGCTCGCCACTTCATGCGTCACTCATTACTTCTCTTGCCAGATCGTTGTTCACATGCCCTTACCTGATAGATCTCTTCGTCATGTAATTCCACTGCCTAACCAGGCAATTATCGTAGACTAAACTATTGCACGCTCTTGGCTAATATCATGTTACTTAATACCGTCTTATATTTCTGATATTATGCGTACCCTTGCTCACACCTTCCTGGTCTGTTAAATGATAGGTACACTCTCCCACACGTTTCCTTACAGTAAAAGCGCCACTATACAGACGAAGAAACGTGTGCACTTCACTGTTCTGAGTAGATGAAGGATATGGAATCCTTGGTAAAACTTTGTCACCAACTTGCAAGCTATCACCAAGTTGCTTACGTTGCTGGCACAAACGTTCCTCTCCTGATTTAATTAAATTTTCCCTAGCCAGCTGAATACAAATTTCCATACAAATTTCGTCTCCCGTACCCAATCCTAATACAGTAGTCTTGCGATACCGTTGGAAGGCTTCCTACCGTATTGGGCGTAAATTTCACACTCTCATGCATCGTAGTATTGAACCACCGGTCAATATTTCCTAATTGGGAAGACCACGCGATATGTCTATCGCTTACATAGGTACGAAACTTAGGTCCAAATCTTGCATAATTCTTTCCGACAAACATCCTTGAGGGTATCGTATAGACGATAAATTATTTCTAATACCTAGTTCATTCATCTTGGTTCCCCAGATTTTCGAAGTGAACTGAGCACCATGATCTGATAAGATTCTGGACGGCACACCAAATTCCAGAACATACTAATCAGTGATTTGTAAGGTGCAACCCTTCCCCGTCGCATTTCTCAGGCGATACAGCTTGACAAATTTTCAGCATTAATAAATGCGTCAACAACGACTGGTACATACTGATATCCATGCCGAGCTTTGATTAGTGGGCCATACAAATCCAGACACAACAAATCCCCCGTTTTTTCTGAGATTACCATCTGATGAGATACTGTTAAATATCTCGCAGTACATTTGTTGCGCTGACAAGAATCACACGATGCAAGAACCTATCTAACGTTTCTACCCATATTTCTCCAAATAAAGTGTGCCTGAATGTCGAATAGAACCTTACTTGCCCCGAAGTGCCCTAATGACTTATGATTGTACCAAATCATCACATCTCTCAGTGAAGCAGGAACACAAATCCTCCAGACATTCCCTTCACACAGCCTGGCGAGAAAACCTCACTCCAACTTGTACATGAACTTCCAAGTTTGCACCGTACTACCAGTTTCAGTTTCTCGCAGCTGATTTAAAATGGCCACCATTTCTACGTCTTTCTCTAGTTCGGCAAGTAGGTTACTCAACAGCCGTACCTCTTCCTCACAATCACTTACCTTGGCGCGACGTATTACCACTCCTTCCTGTACCTGCAGTATCTGATCATCCGGGTTCCCTATTATATTCCTGGATAGGAAATCCGCCACTATGTTTTCCTTACCTGATATGTGCGTAATTTTTAAATCGTACTCGCTAATCGCCAATATTCACCTGGACATGCGACTAGAAATTAGCTTACCTGAATTTATAAATACTAGTGCATGTTGGTCAGTCAGAATTTTCAATTCACCACCAAGCACGTAACTCCTAAATTTGCCTAATGAAAATACATTTCCAAGCATCTCTAATTCCGAAATTAAATACCGTTTCTCGGCCATAATGAGTCCTCGACTCGCCAATGACACAATTCCTAGATCTCCGTCATCGTTCTCCTGACATAAAATCCCTGAAATACCTAAGATCCTTGCGTCTGTCATGAGTACAAACGGCTGATCTAACCTGGGGTACCTGAGCATTACAGCTTCATTAAAACCTGATTTTAACTTTTCGAACGCTACCTCATGCTCCTCAGTCCAACTCCACCTGGTAACTTGCTTCAGAAGCTCTCGAAACGGTTCCACAAGATAGTAATACTTAAAGAAAAAACTTCGGAAATAATTTAACACCCTGAAAGTAGATTTAAGTTGTTTACAGTTACGTGGTCTAGGTGTGTTGGTGATTGTATCTAACCTCGAGTGTTCGGGAAAGACTTTTTCTGTAGATATGGGGTGACCTATAAATGTTATCTGTTGTGTGCAGAATACGGATTTACTTAGTTTTACTGTGAATCCCCCTTCGCTTAACTTCCCCAAAACAATGGCTATATGTAACAAGTGTTCCTCGAATGTCTGTGAAGCGCTTATCAAGTCATCATCATACTCTGGCGGGTAGAACAGGAGTTTTGGTCAGGAGACTATAGGATCATTAGCACTAAATCAAACAACGGCTCTGCGGTGGTAGGTCTCATATTAACTAGGAAACATGGACAGCGGGTGGAATAATATGAGCAACATACTGAACGAATTATTGTAGCAAAAATCAATTCAAAATCTACTTGCACCACAGCGGTACAAGTCAATATGCCTACCAGTCAAGCTGATGATGAAGTTGTTGACAAGGTCTACGTAGAAATAGATGAAATTTTGAGGTCTGTCAAGGGTGATGAAAATGTTGTAGTAATGGAAGATAGGAATGCTGTGTTAGGAAAAGGAAGAGAAGGGCAGATAGTAGGAGATTTCGGATTAGGTGGAAGGAATGATCGAGGAAGCAGGCTGATGGAATTCTCCACCGAGCATGAGTTGGTCATAGCTAACACCTTACTCAATAACCACAATAGAAGAATATACACATGGATGAGACCAGGAGATATAGGGCGTTACCAAATTGACTTCATTATGGTCAAGCAGAGGTTTCGAAACCAGATTTTGGATTGTAAAACATATGCCGGTGCTGACATAAACTCTGACCACAATCTGGCTTTTATGAAATTCAGGTTTGAGTTGAAGAAACTGATGAAAATTCAAAAACCAAAAAGGTGGGCCATAGACATACTGAAAGAGAAGGGTGTAAACGAAAGATTCAAGAAGACTATAAAGGAAGGACTAACGAAAAATCCTCAACAAACTTCAATTACAGACGAATGGGCACTTTTGAAGAATGAAATAATAAACTCTTCAGAAGAAAACATTGGTAGGAAAGAAAGAATAGGTAGAAAACCGTGGATCACTCAGGATATACTAGAATTAATGGATGAAAGGCGGAAACACAAGAATGTAAGAGATGAAGTGGGGAAAGCGGAATACAGACGTCTGAGAAATGAGGTTAATAATAAGTGCAAGGAAGCAATTTCAGATTGTGAAATAATTTTCAACTCTGTCTCCCATTCAATGGGTTCTTTCTCTAAATCCCTTCAAAATTTCTTTTCAACAGTTCTTATGAATACCATCGGGTTATACTGTCTCGAGCTAAATTGAGGTAAACCTGGATCTCTATAAAGTGAACTTTGCGCTATGATTCCTCTAGAGCACACCAGCTTCTCTTTCACTTCCCGCCTTATCCTTTTTACTTCTTCATCTAGTTTTCTTTTCGTTTCCTTTATCTCACTTCGTTCACTCTGCATTTCACCAATTTCCGCCATTTTATCTTCAATAACTTCTATCCTATCTGTGCATTCCCTTTTATTACTCCTTACAATCTCGCAGATCTTTTCACATTTATTTTCTAACTGTTGGTTCCCCCTTTCATTTCCTACTTCTATTTCCTTTCTAATCTTCTTTATTTCTTCATCCTGGTACCTCTGGTGTTTTAATAATATTGTCACACAGATCTCTACCATGAATGTTTAATTGTTCACTGATCTCTTAAGTGTTCTTTACAATGTAATTCAATAATATTGATTTTAATGATTACTCTCTATCATTTTCTCTTCCACAATGCGACAAATACATTCTACAATTCTTAATGTTTACATAACAATTCTTAATAATGTTTCCTTTCAACTTTACATATCGTTTAATTCAATGTAGATACCTTCCCATGAGGACTATAAGGTTTTCTACAATATTGTTTCTCCTCACCATTTCTTATAATGAATTTTCATAATTGAAAATCATATTTCAATATATATGTCCTCCGCTTTAAAGTCACATCAATTTTTGAAATTCCAAGAAATCAAAAATGATATGAAAGTGAACATCAGTTCTGTCCTAATCAATTAAAAAGAAAAAATCAAACTCGCATATCACAAGAATCTCAGGTAATAAAATAAAATCGCTCAAATCCCAAAAACTCTAAATATTCAAAAATACGGTCTGCGACCTCAAATACAAAAGTCCTAAATATTCTACGTCCGAATTCGAAAATCCACAACATCAAACTCAAATATCAAAATATCCCAACTTACCGAAAAATATTTTAACTACTCAAATATCAGATAGTAAATTCCTAAAGCCTGACGTTGGAAAATGTTACTTCAGATTACTTCAAGAATGCCTTCAAACTACAAAGATACTACTAGCTGGATTCTGTTCTACCTGGTGCTGAATTAAAGTTGTTTCGAAGAGGTCCGCCTTGGTCTTACTGGACAATAATGCTGGAATAGCATTATCCTTCCTGCCTCGTCCTGGATAGTCTCTCTCGTGCCTGGGAAATCACATGGCATCTTCGTGATAAAGTCCACGATTTATCTCGATTAGTTTGCTTCTCGGAATACCATCGTCTCATTCTGGATCCTTCCCTCTATTCGATTCCGATCTCCAGTCTCCTCTCTTCTTCCTGAGTGATCGCCTGACAACTCCGTGATGTTAACGGTCGTGCTGAATGCCATCCTACTAGCGTTTTCAATAGTCGTCATTGTGATCTTATTTGTTGAGTTAAAAATGCTTCCGAAATGCATCGTCTGCTCCGTTTCGTCTTAGTTAACTTCAAATATCTTCACCATCTTGCATGCTATGTTTCCTACATCATAGTATTTAATACGCCATCACTAAGACCTTAATAAAATTCGAAATTTTCTCCCCCAATTTCAGCGTAATATTCATATTGAAGAAGTTCGGAATATTTAAAATGGTGTAATATTCTCCTCAGTTCTCGCTTGAAATGTTCAATATAGTAGCGTAACTTTCAGTACCGTAGTTCAAAATTACGATGACTGTAGAATATTAATTTGCACTAATTCAAAATAATTATTTTGTAAATTCCAAACATTACGACACTGGAATATATAGTCAATGTTTCTCACGTCGTCTTTATATCACTTCGAACTTCGTTATTATGCAATATGTAAATTTGTCGAATGACTATCGCTGGTTAAAAATTTTCTAAGTCCACTGTTCAAAGATCACCAAGTCATTACCTTACCAGTGCGGCCCTCAGCCTCTGGTTTGCCCAGATTATCGTATCACTTCCCGATATGAACTTGCTATCTCTCGCAATATAAATTGGACACCTAAAAATACGTTCTTCTCCTTCGCGTGTCAGACAATAAGAGTCCAGAGTCCTCTTGGTAGGCTCCCCTTCTCCAACGCAAAAACAGCGTCTTCTTCCAAAACAGCACGAGAAATTGGAGGAGTTCTTGAAATATCAAATTTCTGCTTCACAGAGACATCTTACTCAAAAACTAAATCACTGATAATTTCTTGAATTAATTCATCTTCTTGGCCATTGATATTTCTTCTAGAATACTTGATGATTAGCAATGAAAAGCATTGAAATTGACTGCAAATCCCTCACGTCAATTGGCTATGAGCGGTCACGTGGCCTGTACTGGCGCGCGACACCCCTCCTCCTGTCCACTCTGCGCGTGTAGTTCGTGTGGGCTTGCCTAGTTACCCCTAGCACAAAGCTTGCCGGCACACGTGACTACCGAACGCAACTCGCGGCATTCGCTTTCAAAACAAGTTTCTGCCAAGTACGCCTAGACTCTTCCTTTACAAATTTTGTGATTGGCTTGGCGTTTTCTTTGCGAGCAAGCTGACCTGTTCCTTAGTCTGCACGTGTGCTTGGACATCAAATTATAACACAGAGGAGGCATCATTCATTGCACTGTCTCAAATGCAATTCCAAACAATAACATTCGAGTACAGTACCTACCCCAATTCCAGGTCCAAAATCATGTTTCCTTGGCAAGACCGATGCAGCGGATACTCATAGCAATAGACCTATCAGGGTGGTTCGTTATCGTCAGGTAAGTAACCAATCAAGGATGCGTACCGCCGGCAGAAATGTGGTAATTCTTATAGCACGGTACCTCTGCAATAGTTCTGCTTCCCTACTCATTCAGGTCAAGAATTTTTACCTTTCGCTTGACAACCAACTTGAGAGGGGGGAGGGATACAGGAAATAAAAATGCAAGGAAAGGAAATACTCTAAACCCTCGAAGAATGAGGATCGAGAAGTAGAGCCATGAAAGGCAGATAGGAAAGAGAAAGAGGCCAGGGTCGGCTCCTGAGGCAAAGGAAAATGGGGAAAGAAACGGAACCACCTCAAGAATCCCCCGGAGTCTACTACTCGCGAGCTCACCAGCCTTGAGTCTTTAGCGTTATTTAGATTGCCCCGTGAGTGTTGGGTATACAAACACTCTTTCTCCTCTAGACAGTCGTACGTTCAACAGGAGGTCCATGGAATAACTCACAAGAATCCCCCCTCCCCAAAATGAGGGTGTCAAAAAAGAATAGAATAGGCCCATTCAAGGCGGGAATATGAAAACTCTCGAGGCCTCGGTAACCCAAGAATCGTCTGTGTTGGAAGACATTTGATTTGGATTTGTTGACAACACAAAGTGAAGCAAATCCTGTATATTAGCGTCAAAACCCGCCAACAAAACTATTATTGTTAAAACTATTCCTCAGAGAACTACTGGAATGATTTAGCCATTAGATGTGCTTGGTTTCCGAATATGGAAACAATTTGTTCGTTTTTTAACGACCTGCTTTGTATTATGCAATTTCGATGTTAACATTCATTTGCGCAACAATATTTTAAAATCCCAATCATTGACCCACAACCAACTTCTCTTCTCCGGGATTTCGTAACATGTGGAAGTATAGTTTGTACAAATCAGGTTATGTGGAATCACAACCCACTTGCTTTGTGAACCTCGTTCAGTTTTATTTCAAGGATGGTGCTATCGGAAGCATTTGCGATATGTGTACAAAAGAAAGTGTTGCAAGGTGTGCGGGGTGGAAGCGGTATCTTTGTATTGAACACTTTTTCGTAAGCATCCACTATTGCAAGGATTACAAAGAGTAGCCTAAAAGAGGAAAAAATGAAAGGTCGTTTTATTTATTTACAATATGGCCAAGCGCAAAACATAACATTATGTTGCATTTTATACTCTAATCGAGAGTGTCGAGGAGTGAGCTGAGGGGAAGGTGGGGAATACAACGCAGCATGGCAGGTCGCTGCCTGGTGACCGGGAGCCATCGCGTGCTGCTAGGATTCAAGGTGAGCTTTTCCTCTTCCCACATCCTCGCTCATGACGTTGCCCGGCAGGTTTTCGGCGTTCAAAATTAAAAGTGGCACGTGCGGTCTCCACTACGTCATTGTACAACTTTGTAGGGATACTGTGTACTAAATTTCAACCTGATTAGAATTTTACACCGCAATCCGTTACCTTGTCAGTTGGCAAGTGCTTTTATGTAGATTTCATTTGAGAACTACTTACTTTAAATTAAGTGACCAGTGGAGCATTATTGTTCAACATTAAGCTTGGAGGCCTATTGCGATTATGATGAGTGCATCTGTGGACAAAAGTGGAGAATTTATTATCAAAGGCAGTCTGTAAGTTCGTAAGAATAGTCTTAAATAATTTTTCTGAGCGCATCAATGACGGCAGAGATCATAGCAGCAAGAAAAAAAAAACTTCAGACATTGGGACATTGAGGTACAGTACAGCCTTTTATTATTACCTTATCGGGAATTGACACTACTGTACTGTACATAATATAACCCCTTGCACTACAGCCCATGAAGGGCCTATGCCTATCAAGCGACCGCTGCCAAGCCATTTGGCCTGCAGATATTGGGGTGAGGCGTGGTCAGCTCGTCGGGTCCCCTCGGCCGTTAATCTTGGTTTTCGTGACCCGGGCGCTGCCTCACTGTCAGACAGATACTCAATTGTCCTCACGAGGCTGAGTGCACCCTGTTCCAACCCTCACGTCAGTTTCTTAACTCCCTGACGGAGCCGGGAATTGAACCCGGGTCCTCCGGGTGAGAGGCAGGCGCACTACCCCAACACCACGGGGCCGGCTCACTACTGTACATAGCATGATAATATTTATCCTCTATAGGGCCTATGTGATATTTATATGTAGATTTAGGGGACGTTATGCTTTGTTGTATTTTCGGAAACATTTCGCGTCAAAATTTATGTGTTTACGCAGTGTTAACAATTACCATGTGCTTGGGCTAGGCCTACCAGATGACAGATGGCGGCGTTGCCTAACGTAATGACACGGCTTGAGAATTGTAGACGGCGATGGTTCAATCTTGGATTAGCATAGGAGATGTTTTTTTTGCAGGATTGAAGATCAATGAATGTACAGTTCCATAGTTTTGATTTGCATTTGTTGGGTTGTGGTTGGTGATTTTTTCACAGTAAATTAATAGTAAATGTTAGAATTTAATATGTTATTCGTAACGAAGCCTCAGTTCAAGGTCGTGCCTGCATAATCACTGTACTAATATTATAGATTTAAGGTTCTTCAAGCGTCGACTGACATTGTACCCCAGTGTTCTAATAATCTTTATGAGTGAAATAGAAGCGCTTGATAGGATGATCCAGGAGTTGGGTCAGAAAATGACAGAGAATTCTGCTCCTCTAGAACAGAAATTTGGAACTCAAATGAAAGAGAATTCTGCTTCTCTAGAACATAAAATAGGAACTCAAATGACAGAGAATTCTGCTTCTCTAGAGAATAAAATAACTGAGAATTCTGTTTCTCCAGAAAATAAAATAGATAATAAAATGAAAGGTTTACAAAATAAGATTGAAAGTCAAATAAAAGAAAATGCGGATTCTATAAGAAGTTTAGAATGTAAAATCACGGAAAAACCAAACTCGTTGAAATCCGAAATGTTAGAAAAGATAGAATTGATAGAAGGCAGGATGTTGAGAAGTGTGCAAACATTCGAGGATAAGCTAGCTGAATCGATAGATGCTAAAATTGAGGACAGGGTAGTCTCATTGGAAACGAAAATCAAGGATAATGCTAGGAGAGCTCAAGAGAATTTCTTAAGTTTGGAAGCGAGGATCATAGAGACCGGGAAGAATTTGAAAGATAATTTGTTTACTAACTACGGCCATATGAAGGATAGCTTGCAGGATAGTCGTCGTCTGATGAAGGAAGAGTTAGATCAACACAAGAACGATACGCAGACGATGATTAGGTCGTTGGAAAATAAGTAAGAAGATAATGTCCGGAAGATGACAGATGACTTAGTAACTTTAGAAATCAGTACGATGCAGGAATGTACATTGAATTCCACACAAGTAGTCCAGAAGGTTACAGCTGAATTTCAGGGAATAGTAGTAGAACAATTGAAGGAAGGAGCAGTCTCAGAATTGAAGAATGAGGTGAAAGCAAAAGTGATTAAAGGAATTCAGGAACAGCCTGCGAAAGAAACTCATGATGAAGTTAAAGAAGTGAGGACAGCTTTTTCGTCAGAGATTAAAGTAGTGTCGGGAGACGTTCAATCCATTCGGGATTCTGTGGAAAAATTAAAGAATCAGTTAACTGTTGAAGAGGAAAGTCAGATGAAGAGAATAGAAGAATTGAAGGATAGTATGGAAACAGATGAAGAGGGAAAACAAAATAGCAAGGAAATGGAGGAAGTTAGGCAAACTGTTAACAATTTGGAAAGGAAATTGGAAGAGTATAAATCTAGATCTGAGGAGAAACAGGCAAATATAACTGAAAATACTTTTGAAAATAGAGGTAGATTATCAGAGATAGGTAGGTGAGAAGGAGTCTCTACCATTCGTACTTCTACTCCGATCACATTAGTTAAGAGTTATGAAGAGAAGCCGAATAAGTTTTCCGGAACTGGAATTGTTTCACCTGTTGAATTTTTGAGGGAGGTCCGAGATTATCTGAAGGATACTAAAGTTACTAAAGAAAGGGAAATGAGAGTTATTAGTAGATTTTAGACGGTCCGGCACTCGTCTGGTTTAGGGCCTTTCGTTGCCATTTGAGAACTTATGAAGAGTTTGAACAGGCACTATTACGAAAATTTTGGTCTCCGGAAACTCAGCAGAATATCAGGGCAGAGTTATACGTGAAACGTTATTCTACGTCACAGCCGACTAAATATTCGAATTATTTTGCTAACCAGCTTGCAAAACTTCAGTGTTTAGATCCACAGATGCCACCTTACTAATTGATTCCTGCGTTAATTAGACAATTTCCGTTGGAGATGCAACGCAGTCTTATTGCTGCTAATGCCGAAAACATGGAGGAATTTGATGAAGTCCTTCAGCGTTTGGATCATTCCAATGCTCAATTTTATCAGCAGAGGAATAGCAAACAAGAGAATCAAGCCGCGTATGCTGTCTTTACGGATAGACAATGTCAGACAGCACCTGATAGGAATGATAGGAATAGGGAAGAGCAAACGTCGAGGGAGTATCACGATAGAAGAGGTCAAGATGATAGACAACCTTACGTTAGAAGAGGAAGGTATGGAAACAATTGGAATTCCTGGAGGAGACAAGGATATAGTAGGCCATACAATAGAACAGGTTACAATCGACAATATGAGAGATCGAACAATGACAGGTTCACGGATCAGCAAAGACAAAATCTGGAGCAAAGAGGAGAAGAAAGTCAACAATATCTGAAGGAATTAGATGATAGAAGAAATCAACCTGGTACTTCTGGTATTAATAATTCGGCTGGGAAGAATGAAAAAACGTCGATTTCGGAACGAGAGAACCAGCAGAAGTAACTCCAAAGCAGTATATTTCCAAAATTGTTCAATGGGAAGTCGAAGATGAGGACTTAATTCAGGAAGAACACGAGATAAGGGAGTTAGGACCGAGAACCCGGTTACCTATTATTATTTGTTAAGTGTATGGGAAACAAGTACACACTCTGATAGATACAGGAGCCATGCTGTTTTTGGTGAGCGAACGTTTCTACAATTTATGGAAATTAACGGAGGATATTGAAGAAATACCCGTAGCTGGAATCAAGGTCCAGGGTATTATTCCTAATAAGATTACCACGTGCAAGATGCAACTGTATTTAAAGATCAAGATTGGAGGATGTTTCTTTGAGCATATTTTCGTAGTGATGCGAGATATTGCGCATGACTTGATCTTAGGGACGGATTTTATCAAGAGGTATAAGGCTATTCTAGACATGGAATCGGATACGATTAAATTTCATCATGCGGGGGATGTTCATTTCGAAGATGAAGAGAAATACACCGTGGGAGAAGTGAGATGGAGCAAGGTTTTTGAGATCATAGAAACATCTGAGAAGGCTAATGAGAGATTTGAGCATGTTCCAGTAATGGCGAGTTTGTTAGAAGAATTCCATGATATTTTTGATACAAGACCAGGAGAGATTAAAGACTTTGAATATAAGATCCAAGTATGTGATGATAGTCCATATCACGCTAAGTTGTATCCAGTACCAGAAAAGCACAGGACGAAGGTGAAACAGATTATGCAATACCTGGAGAAGGATAAGATTATTAAGAAAGGTGTAACGTCTTATGTTAATCCTTTGGCTGTCGTACTGAAAGCTGATGGGAATTTAAGGATTTACCTTGACGACAGGTCATTGAATTCAAGACTATTGCCAGAATAAGATAGGCCACCTTTGATCAAGGATTTATTAAGGAAATTATAGGATAAGATGTGGTTCTCGACTGTGGATTGGACATCTTCTTACCGTCATGTTAGACTCAGCGAAGATTCACAGAAGTTCACAGGATTTCTATTTGAACAGCAGACCTATGTCTTTAGAAAACTTCCGTTTGGAATGAAGACTTCAGGAGCAGTTTTGATACGTGCATTGGATCAGAACCTAAGTCAAGAGGTTAAAGACACAATCATATGCTATGTGGATGATATTTTGGTAGCTTCGGAGACTGAAGATGAGCACATGTTACACTTGCGAAATTTATTTTTGGATTTAAGGAAGTCCAATTTCAAAGTAAACTTGAAGAAATGTCAGTTCTTTAAAAAGAAATCAGGTTTCTTGGACATATTTTGGATGGTGATGGTTATCGACCCAATGAGGAGAAACTTCAAGCAATTGCAGAACTTCATAGTCCTACTCGAGTCAAGCATGTACGACAATTTTTAGGGACTTGCCAGTTCTTTGCAGGACATTGCTATACGTACACTGATGTAGTAGCACCTTTGCAGAATTTGTTAAGAAAGGACAATAAATGGAAATGGGATGACTTATGTGAGGAATCTTTTAATAAGACGAAGGAGTTAATGCTCAATAGTGTCAAGTTGGAATATCCGAACTTTGAGAAAATTTTTATGATCGAGTCGGATGCATCGAATATTGGGATAGGAGCTATCTTACTTCAGGAAGATGAGGATCGCACAAGGCACTATCTATCTTTCATCAGTAGGAAGTTGAAGCCATCAAAACGCAATTATTACACCACGGAGCTTGAAGCTTTGGCGAGTGTGCTTGCATTAGAGTCTTGGAAGAAGTTACTTATTGCACATTCCGCGATAGTCAGAATGGATCATCACGCTCTGGAATTTATCCTTAAGACCAATTTTGCCAGTGATAAGATTACGAGATGGACATTATTTGTGGCAGCAGTTCAACGTGACTATTGAACATAGACCAGGAAAAGTTAACTTGGGGGCTGATTTCTTAAGCAGAGTCGTGGAGCCTACACTTCGGGTTCTACCAGTAATGCTTATGCAAGAGGATTAGGACACTTTGAGAAGACTTGAGAGGATACCATAAGCCCAAAAGCGATACCGATTGTTAAGAAACATTTTTAGATTTCTTCATCGAGACATGGATCCGACTGATGTTGAATATCCACTTATGGAAAGAATGACACGAGATTATGTATTATTAAATGACGTTGTGTATAAATTCATCGACACTGATCATAGTAAGTTACGAATCGTCATACCTCCTAGGTCACAGGAAGCCATCATTTGGTTAGCGCATAGAAGTTTGGGACATGCAGGAGTGGATAAAACGATAGGCATGATTGCAGAAAAGTTTACTTGGGAACACATGAGAAACACCGTCAGAGAAGTCGTCAGGACTTGTGATTTATGCCAGCGTACCAAACACAATTCGCATTTGTTGAGAGAGATACCGAGGCCCATTATTCCATCAAAGCCTCGTGAATTATATGCCACAGATATTTATGGACCGCTCCCAAAGTCAAAAAGGGGCAACCGGTATGTTTTGGTTACGGTTGACGTCTTTAGTAAATACACAATGATACATCCTATTCAGAAAGCAAGTTCCAGATATATAATTAAGAGGATAAGGGAATGCGTTATTCCAGAAGCGGAAAAGACCGAATTTTTGTTATCCGACCATGGGTCGCAGTTTACGTCGTGGGAGTTCGAAAGAAAGTTGCGGTGTGGGGCGCTAGTGTCAAATAGGGTATGTTTTGTAAGATGACCATTTGAAGGCAAACTAATTGTTAATCACAATTAATTGATTTATCTGGCACGGTAGTTGAGTTGATTGGGCAGAGACGCGTGTTCTGATGCCACAATAATTATTATGTTTACAAACAATTATCAAATTGCTAAAAAGCAAGTTCAAGAAATCGATATTGCGGCTAAAGATTTTGCAGTGTTTGTTCAAAAGGACTTAGCATGTCCTCAAAAAGTTATGTTAAGACAGTTGTCAACGTGCAAGAAACCTTCAACACTATAAATAAAGTGGTATTGCAAGAGGATCAAAAAGGACTATATAGTAATAGTGATGATGGTCATGATGATAATGATGATAATGGTAATGATTTGTTTACACCTAAAATTCATTTGTTAAATTTGTATACTGGCACAATCCCAATAAGCTCGTCCAGCGGCTACAGTTGTTGCATGCCTTACAACAAGCTGGGCATACCGGTCACGATTGGGAAATCAAAGAAATTGAACAAGAGCTCCGTCGTGCTGAAATTATTGTGTAATGGGTCTACCACTTTGCGACCACTTTTACCCCCACTCTTGGTTCTTATATTTGCTTATTTGCTTCCACTTTTACCCGAACTCTTTGGATCCATATTTGCTCTCACATTAAACTATTATCCTTATTACCAAGTTGACTTTACTAGAGCTCAGTCTATGCTTGACAGTTGACATGGAAGTATCAGTGACTAGGTATGTTAAGCCTTATGCATACTATAAAGGATATTCATATATTGTGAAACGAACCAATAAAAATGGAACTGTTATATGGCGTTGTTCAAAACAACGTTCCAAACATTGTCGTGGTGACCTAAAAAGTAAAATTAGTGAGGTTTTAAGTGTCAGTGATCATCAATGTAGTGTACTGCATGAAACACAGTTGCCGTCGACAAGAAATCAAGAAAACTATATTGCTACTCAAAATAGTGGATTGTTTAATGAGAAACGTTTAACCCCTGTTCTAAAAGTTATGTTTAATCCATCTTCCACGTCGCAAGAGCCATCAACATCACAAACTATGCAAGAGGTAGTGTTGTTGTTGTCGTCGTCGTCGTCGTTTTAAGGAGTGGAACAACTAGGTCATCTGCTCTTGATATGAAAAAAAGTAGTATTGCAAGAGGATCAAAATGACTAAATAGTAATAACAATAAGGTTTTTATGCCTATAAAACCATTGCGGCTTCCCCAGTTTTTTGAAATCAATAACGAATGGACTTTGCTATAAAAAGATCTACAACAAGCCTTGTGTTTAAAAACTATAACAGACTATCGTAAAGAGAGAAGGAGTTGTATTCAGTGTGCATCTATTGCCATAATAATGTATACTCTGCAATGTTGGATAAAATAAAACAACATTGAACCATCATTTACATTTATTTACCAACTTTGAATACGTGTTTCCTGGTTTCATCATAATATTTTTAAAGACAACATTAAAAACATTATTAATCTATACACATATTTTTATTTTTTTTATTTCAGTCTACTGTCATCACTTATATTTCCATTATTATTTCACATTTGTTTTTTATTAATTAAAACGGACCATGCACCTATTGTTTTTAAAACCTTCATAAATTAAGTGTACAGGTTGTATAGCATTATTCACGTCATCAGAAACACTCTCTGACATATCATTAACCGTGTAGGCAGAAATGTCTCAAAGTTTTCACATACACAAAGTACACGATCACCATATGATGTTTTCAATTTCCGAATCTTGATAATGCGGAATGGAATATGCGTTGGCAATTCGCTGAGCTTCTTTGTTTCTACGGCACATGCTTGCCCCACAGCATTCAAAACATTCATTGTAGTAGTCTATAAACAAAAGAAAAGCTTATCTATTATACTCTACAACAGCTTGTAATAATATTCTGCATATAGGTATTTTGAACTATGCATTGCTAATAAATTATACTATTTATGCAAGAAATGCCCTAACTGTAGCAGATACTACTTTTGCGCATATAGCACAAGTGTTAAGTTCTAATGCACACTTGACACAGGCTATCATGTGTCCACAAGGCAAAAATACAACACCTAGTTCATCTTGATAACAAATTTTACATAGTTGTTGGTCACACTTTTGTATCTGTTCGTGAGACAAGTCTTTACTTTCAGCCTCATGTATTTGCTCCGCATGTTCTAACTCTAAAGGCACTTTTATGTCTTGTGTTGCAATCAGGTTTTCTTTACGAATAGTGTTCACAAATTCCTGACCTTTAAGCAACACCATGTATTTACAGTTAGGTAACCAACGAGCGTGTTGCACAAAAGGGTCATCAGTCATTTGCCAATCCTTTAAAGCAAATCCACAATAAAAATATATTTTTTTATCCCCTTCACCAATATAAAAATCCAGCTTCACTTAGCTGTTTGATAAGGTGTCAAACATTTTTATAAGACTCTAAACGTTTTTCAACAGAGCTGTACTCTGGGTGTGCTAGTGCTATAGTCTTGCAAACTCCCAATTTTTCAAAAGCACACGCCAATTCAACACTGTCTATGGCATATGGACCACATATATCGACACTACCGTTGTTGGCTGGTAATATATCATTATTATTATTATTTATTTATTTGTGATTCAGCAACGTAAGTAGCGGCCAATGGCCTTGTGGTTCGGTAAAATGGATACACTGGTAGGATACCCACTTGTTTTCCAAGCATGTAAAGACAACAAGGAGACCATCGCAAATGGTCTCTAAAGGGATCATCCCCTTCTTCCCAGTGTGAAAGTTCAATACGACAAAACACACAGCGCACCACATCTTCTCGGTTCAAGTAAAAAACGGCTTTTGCAAGTTTATGTGTCGACAAAAAGCCTACAGGCCAGGATTCAAATGTTAACCAACGATCATGTTCTGATTTTAAATTCAACCACGCGGTAAACCAACATGCTCACTTGTTGTATTTGGTACTGACGCCATGTGTTGTAATAAAACTTTTTCTTATTGTAAGTTATTAACGTTGCACAAGAGCACAAAGTACTTTAAAGCATAATGTATGCTTGTTCACTGTCTGTTCACTACGTTAAAGGCGCATGACCACACCTAAAAAAAATCAATCAATCAATCAATCATTCAATCAATACTTGTAATTAAACTTTAACGTTAATTGACATTAATATATCAAAACACCATTAAAAATAAACTTTATTTTGGCACTAACCTTAACCCATGCACTTATTTTCTTATTATAAAGCTTTAGTCATTTACATCCCCCTTTAACCAATATATAAACAAAAATGAATGTCATGTCAGTTTGTTCAGATTATCTTGTTCAAACCTGTGGATATTTGTTGAGTCCATAAGGAACCACCCATAAATTATTATTTTTTTAAAATCCAATATGGCCTTGTACATTCTCGGTAAACAACCAATATGGTCTTGTACCGGTTGCCAATACATAGTCATTAATCAAGAAAGCAATCATTGTACAAGTCATGTGCAGGTCATGAATATTTTTTTGTCTATGGTTTTTCATTAGTGGCAAAATGGAATAGCATTTTTAAGTTAGACTTACCTGAGTTTTCAATAGTTCTCTGCCTGGAAACAATGGTTGTACTCTACTGCGTCTTGGGTTTTCATCAACTGCTACAGTGGTAAGGCTCTTCTTTCCAAGTTTCTAAAAATAAATAAAATAAATCGCTATAAATACCTAAATTCAGGTCAATGCATGCATTTCATAAAATAAAATAAAACAAAAAAAATGAAACAAGTTAGTTTAAAAAAATAATCTCACCTTCACTTGCGCTGTCTTGTTACCGTTTCCTTCTAGTGGACCCAAAAGCGCAATTGTTTCTTGTATCTCTGACATGTAAGGTATACCGGTTATCTGCAAACAAATAAATAAATAAATAAATAAAAATCATTAATAACCTGATCAATAACTAGAAATTTAAGGTTCATTATCACGACATTATTAAAATAATCATTCATAGGTACTTACCAAAAATTAAAAGGATTTTTCTTCCACAGCTCTACGGTATACGTCCGTTTGCTAAAATGGCAAGTGCATCACTAACGCAATCGTTATCAGTTAGCCTAGCAACAGAGAGATTTGCATTTTCTCAGCGTTTTGACCTTGAAATGTTGTCTCTCTCACACGTGTTCCCACGCTTCTTCACATTCCTCAATCTGAATAAAATTCGTGTACCTTATACTAGTTTCATGTTTTTAATAAGGCTGTCTAGGAAACAAAATGGCGGTCTCTCTGTTTAAACGCCAGACCTCCTAGCCTCTACCAGGTCTGTTTAAACGACCGACCTGCTAGCCTCTACCAGCCAAGTAATATGACCCTTTATTCCTGGCCACGTAGACATTCTTGTGTTATCAGCAGCCGCTTTGACAAGGCCTGGCCAGGTCGTGGATTGAGTGCAAGCAAGCAACACAGTTCTGTAGCATTCAAAACGTGTGAGTCTTATTATTATTATTATTATTATTATTATTATTATTATTAAACATTTTACTATAATAATAATTATTAGCAAGCGGCCATCCTCAATACATGATCATGTTAACCACATACTTTCACCCGAAAACACATGACTTTACCCAGTTCAATATTTAGTTTATAACATTTCAGGCCAATGACCTTACCGTTTTGGCTCTTTGCATACATGCACATGACTTAGTCGAGCAAATGTTATAGGTTTCCATATTCTAAAACCATTTACTGTGCCAGACAGCAGTCTCGCTTATTACCGTTTACTAGCATGTTAATGATCCCCTTCAGGGGTAAAAAAATCCTAGCACACTTAACACATTTTCAAATATTCGCCTCTATCCGTCATAGGAAATATCACAAAACCAACCGCCATAAGCTGCCCCGCCATCCCACCAAAATAGCAATTCATTTCTTCCGGGCACGGTCACCGAGATCGCCAACGTCTAAGAATCACTTGGTCATATCCTACAACCGTCTGTTGTGTCAGAGAGCGATCTCGCTCATCACCGTTAACTAAAACGTTAAAGATCCCCTTCAGGGGTAAAAAAAATCTTAGCATGCCTGTCACATTTCAAAATATTCGCCTTCATTCATCTGTCATAGGAAAATATCGAAAAGCGACCCCTTGTTTTGCCATACATCTCCCCCCGTCGAAATAGCCATTTCCTGTATTCACCATGCTCAGTCATAGCCTCGTTGTAACATACGTCAAGCGCTACCGGCTCTCTGTCTACAAACACTATTTTATTTAAAAAAAGTAAAAATAAAAATGCATATTTCTTGTCCTAGAGACTTGACATTTATTTTCATGGTAGAGGGGGTAGGGATCTTTCATTTATGTCAAATAAACTTATTTGTCAACGTGTTAGTTTCCAAAATAGTAAAAATTCAAAATTTAAGGGTTTTCAAAAAGTCTCAAAAATAAATCTAAAGCCGTGTATGAAATAAAAAGCACTGTTAACTCACACCTTTATGCAATGCCAAACATAGTAATGCCCACGCAATGACTGTAATATAAAATGCGGAAACACCTTCGCAAGAACCTCGTATGCCAACTACACACGGAATTACGTACATATTTAACCACTACCAAAGGGTTATCACCTTCACTTCCTTCAAACTGGCGTTCCTTAAACAGGGCATAATTCCTCAGCGTTGTCAAAAAAAACGCTGGTCTAATAAACAATAACATAAGTTGTTAAGCCATTAATCTATACATGTCAACGACCTTTGGACTAAGCGTGAAAGACCTCCTCACTATTACTTGAAAAACGTTACTAAGATAAATCTAAACTGTTGTGAATACATTTAATAAAAAATACTGTATCTTAACTTCACATTTCTGGTTTCAACTTTCACCGATGAAGGAATATCATGTCTACAACGTGACATTATATTACTCCTCGTGAATACTTCATTACAAAATTATATATGTGTATCCAACAAGAATCGATCACGACGAGGATATCAAACAAGAAATTCCCTAACGTCGGATGATAATAAATCTTCCAAGAAGATTCTAACCTAAAATTATTTTAAAAGATTTAAAGTGCATGGCTTTCTTCCATAAAACATACAGTTAGTCATATTCGTATTATCTCCACTATGAACGAATGTCTATGAGTTCTAACGATAATAATCGTTTCCAAGTTAAATGTTTCTCTTCCAAACGATGCCGTGATATTTCACAATATATCACTAATAATATCTTCTCTCTTGATGCCTCTTCTCGACGGATAAAATGCCCAAATTAAACTAATAAAAAGTAATTTAATCTTTAACATAGACGAAAATGTCTATCACCTGAATTCAAACTGAATTCATATACGTCGAAAATAAATTACTATTCCTTAAAGGAAATGAACAAGTGAAACTCTCAGTTCAGAAACTGGATTTCAAACAAACAAAGCTAAAAGCGTCGAAAGACGATTACTACAAATGATCTCGAAGAATAAAATGTCTATACATGGAGTACATAAATATCGTGTCGAATTATGGATAAAGGATTTGCTCAATAATGTCACTATAATGCTCTAACTACAAGTATGGTGAACACGGCTACCTGGTCTGGAAGTCTAGAAGCTCAAGATAGAGTATTACAAAATACTCTGTTGTTACATCTTCCAAGGATCCGGGTTGGTTCCTAGCTCGTCTCCAAGAACTCGTTACCTCAGGAAAGGAACGAATTCCCCTACTGGAAAACAGCAAGCTCCGACCGGGATCGAACTGCGGGCCTCCAATCATCATCTTCATTGTGACCGGATATACCCTGGACCTCTTGATAATCGTCACGTCTCTTCTTACTCCGTCATAGTACAGTTCCATCAAAACAACGAGACGTGTCAAAAGTTCTGCTTCCCATTTCGAAAGACATTCGAAAAGAAAGTCGTGGACCTCACTCGCATAACGAATATTCATGTAGATGGAATATGAACATCGTTCTGTAGTCGCTGGTGTTAATGTCGAGCTCATGTCTGACAATAATGCACTAGAATGTAGTTGTACATCAAGTCTCATGTTCGCTCATCAAGTAGACATTCATGAACAAACTCCTCTAACGAAGCTCCATCGCTGACTATATTGCTTCCATCTGCATATATTCCTGGCTCACATATTAATTTAGTCCATAATTAACTTCATATTAGAAGACTCAATAATGTTCTTAAACATAGAATACATCTTCATCCTACTGGTGTTGTTATACAGTTCCACCTACTCAATGCTAACACTCACACTTACTCACTTGTGTCTCGTGCATTCGCTGTAGTCGCTCGAACAAAAGTGTCTTATCGCGCTGGAAACAAACACTTTCCTCACGCTTCACAAAAACGTTTATATCTTCTGAAGTAATCTTCTTAATTTTCTCAAAGTTCGTAATATACTAAATACGATTGTACGCTACAATCTGTAGTCTAAATAATGTCTCTGAAGTGGATCAGACTGAAGTAATTGCGGCATATAAGTTCATCGCAACTTCATTTAGTTTCAAGGCGCGGCAATCTCCTAACTCTCGCCTCGCTATACCTTATCTCCACGAGTCAACGTTTCACAAGCTCGGTGAAACACTCGGAACTCCTCTCTCTTCCGGTAAAACACGTCCGACCTCTCCAACATTCAGATAATAAAGAGCCTCGATGCTTGGCATCTCCTCTCCAAATCCACCGATTCTGGCCGCCTTTTTTCGTTCCCTCTCAAATTCGAGCGGGCTCTAGCAAATCGCTTATTCCTTCCATTTGCGACCTGCTGTCGACTTATAGAATATTTCCAATATTTTATTATCATATTCTTCTCTTTACCATTATATAAATTCACTCTCTTGGGCTTAAATGTATTAAATATCCATAAAAATTTTGTTGCTGGAACTCCCGTCTTCTCTAAAACTTCTTCTTATTGGCTGTAAGCTCATATCCAATCAGATAATTTATAACAATGTTTAAACAATTCCTGGGATTATTCGCTGTTGCTAGGCTGATTCTATGATTCTGGAAAGTTACATTGCGCAATACAATCAGGTGACGGAATTTCCCTCCTGCTCAACGTCTTCTCTAGACTGGTTTCTGCCAACATCCAGCCTCAATATTGCTTGGTTAAATTTTATCATGGGCTTCGAAAAATTATTCCCATTTTCATCCCAAATAATTCATTTTACGGGGGCAGTACTGTACCCGTATTTATCACATAGTTGACTTGTCAAAATCCTGGAATGGAGAATGGATCGAAGATTCTTGAAGGTCCAGGCTAAATACCTGAAAATCCCTCTGACAAGCATCTCTATGATAATCACACAGTCGTAGTGGAAGTGTTATGGACTAACTACAGTGGACAAGGATGCTAACTACATTGGGAGCATAAGATCCTTACCTACATCTCGGGTCGAAAAGGGTTAAAGGCGTCACATAACATGAGTACCCCCCTTTCCATAACACATCCTTACTATAATTGAAATAAATCACGCAAGACCCACTTGTAAAAAAGAATGAAGCTACTTTTATTGCCGAAAACACCTGACAATAAATAACAATGAAATACAAACAAACAAATAAAAGTAAATAAAACTCTCATTCATCCATAACAAATTTAACATCCACACGCTAAAACAGCTGAGCTTAACACGCCCATAATCTCTCGTTTATAATGCCTCCCTCAACTGGAGTTTACATATTGAAACTAAAATGTTTAAAATAATGTAAATATGTCTAAAGTTTTTCCAATAGTTTCGTTCAAAAATGAATTTAAATTTTAAACAATACTATGTTTTACTCTATACACCAAAAACTCCCTTTCTATTTTAAAAAGATCAGCTGGACTACATAAAATGTCCATCAGCTGTATTCAGAACGCTGCCATTGCTATACACAATCAGCTGATTCCTCCTCATCCGGGATTCATACATACAAATGACTAATCCCTCAGACTAATCCTCTTACTAGCACAAATTGACAATGTTCCTGAAAGAACACTATTCCTTCCTTAATGTTATAAAATATTTCGGAGAACAACACACCTCTCCATTACATTTGAAAATCCCCCAAAATATCACATACCTAAATCATAGGATACAATCTCTCATTCACCTTGTGTTGCATACAAGTGTTTCTCCATTCAAAAATAAAGAACACGTATGATGGAAGCTTAATGTTATGATATTAAATTTATTATTATAAGGGACATCAACGAAGTTGAAGAAAAGGAACAAACGACGCCTATTAAAAAGATTTAGTATTTACAACGGACTAGTTATGCAAGTTGAATGTCTAAACTGTCCCTCCATGTCAAAATAATATAGGAATATTATTATTATACTTCTTCACGAGAAGTAAAAACGTAAAAGTGTAGATTACTACTTCCTTCCTTCACATCGTTTATACATGGCCATCGCAATTACTTCAAGTAATTTAAATAGTTTAAAGTTCACTCAATACTAGCACAGACTATTAATGTCGTAGTTTAGATTTCTGTTAAATCCGGGTTTAATATGGTCATTCATTTAAGAACACCTCATATGATTATTAGTTCAAGATCTTAATAAAGGATTAATAGTAAATTTAGAAACACTAATCAACTCAGCAGATCACCTTGCTGTTCCGCATGCCTCCTTAAAATCGTCTGATCGGACTAACACATTCTTAGAATAACAATGAGTTACACCTAACTCAGTTTCATTTCAATCAAATGCTACAGATAGCATGATATAACATTACAGCAACAAGTTAATAAGTTTCTTAATTAAATACGGTACGGTATATATTCTTCGTATATCCACCCTCAAAATATTTCATCACAGCTCCTCGCTTCATTAATGTTATACGGAATGACATCATCGTACACTAATTACCATTTCATCACAATGCGGAATTAACCTTCGCAGTGGTTACAACAAATACCTTAATGCGGAATTACCCATCGCATTCCCAACTATAAATTCAACTGTGTGTCCAATATTAACTTAATTAACTGTTATAATGTTGCTCTGTATACTTATACATCATAACAACCTCAAATGTTATTTACAAGATGGTTCAGATTATTAATAATCGTTGAAATGTGTGTAGGATTGGCTTCCTCTGCAAGTTTAATACGCATAGTAAACCTGGAAACAATTAAATGTCCCATAAATGTTTAATAAAAATACGAACATATCGTTCCATACTGACGTAAACTCAACAATGTCATAATGTCAAGACTACTATTGTCTCTGACGTTGCAACATGCTCTATGAAATTCGTTGTCATACAAATATTCCACATATCTGAGTTCAAGATTGGATCATGGCGTCTATCATCGATTAATAAAACTTAAATCTTCCAAAGAGGAAAGCCTCCTTGGCTTAGGCGGAAGCACGCCGGCCTCTCACCGCTGGGTCCGTGGTTCAAATCCCGGTCAATCCATGTGAGATCTGTGCTGGACAAACCGGAGGCAGACAGGTTTTTCTCCGGGTACTCCGGTTTTCCCTGTCAACATTTCATTCCAGCAACACTCTCCACTATCATTTCATTTCATCTGTCATTCATTTAATCATTGCCCCAGAGGAGTGCGTCCGGCCTCGGCAGCCGGCACAGTTCATATCCTCGCCGCTAGATGGGGGCTTCATTCATTCCATTCCTGACCCGGTCGGAGACTGGAAACAGGCTGTGGATTTTCATTTCAAATCTTCCAAAGAGATTTATGTTTACTCAAAATTCGATAACGATAGATCAATGCTATCTCAAAATAAAATAGTTAACAGAAAAAACTGACTATCAATGCAATATCAAAGTCTCTGTACCTTAAATACACTTGGCAAATCGATGAAATCGTCCATAATGTTCATGTCAAAACCATTAAATGTCGAAGAGATTATCACACAATCTCATTTAAATGTATTAATAAATCGTCGATCGCTTCCCCTAAAATATCTTCTCGTAGAAAAATACCCAAGGCTAATCCTCTACAAACGAATAATAAAAATAGTTGAAGACGAAAACCTGAATATAATTCCACTATTTATCCATGGAAAATAGAATTATATAAAATTCGAAGAATATCCAAACATGGAAATAAAATTCCAAATGACTATCTTGTAGATTAAAATAATGCCTAAGAAAATTAAAATTGGATTTGCAAACGAAAATATCCAACGCTGAAGTTTACTGAAAAATACCACAACTAATCGATGACAAAAGACAATACTACAATAGAAAATTGGAGCTCAAACATGCATCAATCTACTCCAATCTACTTAAAAGTGTATCTTCGCTGTACCTTAATAGAATTTCTCGATGAATTGTAGCGAAGAGGAATTACCCAGATGAATTGGTGATTCTTTTCTAGCATAGGATCGAACTGTAGTTCCCCACGATCCACAGACAGACTTCTCGGACATCGAACTCTCGTTCCTCCAAGAGCACCTCCTGTTGTAGATTGGGCTCGAACTGCCGCTCTCTCATTCGCCTGAACTGCCTTCGTCTTCCGTTAGAAAGCGTCTTCTTGAATCTTCTTCCGACAACTCTTGTAAACCTCCATGAAGAACGAGCAATATCGTTGAATAATGTTCGTAATTGCCGACCATGAATTGCTTCGAAGTTGAGAGAAAGTCAATTGGTCGCCTAATGTCACGATATAGCTGGACATGATTTTGTAAAGTTCTAATTTCATATCGAAGGTTGCTCGGTGAAGTCACTATGCCTCCATCTCGTGTATCCCAGGAGCATAATTTACTCAAACACCACAGCCAACATTATAACGATGAACTGTATTATTATAGAGTATTCAATAAATGGCATAGTGAATATCCGTGGAATTGATATCTCACTGTAGTAGAAATGCAGCTTCACTCGTCTAATACTGCACGAAGCTTTGTGAATGTCTATTCACGGCTGCTTAAAACGTTTGGTCAGCCCAGGCACGAACCTGGATTATGTACTGCGTAGCGTACAGTTCGTTTCAGCCGCGAGATAAACACTTTTCTCCAAGCGCTAGATTCACGTTTCTAAAACTGTCAAATCTCGTAATTGGGATACCGGAGATCCCTTATAGATGCTTGCCTATAACACTTGCACTATGAACTCAGCTTTATATCAAAGCTGGCTTCTCATTACCGCACCCACAAGTAATATAAATGAAATACTGTGGTTTAAACTTGCTTCCTCTTAGCACGGGAAGTGCGAGCCTTCCTTACTACCGAACCCTCGGTCACTGGCTTGATTGTATCGCGGGCCCACTTAGCCTTGAAACACCTCACTCTTCACTCCGCGATCGAACCTCGCTGAATCTCAAATCGGTAATGAACGCTGTTTCCACTCCTCGCTCTTCCAACTGAATGATCTACCGCCATTTTTCAAGGCAGGGGGTAAGATTGCGCGGGCTCATTACAATGCTTATTACTTTAATCACTGTAATATAATTTTTCCATGGTTAATATTTAAATTTAGCATCTTTTCATGAGAAAATATCCTCTTCAACCGGTCTAAAAGAGAATAGATAACTATCTTAGTTATGGTCTCAGGGTCTTCTAACACAGAAGTCTTTCCTGATTGGCTATCAGTGCTCAGACATTTAGCTCGTGGAAACCGTATTTATCCTAATATAGGCGCAGTATCGCTTCCTCCCCAAGGTAAAATAACCTTGCCTGAGCGACCCATAATGCAACGTAGACTTGTAACATAGCTAAAATCTCGTTTTATGTCACCAATCCAGCACATCCAATCTCATGCATATTCACTACCACAGAATTGATTCTGGCCACAAAGTCATCCAAAATAAGCCGAATTCGGGCTCATCCCTCTCTCAACTGAGGAGAAAAACGTTCCCAGAATGTTTTTATCAGGCTGTAACTCGAACATAAATATGTTACTGAGCTGAATCAGGTTATTTTAGCCTATCATCTCTCTTCCGCTCTTTCCCTCGATGATTATTCTTCTTTCCTGTCATATGTATAGTTGAGTGACTTTCTTCTTAATTCCGCTTCGTTATCGGAGTTCTTTCTCTTCCACTATCTTCTTCTCCATATCTTTCCTTCTTACTCGTACTGGGTTGAGAATCATCTTCCTTTCTTCCTCCGTTCTCCTTCATATTCTCCTTTTCTTTCCTCTTTTCTTTGAGATATTCCTGAGCCTCTCTATGCCTCTCTTCGTACTGCTCCTATGTGAAAACTTCGTCTCGATAGGTTTTGTAACGATTGTATATCCTTTGTTTCCATTTTCACGAGTATCTTTCTTCTCAATACTCTTGTAACTATTATTCCTATCGTTTTTATTGGAATTTCCTGTTCTCCAATTGTTATTATATCGATTATCCTGCTGCCGATAAGGTCTTCCCTCTCTATACCTTCTGTATCTTGGTTCATATCTTCTGTCTTTGAAGTATGTATTTCTGTCAGGACCTCCTCCGTTTCTATTTTGGTCATTCCTGACATCAGTCTGCTGTGTCTGATCCACAAAAATCGTATTGATTTATCTGTGTTCATTCCTAGAGTTTCGAGCAACTACGTTCGGGATAGGACTAGTACCGTCAAGTTTCCTGAGTAACTCGTCCATCTTCGCAAGATCTGTTATGCCTTCGGATATCAGATATCGTCTCACTTCAACAGGAAGTTGTTAGGAGATAGCCTCAATTAATTCCCCTCGGCTTAATGGTGGCTGAAGGAATCTTAAACGGGCCAATTGCTGGACAAAGTAATCCGCTTAACGCGTTGGAAGTGCGCTAGATTACTTTCTAGAGTAGACCTCTGCTCTGAGAGAATTTTGGGCTTCCACGGACCAAAATCTCTTTATCAACGAGTCAGCAAACTCGTCAAAGTCTGAGAATGTGTATCGGAATGCACGATACCAAGAAAGAGGGCCACCTTCCAAATATCGTTCCACGATCTCCAGTTCCCTTTCCCTCGGAATCTGAGCTTCCGTAAAGTAATCAGCCAGATTACGAACGAATTCGATAGGTGTGTAATCGTCTTGATTATTAAAACGACGTGGCTTGTCTTCAAATACGGATAATCGTAATATTCCTCGCCTCAGTCATAGGTGTACTTGTCCTAGGTTCTAATACCACTCTCTCTTTTTCGAATGTCCTATATCCATGCCTTCCTGGTGGTCTCGATTTAGGAAATCTATTTTAGTTTGTCTAACATGCTCTTCGGTATTAGTTTTCGATACTCCAATCTCTTTCTCCTTCTCCTCTAAGCCTTCTAAGACTTCCCTAATATGCTTCCCAACTTCTTGCTTCAGTTCTTTCTTTACTTTATCCAAGTTCCCCAAATCGTTAATGTTTAAGCTACGTAGACGTTCTCTCAAGTCCTCAATATCGTTCGACTTAACATTACCTATAGCTTTTGATATCGTCAACTATTTTATCGAGTTTAGATTTAACCTCGTCTGATTGTCGTTCGAGATCCTCCTTGAAGTGCGATACATCGTCTACCTGTATGTTCTGTATGAATTCGATACGTTTGTTTACATCTTCTCTTAAGCTAGATATATCCTTATTAATACTTGACTCTGAATCGTTAAGCTTTTTCTCCATGCTAGATTTAATCTCAGCAAGATAAGTATTCTTTACCCTATTCCACTCTTCCTTACAAGCAACAGCATTAGCTTTAAGTATTTCTTCCATGTCAATCTCTACATCTTCCTTTAAGATTTTATTGTGATCTGTAACCTGCGTTCTTAATGATTCGATATTATCCTTAATTTCAGCTAGTGTACTTATAGTATGAAGCGAGTCATTGGTAAATTGAGTTCTCAGAGCATCTAAATCTCCTCTACTTGATTCGTTATTCTTTTCGAGTTCTTTCGTAACCTCACTTTGAAAATTATCGTTACTGGTTTCTAAACCATCAAGTTTAACTTGTAAATCAGTAGTGCTATTTTGCAGTTTGATAACTCGGTTCTTTAGACCAGATGCCTCTGATTTCATTTTTCCCATGTCTGCTCTTATATTAGTAACATCGGAATATACAATCTGCAAATCATCTTTGACTTTATTCACATCTGTTTGTATTTGTCCCACTTCATTATGAACATGCTCAACATCTGATTGTATTTTTGTAACATTATTTTGTATGTTACCCATGTTTGCTTTAGTGTCTGTAACCTCAGTGTGAATGTTACCAATGTCGGTTTTAACATTATCAATTGCAGACTTAATATTGCAACATCTGCTTTAGTATCAGTGACCTCAGTGTGAATGTTACCAATGTCGGTTTTAACATTAGCCATGTCAGACTTAATATTGCCAACCTCTGCTTTAGTATCAGTGACCTCAATGTGAATGGCACCTACTCTTTGCTGGACTTTCTAGGATCCTTCCTGTAATTGGGACACCCTAGTTGTCATTGACGTTGCTCTAGTTTGCAAACCGTCAAGCATACCTCTAACATTTTCAATATCACCCTGTATAGATTCTTTCACACTCCCTGTTACTTTACTGGTCATCTTTTGAACATCTTTGTCAATGACCTTGTCCATTTCCTTCTTTGCGTCCTCTTGTAGCTTGGCAAAGAGGTTTGACACCTCCTCTGTTGACATTGTTGCCATTATAACAATAATACACATAAATGCTGTTGGGATACACAAAATAGAGCATACTGACTACACTTTGAGCAACCAATTTCTATAATACTTGGGTATTTTTCTACATAGCGTTAACTTGTTCTAGTATCTTACAACTATTCCCCCTAATCTCATCGTTAATCGTAGCAATCATCCTTACGTAACCTAAATCAATTATACTACCGCATTAATCCACAATGACATTAATAAAGAGATTTAAATATACTATGACTTGGTAAACAAAGACCTTCGAACCGGTTAATACAATAAAATAGGTTCAGATCATAGGTTATTATTCAATCATTCCACCTATGTTTTTCCTATCACAGGATTATACAACATCTGACCTTCCTAAAACCAACTAGTGATCACCATCACTCTATTTAACTATTCATGGCGTTACGAATAATATTTCGGTACCCTTGTTGAGATTGTCATTCCGACAGACTAAATTCTCAAGTGTTCGCCATTCTACCTGACTGTACCCGTAATTATCATATAGTTGACTTGTCAAAATCCTGGAATGGAGAATGGATCGACGAATCTTGAAGATCCCGGCTAAAATCCTAAAAATCCCTCTAACAAGCACTTCTATGATACCGTACACTTAATAATTTACAAACTGTTCCGTCCTTTCAATACTAGTTGTATTCAGGAGTTAACAACGGTATATGTTTCGGACATTTATGTGTCCTTCTTCAGCCATAGATACATATTAAAACACTTGTAAGTAACAAAACACACATTTAAAATACATGATAAAACACTGAGTAGTCATGAGATTTAAAATCAAGGTTTAATGTTAAATATACATCTTTAAACTTGACTTCAGGAATCATGATAATGTTTCAGAAAAGAAATGTCAATCAGAATCAAAAACCAAATCACAAGAATATTCCGATAATGAAAAACAATAAAATCTCAACGTGAGTAAGAAAAGATAGATCTAATCTAAACTAAGTGGATACGAAATTAAAGTAAGTCATAAATGAAGAAATTCACCTCTCCGGAAAAACTGAACAAACTGAGAAATCCCCTACTCCATGAGTCATTCCTGGATAAGAGAGTTACACACCTGTGAAACATTAGGAGCTTTCACAAAATGGACTGTCTCAATCGAGAAATGAGATCCTGTGAAAATGGAATGGTCAACACCACATTTCTCAAAAACCATCACTTAATTATGAAATTCAAATTCATACCAAGGTCAAATGAATTTAAATGCGTTGAAAATAACTTACTGGGAGTCGAAATATCAAAAAGAAAGACAATGGAAGTGTGCTTAAATCACGTATTACTAAACGCTAATCTTCTCCTAACTGTTGATCTTCACAACGATTGAATATTTCAGAATGTTACGTTGAAACTGAGTTGAACGCAAAAGCTAAGAAGGAAGTAAAATATCCTCAAAAGACATGAATAGTATAAGTTTGTCAAATAAACTTACAGAAAATGGAATCAGGGACCAAGAAAGGCAAGACATTATCAGACTTAAAATCCCGTCATCAAAATTCTAACTAAAAAAATTGGCAACAACAACAAAAATCTATGCTCAACTTCCACCAAAAGATGTCAGACTTCTACCTTATAGCTGGACGATGAAGAGGGGTCATTCGGGACGAATGCCCGAGTCTGGTTTCCAAAGATATACTGGCCTTAAGTATATGCATCCATCATCCTGGTCTCGAACCTGGGACATGTTTCCCGTCGATTCCATTCCGACAGTGGGCTATGCACCAAATCCGGCATATTCTGGGAGCTCGAACAACACTATTGTAAACTCCAACTCTCTTCAAAAGTGATGAAATAGCAGCTTATTATAAATAACAACGATCGATGTACTGTAACACTTGAGTGCTTTTATTTGAAATTGAATAGCCTACATTATAACAATATTACACATGTGCTCTAAGCCCAACACAAGCATGGGAGATGGTACAGTTTGTTTCCACAGAGTGTACACACAAGACTAGACACTGCCTTGCAATCCATGGTGATCAGGCTATGCCAGCGCTCTCGGCAACCAGCTTGGAGTATCCGAAACTTGTGGCAAGTGCTCTCCAACACCCCTTCTCGCTGTCATAGGTTTGTATCATTGTAGACCCAGTTGTTCCACAATGTTCTGGAATGATTCTCTAGCCAAAGGCTTCGTGAATACATCTGGCAGCATCTTGTTGGATGGACAATACAGCACTTCTATGATGTCCTTTTCTCGAAGGTCCCGAAGCTGGTGATGACATACATCAATATGTTTGGTGCGAGCCCCAAACCGACTTGACTCAATTAATTTAATAAACCTTGGTTATCTTCATACATGGTTGTTGGACCAACAATCGGTAAACTCATGTCCATAAGTAATTGTCTGTGCCTCAGCAGCTCCCGACTGGCAAATGATGCTGCAATGTATTCCGCCTCCGTAGACGACATGGCAACTTACGTTTGCTTCCGGCTTGACCATGCTACAACTCATTCGCCAAGAAAGAAAACATAACCACTTGTAGATTTCCTGTTGGTCTTGTCACCATCCCAGTCAGCATCCACATAACATTTGAGTTCTGTGTCCTTAGTTGAAGATAAACGAAGTGTCTTGTGTATTGTAAATGCGAGGTACCGAATCACTCGTTTTACAGCATTCCAGTCCTGTTGAGTAGGCTTCTCCACTCGACGACTAAGTAGACTCACTGCGACTGCGATGTCTGGTCTGGATACTGTGGCTAGGTATAGTAGAGATCCTATGGCTTTCGTGTACAGAGTGTTATTTGGTAACTCTGCACTTGCAGTTACTTCACCAGACAAGAAATGTGTTTTCCATTGCAGTCGCAGCTGGTTTTGGCTCCGATAAGCCATGATCCTCCAACAATGCTGCGATCTTTGCCTTTTGGTTTAGCAAAAATGTTCCATTTTCCTGTCGTTCCACTTGAACTCCCAAATAGTAACTAACATCACCCAAGTCTTTGATGTCAATATAATTCTGCAATTCTGTACCAAATTTACCAGTTAATTTTGCAGACTGTCGGGCTACCAGCAGATCCTCGGCATACAACAGAATGTAAGTAATGCTTCCATCTTCTTCCTTTCTTGAATAAAGACACTGATCTGCATTTCCTTGTTCAAAGCCTAACTTGGATAATTTCTCTGTAGCTGCCTTGTTCCAAACGTGTGCCGATTGCTTTAAATCATAGAGACTTTTCCGCAATTTCAGAAATTTGCTCTCTTGACCGGGTTCCTCAAAACCCTGTGGCTGTTCCATATATAGTTCCTCTTTTAATTCACCGTTCAAATAAGCACTTATGACATCAAGATGCCGAACGTGAAGTCCCCTTTGTGCACCTACATTGAATAAAACTCGAATAGTGTCTTGCTTCACCACTGGCGCAAAAGTTTCATCGTAATCCTCACCATATCGTTGATGAAATCCTCTGGCTACCAATCGGGCCTTGTAAGTGTGGATCTGACCGTTACCATCCAATGTTGCCTTAAATACCCACTTACAAGAAAGAGTCTTCTTCCCTGGTGGAAGCTACGTTAATTCCCATACACAATGTTGATTGGCACAGCTTATTTCTTCTTCCGCAGCAGCAGTCCACAACATTTGCTCACGAGGTGACATTTTGAGCATTTCGTTCCATGAGGCTGGCTCTCTGGTGTGATTCATCTGCACCTTGTACGTTAGCTTCTTTGCTGGTACACCCTTATTTGGCCGTTCAGAAACTCTTTGTGGAAATTGTGGAGTTTCTGGTTCAGTCTCCCATTCATCTCCTATGCTGCTTAAAGTCTCTCCTCTGTTGAAAGTCACCGTGTTGTTACCTCTGGGATTCAGTGCTGAGTTGTCAGCTGATTCCGTCTGTGTCGAAACATGTTCCAATGCCCCTACATGCTGCGGTGTGATTTCATTATCCCCTTCTTTCGGTGCACTGCCTACCGAAGCTGGATTTTTGGCAACACTCTCAATTACCCGCACCGATCTGCTCATCCAAACCTTGGCTGTCTGTAGATCCAGAATTCGATAGTCTTTGGTGTTTCCATCATAGCCAATCAAGACGCCCTCTATTGCTTTGTTGTCGCATTTCTTTCGCTTTTGTTTGGGTACAAGCGAATTGACCTTAGATCCAAACACAGGTAAATGACTCCTGTAAACAATTCAACTGGAGTTTTGTTGATACTCCGGCTCGTTGATCGATTCTGCAAACAAGCTGCGGTCAAAACTGCTTCTCCCCAGAAGCGGTTGTTCAGATCAGCATCCAACAACATGCACTTGGCAGATTCTATCAATGACCGATTCTTCCTCTCTGCTACGCCGTTTTGTTGTGGAGTGTAGGGGATTGTGAGCTGATGTTGGATCCCCTCCTTCCGCAGAAAGTTCTCCAGTTTTCGTGAAACGTATTCCTTGCCATTGTCTGTATGAATGGCAATCGGCTTCCTTCCAAATCTAGTATGCATTGCAGCAATGCAGTCTTCTACGACGACTGCCACCTCATCTTTGGATTTTACCAGCCTCATCACAGTAAAATGGGAGTAATCGTCAATGAGTGATAGAAAACACCTATTTCCACTTGGTGTTGCAGTCTGCATGGGCCCACAAAGATCAGAATGAATGAGTCGCATGGGCTTCTTCTCTCTGGATGTACTCTCAGAACATTTTGCTTCGGTTAGTTTTCCCTTGATGCAGTCTTCGCATACTACCTTCTCCGAACATTTCGACACTTGGATTCCTGTAGCCAATTCCTCATTGATCATACGCTGGATTGCAACCGGATCCCGATGTCCCAATCGACGATGCCACTGGTGTAGGCATACAGCTTCTCTCGCCACATGAACTGACGATCTTGGTGCCACAGTCTGGAGTCTAAATAAATTCCCATCGTTCTTTGCTTCTGTGATGACCTGATGTCCTTTGTAGATGCTGCACGTGTCATTTTCGAACGTCACTCGGTGTCCTTGCTCTGTTATGCGCCTCATCGAAAGTAGACTATCATCCAATTGTGGAATAAACAGCACACTTTTCAATAGTACTTCTTGGAGGTGCCCGCCTGGTACCTCACAGGAAAATTGTCCATATCCGATTCCAGCAGCTACCACGGATGAACCATCAGCAAGAAAGACTGTATCACTTGTGTTACGAATAGATATGAAAAATTGCCTAACATTCGTCATATGACTGGTTGCCCCTGAATCTATGCACCATCCTCCAGTAGGCCGACTTGCAGCATGTTGTTGATCTAGTGCCTTAAATGTAGCATAGTTCTGTGTGTTGCATACCTTAACCTCAATCGATGATTCTGCCGATTCTGAACCTGCTGACCTCTGTTGTCGGCTTTTCTTGAATCGATAGCAATCTGCTTTTAAATGGCCAAGTTTATTACAGAAGTAACATGCCCGTGTCTCTTTGCCACCCTCATTTGGTTTCCTGCTTGAATTTTTAGTTGTTCCATTTTGATGAGCACGACTAAACTTACTTGAGCCTGCGACCGCCGACTGTAGTGCAACCTCTGAATCACAATTTACAAGCACACCAGCTTCGGCACGACTTTGGTATTCGTCAAGCATTTTCCCAGTTACATATTCCACCGTTAAATCTGCCTCGTCACGACCCTCGAGCGCTGTGACAAGCCCTGAATAAGCTTCTGGAAGACTCACCAGCAAAACCGCAACAATCTCGTCGTTTTCAAGTGGCCTACCAGATCCACGCAGCAAACCCACTACTTCCATAATTGCGTCGATGTGACTGCTCATTGGTCCACCACGATAATGTATGCCGTACAGTTTACGTCGTAAATATAACCTGCTTCCGAACGTGGATCTCTCGTACTTTCTTGACAGAGCCTGCCATGCATCACACGCACCGTTCAAATGTGCAAAATGAATGAGTTGACTGTCCTCAACACTCAATGTAATGTACGCTAAGGCTTTGTTATTTTTCTTCTGCCACACCGCGTTATTTACTTCAGGCTTAGGTTCACTGACAACTTCTCACAAATCATCACGCACTAATACGGCTCGCAACTTTGTTTTCCAAAATATAAAATTTCCACCATTTAACTTTGGAATATTCAACTTGACACTTTCTTGAGCCATCTTGTAACCGCACACACTCAAAGCACGTGATCGTTAAACAGACTTTTAATCCACTTACGCTCAGTTTGCCGTAGACTGGGCCCATAACCTGATGAAATAGCAGGTTATTATAAATAACAACGATCGATGTACTGTAACACTTGAGTGCTTTTATTTGAAATTGAATAGCCTACAATATAACAATATTACCCATGTGCTCTAAGCCCAACACAAGCATGGGAGATGGTACAGTTTGTTTCCACAGAGTGTACACACAAGACTAGACACTGCCTTGCAATCCATGGTGATCAGGCTATGCCAGCGCTCTCGGTAACCAGCTTGGAGTATCCGAACCTTGTGGCAAGAGCTCTCCAACAAAAAGCGATCTTTATATGGTAGCAGCAGAGCAATTTTGAAGTAGATCCGAGATTCGCTCCAGTTTCATCCATGAGTTCGTATGAGTTATAGTTCATGGCGTGCGTAGTTAGAAAACGCTCTACAAACATCTCTGGCGAGGTTGTATATCACAGTTACTTCACGTAGTCAATACTCCACTCATGGATACTGTGTTCCCGTAGTCATACTTAAACGTGCATGATTTTATAATCAATACACCATAAAATTATTCCTCTCGAAATCCACTTGATATGCATGTTGGATTTTGAATAATTTTCGAGGAGCATTCAAATCTCAAAGTTCACTTCAGTTCTGAGTTCAGTACACGTTGCATAAAGAATGTTCAAGTAGATGAATAGCAGCCCGTTGTAATGCTGTGAGAGCTATCGCATGCACATTAAACAAGCGCTATTAATGTTTGAAATAAACAGAGTTCTCTTCACGTTCGTAGAGAAACTTAATACACTGCATTATAAGTTCACACAAGTCCGCAATTCTGTACGGCGAGATAAAGTCCACTAAATTGAACTTACGAACGAAACAGTAAATGCACGATTTCACACGTTTTAAAAACTAGAGCGACGCCCGGCTCCAGAAACCAAAAGTCAGTGTGCATCACTAAAAATACCCAGCGCTTCATCCTGCCCCTGAACAACTCTTACGTCACTCGGCCTTGACAGGCCAACAGCCAGTCGTTCCGTGCAAGTCGGGAGGTCGATCGCCCCGTGACGTCACTGGCAGCTGTTGTTTAACCAAACAGGCTCAAGAATAAATAAACTCCGGTGCGCTACAAGCTGATTTCTCAAAATACATAGATCCTGGATACAAAAACGGTCACATCTTTCACCCGACACAGAAAAATAAAAGCGAGAATTGCTTTTATTTTAATCATTCTAGATATTCTTAATTCAATGGGACGTAACATTATCATGATTCCTGAAGTCAAGTTTAAAGATGTATTTTTAATTTTTGATAATCTATCAGAAAAAATACTCGACAATGTTTATTTATTAAGCAATAAAAGAATTTGATTCTTGGAAAATACTGTTATGAAGATTTCTCACGTTAATTAGCCATAGTGTTAAATTAAAATTGAAGAATAATTGATTATGAAAATGGATTTGTGGATTATTGTAACTACGAGATATATGGTCAAGATGTGAGAAAGTTTTTCGATCACTGTGAGAGTGACGATTATTAAGAAATTACAATGTGAATCTGTTTGAAGTACAGCGTGACTTATAAGTGTTGAAGGGAATTGTATTTAAAGTTCGTAGGTTTTTTTCATAGTGTTGTAAAATATTTTGGGAAAGTATTTTGAAGTTATGTGGATGAATTTGGAGTACATAATTACGTCTTGTGAGACTACGTCATCAATTGACGTTTGATTTTTCAATCAATTGGAAGAAGTATCTTTTTATATATTTTGATGTAGTAATACTTTATCTCCACTTCATACTTCATATTTATGAAACATAACGAAGACCTGTGTCTATTTCTGAGAATTTCATGAGTACAGTTATTTTCCTGTAATCTTTTTCGAATTATTTGCATTTCCTTTACCACAATGTGGACTTAATTATATTTAGGTGAGCTTTGCCACTTGGTTAAATTGCATCTGAAGTGACGATATGATATTGAATTTAACCCAAGAGGAAGGTGTATAGATGTTGAAAATGTTCATTGGATTATGTTTCATAAAGAAACAACTTAAAATGTAAATATAATGTAATATAATTCAATTTAGGGAAATATAATATGTTTTGAGTGAATTTCATTCACCATTCTTGAGGCTTAAGAACGTTATTTAACGTATCGCCACCATGCTAGACAGATTCTTGCAAGGGTATGCCAGACATCTTATAAGGAGTTTTATTTGACGCTTCGAGGTCATTTACCGTTTTCGTCATTATGAATGAACGGAAGGTGGAGGTGATACCTTCAGAGATACTTTTTAATTGAATAAATTTTTATTTTACAGCAATTTAATTCGAGAGTTATAATTCATAATAATCGCAAAAAATTGTGTCGAGAAGATCAATGTGTTTTTCCTTAATTTTCTCACTTCCTGAGGTAAGTTGTATCTTATTTGAGTTTCGTGTTACGTCTTTTGACCTGAGCTAGTTTTCTATGTGTGCACATTGGTCTGTCTTTGCACAAATTTGGTTAGTTGATATGCATCCTTTATACTTCCTTCACATGTTGGTAGGATCTAGGGGGTTTTTAGCCGGACATTTACAGATTCTATGATCCAGTGTTCTTCGAGGGATTCAACAGGTAATAGTAAGTTATAAATGAGCACATCAGTTTTGGCGCCCAACGTGGGGTTTTGAATTGAGAAATCGTGCCTTTCTGTGGTGGTCAAACATCAGATTTGGCGACCAACGTATTGGGCCACAAACAGGGAAATCGTGTCTTACAGAGGTGGTATCTGGGTGTTGGGTTCGATTCTGTTGAACAGCACCATTTTCAGATATCTTCGCAACGACCAGTTACGAATTCGTTGGATGAATATTCTGGACATAATTGCAAACCAATATTTAGGCATGAATGTTGGGATTTCACTAAGGCGAATAAAGCAATTACGAGCGTACTCAATCTACATAATTTCGTGTAGTATTGCAGCCATTATTGGAATAGATTTGATGTTAGGTAATGCCATGTGTTTTGTAAATTCACTAGCGACTTGTGACAGTGTAATGGAGTTACGCACAGGATTCACGTGTCCAGTCGAATAAAACGCTTGATGGGGTTCACGTAGGAGCTTCATTTAAGTGAGTAGATATTTTCTGACCGGCTTACGATCATTTTTGTATAGTAGTAATGGTAATATCTTTGATTTCAAACTAGATATTGGTCACTAGGGTCACTAACTTCATTATTATGAATTGTGGCAATCTTCTGGGATTTGTTGGATATTTTTGGATCATGATTCGATAGGGTTAATTGGATATCATGTAATTTAAGGTAATGCTAAACGATTGATAATTTCAGGTACTGGCAACCTGGTTACTTCACAATATCTTTGCTCTGCTCTGTAATACTGTGTTCTTGTTATCTATTTGTATTTCAGATTTTTTAAGATGGTATCGCCGCCTGAGACGATGACTATTGCTGATATTCACGCAATGTTTAAATTCCTCCATGAAAAAAATGGACAACTAATATCAGGACTTGGATGGTATCAAGGCATTTACCAAATCCAGTTTTGACCAAATTCAGGAAACTGCTAGTGGTAACAGGGAACTCATTAAAGATAGTGTAGCCCAAAGCATTAAGGGTGAATTAGATTTGGTGCAAACTACCCTGAAAGGTGTACAGGATAGTTCCAAACGGGTAGAATCGAAACTAAATAATGTTGAAGCAAGTAATGATGAGATTCAGGATGACTTTAAAAATATTAATTTGAATGTGAACAATGTTATAGTTGATATGAGCAATATTAAATTTGATATAGGTCAGGTAAGATCCAAAGTGGACCATGTACAATCTGACATGATACAGGTTAAATCTAAAGCGGATGATGTACAAACAGAAGTGGTTAATGTACAATCCACAGTGGACGCTGTACAGTCTGATGTTGTCAATGTACAAGCTAAGGTAGATACTGTACAACTCGATGTAGTTAATGTACAATTTAAGGCGGATACTAAACAATTAGACGTGGGAGGTGTGCAACTTAAAGTAGATAATATTCAGTCTAAGGTGAATAATGTACAATCTGACGTGGGTCAGGTTAAATCGAACATGGCTCAAATGCAATCCACAGTAGATAATATACAATCTGGCATGGGTCAGGTTAAATCTGACATGGGCCAGGTTAATTCGAACATAGCTCAAATGAAATCCACAGTAGATAATGTACAATCGGACATGGGTCAGGTTAAATCGAACATGTCTCAAAAGCAATCCGATGTAGTGTACCCTTGCGAACAATTAATACGTGATCATACTTCCGTTAGCTCAGTGTTGTCGGGGGTAGTACATTCATTCCCACTATATGACACACGTATTTTGGATCAAAAGCATCAAAAGCACTTGAAATAACTTACAAATAACAATAAGAATATTATTTAATGATACTCAAACTAGGCGCTACAACGTACTCAAAATAACATAAAAAACAACTCAAAATATTATTGATAATTCACACTTGTTCTCTGACAACAAGGAATCACTTAATTAAATCAATAAATTCATAATCTCTAAGGTTCCACTGAACCACAATCTAGTTTCACTTCCATATAGTACTTCTGATCAATTGTTCTGGCAAGCTCGCTATGGCTCCAGATCACTTTTAGAACATCATTTGTCATTCAAAAACATGAATTACTCTTTAACTTTGATTAATATTCAATGTGCATTCACATTTGTTCATAATAATAATAATAACTATTATCAATTTTTATTAGGTTCCACGTGGGTTCAAAATCTTATCTCTCTCTCTCTTACTGTACTGCTTAAGTATTGTTGGGAAGAAGTTCGTGCATCCTGAAGTTTTAGAAACTACTGATTTGCTCAATTTAAACAAACTCCCCAGGTTGTTTAATATTCCCGTTAACTTAGGAAAATCTCCATCTGAATCTGTCACACAATGAGAAGGTATAATAATAACTATTTCCTTATTTCTTCAATTGCGAGATCTGAACTACGTTGCAGCTTACAATCAATGTTATTTAGTTCACTGGGACAATGTCTGTCCTTCATATTTAAAACTCCTGGCGAGTGCGGTAACACTCGGTCTATTTATAGAATATCTCGCTTGCTCCCCAAAGCAATTAACAGGCTCTTGACCTGCCTTCGGCCCTCCTAATGATTTATAGCTGCCTGCACGACCGGCTAAGATGTCACTCGGGGTTTCCTTCACAAGGCCTTCAGCTCTTCCTTTTAACATTATTATTGGAAGTACGAATGACTTTAATACATTTAAACCTCTCATTTGATATTAGGGCGGCTCTCACGGTGGCCGATTATTTAATCACAGGGAAACAATATTAATGTATGGTAATCCACGTTGTCTGAGTTGAAGTGCGTTCAATTCTTAATTTAGGGGCTCACAAACATTTACTTGACACATTTGTGTCTACCAATATACTCAATTCCTACGCCTTATACCATCTACGGAAGAGTCGACGAATATTTACTCCATTCCTAGGTCTTATACCATCTTCGGAAGAGTCAACGAATACTTGCGCCGGAAAGGTGGCACACTGCCAATCCCTTGCGCGCGTTTATTTACTTGAGAGGGGGCTTGAACCCATGTCCTCCAGTCTCCATAATTGCTCCCTTTTAAACCATACCTGGATTCGTCTTCTTCAACTCACGGCAACTCCAACCAAAATTAATGATCCCTGACCGTTTAATATAACAATCTCTGGTCGTTATCTTTATAATGCGCTTATTCGCATACACACACTATTCCTGTAAAGTCGTTCGTAACATCTTATTTCCCCATTATTCATTATTTCTTTTCAGAGCTATTTTTCCAATGTTGACACTCAATAATTTATTCACTGTCATTAATAGACTTTTATCATAACCTTTTAACATGACCCTATGGTTCTAATACTTATTATTTCAATATAAAAAGAGATTATTACTCTTAGCTTGTTTACAATTTCTCTCTATACTTGATACACTTTTCACTGCTTTTCAGATCCGTGTTTATCATTTCTCATTTAACTTACAACAATTTCCATTTCCTTGTGTGAAATATTAGATACGGTGACATTACAAAATTAGACTCTGATGTAGCAAATAAGATCATAATCCAGTATCGCAGGGCGGATCAGGGCAAATTTCAGGGGTATTTGAATGAGCTATTTGTAGGATGGGCATCGTAAGGAAATCACATTAATATCCTGTGGACTAACTTTTTGAAATTTTTAAATAGAGCTATTGATAAATTTGTTCCATTTAAATTACTGAAACAAAACCCAGATCCTGAGTATTACACACGGGAAATCAGGAGTCTTAAACGGAAAATTAGGAAATTATACAATAAAAGACATGGTAGTGACAAGTATATGTTGAAATTTAAGTCCTTATCAAGAGAGCTCGTCTTAAAAAAGAGGGCTGCTCATGACAATTATATGCAAGGTTTACTTGGTTCGGGAGGCGATGGTTGAAAAAAAAATTACAGTTATGTTCGGAGAAGAAAGGGAAATTCAAATAATTTGTCCATGATAATGTCCGGTGACGGTAAATTAATTACTGAGAAGCAGGCCATTGCTAATGAATTAATTGTCGTTTATGGTAGTGTGTTCAATAAATCCAATAGGTGTGTGTTGGACCTTAACGGTGAATCAGGGGCTCCACTTCTCCAAATAAACCAGTCAGCTATTGTAAAGCTAATACAAAAATTACGTTACAATATATCGAAGGGTCCTGATAATATTGTTAGTGAAGTACTTAAACTAGGAGGTAGGGCCGTGGCATGATACTTGGAGGTGATGTTTAATGTGTCCATAAACAATGCGCAAATCCCGGATGACTGGAAAAGAGCTACGGTAGTCCCAATATTTAAGGGAGGGAGCAGACTTGAATTGGGCAACTACAGGCCGGTTAGTCTTACGTCCATCGTTTGTAAACAGATGGAGCATCTCATTTGCGAATACTTAAGGGAGCAGTGGGAAACATTATCATGTTTTAATGATAGACAACATGGATTTCGGAAAGGTTACTCATGCGAGAATCAGATGCTATCACTTTTTCAAGATATTAGCGAATCGTTAGACGATGCAGTTTCAGTCGACGCCGTAGTTATAGATTTTGCGAAGGCATTTGATTTTGTGCCGCATGACATGCTACTCCATAAATTAGCTTCGACGAAGATTGATAGAAGAGTAATTTTATGGATCCAAGAATTTTTGACGGGTCGTTCCCAGAAAGTGAAAGTTGAAGGCCGATTTTCGGATGAAATTACCGTAACGTCGGGTATCCCTCAGGGCAGCGTAATCGGAACGTTGTTATTTTTGGCGTTTATAAATGACTTACCAAATGGGATTCGCAGTGACTGTCGATTGTTTGCGGATGATTGTGTAATATATCGAAAGATAAATGACTCACAAGACAATGCAGTACTTCAAGATGACCCGAACCTGGACTATAAGTGGCGATTGAAAATAAAATGAAAATGAACACAAGAAAATGTAGTCTCTTAAAAATAGTGAAAGTGCGAAGGCAAGATTTTCAATATAACATTGGCTCGGAAATACTTGTAGAAGAAGATTCTTGCAAATATTTGGGCGTTCACGTAAGAAATGATATGAAATGGAGTAGTCATATAGGATGTGTAGTTTCTAAAGCTTACAAATCCCTGCACTTTTTAATGAGGGTATTAAAAGGAAGTAGTACCTCTGCTAAAGAATTAGGATATTTGTCACTTGTAAGACCTATTCTGGAATACGCCTCGGCGGTTTGGGATCCATATCAAGTAGGGCTCATAAATGAGTTGGAAATGGTACAAAGAAAGGCCGCTAGATTTGTGCTCAGTGGCTTTAATCCCAGGAGCAGTGTGAGCCGTATGTTAAAGAAACTTGGGTGGCAATCACTTGAGGCTAGGAGGATGAAATCTAGACTCTGCGCTATGTACAACACGTATACAAATCAACCAGCATGGGGTGAGCTTAGCAAGCATATGGAAAAGCCTACTTACATGGGTAGGAGCGATCATCCTTTCAAAGTTAAGGGCCGACCACAGCGAACAAATTATGGTAAATATTCTTTCGTAAACCGTGCCATTGATAATTGGAACTCTCTGCCTGCCGCAATCTTAGAGGCTTTTACCAAACATATAGGTGTGTTTAAGAAAAGACTGACTATTTGTGTAAATACTCCAGTTTAATTGTTAGTGAATTGTTATGTACAGTTATTTATTTGTTATGTATATCTAATTTGCCACCGGGGAACTCACCCCCAATTGCAAATAAACGAACGAATGAATGAATGAATGAATGAATGAATCTCCATACAAATAAGGATTCCACGCAACTTCCCCCAAAATGTTATCATGTTTATAAGCTGTTAATTTCCGGGGGATTCCCGGATTCCAATGGCTGAACTGTTTCACCCACATTTTGGATTCACTCCATCTTCTTACCCATCGTGGCACTCGTTACACATACACATTTCGTATATATCTTACACAATTTATCTAAATTTACCACCCCTATTTGAGGGTTGAATAACATGGTTAAATGCCCCATGACACTAATAACACTAAAAGTGTTTCTACGCACAAACAAATATTTTACACTCAAAATACTAAATTTTTACACACAAGCCTAATGGACTGCTTGTTTAATACTTTGATTACACACGTTCACTCTTTTCGCATTTTCCAAGATTGCAGGTCCTAGCGACGTATTGCCCCTGTCCTGACTTCTCCTTGGATCGACTGAATGTACCTGGTACCCGTCACCCGTTACTTCACTGGTTCCCTTGGATAACTTCTATCAATGTTTCTGATCGTGATCTCTCGGTCCTAATGTCACCGAATTAGTACGATAATACTTTACTGGGGCGTTAAGTATAAACTTTGCCGAATGTCTCCCATAAACATTCATTCCTAGAGTCGCGATGAAAAGTCGAACTCGCGCTCCTCTACTAATGTTTCTTCACTCGAACTGTGTTCGGAAATGTTTATAAGAATACTATATGAGTATCTCTTCCCTTGTCGATTTGAAGTTTAACAATTACTTCTATTTCTTATAACGGCTTTAGTTCGTACTGTAATTCCAAAATCTTATCACTTTTAGCTCTGAATTCCCAAGCATATGCAATTTCAGGCTCTCCCTACGGCGTTACAACCTGATTCGGTTCTTTAACGTCCTGAATAATTTGTTCAACACCCTTTGTGTTCCTGAATACTCTGATACTGGCGAGATTTAATACTTTCTTGACTGTTCACTGACTTTCACTACTTAAAGTTCTCGTCTGCTATATACTTTGACTGTCAAGGTATGGCAACCCACTTGGTCCCATAAACTAGTGACTTCGTGACGCGATACGACCCCCACATTGGCCTATAGGAGATTGTATGTTGGTTGATGCAGTGTAACACCCCTCATGGGCTGGTTAAGATTGAATATTGTCGAAACAGTATGACCTCCCACTGAGGTTCGTTGTAGACTGAATTGAATATCAAAACAGTATGTCCAGAATCCTTATGGTTTCAATGTCTCAAAAGCATTCTCCCTTTTAAGAATCGATCGTAGCATATGTTTATATTAATTTCCAAATGCTCCCGGGTGGTCACGGGCTCCTCCCACATGACGTAATGCTTCCCTGTACATTAGTTACATGATTTTTCTCCTGGAGATATTCTATTTTCCAAAACTATCAACATTGCCGTTCTCTTATGTTTATAATTTTGGATGGATTCGAATTTCGCACCTATTTCACCATACTGCGTACTCTTTTGGTTGCAACTACGGTAGTTAATTTGCCAACGTATCATGGCTAGGGGACTCCCCTGCCTTCCTCTTCCACCTTGACTCACGGTATTCTTGCTGAGTCCGTCCTCTTATCAAATTTATGGGTCTGACGCACTCGGGCTCACGTGCGTGTTTGCTCATATCGTGACTCAGCCTTGCAGCTGCCTGATTGCGTTTTGTTGCAACATCTGGTCTCTCTTTTACTGGAGATCTAGCCATGTAGTAAAAATCCTCTATATACCATATCCTTTCTTCCATCTAAACATGGATTCGAACTTGTACCGATCCCAATAAGGGTACAGTGGATAATGTTAAATCGGACATGGGTCAAGTACAATCCACGGTAGATAAGGTACAGTCCGATGTTAATAATATGCAGGTAAAGGTGGACACTGTACAATTTAAGGTGGACAATGTACAAGCCAGATTAGCTGACTTAGATAAGGATAATAGACAATTTCAAGTAGAAATAAGGTCATAACTTGATGCTAACAAAAAGGAACAAAAGGAGAATTTGGATGCTATCCAAACTCAATTTACTGGCGAGTCCATTAAAACACAGGAATCCTTTGTACTGCTAAGAAAGGACATGTTGTCTTTACAAACGCAGGTAAACTTCTTAGAGCAGACATTGAAATTGATGTAAAGGCTATAATGGATGATAATGTTGGTGTACTTTGGCAAAAAAATGTAAAAATTTATTAAGAGTGTGCAGCAGGTGTCAAAACCGAATTAGATTTGGCGCTTGCTAACGCTGAAATAAGGTTAAATGAGGATATTGCTGATGTTAGAAAAAACTACAAACATTTACTAAATTCCCTTCAACACTTATAAGTCACACTGTACTTCAAACAGATTCACATTGTAATTTCTTAATAATCGTCACTCTCACAGTGATCGAAAAACGTTCTCACATCTTGACCATATATCTCGTGGTTACAATAATCCACAAACCCATTTTCATAATCTATTATTCTGCAATTATAATTTAACACTATGGCTAAATAACGTGAGAAATCTTCATAACAGTATTTTCCAAGAATCAAATTCTTTTATAGCTTAATAAATATACATTTTCAAGTATTTCTTTCTGATAGATTATCAAAAATTAAATATACATCTTTAAACTTGACTTCAGGAATCATGATAATGTTTCAGAAAAAGAATGGCAATCAGAATTAAATTCCAAATCTCAAGAATATTCCGATAATGAAAAACAATAAAATCTCTAACCAGAATAAGAAAAGATAAATCTAATCTAAACCAAGTGGTTACGAAATTAAAGTAAGTAAAAAATGAAGAGAATTCACCTCTCCAGAAATACTGAACAGACTGAGAAATCCCCTACGCCATGAGTCATTCCTGGATAACAAATCCAAAATGGTGATTAGGGGAGAAATGGCATATTAAGTGATGTATTAAGCATGTTGATAAAAATGTTGTTCCGATTAAAACATGTAATCCATGGAAACCTGTTGCTATAAAAAAAACTAGACACATAAGAAGCATCTGCAATAGTAAAAGGGGCTTCAATATATTCATAGGCTTGTAAAATGGAAAAATAAATTCCTAAAATAATAGTCAAGAATAAACCTTGTGTTGTTTGGCTATAATTTCCTTCTATTAATCTCTGATGAGCTCAGGTTACAGTGACACCTGATGCAAGAAGAATTGCTGTATTTAATCAAGGAATTTGTAATGGATTGAAAAGGTGAATTCCTGTCGGGGGTCATATTGCTCCTAAGTCAATATTAAGGGATAATCTTCTATGGAAAAAATCTCAAAAGGAGATAAAGAAAAAGATTTCTGATACAATAAATAAAATTATTCCTCAACGAAGTCCATAATTTACCGAAAGAGTGTGTAATCCTTGATAGGTACCTTCACGGTATGTACCAGTGAAACATTAGGAGCTTTCACAAAATGGACTCTCTCAATCAAGATATGAGGTCCTGTGAAAATGGAATGGTCAACACCACATTTCTCAAAAACCATCACATAATCATGAAATTCAAATTCATCCCAACGTCAAACGAATTTAAATGAGTAGAAAATAACTTACTGGGAGTCGAAATAACAAAAAGCAAGACAATGCAAGAGTGCTTAAATCACTTATTACTAAACGCTAATGTTCTCCTAACTGTTGATCTTCACAACGATTGAATATTTCAAAATGTTACGTTGAAACTCAGTTGAACGCAAAAGCTAAGAAGGAAGTAAAATATCCTCAAAAGACATGAATAGTATAAGTTTGTCAAACAAACTTATAGAAAATGGAATCAGGGACCAAGAAAGGCAAGAAATTATCAGACTTAAAATCCCGTCATCAAAATTCTAACTACAAAAATTGGCAACTGGCAACTGGCAACAACAACAAAAATCTATGCTCAACTTCCACCAAAAGATGTCAGACTTCTACCTTATAGCTGTATGATGAAGAGGCGTCATTCGGGACGAATGCCCGAATCTGGTTCCCAAAGATATACTGGCCTTCAGTATATGCATCCATCATCCTGGTCTCGAACCTGGGACACGTTTTCCGTAGATTCCATTCCGACTGTGGGCTATGCACCAAATCCGGCATATTCTGGGAGCTCGAACAACACTATTGTGAATTGGGAATTGACTGTGGTCTATGGGAAAGCCACCATCTCAGCATTTTGAGAAGAAAAACAAGGAAACTAACTTGAAATGACAGGTCAAGGGACATGAACCTACATATTTCACAAACCAGGTCTTCAGTGTGGTGAATTAACCTGGTGATGTGATTTCCAGTTAATGTTGTACAACATCCTTATGTCTCAAACCCCAGTCCTTCCATTCTCTAACGGGATGGGATAACTCAGAACTAATTGATCGTTGCACCTGTATAAAACCATGGAGGATTATGTTAAGTCCTTTGGCTGTCCATCAATTGTAAGTTATTTGATTTAGAACTTATTGCTTTATGAGGTTACTTCCAAATCCTTTGTTGTAATGCAGTAAACAAACATTCCTTCTATCCTGATATCGTCATGAACCCAGATCACATTCAGTCAGTTTTTGAAATACTGAATGAACTGCTTCAAACCTGTCATATCACATTTGTTGACAGCAAGACAAAATTATAGTTATCAGTCACAGAAGCCGCAGGTTATCTGACATGAATTCTAGTTTCTCTACTAGAAGGTAGCGATAAACAATATGTTGATTTTGGTGCACAGATTTGCCTAGGTAGCTCCACTCAAAAATTGCACACTACTTTTCTTAGTAGGTACCGTAGCTAAAACCTTGCGTTATAGTATTATTAAACCCCTTTCGTGTTACAGTATTTAGGAAGTTAAATTTGCTCCTCAATGGCAATGCCGGAGTTTTAAAAATCACTATTGAGAAAACCTCTTTACGATTAAACACTCGGTGCTATATTTTATTATACAGTAGTCTTCTAGGTCTATACATGCAAAACCACTTCAGGATATAGTCACAAAACTAGTGGGCTTCACAACTGAAAATTTAAAACAGGAAAAATAATGTTTCTTAAAAAATGTCAAATGTTTCTATGAAAATATATCAGAATACCCAAATATTTTCAGAAAAATATGCCTGTTTGAGTTGGAATGTTTAGGCTTTCATGGCTAGAAAATAAATTACTCCAAATTCTTCTAGTTACTATGGATATGTATGGTGGGGCACAGACATGGCATAATTCCTAGAAGAATTCACTGTAATATTTATACAAGTTGTTTCTACATAATCCATGTTAACACCTTGGAAGTTGGTAAGTAATACTGTAATGCCGAAAAAGTGTGAGATTGCAAGCTGAAGATTGCTCTTGACACTTCATTCTCACATAGCATAGTCTGTGAAGTTACTGCAGGAAGAATATAGGCCTAGTGGTCGTAACCAGATGTGGCTGGTTGAACAATATAGGGGGAAAGGGGAAACTCATAAGGGTGCTGCAGTATTTTAGGGCTTGCCGCTGCTGAAAAATGTGATATTGTGTGCAAACGTTTGATCTAGGCCTACATACCTTTCATTTTCACCTGGCCTGACGGTAGACAGTGACTTAGTGACATGTGTACTTTAAACCATAATGTAATCAGCCATGTCAATATAGAATGTCCTGGCATCATAGGGAGTTGAGATCTTATCTAAAAAAAATCCTCTACAGTATTCTGACTTTTGACTACTTCTGTTAAAGAAGACATATTAAAACACAACCAACCCAGTTTGTTCAGTCCTTTAAACTGCAAGACAATATGAACAGGCTAACTTCAGCCTCCCGAGACAAATAGGTTCAAACCCCAATGTCTTGTCCTTGAAATTATTTTTCTGTTTCAACTCAGGAAATCTGCTGGAACCTTTCCTTTTAATAGGTCACAGCCATTTCCATTCCCTTGCCCAGTTTCATTCATCTCTAATTAACTCTGATGGGTATAAAATCCTTTTTGAATTTTAATATACACCGACAAACTTTATGCCTAATCAACCCTTAAATTAATAAATAATGTACTTAGTAGGACATTTTCTGGATATTAATTACATCCTTCATCAGCCATTACAATTTTGGTATGTCATTATAAAGACACACCACTCAGTCCTTCGCACATCTTTAAAAGAAAAAGGAGATATTTTTTTCTAGTATCACTTCACAATCCATACGATTCCTGACCCCACAGAAATGTGAATAATCAAGGGTAGAAATTAAAATTGATGCACATTCTGAAATTTATACCACATACTGTGACAAGTGTAGCAAGCACAATGCCTATGTAACAATGACATACAGGTACCGGTACTGGATGCTTGTGATGCAAATTCTACACCTTTTGCTTGTATCACATGAAACCTTGGCCATGTTTACAGCTAGTATTAACCGTTTCACTTTCAAGCTCACATCTGATGGATTTGTGAAAACTGTCAGCCGTAATTACCAAGCTGAGCACACACTGGAAGAGAGACCATTAAAGATATTAAAATAATTATAAATAAAATAATTATAAATAAATATTATAAATATAGAATGTATAAATCACATGTTATTACTGAAAACAAGTGATGTATCTGAGCCATACAATTTCAAGGTTAAGAAAAAACAATAGAAACAAATTTACAAATTTCAGTTTTGAAATTTTTGAAGTAATTTTGGGAAATAGAATTCTCTTGTCAAGTCCACTACTCATGTTAAAAGAAACTGTATATTATTTCATAGAATAGTAAATGTCAAGTTTTCAAAATTACCAACGAAAACTGAGAAAAATATACGCAAGCTTGCCACCAACCACGACGTATACTCTGTGAGCCCATGTTTCAGACTCTAAGAATTAATATAAATACAAATTGTCAGAGGTTCCTACGGAATATAAACGTAGTTAAAATTGCCTTCTTCATATTCCTAGAAAATTGATGTTATCAAGCATAAAAATAACTAAATAATCAATAATAAAGGCCGGTAACGATGGATCGTTACCCTGAAAGTTTTGGCACGAACAGAGCGTAACGACAGATCGTTACTTTGAAAGTCAAAGGGTTAAACAGATTTTTCTGCAATGATGAGAGTCAAGTCCTTGCCCAACAATAGAATAGGATGCGAGGTGCAGCTTGACATTATCCGAGGAATTTCCGACATCCTTGAACAGGTTTGAACAATGTGGCTTAATGTAAACATTGAAATCTGTTGCTATGACTTAAGGTAACTGTAAATTTTAAAACCATTGAGCTTTAAAATGGTATTTGAAACTCAAATGTATGAAAATGTTTGGTTAGGCAGTAGGTTATATAGTCTATGTTTGTGACCAATACATTACATTTAGGAGAGACCACCTCGTGGTATAGCGGATAGCTTTCTTGGCTGTCACCCCATAGGTCTGGGTTTCATTCCCGGCTCTGCCAAGAAATTTTAATGCTCGTCTGAGAGCTGGAATGGGGTACACTCAGCCTCATGAGGCAAAACTGAGAAGAGGACGGTTCGATTCCCACCTCGGCCATCCTGGAAGTGGTTTTCCGTGGCTTCCCCATTCAAGGCAAATGCTGGGATGGTTGTTAACGTAAGGCCACGGTCACCTCCTTCCCAACCCTATCCCCAATTTACAAATACGCACACTAGTACAGCCACCAGAGTAACACAGGTTATCACACAATAAGCCTACCCAATTTCTCCAGTCCTGAATGATACCTACCTCTCATTAGCTGACAAGTGTAAGGCTTGTTGACCCACAACATTCCACTCTTATATGATTATTATGTATACATTTTCAAATAAGATAGACCTATACGGTATTGCTATTGTGGCACCATGTTCTGCATGTGTCATAGTGAAGAAAAATCATGCCTAGGATCGATGTTGAAGGCATAGAAGTATCCAGGAATTTGATTGGTGTGTATCGAAGATACAGTTGCCGTAGCTTATTTTAAGGGCTGAGACATCGTGCTCATATATCCCCGTGTATTTGGGCGTGTGTGGAATGAGAGGCAGGTATCACTTGACACTTAAGAGATTGGGTGGGCTTTTCGTTTACATGGGTGGGCAAATTTTTAGTCGTCTCACAGAATTAAATAAAATTAATGGCATTGTGATATGTCTATGAGTTAGGAACAAGGTTAACAGCCCTGCTTTTAAAGTCACACACCCTTAATGCCATGCCGAGGCCTAGTTAGGTGGTTGCTAACCTCAATAGTTTGTCTCTGAAAGCAACACTATTTACAACTGAAGTACCTTCAGTACTTTTCAACAATCATCAGATTGTAGCTTTGGGTGCACTTCTCCAGCTACCTTCAGGAATAGCACCAAATCCCGTAGGTGAGGGAGCAAATGTAAAATTTTATTTGCATTGTAGCTTGAAATTTAATCACTTAATTCACTGTAAAGGGATGCAGCTTAACAAATTACATTTAATAAAAAAACATCAACTAACTTCAGTCAAGAAACCATTTGCCTCCTAGGCTAAGTGGGGTTAGAAAACGGACACTTTTAAGGAGGCAATAGCTTCTCTAGGGTGGAAATTTAATGTTTGTTGGGCATTATTAGCTAATCTCAGCCTAGCACTGCCCTCCTTGTGGTGTAAAACATTTCCTTTGAGAAATTAAGGCTACGTACCCTATATTGACGTGTAGATTTGCCACGTATGCCAGTAAGTCCTCCTGATTACAGGCCTTTACCCAGTGATTATATCTGGATTAGGAATGAAGAATTTCTTAATTAATGGATAGGTGTTTGAGGGACTGATATTTCATGGGTATTGAAACCAGAATCATTCGGTGTAACGTTTGATATTTCTATTTACCGCTCCAATGCCCGAGGAAACCGGAATACTGGTATGTCCGGTGTGATAAGAACTGCGAAAAAATACACCGCACAGATGTTGGTTTCCCACATTTCTGCTATTGGTTAAATTACAAAATTATACTTCTGAGTTGTTTTTAATAATTACAAGCAATGTTTTCTTCAGACAAAATCCACAGGCCGCACTCAATGAATATGGGAAGACTGCTCTCTCGCGGATAAATGGTGAACCGTCGCCGTCATGTGCGTGCGTGCGTGCGTGCAGTGCAGTGCTTCCGGTGACGGCCGTTTCAAAACCATGACGAAAAAATGAGATGGTAAACTACAGTCAAGAGCTTTGACATCGTCGCCCTGTTAATGACGCCCGCGTGAGGCTCTCTACCTCAAATACCACAGCGTAGCTATACCAAACTCAATGTGTGGTCGTCCTGCTGAGAACTGTTGCCTACATGACGTTCCCCTTGGAAACAAGGCGGGCGGAATTTCAGTGCTTGTACGAGATGGGGCCTAACCAACGGAGTGCGCACATGTTTACAATATTGCGATATGAGGTAGGCTATAAGATGTGAACCTGTCAACCTCCTGGTGCAGCGGCTAGCAGTCTTGGCTGTCACCCCGAGGTCCTGGTTCGCTTCCTGGCTCTGGCAAACAATTCAATTCTGGTCTGAGAGCTAGAACGGGGTACACTCAGCCTCGTGAGACAAAAATGAAAACAAGTGGGTTCGAATCTCACCTCAGTCATCCTGGAAGTAGTTTCCCGTGGCTTGCTATTTCTATTCTAGGCAAATACCAGGATGGTTCCTAAATTAAGACCACGGCCACACACTCCAATACAGACACCACAGTAACAGAGATTATCAGACAACCCAACCCGGAGCTAAATGACCAAGTTGCCCATGCCCCGGCGATTTAGATGGTATCGAACCTGCAATCTTTGATTTAGAACGCTGACGCTGCGCCACTCAGCCCAACATTTTTCTTTTTCTCTAATTATGTGACGTCATTCGTTATTTTGCTGCAGGAGAGGTTTAGATAGAGCCATGAGTAATAACAGCCCTGCGCGGATGCAGGGCGGATGCGGGACGGATGCGGATAACAGCTGTGTGGATGTGGATAACAGCCGTGTGGATGCGGATAACAGCTGTGCGGATGCGGATAACAGCCCTGCGCGGATGCAGGGCGGATGCGGGACAGATGCGGATAACAGCTGTGTGGATGCGGATAACAGCTGTGCGGATGTGGATAACAGCCCTGCGCGGATGCAGGGCGGACGCGGGACGGATGCGGATAACAGCTGTGTGGATGCGGATAACAGCTGTGCGGATGTGGATAACAGCTGTGCGGATGCGGATAACAGCCGTGTGGATGCGGATAACAGCTGTGTGGATGCGGATAACAGCCGTGTGGATGCGGATAACAACTGTGTGGATGCGGATAACAGCTGTGTGGATGTGGATAACAGCCGTGTGGATGCGGATAACAGCTGTGCGGATGTGGATAACAGCTGTGTGGATGTGGATAACAGCTGTGTGGATGTGGATAACAGCCATGTGGATGCGGATAACAGCTGTGCGGATGCGGATAACAGCTGTGTGGATGCAGATAACAGCTGTGCGGATGCGGATAACAGCCGTGTGGATGCGGATAACAGCTGTGCGGATGCGGATAACAGCTGTGTGGATGCGGATAACAGCTGTGTGGATGTGGATAACAGCTGTGTGGATGCGGATAACTGCCGTGTGGATGCGGATAACAGCCGTGTGGATGTGGATAACAGCCGTGTGGATGCGGATAACAGCCGTGTGGTTGTGGATAACATCTGTGCGGATGTGGATAACAGCTGTGTGGATGTGGATAACAGCTGTGTGGATGTGGATAACAGCTGTGCGGATGTGGATAACAGCTGTGTGGATGTGGATAACAGCTGTGTGGATGTGGATAACAGCTGTGTGGTTGTGGATAACAGCTGTGTGGATGCGGATAACAGCCGTGTGGATGTGGATAACAGCCGTGTGGATGCGGATAACAGCCGTGTGGATGTGGATAACAGCTGTGTGGATGTGGATAACAGCTGTGTGGATGTGGATAACAGCTGTGTGGATGTGGATAACAGCTGTGTGGTTGTGGATAACAGCTGTGTGGATGTGGATAACAGCTGTGTGGTTGTGGATAACAGCTGTGTGGATGCGGATAACAGCCGTGTGGATGTGGATAACAGCTGTGTGGATGTGGATAACAGCCGTGTGGATGCGGATAACAGCCGTGTGGATGTGGATAACAGCCGTGTGGATGCGGATAACAGCCGTGTGGATGTGGATAACAGCTGTGTGGATGTGGATAACAGCTGTGTGGTTGTGGATAACAGCTGTGTGGATGCGGATAACAGCTGTGTGGATGAGGATAACAGCTGTGTGGTTGTGGATAACAGCTGTGGGGTTGTGGATAACAGCTGTGTGGATGTGGATAACAGCCGTGTGGATGTGGATAACAGCTGTGTGGATGTGGATAACAGCTGTGTGGTTGTGGATAACAGCCGTGTGGTTGTGGATAACAGCCGTGTGGATGTGGATAACAGCTGTGTGGTTGCGGATAACAGCTGTGTGGTTGTGGATAACAGCTGTGTGGATGCGGATAACAGCTGTGTGGTTGTGGATAACAGCTGTGTGGATGCGGATAACAGCCGTGTGGATGTGGATAACAGCCGTGTGGATGTGGATAACAGCATTGTGGATGCGGATAACAGCTGTGTGGATGCGGATAACAGCTGTGTGGTTGTGGATAACAGCTGTGTGGTTGTGAATAACAGCTGTGTGGATGCGGATAACAGCTGTGTGGTTGTGGATAACAGCTGTGTGGATGCGGATAACAGCTGTGTGGTTGTGGATAACAGCTGTGTGGATGCGGATAACAGCTGTGTGGTTGTGGATAACAGCTGTGTGGTTGTGGATAACAGCTGTGTGGATGCGGATAACAGCCGTGTGGATGTGGATAACAGCCGTGTGGATGTGGATAACAGCTGTGTGGATGCGGATAACAGCCGTGTGGATGTGGATAACAGCTGTGTGGTTGTGGATAACAGCTGTGTGGATGTGGATAACAGCTGTGTGGTTGTGGATAACAGCTGTGTGGATGTGGATAACAGCTGTGTGGATGCGGATAACAGCTGTGTGGTTGTGGATAACAGCTGTGTGGTTGTGGATAACAGCTGTGTGGATGCGGATAACAGCCGTGTGGATGTGGATAACAGCTGTGTGGATGCGGATAACAGCCGTGTGGATGTGGATAACAGCCGTGTGGATGTGGATAACAGCTGTGTGGTTGTGGATAACAGCCGTGTGGTTGTGGATAACAGCTGTGCGGATGTGGATAACAGCTGTGTTGTTGTGGATAACAGCTGTGTTGTTGTGGATAACAGCTGTGTGGATGCGGATAACAGCCGTGTGGATGTGGATAACAGCTGTGTGGATGCGGATAACAGCTGTGTGGATGCGGATAACAGCTGAGTGGTTGTGGATAACAGCTGTGTGGTTGTGGATAACAGCCGTGTGGATGTGGATAACAGCTGTGTGGATGTGGATAACAGCTGTGTGGTTGTGGATAACAGCTGTGTGGATGTGGATAACAGCTGTGCGGATGTGGATAACAGCCGTGTGGATGTGGATAACAGCTGTATGGTTGTGGATAACAGCTGTGAGTAGATATAATAGGCCGAAGCTGGCGCAGGGGCTAATGTGCAAGATGGCCGCCGCGCGTAACTCTCATATCTTATTTTTATGGGAGGGAGAGTCATAGCTGGCGCAGTGGCAAATGTGCAAGATGGCCGCCACGCCCTGAGACCGTGGATGACGTCACAGAGAGACGTTGACAGTGTTACGTTGCTAACTGGGATATTTATTATTATTATTATTATTATTATTATTATTATTATTATTATTATTATTATTTTCATTATTATTAGGTAATTATTGATTGATTATGTACAATCAAGACCAGCCTTATATTGTCCCCCTCGTGGTGTAGCGGCTAGCATTCTTGGCTGTTATTGCAGAGACCCGAGTTCGATTCCTGGCTCTGCCAAGAAAATTAATTTTAGGTTTCAGAACTGGAACGGGGTACACTCAGCCTTGTCAGACAAAACTGACAGGCGCTGGGTTTGATTCCTAACTCAGCCATTTTGGAAGTGTTTTTTTTATGGTTTCACACTTTACTCCAGGCAAATGCTGAGATATATATCTTAACTGAAGGCCTTGACTGCCTCCTTCCCAGGCCTTATCTGAATTACAAATACACACACTAATACAACCATCACAATAACACAGGTTATCAGACAACTTTTACGTACACCCCAAGTTCACAGGGCTACATGACGACGATGTCACTAACCCCAATCAAATGAAACAACAACAACTATTTGTCCACCTTGAGGTGTAGTGGTTAGCATTCTTGGCTGTCACCGCTTAGGTCTCGATTTCATTCCTGGCTCTGCTAAGAAATTTAATTTCTGGTTTGAGGGCTGGAATGGGGGTACACTCAGCCTTGTGAGGCAAAAGTGTGAAAAAGCGGGTTTGATTCCTACCTTAACCATTCTGGAAGTGTTTCTTTTTTTTTGTGTGTGATTTCCCACTTTTGCTCTAGGAAAATGATGTGATTTTTCTTAACTTAAGGCCACGGCCACCTCCTTTCCAATCCTCACCTGAATTATAAATACACACACTAATACAGCCATTACAACAGCGCAGGTTAGCAGACAATATTCAGCACTCACCAAAGTACACGGGGCTAAATGACCATGATGTCCAAGTCTCTCAAATGAAACAAAAGAAAAACAAACAGCTTCCTACCCAAATCCTTCCTCGTTTAAAAGTACTCACACACAAACATCACAGTGACACAGGTTGTCAGGCAACTTGTACACACATCTAAGTACACAGGGGCGATGATAATACTGTAAACTATAACATAAGAGCACCAACAACAATAAGGTTGAGAATTCTAAGGGATACCTGAGCTGTTTTATTTTCGTAGATTTTGAAATGTATACTTTAAATCAGGTAATTTCAATGCATTGCATACGCATTTTTGAATAGTTCAAGAGTGTACAATCAATAATAAAAAGATTTACAGTTTTTCTGACTGTTTTCAGAAACTTAGTAACACAGTAGCCTGCAGGTAAGACTCCTACAAATAAAGCCTATCTACCACTGCTTTCAAAACTATTATTATGACTATTGAATAAACATTTGAAATAATTTTAGTGTGTTGCAAAACATTTCTACTGTATTACGTCTCAAAACGTATAAAGTAAATATTAGAAAACTATCATCAATTCTAATAATTTACGCACCTCTTTAAACTTAGTATAGTGTGTTCAGTAACCATACAATATTTGAGGTTGACAGTAGGGTTATAATCCTACCACTGCATTCAGTAGGTGTCCATTAAATATAATGAGGCTGGAGACATCGTACCAGACCATACCATTGCTTTTATTGCTTGACAGAGTAATGACCATTGGCATGTGTAGCTATACCATCAGAATCAATTACTTTTTTATCATCACGAGTACACAAATAAAAGATGCTAGTACGTTCTCTCTATATATGGAACCAAGAGAAGAGATAGGTTGGTAGGACACATAGTAAGGTAAGACATCTAGGAATAGCAAGCTTAGTTATGGAAGGAAGGGTCGAGGACAAGAACTGAAGGGGTAGACCAAGGTTAGAATATGTTAAACAGATTGCCTTGAATGTAAGTTGTGGTAGCTATGTAGAGATGAAACTATTAGCTCAGGACAGTGAGGCCAAGTGCACACACTCTTACAACCATCACAATAGCACAGGTTATTAAGGTGTTTTAGCATATTCTAACAGAACACAAGAGATAGGTTGGTAGAACACATACTAAGACACCCATGAATAGCAAGCTTAGTTATGGAAGGAAGTGTTGAACACAAGAACTGTAGGGGTTGACCAAGGTTAGAATATGTTAAACTGATTGCATCGGATGTAGGTGTGGTAGCTATGTAGAGGTGAAACGATTAGCTCAGGACAGGGGAGGCTTGGAGGCTACATTAGACCAGTCAAAGACTGAATTGGTATTACTTACCTGTACAGATTTTCTGTTATGTGTCGATCTCTCTTGGTCAACTCTTGTTCTTTTTAACCTGATGGTATTAGGGTATCTGAGGCCTAGGATATCAACTCTATGACAGCATTTTAGCCTTTTAACCCAATATAATATAACGGTAGATGTTAGTTAACCAGCGCTGGCAACATGCACACCCAAATATACAGGGCAAATAGCTAAGTACTATACACACAACTGATGCACACTATACTATACTGGGCTAATGACTGAGATGATTTTTCAAAACCACAACACACATAAGTTACATGCAATAACGCGTGATTGATGATTGAATTTTGTTACAAGTTCAAAGAATTCACTTGCGAGCGAACACTATATGAGTTGAAAGGAGACTGCTCTTTCTAGCGTGCTGTGAGAGCTACAGTAGAAAGATGCAAGTTCGCAGATATTTGATAGCCTACACTACATTGTGTGTTATCACTGAGGCAGAAGGCTTGGTTCTTGGCTGCTGGAGGTACTTTTATATGCATTTTGATGTCAGAATTCAACCTTGGTTGTCTTAAAAAATTGTTTTTGTGGTTTCCCACTTCTGCTCCAGGCAAAGGTCAGAATGGTTCCTAAATTAAGGCCATGGCCGCCTCCTTCCCAATCCTTACCTGAATAACTAATGCATACACTCTTACAGACACCACAATAACACAGATTATCGCATACATTTTACATACACCCAAGTAAAAGGGTATAAAAGACCACGATGTCTAAGCCCTTCAAACAACAACAGCAACAACAACGTAAAATAAGACCGTAGGAGATAGACTTTCAGAAGAGTCAACCTCGTTGTGTAGTGGCTAGCATTCTTGGTTGTCACCGTGGAGGCCTGGATTTTGATTTTCGGCTTTGCCAAGGAATTTAATTCTGGTCTGAGAGCTGGAACGGGGTACACTCAGCTTCGTGAGGCAAAACTGAGAAGAAGTGGGTTTGATTCCTACCTCAGACATCCTGGAAGGGGTTTTCCATGGTTTTCCGCTTGTACTTCAGGTGAATACAGGGATGAATCCTAATTTAAGTGTACACCTGCATCCTTCCCAGTACGCATTTAATTACAAATACACACACTACTGCAGTTATCACAATAACACAGGCTACCACACAAATCCTATACACCACGATGTCTAAACCCCTCAAATGAAATGCATATGTACTTCGAATTGGCAGGTGAAAACCTAAAGGAAGTAGGAGACTTTTTGCTAGTTAGGAAACAAAATAACTAGTGATGGACGAAGCAAAGAGGATAGATTATGAATTGCAGCCAATGGCCATAGCTGGGCATTTTGGATTCAACAACGTAGGGCTCCCAACAAGTTCAATTTCAAGTAGGTGCAACTATGGTTACCAAATGTCACTAACTCTTAGTGGCAAACGTTGGAACTTGATAGAGCGTTCCGACAAAAATATAACTTACAAATTTTGCTACACCCTACCGATTGCAGTGGTAGGTTCTTTTACGTGGAAACAAATGTATGACATGAAGCCACCGGCTTGACTTTTCCTCTGAAGGAAGGCGTACTGAAGGATTTAACGCTCTTAAAAATCCGACGACTTGACTGGGTTTGAACCTGCGATCTTGTGCATAGCAGTTCAGCATGCTACTGACTAAGCCACTGAAGCTGAAGAGGATATGAAACGTAGATTGGTTCAGGCAAGGAAAGCATTTCTACAGAAAAGAAATCTGTTGACATTCAATATAGATTTAGGAATTAGGAAATCAGTATTTAAAGCCTTTGTCTGGAGTGTGGCTCTCTATGGAAGTGAAACTTAGACTATTGTTGTAGCAGAAAAAAGGAGAATAGGAGCATTTGAAATGTGGTGTTACAGGGGAAGTGATGAAAATCGGATAGATAGAGTAACAAGTGAAGAGGTATTAAGCAGAGTGGGAGAGGAGAGATGTTTCTGGCGACTGCTAATGAAGAGAAGGGATAGATAGCTTGGTAGGACACATACTAAGACACCCAGGATTAGCAAGCTTAGTTATGAAATAAAGGGTTAAAGACAAGAACTGTAGGGGTAGACCACGGTAAGAATATTTTAAACAGATTGCCTTGAATGTACTGTAGGTTGTGGTAGCTATGTAGATATAGAACGATTAGCTCAGGACAGAGATAGATAAACAATTGTTTTAAACCAGACAAAAAAAGAGAAAAAATAAGAACACAACAAAAATTGCAAACTCAGTAAAAATACATCATCAGTTTACCTTTTATTATCTCCAACAGTCACTCACTGGTCAAATCGCTTGGAATATCACTCTTTCACATAGTCCTTGCAATTTAGCAAAAAAATATATAATTAATTTATCAAAATCCTCGTAAAACGTATAAAATGTACAACTCACACACTCAAGCACACGGGACTGATGACCGAAAATGCGATAAAAATACACTCTGGTTAATAATATTGTAATGTTCGCTAGCAACTAGCTCCACTGACCAACCAGACTGAGAGAGCTGTGTCAGTTGAAATGTTACGCGGTATGATGAGGCACACACTGCTCTTGTAGGAGCCAACTGCACAATGCAAATATTTCAATTACTTTGAATGTAATAACTTATTCATTTTCTTGTCGTTTGCTGTATTGTTGCAAAAATTCTGGTTTTGATTCCCAACTGTGAGGACTAAAACAGAGCACTCTAAGAAATAGGGAGCATGATGGCGTAGTGGTTAAGCAGTTTTACTTTTACTGTGATGACCAGGGTTCGATCCCCGACTCTGCTAAGAAATGTAATTCTGGCATGAGGACTGAAACAGGATACATTTAGTTTAAAGGCAAAACCGGGAAGATGTTGATTTGATCCTTACCACCACCATTTCAAAAGAGGTATTGTATAATTTCTACTTTTTACGCCAAGACAATGCTGGGATGGTATCTAACTTAAGACAATATTTGTTTTCTTTTTAAATTTTTGCCTAGATTTATTTATTTTTTATCCAAACTTAAGATAGCCCCACAGGCGTTTACTAGAAAGACCTGCACTCAGCCTCTTAGGAGGTTACATGACAACACTTTTTGTTTTGTTTTTGCTGTAAGGAAGAGCATTCAGTCATAGAAACCATACACCATATTACATACTAGCAATCCGCCTCAGCGTTTGTCTGGGAACAGTTATTTTAGTAATTGAATGGTGATTGTTGGTAGAAATGAAAATGTAAAATCGCTTAACTTATAGTGGGCGATGTATAAAAGATAGAGATATGCTCTAGCGGACTTTTATTGTAGAACTTTTCATGCTGAACAATTCTTACACTTATAGTGTGTATATATTTTTAACTGTTTGCTCAGCGTAAGCTTAAAAAGCTAACGGACGCCAGGCTTTTTGACTTTTTTTTTACTGAAATCGTTACTGCTTGGCTTTCTTTGATGACAAATAAATAATTTTCAACAGAAACCTTGCTTGAGATATCCTTTCCAGAATGGTGAAAACCTAATCCAAATCCATTCAGTGGTTCTCCAGATTACTTGTAGCATTCAAGAATCGGGGGACTTTGTTTTATACTAAGTAGAGATTACACCCCAAACCCGGTTGACAACCACCTTACAGTGGTGCACTAAACATGATGATGTAACACACTTAAGTACATGAGGGTAATAGCTATGATATCTAAATATCATGACGGTTATAACGACTTTGATATTGCAAAACCCTATAATATGATTTATACACACTCAAATACACGGGGCTAATAATTGAGATGTCTCTAAACCTTGACACAATAGTTTACCATGAAGCTATTGGGCCTCATGTTATACATTTATGACATGTAAAAGAACCTACCACTACAATTGGTAGTGTGTAATCAAATTCGTCAGTTATATTTGATTGGTTACAAATACTTTTTGCCATTGATACTTTCGTATTAACTGTGAAACATAAACTAATTTTTAGTAAAGTTAACACGGTGAAAATGAAAATCCACAGCCTGCTTCCAGTCTCCGACCGGGTCAGGAATGGAATGAATGAAGCCCCCATCTAGCGGCGAGGATATGGACTGTGCCGGCTGCCGAGGCCTGACGCACTCCTCTGGGGCAATGATTAAATGAATGACAGATGAAATCAAATGATAGTGGAGAGTGTTGCTGGAATGAAATTTTGACAGGGAAAACCGGAGTACCCGGAGAAAAACCTGTCTGCCTCCGTTTTGTCCAGCACAGATCTCACATTGAGTGACCGGGATTTGAACCATGGACCCAGCGGTGAGAGGCCGGCGTGCTGCCGCCTAAGCCACGGAGGCTTCAGTAAAGTTAACACGGTAATAAGAATAAAGTGGAAAGTGGAAGTTTAAAGTGGAATGAAATATGGGAGAAAAAAAAAAAAAAAGAATCAAACCCAAGTGGTATACAGCCTTTTCTTTCTATAAAATGCTCTGTTTTAGCTGTTACAGCTGGTAATCCAGTTAAGAACTCAAGTGCAGCAACCTATCAACGTTTGCAACGTGTTGATGTACCTATAAATCTTTTGGATCATGTTTGCAAAGAACAAGACATTTCTTATTACCATAGTGAACCTTAATTAAGGCGTGTTGCTAATAAAGTATTAATTTAAGAGCTAAACAACGTTTGACAGCCTGTGATGCGTTGGTAGGGAAATGTTGGCTTCTCTGATTTTGATTAGTGGTATAAAAGGAAAGTTAATGATGAATATACATGGACATTTTAAAAAAAGATACACATAAAATATTTTTATTACCGGTAATTACATTTTTACATTAGGTACACACACAGAATACAGCTTTTTTTGTTTATGATTGTTTATTATAGTTTTTAAACATATCACTTGACGTTGACCCATTACACAATAATACCAGCATTACGAAGTTCATTTTCTATATTTAATAGTTCTTTCTCATAACCAACATGACCAACCTGTTTACAGACATGCAAGAGCTGTAGACGTTCGACTAATATATTAGGATCGTTCCATTTGCTATTTTTTATGAATGGTTTCAGAATCTCGGGAAGCAGTTCATCATTATCACCATCATTATGATTATCATCCTCATTATTATAATCATTTTCATAATGATGATCATTGTCATCGTTATCATTACCATCATAATTTCCACCTGTGTCCACAGTCTGTTCAATGGTTTGAGTTGCCTTTGATAGTGTTGAAAGCTTCTTTTTAGATGTGCTAGAATGCTTTAACATTGTTATGTTATTATTACCACTATTACCTTTCCCCACTAACTTTTTGATGGGGTATATTGTCTCTGATAGGGTTGAGGGCTTTTGAGATGTGGGTGCATGTCTGAACATGGGTTTCACAGGAGGTGTTAAAGGTTTCTCATTAAACAACTCGCTAACAGCATGAGGGCGTTGTAGTGTATTAAACTTGAGGTTAATATTATCTTGAGCAGTACTATCTTTCTCTTGGACTTGGTTTCTTGCTTTGGTTTGGGTTTTCCTTACATTTAGACTAGCGTGATTATTAAGTTTACATTCATGATTGTTTGAAGAAAGTACGTCCAATTCTTTTGTTTTAAGCATTCCTCGACACTGTTTCGATCGTTGCTTTGAACAGCGCCAAATAACAGTTCTATTTTTATTGCTTCGTTTCGCAATATATGAATATCCTTTATAGTATGCATAAGGCTTACCATACCTAGTCACTGATACTTCCATATCAACTGTCAAGCACAAACTAATCTCTAGTAAAGACAACTTGGTAATAACAACAATAGTTTAATGTGGGAGCATATATACATGCAAAAAGTGGGAGCAAAGGTGGGGGGTAAAAAGTGGGAGCAAAAGTGGTAGCAAATGAGGGAGAAAAAAATAACTGTGAGCAAAAAGTGGGAGCAAATATGGGATCAAATGTGGGAGCAAAGCAAATATAAAAAAAGTGGGAGCAAATATGGTAACAAATATGTCAACAAATATACCAGCAAAAGTAAATACACAAGTCAAGATAGATTAAAGTGCAAAGAAAATATGGAAGCAAATATGAGAGCAAAAATGGTGTTTTTTCTAAAACAACTAGACATAACAAACTTAGTCATAACCTAACCTCACCTAACCTCACCTAACTTCACCTAACCTAACCTAACCTAACTTAACTTCACCTAATCTAACTTGACTGAACTTTACCTAACCTAACCCATCATAACTTCGCCTAACCTAACTTTACCTAATCTAACTTCACCTAACCTAACTTTCAACTCACAGATCAAAATTAAATTCTAGGCATAGTTGAGTTGGAACCCAGGGATAACACACAAGTATACTAGCCACTACACCGCAAAATGGGCAAATTATCATGCAACACAACATAAAGTAAAAGTTTCCTGTAGTGTAACTCATTGGCTGTCAACCATAGTTTGGGAATTCAAACCCAAGACCTCAGGACTTTTGTTTTGAACATTATCAGAAATATTATTTCATTTACATTTTGCTGCTGCTGCTTATAGTTATAAGAGTTGGGATTAATATGGAAAGCAAAAAAAAAAAAAAATGTGGGTGCAAAAAGTGGGAGGAAAACGTGTAAGCAGAAGTGGGAGCAAATATGGGAGCAGAAAGTGGGAGCAAATGTGAAAGCAAAAGTGGGAGCAAAAAGAGCGAGCAAAAGTGAGTGCACAAAGTATGAGCAAAATGTGTGAGTAAAAAGTGGGGGGCAAATGTGGTGTTTTACTAAAACAATCTCCCCTAACCTAACCTAAACTAACTTCACCCAACCTAATTTCACCTAACCTAACCTTCCAACTCTCAGATCAAAAATTAAATTCTGGCCATAGTCGAGTTGGAACCCAAAACCTCTGGGATAACACCCAAGTATACTAGCCACTACATCGCGAAATGGGCAAATTATCATGCAACACAACACAAAAATAAAAAGTTTTCTGTAGTGTAACTCATTGGCTGACAATCATAGTTGAGAATTCAAACCCAAGACCTCAGAACTTTTGTTTTGAACATTATCAGAAATATTATTCCATTTACATTTTGCTGTTGCTTATAGTTATAAGAGTTGGCATTAATATGGGAGCAAAAGTAAAAGCAAAAAGTGGGTGCAAGCATGGCTGGTTGTAGAGACTTTCATATCAACAAATACACATAAATTAAATTTTAGTAAAGTGACTTGGCTAATAATAATAATAATATTAACAGTTTAAAAAAAAGTCAAGGGGATTGATGTTTTTCAGGATGTAATTTCCAAAGTACTGTCAAGAATAATAATTACATGAACAGATTCCAAGAACTCTAGAGTGCTTTTAAGGTTAATGATTGGCTAGGAGTGAGATAGAGCTAGCTAACCTAAGTTAATCTCAGCTCAGTAAACCTAACCTTGTCACATGGCATGTTCTACAAGTATATACTTGCTTTGAGACTGGCTATGACGTCACAGATGAATGGCGGTGGGAGGCTGGCAAAAAGGAAAATGTTTTTGGGTAATAAAAAGTCACGTCCAGCCTCCCACCGCCATTCATCTGTGACGTCATAGCCAGTCTCAAAGCAAGTCTATACTTGTAGAACATGCCATGTGACAAGGTTAGGTTTACTGAGCTGAGGTTAACTTAGGTTAGCTAGCTCTATCTCACTCCTAGCCAATCATTAACCTTAAAAGCACTCTAGAGTTCTTGGAATCTGTTCATGTAATTATTATTCTTGACAGTACTTTGGAAATTACATCCTGAAAAACATCAATCCCCTTGACTTTTTTTTAAACTGTTAATATTATTATTATTATTAGCCAAGTCACTTTACTAAAATTTAATTTATGTGTATTTGTTGATATGAAAGTCTCTACAACCAGCCATGCTTGCACCCACTTTTTGCTTTTACTTTTGCTCCCATATTAATGCCAACTCTTATAACTATAAGCAACAGCAAAATGTAAATGGAATAATATTTCTGATAATGTTCAAAACAAAAGTTCTGAGGTCTTGGGTTTGAATTCTCAACTATGATTGTCAGCCAATGAGTTACACTACAGAAAACTTTTTATTTTTGTGTTGTGTTGCATGATAATTTGCCCATTTCGCGATGTAGTGGCTAGTATACTTGGGTGTTATCCCAGAGGTTTTGGGTTCCAACTCGACTATGGCCAGAATTTAATTTTTGATCTGAGAGTTGGAAGGTTAGGTTAGGTGAAATTAGGTTGGGTGAAGTTAGTTTAGGTTAGGTTAGGGGAGATTGTTTTAGTAAAACACCACATTTGCCCCCCACTTTTTACTCACACATTTTGCTCATACTTTGTGCACTCACTTTTGCTCGCTCTTTTTGCTCCCACTTTTGCTTTCACATTTGCTCCCACTTTCTGCTCCCATATTTGCTCCCACTTCTGCTTACACGTTTTCCTCCCACTTTTTGCACCCACATTTTTTTTTTTTTTTTGCTTTCCATATTAATGCCAACTCTTATAACTATAAGCAGCAGCAGCAAAATGTAAATGAAATAATATTTCTGATAATGTTCAAAACAAAAGTCCTGAGGTCTTGGGTTTGAATTCCCAAACTATGGTTGACAGCCAATGAGTTACACTACAGGAAACTTTTACTTTATGTTGTGTTGCATGATAATTTGCCCATTTTGCGGTGTAGTGGCTAGTATACTTGTGTGTTATCCCTGGGTTCCAACTCAACTATGCCTAGAATTTAATTTTGATCTGTGAGTTGAAAGTTAGGTTAGGTGAAGTTAGATTAGGTAAAGTTAGGTTAGGCGAAGTTATGATGGGTTAGGTTAGGTAAAGTTCAGTCAAGTTAGATTAGGTGAAGTTAAGTTAGGTTAGGTTAGGTTAGGTGAAGTTAGGTGAGGTTAGGTTAGGTGAGGTTAGGTGAGGTTAGGTTATGACTAAGTTTGTTATGTCTAGTTGTTTTAGAAAAAACACCATTTTTGCTCTCATATTTGCTTCCATATTTTCTTTGCACTTTAATCTATCTTGACTTGTGTATTTACTTTTGCTGGTATATTTGTTGACATATTTGTTACCATATTTGCTCCCACTTTTTTTATATTTGCTTTGCTCCCACATTTGATCCCATATTTGCTCCCACTTTTTGCTCACAGTTATTTTTTTCTCCCTCATTTGCTACCACTTTTGCTCCCACTTTTTACCCCCCACCTTTGCTCCCACTTTTTGCATGTATATATGCTCCCACATTAAACTATTGTTGTTATTACCAAGTTGTCTTTACTAGAGATTAGTTTGTGCTTGACAGTTGATATGGAAGTATCAGTGACTAGGTATGGTAAGCCTTATGCATACTATAAAGGATATTCATATATTGTGAAACGAAGCAATAAAAATGGAACTGTTATTTGGCGCTGTTCAAAGCAACGATCGAAACAGTGTCGAGGAATGCTTAAAACAAAAGAATTGGACGTACTTTCTTCAAACAATCATGAATGTAAACTTAATAATCACGCTAGTCTAAATGTAAGGAAAACCCAAACCAAAGCAAGAAACCAAGTCCAAGAGAAAGATAGTACTGCTCAAGATAATATTAACCTCAAGTTTAATACACTACAACGCCCTCATGCTGTTAGCGAGTTGTTTAATGAGAAACCTTTAACACCTCCTGTGAAACCCATGTTCAGACATGCACCCACATCTCAAAAGCCCTCAACCCTATCAGAGACAATATACCCCATCAAAAAGTTAGTGGGGAAAGGTAATAGTGGTAATAATAACATAACAGTGTTAAAGCATTCTAGCACATCTAAAAAGAAGCTTTCAACACTATCAAAGGCAACTCAAACCATTGAACAGACTGTGGACACAGGTGGAAATTATGATGGTAATGATAACGATGACAATGATCATCATTATGAAAATGATTATAATAATGAGGATGATAATCATAATGATGGTGATAATGATGAACTGCTTCCCGAGATTCTGAAACCATTCATAAAAAATAGCAAATGGAACGATCCTAATATATTAGTCGAACGTCTACAGCTCTTGCATGCCTGTAAACAGGTTGGTCATGTTGGTTATGAGAAAGAGCTATTAAATATAGAAAATGAACTTCGTAATGCTGGTATTATTGTGTAATGGGTCAACGTCAAGTGATATGTTTAAAAACTATAATAAACAATCATAAACAAAAAAAAGCTGTATTCTGTGTGTGTACCTAATGTAAAAATGTAATTACCGGTAATAAAAATATTTTATGTGTATCTTTTTTTAAAATGTCCATGTATATTCATCATTAACTTTCCTTTTATACCACTAATCAAAATCAGAGAAGCCAACATTTCCCTACCAACGCATCACAGGCTGTCAAACGTTGTTTAGCTCTTAAATTAATACTTTATTAGCAACACGCCTTAATTAAGGTTCACTATGGTAATAAGAAATGTCTTGTTCTTTGCAAACATGATCCAAAAGATTTATAGGTACATCAACACGTTGCAAACGTTGATAGGTTGCTGCACTTGAGTTCTTAACTGGATTACTAGCTGTAACAGCTAAAACAGAGCATTTTATAGAAAGAAAAGGCTGTATACCACTTGGGTTTGATTCTTTTTTTTTTTTCTCCCATATTTCATTCCACTTTAAACTTCCACTTTCCACTTTATTCTTATTACCGTGTTAACTTTACTGAAGCCTCCGTGGCTTAGGCGGCAGCACGCCGGCCTCTCACCGCTGGGTCCATGGTTCAAATCCCGGTCACTCGATGTGAGATCTGTGCTGGACAAAACGGAGGCAGACAGGTTTTTCTCCGGGTACTCCGGTTTTCCCTGTCAAAATTTCATTCCAGCAACACTCTCCACTATCATTTGATTTCATCTGTCATTCATTTAATCATTGCCCCAGAGGAGTGCGTCAGGCCTCGGCAGCCGGCACAGTCCATATCCTCGCCGCTAGATGGGGGCTTCATTCATTCCATTCCTGACCCGGTCGGAGACTGGAAGCAGGCTGTGGATTTTCATTTTCACCGTGTTAACTTTACTAAAAATTAGTTTATGTTTCACAGTTAATACGAAAGTATCAATGGCAAAAAGTATTTGTAACCAATCAAATATAACTGACGAATTTGATTACACACTACCAATTGTAGTGGTAGGTTCTTTTACATGTCATAAATGTATAACATGAGGCCCAATAGCTTCATGGTAAACTATTGTGTCAAGGTTTAGAGACATCTCAATTATTAGCCCCGTGTATTTGAGTGTGTATAAATCATATTATAGGGTTTTGCAATATCAAAGTCGTTATAACCGTCATGATATTTAGATATCATAGCTATTACCCTCATGTACTTAAGTGTGTTACATCATCATGTTTAGTGCACCACTGTAAGGTGGTTGTCAACCGGGTTTGGGGTGTAATCTCTACTTAGTATAAAACAAAGTCCCCCGATTCTTGAATGCTACAAGTAATCTGGAGAACCACTGAATGGATTTGGATTAGGTTTTCACCATTCTGGAAAGGATATCTCAAGCAAGGTTTCTGTTGAAAATTATTTATTTGTCATCAAAGAAAGCCAAGCAGTAACGATTTCAGTAAAAAAAAAGTCAAAAAGCCTGGCGTCCGTTAGCTTTTTAAGCTTACGCTGAGCAAACAGTTAAAAATATATACACACTATAAGTGTAAGAATTGTTCAGCATGAAAAGTTCTACAATAAAAGTCCGCTAGAGCATATCTCTATCTTTTATACATCGCCCACTATAAGTTAAGCGATTTTACATTTTCATTTCTACCAACAATCACCATTCAATTACTAAAATAACTGTTCCCAGACAAACGCTGAGGCGGATTGCTAGTATGTAATATGGTGTATGGTTTCTATGACTGAATGCTCTTCCTTACAGCAAAAACAAAACAAAAAGTGTTGTCATGTAACCTCCTAAGAGGCTGAGTGCAGGTCTTTCTAGTAAACGCCTGTGGGGCTATCTTAAGTTTGGATAAAAAATAAATAAATCTAGGCAAAAATTTAAAAAGAAAACAAATATTGTCTTAAGTTAGATACCATCCCAGCATTGTCTTGGCGTAAAAAGTAGAAATTATACAATACCTCTTTTGAAATGGTGGTGGTAAGGATCAAATCAACATCTTCCCGGTTTTGCCTTTAAACTAAATGTATCCTGTTTCAGTCCTCATGCCAGAATTACATTTCTTAGCAGAGTCGGGGATCGAACCCTGGTCATCACAGTAAAAGTAAAACTGCTTAACCACTACGCCATCATGCTCCCTATTTCTTAGAGTGCTCTGTTTTAGTCCTCACAGTTGGGAATCAAAACCAGAATTTTTGCAACAATACAGCAAACGACAAGAAAATGAATAAGTTATTACATTCAAAGTAATTGAAATATTTGCATTGTGCAGTTGGCTCCTACAAGAGCAGTGTGTGCCTCATCATACCGCGTAACATTTCAACTGACACAGCTCTCTCAGTCTGGTTGGTCAGTGGAGCTAGTTGCTAGCGAACATTACAATATTATTAACCAGAGTGTATTTTTATCGCATTTTCGGTCATCAGTCCCGTGTGCTTGAGTGTGTGAGTTGTACATTTTATACGTTTTACGAGGATTTTGATAAATTAATTATATATTTTTTTGCTAAATTGCAAGGACTATGTGAAAGAGTGATATTCCAAGCGATTTGACCAGTGAGTGACTGTTGGAGATAATAAAAGGTAAACTGATGATGTATTTTTACTGAGTTTGCAATTTTTGTTGTGTTCTTATTTTTTCTCTTTTTTTGTCTGGTTTAAAACAATTGTTTATCTATCTCTGTCCTGAGCTAATCGTTCTATATCTACATAGCTACCACAACCTACAGTACATTCAAGGCAATCTGTTTAAAATATTCTTACCGTGGTCTACCCCTACAGTTCTTGTCTTTAACCCTTTATTTCATAACTAAGCTTGCTAATCCTGGGTGTCTTAGTATGTGTCCTACCAAGCTATCTATCCCTTCTCTTCATTAGCAGTCGCCAGAAACATCTCTCCTCTCCCACTCTGCTTAATACCTCTTCACTTGTTACTCTATCTATCCGATTTTCATCACTTCCCCTGTAACACCACATTTCAAATGCTCCTATTCTCCTTTTTTCTGCTACAACAATAGTCTAAGTTTCACTTCCATAGAGAGCCACACTCCAGACAAAGGCTTTAAATACTGATTTCCTAATTCCTAAATCTATATTGAATGTCAACAGATTTCTTTTCTGTAGAAATGCTTTCCTTGCCTGAACCAATCTACGTTTCATATCCTCTTCAGCTTCAGTGGCTTAGTCAGTAGCATGCTGAACTGCTATGCACAAGATCGCAGGTTCAAACCCAGTCAAGTCGTCGGATTTTTAAGAGCGTTAAATCCTTCAGTACGCCTTCCTTCAGAGGAAAAGTCAAGCCGGTGGCTTCATGTCATACATTTGTTTCCACGTAAAAGAACCTACCACTGCAATCGGTAGGGTGTAGCAAAATTTGTAAGTTATATTTTTGTCGGAACGCTCTATCAAGTTCCAACGTTTGCCACTAAGAGTTAGTGACATTTGGTAACCATAGTTGCACCTACTTGAAATTGAACTTGTTGGGAGCCCTACGTTGTTGAATCCAAAATGCCCAGCTATGGCCATTGGCTGCAATTCATAATCTATCCTCTTTGCTTCGTCCATCACTAGTTATTTTGTTTCCTAACTAGCAAAAAGTCTCCTACTTCCTTTAGGTTTTCACCTGCCAATTCGAAGTACATATGCATTTCATTTGAGGGGTTTAGACATCGTGGTGTATAGGATTTGTGTGGTAGCCTGTGTTATTGTGATAACTGCAGTAGTGTGTGTATTTGTAATTAAATGCGTACTGGGAAGGATGCAGGTGTACACTTAAATTAGGATTCATCCCTGTATTCACCTGAAGTACAAGCGGAAAACCATGGAAAACCCCTTCCAGGATGTCTGAGGTAGGAATCAAACCCACTTCTTCTCAGTTTTGCCTCACGAAGCTGAGTGTACCCCGTTCCAGCTCTCAGACCAGAATTAAATTCCTTGGCAAAGCCGAAAATCAAAATCCAGGCCTCCACGGTGACAACCAAGAATGCTAGCCACTACACAACGAGGTTGACTCTTCTGAAAGTCTATCTCCTACGGTCTTATTTTACGTTGTTGTTGCTGTTGTTGTTTGAAGGGCTTAGACATCGTGGTCTTTTATACCCTTTTACTTGGGTGTATGTAAAATGTATGCGATAATCTGTGTTATTGTGGTGTCTGTAAGAGTGTATGCATTAGTTATTCAGGTAAGGATTGGGAAGGAGGCGGCCATGGCCTTAATTTAGGAACCATTCTGACCTTTGCCTGGAGCAGAAGTGGGAAACCACAAAAACAATTTTTTAAGACAACCAAGGTTGAATTCTGACATCAAAATGCATATAAAAGTACCTCCAGCAGCCAAGAACCAAGCCTTCTGCCTCAGTGATAACACACAATGTAGTGTAGGCTATCAAATATCTGCGAACTTGCATCTTTCTACTGTAGCTCTCACAGCACGCTAGAAAGAGCAGTCTCCTTTCAACTCATATAGTGTTCGCTCGCAAGTGAATTCTTTGAACTTGTAACAAAATTCAATCATCAATCACGCGTTATTGCATGTAACTTATGTGTGTTGTGGTTTTGAAAAATCATCTCAGTCATTAGCCCAGTATAGTATAGTGTGCATCAGTTGTGTGTATAGTACTTAGCTATTTGCCCTGTATATTTGGGTGTGCATGTTGCCAGCGCTGGTTAACTAACATCTACCGTTATATTATATTGGGTTAAAAGGCTAAAATGCTGTCATAGAGTTGATATCCTAGGCCTCAGATACCCTAATACCATCAGGTTAAAAAGAACAAGAGTTGACCAAGAGAGATCGACACATAACAGAAAATCTGTACAGGTAAGTAATACCAATTCAGTCTTTGACTGGTCTAATGTAGCCTCCAAGCCTCCCCTGTCCTGAGCTAATCGTTTCACCTCTACATAGCTACCACACCTACATCCGATGCAATCAGTTTAACATATTCTAACCTTGGTCAACCCCTACAGTTCTTGTGTTCAACACTTCCTTCCATAACTAAGCTTGCTATTCATGGGTGTCTTAGTATGTGTTCTACCAACCTATCTCTTGTGTTCTGTTAGAATATGCTAAAACACCTTAATAACCTGTGCTATTGTGATGGTTGTAAGAGTGTGTGCACTTGGCCTCACTGTCCTGAGCTAATAGTTTCATCTCTACATAGCTACCACAACTTACATTCAAGGCAATCTGTTTAACATATTCTAACCTTGGTCTACCCCTTCAGTTCTTGTCCTCGACCCTTCCTTCCATAACTAAGCTTGCTATTCCTAGATGTCTTACCTTACTATGTGTCCTACCAACCTATCTTTTCTCTTGGTTCCATATATAGAGAGAACGTACTAGCATCTTTTATTTGTGTACTCGTGATGATAAAAGAGTAATTGATTCTGATGGTATAGCTACACATGCCAATGGTCATTACTCTGTCAAGCAATAAAAGCAATGGTATGGTCTGGTACGATGTCTCCAGCCTCATTATATTTAATGGACACCTACTGAATGCAGTGGTAGGATTATAACCCTACTGTCAACCTCAAATATTGTGTGGTTACTGATCACACTATACTAAGTTTAAAGAGGTGCGTAAATTATTAGAATTGATGATAGTTTTCTAATATTTACTTTATACGTTTTGAGACTTAATACAGTAGAAATGTTTTGCAACACACTAAAATTATTTCAAATGTTTATTCAATAGTCTTAATAATAGTTTTGAAAGCAGTGGTAGATAGGCTTTATTTGTAGGAGTCTTACCTGCAGGCTACTGTGTTACTAAGTTTCTGCAAACAGTCAGAAAAACTGTAAATCTTTTTATTATTGATTGTACACTCTTGAACTATTCAAAAATGCGTATGCAATGCATTGAAATTACCTGATTTAAAGTATACATTTCTAAGTCTACGAAAATAAAACAGCTCAGGTATCCCTTAGAATTCTCAACCTTATTGTTGTTGGTGCTCTTATGTTATAGTTTACAGTATTATCATCGCCCCTGTGTACTTAGATGTGTGTACAAGTTGCCTGACAACCTGTGTCACTGTGATGTTTGTGTGTGAGTACTTTTAAACGAGGAAGGATTTGGGTAGGAAGCTGTTTGTTTTTCTTTTGTTTCATTTGAGAGACTTGGACATCATGGTCATTTAGCCCCGTGTACTTTGGTGGGTGCTGAATATTGTCTGCTAACCTGCGCTGTTGTAATGGCTGTATTAGTGTGTGTATTTATAATTCAGGTGAGGATTGGAAAGGCGGTGGCCGTGGCCTTAAGTTAAGAAAAATCACAGCATTTTCCTAGAGCAAAAGTGGGAAATCACACACAAAAAAAAGAAACACTTCCAGAATGGTTAAGGTAGGAATCAAACCCGCTTTTTCACACTTTTGCCTCACAAGGCTGAGTGTACCCCCATTCCAGCCCTCAAACCAGAAATTAAATTTCTTAGCAGAGCCAGGAATGAAATCGAGACCTAAGCGGTGACAGCCAAGAATGCTAACCACTACACCTCAAGGTGGACAAATAGTTGTTGTTGTTTCATTTGATTGGGGTTAGTGACATCGTCGTCATGTAGCCCTGTGAACTTGGGGTGTACGTAAAAGTTGTCTGATAACCTGTGTTATTGTGATGGTTGTATTAGTGTGTGTATTTGTAATTCAGATAAGGCCTGGGAAGGAGGCAGTCAAGGCCTTCAGTTAAGATATATCTCAGCATTTGCTTGGAGTAAAGTGTGAAACCATAAAAAAAACACTTCCAAAATGGCTGAGTTAGGAATCAAACCCAGCGCCTGTCAGTTTTGTCTGACAAGGCTGAGTGTACCCCGTTCCAGTTCTGAAACCTAAAATTAATTTTCTTGGCAGAGCCAGGAATCGAACTCGGGTCTCTGCAATAACAGCCAAGAATGCTAGCCGCTACACCACGAGGGGGACAATATAAGGCTGGTCTTGATTGTACATAATCAATCAATAATTACCTAATAATAATGAAAATAATAATAATAATAATAATAATAATAATAATAATAATAATAATAATAATAATAATAATAATAATAATAATAATAAATATTCCAGTTAGCAACGTAACACTGTCAACGTCTCTCTGTGACGTCATCCACGGTCTCAGGGCGTGGCGGCCATCTTGCACATCTGCCACTGCGCCAGCTATGACTCTCCCTCCCATAAAAATAACATATGAGAGTTACGCGCGGCGGCCATCTTGCACATTAGCCCCTGCGCCAGCTTCGGCCTATTATATCTACTGCTGTGCGGATGTGGATAACAGCTGTGTGGTTGTGGATAACAGCCGTGTGGATGTGGATAACTGCTGTGTGGATGCGGATAACAGCTGTGTGGTTGTGGATAACAGCTGTGTGGATGTGGATAACAGCTGTGTGGATGTGGATACCTGCTGTGTGGATGCGGATAACTGCTGTGTGGATGTGGATAACAGCTGTGTGGATGTGGATAACAGCTGTGTGGATGTGGATAACAGCTGTGTGGATGCGGATAACTGCTGTGTGGATGCGGATAACTGCTGTGTGGTTGTGGATAACAGCTGTGTGGATGTGGATGTGGATGTGGATAACAGCTGTTCGGATGTGGATAACTGCTGTGTGGATGCGGATAACAGCTGTGTGGTTGTGGATAACAGCCGTGTGGATGTGGATAACAGCTGTGTGGATGTGGATAACAGCTGTGTGGCTGTGGATAACAGCTGTGTGGATGTGGATAACAGCCGTGTGGATGCGGATAACAGCTGTGTGGTTGTGGATAACAGCTGTGTGGATACGGATAACAGCTGTGTGGTTGTGGATAACAGCTGCGTGGATGTGGATAACAGCTGTGTGGTTGTGGATAACAGCTGTGTGGTTGTGGATAACAGCTGTGTGGATGTGGATAACAGCTGTGTGGATGCGGATAACAGCTGTGTGGTTGTAGATAACAGCTGTGTGGTTGTGGATAACAGCTGTGTGGTTGTGGATAACTGCCGTGTGGATGTGGATAACAGCTGTGTGGTTGTGGATAACAGCTGTGTGGATGTGGATAACAGCTGTGTGGATGTGGATACTAGCTGTGTGGATGTGGATAACAGCTGTGTGGTTGTGGATAACAGCTATGTGGTTGTGGATAACAGCTGTGTGGTTGTGGATAACAGCTGTGTGGATGCGGATAACAGCTGTGTGGATGTTGATAACAGCTGTGTGGTTGTGGATAACAGCTGTGTGGATGTGGATAACAGCTGTGTGGTTGTGGATAACAGCTGTGTGGATGTGGATAACAGCTGTGTGGATGCGGATAACAGCTGTGTGGTTGTGGATAACAGCTGTGTGGATGCGGATAACAGCTGTGTGGATGTGGATAACAGCTGTGTGGATGCGGATAACAGCCGTGTGGTTGTGGATAACAGCTGTGTGGATGTGGATAACAGCCGTGTGGATGTGGATAACAGCTGTGTGGATGCGGATAACAGCTGTGTGGTTGTGGATAACAGCTGTGTGGATGCGGATAACAGCCGTGTGGTTGTGGATAACAGCTGTGTGGATGTGGATAACAGCCGTTTGGATGTGGATAACAGCCGTGTGGTTGTGGATAACAGCCGTGTGGATGTGGATAACAGCTGTGTGGTTGTGGATAACAGCTGTGTGGTTGTGGATAACAGCTGTGTGGATGTGGATAACAGCCGTGTGGATGTGGATAACAGCTGTGTGGTTGTGGATAACAGCTGTGTGGTTGTGGATAACAGCCGTGTGGATGTGGATAACAGCTGTGTGGATGTGGATAACAGCTGTGTGGATGCGGATAACAGCCGTGTGGTTGTGGATAACAGCTGTGTGGATGTGGATAACAGCTGTGTGGGTGCGGATAACAGCTGTGTGGATGTGGATAACAGCCGTGTGGATGTGGATAACAGCTGTGTGGTTGTGGATAACAGCTGTGTGGTTGTGGATAACAGCTGTGTGGATGTGGATAACAGCCGTGTGGATGTGGATAACAGCTGTGTGGATGTGGATAACAGCTGTGTGGATGTGGATAACAGCTGTGTGGATGTGGATAACAGCCGTGTGGATGTGGATAACAGCTGTGTGGATGTGGATAACAGCCGTGTGGATGTGGATAACAGCCGTGTGGATGTGGATAACAGCTGTGTGGTTGTGGATAACAGCTGTGTGGATGTGGATAACAGCTGTGTGGTTGTGGATAACAGCTGTGTGGTTGTGGATAACAGCTGTGTGGTTGCGGATAACAGCTGTGTGGATGTGGATAACAGCCATGTGGATGTCTATAACAGCTGTGTGGATGCGGATAACAGCTGTGTGGCTGTGGATAACAGCTGTGTGGATGCGGATAACAGCTGTGTGGTTGTGGATAACAGCTGTGTGGATGCGGATAACAGCTGTGTGGATGTGGATAACAGCTGTGTGGATGCGGATAACAGCCGTGTGGTTGTGGATAACAGCTGTGTGGATGTGGATAACAGCCGTGTGGGTGTGGATAACAGCTGTGTGGATGCGGATAACAGCTGTGTGGATGCGGATAACAGCCGTGCGGATGCGGATAACAGCCGTGTGGATGTGGATAACAGCCGTGTGGATGCGGATAACAGCCGTGTGGTTGTGGATAACAGCTGTGTGGATGTGGATAACAGCCGTGTGGATGCGGATAACAGCTGTGTGGTTGTGGATAACAGCTGTGTGGATGTGGATAACAGCTGTGTGGTTGTGGATAACAGCTGTGTGGATGCGGATAACAGCCGTGTGGTTGTGGATAACAGCTGTGTGGTTGTGGATAACAGCTGTGTGGTTGTGGATAACAGCTGTGTGGATGCGGATAAAGCCGTGTGGATGCGGATAACTGCCGTGTGGATGTGGATAACAGCTGTGTGGATGCGGATAACAGCCGTGTGGTTGTGGATAACAGCTGTGTGGATGCGGATAACAGCCGTGTGGTTGTGGATAACAGCTGTGTGGATGCGGATAACAGCCGTGTGGATGCGGATAACAGCCGTGTGGTTGTGGATAACATCTGTGTGGATGCGGATAACAGCCGTGTGGTTGTGGATAACAGCTGTGTGGATGCGGACAACAGCCGTGTGTATGTGGATAACAGCCGTGTGGTTGCGGATAACAGCCGTGTGGTTGTGGATAACAGCCGTGTGGTTGTGGATAAGTGCTGTGTGGATGTGGATAACAGCTGTGTGGATGCGGATAACAGCTGTGTGGATGCGGATAACAGCTGTGTGGTTGTGGATAACAGCTGTGTGGTTGTGGATAACAGCTGTGTGGATGTGGATAACAGCCGTGTGGATGCGGATAACTGCCGTGTGGATGTGGATAACAGCTGTGTGGATGCGGATAACAGCTGTGTGGATGCGGATAACAGCTGTGTGGTTGTGGATAACAGCTGTGTGGTTGTGGATAACAGCTGTGTGGATGCGGATAACAGCCGTGCGGATGCGGATAACAGCCGTGTGGATGTGGATAACAGCTGTGTGGATGCGGATAACAGCCGTGTGGTTGTGGATAACAGCTCTGTGGATGCGGATAACAGCCGTGTGGATGTGGATAACAGCCGTATGGTTGTGGGTTAACAGCTGCGTGGATGCGGATAACAGCCGTGTGGATGTGGATAACAGCTGTGTGGATGTGGATAACAGCTGTGTGGATGCGGATAACAGCCGTGCGGATGCGGATAACAGCTGTGTGGATGTGGATATCAGCTGTGTGGATGCGGATAACAGCTGTGTGGTTGTGGATAACAGCTGTGTGGATGCGGATAACAGCCGTGTGGTTGTGGATAACAGCTGTGTGGATGCGGATAACAGCCGTGTGGTTGTGGATAACATCTGTGTGGATGCGGATAACAGCTGTGTGGTTGTGGATAACAGCTGTGTGGATGCGGATAACAGCTGTGTGGTTGTGGATAACAGCTGTGTGGTTGTGGATAACAGCCGTGTGGATGTGGATAACAGCTGTGTGGTTGTGGATAACAGCCGTGTGGTTGCGGATAACAGCTGTGTGGATGCGGATAACAGCTGTGTGGTTGTGGATAACAGCTGTGTGGATGTGGATAACAGCTGTGTGGTTGTGGATAACAGCCGTGTGGATGTGGATAACAGCCGTGTGGTTGTGGATAACAGCCGTGTGGTTGTGGTTAACAGCCGTGTGGTTGTGGATAACAGCCGTGTGGTTGTGGATAACAGCCGTGTGGTTGTGGATAACAGCTGTGTGGTTGTGGATAACAGCCGTGTGGTTGTGGATAACAGCCGTGTGGTTGTGGATAACAGCCGTGTGGTTGTGGATAACAGCTGTGTGGTTGTGGATAACAGCCGTGTGGTTGTGGATAACAGCTGTGTGGTTGTGGATAACAGCTGTGTGGTTGTGGATAACAGCCGTGTGGTTGTGGATAACAGCTGAGTGGTTGTGGATAACAGCCCGTGTGGTTGTGAATAACAGCTGTGTGGCTGTGGATAACAGCCGTGTGGTTGTGGATAACAGCTGTGTGGTTGTGGATAACAGCCGTGTGGTTGCGGATAACAGCTGTGTGGTTGTGGATAACAGCTGTGTGGATGTGGATAACAGTTGTGTGGTTGTGGATAACAGCTGTGTGGATGCGGATAACAGCCGTGTGGATGTGGATAACAGCCGTGTGGATGTGGATAACAGCTGTGTGGTTGTGGATAACTGCTGTGTGGATGCGGATAACAGCCGTGTGGATGTGGATAACAGCCGTGTAGTTGTGGATAACAGCCGTGTGGATGTGGATAACAGCCGTGTGGTTGTGGATAACAGCCGTGTGGTTGTGGATAACAGCTGTGTGGTTGTGGATAACAGCCGTGTGGTTGTGGATAACAGCTTAGTGGTTGTGGATAACAGCTGTGTGGTTGTGGATAACAGCCGTGTGGTTGTGGATAACAGCAGTGTGGTTGTGGATAACAGCCGTGTGGATGTGGATAACAGCCGTGTGGTTGTGGATAACAGCTGTGTGGTTGTTGATAACAGCAGTGTGGTTGTGGATAACAGCCGTGTGGTTGTGGATAACAGCCGTGTGGATGTGGATAACAGCCGTGTGGATGCGGATAACAGCCGTGTGGTTGTGGATAACAGCTGTGTGGATGCGGATAACAGCTGTGTGGATGCGGATAACATCTGTGTGGATGCGGATAACAGCCGTGTGGTTGTGGATAACATCTGTGTGGATGCGGATAACAGCTGTGTGGATGCGGATAACAGCTGTGTGGATGCGGATAACAGCCGTGTGGTTGTGGATAACAGCCTGTGGTTGTGGATAACAGCCGTGTGGTTGTGGATAACAGCTGTGTGGTTGTGGATAACAGCCGTGTGGTTGTGGATAACAGCTGTGTGGTTGTGGATAACAGCCGTGTGGTTGTGGATAACAGCTGTGTGGTTGTGGATAACAGCTGTGTGGTTGTGGATAACAGCCGTGTGGATGTGGATAACAGCCGTGTGGTTGTGGATAACAGCCGTGGGAATGTGGATAACACCCGTGTGGATGTGGATAACAGCCGTGTGGATGTGGATAACAGCCGTGTGGTTGTGGATAACAGCTGTGTGGTTGCGGATAACAGCTGTGTGGTTGTGGATAACAGCTGTGTGGTTGTGGATAACAGCCGTATGGTTGTGGATAACAGCTGTGTGGATGTGGATAACAGCTGTGTGGATGTGGATAACAGCCGTGTGGATGTGGATAACAGCCGTGTGGATGTGGATAACAGCTGTGTGGTTGTGGATAACAGCTGTGTGGATGCGGATAACAGCCGTGTGGTTGTGGATAACAGTTGTGTGGATGCGGATAACAGCCGTGTGGATGCGGATAACAGCCGTGTGGTTGTGGATAACAGCTGTGTGGATGCGGATAACAGCCGTGTGGATGTGGATAACAGCTGTGTGGATGTGGATAACAGCTGTGTGGATGCGGATAACAGCCGTGCGGATGCGGATAACAGCCGTGTGGATGTGGATAACAGCTGTGTGGATGCGGATAACAGCCGTGTGGTTGTGGATAACATCTGTGTGGATGCGGATAACAGCTGTGTGGATGCGGACAACATCTGTGTGGATGCGGATAACAGCCGTGTGGTTGTGGATAACATCTGTGTGGATGCGGATAACAGCTGTGTGGATGCGGATAACAGCCGTGTGGTTGTGGATAACAGCTGTGTGGATGCGGATAACAGCCGTGTGGATGTGGATAACAGATGTGTGGATGTGGATAACAGCTGTGTGGATGCGGATAACAGCCGTGCGGATGCGGATAACAGCTGTGTGGATGCGGATAACAGCCGTGTGGATGCGGATAACTGCCGTGTGGATGTGGATAATAGCTGTGTGGATGCGGATAACTGCCGTGTGGATGTGGATAACATCTGTGTGGATGCGGATAACAGCCGTGTGGATGCGGATAACAGCTGTGTGGATGCGGATAACAGCCGTGTGGATGCGGATAACAGCCGTGTGGATGCGGATAACAGCCGTGTGGATGTGGATAACAGCTGTGTGGATGCGGATAACAGCTGTGTGGATGCGGATAACAGCTGTGTGGATGTGGATAACAGCTGTGTGGATGCGGATAACTGCCGTGTGGATGTGGATAACATCTGTGTGGATGCGGATAACAGCCGTGTGGATGTGGATAACATCTGTGTGGAGGCGGATAACAGCCGTGTGGATGTGGATAACAGCCGTGTGGTTGTGGATAACAGCCGTGTGGTTGTGGATAACAGCTGTGTGGTTGTGGATAACAGCCGTGTGGTTGTGGATAACAGCTGTGTGGTTGTGGATAACAGCTGTGTGGTTGTGGATAACAGCCGTGTGGTTGTGGATAACAGCTGTGTGGTTGTGGATAACAGCCGTGTGGATGTGGATAACAGCCGTGTGGTTGTGGATAACAGCTGTGTGGTTGTGGATAACAGCCGTGTGGATGTGGATAACAGCCGTGTGGTTGTGGATAAAAGCTGTGTGGATGTGGATAACAGCCGTGTGGTTGTGGATAACAGCTGTGTGGTTGTGGATAACAGCTGTGTGGTTGTTGATAACAGCTGTGTTGTTGTGGATAACAGCCGTGTGGTTGTGGATAACAGCCGTGTGGATGGTGATAACAGCCGTGTGGATGCGGATAACAGCCGTGTGGTTGTGGATAACAGCTGTGTGGATGCGGATAACAGCTGTGTGGATGCGGATAACATCTGTGTGGATGCGGATAACAGCCGTGTGGTTGTGGATAACATCTGTGTGGATGCGGATAACAGCTGTGTGGATGCGGATAACAGCCGTGTGGTTGTGGATAACAGCCGTGTGGTTGTGGATAACAGCTGTGTGGTTGTGGATAACAGCCGTGTGGTTGTGGATAACAGCTGTGTGGTTGTGGATAACAGCCGTGTGGATGTGGATAACAGCCGTGTGGATGTGGATAACAGCCGTGTGGTTGTGGATAACAGCCGTGTGGTTGTGGATAACAGCTGTGTGGTTGTGGATAACAGCCGTGTGGATGTGGATAACAGCCGTGTGGATGTGGATAACAGCCGTGTGGTTGTGGATAACAGCCGTGTGAATGTGGATAACAGCCGTGTGGATGTGGATAACAGCCGTGTGGATGTGGATAACAGCCGTGTGGTTGTGGATAACAGCTGTGTGGTTACGGATAACAGCTGTGTGGTTGTGGATAACAGCTGTGTGGTTGTGGATAACAGCCGTGTGGTTGTGGATAACAGCTGTGTGGATGTGGATAACAGCTGTGTGGATGTGGATAACAGCTGTGTGGATGTGGATAACAGCCGTGTGGTTGTGGATAACAGCCGTGTGGATGTGGATAACAGCCGTGTGGATGTGGATAACAGCTGTGTGGATGTGGATAACAGCTGTGTGGTTGTGGATAACAGCTGTGTGGATGCGGATAACAGCCGTGTGGTTGTGGATAACAGTTGTGTGGATGCGGATAACAGCCGTGTGGATGCGGATAACAGCCGTGTGGTTGTGGATAACAGCTGTGTGGATGCGGATAACAGCCGTGTGGATGTGGATAACAGCTGTGTGGATGTGGATAACAGCTGTGTGGATGCGGATAACAGCCGTGCGGATGCGCATAACAGCCGTGTGGATGTGGATAACAGCTGTGTGGATGCGGATAACAGCCGTGTGGTTGTGGATAACATCTGTGTGGATGCGGATAACAGCTGTGTGGATGCGGACAACATCTGTGTGGATGCGGATAACAGCCGTGTGGTTGTGGATAACATCTGTGTGGATGCGGATAACAGCTGTGTGGATGCGGATAACAGCTGTGTGGATGCGGATAACAGCCGTGTGGTTGTGGATAACAGCTGTGTGGATGCGGATAACAGCCGTGTGGATGTGGATAACAGATGTGTGGATGTGGATAACAGCTGTGCGGATGCGGATAACAGCTGTGTGGATGTGGATAACAGCCGTGTGGATGCGGATAACTGCCGTGTGGATGTGGATAACAGCTGTGTGGATGCGGATAACTGCCGTGTGGATGTGGATAACATCTGTGTGGATGCGGATAACAGCCGTGTGGATGCGGATAACAGCTGTGTGGATGCGGATAACAGCCGTGTGGATGCGGATAACAGCCGTGTGGATATAACAGCCGTGTGGATGTGGATAACAGCTGTGTGGATGCGGATGCGGGGCGGATGCGGATAACAGCCGTGCGGATGCGGGGCGGATGCGCATAATGTTTTGATTATCCGCGTAGGGCTCTAGCTATGAGCTGGGTTGACAACGTCTAGCGATATCATAACCCACATGAAAGGATTGGGACAGTTTTATCATCAGCCCCGTATCCTTGTGTGTTGAATTTGTCTGAAGGCCTGTGTTTTTGTGGTAACTGTAGTAAAGTTTGTGATTGTAATTATTTGAGATTTAGGTAATTTCGCTCCACCCCACTCAATTTAATATTGTTGGGGCTAGTAAGAAAATATTGGATTAAATTTGATTGTCTGGGGGATTTTACCTCATGTTGGGAGGAAGAAATTCCTTGACAGAACTCTGTTTGGTGAGAATACGATGTCTCCACTGCTCATTCAACAACTGTATTGTTTACAAGTTGTGGGTGTAACCTGCTTGTTGCTGCTCTGAGTCAGCACATTGTCGCTCCCACTGACTCGTCACATCAGACACACAGCGCAGTAACTGCACGGTAAGATAGTTGTTGTCCTTATTCATTTTAGGGGCTTAAGGCATCTTGTCCATCCTCCCCGTGTATTTGAATGTGTGATTACCTGTGGTAGTGTATGCACCTGTATTTATTAGGTCGTTGTTTCATGTGTTCAGGCAGCCCCATGTCCTTGGGTGTGTGTATAATTTTGTCTCAAGTCCTGTCTTATTGTGATGGCTTAACTAGTGTATTTCTTATTGAGTTGGGGATTGGGAAGAAGGCGGCCATGACTTTAAGTTAAGACCATCCCGGCATTTGCCTGGAGTAGAAGTGGGAAACCACGGAAAATCACTGTCAAGAAGGCCGAGGTAGGAATCGAACCCACCTCTTCTCAGTTTTGCCTCACGAGGCTGAGTGTACCCCTCCGAGTCCTCAGACCAGAATTACATTTATTGGCAGAGCCTGGAATCGAACCCGGACTTCCGGTACGATAGCTAAGATTGCTAGCCGCTACACCACGAGGTGGCGGGGACCGGGGTTGGTGCCATGGTACTTATCCGTCATTTTTCTGGAGGGATGTGGAAAACCCCGGGGAATACCACACTCAGGATAGTCACAGTTGGCGCAGGGATTCAAACCTCCGAATTGCGGACTCCCCATCGCAGTCGTGGAGAGTGGCTTAACGCACACAGCTATGCTGCGGGGTAGTTAGGTAAGAACCAATTAGTATTGGTCTATTGGTGTTCCCATTTCTACGCGGGGTGAAGCGAGATGAGGTTTCTATGCGGCGAGTAGGTTTTACGACTGAATATATTTCCAGACGCAAGTTTTATGACAGAAGTTAATGAGAGATAGAGTGAATATGAAGGTGTTGGAAGGAAGTGGAATAGGCTTGGAGTTGAACGTAGGAAACAACAGTAACCCATTTCAAGGATGGCTGAGGTTCAAACCCGGTGTCCGGAGATGACGTGGTATCGAGGACTTGTACTTTGACACGTGTAACCATCCTGGTTGGTAATATCGAGAATATTGGAGAAAGGATATTTGGTTGTAAGTGTTATCAAGTTTCCGTCACAATTTGGACTTTGTCCCACGGAGGATCGGTTCGATTTCCTGATGTGCCAAAAAATTACGTAAATTTAGGTCCGAGGGTTGGAACAGGGGAGCACTTAGCCTTATTAAGAAGAGGTGGATCAATATCTTACCTCAGCCAGTGGCGGCTCGTCCAAGGGGACCAAATAAGGTGTTGCTGACAGAGCTACTCCACAGCCAAGGCATATTGGTTTGGCATTACCCACAATAACTCTGAAACCTCATCCACTGTATTTCATTTCAACTTTACTCATTTTTACATAGAAAAATCCTCTGTCACATTTGAAAAAACTATTTTGAATCCCTCAACCTTGTCTTTGAATGTGTCCTATTTCTTGTATCGTCTATGGAGGCAGCTTTCATACCCTATTATCATGTAGACTAGCGGGCCCGTGCGAGAAGCCACACTTTCCCCAATAGGCTTATAATGAGAGACTTGTTATGTTATTATTGCAACCAATTGATTATAGAACACTATTTACATTTTGGTAATTGGATCATCATAACACTCACCGGTTATTCGATATTTATGAAATTAAACGATTTGAGTAGACTACTCATTCCTTTGATTTAATGTTTCTGAAATCCATGCAAAATGATAAAGGAAATACCTCAGAATGTTAAAATGACATGAAACAGGCGTCACAGCGGCCAAAATGTGAAATAGACAGCAATTATGGAATTTTTTTTCCTACAGCAACACTATCTGCAAATCGCACACTTCTTACATAATTTTCCAAGTCATGTTGTAAAGAAATTATTGATATTTATGGAATTAGAGTGCAATTCGTCACGGCTAATGTCTATTTTCTTTCATTTGAATGTTCATTTTCACGATCGGTCGCTTGTGAGTGCCGCAGGAGGGATCTATTCTACTGAAATAATATATATGATGATGCTTCTGCCCTTGTTGTTCACTTTCACTTGGCGAGTGCTCTTTATGTCCTTCACGAAACCAACGTCATCTGTAGTAGGTTTTGCGACATCGTGGTCATTGCAGATCTGTAAGCATATCCTGCAAATGATACTGAAAATTATTATTTTCCCTCGATGTGAGCATAGACTGCTACGAGGGAAAGAGAATAGTGTTCAGTATCGCTTGCAGTGCATCAGTACCATACGGGATGTCGGCCTTCCTGACATTAGCGTTAGTTAGGCTGCTTAAAGGAATATTACTCGGAACAGCTGATTCACCTGGTACCGAAATAACTAGGCACGGCTTCAGCCATTAAGCACTGTTTTATGTGGAATTAATTTTTTTCAGGAGGTTCTAGAATGTTAAAGATGAAAAAGGAACAGAAAACATTTTTGGAGTAAATGATCATTGTGTTTGGTTACTAGTAGACTACAGTCACTAATAAAATTCCTTATCTAGAAAGTAATCTATACAACTGAAATTCATAATACATATACTCTGGCCCCAATAACCCTATCAATACCAACGGGGAGGGGGTGGGGGTGGGGGTGGGGGTGAGGTGCGGCGGGGGGAGGGGGGGGGGTATTTCGTGCTCACCGGTTCCATTTTTTATGGTTTATTCATGGTATTCATTTTCTACGCTTACTGTAAAGAAAGTTATTGTCTATTTTAAATCCGGTTACCTTTATTTTTTTAATTTTAATTCTTGCATAAGATATTAACAAGCCTCCGTGGCTTAGGCGGCAGCACGCCGGCCTCTCACCGCTGGGTCCGTGGTTCAAATCCCGGTCACTCCATGTGAGATCTGTGCTGGACAGAACGGAGGCAGTCAGGTTTTTCTCCGGGTACTCCGGTTTTCCCTGTCAAAATTTCATTCCAGCAACACTCTCCACTATCATTTCATTTCATCTGTCATTCATTTAATCATTGCCCCAGAGGAGTGCGTCAGGCCTCGGCAGCCGGCACAGTTCATATCCTCGCCGCTAGTTGGGGGCTTCATTCATTCCATTCCTGACCCGGTCGGAGACTGGAAGCAGGCTGTGGATTTTCATTTTCATAAGATATTAACAATTCTATTTTGGTGGGCACGGAAAGCCTCCCCCCACCGTTAGAAGGTGGTGTGCCTCGTCATACTGTGGGCTGAGGTAAGGGCAAAAGTACAACAAAGTTAATAAAACCACCATAATTTGTTCTGGTTGCAAGAGGTTCACATGCGGAAAACAGATTAAAGAGCAGTCGTATGTTCCTCGTGTGTTAAAGATGGCGAATAATTTACTTTCTGAACTTCTTCTTTCATGATTTTTTGATTTTGTTTGCAACTGTTGTTAATTAAGTTATATTTTTGTCATTTAAGGTTCAAAATACAAGATATGTTGATTAAAGGACAATGCATATCACACGGAAGGAATTTATTATGGTGGTCACAAAACACCCCCCAATCGTTGGTAGCCCGTGGTTTGAAAAATAGCATGGTGTTGCTTGGGATAGTTCATTTTATATCATTGTTATAAGAATCTACCGGTGATCACTCTTGCACATACATTAAAGCAAGAACAGCAGGTTTAGCTGACAAGGGTTTCACATTTAGATGTGTATACTGTATGGCACGTTATTTTAAGAATACTTAATATCCTACGTGCACATTTCGAGAAGTTATATTTTTGTCATTTAAGGTTCAAAATACAAGATATGTTGATTAAAGGACAATGCATATCACACAGAAGGAATTGGATGTATGATATTGAATGTGCACCTAAACAATAAAATAGCCGCACCCAATCCAAGTCCAAGGACGTAATCAAAAACATTAGTCCCGCTCTCGAGAACTAATCTAACACCGGGTAAAACACTAATACAGCCATCACAATAACACAGGTTATCAGACAAAATCCCCCCCACACACACACAAGTAAGTAGTATAGCTAGGTGGATTCTGGATCAATTTCAAGGTCATCCATGGTTTCTCGTGGTCACGTGATCCCAGGCGTCCCTGGGGGCTTGGAGGAGGGTGGGGGAGAGGGGCTGGGGTGGAGGCTAGGGGAAGGGGAGGGTGGGGGTTGAGGGGGAGGGGGCTGGGGGTGGTGGGCTCTGGTCTGGGACCAGGCCCATGCTGGGGCCTGGTTTGGGAGCAGGACCCCAGGTGTGGTATATTGTTCTACTTTTATGTAGAGCTGTTGTTTCTTACCCGTGCCTCCCTCCATTTGTTCTACTTTTGTGTTAAGGGTGTTTTTGGTTTGACTAACCCGCGCCTCCTTCATTTGTTCTACTATTATGTAGAGCTGTTGTTGTGAATGGGCAGGACGGCGTTACCGGTGTCTACTGAGTTTAACCCGGCACCTGTCCACCATTTGTTCTACTTTTGTGTAGAGCTGTTGGGCATCCTTGCACCTACGGGGATTTGCTAGGATGTCTTATGAAGAACTGCGGACACGTTTAGAGAGCAATTTACATACAGGGGAATTGGCGGGAGGAATGAATACTCACCTAGCTTACCTCTAGGTCGCACACTTGCTGTGCAGCGCCTCCTGCATGTCAGCGTTCAATGGAGATCTTAAAACTAGATACTAATCTAAAGGGAAGGGCTTCTTAACCTAAACGAAATAAAAAGGTAGTCAATAGACTGTTCGAAAAGGGGGTTTATTAAGAAATAGTGGCAATTGCAATAGGGGAGGACGGAAATTATAATCTAGGGGGAAAAAGGAATTAAGCAGGCACGAGATCACTCACCCCACCGTAGATACCGGTCTTCCATGATGATGGTGGCGTTGGGACTCGATATGGGGTCCTGCCCCCATATCGGTCCGGCGTAGCACAACTCCGATAGAGTGTAGGACTGTACTCCGTCCAAGTAAGATGTCGGTTAGGTTAGGTTAGAGCCGCTTCAAGAGCTTAGAGCGTCAAAAGCTTAGAGACCGCGGCGCGTGTTCGTACCTCTATTTATAGGTAAAAGGTGCTCGGTCAGCCCACTCAGCGGTATGTTGGGAGTGTAATGTCCTCTGTGTCCTGTCCAAGTGCTTGCTATTGGAGCTAGGTCTATGACCTACGGTCTACTCCGTAGTCGCGTTGCCATGTCGTCTTTTACGTAGTTACCTCTGATTATATTTTATGTATTTATAGGCACAGTCCTTTCATAAAGGGCTGGGGCCAGGACAAGTCGTCTTCCTGTTTTAATAATCGTCCTCGATTTTTGGACTAGACGTGGGGGCGGAAACTTTTATTTTCTTCTTTCTTCTTCTTCTTCTTTTCTTCTTCCTCTTTTTCTTTCCTTTCGTCGATGTGAATTTGTTTTCGATTCGTCGTATCGTCCTTCGTCGCTTCTGGTCTTCTTCGTAGGTGGGGGGATGAGCGAAATTGCACCGTGCTAAGGGTTGGAAGGCGTGGCAAGAGTGTTGGGGTGGTTTGTTTTACAGTCATTTCATAGCAGATAGTTCTCTGTATCTGTCTACTTCCCATATTGTATGATTGACATAATCTGTATTGCCCATTTGGCAGAGTTGAAATTTGCATAAAAGTATTGACATTGTTTTGTTAAAATTGAAGAAAAAACTAAAAAATGGAATTTCAGCGGAGATATAAATTGAAATAAATGGAGTTGAAAGATATATCTTTAATGAAATCGCATAGGAAATTTACATTATTAGCACCGTACTCGGACTAGTGCGTGACTTGCGTACGATGCCGTCAAGTCGAGCCCTGCCTCGAGGATGCATGCATACTGTAATTTTCCTACGATGGAAAATGATGCTGTAAGGAGCTTAAATAATGGCGATCCCTTATGAACTAGCACGCGCCCTTTGTAGCGTGTGTAAAAAAGGGAAAGAAAAAATGTAGTGTATTGTACTCTAGGCCAAGTGTAGCTATGAGGGTGCGCTATTATGATTAACCTCCTTGCAACGTGGGGATGATGAAAGAAAATTGTAAAAATATCCTAGAAAACGTGAAATTCCGTCAAAGTTACTTGATTATGTGCATAAAAAACATGTAGTTATGTTATTAAGAGAAAAAATTTAACATTGAAGTATTGTTAATAAATAGCTGAAGGCTCCTGCCTAAATCGGCTGACATTCTAGTATGGTTTGTAGGTTTTGACTGCTGTTGCTGCCATGCGTGTTGTAACTTTGGTCTTGTGCCACGTTCGTCCGGGGGGCATCCTGCATGAATGTCCTACTGGGGGATTACAGGATTGTACACCGTATAATTAGTCTGAAATCAGAAATCTCTCTTAACGTTTTGTACAGAGGGATTGGTTTACCCTGGTACCGTTATTTTTTTTTTCACTGAAGTTCGTTACGTCGTACGCGTTTATCTCGTTACTTAATGTCTGCATTATGACATATATACTAATATCCTTATAAACTAACGTGCAATATGTATTCATTGACATATTGGCCATTGTGATCATAATACCACGTCTTATATGCGTCGTTGTAAAACTGCAACATGCTTCCTTAAGCATTTAGCTGCGTACATACTCTTATATTTCGTAGAACTTGAATCCTTTATATTTGTAAAAAAAAACTTTCTTATACATCGACGTAGACTTTTGCTATAGCTGAGAATTAATCCTTACTTTCTCAGCGTGATTTAAGCGACGTATTCGCTTCTTAATCTATAGATATGCAGACATTATGTAAGGATACTCGCACTACGTGTACACTGGATCGTTAAGTTTAAATAGATTATCGTTAAAATGGCGACTGTTTCGTCAGGAAGTTATTGAAATGGGAAATTATTTATTGCCTCTCCGGGCTAACTTGGAAATTCTGTGCACTGTATAGAACTTCAGGAAATATAAATTAACACGATAATATTATCTGAAAAAAATGACATTTGTTATTGACATGTGATAATTGCCTGAAAAAAATAACACTGTTAATGACATGGTATGTAAGACCCTTTTGTAAAACTTGCCACGTTATATAGGGGGGGGGATTTACTATCTAACTTACTTCTTAATGCTAAACATAATAATACTATCTTTTCTTAGCTAAATATGCTATATACATGGGGTAAGGTGGAATAACGTGCCTGGACAGGGGTGAAAAAAATCTCTTGAAGGGGGGGGGGGGGGCGATATATATTAAAGGTATTTCTTAAATATTTAAGCTCTCTCTATATTGTATCCGCAGCCATGATAATTTTCTAAAGTGTACCTTCAATGAGGTGGCTACCTTTGCTCCTTAATAAAATTAATAAGGCTGTATCTTTCACTGAAATGCCTATCTTTGCTCCGTAAGAAAAATAATGGGGCTTTATCTTCACTGAAATGATAATGTTTGCTCCGTAAGCAAAATAATGGGGCCGTAACTTCACTGAAATAGCTACTTTTGCTCTTTAATAAAACTAATGGGGGCTGTATCTTCAATTAAATGCCTACCTTTGCTCCGTAAGAAAAGTAATGGGGTTGCTCTATATGGACTGACTAATATTATGCCTGAGTTGCATAGTTTTATTTCTTTTACATATCCTATTGCCTTCTTGTGTTGCTCCGTAATCTTAATATATTGAAAGATTATGAATTTATCACAACTAATCATAATACATTGAGAAAAAATTTATTAATTCAATTTTATTTATAAGTTTCAGCGTATGTGTAGTTTCCTTTTCAATATTGGTTACTCTTTATATAGAAAATTAGCAAATGTGTCCAGCGGTGTAGGTTTCAGATTACCTACTATGCTACAATACCATAAAACGTGTCACTATCTCCTCATGCTAAACATAATACCAAAGAGATATCGCCTGTTGGTAGACTGTCCGTATTTCGATACAGGACGCATTCCATCGGACGTTAAATCCATGATGTATTGGGTTTATTTTAATATAAATATCTCCTAATATCTTATCAGAATACTATAAAGATATCGGCTATTGGCAGGCTGTTCGTACTTCGATACAGAACGCATCCCAGTGGCCGTTAAGTTCATAATGTATTAAGTTTATTTTAATATAAATATCTCCTAATATCTTATCAGAATACTATAAAGATATCGGCTATTGGCAGGCTGTCCGTACTTCGATACAGAACGCATCCCAGTGGCCGTTAAGTTCATTATGTATTAAGTTTATTTTAATATAAATATCTCCTAATATCTTATCAGAATACTATAAAGATATCGGCTGTTGGCAGGCTGTCCGTACTTCGATACAGAACGCGTCCCAGCGGCCGTTAAATTTACTATGTATTAAGTTTGAATTGACCGCCACAAGATGTATAACGTGGAGGGTTTAATTCCCTGAAAGTATTAAAACGAACGTCATCTAGGCGAAAGGGTTGGCTATTTCCTTTCAAAGTTCAGTAGCGTTCTAATATCTGGACTACTTCTAACGTGTTCAGCGGGTTGGCTAGGTCCCTGAATCTGAAATGATAGTCCTCGGTCGCCGGTTGTCATTATTATATTGACCAATATACCTGTAACTAATTACTTCCTTCTGGGTGTGACGTTTCTACTTTTTAGCATTTGGCTTGCGTAAATTGTGGACTTTGGGGCCACGGTGTGGACACTAATCTTATTTATTAATGGCATTTGTTATCAACGTAGGTGTGTTAATATCTCCTTAACTCTTCCATGCTACCCTTATCTCAAAGCGATGTCCTCCCTGGGACCTGCTGCAAGATATCAATAACGTCGTGTTCTTGAGGCTGTGCGAACTATTGTGCCAGCTCAAGATATCTATAATATATTTCTTCAACTTCACTTAATACTTTCCTTATCTCAAAGCAAGGTGCACCTTTGGACCTGCTGCAAGATATCAATAACGTCGTGTTCTTGAGGCTGTGCGAACTCTTGTGCCAGCTCAAGATATCTATAATACTTATTACTAATATACTAACGATGATACTCTTGATAACAATTGTCGTACGTTGCGATGTTGCCCTGCTGTGCCCAAGTCCGTGCTTACGCCTGTATGCTATACTGATATCGCCGTGCATTTGTCGGCGTTTTTCATAAATTCCTACTGGATTCCTTTCTCACCTATGTTACCTCGTGAGGGAATGGTGTTTTCTTTGCTAACTGAATATCCTGTTTGAAATGTACTGCTGGAAAAAGAATTCTACCTTAAGAGTGTATTCTACGCTTATATCTTTAAAATCATTAGTGCGTTTTTCTACTATTGCACGCTTCGCAATACGTGAATAAATGTATGGAAAACCAAAAAGAATAAAGGCAAACTTATGCAAAGTCATCTGGCGTGTGAGTGAATAGTGCCAGGAATTGAACTCAAGGTGTCTGGCTTCCGCTCGAGTGCGTCTGCACGCTGAGCTAGCGAGATAGTGTCGGGTTTAATGTCCTTGCGGCGGACGGTGTGCTCAGCACGTGTCAGTCATATGGCGTATTGGATTGTGTTACAATGGACAAATAAGCATTTCCTCTGTGGTCGGCTTTCATAACAAAAGAGAAACTGTAGTACGTCTTGACTGAATGCGTTTACAAACTAATTAATGCGGCACCTTGCAGAAATGTGATTGCAAGGTCTCCTAACTCTATGTAAGCATGTAGCCAATACCACCTTCCGCTAAGTTATACTAAAATGGATTCAGAAGAAAATATTATAGCCTACAATCATATACAATGTATAGTTGCACTGCTGTAAAAAAATACAAAGTTATTTATTCATTCCAACTTATTCTATGGGATATCACAATCTTATTCCTAATAGAGCTTCATTGTGGGGGGTTTAATCTGAAATAAGGAGCAATTCTCTGAATATAGTAGGGTAGTTATCAATACCTCTTCCTACTAGGCTTCCGTTAATATTCCCAGTGACTTATTAGATAGGGGTTGTTAATATTCAAATCGCTTGGCGTAAGAGGTGTCTATCGCGAAATCTGAACAGGGTGGGGGTGGGGGGATTATAATTATTGTGTAAAAATATTTTCTAACTTAATCTACTAAAAAAAAATTCTGCTCGGGGGGGATTTAAATTGTCTCACTCGCTTCGCTAATGTAATGAGTATAGGGGGCGTTTAAATATGTATTAGTTACTGGGGCGGGTGTGGGTGGGTACCAAAAATAATATTTGACCCGTACTTCAAAACATTTTCCTTAATTTTGGGTAAGTTTTGCTTGGCTGCATAAGAGGGTTTTTAGGGACCTGTATCGTAGAAATTCGTTGTCTGAACTCCTGTAGGCGTTGTCTGACGACAACGTCACGATACCCCAGCGCTTCCACCATTTGTTCTACTTTTATGTAGAGCTGTTGTTTCTTACCCGTGCCTACCTCCATTTGTTCTACTTTTGTGTTAAGGGTGTTTTTGGTTTGACTAACCCGCGCCTCCTTCATTTGTTCTACTATTATGTAGAGCTGTTGTTGTGAATGGGCAGGACGGCGTTACCGGTGTCTACTGAGTTTAACCCGGCACCTGTCCACCATTTGTTCTACTTTTGTGTAGAGCTGTTGGGCATCCTTGCACCTACGGGGATTTGCTAGGATGTCTTATGAAGAACTGCGGACACGTTTAGAGAGCAATTTACATACAGGGGAATTGGCGGGAGGAATGAATACTCACCTAGCTTACCTCTAGGTCGCACACTTGCTGTGCAGCGCCTCCTGCATGTCAGCGTTCAATGGAGATCTTAAAACTAGATACTAATCTAAAGGGAAGGGCTTCTTAACCTAAACGAAATAAAAAGGTAGTCAATAGACTGTTCAAAAAGGGGGTTTATTAAGAAATAGTGGCAATTGCAATAGGGGAGGACGGAAATAATAATCTAGGGGGAAAAAGGAATTAAGCAGGCACGAGATCACTCACCCCACCGTAGATACCGGTCTTCCATGATGATGGTGGCGTTGGGACTCGCTATGGGGTCCTGCCCCCATATCGGTCCGGCGTAGCACAACTCCGATAGAGTGTAGGACTGTACTCCGTCCAAGTAAGATGTCGGTTAGGTTAGGTTAGAGCCGCTTCAAGAGCTTAGAGCGTCAAAAGCTTAGAGACCGCGGCGCGTGTTCGTACCTCTATTTATAGGTAAAAGGTGCTCGGTCAGCCCACTCAGCGGTATGTTGGGAGTGTAATGTCCTCTGTGTCCTGTCCAAGTGCTTGCTATTGGAGCTAGGTCTATGACCTACGGTCTACTCCGTAGTCGCGTTGCCATGTCGTCTTTTACGTAGTTACCTCTGATTATATTTTATGTATTTATAGGCACAGTCCTTTCATAAATGGCTGGGGCCAGGACAATATATTATATATGTGCACATATTAAATATGTACACATATATAAGGGTAAGATTGTAGGGCCAGGGAAAACCGCATAGGCAGAAAGGAAAGATTGCCTACATGTAAAACCAGGTGGCTTGGTTATTGCCACATGCAAGGAAATGTGGGTATGGAAATGAGTAGGTTGTTGTTAGTTGGGAGAAGGTATCATGCACCAGATCCATGTCCGTCTTCTCGCCAGTTCGTCTCCGGGGAATCCGTTAGAACTCAGCACTGCTGGGATCAGCGCGGGCCTTGCCGGCTACCAAGCAGTGGAACAAGTATCCGGAGAACCTGCGCCACTACCTGATCTCCATGGGGTCCCTGGTACCGAGCCTCCGTCACCGGAGAGTGGAGGGGGGCCTCGCCTGCCGAAGCAGGGGCCTAGCGGGCGGTCCACAGGAACGAGCCACCTTCCTCTCTGCTCTTGCCCTGGACCTATAGACTGGGCAACTGCGATGGGATGACGGATGGTCACCCATGCAGTTGGCGCACACCAGCGCGTCTCGCGGCACCGTGCAGCCGGTGTGGTGATGGGCACCTGAACACCGGTCACAGCGGACTGGAGAGTCGCAAGATCCCTGGGAGTGGCCCCATCTCAGGCAGCGAAAACACTGTAAAAGCAGGCCTGAGTGGGGCCTCATATTACCTGACTGGAGTGGCTGTCCCTGGCTGTGGCCTCGCGGCGCCCTGGCTCCCCTTCCTGGGAACGCTGCGGGCGACGGTCCTCTGGGCTGCTGCGTTTCTTCTTCCGCTGCTTCTGTGGGGCCGGCCTGGTGGCCCCGTCCCTCACTGGTGTCCCCTCCTTGGTGGTGGTGGCGAGCGCGGGTTGTCCCGCTAAAGGCCCCACCTGGGGCTCTGGTAGCTGCTCCTCCTGGATGGCGGGCGCGAGTTTCCCCGCTTAAGGCACCACCTGAGGGGCTGGTTGTGGCGCCTGAATCCTCTTGGAGAAGGTCAGGGGGCCCGCCTCATTTTTATTGGCTTTATTGGTTTATATTTATATTGGCTTATGTGTTGGCTTATGTATTGGCTTATGTATGTGTTTGCTTATGTATCGGCTTATGTATCTTGTGTAATGTATAAATCCATAAATTAGAACTCCTCAGTACAAAGCTGATGCAATATACCTGAGAGTTCAGCTAACAAAACATTAACATCAGCTAGTTCCACTTTGTATGGTATAGCCACAAGGTGTTTATACTTCTCCAAAATTTTAAACATTCATTCCCCCCCCCCCCATCACCTATATCTTGAGCTATAACACATAATCAAAAACAAAATATCTTAGGTTAATATATCATTTTTAGGTGTTAAAGACCTTTTTCCATGTAAAATCTATATTTACTGTTTTAGGGGTAAAATCATTCATTCAGGTAAAGGAGTATTTAATAACCAATTTTTCGAGCTATAACACATCATTTTAGGGTTCTTAGTTTCCAAGGTATTAATTTGTCAATTTTGGGGTAGTTTTCACCCCCCTACCTTTTTCATCAAAAACAAAAGATCTTGGGTTAATTTATCATTTTTAAGTGTTTAAGACATTTTCCCCTGAAAAATCTATATTTACTATTTTAGGGGTGTAATCATCTTTTAAGGTAAACGAGTATTTGATTACCTATATTTAGAGTTATACCACATAATTTTAGGTTTCTTAGTTTCCAAGGTATCAATTTTTCAACTTTGGGGGTAGATTTCACCCCCTACTATTTTTCATCAAATACAAAAGATCTTCGGTTAATTTGTCATTTTTAGGTGTTTAAGACATTTTCCCCTGAAAAATCTATATTTACTGTTTTAGGGGTGTAATCATCTATTAAGGTAAACGAGTATTTGATTACCTATATTTAGAGTTATACCACATAATTTTAGGGTTCTTAGTTTCCAAGGTATCAATTTTTCAATTTTGGGGGTAGTTTTCACCCCCTACTATTTTTCATCAAATACAAAAGATCTTAGATTAATTTATCATTTTTAGGTGTTTAAGACCTTTTTTCCCTGTAAAATCTATATTTACTGTTTTAGGGGTGAAATCATCCTTTAAGGTAAAAGAGTATTTGATTACCTATTTTTAGAGTTATACCAGATAATTTTAGGGTTCTTAGTTTCCAAGGCATCATTTTTTCAGTTTTGGGGGTAGTTTTCATCCCCTACTATTTTTATTCAAAAACAAATGATCTTAGGTTAATTTATCATTTTTAGGTGTTTAAGACCTTTTTCCCTGTAAAATCTATATTTACTGTTTTAGGGGTGAAATCATCTATTAAGGTAAAAGAGAATTTAATTACCTATGTTTAGAGCTATAACACATAATTTTAGGGTTCTTAGTTTCCAAGGTATCAATTTTTCAATTTTGGGGTAGTTTTCACCCCCAATATTTTTCATCAAAAACATAAGATCTTGGGTTAATTTATAATTTTTAGGTGTCTAAGACCTTTTTCCCTGTAAAATCTATAATAAATGTTTTAGGGGTGAAATCATCTATTGAGGTAAAAGCGTATTTAATTACCTATTTTAGAGCTATATATAACACATAATTTTAGGGTCTTAGTTTCCAACCTATCATTTTTTCAATTTTGGGTTAGTTTTCACCCCCCTACCTTTTTCATCGAAACAAAAGATCTTAGCTTAATTTATCATTTTTAGATGTTTAACACCTTTTCCCCTGTAAAACCTAAAGTCACTGTTTTAGAGGTGAAATGACCTATCGAGGTAAAAGAGGATTTTATTACCTATGTTTTGAGCTATAACACATAATTTTAGGGTTCTTAGTTTCCAGGGTATCAATTTTTCAATTTTTGGGGGGGGGGGTAGTTTTCACCCCCGCACTATTTTTCATCAAAAAGGGGGCTTCACCCCGAGTCTTACAACATGTCACATACCCCAATCCAACCATGGGTTCGCAAGATATCAGCTAGTGTCGGGTCACGTGTGTGTACAGACATAATAACAACACAGGTTTGTGCGTTTGAATTCTGCCTGCTCATCAACTACTGAGCCAGGGCAAGATGACCGCCACACCCTGAGACCGTGAATGACGTCCCAGAGAGAGATCGGCCTTGTCGTTGCTCAATGGCCTATTTATTATTATTATTATTATTATTATTAACTACTGAGCTAAGGGACAAGATGGCCCCCACACCTTGAGACCGTCGATAACATGACAGGGAGAGACCGGCCGTGTAGCCATGGATTATTTATTATTATTATTATTATTATTATTATTATTATTATTATTATTAACTACTGAGCTAAGGGACAAGATGGTCCCCACACCCTGAGACCGTCGATAACATGACAGGGAGAGACCGGCCGTGTAGCCATGGATTATTTATTATTATTATTATTATTATTATTATTATTATTATTATTATTATTATTATTATTATTTTTATTATAATGGTTATTATTATTATTATTATTATTATTATTAACTACTGAGCCAGAGGCTAAGGGATAAGATGGCTGCCACACCCTGAGACCGTGAATGACGTCCCAGAGAGAAATCGGCCGTGTCGTTGCTCAATGGCCTATTTATTTTTCTTATTCTTATTATTATTCTCATTATTATTATTAACTACTGAGCTAAGGGACAAGATGGCCCCACGCCCTGAGACCGTCGATAACATGGCAGGGAGAGACCGGCCGTATAACCATGGATTATTATTATTATTATTATTATTATTATTATTGATTATTATGAGATGACTGTTAGGAGTGGCCACGGGAGTGTTCAGTGCGGAGTGTAAAGTGAATTAGAAAGAAGCTAAGCCTAGGAGGTAAGCTGAAATGAAGTGCAAGTGTTACAGAAAGAGGCGTACTACGAAGGTACTAATCAATTACAAACATATACCAGGGTACATAGTTAAAAAGTCTCATGACAAATCCATTGGCGTGCTAGCCCGATAAGTGAGGTTAAGTTAGCCGAGTCACGGATCGCCCACCGAAGAGTAAACTCTGGGTAGTCCATACTGGCAACACAAGGCTCAAGTGTAGCAGGTGCGCACAAACATTTCACACCACACGGAGCGAGCAAAGGTACATGCTAGCAATGTGTAAAGACTTTCAGTCAGGAAAATGAACTAGACGCCTCATGCAGACGGAATAAGGCTAAAGTGTTACAGTTGCGCAAAAACGTTTATATTATTATTATTGTATTGTGAAGTGACTTACCAAAGCCAAGCGCTTTGAGAGAATTTCTGTTATTGAGGACCAGTCAAAACAAGAGAGCATTGGGAATCTTCGACCGAGTATGGAGGATCTTTTGCAACGGTGTCGAAACATTCTCAATAAGATGAAACTTGCAACTGACAGGCAGCGTAATATATCCAACGATGTGAAGAATGGCATAGTGGAACTAGAAGAGGCCATTGATTCTATAGCCTATTGTGATCGTACTTCACATGCGACACAAGACGAAGTTCACAAGGTTGTATTGAATGACCTACCGAAGGACATGACCCCCAATTCTAGCAGCAGGAACGAAGTTACTTCGGGAACTGTAGCTGCTCAGGAGGGGGATAAGAAGAATGAGACAGAGTCGTCAGAAATATGGACTCCTGTTACATCGAGGAGAGACAGAAGATTGGTAAAGGTTAGAGAAAATGCTGAGAATAGGCAGGAGGATTTTGCTGATAATGTTGACATATCTACCCACCAAGCAACCCCAAACAGACAGAAGAGACCTAGTAGGCCAAGGCGAGCAGCCTTACTGATCAGACCAGCTGAAGGTAAATCATATGCCGATATTCTGAAGGAGATTCGCCAAAAAGCAAACCCTAATGATACAGGAACTGAAGTCCGGTCCATTCGACAAACTAAAGCGGGAGACGTCCTTGTCGAGTTGGGAGCAAGTTCCAGGGATAAAGCAGCCTTTGGTAATTCTCTGCGAAATGTTCTGGGGTCCAATGCTACAGTTCGTAGGCTTGAAGCGAAGGCAACTGTTGAAATCAGAGACCTTGATGCTCTAACTACTTCCGAAGAGGTCATGGAAGCTATCCAGAGAACTATCCCAGAACTCTCTCCAGATACCAAGGTGCTGCTGACGAGGACGAATACGAGGGAAGTGAAGATGGCTGTTGTCACATTAACAACTAGTGATGCAGATGTGCTCTTGAGGCAAGATCATATCACCATAGGATGGGTCAATTGCAGGATTAGACGGAGGATCATGGTATCTCGTTGTTATAGATGTCTGGACTATGGACATGTTGCTAGCAACTGCAAAGGCACAGATAGAAGTAAACTTTGCTACAATTGCGGCGGGACAGGTCACAAAGCTAGAGGATGTACGGCCTCAAAGAAATGTGTTCTTTGTGAAGAACGAGGTTTTATCAAAGATTTAGCACATGCTATGGGATCTGGCCAGTGTAAGGTCTTCAGAGAAGCTTTGGACAAAGAAAAGGCACTGAGGTTCAAATGATTCGTATACTTCAAGCCAATCTACATAGAAGTAAGACAGCCAATGATCTGCTATATCAGCTAGTCACAGAGAAGCAAAGCGATCTCTTGCTAATCAGCGAACAGTATAAAGATAAAGAGTCATCTCTTTGGTTCAGTGACACACTTGGCACTTCTGCAATCTGGGTGTTGGATTCTAGAAAAGTTATTATAAAGGATCATGGAAGTTCTGATGGTTATGTTTGGGTGAAGACCAGAAGGGTCACCTATTTTAGTGTTTACCTAACTCCTAATGAGGCAATTGAGCACTACCGCCGCAAAGTAAATTCTTTGGAAGATGCAATTCTAAACGCCACAGATAGTGTCATAGTGGCTGGAGACTTTAACGCCAAAGCAGTGGAATGGGGTATGCCAAGTACAGATTCCCGGGGTAAGTACATTCTAGAGATGGCATCCAGGATAGGCCTTCTAATATTAAATATTGGTACAGTTCCAACTTTCCGACGTCCAGGATGTGAAGGAACAATTCCGGATGTCTCCCTGGCATCAGAAGTAATTGTGCCATTCATTAAGAGATGGAAAGTGTTGGAAGATTATTGTGCTAGCGATCATCAATTCATCGCCTTTGACTTTGAATCAAATGTTCAGGGACGGGAAGTACCTCCCCAGAAATGTCAACGGTGGAATGTAAATAGGATTAGCATGGACAAGTTCAAAGATATCATTGGGAAGGGTGCAGAACAGATTCGAAGTGCTGAAGCACGGAGAGAGTTTGAGGTTGAGGATCTGGTTTCTGCAACCATGAAAATTATTACGTCAGCTTGTGATGTTTCGATGCCCTCCTCAGTACCACGTCACCGAAAGAGCCCTGTATACTGGTGGACCAGAGAGATAGCAGAATTAAGGAAGAACTGCCTCAGGCTTCGCCGTCTTGCCCAGAGAGCAAGAAATCGGGAAGAAGCTAATGAAAAATCAGCGGAGCATAAAGCAGCAAAGAAGCTACTTCGGAAAGCCATAACTACGAGCAAGGTTCAGAGTTGGAGAAAGCTTCAGGAAGATATTGACACTGATCCATGGGGTTTGGGTTACAAAATTGTAACACAGAAACTTGGAAGTCACAGAACATCGTGCATCATGGAGGATGATATTATGAACACCATTGTTCAAACCCTTTTTCCAACTCATCCCACAAGACCTGAGAGGAATTTTGAATGTGATCTAGATTTCCCACTGTTTACTGAAGATGAACTTCGGATTGCAACGCATTCTTTACGGAACAACAAGGCTCCGGGGCCGGATGGGATTCCTAATGAGGTTCTGAAAATAATAGTTGATCAAGATATGTTGTTGTTATTGTTGAGAATGTTCAATGTGTGCATGAAAGCAGGAATCTTTAGCTTTCGCTGGAAGATCTGTCGCTTAGTGCTCATTAGTAAGGGCATGGGTGACCCTGAGTTACCATCATCGTACCGCCCACTTTGTATGCTTGACACAACAGGCAAACTATTTGAGAAACTCATAAGACGGAGATTGCTTGAAGCAATAATCGCAGCCGGCGATTTATCACCAAGACAATTTGGATTCAGGGTAGGCCGGTCGACACTGGATGCAGTGCAAGAAGTCGCCGATAAAGTACGAAGAGCGGAGAGTTATAATCATTACTCTCGCCGGGTGATTCTTTTTGTTACACTGGATGTTAAAAACGCTTTCAACTCTGTCAAATGGACTGATATCATGGATGCTCTAGAATTTTCATTCCATGTTCCAAGGTATCTCCTTCGGATCTTAGACTCTTACTTGAAGGATCGTGCTCTGCTCTACGATACTACAGAAGGGATCCGTAGAGTACAAGTCACGGCTGGGGCTGCCCAGGGTTCGATTCTAGGACCTGATCTCTGGAATGTTACATACGACAGCTTGTTGAGGCTTGAAATGCCTGAAGAAACTATTCTAGTAGGATATGCAGATGATGTTGCTGCTCTTGTAGCAGGAAGAAGTGTCGAGCAGGCACAGTTGCGACTCAATATGGTAATGCGCAAAATCAATAGATGGATGGAGGAACATGGTCTGTCTCTAGCACTTAGTAAGACGGAAATTGTCATCCTAACAAAGAAGAGAATTCAGACAATACTTCCAATACAGGTAGGACAAATTCAAGTAGAGACGCAGCCAGCAGCAAAATACCTGGGCATCATGATCGACAGTAAAATGAATTTTGGAGAACAGATTAGACGGACTGCAGATAAGGCAGCCAGAGGAGTAACGTCCCTCAGTCGGCTCATGGCCAATGTTGGTGGGCCAAAATCTAGTAAGAGAAGACTATTGATGACAACCATCCATTCAGTTCTGCTGTATGGAGCGGAAATATGGGCGGATGCCCTGGATAAGGAAATTTATAGGAAGCCACTGGCGCAAGTGCAGAGGCGGGGGGCTTTGCGCGTGGCATCTGCATATCGCACGGTCTCTGAGGAAGCAGTTCTCGTTATTGCCGGGATTATTCCGATTTTTTTTCTTGCGAAAGAACGCAAGAACATTTACTTGAGGAAATCTGATATGGGTTTACAAAATGCAAGACGATCGGCAAGAGTACAAACCTTTCAAAATTGGCAGATCAAATGGGAGCAAGGAGATCAAAGCCAATGGACTAAGAGAATGATCCCTCAGGTGCAGGTTTGGACAGAGAGGAAACATGGTGAGGTTGGTTACTATCTCACTCAGTTCTTGACTGGCCATGGGTACTTCTGTTCCTATCTTAAGAAGATGGGGAAGGTGGATTCATCAGATTGCATCTACTGTATCAATGAATTAGATAATGCTAATCACACCTTCTTCTCTTGTGGACGGTGGGTCCAAAATAGGCAGTCTCTTCAAGATCACATTGATGTAGAGATATCCCCGGACAATATTGTTGCAGTGATGCTACAAAATGAGGAAAACTGGAAACTGGTAGCAAGCTTTGTTGAAGATATCCTCCGAACAAAGAAGACGGATCTGGATCGCCACTGAAGATGATTCATTACGGAAGAGTGCCCTACAGGCAAATATAAAATGACTCTAGCCTGAAGTAATGTGCTAAACGGTTCCAGGCTAGTGTTCAGAAGTAACGGGGGAGTTTTAGTCGGTAGTCTGCTACTCAGGAGCAGGAGCCCGACACTCTGTGCGTAAATGCATTTCTTCCCCTAAAAAAAAAAAAAAAGAAATATTATTATTATTATTATTATTATTATTATTATTATTATTATTATTATTATTATTCAGCAAAATCGACAACAAAGCGCTGTCATACGCAAACCATCATACTGGAATCCCACAAATATGGATAAAGAAAAGTTCTGTGAGGTAATACAGAGAGGAATGGTGAAAGTTGAAACGAGTTGCTTTTCATTTGAGGGGAGAGAGGCGGCGGACAAATGGGTAGAGAACACTATGTTGCTTATTCATCAAGCCTGCAATAAATCCATGTGTAGGAAGGAAACGCGAAAACACAAACAGCCAGCATACTGGTGGACGGAGGAAATTGCTGATATAAGGCGACACTGCCTGAGGATGAGACGAAGGGCACATAGAGCGAGAGGAAGAGAAGAGGCAGCCTTATTCTCCGAAGACCACAAATCAGCAAGAAAGGCGCTTCGGGATGCAATTAAAAGAAGTAAACCTGACAAATGGTGGGAAATGGTCAAAGAAGTTGACAACGATCCTTTGGGACTAGGATATAAGATTGTATTGAAGAGACTTTTTCTAATCCGATAATGGATGCACACACTGTGAACGAAATAGTCAGTACACTGTTTCCGGAACATCCGGAGAGGATTGATGAAGATGATGGTTGCATGGATATTGAAGAAATACCATTGTTCACCGAGGAAGAATTATTGAAAGCGATTAATTCTATCAGGAACAAGAAGGCTCCTGGACCAGATGGGATTCCAGCAGAAGCACTTAAGGAGGCAGCAAGAGCTTGCCCGCGATTCCTTTTAAACATGTATAACGCATGTCTGAAGGCAGGCGTTTTTAGTGCCTGCTGGAAGAAGGCCAGACTAGTTCTTATTAGCAAAGGAAAATTGGGACGAAATTTGCCTTCATCATACAGGTCATTGTGTATGCTGGATACGGCTGGAAAAGGATTAGAAAAACTATTAGAGCCTAGAATATTGATGGCAGTTCAATCAGCTGGAGATCTATCTGCCCAACAATACGGCTTTCGGAAAGGGCACTCGACTATGGATGCTGTGCGGGTAGTTGTAGAGACTGCAAACAGAGCTCAGATGGGTAACCATTACTCTCGTAAAGTTACGCTACTTGTGACTCTAGATGTGAAGAATGCCTTTAACTCTGCCCAGTGGAGTGACATTTTGGTGGCACTTCAAGATAAATTTAGACTGCCGAGATACCTCATGCGGATAATGAGGGATTATCTAAAGGACCGTATTTTGCAGTACGATACCGAGGAAGGACATAGGACTAAAAGATTAACCGCTTGGGCAGCTCAAGGCTCTATTCTTGGGCCAGATCTCTGGAATATTGCATACGATGGCCTGCTTCGGCTGAAGCTGCCCGAAGATGCAATATTGGTAGGATATGCTGATGATGTTGCTGCTCTGATTGTGGCTCGTGATATAGAGCTGGCGCAACTGAAACTCAATCAGGTAATGCGACGTGTCACAGATTGGATGACGGAACATAAGCTGTCATTAGCAGACCATAAAACGGAGATTGTTGTACTGACGAGAAGGAGAATCAACACTCTTGTACCAATGCAAGTGGGAGAGACGATGATTAATTCATCAAGGAGTACGAAGTATTTGGGTGTGACGCTAGATACGAAGCTCACATTCTGGGCCCATATTCAAAGAGTGACGGATAAAGCGGCAAATATCTTGACCGCTTTGAGCCGATTAATGGGTAATATTAAAGGTCCGAAGCCTAGCAAACGACGTCTCCTGATGACAACAGTCCAGTCCATATTACTCTATGGAGCTGAGATCTGGGCTGAGTCCTTACGGTTCGAGAAGTATCGTAAAAGGATAGCAGCAGTACAACGGAGAGGAGCACTGAGGATCTCATGTGCATATCGCACTGTTTCAGAGCCAGCTGTTCTAGCGGTAGCGGGAATAGCACCAATTGATTTACTTGCCTTAGAGCGTCAGGAAGTTTGGCGCACCAAAGAAGAACTGGGCATACACCAGGCAAAGATGTCTGCACACAACCATTGTATGGAACGATGGCAACAGAAGTGGGATGATGAGACACGAGGTCGATGGACAAAGAAACTTATTCCGCGTCTGGCTGACTGGATTGATCGAAACCACGGAGAGGTCAATTATTATTTGACACAGTTCCTAACAGGCCATGGATATTTTCGGAGATTCCTGCATCACATAGGCGTGGCTAATAGTCCGTTGTGTCATTATTGTAATGAAGAGGATGATGCGCTCCACACATTCTTTGTGCGTGAACGCTGGTCAACACATAGAAGAGATCTGCAAGCTTCTCCAGGGGTAATCACGCCGGACAATATCCTACAGATGATGCTCCGAAATCATCAAACATGGAATCAGATAGCTATTTACATAGAAGGAGTCCTGCGCCAGAAGAAGAGGGAAATGGATGCGTTCGAACATCCTTAAGAAAAAATGAAGAAAGAAGAAGTCTGAATATCTAAGTAAGCACGACATCACCCTGAAGTAATGCGAGAGCGGTTCCGGGGTGATGAACACATAGTGGGAAAAGGGAGGTGGTTTTAGTGGGTAAGAATCCCACACTACTGTGGAGTGCGAACCCTTCAAATGTGTCTTTTGAAGATTTTCCACAGTCCCTCGTAAAAAAAAAATATAATGGCTATTATTATTATTAACTACTGCGCCAGAGGCTAAGGGACAAGATGGCCGCCAAACCCTGAGACCTTATAACATGACAGGGAGAGACCGGCCGTGTAACGTTGCTCATTGACCTATTTATTATTATTATTATTATTATTATTATTATTATTATTATTATTATTAACTACTAAGACAGAGACTAAGGGGCACGAGGGCCGCCACACCCTGAGACCGTGAATGATGTCCCAGAGAGAGATCGGCCGTGTCGTTGCTCAATGGCATATTTATTATTATTGTTATTATTATAATTATTATTATTATTGTTATTATTATTACTATTAACAACCTAGCAAGAGGTTAAGGGACAAGATGGCCGCCACACCCTGAGACCGTCGATAACATGACACTGAGAGACCGGTCGTATAACCATGGATTATTTATGATTATTATTATTATTATTATCCTTATTAGGTCATTAGTGATTGATACCTACCGCCCTCCAAACCTTGAGACGGTGGATAATATGACAGAGAGAGGCCGGCCGTGTAACCATACTTAAAGTTCAGCTCGGCCATGCTCGGCTTCCTTCGCCAGCCGGCCGAACCGGCTCCCCCACTCCCATGGCCTCCGCCACACTATATAACAAGTATGGCGTTAGGCCCTTTGTGAATTACTTTTTGGAAAACATATCTACCACATTTGAAAGGGGGCGTTAGCCCGAGTCCTAGGACACCTCGTACAGGTCTCTAGCGTTATTGGTTCGTGAGATATCAGTAAAAATCACAAAAAACACGTGTTTACCCCAAAATCGAGTTTCCAATTTTTTAAAATATAACGAGTGGTCCATAGCAGAAAGGACGTCAGCCCGAGTCCTTGGACCCCTCGTACACGCCTCTAGCATGATTGGTTCGCGAGATATAGCAAAAAGTTTAAAATCACGTTTTTCCACCCCCCCAAAAAACGTGTTTCCAGATTTTCACCTTTTCGACACCTACATTTCCGTAAAGAGCGCAACGAGACGAAAAAAACGAATCCAAGCACGCCTTCCTAGCATGACTCCTTCCATTCCAAGGTCGCAGGGGCTCACCACTTGCTTTTTAAGCAGCTCTGTCATCATCCCACTACTTACAAAGCACAAATTTTTGCTCTAGAGACTTGAAATTTATTTTGGGGGTAGGGGGCATAGGGACCTTTCATTTATATCAAACAAACGTTTTTGTATAATTCCTAGTTTCCAAAATATGGGATTTTCAAAATTCGAGTTTTTTCAAAAAACATAAAAAATAAAAAAGTATTATTACAAAAAATAAAGGTCATAAAGGCCATTCTTTTGAGTCATGGCACAACGTTCTATCATGTTTGTATTTCAAACTATCACCAACTTTCAAAAACAAAAATTTAAAAAAAAAATCAAAAAATATAACGAGTGGTCCATAGGAAAGAGGACGTCAGCTCGAGTCCAACGACACCTCATTTGTCAAAATCGGACCATGCGTTCGAAAGATATTTAACATGGCTGAGGCTTAGTAGTGGGTCGAGGAGGGTTCTGGAGTGAGTTGGAAACTGCCTTACCCCCCTACTGTATTTTTTCAGGTCACCACGGTAAGAATGGTGATGGCACTCAGAGTAGTCCTGTTATTGATGATCGCGACACTAGTTCAGTCTGTTCTTCCCAGCGAATTTCAAGGTGAGTGTCACGGTAGTAATACAATTTTTCTTGTTTAGCTACTCAAGTAGTGTTTATCAAATCCGTGCAGCAATGTGAGCATTGAATCAGGATTCATTAAGTGGATCCGTGAATCACTTCGATACGGTTTAATATAATTCTAAATGGTGTATCAAATTTCGGTGTTATTGCCTCCAAGAGTGATTCTTCCATGTCTCAAATCATAGTTCTGTAAAGCCAATCAGTAGTGCAGTGTGACTCAACGCTTAGAATTCGGTTCGATACGATCGAAGTGTAACGTATCCCAGAAATTTAACACAATACACATCAGATCCAATTTTCATTGTAATATAGCGTGATGTGATTTTATTTATTTTAAGATAGGCTACATCATTTTAAATGACTTAGTTGCCCCAATCCAACAAAATCCCCGAACCAAAGACTTATAACACGATGCATTATTGGTTTCTACTTTAAGTACAACACCGGACCTAATAGATAAAACCCTCCATTTGTCATCCATATCCATATTCATCCATTCTGAGAGAATATAAGATGTACTGAACACCTGACTATGAGAACATGTTCAAAGAATAACTGAGTACAATGATATCGTCCTATGTTATGTAGCTTGTTATGTTCCGATATTAGTTGGAGGATTGCTAAGAACTTGATGGATTTCAATAGACCGCTTGGCAGGCGACTGCCCAGGAGACGTATGGCTAAACACAACCCTCGCCGCCTACTACCCGGACTTCAGTGAGGTTATCGATGAAGACAGCTTCTTGGATGTTCGAGGGATGAACCTGCACACTCTTCAGGTAAGAAACTCGTCTCGTTCGTTGTTCAATACACGAATAATTGATATTGGCTACATACAAACCATGTCGACGATCCTCCTAATGTGAGCCTCATTTCCAGCAGCACTGTGTGAATGTTAGTGGTATGGTAGCTGTTGATGAGGGCTCATTTCTAATATCTGACTAATATCTAAGCCAGTTCTTAGTCATTCGTTCTATTTAAAAAAAACTTGATAGCTTTGCTCTGTGAGTATAGGAAACTGCCATCAAGGTATGTACACGAAACATACAGCCATATTCACTAATGCGCAATCGGTGAAAGGACTAGGTAGCTAGACCTATACATTTTGGAGATCCTAGATTCAAATCTACGCTCTTAGAGTGGCCATTCTGACTGTTATAATTACCCATAATATTTCCATTCTCTAGGCTACATGTAGTTCCTAAGTGAAGATACATGACTGACAGTGATTTTGTGGCATTGCTCTTCTAAGCCTCATGCTACGAAAGTTAAATGTTCAGAAACAATTCTTCCATGCACAAATGATTCCACGCACGGACGTTTTGCCAACAGCCAGCGATATGACAGCTCAACACCGAGAGTAGAAACGGAATCATGAGAGCTTGTCAAGACCCTATAAAACCCTCATGGAAGATGATCAACAGCTGTAGTCCAATTTATCTGAAAGTGTCCTTCACTGGAGTCGGAGTGGGAGGCATATTGTTTCCACTCCTTTTGCCTGGTTGGTCTACTGAGCTCACGTTAAAATAAAAGCATAATTTCAACTGCCTTCGCTTGCTAAACAGTACATAGTCTTGAATGCTATCCAATAGGAGGAATGTATTTACATTGTATTGAAGGCAGCTTCAAAATCCTTCTCGAAACGTGTGAGATCTCTGCGAGTAGGATTTAATATTCGTACCTATATTGTTCTGACTGTTATTGAAATAACCATCATATCGCCTTCTATTTTAATCGTTAATGTACTTCAATCCTCCAGTAAAACTTAAAAGTTTATTTCTATCTTCGGGATAAGAAACAACAAATATACTCAGATGGTAATGATTTCAAGTCCTACATTACCTATTCAATGTTCGTATTTCTTTACATTTCAAATTGTTACGTAAGTGCCATCTTGGCGATGGAATCGCAAGAATTGGTTGACGAGTGGAGACGATATGACAAATTTACAGTAGATTGACTGACTTTTGAACATTATCACTGTTGTGTTGAGCAGACTTTCTTCCCACTTTACCACTCAGGCTATCTCTCGGTCTCCTAAAGTGAGAGCCTACGTTTAAGTATTTTTTGAGGTTTAGACGTTTGAGACCAAAAAGCTGTGTATAATGTATGGTGGCATCATTCAGAAGAACATCCCATCAAATTTTAAACGTATTTCAAATATTTTTCATGGTGCCGTGTGTGCACGAGAAAAAATGTTACTTATGAGAGTGCATGATGTCATATAAAACTCGAAGTCTTGGCCACCATATACCGGCCGAAAACCCTTAGTCCTGTGATAAAACTGGGAGAAACATAGTTGTTGAAATGGTGGGAAATAATGTCAGCTCATGATCACCAGAAATGCCATATACAACACAGTGAATGAGCGACAAATAATGTGTATGTCATAAAGTTCCTGACTTATTGTCATCTTCTGCACGGATGTGGTGATGCCTTCCTGCGTGCTGCGCAACTCTCTACACACTGATGAACTAAATAATTCCTTTTCCTTGTTTATCTGACTCACAGACGCTTCAGTCGGCCTATTTTCATTATGAATGGTCCCCATTTTCAAGTTACGCTGAAATAGAGTATTTCCCAAGCGCTCTTGATTCTTCCATCTGTCGAATAATTGAGAAAGGTATAAATGAATGTTGTTGTTGTTGTTGTTTGAGTCTTCAGTCTTTTGACTGGTTTGATGCAGCGCTCCATATCTCCCTGTCCTGAGCTAATCGTGTCGTCTCTACATAGCTATCTCACCCCACATCCCAGGCAGTTTAACATATTTTAACTTTGGTCTACCCCTATACATCTTGTCCTCGACCCTTCCTTCCATAACTGAGTTCACTATTCCTGGGTGTCTTAGCATCTCTTCTCTTCATTATCAGTCGCCAGTCCTCTCCCAATCGTCTTAATACCTCTTCATTTGTTATATACTCATCTGGTCTTCATCATTCTCATGTAGCACCAGATTTCAAACGCTTCTATTCTCCTCTAACGGTAAAATAAAAACGACCACATATTCACTATTCTCTGCAATGAAGCTGTATCAAGAATACCTACACCGACAATGTCACGCGGTCTTATAATCACTCGCTAAAAGCAGAAAATAAGAGTGTAGAGCAGGCAACGTCAATAGTCATCAATACAAGAAATCTCGGATTGATTACAATAATCTTGTCAGGCACTGGAACAGCCAAGTGAGAAGAATAGCATCTACGAGCCCACAGGTCCGTACCTTAAAACATAAGCACATTCAAGGGAACATCAAATTTCAAGAGCTTACGAGTAAGAGGCACCATTCCAAAATTATTCGTGTAAGCATTTAAATTGGATTAAGTCAATTTGAATTTACCACGTCACTAAAAGTTTCAATACCCACAATGAGGAATCGATCATACCTCCTTTAGTGAACATGTCTAGGAGTTCATATATTTTATTCTTAGCCTACTTTCGAATTGTGAAAGAAATGAAAGAAGACTTATGTGATCTACACTGTGATGATTCGATTTTCTCTCGCAATTTATATTTAATTCACTTTTATTAATTTTAATTCAGGCATTTAAATGGTACTTTTGTTTGTAATAATGTAACTTACTGTATATGCTGTATTTGCTGAAATATTCAATTCTCAAATACATTAATATTTATTCATTTCTTACATATATTATTTCTTAATCTGAAGAATAGAATTACGGTAGGGTTATTTTGATCTGAGACTTGTCCAACTGGGATATTGCGTGCCAGCTTAACAGCAGGGAGTCGGATGAAATTACAAATGTGCATCGTTTCCTGGAGCAATTAATAGCGAGAACATTTATTATTGGAATTTTGAAGTCGTAGACTCTCAATTTTGTGATTTTCTTGAAAACACTTATTACTATGGTAATTTTCTTGACAATACTTATCGAGGTAATTTTCAAATCATACTTAGACTTCGCTTCATACAGTGTTTGGCAAACAATATGTCTTTGCTGCTATTACTCAAGTGCTTATAACGAGTAAAATTCCACTTCAACAAAATCTACGATCGAACCCGTATTTCGAGGAGATGACCTAGCACAACGTGATAAATCACCACCATCTACAGATTCAAATCTACTTCGCTTGATTAAGCAGCCGTTTCAACTGTCGTCTTTCTATTTGGTATTTAAATTCAAGCTTTTTCACGTAACTTCATGCATAGAAGTAAATGGAATGGCATTTGTAACAAATACTTGTGATTGGGATAATGATCCTTCCTGAGTGAGTAGGATAGTGTTATGCAATGTTGTATATTTGATGTGTGTGTTATGTTTCTTTGCTTTCTGTCTGGCCTGCTAGGTACAACAACTGATGATGATGATGATGATGATGATTAACGTAACTTCTCTTTTCTTTTACGTAATTGATCTTGATTTTTCTGTAATAAATTCACTTCTTCTTATCTTATTATATCAGTAAATTCTATCTTAGTAGTGTGCCCGTTTAGGAAAACGGAAGTACCGGTCATCATCCGACTAAATTCTCTGCTCAGGGCGTGTACAGTTATTCCCACTGCCCGACCATGTACTCAGAATGTGAACTATAGGAAGGACAAGCACAAAAGGACTATAACACCAACAACTTTAAATTGATATCTTTAATTCACTCAAATATTTCCAAATATGAAGTAACAACAACATAAATATTGGTTGAAATTACCCTCAAACATAATTTTAAAAAAATATAATGACTCTTAGTCTATCATGCTTCATTTCCAATGGATTCGTTATGATCCATGTGCTTACACTGATACTTTAGTCTTAGATATTCTAAATCTTATATTCCCCAAATTTAAGGGTTTTTAGTCACTTCAACTGAGTTCCGCCTGGTCAGGCTCGAACTCAGGATATTTACTTTTATTCTTACAATAACTTCATTCGGCTATAATCTAAACTTATCATTCTTCACATTTATTTATCCTTTTAAATCTCTTTTTCCACACATTTTAAACACAAATTATCCCCCAAAACACAAATAACATTATTTACACATGAGTACCAATTACTTCTCCACTTCCATGCCAATTATATTTTATTGCAGCCATTGTGTCCCTGAGAATTGGATGTTCAATGGAGCCCGCACTCCCCGATGTCCAATTCTATGATTTTATCTTACTCGTATTTCTTTCCTTTAAGAGTCATCATCATCATCATCATCTTGTACAGTTTCCAGCCCCAGGCTGGGTCTGTTTGGAACATAAGCCTCGCCACTTAGTTCTTTCTTCCCACCACCTCTCCGCTGTCACTCTGGTACAGTCCTCCCCTCTCTTCTTGACACATTCCTCCACTCCTTTCAGCCATCTTCCCCTTGGTCGTTTCTTCTGCATCTGCATCTCATGTATCCTCTTGGGAATCTTCTTCTCATCCATTCTCTTTAAGTGTCCATACCACCTCAGTCTTGATGTCTCAATCCTACCTTGCAAGGGCTCCTCTTTCACCATTTCCCTGACCTTCTCATTCCTCACCCTGTCTCTTCTTGTTACTCCGATCCTACTTCGCAGGAACTTCATTTCACCTGCCTGTATTCTGCTTATGTCTCTTTTCTTCATTGTCCACGTTTCTGAAGCATAGGTCAGTATCGGGATATAGTAGCTTCTGTATAACACTTCCTTGCTTTTTTGTGGGACATCTTTATTCCACACTAAGCTCCTAATGCTTCTCAGAAATGCTTCTGCCTGTCTGCCAAGTTCCGTAATCTCTTTGTCATTTCTCCCATTTTCCTCCACTATACTTCCCAAGTACTTGAGACTTTCCACCTTCTTCAGCTGTCCACCTCCAAGTGTTATCCCACTCATTGGTCTGTCCTTTTTCCTGGTTGTTAACAGGATCTCACATTTACTGATGTTGAACTTCCATCCGTACTCTCCCACTGTTTCTTCCCAAGCCTTCAGTTGCTCCTGAATTTCCACCTCCTTGTTTCCCCAGACCATGAGATCATCTGCAAACACCACTGCTTTCATCTTATCTTCTCCTATCTTTCCTGCTATCCGTGTCATTACCTCGTCCATAACCACAATAAAGAGAAGGGGTGACAGCGCACTACCTTGTTTCAGGCCACTCATTTGTCTGAACCAGTCTGTTCTTTCCCCTCCAATTTTCACACAACTCACACTTCCACAATACATCTCCTTCACTCTGCCTACAGTCTCTTTTTCCACTCCCATGTTTTCCATTGCTTTCCAAACCTTCTCCCTACACACACTATCATAGGCCTTTTCGATGTCCAGGAAGGCCATCAGCAGATCCTCTCCAAATTCGTAGTGGTGTTCCTGGAGCTGTCTCACTGAAAATATGAGATCCACTGTTGATCTCCCAGGTCTGAATCCATACTGCTCCTCTCTCAATTTTCTCTCCACTTTGGCTCGTATTCTACTTTCTAATATCGTTTCATATATCTTGGTACAGTGAGGTATGAGTGTGACTCCCCTGTAATTTCTGAACTCCTTTCTGCTTCCTTTCTTAAATATTGGGACAATTAATCCTTTCTTCCAATCTTCTGGGGTCTTTTTCTCCTTCCATATCACCCTCATCACACGGTACAGCCACTGTTTCCCAACCTCCCCTGCTGCCTTCACCATTTCTACACTCACTTCATCCACACCTGGTGCCCTTCCTCCTTTCATCTTGTCTATAGCCATTTCCAGTTCTCTCCAAGTCAGGTCCTTTTCCATTCCTGTGTTATCTTCTCCATCTTCCAATACATTGTCTTCCTCCCTATGGCCATTTGGATTCAGCAAATCCTCAAAGTACTCTTTCCACACTGTCTTGAGTGCCTCTTTGTTGTGTACCTCATTTCCGTTTTTGTCCATCATTACCACATCCTCTCGCAGACCTCTTCTCTTACTTTTGACCATCCCATAAAGTACTTTCTTATTTCCTCTGCTGTCTTCCTCCATCATCTCTGTCCACTTTATCATCCACTTCTTCCTTTCCTCTGCGACAATCTTGTTTGCTTCTTTCTTCTTTATCTTATAGTCTTCACTTGTCAGATCAGTTCTTTCCTGGAACCACACTCTGAAAGCCTTGTTCTTCCTTCCCACAGCTTCTTTTACTCTCTCATTCCACCATGGTGTCTCTTTACACCGCTTTCTGTTGGTTGTTCTTCCACATACTGCCACTGCAGCTTCCACCATTGTGTTTTTGAATTGCTTCCATTCCTCTTCCCCCGTTTTAGGATTGTCTGTTGGCATCATTTCCCTTATTATCTTCTGGAATTCTTCCTTGACTTCCTTTTCCTTGAGTTTCCATACTTTGATTCTCCTTTCCTGGTACTCTGTCCTCTTGCTATCCTTAACAACTCCCAGGTTCATTACAAGTATTCTGTGGTCGCTATCTAAGGCCTCTGATGGTATTACCTTTATATCTCTGACACTTCTCTTCATTTCCCAGTCGTACAGCATGTAATCTACCAAAGATTTCTTTGTTAAATCACTGCTGTACCACGTTATCTTGTGGCTTTCTTTCTTCCGGAACCAGGAGTTGCCTACCACTAAACCGTTTCTCTTGCAAAAATCCAGCAACTTTCTCCCTTCTTCATTCCTGCTACCCCATCCTTCTGCTCCCAATACATTTTCATATCCTTGCCTTTCACTTCCTACATGTGCATTCAAATCTCCCATGACAATGATGCTCTGCCCATTCAACTGCTGTTGTAGCTCCTCCTCAAAGTCTTCCTTCTCTTGAGCTGTACATCCAACTTGAGGGGCATATACCTGGGCTATCTCCAGGCTTCTTCCCTTTACAGTTACTCTGATCTTCATGATCCTGTCACTTATTCCCTTTACCTCTTCCTTCATTCCATCTCTCACAACTACTCCTACTCCGCTGCTCCTTCCTTCACTGTTCCCACTCCAGTACAACCGGTACCCTTTCCTCAGTTCTCTGCGACCTTCTCCTTTCCATCTTGTTTCTGCCAAGCCCAGTACATCCAGTTTTCTTCTCTCCATCACATCTACAATCTCCTCCACTTTTCCTGTCAGTGTCTGTATGTTTAATGTCCCAACTCGTAGTCCATTAGCATATCCGGGTCGTCGTTTGCATCCGTCCTTTCCGAGGCCTGTTCCTGGTTTGAAAGCATGAAAGAGTATGGAACCAAAATTTTGCATTTTTCAAATATGCATTTATTATTATTATTATTATTCTTTATATTCATTATTTCATTATTATTATTATTATTTGCATTCAGGATGAGCAATCCATGAATAATACTCATCTTTGGCAGGTATTACTTCTGCGACTTTTTAATCCTTCAGATAAAACCACGAGGTCTTCATTAAGATATTATTTACCACAGTGACAGTTTAATGGCTTGGCCAGCGTGTGGCGCGACCGTCAAATAGTTTCCCTCGCCTCGAGCGAGACAACGAACCTCTTATAAACAACATAGCTTTCCCTTATCCGTATCTTGACCTAGCTCAATCTTTACATATATGTTTTTAACATTCAAAGACAGACCACCTCTCCATTGAGACTCCACGCATTTTTATTCTATTCTTCATACGGACTACGATCAGTCTAATTATTCACATTATTTCGCGCTTCTTTCGGGTTATTTATTCTCTGCTATTAGGATGGCAAACAAACATATTATTATTCTGCTGTGATAGGCATTCCAAATACAAATGCTAACCAATCTAGAAACGCCATGTTTTACCTGGCTGCAGAGGTCAGCCTAGCTCGCAAGAGGGAATCCATTTTCACCCTACCTCCGGCTCTCCGCCTAGACAAAATATCATTTATCCAGTCTTACGATACATTTTCATTCATGTGCTCCCTGGCATACATGAGAATTATACAATACTTGAGTGAGCAATTATTCTTTCACTCGAACCCATTATATGACTTTTACCTTAGACAACCGACGAATTTCCCATAGACTATAACAATTATCCGATACTCGAACGTTAATGCAATATTTAGAGCCCTAGCTTACATTTGATCTAGCCCATTTTTGGCGACAATAATATTTCTTGGATACTCAATTAATTATTACTGTGGTCCAGATATCCTGACGAGGATAAATGAATCTACTTTTCATTATTACATTTTCGTATGACTTCCCTTTCGTTATTTTTGTGGTCTTTATTCATTACTACTCTTATTTTCATTAGGCCTTTCATTGCCTTTACCCGTGATGCTGAGGTCATTTGCCATTACTTTTAATTTATATCATTTAACCATATAAGGTTTGTTATTATTTTATCACTGACTTGGATTTCCATTGCATTACTTTAAATTTCATGAAATTATCTTTCAATTTCTTAATTATTTACTTTCGCATTAACTTAGATTGCGTTCAACGTCTATTGCGTTTACTTCGCATAACAAACGTCACTGATTTCAATTACTTAGTTTATTTCTTTCGATAATACTTTGGTTCCATTACTTTATATGCTTACACGCACTTGGGTATTTTTGTACAATATTTAATTCGTTACTGGGCCTCATCTTCACGGCCTTCCTCATTAAAATGTGACACTTTAAAGCACTATCCACCGTTATCACTTTATCATTAATCATTTCACAATAATACATTTCGAATTATGGGTCCACAATGGCTCAATATATTTAATTCATTTTGGTACTCACCAACTCAGGATCTTCCGTTGTGAAGAATTTCACCCTAATGATTGTGACTAATACATTTTCACAACAATATGGCAACACATTACACACGTGATTTTTACCTGACGTGACATATTGATATTTTTACACATAATGATTCTTGATAAAAATACTTTCACAAAATTTATATTAATTTTTTAACAATTAACTTATACCTTTTCACACGTTTTCACTTTATCACTTATTTACTCCGTGACAATTCACACGTGTTAACCCTTGGGTTATGTCCTAATTTAATATCTATTTACAATTTCTTTACACACTGTGTAATAGTTCTTGTCGCATTTCAGAACGCAAGCGATGACTTCCGATTGGTCTCCAGATGACGACTTCTCACCTCGATCTAGTTGCACGATCTGTCCTACGATGACTTCTAACTCGGACCCCTAGGTCTTGAATCAAAGTTCTGTAGTTTTTCCACGGTTTAAACTTCACCGGTTTATTGACTTCACCTGGCTTTCCTTTTAACAACGTTATGTTGTGAAACGATTGTAATTATCGACCTGTTCTTTTATTTCAGCAAGGCTCGAAATGTTCCTTTTATTTGACAATGTTCGGTACTTCCACTTTTTACTGCGCATTCATTTTAAATGAAACGCGACTCTACTTTTACTTTCGGTACGCGGTCCTGCTATCTTACTGGCTTTTATTTAAACCCATAGATGATGCTAGCGATACTCGTTTCTAGCGATTGTGTTCGGACCTAACTTTCATTTCTGGTGCGTATTGTTCATCTATCCTCACAATTTTATATAGGCGGAGTTCTTTCTACTTTTGGTAGCTTCTGCCTGGTCTCGAACCAGCTAACTTGTATTCTTGACGATTTATAGTTCTTTCCGAAGCTACGTAACTTTCCCTGATGTCTTTGTGTTCGATGTACTGAACTACCCGCCACGGCGGACACCAAACTGAATACTGTGAACCAGTATCGTGCTCCTTGACGCCTACGGTAAACTGAATATACTGACAATTGTTCTTTTCACTGATATGGCCCAACTTGGCTTACTGGCGATTCGTACTGGCGGTCTAGATACTGTGATCCAGCGTTATGTTCGACTGGACTGACAAAACTGCACGTACTGTGAGGTAGCACCTCCGTCCCAACGGACTGAAAGACTGCCTATGATGTGATGCAGCACTCCTGCACTTGGAGTCCGCTGTAGACTGCATGTACTGAAAAATTGTTCTTTTCCGCCCTGATCGGGCCCAAACTTGGCGTAATGACGACTTGTACTTGTTGAAACTAGTTGTACAATATGACCTCCCTGAGGTTCATACAACTGAATACGTTATGAGGCAGCAACCTCCCTTAGGAGTGCTCTGTAAAACTGAATATGCTCAGGCCTCACGCCCCACTAGGCTGACGAAAACTATGTGTACTGTTAGTGATACAGCGTCGCGCCCCTCCTGAGCTGACGAAAAAATGCATATGATGTGATGCAGCAGTCCTGACTGCACTGGGAGTCCACTGTAGACTGCTTACCTTTTGCCTAAAGACTCGGCTATATATCGGGAACTTGCAAAAATAAACTAATTTGGTCTTCTTCTCAGAGCTATCTTTTGAACTTGACGTCGCACGTTTTTGAAAAAAGAACCATTATGTTCCCTACAGTCTAAACGTTGCGTTCTCATCTTGTTTTCCGAAAATCGATCGTCTATTATTTTTAAATTAAATTTACAAGGCTCCTCAGCTACGTGGCGAGTTGGTTTTATTTTCTCCTTCCCAGGACCTCTTCATAGCCCCGCCTAATGACGTAACTGCTTCATAAGCACTTTTTCCCTGTGCCTTAATTACTCGATTTTAATCTTAATTAATTCGTAACTCCCTGGATTATTCTGATTGACATAACAATATTTATGTAATTTTGCGTTATTTCCAAGAAAACTGTTTATTTCATAATTCTGCGGTGTTGGAACGCAATCCAGAGTTGTCATAAAATGCTGATCTCAAACCTTCGCAGTGGTTCCCCTACCTACCTGCTCTGATTGTTTCCTCACAGCATGACTGTGCTCGTGAATCATACACAGCTTGCATCTTGTGACTCCAGATAAGGCTGGCAATGCTCTGCGTCATTGCCTGAATCACTTCATATTTCCTCATGGCTAGCTTATGCGTAACTGAAAGTCTTACAGCTATTTTATATTTTTCGATTTATAATAACTTAGGTTCGAACCCTGCACCTCTCGGTCGGACACATTAGTTAGATTACTGCATAAGGCACCCTCTCCTCACACGAATGAACCCTGCTGCTCGAGAGAAAGAGATCTATTTTGCTCTGGTGAACTTAAAATACATTATTGGTTCACAAGCTTTCTGCTTACGACCTGGCGCCCATCAAGAAGACATTAATAGTTTTATCAATCAGAGGTAAGTATCTCTATTGGTGTAATTTTGTGAATTTCACAGTTTGTCACCACAAGGTAGAATTGAGCATTACCAACATACCTCAACGCGGGGCAATTGTCCGTGTGTGTATGTCTGCCCCCCCCCCCCCCCCCCTGTCAATTCTGGAACAACGAAACTGAATTGGATTAAATTTGTACAGACGTAGCACTAGTAAGGGTCTTCTCAGTGTGATGTTTTAAATTGCCGCCATCTTAACGAAAACAAAATGGCGGATTCCCGAGTGTTCAAAGATGAAATCAAATCACGACTAAACTAATCATCGGATCTCCAACAATTTTTAAAAAAATATACCATCATACAAAAACCATTTCAGATACAAACTGCAAGGTCATCAGCTGACTAATTTCAAGACGACGGCCGTGCGAATCATGCAAGTATTATAATTCATATGTTATGATCCGTTGGACCAATGCTCACAATACTTACCATTCATGTAGCTTCATATAAGGACCCTTTGTTACCAACGTGATCACTATATCAGAATGAAAATTACGCACAGTCGCCATCTTGAAACTATAAATATAAAAATAAATCACTCAACACTTAAGAGCTACAGAAATGAAAATATGTGACAAGGTACGATAGTATAATATGTAGCCTTGTATGGCCGAGGCAAAATAACAGCGACTACAACCTTTCAAAAGGCGTATTATTAATGCCGACCACATGCTCATCACACTACTAAAATAATGTGTCTGACAATTTTCTGAGTAAATTATTGCTACATTCACATAAAGAAATGAGTCTAGCTTTATTAACATGGTACTGGTTGTGGTGAAATTACTGGAGGCCTTTTGTAAGAGTCGTAATAATGTTTCCTGGTGTGGAAGGCTGTGTAACACTGTGGAATCTTGCTACGTTTGCTTGTGTACCTTGTTTTACTTCGTTTGCTTTTGCTGGAATACACTCTGCACACTCTGGTTGGATTTGTTTTCATTCTTTTGGCTGGAATTTCGACTAGAATATGATATTTTATCTGCCCTGACAGCCTCCCAGTTGATTCCTTACTTGCGGCCCTCTTGGACAGGTTTGAAGAAGTGGTTGGTTAACAATCAGCAACACCTCGATTTTCAGTTAACTAGGTCCTGGACACTCTCATGAGAAATTGCTTGTACCTTAAGATTTCTGGGTGTTAAAAAGAAACAGTACAACTTAGTTGCGTAGAATAATGCATAGTTTACTAGGTAGACCCTACTTTCTTGCTCTACTTGATTCTTTTACCCAAGAGAATATAATAAGATAGGACTAAGTACTGGTCTGCTTCAACAACCCCCTTCATATACATATTGTACTCAGTTATACACTTCGGTTTCATAATAAACTGCCCAGTCCTACATTCCATAGAGGCATCATGGATAGCAGATCCACGCGCGGGGGGGGGGGGGGGGGGGAACGCGTACTTGTTCAACATTTGAAAACTGTTTAAGAATATATTATTGTATCTAGTCCGGCAAATATGACTTCTGACTTGAGAGTTCATCAATCAGCTGGCGTCAAGGTGCTGTTCACAACAGGTGGAGGAGATTTCGAGTAATCCTAGATTTAAATCGATCTATTAAATCAGATAGTTTTGGTCGGCAACTCGGCACTCAGCAGCATAATCGAAACAACAGGCCATATCATTTTCTGCTCGATAAAAGCTTTGTGTAATTGCTGCCTTATTCGAAGAAATGTACTTGTTCAGTCAAAAATAAGTAACATACTCCAACAATGGTCAGAGGGAAGTTGTGTTCTTATAAGCACGCAGGCTAGGGTTTGGAGGTGGGGTAGGTTGGTAGCCTACTTTGCGCGTGTGGTTAGTTTAGAAGGATGAAGAAAATAACGAGCAATTTGCATCCACCCAGGCATCGAGAAAGCAGAAAGTTAATGAATTAATGAGTTAATAAATGAACCCAATTCAACCTTTCATTTAACATGTCAGCCCATATCGTATGGCTTCGGATGCCGGGTGCAAGCTTTGTAATATGACACCCAGAGGGTAGCTTGCATGTCGAATTTTGTTGTTCCTTGAATCACTATGAAAGTCAAGGAGGTTAGATATCTAAGCTCCTTGAATACGATAGCGCTTCTGGTAGAGAAATGAGGAAATTTGTGTTGGCGGAAACTCCCGAGATTAATTTTGCCATTATGAACACGGCCTACTGAATTCAAATGGGTTCTTTGACATGCCAACATCGTATGACATGCGTCTCGTATTTTTGCCGCATTTCAAAAATCACTTACCACGGCCAGGAGCGAACCTGCAATCTTGGGGTTAGTAGACCGACACGCTATCCACTCACCCACCGTGGCAAGCTAGCCCATAAAGTAATAACCAGACTCTGTTTCCTCCACTACAACTGAGAGTACCTCTTAAATTGTGTTTACGAAAAAAGCACTGCTTTGTGCTTTCAAAGTACGGGCAAGACATTCCCTTTCTCCACAAAAGTCTTCTCCCCGTTTTTCAGTTCCTTAGATCTAAATTCACCTGGCAAACCACGATTCTCCCTAATTGTGCCACAAACGCGTCGTTTGTGTTGCAGATGGGTTTGAAATGTGGATACTCTATTATAATAGTGACGTCACGTACCACGTACCAAGGAAAGGCCTCTCCTGCATGTTTTTCCATACTGCAGATATAACCTGTGTAACAAACCATTCTCTCCAAAATAGAGACTTGATGAACCTCAGAACATTGACGAAGTAGTAGGGCTTATTTTTTGTGATGGTTGCTTTGAACTTGTAATCGAGTAGACGAACTTGTATCACCAGCAAACTGCTCATCACAAAATATATCCCCGAAGAGCTTCAAGTGGACTGATGTAACTAGTAGTGCTGGGTCCCAAGCTTGAGGCGCCTTCTCCATGGGACCATTCCTTCACTGTGTGATACTGTACTTGTTGCTTGGGTTTACATAATGACTGTTGCCACTCAAATGAAGGAATGTAAGGATCTGCTCAGATCGATTTCTGCTCATGTTTTGGAGTATATGGGGGGGGGGTTCGATGTGGGGATCTGTTAACCAGTAGACTTTCCAACATGAATTCTTACCTGTGCCACCAATATAAACAAAGCAAATGATTTTCGCATTTCACTGCAAGTTAGCATTTACAGTATCATATCGAAACATAGTTCAATATTTTGAAACATTTGTCACATATTTCGAGTATTGTTACCACATAAAATAAATATTTAGACGATTCGTAACACCGAGCTCTAGTCATAAGACTATCACAGCTAGAGCTCTCTGTGGATAAATAGAACGTTATCTGCATCCGCCCCGCATCCGCACGACTCTTATCCGCATCCGCCCCGCATCCGTACGACTGTTATTCGCCCCACATCCGCAGACTGTTATCCGCATCCGCCCCACATCCGTACGACTGTTAAACGCGTCCGCCCCGCATCCACACGTTTGTCATCCGAATCTACTGGCAATTCCAATAATATTTGAAGTTAATTAAAGCATAAAGCAACACATTTAGACATTTGAGGAGAAACGCGTTCCCCTAGTCTTTGTGAGTCAAGTGCTTTGCTTAAAATGAATGTTATTAGCTTATTACAGCCAGACCAGTTCGCAGTGTTAAATATGCTTAATGACATAATTTCAATGATATAAAAGCTTAAATCATCTTACATTTGTCACGAATGAAAGATAACGGAAAAATATGTCATAAAACATCCGGGTCCTTGTAATGATATTCAACAAGTTCGGATTGTAATCCAAAAACTATCCGCAAACTTATTCCAAACATTATCCGCAGTTAATCCGCACAGCCATGCAAAGTGTATCCGCATCCGCGCAGGGCCCCTTACATATAGCACTATACTAATATAATAAAGCTGAACACTTTGTGTGTTTAAACGCGCTAATCTCTGGAACTGCCAGTCGGATTCGAAAAATTCTTTTTGTGTATGATAGCCAGATTTAAGGGGAATAGTTTAGGCTATGTAGCATTAGGCTACACCTTTCAGGTAACCTTAAAGATTGATTTTTGTTCAGTAAGTCGGAAGAACAAGCGCTCTCGAACAGCTTTATCCGCGTGCGCTGTCGTTATGGTAACTGATACGTACACCGTTCCACCGATCTGAACCAAAATGTGTATACTTACCCTTTGGAACCCTGCGAGTAACAAAACACTCCCTGCATGAAATTTATGACAGACCAGTCCATTCCCTGCGTTTAGGCCCTTTGGCACAAATGTACGCCTTTTCACCGATCTGAACCAAATGTTGTATACTTACCCTTTGGAACCCTGCGAGTAACACTGTTTACATTAAGTTTCGGACTGACCATTCCATTCCATGCATTTGGGCCTTTTGACACAAATCTACACCGTTCCTCCTAATTGCATCAAATTTTTACACACACTGGTAACACTGGTAACACTGTCCACTTGATATTTTAGACAACGCCCCCATTCCCTACATTTAGAATGACAGACAAAATGAACTTGAAAACCACGTATTAAGGCCCTTGAACCATTCACGTCCGTAGTAGTGTAACTGTAAGAGTATTCTAATAAGTCTATTGTTGACTGGCAATTCTGGCCGCATCACGTCGTCCCAACCAGTGTTCTGGTGCAGAATTGCGAAAATAGTTAAATCTTGCACTGCTTATAAATTGCAGTCACGGGGAGTAATTAGTGCAAAAAGATTTCTTAGGCCCCTTAAAACAGTTATCATGAACATATTATGCCTCTGTATAAGTGCAATGGTGTTGGTGCAGTACACTGAGGTTATCAGCTGCAATAAGCGTTGGTGCTTTCAAATTTACCGTAATTTATTCCGAAACTTATCGTTGAGCGCTATGTGGCCATAAATGATACTATTGCTACCTCAGGAACTCGGGACAGCCAAAGTTTTCCGAAGTGTTCTGATTATTTTCCTACGGCGCTATGTGACAAAAGACGACACTATTGGTCTCTACTTTTCTAACAGCCAATGAGATATAGGCCCTAGGCTTGACTTAATTCCTGTTACTTCTCGGTGGAGCATAGGACACATGCCAGAGCTCTCCATCTGACTCGATTTGCTGCCACGATCTTGATGTTCTTCCAGGACTTCCCAACTGATGCCAACTCTGCTTCCACTGTTAAGACGCCACGCCATCCTTGGTCTTCCCCTTCTCCTAGCTTCCTGAGGATTCCATTCAAGAGCCTGTTTTGGTTGCTGTCAGGACTTTTGCGCAGAGTTTGGCCTAACCATTTCCATTTCCTTTCTTTAATCTGGATTTCTGACTTGCGTTGTTGGGTACGTAGGCCCTAGCCAGTGTCATTTATTTCACTCACTCCTCTTTCTAATCATTTCTTTTAAATTCGTTTGTAAATTACATGTGTCAGTGCTGTAGTTAGTAAATAGCCGTTTCCCTATTCAGTATTATCATTACAGGAATATGACCTGAATGTTATGTCCATTATACTGTACAACTTTTCACCCCCACTACATTCACCACCACCACCACCCCCACCACCACCACCACCACAAAAAGTTATATTTTTAAAATATTTTGTTCTGTAAGTATCATGTGCCAGTTCTGTAGTAGTATTCATTATCATCCATAAAACAAATAAATCCACCGGGCGAAGACGGTCACTACTGCTAGTCTTGAATATATAAGACACCACAGTACCGTCACTTGAATAACCAATACCTTGGCTCACCATCTTCTGGTTCCATGTTTAGCTTCGATATACTGTTGTGTATCTACGAACTTCTTCATAGAACTTCATCCTGTTTCAGGAGTTGTTGGACGACCGCAGCCAGTTTGCGACAGTTTCGCTGGACAAATCACTGGGACTCAAATACGGGACTCCCGTCTGCGTACCGGAGCTGGAGCTGCATTACGGACGACCACTTCCTCTGGAGGTACGAGACTCGGGTTCCAATCTGGAGGTAAAGGTTTCTCCCAGGTGGATATATGTGTAAGAAGTCAAGCTGACAGCTACGATCACATTGTGAACCAGCCGGGAACCTTGGTGTTCCACTCTCGGGATCTTCTGGAAGCGACTGGCTTATAGCATGTGACACCATATTCATACAAACAGCAGTATTAGCATGACGAATAGAAGGAGAAAGTGAGAAGACTCCTGAAGTTCAAGCGCGCCCCGCCAGGAAGCGCTAGAGTGGGTAAGTTCCACACTGCCTGCGTCAGCTGGTCTTAGGGATGGTGCTAAGGGAAACGAATTACTTTGTAACTAATACTCTTTTAAAAAGTAATTAGCGGTTACAATTAAAATAGCACGGCAGGGCACAATGGAAAATATAATTCATGGAAATAAGAATTACAGTCTTCATTACATGTTACGGAACGCACAGATTCCTGGAGTATACAGACACAGATAAAAAAAAACATAGGCTAATCCCCAGCATATTAAAACAAGCACTCATAAACTATTTAAAGTAACACTCTACTTACCAATTCATTTTGTCGGCTACGGTACTGGACTTTCGAAAGCTTGCGTGAACACTTGGCGAATGTTCGAGATTGCAAATCTCGGCGGATTTCTTTCGTTCTGAAGAAGAATCGGCACCCAAAATAAACAAGTCTGGGGATATTATCCATGACATGCTGAAGACAGCAGCCAGCTCTTGAAGGATCAGCTGAAATTGTTTCTTTGGAATCGATACAATCATATATATTTCGCTCCACATCGATTTTGAGTTTAATTTTCCGGTAATTACTTCCTCGGCCTGGAAAAGAATGCCACATACACTTCTCGAAGGACGTGTTAGATACACTTCACTGTTCATCTTAGGGCACCTTTTTAGTTTCTTTGTTGCTTTCTCTTAGCAACAATTTAGTCGTATTTCCGTTTATTCCTGATGAAGAAAGACATGGTTTCTTTCGAAACGCGTCGAGTTTGAGTAAATAAAACACGGCATAAGCCCAAAATTCTACATTATGGATAAAATGGTATTAACTTAGTTGTGTTGGACATTAACCATACCATTCATAAAACATCACAATAAATTGGTTGAAAAACTGAATCCAGATATCTTTAAAACTCATCATTTTGCACCAAATTATACAAAAGTTTGCCGGGGAGTACCCCGGACCCCCTATTCTTTGGGCCTATACCATGTCCCCTAACCCCTGGTCACCCCCCCCCCCCCCAAATAAAACTCTATATACTCCCCCGGTTCCCATTTCCAGGTTTTTCAGTTTTGAGTGCGAATAATTCGTTTAATAGTTGTAAAACAGGAAGGAGAGTATGTTTTGTGTAGGTTTTTAGTTGAATTAAAGTTTACGTTGAGCTGAGAAGTGAATTTGGTATAGCTTAAAGTGTAGTTTTTTGGTCTGATCTGTTTCCTCTGAATTTGGTTAATTAAAGCTTAATAATTGAGTTTAAATACCGGTTTGGTGACCCATTGTCCCAGGCAAGTCGGTAACACCTGTAACTACTCAGGCTGATAGGTCACTTAGCCGTAATTTGAAGTTATTGTGAAGTTATGAATGCATTTGCTGTAGCACTGCCGGAGACGTAATCGGGCTAGGCTATTGCGTTTTTATATTAGCTCCCGTTTCAGGGCTTTTAGGTTTTGAGTGCGAATAGTTCGTTTAATAGTTGTAAAACAGTAAGGAGAGTATGTTTTGTGTAAGTTTTAAGTTGAATTAAAGTTTATGTCGAGCTGAGAAGTGAATTTGGTACAGCTGAAAGTGTGTTTTTCTTGGTCTGATCTGTTTCCTCTGAATTTGGTTAATTAAAGCTTAATAATTGAGTTTAAATACCGGTTTGGTGACCCATTGTCCCAGGCAAGCCGGTAACACCTGTAACTACTCAGGCTGATAGGTCACTTAGCCGTAATTTGAAGTTATTGTGAAGTTATGAATGCATATGCGGTAGCACTGCCGGAGGCATAATCGGGCTAGGCTATTGCGTTTTTAAATTAGCTCCCGTTTCAGGGTTTTTAGGTTTTGAGAGCGAATAGTTCGTTTAATAGTTGTAAAACAGTAGGGAGAGTATGTTTTTTATAGGTTTTAACTTGTATTATGGCTTATGTCGAGCTGAAAAGTGAATTTGGTTTAGCTTAAAGTGTAGTTTTTTGGTCTGTTCTGTAGCCTGGATTTATTAAGTTTATTGTGCTGCTGGCGTGATTAAAAGCTGTAGGATTTGATGTAGAGTGCTAGGATTGCTTGGGGGAAGTGTTGGTGAGAGGGAGAGGAGTGAGGGGATGGGTTTATGGAGTTGTTGCTGTTGCTTGTTTCTCAACTGCTGTTTCTTGATGGCGTGCTTGTAGTGCCTACAGCCCTGGTACACGTTGTTGGGACATTATCGCTTGCAGTGCTTGTAGCGGCGGGACCACAAACTACCGTGCTATAATGGCGGAGTCCTCACACTACGTCCTTCTATTCGTCATGGTATTAGTGCCTGGGATTTGTGAATAGTATCTTCCACTGCTGAGTACCTTGCCACGCTCAGACAGGTGTACAATAGTGGATGAATGTTGGTTTACTTTCGCCTTGGTGGTTGTTCGTTTGATATTTGGAGCCAAGGAATGGCTGCTCGACTTGCAGGGTTCGGTCTGATTTTACAACATTGGATGGCTGCACTAAGGCAGGACTTACTTTACCTCAAGGGAATACAAGACAGAGATCGATACTGAACAAACAGGTAGCAGGGACTATGTAAATTAATTTCTAAGTAAATCCTCGTTTCTTCGCTTGCAGAGAAGAAGCTGAATTCAGACACCAGTTGATGAATGGTGATAGGGTAGAGGCAAGGTGGAAGTTAGAACTGATCATCATTTCTTCATCTACCAGATGCACTGTGAAACTTTAAAATGTATTGATATGTCATGTTTTATATGCTTTTTTAAATAATAATAATAATAATAATAATAATAATAATAATACACGAGTTAGATTGGCAGTGCATTTAGTGTCTAAAATTCCCTCTTGTTGAAGTACTTACGAATCTGTCATTTGTTTTATGGTGTTGTTGTCGTTGTTACCTCGGTCAGAGCCTAAGGGCATCGTGGTCAGCAGTGTAAATACCTATTGCTAATACTTTATGCCACCGTCATATGACGAAATGAAATGAAATGAAATGAAATGTACGAAATGAAATGAATGTATGAATGTAGTCATGGAATAAGGCTTGGGATCGGCAATGCACACACATGAAAGTCATCTGTTCATGAATCATTAGCTCATGAAGAGAAATAGTTATGAACAGCTTGCGCAAAGAACGATAGGCTAGCCGCTAGTGTGTGGATGTTTGTTGTTGTAGCTTGAAATTAGTAAAATGAAGATTGTCGTTATGTTGTCCCAACACCCTTATGCTATAGTTTCTAAACGTCTAAGTCGTGACCAACTGAATCTATCACAGCGAAACTTCACATCCTGCGTGTACACTGTGATCACATTCATAAAATGAAATATTGAATAAATAGATAATACTAAGAGGCACTTCGAAATGCATGTTGGTACTCATCCCAACATTGAAATATTCTCATCTCTAGCCAAAGCGTTGTTGAACTGATCACACGGTATCTCTATTCAATCAGGAGGCAGGCCTACCATGATAGAAGTACGAAATTCTATGAGGTTATTTGTCGGGTCTTTTTACTGCACTATAAGAAACTCGTCATCTTATTAGGTGTACTAAATTAATAGACCTACGTAATTCCCTGCAGTTTTAGAAAATACGATTATTTTATGTGTGGAACAATATACCGGTGTAAGCTTTCATGGTCGGCGTAAGAATCGTCAGAGTGGTTCCCTTTTAGACCATTTTATATGTTTCTTGATATCCGACGTTTTGCGACCAAGTGTGGCTGCTATTTTCACAGATTTGTTGTGAATGGTTTGATGTGACGTTCGATGGGTGTTTATATAGGATGTTGCAATGTTCATGAGTTGAAACGAAACATGAATAGAATCCGAGTAACTTCTGTTAGACCGTTCCCTGGCACCAGAAGTGCGTGGGAAAGTTAATGCTATTGCCTGTGCCATTGGTTAGCTGCGCGGGTGAGTGTGCTCATCTGATAAGGCCCTGCTTTTCCCTCCAATGGCTTGAATAGGATACCGTGCGTGAAATTTAAAAATAAGGTTTTATATTTCTGAACTGATACCATCTTGAATTTTTGAATACAATTGAACATGGGATGCCTCTATACTAAGCTCTAAACAAAGATTTACTGTTCATAGTTTCATTGTTGTCAGATGATTAGAACGCCAGAAAAGCCATTTGGTACATTTGAAACTTACTTGGCCGCCATATTGTTTTTGTCTTTCTCAGGATTTTGAAAATTACATATATGTACTTAGTTAATAGTCCTCTATCACCATACAAGATTCAGTTTGATTGCTTAAATAGATTTGGAGATATTGTGAACCGGTGGAATATAATTATTGTATGGACGCCATCTTGGAATGTTTCATATATAGGTTATAAAATTATATGCCAGCGGATGAAAATTATACCAACCTATATTTCTATTGATGATTAGGACACGAGACATAAAAACGCGATTTTACAAATTTGTAAGTTTTAAGTTCCCATAAAATTAAATTAAATGAGACGTCAATATATTGAGCCATGTACGAAGATCTACCGTACCAAGCTTTTCAAGGCTCGGATGATTAAGACGTGAGAAAAGTCTATTTAAATATTTGAATTTCGCGTCATCGCCATGTTGGTTTTGTGTTCATCACGTTGTTGAAAGTCCCATAGTTGAACTATTTTAATGGCCTGTATCAACAACACAATTTCAGTTTGTTTGATATAATAGATTCGTAAATATTGAGAACTGGTGAATTATTTCGGATGTTTGTCATGTTGGATTGTTCTATTTGTAGGCCATAGAGTTATGAATTGGTTCATTGTACAAACGGTCACTTCGATCGCATGAGGAGGATACAAAAATAATAACTTAATTTTAGAATTTCGCACAGCCGCCATCTTGAAGTTATGAAAACAATTGAATTAAATAAGATGCCAGTGGATTAATTCTTGTATAAATATTCACTATGCCAAGTTTCACTGCATTCGGATAATTACATCGCGAGAATATTCCATTTAAATATTTCAAATTCACTTGGCCACCATGTTGGTTTGGAAGGAAGCTTGTAGTTTAACGTGACCGTTAATCTCGCGATCATAAGCCACGGGGGTTGGTTTGGTGCTAAACAGGTTTTCAAACACTATCTACGTAAACGTATTGTAGAATCCTCTATCACCGTACAAAATTTCAGGATCAGTTACAGTTTGGGAGATACAGAATGCCAGTGAAATATTTCGCGCAGCCGCCATGTTAGATTGGTGAAACGTATTAAAATTAACGGTTGGGGTCAAACAAATTAGTACTATGTCCTTACCGAGCTTCATTGGAATCGCTCCAGACGTTTATATTGTATTACACACACACAGAAGGTGATCTTATAAGCCTATTTTTATAAGATAAAATAGCCTAAAATGGAGAAAGAACTCCTGTATAGAATTTGAATGCTGGCGGTAAACCTCGCCTGGAATATGACTTGGACAATGTCATGCAGGTTACAGCTAAAATGAACCAGGCTCTTGATTCCAATACTTTCAGTGCATAAGTGCTTCCTTCATGATGAATATGCTGTGGACACTCCCATTTTCCGGACAGCACACTTGTGGCTGGTTTGACGAACACACAGATATCCTGGCGCACCTCGAATGGCCTACTAAATCACCCGATCCTAATATGAAAATGTTGAATAAAAGGCAACACTGTGTTGGAATAAATATCCTGGTTTATTAAAACTCAGCAATCATTCTAGGTTTCTGCCGTGTCTTGTGTGGGGTTTCGCCTAGGACACCAAGCTGACTCATCAGCGGGTTCTTGGTGTCCCCGTCCGGACCCCCACAGGACTAGCGAATTGCGCGCCACCTCCCTTTTTATGAAGCACTCCTGCGCCTCTTTTACTGCGAGAACTGAAAGCTCAAGCAGCCATAATCTCCTTATGAAGGCCTCTAAAAAGATGATATATTGACTTTCACGGCCAGTGATTTAAAACTCAGAAATCTTTCTAGGTTTGAGCTGTGTCTTGCGTGGTGTTTCGCCTAGGACACCAAGCTGGCTCATCAGCGGGCTCTTGGTGTCCCCACCCGGACCTCCACAGGAGTAGCGAACTGCGCGCTACCTCCCATTTAATGAAGCGCTCCTACGCCTCTTTACTGCGAGAACCAAAAGCTCAAGCAGCCATAACCTGCCTATGAAGGCCTCCAAAAAGATGGTATATAGGCTTTCACGGCCAGTGAATTAAAATTCACAGTTCGCTGATGAGCCAGCTTGGTGTCCTAGGCGAAACCCCACACAAGACACGGCTGAAAGCTGGAAAGATTGCTGAGTTTTAATTCACTGGCCGTGAAAGCCAATATACCATCGTCCTGGTTTATATTCACGGTTACCTCAATGAGATGGCCCAAGTCATATCCCAGGATTTTATACTTCTGGGTGTGGTTTACTACCAACCTTCAAATTCTATAAATCCCAAAGGAAATGAGTGGAAGTTTTCGGAGCAGCGAATGAGTGGCTTCGGCTAGGTATCTCCTCTCCTCGCCAAACGAGAGCGGTTATCACGGCTAGAGGAGCTGTTACGAGCTTATGAAGATCCCATCAACCATTAATAAAATTTGATAAGCCAACTAAACCTAGGACTGCGTGAATTCAATGATGACTTATTACTTCTGGATTGAAGGGGAAAGGGGCCACTGCGCCGACACCTTCAGACGCATTACTTTAGTTAGCCATGAGGCACTACTCATATGAATACTTCTCAGTTGTCCTCACGAGGCTGAGCGCACGTTAAATATTAAATCCTTGGCAGAGCCTGGAATCAAACCCAGGGGCTCCTAGAAAAGAGGAAAGCGTGTTGCCCCTACTACACCACGTTGACGGTGAGAGAACGTAATAGGTTTTATTCAATTTTCGACTTTTTTAAAGAAAATTCAACTGGTTCAGCGGTACGAGATCTGACACTGGCAGTTGTAAACGTAGTGACATTAGAACTTCTCCTCAGGTGCACACGTGTGACCTGCTGGTCACTATATCTTACGAGGAAGCGCCTCTCGAACCGAGGGATTTTAACTAGTTTCGATTGAGTAACTTTACACAACATTTAGTCGTGCTGGCTGATGGTGAGTCGACAAGCATTCAACCAAGTGGTGGATCAGGAGTTCGTCAACACTGTGGCCTATAGTGCACTATGGCCTTGAAGATGTATCATAGCGACTCTATGGCCCTTGGGGCACTATGGCCTTGAAGATGTATCACAGCGACTCTATGGCCCTTGGGGCACTATGGCCTTGAAGATGTATCATAGCGACTCTATGGCCCTTGAGCCACTATGGCCTTGAAGATGTACCATAGCGACTCTATGGCCCTTGGGGCACTATGGCCTTGAAGATGTATCATAGCGACTCTATGGCCCTTGAGCCACTATGGCCTTGAAGATGTACCATAACGACTCTATGGCCCTTGGGGCACTATGGCCTTGAAGATGTATCATAGCGACTCTGTGGCTCTTGAGCCACTATGGCCTTGAAGATGTACCATAGTGACTCTATGGCCCTTGGGGCACTATGGTTCAAACAGTTGCTTCACAGCGACGCTCAAGCTAGGTTAGTGTTTGACACGGTTGAAAGTTCCCAAGACACTTCAAGGGCAGAAGTACATAAATCATGAATGCACGAGTAAAAAGCTTTAAAGCAAAGCAAACTCAGGATGTGAGACCACAATTTAGAGCACCTGACGTCCATGTGCTTTCACAGGATTGTATTTACAAGAGCGGAGGTGCTTGCTTGCAACCAAGCAGGTAAGTTACTAAGTTATCTCTAATTGATATTAGATGATGATCATACTTTTCATTGAGTTACTTCAATTTCAAATTCCATATGCTATTTAACTACGCCTTCCATTTGAATGATAATAATTTCTTAAGAGTGTCTGTAGGCAGCTTAAAGGTTCTCGCTTGTTGTGCCAAAGACTGCAGTCACTTGGCATGTGATAGTACGAGGGACTCATGTCAGGAGATTTAGTGGCTCGAATGTGGACTTCAGGGTGGAAGTTTGACAACTCGGTGTCTCTAAAGTCGCAGTGGTTAAACAACAATGTTGAATATGAAGGAAAAGATAGTTTAATGTGCACAAAACGCCTTACGGCAATTAGCAATTAGCACTTGGACAATAAATTAGCAATTGTTCCTTTTATTTTACGGGATAGGAACGGCGTGGTCACTTGCTGGGCGAAGGAAGGCTGTAGCCTATAATAAATAACCTCTGTTTTTGTTTGTTTTGGTGTCTACTGTAATTACTTTGAGGGGCATGATGAGGGCTCTTGTTTCACCAATAAAGTCCGAGTTAGAACCCCGGCCAATACATGTGCGACTTTCTGAACGAAAAACCACTTCCAGTGGTTCGGATTCCATGTGAAAAGAAAGCCCCGTGGTTCATTATCATAAGGTAAAATGTCACGTAAAACTGTAAACTTGTTTTGTAATTGTTTGGGATTGGGAGAGGGGCCACAAGACATTCCATCAATTTCTAGAGTGAGTGTAGGTTGTCTCAAGGAATAATAATTCCCCCAACATCCTACAAAAGTCACCGTCTTTCCGGTCTGGTCCACTCAACTTCACTTCCCGTGTCCTTTAACGGTGCAATGCACTGGTCAAGACGACAGTGACCACTGTGCAGTTTGTTACACAGGAGGAATGTAGTCTTGGATTGTGCCCTTGGGAATAAACTGGCAAACCTTCTACCCCAAGAATCACACAATAAAATTATACGTTCTGAACACAAAGATATTTTCGGAAAATTGTATTCTCTAAATTATTATGATTTCTCAACAGATACCTTCTAAGAATGAGAGGCTAGCTGGGGCTACTCCACTCATGTGCTTGTATTTCTAAGTGCGTAAGTCTTAACTTCTAAGATCCATCACTGAATGATAAGCAAGTCAACTGCCTTGTGGCCTTCTCCTCCATTGGTACATTCAACTGATGAATAAAAGTATCGTTCTCTTTTAAATCTTCTATTTGAAACCTTGTCCGGCTCCGTGGCTAAATGTTTAGCGCGCTAGGCTTTGGCTCAAAGTACCCCGGGTTCAATTCCCGGCCGAGCCATCAGGGATTTTAATCTCCTGGGGTTAATTCCCGTGGCTCGGGACTGGGTGTATGTGCCGTCTTCATCATCACTTCATCCTCATTACGACGTGCAGGTCGCCCAAGGGCGTCAACTAGAGAGACCTGCACCTGCACTCGGCCTCTCCGGAGGCCACACGATCATCAAAAGTGCTGACTTACCCAGTTTTTTTAGCGTATGGCTTTTAGTGCCGGGAGTGTCTGAGGACATGGTCGGCTCGCCAGAAGCTTTAGCTGCTTCTATGCGGACACCCATGGGGTGAGCTACAAGTACCGTCGCGTGTGGAGTGTTGTCAGGGGAGGAGAGTGTGATTGTAAGGACTAGGAATTGGAAGGTAGTGACTGTGGCTTATAGTTAGGGACCAACCCCGGCATTTGCCTGGAAGGAAGATGGGAAACCACAGAATACCATCTTCAAGGTCGCCGGTGAGGGATTTGAACCTCCTCGCCTCCCGAATGTGAGCGACTGCATTCAGCCACGCCTTAACGATCACGGCTATCTCACCCGGTGCTTCCTCTGTGCTGGGTTTCTTCGTTCGCCTTTTACCCAATTTAACTCATTGTAATTAACTTATGTCTATAGGTTTGGTCTTTATTAATCTAAATGTAAATTCAAAATCCTACGTTCATATAATTTTTCAATTTGAGACGAATCAAAATTAAATTTTTTGTGCAGGCATCATCTCCAAACCAAATAATGGCCCAAAATAAAATTAGTAACTTTCCTAAAATCGGTGACAAGTAATCCCAACGCGGTGCTTGTTCACATCTCAGATAACCCCCAGGGGCTCACATCCAGTGGGACGTGGGTTGGCGACCAGCATTGCTTCCACTTACTTGTGCCGGGCTCCTCTCCGTCTTCTTTCCTGTCGACCTCCCTTGGTCAACTCTTGTTCTCTTCCGACCCCGACGGTATTAGGGTATCCGAGGCCTAGGGAGTCTCTTCCTTTCCCGCCTTAATTGGCCCTTGTCTCACCTTTTCTGATACCGTCCTTCTGCGAGGGATCAGCCTTCTTTTTCTTTTCATGTTATCTCCTGCCTTCTGCTCAGGTCTTCAAGGAGGCAGGGTGTATGTAGCCCCACCAATTCTGGTGCACCCTAGATATTGCTACACCCTCAGGGGCTCACGGCTGGTGAGTTCGGGAGTTGGCGACCCCGAGGGATTCCTGAGCTGGGTCCGATTTTTCCCCTTTTATCCATTAACTCGGGGGCGGACCCTCTCCTCTTTCACTTTCCTATCTGCCTTTCATGGCTCTCCTTCCTTCCAAGTCCCTCAATCGGCATTCTTCGAGGGTTGAGGGAATTTCTTTTCCTCCTGGCCTTTATTTGCCTTATTCTGCTTTTGTTTTCCATTTCTTCTTCTAGTATATAAGTTAGTAGTTAGTTTTAGTTATAGTTTACATTTCATTATCATCTTCACGATCACCCAAACCATTAGAGGCCGATAACCCAGATGTTAGGCCCCTTAAAACAACAATTATCATCATAATCATCACATCTCAGATGAACCTCACTAGAGGACTGTAGTAGTACATAATGCCCCTTAGGCCTAGGGGGCACAACATACTAGGATGGTGATAATTGTTGTTTTAAGGGGCCTAACATCTAGGTTATCGGCCCCTAATGGTTTGGGTGATCGTGAAGATGATAATGAAATGTTAACTATAACTAAAACTAACTACTAACTAGAAGAAGAAATGGACAACAAAAATAAGAATCAGGGAAACAAAAGACAGGAGGAAAGGAAATCCTCAAAGAACAAGAATTAAGGGACTTGGAAGAAAGGAGAGCCAAGATTGGTAGAGAGGAAAGCGAAAGTTGAGAGGGGCCGCCCCAAATGCAATGGAAGAGGGAGGCAAACCGGACTCAGTTCAGGAATCCCTTGGGGTCACCAACTCACGAACTCACCAGACGCGAGCCTTTGAGGGTGTAGCACTATCCAGGGTGCATAGAAGTGGTGGGGCTACATACACCCTGCCTCCTTTCGGGCCTTGTGCAGAAGGCAGGAGATTATATGAAAAGAAAAAGAAGACTGATACCTAGAAGAATAAGGAATCAGGAAAGATGAAATAAGGGCCAATTAAGGCGGGAAAGTGAAAGACTCCCTAGGCCTCGGATACCCTAATACCGTCGGGGTCGGAAAAGAACAAGAGTTGACCAAGGGAGGTCGAGAGGAAAGAGAACAGAGAGGAGCCTGGCACAAGTAAGTGGAAGCAATGCCGGACTCAGCTGGGGTCCCGTGGTTTCACAAGTTGCGAGCCTCTGGGGGGAAACATACTATGGAATGACTTGGTACTCGAAAATGAATCGGGAATAAAAGAAACCAAGAAACTCTTGTGCAACGTTTATATATTGGTGTAAACATCGTCCAGTTAGGCCAGGGTGTCGCTTAGTCGCTGGGATTAGGAATCCAAGAAGGCCACTTCTTGATGTAATCGTACAGCTTGTTCCCGGGACACTCCGTGGCTATCGCTTGGCGGTGCCCAATTGTATGATAGTCAGGGTGAATCTTCCCCAGTGTTACTCCACAAGTAATAAGATTCTCCAGCGTCATCAGCGCAGCTGAGTCAGGCAGGCGGTCTGAAAGTGAGTAATCAAGTCTCTATTAAATACATCGCAATGATCAAAACAAGACTTTCATTTTACATTACTGGAGGTCGTGCCATATGAGTTGAATTCAAATCAACAATGCTGAAGATTACATAGAAACATTCATAAGTTCATCATTATCGGATTCAAGGAAATTAGAGAAAATTTAATGCAGGAATAAAGATTCAAGGAGAATTAATAATTTGAACACTGAGATTTGCTGGTGACATCGTCATCTTATTTGTTTCACCCAAGGATTTGAATGAGTTTTTGAATGGTATGGACTCCATCTTGAGGAAAGAATCCATGATGAAAATCAAGAAATGTAAAACAAAAATATTGGAAGGCAGCCGAAAGAAATCAGAAACCTCTATGGGCATCAAATTCGCAGGTGAAAAGCTAAAGGAAGTAGGTGACTTCTGTTCCTTAGGAAGCAAAATAACCATTGATTCAATCATTCATTCATTCATTCATTCATTCGTTTATTTGCAATTGGGGGTGTGTCCCCCGGTGGCAAATTAGATATACATAACAAATAAATAATTGTACATAACAATTCACTAACAATTAAACTGGAGTATTTATACAAATAGTCAGTCTTTTCTTAAACACACCTATATGTTTGGGAAAAGGCTCTAAGACTGCAGCAGGTAGAGAGTTCCAATTATCAATGGCACGGTTTACGAAAGAATATTTACCATAATTTGTTCGCTGTGGTCGGCCCTTAACTTTGAAAGGATGATCGCTCCTACCCATGTAAGTAGGCTTTTCCAACCGTTTGCTAAGCTCACCCCATGCTGGTTGATTTGTATACGTGTTGTACATAGCGCAGAGTCTAGATTTCATCCTCCTAGCCTCAAGTGATTCCCACCCAAGTTTCTTTAACATACGGCTCACACTGCTCCTGGGATTAAAGTCACTGAGCACAAATCTAGCGGCCTTTCTTTGTACCATTTCCAACTCATTTATGAGTCCTACTTGATATGGATCCCAAACCGCCGAGGCGTATTCCAGAATAGGTCTTACAAGTGACAAATATCCTAATTCTTTAGCAGAGGTACTACTTCCTTTTAATACCCTCATTACAAAGTGCAGGGATTTGTAAGCTTTAGAAACTACACATCCTACATGACTACCGGTACTCCATTTCATATCATTTCTAACGTGAACGAAGCAAAGAGTATATAAAAGTAGGTTGGCTCAGGCAAGGAAAGCATTTCTACAAAAGTGGAATCTGTTGACATCGAATATAGATTTAGGTATTAGGAAGTCATTTTTGAAAGCCTTTGTCTGGAGTATGGCGCTCTATGGAAGTGAAACTTAAGACTGTTGGTGCAGCAGAAAAGGGAAGAATATAAGCTTTTGAAATGTGGTGTTACAGGAGAATAAGGAGTTCAGATGGGTAGATATGGTTACAAACGAAGAGGTATTAAAACGAGTGGGAGAGGAGAGATGTTTATGGCGTTTGTTAGAGAAAAGATAGGTTGGTTGGAAATATACTCAGATACACAGGAATAGCAAGCTTAGTTATGGAAGGAAGGGTCGAGGACCAGAACAGTAGGGGTAGACCAAGGTTAGAATATGTTAGATTGCCTCAGATGTAAGGTGTGGTAGCTATGTTGAGACAAAACGATTAGCTCAGGACAGGGAGGCGTGGAGGGCTGCATCAATCCAGTCAAAAGACTGAAGGCTAAAACAACAACGATGGTTTCAATTGAACATTTTAAAATAAGAGTAGGGATTTGGACTGTTGCAATGAAATTGAGTCTCTCTAATAACCTAGGTAGGCCTACTATTGTACTGTTCATCCTAGGAGAAATTCCAATATTCTCTACTATTTTGGCGGGTTGCGTGAAGCAACAGTAACGTTCTCGCATGCTGTGCCCAAAGTTGCGGGATAGAATCCCAGTGCAGTCAGTTGGTATTTAAGGGTTCTTGTATTTGAGGAATCCGTATCAATGGATTTACGAACACATTAAAGTTCCTAATAAAGACCCTAAATGAATCAGCAACAACAACAAGGACAGTCCTGAAGCCAAAGCGATAAACGTATATTTTTGCTAGTTTTGAATTACACGATGTAGTTAAAATCGTGAACATTAGTTAAAATTGCATAAATTGAATAATATCTCTACTTAGTATAAAACAAAGTCCCCGATTCTTGGATGTCACGGGTAATCTCGAGAACCTCTGGATGGATTTTGATGCGGTTTTCACCATTCTGTAAAGGATATCTCGAGGATGATTTCTGTAGAAATAGTTTATTTATGATCAAAGGAAGCCGAGCAGTAACGATTCCAGTGAGAAAGTCGAAAAAGCAACAACCTGGCGTCCGAGCGCTTTGTAAGCTTACGCTGGGCAAACCATTAAAAATATCTAAATACAGGGCGCCCGAGAATGTTCTCCGCAGTGGGTACTGAACCCAACGGGGATAGGCTGATTGGTGTCGAACGTGGATCTCAGAGATAGATTAGCTCAGAATAGAGGTTCCGGCAAGGAACGAACACGAGATCTTTTGAGGGAGTTTAAGTTATAAAAATCCCTAGAGAAAATACATATTAAATCACTGTTGTGATATGAACTAATGCTGACATTATTAATATAATGCAGGGAATATTAGTAGAATACGGCATTATTGGACTGTATGAGGCATACAATTCTGGACTTGAGCACAGAAGTTGGAGCGCTTGACATTTGTCGAATGACTCCGGAAAAGGGGCGTAGTTTCTTGGAGCCGTGTCACTCTATGTGACCTACTTAAGTCGTCTGGAGCAGGTCAGGAGGCTAAATTATTGTCAAGTTATTCCCCGTTTCAGAATAGAGAGGATAGTGGAGTGAGAAGATACCAGCGTAATTTAATGATTACTCGTGATTGGAGCAACGCAGTGACATGAGGTTTGCACCTATGTGAATGTTTAGCCGGGAGGCTAATTATCAAGCCATTAAACATTGAAATCGAGGCAGATTTAATGGAACGCGCAGTAACACAGTAATTGGAGGTTAGCGGAGAGATCTAACCATGGTTTTGGGGATTTTTAGGTGACGCCGCGTGGGCACGCGCTGGCAAAGGCAATTAATATTAATTAATTGGCCGATCGATCATCGAGCACGCATACAGATCTGTGACCAGCGAGGAAAAAGGAACCATATAAACGTTAATTCAAGACCAGAATCATACTGTGGGAGAAGATGACACTGCAGAGAAATTCTCGGTCTACTTTTTCTCTCCAAACGAATATAAGGGGTGGACCCAGGACAGAGGCGGTCAGTCGAACCATACTCGAGAGCGAGGAGCACGTCACCCTAGTTCAGAGAAGAAAGGCGCGGACTGTAACATTCTAAGTGCAGCAACATATAATCATGCATTAAGTCATGAATTAATAACGAGTAATGTAATCAGTTGAACCGCAGTCTAGTGCGAAGTGCGCGTTACCGAAGTCGAGAAGGGACGCTCGGACTTCAACATGAAGAGCCGTACAGTAAGACATTTATTAATACCATTTATTAAGGACAGTCGCGCTATATTTGTATAGTCGGCATTACGAGCGATTGTTATTGTGCACGTAGGAAATGTACCGTGTGATATACAAGGTAGGACAATTGAGAGTGATAATGTGTACAAGTACAATGTGAAATGATTGAGCGCAGTATGTAAACTATTGGTTAGACAGATCATAGGATGTTGGACTAGGCAGAGATAAACTTTATTATGCGATTGGTGAAATTTCATAATAATACCAATATACTTAATGCTCAGGACGATATGCAAGCATATTTATGCGATATCAGGAAATTTATCGAAGGATAGAGATTGATAGACAGTTTGGGGAACTGATAGGAATCCTTAGGCAGAGAATAGAGACTTTCAATCAGGATGCGGATAGCAGCGAGGAGGAGATCTTCAACGTCTGCATTTCTGATATCTTTCCAGGAAAAGTCAACCAGTAAGAAATGTAAATAGTGAGCGTGTGATTGTAATGATGATTTGTTAAATATATGTAAAATTAATAGTGTCACAAGTGCTATAACGTGTTGTGTGAATAAGGAGGCAACAGCTTCAATATGGAAAGGAAAAGTTCCGTGTGTCTTGTAAGGCAAAAGTTATGTAAAATGTGTGTTATAAGTATAAGAATGCCTTGCTAATTTTGCAAATAATGGCGGGCATTACTGGAAGAAATGCGTGGTTGGAGCCACCAGACTAGCCGATGTAAGTACCCTAAAACCGTGATTTTGTAGCAGTTATAGTCCACTGTATGTTGAGTGATTTCAAAATTTATAGAATATGCCAATAAGAGTCAATTTTAGGAGGTAGAGCCTCAAATTAGTATTGTTGTGTTGATTTTAGTCAAGTTGAGATGTTTTTGTACATCATTGAGTGGATAAATCATTACCACTATTGTAAAATGGCAATTCAGTTATATAAAAACTTAACGTAACGAACACGGATGTTCGGTTATTGAAATGGTTACGTTGTGTCGGGTTATTGTAATTCAGGTCAGTAATAATAATAAGGAATAAACGAATACACATCAGGGAAAAATGGTTGTAAGCAAAATATATATGCTAATTGGAATATTTATCTATCCAAGCAGTAATATTGTACATGAAGGGCTAAGAAAAGCAATTTAATATCAGAGTATATTATGATAAAGGGAATAAATATGCAAGAATCTAGGGAATGGAAGAGTTCAATAGAGAATTGAATTTGCAGCTTGTGAATAAGCTTGTAAGAGTAATTGATAGATTTATCTTACTAATTAAAGGACGAGATCATAGCACGATGGTCACGGAAGCCAGGTAATCTATTCGACGTGTGAAATATCGTATAGCCTAGGGCATACAGAGATATTTATTATGGCCAGAGCGTACATAGTGATTAACCCTAACTCTGTGGATTGCCATGAAATGTTCCGGGTTAGAATCCTGTGGTGTATGAGAGGATAACAATGGAAACCTCTGCATGATACCTGATGTCGACCGAGAACTAGTTATTGAAATAATTCAGCCCCTGAGAAGTGAATTTAAATGGCGGCAGGATGTGCCTGACCGTAGCATTTAATAAGATGCCGGCTAGCCAGTTCGACCAGTGAGGATGAATCTCGTTTCTTCATATAATGTAATGGACATATTGAGGCCAGTTATCAATATCCTAAGGTTAGGAATAAATATTTAAACACGCCCATAACCTGTCTTGCATACAATTTAGTTGAAATCATATGGGATATGTGGGTCATTGAGACTGCACTATTGTATTTAAAATCTTGTTACTGCTTGGAGATAAAGCAGAAGGGAGTCAGGAAGGGACAGCGCACGTGTTGTGACCGCCTGACTCAGTCCCATTGTATACAAGTAGCTCCGAGGGGGAGATTTTTAAACGACCTTTGAAGGTTGACATTTAGAATGTTCATACTTTGAAACCCTGTTTGTAATGAAAGGAGTCGTTGTTGTATTGTATAATGAATTTGTGGTGTTTGAAACACATTGTTAATTAAGGATCGTTCTTATAACGTAATACTTGGCAAACTTATGAGTTGTTGGAAGTTACATTTTTTTTATACTGACGGTGTTACTTAGCTCTAAAGATCGACACTAGATGCCATAGGCTATGCCCACGCAAGGGTAGCATAATATACCATCCGACATAGCGGTAACGGAATCTTTGAAATTTAACACAACGGCATACAGTGGAACTGTAGAAAAGGGGACTGCAGAAGGGAACTGCAGAACGGGGTATGATTACATATAATTGTGGAGTTGCAAGTAAATTTGATGTGCAACCCATAAATTGGCTAATGCATGGTAAAGCATTTTGGTGGGAAGAGAGATACAAAACACAAGTGTACGCATAATGGAAATTAAGAGGTGTTGAGAGTAAACAATTAAGCTTGTGAAATTAAAGAGGTCACAACAGGTGACATAAGATTATAAGTACAGTTTATGTGTAATTTACATGTGCATCAGCGCACTTGAGAATGAATTGTGATGTCAATCTCATGGTAAATGAATGGATAATCATTTGGATTTGCTAGGATAAAGTGTGAATATTAGTGGATTGTAGGAGTAATTTTGCTTTGTTTTGTGTTATATTGTTGGGATTGTGTTTTTGTGTGTTTGAAGCCATGATTTAGAGCTGAATTAAAGTCTTTAGAATAGAGTTGTGCTTTATCATTATAGAGTTGATACCTTTTAGTCTCAGATCAAAAATATGCAACTGCTCAGTGGGTGGACAGTACACGCCTGAGGACTGATGCTGGCTGGAGGCAGAAGCATGTTTTCCATGGAAATTACTCACATGGGTACATGGAATTTGATGTCCTGTACAGTGATTTGAGCTATAGGTACAACTTAAGTCGGCCAAGATCTAGTGTAAACAACTCTATTAAATTAACGGAAAAAATGAATTAGGGGAATGACCGCACCTAACCTTAGCTAAGCTCCGATACAAACAAAATAAATTTTGATAAATACCTTATACTTACCATGATCCAGGTAACATGGGGCGGTATTATTCTATCGTGGAACCGCCTAATTAGTGCAATATGTATATCTTGGCATTGCAAGACCTGACCTTCATTTGTAAAACTTGGTAAGACCACATACTTTATTTATCATGGCAAGGCCCAAGTTGGGGCATTCAACAGTAAAACCGAGTCCTTGGATGGTTGCTGCGATGTCTTACGAGGCCAACCCTCTTATATATTTATCATGGCGCCCAGGTTTGTGGAGCTTATGGGATTTAGGGAAACCCCATAGATTTTTATGGTATTTCATGGGGAAAACCATAATAATTATTTTTTTTGCCTCAAACTGTGTTTGAGTGATTTTTGAGTTCAGTAGGCTTTTGATGTAACGCAGAATCTCTCTATTGAGAAGAGAATTACCCAAGGGTATGAGCGCTACACACCCAATCCACAATTTATCCAAAAATACAAAGTTTAAGTACAATCTTGCAATATGTGTACAGTGTCTTGTATTTCTCTTCAAAACGAATCCACACATGTATCCAGGAAGCCTGCCTATATCTCAAAGTGAATTGTTGTAAGAATGGCTGGTACGGAGGGAATTTTGCAGGGGATTGCAGAGCTAAAACAGCATTTTGACGCTGTTAATGAACAGAATAAGCTGGAAGCCAAGGCTTTCCAGGATGAAATAAACAACCGTTTAGATGCTAATCAGTTGGCAATTAATATTAATCAGGTTGAAATAAACAATTGATTGGATGCAAATAAGGCAGAAATAAATGATAAGCTAGGTCAAATGCAAGAAACAATTAAGACCGAGGTAACAGAGACCGTTGTAAGCATTATATCAGAAATGCAGGTTAAGACCGATAAGCGTTTCGAGGCGATAGAAGCCAAACTTGAAAGTAATTTACAGGCATGTAAGCACGCGCAGGATGAAACGAACAGTAGGTTAGATGCGGTGTCTAATGACATTAAGGATATTCAAATCCAAAATGAGGCGAATCTCGAACGCCAAGCGAAACAGTTTTCAGAATTTACTAGAACGGTAGATCAGAGACTAGAAGAAAATGACAATAAATGGGATGAAAAGTTGAAAGGTTATGCTAGAGCGATTAACGGTGATCTAAAGAAGCAGGATCAGAACATATTAGATCAATGTCAGGAAATAGGAGAGATTAAGGCTATCGCTAACGAAAGTAAAGAGCTGGTAGGCAACATAAAGGGTCAGATGAGCAAAGTTCATCAAGAACTGGACCAAATTCAAAGCGACGTTGTTATCGTTAACAAAAGACAAGAGGAGAACAGAGGGAAAATCGTTAAGGTCCGAAATGAAATATCAAAGGTCAATGGACATATTCAAGAGGAAATTAAAGGGTTGAGAGAAGAACTCGAAGTGAGAGAAGGCCAAAAGACAGAGGCAAGCGACAAGACCCTTGCTCAAATACAGGAAGATGTAGAGGATGAAATCTCCCATATCAAGCAAAGCCTCAAGGAGGATAAGAAGAAAATATTTCAAGTGGCAGAAGAAAATAGGGATAGGCTTGGCAGAATAGAAAAAGAGGTAATTACTCGATTGGAAGGAGCAGAGATGCGCCACAATCAAATGTAGACTAGGATAATAGCACAGGAGGAAACCCTAATGAAAGATCCTAAGTCAAGTGAAGGCAGCGTGGAAGATATGAGGAAAACCAGGTGGGCAGATTTAGAAACCCAACCTATAATAAGGAATGCCACAGGCCCAGGCGAAAGTACTTATATGACGCCAGGTGCACCGATTGCAGCTTCTACGCCGCATGAAAACGCTATGCACACCCAAGTGATAAATGTGATTAGAGCAAGCGAGGAGAAACCAAGAAAATTTTCAGGTAGCCATTGTAATATGACACCGAAGTATTGGTTGAAAGAAGTGTCCGAATATTTAAACGATGCGCGGATACCACAAGAGCGCAGGCTACGAGCCATAGAGAAACTAACGGAGGGAGAATGTGCGTTATGGTTTCGCAGTTTCCGTTATACCTTCGATACTGTCGAGGAGTTTCGGGAAGCTTTTTTGAAAAGATACTGGGACCCAATGACCCAACAGAATTTACGATTGGATTTGTATTCGAAAAGATACAGCACCAACAATCGAACGAAGTACGCTGAATTCTTCATATCTCAGATGTGTCGGTTTAAAGAACTTGACCAAAAACCTAGCGAGCTGGAGCTATGTATTGCTATTGCCAAGCAACTTCCTTATGAAATCCAAAGGCTGCTGATTTCGGCAAATGCAAAAACCAGCAATGGAAATGGAGGCAGTTCTTAGGCAACTAGACCTCACAACATCCAATACTATGCGTCAGAATCGAACCGTGGAACAGGTACACGTGACCAACACGCAGTCTGACCAATACCAAGCTCCGAAAAATAATAAAGCTACTAGCACTGAAACGTTAGATTCCAACGGACGTCAATGGGAACATGAACCCAGAAGATGGCAACCGAAGTACAAAGGAAATGCTGGTATAGGAAGAGGAGGCCGAAATTCTTGGAATCAATAGACTACAAGTGGTAGACCGTACCAAAATAATGGAGGTAACAATGGCCAAGAAGGCAACAATCGGAATTGGAGACCCCAGGAAAGAAGACGTAACTTTGATGACGAGGTAGAGGAACGTTATCATGCTTCATTGCAATACCTCAATGAAAGGGGAGAAGAACCCCAGAAGCAGCAAGTCCGCTGGCAAGAAGCTATGCAAAATAGGACGTCACCAGACAGATATGGAGACGGAGCCAAAAGTTTGGAGTTACAGCGCAGTGAACAGGAGAGAAGAAACTCTAAAGGGACGGGCACTGTAGAAAAAAAACTCCAAAATTAGAAGAATTTGAGAATGATGGATGGAAGGCGGTCAACATAATTAATTGGATAGCCAAACCGGAAGAGTTAATCGAGGATACAGGAGGATCACAGGTCATGATCAAACGAGAATTGCCCATTATATTAGTAAGAGCGGCAGGGTTGAAGATAAGAAGTCTGTTAGACACGGGTTCAACGGTGTGTCTTTTGACACAAGCTTTGTATAATGAGATAGCGCAGAGAGAAAATGTTTTGAAAATACCTATCTCAAGTGTCAAAATAAAAGGTGTCATTCCAGACAAAACGATGATATGCAAATATCAGGTATTCCTAGATTTACAGATAGGAGGCTCTATTTTTTCACAGTAAACAAATTGCCTTTTAACCTTATTATTGGGGCAGAGTTTATAAGGGAATACAGAGTGGTAATAGACCTATCACAGGATAGAGTTATGTTCCATGTGAATGAGGAAGCTGAAGGCTTAGAGGTCTCTCTCAAACAGAATGAACCAGGGACAGATGGACAAGTATGGCATACATACTATGATGATGATAATTGTTGTTTTAAGGGGCCTAACATCTAGGTTATCGGCCCTGGCATACATACAGAGACATGGCTGAGGAAGAAGTGTTAGCTATCGAGCAGTTAGAAGACGAACTGAAAACACTAGCCGCAGACATGGAGAAAGATCTGGAACCCGAACTGGAGGAACATATTTCGGAAAAATTAGAAGAATCAAAAATTGGTCCAAGAGATAAAGAAAATTTAAAGAAATTATTATTGGAACAGAAGGAAGTCTTTGACTCGAGACCTGGTCGTATAAAGAACTTCACTTATGCATTCCAAGTTAACGACTGGACACCATTTAGGCAGAAACCCTACCCTATAGCCGAAAAGCATTATGCTAAGGTCAAAGAAGCAATTCAGGAGATGTTGGAGGCCGGTGTTATTGAGAAAACACCTACGCCTTATGTAAGCCCATTGGTAATCGTACCTAAGACAGACGGGACTGTCAGAGTATGCCTGGATCTGAGGCATTTAAATATGAAGGTAATACCGGAGTTCGACCAAGTGCCACCTATTAAAGAAATCCTCAGAAAATTTAAAGAGAAGACCATATTTACAAATTTAGATATCACTTCGAGCTTTCACCATCTTGAATTGGAGAAGAAAACTAGTCTGTTGACAGGATTTATGTTTGATCAACATACATATACGTTTTTAAGATTACCTTTTGGTTTGAAAACAGCTGGTTCAGTTTTGATAAGGGCGTTAGATCGCAATCTATCAGACGATGTTAAAGAGAGTACCATCAGATACGTAGACGACATTTTACTCACATCAGAATCTCTGGAGGAGCACATGAGAGACCTGAAGAAGTTGCTGGATAACCTTCGAGAAGCTAATTTTAAGGTTAATATCAAGAAATCGCACTTCTGTCAGAGGGAAGTTAAATTCCTAGGGCACGTTATCGATGAAAATGGAGTTAAGCCAAACCCAGAGAAATTAGAGGTAATTCGAAATTTTCCTCGACCCACGAAAGTTAAGCACGTCCGACAGTATTTGGGAGTAATTGGATTCTTTTCTAACCACTGCCCAAACTATACTACAACTGTGGCACCCCTGCAGGATCTATTGAAGAAAGGCGGCAGGTGGAATTGGACTGAGCAATGTCAAGAAGCATTCGTGAGGTCAAAGCAAATGCTTTTGGAATATGTGAAGCTGGGATACCCTGATTATACCCAGAAGTTCGTAATACAGGCGGATGCATCACTTGTTGGGATAGGAGCGATGCTATTCCAAGAAAATGTTGATAAGCCCGAGGAGAAGAAAGTTTTTATTGCCTTTATAAGTAGCAGATTGAAGGCCCATGAGAAAAATTACACGATCACAGAGATAGAGTTTTTCGCAATTCTGTACGCATTGCAGTACTGGCGCAAACTCATCTATGGCTTTCAAATCGTCCTCAGAACAGACCATAAAGCTTTAACATTTTTGTTAAAGACGGATTTGTCTAGCCAGAGGTTGACAAGATGGTCCCTGTATATTCAACAGATTAATGTGGAAATAGAATACTGTCCAGGGAAAGAGAACGTAATACCGGACATGTTAAGCCGATATCCAAGAGAAGAGGAAACTCTAGCTGTCCAGATTGAAAATCGAGATCAGAAGACCTTAGATGACTTGAAGAATCTTACCAACCTACAACGCGAAGATCCGTGATTGAAAATGATGATTGATTACTTCGAGGGACGCTTAGCAAGGGGAACTGCAATATACAGAGAGGCAGAGGCATTATCAACAGACTACGTATGGTACAATCAGATGCTACACAAGTGGGATGATGTAGAACATACCCGTCAAAGAATTGTTATTCCTGCATCTTTACAGAGACCTACAGAATAATGCATATAGAATAAGGCATTTAGAAACGGGAAACGAGGTCGTTATGAATGTGGCCAACCTCAAAATTTATCATTCACAAGAGGAATTTGATGAACAAGAGGAAGTAATAGCAGCACACACCCAAGTGGACGTGGACAGCAAAGTCGGCCAGGCAGTCAGGCTTGAAGGCTCACGCAGCGGGACGGGAAGAGAGACAAGCAGCTTGCTCAGAGAAGGGAGCAGACAGCCGGAATGCAAGTGTCTGCGACTGCTGTACAAAGACATGGTCGAAGTCGCTGGGGAGGTTGAAGCATTGAACGAAACCCTCCGCCAAGAGAATGCACGTCTAAGGGCTGAGCTCGGAGTGGAAGGGGGAAGTAGACAGACTCACTCGCAGGCAGACGAGGTGAAGGGCCGCTTAGGGTAAACACAGACGGTTGGGACAGTCAGCCGGTGACTTACAGAAGGTCACTTGCAATTGACTTCTATAAATTTTGCAAGGGGAATATGAACCCAACGGGGTTAGGCTGACTGGTGTCGAACGTGGATCTCAGAGATAGATGAGCTCAGAATAGAGGTTCCGGTAAGGAACGAACACGAGATCATTTGAGGGAGTTTAAGTTATAAAAACCCCTAGAGAAAATACATATTAAATCACTGTTGTGATATGAACTAATGCTGACATTATTTATTAATACAATGCAGGGAATATTAGTAGAATATGGCATTATTGGACTGTATGAGGCATACAATTCTGGACTTGAGCACAGAAGTTAGAGCGCTTGACATTTGTCTAATGACTCTGGAATAGGGGCGTAGTTTCTTGGAGCCGTGTCACTCTATGTGACCTACTTAAGTCGTCTGGAGCAGGTCAGGAGGCTAAATTATTGTCAAGTTATTCCCCGTTTCAGAATAGAGAGGCTAGTGGAGTGAGAAGATACCAGCGTAATGTAATGATTACTCGTGATTGGAGCAACGCAGTGACATGAGGTTTGCACCTAGGTGAATGTTTAGCCGGGAGGCTAATTATCAATCCATTAAACATTGAAATCGAGGCAGATTTAATGGAACGCGCAGTAACACAGTAATTGGAGGTTAGCGGAGAGATCTAACCATGGTTTTGGGGATTTTTAGGTGACGCCGCGTGGGCACGCGCTGGCAAAGGCAATTAATATTAATTAATTGGCCGATCGATCATCGAGCACGCATACAGATCTGTGACCAGCGAGGAAAAAGGAACCAAATAAACGTTAATTCAAGACCAGAATCATACTGTGGGAGAAGATGATACTGCAGGGAAATTCTCGGTCTACTTTTTCTCTCCAAACGAATATAAGGGGTGGACCCAGGACAGAGGCGGTCAGTCGAACCATACTCGAGAGCGAGGAGCACGTCACCCTAGCTCAGAGAAGAAAGGCGCGGACTGTAACATTCTAAGTGCAGCAACATATAATCATGCATTAAGTCATGAATTAATAACGAGTAATGTAATCAGTTGAACCGCAGTCTAGTGCGAAGTGCGCGTTACCGAAGTCGAGAAGGGACGCTCGGACTTCAACATGAAGAGCCGTACAGTAAGACATTTATTTATACCATTTATTAAGGACAGTCGCGCCATATTTGTATAGTCGGCATTACGAGCGATTGTTATCGTGCACGTAGGAAATGTACCGTGAGATATACAAGGTAGGACAATTGAGAGTGATAATGTGTACAAGTACAATGTGCAATGATTGAGCGCAGTATGTAAACTATTGGTTAGACAGATCATAGGATGTTGGACTAGGCAGAGATAAACTTTATTATGCGATTGGTGAAATGTCATAATAATACCAATATACTTAATGCTCAGGACGATATGCAAGCATATTTATGCGATATCAGGAAATTTATCGAAGGATAGAGATTGATAGACAGTTTGGGGAACTGATAGGAATCCTTAGGCAGAGAATCGAGACTTTCAATCAGGATGCGGATAGCAGCGAGGAGGAGATCTTCAACGTCTGCATTTCTGATATCTTGCCAGGAAAAGTCAACCAGTAAGAAATGTAAATAGTGAGCGTGTGATTGTAATGATGATTTGTTAAATATATGTAAAATTAATAGTGTCACAAGTGCTATAACGTGTTGTGTGAATAAGGAGGCAACAGCTTCAATATGGAAAGGAAAAGTTCCGTGTGTCTTGTAAGGCAAAAGTTATGTAAAATGTGTGTTATAAGTTTAAGAATGCCTTGCTAATTTTGCAAATAATGGCGGGCATTACTGGAAGAAATGCGTGGTTGGAGCCACCAGACTAGCCGATGTAAGTACCCTAAAACCGTGATTTTGTAGCAGTTATAGTCCACTGTCATCATCATCTTTCTTCGGCTTTTCCCATTTAATTGGGGTCGCCGGAGCCTACCAGGCTCATTTTGGTTTTGGCCGGGGATTTAAGGCCGGATGCCCTTCCTGACGCCACGTGATTTTTCAAGTGAAAATTTCACCCCGCTGTCACCGGGATTCGAACCCCGGCCGTCCGGGTGAAAGACAAGCAGCTAAGCCACTGCGCCATCACGCTCCCCCAGTTATAGTCCACTGTATGTTGAGTGATTTCAAAATGTATAGAATATGCCAATAAGAGTCAATTTTAGGAGGTAGAGCCTCAAATTAGTATTGTTGTGTTGATTTTAGTCAAGTTGAGATGCTTTGTACATCATTGAGTGGATAAATCGTTACCACTATTGTAAAATGGCAATTCAGTTATATAAAAACTTAACGTAACGAACACGGATGTTCGGTTATTAAAATGGTTACGTTGTGTCGGGTTATTGTAATTCAGGTCAGTAATAATAATAATAATAATAATAATAAGGAATAAACGAATACACATCAGGGAAAAATGGTTGTAAGCAAAATATATATGCTAATTGGAATATTTATCTATCCAAGCAGTAATATTATACATGAAGGGCTAAGAAAAGCAATTTAATATCAGAGTATATTATGATAATGGGAATAAATATGCAAGAATCTAGGGAATGGAAGAGTTTAATAGAGAATTGAATTTGCAGCTTGTGAATAAGCTTGTAAGAGTAATTGATAGATTTATCTTACTAATTAAAGGACGAGATCATAGCACGATGGTCACGGAAGCCAGGTAATCTATTCGACGTGTGAAATCTCGTATAGCCTAGGGCATACAGAGATATTTATTATGGCCAGAGCGTACATAGTGATTAACCATAGCTCTGTGGGTTGCCATGAAATGTTCCGGGTTCGAATACTGTGGTGTATGAGAGGATAACAATGGAAACCTCTGCATGATACCTGATGTCGACCGAGAACTAGTTATTGAAATAATTCAGCCCCTGAGAAGTGAATTTAAATGGCGGCAGGATGTGCCTGACCGTAGCATTTAATAAGATGCCGGCTAGCCAGTTCGATCAGTGAGGATGAATCTCGTTTCTTCATATAATGTAATGGACATATTGAGGCCAGTTATTAATATCCTAAGGTTAGGAATAAATATTTAAACACGCCCATAACCTGTAGGAGACAAGCTTCAGTTGATCCTTTATAGTGGGCGATGTATGGAAGATAGACATTATGCTCTCGCGGACTTTTTGGTAGAACTTTTCGTGCTGAACAATTCTTACGTTCATAGTAATTAGATAATTTTAATGGTTGGCCCAGCGTAAGCTTACAAAGCGCTCGGATGCCAGGTATGTTATCGACTTTTGCACTAAAATCGTTACTGCTCGGCTTCCTTTGATCATAAATAAATTATTTTCTACAGAAATCATACTCGATATATCCTTTACAGATTGGTGAAAACCGCATCAAACTCCATGCAGTGGTTCTCGAGTTTACCCGTAACATCCAAGAATCGGGGACTTTGTTTTATACTAAGTAGATATGATGCAAGCGGCGACCGTGCTACCAACGTAACTGCTGTAGCTAGCTCTCGCTGACGCATGTAGGCGCTGCGGAGAACATTCCCGGACTCACTGTACTATGAGTGTAAGAATTGTTCAGCATAAAAAGTTCTGCAAAGAAGTCCGCGAGAGAATATCTCTATCTTCAATACATCGCCCACTATAAGTGTTCTTACGTTTAAATTTCTTCCAACCACGCACATTCAAATACTGAGGCGACAGTTTACGAGCTAGCTAAGGGCGAGTCTGTCACCCCTGTTACAGCCTAACTAGCGGGCGAACCTATTACCCCAGACACTGCTCGGGTCTAAACTGCGTGAACCTGAGAGGAATGTGCATCGCGGACTATGAGTAGTGTGTTGACGAGTGATGAGGTATCCCGGTCCGTGCACAGTACAGAACAAAATACATTGGTCGGTGACTCACTCACTCATTCGTAACACCACAGTGGTTTGATCAACGGCCTTATGTTATCAGTATTGGAATAGAAAGGAATACCAGATATCACGGCGGGCTGTTGACCCTTCCTTGCCCCTTCCACTCACCCCGCAAGTTCACAGAGCTTGGACCCGAGCAATAGAGCCAGCAGCAAACCGTCGAGTCGTGTTGAGTTAAGACTTCAGAGAAGAGTGGTTGTGTTTGGAGTTTCCTTGGAAGTGCAACTCGACTTTTCTTCATTTTGCCTGGGAACTTTCCGTACCGCAAAATACACAGTCAAGTTAAGATTGGACGGAAGGGGGATTTGTGTTTCATGCACCTCACCATTCTTAAATTACTTCTGACAAGAATTCGCTATACTTAATAGTCCAGTCAGTGATTTTAAGCCATCATGCCGAGATGTAAAACGGATGTAGGTCATAGTTCATTGGCATTTAAAAAAAGCGCTTATCACGTAACAATGAAACAGAGTAACAAATAATTTCTCGATTGTCACAAGAGAAAGAAAGACTTCGTCCTCGGCTCCTTCAAACCGTTGCTCAAGAAGAACACCGTCTGAACCACGATCAGAAAGGTAAGATACTTTTCTCGATGCCCCTAGAGGCACAGGCAAAACGATCTTGATTAATTTGTTGCTCGCCAAAGTGAGGTCTGGTGGTAATATTGCTCTTGCCGTCGCATCATCTGGAATTGCAGCCACTCTTTTGAAAGGGGGAAGAACAGCACATGCAACATTTAAACTTCCTTTGAAAGTCAGCAGTAATGATGGAAGCGTATGTAATATTTCCAAACAAAGTAACACTGCCAGTTTAATCCAAAATTGTTTTTAGTTGTATAGGATAAGGCTACAATGTCGCACAAAACTTCCGTTTTGAAGCTGTAGACTGGACCTTGCGTGATCTAAGGAATCGGAACACACCTATGGGTGGCTGTACAGTTTTGTTCGCCGGAGATTTTTGTCAAATCTTACCAGTTGTTACCAGAGGAACGAGGGCCGACGAAGTGAACTCTTCATTAAAAAGATCTTACATCTGGCTGGATATAACAAAATTGGCACTCAAAACTAACATGAGAGTAGGCCCTCTTATCTTCAGAAGATAATGTTTGCTAATTTGTTACGTAGAGTCGGAAATGGAGATTTACCGGTCATTGACGGGGAAATTACCCTCAGTCACGATTTCTGTGTTTTAGTAAGCAGCATTCAAGAATTGATTGATAGCGTTTATCCTCAAATCCATGACCTATCTAACCAGTCTCATTCATGGTTTAAAGAAAGAGCAATATTATCGCCGACAAACGAACGAGTTGTGAAAATTAATGACGTGGTGTTCTCCAAATTCACTGCCCAGGCTCAAGCATATTACTCAGTAGACGCAGTAGTCGATAGTGAAGAAGCTGTTCATTACCCTACAGAATTCCTAAATTCTTTACTTTCTTCTGGCTTGCCTCCACACAAGATTATTTTAAAAGTGGGAGTGCTTATTATATTGCTACTTAATTTACACCCTCCAAAGTTATGCAATGGGACGCGATTGGTAGTGAAAACTTTCAAAAATTGTTTCATTGAAGCAACTATCTTAACTAGCTGTGGTACAGGAGAAACAATCTTAGTACCCAGAATTCCTCTGATTCCTTCAGATTTGCCTTATGATTTCAAACGAGTACAATTCCCAGTAAGAGTCTGCTTTGGCATGACTATAAACAAAGCACAGGGCCAGACACTTAGCGTGACTGGAGTTGATCTCAGTAGAGAATGTTTTTCTCATGGACAGCTTTACGTAGCTCCATCGCGTGTTACATCAAACCGAAATCGTTTCGTATTCACTGCTGGAGGGAAAACGACTAATGTCATATACAAGGAAATCTTATAAGACCTCGGTTAAAAGTAGCTTATCACCTTGCATTCATAACTGTTCCCGGGCGAAGCCGGGGCGGGTTGCTAGTTTTTTCATATATTTGAAGTAAATTGCGCATACATAACAAGCAAAATGATGAAACCTGCGAAATGTGTTCACTTCCAAGCTCTGTGCACGCTATCAACTGCGCACAACTCAAATTTTGTAAACTTTAAATTCATCGTTTTGGTAGACGAAAATACAAAATTAGGCATTATACTACTCATTTTCATATTAATCGGTGTAATGTCATAATTTTACAATTCCATTGGAGATGGCGGCTACAGTGTGTACGTACCTGTGAAGTCACCGATGATACAGATGCCGATACTGCGATTGTTGTAACCTGGAGCATGAGTGCCAAGCGTGTCCCATCCTCGGCCTTCATAAGCCAAGCCATCCTCGCCGATTACGAAACTGTAGCCGATGTCATCCCAATGGTTATCATCCATATGATAAGTCTGGTACGCATGAACTACGTTCCCACAGTCCTTCTCCGTAAAGCAGTAGGCCTTATCGCCTCCATGGTGAACAACAACGTATGGTGCAGGAGAATAGCCCAGAGGCGTTACGCTTCTAGGAGGACGCGCACCCCATTCGCTTCGGCTCACCATCTTGGGACATCCACTTCCCGACATGCCGCAGCCGCTGTCTAGAGAGCCTGCAAACAGATGATCAGGATGATAATTGTTGATTTAAGGGGCTTAACATCTAGGTTATGGATTTGGATGATAGTGAAAGATGAGATGAGAATGAAAACTATAACTAATACTAACTACAAACTTACATACTAGAAGAAGAAATGGTAAACAAATAAAGGATAAGGCAAATAAAGAACAGGAAGAAAAGAAATGCCACCCTCGAAGAATGAGGGTTGAGGGACTTGGAAGGAAGGAGAGCCATGAAAGACAGATAGGAAAGGGAAAGAGGAGAGGGGCCGTCCCAAGGTCAGAGGGAAAAGGGGACAAAATGGACCTAGCCCAAGAATCCCTCGGGGTCGCCAACTCCCAAACTCACCAGCCATGAGCCCTTGTGGGTGTAGCGCTATCCAGGGTGCACCAGAAGTGTTGGGGCTACATAGACCCTGCCTCCTTGAGAGCCTTGAGCAGAAGGCTGAACCCTCGCAGAATAAGCGATCAGAAAAGATGAGATAAGGGCCAAATAAGGCGGGAAAGTGAAAGACTCCCTAGGCCTCGGATACCCTAATACCGTTGGGGTCGAAAGAAAACAAGAGTTGATCGAGAGAAGTCGACAGGAAAGAAGACGGAGAGAAGCACGGCACTAGTAAATGCAAGCAATGCCGACTCAGCTGGGGTCCCGTGGTCGCCAACCCACGTCCCACTAGATGTGAGCCCCTGGGGGTGCAAACAGACAGCAAATAAACTAGAATAACGTTTTTGCTGGTTCTTTTAGGGCGTTGCGACATCATGGTCATGCTGACCCGTGTACTTTAGTGTGTGATGACCTGTGTCATTGTGATGTCTGTAGTAGTGTGTGTATTTGTAATTGAGGTAGGATTTGGGTAGGAAGACGCCATGGCCTTAAGTTAGGTACCATCCCGGTATTTGCCTGGAGTAGAAGTGGGAAACCACGGAACACCACTCCCAGGATAGCTGAGGTAGGAATCGAACGCACCTCTTCTTAGTTTTGCCTTAGTTTTTCCAGCTCTCAGACCAGAATTGCATTTCTTAGAAGAGTCGGGAATCGAACCCGGGCCTCCGTGGTGATAGCCAAGAATGCTAGCCACTACGCTACGAGGCAGACAAACTACTGGTCAGCAGCTCTCAAACTGACACGACCGGGCAGCCATTCTATTGGGTTGTTGATATATTTAGGGGCTTTGAGGTATTGTTGTCAGGGTTCCCCGTGTACTTGGGTGTGCGTGCCTGTGTTACTCTGATGACTGTATTAGTGCTAGGATTGGGTAGGAGGCGGTACTATCACGGTATTTGCCTCAGTAGAAGAGGGAAATGACACCTAGGATGGTTGAGACGGGAATCGAACCGACCTCCTCTCAGTTCTGCATCACGAGGCTTAGTGTACCGACGCCACGGGGCCGGCCATAAGAACAAATGTAACGAGAACTACTTACTGTAAAAGGTAGGACGTTATATGAGACCTTGTATGGCCAACGGAGGCTCCATACATTCAATATGGCGTCTGCGTGAAATATTATAACATTAAAATCAAAAACTCAGAAATTAATTGCGTAATGAATACGAATATTGGCAAGAGATGAGTACCAACTTGCGTTAATCAAAATATTACACACTGAATATAGCGCGCAGCGCCATCTTGAAATTGCAATGTTATGCAGTAACTTTCAGTATCTTAGATCTTTAATAATAAAAATTAAGAATATGGTACAACCTTTTACGTCTCCTCGTATTCCCAAAGCAAAAGAACAGCAACTCCATACATTCAAGATGGTGGCTAGGCATACTACGAGTAGACATTTTGTAGCTTTTCAGTCGGTCAACACGAATGTGCCCAATGAATGGGCGGGGTACAAGATACAAATATATAAATACACTCCTGGAAAACATTACATGTATTAGTTAATCTTCTTCTTTCCTAGCGTTCATCCGAGTACGGAGTCCGCTGCTCTGCTACATCTTCTCCACTTCTTCCTGTGGTTGACATCTGCAGGTTGTAAGCCAACATCGTGCATATCTGTCTTAATGTTGCCGATCCAACGTTTCGCAGATCGTCCGCGTGGTCGCATTCCACCTGGGTCCGTTTGAAAGCTATTTTGGCAACAGAGTCGTCCTGTATTCTCATAACATGGCCATACCAACGGAGACAAGCTTCCCTCATTTTCTCCGTGATTGGTGTGACACCTAATTGTTGTCGAACTTCGGAATTTCTGACATGGTCATATCTAGTCAGTCCAAGTGTCCAACGGAGCACCTTCATCTCCATCGTGAGCAGAGCCTGTTTTCTTTTAATTGGGCGGGATTCTGCCCCATAAATTGCTGCCGGGCGTACAAGTGTCTTATAAACTTTTGCCTTTAGGTATTTAGGCATCTTTTTGTCGCAGAGGACACCAGTGACCTGTTTCCAATTGAGCCAGGCCGCAATTACCCTCGCCCGAGTATCTAATGTGACATCGCCATTTGACGTGATAACCGACCCTAGATATTTAAAGTTATTTGTCTTGAGGAGATCTTGATCGCTTTGGTACCGACAGTACCATCGGTTTGCGGGCCATATTCAAGATATTCTGTCTTCTGGATGTTAAGGCGCAGTCCATATGCAGACAGCCTTTCCATCCATATTTGCGCTTGATGCTGGAGTTCAAGGCGTGTTTCTTGTACAAGTACAATATCGTCAGCGAAAAGAACGGTCCAAGGGTGTGGTGTTTGTATGTCAGCCGTAACCGTATCCATGCAAACGATAAACAACAGTGGCGATAGTGCAGAGACTTGATGAACACCGACAGTGATATCGAAAGTTGGGGAGATTCCGGCTGGGCAGCGTATTACACTAGTTACGTTGCAAGACAGAAGTTGCACCCATTTTATATAGGTTTCAGGAACCCCATAGGAGCGAAGAGCACACCAGATAAGGTCATGTGTGACTCTGTCAAAGGCCTTTTCTATATCTAGTAAGGCCATGTGTAAGCTCTTCTGTCTCTCTCTGTGCTTTTCCATCAATAGGCGTGTGGCATAGATTGCATCAGTGGTGCTGCAACCTTGAACAAAACCACATTGATTTGGTGTGACAGTGACAATATTTCTGAGCCTCCTATCCAGCACTCTTTCAAATATTTTCAATGTATGACAAAGGAGTCCAATAGGTCGATAAGACGAGCAATCATTAACATCACCTTTACGCTTCAAGATTGAGACTGTTATGCTAGTTGTTCATGCACGTGGGAGTTTATTTTCGGTGATGATCTGCTGGAAGAGCGTGGCAAGGAATTCTGCAGCAGGCTTCCCAAGCATTTTCCAGATTTCCGCTGGGATGTCATCTGGGCCTTAGCTTTCCCATTTTTCATTTTTTATGGCTGTTTGTACCTCGTCAGCTGAAATTTGGGGCACAGGCCCGAAGGTGGGATCCGGGCTTACAATAGGAGGATGTGGAAAATCTTTATTGCTTATATTAGAAAAATATTCTGACCATCGTTGAAGGATAGCTGTTTTGTCGAGCAGTATCTTGTTGTCTGAGCCTTTAATATGCATGACGTGTCCAATAACTTGAGTTGAGCGGTGGCGAGATTTGGCAATGCGATAAATGTTGTTCTCTCCAGATGGCGTCTCAAGCTGGTAGTACATATTTTGGTAACAACGGTCTTTTGCAGCAGCCATTGCTCGTTTTGCTGCTAAATTGTGCTCACGGTATCGCTGAAGGTCTATATCTAGACGGGAGTTTCACCAGATTTTATATGCTACCTTTTTCTCCTTGATTACCTGCTGGACGTGTTCTTCCTACCACCAGGTCTGTTTGTCAATGGAGCGTCGATTAGGTATGGTTTTACTCAGAGTCGTTGCTGCTTGATGTATCTGTTGCACAGCATCATTCCATATTGCACCCTTATTATACTGTTTATATAATAATGATTCATATTTTATTTTATGTTGTGCTGAAGTACATTGAGGCAGGCTGGAAGTTGCTACTTGGTGTTGTAAGATTTCGAGCACTCGACACAAGGGATGTATATTTAGCCAATTCCTGGAATAGAGAGGTCATCGAGCTGAACGCGTGAAATTAGTAATGACGTAGGAAGTCCTGGAACCTTTGTCTGAGAGTGTGCAAGAGAGAGAGCTGAGCCGGAGTGAGAGAGAAGGAAGATGATTTCTGACGTCACGAGGATGGAGTCTGTGAAACAGTAGCAACGAACTGAACTTGAATTGACGAATCAGGAAGATTATGCTATCCTATGGCTGGAAATTGGCGTGGTATCAGAATTGGAGGGAACTTGATATTTAATTAATCGAAGAGCGAATTTGATTCCGCACGGCAGTTCTGTAACCTGCGTGATGTGAGATGATCTTTGATACCAGTCACAAGTCTGTAGCTCTAGTTCTACGATTTATTATATCTTTATTGTACCCACTCTAGTGATTTATGCCAGTTTAGTATAAATTAGGCCACGGAGTTGGTCAAGGTGTTCTATTCTTTGGGTCTCTGAGGAGACAAGTCATGTCAGTTTGATTAGAGACGTGATTATATATCTGCAAGTTGAACTTAGTAATTTTGAGAGCAGACTACATTAAAATTTAATACTTTACATTTCAGAATGTTAATTACGTGTGACAAGTTACGTGTAGAATTAGAGCAATTATGCTTAATTAGGGAAATTGTCGTCGAGAGAAATTGCTCAGGGCATTGAGCGAAATTAGTAACTCATTAAGCAATTTTAGCCGGGATAGCTAGTGAATGTATTTTAATATTTGAACATTTTATTTCATCTGTAAGAAGACTGCAAGATGGTTGGCACCTGGCCAATAATTGGAGTGATGACCGTTCGATCTACCCAGATGGCAGTGATGACTGAGTAGAGACCGGCTGGGCCATTCACAGAGATATATGCTGAGTGATGTTCCAGTTATGGATAAGTACTAAACATTGTTTTATTCAATTATGGTAGACAGATTTTTGGCTGGGAACTTTGTATATATTTTGCTTGTGTTTTAATGTAGATTTAGGATTTTGTTTTGTTTCCGACACTCAGATGTAAATGTGTGATGACGCGTGACTACTTATTGATTTGTTTGTATTCAGTGTACATTTAATTAATGTACTGCGTGTACAGTGTTGTGATTATTTTGATTTTACGTGAACATGAGCTACGGATCGGGTGATAAGTGAAGCTGTATTAAAGTAAAAGTAAATAACAGAGATTGGGGGGAATAAGCTTCTTGTTTTAATTAACAGGCTATTTTTATTAATGAGTTTGCCATGTTGCAAATATTTGGAAGGAACCATCTGTTCTGTTTTTAAGTTAATTTATTTATTTATTTATTTTTGATGATGAAAGCATTTGAAATCTTTCAGTTTAAGCTTAGATCAGACGCGCCGAGTGTATGTGGAATATTTTTAGTGATTTTTTTAGGTGTGTCAAAAACCCGAGCGTGTGATATTTGTGTGTTGTTGTGTCAATTTGTGTGTATTAATTTGCGCGGAGGAAGTGGCATTGTGACCATTCCTTGACTGCTGCATTACGAATTGAACACTTGGACGGCCGCCATTTTGTTTTCATTAAAATGGCGGTGGTAGCAAATTTGATTTCATTTGGTTTGGAAATTGATAGGGGAGGAGGGGGGGACGTATTGATACACCCATACACATACAGACAGACACATGGGCATTTGACCAGTGTGCATCTCATAAGTCTACTTTCATTTTATACACAAGAAATCAGAATTATGTACCATTCATAATTCAAATAATCGATAAACATAATAATCTGAAGCCGATTCTTGCATATTTCTTCGACATAACCATGACATCGTGGTCAGTAGCCCTTTTTACTTGAGTGCGTGTGTAGAATTTGTCTGATAACCTGTGCCTTTACTAGTGTGTGTATTTGTAAGTGAGGGCGGTTTTGGTTAGGAAGCGGCCGTGGGCTCCAGTTAGGTACTATCCCAGTATTTGCCTGGAGTAGAAGCGGGGAATCCACGGAAAACCACTTCCAGAATGGCTGAGGTAGGAATCGAACACATCTATTCTCATATTTGCCTCACGAGGCTGAGTGTATCCCGATCCAACCCTCACACTAGAATTAAACTTCTGGCAGAGCCAGGAATTGAACCCGGTCCTCCGCGGTGACAGCCGGGAATACTAGGCACTACGGAACGAGGCAGATTGTTGCACACAATACAAGACTAAATGTGTTACTAAGAGCTAAGCCGGCCCCGTGGTGTAGGGGTAGCGCACCTGTCTCTCACCCGGAGGTCCCGGGTTCGATTCCCGGCTCTGTCAGGAATTTTAGAAGCTGACGTGGGGGCTGTAACGGGGTGCTTTCAGCCTCGTGAGGACAATTGAGTAGCTGTCTGACAGTGAGGCAACACCCCGGTCAGGAAACCCAAGTTTAACGGCTGAGGGGACCCGACTCACTGACCATGGGTCACCCCAATATCTGCAGGGCAAATGGCTGGGCAGCAATCGCTTGGTAGGCCTAGGCCCTTCATGGGCTGTAGTGCCAGGGGTTATTATTATTATTATAACTAAGAGCTAAATCTCTAACAATTCTTATTAGCTAACCCAAATCATCTACGGCTATCATACTCCGCCATCCCATTATCCAAGTTCTTGGCTATTTACTTTTTGTGGTTGTTAATACACTCTAGGGGGCTTGAAACATCTTTATCATCATCCCCGTGTAGTTGAGTGTGTGTAGAATGTCTCATAACCTGTGTTTCTGTGCTGACTCTAGTAGTGTGTGTAACTACAGGGTGTTTCTAAAGTCCCATTACAGGCTTTGAGGGCGTGTAATGGGGACCATAGGAACGTGTGTCTGGGAACCTACCGTCTTCCTCCTACCCACAGCACACGTTCACAGCTCCCGCTGCTTGTCGTCTGGGTCCAATTACAGGTGGGGCTCGATGTGACGACACAGACACCATGATCTGGTACACACAATCACCAATCCCTGGTCTTCCAACATCCACCACAGCCATAACCCGCGCCAGTAGGGCTTCCTCGGATTCCACAGGGGTCTCGTAAATCAAGGTTTTAGTAAGACCCCATAGGTAATAGTCTAGTGGTGTCAAGTCGGGTGAACGTGCCGGCCAAGCAACCAGGCCACCACGACCTATCCACTGTTGCCCAAATCTGTGGTGCAGATGATCTTAGACCGCAAGGAAAAAATGAGGTGGTGCGCCATCGTGCTAAAACTACAAAAATTATTTTGACGCACATGCAGTGGCACATCGTCTAAGAACTCATGCAGTACGTCTTCAGAGAATATCAAGTAGGCGGCACCCGTGAGATTTTGCGGAAGAAGGTAGGGGAAACAACCTAGGGGATATGGGACACCAGGTGATCGTTCATTGACGTACGTACTATTTTCAGTGGCGCTGAAAATGCAGGAGATTTGAACTTGTGCTGTGGTGGTTTTTGCGGGGAGCGGGGAGACGGTACGTTTCCGGACACCAGTTCCTATGCTAAACGTAACCGTCTTGGTCCCCCCCAAAAAATAGTTACAGTCAGTCTGGAATGATGCATACTACAAATGCTACACATGCTACAAAGGCAGGAGGACTCTTTCAACAAACTCCATTACCCGCGCGGGGAACGGAGAGCGGAAGGTGCACTCTGCTGCATAATGTCACGCGCTCTCCGTCTCCGTATCGCATAACGTCATAGCCCAGGTGTAAACTCAGACTCGGTGCATATGCACTGAACAACATGGTGACGTCATACGCTCTCCATCTCCGTATCGCATCTCATTTGGGTATAATCGTGTTGACCGACTGAAAAGCACCAAACTTTTGCTTACTAAGGCAACACTGAAATATGGCTTCAAACACCATAATGCCCAGTTGTTCTGTTATTCACGCATTTCGAAAGGAGAGTGAATGTTAAATAGTGGATTGAAACCGAAACTTCTTTAGATGTTTATTTGTGACTTCACCACCACCGTCACCGTCACTGGCTCATGAAAGGAAGGAGGACCAACTCGTGGCGAAATGACGAGCATGCTTTGCTGTCGCGCTGGAGGTCCGGGTTCGATTCCCACCTCAACCATCAAGGAAGTAGTTTTCCGGGGTTTCCAACTTCTACTCCATGCAAATGCCGGGTTGGCCATGGCCATCTTCTTCCCAATCCTCACTTGACTTACAATTACAAACACTAATTTAGCCATCACAATAAGATAGGTTATCAGACAAACTTAACACACACCCAACTACATGGGGCTACAAGGCCACAATGTCCCAAAACTTCTAAATAAATCAAGAATCACAACTAATGGACAGTGGTGGCTACGCTCGCTAAAGCGCAGCGTTAGGTCATGGGACCAAGCTCTCTGCCGACTCGGTAGGCGCGTGGGCTCGAGCCCCACCGTCGGCCGTCTTTGAAATGGTTTTCCGTGGTTTCCCCATTTTAAACACCAGGTAAGTGCTGGGACGGTACCTTCTGATAGGCCACGGCCGCTTCCTTCCACATCCTTGTCCAGTTTCATTCATCTCTCACCCCGGCGCGCAGGTCGCCCTCGTGGGTTGACTAGAAAGACCTGCACTTGGCCTCTCAGAAGGCCACACGACAAAAAATAAAAGCAAATGGAGTCCTTGAGAATAATCAAACCCGCCAATACACTGAAAAGATGATTAATAGACGTGTGATAGGCTATACGCACCAGCCAGGCAGAGCAGGACGACCGCCACAGCACGCATGGTCTGGAGGATATGGACACACTGACACTGATACTGATACTGATACCACAAGCCACCGGATATTGACACTTGACGCGTCTTATCTACACCGTTAAAAGAAGGTTTCTTTTATATAAACGGTCAATATACGAAGTACTGCACATACGTCATGCGTACACCTGATCTGCCAATCGACAAGATAACGAAATCAATAGGTACGATAACTTCCTAATTATGCCTAACAATATAGGCATTTCTCGGGGAGGATTGTCTGCTGCTGTTGTTGTTGTTGTTGTTGTTTCATATATCAGAAGATTAAGATATCGTGGTCTTAAGTTACATACACTTGGTAATATGTAATTTAGGATCAATCTAAAACCGATATTTTTTTGGTGTCTCTATTACAGGCATGCAAAATATGCCAAGGTCCTTTCGGTGTACCACTGCCAGTGTGCCCCTGGCGGCTGATGGCTGGAACTACGTGTACACAACAGCAGTGAGCTTGCATGTATGCTCGGACTCAAAATTAGTCTCGGTATGTTACTACGCTATTATGGTCAAGGCGTGGCGCGGGAGATCTTGGTGATCAGCCCCGTGTACTTGGGTAAGTGTCCAATTTGTCTGATTTAATGGTGGTTGCCCGAGACTTGAAATAAGGTACTGCACCCGAATTCTCCAATCTTAACCAATATCCGCTGCACTGTAAAGGATTGCAGACACGTAGATACCCAGCTCAAAATAACTTACCATTGTCTGCGAAGTAAAAATTAGGAATTCTAGGATCATACAGAGTATATTTATAAAAAGGAAATAGTACTACCAGCCTAGGTACAAATTTCTACTAACATTTACATTTAAGCAATTCGAGAAACTCCGATCTCGAGGGGTGATTAGGTCTATCTATAGTGAGCGCCTGTATCCTACCTAGCAGTACTATTTTCGGCGTTGACAAAATGAAAACGATGTCAGCTCAGATAAAATTGGCTAATTCGCTAAAGAGCGCTAGCCGTTTATTGTCCCATTGCAATACACACATGTCCCTAATGCATATCAATTACCAGTGTATTCCTGACACTACAAAAAAAATTAAAATTAAAATAAACTAAATCGTGGCAATTATACATGATGTCCTGAAAATGAAGGTTGGAGAATTCGGTAATCCGCTGATTCCTTCTTCTCTCATCCAAAAATATAGCATTCATTTGCTATTACAAAAATAAAACACAAAATTTTATTACAAATATTAAACTCGAGTGAAATTCCTCAGAACCTCCACTGAAATACGAAAAATTATGAAACGGCTTGGTTTCAAACATTACCCTATATTATACATTGCGTTTCATATTTGAACCGAAGTTCCACATCTAAATATGCAAGATCAAAGTTTACTAACTATTAAATATATATTCATATGTACAATGATTTGTGGTTCGCACAAGTATTAATTTCTGCGTTGAAATTATTCATTTTCTTTTCTCTAATATTCGTGAGTCTTTACTACTCAAACTTTCTGAACAATCACCATAACTTTATCGGTTGAAAGTATTAAATACTTGTCTAGATCAAAAGAACATAAGTGACAAATGTTTAAGTTCAGCACTGCTCTAACTTCCTTTCTACCATTTGATTATTAAATTCCGAAAATTCCTGAAATTCTTTGCTCGACTTACAATTACTTAAATAAACGTGAATATTCGAAGTGCATGGCATTTTACCTTCATTCCACACTCCTGTTCCAAAATTGCACAAACAATTATATTATTTCTTAAACACCCTGTACAGAACTTGCCCCAAATGCAATTAAATGATATCACCCTCGCTGTGATCAAAACTAGGAAACATGACTCCTTAGTCTCCTTTTGTGAAAATACGTAACTCATTTACGTCTACGATTCCTTTCTTGCTCGGTATTCCCAAATCTAAACCCATTTCAGTGCATTTTCTCAATCAATGCAAAGAAAATCAGTATCTTTATTAAATATCCACTACCATTGTGAATATTATTCAAGGAACAAACATTAACAAAACTCCTCTATTTTTATACAAATTTTTCTCGTGCCTATAAATTCAAATCTTTAACTACTTTCTGTACAGTTACTTTTATATCACCCTGTGATTTAACTTTCTTAACTCAATTTCACGTATTTAAATTCAGTTATTACATTATTGTAACTTTCAATGAATTGTCAGCAAGAATTCATAATTAATAATGATATAAGTGAGTCCTCTCTTCCTGTGAATACAAATTTCTTAATTTAATTCAGTTAAGTCCAGCTGATTTATTTTCAGACAATGGGTAGACTTATCTAAGTTGCCCTGTCTCTTCCTTCGTCTTTTAATTACAAGTGACTTAACAATAAAGTCTTAGCTATCTTCATGAATTTTTTTTATAAATTTTATTTAGGCTTTTTTTAATGCTCTAAATGTTTCATTTGACACATATCAATGTTCTAGGAACATTTCGTTACTAGGAAATATGGTTTATTACGTTTACAGCATAGTTCTACATAACTATCTGTTTCAATACAATGAATTTGGTATTTATTGATTTAATTGTCTATATCGATTATTTAGACTATCTTCTACCAGATTTTGTGTCGTGTAACAATCAATTATTGCACCCATTTGGTTTATAATAAATTTCTGACACTCAAATCAACATCATGAGTTGTCGAAATTTATTTGACATTTCGCGGCATAGCTTTTTAAATATACGGTACTTCGATGTTTCAATATACGTTCCAACGCTGTGCATAAAATAGATTTATTTAATTTAACGCAAGTATCAATGATTCTAAAGACCTTATAATGAACTGTATTTGACGTTGACTATAGCAATACGCTAATAAAATTTCGTCCAAATGACTGAACTTTGCAATGAAAAATAACTCCTAAGAAAATACTGATATACTGGATTAAAATCTACACAATTTTAAATAAAATGACAGAATTATACGGTTGGTCAATTTGGATAAACACAGAACATGACTACAATTCTACTAAATATATTTCAATCTCTTCACTACCTTGTGCTGACGTCGATCTCTGCTGGAATATGCCTTGTCTGGCAAGACAAATGTGCTTGAGCACATCGCACACAGCTGCGAGAACCGGCTGTGACGAGGACTGCTGGATAACCTCACAGTGGGACAAGGTCAGTCTCGGAACTGGCTTAGCGACCTCTTCCCGCACGGCAAGTCTCTCCCCCACTTCCTCACTCGACTCCCGCATGTTGTTAGGATCTTCCTTCTTTACCACTTCAGTACGCCTGCATCGCTTCTTAAGGTTGAAATTCGATTGTTCTATAAGTGTCTTTGAGAGTATACTGGATGTATATGAACTCGTGTTACGAAGTATAGATTTGTTCTGCATTTCTGCGCATCGCGTAGATGTTCGACTGTGCTATCCATGTTGTAGAATTCTGGATTCAACTTTTCATTTCTGTAGTCTCTACTTCCCTATAATGTGCATCTTAGCACGAAGTCATAATCAGGTTACTGATTAAGCCTGAATGACTTCCCCGTCGCCAATTCATAAACTGCATTGTGAATAGCTCTAAGGATATAGCTATTTTCCTGTAGTGAATTATTGCAGTTATCTGCGCTATATGTGTAGTAGCTTTGTATCGAAATACTGAAGTAACAAGCTGTGTTTCAAATACTCCACAGACTTGCTGTATGAAGCTTCCCTAAACGTGAGCGCAAATGAGCTCGGTCTCGTTCCTATAAGTGTGATACAAAATTACCAGCCTGCATACTGTGTTGGTCTCGGTCAGAATGTCGCTTGCTTCACGAGTCACGGCCTTCTAAACTCCGCGCTCCTTCTCACAACTTTCATTATACGTGGCACTGTCAATGAAGCCACTCGTTTCTAAACTAGCAGTCTTGTTCAGACCAGATCTGAATTTGGAATGAACGCTCGTTCTCTCAGCTCACATGAAGTTCGTCGCGCTTCTTCCCCTCTCGTGGTGTGACGCAACTCCACTCTTCCCTCACTCGTTGTGATCAGCCGCGGACCTTCTCCTCCTTTGTGACGTTACACTCACCTCTCGTGGTGTGACGCATTCTCACGATTGTAGGCCTCCCTACATTCAGATAATAAATACACAACCATTATTCAAATAATTCCTTATTTCTTTCCGGCCTTCCGTAATTGTTTATTTTAATGATGATGCATGGTATTACACTCTGTCTCAGCTTAAGATTTCCATATCTCCCAAATTTTAAGGAATAAGAGATTTTAATTCATTCTTTTTATTTTTCTGCGTCCCAGTTCGTATCCCGACTGGATCTTAGTGTTGGCCTTAAATAAATTCGGGCGCAGTACCATCCCGGCATTTGCCTGGAGGGAGTGTGGAGAAATCACTCTCAGGATAGCCGCTGTAAGCGCCTGGATCCCAACCTCCGATCTCTGGACTTCCTGCAACTCCCCATCGTGGTCGTGGTAAGTGATTCAACGCGTACGGCTAATTAAATAAGGCCCCTACACACGTCCCGACACGACTCCCCTACCCAACCAAACAGTCTAGTTTAGAAAAAGCACTTGTGGTGCTAAAGTGGTCTTAAAATGGCTCCGTATTTAACACGAAATCAAAAGATATGCGTAGCTTTGTGCGCAGTTATTATTTCAGATGATGAACGAAGAATGAAAAGACGAGTGTGGTCCAAGACGTGGTTGCAGAAGAGGAAATCTACTTTCCTTCCGCGCTTCTCTTCTGTAAGCGGCTCGCATGTTTTCCATTTTTTTATAACTCCCACTGTAGCAGGAGGTGTTATTTTTAAATAAATTTCCAGCAGTAAACTGTAGCATTCATTTCTCTTGTCTCTGTTGGAACAACTCTCATCTTCGACGTCCCATAAACACCGGCACTTCCTCCAACATTCGAGGAACTCGGCCATAGTCACTTTTTCCGCGTCCATTTTCGTCAAATGTTAATCGACAAGAGTCTGAAGGGTCGGTTGGGTAGTGGAGTAGGGGCAACCTGACATAGAGAATGGTGGGGGATAGGGCGGTTGGATAGTTCTCCCGACTCGACCACCCTAATCTTGGGCCTGACAGTTTTCACCATCCGCCAAGCCTACACACGATCCAACTGTCGGGTCAACCGCTGTCAGGCCCTAGATTAGGGTGTTGGTGTCGCGACGTGTGTAGGGCCCTTTTTTAGCCACGGTGTGCGTTTCTTTGAGACCTATCCACACTACCAAGAATATACATTGTGTGTTGAATGTGGACTTTCGCTTTAAATTTCACATAAAAAGTAGCATGCACGTGAGTTTGTTGCCTGTTGGGTGAGCGATATTAGGATCTACAATGGACGGGAACTTATGACTTCAGAAACTAACTGCACGATCACGCACACATTACTCAACTATTCCACTTCCCCTGTAATTACCTCCACACTGCAACTGTGCTGCAGGGGTAATCACTTCGATGGTCTTCGAAGAAGTCGGCAAGTCATGTGTGTTGAATATATCAATTTTTTTCGTACGTTCATACGCGAGAATACCTTCACACTGGTGTACTTTAATCAAATAATTAGGCTAATTAAATTTAGCATCAATATTGAGAGAACAAGGATTGCAGTGGTTGTTTAGAGTCCTAAACACTATTTGGGAAGAAGAAAAATACCAACAGACTGGACTATTTAAGAAAGGAGACAGACGGAAACCTAGCAACTACAGGGAAATTACTCTTCTATCTCATGGCCTGAAGATAATGGAACGAATCATAGAATACAGATTAAGAATTATCATTGAACCACAGCTTGAAGGAGAGCAGTATGGTTTCAGACCGAACAGGGCAACAACAGATGTGATATTTTCTGTCAGGGTGATTATGGAGAAGCACTGGGAAAAAGGAGAAGACATAATCTTCATTTTTCTAGATATTGAGAAGGCTTATGACAGTGCACGGATAAATACAATCTGGGAATGCCTTCAAAATAGATCAATACCATGAGCTTTAATAAATAAAGTGAAGATGCTATATGAACACAGCCAGAGTTGTGTCCAAATAGGTGATGGCTATTCAGAGTGGTTCGATATTAAGGAGGGTGTACAGCAAGGCAGCGCTCTATCACCATTTTTATTCATTACTGTAGTGGATGAAAAACCGACAGTAGTGTCTACGCTGGCTAAAGCGCAGCATTAGGTCATGGGGCCAAGCTCTCTGCTGCCTCGGAAGACGCTTGGGTTCGAGCCCCACCGTCGGCCGTCCTTGAAATGGTTTTCCGTGGTTTCCCATTTTCAACACCAGGCAAGTGCTTGGACGGTACCTTCTGACAGGCCACGGCCGCTTCCATCCACATCCTTGCCCAGTTTCATTCACCATCATTCATTTCATCTCTCATTAACTCCTCTCATGAGGTTGGCGTCAGGAAGGGCATCTGGCCGTAAAAACCATCGCCACAAAGACTTCCATCGCATCTCATCCCCGACCCCGTTGGAAAACGGGATTAATACGGGGTAGACATACTGTAGTGGATGAAAAAATGAAGAGAGTTAAGAGACTCAATAAGACCTCTGAGTTCAAAGCTTTAGCATTTGCAGATGATGTAATATGGGGTGAAGATGAGGCTGAAATACAACAGAAGCTGTATGATTGGAATGCTATATTCAAGCAATTTGGTCTGAATATAAGCAAGTCCAAAACGGGTAGTGATGCCCGTTAGTCGACAAAACATCTGTACTAACATCGCTCTGAATGGTACAAAGTTAGAACAAGTACATCAGTTCTGTTACCTTGGCAGTGTAGTGTCTACTGATAACCAACCATCTGCAGAAATCACTAGTAGAGTTCAACATGGAGCACAATTTTATCATCTCGTGAGAGGGCTTCTTTGGGACAAGCAAGCTCCTTTAAGATCAAACGAATACTCTACAAGAGCTTCTTTGTACCTGTTACTACATATAGCTTAGAAACCTGTACCCAATCCAAGAGAAATAACAGCAAACTACAGGCGGTGGAGATGAAGATTTTAAGAACTATGATTCAGAAGACAAGGAGGGACAAACTAAAAAATGATAAATACGCCATCTTGTTCAAGTAGAACAATCTCATAATGAGATCTGAGCTGAAGCTAGGCTGAAATGGTTCGGTCATCTCAAAAGAATGGACACTCAAAGAACAGCTACAGTGTGGTTTGTGAAAGAACTGAAAGGCAAGAGACCAAGAGGTCGACCGAGGAAAAGATGGATCGACCAGGTTAGAAATGATCTTGCAGGGAGAGGTCTGGATTTGTTGTGGATCATGGAGGAGGAAACGTTCTTGGAAAGAACTAAATGGAGAGTACCCGGGACTTGGGGCCGGTTCATGATGAACACACTGCTAAATGTTTACTAGCTTCAATGGGAATACACTTCAACTATCAGTCATCTTACAATAATAATAATAATAATAATAATAATAATAATAATAATAATAATAATAATGCAACTGCCATACCTCTCATAGTGTATCTACCAATGAAACATGGCGTTTCTTTCTCTGAAATGATACCAGTGCCATCGATGGTATTGCCTAAAAGTATGAAAAATCACATTAATTTGTAAATTGCTTCCTCAATGGAGTAGAGGTAGAGTGTGAACCTCCTGATTCCAAGATCACTAGTTCTAACCCAGTCCAGGGAAGGCGGGGAAAATCCACTCCAAGTCGTACAGTGTTGGTTCGTAAACGAGTTCTTGTATTATATTTGGGCATGGCATGACAACATTAATGCCATCTCATCCACAGGTCACTTTCAGTTTCTTTGTAAAGTAGCAGTGCAAGTGGAACGTCGGAAATTGCCTACGATATACACTAGGTAGCTGAGGTGATACAATTTTTTTTTTAAATCGTTTCGGTCGTCTATGGACCACGTTATTTCAACTGCCTTTTCCCTCGTTCTTTCACATTGGCCCAGTATTCGCGCATTCTTCTTCGGTGAGCTTCCCTTCGTTCTTCGGTCCACTTCTTGCCAGTTTTCAATATAGGTTTTGGCTGAAAACTCCGTATCTCCCCAAGTTTCTTCTTCAAAGAGTCACGTTCCAAGATGTCCTCATGTGATATCCCCAGTTCTTGTAGGTCTTTTTCCACCTCTGTAAACCAGATCCCTTTGGTTTTCTTTCCCACAAAGTAGGCACAGATTCGATTGGACAATCTTCCGGAGTTCATTCGTGTTAAATGGCCATAAAAGGAGAGTCTTCTTTTGCGAATGGTGTCCGTTATTTTCTCCACATGTAGATAGAGTTCATCGTTGTGTCGTCTTCTATACTCTCCTCGTTCCTTGACCGGGCCCAAGATCTTTCTCAGAATCGTCCTCTCTTTGGCTTCGAGTTGTTCTGCCAGGCCTTTCTTATTCATCGCCAGGCATTCTGATGCATATAACGCCTCCGGGCGAATAACGGTAACGAAGTGCCTCAGTTTGGCCTTGAAGGACATTGATCGTGATTTGTAAATGTCTTTGGTTAAATGGTAAGCCATTTCCATTTTGCTAATCCGTGCCACGAAGGCTTCCTTTTCACGAATGTTGGGTTCAATCCATTCACCCAGGTATTTGAATTTCTCTACCTGTTTTATTTGTCCTCCATTCTCCGTAAGTTCTCTGGGTTCCGACTTGATGTTCGTTATAAACTGCGTTTTCTCAAACGAAATCTGAAGACCTGCCTTTGCTGCTTGCACCTGTAATTGATTGATTTGTTGTGTGGCTGTGTCAAGAGAATTAGAGAAAATTGCAACATCATCTGCGAAAGCTAAACAGTCGATTGTCAGGTTTTTGTTCTTACAACCTAGTCTGACCCCATTCTCTATACCATCCTTACACAATTCTTTATGCCATTCTCGAATAACTTTCTCAAGAACACAGTTGAATAAAAGAGGCGAGAGCCCATCTCCCTGTCTCACCCCTGTCCGTATTGCGAAGGATTCAGAAATCTCTCCCCTGAATTTCACTTTGGAAGCCGTATCCAATAGGGATTGGTGAATGATTGCTCTTGTCTTATTATCTAAACCAAATTCTCTTAAAACCTGGATCAGGGTACTTCGATCCAGCGAGTCGTAAGCCTTCTTGAAATCAACAAAAGTCACAACAAATTTCTTACTTCTCAGATTCATGTACGATAGAATTGATTTTAGATTCATGATTTGCTCAACACAAGAGCGCCCCTTTCGAAATCCACCTTGGTATTCGCCCAGGTGTTGATCGAGCTGTGCTTCCGCTCTCGTTTGAAGCGCTTTCGCGAGAATCTTGTATGTTATCGAGAGGAGTGATATGCCACGATAGTTGTTTACGTCCGCTTTATCACCTTTCTTGTGCAGGGGATGAATTAGGGCCGATGTCCAATCACTGGGCAGTTTCTCTGTTTCCCAAATCTCCCGGATGATATCCGTTAGCTTGTCGACTGGTTTTTCACCTGCGTATTTCCAGAGTTCGGCAACTATTGAATCCTCACCTGGTGCTTTATTGTTCTTAAGTGAGTGAATGATCTGCTTGATTTCTTCCCTAGTTGGTGGACTTGAGTCTGGATTGACGAGCACATTACTGTGAAAGGAAAATTTCGATGTTGGAGCCTCACAATTGAGAAGGGACTCAAAGTATTTCGCCAGGATCTGGCAGTTGTCTTTGTCATTGTAAGCAACTTTCCCATCGGGATTCCTAAAGTGAAGACTGGGTGGTGTGTATTTACTGAGATTTTGCTTGAAGGTTTTATAGAAATCACGGGTGTTGTTCTTTTTGAAATCTTGGTCTATCTGTGCCAACTGATTTTTTTGGAATGCTCGTTTTATCCCGCGTATGGTTTTATCAGCCTGCTTTCTCACGACCAGGAATCTCTCTCTGTTTTCTTCATTCTTCTGTTTTTTCCATCGCAACCAGGCAAGCCGTCTTTGGTGAATGGCATCGTCACATTCATTAGTCCACCAAGGATGCCGCCTCAACTTTGTCAGTGGGATGGTTTCCTGTGCCGTTTCAAGAATTGCTTCTTTGAGTTGTTCCCAATTCTGTGGCTCAAGTGTTTCAAGTTTCTGACTGAATTCGCTTTGTGTTTTCAGTTTTTCCACATCAAACCTGTTGATCTTTCTTCCCTGAAATCTCTTGGTGGATCTTGGAAGAAGTTTTAATTTTATCTTTGAAAGATAGTGATCAGAGTCAAGATTCGCGCTTCTTAAGACTTTTACATTCTGGATTTATCTACGAGATTTACGAGAAATAGCAACGTGGTCAATTTGGAATTCACCGAGATGGGGATTTGGGGATGTCCATGTTTTCTGTTTTGCAGGAAGTCGTTTGAAAGCGGTTGACTTCATCACTAGGTTGAACGCCTTGCACAACTCCACTAACCTCTCTCCATTGCGGTTTGTTCTTCTGTGGGCCGGGTATTCTCCGATAATATTCTTGAATTTCCTTTCCTTACCGAGCTGAGCATTGAAGTCCCCAAGAAGGACGATGATGTGTTCCTTGGGAATCTTGGATAGAATATCTTCAAGCTCTTCCCAGAATATTTCCGTCCCTTGTGGATCGATTCTTTAGCTTGATTAATTGGGGCATGGACGTTCACCATGGTGTAGATTTTATTTGTGCTCCGAAACGAAAGGATCGAGACTCGACTGTTGGGGGACGTGAAGTTGGTGATGGATTCTAAAATCTTCTTACTGACCACAAATCCTGTGCCAAGGTGGGGAATGGATTTTACTACACGTTTTCCGACTTTACCTTTGAAGATTCTATACCCCTGGGAGTCAAAAGCTTCTTCATCAACAAATCTTGTTTCCTGAATTGCTGCGATCAGGATTTGATGATGTTGTAGGGTGTCAATCAGTTGTTTCAATTTACCGGCCTTCATAAGGGAGTTCACGTTGAATGTTGCGAAGAAGTTGCGTCGTTTGTGTCTGATCTTGTTTGTAGGAGTCTCCGATACCTCCAACCATGTCGTTGCAGGCTCCCCAGAGTCCGAAGGCCTGCATGCGTCGTGCAAGACGACGGTGAATTGGTTACCACCTGGGGTAGTTGCTTCAGCAGACGTTTCCTCCATGCTTTTCACAGTTGAAAAAACTGTAGATAGGGGGCCAGTGATATTGCACACTGACCAATGTACTGCCAAGGTTGTGAGCCTTGGAGTCCCCAGCACTGATCGGCTCGCCGACCCAGCTTCCCGCTGGGATTGGTTTCCCAACCTTCCACTGGGTTGCTCGGCTTAACAGGGGGCGCCTCTTGTAGGTTACATGCTGGAGTTGGAGTGAAAGAGGCTAAGTTGGATTCTCTTGCTGAATCCAATATGTTTAAGTCGCAGCTGACATGCAACAACGCATTTCACTCCCATTAGCCCAGAGCCGTAAGGACTCCTCCCAGGTTGATTATTATTATTATTATTATTATTATTATTATTATTATTATTATTATTATTATTATTATTATTATTATTATTATTATTATTATTGCCATTATGTATGGTTGTTGTTTGAGTCTTCAGTCTTTTGACTGGTTTGATGCAGCCCTCCATGCCGCCTCTTAGAATTCAAAGAATGAAAGTTTGAGCCGAACATTCACATATTCTGACCTGTGGTACTAGTTCAGTATTTTTCTAGTAGTGAGTAAGATAAACCCAGGAGTAAAAGTAAAAGTCAGGAAGGCCTCTGTTTGTATTGGATTTCAAACGTCGGACTCTGAACGCCAGATATCCAGTGCAACCGTGGTGCGTGTCTTAGATCAGTCGGCTACACTGGTTGGTGTTCTTGAAAGCACTCAGGTTCGAGCAGATAAGTTAGCCTTATGTCTCGTATGTGGTAGAGGTAGTGTGTTAGTTAAATGTACGTATCTAGTACATAACAATGTAAAGTGTATCTACTGTACTTTGAATTATTGAAGTTACCATTGCAAAGATCTAATTTAGCTTAGAGTCGTCTGAAATGAAGTGACTGTTATCACACTTAACCGGAGCAATACCAACAGGAGGGGAGGGGTTAGTTCTGTATTCCTTTAAAAAGTAGTATATTTTCACTAAGCAACCATCGCACAAAATGCTGCAGTTGTTGTCTTAGCTCTGCCCTCTGAGTCTGACCCCCCTCCCCTCCGTTGGTAACATAGGGCTACGTAACACTTGGTTATTTCACATTAGACGCTTGTTCATTATTTGAATACTTAAAGAATTTTAACTATAATGCTTTCATTGTTCAAATATTTGTAATAAGCAGAAAATTACTTCTGACAACTATGTTTTGATAAATACTTGTGTTGTAAAGCGTCATGTGTTACATTGGTGGGTATAAAGAACGTACGTTGGGGAAGATAATCCATATTTTTGAACTGATTCCGTTGAAACTTTGACCACATCTCACATGAAACCCAACCATCATTTTTTTGTATAAAAGCTTTGTTTCCTGCTTTCAGTAATGTGAATTTTTGAAAAAATTAAAATGACAATTTTTCAAAATGTCCGAAATTTCCTAAATTGTATTCAATCATCAAATATCTTTTGTTGGGTTCGTCTATTTAACGCACACAATGTTAGGAACTAGCTGCAGCAGGCAGAGTGTAGGATTTTCTTTTCAATTTTCAAAACAAATTGCAATTTTATTATTTCTTAAAATAAACAAGTTGGCTAAGTTTTTGGAAGTATTCAAATATCGCTAGTTCACAGCATTCCTACATTCATGAGTTTCAATTTGATGTATTAATAATATTCCTACGTCAAGTTTTCATGTTGATGTTGATTTTGTTAATTTCAAAGGTATAACATGTTAAAGAATTTGACCTCAAGCATAGCATAAATAAAGTTACACATTTGAGATATGACCAAATAAACCCACTTCGACATATTAAAACTGCCCTGCTCCATAGGAAGGACCCATCTTTTCTTCTTTCAGTTTTCCTCTGCCCATCAGATACCGTTTTCTTTGTCCGATTTGTAGGAATGGGTCTGCCTGGAAATTTCACTCGAAACTTATGTCTTGTTCTAGGGCACGATTTCCGGCACTTTATGTACGTATTGTGCAGACAATATACACTTTCACGAAACGAATATTTCACATAAGGCATTACAGCACTACCACACAATCACAATAAAACACCCGGCTAAGAGATTCAAACGTACAGGTTCAGTAAACAATATAAATAGACGTAAAGGTTGTTATTTCCTTACTGAAGCTAAATTAACTGGAGTAACCGGAAACATCATAAAGAGATGCCGGTTATGTTTGGCAGTGGATGGGGAACATTTTCAGCATCTACTGTAAGCATGGTGAGTAAAAATGCATGATACTGATTTTAAGGCTAAATGTCCCGACACTTTGGTAAAAAAATATTTCAACAGATGGCAGCACAAGCGAAGATTTTTTTTTTTTTTTCATGGAATGGGAGATCCGATCTGCGATCTGAAAACTGCTATGTACTCTGTCTAGTAGCAGAATTGATATTAATTCATTGCTTACTTTTTAATTTCAAAAATAGGAAAGTTGCTGTTTGTTTTTCAAATATCTGATTCATCATCATCATCATCATCTTCATTTCCCCTTTTCCAGTTGCCACTGGGTGGGGGCAAATATGGTTCCTCTCCACTTTGCTCTGTCGTTCCACCATTCCTCCTCCGACACAGTGTTCCAATCCTGGTTCCGTTTTCTAATACTATTCTCCACCGAGTCCATCCAACGCATTCTTGGTCTTCCTCGTCCTCTCTTCCCTGTCATCCGTCGCTCCAGTGCTCGTCTTGGTAGCCTTACTTCATTCATCCGTTTGACATGTCCAAACCATCTCAATCTGTTTTGCTCCAGTTTGTCATTTAGTTTCTGTACTCCCAGTTCTTTCCGTATAACTTCATTTCTCACTCTGTCCCTCCTCGTTTTCTTGACCATACTTCTCAGGAATCTCATCTCAGCTGCTTGTACTCCGATCTCATCCCTCATAGTCATTGTCCAAGTTTCCGCTGCAATGACATTATAGGAACATAATATGCTTTGTGCTTAACTTCTTTAGCCTTAATTGGTATATCCTTGTTCCATACTACTCCCCGTACCTGTTGGTAGAAAGCACTCCCGAGTTGTATTCTTCTGCTAATTTTCAAATCTAGTCTTCCATCTTCAGTCAGTTCACTTCCCAAGTATTTGAAGTGTTTCACCACTTCCACTTCCAATTGCTTATCTCTGACTTTGATTACTCCTTTTCCTTCTTTCTTATCTCTACTCATCACCACTGTTTTACCCTTCTCCACATTTATCTTCAATGCCCATTGCTCAATTTTTTCATTTATTACGTCTAACTGTTCTTGTACCTCCATCTCATCCTCGCCCCAGATCACAACGTCGTCTGCAAACAACATTGCCTTCATCTTTACCCTACTATATTCTTTCATTGCTGCCTTCATGATGTCATCCATCACCATTACGAACAATAATGGTGACAACACACTTCCTTGCTTTAGTCCGGTGTCAATTTTAAACCATTCTGATGTTCCGACTCTAGTCTTCACACTACTGTAGCACTCCATGCGCATTCCTTTTATCATGTCTCTCAGTTCCTTGCCTATCCCCCTATTTGTTAAGCTTTCCCAAAGTTTTGTTCTAGGGATGCTATCATAGGCCTTTTCTAGATCAATAAAAGTCATTACCATATCCTTCCCATATTCCCAACTCTTTTCAATGTTCTGTCTCAGAACGAAAATATCTGATTAAAATTCGAAAAAAAAACGGGTAATACGAAAGTTGAGTTTTACTCACTGATTCCAAAGCCGTATCGAAAACCTAAATCGGTCGAATAGAATCGTCGGGATCACTTTGGGAATAAAAGTGTTACTGGATTTGCATCAAAAGGCGCGGCAGTAGAACTAGGTCGTGGAGAGCGTCGTCGGGGAGGGGAGGGGAGCGGAGCTCGAGTGATTTGAGAGAGCGATGACCTTACCTGACGGTATCGAATTCCCGAGCATCTAGTCCAATGTTGCGATTGACTGTGCTGGTTAGTTCTGAATTATTGTCAAGGTCTGGATATTTCTGAATGATCCTTCGATATTTTACCAGTTCCTAGTTACGACTTCTTGTTTTTAGTTTAGTATTATTTTTAATGCCCGTTAGGTGTTCTATTTTTGGCATTTTATTTTCGTACAGTATTTCTGGTAGAATAGATACCCCAGGGTAGGTAAAAGGGACGTAAAACCAATACCATTAACCAGAATAGATACATGTACAAATAGGTAGGCTACGACTGGTGGACAGCATTACGGTCATCACGTGGAGTATTTTTTTCCTTTTTTGTTGAAAAATGGAGCCACCAGCAAAACCGATTCAAGGGCGTTCCACTAAATATCAGGGGAGATTGCGACTAAGTACCAAGAAAAGGAAGCCAGGCCCTAAAAAAAAGCACACACACATCTACACACCCGTAAGTTGCTTTTTTCCTAGTTTATGTTTGAAATTATATATTTCTTTACGCTTGCATTAGAGAATTTGTAATGTACTGAGCGGTTATGATTTCACTTATATTTTACCCGTAACCTACAAGTTGTATGACTAAACGTCATCCCGCAATCTGCAGGCTACATGGCTGAACAGCGCAGCGGTTGCTTGGTAGGCCTAGGCCCATCATGGGCTGTCGCGCCACGGGTGTAGTTTGTTTTTTACTTCTAATACATAAATGTAGGACTACTATTCAGTGTCAACTTTTTTTCAGAGAAGCAAGTTCGACTTCAAATGAAAACAATGCGTTGTGTGGAAAAATAAAGGCGTAGCGATTGTGAAAATGGAAAATTGGTTTCCGGAAATACCGGATTGGATTGGGATTCATAAAGATTGCAAACAGTACTTTTGCACTACCAGCGGGCAAGTTGAAGACAAACAGCTAACTGCAGACCAAACTAATGCTTGTGACAAGGTGCGTTCCTGCTTGCAGCCCCTAATTGCAAAACATTCCCAGCTAGTATCAAACACCACCAGCAATTCTGCCGAAAATGATATGTCCCTTGTTGCAAAATTCACGGGAAGTAACCAGATCAATCGAGGGAAACGAGGTTTCTTCACTCATAGAACCAAAGTTGCCGGGCTGGACTTTCAGTTTGGGCCATCCTGGCACTATAAAACAATGAAATAAGTTTAAAAAAAAAAAGAAAAACCTGCCACAATAGTGAAGGACACTGCACTCAGCACAAAGAGAAGAAGAGCAGTTTGCCGTAAAGGTTTACTTGCGTCGCGAGAAGGGAAAAGAATGTCCCGACAACAGTCTAATGAAATGAAACATGCTGTCTCACGTGAATATGGAAACCGATCAATGCAGTTGGATTTCGATGAGGTACTGTTGAGAGAGTTTAATGATGAGAAGATGAAGCAACTAACGCTTAGTGAAGGCCATATACAAAAACTGGAAAAGGAAAAGGGCCAAAGGGAAAATGAAAAGTGGCACACAGCTAGAAAGGACAGACTTACGGCATCAAAGTTTGGATATGTATGCAAGTGGAAACCTACTTCGAAATGGGCTCCAGTAGCAAAAAATATTCTGTACGGCGAATTTCACTCAAAAGCAATGCAGTATGACTGTTATAATGAGCGAATTGCAAAATGAAATTTACAGGAGAAATCGGTAGAAAAGTCGACGAATGTGGTCCTTTCGTACATAAAACTTATGAGTTCTTAGGTGCCTCCCCAGACGGATTAATAGGAGACGACACTATAGTCGAAGTCAAGTGCCCTTATTCTGCGCGGAATATGACCATACTTGAAGCCTGCAAAATGCTAAAGGGATTTTGTTTGGCAGAAAGTAAGCGAAAAAGAAAGCCTAGAGAATGTCAAGAACAGTCCCATTCAGAAGTGAACAAATTGATAACTCTCTAACACTCACATGATTTTTATTTCCAGATCCAGGGCCAGTTGGAAATAACACAGCGGGAAATATGTAATTTTGTTGTATGGACGCCTAAGGACATAGAAACAATAAAGAGGGACGAACATTTCTGGAGACAAAAAAATGCTTATGTAACTGACATTCTGATACGAGAAAATCTTGTTGCCTGAGATCATTGATTCCAGGATGACCAGATCAATGGATATAAGAGAACCTGAGATGAAGTAAAATACTGAGTGTGTGTACATCATGAAACGTTATCTTTGATATGGGCAACATTGAAGCATTGCTTTCAAGAACAGGAAATAATTAGGAATAATATATTTTTTGTTTATAGTACGCAGTACTAGTGCCTGTGCTAACAATAGGCAGATGAGAATATCTTAGGAACTTTAATTCTATAGGCCTATATGTACATAATAATTTTGGTATGCATTTTCATAATTTGTTTATCGTAGTAAATTGTCCTACATAAATGAACTTTTATTATTACTTCCATGGAAATTGAAGTAAGTTACAGTGATTGGCCTCACGGAGTCGTTTCAGATCTCATGAAAAAAAAAGGGAATTAGAGTCAAAAGAACCAAAGACCCTTACGAATCACCAAAATGTATGTATGTATGTATGTATGTATGATGTAGGTCTATGTGCGTGCGCATTTGGCTTCTTATAAATCGATAATAGCTGGTTCCATTGATTTGAAATTTTCACGGTTTGTGGTCTTGTTTGTTATGTCTGGAACACGATACCTAGAGTTGGACGTCCGCATCGGATGGTTTTTAGAATAGATATTCCCAATAAACCTGAACACGAACATATCTTGTCATCTTTTTTTCTAAAATATCAAGAGCGTGCTAACTACAAACCAGTCATATCTTTCTATACAGTATTCAATTTTGCATCGAGTGAAACCAGTCGCTGCTCTGTGCGGTGAGAATTATGCCCTACAAAGTATTACTAATGTCGGAACAATATGTTTTTTGTTCGGGAGTTTATCCTCAAATAACTCCAAAACTGTTACCTAAAAGGAAATACAGCGCTGTCAGCATCTATCTTGAGTGTGTTTTCACCGGTTTTACCACACTCCCTCCAGGTAAATGCCGAGATAGTACCGTACGTGAAGCCTCAGGGCACCTGCCCCATCCCTGACTCCAATACAGTTACACACATAATCAACTACACGGGACTGATGATGATAATAATAATAATAATAATAATAATAATAATACATATAATAATAACGTTATTAGAAGCCTCCGTGGCTTAGGCGGCAGCACGCCGGCCTCTCACCGCTGGATCCGTGGTTCAAATCTCGGTCACTCCATGTGAGATCTGTGCTGGACTAAGCGGAGGCAGACAGGTTTTTCTCCGGGTACTCCGGTTTTCCCTGTCAAAATTTCATTCCAGCAACACTCTCCACTATCATTTCATTTCATCTGTCATTCATTTAATCATTGCCCCAGAGGAGTGCGTCAGGCCTCGGCAGCCGGCACAGTTCATATCCTCGCCGCTAGATGGGGGCTTCATTCATTCCATTCCTGACCCGGTCGGAGACTGGAAGCAGGCTGTGGATTTTCATTTTTTCATAATAATAACGTTATTGGTTTTACGTCCCTTTTAACTACTACGGCTTTTAGAGACGCCGCTGTGCCGGAATTTTGTCCCGACGGGGATCTATAACGTGCCAGTAAATCGAATGACACGGCTCCCTCGCATTCGCGCACCCTCAAATGCCAACTGGCTGCACCAGGATTCGATCCTGAAACCTTGGGCACAGCAAGCGAGAACGTTACCGCAGCGCCACGCAGTCAGCCAAATGTACTGATGACCAAGATGTCCCAAGCTCCTACAATGTATTATTATCTACAAGAACGACAACAACAAGAATGTTTGAGGAAGTAAGAAAGGTAACACATTGTGTCGACGTTACATAGGCTAAGCATGACACGACTACAGTATCATTTTATTGCTCAGATATTGTTCCACGACTAGGCACTTGTACACGTAACTTGCCGAACTAAAATATATATGACATGAGGAAGACAACTCCTTCCTGTCGTCAAATCGTCCCCTTCTCCCTCCGCCCTGTCAGCGTGTTCATCATTTTCCTTGCGCAAGAGATCTTGTGAAGCCGCGCCGCTATCCCTACCACCCTTTTCAAAACAATTCCCAAACTAATGCTGTCGATTCCATTCACCCGATGTTAATTCTGAAAAATGCATTGGAATCAGGAAATAAATCGCCGTTTTCGTATTACCAGGTTTTCTTCATATTTTAAGCAGAAATATAAAAACTGTTTGTAACTTTTTTGTTTTTCACATTTTGGAAAATGCATCGAATTAATATCAATTCAATTGCAGTCTAGTATACATACAGTAGTGGTTTTCAGATCGCAAATACGAGCTTTCGTTCAAGAGAAAACTGACAAAAGAAATTGTCTCGCTTTGGTGCTGCTACGTGGTGTCAGAATTACAAACTAAAAAACGGGACATTTAGCCTTAAGCACCGTACATATGTGCACGCGGCAGTCGGCAACTGAGCCGTCACTGGCGGAGCGCGTGAGGGAGAATGTCCTTGCCAAACAAATATGAAGACCCTGTATTATACATATTAGAAGCTATTTTTCAGTGTTGCCTTTGTATCTACTCTCAGTCGGTCAACATGAGTGTGTTACAATTAAGTTCCCAGTGCCTGAAATAAATGACATAAATGTATTGCTTATACACGGTGGCCAAGTGTGCTAACGCGCTACCTCGTGCCTCGCTGGTATCGAGAGGGCGTGGGTTCGAATCCTACCTCAGCTGTCCTGAAACTGAAATTTTTGGTTTCCATTTTCACCACCAGGCAAATGCCGAGACGGTTCCTCTCCACAGACCCATGGCCCTTCCCTGACCGTCCCTTAATCAAACCCAAGTTAGCGGTCTCCTGGGTGATCGGCCTGTCACCATCCCCAGTTGTATCTGCTAACGAAGTGTGTTCAGCTGCCAGACACAGTGGGTGGAGCCGAGGTTAAGCAATTAATAGAAACATTTCTGAACTAATACCCTCCATTTAGTGTTCAGTGTATAGGACCACCAACTGGAGGGCTGTTAGTGTATACATAACTCATGTAGTTTATTTCAGACACTAGGAAATTAACTTGTGTTGACCGATTGAAAAGCTTCTAATAATCTGCTAGTGTCAATAACGCTTGGTGCGGAGTGTACTTACCTTCCCTCTTGCCCCACAGTTGTCGTGACACATAGACAGACAGAGCACTCACTCCATAACGACAAAGAATCATTAGCGCATTAATAGTCAGTGTTTCCGCATGTAAACAAGTTAACCGAGGATAATATTCACTGTAAATATACACGTCACGTGACGATACAAAGCGAGCAGCAGCATGCTTCAATCGTCCAACGCTGCCAGTCGCATAGCAAACAGTGACATGGAGGCGTCAAACGAAGAGCAAAGAGGTGTTGTTCGGTTTCTGACAGCGAAAGGAGTAGGGGGAACGGACATTCATCGCCGAATGTCACAAGTATATGGCGAACACTGCATGTCCCATGCAAGGGTCAAGGCGTGGCGTGGCCCAAGCGCTTCAGGGAAGGACGGTCTAGGGCACCCCCCTGCATTATCGATGACAACGTCCAGCTGGTTGATGCACTCGTTACCCAAGACCGCCGAGTGACGGTGAACGCCATAGCCGCCGTGGTCGGAGTGAGCGTCGGAAGTGTGCACACCATCATGAAGGAACGACTGCACTTGCGCAAAGTGTGTGCCCAATGGGTGCCCCACAGTCTTCAACCACACCAGGAAGCATGTCGAATGGCCTACTGTCTTGGTCTTGGATGGACGATTGATGCATGTTGCTGCTCGCTTTGTATCGTCACGTGACGCGCACGCGTGCCCTCTAGCGACAGGCTGTGACCTTCCACGCTCTGGTCGGAACCACACCTCGTTACACACGCCACGATTAGCCGATGTCGTCACCGGTTTGCGCATTACAGCCTCCGGCTCGTTACTTTTTGAACGCACCTTATAGTTTAATTAAAGTTTCTTACAAAGGTTGTTGATACATTCAAGTAAAGACCTAACTCCAGCATCCACCATTTCTTACCATTGCTTGGAATCGAACCGCTCAGAGCTTTGCTCCCCCAGCCGGTAGGTTTGACGGGTCAGGAGTCAATAGTCGCATTATATACAACCACAGTGAAGATACTGTAAACTCGCAAGAATCTCAAACAATAATACAGTACATCTACAGTATAGCCCGACCCAGCGGTTTCTGCCGCGACATGACCGGACAGGCGTGCCTTCAGAACAGTGGGAGGCTGACGGCTCGCGTCACGCGTAACCTAAACGAAATATCACGCGCACCGAGGGGTCAAGTGTGACCGGATACGGTTTCTACATAAAAGTAGGATGAAAGGCAGCATTTTACTGAGTATATAGAAACTTGAATCACAATTCTACGCCCAGTAGTTTACTTTTTATGTTATTTTAAAAATAAAGAGCAAACTGCTTCGATACTAGCCGCTGCTGATTTGGGGAGACAAAGTAATGTTGCCAAGTCGTTGCGGGTGAGCGAAGCTCTCGTCTACATTGCGTAGCATTATGCTATCACGACCAAGTCCAAGCAGAGAATGAACGATGTTGCTACATCGGGACTCGGGGAGTCAGGACGTGTCACGTGTGCCAGAGGAGGTGTGAACGAATTGAAGTGCGTAACTGCGTCGCGGTAGACATTCCTGGGTCGGGCTTTACTTTGGTTATCTTCTACCACAAGAATCACATAACCACATTCTTACAATTCTGAGCAACATTATAATGAGCATGACAGCCCGATTCCTTATTCACCTATTAATTATAATAAACTATTTATTACCTCAAGTCAATTTATGGTGTACATTAAAACCGCACCGGGTTCAGTCACACTGTGACCTTGCACAGCGTAGCATAGGATAAGTAAATGTGCAATAACAACAGAGGATACTAAAAACATTTATGTTCCAGAAGCTCACAAAGGAAAATTTCAAAAACCAGATCTGCTACAAAATGTGTTAATAGAAACATGAAAAAGTCTTGATAAAACAGCGTTGAATTGAAGAGATCTAAAAAGAAGAAATTAAACTGAGAAACAAAAACACGAAAACAGAACGGAAAAGAATAGCTATTTTCACATCCACGTAAGTGTTATAGTTTTTATATCTTTTTTCGTTCTGTTTTCGTGTATTTAAAACATTGGGTTAAAAGGATGCCATCGCGAGTGTAGTAAATGGGAACTTTTAAAGGATCGAAAGTCCAATCAGACTATGGAAGTGAAGTCTGTGGGATTAGGAATCCACGAAGGCCACTTCTTGATGAAGTCATACAGCTTGTTTCCAGGACACTCCGTAGCCTTGGCCTGGCGGTGTCCTATTGAGTGATAGTCCGTGCGAATCTTCCCCATCTCCACCCCACAAGCGATGAGACTCTCCAGCGTCGTAAGCGCGGCATTGTCAGGAAGGCGATCTGAAAATTAGAAATACCTAACAGTTCAAACATAACCTTTATTTGAAACTAGAGGGCCTGTGAAACTACCCGTCCGGTTTTATAGTTATGCGGGCTCGACGCGACACAGTTCTAGTAGGGGCTATCGTCTTGTTTAATTGTTTAAATGCACATCATAATCAAATAAATATATGTCCATTGAAATTTCAATAAATGCAAGAATTTTCCTGTACTATTGAGACGATTTGGAAGATTTTGGCACAAACCGCACCTTCTAACTCCCTTCGGTTTAAGAGCTTCAGCTTTGTGAAACATACTGTATATATGATTATTTTGGTTAATGGCATGTGAATTGCATAGGCCTACTCCTGGTCACCCAGTCTCATTTCTTCACGAAGGTTTCAAAATGCTTGAGTTGAACAGAACATGATAGAATTAGGTCTATTTCCCAGCAAGAAACCCATTGGATACGCGTCGTGCTGAGCGCAGTCCAGATGGCTTAGCAGTGGACACTTGCTAGGCCAAACCCCTCAATATGCTGTAGAGTCGAGGTGTTAGCTGATTGGTCATTTGGTCCTTTGTTTTGTCGTGTGGCCTCCTGAGAGGCCGAGTGGAGGTCTTTCTAGTCGACGCCCGTGGGTGACCTGCGCACTGGGATGGGAGATGGAATGGATCATGATGATTGAAACTGGACAAGGATGTGGAAGGAAGCGACCGTGGCCTGTCAGAAGGTACCGTCCCAACATTTGCCTGGAGTTGGAAATGGGGAAACCATTTCGAGGACGACCGACGGTGGGGCTTGAACCCACGCGTCTACCGAGTCGGCAGAGAACTTGGCCCTATGACCTAATGCTGCGCTTTAGCGAGCGTAGCCACCGCTGTCGGTAATATTACGTTGCTATTACCAAGATACAAAATGTTACCACAGGTGTTTTACCACATTTCTCTGCTGTGGATGGATTCCTCAAAATGCATTTCTGTGAAATTGCTCGAAACGATGTTGCTAGTATCTTATTCTTGTCTATTATGCAGCAATAACACTACTACAGACACCACAATAACAAAGGTTATCAGACAAATTCTACACACACCCAAGTACACGGGGCTAAATGACCCCGATGTTGAAAAGCCCCTCCGTGAATTAATAACTTATCATAACAAGGTTTGTGCATTGGACTGGACGCTGCTGGCGCAATCGTACACATGTGGTGTCACTTGGTGACAGTAGGCTATAAAATCTATGTCTGACATGAGATTAATAAATACACATGGATGATGTGTAATGGATCTGATGATGATCGCTTGGCGATCGATGCTGGTCATCCAAGTGTATTTATTAATCTCATGTAATTGTTTTCAGGATTAGGGAATATCCCATCTCATTTGGGTACAATCGTGTTGACCGACTGAAAATCACCAAACTTTTGTAAAGTAAAGGGTTTAATTTGAAAGGTAAATATACACCAATGAGAAGGCATGCAGTCAAAATGACTTAAATTGTTCGATTTCTGGTTTCTTAAAATAAAAACCTGTTGGCTCATGTGAGCTACAGTAGTACGTACCTGTGAAGTCACCGATAATGCAGATGCCGATACTGCGATTGTTGTATCCCGGGGCGTGAGCCCCAACCCTGTTCCAGCCTCGCCCTTCATAAGCCAGACCATCCTCGCCGATTACGAAACTGTAGCCGATGTCTTGCCAGTGGTTGTCGTCCATATGGTAATTCTGGTACGAGTGAACTATCTTAGTACAATCCTTCTCGGTGAAGCAGTAGTCCTTAGTACCTCCATGGTGAACAACGACATATGGTGCTGGAGATTCTCCCAGTGGGTCTGTACCGTTTGGCGGTCGAGCTCCCCATTCACTTCTGCTGACTATCTTGGGACATCCACTTGACCCATAGCTCGGGTAACCTGCAAAGAGTTCCTCAAATTAATGGCTGGTTCAACTCGATTTGCAAAATGAATTACCGGTACCCAATTGTTGACTGGCAGCTCGCAAACGTTCATGACCATGGGCCATTTTTACTTTATATTTTACCTAACAGTGTAGCCCAGCATGTTAAGTTGCGTTTCATGACTGTATTGGAGAGCTGCAGTTCTAAGATCCGAGGTTCAAAACAGAGGAGGCCGGTAATGAGGTTGCAGTGTTGCACAACGACCAGATTAATCCAAGAAACGCAATAAATACAGTAATGTTTTCAGTTATGAAACCTGTACGTTTCCTTTTACATGCAGCCTCTAGGAATTCATAATTTTGTTCTTTAATAATTCAGAAAACCTTATAGCTAGTTACTGTGAACTGTCTAAGAAAGCGAAGCGCGTCAACCAACTAGGAGTGCTCGTCCGTTTGGTCATTGCCAGGCCCAAGCACCGACCAGATCTCAATAGTCAAGGGTATGGCAGAGTACGTCCTATCCCAACAGTTAACTCGGCTGGTCGTTGCCCGCTGATTGCAACAAGGGAGCTGAGGCGTGGACGGAGACATCCGAGATGCTCCGTCAACTGCCGATACTATGTCTTGCAATATAATTTGCACGTAGGCCTACTGGTGACACTCGTCCTCGTATATAACTACGTTAGTAGTGGAGTAGTGGTGCTTCTAACGCACTCTAGAACCTTCCTTGCCCCACTACTAAGCCTCAGCCATGTTAAATAATTAACATCTCTTGAACGCATGGTCGGATGTTGACAAATGAGGTGTCATTGGACTCGAAATGACGTCCTCTTTCCTATGGACCACTCGTTATATTTTTGATTTTTTTTTTTTAATTTTTGTTTTCGAAAGTAGGTGATACTCTGAAAACCAAACATGATAGAACGTTGTGCCATGGCTCAAACGAATGGTCTTTATGACCTTTATTTTCTATAATAAAACTTTTTTATTTTTTATGTTTTTTGAAAACCCTCGAATTTTGAAATTCCTATATTTTGGAAACTAGGAAGTTTAAAAAAAAGTTTGTTTGACCTAAATCAATGGTCCCTACCCCCTCTACCCTTAAAATAAATTTCAAGTCTCTAGGATAAAAACCTGACAGTAGTGTCAATTGGGGGGAGCTGGGCCACTTAGGAAGTTGTGAGCCCCAGCGACCTTGGAATGGAAGGAGTGATGCTAGGAGGGCGTGCTTGGATTCGTTTTATTCGTCTCGTTGCGCTCTTTACGAGAATGTAGGTGTCGAAAAGGTGAAATGTTGAGAACATGGTTTTTTGGGGGTAAAAACGTGATTTTAGACTTTTTGCTCTATCTCGCGAACCAATCATGCCAGAGGCGTGTACGACGGGTCCAAGGACTCGAGATGACGTTCTCTTTGCTAGGGACAACTCGTTATATTTTTAAAAAAAATTGGAAACTCGATTTTGGGGTAAACATGTGTTTTTTGTGATTTTTGCCGATATTTCACGAACCAATAACGCTAGAGACGTGTACGAGGTGTCATTTTTTCGTCGCATTGTCCTCTTACCGAGGATGTTCGTGTTGAGCAGGAATGAAAAACCATGTTGAGGTAAAACCGTGATTTTAGACGTTTTGCTCTATCTCGCAAACCCATAACGCTAGAGACGTATACGAGGGGTCGTAGGACTCAGGCTAACGCCCCCTTTTTTGAAACTATGTTTGACATTTTGACAAAGGGCCTAACGCCATACATATTGGAAAAAAAATCTTTACCTGTTTAAAATGTTCATGATGCGTGGTGGTTGAGAGAGACGACACGACTGGGAACGTGTTTCAACGAGGCTATTACTGGCCACGGTGGAGATATACCAATACAGTATTCGCTATTTCGATGAGACGGCGGGTCGAGGGTTCGTTTTCCGATTTTTCCTATGATGGAATTCCTAATTCCTAAACCCCTGAAGGGGGTCTTTAACATGTAAACGATTATGAGTGGCATGACAAATGATAATTCCTTGATCAGATGAAGCAGGCTTTAGATAGAACAAACAGAACTTGGTTATATGTTGCTTGAAGTGAGTATAGAAAACAAACTTGCTGGGGCAGACTGACAGGAGGTGAATGTTATTTGAGCTTATTGGAATGCATTGACCCGACTTGACAACAGGGCAATGAAAAAAGCACAGAGATGCTGAGGACACTTGAAGGTCAAACGATATGGCAACCATGGTGGGAGGGGGAAGCGAGGATGATGTCGCCGATCATGTTCAATGTTCAATGGATGAATTTATATTTTGCGAAGCATTGATCGGAGAGGGTCATGTGACGACTTGTTTTAAGGGTATTTATTTTTCCGATCTTTCCTATGGTGGACTCATTGATTGAAATAATCCAAAACTGCTAGGGCATGGCCTTGTGATTTTATAAACCGATAATGGAATTTTGACATAGAAGGTCCACTCAGAACTTGACATGATGTCATTCTATTTACGGCTTATGAATTTCCCCAAAAAGGACCCAAAACAACAAGATCATGGACTTTTGCTTTTCTTAATATATGGCAAACCCATAATGTTAGATGTTTACTGTGAGTAACGAAACCTAGCTAGGTAAAGAAAGAATTATTGTAGGCTACATGTATGGTGACTGACACGTCTTTGACCATTGGAACTTGTTTTCAGATCTGACTGTAGTACATAGGGAGTATAGGTAGTAGGCATGGCTTGATAAACGGTGTACACAAAATTCAATTTATCGATTCAAGAATTAAGAGTAGATTATCATTAATTAATTGGTTAAAGAGTGTAGCTAAAAATAAAAAAATGGTGACTACATTAAACTAAACTGAACCAAGTCGAATCAAACCCAACTGAACCAAACCAAGCCTAAAGCAAACCAAACCTAATCAAGAACAAGCCAAGGGCTTAAGTGTAAAACTTGTGGGGGAATGCAGTCATTGGCAATGTCCAAAGGAAGGGATAACGCTCTACCTTTAGAGGGTAAGGTAAAGCTAGCGCTTGGTGCTAATGCATATTCCCAAGTACATGAACCACACACACACACAACTATCCTATGCTGTTTTTATGAGTTGACTGTTAAAACTTACTCAGAGGTTACTGAGCAAGTGGTCGCTACACACAACAAGCTTTAAATATTTGAGGCTATTAATCTACACACACACACTCGCTTGTTCTAAACTAAACTGTCTTGCTGGCAGTGCTCACACAGTAGGCAAATGACAGAAATGCTTGACTAACAGAAATACAATCATTTTCGGTTGTCTAATGTTACCAGCTAAAAATTACGTGCTATAGTATTGAGCACATGTGCCTCTTGCACTGGAGATCGTAACTCGATTTCTAGCTCTAAGGCCTAGAACGAATCAAACTAAGAAAGAAGGGTATGGTGACGCAGTGGTTAAACTGTTAGCCTTTCACTAAGGTAGACTAGGGTTTGATTTTAGGTTAATATACATGTCATAAACAAACAAACAAACAAACAAACAAAAAAGCAGAGAAAATGTTTAAAACTGATTACACTTGTCTCTTTTCAAATTATTACTTAGATTACAAATACAAAGGTGGACTGGGTTTGATATACAGTTAATGCTGCCTATCGCATACTAGCCTGTAAGAAAGCCAAACAAGCAAAAGGCGTAGGTAGAGCAGTGGTAAAATCGCTATGTGTAGAGAACTACCTAACGGTTTTAGGAACTGGCAAAGGTATGTCGCATAAACAGTGCAGGATACAATCCAGCAACCATAATTTTTATCTTGTGGAACAGAGAAAACATATATATAGAGAGAGATATAGAAAGCTTATGTATGTATGGGTAGCATTGATTGTTTGACCAGAGAAAATACGGTGAGGTAGAGTGGGGAGAGGGAGAATTAACATATATATATATATATATGAATGGTAAATAGTATTTTTTGTTTTTTTCAATAGGTTTGTTTTTCAAATACAGTGGTAGAGAGCCGTTATTTTGTAAAACATTCTTACTTGCAGTAGTAATAAGCCTCTACGGTTCCGCTAACACACATAGACAGACTGTACTATTGCCATGGTCAAGCACTCACATTAAGATCATTTACAAAAACATAAAATGAAAAATAAAAAATCTTGTTTTGGAAATATCGTTTTTCAACAGACACAAAATAAATAAATAAAAGATGTGTAAACAGCAAAATGGAAAATCCATGTTTCCATATAGACAAAATTAAAAAACCTTAAACGAACATTTAAAAAATATATGTACAAATGGGAAATTGACAAATGCGTAAATATGAGAATGGGAAATCCATGTTTCCATATCATGTAATTGAAAAAACATCAAACTGTCATTTAAAAAATGCAAATGGAAAACTGACAAATTGCATTGTGTGAAATGTGAAATTGAACAAATGGCTATCATTATTTTAAAAACTAAAAAAAACACGGTGCTGTATGGTTGAGGTGTGAATCAAACCCTCTCTACTTATTTTGGACAACCCGAGACTGAGTATACTTGTTTTAGTCCTCATACCACTTTTAAAATTTTGTATTAAAGCTAGGAATTGAACCCAAGAGCTTGTAGGGGGAGACCAAGGTTAGAATATGTTAAACAGATAGTCTTAATTGTAGGGTGTGGTAGCTATATAGAGATGAAACGATTAACTCGGGGTCAAGGGCATTGAGATCTGCAGCAAGCCAGTCAAACGACTAAAGACTCAAACAACAACATGTAAGCTCACCAAAATAATGTTGTGTAACGGTAAATGTTAGTCAACGAACAGTAATGCATTACTAAAACCCATGACACGATACCTAAGAGCTTTTCTAATGTTATTTTAAAATGCCTTTAACCCTATATTAAACACCCAGTTCACAATATTCTTCACTGCAATGTTATGGTAAAACAAAACAAAATCTATATTTCAAAACAAGCAAGTGGTTTAGTCAATGTATACTGGGAAAAGTTTTGTAAACACTCAAGTCCACAAGACTAATTAAATTAGTAACTGTCAGGTTGGCCGAGTGGTTAAGGTGTTTGACTTAAGATCAAATTTCCTGTACAAGGAAGCAAGGGTTCGAATCCCTTACCTGACATAACTGTTGCCTTAACATGGCTTGTCCACACTGAATTATTATGATACTTGCTACACAAATCATAGACAGAGTGTATTGTTTAAGGCACTCTCTTTATGAACATAGTCAGAGACTGTTGATGGTTATCAATTGCATTAATAATGGGACATGGGGATAGCAATTAAGAAAAACAGCCAATACCCATACAATATTTTTATTCATTTAGTTTTTTTACAATAGTTACACACTGAATACAACTTTTATATCTTTTTATCATTGTTTGATATAGATTTTAAACACAACGCTTGTTGTAGATCCTTTTATAACATTCTCCAGGTACTCTTGTTCTTAAAAACTGGGGAAGCCGCAATCGTTTTATAGACATTAAACCCTCATCCTCTTCTTTTTCATCATCATCATCATCATCATCATTATAAATATTATCATCATAATTATTATAGTCATTGTCACCAACATCACCTCCTGAAGAGTCTGTGTTGCTTTTGATAGTGTTAAGGGTTTTGTGAACGTTGACAACTGTCCTAACATGACTTTTTGAGGAGATGATAATTGCTCTTCAACAAACAATGCACTATCTTGAGCAGCAATATCATTTTCTTGAACTTGCTTTTTAGCATTTTCATGATATTTTGTTGACAGCAACAGTGTTTTATCTGGTACACTACATTGATGATTACCCACACTTAAGAAATTACCATTCTTACTTTTTAGATGACCTAAACATTTTGTTGTCCTTTGTTTTGAGCACTGCCAAAATATGATTCCATTCACATTTTGCCGCTTATAGTTATAGGAGTAGTCATGATACAGTGCACGTGGTTTGCCTTTATTGGTTATAGTATATTCCATAGTAGTAACTGACTTGTAAAGTTGATCTACATACTACAAAGGTCAGAACAATTCTGGTGAAAGTGTGATTTTGTGTTGACGTTTTATATAGGATGATGTTGGTGGCTTATGTTGGTGGCTTATGCTGGTGGCTTATGTTGGTGGCTTATATTGGTGGCTTATGTTGATGGCTTATGTTGGTGGCTTATGTTGGTGGCTTATGTTGATGGCTTATGTTGATGGCTTATGTTGGTGGCTTATATTGGTGGCTTATGTTGATGGCTTATGTTGGTGGCTTATTTTGGTGGCTTATATTGGTGGCTTATGTTGATGGCTTATGTTGGTGGCTTATATTGGTGGCTTATGTTGATGGCTTATGTTGGTGGCTTATATTGGTGGCTTATGTTGGTGGCTTATGTTGGTGGCTTATGTTGATGGCTTATGTTGGCGGCTTATGTTGGTGGCTTATGTTAATGCCTTATGTTTGTAGCTTATTTTGATGTCAGTTTTTGTTATATAATGTATTTGTTTCATTCATTTATGACGTCATAGCCAGTCTTAAAGCAAGTCTAAACTTGTCCGACATGTTGGATTCTTTGTTCATGTGTGAAACTATCAAGTACCAATGACCAAGTGAGCTTCTTTCTCTCTAATCCGCAGTTCTGCCCCATAGCATTGAGAATATTTATTGTAGTAGCCTATAAAGAAACAAAAAAGCATGTCTAATACAGTAGCTATAAGTGACCAGAACCACTATATATAACATTTTATTCTAAGAGCTTTCCATAATGATAAGAAATAAGAGCTTACCATAATGATGGATTGTGTAAGTAAACGTCTTTTGCTGCTTGATGCCACTACTAAAGTGATACTCATACAACAGACAAGTGAGTTCATGTTTTGCTGACGTAATCGTATGTTCCCCCGCACGCACTCTCCTTTGGCGTGTGCGCCTGCTTCGCGAAAGGCGTGTGCGTGCGGGCGAACATACGATTACGTCAGCAAAACATGAACTCACTTGTCTGTTGTATGAGTATCACTTTAGTAGTGGCATCAAGCAGCAAAAGACGTTTACTTACACAATCCATCATTATGGTAAGCTCTTTTTTTCTTATCATTATGGAAAGCTCTTAGAATAAAATGTTATGTATAGTGGTTCTGTTCACTTATAGCTAAACTGTATTAGGCATGTTTTTTGTTTCTTTATAGGCTACTACAATAAATATTCTCAATGCTATGGGGCAGAACTGCGGATTAGAGAGAAAGAAGCTCACTTGATCATTCGTACTTGATAGTTTCACACATGAACAAAAAATCCAACATGTCGGACAAGTTTAGACTTGCTTTAAGACTGGCTATGACGTCATAAATGAATGGAACAAATACATTATATAACAAAAACTGACATCAAAATAAGCTACCAACATAAGGCATTAACATAAGCCACAAACATAAGCCATCAACATAAGCCACCAATATCAGCCACCAACATAAGCCGCCAACATAAGCTACCAACATAAGCCATTAACATAAGCCACCAATATAAGCCACCATCATAAGCCATCAACATAAACCACCAATATAAGCCACCAAAATAAGCCACCAACATAAGCCATCAACATAAGCCACCAATATAAGCCACCAACATAAGCCATCAACATAAGCCACCAATATAAGCCACCAGCATAAGCCACCAACATAAGCCATCAACATAAGCCACCAATATAAGCCACCAACATAAGCCACCAACATAAGCCATCACCATAAGCCACCAACATAAGCCACCAGCATAAGCCCCCAACATAAGCCACCAACATCATCCTATATAAAACGTCAACACAAAATCACACTTTCACCAGAATTGTTCTGACCTTTGTAGTATGTAGATCAACTTTACAAGTCAGTTACTACTATGGAATATACTATAACCAATAAAGGCAAACCACGTGCACTGTATCATGGCTACTCCTATAAATATAAGCGGCAAAATTTGAATGGAATCATATTTTGGCAGTGCTCAAAACAAAGGACAACAAAATGTTTAGGTCATCTAAAAAGCATTGTGGTGTTTGAAGCCATATTATCAGTGTTGCCTTAGTAAACAAGAGTTTAGTGCTTTTCAGTCGGTCAACACGAATGTACCCAAAAAAGATGGGTTATGCCCTAATCCTGAAATAAATTACATGGGATTAATAAAACACTAGGATGACCAGTTTCGATCGTCAAGCGATCATCATCAGATCCATTACACTTAGGCTACAAAATCTATGTTTGAAATACAGGTGAAAATATTTACAATATGTACAATTATTTAGTTGCAGTATTGGTACTGCAACTGTCAGTGTATGCTAAATGCAGTATATATGTTAGGTGAAATGCTAAATGGTGATAGCTATCCGTAGATTGTACTTTAGAGAGATTATATGGTTGTAAACTATGGTTAAACTATAAAATTTTAGGCTAACTACTTATCTGATTGTCTTCCGTATAACAGCTACTCGCAGTTTTCGTGCTCACTGGAACTCACTATACGGTAGACTGCGGTGGTTATCTTAACGACTGGTTTCTCCCCCCTGCTCCTACGTGCGGGGGGAAATTAGGAAATTAGGGGGTTATAATAGGTAAATGTTATCTGGATCAGGTGTACGATGTACTTTTCTTCTGCAATAAACCAAGGCCCATATTCGCGGCAGTATTAAAGGTGCCGGGACGTCCTCATAAGACCGTCAACGCTTAGTTCGAATGGGTTATGCTCCACGCGTGGCGAGGGCTAATCCACGGTCTTTAATAATTGTAGACCCACCTCATTCAATAACATACATCTTATCTAGGTTGGCAACACCTCACATAAACACATCGCTATCACTCCCCACAGCACGTAGGAGCAGGGGGGAGAAAGCAGGGAGAAACCAGTCGTTAACATAACCACCGCAGTCTACCGCATAGTGAGTTCCAGTGAGCACGAAAACTGCGAGTAGCTGTTATACGGAAGACAATCAGATAAGTAGTTAGCCTAAAATTTTATAGTTCAACCATAGTTTACAACCATATAATCTCTCTAAAGTACAATCTACGGATAGCTATCACCTTTTAGCATTTCACCTAACATATATACTGCATTTGACATACACTGACTGTTGCAGTACCAATACTGCAACTAAATAATTGTACATATTGTAAATATTTTCACCTGTATTTCAAACATAGATTTTGTAGCCTAAGTGTAATGGATCTGATGATGATCGCTTGACGATCGAAACTGGTCATCCTAGTGTTTTATTAATCTCATGTAATTTATTTCAGGATTAGGGCATAACCCATCTCTTTTGGGTACATTCGTGTTGACCGACTGAAAAGCACTAAACTCTTGTCATCTAAAAAGTAAGAATGGTAAGGTCTTAATTGTGGGTAATCATCAATGTAGTGTACCAGATTAAACACTGTTGCTGTCAACAAAATATCATGAAAATGCTGAAAAGCAAGTTCAAGAAAATGATATTTCTGCTCAAGATAGTGCATTGTTTGTTGAAAAGCAATTATCATCTCCTCAAAAAGTCATGTTAGGACAGTTGTCAACGTTCAAAAAAACCTTAACACTATCAAAAGCAACACAGACTCTTCAGGAGGTGATGTTGGCGACAATGACTATAATAATTATGATGATAATATTTATAATGATGATGATGATGAAAAAGAAGAGGATGAGGGTTTAATGTCTATAAAACCATTGCGGCTTCCCCAGTTTTTAAGAACAAGAGTATCAGGAGAATGTTATAAAAGGATCTACAACAAGCGTTGTGTTTAAAATCTATATCAAACAATGATAAAAAGATATAAAAGTTGTATTCAGTGTGTAACTATTGTAAAAAGAAACTAAATGAATAAACATATTGTATGGGTATTGGCTGTTTTTCTTAATTGCTATCCCCATGTCCCATTATTAATGCAATTGTTAACCATCAACAGTCTCTGACTATTTTCATAAAGAGAGTGCCTTAAACAATACACTCTGTCTATGGTTTGTGTAGCAAGTATCATAATAATTCAGTGTGGACAAGCCATGTTAAGGCAACAGTTATGTCAGGTAAGGGATTCGAACCCTTGCTTCCTTGTACAGGAAATTTGATCTTAAGTCAAACACCTTAACCACTCGGCCAACCTGACAGTTACTAATTTAATTAGTCTTGTGGACTTGAGTGTTTACAAAACTTTTCCCAGTATACATTGACTAAACCACTTGCTTGTTTTGAAATATAGATTTTGTTTTGTTTTACCATAACATTGCAGTGAAGAATATTGTGAACTGGGTGTTTAATATAGGGTTAAAGGCATTTTAAAATAACTTTAGAAAAGCTCTTAGGTATCGTGTCATGGGTTTTAGTAATGCATTACTGTTCGTTGACTAACATTTACCGTTACACAACATTATTTTGGTGAGCTTACATGTTGTTGTTTGAGTCTTTAGTCGTTTGACTGGCTTGCTGCAGATCTCAATGCCCCTGTCCCGAGCTAATCGTTTCATCTCTATATAGCTACCACACCCTACAATTAAGACTATCTGTTTAACATATTCTAACCTTGGTCTCCCCCTACAAGCTCTTGGGTTCAATTCCTAGCTTTAATACAAAATTTTAAAAGTGGTATGAGGACTAAAACAAGTATACTCAGTCTCGGGTTGTCCAAAATAAGTAGAGAGGGTTTGATTCACACCTCAACCATACAGCACAGTGTTTTTTTTTTAAGTTTTTAAAATAATGATAGCCATTTGTTCAATTTCACATTTCACACATTGCAATTTGTCAGTTTTCCATTTGCATTTTTTTAAATGACAGTTTGATGTTTTTTCAATTTCATGATATGGAAACATGGATTTCCCATTTTCATATTTACGCATTTGTCAATTTCCCATTTGTACATATATTTTTAAATGTTCGTTTAAGGTTTTTAAATTTTGTCTATATGGAAACATGGATTTTCCATTGTGCTGTTTACACATCTTTTATTTATTTTGTGTCTGTTGAAAAACGATATTTCCAAAACAAGATTTTTTATTTTTCATTTTATGTTTTTGTAAATGATCTTAATGCGAGTGCTTGACCATGGCAATAGTACAAGCTGTCTATGTGTGTTAGCGGAACCGTAGAGGCTTATTACTACTGCAAGTAAGAATGTTTTACAAAATAACGGCTCTCTACCACTGTATATGAAAAACAAAACTATTGAATAAAACAAAAAATACTATTTACCATTCATATATATATATATGTTAATTCTCCCTCTCCCCACTCTACCTCACCGTATTTTCTCTGGTCAAACAATCAATGCTACCCATACATACATAAGCTTTCTATATCTCTCTATATATATATGTTTTCTCTGTTCCACAAGATAAAAATTATGGTTGCTGGATTGTATCCTGCACTGTTTATGCGACATACCTTTGCCAGTTCCTAAAACCGTTAGGTAGTTCTCTACACACCTCTGCTCTACCTACACCTTTTGCTTGTTTGGCTTTCTTACAGGCTAGTATGCGATAGGCAGCATTAACTGTATATCAAACCCAGTCCACCTTTGTATTTGTAATCTAAGTAATAATTTGAAAAGAGACAAGTGTAACCAGTTTTAAACATTTTCTCTGCTTTTATGTTTGTTTGTTTGTTTGTTTATGACATGTATATTAACCTAAAATCAAACCCTAGTCTACCTTAGTGAAAGGCTAACAGTTTAACCACTGCGTCACCATACCCTTCTTTCTTAGTTTGATTCGTTCTAGGCCTTAGAGCTAGAAATCGAGTTACGATCTCCAGTGCAAGAGGCACATGTGCTCACCACTATAGCACGTAATTTTTAGCTGGTAACATTAGACAACCGAAAATGATTGTATTTCTGTTAGCCAAGCATTTCTGTCATTTGCTTACTGTGTGAGCACTGCCAGCAAGACAGTTTAGTTTAGAACAAGCGAATGTGTGTGTGTGTGTGTGTGTGTGTGTATAGATTAATAGCCTCAAGTATTTAAAGCTTGTTGTGTGTAGCGGTCATCTTGCTCAGTAACCACTGAGTAAGTTTTAACAGTCAACTCATAAAAACAGCATAGAATAGTTGTGTGTGTGTGTGTGGTTCATGTACTTGGGAATATGCACCATGCGCTAGTTTTACCCTACCCTCTAAAGGTAGAGCGTTATCCCTTCCTTTGGACATTGCCAATGACTGCATTCCCCCACAAGTTTTACACTTAAGCCCTTGGCTTGTTCTTGATTAGGTTTGGTTTGCTTTAGGCTTGGTTTGGTTCAGTTGGGTTTGATTCGACTTGGTTCAGTTTAGTTTAATGTAGTCACCATTTTTTTATTTTTAGCTACACTCTTTAACCAATTAATTAATGATAATCTACTCTTAATTCTTGAATCGATAAATTGAATTTTGTGTACACCGTTTATCAAGCCATGCCTACTACCTATACTCCCTATGTACTACAGTCAGATCTGAAAACAAGTTCCAATGGTCAAAGACGTGTCAGTCACCATACATGTAGCCTACAATAATTCTTTCTTTACCTAGCTAGGTTTCGTTACTCACAGTAAACATCTAACATTATGGGTTTGCCATATATTAAGAAAAGCAAAAGTCCATGATCTTGTTGTTTTGGGTCCTTTTTGGGGAAATTCATAAGCCATAAAAAGAATGGCATCATGTCAAGTTCTGGGGAGACCTTGTATGTCAAAATCCCATTATCGGTTTATAAAATCTCAAGGCCATGCCCTAGCAGTTTTGGATTATTTCAATCAATGAGTCCACCATAGGAAAGATCGGAAAAATAAATACCCTTAAAACAAGTCGTCACATGACCCTCTCCGAACAATGTTTCGCAAAATATAAATTCATCCATTGAACATTGAACATAATTGGCGACATCATCCTCGCTTCCCCCTCCCACCATGGTTGCCATATCGTTTGACCTTCAAGCGTCCTCAGCATCTCTGTGCTTTTTTCATTGCCCTGTTGTCAAGTCGGGTCAATGCATTCCAATAAGCTCAAATAACATTCACCTCCTGTCAGTCTGCCCCAGCAAGTTTGTTTTCTATACTCACTTCAAGCAACATATAACCAAGTTCTGTTTGTTCTATCTAAAGCCAGCTTCATCTGATCAAGGAATTATCATTTGTCATGTCACTCATAATCGTTTACATGTTAAAGACCCCCTTCAGGGGTTTAGGAATTAGGAATTCCATCATAGGAAAAATCGGAAAACGAACCCTCGACCTGCCGTCTCATCGAAATAGCGAATACTGTATTGGTATATCACCACCGTGGCCAGTAATAGCCTCGTTGAAACACGTTCCCAGCCGTATAGTCTTTCTCAACCACCACGCATCATGAACATTTTAAACAGGTAAAGCATTTTTTTTCAACATGTATGGCGTTAGGCCCCTTGTCAAAATGTCAAACATAGTTTCAAAAAAGGGGGCGTTAGCCTGAGTCCTACGACCCCTCGTATACGTCTCTAGCGTTATGGGTTTGCGAGATAGAGCAAAACGTCTAAAATCACGGTTTTACCTCAACATGGTTTTTCATTCCTGCTCAACACGAACATCCTCGGTAAGAGGACAATGCGACGAAAAAAATGACACCTCGTACACGTCTCTAGCGTTATTGGTTCGTGAAATATCGGCAAAAATCACAAAAAACACATGTTTACCCCAAAATCGAGTTTCCAATTTTTTTAAAAAATATAACGAGTTGTCCCTAGCAAAGAGAACGTCATCTCGAGTCCTTGGACCCGTCGTACACGCCTCTGGCATGATTGGTTCGCGAGATAGAGCAAAAAATCTAAAATCACGTTTTTACCCCCAAAAAACCATGTTCTCAACATTTCACCTTTTTGACACCTACATTCCCGTAAAGAGCCCAACGAGACGAATAAAACGAATCCAAGCTCGCCCTCCTAGCATGACTCCTTCCATTCCAAGGTCGCAGGGGCTCACAACTTTCTAAGTGGCCCAGCTCCCCCCAATTGACACTACTGTCAGGTTTTTATTCTGGAGACTTGAAATTTATTTTAAGGGTAGAGGGGGTAGGGACCATTGATTTACGTCAAACAAACGTTTTTGTAAACTTCATAGTTTCCAAAATATAGGTATTTCAAAATTCAAGGGTTTTCAAAAAAACATAAAAAATAAAAAAGTTTTATTATAGAAAATAAAGGTCATAAAGACCATTCCATTGAGCCATAGCACAACGTTCTATTATGTTTGGTTTTCAGAGTATCACCTACTTTCGAAAACAAAAATTTTCAAAAAAAATCAAAAATATAACGAGTGGTCCATAGGAAAGAGGACGTCAGTTCGAGTCCAATGACACCTCATTTGTCAACATCCGACCTTGCGTTCAAGAGATATTAATTATTTAACATGGCTGAGGCTTAGTAGTGGGGCAAGGAGGGTTCTAGAGTACGTTAGAAGCACCACTACTCCACTACTTACGTTGTTTTGTTCTCGTGATTGTTTTCATGTAGCCTAACTTATAATCCATTTAGTCCGATGACAATGTGATGTTCTCTGAACTGCGGCATTCGTGATGAATGAGGTACATTCGTTTTACCGCGCAGTTGAGTAGAGTTTTCTCTGATATCAATCTGTCTTTTACCCTAACCCCCCTCTTAATGAAAATAGTGCAACACCCAGAACAATTATCCGCCTGCCGCCACTGGGTTCAAAACTCAGCGCTGATAACCGTCATCTTGAGTGTGTTTTTGTCCAAAAACCCCACCACTTCCTCCAGGTAAATGCATAGACAGAACTTAATTTCAAGTCCCGGGGATACTTATGGTTACACATACAACTATCGTCACTGAAGTAACACACGTTATCCTGGACGACGCACTAAAACGTGTTTTTTTTCTGATTTCTGGTTGGAAATAGTTTAATTATATAATCCGCCTTGTCAAATGACATGTTATCTCTCTATCAATGTTACCTGTCTGTGTGTCTCCTATTCGCGTATATACCATTGGGTGAGTTTTTGTGTGCACTCCAGGGAAGGTTTCTGGCTTAGTAAATCCATTTTACAATAGATAGCGCACGAGTAGATTCCAGAAACGAGCGACGGCGCGCGAATCGTTTCAACAAAGTCCCGTAGGCGTTCATATACCATTCATCCAATTGCGATGAAAGTTGGGTGAATTGTTGTGCACACTCCAATGAAAGTTTCTGGCTTAGTAAATCAATTTCACAATAGGTAGCGCACGAGTAGATTTAACAAATGAGTGACGAAGCGCGAATCGTTTCAACAAAGTCCTGTATGCGTTCATATGCCATTCATCCGACTGCGATGCAATGTAGGTGAGTTGATGTGCACACTGCCGTGAAGGTTTCTGAATAAGAAAAACCATTTGATTGTAGTTATCATACGAGTAGTTTCAACAAATGAGTGTTGGCCAGCGAATCGTGTCAGGAGAGTCCCGTTAGCGTTCATGTACAATTCCGCCAATTGTGATGAAACTTTGGTGAGTTGTTGTGCACAATCCCAACATTGTTACTGAATAAGTAAATCCATTTTACATTAGATGGCGCACGAGTAATTTCAACAAATGCTCACATGGTCAGCTGTATGCGGCGTGCTCACGTGTCGGAAAGCCTTCGGATATTGTTTACCAAAGGCGCTTCAGTAAACAAAATTACAATTCAAACACTTCTTTTTATTCTTTCTTTCTTTCTTTCTTTCTTTCTTTCTTGGGCTGGCTGCTTGGCTCAGCGGTAATGTTCTCGCTTGCTGTGATCAAGGTTGCAGGATCGAATCCTGGCGCAGCCAGTTGGCATTTGAGGGTGCGCAAATGTGAGGGGGGCCGTGTCAGTAGATTTACTGGCACGTTAAACATCCCCTTCGGGCCAACCTTCCGACACACCGGCGTCTCTAAAAGTCGCAGTTGTTAAAATGGACGTAAAACCAATAACATAATTATTATCGTCCTGTCTTTGATTGGCATAGCAATGCATGCCGGGTAGTAGCTAGTACTGTATAGCTAGCGGATCAAATCAACATGGTAAACATACACGCATTTTATTCTGGTTGAAGGTAAGTGATTCTAAAAAGAAAGTTTTCTTTAGCTTCTCCTATCACGTATGGAATTTGATCATTCTTAAATTGTATGCTAACTCGTTAAAGAATAAAGTACTTATTGCAGTTCAGGTTGCCTACTGACAGAAGATCTTGGCTACCTTCCGTTTGTGTAATGGGGTTGGTGTTTACCCGCTGCAAATCAACAGTGATTTGCTAAAATGACTGGGTTGCATATTCTCTATTGAAATTGTCCTCATAGAACACTAATTCAAGCTTCAAAAACATGTTACATTCCATTTCACAGTGGGCCAACGATAGTCTTGGCCCATAAAACTATGGTCTTCTGATTGCCTGGTCCCTAGGAAATGCACTATGAAATCCTTAAAGATTTCTCAGACATATATTTCTTTGCCTCCAAAAGTGCATCGAATTCACCATCCTCCTCCATTGATAGGGGTCAGTGGCGTCGGAGCGGATTTTTTTATTGGGGGTGCAAGATTTACTCGGCCCAGCCTGTTTTTGTTTGTTTGTTGTTGTTTTTTTAGCGAAGTCGGTGACGACGAATGGTTTGAAAAATTACAACGAAAGAACTATTTTGATTTCGTAAATATTTTGGGTATGAACTAATTCACTAAAAGATGCAATGAAAAAAGAAAAATTCTGTTTATTTGTTAAATAGAACTCAAGAAGTATGACTTATTGGCTATTCGGCCAATAGTAAAAATATTACAAACACTTTTAAACCACACATTATAGCCTAACTCAGTCAGGTTGACTCAAGACTAATTGTCCTCCCTTGAATAAAAACAAAAATGAACAGTGGCCTGAACAAGCGACTTTGTAACGTATCGACCAGCAACAAGAACGTCATAAAAATTAAACTTAAAACACATAGCACAAAAAAAGATAATATGTACATACGTTTGATTTGTGGCTAACTAACGCTAAACTTTCCCAAACACTTGCCCTCGTTCAATCTTACGCGAAATAAACTCACGCAAGATACCCTGCAGATCTATGGCTCTTGTATAGGGTAGTCCTTATGAACATGAAGAAGCAAAGCGTGAGTCAGGCGCTGTTGGGTCATGGTACTGCGCAAATAATTTTTGACCTCCGAAGTGCACTGAAAGATCTTTCTGAAGAAACAGCAGATGCTGGAACGGTCATGAGTACCAGAACAAGCAAAACTACTTCGTTGAAAAGATCTTTAGTGGATGTAGCCAACTCATTCATCTGCTTAACTATATCTGCAATGCACTTCGCGTGGCTTCCTTGGCAACTTTTCAACAATTTTACCTGATCGAGATCAAAATCGTCGTGATGTGGACCCAGCGTTTCCTTCAGAACCTGCTCATATGGAATGATGCCCTGGTATGCCTGAATCAGAATATTTTCAATACTCGCCAAAGTGTCAAAACCTTTCTGGTTAAATCTTTCTTCTACTTCATTCAAAAGGAGGTCCAGAATAGAGAAGTAATCTTTTCTAAGCTCTTCTTGATCTGTGAGCTTTGCTGGAGGAGCTGGATTGCTCGTTTGTTCTAAAGGCTTCGGAATTTTCCTCTGCCGTTTTTTGGGAAGTTTTTGTTCAGGTCTGGGCTTCTTGCTCTGCTTCTGCTTCTTTTTTTGCATTTCCTGGGCTTCTTCCTCCTCATCGTCGGGTTTGGATGTGTCGTAGTTTTCGGAAACTTGTTGGTTAGGGTTTGGTAAAAAAGATCAGTCACGTTCCACTATCTCCGTAGCATAAACGTAGCTTTCCTTGTAGATCCAATCAAACTCCTCTGTCGCCCGAAGAGCCTTCATTGCCGACATTAAAATCAGAGCAACTTGCTTTGCTCCTGTGGCAGTATAACAGGCTCTGAAGGGCCTTTGCAAGTTCTTCGCATGGACCAAAAATTTCGACACTCCCTATTCTCATTTCCTCTCTTAGCACTTCTCATAGGCTACTTACCACACAAAATAAGATCACACTAGATCTACTGTGTATGCAACTACTTAATTAAGATTTCAACTACCAGTTACCAGTTACGTTTTGTTTTAAAAAATGTCATGCATATGTATTACTTTTGCTTGTAAAAATAAAAACAACCGCTGCACGTGCAGTTATTGGAATTGAGTAAATTTTGTTTGTTTCACTAATTAGCTCTTTAGCTGTGACACCTGTGTTGAGTAATGTTTATCATATTTGAAAGCTCGTGACTTATAAATGACAATAAAAATAATACATACAATTTTCAACATTTCACTGTGAATTTGAAAAATGTTATGTTAAAACTCCACCTATGAAAAAGTAAAACAGGAGAATAAAAGTGTACATGGATCAGAATTCGGTAATTCTCAGACACATACGGAGTTAGTGTGATGTGTGAGCTGGAATTTGAGATGAAAGTAAATCCAGTCTTGGTTGGATGTTGGAAACAGCAACCCGCAGATCCCCTTCCAGCTGCATCCGAGACCGATGCTTCGTCTTGACAGATGCCATTGCGGAAAATGTTCACTCACACAAGTAAGTTGAAGTGAAGGGTAATAACAGGTCCACTGCTTTTCTTCATAAAATGGGATATTCATTCCGAATCTGCACCCAAAAATTTTCAAGAGACTTCGACTTAAATTCATTTCGAAGTATTTTGTCACTTGAGAGTTCTATTAGTTCCTCCTGTTCTGCCGTTGACAGGTGGGCTGTTACGTTCGTTTCAAACGGACTGCGAATCGAGTCATTCTCAGTTGAAGGTTGTGGAAATCTACCCTCGAATTTTTCACGAAGATTTTGGAGGTGTTCTACGACAATTCCACTAATTTGACAAATATCTAACTCATTTTCTTCCAGGAATTCATTCAGACAATGAAACATCTCACAGTTACCTTTGTCCATCTGGGCTTTCCAAAGTTCAAGTTTTCTCTTAAAAGCAAGCACTTTGTCGCTTAGAATGAAAATATTACTATTTCGTCCTTGAAGTGACACGTTAAGTTCATTCAGTTTTTCAAATACGTCTGCCAAGTAGCACAGTATTAGAAGCCATTTCTCATCCAGAAACAGGGTTGCGAGTGTAGGACTGCTGTCCAATAGGAAAATACGAAGTTCATTCTTCAACTCCACAACGCGACGAAGGACTCCACTACGAGACAACCAACGTACCTCCGTGTGCAATAGAAGCGAATTATGGGTAGATCTCATCTCCTCGTAAAGAATGGAAAATTGCCGACTGTTTAAAGCTCGTGCTTTCACGAAATTTACAACACTAATTACATCGTTCAGCACTTTATTGACTTCCGGTTGTAGTACTTTTGAAGCCAATGCCTCCCAGTGTATCATGCAATGTGTGAATTTTACAGAATTAGTAACAGCACTCACTCTTGCCCTGAAACCCTTTTTAGTTTCAGTAAATGCTGACGCCCCATCGGTGCATATACCAACACAATTTGTCCATTAGAGATTTTTTTTCAATAAAAAAGGAATTCACAAGAGAAAACAAGTAGTTCCGTGAAGAACTATACAGCCTATTTTCATATAGCCCACTTATTGCAACTATCAACATACACAATTTCAGTTTGATTGCCGTAATAGATTCGTAGATATTGAGAACCGACTAAATAATTCGGATAGTCGCCATGTTGGATTTTATATATGTAGGTCCTAGAGTTGTAATGGTTTTGCTTAGGCTGGGATGACAAGTGAAACGGTATTTACTTTGCTCCACGTTGAGCGTACAAATGTAGCAGTTATTAGTGCCCCATGTTGGTAGCGACAAATGTAATGGTTTCGCTAGCCCACACTGTTGGGAGAGAAATGTAACTGTTTACCTTTGCCTAAGCTATGTTGTTTTAATGGGCGCCAAGACCTCAATCCAATGTTGAAATCTAAATTTGTATTTAACAACGTCTAGCTCTGGCAGAACACATTCAAGACTCTATTCACTCAGATCGTGGTATGATTTGATCATTAACCCAACAAACAATTGTATCAGGAGAAGGAATTGGTCTATATCTAATGCTACCTACTGAAAGCAAAGATTGCATTGTAAAAGAAATGAATTTATTATATAAAACAAGTATAGCAAAATTAATAATAATAATAAGTTTAAAATTTAAATTGGAGCGTTGTGATTTGAATATTACCGATAGAAAATTACGTGAAAACGGAGTCTGATAAATTGATTTTACTCTTATTTCCAAGCTATGAAGTTACTGAATTATGAAATATAAAACAAAGAAAAATGAGAGATTGCGTATTTCTGCGTCATTAGCGCTTACCCCTGGAAATTGCCAAAGCATTTCCCTCGTTCTTGATGATGCTGTGTGCTTCCTACAGTCTCCTGGACGTCGCCATCTTCTTCGTTATATGTTGATATTCTGGTAGATTAGATAATTCTATGGTCCGTACATCGGACCCCAACTCTCGTAAAACCGCACTGGTTACGTTTTACAAAAGTTCCTCGCTAACTCCACTGAACATCGGAGCGTCACGCACTTGCGACCGTACACTGCAAGTTCTACACAGATTGTTCTTAACTCCACCGAACCTCGGAGCCACTCGCACGCGCATCCATACTCGTCAAGTATTTCACAGATAGTCCTTAACTCCACCGAACATCGGAGCCACTCGCACGCGCATCCATACTCGTCAAGTATTTCACAGATAGTCCTCGTTTCACGGCGCGTCGAACGATATATCCACATGCCGGCTCCCCACTCTTCAGTCCCAACTAGCTTACGTCGTCTCCCCTGATTGGCTGAACCACCACGCGATCTTCTCCTCCTCCGGGTCATTACACTCGGCGACAGGGTTCCGTTTCAACAATTCGCCTCTTCTTGACGATGCGACCCAAGATTGCATCATGCTCCTCGACAGGAATCAGCTTGTATTAGAATTCCCAGTGAGTCACGTCTCTCAATATACCCTAACTGACGAAAACTCCGTAAAATTCCGTAATCGCATAATTTTCTATGATATCGTCGTTCGTAATAATTTGCTTGTTAGCGTTTTCTAAGACATAGAAAACCTATCTGTATGCTTATAATTTTTATAAAATGCTCCGAAAATATCTTAATAATAATTATAATAAATTAATAATAATAATAAATTAACATGAAAAATTATCTTGGCTGAACAATTTGCCGCGTAAATAAATATAGAATGGCTTCCTACTGACTTATGCCAGTTGCATAAAAAAAAACTCGAAAAACACGTTACAGAGTTATGTACTGTTACATGCAGATTATTGTGTACGTGTAGTATTCAAACTTCAATCGCATAAATAGGACACTAGAAGTTACAAGGAGATTTTAAAATTTCGCACAGCTGCCATCTTTAGGTTATGGAAACAATTGAAATAAATTAGATGCTAGTGGCTTACCATTCGTATAAGGATTTACTGTACCAAGTTTCACTGCTCTAGGATGGTTAAATTGCGATAAACGTCCATGAGAATATTTATAATTCGCGTCGCCGCCATGTTGGATTTGTGATCACCAGGTTATTTAAAGTCCTATAAGTGAACTTGAGTTCATAGCCCCTATGAACAATAAAAAATTCAGTTTGATTGCTACAATAGATTCGTAGATATTGAGAGCCGTCTAAATATTTCGGATGGTCGCAATGTTGGATTGTTAAATGTATAGGCCATAGAGTCATGTACCATTATAGGAAAATTATTGGGAAGGTTCATTATTCAAACTTTCACTTCGATCGCATGACTACATCACAAGAAATAAAAACTTAATTTTAAAATTCGCACAGCCGCCATCTTGAGGTTATGAAAACAATTGAACTAAATTAGATACCAGTGCATTACTATGTGTATAAATATTTCCTGTACCAGATTTCAGTGCGTTTGGAGCATTAAATCGCGAGAAAGGTCTATTTCAAATTTTCTAATTCGCTTGGCCGCCATGTTTGTTTTGTATATAACCGGTTTTTTAAAGTCATATAAATGGACTTCCAGTAGTGCCCTTTATCTCCGTACAAAACTTCAGGAAGATACCACTAATAGTTTCAGAGATACAGAATGCCGGTGAAATATTTCGCACATCCGCCATCTTGTAGTTATGTAAACAAATGAACGAAGTTAGTTGTCGGTGCATTACAAAGTATATAAACATATACTGTACCAAGTTTTATTGCGTTTGGTTGGATAAATCGCGAGAAACGTCTATTTAAAAGTCGCAACTTCGCTTGGCCGCCATGTTGGTTTTGTAGTTACCAGGTTTTCAAAGATCACATAAGTGAACTTATAGTAGTTCCCTTTATCACCATACATGATGTCAGGGTAATATCGGTAATCGTTTCGGAGATATTGAATGCTGGTGAAATATTTCGCACAGCCGCCATGTTGGATTGGTGAGTCGTAACAAAATTTGAAGGGCACGGTCGAGGTCGCCCGGAATAGTGCTATGAACTTACTGAGTTTCATTGAAATCGCTCCAGCCGTTTAGATTTTATTAGGGGGGGACACACACACGAATCACACACACACACACGCACACACACACGGACAAAAGGTGATCTCATAAGCCTATTTTTTCAAAATTGAAAATAGGCTAAAAATATCGACGCCTGTAGTCCGCCCTTCCAGAGCTTTACAAAATAGAAAATCCTCGTGCATTTCATTTTCATGGCAGTAGCGTACAGAAACACGAAGCTGGGCGCTGTTTAGGATATCAGTACTGTCATCAAGTTGCAGGACAAATTTTGGGCTATCATGAAGAGTGGAAGCAATTGATATTTTATGTCAGAGGCTATTACATCAATACGACGAGTTACTGTATCATTTGAGAGCGGTATCGACTTCAAACACTCGCCGAACTTTTATCCATGCATGATCGCGCACATTTTCACGGCTGCAGGAAGAAGTAATTTCTCACCAATAATATGTTGTGATTTGGATTTTGCAATTAAATAGGATACCTCCAAGGATGCTCTTAGCGCTTTCTTAGGAACTGTTGCGTGCTTTTCTAGGAATCTAACATTTCCTTTTAATTCTATTTTCAATTAAAGTGTAATATCGTGAAAGTATGATAAACAAGAATAAATCGGCTTGAACCTGCTCTTCGCACTCACCGACAGCGTTACCAAACTAACTTTAAGCCAATGTTACCAACCTCAGCAGAGACGATTGGCATGCATTCACAATCGGCATTCACACTTAGCTCCTCGCGAGTTCGCTTTTCAAATTCGCGCCATGTATCTCAAAAAGGTCATTCTTTCTCAATTTTCAACATCAAAGTTTAGCATTTTCAAAAGTTATTGGGGGTGCGCCGCACCCCCAAAATAAATATTGAGGGGGCGGCTGCACCCTGGCACCCCCCCTTCCTACGCCACTGATAGGGGTATGAAAGAACCAACAAAAAACCTTTGATTTTCAACCGATTATCTTTTGTGAAATTCTCTTTGTTCCTCATAAGCTCGGTGTGCAACGAGTGAAAATACATCCTGATTGATTCCAGAGGATTTTTGTAATACACATCTGCTTGCCCTACTTCCAAATTTCTCACAGGCAAACGACGAACAAAAATATGTTTAGATCTCACTCAATAGTTATTTTCATCGTAAGCAGCAGTATTTTGCTTAATATGGATCATATTAGCTCTCCACATACAGCACTTTACAGTTGAGGCACTTGTAATAGAATTAAGGTTATATAATTGTTAGGCTATTAATTGGTTTGTTAGCATCTCTTAAAGAGCACAGAATGTTGCCATTGAGTATCGTAACAGCTTTACAACTGAGTTTAGACTGTTAAAAAAACGTCATTCATCAGCATTATGAATTTATCCAAGGGTTTGCTTTCAGTCTAGTTACAGCATTGTAATACGTGAAACTTTCACTAGATGAAAAATACTAAGTGAACAGTACTTATTTGCAGCATTTCGAAATTTCCCAGAAAATTTCATTATTGTAGCAATGATTCTAGTTCGGTCGTTAATTACCATCATTCTCGTCGTATCCATAATTTGCATGTTGGTTATAGACTTAAAGTTCCTTAAATTATGCTTTTGGGGTAACAGGAAGCAGGACGATCTGGACTATCTGCAGAAAGAAAATTAGGGCAAACGATTGATATAGTGTTCTTTACTTAGATAACGAGTATTTTAGTACGATAAAAACAGAAATCGTTTAAATGATTCCCCTGCTCCCTTCAAATCATCGGCACAGTATTAAACATAGATAATAGAGAACTTCCAAGCCACTGGTGCAACAATCGTTCGCACACAATACTTAAGGTGATCATTTCTAGTCCGCATCCCCATTCGGCACCAAACTACAGGCCAAAATTATGCTTTCAGTACATGTAATGCACCTTATCGTATGTTTGGCAGAGAATTCGCCCCAAACGTTAGACTACAGAAATCGTCTGAATCATTTGTACATTTACGTAGCATGTTTCAGGTTTTGGTCTCTTAACTGAATAATAATACCTGTACCACTCCGACAATATAATACACAGTTCATATTGCTGTGTCAGCACAGTTATGAACACTAGTCAAATAAGAACTTGTGGAAACAAAAAAGGATGACAACTATGTTTGCTTCATTAAGAAGCTAGCAACAACTAGAACTGATTGGATCAACAGTCTCTACTCATAAGGCACTTAATATCCAACAATATCTATTGATACGGGGGTTTCACAAAGAAATCTCGATTGCCAGTCTACTCCGTACGAATTCGATCCCGCACCGTTGGGCACCTTGCTGACATTGTCCAAAGTAGTGACATTTAAACTCACCAGCCAAGCAGAGGACGATCACTGCTGCGACCTGCACCGCCTGCATGGTCTTGACAATATGGAAACACTGGTCTGCGCAACTTTGTCCCAACAACACTTGATGATTTTTATCTTCACATTGCTAAATATTTTATCGTTTATGTAAACGGTCAATATACAAAGTGCATCGCGCATTCGAACACTTTATCTTCAAAATCAACCTGATAAAAATACAATCACTTTCATACCTTGCCTAACAACAACCTTCGAGGTCAAAGTATGGGGAGTGATTCGTTACTTGTAAAGCCGTTACTCTGCACAGTAACCACTTTACTAATTACATTCAGTGACAGTGTAACGCTCTTACTCTCCATGGTAACCACTTTACTAATTACATTCAGTGACAGTGTAACGCTGTTACTCCCCACGGTAACCACTTAAAAATTACATTCAGTGACAGTGTAACGCTGTTACTCTCCACAGTAACCACTTTACTAATTACATTCAGTGAGTGGTGTAACGCTGTTACTCTCCACAGTAACCACTTTACTAATTACATTCAAGTGACAGTGTAACGCTGTTACTCTCCGCGGTAACCACCTTACTAATTACATTCAGTGACAGTGTAACGCTGTTACTCTCCACAGTAACCACTTTACTAATTACATTCAGTGACAGTGTAACGCTGTTACTCTCCACAGTAACCACTTTACTAATTACATTCAGTGACAGTGTAACGCTGTTACTCTCCACAGTAACCACTTTACTAATTACTTTCAGTGACAGTGTAACGCTGTTACTCTCCACAGTAACCACTTTACTAATTACATTCAGTGACAGTGTAACGCTGTTACTCTCCACAGTAACCACTTTACTAAATACATTCAGTGACAGTGTAACGCTGTTACTCTCCACGGTAACCACTTTACTAATTACATTCAGTGACAGTGTAGCGCTGTTACTCTCCACAGTAACCACTTTACTAATTACATTCAGTGACAGTGTAACGCTGTTACTCTCCACAGTAACCACTTTACTAATTACATTCAGTGACAGTGTAACGCTGTTACTCTCCACGGTAACCACATTACTAATTACATTCAGTGACAGTGTAACGCTGTTAATCTCCACGGTAACCACTTTACTAATTACATTCAGTGACAGTGTAACGCTGTTACTCTCCACGGTAATCACTTTACTAATTACATTCAGTGACAGTGTAACGCTGTTACTCTCCATGGTAACCACTTTACTAATTACATCCAGTGACAGTGTAACGCTGTTACTCTCCACAGTAACCACTTTACTAATTACATACAGTGGCAGTGTAACGCTGTTATTCTCCACAGTAACCACTTTACTAATTACATTCAGTGACAGTGTAACGCTGTTACTCTCCACAGTAATCCCTTTACTAATTACATTCAGTGACAGTGTAACGCTGTTACTCTCCACGGTAACCACTTTACTAATTACATTCTGGGGCAGTGTAACGCTGTTACTCTCCACAGTAATCACTTTACTAATTACATACAATGACAGTGTAACGCTGTTACTCTCCACGGTAACCACTTTACTAATTACATTCAGTGACAGTGTAACCCTGTTACTCTCCACAGTAACCACTTTCCCAATTACATTCAGTGACAGTGTACCGCTGTTACTCTCCACAGTAACCACTTTACTAATTACAATCAGTGACAGTGTAACGCTGTTACTCTCCACAGTAACCACTTTACTAATTACATTCAGTGACAGTCTAACGCTGTTACTCTCCACAGTAACCACTTTAATAATTACATTCAGGAACAGTGTAACGCTGTTACTCTCCACGGTAATCGCTTTACTAATTTCATTCCGTGACAGTGTAACGCTGTTACTCTCCACGGTGACCACTTTACTAATTACATTCAGTGACAGTGTAACGCTGTTAATCTCCACAGTAACCACTTTACAAATTACATTCAGTGACAGTGTAACGCTGTTACTCTCCACGGTAATCACATTACTAATTACATTCAGTGACAGTGTAACGCTGTTACTCTCCACGGTAACCACTTTACTAATTACATTCAGTGACAGTGTAACGCTGTTACTCTCCGCAGTAACCACTTTACTAATTACATTCAGTGACAGTGTAACGCTGTTACTCTCCACAGTAACCACTTTACTAAATACATTCAGTGACAGTGTAACGCTGTTACTCTCCACAGTAACCACTTTACTAATTACATTCAGGGACAGTGTAAAGCTGTTACTCTCCACGGTAATCACTTTACTAATTGCATTCAGTGACAGTGTAAACCTGTTACTCTCCACGGTAACCACTTTACTAATTACATTCAGTGACAGTGTAACGCTGTTACTCTCCACAGTAACCACTTTACTAAATACATTCAGTGACAGTGTAACGCTGTTACTCTCCACAGTAACCACTTTACTAATTACATTCAGTGACTGTATAACGCTGTTACTCTCCACGGTAACCACTTTACTAATTACATTCAGTGACAGTGTAACGCTGTTACTCTCCACAGTAACCACTTTACTAATTACCTTCAGTGACAGTGTAACGCTGTTACTCTCCACGGTAATCAATTTACTAATTACATTCAGTGACAGTGTAACGCTGTTACTCTCCATGGTACCCACTTTACTAATTACATTCAGTGACAGTGTAACGCTGTTACTCTCCACAGTAACCACTTTATTAACTACATTCAGTGACAGTGTAACGCTGTTACTCTCCACAGTAACCACATTACTAATTACATACAGAGACAGGGTAACGCTGTTACTCTCCACAGTAACCACTTAACTAATTACATTCAATGACAGTGTAACGCTGTTACTCTCCACAGTAACCACTTTACTACTTACATACAGTGACAGTGTAACGCTGTTACTCTCCACAGTTAGCACTTTACTAATTACATTCAATGACAGTGTAACGCTGTTACTCCCCATGGTAACCACTTTACTAATTACATTCAGTGACAGTGTAATGTTGTTACTCTCCACAGTAACCACTTTACTAATTACAATCAGTGACAGTGTAACGCTGTTACTCTCCTCAGTAACCACTTTACCAATTACATTCAGTGACAGTGTAACGCTGTTACTCTCCACAGTAACCACTTTACTAATTACATTCAGGGACAGTGTAACGCTGTTACTCTCCACGGTAATCACTTTACTAATTACATTCCGTGACAGTGTAACGCTGTTACTCTCCACGGTAACCACTTTACTAATTACATTCAGTGACAGTGTAACGCTGTTACTCTCCACAGTAACCACTTTACTAATTACATTCAGTGACAGTGTAACGCTGTTACTCTCCACAGTAACCACTTTACTAATTACATTCAATGACATCGTAACGCTGTTACTCTCCACAGTCATCACTTTACTAATTACATTCAGTGACAGTGTAACGCTGTTACTCTCCACGGTAACCACTTTACTAATTACATTCAGTGACAGTGTAACGCTGTTACTCTCCACAGTAACCACTTTACTAATTACATACAGTGACAGTGTAACGCTGTTACTCTCCACAGTAACCACTTTACTAATTACAATCAGTGACAGTGTAACGCTGTTAATCTCCACAGTAACCACTTAACTAATTACATTCAGTGACAGTGTAACGCTGTTACTCTCCACAGTAACCACTTTACTAATTACATTCAGGAACAGTGTAACGCTGTTACTCTCCACGGTAATCACTTTACTAATTACATTCCGTGACAGTGTAACGCTGTTAATCTTCACGGTGACCACTTTATTAATTACATTCAGTGACAGTGTAACGCTGTTAATCTCCACAGTAACCACTTTACTAATTACATTCAGTGACAGTGTAACGCTGTTACTCTCCACGGTAACCACTTTACAAATTACATTCAGTGACAGTGTAACGCTGTTACTCACCACGGTAACCACTTTACAAATTACATTAAGTGACAGTGTAACGCTGTTACTCTCCACGGTAATCACTTTACTAATTACATTCAGTGACAGTGTAACGCTGTTACTCTCCACGGTAACCACTTTACTAATTACATTCAGTGACAGTGTAACGCTGTTACTCTCCACAGTAACCACTTTACTAATTACATTCAGTGACAGTATAAAGCTGTTACTCTCCACAGTAACAACTTTACTAAATACATTCAGTGACAGTGTAACGCTGTTACTCTCCACAGTAACCACTTAACTAATTACATTCAGTGACAGTGTAACGCTGTTACTCTCCACGGTAACCACTTTACTAATTACATTCAGTGACAGTGTAACGCTGTTACACTCCACAGTAACCACCTTACTAATTACATTCTGTGACAGTGTACCGCTGTTACTCTCCACAGTAACCACTTTACTAATTACATTCAGTGACAGTGTAACGCTGTTACTCTCCACAGTAACCACTTAACTAATTACATTCAGTGACAGTGTAACGCTGTTAATCTCCACGGTAACCACTTTACTAATTACATTCAGTGACAGTGTAACGCTGTTACTCTCCACGGTAACCACTTTACTAATTACATTCAGTGACAGTGTAACGCTGTTACTCTCCACGGTAATCAATTTACTAATTACATTCAGTGACAGTGTAACGCTGTTACTCCCCATGGTAACCACTTTACTAATTACATTCAGTGACAGTGTAATGCTGTTATTCTCCACAGTAACCACTTTACTAATTACATTCAGTGACAGTGTAACGCTGTTACTCTCCACAGTAACCACTTTAATACTTACATACAGTGACAGTGTAACGCTGTTACTCTCCACGGTAACCACTTTACTAATTACATTCAGTGACAGTGTAACGCTGTTACTCCCCATGGTAACCACTTTACTAATTACATTCAGTGACAGTGTAATGTTGTTACTCTCCACAGTAACCACTTTACTAATTACAATCAGTGACAGTGTAACGCTGTTACTCTCCACAGTAACCACTTTACCAATTACATTCGGTGACAGTGTAACGCTGTTACTCTCCACAGTAACCACTTTACTAATTACATTCAGGGACAGTGTAACGCTGTTACTCTCCACGGTAATCACTTTACTAATTACATTCCGTGACAGTGTAACGCTGTTACTCTCCACGGTAACCTCTTTACTAATTACATTCAGTGACAGTGTAACGCTGTTACTCTCCACAGTAACCACTTTACTAATTACATTCAGTGACAGTGTAACGCTGTTACTCTCCACAGTAACCACTTTACTAATTTCATTCAATGACAGTGTAACGCTGTTACTCTCCACAGTCATCACTTTACTAATTACATTCAGTGACAGTGTAACGCTGTTACTCTCCACGGTAACCACTTTACTAATTACATTCAGTGACAGTGTAACGCTGTTACTCTCCACAGTAACCACTTTACTAATTACATACAGTGACAGTGTAACGCTGTTACTCTCCACAGTAACCACTTTACTAATTACAATCAGTGACAGTGTAACGCTGTTACTCTCCACAGTAACCACTTTACTAATTACATTCAGTGACAGTGTAACGCTGTTACTCTCCACAGTAACCACTTTACTAATTACATTCAGGAACAGTGTAACGCTGTTACTCTCAACGGTAATCACTTTACTAATTACATTCCGTGACAGTGTAACGCTGTTAATCTCCACGGTGACCACTTTATTAATTACATTCAGTGACAGTGTAATGCTGTTAATCTCCACAGTAACCACTTTACTAATTACATTCAGTGACAGTGTAACGCTGTTACTCTCCACAGTAACCACTTTACTAATTACATTCAGTGACAGTGTAACGCTGTTACTCTCCACGGTAACCACTTTACAAATTACATTCAGTGACAGTGTAACGCTGTTACTCACCACGGTAACCACTTTACAAATTACATTCAGTGACAGTGTAACGCTGTTACTCTCCACGGTAATCACTTTACTAATTACATTCAGTGACAGTGTAACGCTGTTACTATCCACGGTAACCACTTTACTAATTACATTCAGTGACAGTGTAACGCTGTTACTCTCCACAGTAACCACTTTACTAATTACATTCAGTGACAGTATAACGCTGTTACTCTCCACAGTAACCACTTTACTAAATACATTCAGTGACAGTGTAACGCTGTTACTCTCCACAGTAACCACTTTACTAATTACATTCAGGGACAGTGTAACGCTGTTACTCTCCACGGTAATCACTTTACTAATTACATTCAAATACAGTGTAACGCTGTTACTCTCCACGGTAACCACTTTACAAATTACATTCAGTGACAGTGAAACGCTGTTACTCTCCACGGTAACCACTTTACTAATTACATTCAGTGACAGTGTAACGCTGTTACTCTCCACAGTAACCACTTTACTAATTACATTCAGTGACTGTGTAACGCTGTTACTCTCCACGGTAACCACTTTACTAATTACATTCAGTGACAGTGTAACACTGTTACTCTCCAGAGTAACCAATTTACTAATTACATTCAGTGACAGTTTAACGCTGTTACTCTCCACGGTAATCACTTTACTAATTACATTCAGTGACAGTGTAACGCTGTTACTCTCCACAATAACCACTTTATTAACTACATTCAGTGACAGTGTAACGCTGTTACTCTCCACAGTAACCACATTACTAATTACATACAGAGACAGGGTAACGCTGTTACTCTCCACAGTAACCACTTTACTAATTACATACAGTGGCAGTGTAACGCTGTTACTCTCCACAGTAACCACTTTACTAATTATATTCAGTGACATTGTAACGCTGTTACTCTCCACAGTAATCACTTTACTAATTACATTCAGTGACAGTGTAACGCTGTTACTCTCCACGGTAACCACTTTACTAATTACAGTGACAGTGTAACGCTGTTACTTTCCACGGTAATCACTTTACTAATTACATTCAGTGACAGTGTAACGCTGTTACTCTCCATGGTAACCACTTTACTAATTACATCCAGTGACAGTGTAACGCTGTTACTCTCCACAGTCATCACTTTACTAATTACATTCAGTGACAGTGTAACGCTGTTACTCTCCACGGTAACCACTTTACTAATTACAGTGACAGTGTAACGCTGTTACTTTCCACGGTAATCACTTTACTAATTACATTCAGTGACAGTGTAACGCTGTTACTCTCCAGGGTAACCACTTTACTAATTACATTCAGTGACAGTTTAACCCTGTTACGCTCCACAGTAACCACTTTCCTAATTACATTCAGTGACAGTGTACCGCTGTTACTCTCCACAGTAACCACTTTACTAATTACAATCAGTGACAGTGTAACGCTGTTACTCTCCACAGTAACCACTTTACTAATTACATTCCGTGACAGTGTAACGCAGTTACTCTCCACGTTAACCACTTTGTTAATTACATTCAGTGACAGTGTAACGCTGTTACTTTCCACAGTAACCACTTTACTAATTACATTCAGTGACAGTGTAACGCTGTTACTCTCCACAGTAACCACTTTACTAATTACATTCAGTGACAGTGTAACGCTGTTACTCTCCACAGTAACCACTTTACTAATTACATTCAGTGACAGTGTAACGCTGTTACTCTCCACGGTAACCACTTTACTAATTACATTCAGTGAGAGTGTAGCGCTGTTACTCTCCACGGTTATCAATTTACTAATTACATTCAGTGACAGTGTAACGCTGTTACTCTCCACGGTAACCACTTTACTAATTACATTCAGTGACAGTGTAACGCTGTTAATCTCCACAGTAACCACTTTACTAATTACATACAGTGACAGTCTAACGCTGTTACTCTCCACAGTAACCACTTTACTAATTACATACAGTGGCAGTGTAACGCTGTTACTCTCCACAGTAATCACTTTACTAATTTCATTCAGTGAAAGTGTAACGCTGTTTCTCTCCACAGTAATCACTTTACTAATTACATTCAGTGACAGTGTAACGCTGTTACTCTCCACGGTAACCACTTTACTAATTACATTCAGGGACAGTGTAACGCTGTTACTCTCCACAGTAATCACTTTACTAATTACATTCAGTGACAGTTTAACGCTGTTACTCTCCACGGTAACCACTTTACTAATTTCATTCAGTGACAGTGTAACGCGTTTACTCTCCACAGTAACCACTTTACTTATTACATTCAGTGACAGTGTAACGCTGTTACTCTCCACAGTAACCACTTTATTAATTACATTCAGTGACAGTGTAACGCTGTTAATCTCCACAGTAACCACTTTACTAATTACATTCAGTGACAGTGTAACGCTGTTACTCTCCACGGTAACCACTTTACAAATTACATTCAGTGACAGTGTAACGCTGTTACTCACCACGGTAACCACTTTACAAATTACATTAAGTGACAGTGTAACGCTGTTACTCTCCACGGTAATCACTTTACTAATTACATTCAGTGACAGTGTAACGCTGTTACTCTCCACGGTAACCACTTTACTAATTACATTCAGTGACAGTGTAACGCTGTTACTCTCCACAGTAACCACTTTACTAATTACATTCAGTGACAGTATAAAGCTGTTACTCTCCACAGTAACAACTTTACTAAATACATTCAGTGACAGTGTAACGCTGTTACTCTCCACAGTAACCACTTAACTAATTACATTCAGTGACAGTGTAACGCTGTTACTCTCCACGGTAACCACTTTACTAATTACATTCAGTGACAGTGTAACGCTGTTACACTCCACAGTAACCACCTTACTAATTACATTCTGTGACAGTGTACCGCTGTTACTCTCCACAGTAACCACTTTACTAATTACATTCAGTGACAGTGTAACGCTGTTACTCTCCACAGTAACCACTTAACTAATTACATTCAGTGACAGTGTAACGCTGTTAATCTCCACGGTAACCACTTTACTAATTACATTCAGTGACAGTGTAACGCTGTTACTCTCCACGGTAACCACTTTACTAATTACATTCAGTGACAGTGTAACGCTGGTACTCTCCACGGTAATCAATTTACTAATTACATTCAGTGACAGTGTAACGCTGTTACTCCCCATGGTAACCACTTTACTAATTACATTCAGTGACAGTGTAATGCTGTTATTCTCCACAGTAACCACTTTACTAATTACATTCAGTGACAGTGTAACGCTGTTACTCTCCACAGTAACCACTTTAATACTTACATACAGTGACAGTGTAACGCTGTTACTCTCCACGGTAACCACTTTACTAATTACATTCAGTGACAGTGTAACGCTGTTACTCCCCATGGTAACCACTTTACTAATTACATTCAGTGACAGTGTAATGTTGTTACTCTCCACAGTAACCACTTTACTAATTACAATCAGTGACAGTGTAACGCTGTTACTCTCCACAGTAACCACTTTACCAATTACATTCAGTGACAGTGTAACGCTGTTACTCTCCACAGTAACCACTTTACTAATTACATTCAGGGACAGTGTAACGCTGTTACTCTCCACGGTAATCACTTTACTAATTACATTCCGTGACAGTGTAACGCTGTTACTCTCCACGGTAACCACTTTACTAATTACATTCAGTGACAGTGTAACGCTGTTACTCTCCACAGTAACCACTTTACTAATTACATTCAGTGACAGTGTAACGCTGTTACTCTCCACAGTAACCACTTTACTAATTTCATTCAATGACAGTGTAACGCTGTTACTCTCCACAGTCATCACTTTACTAATTACATTCAGTGACAGTGTAACGCTGTTACTCTCCACGGTAACCACTTTACTAATTACATTCAGTGACAGTGTAACGCTGTTACTCTCCACAGTAACCACTTTACTAATTACATACAGTGACAGTGTAACGCTGTTACTCTCCACAGTAACCACTTTACTAATTACAATCAGTGACAGTGTAACGCTGTTACTCTCCACAGTAACCACTTTACTAATTACATTCAGTGACAGTGTAACGCTGTTACTCTCCACAGTAACCACTTTACTAATTACATTCAGGAACAGTGTAACGCTGTTACTCTCCACGGTAATCACTTTACTAATTACATTCCGTGACAGTGTAACGCTGTTAATCTCCACGGTGACCACTTTATTAATTACATTCAGTGACAGTGTAACGCTGTTAATCTCCACAGTAACAACTTTACTAATTACATTCAGTGACAGTGTAACGCTGTTACTCTCCACAGTAACCACTTTACTAATTACATTCAGTGACAGTGTAACGCTGTTACTCTCCACGGTAACCACTTTACAAATTACATTCAGTGACATTGTAACGCTGTTACTCACCACGGTAACCACTTTACAAATTACATTCAGTGACAGTGTAACGCTGTTACTCTCCACGGTAATCACTTTACTAATTACATTCAGTGACAGTGTAACGCTGTTACTATCCACGGTAACCACTTTACTAATTACATTCAGTGACAGTGTAACGCTGTTACTCTCCACAGTAACCACTTTACTAATTACATTCAGTGACAGTATAACGCTGTTACTCTCCACAGTAACCACTTTACTAAATACATTCAGTGACAGTGTAACGCTGTTACTCTCCACGGTAACCACTTTACTAATTACATTCAGGGACAGTGTAACGCTGTTACTCTCCACGGTAATCACTTTACTAATTACATTCAAATACAGTGTAACGCTGTTACTCTCCACGGTAACCACTTTACAAATTACATTCAGTGACAGTGAAACGCTGTTACTCTCCACGGTAACCACTTTACTAATTACATTCAGTGACAGTGTAACGCTGTTACTCTCCACAGTAACCACTTTACTAATTACATTCAGTGACTGTGTAACGCTGTTACTCTCCACGGTAACCACTTTACTAATTACATTCAGTGACAGTGTAACACTGTTACTCTCCAGAGTAACCAATTTACTAATTACATTCAGTGACAGTTTAACGCTGTTACTCTCCACGGTAATCACTTTACTAATTACATTCAGTGACAGTGTAACGCTGTTACTCTCCACAATAACCACTTTATTAACTACATTCAGTGACAGTGTAACGCTGTTACTCTCCACAGTAACCACATTACTAATTACATACAGAGACAGGGTAACGCTGTTACTCTCCACAGTAACCACTTTACTAATTACATACAGTGGCAGTGTAACGCTGTTACTCTCCACAGTAACCACTTTACTAATTATATTCAGTGACATTGTAACGCTGTTACTCTCCACAGTAATCACTTTACTAATTACATTCAGTGACAGTGTAACGCTGTTACTCTCCACGGTAACCACTTTACTAATTACATTCAGTGACAGTGTAACGCTGTTACTCTCCACGGTAACCACTTTACTAATTACAGTGACAGTGTAACGCTGTTACTTTCCACGGTAATCACTTTACTAATTACATTCAGTGACAGTGTAACGCTGTTACTCTCCATGGTAACCACTTTACTAATTACATCCAGTGACAGTGTAACGCTGTTACTCTCCACAGTCATCACTTTACTAATTACATTCAGTGACAGTGTAACGCTGTTACTCTCCACGGTAACCACTTTACTAATTACAGTGACAGTGTAACGCTGTTACTTTCCACGGTAATCACTTTACTAATTACATTCAGTGACAGTGTAACGCTGTTACTCTCCAGGGTAACCACTTTACTAATTACATTCAGTGACAGTGTAACCCTGTTACTCTCCACAGTAACCACTTTCCTAATTACATTCAGTGACAGTGTACCGCTGTTACTCTCCACAGTAACCACTTTACTAATTACAATCAGTGACAGTGTAACGCTGTTACTCTCCACAGTAACCACTTTACTAATTACATTCCGTGACAGTGTAACGCAGTTACTCTCCACGTTAACCACTTTGTTAATTACATTCAGTGACAGTGTAACGCTGTTACTTTCCACAGTAACCACTTTACTAATTACATTCAGTGACAGTGTAACGCTGTTACTCTCCACAGTAACCACTTTACTAATTACATTCAGTGACAGTGTAACGCTGTTACTCTCCACAGTAACCACTTTACTAATTACATTCAGTGACAGTGTAACGCTGTTACTCTCCACGGTAACCACTTTACTAATTACATTCAGTGAGAGTGTAGCGCTGTTACTCTCCACGGTTATCAATTTACTAATTACATTCAGTGACAGTGTAACGCTGTTACTCTCCACGGTAACCACTTTACTAATTACATTCAGTGACAGTGTAACGCTGTTAATCTCCACAGTAACCACTTTACTAATTACATACAGTGACAGTCTAACGCTGTTACTCTCCACAGTAACCACTTTACTAATTACATACAGTGGCAGTGTAACGCTGTTACTCTCCACAGTAATCACTTTACTAATTTCATTCAGTGAAAGTGTAACGCTGTTTCTCTCCACAGTAATCACTTTACTAATTACATTCAGTGACAGTGTAACGCTGTTACTCTCCACGGTAACCACTTTACTAATTACATTCAGGGACAGTGTAACGCTGTTACTCTCCACAGTAATCACTTTACTAATTACATTCAGTGACAGTTTAACGCTGTTACTCTCCACGGTAACCACTTTACTAATTTCATTCAGTGACAGTGTAACGCGTTTACTCTCCACAGTAACCACTTTACTTATTACATTCAGTGACAGTGTAACGCTGTTACTCTCCACAGTAACCACTTTGCTAATTACATTCAGTGACAGTGTAACGCTGTTACTCTCCACAGTTACTACTTTACTAATTACATTCAGTGACAGTGTAACGCTGTTACTTACCACGGTAACCACATTACTAATTACATTCAGTGTCCGTGTAACGCTGTTACTCTCCACGGTAACCACTTTACTAATTACATTCAGTGACAGTGTAACGCTGTTACTCACCACGGTAACCACTTTACTAATTACATTCAGTGACAGTGTAACGCTGTTACTCTCCACGGTAACCACTTTACTAATTACTTCCCCAGGGGCTCACATCTAGTGGGACGTAGGTTGGCGAACACGGGGCCCCAGCTGAGTCCAGCATTGCTTTCACTTACTTGTGCCGGGCTCCTCTCCGTCTTCTTTCCTGTCGACTTTACTTGCTCAACTCTTGTTCTTTACCGACCCCGACGGTATTAGGATATCCGTGGCCTAGGGAGTCTCTTCCTTTCCCGCCTTAATTGGCCCTTGTCTAATCTTTTCTGATACCCTCCTTCTGCGAGGGGTCAGCCTTCTTTTTCTTTTCCTGTTATCTCCTGCCTTCTGCTCAAGGCCCTCAAGGAGGCAGGGTGTATGTAGCCCCACCACTTCTGTTGCACCCTAGATATTGCTACACCCTCAGGGGCTCACGGCTGGTGAGTTCGGGAGTTGGCGACCCCGAGGGATTCCTGAGCTAGGTCCGGTTTTCCCCCTTTTATCCATTACCTGTGGGGCGGACTCTCTCTTCTTTCACTTTCCTCTCTGCCTTTCATGGCTCTCCTTCCTTACAAGTCCTTCAATCCGCATTCTTCGAATAACGAGGGCATTTCTTTTCCTCCTGCCCTTTTTTTGCCTTATTCTCCTTTTGTTTTCCATTTCTTCTTCTATTATATAAGTTAGTAGTTAGTTTTAGTTATAGTTTACATTTCTTTATCATCTTCACGATCACCCAAACCATTAGGGGCCGATAACCTAGATGTTAGGCCCCTTAAAACAACAAGAGTCTGAAAGGATTGAAGGTACTCATCGACATAAAAGGATGTGGTTAATGCTTCTGAGGCTTTAGCGTGAAATAAATGACCATCTTGAGAGGCTAGCATGTGTAAGGATCGGATAGCTAGGAAAGCTATAGGTTTAAGACCTTATGGGTAGATTATTAGCTTGGGAATAACCTAACCCCCAAGGGAAGATGATGAAGAAAAAGAAGTGGGTTTCGGACTGGAGAAAAAGGATGGAGAAATAGGACGAGAGTCCAACAGAAGTTATAACTAAGAGTTCTTGCTCAAATGCAACAAAAAGTGGGACCGTTGTTAATTTTATTTGTGAGGTTTTTAAATTTAAGCCCATGGGAAGAGTGAGGGAAGACAGGATCTTGCTTAATCGTTATGTTTGAGAAATGATAAATCAAAAGAACAAATCTTAATTTATTTAACAATGTAAAAGGAAGTAGTTTATGTAACAAATATATAATTTTGATTTTTATAAACAATTGGGGTCGCAGACCTCCGAAAACATCTAAAGCTTGCGCCAGGCAATTGATAATTCCTTTGGTTTTAAACCTTTTATATGCTTTAAAATCTTCGTAATATTTGGAAATGTTGCTAAGATGAATAAATGGAAAACTTAAAGATAATTGACGTAATTAAGGTTAAACAATAAATCAAGTACAAGGTGTGTACTTTGAGGATTTCTAGATAGGTATCTTAGAAATATGACCAAATAACAACTTCGAAAGTAACAACAAAAAAACAGGAAGAATGAAATATAAGTTTCTATAACTTCTTGTATTAATGCAGAACTACGCTTAATGATTATACATAGGAGATTATACAAATAGGACAGGTCACTTATTGTCAAACCTGAAGAGAAAAATTGAATGGAAGTTTCTAGAACTCCTATGTTTAAGTAGGGATGACGAGAAAAATGGGGCAAATTTCCCTTTCGTGAAACCTAGAGATAACTCACTTTTGAGTAGAAAGAATTGTATTCCCTAATTAGAAGGGAGAAACAATATAATTTAAGGCGTGTACTAGACACGACGTTTTACAGACATTAATTCGTTATACGTAGAGCAAGTAAGGGAGGGCACTTATGTAGATTGACACCTCATTGAAAAAAAGACCTAAAGTAACAATTTTATTATTTTAGTTTGTTAGTAAAGGGTTTGGGAAAGATCAAATGGGATTGTGGAAAAGTGTTCATGGCCTTATTTATTGTACTCGCACGAGCGCGACGCGGATGAAAAGTTGAACAGGCACTGATTTCACTATAGTCTGTTGATATAGTTGAAGAGTTCACTGTAGTAGCACAAAACGTTGATGGCAAAGAAAGTTATTGCAATGGTGGAAAATAACTAGTTACACTAGATTTGCGAGAGTCTATTGCTTGAGAAACTTGTAGGTTATAGTTGAATGCACCAGAAAAATCCCAACGGAGGAAGAAAAATTAGATATTGATTAGCAGTTCATAAGGAAGATTCCTTAGTTTGAAAAAGTATTCCCATATGAAGTGGAAAATACATGACAGTATAACTGGTAGATAGAGTGTAGGTTCTGGAAGGTTCCAGAGCAATGATGAGTTGTTTAAATTGGGTAGAGAATCCCTCGGCGGAAAACTAGGTTATATAGACAGTGGGTATTTTAGAAATATCCCTCGATATGAGATAGCTTCTCAGAAAATCTTTCATTGTGAAAGTTAGACTTGATAGTTTAATCACGAAGATCTCTTGAAAGCAGTTATTTTATCACATAGCAACTTTCACTGTCTATAAAATCCAAATAAAAGCATTAAGCCTTTTAAAAGCGATGAGAATGTGGTTAAAACATGAAGTCGGTACTTATCTTTGCTTCATGAAGAAGGTGATGTTGTTGTTGACGGTTGGTTCTAAAACTCGAACATGGCATCGAATTTTAAAGTTTGCCTCTAGGGTAGAGGAGGCGAGCTTTAGTTAAGCTCCAACTGACTGGTTTGACTTCCGACGTACAAGTGAGGGCTGCTAGACGCAGAGAAAGTACACTAGCCTAGACGGCATGTCCAACAAGAAGTTGAGTGCACTTGAGAGGGTGAGCGGTTGCTCACGGCACGGAGACAAGTCGAGAAGAAGTGAACGAGCGAGCGAGCAGCGCACGCGGAGAAGCGAGCAGTAGGAGGAGGCAAGAAGAGGGGGAAGCGGGCGAGTAAGGGGAGGAAACAAAGAGGTTATACATAATCATGAAAAAATTTTACAAAAACAAAATTCTTCTTGGAGCAATGTCTTCACGGAGTAGTTGGTTGGTGAAGAACACGACGCCCCGCGGATTAATGTAGAAGTCTTCATGGCTTGAAGCAATGGAAGTTCGGAAGGCAGCGATGGGACGCTGTCAGGCTGGTTCAACGGAATATGCGTTTCTGTAAAAAACTGACAGAAAAAATGAACAAATGCACGGGGCAAACAGGAGGTAACAGTTCGATGTTGGTGTGTGCTGGAAAGAAATGTAAATAAATGGACTGATATAAAGTAATGAAGAACAGCAAAAGCTAATTTTTTCTTTCCGTTTATTTCCAAAATATACACCACCATACGTAACTGTTTTAAGCGAAATATTTTAATGGGTTTACTAGTTTCGTCACGCCATAAGTTTCTCTGAAGATCTTGCTGCTCAGATTGGATTAAAACTTGACGATATATTTGCTTTATATCCGCAATGACGGCTATAGGGAATAGGCGAATATTTAAGAGTATGGTAGACAAATCAGACTGAATAGCAGGACCGGAGTGAAGAGTATCGTTGAGGCTGTTGCCATTGGCGTCTTTAAACACAACTCGAATTTTGTCTCTAACAAGAGGGTTTTTTCCACATGGGATGGTGATTTAAGAAGACAGTTTCGACTGGGGGATGTAATTCGTCATCAGATCTATTAACAACTTCCATATGATCCTGCTCTTCATACTCCTCCATGAACTCAGTGAATTGTTGTTTGACAAGAGGTTCTTTTTTAAATTTACTCTCAATGGCGAAGAGAGCTTTGCGCGCTTTAGGCTGAGAATTACTTAGTTTTGGAGGATTGAGTAGTCTTGGCATTTGGACTATGAATCGGCCTTCGGGTATGCGAGTAGTGGTAGAAATGAAAAGTTGCTCGCAAAATTAATTTTCTGAGGAGGTTGTGCTAGGGGAGTCGATATTTTCAAGTTTCCAGAACTGTTCCAAATCGGTACTCACAAAGTGACATTGCGACACAGGTTGAGTGGTGTAATGAGGGAGCTGACCGGTAACAATCCACTCAAAATTAGTGTCTCTGGCAAACACATTGGAAGATAATTGACGAATTTGCTTGCGAAGGCAATTCCAGAAAACATTTGCACTAAAAAGTATGTCAATAGGACCTTGGACAATAAACAGAGGATCTGCTAGCCTTAAGTGAGAAGGAATAGTTAAACAGGAAGTGTCAACAGGGTGACTAGGGGTATTTTCACCAATGCTGTTAAGGATGAGACAATTTAGTTTGAGACAATTATTTCTTTGACAAGTATCCTTTATAGTTAATTTTGAGAATAGCAATGCTTGTGATTTTAAACTGTTAATGCCTAATACATTGATAGAAGTGGGGGTTACTGGATGACCCAGTTTTTTTATTAAGGAGTTGGAAACAAAATCATGGGTCACCGCTGAGTCAAGTAGGCCTCGGGCGCGAACCCAGTTACCAGATTTATCTTCATCCTCAATTTGAACCGTGGACAATAGTACTTGAGCACTACGCAAAGACTTGGCGTTTTGAATAAAAGATGACACATTAGACTTGTTAGTATTGTCACTTTTTTCAGAAGTGGATGATGCTGATGACCTCAATTGATCATGACGATGCAATAAAGTGTGATGCGCCCTTTCACAATGAAACAGAGTCTAGTGGACTTGCAATTAGGAGCAGAATGTTTAGGTGATAGGCAATTGAAACAGTACTTGTTTTGAGATACAAATTTCCTTCTGTCATCAACTGATAATTCTTTGAAAGATTTGCATAAGAATAAAGCGTGAGAATCTTTGCATAGTATGCACTTTAACGGTTCATTAAAACTTTTACTGGGTTCACCTTGGGTACTTAATGCAAAAGAACTTGCCGTACGGCGTTCACTGGACAAAGTTTGGTAACCAGTGGCGTATGGCATAGATTTAGAAGAGCTAGACCCAGGTTTTTGAGTACTAGACGCTGCATATTCACGTTTAGATTTAGGTGACATAGATTCATGTTTAGAATTGAGAGAGGCGGGTTCACTTTGATTAGCTAAGGCGGTTAAAAGTTGACATCTAGTATTTATAAAGGTGACTAAATGCTCATAAGAATAATCATAATCATTAGAAAGTTCAATTTCCCAAGCTTTGAGAGTAGCAGTATCGACTTTAGAAACCACTAAGTGTATTAAGTAGGTGTCCCAATGGTCAGTGGGCTGATCCAATTGGGATAATGCTTTCACATGAAGTTGGGTTGTATCGACGAGGGTACGCAGACTAGTGACGTCATTATGCTGTGAGGAGGGCAAGTTGAATAGAGTATTCATATGGCGCTGAATACGTAGGCCTAAACGTAAATTGCCGTATCTTACTTTCAGTAGATTAAAGGCAATAGGATACTTTTCGGCGCTTAATGGGAGCGCTTCAACTAACCGCAGTACTTGTTCACGGAGAATTGATCTTAATCAGTGAAATTTGTAAATAACTTGAATATCGTCATTGTCATGGACAAGAGAACAAAAAAGTTCATAAAAAGAGTCCAATGCAAATTCGTCTCCTGAAAAAAAGAGGTAAATTTATTTTCAGGAGTATTGGTTTAGGTTTATGAGTGCCCTCACGTGACGAGATTTGTTGTTCGTGGAGTGAGCTAAGAACTGAAACGTCCTTTTTTGGTCTTCCTCAAGTTGACGAATTATTTTGAAGGCAGCGCCTATGCCTTCATAGTATTGGTTTTCTATTTCTACTCGATCATCTGTTTGATTGAGCATGCATGTTTCAATTTCTGTTTGGACAGTGTTATAATTTTCGAAAGATTTTCCATAGTCTTTTAAACGATGCTTTATTATATCTAAATGAGATTCTGTGGGGTTCAGCTCTTTGATGTATTTTTTTAATCGGGTGATTTGTCCCTCATAAGACGCTCGTTTGGCGGTAGGCATATCATCCCTAACCTTGTCCGCGGGGGCCATAATGAAATGGGTAAATTAGAGTACAACGTGCGATAATGTGGAGTTGGTGGAAAGGCTGTCAGGTTGGCAGCAGCGACCAGGTTGAAAGTGATAAACACTGAAGGAGACAGGAACGACTTCTTTCTCCTCCACCAGCTTTGCACAGTAAAGTTATAGCTGAAAAATTCAGAGTAGATATTAGTAATTTGGAAGATATTGACAACTTGAATTCTCCCGGGTTTCTGGGACCATACTCATATTTTGGTAGGTTAATACTGAGTGTTAACACTACCTAAGGGAAGATGATGAGAGAGAAAAGGAGGTGGATTTAGGAGTGGAAACAATTTTAAGCAAAGAAGAAGGGAATCCAACAAAAAACCATTAATACATATTGCTGTAAAGAGGGATTTTGCCGTGCAAAGTCTTTGAAGTACCTGACTTGAACGGGGGCTTGCAAAGGCTAACGTAGAGCGCAGCATGAATTGAGGTTACCGGCAAGCTTTCGCTAAGTGCTCTTTCCCTCCCGAGCCGGTATTCTGGTACTATGGGGAAGGGTGATACCCTAGGAAGGCAAGGTATGCCAAAAGGAAAGGAACTGAGCACTTTCCCTTCAAAAGGGTGAGATTTTAGAAAGCATTCTGAAATGCTAGAAGGATTTGAATTTGTCGTGACATTTTTATTACCAGACACTGTCGGATCTCCAACAGAACGGCTGAATGCCCCCAAAGCGGGAAGAGATAAAGCAACTCTAGTGCTTTGAGCAATGGTTTTATTATTATTAGTGGAATTTTTAAAGAGTACCAATTGTTGCGTCCAAAGCAGGCTAAACTCTTACCCAGCATAGTGCCGACTAAAAGTTTAGAACAGAGGAAAAACCTCAAACCTAACTTAAACAAAACCAATTTTTTTAAGTAAACCACAAGTCAGAGAGAAAATCTCTACAGGAAGCTGGCGGAGCAAGCTATATTTGCCTTAATAGTTTACCAGAATCAGCTATGATAGCTAAGAGAAACTTTATAAATTTTGTTATTGGAAATTTGTTTTGAACGCAACGAGTGATAGATTTCTTTTATTAATTCAGAGATTGCTTTTTTCTTTGAATAGGAGGTAATTTTTGGGAAAGAATTAGGGAAGAGAAGGTCCTGTCTAACCGCTGTTCTAGAAATAGAAGTGGAAAACAAATAGTAATGAATACATTTAACAAATTGTAGAATTTATAACAATTAACAATTCTTTAGATGTTTTAAGCTAAAGAAAGAAATTTTGGCTTAACAACTTGGAAGTCCAAGACCCCTATTTGTATAAAAACCCTTACAAGAGTTTTTTAACAAGCGTATAATTAAAAGGTTTTAGACCTGTTAGGTTAATTGTAAAAGATTTGTAATTTAGTATAACATTTTGTTAAATTAGTTAGGAAGGATACAAGCACTATTTGAATGCCCTTATGGCAAACGAAAATGCTATAAACAAATAGATTAAATTCCTGATCGTAGCAGGAGAAAAGAAGAGATTTACAAGCGGAGGTGACCGCTATTACTTAAACAGAAGTTAATAAATGTTACATTCAAAAGGGATGATGATGATAATTGTTGTTTTAAGGGGCCTAACATCGAGGTTATCGGCCCGATTCAAAAGGGTCAGGTCGTATTAACTAAGCCTGGATAAAAAAAAATCAGGTACAAAAGTTTAACAATTAGAAGATTACCAATTCCTGGACCTGCAGGATAAAGAAGATTAATAACTAACCTAACCCCATGGCACTACAGCCCATGAAGGGCCTAGGCCTACCAAGCGACCGCTGCCCAGTCATTGACCTGCAGATATTGGGGTGACACATGGTCAGCGCATCGGGTCCTCTCGGCCATTAATCTTGGTTTTCGTGACCGGGGCACTGCCTCACTGTCAGACAGCTACTCAATTGTCCTCACGAGGCTGAGTTACTGAGTTACTCTCCACAGTAATCACTTAACTAATTACATTCAGTGACAGTGTAACGCCGTTACTCTCCACGGTAACCACTTTACTAATTACATTCAGTGACAGTGTAACGCTGTTACTCTCCACGGTTACCACTTTACTAATTACAGTGACAGTGTAACGCTGTTACTCTCCACGGTACTCACTTTACTAATTACATTCAGTGACAGTGTAACGCTGTTACTCGCCATGGTAACCACTTTACAAATTACATCCAGTGACAGTGTAACGCTGTTACACTCCACAGTAACCACTTTTCTAACTACATTCAGTGACAGTGTAACGCTGTTACTCTCCACAGTAACCACTTTACTAATTACATACAGTGACAGTGTAACGCTGTTAATCTCCATAGTAACCACTTTACTAATTACGTACAGTGACAGTGTAACGCTGTTACTCTCCACAGTAACCACTTTACTAATTACATTCAGTGACAGTGTAACGCTGTTACTCTCCACGGTAACCACTTTACTAATTACATTCAGTGACAGTGTAACGCTGTTACTCTCCACGGTAACCACTTTACTAATTAAATTCAGTGACAGTGTAACGCTGTTATTCTCCACAGTAATCACTTTACTACTTACATTCAGTGACAGTGTAACGCTGTTACTCTCCACGGTAATCACTTTACTAATTACATTCAGTGACAGTGTAACGCTGTTAATCTCCACGTTAACCACTTTACTAATTACATTCAGTGACAGTGTAACGCTGTTACTCTCCACAGTAACCACTTTACTAACTACATTCAGTGACAGTGTAACGCTGTTACACTTCACAGTAACCACTTTACTAATTACATTCAGTGACAGTGTAACGCTGTTACTCTCCACAGTAACCACTTTACTAATTACATTCAGTGACAGTGTAACGCTGTTACTCTCCACGGTAACCACTTTACTAATTACATTCAGTGACAGTGTAACGCTGTTACTCTCCACGGTAACCACTTTACTAATTACATTCAGTGACAGAGTAACGCTGTTACTCTCCACGGTAATCAATTTACTAATTACATTCAGTGACAGTGTAACGCTGTTACTCTCCACAGTAACCACTTTACTAATTACATTCAGTGACAGTGTAACGCTGTTACTCTCCACAGTAATCACTTTACTAATTACATTCAGTGACAGTGTAACGCTGTTACTCTCCACGGTAACCACTTTACTAATTACATTCAGTGACAGTGTAACGCTGCTACTCCCCATGGTAACCACTTTACTAATTACATTCAGTGACAGTGTAATGCTGTTACTCTCCACAGTAACCACTTTACTAATTACATTCAGTGACAGTGTAACGCTGTTACTCTCCACAGTAACCACTTTACTAATTACAATCAGTGACAGTGTAACGCTGTTACTCTCCACAGTAACCACTGTACTAATTACATTCAGTGACAGTGTAACGCTGTTACTCTCCACAGTAACCACTTTACTAATTACATTCAGGGACACTGTAACGCTGTTACTCTCCACGGTAATCACTTTACTAATTACATTCCGTGACAGTGTAACGCTGTTACTCTCCACGGTAACCACTTTACTAATTACATTCAGTGACAGTGTAACGCTGTTACTCTCCACAGTAACCACTTTACTAATTACATTCAGTGACAGTGTAACGCTGTTACTCTCCACAGTAACCACTTTACTAATTACATTCCGTGACAGTGTAACGCTGTTACTCTCCACGGTAACCACTTTACTAATTACATTCAGTGACAGTGTAACGCTGTTACTCTCCACGGTAATCACTTTACTAATTACATTCAGTGACAATGTAACGCTGTTACTCTCCATGTTAACCACTTTATTAATTACATTCAGTGACAGTGTAACGCTGTTACTCTCCACAGTAACCACTTTACTAACTACATTCAGTGACAGTGTAACGCTGTTAATCTCCACAGTAACCACTTTACTAATTACATACAGTGACAGTCTAACGCTGTTACTCTCCACAGTAACCACTTTACTAATTACATACAGTGGCAGTGTAACGCTGTTACTCTCCACAGTAATCACTTTACTAATTTCATTCAGTGAAAGTGTAACGCTGTTTCTCTCCACAGTAATCACTTTACTAATTACATTCAGTGACAGTGTAACGCTGTTACTCTCCACGGTAACCACTTTACTAATTACATTCAGGGACAGTGTAACGCTGTTACTCTCCACAGTAATCACTTTACTAATTACATTCAGTGACAGTTTAACGCTGTTACTCTCCACGGTAACCACTTTACTAATTTCATTCAGTGACAGTGTAACGCGTTTACTCTCCACAGTAACCACTTTACTTATTACATTCAGTGACAGTGTAACGCTGTTACTCTCCACAGTAACCACTTTGCTAATTACATTCAGTGACAGTGTAACGCTGTTACTCTCCACAGTTACTACTTTACTAATTACATTCAGTGACAGTGTAACGCTGTTACTTACCACGGTAACCACTTTACTAATTACATTCAGTGACCGTGTAACGCTGTTACTCTCCACGGTAACCACTTTACTAATTACATTCAGTGACAGTGTAACGCTGTTACTCACCACGGTAACCACTTTACTAATTACATTCAGTGACAGTGTAACGCTGTTACTCTCCACGGTAACCACTTTACTAATTACTTCCCCAGGGGCTCACATCTAGTGGGACGTAGGTTGGCGAACACGGGGCCCCAGCTGAGTCCAGCATTGCTTTCACTTACTTGTGCCGGGCTCCTCTCCGTCTTCTTTCCTGTCGACTTTACTTGCTCAACTCTTGTTCTTTACCGACCCCGACGGTATTAGGGTATCCGTGGCCTAGGGAGTCTCTTCCTTTCCCGCCTTAATTGGCCCTTGTCTAATCTTTTCTGATACCCTCCTTCTGCGAGGGGTCAGCCTTCTTTTTCTTTTCCTGTTATCTCCTGCCTTCTGCTCAAGGCCCTCAAGGAGGCAGGGTGTATGTAGCCCCACCACTTCTGTTGCTCCCTAGATATTGCTACACCCTCAGGGACTCACGGCTGGTGAGTTCGGGAGTTGGCGACCCCGAGGGATTCCTGAGCTAGGTCCGGTTTTCCCCCTTTTATCCATTACCTGTGGGGCGGACTCTCTCTTCTTTCACTTTCCTCTCTGCCTTTCATGGCTCTCCTTCCTTACAAGTCCTTCAATCCGCATTCTTCGAATAACGAGGGCATTTCTTTTCCTCCTGCCCTTTTTTTTGCCTTATTCTCCTTTTGTTTTCCATTTCTTCTTCTATTATATAAGTTAGTAGTTAGTTTTAGTTATAGTTTACATTTCTTTATCATCTTCACGATCACCCAAACCATTAGGGGCCGATAACCTAGATGTTAGGCCCCTTAAAACAACAAGAGTCTGAAAGGATTGAAGGTACTCATCGACATAAAAGGATGTGGTTAATGCTTCTGAGGCTTTAGCGTGAAATAAATGACCATCTTGAGAGGCTAGCATGTGTAAGGATCGGATAGCTAGGAAAGCTATAGGTTTAAGACCTTATGGGTAGATTATTAGCTTGGGAATAACCTAACCCCCAAGGGAAGATGATGAAGAAAAAGAAGTGGGTTTCGGACTGGAGAAAAAGGATGGAGAAATAGGACGAGAGTCCAACAGAAGTTATAACTAAGAGTTCTTGCTCAAATGCAACAAAAAGTGGGACCGTTGTTAATTTTATTTGTGAGGTTTTTAAATTTAAGCCCATGGGAAGAGTGAGGGAAGACAGGATCTTGCTTAATCGTTATGTTTGAGAAATGATAAATCAAAAGAACAAATCTTAATTTATTTAACAATGTAAAAGGAAGTAGTTTATGTAACAAATATATAATTTTGATTTTTATAAACAATTGGGGTCGCAGACCTCCGAAAACATCTAAAGCTTGCGCCAGGCAATTGATAATTCCTTTGGTTTTAAACCTTTTATATGCTTTAAAATCTTCGTAATATTTGGAAATGTTGCTAAGATGAATAAATGGAAAACTTAAAGATAATTGACGTAATTAAGGTTAAACAATAAATCAAGTACAAGGTGTGTACTTTGAGGATTTCTAGATAGGTATCTTAGAAATATGACCAAATAACAACTTCGAAAGTAACAACAAAAAAACAGGAAGAATGAAATATAAGTTTCTATAACTTCTTGTATTAATGCAGAACTACGCTTAATGATTATACATAGGAGATTATACAAATAGGACAGGTCACTTATTGTCAAACCTGAAGAGAAAAATTGAATGGAAGTTTCTAGAACTCCTATGTTTAAGTAGGGATGACGAGAAAAATGGGGCAAATTTCACTTTCGTGAAACCTAGAGATAACTCACTTTTGAGTAGAAAGAATTGTATTCCCTAATTAGAAGGGAGAAACAATATAATTTAAGGCGTGTACTAGACACGACGTTTTACAGACATTAATTCGTTATACGTAGAGCAAGTAAGGGAGGGCACTTATGTAGATTGACACCTCATTGAAAAAAAGACCTAAAGTAACAATTTTATTATTTTAGTTTGTTAGTAAAGGGTTTGGGAAAGATCAAATGGGATTGTGGAAAAGTGTTCATGGCCGTATTTATTGTACTCGGACGAGCGCGACGCGGATGAAAAGTTGAACAGGCACTGATTTCACTATAGTCTGTTGATATAGTTGAAGAGTTCACTGTAGTAGCACAAAACGTTGATGGCAAAGAAAGTTATTGCAATGGTGGAAAATAACTAGTTACACTAGATTTGCGAGAGTCTATTGCTTGAGAAACTTGTAGGTTATAGTTGAATGCACCAGAAAAATCCCAACGGAGGAAGAAAAATTAGATATTGATTAGCAGTTCATAAGGAAGATTCCTTAGTTTGAAAAAGTATTCCCATATGAAGTGGAAAATACATGACAGTATAACTGGTAGATAGAGTGTAGGTTCTGGAAGGTTCCAGAGCAATGATGAGTTGTTTAAATTGGGTAGAGAATCCCTCGGCGGAAAACTAGGTTATATAGACAGTGGGTATTTTAGAAATATCCCTCGATATGAGATAGCTTCTCAGAAAATCTTTCATTGTGAAAGTTAGACTTGATAGTTTAATCACGAAGATCTCTTGAAAGCAGTTATTTTATCACATAGCAACTTTCACTGTCTATAAAATCCAAATAAAAGCATTAAGCCTTTTAAAAGCGATGAGAATGTGGTTAAAACATGAAGTCGGTACTTATCTTTGCTTCATGAAGAAGGTGATGTTGTTGTTGACGGTTGGTTCTAAAACTCGAACATGGCATCGAATTTTAAAGTTTGCCTCTAGGGTAGAGGAGGCGAGCTTTAGTTAAGCTCCAACTGACTGGTTTGACTTCCGACGTACAAGTGAGGGCTGCTAGACGCAGAGAAAGTACACTAGCCTAGACGGCATGTCCAACAAGAAGTTGAGTGCACTTGAGAGGGTGAGCGGTTGCTCACGGCACGGAGACAAGTCGAGAAGAAGTGAACGAGCGAGCAAGCAGCGCACGCGGAGAAGCGAGCAGTAGGAGGAGGCAAGAAGAGGGGGAAGCGGGCGAGTAAGGGGAGGAAACAAAGAGGTTATACATAATCATGAAAAAATTTTACAAAAACAAAATTCTTCTTGGAGCAATGTCTTCACGGAGTAGTTGGTTGGTGAAGAACACGACGCCCCGCGGATTAATGTAGAAGTCTTCATGGCTTGAAGCAATGGAAGTTCGGAAGGCAGCGATGGGACGCTGTCAGGCTGGTTCAACGGAATATGCGTTTCTGTAAAAAACTGACAGAAAAAATGAACAAATGCACGGGGCAAACAGGAGGTAACAGTTCGATGTTGGTGTGTGCTGGAAAGAAATGTAAATAAATGGACTGATATAAAGTAATGAAGAACAGCAAAAGCTAATTCTTTCTTTCCGTTTATTTCCAAAAAATACACCACCATACGTAACTGTTTTAAGCGAAATATTTTAATGGGTTTACTAGTTTCGTCACGCCATAAGTTTCTCTGAAGATCTTGCTGCTCAGATTGGATTAAAACTTGACGATATATTTGCTTTATATCCGCAATGACGGCTATAGGGAATAGGCGAATATTTAAGAGTATGGTAGACAAATCAGACTGAATAGCAGGACCGGAGTGAAGAGTATCGTTGAGGCTGTTGCCATTGGCGTCTTTAAACACAACTCGAATTTTGTCTCTAACAAGAGGGTTTTTTCCACATGGGATGGTGATTTAAGAAGACAGTTTCGACTGGGGGATGTAATTCGTCATCAGATCTATTAACAACTTCCATATGATCCTGCTCTTCATACTCCTCCATGAACTCAGTGAATTGTTGTTTGACAAGAGGTTCTTTTTTAAATTTACTCTCAATGGCGAAGAGAGCTTTGCGCGCTTTAGGCTGAGAATTACTTAGTTTTGGAGGATTGAGTAGTCTTGGCATTTGGACTATGAATCGGCCTTCGGGTATGCGAGTAGTGGTAGAAATGAAAAGTTGCTCGCAAAATTAATTTTCTGAGGAGGTTGTGCTAGGGGAGTCGATATTTTCAAGTTTCCAGAACTGTTCCAAATCGGTATTCACAAAGTGACATTGCGACACAGGTTGAGTGGTGTAATGAGGGAGCTGACCGGTAACAATCCACTCAAAATTAGTGTCTCTGGCAAACACATTGGAAGATAATTGACGAATTTGCTTGCGAAGGCAATTCCAGAAAACATTTGCACTAAAAAGTATGTCAATAGGACCTTGGACAATAAACAGAGGATCTGCTAGCCTTAAGTGAGAAGGAATAGTTAAACAGGAAGTGTCAACAGGGTGACTAGGGGTATTTTCACCAATGCTGTTAAGGATGAGACAATTTAGTTTGAGACAATTATTTCTTTGACAAGTATCCTTTATAGTTAATTTTGAGAATAGCAATGCTTGTGATTTTAAACTGTTAATGCCTAATACATTGATAGAAGTGGGGGTTACTGGATGACCCAGTTTTTTTTATTAAGGAGTTGGAAACAAAATCATGGGTCACCGCTGAGTCAAGTAGGCCTCGGGCGCGAACCCAGTTACCAGATTTATCTTCATCCTCAATTTGAACCGTGGACAATAGTACTTGAGCACTACGCAAAGACTTGACGTTTTGAATAAAAGATGACACATTAGACTTGTTAGTATTGTCACTTTTTTCAGAAGTGGATGATGCTGATGACCTCAATTGATCATGACGATGCAATAAAGTGTGATGCGCCCTTTCACAATGAAACAGAGTCTAGTGGACTTGCAATTAGGAGCAGAATGTTTAGGTGATAGGCAATTGAAACAGTACTTGTTTTGAGATACAAATTTCCTTCTGTCATCAACTGATAATTCTTTGAAAGATTTGCATAAGAATAAAGCGTGAGAATCTTTGCATAGTATGCACTTTAACGGTTCATTAAAACTTTTACTGGGTTCACCTTGGGTACTTAATGCAAAAGAACTTGCCGTACGGCGTTCACTGGACAAAGTTTGGTAACCAGTGGCGTATGGCATAGATTTAGAAGAGCTAGACCCAGGTTTTTGAGTACTAGACGCTGCATATTCACGTTTAGATTTAGGTGACATAGATTCATGTTAAGAATTGAGAGAGGCGGGTTCACTTTGATTAGCTAAGGCGGTTAAAAGTTGACATCTAGTATTTATAAAGGTGACTAAATGCTCATAAGAATAATCATAATCATTAGAAAGTTCAATTTCCCAAGCTTTGAGAGTAGCAGTATCGACTTTAGAAACCACTAAGTGTATTAAGTAGGTGTCCCAATGGTCAGTGGGCTGATCCAATTGGGATAATGCTTTCACATGAAGTTGGGTTGTATCGACGAGGGTACGCAGACTAGTGACGTCATTATGCTGTGAGGAGGGCAAGTTGAATAGAGTATTCATATGGCGCTGAATACGTAGGCCTAAACGTAAATTGCCGTATCTTACTTTCAGTAGATTAAAGACAATAGGATACTTTTCGGCGCTTAATGGGAGCGCTTCAACTAACCGCAGTACTTGTTCACGGAGAATTGATCTTAATCAGTGAAATTTGTAAATAACTTGAATATCGTCATTGTCATGGAAAAGAGAACAAAAAAGTTCATCAAAAGAGTCCAATGCAAATTCGTCTCCTGAAAAAAAAGAGGTAAATTTATTTTCAGGAGTATTGGTTTAGGTTTATGAGTGCCCTCACGTGACGAGATTTGTTGTTCGTGGAGTGAGCTAAGAACTGAAACGTCCTTTTTTGGTCTTCCTCAAGTTGACGAATTATTTTGAAGGCAGCGCCTATGCCTTCATAGTATTGGTTTTCTATTTCTACTCGATCATCTGTTTGATTGAGCATGCATGTTTCAATTTCTGTTTGGACAGTGTTATAATTTTCGAAAGATTTTCCATAGTCTTTTAAACGATGCTTTATTATATCTAAATGAGATTCTGTGGGGTTCAGCTCTTTGATGTATTTTTTTAATCGGGTGATTTGTCCCTCATAAGACGCTCGTTTGGCGGTAGGCATATCATCCCTAACCTTGTCCGCGGGGGCCATAATGAAATGGGTAAATTAGAGTACAACGTGCGATAATGTGGAGTTGGTGGAAAGGCTGTCAGGTTGGCAGCAGCGACCAGGTTGAAAGTGATAAACACTGAAGGAGACAGGAGCGACTTCTTTCTCCTCCACCAGCTTTGCACAGTAAAGTTATAGCTGAAAAATTCAGAGTAGATATTAGTAATTTGGAAGATATTGACAACTTGAATTCTCCCGGGTTTCTGGGACCATACTCATATTTTGGTAGGTTAATACTGAGTGTTAACACTACCTAAGGGAAGATGATGAGAGAGAAAAGGAGGTGGATTTAGGAGTGGAAACAATTTTAAGCAGAGAAGAAGGGAATCCAACAAAAACCATTAATACATATTGCTGTAAAGAGGGATTTTGCCGTGCAAAGTCTTTGAAGTACCTGACTTGAACGGGGGCTTGCAAAGGCTAACGTAGAGCGCAGCATGAATTGAGGTACCGGCAAGCTTTCGCTAAGTGCTCTTTCCCTCCCGAGCCGGTATTCTGGTACTATGGGGAAGGGTGATACTCTAGGAAGGCAAGGTATGCCAAAAGGAAAGGATCTGAGCACTTTCCCTTCAAAAGGGTGAGATTTTAGAAAGCATTCTGAAATGCTAGAAGGATTTGAATTTGTCGTGACATTTTTATTACCAGACACTGTCGGATCTCCAACAGAACGGCTGAATGCCCCCAAAGCGGGAAGAGATAAAGCAACTCTAGTGCTTTGAGCAATGGTTTTATTATTATTAGTGGAATTTTTAAAGAGTACCAATTGTTGCGTCCAAAGCAGGCTAAACTCTTACCCAGCATAGTGCCGACTAAAAGTTTAGAACAGAGGAAAAACCTCAAACCTAACTTAAACAAAACCAATTTTTTTAAGTAAACCACAAGTCAGAGAGAAAATCTCTACGGGAAGCTGGCGGAGCAAGCTATATTTGCCTTAATAGTTTACCAGAATCAGCTATGATAGCTAAGAGAAACTTTATAAATTTTGTTATTGGAAATTTGTTTTGAACGCAACAAGTGATAGATTTCTTTTATTAATTCAGAGATTGCTTTTTTCTTTGAATAGGAGGTAATTTTTGGGAAAGAATTAGGGAAGAGAAGGTCCTGTCTAACCGCTGTTCTAGAAATAGAAGTGGAAAACAAATAGTAATGAATACATTTTTAACAAATTATACAATTTATAACAATTAACAATTCTTTAGATGTTTTAATCTAAAGAAGGAAATTTTGGCTTAACAACTTGGAAGTCCAAGACCCCTATTTGTATAAAAACCCTTACAAGAGTTTTTTAACAAGCGTATAATTAAAAGGTTTTAGACCTGTTAGGTTAATTGTAAAAGATTTGTAATTTAGTATAACATTTTGTTAAATTAGTTAGGTAGGATACAAGCACTATTTGAATGCCCTTATGGCAAATGAAAATGCTATAAACAAATAGATTAAATTTCTGATCGTAGCAGGAGAAAAGAAGAGATTTACAAGCGGAGGTGACCGCTATTACTTAAACAGAAGTTAATAAATGTTACATTCAAAAGGATCAGGTCGTATTAACTAAGCCTGGATAAAAAAAATCAGGTACAAAAGTTTAACAATTAGAAGATTACCAATTCCTGGACCTGCAGGATAAAGAAGATTAATAACTAACCTAACCCCATGGCACTACAGCCCATGAAGGGCCTAGGCCTACCAAGCGACCACTGCCCAGTCATTGACCTGCAGATATTGGGGTGACACATGGTCAGCGCATCGGGTCCTCTCGGCCATTAATCTTGGTTTTCGTGACCGGGGCACTGCCTCACTGTCAGACAGCTACTCAATTGTCCTCACGAGGCTGAGTTACTGAGTTACTCTCCACAGTAATCACTTAACTAATTACATTCAGTGACAGTGTAACGCCGTTACTCTCCACGGTAACCACTTTACTAATTACATTCAGTGACAGTGTAACGCTGTTACTCTCCACGGTAACCCCTTTACTAATTACAGTGACAGTGTAACGCTGTTACTCTCCACGGTACTCACTTTACTAATTACATTCAGTGGCAGTGTAACGCTGTTACTCTCCATGGTAACCACTTTACTAATTACATCCAGTGACAGTGTAACGCTGTTACACTCCACAGTAACCACTTTACTAACTACATTCAGTGACAGTGTAACGCTGTTACTCTCCACAGTATCCACTTTACTAATTACATACAGTGACAGTGTAACGCTGTTAATCTCCATAGTAACCACTTTACTAATTACATACAGTGACAGTGTAACGCTGTTACTCTCCACAGTAACCACTTTACTAATTACATTCAGTGACAGTGTAACGCTGTTACTCTCCACGGTAACCACTTTACTAATTACATTCAGTGACAGTGTAACGCAGTTACTCTCCACGGTAACCACTTTACTAATTACATTCAGTGACAGTGTAACGCTGTTACTCTCCACGGTAATCAATTTACTAATTACATTCAGTGACAGTGTAACGCTGTTACTCCCCATTGTAACCACTTTACTAATTACATTCAGTGACAGTGTAATGCTGTTACTCTCCACAGTAACCACTTTACTAATTACATTCAGTGACAGTGTAACGCTGTTACTCTCCACGGTAACCACTTTACTAATTACAGTGACAGTGTAACGCTGTTACTCTCCACGGTAACCACTTTACTAATTACATTCAGTGACAGTGTAACGCTGTTACTCTCCACAGTAATCACTTTACTAATTACATTCAGTGACAGTGTAACGCTGTTACTCTCCACGGTAATCACTTTACTAATTACATTCAGTGACAGTGTAACGCTGTTAATCTCCACGTTAACCACTTTACTAATTACATTCAGTGACAGTGTAACGCTGTTACTCTCCACAGTAACCACTTTACTATCTACATTCAGTGACAGTGTAACGCTGTTACACTTCACAGTAACCACTTTACTAATTACATCAGTGACAGTGTAACGCTGTTACTCTCCACAGTAACCACTTTACTAATTACATTCAGTGACAGTGTAACGCTGTTACTCTCCACGGTAACCACTTTACTAATTACATTCAGTGACAGTGTAACGCTGTTACTCTCCACGGTAACCACTTTACTAATTACATTCAGTGACAGTGTAACGCTGTTACTCTCCACGGTAATCAATTTACTAATTACATTCAGTGACAGTGTAACGCTGTTACTCCCCATTGTAACCACTTTACTAATTACATTCAGTGACAGTGTAATGCTGTTACTCTCCACAGTAACCACTTTACTAATTACATTCAGTGACAGTGTAACGCTGTTACTCTCCACGGTAACCACTTTACTAATTACATTCAGTGACAGTGTAACGCTGTTACTCTCCACGGTAACCAGTTTACTAATTACATTCAGTGACAGTGTAACGCTGTTACTCTCCACGGTAATCACTTTACTAACTACATTCAGTGACAGTGTAACGCTGTTACTCTCCACGTTAACCACTTTACTAATTACATACAGTGACAGTGTAACGCTGTTACTCTCCACAGTAACCACTTTACTAATTACATTCAGTGACAGTGTAACGCTGTTACTCTCCACAGTAATCACTTTACTAATTACATTCAGTGACAGTGTAACGCTGTTACTCTCCACGGTAACCACTTTACTAATTACATTCAGTGACAGTGTAACGCTGTTACTCCCCATGGTAACCACTTTACTAATTACATTCAGTGACAGTGTAATGCTGTTACTCTCCACAGTAACCACTTTACTAATTACATTCAGTGACAGTGTAACGCTGTTACTCTCCACAGTAACCACTTTACTAATTACATTCAGTGACAGTGTAACGCTGTTACTCTCCACGGTAACCACTTTACTAATTACATTCAGTGACAGTGTAACGCTGTTACTCTCCACGGTAACCACTTTACTAATTACATTCAGTGACAGTGTAACGCTGTTACTCTCCACGGTAATCACTTTACTAATTACATTCAGTGACAGTGTAACGCTGTTACTCTCCATGTTAACCACTTTACTAATTACATTCAGTGACAGTGTAACGCTGTTACTCTCCACAGTAACCACTTTACTAACTACATTCAGTGACAGTGTAACGCTGTTACTCTCCACAGTAACCACTTTACTAATTACATACAGTGACAGTCTAACGCTGTTACTCTCCACAGTAACCACTTTACTAATTACATACAGTGGCAGTGTAACGCTGTTACTCTCCACAGTAATCACTTTACTAATTTCATTCAGTGAAAGTGTAACGCTGTTTCTCTCCACAGTAATCACTTTACTAATTACATTCAGTGACAGTGTAACGCTGTTACTCTCCACGGTAACCACTTTACTAATTACATTCAGGGACAGTGTAACGCTGTTACTCTCCACAGTAATAAACATAAAAAGGGGCAAGTAACCGATATTTAAATAATTACGAGAAAGGAATTGCAACACAAAATAAAAGATACCCATCAAAATAAGTTACGTCAGAAAGGGATTAAGCCAAACTCATGGACTTGAATATGAAAACGCAATCCTAAGATAAGAGGCAAACAAGAGATAAGATGTATGGCATAGGTCTTAGTGTTGAACACACGCTACTCAGTAAACCGTACCAAATACCAACACAAAAGATACGACGAAATGGGGACAAAGAAATAACGGGAACGAAACAGATACTCCATGGACATACTAGAGTAGGCGAAACGCCCTAGTATTCCATTCAATGAGCAAAGACAAAAATACGTAACCTACCTTGATGGTATGAACATTAATCCGGCATCACGGAATTGCATTAAATGAACTAGATTCGCACCTCTACGCGCACCTTTATAAAAACACAAACGAACGGGTCAAAACGGAATAAAAAATCAAGGCATCTCGAAAACGAGAACGGGTGCACAAACCAAAAGGTCCTACCAGGGAGATAAAAAACAGAAGACTGCCTTGAGAGTAACAAACGGTTGTCACAGGAGACGGAAAAAGAAGATAAAAAGGTAAGAGGTGTCACTAATCACGATTCGGCATAGCAAGAAATCACTATAACGAACCTTGATCAGCAATTATAGAAATGTCCACTGATCTGCTCGGCTATTCTGGCCAGTAATAACCAAGAACAAAAGAGAACAATTCCGATAATTGACACGCCGAAGAAAAGAGAAAAAAGGGAAGATTACAGGTGGAAAAGACAAAGGGTTCACTGGGATGCATTGGGGAGGCGAATTGCATCCCGTCAGCCTCCCCTAAGGACCCTCAAAGACCTTCGCATTGCCGTTCCGGAGGAATGGGATCGACTGCCACAAGACCTCTTGGACCATCTGATAGAGAGCATGTCCCGTTGCTGCGAAGCATGTGCGGCCGTCAGGGGTAACCATACACCCCATTAACTACATATTTTTGTTGTGGAAGACATTGCCAATTTTGTTAGTTGTTGTCAAAGGTGCACCTTAGCTATCAGAATCTTTCTGACACTGTTTTTTTTCGTGCACAAGTTGTGTGACATATGGTGTGTGATTCAGCTTCCGTTTGTTCATCAATCCGTCTGACATTCCTATCAGGCGATATGACCTCGTTTAGTGATTATGCTTAACCTTTGGACACTGGTGTATATTGGACCCACTCTTCACTAATGGGTGGATTGAGTAGCCTTAGAGTACTGTTGCCGATCTCAAGCCCGGAAGAAGGAGGAGGATTGGCATAAGGAAGAATATTCTACCGTAAAACCAATTGCCAAGACATCAAGGCCCTCTGGTGCTAACAACCTCAGTCGTATGACCTTAGCGGTAACAGCAGAACACCAGCTTCCCGTACGGACTAACAACCCTTACGATGAGAGTGAATCAGATATCAGTGATTCACTCGCTTCGGACTAACGCCCCCCAGCTAAAATCAACCTTGACTGTAACATGATGGAAACAACAGCAAGAAAGCAAATACCTCAGGCCCGACCTGATAACAGCGCAGGCGAACCTGGTCATTCGGCTTCTAGGGGACCAAGACGTCATTCTAGGAAGAGTCGGAGCTTCCAAAAACTCCTCAAACCCAAGGAAAACAAGTTTATTGGTACATTTGACGTACAGACACTGACCAGAATGGGGAAACTCTAGACAGTGACGGATACTTGTGACAGAATTTGGATCCTTATACTTGCAATACAAGAAACATGATTTCGCGACTCCGATCATTTCGACTCCGGTGGTTATCGTTTCTACAAGGGAAAACCAGCAACAAAAGTGCCTAATAGCAGGATTTCTAGTACACAACAGTATCCAGAACTCTGTGATAGAGTTCACGTCACCTTCGAAACGCCTCTCCTTACTCACAGTTAAATGCGCCAATTAGGCCTATACACTAATGCACACGCTCCTATCAACAGTGAACCTGCTAAGAACAAGGTTGAGAAATTTTGGTCACAACTCGAACGGATACTTGCCAAGATCCCTCAGCATCAGATGAAAATCCTCCTTTGAGATTTTAATGCGCAATTTGGCATAGGCAAAGGACCACTGGCATATCACTGGCAGTTTCTCAGCACACAAGAAGACTAACGCAAGTGGACATCGATTAATCAACGTATGTGGAATGGCGAATCTCCAAATAATGTCTACACACTTAAGAAACCTTCACGAAAGATGACCACATGGAAATCGCCAAACAGTCACCTAGGTCTCCATGTAGCTATTACCAGAATGTTTTCCCCAGAAATTATGAACGTCAGGGCACGCAAGGGTTATGTAGAGTCAGATCACCACCTCTCACAAATCAAAATCCGTTTCAGACCCAATCGTAGGAAGTACCAAAAACCTGCGATCCCACGCATTGACCCAGGATATCTGAAAGAACATGCACACGAATTTGCACAGTCATTACAGACAAATGCGAAAACGTGGGAGGCACTTCTTGAGACTATCCAAGAATCATCTAAAAAATTTGGCCAACCACCTCGTAAACGGAAACACAGATGGTGGTCTTCGGATTGTGACAGAGCACCTGAAACACGCATGCGAGCCTGGCAGAATTGTCACAGTCATCAAACACCAGAGAATTGGCAGGACTTTTCAAAAACTCACAAACAAACGTCTAAAACACTCAGACGAATTAAACGCGCTTACCATAACAAGAGATTAGAGGAGATCGATAATGACTTTAAACAGAATAACACCAGTAATTTCTACAAAACCTTCCTTGAAGAATTCACCGACTACAAGCCACCCACTCTTTGTTTTCGGCGCCCTGATGGAACTCTTGAGACGAACACAAAAGATAACTGTGACATCCTGAAACAGTACTTCGAAAAGTTACACAATTGTGATCCACCAACTGAGCAACTCCAATTCCATATAACCATTCCAAATCCAGATTCACTTCCACCGACTCACAAGGAGATAAGGAGCAACATATTACATCTAAAGAACAATAAAGCACCAGGGGAAGATGGTGTAACCGCCGAGATGCTCATGATTGGAGGGAACAAATGATCAACCAATTTCAAGGTATTATTGCAGATATATGGGAACGTGGAGTCATACCTGCAGATTGGAAAACTGCCCTGATGCATCCACTGCATAAGAAAGGCGATAAGATGAATCCTAACAACTACCGAGGCATTTCTCTTCTGCCAATCGTATACAAAATTCTTTCACGCGCTCTGCTTACCAGATTGGAACAACAGACAGAAAATAAGATTCGCGAATACCAGACGGGCTTCAGTCCGCATCGATCGTGCGTAGAACAGGTCTGGAACCTTAAAATGATCCTCCAACACCGCCAGTCAAACTGCACTGTGGTCACTTTCGACGATTTTCAAAAAGTTTTCGACTCAATAGACCGTGGTACCTTGTTCCATGTCCTTCGAGAATACGGTGTTGATAACAAAACATTCACGTTAATCCAACAAACTTTAACAGATACAACCTCTAAAGTAAAGTTCGTGGGTGAAATCTTTGAACCCTTTGAAATAAGAGCAGGTGTTCGCCAAGGCGATGGATTGTCCCCACTTTTGTTCAACCTAGTACTGGATAAGGTCATTAAGACACGGGAGAAAAAAGTACCCGGAATAAACATGGGGACGAAAGATAAACGGATTAACATTAAATGCCTTGCCTTTGATGACGATCTAGCAATAATTACCCGAACTCCCGAGTAATCCAGGCACGCCATTGAGAAGCTTCACGAGATTGCCTTCAAAACTGGTCTCCACATCTCCTACTATAGAACGCAATATATGGACTCCAAGTATCCACACCAAGCATCACATGCGACCAACTATAGCAACATCTTGCACGACAAACAATTCCAGTACTTGGGTGAAATTATTGGTCATTCGGGCACTGTAAAAGCAGCAAACAAAATGCGCGCAGAAAAATTACGCAGAGCATACACAATCACCTGGAACTTCTACAATAAGAAATCCCTATCCACAAAAGCCAAACTCCGACACTACCACGCAGTTGTCCTACCAGAGGCACTCCACGCAACTGAGACATCGTCACTCACAGTTCACATCAAGGACATCGAGAAAATTGAAAGACAGATACTAAGGAAGATATTCGGGCCCAACTTTCAAGAGGGTATATGGATGCAAAAAGCTCGGAAGAACTCTATGCATTAACTGAACGATCTCTTCAGTCGCACGCAAACGGCGTATGAAATTTTATGGACATTTAACACGAATGGATGATTCACGTCTGACTAAGAAAATATTTCTTATTATCAATGGGAACCGACAAACCAAAATTCGCTCGCTAGTAGATACACAAATGGACCTTACTGAAGTCGACATTGATCCAATGGCTACAACAAGAATTACATACGGACAAAAGGTCAACACCCACAAATTTGCACCCAAGAATCCATCCGAGAAAAAACTTGAAATTCCAAAACTCATGGACACAAGATAGACGGCAGGCCCAGAGTGAAAAAGAAAAATTTTTGGGCGAATAAGAAGTTCAAACAGATGAAGAATTCCAATGCTATTTAATGGTTCGACGTGCTCCTTAGGGGGCTGAGCGAATATAATCATAATAATAATAATAATAATTTAAGAGATACGATTCATAGCTTAGTATTTTGTTGACCTTGTTTCTTTTCTTCTTTCACCTTAGTTTGCTAAACTTCGTTTATAAGCAGCGTTGTAAGTCGAGGAAGCATATAAAATAAAATTAGGAATAAAATTGGAAACTCCCGGTAGTTGACCAGCAGCAAGGAGTAATGGCTTGTATCACTACACTTAACAAAGAGACGGCCTGTCAGCGCTATAGTATGCGGAGAGTTGAATCTCTGACTACGCCCCCACACTGTACTAGCACAGCTCCAGCGTTAAATGGAGCTTACCGTAGTCTTATTGCCGTTAAAGAATCGTGAGCACGTATAGTACGAAGTTGTACGATATGTCGATGGAAATCAGGAATACTGGTATTTGTTCTTTGCTGGCTAGCGTGAAATGTACGGCAGTCACAATATTTTTCGACGCACTCGAAAATCATGTAAACTGTCGTAAAACGTTTAATTTTACAACATAAACTAGAGAAATACATCGATCTAAAATATAGTATAGTACTTGGGAAATGAATGTATTAGACCGGTATGCAGTTTTTATAACTTGTAATTATTGAGGGATTTCAGGCAAACAGACACCACTGTATTCTTAACTTATGCCAAATAATAAGCAAATAGTTACTGAGATACCAGTAAGCCTGCCATTATATTCACGAATGTGTATTAAATAAATTTAAAATATTGAACCATATGAACGGAGTGGGTGGTGGCGTTATTGTTTTTATCGCACGATATCGTTTTTTAAATAGGCCAGTTCAGTTTCGGTAACAAAATACAAAAGGTCTAGGCTGAGGTTTGAGATTAACACGCTAAAATATTCAAATAATGGCATATGGTATCACTCTTTTAACACCCACGATCAATAAATCTAGAGCTCTAAACACGTTAAAAAGAATAGATTGGGATAATTAGGTTAATACCGTTCATTAATTGACAAGAAGAAACCATTTCCTGTAAGTAGTGTGTTTTGATCGGTTCCGCAGCCACCTCCACCTCCCCACCTCACAAGATGGCGGCAGCCCGATAACTCCCGAACCCGTGGTCGGATTTTGACGAATGAGGTGTCATTGAACTCGGGCTAACACTCCCTTTCCAATGGACAATATATTTCCACCCCAAAATAAAACCTACCCCTACTAGAGGGTGAAAATTGTATTTTTTAGAGAATCTCTGTTACCAATTGCAACATGTGAGAGTTTGAATGCCGATATGGAATGAAATGTTGTTCCACATAAAGTGCATATGTTCGATGGAAAGCCACTATGAATTAACATGCTTGTTTTCTGTTTTTACGCATGCCCACTCATGGCTTTTGAAGAGGGTGGGGGAGTGGATCCCTATGGATGGGTTATTGTTGACGGGTCATTGTTGGCGGGGTCATTGTTGTCGAGTCATTGTGGACGAGTCCTTGTGGACAAGTCCTTGTGGACAGGTCATTGTTGACAGGTCCTTGTGGACGAGTCTGTGTGGACGAGTCCTTGTGGACGAGTCCTTGTCCCTTTGGACTAATCCCTTTGGACGGGTCCCTTTGGCCTGGTTCCTACGGACTAGTCCATGAATTTATTTAAATTATGTCAAAGGGCCTAACTACATTTGTGTGTGTTGAATTGACGTTGTTCACCACTACTATAATGGAATAACGATATGAAAGGAAAGTGACGAAATACATGTGAACACGTGTGAAATGACCTTATTACCGTCCTCCTTGTGAAACAAGTCACATCCTGTTTTGCTTCATACGTGAGAAAATGTGAGTTCGAACCCGTGGTCGGATTTTGACGAATGAGGTGTCATTGAACTCGGGTTGATACCCCCTTTCCAATGAACAACATATTTCCACCCCAAAATAAAACCTACCCCTACTAGGGGGTGAAATTGTAATTTTTTAGAGAATCTCTCTTTCCAGTTGCAACATGTGAGAGTTTGAATGCCGATATGGAATAAAACGTTGTTCCACACAAGAGACATGTGTTTGATGGATAGCCACTATGAATTAACATGCTTGTTTTTTTTTTTTTTTTACGCATGCCCACTCATAGCTTTTGTAAGAGGGCAGGCTTTTTAAAAGATGGCGGCTGTAGTGTAACCTAACCTAACCCAACCCACGAGTGGTGATCAAAAAGTATTTTAAGTGACGCTTGTCGATTGGCAAACCAATAATCAAAGAGGGATATGTCAGGCCTTGAGGTGATAGCCCCTTTTGATTGATCCCTGTTGATTGATCTCTGTTGATTTGTCCCTTTGGACTGGTCTCTGTTGACTAGCCCCTTTTGGACGGGCCCTTTTTAACAGGGGGTCATTTTTGATGGATCCTTTTTGACAGGTGCTTTTCGACGGGTCCCTGTTGACGAGTCATTGCTGACGGGTCCTTGTTGATGAGTCCCTGTGGACGGGTCATTGTTGACGGGTCCCTATTGACAAGTCATTGTTGACAGGTCATTGATGACAGGTCATTGTTGACGGGTCATTGTTGATGGGTCCTTGCTGACAAGTCCCTGTTGATGGGTCCCTGTGGAAGGGTCCCTTTAGACCGGCCCCTTTGGACTGGTCCCTATGGATCGGCCCATGAAATTTATCCAAATTATGTCAAAGGGCCTAACTACATTTGTGTGTAAAGCAGTGTGTTGAACTGACGTTGTTCACCAGTCCTTACTACTACAATTGGATAACGTTATGAAAGGAATTGATTAACTAGACATGAGTTAACTACCAACGAAACACTTTGGCGACTCTGCTTGTTATTGACCAATGAGTAGGGTTTTAGAAAAACTGTTTGCTATTTTGGGTTATATACAAAAAATGCTTAGACCTTTTGAGTGACTATGTTTGCTAAACAAGACATTATACCAGACACGATTAGGATTCTTATGTAGCTCAGACAAGGAAAGAATTTCTACAGAATCTGTTGACATTGAATATAGATTTAGGTATTAGGAAGTCATTTTGAAGGCTTTTGTCTGGAGCGTGGCACTCTATGAAAGTAAAACTTAGACAATTGGTGTAGCAGAAAAGTGGAGAATTGAAGTGTTTGAAATGTGGTGTTACAGGAGAATGATGAAGATTAGATGGGTAAATAGGGTTACTAACAAAGAGGTATTAAGACGAGTGGGGGAGAAGAGATGTATCTGGTGACTGTTAATGAAGTAAAGAGATAGGTTGGTAGAACACGTACTAAGACACCCAAGAATAGCAAACTTAGTTAAGGAAGAAAGGTTCGAGGACGAGAACTGTAGGGGTAGACCAAGTTTAGAATATGTTAAACAGATAGCCTTGAATGTAGGGTGTGGTAGCAATATAGAGATGAAACGATTAGCTCGGGACAGATAGGCGCTGAGATCTGCATCAAACCAGTCAAAGGACTAAAGACTCAAACAACAACATGTAAGTTCACTAAAATAATGTTGTGTAACGGTATATGTTAGTCAACGAACAGTAATGCATTACTAAAACCCATGACACGATACCTAAGAGCTTTTCTAAAATGATTTTAAAATGCCTTTAACCCTATATTGAACACCCAGTTCACAAGACTCATAACTGCAATGTTATGGTAAAACAAAACAAAATCTATATTTCAAAACAAGCAAGTGGTTTAGTCAATGTATACTGGAAAAAGTTTTGTAAACACTCAAGTCCTCAAGACTAATTAAATTAGTAACTGTCAGGTTGACCGAGTGGTTAAGGTGTTTGACTTAAGATCAAATTTTCTGTATAAGGAAGCAAGGGTTCGAATCCCTTACCTGACATAACTATTGGCTTGACATGGCTTGGCCACACTGCATTATTATGACACTCGGTACACAAACCATAGATATAGTGTATTGTTTAAGGCCACTCTCTTTCTGAACATAGTCAGAGACTGTTGATGGTTAACAATTGTATTAATAGTGGGACATGGGGATATTAATTAAGAAAAACAGACAATACCCATAGAATATTTTTATTAAATTCATTTTATAATAGTTACACACTGAATTCAAGTCTATCTCTTTACCATTGTTCTATATAGATTTTTAAACACAACGCTTGTTGTAGATCCTTTTACAACTTTCTCCAGGTACTCTTGCTCTTAAAAACTGGGGAAGCCGCAATGGTTTTATCAACATAAAACCCTCATCCTCTTCTTTTTCATAATTATCATCATCATCATCATCATTATGAATATTATCATCAAAATTATTATAGTCATTGTCACCATCATTATCATCATCATCATTCTCAACATCACTAGAACTATCCAATTCCTCTTGTTTGTTTTCCACAGGGACCTATTGTAAAGTCTGCGTTGCTTTTGATAGTGTTAAGGGTTTTTTGAACGATGGTATTTGTCCTAACATGTCTTTTTGAGGTGATGATGAATGCTTTTTAACAAACAATGCACTATCTTGAGCAGCAATATATTTATCTTGGACTTGCTTTTTTACCTGGGTTAGAGTATTCTTGCGTATTTAAATGTGTATTAATTTGAGATTCACAATGATGTTCTTTTGAAGTAAGTACGTTGGAGTCTTTTGTTTTAATCATTCCTCGACACTTTTTGGATCGTTGTTTTGAACATCGCCAAATAACAGTTCCATCTTTATTGGTTGTTTTTACAATATATGTATATCCTTTATAGAAGACACATGGCTTGCCATGACTGGTTGTTGAGACTTCCATATCAACTAATACATATGAATTAAATTTTAGTAAAGTCACATGAACAATCTTTAGATTACAAGTGATTTACACACACGCACACACACACACACACTTTCCTAAATGTCAAGATTTATGGATGTTGTTTTCCGCCAACAGCTGCTTACTGCGTATGACAAGGCTGGAGACTGGTAGGTGAGACGGTCTTTCACGATGTGAACACTGTAACAGGCAGTAGTCAACTGACAATATTATTATACCCTAGTCAAGGTTAACAGGTACTTACTGCGTATGACAAGACCGTACACTCGTAGGTTAGACCGTATTTTTTGTTTGTTGCTAAGGATCCCATATATACCCTAGATATGTTAGTTCTGAACACTTAGTGGTTAATTGTATATATTGAATTTAAATACACAGCTCATACAAATACGTTTTGCGGATGGGAGGGGTGAGAGGCTGGCAAAAAAGGAAATGGTTTAGTTTAATGAAACGTCATGTCCTAGTAGGCGTGATTTATAGTAGACGCAATTGATAGTAGACGTAATTGATAGTAGGTGTAATCGATACTAGACGTGATTAATAGTAGACGCAATTGATACTAGGCGTGATTGATAGTAGGCGTGATTTGTAGTAAGCGCGATTTATAGTAGACGCAAATGATAGTAGGCGCGATTGATAGTAGGCGTGATTGATAGTAGACGCGATTGTTAGTAGGCGCAATTTGACATGGGCGCGACTCAGATCATTTTTGATATCATAAAGTTACAGTGTCAATGTTTATACAAAGTACAAGGTAGAGGGTATTTTAAGACATAACCTCAGCTCACTTAACATAACCTAACTTTACCTAACCTAACTTTGTCACGTGACATGTTCTACAAGTTTAGACTTGCTTTAAGACTGATTATGACGTCATAGATTGATGGGAGGGGTGAGAGGCTGACAAAAAAGGAAATGTTTTGGTTTAATGAAACGTCATGTCCTAGTAGGCGCGATTTATAGTTGACGCAATTGATAGTAGGCGCGATTAATAGTAGACGCAATTGATAGTAGACGTGATTGATAGTAGGCGTGATTTGACATGAGCGCGATTTATAGTAGACGCGAAAGATAGTAGGCGCGATTGATAGTAGGCGTAATTAGACATGGGCGAGATTTATAGTAGACGCAATTGATAGTAGGCGCGATTGATAGTAGGTGTAATTGGTAGTAGGCGCGATTTGACATGAGCGCGATTTATAGTAGACGCAAATGATAGTAGGCGTGATTGATAGTAGACGCAATTGATACTAGGCGTGATTGATAGTAGGCGTGATTTGTAGTAAGCGCATTTCATAGTAGGCTCAATTGATAGTAGATGCAATTGATAGTAGACGTGATTGATAGTAGGCGCGATTGATAGTAGACGTGATAGATATGGACGCGACTTAGATCATTTTTGATATTACAAAGTTACAGTGTCAATGTTTATACAAAGTACAAGGCAGAGAGGGGGTATTTTAAGACAACCTCAGCTCACCTAACATAACATAACTTTACCTAACCTAACTTTCTCACGTGACATGTTCTACAAGTTTAGACTTGCTTTAAGGCTGACTATGACTATGACGTCATAGATTGATGAGAGGGGTGGGAGGCTGACAAAAAAGGAAATGTTTTGGTTTAATGAAAAGTCATGTCCTAGCAGACGCGATTGGTAGTAGACGCAATTGATAGTAGACGCGATTAATGGTAGGCGCAATTGATAGTAGGTGTGATCAGGTACTTACTGCATATCAAAAGGCTGTACACTCGTGTGTTAGACACTCTATCTTGTTAAGGACCCCTATATATTCCCTATACAAGGCTATACATGTTAGTTCTAAACACTTAGTGGTTATTTGTATTTTAAATTTATATACACAGGTTATACAAGCACGTTTTTTCACACAGTAAAACTTTGTCAAATAGCCACATGCGACACGCAAAGTATGTTTCCGCTATCTAGCGGTGACTATGGAAACTACCTGAACATATCCTAATCTAATCCTAGCTAACTTCACCTGACGTGACCATACCGGTTTGTAAGCAACAACAACAACACACTAAGATTCCATGAATTCCAGAGTACTTTTAGATTAATTATCGACTCTCAACTCTTATAACTATGTCTATCCCACTCTGTCAAAAACACGATTTTTTTTTAATTTTTGCTTGATGTCAATACTTAAGTGATAATGGGTTTTCCGATCCTATCACTATAAATTCATTACCCCCACTATTATCTCGGTCTCGACAACAACCATGCCTATTTTTATTATGTCAGATGATGTAATGTTCGAGTGCAAAGTGGGTGTAAAAGTGAGTGCAAAGTGAGTGCAAAAAGTGAGTGTAAAGTAAGTGTAAAAGTAGTTGTAAAAGTGAGTGCAAAGTGAGTGCAAAAGTGAGTGCAAAAGTGGGGTGTAAAAGTGGTACCCTATTTGTAATGGCTTATTTGACAAGTTATTTTGTGGTACCCTATTCGTAATGGCTTAATTCACAAGTTGTTTTTGTCAATGTATTTAGAGGATATTTCTCTTGTTCATGGAAAGTATCTCAGCCCTTTTTATGATAGCATAATGCTTACCGTCATGTTTGTAAGCAACAACAACACACTAAAATTCCAAGAATCCAAACTACTCTAAGGTTAATGATGGTCTCTCAACTCCATTCCACGCCTAGTCAAAAACATTATACATTTCAAATTTTTCAAAAAAGGTAAATTGAGAAAGTAGGCTATATATTTAAACTAAAAAATCATATGCTAACTCCAACACCTACGTCTATCCCATTCTCAGTCAAAAAAATATATATATATTCTTTAAATTTTTCCAAAAAATATTTGGAAAGTAGGCTATAATTTGAAAACTAATCATCCTAAAAAGTCATATATAGACTCAAACCAATGGCTTTTATGTCCTTAATCGTTAGAACAAAACATGGAATTTGACATTTTTCCAAATATTGATCATTTTTAAAAATGGGCTATATTTTGTAAACTATGAATTACACAAAAAATGTGTTTGACATAAAAATGACAGGTATTTACCCCCTCTACCCACAAACCAAGTCCCAGGTCTCTGGGACAAAATCCAAAAAGGTTCAATTTTGAAAGTAGACGATATTTTGAAAACTAATCATTCTAAAAAGTCATATATAGACTCAAACAAATGTCCTTTAAGTCCCTTAACGTTAGAACAAAACTTAACATTTTTTTCATTTTTTCAAAAAAAGTCTAATTTTCAAAATTGCCTATATTTTGAAAACTAAGAATTAGTTCCAAAATGGCGGTCGTAGCTTAACTCAACCTAACCTAACCCTACGAGGTGTGATCAAAAAGTTCCAAAATGGCTGCCGTAGCTTAACTTAACCTTTGATTGATCCCTGTTGATTGACCCCTTTTGATTGATCTCTGTTGATGTATCCCTTTGGACTGGTCCCTGTTGACTAGCCCCTTTGGACGGGTCCTTTTTAAAGGGGGAGTCATTTTTTTACGGGTCCCCGGAGGACGGGTCCTTGTTGACGGGTCCCTGTGGGCGGGCCCCTTTGATATAATTTGGATGAAATGCGCGGGCCAGTCCATAAGGATCAGTCCAAAGGAACCGCCCACAGGGACCCGTCAACAAGGACCCGTCCTCCGGGGACCCGTAAAAAAATGACTCCCCCTTTAAAAAGGACCCGTCCAAAGGGGCTAGTCAACAGGGACCAGTCCAAAGGGATACATCAACAGAGATCAATCAAAAGGGGTCAATCAACAGGAATCAATCAAAGGTTAAGTTAAGCTACGGCAGCCATTTTGGAACTTTTTGATCACACCTCGTAGGGTTAGGTTAGGTTGAGTTAAGCTACGACCGCCATTTTGGAACTAATTCTTAGTTTTCAAAATATAGGCAATTTTGAAAATTAGACTTTTTTTGAAAAAATGAAAAAAATGTTAAGTTTTGTTCTAACGTTAAGGGACTTAAAGGACATTTGTTTGAGTCTATATATGACTTTTTAGAATGATTAGTTTTCAAAATATCGTCTACTTTCAAAATTGAACCTTTTTGGATTTTGTCCCAGAGACCTGGGACTTGGTTTGTGGGTAGAGGGGGTAAATACCTGTCATTTTTATGTCAAACACATTTTTTGTGTAATTCATAGTTTACAAAATATAGCCCATTTTTAAAAATGATCAATATTTGGAAAAATGTCAAATTCCATGTTTTGTTCTAACGATTAAGGACATAAAAGCCATTGGTTTGAGTCTATATATGACTTTTTAGGATGATTAGTTTTCAAATTATAGCCTACTTTCCAAATATTTTTTGGAAAAATTTAAAGAATATATATATATTTTTTTGACTGAGAATGGGATAGACGTAGGTGTTGGAGTTAGCATATGATTTTTTAGTTTAAATATATAGCCTACTTTCTCAATTTACCTTTTTTGAAAAATTTGAAATGTATAATGTTTTTGACTGGGCGTGGAATGGAGTTGAGAGACCATCATTAACCTTAGAGTAGTTTGGATTCTTGGAATTTTAGTGTGTTGTTGTTGCTTACAAACATGACGGTAAGAATTATGCTATCATAAAAAGGGCTGGGATACTTTCCATGAACAAGAGAAATATCCTCTAAATACATTGACAAAAACAACTTGTGAATTAAGCCATTACGAATAGGGTACCACAAAATAACTTGTCAAATAAGCCATTACAAATAGGGTACCACTTTTACACCCCCACTTTTGCACTCACTTTTGCACTCACTTTGCACTCACTTTTACAACTACTTTTACACTTACTTTGCACTCACTTTTTGCACTCACTTTGCACTCACTTTTACACCCACTTTGCACTCGAACATTACATCATCTGACATAATAAAAATAGGCATGGTTGTTGTCGAGACCGAGATAAGAGTGGGGGTAATGAATTTATAGTGATAGGATCGGAAAACCCATTATCACTTAAGTATTGACATCAAGCAAAAATTAAAAAAAAAACGTGTTTTTGACAGAGTGGGATAGACATAGTTATAAGAGTTGAGAGTCGATAATTAATCTAAAAGTACTCTGGAATTCATGGAATCTTAGTGTGTTGTTGTTGTTGCTTACAAACCGGTATGGTCACGTCAGGTGAAGTTAGCTAGGATTAGATTAGAATATGTTCAGGTAGTTTCCATAGTCACCGCTAGATAGCGGAAACATACTTTGCGTGTCGCATGTGGCTATTTGACAAAGTTTTACTGTGTGAAAAAACGTGCTTGTATAACCTGTGTATATAAATTTAAAATACAAATAACCACTAAGTGTTTAGAACTAACATGTATAGCCTTGTATAGGGAATATATAGGGGTCCTTAACAAGATAGAGTGTCTAACACACGAGTGTACAGCCTTTTGATACGCAGTAAGTACCTGATCACACCTACTATCAATTTCGCCTACCATTAATCGCGTCTACTATCAATTGCGTCTACTACCAATCGCGTCTGCTAGGACATGACTTTTCATTAAACCAAAACATTTCCTTTTTTGTCAGCCTCCCACCCCTCTCATCAATCTATGACGTCATATTCATAGTCAGCCTTAAAGCAAGTCTAAACTTGTAGAACATGTCACGTGAGAAAGTTAGGTTAGGTAAAGTTAGGTTATGTTAGGTGAGCTGAGGTTAAGTCTTAAAATACCCCCTCTCTGCCTTGTACTTTGTATAAACATTGACACTGTAACTTTGTAATATCAAAAATGATCTAAGTCGCGTCCATATCTATCACGTCTACTATCAATCGCGCCTACTATCAATCACGTCTACTATCAATTGCATCTACTATCAATTGAGCCTACTATGAAATGCGCTTACTACAAATCACGCCTACTATCAATCACGCCTAGTATCAATTGCGTCTACTATCAATCACGCCTACTATCATTTGCGTCTACTATAAATCGCGCTCATGTCAAATCGCGCCTACTACCAATTACACCTACTATCAATCGCGCCTACTATCAATTGCGTCTACTATAAATCTCGCCCATGTCTAATTACGCCTACTATCAATCGCGCCTACTATCTTTCGCGTCTACTATAAATCGCGCTCATGTCAAATCACGCCTACTATCAATCACGTCTACTATCAATTGCGTCTACTATTAATCGCGCCTACTATCAATTGCGTCTACTATATATCGCGCCTACTAGGACATGACGTTTCATTAAACCAGAACATTTCCCTTTTTGTCAGCCTCTCACCCCTCCCATCAATCTATGACGTCATAATTAGTCTTAAAGCAAGTCTAAACTTGTAGAACATGTCACGTGACAACGTTAGGTTAGGTAAAGTTAGGTTATGTTAAGTGAGCTGAGGTTATGTCTTAAAATACCCTCTACCTTGTACTTTGTATAAACATTGACACTGTAACTTTATGATATCAAAAATGATCTGAGTCGCGTCCATGTCAAATTGCGCCTACTAACAATCGCGTCTACTATCAATCACGCCTACTATCAATCGCGCCTACTATCATTTGCGTCTACTATAAATCGCGCTTACTACAAATCACGCCTACTATCAATTGCGTCTACTATTAATCACGTCTAGTATCGATTACACCTACTATCAATTACGTCTACTATCAATTGCGTCTACTATAAATCACGCCTACTAGGACATGACGTTTCATTAAACTAAAACATTTCCTTTTTTGCCAGCCTCTCACCCCTCCCATCCGCAAAACGTGCTTGTATGAGCTGTGTATTTAAATTCAATATATACAATTAACCACTAAGTGTTCAGAACTAACATGTCTAGGGTATATATGGGATCCTTAGCAACAAACAAAAATACGGTCTAACCTACGAGTGTACGGTCTTGTCATACGCAGTAAGTACCTGTTAACCTTGACTAGGGTATAAGAATATTGTCAGTTGACTACTGCCTGTTACAGTGTTCACATCGTGAAAGACCGTCTCACCTACCAGTCTCCAGCCTTGTCATACGCAGTAAGCAGCTGTTGGCGGAAAACAACATCCATAAATCTTGACATTTAGGAAAGTGTGTGTGTGTGTGTGTGCGTGTGTGTAAATCACTTGTAATCTAAAGATTGTTCATGTGACTTTACTAAAATTTAATTCATATGTATTAGTTGATATGGAAGTCTCAACAACCAGTCATGGCAAGCCATGTGTCTTCTATAAAGGATATACATATATTGTAAAAACAACCAATAAAGATGGAACTGTTATTTGGCGATGTTCAAAACAACGATCCAAAAAGTGTCGAGGAATGATTAAAACAAAAGACTCCAACGTACTGTACCCGATATCCGGATAGTAGGCTGTCAGATATCCGCCCCCTCAATCGGATTGCCAATAATCAAACGCGCCGGCATAGCTACATCAATGAAAATGGCACTGACAGATACTATCGAGATTAGAGCACAATAGTTAACAAGAAAATTATTGTGGAACACACCAAAATATACGGGGGTTCATACTTACCTTGACTTACCTCTTAAATATATCTCGGGGACTGGGTTGTCAACTGGATCACTTAAAAGTATGTCCTCACAATAACCTCCACCATGATATTTAAAATGAACCAGAACGAAGACGAGAAACTTTAAACTGCACAATAATTTATTTCACATAAAGAATGATTTTTAACAAAAATGAAACAACAAAATTAACGTGGCGATCAGAAGCCATTGACCACATAACCATGTCCTCCTGTAGGACCTGTATTCTCTACATATAATGTTTTAGCTTTCTCAAGCTTATAGCAACGAAAATATAACAATGCAATGGGAATGGAAACGGGATTTGGGATGAGACACACATATCAATTGCTTTGCGTGTTTATATACTGCATATTTTATTTATAGCCACAAGGCTATTATGAAACGCCCTTGGTCTCAGTAACACAGTTGTCCGGACCAGCTGCAAAGCACCTGTGTCGTCAAAGCGGACACCCGTTCGTTCAACCCTACCATAAGCGTGCTACCTCAGAGCTCGGCTCTCTCTTTTCAAATACGTAAATGTTCACATCTCAACTGAAATATTATCACGCAAATGTCTTACATGCTTCATTCAAACACCAGTGGATTCCTCCAACAATCCCAAATCATGATTATTTGTTTAAACCACTTGCTTAACTTGCATTGTTTAGAGTATATAAAAAAACTCTAAATGTTAATAACAAAAGTTCATTAATTATTTATAACAATAACAAATTGTTTATAACAATGTCAAATGACCATTGAAAATTTAATACACACTTCTATTAATCACTATCATTTCAAATTATTTAACAAAGATATTTACTGAATTATTTTACAATATTAAATTGTTTATATTATTTATACAAGGAATACATTGAACCACACGTCTATCCGGTTGATAATTACTCAAATCGTGTTGATATAATCGACCAATGAAGGTTAGTTATATTTAATAGTCAAATTCAGGTTTAATAATGTTTAATAATAATTATTAATATTTGTGACTGTAACCTCCATTCAAAATCTTTATCTCAAATTATTTAACACTCTTGTTAATTTTAACAGTATCTTCATATGAATAATCTTTCAAAGAACAGGAACAATAACATTCAGCGGGAAAATACTTCGCTCAAGACGCCCAAAATTACACAACAATTGGCCCAAAATTCATCATATATCTATATATATATGGCATAAAAATCTTCCAAACTACACACAAAAACCTCCACTATTAATTCAACAACTTCATTAATTATTGTGGGAACCTCCTTCATTATTCAAGGGCATTACTCAACAGCGACTTTTACACGTCCACTGAACTATCGATTATACATCCATTGTTCCTCTTTAAAATTCTTATATTCGTCAATTGTAATAATGACTGTTATTATTTAACCTTCGTGGGTTTCATTCATGAATCGATATGAAGTAAAAATTTGCCAATCACAAATAAATTTAATAGCAAATACGGTTAGACACTCCTGCCTGGTCTATCAAAATTGAGATTAACATCTTCAAAGTAACGCAGTATAAAAATACTATCTTCAAACAAAGATCAACTAAACTGCAAAATAGTCGAATAGAATACCATTAGATTATGGAATGCAAACATTATTATTCCAATCTAGAATTGAGAAAAACTTCATCAAATGTTCATTACTATAGTGTATTCAATAAATTGTAATTAACGTTCATATTTCATAAAATTGTCTATAATGCAATGATAAATGTCTATGTTGCAATCATGTTCATAAGACGACTAGTATTTCAAAGATCGTCGATATCGTAGTAGATTTTAATGCTCTAAAATCTTTTAAATAATTCTTCTTTCTTGAGGATGACAGAAAATTGGTCAAAGTAATTAACTGATTAGAATTACTTTAATAAAATGACACGCTGTCTGAATTCAAATCTGCCATAGCAAATCGTTAACTTTACAGTCGAATCGTGACTACAAAAATATGCAAATTATTGAAAGAATCTAAATCATCAGTCTCAACTGATCCAAAATTATTTAAGTATGCCAATGACATAGCAATGTCTCAAAAATCGAAGAAAAAGGCATAAATCATCGAAGTGTACTGAGTACAAAAATATCAATCAAGAAAATGGGGCAAAAGGTAGGACAGAAAATATGGGAAGAATGATTGCTCAGATATCGCTACGATACTCAAATAATACAAGAAACGTTCACAACTACCTTATCTGCCGATTGAAGTTCCAGAGGAAAATTCCCCAAAGAAGACTGCCGATGGATCCATTTCACCAACTTCAAGATGAGCTCCATCCTCGAAACAGGAATCAGCGTCCTCGGAGAATCGAACTGCTTCCTCCTCCGAAATTGCACTGCTCCGTGGATACGAGAAACATCCTTCCGGCAAAATTCTTCATTGTGCGCCGGGATAACCCTGGCCTCTCTTGAAAGTTCTCTGAAGTTCTTGCAGGAATTCGTCATGAAGTTTAATGTAGTTATTTCCGCAGAAATATTCATAGTTGTGGAGTATGAAAATATTTCCACTCTTATCTGGTATAATTCAGCGATGGATTAACGATGCATGAGTGTAGTTGGATGTTCACTACATGCTCGCTTTTGTAGAAAGACGATTAACGAAGTTCCATGCTGTTACTTTACTCCAATGACATATGTCCCAATTGCATCAAAGCCTTAGCCCTCCATCTCGGCTGCAGTTATAATGATCAAAAGCACTGCAATATTATAGTGTTCCATAGTCGAATGTATCGTTGTAATACCAAACTGTTGCACTCCACGTGTCAGCCGTAGTGTATAATGTGAAATATAAAAGTGTTTCTCCTGTGGCGAGAAAATCACTTTTGTTGGCAGCCTAAAAGTTCCAATATCTTTCGAAGTATCACTATGAAATCGTTCAAATCTTGTATACACCTTAATGTTATACTGCCTAATAGAATTATCATACAGGCTGAAGTTAGCGCTGGATATCTTGACTGGTGGAAACGTTAATGTGCGCGTTTCAACTTCACCTAGTTTTGAGCAGCGTGAAATGGAACTGCCCCGAGTTCGTTCGATGCGGCAAGGCTTTCACCTCACGCTAAAGACACCTTACTTCACTGAATCACTTGAAAATAACTCTATATCACCAGAAATATATATGCGATCACAAGTATAAGATCTGAGCGTATCAGTATCAGTATGAGTATGAGCGCTCCTCTCTCCTGTGCATGACCTTTTATCAACTTCTTAAGGGGCGTAACCATCCCTTCCATAGCCTGTTGCTGCGTCATTGCTGGAAGTTTTAACTTTGGCTATACTTGACGGATTTTCAAAATTCAAAAACTCAAAATTAATTTCTTCAAAATTCCAAATCAATGCCATAACTGAAAATAGATTTCCACAAATCTGCATGCCAAAAGTAATCGAATATCGCAGTTTCAGCAATCTCCGTCTTCCTTCCAAACTATCGTTCATTGATTTGCGTCTCTCCTCCAATAGCGTAGCTTCTTCCTTAGCACAATACCTTGTTTCCTGCGACTGCGTCGTAAATCTCGGATCTTTCTCGAATAAAATCATGACGTCACCAAGAATCTCAGCTCAATCATCCTACTGGCATGAATTCTACGTCATCCGTGCCTACGTCATGAATATCCACGTCATAACTATGACATCCATAACTTTACTGATATTTTCCAATACAGCCATCGTGGTCTCAATATAATTCAATTTCCGGGGGCATTCTCCCTTCACCACGTTTTAAAAACAGTTGCAAATTGTTTTTAAACTCTGTGTTATAAATATCTTAATTCACTTGAACACGAAATTGAATTATTATTGGCTTTCTCTTGTATGATATTTCCTTTATGTTCCTTAATCATAAGTCTCTTCTTTTCTGGTTTTGTGTGTGGCTAATGTATTCTCTCCTCTCTACTTTCTCTTCTGTCCTGAATTTCTGTTTTCCAAGTTCTGCTGACTTGTAGAAGGCCCAGGATCGATCACAACATCCTGCCTTTTCTTTTGATTTTCGGCTTCTTTTTCCCGTAACTCCTTCAGGTATTGCTGGCTTTCCCTCTCTCTTTCCTGATACTGATCGGGTGTCATAACCTGACCTTGAGAATCCTGATTTCTATTTTGGTTCTGGTTATTTCTATTATAATTTCTGTTATAACCATTATTGTTGTAATATCTGCCTCTTCCATTGTTGTAATTGCCTCGATTATAGTTCCAGCCTCTTCTCTGTTGATACGGACGGTAACCTTGCGATCTGTTATTCCGAAACTGATTATTCCTGTGAGGACCTACATTGTCAGTTTTCTCTTCATCTGGCTTGTCAGTTTGCTGAACTTGGTCCATGTATACAGTATTTATTTCTTTGAAGTCATGCCTTTGACCTTTCTGTACCACGTTAGGCATTGGACTTGTGTAGTCTAACCTCCTCAGTAATTCGTCCATGCTGGTCAAATCCCTGATGTTTGACGAAATGATTAGTCTCCTCACCTCCACAGGCAGCATACGAGAAATCGCATCAATTAATTGCTCCGTTGACAATGGGGGTTGCAAAAATCTCAAGCGGGACAATTGACTCGTAAAGAAATCAGCGTACCGTGTTGGAAGAGTACCTGAGTATTTTCTTGAATAAACCTCCGCTCTTAACGAATTCTGCGCTTCTATGGACCAAAATCGTTTGATTAATGCCTCTGCAAACTCGTCAAAGTTACTGAATGTGTATCTAAAAGCTCTAAACCATTCAAGGGGTCCTCCAATCAAAAATCTTTCCACTATCTTCATCTCTCTCTCTCTCTGGGAATGTGAGCTTCGATGAAATAATCTTTGAGGTTCCTGACATATTCTATAGGCGTCAAACTATCAGTGTTGCTGAATTTTTGCGGTTTGTCTTCAAAATTCCTGATGACCGTTACATTCCTCGGATATGAATCCGGGTAGTTTTTCCCACTATCTCGATAGTTCCACTCAGGTTCCCTATTCCTCTCGTCATCTTCCTCCCTGAATCTGGATATACGTTCTTCAGGAGTCACGTCTCTTTCTTCTGGATCTAGGTTATATCTTCTGGCATAATTCCTATTAGTTTCGCAAGCCAAGCCTTCTGTATCCTTGTCAGTGATTTCCGTTAAGACTTTCCTGATTAGCTCTTCTTTGTAGGTCTCCATTAAACTAGCTTCTCCTAGCTTCAAATTCTGCAGTTTGCTCGTCGTTTCATTTACATCAGAGACAACTTTATGAATCTGATCCTCTAACGCAGATTTTAATGCTTGCACATCCTGACCTATTTGTGTTCTATCTTCTACTTGTCTCTCGGATAGCGAATCCATCCTTACGCTTAAATCTTTCCTAATCTGTACTACTTCATTGTTAATATCTATTTGAGTACTGGCAAGTTTTCTTTCAATACGTTCCTGAATTTGGGTTACATGTTCCCCACTTGACCTATTCCACTCGTCTTTCCATACTGCTACATTTGCCGTTAACATTTCTGCTATGTCTACTTCGATATCATCTTTAAGTAATCTATTATGGTCTAATACCTGGGTTCTCATGACCTCTACATCATACTTTAAACCTGCTAAAGACGCTGTCGTTCTAACTGACTCATCAACTAGCCTAGTCGTTAATGCACTCATATTACGCGTACAAAGTGTTTTCGAATTTTCTATTTCTTCCCTGACTGTATTTACATCAGTTTGGACTTAAGCAATATCTACGAAAACTGTGTTGACTTCTACTTGAATCTTATTTATATCACTTTGCATCTCATTTACATCCGAATGAATGTTATTAATATCAACCTGAACATTGGACACATCAGTTCTAACATTTTGGACTTCTCTTTGGACTTCCTCAACCTTGTCTTGGACAGTCGCAACATCATTTTTAACAACAACTACTTCAGCCCTAGCACAAGAAATATCACACCGGACATTAGCAACATCAAGATTCAACATAGTAAGATCCTTTTGTACCTTAGACACATCAATTTTAACAACAGACACATCTTTATGCATGTCACTCACAGCATTCTCTATTCCCTGGGTATTAATCTGTAAACGCGACATATTATCCTCTAGGTTTGCAGAACTGGTCTGAATAACTTTCAGATTTTCATCCAGCATCTGCTTTACACTTTCATTCATGCTAGCTTTCAAGTTAGCAGACAAATTACTAGCATTCTCCTCCATTCGACTAGTATTTCTAGCTTCCATTTCCCTCATGCTTTCATTCACGCTAGCTTTCATTTCCCTAGCACTTTCATCCAGCCTAATAGACAAATTAGCTGACAAACTGTTGGACATCTCCTCCAACATCTTCCTCAAACTCTCATCTGCCATTTCAATACTATTTCAATAATAAACTGCTTTAGGGACATACATCAAACAGAGTAAAATAACAACATCTGAGCAACATTCTTCACCATATATAAAATTTGAGCAATTTTCTGTCTTAAATCTAACTTATAATTACCTTATAATTAACCTTCGTAGACACTTCATGTTGAGATAAACTCAAGTACATGTTCAAGTTTCTTTGGTTCATTTTAAAATATCCTAACACAAATAATTTACATTTATAATCCAAATAGTTAATTTTATCTTTAATATGACTATACATGTCATAAGCCGGTCAAATAAAATAAGATTCCAGATCATAGGCGATTTTTCTAAGTTTCCAGCCTATTTAACCTCTCTCAAGTCGTATAAGATCTGATCTTTTCTGAGTGTAATTTTCCTAATACAACACAAAATTTATTCCTATATAATCACACTCTCAAATTCTACAATTGGCTAAGACATCGAACAAAGAATCAACCTCTTTATTTGAGTCTTCACAATCCCTTTGACATCGATAACTTGGTAATCCAATGTTATTCGAACACTCCACAAAATTGCGGTGTCAATTCTACTGCAATAACTTGGTAATCCAATGTTTTGTAGAACATGCCAATCGAGACAATCGAGCCCCACCGAATTGCGGCGCCAATCCTACTGTACCCGATATCCGGATAGTAGGCTGTCAGATATCCGCCCCCTCAATCGGATTGCCAATAATCAAACGCGCCGGCATAGCTACATCAATGAAAATGGCACTGACAGATACTATCGAGATTAGAGCACAATAGTTAACAAGAAAATTATTGTGGAACACACCAAAATATACGGGGGTTCATACTTACCTTGACTTACCTCTTAAATATATCTCGGGGACTGGGTTGTCAACTGGATCACTTAAAAGTATGTCCTCACAATAACCTCCACCATGATATTTAAAATGAACCAGAACGAAGACGAGAAACTTTAAACTGCACAATAATTTATTTCACATAAAGAATGATTTTTAACAAAAATGAAACAACAAAATTAACGTGGCGATCAGAAGCCATTGACCACATAACCATGTCCTCCTGTAGGACCTGTATTCTCTACATATAATGTTTTAGCTTTCTCAAGCTTATAGCAACGAAAATATAACAATGCAATGGGAATGGAAACGGGATTTGGGATGAGACACACATATCAATTGCTTTGCGTGTTTATATACTGCATATTTTATTTATAGTCACAAGGCTATTATGAAACGCCCTTGGTCTCAGTAACACAGTTGTCCGGACCAGCTGCAAAGCACCTGTGTCGTCAAAGCGGACACCCGTTCGTTCAACCCTACCATAAGCGTGCTACCTCAGAGCTCGGCTCTCTCTTTTCAAATACGTAAATGTTCACATCTCAACTGAAATATTATCACGCAAATGTCTTACATGCTTCATTCAAACACCAGTGGATTCCTCCAACAATCCCAAATCATGATTATTTGTTTAAACCACTTGCTTAACTTGCATTGTTTAGAGTATATAAAAAAACTCTAAATGTTAATAACAAAAGTTCATTAATTATTTATAACAATAACAAATTGTTTATAACAATGTCAAATGACCATTGAAAATTTAATACACGCTTCTATTAATCACTATCATTTCAAATTATTTAACAAAGATATTTACTGAATTATTTTACAATATTAAATTGTTTATATTATTTATACAAGGAATACATTGAACCACACGTCTATCCGGTTGATAATTACTCAAATCGTGTTGATATAATCGACCAATGAAGGTTAGTTATATTTAATAGTCAAATTCAGGTTTAATAATGTTTAATAATAATTATTAATATTTGTGACTGTAACCTCCATTCAAAATCTTTATCTCAAATTATTTAACACTCTTGTTAATTTTAACAGTATCTTCATATGAATAATCTTTCAAAGAACAGGAACAATAACATTCAGCGGGAAAATACTTCGCTCAAGACGCCCAAAATTACACAACAATTGGCCCAAAATTCATCATATATCTATATATATATGGCATAAAAATCTTCCAAACTACACACAAAAACCTCCACTATTAATTCAACAACTTCATTAATTATTGTGGGAACCTCCTTCATTATTCAAGGGCATTACTCAACAGCGACTTTTACACGTCCACTGAACTATCGATTATACATCCATTGTTCCTCTTTAAAATTCTTATATTCATCAATTGTAATAATGACTGTTATTATTTAACCTTCGTGGGTTTCATTCATGAATCGATATGAAGTAAAAATTTGCCAATCACCAATAAATTTAATAGCAAATACGGTTAGACACTCCTGCCTGGTCTATCAAAATTGAGATTAACATCTTCAAAGTAACGCAGTATAAAAATACTATCTTCAAACAAAGATCAACTAAACTGCAAAATAGTCGAATAGAATACCATTAGATTATGGAATGCAAACATTATTATTCCAATCTAGAATTGAGAAAAACTTCATCAAATGTTCATTACTATAGTGTATTCAATAAATTGTAATTAACGTTCATATTTCATAAAATTGTCTATAATGCAATGATAAATGTCTATGTTACAATCATGTTCATAAGACGACTAGTATTTCAAAGATCGTCGATATCGTAGTAGATTTTAATGCTCTAAAATCTTTTAAATAATTCTTCTTTCTTGAGGATGACAGAAAATTGGTCAAAGTAATTAACTGATTAGAATTACTTTAATAAAATGACACGCTGTCTGAATTCAAATCTGCCATAGCAAATCGTTAACTTTACAGTCAAATCGTGACTACAAAAATATGCAAATTACTGAAAGAATCTAAATCATCAGTCTCAACTGATCCAAAATTATTTAAGTATGCCAATGACATAGCAATGTCTCAAAAATCGAAGAAAAAGGCATAAATCATCGAAGTGTACTGAGTACAAAAATATCAATCAAGAAAATGGGGCAAAAGGTAGGACAGAAAATATGGGAAGAATGATTGCTCAGATATCGCTACGATACTCAAATAATACAAGAAACGTTCACAACTACCTTATCTGCCGATTGAAGTTCCAGAGGAAAATTCCCCAAAATGACTGCTGATGGATCCATTTCACCAACTTCAAGATGAGCTCCATCCTCGAAACAGGAATCAGCGTCCTCGGAGAATCGAACTGCTTCCTCCTCCGAAATTGCACTGCTCCGTGGATACGAGAAACATCCTTCCGGCAAAATTCTTCATTGTGCGCCGGGATAACCCTGGCCTCTCTTGAAAGTTCTCTGAAGTTCTTGCAGGAATTCGTCATGAAGTTTAATGTAGTTATTTCCGCAGAAATATTCATAGTTGTGGAGTATGAAAATATTTCCACTCTTATCTGGTATAATTCAGCGATGGATTAACGATGCATGAGTGTAGTTGGATGTTCACTACATGCTCGCTTTTGTAGAAAGACGATTAACGAAGTTCCATGCTGTTACTTTACTCCAATGACATATGTCCCAATTGCATCAAAGCCTTAGCCCTCCATCTCGGCTGCAGTTATAATGATCAAAAGCACTGCAATATTATAGTGTTCCATAGTCGAATGTATCGTTGTAATACCAAACTGTTGCACTCCACGTGTCAGCCGTAGTGTATAATGTGGAATATAAAAGTGTTTCTCCTGTGGCGAGAAAATCACTTTTGTTGGCAGCCTAAAAGTTCCAATATCTTTCGAAGTATCACTATGAAATCGTTCAAATCTTGTATACACCTTAATGTTATACTGCCTAATAGAATTATCATACAGGCTGAAGTTAGCGCTGGATATCTTGACTGGTGGAAACGTTAATGTGCGCGTTTCAACTTCACCTAGTTTTGAGCAGCGTGAAATGGAACTGCCCCGAGTTCGTTCGATGCGGCAAGGCTTTCACCTCACGCTAAAGACACCTTACTTCACTGAATCACTTGAAAATAACTCTATATCACCAGAAATATATATGCGATCACAAGTATAAGATCTGAGCGTATCAGTATCAGTATGAGTATGAGCGCTCCTCTCTCCTGTGCATGACCTTTTATCAACTTCTTAAGGGGCGTAACCATCCCTTCCATAGCCTGTTGCCGCGTCATTGCTGGAAGTTTTAACTTTGGCTATACTTGATGGATTTTCAAAATTCAAAAACTCAAAATTAATTTCTTCAAAATTCCAAATCAATGCCATAACTGAAAATAGATTTCCACAAATCTGCATGCCAAAAGTAATCGAATATCGCAGTTTCAGCAATCTCCGTCTTCCTTCCAAACTATCGTTCATTGGTTTGCGTCTCTCCTCCAATAGCGTAGCTTCTTCCTTAGCACAATACCTTGTTTCCTGCGACTGCGTCGAAAATCTCGGATCTTTCTCGAATAAAATCATGACGTCACCAAGAATCTCAGCTCAATCAGCCTACTGGCATGAATTCTACGTCATCCGTGCCTACGTCATGAATATCCACGTCATAACTATGACATCCATAACTTAACTGATATTTTCCAATACAGCCATCGTGGTCTCAATATAATTCAATTTCCGGGGGCAGTACTTACTTCAAAAGAACATCATTGTGAATCTCAAATTAATACACATTTAAATACGCAAAATACTCTAACCCAGGTAAAAAAGCAAGTCCAAGAAAAATATATTGCTGTTCAAGATAGTGCATTGTTTGTTAAAAAGCATTCATCATCACCTCAAAAAGACATGTTAGGACAAATACCATCGTTCAAAAAACCCTTAACACTATCAAAAGCAACGCAGACTCTACAAGAGGTCCCTGTGGAAAACAAACAAGAGGAATTGGATAGTTCTAGTGTTGTTGAGAATGATGATGATGATAATGATGGTGACAATGACTATAATAATTTTGATGATAATATTCATAATGATGATGATGATGATGATAATTATGAAAAAGAAGAGGATGAGGGTTTTATGTTTATAAAACCATTGCGGCTTCCCCAGTTTTTAAGAGCAAGAGTACCTGGAGAAAGTTGTAAAAGGATCTACAACAAGCGTTGTGTTTAAAAATCTATATAGAACAATGGTAAAGAGATAGACTTGAATTCAGTGTGTAACTATTATAAAATGAATTTAATAAAAATATTCTATGGGTATTGTCTGTTTTTCTTAATTACTATCCCCATGTCCCACTATTAATACAATTGTTAACCATCAACAGTCTCTGACTATGTTCAGAAAGAGAGTGGCCTTAAACAATACACTATATCTATAGTTTGTGTACCGAGTGTCATAATAATGCAGTGTGGCCAAGCCATGTCAAGCCAATAGTTATGTCAGGTAAGGGATTCGAACCCTTGCTTCCTTATACAGAAAATTTGATCTTAAGTCAAACACCTTAACCACTCGGTCAACCTGACAGTTACTAATTTAATTAGTCTTGAGGACTTGAGTGTTTACAAAACTTTTTCCAGTATACATTGACTAAACCACTTGCTTGTTTTGAAATATAGATTTTGTTTTGTTTTACCATAACATTGCAGTTATGAGTCTTGTGAACTGGGTGTTCAATATAGGGTTAAAGGCATTTTAAAATCATTTTAGAAAAGCTCTTAGGTATCGTGTCATGGGTTTTAGTAATGCATTACTGTTCGTTGACTAACATATACCGTTACACAACATTATTTTAGTGAACTTACATGTTGTTGTTTGAGTCTTTAGTCCTTTGACTGGTTTGATGCAGATCTCAGCGCCTATCTGTCCCGAGCTAATCGTTTCATCTCTATATTGCTACCACACCCTACATTCAAGGCTATCTGTTTAACATATCCTAAACTTGGTCTACCCCTACAGTTCTCGTCCTCGAACCTTTCTTCCTTAACTAAGTTTGCTATTCTTGGGTGTCTTAGTACGTGTTCTACCAACCTATCTCTTTACTTCATTAACAGTCGCCAGATACATCTCTTCTCCCCCACTCGTCTTAATACCTCTTTGTTAGTAACCCTATTTACCCATCTAATCTTCATCATTCTCCTGTAACACCACATTTCAAACACTTCAATTCTCCACTTTTCTGCTACACCAATTGTCTAAGTTTTACTTTCATAGAGTGCCACGCTCCAGACAAAGGCCTTCAAAATGACTTCCTAATACCTAAATCTATATTCAATGTCAACAGATTCTGTAGAAATTCTTTCCTTGTCTGAGCTACATAAGAATCCTAATCGTGTCTGGTATAATGTCTTGTTTAGCAAACATAGTCACTCAAAAGGTCTAAGCATTTTTTGTATATAACCCAAAATAGCAAACAGTTTTTCTAAAACCCTACTCATTGGTCAATAACAAGCAGAGTCGCCAAAGTGTTTCGTTGGTAGTTAACTCATGTCTAGTTAATCAATTCCTTTCATATCGTTATCCAATTGTAGTAGTAAGGACTGGTGAACAACGTCAGTTCAACACACTGCTTTACACACAAATGTAGTTAGGCCCTTTGACATAATTTGGATAAATTTCATGGGCCGGTCCATAGGGACCAGTCCAAAGGGGCCGGTCTAAAGGGACCCTTCCACAGGGACCCATCAACAGGGCCTTGTCAGCAAGGACCCATCAACAATGACCCGTCAACAATGACCTGTCATCAATGACCTGTCAACAATGACCTGTCAATAGGGACCCGTCAACAATGACCCGTCCACAGGGACTCATCAACAAGGACCCGTCAGCAATGACTCGTCAACAGGGACCCGTCGAAAAGCACCTGTCAAAAAGGATCCATCAAAAATGACCCCCTGTTAAAAAGGGCCCGTCCAAAAGGGGCTAGTCAACAGAGACCAGTCCAAAGGGACAAATCAACAGAGATCAATCAACAGGGATCAATCAAAAGGGGCTATCACCTCAAGGCCTGACATATCCCTCTTTGATTATTGGTTTGCCAATCGACAAGCGTCACTTAAAATACTTTTTGATCACCACTCGTGGGTTGGGTTAGGTTAGGTTACACTACAGCCGCCATCTTTTAAAAAGCCTGCCCTCTTACAAAAGCTATGAGTGGGCATGCGTAAAAAACAAAAAACAAAAACAAGCATGTTAATTCATAGTGGCTATCCATCAAACACATGTCTCTTGTGTGGAACAACGTTTTATTCCATATCGGCATTCAAACTCTCACATGTTGCAATTGGAAAGAGAGATTCTCTAAAAAATTACAATTTCACCCCCTAGTAGGGGTAGGCTTTATTTTGGGGTGGAAATATGTTGTTCATTGGAAAGGGGGTATCAGCCCGTGTTCAATGACACCTCATTCGTCAAAATCCGACCACGGGTTCGAACTCACATTTTCTCACGTATGAAGCAAAACAGGATGTGACTTGTTTCACAAGGAGGACGGTAATAAGGTCATTTCACACGTGTTCACATGTATTTCGTCACTTTCCTTTCATATCGTTATTCCATTATAGTAGTGGTGAACAACGTCAATTCAACACACACAAATGTAGTTAGGCCCTTTGACATAATTTAAATAAATTCATGGACTAGTCCGTAGGAACCAGGCCAAAGGGACCCGTCCAAAGGGATCAGTCCAAAGGGACAAGGACTCGTCCACAAGGACTTGTCCACAAGGACTCGTCCACACAGACTCGTCCACAAGGACCTGTCAACAATGACCTGTCCACAAGGACTTGTCCACAAGGACTCGTCCACAATGACTCGACAACAATGACCCCGCCAACAATGACCCGTCAACAATAACCCATCCATAGGGATCCACTCCCCCACCCTCTTCAAAAGCCATGAGTGGGCATGCGTAAAAACAGAAAACAAGCATGTTAATTCATAGTGGCTTTCCATCGAACATATGCACTTTATGTGGAACAACATTTCATTCCATATCGGCATTCAAACTCTCACATGTTGCAATTGGTAACAGAGATTCTCTAAAAAATACAATTTTCACCCTCTAGTAGGGGTAGGTTTTATTTTGGGGTGGAAATATATTGTCCATTGGAAAGGGAGTGTTAGCCCGAGTTCAATGACACCTCATTCGTCAAAATCCGACCACGGGTTCGGGAGTTATCGGGCTGCCGCCATCTTGTGAGGTGGGGAGGTGGAGGTGGCTGCGGAACCGATCAAAACACACTACTCCTGTAACGACCGAAGGAAAATATCCGTAATTAATTTCTAACAGTCAAAATACTTATATTCGTGGGCACATAAACCACTATTTGAACATGTATCGAATGATACCGTACTAGAACAGCAAGGTGCCTACTCTAAGGATGAAAACTTAACACAATACATTTATACATGGCAAATTAAGTGTATTTACTTGTGAAATGACATTCCTTTTTGCAGGTGGGAGTTCTGTTTGTGCAATAATATGCCCCACACATCGCCATTGCAACCCACACGCGAAATATCACCACTTTTTTGAACATATGTCACACCATCCCATGCTATTCTTTTGAGCCTAACCATCGCCGTCTACAATTCTCAAGCCGTGTCATAAGGTTTGGTAACACCGCCCATCTGTCATCTGGGAGGCCTAGCGCAAGCACATGGTATTGCTAACAGTGCGTAAACACATAGATTTTGACGCAAAATGTTACCGAAAATACAACAGAACATAACGTCCGCTGAATCTACACACAAATACCGTATCACAAATAAAGGATACATATCATCATGCTATGTACTGTCGATTCCCGATAAGGTAATAATAAAGGCTGTATTACCCTTTCACGAATTGATTGCCGGTTGTCGAGATGGGAACTATTCTTTGTTTACTTGTGTCACACGTCAGCCTGCTTCATTGACAGGTACAGTTGCGCGAGTAGGATTTGATTCAGTTCCGATAGCCTCAGTCATCGTTTAACTGTCCGTGGTGACATGAGCTCCTGTGACGCGCAATGCTGCTTGACTTATGTGCATTCTGTCATCGCTGTGTTCCCCGCTTCACTGTGCGGGGCAGCTGCTACAATAAACAACAAACACTGGCGCTGCCACGCTCAGCGGCAATCAAATCTTAAATGGGTAATACTATACCGGTACCTCAATGTCCCAATGTCTGAAGATTTCTTTTCTTGCTGCTACCGGTATGCTCACTGCCGTCATTGACGCGCTCCGAAAATATATTTAAGACTATTCTTACTAACTTACTACTTGATAATGAATCCTTCACTTTTTGTCCACAGATACACTCATCATAGTCACAATAGGCCTCCCAGCTTAATGTTGATAGCCTAACAATAATGTTCCACTGGTCACTTAATTTAAAAATAGGTAGTTTTCTAATGAAATCTACCTAAAAGCACTAGCCATTTGAGTAGAGCTCATAATGCGCTGGGAAACAGAGGGCACATGAAGATATATACCAAAACTAAATTAGGCCTACTAGACACAGAAAGTCCACCTCGCTATAGTGATCAAAACGTTGTAATATAACCAGTGCTGCCGTAATTTTACTTAGGCCTACAGCCAGGAACACAAAACTTCCTAGGTATCTGAAATAGTTTAATGAAATATTAGTAAAGAATTTGTTGGTTAAATTCATTACACAAACAACTTAATACGGAATATACTCACTTCTACAACTTTCAGTAGGTCTGATTTACCACGAGGAATTTCACGGGTGTGGAAATTGTTAGTACGAACTGCTTTTAGATGCTGTCATATCAAAATAAACTATATTTGTGAATAAAACTTAGCATGTGGTCTTACCTGTTTATAGAATTTACGGACTCGCCTAAACGTTGCCAATTCTACCAACAGCACGGCTTGAGAATTATAGCAGCTAGTGTAAATATTTGATAAAAGTGGTAAAATATTATAACAGAGGTTTAAAATCTATAAAGTTAAAACTCAGCAATTCTTCTAGGTTTGTGCCGTGTCTTGTGTGGGGTTTCGCCTAGAACACCAAGCTGGCTCATCGGCGGGCTCTTGGTGTCCCCGCCCGGACCCCCACAGGAGTGACGAACTGCGCGTCACCTCCCTTTATATTAGGTGCTACTGCACCAGTTGACTGCGAGAACTAAAAGCTCAAGCAGCCTTAACCTCCCTATGAAGGCTTCCAAAAAGATGGTATATTGGCTTTCACGGCCGGTGAATTAAAACTCAGCAATTCTTCTAGGTTTGTGCCGTGTCTTGTGTGGGGTTTCGCCTAGAACACCAAGCTGGCTCATCGGCGGGCTCTTGGTGTCCCCGCCCGGACCCCCACAGGAGTGACGAACTGCGCGTCACCTCCCTTTATATTAGGTGCTACTGCACCAGTTGACTGCGAGAACTAAAAGCTCAAGCAGCCTTAACCTCCCTATGAAGGCTTCCAAAAAGATGGTATATTGGCTTTCACGGCCGGTGAATTAAAACTCAGCAATTCTTCTAGGTTTGTGCCGTGTCTTGTGTGGGGTTTCGCCTAGAACACCAAGCTGGCTCATCGGCACAAACCTAGAAGAATTGCTGAGTTTTAATTCACCGGCCGTGAAAGCCAATATACCATCTTTTTGGAAGCCTTCATAGGGAGGTTAAGGCTGCTTGAGCTTTTAGTTCTCGCAGTCAACTGGTGCAGTAGCACCTAATATAAAGGGAGGTGACGCGCAGTTCGTCACTCCTGTGGGGGTCCGGGCGGGGACACCAAGAGCCCGCCGATGAGCCAGCTTGGTGTTCTAGGCGAAACCCCACACAAGACACGGCACAAACCTAGAAGAATTGCTGAGTTTTAATTCACCGGCCGTGAAAGCCAATATACCATCTTTTTGGAAGCCTTCATAGGGAGGTTAAGGCTGCTTGAGCTTTTAGTTCTCGCAGTCAACTGGTGCAGTAGCACCTAATATAAAGGGAGGTGACGCGCAGTTCGTCACTCCTGTGGGGGTCCGGGCGGGGACACCAAGAGCCCGCCGATGAGCCAGCTTGGTGTTCTAGGCGAAACCCCACACAAGACACGGCACAAACCTAGAAGAATTGCTGAGTTTTAATTCACCGGCCGTGAAAGCCAATATACCATCTATAAAGTTACTTTCCTTAGATCAAGTGTAATACGGAATATTGATAGTATTTAGAAATTCTTATTGATAATTTAATAAACTTAAACTAAAATGTGGGAACGTGTATCCAAAGATTCGGTGACTTCTTCAATCACTGTTTGAACCAAGTAGAGCAGTGGTGCTTTTACGAGACTTCACCCGATTGGAAGATATACGTATTTCACATTCTTCTTTATTGGTAGGAAATTAGATTAATTCTATTAGGTAGTAATAATTAAAATAAATTTAGTGTAATTTGGTGTAAACATCTAGGCTAACTTAGATCTCTAGTATGACGACAGTAAACAGTGTTAGTGTCTCGTCAGGTAGTGTATCCGTAACGGATTTATGCTCGTCGTGCAAAATAAAAGTAAAAAATGCAAATAAAATCATCACAAGACCTCAGGTAAAATTGAATGAGGAGAAAAGTGAAACCGATTGTCGTAATGTAGGCCTACCGCTACAGTCATGCGAATGTCATAACCTGAGAAACGAACTGTCCTCAAAAGACGAAATTATAAAGCTGCTAAAGGAAGATATTGCTCAGTTAATGGAAGAGATGAATAAATTAAAAGGAAACAGAGAGGAAAGCAAGGAAACTTGGTCGACAGTGATTGCTGGTAAGGTAAGATTGAATAAGCCTAGGCCTATAAATGGAGTACATGTAACTGAAATTCCCGTCTCAAATTCATTTGGAGTGCTTGTCGAAGAAAATGATGACTTTCCTCAAGAAGAAAAGAAGAAAGTGATAAAGAGAAAATCCAGGAAGATGCGAATATTTGCGGATAGCCACGGGCGAGATGTAGCAGCAAGCGTATTGGAGAGAAGCAGAGAAATGGAGGTCACTTCGACAGTAAAGCCAGGAGCTCAAATTGCAGAGGTCACGAACGGAATGATAGGAGAGTGTGCGTCCCTTACTGCAAAGGACTACGCAGTGATCATCGCTGGAGCAAACGACGTCTATAGAAATGAGAGTAAAAAGGTAATCAAAGATTTAAAGGGTACATTGCCATCCATGCAAAAAACAAATGTCATTATTGTAAACATTCCGCAGAGATACGATTTAATTCCCAAATCATGTGTAAATGTAGAAATAGAGGCCTGGAAAAATTCATAAAATTTGTAAGAGTTTTCCAAATGTCCAAATTTTAGATGTAAGTAAATTAGACAGGAAGTTCCACACTCGGCATGGCCTACACTTAAATAGATTAGGAAAAGAGTATCTTAGTGATGAAATCTGCAAAATTGTAAATTCAAATGGTAAGAATAATACAACAGTAATATCATTAGAGTGGAAGCAGGGAAACTGGTAGAAGAAGCCAAACGTGAGGTTTGGCAATCAGATCTTTTGAAGTCAAATTTAACGGAGTGTAACAATGGTATTTCGGATTTGTCTAGCAACAATAATAATAACAATTATGATAATAATAATGTAAATAAATCACCAACACAAGCTGGCAAAAGTAACAAATTTAAAATTTACCACCAGAATGTCCAGTCTCTTTATAATAAAATTGATTACATAAATCTAATGCTTAAAAATGAACTTAAAGACATCTCAGGACTATGTATTTCAGAACATTGGCTGAAAGTGGAACAACTCGAATTAATTCAATTCCCAGGTTTTACACAAGCTAGTAAATACTCTAGATCTAATATTAGCCATGGTGGCACTTGCATCTTCTTAAGAAATAATTTAGATCATGAACAGATAACAGCTTATGATTATCTAATTATGGAACAGGATTTTGAATTCTCTGCCGTAAAAAACAGCAGTTTAAGTTAATAATTGTATGCGTATACCGTTCTCCGTCAGGAAAGTTTCCTTTATTTATAGATAAATTAGAATTGTTACTCAATAACATGAGCAAAGTAAATTTCGATATAATAATTTGTGGGGATGTAAATGTGGATTTCTTAAAATTTGATAGAAATTGTGAATTATTAACACAGTTACTAATTTCCTATGGATCTACAGTAAATACCCCAACAAGAATAACAAAATTTAGTAAAACCACTCCTGATCAAATTTTTATAAATACAGATAAATATCACCATTCAATAGAAGTCTATTGTCCGGGTTTTAGTGACCACCATGGACAAATACTGAGTTTTGAAGTATCCGAATCAATCAATAATAATGATAATGGAATAAAATCAAAGTGCAGGTCATTCACTGAATCAAATGTTACATATTTCATTGACTTATTAAATAAGGAAACATGGTCAGAAATTTATGAACTAGAAAATGTAAATGATAAATTTAATGCATTTAACAGTACCCTAAAACACTATTTTGAAATAGCATTCCCCTTTAAACGAAGAACTGTTCAAAATAACAAAACTAGCAATTGGATAACAACAGGGATTATAAATTCATGTCAAAGAAAGAAATTTCTACACAAATTATATAAACAATACCACACAACACCTGAATTCAATTTATACTACAAAAAATACACTAGCATATTAAATAAGGTAATAAGACTAGCAAAGAAAATGCATAATGATAATTTTATTTCCCAATCATCTAATAAAAACAGGGCTATGTGGTCCGTGATAAAGAAAGAAACTGGAAAATCTGCTAAAATACAAAGGAACATTACACTGACCAGAAATAATAAAGTGATTAATAATCCAGAGGAAATAGCAAACACTTTTAATGACTATTTTCTGGAAATTCCACAAAAATTATTAAATAAATCACAGGTAAATACACTAAATGCTAATAATAAAATAAATATATGCAGTGATTCTTTATTTATAAATCATGTCACAAGTGAAGAGGTAAGAATAGTTATAAAAGAGCTAAAAAATACATTCTGTGCTGGCATTGATGGCATCCCTGATGCAATTTTAAAGAAATGTGCAGAAAATATAATAAATCCACTTACGCACTTAATTAACAGTTCAATTCTCTCAGGAACTTACCCGGATATTTTGAAGTTATCAAAAGTAATTCCAGCGCACAAAAACGGTTCAAAAGATGAATTAGATAACTATCGTCCTATTACCTTACCAACTGGTATTGCAAAAATTGTGGAAAAAATTATGTATAAGAGACTGATAAGTTTCATTGAAAAAAATAAAATATTATCAAACTCACAACATGGATTCAGAACGGAAAAATCTACACAGACAGCAATTTACGAATGTAGTAATTGTATACTGAAATTAATTGACAATAAGGAACATGTAACTGGCCTATTCTTGGATTTATCGAAAGCATTTGATGTTGTTGACCATTAAATCCTCCATACCAAACTAAATCAATATGGTATTAGAGGTCTAGCTAATAAATGGATCGAGTCTTATTTAACAAGGCGTAAACAAATAGTAAGCTTGAGACACAAGGATGATGGAACCAAATTACTTAATGAAACATTGTCCAATGAGGGAATTATTGAATTTGGAGTACCCCAGGGATCGGTTTTGGGCCCACTACTCTTTCTTCTATATATCAATGATATAACACAGAACGTTCATTCACATAAGGAAATTTTGTTTGCGGACGATACAACACTCGTAATAAAAGGTGAAAATAAACAGGTCATACAGCAGTCTGCTGACTCCGTTACAGGAGAGTTAACCAAATGGTCACAAGATAATCGCCTCATAATAAACTATTAAAAAAAACAGTGTGTCTAAATTTCCACACTATACAGAATAGGAATCCTGCGAAACCCAATATAATATTAAATGGTCATCAAATAGAAAATAAATCAGAAACAAAGTTTTTAGGACTATGGATACAACAAGACTTGAAATGGAATAAACATATACAATATCTGAATACTAAACTGAACTCGATGTGCTTTGCGTTACGTATTTTGAAAACCTGCACTAGCATGCACACATTAAGAAATACTTATTTTGCTTATTTCCATTCATACTTAAGATATGGGATCATATTTTGGGGTATGTCACCAGATGTACTAAGCACGTTTAGGATACAAAAGAGGGCGATTAGAATTATGGCAAATTTAAACTCTAGAGAATCATGTAGACCTCTGTTTAAAGATTTAAACATTCTCCCACTGCCCTGCATATATATCTTTGAAAGTATTATGTTTTTTAAGAAGAATTTAATGAATAAAGATGTTTTTCTTAAAACAAACAATGATGTTCATAGGCATAACACAAGACAAAATCAAAACATTCATATTTCACACACAAACACACACACACACACACACACACACAAGCATATATCAAAAAGGAACTTTTCACACTGGAGTTAAATTATACAATAAACTACCCCAGTATATAAAACTGGCCCCAAAAATAAAAACCTTTGATAGAATGTTGAACGCTTATCTGCAGTGCCATTGTTTTTACTCAGTAGTTGAATATCTTAGCGTATAGGAGCGATGAAATCTATAATTATATTTTACCTTTTTAATTTAATTGTAATATCTAGCTGTATGTTGTTGTATTAAATAGAATTAAGTTTTCATATTATGATAATAGAGTGAGGTGTAAATAGTTGTGCAATAAGATTGTATCTATTAAGATTTGCTATTATAATAAGTTAAATAGTTATAATCTTAGTAATATATAGCTGTTAGTTCTTTTATTTTATGCATGTAAATTCTGACGTGTCCTATATCAAAAATGTATTGAATGCATGTATTTGATCAAATGGAATTAATAAAAATCTATCTATCTATCTATAAACGGCGATGGCCTAACGCAATGGTTTGAGCACAGGAGAACCAATGTAATGTGATTTTAGAACTCGGATATGGCTTCACTTCCTGGCCGTTAAGGGCATCTCCTTATTACTCCTTGACCAGCAGGCTTGATACTTGCAGCTGATGGGAGAGCAGGGCCACCAGCATCAGAGACCTCTTTCGGTCATTGAAATAACTACTTGTAGAGATTCTGCTGGTCTCTTCGCTTAATGCAACGAGGGGATGCAGCGCAGCGCTTGGTGAAGCAAACCAGCACGGAGACAGATTGGCTTGGATTATTATTTTCATAAATAATTTAATGACTTCGCGTTCGCTTGGTTAAAAGCGGTAGCGTGAAGTATAAAATCGGATGAACATATATTTTGACTTTGTGGCTGTAGTTTTATATGTGTACATGTGATTTTATATTGATCGGAAAAATGAAAAGTTTTTGCCAGGATATTCAGCCGAGTATGTGTGAAATTTTGATGAGGTTATGGTATTACTTGGGCGGATATTTACACGACATTTTTAACAATCTTCCGTTGCATATAATATGTAACACGCAAAAGTTACCTTCATTTGCACATCTAGTTTCCTTGTGCAATAGAATATTGAAATACTTACTTGACAATACAATTGGATATGGCACCTTTAATTCAAGAAGGGCCAAAATATAACAAATTTTCACAATCAGACTCATATTATAATTATTAATAACTCACGACAAGACAGTGATTTTATAATTTAAACAAGTCAACATCGAAGTAGGTACACAGAAAAATTGCATCTATTTATAAGATCCACCTAATTGAAAACAAACTCGTCTCTGCGGCTTTTCTTTACAAAACTATCAATAACTTCATCATAGAAAGAGGACTGTAGGCCTAATCTAATTTTTGCAAGCAATTCTTTTTCAATCGACAACATAGCTTATGATTAGGGATGGGCGCGACTGAAGCCTGGAATCGAGAGTGTCGACTCGATCGACTCCGAACACCGGTCTCGGTTCGCATGAAGCCTCGCGACTCCACGTTAATCTGATGCGTATTGCGGGGCCGCTTCGCATGAAGCCTCGCGACTCCAAGCTCACGTGATGGGTATTGCGGGGCCACACGGTCCCTTCGCATAAAGCCTCACGATTCCAAGCTAACCTGATGAGTAAGGCCCGAATAGTTATGTGTTTATATATATTTAATTTTACTAAATATTTTCTATTTATTTACATATATTTGCCGTTTTTATAAATAAATACATATTATGGCGAATTTATTCGTAAGTAGGCTACATATTTCCTGTATTTGGTGGTATGTCGCACTCCTTATATAAATGCTGCCGACATTTTCGACCCTTGGCAAATCCATTAATTTGCCTCTCTATTTCGTGAATGTACCCCTGTCTCTGTATTGTAGTAGTATTTCAGGACAGGAATTCCTTGGCCATTAAGTAGACTATAGCAGGGGGGCTGGAGAAGACTCGCGACTCCAAGCTCCCCTGATGAGTATTGCGGGGTCGCTTCGCATGAAGCCTCGCGACTCCAAGCTCACCTGATGAGTATTGCGGGGCCGCTTCGCATGAACACTCGCGACTCCGAGCTCGCCTGATGAGTATTGCGGGGTCGCTTCGCATGAACACTCGCGACTCCAACTCACCTGATGAGTATTGCGGGGCCGCTTCGCATGAACTCTCGCGACTCCAAGCTCACCTGATGAGTATTGCGGGGCCGCTTCGCATGAAGACTCGCGACTCCAACTCACCTGATGAGTATTGCGGGGCCGCTTCGCATGAACACTCGCGACTCCAAGCTCACCTGTTGAGTATTGCGGGGCCTCTTCGCATGAACACTCGCGACTCCAAGCTCACCTGATGAGTATTGCGGGGCCGCTTCGCATGAACACTCGCGACTCCAAGCTCACCTGTTGAGTATTGCGGGGCCGCTTCGCATGAAGACTCGCGACTCCAAGCTCACCTGATGAGTATTGCGGGGCCGCTTCGCATGAAGACTCGCGACTCCAAGCTCACCTGATGAGTATTGCGGGGTCGCTTCGCATGAACACTCGCGACAACAAGCTTATCTGATGAGTATTGCGGGGCCGCTTCGCATGAACACTCGCGACTCCGAGCTCACCTGTTGAGTATTGCGGGGCCGCTTCGCATGAACACTCGCGACTCCAAGCTCACCAGTTGAGTATTGCGGGGCCGCTTCGCATGAACACTCGCGACTCCGAGCTCACCTGATGAGTATTGCGGGGCCTCTTCGCATGAACACTCGCGACTCCAACTCACCTGATGAGTATTGCGGGGTCGCTTCGCATGAACACTCGCGTCTCCAACTCACCTGATGAGTATTGCGGGGACGCTTCGCATTAAGCCTCGCGACTCCTAGCTCACCTGATGAGTATTGCGGGGGGCACGCGGTCGCTTTTTTTCAGAATCTCTCATTATTATTATTATTATTATTATTATTATTATTATCATTATTATTTACAATCATTGTACCAAATTGTTGTAATATTGCACTTTAGGCAGGTTGAATTACTATTATTGTTATAAATAATAATCATCATAATAAACAATTACACCTACAACATTACCGATGATAACCCGAAACAATCTTCCATGTTTGCTGGCTAATAATCCTACTGTATTCATCGTAACACAAGGTATCAAGGGACGAACGTGGATGGATAACAAGACCGTCACAATATATGAGAAGCCTGTGCGCACATCTTAACCAAAGCAATTAACAAACCATAACATAGGCCAAATCTTACATTAATTTAACACCCAACATTTGTTATTTGAGACACGTAAATGAAACACCCTATATTGAAAGTAAAAATACGCACACAGTGCCAAGAACTTCGTAATTGGTATTCGTCATTCCATATAACGATCCTGCCGGCAAAATAAATATCCCATCACTATGCAGCATATTCTCATACTGTAGAATCCTACAGTAGATCATAACAAAGAACGACTATGCATATAATCATTCTATTGAATCGTTTTGCAGGTTATAATAGCTTGCCATGCATTTCAATACCAAAAATGTATAACTGGCAAGCTAGCAGCAAGATTTTGTCAACTGTATTGTAAACATGCCGCAGCGATGGCGAACAACGTTGCTGCTGGCGCTGTGTGGCATACATGTTCAAGCAGTTCCAAAAACAGATGTTACATGGCGTTAGTGCATCAGTGGAGTCGAGACTGGAGTCGAGAGTATCGGTTCCAGCGGCAGCAGTCTCGACTCTTCGCGACTCCGTTCGCAACCCATCCCTACTTATGATGATAGCCTCACCTGAATTTGAGTCAATCTGCAATATGTAATAATGCGTCTCAGTGTCGAAAAAGAACGTTCTGCAGGGGATGTAGCAGCAGGAATTGTTGCTACCAGTTTGATGAGCTTGAAAATCACTACCATATCCATGTAGACTTACAATTTGTTAGTATGCATAAACTGCGTCAAGTCTGCACTTTTCTCTTTAAAGTCCGGTACATCACACTTAATTCAGTTTCTAAGTGAACAATGTCGAAAAATTACCCATAGGTCCTTTTTAGGGCAGTAACATAACTGTCTGGAAACTTATTTCTGTGCTTTCATAATCCAGCAGCAAGAAGAACAATGCATTTGAAACGCTCTCCTATTTGGACAAGTGCATTGTCAATAATTTCATTGAATAGACGTTAGTATTTTGATTTTTCTGGTTCACCACTTATTGCACGATTTTTAGAGCACGGCTGTCCTCCATAAACATCGATTTTGGTATCAACATGTCCATAAAAACTATCAAAATCTTCATCTCACATAGACTTGAGTATTTAAAAAGAGCTCAACCTTCTTTCCACAGTACTGTATATCCAAACTGTTTGTTTGTAAAATATTGAACACAGTATCGGAGAATGAAAAGATCTTGGAGAAAATTGCCAGCAGAAATCTAGTGTTGAACTTAAGTAAGAAAAACAAAAATCCTTGTGCTTTTAATGTAGTAGCTTTCTGTAGCTCTCAGACCAGAGCTTTCAACTACACATTACAAACTTGATAGTTCGCAGTCGGCCTTGGACAGAAGGAACCTGCGCGCGCATACATTTCTCGCTGTGTCGACAGCTCTGCTGAAGCTCCTAAGACACGAGCAAGCCTCGCTGTACTCACCAAGATATATGCAACATGCGATTTGTTTAACGCAGATTTATTACAGATAAGGTACATATTGTAATTTTAAAAATCTCGCCTGGTTTAGAAAAATATTGCACTTGCGCAGCAAGAGTAGCATGTCAGCTTTATTCGACTCCATAATGGAATCCATTAGGTCCGTATTGACAAGAAATGTTATGCCACAATTCGAGGAAAAACTCCGTCAATCAATACCTTTTATTTCCAAAACAAATGAGGGACATGTTTCGAGCTATTTTTCTTAGCCCTTCTTCAGCCCTGACTTAAATAGTATTAGACAATCAATCTTTGTACATCTCATTTCATCAAATAAAAAACATGCAAAAATACACTGCAAACAAACATGTTAAAAAACACATTAAAACACCCTAATAAACACCGTGAAATAACTCTGTGTAAATGCTGCGTCAAGTTTGAGGAAGCCTGTTTCAAACATGACTTGTTACAATGTGAGCAAATTGTATATTGTGTCATTGATTATGCCATTTCCTGTATGACATTTTTCTTGATGGGGCAGTTTTGCCATGTAAAAATATTAAAACATTAACAGCACTATAAAACATCTATTGTGACTATTGCGTCATGTGAATTCATCCAGATTGTCGCTTTGTTCATCTCGATGCGAGCTTGATTATGTAACCTGATCTTTATTGAGGATTATTTGACAGAGGTTTTCTTCATTGTTGGGACAGCCTGTGAAATAATTTGTGCTCTTCTTGCGCCCCAAGTGTTCAAGTGAGGGAGAAGAAGGAACCGGGCCTGATGACCAATTCCAAGTCGTCTTAAGATTTCTGTCTTGGTCATCAGGCCCGGTTCCTTCTTCTCCCTCACTTGAACACTTGGGGCGCAAGAAGAGCACAAATTATTTCACAGGCTGTCCCAACAATGAAGAAAACCTCTGTCAAATAATCCTCAATAAAGATCAGGTTACATAATCAAGCTCGCATCGAGATGAACAAAGCAACAATCTGTATGAATTCACATGACGCAATAGTCACAATAGATGTTTTATAGTGCTGTTAATGTTTTAATATTTTTACATGGCAAAACTGCCCCATCAAGAAAAATGTCATACAGGAAATGGCATAATCAATGACACAATATACAATTTGCTCTCATTGTAACAACAAGTCATCTTTGAAACAGGCTTCCTCAAACTTGACGCAGCATTTATACAGAGTTATTTCATGGTGTTTTTTAGGGTGTTTTAATGTGTTTTTTAACATGTTTGTTTGCAGTGTATTGTTGCATGTTTTTTATTTGATGAAATGAGAAGTACAAAGATTGATTGTCTAATACTACTTAAGTCAGGGCTGAAGAAGGGCTAAGAAAAATAGCTCGAAACATGTCCCCTATCTAACTGCTTTGGAAATAAAAGGTATTGATTGACGGAGTTTTTCCTCGAATTGTGGCATAAGAGTAGCATGTTCGGAGAAATCGCCCCTGAATTCTTATGTGCTGTAGGTAGAGGATGGAGGTTGAGGGAATAGCATTACTCAAAAAGCATGAGCAATACATGTTAGCAAGGGGTAAAACACATACCGTAGGCTATATTAAAGTCCAGAACGTTTGCCTGCACCAAAAGTAAAAAAGGAAGCTTTTAGTTTTACGTGACCATTAATCATGCGATCATGAGCCTCGGGACCTCCTTTTTACGTGGAATCCGAACCACGGGACATGGCATTTCACTTCGAAAATCTCACATGTATTGACCGGGAATCGAACCCGGTCCACCTTGGTGAGAGGCCAACAACTGCGCCGCCACGCCCCTCATTGCCTATATCAAACAGAACAACTGTGAACATGTCATCCAGTAGCGTGGGTTCTACCGAGCACTGTTGCTGCATAGAGACTGGCGAGCATGACTATGCTGCGGGACGAAATGCTCGTAGAATTTGGCTTGAGTAACTATTGGTCGATCTTGGCTACCCTACTGTATTATATACATTGCACCCCCCGCCCAGTCATTGGACAAATTCGTGTTGACCTACTGAAGAGTTACAAATATCAGTTTGTATAGGTAACACTAGAAAATATGGCTTTAATATTTTACATATACGTCCATATCCTTTGTTAGAATTAAGGAATAAGTAACTAAGCAGTAATGTAGTTTGCTTGCAAGATGGCAGGAGTGGTTTTAAAAGGCCATTCATTCAGTTGCCATCCTGAGGCTAGGATCGCGCGTCTTGCTTCTCGCTCTTCTTTGCGCACGTTACTACTTGCATCTGGTATATTCCTGGTCATGGCCTACACGTGTACTGAAGATGGTTGGAATCGGTGACCTATGCATCGTATCCTCCCCTTGTTAGCTGTTGCCCATGAGATCCAGATTCGATTCACGGCTCAGTCAAGAAATTTAGTTTTGGTCTGGGTTAGAACACGGTACAATATGCCTTTTGAGGTAAAACTGAGAAGAGGTGAGTTTCCTCACTTCAATTACAGAAACACACTTGGAGAAACCACAATAACGCAGGCCGTCTGAAAAATTTGTGTTATCACATTTGAATTTGAAAGCTTCTGTAATAAGCCATACGCTCTGAAATTTGTATTATTTGTCGTCTTGCTGTGTAAAACTGTCTGCTGCCACTCGACTTTCTAAGGGACATAGTTATGAATTCAATATTTCAGCTCGCAGCACTTCTTAAAGCTTCACTACTGTACACTGCATTGATCACCAATACTGCCACTCAAGTTTGTATTTCCCCGGCGAACCTAAATATTTCAACGTAATCTTTCTCACTCAATTTATCTCTCCAGTTCATGTGCAGATGTTAACTCCTGAGCAGCTGATCGTAGCGTCACAAGCTTAGGACAGTCAGCTTCAAACGTTTTAGCTCTGTAACATAGGATCATCAAAATAATTGAATAAGTTATTATTTTCGTGCGTGGATAGAAATAAAGATTTCATACAGAACAGCGAGCTTAGCAAGTTCAGTTATCTAGGCAATGTTCTGTTCTATTGGCTGCCATGAGCGAGCGAATTTAGCTCCTACCTCATGTTCAGAGTTTTTTATATACTGTATAGTAAATTTATTCATCATGTATGAGTTAAAATGCCATAACCTTTTCGATTAATGCAGTTGAACATCTCGTGATAAACAAATGGAATCACGTGTCACTTACTACAGTGCAGCAAGATTTGTCTTAATTTTTTGTGTGTATGTATATATGACTTACAATGATGAAAAAGGATGCCCCAATAAAGATGAATTATGCCCCTAATGTTGCTCAAATTCCTTCTGTTCCCTTTAGTCTGGAATTGAATAACCCGCAGATGATGTCCATTTCTTGGTTGGAAGATAGAGATAAAATATGTGTGGAATGTTGGCTTTGACAGTCAAGAAATTAAACTCCAGCAATTCTTCTAGGTTTATACAGTGTCTGGTGCGGAGTTTCTTTCAGATGTATAAAACTCTTTCAGCAGACCCTTGGTATGCATGTGAAAATTTTAGAGACAGTCTACATTATATCATGTAAATAGCCTTAAGAGTCTTCTGTCACACCTGCCCAGCTCCTCTTTGGTCACTATCCTTGGCACTCGCACATTGCATTGTTGTCGGCACAAACCATACACTGACAGCGTGAGTAGAACACTGAGATCGGACTCAAAGTGCTCTGGGCAAAGGGACACTGCGCACTTCATTTGCACTGATCCTATGTATCAAAGCTCACTGTGCATGGATATACCATTGCGAACAGCCTAAGAGGAACGGCTCATTTATACACAGTGCCTGGACCCCATCTGGATAGTGGACCATGCATTATGACCTGTATATTATACAACTGAACCTGCTTTATACGTAACTCTGTTCTGCGTATTTCGTATTTGTATGGAATTTCTTTTAGGTCACGGAAAAATGTAATCTAAAAGCGTGTTAATTTAACCTTATTTATACGTAAATCACTGTTATACGTATTGTCAGCGAAATACATCTGAGTTTTGCGTATTTGTAATTTAATGAGCACGTGTTGTTATAAAAGAAACTACAGTACTGTATTTATGTAATTTTCTCTTTGTCGGTGTAGACGGAGGTAGAGTGGTCGGGTTTCGGTGCTGAAACAGAACACTGAGTTTCTGTCTCATGTGGAACATGCTCTAGATTGTTCACACGAAAAAAATTCTCATATTCAAACAAATTTATTTTCTTTTGTTTCCGCGCTGAAACCTCCAACTTCACTTGTAACTTAATATTTAGCAGTATTGTGAAGGTCAAAAACGATGCAGCTAGAGTAGGAGCGAAGGGAACTCGCTCGGTTGGCCTTTGTTACGCCGCCAGTAAGTAAGGGTCAACAATGTCACTCTGCAAAACTCTGTGTTTTGATTGAATATGAGATTTTTTTTCATGGGAACTAAGGACAAGTAAAATGTACATGGTGCCGCTATCTGGTGTTTTCTGTTGAACAGTAGTTTTATCATTCAGTTGCTTTCGATTAGCCAAGGAGAACACAAAACAAAAACTGAAATTGCTTCAGACTTAGGGATTGCTTATACCACGCTCAGTACAGTAATCAGTTAAAAAAACACTATTTTGGTTGAGTTTTAGGTAGATTTCATTAGAAAGCTAGCTATTTTAAAACCGTTCGAAATCAGCAAAGCGCAGCCGTCAACAAAAAGGGAGGTATGTAGATTTGGAGAAAGCACTTTTCACATGGATCCAACAAAAGTGGGCTGCAGCTCTACCAATTAGTGGTGACATGCTGAAGGCAAAGGCGATAGATTTAGCTAAATTGACGAGTATCACTGCTGATTTCAAGGCTTCGTCAGGATGGTTGCAAGGATTTAAAGATAGTCATGAAATCACATGGAGAACAATTTGCGGTGACGCAAAAGCTGTGGACGACGTCACGGTGCAACACTGGAAAGAAGAGGTTCTGCAGGGTATCATAAGCGATTAACATCCTACAAACATCTACAATTGTGATGAGACCGGCTTATTCTACAGTCTCCTTCCTAGTAAAACATTAGCTGAAAAAGGTGACTCCTGCCATGGAGAGAAGAAAAGTAAAATTCGAGTAACAGTACTTCTTCCCACCAATGCAGATGAATCGGACAAACTTCCTCCACTTGTGATAGGAAAATGGAAGAATCCGAGGTGTTTTAGGGTGCAAAAACAAAACCTATAGAATATGAATCCAACAGAAATTCTTGGATAAATATGCTTCTAATGGAACAGTGGTTGAAAAAACTGGTCATTAAAATTAAAAAGAAACAGAAGATCCTAACTCTGCCATTGCCGGTCCCAAGCCCGGGTGAGAAAGGAGGAGGGAGAAGTCCCCAACGGTACCTAAGGCGGAGGATCAGTGGTCCGGTACGGCAAAGGTGGCAGAAGGGGCAACCTACAGACGAGGTAAAACGGTCGGAACCCACTGCCTTGTGGGTAGAAGAGGAATCTTCAGAAGGCTAAGGGACCCACCCTGACATCAATGGGCAGCTATCCTGAAAGCTGTGAGGGGCAGCCCCCCAGAAGGTTGTGCGTAGGGCTAGCTACCCTACCACAAAAAAATTAACCTGCTATGAAAACTACACTACAGAAGAAAAACCGGATGGATATAAATGGAATACGACATTTGCCTGGACATGGAAATGACTTTTGGATTGGAACCTGGAACGTCCTAAGCCTGCGCTGGATCGGAGCCTTTGTAAATCTAACTGACGAGCTTGAGAGATATAACATCTCTCTCATGGCACTTCAAGAAGTACGATGGAAGGAGGCTGGAAGTATAACCAGAGGGAAATATACTCTATTTTACAGTGGTGGCTTGAAGAGTATAAGTGGAACTGGTTTTGCTGTGAGGAAGGAATGGATAGGGGCAGTGACAAAATTTACACCAAAGAATGAGCGCATGTGCTCACTACGATTGAAGGGCAAGTTCTTTAATATCACCTTTATATGTGCCCATGCCCCTACGGAAGATTCCTCTGAGGAAGATAAAGATAATTTCTACAAAGAGCTTGAGTCTCTATATGAGGAGACACCGACACATGACATCAAAGTGATCCTGGGTGATTTAAATGCCAAGGTGGGGAAGGAAGGACACTTACAACCCACTCATCATCATCATCATCATCTTGAGCAGTTTCCAACCGCTGGTCGGGTCGGAATAAAAAGCCTATGGGTGTGAGACATGGGTGTTGACTAGGAGGAATGAGGATTTGTTGAACAGGTGGGAGAGGAAGGTACTCCGTAAGATCTATGGGCCTGTGTGTGATCGTGGAGTGTGGCGCCTCCGCACCAAGAAGGAGATCTATGATCTGTATGGGGACCCTACTATCGTCGCAGAGGTCAAGAGTTCCCGGATTCGGTGGCTTGGACATGTCGAGCGAATGCTGGAGTCAAGGATGGTGTATCAGGTCTTCCATGGGCGGCCCACTGGAAAGCGAGGACGGGGGCGACAGCAAAAGCGCTGGCTGGACGATGTCGAGGAGGATCTCAGGATGCTACGTGTCAGAGCTTGGAGGAGGCGTGCACGGGATAGGAAAAGCTGGAAGACTGTGGTGGAGCAGGCCAAGGTCCTTCATGGACTGTAGTGCCACGGGGTAAGGTAAGTAAGAAGAAGATCCTTCTTCTTATGGATAGATGTGCAGCACATCCACCTCAAATCGTTCTGGAGAATGTCCGAGTGAAACTTTACCCTCCTAACTGTACCAGTGTTCTACAACCACTTGATTTGGGCATCATTGCAAATTTCAAAGTGCATTATAAAAGATTGGTGGTTCAACATTTAATAACACTGAGTGATACAGGAAATGAAACTCTCGCCATTAATTTACTACAAGCCATGGACTTTATTTTGGCTGCCTGGAAGCTGGTGTCATCCTCCACAATCAGCAACTGTATCTGCAACGCTGGTGTCTCACTGGAGGAGGCTGCCTCTAATGATGATTATGAGGACGAAACTATGTCTGGCAATTAGCTAACGCTGAAGCCTCCATGGCTTAGGCGGCAGCACGCCGGCCTCTCACCACTGGGTCCGTGGTTCAAATCCCGGTCACTCCATGTGAGATTTGTGCTGGACAAAGCGGAGGCAGACAGGTTTTTCTCCGGGTACCCCGGTTTTTCCTGTCAGAAATTTAATTCCAGTAACACTCTCCACTATCATTTCATTTAATCATTGCCCCAGGGGAATGCGACAGGGTTTGGCAGCCAGCACAGTTCATATCCTCGCCGCTAGATGGGGGCTTCAATCATTCCATTCCCTGACCCGGTCGGTCGACTGGACGCAGGCTGTGGATTTTCATTTTCAATTAGCTAACGCTACCGGAGGGTGCAGATTTCGATACTTTTGTGCACTTCGATGATAATCTGGCTGCATGTGGGCTACAATGGGATGAAGAGATTATTGCTGATATATGCCAACAACTCGGTGGCGACGGACCAGCTACAAGCGATAGTGACAGTGATGGAGATGACGACTTGAATCTTGAAACACCTGAACTAAGTGAAGTTAGTCTTAAGTGCAATCGATGTGTGTAGGTGTTACATCAGTGCGAAAAGTTGTGGTGAAAATGCCTTGAATTTATTACTATGTTTGCAAAAGGAGGTTTATACACAATGCAAGAAAAGTGAAACAAGCCAAACTATCTGATTTCTTTAAGGCTGGACCAAGTTCAAAATAATACAGTACTGTATTTTCTGTCTTAATGTATGTATTGTTTGCTAGGATTTACACATGTAGGTCTATTCCATTGGTTTTTCAGTAAATATGTAATGTGTTGTGCAAGTCTGATTTCTAAGTAATTCTGAGTTACAAGTAGTCTTTTCTCTTCCCTTGATATGCATATAAGTCAAGTTCAACTGTAGTACTTCTTTGCTGGTGGAACTAGAGCTCCCTCAGCATTATCTTATCCCTATAAAGGTACCAGAAGATGGAATATTGGCTTTCATAGCCAACAGGGACACAGTATAAACCTTGAAGAATTGCTGGAGTTTAAGAGATGTGTGGTGTACTTCAGTAAGACATTGACATGGATTTGCAAGATTTGATCTAATTGAAAACTCTGAGTGGCCTTTATGGGAATGGGACTGGGCAACTTAGAAACAGTGATAGAGATGAAGGTTGGCTTTGTCAGAGATCTATAAATTGGAACTGCTGGTCAGAGCAGAAATTTCTGATGAAATGTACAGATGGACAATCATAAAATGTCACCACATAGAAAACATCAAAGTCCTGTTGGGGTATCATCGTGCTTGGAAGTGGCTGCACAGTTGCAACAAAATTGATGCACTTCCATCTTTGTTCAACGAGATGTTTGGGACAAAATGCAACTATCAGTACACAGTGTCACTGTGCAGATATCAGAATAACAGAGAAGAATGATGTGCAATTTATGAGAAACAGCCCAAATGCGTGAAGTGAGGGACACGTCCCAAGTGACGAAGGATGAGAAGTGTTTGACAGTGGCTGTGATAGGGTAGAGGAAGTGTGTGAAGTTAGTAAGCCGAACCACCACGGTTCAATTTTGGTCTCGGAAATTCTTTTTGTTTTGATGGCTTCTGTTATACCATTGTGGAACCGCATGATACTGGACGCTTTTAAAGTTTTACAACGAAATATTGCAATAAACCGTTAGTTAATTACCACTGGTCTATGATAGCTGTTATAGATGTGCATGAGATGATGGAAATATCATTACAATATTATGAGCATTTTGCAGACTGCCAGTTAGCTCAAGGGAAGAGGCGTTGCGTGAAACGACAAAGAACCGGGGTTGGAATCGTACTCGCGGTGTTTATTTTTTAAACATGCAAATGTTTCATGAACGAAATACATGTGTGTTTCTATACAAAGGGAAATCTGGCTTAGGCCCATTCTTACAATCTCCGGTTAAATCTTTACTGGCACTTTTACGGCAAGTTTACTGGAACTTGATTCTTACAATACCTGATTAGCGACAAACTGACAGTAAACTAAGCCTTGACCGGCAGTGAACTTTACCGGAGGATTCTCCTCCCGTAAACCGCTTTACTGCCAGATTTTCTATCACAATCTCAACGCCAGCTGATTACATATACCGTCAATATGCCTAGAATTATCCGTAATTTCATGGGCTTCGTAAATGCTGATGCTGTTCAAAGGAGACGAAAGGTATATAAGAATCGAAGTGATTATTACGAGGAGTTAGATGATCAAGACTTTTTTAGATGATTCCGTTTATAAAATGCAAACACATTTGCCATTGGAAACAAATGTCATAAATATCCGTATTGACAGTAGAATTAAAATTTAGTACCATAGTATTGATTCAGCGTATAATTATAGCTTTCAATTCGATTCCGTTTGACGAAGCTTTTCTTCTTGAGGCCTTTATTTGTCTCATTAGGGGATAATTATTGTCCTTCCATATCTAATATTTCTCTTTATAATCGTAACGTAACAAACAGATTGCGCCAAGAACACAGATCAAGATCAAGGAATATAAAATATATACTTATTATTTACTCCCTGATGCAGATCCAGTCATGCCAACTATTGAGAGGTATCAAGAAATCTGCAAATCGAACCAGAAATAATATGAACCAACTGTTGCAAAATATGCGCAGATCTGCTAACTTATCGTAAACATTAACCGGAACATGGTAAGATGGATCGAATGTTTACCGGGACTTTACTCCGACCGTAAAGCCAACTGTCAGTTAGAGTTTACTGTCACTTTACTGGAGATTGTAAGAACGGGCCTTAATGAATTTGCTTATTGTTAGTCCCGAAAAGGACTGTTGTAGACACTTCTTCAATATCTCGTCCAGTATCCACCGGCTTCGACAACTTGCTGTAGCCGACGTGGCATTGACTGAACTAGATTTCTGAAGTACTGTTCATCAAGGGCAATCTCCTCCCATCCTTCCAGCATAATCTCCCACAATGCATTCTGCGAACGAGGGGGAAAGTGAGGTCAGTTTTCCCTGATATGGCGTTTCGACTTTGCCCACACATACTCAATGGGGTTCAAGTCTGGAGTTTGAGGGTCCCAGTTGTGCAGTTCAATGGTGTTCTGCTCAGAAAATCAGCCCTCAACACTCCTGCTGATGTGGATTGGAGAGTTGTCTTGCACGAACTGAAGTACGGCATGTGGATAGCGCTCTCTCACACTTGGAATCATAATATTCTGCAAGATGTGCAAATATTGGTCCGATGTGAGATGTCCACCTATCCGATGAAGCACTCCGGCCCCATCAGACGACATCCACCCGCAGCGTGACACAGATATGCGGCCACTACCTGTGCGCCCAGCCACATACTGATTCTCGTACCGGGTTCCACGTGGCCTGTAAACATAAACCTGTCTGACCTCTGCCGAACTGAAACATGTCTCGTCAGAGAAGATGACCTGATCCCAATTACGATTTAATTCCCGCTCAGCAAAGGCACACCGTTCGACTATATGTTGGTCGGAAAGACATTCTTTGATTGCAGGTTTTCTGCAAGCAATTCCTGCTTCTCGTAGGCTAATCGTTTACGGGCCGTGTATGGACATCCAGGAACATTAGTCGTCTGCATGAGCTCTACCGAGTTTAAGAATGGGTTTTCCTGCGAAGTTGTAACTAAATGGCGGTTTTCTTCTACAGTTGAAACCCGCTGTAAACCAGTGCCCGGTAGACGACCAATCCTCCCTGACACCCGCCACTGCTGTATCCATATTTGGGCAGATCTCAGTGGAACACCACATCGGATTGCTGCCTCACGCGCCCTGTAATTGCCGTGTTCGACGAGAGCCAGAACGTGCTCTCTGGATGCATGTGTATAGTGAGCCATTGCAGAATGTAATGACACATTATCATCGTTAGCTCGGCCAAACGCGGTTGTTTTCGTAGCATGACATCATCATGGTGAGTTCCTTCACGAAAATAATATTCACGGCGTGACTCAAACTGTGGTTGCTCGGCGATGAACAACTTTACAACCTGACAGCTAACCTGCTATGCAACAGTGCAACACACATAAATATGGGTGTGAGAGCGGGGCGAGGGGCTGGCCGATAGCGAGAGGGATTGAGAGAATTACGAACCGACCATGTTGCAGTACTTATCCACCGAACTGTATGCAGCCAACAGCAGACGAAGTGACACAGCATTTTTCATGCCTCAAGATATGCAACATTTTATGATTGTTTATCTGTACCTATTGAAAATCAATCCATTTTTATCAGGATTCTTCACAATGTTCAGTATATGTATGTGAATCGCTCAGTTTAGACATCCCTTGTAGCAAAATCACAATACAAATGCACAAGAATAATGAAAAACAAGAAGGTTTTATCTAAAAAGCAAATTGATGGCAAATGCAATTTATAATGATACAAATATTAATCCAGTACAGTGCTACCCTGTAATGTAATTACAATATCTCCGTTTGTTGGCACTGCCTGAACAGATTCTTAAATGTCTGGGGTTAACATTGTTCATGATTTGCATTGATGAATGATAGTTTAAAAAATTGAAATATAGTATGTTCCATCTTGTCAATACTTTTTGTGTTTATTTACACACTAGTACATGTTTCGAGGCTTATTATTTTCATAGAAAATTTGCCCTTTCATCAGCTAGTATGATAATGGCCAGTCACTGAACATTAAAAATTAATGAAAAATGGTTGATGTGAATGAAATGTGATGGAAACATATGAGATAGTTGCACACACGACCCTTACAAATTCTTACACGCATTAAAAGAAACTTACAAATTTTTACAAAAAAAACTCTAAAATGTTTGTTGTACTTGCATTAAAAATTGTTCTTAAAATACCACACTAATGAATAAAATCCTACTTTATATTTACATGTCCATTTCACTTATTCTTGCGTGAAAACAAGACGTCTCTGGTTCGGCCCGCCTTCTCATTTGACTATTTATATTGGACTATTGATCGTTTTATTATGGTCCAATGTTATTGTTGTGGGTATTGGCTGTAGAAATTGCTGACGATTGTAATACACTAATTCGACGACTCTCCCCTCATGCTTTAAGCACACCCTATGTTGCGCCGATCATCATCATCATCTTCCAGCCATTGGCCGGGTCTGTTTGGAACATAAGCCTCTCTATCGTCTTCTGTCTTCCCACCATCTTGGTCCAGGCTTCTCCTTTCTTTCGCACGCAGTCCTCCACACCCTTCAGCCACTTATCTCTTGGTCTTTTTCCCTCTATTTTCATCTCGTGTATCTTCCTGGGTATCCTCCTCCCATCCATTCACTTAACATGCCCATACCATTTAAGCCTTGATTCCTCTATTCTATCCTGTAATGCTCCCTCCTTGACTAATTCTCTGATCTTCTCATTTCTTAACCTGTCCTTTGTCACTCCAATACTGCTTCTCAAGAATTTCATTTCACTGGCCTGTATTCTGCTTCGCTCCCATCCTCTCATAACCCAGGTCTCTGAGGCATACGTCAGGAATGGAACGTAGTACGTCCTATATATGACCCTTTTGCTGTTTTGAGGCACATCCTTACTCCATACTAGGCTCCTAACACTTTTCCTGAATAATTTTGCTTGCCTCCGCCGCTCATTTATTTCTCTGTTGTTTCTTCCATTTTCTTGTATAATGCTTCCCAGATACTTGAAACTCTCTACTTTCCTCAATTCTTCCCCACCAATTGTTATTCCCGTTGTGACTCTCTCCTTCTTCCTGGTTGTGATCATCCACTCGCCTTTGCTTATACTAAACTTCATTGCGCCAATAGAGTTCAAAAAGCAGTGTTGTCAGACGTTTGGTGCTACGCTTGTGTCGTGTTTACCTAAATTGGTGGAGCTCCAGCATTTCATCAGTTTCTGCCTAAACTTTGTTGATTACCTAGTTTAAATTTGTGGAGTTTGTACTTTGTCACTGTGATGATTCTGCTCGTCGTAGCTGCTTCAAGCTGTTCTGCAGAGAGAGGTTTCTTGGTGATGAGCAAGGTTAAGGACTACCTCCAATCTACGATGGGACAAAATGGACAGAAGCATTGCTGTCTACTGGCCACCTACTCGGAAATGACATCTTGCTCAAAGATTCACGGCAGTCAGTGTTCAGGTCTTTTGTCAGCCGTTGACAAATGTTTTATGTTTTATATTTACATTCTGATTGTATTTTAATTAGAAATACAATAAAAATTCTGTGTTTTTTTCTTTTTTCCCCTTCAAATTATAGCATTAGGCCTACATTACTGTGTTATTTCGAGCATTAAAGCATGAAACAAAAATAAAATATGCTGATAGGTAGGCAGTTTAATAATTTGACCCCCCTCCTCATGTTTGCAAAGAGTTTTACAAATACTTTTGATAAATACGCTGAATGAACAAAAGCAGTAATCGCCCCAATTTATAACCAAGGTCAGAAAAGATTGCTATAATTATAGAGGCATTTCTTTGATAAGCGTTCCGGGCAAAGTTTACTCAGGCATTGTGGAAAGGAGAGTTCGATCATTGGCCGAGATAAAGATGGATGAAACGAGGATGTCAGGATGAAATTTTTAGCATGTACCATGGTATTGAGAAATGCTATGAGAGGAACAGATGTTTGTGTTTTGTAGCTCTAGAGAAGGCATATGGTAAGAGTACCCAAGGAAAAGATGCTGAGCATACTGAAGGATGGCTGTTACAGGCAATCAAAATTATTTATGTTGATAATCAGGCTGTAGTAAGAGTTGATGGTAGGATGAATTCTTGGTTCCAGGTTGTTACAGGAGTGAGGCAAGGCTGTAACCTCTCACCACTACTGTTTATTTTATATATGGACCATTTACTGGAGGGCATAAACTGGCTGGGTGGGATTCAATTAGGTGGAGACCAGGTAAGCAGTCTGCCCTATGGTGATGATCTGGATGTAATGATGGACACCATCAAAAGCTTGCAAGCCAGCATGTTAGATCTTGAACAGAAATGTAGGGAGTATGGTATAAAGATCAGCATTTCAAAGACGAGTGTTATGTCAATACAGAAAAATGCAAGAAAATAGAATGACAGATAGGAGGAATTAAATTGGAGCAGGTGGAACATTTTAAAGTACTTGGGCTGTGTATTCTCTCAGGATGGTCGTATGGGGAAGGAAACAGAGTCAAGGTGTAAAAAGGCCAACGCAGTGAGTTCTCAGTTGCGATCTACAGTATTCCGCAAGAAAGAAGTTGATGTAGCCACAAAACTCTCCGTACATCGCTCAGTATTTAGACCGACCTTGCTGTATAGAAGTGAGAGCTGGGTAGATACATAAGCCAGAGGTAATATGAGGGTAGCACGAGTGATTGCTGGGACAAATAGATGGGTGCAATGGCAGGAGGGTGCTCGTAATGAAGAGATAAGGGGCTAATTAGAAATGAACACACTAGATGATGCTGTTTGTATGAACCGTCTCGGATGGTGGGGTCATGTGAAGAGATTGGGGGAGGAAAGATTAACTAAGAGGTTAATGAGTTTGGCTGTAGAGGGTAAGAGAAGCAGGGGTGGATCTAGGAAGCGATGGTTAGTTTCAGTGTTGAAGGATTTCAAAGTGAAAGGAGTAGAAGTAGAGGAGGCCGCAATGCTAATTGCTAATAGGGGATCATTGGGAGCAGGGTGCCATATAGTGGGGGGAGAAGGTTTTTTTTTTGCCCCAAAACAATTATTTATATTAAAAACCATATAGGGATGATACTATTCTTCTTAAAAGCAGAGGGCACCTCACCTGTCTCATAAATCCTACATACTAAGTGAAATAACCTGATCAGCAAATGGGTTAGTTAATCAGTCTCGAATGAAAATGGTGCTTTCTTCCTCCTTAAGTCTTCTAGTGCTCTATCAAATACTGATCTCAACATTAAATCTCCTTTCTCATCCTTTTCAATTTCATCTTCCCTTTCCATAACATGTTTCTCAATCTTCTTATTCCTATACAAATGCTCTAGGTAAGTTTTCCATCTCTCAACATAATATTATTATCTGTTTTCCATCCAAGTCCTTAATATTATAGCACTTAGCCTTCCTTTCCCCAAAGGACCCATAATCCTTCAAAAAGTTGCATTTACTTTTCCTACTTTCAAACAATTGTCTATATTTGCACATTTCTCTTTCAACCACACTGCTTTCGCTTCGTTGCACCTCTTGTTTACCCCATTTTTAAGACATCTACGTATATTCTGCTTTTCCCCTTTCATCTCTTGTTGTTCCAACTTTGATGCATTCTTGTATATTCTGAGTGATCCAAGCAATTCCACCCATTTATTCCTTTCTATCAATGCTTTCTTTTGTGGACTTAATTATTTAATTCTTCGAAAGTACCCATTCCTCTGCATTAGAAGTTAGTTCAGGGTTCTTCATTAATCCTTCCCTTATAATCCTCTTGAGACTTTTGTTCACAACCTTCTCTTTTAGTTTGGTCTACTGGCCACATTTATGGGTATTTACTATTCTTCAGTTTTTTCAGCTTCAATCAGCATTTCATAACCAGATTGTGGTCAGAGTTTATGTCGGCTCTGGGATATGTTTTCCAATCCAAAATCTGGTTTCAGAAGATCTGCTTCAACATAATAAAGTCAATTAGGAAATGCCCTGTATCTCCTGGTCTCATCCTGAGTATATTCTTCTGTTGTGGTTGTTGAGTAATGTGTTAGCTATGACCAACTTGAGCTCAGTGCAGAATTCTATCAGCCTGCTCCCTCAATCATTCCTTTCACTCAATCCAAATTCTTCTACTATATTCCCTTCTCTTCCTTTTTTCTTACCACAGCATTCCAATCTCCCATTATTATTACATTTTCATCGCCCTTGACATAGCTCAGAATTCCATCTATTTTTCTATAAAACTTTTCAACTTCTTCATCAGCTGCTTCACTGGTAGGCATATAGACTTGTACTACTGTGGTGCAACGATCTTCTGTGATACCATAGTCTTGATGGTCTTCGACAATTACCAGCCAACATCTGAAGAATGTAGACTCCATATTAATGTAAATAAGAAAAAAAAATGGGTTTCAGTCATCAAAATCACGACCAGACTACTCTGAACATCAGATCCAATCTAATAATCAACAAGGAAATCCGTCGGAACAATACTATATTATGACAAAATATCACTTCCTAAAACTAGGGTACATGTTTCGAGCTATTCAAATATTTAGCCCTTCTTCAGCCCTCTCACGTCCCTAACACATCACCGACACTCATCAATCAACATAATAGAAAGCACATTAAAACACAACTACTGTCTATCTACAGACACACTCAAATGTCCTTAAAATTTTATTTAAAAAAACTGTCTCTTCTTTTGACTACATCTTTGCCCATATTTTGACCTATTTGTACTATCTTGTATTCAAAATTTTGTTGAGCTGGCTTGAACTTTTCATCCCTAAAGAAAGGTTCATGTGAAGACGGGTGTCCTTGGTTCAATAATTTATGAACTCGCTCCAACCCAGACCTATCCTAAAGAAACTAAATAAAGCTGTCACTATTCATCTGACGAGAGAAATCAAATAATCTAAATAATTAAATGTGAATAAGCTTACAAACACCACCAGTTGTGTACGTTGTGCCGTCGGCACCTCGGAGAGCTTCCCAGTGAAATTTGGTGTACACCAGGGATCCTCATTGTCCCCATTGCTCTTTATCCTAGTCTTGGACATCATCACATGAGACCTGCAAAGGAGTGTTGTGTTCCTTAGACTCTCTTATACGCAGATGATGTTTGCTGATACCACCAGAGGAGGACTGCAGCATCAAGTTGAAGTTTGGAACAGCCGTCTTTCGCAATACGGTTTTAGACTGAATAAGAAGAAGACTGAATACCTTGAAACCATCACAAGCAACGGCTTCTATCAAGTTGATGGAGAGACATTAGCCAAGACCGTAAGCTTCAAGTATCTAGGATCTCGCTTACAATCTGATGGTGAGATAGGTGATGAAGTGCGAAGCAGGATAAATGCAGCTTTGATGAGATGAGGGAAGTTACAGGTGTACAAGCAACGGCTTCTATCAAGTTGACGGAGAGACATTAGCCAAGACGGTAAGCTTCAAGTATCTAGGATCTTGCTTACAATCAGATGGTGAGATAGGTGATGAAGTGCGAAGCAGGATAAATGCAGCTTTGATGAGATGGAGGGAAGTTACAGGTGTACTCTGCGACAGAAGGATGCCACTACATCTGAAATCCAAAATATATCGCATGATAGTACGTCCTGTTGCTTTGTATGGTGCTGAATGTCGACCAACTGACAGAGCGCCAAGTACACAGCATGGAAATGTGTATGCTCCGTTGGTCAATGGGCATCACACTCCTGGACCATGTAAGAAACGACATCATTCGCCAGCAAATGGGCATTTCACCCATCACTGAGAAGGCTCGGCAAAAACGTCTCCAATGGTGCTGTCACGTCCTACATGCTGCACCAGGAACAGTAGCCAATTCTACCCAGTGCTTGGAAATCAATGGGCAACGACCACGTGGGAGACCAAAACAGCGCTGGCATGATACGAAGGTGCACAGCCTAACACCTTATGATGCTCGCGATCATAACAAGTGGCGAGCCAAGATCCGGACAGCAGACCCTGCACCTGTGGGAAAACGCTAAGAAGAAGAAGCTTACGTCAAAGCCAGGCGGGAACCTCATAATCTGGGGGAGCGGGCCCAAATCAACGTGCCTCACGTCATGTAAACTGTCAAATTATTACAGGCAAATTGAATTGAAGTGTAAGTAAAGTGAAATAAACTAAACTACTATATGTGTTGTTCCGAATGATGCCTGTTGGCTTACCTGCACGTTACATATTGAAAGGAATCGCCTAATGAAGCGAGCATAGCCTTGGTCCAAGTGACACGGCAGGAGGAGGATAGGCAGAAGGGGACCATAAATATAACAAAGGGGTCGTGGTGGCACAGCGGTCAAGCTGTTGGCCTCTCACCACGGCCTATCCTCCTCCTGCCAACAGGCATCATTCGGAACAACACACAGTTGTTTAGTTTACTTCACTTTATTTACACTTCAATACAATTTGCCTGTAACAATTTTACAGTTTACATGATGTGAGGCGCATGGATTTGGGCCCGCTACCCCAGCTTATGAGGTTCCCGCCTGGCTTTGACCTAAGCTTCTTCACATTTAATTATTTAGACTATTTGATTTCTCTTGTCAAATGAATAGTGACAGCTTTATTTCATTTCTTTAGGGTTGGAGCGAGTCCATACATTAATGAACCAAGGACATCCGTCTTCACATGAAAAGTTCAAGCCAGCTCAGCAAAATTATAAATACAAGATAGTACAAATTGGTAAAAACATGGGCAAAGATGCACTAAAAGAAGAGACAGTTTTTTATAAAATTTTAAGGGCATTTGAGTGTGTCTGTAGATATACAGTAGTTGTGTTTTAATGAGTTTTCTATTATGTTGATTGATGAGTGTCGGTGATGTGTTGGTGACGTGAGAGGGCTGAAGAAGAGCTAAATATTTGAATAGCTCGAAACATGTACCCTAGTTTTAGGAAGTGATATTTTGTCATAATATAGTATTGTTCGACGAATTTCCTTGTTGATTATTAAGTTAGATTGATTATATTGGCAATACAGACCTAACATCTTCCAATATGGGAGATAATAATATTGAAGAAGTCTTCCAGTTGAGCGGGTTCACAACTCTAAATAGGGAATATCATCACTGACAGTTTAGATTCCAACATTGAAATCAGAAGACACATAGAAATAGCATGCAGTGTAGGCCCATATAGAAAAATGTCATCTTGCTTCAACAATGACTACTTAAATCTGAAGCTCGGTCAAAGAAATTAAATAAATATATAAATGCTGTTAATAAATAGATATATAATTCTTCACTTGGTGTGTTAACTGACCTCGGAGCTTAGGAGAGAGTGAGACTTCATGACCAATCCGCTGTGTCTGATGTTAGTGAGGTATCATTATTTGCAGTGGTTATATTTGTTATTGACTCTAGAATTGGGAAGGAAGTGGAGTGAGCATGACCATATGTTAGGAACCATATCGGCATTTTCCTGGTGTAGAAGTTTGCTGGCTTCCGAGACTGACTTTTCATTTAGCGATTGGACATTGTGTTATCAGACCCCTGCACTTAGGTGTATGTAGAATTTGTCTAATAACCTACAGAATGTGGTGTCTTTAGTAATGTATATTTGCAACTGATTGGGACGGAAGCATGCATGGCCTTAAATTTAGAACTACCCCTGCATTTTCCTGGAGTAGAAGTGGGGAAACACTGAAAATCACTTCTAGGATGCCTGAGGTGGAAACCGAATCCACCTCTTCTCAGCTTTGGCTCTCAAGGCGGAGTGAATCTCATTCCAACTCTTAGACTAGAATTAATTTTCTTGGCAGAGCCGGAAACTGAATCTGGGACCTCAGGGGTAACAGCCAACTATACTACTAGTAGTCACTACACCACATGATGGCCTGAAACTGTTATATTTATAAGTAAAGAAGATTGTAGTTTTACTTGATAGTTAATCTCGAGATCATGAGACATGGGACCTCCTTTTTACGTGGAATCCGATCCACAGGATATGGCATTTCACTTTGAAAATCTCACATGCATGGACCGGGAATCGAACCCGGTCCGCCGTGGTGAGAGGCCAACAGCTTGACCTCTGTGCCACTACGCCACCTTTGTTATATTTATGGTCCACCGCATATATACTGATGTGTAACCTCTCCTCTTAATCAGAAGGTGCTTGCAGGATAGGTTTTGTGCTGGCAATGGGCATATAATGCTTTGTGTGAGGTGGGGCGGGGCCATTTTATCATTCTGTAAGCCAGAGGAAAAGGAAGTGGGCCAAGTATTGTGGTGAGAGGCAGGAGACATTTTCAGCCCTATACCCCAAATGTTCAGACATTTAAGAAGCTGTTGAGGCAGTGTCAACAAATGGAGAAATTGAAATTAGTATGGAGGGTAGCACTGTACTGGATTCATATTTGTATAATTCTAAATTGTATTTTTAATTTGTTTTCTAGACAAATCCTTCTCGTTTTTCATTATTCTTGTGCATTATGATTTTGCTACACGGGATGTCTAAACTGAGCGATTCACATACATATACTGAACATTGTGAAGAAGCCTGATAAAAATGAATTGATTTTGAATGTTTAAGGTACATTTTATCAGAATTTCTGCTCCACTCAGCAGTTCTAACTCATAGGCTTCTGACAAAGCCAACCTTCATCTCTATCACTGTTTCTAAGTTGCCCAGTCCCATTCCCATAAAGGCCACTCCAGAGTTTTCAATTAGATTAAATCTTGTGAATCCATGTCAAGGTTTTACTGAAGTATACCACACATCTCTTAAACTCCAGCAATTCTTCAAGGTTTATACTGCATCCCTGTTGGCTATGAAAGCCAATATTCCATCTTCTGGTACCTTTATAGGGATAAGATAATGCTGAGGGTGCTCTAGTTCCACCAGCAAAGAAGTACTATAATAAACAGGTCATAATGCATGGTCCTCTTAGGCTGTTCACAATGGTATATCCATGCAGAGCGAGCTTTGATACTTTTGATATCAGTGCAAACGATGTGCGCATTGTCTTTTTGCCCAGCGCACTTTGAGTCTGATCTCAGTGTTCTATTCGCGCTGTCAGTGTATGGTTTGTGCCGACAACAATGCAATGTGGGAGTGCCAAGGATAGTGACCAAAGAGGAGCTGGGTAGGTGTGGCAGAAGACTGTTAAGGGTATTTACATGATATAATGTAGACTGTCTCTAAAATTTTCACATGCATACGACTGGTCATTTATACCAAGGGTCTGCTGAAAGAGTTTTATATATCTGAAAGAAACTCCACACCAGACACTGCATAAACCTAGAAGAATTGCTGGAGTTTAATTTCTTGACCGTGAAAGTTAACATTCCACACATATTTTATCTCTATCTTCCAACCAAGAAATGGACATCATCTGCGGGTTATTCAATTCCAGACTAAAGGGAACAGAAGGAATTTGGGCAACATTAGGGGCATAATTCATCTTTATTGGGGCATCCTCTATCATCATTGTAAGTCATATATACATACACACAAAAAATTAGACAAAACTTGCAGCACTGTAGTGACATGTGATTCCATTTGTTTATCATGAGATGTTCAACTGCATTAATCGAAAAGGTTATGGCATTTTAACTCATACATGATGAATAAATTTACTATACAGTATATAAAAGAAACTCTGAACATGAGGTAGGAGCTACATTCGCTCGCTCATGATAGCCAATAGAACAGAACATTACCTAGATAAGCTAAGCTCGCTGTGTCGTACGAAATCTTTATTCCTATCCGCGCCCGAAAATAATAACTTATTCAATTATTTTGATAATCCTATGTTACAGAGCTAAAACTTTTAAGGCTAACTTTCAAACCTTGTGATGCTACGATCAGCCGCTCGGGAGTTAACATCTGCACATGAACTGGAGGGATAAATTGAGTGAGAAAGATTACGTTGAAATATTTAGGTTCGCCGGGGAAATACAAACTTGAGTGGCAGTATTGGTGATCAATGCAGTGTACAGTAGTGAAGCTTTAAGAAGTGCTGCGAGCTGAAATATTGAATTCATAACTATGTCCCTTAGGAAGTCGAGTGGCAGCAGACAGTTTTACACAGCAAGACGACAAATAATACAAATTTCAGAGCGTATGGCTTTTTACAGAAGCTTTCGAATTCAAATGTGATAACACAAATTTTTCAGACGGCCTGCGTTATTGTGGTTTCTCCAAGTGTGTGTGTTTTCATAATTGAAGTGAGGTAACTCACCCCTTCTCAGTTTTACCTCAAAAGGCAATATTGTACCATGTTCTAACCCAGACCAAAACTAAATTTCTTGACTGAGCCGTGAATCGAATCTGGATCTCATGGGCAACAGCTAACAAGGGGAGGATACGATGCATAGGTCACCAATTCCAACCATCTTCAGTACACGTGTAGGCCATGGCCAGGAATATACCAGGTGCAAGTAGTAAGTGGCGCTTCTCAGCAGTTTCCGAGAAATTAATTATTCGCAATTGCAGTGCGGCGTCCATGTGCGTTGTACGCTAGCAAGAAGCCAAAGAGCACATGGTGCAGCGGTAAGAGCCCTGCTTCGTAAGCGCGGGATCAAATTCCACTGATGAGCCGTTGCAGTGTAATTAGGCTATGCTAGCCACTACACCACAAGTTGGTCCCCGACAAACAAAAACTTATTCAATCTCTGTATTTGTATTTCCTCGTTACTAAGAATGACATGGAGTGTAGATTATGTCACGTTTAATAATGATGTTTCATTTGAGGGGCTTGGCCATCTTGGTCATTCAGCCACGTTACTTGGATGTGTGTATAGAATTTGCTTGATAATCTGTGGTGTCTATTTTAGAGTGTGTGCAATTGTAATTCAGGTGAGGAATGGGAAGGAGGCAGCCGTGGCCTTTAAGTTAGGAACCATCCCAATATTTGTCTGGAGTAGACATGGGAAACCATGGGATACTCTTCCAGGAAGGCTGAGGTGAGAATTCAACCCACTTCTTTTCAGGTTTGCTTCACAATGCTGACTGTACCTCTTTCCAGCCCTCAGACCAGAATTAAATTGATTGGCTGGGCGACAGTACTGTGGCAAGAAGGTTGAGCTCTTTTTAAATACTCAGTCTATGTGAGATGAAAATTTTGATAGTATTTATGGACATGTTGATACCAAGAATGCTAGTCGCTACACCTGAAGGTGGACTTGTGCACGTATAACTTTTGTGACATCTTATAACAATATCTGCCTCATATTGCAATAGTAAAAATGTGCACACTCCGTTGTAAGCATGGTTATTCATAGGATTAGGTCTTCCATCTCATACATGCACATAAATTTGAAGCGGCTTGTGTTTAAAGGGAAGGCCATGTGTATACGGTGAGCATAGAGCGGAGTCTTCTCTTTGTTTCTCTCGCCAGTCTCTATGCAGCAACAGTGCTCATTAAGACCCACGCTACTGGACAACATGTTCACAGTTGTTCTGTTTGATATAGGCAATGAGGGGGGGGGGGCAGTCAAACTGTTGGCCTCTCACCCAGGTGGACCGGGTTCGATTCCTGGTCAATGCATGTGAGATTTTCGAAGTGAAATGCCATGTCCCGTGGTTCGGATTCCACGTAAAAAGGAGGTCGTGAGGCTAATGATCACATGATTAACGATCAAGTAAAACTAAAAGCTTCCTTCCTTTTTTACTTTTGGTATAGGCAAACGTTCTGGACGTTAATATAGCCTACGGTATGCGTTCTACCCCTTGCTAACATAGATTGCTCATGCTTTTTGAGTAGCCTAATGCTATTCCCTCAACCTCCATCCTCTACCTACAGCACATAAGAATTCAGAGGCGATTTCTCCGAGCATGCTACGCTTACCGCGCGAGTGCAATATTTTTCTAAACCAGGCGAGATTTATAAATTACAATATGTACCGTATCTGTAATAGATCTGCGTTAAACGAATCGCATGTTGCATATATCTTGGCGAGTACAGCGAGGCTTGCTCGTGTCTTAGGAGCTTCAGCGGAGCCGTCGACACAGCGAGAAATGTATGCGCAGGTTCCTTCTGTCCAAGGCAGACTGTGAGCTGTTTGTAATGTGTAGTTGAAAGCTCTGTTCTGAGAGCTACTACATTGAAAGCACAAGGATTTTTGTTCTTCTTACTTAAGTTCAACACTTGATTTCTGCTGGCAATTTTCTCCAAGATCTTTCATTCTCCGATACCGTGTTCAATATTTTACAAACAAACAGTTTGGATGTACAGTACTGTGGCAAGAAGGTTGGACTCTTTTTTAAATACTCAGTCTAGGTGAGATGAAAATTTAGATAGTATTTATGGACATGTTGATACCAAAATCGATGTTTATGGAGGACAGCTGTGCTCTAAAAATCGTGCAACAAGTGGTGAACCAGAAAAATCAAAATACTAACGTCTATTCAATTAAATTATTGACAATGCACTTGTCCAAATAGAAGAGCGTTTCAAATGCATTGTTCTTCTTGCTGCTGGATTGTGAAAGCACAGAAATAAGTTTCCAGACAGTTATGTTACTGCCCTAAAAAGGACCTATGGGTAATTTTTCGACATTGTTCGCTTAGAAACTGAATTAAGTGTGATGTACCGTACTCATCTCCTGACTTCAAAGAGAAAAGTATTTCAGACTTGACGCAGTTTATGCATACTAACAAATTGTTCATGGATATGGCAGTGATTTTCAAGCTCATCAAACTGGTAGCACCAATTCCTGCTGCTACATCACCTGCAGAACGTTCTTTTTCGACACTGAGACGCATTATTACATATTGCAGATCGACTCAAATTCAGGAGAGGCTATCATCATTGGCTATGTTGTCGATTGAAAATGGATTGCTTGTAAAAAATATGCCTACAGTCCTCTTTCTATGATGAAGTTATTGATAGTTTTATAAAGAAAAGTCGCCGAGTCGAGTTTGTTTTCAAGTAGGTGGATCTTATAAATAGATGCAATTTTGCTGTGTACGTACTTCGATGTTTACTTGTTTAAATTATAAAATCACTGTCTTATCAGGAGTTATTAATAATTATAATGTGAGTCTGATTGTGAAAATTTGTTATATTTTGGCCCTTCTTGAATTACAGGTGCGACGTTAGACCAGTGATTTTCTACGTTTTTGAGGTTTTCTATTGCGGAATTTTAGGCTACATTAAAATATTTAGAGCATGCAATAAGCCGCTCGAGGTAGCCCCCATTTATAAATACCCAATTGTATTGTCAAGTATGTACTTCAATATTCAATAGCACAAGGAAACTAGTTGTGCAAATGAAGGTAACTTTAGCGTGTTACATATTATATGCAACGGAAGATTGTTAAAAATGTCGTGTAAATATCCGCCCATTTAATAGCCTACCATAACCTCATCAAAATTGCACACATAACTGTTGAATATCCTGGCCAAAATTTCATTTTTCCGTTCAATTATAAAATCACATGTACACATATAAAACTACAGCCACAAATGTCAAAATATATTTCCATCCGATTTTAAACTTCATGCTACCGCTTTTAACCAAGTGAACGCTAAGTCATTAAATTATTATATCAAAATAATAATCCAAGCCATTCCGTCTCCGTGCTGGTTTGCTTCACTATTTAAGCGCTGCGCTGCACCCCGCTGCACCGCTTCGTTGCATTAAGCGAAGAGACCAGCAGAATCTCTACAAGTAGTTATTTCAATTACCGAGAGAGGTCTCTGATGCTGGTGGCCCTGCTCTCCCATCAGCTGCAAGTAGGCTTGATAAGTTGTTTTGTTTTCCTTCCGTTGCGGCGATGTTTACTACTAGTCGACAGTTGGATCGAGGGTTAAATCGATTTTAATGTTTACAGAGTGGCAAGATTTAATTACTTCTTTCCAAGGTTCATGTAAACTGTGCATTCCCGAATTGAGTTAATAGCTCTCCTCGTTTGATCAAATTTTCTTGTATGTATATAATTGTATTCTTAAGCGTATCAATTATATATCGAGGCAGAGCTAGGAGTGTTATTAATACATTTCAAGGAACTGAACAATGTTATTGGTTTTACGTCCCTTTAACTACTCTGAATTATGTGAGTATTGTGTGAAGTATATAATGCATTGGATTTGACCAATGTCATGTGATTTTAGGACTCTTTCTATTATATTAGATGATCTTGCTATTAGGATGTTTAGAATCGAGTTTGGTTGGATTGTCTGCGTTTATGGCATTTTAATAATTAAGGTTATGTGCTCTTACTTTCTAGGAGAAATATTTTGAAATGCCAGCAACTGCGATAGAGAGCTTTTAAATTGGATGAAGAAGCGCCTGTTCACGGTTCAATTTGAGTCGTAAGTACATTTCATTTTGGCAGTCGATGGATTTTTTTGACTGCAACTCAGTCCATGAGTCTGCATCTGTAAGAACTCATAGGCAGTCACAAAAGAGTATTCGTGTAGTGTACAGGGTAAGCTGCCATGATAATTGCAAAAGATTACCATAATTAATTTAATCATCGTCATCTTGCACAGTTTCCAGCCACTGGCCGGGTCTGTTTAATTTATTTAATAGAGCGCACACATTGTGCATTTACCATAAGAACCGCTAATATGACGAGACGAAGGATTTGACCTATTTGTCGCTGGGGGGTGTTAATGTATGTTTTCAGCAGTGCCAACCTGATTACTGTACGTCTGGCGCTAGATTGCAGAGATTGGGCCCCAGTCTCAAACATGGAATCGCTTGTCTGTTGTGTCACTATTAATTTAATTGAGTTTACTGAGAGGCACCTGTTAATACTGTGTAGTGATAATTAGTCTGTTTAAATGCCTGTTAAACACATTATCCATCATGGTTAATGGTTTTGCTTCATATGCTGTGTTACTATGAGTAATGCTTCGACAGAAGTGATTCGGGTAGGCCTACCTATTTTAAGGGTATAGGGATAATGGCAAGCTTAACTGCCATGCTTTGCGCTGGCCTAACCCATGTGTTTTGTTTGCTTTGCATATTGGAACCTCCATGGATCAATTGTTTTAGAATCCACCTACCCTGACCTCTGCAGATGAATAGTTTAAGGGCTCAACTTTCGCAGAACCAACAGTAATTTTTTTGGTTAAGGTACTGTATATACCGCGATACGTACGTGTTAAGGGGAAATTTAAAGTGTAATCAATGACGTCACAGGTGTCGCGAGGACGTTTATGTTCGTTTTGTTGATGGTGTGGCTTGAATTGCCACCATATGGTCAGCTGTCAGAAGTACGTCATTACATGCCGGTGTAGTCACATGTGTTCAAGTGCGAGGTGTGGTTACGAATGTTAATAAATTACTTTTACAGTAATTCTTCAATTTAATTGAAAAGTTGCACCTTATTCTTCTAAAGCGATGGTGAGATGAAGCCATTGGTCGTTACTAGGTTAGACAACTGCCTGGATGATTAGATTAGATTAGATTTTTATTAAATCCATTTGATCAATTACATGTATACAATACATTTTTGATATAGGACACGTCAGAAATTACATCTATAAAATAACTAAGTTAACAGGTATATATTAATAATAATACTAATGCATTTTATCAATCCCTTAACGAGTCAAGGACTCATATGCAAAGGAATCGTACAGTTTTATCATGTTGGCGACAAATTACAATTCAATGTTCAGTTTACAAAGTTTTCAGTATGAAAATATATACATTTTGTAGCTTTCATAAGTTTTTGTACACAATGTAGTCTTCTTTTGTCTTCTCAGATTTTGGAATTTCTTCAAACTGACATTTTATAATCATTCCACATAAACTGTTTTAGCCTCCTTTTAAAGATTGGTAGGCTAGGTGCAATTTTTATATTTTCTGGTAGTCTATTGAACCTTACAAAGGCACTATACTTAATGCTATTACTGCCATATTGTTTGGAATTGATATGGAAAAGTGATATGTCATCTGCATGTCTAGTTTTGTAAGTGTGTAAATCAGATTGTTTAGTGAAGTTTAAATTTGTGTGGATACCTTTGTGTAGGATTTGGTACAACAGGACATTTGATTTGATTTCTGCATTTAGGGCTACCGGTTGAAGTTTACTCGTAATATAAATGTGTTTGGTTGGTGTTATAAAAGGGTAGTTATAAATATTTCTTATGGCTCTATTCTGAATTGCCTCAATTTCCTTTTTTAGGTAATTTGAACATTTTATCCAAATTGTATTCAAATATTGTAAGTGGCTATGGATTAAGGAAAAATACACTTTCCTGAGTAGATATTTTGGGATATAGTAACTCAATTTTTTAATCATCCCAGCAGCAGGTGATATTTTTTGAACTAATGCATCAATGTGCTTTTGCCAGGAGAGATTTTCATCTATTATTAGGGCTAGGTATTTGACAGATGAGACCCTTTTAACTGCCTTTCCATTCAGCATTATATTCTGAGTGATGTCTAACTAATACTATAACAATTTATAACTTATTATAATAACAGATCTTAACCCTCCGTCGGGCGCAGCTGGCCTGACAGGCCCCGAAAATCTATTCCTGCTCCCCCATCTTCCCGGAGGGCACCTATGCACCCGCCCCTTTTAGTATTTTCTATCTCTAGGTCCCTTTTGGAATGCTCCCTGTTATTTTCCCGCCTCCTCCGTAAAGCACAGTAATTACCCTCCTGGCCTGTGAGGCGCATTGCGCCCGAACTCGTTCGACTTTGGAAGGTTCGTATTTTCTTATTGTTCCATCGCGTAATTGCTTCTTTTCCTCATTTTATGAATAAGAAATACATAGATTGTGGTTATTTCGTGAATTAAACGGGTCAAAGGATGTTGAATTATGAATGCTATGAATGTCACAAAGCAATCTGTCTGCCCGATACAGATACAGTAAGACTTACCAACCTTACACTTGACTGGAGGCAATGTATCTTTACTGCTGAGCATTCCAACAGTGATTCCAAGTAAGACTGACTCTTTATGGTGTTTGAAGCCAGTTTCCAGTGTTGCCTTAGTAAACAGAAGTTTGGTGCTTTTCAGTCGGTCAACACTATTGTGTTTTTTTTTTGTTAAGACTGACTCTATTGTGCTGTATCTTATTTTGTAATGAGAACATTATTTAAGTTTTGTTCGTAATTTTAATATTTATTTGAATTTTTCACATGAAAACTGAACGCAATTTGTTGGTGGGTTGTAAATGCGAGCTATTATTTTAAAGTTTGATTGTGAGCATTAAATTATTGTATGGTTTTAAAAACCTGATGTTGAATAAACTCCCTATGTGTATCCTAATGAATGCCACTTATCATTTAAAAAATAATTGCGTTAATTGAGTGTTAATGACGTCTATACAACAAGGGCCTGTCAGGCGCACTGCGCCCGAACTTGGGAGGTGCGCCCGACGGAGGGTTAAGAGTTACAATCTTATTGGACAACTATTTACACCTTACTCTATTATCATAATATGAAAACTTAATTCTATAAATACAATAACTTACAGCTAGGTATTACAATTAAAATAGAAAAGTAAAATATTACTTAATTATAGATTTCATCGCTCCAAGACAGAAAATAGGGAAGAACTGAAGAAAATATGGAAAGAATATTTTGAAGAACTCCTGAACCCAAATGGAAACCACGGCGAGGAGGAAGAAATCAGGGCAGAGGAAGATGAACTGCAAACAGAAAAGGACTTAACATGGAAAGAAGTGGAAGATGAAAAGAGGGAAGGCACCGGGTGTGGATGAGTTGAGTGTGGAGATGGTGAGAGCAGCAGGAGAGGTAGGGATACAATGGTTGTACCGAGTGATGAAGACAGCATGGAAGGAAAGGAAGACCCCAGAGGACTGGAAAAAGGGAATAATTGTCCCGATCTTCAAGAAAGGTAGTAGAACAGAATGCAGAAACTATCGGGGAATAACACTGATGAGTCATTGTGCAAAGATGTTTGAGAAAGTTTTGGAAATGAGAATTAGGACAAGGATAGAAGGAGGGATGAGGGAAGAACAACATGGCTTCAGAGCAGGAAGGTCCACAGTGGATTTGATTTTTCCTGTAAGGCAGTTACAAGAACAGCCCTATGACTATGGAACAGATCTACTGATGGCCTTCCTGGACATTGAGAAAGCATATGACAGTGTATGCAGAAACAAAGTATGGAAGTCCCTGGAGGATAGAGGAGTAGAAAATGGACTATAAGGAGGATAAAGGAGATGTACAAGGGAAGCGTGAGCTGTGTGAAAGTGGGAGGAGAGAGATCGGACTGGTTGGAACAGAGAAACGGCCTGAAACAAGGAAGTGCACTGTCACCGTTACTTTTCATTGTGGTGATGGATGACATAATGACCCGAGTGGCACAAGTAATTGGGGAAGGAAAGATGAAAGCGATGGTGTTTGCAGATGATTTGATGATTTGGGGAAAGAAGGGGGAGGAGGTACAGGAACAGTTGGACGTGTGGGAAGGAATAATACAAGGGTATGGGATGAAATTTAGCATAAATAAGAGTGAGATGGTGATCACAACATGGAAGAAGGAAAGAACCACAACAGGAATAACAATTGGTGGGGAACAGCTGAAGAAAGTGGAGAGTTTCAAGTATCTGGGAAGGCTGATACAGGAGAATGGAAGAAACGATAGAGAAATAAATGAGCGGGGGAGACAGGCAGAAGCATTCCGGAGGCGTGTGAGAAGCATGTTATGGAGCAAGGATGTCCCTCAGAACAGCAAAAAGATCATATATCGCACGTACTATGTCCCTATCCTGACGTATGCCTCGGAGACCTGGGTTATGACAGGAAGGGAGAAGAGCAAAATACAGGCCAGTGAGATGAGGTTCTTGAGAAGCAGTATTGGAGCTACAAAGATGGGTAGAATAAGAAATGAGAGGACCAGAGACAGATAAGCTTTCAACATTCTATCAAAGGTTTTTATTTTTGGGGCAAGTTTTATATACTGGGGTAGTTTATTGTATAATTTAACTCCTGTCTGAAAAGTTCCTTTTTGATATATGCTTGTGTGTGTGAAATATGAATGTTTTGATTTTGTCTTGTGTTATGCCTATGAACATCATTGTTTGTTTTAAGAAAAACATCTTTATTCATTAAATTCTTTTTAAAAAACATAATACTTTCAAAGAAACCATTGGTCGCTACTAGGTTAACGGTCAGGGCGAAACCACGGAGCGCATTTACGTCTTACAGAAATTCGTTATTGAGATTGACCTTTTAGTGCGCCGAATCAGGTGATTCATTTATAATGGGGTGGGGGGTCTCTGCCCAATCAATACTCTTTATTATAGACAATTATTGATTTATTGTCATTGGAACATGTTTAGGGTCTCTGTCGACCCTTCTTCAGCCAAATAACTTAGAAACACATCCATTAAAATCATAACAACAAAAACATGCACATAGTAAGAAAAATAAGCAAGGAGCATTCAAAACCAGCAACAACAATCACAAAATTATCTACAATTCTAATAAAATTAATATCTTCAGGCATCTATAAGCTTAAATGCAATGAGTGCAGATCGGATTGCCTAGGACAGACCGGACGCAGCTTCATGACGAGATACCATGAGCATGTAAACGCAATAAAACACAGGAAGTTTTCGGCCATGGGCAACCATATGCAAGAAACCAAACACAATTTCACAAATATAGAGAAGGATTTAGAAATTATCCACTATGTCAGGAAAGGGGCCATCATGAACACTCTTGAACAAATCGAAATTGACAATGCACAGCGTACCAATCCAATATACAATTTAAACGAAATTAATTTTGATGCAAATATACTTTTCGAGAACCTTTACAAATTTTTCCCAAATCCCAACAAACAAAACACATCAATCCAAACAAAATTATAACCAGTCACATTCCCGACACAAAAAGTTTCCAAACTCCCCGCCCCCAAATCCCAAACGTAACATCTACCTCCCCCTCCCCTCCGTAAGCAGGCACCACACCCACGAACAAACTCCGGTCGTCACTGAGCTATATCTTTACCCCCCTTTCCCCTCCTTCCCCTTACTTTGCCGGTCACATGCTCGGACCTCAGTCAACGGTCACAACAGGTTCGATCACTTTCAGTATATCTCAAGCCTCCTACAGCTCCAGCACAGGTAAGCAGTCTCGCACCCGATGACGCACATTTCACGTTTATTATCCGCGTAGACGTCATCATACTTAACTCGTCTGTTTTCACTTATTACAGCTTCCAGGCAGGAAATTTCCATTAGACACAAGTTTAAACATTCCAATTTGATCCCAGTAAGTTACTTTTAATTCCACCTAATTTTCTTTTTCTCTGATGCATTTACTCTTTCTCATAGATTTTCCATATCTCTTTATAGTTTGCACTGCAAACGCAACCTTTGGCAAGTTCACCTCTTCACTACAGGCCGCATGACGTATCAACACAAGTATTATCAATGTCTCTGCCCAACATCAAAGCACCTAAAGTCGGAAGGGTCTCTGCCCAGGCACCTTGTTCTCAACATGCCTCTCAAAACAAGCCGAGAGTACCTGTCACAACACAGTGGCAACATATATCAAGGACAACCACGCCCTTAGTGATGTCATCAAACTAAAGCTTGCCAAAATAGTTTTTTTTTTTAAATTTTAAAGTGTTTCTTTTAAATGTGTTTGTCAAGCTATCCTCAAACCACTGGTAGGGTCACAAGAGATAGCAATGAGTTCTATTGTCTCAATGTGTCCAATGTATTAAGTTTTAAAGCCTGTGTTAGATATAGTTTTGAATGCTCCTTGCTTATTATTTATTACTATGTGCATGTTTTTGTTGTTGTTATGATTCTGATGGATGTTAATATGTTTCTAACTTATTTGGCTGAAGACGGCTCGCTCGTCAGAGACCCAAAACATGTCCCAATGACAATATATCAATAATTGTCTATAATAAAAAGTATTGATTGGGCGGAGACCCCCCACCCCATTATGAATGAATTGTACACGTCAATACGGGCCTTTTAATATGGAAAACCTTCCAGTTAATCTTGAATCAGGTGATATCGGTCACAGTACGTCCCACATAGTTTACACTTGCAGTTATCGTCCGGGTCTGGGAATTTCTGGTAACAGTGAAGAAGATGAGAAACCAAGATAAAATTTATTAATTCAAACCAATGTATCACTCTTTTCTTTTTCGCTTTCATTTCGACAATATATGATTTTCGTACCTTTTTTCATGTTCTGGGGGGATATTATCAATGTAAGTTAAACAACATACAAAGTCAGTCAGTTTACGTTTATCAACATTTTCCGTCTTTTATAATTCTATTCCAGTATGTATGTCATGGAAACATCATAAATAGGACTTGGATCGATATGCTCGGTAAAATCTCCAGATATGCTCGAAAACCATGTGTTTTATGCTCGATAGATATGCCCGAAAAGACATTTTATGCTCGAAAACCCATTATATGCGGTTAAATATGCAGAATAAGTTATGCTCGAAAAACACAGTTAAAAACTATAGAAAGGAAAGTGAAACAAAAAAAACAATAACATACCTTTATATATGAGCTTTATTTTCTAATTGTATGTATGTTACACTGCAATATACTCGCAATATACTTGCATTGGTATGCAATGGTTGTATCGACTGCTAAAGTGTGTGTGGAAACGGAAATGTGTACCAGAAGACTGGGAGAAAGGGCTAATAATACCAGTGTTTAAGAAGGGGGACAAGAAGGTGTGTGATAACTATAGAGGGATCACCCTCTTATCACAGATAGTGAAAATACTGGAAAGGATATTAGAGAGAAGAAAGGTGGAAGGAGAGTTGCAAGAGGAACAGTATGGCTTCAGGAGTGGAAGATCCACAGTGGACCCAATATTTAGCTTGAGGCAGGTGATGGAAAAGAACTGGGAATATGGAGAGGATTTGATCATGACTTTCATAGATCTAGAAAAGGCATATGATAGTGTCCCCAGAGAGAAGGTATGGGAAACCATGGTTAAGAAGAGACTGGGAAGAGAAATGTTGGAAATGGTGCAAGCAATGTACAACAACTGTGTTAGCAGGGTACTGACCCCCGTTGGAAAGACAGATTGGTTTAGGAACAAGACTGGACTAAGACAGGGGAGTGTGCTGTCACCTCTCTTGTTCATAATGGTGATGGATGAAATTGTAAAGGAAACAAAGGAAGCATATGGACATAAAGAAATGAAGTTACTGTTATTTGCAGATGATATTGTGGTTTGGGGAAGGAACACCGAAGAAGTGCAAAAACAAGTAGATGCACTGAACGAAAATATTCAGAAGTATGGCCTGAAAATCAGTATAGAGAAAAGCAAGACCATGGTGATGACAAGAGCGGAAAGACAAGGAAAGGGCACTGTGAAAATTGGAAGTCAGAGTTTGGAAATTGTGGACACGTTCAAATACCTAGGAAGTGAATTGATGCAAACTGGTAGGTTGGACATGGAGATTGGCAGGAGGGTACAGCAGAGCAGTGCATTCTATCAAAGTGTAAGAAAACTTGTTTGGGATAAGGAAGTACCAAGGAAAAGCAAGGAGGTAATGTATAAAATGTACTATGTACCCATATTAACTTATGCAGCTGAGACTTGGACCCTGACGAGCAGGCAAGAGAGTAGAATCCAATCCAGTGAAATGAAATTCCTAAGAAGTATGATAGGTAAGACAAGGAAAGACAGAGTGAGGAATGAAGATGTTAGGAAGGAAGTTGGGATGGGAAAACTAAATGAGAGAATTGAGAAGACTAAACTAAGGTGGTTTGGACATGTAAAGAGGATGGAGGAAAATAGAATACCAAGATAGATGCTGGAGGCCAAGTGCAAGGGTAAGAGAGCAAGGGGAAGACCTAGAACAAGGTGGATCGATTCAGTGAAGAACAGCGTGAGAAAAAGGAATCTGGACTGGGACAAGATCGTGGAAGAAGAATTGTGGAAGGAAAGAGGAAAGTGGAGAAGTGCCATAAATACCCTGACCCGGCAGGAGCTGGATAAGGGGAAATGATGATGATGATGATGATCAAGTTTTTCAAGTATATTGGAGATATTATACATTTCAGGTTCCGTATTGACAGTAATCATTAAAATTAAAACTTACAATTTCCGCCTAGTCAATACTATACAATACTATAATACAATAGTATTAGTAAGTTGCTCTAGCCGAGCGGAGCTTGACCTCCACTTGTCGCCGCGGGGCTGTTTTCGTCTGACTTCGGATTCAAATGTAGCTACACGCCAACCAATCTTCTCTGACTTTTCCATACCGTATGGCAGAAGACTATCTTAAGACAAGTTGCCAAATGCATAAAATTTTAAAACAAGAATTTGTAACATGTAGCTATTGACGTCCAACCCATCTTCAGCCACAAAAAACAGTACAAGATATACAGCAAGTTCTTACACCACGCCACTCATAGACTTCAAAATATGTGCCCAGTGTTTCACAGCGTCAAATGACATTTATTTAGATGAAGAACAAGTGAAAACATGTTCCTGAGGACAGTAAAACATGCATGTTATTTTTAGATTTTAGACTCTTAGATGTTTTTACAGTGTTTTATCTATTTATTGTGTGTGTGCAGTTTGTGTTTATCGATGTTTTTGTGATTTGATGGGCTCCATGTGTGATTTTATGGGCTGAAGAAGGGTCCAGAAAGATTGGGACCTGAAACATGTACCCTTGAAATATTTTATAAAAAAAGTATAGTATTGACTAGGCGGAAATTGTAAGTTTTAATTTCAAGTATATACAGGGTCTTTCATATAAAGTAAGAACGCCAAGCGGCGGGTTTGTTATCCGCTAGTGTGGTGGCCTTGACCGAGCTTGTAGCGAGCCGTGGCCCCCTGCTCTAAGCGTGTGTACAATCCTCTATGAAATATTACCTTATAAAAGTTGCTGGAAGTGTCGTCCTTCCTGGGTTACACAGGCATTGTATCTGGTAACCACATTTTGGCTGACGCGAGTGAGTCATGCCACTGTATTTTTTCAGATTTTTATTTTGTGTTTTTTATTGAGCACTGAACCAGTAGTGTCAAAGTTATTTACAATTACGTGAATCTGTGCTAGTGAAGGTGGCACTTCATCAGGAAATTGCTGAACAAATACATCACGTACCCGCCGAGCCGAATCGTAATTAAAATAAATTTTACATACAAAAATACGATGTTGCAATGATAACTGTCTCAACATGTTAGCAGCTGTGGTTCAGACTGGCGACTGAACACCTGCACGCTTATTGCAAGGTCAAGTTTGTACTATGCGCGCGCTTTCAATACTACAGCAGGGGGCCGTGGTGCGTCACAAGCTCAGCCAAGCCGGCTTCAGCAGCGAATGACAAAACCGCCGCTCGCCGTTCTTACTTTATATGAAAGACCCTGTATAAGAGAAGTTTTCTTATAAAAGTTACAGTTTAAAAGTTAATTTACAAAATGATCAGAATTAGGCGAGTCAATGAAGTAGATCTGCATTGGTCTGTACAACAAGAATTTTTTCTTTGTTTTCATTGTGAATGATTTTCTTAAATCAGTCAATAAAAGTTTCTATGACGAGAAGGACCTCCCTAAAGGTTAAAAACCTGCGATTCTATTATTCGCCCCAGATAGGCTTTTCAATAATTATTTCTGTTTTCGAACCTTAAGGATGGTCAGGGCCCGAATTCGGGGGAGGGAATTCGAAGAAAACTATTTATTTAGACGAAAACCACAAGAATAAGCATTTATATGCTTCTATTTGGAAACCGCGGTTTTATGCATTTAATTGCTCAATAAATTTCAATTCTGTTGGTCCCAGAGAGGTGAAAATACCACCAAAAGACTTCTTTCAATGTGTACTATTCAGGGAAAAAAAATATGCCAATACGCTCGAATCGGAGCCCTAATCATAAACAATGTTCCCCTCTTTTATAATTCTTATAAATAACTATCAAATTAAAACGAGGTGGACTTCTAACCGCCATGACTGTCATGAGGCAAGGCGATTGTGCGCATGAGTGAGTGGCAAGAATTCTGAATTTTTGTTTATTAATTTAAAACTGTTCTGTAATATATTCGATTATTTTAAAGACACTCTGCAAATCTACAGGCCTAGAGCTTTCGTCAGATTGCTCTACAAAGTGAATCGGTTCTGCCGTTCTCTCAATCTCGCGGTAACAAAAAACAGCTAAGCGTTTTAAATATATAGATAGATATGGTAACGTAAATCGTGCAGAATTCCTTAGTTTACAGGAATGCTAAGGGTAAAATATGTTTTGAAAATTTAATAGCAAGAAAGGAGAATACGGAAATTTTAAAAAACATGTCGAAGGTGGGATTCGAACACCTTCCATTGCGCGATGCATAAATTAAGAGTCTTCGACGCTACCAGCTGAGCTACCAAATCACTGGCAAAGGAGCGCAATATTAAGATAGTTAAACAATATACAAACTCAACTGTCAGTTTACGTTTATCAACATTTTCCGTCTTTTATAATTCTATTCCAGTATATATCGTGGAAACATCATAAACAATGTTCCCGTCCTTTATAATTCTTATAAATAACTATCAAATTAAAATGTGGTGGACTTCTAACCGCCATGACTGACATGAGGCAAGGCGATTGTGCGCATGCGTGAGTGGCAAGAATTCTGAATTTTGGTTTATTAATTTAAAACTATTCTGTAACATATTTGTTTATTTTACAGACACTCTGCTAATCTACAGACCTAGAGCTTTCGTCAGATTTCTCTACGAAGTGAATCTGTTCTGCCGTTCTCTCAATCTCGTGGTAACATAAAGCAGCTAAGCATTTTAAATATATAGATGCGAAAATCATGGAGACTGTTGGAATGCCTCCCTTTCACTGGCTAAGGGATGATGATGGACTTGGTTCTGCTCGTACCTACCAGATGTCGTGAGTGCCTTCTTGAGATCCATCTTGGTTTTACCCATGATTCTCATTGCCTTTCAGGGCTACAAACCTGACCATATTGCAGCTAAAGCCTTCCCCCTTTAAAACCTTTACATACGATCACGTAGTATTAGTATTATGATCCTATTTATAATTTATTGCATTAGAATATTATTTCTGACTACGAATTCAAAGCTGTTAACCGCTGCCAATACATAAATTTCATGTATTGATTGACGGGAATACATTTTACCATATTGTGTTATAATCTTTTGTCAATACAGACCATGTCGGAATCAAAAGTAGATGGAAATATTTGAGCTGTTTGTAAAATGTGTACCAGATTGTTTCCAAAGATGTGTTAACACTCTGTGGCGCTGCTGCAGCAATTGCAGCACCCAAGCAGTCTTTCATACAGCAACTTCGCAGTGGGGCAATGGATTCGGGAAGTACGTTGTTTAAGCAGCATGAGGTGCTGCTAAGAAAGCAGCAGCTGTGGGGGAACCGGACTTATGACAATCCTGCTTAACATTTACTGGCGGAAAATTTAAATAACTCGGCAGAGATCAATTTAATTCATCCATTACCCTGTTACTTTCAATGTTTAAATTGATATTACCAAATACCCTGTGGGGGCTGCAGCTCTGCAGCCCCCCCTCCATTGGTCGCCACTGGTAGGGAGCATGAAAGAGGTTAAAATGTCAGAAGATCCTTGTGGTGTGGCATTGCTGTGTAAAACAAGTGGGAGGAGTGGGGGCAAGCCCCTTCCAGGAGAAACATGACAACATTGTAACACCTGTAGCCCATAGCACTAAACAGCCAGGTAGATAGTATTCACCAGGCACATGCCTCCCTCGTACTACGTACTTGTACCTTGATTCATTACTGCATTCTATGGTTCTCCCGTGTTGTTGGGTCCGATTCCAATTCTTATCTACAGTCATCACAGGAATACAGGTTATCAGAAATTTCAACACATACCAAACTACATGGGGCTGATGATCAAGATGTTCCAAGCCCCTCAAGTGATTTAACAACAAAATCAGTTCTCCTTACACCATACAAAGCTGCATTTGACATTGACATCTTTCATGTGTGGTTTATGGGTAGCCCCAGCCATGGCAACAAGTGACGAAGAGCTATGCTAAGAGCAGATTCAGAAAAGGTGCAGTAATTCTGTGGGATGATGGCGATGGGTGGTTTCCAAGTTTCTCTTGCTATTCTCTTTAACCCTTCAGGCCGGCTATTTAATCCGGAGGTGTTCACTTCGGCGGTATTTAAATTGAAGCTCAGCAGAGGTTTAGACACCAACAAGGTAAAAAATTAATAATGTTAAATCTACGAAATATAACGTAATGAAAATTTTAGGAATACTTACCGAGATCATGTCCAATGTTTCTCAGTGATATATGTGACGACTGCTTTTCAGGGTTGTCCATGATCACATGCGTTATTTACAAAAATATAATAATTTGATAAGTTCCACTTTTGGTATTTGTTTCAGGTATGTTTACAATGAAAGCAAGATATTTACATGATAATGCTCAATCTACATAATATACATAATTTTTGGGTATAATTTCCAAGAAAAGCTGAATTTTGAAAAGCTTTTTAGGCCCCGTATATGTATCCCGTGTATGATTGTCAACAAAATGTAAATATCGCAATATTAGTTCAAACCTGTCCCTTGGCATCCCTGGTGGAATAACTCTTTAGGGTAGGTTTCTGCATTATCCCCATCAACATTACAAGCCCCAAGAACACACAAATATTGCCCCCTGTCACTGACTCCCCCTTCCTGGTGCACGACCTTGGTTTCATACATACATTCTGACGCGTACATATTTGTTTCTCAAACAATTAGTTCAATCACTTTGTCGGCGAAAAACAGCAAAAAAAAGCGCATCTAAAACAGACGTGAAATGCTTGCTTGTACCGGGCATACCCGTGAGTGGGATCTTTTGTGTGCTCGTGACGAAGTCGACCTCTCGCCACAAACACTGAACAGCGGTCGTTGTTATTACAGCTGAAGCTATTTCTTCTTCATCAGCGCTGTCTGCCACTTTTCCAATAACACCATGCTGTGCATAGTCCGTATCACTACCGAAAATATCACTCCCTATACATCACTTCCACTACTGTCATCTATCAAATGAATAATCTCTGCACCCATAAGATAATGAGACAGCCCGGCGATTATTTCTCTGAGACTGAGAAGCCTGTGGCCTACGAAGCAAAAAATTATCTACGTAGTATTTGGTTTTGGTTGTTCCCCTTCATAAGTGGCAAAAATTGTCAAGTTAGACATAGTTCACAAAACATTCTCGAGAGGGCAGGAAAGACTGTGGTACCTTCTAAAGCAACTAACTTGAAACTCAATAGAGCGCGTTTCATGTTCTTTCCCTGATCGATATGAGTTATCAAAAGCATCGGATATCGTTCAACTTCGTATTAGTTCTAATTATGAAACAAAGATGGCATGAAAGTACATAAATTCTCGGTTCATAACGTGAAAAAAGATCCTGCGAAGCAGCAGTGTTTCATGTGTTATAGGCATTCTAACGTCCGCCTGTACTGGCCGTTTGTGGTACGATGAACTAGCTGAACGAGTAGAGTCCAGCGGACGTACAGTGTACGGCGATCCGGCTTGAGGGGTTAATGCTTGACAGTCCCTGGGGGACAACATGGCTGGTCGTCCTGGAGATTGTTGACTGTATACAATCCATCAAGTTACATTTTTTGCATCTAATCATCTTGTTACGTTGTGAGTCAGCAAGTTCCATAGAACATCCCATTCTGCTGTCTTGCGCTGTATGTAGTCTACTGCAGCCACTGACCATATATCTCATGCTGATGGCATTACTGTGTTGCTCACTATAGGCAACTCACGTTTTAGGACGTATTAGGATGAAGAGGAAGAAGAAGAAGAGGTGGAAGAAAACCGAAATGAAGACATAGCAGTGTTGGAAATAGAAGAAGCCCGAAGGAAGATGAAGAATGGGAAAGCACCAGGAGTGGATGAAGTGACTACAGAGATGATAGAGGCAGCTGGACCAGTAGGGTTACATTGGATGTAAAGGCTATTTTGTGTGATATGGAAGGAGAAACAAGTACCAGAAGATTGGAGGAAGGGTCTGATAATTCCAGTATTCAAGATGGGTGATAAGAAAGAATGTAACAGGAGCATTCCACTGTCACGTGCAGGACATTCACACTCATTTTACAATGCATTTTTTGTTATTCTGCTTCAATAAAAAGAAATGTAACAATCAACTAGTGTGCAGCTGAAAAGTACTAAACCAACTCTGTTTATGTGGAGGAATACATATTTAAAATGTCTATGGGTACCTGAAATATTGAAGGGAACATAACCGTCACGTGCGGGACATGGTCAGTGGACATGGAAAAAATAATTTCCATTTCTTTTAAAAAAATCTGTGAATCTAAGAACATTTCACTGTAATACAGTATTTTATTAAAAGCTATATACTATTGCCTAAATAACCATCATATACATCAATTTTAAATAGTTAACAAATTTGACAAAAAAAATATTTTTCTAATGTCACGTGTGGGACACTGATGTCACGTGTGGGACATTGTATGATGTCTCATTCTTTTCTTGGTTTACCAAATGAAATAAAAACAAAATAGCAACTCATATGTTAATGTTACATAATTGCAACATAAATGTCCGCAATTATTAACTAATTGTCATTACATTTATACAGTCCCCTGTTGTTGGCAATTACTGGTCCAGGAATTATCTTCACAATTTCAAAACGGCTGTAAGGTATCTCATCCTGTTCTTTTGGTCATCTGAAGAAACCAGGAACCTTTGACTCATGCATGACATTAACTTTTACACTGTCTTGGTCAATTTCAGTTATTTCTCCTCTGTAGTGTACACCCTGATAATTAACTATCATCCACTGGTTGACAGCAAGATCCAACAAATCATACACCGGAGCTTCAGCACCAAAAGTTGTTTCATCTAAAGAGAGAGCATTATTTTTACACTGTAAGGCCAGTCCAGCCGATTTCATTATATGAAATGATGAAATTCCAGGGATTGATTGAACATCCGCCCAAGGATTTTCTCGTTCAATTTTCTTGTTGATGAACTCTTCGTCAACATAGAAGATTCTGGTACTAGTTACAGTTTTTGCAGCAAGATCAGCAAAGTCTTTTGCGCTCTGAACTACTGGGGCACCTTCTCCTTGACTCATAATTTTCTCACGAACAATCCGTTTGACGTTACCCCCTATTCCATCAACAACTCCCTTTCCATGGGATGTTGCAAAATACTTCCATGAAAAAGGTTTGCCATACTTCTCAGAGAGCAGGTTTAGAACTTTGGCCATGTACCTGTTTTTAAACTCTGAGGCAGGACCATCACTCCAGATTACTTCTTCAGTAGGATTTTCGCTGTTTGGTTGTTCTGCATTAAAGGTAATACTATACAAAAAATCAATGAAAGTAAATATTGTGTTTTTGTCCTTGTTCTTTGTGTTGGAACAAACAAGGAATGTTTGACATCTCCTTTAAAGAACAACGCCGCTGGGAATAATAACACACTTTGGCGGGACCACAGTGCACTCATAATTTCGTTCTGGTATTCACATGAGAAAGACATGGCAAAGTCAATCTGCAGAATGCGGATACCACTGGTTTCTTGTTTGTCATTCTCGAATGCTGCAGACTGTATTCGTTTGAGATTCACATGGGTCTTGAAGCCTGGCAGATCTTGTATTGTTGCTTCGAATAAATCACCAACCTGGCCTTCCTTAGCAGAAAGTTTTAATCCCTGGTCTGAATGTTCCCAACATTTCCAAGTAACTTCATCATCACTGTTTGCTGGCACTTGCAAAAGTTTGCCATCACAGCAGGCTTCACAAATGTTTTGCCAACAAGCAGAATTGATCGGCACATCACACAGTATTTTCTCCCAGAAAGAGTTTGAATAGCTGTATTTCAGGGCTTTGAGTTTGAGAATAAAATTCTCATGCACTTGCACTGATCAGATGGAGTGTTTTTCAAAAGTAAAACATTCTTTGGACGCAAACTACAAAATTTGGAGAAACCAACTACCAGCAATGGATTTTCTTCCTTTAAAATAGAAAAAGCTTCCTTCAAGAACATTGTCATGTAGTGCTTCTGTAACTTTTCCTTGATTCCATTCTCCCAGACAGTGATACAGTCATTCATTCCTGGGCATGTATATACAATATCTGGCCTGAAGTAGAAATCCCTCACTTTTGAATAATCAATCTTGGAATTTGAATTGGAACGATTGGCTGGTGGAGATAAACCAGCACGTTCCGCTAAGCATGTCAAAACGGCGATTTTCTTCGTTGGCGATTTGGGCAATGCACGTGTCGTTCTCCATACGGCCTTTCCCAGTGACTGCGAACATTGATATGGACTCTTAGATCCTTGTGAGGAAGTCGAGGAAAATTGCTGAAGCTTATCACCCCTTTTCTTTGCCCTCTGGATTCTTTTCCGGTCCCTCTCATACTTTCTAAGTTTCTCCTTCTCAACTTCAGTCATACCTTGCTTCTTTTTCTTCTTCAATTCTGATATCCGCTTGTTTTCCTGTTTTTGGAAATCAGGATCTTCACGTATTAGTCGTTCACGCATTTTTTGCATCCTACTTGCACTTGTACTAGCAATATTAGACATTGCCTACACCTAGAAAGAGAGAAAATAGTTGTTTCAGAAGTTACTAAGTCCAGAATGCATTTACTACTTTCTAAATAATCAGCAATTATTTTTAATTACTACTTCAACAGGAAATTCTCATTAAAAATAAACGAAAAGGATCAGTTGTTAACATAACATAGGTCTAATTCTTAAATCACACATTTAAAAGATGAAACCCATGAAAATCAGCTATGGAACTGAAAATCATATTACCATAATACACGCCATATCACACAAGCGATAACAATCCTCGTCACGTGTGGGACAAACTTCAATGCCTAACCTAACCTATAATTGACATGACAAAAATCTTTAAAAATTATGGTAGGTTTAGAACATAAAACCAACTTATAAAATTAAAAAACAGGTAAAATTATTGAAGCATATTCACAAGAGGCAAAAATAATTGTAATTTTCTGTCACGTGTGGGACAAAGATGTTCTCAACTAATCATGGCTTAATTACTGCTCATAATTATAAAAATTATTATACTGATTACTGACAATGTGTTATCATGTACTTACTTTCTACAAAGAGCACAGTCAAAATGTCTGAAGATCCTTTGTCTGCCCTGGCAAAGCCTCCAAAACCGACCAATTTTTTTTACTGCTTCAGAACAAATCAGCAGGTTGCCATCTTAGATCAGAAATGCCAACTTAAAAGTGCAAATTTTAGCAAAATTTTATTAAATATATTAAATTTAAAACTTAAATACATAATACTAGCACTTTTTAATTCAACATTTGAATTTTTGACTTTTGGACTAAATGTCCTGTTTTCTGTGGAATGCTCCAACAACTATCGGGGAATCACACTTATTTCCCATTTTGCAAAGATCTTTGAGAGGATATTAGAGAAAAGACTGAGAATGAAAGTTGAGGCAGAAATGGAGGAAGAATAACATGGATTCCGAAGAGATAGATCAACCTTCGATCTAATCTTTGCTCTAGGAAACATGATGGAGAAAAGATGGGAGTACAAAAAGGATTTTTAGATATTGAGAAGGCATACGACAGTGTACCACGAAGATTGGTCTGGGACGCATTGATAAAAACCAGGGTAGGCAGAGCAGAAATACAAATGATCGCTGCCATGTATGAAAAGTGTGTAAGTAGTGTGAAGACCAAGCTAGGACAAACAAACTGGTTCATTGTTGAAACAGGACTTAAGGAAGTGTGTTATCCCCTATACTGTTTATAACTGTCATGGATGAAATCCACAAGGGTGTGAAACGAAGAATGGGAAGCAAGGAGACTAAGGCCTTACTCTTTGCAAAAGACATAGTAATATGGGAAGAAAATGAAATAGAAGTGCAAGAATAAGTCACTGTATGGAATCAAGAGATAGAGAAATATGGAATGAAAATAAGTGTGGAGAAGAGTAAGACTGTAGTGATGACAAGAAACAAGAGAGACGGAAGACAGAATATTGAAGTCAATGGAAATTCATTGGAAATGGTAAAAAGCTTTAAGTATTTGGGGAGCATACTCACAGAAGTTGGTACAATGAATGAAGAAATTGGAAAGAGAATCCAACAAGCTAATGGGTTTTACCAGTGTGTGAGAGGTTTAGTATGGAACCAGGAAGTCGCAGAGAAATGCAAGAAAGGTCTATTCTCAAAGTATTACACACCAATTTTGGCACATGCAGCAGGTACTTGGTCCACAACAAAACGTGATGAAAGCCGAATCCAAGCAGTCGAGATGAAGTTCCTTGGAGGAATTATTGGGAAGACACGGAGGGATAAAGTCAGAAATGTGGACATTAGGGAGAGAACTGGGTTCCCAAAACTGCAAGACAAGATAGAAACCAGTAAGCTAAAGTGGTATGGACATATGATGAGAATGGGTGAATATAGAGTACCAAAAATAATATTTATGGAGAAAATACCAGGAAGAAGACCACGAGGAAGGCCCAGAAAGAGGTGGATAGATACGGTGAAGGTAAGCCTAGAAAAAAGAGGAGTAAGAGAAAAAGAAGTATTGAAAGAAGGAAATGAATGGTGGAGGGATAGACAACTGTGGAGGTCCTTGATTCGCAACCCGACCCAGGGAACTGGAAACGGGAAATGAAGAAGAAGAGTAGGATACTTCTGGGCTCAAGTATATACCATGATTCGTATATGTCTAGGAAAATGTTTTAGTGTAGTCGATAACGTCACAGATGACATACGAATGTTTGTTTGATATAGTGCAACCAATTGCCGCTATGCAACTTTGCTTTAATTTTTTTAATGGTGGTGTGAGGTTTAAAATCTAAAATAGATTGTTCTCGCATATGGATGTAGTCGCATAACATGTTCAAGCCCAATGGTGTGCGAGATTTGGTCGTAGTTACGAATGTTAAGTTGTTCGATTTAATTGAAAGGCTGCACTGCACTCGTCTAAAGCCATCGTGAGACAAAACCATTGGTCGCTGTTGAGTTAGACGACTGTCTAGATCAGTGGTTCCCAACCCGGGGGGCTTGAAGTGATTTCCGAATTAAGTTACTTTTAACTCGAATATTGCAAGTTTGTATAATAAACATTTTTCGTATCTCTCCAAGTGATTGTCGCGCCAAGTCAATCGTTCAAAACACTGGTAATTGCCAACTACCGGCACAAACCTCTGCGGAGCCGCGAGGTTGGAGGTGAAATAAGGAATTTGTTGTGTTGTAAGGAGCAAAATTAATGCCAATTTTATCGTCTCATTGGCATATCTTTGTGATTTCCTTTAAGCTTTGAACAGTTTGAACTTAAAGCTTCAAGGCAAAAACTCTAATATTATGCTTGCTTGTGATGCTATCAGAGCTTTCATAGAAAGAATACAGTTCTGGAAATGCCTTCAGTTGAACAACTTCTCATCCCTTCACCACCTTGATGTCCTGCTCCGTGGCTAAATGGTTAGCGTGCTAGGCTTTGGCCCGAAGTGCCCCGGGTTCGATTCCCGGCCGAGTCATCAGGGATTTTAATCTGCTGGGGTTAATTTACTTGGCTCAGGGACTGGGTGTATGCAAGGTCTTTAACATCACTTCATCCTCATTACGACGCGCAGGTCGCCCTCGGGCGTCAACTAGAAAGACCTGTGCTCGGCCTCTCCGGAGGCCACACAATCATTCATTGCCGCCTTAATGAAATTTTGCCGGAAAATGAAATTTATCGTAATAAACTTAAGGTGTAAATTCAGTCACATTTGGTTTCCCTGGCACAAGAATTCAACTTCTACTTTCCTGATATCTCATCGGATGAATGGTCCTGGATGTTAACAAGAAATCTGTTTGCCATTGACATTGAAGCACTGCCAGCACAACTTCACGAAGAAGCCCAAGAGTTGAAGTGTGATTCAAAGCTAAAAGATGGTTCCAAGATATTAGGACTGGGTGACTTTTGGGTAAACTATTTTGCAGTTTATCCTGAAATAGCTGAAGTAGCATTGCATGTCACTGTCCCATTTTCAACGACATATTTATGCAAGTCCGGATTTTCAACGCTGAGTGTCATAAAAACTAAGCAGCGCTGTCGGTTTGATGTTGCAAGTGATCTTCGCTGTGCTCTGTCAGGTATCAAACCAAACATACCTAATCTTATCAAGAGAAAACAGTGCCAACCCACTAATTTATGGATTTATTGTAAAAGTGTGTTCTTTGTATTGTGCTAAAATGATGTTAGTATGTTATATATATAAAGCACGTATTTCATATTTTTTCAGAAATAATTACTGCATTATGCAGTGTTATTATATTAGGTTAGGTCTATATCCTCCGCGTCAATTTATCGAAGAGGTTATAGAAGCGATGAGTAGAGGGGAGGGGGATGACCACCCATATCTGAAAAGGGGGGGCGTCAGCTGGCATAGGTTGGGAACCACTGGTCTAGATGAAACCATTCGCTGCTACTAGGTTAGACCACAAGCAAGAGGATCTGGGGCATAAACCCCAGGTTAGTATCTGTTCCACATCCCTCAGCTAGAGTATGTTTTGAAACAAGTGTAATAATTTGATGTTGTTTTCTATATTCCCAGGGAGTATTCATTTTTTGTGATGTGGAGGGTTTGCACATTATGAATTAATTTTTTCTCTCTTTCTTTTTTCACAGGGTAAATTTTTAGTTACTAATGGATACACCATTCAGCAACAGAAGAATGGAGGACTTCAGGGATATTCTTCTGGATCAACGTGATTCTAGCGACTTCACATTCATGTCAAGGAAATGGGACCAGCTTACAACCTTCACACCCGACTGTAAAAGAAATCCACAACAGATTAAGACTGATGTATTTTTGAGTAGTAGAGTCCAGGATGTCATAAAGGAAGTAAGTTAAATGAAGTATTGTACTAGGAAATAACTTATCTGAGTAGATTAACAAGTTTTCCAGGTTTACCTCCACAACCAACAAGCCCAGAAGATTGTTCATGCAACCTGAGGCTGGCCGTGAAAGCCTAAACTGGAAACCATCATGTTATGTAAATGATAGCTTCAGATAGCTAGGTCAAATGGAAAATTATGAGTACCAGGTAAATTATTGGCTTAATGAATGCTGATTTTATCTACATATTTGTAGTTCATGAACCAAAGAATATATTCTGATAAGTATAGACCCTCTTTTTGATAATATTATCTTTAAAGAAAACTGTAAATTGCATGCTTTCAGAAGTAGGCTATGTAAACTAATTTTAAAAAAGAACTGACACTCGTAGGCTACAGCAGTTACTGGAAATGCCTAACATGCACATGTTAAAAAAATGACTCGACTGAAATTCTGTTTTTCCAAAAAAAAAGAAAAGGCTCATTTTTGCTTCAAAACAAATTCCTTGACTGCCCACAATCCATCATCCAGAGCAACACATTTCTGTTTTTCATTAATATACATAACAAAAGAAATAATGTCATTGAAACTGTAGTCTCCCTCCTTTAGATCTTTCATGTTTAACCAATAAAGACAATGAAATCCATCACGCTGGACAGTCCATTTATCAAAATGAACCTTATATAACTGGTACACAGAATCTTAAGTGTATCCAACAGAAGAGGTATTTTTCTTTTCAAGATCTTCAGTTTTAATATAAAATATGTTATGAGTGAATGAACTCAAGAAAGATAGTTCTGCAATCATTTTTATATTCAACACTTTCCAAAATTTTCTTATAAAATTTTGTTTCTCCTCCTGCTATCCTTTTATTTTTTGTAAGGTCTTCTAACAAATGATAAATTATCCAAGTAATAGCAGACCTAAATAAATTTCCAATTATTAGAGTTCAGAAAACTCATCTTTGAAGAAACTCTTAATATTCTTGGGACATTAGATCGTATTTCATACCTGCCAACTCTCCCGATTTAGGCGGGAGACTCCCGATTTCAGACCATTTCTCCCGTCCTCCCGCTTAACGTATTAAATCTCCCGATTTTTCAAAAATCCCACGCGTAATTTCGGATTGAATGTGCGAGATGACACTCCAGTCGTCGATCGACTTTACGTGTTTTGATGTTATATCTCGATACCGCAGTTTCGCTCTGTATCGATAATCGACAACTGAGTACTAACTCCCACGTCACGTCCTGCCGTTATAAAAAGTTCACTTCGAATACGGCTTTGTTTGAAATCGTCGATGGTTAATTCAGCGCTTGTTCCTAGATGTTTTGCATAATGACCTGTGGGTGATAGGTAGTTGTGCGCTGCGGAATATTGTATCTGTTTCACACGTGAAATTATATGATTTATGTATAACTTAGTTAGATGTTGTTGGCGTCAATATGCCCGTAGGCTATTGTGTGTTTTCGATCTGAGTGATTGCGTCTGTTCCTCGGTAATATGGCGAAGAAATATGATGTGACATTTAAAAGTGTGTTCAAAGATAACTTTCCGCATATAACTGAGTCAAGAAGAGGCGCAACATTTACATTTTGTAGTGTCTGTAGGTGTGATTTCAGTATCTCACGTGGTGGAAAGGGAGACATTTCAAAACATGTGCTCTCAAAGAAACATAAAGACAATGTACAATGTGTTGGGAAAAACAAGAAACTTGGTTATTTCAAGTGTAAGGAGGAAGACACTGACAGTATAACACGTGCAGAAGTATTTTTCACATCGTTTATTATTGAACATAACCTCCCTGTCAATTGTTCCGATCACGTTGGTCCTTTATTTAGGATGATGATCCCAGACTCAAAAATTGCTGCGAGATATGGCTCAGCCAGAACTCAAGTTGACAAATTGTCTAAAGTAAGGCTTTCCATTCTGACCATTCCGCACATTAATGCAGAGTGTGAAAGGATGGTCAGTCTTGTCAGAAAAACAAGAACGCAGTTCAGGTCATCTCTCTCCCACAAGACTTTGGACAAACTTATAACTCTGAAGTCGATTCAGAAAGGGAAGTGTTTTGAGCAAGAATGTAGCAAGACCTTTTTGAAGAGGGCAAAATCTGCCACAGTCACCTGCAACAATGACCAATAATATGATCTTCGATACGTCACTAGTTTTGTATGCCTGAGTGTGGTCGAAAGAATGGTATGCTTGTTTGATAGAGTAGTTAGAATTTAAAATTACTCAGTCTTAAGTACATTTTTAAACTGGGATGTCATATCATGTTAGTCATGTACAGTTTAATAGTGTAACTTATATATTTGCTGAAATGTCTTAGCCTGTGTATGTATTATGTTGCATCACCCTCCCCCCCCAATCGCCGCCGCGTCGAATCTCCCGATTTTTCATTCTGAGAGGTTGGCAGGTATGGTATTTAAAAACTCAGAATAGGATGCGTCTCATTGATGGTAAAAATTCTTAGCCCACATATTTGACAGTTTCAAAGCAATTTTTAAAAAATACATGCTCATAAAATCACAGAACTCCTTATTTTTTTGATGTGTAACATCTTTCCGCTCGGTTGCTGGATAGTTTTGTGGGAGTGATTTTGAAAATTGGGGACGGAAGTGGATCGGAACGATTGAGCTGGCAGTGGTGGATCGAACGGAAGTATGCACTGCCCGATCGATCGAACGGAATTGTACTAGCTGGCAGTGGTGGAAAACTGAAGTATGCACTGCCCGATCGATCCAGCGAGCAGTGGTAAGACCCAGCTGGCAGTGGTACGAGAAACAATGAGCGTGCGGTGTCGTACTCTTGGCCATGTGGAATGTATATGACATACTGAACGGAAAACGCTCATGCGAACTCTGGTGTCAAGTGATTGAAACAAAAGACATGGTACACGTTCGAAGTCTTCGTATCAGTATTTAAATGGTAAAATGCCTTAATATCAAACATTATAAGTTGTCGGCATTGCCGGTATTATGTTTCTGCACAATGGCTATTCAAATATTAACCCACATAACGGTAATGCAGTCATCAATATGATATAATCGTTGTGGTTATACGAGAATTGAGCAAGCCTTCATGAACTTTACTCACAAGAGGGCCTATTCAAAAGGCATTTTAAACTCAATTTCACGCAGGAATATTATCGAAACAAGCAAAATATAAATGAAACTTAATTCCGTAATGCAGTATTATTGGAACGTGGAAATAAGCCACCATCTTGTGCACAAAATTTGCGTAGTTGGAATAGCCATGGGGGTAGTGGGAATAGCCATGGGGGTAGTGCTTATGACTGTGAATCTTGGGTTCGAATCCCGGATAGGGTAGATATTTTTGCTACCAGATTATCATTTTAAACGGTATTTATCATATCAATATGACTCATTTTGATAGAACCCATATGAAATTACATGTTGGTCTATGAATCAAGAGGACCTGTTTATAAGGAATTTAAGGTTATGAGCGGTGTCACGTCTATTAATCTAGTTGATCCATATCGTATTCTTTATTTAGGCTAGTGCTGGTGGAAGCTACAAATCATCTAATAAAATGAGTTCCGTATTATAAACTACAATATCTTTTACAATAGATTAATATTTGTGCCAATAATATTATAAAATACCGGTGTATCAACAATTTCAAGTGAGGTTTCTCCTATGTCAGATGCTACACATCATATGCGACTACTGTAAGGCTTGTAATGTTTTTTTGGTGTATAATGTATATTGAATTCGAATTGAAAATTTCTAGAACCATTGATCATATATCAACAGGCAAAATCTTGGTTCCATTTTGCAAAGTATTATGTGGGCCTGATATTCCTGTAAGATCATTTAGCAAAACATTATTCTGAATGACAAAAATATTGTTTCCTGAAGTTGATCTGCTAATGTCTCGAGAGTTCACATTTGCTTCATCACCACAAAATCAAAATACTTTTATAACTGATACAGTGTGTTTTTAACATTTGATATGGTCTTGGCAGTGACTAGAATATTTAAAAAAACATCCACAGCCTTGAGGAAAGAATTAATAGAGTATCACCGGCAAGAAATGAAAAAATATCCGTCAACACCAAATGTAGGTTTAGGTATTAGGAAGTAATTTTTGAAAGTTTGTCTGAGTCGTGGCATGCTATGAAAGTGACACTTGGAGATTAGAACTGGTTGAAATTGAAATGTAGTGTGATGACATGAGAATGATCATGATTAGATAGAGTAATAAATGAAGAGGTCTAAAGATGAGTGGGGGAGTAGATGTTTCTTGTGAGTGGTAATGAAGAGAAGAAGTAGGTAGGGTCCTTATTTTAAAAGACACCCGGGAGTAGCCATCTTGGTTTTGGAAGAACTGTAAACAGATTGCTGCAGATGTAGGTGTGTTAGCTATGAAGAGGTGATTATTTACTTTCAGGGGATGGAAAGCTGCATCAAACCAGTCTAAGGACTGAAGACTCAAATATGCATAATAATACAGATCACCAACTAGAGCACTAGCCAGTTGCATGTTTATTGAAACAAATGAGGCTCGTAGAACTGAAGCAAGAATTGGAACTTAACCTGAAAGCCTGATTCTGTTGCAAGTAACTGGAAGTAACACATGTCTTTTTGCAAACAATAAAATTTTCCTTTAAAATGCCTAATTTTTTAAAGAATGACTGACACATGGAAGATTTTATGTTTTATAGTCTACAGTATTTCAATAATTGGTACATCATGTTCTATCAAATGGGGTTGTTTGTTCTCCGCCCAATCAATACAACCCCATTTGATAGTTGCAAAGTCAATACGGAACTCAAAATGGAAAATTTTCCAAATAATCTACATCATGGTCTTGAAAGACTGAGCCATACATTTTTGTTGTATCATGGAAAGCCGGCCAGATGCTCACAAAATACTAATAAAGGGCGAGAGTGAGGGTGTCTTGTGTCTTTCGAATCTCAGGCGCAACGGGTGTGGGTAGTGACTACTCTATAGCACAACACAATCACCTAACATACTGCAAAAGATAATGCAAGCTTCCTCTAAAAATTGTCAAGCAAACGTAGAAACGTTCCTGTCGGTTTATTCAGAAGACAAATTACAACGATGATATAAAAACGAACTTCCTCAAACCATGAAAAATAAACCTCCTGAACGTTCCTGACTAAATACACTAGATTCAATAAAACTCATTTCTGGCGTCAAACCTGCTGTGTCCTAGGTTTAAGGACTAATAAAAAAAAGTTTAAATTACTTAAACTGCAAAAAGAAACTACTACTAGCGATCGTCATCGCTATCACAATAACTAATCTTTAATTTATACAGAGAAACTCCTTGTTCCTAATCAATCCCTGCTCTAAATAAAAATGAAATAATCGGTCTATAACTATTTATAACCTACATATATTACACGTCTTAATTCTATCTTGTAAGTATTTTCAATTTCAATTGCATTTTGTAAGTATTTTGAATTTCAATTGCACTTTGTGAATAATTTGGATTGGAACTGGGATAGGGCCTATTTCAATCTGAATTGCATTGTGTATTTTCAATTTCAATTGCATTTTGTAAGTATTTTGAACCTCAATTGCATTTTGTACGTATTTTCGATCTCATTTGCATTTTGTAAGTATTTTGAATTTCAGTTGCATTTTGTAAGTATTTCGACGCTACATTGCATTTTGTACGTATTTTGAATCTAGCCTACGTTTTGTGGGTCTTTCTCAATCTATTCTTTTTGTGCCACTTTTCGTTCTAAATTCCTTTTTGTCAGACCATATTGTGAGTTGTTTCCATCTGAGTTCCTTTTTATACGTATTTTCCGTCTCATATAATTTTGTTCTGGTTTCCATTTCATTATCATTTTCGCTATCACCCAGATCATTAGGGGCCGATAACCTCGATGTTAGGCCCCTTAAAACAACAATCATCATCATCATTAATTCTATCTTACTTTTCTTCAAAATATTCGCAACATCCCCACTAACTTGGGTCAAATTCAGTAATATTCGTCATATATCGGAATCCATAATCCGTACATCTAAGCACAGATTATTTCTCAGATCTCCCTCATAATAATGAATAGTAATAAAAATACAACTCTTCTAGCTCTGAATAATTACCAGTATTCAAGGCTCTTCATTAATATGATCCTACAGCAACTTTCATTTTCACTCGCTTCGATCAGCTCTTCACTACTGCTGCATCGTATCTAACATACCACTCGTATCTCTCGAACTGACGTCATAAAAACAATATCTTTATACAAACCGTATTTCTTCATAATATGCATTCATATTCACACAAACAAAGTTTCACAAAATGGCGGATATGTAAAAGGTTTATATTCTAAACGTAAGCAAAATTAAGAAATTTCGCAGGTTTACCGAGGATTACGCGAGTGACTAAAGTGTTAAATATTGTGTGAACAGTGTAGATAAAATACGTAGGAGAAATACAATAGACTACATAACTTGTTAAAAGAGAAGACATATAACATTTAATATCATGACGGTCAACTGTGCTCCATGTGGCAAAAAGATCAAGAATAATCAGCAGGCTGTAGGATGTGATGGTGAGTGTGGACGCTGGTTTCATGTAACATGCATGAAAATGAGTAAAGACACTTACCAACAATTCCGGAAAGATGATACTTTTAAATGGTCATGCAATCGTGAAGACTGCCTCCCGCAACCTAACCTCAAAGAGGTTATGGCATCTTTCTCCCAGAAACTTGAGGAATCCCTTTCGGCGATGAGAGAAGAAAACCACGAGGTAAGAAAACTAGCAACTTTCTTATCAGAAAAGTATGATGAACTCCACCGGGAAATTGAAACTCTGAAGAAAGAGAGAAAAACCGTCAAGGACGCAGAAATGGCAGCATCTAGAGCTATCAATGAATTGGAGGAACTAAAACAGTACCAGCGCAAGAACAACTTGATAGTGTATGGAATACCCACTGAAAGAGAGGAGGATGTATTTCACAAAATCTCGGACATTGGCAAGACGTTAGGAGTTGAAATCACCAGGGCAAACATAGACGCAGCTCACCGCCTCCCGTCAACAAAGCCTGGGCCTCAACCGATAATTGTGAAATTAAATAATAGGTGGAAGAAGGAAGAGATTCTCAGTAGCAGAAGACAAAAGAAGACCCTGAAGACAAGTGAAATTGGTTACAGTGATGGTGGTAATATATATATCAATGAACACCTGACCCCAAGAAATGAAACCATCGCCAAAAAGTGCCGTGAATTGAGACAACAGGGAAAAATCTTTGCAACTTGGGTCAGAGACTGCAAAATATACATTCGGAAAAATCAAAATGGACCCTCAAAGCTTATATCAAGTGCTGAAATACTGGATTCACTCGCCCTCTCAAACTAAAATCTATGGAATAGTAAGATATCTACTAAGTATTATCCCATATGGAACTAGAATCACAGAAATTAAATTTTTTAGGTAATGCAAATAATAATACACTAGAATTAACCGAGTGTAACTGTAATACACTTAGCGATTATTATAAGATTAAGGACAGTAAACACATAATAACCGATACCAGTACACTAAAATGCGTACACATAAATGCACATAGCATAAAAAACAAGTTCGATGATATCCAAATAATGTTAGACAGAATCAAAGGTGTAGATGTCCTAGCAATCTCAGAAAATTGGTTAACAGAACAAACAAAAATGTTTTTCAATATTAAGAAATTTGTTGCATATCACATAGTTAGAAAACAAGCTGGAGGGGGAGTATCTTTGTATATTTCAAACAAATGTAGCAGTACCCTTGTAAAGGAAATAAATTCCACCCACAGCATACTGCACATTACTGTGAGAAAAGGCCATCAAGAATACAATATAATCACTGCTTATAACCCTCATAAAAGCAACATTCCACACTTTCTAACTGATCTCGAAGTAATTATTAGTTCTTACTCAACGAATCCTGTTATAATACTAGGTGATATGAATATCAATCTATTATTTGGGGACAGATATACTAGTAGTTATATTAACCTAGTCAAATCATACGGTCTAGTCTTATGTAATACAAAATATCCAACTCGTGTAACACAAACTAGCTCTACTCTAATTGATCATGTATTGGCGAACGACTGTGACAAAATATGTAATGTCTATAATATTGATAATGATTTGAGTGATCACCATTTACTCATCTGTGAAATGAGAAACAAAAAGATAAACAGGAACTCAATATGTGATGATAGGCCAATAGAAAAGGATAAAATAAACTACAAAAAACTTAATAAATATTTAATAACTCAAGAATTTGTATGCAATGAAACTAACATCAATGACTACTACAATAAATTCTGTGATTTTTTTAATAAAGGAATAGAAGCCTGTACTATGAAATATACGAATAAGGAGCCAAGTGCCCCACCAATAAAACCCTGGATCACACAAGATCTTTTAGCACTAATACACAGGAAAGATAAGATATATACAAAAACCAAAGTTAAAAATCCATCTGCAGAAATTTTAGAAGAATATAAAATTATTAGCAACCAAGTTACAAAACTTAAGAGAAACCTACAAAGAAACTACTTTGACCAAAAAATTCAAAATGCAAATAATCAGAGGGAAGTGTGGAGTGTTGTTAATGAGATGTTAAATAGGCCAAAGAAGGGGAAAAATGAAATTGTCAAACTTATAGTCGATGGCACAAATGTCGAAAAAAAGGAAAATATATGTGATGAAATTAATAAATATTATGTCAATATTGCTAACAGTATATGGGAAAATCAAGGAAACGGTCCTACCTCGGACATTGCAAGCTATAAAAATACTACTAGCACTAAGACAATCTTTATGTTACCTACTGATGCTAATGAAATACAATCAATTATAAACTCCCTAAAACACAAAAACAATATAAGTGAGGACAACACTACTAATGTCATGCTACAATTGTGTCTTGAGGGCCTTACACCATATCTTGTCAAAATAATAAATCTTTCACTGATGACTGGTATATTCCCCGATGCCTGTAAAGTCTCTAGGGTGGTCCCGATCTACAAAAAAGGAGACAAAACCCACCCATCAAATTACAGACCCATTAATATTATATCTGCCATCAGCAAGGTTCTAGAAAGCGTTGTTAAACGAAGACTTATGAATTTCTTCATGAAAAATGATTACTTTGCAAACTGCCAATATGGGTTTATTCCAAATAGAGGAGCTGATAGTGCTATATTTGAAGTAGTAACTGATGTAGAAAAGGCATTAGATGAAAACAAACTAGCTGCTGGTGTACTAATTGACCTTCAAAAAGCATTCGATCTGGTTAACCATAAGATTCTCCTTAATAAACTAGAATTTGCAGGCATCAGAGGAGTGGCACATGATTGGTTCAAGAACTACCTCACTAACAGAAAACAATATGTTGCAATCGATAATGTAAAAGGGTCTCAAATGAGAATTGACACAGGAGTACCTCAAGGTTCTGTCTTAGGACCAATTCTTTTCTTGGCCTATATTAATGATATAGTATTATTAGAATTGAAAGGCAAGCTTAAACTATTTGCAGATGATATTTTTATACTCTATCTGGGAACATCTGAACAGGAAATTATGCTAAATATTAATTATGATCTCAATAAGCTGGTGGATTGGTTGAGAGCACACAAAATGGTTATCAATATCACTAAAACAAAATATTTATTCTTCCATAAACCATCATACAAGATTGAGACCACAAACATAGTCAACATAGCCAACAAAGAAATAGAAAGGGTTAAATCGGCAACATACTTAGGTATCACACTAGATAGTACACTAACCTGGGAAAATCATGTAGAAAATGTAAAACATAAAATCAGCCCTTTAATTGGTATTATTTTCAGATTAAGATATAGCTGTCTTACTAGCCAACAATTGAAAAATATATACTTTGCTCTGATACATTCACATCTAATGTACATGAATTTCATATGGGGATATTGTAAGAAGGAGCTGATAAAAGAACTTGAGATACTCCAGAAACGTGCTATAAAATCTATCTTTGGACTTCCTTGGCTCACACCCTCAAATGAATTATACTCAAGAACTAAAATTATGCCACTGCAAAAACAAATAGCTATGTCAGCAACAGTATTTGTATACAAATTAGAAAACAAATTGATACACACACACATCCATTTTACCCATGCAAATGACATTCATCATTATGCAACAAGAGGAGTAAATCAAATATTCACCAGCCATTCCCAATCCATTAAATTTGGAACTAAAGGAATTATGTCCTCTATAATAAAAGAATACAACTCGCTACCATTAGGCATAAGGGAAAGTTTCTCTATAAAAACATTTAAGAGGAAAACAAAAGACTTCCTATTAAGGAATGAATAGCCCATGTACAATAGCCTTAAGCAATGCAATGTATCATACCGAATTATCTCTGTAAAATTAGTCACTAGCAATATAATATAAGTTACTATTAAATTAAACAATAATGTTACAAAAATTATATATATGCCATGCTGTAACTATGTTACTTGATTGTCCCTAACACGAGCTCAGGCTCATTGGGACCTATGTAAATAAATAAGTAAATAAATAAATAAATCTGTCCTCACAGATATCAAAATATTTCAACCTTCAGTGAAACAATGTCAGACAACACATTGGCACTATCATATAACTAAGCATATCTTTCTTCCAATGTATGGGAATACTTTCACAGCATTTTTACACAACACATTTCCACGTAGCCTTCATATAAGAACCTTAATTATCCTTGTATGTGATCCTTTCTTTAATCCTTGAACAATATCTGCCACTAGATATTTCAAGTTCAAAGCTCTAAATGCCTGCAAATATTTCAACAACCACCCCTACTTTAGTTACTGGTTCAAACTCTTCACAGGCAACAATACAACATGTCCGTATGACATCATTCCATGAAATAACTTTCATTACAATGCTTTATACCTCGGTACATCCTGATTGTTTGTGGAAATCTTTCCAAACTGTCAATAAGATTTTCCACAACACTTTAATGTTTATCAATATTGTTTCATCATATAATTCAAATATATAACATTTCTAGAACTGTCCTTCTTCTGCCTTGACAGTCTGTCGACTTTCAATAAGATTTATTTAGTGTATGGTATTACACATGAAACACGATAATATCGAACTTATGTCCAGTCTATGTATCCAGTCCAGGCTGGATTGTGTAGCACTGCAAAAGTCGTTAAGGTCACCTAGGTACGCTCTTATTTTGCAATCTTCCACAATGTGCCTGATGGACTGGTTCGATGTACCACAATCACAGCAGGGGGCTGGCCGCTTCCCCCATTTATGCAGGTTGTATGCACAAACTCCATGTCCTGTACGGATGCGGTTAATGTTCTTCCATATATGTGGCGGTTGTTCAAAGCCCTTGGTTTTCTTTACGGGATCGATGAGGTCACGTACTTTGGGTGGGACATGTTTCACGCCATTTAGCTGCAATGTTGAAATTACTATCAGCAAGCTGTTGGGCCAGTCGCAGGGGTGGATTCCTGGACCGGAGCCGGTTTATTGCCAGAGTGGGAATGTCATCATGGATTGGAAGTGCAGGGTTGTTCATTATTTTAGAATATTCCTTCCTCAGTGCATCTAGTCTCCTTAACACCGGAGGGGCTATGTGGCTGAGTGTTGGGAGCCAGTAGAGTGGAGTAGTTCTTATACAACTGGAGATGGTTCTCATGGCTATGTTGAGCTGTCTGCCTTCTTTACGTGGGGGCTGTTCATCCATACTGGCGCACAATATTCTTTCGATATAAAAAATCCTGACATTGATCAAAGTAACTATCGTGATCCTAAAATTCTAATTTAAAAATAAGAAAAACTTATAAAAATCTCCATACTGCTAATTAAAAATCCAAAAACATCGAAAATTTGGTCTGAGATCTCAAATCTGAAGATTATCCTACCTCGAAATCGAAAATATAAAAATCCTGACAAATCCTAAAAACCTAATTCCTAATTTTGAAGATACAAAAATTACCAAAAATGCCTAAAATTCGGTCAGCATAAATATCGATGCAAAACATCGAAAATGGTCAATCGGATACTACCATAAATATTTAGCTACCAAAAATGGGCTACTGAAGGGAATTCTTGTCTACCTTTTGTCGCGTATAGTTGTCTAGTTGAGGTCCTTTTGAACTGGATCCCATTACCATTATTGTCTGTCTCGTACTTCCATTGGAGGATGGTCCAAGATCAGCATTCGCCTCTCTCGTCCATGAAGTTACACCCTGTAGGTCCATGATGGTTCGTGTTCCTCGATCCCGTCTATACCCCCTTACAGCTCAGATGTTTCTCCTGGCGGATCAGCATCACCTTGCTTTCCATCTGCATCCTCGTTCGACTCCGGCCTCTGGTCTTCCATTCATGTACCTCTTCTCCGGACCTCATCTTCTGTTCTTGATAGTTCCTCAGCGTTGAATTCCATTTTCATTGTCATTGAAGTAGTCTCTGGTTTATTTGTTAAATTTCGATAATATCATCGAAGATTGTCTCCTCCTCGTTCTCCTAGGTCACTCCTGATATTCTCATCTTCGTAGGTTATGTTTCCTTTTACATGTTTAGCACTGCATAATCACAACTTCCAAAACTGTCGCTCTCAATTTCACTTGCTTAACCATGATGGTAATAATTTTTGCAGGTAAATGTTTGAAACAATCTTCCTTTAAGTATTCACTTTCAATAATATTCAATAATGTTCAATGCAATAATACCACTTTGCATAATTAGGTAGATTCTCAATAGCGTCGTAATTTATTTTGAAAGAAGCAAATATTTTCTTTGCGAAAATTCCTCGTTGAATAATAATGCAGATTATTATTTTAATAATGTTCCTCGTAATAATTGTCTATCACTTCTTTTGTTCACTTCACAGAGTTCAATTTGTTGGCTATGAGACTACTTCTCAAAATTTTACTAAGTCTTTCTCTATTGTAGTAAGTTAAAAATATATGAAGTCCTAATATAAAATCACTCACACGAGCGTGACCACAGGCATTCACTTCGCCCGATGGGTTGCCTCACTTCCCGAAATCAATTATATTATTCCGGTCGCACTGTTTAGACCACGGAATAGCACATCCGATAACAGAAAAAACTTGCACGTAGATTAGGCGGGATACTCTAATTATCCATATTTTGCTTGAACGAGTCTTCTATCTTGTTATATAAATACATGGGAAACTCTGTAGTACAATTTTTTATCATCCTGGTAAATAAAAATACTTCCATCATGACCAGTAATTAGTAATGAGAAGCTTTCTCAATTACTGTAAATTCAATTTTCTTATTGGTTGTAGACTATCACGTGGTTTAGATTGGCGTGCTTCTCACACATGGCATAAAAACTGGCACTGGCTTCTCGTCCTTCCATCTAGTTTTTTATTTATAGTGAATCGCGCTGGTTGCCTACGCTGCTCCTGAAGTTGCCAGGTTCATGCGGTCGCCTTGCTTTGGTGTCAAATGAAAACCTGTTTCGCTGCCTCACTATACCATTTATGAAAGGAATATTCTCATTGGCTCGGTGATCTTTTTGACAAAATCCTCCCTTGTTGCGTTAGAGCCAACACATGCGTCTTGAAGTGATTTCCCACCTCAATAAAACTTCCCATTGCTTTATCTTTCAATGCAGGCAGTTTGAATGCTGAATAAATAGTAAATTTGGGTCAAGTACACTTATTCAGACACATTGAATCTGGGGTTCAAAGGACTTGAGAGATTATTACCGGTAATTTACAGTTGGTAGCCATGGTGACTCTTATAATAAGCACTGTTTTATGTACTAAAGCATTTTTTCTCAACCTGTGGTTCACGAACCCTCAGGGGGATCGCAAAATATTTCAAGGGGTTCGCCAGACTCTTTTCTATTTGGTTTTGAGGTTAGGCCTAATGCTGCTTCCTTAATTTCTGCGGCATTGTCTTATTATTATTATTATTTTAAAATGCCTGTAATGCCTCGTGTTACATATGTGTAACATCAGGAAATATCGCATTATTTCCACAATAAATTATTATTTACCGTGAATGCCTGATTTGCAGTTACGTAGCAACGGCAGGAATGCATTTGATTTTGCTACAGTGGAAATTAGGCTGCCAGCTTCCTTGTGTTCTAACAATACTAACAACAGTACCACGACCCCAGTAAGGAACAGTTACACGCATAGAATTATGTTGGCAACAATGCTCTGCAAGGGTAGTTAAAAAATAATCTGAAATACTTTGAGATACAAATGTGCCAATTTTTGGAACAAATCCATTTTTATGGTATGGATATTACATGCTGTTAAACACTGAACCTATCAGGCATGTAGAATTATGTTGGCAGCACGGTGTCCTTGTTAGGGTGAAGGCCACATCTGTGGGCTGTCGAAATCGTCAGTGCGTATAGTTACATTATTGGAAGAGTGCAACATTATGTTATGAATGGCTGTGGTGAGCATAAAGTTTACTGTGTGATTGTTATGATTAGGGCTATATGTATTTATAATTCAGTTTATTAATGGGAATATAAACAATTTGCAGTACTCAAGAATGCAATTTATTCTATGTCTCACTGACTGCTGAAGCATTAAAATCCACAACGAGATACATCTTCAGGTTGTCCATCACAAATGACCACAATTATCGCGAAATGCTTATTTTGAAGGTGCCAAACTGCGGCAATATGTTTCTTGCCCTTGAGGTGTTGTGTAACTTGAGATCTCTGTTCAGCCTTGATTACTTTCCCACGTGGTTGGCAGAACAGAACACTCCCATCAGTAGTAAAATTATCTTTAAATTCTGCAACAGACGATAACTTTTAGTTGTTTTTACTTTAGGCATCGTAGAACTGCCTTACACTTCACAGTGCCAGGAATGAACTGCATGTGACACTGGGGGAGGGGGAGGTTTAGCACGTGGTACAATATAGCTATGAACCTGGAAATCCCCGGCCCCCACAGTGAGTGGCACAGGGCGACAAGTTAAGAATAACACAGTTGCAAGCTGATATACACTCTCCATGAAGATTAGGCATCTCACAGGTTCTTCCCCATTGAAGTAACACAGAACGAAAATTCAATAAACTGAAAGATCTTTTTACGTGCTAATAAGTGAAAAGCAGGAATTTATGTATAATATAGAAAAAATGCTTAAAATATGTATTTACATAAAAACATATTTATTTACCTAAAAATCCGGGCCCTAGTTATGATACAAGCGCCAGCCGTGCAGCCACGCTGTCCCTCACACTGCCGAGAACATTCCGCGGCGCCCTGTATTATGCTCTATGTGTGCCTATTTTGGAATATCTTCTGAGATATCCTACTTAAAAGTCCAAATTTCAACTGCAATTGTTTAGCATTTGGTAGCACTGATATTATTTTCAAATATGGCTTTGAGATTTTCTGGCAGAGATCTTCACTCATACCAAATTTGGTTTCGATGCCGCAGCCTTTTAGGAGTTGATAGGGCTGTACACTAAAGAACCGGGAAGGACAGGCAATCACACATTATTGATCTCATAATTCTACTTTTTCATCATTTTTCCAAATGCGACGGTACCGTAACTGTCTGTTCGGGTCACTAGCTTGAAGACATGGAAGCAGCAAATATCATAAGGAAAGAAGTGATGTAGGATTGTTGAAATTAATGCTGCAGAGCAGCATTGGTCTTATCATCATCATCTTGTACAGTTTCCAGCCCCAGGCTGGGTCTGTTTGGAACATAAGCCTCGCCACTTAGTCCTTTCTTCCCACCACCTCTCCGCTGTCACTCTGGTCCAGTCCTCGCCTCTCTTCTTGACACACTCCTCCACTCCTTTCAGTCATCTATCTCTTGGTCTTCCCCTTGGTCGTTTCTTCTGCATCTGCATCTCATGTATCCTCTTGGAAATCTTCTTCTCTTCCATTCTCTTTAAGTGTCCATACCACCTCAGTCTTGATGTCTCAATCCTACCTTGCAAGGGCTCCTCTCTCACTATTTCCCTGACCTTTTCATTCCTCACCCTGTCTCTTCTTGCTACTCCGATCCTACTTCGTAGGAACTTCATTTCACTTGCCTGTATTCTGCTTATGTCTCTTTTCTTCATTATCCACGTTTCTGATGCATAGGTCAGCATCGGGATATAACAATGCTGGAGGTGGAATTAGCAGTACAGAAAATGAAGAGGGGAAAAGCAACAGGGGTGGATGAAATCAGTGTAGAAATGATAATGGCTGCTGGACCTGTTGGTATGCAATGGTTGTATCGACTGCTAAAGTGTGTGTGGAAACGGAAATGTGTACCAGAAGACTGGGAGAAAGGGCTATTAATACCAGTGTTTAAGAAAGGGTACAAGAAAGTGTGTGATAACTATAGAGGGATCACCCTCATATCACACATAGTAAAAATACTGGAAAGGATATTAGAAAGAAGAAAGGTGGAAGGAGAGTTGCAAGAGGAACAGTATGGCTTCAGGAGTGGAAGATCCACGGTGGACCCAATCTTTAGCTTGAGGCAGGTAATGGAAAAGAACTGGGAATATGGAGAGGATTTGGTCATGACTTTCAAAGATCTAGAAAGGGCATATGATAGTGTCCCCAGAGAAGGTATGGGAAACCATGGTTAAGAAGAGACTGGGAAGAGAAATGTTGGAAATGGTGCAAGCAATGTACAACAACTGTGATAGCAGGGTACTGACCCCAGTTGGAAAGACAGATTGGTTTAGGAACGAGACTGGACTAAGACAGGGGAGTGTGCTGTCACCTCTTTTGTTCATAATGGTAATGGATGAAATTGTAAAGGAAACAAAGGAAGCATATGGACATAAAGAAATTAAGTTACTATTATTTGCAGACGATATTGTGGTCTGGGGAAGGAACACTGAAGAAGTGCAAAAACAACTAGATGCACTGAACGAAAATATTCAGAAGTACGGCCTGAAAATCAGTATAGAGAAAAGCAAGACCATGGTGATGACAAGAGGGGAAAGACAAGGAAAGGGCACTGGGAAAATTGGAAGGCAGAGTTTGGAAATTGTGGACACGTTCAAATACCTAGGAAGTGAATTGATGCAAACTGGTAGGTTGGACATGGAGATTGGCAGGAGAGTACAGCAGAGCAATGCGTTCTATTAAAGTGTAAGAAAACTTGTCTGGGATAAGGAATTGCCAAGGAAAAGCAAGGAGGTAATGTTTAAAGTGTACTATGTACCCATATTAACTTATGCAGCTGAGACTTGGACCCTGACAAGCAGGCAAGAGAGTAGAATCCGCGCCAGTGAAATGAAATTCCTAAGAAGTATGATAGGAAAGACAAGGAAAGACAGAGTGAGGAATGAAGGAAGTTGGGATGGGAAAACTAAATGAGAGAATTGAGAAGAATAAACTAAGGTGGTTTGGACATGTAAAGAGGATGGAGGAAAATAGAATACCAAGACAGATGCTGGAGGCGAAGTGCAAGGGTAAGAGAGCAAGTGGAAGACCTAGAACAAGGTGGATCGATTCAGTGAAGAACTGCGTGAGAAAGAGAAATCTGGACTGGGACAAGATTGTGGAAGGAAGGAAAGAGGAAAGTGGAGAAGTGCCATAAATACCCCGACCCGGCAGGAGCTGGATAAGGGGAAATGATGATGGTGATGAGGTCAGTATCGGGATATAGTAGCTTCTGTATAACACTTCCTTGCTTTTTTGTGGGACATCTTTATTCTACACTAAGCTCCTAATGAAAAATGAAATCCACAACCTGCTTCCAGTCTCCGAACGGGTCAGGAATGGAATGAATGAAGCCCCCATCTAGCGGCGAGGATATGAACTGTGCCGGCTGCCGAGGCCTGACGCACTCCTCTGGGGCAATGATTAAATGAATGACAGATGAAATGATAGTGGAGAATGTTGCTGGAATGAAATGTTGACAGGGAAAACCGGAGTACCCGGAGAAAAACCTGTCTGCCTCCGTTTTGTCCAGCACAGATCTCACATGGAGTGACCGGGATTTGAACCACGGACTCAGCGGTGAGAGGCCGGCGTGCTGCCGCCTAAGCCACGAAGGCTTGCTTCTCAGAAATTCTTCTGCCTGCCATGTTCCGTAATCTCTTTGTCAATTCTCCCATTTTCCTCCACTATACTTCCCAAGTACTTGAGACTTTCCACGTTCTTCAGCTGTCCACCTCCAAGTGTTATCCCACTCATTGGTCTGTCCTTTTTCCTGGTCGTTAACAGGATCTCACATTTACTGATGTTGAACTTCCATCCGTACTCTCCCACTGTTTCTTCCCAAGCCTTCAGTTGCTCCTGAATTTCCTCCTTCTTGTTTCCCCAGACCATGAGATCATCTGCAAGCACCATTGCTTTCGTCTTATCTTCTCCTATCTTTCCTGCTACTCGTGTCATTACCTCGTCCATAACCACAATAAAGAGAAGGGGTGACGGTGCACTACCCTGTTTCAGGCCACTCATTGGTCTGAACCAGTCTGTTCTTTCCCCTCCAACTTTCACACAACTCACACTTCCACAATACATCTCCTTCACTCTGCCTACAGTCCCTTTTTCCACTCCCATGTTTTCCATTGCTTACCAAACCTTTTCCCTACACACACTATCATAGGCCTTTTCGATGTCCAGGAAGGCCATCAACAGATCCTCTCCAAATTCGTAGTGGTGTTCCTGGAGCCTTCTTACTGAAAATATGAGATCGACTGTCGATCTACCAGGTCTGAATCCATACTGCTCCTCTCCCAATTCTCTCTCCACTTTGGCTCGTATTCTACTTTCTAATCATCATCATCTTGAGCAGTTTCCAACCGCTGGTCGGGTCTGCTTGGAACATAAGCCTCTCCATCGTTTCCTGTCCATCCACCATCTCTCGTCATTTACTGTGTCCCAGCACACTCCTCTTTCCTCCACACTCTTCTTAACTCCTTTTGTCTATCTGTCCCTTGGTCTTCCCCTTGGCCTCCTTCCAGTCATTTCCATTCCAAACATCTTCTTCGGTATCCTCTCCTCTTGCATCCTCCTCACATGTCCATACCATTGTAGCCTAGATCGCTCTATTCTATTTTGCAATGGTTCCTCTCTTACCATCTCTCTGACTCTCTCATTCCTTACTCTGTCCATTCTTGTCACTCCTACCCTACTCCTCTGGAACTTCATCTCCACTGCTCGTATTTTATTCTTGTCCCTTTCCTTCATCACCCATGTTTCTGAACCATATGTCAAAATTGGCACAAAGTAGGTCTTGTAGATGATTCCTTTACATTTTTGTGGTACATCTTTATTCCATAACATCCCCCTAACACTCTTGAAAAATCCATCTGCGCACCTTCCCCTTTCATTTATTTCCATCCTATTGCCTCCCTTTTCTTCAATTATGCTTCCCAAGTACTTGAAGCATTCTACTTTCTGCAACTGCTGTCCTCCAAGTGTTATGCCCATATCCAGTCTGTTCTTCTTCCTCGTTGTGATGACCACTTCACTCTTTTGTGCTGAGAACTTCATCCCATATGATAACACTACCTTCTCCCACTCATCTAATTGCTCTTGTACTTCTTCCTCATCCTCTCCCCATACCAGAAGGTCATCAGCAAACAACATTGCCTTCATTTTCCTTTCCCCAATGCTATTTACCACTTTTCGTATGATTTCATCCATCACCACTATAAATAACAGGGGTGAGAGGGCACTTCCCTGTTTCAGACCACTCTCCAGTTGAAACCATTCCGTTCTCTCTCTTCCCACCTTTACACAGCTTTTGCTTCCCTCGTACATTGCTTTCACTCTTGCCACTGTCTCCTTGTTCACTGCTTTTGCTCTCATTGCTTCCCATACCTTGTTTCTATTAATACTATCATATGCTTTCTCAATATCCAAGAAGGTCATCACCAGATCTTTCCCATATTCATAATGGTGTTCTTGTAGCTGTCTTACCGCAAAGATGAGGTCAACTGTTGACCTTCCTGGCCTGAATCCATACTGTTCTTCCCTCAGCCCATCTTCAACTTCCGTCCGAATTCTTCTCTCCAGTACCTTCTCAAATATTTTGGCGCAGTGGCACATGAGTGTAATTCCCCTGTAGTTCTTGCATTCCTTCCTACTTCCCTTTTTAAATATGGGTATTATTATCCCTCTTTTCCAGTCCTCTGGTATTTTCTTCTCCCTCCATATCACTTTCATTACTCGAAAGAGCCACTGTGTTCCTATCACCTCTGCTGCTCTCACCATCTCCACACTCACTTCGTCTATTCCCGGTGCCTTTCCCCCTTTCATCTTCTTTAATGCTTCCTCCACTTCTTTCCATGTCAATTCCTTCTCTGAAATGTCTTGGTCACTGTCTTCCTCCACAATGTCCACTACGCTGGTTTTAGTTGGATTTAGGAGTTCCTTGAAGTATTCTCTCCAGATAACCTTTACTTCTTCCATATTTTCGACCTCCTTTCCATTCCTGTCCACCATTCTGACATTTTCCCCTGTATCTCTTCTCTTTGCCTTTATCATTCCATACAACACTTTCTTACTGCCATCACAGTCCTCCTCCATCATTTCTGTCCATTTCTCCAGCCATTTCTTTTTCTCTTCCTTCACTACTTCTCCTGCTTCTTTCTTCCGCTCTTGGTATTCTTCCCTTGTTCTGTCCGTCCTCTGTTGGAACCATTTCCTGAATGCTTCATTTTTCTTTTTCACTGCTTCCTTAGTTCTGGGGTTCCACCATGGTGTTTCCTTCCACCTTTTCTTTCCACTAGTTCTGCCACACACGACTTCCGCTGCTTCTACCAACACGTCCTTGAACCTATTCCATTCTTCTTCACCTGTTTTCGGGTCATCCTTCGGTAATTTGTTCCTCACTAATATCTGGAACTTCTCCTTATTTCCATCCTCCTTCAGCTTCCATGTCCTTATTCTTCTTTCTTGGTCCTCAGTTCTCCTCTTTTCCTTCAGTCCTCTCACCTTGGCGACCAGCAGACGGTGGTCACTGTCCAAGGCTTCTGAAGGTATTACCCTTATATCCGTGATACTCTTCTTTGTCTCCTTCCCACATAGAATGTAGTCCACCACTGATTTCCTAGTCAAATCCCTGCTGTACCAAGTAATTTTATGGCTCTCTCTCTTCTTGTACCATGTGTTTCCAACCATTAGCCCATTTATCTTGCACATTCCAACAATCTCTCTCCTTCCTTATTCCTGTTTCCCCATCCTTCACCACCAATCACTTCCTCAAAACCTCTTCTATCAGTTCCGACATGGGCATTTAGGTCTCCCATGACTATCAGGTCTCTGCCCACTAACTGCTTCTGCAACTCCTCTTCAAACTCGTCCTTCTCGCCTTCTGTGCATCCCACCTGTGGTGCATAGACTTGCAGAATGTCCAGGTTTCTACCTTTCACAGTGATTCTGGCTCTAATTATTCTATCACTTACCCTCTTTACTTCCTCCCTCAGCCCTTCTCTCACCACAATTCCCACTCCATTTCTCTTCCCCTCCTCATTTCCTATCCAGTATAGCTGCAAGCCATTTCTCAGTTCTTTTCTTCCTTCCCCTCTCCATCTGGTCTCTGCCAGCCCGAGTACGTCCAGTTTTCTCCTCTCCATCATATCCACAATCTCCTTCACTCTTCCCGTCAATGTAGTTATATTCAAAGTTCCAATTCGTAGTCCATTTCCATAGCCAGGTCTGTTTCCTTTAGATCTGTCCTTTCCGAGGCCCGTTCCCGTTTTAAAAGCAGTTTCATATCCACTACTGGCTTGCTAGGCCTAACGTAGCTTCACCATAATCCTGGCAAGGGGCCTGTTTTTGGTCCGCGAGAGGTATTTTATTTCCCTCAAACCCTCCGGACAAGTCCGGCGAGCCCCCCTAACCGCCACCTGGGACGCGCCCGATAGTGGAACAGGCAAACCCCCACGGGTCTACTTTCTAATATATTTTCATATATCTTGGCACAGTGTGGTATGAGTGTGACTCCCCTGTAATTTCTGCATTCTTTCTGCTTCCTTTCTTAAATATTGGGACTATTAATCCTTTCTTCCAATCTTCTGGGGTCTTTTTCTCCTTCCATACCACCCTCATCACACGGTACAGCCACTGTTTCCCAACCTCCCCTGCTGCCTTCACCATTTCAACACTCACTTCATCCACACCTGGTGCCCTTCCTCCTTTCATCTTGTCCATAGCCATTTCCAGTTCTCTCCATGTCAGGTCCTTTTCCATTCCTGTGTTGTCTTCTCCATCTTTCAATATGTTGTCTTCCTCCCTATGACCATTTGGATTCAGCAAATCCTCAAGTACTCTTTCCACACTGTCTTGAGTGTCTCTTTGTTGTGTACCTCATTTCCGTTTTTGTCCACCATTACCACATCCTCTCGCAGACCTCTTCTCTTACTTTTGACCATTCCATAAAGTACTTTCTTATTTCCTCTGCTGTCTTCCTCCATCATCTCTGTCCCCTTTACCATCCACTTCTTCCTCTCCTTTGCGACAATCTTGTTTGCTTCTTTCTTCTTTATCTTATAATTTTCCCTTGCTAGATGAGTTCTTTCCTGCAACCACACTCTGAAAGTCTTGTTCTTCCTTCCCACAGCTTCTTTTAGTCTCTCATTCCACCATGGTGTCTCTTTACACCGCTTTCTGTTGCTTGTTCTTGCACATACTGCCACTGCAGCTTCCACCATTGCATTTTTGAATTGCTTCCATTCCTCTTCCCCTGTTTTAGAATTGTCTGTTGGCATCCTTTCCCTTATTATCTTCTGGAATTCTTCCTTGACTTCCTTTTCCTTCAGTTTCCATACTTTGATTCTCCTTTCCTGGTACTCTGTCCTCTTGCTATGCTTAACAACTCCCAGGTTCATAACAAGTATTCTGTGGTCGCTATCTAAGGCCTCTGATGGTATTACCTTTATATCTCTGACACTTCTCTTCATTTCCGAGTCGTACAGCATGTAATCTACCAAAGATTTCTTTGTTAAATAACTGCTGTACCACGTTACTTTGTGGCTTTCTTTCTTGTGGAAACAGGAGTTGCCTACAACTAAACCGTTTCTCTTGCAAAAATCCAGCAACTTTCTCCCTTCTTCATTCCTGCTACCCCATCCTTATGCTCCCATTACATTTTCATATCCTTGCCTTTCACTTCCTACATGTGCATTCAAATCTCCCATGACAATGATGCTCTGACCATCCAACTGCTGTTGTAGCTCCTCCTCAAAGTCTTCCTTCTCTTGAGCTGTACATCCAACTTGAGGGGCATATACCTGGGCTATCTCCAGGCTTCTTCCCATTACAGTTACTCTGATATTCATAATCCTGTCACTTATTCCCTTTACCTCTTCCTTCATTCCATCTCTCACAACTACTCCTACTCCGCTGCTCCTTCCTTCACTGATCCCACTCCAGTACAACCGGTACCCTTTCCTCAGTTCTCTGCGACCTTCTCCTTTCCATCTTGTTTCTGCCAAGCCCAGTACATCCAGCTTTCTTCTCTCCATCACATCTACAATCTCCTCCACTTTTCCTGTCAGTGTTTGAATGTTTAACGTACTAACTCGTAGTCCATTAACATATCCCATCCGGGTCGTCGTCGTTTGCATCCGTCCTTTCCGAGGCCTGTTCCTGTTTTGAAAGCAAATATAATATCCACTACTGGCTTGCTAGGCCTATCGTAGCTTCACCAGAGCCCCGTCACTTTTCAGGGTTCCTATAGGGCCTTCACAGCTACCGTAGCGGTCCCGGGGCACACGAAGTCCCCACTGTACTTCACCCCTACAGGCAATCCCCTACTTCATGCCGTTGCCTGTCTCCCACCACGTGGAGGAGGGGTTGGACGGGTCTTCTCGTTATTTATAGAATTACACCATCTTCCATATCCACTGGTAGGTTCTTTCAATGTGGTGCCATGAGCCATTTCTCCTCATACAGCTGTGTGCAGGCACCATGTGCTGGAAAACAGGGAAACTCCATAATTGTAATGATATTGTAATTCATCCCAACCTTGCCATTGTCGAGTTACCTTTGGCTGACTGAGGGTTCATTAGAAAATGCGCTTTGCATAAATGTACTGTCATAATTTAAGATTGCCTTTCATTGACATGGCAGGAACCCAATTGAATTCCCTGTTCAGTGTTCTGGGCAATGAATGTTTGTTGGAAAATATGCTATCTATCTATTTATTTATTAGCTTATTACTTCATTGTATTACCTTTGTTTCAGGTGAGTGTAGAGACGGGCAAGACTTCAACCATGCTCTGTGCGGAAGTACAAAACATTCTGAATGAAATGGGTTATAATCGGAATCTCCCCACTATCCGATGGGTAGGGTACTTCCTTATCAAAATCTTGAAGAGGACATGTTCTGGCTTGCTAGTCAATGAAAGCAGTATTAACAGGGTTTGTAAAATAGTGAAACCTCTTTCTTTTGGTGTGCTTGAAGAGGACATGTTCTGGCTTGCTAGTCAATGAAAGCAGTATTAACAGGGTTTGTAAAATAGTGAAACCTCTTTCTTTTGGTGTGCTTGAAGAGGACATGTTCTGGCTTGCTAGTCAATGAAAGCAGTATTAACAGGGTTTGTAAAATAGTGAAACCTCTTTCTTTTGGTGTGCTTGAAGAGGACATGTTCTGGCTTGCAAGTCAATGAAAGCAGTATTAACAGAGTCTGTAAAATAGTGAAACCTCTTTCTTTTGGTGTGCTTGAAGAGGATTTGTTCTGGCTTGCTAGTCAATGAAAGCAGTATTTACAGGGTTTGTAAAATAGTGAAACCTCTTTCTTTTGGTGTGCTTGAAGAGGACATGTTCTGGCTTGCAAGTCAATGAAAGCAGTATTAACAGGGTTTGCAAAATAGTGAAACCTCTTTCTTTTGGTGTGCTTGAAGAGGACATGTTCTGTCTTGCTAGTCAATGAAAGCAGTATTAACAGGGTTTGTAAAATAGTGAAACCTCTTTCTTTTGGTGTGCTTGAAGAGGACATGTTCTGTCTTGCAAGTCAATGAAAGCAGTATTAACAGGGTTTGCAAAATAGTGAAACCTCTTTCTTTTGGTGTGCTTGAACAGGACATGTTCTGTCTTGCTAGTCAATGAAAGCAGTATTAACAGGGTTTGTAAAATAGTGAAACCCCTTTCTTTTGGTGTGCTTGAAGAGGACATGTTCTGTCTTGCTAGTCAATGAAAGCAGTATTAACAGAGTCTGTAAAATAGTGAAACCTCTTTCTTTTGGTGTGCTTGAAGAGGACATGTTCTGGCTTGCTAGTCAATGAAAGCAGTATTTACAGGGTTTGTAAAATAGTGAAACCTCTTTCTTTTGGTGTGCTTGAAGAGGACATGTTCTGTCTTGCTAGTCAATGAAAGCAGTATTAACAGGGTTTGTAAAATAGTGAAACCTCTTTCTTTTGGTGTGCTTGAAGAGGACATGTTCTGTCTTGCTAGTCAATGAAAGCAGTATTAACAGGGTTTGTAAAATAGTGAAACCTCTTTCTTTTGGTGTGCTTGAAGAGGACATGTTCTGTCTTGCAAGTCAATGAAAGCAGTATTTACAGGGTTTGTAAAATAGTGAAACCTCTTTCTTTTGGTGTGCTTGAAGAGGACATGTTCTGGCTTGCTAGTCAATGAAAGCAGTAAAACAGGGTTTGTAAAATGTGAAACCTCTTTCTTTTGGTGTGCTTGAAGAGGACATGTTCTGTCTTGCTAGTCAATGAAAGCAGTATTAACAGGGTTTGTAAAATAGTGAAACCTCTTTCTTTTGGTGTGCTTGAAGAGGACATGTTCTGGCTTGCTAGTCAATGAAAGCAGTATTAACAGGGTTTGTAAAATAGTGAAACCTCTTTCTTTTGGTGTGCTTGAAGAGGACATGTTCTGGCTTGCAAGTCAATGAAAGCAGTATTAACAGGGTTTGTAAAATAGTGAAACCTCTTTCTTTTGGTGTGCTTGAAGAGGACATGTTCTGTCTTGCAAGTCAATGAAAGCAGTATTTACAGGGTTTGTAAAATAGTGAAACCTCTTTCTTTTGGTGTGCTTGAAGAGGACATGTTCTGGCTTGCTAGTCAATGAAAGCAGTATTTACAGGGTTTGTAAAATAGTGAAACCTCTTTCTTTTGGTGTGCTTGAAGAGGACATGTTCTGGCTTGCTAGTCAATGAAAGCAGTATTAACAGGGTTTGTAAAATAGTGAAACCTCTTTCTTTTGGTGTGCTTGAAGAGGACATGTTCTGTCTTGCTAGTCAATGAAAGCAGTATTAACAGGGTTTGTAAAATAGTGAAACCTCTTTCTTTTGGTGTGCTTGAAGAGGACATGTTCTGGCTTGCTAGTCAATGAAAGCAGTATTAACAGGGTTTGTAAAATAGTGAAACCTCTTTCTTTTGGTGTGCTTGATGAGGATTTGTTCTGGCTTGCTAGTCAATGAAAGCAGTATTAACAGGGTTTGTAAAATAGTGAAACCTCTTTCTTTTGGTGTGCTTGAAGAGGACATGTTCTGGCTTGCTAGTCAATGAAAGCAGTATTAACAGGGTCTGTAAAATAGTGAAACCTCTTTCTTTTGGTGTGCTTGAAGAGGATTTGTTCTGTCTTGCTAGTCAATGAAAGCAGTATTAACAGGGTTTGTAAAATTGTGAAACCTCTTTCTTTTGGTGTGCTTGATGAGGATTTGTTCTGGCTTGCTAGTCAATGAAAGCAGTATTAACAGGGTTTGTAAAATAGTGAAACCTCTTTCTTTTGGTGTGCTTGAAGAGGATTTGTTCTGGCTTGCTAGTCAATGAAAGCAGTATTAACAGGGTTTGTAAAATAGTGAAACCTCTTTCTTTTGGTGTGCTTGAAGAGGACATGTTCTGGCTTGCTAGTCAATGAAAGCAGTATTAACAGGGTCTGTAAAATAGTGAAACCTCTTTCTTTTGGTGTGCTTGAAGAGGACATGTTCTGGCTTGCAAGTCAATGAAAGCAGTATTAACAGGGTCTGTAAAATAGTGAAACCTCTTTCTTTTGGTGTGCTTGAAGAGGATTTGTTCTGTCTTGCTAGTCAATGAAAGCAGTATTAACAGGGTTTGTAAAATAGTGAAACCTCTTTCTTTTGGTGTGTTATATTTGCAACCAAAATCATTGTGTTAAGTATGTCTAATAAAATTATAATAATCATTATTTATGTTTATGTATTTATTTTTCAGGTTAAGGCAGTTATGGGGAAGTGTCCAATGATATTTGCACCATCACATAGGAGTTACGCAGATTTCATTCTCTTATCGTACATATGTTATTGTTTCGATATAGACATACCTGTGGTTGCTGCAGGCATGGGTAAGAAAGTGCACAGTATTTTATATTTAGTGCTATACTTATCGAAGTTTAATGTGTATTCAGTCGGTCAACACGGTCCTGAAAAAATTACATGAGATTAATAAATACAATTGGATCATCATCAGATTCTTGACACTCAGGCTATTAAGTCTATGTCTACAAGTATGGGTGATAGTGTTTACAATATATATGTCGTAGGCAGATAGTGAAATCCGTCATTTCATGAAGATCCTAGGCACTTCATGAAAAGCCGGCATATGATGTAAAGTGAGATAGTTACACTATCTGACGCGTGGTTTCATGAAATGACTAAATTTAGCCGTCATATAGTGTAATTCTTTTTTACACTATCTGACGGAAAGTCCAGCCCGTCACTTCATGAAGAAGCGGTAGCGTTGTCCTCGTGGTGAGATAAGTGTGCTTTCCAAGAATAAATAGTGGCAATATACGATATGAAAGATACCGTGGAAGTACATAGGCAGTTGTTTCTTCAGAAAGTTAATGAGTATTATAAAGAAGAGCCTTATAAAACCTTGATCTTAAGAAGAAATGGATAAGGTAAGAAAGACTTGTTTGGTGTATTTTAGGTTATGTCACTTGTAGCCAGCCAGTTTTAATCATTTACAAGAGTGTCCCATTCGTCTCATTTGGATGTACATGTTACTGGTGGCTGATTAACAGAGGATTAATGGGTGTTTACGCAAATACCAGTAGCATCACAAGTCAGAATGAACGGCATATTTAACAATACTTATGTACAGGCATAAGCCCAATTACGTTCATTCTTGACATATTAAGTTCAAAAATACGAAATACATCAATGAGGAAAAGATAGAGAGAGAGAGAGAGAGAAATAAATAAAAAGAATGGGTACACATTTTAGGAAATAAAGATAAACCACAAAATAAATTATGAAAATATACATTAAGAAAAAGTATATTGCACAAATTGGGAAATATATAAGCTTCTACAAAAAGAAGACAGAGAGAGAAAAGTGTACCTAGTACGGTATTCCACGATTAGGTTTTCAGTCTTACGTGGAAATTAATTACGAACATCATAATAAACGAGCATCAATTTATTTATCGGAATAATTCGTGTATGACACAGAAAAAGTAATGTACGACTCCACTGCGGCGGTCATTTAATTCTGATTAGAAAAGGATTAATGCAGGTTTACAAATATAAAATATATATATATATATATATATATAAACTTATACAGAAGAAAAAAACAGGAGAAAATCTTACCCAGTGTTCCAGGATTAGATTTTAGGTTGTACGTGGAAATTGATTTCGAATTCCACAGTAAACAAGCATTAATTTATTTCTTGGAATAGAATAATTAAAGGAATTAATGTACGACTTCGTCGCGTCAGTCATTTCATGAAGAGCCGAATCAAAAATGCCGGATCTTCATGAAGTACCTCGGCAGATAATGTAAAATGATTTCTTACACCATCTGCCTAAGGCAGTCCGTCACTTCATGAAGAAACGCGTCAGATTGTGTAACTATCCCATTTTACATCATATGCCGGCGTTTCATGACGTGCCTAGGATCTTCATGAAATGACGGATTTCACTATCTGACTACGACATATACACTTATTTAGTTGCAGTAGTAATTAAACTAACGCAATGATAGTGTACGTAGAAGTAAGGTATGGAAGGCTGACTATATGGACGATAAGGGAAATGTAAAGCTGTGTGAAAGTAGGAGGAAAGAGATCAGATTGGCTTGAGGCAAGGAAGTGCACTTTCACCGCGACTCTTCATTGTACTGATGGACGATATAATGACCTCAGTGGCGGAAGTGATTGGATTGGGAGAATTAGTCATTCTTTAATGTCCGTATTGACTATTATAACTAATTTATTATGCTTTATCCAAATCCGCCAATCAATACAATAAAATGTGCCGATAAGCACTAGGGACGATACATGTTTCGAACCTTATCAATGCGGTTCTTCATCAGTCTTGTATATCACAGCATAAACAAAGACTAGAGTAATGACATAATATCATGCAAGTACACATAGAAAGACCCTGAATACATACTTTAGAAGACAATTAAAAACATTTCTAACAGACACTCTTATTTAAAATCACTGTATTATGGGCTTGTCAAGTTCCCATACTGAAGTGCTGTTTTTCATGCTGTAATGCGCAGTGAAGTGCTTCATGTCTTAAACAATTATAACACTTTAAAAATATATTATAAAACTGCTAGTTCTTATAAAGTCATTATTGACATTTATGTTGGTTTCTGTCTTGTCTATAAATTCCTATGACGAAGAGCCTAGAGAGATTCTATTAGCTGGTAAAACGTTGTCAAATGCGGATGAAAGATGGAAAATTGTCCCAACCGAGCAGCTTGTACGAGCTCAATGGTCCGCTGAACAACGCAATATGGCCTCTCGTTGGACCTATACGTTCAAGGTCACGCCAGGTCAAGCCAGCTGCAGATGGCTGCAGACAAGGAGGAAGTACAGGAGCAGTTGGATGTATGGGATGAAGTTTAGCATAAGCAAAAGTGAGTGGATGATCACAACCAGGAAGAAGGAGAGAGTCACAACGGGAATAACAATTGGTGGGGAAGAATTGAGGAAAGTAGAGAGTTTCGAGTATCTGGGAAGCATGATACAAGTAAATGGAAGAAACGACAGAGAAATAACTGAGCGGGGGAGGCAAGCAGAATTACAGTAGGACCTAGTTAACACCTTTTATCGCATATCACGTCGTAATTTTTAAGTCCCGATTCCTATCTGATGAAAATAACATAAAAGTACCTCATTTATCACGTCGCATATTTTGCCGCGCATCGCTTAGTACGATCCCATTTTCGTCAGCCCTGAAAGCATTCTTTGTCCACCCCCAGTGGAATGTGAGCCCGGCCGCTCTGAGATAACATTCCTTGCCAGCATGCGGCGAGGGTTGCGACATAACTGGTATAGTTGTCTCACTTTTCTGGTTAACTAGCGGCGACTCAAACGTAAGGCAGTAGCACGAGCCGACAATGTTGCACGTCTGCACATAGTTCTATCCAGTCTCACTGCTAGCTCTCAGTGGCTACGACAGTTAGTTACTACGTTTACATGGCAAACTCAAATCGATTTGAATACGATCCTGTTTTCGGTACGATGCCCATCTACATGAGCAGTTTCAGTTCGTGAGTTCAATACGGTATATAATTTATGGTGGCCAACCTGCAGTTATGTTGGCTAAGTCGTATTAAACAGTAAAACATAAAGGATCCGTAATTATCATCCCACTTTTTTTTTAACGGGTTGCTTGTAAACCTGAAAAATGGATGCGTGGAAGATTTTGATGTTGTTTGTTCTTAACAAGTTTATGTTCAGTTTAATAATGATAAAATGTTATTGTTTTTACGACCCTTTTAACTACTGAAGCTTAAAGCTTTTAGAGATGCCGGGCTGCCGGAATGTTGCCCCGAGTGAGATCTGTAACGTGCCACAATTTACGTACGGATACACCAGACATTAAAGGTAAAACAGACAAAAATACATTAACGCTAAAAACATGTGCAAACAAACTACGGGTAGAAAGTAAAATAAGTGATTTGAGAGTCGGACGACAGACGAGCATTTATACAGAGTTATTTCACAGTGTTTTTTAGTGTTTTTAATGTGTTTTATAGTGTTTTTTTTAACATGTTTGTTCACAGTGTATGTTTGCATGTTTTTTATTTGATGAAATGAGATGTACAAAGATTGATTGTCTAATACTACTTAAGTCAGGGCTGATGAAGGGCTAAGAAGAATAGCTCGAAACATGTCCCCTATCTAACTGTTTTGAAAATAAAAGGTGTTGATTGACTGAGTTTTTCCTCGAATTGTGGCATAAGACGAGAGTAGGCCTAAATTAGTTTAAAAATGTAACTCGAGCGCGCAGAATCTCTTTCAATACGATACGCGTTTGCATGTTCTTGAACACTAGTGTAACCTAGTGATAGTTTTGTTGCGTCTTATTGAAATAATGGATAGGCCTAAGAAAGTCGTTGAATCATTATCTAGTGATGAGAAAATGAAAATTCTTAAGAAGTAGACAGAATTCCTCACCTTAAATGCGTGGAAGTTTATTTTTCTCTACATGTGCGTGCATGTCTAACCTAAAAAAAACTTTGGTTATATCCAATCGTTCAATCCAAAGAATACGGCACTTCTTTTCCACTGAATATCAAGATAAACCTGTATTTATTCCGAAATCAATTATACAAAACTAAATATTTCAACTCGTACTACCGTATTTGAATTAAGAGTACGGTACCGGTATAGCACATTCTTCTCTTGTTTTTATTGATCTCGTTTCTCTGTTCTGTGTAAACTACTGTTGACCAAAATATTATGTGCACTCGAGTTTGAAGGTTGTTTGTGAAGTAACCAATAGACCTACATAAAATCCAATAACATCATTTTCGTCGTTCTATTTTACGTTTGTTCATGTAGGTTTGGAATTTTTAATTTCATCATCATCATCATCAATGTCCCACTCCAGTCGCCCGGGTGTGGTTAACAAGCCTCTTCCACTCGTTTCTGTCCTTCCACTTTTCCTGCTCCATTACTTCCTCCACATCCAATCCAGCTTCTCCGATGTCCTTCCGAATCTGATCCATCCATCTTCTTCTTGGTCTTCCAACTGATCGCTTACCCTTAACTTCTCTTTCCAACTCCCTTCTTGCCGCTCGTTCCTTTCCCATTCTCTTCACATGTCCGAACCATCTCAGTCTTGATTTCCGTATCTTCTGTACTAACGGTTCCACATTTAGCTCTTCTCTGATTTTAACATTTTGAATTCTATCTCTTCTTGTCTTTTTTACAGATGTTCTTAAAAATTTCATTTCTGCTGCTTGGATCTTACTATCTTGTCTCTTGTTAGTTACCTGCGTTTCCAGTCCGTATGTTACAATTGGTATGAAGTACTGTTTATATAGTGTTAATTTCGTTCTCCTGGGCACTTTGTCATCCCATAAAAGCTCTCTGACTTGATGATAGAATGTTGTGCTTTTACTTAGTCTGTTGTTAATTTCAGGGTTGATTTCATTACCTCCGTTAACAATGCTACCCAGATATGGGAACTGTTCCACATTCTCCAACCATTCTCCATCTATGTTCACTTGGCTTCTCTTTTCCTCTTTTCCACAGTGCAGGACTACAGTTTTCTTTTTACTAATTACCATTCCAAACTCCTTCAGCTTTTCATTCCAAATGTCCAATCTCCTTTGTACTTCCTTTTCTCCCTCTCCCCAAATCACCACATCATCTGCCTTCACTTCATCACTACTGATACTCTGTTTTACACGTTTTATGATTTCATCCATCAATATAACAAATAATAATGGTGACAGTGCACTTCCTTGCTTGAGGCCTTTTTTTGTATAGAATGTTTCAGATTCACCACTACCCACTTGTACACTGCTCTTACTCTCATAATACAACATTTTTATCTTGTTAATTAGTGATTTTGGTACATTCCTTTTCAGTAGGCATTCCCATACATATTTTCTTTTAACTGTATCATAGGCTTTTTCCACATTCAAAAATATAAAGATGATTTCCTTGTTCATTTCTGGATGCTTTTCCATTATCATTCGCACTGCAAATATCAAGTCTATTGTTGATCTATTCGGTCTAAAGCCATACTGTTCTTCCTCTAACTGAGGTTCTATTATATCCCTCAGTCTCTTGCCTATGACTTTCTCCATTATTTTTAGCCCATGTGATAACAATGTTATACCTCTCTAATTTTCACATTTCTTCCTATTTCCTTTCTTGAACAGTGGTACAATGCTTCCTTGTTGCCAATCTTCAGGTATCCTTTCATCCTTCCATATGGCATTGAGGGTTCGGTATAGCCACTGTAGTCCAATGCTTCCTGCTGCCTTAATCATATCAGCATTGAATTCGTCTTTTCCACTTGCTTTACCTTTGCTCATTGCTTTCACTGTCCTTTCAAGTTCCAACCATGTTATTGAGTTCTCTTCTTTTTCTCCATCTATTTCCATTTTCTTATCTCGTTCTTCCTCTGGGAAGTCATCCCCATTATAAAGCTTTTCAAAATACTTAGACATCACCTTCTGAAGACCTTTTTCATCATGTACTATGGAACCATCTTCTCTCTCTAATGCCTTGATTTTTTCTTGGTCTGCTCTTTTCGATTTTATTACTCTATACAGTAGTTTCTGATTTCCTCTACTATCTTGCTCAATTTTGTTGGTGAACTCTCCCCAGCATTTCTCTTTTCCTTTCCTGATACTCCTTTTTACTTGTAGTTTTAATCTTTTGTATTCCACATGTAACCTTTCTATCTTATCCTCATCTTTCTGATACGTTTTTTGCTTTTCCTTATCCATTTCTTTCTTCACCTTGTTCCTTTCTTTTATTTCTTGCTTTATTTTGTCTGTCCACCACCGGGTCTCCTTAACCTTTATATTTTAATATTTTAATATTTTTTATCGCAGTTAGAACACAAAAAGTGCCCGTTTTTAAGCGTGTTTCAACCATGCGTCACATTTAAGAATTATTATCTCACAAACCCGTCATCAGATCGAATCCAAATTTTAACACAATATACATTGGAATGTTGTATAACTGTTTATTAATTTCAAAATTTTATTTGTTCAAGAACGAAAACTGTTATCATTTTTGTAAGGTAACTTTTTCTCGGCTCGGGTCGTAGGAAAATGTAGTTCTTGGTTGCGTTGTAATCCTTATCCATCAAAAAGTTATGCTGTATGACAGTGAAATACGTAAATTAATTCACTTATTTTATATCGGTTTGTATTGGTACGGGGAATTAAGACATGGTTCACCAGCTAGCCGCTCCGGGAAATGCTGTACAGCGTTGCTGATATAGAGCCCATCACTTCCAAGCGAGGCGCACCATGACCCGTGATGGAGCCCATCTTGGCAACGTTGTACAGCTTTCCCCGGAGTGGCTAACTGGTGAACCATGTCTTAATTCCCCGTACAAATACACACCGATATAAAATAAGTGAATTAATTTACGTATTTCACAATCATACAGCATACCTTTTTGATGTATAAGGATTACAACGCAACCAAGAACTACATTTTTCAACCACCCCGAGCCGAGAAAAAGTTACCTTACAAAAATGATAACAACTTTGTTTCTGGGACGCACAAAATTTTGAAATTAATAAAGCAGTTATACTACATTCCAATGTATATTGTGTTAAAATTTGGATTCGATCTGATGACGGGTTTGTGAGATGATAATTCTTAAATGCGTCACGTGGTTGAAACACGCTTAAAAACGTGCACTTTTTGTGTTCCAACTGCGATAAAAAATATTAAAATATCAATTAAAAATTCCAAACCTACATGAACTAACGTAAAATAGAACGACGAAAATGATGATGATATTGGATTTTATGTAGGTCTATTGGTTACTTCACAAACTACCTTCAAACTCGAGTACACATAATATTTTGGTCGACAGTAGTTCTGTAATTCAATAATTCTGTAGGTTGTTTGAAATTGTATATTCGATAGTACGTACTTCCGATTAACGCGTTTTTTACTTTACCGCTTACTGCAACAAATTAATGAGGTTTAAATATCATTTTTCATTAGTATGTTTTCCCGCTTTTTACGTTCAAATTTTTCAGTCCCTTGAAAAACGTACTAACGAGGTTGCACTGTATTCAGGAGAAGTGTTAGGAGCCTGGAATTGAGTAAGGAAGTCCCTCAAAACAGCAAAAGGGTCATATATAGGATGTATTACGTTCCAATCCTGACGTATGCCTCAGAGACCTGGGTTATGAAAGGAAAGGAGCGAAGCACAATACAGGCTAGTGAGATGAAATTCTTGAGAAACAGTATTGGAATGACAAAGGTGGACAGGTTAAGAAATGAGAAGATGAGAGAATTAGTCAAGAAGGGAGCATTACAGGATAGGATAGAGGAATCAAGGCTTAAATGGTATGGGCATGTTAAGCGAATGGATGGGAGGAGGATAACCAGGAAGATACACGAGATGAAAATAGAGGGAAAGAGACCAAGAGGAAGGCCAAGAGATAAGTCGCTGAAAGGTGTGCGAAAGAAGGGAGAAGACTGGACCAAGGTGGTGACGGAGAGATGGTGGGAAGACAGAAAGCGATGGAGAGGCTTATGTTCCAAACAGACCTGGCCATTGGCTGGAAACTGTGCAAGATGATGATGAAGTAGTCAAGAATTGTTAGTTGAGTGCAGGCAGTGGTGAGAGGTGGTGCACGGGACCAGACCACACACAATCCACTCCAACTTCTCCATTCAATATCACATTAACCCCTCAGCGTCATAGCTTCCTACTACACGGCCGGAGGAGATTGCAACTACTCGCGACTGAAATACATTGATTCACTTAAACCATTACTACAAGTATAAGAGTGGCCCGATATTTACGAAATTCGAAATTCCTTAAGAAAAAATTATGTACATGGGCATAATTACATAATTAATTCACATTAGCTTAGTAATTCAGCTTGGTGTGAAGCACTCCTCGAGACAGAGACCCACGTCATATTCCTGGCAGCAGTAGCCTACACCGATCCTTCAAGGTTTAGATTTCTCAGTTTTGTGTGCTAATTTCCTTATGAAATGTATTTCCTGTAACCTTGGAACCGTATTATTTGATGTGCGCCGGCCTCGAATAATTCATTCCGCGCCAGAGGGAGCGCATTTTGCAAACAAACTTTTCACCAGATGAACCCGATAAGATAATTGACAGACTAAACTTTCATCTGAATTATAGGCCTACAATATTTCAAGCACGTTACTGTCAGTCATAGCCACAGCTTGAGAATGTCATTGCACGCAGTGTGCCCAAACCTGAGTGAGGGGAATAACATTTATTACGAAACAAACCAACTCGACACATATTTCAGATAAGAGATCGAGACATGGTCTCTCAAACGAGATACATACCCTGCACGACTGGTTCTCATAACATATGACAGAAAGCAACACTAACTGATACCTACACACAGCGCTGGTGGAATTTTACATATGCATGTGAGATTTTCGAAGTGAAATGCCATGTACTGTGGTTCGGATTCCACGTAAAAAAGGAGGTCCCGTGGCTCACGATCTCGAGATTAACGGTCACGTTAAACTACAAGCTTCCTTTTTTGGAATTTTACGAACAAATATTTCAAGCCAAGAAAAGAGATGAATACAATAAAATAATCCGCACTTTCAGTATACAAATAAAGCAAAGAACATCACGCGAAAAGACAAACCTCTCGGCTCATGAGTTCTGTATTTTATTCTGTGGAAAGGAATGAAGCAAACATAACGAGAGATTATTGCTCAGACTACAACTACATTTTGACGAACTACAATTCTTATTTTACAACACTGATAAACCCCAACATTTCTTCTTGAAATCAAAACCTTTTGCATTTTAATTACTCCAAAACTCTTCACGCTACAACCGTAAATGCGAAGCCATGTATGGGTTTATACCACGTATAGAGGTCGGCTCTGAGGGGTTAAGCAATCAAACTTGAAGGTCAATCACCACTAGCAATATCTTAACAAAAGAATCACGTATAACTCTCTGCCAGTTTGTGCACTGTAGACATCAAAGCATCTGGTTAAGTATGGTGTTATATGTGTTGTCATCATCATCGGCTTTAACTCGAATCCAAGTATAAATCTTCTTCCTTCAGTCCAGTTTGTGGATGTGTTTACGATGACTAAAGAGTCCAATCCTGGCATGGAACAAGCGTCCACACAAGTCACATAGTATTGCTGGAGGAGGACGTGGTTGGGCTGCTCGAACTTTCCTAGCTTGACGCTTGGCCTCTTCATGTGTGCGTCGATCCCTTTCAAACGTCTTTACAGTATCCGAGATGGTACGGCGCCAAGTCGAGCGGTCTTCAGCCAGCATGTCCCAGGTTTGTGAATCAAGACCTGTCAATTTCAGGGTCTGCTTAAATTGGTCCTTGTAGCGCCTCTTAGGACCACCATGAGGTCTGGTGCCATAGCATAACTCACCATATAGCATTTGACGAGGTAATCTCATATCATCCATCCGATGGACATGACCAATCCATCTAAATTGGTGACCTATTATGGGTGATTCTATGCTGTTGATTTGAGCCTTTTCCAGAACAGCAATATTGGTAATGCGGTCATCCCATTTAATCCTCAGGATTGATCGCAGTTTTTGTAGGTGGAAACGCTCAAGCTTCCTAAGATCACGTCGGTAAAGGGTCCACGTTTCACAACCATACAACAATGTAGAAATGACTACTGCTTTGTACACCATAAGCTTTGTACTCATGGACAGATCTTTATTCATGAAGACCCGGTGCGCTAATCGTCCATATGCTGCATGGGCTATGCCAATTCTCTTATCCACATCCTGCTCACAGGTACAGCTCACAGAAATGGTACTGCCCAGGTACGAGAAGTGGTCTACCTGCTCTAATGGCAAATTTGAGATGGAGATATTGAACTGAGGAAGAGGTGTGCCTGGTGAAGGTTGTGCCAAGACTTTCGTCTTATTGACATTTATGGTAAGACCAAAGCGATCACATGCACTTTTGTAACAATTAACTGACTCTTGCAGCTCTTCTGGTGTGAGAGTTGGCGACGCAGCATCATCTGCATACAACATGTTAGTAACCTTAGTAACCTGAGTTTTCCTCAAGGAGCGGAGACGAGTTAGGTTGAAAAGCCCTCCATCAAAACGATACTTGATCTCCACACCTGGGATGTTTGTGGGTGAATCATAAAGCATTGCAGCCAAGTACAGCACAACAAGCGTTGGAGCCAGTACACATCCTTGTTTCAGTCCATGGGTAATGGGAAATTCATCGGACATCTTATTCTGATTGAGCCACTCTTACCCTAACCTTGGACATTCGCCACGAGATTCAGAGTTGAGTGGTGCCCTAGTGGGACTTCAGGTTAAGACCTGGGGAGCGGACTGCTGGTGCATAACCAGAGGTCCGGTTAGGAATTGACTGCATGCATGAAAATAAAGAATGAAAGGTAACATTGACAAAATATAATTAAACCAAGATCCAAACACAATGGGTACACAAGAAACAAGGGCATATTAAATAATTTCACATACAGGCATACTAAAATAAACCAATCCTAGCCTGACTCGAAATAAAAGAAATATATATAATGAAAAACCCCAAAGGCAAGGTGAGTCAGAACCCAACGCAAGTACGAGAGGTGAAAACAACTTGCGGAACGAAATCCGTTTCTGAAGTACAAGCTAGGATATGAATCCCCATGACGACAGGAATGCGTAATGAAAATAAAAATTCACAAGAAATGTTAAGTAAATACACAATAAATGTTCCCCGGGAGCAAGCAAGATAACAATTAGAAGATGCTGTAACAAATCCAAAAGCCGAGGTGTTACATGTTTGAGGTTAAGAGCCACTTAGTGCGACTGAACTGTCCGACTTGCCAGCCTAGAATCGAATGCTCTAAGGGAACGCTGACTTGCCTAACAAAGGTTACGACCACGAGGTACCCTCCCCCACCCCTACTTCAAAGAACCAGAAAACTAACTGTTTTCCCAGCCCAAAAATACATCGAAAAATTGCATAACAACATACACAGAAATTTAAATTGAAGGCTAAAATGTTGCCCGTAAACAAATATAAGTTTAGTCTCTTAGCCTAAGAAAATATCACACGCAGTAAGTGATGCAGTGTTAGTTTTTTTCTCGAAAGTTTTCTTGAAGAAACTCGAGAATCACACACGCTGTTCTTTCATGGTTTTGTGCCCTTTCCAAAATGTTATCTTCAAAGCTTTACCTTATTTTCTTGGGACTCGGGAAGAACACGAGGCGTCTTCCCGGAGCCCGACACAACATGACTCGACTGTGTACCAGTCCTTGCTATAATGACGCCGATCCAGCTTCTTTCTGCTTCAGTCCTGCACTTACGCTTCAAACGCGTCACTCGCACACAGTTCAGCCAACCTAACAGGGGGACGAAACAACTCGTGCTTCCGAGTGCACAATGGAGTGCAATATGTTCCAAGTTGGCATCATTGGTTACTGTCCAACTGAGCATTGCCAAGCGTAGTGGTTTACTGCGCTTTGGCCCAATGCGATGTTGCCGGTTGGTTGACGACTCTGCAAGTTTAGCGTGAAAATTGAAGCTTTTCACATTTCCCACAGGGCTGTCCACTGTTAGTGGGGGTACACAAAGTTCAGTTGATGGTCCAATTCCAGATTTGGAAATAAATGGTAGGGGGAACAAGGGTTTTCTTAATTCCCTTAGGGTTACACAATCTGAAGGGATGTACAATCACAAGTCCAGAGTTTTGCAAGGTTTAGGTCCAAGGTTGGAAGAATAAATCCTCCCAGGTTTGAATGTCAATTTGTTCCTTGTGACTATGCAATTGGCACACTGATGGCAAACCTGACCTGTCATGCCATCATGGAGAGCCTTGATTAGATCTACAAATCGCTGAGGGCAACCAAACCGCTTCAGCACAGCCCACATGGCTGGTCTTGGAACCGAATCAAATGCCTTTTCCAAGTCATAAAAGACTAAGAAGAGTGGATTCTGTTGTTCTCTACATTTTTCTTGTAGCTGTCTCACACATAAAATCAAGTCAATTGTGCTTCTGGAAGCTCTAAATCAGCTCTAAATCCACATTGTGACTCTGGGAGGATCTTCTCAGAGATAACCTTGAGGCGGTTAAGTAGAATTCTTGCAAGAATCTTCCCCACAATTGATAGCAGTGATATACCACAGAAGTTGCCACAAACACTGCGATCATCCTTTTTAAAGATAGTGACGATAGTGGCATTATTTAGGTCTCCAGGTACCTCTCTTGATTCCCATATTCTGAGGATAAGGGTGAAAATCCTTGTTTTGAGGGAATGACCTATTAGTTCCAGAGGGATGTTATTTGGGCCAGGTGCTTTTCTGGGTTTCAATTGGCTGAGAGCTGCACTGAAATCATGATAAGTAGAAGGTACTGCCAACCACAGTTGTTCAGGTTGTTGCGGCACATCACAAAGAAAGTCTTCAGCAGCTGCTGATGGACGATGTAGGAGATAGGAGAAGTGCTCCTTCCAGCGTTCCAAGATTTCTTGACTGTCAGTAAAGGTAGTAGAATTAGCAGCGCTTTTCCGTGCCTCTGATGATGAGCGAGATGGTCCATATATTTCCTTGAGTACGGCATAGAAGTTCCTCAAGTCTCGAGCATCCGATAGTCTTTGCAGTTCCTGAGCCTTCTGTTGCCACCAAGTATTTTTAATCTGCCTTATCTGCATCTGGCATTTACCCTTGAGTTCCAGTAGTTTATCTCTCTTTGTGTTGGATGTTGGTTCTTGAAGATGGGCAGGATAGGCATTCCTTTTGGCATTGATGAGAGACAAAATTTCCTCATTGTTGTCATCAAACCAGTTTTGTCTTTTCCACACTATAAAGCCAATGGTTTCCTCAGCTGACTGTGTGATACCTTCTGTAGTGTGGCCCATTCTTGCTTAATGTCATTTGTTACTGGGTTTTCTGATAACTGGGTGACGATCCTGTTTCCAAAATGTTTATACATGGATTCATCCTGAAGTTTGGATGTATTAAACTTCTTTCTTGGCAAATTTTTGATGTTCCTAGGTGGTTTAGGTCTGATGGATATCCTGAGCTTACATATAAGAAGTTTATGATCTGTCCAACAATCGTCTATATTCCTTGCTGTTCTGGTAATAAGGGTGTCCTTCTTATCACATTGCCGGGTAATGATATAATCAAGAATGTGCCAATGTTTGGAACGAGGATGCATCCACGTGGTTTTGAAGCGGTTTAGGAAGCCGGAACTGCGTGTTGGTAATGAAAATTTTGTGTTCTGCACAAAGACCAAGAAGCAACAGTCCATTGGGATTACATTTTCCAAGTTCCTGTTTGCCCATCACATTATTCCATAGCCTGTGATCGTTCCCAACTCTGGAATTGAAGTCACCGAGGAGCAAGAGTTGATCTGCAGATGGTACCTTGGAGATGATTTCACTTAGCTGATTATAGAACTGAGCCTTTACTTCATCATCAGAATCTAAGGTAGGAGCATAGGCAGAGATGAGTGTCATAAAGGAACCTCCTGTGAATGGTATGCGGAGAGTCATGAGTCTTTCGCTGATTGCAATGGGCGTAAGTTGGTGATAATTTACCAGTTCGGTCTTTACAGCGAAGCCCACACCATGAATACGACATTCACCCTCCTCCTTTCATAACTCACGAGTGAATCACCTGAGAAGCATAATGTACCCCCTTGATGTTCTGCGAAGAGACTGCTATAAATGTCCATGAAGTTTGAATGTTTTTGTAAAGTAAACCTGGCGAATATTGCTTAGTTATAATCAGCTGGATGTCTCAATACTGATATTATGAGTGCAGCACAGCATCGGTCACCCTCCTGTGTTGTAAAAGGAAAAGGAAGGAAGCTTGTAGTTTAACGTGACCGTTAATTCCAGTGTTGTAAAGTTAAAGAGTGGTGTATTACTAAGAACATAAAAGTTGGACTCATTTTAAAGAGGATAATTAAATCAGAATGATACTGCACGCTATTGTACATCACACAGGAATGATATTTACAGAGCGGAATCAATTGATGGAAGTAAATTCTCTTTTACCTTGTAATTTTAACCTTACCAATTTTAGAAATACTGTAACTTTTAATCATTGTGATACCGTAATATCATTATAGATAATGGTGGTGATTGTGACAAGATGTAGTTACCATCTATATTTTCATGGACTAAATGAAGGGCTCAGAGCCAGAGTAGCCACAGTATCATCAAAGTGAGAAAACAAATAAGCATTTGTTATATCTCAGTTTTTCTTGTGAAATTCAGTACAGAAAACATGTTGAATAATGTACACACTTGACGTAAAAATATACTGCAATTACTAGTCCCAAATAAAATAGGCTTCTTTAGCGCTGTGAACAAAAAAAATCAGTCTTATGTTAGGCATTTGCAAGAATGAAATTATGTATTTCTCACGACCGCTCAATACCAAATGGGGTTTATCAGCTAACTAGCTAACAACGTGAGAGATACGGTTTTCGAAAATCTGCGGACAAAGCTTTTCCAGACCCTAAAGCCGTATACATTCAATGGTTGACAATAGGCTGTGGCCCCAGGAGGGATCATCAGTCGTATGTGCTCTTAACTTTCTAACGATTATTGTCCAGAAGGAGTGGCGCACTGCCCGACGGTACATGCTGTTGGTAAACATTATGAAACCAATCCTTCAATTGTGCGGATCCCATTTTGCCAGATTTTGTAGGAACAATGTAAATATTGTTATGTACAAACATAGTTTCTTTCACCCTTTTTCCAAACACACCTTTTGGTTCTTTCAGAGTTATGAAGAGAAGTCCAAGTAGCTTGCTGGCTGCTGTTACTGTTGGCATTATTGTATAACTGTGCATTGTGGCCCCCACTGATTGCACTTTGGAGCAAACCGTTTTCGACCCTTTTATAGCCAGTGTCCTACCCGAACACATCTCCAAATTGAACCCACCTTGATCACTATTACATACGTTCCCAGGGCCGAGAGAATCAAGAACCGATGTAACCTCTTCTACGAATATTTCTGCTGCTGACATAATATCCATTTCTCGATGGGCATTCTTTGATGACGTCACAGTTGTTATTTTTCGTGAAATGATATTTTAGCGATCCTTAAAGTGCTGCACCCAGGAATGGCTGGCTTTAAACCCTGTACATTTTACGTCCTGTGCAGCTAGCATAGCCCATTGCTGAATTGTCACGTCATGTATTACTTGATTATTCTGATGGGTAATGTCAAATTGGGCTTTTACGACACATGTTATTCTCCTCAATTTGTCGCGGCGGGTGCCACCCCTTTTCACTTGCTCTGCCCACAATTGTAAATCTTTCTTGCTTTTTAAACGGTGGAACTTACTTTTTACCGACGAAAAGGAAAGCCTCTTACCGCTTTTCCAATAATCAACAGCATTTTGTTTGTATTTCATACCTACAGCTTCGTCTGACACTTTCCTGGTTGAGCTATCGGTGGCAGTCCAAATATTATCGTCATCAGAGTTGTTGGTGTTACTGGTATTACTGTCATCCGGTAGCTCGTGTGTGGCAACAGTAAGAGTAGAATAGGTTTCCACGTTCATAGTACTGTTTTCTATACAACCAGTTATGATACCCATAAATATCAATAAGCAAAACAAATAAACACACTTGTTATATACAAGAGACGAAAGCCAGATAGGCACAAAACCATCAATATGGCCTACCATCCGAACTATCCCACAGGTCCTGTTCTTGAATGCTGAGAGGTCTTTCCATATTCTTCCTCCAGACAACACATGACTTTTGCAATGTTAATATTCATGGGACACTCTCCGTATACGGATATAAGCGTATGCCGGGTCTGTCTTCTCTCATTCGGTGACTGTACGCCGTAGGCCGGGAAGCACAGTACTGTTGGGAAGAAACCTCTGATGCAGCCAATGAAGCTCTTTAAATGTGTAAATCTTAATTTTTCATCTAGTGCAAAGGGAAGTTAATTTCCGAAAGATTCTTCGTCACAGTTCTGCCTAGTTGGGCTCACGAAACGTATCTGCAAAGTTCCAGCAGGATCTGCGATTCCCCGGTTCAGAGACTTCCCTTGTAAGTTAACCTTTGTTTCCTAAAATCAACTTAACTTATTGCTCACTGACATTTGCTTGCCATCCAATATCTTCCTCTTTGGTTTCCTGAAATAATTAAAGCCATTCTCTGATTCTGATTGAAGTAGGCCTACATGAAAATATGCTGTGCCAAAGAAATCTAAGCAACATAACAATAACCACAATAGTTAATAGTAGACTGTACTTACCTACACTATCATCAGTACCATTTTTCAGTCTGTGGGTTTCATCATAATCGTATAAATTCTAATCCCATACAAACCTAGCAGAATATGAACGAGTGCAAACTCGCATGCCAACTTAGCTTATGATCACCATATTGTCGTAATGATAATTTACTGTTCAGATATTACAGTATATGCGGTCTATGTAAATACACTGAAGAAAATGGAAATTGCAACACCATGAAGGCATTGGTCGTTTGTGTTGATTTTCAAGATATGGAACAATGCCATGTAGGTATGTAAGCGATCAAAGTTTCATACCCATTGGATTGTTGCTACAGGTCTCCCCACATGATTGGTCGCAGAGGAATCAACTCCAGTATACGGACTCTGGTGTAGCGTAGTTGACTTGCAGTCTGTGCAGTGAAGTGTTCCCCGTCAAACATGCCTCGACGACAGAGAAGAGCACGCTATCAACAACTGTCGCCGTTTGAGAGGGCTCGGATAATTGGGCTGTGTGAGGCTGGATTATCGCTAAGGACTGTCGCTGCACGTGTTGGCCGACAGGCATCTACGGTACAACGTGTATGGCAGCAGTGGTCAAATGAAGGTACCCACACTCGTAGACCTTGCACAGGCCCAGCACGACAGACAACTGTGAGAGAGGATCACCGCAGCATTCGGATGGCCCAGATGGAACCCCATGCAACAGCAGCACAAATTCGAGCAGCTGTGACACCCCAAGTTACACAACAAACAGTTGGTAATCGCCTGCGTGCAGCTGGCTTACGATCCCGTGTCCCTGCAGAAGGTGTTCCATTGACCCCACAACAGCGACGTGTAAGGCTGGCCTGGTGTCGAGAACGATCGACGTGGATCGACGAATGGCATAGGGTCGTCTTTAGTGATGAATCGCGCTTCTGTCTTGCCCGCAGTGATCGCCGGAAGCGTGTGCGCCGACGTACCGGGAAGAGGGGCCGCCCAGACCTTATTGTCGAGAGGCTCACAGGGCCAACACCAAGCATTATGGTCTGGGGAGCTCTTGGCTTTAATGTGAAATCACAATTAGTGCTTGTTGAGGGCACTATGATTGCTCGACAGTACGTTGATAGGGTACTCAATCCAGTGGTTGTCCCTATGATGGCGAACATTGCTAATGGGATGTTTCAGCAGGACAATGCCCGGGTTCACACTGCACCCATCTCCAGAGAAGCTCTCCACGACATCACAACCTTAGAATGGCCCGCCAGATCCCCGGACCTCAGTCCTATTGAGCATGTGTGGGACATGATGGGTCGACAACTGGCCAACCGTCCTCAGCCACCCACAACTCTGGAACAACTGACCCATGCAGTGCAGCAAGCATGGGCCACAATTCCTCAGGAAGCAATCCAGGGCCTTATTGACTCCATGCCTCGCCAAATTCATCAATGTATTGCAGCTCGTGGTGGGCACATCCTGTATTGATTGTTGTCCAAACTTGCAGTCAGAGGGACCTGAAAGTGTAATCATCGAATCACAACCGAACACTCGTCCTGCATGTTCAATGTAGCACCACTCCTGGGTGTTGCAATTTCCATTTTCTTCAGTGTATACAGTATTATTTTCTAATGCAGTTTAATTTTATTTTACTTGCATATTGTTAAAAATTTAATTTTTATTGAAACTACTTTTGTTTGATGTGTACTGTTTTTTCTTGTGTGCAGATTTCCATTCCATGTGCCTAGTAGGATGGGTGTTGCGCAACTGCTGCGCTTTCTTTATGAGACGTTCATTTGGAAGTGACAAACTCTACTGGGCAGTATTTCGAGAATACATTAATCTACTGATAACTGAAAATGACGCCCCTCTCGAATTTTTCATAGAAGGAACACGTAGTAGATCTGGCAAATCACTACCACCCAAATTTGGTAAGTATAGCTAATGCTTAAATTTGAGATTGCTTCTAATGTCTGATATATCTAGGAATTTTATTACTGTCGGTAAATTTTAAAGATATCGGTGATATTGGTAGTAGAAGTCTTGGATCCCACTTTGAAATTTAATTGCATTTTAATCATACTTGCTTTCATGAAAGGTATAAGATTGCTCTGCAAGGCTAAGAGTGAGAGCAAATAATGTACATTTACTCACAGTTGGATGCTCCTGAGTTCTTCAGGAAGTTCACTAGAGTTGCTGTAATGCACTCAAAATACAGTCACAATTCCTGGTTGCTGAATTCTGTATTATATTTATGTATTGTTCTACATTTAATTTTGTTTTAAACTATTTTTGTTTGATGTAGAAAGTGTTAGCTAACAATGGAAGGAGTTTCGTTAACTCACTGGGGTCGGTCCAACTTCTTTCCATTCTGTATTCCTCAATCAAGAGAACCTTAGCTGTGCACTGAGAAATTTCCGTAGTTTTAGTTGTTCAGGAAGTGTACTTCAGCTTTATATAATTGGAAATTATGTTTCTATCTTGACATATCAGAAGAAAGGACAGAAACAAGAGATCAACCCTCTTCCTTCGTCTCTGAGTACTAAATTTACACGTTAAGTTAGATGTATCCTCACCATAGAGATTTCTAATAGTTTGAATGAGACTAGACAGCTTGTGTCTACTAATCTGGGGCATAAATATCTCAATCAAACAATGTGCTACTTCCTATTATTTACAAGGTGGCAAATCTCCATGAAAATATTGGGATATAGCAGTCATTTCTCCCTTTTTTTAAATCTTTCTTCCAGAGTTTGGATCACTCTATCCTATTGTACTGTATTTACAGTCAAAAATCTATCAAAGACATTTGTAGAGCTAGTCCAAGAACAACTCAAATAAAGCTTGCATGGTGTAATGTGACATGATCACAAGTGCCTCAAATACCGGTATATGCTAGGGCTCAAAATGCAAAAGACAAGATTCAGAAATAAGTTTTAGGATAAAACATCCTTTTTCATGATATGCCGGTCCTAATCTGGTGGAAATGGTTGCTAATCTTAAATAATACAACATTCCTGGAAAAGAAACATCCTACTGGACAGTCCTAGAAACTTTCCAACCAGGATCCTATTGTGTCATATGCACATACTGTATTTCCTAGCATAATCGTCGCACCCCACTTTTCAAACACTGAAATAGGTTTATAAAATTTAATTGCATAATTGTCGCATAGCATATTCGTTTTTGTGCGCCAGTCAGTTGCACATGGAGCCGCGGCTTTATAATCTGGCGTGATCTTGTCAGAAGAAAGTTATCTCGTCTTTAAGCCTGCGGGCTATGAACCATGACACAAGCGGCCAGCATTGTAACTTAGCACATTCCGCGAGCTTATAATCTGGCGTGATCTTGTCAGAAGAAAGTTATCTCGTCTTTAAGCCTGCGGGCTATGAACCATGACACAAGCGACCAGCATTGTAACTTAGCACATTCCGCGAGCTTATAATCTGGCGTGATCTTGTCTTAAGAAAGTTATCTCGTCTTTAAGCCTGCGGGCTATGAACCATGACACAAGCGGCCAGCATTGTAACTTAGCACATTCCGCGAGCTTATAATCTGGCGTGATCTTGTCAGAAGAAAGTTATCTCGTCTTTAAGCCTGCGGGCTATGAACCATGACACAAGCGGCCAGCATTGTAACTTAGCACATTCCGCGAGCTTATAATCTGGCGTGATCTTGTCAGAAGAAAGTTATCTCGTCTTGAAGCCTGCGGGCTATGAACCATGACACAAGCGACCAGCATTGTAACTTAGCACATTCCGCGAGCTTATAATCTGGCGTGATCTTGTCAGAAGAAAGTTATCTCGTCTTGAAGCCTGCGGGCTATGAACCATGACACAAGCGGCCAGCATTGTAACTTAGCACATTCCGCGAGCTTATAATCTGGCGTGATCTTGTCAGAAGAAAGTTATCTCGTCTTTAAGCCTGCGGGCTATGAACCATGACACAAGCGACCAGCATTGTAACTTAGCACATTCCGCGAGCTTATAATCTGGCGTGATCTTGTCAGAAGAAAGTTATCTCGTCTTTAAGCCTGCGGGCTATGAACCATGACACAAGCGGCCAGCATTGTAACTTAGCACATTCCGCGAGCTTATAATCTGGCGTGATCTTGTCAGAAGAAAGTTATCTCGTCTTTAAGCCTGCGGGCTATGAACCATGACACAAGCGACCAGCATTGTAACTTAGCACATTCCGCGAGCTTATAATCTGGCGTGATCTTGTCAGAAGAAAGTTATCTCGTCTTTAAGCCTGCGGGCTATGAACCATGACACAAGCGACCAGCATTGTAACTTAGCACATTCCGCGAGCTTATAATCTGGCGTGATCTTGTCAGAAAAAAGTTATCTCGTCTTTAAGCCTGCGGGCTATGAACCATGACACAAGCGACCAGCATTGTAACTTAGCACATTCCGCGAGCTTATAATCTGGCGTGATCTTGTCAGAAGAAAGTTATCTCGTCTTTAAGCCTGCGGGCTATGAACCATGACACAAGCGGCCAGCATTGTAACTTAGCACATTCCGCGAGCTTATAATCTGGCGTGATCTTGTCAGAAGAAAGCAGTCAAACTTCACTTATACGGTTTCTAGGGGGGCAAAGGAAAAACGTATAAGTGTGAAAAACTCGTAAATGAAAGTCGGTAAATAAAAACTGCCAAATGTATGTGACAATATGGGTTATAGTTAAAAAGTGCTCGACAAGAAATAATAATACGATAACTATAATCGGCAATATGTAACGACACAACTACAAGAGAAATGCCCCCGATGAAGAAAGAAACAACAGCAACATACAAAGAAAATTGAGTCACTTTAAGAAGTAGTCGGTTATCTTGTCTTGTTTTTGGTGGCTTATGTAGTCGTCGAATGATGCCCCCTCTTCCAGTTTCCTCCATTCACAGCAGTTATCTGGAACATGGATCATCAATACTATCATCGAGCAATGGGCATTGAAGATAAATGTGGAGAAGAGTAAAACAGTGGTGGTGAGTAGAGATAAGAAAGAAAGAAGAGGAGTAATCAAAGTAGGAGATTAGACATTGGAAGTGGTGAAACACTTCAAATACTTAGGAAGTGAACTGACTGAAGATGGAAGGCTAGATTTGGAAATTAGCAGAGAATACAACTCGTGAGTGCTTTCTACCAACAGGTACGGGGACTAGTATGGAACAAGGATATACCAATTAAGGCTAAAGAAGTTATGTACAAGGCATATTATGTTCCTATAATGACATATTAAGCAGAAACTTGGACAATGACTAAGAGGGATGAGAGCAGAGTACAGGGAGCTGAGATGAATTCCTGAGAAGTAGGGTCCAGAAAACGAGGAGGGACAGAGTGAGAAATGAAGATACATACGGAAAGAACTGGGAGTACAGAAACTAAATGACAAACTGGAGCAAAACAGATTGAGATGGTTTGGACATGTCAAACGGATGAATGAAGTAAGGCTACCAAGACGAGCACTGGAACGACGGATGACAGGGAAGAGAGGACGAGGAAGACCAAGAATGCGTTGGATGGACTCTGTGAAGAATAGCATTAGAAAACGGAACCTGGATTGGAACACCGTGTCAGAAGAGGAATGGTGGAAAGACAGAACAAAGTGGAGAGGAACCATATTTGCCCCCAGCCAGTGTCAACTAGAAAAGGGGAAATGAACATGATGATGATGAATGATCACAATGATGGAACTTACTGTCGGATTTTTTATTATGGATACTCGAGTTTAGGCCTTACTTACAACCAAACCCACATACCTATTGAAAAACGAGTTATGCCAATATTTTCCTTGTTTAATTCTGCGCTAGACTATATAAGCCAATTATTTTCAAGTTTATTAATTATTTATTTATTTGTGGTTGTATGAAAAATTGTCCGTGTTTTTGACGTCTTTTCTAGGAACCGCTCACTTAAAACTATATACATGGAAAACTATTTGGCTGAGGGTAATGAAATTTTTATATGTGATAGGCACAAGTATTGGTAGTGCAAATCTCAAGTTTCAATTTTTTTCATCTACCCAATAAAAAGTTCTTATACTTTTTCTGACGTAACGTTTTCTTAGTCCAGGATAAACGTACAGCAGGAAACTTGGTCTCATTTTGAAGCTCTCATTCGTGATTATCGGAAACTACGACCACTGTAAACGTACAGTGTGATGACGAATTTATGAAGAGTAATATTAATGGTAGGTTTTGTGCGATCTGGCCCGTGCGATTAAAAGCTGGCGAGCCGGTGAATTCGAGTGCAGCGTTGCCGGGCAGTTGTGTAACGGATTGCGACCTAGCTATGTCCACATGCTATTTTCAGTATTCCTGTTTACTACTTATAGGCCACATCACATCCAAATGCCTCAGAGACCACCATTGTCTAAGGGCGAACTTGCGCTAACATATTACAAAATGGTAGAAGTATGGAAGCAATGAATATTTTATGCCGAGAAGCCTTGCGTACCGTTGCTCCTCAACTCTGGAAACAATGTATTAAACACGCTAAAATAATTGAAGACCACTACAGGGAGACAGATGGCCTGTCTGAAAATGTCCCTCATTTCGAGCCGGTCATAATTAACATGAATGACAGCAGTTCTGATTCATCAGAACAGAGCCATTCTTCAGACGAAGAATACTGACTGAATTAAATATTGTAAAGATGTTATGTAAATAATGTAAATAGCCCATGTAAAAATTGTGTAGTCTGACATTTCCAAATTAGGAAGGCAAACCATGTTTAAACCTGCCATTGAAGGTCCGAATCTCTTGTGTGAAAAAGTTGATGAAATGAAATTTGTACGAGGAAAGAAAATAAAAGGTTGAAAGGAAACTTAAAGCAGTGTTCGTTCGTTGCGAGCCGCGACGACTGCAACTTAACGCTGCACCGGATTTCACAAGCCCGCTCGCTTTTAATCGCAAAGGCCAGAACGCACAAAACCTCCCATTAATATTACTCTTCATAAATTCGTCATCACACTGTACGTTTACAGTGGTCGTAGTTTCCGATAATCACGAATGAGAGCTTCAAAATGAGACCAAGTTTCCTGCTGTACGATTATCCTGGACTGAGAAAACGTTACGTCAGAAAAAGTATAAGAACTTTTTATTGGATAGTTGAAAAAATTGATACTTGAGATTTACACTACCAATACTTGTGCCTATCACATATAAAAATCTCATTACCCTCAGCCAAGCAGTTTTCCAGGTATATAGTTTTAAGTGAGCGGTTCCTAGAAAAGACGTCAAAAACACGGACAATTTTTCATCCAACCACAAATAAATATTTAATAAACTTGAAAATAATTGGCTTATATAGTCTCATCACCATCATCATCAGCTTTAACTCGAATCCGAGTATAAATCTTCTTCCTTCAGTCCAGTTTGTGGATGTGTTTACGGTGACTAAAGAGTCCAATCCTGGCATGGAACAAGCGACCACACAAGTCACATAGTATTGCTGGAGGAGGACGTGGTTGGGCTGCTCGAAGTTTCCTAGCTTGACGCTTGGCCTCTTCATGTATGCGTCGATCCCTTTCAAACGTCTTTACAGTATCCGAGATGGTACGGCGCCAAGTTGAGCGGTCTTCAGCCAGCATGTCCCAGGTTTGTGAATCAAGACCTGTCAATTTCAGGGTCTGCTTAAATTGGTCCTTGTAGCGCCTCTTAGGACCACCATGAGGTCTGGTGCCATAGCATAACTCACCATATAGCATTTGACGAGGTAATCTCACATCATCCATCCGATGGACATGACCAATCCATCTAAATTGGTGACCTATTATGGATGATTCTATGCTGTTGATTTGAGCCTTTTCCAGAACAGCAATATTGGTAATGCGGTCTTCCCATTTAATCCTCAGGATTGATCGAAGTTTTTGTAGGTGGAAACGCTCAAGCTTCCTAAGATCACGTCGGTAAAGGGTCCACGTTTCACAGCCATACAACAATGTAGAAATGACTACTGCTTTGTACACCATAAGCTTTGTACTCATGGATAGATCTTTATTCATGAAGACCCGGTGCGCTAATCGTCCATATGCTGCATGGGCTGCGCCAATTCTCTTATCCACATCCTGCTCACAGGTACAGCTCACAGAAATGGTACTGCCCAGGTACGAGAAGTGGTCAACCTGTTCTAATGGCAAATTTGAAATGGAGATATTGAACTGAGGAAGAGGTGTGCCTGGTGAAGGTTGTGCCAAGACTTTAGTCTTATTGACATTTATGGTAAGACCAAAGCGATCACATGCACTTTTGTAACAGTTAACTGACTCTTGCAGCTCTTCTGGTGTGAGAGTTGGTGACGCAGCATCATCTGCATACAACATGTTAGTAACCGTAGTAACCTGAGTTTTCCTCAAGGAGCGGAGACGAGTTAGGTTGAAAAGCCCTCCATCAAAACGATACTTGACCTCCACACCTGGGATGTTTGTGGGTGAATCATAAAGCATTGCAGCCAAGTACAGCGCAAAAAGCGTTGGAGCCAGTACACATCCTTGTTTCAGTCCATGGGTAACGGGAAATTCATCGGACATCTTATTCTGATGGCAAACCTGACCTGTCATGCCATCATGGAGAGCTTTGATTAGATCCTCAAAACGCTGAGGGCAACCAAACCGCTTCAGCACTGCCCACATGGCTGGTCTTGGAACCGAATCAAATGCCTTTTCCAAGTCATAAAAGACTAAGAAGATTGGATTCTGTTGTTCTCTACATTTTTCTTGTAGCTGTCTCACACAGAAAATCAAGTCAATTGTGCTTCTGGAAGTTCTAAATCCGCATTGTGACTCTGGGAGGATCCTCTCAGAGATAACCTTGAGGCGGTTAAGTAGAATTCTAGCAAGAATCTTCCCCACAATTGATAGCAGTGATATACCACGGTAGTTGCCACAAACACTGCGATCACCCTTTTTAAAGATAGTGACGATAGTGGCATTCTTTAGTTCTCCAGGTACCTTCCTTGATTCCCATATTCTGAGGATAAGGATGAAAATTCTTGTTTTGAGGGAATGACCTCCGGCTTGAATTAGTTCCAGTGGGATGTTATCTGGGCCAGGTGCTTTTCTGGGTTTCAATTGGGTGAGAGCTGCACTGAATTCATGATAAGTAGGAGGTACTGCCAACCACAGTTGTTCAGGTTGTTGCGGCACATCACAGAGGAAGTCTTCAGCAGCTTCTGATGGGCGATTTGGGAGATTGGAGAAGTGCTCCTTCCAGCGTTCCAAGATTTCTTGACTATCAGTAAAGGTAGTAGAATTATCAGCGCTTTTCAGTGTACCAGATGATGAGTGAGATGGTCCATATATTTCCTTGAGTACGGCATAGAAGTTCCTCAAGTCTCGAGCATCCGATAGTCTCTGCAGTTCCTGAGCCTTCTGTTGCCACCAAGTATTTTTAATCTGCCTTATCTGCGTCTGGCATTTACCCTTGAGTTCCAGTAGTTTATCTCTCTTTGTGTTGGAAGTTGGGTCTTGAAGATGGGCAAGATAGGCATTCCTTTTGGCATTGATGAGAGACAGAATTTCCTCATTGTTGTCATCAAACCAGTCTTGTCTTTTCCGCACTATAAAACCAATGGTTTCCTCAGCTGACTGTGTGATAATCTTCTGTAATGTGGCCCATTCTTGCTGAATATCATTTGTTACTGGGTTTTCTGATAACTGGGTGACGATCCTGTTTCCAAAATGTTTGTACATGGATTCATCCTGAAGTTTGGATGTATTAAACTTCTTTCTTGGCAAATTTTTGATGTTCCTAGGTGGTTTAGGTCTGATGGATATCCTGAGCTTACATATAAGAAGTTTATGATCTGTCCAACAATCGTCTATATTCCTTGCTGTTCTGGTAATAAGGGTGTCCTTCTTATCACATTGCCGGGTAATGATATAATCAAGAATGTGCCAATGTTTGGAACGAGGATGCATCCACGTGGTTTTGAAGTGGTTTAGGAAGCCGGAACTGTGTGTTGGTAATGAAAATTTTGTGTTCTGCACAAAGACCAAGAAGCAACAGTCCATTGGGATTACATTTTCCAAGTCCCTGTTTGCCCATCACATTATTCCATAGCCTGTGATCGTTCCCAACTCTGGAATTGAAGTCACCGAGGAGCAAGAGTTGATCTGCAGATGGTACCTTGGAGATGATTTCACTTAGCTGATTATAGAACTGAGCCTTTACTTCATCATCAGAATCTAAGGTAGGAGCATAGGCAGAGATGAGTGTCATAAAGGAACCTCCTGAGAGTGGTATGCGGAGAGTCATGAGCCTTTCGCTGATTGCAATGGGCGTAAGTTGGTGATAATTTACCAGTTTGGTCTTCACAGCGAAGCCCACACCATGAATACGACATTCACCCTCATCCTTTCCTTTCCAGAAGATGGTATATCCTGTTCCAGATTCAGTAATCTTGCCTTCAGCAGACAGCCTAGTTTCACTGAGAGCAGCAATGTCAACGTTGAGTCTTGATAACTCATGGGTTACGAGAGCTGACCTTCTCTCAGGTCTAATGTTATTGTCAAAATCAAGCAAGGTTCTGATGTTCCATGATCCAATTATCAAATTGTGATTCTTTACTGTTTTTGAGTTTCGACCGCATGAGGGGTGACCTGCTGAGTGCGGTTGCCCAGCCGGACCAAGATTGTGACTTCCGATGTTTAGCCCACCTTTTCTAGGGCCTTCCCCATGTGGGGTGGGCAGCGGTGATCCTAAATAGGCCTGCCCAAACACAGATGCAGGACCGAATTCCTGAGTAGTCACAGAGTCTCCGGAAGACGACCATCACACATCTGCTGCCAACGTGCTGGTCCGAACTAGGGGCTTCCAGTTACACCCATAACCTGCCCCCACCGTCCATATCCCATCGCCGTTGGACTTTGAAAAGTGACGTTCGGAAGAAGTGCCACTGGCGCAGAATTAAACCAGGAAAATATTGGTATAACTCGTTTTTCAATAGGTCTGTTGGTTTGGTTGTAATTAAGGCCTAAACTCGAGTATCCATAATAAAAAATCCGATGGTAGCCAGGTAGCCAGTTTATCTCACTTTGCATGAAGATTTAGAACTTTGTTAAAATGACAAACTTTGAAATCATAAATATCTCCCTTATTATGCATTTTATGATAAAATAGCACGAGACACAAACATAATGTTGCCTATAACTTTTGTTGTGTTAGTTATTCTTGTTTCAAGGGGTGGAGCAGTGAGGTCATTTGTTATGTTTAATATCTATAAGACTATTATTTACAAAGATATTTGTGTTTTAGTTTCCAAAAATGTACGGCCACCCCATTAGGCACTTATGCTAAATAATTTGTAGAATAGTTTTATTTTGGGCGTGCCTTCAACTGTACTTACGAATGTTCATGTAATTTGTTCCAATAGTTTTGACACCAATCCATAACAAAACGACAAAATTCAAACTGATTGTATATTTGGCCATTATTCACCTCATCCGGTATAAATACAAAGTTTAACCAAAAATTCCAAATGTTCAGACAGAAAACTTAATTTATTTACCAAGATAAACGGCAGTGGTGAATGATTACATCCTTGCCTCACTCTCGTAACAACATTAAACCAAGAACTCATTCTACCATCAACTCTCACTGCAGCCCGATTATCAACACAAATGCTTTTGATTGCCTGTAGCAGCCTTCCCAGCATACCATAGCCCTTCAAGGTACTCAAGATCTTTTCCCTCAGTATTCTATCGTACCCTATTCCTCTCGTAGCTTTTCTCAATAACTTGACGCTTACTAAAACTTGATCCTGACATCCTCATTGTGGGCTCATCCATCTTTTCTATGATCCCCGAGTACACTTTGCCCAGTACTCTTATCAAAGAAATGCCTCTGTAATTATTGCAGTCTTTCTTGTTTTTGTAAGCCTCTGTGGCTTAGGCGGCAGCACGCTGGCCTGTCACCTCTGGGCCCGGGGTTCAAATCACGGTCACTCCATGTGAGATTTGTGCTGGACAAAGTGGAGGCAGAAAGGTTTTTCTCTGGGTACTCCGGTTTTCCCTGTCAAAATTTCATTCCAGCAACACACTCCACTTTCATTCATCTGTCAATCGTTTAATCATTGCTCCAGGGGAGTGCGACAGGCCTCGGCAGCCAGCACAGTTCATATCCTCGCCGCTAGATGGAGGCTTCATTCATTCCATTCCCTGACCCAGTCGGTCGACTGGAAGCAAGCTGTGGATTTTCATTTACTGCTTTTGTCCAGTCAGAGGGTACATTTCCTAAAACTCGTGCCAAGTCGAACATCTTATGCAACCATTTCTGTCCTGCATTCCCACTATAATGTACCATTTCTGGCCTAATTTCATCCACCCCTGCTGCTTTGTGACATTGTAGTTTACTTCCTCAACCGTGATCCTGCTTCCGTCCTCACTCTCCTCTTGAATAATCTCAAAATCTGTCACATTGCCTGATAGGTCTCCATTTACATTTAGCAAGTCCGCCTCACTGCGTGGCGGTTAGCCTTCTTGGCTGTCACTGTGGAGGCCCGGGTTTGATTCCTGGCTCTGCCAAAGAAATGTAAGTCTGGTCTGAGGACTGGAACAGGGTGCACATAGCCTTGTGAGGCCAAAATAGAAGTGGTTCCTACCTGAGCCCTCCCCACTTCTACTCCAGGTACCTTACTTACTACCCATCACAGTGACCCAGGTTATCAGCCAAGTACGATGTCCCCAAGTCCCTAAAAAATCAACAACATTTAGCAACTTTTCCCAGTATTCTTGCCATCTTTTCAGTGCTTCCCTGGCATCTACAATGAGGTTCCCAGAATTATCCAAAGCACTACTAATTTCTCTTTTTCCGTCATTTCTAAGATTCTTTGGACACTCCAAAAAGGCTTTCCTGCTGTTAGACGTAACGTTTTCAATTTATGTCTATATTGCTCACATTATTTGTTTGGTTCTGCCCTTTCCACTATATAAAGCTCTCTGTAGGCCAGTTTCCTTGTATGGAGCCATTTTCTTAAGCCTTCACTTTACTTTTACAAGTCAACTTCACTGTCATTCCAACAGGATGTTAGCTTTTTCCTGTCTTTACACTGTTGCTACTTCTAGTACTGGATCCCTGTATCCTGACAACTCGTTTCAATGCCCTGAAATTCTTAACTGCCTACTCTTCTGAATTTCTCTCCAATCATTTGCAGGTATTTCTTTATCCTGGAGATTTTCATTCCCAATCCGTCTGCAAACAGACCTCACTTTCTGTACTGTAGGCCTAACTATGCTTAATTCACAGAAAATTATTTTTTAGCTGTTTTATTAAAAAAGCCAATTCCTTATTAATTTTTTTTATCTGGGGATCTCCTTATGCTTCAAGAATGAGTTCACAACAGATAAGCCTGTGCTAGCAGTAAACCTTTCCCATTTGTATTCATTTTCATATCATTACCCTACTCACCCATTCTTATACCCCTCAGTTCTGTTTCCTATCCTAGCATTGCAATCCCCCATCAGTACCACATCAGTCAGTGCTTTATAAATCTGTCTACTTTGCCCGTTCCGCCCCTTCACAGGGAGTGTACATTGAAAGTATCCTGTCCCGAGTGTCTGAGATTTTCAAACTATCCCTGTTTACTTACCTCGCAGAAACTGTGTTACCTTCCAAAGTTCTCTTGTTATACAGCCCTACTCCCCACCTTGCCCTTCCTCCACGCCAATTTTGTACTTTTGTTTAAATCACATTTTTGTTTTTTAAACGTGCGCTATTGCAGGAATTTCGTACAAATTTTATATGAGTGGTCCCTACTATCATATGAACATTGTAGTTTACTCGTGTGGTGCTTCGGATATATTGTGACATTTATGCCAATAATAGTAGAAGAAGAATCACAGTAACAGATCTTGTTGTCTCAGAGTCCACTCGCTTACAGCATGTATTTATTGTGACTGGTGTCCTTATTCCACTGAATCAATGTCATTTCGGCAATGGGAAGCCACAGAAATGGTTCACAGTGGCATTCGAACCCATCTCTCTTGTCATTTGTCATCACAAGCTCGAGTGTATCTCGTTCCAATAGAGAAGTGTCCAGGGGTGCAGAGGCGATGCTCAAGTTGTTTTAGGGGGAACCACTTGAAATGTGGGTCTCTTTTGTTTCCACGACCATGGTAACAATATTATACTGATTCTTCTCTTTTGGGTGGGATGAAGCACAAATATATGACTTGACATGATTTACGAAAGGTGAAGATTGACAAAGTTAATTTTGGAAACGGTGAATCATTCGTGCATCAGATAGCGAGCGAGGCGGTGGTCAACTAGTTATCACATTCAAATGACATCTTCCTTATAAACTACGATAATGCTGAAAGCCACGACAACACAGATTGATTGTCGAGCTTCTCACTCACATGTCTGCACACACAACCTCTCTCACAATATTGAGGATGCCCTGAAGGGCAAGGAGGTGATGGATGCAGGTGCGCTTGCATTCCTTGGCTCTGTCCCTGCGTTCTAACTCTCATACGAGGTTTAAAAATCTTCCATTGCAGAGCTGCAGATCGAACCTGGAACCTCGCAATGCAGCTAAGAATACTAACATAATTATGCAATCGGTGCCGCTCACTCAGAACTAAGGATATTAAATTAAATTTTTATAAATGAGGACTGTAAGGAACAATCTTGTACTGTGGTGTCTTCCCCTGAAAACTTGAGTATTTTCCAGGTACATCCTTACACAATGAGGGGAGCGTGATGGTGCAGTGGCTTAGCTGCTCGTCTTTCTCCCGGATGGCCGGGGTTCGAATCCCGGTGACAGCGGGGTGGAATTTTCACCTGAAAAATCACGTGGCATCAGGAAGGGAATCCGGCCTTAAATCCCCGGCCAAAGCCATAATGAGCCTGGTTGCCTCTGGCGACCCTAATTCATTGGGAAAAGCCGAAGAAGTCTAGTCATCCTTATGCAACGGAGTCTCGCAGAGACTGTGCCGCAGACAGGTCGCAATGAGTCTCCAAGAGATTTACAGCATGTGCCCATTACAACAGCAGGTCGGGCATACATACGTAGCTGGCAAGATACCTTGGTTGTGAAGTACTGTTACCTTCAACAGGGTTAGCTACAGAACAAAACATCGAATTTTCCTAGTGGAAACTTATCTTCTCAAGAAGAAGTCTTCCAGTCAAAGTGTTCGTAAGTTTCAGCTCCGTGCGATTTTTACTTGTGGGGGACCCTGAAGCAAACAGTGTAGAGAAACCATCCGCGTACTCGGAGGCTCTCGGGAACGAAATAACTGCACTGATACAATATGTCAGAGAGGATGAATTACAGGGAGTGTACCAAAACTTCAATACATCAGTGCAACATGTGTTTAGAAATTGAAGGACATGTTGTTATGAGAGTACAAATAAAGGTATTGAAATAAAATAGCTCTTGAGTCGGTCAACACGATTGTGCCCAATGAATGGAATATGGAAATACACTCCTTGAAAACATTACATGTGTTAGTTAATTATCACAATTAAATGGGGCAATTTAGTGATAATTGTGATAATTAACTAATACCAGGAGTGTATTTAGATATTTATATCTTGTTCATTGGGCACAATCGTGTTGACCGACTCAAGAGCTACAAATGGCATTTTGTATTAGCAACACTGAAACAATGGCTTCAAATCTCTACATGGATCAAATAATAGCATTTTATGGAATGAAATAATGGATTATATACTCGGTAATTCAAACCAGCTGCCTACCCATAATACCAATATGCCCACTTCATCACAACAGCAACACCTGTCCACTATCACAACCCACCTCTATATTTTTCTAACACACTACACACACATTCATTTTCCCCCTGCATTTTTGAAATCGTTAATGAGTTCTATTTACCCTTTTATTTTAGATTTTGGACATGCAAGCAGTGTTCACTTTGCATCAATCATATAGACTGTTATTGTCATTGACCTTCCATCACTCGACAAATGATGAGCAAATAAACAATCATTTAACGGTTCATTTCCCACACACTTCCATCTTAGAAGCCATTCTTGTCACTTCTATTTGAAGTTAGTATTAAGTTTCATTCCACAAGTGTTTCGACAGGTACTTGTCATTCATGCATCATGATAACTAGGATATTTTTACAATAAGGATTGTCAACAATTTCGTAGTAATTCTCTGAGAAGAACATAGGTCATTCACTTCGTTTTATGTATTTTAAGAAGTTTTAATCCAAGCAATGTTTTTTGAATCTGACCAAACTGGGACATTCACATTAAGACGACAATGAACATTTTGAATAATATTGAACTAAGTTTTATTCTCTTCATCCATGTATTTTCAGTGTCCTTTCTCACCTCATCCATTCACTCCTTTTCATTATTTCATCATCACATTGTATTTTGTTTCATTGTATCCAATACTGTACTTGACTTCTTGTGCTCTACCGGCTGAAGAAGGGTTGGAACATGTAGGCTACTAATAATAACACTACGACCACCACCACCACCACCATTTGACTAAAGCAGAACAATGTTTGAGTATTTTCTGCATATTATAAAAAATACAACACAATGTTGATTGGTTGATTCCACAGTTTAGGGACTGCGGCAACTCAGTCATGTAGCCCCATGTACTTTGGGTGTGTGTTGAATCTGTCTGATAATGTGTGTTAATTGTGATGGCTGTATTAGTGTGTGTTATCTGTTACTGTAGACGATCAATTTCAAGTAGTTCCTACTTTTGCTACCAAATGCTACCGTCAATGGCACCTAGGTGTGAACTTGGCTATTAGATGCCACCGCAACTGGCCCCTGGCGACGAACGTTGGGACTTAATAGAGCGTTAATCAAATCAACCTACAAATTTAGATTCACACAATTGTAGTTAGTGAAAGGCCCTTTTACAAGCCATAAATCTATGACATGGGACCGCCGGCTTTACTTCCCCCTCCGAAGGAAGGCATACTGAGGGACTTTTAACGCTCTTAAAAAATCCGACGACTTGGCCGGGTTTGAACCCGCGATCTAGGGCATAGAAGCTCAGCATGCTACCAACTACGCCACCAAAGCCACCATATAATGTTGTTGATAGCCAATATGGACCCATTTCAAATATGAACTTCTCATCCGTTAATTAATTCCCTTTCATTTACACTTTCCCGCATTCAGCTTGGTTGGAAAAATATTTGTCTTCATAACCCAGACCTGGCTCTGTCTAATTGTATTGGAGATTGTATAATCATCATCATCATCATCATTTCCCCTTTATCCAGCTCCTGCCGCTTCGGGGTATTTATGGCACTTCTCCACTTTCGTCTTTCCTTCCACCATTCTTGTTCCACGAGCTTGTCCCAGTCCAGATTTCTCTTTCTTACGCTGTTCTTAACTGAATCAATCCACCTTGTTCTAGGTCTTCCTCTTGCTCTCTTACCCTTGCACTTCGCCTCCAGCATCTGTCTTGGTATTCTATTTTCCTCCATCCTCTTTACATGTCCAAACCACCTTAGTTTATTCTTCTCAATTCTCTCATTTAGTTTTCCCATCCCAACTTTCTTCCTAACATCTTCATTCCTCACTCTGTCTTTCCTTGTCTTACCTATCATACTTCTTAGGAATTTCATTTCACTGGATTGGATTCTACTCTCTTGCCTGCTCGTCAGGGTCCAAGTCTCAGCTGCATAAGTTAATATGGGTACATAGTACATTTTATACATTACCTCCTTGCTTTTCCTTGGTACTTCCTTATCCCAAACAGTTTTCTTACACTTTGATAGAATGCATTGCTCTGCTGTACTCTCCTGCCAATCTCCATGTCCAACCTACCAGTTTGCATCAATTCACTTCCTAGGTATTTGAACGTGTCCACAATTTCCAATCTCATTACAGATCGCTTCCAAGGGCAAAATCCTGATGCTCTGACATCTCTAAAGCCCATAACATTATTACTATTACACTTTTCTGCAAATTACATAATTATTTCCAAGACCTGCAAAAAAATTAAATAATGGAGCCCCAGTGTTTATTATTTCTGACAGCTAATTTCTACAAAATAGATTGAGGGTTCAATAAGAAAGGGACCATGCCCCAAAACAAAAAGCGTATTTACAGGAAATTAAGGAAGTGGATTCTAGATGAGATATAGTGTATCTTTATGGAATGTGTCTGTGGAGAAAGTGAACTAAAGCTCTTTCGAGCAATCTATTTCCTGTAGAAAATAGACAGTGTTTTGATTTAGAAAATAGACAGTGTTTGGATTTACATAGTTTTGGTTTTGTTATCTTTGAGTGTAGTGTCTTTGGAATGTCTTTGGATGCGATGTTGAGTTGTGTTAATAAAATATTGATTACTGTATATTAAAATGATTAGGTATGGTATATAACTGGCGACCGTGACAGGACTACTGGCAATCTCAACATCAAATAAAACAAAACAACGATGACCGAACGTCGAGTATTACGCGGCGTATTTACACGTGAGGTAAATAAGCTTGAAGAACTGTTGGCGCTTGCTGATGGTGACCACGTGGAGATTCGTAGCAGATATGCTTCACTTGTGGAACGTTACGAGAAGTTAAAACGTCTGGATGATGAAGTATACAATGAGCTGCTGCAAAAGGAAGACCTTGAAGACATCGTGCTTGAAACAGAGATCAACAATTGCAGTGAGTACGACTTGAAATATTTTAAGGTTATGGAAAAAGTGCAGGCCGTACAAGTTGGAGATCAAGCCCTTTCTGAAGCTAATACGAGTAACTGTTCACGTACTTCTAATCAGAGACTACTAAGAATACCAAAACTAAAACTGAAAAAATTTGATGGAAACGTGAAGTGCTGGATTGGGTTTTGGGTGCAATTTACTAAAATACATGAAGATAGCAGCCTTAAAGATGAAGACAAATTTGTTTATTTGATTCAGTGTATGGAACCTGGTTCGTGTGCTCAGAAGTTGGTAGAAAACTTTCCTCCTTCAAAGGAAAACTACAAAAAGGCTATAGAATTGTTGAAGACCAGGTATGGGAAGGATGAGTTACTCATTGAGTACTATGTTAGGGAACTTTTATCCTTGGTGTTAAAGAAGGATAGTTTAAGATCCATAGCCCAACTGTATGACAGTCTGGAGGGTCAGTTGAGAGGACTTGATTCCTTGGGAGTAACAAAGGAGAAATACGCTGCAATGTTATTTCCACTAGCAGAGAGTGCCTTGCCAGAGGTTATGTTTAGAACTTGGGGCAGGTATCGTGTATCAAATGAAACATCTACCAAGGAACCTGACTGTTGCTTGAGTGAATTGTTAGCCTTCTTAAAGACTGAGGTAGAAGGTGAAGAACGGCTTGAGCTAAGACATAGTTCTTTTGAAGTTAACGAGAGGACGGATCGAGTTAAGCAAGACGATAGGACCAAGACTGAGAATAGGGACGTACCTTCAGCGGCTTCTTTAATTTCAATAGAGGATGTTTCAGTTAGTAAGGGAAACAGAAATAACAAAGATACGGCTTGTATATTCTGTGGCAGAACCTCACATCTTTCTCAAGACTGTGCTGTAGCTATTGATTATTCTCAAGAAGAACGCCAAGTAACGTTAAAGAAAAAGGGAGCTTGTTTTAGGTGTCTACGGCTGGGACATGTCAGTGTTAAGTGTAAGATGTTTGTGAAGTGCCCATTTTGCAAGGGGAAACATTACGCTTTGATGTGTGCGAAAACAGCCTCAGATGAACCAAAAGGTAATTCAGTTCCAAAAACAGTTAGCATGATGGCAGGTAGTAATAAAGGACATGTGACCTATCTGCAGACTTTAGTTGCTAGAGTAGTTGTTGGTGGATCCACGCACAGAGTAAGAGTTCTGTGTGATAGTGGATCGCAGAGAAGCTACATAAAGAATTCTTGTGCTAAGAAATTAGAGTTGGAACAAACTGGAAACGTAACACTAAGTCAAGAATTATTTGGAGGTAGGAAAACAGCACCTGTTTGTTTCGAGTCCTATTAAATAACTTTACTGGGTATGAACGAGGAAAACAGATGTGAGGTTGCAGTGTTAGGCTCTGATAGTATCTGTGGAGGTGCTCCTAGTTGATGCTGACTTGTTTAATTTACTGAGGGACAAGGGAGTTGAACTTAGTGATGTTGGCCAAGATAATGGTGGCAACAGTACTGACATACAGGTATTGTTAGGAGCTGACGTGTGGGCTCAGATAATCACGCCAGACTTTGTACATGTAAACAAGAGTCTAGTAGCTGTGAGAACTTGTTTAGGGTGGTAACTTATGGGCTCTTCTGAGATCAGCTCAACTACTGCCTCGTCTTACACTATACTTACTTTAACTCAATCAACGAGAGCGGCGGATTTGTGGGAAATTGTGACTGTGGGTATTAAAGATCCTGGCGAACAGATAAAAAAGGAAGAAAGGGAACAAGAGGTTCAGATGTTCTTCGATAGGACTGTGAAGAGAGAAGAGGAATCTGGGCGCTAAATTGTCAAACTATCCTGGATTGATGGTTGTACTTCTCTGGAAACGAATCGTGAAATTTCTCAGAAACGATTATTGAACACTTCAAGAAAGTTACGAGGGATGCAGAAATTTCAGGATTATGATGAGGTGTTACAGGAATGGGTAAACAAAGGGATTATCGAAGCTGTTGAAAACGAGGTTTTGGATGGACTGAAACGTTTTGCTAGCCCCTAACTGTTGGGTGAGAAATGTAACTGTTTACCTTTGCCTAAGCTATGTTGTTTTAATGGGCGCCAAGACCTCAACGCAATGTTGAAATCTAAATTTGTATTTAACAACGTCTAGCTCTGGCAGAACACATTCAAGACTCTATTCACTCAGATCGTGGTATGATTTGATCATTAACCCAACAAACAATTGTATCAGGAGAAGGAATTGGTCCATATCTAATGCTACCTACTGAAAGCAAAGATTGCATTGTAAAAGAAATGAATTTATTATATAAAACAAGTATAGCAAAATTAATAATAATAAGTATAAAATTTAAATTGGAGCGTTGCGATTTTAATATTACCGATAGAAAATTACAAGAAAACGGAGTCTGATAAATTGATTTTACTCTTATTTCCAAACTATGAAGTTACTGAAATATGAAATGTAAAACAAAGAAAATGAGAGATTGCGTATTTCTGCGTCATTTGCGCTTACCACTGGAAATTGCCAAAGCATTTCCCTCGTACTTGATGATGCTGTGAGCTTCCCACAGTCTCCTGGATGTCGTCATCTTCGTCGATGTTTGATGATATACTGGTAGATTAGATAATTCTATGGTCCGTACATCGGACCCAAACACTCGTATAACCACACTGGTTAAGTTTTACAAAAGTTAGTCCTCCAATCCACGGAACATCGGAGCGATTCCCGCGTACAACATACTCGTCAAGTATTTCACAGATTGTTCTCCTTCGACGGCGCGTCGAACGATATATGCACACGTTGGCTCCCCACTCTGGAGCCGTCTACTAGCTTACGTAGTCCTCATTGATTGGCTGAGCACGCCGCGCTATCTTCCCCTCCTCTGGGTCATTACACTCGGCGGGAGGGTTCCGTTTCAACAATTCGCCTTTCCTGGACGATGCGAGCCCGCTTGCGTAATTCTTCTCGACAGGAATCAGCTTGTATTTGAATTCCCAGTGAGTCATCTCTCTCAAATACCCTAACTGACAAAAACTCCGTAAAATTCCGTAATCAGATAATTTTCTATGATATCGTCGTTCGTAATAATTTGCATGATAGCGTTTTCTAAGACATAGAAAACCTATCTGAATGCTAATAATTTTTATAAAATGCTCCGAAAATATCTAAATAATAATTATAATACATTAATAATAATAATAAATTAACATGAAAAATTCTCTTGGCTGAACAATTTGCCGCGTAAATAAATATAGAATGGCTTCCTACTGACTTATGCCAGTTGCATTAAAACCCCACGAAAAACACGTTACATATTCGCCTCGGATCATCGGATGATTTACCGTGACGACGGTCCATTATCCGATTATCCCAGACACGTTAATAAACCCCATCCAAAATACATATTACATAAATGAAATCTCCCTGAATTACAGATATATACACTCATAATTTTTCTTCACGCACTTTGCGTCAAAGTTTGTTGTCACTATGGATTGCACTTTGCAACCAGTCCAATATTTCTCATATAAAATAGTGTTCCACGGATATTTCCGCCTCTCAAATTCCTCTATGTGGGAGAAATAGACATAATTAATGTGTGAGCACTATGTATTTATGATGTCATATCACACGCATTGAAGGTGTTCTGATATATTTATATCACCATAGAACTTCCTAATTTCACTGGAGGTCCCTTCCTTATGGTGAAATTTAATCTCACTTATCACTGAGCACACGATCACACTATTGTGGCAGCGCCTCGTGACCATAATACATGATCTCTCTTTATAAAAGATGATTAAATTAATATTGACTTCTGAAAAAAAAAACAGTAAATGTGCATTACATATAACACCAAATATTTCTGTGCCGTAATCGCCCTGTCTTGTTAAGTTCCCGTAGACCATATTCTACTTAATACTAGTTCTCAACACAGATCAATTCTTCTCACACAAATAATACCTTTGTACAAATTATCTTAAATTAACACTTACAAATCTTACATGGCGAGGCCGTAAACAGAAATCACGTGTGCTGATATGTATGAGTTTCATGAAGGACTGTCTCGCATTCTGATGGCCCATCTTTTGCCTCGTGGACGCCTTAAGCAAAAATACCATGTACAAGCGCTCACCCATCTCTTGGAGGCAAATGGGAATTCACCAGCGCTACCAAATTCTGGCCTTGGTGTATCGAGACATTTTAGTGCTCAAGAGCATCCGACAATCCTGTCATATTTCCCTGTACCTTAAAAACTCTCATTTACTTACATACTACCCCCCTGTGCGACTTCTGATACGCCTGCCTTAAGACCAGATCTTCCACGCACCAGATACCACACTTACTCATTTAATAGGCTGGCTCGCCAGCCAAACACACTCACTTTATGACACATATTTTCGTAGACTATGTATATTATACGTCCCGTATAATCTGTTTCCCTCACTATTCTCCAGCACATATGCTGTTTTCCCAATACGTTTGGAAACTATAAATGTTTCTGAGTCACCTGCTTCCAACCTTGCAAGTGGCTCCCTTAAATGAACGTCATCACGTTGCTCTACCTAGCATATTTCTCAGTGTCTGTAACGATGCCCTGTTGCTACTGTCCACACATGCTAACCCTACTTTCCTCTGGTGTAACTCCTCTACTTGACACTCTATGACCTAAAAATGTCACTTCTGACTGACAGAATGACGACTTAGACAGCTTCAAAGTGAACCCTGCCTGATCTAACTTCTGAAAAACTATACTTAAATGACATAGATGCTCCTCAAAACTGCGTGAACTAATTACCATATCATCTATGTAAATGGTTACAAACTCTCCTGTGTCATCCCCTAATGCGATGTTTAAAGCCCTAATTAAAGCTGCTGAACTACTCTTTAACCCATAAGGTGTTCTACAAAATTGATAAAGGTTATATTTATGACTAAAAGCTGTAAATGGTCTATCTTCGTACATAAGTGGCACTTGCCAAAAACTGGAACTCAAATCTACAAAAGTGAAATACTTCTTCCCCTCAAATGTTTGCATCAACTCTTCAATGGACATGGACTTCAGCTGATCTGAACTGATTCTACTGTTAACCAAACGAGCGTCTAAACAAATACGAACAGTGCCGTCGGTCTTGGGTACCATTATCAAAGAATTAACATATGGACTGTTAGAGTGCTCAATAATCCCATCTTCAAGCATCTGGTTAATTTGTGCCTCAACTGCACTTTGATAAGCGAAAGGTACAGGATATCTATGTCCTGTGAATACTGACCTATCAATAACGTTCAATGAATGGGTATAGCAATTGGCCATACCAATGCGATCCTCAAAAACTCTCCTATTACACAATAGCACATCATAGAGCCGAACACATTGTTCCACCTCTATATTACCCTGAAATGCAGCATCACGTAACGAGTCCTCTTAGACTTCCGTTCGTAATCACACTGCCCACAAAACATGGAGAACCCCGCTCTACGGCTGGCGATATCTCATTTAAAGTACAAATCACACCTACAATACTACTCCTCTGAATATGGTCATTGAACGCTACTTCTACTTCAGAATTTCCCCATTTAAATTTCAAACTCCCTACATCATAAGTTACCAGACACTCTACTTAGCCACTCTGAACCCAAGATAACACTGAATACTAAATTTGGAATTACAAGGCAAATCTGCTTCTCTACATGATTATTAATTTTAATGTCTACTAAAACTTGCTTAGAAATTACTTTAGACCTCTTCCCAACAGCTGTGATAACAAAAGTGCTTTTAATTGGCATCTCCTCAAAATTTACTCCAGTTCCTTTCATTTTATCATAAAATGCACTACTTATGCAACTCTTCATACAACCACTATCAATTAAAACATCTGTGTACGCCTCGGACACGTTAAATTTAACTATGGGGCTCTTACTAGCCACTTCCTGAATAATACCTTCATCATATAGTTCATGTAATAATTCATTTCTTACATTTAGGTCATAGGGTTCCTGTATAATTGTATGGACAGGGCATGCTACAGACTGAGATTCTGACCTTACTTCGCAGCCTGGTTCATGTTTAAAGAACCGCTACAGCTGGCCGTAGTACTACTAACTACTCAACTGGTCTGGTTGTTCTGGGCTGTGTTGTCATTGTTTGGCTGTATATTACTACCACTAGGCTGTCCTCTTCCTTGACCCCTATTCTGGTTGTAATTACTGTCATTATAATTTCTTCCTTGATTTCCCCTGTAATCATTGTTACTCACTTGATTTCCCCTGAAATCATTGTTCCTCCCTTGATACTGATTACCATAGTCATTTCCTCTGTTCTGATTTAGCTGATTATTATTATTTCTATTTTGAGCGTTGGCCCCTTCGCCACCGTTCCCTTGAACTTCTTGATGCCTGGCTTCATTAGGTCTATTATTATTATTACCCTGGTTCCTATTGAAATTGTCCTCATAACCCCCTCTCCCTAGTGTATCAAATGTGCTTAACAAATTTTCTACTTGTGATATAGTCTTTACATTCTGGATACAAGCAGCCTCCTTGATCCTATGGGGAAAGTGCCTAAGTAGCAACCTTACCACATCACTTTCCTCCTTCAACCCATCCAGATATTTACACACTAATACCTGCCCTAAAAAGTATTCGGTCATGGTGGAGCTTCCTTTAGGGTTATATTTACCACACACTACTCCCTCACGATGCTGCGACTGAATGACCTCATTCCAGAACTTTTCACAGAATTTCATTTTAAAATCATTAATATCAGTAAACTTGTCTCTGTAGACAGCAAACCAATTCCTCGTTTCCCCCACAAACACTTGTTCTAAAATTTCAACTACCTGGCACCACTCAATACTACCATTTTCCAACCTCTCCCCGAATTTATTTTCTATAGTGTTCATGAACTCCATTGGGCACCCCTGTCGATTGCTGAACTTACCCAGTTCTACCTCCCTGTGTGTGCTATTCACAAAAACTGGCCTATTCTGACTATTTTCTTGCCTGATCCTAGCTTTTAATTTTAATTCTAATTCTGCGATTTTCTCCTCAGCCTTCCTCTCAATACTGTTTACTGTTAATTTAATGTTTCCTTCTGATTCTTCTACTTTATCATATAGCTTTGCTTGTTTCTCCTCAATCTTGCTAATGCTCTCTTTATTACTCTCTCTTAAATCATTTACTTCTGCAACTATTTGTGAGTGGACTTTCTCAATTCTACCCCCCAGCTGTTCCTTAACCTCTTTAGTAGCTACCTGAATTTTGTCAATTTCTCCCCCCAATTGCTTTTTGACCTGCTGTGTTTCCAGTTGCACTAGTTCTTTTAAATTTTCAGCCTGTGTACTGATTCTAATTTCCAACTCCTCCTGTACTTTTCCTAATTTTTTTGTCTACATCTGCAATAATCTCTTTAGCCTTTTCTTCCATCACCCCCCTGATCTCACCTCTAATCAGTTCGAATTTGTCACTCATTTCCCTACTGTTTTGTTCTAATTTAGCATTTAAAGTTTCAGTACTCTCTCTATTTTCCTTACTGTTTTGTTCTAATCTGGCGTTTAAACTATCGCTCAATTCCCTATTACTCTCTTTATTTTCCCTACTGTTTTGTTCTAGTTTAGCGTTATTCTGTTCTAACTTTGCATTTAAAGCTTCTGTACTTTCTTTATTTTCCCTACTGTTTTGTTCTAATTTAGCGTTATTCTGTTCTAACTTTGCATTTAAAGCTTCTGTACTTTCTTTATTTTCCCTACTGTTTTGTTCTAATTTTGCATTTAAGGCATCACTACTAACTTTGTTCTGATACATGAACTCGAGAAGTCATCATCATCATCATCTTGTACAGTTTCCAGCCCCAGGCTGGGTCTGTTTGGAACATAAGCCTCGCCACTTAGTTCTTTCTTCCCACCACCTCTCCGCTGTCACTCTGGTCCAGTCCTCGCCTCTGTTCTTGACACATTCCTCCACTCCTTTCAGCCATCTATCTCTTGGTCTTCCCCTTGGTCGTTTCTTCTGCATCTGCATCTCATGTATCATCTTGGGAATCTTCTTCTCGTCCATTCTCTTTAAGTGTCCATACCACCTCAGTCTTGATGTCTCAATCCTACCTTGCAAGGGCTCCTCTTTCACCATTTCCCTGACCTTTTCATTCCTCACCCTGTCTCTTCTTGTTACTCCGATCCTACTTCGCAGGAACTTCATTTCACCTGCCTGTATTCTGCATATGTCCCTTTTCTTCATTGTCCACGTTTCTGAAGCATAGGTCAGTATCGGGATAAAGTTTTTAATTCTGGTTGGCCGCCTACACTCCCTGTTTCAGTATCGGGATTTACCTCCGCTACCCCGGTACTACCATCACTCGACATACTGCTCGTATCATCACTCTCCCGTTGATGACCACTACGTAACCTCATCTGTCTTTCTTTCTCATCCCCCATAATGATATACACTGATAAAGACAAATAACCCCCAAAATACAGGCACAGAAATATATACCCTTCTCCTTCCACAAATGTTATTAGGTTTTCAGCCCCAAGTTGTCGGCGACAAATGAAACGGTTTGACTGCCCCTAACTGTTGGGTGAGAAATGTAACTGTTTACCTTTGCCTAAGCTATGTTGTTTTAATGGGCGCCAAGACCTCAACGCAATGTTGAAATCTAAATTTGTATTTAACAACGTCTAGCTCTGGCAGAACACATTCAAGACTCTATTCACTCAGATCGTGGTATGATTTGATCATTAACCCAACAAACAATTGTATCAGGAGAAGGAATTGGTCCATATCTAATGCTACCTACTGAAAGCAAAGATTGCATTGTAAAAGAAATGAATTTATTATATAAAACAAGTATAGCAAAATTAATAATAAGTATAAAATTTAAATTGGAGCGTTGCGATTTTAATATTACCGATAGAAAATTACAAGAAAACGGAGTCTGATAAATTGATTTTACTCTTATTTCCAAGCTATGAAGTTACTGAAATATGAAATGTAAAACAAAGAAAATGAGAGATTGCGTATTTCTGCGTCATTTGCGCTTACCACTGGAAATTGCCAAAGCATTTCCCTCGTACTTGATGATGCTGTGAGCTTCCCACAGTCTCCTGGATGTCGTCATCTTCGTCGATGTTTGATGATATACTGGTAGATTAGATAATTCTATGGTCCGTACATCAGACCCAAACACTCGTATAACCACACTGGTTAAGTTTTACAAAAGTTAGTCCTCCAATCCACGGAACATCGGAGCGATTCCCGCGTACAACATACTCGTCAAGTATTTCACAGATTGTTCTCCTTCGACGGCGCGTCGAACGATATATGCACACGTTGGCTCCCCACTCCGGAGCCGTCTACTAGCTTACGTAGTCCTCATTGATTGGCTGAGCACGCCGCGCTATCTTCCCCTCCTCTGGGTCATTACACTCGGCGGGAGGGTTCCGTTTCAACAATTCGCCTTTCCTGGACGATGCGAGCCCGCTTGCGTAATTCTTCTCGACAGGAATCAGCTTGTATTTGAATTCCCAGTGAGTCATCTCTCTCAAATACCCTAACTGACAAAAACTCCGTAAAATTCCGTAATCAGATAATTTTCTATGATATCGTCGTTCGTAATAATTTGCATGATAGCGTTTTCTAAGACATAGAAAACCTATCTGAATGCTAATAATTTTTATAAAATGCTCCGAAAATATCTAAATAATAATTATAATAAATTAATAATAATAATAATAAATTAACATGAAAAATTCTCTTGGCTGAACAATTTGCCGCATAAATAAATATAGAATGGCTTCCTACTGACTTATGCCAGTTGCATAAAAACCCCACGAAAAACACGTTACAGGACCTACACATTATTTGCCTCATAGAGCTGTGCTAAAAGATGGTGGCACTATAAAGATAAGGCCGGTGTTCGATGCTTCCAACAAAGACAGAAATGGTCATTCCTTGAATTATTGCTTCGAGCCCGGACCCAACCTCATCGACCTTGTTCCATCAGTGCTGACCAATTTTCGAACCTATCCTATAGGTCTAATAGCTGATATGGAGAAGGCATTCCTGCAGATTATAATTGATCCTGAAGACAGGGATATGCTCCGTTTTCTCTGGTGGGATAATGATAAGATTACCACTTTTCGACATTGCCGGGTGGTTTTTGGTGTTTGTTCCAGTCCCTTCCTATTGGTTTCTGTACTGAACAACCTTCTGGAAGAACCCCCAACTCATTTGAAGGAAGTAGCTACAAAAATGAAACCTGCATTTTATGTGGACAACTGTCTTACTGAAGTGGCTTCAAAGGAAGAAATTGGACCCTTTATTTTAAAGGCACAAGAATTGATGTTATCCGCAGGTTTCAATTTGAGAGGATGGGTGAATTCCTTTGATTGTGGTGTTGGTAAAACTGAGAATGTCTTAGGACTTCGTTGGTATTGCGACGTAGATGAACTTGGATGTAACTTCAACCCGACTACAGGTTTAGTAACCCGAAGAGTGGTACTATCCAGCGTGCAAAAAATATTTGATCCAATTGGATTTTCGTCCCCAGTAACTCAAGCTCATTCTGCAGAAGACACGGCAGAAAAGTATAGGATGGGATGAGGTTTTCTCAGGAGACATTTGTGAGGAATTCTGTCGATGGACTCGGCAGTTGCAATACCTACATGACTGTCGGATACCTAGAAGGATTTTCCTGAATGACAACAGCACTTTGCATGTATTTGTGGACGTTAGCAAAAGAGCGTTTGGTTGTTGCATATTTCTGAGAACGGAAGAAGAAGGTAAGATCAAACTGAGTCTTCTGATGGCTAAATCTAGAGTGGCGCCTCTCAAAGAACTGACACTACCCCGCCTTGAACTGATGGTAGCACTCCTTGGAGTTAGAATGTCTCGGTTGAGCCTTCGATGCCTACACCGGAATGACATACACACAGTGGTTTGGTCCGATTCAACAGTAGTCTTGGCTTGGATTGCTAATAAAGGGCTTTGGTCGGTGTTCGTAGAGAATCGGGTAAAGGAAATTCATGAGTACAGTAAAGCTAGTTCATGGAGACACATACCGGGCAGCCTCAATCTCCTGTCTAGAGGGTGTTCACCAACACAACTTTGGAGATCCAGGTGCCTAAATTATGAGGAAATGTGTACTCTTCTGAAGATGAACTCAAGCCACTCGGACCCTCCATGTTCCTACAGAGCCTAGAGGGTAATGATGTAACCGACTAAGACCAAATTCAAACCAGCAGTTTAAACGACAGATGGCGTTATCTACAAGCTGTTCGGGAGAGCCTGAGAAATCGCTTCAAAAAAGAATACCTGGGATTTCTCCGATCACGGAGCAAAAAGCAACAGGGATCCATACAAGTAGGAGACATAGTACTGGTGGAGAGCGACAACAAGAAACGGATCAACTGGCCCTTAGGAAGAGTGGTGGAGCTGTTACCTGGAAGAGACAGTGTGACTCGTCTGATTAAAATTAAGACAGCAACTGGCATTCTACTTCGTCCAGTACAGCGACTTGATTCGTTAGAGATAAACTGTCTTAACAAAGGTGATTCTATCAACTCTTCACAACACCGACTAGTGAGCCGGTCCTTAATGAAGATATTCCCTGCAGTAACTCAGGAACTGAAAAGGAGAGTGAATTCAAGACTCGTTGTGGTAGAACTGTTAGGCAACTCAAGAAACTAGACTTATAGTGGTTCACATTCCTGAGCTCAATGTTCAACTATAATTTTGGAATGTTTACTTCAGTTTATGAGTGTGGTTGCAAAACTACCTTTTGTAAGGTGGGAGAATGTGGAGAAAGTGAACTAAAGCTCTTTCGAGCAATCTACTTCCTGTAGAAAATAGACAGTGTTTTGATTTACATAGTTTTGGTTTTGTTATCTTTGAGTGTAGTGTCTTTGGGATGTCTTTGGATGCGATGTTGAATTGTGTTAATAAAATATTGATTACTGTATATTAAAATGATTAGGTATGGTATAGGGTCCTTTTCCCATGTATTGGCACACATAATGAAAATCAAAAAGGTGAGAATTTCATGGAAGGAACTGAGGTAAGTAAGAGGCAATAATGGACCAGAAAACCTTAAATCTGGGTTGGGTGGTTGGTCTTCATAAGGAGAACTTGGAAAAGTATTTTAATTAATTTTATCGCTCATCTTATTTCTGCGCATAGCACATAATGTATGTCCTCCTTTTTTTTCTCTCCCCCCTTTCTCACTTCTAGTACTTGAATCATGGAGGTGTTTTTATTAAGTATCAATTTCATATATTTTATAAAAGGATTAGTAATTATTCTTTCACACCCTTAAGACTACAGTCATCATAATTCATTTCATGTTTTGTTACCATGTTGTGCTTCCTGCAAGCCTCATGTCCTAGTTACCTGAAAGCACTTGTTGCCATTGCTTGCAACATACCACTGGAAAGACAAGGCAATTTCCTTCATGCCATTCTCAGGAGCTCACAGATAGTGACTGGAACTGGGTCAATACTTCACTGTAGAGTGCTCATCTTTACTTCCACCTATCTGCCTGTTCGACCCTCATTTTCTGGGGGTTATTGTTGTTTGTTTTCTTTTCAGGAATGATAGACATGTAATTTGCCTCACTACCCCCTTCTTAATCGCCATCATCGTCAGATGGCAAAGCCGAAGAGGAGGGTAAGTTTTTATCCAGCTGACGAGAGTTAGGCCTGTCGAAACCTCAGCTTGGTGGGAATGCAACCGGGATTTATCAATAGCATGTGGCAGCATGGGGTTTTTGGTGGAATGAGATGGTATTCTTTATCTATGTATGAATGACCCTTTTCAAATGAGATTTTTTATCCCAGAATATATCAACAGGAAATTACATTATGTTTTGGTGATCATTATTTGGGAATTTCATCTTCTATCTTGCCTAAGCTGTATTGGTAACGGTTTATTATTACAAATATTTCTTGTATTGACAGCTCGCTTGTTTTGGAAAGCACTATCAATTCTACATATCTCGATAAAATATTGGAATAGTGTCTCGTGACATTCTATCATCTTTTGTCCAGGCTTTGAATTTTTGCTGGGTATGAATTAAAGACCAGGTGTATATAAAATACCAGTTTGGCAAAAAATGAAAGCAATATACTAAAATATGAATATTTTAAGACTGAAACTTTAAAGAATTTGAAATAGAAAACCGCATTTAAAACAACATATCCGGAACCAATTGGGCCCGAACCCTGTTCGTCAAATACGACAACATATTAACTTTAAGGCTCAAAATCCAATTACATTGTACTGTAATGTTTTATAAGCACTGTTGGCGTCTACCTAGCACCAGGAACATTGATGTAATGTTTATGCGACGTTGGCGAAACATTGCCTCTTCAAGTCGTTTCAGTGCGTTGCGTCGGAAAAAGATCACCGACTTCACTTATTAAGTGTTGATTTGTTTTTCCGTTTGTATTAACGCTAACGTAAAAAAGCATGCATTCAAACTTTGTAATGCACATTGTTAGTAGGTCCAGGCCTTGTGTATAAGATAGCTGACAGATTGACAGCTTACTCCTGTAGCATTTAGTTCATGTTTATCTGTGCTATTGAATGTACGTTTTTACATGGAATACTACTTTAATCTTAATCTTTTTGTTTTTCCTGTTTTAAAATTCTAAACTAATTTGGTAGATATTTTTTCCTAGCCCTGTTCGGATTGGCGTGGTTTGGTTTTAATATATCATATGGAATTTCATGAATGTTTATTGGGACAGATGACTACAATGATCCACCTTTAAAATTGCCACCACTTTTTTTGTGTTCCCTCTGAGATGTTTAAAACCTGGCTTAGTTATTATTGTGATAGTCCATGTAATGAGTGCTGTTTAGAAAGACATAGTTGGATGAGAACACATTTAGACTAGAAGTTGTTGTCCTATTGTCGTGAGGTGATATTGGTATAATATTTTTGCTACTTGTTGACAGTTGATTAGACTTGAGTAATCGATGGATCCATTTTATTCCATTAATCATTCCAAGTGTTTATGTGGATCAAAACCAGTGGTATGAAATCATTAGATTTGAGAATAAAATCATTCCAAGATCAGGGAAACTAAAGAAAACTGAAAGGGATATTAACGTTGCTTTCATAAAACATGTGGAAACATTAGAATGAGTGGAACAAAAGGGAGAACCTTAAATACAGTGTCTGACACCTCCAAATTGCCACCACATCTGCAGAGAACCGAATAGGCTCAGTGGCTAATTAACCTCTCTGGCAGGCATTTAAATGCCCTAGCGTCTGCTCCCCAGGCGGTATTTAAATTGGCTTGGAGAGTGAGTTTTGGAGAACTTAATGTTGCATATCTCGAAAATTATACAAGCTAATAGCACAATATTTTCAGGATGACTTACCGTTGGTGTCTTAACAACCCTGGCTGTAAATAGCGATGAATTTGGAGCCGGTTCTTTTCATATTGCGGGTGTTGAGGGTATCCATTTCACTGTCACTGTGTGTTATGCGCAACATACCTATGTATACACCTCATAAATAGTTCGTTTATTATGTATCAGTACATGACAGAGAGTTTTATCTACACAAAAAAAATAGTAAAAACGCATCTAAAACACTATCGAAATCCTTCTGTGGGCCCGGTTGCCCAGTGAAAGGAATTTTCTGCTCTATGTTAGCTGCATGCAACTCGTGCCACTCCCACAGAATGTCACCATCAACCGATGGCACATTGACATGTCCTAATTCTTCATCTTCGTCTTCAAGAGGCAACAATTCTTCTTGGGCAGGGAAAGGGACAGACCAATGAGTGGGATAACACTTGGAGATGGACAGCTGAAGAAGGTGGAAAGTCTCAAGTACTTGGGAAGTATAGTGGAGGAAAATGGGAGAAATGACAAAGAGATTACGGAACGTGGCAGACAGGCAGAAGAATTTCTGAGAAGCATTAGGAGCTTAGTGTGGAATAAAGATGTCCCACAAAAAAGCAAGGAAGTGTTATACAGAAGCTACTATATCCCGATACTGACCAATGCATCAGAAACGTGGATAATGAAGAAAAGACACATAAGCAGAATACAGGCAGGTGAAATTAAGTTCCTACGAAGTAGGATCGGAGTAACCAGAAGAGACAGGGTGAGGAATTATAAGGTCAGGGAAATAGTGAAAGAGGAGCCCTTGCAGGGTAGGATTGAGACATCAAGACTGAGGTGGTATGGACACTTAAAGAGAATGGAAGAGAGGAAGATTCCCAAGAGGATACACGAGATTCAGTTGCAGAAGAAACTACCAAGGGAAAGACCATGAGATAGATGGCTGAAAGGAGTGGAGGAATGTGTCAAGAAGAGAGGCGAGGACTGGACTAGAGTGACAGCGGAGAGGTGGTGGGAAGAAAGAACTAAGTGGCGAGCCTTATGTTCCAAACAGACCCAGCCTGGGGCTGGAAACTGTACAAGATGATGATGATCTATGTCACATTTTACACTACCGGAATCACTAGGAAAACTACTTACACTTCTGTCTTCCTCACCTATCAGAGCACTTCCTATTTCAAACCCTGTAAGATGTTGCGAAGACCCTGCCATTTCTCACGGAATTGTTAGGAACTTCCCCTGACAATATTCCCGATCCACGCGTATCATTTACAGAAGATTAAAATTCTTATCATTGATGGCAGTCAAGAACACGGTGAGTGACGTGTCGTCTGTTTCTATTTTGCCTCAGTAGATGCCACGATGAGTGACACGGGAAACCTATGAACTATTTGTTGTAAAAGGCTTCTAAAATACATAAGCAGTTCACATATGAGCCCAACAGATAGCGCACAAACGCAGTTCTCGCGAAGTGCTGTGCGCAGCGTATACGTGTACAGCAAACCGCCAGGGCAGTAACTATTGCCACGCGTACGTAGAACCGGCCTCAGAGGTTAAGTCATTTATTCTTAAGCATCAATCATTATGTGTGTATGTTTTTATTATTGTTCACCATTATAACCAGGTCATGTTTTCAGTGCTTCCGTATTTACCTTAACAAGAATATCTCGGGTCAATTTTATTATGTAATTTTAATATTCCTAAACTTAAAACTCTGCAATATTTCTAGGCTTCTTGGTGTACCTAGGCAAAACCCCACACAAGACACGGCATAATCCTAGAAGAATTGCTGAGTTTTAATTCACAGGCCGTGAAAGCCAATATACCATCTTTTCCTAAACTTAAGCTGATCCAAAGCCATTGTTAGTGCCCAAAATATGTGCTATCAACCATTTTTATAAATGTGTATTTTAATACTGACAAGATGGACCATTACTTAAATATTCATTGTAAAATGTCACCGTACCTCTCAATAATAGCATAAAATTGGCAAATACTTTGCTTGGAAGGCTTTTATAATCTCACTTTTTACCTACTTGGAACCTCTGCATCCCAACAATCCCATCCCACACAACTGCATGGCAGGATTTTTTTTTTTTTTTTATCCCAGTACAAGATGGGAGACACATCAATTCGTGAGTCAATAATGATGCATGAATCATGAACAAGATTATTTGCTAGTCTTAATTAGTGGGATCATTCAGTTATAGTTTTATGAACGACCAGATATAGAACTTCTTGACTGGCCACCTCATGTTCCAGACTGTCTTCCACTCCCCCTCCAAGGTTGCATGATGAGAAGCCAAGCTCTTATGCATGCCATGGAGGCCCATGAATTGTGGAAGGTAGAGACTTCCACTTTTTTTGTGACATTGGCACTAGATAGGATGAATTTGTCAGCCCATCCACATTTTCTCCCTGGAATTACTCTCGTTACTCACTTCTGTTGGATGCTGAGTGAATCCCAGGGTCATTTGCATTATTGGAAGTGGTGGTTTTGTTTTTAAAATCCATTACCTGGATGGGAATTGAATCCACTCCCTTCCTGTTAGAAGCATAGTGCCTCTACCGACTGAGCTACGCAGCCTCCAGGTACTTGATGAGGCGAGGTATATTGAAGCTGCCACAGAGAATTTGTTTCAAGATTTAGTTGCTTTATTTTCTCAATGACTTCTGGATTTTGTAGAGCAGAATAACTGTTTGACACCTGAGTGTAGACTGTGACTGGGGGAAAAACAGCAATTTACATGAAGTTCTATTGAACACGGAAACTAATATTAGCAAGTGCTTCATAAATATTTTCTGCTATAGTATAGGCCTGAACCTCGATGGAACTGGTCAAGTTGCATAAAATTTTCATGTGAACTATTTTATCTGACTAAATTAAGAAGTAGCTACATTTATTATGAAATATTCTAATCGATTTTCACCAAAACACCAGTTGTTCACAGAGATAGAAAATTTGTTAAATTGACTTGTTTCTTTAAGTGTAACTTTTTTTTATATACTAGTCGAGAGTATTTTATATAATTATGTGGTGTTTGTGTACCATGTGTTAGTTTAATAGCCTTGGTTTGTATTTTATCTTTCTTGATAGTGATCTATCATTTTGAGATTCTCTCTTTCATTTATTATTGTTTTTCTCTGTGGTGTGGATTACCTTCTTGGTTATTCTGTTATTTGGTAATGCTCAGGGCTCTTATCGATGGTGTTGGAGCCATTCTTCTCTGGTCAAGTATCTGATGTCACGATAGTTCCCATCAACATAAGCTATGATCGTACACTTGAGGAAAGCCTATTTGCATATGAACTTCTTGGGGTTCCTAAACCAAAGGAATCTACTTCGGTAAGCTGAAACTTATTAACTTCATTATTTTCTCCCTAAAAGTTGAACATGTATGAGCTTGAAACATTTTAACCTACTCATATTGTTGCCTTATCCTCCTTCCTCTCATCTTTTGGTTGTTCCAAACTCTGTAAAAACCCTCTTAGAAGCCACTCCTATTTTGCTATCAATACTCTCATGTAGAACCAATTTTCTAGGAGTCCATATTAAAACCTATAAATGCAGTGTGTTGAGGAAAATGTTCATAAAGAAAATCATTAATATGAAACAAAAACACTGGAAGAAGGTAGAAATCACTTTTGTCATCAAATTGGCAGGAGAAAAGTTCTAGTTCTACTTGAGCAGTGATGGACCAAGCATGGGATATACAGGGTCTTTATTTTTGCTTGGCAAGGACATTCTCGCTCACGCGCTCCAGCAGTGACAGGTCAGTTCCCGGCGGCCGCGCACACGTATGTACGACACGATGCGGCGCTTAAAATCGGTATCATGCCTTTTTACTCACCATGCTTACAGAAGATACTGAAAATGTTCCCCATCCACTGCCAAACATAACCGGCATCTCCTTATGAAGTTTCCGGTTAATTTAGCTTTTGTCTTGTTATAGCGCACGATTTCCTGCACTTTATGTACGTATTGTGCAGATATACTCGTTCACGTAAAGAATATTTCACATAAGGCATTACAGCACTATACACAATCACAATAAAACACTACACAATAAGATATACAGTACCGGTACACATTAGCTTTATAAAACACTGAAAGACTGAAACACCCAATTAGCTCGGAGCTCACACGTCTACAGAAGTGCGAGGGAATACCCGGACAATACGGCTGGTGACTACACGCCGAGGACCGGCGGCCAAGATCGAGCGAAGGTCTGCACAATACATGACGTACATAACGTGCGCTAGAACAAGACAAAAGTTTCGAATGGCATTTCCAGGGAGACGCATTTCTATAAATCGGACAACAAATCAACTGGCTAAGAGATTCAAACGTACAGGTTCAGTAAATGATAAAAATAGACGTCATCATCATCATCATTTCCCCTTATCCAGCTCCTGCCGGGTCGGGGTATTTATGGCACTTTCCTCTTTCCTTCCACAATTCTTCTTCCACGATCTTGTCCCAGTCCAGATTCCTTTTTCTCACGCTGTTCTTCACTGAATCGATCCACCTTGTTCTAGGTCTTCCGCTTGCTCTCTTACCCTTGCACTTTGCCTCCAGCATCTGTCTTGGTATTCTATTTTCCTCCATCCTCTTTACATGTCCAAACCACCTTAGTTTATTCTTCTCAATTCTCTCATTTAGTTTTCCCATCCCAACTTCCTTCCTAACATCTTCATTCCTCACTCTGTCTTTCCTTGTCTTACCTATCATACTTCTTAGGAATTTCATTTCACTGGCTTGGATTTTACTCTCATGCCTGCTTGTCAGGGTCCAAGTCTCAGCTGCATAAGTTAATATGGGTACATAGTACATTTTATACATTAGACGTATAGGTCGTTATTTCCTTACTGAAGCTAAATTAACCGGAGTAACCGGAAACTTCATAAGGAGATGCCGATTATGTTTGGCAGTGGATGGGGAACATTTTCAGCATCTACTGTAAACATGGTGAGTAAAAATGCATGATACTGATTTTAAGTGGCGTATCCTGTTGTACATACACACACGCGGTCGCTGGGAACTGACCTGTCACTGGCGGAGCGCGTGAGCGAGAATGTCCTTGCCAAGCAAAAATCAATACTCTGTATAAAAAGTAGGTTGACACAGACATGGAGAACTTTTATACAGAAAAGGAATATGTTGACTTCAACTATAGGTTTAGGTAGGAAAAGCCTTTGCCTGGAGTGTGGTGTTCTTTGGACTTTTGGTGCAGCAGAAAAGAGTAGGTTAGAAGCATTTGAAATGTAATGTTGGCCGAGATTTGAAGTGATAGAAGCCATTTGTCAGTGTTGCCTAATTCTATTAGAGAAAGCCCTCCAGTTGGTCTACACAATGCAATTGGGTACCGGTACCTACTTGATTGGATGACATGTTTCGAACGGCATGCGCTTACATAACTCATTAGTTTATGCGAGGCGGGAAAGAGATTGGTCGTTAATAGCTGGGATCGTCCTTCTAAATTTTGGATACATTCACACAGATAGGTCATTTCCGGCCATGAAACAAACAAACGAAAATACCAAGGAATGGTTTTAAGTTGCAACGACAGATGGCGCGGTTGAGCACTTAGAAATGGGAATACTAATTGCCATTTCTGGTCCGTATTGACGTATATAAATTGACGGAAAGCTTCAAACTGATTAAATAATTTGAGCACTTAGACGCAACATTTATGTCTAGTATTCAGGAATAGCAACCAGAGCGCACCACTGGCGACAAACATAAGTCTAATGCTTTCCTGGAGCTTCAGTCCGGTGAGCGTGTGCATTGAGGACCGACGCTACAAGGATCAGTTTCTAAAACCAGATAAGTTGGCATAATTTACTGCAGTGTATCATTCGTATATTCGCCACACGAGGTATTACAATACAATTAGGTCCCTAGTTTAAATAGGAATGGTTGATTTGGAACATAATAACAAAATGGTGTAGGCAATATCACTACTGAAGTTATCCACAATAATAAATAACCCCTGGCACTATAGCCCATGAAGGGCCTAGGCCTACCAAGCGACCGCTCCCCAGCCATTTGGCCTGCAGATAATGGGGTGACGCGTGGTCAGCGCATCGGGTCCCCTCGGCCGTTAATCTTGGTTTACGTGACCGGGGCGCTGCCTCACTGTCGGACAGCTACTCAGTTGTCCTCACGAGGCTGTGTGCACCCCGTTGCAGCCCTCACGTCAGTTTCTAAAATCCCTGACGGAGCTGGGAATGGAACCCGGGGCCTCCGGGTGAGAGGCAGCCACGCTACCCCAAAACCACGGGGCTGGCGAAGTTATTCACAATAACAATTCAATATTTCACAGGCTCCATACTTAAAGCACATTAATTAGAGTAATAATAGCGGCTTCGGTGGCGTAGTTGGTAGCATGCTGAACTGCTGTGCCCAAGATCACGGGTTCAAACCCGGCCGAAGTCGTTGGATTTTTTAAGAGCAATAAAATCCTTCAGTATGCCTTCCTTTGGAGGGGAAGTAAAGCCAGCGGTCCCATGTCATAGATTTATGGCATGTAAATGATCCTTCCACTAACTAAACTTTTGTAAAGCTAAATTTCTAGGTTGGATTTCATTGAAACGCTCTATTAATGTTCCAACGTTCACCACTAGGTGTCAGTGATGATGGATAGCGAATGTTGGAACTACTTGAAATTGAACTGAACTTGTAGCTCACCCCATGGGTGTCCGCTTGAAGCAGCTACAGCCTCGGACACTCCCGGCATTAATAAGCCATACGCTAAATAATAATGAAACAACCATAGAAGTGAACTATACAGTCTGTATACGCGTTACATTTTACAAACTTATGTAATATAAACATTGTGTATACAGTAAAACCTTTATACACCCGAAACCTGGACAAACGGAAAACAACATTTGGAACAGAGGTATTTCCTATGTAAAATAACACTGTAAACCGGAAATCTGCCTAACGCGGAAACGGAGCAAAATTCCGTAACTGTAGGTGTAAATAACATGACTAGGATGGATTATCTTATCAATAATACAAAGCTGAGCGCTACTGTACTTGCACCAAAGTCCTAGGAAACATTAACTCTAATTTCTAGGACGCGACAGGTCTGCTACGTTTCACAACATCTGTACCGTTACTTCCTCCCACCTTCTTGTGATACACACAGTTTGCTTCTGACAAATGAGAGTAGAAGAAAATGGTGAACTGGAGTGATTTTTAAAGGTGTACTTTTTACTGTGTACTGCATTTATGCACGTACTGTAATTCAGTGGCAATGATTTCTAAACATAAGACACTTACACTGGAGGAGAAAATTAAAGTTATTGAATAACACTAGAAAAACAAACGTCCGGCTAAAGAATTAATTCTGTTGTTTAAAGTGGGAAAAACTCAAATTATTTCATAGTTTCACATGCATTGTCCGGGAATCGAACCCGGTCCACCTTGGTGAGAGCCCAACCGCTGCACCACCACACCCCCTATGCCTGAATTAGACATTTTCTTATCTTTCCTGGCAGCCTCATTCTTCGAGGGGTCAGATCTCTTCTTCTTCTCTTCATTGTTTCTCCTGCCTTCTGCACAAGGCCCTCAAGGAGGCAGGGTGTGGGTAGCCCCACTACTTTTGGTGCACCCGTGATAGTGCTACACCCTCAAGGGCTCGCGACTGGTGAGTTCGTGAGTTGGCGACCTGAGGGATTCCTGAGCCGAGTCCGGTTTGCCTTTGGGAGCTTGCCACGGTGGGTAAGTGGTTATCGTGTTGGATTACCAACCCCAAGCTTGCAGTTTCACTCCTGGCCATGGTAAGTATTTTTTTAAAGGCGACAAAAATCACAACATGAATGTCATACGTTGTTGGCATGTTAAGGAACGCATTTGAATTCAGTAGGTCATGTTCATACTGACAAAATTAATCTGAGGATTTTCCGCCAACACATAAGTTCCTCCTTTCTCTACTAGAAAGCTCTATAGTGTCAAGGATCTTAGATATCGTACCTCCTTGACTTTCATAGCGCTCCAAGGAACAGCAAAATTTGACATGCAAGCGGCCCTCTGGGTGTCAAATAACAAAGCTTGTACCCCGCATCGGAGGTCATACGATATTATATTGTTATATTATTGCCTTTGGGATGGACCTTCTCCTCTTTCCCTTTTGTATCTGCCTTTCATGGCTCTCCTGCCTTCTGCACAAGTCCCTTAATTCTCATTCCTTGAGGGTTGAGGGCATTTCCTTTCTTCCTGTTGTTTATTTACCTTATTCTTGTTTTTGTTTTCCATTTCCTCTTGTCTGTAAGTCAGTAGCTAATTTTAGTTGTGTGTAGTTAGTTTTTGTTATAGTTTCCCTTTCTTTTTCATGATCACCTAAACCATTAGAGGCCAATAACCCAGATGTTTGGCCCCTTAAAACATGTTGGCCACTACTCCTGGAAAACCTGGAAATCCTGGAAAACTCCTGGATTTTTTTTAGGTCTGGAAAATGATGAAAAATTTGCAAACTCCTGCAAAATTGCTACTGTTAATTAATTATAAGAATATTTCCAACTTAAATCATACTCCCGCTGTGGTTTTGGGTGAGCACTCGATCGTTAACGAAAGAAATTTCCTCAGGCTACCTGTTTCTGTGTGGGAGAACACGCGATAGTATTTTTGTCAAACATATTGAGTATAGACAACTTCACTGCAATAAAATTGCAGGCGGCATTCTTTTCTTTTTTTTTTAAACCGAATATTTGAGTCACAAAGGCTTTTTTAAAACAACAATTAAATCATTTGTGTGTAGGCTTGCGTATCAATAAGGCAATCACCACTAATTTTTGTCAACATGTGTATATGTAAACCAAACACAACTGCATTATTTTGGTCTTGAAGTAGGCAACCGATAAAGCCCCCCCCCCCGGACTCGCACTTATTTTTAGGTCTGGAAAAATGAGAATTACTCCTGAAAAACTCCTGGAAAATCGTTGACCGATTTGAGTGGCCACCATGTTAAAACAACAATCATCATCATCAATACAATGTGCAGTTTTTTTTCTCGGGATGGTTGTCAGCTTTTAGTTTTTTCAAGTCTGTTTCCTATGGCAAGCAAAAGCAGTTAACAAGGGCAATTTTAACATCATGAACCTGAAAATTATTCCTTCTTCCTGGTACACAGCCCCTTTGCTGCATTTTATATACGTATAAAATACATCTTGAGGCAACCCGCATGGGTATATTTTACACTTCACACCAAACACACAAACTATAACCAAAAGCAGCCCATGGATAAGGCAGGGCATGCTCTTCATGGTCAGGGGTAAGACCTGTGACATCAGGCTCCTGCCTGTTACCAAAGCTCGCCGTGGATAAAGCAGAGCATGCTCTTCATGGTCAGGGGTAAGACCTGTGACATCAGGCTCCTGCCTGTTACCAAACCTCGCCGTGGATAAAGCAGAGCATGCTCTTCATGGTCAGGGGTAAGACCTGTGACATCAGGCTCCTGCCTGTTACCAAAGCTCGCCGTGGATAAAGCAGAGCATGCTCTTCATGGTCAGGGGTAAGACCTGTGACATCAGGCTGCTGCCTGTTACCAAAGCTCGCCGTGGATAAAGCAGAGCATGCTCTTCATGGTCAGGGGTAAGACCTGTGACATCAGGCTCCTGCCTGTTACCAAAGCTCGCCGTGGATAAAGCAGAGCATGCTCTTCATGGTCAGGGGTAAGACCTGTGACATCAGGCTGCTGCCTGTTACCAAAGCTCGCCGTGGATAAAGCAGAGCATGCTCTTCATGGTCAGGGGTAAGACCTGTGACATCAGGCTCCTGCCTATTACCAAAGCTCGCCGTGGATAAAGCAGAGCATGCTCTTCATGGTCAGGGGTAAGACCTGTGACATCAGGCTCCTGCCTGTTACCAATGCTCGCCGTGGATAAAGCAGAGCATGCTCTTCATGGTCAGGGGTAAGACCTGTGACATCAGGCTCCTGCCTATTACCAAAGCTCGCTGTGGATCAAGCAGAGCATGCTCTTCATGGTCAGGGGTAAGACCCGTGACATCAGGCTCCTGCCTGTTACCAAAGCTCGCTGTGGATAAAGCAGAGCATGCTCTTCATGGTCAGGGGTAAGACCCATGACATCAGGCTCCTGCCTGTTACCAAAGCTCGCTGTGGATCAAGCAGAACATGCTCTTCATGGTCAGGGGTAAGACCTGTGACATCAGGCTCCTGCCTGTTACCAAAGCTCGCCATGGATAAAGCAGAGCATGCTCTTCATGGTCAGGGGTAAGACCTGTGACATCAGGCTCCTGCCTGTTACCAATGCTCGCCGTGGATAAAGCAGAGCATGCTCTTCATGGTCAGGGGTAAGACCTATGACATCAGGCTCCTGCCTGTTACCAAAGCTCGCCGTGGATCAAGCAGAGCATGCTCTTCATGGTCAGGGGTAAGACCTGTGACATCAGGCTCCTGCCTGTTACCAAGGCTCGCCGTGTATAAAGCAGAGCATGCTCTTCATGGTCAGGGGTAAGACCTGTGACATCAGGCTCCTGCCTGTTACCAAAGCTCGCTGTAGATAAAGCAGAGCATGCTCTTCATGGTCAGGGGTAAGACCTGTGACATCAGGCTCTTGCCTGTTACCAAAGCTCGCCGTGGATAAAGCAGAGCATGCTTTTCATGGTCAGGGGTAAGACCTGTGACATCAGGCTCCTGCCGGTTACCAATGCTCGCCGTGGATAAAGCAGAGCATGCTCTTCATGGTCAGGGGTAAGACCTGTGACATCAGGCTCCTGCCTGTTACCAAAGCTCGCCGTGGATAAAGCAGAGCATGCTCTTCATGGTCGGGTAAGACCTGTGACATCAGGCTCCTGCCTGTTACCAAAGCTCGCCGTGGATCAAGCAGAGCATGCTCTTCATGGTCAGGGGTAAGACCCGTGACATCAGGCTCCTGCCTGTTACCAATGCTCGCCGTGGATAAAGCAGAGCATGCTCCATGGTCAGGGGTAAGACCTGTGACATCAGGCTCCTGCCTATTACCAATGCTCGCTATGGATAAAGCAGAGCATACTCTTCATGGTCAGGGGTAAGACCTGTGGCATCAGGCTCCTGCCTGTTACCAAAGCTCGCTGTGGATCAAGCAGAGCATGCTCTTCATGGTCGGGGGTAAGACCTGTGACATCAGGCTGCTGCCTGTTACCAAAGCTCGCCGTGGATAATGCAGAGCATGCTCTTCATGGTCAGGGGTAAGACCTGTGACATCAGGCTCCTGCCTGTTACCAAAGCTCGCGGCGGATCAAGCAGAGCATGCTCTTCATGGTCAGGGGTAAGACCTGTGACATCAGGCTCCTGCCTGTTACCAAACCTTGCCGTGGATAAAGCAGAGCATGCTCTTCATGGTCAGGGGTAAGACCTGTGACATCAGGCTCCTGCCTGTTACCAATGCTCGCCGTGGATAAAGCAGAGCATGCTCTTCATGGTCAGGGGTAAGACCTGTGACATCAGGCTCCTGCCTGTTACCAAACCTCGCCGTGAATAAAGCAGAGCATGCTCTTCATGGTCAGGGGTAAGACCTGTGACATCAGGCTCCTGCCTGTTACCAATGCTCGCCGTGGATAAAGCAGAGCATGCTCTTCATGGTCAGGGGTAAGACCTGTGACATCAGGCTCCTGCCTGTTACCAAAGCTCGCCGTGGATAAAGCAGAGCATGCTCTTCATGGTCAGGGATAAGACCTGTGACATCAGGCTCCTGCCTGTTACCAAAGCTCGCTGTGGATCAAGCAGAGCATGCTCTTCATGGTCAGGGGTAAGACCCGTGACATCAGGCTGCTGCCTGTTACCAAAGCTCGCTGTGGATCAAGCAGAGCATGCTCTTCATGGTCAGGGGTAAGACCCGTGACATCAGGCTCCTGCCTGTTACCAAAGCTCGCTGTGGATCAAGCAGAGCATGCTCTTCATGGTCAGGGGTAAGACCTGTGACATCAGGCTCCTGCCTGTTACCAAAGTTCGCCGTGGATAAAGCAGAGCATGCTCTTCATGGTCAGGGGTAAGACCTGTGACATCAGGTTCCTGCCTGTTACCAAAGCTCGCCGTGGATAAAGCAGACCATGCTCTTCATGGTCAGGGGTAAGACCTGTGACATCAGACTCCTGCCTGTTACCAAAGCTCGCCGTGGATAAAGCAGAGCATGCTCTTCATGGTCAGGGATAAGACCTGTGACATCAGGCTCCTGCCTGTTACCAAAGCTCGCTGTGGATCAAGCAGAGCATGCTCTTCATGGTCAGGGGTAAGACCCGTGACATCAGGCTGCTGCCTGTTACCAAAGCTCGCTGTGGATCAAGCAGAGCATGCTCTTCATGGTCAGGGGTAAGACCCGTGACATCAGGCTCCTGCCTGTTACCAAAGCTCGCTGTGGATCAAGCAGAGCATGCTCTTCATGGTCAGGGGTAAGACCTGTGACATCAGGCTCCTGCCTGTTACCAAAGTTCGCCGTGGATAAAGCAGAGCATGCTCCTCATGGTCTGGGGTAAGACCTGTGACATCAGGTTCCTGCCTGTTACCAAAGCTCGCCGTGGATAAAGCAGACCATGCTCTTCATGGTCAGGGGTAAGACCTGTGACATCAGACTCCTGCCTGTTACCAAAGCTCGCCGTGGATAAAGCAGAGCATGCTCTTCATGGTCAGGGGTAAGACCTGTGACATCAGGCTCCTGCCTGTTACCAATGCTCGCTGTGGATAAAGCAGAGCATGCTCTTCATGGTCAGGGGTAAGACCTGTGACATCAGGCTCCTGCTTATTACCAATGCTCGCTATGGATAAAGCAGAGCATACTCTTCATGGTCAGGGGTAAGACCTGTGACATCAGGCTGCTGCCTGTTACCAAAGCTCGCCGTGGATAAAGCAGAGCATGCTCTTCATGGTCAGGGGTAAGACCTGTGACATCAGGCTCCTGCCTGTTACTAATGCTCGCCGTGGATAAAGCAGAGCATGCTCTTCATGGTCAGGGGTAAGACCTGTGACATCAGGCTCCTGCCTGTTACCAATGCTCGCCGTGGATAAAGCAGAGCATGCTCTTCATGGTCAGGGGTAAGACCTGTGACATCAGGCTCCTGCCTGTTACCAAAGCTCGCCGTGGATAAAGCAGAGCATGCTCTTCATGGTCAGGGGTAAGACCCGTGACATCAGGCTGCTGCCTGTTACCAAAGCTCGCTGTGGATCAAGCAGAGCATGCTCTTCATGGTCAGGGGTAAGACCCGTGACATCAGGCTCCTGCCTGTTACCAAAGCTCGCTGTGGATCAAGCAGAGCATGCTCTTCATGGTCAGGGGTAAGACCTGTGACATCAGGCTCCTGCCTGTTACCAAAGTTCGCCGTGGATAAAGCAGAGCATGCTCTTCATGGTCAGGGGTAAGACCTGTGACATCAGGTTCCTGCCTGTTACCAAAGCTCGCCGTGGATAAAGCAGACCATGCTCTTCATGGTCAGGGGTAAGACCTCTGACATCAGACTCCTGCCTGTTACCAAAGCTCGCCGTGGATAAAGCAGAGCATGCTCTTCATGGTCAGGGATAAGACCTGTGACATCAGGCTCCTGCCTGTTACCAAAGCTCGCTGTGGATCAAGCAGAGCATGCTCTTCATGGTCAGGGGTAAGACCCGTGACATCAGGCTGCTGCCTGTTACCAAAGCTCGCTGTGGATCAAGCAGAGCATGCTCTTCATGGTCAGGGGTAAGACCCGTGACATCAGGCTCCTGCCTGTTACCAAAGCTCGCTGTGGATCAAGCAGAGCATGCTCTTCATGGTCAGGGGTAAGACCTGTGACATCAGGCTCCTGCCTGTTACCAAAGTTCGCCGTGGATAAAGCAGAGCATGCTCCTCATGGTCTGGGGTAAGACCTGTGACATCAGGTTCCTGCCTGTTACCAAAGCTCGCCGTGGATAAAGCAGACCATGCTCTTCATGGTCAGGGGTAAGACCTGTGACATCAGACTCCTGCCTGTTACCAAAGCTCGCCGTGGATAAAGCAGAGCATGCTCTTCATGGTCAGGGGTAAGACCTGTGACATCAGGCTCCTGCCTGTTACCAATGCTCGCTGTGGATAAAGCAGAGCATGCTCTTCATGGTCAGGGGTAAGACCTGTGACATCAGGCTCCTGCTTATTACCAATGCTCGCTATGGATAAAGCAGAGCATACTCTTCATGGTCAGGGGTAAGACCTGTGACATCAGGCTGCTGCCTGTTACCAAAGCTCGCCGTGGATAAAGCAGAGCATGCTCTTCATGGTCAGGGGTAAGACCTGTGACATCAGGCTCCTGCCTGTTACTAATGCTCGCCGTGGATAAAGCAGAGCATGCTCTTCATGATCAGGGGTAAGACCTGTGACATCAGGCTCCTGCCTGTTACCAATGCTCGCCGTGGATAAAGCAGAGCATGCTCTTCATGGTCAGGGGTAAGACCTGTGACATCAGGCTCCTGCCTGTTACCAAAGCTCGCCGTGGATAAAGCAGAGCATGCTCTTCATGGTCAGGGGTAAGACCTGTGACATCAGGCTCCTGCCTGTTACCCAAGCTCGCCGTGGATCATCAGAGCATGCTCTTCATGGTCAGGGGTAAGACCCGGGACATCAGGCTCCTGCCTGTTACCAAAGCTCGCTGTGGATCAAGCAGTGCATGCTCTTCATGGTCAGAGGTAAGACCCGTGACATCAGGCTCCTGCCTGTTACCAAAGCTCGCCATGGATAAAGCATAGCATGCTCTTCATGGTCAGGGGTAAGACCTGTGACATCAGGCTCCTGCCTGTTACCAAAGCTTGCTGTGGATCAAGCAGAGCATGCTCTTCATGGTCAGGGGTAAGACCTGTGACATCAAGCTCCTGCCTGTTACCAAAGCTCGCTGTGGATAAAGCAGAGCATGCTCTTCATGGTCAGGGGGTAAGACCCGTGACATCGGGCTCCTGCCTGTTACCAAAGCTCGCCGTGTTATTTCTCATATTGGACACCCGGTCAATGCATGTGAGATTTTCGAAGTGAAATGCCATGTCCTGTGGTTCGGATTCCACGTAAAAAGGAGGTCCCGTGGCTCATGATCTCGAGATTAACGGTCACGTTAAACTACAAGCTTCGCTTTTTTTCATATTGGACATCTACTGTGTGTTTGGGGAACAGTTGTAACACATCCTTTTCTGCAGATTGGCTTAGCATAAATATTTATAAAATACACGAATGACTAGATTTAACGTGTTTTTTTTTATTATTATTATTATTATTTAACACGTCTACCTATGTCCTAACTAGCAGTTGCAAATCAGCAGGCATGCATATTAAATGGAGGTTGCTGTAAACTGTCTCGGTGTGTCTGGAACTGGAGAAATCAGTGATTGAGAAAGTCACACTGAATAGTTATAAGAATGATTGTGCTGTCCAAGCTGTATATTACAGTCATCATGTAGCTGTTTACCGCGATGCTCCAAGCCACTAAAATTAGCAGCAAGTAACAGAGTCTCTGATGAATGACAGTGTTTGTTGTAAGTACGGCTGAAGCAATCTTCACATATATTTAGATCAGGCATACAGTCCCATGTGCTAACAGTTCATCTGCATTTGTTCTCGTGGACTTATGGCAGTGCATTTCCTTAACTCTGAAGACTGTTTTGAGACTTACACAGTGGTGTTGTACACACACGTAGTTGGGTCAGATGTTTTTTGCTCTCACAAAGCATCCGATTGCATAGTGGAGATATTGTTTTTATACTCTTTTTTTATATAATTTTATTGTCTTTAGGCAATTAAGAATTGCAATTGACAAATTCAGAATGCACACACATATACAAAATCATGAATATAAAATAAATACACTAAATTAAATTAACAACTATATACAAGACCTAACATAAAACATAACAGTAATTTTACAACAACAAAATTACACAAAACTTAGCTATGAAACCATCTATGGGGTTATATACAATATATTTCTGGTAATTTAGGATGGCATTAGTTTTCACATCCCACCTTGAAAGAGTGTTACTTTTTCTTCATATTCAGATACTGAATAGAAACTGTTGGATATTAACCAATTTTTGAGAGTTTGGTTCTTTTGAAATTATTTAGGGACATATCCTTGAATTGTTTAAGTAGTTTATTGTATAATTTAATTCCATTATATTTGTAGTTTTCTTGTGTTTTCCTCAGCCTAACATGGGGTAAGTCTAGATCGTTTCTATTTCTTGTGCCATAAGAGTGTACATTTTTACGAGTTGTTAGGTCTCTAAGATTTTCTTTAGTATTCAGTATACTATGATATATGTATAATGAGGGAAGAGTTGTCAGTATCCATTAACCCTATCACCTTTCCTTGGTTAGCTGAGAGGAGAGACAATTCTATGTTGTCCCCGAGTTTGTCTCGCAGATATTGGAGTCCTCACATTTCTGTCTCAAGCTCATCCAGAGATAGGTTATGGATGGGAATCTCAATGGATATAGATCTAATGTCATTTATCATAAAAACTCGAGTATTCCCTGTTTAATATTGTTCGATCTAGGAACTATACTGCCTTGGGGGAATACCGGGTCATTATCTATGTGCGCCTCGATAAACACAGCAAGCTAAGCCGGCTGTGACTGGCGCAGATCGCGAAAACTCGCGTACATGGCTCAGCCGGTGGTAGGCGCGCACTTTTACACTTTTACCAAACATGTTCAATAATGTGCTCATAGCCGATGCTGAAAATGTCCTCCCTCTCTTGTAACACATCTTCTGATGAAAGAATGGACAACAATCTCATCTCATTTTTGTTCTGTAACAACACAACGTTGTCTGTTAACTTTTTTTTATTATTTTCGGAGCCTTTTTTTCTTGAATCGTTTTGCGAGCCTCCAAATTGTACTAACATTAGGCACAGGTCTTCCTGGAAACTTAATTCGAAATTTTCGTCTTGTTTCAGAAGAAGACTTTCTGCTTTTCACATACGAATTATGGATATAGACACGTTCGCTCAATGTGAATTGGTGCCTAGGCATGACCAACAATCACAGTAATCACAATAATCGCTAAACGTGCGACACTAACGTCTAAGCTTTGCAGACACACGTCCATATGAATGACAAAACACGTGTGAACTAATGATATGAGTCAGCGGAGCGTGCCAAACACCAGCTGAACCGTGTACGTGCAATCTGCGCCAGTCAAAGCCGGCTTAGCTTGCCGTGATTATTGGGACGCACATAGATAATGACCCTGTACATGGCCTAAGTACAGTACTTGAAGCATTCCGATTCCTATGTTCCTTCAGTACTGACATTACTTTCATCAATGTTCTGCCAATTTTTATACAAAGCTCTCTTCATTCCTGTAGTTTTTATTGCTGTTATTAAATAGGTCTGTATTGACTGTATGATTAATAAGGATTAGCCTTCAATAAAAGTTCCGCCTAGTCGATACTGAGGCAATGGATATTTATACATTTTCAAAGTTTATGAGTACATGTTTCGGGAACAGTGACGTTCCCTTCTTCAGCTCCAAACGTCTAGAAACATATAAATGGTACATATAAAAACATTGTGTGTTAATCACATCACAACAAACATAGACCTAATGGCATCCCGAGCAGAAAAACATTAAATAAAAATATACAGTATCTTTTAGGTGCTTATAGTAATGATAAAATAATCTTTAGTCTAAATCACAGAGTGTTCATTCAATTTTCGATCTGCTTGCTGTTTGTAGTTGAAGGGTTCACTTTGTCCTGTTGTATTTATCATGTAAACAGGGTCTATTTGGCAGCTTGTATGTAGTCCAAAAAGAGTTTCAACAGTACCAAAATTGAATCTTCCTTCTTGGAAATACGAGTCAGTTATATCAGTGTGTAGACTGAAACCTCATAAACTTGATGGAGCATAGTATATGTTAAAGTTGGATGTTGTAAGCCGGCTAGCTTCCTGCAGACTGCCTCATATTTCCAAGAATGAAGATTCATTTTTGGCACCTCTTTTTAGACTATATACACACATCAAAAAAAGTTTTGCATCACCTCGGTTCCCAGATCTCCGGCATATAGACGTTGACTGTGTATATTGTATCCAAGATACAGTCCCTTTGACTGTTCATAGATGTCACTAAAACTGCTCAAAGATGTAAACAACCATGCATGAGCAGGGCCTATTAGACGGAGGGGGTACGACAGCCGATCAGTTCCAGTCATTCCACCAGGACGAAGGTACGCTGCTCATGTTGTCTGTAGTTCTACCATGCCTAGAAGGTCAATACCGCAGTTCGATCGCGTCCGCATTGTTACTTTGTGTCAAGAAGGGCTCTCAACAAGGGAAGTTTCCAGGCGTCTCAGAGTGAACCAAAGCGATGTTGTTCGGACATGGAGGAGGTACAGAGATACAGGAACTGTCGATGACAGGCCTCGCTCAGGCCGCCCAAGGGCTACTACTGTAGTGGATGACCGCTACTTACGGATTGCCGCTCGGAGGAACCCTGACAGCAATGCCACCATGTTGAATAATGCGTTTCGTTCAGCCACAGGACGTCGTGTTTCAACTCAAACTGTGCGCAATAGGCTGCATGATGCGCAACTTCACTCCCGACGTCCATGGCGAGGTCCATCTTTGCAACCCCGACACCATGCAGCGCGGTACAGATGGGCCCAACAACATGCTGAATGGACCCCACGGAATTGGCATCACGTTCTCTTCACCGATGAGAGTCGCATATGCCTTCAACCAGACAATCGTCGGAGACGTGTTTGGAGGCACCCTGGTCGGGCTGAACGTCTTAGACACACTGTCCAGCGAGTGCAGCAAGGTGGTGGTTCCCTGATGTTTTGGGGTGGCATTATGTGGGGCCGACGTACGCCACTGGTGGTCATGGAAGGCTCCGAAACGGCTTTACGATACCTGAATGACATCCTCCGACCCATAGTGCAACCATATCGGCAGAATATTGGAGAGGCATTTGTCTTCGTGGACGACAATTCTCGATCTCATCGTGCACATCTTGTGAATGCGTTCCTTCAAGATAACGACATCGCTCGACTACAGTGGCCAGCATGTTCGCCAGACATGAACCCTATCGAACATGCCTGGGATATGTTGAAAAGGGCTGTTTATGGACGTCTTGACCCACCAACCACTCTGAGAGATTTACGCCGAATTGTCGTTGAGGAGTGGGACAATTTGGACCAACAGTGTCTTGATGAACTTGTGGATAGTATGCCACGACGAATACAGGCATGCATCAATGCAAGAGGACGTGCTACTGGGTATTAGAGGTAGTGGTGTGTACTGCAATCTGGACCACAAATGCTGAAAGTCTAGCTGTATGATGGTACAACATGCAATGTGTGGGTCTCATGAGCAATAAAACGAGCTGAAATGTTGTTTGTGTTGATCTCTATTCCCTTTGTATTTAACGGTTCCGGAACTCTTGGAACCGAGGTGATGCAAAACTTTTTTTGATGTGTGTACATAATTCTATTATTTAAACTAGTTTCCATGATGGTTCCGTATTGACGTACTAAATAGTTTTAACAACAAATTGTATATCCGCCTTAGTCAATACATAAACGAAAATAAATTATAATTACACTTGCTCCTGGTACATGTTTCGGGGATTAATTGCTTTTATCCCCTTCATCAGCCAAGACAAATATCCGAAGAAAGATATACGATAGCGTAGCACTCAAAAAATAAATAGCTATTTAACTTAATATGGTGCACCATATAAGTAGGTCACAGGAAATTGTTGAGCAAAACTAAAAACATATAACAGCGATGATATTCAGCCATCAAAACACAGAGAATCATTGGACAGTTAACTCGTAAATCCGCTCCAAAACACTGGTCGAAGCTTGAATTGGCAAAAATCACAATACTTCACCATATGGACACAACCAATGAAGATGCCTTATGCTCAACAGGTCCAAAATCAAATGCCTGCTTACGAATTAGACGAGCGTGGAAGGAACAACTTCAAATAGCAATGAGGTTAGCTCAATGCATAACCTGAAAGAGGTAAAGGAAAAACAAACACCATAATAAAAGGACCAAGGGGAAATTTATAGACTGAAATAATAATGAAAAACTATAAAAATTAATTTATAATGATATAGAACGAATGCAAACTTAATAATATTCCATTGCCTCAGTATTGAATAGGCGGAAATTTTATTGAAGGCTAGTCCTTATTAATTATTATTGATCACTAGCTTTCGGTACATAGAGTAAAGGAAGTGATGACAACTGTTAGGTCATATCCCCGTTCCAAAGAAAAGAAACTGTGAAGTCCTATTGCAAAAGCGGAGGACAGTCTTACGCTCTCAATCTGTAATACTGGAGTAAATTACACTCACCCAATGTTCCGTGAAGAGTACTGACACACTGGAATCTATGGCAAGAAGTCAATGTTAGCACATCCCTTCCTTGAGAAAAAACCAGTGGAGTTAGGGTGACTGCAGTGAACATAAAGAGAATCTTTTATCGTTACTTCTGGCTGTAGACTGTTTGGGCACGCTCAAATGCCAACTGACTGCACCGGGATTTGATCCTACAACCTGGGGTACAGCAGACGAGAATGTTACTGCTGTGCCACGCAGCGAATCTATGGGCTCACTCTACCACAGCAAATACTGTAGAAAGTATATCACCCTACGGTCCATGCGAATTGAATGATAAAGGCATGATTGTGACCTAAATGTCAACATAATTTTCCTCTTACCTAATAGCGGAAGCAATGAGTTATTTGCAGCCAACTCGAATGCATTCCATGTAATCATGACTGAGCTACCGCTGCATGTTAAGAGATGGATATCAATTGTGCTATTGCATTATTGGCAAAATTTGAGGCATCCTCTCAACAATCTCACCCCTTTACATTACCTGAATAATTAGCATCCTAGTTGTATTTTATGGATGTCTTCTACTTGCATAAGAATTTTCATGTCGTTTGCTCCAGTTGTTTTGATGCCAACCCGTAACAAATTGACAAAAATTAAACAAAGGGTATATTTGGTCATTATACCGGCCGAGAACGCTACCTCGTGCCTCACTGGGCATCGGGAGAGCGTGGGTTCGAATCCCACCTCGGCCGTCCTGAAATTGGTTTTCGTGGTTTCCCATTCTCATCACCAGGCAAGGGCCGGGATGGTTCCTTTCAATAGGTCCACGACCGATTTCCTTCCAAAATCTCTTCCCTGACCCGTCCTGAAAAGAAAATAAATGGCCATTGGCTGCATTATTAAAATAATAATAATATCCAGGATAAATACCAAGTTTGAGTTGAAAATTCAAAATTTTCTAATACGAAGCTTATTTTATTTAGAGAGATGACTGTAGTGCACACAGTGTTTTACTCCAGTCCCACAATTCTTGTAAACTTTGGTAGGAAAACAGTTCCTGTTCTCGGTGATAACAGGATTCACTAATATGAATAGTGAAGTTTTTTTCCTTGGTTTATGGAGCAAGTATTGTTCATAATCCTAGGGTAAATTTTTTCTACTTGGAGATTTTCTGTCGATTTTTGATACTCATCATTGTAAACAGACTACTTGACACTGTAAGGCAATGAGGAAATGTTTCAATTACGAATGTGTGCTGAAAATCAACATGCTCAAAAATTATTTATGTCTTAAAACACAAGATGCAAGATGATTCTGATTCTTTGATTATTTTTTTTCTTCTCTTGGAATTCTCCAATTTTCAAATGAATAAAACAATAATAACAGCATAAACAATACTTTCAACTAAGTAACTGTGTTGAGTTCTCAGAGTTAAGAATATTGTTCTAGTTGCATGACCTAAATCAGTAATCTTGTCAGAATTACTTAATTGAGGAAGGTTGAAATCTGTGTATTGTGCTTTCAGGGTCTTATCAAGGCATTAAATATGGTGTCTGGACTGTATGGAAGAACATTCATTGAATTTGGTGACCCCATATCCTTCCAGCAGTTTTACAGTTTGCCTGATTGTGGGTTACGTTATTTACCGCACCTAGATCCCAGGGATATCAAAAGCCAGAGTGAGATTAGTGTTGTTGTCAATTTGGCATATCGCATAGTTCGAGAGCAGCAGGACCTAACGGTGATCTCGCCATTCAACTTGATTGCTGTTATTCTGAGCAATTCATTATTTATTGAATGTAGTCAAATGCCAAGGACTCGACTGGTTCCTCAAATAGCTTGGCTGAAACCCATTTTGGAGCATTTCGGTGCACTAGTAAGTTTCCAAGGTAAGCATAATTTCATTATCTCAGTAATGCTAGACTAGCGGACCCATGCGAGAAATCTCGCATGTTCATAAACCACACTTTCCCCAATAGGTTTTGCAAATCGAACACTTCTTACAATAATTGATATTTGTTGTTGTTGTTGTTGTTTGAGTCTTCAGTCTTTTGACTGGTTTGATGCAGCTCTCCATGCCTCCCTGTCCTGAGCTAATCGTTTCATCTCTACATAGCTCCGACACCCTACATCCGAGGCAATCTGTTTAACATATTCTAACCTTGGTCTACCCCTACAGTTTTTGTCCTCGACCCTTCCTTCCATAACTAAGCTTGCTATTCCTGGGTGTCTAAGTATGTGTCCTACCAACCTATCTCTTCTCTTCATTAGCAGTCGCCAGAAACATCTCTCCTCTCCCACTCGTCTTAATACCTCTTTGTTTGTAACCCTATCTACCCATCTGATCTTCATCATTCTCCTGTAACACCACATTTCAAATGCTTCAATTCTCAGCTTTTCTGCTGCACCAATAGTCCAAGTTTCACTTCCATAGAGCGCCACGCTCCAGACAAAGGCTTTCAAAAATGACTTCCTAATACCTAAATCTATATTCGATGTCAGCAGATTCCTTTTTTGTAGAAATGCTTTCTTTGCCTGAGCCAACCTACTTTTAATATCCTCTTTGCTTTGTCCATCACTGGTTATTCTGCTTCCTAAGTAACAGAAGTCTCCTACTTCCTTCTGCTTTTCACCTGCCAATTTGATCTCCATAGAGGTTTCTGATTTATATCGGCTGCATTCCAGTATTTTTGTTTTACATTTATTTATTTTCATCATGAATTCTTTCCGTAAGACGGAGTCCATACCATTCAAAAACTCATTCAAATCCTCAGGCGTGTCGGCCAAGATGACGATGTCATCAGCAAATCTCAGAGTTGAAATTATTTCTCCTTGAATCTTCACTCCCACTTTAAATTTTTCTCTAATTTCCTTCATTGCTTGTTCAATGTAAAGATTGAAAAGTATGGGTGATAAGTTGCAGCCTTGCCTTACACCTTTCTGAATACCAGCTTCTCTCTCATGTCCTTCAACTCGAATGACTGCTGTCTGGTTTCTGTACAGATTGCATATCACCCTCCTATCCCTGTACTTTATTCCAATCGATTTCAAAATGTCAAACAATTTAGTCCAATCAACGTTATCAAAAGCCTTTTCTAAGTCTACAAAAGCCATGAACGTTCTCTTATCTTTCCTTGTTCTACCTTCCAAAATCAGCCTAAGACTTAGTACAGCTTCCCTTGTTCCTACATTTCTCCTGAAACCAAACTGGTCTTCACCCAACTCCGTTTCTATCTGGCTCTCAATCCTCTTGTAAATTATTCTAGACAGGATCTTTGAAGCATGAGTAATCAAGCTGATTGTACGGTAATCTTCACATCTGTCAGCTCCCACTTTCTTTGGTATAGGGATGATTACATTCTTCTTGAAGTCAGGGGGTACCTCACCTGTCTCATAAATCCTACACACCAAGTGAAATAACCTGATCAGACCTTCCTCTCCTATGCAGCGTAGCAACTCAATCGGTATATCATCTATGTATGGTGCTTTGTTCCTGCTTAAGTCTTCCAAAGCTCTATCAAATTCTGATCTCAATATTAAATCTCCTTTCGCATCCTCATCAATTTCCTCCTCCCTTTCCATTATATGATTCTCAATCTCCTTTCCCTCATACAAACTCTCTATGTAAGCTTTCCATCTCTCAACCTTTTCTTCCCTATCTGTTAGAGGCTTTCCATTTGTGTCCTTAATATTACAGCACTTAGTCTTCTTTTCCCCAAAAGTATTCTTAATCCTTCGATAAGCTGTGTCTATTTTTCCTAATTTCAGACAATTTTCTATACCTGCACATTTCTCTTTCAACCATTCTTCTTTCGCTTCCTTGCACTTCTTGTTAACCTCATTTCTCAGACGTCTGTATTCTGCTTTCCCCTTTTCATCTCTTAGATTCTTGTGTTTCCGCCTTTCATCCATCAATTGATATTTAAGAAATTATAATGCAATTTGTCACTGATAATGTCATTTGTGTGCTCAGTGTGCTGTAACACTCACCAATTATTTAATATTTATGAAATTATACGATTGAGTACACATTCCTTTGATTTACTGTTTCTGAAATCCATGAAAAATGATGAAGGAAAGGCCTCATAATCTTAAAATGACATGAAACGGGCGTCACAGCGACCAAAATAGGAAGTGGACAGAAATTATGGAGCGTATTTTCATACATCAACAGTATCTGCAGATCGCACACTTCGTAAATTTTCTTAAAGTCATTTTTTAAAGAAATTATTGATATTTCGGGAATTAGAGTGCAATTCGTCACGGCTAATGTCTATTCTCTTTCGTTTGAATGCTCATTTTCACAATCGGTCGCTTGTGAGTGCCGCAGGAGGGATCTATACTACTGAAATAATATATATGATTGACTGCTTGCTACTGTGTATCTCTTAGAAACCGCCGCCCCATCATAATCATTTGAATGAACTGGGTAATAAGATGAAGAATTTAGTGGTATTTATAGAGAATTTTCTTTGTGGTGTTTGAAGCCATATTTTCAGTGTTGCCTTAGTAAACAAGTGTTTAGTGCTTTTCAGTCGGTCAACACGAATGTACCCAAAAGAGATGGGTTATGCCCTAATCCTGAAATAAATTACATGAGATTAATAAAACACTAGGATGACCAGTTTCGATCGTCAAGCGATCATCATCAGATCCATTACACTTAGACTATAAAATCTATGTTTGAAATACAGGTGAAAATATTTACAATATGTACAATTATTTAGTTGCAGTATTGGTACTACAACTGTCAGTGTATGCTAAATCCAGTATATATGTTAGGTGAAATGCTAAATGGTGATAGCTATCCGGAGATTGTACTTTAGAGAGATTATACACCAAAAATACACAAAAAGGAATGCCCAATGAGACCAATAGTCAATTGTAGGAATGCCCCTAATTACAAAATCAGCAAAGAGTTACTAAAAATCTTAAAATGCCGTCTTTCCAACGACAAAAACAACTCTGTAAAGAACACAACAGAACTAGTAACAGCATTGAACACCCTACAAATGAAACCTAGCTTCAGGCTAGTATCCTTCGACGTAACTAACATGTACACCAATATTCCGATTATTGAAGCAATCAACACTATCGAAAACAACTTAAAATCCAACAATTCGGTAAAAGAAATTGAAGAGATTGTGAGATTACTGAGGGTCGTTCTCAACCAAAACGTGTTTCAATTCGACAATAAAATATACACACAGAGAGTAGGCCTAGCAATGGGATCGCCACTAAGTGGGTTAATCGCTGACATCTTCATCAATGCACTAGAAAATGCGTTCTTAGAAAAGACTTCAACAAAGGGAATAGTAATATGGAAAAGATACGTAGATGATGTAATTTGCATCTACGATACTGAACTAACAAGCGAAGAAACAATTCTCCAATCCATTAATAGCCTTCACCACTCTATCAAATTCACTAAGGAATCCGAAATAGACCGGAAAATAAATTATCTCGATATAACTATTGAACGTAAAGACAACGACCTTTCATATTCCATATTCCGGAAAGCAACACAAACCTCGCATGCAATCGACAATCAGTCTAATCACCCCAGTACGCACAAACTAGCGGGTTTCAACTCAATGGTGCACAGGGCTTTAAACATACCCATGTCAAAAGACAACTATAATAAGGAAATAAGAACAATTATGCAAATAGCTAAGGAAAACAACTTCTCGCCAAGCAAAATAAACCAAATTTTAGCCAAACATAAAAATAAAGATAAAACGATTCCCAAACCGGACAGTAATGAGAAAAAATTTGCGCGTTTCAACTATGTGAATGCGAATACATATAAAATCACTAACCTATTCAAAAAGCAAGGCATAAAGATAGCTTTCACGACGAAAAACACAACCGCTAGGCACCTCCTAAATAGTAATCTAAATAAACGTGACCCGTATTCAAGGTCAGGGGTATATTCTATAACGTGCCAAGACACCGATTGTCAAGCTAATTACATCGGGCAGAGTGGAAGGCGAGTAGACACACGTTATAATGAACATAGGAATGCGATAAGATACGGAACACATTCAGCCGTGTGCGAACATATGTGTGACGCAGGGCACAGCTTTACCAACATAGAGTCGGACCTTAAAATAATCCATCACGAATCGAAAGGCAGAGCTCTTGACATAAAGGAAGCAATCGAGATACACCTAGCCAAACGAAACAATCCCAACAATCTAAATGAACACACGTTCATGGAGAGCTCACCCCTCTTCACGCTACTAAAAAACACACCCTGTCGGAAACAAAACACAATTTAGCGACACAGCCAAGCTAGATAAAAAAGGGGGGAAATTAGGGGTTTTTTAATAGGTAAATGTTATCTGGATCAGGTGTACGATGTACTTTTCTTCTGCAATAAACCAAGGCCCATATTCGCGGCAGTATTAAAGGTGCCGGGACGTCCTCATAAGACCGTCAACGCTTAGTTCGAATGGGTTATGCTCCACGCGTGGCGAGGGCTAATCCACGGTCTTTAATAGTTGCAGACCCACCTCATTCAATAACATACATCTTATCTAGGTTGGCAACACCTCACATAAACACATCGCGATCACTCCCCACAGCACGTAGGGGTAGGGGGGAGAAGGGAGGGAAAAACCAGTCGTTAAGATAACCACCGCAGTCGACCGCACAGTGAGTTCTAGTAAACACGAAAACTGCGAGTAGCTGTAGTACGGAAGACAATCAGATAAGTAGTTAGCCTAAAATTTTATAGTTTAACCATAGTTTACAACCATATAATCTCTCTAAAGTACAATCTCCGGATAGCTATCACCATTTAGCATTTCACCTAACATATATACTGGATTTAGCATACACTGACAGTTGCAGTACCAATACTGCAACTAAATAATTGTACATATTGTAAATATTTTCACCTGTATTTCAAACATAGATTTTATAGCCTAAGTGTAATGGATCTGATGATGATCCCTTGACGATCGAAACTGGTCATCCTAGTGTTTTATTAATCTCATGTAATTTATTTCAGGATTAGGGCATAACCCATCTCTTTTGGGTACATTCGTGTTGACCGACTGAAAAGCACTAAACACTTGTAGAGAATTTTCTTTTGTAATTAATCGGAGAAGCAGAGTTTAAAACTTTGGTTTTCTAGTGGACTTCAAATACATTCTAAGAAAAGGGATATTTTATATAAAAGGTGGAAATCAACAAAAGAAAGTAAGTGTTTGTAAATGAGATTGACTGCTTGCAACTGTGTGACTCATAGAAACCACCACATCATTGTTGAACCATAAAATGCCAAATCATCATCATTTGAATGAACCACCTCATGATGTTGTGACTAGCATGCTTGGCTGTCGCCTTGGAGGCCCAGCTCTGTCAAGAAATTTAATTCTGGACTGAGGGCTGGATCGAGGTACACTCAGCCTTGTGAGTCATAACTGAGGAGAGGTGGGTTCGATTCCTACTTCAGCCAACGGCGTTTTGACCGGTCACCGACTCTAAAGTTTGTGCAGGCAACACTGAAAAATGGCTTCAAAATTTCCCATTGACAATTTCCTCAACATCTTGCTCTCTACAGACGGCAACTTAACATTCAAACTCAGCAATGTTTCTAGGTTTATTCCATGTGTTTTGTGTTGTTCCTAGGTGAAACCCCACACAAGACACGGCGTAAAGCTAGAACAATTGCTGAGTTTTAATTTCTTGGCCTTGAAAGCCAATATACCATCGTTTATGTTCGACGATGTCGAAATGTAAATATTATGTCAGAAAACTGTATCATAATGAGGGTCATTATAACACTAGTTTTCATTATGAAACAGTTTTTCCCACCAATCAGAGCTCAAGAAACAGTTCTGGGACCGATTCGGTAAGGATAGCATTGCACCTGAGTTGACTTCCACGGCCTGCTATTTTAAATTTCACTGCGTGGCTTCTAGTGTCATAGTGGGATATTTGAGGAGGCCATAGTCGAATGCAACATGTTCTCTACGTCCCATGCGCTCTGTTCAGTACATAAAACTGGTGAAATCTCGACAGTTATTTATGAATATTTATGTTCGAACATAAAATAGTTTTAATTATCGTCGAACATAAACAGTCCTATGCAACTCGCCTATAATGGTAATTAAGACACTCGTATGTAAATTATATAACTCGCTTCGCTCGTTTTATAAACATACTCGTGTCTTAATTATTGCCATTATAGGCTCGTTGCATAATGTACTATTATAAGACTCAAAGTTCACTTCTCCTTCAGTGATTGGCGAGTCCTCTTCATCTTCAACTTCCACATTTCCAACTGATAATCGAGAAATAAGCAAAAAATCGAAAGCACTAGAGCATACCCATGTTAAATAAATGGAACGGCTTCAATGGCAAACATACTCACTTGACTATGATGTCAACATAAATTAGCCAATTCAGACCGTTTTCGATCACATGGCACCAGTTTAAAAAAGTGTTTTTTTGTTCTTGTTCTTTTTTGGACAGACAGTCAATTCCTTTTTACTCAGATTAATGCAAATTGCTTTTAAAACTCATAATCTATGCTGGTATCAATAATTATGACATAATATCTCACAGTGTCAAATAGCCTATTCAGTGAGCTCTCACTTGCAGCAATGGAACAACCTTCCTTTGTGGGGAGTGAGAGCTGGGTGGATCTGATGGTTGCTGGGAGGGAGATACAGTACAGGCTTAGTTGTCTATGAAAGAATCACTATGTGCCCAATTGAATTATTAATCACTCTTACTAACCTGGATACAATAACATGTATTAATGATATACACTTTGATACAGTTTCGGAAGCCTGTATCACAGTGTGGATGTTATTGTATCCAGGTTAGTAAGTGTTATTCCCTGCCCAGTTTAATTGAGTGGATTATGTGTCGACAAGCTGAGAGGTGTTTCTTTATTGATTATGAAGGCTGCACTGAAGATGGCTTCTAAACCGTATTTAAAGGTTAAGTTAGAAATGAAGATGATAGCTGAGCCAACTGACGGTGGAGTGAGGAGTGATTACTTAGGTTGTTAATGAACTTGGCTATAGAGGGTAAGAGAAGCAGAGGGCAGATATAGGAGGCAATGCTTTGAAGGTGTGGAAGCAGGGAAGGCCTCAGTGCTATTTGATAATAGGGGATTATGGAGATGACTCAAGTGCACACAGAGGCTTGCAGATTGGACCGGAATCTGACAGACTATGAATGGAAAATTTCAAGAATGTCAAAGAAGTATATTGTGTAAATTTGGCAGGTCAATAGTTTAGGCTTAAATACACTGACCGGCAAAAAAAGTGGAACAGTTAAAAAAAGTAATATAAATAGTATTAATCTAGCCTTGAAAAAGATTTAATCACATTTTAAAAGCTTTTCATGCATTAGAACAAACATCTGAAACATCCCTGAATAGAAGTTGATAATATGACCATTTCTTAGGGTGGTTTATTACCACCAATTACCCCCAATCCTCGATGAGCCTATCTTAATGGTTTTATGGCGGGAAGCGGACTGGAAGCGTTTAAGGTTTATGAGTGTTGCCGCTCGCTTATTGTTGTTCTAGGGATAACAACTGGCACTTGTTGAACACGTGTGAACCATTGTCACACATTTTAGCAAGTTATCCATTTGCAGTTCACACTAAAACATGCCTCTTAGCTGTGAAGAAGCTGCACAGGCAGTTGCATTGGTGGAGGATGGCCGCAGCTTCCGTTATGTTGCTGAGATCATTGGATCATCTCTCGGTAGCATACATCGTGCAGTGCAACGTTACAGAGAGCTCCAAACATACGACAGGAGACGAGGGTCAGGCCGTAGAAGAAGCACAAGTGCCAGGGATGACAGATTTCTCACCCTCCAAGTTCTGCGTGATCTGCATACCACAGCAGTTCAGGCACGAAATCAACTGGAAAATGTCAGAAATGTGAGTGTGAGTGAGCGAACAGTAAGAAGAAGGTTTGAAGAAACTCATCTTTCGTCCAGGAGACCTGCACGTGGACCCGCACTCGAACGGCATCACAGAGAGGCGCGTCTTCGCTTCGCAAGCCAGCATCTGGGATGGACCCACGAGCAGTGGGCCTCTGTTCTCTTCACTGACGAGAGTCGCTTTAACCTTAGATCTCCTGTTGGAAGAGAAAGAGTGTGGAGAAGGCGCGGGGAGAGGTACAGCCCTGTTGCTTTCTCCTCCAGGACTCCATTTGGAGGTGGTTCGGTTATGGTGTGGGGTGGCATCAACGTTATGGCCCGCACTGAGTTGGTGTGCATCGATCACGGGACGCTCAATTCCCAAAGGTACATCGAAGAGATCCTGATGAACCCTGTGATGCCCTTTGCGCCTTTCATAGGTCAGAATTTCATGCTGATGCAGGATAATGCCCGCCCTCATACTGCTCGCTGTGTTGTACAATATCTGCAGGAAGTGGAGATTCAAACCCTGGACTGGCCAGCTCGTAGTCCTGACTTGAACCCCATCGAACATGTATGGGATACGCTTGGAAGGAACGTCAGACAGCATGACCACACCACCTTGGGACAACTGAGAACATCGCTGCTGGAGGAATGGGATCGCATCCCGGCAGATGCCATTCGACGAGTTGTGAACAGTATGCCTGAGCGTTTACAAGCTGTCATTGACGCTAAAGGTGGAAACACCCGTTTTTAGTGACCAGTGTTCTCTTGCAGTGCAGTGCAAACATTAATACTGTTTTGTTTGGCAATACGTTTGATAAACACCAGCCCAAAAGAGCATTACTAAAAAATAGAAAATTGTAAGATTTGCAAAATGTAACGAAATTTGTGAGTTAATGCGTGTTGTAAAACATGATTCGGTATTTTCTGTTGCCAACCATCTAAATTTACATGGATAATGCAAATATTGGAAAACCGATACATTTTAGTGGAATAAATTAAGAAATTACATAAAAAATTAAAGTGTTCCACTTTTTTTTGCCGGTCAGTGTAGATATATATGGACCCTGTCCTCTCAAAGCAACAACAAAAATTGAAAAGGTATTTTTTCTATTTAAAACTTGTTTCAATCTACAAATCATTCTAGTATCCTTTAATACGTTATTGTTAGTGTTAATCAATAGTCTCTGTGTCCTGGAACCCTAATTTCTTTGAATAAATATAGCCAAACCCTGCCAGTATTTCTGAACATGCCCTGGCGGTATATATCTGTGTCTCTCTCCAATCAAGGATGTTGCTTTATTCTACATTAAAGGACCCTATGTTCTCCCAGCCTCCCAAAGTTTTAAGCAATTTATTAATTTTCTGAACTATACAGATAATTCAAAAGATTCTAGTTCGAAGTCCACCCTCCAACTCCCTATGGTTTAGGGGTTTGAGGTTTGTGGAATACACACCTTAGCGTTTTATATCAAGATTCATTTGTTTTTATTTTACCTAGGTATATATTCATTTATTCTAGGTGGTGATATAGAAGATGTTGTGAATGAAGCCGTGTCAGTCCACAAAAACCTTGTCTTCTTCTCTTCTGACGATATTTTGCAGCTAGGCGCTATACATCGAAGTGTCCAGGAACGAGCAGAAGAGTTTACCCTGGCACCTGGTAAGTTACATGTTTATAACTAGGGCCCGGATGTTGATGACATGTCATCTTTTTACTGAGCTGTCTAAAACAATGCTGAAGTACATAGAAACTCCCGACGGGCCACCCCTTCTTCAAATATGTCATTTTTATTTTGCATTTTTTGCTATTTTTCCATTTTAAGAGCATTTTCTTGAGTTTGGCAGATTTTTTTGGTCTTATTTTAGAGAAATCGGCCTTTTAAGGTCATCTTTTTCCAATTTAGTTATGCCACAGCTTTATATGAGGGAGTTACGTCTCTCAGAGTTAAGAAAAAGCTAGTAGCTGATACAAGATAATTTAAAATATCGAAATATTGATTCCATTTCCTTAATCAAGCGAGCGGAAACTAGTCTTAGCAACAATCGTGGCGAAATTGCTGCGGGTATGGCATCAAAACTGAAAAAAGTGCTGGACAAAAACACCGGGTATAAAACATTATGCAAAAACTTAGACATTCTTTCTGGTGAAAATTACTGCATGGATGGGATTGAGGAGGATTTAGCAGCAAACAACCTTCCTCACTTCAAGTACGCTCCGATCACATCAGTTGATGTTGAAAGCAGCTTTTCGAGATATAAAAACTTGTTGACAGATAACCGCAGATCATTTACATTTGACAACATCAGAATGACATTCGTAGTGCAGTGCAACTCAGACTAAAGTGAACATAACCTTTTGTTAAGTGCTAGAAATCTATTTTGATTGACTTTTCAGTTTGAGCTTAAGATGTCATTTTGGAAACATTGGTGAGTTTATTATTATAAGATCATTTTCTCCATTTTATAGTGCAATTTTTTGATTTTTTGAAATATTGGTGAGTGTATTATTACAAGATGATTTCCTCAATTCTATAGTGCATTTTTCTAATTTTTATGTCGTTTATTTTTGAAAATTCTGAGTGCATAAACTTGTTTACGGCATCAACATCCGGGCCCTATCTTACGATTGCTTGGGCAACGTCCAACAAAATTTCTAATTCATAGGTTGAATATTTTCCTCATGTCATGCTTAATTTCAACATATTTCGGTGTATATTTTACAAGAAAATGCTTACTGGAGGATATACTGTAGTGTAAACATACTAAGACTAGAAAAACATTTTCAAGTACCAGGACACAGTTAATTAGGTGAGTTTATACTAAAATAATTTTCCAATTTATTTGAGCATTTAATTTATTGATATTTAGCAGACTATGCTGTAACTCCCACACCAACTCTCAAGATAGAAGCACATTTGGGAACTGTATTTCATATGTTCTGCCATCAGAGGTTCCTCTTATTTAACCTTGCAGCCATGATACAATTTTGTGAAATTTTGTTTTTACATGACTCAGTAGCTCAAGCATCTCTCTCTATCAACATTACAAACTCAAAATCCTAAGAAGATGAAGCCATAACACAGCAAAAAAAAGTCTTGATCGTTTAGTAAAACTGTCAGAAAATGCTGTTGTTTCGCTTTGACGATTACTTTTTCCGGAGGCATGCTTTCTCATGTTACGTCTGTGAATATCTATTTCTTACAATGCTTCCTTTTTTTAAATTGTGTGTATCGTTAATTTTAATAAGTCACAATTCTATCACTCCCAGCTGAATAACATTTCTCAATTAGTTTTGAATAATGATTCTTTCATTTCCCCCTTGACAACAGTTACTGATATCACCCCAGGAGATGGCAGTCGGGTTTGAACTGCAGTTGTCTTCCCGCTCACTGCGTATCGCGCATTCCAAAAACATTAAGTTGGTCACTGTTTCCATTACTGTACCTGATACTGCCACACTGTTAATAGTATACACAAAGGCTTGTAAGAATGTCGACAGTAGGAAAGAAGGTAACAATACACACATGTGAAGCCCGATAACAAATTATCATGCAGGAAGTAGCAGCAACTGACTGCCAGCCGATATACTTAGGTTTGGAATAGGCGGGCCACGCATGCGTACTGCAAGACCCCCCAGCGTGTTCAACTGCCATCTCCTGGCACGATAACATTATATAAAAATATATGTTTTGGTTATGGAATAGATTACAAACTTACCCTCTATAATTTTCATCATACTTATGGAGAACTTGTAGTTTTTCACTTATGGAAAAAGATTTACACTTTGCCATTTTGTACCACAGTATTCACAACTGCACTGACACGAATTCAGAAAACTACTAATAAGACAGCACAAAAATGAGCTGTAATTGACAAGTAGACTTACCATGCCAAATCTCAAATACAGTGTTCTGATACAATTTCCTTATGAGCATTATAATAGAAATAGATGAAATTCAGAGGTATGTCAAGGTGATGAAAATCTTATAGTAATGGGGGATTGGAATGCTGTGGTAGGAAAAGGGAGAGAAGGGAAGATAGTAGGAGAATTCGGATTAGGTGAAAGGAATGAGCAAGGAAGCCGGCTGATGGAATTTTCACCGACTACGAGTTGGTCGTAGCTAACCACCTTATTCAATAACCACTATAGTAAAATATATACATGGGTGAGACCAGGAGATACAGGGCGTTACCAAATCGACTTCATCATGGTTAAGCAAAGATTTCAAAGCCAGATTTTTTATTGCAAAACGTATCCCAGAGCTGACATAAACTTCGACCACAATCTGTTTTGTTATGAAATACAGATTAAAGTTGAAGGAACAGAAGAAGGTCAAAGGCCAAAAAGGTGGGCAATAGTCAAGACTGAAAGAGAAGGACAATGAACGAAAGATTCAAGAACTGTATAAAGGAAGGACTAATGAAAAATCCTGAACACACTTCAATTGCAGGGGAATGGGGACTTTTGAAGAATGGCATATCTAAATCTGCAAAAGAAAACTTTGGTAGGAATGAAAGAATAGGTAGAAAACCTTGAATAACTCAGGATAATAGACGAAAGGCGGAAGCACAAGGATGCAAGAGATGAAAGGGGGAAAGCAGATCACAGACATCTGAGAAATGAGGTAAACAAGAAATGCAAAGAAGCAAATGAAGTCTGGTTGAAAGAGAAATTTGTAGGTATGGAAAATTGTCTGAAAGTAGGAAAAGTAGATACAGCTTATTGAAGGACTAAGAGTACTTTTGGGGAAACGAAGATTTCTTCTTTCCTAGTGTATTCCCCGTGTTGGCGCAGGGTCCGCTTGCTTGGTTGTAGTCAAGGGCATCTTCAGGTTTCTATCCATCTATCGTTTCTTTGGGCGGCCACGGAAACGAAGACTAAGTGCTGTAATATCAAGGACTCGGGTGGAAAACCTCTAAAAGATAGGGAAGAAAAGGTTGAGAGATGGAAAGCTTATATAGAGCATTTGCATAAGGGTAAGGAGATTGAGATTCATATACGGTAATGGAAAGGGAAGAGAAAATTGATGAGGATGAGAAAGGAGATTTCATATCGAGATCAGAATTTGATAGAGCACTGGAAGACTTGCTTGAACAGGAACAAAGCACTATGCATAGATGATATACCGACTGAGTTACTACACTGCTTGGGTGATGATGGTTTGAACACTTGGTGTGTAGGATTTATGAGATAGGTGAGGTACCCTCTGATTTCAAGAAGAATGGTATCATCCCTATATCAAAGAAAGTAGGAGCTGACAGATGTGGACATTACCGCACAATCAGCTTGTTCACTCATGCTAAAAAGATCCTGACTAGAATACTTTACAAGAGGATGGAAAGCCAGATAGAAACGGAGTTGGGTGAAGACCAATTTGGTTTCAAGAGAAACTTAGGAACTAAGGAAGCTGTACTAAGTCTTAGGCTGATCCTGGAAGGCAGAACAAGAAAAGATAAGAGAATGTTCATGGCATTTGTAGACTTTTGATAACATCGATTGGAGTAAGTCGTTTGCCATTGTGAAAAGGATTGGAATGAAGTGCAGGGATAGGAGGGTGATCTACAATCTATACAGAAACCAGACAGCAGTCATTCGAGCTGAAGGACATGAGAGAGAAGCTGGTACTCAAAATGGTGTAAGGCAAGGCTGCATACTTTTCAATCTGTACATTGAGCCAGCAATGATGGAAATAAGAGAAAAATTTAAAGATAGGGTAAAGATTCAAGGAGAAATAATTTCAACTCTGAGATTTAGTGATGTTATTATAGCTCAGAGGTGGCCAAACAGCACGCCAGAGTCCTTCTGGCACGCCAGAGTTCTAACTTGCAGCGGTAGTGGAGAAAGACTATACCTAGGTATGTCTGTCTCTCTCGCTCGCTCCCTCACATACTGCATTCAGTCCTTCCCTGTGTCGAATGTCGAGCAGTTGCGCACCGGTGTCCCTTATTTAGCCAGCTGTAGTGTTACTTGACATTGTTTGATCACAGCGATATGTAGCGTAACGTTTGATTATGGCTGTTTCTTTTTTGTTTCTTTTCTAGCAGATTTCAAGAATTTAACAAAACTTTGATCTGCTTTTTATTTGTTCGTCAAGGCATTTGCAATGTAGCACTCGACTTAAGGATATTTTTAACTGTGTGAAAAATCTGCCTGATTTCTATTCAAAATGTCTGCCTCGTTGCGTAGGGGCTGTCACTGCAGAGGAACGGGTTCGATTCCCGGCTTTGTCAAGAATTTTAATTCTGGTCCGAGGGCTGAAACGGGATATATTCAGCCTAGTGAGGCAAAACTTAGAAGAGGTGCGTTCGATTCCTACCTCAGCCATGTCGAAATGGTTTTGGATGGTTCTTAAGTTAAGGCCAAGGCTGCCTTTTCCCAATCTTCATTTGAATTACAAATACACACACACTAATACAGCCATCACAATAACACAGGTTATCATACAAATTTCACACATACACCCAAGCACACGGGACTACATGACAACGGTGTCGGAAAGCCCCTAAATGAATCAACAATATCTATTCAAATTTACCGCAGCAAGAATATCCAAAATTGCACAGGCAATGGGTTATCAATGTTTGGAACATCGTATGTCTGTGGAACGTTTTTCTCTGCATTAAAACTTACAAAATCACGGCATCGCGCTCTGATGTGTGATGGTAACCTGCGAAACAGCCTCCGAACATTGAGCATATTATAAATATGAAAACAAATTGATACAAATTGAAAACCAGAAAAATAAAAATGTGACCGAAAATGCAATATCTTAAATGACTCCCATGATACCTTATCAATACTTCCGACTGCTTTAATGCTAAGCACGCAATCTTCAAGTACCACTACGCAGAGAAACGTGCGAAACACAATATACATGTGTCGGACAACCAAAGCATTGGACAAACATTTTGTTTGTTTACAACACGTCCGGTGTGAAGGTGATCCCAACTTTACTCCGTCCAACGTGCCGGCAGTCAGGGCAGGTAGCCCAGCCAAGAGAGCAGAAGCCAGCCTGCCGGCATCCGGCGCAGCATAGCTGGCACGCCGAACGTGCAGAGATTTAGCTGATTCACCAGAGGATTTGAATGAGTTTTTAAATATAAGGTGCATTCAAAAAGTAAGGAGCCGGAGGCATAATTACAGAAACCAGTACCTGTATGTTAGAAGTATTGGCCCTGGCTGTTGAGGCACTTGTCCCATTGTGACACGAGGCGGTGAATGGCTGTCTCATAAAATTCCCTGGGCTGTGATGTGAACCAGTTCCGCACGTACAGCTGGACGTCGACGTCCGAGGTGAATCGTTGGCCCCGCAGAGCCCTTTTCAGGGGACCAAACATGGTGTAATCACAGGCCGAGAACCTCCCATTTGAATTTCTGCAGGTGTGCCGCGACTGTGTAGGCCTATGAAGTAGTGCATTGTCGTGGAGCAGAATGACCCCACGGGTGAGATTGCCTGGTCGTTTTGTTTTGATCGCTTGGCAAAGGGTGGTCAAGGTTTGCGAGTAACGCTGGGCATCCACTGTTGTCCCGTGTGGCATGAAGTGTACCAGAAGGGGGCCATCTTGGTCAAAGAAGAACGTCAGCATTACCTTTTCTGCACTCGTGTGGATGGCCTTGCCTTTTTTGGGTGGTGGTGACCCTGGATGCTTCCACTGGAGGCTTTGTCGTTTGGATTCTGGTTCGAAGTGATGACACCATGACTCATCTTCAGCCACCACTCGTGCCAGGAACCCATTCCCTTCCCTCGCATAGCGCTGCAGATGACCAAGACAGTGGGCCATTCGACATGCTTCCTGGTGTGGTTGAAGACTGTGGGGCACCCATTGGGCACACACTTTGCGCAAGTACAGTCGTTCCTTCATGATGGTGTGCACACTTCCGACCACGGCGGCTATGGCGTTCACTGTCACTTGGCAGTCCTGGGTAATGAGTGCATCAACCAGCTAGACTTTGTCATCGGTAATGCAGGGGGGTGCCCCAGACCGGGCATCATCGGCTAACGACACCCGTCCTTCCCTGAAGCGCTTGTGCGACGCCGTGACCCTTGCAAGGGACATGCAGTGTTCGCCGTACACTTGTGACATTCGGCGATGAATGTCCGTTCTCCCTACTCCTTCTGCTGTCAGAAACCGAACAACACCTCTTTGCTCTTCGGTTGAAGCCTCCATGTCACTGTTTGAAATGCGACTAGCAGCGTTGGACGATTGATGCATGCTGCTGGTCGCTTTGTATCGTCACGTGACGTGCACGCGTGCCCTCTAGCGATGGGCTGTGACCTTCCAGGCTCTGGTCGGAACCACACTTCGTTACACACGCCACGATTAGCCGATGTCATCACCGCTTTGCGCATTCCAGCCTCCGGCTCGTTACTTTTTTGAACGCACCTTATAGTATGGATTCAGTTTTGAGGAAAGAATTCATCATGAAATTCCACAATTGTAAAACAAAAATAATGGAATGCAGCCGAAAGAAATCACAAGTTGGCAACTGAAGTAGGAGACTACTGTTACATAACCAGTGATGGACGAAGCAAGGTGGGTAAAAAAAGTTTGCTCTGGCAAAGAAAGCATTTCTACAGAAAATGAATCTGTTGACATCGAATATGGATTTAGGTATTAGGAAGTCATTTTTGAAAGCCTTTGTCTGGAGCGTGGCGCTCTATGGAAGTGAAACTTGGACTGTTGGTGCAGGAGAAAAGATGAGAATAGAAGATTTTGAAATCTGGTGTTCCAGGAGAATGATGGGTAGATAGAGTAACAAATGAAGAGGTATTAAGACGAGTGGGTGAGGAGAAATGTTTCTGGCGACTGCTAATGAAGAGAAGAGATAGGTTGGTAGGACACATACTAAGACACCCAGGAATAGCAAATTTAGTTATGGAAGGAAGGGTCGATGATAAGAACTGTAGGGGAAGACCAAGGTTTGAATATGTTAAACAGATTGCCTCGGATGTAGGGTGTGATAGCTATATAGAGATGAAAAGATAAGCTCAGGACAGGAAGGCATGGAGGGCTGCATCAAACCTGTCATAAGACTGAAGACCCAACAACATCATCATCTTGCACAGTTTCCAGCCACTGGCTGAGTCTGTTTGGAACATAAGCCTCTCCATCGTCTTCTGTCTTCCCACCATCTCTCCGTCACCACCTTGGTCCAGTCTTCTCCCTTCTTTCGTACACCTTTCAGCCACTTATCTCTTGGCCTTCCTCTTGGTCTTTTTCCCTCTATTTTCATCTCGTGTAACTTCCTGGTTATCCTCCTCCCATCCATTCGCTTAACATGCCCATGCCATTTAAGCCTTGATTCCTCTATCCTATCCTGTAATGCTGCCTCCTTGACTAATTCTCTGATCTTCTCATTTCTTAACCTGTCCAACTTTGTCACTACAATACTACTTCTCAAGTATTTCATCTCACTAGCCAGTATTCTGCTTCGCTCCCTTCCTTTCATAACCCAGGACTCTGAGGCATCCATCAGGATTGGAACATAGTACGTCCTATAATTGACCCTTTTGCTGTTTTGAGGGACTTCCTTACTCCATACCAGGCTCCTAACACTTCTCCTGAATAATTCTGCTTGCCTCCCCCGCTCAGTTATTTCTCTGTCGTTTCTTCCATTTTCTTCTATCGTGCTTCCCAGATACTTGAAACTCTCTACTTTCCTCAATTCTTCCCCACCAATTGTTATTCCCGTTGTGACTCTCTCCTTCTTCCTGGTTGTGATCAACTCACTTTTGCTTATGCTAAACTTCATCCCATACATCCAACTGCTCCTGTACTTCCTCCTTGTTTCCCCAGATCGTCAATCATGTGCAAACACCATTACTTTCATCCTTCTTTCGCCTATCGCTTGCGCCACTCTGGTCATTATATCGTCCATCACTACAATGAAGAGTAGCGGTGAAAGTGGACTTCCTTGCCTCAAGCCATTCTTCTGTTCCAACCAATCGGATCTCTCTCCTCCTACTTTCACACAGCTTTAAATTTCCCTTATCTTCCATATAGTCTGCTTTCCTACTCCTCTCTTCTCCAAAGCCTTCCATACGTTACTTCTACGTACACTATCATATGCTTTTTCGATGTCCAGGATGGCCATCAGTAGGTTTATTGCATAGTCATAATGTTTTTCCTGCAACTGTCTTCAGCAAAAATTAGATCTACTGTGGACCTTCCTGCTCTGAAGCCATGTTGTTCTTCTCTCATCTTTCCTTCTTTTTTTGCCTGAATTCTCGTTTCCAAAACTTTCTCAGAGATCTTCGCACAATGGCTCATCAATGTAATCCCCCGATAATTCTTGCACTCCTTTCTGCTACCTTTCTTGAAGATTGGGACAATTATTCCCTTCTTTCCTTTCAACTGTTTCTGCATTTCCTCTTCAAACTGTTGTTTGTCTTCAGCAGTGCAGCCTACCTGTGGGGCATACACTATTAGTACCTCCACAGACTTTCCTTTATGTGATATTGTTACCTTCATCATCCTGTCACTTATTCTCACCACTTCTTCCTTGCACCCATCTCTCACTACTACCCCCACTCCATTCCTCATTCCCACTCCAATATAGTCTACAGCCTTTTCTCAATTCTCTCCTTCCTTCTCCCTTCCACCTTGTTTCTGCCAGCCCCAGCAGATCCAACTTCCTTCTTTCCATCATATCCACCATCTCCTCCACCTTCCCTGCCGATGTTTGTACATTCAGCATTCCGAATCGTAGTCCATGATCACAGCTAGGTCGTCGTCCATTGTATCCCTCCTGTCGGAGGCTCATTTCCTTCTTGAAAGCAAGTGTCTTATCCACTACTGGCTTGCTGGGCCTATCGTAGCTTCACCAGAACTCCGTTAGCCGTCACTTTTCATGGTTACTGTAGGCCCTTCACAGCTACTGTAACGGTCCCGGGGCCCACGAAGTCCCCACTGTACTTCGCCCCTACAGGCAATCCCCTACTTTGTGCCGTTGCCCGTCTCCCACGGCGTGGAGACTTGGACTTACGTGAGACAACATAATGGAGTAAAATTAGGCAGTATTACGAACTGTTCAGGGTTCTTACAAAAAGATTGTAATAAACAGGATAGAGTAATAAGCGGACACGTAACAACAGGTTTTACTGTAATGCATGTATAAATTCTTTCGGGTAGTCTGGTGAAAATGAGGCGCATTTGTGTTGACCGACTGAAAAGCAATTTTGTTATTGGCAATGATATGTGGGAGGCAGTCACTTTATATGCTGTTTCGACTCAAATGCGTTCAAGTGTTGTTGAGATCGACTTGTGAATAATTAGGCTCTTCCTCTACTCCAAAGTGGGGCCCTTTGCAAATGATGTTGATCAAGTATTTGGGTTTATGTTCGACCCTGACTATTATGTGTCAGAAAACTGTATCATAATGAGGCTCATCATAACACTAGTTTTCATTATGAAACAGTTTCTCCCACCAATCAGAGCTCAAGAAACAGTTGTGTGACCAATTAGATAAGGATACCTTCGCGCATGCGCTCAAAATCCATCATCATCATCATCATTTCCCCTTATCCAGCTCCTGCCGGGTCAAGGTATTTATGGCACTTCTCCACTTTCCTCTTTCCTTCCACCATTCTTCTTCCACGATCTTGTCCCAGTCCAGATTTATTTTTCTTACGCTGTTCTTCACTGAATCTATCCACCTTGTTCTAGGTCTTCCTCTTGCTCTCTTACCCTTGCACTTTGCCTCCAGCATCTGTCTTGGTATTCTATTTTCCTCCATCCTCTTTACGTGTCCAAACCACCTTAGTTTATTCTTCTCAATTCTCTCATTTAATTTTCCCATCCCAACTTCCTTCCTAACATCTTCATTCCTCACTCTGTCTTTCCTTGTCTTTCCTATCATACTTCTTAGGAATTTCATTTCACTGGCTTGGATTCTACTCTCTTGCCTGCTTGTCAGGGTCCAAGTCTCAGCTGCATAAGTTAATATGGGAACATAGTACACTTTATACATTACCTCCTTGCTTTTCCTTGGTACTTCCTTATCCCAAACAGTTTTCTTACACTTTGATAGAATGCATTGCTCTGCTGTACCCTCCTGCCAATCTCCATGTCCAACCTACCAGTTTGCATCAATTCACTTCCTAGGTATTTGAACGTGTCCACAATTTCCAAACTCTGACTTCCAATTTTCACAGTGCCCTTTCCTTGTCTTTCCCCTCTTGTCATCACCATGGTCTTGCTTTTCTCTATACTGATTTTCAGGCCGTACTTCTGAATATTTTCGTTCAGTGCATCTAGTTGTTTTTGCACTTCTTCGATGTTCCTTCCCCAGACCACAATATCATCTGCAAATAACAGTAACTTCATTTCTTTATGTCCATATGCTTCCTTTGTTTCCTTTACAATTTCATCCATCACCATTATGAACAAGAGAGGTGACAGCACACTCCCCTGTCTTAGTCCAGTCTTGTTCCTAAACCAATCTGTCTTTCCAACTGGGGTCAGTACCCTGCTAACACAGTTGTTGTTCATTGCTTGCACCATTTCCAACATTTCTCTTCCCAGTCTCTTCTTAACCATGGTTTCCCATACCTTCTCTCTGGGGACACTATCATATGCCTTTTCTAGATCTATGAAAGTCATGATCAAATCCTCTCCATATTCCCAGTTCTTTTCCATCACCTGCCTCAAGCTAAAGATTGGGTCCACTGTGGATCTTCCACTCCTGAAGCCATACTGTTCCTCTTGCAACTCTCCTTCCACCTTTCTTCTCATTCTTCTTTCTAATATCCCTTCCAGTATTTTTACTATCTGTGATATGAGGGTGATCCCTCTATAGTTATCACACACCTTCTTGTCCCCCTTCTTAAACACTGGCATTATTAGCCCTTTCTCCCAGTCTTCTGGTACACATTTCCGTTTCCACACACACTTTAGCAGTCGATACAACCATTGCATACCAACAGGTCCAGCAGCCTTTATCATCTCTACACTGATTTCATCCACCCCTGTTGCTTTTCCCATCTTCATTTTCTGCACTGCTAATTCCACCTCCAGCATTGTTATATCATCTTCTGTTGTAGAGTCATCAGGTTGTGTCACTTCCATCTCACCAGTACAATTGCTCACATTCAATAGCTTATCGAAATACTCCTTCTATCGTCCCTTTATCTCTTCTGGGTGTGTTAACAACTCTCCATCTTCCTTTTTCACTAGCTTTGTAGTAACTCTTTCTTTCCTCTTATTTCTTAGAAGTCCATACAGCATCCTTTTACTGCCACTTACATCTGTTTCCATTCTTCATGTAAATTCTTCCCAACTTTTCTTCTTTTCTTCTCTTACCACTTTCTTACACCTCCGTTTGCTGTCGTGATACTTCCTTTTGCTTTCTTCTGTTTGATCTCGGTTCCATTCTTTCCATGCAGACTTCTTTTCTTTCACTGCTTTCCTCACTTCCTCATTCCACCACGGTGTCTCCTTCTCTTTCACTCTTGTTGACGTCCTAGCACAAGCACTCTCTGCTGGACCTACAAATGCCTATGTTTTCCACTTCAGTAACTGGGATTTGTTGTTTCAATCTCTCCTGAAAATCTTCCTGTACAGTTTTGTCTTTCAATTTCCATACTTTTATTTTACTTTCTCTGATCTCCTTTAGATTTTCCAACTTTTCCCATCTAAATTTTGACACCACAGCTCTATGGTCCCCATCAAATGCTTCTCCTGGTAAAGCTGTCACATCTATCAGCTTTCTGCGATTAGTCCTTTCCACCAGAAAGTAGTCAATTACTGATTTTGTTCTTCTATCGCCCCAACCATATCTCGTAATTTTCCTGATGTTTTTCTTCCGAAACCATGAATTACCCACTATCAGTCCATTCCTTTCACAAAAGTTTACAAGTTCCTCTCCTTCCCGGTTCTTTTTCCCATATCCATATGATCCAATGACTTCTTCCTTTCCTTGTCTCTCGTTTCCGACTTGTGCATTCATATCTCCCATGATCACCACTTCTACATCTGAAATTACTCTTTCTACATCCTCCAGGAATACTTCAATATCTTCTTCTCTGTTTCCAGTCTGTGGTGCATACACTTGTATGAAGTCCATCACATCATTTTTCATCTTCATTCTAATTTTCATTATTCTGTCGCTCACACACTCGACCACTTGAACATACTCCTCCAGTTGTTTCAAGGTTATCAGTCCCACGCCAACATGTCTAAATAAATTACCGAAAGTGCACTGTCCATATATTTGCGTAAATAAACTGGTGAATATGAGACAAGAAATAGCACTGTACCTTAATATCCCCAAATCCATTTTCTACACAGCGCGTTGTTTTGAAACAACTTCGGTGACAGTTTTACTGAATACTGGTGCACAATCTGAACATATGGCATTGAAGCACACAGAGCGCATGCGTCGGTTGGCCAGAGAGCTTGGAAAACAGAGATATACTACCCAGCGCAGCACCCGATCACAACATTCTACTGACTGAACAGTTATTTATGAATATTTATGTTAAAACATATAATAAATTTATAATTACCGTCGAACATAAACAGTCGTATGCAACTTGCCTATAATGGTAATTAAGACACTCGTATGGAAATTATAAAACTCGGATACACTCGTTTTATAAACATACTCGTGTCTTAATTGTAGCCATTATAGGCTCGTTGCATAATGTGCTATAATGTTTGCACTCATTAGGTGACCCAGAAATAATTCTCGGCTTTTGATCTCCCTTCCTTTCTCAGTCTCATTGTGATGGTCATGTCGTCAATTAGCCACTTTTCCAACCCTGGCTTAACGTGAAATTGATATTGTAACATTCAGTTGGTCAACACACAATACTAACGGACTGTTTTCCAATGTACCACATGTCATTTATTTCAGGTTATTTGTCACATATTCCAGTAAAAGGGATTATTTTATGTTGACGGTCTGAAAGTTACAATGTCAATAGTTAACTCGGGCTTTCCTGTTATGTGGGCTTCTATAAATATGTTTATTTGTTTAAACTCACATTTTAAACAAATTGTCAATATTTATGAAATCAGAGAGCAATTCATCACTGCTGCTGGTTGTGTGCGCTCCATGTGTATGGACTACCCGCCCGGCGCTAGTGCTATGCGGGCTGTACGCGACAGAGTTCTGCAGGGGATATTGTCTTGTTTATTTGTTTAAAAACACTTTATTAACAAATTTTTATAAATCAAGAAATGCAAGATTTTCCCTGTATTATTGAGACGTTTTGGAAGATTTTGGTACAAACCACACCTTCTAACTCCCTCTGGTTTAGGAGCTTGAATTTTGTGAAACATGCACCTTAGCGTATTATATATAAGGCTTGAAAGCTATCTTTAGCGTGAAATATTTGTGAGACAAATACCATAATATGTTTAATTGACCTGTACGATATTGCATAGCTTACAGTCCCCATTGTATATTTGTGGGAGCCAACTATGGCATACTTGTTCCATAGCCTCTATGTGGTGAAATGGTGTAAATTTGTGCTTGATTTGTTGTTAATGATATTTTATGTTCATTTTTCTGTTCTTAGGGCACAGCTTGTACAATGAGACTATGAAACTGGCTGTTCCTTGTGCAATGCTACAGCACTATGTGAACCCCTGCCTTCATTTCCTCGTATCCCCAGCTGTCATTATCGTCATATTCGAGTCACTGGGTGACAGAACTGCTACATTAACTACAGGTATGAGACTACTTATCTTTAGCATTTCGGGAATAATGAGTGATCCGTGATTGCTTCTAAATTGACTATCGGTAGTGGTTCATATAAAAGACAGAAAGCAAAGTAATTTTAATGTGTTAAACTTCTTTTTTTTTTTTTTTTTTTCATGGGAGGATTTCATTCCTAAAAATGCTAGGCTGAAGTATGCTAACATTTCTTAGCTTTACTTTAGAATAGGTTCTCATTCACAACATTAAAAATTCAAATGTTGTATGAATCCGAAGTCAGGTAGAGCTCTAGCTGCATGTGTGGTCACCACCGTGTTGATATCTTGATCCTCTTCACGAGTGAGAAAGCATCTCCTCCTCCCAAGAGCTAGGCATGTGCTAACAGTGATTCACTGTGCATCTCTGTGTGACTACTCCTTCACTCCTTCCATCTCCTGGCTTGGCAAATTGGCAGTCAAGGCTGTTCACAGTCGAACGGGAACGACAAGGAAGTTGAAATGGGTCGGTTCACAATCAATCTCCGCGAACGAGAAGCTAAAAGTAGCCCGGGAAGGCCATTGGGAAGCATGGTTAAGTTTCATGTTTGACGTTCCTGGAGCTTCCCGGAGCCAATCAGAAACGTACCTGCACTTGCCCAGTACGGAAGGAGCAGCCAAAGTACTCTTATCGCGATGTCATCGTCCTCGATGTTACCATCATGAAATTATTTTAAAGCGCATACCATTTGTACACATAATAAACAAACTTAGTATAGACAAGTGATAGCGGATTGGGCGCTCATGTGCAAGTTCACGTTCCCGGGTCGATTGTGAACCAGCCATTAGTCTCTCCACATGCTGTGCAGGTGGGGCAACTTGGGCCAACAAGCTTGAAGCCCCCATCTAGTGGCGAGGATATGAGCTGTGCCGGCTGCCGAAGCCTGTCGCACTCCTCTGAGGCCATGAGTAAATGAATGACAAATGAAATGAAAGTGGAGTGTGTTGCTGGAATGAAATTCTTGACAGGGAAAACCGGAGTATCCTGAGCCGGAGAAAAATTTGTCTGCCTCCACTTTGCCCAGCACAGATTTCACATGGAGTGACCGGGATTTGAACCACAGACCCAGCGGTCAGAGGCCGGCGTGCTGCTAATGAAATATAATGTGACCATGTTAGCCCCGTTCCTTATTGACCAAGTATAATAAGTTCTGAAGATTAAACGCCTAAGTCAATATTAATGTGTACTTTTCCTTCTTCAGTGCAAATAATAATATGAATAGAAAAGCAAGACTTACAGTACATGAAACATTTTACCATAAAAGAAGGTTCTTCTGAAAACTATTTCTAAAGAATTAATTGTCTAAAAGCTAAAAGACACATACACTAAAATTTAAAAAAAAAAACAGATCTGTTACAAAAAAGAGTGATAGTCAGTCTGAAAGACTAGACTTCATATCATTTTAAATGCTACAAATGCTGAAAAATGCTGGGTGAAAGCCTCATGATCATGCAGTGAACTGCGTGAATTCAAACTCCATTAGCAAGTGCAAACTGAGGTCAGAGGCGGTAGCTGGCTGGATCGCGTCATGCTCACCGGAGCGCACAGGGAAAGGAGGAAGCTCAAGCGGTACTATGACGTCACACACCTCAGTGCATTCTCCGTACATTTCGTCCTGTCAGCATAACGACGAAGTCGACAAGATCATTTAAAATGATAAAATATGTTAAATGCGACAGAAAGAAATCTTGCTATAAAACCAGCTTGAAGAAAGAACAGTGATCTAGACAGAAGGTTAAGGTAGAAATGAGAAACACATTCTAGAAAGTCATAAAGGAGGGGGGATATAAATCTTCCAAAACTTACGTGCATGTTATGTCGACAAATATTATAGGTTAAGATTGAATTTGTCAGAATGGGTGTATTCATGTACAAATGTGAAGAAGCCTGCGTGAAGACAAAAAGCAAACTCTATAACATGTATGTAATAAAATAAATGTACTCTAATATTTGTGAAAGTTGGAAAATACTTACTGTGGAATGAAAGCCTATCGATGAGATATATATTCCAATATAGAGTTTTGGGGTAACCAAGATACAAAGAAAATGAGGCATGGCTTAGACAGATATGTTCCGTGTGTTGCTTGGAAACTAGTGGATTGGTATCCCTATAGAGAGCATGGAAAATAATAAAACTTGTCAAAAGTCCCGCAGTTATGGTGGCGTTTCAATGTTAATTCAAGAAAGAAGATGGAGATTGTTGCGTATGCTGAAATAATAAGAACTGCTGAAAGAGTAAGAAACTGGATGATAGGAATAAGGACATGTTACCTCATGTCTATTTGGCAATTTATGAGGTTGTAACTGGAAGAACGAAAGGACTTGCATATCATGTGTTTATATTGGTGTTATGGAAGGTACAAAAATAAAGGAGGTGTCCATCAAAAAGTATAAAACGAAGGTAATTTTTTTTAATATTCAGCAAAAAATATTTTTTATTCACGGAACTAGTATTTAATCGTTGAAATTGATTATTCCAAGGTGTGGATAGGGCCAGAAATAGATTGTTTGGGGGTAACTATGAATTAAGACACTGAAGTATGGCTTAGAGAGATATACAGACATGATCAATATGTTGCTAGGATACTAGTGCATTGAAATCCCCTATAGAGAGGAGGCTTCTTCACATTTGTACATGAATACACCCATTCTGACAAATTCAATCTTCTCCTATAATATTTGTCGACATAACATGCACGTAAGTTTTGTAAGATTTATATCCCCACCTCCTTAATGACTTTCTAGAATGTGTTTCTCATTTCTACCTTAACCTTCTGTCTAGATCACTGTTCCTTGTTCAAGCTGGTTTTATAGCAAGATTTCTTTCTTTCGCATTTTTGTTTTATTTTTAATTTTAGTGTATGTGCTTTTTAGCTTTTAGACAATTAATTCTTTAGAAATAGTTTTGAGAAGAACCTTCTTTTATGGTAAAATGTTTCATGTACTGTAAGTCTTGCTTTTCTATTCATATTATTATTGGCGCTGAGGAAGGAAAAAGTACACATTAATATTGACTTCCTTACAAACACATTCTAACACATAACACAGATTGTGTTAAGAGTAAATGGCAGGAGAATGACGACTGGGCGTCAATGCTGTATAAACTTTCGATACGAACTAACCCCCAGGGGCTCACATCTAGTGGGACGTGGGTTGGCGACCGTAGGACCCCAGCTGAGTCCAGCATTGCTTCTACACTTGTGCCGGGCTCCTCTCCGTCTTCTTTCCTGTCGACCTCTCTTGGTCAACTCTTGTTCTCTTCCGACCCCGACGGTATTAGGGTATCCGACGCCTGTGCGTCTCTTCCTTTTCCGCCTTAATTGGCCCTTCTCTCATTCTTCGAGGGATCAGCCTTCTTTTTCTTTTCATTATATTTCCTTTTGTCTTTAAGATTCCCGCACTGTTTTGTGAATTGGCTCCCTGTGTATCTAAATTAGATTTTGTAAGTCTTTTCCATCCAAATTACCTTTTGTGAGTATTTTCAATCTACATTTTGTGAGTCTTTTCAATCTGGGTTCCTTTGTTGTAAGTATTTTCGATATACCTTGGTTTTTGTTATGGTTTCCATTTCATTGTCAGTTTTGCTATCACCCAGACCTAGATGTGAGGCCCCTTAAAACAACAATTATCATCAGCTTACTAGGTTACATATAGGCGCAATATAACAAGGAAGACAAAAGAATCAATAAGAGTAATATAGTTACTAAAACCACCACCAAGGGCGTCGTGCTTCTTGGCGCTCAATTCAAAGCAAATTGGTTACATATTTCTAACACACCCATTTAAACCAATAGCTGATCTACATTAATAGACATTTGTCAATCAGACTTCATTCATACTTAAATATATTACAATTTCCGAAAACATTTTGGAACACCAAGGTTCTTTGGCAATGTGTACATGAAATACTAATTAACAATTCAATCCCATTCCTTTAGTACAATACACATGTTTTGCTTTAGACAAAGATTTGGTGAGGATATCTGCAATCATTTCTTGTGTGGGAAAATTATGCAATGAAATGATTTTATCTTGAACCTTCTCCCTAATGAAATGATGTTTAGTGTTGATATTTTGCAATTTTCTGTGCACTTGACTGCCATTATACAAATCAATTTCTTGATTACAATCCATCAACACACTCTGCAAATCACATTCACCTTGAACAAGTTCAATTTTTATTGGCCCTTGATTAGAATCAAACATCAGACTCTATGATAAATTGCTTCCTTCACGGCCTCTGTCGATGAGGTAGCAACTGAGCTTCCCATCATAAGGGAGCATTAGCATGCTTGAAAAAATAACCGGTATATGACTTGCATCTGTTGAAAAACTGGCATCTGCAAACTCTACCAAATCAAAAGCAGTGCTCTGAAAAATGGGCCCTTGGTTCCATTGGTACCTTTAAGATACTGAAGTACCCTTTTAGCTGCAAGCCACCCCTCCTCACTGTGGCAAGAATTAAACTGACTTAAGTATGACAATCCATTGGCAATATCTGGTCTAGTACACACACTCAAGTACATACGTGAACGTATTAGCTGTTGATGAGGTTTATCGTCCACATTTTTGGCTTTAGACAATTTCATATTTACATCCAGAGGAATACCAATTGTATTGTATTGTATTGTATTGTATTTTTTATTCATCCATTCAATCATATAATGTACATTGTACAATGATATAGGACACGTCAATTCACAAATTATACTAATACTAATTTACAATCACAATAATAATATAGGCCTACACAAGGATAACCTTACATCATTAACATTTAGTCCTATGAATACATAACTCTTGATATTCTAAAAACTCTTTAACTGAGTAGAAGCAGTGCTCCAGCAAGAACTCTTTAGTTTCTATTTTGAACTTTATGGGATTGACTTCAGTCATCTTAAACTTGAGCAGATTCTTTATGAATCGTGTCTGAGAAATTTTGAGTATTCTGGTATCTGTCTACATTCCTTTCTATTTTCATACTAAGAAACTGAGCAACAGGTCCAAGATATTTCATCTTGAAATGTTGACATCTTTTAGTATGCACACTTCCTGTGGATTGTTATGGAACACAAAGAAATCAACATACAGAGCAACAAGAATTGCAGTATTGCCTCATTATGACTGTGTAGCCCAAAGCAGACAGAATTGTATGAGCCTTTTTGTGCCACACATGTGAAGCCTGCTTTAGCCCCTAGATGGCCCTTTTGAGTAAACAAACCAGGTCTTCCTTTCCCTTCACGTGATACATAAATACCGGTATTTCCTCCTGTAACTCTCCATTGAGGAAAGCAGTCTCAATGTCGAGATGATCAATCTGAAAATTTAATTCAACTTCTATAACAACAACATTCTGAGTGTGGCATGCCGCACAACTGGTGAAAATGTCTCAATAGCGTCAACGCCTAATTGCTGTGTAAAGCCCTTCGCAACCAACCTTGCTTAATATCACTAACCAACAGTGAAAATTCTTCCGAAACAGTAATTTCTAGTTTATTTGAGCATGGGAAAGACAAATATGGCATTAAAGATGCTGAGTTAGCTCTATATATAACGATATTTCATTGAATGCCTTGGAGGCTGGATTTAGACAGCTCCTTAACTCGGTCCATGAGGCAATTATAATTGGCTACATGGATAATTCTTGCCAGGCGCTTCCACGTCATACACCATGGAACTACAGTACCGGCTAAGTTCTGGTGAGGACCCAGTCCTATGGGGTATAACATAGGCTCCGTGCACAGGGTTACGTGCGAAGACCTGAACGGAATCTGCAGCGGAAAAGATGGGCTTCGGAACGGTGGCGATTGCAGAAGAGGCAACCCAGTACTCAGGGAATAGTATGAGTACAGCATCAATCGGCAGCGTCTGTTTCCCAGGTTAGGGGCGGCCTGTATAATAGCTGGCAGTAGCTTCATAAAATGCCTTTGGGAGTGGCGACCCCATCGTAATAATAGCCTAAAATGGAAATGGCACTTCAAATGATTCGGAGAAGGTTAGGGCGTACCCTGCAGGCGACGCGCAGTTCTTTTGGTACTGGGGGAACTGTGAGAAATGGGCGACCAGTAACCGAAATGAAAGTGGGAATCATGAATGTCATGACCCTGACAGGCAAGGTGGAGGAGGTGGTAGACTTCACGGAGAGGGAGAATGTTGGATTGATGGGGCTGAGTGAAGTGAAATGGAAAGGTAAAGGAAGGAAGAAATTGAGGAAAGGATACACATTATACTGGAGTGGTGGCCAAGAGGCAAAAAATGGCGTGGGACTGATAACCTCGAAACAACTGGAGGAGTATGTTGAAGTGATAGAGTGGGTGAGTGACAGAATAATGAAAATTAGAATGAAGATGAAGAATGACATGATGGACTTCATACAAGTGTATGCACCACAGACTGGAAACAGAGAAGAAGATATTGAAGTATTCCTGGAGGATGTAGAAAGAGTAATTTCAGATGTAGAAGTGGTGATCATGGGAGATATGAATGCACAAGTCGGAAACGAGAGGAAAGGAAGAAGTCATTGGACCATATGGATATGGGAAAAAGAACCGGGAAGGGGAGGAACTTGTAAGCTTTTGTGAAAGGAATGGACTGATAGTGGGTAATTCATGGTTTCGGAAGAAAAACATCAGGAAAATTACGAGATATGGTTGGGGCGATAGAAGAACAAAATCAGTAATTGACTACTTTCTGGTGGAAAGGACTAATCGCAGAAAGCTGATAGATGTGACAGCTTTACCAGGAGAAGCATTTGATGGGGACCATAGAGCTGTGGTGGCAAAATTTAGATGGGAAAAGTTGGAAAATCTAAAGGGGATCAGAGAAAGTAAAATAAAAGTATGGAAATTGAAAGACAAAACTGTACAGGAAGATTTTCAGGAGAGATTGAAGCAACAAATCCCAGTTACTGAAGTGGAAAACATAGGCATTTGTTGGTCCAGCAGAGAGTGCTTGTGGTAGGACGTCAACAAGAGTGAAAGAGAAGGAGACACCGTGGTGGAATGAGGAAGTGAGGAAAGCAGTGAAAGAAAAGAAGTCTGCATGGAAAGAATGGAACCGAGATCAAACAGAAGAAAGCAAAAGGAAGTATCACGACAGCAAACGGAGGTGTAAGAAAGTGGTAGGTGAAGAAAAGAAGAAAAGTTGGGAAGAATTTACACGAAGAATGGAAACAGATGTAAGTGGCAGTAAAAGGATGCTGTATGGGCTTCTAAGAAGTAAGAGGAAAGAAAGAGTTACCACAAAGCTGGTGAAAAAGGAAGATGGAGAGTTGTTAACACACCCAGAAGAGATAAAGGGACGATGGAAGGAGTATTTCGATAAGCTATTGAATGTGAGCAATTGTACTGGTGAGATCGAAGTGACACAGCCTGATGACTCTACAACAGAAGATGATATAACAATGCTGGAGGTGGAATTAGCAGTACAGAAAATGAAGATGGGAAAAGCAACAGGGGTGGATGAAATCAGTGTAGAAATGATAAAGGCTGCTGGACCTGTTGGTATGCAATGGTTGTATCGACTGCTCAAGTGTGAGTGGAAACAGAAATGTGTACCAGAAGACTGGGAGAAAGGGCTAATAATACCAGTGTTTAAGAAGGGGGACAAGAAGGTGTGTGATAACTATAGAGGGATCACCCTCTTATCACAGATAGTAAAAATACTGGAAAGGATATTAGAAAGAAGAATGAGAAGAAAGGTGGAAGGAGAGTTGCAAGAGAAACAGTATGGCTTCAGGAGTGGAAGATCCACAGTGGACCCAATCTTTAGCTTGAGGCAGGTGATGGAAAAGTGCTGGGAATATGGAGAGGATTTGATCATGACTTTCATAGATCTAGAAAAGGCATATGATAGTGTCCCCAGAGAGAAGGTATGGGAAACCATGGTTAAGAAGAGACTGGGAAGAGAAATGTTGGAAATGGTGCAAGCAATGAACAACAACTGTGTTAGCAGGGTACTGACCCCAGTTGGAAAGACAGATTGGTTTAGGAACAAGACTGGACTAAGACAGGGGAGTGTGCTGTCACCTCTCTTGTTCATAATGGTGATGGATGAAATTGTAAAGGAAGCATATGGACATAAAGAAATGAAGTTACTGTTATTTGCAGATGATATTGTGGTAACGAAGGTTGGTTTCATTAATGTCATGACACTCAATAGAAAGGTAGAAGAGCTGCTTGATTATATGGAGAAGAAAGATATAGCGATGCTGGGAGTGAATGAAACGAAATGGAAAGGGAAAGGGCGAAAAGAAGTGAAGAAAGGGAAAGGGTACAGATTATATTGGAGTGGAGGACAGAAGGCAACGAATGGCGTTGGTGTCTTATTGAGAGAGGACCTAGACCAGTATGTTGAAAAAATTGACCCGATTAGTGACCGGATTATCAAAGTCAGGCTTGGACTTGAGAGTGGTACAAAAGATTTTATACAGGTTTATGCTCCCCAAACAGGGAAGGTAGATGAATGTCTAGAAGAGTTTCTAGAAGAGCTGGAAAAGTGTATAGAAGACAAAGAAGTGATAATAATGGGAGACATGAATGCACATGTGGGAACAGATAGACAGGGAAAAGAAGAGATTATTGGCCCGTTTAGCTATGGAAATCAGGATGAAGAAGGAGACCTGTTAGTAGATTTCTGTAGGAGGAATGGATTAACTGTTGGAAATACGTGGTTTAGGAAAAAGAACTCGCAAAAAATAACTAGGTATGGATGGGGAGACAGGAAGACAAAGACAATGATTGACCTTATTCTGGTGGAAAAGGATAAACAAAGACAGTTAGTAGATGTGACAGCTATGCCCAGAGGAGATTTTGAAGGAGACCACAAAGTGGTGATAGCCAAAGTAAGGCTTGGTAAAATCACAAAACTAGTAGAAAAAAGGGAAAGAAAAATAAAGGTATGGAAACTAAAAGAGAAGGAGGTAATGGAAAAGTTTCAAGAGGAACTAAAACAGGAAATTCCCAAAGATGAAGCAAAAAGCATAGAAATGGAATGGACATGTTTTAAGAATGGATTTGTGAAGTGTGCAGTAAACACTTGTGGAAGATTATCAGGGAGGAAAAAGGAAAGGGAGACTCCTTGGTGGAACAACAGGGTAAAGGAAGCAGTTAAAGAAAAACAAATGGCATGGAGAAAGTGGATATGCAGCAAAGATGCAGAGAAATGGCAAAAATATAGAGAAGCCAAGAAGGCATGTCAAAAGATTGTACAAGAAGAAAAAAGGAAAAGCTGGGAAAGTTTCACTGAAACTCTAGAGGAGGATATCAAAGGAAGTAAAAAGGTTCTATATGGGCTAGTAAAAAACAGTGTGAAAGGTAGGGAAAACACAAAATTTGTAAAAACTGAAGCGGGACAGATATTGTATGAAAGAGATGGTATATTGAAAAGATGGGAAGAATACTTTTCAAAGCTACTGAATGTTAAACACATTGAACTGGATGAAGAAAGGGAACAAGAAGGAACAATGGAGGAAGAAGAAGAACAAGAAAAGGAGATATCTATGCTAGAAATAGAGGAAGCCATAAAGAAGATGAAGAGTGGCAAAGCACCTGGAGTGGATGAGGTGACCACAGAAATGATAAAAGCAGCAGGACCAGTAGGGTTGCAGTGGCTGTATAGATTATTTAGAATAATTTGGAAGAAGAAAGAGATCCCAGAAGAATGGGGAAAGGGTTTAATTATCCCACTTTTTAAGAAAGGTGACAAAAAGGAATGTAACAATTACAGAGGGATCACCCTTATTGCCCATGTAGCCAAGATCTTTGAGAGAGTATTGGAAGGTAAACTGAGGAGGCAGACAGATGGAGAGATGGAAGAAGAACAGTATGGTTTTAGGAGAGACAGATCAATTTTTGATCTAATCTTTACACTAAGGCATATGATGGAGAAACGATGGGAGTTTGGAAAAGACATGGTGATGACTTTTATTGATATTGAGAAAGCTTATGACAGTGTGCCTAGACAGGTGGTGTGGGATGTATTAAGAAAAAGGCAAGTTAACAGTGCAGAAGTGCAAATGGTGAAAGCTATGTACAAATATTGTGTCAGTAGCGTAAAGACCACTATAGGAGAAACAGAATGGTTCAAGGTGTAACGTGTTTTTCGAGGGGTTTTATGCAACTGGCATAAGTCAGTAGGAAGCCATTCTATATTTATTTACGCGGCAAATTGTTCAGCCAAGAGAATTTTTCATGTTAATTTATTATTATTATTATTAATTTATTATAATTATTATTTAGGTATTTTCGGAGCATTTTATAAAAATTATTAGCATTCAGATAGGTTTTCTATGTCTTAGAAAACGCTATCCAGCAAATTATTACGAACGACGATATCATAGAAAATTATCTGATTACGGAATTTTACGGAGTTTTCGTCAGTTAGGGTATATCGAGAGACGTGACTCACTGGGATTTCAAGTACACGCTTAATCTTGTCGAGAAGCATGACGCAATCTTGGGTCGCAAGGTCTAGAAAAGGCGAATTGTTGGAACGGAAAACGACTTCTCCCTCTCGCGCGCCGAGTGTAAAGAAACCAGAGGAGGGGAACTAGCGGTGGGTCAACCAATCAGTGAGGACCACGCAAGCTGAAGCCGGCTGAAGAGTGGGGGAGCCAACGTGTGCATATATCGTTCGACGCGCCGTGAAACGAGGACTATCTGTGAAATACTTGCGGAGTATGGTTATACGCGGGGGACGCTCCGATGTTCCGTGGTACGGACTATCTGTGTAGAACTTGCGGAGTACGGTTGCAAGTGCGTGTCGCTCCGATGTTCAGTGGAGTTGAAGACTAACTTTTGCAAAACTTAACCAGTGCGGTTGTACGTGTGTTTGGGTCCGAGGTACGGACCATAGAATTATCTAATCTACCAGAATATCATCAAATTCCGACGGAGATGACGACGTCCAGGAGACTGTGGGAAGCTCACAGCATCAGCAAGTACGAGGGAAATGCCTTGGCAATTTCCAATGGTAAGCGCAAATGACGCAGAAATACGCAATCTCTCATTTTTCTTTGTTTTACATTTCATATTTCAGTAACTTCATAGCTTGGAAATAAGAGTAAAATCAATTTATCAGACTCCGTTTTCACGTAATTTTCTATCGGTAATATTCAAATCACAACGCTCCAATTTAAATTTTGTACTTATTATTATTATTAATTTTGCTATACTTGTTTTATATAATAAATTAATTTCTTTTACAATGCAATCTTTGCTTTCAGTAGGTAGCATTAGATATAGACCAATTCCTTCTCCTGATACAATTGTTTGTTGGGTTAATGATCAAATCATACCACGATCTGAGTGAATAGTGTCTTGAAGGTGTTCTGCCAGAGCTAGACGTTGTTAAATACAAATTTAGATTTCAACATTGCATTGAGGTCTTGGCGCCCATTAAAACAACATAGCTTAGGCAAAGGTAAACAGTTACATTTATCACCCAACAGTTAGGGGCTAGCAAAACGTTACACTTGTCGCTCAACGTGAGGGCGAAAGAAACCATTACATTTGTCGCTACCAACATGGGGCACTAATTAATAACCATTACAAAGGTGGAAACGGGTCTCCGTCAAGGAAGTGTATTGTCCCCCTTACTATTCATCATAGTCATGGATGAAATCCACAAGAATGTTAAACAGAGATTGGGACAAGAGGCAATAAAGGCCATGCTGTTTGCAGATGATATAGTGATATGGGGTGAGGATGAAAAGGAAGTACAAAAACAAGTAGATGTATGGAACCAAGAGATTGAGAAGTTTGGGATGAAAGTTAGCACAGAGAAGAGCAAGACAATGGTAATGTCAAGGGGAAGTAAGGAGGGAAGAGGAAAGATAGAAGTGAACGGAAAAATTCTAGAAGTGGTGAAAAGTTTCAAGTACTTGGGAAGTGTGATCACAGAAGATGGAAAGATTACTGAGGAAATTGGAAAGAGAATACAACAAGCGAACAGCTTCTACCAGAGTGTTAGGGGTATTCTGTGGAACCAAGATGTCCCAAAGAAATGTAAGCAGGTATTATATTCAACCTATTATGGACCCGTACTAACATATGCAGCTGGAGCATGGACCACTACAAAAAGAGAGGAGAGTAGAATACAAGCAGCGGAGATGAAATTCCTAAGAGGTATAGAAGGGAAGACCAGAAGAGATAAAATCAGAAACGAGGAGATAAGAAGGAGGACAGGAATCTTGAAGCTGCAGGACAGGATAGAAACAACCAAGTTAAAGTGGTATGGACATATGATGAGAATGGGAGAGGAGAGAGTGCCAAAGAAAGCTTTTCTGGAAAAGGTTTCGGGGAAGAGACCACGCGGAAGGCCCCGAAAGAGATGGGCAGATACAGTGTGGGAGTGCGTGGAGAAGAAGGGAGGAAAACCTGAAGATGTACTTAAAGGGGGAGAGGAGTGGTGGAGAGACAGGCAACGTTGGAGGTCCTTGATTCACAACCCGACCCAGGAAGCTGGAAACGGGAAATGAAGAAGAAGAAGATTGTGGTCTGGGGAAGGAACACCGAAGAAGTGCAAAAACAACTAGATGCACTGAACGAAAATATTCAGAAGTATGGCCTGAAAATCAGTATAGAGAAAAGCAAGACCATGGTGATGACAAGAGGGGAAAGACAAGGAAAGGGCACTGTGAAAATTGGAAGTCAGAGTTTGGAAATTGTGGACACGTTCAAATACCTAGGAAGTGAATTGATGCAAACTGGTAGGTTGGACATGGGGATTGGCAGGAGGGTACAGCAGAGCAATGCTTTCTATCAAAGTGTAAGAAAACTTGTTTGGGATAAGGAAGTACCAAGGAAAAGCAAGGAGGTAATGTATAATATGTACTATGTTCCCATATTAACTTATGCAGCTGAGACTTGGACCCTGACAAGCAGGCAAGAGAGTAGAATCCTAGCCAGTGAAATGAAATTCCTAAGAAGTATGATAGGAAAGACAAGGAAAGACAGAGTGAGGAATGAAGATGTTAGGAAGTGGGGATGGGAAAACTAAATGAGAGAATTGAGAAGAATAAACTAAGGTGGTTTGGACATGTAAAGAGGATGGAGGAAAATAGAATACCAAGACAGATGCTGGAGGCGAAGTGCAAGGGTAAGAGAGCAAGAGGAAGACCTAGAACAAGGTGGATTGATTCAGTGAAGAACAGCGTAAGAAAAATAAATCTGGACTGGGACAAGATCGTGGAAGAAGAATTGTGGAAGGAAAGAGGAAAGTGGAGAAGTGCCATAAATACCCCGACCCGACAGGAGCTGGATAAGGGAAAATGATGATGATGATGATGATTTCATTGAATGCTTGAGAATTTGAGGCACTTTCAAAAAAATACTAGGGATTTTTTTATTTAAATAAATTATAGGCTGGCAATCCTTAGTACAGGTATCCTGAGTCATTGTTGGCCATATTTTGTTTATTGTTTGTGAATAACCTGTTTTCTTCTTCTTATGGGACATCAGGGATAGGTCTTTACATTACAAGAGAAAGGTCTGGTATTCTAGGGAAACTTTGTGCCCTGGGGAAAAAACTTAATTTACCTGTACATAGAGTGAATTAAAACAATTGTTACTTCTGTTTTGTACAAGTATCATATTAATATAATACCGTATTGGATTTTACTACAGAAGTACATGTATCACAAGTAGTGTATCTAAACAACTAGAGCTAATAAACAAATTCGAAGGGCATACGGTATTCTGTTTTCCTGACCCAAATTTAGTGAAAAACTAGTATTTTCGTAAAAGAAGCAAATAAAAAGTTGTTTTTTGTCGGCTATTGTATTTTACCTCACAATTTGTATTACGCTTAGCTTTGAACATCCTCTTATTCTGTACAATGATTTTAACTTCTGGCTTAGGCCCTAAAACCCAGGCCTTATTAACCATCTTGGCTTTAGAGTAAGGTGATGACAAGGCTTCACGTACTGTACATGGTTCCATTTCAGTGAAACATTTAACTTGAACACAGTGATGATGGCCACTTGAGGGTCGAAACACGTAATCAAAATTGTGAGAGTTAACTAATACAGTGTATTTACATATTTATATGTTGCCCCCCGCCCCGCCCATTCAATGGGCACAACCGTGATCACCGACTGAAGAGCTACAAAAGACAGAACAATGAGTATAATGCAGAATATAATCTGGATATTGTCTTGGCCTTCTTTCTCGCTGGGGGTAGCGATGCTCTTTTTATTGTGCTGTGATGGATTGTTTTGATGACCAGGATCAACTCCCGCTTGTTCATCACGCTGTGGTGCTGGATCTGATCACATGCATTCAATAGAGGCTTACTGACCTCAGTGGTTATTGTATCCCCTGGTACCTCTGGAGGATCTGTTACAGCAGAGAAAGACTTCACATCTCTGGCTGTGATTAATTCATGGGTTACTGGATGTAGAAGCCACATCCGAGTACCCAACAAACATCATTCTCTCAGTCTTGGGAGCAAGTTTTCTTCTCAGCTGATCTGTAGCATGAACGTAGGCATTGCAACCAAACACTTTTAAGTGCTTCAGGTCTACTTTCTCTCCAGTCCACATTTCTTCTGGTGTTGAATTTGGTGTTTTCCATGCAGGAGACCTGTTGACAAGATATGCAGCTGTATTGACAGCTTCTGCCCACATCTGTTTGTCACAAGCTGCACCTTAAATCCTAGAGAGTGCTCGCTCATTCAGGGTCCTGTTCATGTGTTCTGCAGTTAGCTGATGCTTGATGTCACGCTGTTTGGAAAACTCGTCCAGAGCTGTATTAAACCAGTTAAAAGGCTGAAGACTCAAACAACATGTAGAGCTTACGAAAATAATGTTGTGTAGTGGTAACTGCTAGTCAACAAACAGTAATGCATTACTAAAACCCATGACACGATACCTGAGAGCTTTTCTAAAATTATTTTAAGATGCCTGTAACCCTATATTAAACACCCAGTTCTCAAGACTCATAAATGCAATGTTATGGAAAAACTAAAAACAAAAACAAATCTACATTTAAAAACGAGCAAGTGGTTGAGTCATTGTACACTGGAAAATTTTGTAAACACTCAAGTGCACAAAACAAATTACATTATTAACTGTCAGGTTGCCGAGTGGTTAAGGCTTTTGACTTAAGTTCACATTTCCAATACAAGAAAGCAAAGGTTTGAACCCCTTACCTGACATAACTATTGCTTTAACATGGCTTAGCGATACTGTATTATTAAACAAGAGTTTAGTGCTTTTCAGTCGGTCAACACGAATGTACCCAAAAGAGATGGGTTATGCCCTAATCCTGAAATAAATTACATGAGATTAATCTAGTCGGTCAACACGAATGTACCCAAAAGAGATGGGTTATGCCCTAATCCTGAAATAAATTACATGAGATTAATCTCATTTATTAATTATGGGTTATGCCCTAATCCTGAAATAAATTACATGAGATTAATCTCATTTATTAATCTCATGTAATTTATTTCAGGATTAGGGCATAACCCATCTCTTTTGGGTACATTCGTGTTGACCGACTGAAAAGCACTAAACTCTTGTTTATTAAGGCAACACTGAAAATATGGCTTCAAACACCACAACTGTATTATTATGATACTCAATACACAAACCATAGATAGAGTGCATTCTTTAAGTCCACTCTCTTTCTATAAACATAGCTAGAGTCTGTCAATGGTTAACAATTGCTTTATTACAGTACTCCTCGCCATTTTCAGAGCATATGACCTTGATTTTCCTTTCATACTCGATTTCAATAGAACTAGCAAATTGTTCAAAGATTTCTCCTACCTCAGTTTTCCTTTTAGAAAGAAGACAAAAACCTTCCTGGTATGGTCATCAATGAAGGTGACGAAATATCTGGCTCCTCCCCAGGATTCCTCAGGCATAGGTCCACACAGGTCACTGTGCAGCAGGTCCGGTCGGTTCTTGGCACGATGCTTGGTGGTCTAGAAGGGCTATCGACCATTTTTTAACAAGTTCATCCCCACGTGTTTGAGATGGCCTAATCTTTTGTGCCACAATTCTCTAGAATTAGAACTTTTTGAAAACAACATTTTTAGCAGCACTTAAACAAGACACTGCTGATGCATTTGCACGTACATAACCTGAGTTATTTAAGACATAAAGTACATTTGACCCTTCATCAATAATTGCACATCACCTGTAACTTGACTGTCATTGTCAGGAAACACTTTACAACCTTCTTCATCAATAACAATGACATGACCCTTTTTAACAATACTGTTCACAGAGAGTAAGTTTACTGTAAGGTTAGGTACATACATAACATCACATACCTTTGTAGAAATATTTGCTTGTACTGGAACATCACCTATGCCGCCACTATATAGTTTCCAATTATTTGCTACGGTGACTTCATATCCATTGATTAATTCGTTGTCATTATAGTTCTGGTCCCAATTGGGACCAGAACTATAATGACTATAATGACAACGAATTAATTAATTTAATTGCCGAAACCGAAGCAGCAATCAAAAAATTGCCGTATGACGAACAAAACGCCACGAGGTTCGACACCAATAAGAAAATCAAAAAAATCATAAACTCCAATAAAAACAAACGAAAAAATAATCACAATAATTTTCTCATTAAAGCACAATTAAATAACTTAGTTAAAAAAGTTAATGATAACAACATAGTCATAACAAAGGCCGACAAGGGAACACAACTGTTTTAATGAACAAAGATGATTACATCCAAAAGACCAACAATTTTCTCAACATCGCAAATTTCAAAGAAATCAAAAAAGATCCAACTAATGCTATTCAAAAACAGGTCAAAAACTTTTGAAAAACACGATTTTCATCATAGACGACAAACAAGCCACTAAATTCACGAGTATGAACCCAAGTTTACCCACGTTGAGATCGTTACCGAAAATTCATAAACCAGGCACACCAATCAGACCAATTGTTAACTTCAAAAATAGTCCCACTTACAAGCTTGCAAAATTCGCACAACAATATCTCAACAGACATTATAAGTACAAGGCCAACACGTCCTTCAGGAATACCATGCATTTTTGCGAAAAAACAGTAGGCTTAAAACTAAAGGACATCAGCACCATGCACTCAATAGATATCAAAGACATGTACACCAACATACCAGTGAGAAAAACCATAGATATCATACGCAAACAATTGACCAATCACAGCGAACTTTCTACAGTAGAAATCGAAGAATTAGTTGCAGTATTAGAGTTGGTGACCAACAATAATGTCTTCATGTTCAATGGTAAAATTTACAAACAGTCCGATGGTCTCGCAATGGGATCTCCCCTATCCGGCATACTTGCCAACATTTATCTCGACCATTTAGAATACGAGAAAGTAATTAACCACATAGATGGAATTGAATTCTGGGGAAGATACGTCGATGACGTCTTCATCGTCATCAATGAACAAAGTCAAAATATAGCCAACATTCTAAGAACTTTGAACAACATCGACGAAAACGTCAAGTTCACTGTTGAGTCCGAAGTCAATAATGAAATTAATTACTTAGATCTAACGGTAACTAGAAAAAGTAATAGGCTCCATTACAAAATATACAGGAAACCCTCTCAAACGAGCACCACTATACGTCATGACTCCAACCACCCTGGAAGTCATAAAAAGGCAACTTTCATCAGCCTCATAAATAGAGCCCTGAATATACCGTTGTCCCCAAAGGATTTGCAACAGGAAATAGAGATTATTCATCAAATAGCAAACATCAACGGCTACAGTCACGATTACATCAATAACCTTATTCATAAAGCAAAAAATAAACCGAAAACTACATTAGTCAAAATTGAACCCGAAAAGAAAAAATTCGCAACTTTCACTTATGTGGACCGAAGCGTTTATACTGTCTCTAACATCTTAAAAAAACACAACCTAAACATTGCCTTTAAAACCAACAATTCTAACTTCAAAAAATTCTTCAATTCAAGCAAAATCAATCACACCAACAAATATTCCAAATCGGGTGTATATGAAATAAAATGTGATTCGTGTCCAGCCAATTGCGTAGGCCAAACCGGTAGGAGCTTTCGCACTCGTTATAATGAGCATTTTTCAGCAATAAAATATAAAAAATTTTCGGCTATGGCATCCCATATGGAAGAAAGTAAACACAGTTTCACCAGCTTAGAAAACGATGTTAATATATTGCATTACATATCCAAAGGCAGTCTGATGAATATTTTAGAAAACATACACATCAACGTGTTCCAAAGGTCCAATGCACACAAAAACTTGAATGAAATCAATTTTGATACCAATATATTATTTGATACGTTAGCAGACCACCTCATCTCCAAAAAATTAAAACCTCCATAGACAGTAGCAAGTTCGTCGAAATCGGTGTTCCCGTCCCATCCAGTGCCGCGCCGTTCATTTCCACCCCGAGCAGTTCCACCGCTCCACTTCCCCTCCGCTCATGTGCGCCCCTCATCCGTATCAGGCAGCAGCTTGACTCCACTCACAGCACTAGTGGATTAGCCTGTATACACATCGGACCGCAAACAGCCAGGCACTTGACCTTACCTACATCGCTTCGCATCAGCAGTCACGCCGGTAAGTTAATCTAACATAATGTACTCCACGCAATTTTTCTTTATTCAAAGTCATTTCCTTTATTTTGGTACCAATTTTCGCTTCAGATGTGGGAGCCTACCACCCAGCGCCATAGTCATTGACCTTGGCGTTTTGCTCTTAAACGTTGCACGTAAGTCCAAAATTTCTTGTTAAGGCGGAATTTAATTTTTTTTAATTGTTTAAATCCTTGGCTTCAACATATTCCAACCACTGAACGTTTCCATTCCAGGTCCGGGGAGCTTTTCGGCTCAAGATAAACACACCCAGTTAATGTGCAAAATACAAGTTTAATAATCGGAAGGTTTCTCCGTTTTGCATCTACTAAGCACATGTCAGCGCACTTTCAATAAAGTGCCGAACAAAGTTTCCACCTATGTCAACATTTATCAGTACAGCAAGTTATTTGTGGCCTGAACACTAATATAATGTGCTCTTTGTTTTTATTTACAAAAATAAATTAACGACTGCACAATTTGACCTTCGCATACCTTTCAAGAATGTGCATAGTAGTGATTATTAATCAATTTGATTGTTAACATGCAGGAATGTTTTTATTGCTTTATCGTATGTAATGTCCATAAGGTTGTCATGTTTTAAAGTGTTCAATTAGTCTTTAGTCTTTTTAGTCTATGATGTTTCCGAATATGAATTATGAAGGGCTGAAGAAGGAATTGTACTAATTCCGAAACATGTACCCATAAGCTAACTAAATAATAAATGAGTGTTGATTAGGCGGAAACTTTAAATTTGTTATACTTAATTACAAAACGTAGACACGGAACCTGCAATGGACTCTTCTTCGAATAATCTGTTAGAGTAAATGGCAGGAGAATGATGACTGGGCGTGAATGCCGTATAAACTTTTAATACGAACTAGCTTCCTAGGTTACATGCAGGCGCAATATAACATGGAAGACAAAAAGAATCAACAAGATAAATATAATTACTAAAACAACCACCAAGGGCGCTTCTTGACACTCGATTCAAACCAAAGGAGATCAGTTATTGGGTTATACTGTATTTCTAACAGATTGGTCCCCCAGCTCCCTCACCCCACTACACATCCACCTCCCCCTCCCCCTATACTTCCCCTACTTTACCCACCACTCTCTCTTAAATCCTTGTGCACAAATTTGTGTAGAATTGTCAGACACTTTTTAACCATGGGACAGGCAATCACTCGCTTAAACCTTCACTTGGAAGTTCAACTAGACATCTCACTCGCCCCATAACCCACTTCATGTTTAATTTCCGACAATCTGCAATACTTAGCATGCCCCCCCCCCCCCCCCCTCTTGTCGCACTACTCCAGTCCTCACTTAGCGTCCTGTCGTGTCACTATTATCCTAGAGCTTTCTGTTACCTGCAACATATTACTTACTTGACAGGCCCATTACTGTAGTTTCTCATCGGCAAGATCTAGGTGTATTAAAACATTAGAGGCCATTTTTCACTGTTGCCTAGTATCAATTAGAATTGCTTTTCAGTCGGTCAACAATGTATTGGGCACACTCGTGTTGACCGACTGAGATCTAGGAGTTGTATTCGACAACCGGCGACAAATTAAAGACCACATACAAAATTCTACATCCCAACCCATGAAATTGTTAGGCATACTCTGTTGCTTCTCAGAAATCTCAAATCCCATAGCTCTTGATAACTTGATAATTTCTTACCCTACAAATTTAGACAAACTAAAGCTAATTCAATCCTCCTTTGCTGCCATTGTAAGGAACAAGATATCAAGGTTTAGACATCTCACCATTAAGTAGATACTTTCAGCTGTAAATATCCTTTTCCTGAGCACGAGACGACACGACACGAGTCAATCCTGCACTCTCAATTTAAATGGCCATTACTCTTCGGACCACCTGGTGTCACTGTTCAAACTACGAGCCCCATCTTGTTTTACCAGGCTCGGGGACATTCTCGACATTCCACATGACAAACCCTTCAATAGTCCAACAATCCTCCCAATACTATATTCGGCACCATCCATGTACCACAGTACGGCAAGGAATAGTGAGCTGGAGATATTCTCAAGCAAAGTGTTAGAATGTCACCTTGGCCATTGATGGCACAGCTATTCTGCTGGCTCTTGATCTGGATATGTTTTGTTTTTAGATTCATCATCATCATCAAATTCCAGCTCCAGTCGCCCGGGTGCTGTTAACGAGCCCTCGCCACCTTTTCCTGTCCATGAATAGTTGGTCTTCATGGGTCCTTCTCCAGTCTAGCCCTTTGTCTTCAAGATCATCCTTGATTTGGTCCAACCATTTCTTCTTTGGTCTTCCTACTGGTCTTTTTCCTGGGATAATCTTGTTGAAATAAGCTTTCGGTGTCCTCTCATCTCCCATTCTTTGAAGATGCCCATACCATCCTAATCGTTGCTTCTGCAAATATTTTGTAGCACTGATATCTATGCCAGCCTCTGTCCTGTTTGTTTCGTTCCTTACTTTGTCTCTCCTTGTCCTTTGAAGCATTGTTTTTATAAACTTCATTTCGGATGCCTGAATCCTACTTTCTTCTCTTCTGGACAGGGAGCAAGTTTCTACTCCGTAAGTTAGAATTGGGATGTAGTTTTTGATTAACTTCCTTTTAATTTTCTGGGGCGTGGTGGCTCAGCGGTCTAGCTGAATGCCTCTCACCAAGGCGGTCCGGTTTCGATTCCCGGTCAATGCATATGAGATTTTCGAAGTGAAATGCCATGTCCTGTGGTTCGGATTCCACGTAAAAAGGAGGTCCCGTGGCTCATGATCTCAAGATTAACGGTCACGTTAAACTACAAGCTTCCTTCCTTCCTTCCTTTTAATTTTCTCTCTTTATTACACTGTCTGTTATTAGTATGAGCATGAAATGATCACCTAGCTGTAGTTTGTGCATTGACTAGTAAATAAGTAAAAAAATATTCTTTGAGGCTGCTTCATTGATGATCACACCAAAATTGTTCACCATACCCTTTCACCAGCTGGGCATATTTGTACTTTGTGAAACATTCTACAAAAATCTCGATATTTCTGGTTTTGTTTGGGCGTCACTACTATAGCTTGCTTCACCACCTAGAACATTTGTAAAGCTATTCTGTTTCTCATTATCACCAGCAATTTGACCAAGTGCATTAACTCGGGCAATGTGATCTGCTGAAGGACTAAATAAGGAATGTGCATTCATTTGTATTGACAAGATGGTACAATAAATGTTGTATTTCTTTCCGAAATATTTTGTATAGAAGCTAGCTACAATTTGTCGAATGTCATGGTACAGCATTCTCTAGGACAATTTGTACATAATATGATGAGTATCAGTTGCTGAAGCCTCCGTGGCTTAGGCGGCAGCACGCCGGCCTCTCACCGCTGAGTCCGTGGTTCAAATCCCGGTCACTCCATGTGAGATCTGTGCTGGACAAAACGGAGGCAGACAGGTTTTTCTCCGGGTACTCCGGTTTTCCCTGTCAACATTTCATTCCAGCAACACTCTCCACTATCATTTCATTTCATCTGCCATTCATTTAATCATTGCCCCAGAGGAGTGCGTCAGGCCTCGGCACAGTTCATATCCTCGCCGCTAGATGGGGGCTTCATTCATTCCATTCCTGACCCAGTCGGAGACTGGAAGCAGGTTGTGGATTTTTCATGATGAGTATCAGTTGCTATTGCTTCATGGTCCAGTAACTGTTGTAAGGCCCCTTAAAACACCAATTCTCATAATCACTATTGCTTAAGATTACTCACATAAATATAAGTAGTGATTAAGGGCTACTCACAGCACTGATGACTAGGGCAACTCACAGCACTGATGGGCTACTCACAGCACTGATGACTAGGGCAACTCACAGCACTGATGGGCTACTCACAGCACTGATGACTAGGGCTACTCACAGCACTGATGGGCTACTCACAGCACTGATGACTAGGGCTACTCACAGCACTGATGACTAGGGCTACTCACAGCACTGATGACTAGGGCTACTCACAGCACTGATGGGCTACTCACAGCACTGATGACTAGGGCTACTCACAGCACTGATGGGCTACTCACAGCACTGATGACTAGGGCTACTCACAGCACTGATGGGCTACTCACAGCACTGATGACTAGGGCTACTCACAGCACTGATAACTAGGGCTACTCACAGCACTGATGGGCTACTCACAGCACTGATGACTAGGGCTACTCACAGCACTGATGGGCTACTCACAGCACTGATGACTAGGGCTACTCACAGCACTGATGGGCTACTCACTGCACTGATGGGCTACTCACAGCACTGATGACTAGGGCTACTCACAGCACTGATGGGCTACTCACAGCACTGATGACTAGGGCTACTCACAGCACTGATGGGCTACTCACAGCACTGATGACTAGGGCTACTCACAGCACTGATGGGCTACTCACAGCACTGATGACTAGGGCTACTCACAGCACTGATGACTAGGGCTACTCACAGCACTGATGACTAGGGCTACTCACAGCACTGATGGGCTACTCACTGCACTGATGGTCTACTCACAGCACTGATGACTAGGGCTACTCACAGCACTGATGACTAGGGCTGCTCACAGCACTGATGACTAGGGCTACTCACTGCACTGATGGGCTACTCACTGCACTGATGACTAGGGCTACTCACAGCACTGATGGGCTACTCACAGCACTGATGGGCTACTCACTGCACTGATGACTAGGGCTACTCACAGCACTGATGACTAGGGCTACTCACAGCACTGATGGGCTACTCACAGCACTGATGACTAGGGCTACTCACAGCACTGATGGGCTACTCACAGCACTGATGGGCTACTCACTGCACTGATGGGCTACTCACAGCACTGATGACTAGGGCTACTCACAGCACTGATGGGCTACTCACAACACTGATGGGCTGCTCACAGCACTGATGGGCTACTCACAGCACTGATGACTAGGGCTCGGATTTTTAGGTGCTAAGAATCTGGAAAATATTTATTTTTTATGTATTAAAAATACCTGAAATATGTGACAAAAAATTAAAAATATTTATTTATAATTTAGTTTATTAATGTGAATATAAACAATATGCAGCACTCACGAATGCAATGTCTCACTGACTACTGAAGAATTACAATTCATGAGATACATCTTCAGGTTGTCCATCACAAATGCCCGATGATTATCGCGAAACACTTCTTCTCAAGGCGCGAAACTGCGGCAATATGTTTCTTGCCCTCGAGGTGTTGTGTAACTTGAGATCATTGCCCAGCCTTGATTGCTTTCCCACATAGTTAGCAGAACAGAACGCCCCCATCAGAAGTAAAATTATCTGGAAATCCCAGACTTCCACAGTGAGTGGCACGGGGTGACAAGAGTTAAGAATAACACAGTTGCAAGCTGACATACGCTCTGCATGAAGATAGATAGCTCACAGGTTCTGCCCCGTTGAAGTAACACAGAACAAAAATGCAATAAACTGAAAGATCTAGCATACTGATTTTTAAAAATGTAAATATTTTGTCTTTTCATGAGCTAAAAAGTGAAAAGCAGGAATTTATGTATGTATTTATAGAAAAGATGCTTAAAATATGTATTTACATTAAAAAAATATTTATTTACCTAAAAATCCGAGCCCTACTGATGACATTCAAGATATACAAGATTGAATATTTGTAGATATTAAATGTTGCTTTGAATCCATTCATATCCAGACGTCGTAGGACTTGAAAATGTCACCAGTTTTGAAGCATTCTCAAGATATTCTTCTAAGATATTTTGAATTTTCCTTGTGCATTTACCGTATATACCCGAATGTAAGACGACCTTGAATATAAGACGAGGCCTAGTTTTCAACTGCCTCTTACAGATTTTTTCAAAAAAATACTCACTAACTCATAACTTGCACAATATATGCCCTTAAGGTCGTGCTTTCATTTTTATAACGTTATCGGATATCCCTCTGCTCGCTTTTCCAAGACATACTCTATAATTTCTTTGTTCAAGAATGGGAGACTTTATTAAATTAAGATACGTTGATCACTCAATTACCGCTCGTAAAACTGACTGGTTCTTCTTGTGAAGATTGTTTTAAAACATATTTCCGTATTCTTTCGAACATATAATTTATCCGCTTAAAATGACGTGTATGCGTAAATCCTAACCTCAAAATGTACGCTATTCGTATTTGCATGGTAATTAAACATAACAAACCATATTTTAATCTTCATTAACACATTGATTTGTTGTGAGTTACAAGATGCCAACACCACATACTACTTTGCAAATGAAAATAACAATTTAATTTTTTTTTTTTAATACCCTGAATATAAGACGACCCCAAATTTTTATAACACAAAAAGTGGGAAAAAACGTAGTCTTACATTCGGGTATATACGGTAATTCATATTGATACCATTGTATGTTGGTGGGAGGTTAAGTGCTGGTTTTCAAAACTCAACATTGTGCACTTGTTCACAACTTAGTCCAATAGCATAATTATAGAGCATTAAAATGTGTCAGCCTTGTATCAGTAGATTTACCAGAAAGGAATAAAGGAAACTTTGAACTAAACTCCAAACAGGATCACAGGGACGAAGGAACAAACTTTAAGGTTCAATGGTAGCAGCCATGTGACTGACCATCACATTTACATTCACATATTTTTCTTTTTCCTCAGATAAACTGTTCATGGAGTACAACTACCTCCGATGCCTTCTGATACATGAGTTTGTCACATGTCAACGTTATATGGCACAGGTATGTAATGGATTAGCTATGGGCCTATGGCTTATTTGTTCACACAATGAGCCATGTTCAATACCAGATGAACCCACATATGGAAACACTTTTTCTAGACGTAATTGCACAAGTCAGATTTATTGTTAATTTTTATTTTTGTTTGAAGTGTAAATCTCCTTTTTTGTAATGGTTCAGCCCAGCACTCGTGAGACTAGGTACCTTATCTTAGTGCTGGTGTGGCCTGAATCTGTGTGCCAACATGTGCCAGTGGTGGTTGTGTGGTGTAATAGCCTCCTACTTCAAACGACGTCAATAGTGCCATGCACTCCATCTTTAGGAGGCAATACTAGTGATCTGTGGCTTGCATGAGCTCTTTGATGAGCTCAATGTTCACTTTCCTTTGTAAAGGAGAATAACAAGTATTATTTTGGAAACTTGTTTGCACTGCCTTCACTTGTCTTTCAAATACTGTGTGATCTATCTTGCCACCATCACACTGGTTGATGGGGTATTGTTTTGTTTTTATATTAAAATGTCTAGGATCTAGGGCAAGACTGATGACTGTTCTTTTTGTTGTCTGTTATTTTTTGTTATACTTTAAATAGCTTCACAAATTTATAGATGTTTTCCATCTATGTGATATGTGTTCCGCATTGATCAGAAGATTTTAGAGACTATAACAGTCCACAATAGGGACCAACTACCTAGGGTATTATTTAAGAAGTATTTCGATACACCATCTGCAGTGATGAGCACTTCTGGTAGCAATGACCGTGAGTTAATCCCAAAACAACACCGGACGCCATTAGGCACCATATTTATCAATATTACGCTTATATGAGGAAGGAATTTCCCACTCATGAGAAGCTTCTCGTTTCCTTGAAAGATGCTGGTTTATTTGAAGGTGGGAAAACCAGCTTGAGTCAAGTGCTAAAAGAACTGATATTTACGAGGACAGTGACATGTTTGATGCTCATCAAAATGTAAGTTAATCCAATATATTTATTTCATATACATATTCTATTGATGCTATCACAACTATATCCCTGTTTTAATATAATACGAGAGTAGATCGGAAAGTAACACACAATCATTTTTTTCTCCCCTGGTATCGCAGCTGTACAGTTGTTACATTGTCACCTGCCAACTGTTACGACCAACGGCTCCGCTGTGATATGTAACCATACATAATAGAATTCAAGTGCATGCTCTAATTTTATTTATTATACAAGAGTTTAGTGCTTTTCAGTCGGTCAACACGAATGTACCCAAAAGAGATGGGTTATGCCCTAATCCTGAAATAAATTACATGAGATTAATAAAACACTAGGATGACCAGTTTCGATCGTCAAGCGATCATCATCAGATCCAATACACTTAGGCTATAAAATCTATGTTTGAAATACAGGTGAAAATATTTACAATATGTACAATTATTTAGTTGCAGTATTGGTACTGCAACTGTCAGTGTATGCTAAATGCAGTATATATGTTAGGTGAAATGCTAAATGGTGATGGCTATCCGGAGATTGTACTTTAGAGAGATTATATGGTTGTAAACTATGGTTAAACTATACAATTTTAGGCTAACTACTTATCTGATTGTCTTCCGTACTACAGCTATTCGCAGTTTCCGTGCTCACTTGAACTCGCTGTGCGGCCGACTGCGGTGGTTATCTTAACGACTGGTTTTTCCCTGCCTTCCCCCCCTGTCCCTACGTGCTGTGGGGAGTGATCGCGATGTGTTTATGTGAGGTGTTGCCAACCTAGATACGATGTATGTTATTGAATGAGGTGGATCTACAACTATTAAAGACCGTGGATTAGTCCTCGCCACGCGTGGAGCATAACCCATTCGAACTAAGCGTTGACGGTCTTATGAGGACGTCCCGGCACCTTTAATACTGCCTCTAATATGGGCCTTGGTTTATTGCAGAAGAAAAAGTACATCGTACACCTGATCCAGATAACATTTACCTATTAAAAACCCCCTAATTTCCCCCCTTTTTTTATCTAGCTTGGCTGTGTCGCTAAATTGAGTTTTGTTTCCGACAGGGTGTGTTTTTTTAGTAGCGTGAAGAGGGGTGAGCTCTCCATGAACGTGTGCTCATTTAGATTGTTGGGATTGTTTCGTTTGGCTAGGTGTATCTCGATTGCTTCCTTTATGTCCTTTATGTCAAGAGCTCTGCCTTTCGATTCGTGATGGATTATTTTAAGGTCCGACTCTATGTTGGTAAAGCTATGCCCTGCGTCACACATATGTTCGCACACGGCTGAATGTGTTCCGTATCTTATCGCATTTCTATGTTCATTATAACGTGTGTCTACTCGCCTTCCACTCTGCCCGATGTAATTAGCTTGACAATCGGTGTCTTGGCACGTTATAGAATATACCCCTGACCTTGAATACGGGTCACGTTTATTTAGATTACTATTTAGGAGGTGCCTAGCGGTTGTGTTTTTCGTTGTGAAAGCTATCTTTATGCCTTGCTTTTTGAATAGGTTAGTGATTTTATATGTATTCGCATTCACATAGTTGAAACGCGCAAATTTTTTCTCATTACTGTCCGGTTTGGGAATCGTTTTATCTTTATTTTTATGTTTGGCTATAATTTGATTTATTTTGCTTGGCGAGAAGTTGTTTTCCCTTGCTATTTGCATAATAGTTCTTATTTCCTTATTATAGTTGTCTTTTGACATGGGTATGTTTAAAGCCCTGTGCACCATTGAATTGAAACCCGCTAGTTTGTGCGTACTGGGGTGATTAGACTGATTGTCGATTGCATGCGAGGTTTGTGTTGCTTTCCGGAATATGGAATATGAAAGGTCGTTGTCTTTACGTTCAATAGTTATATCGAGATAATTTATTTTCCGGTCTATTTCGGATTCCTTAGTGAATTTGATAGAATGGTGAAGGCTATTAATGGATTGGAGAATTGTTTCTTCGCTAGTTAGTTCAGTATCGTAGATGCAAATTACATCATCTACGTATCTTTTCCATATTACTATTCCCTTTGTTGAAGTCTTTTCTAAGAACGCATTTTCTAGTGCATTGATGAAGATGTCAGCGATTAACCCACTTAGTGGCGATCCCATTGCTAGGCCTTCTCTCTGTGTGTATATTTTATTGTCGAATTGAAACACGTTTTGGGTGAGAACGACCCTCAGTAATCTCACAATCTCTTCAATTTCTTTTGCCGAATTGTTGGATTTTAAGTTGTTTTCGATAGTGTTGATTGCTTCAATAATCGGAATATTGGTGTACATGTTAGTTACGTCGAAGGATACTAGCCTGAAGCTAGGTTTCATTTGTAGGGTGTTCAATGCTGTTACTAGTTCTGTTGTTTTCTTTACAGAGTTGTTTTTGTCGTTGGAAAGACGGCATTTTAAGATTTTTAGTAACTCTTTGCTGATTTTGTAATTAGGGGCATTCCAACAATTGACTATTGGTCTCATTGGGCATTCCTTTTTGTGTATTTTTGGTTGTCCCCTCAATGACGGTATTTTCGGGTTCATGTTTATTAGTTTTGATTTTTCGGCTTTGGTCAGTATGTATTCTGTTTCTTTTAGCGCACTTTTTATTTGTTTTTGGAATTTGTTGGTGGGGTCTTTTGTTAATTCCTTGATTTCGTTGTTGTTTAGGAATTCGACTGTTTTTTCAATGTATTCTGTTTTGTTCAAAATTACTGTAGTGTTTCCCTTATCTGCTTTTGTGATGATTAAGTCATGTTCTTTTATTTTTTGTTTCAACGACTTTATTTCTTTGATTTGTTTGTTGTTTTGAATGTTATTGCTCTCGCCCTCTCGTTTGAGGATTTTCTTGGCTTCGTTGGTGGCGAGATTTTTGGTTAATTCCCTGCCTTCTGCTGGGAGCTTGTGACTGGCTATCTCAATATCTGTGATTAACTGTTTTATATTGTGGTTCGTGTGTGCGTCTGTGCAGTTGTATTTCAAACCTTTGTCTAACATATTCATTTCACCTTGAGAAAAGGTTACGTTCGTTCTGTTGTTTACTCTGCTGTGGAAATTGAATTCATTGTTATTCGTGTGTTGTTCGTTAGATTGATGGTTCTGTGTTTCTCCTAGTTTTCTTAATTTATTTTCTAGCGTTTCATGCTTCCTCGTTGCTCTGATTTTGATGGTGTCATGTAGGTGTTCGGTGAAGCTGTCCCATTGGGCTGCGTGCCAGAAATTACTTAGTTGCAATTGAATGTCGTATAATTGTTGGTTAATTTTTTGCTTTCTTATGTATGCAAATCTTAATTCGTTTTTTATCCAAAGCGCTTTGGCTTGTTTAGTTGAAATGATCGAGGGTACCAATTAAAACCGTACCGAACACACCAGCCTCGATCATTTCAACTAAACAAGCCAAAGCGCTTTGGATAAAAAACGAATTAAGATTTGCATACATAAGAAAGCAAAAAATTAACCAACAATTATACGACATTCAATTGCAACTAAGTAATTTCTGGCACGCAGCCCAATGGGACAGCTTCACCGAACACCTACATGACACCATCAAAATCAGAGCAACGAGGAAGCATGAAACGCTAGAAAATAAATTAAGAAAACTAGGAGAAACACAGAACCATCAATCTAACGAACAACACACGAATAACAATGAATTCAATTTCCACAGCAGAGTAAACAACAGAACGAACGTAACCTTTTCTCAAGGTGAAATGAATATGTTAGACAAAGGTTTGAAATACAACTGCACAGACGCACACACGAACCACAATATAAAACAGTTAATCACAGATATTGAGATAGCCAGTCACAAGCTCCCAGCAGAAGACAGGGAATTAACCAAAAATCTCGCCACCAACGAAGCCAAGAAAATCCTCAAACGAGAGGGCGATAGCAATAACATTCAAAACAACAAACAAATCAAAGAAATAAAGTCGTTGAAACAAAAAATAAAAGAACATGACTTAATCATCACAAAAGCAGATAAGGGAAACACTACAGTAATTTTGAACAAAACAGAATACATTGAAAAAACAGTCGAATTCCTAAACAACAACGAAATCAAGGAATTAACAAAAGACCCCACCAACAAATTCCAAAAACAAATAAAAAGTGCGCTAAAAGAAACAGAATACATACTGACCAAAGCCGAAAAATCAAAACTAATAAACATGAACCCGAAAATACCGTCATTGAGGGGACAACCAAAAATACACAAAAAGGAATGCCCAATGAGACCAATAGTCAATTGTAGGAATGCCCCTAATTACAAAATCAGCAAAGAGTTACTAAAAATCTTAAAATGCCGTCTTTCCAACGACAAAAACAACTCTGTAAAGAACACAACAGAACTAGTAACAGCATTGAACACCCTACAAATGAAACCTAGCTTCAGGCTAGTATCCTTCGACGTAACTAACATGTACACCAATATTCCGATTATTGAAGCAATCAACACTATCGAAAACAACTTAAAATCCAACAATTCGGCAAAAGAAATTGAAGAGATTGTGAGATTACTGAGGGTCGTTCTCACCCAAAACGTGTTTCAATTCGACAATAAAATATACACACAGAGAGAAGGCCTAGCAATGGGATCGCCACTAAGTGGGTTAATCGCTGACATCTTCATCAATGCACTAGAAAATGCGTTCTTAGAAAAGACTTCAACAAAGGGAATAGTAATATGGAAAAGATACGTAGATGATGTAATTTGCATCTACGATACTGAACTAACTAGCGAAGAAACAATTCTCCAATCCATTAATAGCCTTCACCATTCTATCAAATTCACTAAGGAATCCGAAATAGACCGGAAAATAAATTATCTCGATATAACTATTGAACGTAAAGACAACGACCTTTCATATTCCATATTCCGGAAAGCAACACAAACCTCGCATGCAATCGACAATCAGTCTAATCACCCCAGTACGCACAAACTAGCGGGTTTCAATTCAATGGTGCACAGGGCTTTAAACATACCCATGTCAAAAGACAACTATAATAAGGAAATAAGAACTATTATGCAAATAGCAAGGGAAAACAACTTCTCGCCAAGCAAAATAAATCAAATTATAGCCAAACATAAAAATAAAGATAAAACGATTCCCAAACCGGACAGTAATGAGAAAAAATTTGCGCGTTTCAACTATGTGAATGCGAATACATATAAAATCACTAACCTATTCAAAAAGCAAGGCATAAAGATAGCTTTCACAACGAAAAACACAACCGCTAGGCACCTCCTAAATAGTAATCTAAATAAACGTGACCCGTATTCAAGGTCAGGGGTATATTCTATAACGTGCCAAGACACCGATTGTCAAGCTAATTACATCGGGCAGAGTGGAAGGCGAGTAGACACACGTTATAATGAACATAGAAATGCGATAAGATACGGAACACATTCAGCCGTGTGCGAACATATGTGTGACGCAGGGCATAGCTTTACCAACATAGAGTCGGACCTTAAAATAATCCATCACGAATCGAAAGGCAGAGCTCTTGACATAAAGGAAGCAATCGAGATACACCTAGCCAAACGAAACAATCCCAACAATCTAAATGAGCACACGTTCATGGAGAGCTCACCCCTCTTCACGCTACTAAAAAAACACACCCTGTCGGAAACAAAACTCAATTTAGCGACACAGCCAAGCTAGATAAAAAAAGGGGGGAAATTAGGGGGTTTTTAATAGGTAAATGTTATCTGGATCAGGTGTACGATGTACTTTTTCTTCTGCAATAAACCAAGGCCCATATTAGAGGCAGTATTAAAGGTGCCGGGACGTCCTCATAAGACCGTCAACGCTTAGTTCGAATGGGTTATGCTCCACGCGTGGCGAGGACTAATCCACGGTCTTTAATAGTTGTAGATCCACCTCATTCAATAACATACATCGTATCTAGGTTGGCAACACCTCACATAAACACATCGCGATCACTCCCCACAGCACGTAGGGACAGGGGGGGAAGGCAGGGAAAAACCAGTCGTTAAGATAACCACCGCAGTCGGCCGCACAGCGAGTTCAAGTGAGCACGGAAACTGCGAATAGCTGTAGTACGGAAGACAATCAGATAAGTAGTTAGCCTAAAATTGTATAGTTTAACCATAGTTTACAACCATATAATCTCTCTAAAGTACAATCTCCGGATAGCCATCACCATTTAGCATTTCACCTAACATATATACTGCATTTAGCATACACTGACAGTTGCAGTACCAATACTGCAACTAAATAATTGTACATATTGTAAATATTTTCACCTGTATTTCAAACATAGATTTTATAGCCTAAGTGTATTGGATCTGATGATGATCGCTTGACGATCGAAACTGGTCATCCTAGTGTTTTATTAATCTCATGTAATTTATTTCAGGATTAGGGCATAACCCATCTCTTTTGGGTACATTCGTGTTGACCGACTGAAAAGCACTAAACTCTTGTTTACTAAGGCAACACTGAAAATATGGCTTCAAACACCACAATGTTTATTTATTATATTGTGTCGTTCTGATTTGTATACACGTGCATAATATTCATACGTAATTCACGAACCCTTATAAAAATCACTCTATCCTTATATAACAAGATTCAAACTATGAATCAAAATATAAACACCAATCAAACCCACCACAAAGTTTGTGTAGTTAGATAACTTTGTATGTTAATTTAAACCTCAACTCGGTGATGTACCCTGCCCAGTCGTGTGGACTGGCTAAAGTGTTACAACTGACAAGTATAGAAAGTCAGAATTGTTATCATTTGAACCCACGCAACGAATAAGAGACTCCGCGTCATTTTTGTACTTTTGTTTAAAGTACGTTTTTGTTGTATGAGAGCGCGCTATTGCGGGAATTTTGTCCAAATTTTATATTAGTGGTCCCTACTATTATATGAACATTGTACAGGGTCATTATCTATGTGCGCCCCAATAAACACGGCAAGCTAAGCCGGCTGTGACTGGCGCAGATCGCGGGCGCGCGTACACAGTTCAGCCGGTGGTTGGCGCGCACTTTCACACTTTTACCAAACATGTTCAATAATGTGTACTTACAGTGCTCATAATGTCCTCCCTCTCTTGTAACACACACCTGACATCTTCTGATGAAAGAATGGACAACATTCTGAAGTCCCACAGCAGCGATGGTTTCGATTTCATCTCTTATGTACTGTTTAAGTTCAGTTCACAGTAATCACAATACTCACTGAACTTGCAACACTAACGTCTAAGCTTTGCAGACACACGTCCATATGAATAACAAAACACGTGTGAACTAATGATATGAGTCAGCAGAGCGGAGCAATACCCCACTCCACTGACTCATATCATTTAGTGAATTATCTGAAACGAGACGAAAATTTCTAATCATGTTTCCAGGAAGACCTGTGCCTAATGCCAGTACAATTAGCAGGCTCGCTAAACGACTCAGGAAAACTGCCTCCTTAAATAATAAAAATTTAACAGACAACAAAATTAGATGAGATCTTTGTCCATTCTTTCATCAGAAGATGTCAGTTGTGTGTTACAAGAGAGGGAGGACATTCATCAGCTAAGGGCAGTGTAAGTACACATTATTGAACATGTTTGGTAAAAGTGCACGCCAACTACCAACTGAACTGTATACGTGCCCCCGCGATCTGCGCCAGTCAAAGCCGGCTTAGCTTGCAGTGTTTATTGGGGCGCACATAGATAATGACCCTGTAGTTTACTCGTGTGGTACTTAAGTGGTCACTGATGAGATATATTGTGACATTTATGCCAATAATAGTAGAAGAAGAATCACAGTAACAGATCTTGTTGTCTCAGAGTCCACTCGCTTACAGCATGTATTTATTGTGACTGGTGTCCTTATTCCACTGAATCAATGTCATTTCGGCAATGGGAAGCCACAGAAATGGTTCACAGTGGCATTCGAACCCATCTCTCTTGTCATTTGTCATCACAAGCTCGAGTGTATCTCGTTCCAATAGAGAAGTGTCCAGGGGTGCAGAGGCGATGCTCAAGTTGTTTTAGGGGGAACCACTTGAAATGTGGGTCTCTTTTGTTTCCACGACCATGGTAACAATATTATACTGATTCTTCTCTTTTGGGTGGGATGAAGCACAAATATATGACTTGACATGATTTACGAAAGGTGAAGATTGACAAAGTTAATTTCGGAAACGGTGAGTCATTTGTGCATCAGATAGCGAGCGAGGCGGTGGTCAACTAGTTATCACATTCAAATGACATCTTCCTTATAAACTACGATAATGCTGAAAGCCACGACAACACAGATTGATTGTCGAGCTTCTCACTCACATGTCTGCACACACAACCTTTCTGGACTGCAAACAGAGACGTGAATCACTACAAGAACATGTATTGCGAGTATTTTTAAAATGTTTTCTTGATTTCCCCCCTCACAATATTGAGGGTGCCCTGAAGAGCGAGGAGGTGAAGGATGCAGGTACGCTGGCATTCCTTGGCTCTGTCCCTGCGTTCTAACCCTCATACAAGAATTAAAAATCCTCCATGGCATAGCTGCAGATCGAACCTGGAACCTCGCGATGCAGCTAAGAATACTATAGTACATTATGCAACGAGCCTATAATGGCTATAATTAAGACACGAGTATATTTATAAAACGAGCGTATGCGAGTTTTATAATTTCCATACGAGTGTCTTAATTACCATTATAGGCGAGTTGCATACGACTGTTTATGTTCGACTATAATTATTATAACTATTTTATGTTCGAACATAAATATTCATAAATATCTGTCGAGATTTCGCCAGTTTTATGTACTGAACAGAGGGCATGGCACGCAGAGAATGCCTTGTATTTGACCATGGCCTTCTCGATTTCTCCACTATGACACTAGGCAACGCAGTTTAGAAGGCCTTGGAACTCCATGCAGGTGCGATGCTAACCTTATCTACTTGGTCAAACAACTGTTTCTTGAGCTGTGATTGGTGGGAGAAACTGTTTCGTAATGAAAAATAGTGTTACAATGACCATCATTATGAGACAGTTTTACTGACAGATAATAGTCAGGGTCGAACATAAACATAATTATGCAATCGGTGCCGCTCACATACATCTCATCATCATCTTGAACAGTTTCCAGCCAATGGCCGGGTCTGTTTGGAACATAAGCCTCTCCATCGTCTTCTGTCTTCCCACCATCTCTCCGTCACCACCTTGGTCCAGTCTTCTCCCTTCTTTCGCACGCAGTCCTCCAGCGACTAATCTCTTAGTCTTTTTCCCTCTATTTTCATCTCGTGTAACTTCCTGGTTATCCTCCTCCCATCCATTCGCTTAACATGCCCATACCATTTAATCCTTGATTCCTCTATCCTATCCTGTAATGCTCCCTCCTTGACTAATTCTCTGATGTTCTCATTTCTTAACCTGTCCACCTTTGTCACTCCAATATCGTTTCTCAAGAATTTCAACTCACTTGCCTGTATTCTGCTTCGCTCCCTTCCTTTCATAACCCAGGTCTCTGAGGCATACGTCAGGATTGGAACGTAGTATGTCCTATACATGACCCTTTTGCTGTTTTGAGAGACATCCTTACTCCGTACCAGGCTCCTAACACTTCTCCTGAATAATTCTGCTTGCCTCCCCCGCTCAGTTATTTTTCTTGTCGTTTCTTCCATTTACTTGTATCATGCTTCCCAGATACTTGCAACTCTCTACTTTCCTCAATTCTTCCCCACCAATTGTTATTCCCGTTATGACTCTCTCCTTCTTCCTGGTTGTGATCATCCGAGAACTACTCTGAAATTCCTGTACGTAATGATGCTTATTAAATAATTTAGAAAGTGTAAATGTGAACTAGTTGAGTGCTAGCGCCAATGCCTTGCTCGACACGCTCTGCGAGGCTCCGTTCCAGAGGGAGGATTTCAATTATCGTAGAATCTTACTCTCTACAGTAACTGTGAGTGATGGACTGGTAAGCGTAGTAGCTCTCGGATTGGATCCCAAGTAACTGTCGGGATGGTACCTCACATGCCATGGCCGCATTCTTCCCAATCTTAGCCTCAATTTCACGTGAACCCACTAGCTCTCAACAAAATAAAGCACTGTATCAGTACTATGCAAGTACACGGGGATGATGATACAATGTCCCTAGTTCATAAATTTACGAACTTACTCTCTACATTATTAATATGGTTATATTGAAATATATCATTACCAAATTGACGCCTATTCATAGGAAGTTCTGGCATACTGGCATTCTCGTAGGTGAAGTTACGTAGGTCCTATTTCCACTCATCTTTTAGATTGTGTTTATGCTGCTATTTGACGTCCCTGTTGATTTTAATACTCTGCCCCAGCATATTTCAACATCTTTCACTTCACATCCTTCCAATCTTGCATGTCACGTTTACGTTTGCGAGTAACATTTTCACATTTGCTAGCTGACGGATAGACCTCCACCTTCCAGATACCCTAATCTTCCACGCACATGGAATTTCAATTGCAAATATCTACCCTTAGAATATGTCATATTATGCTACATGCGACGAGGTACCTATTTCCAGCATAATCTCAAGACAGACTGAGGTGGCGCGGAGTCCCTTATTCGTTACGCGGGTTCATTTTGTTAAGTTGTATTTTTTACTCTGCAGTAAAAATAATTGGATGTTGTTTCAACTAGACTATCCACACATAAATGTATCTTATCTGCATGAATCATGCAAACACTTGCAGCATGCCTGGTGAGTGGTGAATCCCTTGCCATTTCAGCACTCAAGAGGGAGAGATTATAGGAAAAGGACGAGAGGTCCATGCTTGATGCATTATTAGTATTATTATTCAATTTCTTGGTGTTTGGGTACTTTTTATAGCATGAAGATGGTGCTCACAGTCTCACGATCAGAGTTCTTCAAAACTATCTTTATGAAAATTAATTTAGCTCTATAAAGATGGTAGGCTATATTGGCTGTCACGGCCAGTGAATTAAAACTCGGCAATTCTTCTAGGTTTATGTGGGGTTTCGCCTAGGAACACCAAGAAACCTAGAAATATTGCTGAGTTTTAATTCACTGGCCGTGACAGTCAATATACCATTTTTTTCGGAGGCCTTCATAGGGAGGTTAAGGCTGGAGCTTTTAGCTCTCGCAGTGAAGAGGTGCAGGTGCGCTTCATAAAAAGGAAGGTAGCGCGCAGTTCGCTGTGCACGGACACCAAGAGCCCGCTGATGAGCCAGCTTGGTGTCCTGGGCGAAACCCCACACAAGACACGGCATAAACCTAGAAAATTTGCTGAGTTTAAGCTCCATAAAGTTGAGATAAATCCTTACACATTCTGATGTCATTGGAATAAATACAGTATAAAGTTATCAATTCTTAAGTTTATTCCTCGCTCCCAAAAGGTAATTGTTGGGATTGAATGTGAGGCTACTAACCCCAAGCTTGCAGGTTCGCTCCTGCCGTGGTAAGTCGTTACGATACGCATGTCATAGAATCCATTTGAATTCAGTAGGTCATGTTCATTATGGTAAAATTAATCTCTGGAGTTTCTGCCAACACAAAGTTCCTCATTTCTCTACTAGAAAGTGCTGTAGTGTTTAAGGAGCTTAGATATCTGACCTCCTTGACTTTCATAGTGCTTCAAGGAACAATGAAATTCGACATGCAAGCTACCCTCTGGGTGTCAAATAACAAAGCTTGCACCTGCCACCCAAGGTCATACGATATTATTATTATTATATTGTTCTGGCTTGAAGTTTGGTAAGAATCTAATCCTAGCTTAACAACTAATAAAACAAACTATAAATGACACTTATACTGAACAAGCCAATTAGCAAACACGTCGTATACAAGAGGAATAATACAAATTAGAATATAATAAATAAATGTATTACTAATGTATTATTAAATCTATTGTAAAAACTAATTACAGTATGTTAAAAATAAGACTACAATGCTCTATTATTAGGGATAGGAAAAATTCGCGAATTTCGTGAATTATTAAATGAAGTAGTGTGGTAATGTGTTTTAATAACCCTAAAAATTGTGAAAAAGATGGTTTTTGAAGTCGCGAAATTTGGCGAATTTCGCTTGAAGACGCGAATTTCGCATGGAAACTCGAATTTTACCTTTCTTCGTTTTTTTTAAATTTACAGTGCACTTCCGATAATTCGCGGCAATTAATGCACGAATTTCCGCGAATTATCCACAGTAATGTTTTTAAGCCTAGCAAAGAGAAAACTATTGGTTAAAATATTGAAATGTATTTTATGAACATGCAAAAAAAATTATAATACTTTATATTCGACCCTGACTATTATATGTCAGAAAACTGTACTATAATGAGGCTCATTATAACACTATTTTTCATCATGAAACCGTTTCTCCCACCAATCACAGCTCAAGAAACAGTTGTTTGACTAATTAGATAAGGATACCATCACACCTGCACTGAGTTCCACGGCCTTCTAATTTAAATTTCACTGAGTGGCCTAGTGTCATACTAGGGTAATCGAGGAGGCCATGGTCAAATACAAGGCATTCTCTGCGTCTCATGCGCTCTGTTCAGTACATAAAACTGGCGAATTATCGACAGTTATTTATGAATATTTATGTTCGAACATAAAATAGTTATAAATATCGTTGAACATAAACAGTCATATGCAACTCGCCTATAATGGTAATTAAGACACTCGTATGGAAATAATAAAACTCGCGAATTATTGCCATTATAGGCTCGTTGCATAATGTACTATTATAACTCGGTATTGTAAGACACACTATGTGGATTATACCAATATTAAAAACTAAGAAAAATTACTGTCATCACTTTTTGTTTCTTAGATGGTTTATTTTTGTTATGTTAGAATGGTGAACAAAAGGGGACAAGAGATAGAAAATAGAGAAGAACTGAAGAAAATGTGGAAAGAATATTTTGAAGAACTCCTGAACCCAAATGGAAACCACGGTGAGGAGGAAGAAATCGGGGAAGTGGAAGATGAACTGCAAACAGAAAAGGACTTAACATGGAAAGAGGTGGAAGATGCAGTGAGGAATATGAAAGGAGGGAAGGCACCCGGTGTGGATGAGTTGAGTGTGGAGATGGTGAGAGCAGCAGGAGAGGTGGGGATACAATGGTTGTACCGAGTGATGAGGACAGCATGGAAGGAAAGGAAGACCCCAGAGGACTGGAAAAAGGGAATAATTGTCCCGATCTTCAAGAAAGGTAGTAGAACAGAATGCAGAAACTATCGGGGAATAACACTGACAAGTCATTGTGCAAAGATGTTTGAGAAAGTTTTGGAAAAGAGAATTAGGACAAGGATAGAAGGAGGGATGAGGGAAGAACAACATGGCTTCAGAGCAGTAAGGTTCACAGTGGATTTGATTTTTGCTGTACGGCAGTTACAAGAACAGTACTATGAGTATGGAACAGATCTACTGATGGCCTTCCTGGACATTGAAAGAGCATATGACAGTGTATGCAGAAACAAAGTATGGAAGTCCCTGGAGGATAGAGGAGTAGAAAAATGGACTATAAGGAGGATAAAGGAGATGTACAAGGGAAGCGTGAGCTGTGTGAAAGTGGGAGGAGTGAGATCGGACTGGTAGGAACAGAGAAACGGCCTGAAACAAGGAAGTGCACTGTCACCATTACTTTTCATTGTGGTGATGGATGACATAATGACCCGAGTGGCACAAGTAATTGTGGAAGGAAAGATGAAAGCAATGGTGTTTGCAGATGATTTGATGATTTGGGGAAACAAGGAGGAGGAGGTACAGGAACAGTTGGATGTGTGGGAAGGAATAATACAAGGATATCGGATGAAATTTTAGCATAAATAAGAGTGAGATGGTGATCACAAGGAAGAAGGAAAGAACCACAACGGGAATAACAATGGGTGGGGATCATCATCATCGGCTTTAACTCGAATCCGAGTATTAATCTTCTTCCTTCAGTCCAGTTTGTGGATGTGTTTACGGTGACTAAAGAGTCCAATCCTGGCATGGGACAAGCGACCACACAAGTCGCATAGTATTGCTGGAGGAGGACGTGGTTGGGCTGCTCGAAGTTTCCTAGCTTGACGCTTGGCCTCTTCATGTATGCCTCGATCCCTTTCAAACGTCTTTACAGTATCCGAGATGGTACGGCGCCAAGTTGAGCGGTCTTCAGCCAGCATGTCCCAGGTTTGTGAATCAAGACCTGTCAATTTCAGGGTCTGCTTAAATTGGTCCTTGTAGCGCCTCTTAGGACCACCATGAGGTCTGGTGCCATAGCATAACTCACCATATAGCATTTGACGAGGTAATCTCACATCATCCATCCGATGGACATGACCAATCCATCTAAATTGGTGACCTATTATGGATGATTCTATGCTGTTGATTTGAGCCTTTTCCAGAACAGCAATATTGGTAATGCGGTCATCCCATTTAATCCTCAGGATTGATCGAAGTTTTTGTAGGTGGAAACGCTCAAGCTTCCTGAGATCATGTCGGTAAAGGGTCCACGTTTCACAGCCATACAACAATGTAGAAATGACTACTGTTTTGTACACCAGAAGCTTTGTACTCATGGACAGATCTTTATTCATGAAGACCCGGTGCGCTAATCGTCCATATGCTGCATGGGCTGCGCCAATTCTCTTATCCACATCCTGCTCACAGGTACAGCTCACAGAAATGGTACTGCCCAGGTACGAGAAGTGGTCAACCTGTTCTAATGGCAAATTTGAAATGGAGATATTGAACTGAGGAAGAGGTGTGCCTGGTGAAGGTTGTGCCAAGACTTTAGTCTTATTGACATTTATGGTAAGACCAAAGCGATCACATGCACTTTTGTAACAGTTAACTGACTCTTGCAGCTCTTCTGGTGTGAGAGTTGGTGACGCAGCATCATCTGCATACAACATGTTAGTAACCTTAGTAACCTGAGTTTTCCTCAAGGAGCGGAGACGAGTTAGGTTGAAAAGCCCTCCATCAAAACGATATTTGATCTCCACACCTGGGATGTTTGTGGGTGAATCATAAAGCATTGCAGCCAAGTACAGCACAACAATGGTTGGAGCCAGTACACATCCTTGTTTCAGTCCATGGGTAATGGGAAATTCATCGGACATCTTATTCTGATGGCAAGCCTGACCTGTCATGCCATCATGGAGAGCCTTGATCAGATCTACAAATCGCTGAGGGCAACCAAACCGCTTCAGCACTGCCCACATGGCTGGTCTTGGAACCGAATCAAATGCCTTTTCCAAGTCATAAAAGACTAAGAAGAGTGGATTCTGTTGTTCTCTACATTTTTCTTGTAGCTGTCTCACACAGAAAATCAAGTCAATTGTGCTTCTGGAAGTTCTAAATCCGCATTGTGACTCTGGGAGGATCCTCTCAGAGATAACCTTGAGGCGGTTAAGTAGAATTCTTGCAAGAATCTTCCCCACAATTGATAGCAGTGATATACCACGGTAGTTGCCACAAACACTGCGATCACCCTTTTTAAAGATAGTGACGATAGTGGCATTCTTTAGGTCTCCAGGTACCTTTCTTGATTCCCATATTCTGAGGATAAGGATGAAAATTCTTGTTTTGAGGGAATGACCTCCGGCTTGAATTAGTTCCACAGGGATGTTATCTGGGCCAGGTGCTTTTCTGGGTTTCAATTGGGTGAGAGCTGCACTGAATTCATGATAAGTAGGAGGTACTGCCAACCACAGTTGTTCAGGTTGTTGCGGCACATCACAGAGGAAGTCTTCAGCAGCTTCTGATGGACGATTTAGGAGATTGGAGAAGTGCTCCTTCCAGCGTTCCAAGATTTCTTGACTATCAGTAAAGGTAGTAGAATTATCAGCGCTTTTCAGTGTACCTGATGATGAGCGATATGGTCCATATATTTCCTTGAGTACGGCATAGAAGTTTCTCAAGTCTCGAGCATCCGATAGTCTCTGCAGTTCCTGAGCCTTCTGTTGCCACCAAGTATTTTTAATCTGCCTTATCTGCGTTTGGCATTTACCCTTGAGTTCCAGTAGTTTATCTCTCTTTGTGTTGGAAGTTGGGTCTTGAAGATGGGCAAGATAGGCATTCCTTTTGGCATTGATGAGGGGAACAGCTGAAGAAAGTGGAGAGTTTCAAGTATCTGGGAAGCCTGATACAAGATAATGGAAGAAACGATAGAGAAATAAATGAGCGGGGGAGACAGGCTGAAGCATTTCGGAGGAGTGTGAGGAGCATGATATGGAGCAAGGATGTCCCTCAGAACAGCAAAAAGATCATATATCGGACGTACTATGTCCCTATCCTGACGTATGCCTCGGAGACCTGGGTTATGACAGGAAGGGAGAAGAGCAAAATACAGGCCAGTGAGATGAGGTTCTTGAGAAGCAGTATTGGAGCTACAAAGTTGGACAGAATAAGAAATGAGAGGACCAGAGAATTAATGAAGGAGGAACCATTACAGGATGGTATAGAGAAATCTAGACTTAGATGGTATGGACATGTAAAACGAATGGAGGAGAAGAGGATACCCAGGAGGATACACGGGACGAAGTGGGAAGGAAAGAGACCGAGAGGGAGAGCAAGAGACTGGTGGCTGAAGGGGGTGGAAGAAAGCGTGAAGAAGAGAGGCGAAGACTGGACAAAGGTGGTGGCTGAGAGATGGTGGGAAGACAGAAGACGTTGGAGAGGCTTGTGTTCCAAACAGACCCGGCCAGTGGCTGGAAACTGTGCAAGATGATTATGAGATGGTTTATTTTTTCTAATTTTAGATGGTACAATTCTGAAGAAAACAATATATGAGAACATAAATTCATCTCGATTTTCTATATAAGAGATAAGTGTGACTATAGACACACTAGCTTGACTGTGGGAACTTTCGGGATTTCTGTTGCATCACTCCTGCACTCGATATGTACTGGATCTCAGATTTCCTCACTGACAGTCAAATTCCGTACAATATCCTCATCGCTTTCATGTCTGAAACCATGATTGTCTTTATCGAAGTCTAAATACTGGATGTCACTTTCTTCTGCATCTTGACATTCATCCAGGTTTTGCCCTAATGTCATCGTAGTGATACCACGTTGCCCGTTTAAAATATCTTTTTCACAGAAGCCGACAAACGCTTGTTTTTGTGCGAGTGTAGTATCAGGAATCTTCTCCCATGACTTGACTGCATGGAGAGCATCCAACAAACACTGAAAGATTGGAAAACTTAACGGTAGATAGCGGGCCTCACTTTCTGCATACAGCGATCTCTATCAATCTGGGTGGTCATCCTAGTAAGTTATAGTACTTAGTTATTGAGATTTTAAGGGCCGGAACAGCAAGGTCATCTGCCCCTTCATCCTAGTAACTACTCGACGCGTGGCATCATATAGTGCGCCTTTCAGACGTGACTATCTAGATGGCAAGTATCCAGATCAAAATGTGCCACTGTTTCCTGAACCAGTGTTAACCTGGTGGCCTTCTTGGTTTCATTCTGTAGTGTGCCTGTCAGAGTACTTGAAAGATATTTTGCAATTTATGAGTGGAGTAGTAGGCACTGATAACTCTGGTGTTGATTTTCTCAGCAATGTTTCACATCACAAAATACTTGAGATTCAAAGAATTTGGCACAGACATGACTGAACTCATCCCCTTATCAGAAGGCCACATCAAACTGTTCACCTTCTTGATGGACATCTACGGAGAATTCAGCAACCCCTTAAACTTCCTGTTTCTGGAAAGTATGGTACTGTCCCATGAATTCGATTTATGATGATGAAGAGACCCATGAAAAATTTTAACATTGAGTTTGGGATCTTGGCGAGGCCTGGAAAGTGGTCATAAATCCGGTTTAGCAGCTAGGATTAGTGAAGAAAAGGTGCTGCCCAATGAAAATTTAGATGATTGGATGTATGGCAACCAGATATAAGGAGCGATCTGATTGGACGCCTGAGAAGGTAGACTATCTGCGATACGAATATCGGTGTCCATGGGAGAAATTGTCGCTAGGCCGAGGTCACGTGACGAATGCAGCCAATGGAAGTCTTGTAAAACCATATTTTGTTTGAGCAAAGATGATATTTTGGCTATTTATATCATTTTTGGGACTCTGAAATAACTACGTTATTTAATTGATGAATTACCATGTCATAATCTGTGTATAGATTTGGGTCAGCTTAATGGTAATCCGACATAAGCCATGTTCACGTGCGAAAAGGTGTTTGCCACGCAAAAATTGGAGGGTGGTAGGAGAAGACGGGACCCTAGTGAGGCGACTCTAGTATTGGCACACAAGATGAACGTGTGCTGCGTGATGGACAAAGACCATGTTGTGCAATGTAGGAAATTTCAAGAAACGAGTGAAAATTGATGGTAATTGCAAGTAAGTACACGCCTAGGTAACCTGTGTGAATTATAAAAGGATTGAGAGATTTTTAAGTGATAAAATGACACGTTTCGTGAATGTGACTGTTGCATGAAGGACAGTGAGAGTAGCCATTTTGTCGTGGAGATTTGGAAAACTGTATATAAAATTGATTTGAAGCTAACGCAGGGGCGTGATACTTAAGGAACAGTGCTGGAAATAATTATTGATAAAACTGTATGCAGGAGAAACGTGTGATTCGTAAATGCTTCATGCTGAGTGAAATTATTATGAACATGGAAAATACTATGTGTTTGTATGGGACTGCTACGTGCGATTTAGCTATGAGTGAGATGTGCGCGTGCTAGAATGCTTAGGGGGACGTAGTCTAAACAATGCTGCAGGAGTGTTCATGGTTGATCAGTATCAAGAAGTCAGAATCAGAGGCATAATGTGGCCATGGAAATTCAGAAGAAGAAAAGACTACGTAAATTACACGAACTGAATATACTTGAGATATAACATGAACGAAATCAACCAGAACTTCGAGAGGCCGAGATCGGAAGGACGGAACGGAGTGACGCTCGAGAACCAAGAAGATGTCGGGGAGTCGTTCCAGGAGAACTCAGCGGGACGAGCGGAGGCTTGCGGCGATCGAGAGACGTGCTTGGGTGGAACGGCAGGCTGGAACTGAAGACCGGACGATCAGTGCGAGGCGATGGAAGCTTGTTCGCCGTGCAGCGAGTGGGACCCGTTCCGAAGGTCCGAGGTTCTTTCTTCATAGCGTGGTGTTTCACACTTAGTGCTACGGTGAATCGACCTGAAACCTGCACAAAGTAAGATGAAAAGTTCATTTATTCTATCAGTTCTGTAGTTGGTAGTTGTTTGAAGCATGCCCTTAGAACCATTCTCATTGTGATTATTCACTGTTTTGCCATCTTTGTTAACATGCCTATTTGGAATCTACATTGAAGCTTTTATGTGTGGGCAGTCTCATTTGAAGTGAATGCTTATTGGGATTGCAGATCTTTTCTGCCAGTATGCATTTTAGAACATCGACGTATTTTCGATTTTGGTTAAGGCCAGTTCTGATCTTTTGGATTGTTGATAGAAATTCTGGATGATATTTTATTTTCACTTTTACTTCATGGAAGGATTTTCACGACGACAGATAACACCAAATTTGACTGCGAGATTTTTTTTTTAAGTTTGATTTTCGTTAAGGATTAAGGATTTTTATGGAGGACATTGTCATAAAGTTAGGATTGAATCCTATTTGAGGATCATTTTAGGATTTTCTTATTTGGGAGTTTTCCATTTCCCAATTTTTACTGGAGATCGAAATTATTTTCATTCGGTTGGATTTAAGGATTTTGGATAATCCTATTTTAGGATTAAGGATTTTCAATAATCCCAGGATTAGGATCCTGATTTTGAATTTGCTTTTTTATTTAATTATTTTGAATCGGATTTGAGTATTCTCCGATATTAAATATTTCTTTGGATTTTTATTTTTAAATTTTGAGGTTGAATTTCATTCCATTTTAGATGGAGTTGTGACAACGTTACTTGCAAATCAGCTGTTGATTTTCTTTATGGAATCCTTATCATTATCGATAGTCATTATAGACTTATAGTCAATATTACGCTTTCATTTGTGATGAGACCGATGATCAGAAACTATTCCTAGTTGAGGAATAACATATTTTGATGTCATTAGAGAAAATATTGTGAGGATTTAAGGATGAAAGCCTGGTAAAGTTTATTGTTTACAGTGTAAAGAAAGCATTGTCGCTTTAATTCAGGAGCTATTATGTAATTATTTTATTATAACGACACCTAGTATTTGATATGGAACCTGAGAGCAATCTAGTAGGAGATATTTGGAAGACAGCTGTTGTCATTATTATTATTAGGAGGTGGTGTTAGGACAAACATGAAACTTGATTGTTAATCAGTTCATGGAGACGAAGGCTAGGCCTTATTGACGTCTTGTTCTATCATTGTTGCGACAGCGTCAGTGTTGAATTGCTCCCATGTTGTGAGAAGGCCACAAAGATATATGGCAACACAGCGATGTATACAGTATTAGCTTGTCGATCTGACACTGTTAGGAATCCCGCTTGTGTGATGTGAGTTTTTGAAAAATATTGCTTCGTATTAAAGGGAGTTCATTATTGTGTTGATAAAGCCTGGAGCAAGGCAGTTGTTTCGAGTAGGAATGAATTACGATGTAGCCAGGAGCTTGGGATATTGGTTTGTGCTCTTGCGGCGAAGGTCGAGCGATCAGATGGGTGGTCCCGTTACGAGTACAGTCTGTGTCAGAAGCAAGGTTCCATGGTATCTTATGAAGTTTATTGTTTATTATTATTATTATTATTATTATTATTATTATTGAAGTGAAGACCAGTTAGGAGGGAATTACACATTAGTCTGGGCTTAATTGACTGGACTATTGACCCTATTGTAACAAATAACACATGATAATAATTCTCTGTTAGTGGGAGATTTCTATATTATTATTGAACCGTTGCAGTTCAATTGAGTAGTAGTATGTCAACAATGATTTTTAGCAAGGTAGGCTATCGCGTGTATATAGTTGATATTATCATTTTTAGGATTTTGTTAATAAATATTTTAGCTTAATTTGGTTTTGGTTGGAGATAACGACAGGGTTCAGGAGTCGAACATGTATAGAGTTCAACATTGCAGTTGTGATGATGACAGGCCATCGTCATTAGAGTCACTTTCATCGATTCGCTCTATCAATATTTTTATCTCTGTCGATCCTGAATTCCTGGGCGCAGTTGGTTATTATTCGTGTCTTGTTAGTTTAGTTTATTTATGCAGGCATCATTCAGTGTTTCATTACGCTATTTCATTGACTTACAAGTCAATCGTGTCGTATTATATTTATGCATTTTGTTATTTACTTGTAATTTGTAATGTCTGGTGGGGGATTTTATTCAATAAACGCAAACACGTATTTACGTTTGTTTGCAATGTTTTTTATAGATCTTTGCTATTCTGATTTATCGTACTGGGGTTTTTAAAGTAAATATTATGGTCAAGATATTGAAGTAATGTCTATTGACCCAATCCACATTCCTATGTGACCCAAGATTTAAAGAGGTCTCTAGCTCTCTTTTTGTTTTAGATGCTTTTGGTCCCTGGGATGACAGACCATAATGTTTATTTATCTAGGGGTTCTTCCTTATATGTTCCTAGTTTCCAGTGTGTGATATGCTAGCTGTGACGGTAAGTATTTTCAGCCGGGGTGCTGCTGTCTATAAAATCCATTGTCTTCCTGAGGATCCTGGCTGTCACATCACTGGTAGATCGGGCACAGTACCAACATTAAGGAGCAGTTGGAGGGTTGTGGAAATGTATTAAAAAGAGGGAAAATACATTCAGTTTTAGTAAACGCTGGGTCCCATGCTCTTGGAAAATGAATCAACTTGACATCTGTTGACACTGGGAACAAGATTTACAAATGTGTGCATTTGATCCAGCAGAAATAGTGCCAATCAGGGTATTGTAAAGAAAATTAAGAAGTTGCCGTTCTGTGGAACACAGGAAGAAAGTGAGGTGTTAAGAGGATACAAAGAACTGCAAACTTTAATCAAGAAGCAGATGCATGACAGGACCAAGACAGACATTGTTGGAGTTTTGCAAGGAATGACATTTGTATTTCCAAAGTTCTCAGAATCAGTGTTGAAAAACATTTGGATACCCTGTTGAAACGCTAACTGTGAACTTTTGTTTTTCAGAATACACTAGCCTGTTAAGTGATATGCGTCACCGTTTGTCACAAAATAATTTGGATCTCTTCACTGAAGTATACGTTGAAGGATGACTAAAATGTGTTATGTTATGCAGGTTATCCATGATATTTAAAAACCCACCTAAAATTTATGATTTTGAAAGTACTGAAAAGTGCACTTGAAACCACCGAATTTGCCACTTTAAAATACCGCTTTCTTCACTCTGAAATCACCGAAAAATTCCAATCCCTATCTATTATTAACACAAGTACAAGGGTAAGATGATTACTGGAGCTATTATCAATTCCATGGAAGTTTTATCTTGAATACTAAAAATTATTATAAAACTAGCTGTGTGGCACGGATATATTTTCAAAAATTTAGTATGAACTACAGCAGAGTTCCGCGAATCCAAACCCCACTAATTCAAAAATCCGCCTAATCCGAACAGGGCTAGGAAAAAATATCTACTAAATTTGTTTTGAATTTTAAAGCAGGAAAAATAAAGATTAAGATTAAACTAGTATTCCATGTAAAAACATACATTCATTAGCACAGATAAACATGAAATATATGCTACAGGATTAAACTGTGAATCTGTCGGCTATCTTATACACACAGCCTGGACCTACTAACAATGTGCATTACAAAGTTTGAATGCAATTTGTTTTACGTTAACGACAAAACAAACGGAAAAACAAATCAACACTCAAGATGTGAAGTCAGTGATCTTCTTTTGGCGTAACGCACTGAAACGACTTGAAGAGGCAATGTTTCGCCAACGTCGCATAAACATTACATCACTGGGAGTTGCAGCGGCGAGGTCAAGGGCACTTGCAGCGACAGTGTGTGACACATCCCCCTCGCCCTCATTATCATCTGACCACCTCTGCTACAATGTCTTCATCTACATAGTATTCCTCCTGACCACTGTCATCGATTGCCGTCCACTCTCCGAAGCATTTTTTTCTCTGCATTTTCGCAACCCGGATTTTTCTTTACTAGTGGAAGAAGTTCACATTCTTTTGCCGGGGGAAAAACTGTTTTAACAAACTCCAGATCAGGCCAGAGACTTTCACCAGGCTGCTCGTCCTAGGTAGACGTCAACAGGGCTTATAAAAATGTTACAGTACAGGGTACTTGGTTTTCGAGCCTTAAAGTCAATATATTTGATGAAAATCCACCTAATCCGAATTTTTGCTCTGTTCAGATTAGTGGGATTCTACTGTACTTATATTTTTTATTTTAAGCACATTCGTGTTTTACGAATTCAACATGTGTCTCGTACTCCTTCAGGAATTTTGGCATTAGGTATTTCTTGAGTTGTGTTGTTTTAACAGAGTTCATAAATGAGTGAAGGTGGAATGTATTAAAGAGCCGTGAGGCTGTGCAAAGGAAGGATTTATTGTATTTAGTAGTCCGGTGGACAGGAATCTTTTGAGTAGAATTAGTAAATCTATTTCCTCTGTTGTGGACAGAGTTCATTGGTTTAAACACATTATAGAAATAACCAGGGGTTTTTGTACACAATATTTTCTGTGTTAGGATCGCAATTGACAGCTGCCTACCTTCACGAAGTTTCAACCACTGCATTTGCACATGAGGTGTAATGTGTACATTATGCCTGTCTTCTAAAATGTAACAACCGAGTGCATTTTAAACACTCTGTAGTTTTATGTTAAGTGTTTCTGATAAGTCGTCATACACTATTGATCCATATTCGATGATAGGGAGTACCAAAGTTTGGATTTAAGGATTGCGCATTTGCGATGGCGTGTAAGGGATATTCCATTTTAAGATATGCATTGATGATATAGCCTTCTTTATTACAGCTGCGGTATGCACTCCCCAAGATAAGGTTCTATCAAAAATTACTCCTAGGTTGTTCACAGAGTTGCTGTAGGGGATATCAGTGTCTAGTAATTTTATCGGTGGGAGTAAGTTAAGATCAACAGAGTTAAGAAGTTTAGTATAGCCAATGCATATAAGTTGAGTCTTAGAAATATTTAACTGGAGGTTATGGTTTATGGTCCACTGATGGAGGTGAGCAATGTCTTTCTTGAAAAGTTCTATATGGTGAGGTGCCGCAGAGGGACTGAAATGGAAGTAGGCCTGATGGTCATCAGCGTACATATGACAGAGACTGCTTTTGAATACACTAGACATATCATATATATTATTTCATCATTTATATAATGCGAGAAGCACAGTGGTCCAAGAACTGACCCTTGGGGTACACCACTTCTTACTGATTGCCAATTCGATGAGGAACCATGGAAGAAGACCACTCTCTGTAACACCTGCTAGGTACGATTCAAACCAGGACAGCGCATTCCGCAATAAGCCAATGGAGTGCAGCTTTTCAAGGAGCAACTCATGGCTTACGCAATGGAAGGCCTTACTGAGATCAAAGAGGCATAGGATTGTGACTGGCTGTGTGGCTCAGCGGTAATGTTCTCACCTGCTGTTCCCAAGGTTGGAGGATCGAATCCTGGCACGGCCAGTTTGCATTTGAAGGTGCACAAATGCGAGGAAGCCGTGTCAGTAGATTTACTGGCACATTAAAGACCCCCTTCGGGGCAAAATTCCGGCACCCCAGCGTTTCTAAAAGCCGCAGTTGTTAGAAGGGACTTAAAACCAATAACATCATTATTATTTTTTTTTTTTTTTTTTTATTTTTTTTAGCGTGTGGCTTTTAGTGCCGGGAGTGTCCGAGGACATGTTCGGCTCGCCAGTTTTTGTAGCTGCTTCGAGACGGACACCCAATGGGTGAGCTATAAGTACCGTTGGGGAGGGAAGTGTGAATGTAAGGACGAGGAGTTGGAAGGTAGCGGCTGTGGCCTATAGTTAGGGCCCAACCCCGGCATTTGCCTGGAAACCACAGAAGACCATCTTCAAGGTTGCCGGTGGGGGGATTCGAACCTCCTCGCCTCCCGGATGTGAGCGACTGCCAGCAGTCATGCCGTAACGACCACGGCTAACTCACCCGGTATCATTATTATTAAACATCATCATCATTCCCCCTTATCCAGCTCCTGCCGGGTCGTGGTATTTATGGCACTTCTCCACTTTCCTCCTCCATTCTTCTTCCACGATCTTGTCCCAGTCCAGATTTCTTTTTCTTATGCTGTTCTTCACTGAATCAATCCTCCTTGTTCTAGGTCTTCCCCTTGCTCTCTTACCCTTGCACTTTGCCTCCAGCATCTGTCTTGGTGTTCTATTTTCCTCCATCCTCTTTACATGTCCAAACCACCTTAGTTTATTCTTCTCAATTCTCTCATTTAGTTTTCCCATCCCAACTTCCTTCCTAACATCTTCATTCCTCACTCTGTCTTTCCTTGTCTTTCCTATCATACTTCTTAGGAATTTCATTTCACTGGCTTGGATTCTACTCTCTTGCCTGCTTGTCAGGGTCCAAGTCTCAGCTGCATAAGTTAATATGGGAACATAGTACACTTTATACATTACCTCCTTGCTTTTCCTTGGTACTTCCTTATCCCAAACAAGTTTTCTTACACTTTGATAAGAATGCATTGCTCTGCTGTACCCTCCTGCCAATCTCCATGTCCAACCTACCAGTTTGCATCAATTCACTTCCTAGGTATTTGAACATGTCCACAATTTCCAAACTCTGACTTCCAATTTTCACAGTGCCCTTTCCTTGTCTTTCCCCTCTTGTCATCACCATGGTCTTGCTTTTCTCTATACTGATTTTCAGGCCGTACTTCTGAATATTTTCGTTCAGTGCATCTAGTTGTTTTTGCACTTCTTCGGTGTTCCTTCCCCAGACCACAATATCATCTGCAAATAACAGTAACTTCATTTCTTTATGTCCATATGCTTCCTTTGTTTCCTTTACAATTTCATCCATCACCATTATGAACAAGAGAGGTGACAGCACACTCCCCTGTCTTAGTCCAGTCTTGTTCCTAAACCAGTCTGTCTTTCCAACTGGGGTCAGTACCCTGCTAACACAGTTGTTGTACATTGCTTGCACCATTTCCAACATTTCTCTTCCCAGTCTCTTCTTAACCATGGTTTCCCATACCTTCTCTCTGGGTACACTTATCATATGCCCTTTCTAGATCTATGAAAGTCATGACCAAATACTTTCCATATTCCCAGTTCTTTTGCATTACCTGTCTCAAGCTAAAGATTGGGTCCACTGTGGATCTTCCACTCCCAAAGCCATACTGTTCCTCTTGTAACTCTCCTTCCACCTTTCTTCTAATTCCTCTTTCTAATATCATTTCCAGTATTTTTACTACCTGTGATATGAGGGTGATCCCTCTATAGTTATCACACACCTTCTTGTCCCCCTTCTTAAACACTGGTATTATTAGCCCTTTCTCCCAGTCTTCTGGTACACATTTCCGTTTCCACACACACTTTAGCAGTCGATACAACCATTGCATACCAACAGGTCCAGCAGCCTTTATCATTTCTACACTGATTTCATCCACCCCTGTTGCTTTTCCCATCTTCATTTTCTGTACTGCTAATTCCACCTCCAGCATTGTTATATCTTCTTCTGTTATAGAGTCGTCAGGTTGTGTCACTTCCATCTCACCAGTACAATTGCTCACATTCAATAGCTTATCGAAATACTCCTTCCATCGTCCCTTTATCTCTTCTGTGTGTGTTAACAACTCTCCATCTTCCTTTTTCACCAACTTTGTGGTAACTCTTTCTTTCCTCTTACTTCTTAGTAGCCCATACAGCATCCTTTTACTGCCACTTACATCTGTTTCCATTCTGTGTGTAAATTCTTCCCAACTTTTCTTCTTTTCTTCTCCTACCACATTCTTACACCTCCGTTTGCTGTTGTGATACTTCCTTTTGCTTTCTTCTGATTGATCTCGATTCCATTCTTGCCATGCAGACTTCTTTTCTTTCACTGCTTTCCTCACTTCCTCGTTCCAACACGGTGTCTCCTTCTCTTTCACTCTTGTTGATGTCCTACCACAAGCACTCTCTGCTGCACCAGCAAATGCCTTTCTAAAGTGGGACCATTCCTCCTCTACGTTTTCCACTTCAGTAACTGGGATTTGTTGCTTCAATCTCTCCTGAAAATCTTCCTCTACAGCTTTGTCTTTCAATTTCCATGCTTTTATTTTACTTTCTCTGATCTCCTTTAGGTTTTCCAAGTTTCCCCATCTAAATTTTGCCACCACAGCTCTATGGTCCCCATCAAATGCTTCTCCTGGTAAAGCAGTCACATCTATCAGCTTTCTGCGATTAGTCCTTTCCACCAGAAAGTAGTCAATTACTGATTTTGTTCTTCTATCACCCCACCCATATCTCGTAATTTTCCAGCTATTTTTCTTCCGTAACCATGAATTACCCACTATCAGTCCATTCCTTTCACAAAAGTTTGCAAGTTCCTCTCCTTCTTGATTCATTTTCCCATATCCATATGGTCCAATGACTTCTTCCTTTCCTTGTCTCTCGTTTCCGACTTGTGCATTCATATCTCCCATGATCACCACTTCCACATCTGAAATTACTCTTTCTACATCCTCCAGGAATACTTCAATATCTTCTTCTCTGTTTCCAGTCTGTGGTGCATACACTTGTATGAAGTCCATCATGTCATTCTTCATCTTCATTCTAATTTTCATTATTCTGTCACTCACCCACTCAACCACTTCAACATACTTCTCCAGTTGTTTCGAGGTTATCAGTCCCACGCCATTTTTTGCCTCTTGGCCACCACTCCAGTATAATGTATATCCTTTCCTCAATTTCTTCCTTCCTTTACCTTTCCATTTCACTTCACTCAGCCCCATCATTCCAACCTTCTCCCTCTCCATGAAGTCTACCACCTCATCCACCTTGCCTGTCAGGATCATGACATTCATGATTGCCACTTTCATTTCGGTTACTGGTCGCCCATTTCTCACAGTTCCCCCAGTACCAAAGTAACTGCGCGTCACCTGCAGGGTACGCCCTAACCTTCTCCGAATCAGTGGAAGTGCCATTTCCATTTTAGGCTATTATTACGATGGGGTCGCCACTCCCAAAGGCATTTTATGAAGCTACCGCCAGCTATTATTCAGGCCGCCCCTAACATGGAGAACAGACGCCCTTGCAGCCGCCCCTAACATGGGAAACAGACGCTGCCGCTTGATGCTGTACTCATACTATTCCCCGAGTACTGGGCTGCCTCTTCCGCAATCTCCACCGTTCCGAAGTCCATCTTCTCCGCTGCAGATTCCGTTGAGGTCTTCGCACGTAACCCTGTGCACGGGGCCTATGTTATACCCCATAGGACTGGGTCCTTACCAGAACTTAGCCGTTACTGTAGTTCCATGGTATATTACAGTGCAGTTGCCCACCCCCGCGATATGGACGCGCCTGGCAAGAATTATCCATGTAGCCAATTTTGATTGACTCATGGACCGGGTTAAGGAGCTGTCTAAATGCAGCCTAAACATAAGTTCGTAAAATCTTATTTAATGCGTCAATCTCATTTGCAGATGTTATTGTTCACTTCTGTGTTTGTTGCATTATTAAGTATGTTAGCCTGTGTTCTATTGAATTCTTATTGTGACCAAATTAAGGAATGATGTCTACACTATCTTACTAATTATCTAAATTTACCGTTCCTATTTAAACTGGTGGCCTATTGTATGTGGTTGTACACACTGCTCTAGAATGGAATAAACTTATCTGTTGTTCGAAACCTGAGTCCTATGGCATCCGCTCCTGTTCACTGTACACCTCACTAGAGTTCATCCTTTTGATCAAGTGTTATGTTCCCCTGCTATTGACAGCTCCTCAGCCATGATTCTTGTCCAGTAATTTTTTCAAAAATGTGCTGTTAATATCAGTGGTTTTTGGTGAGCTCCCCAGCTTGACACTTATCATTAAACCGTAATTGGTAACATTGGATAGTAGTGGACTGTGTGGTTCATGAACTGATGGTGTCAGTGTCGGTGGTATCTCAAGAAGTTGTGGGGTGATATACAAGTTGCAGAATGTGAGTCTATGGTAGAGGTTAGCGAAGGAAGCAGTGGGTGGGGGTGTTTCAGTAGGACCTACCTGCTTCACTTGGCCCGGGAGGCAGTGGAGGGACTTGGTCTGTGATGACTTTACTTATAGGGTTATTTGCCTACTACACAGTACATGAACTTCTTATATCTTTGACATGTCTGATAAATCATTTGCAGAAAAGGCATGCATATATAAAACTTGTGGTTCTTATTATTACATTTGTATTTATAACAATCAATTTATCTCTTTTTCAGGACTTTGAGAATTCTCTTAAACACATGCAATGTTTAAATCTCATAGAATTCAACAAAAATGAAGTGATGCTTGGCAGCAACAGTTATCTGCAAAGAGTGCTAACTGGATTGCTGCGACCTTTTCTTCTTGGCTTCCATGTCCTCTGCAGTGTTGTTAAGGTAATGTTATCTTTATTGCCTACAGAAATGTCTGTAGTTGCTGATACAAATGTACTTACAGTATTATGATGGTTTTCTGTGTACTGTCAAGAAGAGTTTAGTGCTTTTCAGTCGGTCAACACGAATGTACCCAAAAGAGATGGGTTATACCCTAATCCTGAAATAAATTACATGAGATTAATAATACACTAGGATGACCAGTTTCGATCGTCAAGCGATCATCATCAGATCCATTACACTTAGGCTACAAAATCTATGTTTGAAATACAGGTGAAAATATTTACAATATGTACAATTATTTAGTTGCAGTATTGGTACTGCAACTGTCAGTGTATGCTAAATGCAGTATATATGTTAGGTGAAATGCTAAATGGTGATAGCTATCCGGAGATTGTACTTTAGAGAGATTATATGGTTGTAAACTATGGTTAAACTATAAAATTTTAGGCTAACTACTTATCTGATTGTCTTCCTTACTACAGCTACTCGCAGTTTTCGTGCTCACTGGAACTCACTGTGCGCTCGACTGCGGTGGTTACCTTAACGACTGTTTTTTCCCTGCCTTCTCCCCCCTGCCCCTACATGCTGTGGGGAGTGATAGCGATGTGTTTATGTGAGGTGTTGCCAACCTAGATAAGATGTATGTTATTGAATGAGGTGGGTCTACAACTATTAAAGACCGTGGATTAGCCCTCGCCACGCGTGGAGCATAACCCATTCGAACTAAGCGTTGACGGTCTTATGAGGACGTCCCGGCACCTTTAATACTGCCGCGAATATGGGCCTTGGTTTATTGTAGAAGAAAAGTACATCGTACACCTGATCCAGATAACATTTACCTATTACAAACCCCCTAATTTCCCCCCTTTTTTATCTAGCTTGGCTGTGTCGCTAAATTGTGTTTTGTTTCCGACAGGGTGTGTTTTTTAGTAGCGTGAAGAGGGGTGAGCTCTCCATGAACGTGTGTTCATTTAGATTGTTGGGATTGTTTCGTTTGGCTAGGTGTATCTCGATTGCTTCCTTTATGTTAAGAGCTCTGCCTTTCGATTCGTGATGGATTATTTTAAGGTCCGACTCTATGTTGGTAAAGCTGTGCCCTGCGTCACACATATGTTCGCACACGGCTGAATGTGTTCCGTATCTTATCGCATTCCTATGTTCATTATAACGTGTGTCTACTCGCCTTCCACTCTGCCCGATGTAATTAGCTTGACAATCGGTGTCTTGGCACGTTATAGAATATACCCCTGACTTTGAATACGGGTCACGTTTATTTAGATTACTATTTAGGAGGTGCCTAGCGGTTGTGTTTTTCGTCGTGAAAGCTATCTTTATGCCTTGCTTTTTGAATAGGTTAGTGATTTTATATGTATTCGCATTCACATAGTTGAAACGCGCAAATATTTTCTCATTACTGTCCGGTTTGGGAATCGTTTTATCTTTATTTTTATGTTTGGCTATAATTTGATTTATTTTGCTTGGCGAGAAGTTGTTTTCCTTTGCTATTTGCATAATAGTTCTTATTTCCTTATTATAGTTGTCTTTTGACATGGGTATGTTTAAAGCCCTGTGCACCATTGAATTGAAACCCGCTAGTTTGTGCGTACTGGGGTGATTAGACTGATTGTCGATTGCATGCGAGGTTTGTGTTGCTTTCCGGAATATGGAATATGAAAGGTCGTTGTCTTTACGTTCAATAGTTATATCGAGATAATTTATTTTCCGGTCTATTTCGGATTCCTTAGTGAATTTGATAGAGTGGTGAAGGCTATTAATGGATTGGAGAATTGTTTCTTCGCTTGTTAGTTCAGTATCGTAGATGCAAATTACATCATCTACGTATCTTTTCCATATTACTATTCCCTTTGTTGAAGTCTTTTCTAAGAACGCATTTTCTAGTGCATTGATGAAGATGTCAGCGATTAACCCACTTAGTGGCGATCCCATTGCTAGGCCTTCTCTCTGTGTGTATATTTTATTGTTGAATTGAAACACGTTTTGGGTGAGAACGACCCTCAGTTCACAATCTCTTCAATTTCTTTTACCGAATTGTTGGATTTTAAGTTGTTTTCGATAGTGTTGATTGCTTCAATAATCGGAATATTGGTGTACATGTTAGTTACGTCGAAGGATACTAGCCTGAAGCTAGGTTTCATTTGTAGGGTGTTCAATGCTGTTACTAGTTCTGTTGTGTTCTTTACAGAGTTGTTTTTGTCGTTGGAAAGACGGCATTTTAAGATTTTTAGTAACTCTTTGCTGATTTTGTAATTAGGGGCATTCCTACAATTGACTATTGGTCTCATTGGGCATTCCTTTTTGTGTATTTTTGGTTGTCCCCTCAATGACGGTATTTTCGGGTTCATGTTTATTAGTTTTGATTTTTCGGCTTTGGTCAGTATGTATTCTGTTTCTTTTAGCGCACTTTTTATTTGTTTTTGGAATTTGTTGGTGGGGTCTTTTGTTAATTCCTTGATTTCGTTGTTGTTTAGGAATTCGACTGTTTTTTCAATGTATTCTGTTTTGTTCAAAATTACTATAGTGTTTCCCTTATCTGCTTTTGTGATGATTAAGTCATGTTCTTTTATTTTTTGTTCCAATGACTTTATTTCTTTGAGTTGTTTGTTGTTTTGAATGTCATTGCTATCGCCCTCTCGTTTGAGGATTTTTTTGGCTTCGTTGGTGGCAAGATTTTTGGTTAATTCCCTGCCTTCTGCTGGGAGCTTGTGACTGGCTATCTCAATATCTGTGATTAACTGTTTTATATTGTGGTTCGTGTGTGCGTCTGTGCAGTTGTATTTCAAACCTTTGTCTAACATATTCATTTCACCTTGAGAAAAGGTTACGTTCGTTCTGTTGTTTACTCTGCTGTGGAAATTGAATTCATTGTTATTCGTGTGTTGTTCGTTAGATTGATGGTTCTGTGTTTCTCCTAGTTTTCTTAATTTATTTTCTAGCGTTTCATGCTTCCTCGTTGCTCTGATTTTGATGGTGTCATGTAGGTGCTCGGTGAAACTGTCCCATTGGGCTGCGTGCCAGAAGTTACTTAGTTGCAATTGAATGTCGTATAATTGTTGGTTAATTTTTTGCTTTCTTATGTATGCAAATCTTAATTCGTTTTTTATCCAAAGCGCTTTGGCTTGTTTGGTTGAAATGATCGAGGCTGGTGTGTTCTGTACGGTTTTAATTGGTACGTATTTAGGGGTGAGGTTTATTTCTATACATTTTTTGTTGAACCAAATTGATTTGTCTAAATTCATGAGTTTAAGCCTGAGTGATTTGAATTTCCTGGCTTCACGATTTGCCTGACTAGCCGTGAACACACATTCATGGAGAGCTCACCCCTCTTCACGCTACTAAAAAACACACCCTGTCGGAAACAAAACACAATTTAGCGACACAGCCAAGCTAGATAAAAAAAAGGGGGGAAATTAGGGGATTTGTAATAGGTAAATGTTATCTGGATCAGGTGTACGATGTACTTTTCTTCTACAATAAACCAAGGCCCATATTCGCGGCAGTATTAAAGGTGCCGGGACGTCCTCATAAGACCGTCAACGCTTAGTTCGAATGGGTTATGCTCCACGCGTGGCGAGGGCTAATCCACGGTCTTTAATAGTTGTAGACCCACCTCATTCAATAACATACATCTTATCTAGGTTGGCAACACCTCACATAAACACATCGCTATCACTCCCCACAGCACGTAGGGGCAGGGGGGAGAAGGCAGGGAAAAACCAGTCGTTAAGATAACCACTGCAGTCGAGCGCACAGTGAGTTCCAGTGAGCACGAAAACTGCGAGTAGCTGTAATACGGAAGACAATCAGATAAGTAGTTAGCCAAAAATTTTATAGTTTAACCATAGTTTACAACCATATAATCTCTCTAAAGTACAATCTCCGGATAGCTATCACCATTTAGCATTTCACCTAACATATATACTGCATTTAGCATACACTGACAGTTGCAGTACCAATACTGCAACTAAATAATTGTACATATTGTAAATATTTTCACCTGTATTTCAAACATAGATTTTGTAGCCTAAGTGTAATGGATCTGATGATGATCGCTTGACGATCGAAACTGGTCATCCTAGTGTTTTATTAATCTCATGTAATTTATTTCAGGATTAGGGTATAACCCATCTCTTTTGGGTACATTCGTGTTGACCGACTGAAAAGCACCAAACTCTTGTTTACTAAGGCAACACTGAAAATATGGCTTCAAACACCACTGTGTACTGTCCTCGTATTATAACTCTGCCGCTGAGGACCGTTGCATTTCTGTGAATTCAAAGGGCCAAGTTCTCTACTATAGTAAAACCTGCTTTCAATGGGCCCTTTATTAAACGGAAATATTTGACATTAAATGGAGACTGTGTTACACAGACATTGGAATTCAAAAGGCACATGTTAACGAAAACTTTCCAAGGTCTGCAATGCAGTATCTAGAAAATTTCAGACTACATGTTGTGCGCGTTAGTCCGGAGACTTCCACCTACATATGCGAGAGCCTCAAAAACAGTTGAGCACGAGACTCGGAAAATCTCTGGGAAAAATGGGCATGGGCCAAATGGTGCAAAACAGTACTCGAGACTCGCACCTGAATATAGGAAGGACGAAAAAACACACACAAAATTTTAATAAAAACACCACCACTTTTATTAAATAGAAATAAATAACACACGCAGAAAAAACCCTCCTGCCTAAATAAAATTAATAGTCTCTCGTCCTGAGATTCCTGATCTAAGAAAAATAGTATGATTTCACTTCCTAATAATAAGTGTCTTATATCCTGCAAAATGTTCAACGTGTCCATGTTTACGAATTTCATATACCTCTATTTACAAATTATTCTTATCACACTGTTCACCACTTGGATAAACGCTCAATTATTTTTCACATCAACTAATGCATTTTTAATAGCAATCAGTTATTAATCAGCTGTTCATAAATCATTATAAATTAGTAAACACCTCAGATATTTACAAGCTGATCACAAATTGTCGTAATGAATTTTAAATCAATTAATAGGCATGACTATCGCTACAATATCCCATTGATATTTCAGATCAGTGATTAGATCAATTATTCACTCATTATTCTGAATTTAACTATAACAGAAATCATCAGGTTTTATGCAGAAAATATGCCTCTCACAAAATATGAATTTTCAATACTGTCATGACATGCTATTCTTCTACCAAAAGCTATGCATTCATTATCTTTCACTTTCATAAATCATTTATGATAAACACCACTAATTCTATAACAACAATCATTTCCTAATGACGGCACACTCAAGCCACACGGCCTGATGCCCAATAATATTTGATATGACGGTGTTATGTCATCGACATGCCCGCTTCAACACAGAATGCAAAAACTCCAACATTAAATTATTGTCACGATTCCTCTTAAGTAATTACTCAGAAAATATAGATATATTGACTATCTGATTTCTCTGCATAATAATAATACCCCAAAATAGTCTTCAGCCATTCAGTTTTCAGTCACTTGATGTTATTCATTTTATCCATTATAAACCTGGGATTATTATCCTCATCTGTTATCACATTGCTTATTGTAGTAAAATTTACAACAAATTTGTTAACTGCCTTAACTCAATTTATCAACATTATTATTATCATTACTTGGCCCTATTCGAATTATCAACTTGGCACATATGCATTTATTAATCACGGCACAAAAATTCCTGTTCAGATAATCACTTAACTCAAATATCTATTCAGGAATAAATTCAAAAATGCATTCAAAAGAAAAAATTATTACGAATCAGGAAGCGTATCCGAAAAATTGCGATAATATCCGCAAAATATTATCGCTCGTTCAAACTTGACAATAGTCAACTAAAAATCACATCTGGTTAAATAGAACCATTATTTAATCATACAATTGGTTAGGAATTAGTAGAACTAAATCTAAAATAAACTGAACTAAATGTTTGGGAATACGACATGACTATACAACAACTACCAAAGCATGGTGTGATCTTACTTTATGTCAATCCTGGATGTCGATTATGCCATCTGCAAGGCGATGAATGTTGCAGCTTTGGTTCCTCCATGTGATATGAGTGCCTCCATGGAATCCATGACTTCTCCTGGCTTGGATCGCCAGCGACCTCGGGAAGCGCTCCATTTATCAGCCCCATCCTGGTGTTCCAATGGTCTCCAACATGGTCTCGAATCGGCATCTTCCTTCTTCTATCTTCTTCAGCTAACCCATCTCTGACTTTTAGTGCATGGTCATAATCATGACGTAGGAAAGTCCCAAAATACTGATCATCTGATAACCGTAATGTTCTGCACCCATTTTAGGAACACTCATATAAGAGTGTCCTTCACTGTCCTTCACACACTTGGCTAATGGCTCCATTAATTACTGTGCCTCTCCACTGTCCTTAATACACTTGGCTAATAGTTGCATGAATGGTTTCTTCCATGTCCTTTACACACTTGGCTAATGGTTGCATGAATAGATATGCCTCACCAATGTTCTTAATACGTGTAACTTACATTTATATGAATTAATAAACCTCTCCATGTGTCTTTAATACGCTTGGCTATTTGCATTAAATTTATGACTCGTGAGCTAATATTTCCAATATGATGCCCGTCACTCAACATTGATATAGTTCAATGTTTAATATTCAGCGCTATGTTTTTGGATTTGAATATGTGCTCCACAATAAATCGTAATGCAAGGTTAATGGCTGCTAACATGTTTTGTCACATCCAAATTCTCACTGCCTTTACACGCCGCAAACATATTTCGCTGTCGCATAGAACTCGTAGAAAAAATGTTTCAATCACTATAATAATCACTTCGGAGTACTCTTCCGAAAAGATAGTTTAAATAATATCAAAGTCTTCCACAACTCGCATGTGTTCGATACAACTCCAAGTTCCAGCACTTCGCATTTGGTGCGGGCGTGGCCTACTAGCACTCTGGAACTTGTCGCGCAGCCTGCACTCGTAGCACATGAGACAAGGCTATTCGTGATAATGTTCAAATGTGTGACGCTAGTCCTCGGTGACGTAAAGCTCATATCTTCCTTCATTAATATCTTGAGAACGCATAACGCTATTATATGATTCTTCTTGTATAATAATTATAATTTCAGGGGCTACTTTATGCTGTAGTGTTCTTATTTCTAGGGCAAGGGAATAAAGTACCATATTTGTTCCAGTATGTTCGATGACTTGCCATTTGCTACGGCTACTCACGTTAGTCTCTGCCTGGCTCTCTGCATACAAGCGCTCCTTTCAAACTCTCTAAACGACGTGACTGCACATGGGCCACGGGTACAATGTGAAAGTCTACTTCGACTGCTGTAACAGCTGATTCTGTAGCTAACAAGGAATCTTTTGTTCCCAAACTTCCACATCAATGTGTATGGCTAATTGCCTGTTTCCTGTTCCCCAAACCTTTCTTCAATGAGCTGTTAATCAACAAATGCCTGTCTTTGTCTGAGCCCTTGTTAATCATCTTAGAATTCAGCTTTTAACTGAGCACTTCTCAACTTACATTACTGACATAGATTGAAGTGATAGAGGCCTGCTTTCCAGTCGGTCTACACAAATTGTACTCAATTACATTAGGCAGGAAAACAAGTATTTACATGCCATAACCTGAAATAAATAAATAAATTGTTATGAAATACCTTGCTTTTATGTACAAAAATGGTACTTAATTGGATGACATGTTTCAATCGTCAAGCGCTCATTATCAGTTAGGCTTAGTTAATGTACAATGTTTATGAATTACACTTGTTGTTTGAGTCTTCAGTCTTTTGACTGGTTTGATGCAGTGCTCCATGTCTCCATGTCCTGAGCTAATCGTTTCATCTCTACATAGCTACCACACCCTCCATCCGAAGCAATCTGTTTAACGTATTCTAACCTTGGTCTACCCCTACAATTCTTGTCCTCGACCCTTCCTTCCATAACTAAGCTTGCTATTCCTGGGTGTCTTAGTGTGTGTCCTACCGAACTACTCTTCATTAGCAGTCGCCAGAAACATCTCTCCTCTCCCACTCGTCTTAATACCTCTTCATTTGTTTCCCTATCTACCAGTCTGATCTTCATCATTCTCTTGTAACACCACATTTCAATCGCTTCTATTCTCCTCTTTTCTGCTGCGCCAATAGTCCAACTTTCACTTCCATAGAGCGCCACGCTCCAGACAATGGCTTTCAAAAATGACGTCCTAATACCTAAATCTATATTCGATGTCGATTATACTTATGCACAAATATAAAATGTTGAGATAACCTTTCGTAAAAGAATGTGTAAAGCGTCAAACTTATTTACAGATAGTATTGCTCACTTCTATGGCTGTTGCGTTATTATTAATGTAGTTTAAGTTTGTCAACCTGTGATCTCTTGAATTCTTATTGTGACTGACTAACTTCAGGAATGACGTTATCTACACTACTCTATTTTATGTATGTTCTAAATGAACCGTTCCTATTTAAACTGGTGGCCTAATTGTATGGCGAATCCACAAATGATACACTGCACTAGAATGGAATAAGGTTATGTCAACTTCATCATCATCATCATCATCATCATCATTTCCCCTTATCCAGCTCCTGCCGGGTCGGGGTATTTATGGCACTTCTCCACTTTCCTCTTTCCTTCCACCATTCTTCTTCCACGATCTTGTCCCAGTCCAGATTTCTTTTTCTTACGCCGTTCTTCACTGAATCCATCCACCTTGTTCTAGGTCTTCCTCTTGGTCTCTTACCCTTGCACTTCGCCTCCAGCATCTGTCTTGGTATTCTATTTTCCTCCATCCTCTTTACATGTCCAAACCACCTTAGTTTATTCTTCTCAATTCTCTCATTTAGTTTTCCCATCCCAACTTCCTTCCTAACATCTTCATTCCTCACTCTGTCTTTCCTTGTCTTCCCTATCATACTTCTTAGGAATTTCATTTCACTGGCTTGGATTCTACTCTCTTGCCTGCTTGTCAGGGTCCAAGTCTCAGCTGCATAAGTTAATATGGGTACATAATACACTTTATACATTACCTCCTTGCTTTATGTCAACTTATCTGGTATTATAAACTTGAGTCTATGTAGCGTCCGTTCTCGTTCAATGCCCTCCGCCAACTGAATACTACGAGATCTGTTAGCTTCAATGCATACCACAAGTGGTGTTATCTGTGTACTATGTTACTAAACTCTACGTCTAAATACTGTCTGTGCCATCTGTTGTTGCTACTTAAAATATTACTTGGGTTTAATTAGTTTGTGTCGTGAGCTGGCAATGACCTAACCTGTGAAGATGTATACCAATTGTAAAGGACGATCTCAACTATTAACGACCGATCTCTTCTCCGCCTCGCATAAAGCTGTGAGTCCTCTTCTAGCGCTCCAGGTCTTTAGGGGCTTCTTGAGCTCGTTAATACTGCCTAACTTATGCCTTAGTTTATTGAGAATATGTTACAATCAGTAGAGCCATGGAGCCAGTGCACACCCATTCTTGCAATATTGCCGTTCACATTTCAATTTTATGTATATAAAAATGAAAAAAAGATTTTATGGTATTATAAAGCATCAACAAATGTCCAGTATACCGCGTTTTTACATTTAAATGTACCGTGTTCATTGCGCCTCACTGTACGTTGCTTGTTTGCTGGCTCGGGTATCATCAAAGATCGCCGTTCGCCAGTTGCAGCTTTGTCGCCAGCATTTAGGCTTGATGGCAAAAGGAGGGCAAGAGGGGATGTGTGTTTACTATAACAGAATCGGAGCCACATCCTTGCCTGGCGAAAAGAACTGTGCATGCTCAGTTTTATTTTCCATCTCCTGTCACATCTATTTGACAGACGAAGAAGTGATGACCGTTAGTGTGCAGGAGCTACCGCACTATCTGTTGGAGAATTGTTGTATCAGGTAGCGTTTCATGCGCAGTTTGAAAGGTTGTGTCTTTACGCAGCTTGCATAATAGCGCCACTGCCATTTGATTTTCATTGTGCATATAAAAACCACATCCATACAGCCAACTGTATGGATATTACTGTATATAGTCTATAGTTGTAACAGTGAATTCTCTCTCATAACATTTCTTTATAATTTACAGATATTTAAGGTCAGTAGGATTGTATTTGGAAGATTAACGTTATCTTGGTGATCTTGGCCTTGGCAACTATTTGTCAGAAGTGTGTTTTTAAAGTGTGGAATATTTGAGTGCGTGTGCATTATTAAGTATTTAATCGCTTATCTTTCCAGCTTGGCTTCACCCACGGACATAGCGAGGATCATTCCTCGACCGTCGGAAGGACGGTGTCTGGGAGCCAAACACATTTTTTCAACAGATGCAACTGGGGATGGTGACAGGCGACCACAAACTTGGGTCTAATTCAGGGTCAAAGAAGGGATTTTGACCACTGGCCTGAAAGGAACCGTCCCGGTATTTGCCTAGTGATAAAAATGGAAAACCACGAAAACTATTTTCAGGACGGCCGAGGTGGGATTCGGGATTATTATGGCTACTGTTCAGGATTTAAAAACCATTACATCGTCCCAACTTACTCTGCAAGAATAGGTGGCCATATAATAAGAAAAGGCAAGACGTATTCCACACCTGAATTTAATTCAAACTTCCCTGTGCAAAGGGAAGGCTAGGAATCGCTTATTCCATGATGAAGTTATAGCAAGTTAGTATGAGTGGGCTTGTGGCTGTGAACTAACCAACAGGATGTATTGTTTTCCGTGCGTAATGTTGGCGTGTGAAGACAAATGTGCACAAAAATAGGATTTTCCGACTCAGGATATTTAAAATAAGAAAATTCCCCTCCTCACTCCGGAAGCGGTGGTAGATTTCACCGGGCACGCTTGGAATTCACTAAATTTGCCAATTGTTGTACGGTTCCACTTGTTTAGCATACAGCATTTTGCTCATCCCTTGGTGCCATATCAAATTTTCTTTCAGACAAAAATTGTAGGTACATTTTAGAGGGCTATTGGCCATTTTAAACCATTTTGATATTGCGCCTATTAAGGGAGGTATAATTTTTCTCTAAAAGCTCCCATTTTCTCACCCTTTTGGTCGATGGTTGGTGCTAGCAAACACTTTACAAGATAAGCGCTTGGCCCTTATTGGAAAAACAGTACGAACTTTGAATGGATTCAGTTTTTAACATACTAAGAAAGTTCTAGCGATATTTAATTTCACCAAATTTCCACCCATTTGGTCCGATTTTGCCTGTTAGCGAACTCGACCGAGATTTTGAATGGTTATATTTGATGTATACATATCATCGGCTTTAACTCGAATCCGAGTATAAATCTTCTTCCTTAAGTCCAGTTTGTGGATGTGTCCAATCCTGGCATGGAACAAGAGTCCACACAAGTCACATAGTATTGCTGGAGGAGGACGTGGTTGGGCTGCTCGAACTTTCCTAGCTTGACGCTTGGCCTCTTCATGTGTGCGTCGAACCCTTTCAAACGTCTTTACAGTATCCGAGATGGTAGGGCGCCAAGTTGAGCTGTCTTCAGCCAGAATGTCCCAGGTTTGTGAATCAAGACCTGTCAATTTCAGGGTCTGCTTAAATTGGTCCTTGTAGCACCTCTTAGGACCACCATGAGATCTGGTGCCATAGCATAACTCACCATATAGCATTTGACGAGGTAATCTCACATCATCCATCCGATGGACATGACCAATCCATCTAAATTGGTGACCTATTATGGATGATTCTATGCTGTTGATTTGAGCCTTTTCCAGAACAGCAATGTTGGTAATGCGGTCTTCCCATTTAATCATCAGGATTGATCGATGTTTTTGTAGGTGGAAACGCTCAAGCTTCCTAAGATCACGTCGGTAAAGGGTCCACGTTTCACAGCCGTACAACAATGTAGGAATGACTACTGCTTTGTACACCATAAGCTTTCTACTCATGGACAGATCTTTATTCATGAAGACCCGGTGCGCTAATCGTCCATATGCTGCATGGGCTGCGCCAATTCTCTTATCCACATCCTGCTCACAGGTACAGCTCACAGAAATGGTACTGCCCAGGTACGAGAAGTGGTCTACCTGTTCTAATGGCAAATTTGAGATGGAGATATTGAACTGAGGAAGAGGTGTGCCTGGTGAAGGTTGTGCCAAGACTTTAGTCTTATTGACATTTATGGTAAGACCAAAGCGATCACATGCACTTTAGTAACAATTAACTGACTCTTGCAGCTTTTCTGGTGTGAGAGTTGGCAACACAGCATCATCTGCATACAACATGTTAGTAACCTTAGTAACCTGAGTTTTCCTCAAGGAGCGGAGACGAGTTAGGTTGAAAAGCCCTCCATCAAAACGATATTTGACCTCCACACCTGGGATGTTTGTGGGTGAATCATAAAGCATTGCAGCCAAGTACAGCGCGAAAAGCGTTGGAGCCAGTACACATCCTTGTTTCAGTCCATGGGTAATAGGAAATTCATCGGACATCTTATTCTGATGGCAAACCTGACCTGTCATGCCATCATGGAGAGCCTTGATTAGATCTACAAAACGCTGAGGGCAACCAAACCGCTTCAGCACCGCCCACATGGCTGGTCTTGGAACCGAATCAAATGCCTTTTCCAAGTCATAAAAGACCAAGAAGAGTGGAGTCTGTTGTTCTCTACATTTTTCTTGTAGCTGTCTCACACAGAAAATCAAGTCAATTGTGCTTCTGGAAGCTCTAAATCCGCATTGTGACTCTGGGAGGATCTTCTCAGAGATAACCTTGAGGCGGTTAAGTAGAATTCTTGCAAGAATCTTACCCACAATTGATAGCAGTGATATACCACGGTAGTTGCCACAAACACTGCGATCACCCTTTTTAAAGTGACGATAGTGGCATTCTTTAGGTCTCCAGGTACCTTTCTTGATTCCCATATCTACTATATAAAGCTCAAATACAACTCACTCACTGACTGACTGACTGACTGACTGACTGACTGACTGACTGGCTGATTCATTCATCACGAAATCTCAAAAACCACCGAACGGATTGGAATTAAATTTGGTATGCAGCTTCCTCAAGGGCCGCAAACGCCCACTAAGAAAGGATTTTTGGATATTCAGGTTCTAAAGGGGTGTTAAGGGGGTAGACCTGCATTTCATTGAATAGCAATATCTCCCAATTGGTTTCATTGGGGGATGTGATACTCGGCATATAAACTCATCATTAAAAATAAGAAGACATGTGTCTGAGGGTTTTTCGATGTGGTGTATATTATGAGGTGAAAGGGGTGAAAAGTGGGGGTTGAAGGATTCCTAACGGAGCCTGTATCTCTTAAACGACATAGGCGAGGAGTTTGGAACTCAGCCGAGAAAAATCAGCATTAAAAATAACTAAACATGTGTTTGACCGTTTTTTCATAAATCCAATTTAAGGGGCCCATGGGGAGGGGTGAAATTATGGGTGAGGGGGGGAAACGTAATATGTCTGAGTGTAAAATTATACATGGCCTATGTTGTAGACAATAACACATTACATCTTTTTTGTCTCTTGTTATTTCATCATACGACGAATACTTACGGAGTTATTAATGATTTTGTACTTTTTGGTCGGAATTTTCTAAGTCCCAGGAATGACATAAAAATAGATTCGAATGAAATTTCAAAAAAAAAAAAAATTTTAATACTTTTATTATATTTTTCACGTCTTTTAGGGTCCGAAACCAACATGATATTTTGATGGTTTTTATCGTCCCATGCATTTTTGGTTTCAGGTAATAGACCATGCTTATCTACTATATAAAGCTCAAATACCACTCACTCACTCACTCACTCACTGACTGACTGACTGACTGACTGACTGATTCATTCATCACGAAATCTCAGAAACCACCAAACGGATTGGAATGAAATTTGGTATGCAGCTTCCTCAAGGGCCGCAAACACCCACTAAGAAAGGATTTTTGGATATTCAGGTTCTAAAGGGGTGTTAAGGGGGTAGACCTGCATTTCATTGAATAGCAATATCTCCCGATTGGTTTCATTGGAGGATGTGATACTCGGCATATAAACTCATCATTAAAAATAAGAAGACATGTGTCTGAGGGTTTTTCGATGTGGTGTATATTATGAGGTGAAAGGGGTGAAAAGTGGGGTTGAAGGATTCCTAACGGAGCGTGTATCTCTTAAACGACATAGGCGAGGAGTTTGGAACTCAGCCGAGAAAAATCAGCATTAAAAATAACTAAACATGTGTTTGACCGTTTTTTCATAAATCCAATTTAAGGGGCCCATGGGGAGGGGTGAAATTATGGGTGAGGGGGGGAAACGTAATATGTCTGAGTGTAAAATTATACATGGCCTATGTTGTAGACAATAACACATTACATCTTTTTTGTCTCTTGCTATTTCATCATACGACGAATACTTACGGAGTTATTAATGATTTTGTACTTTTTGGTCGGAATTTTCTAAGTCCCAGGAATGACATAAAAATTGATTCGAATGAAATTTCAAAAATATTTTTTTTTAATACTTTTATTATATTTTTCACGTCTTTTAGAGTCCAAAACCAACATGATATTTTGATGTTTTTTTTCGTCCCATGCATTTTTGGTTTCAGGTGATAGACCATGCTTATCTATCTATATAACTAATGTTATAACGCGATTCCAAATGTTAATTAAAATTAAAACTTACAATTTCCGCCTAGTCAATACTATACTTTTTTTATAAAATAATTCAAGGGTACATGTTTCAGGTCCCAATCTTTCTGGACCCTTCTTCAGCCCATAAAATCACACATGGAGCCCATCAAATCACAAAAACATCGATAAACACAACCTGCACACACACAATAAATAGATAAAACACAGTAAAAACATCTAAGAGTCTAAAATCTAAAAATAACATGCATGTTTTACTGTCTTCAGGAACATGTTTTCACTTGTTCTTCATCTAAATAAATGTCATTTGACACTGTGAAACACTGGGCACATATTTTGAAGTCTATGAGTGGCGTGCTGTAAAAACTTGCTGTATATCTTGTACTGTGTTTGTGGCTGAAGATGGGTTGGACGTCAAAAGCTGCATGTTACAAATTCTTGTTTTAAATATTTTTTATTTTTTTTTTACATTTGGCAACTTGTCTTAAGATAGTCTTCTGCCATACGGTATGGAAAAGTCAGAGAAGATTGGTTGGCGTCTAGCTACATTTGAATCCGAAGTCAGGCGAAAACAGCCCCGCGGCGACAAGTGGAGGTCAAGCTCCGCTCGGCTAGAGCAACTTACTAATACTAGTAATACTAGTATTAGTAAGTTTTGACGTCCAACCCATCTTCAGCCACAAAGAACAGTACAAGATATACAGCAAGTTCTTACAGCACGCCACTCATAGACTTCAAAAAATGTGCCCAGTGTTTCACAGCGTCAAATGACATTTATTTAGATGAAGAACAAGTGAAAACATGTTCCTGAAGACAGTAAAACATGCATGTTATTTTTAGATTTTAGACTCTTAGATGTTTTTACTGTGTTTTATCTATTTATTGTGTGTGTGCAGGTTGTGTTTATCGATGTTTTTGTGATTTGATGGGCTCCATGTGTGATTTTATGGGCTGAAGAAGGGTCCAGAAAGATTGGGACCTGAAACATGTACCCTTGAAATATTTTATAAAAAAAAGTATAGTATTGACTAGGCGGAAATTGAAAGTTTTAATTTTAATGATTACTGTCAATACGGAACCTGAAATGTATAATATCTCCAAATGTTAATGCGGGCGAAGCCGCGGGTAACAGCTAGTACATTATATATTAACCTTTGAACTGACGGTGGTCTTGGGATCTGGGGGATGTGAAACGGTACCCTTTGCAATAGGTAGCCTTCTAATGAAATCTAACTTAAATGGACAAATATGAACAATCAAAAGCGTACATGAATGCAGAATTGGAATTACAAGTACTAGGAAAATAACTTGTGCATTTAGAATGGAACATAGAACAGCAAAATATCGAGGTGTCAAAAAACCGACTCCCAAGTGCCACTAGTGAACTTGGTAAAAAATAGAGTAACATCGTGATGAGACAGTTATTGTGTATGCTTAGATATGCATCTATTTATGTCAAATTTAGATGTTGTTTTTATTTTAAAGATTGCACACCCACAATTTTTCATGACCAGCTGCCACTGGCTACAAGGTACATCCTCCCTGCTTAGCATTTTCCCCATGTATTCATTGCCTGGCTTCTTACCTTTGTGTTGACGGTATTGTTGCCTAATAGTGCGAATCGGGGTGAACTCTCATTTAGATTATCTGGTTTGTTTAGTTTAGCTAAATACATTTCGATGGCTTCTTTTATGTCAAGTGCCCTGTCTTTTGTTTTGTAGTGTATGATTCTTAGGTCATCATCATCTTGTACAGTTTCCAGCCCCAGTTTCCCACCACCTCTCCGCTGTCACTCTAGTCCAGTCCTCGCCTCTCTTCTTGACACATTCCTCCACTCCTTTCAGCCATCTATGTCTTGGTCTTCCCCTTGGTCGTTTCTTCTGCATCTGCATCTCATGTATCCTCTTGGAAATCTTCTTCTCTTCCATTCTCTTTAAGTGTCCAAACCACCTCAGTCTTGATGTCTCAATCCTACCTTGCAAGGGCTCCTCTTTCACTATTTCCCTGACCTTTTCATTCCTCACCCTGTCTCTTCTTGTTACTCTGATCCTACTTCGCAGGAACTTCATTTCACTTGCCTGTATTCTGCTTATGTCTCTTTTCTTCATTATCCACGTTTCTGATGCATAGGTCTGTTTCTATATTTGTGAAGCTGTGTGCTGCACCATACTGCTGACTGTCTCCTGTGTTTGATAGCATTTCTATGCTCTTTATAACATGTGTCCATCCTCCTCCCTGTCTGCCGTACGTAAAACAGTGGGACAAATACATTAATATCTGTTGAACTATGTAGGAACATGGCTTTCTGCCCACATCATTTTGTATCTTGTCAATCAAGTTTTGTGAGGATGGCAGACTAGGGATTTTTTTTCCTGACTATCCTACATAGCAATTCATAATCACATGTTTTTCCTGAAGCATGGAGAGACATACATTTCATTTTTTCTTTGCAGGAATGTCTGACTCCACGCACTTCAAAGGCAATCATTAAGGAAGCACAGAAACGGGCTGAATCCTATCTACTTGCCTTCAACCAAATCCATCCATACTTGGTCTGTCTCGATCTGTATACCTGTGTTCTTCGCACTCTGGAACTGTCAGATGCTCTTCAGAGAGTCAAAATGTAAGGACATTTTGTTTTAGTTTATAAATTGAAATTTTTTTACGAGAAAACTGAGAAGAGAATCTTCGAGAATTTTATTCACTAACTGTACACAAATATGTTTGTATTAAATTCCAGCACTTGTTAGGCGATCGGAACATGTTGTGGAGCAGTCTGTAAATTTAGCTCTGATTAAGGTGCATATATTTAGTCCTAAATGTGATAAAATCTTGGAGCAATGACAATCATTAGGTCAACACTCCAGCTTTAGAGTCATTCGTCGTCTTTAATTTCATATATGCTTCACCCATAGAATGTAGCATTCTAGTGAACTGCAATTACTAAATGTTCAGAGGCATATGTATGTGGAAATCAGTCTCTCGAGAGCAATTAGCTCCAAAACTTGTCACACACCATCACAGATGTAAATGAGATCAAAAACCCACTAACTCCAATTTTTGGCGAAATTGAGTTATGGGCCGGATGGGGCTTCTTAGGTTGTTCCGCATGGATGGAAGGCAAGAATACCCTAATTCCGTCATTCGCCTGCATACAGGAAGTTGTTTTAAAATCCATGGAAATCAAAACACCTCTTATTCCATGGAATTAGTGTGTTCTTGCTTTCCATGCTTTTATTTACCAGTAGATGGCAACACCATCGCTTAACCAGGTGAGCAGAGATTGATGGCCCAGTTCTTTTACACCTTGATACAGGAGGGGCGCTCTCATTTTATAGAGCAACATAATCCCACGAGAGGTCACAGTTTCTTACCAAATGACCGTGATTTTGGTCGTATTGAGTCACAAAAAGAAACAAGGAACTGAGGAAGCACCAAGCCAGTGGTTTGACATTGAAAGAAGTTCAGTTGGATATGTTGTACAGGTCAAACAAAGTATGATATATGACCATCCTCAACATTTCTCAAAATTATTCAAGAGAATCCCAAGTACTAAAGAAACTAAGGCTGTGTCCCAATAGTACAATTTCAGCCGTAGTGAACTAGATAGTCGACTACTTTACCGGATGTGACGTCAGAAGTCGTGATCCAATACTGCTTAGCACATAGCAATCAAGTCTGTAGTAGCTAGTCAACGAAAGTGCTTGCTAGATTGGCCGACTTGTTATAGAAAGGAAGTTATAGAAATTGTAGCTTATCGGAATTGTAGGTTATGTAAATTGTAGGTTGTCTTTGACTTTAATCTAGTTTATGCTTGACCTATATTCTTTGCCAAATTCGACGCTTCAAACCACAACCCACGAGGGAAGCATATCTTGTTCTGTTGTGATAATTATTTTCACGCGAATATGTTGTTTGGTTCTGTGGTAATCACGACTGAGAATTGCAACGACAACTCGGTTCATGGTCTCCGGCGCACAGTAAGGGCCTCGTCTCAAATTGTCAATTTGCCGCTGCCGATATTATCTTCTTGGCGCATCCATGAACGTAATCGTTCAGGTATTGTTTATTTAAAACAGCTGATGAAAGCGCAAAGAGCTTACAAGGAGCAGCAGGTCACCGCCATCTTGAGTGTTGGTTTGGTTGGTACCAGCATGTAAGTCCAGTGCGTTTCAGAACACAAGTCTATGAAGGAGGCTGTGATCAAGCAGACATGTCCCGAATCTCCGTAGTGCATAGCACGTAGTAGCTAGCAGCTAGTCAATAGCAGACAACTTGAGTATTGAGACACAGCCTAAGCATAGTCCAACCAAGGAATTCCTCATATCAGAAAGTAAAGTGATACGATATTTGACATCCCACAAAAATAAAATCCATGTGAGTAAAACTATGAAGGGTACAATATGGAGTCGAGAGACCCAATACAACTCACACTTGCCACTGAAAATAGAAAAGCAAAAGGACTTGCAAAATGTAATTAAGTTCATTTCTGAGGAAATTAGGATGTATTACAAAACTCTATTTGCTGTCAGTAATAACCCTGATTCACAGACTGAACAAGACAGTGAAAGTGAAACAGAATATCTGTGCCACGAATCAGAGTGATGAAAGTATAAGTTCATTTGTGGTTTTATTTCTGCATTTTGGATTGATTTAGATTGGAGTGGATTTTAGACTCACGCTGTACCTTTGAAATTTAAATTTAATATTGTACAATGCTAATTTTCATAATAAAATTTCATATTCTATCGTTTCATACGGTAGTTATGATACAATAGTACCATTTCTGTCATATTTATTGTCTATTTCATATTTCATACACGCTGGAAGTCAAAAAACCCCTAACTCCACCACTATTTAATTCAAATTGTAGCATTAAATAATATAAACACTTGGGTTATGAAGTATTTAATTGATCAAGTTGTAACCTGTTTTTAAGGGGGGGCTTTTACGCCACTGACACAAGTCAGATGGTCGCCATATGTTGTATATGAAATCAACGCGGCAGATATTGGGCCAAGTTTGTAAATTGTTAATTTTATTATTATTATTGTTAATTTTTTTTAATATTTGGAGCTTCAAATATTTTGGAATCAATAGATAGATTTTCTATATTATAGAAAATACGATCTATTTGAAAATGAAAATCCACAGCCTGCTTCCAGTCTCTGACCGGATCAGGAATGGAATGAATGAAGCCCCCATCTAGCGGCGAGGATATGAACTGTGCCGGCTGCCGAGGCCTGACGCACTCCTCTGGGGCAATGATTAAATGAATGACAGATGAAATGAAATGATAGTGGAGAGTGTTGCTGGAATGAAATTTTGACAGGGAAAACCGGAGTACCCGGAGAAAAACCTGTCTGCCTCCGTTTTGTCCAGCACAGATCTCACATGGAGTGACCGAGATTTGAACCACGGACCCAGCGGTGAGAGGCCGGCGTGCTGCCGCCTAAGCCACGGAGGCTTCCTCGATCTATTTAATATTTTAAAATTACGCGACGTGAATATATGAGAATACGGAAGGCTAGGTTTTATATTCATGTAGGGTTTTGAGAGGGCTTGGTACATTTTGGATTCTACGGTCTAAATATAGACGCGCTACTCAATAACAAGTTGCGCAAGGGACTTTAGGGAACAGTTCTCACTGTGAAAACGTGAATTAGTGGAACGGAAATCTCGCCCGGGAAAACCAACTTGAAGAATGAAGAGGAGGGAGACGTGGACGGCTTGTCCAATCACGAGAAGAGGCGGGGCTCGTCGAATCGGAGAAGAACACGGAAGAGGAGCGCTGATTGGCGGACGCAGTCTCACGTCTTCATCTGAAAAAACGGAAGTTGTTGAAACAGTTGTCGCGGGATATAAGTACCCGGGCAAGCAACGAGAAAGGTGTTCATATTCTATCACGATGTGTTAAGTTCATATCGGTATTACGGCGACGTGTAGGAAGCAGTCAGTTACGGGAATCTCTCCGTGTGTTCATTCGTCTTCGGACATTATAATTTCGTTCCATGCTGAACATAAAGTACTTTTCGCTGAGATATTCAATGGCAAATATTAGTCATGAATACGACGTGTTCTGTAGTGACGCTGCAGGCAACGTAAGCGCGGCTAACGGATTCTGATCCACCGCTCCAGCACATTTCGAACTTTCGCATTATTCGTCGCTTCGCCGCTAAACAAGAAGAAGATGTCTTGCCACGAGGTTCTTCAAAACGCTTTCATCAGGGGGGACGAAGAACTCTTGTATGTTCGCTGGTGAGCCAACTGTCGCCTCATATTCAAGCTCTCAATTTTCCTGCTCTTAATAATTTAAATTCAGTAAATTCATAGTTTTGCATTTTAAGTAAATTTCATACTTCCAATTCTCATACGTTCATGTGGTATTTTAATTATTTTCTAAAGCTCTCTTTCGTATTTCTCATGATTACCACAATGCCAATTTTAGTTATTAAATTCTTTTATTCAGATGAAGCCTTTCTTTCCAGTAGCTAGAACTATATTTAAGCCAAGCCTTTCTTCCACACAAATGATTCTAGGGTTGAAGATGGAATCTTGCCACGGCCTGATTTTAGGAGTTCTCGAGTGTTTCTTAATAGCTAGTTATTTCATTATACATTTTTAGGGTTCAACTTTATGTTGTGTCCTAATGGCGCCCAACTAAATTATCTAATAAACTCTGTAAGCACCTTTGCAAAACATATAACGTGGTCATTCAGTGTAGGCCATATTTCATTTTATGTTACAAGAGAGTAACTTGTGTTGGTTCAAGCAAACTCCCAAAGGAGAACACGTTACACTTGTCCCCCAACAGTGAGGTCAATAGTGGAACGCATTACAAAGTATATACTTTTACTTAACATGAGCACATAGACCCATTAGATTTAAGATCACTGAGGAAGATAATCAGTTTTTTCTCTCTCCTGTAAAATTTGGTTTACTGGAGTTTGTGGGTTTTTGATTTCCCTGCCTCAAATTATACTCACCAGCAAAAGAAAGCGAAATACTTTACTTTTTATGGAATTTATGTCTGTTTTAATATAAAGCCATACTTTTTGGAAACATTATGGCATCACAGTAATGCAACATCATTCTAACTCACTTTGGAGTGTCTTCTTACAATTACTGTGCGGCAACCCACGTGGTTAGTGACACATGTCCAGAACTTCAGTAATGGGAATTGCCACCATTAGGCTCTCATTACAACTTTGATCCAATTCGGCATGTCCAGGATGAGATGTGTAATGTTCTCATTCTTCCTGCAGTGCAACCTTTTGATCAGCCAGTGTGTCAGGATAGCAACTCCGGATACATCTCCCAAGCAGGTCCCACACATGTATTAGGTTAAGATCTGGCATATATGGAGGCCACACCATGTGCTCAATCCCAACAACATTCAGGTTCTCACTCAGAGTGCAGTGTGTGATCAAGCAATGACCTGTTTTAGGATGAAATTTTCACTGATGACAGGTGCAAATTTGCACCACATGATCTGCCAGAACCTCTGCAATATATATGTGTTATGAGACATCCATTTTCGCTGAATACTAGCTCCGTGCATGCTTGCTCCCCAAACCATCACTGAACCTCCATTGAGCGGTGTCCAGGCAGAGATAGCACAGGGTGAATAATGTTTCCCAGGCCTGCTTCAAACTCTCTCCCTTCCAACTGTGGCCTTCAAACAAAGTCTGAATTCAACTCTTAAGAGGACTGTGTTCCACTGCTCCCTAGTCCAGTGTTCACAGGCACGGTTAACCCTCTTAGTGCCGGCCTCCTTATCTTCATGTGTGCTAAGATTGCCAGAGAGAAAATGCGTATTATGCAGCACTGAAGAAAATAACATGTACTACCCTCACTTTTCAAGATATTTCACTGTAGTTTACACCTCCTTGTAGCTAAGTGATGCCTTTCTTTACTCATTGTAATAATATCATAAAAATAATTCACAGTGCCAAGTAAAAAAATAAATTTTCTAATGCAATTTTGAAAAAAATAAACAAATCAAATTTGGATCTCTATATTACCTAGTATTTTGATTGTACTCACCTACATTTTTATATTTCTGTGCACATTGACTTATTGTTTATCACTTTACAAAATATCACTATCTTGAGATAGATAGTTCTTCCAAAAAACAACTTTTCCTGATCACCACTCACACCTGTTATATGTACGTTTAGGGCCAGGCGTCTCGAGAAATACAAGAGAGGGTTGAAATTGGACGTCGTGATCAGATTTAATTTCACGGAATTCGGAAACCTGATCATCATCGTTATTATCTCCGTCAACTCTGGCATTACTCCCGTCACTATCATTACTGTCTGAATCAGAAATTTCATGAACCACTGTCGCACGAGTAGGTTTGTTTACATCATCACTGTCGTCATTATTTGAATTATTACCGGCTTCATTATCACTCTCAGCATAATCTGAATCATCGCCTGATTCGACATAATCAGAATCATCACTCAGTGAATTAACATACTCTACCAAATCATCATCATTTTCAAACACAACACGAGAACTAGACGCCATTATTACAAACACATGGACTGCAGGTAGGCGCCAAACAACTGAAATTGAAAAATTCGTAACCGAAACACAACATGCCACACAGAGATTCTAGTGGTAGATTTAGAAACTACGTAGTTTCTTCCACAGTGCGGTACCGACTGGAGCTGCCATCTGTCATATTATTTGCTAACTATTACAACTTATTTGGACAGTTGCAACACGGAGCGCTATAAGAGTTAAACCACGTGCCTGAGGCATGGTGCTCCCTCCTTCATACAGCCTATTCCTTACTGTCTTTTCACTGATGTTCACGTGCCTTACTTCCTGCTAACGACTTCTGGGTTCCACATTTGTGTGCCGATCGCAAAGAACTTGTATCATAAGAAAGTGATCATCGTGCTCGGTGGTGATTCTTCTATGTTTTTCGTCTGGTGTTCATATTATCTATCTGTGATTCTCTGGACAGTTCAGTACACGTTAGGATAATATGTAACTGTGCCCACCCAACACTAATATTACATTCCTTGCTACGTTTTCAGGGCTAACATCCGTCACGGAAATTCCAATACTTCACTTGGGGGTGAAACTGACTGCCTCCCAATGTTTGTTACATGATAGTTCACAACAATACTGTGAAGTGCTCAATTAGGGGCTTGATTGGTAACAGTCGAAAAGCAATCTAGAACATGGGTTAAGAATTGCTCAATGTGGTATGATTAACATAGATTGTTTGAAATAAGCTAAGTTTGAATTTAACTGAAAATATGTACGGATTTGCTTTTCTTTTAATATTTTTGTTATACTGGTGAGTTTATATTTAATGATAAGGTCTGAAACAATTGACGTAAGTTATCAGCCCAGAGGCTGGTAACCCTAGGCAGTGCTATAATGAGGCATACTATGCAATGTGGGAAGTGAGATAGTTTATGATTACTTTCCCCACTGAGTCTATGCATATTACCTTTCACAGCTTAGACGAGACATCTGTAAAAAGCCATCTTTTCTTTCTGGTCTAGATCAACAGATAAATGGAAAAATACTGCGTTTATCAAGAGCTGGCAAAAGGCCTTCTGAAACAACATAGTATGAGAATATCCAATGTCAAAATGATACTGTAATTATGTTTTGTGGTTATTGAGGTATAGTTTGTGTAGTAATGAATAAAGGAGCTTGGAATGATGCACAGCATTTAACATTGTTTTAAGTTCTTCAAAATATACTGGAATCGTTGATGATAAAATTGTAATTGAAAAAGAAAACTGATAATAATTTCAAACAGTAGTCTAAAAGAAATATTATTTGTCAAAATTTTCTTATCTAAGTAATGTTTATCATTCACTGCAGGGAAAAGAGAATAGGGCATACCTTTAACCACCTCTTTGTCCACACGGACATCAAATTTGTTTCACGGGAGAAAATACATTATGAAGGACTCGGTTGTGCTTCAAAATTGAGAAAGTCAATCCCATATGATGGGAAAAGGCGAGAAAGAAGAGGATATTGGTATCTTTAAAATGTCTCAATTTTATTGTGAAGTCTTTTGGCTATATTGTTTGGTTTCATAAATTTCTCACAATATTTTACACTGAAAGTTGGTCTTCTCTTGTGAGTCATGCTTCCCCTACATTTTCCTGATACCAAACTCATCTTCACCCCAACTCGGCTGCAATCTAATGATCCAGTCTTGTTTTGCTTTGTCATTGCTTTCATGCATTGTAAGTTCCTTCTTTCTGTAGTATTTGGGATGATTACATTCTTCATAAAGTTTGTGGCCATCTTGCGTGTCTCCTATAGAAGCCCGTAAAACATGCTCTCCATCGAAGTATTCTCCTGTATGACTCTTTATTCCCAGCAGTATGTCAATTTGTGTGGCTGGATGGCACAGTTTAAGTGCTTACCTTCAAACCTTAAGGGTATTTTAATAGAATAGCCTCATGTTGGTAGATTTACTGGCACAAAAAGATGACTTTTATTACATGGTCCTCTAGGTCAAATCTCCTATCAATCTCACTTCTATCAGAATCAAAATGAGAAGAAAATATATAATTTTGCACCGCCTGAATATCATTGTGGATTTTTGTGCCAACTGCACCTTACATTCAGTCTGGTGTTCATAAACCAGAGATTCTCATGCCTTGTTGTGATATGACAAACTGCATATTTGGACAAGTAATTCAAATTAAAGCACGATGTAAACTAGAAAGACAAACGGCTCTTTTCATTTATGAGTGGGGGTGGGGGGTAACAGCATAGTGGTCAAGCTGCTTGCCTCTCACCAAGGTGGTTTGCATTCCACATAAATAAAGGTGATCCCACCACTTATGATGGCAAGGTTAAGAGTCGCGTAGCTTACTCACTTGTTTCATTTGTGAGGCCTTGATTTGTCATATGCACATTCTGTGTTTTGCCAGTGAACAGCTGGATTGCAAGACATTCAGAATGTAGAGCAGATTTATATGAAGTACTGTACATTTTGACAAAATTGGAAGAAAACCATTTAAGACCAAACCAATTTTTGCTATACTTACAATTCAGTAAATGAACCTGGTAATTTGAAGCCTTCTAAATATAATATTGTTCACTTTAAGAACATGCAATTGATATTTGGTTCAGGTTTAGGGGAATGTATCCTGAGTGCATATTTGAAATAAAGATAATATGAGAAAGAGGATAGGAAGAAAGCAGCAGACTGCAGGACAACACACTAATCCAGAAAAAAATCACATGAAATACTAAAATTGTTGACAGCTAACGCTGTCAGTTCACACTATGCAACCAATCGACAGCTGCTACCCATTCAGCACCAAGTGGTCACTCCCTTGTACTCCAGCTCTGAGAGCTGCTAGGCCTACAACTTCAACTAACACCAGCCCTCACAGAGAAGGAAAATATCCAGTGAAACTGGTTGGTCATTAAATTCAGAGGGCCAAACAACTTCAGCTTCAACATTTTCTAATAATCTCTTATAATTCAAGATTCATACAGGTTGAGGCATTTAAACTGTTCTTCGGAATATTTCGAAAAATGCAAATCGGATTAAAAATAAGTTGCAATAAAAGTTATTCACCTCGAAGAGGGACATCCATTAACATAAAGCTTGACCTCCCTGCACCACCCCCAGGGGTGGGTGTGGGGGTGACTTTGCAATCTTAAATAGGAACCCCTATTTTGCAAACTTGGATTCTCCGTGAAAGAATATGTAACTTTTGTATGAAACATTTTTGTTTTTGTTTAATGATAGATGGCGTTGTAATCGGCAATCTCACAGTAATCAATAACCTGAGATAGTGAGAGGCAAGGGGACTCACAGTAATCGATAACCCGAGATAGTGAGAGGCAAGGGGACTCACAGTAATCAATAACCTGAGATAGTGAGAGGCAAGGGGACTCGCAGTAATCGATAACCCGAGATAGTGGGAGGCAAGGGGACTCACAGTAATCAATAACCTGAGATAGTGAGAGGCAAGGGGACTCATAGTAATCGATAACCCGAGATAGTGAGAGGCAAGGGGACTCACAGTAATCAATAACCCGAGATAGGGAGAGGCAAGGGAACTCACAGTAATCAATAACCCGAGATAGTGAGAGGCAAGGGGACTTACCAAAATCAAGCACCCGAGATAGTGAGAGGCCAGGGGACTCACAGTAATCAATAACCCGAGATAGTGAGAGGCAAGGGGACTCACCAAAATCAAGCACCCCCAAGGAAAGAAATTACTATTACGTCCACGTCGTTGCTCTTGGGTAACGCTAAAAGTAGTCTTAAGAATGCATTGCGGGAGGGTTGACGGTGTCACATGATAGCATTTTCAAAAATATCAAAAAGTCAACTTTGATTTTCCTAGTCTGATGTGTATTTTTTTTATATATTACCATTTTTCGACTCATTTTCATTTTTGCCGATTACAGCGCCATCTATCATGAAACGACAAAAATGTTTCATACAAAAGTTACATATTTTTTACGGAAAATCCAAATCTGCAATAACAAATAGGAGTTCCTATTTAAGATTTCAAAGTCTCCCGCCCCCCGGGAGTGGTGCAGGCGTTCGAGCTTTATGTTATTGGATGTCCCTTTTTGAGGGGAACAACTTTTATTGCAACTTCTTTTAATCCGATTTATATTTTTCCAACAGTTTCAAGTGGCTCACCCTGTATATTAAAAGAACCACCAACCATATCTTACTAAACATCCATCTAAATTGAGGAATTTACTTGTCCCTAAATCACATCGAGATTCTTTCCTTTGAGAAAGGAATAAGACCTACAAAACTGCTTACATTCTTCAACAACACAATCAGGAAAACTTAAAAAATCCAGGGCCATTATGGATGGAACTCTGAAAATGTGTTATATTATGTGTTTTGCCAGTGACAGAAGTGCTAGATATACAAATGCAAGAAATGTGAAGCTCAGTATGAGAAGTGATCAGAAATGAATACTGCCAACTGATAATACATACATTCAGTTATTTTTCGACATACTCTCCATCCAAGGATCCAGAGGGGCCATCATCCTTCATCTGTCAATGGTGTGGTGGGGCGTGAGCTAGGAAGGGACCACGGACCTCCATTTCTGTGAGAAAGGGGTCAAAACATCGGCCAAAGTGTATCAGGAGACAGTGTTGGAACCAGTGGTCAAGAAACTCAACAACACCCTCTTCCATGGAGAACGCTGGAGCTTCCAGCAGGATTCGGCCCCAGCACATAAGGCTCGCACATCTCAGGAGTTGGGAATATTTGGTGTCATTTTGGTCCGTATTGGCAAATTACTACGGTATTTGATTTATTGAACAATCTCCGTCATTCAATACATTTTGAATCATTTAATGTGATTTTGATTTGTTACACATCCATTTAACTAATATCATTAGGATATTAAAATATCTCATGTCAGTGTAAATGTATTGGAAATTTGTGACAGTACTTATGGTAAGACTAGGTACATACAAATTGTGACATCACATTGAGAATGTACAAAAACAAGAAAGGATGACACTCTGTCACAGAATAATTTGGTTGATTATCAGCGGAGAAAAAGGTGACCCACCATATGAAAGGAAATTTTAGTTCTGTACGTCAAATCCTTGATCTCCATTCCCTCACTCCTGAATGCTTTAACTGCCTGGCTCATGGCAGTGCAATAGTGCACCTCATTTCCCTTCACCCAAAGACTTTCATAACTTTTGATGTTTTTTCTTGTTTCACGCAGTTTTACTTGTGAAAGTTACTACTACCTGTGTACATTTACAGATTGCTTCATACCAGCTTCCCTACTTAAGGTTTTTTTTCTTTCTTTTCTTTTTGTTGCTGCTTGAGAGGAATAGACCTTTGTAGGAAAGGAGTACAGTAAAATTCCGCTGTAATGGACACCAGTATAACGAAATTGTCAGAAAAACTTTTTTTTTTTGTCCCTTCCCTTTTCCCTATTTGTTGTGTGTTAAGATATTTCATTTTAACGAATTTCGTAGTTTCAGTTTAACAAATTAAAATTTAGGCTTTTTTTTTTCCAGTTTGGCCATATTTTCTCAAATTAAGACTAAAATTCATCCTGTTTTATGACAAACACTTGTCTTGTTACATTATTTAGTTATTCAGACGATATGGTTGCCATTTTCCATATATGCACTGTACGCGATCGAGAAGGCAATCGCTTTTGTGTAACGAATATGCTTGGCCCGTAATCCAATGTAATACGTCACACTATTGGCTGAGTAGGAGCGCCAAGTTTAAAATCCGCCAATGAAAGTTATGGTTTCATATCTCATCTAGTCTGTTTTGTTTTGCATTCTTTGTATTGCACTTCAAAGTGCTGTTTGTGGCAGTCTTCTTCTCTGTTTCATTTTAAACATACCTTATTTGTTGCAAGAACCGTCGGCATTTGTGTGACACGTTATTGGTATATTAATGTGAACTATGTGAATAATATGTGCTCGGTTGTGTTGACAAAATATGTTCAGCATCATCACTCATTCCCTAATTGATGCATGCTCCCTCTCCCTATATTCAAATAAAAATAAAGTTTGTATTTCTATGTCTGATTCCTCTTTGCCCATTCCATTCTATTTCTTTGATACTAAGATGTTTGCTTAGCAAGTGATAGTACGGAATAGTGGTGGATAAGTGAGGTTATGGTAGTGGGCATTTTGATGGTTGTGAACATTGCAGCATTTGTTCGAAGTGTAGGCAACATACAAATAACGTCATTTTCTTCTCATCAAATAAATATTGAGCTTTTTCATGAATAAAGGCATGTGAAGTAATATAGATTCTGCAACGAATATAACACCAGATGAATTCTTGTGAATTGACTTATTTCAGTATAACAAAATTTCACTATAACAAATTAATTTCTTAGGTCCCCAAAATTTTCTTGTACTGGTTTTTACTCTATTCTACGTGCAGTTGAGTGATCTCCATTCACTGCTCTGAATAAACCAGATGTACTTAGGAGGGTATCATTATCAGTATTTTATGCAGAAGGCACCAAATTTACTTAATGCTTCTTAAGGCCTTGATGTTAATGTTAAAAGCAAGAAAGTATATCACTCATTTACAGGATAATTTGGATGATTCTTTATCAGCAGGGAAGAAATGTAACCTACCACATGGCAGACCATTTAGGAACTGTACTTCAAAGCCTTGATGTTCTTTCCCTCTCCTGTGTGTTTTTGCTTCTCTCATGGCAGTGCAAAGCCACGTGTTGTTTGTTACAATTCATTTTAAACCTTTTCTTTTCAGAGATGGGGTCGTGAAGTTCAAGGCAGGAAGTATGCTGCAGCCTGTGTTATCCAACATAGGTGAGCTCAGTTACCTGTTACTCATCCACTGAGCAGTAGTCAGTGATCATGTTGTATAATTTTGGTTAAGAAACTGATCCTTAGTTCGGCCACGAGGAAACAGGCCCGACTGCTATTGGTGGAAACATACGCAAAGGGCGCATGCCAGTCGAGTATCGGCCACTTAACATTGCAGCAGAGACTTAGACAGAAATACTGTGCATGGAAATGATTGATGAGAAATTCCACAGAGTAGATGGTAAGGAAATGCAGTGGTCAGGACACAGGGATGCAGCACTAGAAGTAGCAAAGGCTTGTCTTTAGAAAGTGTGAAAGGACTGGAAACAAAGTGCAAATCCTGGTGGAAAATCCTAGTGAAGTCGCCTTGCTAAAGTAAATAGAAGACTTACCAAAAGTGGCTTCAAAGAAGGAATCTAGTGGACAGAGAACTCTATGTAGTGAAAAGGAACAGAACCAAGCAAATAATATACATGCATGCCTTTCAGCGGCCAGTCTAGTCTGCAAACCTCTGTTTGTGAACAAGTCTCCTCCATGATGCCCTATTGGCTATTAGCAGTTAGTATTGCGGCCTTCTCTGCTTCAACAACTCTCACTTTGAAATAGTTAAACACTGAATCTAACCATCGCCTCCTAGGTCTACCTCCACTACTCTTACCCTCTACAGCCGAACTCATTAACCTCTCCTCCCCCATTCTCTTCACATGGCCCCACCATCTGAGTCAGCTCATACGAACAGCTTCGTCTAGCGTGTTCATTTCTAACTTAGCCTTTATCTCTTCATTGTGAGTACCCTCCTAGCATTGCTCCCATCTATTCGGCTACCCTCATATCAGTTACCCCTAGCTTACGTGTCAGATATCCTGAATCTACCCAGCTCTCTCTTCCATACAGCAAGGTTGGTCTAAATTCTGAGAGCGATGTGGGGAGAGTTTAGTCGCTACACTGAAACGTTATTTACTTTGCTCCACGTTGAGCGTACAAATGAGACGTTTTGCTAGCTCCTAACTGTTGGGTGAGAAATGTAACTGTTTACCTTTGCCTAAGCTATGTTGTTTTAATGGGCGCCAAGACCTCAACGCAATATTGAAATCTAAATTTGTATTTAACAACGTCTAGCTCTGGCAGAACACCTTCAAGACTCTATTCACTCAGATCGTGGTATGATTTGATCATTAACCCAACAAACAATTGTATCAGGAGAAGGAATTGGTCTATATCTAATGCTACCTACTGAAAGCAAAGATTGCATTGTAAAAGAAATGAATTTATTATATAAAACAAGAATAGCAAAATTAATAATAATAAGTATAAAATTTAAATTGGAGCGTTGTGATTTGAATATTACCGATAGAAAATTACGTGAAAACGGAGTCTGATAAATTGATTTTACTCTTATTTCCAAGCTATGAAGTTACTGAAATATGAAATGTAGAACAAAGAAAATGAGAGATTGCGTATTTCTGCGTCATTGGCGCTTACCACTGGAAATTGCCAAAGCATTTCCCTCGTTCTTGAAGATGTTGTGAGCTTCCCACAGTCTCCTGGACGTCGTCATCTCCGTCGGAATTTGATGATATTCTGGTAGATTAGATAATTCTATGGTCCGTACCTCGGACCCAAACACTCGTACAACCAAGTTTTACAAAAGTTCGTCGCTAACTCCACTGAACATCGGAGCGACACGCACTTGCGACCGTACACCTCAAGTATTTCACAGATAGTCCTCTTCCACGGAACATCGGAGCGATTCCCGCGTATATCCACACTCGGCAAGAACTACACAGATTGTCTGTTCCACGGAACATCGGAGCGTCCCCCGCGTATAACCATACTCCGCAAGTATTTCACAGATAGTCCTCGTTTCACGGCGCGTCGAACGATATATCCACACGTTGGCTCCCCCACCATGGTACCGACATCTAGCTTACGTCGTCGCCACTGATTGGCTGCACCCTACGCGCTAGATCCCCACTCCTTCCTCATTACACTCCGCGGGAGGGAGAAGTCGATTTCCGTTTCCACAATTCGCCTTTTCTAGACCTTGCGACCCAAGATTGCGTCATGCTCCTCGACAAGATTCAGCGTGTACTTGAAATCCCAGTGAGTCATCTCTCTCAAATACCCTAACTGACAAAAACTCCGTAAAATTCCGTAATCAGATAATTTTCTATGATATCGTCGTTCGTAATAATTTGCTTGATAGCGTTTTCTAAGACATAGAAAACCTATCTGAATGCTAATAATTTTTATAAAATGCTCCGAAAATACCTTAATAATAATTATAATAAATTAATAATAATAATAATAAATTAACATGAAAAATTATCTTGGCTGAACAATTTGCCGCGTAAATAAATATAGAATGGCTTCCTACTGACTTATGCCAGTTGCATAAAACCCCACGAAAAATACGTTACAACACTAACTTCTTTCGTGCAAAATGCTGTAGATCACAACTGAGAACTCACTGCATTGGCTTTTCCACACGTTGACTATTTCCTTCCCCACACGACCATCCTGAGAGAATGCACAGCCCAAGTACTTAAAATGTTCCACCTGCTCCCATCTAGTTCCTCCTACCTGGCATTCTATCCTGTTGTGTTTCTTCCCTACCGACATAACCTTCGTCTTTGAAATGCTGATCTTCATAGCACACTCCCTACATTTCTGTTCAAGTTGGCCCGCAAGCTTTTGACAGAGTCTGCCATTACTACCAGGTCATCGGCATAAGCCAGACCACTTACTTGATGACCACCTAATTGACTTCCAGCCAGTTGATGCCCTTCAGCAAATGGTCCATATATAAAATAAACAGTAGTGGTGAGAAGTTACAGCCTTGCCTCACTCCTGTAACAACCTGAACCAAGAACTCATCCTACAATCAACTCTGCCTGTAGCAGCTGTCCCTGGATATCACAATCCCTCAGGATGCTTAGCATCTTCTCCCTGGGTATGCTGATGTACGCCTTCTCTAGATCAGGGGCAGATGACCTTGTAGTTCTGCCCCTTAAAACAATAACTAACTAACTTCTCTAGATCTTCAAAAAAGAAACACAACCGTCTATTCCTCTCGTAGCATTTCTCAATAACTTGACGCTTGCCAAAAACTTGAACCTGACTTCCTCATTGTGGTCTAAAACCACACTGGTTTTCATCCGTCTTACTCTCGGCCTATGATCGAACTTTCCTTTCTACAATGCCTGAGTACTCTTTACCTGGGACAATCATCAATGAAATCCCTCCATAATTATTGCAATCTTTCCTGTTACTTTGCTTATAAATTGGTGTGTTTACTGCTTTTGCCCAGTCAGAGGATACATTTCCTGAAACCCACGCCAATTTGATTATCCTATGCAACCATTCCAGCCCTGCATTCCCATTATACTTTACCATTTCTGGCTGAATATCATCTACCCCTGCCGCTTTGTGACACTATTTTATTTACCACCCTCTCTACTTCCTCGGCCGTGATTCTGTTCCCGTCCTCAATCTCCTCCTGCATAATCTCACAATATGTCACTTTGCCAGATAGGTCTCCATTAACATGTTAGACATGGTATGGAAATCAGCATTTCCAAAATGAAGGGGGATTTGATAGGGATGAAACACAAGAAGATAGAATGCCAGGTACGAGGAACTAAGTTATAGCAGGTGGAACATTTTAAGTATGTGGGCTGTGTCTTCTCTCAGGATGGTCGTGTGGGGAAGGAAATAGAGTCAAGGTATAGAAAAGCCAATGCAGTGAGTTCTCAGTTACAATCTACAGCATACTGCAAGAAAGAAGTTAGTGTAGCAACAAGACGCTTCCTACATTGCTCAGTATTGCTGTATGGAAGTGAGAGCTGGGTAGACTTGGGATATCTCGTACATAAGCTCAAGGTAACGGATATGAGGGTAGCACGAACAATAGATGTGAGTAATGGTTACAGCTGAAGTTCCTTGCTCCCTCCCACTCCCCAGCGCCCTCACTCGGGGCTTCAGTTGAACTTGCTGAGCTATATTAAGATACCTTAAGGCGCCTTGTCCACAGAAACTCGTGAGTCTGTGCACCATGAATATAGCCTAGAAATGGTATACAACCTTAAAAGAATATTGCGTTGTATTATCTCCGTAAAAAGCGATGACGACACAGAAGGTTCTGGGTTCATCCATAAATGGTGCTTTTAATACCTTGATCGAAACATTGAGAGAAGACAACGCTAAGCATTCAAATTATTTCAGAATCTCAAAAGAAACATTTGATAAATTATTATTGGTAATCCTACATAATTCTTTTAGACATGAAGAAAAACAACAAAATATGTAAAAAAGACAATAGTCACAAATATTAATGAAAATCTCAACGATTTAAATGTCCAACCATCATCATCTTCATTTCCCCTTTTCCAGCTGACACTGGATGAAGGCAAATATGGTTCCTCTGCACTTTGTTCTGTCGTTCCACCATTCCTCTTCCGACACGGTGTTCCTATCCAGGTTCCGTTTTCTAATGCTATTCTTCACCAAGCCCATCCAACGCATTCTTGGTCTTCCTCGTCCTCTCTTCCCTGTCATCCGTCGTTCCAGTGCGTGTTTTGGTAGCCTTATTTCATTCATCCGTTAGACATGTCCAAACCATCTCAATCTGTTTTGCTCCAGTTTGTCATTTAGTTTCTGTACTCTCAGTTCTTTCCGTATATCTTCATTTCTCACTCTGTCCCGCCTCGTTTTCTGGACCATACTTCTCAGGAATCTCATCTCAGCTGCTTGCACTCGGCTCTCATCCCTCTTAGTCATTGTCAAGTTTCTGCTGCATATGTCATTATAGGAACATAATATGCTTTGTACATAACTTCTTTAGCCTTAATTGGTATATCCTTATTCCATACTAGTCCCCGTACCTGTTGGTAGAACGCACTCCCGAGTTGTATTCTTCTGCTAATTTCCAAATCTAGCCTTCCATCTTCAGTCAGTTCACTTCCCAAGTATTTGAAGTGTTTCACTACTTCCAATTCCTTATCTCCAACTTTGATTACTCCTCTTCCTTCTTTCTGATCTCTACTCATCACCACTGTTTTACTCTTCTCCACATTTATCTTCAATGCCCATTGCTCAATTTTTTCATTTATTACGTCTAACTGTTCTTGTACCTCCATCTCATCGTCGCCCCAGATCACAACATCGTCTGCAAACAACATTACCTTCATCTTTGCCCTACTATACTCTTTCATTGCTGCCTTCTTGTTGTCATCCATCACCATTACGAACAATAAGGGTGACAACACACGTCCTTGCTTTAGTCCAGTGTCAACTTTAAACCATTCCGATGTCCAGACTCTTAAGTCTTCACACTACTGTAGCACTCCATGCACATTCCTTTTATCATGTCTCTCAGTTCCTTGCCTATCCCCCTATTTGTTGAGCTTTCCCAAATTTTTGTTCTGGGGATGCTATCATAGGCACTTTCTAGATCAATAAAAGTCATTACCATATCCTTCCTATATTCCCAACTCTTTTCAATGTTCTGTCTCAGAATGAAAAAGAGTTCCACTGTTGACCTGCCCCCTCTAAATCCTAACTGCTTCTCCTCTATTTGGCTTTCTACCTTTACTCTAATTCTTTTTTCTAGGATTCTCTCCATTAGTTTGGCAACATGCGAGATGATGGTGATTCCTCGGTAGTTACCACACACCTTCCTGTCTCCTTTCTTGAATATTGGCAATATTATTCCCTTTTCCAGTCTTCAGGAACTTTCTTCTCTCTCCCCACACTCCTGAGAAGTCTGTATGTCCACTGCAGTCCCACTGGTCGTGCCGCCTTGATCATTTCTATTGCCACTTCGTCGATTCCCACAGCTTTCCCCATCTCCATCTTCCTAACTGCCCATTCCACTTCTGCCATAGTAATGTCTGGTTCTTCCTCTATTTGTTCCTCCACCATTTTGGCCGTTTGCGTAACTTCTCCACATGCCTGACGTCTTGCCTTCAACAGCTCGCTGAAATATTCTTTCCATCTGTCCGTTATCTCTTGTGGTTTTGTCAAAATCTCGCCTTCTTTGTTTTTCGCGAACCCAGTGTTCACCTTTTCATTCCTTCTACTTTTTATAATTTCAAATGGCAATTTTTATCCACAATTTAAATCCTTCCTTATTTCCTGGGTGAATTCTTCCCAGTTTTTCTTCTTTTCCTCTGCAATTACTTTCTTGCAATCTCTGTTTGCTTCTATATATCTTGCTCTACTTTCTTCAGTCTTTTTTGTTTTCCATTCCTTCCAAGTTTTCTTCTTCTCTCTTACCTTTTCTTTCACTCTTCATTCCACCATTTTGTCGCCTTTTCCCATACCTTTCCTGATGTTCTGCCTCATGTTTTCTCTGCACTGTTTACAAATGCACTCTTAAACTTTTCCCATTCTTGTTCCACATAGCAGGGTGTCGAGCGATACGCGAAATGCGGGAAATATGTGGGTATTTTAGTGACCCGGGAAAATGCGGGAAATGTACGGAAATTCCCATTTGATACGGGAAATCTTGAAAAGTCTCATAATGCCCGACTTCTTAGCCTCCGAACTCTCTGTAGAATCCTCCCGCTCAGCCTTCTATTTCGCCTGCAAGCCTCGCTGCCACTCGCAATTTGCGCCACCCATAGAGCGCTAAGCGGGATGAGAACCCAGCAAACTCTGTCACCGCGCGTTTTGACAGTTGGCGGAATAGAGCCACGGCTCGACGTGCTGTTGTCTGAATTAGTGACTTCAGCAAAAACGATCTCACAAGCTTCGTTAAAATGATACTGATTTTGTATCACAGCATTGCAGCTCCAGAGAGAAGTTTCTCCCTGAACAAGGAGTGCATGATCGTCAATCACAAAGAAGCAAGTCTGATTGGCATACATACTGTTCAGGATGCTGTGATGGCAGCTGGTGGAGTAGAAAAGATAACCGTGAGCAAGAGTCAATACTGCAGGAAACTCCTACGCCGTGTTAAAGGAAGCAAAACCGGTGCGAAACCAGGAGGAAAAGGAAGCGACGGCTAAGGTGGCAGTCGACAGAAAAGCCACGAAAGATCTTCAGGAATTGGCAAAAAAGAAGAAGAAGAAGATATTGAATGACGCCCGTTCTGAAACAGAGAAAATTGAAGAGCAGATGAGTTCCCTAGAGAAGCTTTAAATTAATAAATCCTTGATTATTGTTTGTTTTATCTTATTTTGTGTGACTAAAGTTCCTAACCACAATCTAGTATTGACAAAGTGACTTATTTTATTTTGTGTATGACTAACCTACAGTTCCTATTCAGAAATTAGTACTGTCAAAAGAACTTAATTTTGTGTTGTGTGTAACTGAAGTTCCTAGTAACAACCTTGTATTTGTCAAAGTGACTTATTTAATTTCATTGTGCATTATTTCATTTTCTATTACCTACTTTGATAAAATAAATCTAAATTAAAATGTATTCGCGGCTTGTGGAATTTCACTGTTTTTAGCCTTTCCATGGTCTTTGGAGAAAACGTATGGCTCTTCTTTCGCAGGGGAGATGCACATACCAAATGGTTTTAAAGTCTGTGTAATCACTCACTGTAAATGCGTAACACATGCATAATTTTCAAAAACTACAAACAATATCTTACAGCTCTCGACATTTTACTATCTAAAACCCGCACCAACATGTGGCTACAAAATACACCACACAAATGACAGAATTCTTGTCGTTTGGGCAGGCATTGTTTCAGTCGCTTGTTAACCACTGTCTGTGTTGGATTTCCTTTCACTGTCATTGTTTCGTTACTTTTACTTCACTGAAGTTCGACCCGAGGACTGGACACATCCCGTACAGCATGTACAGAAAGAAATACACTGAAGGCGTCCTGGATATCGCGGTGGATGAAATGATTGTTAACCTTGGCAATTCATCAAGCTCTGACGAAAATGATGGTGGTGGTGATGATAGGGACAGTGAAGGGATGGAGGGTGTCAAAGAAACCCTTGCCAAGTGACTGAGGATAATTTATTTATTGGTGTCAGTTCGCTTGCGGCAGTCGATAATAGAGCACAAGCTATTGTTTCCCGTCATAGTGTTCAAAATACCTGTCATTCAATAACCTACACCTCGGCAATAATATCGCCACAGAGCGGCTTTTTTTAGTTCTCTGTGCTAAATAGGCTATGTCTTTACCTTAACTTCACTTTTGCTTTATCACGAAAGCTAATATTAACCGTAGAGAGTCGCGATTCATTGAGTGTGCATGGTGTATCTGTCAACTACTGTAGTAAGCTGTGGACGACCTCTACTCAGGCTCTTGTTTCATGTTCAAGGATAATCATTGCATGGTGAGTGTTTTTATATTCATTAGCTGTGGAGTACTTGCCCTCTTCGTCGTATTTATTGAATTGAATACCGATGATAATTTATTTATTCATCTAAGTACCGTATTTTTCTGTTTGAATGTCCTCGGCGTTGACTCGGGATCGACTTTTAAAATATATTACGTATAATTGTACAGAAATAATGTCTGAAGTGTAGCGCTGTGTATTATTCTAATCAGCTGATTTACAACAACACTAAAAACTTGCCAACACAGCTCAGCTGTTCCAAGCTCCCGACATATCCTTTGTAACTTAGTGATGGGCTGCAAATGGACTCTCGAAGAATCGAGTCTGGAACCGTAAAACTCGAGATACTAGAGTCCGGAATTGAGGCCGAGGATGCTGTCGGTGTTATCTGTGAACCATATATGGAAACAACACGATGTCGGTAGGCCTAGGCCAAGTATTGTATTCATTTCCCATTAAGGCACAGTGATATAATAGAATATTCAAAACTGAAAACCGGCAAGAAGTGGACTGATGAACGAAAGAACGCACTACACTAAAGAGAGATTTCCTTCCATGTGATCATTTGCTAAGCAGTTGGCAGTTGATAACGCTATGTATACTTATCAACATCTTTGGTTGAGTGGTTAGCGGTGCTGAATCTCACACGGCGGGCTGGGGATTCGATCCCGGCGAGGAGGGTTTTTTAACTTGATTTTTATTATATTTCTATTTTCATTACCGGTACTCGGTCTTTATAATATGAAGCATAGTGTGCATTTTGCAAGCGATTTCGCTTGTAAATTACTAGTGTTCTAGCCTCGCAAGTTTAGCGAGTGTTAGGAATTTTGCCGCATTGTGCCAGATAGTGACGTCACCGTGGAGAGTCGAGTCCTTCGCACAGGTTGCTCGTTCAGACTCTGAACCGCTAGGCTAGATTCTCGCGAGTCCAAGAGTCACTCACGCACATCACTACGGTTCACGTTCTTTCCTTCGAAATACAGGGTGCAGGTGAGAGGCATGCTCAGAATTCTTGCCGTGTGGCGGTTAGACGTAGGGCCTTGTTATGTGCCGACCGTGGGTTGTGTAGAGGAAAAGCGGGTCAAAGTGACAGGAATGCTGTCAGTACCGAATGCGCGGGGTTAGCAATAATGTATTTGTCCCATAATGTACGCGTGTAATGGTGGACACACCTCCATTTTTACTAAACAAGTCGTGATCTAAAAAGGGATAGTGGGTGGGTAACATCTATTACTACATAACCCCCAAAATTATTATTCATTATTACAAAGGGTATTTTGACTATTTTCAGTAGTGTAGAAAATTATATCGCCTTGTTCTGGGCTCCTATACTGTTATGTTACCGTAACATACAATTCAGTCACTTCCCGTAAACATTTATTATGTGACACTCCTATTCTCTACTCTCTCGACCCTCCTCAGTAAAACAGTAATTTATATCAGCTCTCCTCAGGTAAACGGTATTTTATTTGTGTTCGTAGCATCTCATCCCATCTGCGAAAGTGTTCACTCGCGCCCACGTGCATTGCTCACGCTACGGATTAGGCCTAAATCTCGCCATCTCCCGTGGGCTGCGGAAGTATCTCCAAAAATGCAGTTACACTTACGCTAGAAAATCTTGATTCGCGCTTTAAGATTCATTTTTCAGCCATTCAGTATGCAAACTCTTGTCTTAGTGAGTTCTAAAATATACGGGAATTTGGTGGATTTTCGTATGGGAAATATATGGGAATTTAAAAACGGTCATGGCTCGTCGCCCTGACATAGGTAATATCCGTCCTTGGTATCTGTTCTTGCAATTCTTTCTTAAACTCTTCTGCAACCTCCTTTTCCTTTAGTCTCCAGACCTTAACCTTTCTTTCCCTTTTTCCTGGTAATCTCGTGACCTTTCCTACTTTTAGTTTCGCTACCACTGCCCTATGGTCTCCTCCAAAGGCTTCCTCTGGCATGGCTGTGACATCCATTAGCTCTTTCCGATGTCCTTTTTCGACTAATACATAGTCTTATCAGAGTTTTCGTTCTTCTATCTCCCCATCATACCTCGTTATCTTCTGACTATTTTTCTTTCTGAACCACGTATTCCCTATAATTAATTGGTTCTGCTGACAGAAGTCGATTAAGAAATCCCCTTTTGGATTCTTACTGCCATAACCATATGGTCCCAAACTCTCCTCTCTTCCTTGTCTGTCTCTTCCCACTAGTGCATTCAAATCGCCCATTACCATTATTTCCATATCCTCTATATATTTTTCCACATCTTCTAGGAATTCTTCTAAGTTCTCTTCTTTATTCCCCGTTTGTGGAGCATATACTTGAAACAGATCTTGTGTCCCTGTCTGGAACTGTATCCTGTCACTTATCTTCTTCACCTCCTCCTCATACTCTAGGACATCCTTTCTTATAATCATTCCTATATGTCCAATGTCAAACTAAAACATCTTACTAGTAACTGCCTTTAAATGCAGTTTTTAATGCATTTTTAAAAAGTTGTAAATCTATTTATAAAATATTTTTTACAGTCACCAAATATTTTAGGAATGCGTATTTTTCAGAAAATTATTTTATAGTAGCCTACAGTATCATCAATTAAAACACTGATAGTCAGTCTGAAAGACTAGACTTCATATCATTTTAAATGCGTGAACTCAAAGTCCGTTAGCAAGTGCAAACCAAGGTCAAAGGATGGCGTCACGCATGGGGAAAGGAAGAAGATCAAGCAGTACTATGACGTCACGCACCTCAGTGCAATTCGTCCCGTCACCGTAACGTAACGCCAGATCCCAGCGAAGTCGACATAATCATTTAAAATGATAAAAGCACACATTGTTACCAATCTGTTCGTTTTTTTAATACTTTTTATGAAAAATTGTGATCAAGGAACGGAAAAACTCGAGGTAAATATTGATCAACTTGTCGTAATTCAATTAGTTTTATTTAGAAGACAATTACTGAAGAGGTGGCCGAAACTGGTATAATGTATTCAATTTTTATTATTTATTGACTAATGTGGATTAAATTTAGTAAATACTTCCGGTATTTTACTGCTGATTATAACGTCAAATAGGAAACCTTTTTAATATGATTAATTTCATATCATTACGTAATTCCAAAAAGTCCGAAACATTGGATACAGTGGACGCTGGGGAAGGAACTGAAGGTGATGATGTTCATTCATAAATGGAGAAACTTTGTAAACCGCAACACTGGTACTACTTGAGGCTTGTAGTGCTTGGTATCCACGTGATGCATTATAACCTTGTGGTGGAATGGTACTGTTGTTTCGTTTGTACTTGATATTCCTAATCAGTTGCAGGACTTCAAATTGAAAGTCGACAATATGATCATCGTGGGATTTGTCTACAGTTGGTGCTATACCCCTAAAGAACGACATGATTCTGCTTTGTCCCTGTTCAGTTGAAGCATCAATGATAGTCATTTAGGTATTAGGAGTCATCTTTGAAAGCCTTTGTCTGGAGCGTGGCACTCTATGGAAGTGAAACTTGGACTGTTGGAGGAGCAGAAAGGAGGAGAATTGAATCGTTTGAAATGTGGTGTAACAGGAGAATGTTTTAGATCAGATGTGTACATAGGGTTACGAATGAAGAGGTATTAAGACGAGAGTGGGAGAGGAGAGATGTTTCTAGCGACTGCTATTGAAGAGAAGAGATAGGTTGGTAGGGCACATACTAAGACACCCAGGAATAGCAAAGTTAGTTATGGAAGATTCGAGGATATGAACTGTAGGGTGTGGTAGCTATGTAGATATAATAATGTTATTGGTTTAACGTCCCTTTTAACTAGTGCGGCTTTTAGAGACGCCGGGATGCTGGAATTTCCCGAAGGGGATCTTTAACGTGCCAACGGCTCCCTCGCAGTTGCGCACCCTCAAATGCCAGCTGACTGCGCCAGGATTCGATCCTGCAACCTTGGGACCAGCAAGCAAGAACGTTACCACTGGGCCAGTCAGCTATTTATAGATGAAACAATTAGCTCAGGACAGGAGAGCATGGAGGGCTGTATCAAACCAGTCCAAGGATTGAAGACTCGAACAACAATGTTCATTCGTAACTCGTTCGTGGATCAGCGTAATCCGGAATTCTATATCAATGCCGAGTTCTGCACTCATTTTAGCGCTACGCTCGCTGTATGTTCTCCAAACACTCACTGACTAATAACAGTGGATTTGCCGGCACGTCTCTACATGTCTCAGTGTGCAAACGGCACACCGTCCAGCTGCCGTCTCTACAGTGGGAAGCCGGCACTGCACCTCGTGGTTGGGACGGTAGATAGCTCGTGGACAAGCTCTCGTATGAAATAATGTATCACTAACGTTCCGACCAATGTGCCGGAACGGCGAACGGCGAAAATTCTTGTCATGGACAAGGGGCCTTACTCAGTTGCTTTGACGTGCCACCGGAAGCGGACCTTGGAAGTTAGAGTATGCCTCGCTCGTGTTGACAGGTTTCCTGTGGTTGTCTCAAACTGATTTGGAAATAAATGCCAGTTTAGGAAAGGACAGTGGGGTATGAGAAGGTAATAGTTAAGTGTGGTGGGGATTTGGAAGCCAATAGAAATGGGAAAAACTGTTGGAATTCCTGTGCTAGCATGAGAGCATCTGTTGCTAACTTATTCTGTAAGCATAAGGATATTCAGTGATACATGCAGGAAGGGAGGGCACCAAATTCATAATAGATTATGTTATCACTGACTTGGAATTCAGAAAAGCCTATTGGAGGTTGTAGATTATTTGAGGATTTTCTCGATTCAGACCCAGATGCATATCCAAGAAATTTTTAGATAATTTTAAACAAAGATATTTACAGTGTCAGTTCTTTCCCAGCAAATGCATTAATTACTCACTAAAGTTTTGGTACAAGCTCACATTACCATCTTGGAATGGTGCCTTGATTGCTGCTATGCCCCATCTAGGGCATAAGCATATCCAAACTTGCATTACCAATATAAGTGTCACTTCATAGTTGATGTCATTCATTTTGACTGTTCCTTTATGTACATATTTGTTCTGCTTTCAGAAAAATATGTTGTCCAACTCCATGGAAAATGTGTGGACACTGCCCTGAAGGTGCCTTCTCCTGGTGGTGATCCAAGATCAAAGTTGTAAATGGAATATTTAAGTAAGAGTAACGTAGAAATTTATTTTATTTTATGGGTATTTCTCTTCCATCTGGTTACTGTATTTTAAACTATCTGTATTACAGATGAAACAGTGATGCATAGTGGCACCCACCTCTATTTCTGAACTGGCTAAGCCACATTCATGGAGAGGTTCTGAAATACAGTAGGTTCAAATCCCAGTGCTAACAGCAGAGAAGCTGGTCTTTCACTGAGTCGTCATGTCTTATGTGACAAGCACATGGTTAGATTGTACCATCTCTCTCGTATTAGGACATTGTTAACAGTGACTACTACAGTACTGTACCAGTAATACTTTTCTCATGAGAAATAATAGAATAACGAAAAAAAATACAAAATTAATCTGGCCGAGTACTGTACTGTTTGTACTGAATCAACTTATAAATTAAAGGAAGGTAAAATGAAATGTATATTGCAAAAATCACGGAAATTAACTGCATATGACCCCAACACTTCTGACTGCCATTCAAGCTCAACAATGTACAGACTAAAACAGTTAACACTGGTTCAAACACAGAAGCTACTTTGCCGCCTAGCAGAGCTCGCCATGGCTAGACCCAATTCGCTACCTGCTTACCGTCAGCACAGTACGTAGCGAAGCGCTGAAGGTCGAGAGGTTTAACAATCAATACCTACCATTATGGTCACATTCTTAGAAGCAAAATATAGTAAGATCCCCGAAACTTTGTCTTCGTTATAACAGGGTGTTGCTAAAATTACTTTGTCGTTGTAATGAGGGGTAATTAGGAAATCAGCCGGAACCATATAAAATTATCACTGTACCCGGCTTTATCTTTGTATCGGTACTCGTTGAATGGAGGTTTGATAAATACTTTCAGGCTTTCAAGCTGAGACATGTGTTTTATTGATGTCATTGTTTAACTCTCTTATAGCCTGCTATCCCTGGCCGCACATCTCCGAATGCTACAAAGAGAAAAGAGAAACCCTGGTTCCCCCCTACTGCTAAAGGTTAGATGGTTCTAGATGTGTTACAAATAATTACTGCATCTCACTCTGCACAATATGTAGTTTTTTCGCATTGAGAAAATTCTCAATAAAGATTATATTATTATTATTATTATTATTATCATCATAATCCATCATTATTCATCATCATCGGCAGCTGTTGGTGGAATGACAACAATGCCAGGCTGTCCTGGGCTTGGTGGACGAATCGGTCCAAACTCCATAAGAAGTCCATGAAATCCCTTACCGTGGTTTCCCAACTGCTTCCTTCTAACTCCTTGGCAAGTTCCATTCATTTCTTCTCTGTATAACTCGTCTTATAAGGTTGGAATCAAGAAATGCATTTGGCCATTAAACCACCCAGCAAATAGATCCTTGGCTCCCCTTGAAATGGGAACAATGAGGAATAGACATACATTTCATTATTGAGTTAATTATCTGTTGTACGGTATTTACTGATTCACAATAATTTCTTAAATGCTTATGCAGTTATCAGAAACGCCCCTATATCCAATCCTGAGTATATTTGTGTTAGTTTCCATGCTTACTAATTTTGAACCTGTTCAATTTTTATCAAACCGGTGACTAACTCTTAAATGCTACAAAATGCATTTCTTTTTTTTTTCAAAATTAAAGTGCTACAAAATCAATTTCAAAATGCTGTTTTCTCATATCTTTAATAATGGTCCACCTGTTTGAGAGATTAGTGCCGGCGGCCAAGATGGGAACCATGCGGCATGCTGTAGCCTTGCACTGATGAGGACGCACGCAAGTCCAGCTGCACTGCTAAGCACAAGTTACCATGGAGAGGACTAGAGCCGAGTCATAACAGGCTGAAACACTTATAAACTAACACAAACACGTCAATCACATAGAAATTGGTTAAAAATTAACACAGAATTTTAACAAATTTAACTTTGGATTGATTTTTCAGAGGTCATGTTGTGCTGAATGGTAACTTGTAATATGGGGTATTTGTATTTAGTAAGTATATTTGTGTCATATTTGTGGAAGCTTTGATAATTCCCAGTTTATAAAGGAGTTGAACTTGGGAACAAGGTAGTTGCATTAACATATTGTTAACATGAATGTACACTCGGAAACCACAGTCAGTTCCCGTGTAATCAGACTATAGATTAATTTAATTAATTAAATACTCCATTTTTGTAACGTTACTCTTAAGGCTCGCAGATTGTGGTCACCAATCCACACTCTGTAAGCACTTAATGTCACCCCAATACCAACCCAGATGGAGACCGGAGTGAGGGTGGTTGGGTTTCCGCCAAGGCGGTGGGCGGGAAGGCTTCTTGGATGAGGGTTGGCCCAGCTAGGACCTTAAATGAAGGATAAGATTTGCAAAAAGGTATTAGAGGTTCAAAATATATTTTGCATATATTATTTGAAAAACAATAATTTCAACCAAAAAAGAAAGTTTATGTTCGACCCTGACTATTATGTGTTAGAAAACTATATCATAATGATGGTCATTATAACACTATTTTTCATTATGAAACAGTTTCTCCCACCAATCACAGCTCAAGAAACAGTTGTTTGACCAATTAGATAAGGTTAGCATCGCACCTGCGTGGAGTTCCAAGGCCTTCTGAACTGCGTTGCCTAGTGTCATAGTGGAGAAATCGAGAAGGCCATGGTCAAATACAAGGCATTCTCTGCGTCTCATGCGCTCTGTTCAGTACATAAAACTGGCGAAATGTCGACAGATATTTATGAATATTTATCTTCGAACATAAAATAGTTATAATAATTATCGTCAAACATAAACAGTCGTATGCAACTCACCTATAATGGTAATTAAGACACTCATATGGAAATTATAAAGCGTACTCATGTCTTAATTATAGCCATTATAGGCTCGTTGCATAATGTACTATTAAAGCACAAAGGGAATTTTACGTAATATACCTTAATAACTTGCACTAAATTGAAAACTTAACCTGATATCTAAACTAACCTAAAGGATCCTCCCTAAACTAAATGCTCATAACAATGTATTCAAAACCATCCTAACTTAAAATCTAACACAATGAACAAAAGCGAGCAACTTCGACCAAGAAATTCTACCACATCTCGACACAAGAATCAGAAAAGGAATACAATAAAAAAAGAAAAAATACACAAAAGGAGATATAGCCTTCATGAAACAAAATATTCATTAGAACATATCTAATTCCTATCCCACAAAGACTTAGTCTTCCTTTTGACAACCACATGCAAGTAAAAGCAATTTGAAATGGAAACCAACATTAACCTTCGAAGATTCGCAAGTGAGAGAACCAAATAAAATTAATCAATTGACATAGTGAAGTCTGCTTGTAAAAGTATAAACAAGGCTTACAAAAAATGGCTCCAAACAAATAATAGTAGAGTCCAAGAGGAAATTCATGGGAGGAATTTGGAGATAAATTAGAAAAGTTGGGTCAAGTGGCAGGAAAATCTCTCTGGAGTGTTATAAGGAATTTTAGAAATGAGCATTGTTCTGGGTAATTAGGGAATTTCATTGTAGATACCAAGGAAGCACTGGGAAGATGACAGGAATACTATGAAAACTTGCTAAATGTTAGTGGAGTCTTATCTGGCAAAGTGGCAAATTTTGAGATTATGCAGGAGAATGAGGATGGGAACATGATTACGGTTGAGGAAGTAGAGAGGGTGGTAATTAAACTACAGTGTCACAAAGTGGCAGGCGGGGATGAAATTTGGCCAGTTTAGTGGGAAACCAGGGCTGAAATGGTTGCATAGGATAATCAACAAATAGTTCTGTGAAGAACTAAATAGCCTATTTTCATATATCCTACTTATATTAATTGCCTTTATCAACATACAAATTTTCAGTTTGATTGCTGTAATAAATTCGTAGATATTGAGAACCATCTAAATATTTTGGATGGTCACCATGTTGGATTTTTATACAGGGTGATTCACCTAAAACTTGCACTGTAAATATTTCTGAAATGGAAGGTGATATTGATATGCGGTTTTAACCTAATGAAATTCTAACCAAGGGCTCGTATTTGTAGCTGATACACTGATATTTATAATTTTTAGAAAGTGGTTTTATTTACAACAATTACAATTTTTTTAAATGGAACAATACCCATTGACATTAAAAAATAAAAGTAGAACAAATTAGAATACCAATGGTGTTTTGTGCACGATTCTAGTGCAAGTAGTTTACGAGATATTGATTGTTATTCGAAAATTGTACGCACTAACAACCAAGTGCTTAGTGGCGAGGTTACGATGTTGTTATGTTTGTTGAGGTTGTGGTTTGTGCAATTGTGTACACTGAGTGCACTGCGACTTTCCAGTCAGTTATTGTGTGATACTTCAAGTAGTAGGATGTGCTTGCAGGATGAGATTTACCATTGCAGAAAAAGCCGACATGCTCATGGTTTATGGCGAATGTAGGAAGAATGCCGTTCGTTCTTGTACCGTGTACACGGAAACATATCCCATTAGACGTCAACCATCTCGGCAATTATCTGTGAACCTTTTCAATCAATTACGTGAAAGTGGTAGTATAACGCCTAGAAAACGTAACAGAGACAAACAAGTGACTGGAGAAGAGGGAGAAATTAAGGTTCTGGCTGCTGTTGCAGTAGATCCACAAATTAGTTCCCGTGCAATTGCACATGGAAGCAGCATGAGTCAGGCAAGTGTACTACGCATTCTCCATCGTCATAAGTTCCATCTGTATCACATCTCTCTCCATCAAGTGCTGCATGGTAATGATTTTGAGAATCGTGTTAACTTTTGTACATGGGCATTAAGACGTGATACTCCAGATAAGTCATGTATCTTGTTTACTGATGAAGCAACATTTTCTAATCATGGCCAAGTCAATCTTAGAAACATGCACTATTGGTCTGTTGAAAATCCCCGTTGGCTGCGTCAAGTAGAACGACAGCGTCCATGGAGTGTAAACGTCTGGTGTGGAATAGTGAACCATCACATCATAGGTCCCTTTTTCGTAGAAGGAACACTGAATTCGTGCAAGTACCTCAACCTCCTAACAGACCATCTTCCACAGATGTTAGAAGACGTTCCGCTTCAGACTAGGAGGAACCTATGGTATCAACATGATGGCTGTCCGGCCCATAGTGCACGAATTACTACAGATTATCTTCACGGATTGTTTCCAAATCGTTGGATTGGACGAAGGGGACCTGTACTTTGGCCGGCCTGTTCACCAGATTTGACTCCTTTAGACTTTTTTTCTATGGGGGAAGCTAAAAGACACTGTCTACAAGGACATACCAACTTCACCAGATGTTATGAAACGGCGTATTACTGCTGCCTGCGCTGAAATTTCCTCTGAAGTGCTAGAACGTGTGCAGCAATCTTTACATAGCAGACTGGAAGCTTGTATTGAGGCTGGTGGTCGTCATTTTGAACAGAAGCTTTGAGGGTACACTGTACTTGTCAGAAACCACAGAATTACATCATTCACATTTGTTTTTCTTTAGTTTGTCCTAGGCATTGCCCCATTGTGTACAAATAACAATATCTCGTAAACTACTTGCACTAGAATCGTGCAAAAGACATCATTGGAATTCTAATGTGTTCTACTTTTATTTTTTTAATGTCAATGAGTATTGTTCCATTTAAAAAATTGTAATTGTTGTAAATAAAACCACTTTCTAAAAATTATAAAAATCAGTGTATCAGCTACAAATACGAGCCCTTGGTTACAATTTCATTAGGTTAAAACCGCATATCAATATCACCTTCCATATCAGAAATATTTACAGTGCAAGTTTTAGGTGAATCACCCGGTATATAGGTCTTAGAGTTATGTACTATTACATGAAGATTATCGTGTAGGTGTTTTATTCAAACTTCAATCGCATGATTAGGACACTGGAAATAAAAAGGAGATTTTTAAATTTCGCTCAGGCTCCATCTTGTGATTATGAAAATAATTTAAATGAACCAAATGCCAGTGAATTAAAATTTATATAAGCATATAGCGTACCAAGTTTCACTGCACTTGGATGGTTAAATCGCGAGAAACATCCATTTGAATATTTAAATTTCGTATCACCGTCTTGTTGGATTTGTGCTCACCAGGTTATTGAACGTCCCATAGGTGAACTTATGTTTATAGCCTCTATCTACATACAAAATTCCAGTTTGATTGCTGTCATAGATTAATAGATATTGAGAAACGTCTAAATGTTTCGGATGGTCGCCTTGTTGGATTTTTATATATGTAGGCCATAGAGTTATGTACTATTAGACGAGGATTATTGTGTACATTCATTATTTAAGCGTTGATTTCGATCGCTTGATTAGAACACAAGAAATAAAAACTTAATTTTAAAATTTCGCTCAGCCGCCATCTTGAGGGTATGTACACAATTAAACTAAATAAGATGTCAGTGCATTGCAATTTTCATAGTCATTTACTGTACCAAGTTTCACTGCGTTTGGATTGTTAAGTAGCGAGAAAAGTCTATTTAGATGTTTCAACTTTGCTTGGCCGCCATGTTGGTTTTGTAGTTAACCGGTTTTCGAAAGTCTCATAGGTGAACGTCTAGTAGTGCCCTTTATCACCGTACAAAATTTCAGTGCTATATCGTTAATAGTTTCGGAGATATAGAATGCTGATGAAATATTTTGCACAGCCGCCATGTTGGATTGGTGAAACTAAATAAAATTTGAAGGTCGGGGTCGGCCGAAATGGTGCTATGACCTTACCAAGTTTTATTGAAATCCGTTTAGAAGTTATTAGAAGGGGACACACACACACGGACAAAAGGTGATCTCATAAGCCTATTTTTTCATAAATGAAAATTGGCTAAAAATTGGCATAAATTTTAAGAAAGATGCCTTCTGACCGGACAAAAGCAGTCAAAGCCCCAATTTATAAACGAGGTAACAGGAAAGATTGCAATAATATTATAGAGGGATTTCTTTGATGAGTGTCCCAGGCAACATATACTCCAGCATTGTAGAAAGAGGAGTTCAAACATTGGCCGAGAGTAAGATGGATGAAAACCAGTGTTGCTCTAGACCAGGGGTCTCCAAACTACGGCCCGAGGGCCACATCCGGCCCGCGGACAGATTTTGTCCGGCCCGCGGAGAGCTAGCATACTTGAAAACTCCTTTTAGGGAACATATTTTTTTTATAGCAAATTAAATTTAGTTTACTGAAGTATTCTAATTTTATGTTGAATAATTATTAATATGACATCTACATTGATATGGTCATGGGCTAACTACTCATAACATTGTTGTAGGCTTATTGTTATTGTTTTTTGGATAAGTTGGATAAAGAAACACAGAATTGTAATGAGTAAAGACATGTATAACATGCAGACATATGAAATACTAATGAGATTTATGTAATTGAGATTTTCCACTGACAATAGTTTGTAGTTGTGGACTAATTTTACTTGTACCAATTATTAAAAGAGATTTAAGATGCTCATCAGTTAATTTAGATCTGTAAACATTTTTTGTGTACTTCATTTTGGAGAAGGTCTTCTCACACAAATAAGTAGTACCAAAAACAGAAAACAGCCCACGAGCAAATTTATGCAAATTATCAAATTGTGTCAGTGGAAGACTCTTATAAAATTCCAACAAAGATGAGTTTTGATATTTGTTCTTAATTATATCACTGCACTGTAGTTCAATCATTTCCATTTGAAGTTCCGGGGCTAGGGTTTCAATGTCAGTATCAAAAGGATCCTGAAAAATCTTAATTTGATTCGCAAAGGCATCGAAGTCCGAGAAACGAGTATCAAAATTTATTTTCAAAGCACTCAAAGTTTCGATTGCAAAATCGATAGGAAACTCAGTCTCAGTGGTGTGGCTGAATATTTCACATGTTTTAAAATGTGAAAAACATTTACTTCGTAGTTGTGATTGAAACAGTATCAATTTCTTCCAGAATGATTTGATATTAGTGTATAAATCAGGAAGATGCTGGTTTTCTCCTTGCAATCTCAAATTCAGTTCGTTCACATGTTTTGTCAAATCAACATAGAATGCTAACTTCCACAGCCATGCATTGTTTTGTAATTCAGTAAGAGGGCGATGCTTTTCATTCAAAAAAATTTCGATCACTGCTCGAAGTTCAAAAAAGCGCTGAAGGACTTTCCCACAACTAAGCCAACGTACAGCAGTATGATAAGGTAAGTCATTTTCTCCAATCTCTTCAATAAATTGTCGGTGATTCAGCCCAAAAGATCTCATAAAATTAACAGTTGATATGACTGGTTTCAGAACTTCAGACATATCCAAACATTTTCCGCACAAAGACTGTTGATGAATTATACAATGTAAGACTAATGGTTTTGAACCACCGTCATTTTCTACAGCCTTTGACACAAGAGCGACCACTCCTTTATCTTTCCCACTCATGTTTTTGCCTCCATCAGTTGTAATACATTTCAAGTTTTTCCATCGAAGGTTCTTTTGATTAATGGCCATTTCAACTCCTTTAAAAATATCTGTACCAGTAGTTGTACCATGAATACTATACATATCAAGAAGTTCTTCATGCACTTCATAGCTTTTATCTACTCCTCGAATATAAATCAACACCTGAGCAGTATCTGACACATCCGTTGACTCATCCAAGGCCAAAGAAAACCACTCAACATCTCCATTTTTGTCGAACAGTTGAGAGGATATACCTTTTCAGCGATGTTTTCTACCCTTCGAGCCACAGTGTTTGCTGACATACTGACAGTTTTTAATAAATTTACCTTTTCAGGGCACATTTCTTCGGCTGCTGCAATTATGCATTCTTTGATTATTTCTCCATCGGTGAATGGTTTTCCACGTTTTGCAATTTCAAGAGCCACACGAAAGCTGGCACGAGTTGCAGCCTCTTGTTCGGTTTTGAGTTTTGTAAATGAAGATTGCTGCGATTTCAATCCGCGCTTCATAGCTTCGAATTTTTCTGTCCGCAAACTTCCTGTATATTTTGAGTAATTTTGAAAATGTTTTGTTTCATAATGACGTTTAATGTTATATTCCTTGAGAACGGCTATGCTTTCATTACAAATCAAACATAGCACCTTGTTACTGGACTCAATTACGAAATACTGAATGTTCCACTCATCTTTGAATTTTCTGCATTCACTATCAATTTTTCGCTTCTTTTCCATACTACTAAATCACACACAAAAGCAACAATTCAAATCAAAATACTGTTACAAAGATGTCTTAAACTTAAACACGCACAAACACGTTTTAAGGAGGTACGCACTATTTTATTTCACAACAGTGTCATAGGAACTGACTTGTGGTTGCGCAACTAGCCTTCATATATATTCCAATTACTGCCATCTAGAAGTGAGTGGAAGACACCAGAACTCTCTCGAACCAACGAGATTACTCTGTACGTGCTATTAGCGCCATCTGTTAGCGATAGAAGGTACTACCTATTTCCGCTTGTGTCCACCAGATGTCGCGTCACGTTACTCCTCATGGCTCGTACTCTACGACTAATCTAGAAATTACAGATAATGACAGGAAAATTAATAATATGCAGTGTTGCCGTTTTGCGGACTTTAGTCCGATTTGCAGCCTTTTTTCAACGTTGCGTACTTTTTCGGACTTCTTTTCATCAGTGGACTATTTCACTTTTTACCACCGGCAACAATGATAATATGGTTTTGGCCCTCGGAACTTACTGGAGTAATCAGTATGGCCCTAAGGCTGGAAAGTTTGGAGACCCCTGCTCTAGACCACAGCTAGGATGTCGGGATCAAACTTTTGGTATGCGCCAAGTTATTGAGAATGCTACAAGAGGAATAGACAGTTGTGTTTCTCTTTTGTATTATAGATCTAGAGAAGGCATACAACAGAGTACCCAGGGAGAAGATGTTAAGCATCCTGAGAGATTGTGATATTGGGGGACGGCTGCTACAGGCATTGAAAGTATTTATGTTGATAATTAGGCTGCAGTGAATGTTGAACTTTTGCTGAAGGGCATAAACTGGCTGGGATTCAATTAGGTGGTCACCAAGTAAGTAGTCTTACCTATGCCGATGACCTGGTAGTAATAACGGACTCTGTCGAAGCTTGCAAGCCAACTTGAACAGAAATGTAGGGAGTTTGCTATGAAGATCAGCATATTAAAGACGAAGGTTACGTCGGTAGGAAAGAAACGCAACAAGATAGAATGCCGGGTAGGAGGAACTAGGTGGGAGCAGGTGGAACATTTTAAGTACTTGGGCTGTGCATTCTCCGAGGATGGTCGTGTGGGGAAGGAAATACTCAACGTGTGGGAAAGCCAATGCAGTGAGTTCTCATTTGCGAACCTACTATAAGTAAAGATACGAGAAAATAGCATTTAGAAATTGATTTTGTAGCACTTTCATGTTGAAAAATAGCATTTTGGAGCATTAAAAAGTTTGTCACCAGGTACAATAAAAATTTAACAAGTTCAAAATTAATATGCACGGAAACTTATTCAAACATGCGCAGGATTCGATATGATGAACGGCATAAGCATTTAATATAATAGGCTAATGTGAATTGTACATTTACTTAACTTCAGGTAAATACCATACAACGGATCTTCTTCTCCATTTCCCTTTTCCAGTGTTCTGGGTCGGGGTGTGAATCAAGGACCTCCATAATTTTCTGTCTCTCCACCACTCTCTTCCTTCTTCTAGTATATCTTCTACTTTTACCCCTCTCTTCTCTATGCTCTCCCTCACTGTATCCATCCACCTCTTCCTAGGCCTTCCCCGTTGCCTCTTTCCTGTTACTTTCTCTGTAAATACTCTCTTTGGGACTCTGTCTTCACCCATTCGCATCATGTGTCCATACCATTTCAGCTTACTGATCTCTATCTTGTCTTGTAGCTTTGGGAATCCAGTTCTTTCCCTAATTTCTGTGTTTCTGATTTTGTCTCTTCGTGTTTTTCCAATTATTCCTCTAAGAAACTTCATCTCGGCTGCCTGGACTCTGCTTTCATCCCATTTTGTTGTTGTCCATGTGTCTGCTGCATATATCAATATAGGTGTGTAATATGTTGAGTACATGACTTTCTTACATTTCTCTGGAACATCCTGGTTCCGCACCATACCTCTCACACACTGGTAGAACCCATTTGCTTGCTGGATTCTCTTACCAGTTTCCTCACTTTCCATCTTCTGTGATTATACTCCCTAAATATTTAAAACTTTTCACAACTTCTAATGTTTTCCCATCTACTTCAATATTCCCCCTACCATCTCTCTTATTTCTCATCATCACTACTATCTTACTCTTCTCCACACTTATTTTCATTCCATACTCTTCTATCTCCTGGTTCCATACATCGACTTGTTCCTGTACTTCTGTTTCATCTTCTCCCCATATTACTATGTCATCAGCAAAGAGTAAGGCCTTAGTCTCTTTACTTCCCATTTTCTGTTTCACTCGCTTATGGATTTCATCCATGACAGTGATGTAAAGTATAGGGGACAATACACTCCCTTGTCGGAGTCCTGTTTCTACATTAAACCAGTTTATTTGCCCAACCCTGGTCTTCACACTACTTATACACTTCCTGTACATAGCTTTTATCATTTCCACATCTGCTCTGTCTACTTTCTTCTTTATCAATGCATCCCAAACCAGTTGTCTTGGTGTTGTGACTGAACTTCTTGTTTATATATATATTGTGTGTTTTACTGTGTTAGTATTCCCTCCCTGTGTGCACTCAGAGTATTTTGTTGCATTGAGTTGGCAGCCCTGCTAAGACCAGCACGTCAAGCAGCTGCAAGAATGAGGGTAGTTGGCTATTGTACACTCTCCGTTGGGACATGGACAAGCAGGCGAGTCATTCCCTTACAGCGTACAAGGCCGTACGCTTTCGCGGTATCATAGACATGCCTTATGGAGTGTTTAATATTTATTGTGTTGTATATAGTTGTGAATATATCTACAGTTCGTTCCATGCGTTGTTTTTATTAAGTGTGTTTCGGTACCGGTATGTAATTCCTTGCTTTGTGAACCTGCACCACCGCCACTAACATGCTACCAGAGAAATTGCATCCCCAACGCTTGGTACACTATCATATGCCTTCTCAATGTCTATAAATGTCATCACTAAATCCTTCCTGAATTCCCACCTTTTCTCCATCATGTTTCTTATAGTAAAAATTAAATCAAAAGTTGATCTGTCTTTTCTAAATCCATGTTGTTCTTCCTCCATTTCCTTTTCCACTTTCATCCTCTTGTCTGCCCTCAAGTATCCTTTCAAATATCTTTGCTACATGCAGGATGAGGGTGATTCCTCTGTAGTTGTTACATTCTTTCTTATCTCCTTTCTTGAATACTGGAATTATTAGCCCTTTACCCCAGTCTTCTGGTACTTCCTTGTTCTTCCATATCACTCGAAATAGTCTGTACAACCACTGCATCCCTACTGGTCCTGCTGCTTTTATCATCTCCACAGCTACCTCATCCACTCCTGTTGCTTTACCACTCTTCATCTTCTTTATGGCTCTTTCTATTTCTAAAATTGTTATATCATCATCTTGGGTTTCTTCAGTCATTTCTTTACCTTCTTCAACTTCCACTAATTCTTTGAATTTGATGTTCAGTAATTTATCAAAATATTTTTCCCATCGCTGGAGTATGTCTTCTCTTTGTGTCAAAATCTGTCCTGTCTCTGTCTTTACAAATTTTGTATCTTCTCTGCTTTTTACTTTGTTTCTAAACAATCCATATAACATCTTCTTACTTCCTTTAACATCTTCCTGCAGACTTTCTGTAAAATCATCCCAGCACTTCTTTTTCTCTTCCTGTACAATCCTGTGGCATTCTTTCTTTGCTTCTTGATACTTTTGCCTTTTCTGTACATTTTTGCCTACTTTCCACTTCCTCCGGGCTTTTTGTTTTTCTTTCACTGCCTCTTTTACTCTGTTATTCCACCAAGGTGTCTCCTTTTCCTTCTTCATACCCGATACTCTACCACATATATCTTCTGCACATTTTACAATTCTTTCTTTGAACTTTGCCCATTCCTCTTCCACACTTCCTACCTCTTCTTTAGGGATCAGATCTTCTTAGAACTTTTCCTGTACTTCCTTTTCCTTTAATTGCCATACTTTTATTTTTATTTCTCTTGTCTCCTTTAACTTGACTATCTTGCCCAACCTTAATTTAGCTACAACAATTTTATGATCCCCTTCAAAATCGTCTCTGGGCATAGCTGTGACATCTTCTAGTTGTCTACGGTTAATTAATGGATATTTAACTAAATAATGAAATGTACGTTTACTCCCTCATTATTCCCTTCTCATTGGGGGCCAGGGATGAGGTGCATTGAATTTCTATTTGCCGGATGGTTTAACACTTACCCTGCTGATGCCTTAAATGTTGCTCCTCACCCCTGTGCTGGCTGATTTCCAGAATTTATGGCTATGCTCAGAATGGCACAAACTGAATGTGGTTTGAGTTGAAAATAAATTGAAAAGTCCGTTCGATTTCCGAACCCTTACACTACAAATTTAATTAAAAAATCCGACACGATTGAAAAAAAAACTATAATGTAAAAAAAAATTAAAATAATGCCGTAAACAGATGTTGCGCGTGCTCTCGTCCTGGAACGAGCGGGCGCGCTGTCAGAAGTAGAAGGGAGAACTGTCTCTTCGGTTGCGTCAGATTCAGAATCTGTAATGCGAATTATAACCCCAAATATATATACTAGTATTCTTACTATTACATCATACAGTGAATCTGCGCAAAGTGAAGACCAGAATATTCGGTGGAACTTTAAAAAGGCAGACTGGGAAAATTTCAGAAACAAACTTGAAACTAAAATGTCGGAAATTGATCTTGATGCACCTCCTAACATCATCCTGAATAAATTTACTACAGCCATAAAAGACATAGCCAAACTGTGCATACCCAGAGGTGCCCAAACAAAATATAAACCTTTCTGGTCAGATGAATTGAACAATCTTAAGTCCGCCAGAGACAAAGCAAGAAGAACAGCTGAACTTACTCAGGATCAAAATGATGTATGGAAATGGCGACAAGCAACAGGAAAATTAAAACAAGCAATAACAATATCAAAAAGAGAATCTTGGAACACATTTTTAACAACAGTTGACTATAGGACAGACAGCAATAAAGCTCTCGAACTTATCAATTCTCTTAACAACAAACACGTAGTCACTCCTTTGAATCTTATTATGTTAAATGATAAGGAAATTACAGACTGTCATAAAATAGCAAACCACTTCTGTAAACATTTCACTTCAATTAGACTATCAAAACAGAAAAAGAAAAAAGACAAGACTCTCAAAAAAAATAGTCAAAAAATTCATGAATAATAATGCAGATGATATCTTTAACAATAAATTTTCAGTGGAAGAGTTAATGTTAGCAATAAAAAACACACAAGTCAGAAAACAACCACGAACAGATGAGATATTCCCAGAATTCATAAAAAATCTAGGTCCATCTGCTCTCAACATACTGCTACACATATTCAACAAATTTTGGACATCAAATGATAACCTACCTAATGACGGGACTAAAGCAACCATCATTCCAATCTTAAAACCAGGCAAGCCAAAAAACCAAGTCCCCTCGTACCGACCTATAGCACTTACCTCCATTCTGGTAAAAATTCTAGAAAGGATGATTACAAATATACTCAATTGGTACTTGGAAACAAAATCTCTTCTATCAGAAGAACAAGCAAGGTTTAGACAAAACAGGTCCCCCTCCCACCAAATAATGAGATTTACACAAGCTGTTAAAGAAGCCTTTAACAAAACGGAAAGTGTTCTTGCAGTTTTCATCGATTTTAAAGGAGCCTATGATACTGTATGGCGAAACATGCTGCTAAAGAAACTTATCAACTTCAAAGTAAAACTGGTTTTCAAGATTCCTTTCACAAAGAATGATCAATGTTCGTTACAACAACAAAACTTCAGGTTGCAAGCAATCAAAACTAGGCCTCCCACAAGGAGCTGTATCAAGCACAACTTTATTCAATGTGTACATCAACGATCTTCCAAAAACAATAAAGAGAGTAGGTAATGTGAATATCAGCATGTTTGCAGACGATGTTATCATTTGGACCACAGCACGTAACAGCCCAAATCAGCAAATGCTTCTTGAACACAGAATGAACCAGGCACTTATAAAACTCAAAAACTGGACTGAAAACAATAATATGGAAATCAATACTTCCAAAACAGTATACCAGTTTTTCTCCCTGAGACACCACAATCCAACTTTTAGTCTCAAATTTAGTAATCAAGACCTTCCAAAATGTGAAAGTACAAAGTACCTAGGTATCATCATGGACAAAAAGCTGAACTGGACCAAACACATAAAACATATGGAGGATAAGGTAAGCAAATGGATGAAATTACTGAAGAGACTAGCAGGGGCTACTTGGGGGAGCACTCAAGACACACTCAACAAAACCTACAATACTTACATCAAACCTATCATAAAATATGGCAGTGAAGTACTCTCTACAGCACCCCAGTCAAACATTGATCGTCTCGAGAGGTGTCAGAATAATGCCCTACGAATCATAACAGGTGCAATAAAAACCACACTTGTAACCGCCTTGCAATTATATACCCACAACTTACCAATAGAAGAAGAGATGAAACATCAAACAGCCAATGCATATCTCAGTATACAAAGACTACCTCAAATAACATGGATCAAAAAAACAGTTTCTAGCCCCAATCTTAAAGCACAAAAAGATCCCTTAAGCCTCGCCAAAGAATACATCAATAAGAGCAATCTGCAAATAAAACTTGAACCACTCTGTATGCCAGTCAGCCCCATTGAATATATACAAGTGACTACAGATCTTACTTTGTTAGAAGAGGTCTGCAAGAAAGACTCTTCACCACAAGATCTAAAACAACTGGCCCTCTGTACAATAGAAGAAAGATATCCATCTAACCAATGGCTAAAAATATTTACAGATGGCTCACAAGACAAAGAAAATAGAACTGGAGCAGGAATACATTCATCTCTCTTCTCACTCTACTTCCCAGTAGGCCAAAACAAACTTTGATGCTGAGATAAGAGCAATTTCACATGCACTCCATCAGTTACTAGGCAGAAACATTGATTATCAAAAATGCGTTTTCATTACAGATTCAAAAGCAGCCATCCAAGCCATCTCGTCAAATTATAAGCCCCAAAATAAAGAACTTAAAGAAATTTTTTGTATGATAAAAACCCTTCAAAGACGCCATAAACAGATCTCATTTCAGTGGATCCCTTCTCATGTTGGAATAGCAGGCAATGAAGAGGCAGACAGATTAGCAAAAAAAGGTACCACACTACAACAACCTGTCAGTCAGACTGATTTTATGTCAGCAAAAAGGATCTTGAAAAATACTATCAAAAACAGGTATGAAGAAATGGCAAAGAAAACAGCAGAAACCAAATTATGGAAAGACATTGATGCTAAATGGGATCAATATAAATTAACACCAAGAAGAGGAGCTGTAGCCTTCTTCAGACTTAACACTGGCCACGACTGCCTTGCAGCTCATCTGAAACGAATCAACATCCTGAGATCTGAAGAATGCACACTTTGTCACGAACCTGGAAGTAAAATGGATAAGGGGCACCTGCTACATTGCAACAAACTTGATGTGACTGCTAGAACTTCAGGAAACCTCACACAACTCTATTGGAACGCAAGAAAGCTGATGGATTGGAATCCGGGCTAGCCATAGGAAACAACAACATCTTATATACCAGTCATAGAATAAACTCAACGTTTTTGCGAGAGAAAATTCTGTCCACAAAGAATAAAAACAAAGGAAAGGAAAACAGATTTGACCTACTTGAACTTGCATCGCTTGCCTTCGAACAGATCGATATTCTTCCGCTGAACAGTGACATGGTGCTATCTAGCGATAGTACGTGCAACTTCATGCTTACTGGCACCCACACGCAAGTGCTAGAGCTGTAATATTACGTTCGTCTCCAACTCAAAGCGCGAGAAATCGATCGACGTAATATTACGCTCGCCGCAGTTTTAAAAAGTTATCTTCGAACGTAATATTACGGCGCCCGCGCTCTAAGTGTTAATGGTCAAATGGCACTCCTTGAATTCAACCTCATAAGACAAGTTATGAAAAGAAATGAATGGAACTTGGCAAGGAGTTAGTAGGGAAACCACACAAAAGGAATTCATAGATATCTCACAGTATTTGAACCAATTCGTCCACCGAGTCCAAGACAGCCCGGTGTTGTTGTCATTACACCTGCCACACAGTAAACTTCATAAGACGAGCATTGTCGCCTGACCACAGCTCGATTTATTCTAACAATCGGCACCTTAGTATCAGTGAACTAATACAACTCTCCGCCGGCCCTTGACATTCTGTTCATCTTGCTTGTGGAGTTAGCACCATACCGATATCACCAGCAGCTCAGGGTAATTAGAGTTGCTGCACAACACCTGATATTGTTGAATGCATGATGAGAAAATGGTCTTTGGATCTCTTCAGCATAGTTCAGATGCCCTCATCTCATGTCATGCCATACAACCAACCAACAGCACTTGATCTCAATCTTGCCTAGTGGCCGGGCTGATGCCTTTATTTTCAGAGATCTCACATTTCTGAAAGATGTTTGGTGTCAAGTTTCTACATTTCTTTGATGCCGATATTGTGATTTTAGTACGTCTAACACTCATTTAGTAAAGAAAAACAACAGGAGACTTAACACTGCTACCAATGCAACTTTTATAGATGAATGTTGACAATCCTGTGAACTTTGTTGTGCATCTTTCATGTCTACTCCAAAGTTTTAAATGATCACATTTTATCAGTCTCAAAGGTTTTCTTAAGTTAAAACAGAATATGCAAACATGCAATTACTGATATACCTTTTTGCGACTCTTGACTGACAATCAGTAAAACCGTATCCGAATTCAAGGAGAAATCGCTTGATGACATGTAACATAACCTATAACTCTCACATTGTAGAGAATACTTTCATCATATTATACAACATTCCCCAAAGCAAGGAGAACGCCTAACAAACATTATCTATTCATATCATGATACATACTTACAGTTTTATTTATAATGGTCAAATTCTAGAAATGAGGGCCGGTGCGATATAAACCAATATAAGCATAACCTTATTACTAGAGTAAAGAATAATCGATACAAAAGATTGGAATATTCCTTTTATTAGCACAACCAAATGAAACTACGAAATAATTTCTCCAAAACATTGTTTTATTGGCGATAGTCAGAGGCCATGCGGCACTAACAGCAGCCATTTTCAAATTAATTTCTACCGTATTCGATTGTTTTCATGATGTTTGTACATATCAATTATCACTGGGTGGGGGCAAATTTGGTTCCTCTCCACTTTGTTCTGTCGTTCCACCATTCCTCTTCCAACACGGTGTTCCAATCCAGGTTCCGTTTTTTAATGCTATACTTCACCGAGTCCATCCAAAGCATTCTTGGTCTTCCTCGTCCTCTCTTCCCTGTCATCCGTCGTTCCAGTGCTCGCCTTGGTAGCCTTACTTCATTCATCCGTTTGACATGTCCAAACCCTCTCAATCTGTTTTGCTCCAGTTTGTCATTTAGTTTCTGTACTCCCAGTTCTTTCCGTGTATCTTCATTTCTCACTCTGTCTCTCGTTTTCTGGACCATACTTCTCAGGAATCTCATCTCAGCTGCTTGTACTCTGCTGTCATCCCTCTTAGTCATTGTCCAAGTTTCTGCTGCATATGTCTGTCTCAGAATGAAAATGGGTTCCACTGTTGACCTGCCCCCTCTAAATTCAAGCTGCTCCTCCTCTATTTGGCTTTCTACCTTTACTCTAATTCTTTTTTCTTGGATTCTCTCCATTAGTTTGGCAACATGCGAGATGATGGTGATTCCTCGGTAGTGACCACACACCTTTCTGTCTCCTGTCTTGAATATTGGCAATATTATTCCCTTTTTCCAGTCTTCAGGAACTTTCTTCTCTCTCCCCACACTCCTGAGAAGTCTGTATGTCCACTGCAGTCCCACTGGTCCTGCTGCCTTGATCATTTCTATTGCCACTTCGTCGATTCCCACAGCTTTCCCCATCTCCATCTTCCTAACTGCCCATTCCACTTCTGCCATAGTAATGTCTGGTTCTTCTTCTATTTCTTCCTCCACCGTTTTGGCTGTTTGCATAACTTCTCCGCATGCCTTCAATAGCTCGTTGAAATATTCTTTCCATCTGTCCGTTATCTCTTCTGGTTTTGTCAATATTTCACCTCTTTGTTTTTCACGAACCCAGTGTTCACCTTTTCATTCCTTATCATCATCATCATCTTGCACAGTTTTCAGCCACTGGCCGGGTCTGTTTGGAACACAAGCCTCTCCAACGTCTTCTGTCTTCCCACCATCTCTCAGCCTCTACCCTTGTCCAGTCTTCTCCTCTCTTCTTCACGCTTTCTTCCACCCCCTTCAGCCACCTGTCTCTCGGTCTCTTTCCTTCCCACTTCGTCTCGTGTATCCTCCTGGGTATCCTCTTCTCCTCCATTCGTTTTACATGTCCATACCATCTAAGTCTAGATTTCTCTATACCATCCTGTAATGGTTCATCCTTCATTAATTCTCTGGTCCTCTCATTTCTTATTCTGTCCATCTTTGTAGCTCCAATACTGCTTCTCAAGAACCTCATCTCACTGGCCTGTATTTTGCTCTTCTCCCTTCCTTTCATAACCCAGGTCCCCGAGGCATACGTCAGGATAGGGACATACACGTCCGATATATGATCTTTTTGCTGTTCTGAGGGACATCCTTGCTCCATAACATGCTTCTCACACTCCTCCGGAATGCTTCTGCCTGTCTCCCCCGCTCATTTACTTCTCTATTGTTTCTTCCATTATCTTGAATCAGGCTTCCCAGATACTTGAAACTCTCCACTTTCTTCAGCTGTTCCCCACCAATTGTTAATCCCGTTGTGGTTCTTTCCTTCTTCCTTGTTGTGATCACCATCTCACTCTTATTTATGCTAAATTTCATCCCATATCCTTGTATTATTCCTTCCCACATGTCCAACTGCCCCTGTACTTCCTCCTCCTTGTTTCCCCAAATCATCTGCAAACACCATTGCTTTCATCTTTCCTTCCCCAATTACTTGTGCCACTCGGGTCATTACGTCATCCATCACCACATCTCTCTTACCTTTTCTTTCACTCTTATCATTCCACCATTTTGTCGCCTTCATTCCTTCTACTCTTTTTTTTTTCTCCACAATTTAAATCCTTCCTTATTCCCTGGGTGAATTCTTCCTAGCTTTTCTTCTTTTCCTCTGCAATTACTTTCTTGCAATCTCTGTTTGCTTCTATATATTTTTTGCTCTACTTTCTTCAGTCTTTTTTGTTTTCCATTCCTTCCAAGTTTTCTTCTTCTCTCTTACCTTTTCTTTCACTCTTATCATTCCACCATTTTGTCGCCTTTTCCTGTACCTTTCCTGATGTTCTGCCACATGTTTTCTCTGCACTGTTTACAAATGCACTCTTAAACTTTTCCCATTCCTGTTCCACATGGGTAATATCCATCCTTAGTATCTGTTCTTGCAATTCTTTCTTAAACTCTTCTGCAACCTCCTTTTCCTTTAGTCTCTAGAACTATCTTTCCCTTTTTTCTAGTAATCTAATGACCTTTTCTACTTTTAGTTTTGCTACCACTGCCCTATGGTCTCCTCCAAAGGCTTCCTCTGGCATGGCTGTGACGTCCATTAGCTCTTTCGGATGTCCTTTTTGGATTAATGTACATAGTCGATCAGAGTTTTCGTTCTTCTATCTCCCCATCCATATCTCATTATCTTCTGGCTATTTTTCTTTCTGAACCACGTATTCCCTATAATTAATTGGTTCCGCTGACAGAAGTCCATTAAGAAATCCCCTTCTGGATTCTTACTGCCATAACCATATGGTCCCAAAATCTACTCACTTCTTTCTCTGTCTCTTCCCACTTGTGCATTCATATCTCCCATTACCATTATTTCCTTATATACCATATATTCATCAATATCATCATTTCCCCTTTTCTAGCTGACACTAGGTGGGGGCAAATATGGTTCTTCTCCACTCAGTTCTGTCGTTCCACCATTCCTCTTCCGACACAGTGTTCCAATCCAGGTTCCCTTCACTAATGCTATTCTCCACAGAGTCCATCCAACGCATTCTTGGTCTTCCTCGTCCTCTCTTCCCTGTCATCCGTCGTTCCAGTGCTCGTCTTGGTAGCCTTACTTCATTCATCCGTTTGACATGTCCAAACCCTCTCAATCTGTTTTGCTCCAGTTTGTCATTTAGTTTCTGTACTCCCAGTTCTTTCCGTGTATCTTCATTTCTCACTCTGTCTCTCGTTTTCTGGACCATACTTCTCAGGAATCTCATCTCAGCTGCCTGTACTCTGCTGTCATCCCTCTTAGTACTTGTCCAAGTTTCTGCTGCATATATCATTATAGGAACATAATATGCTTTGTACATAACTTCTTTAGCCTAATTGGTATATCCTTGTCCCATACTAGTCCCCGTACCTGTTGGTAGAACGCACTCCCGAGTTGTATTCTTCTGCTAATTTCCAAATCTAGTCTTCTATCTTCAGTCAGTTCACTTCCCAAGTATTTGAAGTGTTTTGCCACTTCCAATTCCTAATCTCCAACTTTGATTACTCCTCTTCCTTCTTATCTCTACTCATCACCACTGTTTTACTCTTCTCCACATTTATCTTCAATGCCCATTGCTTGATCTTTTCATTTATTACGTCTAACTGTTCTTGTACCTCCATCTCATCGTCGCCCCAGATCACAACGTCGTCTGCAAACATTACCTTCATCTTTGCCCTACTATACTCTTTCATTGCTGCCTTCATGATGTCATCCATCACCATTACGAACAATATTGGTGACAACAAACTTCCTTGCTTTAGTCCAGTGTCAATTTTAAACCATTCCGATGTCCCTATTCTAGTCTTCACACTACTGTGGCACTCCATGCACATTCCTTTTATCATGTCTCCCAGTTCCTTGCCTAGCCCCCTATTTGATAAGCTTTCCCAAACTTTTGTTCTAGGGATGCTATCATAAGCCGGCCCCGTGGTGTTGGGGTAGCGCGCCTGCCTCTCACCCGGAGGCCCCGGGTCCGATCCCCGGCTCCATCAGGGATTTTAAAACTGACGTGAGGGTTGGAACGGGGTACACTCAGCCTCGTGAGGACAATTGAGTAGCTGTCTGATAGTGAGACAGCGCCCCGATCACGAAAACCAAGATTAACGCGCTGATCACGCGTCGCCCCAATATCTGCAGGCCGAATGGCTGGGCAGCGGTCGCTTGGTCGGCCTTAGCCCTTCATGGGCTGTATAGTGCCAGGGGTTGATTTGTTGATTTGATGCTATCATAGGCCTTTTCTAGATCAATGAAAGTCATTACCATATCCTTCCCATATTCCCAACTCTTTGCAATGTTCTGTCTCAGAATGAAAATGGGTTCCACTGTTGACCTACCCCCTCTAAATCCAAACTGCTCCTCCTATATTTGGCTTTCTACCTTGACTCCAATTCTTTTTCTAGTATTCTTTCCATTACTTTGGCAACATGCGAGATGATGGTGATTCCTCGGTAGTTACCACACACCTTCCTGTCTCCTTTCTTGAATATTTATATATATACCATATATTACGTTTACATAATGATTTGCCTTCAACAAAGCATATTAACAGATAACGGTGCTGTATTATGACTGTATCGTGAATAACCTCAAAAGGTTCAAATAATAAAATAAAACGAAAATGTACTGTTCACCTATTTAATGACAGTAGTAATCCAGCTATCTAGTTAAGTCTTAGAGTAATCTACCGTTTTTCAAAAAGGTTTGAGGCTTTGATGACATCTTAGCTCTGTCCACACACTTTAAAACAGAGGCAAAACCAAACTTCTAAACAACCACAAGTCTAATCAAACCACTCAGCACACACTACCAGACAGGTGTAAGGGATGACACTGTTATGATTTATGAGATGTGGAGCGTTGCAAAACAATGGGAGGGGGGAAGGGATTGGGCATTGACCTCAGAAGGAGCGCCGAAGACATGTTGTTAGTCACGTAGGCAAAACGATCGAGTAGAGGCCGCATGCCAATGATATAACGTCGTTTTTCGGGAATTCCTGACCAAACTGTTTGTCTTCCGATCGGATTTTTACACGTAAAAACTTTGAATTATCCAAAGTATAATTCGAATTAACCACGGTTTTTCAGCATGGATTGTATATAAAATGCTAGGGGACCCAGAGAAAAATTCGAATTAAAGAAGATTTCAAATTATAGAAGTTCGAATTAGCCATGTTCCACTGTAATTCATCAAGATGTTCAGAATATTTTCCCTTGGTTCTTTATTGTATGCCGTCTACTGTTCTACAAAACACAAACACAACTTTTCTACAATGCCTGAGTACACTTTGCCTGGGGGACATATCAAAGAAATACCTCTTTCCTGTTACCTTGCGTATAAATTAGGGCCTATACTAGTTTTGCCCAGTCAGAGGGTTCCTTTCCTAAATCCTATGCCAATCCAATTTTCCTATGCAAACATCTCATCCCTGCCATCCCACTATACTTGACCATTGATCCCTGTGTAGTTTGTTTACCACCCTCTCTACTTCCTCAACCATAATCCTGTTCCTGTCCTCATTCTCGTCCTGCATAATCTGCCACATTGCCAGAAAGTTTCCATGCTCATTTAGCTAGTTCTTGAAGTGTTTTGCCATCTTCCCAGTGTTTCCTTGGCAACTACAATGAATTTCCCAGGACTATCAAAAGCATTGCTCATTGCTCTTTTTCCTCCATTTCTAAGTCCCTTTATAACACTTCAAAAAGGCTTTCTTCCTGCCTGACCTAACATTTCGGATTTATCTCCTAATTTCTCCCATGTTTTCTGTGGGACCCTAGCATTATTCTTTTGGTTGTGTTCCTTTCCACTTCATAAAGTTCTCTGTCTGCTAGATTCCTTGTTTGAGACCACTTTCGGTAAGCCTTCTTTTTACTTTAACAAGCTGACTTCGCTATGTCATTCCATCAGGATTTACACTTTCTTCCTGTTTTGACACACTGTTGTCTCAAGACATGCTTTTACTGCGTCTAGTACTGCATCCCTGTATCCTGACCACTGCATTGCTATGTCCTGCAATTCTTTACCATCTACTCTTTGGAATTTCTCATCAGTCATTTCCATTCTGCCTCCTTATCCTACAGATTTTCAACCCTAATCTGTCGGCAAACATTCGCCACTTTCTATACTTTAGGTCTAACTACGCTAAATTCGCAGCAGATTTCCTAAATTGAAAGTCAGTAATGATATTGTCTGTTATTGACTTGCTTCCTCTACCCTCCCATGTTTTTATGTGAATCTCCTTATGCTTCGAGGAAGAGTTTGCAGCAGCTAATCCCGTGCTAGCAGAAAAATCAAGTCAAATTTTCCCATTGGTGTTCGCTTCCCTATCCTCACCCCAGTTGACCATTACCTGCTCCACACATCACTCAAGTGTCTCATAAAATCAATCTCCTTCATTCTGGTTCGGCTCGTACACTGAATCAATCCTGACTAGAGTTTCTGAGATTTCCAAATCTTGCTGCATTAATCGTCCATTTACATTCCTCAGAAACTGTGGTACGTTCTAAGGTTTCTCTGAATTACTGCCCTGCTCCCCACTCGGCCCTGCCTCCGGTATACCTTGTAATCTCCTACTTCCTCCTCTTACTCTCCCTTTATCTGAACTACACTACTAGAATATCCAATCCAACGAGCTTAAACATTACTAAAGAGAGGCAGGAGCGCCGCAAGACTGAAGCTTCTTGAAACTGTGTCCGCCATTTTCTCTGGAGTCAAGGGAAAGGGGGAGGAGCTATGCCATATGTTGAAGTATCAGAGCAGGGCATGTTGGAATATTAATAAGAAACATATTTACGACAAATTATGAAGTCCAATCACTTCTTAAACATACAGAATAGTTTCAAGTTACAACAATAGTGCTGTAGGCCAGCGGGTCCCAAACTGGGTTCCGCGGAACCCTCAGGTTCCACGAAGGCATCGCAGGGGTTCCACGATAAATCTTAAAAATCAAATTTTAACCTGATTTTAAAATAAAACCACACGAGGCTAACTATCAGATTGTCTCTAATGCGAAGGTAGGTGGAGTTAGTGTTATATCCATACACCTATTCGCCAACCTTAGGATTTCGTTTTATGACTTTTATCACAGCAAAATCCATTTGCCAACCGAAATAAACCTCACATGTCCGTGCCTGACTATGGAAGATCTGATTGAAATTCAATGTACTGTACCTCCGCTTTTAAAACGAAATTTGAATTAGTGCCGCTGGATGACTTTTGGGTAGGACTGATAGACGTATACCCGTCAGTAGCCGGAAAGGTTATCCGAGCTCTGCTCCCCTTCGTGTCCACCTATCGATGCGAATTAGGCTTTTCTGCTTATGCTTACACTAAAAACAAATTTAGGAGTAAGTTGAATGCTGCCCCGGATTTGCGTATTCAGCTGTCAATTTCAAAACTATTTTAAGACGAAAATGAAACAATTTCATTCATCACATAGAAATTAGATGGAAATCCAATTTTTATTGTTCTAAAATAATTATTTATATTTTTGTACTAAAATAAAGGCTTGTATGTATATAAAAAAATGTTTTCTTTGTTTCCAAACCTACTACGTCAGCGTTAGGCTATACAAAACACCCACGCAATAAGAATAGATGAAAGCAGGAAAAACGTTGTGGGTTCACAATGCTCAGTAAAAATCAGGGATATACCGTAGTTCGGGTTCCGCGGAAAGAACATTGCTTCTGAAGGGTTCCGGGACCGCAAATGTTTGGGAACCGCTGCTGTAGGCTATTTACACTGCACAATTGTAATTACTGCCCCTTAAATAGAATCAGCTTTGTTAAAACTTGTCTCACTTGCCGTCCTCTGATTCGAGAGGACTTTTCTCTGAGTGCATGATATACTCTGCAAGTGAAGTAATACTTCAATATATGCCTTATCAGCTTCACATGGTTCTACTGCAGTGAATAGGTGTTCAAAGGAAGAGAACAAACAACAGTTTAACCTTGTAAATACCTTGGTCTCTAGTTTGCGCAAGATATGAGCATTACTCCTGAAAACACATCCTGCTGTCTTACACAAATATTGAAACGTTTATTAATTAGTGCCCCATGTTGGTAGCGACAATTGTAACGTTTTGCTAGCCCCTAACTGTTGGGTGAGAAATGTAACTGTTTACCTTTGCCTAAGCTATGTTGTTTTAATGGGCGCCAAGACCTCAACGCAATGTTGAAATCTAAATTTGTATTTAAAAACGTCGAGCTCTGGCAGAACACATTCAAGACTCTATTCACTCCGATCGTGGTATGATTTGATCATTAACCCAACAAACAATTGTATCAGGAGAAGGAATTGGTCTATATCTAATGCTACCTACTGAAAGCAAAGATTACATTGTAAAAGAAATGAATTTATTATATAAAACAAGTATAGCAAAATTAATAATAATAATAAGTTTAAAATTTAAATTGGAGCGTTGCGATTTTAATATTACCGATAGAAAATTACGTGAAAACGGAGTCTGATAAATTATTGATTTTACTCTTATTCCCAAGCTATGAAGTTACTGAAATATGAAATATAAAACCAAGAGAAATGAGAGATTGCGTATTTCTGCGTCATTAGCGCTTACCACTGGAAATGCCCGAAGCCTTTCCCTCGTACTGGATGATGCTGTGAGCTTCCCACAGTCTCCTGGATGTCGTCATCTTCGTCGATGTTTGATGAGATTCTGGTAGATTAGATAATTCTATGGTCCGTACCTCGGACCCAAACACTCGTACAACCGCACTGGTTAAGTTTTACAGAAGTTAGTCCTCCAATCCACGGAACATCGGAGCGATTCCCGCGTTCAACCGTACTCGTTAAATTCTATACAGATTGTTGCTAACTCCACCGAACATCGGAGCCACTCGCACGCGCACCCATACTCGTCAAGTGTTTCACAGATTGTCCTTGTTCCACGGCGCGTCGAACGATATATGCACCTGTCGGCTCCCCCACTCTTCAGCCGACTTCAGCTTACGTGGTCTCCACTGATTGGCTGACCCACCACGCGATCTTCCCCTCCTCCGGGTCATTACACACGGCGCGGCGATGATGAAGTCGATTTCCGTTCCAACTATTTGCCTTTCCTGGACGCTGCGACCCAGGATTGCGTCATGCTTTCCGACAAGATTAAGCGTGTACTTGAATTCCCAGTGAGTCACGTCTCTCGATATACCCTAACTGACGAAAACTCCGTAAAATTCCGTAATCACATAACTTTCTATGATATTGTCATTCGTAATAATTTGCTTGATAGCGTTTTCTAAGACATAGAAAACCTATCTGTATGCTTATAATTTTTATAAAATGCTCCGAAAATATCTTAATAATAATAATTATAATAAATTAATAATAATAATAAATTAACATGAAAAATTCTCTTGGCTGAACAATTTGCCGCGTAAATAAATATAGAATGGCTTCCTACTGACTTATGCCAGTTGCATAAAAACCCCTCGAAAAACACGTTACAATATTTCAAGTCATCGGATGGATTATACAATGAGTTGCCCACATCTTTGCATTTTATGAGACCACACTTTGCGTCAATACTCATTGTCAGTAGAACATCTAAGCATTCCACACATTTGATTTTCTTCGACGCATTTCTTACAACACTACCTGCAACATATTCTACCACTTGATCACTGAATCTTTCCTGTCGACCTCACTTGGTCAACTCTTGTTCTCTTCCGACCCCGACGGTATTAGGGTATCCGAGGCCTAGGGAGTCTTTCACTTTCCCGCCTTCTTTGGCCCTTCTCTCATCTTTCCTGATACCCTCCTTCTATGAGGGGTCAGCCTTCTTTTTCTTTTCCTTTTACCTCCTGCCTTGTGCTCAAGGCCCTTAAGGAGGCCGGGTGTATGTAGCCCCACCCCTTCTGGTGCACCCTAGATAATGCTACACCCTCAGGGGCTCACGGCTGGTGAGTTCGGGAGTTGGCGACCCCGAGGGATTCCTGAGCTGGGTCCGTTTTCCCCTTTTGTCCCTTACCTTTGGGGCGGACCCTCTCCTCTCTCCCCTCTCCTCTCTCCCCTCTCCTCTCCTCTTTTCATTATATTTCCTTTCTCTTTAGGATTCCCGCACTGTTTTTGTTACTTGGTTCACCGTGTATCTAAATTCCCTTTTAGCGATTTTTTAAAGTATTTTTAATCTACGTTGCATTTTGTAAGTTTTTACGATCTAAATTACATCTTGCAATTGTTTTCAACTTCAATTGCATTTTGTAAAGATTGACAATCTAAATTGCTTTTTGGTAAGTCTTTCAATGCAGGTAGCCGGGCCTTTTAGTGAGAATTTTGAATTTCGATTGCATTTTGTAAGTGTTTTCAACCAAAACCGCATTTCGCACGAATTTTGAATCTAAATTGCATTTTGTTTGGTGGGCATTTTGCACATATTTTGATTCTTAATTGCATTTTGTGGGTATTTTGAATCTAAATACATTTTGTCAAGTATTTTCAATCTAAATTGCATTTTGTAAGTATTGTCAATCCACATGAGTCGTTTGAATCTACCGTACATTTTGTAAGCATTTTCAACTTCAATTGCATTTTGTAAGTATTTTGAATTTAAATTGCACTTTGTGAATAATTTGGATTGGAACTGGGATATTTCAATCTGAATTGCATCGTGTATTTTCAATTTCAATTGCATTTTGTAGGTATTTTGAACCTCAATTGCATTTTGTACGTAATTTCGATCTCATTTGCATTTTGTAGGTATTTCGACTACATTGCATTTTGTACGTATTTTGAACCTAGCCTTCATTTTGTGGGTATTTTTCAATCTATTCCTTTTGTAAATCTTTTCGTTCTAATTCCCTTCTGTAAGAACATTTTGTGAGTTGTTTCAATCTGAGTTCCTTTTTGTAAGTATTTTCCCTCTCACTTAATTTTCGTTCTGGTTTCCGTTTCATTATCATTTTCGCTATCACCCAGATCATTAGGGGCCGATAACCTAGATGTTAGGCCCCTTAAAACAACAATTATCATCATCATCATTGATTACTGAAAATGGAAAGGGTTTCAAAACACTCTACATAGTCAAGTTCACTTAGGCCTACATCAACATTAATTACAATAGGCTGCATAATGGGAGGACTTAGGATTAGACTGTCATCTGTCTTCACATTACCTTTAGGGGAAGGATCAATTTGAGCAATTAAGCATTTCCTATATGCAGCTTAGAATTCTACGGCATTGGGATTGTTTCTGTTTCCACCCCTACTTCTCAAACAAGAAAAGAACAGTTCTAAATGGTCTTGACTTAACTTACGAGTAAGCATCAATTTTAGAATTGAACCTGATTCCCAAACATAAGTTTCTGCAAGGCCCTTAACACTCAAAAGGTCCAAGATCAATCCACTAACAGCAATTCTTTTAGAAGAGTTGTGTAAGGATGTGCCATCAGTAAGTTTTAGATCTTTTAAATAGTCTATACATTTATCGATATTCTGACATGTCACAGCTTTATTTGACCTCCTGATAGGTGATTTTGTCCCTTTGCCCATTGGATGGCATGAATTCAGCAAATCTAGAGCTAAATCTATGACCTCAACAAAATTGATTGTGCTCTCACAATCTTTGAATTGTTAAAGTTTCAGATCCAGGCAGAATTGCATAGCATTGGCTACAGAATTACTCAGAGTTTCTGCGGCTAAAGATACCTTCATTTTCTGTCTTTCCCACTCAATATGTCTTCTCTTAAACTTATTTCCTGCATGAAGCCCCTCTGATTCTTGTAGCTCAACAAGTTTCTCAAAATATTCCCATTTAATTTTATCGCTGCCGTGAACAAGCACTCTCTTTTCTGTTAACAAATTCCTGGTCAGCTTAATTAGGTGCAGAGCACCCAGTAATGAATATACTTTGAGGATCTGCAGGATGGGGAAACCAACTCTGAGGGTTCTGCACAGCAAATTTCATACCTAACTTTTGCAAAACAGTCCTGTTTGTAGCAGTTCCATCACAGATAGTAGCAACAATCTTAATACCAGTTCACCAAATTATATTTCACTTCTGATGACAGGCCATTCATTAAACAGTAGCCCACCGGTATTTTCCAGTTCCTATTCAGGGCTGTCATCATGAACACAAGTGCCTCCTTAGCAACATCACAGTCTTCACTATTTAGATCCCCTTGCCCTAAATCAACATAACCACAGATCTGTTTCCCATCCCAAATGATGTCTTTCTTAATGGCCATCTCATCGAACATGAGAGCACCTAGAATTGGGCTAGAACTATTTTTAACATCTTCACCAATTTTTACAAAACTTTCTTCTGTAAAACCTGGACTTCCATCTATTGAGGTGGCCCAGTGACGAAGAGTCCTTGGATGTGGCAATTTAAAGAACTTCCGCAAATATCTGTATGCCTGAGCTGAATAGAAGTGAACTGTCAAAGCAAACTTCTTAACTGTGTCACTATATTCATGAACTTTCATTTTTCCATTAAGATCTATGAGCTCTTTAACCACTCCTTGAAAACAGCCCTTATGAAGATTGTTGCCAGACGAACAAAGTCTTTTCGTAAGCCCTGAAATTATTTGTTGCTGATTGTTGACTTTCAGCTTCTGTCTTCTTGCTCTCTGTGAAGTAATTTTCAATTTCTTCCTCAGTGTTTTAATCCTCTCTGTGGTAGTATCCTGCAACTTCTTCATTTTTTGAGGGCTTGGAAGGCTATAACTATGTTCATGGCTAACAACCTCAGCAGCATCTGTAAAATATAAATAAATATCCGATATGTAAGTTAGCCTAAATAAAATTATTCGTATACAAAATGTTGACTGGTACCCGTGCCACGTAGTCTACTCACATTTATTTGATGCAGCCTCTATATTTCCAGCATTACAAGTTTCATCCAATGAGCGTTTTCGTGGTGGACGTCTCTCAACGTGTTTCCTTAGTGAGTGTACTGGGGAGGAGAATATACTTGGGACGGTACTAGCCAACAGATGTCTCTGAGTGTTCACTTTATACATGTACTTTTCAAGGAAGTGGGTAGAACATAAACGACTAGCCTGAGTTGGATACCAATTATTCCTCCTCATAGCAGTTACCCATCTTTTTGTCAAATCCGTAATTTTCAACAGGAATCTGGAACAGAAACAATTCCTTCTGTTACGGTACCTCTCTTAAGTTAACAGCCCTGCGGCTGGTTTGCAGCAACTCGCCAATCTTCTCTATTCTCCGCCATCCTCTTCAATTCACGATATGATTTTGAGTAAAGGGTACCGGTTGTACTGGAGTGGTAACAGTGAAGGAAGGAGCAGCGGAGTAGGAGTAGTTGTGAGAGATGGAATGAAGGAAGAGATAAAGGGAATAAGTGACAGGATCATGAAGATCAGAGTAACTGTAAAGGGAAGAAGCCTGGAGATAGCCCAGGTATATGCCCCTCAAGTTGGATGTACAGCTCAAGAGAAGGAAGACTTTGAGGAGGAGCTACAACAGCAGTTGAATGGTCAGAGCATCATTGTCATGGGAGATTTGAATGCACATGTAGGAAGTGAAAGGCAAGGATATGAAAATGTATTGGGAGCAGAAGGATGGGGTAGCAGGAATGAAGAAGGGAGAAAGTTGCTGGATTTTTGCAAGAGAAACGGTTTAGTGGTAGGCAATTCCTGGTTCCGGAAGAAAGAAAGACACAAGGTAACGTGGTACAGCAGTGATTTAACAAAGAAATCCTTGGTAGATTACATGCTGTACGACTGGAAAATGAAGAGAAGTGTCAGAGATATAAAGGTAATACCATCAGAGGCCTTAGATAGCGACCACAGAATACTTGTAATGAACCTGGGAGTTGTTAAGGATAGCAAGAGGACAGAGTACCAGGAAAGGAGAATCAAAGTATGGAAACTCAAGGAAAAGGAAGTCAAGGAAGAATTCCAGAAGATAATAAGGGAAAGGATGCCAACAGACAATCCTAAAACAGGGGAAGAGGAATGGAAGCAATTCAAAAACACAATGGTGGAAACTGCAGTGGCAGTATGTGGAAGAACAAGCAACAGAAAGCAGTGTAAAGAGACACCATGGTGGAATGAGAGAGTAAAAGAAGCTGTGGGAAGGAAGAACAAGGCTTTCAGAGTGTGGTTCCAGGAAAGAACTGATCTGACAAGGGAAGATTATAAGATAAAGAAGAAAGAAGCAAACAAGATTGTCGCAGAGGAGAGGAAGAAGTGGATGGTAAAGTGGACAGAGATGATGGAGGAAGACAGCAGAGGAAATAAGAAAGTACTTTATGGGATGATCAAAAGTAAGAGAAGAGGTCTGCGAGAGGATGTGGTAATGATGGACAAAAACGGAAATGAGGTACACAACAAAGAGACACTCAAGACAGTGTGGAAAGAGTACTTTGAGGATTTGCTGAATCCAAATGGTCATAGGGAGGAAGACAATGTATTGGAAGATGGAGAAGACAACACAGGAATGGAAAAGGACCTGACTTGGAGAGAACTGGAAATGGCTATAGACAAGATGAAAGGAGGAAGGGCACCAGGTGTGGATGAAGTGAGTGTTGAAATGGTGAAGGCAGCAGGGGAGGTTGGGAAACAGTGGCTGTACCGTGTGATGAGGGTGATATGGAAGGAGAAAAAGACACCAGAAGATTGGAAGAAAGGATTAATTGTCCCAATATTTAAGAAAGGAAGCAGGAAGGAGTGCAGAAATTACAGGGGAGTCACACTCATACCTCACTGTGCCAAGATATATGAAAAGATATTAGAAAGTAGAATACGAGCCAAAGTGGAGAGAAAATTGAGAGAGGAGCAGTATGGATTCAGACCTGGGAGATCAACAGTGGATCTCATATTTTCAGTGAGACAGCTCCAGGAACACCACTACGAATTTGGAGAGGATCTGCTGATGGCCTTCCTGGACATCGAAAAGGCCTATGATAGTGTGTGTAGGGAGAAGGTTTGGAAAGCAATGGAAAACCTGGGAGTGGAAAACGGGACTGTAGACAGAGTGAAGGAGATGTATTGTGGAAGTGTGAGTTGTGTGAAAGTTGGAGGGGAAAGAACAGACTGGTTCAGACAAATGAGTGGCCTGAAACAGGGTAGTGCCCTGTCACCCCTTCTCTTTATTGTGGTTATGGACGAGGTAATGACACGGATAGCAGGAAAGATAGGAGAAGATAAGATGAAAGCAATGGTGTTTGCAGATGATCTCATGGTCTGGGGAAACAAGGAGGAGGAAATTCAGGAGCAACTGAAGGCTGGGGAAGAAACAGTGGGAGAGTACGGATGGAAGTTCAACATCAGTAAATGTGAGATCCTGTTAACGACCAGGAAAAAGGACAGACCAATGAGTGGGATAACACTTGGAGGTGGACAGCTGAAGAAGGTGGAAAGTCTCAAGTACTTGGGAAGTATAGTGGAGGAAAATGGGAGAAATGACAAAGAGATTACGGAACGTGGCAGACAGGCAGAAGCATTTCTGAGAAGCATTAGGAGCTTAGTGTGGAATAAAGATGTCCCACAAAAAAGCAAGGAAGTGTTATACAGAAGCTACTATATCCCGATACTGACCTATGCTTCAGAAACGTGGACAATGAAGAAAAGAGACATAAGCAGAATACAGGCAGGTGAAATGAAGTTCCTACGAAGTAGGATCGGAGTAACAAGAAGAGACAGGGTGAGGAATGAAAAGGTCAGGGAAATGGTAAAAGAGGAGCCCTTGCAAGGTAGGATTGAGACATCAAGACTGAGGTGGTATGGACACTTAAAGAGAATGGATGAGAAGAAGATTCCCAAGAGGATACATGAGATGCAGATGCAGAAGAAACGACCAAGGGGAAGACCAAGAGATAGATGGCTGAAAGGAGTGGAGGAATGTGTCAAGAAGAGAGGCGAGGACTGGACCAGAGTGACAGCGGAGAGGTGGTGGGAATAAAGAACTAAGTGGCGAGGCTTATGTTCCAAACAGACCCAGCCTGGGGCTGGAAACTGTACAAGATGATGATGATGATGATCTGTCATTAACTGTGTGATGTATGCAAGTGGTGGTCTTCCTCTAGTGTTTTTCCCTTCTAACATCCCTTCGATTACTCTTGCTAGCAGGCTATTATGTCTGAGAATATGTCCCAACATATTTGCTCTTCTTGTTTTCAGGCTCTTCATAAAGCTTCTACTTTCTCCTGCTCTTCTGAATACCTCTTCATTTGTCTTAAGTTGTATCCAACTGATCTTAAGCATTCTTCTCCAGCACCAAGCCTCAAAAGCCATCAACTTCCTCTCTTCTGACTTCCCTATTGTCCAGGTCTCACTACCATACAAAGCCACACTCCTCACGTTTGTCTTCAACAGTCTTTTTCTTATTTTTAGGTCTATACTTCTGGATGTGAAGAGATTCTTCTTTCTATAAAAGGCGTTCTTTGCCTGAATAGTTCTACTCCAAATTTCTCGTTTGCTGGTTCCATCATACGTTATCAAGCTTCCCAGATACTTATATTCCTTCACATGTTGTATTCTATCATTCTCGATATAAATTGCTGGTGCTCTTCTATGAACTTCCTGGTTCCGACTGCATAGGAGTATTTTTGTTTTATTTTTATTCATCTTCATGTTAAATTCGTTTTTAAGGATGTTATTCATTACATGATGTATCTGTTGAAGATCATCTTCATTATTTGTTGTTAAAGCAATGTCATCTGCGGTACCAGTACGAATATATATCATATACCGTATAGGCCTGTATCAGACATCAATAGAAAGCAATGGAGACCAGATGTTCTGGAAAATTGATGGTAACATCCTTACTGTATCAGTGCAGTGAAGTATGTTAGTAGCACAATTAGGCTATACTTACGTAAAATAGGATATATCCGTTGTTTTATTGCGTCGATTAGTACAGCCGTACGCTGAACATACAGCAGGCATCGCTGCGGAAATTAATATGCAGTAGATTTCAACCTAGTAACACAAACGACAATAGAAATCACAATTCACTGAACTCTTCCCTCGCAATCAGCTGACTGAATGTTTTGACTTGATGACTCCGGAAAACATGGCGGACGTTCTTACCAATATCTTCCGCTAAGAGCGCTGTGAACGGTCCCTTAGCCTCTCTCATACCTGCCAACCTCTCAAACTGAAATATAGGGAGATTTTGAACCTAATCATATTTCTTCGCCTCATTACCGAGGAACCGACAAAATCACTCAGATTGAAAACTCACAATAACCTACCATCATATTATGCCAACAACATCCAAGTTATAGGCTACTCAGATAATTTCACGTGTTAAACAGATAGTCTACAATATTCCGCAACCTACAACTACCTCTCACCCACAGGCTACTATGAAAACTTCTAGGAACACGTGCTGAATTAACCATCGACTATTTCAAACAAAGAGATATTCAAATCCAACTAAGCGGTACGAGTAGTTATGGAGAATTATCTATAAATTATATTGATACGAAGCAAAACTGCGGTATCGAAACACACTTCTCGTAAAATCGATCTGTTCGATGGATGACTGGAGTTTGTCTTCTCGCACTTTCAGTCCGAAATAACGCACGTGATTTGAAAAATCAGGAGATTTAATACGTTCAGCGGGAGGGCGGGTGAAATGGTGTAAAATCGGGAGAGTTGGCAGGTATGCTCTCTATAGTATCTTTAAAGCTCGATGATCCAATCCCATGCCACTTGCTGACTAAGCTAGTTCTACTTTCTTCGTCACTCTATATTAATAGCACCCAATCGAATACTAGGTTGATTGCGTGTTCATTTCCAAGGAGTCCCTTATCTGTCAAATGAGAGTGGGACTCCATCACTCCCATAGGTCCAAGGCTTGCTCAAAACATTATTGACCACCTCGTGGTGTAGTGGCTAGCATTCTTGACTGTCAGCCATTCTGCAAGTGTTTCACGTGGTTTCCCACTTCTACTCCAGGCAAACTCGGGGATGGTCCTTGACATAAGGCCACAGCCATCTCCTTCCCAATCCTCGCCTTAATTGTAAATATCCACACTACTACAGACACCACAATAACACAGGTTAACTGAAAAATTCTCCAAACGCCCAAGTACATGGAGCTAAATGACCACGAGTTTTACCTCAGGAAACAAAAGTGTCAGTTGGGTAGTCCTAGCTGCCTGAGCACAAGGAGGGCCACGACTCTGAATATGTCCAACATGCCCACCCCTATTCCACAGTATCTGGTATCCCGACTGTCAGGACCACTTATGGTTCACCAACTACACCATGAACCCTTTATACATATACTTTCAATTTTTGACACTGCTGTGTAGGCTCTTGTGTAAACTCACTATTAGAACTTGGCCAAAGCAGTTCCCAAGAGTGCATTCATCCTTTGTTTATGTTTATGTTTATAATAATTTTGCTATATACCCTGTTATAAATTGTTTCTTTTCAGTTCGGAAATTAATAAGAAGAGAGAACGTGGTGTCCACAGGCAAGAAAAGTCAGGAATAGTCAGGAAAAGTCAGCAATTTTGTTTTTGGTCAGGAAAAGTCAGGAAAAAGAGTGAAAAAATGGCATGAGTCAGGAAAAAATTGTGAAAAGTATTAGAAAGTCAGGAATTTTATATTAACCATACAGTATTTTGTGTTTTACAACCATATTTTGATGTTATTAGTTCAACTAATCTCTGAAGATAAAAAGCAATAACTCACTGGACATTATGGTAAGTTTCCATTTTTACAGTACATCATAGTAAAAACCTCTTTTACCTATTTTTGTATGCTTTTTTTGATGTTGGTGTAGGGATGTGGCAACTCCATCACTATAGTTTAGGTTATTAAGTACCGGTACTTTAGTTATATGTTAGTTATTGTTGTTTTAAGGGACGCCCCCCCTCATTAAGTACTTTGATTTATGTATTATTGCATTATAAGTTAATTTACTTTATTTTCTATTTTAATGAATAAAGAGGCGAGCATTGGGCAAATCCTGCAAATGAAAAAAGATATATATATTTGCTCAATAAACCTTTTTTCCGATGTTACGATGACTCCGTGAGTCAGGAATTTTGTTGAAAAATGGTCAGGAAAAGTCAGGAAAATTGACATTGAAAATTCTGTGGACACTATGGAGAAGGAATTCTCAGCTCCACCACTCCCACGGGATGTTTTCTGAATTGTGTAGTCACTTTGCCCTATCTTTAGGCAGGTTAAATTTGTCATTATACTTTACACTAAGAATGGTGTGACTAATGTTATACTCAAACACAGGAATAATGTAAGAGAGTTTCTTATAGAAGTTCTGCTTTGATATTAGGAATAACTGTTGAAGTATGAAGGTACACATTGATGTGTAATTTGTAAATGTGTAAAGTTGAAGTATGAAGGTATATCAAACTCCCATTGATCATCATCATCATCATCTTGTACAGTTTCCAGCCCCAGGCTGGGTCTGTTTGGAACATAAGCCTCGCCACTTAGTCCTTTCTTCCCACCACCTCTCCGCTGTCACTTTAGTACGGTCCTCGCCTCTCTTCTTGACACATTCCTCCACTCCTTTCAGCCATCTATCTCTTGGTCTTCCCCTTGGTCGTTTCTTCTGCATCTGCATCTCGTGTATCCTCTTGGGAATCTTCTTCTCTTCCATTCTCTTTAAGTGTCCAAACCACCTCAGTCTTGATGTCTCAATCCTACCTTGCACTCTTTCACTATTTCCCTGACCTTTTCATTCCTCACCCTGTCTCTTCTTGTTACTCCGATCCTACTTCGCAGGAACTTCATTTCACTTGCCTGTATTCTGCTTATGTCTCTTTTCTTCATTGCCCACGATTCTGATGCATAGGTCAGTATCGGGATATAGTAGCTTCTGTATAACACTTCTTGCTTTTTTGTGGGACATCTTTATTCCACACTAACAAGGGAACTGTCCATAAGGGCATATCGAAACCCACAATGAAATTTCGTAGAGATGATGAGGAAACCATAAATTGGCGATGTACAAAAAATTGGCTGCCTTTGCGAACTGGAAGGTATCGAAATCTTGATACAAAATCCGTGTGACAACGCAAATACTGGACAACCCTTGCATCTTGCTGGCTTGTGCGGCGCACAGCGGAGGGGAGTTGCATTTGTGCTGGAGAGAGAGAGAGAGAACGAACTGGCAGGCTACCACGTGCCAAGGACACTTCATTGTTAGGGAACGAATGTGAAACATAAATGAGGTTCGTTAATCGCATGATAAAAACAGAAATATTATTGGCACCATGCACAACGAATATGCACTTTGAGGCCACATTGTTCTTCACAGTTTTCCTTACTTATTTGAAGACAAAATTTCGCAGGCACTTCGAACTAAGTAATTGTTTGCGAACCACGATTATTTAACCATGTCCTTGAATCGGGGGGAAGAAAATTGAAAATGAATGAAGGATTGCATTTTCAGTACGCTGTTTCTCTGATATACAACAAACTGAACGTCTTCACAAGCCGACGCAATGTTTGTTAAACAGCGATACAAAGCTTTCCATTGCCGGGAGAAAAACTTATCCAAGGGCTGTATTTTCCCTGTAGTGCCAGGAGGAATCTGGAGAATTTCTATACGGTTGCCTGGAGGAATGTCCTCAAGACATTTTTTTATCACTATAAGTAGTCCAGGAATCTAACAGTAGCCAACACTTCTCTTCCGCAAATAGGAAAAAGGATTCTTTAAACCAATATTTTAATTCCTTTTTCCCCATTTTTCCTGATTTTGTGGCTGTTACCGGCATGAAACATTTCTTTGGAAACTCTCGGACCGAAAGTTCCAGTTGCCTCCTGTAGTACAATGCATAATTTCGGGAAAAGTGTAGGCATAATTGTGAACGAATGGGTGAGTGCATGAACTGATTGAGCAACAGTTTCTGTATGTTTCTCTCCAACAAACGATACAGTCCTTTTCGCTTTCATTTCGCGCACAAAACCACTCGGATCTGTATTGTATATTGAAGAAGGGGTGTAGTCTAAAACTCGCTCTGTAGCTACTTCTACAAATTTCTTTGTGACTTGATCTTTTTCGTCTTCTTCTTGCAGATACGTACGGGAGATATATATAACCATGATGTCGCAGCACCTAAAATAAGCAGCAACAACAACATAGTTTCTCCCTCATTGTCACCATACACTATCACATCACTACCATTGAGCTATCTGAATAACATGTACTGTATTAACCCTTTATAGGGCAGAACTATTATTAATATATTTTATTTGTATTTATTTGATTATTTTATCCTAATTTTAATTTATACATTTTATTTGTGTTATCTTTTTAATATTTATATTTATATGTTACAAGCTGTACCCGGCATGCGTTGCAATGCCAATCAAAGAAAGTGTTGGCGTTGAAATTCTGTTTCTTGAAGTGCTTTTGGATACACAAAATGTTTTTCAATTTCCGTTAACTGCCTCTAAGCTATCGTAAAATGGATTTTCTAATTTAGAACCATTCGTGGGAGCGTGCACAACAACTTCAAAAGTTTCATCGCAATCGGATGAATGGCATATGAACGTATACGGGATTTTGTTTGAACGATTCGTGCGCTGTCACTCATTTGTTGAATCTACTCGTACGCTACCTATTGAGAAATGGATTTACTAAGCCGAAACCCTACCCTGGCGTGTACACAATAACTCATCAAGGTTTCATCACAATCGAAGAAGGTTATTTGAACGCATAGGGGATTTTGTTAAAACGCTTCGCGCGTCGTCACCCATTTGTTGCATATACTCGTGCGCTACCTATTGTGAAATGGATTTACTAAGTCGAAACCCTTCCCTGGCGTGTACACAATAACTCATCAATGATTCATCGCAATCGGATGAATGGTATATGCACGTATACGGGGTTTTGTTTTAACGATTCGTGCGCTGTCACTCATTTGTTGAATCTACTCGTGCGCTACCTATTGAGGAATGTATTACTAAGTCGAAGCCCTTCCCTGGCGTGTACACAATAACTCATCAAGGTTTCATCGCAATCGAAGAATGTTATATGAACGCAATAGGGGATTTTGTTGAAACACTTCGCGCGTCGTCACCTATTTGTTGCATCTACTCTTGCGCTACTTATTGTGAAATGGATTTACTAAGTCCCCTTCCCTGGCGGGTACACAATAACTGATCAATGTTTCATCGCAATCGGATGAATAGTATATAAATGCATACCTGATTTTGTTTAAACGATTCGCGCTCCGTCACTCATTTGTTGAATCTACTCGTGCGCTACCTACTGTAAAATGTATTTACTAAGTTAGAAACCGTCACGTAAGTGTCCAGAACATCTCACCCAAGTTTCATCGCTATCGGACTAATGGGATATGAAGACATAGGGGACTGTATTGAAACGCTCCGCGTGTCGTCGTTCATTTCTCGAATCAACTCGTGTGCTACCTACTGTGAAATGTATTTACTAAGCCACAAACCTTCCTTGGAGTGTCCACCATATTTCACCCAAGTTTCACCACTAACGGCAGAATGGTATATGACCTTATACGGGACTTTGTTGAAACGCTTCGCCCGTCGTCCCTCATTTGTTGAATCAACTTGTGCGCTGCTTATTGTATAGTGGATTTACTAAACCAGAAATTTTCCATGACGTGTACACAACATCTCACCCAAGTTTCATAGCTACGGACGAATGGTACATGAATGCATACGGGACTTGGTTGAAAAGCTTCGCGTGTCGTCGCTCATTTGTTGATTCTACTCTTGCGCTACATATTGTAATATGGATATACTCAGCCAGAAACCTTCCCTGGAATGTACACAACATCTCACCCAAGTTTCATCGCAATCGGATCAATGGTATGCGAACGTATACGGGACGTTGTCGAAACGCTTCGCGCGTAGTCACTCATTTGTTGAACATAAACGTGCGCTTCATATTGTAAAATGGATTTACTTAGCCAGAAACCTTTCCTGGAGTGTACACAACAATTCACCAAACATTTATCACTATCAGACGAATGGTATATGACTTTATACGGGACTTTATTGAAACGCTTCGCGTGACATCGCTCATTTGTAGAATCTACTGGTGCGCTACCTATTGTAAAATGTATGTACTAAGCCAGAAACCTTCCCTGGAGTGTACACAACATCACACCCAAGTTTCATCGCTATCGGATGAATGGTATATGAAATTATATGGGACTTTGTTGAAACGCTTCGAAAGTCGTCGCTCATTTGTTGAATTGTAAAGTATATTTGCTAAGCCAGAATCCTTCCTTAGAGCGTACTCAATATCTCACCCAAGCGTCATCGCTATCGGATGAATGGTATATGAACGCATACCGTACGTGACTTTGTTGAAACGCTTCGCGCGTCGTAGCTCATTTGTAGAATCTACACGTGCGCTGCCTATTGTAAAGTGGATTTACTCAGCCATAAACCTTCCCAAAAGTGTACACAACATCTAACCCAAGTTTCATAGCTATCGGACGAATGGTATATGAATGTATACGGGACTTTCTTGAAACGTTTTGCGTGTCGTCAATCATTTATTGAATTTACTCGTGCGCTATCTACTGTGAAATGTATTTACTCACCCAAGTTTCATTGCTATCGGACGAATGGTGTATGATCACATACGGGACTTGGTTGAAACGGTGTGCGCGTCGTCGCTCATTTGTTGAATCTACTCGTGCGCTACCTATTGTAAAGTGGATATACTAAGCCAGAATCCTTCCTTAGAGTGTACTCAATATCTCACCCAAGTTTCATTGCTATCGTAGGAATGGTATATGAACACATACGGGACCTTGTTGAAACGCTTCGCGCGTCGTCGCTCATTTGATGAATCTACTCGTGCGCTATCAATTGTTAAATGGATTTACTAAGCCAGAAACCTTCCCTGGAGTGTACACAACATCTCACCAAAGTTTCATCGTTATCGGACGAATGGTATATGAACGCATACGGGACTTTGTTGAAACGCTTCGCGCGTCGTAGCTCATTTGTTGAATCTAATTATTGTGCGCTGCCTATTGTAAAGTAGATTTACTAAGCCAGACACCTTTCCTCAAGTGTACACAACATCTCACCCAAGTTTAATCGCAATCGGACGAATGGTATATGAACGTATACGGGACTTTGTTGAAACGTTTCGCGTGTCGTAGCTCATTTGTTGCATCTACTCGCGCGCTGCCTATTGTAAAGTGGATTTACTAAGCCAGAAACCTTCCCTGAAGTGTACACAACATCTAACCCTAATTTCATAGCTATCGGACGCATGGTATATGAATGCATACGGGACTTTGTTGAAACGCTTTGCGTGTCGTCACTCATTTGTTGAATCTACTCGTGCGCTATCTACTGTGAAATGTATTTACTAAGTTAGAAACCTTCCCTGGAGTGGATACAACTTCTCGCCCAAGTTTCATCGCAATCGTATGAAAGGTTTACGAACAAATACGGGACTGTGACGAAATGCTTCGCGCGTCGTCGCTCATTTGTTGAATCTACTCGTGCGCTGCCTATTTTAAAATGGATTTACTCAGCCACAAACCTTCCTTGGAGAGTAATCAACATCTCACCCAAGTTTCAGCGCAATCGGATGGGTGGTGTATGAACGCATAGGAGACATACACACCCACATACATACTATCAAGTAACATTGATTTTTATATATATACAAGCTGTACCCGGCATGCGTTGCAATGCCAATCAAAGAAAGTGTTGGCGTTGAAATTCTGTTTCTTGAAGTGATTTTGGATACACAACATGTTAACTGCCTCTAAGCTATCATAAAATGGATTTTCTAATTTAGAACCATTCGAGGGAGCGTGCACAACAACTTTCAAAAAGTTTCGTCGCTGTCACTCATTTGTTGAATCTAATCGTACGCTACCTATTGTGAAATGGATTTACTAAGTCGAAACCCTTCCCTGGCGTGTACACAATGACTCATCAATGATTCATCGCAATCGGATGAATGGTATATGCACGTATAGGGGTTTTTGTTTAAACTATTCGTGCGCTGTCACTCATTTGTTGAATCTACTCGTGCGCTACCTATTGAGGAATGTATTACTAAGTCGAAGCCCTTCCCTGCCGTGTACACAATAACTCATCAAGGTTTCATCGCAATCGAAGAATGTTATATGAACGCAATAGGGAATTTTGTTGAAACGCTTCGCGCGTCGTCACCCATTTGTTGCATCTACTCTTGCGCTACTTATTGTGAAATGGATTTACTAAGTCCCCTTCCCTGGCGGGTACAAAATAACTGATCAATGTTTCATCGCAATCGGATGAATAGTATATGAACGCATACCTGATTTTGTTTAAACGATTCGCACTCCGTCACTCATTTGTTGAATCTACTCGTGCGCTACCTACTGTAAAATGTATTTACTAAGTTAGAAACCGTCACGTAAGTGTCCACAACATCTCACCCAAGTTTCATCGCTATCGTCGTTCATTTGTCGAATCTACTCGTGTGCTACCTACTGTGAAATGTATTTACTAAGCCAGAATCCTTCCTTGGAGTGTCAACCATATTTCACCCAAGTTTCACCGCTAACGGCAGAATGGTATATGACCTTATACGGGACTTTGTTGAAACGCTTCGCGCGTCGTCCCTCATTTGTTGAATCAAATTGTGCGCTGCATATTGTATAGGGGATTTACTAAGCCAGAAATTTTCCATGACGTGTACACAACATCTCACCCAAGTTTCATAGGTACGGACGAATGGTACATGTATGCATACGGGACTTGGTTGAAACGCTTCGCGTGTCGTCGCTCATTTGTTGATTCTACTCTTGCGCTACATATTGTAATATGGATGTACTCAGCCAGAAACCTTCCCTGGGGTGTACACAACATCTCACCCAAGTTTCATCGCAATCGGATGAATGGTATGTGAACGTATACGGGACGTTGTCGAAACGCTTCGCGCGTAGTCACTCATTTGTTGAACATAAACGTGCGCTTCGTATTGTAAAATGGATTTACTTAGCCAGAAACCTTTCCTGGAGTGTACACAACAATTCACCAAACATTTATCACTATCAGACGAATGGTATATGACTTTATACGGGACTTTGTTGAAACGCTTCGCGTGTCATCGCTCATTTGTTGAATCTACTGGTGCGCTACCTATTGTAAAATGTATGTACTAAGCCAGAAACCTTCCCTGGAGTGTACACAGCATCTCACCCAAGTTTCATCGCTATCGGATGAATGGTATATGAAATTAAATGGGACTTTGTTGAAACGCTTCGCGCGCCGTTGCTCATTTGTTGATTCTACTCGTGCTCTACCTATTTTTAAAGGGATTTACTAGGCTAGAAACCTTCCCTGGAGTGCACACAAAATCTCAGCCTAGTTTCATCGCTATCGGACGAATGGTATATGAACGCAAACGTGACTTTGTTGAAATGCTTCGCGCGTCGTAGCTCATTTGTTGAATCTAATCGTGCGCTGCCTATTGTAAAGTGGATGTACTAAGCCAGAAAATTTCCCTGCAGTGTACACAACATTTTACGCAAGTTTCATAGCTATCGGACGAATGGTATATGAATGCATTCGGGACTTTGATGAAATGCTTCGCGCATCGTCGCTCATTTGTTGAATCTACGCGTGCGCTACCTATTGTAAAATGGATTTACTAAGTCAGAAACCTTCCTTGGAGTGTACTCAACATCTCACCCACAGATTACCTACTACTACAGATAGCCGACAGCCATGCTAATTCTTGGTCACTAAGACTTCAGCGCTGTCTGGTGTTTGACCGCGGTACTAGTTGAGCACGGCCGTGCGGGTAGCCTACCCCACCCCTTCCCCTCGTTCCGCTAAATATTCTCGTCCTAACTGCTCTGCCCACTTCAATGTTCCGAAAATCACAATCTTCCCAATACTTATTGCACACGTTTTTAAGTGTGGAGATAATAATATGATCTACACGAAATAAATCACATTCAAAATAGCAATAACAGTTTTTTTTTTAATAATACCAAAGTGGGAAATTGTGAATTCCGGAACTCTGAAATGAGCAATCACAGCATTTAGGACATGACCTCATCAATAATTTACATGTTTACATTTCTTTCAGTTGCAATTGGAGCATATTGCATTGACAAGAATTAGGCTACTATAAGGTCTGCAGCATATTATTACTCAATAAAAAAATGGTCCCTTCCAATTAACCACTGTAGGCCCAATTATAGCCGATTAGTTCCGAGATTAAACTAGAAAGGAAAAGTACTGGGAAGGGAGAATATTCATATCTTAAAATGATTGATGCTGTTCGCAATAACAGGAAAATTTTAAGAGAGAATACCATGGAAATAGGTGGTGTAACCTGATCCTCATCACACTAAAATTGTTAGTGTAATTAATGCCAAATTCATTAGTTTCAGAAAAATAATTGGATAACACAAAATTTATATACAGTAGTTCATTTGATATTCCCTTTAAAATATATCCATTCCACCAATTTTGAAGGGTGAAATACAGTAAGTACATGTACATAAACAAATTTCATGGCACACTAATACAGTAAATTCTATGACATGCTGTGAAGGGGAAAGAAGAAATAGGACTTTCAATGAAAAACAAGAAACACACTCAATACTGCTAGAAATCATCATGTTTTATTTAAAAAGTTTGTCAACGAAGAAAAAATAACAGGGAGAGCCAAAATCAAACTTAGCAAAAATACAGTAATCAAATCTGGTCCTTTTAAAAGTATGTGTTGAGGCATGTTCTTCTTTCTTGCCAAGGTATAACGGTAGGCTACAGCACATGATAATGGACCTATTACCTCCTTGACGCCATGGCTGACACCGATGAACCGCAAATTCCTACAACACATGCAAGTTTGTATGTTGAAACAGTTAACTTAATAAATGTGTAATGCTTGAAATGGAGAACTTGAATTTGCTGTTATGTGTATGTTTGCACCTACTATAACTATATTTTAAAAGAATCTCTTATTGTAGAATCATTGTGTTTTTTATATTAATTTTAGGGCTTTTGATAACATAATCATTTAGCCCCATATATTTGGAAGTGTATAGGATTTATATGATAATCTCTGTTATTGTGGTATCTGTAGTAGTGTGTAGGCTATACTTTCTGTAATTCAGATGAGGACTGGAAAGGTGGCAGCCATAGTTAGGGACATTTATTTTTAAGAATTTTTAATAATATGTACTAAAATGAAATTGAAATACCAACAGGAACAGTTACAAATTCCCTGTCCACTCAGCCAAGATAATTCTGCAGATCTCTCCTGTGGGCCTCAACATTATTTTATTTTATTCCTTTCCTGATGGAAATCCGGTAGTACCTTATTTCAACTCCTGGGGCACCTCCCCAAGCCTGTCCCTTATAAAGCTACACACACTACTACAGTCATCACATAATCGGAGCAATTCTACCCACACCCAACTGCATGGGGCTGATGACCAAGATGTCCCAAGCCCATAAAATGAATTAACAGCAGACAAAATCAAGTCATTATGTTATTTTGTGTTGTGTTGGATTCTGACACATGTATGCGTTTGACAGAGTGCCATTTAAGCTCATGAATAGGAATGAATGAATACGACTACCCTACTTGTTTTCGGATTTACAGGAGGCAGTCAAGATGGGAATTACCTAGAAATTTAAATTCTGTATGTGTGGGAACCCATGATAAACCACTTGCTGGGTGGCTAAGCGGAGAATCAAACCCAACATTTCCCGGTTTACCTCACTAGGCTGTGTGTACCCTGTTCTTACCCTCAGACTAGAATTAGATTTCTTGACATTCAGCAATCAAACATGGACCCCAGAAGTGTCAACCAAGAACTATACCACCTGGTTGGTCTCATTTATTTTTAAGAATAATATGTACTGAAAAGAAATTGAAATTGATCCAAGTTATTTATTTTTACTGTGCTTCGAATGGAGGTTGCGGCGTTGTGTATAGTGCAGCCATTATATCCAATGTTGCAATGAGTAAATGTTCCCCGATATTGGTATAGGACACATTACCTGTATGTACTCTGAATAAGTGAAGCAATAGAGCAATACTTAATTAAATTACTAGAACTGAAAGTACCGGTAACAATTCCATAGCCAAAATTGTGACGTGCCTTTTATTTCTTAGTTGTTTTGCAGAAAATACCATACTAAGAGTGTAGAGTTGAAATACAACTTGAACAAGAACACGACAGCCTAGAATAAATACACACGAGACACGAAAATAGAGCACTTTAGAACAGTAACGAGAGCGAACTTTCAGTGGAGATGTTGGCAACCATGTGAATACAAACAATTTATGACCAGAACGTAAAACTATGCCAGCGCTCAGAGCATGTTAAAACAATTGGGATCAGTTCAGTCGTTTGCAAACGACTTGTTTATGTTAAGGTGAGTAGTTGTTGAATTCATTCGACTGTTTTCTAAAAGCAGTCAAACAAGTCGAAGGTTTTAACTTTTGTCAGTCGACTACTGATGCCCATCTCTACAAACCAATTGACAACCAGAATCAATTTGAGCGTACACACCCTCCGACTGGCTAAAATGCTATTAATATTGGATCCCAATATAAAATATTTTCTGATTTAATTTTCCTGGAAAATCTATTCTATGTTTGCATCGATCATTACCATCACGCAATGGGGAGAATTTCATAATAATTTTCTTGTAATTCATTTATCACGAGGTAGAATAAATGAATGAAATTCAATCATAAAATAAATAGAACTCTAAGCCATAATTGGTAAGCCCATGTTCAAGTTGTGTAATAATTCAAGAATGCACCCAATTCTCATTAAAAGTGTATAGACTGTGTTAAGGAGTTCAAACATAACCTAAATATTGAATGCTTAACATTTCCAATGAAATGACATACATATATATTTGGACAACTGGACGTAGGCTATTTCATTGAAAGAATCAACGAACAAGAAACTGTATAAAACTATAGGCACCTACAGCCGTCAAGCTGTCCTCACAGTACCCGCTGGAGATTTACATCACCACTCTATCTGTACGGTACCTTGAGATAAGCCTAAGTGCGCCAACTGTGAGGGAACACATAAACTCTTCCATCCCTGCCCTCATGTCTTTGCCACTAACCCCCCCTCCCACACAGCATGCCACTGCTCTGACACAGTTGTTAGGCCTGCTACAACAACTCTCAGCCATAACCCTGTAAACTACAGCTAAACCAAACCCAGAACCCCCTAATACACTTCATTTGCAGAGCAATAAAATCCATAAAACAATTCCGCAACGAGCTTCACAAAACCTAAATTAAAAACAAAAAGACTACTCCACAAACACCAAAATCAGTAAACCTCCCTCATTTCAGCCACACTACACCTTAAACAGACATAGAAAGCATAGTCATGACCCCTTCATGGAGTAGGCTATTGTCTAAACATGATCATGTCTCCTACAAATTTTACTGAAGACTTCATTAAATTCTATTAAAAATTCATAAACTCATTCCACAAATCTTAAAATCAGTATACATCCCTCATTTCAGTTACTCTATTCAATAAACAAACATAGAAGGCGTAGCCATGACCCCTTCATGGAGTAGGCTATTGTCTAAATCTGACCACGCATACTACAACCTTACTCTAATTCAAAATTACAGCCAAATGATCCATCTGACTGGGAGGCTTGCCTGGGATGATGGGCCAGAAAACCGGTATCTGGAGTTCAAGCATAACCTAAATATTGAATGCTTAACATTTCCAATAACTTGGACAACTGGATTTAGGCTATTTCATTGAAAGAATCAACGAACTGTATAAAACTATAGGCACCTACAGGTATACTTAACTTATTAATTAAAGCTCTACAATAAACATACAGCACAATGAATTGTAGCATGAAGTTATCCTGAAGAAGTCGTTTGATTAGAACGACTACTTAAATTCGAATGATTCCATTCGCTTGGAATTAGTCGTTTGCCAACGACTTGTTTCATTCCAATGATTTCCAACGATTGTTTTGAGATCAGTCGTTTGCAAACGACTTGTTTATGATACGGTGAGTAGTCGTTGAATTCATTCGACTGTTTTTTAAAAGCAGTCGAATAAGTCGATTGTTTTAACTATCGACTAATTCGACTGTTTTCAGTCGACTGCTGCCCATCTCTACACACAACTAATTTTCTACACCAGCCGCTACTGAGCACGAGCTGTGACTGGCTTAGACATTAGCATCCTACGTGTTGAAAAATATTGTAAGTAACGTGTAGGAATAAAATATAGGTATGTCAACCATTACATTGGCATATAATAAATGAATTATATTTATCTTGTATCTATCTATCCCACGATATAACATAATACAAGATGAAGAGTCCTTTAAAACAAATTGTTTACTGTGATACTGGAAGAAACAATACAACACAGTGGTAATAGTTCTAGCCTGAACCTATTTGTTAATAAAATTTCATGTGATTTCACTCAGATCTCTGTTGTAGTGGCTTATTATATGTGCACCTTGTAACTTAATAGTACATTATGCAACGAGCCTATAATGACAATAATTAAGACACGAGTTTTATAATTTCCATACGAGTGTCTTAATTACAATTATAGACGAGTTGCATACGACTGTTTATGTTCGACGATAATTATAACTATTTTATGTTCGAACATAAATATTCATAAATATCTGTCGAGATTTCACCAGTTTTATATACTGAACAGAGCGCATGGGATGCAAAGAATACCTTGTATTTGACCATGGCCTCCTGGAATACCTCACTATGACACTCGCCACGCAGTGAAATTTAAAATAGGGGCCATGGAAGTGAGCGCAGGTGCGATGCTATCCTCACCTAATTGGTCACACAACTGTTTCTTGAGCTCTGATTGGTGGGAGAAACTGTATCATAATGAAAACTTGTACTATAATGAGCCTCATTATAGTACAGTTTTCTGACATAATATTTACATTTCACCAGTGTCGAACATAAACATATTAACCTATCTTCTTTACACTGTTTTATGAGTTAACACCACATCAAAACTGATGAGGATTTATTTTAGTTGGACACAGAAGCTTATTTATTAATGTAATAGACATCTATGATTGATGAAACCCATAAGATTGCCTCTCTCACCTTTCAGAAAATAACTAAAATTTTAATTCTGCGATTAATGTAACTAATCCACGTGTGTTTCTATTACACAACAATTAAGGGTTAATCCAGCATATCTTCTAGATTTTTGATGTGTCTGGTGAGTGGTTTTGTTACTGCTTCTGCAGGTATCACCCTTCTGAAAGATGTCTCATCGTTTCTAATTCTATTCTTAATCTTCTGCCAGAGGAGAAATAGTTTTGCAACGCATGAATAGTGCTGTAGCTGCTGAATTTTCTAAAAATAATTATGGAATGATGGGAAGAAAAATAAATATAGCCTATTCTAAAATAACAACATACGCATAAAATGAAACCATTCTGATGAACTTAATATGCTTCAAATTCAGAGTACAGATGCGTTCACCATTTGGTGCTTCGTTCATTTGTATATTTGGACCAAAATGTAGACCTCTGAAATAAATTTTAATGTTGGACTTTGCTCCACAGAACAAGAGCACACAGCCACCCATAGGACCAGTGTGTGTTAAGATTTTAGAACCTGTAATTACTGGTCCAACATTAAAATTTATTTCAGAGGTCTACATTTTGGTCCAAATATATCAAGTTGAAAACATTACGGTAACATAGACACTTACCTGGTCATTTCTCAGGAGAGTAGGTCTAATTGCCACATTCATCTGCTATTTCGAGAACAGCAATTTACGATTTGTTTGTTCACAGAATTTGGTAGGCCTACCTGTGGAATAAATAATAGTGCAAGTTAATTAATATGTCAAGTAGAATATCACCTGTACACTGCGTCTAATATCAATTCAAAACTAGGCTACCGGTAAGGTATATTTTTCACAGGCACTACAGAAACAAGTTTTCACTTAAACTCTTAAAATAAGCGTACTTACTTGGCGTAGCAGAACAAGAACTGTTCACTTCTCATTACCAAGAAGACGATTTGATGAAAGAAAGATGAGAAAGAACACAACATTAGCTTATTATAAAATATTAATGTACGGCCAATATTGTTTACATCAAGCACGACATAAACAGTGCGTCCATTTTGGTCAATGCCGCCAACCCAGTAGAAATAATGTTTATTTAATGATAAGTGCCGTAATTATCGTCGGTGAGCAAGATAATTGCAAGGAAATGTCAATTAGGAATTATGTGTATATTTATTGACTAAATATAGGGATATATTTGCAATTTAATTACAACGTGTATCATGCATATGTTGGCAGGACGATATACAGCGCTTAATCCGCTCCTTACGTCTGGCCGCGCTACTACACCGATGGTACCAAATAATCCCTATCTGGTTGACACCCCCTGATCTCACCCATGTTTCATCGCTATCGAACGAATGGTATATGAATGCATACGGGACTTTGTTGAAATGCTTCGCGCATCGTCGCTCATTTGTTGAATCTACGCGTGCGCTACCTATTGTAAAATGGATTTACTAAGTCAGAAACCTTCCTTGGAGTGTACTCAACATCTCACCCAAGTTTCATCGCAATCGGACGAATGGTATATGAACACATACGGGACTTTGTTGAAATGCTTCGCGCATCGTCGCTCATTTGTTGAATCTACGCGTGCGCTACCTATTGTAAAATGGATTTACTAAGTCAGAAACCTTCCTTGGAGTGTACTCAACATCTCACCCAAGTTTCATCGCTATCGGACGAATGGTATATGAACACATACGGGACTTTGTTGAAATGCTTCGCGCATCGTCGCTCATTTGTTGAATCTACGCGTGCGCTACCTATTGTAAAATAGATTTACTAAGTCAGAAACCATCCTTGGAGTGTATTCAACATCTCACCCATGTTTCATCGCAATCGGACGAATGGTATATGAACACATACGGGACTTTGTTGAAATGCATCGCGCATCGTCGCTCATTTGTTGAATCTACGCGTGCGCTACCTATTGTAAAATGGATTTACTAAGTCAGAAACCTTCCTTGGAGTGTACTCAACATCTCACCCAAGTTTCATCGCTATCGGACGAATGGTATATGAACACATACGGGACTTTGTTGAAATGCTTCGCGCATCGTCGCTCATTTGTTGAATCTACGCGTGCGCTACCTATTGTAAAATGGATTTACTAAGTCAGAAACCATCCTTGGAGTGTACTCAACATCTCACCCAAGTTTCATCGCAATCGGACGAATGGTATATGAACACATACGGGACTTGGTTGAAATGCTTCGCGCATCGTCGCTCATTTGTTGAATCTACGCGTGCGCTACCTATTGTAAAATGGATTTACTAAGTCAGAAACCTTCCTTGGAGTGTACTCAACATCTCACCCAAGTTTCATCGCAATCGGACGAATGGTATATGAACGCATAGGAGACATACACACCCACAGACAAACTATCACGTTACATTGATTTTTATATATATATAGATTATTTTATTTTTGTATAATTCTTATGTATAATTCTAATTTTGTAAGCATATTTATTTTAACTGTAAAAGCTTACTTAATTTTGATTGTAATTTTATAAGATTATTAATTTAATTTTTGGAAGCATATTTATTTTCAATTTTTATTTTTTTCATCAAATTTTATTTTTTACGTTTTAATTTTAATTGTTTCTGTAAAAGGAATTAAATTTCATCAAGCATCTTTTTCACGGAAATAACGTAATGCATACTCTAGAACATTAGCCGGATTCATGCCTGCTCTCTCAGAGGAACATACAGTATGTTAACTGCCTAGCACAGAGCGCTCAAGGTTACGCGCACGCTTCAGCTGGTCACCAGGGCTGTCCACGTCGAGCTATATGCTAGCGTGTGTAATCCTATTAGGAATCTCCGTGCCAATTTCAGGACCTTCCAGTTCGCAATGGCAGCTAATGTTTTGTGCATCGCCAATTTATGGTTTCCTCGTCATCTCTACGAAATTTCATTGTGGGTTTCGATATGCCCTTATGGACAGTTCCCTTGTAAGCTCCTAATGCTTCTCAGAAATGCTTCTGCCTGTCTGCCACGCTCCGTAATCTCTTTGTCATTTCTCCCAATTTCCTCCACTATACTTCCCAAGTACTTGAGACTTTCCACCTTCTTCAGGTGTCCACCTCCAAGTGTTATCCTACTCATTGGTCTGTCCCTTTTACTGGTGGTTAACAGGATCTCACATTTACTGATGTTGAACTTCCATCTGTACTCTCCCACTGTTTCTTCCCAAGCCTTCAGTTGCTCCTGAATTTCCTCCTCCTTGTTTCCCCAGACCATGAGATCATCTGCAAACACCATTGCTTTCATCTTATCTTCTCCTACCTTTCCTGCTACCCGTGTCATTACCTCGTTCATAACCACAATAAAGAGAAGGGGTGACAGTGCACTACCCTATTTCAGGCCACTCATTTGTCTGAACCAGTCTGTTCTTTCCCCTCCAACTTTCACACAACTCACACTTCCAAAATACATCTCCTTCACTCCCATTGATGTTGTGTGTAATTTGGAAGAGTGTAAAGTTGATATATGAAGGTGCATCAAACTCCCATTGATGTTGTTTGTAATTTGGAAGAGTGTAAAGTTGATATATGAAGGTGCATCAAACTCCCATTGATGTTGTGTGTAATTTGGAAGAGTGTAAAGTTGATATATGAAGGTGCATCAAACTCCCATTGATGTTGTGTGTAATTTGGAAGAGTGTAAAGTTGATATATGAAGGTGCATCAAACTCCCATTGATGTTGTGTGTAATTTGGAAGTGTGTAAAGTTGATATATGAAGGTGCATCAAACTCCCATTGATGTTGTGTGTAATTTGGAAGAGTGTAAAGTTGATATATGAAGGTGCATCAAACTCCCATTGATGTTGTGTGTAATTTGGAAGAGTGTAAAGTTGATATATGAAGGTGCATCAAACTCCCATTGATGTTGTGTGTAATTTGGAAGAGTGTAAAGTTTATAGAGTATATGGTTTTCAGAATTTTCTTTCAAGATACCAGAAATCTACAATGGAAACAGATTCACTCGCCTTTCCCCCAATTAGCTAGACCTGTCCACAGCAGCAAGCCTGGGGTTTGATTTGCCTCTTCTGTGGAGAATAAGTTCATCCGTTGCTCTCATTTTCTTCTTCTTGCCAGAGTTTCCTCATTTTCTTTGGTGAAATTGAGCCAGTCTGTTTGTGGTGCTGATTAATTCTATTTATAGTGCCTTCTCCGACACCAAATTTACTAGCTTTTTTTTTTGTGGTATAATGCTATAAGCACACACGGAAACCTCAAACATTCATCCCACTGATCAATTACCGAGGAATGCATACATAACATGGGATCTAAGAATAAGCGAAAATACCATGTTCCTATTAATTTACACGGGACTTGAGGTTGTTTTGGTAAGTGTATGGAAACACTGGTGTAGGGAAAATACCGTATACTTTTTCTAAATTTATTTGAATATGGTGCTATTCAGGTCTATTACTATTTGTTATGTTCAAAATCTAAATGGCTGCCAACTATTGTCAATGAACATTGTGTCAAACTTTTTTGGTGGGGAATGGAAAATTGAAACAAACATGAAAAATAGTGCTATTTTGTGACTGTGGTGTATTCTATAAATGGTTTCGGTTTAAAACTCTGCCTACTAGGCTACATGCATTTCTTGCATTTAGTATGTTGAAATATGACAATAATTCACAAAATATAATTTGGGTACTCGTTTCTAACAGCAAACCATTTAAAGGGTCAGAGAGTTACACGACTCCATTGCTAATGGTTCAATGCAGCCCCTAATATCACATTCTATGCATTGGCATAATAATAATAAAATAACCCCTGGCACTATACAGCCCATGAAGGGCCTAGGCCTACCAAGCGACCGCTGCCCAGCCATTTGGCTTGCAGATATTGGGGTGAAGCGTGTTCAGCGCATCGGGTCCCCTCGGCCGTTAATCTTGGTTTTCGTGATCGGGGCGCTGTCTCACTGTCAGACAGCTACTCAGTGGTCCTCACAAGGCTGAGTGCACCCCGTTCGAGCCCTCACGTCAGTTTCTAAAATCCCTGATGGAGCCGGGAATCGAACCCGGAGCCTCCAGGCATTTTCTTGTCTTTCTTTTTCATTTTAATGTCCAGGTTGTTTTCAACCACTGTTCCATTAGAAGCAGTCATCCAAGAATTTCAGTTGGATTCATATTCTGTAGGTTTTGTTTTCGCACCCTTAACCCTTTATAGGGCAAAACAATTTTTTACTTTTATGTGATTCTATATTTTAATTTATTTTAATTATTAAAATTATAAATAATGTTATTCTCTGTTTTTCTAATTTTAATGTTTACCGGTATATATTTATTTTTAATTTTCAATATATGTTCCTATAGATTTAATTTTGATATTTTCATTGAATCAATTTATTAACTAATTTCGAATTGACTCTTACAATTATTTTCATAATTCTTTTATAGTTATGTTTATTATTTTAATTTTTATATTTCTTTTATTATTGTGATTTTATTTTCATGATTTTTATGTTTACACTTTAATTGTTAATGTTTTTTTTTTTTTATTATTATTTTTTTTTATTTTATCCATCACATTACGTCAAATAGATAGGAATATTATATTTGATTTTTAGAAATACTAGCGCTTTGGCATGAACATTCTCCGAAGTTTGGCGGAAAGATTAAACTATCAGAATCTTTGAAAGCATAAACTGTCCTTATGACAGATGGTTACTATAGAGACCACTATTCCATAAAGGGTTAAAACACCTTGGATTCTTCAATTTTTCTATCATAAGTGGAGGAAGTTTGTCCTATCCATCTGCATTGTGGCAAGAAGAATTGTTACGCGAATTTTACTTTTCTTCCCTCCATGGCAGGAGTCACCTTTTTCAGCTAATGTTTTATTAGGAAGGAGACTGTAGAATAAGTCGGTCTGAGATGTTTATAGGCTGGTAATCGCTTATGATACCCGGCAGAACCTCTTCTTTCCTGTTTTGCACCGTGACGTCGTCCACAGCTTTTGAGTCACCGCAAATTGTTCTCCCTGTGATTCCATGACGATCGTTAAATCCTTGCAGCCATCCTGACGAAGCCTTGAAATCAGCAGTGATACTCATCATTTTAGCTAAATCCTTCGCCTTTGCCTTCAGCATGTCACCACTAATTGGTAGAGCTGCAGTCCGCTTTTGCTGGAACCATGTGAAAAGTGCTTTCTCCAAATCTACGTACCTCCCTTCTTGCTGACGGCTGCGCTTTGCTGATTTCGAAGCCAGTTTTAAAAACTCATCCAAAATAGCGTTGTTTTTTTTTACTGATGACTGTACATAGCATGGTATAAGCAATCCCTAAGTCTGAAGCAATTTTAGTTTTTGTTTGTGCGGATTAGCGTCCACTTCTCGTATTAATTTCCTTTTTGTGTTCTCCATGGCTAATCGAAAGCAACTGAATGATAAAACTACTGTTCAACAGTACACACCAGATACCGGCACCGAGGACATTTTACTTGTCCATTGTTCCCACGAAAGAAATTCTCATATCAATCAAAACACCAAGTTTTGCAGAGTAACTTTGTAGACCCTTACTTACTGGCGGCGTAACAAAGGCCAACCGAGCGAGTTCCCTTCACTCTCTGTCTCGCTCCTCCTCTAGCTGCGTCGTTTTTTACCTTCACAATGCCGCTATAGATTAAGTTACCAGCCGAGTCGGCGGTTTCATCGCGGAAACAAACGAAAATAAATTTGTTTGAATATGAGAATTGTTTTCGTGAACAATCTAGAGCATGTTCCACATGAGAGAGAAACTCTGTGTTCTGGTTTAACAGTGGTAACGTTCTTGCCTGCTGGGCCCAAGGTTGCAAGATATAATCCTGGCACAGTCAGCTGCCATTTGAGTGTGCCATGTCAGTAGATTCATTGGCACATTAAAGATCCCCTTCGGGGCAAGATTCCAGCACCCCAGCGTCTCTAGAAGCCCGAGTAGTTAAATGGGATGTAAAACCAATACCATTATTATTATTTAAAACAAACCTTTAATCGTTACTCTCTCACCAAGGCGGTCCGGGTTCGATTCCCGGTGAATGCATGTGAGATTTTCGAAGTGCAATGCCATGTCCTGTGGTTCGGATTCCACGTAAAAAGGAGGTCCCGTGGCTCATGATCTCACGATTAACGGTCACGTTACAAGCTTCCTTCCTTCCTTGATCGTTACTCGAGATATCACCTTGACCCATCTCCAGCGTGTTGACAGAAAACCTCCCACATTGTATTCTCCATATCCAATCTTGCATTTTCCATCAATTCACTGTACAGAAAATGATCTAATTTTTTTATATGTTCATTTTAATTCTTTTTTGAATTTTAATTTCCATTTTATAAGTTGTGGGGCATAGTGAGAGCAACCATTTGAGACAAAATGAAATACCATCTCACTAATTTTATTACTGGAGTGAGTATTCATTTTAATGCTCATTTTCGGTGGCTAAGTGGATAGCGTGCTAGACTTTGGACGGAGGGTCCCTGGGTTTGTTTCCTGGCTGGGGCGTGTGATTTTAACTTTTAACTGCGTATAGTTAATTCCTCTGGCTTGGGGACTGGGTGTTTGTAACGTGTTATCCTCGTGACGTGCAGGACTTCCTTGGGTGTGAACTTGATATGGCCACATGCCATTATTATTAATGCTCACTTTTGGTATTAAGGAAAGCGAAAAGTGTTCCCATAACCAATTCAGGAGAGGGTTCCTTCCTTGATTTGTTCTGAATGTAAACTTAGATTAAGATTTGAACATTGTGACTTTTTTACTAAATTGGTGGCTCATTCATTTCACTTAACCCTTAGGAAATTTTACTTTGTCCCTATACAGAGGGAGAAAATTAAATACAGTCAACTATTGAATAAACATGTGTTGCAAGAGAATGAAGACAGATTTTAGGTCAATTCCCTTCTCAAATTGGAGTTCTGAGCCGAGTGCATATTGTAGAACAGAAACACTTTGCTCAGACTTCTCCACGTGCTGTAACAGCTGTAATGTTTCATAAAGATGAGCTAACTGACTATATTGTGAATTGAGATTTCCACCTCATTGGCATAGAGGAGTCCCTAGCCATTGACAATTTTCAGCTCAATGCACATAGAAAAGTTTTGGTGTTGCTTGCAGCAGAAGGTTTGTTGTTATAGCTTCCTAGTGCATCTACTTCATCTCTTGTGTTAATTTTCTCAGTGGTTGAAGTCATCCTGAGTAAATGATCAGTTTTCAATAGCTTTTCTAAGATGTATTGATGTGCCTTCTTGTGTTTAAGGTTATACAGAATAACCTTGCCTCAGATCAATTTCCATTTGGAAAGGTCATTTCTTGTGAATATTTTGTACAACCTCGGCCTTGTATATAAAGTCTACAAACTGTGTTAGAACCTTTGACTTATGTTTATTTACCTAGCAAAATCTGCAATTTGTCCCAGTCCTGTTATCCACAACTATGATCATTCATGAATTTGGTAGAAGATCATAAATCAAACGTTACTTATTCCTGCAATCAGATAATGTCAAGTGACACTGCACCGCGACCGTTTGACCTTCGACACAGCGAAGGCAGTACGGGAGGGAGTAAGACGGGAAAGAGAAAGACGACATATAGTCTTCCCCAACCATCACTGCAAGGCCGTCCTCGCCAGAAGCATGCCGGTGTGAAGCTAGCGTGCTGTATGGCCACCTCTGTTGTAGACTGTGGGCTGCACACCGAAAATTGTCGTACTTTGCTCTTTCAACTCCCAACACGATATTTCTTGCGTTGTCAGTGCAGACAGCGACTACTTTATCTTCCAACCCCCATTCACGAATTACATCTTGAAACTCCTCCGTTCATTTAGCGGCACTGTAGTTTTCTGCAAAATGTTTAACTTGTAAAGTTGAACTACTATATTCCCAATTTGAATCAATTCAGTGAGCGGCAACCCCAAGGCCTGTATCACACGACACTTGATGGCAAAGAAGCTGTTGTGATCGTAGGTACTAAATGCTGTATGATTCTGTTCATCCTCGTCAGTACACCTGCTTGTATGGCCGAAGTGTATCACATGCTAGCATTTCATGCGCCAAGTTGTATGAAATAAAACCTGGCGAAGCGTTGTCGTTTGAGGGTATTATTTGCAGTTCATTCGCCTTGTTAACGCAAAGTGGTAAGTACATTTAAAAACATGCCAGGTACTGAATGACTGCATTCCAACCAATATTTAAGATCTAACTGTAATAATTGGATATTTTACCATATGCGTTAATAAGAAGCGCAACAAAACGCTCTGGAGTCTGTTAGAAAAGTTTGTGAGTGGTATCACGCCCTCTAGCTGTTTTGAAGATCCTGGGTTCAAGGCTATCCAACGGCGGAAAATTTTACTTCTTTTTAATTATTTTATTATATCCTCCGTAACTCGTATAGCAAGTTTTGTTCACATGATCTGCGAGGGCGATAGGGAAAGTTGTTTTCTTCTCTCATTTAAATTTTTATTTTCCCTAAATACTGTGGATGGATACTATTCATGATGAAATATGAAAATCCACAGCCTGCTTCCAGTCTCCGACCGGGTCAGGAATGGAATGAATGAAGCCCCTATCTTGCGGCAAGGATATGAATTGTGCCGGCTGCCGAGGCCTGACGCACCCCTCTGGGGCAATGATTAAATGAATGACAGATGAAATGATAGTGGAGAGTGTTGCTGGAATGAAATTTTGACAGGGAAAACCGGAGTACCCGGAGAAAAACCTGTCTGCCTCCGTTTTGTCCAGCACAGATCTCACATGGAGTGACCGGGATTTGAACCACGGACCCTGTGGTGAGAGGCCGGCGTGCTGCCGCCTAAGCCACGGAGGCTTACTATTCGTGATAACTATTTGAATTTCAATAGTTCAATATTTATCCCAGAATTATAATAATATGACCAAGTTCTGTATTTGCTGTCTGGCTGCGTGGTTCAGGGGTAACGTTCTCGCTTGCTAAGCCCAAGGTTGCAGGTTCGAATCCCGGCGCAGTCAACTGGCATTTGAGGGTGCGCAAATGCGAGGGAGCCATGTCAGTAGATTTACTGGCACGTTAAAGTTCCCCTTTGGGGCTAAATTCCGGCACTCCGGCGTCTAAAAGCCAGAGTAGTTAAAAGGGACGTAAGACCAATTAAGTTATTATCTGTATTTACTGTATGTGTATAGCAAGTGCATTTCGCACAGACGCCGTTTAAAGAAAATATAGTTTAGTTCTGATGTATTTATTCGTGAGCCTGCCCACATAACAAATCTATTTGTTTTTGTTGCCACTAGGATCTCTACCAGACCGAGAAAAGCAATCCGATTGGTTGTTGTACACAAACTTCCATGCAAACTGCCAGGAAAAATGGCACCTGTTCAATTTCGTGAGTTATATGGAAGCTGTCATGGAAGGCAGAACCTAGCATAGAAGGTACAAATCACATGGTGATAGACTAGTCTATACCACTGTGTATACCCGTACTGGTAGAAGTTTCCATGCTAACGAGTGTCGTGTGATACAGACCTAAGTAGGTACAGGTAGATATGGAAGACCAAAAATGCCCCGTGAGACGAACAAATTCTGCTTCTTTCAATTTATCTAATACCGTAATTTTGACTTTTCTATGTCATACAACTTCTCAATTTTTTGTTATGGTGTGTCTAGAAGGAAGATGGTAAGTGATAATGATTGTTGTTTTTAAGGGGCCTAAAATGTAGGTTATCGGCCCAAGATGGTAAGTGTGAGAATTGAGAGCTTCCTGTAAAACCACCTCAAGACCACGATCAGAGACAATGTTGACCGGCCTACTATCCTGCACAATCCACTTCACTAGTTTATTGGTAATGTTTCCTTAGAGGACACAGGCTTCGATATTAGGTGCTCTAACGTTGACTGAGAAGATGTGCTAGTAGTGCCATTGATAGATATAGATACACTTTGGAAAGGATGAATATTGAAGACTACTTGAGCTTCCAGTATAACTGAACGATTTTCCGCATTTCTTAAAAAACACTGTCTTTCTGTCTTGTTTTACCACTGTCATTCAGTTTAAATCTGAAACTTTCACTTAATTTTCCTCGAATCGATTCATGAGCCATATTTGTAATTGAATTCCACAAACACTGAAAGTGAGTGACTTCGGAACACGAACTGAAGTTTCAGTTGTCACTTTTCCTACTGTGTCCATCCAGGATACTGGTATCTGTCCTTCCGCACATTACCTGGACATTCCTGGTAATTTGTTAAGAGCTTTACTCACCCCTACTCATTATTGCCGCTTGACTATGTTTTGTAAATAGCCTGTCCGGTATTTCCTCTCCTATTGTTTGTAAAAGCAGTGGGCAAATGACTCAGTTTAGAAGAAAGCAATTAAGGAAATATTGCTTTTATCTTTCTGTGGCAAAGGCATGACCATCAGTTAACTCTAATGACCTGTCAATCTTACCACAGCTGATGCTAGCGTGCCATACAGTAGGCTACAATACACAGTGTTTGTGCTACCCAAAACAATTACTTTTCCTACTCCACACTAATATTTTAATCGACCAAAGCACATTGATCAGTTAATCGTATTTTTATATTAAACGGTCCAATTGAAATGAAAATCCACAGCCTGCTTCCAGTCTCCAACCGGGTCAGGAATGGAATGAATGAAGCCCCCATCTAGCGGCGAGGATATGAAGTGTGCCGGCTGCCGAAGCCTGTCGCACTCCTCTGGGGCAATGATTAAATGAATGACAGATGGAATGAAATGATAGTGGAGAGTGTTGCTGGAATGAAATTGTGACAGGGAAAACCGGAGTACCCGGAGAAAAACCTGTCTGCCTCCGTTCTGTCCAGCACGGATCTCACATGGAGTGACCGGGATTTGAACCACGGAACCAGCGGTGAGAGGCCAGCGTGCTGCCGCCTAAGCCACGGAGGCTACTAAACGGTCCGATTAATTGATTAAATCGACAGTGCTTTACTTTTGTTGCAATTTCCTTTGCAGGTCGGCAATTTTTGAGTCGGTTTATTCTTTCGGTTAGCAACCTGGTTATTTTGTCAGATGCTTCAAATGTGCACATTATTTTTCCCATTCCATGAGAAATATTATGGTCATCTATGGTGACTGTATTATGCCTACATTATCTGCAATCCATTGAGAAAATAGACCTGACGGTATCACACTGCTAAGTGTTGCATCCATTACTGAAGACTAAGCATCTCTGCAGTTCGTCATAAGATTCACTGAGGCATGGGAGATGGAACACAGTGGACAAATGCCTCCCTCTGGAATTCCCTATCGTTTCTTTAAATATTTGGTACTCTTTGTCTCTGTCAACTTACAGTTGTTGCAGGCAGAATAAAACATTTCAATATTTTATAATGAATTTGCCAAGTATTATAATCCTCAAGTGTTCAGCAGTGGCGTGCGGTAACCCTCGAGACTAGTGAAGCACTGTATTAATAGGATATTCACTATAGTAATATCATTAAAAAATAAATATTTTGAAGTCATCTCCGTACAGTAGGCCTACTTTAATTAATTAATTTTAATATAATGATATTTTTGCAGTCACGTATATGCAGTGCAATGCCACAATTTTAGGATAAATCTGTTTAAAAAATTTGATGAAAGAATAGGTTAAAACATAACCTACCTACTGTAAAAATACGGGGGGCGATAAAGCTATTTTCATGGGAGTTTATTTTTAACTGCTTTTACTAAACAATCTTCCAACTGAGATGATAGCCTGGCCCTTGCACTCGCAGAAGGTTACTGTGTTATCTCCTGTTGATATCCAATATTTAGATGACATTTTATCATATGTTCACCTCTATGCTAACCAGCGCCATGGCCAAGCATTTGTGTGAGGAATCTGGGTTCGATACCGGCCGGGTCTGGAAATTTTACCTTCAATGGTAGATTTCCTAGTTGGTTAACCCTTTGATTGTGTTCCAAAATACCATTTTCCAGTTGCGTATCTAATCCAGTTTCTATCCTGAATTCTCCGAATGACGCTCCGGTGTTGGTCTACTATTTTTTATAATTTCACTTTTTTCTGTGAGGAATGAACGTGTTGAAAATGGTCGGGCTATTACCCATTGATTTACATAATACATACAAATTCAAAATTTATACTGTACACTCCCAGAATAAACTTGCTCCAGTTGGGTCACGAGGTGCGGCCCATTCGGGTGAAAGTTTCCTCACACTCTATTCAATGTGGTTCTCGCCTTCAGACTATGCTTGCTGCTATCAGTTGATAACGAAAGGAACTAGGACTCCTTGCAAACGAGGTGATGCATGCTTCAGTTCGCCCTGCTAGGCAATAACCCTTTATAGGGCAAAAGACTGGGGATATAAAATAATACTTTTTATTTTTGCACATTTGTAATTGGGGGTGATAAATGAGTAGGAATATCCAACAATTTTATAGGTCTGGATCATTTTTATGAAATATGGGGTGGGAAATTATTATCCCACATTATCCCTACATAAGTTTTCTTAAATGGGTTAATAATTTCCCACCTCCAAATTATGATGATACTGTGTTTATCACTCAATAATGAGGTTTATTTAACATGATATAGTATATACAAAACACACATCATGCTCTGTAATTTTAAAAAACATAACGCCCATGCAGCACACGTTCAGTGACCTATAACATCTTAGCCAAAAACTGCACAGAGAATATAAAAGTGATTTTGGAATGTTAAAAGTTAGTACATTTGAAATATAATTCAATAATGCAAAATAGTATTTACTAAAAACACAGAAAATTAATTTTTAAAATCTTCTAATCTATGGCAAACACCCTAAACTGGGTGATCATTTCCTTTCTAGCTGAAATATATTTACTCAAGTGACCAGAAGCATTATTAGCCCAACATTATATTTCAATTATAAACCAACTTTTACAAATCTCCTATCTTCAATAAAAACACCTTCTTCTGTAAAACAATGCATTGCATTCACTCAACACAACCGAACTGGCGAGCACGTGCACTGTGGAGACCACTGGGATAAATGGCTCCCACCTTTGGTTTCTGATGGCAGTATACATCAAATTAATGGGTTTTCAATATTTCTGTGCAGCTAGCTTGTGGATGCATGTGGAACTGCTTGAAATGAAAGGGGTGGGAAGATTCTCACCCTAACACGGTTCTATAAATACATGGTGGGAAGATATTATCCCAATGACCTTGAATACAGCCAATGCTTTGTAGGTAGGAGTACACACTATACCTTCTGTGTGGAACCTCTAGCGCAAGCTGAAGCCAGTGGCGATTCCCCCAAGTAGGACGTGAGGATCATCCTACAGTCAGCTCAGCTGTAACTGTTTTAAAAAGATAAATTAATTGTTTTGTAAAATAGTCTTTGGGACTACCTTGCGTGCCCTCTCGATAAGCTGTCTCGCTGTCAGTACTTGTATCTACATTTCACCCCTAGATGGATGAAGTGTGATCTTCACTGCCAGGAGTAGAAAGCTGAGGAAGGAAGCTTTGCATCCTCTAAGCATGTGTTTATAGCTTTAGAAATGTATGGGTAGCCCTTGAGGGGGAAGGGGCAGGTTTGGTCTGTTTAATGGCTCTATGAGCATGTCTACCGAGATCCTCGAGTCTCGCTATTGGTTAATTTTAAACCAACACTACGGGCTTATTGGTCATGGTTTACTGCCGATAAATGTATGGTCTGTTTTCAGCGTGTGCACGTCTTTGGAATGGTGTTCGATTGTATTGTATTGTATTGTGTAATGTGTTCGTAGTAGTGCTGTGCGACGGAATAATTAATCTCAATTTAGCCCGGCTATAATCATTATCTTAGGTTAATAAGTAGCCTATCCTATTGCGTCCTCCACATTATCAAAATCAGGAGTCGCCGTCGCCACTGGCTGAAGCACTGCTTCCACTCGCGGAGCGCTCACACAAGAAGAAATGGAAAAATAACTAATAAAAATAGATAATTTATGGGAAATTTCGGGCACTGGAACAGTGCTTCCCTTGCTTCATCCCAATGCATGCCACTGGACTGTTTAACAGTGGAGGTTCAGGAGTGACGCGCCGATATACGCAAAAGAAAATTTAAAGAGGATAATTTGTATGCTTCCACGAACACATCGTCCATACTGCTTTCTTTTAGGTATTTCACTGATGTTTCAATACTCATATTTTTGTATTTCTCATCTTGGAATATCAAAATGTAAAACATATTACACATGCAACACGTTGCTATCTAATACGATGTTTCAGGAGGAATATTCAATATTTTAGGAGGTGGTAGAAAAGGTGAATTGCAATAAAAAAATCCATATAACATGTGTCCTATTTCTATTGCGTACCAAGATACAGATATTGGTATATAACCAGGGCAGTTGTCGTTTCGTGTGTTGGTACACCGGTTACTATGGGCGTATTTAACGATAGTCGACAGTCGTGTGTTGTTGTTCACGTTGTGAAGTTGTGCTATAGTTTCCATTGAATGTGTTAACCTTTCAGTGTGCTTTGTTGACCAAGTTGTCTATACTGTATCGTTTAAACATGCCACACGTCTTTACACATGCTGAGTATGCCGATATGGTATTTGTGTGTGGGTTTTGTAATGGGAACGCTGCTGCTGCTGCTGCTTGTAGAGAATACGGAATATGATTTCCTAACCGCAGAAGACCAGTTTCAAGAGTGTTTACATTACACTGCGTGACTCTGGTGCAGTACCCAGCTGTCGATATGGTGATACAACATCTAAACCTAACATTCCCCGGAAGATGGATCGGGAGATATGGACACGTTTCATGGCCACCAAGGTCCCCGGACCTTACCCTTTTGGATTTTTGCCTGTGGGGATGGTTGAAAGGCGAAGTCTACAAGGCAAAAGTTAATACAAGAGCCGAGTTGGTCGTTCGGATTATGCATAGTGCAGCCCTCATCAAAGAATGCCAAGACGCCCTCCGAAGAGCTACACGGGGTGTTATCAAGAGAAGTGCAGAATGCATTGAAACTGGTGGGGGAAGTTCTGAAAATCAACTTTGAACGTCCTCATTGGCCTTGTCTTTACATTTGTTTGGGTTAAATACTACCAGCTGTATCTCGGTATGGTACGCAATACAAGTGGGACACATGTTATATGGAATTTTTTATTGCAATTCATTTATACTACCACCTCCTAGAATATTTACTATTCCTCCTGAAACACCCTGTATACGAACTGCACGTGCAGCGAGTACAGTAACTGTTATAGTACAAGATTGCTTGAAATGAGAGCAATGTGGATGAGCAATCACTGGTGAGAGACGACTCTCTTGCTGGCTGAATTCGTATCACAGAACTCCTGTTGTAATGGTTAGCGGTCACTTCCATTCCCCTCCGGCCTTTCAATCACCAAGGCAGGGACGTTCTTGCCAGCACATTCCTGTCGCATCAGGCTAGTTGAGCAACGCGGCAGTAGATTCGCCACTTGGCCGTGTCGTGACGTTTGAAGGTCGTTGTTCATGCGTTGATTGGTAACATCTAATGCAATAAAAAATCACGTTAAAAACGTGACAGTCAGTCTGAACGACTAGACTTTGTATCATTTTAAATGCTGAAAAATGCTAGAAAGGCTGGAGGCTTCTCGCTTCGCTCGAAGCCAAACACTCTTGACATGTTAGAAAATTATCTGCATAATACTTATCTTGTTTCAAATTACTCGCGAACGGCAAGGGCAAAGCAAGGTCAAGCGCGCGGGGACATGCCCCTTCCATCCAGTCGAAAAACACTTATAGTGGGCGATGTATTGAAGATAGAGATATGCTCTCGCGGACTTTTTTGTAGAACTTTTAATGCTGACCAATTCTTACGCTCATAGTATAAGGTGCGTTCAAAAAGTAACGAGCCGGAGGCTGGAATGCGCAAACCAGTGGCGACATCGGCTAATCGTGGCGTGTGTAACGAGGTGTGGTTCCGACCAGAGCGTGGAACGTCACAGCCCGTCGCTAGAGGGCACGTCACATGACGATACAAAGCGAGCAGCAGCATGCATCAATCGTCCAACCAAGACCAAGACAGTAGGCCATTCGACATGCTTTCTGGTGTGGTTGAAGACTGGGGCACCCATTGGGCACACACTTTCCGCAAGTGCAGTCGTTCTTTCATGATGGTGTGCACAATCCGACCACGAAGGAAATAATAATAAAATGAGCAAAAAATAATGAACCTGATAAAAACGGTTCAAATATTAACCGAACATGCAATACAATGTCATGAGGTTATCTATTACTAGTAGGATGTTTATTATTTTAATGTTCACTTAGGTCCCATAATAGAAAATAATAATGTTATTGTGTTTACGTCCCTGTTAACTAGTGAGGCTTTTAGAGACGCTGGGGTGCCGGAATTGTGCCTCGAAGGGAATCTTTAACGTGCCAGTAAATCTACTTACACGCCTCCTTCGCATTTACGCACCCTCAAATGGCGACTGGCTGCGTCGGGATTCCATCCCGCTATCTTGAGCTCAGCAGGCGAGAACGTTGCCGCTGAACCACGCAGCCAGTCATAATAGAAAATTTACGGGTAATAACCTGCTCCTTAGACCAAGAAATGCGAACAACAAAAGCACAAACTGCCACACTGTTCAATCGTCAAATGACACACGATCTGAAAAGCTCGCCAACCCTACTGCATAATTTACTCCGCCCATAATATAGCTACATAGATTGGCATGCCTGAAATTGAAAAGGGAATAATGACCTGTGCTGTATTACAATTTCTTTTTTTTTTTTTTTTTTTTTTTTTTAATGTGAAGGTCTCATAATTATGTGTACGGTTGAGTAGTTGTTGCTACTTCAGACATCAACCTCTACATTGACAAGGGCGTCGCTAGAACCAAGTGCTGAAGTTGCTCTATGGTGTAAGCCAATACTTTCAGTCTTCTTCACAGCTTACCCTCGAAAAAATTCCACGCCACGCCACTGAAAGGCACCTCTCTCAATTGTGCCTCACGAGGCTGAGTGTACCCCATTCCAGCCCTCAAACCAACAATGCTAGCTGCTATACCAGGAAGTGGAGACATTTCTTTCGATTGCCCACACTGAATCTGTTGTTGTTGTTGATTCATTTAGGGGCTTTGTAACATTGTGGTCATGTAGCCCCATCCTACTTGGATGTGTGTGGAATCTGCATGCTAACCGGTGTTTTTGTGATGGCTGTACTAGTGTGCATATTTGTATTTGGGGCAGGGGCGTATATGAGAAGGGTGCCCGGAGGGCCGCGGCCCTTCCCGAAACTTTTGTCACACATATTTTTTTTATGAATTAAAGCATTAAAAACCAATATACTTATCATGTACTATTGTTACTAAGCGACGTATGGCAACGTTGCAAAGCAAGGCGATGTAAACAGTGTGAAAATCAGTTTGCTCAGATCTTATGTGTAACAACATAACCTCTTATTACTCTCCAGTGCCTTCGCTCTTATGAACATACCAAGAACAACAACAAGTGCCCTTGAAGCGTCTGACAAAAGTATTTTCCCTAACTTTTATACCCTTATCAAATTTTTGGCAAATTTGCCTCTCTCTGTAGCTACCGGTACGGAGTTTGAGTTGGTTGAAAACATAAGATGATTGTATTAATAAAAAGTAGCCTAACATAAAATAGTGTTATACCCGTAGGGTATGCCACCCTCATCCCCTACTAATTACACCCCCTAAAAACACATAACATAAACATAATTCTACAATCTACGACTGCATCTATAAATCTATATAACTCATTACTTCAATGCACTCAGGTGGCCTCGTGCCTGAGCCCAACGACCCCAGGAAGGTCTACGACACACAAGGAATGCACAATTCTGCAAACACGGCACACAGGCTCTATAAAAACTCGGAGAGGAGGTCATGCCTCCAGGTCATTCGTTCTCAGTCTGGTGTTGTAGTGTGAAACCTCTGCCAGACGGCTGCGTCAGCCTGGTAAGTGTAAGCGATCATCTTCACATACACACACATTTACACTTTTCCTCCCCTATTATTTGTGCTGGAGTTGTATTAAGCACTTGGGCTGTTCTTAAAGCTTTATTAATACTTCTGCATAGAAGTACACTCATTAAAATAACACAATCTCTAGATAACTGGTCCTTACATTTATTTGACTAGCTGGTAAGATCCTACCCTTCTAGATTCCCTCTAGATAGGATTCCCCAGCATTATTGTTCAATTGCTTCGTGGCATCAGCAAATAGCCACGATCACAGTGCTTGAATCAGCTGGCTCTCTCTCTCTCTCAGCCCGCTCGCTTACGCTAACATTAAGCCGCTTAGCGACTGTACCGTTTAAATCCGTATTTACTGAACCGCCCTTCTCTCCGTTATAACACCCTCGAACTACCCAATCAAACAGTACATTTGGGAGTTCTCCTCTCGAGCTGCTTCCACGCTCTTGAACCAGTCCATAACCGACACCTCTTACACTCGAGTTCCAAGCATCCCCCAGGTACTCATATTTCATCCCCCCAAATATCACATTGTGGAGGGCACCCTCTCAGGTCCCCTACAATAGTCTTAGTTGTGTTGGCATTAACCAAACATAAAACATCACAACAAATTGGTTGAAAAAGCTATGCCAGATAGCCTTAAATTCATCATTTTGCACCAAATTATACAAAAGAATCCCGGGGAGGACCCCCTTTCCTTTGGGGCCAATTCCATGCCCCCTAAAGCCCGGTTGGGCACCCCGATGGTAAAACTCTATATACGCCCCTGATTTGGGGGGTAGGAGGCGGCCATAGCCTTATATTTAGTACCTGCGTGGAGTATAAGTGGAGAACTACGGAAAACCACCTCTAGGATAGCTGAGATGGGAATCGAACCCACGTTTTCTGTTTTATCTCACGAGACCGAGTGTATTACTTGGCACTCAGAGGTGATGGTGACAGCCACTGCGCTGCGAGGTACAGAAGCTAGGATCAAGTCAAAGAATTGCTTTTCAATCGGTCAACACGAATGTGCCCAATTACATTGGGCGGGGAATGAATATTTTGGCTTCACGATTTGCCTGACTGGCTGAAGCAGGGATGATAATTAGTTTTGTATATAATGGGATTGTCTCCTGTTTCGGCGACTGGTTGCGTTGTCTCTTCAGGTTACTAAATGTTCCGTTTTCTTGATTTCGTCTTTGTGGGAGCTTAAAAAATGTGACAGACGAAGATCGACTGTTTGGTGAAATGGAGCACGAGTAAAGTGAAAGGTGCAAGAAAGTACAACGTGTCCGGCTTGGATGTAGCCTGGAGATGATTAACGGTGGTTCGTTTCTACAAGTAGGGAACATCAAAATGATTTTTATGCACTTAACTTCTTTGTCATAACGGAAACCTAACGACAAGCCGCGACGAAAGCCCTTTACGGAAGCAGTTCTGGCGAAAATTGACGAAAATGATGCATTCCTCGATAAGCTCTGTTTTCCTGGCGAGGCTACATTTCACATTTCCGGGAAGGAGAACAGATACAACTGCCGAGCATGGGGAACGGAAAACTCCCACACGTTGGTGAGGGAGGGGCAAACGGGGCTGTAGCCCTGGGGTCCAGGGCCTTTGAGAAAAGAACTGGACAGTTGTTTTTAATTCTTCTTCTAGGTAAAATATAGTTACATGTACATGTAAATATTACATATTTCTTCAATTCAACTGGCAAAAAAAACATTCAACACGTTTTATATTAGACTACATTCTCAAATATTTTAAAATTATCTTTGTTAAATTTTGAAATTTTTAAAGCGTTTTTAGCGTCTAAACTTTCCACCCACCCACAAAGACTTGTTACAAAATGATTGCCTTTGATTCGTTACGAGTGACCTACAATATTAAACCGTTGTAATACTCAAGACATGAAAAGAAATATATTGAGCAATAAATTCAAATGTGCGAAATGGAGATGGAACAGTTCAGAAACAAGGAATCGACTAGTCCTTAATGCACGGCATTCCACACAGGTCATTTGTATTTTTAGGGTTTAAGTTGTAAGAAGACACAAAGATAAACAACATTAGGCCTAGAGGGGTCCGGGAATCGAAGTCCCAGGGCCCGATCTGACTCCACGGCCCTGCTTGGTAGAGCACGAACGTGACTCGCCGGAAGTGAATATGTGCATTGTTGAAGGACAGGATCATAGAACCATTTCTTTTTCTCTTTTCACAGAGAGTACCGGTACCTTTAATAATTCACATGTTGGAGTTGTACGTCTTTGCTCGACTTCCTCGTGGTGTGGTCTTCCAACAAGATGTTTGTTGTTGATTCTTTTAGGGGCTTTGCGACATCGTGGTCATGTAGTCCCAAGTACTAGAGTGTGTGTAAAATTTGTCTGATAACCTGTATCACTGTGATGTCTGTACTGTAATTGAGGAAAGGATTTACAGTAGGTAGGAAGCGGCCGTTGCCTTACGTTAGGTACTGTGCCCGTTGGAGGAGGTTATCTGGTCACCACCAACCTAATGTGGCCTCCCAGATGCCCCTGCCTCGAGACACATTGCCGGAGAGGATCGGAATGCACTCCTTGTGGGACTAGCCGGCACAAGACTCTGCTTCCCTAATGGATCAGGTTCCCATCACAGTGATTGTCAGAGACACCCAAAGAAATGCACCCCCAAAAGGTCAAACTACTAAATGATTACATCTAGACTTAAGCCATGCTCATGGTTTGTTTATTTTCAATGCCAAACCCCTATCCTACAGTCGGAGGGTTTGGAAAGACGGCTATTCCGTAGCTAAACAAAAAAAAACTCCTTAAGTTAAAGTAGAACCCTCTCGACAGGTCCTAAATACAACAAACTGAAAATCAAAGCTGGGGAAATGGGACCGAAACAAAAAGGTTACACAAAGGCAGATGTTAGAAAAACATGTCAAACATGACAGAGAAGTTAAATGACTGGTACGATCCCATATTTACATTCACGATTTAATGATTTCGATCCAAACCTGCTTTAACTGATCAGCGGCTTTAGACGTCCGTGATAAACAAACTAAAGAAAAATCTAATGATTGTCAGTCATCATTACAGTACAGTGTTACAATTATGTACAACAATAAAGAGATTACTATGCAAGAAACAGTAGGGTAAACATGGGGATAACATGTTAATAAATCAATAAATAAAACACACTATAAGAATCTTCTTATTCCTGCCTACTGCCAGATGAATAACTGTTTGTCATCCACCGTCATCTATCAGTATATTTAAATATGAGAATCCAAACTGCTCAACAACAGCATTCTCCTGATCGAGTCGCGGCCATAAGTTCTGAACTTTTGGTTCGCTGACGATCTCCGTCGAAAAATCTATCCAGCTACTAGGTTTTCCAGTAGGAATAAACTAAAGCTCAATGCATTGGTCCACTCGACTAAAAGAGCAAGATTTAACAGGGATTACGAATTAACGGTAGTATTAGCGTCGTCGGTTTAGGAAATTAATTGATGTTCATGATTTAGTCCTAAGATAAGTGTCGTAGATTTATGAGTTCATTCGTTATGATGGTTGACCAAATGCAAGGCTTCGCACGAGTGTGCTACCATCTCGTGGTACACCTCAGCCAAATATAGGTGACTCGGCACGTTAACAATAACAAATCGGTGCTCATAAGAGACCGTTACCATTCCACCATTAGATTTGCTGGCCTACACTAGAATAAATGTGGTAACCAACCCAACTTCGTGTATCAAAGACACGGAAAAGAAACATTCACTTTCAAGTGAGAATAAACAATGGCCTTAAATGTCAAACCTATCAAATGGTTACTCATATTAGTTGCGTGTCGGCAAGATGGCGTCACAGTGAAAGTGTAGTGAAATAGCAGCTAGTGTAAATATTCGATAAAAGTGGTAAAATATTATAACAGAGGTTTAAAATCTATAAAGTTAATTTCCTTAGATCAAGTGTAATACGGAATATTGATAGTATTTAGAAATTCTTATTGATAATTTAATAAACTTAAACTAAGTTGTATCCAAATGTATCCAAAGATTCGGTGACTTCTTCAATCACTGTTTGAACCAAGTAGAGCAGTGGTGCTTTTACGAGACTTCACCCGATTGGAAGATATACGTATTCATATTCTTCTTTATTGGTAGGAAATTAGGTTAATTCTATTAGGTAGTAATAATTAAAATAAATTTAGTGTAATTTGGTGTTAACATCTAGGCTAACTTAGATCTCTAGTATGACGACAGTAAACAGTGTTAGTGTCTCGTCAGGTGGTGTAACCGCAACGGATTTATGCTCGTCGTGCAAAATAAAAGTAAAAAATGCAAATAAAATCATCACAAGATCTCAGGTAAAATTGAATGAGGAGAAAAGAGAAACCGACTGTCGTAATGTAGGCCTACCGCTACAGTCATGCGAATTTCATAACCTGAGAAACGAACTGTCCTCAAAAGACGAAATTATAAAGCTGCTAAAGGAAGATATTGCTAAGTTAATGGAAGAGATGAATAAATTAAAAGGAAACAGAGAGGAAAGCAAGGAAACTTGGCCGACAGTGATTGCTGGTAAGGTAAGATTGAATAAGCCTAGGCCTATAAATGGAGTACATGTAACTGAAATTCCCGTCTCAAATTCATTTGGAGTGCTTGTCGAAGAAAATGATGACTTTCCTCAAGAAGAAAAGAAGGAAGTGATAAAGAGAAAATCCAGGAAGATGCGGATATTTGCGGATAGCCACGGGCGAGATGTAGCAGCAAGTGTATTGGAGAGAAGCAGTGAAATGGAGGTCACTTCGACAGTAAAGCCAGGAGCTCAAATTGCAGAGGTCACGAACGGAATGATCGGAGAGTGTGCGTCCCTTACTGCAAAGGACTACGCAGTGATCATCGCTGGAGCAAACGACGTCTATAGAAATGAGAGTAAAAAGGTAATCAAAGATTTAAAGGGTACATTGCCATCCATGCAAAAAACAAATGTCATTATTGTAAACATTCCGCAGAGATACGATTTAATTCCCAAATCATGTGTAAATGTAGAAATAGAGGCTACAAATGGAAAAATTCATAAAATTTGTGAGAGTTTTCCAAATGTCCAAATTGTAGATGTAAGTAAATTAGACAGGAAGTTCCACACTCGGCATGGCCTACACTTAAATAGATTAGGAAAAGAGTATCTTAGTGATGAAATCTGCAAAATTGTAAATTCAAATGGTAAGAATAATTCAACAGTAATATCATTAGAGTGGAAGCAGGGAAACTGGTAGAAGAAGCCAAACGTGAGGTTTGGCAATCTGATCTTTTGAAGTCAAATTTAACGGAGTGTAACAATGGTATTTCGGATTTGTCTAGCAACAATAATAATAACAATTATGATAATAATAATGTAAATAAATCACCAACACAAGCTGGCAAAAGTAACAAATTTAAAATGTACCACCAGATTGTCCAGTCTCTTTATAATAAAATTGATTACATAAATCTAATGCTTAAAAATGAACTTAAAGACATCTCAGCACTATGTATTTCAGAACATTGGCTGAAAGATGAACAACTCGAATTAATTCAATTCCCAGGGTTTACACAAGCTAGTAAATACTCTAGATCTAATATTAGCCATGGTGGTACTTGCATCTTCTTAAGAAATAATTTAGATCATGAACAGATAACAGCTTATGATTATCTAATTATGGAACAGGATTTTGAATTCTCTGCCGTAAAAATACAGCAGTTTAAGTTAATAATTGTATGCGTATACCGTTCTCTGTCAGGAAAGTTTCCTTTATTTATAGATAAATTAGAATTGTTTACTCAATAACATGAGCAAAGTAAATTTCGATATAATAATTTGTGGGGATGTAAATGTGGATTCCTTAAAATGTGATAGAAATTGTGAATTATTAACACAGTTACTAATTTCCTATGGAATGAAACCTACAGTAAATACCCAACAAGAATAACAAAATTTAGGAAAACTACTCCTGATCAAATTTTTATAAATACAGATAAATATCACCATTCAATAGAAGTCTATTGTCCGGGTTTTAGTGACCACCATGGACAAATACTGAGTTTTGAAGTATCCGAAACAATCAATAATAATGATAATGGAGTAAAATCAAAGTGCAGGTCATTCACTGAATCAAATGTTACATATTTCAATGACTTATTAAATAAGGAAACATGGTCAGAAATTTATGAACTAGAAAATGTAAATGATAAATTTAATGCATTTAACAGTACCCTAAAAACTATTTTGAAATAGCATTCCCCTTTAAACGAAGAACTGATCAAAAAACAAAGCTAGCAATTGGATAACAACAGGGATTATAAATTCATGTCAAAGAAAGAAATTTCTACACAAATTATATAAACAATACCACACAACACCTGAATTCAATTTATACTACAAAAAATACACTAGCATATTAAATAAGGTAATAAGACTAGCAAAGAAAATGCATAATGATAATTTTATTTCCCAATCATCTAATAAAAACAGGGCTATGTGGTCCGTGGTAAAGAAAGAAACTGGAAAATCTGCTAAAATACAAAGGAACATTACACTGACCAGAAATAATAAAGTGATTAATAATCCAGAGGAAATAGCAAACACTTTTAATGACTATTTTCTGGAAATTCCACAAAAATTATTAAATAAATCACAGGTAAATACACTAAATTCTAATAATAAAATAAATATATGCAGTGATTCTTTATTTATAAATCATGTCACAAGTTAAGAGGTAAGAATAGTTATAAAAGAGCTAAAAAATAAATTCTGTGCTGGCATTGATGGCATCCCTGATGCAATTTTAAGGAAATGTGCAGAAAATATAATAAATCCAATTACGCGCTTAATAAACAGTTCAATTCTCTCAGGAACTTACCCGGATATTTTGAAGTTATCAAAAGTAATTCCAGTGCACAAAAACGGTTCAAAAGATGAATTAGATAAATATCGTCCTATTACCTTACCAACTGGTGTTGCAAAAATTGTGGGAAAAATTATGTATAAGAGACTGATAAGTTTCATTGAAAAAAAATAAAATATTATCAAACTCACAACATGGATTCAGAACGGAAAAATCTACACAGACAGCAATTTACGAATGTAGTAATTGTATACTGTAATTAATTGACAATAAGGAACATGTAACTGGCCTATTCTTGGATTTATCGAAAGCATTTGATGTTGTTGACCATAAAATCCTCCTTACCAAACTAAATCAATATGGTATTAGAGGTCTAGCTAATAAATGGATAGAGTCTTACTTAACAAGGCGTAAACAAATAGTAAGCTTGAGACACAAGGATGATGGAACCAAATTACTTAATGAAACATTCTCCAATGAGGGAATTATTGAATTTGGAGTACCCCTGGGATCGGTTTTGGGCCCACTACTCTTTCTTCTATATATCAATGATATAACATCGAACGTTCATTCACATAAGGAAATTTTGTTTGCGGACGATACAACACTCGTAATAAAAGGTGAAACTAAACAGGTCATACAGCAGTCTGCTGACTCCGTTACAGGAGAGTTAACCAAATGGTCACAAGATAATCGCCTCATAATAAACTATAAAAAAAAAACAGTATGTCTAAATTTCCACACTATACAGAATAGGAATCCTGCGAAACCCAATATAACATTAAATGGTCATCAAATAGAAAATAAATCAGAAACAATTTTTTAGGACTATGGATACAACAAGACTTGAAATGGAATAAACATATACAATATCTGAATACTAAACTGAAATCGATGTGCTTTGCGTTACGTATTTTGAAAACCTGCACTAGCATGCACACATTAAGAAATACTTATTTTGCTTATTTCCATTCATACTTAGTCGGCCCCGTGGTGTTGGGGTAGCGCGCCTGCCTCTCACCCGGAGGCCCCGGGTTCGATCCCCGGCTCCGTTAGGGATTTTAAAACTGACGTGAGGGTTGGAACGGGGTGCACTCAGCCTCGTGAGGACAATTGAGTAGCTGTCTGACAGTGAGACAGCGCCCCGATCACGAATACCAAGATTAACGGCCGAGGGGACCCGATGCGCTGATCACGCGTCACCCCAATATCTGCAGGCCAAATGGCTGGGCAGCGGTCGCTTGGTCGGCCTTAGCCCGTCATGGGCTGGATAGTGCCAGGGGTTGACTTTGTTTTTTGACATTCATACTTAAGATATGGGATCATATTTTGGGGTATGTCGCCAGATGTACTAAGCACGTTTAGGATACAAAAGAGGGCGATTAGAATTATGGCAAATGTAAACTCTAGAGAATCATGAAGACCTCTGTTTAAAGATTTAAACATTCTCCCACTGCCCTGCATATATATCTTTGAAAGTATTATGTTTTTTTAAAAGAATTTAATGAATAAAGATGTTTTTCTTAAAACAAACGTTGATGTTCATAGGCATAACACTAGACAAAATCAAAACATTCATATTTAACACACACACACACAAGCATATATCAAAAAGGAACTTTTCACACTGGAGTTAAATTATACAATAAACTACCCCAGTATATAAAACTGGCCCCAAAAATAAAAACCTTTGATAGAATGTTGAAAGCTTATCTGCAGTGCCATTGTTTTTACTCAGTAGTTGAATATCTTAGCGTATAGGAGCGATGAAATCTATAATTATATTTTACTTTTTTAATTTAATTGTATTTATAGAATTAAGTTTTCATAATATGATAATAGAGTGAGGTGTAAATAGTTGTGCAATAAGATTGTATCTATTAAGATTTGCTATTATAATAAGTTAAATAGTTATAACATTTGTAATATATACCTGTTAGTTCTTTTATTTTATAGATGTAAATTCTGACGTGTCCTATATCAAAAATGTATTGAATGCATGTATTTGATCAAATGGAATTAATAAAAATCGATCTATCTATCTATATAATTCATGACAATAATAGACTGGGCTCGCTCACAAATACCTGCGAGGATGTTTCAAAAAAATCGTGCATGATTTAGCAGTACCCCATGTACTGGGGCATTCTTCAAAATAATCGATACTTGATCAAGGTCAATAGCATGAGCGTTCACAAACATAGCTCGTAACGAACATTCCTAGCAGTGTCTAGAGAAATTTTAAAAAAATGTCGTTTGTCAACTGTCTTGCAATTAAGATCGTAGGTAACCTTGGGTAATACCACAGTCGCGAACTTGGTTAGCATCTGTGCCTCCAAGTGCTCTGTAATATCCACGCTACTGCGTGTCGGTGAATTCTCAAAATAAATGTCTTTCACTGATTTCAATTCACATTGGGTTCACTATAAAAGTTCATGAGTGACCCTAGCATCCACTCTGTATAATAAGGCACATGTAGTAAAGAATAGAATGTTGTTTTAGACAGATCAATCTCAATAATAATAATAATAATAATAATGTGTTTGGTTTCCGAAAACCAAAGAAGCTTAACGGAAAGATATCTCTCTCTGATTGAAAGTCTTTGAAAGTGTACATCACCACTGCTGCTTACACAAATATGCACTGCGTACAAGGCACGTTTAAATGAGTTTTATACAATTTTTCACACCTAAACCTCTGGTGGAAATTATTGAAATGATACGATTGTCGTGTAATCGGGAATTATGAGTATATTGACTCATTTACAACGATGTGAATTCATCTTAACTCTAAGAAAAATGTAATTTACAATAACAATGTAGGCTGGGGACCTCCCATACCTAAACGATACGTCCTAAAATGTTAAATAATAAAGGTGCAGTGGTGTGCAAAAATAATGATCAAAGGGGGACTTCAGAAAACTTGAAAAAATAATCAGCTGGAGCTGAATTAAAAAATAATTCCCCTGTCAGAAATGACGAAATTCATCTTCCGTTATGCGGAATTACCATTTGAAAACAATATTGCACCGTGTGAAACACACAAAACGTTGGTGACTAACTCTGTCCAGGAACGAAAAGCATAGAAGCATGTTAAGCATGAAATCGCCATAGAAGGTGGCCAAAAAGAATGAAAAATTCTACCTGGTGACTGACAATAACGTTACGGCTGCTACAAACTAATCCACCCTTGACCATTCACCGTACATAAATAGATCTCAGATCATGACTTACAGCTATTTGCAGATCACTTCATCCGAAAGAAAGGATTGAGGTGTTTCTCCTTTTATCCATGGAATCCAAAGATATCTTCGCTGCTTGGCTATAAGCATGGTTGTCCATAGGTTTTCCTCCATGGTTGTAAAGTGGCTTAGATGTTAGGCGTTCCTCCCATTAGAATGTTTAAGCCATCATCGTCTTCTTAGTTGAGACAGGACAAATATGCTTCTGCACGTGGCGTAATGAAGGCATCTTGTATCAAATTGTAGAATGACGAAACTGCTTCTAGCGCATTGATTCACTGCTTTTACACATCAAATATAGCAGACTGTATTAAAGAAAGGCCTTGTCTGCTTGATCACAGGAACTAGATTTTTGACACCAAGCACGTGTCTACTCACAGAATTTAACACTCTACTCGTGATAAATTTTCTATCTGCCTGTATCAGCTTAATCGTGGTTGTACTGATTCCAGCCTTTGCACTGCTCGATAATATTAAATAGAAACTAATTGATATTGTGACTAGATTTCACTGGTGTATCACAGGTACAAACATCTCTAAGCGTCACAATGGTCGTCCATTTGGCGTGCTGTAACCAAGTGATCATTCACTTATCACTGAGTAAAAATATCACAGAATTAAATATTTTACGTGGACTGTTCACTTCACCAGCACACTTCGTGCTTAAAAATACTGTGGTCGTGTTGAAATAATCATATTCCTGACAACGACGTCTGCGAATTTCGGTCAACTTTGGACCTCAAAATGACGTGTGCTCGACACGCGAATACAAGTAAGAGTCATGCCTTCACGGAAGCAGGCGTTTCAGCCCTCTCACTTCCGAGTCATTTAGCAACTAAGTTTTTTCCTCTCGCATGTCTGCGACGATATACCTTTGGTCTTAATACCATAAATAAAATATAGGCACATGAAAATGTGGCTAACTACGCTGTATGACTTTTGATTATAAATTCAAGGGTGCACATTAAAGAAAGATTCCTTAATCATGATGAGTAACTATCCATAGCTTCTTAACAAGTCAAAAGAACATCTGATATGGTGGCATGCTTCTAGGATGCGTTCATAACTCTCTGACATAATAAAATCCATTGCTCTCGTACAAGCTATCACCAGCATGAGCTATTCGGGCTCATATACCCTCTCGTCGTTTCAAATAAAAATTATGACAGTATTTTTATTTGATACTGCAATACTTCTTAGTTCTGGTGATACTTTATCTTCCTGAATATACACTTTCGGTGGTTGAAGATATATAAATGGTAGTTAGTCCTTCTTCACAGATGTATGACTAATAGAGTTCATATCATTGCCCCATGCTTCCCATTCCTTCATCGATGGAATGTAACAATCATCCTCAGAATCGGATTGTTCTGTATCTCCCATAAATTCAATATGATGGACATGAAATATTTCTTTCTTCTTCTTCTTCCCATAAATCTGGTGCATAGCACTCACATAATCTTGCCATTTCTCCTGTTTCTTCTCAGCTGAAACGTCAGAATCGGCGTCTTCATCATCGGTTACAACTCCAAAATTATGAATATTGACGACTCTCTTCATATCATATTTTTGCTAATCTTCTCCAGGTTGTACAATGCTTCTGATCGGCTCATCTTCGGAATGTAATCATCATCATCATCAGAGCTGGAATCTGACTCTTCTTCGTTCGACATAGGTTCAAGGTGGTGAATATCAGCTTCATCAGAGTCGGAGTTTCCAGAATCATATTCTTCTTCTCGCTCTCCCAGGCGTTGATCTCTGGCATCATCCATCCTCTTCGTAATTTCTTCAAACTGCTCGTCGGACATCGACGGTCTCGTCTCAAAGTGGTGGACATCTGCGACAACTGTCATGCGATGACTCTGACAAGGTTCATCCCTCGAAGTTTGAGATGAATCATCTGATTTCTTCCTTCTATTCAATTCCATGATATAAGCTCTGCTCTCTAAGGCTCTTTCTTGCATGCCAGTCATTATCTGGTCCTATTGCTTCATCACTGGGTTGCACTGAGTATTCCTGAGTGGTATTCTCACATTCTTCCTTAATGCTTTCTTCACTCTCGTCATCAGTGTTTTCTTCACTATCTGCTTCAGAGCTTTCTTCATCAGTGCTATCTTTACACTCTTCTTCAGTGTTTTCTGCACTTTCTTCATTGATCTCAGTGATCACTATGCCCTCCGCGTTCTGCGTATCTTGAGCATAGACATTGGCATCCATAGCTTCACATTCCTCAGGCACATCCATGGGAATAGCATCATGTGGCTTGAAGCAAATCGTATTCTGGCCCATATCAATGATTCCATCATGTATCCTCATAAAATCTGCGCCTAGAATAGCTTGATATCGTAGATCTCTCAAAACAAGGAATAGATGTAGGTACACGTGGTTGGCAATCTCCACGGTACAATACACTTGCACTGTGCATTAGACACTCGTGTCTGGGATAATCCCTCGCACTTTCACCGTTTCCACTGGAAGTTCAGTCAACTTGGTGTTGATCTTAAGAATGGCATGAAAGTTTGCTGACGAAACACTAATCATGGCTCCTGTGTCTATCAGTAATGTGACAGAGTAACCGTTAATTTTGGCGGATATAACTGGTAGTCTCGTCAGTTGTACGTCGTTCGTCGTTTTCATCTCGTAGAGTAAATCTTCCTGGAGGGGTTCCCAAAGGAGTATGACAGCCTTCACTTTGGAACTCGTCTCCTTAGACCTTATTGAGATTTTGGCTTTTTTTGTTTACCCTTTCCATCATTTGAAGTACCAGGTTGGTTAGGGTCTTGAGGTTCCCTCGGTGTTCGAGTTTCCTCCCTCTCTTCTCTGGTTTGACGAAGATATTCTTGGCTTTCTTGAGCTCTTCCTCTCCAATCTTGTCGACGATATCCTCCCGAGTATCGGTAATCTCGACGAATATTACCTCTGGATTGGTTCTGGTTATTCCTTCGTTGATTGTCGTTATAGTTTCGTTGATCTTCCTTCGGTCTTTCGACACGACGCTCCCAATACGATTGGTTTCTGGGCCTGTCATTTCTGGCATAGTTACGATTGTAGGGTTGCTGGTTCCAATTTCTCCGGTCAGGACCCGAGTTATTTTGCTGATACCGTGCCCCCATATTGGACGTTGGTTCAGGCGTTTGACTATTTTTGTCGACAGTGGTTATGTTGACCTGTCGATTTACCGGTCTATTGTCATTCCGGGGTTCACCACGAGGTCGATGACTTATAAATTGTTCATTTATTGAATCGAGTCTTCTTAAGATCTGATCGCATTGTACAAAAGACGTTGCATCAGCGGACATCAGCGGAATATTGTTTGATTATGGTCTGAATCAGATCAGTTTCCGCTAGTGGAAATTGAAGGCATTGCTAATTGCGAGGAGAAATAACACGCATAGCGAGTTGGCTGAGTAAAGCTGTACCTTTTCGTGTACATTTCTGCTCTTATCCCTTGCTGGATATCTGAAGACCAATACATGCGTAATTGGGCTTCTCTAAAATCACGGAAACCGGTGAATGAGTACCTAAAACCTCTAAACCAGGTACTGGCTTGCCCTTCCATCAAGCACTCAATTACCGGGAGTTCACGTTCCGGTGTGACCATTGTATCACGTAGATACGCTTCAACATTGTTTAGAAATTCAACAGGTGTGACGCTGCCTCCACATCCTGAGAATCGGGCAGGTTGTTCCTCCCTTGAACGTATAATCATCACGTTCTGATTCCTCGAACTACGTGACGGTGTGAATATCGGTGCTTGACTGTTTAATTGACTAGGTTGCTCCAAGGCAGTTGGATGGCAATTCCCTGTCATAGTAGTGAAACTAGGAGTAGTAGTCATTGAAGGTATTCCTGTTGTAGTAATTGGCATCGGATAATTATATTGTAGTGGATTTCCCACGGTAGAAGTAGAATTCAGTTGTGACTGCCAATAGTGTGACGTACTGGGTTGCCCTGAGGTTGTTATAAGGTAGGCCTCAGCAGTCATCATCATTTCTGGTCTCACTGTCGATGATGTCGTTGGAATAAACGTAGGTGTTGTGAATGTTGATGATTTCACCTGTGCTTAAATCCGTTCTAATAAACGCAGCTCAAGATCTTGGATGTCAGGCGAATTAGAGAGATTGCCTGGCAAACTTATTGCGTTTATTTGCAGCTCGATTCGTTCTCTCTTCCCGCGGAGACACTCGTCAACGTCGTGGTCGGTCTTTTTTATTTCCCCACATACTAAATCAAAATTCACTTCAACGTTAGTCTTATGTTCGGCCTGGTCCTTTTTGACTGAATTTATTTCTCTGGTCAACTCCTTCAAATTATCATGAGTTTCCAATCTCAACCCTTCAGTGTTGGCAGTAAGTTCAGCGATAGTGCAGTTACTGTCGCCCAAGTCCTCACGAAAACACCCCATGTCTCTAACCATTGTTTTCATGTTATTATGAACAGCAGTCGCTACGCCCCTCATAACCTTCATGCTAGTGCTGACGAGTTCAACTTCGCTCCTGAGCCCTTCAGTTGCAGTTTGAGTTTCATCCATTCGCTCCCCAATAGCAGAAACTCGAATTCCTAGTTGCTCCTTCACGGTCGCAATCGCAAGTTGGAGTTCACTCCTACCTTCGTCCATACGGTCCATAACTTCTTCGATTCTTACATCTATCGCATCTAACCGTGTCTGCATCTCTAATCTACCTGCAGTGGTGTTAGTGGTCCGGGTTTCAAATCGTGTATCAACCCTACTTAACCCTGCGACAAGATTATCATTTGCTCCTGCGCGATTCGTTTCCAGATCGTTTCTGACTTGAGCCAAAGTACAATTCAAAGCAACAGTGTTTTCAACATTAATATTAATGGATTCATTCAGTGCTTCTACATGGTCATCAATAGTCTGATTAATGGTAGCAAGATTAGTGTTTATAGTATTATTTAATTCTGTCCTAACATTTGTAAGGTCGCCCCTAATAGTGGCAACATTAGTGGCCATATTACCCCTGACCTCAGTCAGTGTGTTGTTAATGGTGGCAACATTAGTGGCCATATTGTTATTAATGTTGGCAACATTAGTGGTCATATTGTTGTTAATGGTGGCAACATTAGTGTTTATGGTTTCATTGAGGTTAGCAGTATTGGCCGCCATAGCATAATTTATATTAGCAACATTATCAGTTATGTTGCGCCTTACTCTACCCAAAGTTCCATCTACTTCGGTTACATCTCCTAGGACTAAATCTAAACCACCTCTCAATGGAGCCCATTTCTTCTGAGCGAGGCGCGCCATGACGCGTGATGGAGCCCATCATGGCAACGCTGTACAGCTTTCACCGGAGCGGCTAACTGGTGAACCATGTCTTAATTCCCCGTACAAATACAAACCGATATAAATTAAGTGAATTAATTTACGTATTTCACAATCATACAGCATACCTTTTTGATGTATTAGGATTATAACGCGACCAAGAACTACATTTTAAAACCACCCCGAGCCGAGAAAAAGTTACCTTACATAAATGATAACAACTTTGTGTCTTGGACACAAAACATTTTAAAATTAATAGATCTGTTATATAACTTTCCAATGTATATTGTGTTCAAATTTGGATACGATCTGATGAAGGGATTGTGAGATAATAATTCTTAAATGTTGTTTGAAACACCCTTAAAGACGGGCACTTTTTGTTTTCCAACTGCGATAAAAAAAATATTAAAATATAAATTAAAAATTCCAAACCTACATGAACTAACGTAAAATAGAACGACGAAAATGATGATATTATTGGATTTTATGTAGGTCTATTGGTTACTTCACAAAAAAAATCAAACTCGAGTACACATAATATTTTGGTCGACAGTAGGAGATGTTGCCAGTCTTGAAACGTATAAAGAAGTTTTGAAGATAGAAGTAGGACAGCAACTGAAGAAGATTATCACAGATATAGAAGAGAAAGAGAAGACAGATATAGAAGATTATGGAAGTTATACTAGAAGGAATAGTATAGAAGCAGAGGAAAGGGAAGTCAGACCTGAAGAAAGAGTATTCAGGTTTACTGAAGGTTTAGAAGAAGGAAGTAAAGAGCCCGAAAGAGACGCTAGAGATTTTCGGTCTAATCTTCAGGATTCTCAACCTAGGAACGTGACGGTGATCAGAAACTTTGAAGATAAACCTAGAAAATTTAGTAACCTTGATAGTTTCACACCAATAGAGTATGTAAGAAATCTCAAAGGCTACTTTATCGAAGCTCATATTCTTCGTGAGAGAGAGATGAAGATAGTAGAGCGTTATTTATCGGATGGGCCTCTTGAATGGTTTGTGCTTTCAGGTACACATTTGTGGACTTTGAAGAGTTAGCAGAAGCCCTGATAAAACGTTTTTGGTCGATCGAGGTGCAGAACAGTTTACGCGCAGAAGTCTACTCAAGGAAATATTCGGGTACATTACCAAACACGTTACGCCGACTTATTTACAAGTCAACTCGCCAGACTTAGGTTTCTTCATCCCCCTTTGTCAACGGCACAGCTAATCGATGTGATAGCTAAGATGCTTCTAGTAGAGGTCAGACGTATTATTATCTCATCAGGGATATATGATTTAGCTAGCATGGATGAATTAATCAGAAAACTGGATTACACAAGCCCAATGCCAAATGTAGTGTCCAGAAATCACAGGCAAGAATACAAGGATATAACTACTGTGTATCTTGACCAGACACAGCAAACAGAAAGTCCAAAATTATAGGAGAAAGGAAATATCTGTCCTGAACATAATATCTATTTTAGAGACAGGAGACCGGAGCCCAGATACAGGAGATTCCGTGGAGGTCGTCCCTATCAGCAGCAGCAGCAAGGCCAGAACAATAACAATGAAAACCGTAGGAGTGGTTATTACCACAACAATAATAACTACAGGTATAACAATAACAGCTATTGCAATAGGAATAATCGGAATAACCAACGGTATAACCGATATAAAAACTACTGCTTGGGTTTTGATCATTTTATTTCTGTTTGAAACGACCCAGGGTTTGACATTTCCTGTTAGTGTGTCTTTACCTTCACCATGCCGAGCTCCATAGGGTACAAGAAGCATGTTCAAATCATGCAGCGTATTATTGAGGCACGAAATACAATTCGACATAAATTTCGTGAATTACAACGTTTAAAAAACGTGAATCCTTTGTCCATGATAAAACATGCTCCATCATCGGTTGATCCTATGAGGTTCAAACCAAATGCTGCTGCTGCTGCTCCTGCTACCTCTCAAACCAAACCCTTATCAAGTTCAAAATTTACTCATACAGATTCCACATGGCAGGTAAAATTCTCATCCTCCTCCAATGTTAGTGAACAAGAACATGAAGAAGAACAAGAAGAAGAACAACAACATGGACAAAGTGAAAGTGAAAGCGAAACCGTATTTAGTCCTGAAAGAAAAAATCCTCACCTCTTCAACAGTTTCTAAAAACAAAACAAAAATCATCCGTCATAGCAGGAACACCGTCTTCCTCCACATCGTCTCAGTTTTCACAAGTCTTGGCCACCCCTAAAAATAAAGCTCAACTCAAAAACATTTTAATCAATTATTATGGCGCAACACTGGAACCGTATCTGACCCTACTATTTATTGGAAAGACAGCTACCACGTATGGTGTTCGCTAAGAGAATGATAGTTTTAAAATTGGGGATTCATCCATTAAATTTGCTCGTACTAAAGCTGTCATTAAAAAGATCAACTATAAATTGACACCAGGAATGTTAAAGCTGCTATTCTCTTGCACCCCATCTCTACAAGATTTTACGCCCTAGGACCTTGCTAAATATAAATCAATTTTATTAGACACCAACGCTCACAAAAGAAACTATAAAATCCTCTCAAGAGGTCAATGCCAATATATCCCAAAATATAAAACCATCATTGCAAACTTGTTTGGCGTAAGGTTTAAGAAATTAAAACCCTACGTGGATGTAACCTATTGGAATAATCCCAATCAGTTAGTAGAGCGCTTATATTTTTATATTTGCTTCATGCGTCAAAACAAGCTGGGCACACAGGACATTAGTCAGAAATCATCCTCATTGAAGAACAACTCCGGGATGCCCAAATTATCTTATAAGCCATCACCCATCAAAGTGGGCATCGCTCATGAATTGCATAAACCAGCCCGACGCATTTATGAACGCCGTCGTGTCATTTCCAAAGGAATCGATGATTTATGGCAGGCAGACCTGGTTGAAATGATACCTTACTCTAACGTTAACGACGGCGTACACTATATGTTGACGGTCATTGATGTCTATTCCAAAATGGCTTTTGTTGAACCAGTCAAAAATAAAACTGGTGAATTAGTCACAAAGCCCTTTCAACATATTTTTCAACAATGAAAACGCCAACCCCAGTTCTTACAAACCGACCAAGTGAAAGAATTTTTCAACAAGGATTTCTCCAGTTTTCTCAAATCTAAGGATATTCACCATTACACCACGTATAGCAATCTCATAGCTAGCGTAGTTGAACGGTTTAACCGAACAATAAAAAGTTATATGTGGAAAGAGTTTACGATACATGGTTCCTATCGATGGATAGACTGGTTACCTCAACTTGTGTCATGATACAACAACACGATACATTCCACCATTGGCATGACACCACGTCTCGTCACCAAAAACCTACCCAGACTTAATAGACTGTTTAACCCTATAAAAAGGGCTGACCCTAGGTGACATCGCCTTGATATTGGAGATTTTGTTCGCATCAGTAAACATAGAAGTGTGTTTTCAAAGTCGTACACTCCACAGTGGTCGAAAGACATTTTTAAAATTCGTCAAGTCAAGCTAGGTCAACCAGTGACTTATATTTTACAAGATAAAAGCGGTCAACCCATTAAAGGACAATTCTATTACGAAGAAGTGCAAAAAACATTATATCCCAACAATTATCTCATTGAACGAGTAATTAAAGTCAAAGGTGAAAAATATTTTGTAAAGTGGTTAGGGTTCCCTTCCACTTTTAATTCATGGGTCAATAAACATATTTTTTTGTAATAAAACCCAATTCATTTATTTATTTATTTAGTTATTTAGACACATTTCCCTTTCCAAAAAGTGGTATCACATTACCTTTCACTAATCCTCCCCTTTTGTTTTTTACATGTCCAATGATCTCTTTGTTCCACCCCATGACATTCTTTTATCATCATGTTATGCACCTACCCATCGTTTCAAACTTAGCGCTTCTTTATAAATCCATTATGGACCAAGACTATGACATACTCAGTATAAATCCACACTATATGGTGGTACCTGTCTGCGAGCTACAGCCTCTTATCTCTTTTGCTGCGGTCCACGCAATTGATAAGAGCACATGCCTGCCTGCCTGCAAGCAGTGGACCGTCTCAAGTTTCCAATTCTCTTTTCACAAAGTGTCTATGTGTGTGAGTAAATCCAGCTATTGTCAAATCATGTGTGTGTATGATTTAGCAACATCACAGTGCCTGGCACACCAACACAACGGTACTTCAAATCTGGTTTCCTACTTTTTTTTCCCGTTTTCCGCAAATATCTGGAAACATAACGGAAACGCCCCTTTTAGACCAAAAACATGGTTTCAGCTTTTCAACACCTACACCCCCGTAAAGAGGACGACGTGACAAAAACACCAACATGGCCGTCATAGAAATCACTTGATTCGTTTTCCAAATATCTTGGAAAATAACAAAAATACATTTTCGATCAAAAAACTATGTTTTCAGCTTTTCACCTTTTCAATACCTACATCCCCGTAAAGAAGACGACGAGACGAAAACACCAAAATGTCCATCATAAAAATCACTTAATCCGTTTTCCAAATATCTCGAAAAAATAACGAAAACGCATTTTCTACCAAAAAACATGTTTCTAGCTTGTGACCTTTTCAACACCTACTGTGCCCGTTTAGACCGGAGTCCGCACGACCACATATGCATTTTACCAATAATCAGTCAGCACGAGAATCAAAATATCCCGGAGCGCCAGATGGGTTAAAGCAAATCGCAAAAACGACATCAAATTTATAAAAATGCTTTGCTGATTTTTGGCTCAATGCAACAATAAGGATAGAAGGAGATTTAATGGAGTAAGACACATCTGGTAAAATTATCTCAGTTTATTTAAAGTTAAAATCTGACTGCAAGAATAATGCTCAAAGCAGCAGCATCCACGTGTGGCGATCCACACTCTTATTTACACACAATATACAGAAATCTTCCAAACACATTTGACAATCTTTTTGAAAACACAAGTCCGATTGTTAGTCCTGTGGACTGTGTTCCAAAATTATTAACATTTTATTCCAGTGCAAAATGAATTGTCCATACTGGAAATAACGTAGATCACTGTTTGACTATTTACATGGTATTAACACTCGTAGAATAAATGTTTATAGAATTTCTTAAACTTTCATTTGTTTTCCAGTTTTCCAAAATATATCGTTGAAACTATTATTATCATCGTAGCAACACAAATTATTAACACATATTAACAACATCTGAAAAATATTTGACCATTGAGCATAGCATCGAAGAACTGTGCGAAGCACAACAACAATTAATTGTTCTTCTGACATTAAACATTCGAGAAGTGACTCGATTATGAACTTCAAGTTCCAAACAAAACATATGATTTCTGAATCATCAACTTGATCAATAAATGGTTGAACCATTCAACTATTAGATTTTCCACTTGGAATTATTATGAAAAAATATATTTATATTTATGGCCATTTCTAGCAACTTTCACAACTTGCAATTCTTCGACAGAATGCGAAAATTAGAATTGTAGTCTTATAATGAATTCATTTGGTTCATGGCACTAGGATTGAAAATATCCTTCAAATTATTCGTGGTTAAAGAATTATTTTAAATTGGCAGTGGCCCATTCTACTATTTGTGTAAGAACACAATATTATAACAACAACAACAACGGCAAAGGTCTTCCTCTGAAGAAGAATAAACTACTATCATGACAAATCCGGGTTCTAGCAAAATCAAATTCTAAATGGAATTCGTAAACAAGGTTGAAATAAGAACTGATGGTTTCAAAGAAATAACCTTCGGGTTATTCATACGACGAAAAGTGTGGATCCAATACTCCAACTATAAACCTGAGCCATCGAACCTGCTATTTGATTGATGCTCGAAAAAACCTTCATTCCTGCGACTTAAACCTGCGCACCTGGGAATGGCATTTCAACTACTCCACACACATAAATTATCTTCCCAAAATTTATACAATAAATCAAGCCTCTGCTTGTTATCAACACTGGAAGATTAATAAACTGACAAGTTTATTTTATTTTACCATTCAGTTCAACCCGTGAATTTACCATACTCATGAAAAGCTTCATTTCACTTTCGAGGTGTATTTACGTCATGATTTTATATAAATACAAAAGTATCCTATTTGATACAAATATCAATTGCTTCCCATTTCATGCCTCTCCGTGTTATATGAAACATATACTTTGCTGATAGCAAATATCAACTGTTCAACCAGAACTGAAATGTTGGTTGAATGCGGGCTTGCGCTAACCACTCTCCTTCGTAAAATCTCCTGTTCCAAACTAGAAATGTTTCAACTACTTCATAGGCTCTTTCTCAATACATATGATTATTATAAAATATAATATCCAAGAATTATTTAGAAAAATTATGAAAATTATTATTATTATTTTTCGTGGATTACTATTATTATTATTATTTCAAATATGTTTAATTATCATCTCATTATGTGAGAATCCACATGTTCGAACCTTCGAATATGGAAAAAATATCCATTCCTCAACAAAAATAAATTTAACTTTTACAGTTACATCGGCTGATTACCGTGATTTCCCAAAAATATGAAAAATTCAAATAAATGCTCAAAATGCTCGGTCATCGATCCTAAACTGTTCTGAGTGCTGAAAATGCTCAGAATAAATCTAACAAGTCTTGCGTAAATCATTACAAGCTTTAAATACGACGAAAAAATGTGTTGGTCATCTGCAGAAAAATAGTTTGTTCCAATTAGCTAAGCATAAAATAATTCAAATGTGGCTTACATTTCTTGATGTTCCTGAAGTGTCGTAAACCTGGTCTATACCAGATTTATCCGTAGACATGCCCTAGCGGACAAGCACGTATAATCCTTGTATCGGCCGCCATTGTAGACCCACAAATCGTCTAGTCAGACATAGTGGTAGTATCCTTCGACGTTTTAAATGACTGTGGTTCCATTTTAATATGGGCTTCTAACAAAGCCATAACAGTTTGTTAAAAAGGGTCAGATCTAAGCGATCTCTTCTTAAATGTGTCAGTTGTAACTTAACTCACTGTAATCTCATCAGTACAAGAAAAACGTTGACAGTCTAAGCAGTTAACGGCTGTTCTGAAGATCGTTCCCTGGGCATGGTTTGTATATCACCATCTGCCATGCGCTAGACAACTTGCAGTTTCCCTTGCGTAGACTAATGAACGCCACCGTTATAGACTATTCTTCAATGTACTGACGGATCGAAGTGGTTAAATAGTTACAAAATATGAAACTGACTTTAAATGGATTTAAACATCCAAGTATTAATTTACTATTGGACTGTGACAAATACTACTTTCTAGACCAAGTCTAGCATATGTCCTTTAAGAAATATAAATATTTCCACCAATGTCTGTAGAAAAACAATCACCTCAGTGATTCTCCTCACCAGAAACTTACTAAGTTCCAACTCGTTTGCGCAGCACTTCTCGTGACTATCACGATTTGAAAAGTACTTCTTCGTAGACGTGGCAACCATGTGCCTTGGCTCAGCGTAGACGCAACTTGTTCGCCAAGTGCTTGTGATGAAGTGAGCTAACTATCCCTGCTCCAGCTTGCTTTTATACAAAAACGGTCAGGGTCACGCGTCATCGCCTGATATCTAAAAATCCTCATATCTCTTGAATCCCTGGTCCGATTTACTTGATACTAATTGCATTCTCTTTTATTTGGCCGTGCCAGTAATCTGATCCCAGTCTCAAGTCTCTGCTCCATAGTTAACTATTTAATCAATAAATAGTCTCCACCTCTGCTGTTACTCGCTACGTCATTTACCATCCAACTATCGGTAATTTCCTTCGAATGGCTTCGAGAAGCAATGTAGCGCGATATTCAAATATCTGAACTTTCAAACGCTGCTACAGCCTTTCCCTTGATATCTAGGTGTCTGAAACTTGGAATACCCATTCCTAGATTTGGGCACACTACATCCCCGTAAAGAGGACGACGAGACGAAAACACCAACATGGCCGTCATAGAAATCACTTGATTCGGTTTCCAAATATCTCGTAAAATAACAAAAACACATTTTCGACCAAAAAACCATTTGTCCAGCTTTTCACCTTTTCAATACCTACATCCCCGTAAAGAGCACGACGAGAAGAAAACAATAACATCACACACGTCATGATCACTTATCCAGTTTTCCAAATATTAGGGAAAATGTGAAAAACGCATTTTCAGACCCAAAACCATATTTTCACCTTTTCAACATCTACATCCCCGTAAAGAGCACAACGAGACGAAAAAAACGAATCTACGCACGCCCTACTACCATCACTCCTTCCTTCCCAAGGCCCCCAGGGGCTCACAACTTCCTAAGTAAAGCAGCTCCCCCATTCTAACACTACTATGGTTCGACCGGATCGCGTGGGATCGGCCTTTTACTCTCCGGACTTACAGGTTATTCACACTTATTGCCTCCCCGCTCATCTTACAATCTTTACAGCTGAACTCTTTGCTATACGCCAGGCTTGTTACTATATTCATTCCCATCGTATACCTCATGTGCTAATTTGCACGGATTCTTTGAGTGTTATTAATGCTTTACCTCATGTTCTGCACTCAAATAATTGGTATCTTTACCAAATAGTGCAGTATTTCCATACATTCACACTCACAGGACAAGATGTGGACATAATGTAGATTCCTGGGCATTCTCATATAGCGGGAAACGAAACAGTAGATCTCTGGGCAAAGAATGCGGCATGCGGACAGGGAATCGTTTATAATATCGGGCTACCGTATCCGGATATAGTACCGATAATTCATCAGCGAGTCGTCAGTGCTTGGCAAAATGAATGGACCGAGATAGCAAAACGTAAAGCTAAAAGGTTTTTCTCAATAAAACCATTCGTAACTACAACGCCTTGGTTCCGGGTCGGAAAATATTCGCGGCGTCATATTATTACCATAATTCGCATGAGATTCCAGCAAGCCCTTACACCAGTCGCTTTGGAGCGCATGCATCTCAGGGACACTCGGCATGGCCTACACTTAAATAGGTTAGGAAAAGAGTATCTTAGTGATGAAATCTGCAAACTTGTAAATTTAAATGGTAAGAATACTTACTTATAACTGCCTCAGAACTTGTGAAAATCAAGTAGGAAGCTGAAGAGCGAGTCTGCTTATTCTCAGCCTGCTGGGTGCTGTTCGCTGCGTCACCCGCCAGTCGTCAGAAGTACACTCTGCTCCCGCAGCAATTGTCACTCACTCACTCACTCACACGATAACAACCATTATTTATTTCACTCGTTACAACCTGTATTAGGTGATTAGAATAATTAAATGACACTAATACGTGTAATGGAATAATATTGTAACGAAAATATGACTATATAGTTCAGCACTGTACTGTTAATAATCAACCATTCTTTCTGTGTGTTGTGGTACGATGCGTTGTCAATAACAAGCACTGAGTTGCGTTCCAAATTAGAGATCAACTTTTCTTTTAACCAACGAATATAATATTCACTGTTCTCTGTTCATATCTTTGTGGTAGTCCTCACTTCTTTTATGTGACTGGTAAATAAGTAGCACATTGGGAACAACTGGCCGACTGTACCTCTCTGTTATACATGTGTCACAAGAAGCAGCATTTCTTCCTTCGCCCCCTCTCGCCCTTTCCCAACCCTCTTCTGCATTCCAAGCTGTCATTGAACTTGAGGTAGGCCCGGTGGCCAGCTTCAGTTTCTCACTCACGGGCCAATTTGTTCCGAGGGACTTATACTTCCTCGGCGCTACAGCCTGGGGTAGGCTTTGGCCTCTCTCACGATTCCTCGCCATTCGTCCCTTCTATGAGTTTTCTCCCACCATCTTCCAACCCTCATAGTTTTCAGGTCTTCTCCTAAGTCTTGTAGCCATCTTTTGCGCGGTCGTCCACGTCTCCTCTTCCCTTCCATAGTTCCATGTAATATCTTCCTTGGTGTTCTTCCTTCATTCATCCTCTCTACATGACCAAGCCAATCCAGACGTCGGGACTTAATACATTTCACAATATCTTCACCTTTGATTATTTCTTCAATTTCTTTGTTTGTCCTGATTCGCCACCCTTCACCCTCCTTTACCGGGCCATATATCCTTCTTAAAACTTTCCTTTGAGTTCATTCTCATCATTTGTTGACATTGTCCACGTCTCAGATCCATAGGTGACCTCTGGTCTAATAAGGGTCTTGTTGAGTTTAACTTTTGCACCGCTTTGTGCTTTTACGGTAAACTAATATGCAGAGATATGAGGAATACAGTGGAAGCAAAAACAACAAAATTTAAACAGGATTACGTAGGGAACGAGGAAGGAATACTTCCTTCGATGCGTGCTGGGCCCAAGATTCCGAATCGAAAGAAAGATGACTTCCACAGAAAGTAAGCCAGAACAAAGGTTTAAGGTAAAATCAAAAGGAAAAATTAAACTTAAGTAATAGAGCAAGGGTCCCAGAGACCGTGTTAGTCGTAACTTCGCTACAGTGCGAAGCCAAGACTAAGTCGAATCGAAAGACAAACGAGGAACTCAAATACGAGAAATCATAAGACAGAAGCAAATATTGTACTTACTGAATAAAAATATATTAATAATAAAATAAACACATGTGTACTGAACCCTTCAGAAAAGCAGTGTTTAATGTAAGAATTCTTAATCAAGGGGTCGCGCTCAGTTCCTATGTGATGTTTACGTTCGCCAAACAACATGCTCTACTGAGGTAAGGGTCATAGGATATAAACTATAAAACAAGAAAGAAAGGTGACAAGATGTAAAATAATAACAAGATTTAATGACTAATAGTGCATAAAAAGAAATAAACAACAATAAAATATAAAACAATCCTCCATGAATTTCCCATGATAGGAATATCTATAAATCTGAGGAGTCAGACGGATCTCCCCTTTTATTTAAAACGTGGATCCTGGTTCCACTATCTTGCAATTTGGGTTTTATGTGCGCATAATGACTAACTACGAGGAATGAGTACTTTGGATGACTGTTCGTTTACAACGGGTTAACAGCCACGATGCTTACGAACAATCATCTCGTAAATCAACGTTTATGGATATGGAACATGACATTAATAAAAAAAACTTAAAAAGTAATGCTGACACACGCACTAAATCTACTATCTACAGGAATCTCTCTCGGGACCCTCATTAGCGCGAAGACGCACTTGACTTTGAGCTACCAACACGGGCCAAATTGCTCAACACAAACAAGGAAATACAGCAAGCATGTGACTCACGGGTCACTGAATAAAATAAAAACATGGAATAAACCAACAACAACAAAAGCCTGACTGGCTGACATTACTTTATATGAACAAAACTGCATGTTAAGCTAACGCTTCGGAGATTATCGTGATTCGTAGGCAACTCCAATTTATTTAAACAATTTTTATCATTGATCAGTTCTTATTCTGTATTTAAAGTTATTACTGAGCCACACAGGCACTCTCCCTAATGACCTGGCTGGCAATCCTCAGTCCGTCATGTGCAACATCTCCCCTCTTCCTCAATCACCTGCCATTGTCCCACTCCAGTGTGTATAAATACCTGACCAGCTGTGCCGTTATCTCAAGGAATCAACAGCAACAAACTCAACCACTTCAAAATATGGTCAGACATTAATCAAAATATCCAGAATTGCCCTCGCGAGGTCACAATCTGGATTTGTCATCAAGCTGCCAGAAATCAGTCTAAGCTGAAAATCCCGCTTGTAATGACACAAAAACACACACTCACACACACACATATTTGGGAATGACAATACGTTTTCACACAGATCGGCTGAATGGATGCTCGCCCAATCAATTTAAAAAAATATTAAAACCTACGATAGAGCTGACTGCTCTTCGTCACAAATCACATTGCTCCAAAGGCAATAATCTCATTGAATCTGATCAATAATAAAACAAAAGAAATTAATTACCCTCCAATCTACAGTATAATTATTTTACTTCAGTCCTACTTCTGAAACACAACATATCTCCGAGAGACGTTTTTAACCGCATCGCGTAACATATGCAAACACGGCCGTTCACATAGCTACGTTAGTTACAACAACAAACAAGAAAAGAACCTTCTACTAAATATATATGCGAGCTGTTTCCATGCAAAAGGTGTGTCAGACCAAAACTAAATAGACTACGTTAATCACACAAGCAAATTATTTACAAAACAAAATATGTCCCATACACCATAAGTTAATTTATCAGATAATAATAAATATTATTCGGTACTCATCCTCAGCCAGCCATCCGTCAAAGAAAATCCGCTGCCATCTCCCAACTGGATTCTTCTTATCTCATCTCAACCATCTTGACGGAGTCTTGATATTTCCAGGCTTCCTCCATGGTCAATGATGTCATCTCTCGTGCTGATTCAAAAATTAAATTATTATACACTTGATGTCTGACTACTAAATTCGCCGTTCGGGTACTTCTTTCCCCAAAGCAGTCTATTGGCGAATTATCGAAGATACTGCCCCTACAAATATAGTACTGTGACTATCTAACACTGAATTTAACACTTTTAATAATAATTTCTGTGTCCTTCATGACACGCAAAGTATAAATGTCAACGTCCTTAGACGCGCAAAGTATAAAAGCCTGTGTCCACTGACACACAAAATAACAGCCTCCGTCCTCAGACGAACCAAAGTAATAAGCGTGTCCTCGACACACCAAAGTATAATAAGCTACGTCCGTAGACGCAAAATAATAATAAGCAACCTGTGTCCACGACACACAAAGTATAATAAGCGAAGTCTTGGCTCTTCACACCACTTATAAATGAACTGGCCCTAGGTCTTGATGGGGGGGGGGGATTTAGATAAAAATTTCACAAAATAATAGTGATACAGGAATGAAATAAATATCACTGAACTCGAAAAATAGCGCAGGTCAAGAATATGCCCATTAATCCTAGAATCGATCGTAGAGATGTTGTCTAGGCGATCTACCGCGTGAATGCTAGCCGAGCGTGCCCACGCTAGACCTGCCGCGCTAAATAGGCATTCTTCTCTCATTGGTTCCCACATTTTCTGTAATTTGGCGGTTTTTAGCAGATCTTGGCGTCGTAGGAGTGTCCATTTTCTTCATCAGCCACTCTCGTTACTGCATCATATTTCTTCTAGGCGCGAATATCACAATGAACATACCAGCAGCATGTCTCACTGCGCGTCGCTTCTATTTTGAGGTGGCCAACACCTGTCCTTCTGACACATCGCTAGGCTATTTCCTTTCACAGCTAAAGTATTTAGCCTTTTGTCAATCAGCTTCAGGTATGTACCCGCTGTCTCCAACAAATGCTTGAAATTTCCTCATCTCCGTCTGGCTACTTTCATGATGCTGGTGGAAATATTTATTAATTGAAGAAGTAAAACATAGAATCATTTATCCAACAGAGGATAAAGGGTTCACAACTCTCCCACTCACAAAATTTCGAACTTCGGAGAAAGTCGATAATTTTTAAAGACTTCCGTAGGCCAACTGTTTTATTTCGGAATCACCCCTTTTCTATTACTTGGTCTAGTCGCTCCTGTCTTGAATGGCATTTACTCGTTTCACATCCTGCTCATAATGACTCTCTCAACTGCTTGCGTGACGCTGATGCCTGGGGCAACACTCTGCTCGCCTCGTTAATGTTTGTCAACACCAACTCTACTTCCTCCTTCACGTGCCGTACTCAACTGCTCCCCGTTCACTTTGTTGATAGTAGGACGTCCATATATTCAAACTGCATCATGATTTCGGCGCTCCCATGGTTCACTTCTACGATACTTTTTTAGGTTGGTAGCGTTGTAGACTGACATTGTTCCTGTACTCAATTCTTTCACTCTGTGAGCATTATTTCCAAGGTTTCTTACGATAGAATAGGGTCCTATGAACTTTTCGCAGAATTTACTGAAGATCTTCTTCTCTGGGTCCGATGTAGCGGGTCGTTTCACCAAAACGAGCTGGTTGATTTCAAGATCACTGTGAAACCTCTTATTTCTTACTCGCCGTAATCTGCGGTCTGCTTGTTTCCTCGTGTAGGCTCTCGTCCTCTCAATTCGCAAGTCAGGTGCTATCATTGGATCTTGTGGGCAGTTAATGATGCTTTTCCACGATCTCACTGGATACTCGTTTTGTGCTTCCTTAAAATCTCTTCCAATTGCTTTCTGTGTTCACCCCCAAGTTGAATGTCATTGAGCCGCTCCTGTAGTAACTCTTCAAATTGTGCCTCACTGTCGTCTCCTTCCGTTAATAAAGACCATTCCTGGAATTCACTCTCCTCATCTAGTTCCACAACAGCTCCTTCTATGATGTTATCTTCTGCCTTTCGTACCTCCTCTTCCGTCTCTTCCGATATTGCTTCCAATGCCCAAGAATTTACATCTCTTCCGGTGGTGATTTCATCCATATGCAATCCCACGTTCTTTAGCTGATCATACTCTCTAAAACTGACAGTATTCTTGTGCAAATCTATCACTGCTTGATAGTCACAAATAAAATTTGCACCAAGAATTATATTGAAATTCATCTTTGCCATGATAATGGATGTTTGCCCAAAAGTGTGTTCCAATATGTTCAGCTCTAAGTATGCCTGACGTTTACAAGTGACGGTGCGTTCAGGAATAACACCCCTCACTTTGAGCTGTGGTACGGGAATTACAGGAATATTTTGACTCCGTCCCAACTCTCGAACCAAGGCCTCCGATACCAGACTGATCTGTGACCCCGTATCCAATAAACATCTTATATTAATTCCACCAATCCTTGCGTAAATAATGGGTAGCTGCCTAATTTCATCGTTCCGTGGTTTCACCGTCTCCTCCAGGCAGTCTTCTGGCAAAGCAATCCATTCTTGTATGTTCGCTACTATCCATCCCTCTTCAACTTCCGACTGTTGCGTTTGTAGGCTGTCTTCTTTATCCAAATTTAACATTTTTTTTTAGCTCCAGTGCGACTCCCATCATCCGTTTGTCGCCGATGTCCTTGATATTCCTCTTGTCTCAGTAGACTTCCAGCTTCCTCAGTATGTGTATCAGGATTCTTCATGTTCCCAATGGCTTTTTCCCATCTTCCTAGCTCTCCACCTTGACTAGCGTGTAATTCCTCTAGGTAATTTTGTGATTGAGCGTGCCTATCATCCCAGTCATTTCGATAATTTCGTGGCTCTCCTTGGTTTTGGTCTCTTCTTCCTTTCCATCTTTGATTAGCATTGTAATCACCGTATCTTCCATAAGGCCTGTCATTTCTTCGATTTTCACGCCAATGTTGATACCTATTGTTGCCTTGATATGATCTATTATTGTAGTTATTTTCGTTGCGCTGGTATGGTCTGTTTTCTCCTTCTTCCTGGTTTCGCCTAGGTGTGGAAGTGCTTGTATTAGTACCCTGCGTTTTGGTGTTTGCCTGCTTAGGTTTTATGACCTCTGTCGTATTGACTAACTCCGGCTGTCTTCCTCCTCTATAATGACTATGAACCGACAGTAGTGGCTGCGCGGGCTAAAGCGCTGCGTTAGGTCAAGGGGCCAAGCTCTCTGCTGACTCGGTAGACGCGTGGGTTCGAGCCCCACCGTCGGCTGTCCTTGAAATGGTTTTCCGTGGTTTCCCATTTTCAACACCAGGCAAATGCTGGGACAGTACCTTCTAACAGGCCACGGCCGCTTCCTTCCACATCCTTGCCCAGTTTCATTCATCTTCATCAATTCCATCTCTCATCCCGACGCGCAGGTCGCCCACGGGCGTCGACTAGAAAGACCTGCACTCGGCCTCTCAGGAGGCTACACGACAAAAAAAAATGACTATGAGACGTAGTCTCATCTATCTGGCGTAATATCTGCTCTGCATGTATGGCCGTACTAACGTTCGCTGCGACTAGGACTTGTTGCACGTTGACTGGCAATTGCCTCGCTATTGTCATCACCAGATCCGCTTCATTTAAAGGGTAATCAAGGTCGCGAAATTTTAACATTTGCATGTTAAAGAAATCTGAGTATTTTGTTTGCTGGGTGGTTTGGTACTTTCTAGAGTAAAGCTCCATCCTTAGACTCTGTTGTGTTGCGGGCGACCAATATTTGCGCAGAAACGCCAATTTAAAATCTGACATGGTTCCAAATGTGTATTTGAAGCTTAAAAACCATGTAAGGACATTTCCTGATAAAAATCTCTCCATCATCCTCAATCTACGTGCTTCAGGTACCCCAGTGTCATTGAAATGGTCTTCAATTTCTTTAATAAAAGCTTTAGGTGTTACCCCTGAATTCTCCGTGTATTTCTGTGGTTTATAATCACTTGAGCGAATTACTTGGATAAGTTGTGTAGGCTGATGACCGTCTTGTGGTGTTGAGCTCCTATCGATATTCTTGCGAAACCCTTCCGTGTTTGTTGTTAATGGGCTCTCCGCCTGAGTCTGACTTCCTGCTGTGCTCGCCTCCGGGCTATTTGAGTCATCCTGCTTGTCTTTCAATGTTCCTGTTCTAAATATCGACGATTGCTCTAATGACCTGAGTTCGGCTTTAATGATCCTGTCCGTCTGTTCTTTAAGCTTGCTCTTCATTTCTTGTTCTAATGCTTGAATACGAGTGTGATTTTCGCCTACTGTTTTAAGAATGGTGGATCTTTCCTCTTTAGAATCGATATTCATTTTTCGCCAATCTTTCCTTATCTGCTCCTTAATCGTGCTTACTTTTTCTTCAATCTGGCTTTTAGTGTCATCCTGATTGCTTTCTATCTGACTCAGCCTATCTTCGATGGTACTCCTTAATTGACTCTGGTCCGCTTCTAGGCTTTTCCACTGCTCTGCTGATTTCATTTCGAGACGATCCATATCTTTAATTATGCCGGATATGTTCTCATCTACCGCTGATAATTGTTGTTGAATGACTTTGCCGCTCTTTTCCATCTCCATAAATCGTCCTTCTAACTTCTCCTGAGCTATCTTGACCTCGCTTGTATTCATAGTGCACGCTATTTCAATTTGCTCTAATTTAGCTAACACCGTTTCATCCAAAATGCTAAGTTTTTGATCAAAAATACTTTCCATTTTCTTAATCTGGTCTAATTGCTTTTCATTATTTTTACTCACATCTAGGGCCAGTAATATCATCTGTTGATTAGTATGATCTTTCATCTCTGCGGTTAGCGTCTCTAACTGTGAATTGATAGTGTCATTAATTTCACTTTTTAATAACCTAGCTTGTTCCGCCTGATATTCATTCTGTTCAATTCTACTGTTATTTAATTGTGTCCGCAATGATTCATTTTGTTCTGATAATTTGTTTATCGACTCACTTTGTTCTAACAAACTATTGTTTATTTGTTCAGATAATTTCGCGTTCAATGCTTCACTTTGTTCTAACATACTAGTGTTAAATGATTGACTCTGTTCTGATAATTTAGCGTTTAATGATTGACTCTGTTCTGATAATTTAGCGTTTAATGCTTCACTTTGTTCTAACATACAATTGTTTAATGATTGACTCTGTTCCGCCAATTTAGTGTCCAACAATGCCTGTGTTCTCCTAGCTGCACTCTCAATGATTTCTTGAATCTGTTCAACCGTTGCCATATTACACACTTTATATGAGACATTAGGGAAATGGCATAAAGCAATGCCCTTTGACACCCACATAAAATCCAATGCACATTTAATTTCTTTACCCTACTCAGTTCATTTATTTTTACATTTAATCCCACTAGTCGATTGCATCTCTGAGTAGTTCTAATTTTACTCAACTTAATTTAAACCCAAACACATATTCAGTCATTAAATTGTTATCCTGATCTGATATTAACACTGACTAATTAACAAAGTATTAATTGTCATTTAAGGCTACAGCCTCCTAACATTTTCACGAGTTTGACTTTCTAAACAAATCTAATTTTAACTTTAATCATTGGGCGCCCGGTATTACATATTACCTCTTACTTTAATTCAATAGACAAAAACGTGAACCGTATTTTACTTTGCAAACTCCTGATTTTACTTTATATTTCACACATTTGGCGGTATCCTCTTCGCCTCACTTACGTTTAATAAAATATCACTTCCCGGTGATTAAAATACTGTCATATCTGCCTGCACTTGCGGCATGTCAGTTTTACTCAAATACGCCACTTAAATGTGTTCCAGCAGCGAACCAGCAATAAAATTACACCTTCATTAATGCGTCAGTTTGAAAACCCAACTACGCTTACACTGACATGTGCAAAATCTTTGCCGTTACACCACAGTGAACCGCCCCACGCTTGGCCGCGCCAGTTTACTCCTATGAACCCTTCAGAAAAGCAGTGTTTAATGTAAGAATTCTTAATCAAGGGGTCGCGCTCAGTTCCTATGTGATGTTTACGTTCGCCAAACAACATGCTCTACTGAGGTAAGGGTCATAGGATATAAACTATAAAACAAGAAAGAAAGGTGACAAGATGTAAAATAATAACAAGATTTAATGACTAATAGTGCATAAAAAGAAATAAACAACAATAAAATATAAAACAATCCTCCATGAATTTCCCATGATAGGAATATCTATAAATCTGAGGAGTCAGACGGATCTCCCCTTTTATTTAAAATGTGGATCCTGGTTCCACTATCTTGCAATTTGGGTTTTATGTGCGCGTAATGACTAACTACGAGGAATGAGTACTTTGGATGACTGTTCGTTTACAACGGGTTAACAGCCACGATGCTTACGAACAATCATCTCGTAAATCAACGTTTATGGATATGGAACATGACATTAATTAAAAAAACTTAAAAAGTAATGCAGACACACGCACTAAATCTACTATCTACAGGAATCTCTCTCGGGACCCTCATTAGCGCGAAGACGCACTTGACTTTGAGCTACCAACACGGGCCAAATTGCTCAACACAAACAAGGAAATACAGCAAGCATGTGACTCACGGATCACTGAATAAAATAAAAACATGGAATAAACCAACAACAACAAACGCCTGACTGGCTGACATTACTTTATATGAACAAAACTGCATGTTAAGCTAACGCTTCGGAGATTATCGTGATTCGTAGGCAACTCCCATTTATTTAAACAATTTTTATCATTGATCAGTTCTTATTCTGTATTTAAAGTTATGACTGAGCCACACAGGCACTCTCCCTAATGACCTGGCTGGCAATCCTCAGTCCGTCTTGTGCAACATCTCCCCTCTTCCTCAATCACCTGCCATTGTCCCACTCCAGTGTGTATAAATACCTGACCAGCTGTGCCGTTATCTCAAGGAATCAACAGCAACAAACTCAACCACTTCAAAATATGGTCAGACATTAATCAAAATATCCAGAATTGCCCTCGCGAGGTCACAATCTGGATTTGTCATCAAGCTGCCAGAAATCAGTCTAAGCTGAAAATCCCGCTTGTAATGACACAAAAACACACACTCACACACACACATATTTGGGAATGACAATACGTTTTCACACAGATCGGCTGAATGGATGCTCGCCCAATCAATTTAAAAAAATATTAAAACCTACGATAGAGCTGACTGCTCTTCGTCACAAATCACATTGCTCCAAAGGCAATAATCTCATTGAATCTGATCAATAATAAAACAAAAGAAATTAATTACCCTCCAATCTACTGTATAATTATTTTACTTCAGTCCTACTTCTGAAACACAACATATCTCCGAGAGACGTTTTTAACCGCATCGCGTAACATATGCAAACACGGCCGTTCACATAGCTACGTTAGTTACAACAACAAACAAGAAAAGAACCTTCTACTAAATATATATGCGAGCTGTTTCCATGCAAAAGGTGTGTCAGACCAAAACTAAATAGACTACGTTAATCACACAAGCAAATTATTTACAAAACAAAATATGTCCCATACACCATAAGTTAATTTATCAGATAATAATAAATATTATTCGGTACTCATCCTCAGCCAGTCATCCGTCAAAGAACATCCGCTGCCATCTCCCAACTGGATTCTTCTTATCTCATCTCAACCATCTTGACGGAGTCTTGATATTTCCAGGCTTCCTCCATGGTCAATGATGTCATCTCTCGTGCAGATTCAAAAATTAAATTATTATACACTTGATGTCTGACTACTAAATTCGCCGTTCGGGTACTTCTTTCCCCAAAGCAGTCTATTGGCGAATTATCGAAGATACTGCCCCTACAAATATAGTACTGTGACTATCTAACACTGAATTTAACACTTTTAATAATAATTTCTGTGTCCTTCATGACACGCAAAGTATAAATGTCAACGTCCTTAGACGCGCAAAGTATAAAAGCCTGTGTCCACTGACACACAAAATAACAGCCTCCGTCCTCAGACGAACCAAAGTAATAAGCGTGTCCTCGACACACCAAAGTATAATAAGCTACGTCCGTAGACGCACAATAATAATAAGCAACCTGTGTCCACGACACACAAAGTATAATAAGCGAAGTCTTGGCTCTTCACACTACTTATAAATGAACTGGCCCTAGGTCTTGATGGGGGGGAATTTAGATAAAAATTTCACAAAATAATAGTGATACAGGAATGAAATAAATATCACTGAACTCGAAAAATAGCGCAGGTCAAGAATATGCCCATTAATCCTAGAATCGATCGTAGAGATGTTGTCTAGGCGATCTCCCGCGTGAATGCTAGCCGAGCGTGCCCACGCTAGACCTGCCGCGCTAAATAGGCATTCTTCTCTCATTGGTTCCCACATTTTCTGTAATTTGGCGGTTTTTAGCAGATCTTGGCGTCGTAGGAGTGTCTATTTTCTTCATCAGCCACTCACGTTACTGCATCATATTTCTTCTAGGCGCGAATATCACAATGAACATACCAGCAGCATGTCTCACTGCGCGTCGCTTCTATTTTGAGGTGGCCAACACCTGTCCTTCTGACACATCGCTAGGCTATTTCCTTTCACAGCTAAAGTATTTAGCCTTTTGTCAATCAGCTTCAGGTATGTACCCGCTGTCTCCAACAAATGCTTGAAATTTCCTCATCTCCGTCTGGCTACTTTCATGATGCTGGTGGAAATATTTATTAATTGAAGAAATAAAACATAGAATCATTTATCCACAGAGGATAAAGGGTTCAGTACTGACTACAAATTAGAAATGAAAATAAAACACGAGCAACTTAAATGTAAAATAAAAGGAATCTAGAAATAAATTCAAATCATAACAGCAACTAATTGGAAACGCGATTCAATAATAAAACTTAAAAAAGATGAAGCAAAATTAAAGAAATTAAGGAAATTCGTGGGATAGATTACAAGAACGACTACTTACAGAGATGACATGATCTGGACTAGAATGTCCAGCGCCAAAAACAGAACTCAGACGCTCATGATGTTGTGAAATCATGGGGTAGGGGGTGAAAGTGGTGGGGTGTGGAGGAGTGCGTATGTAGGGAAACGGGGGGTGGGGGGATGACACAGAGTTACGTAATATAACGAAGTCAGAGGAAGTAACACAAAATTAACACATAAAAATAAACGAAATGAAAATTACATTAAATTACTTGACATTACCGGGACAGGAAATAAAAGAGAAAAAAATCAATCAGCTAAGAAATATGCTACGTAGGAAGATGTAGGCTTACGCAGGGGTAGAAATGCCGAATCACAAGGACATACGATGAAACAAAGAAAGTAATGTGGCGCATGGACAGTGATTAGCACGATGACCATCGCTCACATACATTTCAATAAAACAGAGGGAGGATCTGACTGAAGACGTGAGACTCAGCTCCGTAACTTCGCCGATTCCATCCACAAAAACAAGGCTCTGATGCGACAATCCACCGGAGGTCGTCATAAAAGAACGCCGAACCAGGTGGTGACGCAATACAGAGCATAATTAAGCCTCGTAGAAAAATAGCAGATATTTCACACCTGAGAGATTTACGTAAAAATAAAACCGATTACTTGAAAGGGAGGGATGACAAATAAACACAGAGACTTCGCTAAACTAACGTAAACAAAGGCGAAGGGACTTGGGTTCATGGATCGAATTCACATCATCATAAGGAAGGGAAATTGTAAGTGAATCAAAGGAGACAAAAAAATAAAAAAATGGATAAAAAGAAATTTAAAATGACCTCAAGTTAGATAAATTCAATGACTGAATCGTACTTACATTTAGTTGCTTTCTGGGTGCGGGCAAAAGCCCGACACGTGCACACACGTCCGTCTACATGACGGCCCAAAATTAGAAGGAAGAAACCTTTCTGCTTAGGGCGCAGGCCCGCGCCTTGTAAAAATAAGACGCAGAACACCCCCTCTCCACAACATGAAGGGGGACAATGTGAGAAGCAAAGCTTAGCAACAAGTTATGCCTCAGCCAATGGAATAACATTGCGTCAGTAGGGGTGAAAAGTTTCACCATCTGGTGAAACGATTACGCAGAATTACTAAGTTTGAACGCAGTAGGTGAGACAGAGAAACGTATGTCACAATAATGCCACATGAAGGAAATGATGATTTAATTTAATTTTAATTTAATTTAATTTATTTATTAAATACTATTTATGTTACATTATTGTGATATGTCTCACGAATCTGATGACAGTACAGATTATCTGTGAGACATATTAATTATTATTTACAACATATATATAGATTATATTTCAGTACATGAGTGCATGCATTTTATTTGTAATGTTAATGATAAAATATTAATGTAAATAATTAAAGATACAAAAAATTACACTATGGTAGTTATATTAATAAATTTATCTTATGAGTTAATGTTTGGTTAAGTAATATTTTTAATGCGACTTATAGCTAGTTGTTTGCTGTTAATGTTTGTCAGTCCAGGTGGTAGTTCATTAAGTAGTGATGGTATAATATAATTTAGTCTCTTGAAACCATAACTATTTATACATAAAGGTTTAACATGTTTAGTACTTGTTATGGCTCTTGTTTGTATGTTGTGAGAGACCTTATGCCTGAATCTTGGATCATGGTAGTAGAGATTCAGTATAGTAATTTGAAACAACTCTTTAATATTAAAATAAGGGATATCAGTGAAATATTTAAAGAACCTGTTTTGGCTATCTTGAAGATTATTAATTAGAGTTGTGTTTTGATTTCCCCAAGCTGCTATAGCATATCTTAATTTGCTTTCAATCAGAGCACTGTAAATTGTTTTGTAAGTTTTCCTATCTACATAAAATCGGAGATTGTAGAAGGTGTAGAGGTTTGCTCTTAGGTTTTTTATTATGTTTACTGTGTGTGTGTTCATTTTAAAGTGTTCATCAAGGGTAATTCCTAGGTATTTTTGTATCGAAGTACTATTTATGAAGGTGTTACATTTGCAACCTGCCAGGATGTTTTGGTGTATGCATGATAAGCTGTGGTGCGTTAGTTTGTATTTTTCTTGTGTGAAGTGATCAACTCTGATGTGCATTATTTTAGATTTGGTTGTATTTATATACAAATTATTGTCATGACACCATCTTGTGATGTTATTGAAGTCTTCTTGAAGTCTATCAAAAGCTGTTTTAGAGTCTTTATGTATGGTATATATAGTGGTGTCATCAGCATAAATAAATATTTTACTGTGTTTAATGGCTTCATTCATGTCGTTTACGAACAGGTTATATAGTGTAGGTGAGATAATGCTGCCTTGAGGGATACCTTGTGTTCCTTCTACTGCGTCACTGATAGTGTTATTGACCATAACTGCCATTTCCCTGTTTTTCAGATAGCTTTCAAATAGTTTGTAAGTCGTGCCTCTTATTCCAATATCGTGTAATTTTGCAAGTAGTTTATTGTGATTTATTGTGTCAAATGCTTTAGAAAAGTCAAGAAAAAGTACCATTATGTGATTGTTCTTATTTAAGGCGTTATTTATTACATTGGCAAATTCAGACAGGAGTAGTTCAGTACTTTTTCCCTTCCTAAAACCGTACAGGTGTCCCTTTAAAATATCATATTTATTTAGGAAATTCTTCAATCTCATATCCAAGCATTTTTCCATAATTTTGTGGAGGATTGATAAAATGCATATTGGTCTGTAGTTGCCAAAGTCTAAGTGATCGCCATTCTTATATATTGGTTTAATAATTGTGTATTTCAGATATTTTGGTATTATGCCTGATTCGAATATCTTGTTTATGAGATGTGTTATGATTGGTATAGTTTTTTTTTGATGTTGCCTTTATGTCTTTCAAGCGTATATTGTCTACCCCAGGCGATTTGTCTGTTTTTAATTCCTTAATTATGTTTTCTATTTCATATTCATCAGTTTCAAGTAATGTAAAGGAATTCATTAATGTGTTTCTATTTGATTGCCATATGTTGATACTACAGTTATGAGCTAGGCTGTTTATTTTTTCATTAAAGGTATTGATGAATTTATTGACTATCACTTCGTTAGTATAATGTAATATTAAATGTTTGTTTATGACTTCATTGACAGTTTGTGTTTTCCGACCTGTTATATCATTAATGACTTTCCACATTCCTTTATTATCGTTTTTGGAACTATTTATCTTATTTTTATAATATTGATGTTTTGTTTTGTTTATTAGCTTATTTAATTTGTTTCTGAAAGCTTTGTATTCATTTTTTATTGTAATATTATCCTTGTTTCTGAGCATTGTTCTGTAAAGTCTGTCTCTTTCCTTACATTGTATTTTTAGGTCATAAGTGAACCATTGTTTGCTTTTTCTGTGTTAACGAGTTGTTATGTAAGATGCTTTTTGGTAGATTTCCTTAAATTTGGTTGTTATATTGTTATATATGTCATTAGGATTTTTTAATTCAAGGCAATCTGTCCAGTCTGTGTTGTTAAGGCTTGTGTGTATTATAGTATCGTTCATTAGCGTAATGTACGATTCATTATCTTGTAATTGTGTCTTATAATTTTTTGGCCAAATACCTGCATATGTTATGTAGTGGTCAGAGATATCTGATTGTATGACTGCAGAAGTATATTGATCTAGTCTGCTACGATAGTATATGTGATCAATACATGATCTCGAGTCTAAATTTGGATCATAACGAGTACATTGAGTGATAAGTGGTAGGAAACCATGAGTTGCCATAATATTTGTATATTTGATAGCTGATAGACTGATGTCATTAGATAAAGTATCAATGTTGATATCTCCTAAAATGGCGTATTCGCTGTACTTACTAGTGTGTTGTGTTATATGTGTCTCCAGTTCATCAAGAAAGTCATTTATGTTAGTGCTAGGTGGTCTGTAAATGCATGTTAATCCAATCTTTTTGTTCATGTGAAGTATTTCTATTACCATTGATTCATGAGTATTGGAAATGTATGAATTGTGTGTTCTAATAGCCATGTTGTTCTTTACATATATGGCAATGCCTCCTCCTTTACGATTTGTTCTATTACAAAATACAACATTAAAATTATCCAAAGTAAATAGGTGATTATTAGATTCAAGTATGTTAATTTCTGTTAAGCAAATAATATCCAGATCATTAATTTTCTTGCCTAAGGTTATGGTTAAATAATCCCAGTTTTTTGATATAGATTGAATATTTAGAGAGAGGATATTGATTTCAGCATTATTTCTAGTCTTATTACCATTTTCGATGAAATCGGGTATATTGTGAAATGTGAGTTCATTTTGTATTCCAGAAACATTTATATTGCTGTCCCAACTGTTCATAATATCAATTAATATAATAATTCAATAATAATTCTTTCTTTTTGGCAGGGGGGTTACCTAATTTTGTTAATGTCTTCCTCGCGGGAGATTCTCAATATACCAGATTCGTCGTTTTTTCGCGCTAGTATTTTGCCGTTTTTAACCCAAATGAATTTCCAGTTATTTTCTCTGGCCTGATTTTTAGTTTTCCATAGTAGCTCCCTGTAAAATGACGTTAGACTTTCGTTAATGAAAAACCTACATTTAGTGTTCCCATGAGTGAGGAAATTTTGTCCTTTTCTTTTCTGTAAAAATTCATTCTTTTTGGATATGGAGTTGAATTTTACTACTATTGGGGGGATTTTGTTCTTTCTTTGCAGTGGGGGCCTGTAATAACAATAATAACTATAATATTATGACAAAAAATAATGAACCTGATAAAAACGGTTCACTTTCAAGTTCCTACTTAACAGTTTCGATTTTAAGAGCTTAGTGTTAGCATAGTAAGCCCTGTTTCCATTCATGATCCGTTTATGAATCTCCTCTGATACCGAATTCTCACAATCTAATATAGTACCAAGGTAACTGAAGCATTTTACATTCTCAAACTTATACTGACCAATTTCTACATTTTCTCTTGCTCTTCTGTCTTTTCCCGCTGACATTTTTATATATATTTCGTTTTCCTTTCATTAATTCTCATTCCCATCTTTCCACTCTTCTCCTCCAGAATCTTGAACATTTCTTTAAGAGATTCCCAGTTCCGTGCCATCAACACAATGTCATCCGCATATGGATACGCCTGCTTGGACTTGCTTATTATCGTCCCTCCCTATCCCAGTTCTTTCATAACTTCATTCAGTGTCAAGTTGAATAACACTGCAGACAATGAATCTCCTTGCCTCACTCCGGTATTCACCTCAAAATTCCTGCTAGTTTTGCCTCCTACATAAACCTTGGCCTGCGATCCTTCCATTGTCATTACTACTAGTCTAATCAACTTCTTTGGCACGCCTGTAGGAAATCAATGAATAGCAAATGCAGATCAACACCATATTCATAGCATTTCTCCATAGTTTGTCTCATAACAAATATTTGGTCAGTAGTTCCCCTTCCTGGCCGGAATCCACACAGGTTCTCATCCAGTATTTCTTCAGCGTAGTCGCTCAGTCTCCTTTGCAATATACTTGAGAATATCTTATATACAACACTTAGTAATGTTATCCCTCTATATTTTCCACATTGTAACTTATCACCTTTCTTGAAGATGTGACAGATAAGGCCAACCTTCCAATCCTGAGGCATTATCTCTCTTTCCCATATCTCCCCAATCAGTTCATGTAGGTTCCTAGCTATCCCTTGTCCTCCATTCTTTATTATCTCCGCTATGATCTGATCCTCTCCTGGTGCTCTTCCATTTCGTTGACGCTTCACTGCCTCCATAACTTCATCTATGGATGGTTTAGTGACCTGTGGCTCTACATTCATGTAGACCTGGCTCTCATTCATCTCGTCCCTACATTCTATATTTAACGTATCTTTAAAGTGCTCCGCCCATATTTCAAGAACTCTCTCTTCCTCTCCAATCACTTTTCCATCTTTATCCTTACACGAGTTCTCCCGTGGTTGAAATTCCTTTGTCATTCGTTTCGTTGCTTGGTACAATTTCTTACTTTCATTCTGGCTGTTCAATTCTTCAATTCTTTCCATTTGTCTTCTTAGATACATTCTCTTCTTCCTTTTCAGAACTCTATTTGCTGTTCTTCTACTTTCTTTATATCTTTCACAATTCCATCCTCATTCATATTCTTTAATCTCTCTTCCAACTTCTTGTTCAGTGTGTCCTCATATTGCTTAACAATTTGTGTTTGCTGAAACTTTTCCACGCCCCACTGTATACTCTTAATTCCTCTGTCACATTCTACATTCGCAATTCGTTCTCTAAACAGTGCTTTCACCAAAAAATGAACCGATTCACAGTTGGGGCCCCTTGCAGATCTGACGTCAATCATTGAAGATGCATGTCTTCTTGAAATCAAGACATGGTCAATTTGGTTTACCACTCTAGTGCCTGGCATTTTCCAGGTTCCTTTGTGTATTTTCTTATGTTTAAAACAAGCACTTTTGATTACCATTCTATTACTTTCTGGAAATTGGCATAGAAGCTTCCCATTTTCACTAGTATCAGTATGTAAAGAATGTTTGCCTGCTACATACTGCAAGAAGTCCTCTCTACCTATTTTGGCATTGAAGTCCCCAAGAAGTATTATCACATCATATTTTTGTATCATACTACATTCCTTTTCCAACTGGTCATAGAATGCATTTTTCTTCTCTTCACTATCGTCTTCTGTAGGTGCATGCGCTGATATAAGTGTCAGATTTCTGAATCGTCCCTTTAGTTTCATTTTACACATTCTATCTCCTAGAGGCTCAAATCCAAGAAAACTTCTTTTTATCTTTGAACTAATGATAAAGCCTGTTCCACACTGACCAGTTCTTACTTCAGGACCACTGTATAACATTGTATAGTCCTTCTTGTCAATCCTACCGTTTCCCCTCCATCTCACTTCCTGTAGTGCTACTATATCCATTCCATACTTCAAAACTTCCTCAGCTACTTCTGCCATTTTTCCTATCTGCAACATCGTACGTTCCATGTTGCCATTGTCAAAGTCATATCCTTTTTCCTTGTCATTAATCATTCTCCAGGTTCATCATCGTTAATTCAGTCCAAATTCCGTGGCTTCGTTGAGAGTTTCGTAACTTTTGAGGTTTTACAGTGTGGGGTTGTTAGTCCCACGCCCAACCCCCAACCTGGAGGACCAGGGTACCGCTCTTAGTCTGGCTCATTACTTTAGACCTGTCCAGCTTGGGTGACCCTACCAGGAGCTTAAGCTCCCGCTGGCATAGCTCTGAAGATCATTTGAGCTCGCAAGCCCCCAAAACACCCGGCAATAAAAAATTGCCTTCTTCAAGGTGGCAGTACCGGCGGGGGGAAATGGTAAGAATAGTTCAACAGTAATATCTTTAGAGTGGAAGCAGGGAAACTGGTAAAAGAAGCCAAACGTGAGGTTTGGCATTCAGGTGAGTGTCTTTTGATGTCAAATTTAACTGAGTACAACAATGGTATTTCGGACTTGTCTAGCAACAGTAATAAAAACAATTATGATCATAATAATAATAATGTAAATAAATCACCAACACAATCTTGAAAAAGTAACACATTTAAAATTTTCCACCAGAATGTTCAGTCTCTCTATAATAAAATTGATTACATAAATCTAATGCTTAAAAATGAACTTAAAGACATCTCAGCACTATGTATTTCAGAACATTGGCTGGAAGATGAACAACTCGAATTAATTCAATTCCCAGGGTTTATACTAGCTAGTAAATACTCTAGATCTAATATTAGCCATGGTGGTACATGTATCTTCTTAAGAAATAATTTAGATCATGAACAGTTAACAGCTTATGATTATCTAATTATGGAACAGGATTTTGAATTCACTGCCGTAAAAATACAGCAGTTTTAGCTAATAATTTTATGCGTATACCGTTCTCCGTCAGGAAATTTTCGTTTATTTATAGATAAATTGGAATTGTTACTCAATTTTGATATAATAATTTGTGGATTGCTTAAAATTTGATAGAAATTGTGAATTATTAACACAGTTACTAATTTCCTATGGACCGAAACCTACAGTAAATACCCCAACAAGAATAACAAAATTTAGTAAAACCACTCCTGATCAAATTTTTATAAATACAGATAAATATCACCATTCAATAGAAGTCTATTTCCTGGGTTTTAGTGACCGCCATGGACAAATACTGAGTTTTGAAGTATCCGAAAAAATCAATAATAATGAAAATGGAATAAAATCAAAGTGCAGGTCATTCACTGAAATAAAATGTTACATATTTCAATGACTTATTAAATAAGGAAACGTGGTCAGAAATGTATAAACTAGAAAATGCATTTAACAGTACCCTAAAACACTATTTTGAAACAGCATCCCTCTTTAAACAAAGAACTATTTAAAATAACAAAGCTAGCAATTGGATAACAACAGGGATTATAAATTCATGTCAAAGAAAGAAATTTCTACACAAATTATATAAACAATACCACACAACACCTGAATTCAATTTATACTACAAAAATACACTAGCATATTAAGTAAGGTAATAAGACTAGCAAAGAAAATGCATAATGATAATTTTATTTCCGAATCATCTAATGCAAACAGGGCTATGTGGTCCGTGATAAAGAAAGAAACTGGAAAATCTGCTAAAATACAAAGGAGCATTACACTGACCTGCAATAATAAAGTGATTAATAATCCAGAGGAAATAGCAAACACTTATAATAAATCACAGGTAAATACACTAAATTCTAATAATAAAATAAATATATGCAGTGATTCTTTATTTATAAATCATGTCACAAGTGAAGAGGCAAGAATAGTTATAAAAGTGCTAAAAATAAATTCTGTGCAGGTATTGATGGCATCCCTGATGCAATTTTAAAGGAATGTGCAGAAAACATAATACATCCACTTACGCACTTAATGAACAGTTCAATTCTCTCAGGAACTTACCCGTATATTTTGAAGTTATCAAAAGTAATTCCAGTGCACAAAAACGGTTCAAAAGATGAATTAGACAACTATTGTCCTATTACCTTACCAACTGGTATTGCAAAAATTGTGGAAAAAATCATGTATAAGAGACTGATAAGTTATATAGAAAAATTAAATATTATCAAACTCACAACATGGATTCAGAACGGAAAAATCTACACAGACAGCAATTTACGAATGTAGTAATTGTATACTGAAATTAATTGACAATAAGGAACATGTAACTGGCCTATTCTTGGATTTATCGAAAGCATTTGATGTTGTTGACCATAAAATCCTCCTAACCAAACTAAATCAATATGGTATTAGAGGTCTAGCTAATAAATGGATCGAGTCTTACTTAACAAGGCGTAAACAAATAGTAAGCCTGAGACACAAGGATGATGGAACCAAATTACTTAATGAAATATTGTCCAATGAGGGAATTATTGAATTTGGAGTACCCCAGGGATCGGTTTTGGGCCCACTACTCTTTCTTCTATATATCAAGGATATAACATAGAACGTTCATTCACTTAAGGAAATTTTGTTTGAGGACGATACAACACTCGTAATAAAAGGTGAAACTAAACAGGTCATACAGCAGTCTGCTGACTGCGTTACAGGAGAGTTAACCAAATGGTCACAAGATAATCGCCTCATAATAAACTATAAAAAACAGTATGTCTAAATTTCCACACTATACAGAATAGAAATCCAGCGAAACTCAATATAACAATAAATGGTCATCAAATAGAAAATAAATCAGAAACAAATTTTTTAGGACTATGGATACAACAAGACTTGAAATGGAATAAACCTATACAATATCTGAATACTAAACAGAACTCGATGTGCTTTGCGTTACGTATTTTGAAAACCTGCACTAGCATGCACACATTAAGAAAAACTTATTTTGCTTATTTCCATTCATACTTAAGATATGGGGTCATATTTTGGGTTATGTCACCAGATGTACTAAGCACGTTTAGGATACAAAAGAGGGCGATTAGAATTATAGCAAATGTAAACACTAAAGAATCATGTAGACCTTTGTTTAAATATTTAAGTATTTTCCCACTGCCCTGCATTCATATCTTTGAAAGCATTATGTTGTTAAAGAATTTAATGAATAAAGACGTTTTTCTAAAAAAAAACAATGATGTTCATAGGCATAACACAAGACAAAATCAAAACATTCATATTTCACAAACACGCCCAAGCATATATCAAAACGGAACTTTTCACACTGGAGTTAAATTATACAATAAACTACCCCAGTATATTAAATTTTCCCAAAAAATAAAAACCTTTGAAAGAATGTTGAAAGCTTATCTGCAGTGCCATTGTTTTTACTCTGTAGTTGAATATCTTAGCGTATAGGAGCGATGAAATCTATAATTATATTTACTTCTATTTTAATTGTAATACCTATCTGTAAGTTGTTGTGTTTATAGAATTAAGTTTTCATATTGTGATAATAGAGTGAGGTGTAAATAGTTGCCCAAAAAGATTGTATCTCTTAAGATCTGTTATTATAATACGTTATAAATAGTTATTGTATTATTAATAAGTAAGTAAGTTCTATTATTTTATAAGTTAGATGTAATTTCTGACGTGTCCTATGTAAAAAATGTATTGTATACATGTAATTGATCAAATGGATAATAAAAAGATACAGTCGGTCTGAGAGACTAGACTTTGTATCATTTCAAATGACGCATGCTACAAATGCTACACATGTTAGAAAGGTCTCTTTGCACTCTGCTACATGACGTCGCGCACTCGCCGTCTCCGTATCGCATAACGCCAGACACCAGGAGTAAACTCAGACTCAACAGACTCCATTACCCTTTAACTTAGGCTTCCCGCGCAGGGGCTGCATGACTTCACGCACTCGCCGTCTCCGTTCGCATAACGCCAGACCCCAGGTGTAAACTCAGACTCATCAGTCTCCATTACCCTTTAACTTATGCTTCCCACGCGGGGGCTGCATGATGTCACGCACTCGCCGTCTCCGTTCGCATAACGCCATTCCCAAGGAGTATACTCAGACTCGGTGCATATGATAGATAGATAGATAGATTTTTATTAATTCCATTTGATCAAATACATGCATTCAATACATTTTTGATATAGGACACGTCAGAATTTACATGCATAAAATAAAAGAACTAACAGGTATATATTACTAAGATTATAACTATTTATAACTTATTATAATAGCAAATCTTAATAGATACAATCTTATTACACAACTATTTACACCTCACTCTATTATCATAATATGAAAACTTAATTCTATAAATACAACAACATACAGCTAGGTATTAAAATTAAATTAAAAAAGTAAAATATAGTTATAGATTCCATCACTCCTATACGCTAAAATATTCAACTACTGAGTAAAAACAATGGCACTGCAGATAAGCTTTCAACATTCTATCAAAGGTTTTTATTTTTGGGGCCAGTTTTATATACTGGGGTAGTTTATTGTATAATTTAACTCCAGTGTGAAAAGTTCCTTTTTGATATATGCTTGTGTGTGTGTTAAATATGAATGTTTTGATTTTGTCTAGTGTTATGCCTATGAACATCAACGTTTGTTTTAAGAAAAACATCTTTATTCATTAAATTCTTTTTAAAAAACATAATACTTTCAAAGATATATATGCAGGGCAGTGGGAGAATGTTTAAATCTTTTAACAGAGGTCTACATGATTCTCTAGAGTTTACATTTGCCATAATTCTAATCGCCCTATTTTGTATCCTAAACGTGCTTAGTACATCTGGCGACATACCCCAAAATATGATCCCATATCTTAAGTATGAATGGAAATAAGCAAAATAAGTATTTCTTAATGTGTGCATGCTAGTGCAGGTTTTCAAAATACGTAACGCAAAGCACATCGAGTTCAGTTTAGTATTCAGATATTGTATATGTTTATTCCATTTCAAGTCTTGTTGTATCCATAGTCCTAAAAACTTTGTTTCTGATTTATTTTCTATTTGATGACCATTTAATGTTATATTGGGCATCGCATGATTCCTATTCTGTATAGTGTGGAAATTTAGACATACTGTCTTTTTATAGTTTATTATGAGACGATTATCTTGTGACCATTTGGTTAACTCTCCTGCACTGAACAACATGATGATGTCATACACGCCGTAACCGTGACGCATAACGGTAGACCAAAGCATAACGATGATGTCGACAAGATCATTTGAAATGATAATATTAGGTGGGCTCCTGTGGGGGTCTTTGTAGTTATTTTCCTTGTGCTCCTTGGTGTGGTTTTAAGTGTTGGTCACCGATATATATACTGTATATAGCCCCCTTTCCTTTCATTCCTCATATTTGGTGTGTGTGATTGACTACTGTAAATATATAAATTTAGACATCAGTGCTCAAGATCAGCTCCGATAATGAAGAGGATATGTGGACATCAGTTCCAATGTGACAAACGAAGTCCACAAGATTAGTGGTTTAATCATACGGACCCATTTTCTGCGGCTTTTCCCTGCTGTGGCTACTTTAGTCTGTTCCCAGCCGGAAGTTATTGGGCGAAGAGGGGTCTGTGTCCAGCAATCCTACCATCCTACCATATTCTTTGCCTACCATAACAACAACAACAACAACAACAGTTGTTGTGTAGCTATGATCATTCGTACCCCAACCTCCATACGGTGTGCAACTGTGCAGTGAGCGGTATCGGGTTAAGAAGCGTGCTAAATGTGTGTTGTGAGGAATTAGGGTTTGTTGGTCTGTAATTTTCTTTGTGAGTTAGTGTCTAGTTAGTGATTTCCCAGGTTAGTACCCTTTTCTTTAGGGGATAACTATTCATCATGTCTGCAAAAAGTTATGATGGTCAGATGGGGCGACCGCCAGATGAAATAGAAACAGTGGAATATCAGGGTGAAGCATCAGTTGACAGCATGATTGTAGTGTCGGAATCTGAGCTGGCAACTACTCAAGCGTCCACAGTTGCAGGACCATCTACAGTTATTGACAAGTGCCAGCCATTATCAAGTATCAATAAGTATTATGACCATCACACTGGACCGTAAATGGTGTTTGTTCAAGGGGAGGGGGCTCAAAATATTGGGAATTTACATCCTATGGCCTTAGGCAAGCTATTTTTTGAAATTAAGGTAGTGGGTATCAAGACTATTCAACGCAAAGGGTGAAATCGTGTCCAAGTGCAATTTCATAAGGCGACAGAAGCCAATTCATTCTTACAACACCCTTTACTACCCGGAAAACACTTGCTTGCCTATATCCCGTCCTCTAATGTCCAACGTGTTGGTCTAATTAGGGTCGTAGATACTTCATTATCCCATGAGGAGATTCTACAATATATTGATTCGCCTGTTCCGATCGTTAGAGTTCAACGTTTTTTTAGAAGAAAGATGATAGATGATAAGTTGGAAACCATTTAACTTTTCTTTGAAACTCAGCGTCTACCTGAGTATGTGTCCATTTTTAATGTGATACTTGAAGTTACGTGGTTCATATTTTCTCCCATTCGATGCCAACACTGCCAAAGATATGGGTATGCAAAACTGCACTGTCGGGCTCGCGCCCCAGTTTGTGGTAAATGTGCACAGGGCCATTTAACTGATACGTGCCAGGAAATTATGTTTAAATGTGCTAATTGTTCTTAAAACCATCCAGCAGGGACCGCCCGATGCGCTGAACTGGAAAAACAAAAATTCATTAAACGACAAATGTGTATAGACAACAAATCATACCAAGAAGTCATTCAGGCTAACTCACGTGTATCTTTCAACCCCCTCACCCTCCCTCAGCAATTTCCGACCACAGAGCAGTCAAATATTCCGAATCTTCCTGATCCGCCTCGTAAACGGAAATATACAGCAATTGTGACTCAATCGCCTAAAGTGGTGAATTCATTGAGTTATGATCGACGGGCCTACTTAGATATCTTAAATCCGCCGTCTGGCAGTGGTGACGGGGTGTCTTCGAGCCCTGTAACCACGGGAGATGAAGTGTTGAAGAAATCGTCTCCTCAATTACCTGTAACTTCGCGGGATCAGTCGCATGCCATTATGGCAGATTTTCCGAAATTAATGGAATTATTGGGTCACAACGCACAATGGAGCTTCTATGTGCAAACATTATTGGATCAGATTGTACCATTACATCCCACCCCTCCTTCATCAAAATATAACACCCCGGTTCATAGTAGTCCTCAGTTAGACTAATTCCCTTTGGCATCCTGTATGTCACTACTCCAGTGGAATTGTAGAAGTATTTTAAATAAAATACATGAATTACTGCATTTAATTCAGGAGTATGATCCGGACATCATATCCCTACAAGAATCATGGCTCCGTTCCTCGTATAACTTTCAGATTGCCAATTATAAGGTTGAACGTCAGGATGGACCAGGATATCGAGGTATCATGACGTTATTCAAAAATAATTTACGGTAAACCCCCTTTCTAATAATTTTTTCATGCCTCACACTCATCATCAAACGTTCCTTGTGCAAGATATCCATATAAGTCATATTTACTGTCCTCCGGGTATACAAGGTTCACGTCGAAAATGGTATTTATATTTTCAGTTTATACCGCAATTTTCTAAACATCTTAAATTGTGGGATTTTAATGCACATAATTACTTGTGGGGCAGTGGTAGGATTAATCCGAAAGGACGTCACATTGTTGCGGCTATACAGGAATTACACCTGCATTTATTAAATGATGGGTCACCCACGCGCATTACCCCGCCGAATAGTCCACAGTGTGCGGTGGATTTAAGTATCACTACATTAGATATTGTCCCCGGATCGTGCAAACGTCCGTGACATAATGACGAGCTGATGGTAACGAACGAACGCCAGTCCAGAGAGATAACAAAACTGATGATGTTTGTGTAACGACTTTTAACATCGTTACATGAAGAAAATGAAACATCCAAGATTTGCTTACACAACTGCAATTATTTCGCAACAGTCTCGAGCTGGTATATTCCGCAGGCACTCCTGCTACCAGCTAATTGGTTTCCAAAACTCTTTAACCTACATTTGTTGCCTGAGAAGGAGCTGACGTTAATACCCTGGAAGAAGATTGACATTTCTACGCTGTTGTGAAGTGCACAACTGCGCACTTGCCTGAAATAATAGGTTCCTAGAAACCCCTTTAAGTCCCATTAGTGGATTGAGTTTCTACCCTTGGAACATTTCGTCGTAGCATTTCTGAGTAAATTCTTAACGATTTGGGTCATGGGACCACTTGTGGTACCAACATTTCTCATGGACTCTGTCGTTGTTATGGTGGTCTGCGCCCCCAAGTTATGTTAGCACGACCAACCTGTACAAGTTGAGAGGGGGTAGTCACGTTCTCCCTAGGACGCAAGCCCTCAGCGAACAGAGCAGTCAGTATCCAGCCTTCTTGAATCTCACACGCAGAACTTGAAGTGTGGAAAATCCCTTCCCGGGGGAAATTTTCATTTCTCCTGGGGAGAGGCATAAAACAGTTTAGTATTGCACAAACATTTATCTAACAGGGTATCTGACAAACTTGGATTTGCTAAGACTGTTAATTTTAAAAACTTTCAATTTGACTCTCGTAGTGCATTTCCTAGCCACGTGTCGTGTGGCAATTCAGATCTAGATTTAAGACATTATTTTAGGTTAAAGTATTTTGGAAGGGAATGTGGTCCTCCTCATTTTGCGTTGCATTATTTCAGGGTGGGGATTTCTTCGTTGTTTAGTTTCCGTTTGCTCTTAAGGGTGGGTGTTGGCTTTAACTTGGTCAGAACGGCTCCTCGCCAACTCAGTTGACAGGTGTCCTTCAGACGGTCTGGTCGTAATAAGCGACTTGTTTGGTTGTGTTAAACAACTTTGTTTTCAGGAGTAGCTTTTGGCTTACTTCATGTCGTTATTCCTTTCATACTATTTTGGGGAATTACTTTAGCATTTTTAGTTGTGAATTATAATGCGGGAATACAAATCGCCACTTGGACAAGGGATGTGTTGGTTGAAACGTGTTTTAAATTTACGGGGTTTTAATTTCGCGTCGCCCTAATCATAAGCTACTGGGATCATATGTTTATTATGTGGTATTTTTATTATATTTAAGGTGTTGCCTAGTTTAGTTGTTTGTAATACTTATGTTAATACAATAATCAGTCATCTTGAGATTTTGGTTATTATTTGTGCATGAAGCTCAGCGGAAATGGTTACCTTGTTCCTTCCTCTGCGTTTTGGTTGGGAAATGTTCGCATTCGGTCTCAGGGTAAGTCCAGCCCTTCCAATTAACAGGCTTGTCCTGGCATCGCCTGTTTCCTGCCTTGATCTAAATTATTGAGGGCGTTTCCAAGACTACGAAAATAAGAACTCTCCCCCCATTCCTCCTTCGTGGCGAATGCCACTGGACGTTTGGGGCTCCCTCTCGGTAGCCTTAGTGTCGCCGAAGTAATTACTTATCTTTTAATTATGCTAATTTTGGCCATATCAAGGTAGGAAGAGGTGAAGTGCGAAAGTGGTAGCAGACCTTTCGTTGATTCTCTCTCCAGTGCCGGTGATAACCATCTTTCCGCTGACTGATTGCAATTTATTAATCCAACATGAAAATTTAGAAAGTAATTGTACCATCCCCTATTAATTTTTTTCTCTCCACACAGCTAGGATATTAATTGTATTCTGTGTAATGTTTGATTTTGATTCGGTTACATGAAACATCTGTGAGATGGCTAGACGCAACTTGAAGGTGAAATATCTCACTGATGAGGAAATTACGTACGAACTATTAATACGTAATCTCCAAGTACCTGCTGAAACAGAGCAGGCGAGGACGAGTTTAGAGTATGCAGTGGAATTTCCAGCAACGCCACCTAAAATGACATTGGCAGAATTCAAACTGGGTGAGTCAAAGATTTGTGGTCTAGTTCAGGAAATAACAAATGTTGTCAGATTTTGTTTCTCAGAGTTTGAATGCAGTCCTTCAAATTTTACTAAGTTAAGACCTCGAATTGAATATCTTTATCTTCGCTGCATTGATCTAATGGAATCTGATGAAACACGACCTATGTCCGAATTGAAGGGTTTATTAGATGCTGAGATCAAGTTAGTTGAGTGCGCACAGTGTTTGGATAGTGTCAATTCCTGTGATAAAGATGGTGATTTGCTTAATACTACCCAAATTAGCGATCGCAATCCTGTAAATAGTTCTGCCTGTGTGTCTGAAAGTTTGTGTCCCAAGGTTGGTAACCCAGTTGAGCCAGCTGTGAACGAGCCAGGCCTCCCACCCCCTTGCCGCGAAGGGTCGGGGCTATTTCCGTCTCGCGAACACAATGCCGTTAGTTCTGAGATAATGACAAGTAACTCCGGGTCTAATGTCGTTGCATAAGAAATTGGTACCTCGCACCCAGAATCAAATATTCCGAATCTTAATGCTGTAATGGTTTCTGCACCAAATAATAACCATGTAACCTTTGATTTCCCTATTTTTTCCTCGGTAAGTGCTGGAGTTGCATTGGCCGCTTGGGATCCGAGTTCATATCTAAGTAGAAACAATTCTGGTGGCATTGTTTGAGGGCGTTCCGGGCGGGAAAATTGTACTTGCAACTGCGTAACATGTAATTCTGTGTCTGGTACCGTAGTCTCGCCTCGTGTGGGAGGGTCAATGCTTGAACCCCGATCTGTCGTGAATGTTCCCTTTTCTAACCATAATTCTAATAGGACAATCACTAGTGAAGTAATTTCTAAAGGTTTTGGGTCCTTTCCGTCAGTTAATGCCGTGAGTAATGCAGGTCATCAGCCACCTACAGTGAAACCAAATTCTTTCTTCGAAGGTGCCGGAAATTTTAATGCCGAGTCTCAGGGGTGTTTAAGAGGTAATTCGAGCTCGGGGCGTAACACCATTCCTACAGTTAGTCCCAGAAATCGTAGTTCTGTTCAAGAGGATTTGTGTGTAGAGATGTCTGGCCGTGGTGCTTCAAGCGAGGGTGATTCTAATTACTCTATATTTTCTAAGGCCAGTTTTGGTACGGTGAACCACCCTATTGTGAGTTTTGTGTCTAGGCTGTCTGGGCGAAGAATGGACACGGCGGAAGAAATTGTGATTTTCTTAAGAATTTTGGTCGATATTCACGAGTGTGCAGAACAGTTTAATGTGAGTGGCCAAGTAGTATTCCAGCTGATATCTCCTCATATGTCAGACACATTGAGAACGTATGTGACTAGTGCCATGAGCGAGGGGTGGAGCGTTCAATATTTTATGACCGAGGTGTTAAGAATTTTTGTACCAATCAGATCCTTGGACACTATGAAGGGGCGGTATTTGTATCGTGCTCAAGGTATGAACGAGCCAATGAATTCTTATATAGTTGATATTTCCAAGTTTGTGAAGGTGTTCGGGGTAATCATGCCCGAAACTGAAGTGGTAAAACTCATTTTGACTGGAGCAACTCCGGAATTCAGAAATTGTTTGTGTATTGGAGCCACCGCCACTACTATTAAAGGGCTTTGTGAAGAAGGTATTCAGGCCGAGTCAGTACGTTCAGTTGACATTGCCAGGTATGCTAATAGCCAGCCTTTTCACCGTGGAAATTCTATTCCTTTCGTTCGACCTCCCTTGGTTCGAACACCGCCTGGGCAGGGTCGTACTCCCCAAAATTCATCCCGAAATTTTAATAACCGTTCTGTGACGTGTTACAAGTGCAAGGAAACGGGTCATATTCAGCGGAATTGTCCAGTAAAAAGTGATTGACAATCCAGGGGTAGGCCTCGTGGTATTCGTTCCGCCCAAAATCAGTTGTGTGCCTTAGGCAATGAAATAACGAAGGACCGCGCCAAGGTTATCGGAGCAAGTGGCGTGTGTTCGAAGGCTTCTGATGGGGTCTTGCCCTCTCCTATGGTTGAAGTTTCGATAAATGATGCATGTATTATTGCCTTTCTAGACTCAGGAAGTGCTGCTTCATTGGTTAGCGAGAATTGGTATTTGTCTAAGAAACTCATTTGTAAATTCAGCAACCTGTCAAATGTAGATGTTAAGTTGGTTTCTGCCAACGGTGCTCAATTGGACGTTCTTGGTTCTGTGAAGTTTAAGGTTCGGATTCATAAATTTTGTTGGAAATTTTCCTTTTGGGTCATTAAGAATTTGTCATGTCCTATTATTCTGGGCGCTAATTTTTGTGCTCATACTGGCTTACTGCTAGATATGCAACACGAATCATTCTGGTTCAGGTTTTGTTCTGAGGTAAAATTTAAATTTCTTTCTACTGCTGTCCCTAGCGCGAGTGCTCATGTTGTCAACCGTGATGCTGAACCCGTCTTGTCTACGGGGTTGAGTCGTTGGACTTGAGTAATTTATCTGACGCTCAAGCTAAAGAGATTCGAGATTTGTGTGGGTATTTTCCCGAGGTGTTCACTGACGAATTAGGAATGACCAAGATCCTGGAGTATAAAATTGAAGTGACGGATACTATACCCGTCAGACATCCCCCCCCCCCCCCCTACCGTTTGAGTCCACCTAAAATGTTGGAATTAAAGAAATTAATCGATCAGATGTTACTAGATGGAGTGATTTGACCCTCCACATCAGCACATTCCTCACCTATGTTCTTAGTACCTAAGCTTAATGGTGGTTTTCAGCCAGTCGTAGATTATCGCAGGTTAAACAAAAAGATTGTTTTAGAATCCATCCCTCTTCCTGATTCACATAGCTGTTTTTCCTGGTTGAAAAACGCCTCCTATTATAGCCTCATTGTCCTGACGCAGGCATATTTCCAAATTCCGTTAGCTGAAGAATCTAAGCATCTGACTGCATTCGCCACCGATTGGAATCTCTTCGAGTATTGTCGTTTGCCTTTTGGTCTCTCTACAGGGGGCGCTATGCTTAGTAGGCTTCTTGATCACGTGTTTTCTGGCCCCAAATTTGATTACTTGTATCACTACCTGGACTATGTTGTTGTTTATAGCGAGACGTTCGAAGACCACGTGCGCCATCTTCGTGAAGATTTGAGAGGTTAAAATCTGCTGGTCTAACCGTAAAGTTGTCTAAAGTGTCCCTTGCTAAACCTAAAATTGCTTTTTTGGTCATGTTGTTTCTGCTGAAGGTGTTTCGGTCGATGACTCCCGAACCCAAGGAATTAGAGATTTTGCACCCCCTAAAAATGTGAAAGGAGTAGCCCGATAAGTGGGAATGATTGGCTTTTTCCGTAAATTTATACCTAATTTCACACAACGCGCGTTGCCACTTAATCATCTGTGAAGGCCTGATGTGAAATTTGAATGGGGTCCGTCGCAGCAAGCAGCTTTTGATGATTTGAAGGAGGCACTGTATAGTGCTCCAGTCCTCGCTGTCCCTGATTTCAGTAAGAAGTTTATTATCCAGACCGATGCATCTCTCGGTGCTGTAGCTGCTGTGTTATTACAAGAAAGTGAGTTAGGTAGACGATCTATTGGTTTTGCTTCTCGAACTCTGTCCCCTGCTGAAGTAAATTATTCTGTATACGAGCTTGAAGGGCTCGCAGTGGTGTTTGGGCTGGAGAAATTCCGGATGTATGTCGAACATGTTCCTTTCGAGATTGAAACCGATAACCAGGCCCTGAACTGGGTCCTGGCTAGACCTCGAACTACTGGGCGTATCGCTAGGTGGGCGACCCGTATTTCATCCTTCCAGTTCACCGCTCGTCATATAAAGGGTTGTGAAAATGTCGTAGCTGACTCCCTCAGCCGTATGTACGAAGATGTTCCTAATAAATGTAAGAATCTCGTTCCCGATGAAAATCATGAAAATATTTGTGCTGTGCCACTTAAGCGTCTCTATGGAGAAATTCCTGACAGGTGTGAAACTCCGCCTTTAGAGGAACCTGTTGTTGTTGGGGCTAATTCAGCTCAACACATGCTTTGTGGTGTTTGAAGCCATATTTTCAGTGTTGCCTTAGTAAACAAGAGTTTAGTGCTTTTCAGTCGGTCAACACGAATGTACCAAAAAGAGATGGGTTATGCCCTAATCCTGAAATAAATTACATGAGATTAATAAAACACTAGGATGACCAGTTTCGATCGGCAAGCGATCATCATCAGATCCATTACACTTAGGCTATAAAATCTATGTTTGAAATACAGGTGAAAATATTTACAATATGTAAAATTATTTAGTTGCAGTATTGGTACTGCAACTGTCAGTGTATGCTAAATGCAGTATATATGTTAGGTGAAATGCTAAATGGTGATAGCTATCCGGAGATTGCATTTTAGAGAGATTATATGGTTGTAAACTATGGTTAAACTATAAAATTTTAGGCTAACTACTTATCTGATTGTCTTCCGTACTACAGCTACTCGCAGTTTTCGTGCTCACTGGAACTCACTGTGCGCTCGACTGCGGTGGTTATCTTAACGACTGGTTTTTCCCTGCCTTCTCCCCCTGCCCCTACGTGCTGTGGGGAGTGATAGCGATGTGTTTATGTGAGGTGTTGCCAACCTAGATAAGATGAATGTTATTGAATGAGGTGGGTCTACAACTATTAAAGACCGTGGATTAGCCCTCGCCACGCGTGGAGCATAACCCATTCGAACTAAGCGTTGACGGTCTTATGAGGACGTCCCGGCACCTTTAATACTGCCGCGAATATGGGCCTTGGTTTATTGCAGAGGAAAAGTACATCGTACACCTGATCCAGATAACATTTACCTATTAAAAACCCCTAATTTCCCCCCTTTTATCTAGCTTGGCTGTGTCGCTAAATTGTGTCTTGTTTCCGACAGGGTGTGTTTTTTAGTAGCGGGAAGAGGGGTGAGCTCTCCATGAACGTGTGTTCATTTAGATTGTTGGGATTGTTTCGTTTGGCTAGGTGTATCTCGATTGCTTCCTTTATGTCAAGAGCTCTGCCTTTCGATTCGTGATGGATTATTTTAAGGTCCGACTCTATGTTGGTGAAGCTGTGCCCTGCGTCACACATATGTTCGCACACGGCTGAATGTGTTCCGTATCTTATCGCATTCCTATGTTCATTATACCGTGTGTCTACTCGCCTTCCACTCTGCCCGATGTAATTAGCTTGACAATCGGTGTCTTGGCACGTTATAGAATATACCCCTGACCTTGAATACGGGTCACGTCTATTAAGATTACTATTTAGGAGGTGCCTAGCGGTTGTGTTTTTCGTCGTGAAAGCTATCTTTATGCCTCGCTTTTTGAATAGGTTAGTGATTTTATATGTATTCGCATTCACATAGTTGAAACGCGCAAATTTTTTCTCATTACTGTCCGGTTTGGGAATCGTTTTATCTTTATTTTTATGTTTGGCTATAATTTGATTTATTTTGCTTGGCGAGAAGTTGTTTTCCTTTGCTATTTGCATAATAGTTCTTATTTCCTTATTATAGTTGTCTTTTGACATGGGTATGTTTAAAGCCCTGTGCACCATTGAATTGAAACCCGCTAGTTTGTGCGTACTGCGGTGATTAGACTGATTGTCGATTGCATGCGAGGTTTGTGTTGCTTTCCGGAATATGGAATATGAAAGGTCGTTGTCTTTACGTTCAATAGTTATATCGAGATAATTTATTTTCCGGTCTATTTCGGATTCCTTAGTGAATTTGATAGAGTGGTGAAGGCTATTAATGGATTGGAGAATTGTTTCTTCGCTTGTTAGTTCACTATCGTAGATGCAAATTACATCATCTACGTATCTTTTCCATATTACTATTCCCTTTGTTGAAGTCTTTTCTAAGAACGCATTTTCTAGTGCATTGATGAAGATGTCAGCGATTAACCCACTTAGTGGCGATCCCATTACTAGGCCTTCTCTCTGTGTGCATATTTTATTGTCGAATTGAAACACGTTTTGGGTGAGAACGACCCTCAGTAATCTCACAATCTCTTCATTTTCTTTTACCGAATTGTTGGATTTTAAGTTGTTTTCGATAGTGTTGATTGCTTCAATAATCGGAATATTGGTGTACATGTTAGTTACATCGAAGGATACTAGCCTGAAGCTAGGTTTCATTTGTAGGGTGTTCAATGCTGTTACTAGTTCTGTCGTGTTCTTTACAGAGTTGTTTTTGTCGTTGGAAAGACGGCATTTTAATATTTTTAGTAACTCTTTGCTGATTTTGTAATTAGGGGCATTCCTACAATTGACTATTGGTCTCATTGGGCATTCCTTTTTGTGTATTTTTGGTTGTCCCCTCAATGACGGTATTTTCGGGTTCATGTTTATTAGTTTTGATTTTTCGACTTTGGTCAGTATGTATTCTGTTTCTTTTAGCGCACTTTTTATTTGTTTATGGAATTTGTTGGTGGCGTCTTTTGTTAATTCCTTGATTTCGTTGTTGTTTAGGAATTCGACTGTTTTTTCAATGTATTCTGTTTTGTTCAAAATTACTGTAGTGTTTCCCTTATCTGCTTTTGTGATGATTAAGACATGTTCTTTTATTTTTTGTTTCAACGACTTTATTTCTTTGAGTTGTTTGTTGTTTTGAATGTTATTGCTATCGCCCTCTCGTTTGAGGATTTTTTTTGTCTTCGTTGGTGGCGAGATTTTTGGTTAATTCCCTGTCTTCTGCTGGGAGCTTGTGACTGGCTATCTCAATATCTGTGATTAACTGTTTTATATTGTGGTTCGTGTGTGCGTCTGTGCAGTTGTATCCCTTTGTCTAACATATTCATTTCACCTTGAGAAAAGGTTACGTTCGTTCTGTTGTTTACTCTGCTGTGGAAATTGAATTCATTGTTATTCGTGTGTAGTTCGTTAGATTGATGGTTCTGTGTTTCTCCTAGTTTTCTTAATTTATTTTCTAGCGTTTCATGCTTCCTCGTTGCTCTGATTTTGATGGTGTCATGTAGGTGCTCGGTGAAGCTGTCCCATTGGGCTGCGTGCCAGAAATTACTTAGTTGCAATTGAATGTCGTATAATTGTTGGTTAATTTTTTGCTTTCTTATGTATGCAAATCTTAATTCGTTTTTTATCCAAAGCGCTTTGGCTTGTTTAGTTGAAATGATCGAGGCTGGTGTGTTCGGTACGGTTTTAATTGGTACGTATTTAGGGGTGAGGTTTAGTTCTATACATTTTTTGTTGAACCAAATTGACTTGTCTAAATTCATGAGTTTAAGCCTGAGTGATTTGAATTTCTTGGCTTCACGATTTGCCTGACTAGCCGTGAACATTGTGGTGTTTGAAGCCATATTTTCAGTGTTGCCTTAGTAAACAAGAGTTTAGTGCTTTTCAGTCGGTCAACACGAATGTACCCAAAATAGATGGGTTATGCCCTAACCCTGAAATAAATTACATGAGATTAATAAAACACTAGGATGACCAGTTTGGATCGTCAAGCGATCATCATCAGATCCATTACACTTAGGCTATAAAATCTATGTTTGAAATACAGGTGAAAATATTTACAATATGTACAATTATTTAGTTGCAGTATTGGTACTGCAACTGTCAGTGTATGCTAAATGCAGTATATATGTTAGGTGAAATGCTAAATGGTGATAGATATCCGGAGATTGTATTTTAGAGAGATTATATGGTTGTGAACTATGGTTAAACTATAAAATTTTAGGCTAACTACTTATCTGATTGTCTTCCGTACTACAGCTACTCGCAGTTTTCGTGCTCACTGGAACTCACTGTGCGGTCGACTGCGGTGGTTATCTTAAAGACTGGTGTTTCCCTGCCTTCTCCCCTCTGCCCCTACGTGCTCCAATCCATTAATAGCCTTCACCACTCTATCAAATTCACTAAGGAATCCGAAATAGACCGGAAAATAAATTATCTCGATATAACTATTGATCGTAAAGACAACGACCTTTCATATTCCATATTCCGGAAAGCAACACAAACCTCGCATGCAATCGACAATCAGTCTAATCACCTCAGTACGCACAAACTAGCGGGTTTCACTTCAATGGTGCACAGGGCTTTAAACATACCCATGTCAAAAGACAACTATAATAAGGAAATAAGAACTATTATGCAAATAGCAAAGGAAAACAACTTCTCGCCAAGCAAAATAAATCAAATTATAGCCAAACATAAAAATAAAGATAAAACGATTCCCAAACCGGACAGTAATGAGAAAAAATTTGCGCGTTTCAACTATGTGAATGCGAAAACATATAAAATCACTAACCTATTCAAAAAGCAAGGCATAAAGATAGCTTTCACGACGAAAAACACAACCGCTAGGCACCTCCTAAATAGTAATCTAAATAAACGTGACCCGTATTCAAGGTCAGGGATATATTCTATAACGTGCCAAGACACCGATTGTCAAGCTAATTACATCGGGCGGAGTGGAAGGCGAGTAGACACACGGTATAATGAGCATAGGAATGCGATAAGATACGGAACACATTCAGCCGTGTGCGAACATATGTGTGACGCAGGGCACAGCTTCACCAACATAGAGTCGGACCTTAAAATAATCCATCACGAATCGAAAGGCAGAGCTCTTGACATAAAGGAAGCAATCGAGATACACCTAGCCAAACGAAACAATCCCAACAATCTAAATGAACACACGTTCATGGAGAGCTCACCCCTCTTCACGCTACTAAAAAACACACCCTGTCGGAAACAAGACACAATTTAGCGACACAGCCAAGCTAGATAAAAAGGGGGGAAATTAGGGGGGGTTTAATAGGTAAATGTTATCTGGATCAGGTGTACGATGCACTTTTCCTCTGCAATAAACCAAGGCCCATATTCGCGGCAGTAATAAAGGTGCCGGGACGTCCTCATAAGACCGTCAACGCTTAGTTCGAATGGGTTATGCTCCACGCGTGGTGAGGGCTAATCCACGGTCTTTAATAGTTGTAGACCCACCTCATTCAATAACATACATCTTATTCATAATGTTGAATTTTGGGTTTATGCCGTGTTTTATTATATTGCAATTCGACGCGTTTCGAAAGAAACCATGTCTTTCATCGTCCAGATTATTCCTGACGATGAAAGACATGGTTTCTTTCGAAACGCGTCGAATTGCAATATAATAAAACACGGCATAAACCCAAAATTCAACATTATGAATAATAACACGGGCCGTGAAAGTCTAAATGACAATAACATACATCTTATCTAGGTTGGCAACACCTCACATAAGCACATCGCTATCACTCCCCACAGCACGTAGGGGCAGGGGGGAGAAGGCAGGGAAAAACCAGTCGTTAAGATAACCACCGCAGTCGAGCGCACAGTGAGTTCCAGTGAGCACGAAAACTGCGAGTAGCTGTAGTACGGAAGACAATCAGATAAGTAGTCAGCCTAAAATTTTATAGTTTAACCATAGTTTACAACCATATAATCTCTATAAAATACAATCTCCGGATAGCTATCACCATTTAGCATTTCACCTAACATATATACTGCATTTAGCATACACTGACAGTTGGAGTACCAATACTGCAACTAAATAATTGTACATATTGTAAATATTTTCACCTGTATTTCAAACATAGATTTTATAGCCTAAGTGTAATGGATCTGATGATGATCGCTTGACGATCGAAACTGGTCATCCTAGTGTTTTATTAATCTCATGTAATTTATTTCAGGATTAGGGCATAACCCATCTCTTTTGGGTACATTCTTGTTGACCGACTGAAAAGCACTAAACTCTTGTCAGCACATGCTAGTAAATTCACCGTTATTATTTGGAGACATTGCTGACCATCAGAAGGAAGATCACGTCTTGTGTGACTTAATTGCTCGATTAGTTTCTGGAGAAGAGATAAAGCCTTATATTTTAAAGTCTGGTGTATTGTGTTGCGTAACTAGGCGTGATAGAAAGCCTAAAGTTGTTTTGCCTACTCAGCTGATAAATGGCATGCTAATGTATTTTCACGAGTCACCCGCTGGAGGCCACCTAGGAATATTCAAAACTCGACAGAAAATAAGGCAGTCTTTTGTTTGGAAGGGTCTCGATAAGGATGTGAGAAAGTTCGTGCTGGGGTGTCATGACTGTAAGGTGAGTAAGCCCACCGTCAGTGGTAAGGTTGGTAAGTTGGATTCCGAATCTGCGTCTAGGCCCATGGAACGCTTGTATGTGGACTTCTTTGGGCCCCTCCCGAGGTCTAAGCTAGGTAATCGTTTTGCCTTTGTTTGTGTTGATGGTTTCTCTCGCTTTCCGTGGATTTTGTCCACTAGAAATTGTGACTCTGCTACTGTCATAAGATGTTTAAAGTCTGTTTTCTCTTCCTTTTTTCCTAGTCAATATCTGGTGTCAGACAATGCCAAGGCTTTTGTTTCTCATCAGTTCAGAAAATTTTGTTTTGATTATTCTATTTCCCATGTCACCACGACACCTTATTACCCCAACCCTAGTTTGGCAGAGAGAGTTAACCGAAATTTGAGAGCTGCGCTTATCGCATATCATCGTGATAATCATGCCAAGTGGGATTCGTCATTACATTGGTTACCCTATGCCTTCAACACTGCTGAGCATGAATCCCATGGGAAATCGCCATTCTCACTTATGTGTGCTTTCATCCCGAATTCCCCTCTAACGAATCTGTGGTCACTTCATGATCTGCTTCCTGACCAACCCTCTCCTGATCGTGTCAGGGAAATCTGGAAGGAGGCCAAAGCTGCTATAAAGATCTCGCATGATAAGCTGGCTAAGAGATATAATTTGGGCCGAAAACAGGGCGGATATTCTGTCGGAGATTTTGTGTATGCAAAGAACTTCTGGGCTAAGGCCCCAGGTCGTCAGGTATCAGGTAAACTGCAGCCAAAATATGAGGGCCCCTATGAGATTCTGTCCTTTCCTTCTGAAGTAACCATGTTATTAGAGGATCTGTCTTGGAAACGTGTTTTTAGGACTCAAATATCGAATTGTAAACCTGCTAGTGAACGAGAAACTCGAGGTGTGTAAAAGGTGAAATTATGATTGTTCTATTTCCTGTGAGTGCGATGATATGAAGTTCAGGGTGATGGGAGATGGTCTAGTTATTCCGCTGAAGTCAAATCTCTTATGTCACCTTTGGTAATTCTCAAGAAAGGCTGCGATCTGCTTCTGTTAGCTGAGTTTTGTTCATCGTATTCGTGGTTGATATGTTTTGAGTAATTTTTTTTTGGATGATTTAGTGATAATTTTGTTAGGTTGGTAGTGAAATTTTGATTTTATGTGAAAATAAGGTGTGATGGTTCAGAGTGATGCTCATTTCGATGTGTTGTTCAGTTGCTGACGTGTGGGCTATAGAAATTGTATTCGTGATCTGGGAAACCTTCGGGCTACCATCTCTTGTCGGTTGAAAATGTATCTAGTTCAGGTTGGTCAGTGGGTTATTCTTAATCTGCAGCTTGATCTGTTAGACTGCTGACTTGCTAATATTGTTACAACTTGCACCTGATTGTAGTTCGGAAATGTAATTCTTGCCTTCCCCGTGTACTCGGGTGTGAATATTTTAAATTTGTGGAGCGTCAGTTTTCGAGCTGATGGCCAAGCTGAGGCGTCAGTCAGTTGTTCTCTGCGTTGAATTTGTGTCACCTTGAAGTCGTCGTCCCTGTTTTGGAGAAATTTTGAGCTAATTATCATTTGGCGAACTCGTTCTTGTTCTGGGCAAGGTGCACGTTCTTTGGGGACAGTTATCGCCCCGTGCTTTTGAGAATTTATCATCTCGTCACATCTGTGATCATGTAGTTCTGCGTTTTGGAAATGCTGTGGCATGTTAGGGACCGTGAGGTTGAAGCAATTGTAATTTTGAGGATATTAATTGCCTCGTGCTTATTGAAATGTGTCAAATGACACCTGTCGGAGTTTGTATTAATTATGCGAAACCCTATATCGGACCATGGTAGTCGTTTGGTGTCCGTGAGTTGTGTAGGGCGTGAAATTATTGGTAATTTGTGTTTTTTGATGGTGGGCCACGTTCATTTTGGTGTGTTTTCAAAATTGGTTGGTACCAACTTATATTTGTGTATGGTTCTGCTGAGCTATGTGCTTTGGGAGTAGAATTGGAGTGTTGCCTGTGTACAGGGATGGTAGTTGTTGTTGGTTTAATATTAGTTAGGTTCCGTGCCTAGAAGAGGCGACCTGTTCTTCATTTTTGGGAAGATGTTTTTTTTAGATTTGGATTTATCCATGTGTAACGTTATGTGAGGTCGTTCTCAACATGGGTGTGATCACCGTGGTGTTCTGAGTTCGAGGGGTCATCCTCCAGAAGTTAATGACGAGCTGTGGACTGGTAGGGTGCGTTGGGAAGTTGCGATGAGGTCATTTTGTGAGATTTGGTTAAATGCTGGTATGCAAATCGGTTTACTATGTGTGTGTCAGGCTGTTTAACGTGGTCCCCATTTTTCTCGTCTCGTGGAAAGTAGTTGCTGTTTTCTGCTGTTTGTCGGATGGCCACCGTGGATGGTTAGGGGCAGCGACTGGTGAAATGAGGCAGAGACTTTAAATTTAATCATGTATTTTTTTGTATCACAAAGCTATGACGATCCTTGGTTTTGATTTTGGTATGCTGTGTATATTTAAATGTTTTCTCTGTACTCAAGATATTCTGTATTCGTGCGGTGCTGCGTTAGCCCATCCGAGTAAATGTAAATTCCTTTTTTTATTATGTTTCGCTCTTTTGGCAGGGTACCAGTGGGGGTCCCCTTGATTTCCCGTCTCAAGGAGGGGTTTCCTCTTTCATTTTAAGGGGTCTTGTGGGATATTTTCGAGAATTCTGTAAAATTTTGCTTGTGTATTCCTGGTAACCTCTATGGGTATTCATAATTTTAGTTTAGTTATCCTATTTTGTAAATGTGGTTGATTTTTTTTTAATTTTCTTAATTCAAAATCAGTCTTCCCGTGTGGTCAGATGCCCTATCGTGTGATACTCCCACCCCCTTCAGTGAACATTTTAGTGGTGCCCTGGAGACCCACTCACTTGTGAGGAACTTTTGATTAAGGCCTCAAGCACCCCGGATACAACTTAAACAACTGCTTACTGAGTTTCAGTGACGTACAAATGTGGTGTGACTTTCCTCATCTGTCCTCAGATAACATAACCTTGCTTAAGGCTAGCATGCTAGTCTGGAGCCACCCGTTCCCACTAAGGGAACCAAATTGAATTTATACTGCTGTAGTAATGGTGTGTTTCATTTGGAAAATTTTCATGTGGAACGTGTACTCCCAACCTGGGCCCAGGTTGACAGTGCCATACCAAGTTCGATGGCATCCTCCTTCCTAAGGGGTTGTACTTCGAGATCTGCTGGCGGAGTTCGGAGGTGACCTTTCAACTGCCAGATGTCCAGCGACTCACCACCATTCCTGCTGTTCTCTCCCCATCCTCTTCTTTGGGAGGGCGAGGATGGAACGACTTTTAACATCGTTACATGAAGAAAACGAAACATCCAAGATTTGCTTACACAACTGCAATTATTTCGCAACAGTCTCGAGCTGGTATATTCCGCAGGCACTCCTGCTACCAGCTAATTGGTTTCCAAAACTCTTTAACCTACATGTGTTGCCTGAGAAGGAGCTGACGTTAATACCCTGGAAGAAGATTGACATTTCTACGCTGTTGTGAAGTGCACAACTGCGCACTTGCCTGAAATAATAGGTTCCTAGAAACCCCTTTAAGCCCCATTAGTGGATTGAGTTTCTACCCTTAGAACATTTCGTCGTAGCATTTCTGAGTAAACTCTTAAAGATTTGGGTCATGGGACCACTTGTGGTACCAACATTTCTCATGGACTCTGTCGTTGTTATGGTGGTCTGCGCCCCCAAGTTATGTTGGCACGACCAAACTGTACAAGTTGAGAGGAGGTAGTCACGTTCTCCCTAGGAAGCAAGCCCTCAGCGAACAGAGCAGTCAGTATCCAGCCTTCTTGAATCTCACACGCAGAACTTGAAGTGTGGAAAATCCCTTCCCGGGGGAAATTTTCATTTCCCCTGGGGAGAGGCATAAAACAGTTTAGTATTGCACAAACATTTATCTAACAGGGTATCTGACAAACTTGGATTTGCTAAGACTGTTAATTTTAAAAACTTTCAATTTGACTCTCGTAGTGCATTTCCTAGCCACGTGTCGTGTGGCAATTCAGATCTAGATTTAAGACATGTTTTAGGTTAAAGTATTTTGGAAGGGAATGTGGTCCTCCTCATTTTGCGTTGCATTATTTCAGGGTGGGGATTTCTTCGTTGTTTAGTTTCCGTTTGCTCTTAAGGGTGGGCGTTGGCTTTAACTTGGTCAGAACGGCTCCTCGCCAACTCAGTTGACAGGTGACCTTCAGACGGTCTGGTCGTAATAAGCGACTTGTTTGGTTGTGTTAAACAACATTGTTTTCAGGAGTAGCTTTTGGCTTACTTCATGTCGTTATTCCTTTCATACTATTTTGGGGAATTACTTTAGCATTTTTAGTTGTGAATTATAATGCGGGAATACAAATCGCCACTTGGACAAGGGATGTGTTGGTTGAAACGTGTTTTAAAATCACAGGGTTTTAATTTCGCGTCGCCCTAATCATAAGCTACTGGGATCATATGTTTATTATGTGGTATTTTCATTATATTTAAGGTGTTGCCTAGTTTAGTTGTTCGTAATACTTATGTTAATACAATAATCAGTCATCTTGAGATTTTGGTTATTATTTGTGCATGAAGCTCAGCGGAAATGGTTACCTTGTTCCTTCCTCTGCGTTTTGGTTGGGAAATGTTCGCATTCGGTCTCAGGGTAAGTCCAGCCCTTCCAATTAACAGGCTTGTCCTGGCATCGCCTGTTTCCTGCCTTGATCTAAATTATTGAGGGTGTTTCCAAGACTACGAAAATAAGAACGCTCCCCCCATTCCTCCTTCGTGGCGAATGCCACTGGACGTTTGAGGCTCCCTCTCGGTAGCCTTAGTGTCGCCGAATTAATTACTTATCTTTTAATTATGCTAATTTTGGCCATATCAACGTAGGAAGAGGTGAAGTGCGAAAGTTTGAATAACGCGCTCGGAGGATAGAGTGTCGAGGGAAGCACATAGACACAGGAGTGAGTGACGCGGAGGCGTGACGTGGAAGCTTGCCTACGTCATGAGTTGAAACTTTTATAAATTTTACTCAAGGAGATGGATTAGCGACTTAAAAAATTAGCACAGTTTTCTGGCACAGAAAAGAGAAGAATTCTAAGCTATTGAGCAGAAGAATCCGTACACCAGGAGCCGAGATCTGGAAATGGAAATTTCGAGAAGGATTGCTGGCTGACCTATATAAAGAGCCAGGTTTTCAAGACAGTCAAGTCATTCCTAGCAAGCAACTGCTTGGGAGGAACTCGCCGCTACGCTTCATAACAGTGAATACTACGTCATACTACACGCCGAAGGAACTTTGCCACCAAGTAAGCCATGTGGGCTGGGGCTATGTTCAAAGTGATAGAAATTTTCAACAACGGACTTGGAATATTAGAGGACTCTATAGTCAGATATTCTTACAAGTACTCTACATGTGATGGTTATTTCATAAACCATTCACTGAAGTCGCCTACAATAATTTGTTGTTTCTATTTGTGAAACTGTACAAGGCACTTCAAACTTTAGACAGGACAGACTGTGAACTTGAGGTTCAATCTCAACTGCTAATAGGTGTTCCTATGCGAGCGGACGATCAGAACAGTATTTTCAAACGTGGGACTTGTTCCGAGAAACGAAATTGCAAGAGTAACACATTCATTTGGAACTATTGCTACAGTCCAAAATGTTACCTTGTGTTGAAGAATACGGGAGTGTTTGTTTTAAACGAGCGATCATCATAATCGACATGCGCCGTTAAACGAATTAAGGATAGGTGTGACGTGGGACCAACGAAGTTGAAATGGATTGCAGATGACCATGGGAGACGCTATGGGTATAGCGTTTACTGAAGGACACGCATCGCCAGCACAGCAAGAATGAAGTAAGAGCTATTTCATGTACTATCAACTAGCTTAGTAGAGCATTTTGAGAATCCTTTTTACTCAGTCATTTTAAGAAATCAACACCACCGTTTATTTTGATTATCATATTTGTCCAGGATGGCAAATGGAGCGACATTAAAGTCTGACAATTTATTTTGCCGTATTTTCTATTTTGTTCAGACTACAGTCATGTTCATGTTTTCTGCAACCTGTACATATAAAATTTAAATAAATAAACATAAAAATAAAACAAAGATGATAATAATGATAATATCAAATGTGAATAAAATAATTTCATGATGTTATTGATTGAAACACTATTTAACGTTGTAAAAGATAATTCGGTAATAGCACCATTTACTAAAACTATATAAAGTTAAATGATTACCGCATTAAATAATACTACATTAATAATAATAATAATAATAGTAATAATAAAGTGTTATAGATAATACGCGATAAGGAGTTAGATAATGGTTTAGGAGTGAAACAGGGCAAGAATAATCCTTATGAAGTAATAGGAAAGCATTATAAAATAAACCATTTTTGTGCCATTTTTCCATTGATGATAATAATAATAATAACTTGTGAAGGAATGTATTTAAATTGAAGGTTTTAAATGCGATAACTTTTGTTTATTGTGAAATAGAAGTTGAAATTTATAAACAGGTAGAATGAGTTGGTAAATGAAGGTGAAATATAATCAATTTTGAGCTCAGTAAAATTTTCCAAAGAAAAAAAATAAACGAATATCGAAAGAAAACAATAAGGCAGGTACTTATATGTATATATCTAGGGCAGAATTTATGTAAAAGGGAAGGCCAGTAAATGTTGACCATAATAAATACATCTTTTCCTATAAAAATAAAATTTGGGAAAACGCAGAGTGGTAAGACAAATATTACAAAGAGAAAAATATATAAATGTGTTTGGTGGATTTAAAAAAATATAATAGATGAAATCAAATATAATTGTTTAGTTTGTGAATATAATTGTCAACACTTCAGTTTGGTGAGGAGGCCAGATGGGTCTTCCACGAGGGCTTTGAGTTCCATTGCCTTGCGCACACAGGGATATGCGTGTGTGTCATGTGAATGTTTATGAAGAGCATTTGGGCTCTGAATTGTCAAAGAAGGGTAAGGCATTATTAGACCGCCCCATATTTCTAGTCTAATCCCACTAAATCTGTCAGTTTCAAAAATAAAATTTTTGTCTGGATCAACTTCAATTTTCCAAACCTGATGCCTAAATATTTGAACAGTATGAGTTTAGATTTTGAGGAACATGACCTAAGAAAAAAAAAAGTTGGAAAATGCAAAGATTAACCAGATAAATAATTAAATATTTATATTTTGTGCTTTGAGCATTGATAAAAAGAATATTTCTTTTGATATGAGCAGTTAATATTCACCCGATAAAAAGTGAAACCCTGTTATAAATAAAATTCTAAGAGAATTATTGAAATAATTTAAAAAATATATAATAATAATAAATTCAGAGAATTTTATAATTTAGGGAGACCACCTTGCCCGTTTAAAATATCGTCGTCACAGAAGCCGACAAACGCTTGTTTTTGTGCGAGTGTAGTAGCGGTAATCTTCTCCCATGACTTGACTGCATGGAGAGCATCCAACAAACACGGAAAGATTGGAAACTTTCTGCATACAGCGATCTCTATCAATCTGGGAAGTCATCCTAGTAAGTTACAGTACTTAGTTATTGAGGTTTTAAGGACCGGAACAGCAAGGTCATCTGCCCCTTCATCCTAGTACCTACTCGACGCGTGGCGTCATCTAGTGCGCCTTTCAGACATCAATATCTATATGGCAAGTATCCAGATCAAAATGTGCCAGTATTAACCAGTATTAACCAGGTGGTCTTCTTGGTTTCATTCTGTAGTGTGCCTGTCAGAGTAGTTGAAAGATATTTTGCAATTTACGAGTGAAGAAGTAGGGACTGATAACTCTGGTGTTGATTTTCTCAATAATGTTTCACGAGACGAAATACTTGAGATTCAAAGAGTTTGGCGCAGACATCACTGAACTCATCCCCTTATTACAAGGCCACGTCCAATTGTTCACCTTATTAATGGACATCTACGGAAAATTCAGCAAGCCCTTAAACTTGCTGTTTCTGGAAAGTATGGTACCAACATTAAGGAGCAGTTGGAGGGTGGTGGAATTGTGTTAAAAAGAGGGAAAATATATTCAGTTTTAGTAAATGCTGGGTCACATGCTCTTGGAAAATTAATCAGCTTGAGATCCGTTGACCCTGGAAACAGGATTTACGAAGGTGTGCGTTTCATCCTGCAGAAATAGTGCCATTGAACATCAATGAGGACATTGCAAAGAAAATTAAGAAGTTGCCGTTCTGTGGAACACTGGAAGAAAGTGAGGTGCCAAGAGGATACAAAGAACTGCAAACTTTAATCAAGAAGCAGATGCATGACATGACCAAGACAGACATTGTTGGAGTTTTTCAAGGAATGACATTTGTATTTCCAAAGTTCTCAGAATCTGTGTTGAAAACCATTTTGATACCCTGTTCAAACGCTAACTGTGAACTTTTGTTTTTCAGCTTATACTAGCACGTTAAGTGATATGCGTCACCGTTTGTCCCAAGAGAATTTGGATCTCTTCACTGAAGTGTACTTTGAAGGATGACTGAAATGTGTTAAGTTATGCATGTTATCCATGATATTTAAAAAATCCCGCCTAAAATTTACGATTTTGAAAGTACCGAAAAGTGCACTTGAAACCACCGAATTTGCCACTTTAAAATACCGCTTTCGTCACTCTGAAATCACCAAAAAATTCCAATCCCTACTTATAGATAAATGAGATATTTTAAGAAAAAAATAAATATTGTTTTTTTTTGAAAAGAGGAAAAAAATGAAAAGTGTATAAATATTTTTAATGTCTTCAACGAACGACGAATCTTCGTAATGTGCAACGAGATATGTAAATAGAATGAATCACTCGGACTCTTTAATGAAAGTGATTATCTTGTGTAAATATGTAAAAAAAATGGACTTTGATTTCTGATTATAAATTTTTGCGAAGTGGTGAATGATAGAAAGGTTGATTTTTTAAATGATTGTGTTGTTTGTTTGTGTTTTTAATTTTTTTGCCAGTCAAAGTCAATTTTAATTATCAATAAATTCATTATCATCAGCTTCTAAAGGCTAAAAGCCTTGTCGTTGCAGCCATTTCTTACGGTCTTCAGCAGTTCTCTTCATATTGACATACGATTCACATTCCATTTCCTTGACAATGTTCTTGAGATACGATTGTCTTGGTCGTCCCCTTGGTTTCTTCCCCAAAATTTTTCCTTCAAAAATGACCTGGAGGAGAGTGTCATGTCTGAGTACGTGTCCCATGAATTTTGATTTCCTTTTCTTGATGGTGTTCAACAGGCATCGATTCTCCTGAATTTGGTTCAGAACAAGCTCATTTCTCTTTCTTTCCACCCAGCTTGTTCGGGTCATTCGTCTCCAAAACCACATTTCAGCTGCCTCAAGTTTTGATTCTTCTCTTTTCCCCAGTGTCCATGTTTCACAACCATAGGTCAACATACTCCAAACAAAGGTCTTGAGAAATGACTTCCTTATCTTCAAGTTGAGGTGCTCATTGAGCAGCAAGTTCTTCTTATTTTGAAAGGCTTTCTTCGCCAACACTATTCTTTTCTTAATTTCTGAGATGCATCTGTTGTCATAATTAATCACACTTCCCAAATAGCAAAATTCCGTTACTTGTTCAATGGCACTATCATTTAACATTATATTAGCTAAAATTGGTTGTTTCTTTTTATCAACCACCATTAATTTTGTCTTCCGAGAATTAACTCTTATCCCGAATTTTCCTAAGGATTTCTGAAAAATGTTTAACATTCTATTCATTTCACATGCAGAGTTTGCTAAAAGTGCAATATCATCTGCAAAGCGAATGCTATGAACCTGTACTCCATTAAATTTTAATCCTTTTGTTTTCTCTTTTAATGCATTTACTGCAGCTTCTATATAGATATTTAAGAGATATGGTGATAGAGGACAACCCTGCCTTACACCTCTTCTTATTTTTGCTTCTATTTTATTGCCATTAACTGTTATTTCTGTAGTTTGATTTTTATATATGTTCAGAATAAAGCGCCTGTCTTTCCAGACAATCCCGACTTTGGCCAATGTAAGAAATAAGGTTTTCCAATTAACATTATCAAATGCCTTTTCTATATCAATGAATACTATTTAGGTTTTTCGATTAACTTCCAGTCTTCTTTCTAAAATCTGACGTAATGCTAGGATAGCCTCCCTAGTCCCTTTCCTTGTTCTAAATCCATACTGATCACTATCCAGATGTTGTTCAATTTTCTTGCTTAGTCTCTCTTTGATGATTATCAATAAAATCTTTGATGCATGTGAAAGAATGGCTAAAGTTCTATAATTAGAACATTCACAAGCATTTCCTTTCTTGGGTAGTGTGATTGTTCGACTTTTAATAAAATTAGGAGGTATAATTCCGTCCTCATAGCATTTAGTAATGATTTGAAAAAGGCATTCCTTAATGCTTACATCACAACATTTTAAGAGCTCTGCAGGAATGTTATCAACACCAGTTGCTTTATTTCCTTTCAGTTTAGTGAGTGCTGCATAAATTGAGATATTCTAAAAATGTGTGTGTTTCCAAAAATAATTTCACTCCTTACCTACTTGAGAATTACCGAAATCAGGGATGCCAGATAGACCAAATTATTTGCCTAGATAGACCCTGAGATAGATTTTCTCGTGCTTATCTGATTTCGGTATTTTTTTAAACGTGGGCACTTGGATCTTGATCCAAACGGGCACAATATATCTCATAAGTTGTCATGGCAACTGTGAAGGACACTTATCAAAGTGATCATTATCCTATTATAATAGAATACGATGTCTCGAGTACCCGACATATCACGCAGAACGTATTTCAGGTTAAGAGAAATTTTCAGGATTTTGATTATGATTTGTTTTCTCGGATTTTAGAGGATAGGCTTTCTCGGCAATTACAGATGTCTGGTAACAGTTATACTTTTTTATAAGATACTATACGTGATTATTTTAATATATATCACCCTTATATTACAAAAATATGTCCTCCGGCTAATCGTTTTGCCTTACACTCATGGTGGGATCAAGAATGTAGACACTTGGTACTGCTCCCGTAAATTGAATTATTTAGGGACAAAATGAGAGTATTTTCCGTCCCCATGATAAAATGTAACTAGCAAATATAATTTATGGAAGTGTGACACAAGAGTGTAGTGTTACAAGCTCGAGGCTATGGGAGAGCCCGATCACGTGATATGTTGCACAATGGACGCTTCTAGAAGGCTATATTTAGCATAGCAACAGCGAGTTTGGAGAATAATATTATAAATATTGTTATAAATTATGCTATTGGAACCCAGCCCAGAGCCAATGAGAACAGGTCTTATTGAAGACGGGATCAACTTTAATTACACAATATGATGAAATTATGCATTTAGGCCCTTTGAAGAAGATTTTCTTATTTGGTAATGAAGAGAATATTAAGAGAAATTATGTCTGATACTTTAAAAACCGCAGATCGGTTAATCTACGCAGAAATAAGCATTAGTAATCTACGCGCTAAAATTATGGTGGGAGATTGATATGGCCGCCAAAAATTAGACTTGGAGGGGGAGATCCAAGGATCGAGGTTCTTATTCCAGCAGTCTTTGAAGAGTGAGGAAGTGTATTTACTGGGTTAACGGAGATCCCATAGCTTAGTCCGAGTGCGACGACTGTCGACTTGTGGAGACGCGAGGATAGCTAGGTGGAACGTAGGAGGTCACCGCACTTCCATTCTACGTGAAGTTGCGAGGAACATTGAATTGATTATATCTCTTATATAATTGAGATCTGAAGTTAAATAAGCATATATATATATATATATATATATATAAAGAACAGGTCGCATACTATATATTGTGAAAAGTCGAGCGCTTTAAAATTCACCGTTTCGACAATATCAGCCTGTTAAGTTAGATTTCCAAACGTGTTGGAAATAAAGCTGAATATCATTATAAATTGCAACGTGAAGTTGGCGATCGCAGTTAAAGTGAACAGTAGCGGAGAACTTTTAATATTGGCGCAACACATAAACAGTAACAGAATGACTATTATTATTCTTCAATCATTATCATTCAGCATAATTAACATTGTTGATATGATGAACTAAATAGTCATGCGCCAGAGACATATTCAATAACAGGAGTTAAGATTCAACGATGGAGCTTCGTTAGACAACGTATTCTTGAATACAGACGTAGTGTACGGTCCATCTTGTGCATTGTCGTCAGTCTACGAACACTAATATAACATCAATTAGCAATGGAAATATTTCATTCACCTTTTATATGAATATTTCCATAATTATATTCCAATGATGAAGCTGATACATATTTACGACGGAGAATGAAGACTTTACAGAAGTGATTTGTCAAGATGCTAGGGTAGCCCAGCAACACAGAAGAATTTGCCAGAAGGATGTCGTTCGAACCCAGGCGAATGTTGGTGAATTCCAGAGAGGGACGTTTCTTATCTCTGAGGTCGCAGATCCGAGGTTCAAATGCAGATCCATCTCAGTGTCTTGTACTGAGGAAACATCTAAAGTATTGTGGGAATACTTACATAGATCTTCAAGTTTTCGTCCAAATAAGGTATTAGTGTATCTCAATTATTATATAGAGCTTGATTAGTAACATTCTGAGCCGGGGATCTTATTCCATATTTTCAGCGATCTTATTCCATATTTTTCTATATTTTCAAATTTCATGTATTTCATTGCTTTTATGTATTTTACACTTCAGATGTGTGTTGAGATTTTTATACTTCAAGATTATTTAGAAGATGATTGCATTTCATCTATTTTTCAATTTTATTCTACGGATCAGTTGTGGAACTGACATTAAAATTTTTGTTTGAGGAATCATATTGCCTCATAGGAGACTAGTCGTTTCGACTCTAGAATTTTAATAATTTCATTTAAACCAAGTATTCTGACATTGTGTCATAGCTTCAAATTAAATTCTTATTAAATTTAATTTGAGCACTTTAATGTAACAACATATAATTTCAAGAAAAGAAGAAACATCGAATGATCTTGTTATATCATTATTGTACATAAACTATCGACGATCTAAGAAGTACTAGTCGTTTGATAAGACCGAAGTCTTAATCCCTATGAACATTCTTTGTGTAGAGTGGAAAAACATTACGACATTGACAAACCTTTCTTATTATTTGTAAAGCTAAGAGCTTTGTTCATTTAATATGTTAGAGGAAATACCTTTTGATAGAAGGTTATTCAAATCTTTGGCTAGGAATTCAAAGCTAGTTTATCTTGGTCAAGATTGAATTCTATCTGACACTATAAATAACATGTGTGTTATTTTATGCTATTTGTGTAACATCACGTCATTTTGTCGACATGATATTACAACGATAAAAAATTTAAAGCTTGACAAGTGAGATGAGACAGGAGTATTATTTTTATTACATGTATTTGCGACAGACGAGTTAACAGTTAATTATCTTGTTGTGGAGTAAACTTTAGGAGGTTAATCACGACTGTCTAATATCGTTCATTACAATTGGAAGTTTCGTTTGAAGAACTTACGCATGTATAATTGTAGTCCAGTAGTCATGTGCAATGATACTGAGGGTCATGCCAGTATTTGAGAGAAGTTCCTACATAAGATATGTTAATAACAATTAATCCCTTTTGGTTATTGTTTAACATAGTAGATGATAATTGTTTATGCCATATATACTGTTATATGAGGATTTGTAGAGCTATGGAGTGCTCATGCGAGGGAATTCCGCATTTTAAGGAAGTCAAAGTATTGTTGTTCTTTGATTTAAAAAAAGGCATGTATCATGATAAGAGCCGTTGTATACAAGTAGTCCAGTTTTTGGGAATTAAAGATTTAGCTGTGTTAACAGGAGGGTTTCAGCGGAAATGCAACTTGAGAAAGATTGTCTACTCATGTCTATAATACAATTATTAAATTTTATTAAACCCGAAGTTATGTAATTACGTACAGTTTACCTTAATTAGTCGACTGTATTATACCGACAGTGTAAAGAAACCTATATAAGACGATGTGTAAGCAGTATATAAAACTGCAGAACGTTAGAGAAGGATGGTTATGTGAAAAACCAGTGTATATATTTAGTTAAGAATTATATTGTAACCGAGAAGTTAGAATATCGAAAGTGTCGTTTTAGCAACACTAGATAATGGATATTATTATAAACATATTACATGAAAATAATTTTTGTGGAAATGATTTAATTAGTTAAATAATTTAATAGGATTTATTAATCAATTGTTTTGGAATAGTGTGTTTTATGAGCGGATGTTTTTGGTGTGAATGATTGATCATTGTTAAGAGAAAATGTGGAACCGAATTGATCTTGAACAATTGCGGGGTGCGAATGAAAGAGTGTATAAACATTTTTAGAATGATTGTTTAAGAAACAGAGTAGTTATATGAACTTTTGTAAGATCTAAATGTTAATTTTACGTGTTTTTAATAAAGAAACACACAAGCAGTCTCTGTGGACTAGCGAGAATGATTCACCTTTAGCATTGGAGAGCGATGACATAATATGAACAGGTGTAATCTCACCGCCTTGTATTAATTGTATAAACCAGTTTCGAGTTCGGCGTGGTGCCGGTATTTCATTGGAAAACAAAGTTACTGCACGTGCGTTCTGTAAATGCAGGCTTGTGAATGAAACCATGTGTCTGGAATGCCATTAAGAGACTGCATTAAACGTTTTTATTTTTACGCAGTGTAGGCCTAGAACAAGCCAAGATTTATACTCATAATTTTTAATACAGCATTGTAGTAAGATGAAGAGTTGAAAGGAGGTGTGAATGTTTGTGTGTTTTTAATTTTAATGTCTATTGTTAAATTCACTCATTGTTATTTTGTTTATAGTAGATTAGTTTACCCTATTGTTAATAAATTTTATTCAGATTGTTTTCCATTGTTGTTGGAGTGTGATTCATTTTAAATATAAGGTGAAAAATATTGTGGATGTAGTGTAGGCGAAGCTGAATTCCCAGTCCCCGAGAGGTAAGTAAAGGTGAGTGTCCCGCGTAGTTGGTTGTTGATCCACAATATTCTGGTAACTGCTGTCTGTAAATCCCTAAAGGGAAGCGATTTCTAATGTAGTATTTGCCGGAGCAGTTAGAAATGGGCAATCCAGCGGGGGCAATGGATATTCCAACAGGATCCTTTCCGGATTATCGGGTACAGTAGGAATGGCGCCTATGAACTTTGGGGCTACGAAGTTGGCTTCGTAGTGTCTCTGAAGAAAGTTGGTTTGAACATTTCTAGTGAAAGAAATAATTACCAGACCTGGGGGATGTCTTATCCAAGTTCGGATGGATGTGAGTGTAATCATAGAGGCTTAATTTAAATTGATATTAGGAAGGTTACACTCAGATAAAAATCAGATCCTAGAAACCTGAGAGAGGTGTAATAGGTAGACAGTTTCGAAATACGACCTACGATCTGAATATCTATTTTATTTCACCAGTACATGATGATTGCTAAGGTCATGTTAAAACTAAAGCTAACTTGTTTTGATGATTGTAATGGTAGAATTTCTTTGTGGTAGTATATTTAAAGTGAATCACAGAAGAACTAACATTATGAGTAGGTTTATTCAACATAGGGTGTACTTTAAGTTAATGCTAAGGTAATTTTAGATTACTTTTAGACATCAAGGTGCTCAAAAATATATATGGAATAGGACGTTGCTCAGATGTTGTTATTTTGCTCTGTTATTTTTATGTCTCTACAGCATTATATAAAGGGTTATTGCAATGGCAAGTGAGGATGTAAAGAGAATGTTGGAGGAGATGCAGATGAAGCTGCAAGAAAATATGAAGCAGAATTTGAAGGAGCAACTGCAGAGCAGTTTAAATGTGGTCAAAGGTGAGATAAAGGAGAATTTATCTGCGAATATGGTTGAAATGGAAGGTAAATTTCAGGAACCCAATCAGGACCTAGAACAACTGAAGCGGGAACGAAAGGAGGACCTTAACACAGTGATTGTTAAAGTTGTTGATTCTCTTACAGATAAAGTCGCTGAAAGTGTCAAAGAGAGTTTCAAAACTGAAATTCAGGAAGTTCAGAATTCTTTAGAGGGTCTACATACTAGAGCCTCTAAAATGGTTGCAAATGTCACGCGATTACAGGCCAGCTCAAAGCAGATACAGGATGATGTAAGTGGTGTACGGACAGATGTCGGAGATGTCCGAACTGATGTTAGTAATGTTAGGTCAGATGTATCTAATGTCCAATCCAAGGTAGACATAGTACAGTCTGATATTGGTAATGTGAGGTTAGAGGTATCCAATGTCCAATCTAAAGTAGATACAGTCCAAGCCGATGTCACTAATGTTCAGGTTGACATAAATAATATGCAGTCAGATGTCACTGATGTTCAGTCTGACATAGGTAAAATACAGACAGAAGTCAATACGGTATTTGTAGATGTAACAAAAGTCCAGGTGGACATTAATAAGATTAGACAAGAGGTAGAGGCGTCTAAAGAATTGTGTACACAGAATATAACTGCTTTAACGACACGTTTTGTTAACGATGCGTTAAAAACTACAGCTTCTCTGGTCGAATTAAAAGGAAACGTAGAAACTTTACGAACGCAGGTTCTTGACCATAATAAAATTCTTAAGGCAGATATTGAGGAGGACATATCTGCAATGTTAAAAAGCTAATGTAGTTGTATGGAAAGACGAGTGGAACAAATCTAGTGGGGAACATCTTAAGCAAATCCAAGATAACATAGGAAAGAAATTAGCCAGTACCCAAGTAGAAATTATTAGAGAGGTTATTGAAGTAAGAACGGAACTAGGTAAAAGGATTGATACGCTCACTGAAAAGCAAGTAGAAGATAGAATTCAATCTAGTCAGGATGTGCAAGCTTTGAAAGAATCGTTAGAGAGTAAGACTAAAACGATAGAGGAACGATTAAACAAGGTTGTCACTAACGTTAATGCCATGAGTGAGGAGAAAACTAATGAACTAGAAGAATACGTATCCAAGAAGTTACATAATTTTAATCTAGGAGATGTTGCCAAGCTTGAGACGTATAAGGAAGATTTAAAGACCGAAGTAGGCCAACAGCTGAAGAAGATTGTCGCTGAGATAGAATAAAAGGAAAGGGAGAAGATAAGATTTTGAAGATTCGAGGAATCAGACTAGAAGAAATAGCCTAGAAGTGGAAGAAAGGGAAATCAGGCCGGAAGAAAGATTATTCAGGTTTACGGAAGGTTCAGAGGAGAGGAGTAAAGAGCCCGAAAGTTACAATAGAGATTTTCGACAAAAACTTCAGGATTCGTATCCGAGAAACGTGACGGTCATAAGGAACTTTGAAGACAAATCGCACAAGTTCAGCAACCTAGATAGTTTCACACCGATAGAGTACATCAGAAATCTCAAAGAGTACTTTATCGAAGCGCATATTCCAAGAGAGAGGGAAATGAAGATCGTAGAACGCTATCTGTCAGATGGGCCCCTTGAATGGTTTAGAGCCTTTAGATATACCTTCATGAACTTCGATGAATTCGCAGAAGCACTAATAAAGCGTTTATGGTCTATTGAAGCACAAAACTCCCTACGCGCAGAAGTATACTCACGAAAATATTCAGGAACTCTTCCTACACGCAACGCAGACTTCTTCACGAGTCAGTTAGCCAGACTCAGATTCCTTCAACCCCCGTTATCTACAGCTCAGTTGATAGACGCGATATCCAGGATGCTCCCTGTTGAAGTCAGACGTCTAATTATATCGTCAGGGATCAACGATCTAGCAAGCATGGACGAATTGCTCAGAAAACTGGATTACACGAGCCCTATGCCAAACGTTGTTGCGAAGAACAAAAGGCAAGAGAACAAAGACATTAACACAGTATATCTTGACCAAACACAACAGACAGACAATCCGAAAGAACCAGAAAAGGGAAATATTGGTCCTGAAAGGAATAATTATTTCCGGGATCGTAGACCAGAACCCAGATACAGGAGATTCCGCGGAGGTCGTCCATACCAGCAACAGCAAGGACGTAATAACGATAATAGCAATGGCAACCGTAGAAGTAGTTATTATCACAATAATAATAACTACCGATACAATAATAATGGTTATTATAACAGGAATAACAATAGGAATAACCAGAACTCTAATCGTAATAGAAAATCCCAAGAGGAAATTATGTCGAAGGAGAAGTATGATGAACGTCAGAAGGAAGGACAAGAATATCTTAAAGATTTAAGAGACAAGGAAAATGGGAATGGTGATAAAAAGGATTTGAGTATTGATTCCAAACCAAGCACCAGTAAAGGAGACGGTAATGGGGATGATTCTCATAGACGATATGGAGGACCATTTACGTTGACCAAAGGAAGTAGAAGAGAGAAGAGGATATACTGCTGCACAAAACCAAGAAAAGAAGAAGAAACGTTGAAGAACCAAGAATAGAAGGAGAAGAAGAAGACGTTGAAGAAGAGAAGAATAGAAGAAGAGGAACGGGTCAGATGAAGATAACTGCAGTAAAACCAAGAAGAAAGAGCGTTCCGCATAACTAATGCTTAAGGGAATAACTGTTATGAGTTGTTTGACGATGAAAACAACGTTATTCTAGGAAAATTCAATGCTAAAAATTTGAAATGTATCATAAGATAATAGGCTAAAATAATTCAAGATACGAGTTCAAGTGACATATCAAAAGTCTTGAATTAGAATGATTAAAACAATTTGCAACTGTTTTTAACTTGAGATGACGGAGGAATGCCCCCGTAAATTGAATTATTAAGGGACAAAATGAGAGTTTTTCCCGTCCCAATGATAAAATTTAACTAGCAAATATAATTTCTGGAAGTGTGACACAAGAGTGTAGTGTTACAAGCTCGAGGCTATGGGAGAGCCCGATCACGTGATATGTTGCACAATGGACGCTTCTAGAAGGCTATATTTAGCATAGCAACAGCGAGTTTGGAGATTAATATTGTTATAAAGTATGCTATTTGATCCCAGCCCAGAGCCAATGAGAACAGGTCTTATTGAAGACGGTATCAACTTTAATTACACAATATGATGAAATTATGCATTTAGGCCCTTTGAAGAAGATTTTCTTATTTGGTAATGAAGAGAATATTAAGAAAAATTATGTCTGATACTTTAAAAACCGCAGATCGGTTAATCTACGCAGTAATAAGCATTAGTAATCTACGCGCTAAAATTATGGTGGGAGATTGATATGGCAGCCAAAAATTCGACTTGGAGGGGGATATCCAAGGACCGAGGTTCTTATTCCAGCAGTCTTTGAAGAGTGAGGAAGTGTTTTTACTGGGTTAACGGAGATCCCATAACTTAGTCCGAGTGCGACGACTGTCGACTTGTGGAGACGCGAGGATAGCTAGGTGGAACGTAGGAGGTCACCGCACTTCCATTCTACGTGAAGTTGCGAGGAACATTGAATTGATTATATCTCTTATATAATTGAGATCTGAAGTTAAATAAGCATATATATATAAAGAACAGGTCGCATACTATATATTGTGAAAAGTCGAGCGCTTTAAAATTCACCGTTTCGACAATATCAGCCTGTTAAGTTAGATATCCAAATGTGTTGGAAATAAAGCTGAATATCATTATAAATTGCAACGTTAAGTTGGCGAACGCAGTTCAAGTGAACAGTAGCGGAGAACTTTTAATATTGGCGTAACACATAAACATTAACAGAATGACTATTATTATTCTTCAATCATTATCATTCAGCATAATTAACATTGTTGATATGATGAACTAAATAGTCATGCGCCAGAGACATATTCAATAACAGGAGTTAAGATACAACGATGGAGCTTCGTTAGACAACGTATTCTTGAATACAGACGTAGTGTACGATCCATCTTGTGCATTGTCGTCTGTCTACGAACACTAATATAACATCAATTAGCAATGGAAATATTTCATTCACCATTTATATGAATATTTCCATAATTATATTCCAATGATGAAGCTGATACATATTTACGACGGAGAATGAAGACTTTACAGAAGAGATTTGTCAAGATACTAGGGTAGCCCAGCAACACAGAAGAATTTGCCAGAAGGATGTCGTTCGAACCCAGGCGAATGTTGGTGAATTCCAGAGAGGGACGTTTCTTATCTCTGAGGTCGCAGATCCGAGGTTCAAATGCAGATCCATCTCAGTGTCTTGTACTGAGGAAACATCTAAAGTATTGTGGGAATACTTACATAGATCTTCAAGTTTTCGTCCAAATAAGGTATTAGTGTATCTCACTTGTTATATAGAGCTTGATTAGTAACATCCTGAGCCGGGGATCTTATTCCATATTTTCAGCGATCTTATTCCATATTTCTCTATATTTTCAAATTTCATGTATTTCAGTGCTTTTATGTATTTTACACTTCAGATGTGTGTTGAGATTTTTATACTTCAAGATTATTTAGAAGATGATTGCATTTCATCTATTTTTCAATTTTATTCTACGGATCAGTTGTGGAACTGACATTAAAATTTTTGTTTGAGGAATCATATTGCCTCATAGGAGACTAGACGTTTCGACTCTAGAATTTTAATAATTTCATTTAAACCAAGTATTCTGACATTGTGTCATAGCTTCAAATTAAATTCAAATTAAATTTAATTTGAGCACTTTAATGTAACAACATATAACTTCAAGAAAAGAAGAAACATCGTATGATCTTGTTATATCATTATTGTACATAAACTATCGACGATCTAAGAAGTACTAGTCGTTTGATAAGACCGAAGTCTTAATCCCTATGAACATTCTTTGTGTAGAGTGGAAAAATATTATGACATTGACAAACCTTTCTTATTATTTGTAAAGCTAAGAGCTTTGTTCATTTTATATGTTAGAGGAAATACTTTTTGATAGAAGATTATTCAAATCTTTGGCTAGGAATACAAAGTTAGTTTATCCCGGTCAAGATTGAATTCTATCTGACACTATAAATAACATGTGTGTTATTTTATGCTATTTGTGTAACATCACGTCAGTTTCTCGACATGATATTACAACGATAAAAAATTTAAAGCTTGACAAGTGAGATGAGACAGGAGTATTATTTTTATTACATGTATTTGCGACAGACGAGTTAACAGTTAATTATCTTGTTGTGGAGTAAACTTTAGGAGGTTAATCACGACTGTCTAATATCGTTCATTACAATTGGAAGTTTCGTTTGAAGAACTTACGCAAGTATAATTGTAGTCCAGTAGTCATGTGCAATGATACTGAGGGTCATGCCAGTTTTTGAGAGAAGTTCCTACATAAGATATGTTAATAACAATTAATCCATTTTGGTTATTGTTTAACATAGTAGATGATAATTGTTTATGCCATATATACTGTTATATGAGGATTTGTAGAGCTATGAAGTGCTCATGCGAGGGAATTCCGCATTTTAAGGAAGTCAAAGTATTGTTGTTCTTTGATTAAAAAAAGGCATGTATCATGATAAGAGCCGTTGTATACAAGTAGTCCAGTTTTTGCGAATTAACGATTTAGCTGTGTTAACAGGAGGGTTTCAGCGGAAATGCAACTTGAGAAAGATTGTCTACTCATGTCTATAATACAATTATTAAATTTTATTAATTCCGAAGTTATGTAATTACGTACAGTTTACCTTAATTAGTCGACTGTATTATACCCACAGTGTAAAGAAACCTATATAAGACGATGTGTAAGCAGTATATAAAATTACAGAACGTTAGAGAAGGATGGTTATGTGAAAAACCAGTGTAAATATTTAGTTAAGAGTTATATTGTAACCGAGAAGTTAGAATCTCGAAAGTGTCGTTTTAGCAACACTAGATAATGGATATTATTATAAACATATTACATGAAAATAATTTTTGTGGAAATGATTTAATTAGTTAAATAATTTAATAGGATTTATTAATCAATTGTTTTGGAATAGTGTGCTTTACGAGCGGATGCTTTTGGTGTGAATGATTGATCATTGTTAAGAGAAAATGTGGAACCGAATTGGTCTTGAACAATTGCGGGGTGCGAATGAAAGAGTGTATAAATTTTTTAGAATGATTGTTTAAGAAACAGAGTAGTTATATGACCTTTTGTAAGATCTAAATGTTAATTTTACGTGATCTTAATAAACGCACACACAAGCAGTCTCTGTGGACTAGCGAGAATGATTCACCTTTAGCATTGGAGAGCGATGACATAATATGAACAGGTGTAATCTCACCGCCTTGTATTAATTGTATAAACCAGTTTCGAGTTCGGCGTGGTGCCGGTATTTCATTGAAAAACAAAGTTACTGCACGTGCGTTCTGTAAATGCAGGCTTGTGAATGAAACCATGTGTCTGGAATGCCATTAAGAGACTGCATTAAACGTTTTTATTTTTACGCAGTGTAGGCCTAGAACAAGCCAAGATTTATACTCATGATTTTTAATACAGCATTGTAGTAAGATGTAGAGTTGAAAGGAGGTGTGAATGTTTGTGTGTTTTTAATTATAATGTCTATTGTTAAATTCGTTTATTGTTATTTTGTTTATAGTAGATTAGTTTACCCTATTGTTAATAAATTTTATTCAGATTGTTTTCCATTGTTGTTGGAGTGTGATTCATTTTATATATAAGGTGAAGAATATTGTGGATGTAGTGTAGGCGAAGCTGAATTCCCAGTCCCCGAGAGGTAAGTAAATGTGAGTGCCCCGTGTAGTTGGTTGTTGATCCACAATATTCTGGTAACTGCTGTCTGTAAATCCCTAAAGGGCATGTTGGAAGCGATTTCTAATGTAGTATTTGCCGGAGCAGTTAGAAATGGGCAGTCCAGCGGGGGCAATTGATATTCCAACAGGATCCTTTCCGGATTATCGGGTACAGTAGGAATGGCGCCTATGAACTTTGGGGCTACGAAGTTGGCTTCGTAGTGTCTCTAAGGAAAGTTGGTTTGAACATTTCTAGTGAAAGAAATAATTACCAGACCTGGGGGATGTCTTATCCAAGTTCGGATGGATGTGAGTGTAATCATAGAGGCTTAATTTAAATTGATATTAGGAAGGTTACACTCAGATAAAAATCAGATCCTAGAAACCTGAGAGAGGTGTAGTAGGTAGACAGTTTCGAAAAACGACCTACGATCTGAATATCTATTTTATTTCACCGGTACCTGACGATTGCTAAGGTCATGTTAAAACTAAAGCTAACTTGTTTTGATGATTGTAATGGTAGAATTTCTTTGTGGTAGTATATTTAAAGTGAATCACAGAAGAACTAACATTATGAGTAAGTTTACTCAACATTGGGGGTATTTTAGGTTAATGCTAAGGTAATTTTAAGTTACTTTTAGACATTAACGTGCTCAAAAATATATATGGAATAGGACGTTGCTCAGATGTTGTTATTTTGCTCTGTTATTGTTTATGTCTCTACTGTACCCAATCGTCATCATATGGAACATGTGTTCGTATCCCAGCTAACTCACGGTCTTTCGAGGTATGGGGCGTTCAACCCACTATACGAGCCATATTCAGGATTTGAGTCTGTCAGGTGACTACTCTACTTGAAAGAAACAACATATTCCTAAGTATAACATTTAATGATAGTAATTTATGGCAATACAACATAAAACACAAAAAATACTTTACATTTATTTCCCACAACAAAAATCAAAATTATCTGTGAGTCTCTTCTCCTCAAAATTAGTGCTTCACCCCACTCAAGTCTATCCTAAACATCCTATTGTTGATACTCTTCGACATTTGCGAGTGTCCATATTGTTCTTCGCGTGGCACAATTTAACACAAATTGGAATATCACATCACAATAAACACAAATTATATTTAAATAACATTAAATCTGCAATTATTAAACATTTACACGTTTTACACGGGACATTTACTTTAAATAACATTAATTCATTAGCTTATGCCTTGTTTAATAATAGTGTTGTCTCGCGCGAATCGTATTCTTTTCCCATCAATTTCCAACGCTGAAGTGGTACACTTTTCCCTCCAAAATACACAAAGATATAGATATTTTATAGCTTCACCATACAACGATTTTCTGGATCTGGTCAAAACATTATCGTTACAAACGTGTCATCTCATTCAAATTACGCTACTCGTAAGAATAAATTAGTGTGAACTGGGCAAATACACTTAACAAAAATGCCTCTATTTATTTGGTGCTGTTAATTCCTCCTTAGAGAATAACTGGGCCAAATGTTATCCGATTACTTCATTCCAACATTGCATGTGTATGGAAATAGTGCATCGAATTCAATTGATATCATCACATCAAGCATATCTTGATTACTTTTCGAAATATCGAGATTCTTCAGTGTCCCACTACAATTTTAAAATAAAAGGATCAGGTCTATTGACTTCCTTTCCGTGCGAACAATGAATTGGTCATGGGCTGGCCTTGGCAAGATGGCCGCCGGGTTAGTGGACTATACCTGCTACCCCGTCTGACTCCCCGCAGGGTCAAGTTCGTTCACTGGTGCAGCCGTGCTAGAGGTACCCTGAATGGGTCGTGTCCTTACGAATTGAGTCAATCTAATTATTTAATACCTACATTTAGAGTATATAATGGGCTCATCTCGGCTCCTAATTACTATTCATGGCAAGGGATGGATCACGAAATAGCTTTGCCGTTCTGTGGTCGACATCAGTGGCTTTTGCGTGCGTCTCAAGTGAGTTTCACAGTTCTCTCACTGGACGGCATGCATATAACCAGAGGAAATCGACGATTCCTATACGAAGAACCATTAGTCTTACCTCTAAGGGCAGATCAATTAATATATGGGCCTACCTAGGGTCTCTAGCAGTTATCCCTGGTGGCGAAAACTCTGCGAACAGTGGATACAGACAGACTCTGTCCCAGCTCTGTTGCGAATACACATGTATGATCTAAGGCAATACTATATCGTAGATTCGAAGATTAGCCGACTAGATTCGCCAACGCGCAAGCTATTTTCGGATGATCCCCGCAACTTATTGACGTAAGTCTCTTGATTCTATGTTACATGCTCGCTGAACGTGGCTCAAACAATATTTTTACAGATGACTCAATTCTTAAAGCACTCACGTCCTCTATGCCATTACTCATAAGCCAAAGTTCAACGTAGCTCCAAAACAAGTATAAATTTACTGGCATACATTAACTACCTTAATGGCTCTCAAATACAACCCTGTAGAATATACCATAATAAACAATTATTTAAAGCTTCAATGACACTGAAAAGCTCTCTTTATCTCGATATTTATGTTTCTTTCTTACTGTTGTAACGTGTTTTTCGAGGGGATTTTACGCCACTGGCATAAGTCAGTAGGAAGCCATTCTATATTTATTTACGCGGCAAATTGTTCAGCCAAGAGAAGTTTTCATGTAACTTATTATTATTAACTTATTATTATTATTAAGGTATTTTTGGAGCATTTTTTTATAAAATAATAAGCATACCGATAGGTTTTCAATATTATAGAAAACACTATCAAGCAAATTATTACGAACAACATTATCATAGAAAATTATATGATTACGGAATTTTACAGAGTTTTGTCAGTCAGGATATTGTGAGAGAGATGAGTCGCGGGGAATTCGGCTACAGGCTTATTCTTGTCAAGAAGCATGACGCAAGCTGGGTTGCAGCGTCAAGAAATGGCGAAATGGTCTGGAACGGTAATCGACATCATCCTTGCGCCGAGTGTAATGACCCTGAGGAGGGGAGTAGCGCGTGGTGGCTCAGCCAATCAGAGGAGAGCGGGCGAGAAGAAGCCGGGTCCAGAGAGGGGAGGCGACGACTGCATATATGGTTTGCGCGCCGTGGAGGCAAGGACTATCTTTGTAAAACTTAACCAGTGTGGTTGCACGTGTGTGGGTTCCGATGTTCGGACCATAAAGTTATCATATCTACAAGTATCTCATCAACTAACGAAGAAGATGACGACGTCCAGGAGACTGTGGGAAGCTCTCTTCAACATCCAGTACGAGGGAAATGCTACGGCAATTTCCAGTGGTAAGCGCGAATGACTCAGAACTACGTAATCTCTCGTCTCTTTGTTTTATATTCAGTATTTCAGTAACTTCATAGCTTGGGAATAAGAGTAAAATCAGTAATTTATCAGACTCCGTTTTCACGTAATTCTCTAGCGATAATATTCAAATCGAAACGCTCCAATTTAAATTTAAACTTACTATTATTATTATTATTAATTTTGCCATACTTGTTTTATATAATAAATTCATTTCCTTTAACCATGCAATCTTTGCTTTCAGTAGGTAGCATTAGATATAGACCAAATTCCTTCTCCTGATACAATTGTTAGTTGGGTTAATGATCAAATCATACCACGATCTGAGTGAAAAGATTATTGGAGGTGTTCTACCAGAGCTAGGTGTTGTTAAATATAAATTTAGATTTCAACATAGCGTTGAGGTCTTGGCGCCCATTCAAACAACATATCTTAGTCAGAGTAAATATTTCAAAGTGCAAGGCAGGGCTAGTAAACGCATTACATTTGTACACCCAACAGTAAGAGCAATAAGAAAGCAGAAACAGTTACATTTGTCGCTACCAACTTGGGGCCGAAAACCTAATAACATTTGTGGAAGGAGAAGGGTATATATTTCTGTGCCTGTATTTTGTTTCTTTTTTCATTTATCGGTGTGTATCAGCATGGGTAGTGCTGACGAAGAGATGAAGTTGCGTAGTGGTCACCAGTTGGATAGTGAAGATACGAGCAGTATGGCTAGTCTTGGAAATGAAAGCAGTACAGGGATGTCGGAGGTAAATCCCGATACTGAGGGGGGTAATCAAAACAGTCAACCAAGGTTAGAGAGTCTGCTTCTTCAGTTTATGCAACAAAATAAAATTAGCTCAGACGCTTTAAATTCAGATATTGTATATGTTTATTCCATTTCAAGTCTTGATGTATCCATAGTCCTAAAAACTTTGTTTCTGATTTATTTTCTATTTGATGACCATTTAATGTTATATTGGGCTTCGCAGGATTCCTATTCTGTGTAGTGTGGAAATTTAGACATACTGTTTTTTTATAGTTTATTATGAGGCGATTATCTTGTGACCATTTGGTTAACTCTCCTGTAACGGAGTCAGCAGACTGCTGTATGACCTGTTTAGTTTCACCTTTTATTACGAGTGTTGTATCGTCCGCAAACAAAATTTCCTTATGTGAATGAACGTTCTGTGTTATATCATTGATATATAGAAGAAAGAGTAGTGGGCCCAAAACCGATCCCTGGGGTTCTCCAAATTCAATAATTCCCTCATTGGACAATGTTTCATTAAGTAATTTGGTTCCATCATCCTTGTGTCTCAGGCTTACTATTTGTTTACGCCTTGTTAAGTAAGACTCTATCCATTTATTAGCTAGACCTCTAATACCATATTGATTTAGTTTGGTAAGGAGGATTTTATGGTCAACAACATCAAATGCTTTCGATAAATCCAAGAATAGGCCAGTTACAATTTCCCTATTGTCAATTAATTTCAGTATACAATTACTACATTCGTAAATTGCTGTCTGTGTAGATTTTTCTGTTCAAAATCCATGTTGTGAGTTTGATAATATTTTATTTTTTTCTATGAATCTTATCAGTCTCTTATACATATTTTTTTCCACAACTTTTGCAATACCAGTTGGTAAGGTAATAGGACGATAGTTATCTAATTCATCTTTTGAACCGTTTTTGTGCACTGGAATTACTTTTGATAACTTCAAAATATCCGGGTAAGTTCCTGAGAGAATTGAACTGTTTATTAAGTGCGTAAGTGGATTTATTATATTTTCTGCACATTTCTTTAAAATTGCATCAGGGATGCTATCAATGCCAGCACAGAATTTATTTTTTAGCTCTTTTATAACTATTCTTACCTCATCACTTGTGACATGATTTATAAATAAAGAATCACTGCATATATTTATTTTATTATTAGAATTTAGTGCATTTACCTGTGATTTATTTAATAATTTTTGTGGAATTTCCAGAAAATAGTCATTAAAAGAGTTTGCTATTTCCTCTGGATTATTAATCACTTTATTATTTCTGGTCAGTGTAATGTTCCTTTGTATTTTAGCAGATTTTCCAGTTTCTTTCTTTATCACGGACCACATAGCCCTATTTTTATTAGATGATTGGGAAATAAAATTAGAAATTATGCATTTTCTTTGCTAGTCTTATTACCTTATTTAATATGCTAGAGTATTTATTGTAGTATAAATTGAATTCAGGTGTTGTGTGGTATTGTTTTTATAATTTTTGTAGAAATTTCTTTCTTTGACATGAATTTATAATCCCTGTTGTTATCCAATTGCTAGTTTTGTTATTTTGAACAGTTCTTCGTTTAAAGGGGAATGCTATTTCAAAATAGTGTTTCAGGGTACTGTTAAATGCATTCAATTTATCATTTACATTTTCTAGTTCATAAATTTGTGACCATGTTTCCTTATTTAATAAGTCATTGAAATATGTAACATTTGATTCAGTGAATGACCTGCACTTTGATTTTACTCCATTATCATTATTATTGATTGTTTCGGATACTTCAAAACTCAGTATTTGTCCATGGTGGTCACTAAAACCCGGACAATAGACTTCTATTGAATGGTGATATTTATCTGTATTTATAAAAATTTGATCAGGAGTGGTTTGACTAAATTTTGTTATTCTTGTTGGGGTATTTACTGTAGGTTTGAGTCCATAGGAAATTAGTAACTGTGTTAATAATTCACAATTTCTATCACATTTTAAGAAATCCACATTTACATCCCCACAAATTATTATATCGAAATTTACTTTGCTCATGTTATTGAGTAACAATTTTAATTTATCTATAAATAAAGGAAACTTTCCTGACGGAGAACGGTATACGCATACAATTATTAACTTAAACTGCTGTATTTTTACGGCAGAGAATTCAAAATCCTGTTCCATAATTAGATAATCATAAGCTGTTATCTGTGAAAATAAAAATCCACAGCCTGCTTCCAATCTCCGACCGGGTCAGGAATGGAATGAATGAAGCCCCCATCTAGCGGCGAGGATATGAACTGTGCCAGCTGCCGAGGCCTGACGCACTCCTCTGGGGCAATGATTAACTGAATGACAGATGAAATGAGATGATAGTGGAGAGTGTTGCTGGAATAAAATTTTGAGAGGGAAAACCGGAGTACCCGGAGAAAAACCTGTCTGCCTCCGTTTTGTCCAGCACAGAGCTCACATGGAGTGACCGGGATTTGAACCACGGACCCAGCGGTGAGAGGCCGGCGTGCTGCCGCCTAAGCCACGGAGCCTTTTATAAGCTGTTATCTGTTCCTGATCTAAATTATTTCTTAAGAAGATGCAAGTACCACCATGGCTAATATTAGATCTAGAGTATTTACTAGCTTGTACAAACCCTGGGAATTGAATTAATTCGAGTTGTTCCTCTTTCAGCCAATGTTCTGAAATACATAGTGCTGAGATGTCTTTAAGTTCATTTTTAAGTATTAGATTTATGTAATCAATTTTATTATAAAGAGCCTGGACATTCTGGTGGTACATTTTAAGTTTGTTACTTTTGCAAGCTTGTGTTGGTGATTTATTTACATTATTATTATCATAATTGTTGTTATTATTATTGTTGCTAGACAAATCCGAAATACCATTGCTGCACTCCGTTAAATTTGACTTCAAAAGATCTGAATGCCAAACCTCACGTTGGCTTCTTCTACCAGTTTCCCTGCTTCCACTCTAATGATATTACTCTTGAATTATTCTTACCATTTGAATTTAGAATTTTGCAGATTTCAACACTAAGATACTCTTTTCCTAATCTATTTAAGTGTAGGCCATGCCGAGTGTGGAACTTCTTGTCTAATTTACTTACATCTACAATTTGGACATTTGGAAAACTCTTACAAATTTTATGATTTTTTCCATTTGTAGCCTCTATTTCTACATTTACACATGATTTGGGAATTAAATCGTATCTCTGCGGAATGTTTACAATAATGACATTTGTTGTTTGCATGGATGGCAATGTACCCTTTAAATCTTTGATTACCTTTTTACTCTCATTTCTATAGACGTCGTTTGCTCCAGCGATGATCACTGCGTAGTCCTTTGCAGTAAGGGACGCACACTCTCCTATCATCCCGTTCGTGACTTCTGCAATTTGAGCTCCTGGCTTTACTGTCGAAGTGACCTCCATATCTCTGCTTCTCTCCAAAACGCTTGCTGCTACATCTCGCCCGTGGCTATCCGCAAATATCCGCACCTTCCTGGATTTTCTCTTTATCACTTTCTTCTTTTCTTCTTGAGGAAAGTCATTATTTTCTTCGACAAGCACTCCAAATGAATTTGAGACGGGAATTTCAGTTACATGTACTCCATTTATAGGCCTAGGCTTATTCAATCTTACCTTACCAGCAATCACTGTCGACCAAGTTTCCTTGCTTTCCTCTCTGTTTCCTTTTAATTTATTCAACTCTTCCATTAACGTAGCAATATCTTCCTTTAGCAGCTTTATAATTTCGTCTTTTGGGGACAGTTCGTTTCTCAGGTTATGACATTCTCATGACGGTAGCGGTAGGCCTACATTACGACAATCGGTTTCACTTTTCTCCTCATTCAATTTTACCTGAGATCTTGTGATGATTTTATTTGCATTTTTTACTTTTATTTTGCACGACGAGCATAAATCCGTTACGGTTACACTACCTGACGAGACACTAACACTGTTTACTGTCGTCATACTAGAGATCTAAGTTAGCCTAGATGTTTACACCAAATTACACTAAATTTAATTTAATTATTACTATCTAATAGAATTAATCTAATTACCTACAAATAAAGAAGAATGTGAAATTCGTATATCTTCCAATCGGGTGAAGTCTCGTAAAAGCACCACTGCTCTACTTGGTTCAAACAGTGATTGAAGAAGTCACCGAATCTTTGGATACACGTTCCCACAACTTAGTTTAAGTTTATTAAATTATCAATAAGAATTTCTAAATACTATCAATATTCCGTATTACACTTGATCTAAGGAAAGTAACTTTATAGATTTTAAACCTCTGTTATAATATTTTACCACTTTTATCAAATATTTACACTAGCTGCTATTTCACTACACTTTCACTGTGACGCCATCTTGCTGAAGAAGGAGTACAGTAGGGCTTCATTCAGTAGTGTACGCTAGCCCGTAGCTCCTTTTGAGTGCTGCTTCATTGTAGATTTCAGTCTTACCCTACTGTGTTAGTAATCATCCTTTTATGTATGCAGCATGTCAAATTGTACCTCCCTATTTGATGGTGGAGCCTGCTAACATGCATTTTATAGCTGAGAGAACAAGGGTTGTTCTGGCATCGTAGGGACATTTTTCTTACACTGAGGGTTAAGGTTATCTTAGCTTGATCACTCGAAATATGTAAGAAAGTTAGCATTGTATTCCTGTGCATGACAATGGAGTTCAGTACCTACTATTTGTTCTAGGTGCTGAATAGCACCCAAATCTGTAATGGGTTCTTTACAGTCTAGCTGGAAACTGTTCTCAATGAGTGAATGACAGTTTGTAGTTCCAGGAAGAAAGGCTACCATGTTTTCAGCTCCCCTATAACTTGTAGACACACAACTCCCTAGTCTTACCCATTAGGCCTAGATACATGCCTGGACACAATTCTTGTTTGACCACCTCGTGTAGTGGCTAGCATTCTCGGTTCTTTCCCCAGAGGTCTGGGTTCGTTTCCTGGCCCTGCCCATAAAAGTAATTCTGATCTGAGGTCTGAAACGGGGTATGCTAAGCCTCATGTGGCAATCCTGAGGCGAGGTGGATTCGATTCCCAACTAGGCCATCTTGGAAGTGGTTTACCACGTCTACTGCAGGCAAATGCCACGATGGTTCCTTATTTATGGCCACGGCTGCCTCCCTCCCAATCCTCACCTAAAGTACAAAGACACACTAATACAGTCACCATATCAAGAACTATTGCGAGAGCATCATCAGAAGAAAGCAGATATTTGGAGCGATTTTTACTCTACTGACGCTATGATAAACAGAGAGTGGTCAGTTGCCAATTACGAATTGCGTCTTCTTGTTACCCGATATGCGGTACATGGTTTTCACCGCAGAGTTTGCCGCACATTACAGTTTCACACACCTAATATAAACTGTGTTCGTTCTCGCTGCAAGAAAACATGTGAGCGTTATCACCTTGCTACTTGCATGAAGAGGAATAAGTCCTTGAAAGAAATTTGTTGTGACTAGTTATGTAGTTATATTTCTTATTTTGTTTGCTTTGGGCATTGGCTGTAATAAATATATTATTAATACAGTCACCATATTACAACATGTTATCGTAAAAAAATACACACACCTAAGTACATGGGTCTCAATGACCACCATGTCCAAGCCCCTCGAATGATAAAAGCAACAACAAAACAACTTGTGTTAAAAGTGGTCGTTTTACAGTGTTGAAAACTTCTGAACTATAAGAGACCCCTGGCCAAACTTTTCTGTTCACAAATCTGTTTCAGCTTTATCACATTCGTCATTTGAGACCTTCTCTAGCTTCATGAAGATAAGGGGTAGGGTAATAAATAATAATAGAGAAAAGATTCGCACAATGTGCAAATAAAACATATTAGTTCTCAACATCGAGACAGAATTTAGTCAGCGACACTAGTCTCTTCCCGCAAAACATTGCGTGGAAGGGGTAATAAATGAAACAAGTATCAGGCGCCTAGCCTACACTAGGACTGGGCAGAAGAGCAACTCACGTGTGCTGCTCCTCTTCACAGTCCTACTGCAAACAAACATTGCCCCACTCTGCCTCTGCTACATTGAAAGGCGGATTACCGACCATTTGCATATATGTGGTGTTGATTTTCAATAATGCTACTATATGCATTGCATTTATATGTGTAGGCCTACATTGAAATTTAATTTTTGCTTCGACTTGTGCTTTGGACATTTGCAGTTTATCTTCCACCCGGGGCTGGTCCAGTTTTCCAAAGAGGGTTTCCGAGGCTGGAGTTGGCGGTCGGGTGGCTTAAAACAGTGTGCCATCAACCATCCAAGTAGCCTACTGACCACGTTCAAGATCTCATGTGTTTCTGTGTTCTCAACGAGCTTAACCATTGGTATTCACATCTCTGAAGGTTGTTTCAGCTGCACAATCAAATGTAAAAGACAAAATGTAAACATGCAGAAAGCGGTATTCAAATAAATGAAATCTGTCTTTCACAAAGTAATTATCATTCTTTGAAACCTACTCCTCATCCTGAATCCACATTACTGTATAGAATATTGAGGATGTATTGATCTCATGCGGTAGAGTAGGGTGGGGGTAGAATTTATGGGAGAATGAAATATATGAACATCGCATTTCATTGCAGCTACATTACTGGTGAATAAAGTGCAGCTTGGTTGGGTGCGAGGAGGGGTTACGAATGTTTTGAGGTTATGATGGTATAATGAGGCAAACTCTAATTACTCTCGATTATATAATTTTTAACGGCTTTTAGTCATTATTAATGTTGTGAATGTGTTTCTGTAATTTGTGAATGTATTTCTGTAATTAAATTTGTTTTTTGTAAGTTGGCACCCTTGGAGCGTTGATGAGCAAGATGGAACAGGTTTTGAGTAACTGAATGTAATGGCTGGATAGTGATGTTCCTTGTTTTGTACAATAAAAGTGATTGTTCTTGAATTGTAGACATGAGTTGAAGAATTGATTTGTAACATTTTGGCGACCATTGACAGGACTGGATTGAAAAAGTTGGTTTGGTAAACAATTTCCCTGTTTTGTCTTGTTTTGAATTTGTTGCCTCGCAATGGCCACGATTGAAAAGTTGAAAAAGGAGAGAAGTGCGTATCGGGCAAGTGCGACGAAAGCTATTGGAGCGGTCGGAGTTGAAGCCGATTTCCAAAAATTACGTGTGAAAATAAATACTCTCCGAACAATTGCGGATACCTTAAAAGAATTGGACGAAAGCATCTTGAACGAGTTGTTGAATGTTGACGGAAACGAGGATGCCTGTATCGAAGAAACAATGCACTGTGTTACCGTTCAAGAAGATCTTCTGCAAGCACTTCTTGAAGCCGAGGATAAAGTGGAAGGATTAAAACCTAGTGTTGCCAGTTGTGTTGATGCAGGAGATAATTTCAGCGTACAGAGCAACGTGGCTTCGGCGTCGTCAACCATGTCGTCAGAGAGGTTAAGGCTACCGAAAATCACGCTTGAGGTATTCGACTTGGGTCCAGGTAACTGGATAAATTTTTGGACACAATTTCAAAGGATTCATGAGGATTCTAACATTACGAATGTTGATAAGTTTAGTTACTTGAAAATGTCACTGAAGGGACAGGCTAGGAAGTTAGTTGACAGTTATCCACACACAAGTGAGAATTATGTTAAAGTCTTGGAACATTTAAAGAATCGTTTTGGTAAAGATGAGATGGTTATAAATTGTATGTACAAAGATTTGTTGCAATTGGTTCGCTCGGATTTATCTGTGACTGACCTCTATGATAATATAAGTACTAAGTTGAGATCCCTAGAAACATTAGGCATGAATTCTGATAGGGCAGCAATCTTAGTTCCACTCATTGAAGAATGTCTCCCCATTGATGTTTTGAAAATATGGGAAAGAAGAGCAGCAGAAGAGGACGATGATGGTGGTAATAAAATTGATAAACTTTTGTGTTTTCTGGGCAAAGAAGCCGAGAGTGAACAAAGACTGCGTAATCATGCTAAGGTGAATGAGGTTGATAAATTCACTGCGCCCAGAACAGAGCCAACAGCTGCAGCTCTCGTTTCTTTCACTCCTAATGTCAGGCAGAATCGGGTAAGTTATCAGCAAACAGGACGGCCACACAAAGTAACCCTAACCTGTTTGTTTTGTAATGAGAACCATCCCTCTTACAAGTGTTCTAAAGAAATGTCGGTTGAGGACCGTCGTAAAACTGTAAAAGAAAAACTAGCTTGTTTTGCATGCTTGCAGGGAGGTCACTCGAGACAGCAGTGTAGGAAAAGAATAGATTGTGGTAAATGTAAAGGGAGGCACTATGATATCATGTGTGTTGGTGAACCCAGCAGAACAGCATCGTTATTTGCAGGGCCTAGTGGAACTGTCATTTTAAAAACATTAGTAGCACAATTGCGTGGTGTCACTGTTCGAATATTACTTGATACTGCTTCACACCGCAGTTATATTTCGGAAGCTATCTGTGAAAAATTGGGTTTGATCGAATGTGGTCGTGAAAATATTTGTCATATGCTGTTTGGTGGGAGTGTGTCATCTGAAATATCACATCCAATTCATGAAATTGAACTAACTAGCTTACAGGGTGATAAAAGTTTTGTTCTTAAGGCACTTAGGGAGAAGAAGATTTGTGGTTTGATACCACCTGTGAATGATCCGCATTTGTTACGGAAGGTGGCTGCACATGGTATTACATTGACAGATGATGGAGTTAACCGACCTATTGATGTGTTTTTAGGAGCTGATGTTATGGGCGAACTTGTTACAGGTGTGAAATGTATTGACTCTAAGCTGTTAGCATTTGAGACGAAGCTTGGATGGTGTCTCCTGGGTACCGCAGAGAGGCAAGAGGTAAGCAGTATGACAAACTTTGTAACCTCTTTGCTCAATTTACACCATCCTTTATGGGACTTAGAAGTTATTGGAATTGAGAAACAGACAGAAACAAAAAGGTCGGACATAGATGATAGATGTTTGCGAAATTTTGAAGACACAATTCGTTTCGAAGGTGAAAACTGTCGGTATGTAGTAACATTGCCCTGGATTGATGAGCACCCCCCTCTTCCCACTAATCGTGAAATAGCTGAAAGTCGTCTGAAATCAACAGTAAGCCGTTTAGATAACAATGGACTCTATGATGCGTATGATACTGTTTTTAAACAATGGGAAACAGATGGGATTATTGAAATAACATCTGATGAAAACATAGGGCACTTTCTACCTCACAGACCAGTTATAAATAATGGGAAAACAACTAAAATCCGCCCAGTCTTTGATGCATCGGCGAAAAGTATTGGAAACGTCTCTCTAAATGATTGTTTAGCAACGGGACCCAACTTGATTGCTAGTATCGTACCTATCCTATTACGTTTCAGGTTACAGGAGGTCGGTGTTGTGGGAGACATAAAACAGGCTTTCTTAATGATTGGACTGAACCCTGAGGATCGAGAAATGTTAAAATTCTTGTGGTGGCGTGATGGGCATATTATAACGCTGCGTCACTGTCGTGTAGTTTTTGGAGTTGTGTGTAGCCCATTTTTGCTGAATGCCACCATCACTCATCATTTGAATACTCTAAGTGGTGACTTAGTTGAAAGACTGAAAAATTCCTTTTACATGGATGATTGCCTTTGTTCATTTCAGTCCCTGAGTGATGCCAAGGAATTTGTGTCCGAAGCTACAAATGTGATGTCTCAAGCCAGTTTCCAACTCCGTGGGTGGGTTTTGTCAGGAGATGATGTGACACAAAATGTCTTAGGTGTCAAATGGCATGCTTTAGATGATCTGTTGGGATGCAACTTTAGCTTCGATCCAAAAGAGAAAATCAATGAATTAACTAAGAAGAAATTGCTGTCGATTATAAGCAGGGTGTTTGATCCATTGGGTTTGTTATCGGCACCTTTACTCCATCTGAAAATTGCATTGCAAATGGCACCTCTCTATGCATAAATACATGTGATGATGGCCTCCTCCCTTGTAAAATTTCAATCCGGAGGTAAACTAGTCCCCCGTTCGGATCTCCGGGTGGGGACTACTCGAGAGGGGGTTAACATCACAGAAGTGACAAAGAGGAACTCTGACATTCTACGGATCGGAGCGTGGAATGTTAGAAGTCTGCTAGGAAATGGAAGGTTAGAAAACTTAGAAAGGGAAATGGATAGGTTGAGGTTGGATTTGGTTGGGATTAGTGAAATGCGCTGGCAGGAAGAACAGGACTTTTGGTCAGGAGACTATAGGGTCATTAGCACTAAATCAAACAATGGCCAAGCAGGGGTTGGCCTCATATTGAGTAGGAAACTTGGACAGCGGGTGGAATATTATGAGCAATATAGTGAACGGATTATTGTAGCAAAAATAAATACTAAACCTACCTGCACCACAGTGGTACAAGTCTATATGCCTACCAGTCAAGCTGATGATGAGGATGTTGAAAAGGTCTACGAAGAAATAGACGAAATTCTGAGGTATATCAAGGGTGATGAAAATGTTATAGTAATGGGAGATTGGAATGCTGTGGTAGGAAAAGGGAGAGAAGGGAAGATAGTAGGAGATTTCGGATTAGGTGAAAGGAATGATCGAGGAAGCAGGCTGGTAGAATTCTGCACTGAGCATGAGTTGGTCATAGCTAACACCTTATTCAATAACCACAATAGAAGAATATACACATGGATGAGACCAGGAGATACAGGGCGTTACCAAATCGACTTCATTATGGTCAAGCAGAGGTTTCGAAACCAGATTTTGGATTGTAAAACATATCCTGGTGCTGACATAAACTCTGACCACAATCTGGTTGTAATGAAATGCAGATTAAAGTTGAAGAAACTGAAGAAAAGTCAAAAGCCAAAAAGGTGGGCAATAGACAGACTGAAAGAGAAGGATGTAAACGAAAGATTCAAGAAGAGTATAAAGGAAGGACTAATGAAAAACCCTAAACAAACTTCAATTGCAGACGAATGGGCACTTTTGAGGAATGAAATAACAAAATCCGCAGAAGAAAACATTGGTAGGAAAGAAAGAATAGGTAGAAAACCGTGGATCACTCAGGATATACTCGAATTGATGGATGAAAGGCGGAAGCACAAGAATGTAAGAGATGAAAAGGGGAAAGCAGAATACAGACGTCTGAGAAATGAGGTTAACAAGAAGTGCAAGGAAGCGAAAGAAGAATGGTTGAAAGAGAAATGTGCTGGTATAGAAAATTGTCTGAAATTAGGAAATGTAGACACAGCTTATCGAAGGATTAAGAATACTTTTGGGGAAAAGAAGACTAAGTGCTGTAATATTAAGGACACAAATGGAAAGCCTCTAACAGATAGGGAAGAAAAGGTTGAGAGATGGAAAGCTTACATAGAGAGTTTGTATAAGGGAAAGGAGATTGAGAATCATGTAATGGAAAGGGAGGAGGAAATTGATGAGGATGCGACAGGAGATTTAATATTGAGATCAGAATTTGATAGAGCTTTGGAAGACTTAAGCAGGAACAAAGCACCAGGCATAGATGATATACCGATTGAGTTGCTACGCTGCATAGGAGAGGAAGGTCTGATCAGGTTATTTCACTTGGTGTGTAGGATTTATGAGACAGATGAGGTACCCCCTGATTTCAAGAAGAATGTAATCATCCCTATACCAAAGAAAGTGGGAGCTGACAGATGTGAAGATTACCGTACAATCAGCTTGATTACTCATGCTTCAAAGATCCTGTCTAGAATAATTTACAAGAGGATTGAGAGCCAGATAGAAACGGAGTTGGGTGAAGACCAGTTTGGTTTCAGGAGAAATGTAGGAACAAGGGAAGCTGTACTAAGTCTTAGGCTGATTTTGGAAGGTAGGATAAGGAAAGATAAGAGAACGTTCATGGCTTTTGTAGACTTAGAAAAGGCTTTTGATAACGTTGATTGGACTAAATTGTTTGACATTTTGAAATCGATTGGAATAAAGTACAGGGATAGGAGGGTGATATACAATCTATACAGAAACCAGACAGCAGTCATTCGAGTTGAAGGACATGAGAGAGAAGCTGGTATTCAGAAAGGTGTAAGGCAAGGCTGCAACTTATCACCCATACTTTTCAATCTTTACATTGAACAAGCAATGAAGGAAATTAGAGAAAAATTTAAAGTGGGAGTGAAGATTCAAGGAGAAATAATTTCAACTCTGAGATTTGCTGATGACATCGTCATCTTGGCCAACAAGCCTGAGGATTTGAATGAGTTTTTGAATGGTATGGACTCCGTCTTACGGAAAGAATTCATGATGAAAATTAATAAGTGTAAAACAAAAATACTGGAATGCAGCCGAAATAAATCAGAAACCTCTATGGAGATCAAATTGGCAGGTGAAAAGCTGAAGGAAGTAGGAGACTTCTGTTACTTAGGAAGCAGAATAACCAGTGATGGACGAAGCAAAGAGGATATAAAAAGTAGGTTGGCTCAGGCAAGAAAAGCATTTCTACAAAAAAGGAATCTGCTGACATCGAATATAGATTTAGGTATTAGGAAGTCATTTTTGAAAGCCTTTGTCTGGAGCGTGGCGCTCTATGGAAGTGAAACTTGGACTATTGGTGCAGCAGAAAAGAGGAGAATTGAAGCATTTGAAATGTGGTGTTACAGGAGAATGATGAAGATCTGATGGGTAGATAGGGTTACAAACAAAGAGGTATTAAGACGAGTGGGAGAGGAGAGATGTTTCTGGCGACTGCTAATGAAGAGAAGAGATAGGTTGGTAGGACACATACTAAGACACCCAGGAATAGCAAGCTTAGTTATGGAAGGAAGGGTCGAGGACAAGAACTGTAGGGGTAGACCAAGGTTAGAATATGTTAAACAGATTGCCTCGGATGTAGGGTGTGGTAGCTATGTAGAGATGAAACGATTAGCTCAGGACAGGGAGGCATGGAGAGCTGCATCAAACCAGTCAAAAGACTGAAGACTCAAACAACAACAATGGCATTTAAGCTCAAACTACACTGGGACACACCCCTTCCAAAAGAAATTCAAATGAAGTGCTCGCAGTGGCTTACTGAAGTTGATTTGATTGACAGCATTGTGGTGCCTAGATGTTTAAGAGGTGTCTCTGACACAGCTTGTTTACATGTATTCAGTGATGCCAGTCTCCTTGGACTGGGCACTTGTGCCTTTATGAGGTATGAAAACAAAGATGGCTTTAATGTTCGATTTGTTTTAGCTAAGTCCCGAGTTGCACCAATGGAAGACATGTCAATCCCTCGTAAAGAGCTTGTAGCGGCAACACTTGCAGCAAGGCTTGGTTCTGTTATTAGTAAATCGACTAATATTTCCAACATTGTGTACTGGTCTGATTCTATGATTGTTCTTTACTGGATCAAGAAAGGTGAATGGAAGACCTTTGTTGGAAACCGGGTAAAGGAAATCCACCAGTTGACGTCACCCGAGCAGTGGCGATTTGTTCCTGGCGATTGTAATCCTGCTGATATACTCAGCCGAGGATGCTTGTTGTCCGAATTTGTTGCATCAAAATGGTGGGAGGGTCCTCAGTGGCTCCTAGAGAATGAGAACAAGTGGTTAACTGTGAAAATAGCCCCTACAGAAGAGGAATCGAAGAAAACGGCTGTTAGTTTGTACAACACAAACGATGTAAGAGAAAACTTGTTCACACACTTTGCTTCTTTCTCGAAAAATGTGCGTGTTGTTGGTTGGATCTACCGATTTCTTGAGAAAGCTAGTGGGAAAAGTTCAAACTGCGGAGAGGAGTTGACTGGCAAAGAAGTACGACATGCTGAATTAAAATTAGTACGGTGGATTCAGAGTAGTCACCCTCTAGATGTAAATAATTTCAACATTAAAACTGATGATGATGGCTTGATTCGAGTTCGTACTAAAATATTATCTGATGAGTTCAGACCCATGTTCAAGGAACCCATTTTACTACCTCAGTGTGAACTAGTGGAGTCCATGGTGGTAGAATGTCATGAGAAAATGCACCATGCTGGAGCAAGTACTGTGTTAGGAGCCCTGAGAGAAGAATACTGGATAGTCAGAGGTAGACGATTAGCCCGACGTGTTGTTAGTAAATGTGTTCGTTGTCTTAGGCACAAAGCCCAACCAGTGAGAACGCCACCTGTTGGGTTACCTAATAACCGTGTAAATCTTGGAAAGGTGTTCCAAGTATGCGGAGTCGATTTGGCTGGACCTCTTTTCATAAAAGATGGTACTAGGGTTTGGATTGCCTTGTTCACCTGTGCTGTATACCGTGCAGTCCATCTTGAAGTGGTAGAGTCGCTCTCTACAGAATCGTTTTTACATGCTCTTCGAAGAATGATTGCCAGACGAGGCAGAATCACAACTATGTATAGTGATAATGGTACTAACTTTGTAGGAGTTTGGAATCTCATTAAGCAGACTACAGTTGAACATGAATTGAAAATTCAGTGGCTATTTAATGTTCCCACAGGTGCTTGGTGGGGTGGATTTTTTGAGCGGCTTATTGGGGTGATGAAAAGACTGTTGAAAATATCCCTTGGTCGTGCGTTATTAAATCTTTGTGAACTAATGACCTTGATTACCGAGATTGAGGCTGTTATGAATGCGCGTCCCATTACCTACATGTCTGAAGATGTTAATGAGTTGAGACCAATAACGCCTGCTATGTTTTTGCAGGAGCAGTTTGAGACAAAGGTGCCTGATCTTGACGAAGTGGATGAAAAGGGTCTTTCTGCTAGGGTGAAATATGTAGCTGAGGTTAGGATAAACCTAAAAGAACGTTTTCGTCAGGAATACCTAGGGTCTCTGATGTTAAACACTGCTAAGTCTTCTAAGAATGTCAGGGTGGGAGATGTTGTATGGGTTGTGTCTGACCAAAAGAAAAGAATTGATTGGGAATTGGCTCGAGTGCTTGAGATCTTCCCTGGTAAAGATGGAGTAACTAGAGTGGCAAAGGTAAAAACAGTTAAGAGTGAGTTGTTGCGACCAGTCCAACGTTTGTGCTTGATGGAGATTGGATCTCCTTATGAAAATAGTGATGGTTCTTTGTGTGGTCCCAATGCTGTTGACTTGGTGCCTGATTGTGACTCTAGTAACCCCCCTCAAGTAGTTGAGAGTGAAGCTGTTGCTCTGACAAGAAGGGGCAGGGTTGTTAAAAGGCCAACCAAACTGAATTTGTAAATATTTGTTTATTCCTATGTTTTGTATTATCTTTGTGCTTTTAGTTGAAACCTACCGTTTCAAGGTGGGAGAATGTTGTGAATGTGTTTCTGTAATTTGTGAATGTATTTCTGTAATTAAATTTGTTTTTTGTAAGTTGACACCCTTGGAGCGTTGATGAGCAAGATGGAACAGGTTTTGAGTAACTGAATGTAATGGCTGGATAGTGATGTTCCTTGTTTTGTACAATAAAAGTGATTGTTCTTGAATTGTAGACATGAGTTGAAGAATTGATTTGTAACAATTAAGAACATTTATAATTTATTAAAAGCACCGGTAGGCTTTCAAATAGGCAAATAAATGGAAAAATAGTTCTCGTAGATTTGGAAATCATACCAACATGTCACACCAAAACTCATCATTGGTATTTCCTTTTTGGAACGATATCGTCTCCAAAGGTGCAATAACGAATGCTTTTGATTCAATGTCAGACACTAAAAATCGTTACTTTATATGCGAGATTGGTAGCCATTGTAGCCGAAACATTGCCACGTGGACCTGAAATTCTAGCCAATATAAGCGTTCAGAAAATTAGCATTGAGTGTCGTCGATTCGAGTTGGAATTCTCCGTGTGTCCGGACGTGGTGTGTTAGTGCTCTTGGTGTTTCGTACCGCGTGTGTTCGGAGTGTACCATAGTCGACCTATTTCCTTCTTCCTTATTGTGTGATCATTATCTTTAGAGTAAACCTTTTGTTGTCTTTCCCGGTAATCTAGTGCATGCTGTAATGGAGTCCTCTAGTGACGGTGGATTGCATGCTCGACCACCTGAACTACAGCATTTTACTACGGATGTAGTCCCTCTTACGGCACCTTTTCAACCTCAAATGGATACCGAAAATTCTGCTCCTTCTCCAATTACTCCATCGGATCGTCCCAGATCCGACATCTTCATTTGCTCTGATATTTCTGCGGCTTACACTCCTAATCACATGGGACCGTATATCGTACATGTCGAGTCTACTGATCAAGGGAGGTTGGGGAACTTACATCCCATGAGTCTTGGCCGAACCTTTTACGATCGCAAAATTACAGGTATCACCTCTATTCAACGAAAAGGTCGTAATCGGGTACAAATTAAATTTAATTCAGCTGCCCATGCAAATGATTTCATGTTGCATTCTATCCTGAAGGAACGCAATCTTAAAGCTTTCATACCCTCTTCCAGTATTCAGAGAGTAGGGGTTGTCCGTGGAGTAGATTTAGACCTCTCTCTTGAAGATATCATGAAATTTATTGAAACTCCGATACCCATTGCTAAACTTCAACGTATGACTAGGAGAGTGACCAGAGACGGCCGCACTGAATATGTTCCCACAGGGACTGTAAAAATCACCTTTGCGTCTCAAAATTTGCCTAGAGCAGTTTCCCTTTTTAACGTTTACCTCGAAGTAGAAATATTTGTATTTCTACCCATCATATGTCAGAGATGTCAACGTTATGGTCATGTTGGCCTCAATTGTCGAGCGAAATCGCCAAGATGCCGCAAATGCGCTCAGTCCCATTTGACGGCTGATTGCACTAGTGTACTCTCCTATTGTGCTCATTGTCTACAGAATCATCCTTGTGGTTCTGCTAGATGTGACTTCCATCAACAACAAATAGCAATCAAACGCCAAATGTGTCTCAATAATCAAACTTATGAGGAAGTAACCAAACATCAACCGCTCACAGTTAATCCCCTGTATACTCCGCAACAATTCCCTTCATTAGCGGCAGCTAATACTCCGTTTGTATCTTCCCAAGCTCTTCCCAATTCTCTACCAACAGAGGGGATCGCAAAAAAGCGGAAATTCACTGCTGTTCTGTCACGTTCTCCCAAATTACCCAACCCTCCGGGGTATGACCATCAGGCCTATCAGGCGATTTTACATCCTCCCACCCACTCTGCTTCTCGGTCCCTTGCTGGACCGTCTTCATTGAACCCCACTCCCCCACTTCCCCCTACTTCGTCCGATCCGCTACCGCCTGCCGGTATGCCCACAGAATTGTATACTGATTATACTCAATTACTCGCGTTATTAGGTACCAACGCTCAATGGCAAATGTTATTGAAAAAAATATTTTTCAACTTTCTAACTTTTTTACCCCCACAATCGCATGTTTCCCCCGTTAAATCCCCGATAACTCCTGAACCCCATCCCTCTCCAATAGATGCGTCTCCTTCAATGGAATTGTCGGAGCCTGCTCCACAAAAAGCATGAACTTATTCTACTTGTACAGGAATTCAATCCTGACATCATATTAATTCAGGAAACTTGGTTACCGTCACATTTCACTTTTTATCTCCCGAATTACCACATTGAACGCAGTGATGGCACTCCCTATGGGGGAGTCATGACCTTGATTAAATATCATATTCCGTATACACTTGTCCCCACCCACTTTACTATTCCCCGCACGTATTCCTTAACTATACGCCTAGATGCCTTCTATGTCACGAATTTTTATTGTCCCCCAGCTATCAAAGGCAATTTTCGTCAATGGTTTTCTTTTTTACAATATCACAGTAGCTTAGGATCCCACATTATTACTGGTGATTATAATGCTCACCATTCTGTATGGGGTTGTGAGAAAACCACTCCCAAGGGTCGACATATTTATTCGGCGTTTACCAAACTCAATCTTCACCTTTTGAATGATGGTTCCCCCACCAGACTCACAGGACCTACCCAGGCAAAAAGTGCCGTTGATCTTGCTTTCACCACCATTAATATAGCACACCGTCTTCATTGGCAAACTATTCCTGATCTCCATCAAAGTGACCATTATCCTATTCTTATGTCCTACTCTCTTGTCCGCCCTTCTCTACTTCCTTCTATTCTTTCGCCGCCCACTCGTTTGCTTCGCCACTTCGATCCTTCCTTGTTTGCTGATTATATTCAACATACCTCTCCCTCACCTCATGGGACCTCATCTACTGCTTATACCCATCTTTTATCATCGATCGGCGCTTATTTAGATATTTATCATCCCTTCACAGTTCGCCGCCCCCTTGCTTCCCCTTCTTCTCAAATTTCTTGGTGGGATAATGAATGTGCCTTGTTACTTAAACGTCGCAAACACGTTTTCAAATTATATCGGCAGTTTAATACCCCCTTTACTTATCTAAATTATAAAAAAATTACCGCTCAACTTCAAAGAACCTTTAATATGAAACGTCGAGCCGCTTGGCAACGCTTCACAACTTCTATAAGTCGATCCACTCCTATTTCTCGTATTTGGACCGCAATTAAATTTTTGTCTCACAATTCTTCTCCCAGTTCCCCCTCTTCCATATCTGATGATGTTCTTCGTTCCTTTTATCGTCAACTTACGCCGGATTTTGTTCCCCCACTGCTCTCCTTACCTCCAATTCCCACTGGTACCAAATTTTCGTGTTTACTCCGTCCCATAACTCTTTACGAATTTACTAAAGCACTCCATCATCGCAAATCTACCCAACCGGGACTGGACTTTATTACCTATAATATGTTGACTTCCTTACCACTTTCGGCTCAAATAACATTAATAAACTTTTATATCTCTATTCTTCAAACGGGCCTTACTCCGCCTGAGTGGAATGCGTTTCGAATCGTACCCCTCCTTAAACCAGGTAAACATCCCCTGGATCCTCATAATTATCGGGGTATTAGTCTTGGTTCTTGTCTTCGCAAAACCTTTCAAAGAATCCTCTTACAGCGCCTTATGTGGGTCTTAGAATATTATTCTCTTCTCCCCGTGAATCAACATGCTTTTACCAAAAAGAAGGGCACCATCGATGCCATCAATATATTTTTAACGGATGTTCTTCTCAACCGATATCGAAAACATCATCTTCTTGCAGTGTTTTTAGATGTACAAGGCGCTTATGATAATGTCAACATTTCTCTTTTATTACAGATTCTGGGCCGTTTACAATTTCCTCTCGTTTTTATCTCTATTATCCATAATCTTCTTACCAATCGAAGGTTATCCGTTCTCTCCTCTACCCTTGAACTCAATGATCGCTATACATCTCTCGGATTACCTCAAGGTGACATATTAAGTGGTCTTTTATACAATGTTTACACCCATGAACTTGAGACGATAGTGAATCCTCACGTACGTATTCTGCAATTTGCGGATGACATTCTTCTCTATTGCTCTCACCCCCAGCTTTCTGAATGCCGCCGGAACATGACTACGGCTTTAAATCTCAGTCATGATTGGTTGCACCAATCCGGGTTAACTACTGTCCCTTCTAAGAGTGCTGCTCTTATTTTTACTCCCCGCCGTCTTTATGACCGCTCTCCCATTCGCTTCCGATCTGGGCATATCTCCCTGAGACGTTCTATTACCTATCTTGGAGTAACTATTGATGATCGACTCCTATGGACACAACATCTTCAAAAGATTTCTGTTACTATCCAACGCAAATTTAATCTTCTTCGTTCCCTCACCCGTCGTAATTGGGGTGCTGATCCCTATATCCTATTACTTCTCTATCGAAATTTCATTCGGGCGACTCTCGACTATGGATGTCATTTTTTCGATTTAATGTCACCCACCCGCTGTAAAAAGTTGGACACTATGCAATACACAGCCTTACGTATTATTACAGGCGCTCTTCGCTCCACTCCCACTGGCGCGCTTTTAATTGAAACTGCTGAATTTCCCCTTGTCTTAAGGCGTCAGTATTTATCGCTTAAGTATCTTCTCGGTAAGATGGCTATTACTCAATTTCCACTTATACCTAAATTGCAATTATTACATACCTATACGCAAACTTTTCCTCGTTTTCGGAATTTCCTTCCATCCCTCTTAGTTGCTTATCGTTTTTTACAACCCTATCGTTCCTCCATTCTTCACACACGGAAGCCTCTCTGTTATACGGTACCATACCCTATTCTTTATTATTCCCCGAATTCTTACTTGCATTTAGCCAACTCTCCTCTTACCGACCTCCGTCACAATCCTCTTATTACTAATTCCCTGGTACTCACTTTCTTATCTACGCACCCTCATCACATTGTCTTTTATACTGATGGATCCAAATTTTTCAACCCCCTTCGTGTTGGTGCAGCCGTTTATTCTCCTCAACTAGATCTTTCACTACAATATTGTATATCTTCTTCGCTTTCCATCTTTACGGCTGAAGCCTTTGCCATTCGACAGGCTTTGCTTTATATTAAGCAACATCACATTCGCCAGTCTCTTATTTGTACCGATTCACTAAGCGTGCTCAGAGCTCTTTCGACTATCTCCAACACAGATAATTGGTACCTTATGCAAATTCTCCTATTAACTTTCGACCTTGCTAATCTTGATTTTGATGTTATTTTTTTATGGCTCCCTAGTCACTCTCACATTCCTGGTAATGAACTGGTCGATACTATGGCTAAAAATGCTGCCCAAGGACATGGCGATACATATGATTTAGCGATACCGTATGCTGATTTGCTCCCTGATATTCACACCCACTTACGTCAAGAATGGCAAAAATGGTGGCATTCCTATTCCCGCTCCAAAGCAACCTTTTATCATCGATTGCAGCCCATACCTCCTTTCAAGCCCTGGTTCTCTACCGGACAATATACTCGTCGTCATATCACAACCATTCTTCGCCTCCGTTTTAATCATGCTTTATCCCCTGTTCATTTAGCCCGCCTTCGTTTCCGACCTTCACCAATGTGCGATTGTGGGAAGTTTTTCGGTTCCGTCAATCACATAGTATTTCAATGTTCCCTTTATGATTCTCACCGACCTTCATTTTTTCACACCTTATTTACTTATGGCTTTCAACTTCCCTTAACCATTGAAACGCTTCTTACAGACCCCACCGCCCCAGTCATTACCTCTCTCCTAACATTTATTGATACGTGTAACCTTACTTTTTAAATTTCGTACCTTTATGTGTGACCCGGTTGTGTTTATGTTTTAGGAAGTCGTCATTGTGGGTCAATTGACGTGAAGAATAGTTCCTCTGTCTCCCTGGTTTCATTTTCCTTTTTTCGTTTTTTGTTAACCCCAATTCTTTAATGTCGATGGTCCATCCAACCTTAAATACGCTCTTAACTTAGTTATTGGGTAAAAAGCTATTCGCTCTGCCCACCAAAACCCCCTTACAAGAAGAAGAAGAAGAAGAGTGTCGTCTCTCTTATTATATGCTCCTTGGCTCTAATCACGCATCATCACGCATAACCTGTTGCTGACAACTCTTGCTAGTGATTCACGGACAGTTTCCTGCTTGATTAAGGTATGTTTTAAATGAAGTGTTTCTTTTTTTGGAAAGTTCTTGTGATGTACTGTTGAGAGGAAATTTTGCAAGATTTTGGTGTCTATACCTGTGCTTAACCCTCTAAGCGCCAACGTCCTTTTGAAAGCCTGTTTGGTTTTCATCTGAAAAAATGCCAACGTCCTTTCAAAAGAACGTTCAGTATTTATTTTTTAGTATTAAAAGTAACAGTCATTTCATTTCAGAATTTCTCAATACAGTTAGTTAAAGACTTACTGTTTTTGCAATAAAGAGCCTCTTTTAATTTTAAGGCCACTGTTTCAGTATATCAGTCCAATCAACAGGCATATTTATTGGCGCGCTATCAACAATACCAGTCGCGGTATCAACAATACCAGTCTCGCTGTGCACGTTGTCCGCTCTGTGTCTAATTGCTCGCGATCTTTTACTAAATGAGGTGCCTAGAATCAAAACCCGCCAAATCCATTCCTTCACTTTTTCGGCAAAGTGGCAAAAACTGTCACAAACGAACCAATACCTAAAACGAAATACTTTTTTCACTAAAAAACGAATGAATTCTTTTTAAAAACAGTGACGAAGTACGAAGCTGATCCCCGATATAGTTAAAAATGTATGTAGAAAAATATAAAGCAATAATTCGGATTTGTCAGGGTTTGTTACTAAGATTTGGATTTGGCAGGTTTTGATACCAAAGAGCCCTAATACATTTGAAGTTGCGAAGAGATTGTAGAAACTGCGTTAGCTTTATTCAGAAATTAATATTTACATTTGAAGTTGCGAAGAGATTGTAGAAACTGCGTTAGCTTTATTCAGAAATTAATATTTGAATGAAAGTTAACTAAATATAGGTTATAAAATAAAATAAATCGTATAATTTTTGTGTTTTGTTGTTATTGTTGTTTTAAGGGGCGGTTGTGTTTTATTAGAATAAACAGAAAAAGAATAAAACTCATATTACCCATTCAAGATTTGATTGCTGCTGAGTGTGGCTGTGCCAGCGTTTATGTTTATTGTAGCATGAGCTCTGCGGGGCGAAGCGGAGGACACAGCGATGACAGAGTGCAATCTGCACATAGGTCGCACTGCATTGCGTCAGATAAGCGTCACGGGAGCTCATGTCACCATGGACAGTTAAATCCAAAACTGGAGCTGAGTCATATCCTACTCGCACAACTGTACCTGTCAACGAAGCAAGCTGATGTGTGACACAATTACATAAAGAGTAGTTCCCATCTCCACCGCCGGCAATCAATTCCTGAAAGGGTAATAATACTGTACGGTAAATAACCCCTGGCACTACAGCCCGTGAAGGGCCTAATCCCCAGCCATTTGGCCTGCAGATATTGGGGTGCCGCATGACCAGCGCATCGGGTCCCCTCGGCCGTTGATCTTGGTTTTCGTGATCGGGGCGCTGCCTCACTGTCAGTTACTCAATTGTCCTCACGAGGTTGAGTGCACTCCGTTCCAGCCCTCACGTCAGTTTCCAAAATCCCTGACGGAGCCGGGAATCGAACCCGGGGCCTCCGGGTGAGAGGTAGGCGTGCTACCCCAAAACCATGGGGCCGACAATACTGTAGCCTACAGTACTGAACAATAATAAGGAAAAGCGTCAAATTAATTTAATATTCAATTACTATGGTCCAGGCCTTTAGAGACAAAACTATCGTCATTCAACTATTAAATCACATTCTTTACTGGAAGTTATAGCTACACAATTTCTGTTTCTACCTCATCCTCAATAGTAGTTTCTCAATCATCATCATTCTCTTCGTGTTCGCCACGACTTTGCAGATTGTAATAAAACTGCAGCTCTACATTTTCCCTCCATCTTTCTCCAGAATGCTTCGAAAGCAGTCTCGAAACATCTTTCACTTCTTGTGCCTGAAGGACAATCCCTCTGTTATGGCTTCTGGCTTTACGTGAGTCATATCAAAATCAGGTTTTGTGACACGTTTGTGTTCGCAAATGTCAGTTTTGTGGAAAACATCACCCAGACCAGAATGTTATTGTTCTTCTCGTTCTTTGTCAAAATTATCCAAAACAAATTATTATCAGAAAGTACAACAACATAAACCATTCTAATCACGGCAGGCAGGGGTACATTCTCCGACTAATGCACGTAGGTAAAGAGTACACACTTCGCAAAGCATCATGGAAGGTAAGATGGCGGAACAGGGTGCTCCTATTGGCTGATGTGGATGTGGCGGGTTTTGATTCTAGGCACCTCCTTGTTCATTTATTGCTGTGAAAATGAGCCGATCTCCTGTTAGTGAGAACACTATTCGTAATATGATTGAAGAAGGAGAAGACGACTTTTTGGTTATTATTGTTGTTATTATTATTATTACTATTATTATTATTTGTAGTATGTTATGTAAGTGTTATGTAAAAGAAGTTTGTATCGTATTCCGTAAGTACTGACATATAAACCAAACGAATGTAATAAGACTTGTGTTGTATTTTTGGCTCATTTGAAAATGTAAATTAATTATTTTTATTACAGATTTATTTTATGTTCAAAATGAATGGAATTTTCAATATAGCTTCATAATAAGTCGTACTATTCAATAAGTAGGTTCGCGATAGATTAAAAAAAATTTGTTCTACCAAAATTTTATTGCTAAACTCTGCTTTTGTTTTATTTTTAATTAATATTTTTGGGTTCTGGCTACCAAATGTTTACAAATGGTCATAAATGAACTGAGTAAGGCTTTATTCGAATAGGCCATCATAATAGTAAACAAATAACGAAAATTTCAAGTTTCTACCTATAATAACAGCTGAACTATGAGTGATCAAACAAAAGCTTCCAAAAAACGAAAACTGGCCTTGACGCTCAGCGGTAGGAAAACCGTAATAGCACGCGGTGCTCAAAGGGTTAACCCTGGAATGGTATGATACTTAAAACTTACATTATTGGTATGATGTCGTATTTTTTATGATCTTGAGAAAAACTTTTTTTTTGTAAGAAGGAAATGAAAAATCAAAATTTATTGAACATATTTTAATCTTACGTACTTTCAAGATCTAAAAATATATTTAATATAAAATAGTAGTTTGTTGAGGTACAATGACAAACACTGTTTAGTCGTCGACATCATCTGACAGTTATACCCCATTTAGACGTCTCGGTCGCGATCCCGATTATCTCTGATCTGGATAATGTTCAATCGCGATCAACGGCATTTGCCATTGGTACGTGTTTAGACGTCCATTCATGAAACAACAGGATAATCGAGTAAAACAGCATGACATCGCTAAGGTCTGCCAACTTTTGAATTCCAATTGTTATAGCAGAAATTTTAAGTAGTTTGTTTCCTCCCGTTTTGAAGTATTTCAGTTATTCTTTATACATAATTCAACCTGATAATGCATATTCTTAAATATATACAAATCCTGAGGAGACGTGTAGATAAGGCCTACCCTTGGAGTGGAAATAAAAATATTTTGAAATATTTATTAACAGGTCTAGGCTATTTATTACATAAATACTTCTTGTTCGTCCAGAGTTATTTGGCACTATCGGAATCCCTTCTATGTTTATGACAATAAATTTATATCTTTATTAATCATCTTCATCGACTTTCCCCAACGCTAATAATTTCTTTTTCAGCCTTTAAACACTGGTATGTTTGTTTCCATCCATCATTTCGTTTCTCTCAATTTTCATATATCTCTATCAACCAACATAAATACAACCATCATGGCCAACATTACGTACATCTCGCTTTCAAAACACAAGATAATACAAAATGGCCATCATTTCCACTGCCTACTTCACTCGCACAACAGGAGGATAGAACACACCGACGATCGCAATGGCCGCGAACGCGATTATCTCGTTGTGGGAACGGGATCGGGATGATCTTGTTGAATGGAAAGTTGATCGCGATAATGTTATCCTGTTGCGTTTAGACGTCCCAACTTAATCTGGATCGGCGCCTGATCGCGATCGCAACCGGGACGTCTAAACGGGGTATTAGGACCGTCCGAAAAATTTAAAAAAACATGCAATTACTAATATTTAATTTAAAAAAAAGAATTGTATGTTAAAACAGAGGTCTAATGATCAAAAAGTTCTGGTGTTAGCTTAAAAAAACAACTTACTTGCAATGATGTGATGTCTGGATTATGCTGCAGTTGATTCAGGCGCTGCAGTTCTTGCAGACTTCTCCGCGGTGCTCCGCGCAGAACGCAGTGTCGCACTTGCTGCAGTAGTTGGCTGTCATTCTTCGCTTTTCAGCTGGGCACATCTTACAAGTTGTTCTCTTTTTATCCACCCTAGGAAGAACTTGATCTGCTACTTCTTTTCGGCCAAGAACACTAAAAAACGTACTTCTTAGCTTCCTAGGAAGATTTCTTATTGTCAAGCGATGTTCCAGCCATGGAAAAACCAGCTGCTGATACAAGTGATTCATAAAAGATGTTCTTGTCATGTTTTTTTTTTTTTCTAGAACTCAAGACCCTGCTGAAAATTATAAGCGAGTTAACTCCTCCGATGTCGATCAAGTCATAAAAAATGCAGAGTGGCCATCTTTTTGTTTTCCTTGAGCACGTTTTGCCTGAAACCATTTGGTCAAGAGTATCTACTCCTCCTTTGGACTGGTTGTAATGGTCAATCATAACCGGTTTGCCATCTTTATTTACTCCCTCGTCTTGGTGCATTGTGGAAATAAGGCAAACTACCTTGTTTTTCTTAGCTTTGTACGATAGAAGTGTTGTCGTACTGCTGAAAAGGTATTTTGAATGACCAATGTCCCTGTTCTTTGTTGATCTCATACCGGTACTCAAAGGTATCTCTGGTTTGTTCAAGGGGATCGTTCCTAAAAGCGTCAGTTTATAAGGATCCTTGAGCAGTTCATCGGCCAACGGAACGGATGTGAACCAGTTGTCCATTGTTACGTTGCGGTTTGATCCGTGAAATGGAGCCGTTAACTTTTTCACATAGTAGTGGGAAAGAGGGCCTTGGACAGTTGTTTTGTTTCCCTAAGTATGGCTCAGCAACTAACATGTACTTAGAACACGCATCACAAACCATAACAATTTTTAAACCATACTTAGCTGTTTTTTTAGGCATATACATTTTGAATGCACATCTGCCTCGAAATGCAAGCAGCTGTTCATCAATGGTGAGATATGAGCCAGCCTTGTAATTGTCTATGGATGCTCTCATGAAAGCTTCCCAAAGATCCCTAATTGGTGCGAAGCGATCCGTCGCTACTCTCTCAGCTCGGGTAGTTTTGTCATCGAATCTGAGACAATCTAATAAAAATTGGAATCGCTTTTCACTAAAGCAAGCTCTGTAAACATAACACTTACAGAAGGATCAACCATTGTTGTTGTATTTAGGCTATTGTCCTTGTGGAGAGCAGAGAATATCAGAATGCCCAAGAGTGCCTTTATCTCTGTGGGAGAGGTTTGACTGAGAACTGAATTGTTTTGTAATGGGCTTGTTTTCTTACTATTTCTTCATTTGTATGAGTAACAATTAAGTTTACCATAGTGTCATCAAAGAATAACTGAAACGCATCCAAAGGGGTTAGAACTCTACCTTTAGGCCGTTGCCGGATATTTACGATATTTCTAGGGGCACTTCTTGTACTTATGGTTGTAGGATTTTCAGTCCAGCAATAGCCTTTTTTTCCTTTGATTATTTTTGTTGTTCGTTGTGGAGTCGAGCTGGCAGATCCTGAAGAGCCAGTAGTAGTAGCAAGACTATCAGGTCTTGGTTCAGCAGATACACTTGTAACAGACTTTGTCCCACAGCTACCAGAGGGACCAGGGGTGTGGAGAACTTCTGTAATCGCGCTGTGTGGGCCAACCACTCCTGATGTGTGCATTGAATCATTTTCATTTGTTGAATGACCACGATGTTTTCTCTTCAATTGTTCATGAAATTCATCATCTGAGGATGAGGGTTCATAGTCATCACTCCCAGAGTATGCTAAAATGTTATTATCTGGTTCACTTCCGCTATCTCCTTCATATTCGTCTGTATCAAAGCCGTCATCATTCAAAAGTTTGTCAATCTTCGTTGGTGACAAATCCATTTTACACTTAAAAATCGAGTAGAATAGCAAAAAAAAAAAAAAAAAAAGCGTAAAACTTGACAGGACCAAGTAAAGGATGCACAATATATAGCACTAATTTCCAACACACTAAGTCAACAACAACAACGAAAATTTGATACAAGAATGAAACTAAAACTGAAACACAACATTAAGTAAAATAGTTACACCATCGGTATGATATCGTAACATTCACGAACTGAAGTCAAGAACTCAAAAGCATGAGCTGCCAGCACGACGATTACACGTGCACTGACCTTGGGAGTTGAGTGGGTGAAGACATGGGGAGGGCCGGTACAGTCCGCGCAGAAACCAGTACTCTACAATCATATTTGTGTTTCGTTTCGTAAAAGTTACGACATCATACCATTATAGGGTTAATTTATTAGCAAGCGTGTGTCATTGTGTGAGTCTTTTGGTCTCATTTTATTCAACAATGTTTTAATTCTCGGGAGAGTTTCGTTTCATGTCTGATATGACGTGCTATTGTGACAGATTCTGGTTATTTAAGCAGCTATGAGTGCATACTACTGCTACTGCATAGCCTATCGAATTACCGTGTATAAGATGCTCACTTCTGATTATCGTGCATGTCTTGATAGGATGCAATTCTCTTTCTTCTTGTCATGTACATTTCTATTCTACCAGGGTTCATTTAAAATTGGTAAATTGTTAATGATTTTACTGGTCACTAATAGTGGGTAGGCCATGTATGATTGATATACTTGCCAAGTAGAACACTGAAGCTGCCTCAACCTCTTGAGGTAAAGTCGAGTAAGACAAGGATGTAGACTGTCACCCATCTTGTTTATTATAGAGCTGGATTGTATGTTGAAAGAGGGCGATGAACAGAAAAGGGGCATACAGTGGGGACTGAATAACCGATTGGAAGAACTAGTTTTTGCAGATGATCTCAGTCTCCTTGCAGAAAGTTTTCGAGACATGGAAATCAAACCGAACGACCTGAAAGTGGAAGCAAATGAAGTAGGCTTTAAAGATAAACAGCAAAAAGAGGAAATGCGTTTTAATCATTATAACAATTCTAGCCTGACTCTAGAGGGAGTGATCATTGAAAGGGTATATTAATTGGTAGCGCTGAATGAAGTTAGAACGTGTGATAAAATTCATTTATTGTTCACTTTAGACCATCCTCGCTTTTCATCAGTTTTAACAACTTTTAACCCCTTAGCTTATTGAAAATATATCATTTATGATATGCATACCTTTCGGGGAGTTGTTGGGAGTCGTTTCACAATCTCTTCATACTCAATAGCCATTGCTGCACCGCAATAATTGTTATTTCACGGAAAGAATGCAATTTTTCTTCACTTACGGACGCCATCTTTGACAGTCATGTGACACCCGAAAGTCGATCATGTGACTACGTTACCAACTTGAATAAAGAAATTCACCACACGCCTTCGCTACTAAGTTAGGCACTGTCTTGTGGAAAATTACTGCTAGTACTACAAGCGAGGGGGTCTGGGGCGTAAGCCCCAGGTTAGGTCTGTTTTTGTATGTAAAACATTAATAACATACAATTTATGTCCGCTACTAGGTTAGGTACTGCTTGGTCGAAAATTAATGCTAGTGCCACAAGCAAGGGGGTCTGGGGCGTAAGCCCCAGATTAGGTCTGTTTTTGTATGTAAAACATTATAAATACATAAATAAACACTGTAATTGAGTTCACTTAGTGATTTCATACATCACGTGCGAAATAGTACCAAACGTGTGGGGTTGACAATACTGACTCGGTGAGAAAGATGGGGGTGAGAACTTCGATTTCAACTATATAAGTCGTGTCGCTATTTGGGCGGGATGGTGGGTCTATGACAGCGGAGCAGTGAACATCTAATACTCAATCCTCTCCTGATATCCTCCCGACTATTAAATCGGGTAATTTCAGTTTTTAAAAATATTTATACAAAGGATGGTCTAAAGTGAACCGCTATACCTTATGAAACGATGAGAAATAAAACGGGGAGCGATGTTCTAATAGATATTTCCTACTCCGCTGTCTGTGACCCACCCAGCCATCTCAAATAGGATCACGACTTATACAGGGTCTTTCATATAAAATAAGAGCGCCAAGTGGCGGCGTTTTTAACCGCTGCTGCGGTCACCTTGGCCGAGCTTTTGGATCGCCAAGGCCCCCTGCTTTAAGCGTGTGTACAATCCTATATGATGCAGCGGCCTTGCTAGCGTGTGTTCAATGCTGAAACCTTACTTTAGTTAGTTAGTTATTGTTGATGAAACCGAAACCCATACTTGTGCTAATTTTGTGAGTGATTTATTCGGAGACCGTTCAAGATTCTCGCCAATGTAATCTAGCTCATCCTCTGTTAAAACTGTTCGTGTGCGGGCATGTTTTTTATTGAGCACCGAGCCAGTAGTGTCACACTTATTTACAATTACGTGAATCTGTGCTAGTGAAGGTGGCACTTCATCAGGAAATTGTTGAACGAATGCATCACCTACCCGCCGAACCGACTCGTACTTAAAATAAGTTTTACATAAAAAATACGATGTTGCAATGATAACTGTCTCACCATGTTAGCACTTGAGGTTTAGACTGGCGACTGAGCACCTGCACTCTTATTGCAAGGTCAAGTTTGGTAATGTCAATCTGTTATTTTTATACAGTCTATCGGAACTTAAAAAAAAAAACAGCCATCGTATGTACTATGTGCACGCTTTCAATACTATAGGGGTTTCGGGTTCATCAACAATAACTAACTAACTAAAGCATTGTACACATGTTAGCAAGGCCGCTGCATCATATAGGATTGTACACACGCTTAAAGCAGGGGGCCTTGGCGCGTCAAAAGCTCGGGCAAGGTGACCGCAGCAGCGGTTAACAAAGCCGCCGCTTGGCGTTCTTATTTTATATGAAAGGCCCTGTATAGCCAAAATTACAGCTGTGGCCGCCATGAGTCCTAATCAATCAACATCGGTTGCAGTCGTGAGTATTCGGGTCTCTTGTTAGCCCCACTGGTCCTCTGGTCTTGTCATCGAATCAGTACTGCCAACCTCGCCCTTACGCTACTATGTAACACGAAGAAGCGCCCAGTTCAGTCTCTAGTTAGGCTAGTGTGTGCAATGTTTCGCTCCTCTGTAATGATTTTTTTCCACAACTGAAATGAGTGTTTTTTTCTTTCATAGTGAAACTTATATACCTGTTCTGTGATTAATGCGTGCAATATTTGGTAGCGGTGAATGAAGATAGAACACGCGATAAAATTCTCTACAATACATCAATTAGCCAAACGCTGGGAAATAAATCAGGGAGCGATGTTTTAGTAGATATTCCCTCCTCCGATGTCTGTGACCCAACCAGTCATCCCAAATAGGTACACGACTTATATAGCGAATATTACAGCTGTCAGCGCCATTGTTCAAATCTATCGTTATCGAAACAGTACCTTGAGAGTACTGCCAACATCGTGCTTACGGTACTGTGAAAAACAGACCCGCCCAATTCAGTCGTTAGTGCGCATCATTCAAAGAGGTTGCTGCAGCTATTGCAACAACACAATTTAATAGCTAAATCACTAACATGCCCGAAATGCCAGCGTCAAGCCTAAGTTCGCTGGATAAAATATAACCTTGCTGTAACATGCAACAAGAGACTACCCGGACGTTCCAAAAGGTTTTGCAATTTCGTGATAAATATGTTTTATCATTTCAAATGATCTTGTCGACTTTGTCGTTATGGTTGGGGTCCATCGTTATGCGTTACGGACACGGAGACGGACGTGACGTCCTGCAGCCGCACGGGAAGTGACGTCATGCAGCTGCGCGGGAACGTGACGTCATGCTCACGCAGGGAGCGAGAAGCAGACACTAATGATTATTGGACTCTGTTGAAAGAGGCCTGGCGTCGAGCGACCTGGGGCTTTGAGCGAAGCGAACACAAGATTACAGGGTGACTTCTAAAGAGATACACAAGATGCCATATAAGAATACAGGGTGCCTCCTAAAGAGGTGTGCAGGATGTCAGAGCAAAAAATTAGTCAGTCAGTCTGAAATAAGAATACAGGGTGCCTCTTCTTATTTCAGACTGACTGTAATTTTTTGCTCTGACATCCTGCACACCTCTTTAGGAGGCACCTTGTATTCTTATATGGCATCTTGTGTATCTCTTTAGAAGTCAGAGCAAAGCATCGAACCAGTCCCAATATTCCATCCCTACTCTCACTCAAAATAGCCCCCCCCCCCTAATGTTCAGCCCGCCACTGCTCGCTCCCAGGTTCTACAACTCATCTCCCAACTCTCTACCGTTACACTAGTCTAGCCAGATCGAACACAGGCCTGCCTGGGGCAAAACCACTCCTTTTCAGAGAAATAACAACTCCGCAACAAGCTTCACGAAAACCCAAATTAAAATCGAAAATTACATTCTACAAACACCAAATTTAGTAAACTTCCCTCATTTCAGTTACTCTATACTTTAAACAGACACAGAAGGCATAGTCATGACTCCTTCATGGAGTAGGCTATTGTCTAATCATGTTCACCTCTCCTTCACCTTTACCATAAATTTCATAAACTCTATTTAAAAATCAGAAACTCGCCCCACAAATCTGTAAATCAGTATTCTTCCCTTATTTCAGATACACTATGCATTAAACAAACATATAAAGCATAGTCATGACCCCTTCATGGAGTAGGCTATTGTCTAAATCTGGACACTCATACTACATCCTTACACTAATTCAAATTTACGGCCAAATGATCCTTCTGACAGGGAGGCAAAGGTTTCCGCCGGCTTGCCTGGGATGATGGGCCACAAAACCGCTATCAAAAAGTACACAATTTACGCTTTATTCAACCAAACACATCTCTAATACAAGTACTAGAAACACATTTCTTCCCGTGACCCTTAAAGAGGTGCCCGCGCGGGAAGCCTAAGTTAATGGGTAATGCAGTCTGTTGAAAGAGTCCTGGGGCTTCGAGCAAAGCGAGAAGCCCTCCTGAGCCTTTCTAACATGTGTAGCATTTGTAGCATGCGTCATTTGAAATAATACAACGTCTAGTCTTTCAGACTGACTGCGTTTTTTTTCTTTCTTTCGGCTGAAATGAGTGTTTTTTTAATTTTATCTGCTGTGTATTTACTAAGCAATATATCACTCCACTGAAATAAAAAATTTTTTTTTCCCCCACAACTGTGGCTTTCACAATGGTTACAACCTAACGTGCCCAGATCAATGGTTTCCTATCAACCGTGCCCCGCTAGCTGCGCTCAGCCAAAGATACACTACCCCCGACCTTCTAACCTTCGTTTCGTCCAATCCATTGGTTTTTGGACAATGGTAGATCAATGGTTTTGTGTTAACCGTGCCCCGCTAGCTGTGCGCAGCCAAAGGCCGCACCTACCCCCGACCTTCTAACCTTTGTTTTGTCCAATCCATTGGTTTTTGACAATGGTTACAGCCTATTGCGCACAGATCAATGAGTTTTGACAATGCTTACAGCCCAACAAGTCCCGATGAATATTTTTTGATCAACAATGGTTTTGTATCTCACATGTTGGCAACAATGTGTGCGCCTTGCTGCGTGCCGCTAGAGTGCACCTAGTTGACAGTTGAACAAGATGAAAGCTCTGTCGAAACATGTCACCCGTTTTTAAAATAGCAAGAAATAAAAACACATATTTACGATCTTTAGCACTTATGAGATTCAGTAGTGACCAGGGTTCGTAATTTCAATACGTAATATCGCCCAGAAGAAGACACAAGGTATGTAAAAGTCACATTCATGCCTGCTGCAAGTGTATAATCCGCGTTCCACTTACATTCATAAATAATGATTAATTCTGCTACTTGGGAAGTATGGTTAGTCACGATGGGGGTGCTCTTAGAGATGTGGCAAGTCGTATACATAACGCAAAAGGAGCGTTTGCACAGTTGAGACAAATTTGGAGATCAACCCCATATCCGCATTAAAACAAAGCTTTGAATCTTCAATTCAAATGTCAAATCTGTATTACTGTATGGAAGTGAGACCTGGAAAGTTACCAAAGACATTACCAGAAGGCTACAAACTCATATAAACCATTGCCCGAGGTACATAATGTGAATATGGTGGCCAAAGATCATCTCGAATAAAGACCTTCTGGAGGCCACAAGCCTGAGTCCTGTACAGCAACAGATACAAAGAAGAAAATGGAAGTGGATTGGCCACACCCTGTGAAGACCTCAAGAAGGCATAGCAAGGCAGGCATTGAATTAGAATCTGCACGGTAGTCGCAGACAAGGCAGACCAAAGATCGCATGGAGGAGAATGATTGAGAGAAGGAGACAAGACATGGAGAGAGGTAAAAGTACTGGCAGGGGATAGAAGAAGCTGGAGATTGTTCGTTGAGGCCTTACATGTTCCACCTAGGAATTAAAGGAATTAGTCAAGTCAATAGTGGGTAGGACATCTCTGATGTCCGTAAAACAGTAGCTTATTGATTCGGAAGTCCACGTTATAAGTAATATTGTAAAGAGTTCGGATGTTTATTTGAATTGAGCAGACAAAATGTATAAGAGGGACTTTGTTGATAAATATTATATTAAGCTTTCTGGATCTATTTGCCGGGTAAAATACACAACTCGCGTCAGTACTTGCCAATGCAAAATCTTGTGAAATGTCTGTCACATTGTTTTATTACATTTCTAGTCACTTCCATTGAATGCTCAGGCTTCTGTATCCTGCTTGTTGGCCGGCCCCGTGGTGTTAGGCTAGCGCACCTGCCTCTTGCTTGGAGGCCCCGGGTTCGATTCCCGGCTCTGTCTGGGATTTTAGAAACTGACGTGAGGGCTGGAACGTGGTGCACTCAGCCTCGTTAGACGATTGAGTAGCCGACAGTGAGGCAGCGCCCCGGTCACGAAAACCAAAATTAACGGCCGAAGGGGACCCAATGCGCAGACACCCCAATATCTGCAGGCTAAATGGCTGGGCAGCGGTCGCTTGATAGGCCTGTAGTGCCAGGGGTTGATAATCCAAACTTAGTTTTCTTACAAGCGCAGAGCCATCATATAATCTAGCTAATAAATTCTTTTGATTAATTCTTCCCTTGATCAGAACCTAAAATTCTTGATTATTGAAAATACATAATTCACATACCTTTTTGGGAGTCATTAGGAATTGACAGTACTGTCAATTATTATCACTTTTCCTGGATTATGTATGGTGCAAGATTAGATTTGCAGTGAATCAAGGCGCCGCTTCTTGTGTGGAAAGTTGGGGGGGGGTGTAGAGTTCAGGCTTTACATACAAATACATGCCTAAATCTGGGGCTTTCACCTTGCTTGTCATTATTGTCCAGTCATCGGTCTAACCTAGTAGAGATGAAGGATTTTCTCCGGGCAGTGGTCTAACCCAGTAGCGACCAGTGGTTTTGTCCACTTAATTCAACAAAGTGTGCGGGCCGTGCTACGTTGTAATTATTGGTCTAGGCAAAACTAGCATTTTCTTGTTGCAAGAATCGGGCTATAGTACCATATGCGCGGGGATGGCAATACACTCGAATAATGGCAGACACTACAGTGAGGCCCTTGTTTATAGAACAGAACCTTGCTGGTGCCGTGTGGAGGCCCACTGCCTCTACCAGCAACTTGGCACCCAACTAGTTAACAGCTTTACACTTTAAACATATTTAATAATAATCATCATTACAGTAACATTGAATGAAGTATCACTTGTTGATAAAATTTTCTAATGTACTGAAATTAGCCAAAATACCTTTTCTAATATGAAGAATTCAGGGATTGTTTACTCCTCTGCAGTACATAACCCAGCTGCTAACCCTTATTTACATCACGACTTATCCAAGTGTGTCCGCTGTTACGGGCGTGAGTATTGTCAACCCCACGCTTATGGTACTACTTTGTATAAAAGCAATACTGTAGAACAAAATAGCACCCAGTTCACTTGACAGTGTGCAGAGTTTGAATCAGTTCACCATGAATTCTGCTAACGATGGTTACAGCCTAAAACGTTCAATCCAATGGTTTTTGACAATGGTTACAGCCTAACATGTCAACAGTGCCCCGCCGTGAAGGCCGCACCTCAACCCGACCATTGTAACCTTCATTTAGTCCAATCCATTTGGTTTTGATGATGGTTTTAGCCTGCGGGCCGTGTTAGCCATATGTATGCCCCTGGTTTTAGTCACGCACAGTGGGGTAGTCGTGGTGTATTTTGTATCCCACATTGGCAACTAGTGACATCAATGCCTGCGCCTCTATGTGTGCACTTTGGTGGCAGTTTAACATACTAAATACTCGGTCGAAAATGGCTGTCGTCGTTAAATGAGCAATAAGTAAAAACACATATTCACGTTAGCACATAGGCTTCCGGTGCGGAAGTGACTAAGGTTAGGAATTACAATTGATAGTGTCCACCCAACAGATGTACATTCATATCTTATCGAAATGATAGCAAATAAAGAGTGATGCTTCATTCAGAATTAGTGTACCTGCAAGAAGAGCTTGCCTAAACTCAACGATGCCCACAGACCAATATCAATCTGCGTAGTTTAATGCTCATTGCGGGGCTCCTGCTCACTGCAATCTTTAACCCTGCGGGCTCGCTGCGAGACACGGTCTACAGCTGTAATTCAAACGTCGAGTGCAAGGAAGCAGATTAGGGTGTAGGTTACTGTGTCCTGGCTCAGGTAAGACAGTACATACACGCTTGAACCGCAGTCACAGTTTAGCATGCCAAGCCTCCGACTGGGCAGACGGTCCATTGAGAACTCGGCCAGCAAGCCCAGTGTTCTGCCACTACCGAGCCCACCCGAATATTGCACAGTATTCTGTAGCAAGCTCTTATTGTGCGTATTCTAATAATCATTACTTCCATGAATTTCAGACGAGTTGCTGAAAACGCTGTCCTTCATTTTCTAAACGCACATTGCACCAACGTAGGAAGTTTTGGTACCCTCGCTGTAATTCATCCTCGCTTATATTTTGTATCAGTTCAGTTATTTTGTTCTCGAGAGCCTCCAGAATATGCATTCCTCTTGAGAACATAAGTTTCCAGTGGGAAAATGTTTTGTTCTATACGTAACCATGTTGACGGGATACGAGATAGGCTACAGTACTTCACCACAAGTCTTAACTCTCTCAACTAAGGTATCTTGCCAGTTGCATAATAAATGCTATTACAGCATCCGGTGCTTCCTGACCCGCTCTTGCGTAACCGGTAATTGCTAGTTATCTGGCGGTAACTCATCGCTCTCTGCCTGTCACAAGGTGCCGGCGAGGTTCCGCTCTATAGAGAAGGCCTCATTGTATACAAGTCGTGATCTAAAAAGGGATGGTGGGTTGGTTATAGATAGCCGAGGAGTAAATATACATTATTACATCATTTCCAGAATTTTCATAATTACAAAAGGTATTTTGGCTAATTTCAGAAGTGGAGAAAATTTTAACAGGACGTTCCGCTCGTGTAACCTATACTGTTATAGTCAAAACCACCTTAAATAAGTTACTAAAAACCAACATGGCCACCACATTTGGTGTTACCAACTTACATCATGTAACACGTATCACAAATGATCCAAACTAAGTAAAGGCCCTTTTACGGAAATACATTTTACATAAAGTTATGAAGCAGTCCTTGCTCAAGTTAGGGACATCTTGGTCATCAGTCCTCAACAGTCTAACTCTTAAGCAGTATTATGGTAGTGAAGTTAACTTTAATTACATATTCTAGATTGATTTTTAAAGCATCATATAAAATGTATAAGAACAGAAACATTAAGACTTACTCGAGGTTGTTCCAGTTTTGCCGGGGAGCTATAGATGAGCATGCACATTTCTTATAGGCTGCTTTTTTATAATTAGTCCAAAAATGCAGACCATTCTGTTTTAAGATGAGTGTTTAGGGAAGGATTTAGGAGTAGGAGAGAAATAGAATGGTAGGGTACATATTAGCTTATTATTTCTTTATTTTTGATAAGTGCTCATTTCTTGCATGTGTAGGCCTACATATATGGAGGCAGAATTGAGACAAGCTGTTGAAAACCTATTGGCAAATCCCTATTGAGATGCAAGAAGATGGCTGTTCCAATGCTTAGGCCTAAAACCATTCGAACTAGTCGTGTATTTTAGGGGCATAAGACTGTAATGACAACTTAAGATTTCATCTTGGAATGGTAGAATGTGGTTGTTGTTGGTTGATTTTGGGGCTTTGCGGCATCATGGTTATGTAGTTTTGTGTACTTGGGTGTGTGAAATTTGTCTGATAACCTGTGTTATTGTGATGGCTGTATTAGTGTGTGCATTTGTTATTCAGTTGAGGATCGGGAATGAGGGGGGCCATGACCTTCAATTAGGAACCATCCCAGCATTTGCTTGGAGTAGAAGTGGGGAAACCACTTCCAAGATGGCAGTGATGGGAATCGAACCCTCCTCTTCTTAGTTTTGCCTCACGAGGCCGAGTGTACCTTGTTCCATCCCTCAGACCAAAATTGAAATTTCTTGGCAGAGGCGGAAATCAAACCTGGACCAACTGCCAAAAATGCCAGCCGCACAGCACAAGTCGGTCGGTAGAATACTCTCCTGACCTCTCGTCACTTGGCACATTAAGAGCCACTTGCAGAAAGTTCACTGAATTCACTGACAAATTGATGAGTTAAATGCAGGCGTTGAAAGGCAAGCTTTATCGACGGTGTAATATCTCGAAAACCAACACAAAAAACAATTTTCTGTGGAGAGCTGAGATATTTGACTTGCGAGGGTGGAATATATGAGAGGGAATACGGTGTAAGCATTGAATTATTGAAGGCAGCGTTGTCGCGAATGCTGCTGGCTATGCTTACTATGTGTGTACGTCCTCCACACTTCCGCTCATTTCTAGATGATCATAATATTAATAGCATTATTATAATAGTGTTACTCAAATGGTTTCTAAAAAATCTAAGTGCTTAAAATTTTCAGTGCATATTCTAAAATAAAATAATAGCCCGTCTACAAGCAAAAATGTTCAAGGCAAAACGACATACATAATAGTGGTAACACTTCAGGAGTGATGAACCAAGTAGAATACTTACATTAGCCTAAATACCTTGCGTAATCATGAATAATAATTATTGTGGAAATTATGTCCTCGGGGTTAATAGAGTAAAAGATATTTGTCCATAGTACGGACACCCGTAGCGTCTGTACTCCAGGGGAGCGGCTACAAAAGGCGTCTGTTCTCCATGTTAGGAGCGGCCTAGTTCATACCTGGCAGTAGGTCATAAAATGCATTTGGGAGTGGCGACCCCATCTTAATAATAGCCTGGTGAAGCTACGATAGGCCCAGCAAGCCAGTAGTGGAAGAAAACAAATGCTTTCAAAAATGGAACGAGCCTCGGACATGATAGATATATTAGACGACGACACGGCTGTAAACATGGATTAAGATTGGAACTTTAAACATAAGAACGCTGACGGGGAAGGTGGAGGAGATAGTGGATATGATGGAAAGAAGGAAGTTGGATTTATTGGGATTGGCAGAAACAAAGTGGAAAGGGGAAGGAAGGAGAGAACTGAGAAAATGCTATAGACTATACTGGAGTGGGAATGAAGAGGGAAAGAGGAATGGAGTGGGAGTAGTAGCACGAGATGTTTTAAAAGAAGAAGTGAAGAGAATAAGTGATAGGATGATGAAAGTGAAAGTAGCACTGAGGGGAGAGACCATGGAAATAGTGCAAGTGTATGCTCCACAAGTACGCTGCGCCTCTGAAGAGAAGGAGGAGTTTGAAGAGGAAATGCAGAAGCATCTGGGAGGAAGGAATATGATTGTTATGGGGGATCTGAATGTCCGTGTAGGAAGAGAAAGACAAGGGTATGAGAGTGTGCTTGGACCAGAGGGTTGGGGCAGAAGAAGTGAGGACGGAAAGAGACTGTTGGACTTCTGTCAAAGGAACAGCCTGCTAGTTGGGAACTCCTGGTTCAAGAAAAGAGAGAGCCGCACAATCACATGGTACAGTGATGTCTTGACCAGGAAGTCGGTGGTAGACTATATCCCGTATGAGAGAGAGTTGAATAAAAACATCACAGACATCAAGGTCATACCATCGGAGAACTTGGATAGAGACCATCGATTGCTGGTAATGAACCTGAGAGGGACTAAGGAGAAGAAAGGGACTGAGAGCCAGGAAAGACGTATAAGGATATGGAAACTGAAAGGAGATAGAAGGGTCGAGTACCTCAAAATGTTAAAGAAAGGAATTCCAACAGATGAAGAAAGAGGGGTGGAAGAGGAATGGGCTAGATTTAAGAAGACACTAGTAGGTGCGGCAGAAGCAGTATGTGGGAGGACAAGTAGTAGGAAGAGGTGGAAGGAAACACCACGGTGGAATGAGAAGACGAAAGACATAGTAAGGGAAAAGAATAGACCCTTTAGGGGGTGGTATCAAAATAGGACGGTTGAGAAAAGGGAAGAGTACCAGAAAAGAAAGAAGGAGGCAAAGAGAGTAGTGGGTGAGGAGAGAAGAAAGTGGATGGAAGAGTAGACAAAGATGATGGAGGAGGATAGTGAAGGTACAAAAAAGGTCCTGTATGGGATGGTAAACGATAAGAGGCGGAAGGATCTGACGGATTATGTTAGACAGGTGAACAAAAGGGGACAAGAGATAGAAAATACGGAAGAACTGAAGAAAATGTGGATAGAATATTTTGAAGAACTTCTGAACCCAAATGGAAACCACGGCGAGGAGGAAGAAATCGGGGAAGAGGAAGATGGACTGCAAACAGAAAAGGACTTAACATGGAAAGAAGTGGAAGATGCAGTGAGGAAGATGAAAGGATGGAAGGCACCGGATGAGTTGAGTGTGGAGATGGTGAGAGCAGCAGGAGAGGTGGGGATACAATGGTTGTACCGAGTGATGAAGGCAGCATGGAAGGACAGGAAGAAAAAGGGAATAATTGTCCCAATCTTCAAGAAAGGTAAGTAGAACAGAATGCAGAAACTATCGGGGAATAACACTGATGAGTCATTGTGCAAACATAGTGTGGTTTGAAGCCATTTTTCAGTGTTGCCTAAGTAAACAAAAGTTTGGTGCTTTTCAGTCGGTCAACACGAATGTACCCAAATAGAGCTGGGTAATTTATTTCAGGATTAGGGCATAACCCAGCTCTATTTGGGTACATTTGTGTTGACCGACTGAAAAGCACCAAACTTTTGTCATGTGCAAAGATGTTTGAGAAAGTTTTGGAAAGGATAGAAGGAGGGATGAGGGAAGAACAACATGGCTTCAGAGCAGGAAGGTCCACAGTGGATTTGATTTTTGCTGTAAGACAGTTACAAGAACAGCACTATGAGTATGGAACAGATCTACTGATGGCCTTCTTGGACATTGAGAAAGCATATGACAGTGTATGCAGAAACAAAGTATGGAAGTCCCTGGAGGATAGAGGAGTAGAAAAATGGACTATACGGAGGATAAAGGAGATGTACAAGGGAAGCGTGAGCTGTGTGAAAGTGGGAGGAGAGAGATCAGACTGGTTGGAACAGAGAAACGGCATGAAACAAGGAAGTGCACTGTCACCGTTACTTTTCATTGTGGTGATGGATGACATAATGACCTGAGTGGCACAAGTAATTGGGGAAGGGAAGATGAAAGCAATGGTGTTTGCTGATGATTTGATGATTTGGGGAATCGAGGAGGAGGAAGTACAGGAGCAGTTGGACATGTGGGAAGGAATAATACAAGGATATGGGATGAAATTTAGCATAAATAAGAGTGAGATGGTGATCACAACAAGGAAGAAGGAAAGAACCACAACGGGAATAACAATTGGTGGGGAACACTGAAGAAAGTGGAGAGTTTCAAGTATTTGGGAAGCCTGATACAAGATAATGGAAGAAACGATAGAGAAATATATGAGCGGGCGAGACAGGCAGAAGCATTCCGGAGGAGTGTGAGAAGAATGTTATGGAGCAAGGATGTCCCTCAGAACTTCAAAAAGATCATATATCGGACGTACTATGTCCCTATCCTGACGTATGCCTCGGAGACCTGGGTTATGAAAGGAAGGGAGAAGAGCAAAATACAGGCCAGTGAGATGAGGTTCTTGAGAAGCAGTATTCGAGCTACAAAGATGGACAGAATAAGAAACGAGAGGACCAGAGAATTAATGAAGGAGGAACCATTACAGGATGGTATTGAGAAATCTAGTTGGGTACATTCGTGTTGACCGACTGAAAAGCACAAACTTTTGTTTACTTAGGCAACACTGAAAAATGGCTTCAAACCTCACAATGTTTGCACAATGACTCATCAGTGTTATTCCCCGATAGTTTCTGCACTGTTCTACTTACCTTTCTTGAAGATTGGGACAATTATGGGGATAATGGAGGCTGCAAATAATATATATATTTGCTCAATAAACCTCTTTTCCGATGTTACGATGACTTCACGAGTCAGGAATTTTGTAGAAAAATGGTCAGGAAAAGTCAGGAAAATTGACATTGAAAATTCTGTGGACACCATGTGATTGCTAGTTTGCTTTACTTTCACTGGTGGTTTGTTCCTTGGTAGGTATCGGAATGGGAGTAACTATTTGCGAGCCGTGTGGACGGAATATTGTCTATTTCCTCATGAAGGTTCTGTTTTGAGATTGGCGGTTTGCTTGGTCTGTTAGTTTCCATTAGTTTTATACGAGGGTAATTCCATAAGCCATGCCAACTATGTCATATCTTTCATACATATAGATCGTGTGTTAGCCATTTATATGGAGGGTTTAGCTGTCACCAATATGGTTCTGAAAATAACATTCTGGATGTTGGTACTGTATATGTTTGGAGAAGTGCAGCTATTAAAGTGATCGGCTCTTTTCTGATAGGCCACATACTCTTAGTTCTTGAACCTGGAAATTTAGGAAAATGCATAAACAACTGAGTTTAATAAATTTTGATTTCTGTTGTGCTAAATTGTGTATCATTGTGATGCCCCTAGGAGGTCATTGTCATGGTTTTTTTTTTTTTTTTTTTTCAGAAGAACAATGCCAACAAGAACAATGCCTAAGAATAACTTCAAAGAAGGGGATATAATTTTTGCGAAAGTCAGAGGTTATCCTGCGTGGCCAGCCAGGGTAAGTGAAAAAAGAATATTTCCATATCTTGGTCAATTGTGAACAGTAGTTGTTGTGGCAGTGCTTTTCCAGAAAAGTTCCAAGGTATGTTGACTGCTGATTCTGAAAACACTCTTTCTCCTCTGATCGCACTACATGTAGCAGTGGTTTCTGGCTTAAACTCACAAAACAAATTACTTGGTGGTGGTTTTTGCCTTGCCAGTGAGCTTCCGTGCTTTTTCTCCTGCTGGTGAGATGAAAATGTTTTGTGTGTAGCTTAAAAGGAAGGCTGACTTAATTCTTTCCTGTTCCAAGGCCATTGGGTCAATACTTCAGATTCTCTAATAAATGATCATTTTCGAGTTAATGCTTTTCAGCTCCGACCGATTCATTTTTTTTTAATTGTTCGAGCATCAGTCTGGTTTGTCTCCCTGTCATCTCTACATAGCTATCACACCTTACATCTGAGGCAATCTGTTTAACATATTAGGGGGCGTGGTGGCGCAGCGGTCAAGCTGTATGCCTCTCACCAAGGCGGACCGGGTTCGATTCCCGGTCACTGCATGTGAGATTTTCGATGTGAAATGCCATGTCCTGTGGTTCGGATTCCACGTAAAACGGAGGTCCCGTGGCTTATGATCGCGAGATTAACGGTCACGTTAAACTACAAGCTTCCTTTTTTTGTTTAACATATTCTAACTTTGGTCTACCCCTACAGTTCTTGTCCTCCACCCTTCTCTCCATAACTAAGTTTGCTATTCCTGGGTAGTGATGCAAAATACCCAGGTATTTATAAATCGGGGTAAATACCCAGGGTATATACTCGGGTAAATACCCAATTTGGGTAAATACCTGGGTATTTTAGATTTGTCATTAAAAATCCTGTGTCCTGGTAAGTTGAACCTTAAAAAAGGATACCGGCATGCAGACTATTCTACGTTAACTTTTTAGAAATGGAACAACATTAGATAGTTAATAAAATTAAATTTAATTAGAATTAGGACTTAAAAACATAATTAGAATTGGGAATTAGATCAGGAGATATAAACTAACAACTCCACTACACTGAAAATGTTATGTTAAGTACAGTAGGCATCAAAAAAAGAATAGAAAATGGGAGGGAAGTACAGTGTCAGTTTGAATTCCGGGTAGGATGAGCTGAGCACCGTTGCCAACCCATATGTTTACTGGCATACATCTTCACCCATTATAGAGCCCACATACTACAAAAACTTCCTGACATGCATTTATATTATTTAGAGTATGGATTAAAAAATTAATCTTTTTTTAATATTTAAAATTGAATGATAAATAACTTAAATCACTTTAATTAAGCTTTTTTTTTTTCGATGTCCTTTCTATTGAATATATTTTATTACCTTTTGAGTTTTGGCATACACATTTCAATTAATATGCATATAGCCTACTCTTATTACTACAAAAGTAGCTTTTCCCACCCACATCTTTGTTGCCCATTTCCAGTACCATAATAAAACTCAACCTTCTCAATATCTTGGTATGGTATTTATTAAAAATTTAAAACACAAAACAACCAAAAGGTTTTATCCAATATTTTACTTTAGTTTAAGGAAAAAACACACTTAAAGACAAGGTTACAGTACCAAGTCAACCCCTGGCACTATACAGCCCATGACGGGCTAAGGCCGACCAAGCGACAGCTGCCCAGCCATTTGGCCTGCAGATATTGGGGTGACGCGTGATCAGCGCGTCGGGTCCCCTCGGCTGTTAATCTTGATATTCGTGATCGGGGCGCTGTCTCACTGTCAGACAGCTACTCAATTGTCCTCACGAGGCTGAGTGCACCCCGTTCCAACCCTCACATCAGTTTTAAAAGCCGGAGATTGAACCCGGGGCCTCCGGGTGAGAGGCAGGCGCGCTACCCCAAGACCACGGGGCCGGCAGGTTACAGTACCGAAACATATAAATACCCAAAAATACCCGGACGTCCATTTTCCTTTTCTTTTAGTTTTGAAGGATCAACATTATTCCTGATTTCAATTTAAGGCAGGAAATACCTGTGTTTCAGTCCTTGTTTGTCCAACACATCATAAAGTGTTGTACAAAGCTCAAAAAAAAAAAAATGAAAATACCCTCATTTTGGGTATTTAAATGACCACTGGGTATATACCCGGGTAAATCCAATTCACCCCCCAGGGGCTCACATCTAGTGGGTTGTGGGTTGGCGACCACGGGGCCCCAGCTGAGTCCGGCATTGCTTCCACATACTTGTGCCGGCTCCTCTCTTTCTTCTTTCCTGTCGACCTCCCTTGGTCAACTCTTGTTCTCTTCCGACCCCGACGGTATTAGGGTATCCGAGGCCTAGGGAGTCTCTTCCTTTCCCGCCTTCATTGGCCCTTGTCTCATCTTTTCTGATTCCCTCCTTCTGCGAGGGGTCAGCCTTCTTTTTATTTTCCTTTTACCTCCTGCCTTGTGCTCAAGGCCCTTAAGGAGGCAGGGTGTATGTAGCCCCACCACTTCTGGTGCACCGTCGATAATGCTACACCCTCAGGGGCTCACGGCTGGTGAGTTCGGGCGTTGGCGACCCCGAGGGATTCCTGAGCTGGGTCCGTTTTCCCCTTTTTGTCCCTTCCCTTTGGGGCGGACCTTCTCCTCTCTCCCCTCTCCTCTCCCCTCCTCTTTTCCTTCTATTTCCTTTTCTCTTTAAGATTCCCGCACTTTTTTTGTTACTCGAATCACCGTGTATCTAAATTCCCTTTTACCATTTTTTTTAAAGGCATTTGATCTATGTTGCATTTTGTAAGTCTCTTCGATCTAAATTACATCTCGCGATTGTTTTCAACCTCAATTGCATTTTGTAAAGATTGACAATCTAAATTGCTTTTTAGTAAGTCTTTCAATGCAGACGTCAGGGCATTTTAGTAAGTCTTTTGAATTTCAATTGCATTTTGTAAGTATTTTCAACCAAACCCGCCTTTCGCACGAATTTTGAATCTAAATTGCATTTTGTTTGGTGGGCATTTTGCACATATTTTGATTCTCAATTGCATTTTGTGGGTATTTTGAATCTAAATTACATTTGTCAAGTATTTTCAATCTAAATTGCTTTTTGTAAGTATTGTCCATCCACATGAGTCGTTTGAATCTACCGTACATTTTGTAAGCATTTTCAATTTCAATTGCATTTTGTAAGTATTTTGAATTTCAATTGCACTTTGTGAATAATTTGGATTGGAACTGGGATATTTCAATCTGAATTGCATTGTGTATTTTCAATTTCAATTGCATTTTGTAAGTATTTTGAACCTCAATTGCATATTGTACGTAATTTCGATCTCATTTGCATTTTGTAAGTATTTTGAATTTCAGTTGCATTTTGTAAGTATTTCGGCGCTACTTTGCATTTTGTACGTATTTTGAATCTAGCCTACGTTTTGTGGGTATTTTTCCATGTATTCTTTTTCTGACTCTTTTCGTTCTAAATTCCCTTCTGTAAGACCATATTGTGAGTTGTTTCCATGTGAGTTCCTTTTTGTACGTATTTTCAGTCTTCGATAATTTTGTTCTGGTTTCCATTTCATTATCATTTTCGCTATCACCCAGATCATTAGGGGCCGATAACCTCGATGTTAGGCCCCTTAAAACAACAATTATCATCATCATCATCATCAAATCCAATTCATATTTTCCTTCCCACTGGGTATTTACCCGGCCCACATCACTATTCCTGGGTGTCTTAGTATGTGTCCTACCGACCTATCTCTTAGATTCATTAACAGTCGTCAGAAACATCTCTCCTCTCCCACTCATCTTAATACCTCTACATTTGTTACATTATCGACCCATCATTCTCCTTATTAGGTATACCACCAACATGGTGGACCTGTTGCAACAGTGGAAACTTATTTTTACATAAGTAAAAGTATTGATTTGGCGGAAAATTCAGGTTTTTAAAATTGCCATCATTCTCCTGTAACACCACATTTCAAATGCTTCTATTCTCTTCTTTACTGCTGTGCCCACGGTCTAAATTACACTATGCTCCAGATAAAGACTTTCTAATACGGTATCTGAATCTATATTTGATGGCAACAGATTTCTTTTCTCTAGAAATTCTTTCCTTGCCTGAGCCAACTTGCTTTTTATATCCTCTTTGCTCTATCCATCACTGCTTATTTTGCTTTCCATGTAGCAGAAGTCTTCTTCCTTTAGCTTTTCACCTGCCAATTTAATGTCACTGGAGCTCGAGCCAGCCAGGAAGGCGATGCGCAGATCACAACGCTACCATTACGTCATGCCTCACTTCCATCCCACCAATCATAGTCAGTCTGTCTTGAGAATCTGAGCTAGTGTGTTGTCAGGAAAGCTAAGTGTAAAGCAGCGTGAAGGAGACAAGCTCGTTGAGGTAAGCGACGGTGTTGTCATACCGCAGGAACTCCTGGCAGCAGCCTGCGGTGTGGGAACTCGGACATGGTGGACCTGTTGGAACAGTGGAAACGTATCTCTTTCTCTCTTTGCGCAAATCCCACAGAGCCGGCCGCCTTCCGGGCTGAAGCGAGCTCTAGCGGTTTATGATTCCTTTGGGCTGTATCCCCAATATTTTTCTTTTATATCTATTGATCTTCATCATGAATTCTATTCTCAAGATGGAGTTCATTCAAATCCTCTGGTGAATTGGCCAAGATGACAATGTCATCACCAAACTTCAGAGTTGAAATTATCTCACCTGGGATCTTTACTCCTACTTTAATTTTTCTAATTTCTTTCATTGCTTGTTCAATATACAATTAGATTGAAGAGTATGAGTAAGTAGCAGCCTTGTCTCACATCTTTCTGAATACTATACACTATCCATGGAGTCTGCGCTGAGGAGTGGGTCAGAAAGAGTAGGGAGTGGGCACAACCTTGTCTTCGTATTGGTGAATACTGAGCATGGCAAACCATAAGGGTGGGTAAGTGTTGTGATCACAGTGTATGAGAACCTTTTCGCACATGGTGGTAAAATTGTATCTGAGTGTGTTGCAGAAACCTCTGCTCTTACAAGAGTTCGGAAAACTTTATATATGCTATATATAAGATATTGAAGGAAGTGAAAATGTCACAAGAGGGGGGCAGGAATCTTCATTTTGATACATTGGGTAAATACATCAAAATGAAAGCCCTCCATTTGCAGATTTTGATGGATTTACATCGTCTGCCTTCTTTTCTACTAGGGAAGGTTGTACGGTTATAATTCTATAAACTGTTACTTTTGAATTGTATTCTAATCTATGAAAGGACAATACTTAATTCGCTGTTTTATGTTAGCGTGTTCATATTTGTTATTGTTTACTGAAAATATGGGCGTAGAATTGTCACGATTCTGTGGCTTCGTAAAACTATTATTATCTTTACTATCATTATTATTGTAACTATGTATTTCTGTCTTATTACCCTTTATTATTCCATTCCTTTAGGGTCATAAATGAGGTGAGTTTCTATGAATAGGAGGGGCACCGATGGGGACTACTGATTATGATTGTTTTGTACTTAAGTAATATTGACCAGCAAACCGTACCAGCCTATTTATCTTCATTATATTATTATTTATAGTGTTTACCCTGTTTTGTAAAGATGCATTGAGCTGTATATACCTGAAGAATATCTTCCTGGAAATTCCCAGGTTTTCAAGTTCCCTGATCTGCGCATGCCTAATCGAATTTTAAGTTGTAATGAGTACTAAAGGTTAAGTTTAAGTTTGATATTGTTACCTCAACGGAATCTGCAGCGGAGAAGATGGACTTCGGAACGGTGGAGATTGCGGAAGAGGCAACCCAGTACTCAGGGAATAGTAAGAGTACAGCATCAATCGGCAGCGTCTGTTTCCCAGGTTAGGGGCGGCTGCAAGGGCGTCTGTTTCCCATGTTAGGGGCGGCCTGTATAATAGCTGGCAGTAGCTTCATAAAATGCCTTTGGGAGTGGCGACCCCATCGTAATAATAGCCTAAAATGGAAATGGCACTTCGAATGAATCGGAAAAGGTTAGGGCGTACCCTGCAGGCGACGCGCAGTTCTTTTGGTACTGGGGGAACTGTGAGAAATGGGCGACCGGTAACCGAAATGAAAGTGGGAATCATGAATGTCATGACCCTGACAGGCAAGGTGGAGGAGGTGGTAGACTTCATGGAGAGGGAGAATGTTGGATTGATGGGGCTGAGTGAAGTGAAATGGAAAGGTAAAGGAAGGAAGAAATTGAGGAAAGGATATACATTATACTGGAGTGGTGGCAAAGAGGCCAAAAATGGCGTGGGACTGATAACCTCGAAACAACTGGAGGAGTATGTTGAAGTGGTCGAGTGTGTGAGTGACAGAATAATGAAAATTAGAATGAAGATGAAAAATGACGTGATGGACTTCATACAAGTGTATGCACCACAGACTGGAAACAGAGAAGAAGATATTGAAGTATTCCTGGAGGATGTAGAAAGAGTAATTTCAGATGTAGAAGTGGTGATCATGGGAGATATGAATGCACAAGTCGGAAACGAGAGACAAGGAAAGGAAGAAGTCATTGGACCATATGGATATGGGGAAAAAGAACCGGGAAGGAGAGGAACTTGTAAACTTTTGTGAAAGGAATGGACTGATAGTGGGTAATTCATGGTTTCGGAAGAAAAACAGCAGGAAAATTACGAGATATGGTTGGGGCGATAGAAGAACAAAATCAGTAATTGACTACTTTCTGGTGGAAAGGACTAATCGCAGAAAGCTGATAGATGTGACAGCTTTACCAGGAGAAGCATTTGATGGGGACCATAGAGTTGTGGTGGCAAAATTTAGATGGGAAAAATTGGAAAACCTAAAGGAGATCAGAGAAAGTAAAATAAAAGTATGGAAATTGAAAGACAAAACCGTACAGGAAAATTTTCAGGAGAGATTGAAGCAACAAATCCCAGTTACTGAAGTGGAAAACATAGAAGAGGAATGGTCTCACTTTAAAAAGGCATTTGTTGGTGCAGCAGAGAGTGCTTGTGGTAGGACGTCAACAAGAGTGAAAGAGAAGGAGACACCATGGTGGAATGAGGAAGTGAGGAAAGCAGTGAAAGAAAAGAAGTATGCATGGAAAGAATGGAACCGAGATCAAACAGAAGAAAGCAAAAGGAAGTATCACGACAGCAAACGGAGGTGTAAGAAAGTGGTAGGAGAAGAAAAGAAGAAAAGTTGGGAAGAATTTACACGAAGAATGGAAACAGATGTAAGTGGCAGTAAAAGGATGCTGTATGGGCTTCTAAGAAGTAAGAGGAAAGAAAGAGTTACTACAAAGCTAGTGAAAAAGGAAGATGGAGAGTTGTTAACACACCCAGAAGAGATAAAGGGACGATGGAAGGAGTATTTCGATAAGCTTTTGAATGTGAGCAATGGTACTGGTGAGATGGAAGTGACACAACCTGACGACTCTATAACAGAAGATGATATAACAATGCTGGAGGTGGAATTAGCAGTACAGAAAATGAAGATGGGAAAAGCAACAGGGGTGGATGAAGTCAGTGTAGAAATGATAAAGGCTGCTGGACCTGTTGGTATGCAATGGCTGTATCGACTGCTAAAGTGTGTGTGGAAATGGAAATGTGTACCAGAAGACTGGAAGAAAGGGCTAATAATACCAGTGTTTAAGAAGGGGGACAAGAAGGTGTGTGATAACTATAGAGGGATCACCCTCATATCACAGATAGTAAAAATACTGGAAAGGATATTAGAAAGAAGAATGAGAAGAAAGGTGGAAGGAGAGTTGCAAGAGGAACAGTATGGCTTCAGGAGTGGAAGATCCACAGTGGACCCAATCTTTAGCTTGAGGCAGGTGATGGAAAAGAACTGGGAATATGGAGAGGATTTGATCATGACTTTCATAGATCTAGAAAAGGCATATGATAGTGTCCCCAGAGAGAAGGTATGGGAAACCATGGTTAAGAAGAGACTGGGAAGAGAAATTTTGGAAATGGTGCAAGCAATGTACAACAACTGTGTTAGCAGGGTACTGACCCCAGTTGGAAAGACAGATTGGTTTACGAACAAGACTGGACTAAGACAGGGGAGTGTGCTGTCACCTCTCTTGTTCATAATGGTGATGGATGAAATAGTAAAGGAAACAAAGGAAGCATATGAACATAAAGAAATGAAGTTACTGTTATTTGCAGATGATATTGTGGTCTGGGGAAGGAACACCGAAGAAGTGCAAAAACAACTAGATGCACTGAACGAAAATATTCAGAAGTATGGCCTGAAAATCAGTATAGAGAAAAGCAAGACCATGGTGATGACAAGAGGGGAAAGACAAGGAAAGGGCACTGTGAAAATTGGAAGTCAGAGTTTGGAAATTGTGGACACATTCAAATACCTAGGAAGTGAATTGATGCAAACTGGTAGGTTGGACATGGAGATTGGCAGGAGGGTACAGCAGAGCAATGCATTCTATCAAAGTGTAAGAAAACTTGTTTGGGATAAGGAAGTACCAAGGAAAAGCAAGGAGGTAATGTATAAAGTGTATTATGTACCCATATTAACTTATGCAGCTGAGACTTGGACCCTGACAAGCAGGCAAGAGAGTAGAATCCAAGCCAGTGAAATGAAATTCCTAAGAAGTATGATAGGAAAGACAAGGAAAGACAGAGTGAGGAATGAAGATGTTAGGAAGGAAGTTGGGATGGGAAAACTAAATGAGAGAATTGAGAAGAATAAACTAAGGTGGTTTGGACATGTAAAGAGGATGGAGGAAAATAGAATACCAAGACAGATGCTGGAGGCGAAGTGCAAGGGTAAGAGACCAAGAGGAAGACCTAGAACAAGGTGGATGGATCCAGTGAAGAACGGCGTAAGAAAAAGAAATCTGGACTGGGACAAGATCGTGGAAGAAGAATGGTGGAAGGAAAGAGGAAAGTGGAGAAGTGCCATAAATACCCCGACCCGGCAGGAGCTGGATAAGGGGAAATGATGATGATGATGATGATTGTCAGGGATGGAAATCAGATGTATTCATCATCATCATCATCTTGTGCAGTTTCCAGCCCCAGGCTGGGTCTGTTTGGAACATAAGCCTCGCCACTTAGTCCTTTTTTCCCATCACCTCTCCACTGTCACTCTGGTCCAGTCCTCGCCTCGCTTCTTGACACATTCCTCCACTCCTTTCAGCCATCTATCTCTTGGTCTTCCCCTTGGTCGTTTCTTCTGCATCTGCATCTCATGTATCCTCTTGGGAATCCTCTTCTCATCCATTCTCTTTAAGTGTCCATACCACCTCAGTCTTGATGTCTCAATCCTACCTTGCAAGGGCTCCTCTTTCACTATTTCCCTGACCTTTTCATTCCTCACCCTGTCTCTTCTTGTTACTCCGATCCTACTTCGCAGGAACTTCATTTCACCTGCCTGTATTCTGCTTATGTCTCTTTTCTTCATTGTCCACGTTTCTGAAGCATAGGTCAGTATCGGGATATAGTAGCTTCTGTATAACAATTCCTTGCTTTTTTGTGGGACATCTTTGTTCCACACTAAGCTCCTAATGCTTCTCAGAAATGATTCTGCCTGTCTGCCACGTTCCGTAATCTCTTTGTCATTTCTCCCATTTTCCTCCACTATACTTCCCAAGTACTTGACTTTCCACCTTCTTCAGCTGTCCACCTCCAAGTGTTATCCCACTCATTGGTCTGCCCTTTTTCCTGGTCGTTAACAGGATCTCACATTTACTGATGTTGAACTTCCATTCGTACTCTCCCACTGTTTCTTCCCAAGCCTTCAGTTGCTCCTGAATTTCCTCCTCCTTGTTTCCCCAGACCATGAGATCATCTGCAAACACCATTGCTATCATCTTATCTTCTCCTATCTTTCCTGCTATCCGTGTCATTACCTCGTCCATAACCACAATAAAGAGAAGGGGTGACAGCGCACTACCCTGTTTCAGGCCACTCATTTGTCTGAACCAGTCTGTTCTTTCCCCTCCAACTTTCACACAACTCACACTTCCACAATACATCTCCTTTACTCTGCCTACAGTCCCTTTTTCCACTCCCATGTTTTCCATTGCTTCCCAAACCTTCTTCCTACACACACTATCATAGGCCTTTTCGATGTCCAGGAAGGCCATCAACAGATCCTCTCCAAATTCGTAGTGGTGTTCCTGGAGCTGTCTCACTGAAAATATGAGATCCACTGTTGATCTCCCAGGTCTGAATCCATACTGCTCCTCTCTCAATTTTCTCTCCACTTTGGCTCGTATTCTACTTTCTAATATCTTTTCATATATTTTGGCACATTGTGGTATGAGTGTGACTCCCCTGTAATTTCTGCACTCCTTTCTGTTTCCTTTCTTAAATATTGGGACAATTAATCCTTTCTTCCAATCTTCAGGGGTCTTTTTCTCCTTCCATATTACCCTCATCACACGGTACAGCCACTGTTTCCCAACCTCCTCTGCTGCCTTCACCATTTCAACACTCACTTCATCCACACCTGGTGCCCTTCCTCCTTTCATCTTGTCTATAGCCATCTCCAGTTCCCTCCAAGTCAGGTCCTCTTCCATTCCTGTGTTGTCTTCTCCATCTTCCAATACATTGTCTTCCTCCCTATGACCATTTGGATTCAGTAAATCCTCAAAGTACTCTTTCCACACTGTCTTGAGTGTCTCTTTGTTGTGTACCTCATTTCCGTTTTTGTCCACCATTACCACATCCTCTTGCAGACCTCTTCTCTTACTTTTGACCATCCCATAAAGTACTTTCTTATTTCCTCTGCTGTCTTCCTCCATCATCTCTGCCCACTTTACCATCCACTTCTTCCTCTCCTGCGACAATCTTGTTTGCTTCTTTCTTCTTCATCTTATAATCTTCCCTTGCCAGATCAGTTCTTACCTGGAACCACACTCTGAAAGCCTTGTTTTTCCTTCCCACAGCTTCTTTTACTCTCTCATTCCACCATGGTGTCTCTTTACACCGCTTTCTGTTGCTTGTTCTTCCACATACTGCCACTGCAGCTTCCACCATTGTGTTTTTGAATTGCTTCCATTCCTCTTCCCCTGTTTTAGGATTGTCTGTTGGCATCCTTTCCCTTATTATCCTCTGGAATTCTTCCTTGACTTCCTTTTCCTTGAGTTTCCATACTTTGATTCTCCTTTCCTGGTACTCTGTCCTCTCGCTGTCCTTAACAACTCCCAGGTTCATAACAAGTATTCTGTGGTCGCTATCTAAGGCCTCTGATGGTATTACCTTTATATCTCTGACACTTCTCTTCATTTCCCAGTCGTACAGCATGTAATCTACCAAAGATTTCTTTGTTAAATCATTGCTGTACCACGTTACCTTGTGGCTTTCTTTCTTCCTGAACCAGGAGTTGCCTACCACTAAACAGTTTCTCTTTCAAAAATCCAGCAACTTTCTCCCTTCTTCATTCCTGCTGCCCCATCCTTCTGCTCCCATTACATTTTCATATCCTTGCCTTTCACTTCCTACATGTGCATTCAAATCTCCCATGACAGTGATGCTCTGACCATTCAACTGCTGTTGTAGCTCCTCCTCAAAGTCTTCCTTCTCTTGAGCTGTACATCCAACTTGAGGGGCATATACCTAGGCTATCTCCAGGCTTCTTCCCTTTACAGTTACTCTGATCTTCATGATCCTGTAACTTATCCCCTTTACCTCTTCCTTCATTCCACCTCTCACAACTACTCCCACTCCGCTGCTCCTTCCTTCACTATTCCCACTCCAGTACAACCGGTACCCTTTCCTCAGTTCTCTGCGACCTTCTCCTTTCCATCTTGTTTCTGCCAAGCCCAGTACATCCAGCTTTCTTCTCTCCATCACATCTACAATCTCCTCCACCTTTTCTGTCAGTGTCGGAATGTTTAATGTCCCAACTCGTAGTCCATTAGCATATCCGGGTCGTCGTCGTTTGCATCCGTCCTTTCCGAGGCCTGTTCCTGTTTTGAAAGCAAATATGATATCCACTACTGGCTTGCTAGGCCTATCGTAGCTTCACCAGAGCCCCGTCAGCCGTCACTTTTCAGGGTTCTCATAGAGCCTTCACAGCTACCGTAGCGGTCCCGGGGCACACAAAGTCCCCACTGTACTTCACCCCTACAGGCAATCCCCTACTTCATGCCGTTGCCCGTCTCCCATCACGTGGAGGAGGGGTTGGACTTGTGGGAGACAATCAGATGTATTGTGTTTCTCTAATATTCATACTACCTCTCCATTTTCTGTTAATCAGTATTTTCATTATCTTTTTGACCTAAGATTTCTATTTTACAGGTGGACGGTCTGGCGGGTGGCACACCAAACAAGATTAAATACAATGTGTTTTTCTTCGGTACCTCTGAAACGTATGTATTTCTTTGAATTTTGCTGTTGAATTTGAGTCATCTAAAGCTTCAGTGGTCACTCCCCTATAATGAAACAATGTTTTATGTTTTTAGGGCTGTGTGCAAAGCAGAGGATTTGTTCCCGTATTCTGAATATAAGGAGAAGTATGGTAAACCAAACAAGAGGAAGAGATTTAATGAAGCTTTGGCAGAAATTGAAAGTCTGCCACCCATATCTGTACCAGAGCCTAATGGGGTGAGTATCATCTTATGCATTCTAATATTGTTCCTTACACTTCTCTTCAGTGTTAAATAGAGTGTTTTCTGGCGGCTTCGGTGGCGTAGTTGGTAGCATGCTGGGCTTCTATGCCCATGATCGCAGGTTCAAACCCGGTCGAAGTCGTCGGATTTTTTAAGAGTGTTATACATTCCTCAGTATGCCTTCCTTGGGAGGGAAAGTAATGCCAGCGGGCCCATGTCATAGATTTATGGCATGTAAAAGAACCTTCCACTAACTTCAATTGTGTGAAGCTAAATTTCTAGGTTAGATTTGATTAACGCTTTATTAAGTTCCAACGTTCACCACTAGGTGCCAGTTGCAATGTCATCTAGTAGCGAAATTCGCAGCTAAGTGTTGTTGACAGTAGCATTTGGTGGCAAAAGTAGGAAGTACTTGAAATTGATCATCTGCAGTCCTTACCTGATTTACAGACAACACATACTAATACAGCCACCACAATTAACACCTGTTATCAGACCAGAGAATTAATGAAGGAGGAACCATTACAGGATGGTATAGAGAAATCTAAACTTAGATGGTATGGACATGTAAAACGAATGGAGGAGAAGAGGATACCCAGGAGAGTACACGAGACGAAGTGGGAAGGAAAGAGACCGAGAGGAAGACCGCGAGACAGGTGGCTGAAGGGGGTGGAAGAAAGCGTGAAGAAGAGAGGAGAAGACTGGACAAGGGTGGAGGCTGAGAGATGGTGGGAAGACAGAAGACGTTGGAGAGGCTTGTGTTCCAAACAGACCCGGCCAGTGGCTGGAAACTGTGCAAGATGAAGAAGATCAGATGGTTCTACACACACACACCCAAAGTACACGGGGCGATATGACCACGTTGTCGCAACCCTAAACTGAGGAACCAACCAGAGTATTTTCTGTTCACTCATTGAATTTCATGTCAATAGATTTTACCATTTCTCAGAAAAGCTACTCGCTGTTTTGAAGCAGATGCCCCTGATGTGTTCCTTGGGCGGAAGTATTCCCGATGTCACAACACAGTGGTTCCCGAAGTACTGTATGTTTGGGGCGACAAACAGACTGTAATGTCCTCTTCAAAACCTCCTCTTCAAAACCTCCTTGTCAAGCACTAAAGAATGTGGTTTAAGCACTTCATGTTTCTGTATTCAACGACACCTTCGTCAGCGTGTATTGGATTAAAATAATTTTAAAACTAAGTATACAAAGAGAAAAGAGAAAATGAATATCCTTACAAAAGAAAGGTCACAAAAAGAATTAAAAAACATCCAAACTGACCAAGTATTTTATATGTGCAAGACGTATGAAGCAATTTGGATATTGTCAAGCCATAATATAATGAATGGACACGTTGAGAAATAAAATAACCAACATTCATTAAACAGTGGGCAACAAATTGGAATATACAAATGTAAATTGTGACAGAATGTGCTGTCATTTTCTGTAATTTATATGCTCTGTCTGTTCTGTAGTCTCTAGACGCATATCTTCATATATTTTTTTCGAATCTTATACGATTAATAGAAAAACTTACCCTCATTCGAGCGTTACCATAAGAAAACAGTCAACTGCCACTCAAGGCAGAAATATGGAGTAATCTCAGTGGTGAGTTTAAACCCCTCAGTGGGGTCCAGCATGTTAACAGGTATGATGGGAAAGAAATCCAGCAAGCATGTCATCCCAGGCTTACAGAAAGCGGGAAGGAGAATAGCCGCTGGTTGCTGCTTACCTGACCATATAGATCAACTTCTGACAGTTCGGTCATGTAGACTTTCTATAGGCAAAATAAGTATGAAACCAACATGGCGGCCAAGCAAAGTTAAAATATTTCAATGGAATTTTCTCGCGAATTAATCATCCAAGCACAGTAAAACTTGGTATAAGATTGAATCTATTGGCATCTAATCTAATTGAATTATTTTAATAAATTCTGCACACATGAGGAAGTACTGAAAGGACCGTAAGGCTCACACAGTTCCTACCGAGAAGTTGACAAACTAATCGGTGGATTGAAGTGATTCTATGTGGTCTCAAAAGAAGAAGAATAACCTCAAGATGGCAGCTGTGCAAAATTATAAAATAAAGTTTTCTGTTTTTGTGTCCTAATCATGCGATTGAAGTGAACATTTGAATATTGAACCTACGCAATAATCTTCATCTATAATAACCCCTGGCACTACAGCCCATGAAGGATCTAGGCCTACCAAGCGACCGCTGCCCAACCATTTGGCCTGCAGATATTGGGGTGACGTGGGGTCAGCGCATCGGGTCCCCTCGGTCGTTAATTTTGGTTTCCGCGACTGGGGCGCTGCCTCACTGTCGGACAGCTACTCAATTGTCCTCATGAGGCTGAGTGCACCCCGTTCCAGTCCTTGCGTCAGTTTCTGAAATCCCTGATGGAGCGATAATCTTCATCTAATGGTACATAACTCTATGGCCTACTTACAGGCTCTTTCATATAAAGTAGGAACGGCAAGCGGCAGTTTTGTTATTCGCTGCTGTGGTGGCCTTGGCCGAGCTTGTGGAAAGCCACGGCCCCCTGCTTTAAGTGTGTGTACAATCCTGGAAGTGTCGTCCTTCCTGAGTTATACAGGCATTGTATCTGGTAACCACATTCTGGCTGACGCGACTGAGTTCTGCCACTGTAATGTTTCTGGTTTTTAATTTTAGTCTGAGAATGAGGTTTACATATCGATCAGCATTTATTGTTTCACGGAAAAATATGGGCCCTATAATTCTACGAGCACTTACTGCGCACCACCCTATCATTACATCATCATGTGGACAGACATGCAGCTAGTGGGGATTTTCTGCACACCAGTAGCGATTGTTTTGACTCTTTACATAGACACTTAAGTGTAGCCATGCCTCATTACTATAAAATGAAAGTTCTGGGTCAACATACCCATCGTGAACTGACTGAAGCAACCCGTTACAATACAGAACTCTAGCGAAGCTGTCAGGTCCTCTTTAATTGTTGGCAGGGGTGGGTTTGGCTTTTAACAGTTTTGTTGCTTTGTGGGCAGAAGATAGTGACACATTAGCTTGTACGGCAAGACGTGACGGGGATTTTGTTGGAGCTTTTCATCAAGCCTTTCCTCTGTTAAAATGGTTCGTCTCCTGCATGATTTCTTGTTAAGAATGGACTCGGTGGTGCGGAACTTCTTTAATAATTTACGTACCGTACTCCTATGGGAAGGGAGGATGCCAGGAAATTTGCGAATGAATTGAAAGTGGCACTGTGTATAAGAAGAATGCTTCGCATAGCACAACACAATGAATGCACGCTGTTCCACTGTATACAGTACATCACTCGTTAAACACACGATAACTTTTGTATTCCTACAGAAACTACACTATTTTAAAGCGAACACATTGATCACTATACCAGTACCACAGATGTTAATCTAAACTATCGCTGTGAAGTAATGGTTATCACTACCGTACTGCATTAGATCATCTTAGCCGTCATGACGGGATATATCTCTCGGCAAATGAGTCACCCGGCCGGGCTATCGCCTTCCGTGCATGTTCCCCTGATACTCGGAACAAACTAAAAAAAAGACCCTGTAGAAGGTATCCCTAAAATAAAACTCGGCTACAAATTAGTTGTATAGTTCTCAATGAATATATGGCTAGTTTGATGTGTCAACTATTTTTTTCCATGCAGAATATTGTAGGCCTAAGTTTAGAGCCTTCTGGAATATCTTTTTTCCCCCCCAAATGTTCCCTATGATAATACAAGTGTCCTAGAAGAATGTACATCCCGAAGACTTCAAATGATTCTATAGTTTCTTTGTTGGAATGTGAATGTATTGCATATATTGAATAGCATCTTGGCCAAATCCCTGGCAACCAAGTTGGGAAGTCCGAAGAGGATTACTGTAATTCCTCTTAATTGTTAGAAACTGTTGAGATAATTTCCATGAGTTTTGAAATGTTTAGAACGCATTATCATGTCCGTTCTTGATAAAATCAATATAAACAGTATGGAGACGGTGTCTGTAGAGCAAAGGCCTTATAGCACAGCACTGCTCCTACTCCTACTTTGGATTGCCATATAAACATTTGGACAGAGATTTGAGTATGATGTGGCCCTTTGTTCCAAATTGTTTCTAGGCATGGCACATATTCCTCTGTTTGCTAGTGAGTGTGTGTTGTAGATAGTGCAAGAATATCTAAACAGATTAATTTTACAACAGCAACTCTTTACGGGTTTTTAATTAGAATAGATCTTCACCTGAATATAGAATACCTCTGTTGTATTGCCTTGCTGGATCCACGGTGCTGTGCTCTAGGTTGCCCGATTGAAGGCAAAATATTCCTTGGAACGTTTGTAAGCTTACTAATTAGTAAATATTTCTTGCAAAATACTACTGGACATTTTGTGGTTGCATTTCTGTGAAATATTTATAAAGGTGAGGAAATCAGAGGAAATCATGATAGCTGGGATTGTAAGCAGCTATACAAGTGATGCTTTATCCCTGAGGAATGGGTACTCAGTACCATTGTTGAATGCTTCTGTAGATATGTGATACTTTCTAAGCTTCAATTTTTAAAATTATTTCTAAAAGAAATTTGGAATTATTTTTGCTCTCTTCAATACAAATTGTTGTGGATTTTTAAACTCTTTACAGGTTTCTAATTAGAATAGATATTCAGCTTAATGTATATAATACCTGTATCGTATTGCCTTATTTGATAAATGTGGCTTGCTCTTTGTTGCGAATGTTCTTGCCAGCTGTGCCCAAGGTTGCATGATTGAATCCAGGTGCAGGCAGTAGGCTTTTGAGGTGCTTAAATGCAAGGGAGGCATGTTATAAGATATACTGCCAAGTTGAAGATTCGCATCAGTGCAAAATTCGAGCATCACTAAAAAGAAAACCAAAAAAAACTAAGGTGCAGTAGTTAATGAAAGGAACGTTGAATACTTCACAATATTATATTATTACTTGCTGGTTACCCGTCCTTCATATGGGTAAAAGTGAATAAACTCTGAATCAAAAGCGAAAATTTAGGAACGTGGGTAAGGGTGAATGTATGCAACCTTCCTTGTTATGGCTAATTTATGCTTAGTGCAGAATTCTATCAATCGTTCACCTCTCTTATTTCGGACTCCCAGTCCAAACTGCCCAACAGTTGCTCCCTCTGATTCTTCCCCTACCGTTGCATTCATGTCCCCCATAATGATTACATTGTCTTCTGCTCTTGTTCCTTCTGTCAGGTGATTCAGATCTTCACACATCCTTTCAATTTCCTCATCATCTTCATTTGTATTTGGCATATATGTTTGAATTATAACAGTATTGTTTGTCTCCGTATTTAGCTCGACTAGAATTATCCTATCACTATGCTGCACATATCCCGCTACTCTGACTCCCACCCCCTTTCTTCTGAGCAGTCAGTCTTCTGACCCTGAGTAAATTATTCTGTAGTCATGTGACTAAAAGTCACCCGTGCCAGGCCATCTCATTTCAGAAATACAGAGAATATCTATTTTTAATCTCTTCATTTCTATTTTCAAGTTTTCCAGCTTCCCCACCTTTAATAATGTGTTAACATTCCATGTTCCTGTTTTCCTTATGCATTTCTGTTTCTTGTGTTTTGTTAATAATACCATTATTTCCTTTAGCTGCCCCTGCCCAGAGATCTGAATGGGGGGCTATTTTACCTCCGGAGAATTTAACCAAAGAGCTTTCCATCATGAGCTGCTGATTCTTGGGATATCCAGTCGGATCTTTAATCCAGTGGTTTCCCGTTGCCTTCTCCATTCTATGCTGTTAGCCATCTGTCGGCTCTTCTGCCTTTAGGAGCAGTTTCCCACCCCAAGGGCAAGAGAGTGCCCTTCTTCTCTCCGCTCATCCGCTCTCCTAAAAGACCGTTGGCACTTGATAGAAGGTGGTCTCCTTATTCCGGTAGAAGTTCTATGTCTGATATGTGCCTATTATATGGACACAAACCTTTTGCTCTATTAACCCGAGCACAGAGTTGCCTCCTCCACCAGCTACTCTGTACCGAAGGACGCCTTCTCCACTGCAGCTGCCGTTGAGGTCCTTACTCGTATCCCAGAGCTGGGCCCTCCATATTTATGACCCCTGGAGAGAGGTTGCCCCAACATTGTAAAGACCCCAGGAATTGGGCTATCTGTTGGTCCGCAAGTTCTATTGGTGGGTATTCGAACCAATCCTACTGACTTTAGGGGCCCCCTATTCACCCTCTAGAGGTTACAGGCTCCCCCGAGGCCATTATGATGGCAATCTTAATATTTGGTGTTCCTAACCCTTGTCGTCATTAGGGGCCGATAACCTAGACGTTGGGACCCCTAAAACAACAGTCATTGTCCTTGTCTGTTGTGTGAACAGTGTCCATCTGATCTATTTTCCCCACATAGCAGAGTGCTTCAATCTTCATTCCAAGTCAAGGATGCATTCAGCAGCTGAGCGTTGATAGCAGTGTTCACTCCACAACTAAGTTCGCTATTCCTGGGTGTTTTAGTACTGTATATGTCCTCTCATCTCCTCGGCCACTCGTCTCAATACCTCTACCCGTCTGATCTTCATCATTCTCTTGTAACGCCCCATTTCAATGCTTCTATTCCCCTCTTCTGCTAGATCCAGTCAGTTATAGTTGCATACAATATAATAATGCAAGTTATCAGACATGTTACACACTTAGTATAATTTTTCACAATTCCTGTTGGGCCCGCACACCTCACCTCACCTCCCTGCCTGTAATTGCCTGCCTCTCTCGACGTGTACGAGGGGTTCGTCTTATCAGAGGCTTTCTTTTTCCATATGTTATTGTAATTTTACTAGCGTGACTATTGAATAGCCTGTTCCCAACTGAAAGGTCTTGATTATGGCCAGTAGTATTTAGCGAATTAAGGACATGTTGCATGTTTTGTCTCAAACACTGATTGAATTATGAATTATAGCGCATTGGTGTCGCCTTGATATCACCCAGTCTTTTTTATTTAGGAGGACAATAACCAAGAATATTTACCTGCTTTGGAGAGCCTTCGGAGTCAGATTCGAAATAATGCTGAGGCAGAAGCTTGTGATTTACCCGTGGAGATTGGTGGATCAGATGTCATGGAACAGTCTGCGGATGAAAGTGCATATCCGGACCCAAATATGTAAGAATCTAATATCCTTAGATGACAGATTTTGGCATCTTATTATGTGTTGTTGAACTAAGAACATGTCTCCTATCAGGGAGAGTTAATTAGCAAAGGTATTAGAGGGCTCTTAATTCAAATATCATTCAGAGAGCTACATACAGGGTGGGTGTTCTATGCACACTGCCCCGAACTGGGTTATTTGACTTTGCCTAAACTAAAGACATAGGTTTTCTTTTCTAGGTGCAATAGTGGCAATAAGGCTAAATTTAAAGAATCAACATTTTGGCAAGGTTTAGTGTTCAATTTCCTGTCCATTCCTCTGACCCTACTCCACTGGTGTTCTTTTTTTATTTTTATGGAATACCGTATCTGAAAGATAGCTTTTACAGTTGCAATGCCAGCACCTCAATATTCCAAATGATATTATTTGTACCATTTGTGAATCCATTCAGCCACCTATCAGACAGGTCTGTGTGGAACATCACAAGGTGTCATTTCAAAACAGTACTTTTTTATTACCTTATTTAATATAAATGAGTCATGCTGGTCATCAGCCTAACTCTGTAAGGCAGTGCTGTCCAACTTTCTGGAGTGCTGGGGCACGTTTAACTAATGCCCAAAGAGGTGCGGCACTACCACTGTCATCTCAGCCAGTATTTGACAACACTTACTACATTTATTATTATTATTATTATTTCGGCAGATGATATTGTGGTCTGGGGAAGGAACACCGAAGAAGTGCAAAAACAACTAGATGCACTGAACGAAAATATTCAGAAGTATGGCCTGAAAATCAGTATAGAGAAAAGCATGACCATGGTGATGACAAGAGGGGAAAGACAAGGAAAGGGCACTGTGAAAATTGGAAGTCAGAGTTTGGAAATTGTGGACACGTTCAAATACCTTGGAAGTGAATTGATGCAAACTGGTAGGTTGGACATGGAGATTGGCAGGAGGGTACAGCAGAGCAATGCATTCTATCAAAGTGTAAGAAAACTTGTTTGGGATAAGGAAGTACCAAGGAAAAGCAAGGAGGTAATGTATAAAGTGTACTATGTACCCATATTAACTTATGCAGCTGAGACTTGGACCCTGACAAGCAGGCAAGAGAGTAGAATCCAAGCCAGTGAAATGAAATTCCTAAGAAGTATGATAGGAAAGACAAGGAAAGACAGAGTGAGGAATGAAGATGTTAGGAAGGAAGTTGGGATGGGAAAACTAAATGAGAGAATTGAGAAGAATAAACTAAGGTGGTTTGGACATGTAAAGAGGATGGAGGAAAATAGAATACCAAGACAGATGCTGGAGGCGAAGTGCAAGGGTAAGAGACCAAGAGGAAGACCTAGAACAAGGTGGATGGATTCAGTGAAGAACGGCGTAAGAAAAAGAAATCTGGACTGGGACAAGATCGTGGAAGAAGAATGGTGGAAGGAAAGAGGAAAGTGGAGAAGTGCCATAAATACCCCGACCCGGCAGGAGCTGGATAAGGGGAAATGATGATGATGATTATTATTTCGGCATTATCAATAAAATATGTAATACTACAAAATAATTACTTTAAAATGCCTTAGATGTATAACTTACATAATTAGTGTGAAGTTTGACACAGCATTATCGCTGCAAGTTCAGAAAATTCTGGTGCGTAGCTGGAACAAGCTGCTCTTAATGCCTCATCTAGATATGACTCTGTCAGGCTGGGTCGGTATTTATTCTTGATGATGTTCATAGATGAAAATGTGACCTCGCAAAGATCTGTCAAACCAAAACAAGAATACATTTTCAAAGCATCTCAATGGACCATGGGATACTTATTCCTGTCCACCAGAGACCAGAAATTGGTTGAAGTTGAATAACATTTCAGAGGTATATGTTCTTGAAGATTTAAAATTTCCATTCCTACTTCTTCCAAATTACAATTTTCGAAGATCTCGCACATCCCACCCCCAAGTTCAGTAATGCCCACTGAAGCGAATGGATTATTGATGAACATTATCACTGGTTCAAGTGCTGAAAACTGGCTAAACCTGTTAATAAATTCTGTGCATAAGATTTCAAGATGATTAGCAAAAGATGGAAGATCACAATCACCGACATTTACGGTTTCCATAATTGATTTCAAAGGAATTTCTTATGAAATATTCAATCCATAGCTTTTGTTTCCGCTGAAAAGCATTTACTGTGCTCACCATGTGCCATTGGGCCTTGCAGGCTGGATTTAGACAGCTCCTTAACCCGGTCCATGAGGCAATTATAATTGGCTTCATGGATAATTCTTGCCAGGCGCGTCCACGTCGCGGGGATGGGCAACGGTACTGTAATATACCATGGAACTACAGTACCGGCTAAGTTCTGGTGAGGACCCAGTCCTATGGGGGTATAACATAGGCCCCGTGCACAGGGTTACGTGCGAAGACCTCAACGGAATCTGCAGCGGAGAAGATGTACTTCGGAACGGTGGAGATTGCGGAAGAGGCAACCCAGTACTCAGGGAATAGTATGAGTACAGCATCAATCGGCAGCGTCTGTTTTCCAGGTTAGGGGCGGCTGCAAGGGCGTCTGTTTCCCATGTTAGGGGCGGCCTGTATAATAGCTGGCAGTAGCTTCATAAAATGCCTTTGGGAGTGGCGACCCCATCGTAATAATAGCCTAAAATGGAAATGGCACTTCAAATGATTCTGAGAAGGTTAGGGCGTACCCTGCAGGCGACGCGCAGTTCTTTTGGTACTGGGGTAACTGAGAGAAATAGGCGACCAGTAACCGAAATGAATGTGGGAATCATGAATGTCATGACCCTGACAGGCAAGGTGGAGGAGGTGGTAGACTTCTTGGAGAGGGAGAATGTTGGATTGATGGGGCTGAATGAAGTGAAATGGAAAGGTAAAGGAAGGAAGAAATTGAGGAAAGGATATACATTATACTGGAGTGGTGGCCAAGAGGCAAAAAATGGCGTGGGACTGATAACCTCGAAACAACTGGAGGAGTATGTTGAAGTGGTCGAGTGTGTGAGTGACAGAATAATGAAACGTAGAATGAAGATGAAAAATGACGTGATGGACTTCATAAGTGTATGCACCACAGACTGGAAACAGAGAAGAAGATATTGAAGTATTCCTGGAGGATGTAGAAAGAGTAATCTCAGATGTAGAAGTGGTGATCATGGGAGATATGAATGCACAAGTCGTAAATGAGAGACAAGGAAAGGAAGAAGTCATTGGACCATATGGATATGGGAAAAAGAACCGGGACGGAGAGGAACTTGTAAACTTTTGTGAAAGGAATGGACTGATAGTGGGTAATTCATGGTTTCGGAAGAAAAACAGCAGGAAAATTACGAGATATGGTTGGGGCGATAGAAGAACAAAATCAGTAATTGACTACTTTCTGGTGGAAAGGACTAATCGCAGAAAGCTGATAGATGTGACAGCTTTACCAGGAGAAGCATTTGATGGGGACCATAGAGCTGTGGTGGCAAAATTTAGATGGGAAAAATTGGAAAACCTAAAGGAGATCAGAGAAAGTAAAATAAAAGTATGGAAATTGAAAGACAAAACTGTACAGGAAGATTTTCAGGAGAGATTGAAGCAACAAATCCCAGTTACTGAAGTGGAAAACATAGAAGAGGAATGGTCCCACTTTAAAAAGGCATTTGTTGGTTCAGCAGAGAGTGCTTGTGGTAGGACGTCAACAAGAGTGAAAGAGAAGGAGACACCGTGGTGGAATGAGGAAGTGAGGAAAGCAGTGAAAGAAAAGAAGTCTGCATGGAAAGAATGGAACCGAGATCAAACAGAAGAAAGCAAAAGGAAGTATCACGACAGCAAACGGAGGTGTAAGAAAGTGGTAGGAGAAGAAAAGAAGAAAAGTTGGGGAGAATTTACACGAAGAATGGAAACAGATGTAAGTGGCAGTAAAAGGAAGCTGTATGGGCTTCTAAGAAGTAAGAGGAAAGAAAGAGTTACTACAAAGCTAGTGAAAAAGGAAGATGAAGAGTTGTTAACACACCCAGAAGAGATAAAGGGACGATGGAAGGAGTATTTCGATAAGCTATTGAATGTGAGCAATTGTACTGGTGAGATGGAAGTGACACAACCTGACGACTCTATAACAGAAGATGATATAACAATGCTGGAGGTGGAATTAGCAGTACAGAAAATGAAGATGGGAAAAGCAACAGGGGTGGATGAAATCAGTGTAGAAATGATAAAGGCTGCTGGACCTGTTGGTATGCAATGGCTGTATCGACTGCTAAAGTGTGTGTGGAAACGGAAATGTGTACCAGAAGACTGGGAGAAAGGGCTAATACCAGTGTTTAAGAAAGGGGAAAAGAAAGTGTGTGATAACTATAGAGGGATCACCCTCATATCACAGATAGTAAAAATACTGGAAAGGATATTAGAAAGAAGAATGAGAAGAAAGGTGGAAGGAGAGTGGAAGATCCACAGTGGACCCAATCTTTAGCTTGAGGCAGGTGATGGAAAAGAACTGGGAATATGGAGAGGATTTGATCATGACTTTCATAGATCTAGAAAGGGCATATGATAGTGTCCCCAGAGAGAAGGTATGGGAAACCATGGTTAAGAAGAGACTGGGAAGAGAAATGTTGGAAATGGTGCAAGCAATGTACAACAACTGTGTTAGCAGGGTACTGACCCCAGTTGGAAAGACCGATTGGTTTAGGAACAAGACTGGACTAAGACAGGGGAGTGTGCTGTCACCTCTCTTGTTCATAATGGTGATGGATGAAATTGTAAAGGAAACAAAGGAAGCATATGGACATAAAGAAATGAAGTTACTGTTATTTGCAGATGATATTGTGGTCTGGGGAAGGAACACCGAAGAAGTGCAAAAACAACTAGATGCACTGAACAAAAATATTCAGAAGTACGGCCTGAAAATCAGTATAGAGAAAAGCAAGACCATGGTGATGATAAGAGGGAAAAGACAAGGAAAGGGCACTGTGAAAATTGGAAGCCAGAGTTTGGAAATTGTGGACATGTTCAAATACCTAGGAAGTGAATTGATGCAAACTGGTAGGTTGGACATGGAGATTGGCAGGAGAGTACAGCAGAGCAATGCATTCTATCAAAGTGTAAGAAAACTTGTTTGGGATAAGGAAGTTCCAAGGAAAAGCAAGGCGGTAATGTATAAAGTGTACTATGTTCCCATATTAACTTATGCAGCCGAGACTTGGACCCTGACAAGCAGGCAAGAGAGTAGAATCCTAGCCAGTGAAAATGAAATTCCTAAGAAGTATGATAGGAAAGACAAGGAAAGACAGAGTGAGGAATGAAGATGTTAGGAAGGAAGTTGGGATGGGAAAACTAAATGAGAGAATTGAGAAGAATAAACTAAGGTGGTTTGGTCATGTAAAGAGGATGGAGGAAAATAGAATACCAAGACAGATGCTGGAGGCAAAGTGCAAGGGTAAGAGAGCAAGAGGAAGACCTAGAACAAGGTGGATTGATTCAGTGAAGAACAGCATAAGAAAAAGAAATCTGGACTGGGACAATTGAAGAAATCAGGTAAGATTTATCTTTGTGACCATCGAACAGAGATTCTGCGGCACTGACCATTGCTTCTTTAAATACTTCTGTCAATGAAAGGTTTCTTTCTTTTAGCTAAAGCGTACCAGACTTTGTAAGAGGCCATTGTCACATTACTATTTTGCTGAACTGGCCTTGTAAATGCACTTTGCTGTAATTTTAATGTAGATTTTATAAGTCTGTAATTTTTTGTGTTTTCGTAATTCGTAATTAACAGGAAATTCACTATTAAAGTCCTAGTGATTTGTCGAAAAATGTCGTTCTACATTACTTTTATTCAGAACAGACACTACAATTACAGAATAAGCACACGGGTTTGCCTCTAAATTCGACAAAACAATACCGATTTTCCCAATCACTGTTGAAACTGTAAGTTCTTTGCCTTTTAGCCATACTTAGAGATACGGGAAAATCGCAATTGCGATAAATGCGAATTTTACTTTTTTCTCCTTTTTTCGACTACCTGGTAACTAATATGACTATGTATACCCAAAATTTGCGAAACTGAATGTGCGACAAAGTGCGATAACTAAGGGTTCTTGCGAATTATTCCCATAAATGCGAAAAGTGCCGAATTTACCGATTAATGTTGAATATTATGTTTTATTACATTTTCGCGCCGCAACTTTGAAATTTGCGAGTTCCCAGCAATGAAAATATCGGCTATATAATCTATATTTACGAGTAATAATCGATATGTACGAACATCGATTATTGTCGTGAAAACTATCGATTACGGTAAAAATTATTTTGAAAATGGTGCTGTTATTATGCCGCATAATATGCACTGTTTATCGCCAGTAAAACGATGATTTTGGAGAAATTGTTTCGTAGTTTCAGTTGGTTGTGCTAATAAAAGGAATATTCCAATCGTTTGTGCCGATTCCTTTTAAAAATTAGAGCAATAAGGTTATGCTTATATAGGTTTACATCGCGCCGGCCCTCATTTGTTGTATTTGAAATGAAAATGAAAACTCTGATGTACGTATCGTGATATTAATAGACAATTTTCGTTAGGCGTTCTCTTTGCTTTGGGAAATGTTGTATAATATGATGAAAGTATTCTCTGCCATGTGTGAGTTATAGGTTATGTTACATGTCGTCCGGCGATTTCTCCGTGAATTCGTATACTGTTTTACAGATTGTCAGTCAAGAGTCGCAGTGTGGTCAGGAAATAATGAGGTAGTAAACATACATTTTATTATTTAGTTAATTATCCATTGTGTGATATTTACACAAAGTTAAGTAAATGTATGATTCACATTATTACTTCCTTTTCAATGAGGGCCATGGATGAGGGGCATTGAATTTCTATTTGCCGGTGGTTTAATGGTCAAATGGCACTTCTTGAATCCTACCTCATAAGATAAGTTATTAAAAGAAATGAATGGAACTTGGCAAGGAGTTAGTAGGAAAACCACACAAAAGGATTTCATAGCCATCCTCAGAATTTGAACCAATTCATCCATCGAGTCCAGGACAGCCTGGTATTGTCGTCATTCCACCTGCCACACAGTCAACTTCGTAAGACAAGCATTGTTGCCTGACCACAGCTCGCTTTATTCTAACAATTGGCACCTTGGTACCAGTGAACTAATACAACACTCCGCCGGCCCTCAATATTTGGGTTGCTGCACAACACCTGATATTGTTGATTGCATAATGAGTACATGACCTTTGGATCTTTTGAGCATAGCATAGGTACCCTCGTCTCCCGTCATACAACCAACCGACAGCACTTGAACTCAATCTTGCCAATTAGCCAGGCTGATGCCTTTATTTTCAGAGATCTCACATTTCTGAAAAATGTATGATGTCAAGTTTCTACATTTCTGTAATACTGATATTAGGTTTTTAATACAGTGAAACCCCTCATATCTGAACCCCGGAAATCCGAAATCCCGGATAATCCGAACGAGGATCTTTCGACAATTTGAAGTTTGAACAAGAAGTTCCGTGAAGAACTATACAGCCTACTTTTCATGCCAATGATTATTCTACATATCTAGAATAATGACAAAATTAAGTTGGTAATATCGAAATATCAAATTAGTTCAAAATATACCTGGTATAATGTAGCCTAATAGAGCACTACAGTTGGCAGCCTTGGTGACTGAATATATTCTTAGTTCCATCTCTTAAGGTACAGAATACAAAATTAGGTTGAAGTCCAATGGACGTTACATGCAGTTAGACACTGGATCTATCAGCACACGTAAAAGCATGTTGCCAACAATACCATGCATGTGCTGGTCAGAAATAATCTGAAATATTATGATATCTTGTTATGCCAATTTTGGATGAAATCCATTTGTTAGTATAGAAGTTACATGTATTTTAAAATTGGACATATCAGCAGGCATAGAATCATGTTGGCAGCACTGCCTTGTATTAATTACTCCAAATTAATCTAGAATGTCAGGTGCTATACGTGTGCAAAGTATAGAGCTGTAGGCTTGCATACTTTCTGATATATTGGTACTTGGATAAAAAAAATAGAGAGAGCAATTATTAACAGTTGGCAGCCCTGGTGGCTCTTAGGAATATGCTCAATCATATCTGTTTATGTACAGATATTACATACAAAATTTGGTTGAAATCCAATTGATAGTGTAGAAGTTATATGCATTTAAACATTGGACCTATCAGAAGGCTTAAAATTATTTTGGCAACACTGTCATTGTTAGCCTCCTGGAAATTAAACTGAAATAGTATTATCTGCATGTGTACCAATTTTGGAATAGCTCCCATGCATACCTTGCGAGATATCCAATATGGAGCTCAAATTTCTAGTGCGTTTTTTCAGCAGTTGGTAGCACTGACATCATTTTCAAATATGGACGTGAGATATTCCGGTGCACATCTTTACTCATACTAAATTTGGTTTTGATTGCTGCAGCCGTTTAGGAGTTGATGGGGGGGACACACACACACAGACAGACAGAAGGATAGAGAGACGCACATTTTCCCGGATCGATCTCATAAGTCTACTTTTTCCTCATTTTTGCAAAATGTGAAAAGTAAGCTAAAAATACCGGTACACGGAAAAAAGAGAAACTTATTTATTTAGTCATAAAACAATCATATAATCTGCATTATGACCGCATTTTACATAATTAGTTGAAAAATTAACAAGAAGTACAGTTAGCATAGTGTAAAAGTGCCTACATAGACTACTTATCCCATCCAGGATTGAGAAACGAAAACGTGGGTTATTATTATTATTCCATAGGTAATAACTTGGCTAAAACAATGAAATAGCATTAGAAACACACAAAATATTACTTAATCTTTCACTTGAAATCAGTTATCTTCAATATTGTAGAAGTGACGAAAACCATCCCACGGAGACAATTGAGCGCCAGCGTCGCACTAAGATGACATCGTTTGGCGTGGCTGCTGCGTGTTGTTCTACGAAGCGCAATGCGATGTCAACAGCAGATGCAGCTTCAGTATAAAGTCACATTGTCTTTCGAAGTTTCTTTTTCCTCACTGTCATTAGCTACATTGCAGTCATGTTGACTTTGGACCAGACTCACTACTTCATGTTCGCTGTTGCGCCAAACCGGCCTGCCTCGTTCAATGTAGGCTACAGTCCTATACCGTACCGAGAACTGGTCATTATGTTATGGATATCTTTCGGCTAATCCGAACAAATTGAAATCCGAACAGGCTACAGCCCCAATAAGTTCAGATTTGAGGGGTTATACTGTACTTCTAACACTCCCTTAGTAAAAATAAAAACCACACACACAACAGGAGACTTACATTAAATGCTTATGCCGTTTATCAGAAATGCCCATATTTCCAATCCTGCACATGTTTGAATTAGTTTCCGTGCATATTATTTTGAACCTGTTTATTGTACCTGGTGACGAACTTTTAAATGCTACAAAATCAATTTCAAAATGCTATTTTCTCGTATCTTTATCCATACTGTATTACAACACCAGATCCTTCACTCACGAGCTCTCAAGTTATACTGAATATTTGGTTGGTTGATCTCCTTCCGTCGCTCTTGATACAAATAACACTCTTCAAATGATCAAACTTACTGTTAGCGGCATAGCTTTGTTGGGATTTAAGTAACTTTGTCTTTACTTCCCAACCAGTTGAGACCTGACGAATGCGCAAATTCTGGAGGAGGGAGTGTCTTTGGTATGCCTGAAGTGTTGTATGACACAGCAGGGGCCGCAATTCCGAGAAGGGATGTAGGTACCCTTCTAATGAGAGGAAACAGGCAAAGACTAGCGTAGATACACATTCAGCCGTATGCTATCATATGTGTGAGACGGGGCACAGCTTTACTAAAATCGAGACTGACCTAAAAATAATTCATCACTAATCGAAAGTCAGAGCTCTGGACATAAAGGAAGCAATCGAGATTCACTTAGCCAAACGAAACAATCCCAACAATCTAAATAAACACACTTTTATGGAGAGTTCACCCCTTTTCACTCTACTAAAAAACACACCCTGTCGGAAGCAAGGCACAACTCAGGGATACAGCCAAGATAGATAAAAAAGGGGGGGGGGGAAATAGAGGTGGTTAATAGATAAATGTTGTCTGGATCAGGTGTACTATGTACTTTTTCCTGCAATAAACCTAGGCCGATATGCGTGGCAGTATTAAAGGTGCCGGGACGTCTTCAATAGACCGGGCAGCGCTTAGTTCGAATGGCTTTTTAGTTCACCCATGGCGAAGACAGTTCCACGGTCTTTAATAGTTGTAGATCTTCCTGTATTCAATAACATACATGCTTATCTAGATATGGCAACGGCACACAAATAAACATTGCACTGACCTCAGAGAGCACATAGGAACAAAGGGGGGAGAAAAACCAGTTTCGTCCAGTTAACACCCGGGTTCAGTCGACCACAACTGGTGCTAGAGTGAACACGTAACTGTTCGAAGTTCCAGCCAGGAAGACAACCGGATAAGTGTTGTTTCCTATGGCTAGCCCAGATTCCAATCCATCAGCTTTCTTGCGTTCCAATAGAGTTGTGTGAGGTTTCCAGAAGTTCTAGCAGTCACATAAAGTTTGTTGCAATGTAGCAGGTGTCCCTTATCCATTTTACTTCCAGGTTCGTGACAAAGTGTGCATTCTTCAGATCTCAGGATGTTGATTCGTTTCAGATGAGCTGCAAGGCAGTCGTGGCCAGTGTTAAGTCTGAAGAAGGCTACAGCTTCTTTTCTTGGTGTTAATTTATATTGATCCCATTTAGTATCAATGTCTTCCCATAATTTGGTTTCTGCTGTTTTCTTTGCCATTTCTTCATACCTGTTTTTGATAGTATTTTTCAAGATCCTTTTTGCTGACATAAAATCAGTCTGACTGACAGGTTGTTGTAAAATTGCTCTTATCTCAGCATCAAAGTTTGTTTTGTTTTGGCCTAGGACAACCGGATAAGTATCAGCCTGTATTATTACAGTATAACCACAGTTGATTTTTTACAACCATATATTCACCCCAAACGGACAAAATGCGGATTTCTTATCACCATTTTAGCATTTCACCTAACATTAGATATACTACATTTAGCATACACCGACAGTTGCATTACCAATACTGCAACTAAATACATATTGTAAATACATATTGTATATATTTTTCACCTGTATTCTCAAACATAGATGTTATAGCCTAAGTGTAATGGATCTGATGATGATCGCTTGACGATCGAAACTGGTCATCCTAGTGTATTTATTAATCTCATGTAATTTATTTCAGGATTAGGGCATAACCCAGCTCTTTTTGGGTACAATCGTGTTGACCGACTGAAAAGCACCAAACTTTTGTTTACTTAGGCAACACTGAAAAATGGCTTCAAACCCCACAATATATTTGATATCACCTTTATTTCCACGACTGGTAGATGCCATTTTCATGGAATACTTGTGAAGAAACGAACGACTATCGTTGCTAGGAAACAGCTCAAGAATAAACATATACCACCTCTATTCCCCCCCCCAGGGCCTCACATCTAGTGGGACGTGGATTGGTGACCACGGGACCCCAGCCGAGTCCGGCATTGCTTCCACTTGTGCCGGGCTCCTCTCCGTTTTCTTTCCTGTCGACCTCTCTTGGTCAACTCTTGTTCTTTTCCGACCCGGTTAGTATTAGGGTATCCGAGGGCTAGGGAGTCTCTTCCTTTCCCGCCTCAATTGGCCCTTCTCGCTTCTTTCCTGATCTCTCATTCTTCGAGGGATCAACCTTCTTTTTCTTTTCAATAGACCCTCGAGGGCTCATGGCTGGTGATTTCGGGAGTTGGCGGCCGTGAAGGTTTGCTGAGCTGGGTCCGGTTCCCCCCCCCCCCCCCCCCCTTTTTTTAAATCTTTATTGGCTTTTGTTGCAGACCCTTTCCTCTTTCCTGCTATTCTTTAAGGTTCCCACACTGGTTTGTGCATTGCCTCCCCTTTATATCTAAATTGCATCTTCTTAATATTTTCAATCTAAATTATGTTTTGTGAGTATTTTGACTAAATTGTATTTTGTGGGTATTTTGAATCAACATTACATTTTGCAAGTATTTTCAACCTAAACTGTATTTTGCAAGTATTTTCCATCTAAATTGCATTTTGTAAGTATTGTCAATACAAGCCTCCGTGGCTTAAGCGGCAGCACGCCGGCCTCTCACTGCTGGGTCCGTGCGATCTGTGCTGGACAAATGGAGGCAGACAGGTTTTTCTCCGGGTACTCCAGTTTTCCCTGTCTAAATTTCATTCCAGCAACACTCTCCACTATCATTTCATTTCATCTGTCATTCATTTAATCATTGCCCCAGGGGAGTGCGTCAGGCCTCGGCAGCCGGCACAGGTCATATCCTCGCCGCTAGATGGGGACTTCATTCATTCCATTCCTGACCCGGTCGGAGACTGGAAGCAGGCTGTGGATTTTCATTTCAAGTATTGTCAATCTAAATTGCATGTTGTAAGAATTTTGAATCTAAGTTGCATTTTGTGAGTATTTTGAATCTAACTTGCATTTTGTAGGTATTTTGAATCTAACTTGCATTTTGTAGGTATTTTGAATCTAACTTGCATTTTGTGAGTATTTTGAATCTAACTTGCATTTTTTAGGTATTTTGAATCTGAGCCACATTTTGTGCATGTTTTCAATCTAAATTATTTATGTGATTGTTTTCTGTCTAAATTGCATTTTGTAGGTGTTTCCACTCTAACCCTCTTAGTGCCATGCGCCGATCAGATCGGCTCACGCAGCTCGCCCCAAAAGTGCCAAAGCCGATTGAATCGGCGCGCTGCTTATCTTATATTTGTAGATTTCTGTAGACATATGTCTGTGATTTATTCATAATGTTGGAAAATTGAGGTTCCAAGCTTGCCTGTGCGGTGTTTACTTTTTTCCATTGAAGTCAGTTACGCGACACGTTTGACTTTGTATTCAGTGCTACTTTGACACGCAGTCCACAGCCGACTGTATTGCGGTGCAGTTGTTTTCTTCTTGTTGAAGTTTTCTGCCTACAGATGCATCTAAGATCTTGACACATAGTGTTTCCTCGAATATGACTCTTGGGAGTCCTTAATTTAGGCTCAAAACTGATTTTTTACAACAAAAAAATTGAACAATTATCAGAATAATCTCAATTAGAAAGGTTTAGATGCAGTATTTACTTTTATGGACATAATGTATGAAAGAATGAGGTGTTGGTTATAAAACAAAGCAAAAATAATGAATCTATCGTTATGATTTTTTTGAATAGTCTTCATCAAGGTAGTTAGAGTATATTAGGTAGGTCATTCCAGCCCGCTGCGCTCTCATTGGCTCACCGCGCGTGACGCGGATGGGAGGGCTCCTCAGGCTAGCAGCAGCCAGGTGCCTGCAGTTCAACAGTAGCCCCAAGGATGGTACACTCTATAATTCACAATACCTCTATAAATTATTGGTCCAATGAAAGTAAACGATAATCGCAACTGTACATGTAATAAATTATAAATAAGGTACAGTATTGAGAGGAAAAACAACCAGGTATATTGTTAGAATTAACACTGCGTACATATAAACACTAGAACAGCTGTTAGTATAAGTGTGTCTATAACTCACATTTTGCAGAGTTACCGGTATTACTTGTTTAAGGAGGCCGAAGTTACCCACATTCGACTCTTCTTCAACAAATACTTTTCCATAGCCTTTATTTTGCGTCTCTTGTTGAGGTGACGAATTTGGATTAAAGTCCGTGTCCTGACGTAGGTCTTCTATCGTCTTCTTCTGAAGTTCTGAGCCATCGTCTAACACGAAGCCATCATCTAGAAAGTGATTTCTTAACAATTTCAACAGATGGGGTACATCACAGAAATCCCACACATTTCTGTTACTGTCCAATGGATTGCTGAGAAAACTTTTCTTACTGTTTACATGTAGTTTCTACCAGACTTGAGAGTTTTTCCCTCCCATATCACTAGTTACTGCGATAATACGAATGCCACACCCCTCGAGCTGGCTAATAATGTTTTGTAACAACTCTGAAATCATTGTCACATCGAAGTTATAAAAAGCAGGCTGCTTCCATTTAGCAAACAGCCCACGGACCACATAGCTACCACGACGTTACTGTGGGGCCATAATATGCCATCGTCTGATGATGAATCTTAGGATATTCAGCCGTCAATATTCATTTCATCAAACGACAAAATTGCAATTTTTTCTGATTCCTTGTTATTTGCCGCTCTGGCTTTCAACAAAGCACCTCTCTCAGAATTTCAGGTCTGTATTTAAATTGCCGAATCCATTTCTGTGGAGTTGAACGGCATGGTAGCGGAATGTTGCGTTTTCTCAAATATTCGTATGCTTCCTTCGAAAATTATCTTAGTGCGAGGGCATTTGCTATGAAGACCATTTCGCCCTCTGCTTAACTCCTAATAAACATCAAATCTGCCCTGCAGTAAAACAAGTGGAGAGAGCTTTTACCATCTCCCTTCTAAGAGTACCCATATGTACTTTCATTGATACATCATGGGGTTTTGAACTTTCTTCTTCCTCTTAAATCCACATTTATGGTTTCCAAAACCTCGACCCGATTTCGGAGTTGTATAATTTCATCATTTTGCAGTGATTCAGTGTTAGTTCATTGATCAAGTTCCCGTGTTTTTTTTTTTTTGACAAAGTCAACAGTGCCCGTTTCCTCACACTCCTAGCTTCATGACGCTTTTCTCTGCCACTGGCGACCTGCAGAGTTTAAATAAGAATTGTATTTCATGATATTTACGCCACGTACGAGAATAAAATCTAAATTGTTAAATAACAAATACTAAGACTACCGTAATTACATTGAATTCTAGAGAATCGCACCTCTTCATGCTGCATCAACTCTAGGCAGACAAATAAGTACTGTAGCTTCCTTTGAGATAGTAGAATTTATTGAACCAAATAAAATTACTCGTACACTCAATAATTAAACAAATACCCGTTCTGAAATTTAGTCCGCGAAGGTGTTTGGGCCGTTGCTCGATAACGATGATGATATGTTTTAAGGGGCCTAATATCTGGGTTATCGGCCCCGCTGTTGCTTGAGCCGGGAACTGTTATATAGACAGAACAGCATCCGCACGCAATATTTTTCTCTGTGGTAATCCCAAATGTTCATTTTTCTAATCTCGTTCATAGTCTTCTGGACAAAAATGTATAGAATACACTTACAACGTAGGACCCACACTCGTCTAAGCTCCTCTCCTTTTGGAAACCTGTGATACATAACACCAGTACCAACGGTGTTGGACCCCCACTGTGCTAAAGCACAATTAACTTTGCATTTACTGCTATTACTCATGATTACCCACAAGGCACGATAAAACAAATGAAGTATGCAACGGTATTCTAGCTAGATGCGTGATTTTCAGCAACTATGCATTCTACCCTTGCAAGCCAACTATCTTACGGTGACAGCATGTTCCCTCCGTGTGACGTCACCAGCAAGCAAGATGTCACGTGATGAGAAGCGCGGGAGACGGGAGTAGGCCCCCCTGAGTCTGCATGACCATTGAAAATGGCTTGGCATTCTTGGCAAGTATTTCAGGAAAGGGCTTGAGACTAGGAGGGCTAAATTGCATTTTGTTAGTGTTTTCTGTCTGAGTTACATTTTCTAAATATTTTACAACCTGGCGCTACTTTGTCAGAAGAAAAATATCTCGTCTTTATGCTCGCGGGCTAAGAAACTGTGACGCGAGCGGCAAGCTTCGTCACAGCACATTCCCCGAGGTATAATCTGGCATGATCTTATCAGGAGAAAGTAATTTCGTCTTTATGCCTGCGGGCTATGAACCGCGATGCGAATGGCCATCTTGGTCCGCACATTCCGCGAGCTTTAACCTGTGTGACCTTGTCAGAAGAAAGAAGCCTGTCTCTCTGACTGCAAGCTATGACTCACGCTACACGAACGACTAGCACACGGCACGCAAACCAACGATCACGCTCTACGCAACACCAGGGCCAGGGGAATGAAACTTATGTGGACCTATCCCATTCATTAGTTGGCCTCGGAATGACGCGATTCAATAAGCTGCCGTACGAAGCGCTGCTCGTCCCAGTTCTCCAACGTTAAAACAGACCCGACTGCTGTTGGCGGAATCTTACGCAAGGGACACCTCGTGCCAGTCTAGCCCTAGCATCAGCCTCTTCCGTGAAAACATCGCAAATGGCAGATCCATGCGTGATGATACGCATTGGTGTCCAAAATGAAAAAATACAAGAATTGTACGATGATCTTGATGAAAGTGAGATACCTGTGGTTACATAATAAGCAAATAATAATAATAAGGGGCGCAGGAGCATGCAGCAAATAATGATACAGTATGTAATTTACCTTCTAACTTTGTGACTTTCCTTTGCCCCACTTGGGCAAGCATTTGTAATTTACCATGTCCACTTGGACAGACAGAGTAACTTTTCTCCTAGTGAGAACATTTGTACTTAAATCAGGTGGTGGGGTGTTTAGCACAACAGATCTTTTCATGGCATCTAACTACCATCAGTCACTCGAAATAAAACTTTATTATTGATTATAAAAGAAATAATTGTATTTTATATGAACTCGCAAGGATTCTCGTCTCACTGGCTATACCTTTTCTTTGGTACTGACGAGACATGCGACTCCGTGATGGAATAAGGAAACGGATGTACTCGCGTAACTGATGACTCTTGTAGATCGCCTATAACTTAGGGACCTCGGCCCGATATCTCACTTTGTCTGTTTCACACGTGGTCCATGTATTGCTGAATTTGGACCTAATGCTCTGGCGGTGTTTTATAATTAGATTATAATTTCGTACAGCTTCGAAGTTCAGACTGTTGTTGAATACTATTCCTACACAGATGTAGGTATCTAGCCGATTCTCCATTCGCATTTGGAACAGATAATTTATACAACATAACCCTAAATTAATACCATGTGTCCATCAAAATTAACTATATACAATATATCTCATACGTGACTGGATACTTGCGCGGTTATTGTAAAAGTTGTCGGTAATCTCATTCTTAACCTACACAAATTTATGTGCCGTGCTAATACTTTGCCCAAAACGAATATCGTTACTGATTTTGTTACAGGGAAATGCTCTTACCATGAACACAATGGTGATTCCATCTCTGATATACACTAGGCTAGTCCGAATGAATTCTCAACACAATTGTTTATTTCTGAAACTCCAAGTCAAGTGAAACCCCACTTGCTAACCCAAAACCTGCCTCATCGAAGAGTCACTATATCTCTCGATCGATTTCAATACTAATCGATCGATAACACAACCTCCAACCCAGACTAATTACATGAAATAATCTCGACCCCTCATAAAATATATGAAATAAACTTTCAATGTGACCTTGGCCAAGGGCAAAGCCTCGCTATACAAAGAAATCTGAATTTGAACTGGATCTTCCGGCTTGCCACATAACGTGGTTGCCGGAAGACACAATGTTTGAACAGAAATTTTCTTACAACAATTTTGTGACTTTACTAGACAGTCCAGGTCACAAAGGTGAAGACTTATATGATGCAGTCACATCTACTTTGAAATCTCATGGCATAGAAATTCTTGATATGAGAGGCCAATCTGCCAATATGAAGAGCATATATTAGAGACTTCAAGCTAGAATAAGAAACGACAAGCCTCTCTCAGAGTACACACCATGCACTGCACATTCGTTGAATTTGGCTGGTACACATGCTGCAGAAAGTTGTACAGAAGCGAGTAAGTTTTTTGAATTGGTTCAGGAGTTGTATAATTTCTTTTCAGATTCGACAGAAAGATGGTCTGTTTTACAGCATTTTGCTAATTCAAAATTTGCAAAAATAAAATCACTGTCTACAACTCGTTGGTCTGCACGTGCTGATGCGGTTTCTGTTCTGGTTGAATTTTGGAACGAAATATTAATTGCTTTATCAGCTTTTGAAGAAAATCCCAACGAAAAAGCAACAGTTCGAAATCAAGCTACAGCCCTTCGGAATAATATGGAACGACTAGAAAGTGCATTTATGCTAAGTATTTGGTCCGTTTTACTTATACGATTCGATGCTACAAGTCAGAAATTGCAAGCCATGGATATCAGCATTTCAGATATTTTGGATGTGTACAAATCGTTGGTTGGTTTTGTAGAAGATGCTCGGAAAAATTTTGAACTTTATGAACAAACAGCACGGAAAATTTCTACCACCCAGGAGTTTGAAAAAGACGTTCGTAGGAAGAAACGAAAAAAATTAATGTCTGATGAATTGTACGATGATGGTGTTGAGCTAGATGGAGGAGAGAATTTCAGAGTAAATACTTTCAATATAATTTTGGATAGACTCTAAACAGATTTGAAGGACAAATGCGCCGATTATGAAAGATTTTTTCAAAAATTTATCGCCCTTATCGAATTTGGTACGTTGAATGAACTTGAATTAAGAAAACATGTGGTAACATTACAAGAATATTTTCCAAATGATATAGAACAAATATTTAAAAACGAGTTGTGCCACTTTCAAAAATATTGCCAAGTAAAAAAAATTGAAAATAACCCGCCTTTAGAAATATTAAAATTTATTCGACAGAATGATCTACAAGGAGTATTTCCAAATGTTGAAATAGCCTACCGCTTGTTGAACTGAACAGCAGTTACAACTGCAGTGCCGAACGCTTGTTTTTATGTTTAAAGCGCATAAAAGACTATTAGAGCTCAACCACGAGACAGGACCGTTTGGTTTGTCAAATGATTTTGGCAATTGAAGCAGAATTGTCAGATATGGAATGTGATGATATTATCAAAACTTTGGCAGAAAAAAAGCACCTAAAAAGTGAAGGGGGGGGGGGGAATTTTTATTTTGCCTAGGGGCGTCAAAACTTTAAATCCGCCCCTGCTTGTAACGGTACAGGTTACAATATTGCACTCCAACCCGCAACTCTGCGACTTGGGAACAAGTAGATTTAGGCTATTGTGTTTCATATCATTTTATTTCATGTCCATCCTTCATCCCCATCATTTTAGCTTATAGGATTTTAGTTATATATTAGTTATATGTTGTGTATATTACAAGGATTCCGTCTAAATTTTTAAATTTTTAGCTTAGATTTGATTAATGCTCTATTAAGTTCCAATGATCGGTGCCAGGTGCCGGTTGTGGTGGCATCTAGTAGCCAAGTTCACAGCTAGGCATCGTTGACAGTAGCATTTGGTATCAAAAGTAGGAACTACTTGAAATTGATCGTCTGCAGTGCTTACCTGATTTGCAGATAACACATAATAATACAGCCATCACAATTAACACCGGTTATCAGACAGATTCAACACACACCCAAAGTACATGACCGTGTTATCGCAGCCCCTAAACTGAGGAACCAACCAGTATTATTTGATTATGTAATCATAATTGGTAGGGATCGGTGAAAACTTGAATTTTAGCTTTTTTCGTTGTTTTTTCCGCGAATTTTTGAAAGTCGCGAATTATCTGCATTAATGTTTTTAAGCCTAACAAAAACACTATTGGTTAAAATATTGAAATGTATTTTAAGAACACACAGAAAAAAAGAATTATATTACTTTATAACATAGTATTGTAAGATACACTTCGTGGATTAGGCCTATACCAGTATTAAAAACTTATTGTTTCTCAGATAGTTTATTTTTTTTCTTATTTTAGATTGTACAATTCTGAAGAAAACAATATATGAGAACAAAAATTCATCTAGATTTTCTGTATAAGAGATAAGTGTGACTATAGACACACTAGCTTGACTGTGGGAACTTTTGGGATTTCTGTTGCATCACTCCTGCACTCGATATGTACTGGATCTCAGTTTACCTCACCGACAGTCAAATTCCGCACAATATCCTCATCGCTTTCATGTCTGAAACCATGATCGTCTTTATCAAAGTCTAACTACTGAATGTCACTTTCTTCTGCATCCTGGCATTCATCCAGGTTTTGCCCTAATGTCATCGTAGTGAGACCACCTTGCCCGTTTGAAATATCCTCGTCGCAGAAGACGACAAAGGCTTGTTTATGTGCGAGTGTAGTAGCGGTAATTTTCTCTCATGACTTGACTGCATGGAGAGCATCCAACCAACACAGAATGATCAGAAACTTAACGGTAGATAGCGGATCTCGCTTTCTGCATATAGCGATCTTTATCAATTTGGGCGGTCAGCCTGGTAAGTTACTAAGATATTGAGGTTTTAAGGGCCAGAACAGCAAGGTCACCGGCCCCTTCATCCTGGTAACTACTCGACGCGTGGCGTCATATAGTGCGCTTTTCAGACATGAATATCTAGATGGCAAGTATCCAGATCAAAATGTGCCACTGTTTCCTGAACCAGTCTTAACCAGGTGATCTTCTTGGTTTCATTCTGTAGTGTGCCTGTCAGAGTACTTGAAAGATATTGTGCAATTTATGAATGAAGTAGTAGGGACTGATAACTTTGGTGTTGATTTCCTGAACAATGTTTCACATGATGAAATACTTGAGATTCAAAGAATTTCAAATCAAAATCACTTTATTTGCAATGAGGTGTCAACCTCGGTGGCAAATGAGGTACATAATTTACAAACACTACACAATATTAAAAGAATACAGTAACTTAATGTACAAACACTGCACAATATTAAAAGAATACAGTAACTTAATGTACTATTCACACATTGATTGAACTCCCCTCTCACAACTGCTGTAGGGTTTCTAAGAATACAGCACTAAGTTATGCCACTTCTTTCTTTTCCCTGGTTTTGTCTATTCTGCTCTTGAATAACTGGACTGATTTTGGAAAGGGATCAAACACCGCCCTTGGTAAACTGTTCCATTCCTTCACACCCTTCCAAATGAATGAAAATTTACCCCAATCGCTTCTGCTAAAGTGCCGTCCAATTTTGAATTTGTGGTCTGCCCTGCCAATATAATTACTTTCCAATTGGAGCCTCTCACGGATTTCCCCCCATGCTTCCTCTCCTGTATATGCTCTATATAACCCTACAAGTCTGTTTTTCTCCCTTCTCTTACTTAATGTTTCCCACCCAAGCTTCTCTAACATATCTGATACACTGCTTCTTCTCCTAAAATCCCCTATCACAAATCTTGCTGCTTTCCTTTGAACACTCTCAATTTCTTTTATTAGGTATTCCTGGTGCGGATCCCATACACTGCTTGCATATTCCAATATTGGACGAACCAAACTTAGGTAACTTTTCTCTCTTATTTCTTTGTTGCATCCTCTAAGTAGTCGCATAATGACATGCAACGATCTGTATGCTTTCCCAATAATGTCTCCAACATGACCCTTCCAGTGCAATTTACTATCAAATCTCACACCTAAGTATTTGCACTTGTCATCTTTTGGTACGATTACCCCATCCAATGTATATTGAAATTCAGTTTTTAATCTCTTGTTTGTGAATATTGTGACAGTTGATTTACCTCCGTTAACCTTCATGTGGTTCTCTTCAACCCAATGTTGGATACTGTCGAGGTCCCTTTGTAATATTTTACAATCCTCTATATTATTTATTTCCCTATAGATGATAATGTCATCTGCATACAATCTTATTTTTGATGCTATATTGTTCCCTAAATCATTTGCATATATTAGGAAAAGCAATGGACCAATTTTACTACCCTGTGGAATTCCCTTCTTAACTTTCTCTTCCTGTGATACGTAATTCCCTACTCTAACTCTCTGAACCCTTGAATTTAGAAATGTTCCTATCCAACGTACAACCCTCGAGTCCAATCCCATTCTCTCCACTTTCTTTAATAATACTCCATGTTCCACTCTGTCAAAAGCTTTGGAAAGGTCTATAGCTATGCAGTCCGACTGTCCCCCTAGATCCAACCGATCTGATATGTCCTGCTGAAATCCCACCAGTTGTGCCTCACAAGAAAATTTCTTTCTAAATCCATACTGGCTACTCAGGAAACAATTTTTATCTTCACATACCCCTCTAATATATTTTACTATTAAACTCTCCCAAGATTTTGCAAACTACACTGGTCAGACTTACTGGTCTGTAGTTCTCAGGTTTACTTCTATCTCCCTTTCCTTTATAAATTGGTATTATTATAGATTCCTTCCATTCCTTTGGTATTCTACTATTGTTCATGACATAGTCGAAAAGAAACTTTAAATAAGGCACTATATACCACCCCATTGCCTTTATTAATTCCCCAGTAATTTGATCACACCCTGCTGCTTTTCCTTGCTGAAGCAGTTTGATTTCTCTAAAAATATCCTCATTTGTAAAGGTGAAGCTTCTTGTGTCCTTATGTGTTTCACCCTCTCCAGTCTCATTTACGGTTTCCAACTCCTGACAATCTTCCACTGAATCTATGAATTCCCTACTAAATAGGTTTGCTTTCTCATTATCTGCAAATAAATGCTCACCCCCTTCTCCCTCCATTGTGGGAATGTGGATTCTGTTTCCCTTTTGGTTTTTAATATATGAATACAGCTTTTTCCATTTCCCTATGTGGTCTTTACCCTCATGAAGTATGCCATTCATGTAATTTTCCTTTGCTTCCTTTTTCAACCTATTGAGCTCCTTTATTAGCTGCTTTCTGGTTTCTCTGTTTCCCCTGCCCTCTTTGATTTGACTGTTTACCATTTTACATTTCCTTTTTAATTTTCGTATGTCCTTTGTATAGTAAACAGGGTCTGAGGTTGTTTTTCCCTTCTTAATAGGTACAAATATCTTCTCACCCTCCCAAATGATTTCCTTAAAATTTGCCCAGAGTGTATCCACATTACTCCCTTCACTTATCCAAGAATTAAATTTTGATTTCTGGTAAGCTCCAAATTCATGGAATTTAGTTTTTCTGTATAATTTCTTGTCCTGTGTGACCCTCCTATTAAGCCTTTTTAGTACCAGACCAACGTCCATTATTGCAGCCTTATGGTCACCTATTCCTTCAATTACGTGGGTTTTTTCAACAAGTTCCCCTGGTTTTATCAGGAATACATCCAGCAAGTTGCTGAGTCTAGTTGGTGCTTGCACTACTTGTGTAAATCCTCCCTCCCAAACTAATTTATTTGCAAGTTTCTGTTCATGGCACAGACATCACAGACATCACTGAACTCATCCCTTTATTAGAAGGCCAGTCTTATCACACTGTTCACCTTCTAGATGGACATCTAGGGAGAATTCAGCAAGTCCTTAACCTTGCTATTTCTGGACATTACGGTACCAACATTAAGGAGCTGTTGGAGGGTTGTTGAAATGTGTTAAAAAGAGAGAAAATACATTCAGTTTTAGTAAACGCTGGGTCCCATGCTCTTAGAATATTAATCAGATCCATTGACCCTGGGAACAACTGTGTGCGTTTGATCCAGCAGAAATAGTGCCAATGAACATCAATGAGGACCTAGCAAAGAAAATTAAGAAGTTGCCACTCTGTGGAACACTGGAAGAAAGTGAGGTCATAAGAGGATACAACGAACTGCAAACTTTAATCAAGAAGCAGATGCACGACAGGACCAAGACAGACATTGTTCGAGTTTTGCAAGGAATGACATTTGTATTTCCAAAGTTCTCAGAATCCGTGTTGAAAACCATTTTGATACCCTGTTCAAACGCTAACTGTGAACTTTTGTTTTTCAGCTTACGCTAGCACGTTAAGTGATATGTGTCACCGTTTGTCACAAGAGAATTTGGATCTCTTCACTGAAGTATACTTTGAAGGATGACTGAAATGTGTTATGTCATCCATGATATTTAAAAAATCCCACCTAAAATTTAATATTTTGAAAGTACCGAAAAGTGCACTTGAAACCACCGAATTTGCCACTTTAAAATACCGCTTTATTCACTCTGAAATCACCGAAAAATTCCTATCCCTAATAATTGGATACCCTGTCTATATGTAAATGATCTAATCTCCATGAGTCACGCAAGCTGTTGCAGCATGCCTGGTGAGTGGTGAATCCCTGGATATTTCAGCACTTCAGAGTAAGAGAGTGACAGGAAAAGGAAAGAGAGGCGCATGCTTGTTGCATTATTATTATTATCAGTAGTATCATTATTTTTTATTTAATGGTGCTAGAGTACTTGGCATGGCATAATGGTGGTGGTCACAGTCTCAAAAATGTTGAGAACGCTGCTCTATGCTGTGAACCCACTTACAGTGGTAATTTTAAAAAAGATTTTAAACTCTTGGCAAATGCTGGGACGGCACCTTCTAATAGGTCGCGGCCACTTCCTTCCATCTCTTGGTCCAGTTTCATTCAATCTTTCATTAACTTTTCATAAGTTTGGCATCAGGAAGGGTATTTGACCTTAAATCCACCTCCCACGTAGCAAATCATTGCACATCATCCCCAAGCCCGTTGTAATTGGAATGAGGCCGGCGGCATAACCTTGCTCGTACAAATCTTGCAGCCCGGCCACGGAGGTAGGTGCAGCAAGTCGGGAGGTCGTAGGTTCAAAACCTGGCGATGACAGCTGCTATCCACACTGATAGTCCCGGGGTGCCTACCCCATCCCTGTCCCTAATACAGTTGCACTCACCAATAGTCATCACACAGGGCTGATGAGAGAGGTGTCCCAAGTCCCTCAAATGAATTTACAACTAAACTGGAATGATAACAGGTAAGACACACACACAATGAATCACAAAGTAGAATCATTCTTTGAAAAATTTCTGTGTAAAATAAACAGGCTGAAATTCGAGATTTTCTCGAAGGTGAACCCTCCACTAAATCAACCAAGCTTATAGCTTTTATGTGTATGCCCCTCTTACTTTGGGCCGCAAAACTACACCGAGAGACAATTGACAAAGTATGATGCTGTTATAAATAAGTACCAGTTTTTGGGGCTTGTAGGCCGTGGTCCAGACAGGATATCTCCCGACGTTTCACCGGAAACTGCATCCGGCATTATCAAGGGTTCCGCTCCTTTCCTTGGTCAGCAGTGGAATGAGGAAGAGGCTTGAAATATTGGGTAACGGTTTGTAGTGGGGTATTGTTGTTTGAATATGACTGTTGGCTGGGTAGATCTTGGCGATGAACTAACGGCTGGAAGGTGGTTTTGTAGCTTCAAATTAGCATGGTGAGCCGAGCGTTCTCTTCGCATTCCGGCTGGATCGTTTGGTCTCGCGTACATGTTGCGGGGTGCGGTACGTGCTCCGACTACCGGGCTGCAGCGGGAAGGTTCTTCAGGTTGACGTGTGCGTTTTATCTTGGCCTTGGTGTTCCTAAGGGCCGGGATCCATGTATTACGCGCACGTTCAATTTCTTCCTTTTGATTGAAATTATTGGAGTGTTTGAATATTTCTATGGCTTCCCGTTGCAGTCTGGCGTGGTAGTGTGTGGTCGTGGAGAGTATCTCCGTGTCCCCGTACTGAACATCGTGACCGGACAAGAGGGAATGCTCAGCGACTGACGATTTCTCAGTTTGACCCAGGCGGCTGTGTCTGTTTTGTTCCTTGAGTCTGGTGGTCACGCTCCTCTTCGTCGTTCCTATGTACACCTGCCCACAGGAACTCGGGATTCTGTAGACACCTGCAGTGGAGTGTGGGTGGCGTTTGTCTTTAGCGGATCGCAGCAAGTCCAGGATTTTGGCGGTGGGTTTATAAGCCGTCTTCACCCCATAGGTCTTGAGTAATTTGCCTATCCTGTCCGTCACCTTCTTCACGTACGGCAGGAATGCGGTGACCACCTGCTGTACGGGATACAAATTTCGTGATTTTTCTAAGTTTTATTCTGCACTTTTTCTTAAAACGACTCAACCAACTAGTGCATGCACTGAAATTAGTTCGCTCCATTGAAATCTCTCGTGAAATTTCCAAGGCCCACAGTCGCAAGTCTTCATCGCATACATTCTGCTTCAGCCTTCTTGCTTCTGCAAAGCGAGCAGAGAACGCTCAAGGTTACGCGCACGATTCAGCTGGTCACCAGGGCTGTCCACGTCGAGCTATATGCTAGTGCGTGCAATCCTATTAGAAATCTCCGTGCCGATTTCAGGACCTTCCAGTTCGAAATGGGCAGCTAATTTTTTGTACATCACTAATTTATGGTTTCCTCATCATCTTTACGAAATATCATTGTCGGTTTCGATATGACCGTAAGGACAGTTCCCTTGTTAGTTTTCCTAGTGGAATATTAGCACTAACAAACACTTCACACATATATGTATATCATCTTGCACAGTTTCCAGCCACTGGCCGGGTCTTTTTGGAACACAAGCCTCTCCAACGTCTTCTGTCTTCCCACCATCTCTCAGCCTCCACCCTTGTCAAGTCTTCTCCTCTCTTCTTCATGCTTTCAGCCACCTGTCTCTCGGTCTCTTTCCTTCCCACTTCGTCTCGTGTACTCTCCTGGGTATCCTCTTCTCCTCCATTCGTTTTACATGACCATACCATCTAAGTCTAGATTTCTCTATACCATCCTGTAATGGTTCCTCCTTCATTAATTCTCTGGTCCTCTCATTTGTTATTCTGTCCATCTTTGTAGCTCCAATACTGCTTCTCAAGAACCTCATCTCACTGGCCTGTGTATTTTGCTCTTCTCCCTTCCTTTCATAACCCAGGTCTCCGAGGCATACGTCAGGATAGGGACATAGTACGTCCGATATATGATCTTTTTGCTGTTCTGAGTGACATCCTTGCTCCATAACATGCTTCTCACTCTCCTTCGAAATGCTTCTGCCTGCCTCCCCCGCTCATTTATTTCTCTATCGTTTCTTCCATTATCTTGTATCAGGCTTCCCAGATACTTGAAACTCTCCACTTTCTTCAGCTGTTCCCCACCAATTGTTATTCCCGTTGTGGTTCTTTCCTTCATCCTTGTTCTGATCACCATCTCACTCTTATTTATGCTAAATTTCATCCCATATCCTTGTATTATTCCTTCCCACACGTCCAACTGTTCCTGTACCTCCTCCTCCTTGTTTCCCCAAATCATCTGCAAACACCATTGCTTTCATCTTTCCTTCCCCAATTACTTGTGCCACTCGGGTCATTATGTCATCCATCACCACAATGAAAAGTAACGGTGACAGTGCACTTCCTTGTTTCATGCCGTTTCTCTGTTCCAACCAGTCTGATCTCTCTCCTCCCACTTTCACACAGCTCACGCTTCCCTTGTACATCTCCTTTATCCTCTTTATAGTCCATTTCTCTACTCCTCTATCCTCCAGTGACTTCCATACTTTGTTTCTGCATACACTGTCATATGCTTTCTCAATGTCCAGGAAGGCCATCAGTAGATCTGTTCCATACTCATAGTGCTGTTCTTGTAACTGCCTTACAGCAAAAATAAAATCCACTGTGGACCTTCCTGCTCTGAAGCCATGTTGTTCTTCCCTCATCCCTCCTTCTATCCTTGTCCTAATTCTCTTTTCCAAAACTTTCTCGAAGATCTTTGCACAATGACTCATCAGTGTTATTCCCCGATAGTTTCTGCAATCTGTTCTACTACCTTTCTTGAAGATCGGGACAATTATTCCTTTTTTCCAGTCCTCTGGGGTCTTCCTTTCCTTCCATGCTGTCCTCATCACTCTGTATAACCACTGTATCCCCACCTCTCCTGCTGCTCTCACCATCTCCACACTCAACTCATCCACACCCGGTGCCTTCCCTCCTTTCATCTTGTTCACTGCATCTTCCACTTCTTTCCATGTTAAGTCCTTTTCTGTTTGCAGTTCATCTTCCTCTTCCCCGATTTCTTCCTCCTCACCATCTTTTCCATTTGGACAAACACTTCACATATTTCTTTATAAAAGGAAGATGACTTGTTATTTGATGTCGAAGCAGTTTCTTTTAACAGTAATTGAGACACTTTCCTCTTTTCCACATTTTCAAGACATCGCAAATGTTTAACGTGCCTGACATGTTGTTGTACGGTGAACCGTTTATCGGCAGGGACTTTAAGTTTGCACACTTTACAGAACAAAATAGTTCCACCAGTTGAGAATATGTTTTCACCGAAAACTGACACATACTGTTTTAAACGGCTTGCAGTTGACTGCTTTTGTTTTAGCATTTCAATTGCACTGCACAACAAAACGCCAACATACCTACAACACAAACACACCTTGAAAGTCCTGTAGTTGCCGGGTATCTGAGTGAACTATCTGAGGCCAGAACTTAGTCAGGGCTGTCAACACTTCTAATAAAGATAAACTCGACACAAACCACATGGCGCTGAGAAAATTACCCCGTTTCTTTTCTCAGACTGATGCAATACTCGTGCACGTGAAGAAATCGGTGATGCAAACTGTACACACAAATGCATCATGGTCAAGAAAAATTAAATCTGCTGCGTTGATAAGGAACAGGTAATAAAAACATAAAACAGATGAGCACTGCAGAACTACAGTATATGGGATAGTCCAGGAATGTTAAAGCTGACATGTTTAGCACGACGGATACTAAAAATATAACTTTAAGATGAGCATTTAACCATATTCGATTAAAAAAAAATACCTGTAAACGTATAACACATGCACCTAAATGTAAGAAAATAACTTTATTCTGGAAAATGTAGGAAAAAATCATTTTGATGACTTAAAACCCCATATATCTAACATATTGATACATGCTACTCCTAGTAGCAAGTTCGTTAGTTGGATCAAAGTAGGAAAATCACAACACAAATGGTCCTTTAAAGAAATATTAGCTTTATTGCAGGTCAGAAAGTTACATCACACAATAAGCAAATAGAAACAATTAACTGTCTTCCCCAAGTTTCTCCCTTATGGAGCACTCTCTCCTCTTCCACTCACTTACGCAGTTAATCCCTCGCTAATGAGACCGGTGGCCTAGGTTGAAATAGCTGCAACACTTCCTTCAGTACACAAGCTACAGTTATTTACGATAGTCTGGCACTTACCACTAAATGCTTGAATACCGCACACCACAGGCTAGGGAACAGTCCACTGGGTTTCGCAATTCACACAGCACTTCACTACAATAACCTCTGTCGCACAGTGAAAGACGCTCGCTCAAAAACACAGTCCCTCCCTCGCTGGCCAGGTCGCTTTATATAGCGAGGCAGGTGACTCAATGGATGTTTCCAGAGTATACCAGGTTCACAGCTACTCGAGAATTCCATTTCCGGGTGGGCCGTGAAGGTTCGGGACGGTCTCTTTGTTGCTGCCTGTCTTCTTATTGCACAAACCGCTAGTTAACACAGAGGCAGGGGGTTGCCCGGGGCGGGCTGTGAATCACGCGGCGAGGTGATGAAGCAACCTCGCAGCCGTAACAATATTTATTGTAGATACACTTAATTACCACTAAGCATCATCTCCGTATACTCAGAAAGATGACTTTTCATCAAAATCCGGGCCCTAATAATAAGTATTAAATGAAGCCCATCACTAATGCTGCCATCTCTTTGCTCTTAATTATCACTTGATTCATTCAATTACACTCCCTGTCCTGTATAATTCAGCACAATCGTGTTGACAGACTGAAAAGAATTCTCTTCTATTAGATTACTAGACAACACTGAAAAATTGCTTCTGATACTAGTTTAATACATCAGAGTTGGTACCGTTAACATCTTGACCATAACTGACAAGACTGAGGAACTTACAATATTATGAAGAAGGAGGAGATTGTTATCCTCGGACTGAGTGGGACAAAATGGAAGGTTAATGGAGAAAGAACCCTGACAGGTGGATACAGGCTGTTCTACAGTGGAGGGGAAGCAGGAAATGGAGTAAGTATAATTGTGAGGAAAGACATCCTAGAATATGTCTAGGAGATGAAGAAAGTGAGTGATAGGATTATTGTTATGAGAATCCAGTTTGAGACAGGAACAAAAGACTTGATTCAAGTATATGCTCCAAAAACTGGAAATACAGAAGACATAGAAACTTTCCTTCAAGAAGTAGACAAGTGTATTGAAGACAAGGAAGTAATAATAATGGGAGACATGAATGCTCAAGTTGGAAAAGACAGGCTAGGAAGGGAAGATATAGTGGGAATAAAAACCCAGAAGGGGATATAGAAATTGATTTCTGGTAGAGAAATCAGCTAATCATAGGGAATGCAAGGTTCAGGAAGAACAACAACCAGAAGATTACCAGATATGGATGGGGAGAAAGAACAAAAACCTTGATCCTTTACATTCTGGTAGAAAAAGGGCAACACAAAAACCTGATGGATTGTACGGCCATGCCTGAGGGGGAGAACACAGGGCAGTAATAGCCAAGTTGAAAGCTAGGAAAATCAGAGAATTGAAGGAAAGTAAAGAAAGAAAAACAAAAACATGGAGATTGAAGTACAGACAGGTGCGAGAAGAGTTTGAGAGGGAATTGCAGCAACTAATACCAAAGACAGATGTTGGGCATGTGGAAGAACATCACAAAATGTAAAGACATCTTTGTGGAATGAAAGAGTAAAGGAAAAAGTGAAGGAAAAGTGTGGAAAATAAAAAAGGTCAGAAAAAAAATAGATTGAGATATGTAAAAGCTAAACAAACTAGCAAGGAAGTAGTGGCTCCAGAGAAGAAGAAAAGTTGGGACGTATTCACACAGAAACTAAAGGATGGTCAGTGTGGAAATAATCTGTTTTTTCTTATGGCTAGCCCGGATTCCAATCCATCAGCTTTGTTTAGTAAAATCAAAAATAAAAGGAATGAAAAACAAAACCAATGGAGAGAATATTTTCATGAACTGCTAAACGTGAGAAATTTAATGTGCTCAGAAGAAGAATAAGATATGGAAGCAAACATTACAATGGCAGAGGTGGAATTGGCCATTAAGAAGACGAAAATAGGAAAAGGGTGGGAGTAGGCGAAGTAGCAGAGGCTGCGGGACCCATTGGAATATATTGGACAAGAGTGTGTGAGGAGAGCAAAACAAGCTCCAGAAGATAGGCAGAAAGGGATCATTATAGAAATATTTAGGAAAGGAGACAAGAAGGTGTCACGACCCATTTTGCGGCGATCCTTCTCATAAAATTTGCTGAACTGAGCTCCACGACAGTAGAGATAAATCCCCTATCTGTTCAATGATCCATTGTCTGTCTTGAAAATCAAGTGCACGAATTTTTCTACATTTTTGTCTGTTCGGAAAGTTGATGGATGTCTGGAATGAGGTTTATCAACGTTTCACCTGTTTGAAACTCGAAAACTACTCATGCACTTGAGTATTTCCCCGTAGTACTGTCCATTTAAACTGTCAACTTCACGACAGCTTCTCCAGCATATTTCCTGAGTAGAAAATTTCACAGCTGCACGCTGTTCACTTAAATTGGCCACTATAAATAAGGAGCAAGCGAAACTGCTTTTACAAAAAACTTCACTGCGACCAGAGGTAAACTTCCCAGGTGTACCACTGGGTGCACTGAACTCGGAGAGAGTTGCTTTAAACTCGCCTAACGTGAGAAATGCATACCACAGGACCTCTGCCCTTCACAGCACAATTCCAGGTGTTTTGAGTATCCCTTCGAACATCTACTAATATACTACTCGGTGTGATATTCCGAAATAGTTCAATATAGACTATAGTCAAGAGATGCTGCTGGATTACAGAAAATGAGTGAATCGGAGATTTCTTGGGACCGTAACCCATGTGCTAATATATATATTTAATGTTGCATGTTTTGAGGCTATGTGTGGCTATGTTGTTCCCCTTAATCAGCCTAACAATGTATCTAAAAATGCAAAATCAATATAGTACTTCCATTTCTATTGAGCACTGTTTTTATGAAATTTCTTGGCTTATTCTGGTCATTCCCTCATCATCATCATCATCATCTTGCACAGTTTCCAGCCACTGGCTGGGTCTGTTTGGAACACAAGCCTCTCCAACGTCTTCTGTCTTCCCACCATCTCTCAGCTTCCACCCTTGTCCAGTCTTCTCCTCTCTTCTTCACGCTTTCTTCCACCCCCTTCAGCCACCTGTCTCTCGGTCTCTTTCCTTCCCACTTCGTCTCGTGTATCCTCCTGGGTAACCTCTTCTCCTCCATTCGCTTTACATGTCCATACCATCTAAGTCTAGATTTCTCTATACCATCCTGTAATGGTTCCTCCTTCATTAATTCTCTGGTCCTCTCCATTTCTTATTCTGTCCATCTTTGTAGCTCCAATACTGCTTCTCAAGAACCTCATCTCACTGGCCTGTATTTTGCTCTTCTCCCTCCCTTTCATAACCCAGGTCTCCGAGGCATACGTCAGGATAGGGACATAGTACGTCCGATATATGATCTTTTTGCTGTTCTGAGGGACTCGCTTCTCACACTCCTCCGAAATGCTTCTGCCTGTCTCCCCCGCTCATTTATTTCTCTATCGTTTCTTCCATTCTCTTGTATCAGGCTTCCCAGATACTTGAAACTCTCCACTTTCTTCTGATGTTCCCCACCAATTGTTATTCCCGTTGTGGTTCTTTCATTCTTCCTTGTTGTGATCACCATATCACTCTTATTTATGCTAAATTTCATCCCATACCCTTGTATTATTCCTTCCCACACGTTCAACTGTTCCTGTACCTCCTCCTTGTTTCCCCCAAATCATCTGCAAACACCATTGCTTTCATTTTTCCTTCCCCAATACTTGTGCCACTCGGGTCATTATGTCATCCATCACCACAATGAAAAGTAACGGTGGCAGTGCACTTCCTTGTTTCATGCCGTTTCTCTGTTCCAACCAGTCAGACCTCTCTCCTCCCACTTTCACACAGCTCACGCTTCCCTTGTACATCTCCTTTATCCTCCTTATAGTCCATTTTTCTACTCTTCTATCCTCCAGGGACTTCCATACTTGGTTTCTGCATACACTGTCATATGCTTTCTCAATGTCCAGGATCTGTTCCATACTCTTAGTGCTGTTCTTGTAACTGCCTTACAGCAAAAATCAAATCCACTGTGGACCTTCCTGTTCTGAAGCCATGTTGCTCTTCCCTCATCCCTCCTTCTATCCTTGTCCTAATTCTCCTTTCCAAAACTTTCTCGAAGATCTATGCACAATGACTCATCAGTGTTATTCCCCGATAGTTTCTGCAATCTGTTCTACTACCTTTCTTGAAGATCGGGACCTCTGGGTTCTTCCTTTCCTTCCATGCTGTCCTCATCACTCGGTACAACCATTGTATCCCCACCTCTCCTGCTGCTCTCACCATCTCCATACTCAACTCGTCCACACCCGGTGCCTTCCCTCCTTTCATCTTTTTCACTGCATCTTCCACTTCTTTCCATGTTAAGTCCTTTTCTGTTTGCAGTTCATCTTCCTCTTCCCCGATTTCTTCCTCCTCACCATCATTTCCATTTGGGTGCAGAAGTTCTTCAAAATATTCTTTCCCCTTTATCTTCAGTTCTTCCCTATTTTCTATCTCTTGTCCCCTTTTGTTCACCATTCTAACATAATCCGTAGGATCCTTCCGCCTCTTATTTTTTACCATCCCATACAGGACGTTTTTTGTACCTTCACTATCCTCCTTCATCATCTTTTTCCACTCTTCCATCCACTTTCTTCTCTCCTCTGCCACTACTCTCTTCGCCTCCTTCTTTCTTTCCTGGTACTCTTCCCTTGTCTCTACCGTCCTATTTTGATACCACCTCCTAAAGGCTCTATTCTTTTCCCTTACTATATCTTTTGTCTTCTCATTCATTTGGCACCTGGTGTGGGTCCTGGAGAGGCGAGGACTCCTGTCTGAATACCAGTGTGGATTCAGGGCATGTCGGTGTACCAACGACCATCTGGTACGCCTGGAGACCGCCATACAGAACGCTTTTCTCCGGAGACAGCACCTAGTCGCTGTTTTCTTTGACCTCGAGAAGGCCTATGACACCACTTGGCGTTACGCCATCCTCTCTACCCTGCATCAGTGGAAATTCCGAGGTAACATGCCGGTTTTTATTGCGAATTTTCTGTCCCTTCGCCTATTCTGTGTCCGAATAGGGGGGACATATTCACAATATCATATACAGGAAAACGGAGTCCCACAGGGATCGGTGCTTAGCGTAACATTATTTGCGATTGCCATAAACGGTATAGTCGCTGCTGCTGGTCCAGCAGTGGTACCGTCGCTATATGTAGACGACTTCGCTCTACATTATAGTGCGCAAAATATGGCGGTCGTTGAACGGCAGCTGCAACAAGCTATTCGGAGAGTGGAACGCTGGACACTAGAGCATGGCTTTCGGTTCTCAACCGCTAAGACCTCGGTTGTCCAATTCTGCCGAAAGCGCACTCTCCATCCTGATCCTGAGCTTTATCTGGGTGATGTAGCTTTGCCTGATGTTGCTGTGTACCGGTTCCTCGGTCTCCTTTTCGATCAGAAATTGACGTGGGAGCCACACGTGCGGTGCTTGAAAACTGCCTGTGTTAAGAAACTCAACAGCTTGCGGTTTCTTAGCGGCACATCGTGGGGGGCAGACCGCGCGGTGCTCCTACGTTTTTATAAGGCACTGATTTTATCTAGATTAGATTATGGCAGTGTAGCATATGGTTCGGACCGTAAGTCAGTGCTTGTTAAACTGGACAGTGTCCACCACGGCGGTGTGAGGCTGGCGACGGGAGCCTTTCGGACGAGCCCAGTCGTCAGCTTGCTCGCCGAGGCTGGCGTATCTCCTTTACACCTGAGGCGCCAACAAGTACTGCTGACCTATGCTGCAACTATTCAACAGATGCCACTTCATCCTAGCTATCCATGTTTGTTTACCAATCCGAATCGCCGGCTGTATGATGCGCTCGCCAGAGCCACTCGGCCGGCGGGGATTCGCTTGGATGACTTATACCATCAGTTCCGATTTCCTTCTGTCTCCTGTATCGTCCGAGTACCTATCAAGGCCCCTCCGTGGATGGTCTCTCGCCCTGATATCATCCTGGATTTGCACACCGGCCCCAAGTCGGACACGGACTCCTCCGTCCATCGGAGGCTGTTCCAGTCTGTGGTGAGCCGGTATCCAGGTTCAGGGCTTCTATTCACGGATGGTTCGAGGGTAAACGAGAAAGTAGGCTGTGCATTTGTGGTTGAGGATCGTTGGTTTCTCTTTTCACTTCCCGAGGCTTGTGGCGTGCACACAGCGGAGCTCTATGCCATCTTAGAGGCTCTGCGGTACACGTTATCAGACGATCACCAGCACTTTCTTGTGTGTACTGACTCTCTGAGTGCGCTGCGAGCGCTTGATGTGTGTTTTCCGAAGCACCCGTTGGTCCAGCAGGTGCACGACCTGCTCGTCAGTTCGTGTAACGCTGGATCTGGGGTGACCTTTGTGTGGCTTCCTAGCCACATGGGTATTGCGGGAAACGAGCTTGCTGATCAGGCGGCGAAGGAGGCAGTCGCACTGCCCTCGCTGCCGTATAAGGTGCTTGCTAGTGATGTGCGCTCTCAGTGGGCGGCATTCGATCCTGTCGCTTTGGGAGGAAGGTTGGCGTGTCACGCGTCCACCCAACAAACTGAGAGGCATCAAGGAGACAACGAAGGTGTGGAAATCTTCCTTCCGATCTCTCCGGAAGGAAGCTGTGGTACTCTTGGCGACTCCGGATCGGCCATGGGATTGCTACGCACTCCCACTTGCTAAAGAGAGAAGATCCCCCTGTGTGTACTTGCGGTGCCCATCTCACTGTGGCACACATTCTCTTGGAGTGTGTGGATCTGGCCGATCTGCGAAGGACTCTTAAACTGCCTAATACCCTCTCCCTTATTCTCCGTGATGGTGGGCCGTCAGTTGACCTCGTCATCTGGTTCATGAGGGAGAGTGGTTACTTTTTTAAGTTTTAATGTGTAGTTACGACTTTTAATTCAGGTTAAGTCTGTTTTATGTTTTTTATTGTGTTCATCTATTTTATTGTTCACTATGCCTTATTTGTTTTATTATTTTTTACCATCCGCCTTTTAGTCTTTTATTCAAAGAAGGCATAATTTTGGGGCTCACTGTCTGTTTTATAAACACCATTTTCGTTTCATCCATGGCAGTGAGCTGTTTTTATCTACATCCTTTCATTTCATTAGGGGCCGATAACCTCGATGTTAGGCCCCTTAAAGCAACAATTATAATCATCATCTGTCTTCTCATTCCACCATGGTGTTTCCTTCCACCTCTTCTTACTACTTGTCCTCCCACATACTGCTTCTGCTGCACCTACTAGTGTCTTCTTAAATCTAGCCCATTCCTCTTCCACCCCTCTTTCTTCATCTGTTGGAATACCTTCCTTTACCATTTTGAGGTACTCGACCCTTCTATCCCCTTCTTTCGGTTTCCATATCCTTATACGTCTTTCCTGGTTCTCAGTCCCTTTCTTCTCCTTACTCCCTCTCAGGTTCATTACCAGCAATCGATTGTCGCTATCCAGGTTCTCCGATGGTATAACCTTGATGTCCGTGATGTTCTTATTTAGTTCTTTCTCATACAGTATATAGTCGACCACCGACTTCCTGGTCAAGTCATCACTGTACCATGTGATTGTGTGGCTCTCTCTTTTCTTAATCCAGGAGTTCCCAACTAGCAGGCTGTTCCTTCCGCCCCAACCCTCTGGCCCTAGAACACTCTCATAACCTTGTCTTTCTCTTCCTACATGGGCATTCAGATCCCCCATAACTAGAGGTGTTAGAAAGTGTTGTTATTTTTTTGAAGATTTGTTGATTTAAAATTCAAAAGGTGGTGTTTTGTGTTTTTATTATTTTTTCGGGGGATGACATGTTAAAATTTGGAAAGCGATAAGGTTTGTACAATAAGTGCATTTAAAAATATAAACAATTAATAAAACAAAGTAAAAAACAAAACAGCAGGGTAAAACGTTAAACATGGCTATGGAAGAATGAGATAATACTTATAAGGAAGTCACATTTTTATTTTACATTCACCATCTCGAAACACATTTCAGTGAATACCATTTTCAGTTTTATCCAAATACTGCGGTGAAATCACTGGAAGTAGATCATGGTTAAAGTCTCAGCATTTGCAGCTGTCAATTTTCGCCTCCTATCACTTACTATGAGACTGTATTTCGAAAATGACCTTTCAGAATCCACATTTGAACAAGGATACCACACACACTTTAATGCAGCTGTTGCATAGTCTCGGTGAGCAGGCCTTAATCCCATGAGGATCTCTGGAACATTCACATTATCTTCATGACGCAGTTGGTTCTTGATTGCAGTCAGGTAAATGCTGTGAGCCTCTAAAAACTGTTGAGACTCCATCTTCGTAAGAAATGGGGCATTCTTCTTAAATTGGAGCAGTTCTGTGGGAGATACGTTCTTAGGTGCATGCCGAGGATCAAACGATGACCCGATGGCTTCTACAGTCTTCCTGGCTGGATCCGTGGTCCTTAAAGTCCTGACTTTCACTAGAGCTGACTGAGCAACACACGTAAGATTGGACTTAACCTTTATCTGCATCTTTTGAGGAAGCTGTTCCAAGTTCTGGAGGATCGTATGATTGAACATTCCACCATCGCCTAATTGCTTGAGCTTTACCTCAAGGTCATCTAGCTTCCCAGCCAGTAATTGAATTGTTGGGTACTTAGATCCCTTCAAGAAATTAAGCAAGTCCATAAGAGAGGCACCAACAACAGAAACATACAATGCTTGTAATTGTATAAATAGTATTGTTGAAGTCGATGCTTGTTGGAAAAATTTGACCCCAGAATTTGAATCTTCCAATGTTTTGAAAAATTCTACCAGATCTTCCACATGCGTGGCCATATACATTGCAGCCTTAAACCATGAATTCCATCTTGTACATACAGGCATTGGGAAAGCTAGAATTTCATTTTTTTTTCTTCTGTGTTTTCATATTTCTCCCTTAGAAATGCAACGTAATTGCTTTTTCTTTTTCGCGTATTTAAGAGGGCATTCTTTGTCTTTACTATAGACATGTTCAATTCGTCCAGCTCGTTTTCAAATACGCAGCCGATAAGATTGACTTTATGAGCCCAGCACTGGACATGACTTAATTCTTCAATCAATCCTTGAAGAGTAGTTACACATTTTGTCATGTAGCGTGCTGAGTCCGTAACTACTGCCACTACACGCTCCCGTTCAATTTCATAGGAATTCAAGGTGTCTAATATCGCATTGGAGCAATTTACGCTATTGGCAGAATCTAGAACAACAGAGGCAGCCAGATGGGTGTTCATTTCAGTTGATGGTACTGATGGACGAAAAAGAATGTTGAAAACACACCTACCATTCTTGTCAGTTGTTTCGTCACATAGCAGAAACACGTCTTTGTTTTTTATATCTTCCCTAATTTCTTCCCTCCTTCTTTCGCCAATCATGGGGATGTATTTCTGACGAATCTGATTTGCTGATGGTAAATCTCCACTTCCGCGAACGTACTTATTAAACCAAGTATGGATAGCAGGATTGTCTAGTTTCTCTACTGGTATATTAGCTTTCACAAACGCAGTAGTAGTGTCCAAAATGAACTCTTCTTTCATATCCTTCACACGACTAGCATTTGATAATGTTTCTTTCAAGGTGGCCACTCTAGGAACACTAACTTCAAGACGCGAATTTTCTCGGCGTTTTGAATGCTTCTCCGATTTGCAATGTTTGTCTAATGCATCTTTCCTGCGATAATCTAACCGACAATCACAATATTTGCACATAAGAATGCCACAAGAAATTATAAATCCTTCATTCTTATATTCTTTAAGTCTGTCTGTGGCAGAAACAGCTACCTTCGGCATTTTTAAACTCAACTGAGCGATGCCCAGTAACAAACACTGTTATCACACGGTTGACTGTAGTCACACGCCAGTATAAATTCGTAACCACACGCAAAATTTATTTCTGAATTCGTGTCATAATATTTAAATTACGTCGCGTCTCATCTTCCTGTACTGCTAAGTTTGGAACTAATACGACGAACACGTGGTCGCCAACTGATTCACGCAAATAACACACTCGTTTCGATGATAACGCACAATTTGCGCACTTTTTATTAAATTATATAGAATTCTCTACTATAATTTACACTCGCTACCGATGTAACAGGAGGCAAACGTAGTTTACATTATGAACAACTATCACATAACCTTTTGGAGGTAGTCGGCCAAACTATTCACGCCGCGATATAACAGCTGTTTACCACAGCGCTAAAATCCAACGAGTAACGAGAATATCGACAGTATGTGGTAATATGACGTATATCGTAGTATTACCCCTCGGGAAACTATACAATCGATCACTCTCTCGAATTGAACACCAACCAAATTCGATTATCGGCTTGTGGACAAAAATGTTCGGATTGGTGTGGGGAAAAAATATGAAAATTTGTTTTTATTTCGCAGATTGCGGTATTTGTGGTGTTATTCACAAAATTCGCGTTATTTCGCGATTTAATTTCACTCCTGGGCAGCACGAAACATGTAAATACGTGAAAATGAAACATCCTAACCTCTAAATATGACTTTTCGTTTTATCGCGAATTAACAAGAACTAACACCTCTACCCATAACAATCATATTTCTTCCTACCAGCTGCTTCTGCAATTCCTCTTCAAACTCCTCCTTCTCTTCAGAGGCACAGCCTACTTGTGGAGCATACACTTGCACTATTTCTACGGTCTCTCCCCTCAGTGCTCTTTCACTTTCATCATCCTATCACTTATTCTCCTCACTTCTTCTTTTAAACCATCTCGTACTACTACTCCCACTCCATTCCTCTTTCCCTCTTCATTCCCACTCCAGTACAGTCTATAGCCTTTTCTCAGTTCTCCCCTTCCTTCCCCTTTCCACTTTGTTTCTGCCAATCCCAATAAATCCAACTTCCTTCTTTCCATCATATCCACTATCTCCTCCACCTTCCCCATCAGCGTTCTTATGTTTAAAGTTCCAAATCTTAGTCCGTGTGTACAGCCGTGTCGTCGTCTATTATACCCATCATGTCCGAGGCTCGTTCCATTCTTGAAAGCATTTGGTTTCATCCACTACTGGCTTGCTGGGCCTATCGTAGCTTCACCAGAGCCCCGTTAGCCATCACTTTTCATTCCCTATGCTCCTGAATTTGTGGGCACGCTATTGACTTGTGTTTTACCAGTCATTAGGGTACAATTTCAGTGACCGTGAGGGCAGACATCACCAGGGTGTCGAGCGATACGGGAAGTAAGGGAATTTTAGTGACCCGGGAAAAATACGGGAATTATACGGGAAATTCGCACTTGATACGGGAAATCTTCGAATGTCTCATAATGCCTGGCTTATTAGCCCCCGAACGCTCGGTAGAGTCCTCCTGCTCAGTCATCTATTTCGCCTGCAGACCGCGCTGCCACCCGCAATTTGCACCACCGATAGAGCGCTAAGCAGCCAACGTCGAATGCATGCTTTGCCTGGCCGACCGCCGGCCGTACCCTCTCCGCGCTCGTTGCTGATAATGACATCCAGGAATCGGTCCGCATTGTTATTCACAGAGGAGACCTGTGTTTCTAGACAAGAGCAGCCCTTAAAGAAGCTGACAGCTCAAGTTCTCAGAAAATTCCTGATGCGGATATGCTGTAATTTCGCACCAACTGCCGAAAATTGTACATTCGTATCCTATGGCTGAAAAAATCAAAGAGAGGTCAACTCTTGCTCACAAGAGACCCGTACTATTTCCTGCCTAGACCCTAATGGGGTCGCTGAGACTCCTAAGTTGATAGAAGTTAGGATCGTCATTGTCCTGGAAATTCTTTGTAATCAGAATAATTTGCTTTCTGGCGCAATGGCTGACCGCATCAATAGCAGCTACTCCGCACTTCTGAGACTGCCCTCCGAACTGCGCGTTTGAAGCAGTTCGACGGAAAAGAGCCATGGCTCGACGTCCTGTGGTCTGAATTAGTGGCTTCAGCACCTTCCTCAGTTCCTACCAAAAACAATCTCACTCTCTCTTAAGTTAACAGCCCTGGGGCTGGTTTGCAGCAACTCGCCAATCTTCTCTATTCTCCGCCATCCTCTTCAATTCACGGTATGATTTGGTGTTCGTGTCGGTCATTAACTGTGTGATGTATGCAAGTGGTCTTCCTCTAGTGTTTTTCCCTTCTAACATCCCTTCGATGACTCTTGCTGGCAGGCTATTATGTCTAAGAATATGTCCCAACATATTTGCTCTTCTTGTTTTCAGGGTCTTCATAAAGCTTCTACTTTCTCCTGCTGTTCTGAATACCTCTTCATTTTTCATATGTTGTATCCAACTGATCTTGAGCATTCTTCTCCAGCACCAAGCCTCAAAAGCCATCAACTTCCTCTCTTCTGACTTCCCTATTGTCCAGGTCTCACTACCATACAAAGCCACACTCCACACGTATGTCTTCAACAGTCTTTTTCTTATTTTTAGGTCTATACTTCTGGATGTGAAGAGATTCTTCTTTCTATAAAAGGCGTTCTTTGCCTGAATAATTCTACTCCAAATTTCTCGTTTGCTGGTTCCATCATACGTTATCAAGCTTCCCAGATACTTATATTCCTTCACATGTTGTATTCTATCATTCTCGATATAAATTGCTGGTGCTCTTCTATGATCTTCCTGGTTCCGACTGCATACGAGTATTTTTGTTTTATTTTTATTCATCTTCATGTTAAATTCGTTTTTAAGGATGTTATTCATTACATGAAGTATCTGTTGAAGATCATCTTCATTATCGGTTGTTAAAGCATTGTCATCTGCGAATCGGAGCATGTCAATCTTTTCCCCATGTATATTTACTCCAACTTGAATATCTTCTCTTATCCTATTTATGGCATCTTGGACACCCAAATTAAATAAGTAAGGAGATAGCGAGCATCCTTGTCGTACTCCTTTTCTTATTTCAACCTCTTCCTGGTTATTGCCAGATCTTATTATTCCCCTTTCATTCTTATATAAACTATGTATTATTCTTCTATCTCTATAAGAGATTCCCACTTTCTTTAGTAACTTGAACAGTATATTTCAATTCACGTTGTCAAAAGCTTTCTCCAGATCCACGAATGCTAGATATGTTGGTATTCCTTTTCTATTTCTCTTTTCAATTATTTGTCTTAGAGTTAATATTGCTTCTCTTGTTCCAATGCCCCTTCTGAATCCAAATTGGTCGTCTGTGATGTAGTTATCAAGGTTGTTCTCTATTCTCCTAAGTATAATACGTGTAAGAATTTTAGATGCATGTGTTGTCAGGCTTAATGTCCTAAATTGATCACAATTTTGTGCTCTGGCCTCCTTTGGAATTGGAATTATTATGCACTTAGTAAAGTCAGTTGGTACTATTCCAGTTTCATACATTTTGCATATCATTCCATACATTGCATCTTCAGCTTTCTCTCCGCAGTTATTTAATAGTTCTACAGGGATTTTATCTACACCTGGTGCTTTTTTGTCTTTTAAATCTTTCAGTGCTCTTTTAAATTCCGATTTTAGTATTTGGTCACCTCTATTCTCTGCATCTGTCTGGTCTTCTTCCTCTATTACTTCCTTATTCATAACTTCATCTCCATAGAGGCTCTCTAGATATTCTTTCCATCTCTTCCCAACCTTTCCCTCTTCATACAGGTATTGTCCATTCTCATCTTTAATACCACATGTCTTCTGTTCCTTCTCACCAAAAAATTGCTTCATATTTTCATATGCTTTTTCTAAGTCATTTGCTTTAAAATCGGTGTCTATTTCATCACATATATCACATAAGTATTTTTCTTTGTCTCGCTTGCTTTTCCTAACGATTTCATTTCTCAGTCTTCTATATTGTTGTTTTCCTTCGTCACTTGTGGTGTTTTTGAACCTTCTTCTTTCAGTTATCATTTCTACAACTTCCTCACTTATCCATGCTTTCCTGCTGTTTTTATTTTTATTTTTTAGCAGTTCCTCTGCAGTTCCTAGTATTTCCTCCTTCAGAATTCCCCACTGACTTTCTATTGGTTTCTCGAATATGTCAGTATTTCTTTCAATCATTTCATCTGTTCTTCTTTGGAACTCATCTCTAATATTTGGCAACTTAAAGTTTGTCACCTGTAGATACTCAGTTTTTCTCGTAACGATGTTCTTATATTTGAGTTCCGCGTGCATCATGACTAGATTATGATCGCTTACGATATCTGCACCTTAACCTTTCATTTACCATTATGTAATCCAATTGCGCTCTTCTCGTGTCTCCAGGAGCTTTCCAAGTGTATCGTCTTCTCTTGGAATGGTTGAAGAGTGTATTTGTTATGACTAATTTATGCCTAGTGTAGAATTCTATCAATCGTTCACCTCTCAAATTTCGGACTCCCAGTCCAAACTGCCCAACAGTTGTTCCCTCTGTTCCTTCCCCTACCGTTGCATTCATGTTCCCCATAATGATTACATTGTCTTCTGCACTTGTTCCTTCTATCAGGTGATTTAGATCTTCATACATTCTTTCAATTTCCTCGTCATCTTCATGGCACATATGTTTGAATTATAACAGTATTGTTTGGCTCCGTATTTATCTTGACTAGAATTATCCTATCACTATGCTGCACATATCCCGCTACTCTGAGTCCCATGGATTTTTCCATAATCACTCCTACCCCATTTCTTCCGAGCGGTCCGTCTTCCGGCCCTGAGTAGATTATTCTGTAGTCATCTGACCAAAAGTCACCCGTGCCAGGCCATCTCATTTCAGAAATACCGAGAATATCTATTTTTAATCTCTTCATTTCTATTTTCAGGTTTCATAATGTCGATTATTCAGGTCCGTATTGACGTAACTATAACTTTGAAAGAATAATAGATTTTCTGCCTTCAATACTGTTTATTTCTATTACTTACAGGGACTAGTTTCGGGGGTAAATACTCCCCCTTCCTCAGCCTGTCCAACAAAACTTCACAATGGAAAAACTTTCCATGTACAAGTTCATACAAAATACATGAAGAATAAAGAATAAAGAAATAATACTATTTACAATCCCGCTCGACGCTCCAAAGAAGATACTTTTATTGCATCACTAAGGCCTAGGCGCATCAGAACTCCTGAATTGGGCCGGTGCTGCGGTCCGCTGTCCCCATTGCGTCATCGTGGGACCACTCTAGTCCCCTTGTTGCTCTTGGCAAACGTCAAGGCGAGAAAATTTATGGCCGCGTCACACGCCGCCAGGAACTGCAGTGTGCAGGGCGTGAACAAAAACAAACCGGAATTCACCTTGCGAAGTCTCTTACAGCTGAGTGTTAGTGACGTGCTTGGGAAAAGGTGGCATTTGGGTTGTGGGAGATGGGAGGCTAAGGAAATGAGAATGAGTGAGGTTTGTTGACGCGCCTATTATGGAGATTGATTAATGCGTAGAATGAGAGTGTCAATCTTTAGTATGTTATGATAAATGATGGGTATGAATAGTGGAATATAGCGGGAATTTTATTTATTATAATATAATTCGTCTATTAATGTTCTGTATAAAATGCTAGTTTCAAATATTATTTCATTAAGATTGTGTGAAGGGTTGAATCTCTGTGCTTTATCAATTTCTATTTGTTCCAAAATATTCATGAGCGTGCCTTTATTTTCTTGATGTAAAATTTCTAAGTCATTGTCTATGGTTGTGAATTTATGCCCAGTTTCTGCCATGTGGTTGCCCATCGCTGAAAATTTATTATGTTTGATGGCATTGACATGTTCCAAAAATCTGGTGTTGAACCCTCTCCCCGTTTGTCCCACGTAATCGGCATTACACTCGTTACATTTAATCTTGTAGACACCTGAATTGGTGTATTTGTTGGTTTTGTTGAGAATATGTGAATTGAAATATTTATTATGATTAGTTTTGTTGGTTCTGAATGCTGTTTTTATTTTATATTTTTTTAGTACACTAGTAACATCGTATGTGGATTGGTTCACAAAAGTGAACGTTGCGTATGTGGAAGGTTCTTTGTCTTCTTTTGCTAATCTGGAAACTGGTTTGTTCTTAATTTTGTTAATTATATTGCTAACATATTTACTATTGAATCCATTAGCTTCGGCAATTTGGTGAATTATTGAAACTTCTTTACGATAATCTACGTCAGATAGTGGGACGTTCAACGCTCTATTTTTGAACATCTTAACATTCATCCTAAATAACAACCAATTTAGTTTTAATGAGAAAATCTATAAACAAAAAGGCCTCCCCATGGGTTCTCCTTTATCAGGAATAGTAGATAACATATTCTTAGATAATCTGGAATACGAATCAATCATTAACAAAAAGGATGGTTTGTTCTTTTGGGGACGATATGTTGATGACGTTTTCGTAATCCTTGACAACTCTAAAACGAAAATAGAACAACTTTTGTAATATTTGAACCAAATAAACAGCAACATTAAATTCACGTCAGAAAATGAAATAAACAGTTCCATAAATTACCTTGATCTACTTGTCATGCATGATAAAGATCACCTGAGCTATCAAATATTCAGGAAACCAACTCAAACCAGTACTGTAATTAGACAAGATTCTAATCATCCAGCTTCCCATAAAAGAGCAGCACTCGCATGTTTCGTCAATAGAGCGTTGAACGTCCCACTATCTGACGTAGATTATCGTAAAGAAGTTTCAATAATTCACCAAATTGCCGAAGCTAATGGATTCAATAGTAAATATGTTAGCAATATAATTAACAAAATTAAGAACAAACCAGTTTCCAGATTAGCAAAAGAAGACAAAGAACCTTCCACATACGCAACGTTCACTTTTGTGAACCAATCCACATACGATGTTACTAGTGTACTAAAAAAATATAAAATAAAAACAGCATTCAGAACCAACAACACTAATCATAATAAATATTTCAACTCACATATTCTCAACAAAACCAACAAATACACCAATTCAGGTGTCTACAAGATTAAATGTAACGAGTGTAATGCCGATTACGTGGGACAAACGGGGAGAGGGTTCAACACCAGATTTTTGGAACATGTCAATGCCATCAAACATAATAAATTTTCAGCGATGGGCAACCACATGGCAGAAACTGGGCATAAATTCACAACCATAGACAATGACTTAGAAATTTTACATCAAGAAAATAAAGGCACGCTCATGAATATTTTGGAACAAATAGAAATTGATAAAGAACAGAGATTCAACCCTTCACACAATCTTAATGAAATAATATTTGAAACTAGCATTTTATGCAGAACATTAATAGACGAATTATATTATAATAGATAAAATTCCCGCTATATTCCACTATTCATACCCATCATTTTTTCATAACATACTAAAGATTGACACTCTCATTCTACGCATTAATCAATCTCCATAATAGGCGCGTCAACAAACCTCACTCATTCTCATTTCCTTAGCCTCCCATCTCCCACAACCCAAATGCCACCTTTTCCCAAGCACGTCACTAACACTCAGCTGTAAGAGACTTCGCAAGGTGAATTCCGGTTTGTTTTTGTTCACGCCCTGCACACTGCAGTTCCTGGCGGCGTGTGACGCGGCCATAAATTTTCTCGCCTTGACGTTTGCCAAGAGCAACAAGGGGACTAGAGTGGTCCCACGATGACGCAATGGGGACAGCGGACCGCAGCACCGGCCCAATTCAGGAGTTCTGATGCGCCTAGGCCTTAGTGATGCAATAAAAGTATCTTCTTTGGAGCGTCGAGCGGGATTGTAAATAGTATTATTTCTTAATTCTTTATTCTTCATGTATTTTGTATGAACTTGTACATGGAAAGTTTTTCCATTGTGAAGTTTTGTTGGACAGGCTGAGGAAGGGGGAGTATTTACCCCCGAAACTAGTCCCTGTAAGTAATAGAAATAAACAGTATTGAAGGCAGAAAATCTATTATTCTTTAAAGTTATTTTCAGGTTTTCCAGCTTCCCCACCTTTAATAATGTGTTAACATTCCATGTTCCTATTTTCCTTACGCATTTCTGTTTCTTGCGTTTGTTAATAATACCATTATTCCCTTTAGTTGCCCCCGCCCGGAAATCCGAATGGGGAGCTATTTTACCTCCGGAGAATTTAACCAAAGAGCTTTCCATCATGAGCTGCTAATTCTTGGGATATCCAGTCGGATCTTTAATGGAGTGGTTTCCCGTTGCCTTCTCCATTCTATGCCGTTGGCCATCTGTCGGCTCTTCCGCCTTTAGGAGCAGTTTCCCACCCCAAGGGCAAGAGAGTGCCCTTCTTCTACCTGCTCCTAAATGACCGTTGGCACTTGATAGAAAGTGGTCTCCTTATCCCGGGAGAAGTTCGGTGTCTGATTTATGCCTATTATATGGACATATACCTTTTACTCATTATCCCGAGTACTGGGCTGCCTCTTCCGCCATCTACACTGTTCCGTAGTCCATCTGCTCCACTGTCTATGCCGTTGAGGACTTCACCGTAACCCTGGCAAGGGACCCTTACAAGGTACTACCAGCCGGGTCAGCTGGACCGAGGGTTTTAAAGAGGTGTTACTCCTCTATCACTCACCAATTTGTCCTGGCTTGTGACAGGCAGAGCCTGGCTTCCCAAACATTGGGCCCAGGTTGGCGGGGTTAACAATCTCACAAGCTTCATTAAAATGATACTGATTTTGTATCACAACAATGAAGCTCTAGACAGAGGTTTCTCCCTGAACAAGGAGTGCATGATTGTCAATCACAAAGAAGCAAGTCTGATTGGCATACATACTGTTCAGGACGCTGTGATGGCAGCTGGTGGAGTAGAAAAGATAACTGTGAGCAAGAGTCCATACTGCACGAAACTCCTACACCGTGTTCAAGGAAGCAAAACAGGTGCAAAGCGACGGCTAAGGTGGCAGTCGAAAGAGAAGCCACAAAAGATCTCCAGGAATTGGAAAAAAAAAAGTACTGTCTAAAGAACTTAATTTTGTGCTGTGTATAACTGAATTTCCTAGTAACGATCTTGTATTTGTCGAAGTGACTTATTTAATTTTGTTTTGAATTATTTTATTTTCTATTATCTACTTTGATAAAATAAATCTAAATTAAAAAGTATTTGCGGCGTGTCACGTGTGGAATTTTACTGTTTTTAACCTTTCCATGGTCTTCTTTCGCAGGAGAGATGCACATACCAAATTGTTTTAAAGTCCGTGGAAACACTCAATGCAAATGGACGACACATACATAAATTTCAAAAACTACAAACAATATCTCACAGCTCTCGACATTTTACTATCAAACACCCGTCACCAACATGTGGCTACAAAATACACCACACAAGTGACCGAATTCTTCTCGTATGGGCAAGCATTGTTTCAGTCGCTTGTTAACCACTGTCTGTGTCGGATTTCCTTTCTTTGTAATTGTTTCGTTACTTTTGCTTCGCCGAATTTCGACCCGAGGACTGGACACATCCCGTACAGCATGTACAGAAAGAAATACTGAAGGCGGTCTGGATATCGCGGTGGATGAAATGATTATTAACCTTGGCAATTCATCAAGCTCTGACGAAGACAATGATGGTGGTGATGATGCTAGGGACAGTGAAGGGATGGCGGGTGTCAAAGAAACCCTTGCCATGTGACGGAGGATAATTTATTTATTGGTGTCAGTTCGCTTGCGTCAATCGATAATAGAGCACAGGCTATTGTTTCCCGTCATAGTGTTCAAAATACCGTCCACCATTCAATAGTCAACAACTCGACAATATAAAACCACAGCAATAATATCGCCACATAGGGCCTTGTTTGAGTGCTCAGTGCTAAATATGTCTTTACCTTAACTTTACTTTTGTATTATCACGAAAGCTAATATTAACCGTAGAGAGTCGCGATTCTGTCAACTACTGTAGTAGTCTGTGAACGACCTCCACTCAGACTCTTGTTTCATGTTAAAGGATAATCATTGCATGGTGAGTGTTTTTTAATTCATTAGCTGTAGACTGTTTGCCCTCTTTGTCATATTTATTGAATTGAATACCGATGATAAAGGTATCCTAGTGTAATTTATTTATTCATCTAAAAATATCATATTTCTCTGTTCGAATGTCCTCGGCGTTGACTCAGGATCTTTTTTAAAAATATATTACGTATAATTGTATAGAAATAATGTCTGAAGTGTAGCGCTGTGTATTATTTGAATCAGTTGATTTACAACACTAAAAACTTAGCACCACAGCTCCGCTGTTCCAAGCTCCCGACATATCCTTCCCATTGTTTCCTTCGAAATACAGGGTGTAGGTGAGAAGCAGGCACAGAATTCTTGCCGTGTGGCGCTTGGACGTAGGGTCTTGTTATGTAGCGACCGTGGGTTGCGAAGAGGAAAATCGGGGCAAAGTGACAGGAAGGCTGTCAGTACCGAACGCGCGGGGTTAGCAATACTGTATTTGTCCCATAATTTATGCGCATAATAGCTGACACACCTCCAATTTTACTATAAAAGTCGTGATCTAAAAAGGGATAGTGGGTGGGTAACATCTATTACTACATGGCCCCCAAAATTATTATCCATTATTACAAAGGGTATTTTGACTAATTTCAGTAGTGTCTAAAATTGTATCTCCTTGTTCCGGGCTCCTATAGAGCTTACGTTTTCTTTCGATCTTTCATTTGTCATAGGACGTGCCACCGGTATGCATTACCAGCTTCTGGTTTAATAGTCAGGTAATGGATGCAATGAGAACTGTGTACTACAATTTTCCTTGCATGCAACTAAGCAAATTATTGTTGTTAGGAGAATGTGAAATGCACCAAGAATGATATGATCTTCAGCTGTGTGCAGTGAGAAAGCTCTGCATGTGTTCATTCCTTATGTATTAATGATGCAAAGTCAGCTAACGTTGTGCCATATACAACACTCGTAGTCTCTAAATGTTGCACATTTTCCCGTAAATTACATCACTTTATGTTTGTATTGCTTATAAGATCGTGACAAAGAAAGTGTTTCTCCAACTGGATGATTGTATTTAACTGTATGCACATCGTATAATCATGGCGAGGTGTATTCTTTTTTTCACGGAGCAACTTGACACCGTAGTAGGCACGCAGCTTTTGTATTTAGTTTTCTGGCATCTTGTTTTAAATTATTGACTAACATATTTCTAAATGCAGACAATCTATTCCTCCATTAGGATTCGGGTTCCATAATTCATGCAAAATGAGGTTCGTTCATTTGTGATATTGAGATCATATCCCCCCTACCCATTCAGTGATTACCGTATGGTACTTTACGTAGACTAGAGTGAATATGTAAATGAGCATTTCAAAAAAAAATTGTCACCAGTTGTTTGGTTTATTAACTTCTGGTAATATTTTTCATAGGTACTGAAAACTGGGCACAGTTGGATTTTAAGGTGGAACCGCATGTGCTATCAAATATCGCTTTCTTGCAATACCAGGAATATGTTTAGAATTGTAAAATGATTATTCGTTAAATAAGTGTTAATAGATAGGCTATTATAATTATAATGATTAAATAAATATTAAAAAAGAAACGATGCATTGTTAGTAAATATTAGGCCTACCGGTACGGCGAATAGCCTATAACTCGTAGCATCCGTCACAATTTAGCATTTAAACAGGCCACGTTAATGCATAATATACTAATATAACAACCAAATAGCAAATTATAATAATATTCTACCAACTTAATTATTGTAGTCTAAGATATGTTAGACCACTGCCGTTTGAAATGTGCAAATCGCACACTTTGTAGGCAAGCTGTTTGTTATGGTCGTCTCTGATGCGAAGTTTTCCTAATTACTAAGGGCCTTATTTTTTGGTGAAATAAAACTGTTGATTTCGGTGTTAAAACTGACGCTATTTCGGTGGATATTTCGCGAAATAAATTGTCATAATGATCGATGTTTCTTCTGAAATCTTCCTTATAGTATGGGGAAAATCTAACAAATTATGTGATAAGGGGTTTTTAAACTTTTTTGCGATGTGTAGAGTATCGCCGAATGTTATTTGCCGCTTAGGATTATGTTCATTTCCTTCTTTCTTCCTATTTTTATGTGTTGCTGAATCCCTGCAGTGTTTATCGCACGTGTCTTTTTGTTCCCACTGAATACGAACATTGGAGTATTTACACATTAGAATCTTTTTTGCATCGTCAAATACATAGAACCCTTCACTGTTGTATTCCTTGTCCCTCGAGAAAACTGTTGTGACTTTAGTTTTTGGCATTTTTATACTTAGCTGGATGTTTGCCGATAGTTTTATCAGTCGCGAACTCTTACTGCTGTATCTAAGACCACAACGCCATTTGATGTAATCGATAGCAAATAGCGATTTTCATCGATAGCATTAGAGATCGCGGAACTGAATACACATACTTCCGGCTTTGTAGGCAGTTGTGTAGAGGCACTATCAATCAAACGAGAGGGAAACCACGATGGTCAATTCTTCAGAAGCATTTAAACGTGTATTGGAGAGCTTTTTCGATAATATTTAGCATATTCGTACCAAGTGGATTATATTTCGTGATTATTTGTGCAATTCGCACAATAAATCAGATTTTGTGATATTTCGCGAGTTCATTTTGCTAAAATACGCTACTACCTACTAGGTCATATATAGGCAAAAAAGGAGATTTGTTTGAGTCTTCAGTCTTTAGACTGGTTTGATGCAGCTCTCCATGCCTCCCTGTCCTGAGCTAATCGTTTCATCTCTACATAGCTACCACACCCTACATCCGAGGCAATCTGTTTAACATATTCTAACCTTGGTCTACCCCTACAGTTCTTGTCCTCGACCCTTCCTTCCATAACTAAGCTTGCTATTCCTGGGTGTCTTAGTATGTGTCCTACCAACCTATCTCTTCTCTTCATTAGCAGTTGCCAGAAACATCTCTCCTCTCCCACTCGCCTTAATACCTCTTCGTTTGTAACCCTATCTACCCATCTGATCTTCATCAATCTCCTGTAACACCACATTTCAAATGCCTCAATTCTCCTCTTTTCTGCTGCACCAATAGTCCAAGTTTCACTTCCATAGAGCGCCACGCTCCAGACAAAGGCTTTCAAAAATGACTTCCTAATACCTAAATCTATATTCGATGTCAACAGATTCCTTTTTTGTAGAAAGGCTTTCCTTGCCTGAGCCAACCTACTCTTTATATCCTCTTTGCTTCGTCCATCACTGGTTATTCTGCTTCCTAAGTAACAGAAGTCTCCTACTTCCTTCAGCTTTTCACCTGCCAATTTGATCTCCATAGAGGTTTCTGATTTATTTCGGCTGCATTCCAGTATTTTTGTTTTACATTTATTAATTTTCATCATGAAGTCCTTCCGTAAGACGGAATCCATACCATTCAAAATCTCATTCAAATCCTCAGGCTTGTCGGCCAAGATGACGATGTCATCAGCAAATCTCAGAGTTGAAATTATTTCTCCTTGAATCTTCACTCCCACTTTAAATTTTTCTCCAATTTCCTTCATTGCTTGTTCAATGTAAAGATTGAAAAGTATGGGTGATATGTTGCAGCCTTGCCTTACACCTTTCATAATACCAGCTTCTCTCTCATATCCTTCAGCTCGAATGACTGCTGTCTGGTTTCTGTATAGATTGTATATCACCCTCCTATCCCTGTACTTTATTCCAATAGATTTCAAAATGTCAAACAATTTAGTCCAATCAACGTTATCAGAAGCCTTTTCTAAGTCTACAAATGCCATAAACGTTCTCTTATCTTTCCTTATTCTACCTTCCTAAATCAGCCTAAGACTTAGTACAGCTTCCCTTGTTCCTACATTTCTCCTGAAACCAAACTGGTCTTCACCCAACTCCGTTTCTATCTGGCTTTCAATCCTCTTGTAAATTATTCTAGACAGGATCTTTGAAGCATGAGTAATCAAGCTGATTGTACGGTAATCTTCACATCTGTCAGCTCCCACTTTCTTTGGTATAGGGATGATAACATTCTTCTTGAAATCAGGGGGTACCTCACCTGTCTCATAAATCCTACACACCAAGTGAAATAACCTGATCAGACCTTCATCTCCTATGCAGCATAGCAACTCAATCGGTATATCATCTATGCCTGGTGCTTTGTTCCTGCCTAAGTCCTCTAATGCTCTGTCAAATTCTGATCTCAATATTAAATCTCCTTTTGCATCCTCATCAATTTCCTCCTCCCTTTCCATTACATGATTCTCAATCTCCTTTCCCTTATACAAGCACTCTATGTAAGCTTTCCATCTCTCAACCTTTTCTTCCCTATCTGTTGAGGCTTTCCATTTGTGTCCCTAATATTACAGCACTTAGTCTTCTTTTCCCCAAAAGTATTCTTAATCCTTCGATAAGCTGTGTCTACTTTTCCTAATTTCAGACACTTTTCTATACCTGCACATTTCTCTTTCAACCATTCTTCTTTCGCTTCCTTGCACTTCTTGTTAACCTCATTTCTCAGACGTCTGTATTCTGCTTTCCCCTCTTCATCTCTTAGATTCTTGTGTCTCCGCCTTTCATCCATCAATTCTAGTATATCCTGAGTGATCCACGGTTTTCTACCTATTCTTTCTTCCCTACCAATGTTTTCTTCTGCAGATTTTGTTATTTCATTCTTCAAAAGTGCCCATTCGTCTGCAATTGAAGTTTGTTTAGGGGTTTTGATTAGTCCTTCCTTTATACTCTTCTTGAATCTTTCGTTTACATCCTTTACTTTCAGTCTGTCTATTGTCCACCTTTTTGACTTTTCTTCAGTTTCTTCAACTTAAATCTGCATTTCATTACAATCAGATTGTGGTCAGAGTTTATGTCAGCACCAGGATAGGTTTTACAATCCAAAATCTGGTTTCGAAACCTCTGCTTGACCATAATGAAGTCGATTTGGTAACGCCCTGTATCTCCTGGTCTCATCCATGTGTATATTCTTCTATTGTGGTTATTGAATAAGGTGTTAGCTATGACCAACTCATGTTCGGTGCAGAATTCCATCAGCCTGCTTCCTCGATCATTCCTTTCACCTAATCCGAAATCTCCTACTATCTTCCCTTCTCTCCCTTTTCCTACCACAGCATTCCAATCTCCCTTTACTATAACATTTTCATCACCTTTGATATACCTCAGAATGTCATCTATTTCTTCGTAGACCTTTTCAACATCCTCATCATCAGCTTGACTGGTAGGCATATAGACTTGTACCACTGTGGTGCAGGTAGGTTTAGTATTGATTTTTGCTACAATAATCCGTTCACTGTATTGCTCATAATATTCCACCCGCTGTCCAAGTTTCCTACTCAATATGAGACCAACTCCTGCTTGGCCATTGTTTGATTTAGTGCTAATGACCCTATAGTCTCCTGACCAAAAGTCCTGTTCTTCCTGCCAGCGCATTTCACTAATCCCAACCAAATCCAACCTCAACCTATCCATTTCCCTTTCTAAATTTTCTAACTTTCCACTTCCTAGCAGACTTCTAACATTCCACGCTCCGATCCGTAGAATGTCAGATTTCCTCTTTGTCACTTCTGTGATGTTAACCCCCTCTCGAGTAGTCCCCACCCGGAGATCCGAACGGGGGACTAGTTTACCTCCGGAATGAAATTTTACAAGGGAGGAGGCCATCATCACATGTAATTATGCATAGAGAGGTGCATATCCTCGGGAATAGCATTAAGGCTGTAGTTTCCCGTTGCTTTCAGCCGTGCAGCAGAACGCAGTGTAGCCATTAGTTGGCTTATATTATCAATATCTTAACCGTCTATTAGACTAGTAAAGAATTGATTTATTCTGAAAGGCTGCTACTCCCTTTCAGAATAAGTAAAGAGCAATTCTACTACAAAATACTAACCTTCTACTAACAATTAAATACCAAAATTCTACTAACGAAAAAAATACTAAAGTTTCACCAACAACAAATACTACCACTAAAACAGTCTTGTCACCAGGCCCACTCTCATGCACCCTTACCAGACACACTCAGACACCAGAGTCTAATAGAACAATGACATATATCTAATAAACAAATTAACTTCATACTTACAACTAAAACTAACTACATACTTACTGTACTGTAATTTGAATTGACAATATTTACAAAATTTTAAATGATAATCTGGTAGCAAAAATATCTATAATATTATCATAATATTATAAATACTTTATAGTATTTTTTATTCGTCGAATTCTAAGGAACATATCAGTTTATATGATTCAGATCATATTAATAGTTATTTAAATCTGAAGATTTCTTGGCAACAATTTAATAACTAAAATCGAAGCTAGGTTAAATTCTTGGAAAATGATATAAGTTAAAATTACCATTCAGACTACCAACATCGATACGAGTTTATTTATCTGAAGCACAATTCAGTAGTTCTAAATGTACGCCATTTAACAGTTGGAGTCTGTGATAGCAAATTTTCTGATTGATGGAATCTTGACGCGTTGCGTTTCTGCACAGTGTTCTTTATTTAGTAACTTCAAAAAAAAATTAGTGACAGTATTTGAAGGTCTCCCTTATTTCAATTAAGATCATTGACTTTAGTGCGATAATCACCTCAAATACCTCCCGAACGTTTGAATAGCGGATTGGGAGAACATCTTGGATATCAGTGGATGTGTGAAATTTGTTTGATAACCTGTACTTATATGGTAACTATACTAGTGTCCAAACGTTAAGCATGATCACTAAATGAGGGCATACCGCCTGATAGGAATGTCAGACGAATTGCTGAACAAACGGAAGCTGATTCACACACCATAGCCTATGTCACACAACTTGTCCAAAACAGAGACAGTGTCAGAAAGGTTCTGATAGCTAAGGTACACCTCCGACAAAAACTAACAAAACTTGTCAATGTCTTCCACAACAAAATATGCAGTTAATAGGGTGTATGGTTACCCCTAACGGCCACACATGCTTCACAGCGACGTGGCAAGCTCTCTATCAGATGGTCCAAGAGCTCTTGTGGCAGTTGATCCCATTCCTCCGAAAGGACAATGCGAAGGTCTTGGAGGGTCCTTGGTGGAGGCTGACGGGATGCAATTCGCCTCCTCAATGCATCCCAGGCATGTTCTATAGGATTCAGATCCACAGACCTCGCTGGCCAGTCCATGCGATTAATGTCTTCCCCAGCCAGAAATTCATCCACCAGAGCGGCGCGGTGCGGTCTGGCATTATCGTCCATTAAGAGGAAGTCTGGACCAACCGCACCTCTGAAGAGGCGAAAATGTGGCCTCAGTACCTCATACCTGTATCTCCCGAGCGTTCCCAGTGTTCTTCGGACCTCCCATTGAAGATGTGCAGGTCCGTACGGCCATTCAACATGATGCCGCCCCACTCCATGACGCCACAATCACCATACTTGTCCCGTTCCACGATGTTCCTTTGGTTGTATCGGCTACCTGGTTCTCTCCAGATTAATGTGCGACGGGAATCGTTCTGCAAACTGAAGCGGGATGCATCTGTGAAGAGCACATGCCTGCCTCCATTCATTCACGGTCCAGTTTCGACGTTGACGGCTCCACAGTACACGGGCCCGTCTCTGTGCTGGAGTGAGCGGGACGCACACCGCTGGACGTCCTGCAAACAGCCCTGCTGATCTGAGCCTCCGGGATACAGTTTGCCGGGAAACGGCAACACCTGAGACGGCTGTAAGCTCCACCGACAATTGTCTTGCAGGTGCACTCCGATTTCGTTGGGCGGTTAAGGCCAGATCGGTCCTGCTGTGGGGTAGTTACTCTTGGTCGACCTGGTACTGGCTTATGACTAACATCTCCTGTGTCTCGAAATCGTATCCAAAGGCTGGAAATGGCACTTTGTGGCACATTCAAGGATAGGGCGACTTCGCTGTGTCTGGACTGCTTCCAGGCGGCAGAGTATTCTACCCTACAAAACGGGGTCCAAATGGCGTCGTTGTGTCGTTATGTTGTAACGTTCACCACGAGGCTACACTCCGCACACTGTACGGGACAAACACGACTGAGGGAATATGGGGCGCAGGCACAGGCTGTGTTTACCTTGCGGTTACGCCGCTAGTCAAAGCAGGGAATACAGAGCGAACACGTAAGGTTGGTAGGTGCATATGTGGTGCGATTTGCGGTGTATTTCCTTTTACCCTGCTTATTCGTAACTTAAGCTTAACTTTTGGACACTAGTTTACCACCCGGGATGCAAGCAGAGACACATCGACCTTCCTGATAACAACGCTAGTTGGGCTGCATAAAACAATATTATTAGGGGCAGCGTTTTATTTATGAAAAAATTTTGTGCGTATCGCTAATACCAAAAAATACAGCCCCTATTAATTACTCTTTTAAGAGACACTTGTCTTTGGAATATTCATGAAAGGCCAACCCTCTAGTTCTTATTTCCTAAGTTGAACGCCTAAAAACAAAACCACAATCCGAAATAATAAAGACGATAATCTCGAACGAATGATTCTCTGCCAATGAAAATCATATGGAGATTTGCGGACCGAAAGTTCGCTATGCATAAGCTTCGGTGCCATTTTAACTTGTGGAAGCTCTATACGGTTACGGTGCCATACAATTCAGTCACTTCCCGTAAACATTTATTATGTGACACTCCTATTCTCTACTCTCTCAACCCTCCTCAGTAAAACAGTCATTTATATCAGCTCTCCCCAGGTAATTGGTATTGTATTTGTGTTCGTAGCATCTCATCCCATCTGCGAGAGAGCGCGCTTTGCTCACGCTACGGATTAGGCCTAAATCTCGCCATCGCCCGTGGGCTGCGGAAGTGTCTCCAAAAATGCAGTTATACTCAATTCAATTTTACAGATTCAATTTTCAGCCATTCGGTATGCGAACTCTAGTGTTAGAGGATTCTAAAATATACAGGAATTTGGTGGATTTTCGTACGGGAAATACGAGAATTATACGGGAATTTGAAAAAAGGTAATTGCTTGACACCCTGCATCACTGTTAACTCCCTCTAGTGCCTCATGTTTACAATATGACTTGCATTCTGCCAGCGTCTTCAGGGCGCAATTTCAGCGGTAAAGTGGGGAGTAAGAAAATGGTAGTCTTACTAACAAGGGAAGCACCAGGTAAGGTTGGTCGAAACCTATCTTGAAACTTTGTGGACGCAATCGTTGTACTTTAAGGGGATAACGTGCGGAAAATCTGCCGCCAGATTGAACTGCAAGGCTCCGAAATCGTGCTGACATCCTGGTACGCAGGCATGACGGCTGGAGGAGCCGTACATCCCTGTGGCACTCGGAGTAGTAGAGAGGCTGACTAAAGTGTGCGGCTCCTTCCCACCAGCCTCGAGAGCTTGGGCGTTCAGGGCTGTCCATTCCAACATGTATGGTACTCGCTACCTCCCATTGATTTATATGAGGGATCCCCACATGATTTCGGAGCCATGCAGTTCAATCTGGCAGCTGATTTTCTGCACATTGTCCTCTTAAAGTACAACGATTGCGTCCACTAAGTTTCAAGATAGGTTTCGTCCTGTCTTACCTGGTACTTCCCTTGTAAGAAAGAAAGACATACAATTAAGGGGTGTTCAAAGATTCTTTTACATTTGGAAGAGGAAGATGGATTGTGATGTTATTCCCAACTTGTTTCTATAGCTTTCTATCACTAACTATATTACAGTAAATTTGTGAATGTTTCACTTGCACACATTGAGAATTTTTAGCATGGTTCTTTTTAACTTGTTTTAAAACAGGTAGTTGTTTCAGTGTATCTGTGACTAATAGAGGCAGTGGGTGAAGACTAACAAAGGGATTATTCCCTAATTTTTGTAGGTATGTGTACCACATGCGACGAAGGAAGGCTGCTACAACGATCCAGAAGTATTTCCGTGGCTGCCTAGCTCGAAGGGAGTTCGATCGCAAATACAAGTGTATGTTTATAGCAGAGATGAGAGCACAGCTGTCTCTTTGTAAACGCATTGAGAAGAAATTGAATCGCCTGTTACCCAGCGTATTATCTATGCAACGGAGCCTTGTAAAGATGGTAAGTTTTTTACTGTAAAAGTAAGAAAGTGATAATGATCAGTTTAATATAAAGACTTGATAAATGCCGCGTTGATATCTTGGCTTTGCACTGACTTCAACTAAATCATCTTCCTATCAATACTCAAAATATATTTTAAAAAATAAACACTAATATTTTTGGACAAACTCTTGTCCTTCTTCATCCTTTACAATAGATTATAAAAATTAAATAACCAGAAAACTCGTTGAAAATTCATATCCTTTCCGTGGCACTTGGCAACTGGTGGCCCACAGAGCCGAATCAAATGCGATTCTAATGGTGAAAATGTTGTCGAATTAGTCATCATCTTCATTTCATCTCTTCCATCTGACACTGGGTGGGGGAAAATATGGTTCCTCTCCACTTCGTTCTGTTGTTCCACCATTCCTCCTCCGACACAGTGTTCCTATCCAGGTTCCGTTTTCATATGCTATACTTCACCGAGTCCATCCAACGCATTCTTGATCTTCCTCTTCCTCTCTTCCCTGTCATCCGTCATTCCAGTGCTCGTCTTAGTAGCCTTACTTCATTCATCCGTTTGACATATCCAAACCCTCTCAATCTGTTTTGCTCCAGTTTGTCATTTAGTTTCTGTACTCCCAGTTCTTTCCGTGTATCTTCATTTCTCACTCTGTCTCCTCGTTTTCTGGACCATACTTCTCAGGAATCTCATCTCAGCTGCCTGTATTCTGCTCTCATCCCTCTTAGTCATTGTCCAAGTTTCTGCTGCACATGTCTTTATAGGAACATAATATGCTTTGTGTGCTTGGACCAGAGGGTTGGGGCAGAAGAAATGAGGAAGGAAAGAGACTGTTGGACTTCTGCCAAAGGAATAGACTGCTAGTTGGGAACTCCTGGTTCAAGAAAAGAGAGCCACACAATCATATGGTACAGTGATGACTTGACCAGGAAGTCTGTGGTCGACTATATCCTGTATGAGAGAGAGTTAAATAAAAACATCATAGACATCAAGGTTATGCCGTCGGAGAACCTGGATAGCGACCATCGATTGCTGGTAATGAACCTGACAGGGACTCGGGAGGAGAAAGGGACTGAGAACCAGGAAAGACGTATAAGGATATGGAAACTGAAAGAAGAAGATAGAAGGGTCGAGTACCTCAAAATGGTAAAGGAAAGAATTCCAACAGATGAAGAAAGAGGGGTGGAAGAGGAATGGGCTAGATTTAAGAAGACACTAGTAGGTGCAGCAGAAGCAGTATGTGGGAGGACAAGTAGTAAGAAGAGGTGGAAGAAAACACCATGGTGGAATGAGAAGACAAAAGATATAGTAAGGGAAAAGAATAGAGCCTTTAGGAGGTGGTATCAAAATAGGACGGTAGAGACAAGGGAAGAGAATCAGGAAGGAATGGAGGCGGCAAAGAGAGTAGTGGCTGAGGAGAGAAGGAAGTGGATGGAAGAGTGGACAAAGATGATGGAGGAGGATAGTGAAGGTACAAAAAAGGTCCTGTATGGGATGGTAAAAAATAAGAGGCGGAAGGATCCTACGGATTATGTTAGAATGGTGAACAAAAGGGGACAAGAGATAGAAAATAGGGAAGAACTGAAGAAAATGTGGAAAGAATATTTTGAAGAACTTCTGAACCCAAATGGAAATCAAGGCGAGGAGGACGAAATCGGGGAAGAGGAAGATGAACTGCAAGCAGAAAAGGACTTAACCTAGAAAGATGTGGATGATGCAGTGAGGAAGATGAAAGGAGGGAAGGCACCTGGTGTGGATGAGTTGAGTGTGGAGATGGTGAGAGCAGCAGGAGAGGTGGGGATACAATGGTTGTGCCGAGTGATGAAGACAGCATGGAAGGAAAGGGAGACCCCAGAGGACTGGAAAAAGGGAATAATTGTCCCGATCTTCAAGAAAGGTAGTAGAACAGAATGCAGAAACTATCGGGGAATAATACTGATGAGTCATTGTGCAAAGATCTTTGAGAAAGTTTTGGAAAGGAGGATTAGGACAAGGATAGAAGGAGGGATGAGGGAAGAACTACATGGCTTCAGAGCAGGAAGGTCACAGTGGATTTGATTTTTGCTGTAAGGCAGTTACAAGAACAGCACTATGAGTATGGAACGGATCTACTGATGGCCTTCCTGGACATTGAGAAAGCATATGACAGTGTATGCAGAAACTAAGTATGGAAGTCCCTGGAGGATAGAGGAGTAGAAAAATGGACTATAAATAGGATAAAGGAGATGTACAAGGGAAGTGTGAGCTGTGTGAAAGTGGGAGGAGAGAGATCGGACTTATTGGAACAGAGAAACGGCCTGAAGCAAGGAAGTGCACTCTCACCATTACTCTTCATTGTGGTGATGGATGACATAATGACCCGAGTGGCACAAGTAATTGGGGAAGGAAAGATGAAAGCAATGGTGTGTGCAGATGATTTGATGATTTGGGGAAACAAGGAGGAGGAAGTACAGGAGCAGTTGGACGTTGGGGAAGGAATAATACAAGGATATGGGATGAAATTTAGCATAAATAAGAGTGATATGGTGATCACAACAAGGAAGAAGGTAAGAACCACAACGGGAATAACAATTGGTGGGGAACAGCTGAAGAAAGTGGAGAATTTCAAGTATCGGGGAAGCCTGATACAAGAGACTGGAAGAAACGATAGAGAAATAAATGAGCGGGGGAGACAGGCAGAAGCATTCCGGAGGAGTGTGAGAAGCATATTATGGAGCAAGGATGTCCCTCAGAACAGCAAAAAGATCATGTATCGGACGTACTATGTCCCTATCCTGACGTATGCCTCGGAGACCTGGGTTATGAAAGGAAGGGAGAAGAGCAAAATACAGGCCAGTGAGATGAGGTTCTTGAGAAGCAGTATTGGAGCTACAAAGAGGGACAGAATAAGAAATGCGAGGACCAGAGAATTAATGATGAAGGAACCATTACAGGATGGTATAGAGAAATCTAGACTTAGATGGTATGGACATGTAAAACGAATGGAGGAGAAGAGGATACCCAGGAGGATACACGAGACGAAGTGGGGAGGTAAGAGACCGAGAGATAGGTGGCTGAAGGGGGTGGAAGAAAGCGTGAAGAAGAGAGGAGAAGACTGGACAAGGGTGGAGGCTGAGAGATGTTGGGAAGACAGAAGACGTTGGAGAGGCCTGTGTTCCAAACAGACCCGGCCAGTGGCTGGATACTGTGCAAGATGATGATGACATAACTTCTTTAGCCTTAATTGGTATATCCTTGTTCCTTTCTAGTCCCCGTACCTGTTGGTAGAAAGCACTCCCGAGTTGTATTATTCTGCTAATTTCCAAATCCAGTCTTCCATCTTCAGTCAGTTCACTTCCCAAGTATTTGAAGTGTTTCACTACTTCCAATTCCTTATCTCCAACTTTGATTACTCCTCTTCCTTCTTTCTTATCTCTACTCATCACCACTGTTTTACTCTTCTCCACATTTATCTTCAATGCCCATTGCTCAATCTTTTCATTTATTACGTCTAACTGTTCTTGTACCTCCATCTCATCCTCGCCCCAGATCACAACATCGTCTGCAAACAACATTACCTTGATCTTTGCCCTACTATACTCTTTCATTGCTGCCTTCTTGTTGTCATCCTTCACCGTTAAGAACAATAAGGGTGACAACACACTTCCTTGCTGTAGATTGTGCAACTGACGGGCGCACGAATATGCTATGCGACGGTTATGCGATTAAATTTTACAACCTATTTTAGTGATCGAAAAGTGGGGTGCGACGATTATGCGAGGAAATACCCTATATAACCGAATACCACCCTCACATTTTTATACAAAATCGGACGTGAAAAATTGGGGTGCAGGTATTAATTGAGTCATCTAAATTTTCAAGATTTAAATTGCCCGCCACGAACGAGTATCCGCTATTATGGTACTTGTTCGGGTGTACTTGTCTAATGGCTTGACCGGTCGCGCAAGCCTAACACAAGCGTCAGTTTCGTTAGTTGCGTGATAGCATGGCATCAGTAAAGGCTCGGTAGAACAGGAAGCAGGCTGCCTGCGCAAACTCGGCCGCCCGACCGCTGCGAACTCTGTATTGTGTAATATTGCATCATCCTGGTTAAACAGAAGGCATTCTACTGCGGCGGGCAAGTGAGCAATGGTGATTTTCCAGAAAGTCCGTGCGGGCTGGAAGCATGGCCCACGAAACGGAGAAGTTAATTGACCTTGTGCGCCAGTGTGTTCTACAGTCATTCGAAAATATACGAAACATCAGTCTGGAAATGACCTCAACTCACAGCATAGTTTGTGATACTCGCAAAACTCCTGTCTTTTTTCATTAGTATCATACACCCAGTTTCTTTTTCGTCCCGCTTGACTCAAAGCAAACAGAAGAAGCAATTCTTCTTCGTCTGAGGAGCTGCTGGACATGTTGAATTAACCCCACGAACAGAAAACACTTGTAATGGTTTCTTTCGCCCTCACGTTGAGCGACAAGTGTAACGTTTTGCTAGCCCACACTGTTGGGTGATAAATGTAACTGTTTACCTTTGCCTAAGCTATGTTGTTTTAATGGGCGCCAAGACCTCAATGCAATGTTGAAATCTAAATTTGTATTTAACAACGTCTAGCTCTGGCAGAACACATTCAAGACTCTATTCACTCAGATCGTGGTATGATTTGATCATTAACCCAACAAACAATTGTATCAGGAGAAGGAATTGGTCTATATCTAATGCTACCTACTGAAAGCAAAGATTGCATTGTAAAAGAAATGAATTTATTATATAAAACAAGTATAGCCAAATTAATAATAATAATAAGTACAAAATTTAAATTGGAGCGTTGTGATTTGAATATTACCGATAGAAAATTACTTGAAAACGGAGTCTGATAAATTGATTTTACTCTTATTTCCAAGCTATGAAGTTACTGAAATATGAAATGTAAAACAAAGAAAAATGAGAGATTGCGTATTTCTGCGTCATTTGCGCTTACCATTGGAAATTGCCAAGGCATTTCCCTCGTACTTGCTGATGCTGTGAGCTTCCCACAGTCTCCTGGACGTCGTCATCTCCGTCGGAATTTGATGATATTCTGGTAGATTAGATAATTCTATGGTCCGTACCTCGGACCCAAACACTCGTACAACCGCACTGGTTAAGTTTTGCAAAAGTTAGTCTTCAACTCCACTGAACATCGGAGCGACACGCACTTGCAACCGTACACCGCAAGTTCTACACAGATAGTCCTCGTTTCACGGCGCGTTCGAACGATATATCCACACGTTGGCTCCCCCACCATGGTACCGACATCTAGCTTACGTCGTCTCCGCTGATTGGCTGTACCCCACTCGCTATACTCCCCTTCTCTGGGTCATTACACTTGGCGGGAGGGTTCCGTTCCAACAATTCGCCTTTCCTGGACGATGCGACCCAAGATTGCGTAATACTTCTCGACAGGAATCAGCTTGTATTCGAATTCCCAGTGAGTCATGTCTCTCAAATACCCTAACTGACAAAACTCCGTAAAATTCCGTAATCACTTAATTTTCTATAATATTGTCGTTCGTAATAATTTGCTTGATAGCATTTTCTAAGACATAGAAAACCTATCTGAATGCTAATAATTTTTATAAAATGCTCCGAAAATACCTTAATAATAATTATAATAAATTAATAATAATAATAAATTAACATGAAAAATTCTCTTGGCTGAACAATTTGCCGCGTAAATAAATATAGAATGGCTTCCTACTGACTTATGCCAGTTGCATAAAACCCCACGAAAAACACGTTACATATTCGCCTCGGATCATCGGATGATTTACCGTGACGACGGTCCATTATCCGATTATCCCAGACACGTTAATAAACCCCATCCAAAATACATATTACATAAATGAAATCACCCTAAATTACAGATATATACACTCATATTTTTTCTTCACGCACTTTGCGTCAAAGTTTGTTGTCACTATGGATTGCACTTTGCAACCAGTCCAATGTTTTACATATGGAATAGTGTTCCACGGATATTTTCGCCTCTCAAATTTCTCTATGTTGGAGAAATAGACATAATTAATGTGTGAGCACTATGTATTTATGATGTCATATCACACGCATTGAAGGTGTTCTGATATATTTATATCACCATAGAACTTCCTAATTTCACTGGAGGTCCCCTCCTTATGGTGACATTTAATTCCACTTATCACTGAGCACACGATCACACTATTGTGGCAGCGCCTCGTGACCATAATACTTAATCTCTCTTTAAAGTAGATTAAATTAATATTGACTTCTGAAAAAAAAACAGTAAATGCGCATTACATATAACACCAAATATTTCTGTGCCGTAATCGCCCTGTCTTGTTAAGTTCCCGTTAACCATATTCTACTTAATACTAGTTCTCAACACAGACCATTTCTCCTCACACAAATAATACCATTGTACAAATTATCTTAAATTACACACTTACAAATCTTACATGGCGAGGCCGTAAACAGAAATCACGTGTGCTGATATGTATGAGTTTCATGAAGGACTGTCTCGCATTCTGATGGCCCATCTTTTATCTCGTGGACGCCTTAAGCTAACAAGCCCTATTCAAGCGCTCCCCCATCTCTTGGAGATAAATGGGAACCCATCAGCGCTGCCAAAAATGGCCTTGGTGCATCGAGACAATTTAGTGCTCAACAGCATCCGACAATCCCGTCATATTTCCCTGTACCTTAAAAACTCTCATTTACTTACATACTACCCCCCTGTGTGACTTCTGATACGCCTGCCTGGAAGACCATCTCCTCCCACGCACCAAATACCACACTTACTCATTTGATAGGCTGGCTCGCCAGCTAAACACACTCACTTTATGACACATATTTTCGTAGACTATGTATATTATACGTCCCGTATAATCTGTTTCCCTTACTATCCTCCAGCTCATATGCTGTTTTCCCAATACGTTTGGAAACTATAAATGTTTCTGTGTCACCTGCTTCCAACCTTGCAAGTGGCTCCCTTTAACTTAACGTCATCACGTTGCTCCACTAGCATATTTCTCAGTGTCTGTAACGATGCCCTGTTGCTACTGTCCACACATGCACATATTAAAATACCATCCTCTGCTTTAACCACAGGATAATCCCTACATAAATTAGTGTCCCTCGATAGCATGTCTGCAAGAATGTTATCTTTACCTTTAATATATTTTACTGTGAATTCGTATTCCTGCAGAGCAAGAATCCACCTACTAACTCTGTTAGAACTGAGTTTACAAGTCCTCATATACAGTAATGCATGGTGATCTGTGTGGATCTCAAATTTCCCCCCTACTAAATACATTCTAAATTTTCCTAAACTGAAAACAATACCTAAAAGCTCTAACTCAGTAATCGTGTATCTTTTCTCCGCTGCTGTCAGTCCTCGCGAGGCTAAAGATACAATGCACAGATTACCCTCATCATCTTTCTGTCATAATACTCCAGCAATGCCTATATGTGAAGCATCTGTCATAACCACATATTCCTTATCTTTTAACGGATATTTCAGCACTACAGCTTTCTCAAAACCTTCCTTCAGCGCTCTAAAAGCCTGATCATGCTTGGACTCCCATCTCCACCGAGTCCCACTTTTAAGCAATTCCCTGAATGGTTCTACCAACCCTGAGTATTTAAGAACGAACCTCCTGAAAAAGTTGCAAATTCCCAGGTAAGTTTTTAACTGTTTAACATTCTGTGGCACCTCTGCGTTAAGTATCTTATTAACCCTACTTTCTTCTGGTGTTACACCTCTACTCGACACTCTATGACCTAAAAATGTCACTTCTGACTGACAGAATGACGACTTAGACAGCTTCAAAGTGAACCCTGCCTGATCTAACTTCTGAAAAACTATATTTAAATGACGTAGATGCTCCTCAAAACGGCGTGAACTAATTACCATATCATCTATGTAAATGGTTACAAACTCTCCTGTGTCATCCCCTAATGCGATGTTTAAAGCCCTAATTAAAGCTGCTGAACTACTCTTTAACCCATAAAGTGTTCTACAAAATTGATAAAGGTTATATTTATGACTAAAAGCTGTAAATGGTCTATCTTCGTACATAAGTGGCACTTGCCAAAAACTGGAACTCAAATCTACACAAGTGAAATACTTCTTCCCCTCAAATGTTTGCATTAATTCTTCTATTGACATAGATTTCAGCTGATCTGAACTAATTCTACTGTTAACCAAACGAGCGTCTAAACAAATACGAACAGTGCCGTCGGTCTTGGGTACCGTGATCAAAGAATTAACATATGGACTGTTCGAGTGCTCAATAATCCCATCTTCAAGCATCTGGTTAATTTGTGCCTCAACTGCACTCTGATAAGCGAAAGGTACAGGATATCTATGTCCTGTGAATACTGACCTATCAATAACGTTCAATGAATGGGTATAGCAATTGGCCATACCAATGCGATCCTCAAACACTCTCCTATTACACCATAACACATCATAGAGCCGAACACACTGTTCATCCTCTATATTTCCCTGAAATGCAGCCTTACGTAACGAGTCCTCTAGACTTCCGTTCGTAATCACACTGCCCACAAAACATGGAGAACCCCGCTCTACGGCTGGCGATATCTCATTTAAAGTACAAATCACACCTACAATACTACTTCTCTGAATATGGTCATTGAACGCTACTTCTACTTCATAATCTCCCCATTTAAATTTCAAACTCCCTACATCATAACATAAGTTACCCGACACTCTACTTAGCCACTCTGAACCCAAGATAACACTGAATACTAAATTTGGAATTACAAGACAAATCTGCTTCTCTACATGATTATTAATTTTAATGTCTACTAAAACTTGCTTAGAAATTACTTTAGACCTCTTCCCAACAGCTGTGATAACAAAAGTGCTTTTAATTGGCATCTCCTCAAAATTTACTCCAGTTCCTTTCATTTTATCATAAAATGCACTACTTATGCAACTCTTCATACAACCACTATCAATTAAAACATCTGTGTACGCCTCGGACACGTTAAATTTAACTATGGGGCTCTTACTAACCACTTCCTGAATAATACCTTCATCATTTAGTTCATGTAATAATTCATTTCTTACATTTAGGTCATAGGGTTCCTGTATAATTGTATGGACAGGGCATGCTACAGACTGAGATTCTGACCTTACTTCGCAGCCTGGTTCGCGTTTAAAGAACCGCTACAGCTGGCCGTAGTACTACTAACTACTAAACTGGTCTGGTTGTTCTGGGCTGTGTTGTCATTGTTTGGCTGTATATTACTACCACTAGGCTGTCCTCTTCCTTGACCCCTATTCTGGTTGTAATTATTGTCATTATAATTTCTCCCTTGATTTCCCCTGAAATCATTGTTTCTCCCTTGATTTCCCCTGTAATCATTGTTCCTCCCTTGATTTCCCCTGAAATCATTATTCCTCCCTTGATACTGATTACCATAGTCATTTCCTCTGTTCTGATTTAGCTGATTATTATTATTTCTATTTTGAGCGTTGGCCCCTTCGCCACCGTTCCCTTGAACTTCTTGATGCCTGGCTTCATTAGGTCTATTATTATTATTACCCTGGTTCCGATTGAAATTGTCCTCATAACCCCCTCTCCCTAGTGCATCAAATGTGCTTAACAAATTTTCTACTTGTGATATAGTCTTTACATTCTGGATACAAGCAGCCTCCTTGATCGTATAGGGAAAGTGCCTAAGTAGCAACCTTACCACATCACTTTCCTCCTTCAAGCCATCCAGATATTTACACACTAATACCTGCCCTAAAAAGTATTCGGTCATGGTGGAGCTTCCTTTAGGGTTATATTTACCACACACTACTCCCTCACGATGCTGCGACTGAATAACCTCATTCCAGAACTTTTCACAGAATTTCATTTTAAAATCATTAATATCAGTAAACTTGTCTCTGTAGACAGCAAACCAATTCCTCGTTTCCCCCACAAACACTTGTTCTAAAATTTCAACTACCTGGCACCACTCAATACTACCATTTTCCAACCTCTCCCCGAATTTATTTTCTATAGTGTTCATGAACTCCATTGGGCACCCCTGTCGATTGCTGAACTTACCCAGTTCTACCTCCCTGTGTGTGCTATTCACAAAAACTGGCCTATTCTGACTATTTTCTTGCCTGATCCTAGCTTTTAATTTTAATTCTAATTCTGCGATTTTCTCCTCAGCCTTCCTCTCAATACTGTTTACTGTTAATTTAATGTTTCCTTCTGATTCTTCTACTTTATCATATAGCTTTGCTTGTTTCTCCTCAATCTGGCTAATGCTCTCTCTATTACTCTCTCTTAAATCATTTACTTCTGCAACTATTTGCGAGTGGACTTTCTCAATTCTACCCCCCAGCTGTTCCTTAACCTCTTTAGTTGCTACCTGAATTTTGTCCATTTCTCCCCCCAATTGCTTTTTGACCTGCTGTGTTTCCAGTTGCACTAGTTCTTTTAAATTTTCAGCCTGTGTACTGATTCTAATTTCTAACTCCTCCTGTACTTTTCCTAATTTCTTGTCTACATCTGCAATGATCTCTTTAACCTTCTCTTCCATTACTCCTCTGATTTCTCCTCTAATCTGCTCCATTTTCACACTAATTTCCTTGTTGTTCTTATCTAATTTTGCATTATTCTGTTCTAATTTTTTATTTAAAGCTTCTGTACTTTCTTTATTTTCCCTACTGTTTTGTTCTAATTTTGCATTTAAAGCTTCTGTACTTTCTTTATTTTCCCTACTGTTTTGTTCTAATTTTGCATTATTCTGTTCTAATTTTGCATTATTCTGTTCCAATTTTGCATTTAAGGCATCACTACTAACTTTGTTCTGATACATGAACTCGAGAAGTAAAGTTTTTAATTCTGGTTGGCCGCCTACACTCCGTTTCAGTATCGGGATTTACCTCCGCTACCCCGGTACTACCATCACTTGACATACTGCTCGTATCATCACTCTCCAGTTGATGACCACTACGTAACCTCATCTGTCTTTCTTTCTCATCCCCCATAATGATATACACTGATAAAGACAAATAACCCCCAAAATACAGGCACAGAAATATATACCCTTCTCCTTCCACAAATGTTATTAGGTTTTCAGCCCCAAGTTGTCGGCGACAAATGTAATGGTTTCTTTCGCCCCACGTTGGGCGCCAAGTGTAATGGTTATTAATTAGTGCCCCATGTTGGTAGCGACATGTGTAATGGTTTCTTCCGCCCTCACGTTGAGCGACAAGTGTAACGTTTTGCTAGCCCCTAACGTTGAGCGTACAATGTGGCAGTTTGGCTAGCCCACACTGTTGGGAGATAAATGTAACTGTTTACCTTTGCCTAAGCTATGTTGTTTTAATGGGCGCCAAGACCTCAATGCAATGTTGAAATCTAAATTTGTATTTAACAACGTCTAGCTCTGGCAGAACACCTTCAAGACACTATTCACTCAGATCGTGGTATGATTTGATCATTAACCCAACAAACAATTGTATCAGGAGAAGGAATTGGTCTATATCTAATCTACCAGAATATCATCAAATTCCGACGGAGATGACGACGTCCAGGAGACTGTGGGAAGCTCACAGCATCAGCAAGTACGAGGGAAATGCCTTGGCAATTTCCAATGGTAAGCGCAAATGACGCAGAAATACGCAATCTCTCATTTTTCTTTGTTTTACATTTCATATTTCAGTCACTTCATAGCTTGGAAATAAGAGTAAAATCAATTTATCAGACTCCGTTTTCACGTAATTTTCTATCGGTAATATTCAAATCACAACGCTCCAATTTAAATTTTGTACTTATTATTATTATTAATTTTGCTATACTTGTTTTATATAATAAATTCATTTCTTTTACAATGCAATCTTTGCTTTCAGTAGGTAGCATTAGATATAGACCAATTCCTTCTCCTGATACAATTGTTTGTTGGGTTAATGATCAAATCATACCACGATCTGAGTGAATAGTGTCTTGAAGGTGTTCTGCCAGAGCTAGACGTTGTTAAATACAAATTTAGATTTCAACATTGCATTGAGGTCTTGGCGCCCATTAAAACAACATAGCTTAGGCAAAGGTAAACAGTTACATTTATCTCCCAACAGTGTGGGCTAGCCAAACTGCCACATTGTACGCTCAACGTTAGGGGCTAGCAAAACGTTACACTTGTCGCTCAACGTGAGGGCGGAAGAAACCATTACACATGTCGCTACCAACATGGGGCACTAATTAATAACCATTACACACTGTGATATGTACTTGATCGCAATTGCTTTCACATTGTTTCGCCTCTACTTGTCCGTATTGAGTTTGACCACCCCAGTCTGCGATGGGCTGCTGTCGTTCCATTCGCGCGGGCAGCCTAAGTCCTGTTTGACTGAGCCGAACTTGGCGCTCGCACTGGAATGTTTAAACATCACTGCTGTTTAAACCATACCAGCAGATCTTGTTCTAAGTCGTCGTATTTCCAGGTTTTAATTTTCTTGCAGTTTGCCGAAGTATTCCCGGCAGAAGCCAGGGTTTTCCATATCTCCTCCCACATGTTTCAAGGTTAACACTGTCCAATGAGCTGCTGCTGTCATGGCGTGACATCATGTAGCCTTGACGTAGTTCGCCCGGTCAGATGATTCACTGGAGACCCGCGAACACTCCGAACTGCTGTATTGTTTCACTCGGAACACCGGAAGTATCTTTCGCGGAGATTGGCGAGATAAAACAGTCAGTTATCTTCAGTGATCGTCTTATACTTTAAGGGGATACAAACTAAATCTGATCTATTTAACCGGGAAAACCTCTTATGCTGGAACACTTTATATGGGGAAAATATACAAGTATCTTACGGGACCGAGAATATCGGACGTCTTTAGTGGAAAAACTTTTTATGCGCGAACTTCTTAACCGAGTTTTACTGTATTTCAGTGTTAATAGTATACATTTTTGTTTAAAATAAAGTGTCAAAAACAATCAAAACAAAAAAGTGTTTTGTTTTAAATTTCCATACAAAAATGAGGTTGCGGGTAATATTGGGGTATATACGGACGGTATGGTAACCCTATCTATCTTGTATCAACTCTTTGTTCACATCGTATGAGCAATCGGTCGTCACACTCTACCTTATTCCTTATAACTAAGTTGAGAGTCGCCAGAGCTGTTACCTATGCGAGCATATTACCTTCGGTTGAAATATTACAGACACCATAATTGGCTTTAACTTCACGTCAGTAAGAGGTAAGAGCTCTTCTTTGCGGCTCTTTGTGTTGTCATTTGACTCTCAACTTATATGGAATAAGGTAAGTGGCAGGAGAATGTCAAATCTATCTATATATATAAAGCACAAAGTTTGTCTGTCTGTCTGTCTGTCTGTTATGTATACAAATCTACACCGTTTCACCGATCTGAACCAAAATTTGTATACTTACCCTTTGGAACCTTGCGGGTAACCCCGTCAACATTAAATTTCGGACAGACCACCCCATGCCCTGCATTTAGGCCCTTTTGCACAAATCTACACCGTTTCACCGATCTGAACCAAAAGTTGTATATTTAACCTTTGGAACCCTGCGAGTAACACTGTCCACTTGAAATTTCGGACAGACCACACCATTCCCTGCATTTAGGCCCTTTGGTCCAAATCCACACCGTTTCACCGATCCCAACCAAAATTTGTATATTTACCCTTTGGAACCCTGCGAGTACCACTGACCACTTAAAATTTCGGACAGACCACCCCTCTCCCTGCATTTAGGCCCTTTGGTCCAAATCTACACCGTTTCACCGATCAGAACCAAAATTCGTATTCTTACCCTTTGGTGCCCTGCGAGTAACACTGTCTGCTTGAAATTGCGGACAGACCACTCCATTCCCTGCATTTAGGCCATTTGGCCCAAATCTATACCGTTTCACCGATCTCAACCAAAATTTGTATATTTACCCTATGGAACACTGCGACTAACACTGTCTGCTTGAAATTTCGGACAGACCACGCCATTCCCTGCATTTAGGCTCTTTTTGCACAAATCTGCACCGCTTCACCGATCTGAACCAAAATGTGTATACTTACCCTTTGGAACCCTGCGAATAACACTGTCTGCTTGAAATTGCGGACAGACCACTCCATTCCCTGCATTTAGGCCCTTTGTCCCAAATCTACACCGTTCCACCGATCTCAACCAAAATTTGTATATTTACCCTTTGGAACACTGCGACTAACACTGTCTGCTTGAAATTTCGGACAGACCACCCCATTCCCTGCATTTAGGCACTTTGGCACAAATCTACACCGTTTCACCGATCAGAACCAATATTCGTAAACTTACCCTTTAGAACCCAGGGAGTAACACTGTCTGCTTGAAATTGCGGACAGACCACTCCATTCCCTGCATTTAGGCCCTTTGTCCCAAATCTACACCGTTTCACCGATCTCAACCAAAATGTGTATATTTACCCTTTGGAACACTGCGACTAACACTGTCTGCTTGAAATTGCGGCGAGGCCACTCCATCCCTTGCATTTGGGCTGTTTGGCACAAATCTACACCGTTTCACCGATCTGACCCCAATTTTATCTACTTACCCGTAGAACCCGACAAGTAACACTGTTCACTTCAAATTTCGGACAGACCACACTATTCCCTGCTTTTTGGCCCTTTGGCAGAAAACTACACCGTTTCACCGATCTCAACCAGATTTTACATAATTACCCTTTGGAACTCGACGAGTAACACTGTCCACTCGAAATTTCGGACAGACCACTCCATTCCACGCATTTAGGCCCTTTGGCACAAACCTACATCGTTCACCGATCGAAAACAAAATGTGTATCCTTACCCTTTGGAACCCGATGAGTAACACTGTCCACTTTAAAATTTGGACAGGCCACTCCATTCCCTGCATTTTGGCCCTTTGGCAGAAAACTACACCGTTTCACCGATCTCAACCAGATTTTACATAATTACCGTTTGGAACTCGACGAATAACACTGTACACTCGAAATTTCGGACAGACCACTCCATTTCCCGCATTAAGGCACTTTGGTACAAATCTACATCGTTCACCGATCGAAAACAAAGTGTGTATACTTACCCTTTGGAACCCGATGCTTAACACTGTCCACTTGAAATTTCTGACATACCACTCCATTCCCTGCATGTAGCTCAGGAATTCCTCGGGGTTGCCAGCTTCCTAACTCACCAGTCATGAGCCCTTGAGGGTGTACCAGAAGTGGTGGGTCTACACACACCCTGCCTCTTTGAGGGCCTTGAGCAGAAGACAGGAGATATTATGAAAAGGAAAAGAAGGCAGACCCCTCGAAGAATGAGGGTATCAGGAAAGATGAGACAAAGCCAATTAAGGCGGGAAATTGAAAGACTCCCTAGCCCTCGGATACCCTAATACAGTCTGGGTCGGAAGAGAACAAGAGTTGACCAAGGGAGGCCGACAGGTAAGAGAACTGAAATGAGCCCGGCACCAGGAAGTAGAAGCGATGCCAGACTCAGCTGGGGTTCCGTGGTCGCCAACCCACGTCCCACAAGTTTTGAGACCCTGGGGGGGGGGGGGTCAGTTGTGAGAATAGCTTGCTGATTCATCGTGAGGTGACTTGAGAGTACTTTCCAGAGCCCGCCGTGTTATCTCCTGCTGTCTATGCTGATGCCAGCACAGGGCCGTTGCGAAACAGTGAGTGATTCACGGTCAATCTGTATAGGACGGGGAACCCCGAACGTGTGTCATCATATTTCGTCATCATCTGCGATCATCTCAGGTTCGTGCAGCTTGGACCTATATTCTTTGTCTTTGCCGAGCAGTACGCTCTTTCACTAGACGCATCCAGTACAGGCCTAAGCCAGAAAATAAGGTTGAGACTTTGGAAGACATCGAAGCTAGACACCTGAATTACCTATATCAGTTTTAAAATAACACCATGTTCGTTTAGTAGTAATTTTTTCATTACCTTATTATTATCATCATAAGTGCAAATGACCTAGATGTTACGCGCATCATACCAATAATCACCGCCGCATAAAGTCTTTCTCGACTGTGATTTTTAAAATATTTATTTTTGGTTGGTTGGTTCTTAAGTTTAGGGGCTGCGACAACGCGGTCATGTAGCCCCGTGTACTTTGGGTGTGTGTAGAATCTGTCTGATAACCGGTGTTAATTGTGATGACTGTATTAGTGTGTGTTATCTGTTTTTTAATTTAAGTACAAACTGCAACTTAGAATTCTTCAAATAGTTCGTACTTTTGCCGCCAAGCGCCACCGTCAACGACTACTAGGCCAAGTTCGGAACTTAGCTACTAGACGCCACTGCAGTCGGCTCTTAGCAACGGACGTAGACATCTATGAGCGTTGTTTACCTATCCAATTTAGCTTCACACAGGTGTAATTAGTGGAAGGTTCAATAACATGCCATAAATCTGACATGGGACCGCCGGCTTTACTTCCCCTCCGAAGAAAGGCATACTGACGGATTTTTAACGCTCTTAAAATATCCGACGGCTTCGGCCGGGTTTGAACCCGCTATCTTGGGCATAGGAGCTCAGCATGCTACCAAATACGCCACCGAAGCCGCCATATAGTTATTTTTATTACAGTACATTGTGTACATTATACGTTGAAGTGTCAATTCAATACCGGTAGTAGTTTCCCTTATCATCCTCATCATAAGAGCAAATGACCTACAGTAGATGTTACGCCCATTACACCATTAATCACCACACACAATAAGTCTTCCTCGCCTGTGAATTTTGAAATATGTATTTCTATTACGGTAGTTTGTAAGTTTGACGTGTCAATTCAACAGTAGTTTTTATTATCATCCTTATCAAAAGGGCAAATGACCTAGATATTACTCCCTCATAGTCTTTGGGGGCAAATGACTTAGATTTTAAGTCCATTATGTTTCTAAGGAGACATTAAAACATTATCATCATTCCACCGGGCGAAGCCGGGTACTACTGCTAGTTTAATATAAATTTGGTGCTGCTCTGGAGTTAGCTTTACTTCATAATTTATTGCAAGGCTTAATAAATTATAAGGCTTGTTATCTCTCAAAAGAAATACCTAGGAAGTGAATTGATGCAAACTGGTAGGTTGGACATGGAGATTGGCAGGAGGGTACAGCAGAGCAATGCATTCTATCAAAGTGTAAGAAAACTTGTTTGGGATAAGGAAGTACCAAGGAAAAGCAAGGAGGTAATGTATAAAGTGTATTATGTACCCATATTAACTTATGCAGCTGAGACTTGGACCCTGACAAGCAGGCAAGAGAGTAGAATCCAAGCCAGTGAAATGAAATTCCTAAGAAGTATGATAGGAAAGACAAGGAAAGACAGAGTGAGGAATGAAGATGTTAGGAAGGAAGTTGGGATGGGAAAACTAAATGAGAGAATTGAGAAGAATAAACTAAGGTGGTTTGGACATGTAAAGAGGATGGAGGAAAATAGAATACCAAGACAGATGCTGGAGGCGAAGTGCAAGGGTAAGAGAGCAAGAGGAAGACCTAGAACAAGGTGGATGGATTCAGTGAAGAACGGCGTAAGAAAAAGAAATCTGGACTGGGACAAGATCGTGGAAGAAGAATGGTGGAAGGAAAGAGGAAAGTGGAGAAGTGCCATAAATACCCCGACCCGGCAGGAGCTGGATAAGGGGAAATGATGATGATGATGATGATCTCTCAAAAGAAGTATTGCAGTTCAGTACTTCAAATCTGGCAAGTACCGGGGTATCACATACAGTACCGTATATTATAGAAAATAAAAAATCTCCAAGATTGAATAGAAAATTGACAGATATGGTATTTTGTTGTGTATGGAATTCCAAACTGGTCTGTTGAGATTATTGTAAAACTTAATAAACATCCAGGATCTTGGAGTAGATTTACTCTTCTTAAATACCTTATCTGTGTTGTAACACTTGACATTTTTCAATTAATTAGTTTTTGGCATCTGGCTAAATTATTCTTCCCAGGGTTTTAGTCACTGTTTGTACTCGGTATATTTTCTGACGAAGGCCTCATCAGATGTTTTCAGAACAAAATACACTAAATTTAATATTGATAGTACTGCTTGATATATTTTATATCTGTGAATGATAACATAAGTATGTTTTACATAGGAGATGGATCAACAGCGTCTGCGCTCCATGAGGTTCTGGGATCGGCTGAGTCGTGAAATAGGCTTACCTGGGTATGTATGGTTGATGATAGATTCACGCATAGTATAGCAAGCGTAGTTCCTGATTTTCATTTTAAGCTTTTATCTTTTTTTTTTTTTTAATCTTGATTCATTTCTTACCTCCATACACATCCTGTTCTTAAGAAATACATAAACATTACTCTATGTAACATAAATGTTGCTATCTATTGTGCGATAAAAGGTTATCACAACAATATTCCGATCCTTGGGTGTGATGGTTATTTCACTGTGCATGTCTGTTGCAAATTCTGATTAATCCAGTTTTTTTATAGTTTATACCTTATGCTGAGATAATTGCAAATCTGCCAGCTTGATCGCACAGGACTAGGGCAAATGGTATCAGCTAAGGGAAAGCCTCTGTGAGATGCCGGCTGATACTAGTGTCCAAGTATTCATTTCTCTCCTGCAATTATTCTGCAATATCCATTCAGGCATGGAGATGTCTTTGGTGGCAAAAGAAGTCAGAAAAACTGAACAAGTATTTTTGTTAATTTAATTCTAAACGAAGTTTATAATATATTGCACAGGAAAATTCCTTGAAAATTAATAGACGGTTCTTCTATCCCTATATGAACACACGAGGGTCACAAAAATAGTATGATCATGGGACCTGCCATGGTTACGACTTGCCATTCATTGATCAGTTTCCAAGAATGGGCTGTGTTCTTGAAATATCTCCTAAACATTTGGTTCTAGAACCGACTAGAAAGTTACAATTATCAATTGGGAAATGAAAATCAGTGTAGACAGAAAAAAGTCAATGATAATGACGAGAGGAAAGAAAGGAGGAAAAGGGATTGTTAACATTGGAGAAGTAGTCGAGCACTTCAAATATTTAGCAAGTGAATTGGATATGGAGAGTGTTTTCTATCATCAGGTTCGGGGTTTAATTTGGAATAGGCACATACTGGAAAGAGAGTGTGAGAGGATAGTGATGGTCTCCTTCACTAGTTAATAACCTCATGTAGAATTACAAAGTTCAAAAACATCATCTGCTAAGGCTGTTCCTGCAAGTGATGGCGGTCATAGCAGCGAGGTTATCTGGGCCTGGGATGAATACTACTACTAACTAATTACGGCAGGTAACTTGCATACTAGAATAAGGAATGGAAGAAACTATCAAATAACGAAGGATTCGATTCTCGGCTTGGCCAAGAAATTTAATTCTGGTCTAAGGCCTGGGACGGGGTACACTCGGTTTCGTGAGGCATAACTGAGAAGAGGTGAGTTCGATTCCCATCTCAGCCATCTCGGTGGTTTTCCGTGGTTTCCCCACGTCTACTCAAGGCAAATGCCGGGATGGTACCTAACTTAAGGCCACGGCCGCCACCTTCCCAATCCTCGCCCGAGTTACAGAAACATACTGCTACAGACATCACAATAACACAGGTTATCAGACAAATGCTACACACATACAAATACATGGAGCTAAATGACCACGATGTCGTAAAGCCCCCTAAATGAATTAATAACAACAACGAAATAAGGAGCGATTGAGGGCTTAGTGAAGGAGGTAGAGCCATGAAATATAAGAAAGGGAAAGAGGAAAGCGTCCATCCCAAATTCACTTGAAAAAGGAAATTAAACTGACCCAGCTCAAAAATATGCCAACTTACCGAAAAATATTGAGTGTGTTTTCTTCTTACAAAAGATTTGTACCGCACTTAAGAATTGATATTAACGAATATTGATTGTTGTGAAATCAATTATGGTAGTAGAAGTCTGAAATCAATTTGAGAATGGCTGGTTTTTCTTTTGCATGTTAACTGCTTACAGCCAATAAAACGATGTTTTGTAGTTTAATTTGGTTATGCTAATGAAAGGAATGTTCTAATCGCTTGTATACATTCTTTTTTTACAGTTAGAATAATAAGGTTATGTTGGTTTAAATCACACCAGCCCTCATTTCTAGTATTTGACCATTATAAATGAAACAGAAAAGTACGTATCGTGATATAAATAGACAATGTTTGTTTTGCCTTCTTTTCTGATTTCTCCTTGTTTTGGGGAATGATGTTTAATGTGTGTGAGTTATAGGTTATGTTCCATGTCGTCCAAGGATTTCTCCTTGAATTTGGATACTGTTTTACAGATTGTCAGTCAGGAGTTGCGAAAAGGTATATCAGTAATTACATGTTTGTCTATTCCGTTAAGAAAACCTTTGAGACTGATAAAATGTTTATCAGAAACACCCATATGTCCAATCTTGCGCATGTTTGAATTAGTTTCCGTGCTTATTAATTTTGAACCTGTTCAATTTCTATCTTGCCTGGTGACGTACTTTTAAATGCTACAAAATGCTAATTTTTAACATTCAAAATGCTATTTTTCAAAATTCAAGTGCCGCAAAATCAATTTCAAACGGCTATTTTCTCGTATCTTTAGTATCTGGAACGAGGAGACAATTAAGGCAAGAAATGAAATGAAAGATGCTCTAGGCTTTGGATATCCTAATAGTGTCAGGGTCGGAAGAGAACAGTAGAAAAAGGGAGGCCATATAACCTAATATCTCTCACTACTCCAGGGTTGTGGGGCGATGTACTCGCTACATAAATTGTGAAGGTTATTTATCTCATTCTCTCGGTATACCTCAGTTTTATTCCGAACCACAACGTCCGTACTTAAATTTTTTTATGTCTTAATTAAAAACAAAATAACTAACAAATTATATCACTAAGAAAAAAAGGAAAATAACTAAGAATATGGTTAAATTAATTGATTACTTATATTAGGGCCGGTTCTACCACATCCGGGTAAAAGTTGTGGGCAGCAACCCTGGTGATAAACTATCTGCCGGTGTAAACCTCTGTGCATCTTGGGCAGCGTTCTACCACTTCCGTGCAAGTTCCGGGCAGCTGCCAGGAACCTAATAGCAAAATACCGATGGTGGCTAGCCTGATTTTTGTTAAATTTGAGTAATCGTGAGTGAGCCACCTATCGTTACATGCGTTAAGTTTCTTTTCGTTTCGCTTTTGTCCGTTGTTGGTTGATATCACGTGTTCTTTGGTTTCAACAAGATATAGGCCTAGTACCAAAACCTCTCGCGACACTTCTGGGCAGTATAAACCTAGCATGTGATTCAGTTCTCGGAGGAATGCAACTGAATAACCATACCTAAACTCAATAATCGAAAACTAGACAAGCATGCAGTGCTTTTCAAGGAGGAATAGCCTGTGAAATATGTTTCTAGCAATAGGCTACTTTGCAATCTGAAAACAGTCTTAGGCCTATATGAGCTACAGACATGTTGTGACAAGGCTTGCAGTGCATAGGTTCAATCATAAAATGTATGTCAAATCAAATTATCACACTCCAGGCGACAAGTTTGTTTGTAAACTCTGTAAAATTAATGGAACGGAATGCGCACATTTGTGCATAATTAGATAGTTCTCTTTGCTGTATTCTACGAGAGATTTCACTCTTCTTGCACAGCTATAGAAGGTATCTTGGGTAGGTCATGTTGCAAAGTTCACATTTACACTTTTCATTTGGCGGATGGAATGATTTTGTCACACACATTTTATGATGAAAGCCATTGACCGTGTAACGCGTCACCACAAGCCTAAGATCGTAGTTCTGTTTGTCAAGGCTTTAGTGACGTAGGAAACTACAATATGCAATGCCCCAAATATCAGGTCTTATGCTGCATAAGCAAAACACCAAGTCAGTGACAATGTATAGTACGGTACAGAACCTGAATAATGTCCTGTACACTCTGTATTTCTCATGCACACATGTGCGAATTTATTAAATTATATGAGCGCTTCATACAGTATTCCTAAACATGTAATTGAGATAATATTTTGAAATCTATGATGGTTCCGTACGGTAATCACTAGGCGGTCGTATTTCATGTCCAATCAACCACATCAAATATAAAACTGTTGGCTTTTGCAGCCTGAACCGGACGAAGAATTCCTCATTCGACCAAATTTCATTATGCTCCAGCCGATCTCTGTTCCGTCTTGGACGTGTGACTGCGTCTTCTTCTACGTCGACAAAAAAGTTATACATTTCCAGGACGTCAATAAAATATGCTCAGTAACTGTTACATCCCTTATAATTAATTAATAATTGTAATTATATCATTATGTGACAACAAAATTTCCAAATGATTCTAATTGTATTATTAGTAATTTATGAAGGGGTTATGTACAGCATAGATGATGCAAAGAAACCCTTACGCACGGCTCAAATCTGGCTGGTAATGCTTTATCGGCCTCTCGAAGCTCCCGAAAATTTACACTCTGGGTAGACAAAGTTTATACCGCCGATAGCGCTACCCGTTGATGGTCGAACGGAAATTCTTACTTATTCCGACGGGCAAGTTATCGGCCCCTTTGCCCGGATGTGGTAGAACCGGCCCTTAGTGTGCTAGCAGGGGACATGATATGGTAGTGAACTCATTCATATTGCACTAACGGACAGGTGTATCGTATGTGTTATGGTGCAGGTATCCTGGGCATAGTTGTAGCTAGGATTGGAAAGTGATGGTAAAGCAGAACAAAACCTTACTTTCAATAAGATATATTGTTTGTAGCCTACTTCTTACATAACTTCTCCTCACTTTTATTACTTTTAAAATGGTTTCTGGTGTCTTGAGTTTTACAGCTGTAATTTTAAAGACTTTCTCATGTTGAAACCATTTTTTTCTCTTAGACCCTTACTGTTTCCTTTTCGTCACAACGATTCATTCATTCTTTCCGAGGCTGTGGACAACTAGTGCTGCCACTAGATGGTAATGTCTGGCCCTGGCCCCCACATTCACACCGCCACTATAGCATACAGATGAAAATGAAGATGTGAAGGAAAAATTATAGAATACAATAATAATAACATTAATAATAATTAAAAACTAGTGACGCTGCGTCTACTGCAGACGAACCAATGCAATTGGCCATGTTGCCAACACGACAACATATTGATATGAAATAAACAGGGTGATTCTTATTAACGTTTAAAACTCTCTGTAGTGACATAGATGGCACTGAGACAAGTAATTTGATATACGACACTTAGGGTCGCAAGTGTCCGGAAATACCTTAAAAGTGAACCACAACTGTTAAACATATGCCGGCTCAGCTGGAGCGGTCAGGCCCATGCTCTCTTACGCACACCAAACAAATGTTGAATGTCATATCACTCTGGCTCCGTGTGCGACTTAGGCGCGTGGGGTTCGAATCCAGGGCCTATCCATCATCTTTTTTTGTTCTCTGTCTTCTCCTTTCAAGTGGAAGCAGATTGTTAGTTGACATTAAGAACGCTTTGTATTACGAATGTGATCTGAAGCGTTCGGGAATTTTACACTGGATTCGGTAGGATGGGCCAAAATTAGTCATTCGACAAGAACTGCTGTACTAGATAACAACGGTTTCACAGTTCAATAAAGTACTTCAAACGAGAGTTGAAAATGAACCGTTTTACATTCCATGAGTTTGCAGGCATGCACCTTCGTTATGGTGCTGCAAGGCGGCTGTACCAACAACGATTTCCCCAGCACGTTCTGCTTTCTCACGTGACCTTCGGAAACTTGGACCGACGAATTCGTGAAATGGGAGCTGTGCGTGTAAGTAAGCAATGCATCCTAAGTGTCTTTTGGAGCTCACTGTAACATGTTTTGTAACTGGGTTGTTGTCTAAAGCCCCATCAGTTTACCGCATTCTTGATTTCTGATACGGTCACCGTACGTTTGGGTTTTTACTATTGAATTCCTCCTTTCAGGGTAACGGCTGTGCAGGCAATGTTGGGCCTCGTGCGAGAGTAAGGAACCAAATGGCACATGTTCTGCAGCATCTCGAAACAAGTACACGCCGAGCCACGGGCAAACTTGGTGTTTCCCAGTCAACGGTATGGCGTGTGTGGAATCAAAGGGGTCTCAAAGCCTATCACAAGAACGAAGGTTCAAAACTTAAACGAAAGGGACTATGCACCTCGAATGGAATTTTGTGAATGGTACCGTCAACAAACCCAACAGAATCCCAATTTTTCTCCACTTGTAATGTTTTGCGAAGAAGCTAAATTTAATCAGGGTAGGATATTTAATTCAAAAAATAACATTTATTGGTCCAATGCTAATCCACATCAAATGTATTTAGTGTGAATGTTTGGGCAGGTATTTTGGGCAACCGACTAATAGGGCCTTACATTTTACCCAACCGTCTAGATGGCCGTACCTATGAATTTTTTTTGAGAGATTCTGCCAGAGCTGCTTGATGATGTTCCGTTGGAAGTAAGGGCTAACATGTGGTTGCAACACGATGGAGCACCACCCCACTATGCCCGCGGTACGCGAAATTTCTTAAAAGCTGCAAATTTTGAACACATTAGCCATTTATTTTTCGTTGAAGAATAACGAAAAGTATGTTCTTTTGTGAGGACGCATGTAGGTCAAGCTGCACTGCTAAGCGCAAGCTACCATGGAGAGGACTAGAGCCGAGTCATAACGGGCTGAAACACTTATAAACTAACACAAACACGTCAATCACATCAAAATTGGTTAAAAATTGACCCTTCCCAAGCGGATGCTTTTGAGGCTCTGAGCGGAATACTTTTTTCAGAATTTTAAAATATGTAGATTTTATTTTTCATGCACTAAATTTAATTATAATGGAGCTGTATTAAGCTTACCTATTGGTACTGGAAGGTTGAACCTCATCTGTTGGTTGTAAAGTTGAATTTTGATATTCTATGTCCTTGCATTTAGTGCATTAACGGCACAAGTCACTTTAATTTACATATTTACACTATACAATTTTTCTTCGAAACACACGACACTTTCACAGCTTTTTACAAATGTCGTGAGGTGTTATAAACCTCAAAGCATGTATCGGGATGCAAGAAAGGCTTCTGGCTGCAGGTTTTACAGAAATAAATAGTTTCCTTGCGTAGCCCATTTTTTTTACAGACTACACAAGCTATGGAACCTTTCTCCCTCCTAGCCATAAAGTGAGGTAGTCCATTCAGGCGTTCTTCTGGGGGACCAAGAGAGGGTCTTCCCCTTTTGGAACATCCCTCTTTTTGCTTGGAGGTCACCTGTTCGAGGACCAGTGACTCAACTAGTCGTTGCCTGAACATTCTATGAGTAATCGGTACGGAGTTACAGCAGGTATGAGTTCACAATACTTATTTCAAGGAGCCAGAATAACATTTTTCTATACCACTTTATGGTTCTACGCATAAATTGGTAAGAGGCTATATAGTGATCACTACGATCCACACCACACATGTGTTTCGTGTAGTCTACCGTCATATCGGGTTTGTCTATTGCTCAACATGAAAACTCTTTCCATGCCAGAGCAAGTTTACAATCTTTACAAAACTGAATTATGTCCCCCTGTTTCATTTTGCTTAGATTTTCCTTTTGCAGCTTTATTTATTTAATCGTGTCGGAAACATACATTATAACTTACAAGATATAACTTCAAACCTGGTACTACAAGCATTAATCATTTTTGATGGCAGGTAGCAATGCGATTAAGCTCTACACAAGTACAAATTTAATCAAATGTGGCTTGACCAATATGCAGCTAGTTCACATGCTTCTTTAGTAGCGTCAATCACGTTCTGGGGAGAGCATGTAGTTGGACACAAGTTGCATACAAGGAGATGGTTCATTGTCTGTTCTTCACCGCATTCGCATAGTGTAGATTCGCAGACAAATCCCCACTTTCTCATGTTGGTCTTCGTTCTTCCAACTCCTGAGCGCAACCTGTTGAGTGTCTTCCATGTTGACCAACTTTCCTCGTGGCCTGAAGGAAGGCTTTCGGAAGGCATCATCCATCCTGCAAGGTGGCTGGATCTTGAACGCCATTTCATTCTAAAGTTCGATGGTGGTTCAGTGAGGCTTTCTGTTGCATGAAGAAAGCTTCTTCTTGACTTTAGCCTTTGGGTTGCTGGTTGATACCCATATAAAGTATGGGTCCTCAGGTTCAGTGCTTTAGATTTCTCCAGTCTGGATGCACACTCACGGCGAATAACTGGGGGTGGGATACCTGCTAGACAATAAACTTTATCAAGTGGTGTAGATCTCAAACATCCTGTAATGAGTCTGCAGGTCTCATTTAAGGCAACATCCACTTGATTAGCATGACTAGATCTACACCAGACAGGGCAGGCGTATTCTGCAGCTGAATAACAAAGGGCAATTGCCGAAGTTCTCAAGAGGGAAGGATGCGTCCCCCCAGGTTGAACCCGATAATTTCCGGAGAATATTGTTCCGTGCAGATACTTTTCTTTTTCTTTTGCAGCTGATGTGGCATGTCTTTACGGGATGGCATGACTGTACCTGTCTTTAATATATTCCTGGATAAGAGTTGGTCAGCTAATTGGGGTGACGTTGGTATATACGTGATAGCCAGAAGGAGGGTTCTTGGGATCTTTGGTGAGAGAAGAAGCGAGAGCAGTAACAATTTGAGTAGTTTTTAGAAGATCTGAACTTGTTTCCTCTTTACCAGTGTAAGGCTTGAAATTGTACACATACCCGTTACTACTGTCAGAAAGAACAAACATTTTGAGTCCAAATTTTGTGGGCTTCATCTGGTTGTAAACTTTAAAAGAAACTCTCTCTTTGAATGATATTGTACGCTCACCAATAGAAACCTTTTGACCGGGGGTATAATGAAGCATACAGATTCCAAAACAGGAGTAAAAATTCGTCACGGGGAAATATGTCCGTAATAAATGGCACCTTACTAACCCATGTCTTAGAGAAATACTCTGTAATATCCGTGAGGGGGTGAAGCCCCATGTTTATCACAACTCCTAACAGTGCCTTTATGTCCGAGTTCAAAGGATGTTTCCATTCGTTTAGCCTGACTTCTGTGTGAGTGGAGTGTTCTTTTGTTTTTTTATGTCACTGTAGAGACAGGTTTCTTCACGAATATTATTTATCAATTCGTCATCGAAAAATAGTTCAAAATACTCTATAGGCTCAGTATTGCTATCAAAACTAGATGGAAGAACTGGACCAGGATTTATACAGTAAAACTTCACTTATACGATTTTCAAGGGACCAAATGAAAAAAAAACGTATAAGCGTGAAAAACGCGTAAATGAAAGTCGCTAAATAAAAACTGCAAAATGTATGTGACATTATGGGTTATACAGGGACTTGGTGTTATATGCGACGCGGACCCTCGCTCGCACCCGCCGCGAGCCGGTCCCCCGTCAAGCACTTGGCCATAATGCGCTTCTTGGCGCCAAAAGTTTCCCTCCTTTGCAGTGTGCTTTAGCAGTGTGGGGTTCAGTTTAGTCAATTGTTCACGTCTTCAGTGCTCAGTGTGATGTTCCAATGCGATTTTCATTACGTGAACGTGTGTAAATACCTTCATAAAGTACAGGAAATCTTTCGCGAAAATGAGCTTAAAGACTATATTACAGTTGAAATACAGTCAATCGGTGGTGAGGAACTTCAGAACGTAAATGACAATTTCATAAAGAGGTGCCAGCGATGTGTAGCAGTGAATGGCGAACATTTTCAGCACCAGCTGTGAACTACAGTATAGGCTATAGGCCGCGCGAGCTACGCATTACGGCAAAGTGCCTGGCGGGAAACAGGCCCGCAGCGCGGGCGAGCGGGGAGCGATGGTCCCCGTTAAGAAGTGAACAATAGGAAATAATAATACGATTGTTTAACTATAATCGGCAATATGTAACAATACAAATACAAGAGAAATGCACCCAGATAAAGAAAGAAACAACAAAACAAGTCACTTTACGAAGTAGTCTGTTATCATGGCTTGTTTTTTGTGGGCTGCGGCCACGGAATGAACAGTATTTTCAAACCGATACAATTCGGCCATTATTTCCTCAGAAAAGTTATTGCGCGTCACAAAATGTTTGATAGTCCATAGAGCATTGACGGCATCATTAAAATCCACTGTATTATGCTGCGGATCCTCAGTATCATCGTCGTCATCGTCATTAATACGGTCCTCGCTCAGATCCCGTTGTGAGTCTTCAACTATCTCGGAGATAGTCATGGCTTCTGCAGTGACGAGGTTGGCGTCAACATTTATGTAGTCATCGAATGAGGCCTCCTCTTCCAGTTTCCTCCATTCGCAGTTATTATCAGGAACATCATCATCAATAATATCACCAGTACAACTACCGGTAACATCAAATCCGGCTTTTCGAAAACAGTTCCTAATTGTAAGTGCTGAGACACGGTGCCATGATGCTGCGATGTAATGCATTGCCTACCAGAAGAAAATAAAATAGTGTTAATTAATTTATCGATTTTAATTTGTCTGAAGACTCAAGATTATTATAACACATTCAATCGCGTAATTTTAATGGCTTGACGAGAACTCCCCAAAAAGAACACGAATAAAAATTACAAAAGAGGAAATAAATACAGTACTAGAAATCTTACCTGTAACAAGTTGATTTTCATTTCGTCCTTTTTTCCGATGTCTACACATCTGATCGTGTGTTGCACCAGCATCTTACGATAATGCAACTTTAAGTTGCGTATCACTCCGAGATCGAGCGGCTGCAGCTCGCTCGTGCAGTTCGCTGGTAAAAATTCCACAGTCACGTTCCTCAAATAAGAAGTAATCGGAGGATGAGCAGGGCATCGGTCCACGAATAATAAAATCTTACGACCTTTTGGCATCTACACTTCGAAGCCAGGCTTCAAAAACTTTCGTCGTGACCCAAGATTTATTGTTATTGGTGTATTTTGTAGGGAGCGTAGCAACGTTTTTAAAACAACGCGGCTTTGAAAATTTGCCGATTGTCAGTGGAGGCAGCTTTTCAGATCCGTCACTGTTGGCGCACAACAGTACTGTTACACGTCGTTTGTTTGTTTTCCGCCGTGACAGTTTTCCCCTTTCATTGCCATTGTTCGATCAGGCATTAAATTAAAAAAGAGGCCCGTCTCGTCTGCCTTGAAAATGTCCTGAGGAGCGAATCGGGATGTCAGTTCTTTCAAACGGTTTTCCTTCCAATCTAGTAGAGTCTCGGCATCAACACTCCTGCTCTCCCCACACACATTGTGACTACTGATGCCGTGCCTAGCCTTAAATTTGTGTAGCCAGCCTGATGAAGCACTAAAATCTACACCAAGTCTGACTGCCAGTTCACTTGCTTTTTCGCAAAGCATTGGTCCCCTGATTGGAATGCCTTCTGCCCTATGTTGCCTGAACCACTGTAACAAACAATCTTCCAAACATTCGTATTTTCCGCCCTGAATGCGAGATCGCTTTTTGTAGAAACACCTAAAACACGTGCGCCTTCTTCAATTTCCGCTGCCTTAGCTACAATTGTGTTTAAGGTGGACGGAGCAATCCCCAATTTCTTATGGATTTCAGTGCGTTTCATGTTGCCACTTTCCTTCACTACATTCAAAATACGTAATTTTTCAGCAATCGTAATGCACTTCCTCTTCCTTTCACACATGTTCACTGCTATCAAGGTTAACCACAACTGAAGCACCGAACAAGGCAGAACAATGACTGAAGCAAGTGATGTTTATTTCGCAACACACGCAACTCCGGCTGAACATAGCTTCAAGGTCGCTCTCGCCACAACATAGCGCCGCGCGAGGGATGGTTTCCGAGAAACGTACAGTGCGTGTCATAAGTTTCTGGCTCCAATATTTTTAGAGATTTTAGGTAGGGAAACCGTTGTAAACGTATCAACGACACATTTTTCTCTCGGGGACGTAAGATATGATCGTATAAGCGTGAAAAACGAATAAATGTAAAACGTATATCGGAAATAAATTAACATGGAAAGTACAGTGGAACCTCGTTAGTACGTTTTTCAAGGGACTGAAAAATTTGAACGTAAAAAGCGGGAAAACGTACTAATGAAAAATGATAATTAAACCTCATTAACTTGTTTCAGTGAGGGAAAAGTAAAAAACGTGATAATCGGAAGTACGTACTATCGAATATACAATTTTAAACAAACTACAGAATTATTGTATTACAGAACTAGTTTATACAGCACAGAGAAACGAGAGCAATGAAAACAAGAGAAAAATGTACTACCGTATACGGGTACCGTACTCGTAATTGAAGTACTGTAGTTCGATTTGAAATATTTAGTTTTCTATAATTGATTTTGGCTTAAATACAAGTTTTTCGTGATATTCTGTGGAAAAGAAGTGCCGTATTCTTTGGCGTGAACGATTGGATATAACCGGAAGTATTTTTGAGGTTAGACATGCTCGCGCGAGTACCAAAAAAAGACTCCACGCCCTTAAGGTGAGGATTATATAAAGGTTCTCCTATTTTGGAGCGCCACCTCCATTGTTTCAATACGATGCAACAAAATTATCACTAGGTTTCACCACTTCTTCGGTAGTGTAATGCGTATTTGCGTGAATCAGATCGTATTGAGTTTCAAGGTCTATACGGTAAAATTGTGGGATCGGATCGTATCGAAACTGGTGTTCTGGAACATTTAAACGCGTATCGTATTGAAATCGATTCTGCGCGCAGACGAAAAAGCGATGCACGGCAAAATATGCAACGTGACCTTGTTTATAAGTTCTGTGCTCAAGGGCTATATAATTCACGCTACGCACAGATGACGGGGCGGCCGGTCGTTTAACGCACGCTGCCGCATTCACGGAAGGACGAGACACTAGTGGTCGGCCGGCATACTCACGCCGATCTGTGGTGTATTTCGAAACAAAGAACGTGTTATAAGTATAATAGCACGTTCTACTGGCGCGAGAGAGACACGTCGACTGGCTATCTTCCGTGTTGCGTCATAGCTCTCAAGCGACTTCTACACCGTCAGCTATCTTCTGTGTTGCGTCATACCTCACACCACTTCCACACCGTCAAAACACACTAATCGTCTACACTGTCAATAACTATCAGAGAATAGGAAGCAATATCGCGTCGTGTTTTCAAGATGCCGAATTTTCTAATGAAATAAGAATAAAATAGTACAGTAAGTAAAACCTGAATTTTCCGCCGAATCAATACTTTACTTATAGACAAATCTATGGGTACATGTTTCGGAGACCCTACTGTCTCCTTCCTCAGCCCTCTTTTGGTACTACAAACATCGCATGACACATTCGAAATCCCCAAATAAAACAACACAAAATACACATCACAAATTACAAAGCCACAACATATTAAAAACTACTAGCTTAAAACACATTAATTAAAATTCAACAACAACCATAAATACAGCATGTAATGCTCCTCGCATTTTCAGTCATTCAATTCTTGTTAAATATATGTCTTTTGGACACGTTAAAATACTGTTTATGCACAGCCGTTTATTTTGTTCACAGTGTCTTCAATCTCTAAAATAAATGTAATCAATCTATGGAGATTCTTGCGTACGTAGGGCTATGTTAAATTGAAATCATCTAGAATTTGCCTATTGTCGAATGATACTTATTATTTGAGGTAGAGCATCAAATATTAAGGTGTTCCCTCACTATAACACTTAACAACATGCCGTAGTGAATTGACTGTTGTTTATGAATAACAGTCCAATTACATGCCAAGTATAGAATTGAGGACGGCCAATTCAGGGCTTAGATGATGGTAGTTGACTGTCGGCGACATCGATTAAAAATTTTTCATTACTATTGTTTTTTGTCGAGGAACATTATCAAGTTGACACCTTGTCTTATTCGTCATGGAAAGTCGAATAGTTCCAAATAATCGGACATATGTGACCTGAAGGTGTCAACTTGATAATGTTCCTCGACCAAAAACAATAGTAATGAAAAATTTTTAATCGATGTCGCCGACAGTCAACTACCATCATCTAAGAAGCCCTGAATTGGCCGTCCTCAATTCTATACTAGCCATCTAATTGGACTGTTATTCATAAACAACAGTCAATTCACTACGGCATGTTGTTAAGTGTTATAGTGAGGGAACACCTTAATATTTGATGCTCTACCTCAAATAATAAGTATCATTCGACAATAGGCAAATTCTAGATTATTTCAATTTAACATAGCCCTACGTATGCTAGAATCTCCATAGATTGATTACATTTATTTTAGAGATTGAAGACACTGTGAACAAAATAAACGGCTGTGCATAAACAGTATTTTAACGTATCCAAAGACATATATTTAACAAGAATTGAATGACTGAGAATGCGAGGAGCATTACATGCTGTATTTATGGTTGTTGTTGAATTTTAATTAATGTGTTTTAAGCTAGTAGTTTTTAATATGTTGTGGCTTTGTAATTTGTGATGTGTATTTTGTGTTGTTTTATTTGGGGATTTCGAATGTGTCATACGATGTTTGTAGTACCAAAAGAGGGCTGAGGAAGGAGACAGTAGGGTCTCCGAAACATGTACCCATAGATTTGTCTATAAGTAAAGTATTGATTCGGCGGAAAATTCAGGTTTTACTTACTGTAAACACGGTCAATACGGAACCTGAAATGAGTGCTGTACCTAATAAAATAGTACACCGGAAATTTGATCGTCGTAAGCGGGAATAGAAAACTTATTAAGGGGATATATCAACATGTAGTTAGTAGAAATGGGACTGGGACTTGAGAAAATCATCGCGTTAAACGGGAAAACGTCGTAACCGAGAACGTGCTAACGAGATTCCACTTTATAGGGATTTTGCCGGGACCAAGATAAAAATCGTATAAGTGTAGAAAACGTATAAGTGTGAGTCGTATAAAAGAAATTTTACTGTGCCTAACAAGGGAACCATATGACAAGGACCTGTATCGCTATTGGAAACATCTCTCCACAGTGAGTCACAGCCGGCGCCTGACGCGTCACTGTCACTTGTGCCGTTCTTGCTCTCTCACTCGTCACTTTCGCTTATTTCACTATCACTGTCAGAAAAACTAATATCAGATACATGATCATCACTCACATCCAAAGCAGATACTATTTCCTCATCAGTCCGTAGCCTTTTCCACGACATTATGCGAAAATCACCATATAAACACCAGAAATACTAACACAAGCTGACTACTATGCAATATCACGTGTACACATTTGAATCAACAGCTGCTTGTGGATATTTGTGAAGTCACAGAGGTCTCTAGCGGTGATATGTTAACTATGAAACCTGTGTCTGCATGATGCTGCCATCTCCTGAGCCTAGCAATAACTATTAAACGTAAAATCGGCGCCAATTTCGAATAAGAGCTATGTCCGGATATTTCCGTTCTCTGCTCATGGACGAAAGATCGGCTCCGGATATATCCGTGTTCCGCTCGGGAAAGGTTAACACAGAATTTAAACAAATTTAACTTTGGATCGATTATCCTTGTAAACAGTTTTTTCAGAGTTCATGTTGTGTTGAATGGTAACTTGTAATATGAGGTATTTGTATTATTTTAGTAAGTATATTTGTTTCATATTTGTGGAAGCTTTGATAATTCCCAGTTTATAAAGGAGTTGAACTTGGGAACAAGGTAGTTGCATTAACATATTGTTAACAAGAATGTACACTCGGAAACCACAGTCAGTTCCCGTGTAATCAGACTATAGATTAATTTAATTAATTAAATACTCCATTCATTTTTGTAACGTTACTCTTAAGGCTCGCAGATTGTGGTCACCAATCCACACTCTGTAAGCACTTAATGTCACCCCAATACCAACCCAGATGGAGACCGGAGTGAGGGTGGTTGGGTTTCCGCCAAGGCGGTGGGCGGGAAGGCTTCTTGGATGAGGGTTGGCCCAGCTAGGACCTTAAATGAAGGATAAGATTTGCAAAAAGATATTCGAGGTTCAAAATATATTATGCGTTTTTTTGAATTTCCCTCAATTGCCTGTTTACATTTTTACCAGAGTTTTTAAAAGCTGTTTTCCATTTTTTGAGCTAGAATGACTATACAGAAAGTTGTGATGTTCCAGGAAAGATGCTGAGCCTGACGGGAATGGTGCTGCTGTGTGAAGGCGGATTACGTTCTTATTTCAGTTTACATTTCGTTTACTTTTTCAACCATCAGTTGTCATTTATTCAGTGTTAGTGTGTGTTGAGTTTTGCACTACAGTGCACTCTCGGTAATTCGCGGTAATTAATGCACGAAATTCCGCGAATGATTGAAAACCGCGAATTATCCGCAGTTATTTTTGTTAAACCTAGTAAAAACAAAACTATTGATTAAAATATTGAAATATGCTTGAAACACAAAATAATAATTAAAACACTTGATTGTAGTGTCTTATAAGACATGCTAGGCTAGAGGCAGGCCTATGTGGATTATGCCTATAATATATTTATTTTTTTAAGTCATCCCGTTTTGTTTCTTAGATCGTTTATTCTAATTTTCGAGTGCACATTTCCGAAGAAAACGTTATATGAGAACGAAAATTCATTTCGTTTTTCTATATAAGAGATAAGTTTGACTAGATTCTGTGGGAAACTTTCGGGATTTCCGTTGCATCACTCCTGCACTCGATATCAACTGGATCTCAGTTTTCCTCACCAACAGTCAAATTCCGTGCTATTTCATCTTTGCTTTTATGTCTTAAATCATAATCGTCTTTATCGGCGTAGGGGTAACGTTCTCGCTTGCTGGGCCCAAGGTTGCAGGTTCGTATCCTGGCGCAGTCAGCCGGCATTTGAGGGTGCGCAAATGCGAGGGAATCGTGTTCGTAGATTTACTGGCACGTTAAAGATCCCCTTCGGGGCAAAATTCCGGCACCCCGGCGTCTCTAAAAGCCAGTGTAGTTAAAAGGGACGTAAAACCAATAACATTATTATTATTATTTATCTTTATCGGCGTCTCACTTGCCCGTTCGAAATATCGTCGTTACAGATGTCGGCAAGAGCTTGCTTTTGTAGCGGTATTTTTCTCTCATGACTGTTTGACTGCATAAAGAGCATCCAACAAACACGCTCTCGGTCTCGCGAAAGTTTACGTCATTACGCAATAATCGCTGTTTACAATACACTGTCCGCGCATCCACCCTTCACAACTCACAGGTCAGTGCCCTTTGAGTGTGGCTGTTGGGAAAGGGAGGGTAGGTTGCCAGTGAAAGCGCATTCCTCTTGTATTGTTTGGGCTTCGAAGATAAAGGATATCTATGCTATGGTACCACTCGCTCAACCTGCTCGTATGTTTCGAACATTGCGCAAGTAGGCCTACTGTTCCATCACAGAGAAACGTAGTTCAGTCTTCTCGAATGTCAATGATTTCGTCTTTACGCATTGCGTCGCACGAAAATTCTTTTAAATGACTCAGAGATTGCTTTACTTAGCATGATGATTAGTTGCCGTGAGAATTTCTATTTAAAATATATTTGGAGACCCGCGAATTAACCGCAAAGCAAATTATCCGCACGCGAATTATCGGGAGTGCACTGTATATCTTTTGTGATTAATATCAGTTTAGATTTTGTAACCTTATGCTGTGGAGAAACTAAAAGAAGACAGGGTTTAAGTTTGAACTAAAAGCTACAATTGGTCGGCTGTGCCAAAGGGACTTTTATCCATCAGCAATCAAAGACATTTCTCAAACTTACTGTACTTGCTCTTCCTTTATGGTAGTTTCCGCACAGATGAACAATGTGTTAGACACCATAGTTAATTATCTTGCTTAGTGTGTCATTTTCCAAAACAATGAGTGTTAAGCATGCATTTTTATTGAAGGCATTATTTTAATTTGTGTTTCAGTTAAATATGTTTCTTTCAGTATGCTTTCTTTAGACATCTGAGCAGTTCCAGTAGCTCTTTTTAATTTTTTTAAGTGATCTTAAATCAATATGTGTAAAATATGACTGATTAGTGTTTATTAAGACTTGTAATACCGTATTTCCTCACATAATCGCCGCCACTGCGTAATCGTCGCACCCCACTTTTCAAACACTAAAATAGGTTTTTTAAATTTCATCACATAATCGTCGCATAGCAAATTCGTATTTGTGCGCCAGTCAGTTGCACATGCTGCCGCGACTTTATAACCTGGCGCCACTTTGTCAGAAGAAAAATATCTCGGCTTTATGCTTGCGGGCTATGAACTGTGACGCGAGCGGCAAGCTTCGTCACTTAACACATTCCGCGAGCGTATAATCTGGCGTGATCTTGTCAGGAGACAGTAATCTCGTCTTTTTGCCTGCGGGCTATGAACTGAGACGCAAGCGGCCAGCGCACATTCCGTGACCTTATAGGCCTAATCTGGCCTGATCTTGTCAGGAAAAAGTAATCTTTATGCCTGCAGGCTATGAACTGAGACGCAAGCGGCCAGCGCACATTCCGAGAGTTTATAGGCCTAATCTGGCCTGATCTTGTCAGCAGAAAATAATCTCGTCTTTATGCCTGCGGGCTATGAACTGTGACGCAAGCGGCCTGCGGGCTATGAACTGTGACGTGAGCGGCTGCCTCATCACTTAGCACATTCCGCGAGCTTATAGGCCTAATCTAGCATGATCTTGTCAGCAAAAAGTAATCTCGTCTTTATGCCTGCGGGCTATGAACTGTGACGCGAGCGGCCAGCGCACATTCCGAGATTTTATAGGCGTAATCTGGCGCGATCTTGTCAGGAGAAAGTAATCTCATCTTTTTGCCTGCGGGCTATGAACTGCGACGCAAACTGCCACCTTCGTCAGCACATTCCGCGAGCTTTAACCTGTCGTGACCTTGTTAGAAGAAAGAAGCCTGTCTCAGACCGCAGGCTATGACTCACGCTACGCGAATGACTGGCCCGTGCAGCGAATAATGATACAGTATATTCTTTGAAATGAAATAATCTTCGCAAAATCGTCGCACCCTGCTTTTCCCCACGAATTTTATTCTAATAAAGTGCAACGATTATGCGGGGAAATGCGGTATGTTCCTGTATGTAATGTTTAGAAGAAATGTAATGTAAGTGTATTTTAGCATTTGTTCATTGGGTGAGAAGAAAGGAGTGTTATAATTTTTCAGAAAGTGACATGCAGACAGATTTGTTATTACATGTATTGTTTAAATAGTTTTATAATTTAGTCTAAATAACAGGTTTATCAATGGCACCATTAGCTATAACTAGAGGTGTTAGAAAGTGTTGTTATTTTTTTGAAGATTTGTTGATTTAAAATTCAAAAGGTGGTGTTTTGTGTTTTTATTATTTTTTCGGGGGATGACATGTTAAAATTTGGAAAGCGATAAGGTTTGTACAATAAGTGCATTTAAAAATATAAACAATTAATAAAACAAAGTAAAAAACAAAACAGCAGGGTAAAACGTTAAACATGGCTATGGAAGAATGAGATAATACTTATAAGGAAGTCACATTTTTATTTTACATACACCATCTCGAAACACATTTCAGTGAATACCTTTTTCAGTTTTATCCAAATACTGCGGTGAAATCACTGGAAGTAGATCATGGTTAAAGTCTCAGCATTTGCAGCTGTCAATTTTCGCCTCCTATCACTTACTATGAGACTGTATTTCGAAAATGACCTTTCAGAATCCACATTTGAACAAGGATACCACACACACTTTAATGCAGCTGTTGCATAGTCTTGGCGAGCAGGCCTTAATCCCATGAGGATCTCTGGAACATTCACATTATCTTCATGACGCAGTTGGTTCTTGATTGCAGTCAGGTAAATGCTGTGAGCCTCTAAAAACTGTTGAGACTCCATCTTCGTAAGAAATGGGGCATTCTTCTTAAATTGGAGCAGTTCTGTGGGAGATACGTTCTTAGGTGCATGCCGAGGATCAAACAATGACCCGATGGCTTCTACAGTCTTCCTGGCTGGATCCGTGGTCCTTAAAGTCCTGACTTTCACTAGAGCTGACTGGGCAACACCCGTAAGCTTGGACTTAACCTTTATCTGCATCTTTTGAGGTAGCTGTTCCAAGTTCTGGAGGATCGTATGATTGAACATTCCACCATCGCCTAATAGCTTGAGCTTTACCTCAAGGTCATCTAGCTTCCCAGCCAATAAGTGAATTGTTGGGTACTTAGATCCCTCCAAGAAATTAAGCAAGTCCATAAGAGAGGCACCAACAACAGAAACATACAATGCTTGTAATTGTATAAATTGTATTGTTGAAGTCGATGCTTGTTGGAAAAATTTGAACCCAGAATTTGAATCTTCCAATGTTTTGAAAAATTCTACCAGATCTTCCACATGCGTGGCCATATACATTGCAGCCTTAAACCATGAATTCCATCTTGTACATACAGGCATTGGGAAAGCTAGAATTTCATTTTTTTTTCTTCTGTGTTTTCATATTTCTCCCTTAGAAATGCAACGTAATTGCTTTTTCTTTTTCGCGTATTTAAGAGGGCATTCTTTGTCTTTACTATAGACATGTTCAATTCGTCCAGCTCGTTTTCAAATACGCAGCCGATAAGATTGACTTTATGAGCCCAGCACTGGACATGACTTAATTCTTCAATCAATCCTTGAAGAGTAGTTACACATTTTGTCATGTAGCGTGCTGAGTCCGTAACTACTGCCACTACACGCTCCCGTTCAATTTCATAGGAATTCAAGGTGTCTAATATCGCATTGGAGCAATTTACGCTATTGGCAGAATCTAGAACAACAGAGGCTGCCAGATGGGTGTTCATTTCAGTTGATGGTACTGATGGACGAAAAAGAATGTTGAAAGCACACCTACCATTCTTGTCAGTTGTTTCGTCACATAGCAGAAACACGTCTTTGTTTTTTATATCTTCCCTAATTTCTTCCCTCCTTCTTTCGCCAATCCTGGGGATGTATTTCTGACGAATCTGATTTGCTGATGGTAAATCTCCACTTCCGCAAACGTACTTATTAAACCAAGTACGGATAGCAGGATTGTCTAGTTTCTCTACTGGTATATTAGCTTTCACAAACGCAGTAGTAGTGTCCAAAATAAACTCTTCTTTCATATCCTTCACACGACTAGCATTTGATAATGTTTCTTTCAAGGTGGCCACTCTAGGAACACTAACTTCAAGACGCAAATTTTCTCGGCGTTTTGAATGCTTCTCCGATTTGCAATGTTTGTCTAATGCATCTTTCCTGCGATAATCTAACCGACAATCACAATATTTGCACATAAGAATGCCACAAGAAATTATAAATCCTTCATTCTTATATTCTTTAAGTCTGTCTGTGGCAGAAACAGCTACCTTCGGCATTTTTAAACTCAACTGAGCGATGCCCAGTAACAAACACTGTTATCACACGGTTGACTGTAGTCACACGCCAGTATAAATTCGTAACCACTCGCAAAATTTATTTCTGAATTCGTGTCATAATATTTAAATTACGTCGCGTCTCATCTTCCTGTACTGCTAAGTTCGGAACTAATACGACGAACACGTGGTCGCCAACTGATTCACGCAAATAACACACTAGCTTCGATGATAACGCACAATTTGCGCACTTTTTATTAAATTATATAGAATTCTCTACTATAATTTACACTCGCTACCGATGTAACAGGAGGCAAACGTAGTTTACATTATGAACAGCTATCACATAACCTTTTGGAGGTAGTCGGCCAAACTATTCACGCCGCGATATAACAGCTGTTTACCACAGCGCTAAAATCCAACGAGTAACGAGAATATCGACAGTATATCGTAATATGACGTATATCGTAGTATTACCCCTCGCGAAACTATACAATCGATCATTCTCTCGAATTGAACACCAACCAAATTCGATTATCGGCTTGTGGACAAAAATGTTCGGATTGGTGTGGGGAAAAAATATGAAAATTTGTTTTTATTTCACAGATTGCGGTATTTGTGGTGTTATTCACAAAATTCGCGTTATTTCGCGATTTAATTTCACTCCTGGGCAGCACGAAACATGTAAATACGTGAAATAAAACATCCTAACCTCTAAATATGACTTTTCGTTTTATCGCGAATTAACAAAAACTAACACCTCTAGCTATAACTGTTAGAAGACATTGATAAATCAAGTACAAAATGTGGTGCTCATATATAAAACATAAGATAACATTAAAATGTGTTGTAACCAAAGTAAGAGTAATTAATGGTATGACCTTGTGGGGACAGAATAGTCGCAAAGGATGAAGAGTGTAAGTGGTTATTAAGGGCTCATTCCTAAGTACTAAAAATAACATGTGAACATCAATAGGCAATTGCATTCACTGCTGCCTAGCAAATACTGTATGTTGCTTTTGGTGTGGAGAGATCAATGGAAAAGAATTGAGAATGTTGATGTTTTCTAGTTTAATAAAATAGGATCACATTGTATAGCTCAGGTGGAACCATGAGGGGTCATACTTTCAAGATTACTTGTTGTTTGAGTCTTCAGTCTTTTGACTGGTTTGATGCAGCTCTCCATGCCTCCCTGTCCAGGGCTAATCTCCGATCCGTAGAATGTCAGATTTCCTCTTTGTCACTTCTGTGATGTTAACCCCCTCTCGAGTAGTCCCCACCCGGAGATCCGAACGGGGGACTAGTTTACCTCCGGATTGAAATTTTACAAGGGAGGAGGCCATCATCACATGTAATTATGCATAGAGAGGTGCATATCCTCGGGAATAGCATTACGGCTGTAGTTTCCCGTTGCTTTCAGCCGTGCAGCAGAACGCAGTGTAGCCATTAGTTGGCTTATATTATCAATATCTTAACCGTCTATTAGACTAGTAAAGAATTGATTTATTCTGAAAGGCTGCTACTCCCTTTCAGAATAAGTAAAGAGCAATTCTACTACAAAATACTAACCTTCTACTAACAATTAAATACCAAAATTCTACTAACGAAAATAATACGAAAATTTCACCAACAACAAATACTACCACTAAAACAGTCTGTCACCAGGCCCACTCACATGCACCCTCACACATCACAGTCTAATAGAACAATGACATATATCTAATAAACAAATTAACTTCATACTTACAACTAAAACTAACTACATACTTACTGTACTGTAATTTGAATTGACAATATTTACAAAATTTAAAATGATAATCTGGTAGCAAAAGTATATTATAGAAAAATAATTTCCATAACTAGGCTTATGTTTAAATGTGCCCGATACATCTTTTTGGGCATAGAGGCTAGCATTCCTGGCTGTCACCGCGGAGGTGCGGGTTCGATTCCCGGCTCTGTCAAGAAATTTAATTCTGGTCTGAGGGCTGGAACGGGGTACACTCAGTCTCGTGAGGCAAAACTGAGAGGAGGCGGGTTCTATTCCTACCTTAGCCATCCTGGAAGTGGATTTCCGTGGTTTCCCATTTCTACTCCTGGCAAATGCCAGGATGGTGTCAAATGTAAGGCCACGGCCACTTCCTACCCAACTCCTACCTCAATTACAAATACACACATTAGTGAGGCAGATGGCCTCGATCACCCGATTTAACGACACCTGACTATTTCCCGTTGGGTTACCTCAAGGATAGGATGTATCAAAATCGGCCATAGACAATGGAAAATATGAAGACCAACCATTAATGATAACAATAAATTGTGTTGACCATGAAAGGCTGCAAAGAATTGCCAGAAATATGGAGCGACGGGTACGGGAAGATGGAGTTCATTTTCAACCTCTGCAAAGATAAGTGAATCTACAAGAGTTTCTTTACATATAGAACGTAAATTTTCTGTTATTAAACAGAATAGTGACTGCTTTGAAAACCGCCCCCGTCTGATATACATTGGCATGTAACTTAAAATTTTAAAACAGTAACAAAGGAGAATTCGTCGGTGATGATGCCCAACTGTGAGGCTACCTCACGTACACTCAGTAAGGGTCATGAGGCGCAGAAAAGTTTTGACTCTGTGAGGGAGCTATTCATTGCCGGCGAGGAGAGTGTAATGATAATGAGCTACAATGACGTAGACTGTGCGTCACTTTCCAGACCATTAATTGAGCGGTTTCCTTGCTGATAGATCATCTCGCGCTCCTGCCTAACAACCATTTCACTTTATCTTGATGTAATGCCACTGTTACCTCTACTATCGTGTGTGTAATGGAAATCAGTTCTCAAGTGCTTGCCGTTGCGGATAGCGCTTACTACAGTATCACTTGTTTTCGAGCATTTGAGTGATTTGTAGCCTATCGTCGAGCTGGTCATCTAACCGAAAGGACTGTTGTTGCTACCCATTCCTATGGTGACTGATTTGGTTGTCACCAGACGTTGTCGAACTTCCTTGCGGATATCACCTTCTTGTGGCACGCATGGAAATTGCCTTTAATACCGGGAATAGTATGAAAATGGAAAATGTGTTCTGTTAAACCGAAGACGTATAGCCTATTCACTGGATATGTGCCACCCAGAAGCAAAGTAGAACTGCGCGTAGAATCGCTGGAGCACAACACGTCTTTGCCGCTTTTGACAGCGACGTGGTTTCTTGAGGGGGGAAAAAAATGCTCCATATCTGTTGAGCAATACTTGAACACAGTCCTGCTGTACGGACACGCGCGTTAAACCCGGGGGTTCGAATCTTGACTGCAGCCACATTTTCATGATGATGATGATGATGATAATTGTTGTTTTAAGGGGCCTAACATCTAGGTTATCGGCCTCTAACCACATTTTCAAGTCTTACCCAAGTTCCAAGGGGAACTAGGCTATGTCCTAAAGCCATTCCTATGCATCAAAATAAATGTTATTTCTGAGCTCCTACTTAACGGATCGAGTAAAAATGAAAAGCAGGGAAAATCTGGATGTCTGCACTATTCCTGTCAAGTTTCATAATAAAATCGTTGTTAATTCTTGCGTTTATTCAAGTCTAACAGTAGGGGCAGATGACCTCGTAGTTCCGCCCCTTAAAACAACAATAACTAACTAACTAACTAACTAACAAGTCTAACCGAATGATTAACAGTCCAAATTTTCAAAATTTATAGATATCGTCTCATGACCTTCTGAAAATTGCGACAAATAAGTTAATTACGGATACACTCTACCTTCATATTATATTAGTATGAAGTAATGTCGCTGCGTAACTGTAGCATGTTCGCAGATGATTTGCTTGACGAGTAGTGTGTAGGCAGATAATATACGGTGCTTCCTCGAACACCCATTCGTCAGCATCAGCAGCCTAGATAATGACAGCTTTCAAGTGGACGAACTAACCCTAAAAGTATCATTTGTTGTACCTATAATTTGGGTCAAGAATTTCAGAGCAGTTGGGGACATACGGTAGGTAGTTAACGTGAGTTTACATGTCATGCGGTATTCGTTCTATTTTAAAACGTTTCGCCAATGATTCATCTTATTTACAGCAATCAAGGCTCACGTTCGCCACTGTATAAACAATAAAACTACATACATTTCAATAAAAAGGAGTGAAATACCACTTTTCGTATAAAAATAAAACCATTTTCAAGCAGATCAACCAATTAGTACGGGTCTGAGTAACTTGCCCCACCAAATATTGCATGGGCCAGTCCACTATGTCAAGAAAGAAATGAAAGGTCTCGCGTAATCCCAATGTAACATACGAAGTGAGATAGATTGGTTGCAAGGACACTTGCAAAACCATGAAAAAACACTTATAGTTAAATATATATATATATATATATATCCAAAATTCGAACGTTGAAGAAAGATAAGAGGAAATTCTGTAACTCAAGCAGGAAGCGGACGATGAATACTAAGATAATGGAAATAAAGTTAAACAAAGTTTTAAATCGAATTCTTTTGTCTCCAGCTATACTAAGTGAAAGAATAATAATCAAAGAAATACTAGAACCGTATACACTGGCTCAGGCAGAATAAGAACCTACTGGTAGTAAAATACATATCACGAAACACAGCTATCATTCCGCATATCATTATACCGGTTGAGTCCTTTGCCCCTTACCCTTCCAGTCCTCGGCCCCACCTCCAACGTCCGATGGCTGCATGGTCGACAGTTCCCGTCCATAGCCAAGTCACAATGGCCCTAAACGACTTTACAAGTCTTATGACGACATGGAAGCAAGCCCCCCACAAAAACATGTGTGCGACAAGTGATCATACAATGCATGAAACTGTCATACGGGCACATGCCGACTATGCGGCTTCAGCTGGATACGAAATTAACGCTGGACACGGTTGCATACTTATAAAAAACGTGAATGAACCCTCGAAGCGAAAAGCAGCACCACATCTCATATCCCCTCAGGCAAGGCGAAGGGACGAGCAGCCGTGGGGCAATGGTCCAAGTACGTATTAGGTAGTGGACCTGTGTTTGGGTTGTGGGTTCGAATCCCACCACCACTAAATATTTGTATGGACATTTTAAGCTTTGGGGATCAAATACAAGGGCATTCGTGCCACATTTGACCAATATCATGCGGTGTTCATTTAGCATACAATGTGTACTGGCTTGACACTGTGTGCAGCCTAGAAGCGCTGGTCACAGCTCCGCTATACCAAATGTCAGATCAAGTCCTGAGGAAAATATCACTCCGCACATCCTCTCTCTCTCTCTCCTTTCTTGTGTTTCCGGCATGGAAACTCTAGACTGGTCATCCCTCAACCTACCATATACATATAAAATCACTTGTTTGCACCTTTTACTCAACTTATCTCCACTTTCATTAACTTTGAAGTATTTTATTGTTAACTGAAGCTTTACAGCTGCAGTTTGAACACGTTGTCTACTTACTTACTAAGTCTCCGCATTGGAGACAGTCCATTAGGATTTTGTATTCTCTCATTATTAATGTGTAGTGGAATAAATATGTAATTCTGAAGTGGTATATATATCTATATTCAGGATTAATATATGGCATGATTTCTTCAACACATTGTAATACTCTTGTCCCTTGGACAATCCCCATCTGTTCTTCAAGTTTAGCAATATTGGTACAATGTTTCTTACCATACAGATTTTTAGTCTGTAGTTGTGGGTAGACATTCAAATTTGCTCAATTTTTTCTTTATTTTGTAGGTGCTGATGTGTTTCCAAAGATGAGTAAAGTATATTTTGTGATGTGAACATGACGAGTGTTAATTGCATATAGGTTTCACAAATTTTTGTATCTACTTTAAATGTGATAACACTTTTCTGTTCCATTAACAAATGTTTTGTCTAGAATGTAAACCAGTTGTTCCTACTGTTGTACCTGACTATTAATAATGAAACTATTTTGTATTATTTAATACAAATATATGTATTTTTAATGTGAGCTGCCCCAGTGCTATACTGTATCAAATTAAATTACTGGGAAGATTTTTGTGTTGGCATCATGCCATTACGTGAACACGTAATGGTGGGTACTTCTGTAACTGGCCAAGCTTAGCATTATCATAAATTGCAGTATATTTTGATTTAGTACATATAGCAATAGGGCAATGTTCCTTGTTTCTTTCCTTGGTTCCTTTTGCCGGTAATAGCTCAAGATAGGTTGGTTCCTTAGTTTAGGGACTGCGACAACGTGGTCATGTAGCCCCGTGTACTTTAGGTGTGTGTGTGTGTGTGTGGAATCTGTCTGATAACCGGTTTTAATTGTGATGACTGTATTGGTGTGTGTTATCTGTTTTTAATTCAAGTAAGGACTGCAGATGATAATGTCAAGTAGTTCCTACTTTTGCTACCATCCATGGCACTTACCTGTGAACTTGGCTACTAGATGCCATCGCAACCAGCACCTGACGATGAACCTTGGAACTTGAAGAGCATTAATCAAAACTAACCTAGAAATTTTGCATCACACAATTGAAGTTAGTGAAAGGTTCCTTTACATGCCATAAATCTATGACATGGGCCTGCCGGCTTTACTTTTCCTCCGAAGGAAGGCATAGTGAGGGATTTTTAACGCTCTTAAAAAATCTGACTACTTCGGCCGGGTTTGAACCCGCGACCTTGGGCATAGAAGCTCGGTGTACTACGAACTATGCCACCAAAGCCGCCAAGCTGAAGATAATAGTCTAAAGGCTATGTAGGAGGTGACTTGTGGTAACTGGTCACCACACTGTTCCATACTAGGGTTAGCAAATCCTTAGCAAAATTCCATATGTCTTGGGAAACATATACAGTGAGTCTCTCTCACGACTCGGCCGGCCGGCGCGCCCAGCTTATCTGTCTCCCGTTGACTCATCACTCCCCGTTCGGCATAACATAGCACTTCGCTAACATTATCCGTGCATGACATGAGATAACAATTAAAATTAATAAAATAAGCTGCTACTACCTTATAACAGGAGATGTTCTAAATGTTCTCCTCCTACATCCACACATTTCCGGCATCGTTTTAGGAAACTCCGATTCACACGCATATGTTTGTCTTTCGTAATTGAGGCTATATCTCTCCGGATATGTTAATATTTTTCTCGGATGAAGCTGGGTTCCATTTACATGGGTGTGATTCAACGACGCAGAATAACAGATATTGGAGTAGAGAAACCCTCCATCGCATATACGAAATTCCTCTACATAACGAATGGGTCGGAGTATGGTGCGCAGTGATTGGATACATTATTATAGGGCCTATCCTCTTTCAAGGCACAATTAATGCACAAAGGTACGGGGATAATATACTCAAACCATTTTTTGACGAACTGACTGACACTAACTCTCGAAATGGATATTTTCAGCAAGAATCTGCCACCGCGCATACAGCGTGAATACCGTGTAATTAGTATGGACTTATGGCTGTCACGGTCCCAATATTTAACTGTTTGTGACTCTTATTTATATGGGTACTTAAAGAATAAAGTGTATGCAAGAAACCCTCACACGTTGGGCGATCGGAAAGAACATATCCGGAGAGATATAAAGCCTCAATTACGGAAGACGAACTTATGCGTGCGAATCGGAGTTTCCTAAGACGATGCTGGAAATGTGTGGATGTATGAGGAGAAAATTTCCAACATCTGTCATAAGGTACGAGCTTATGGTCTGTCATAAATTTCATGTAGGCAGTGTTACTCTCAGGGTTCCAAAGGGTAAGTATACAAATTTTGGTTCAGATAGGTGAAACGGTGTACGTATCAGTAACCATAACGCCAGCGCATGCGGATAGAGCAGTTCGGGAGCGCTTGTTCTACCGACTTACTGAACAAAAATCAATTTTTAAGGTTACCTGAGAGGTGTAGCCTAATGCTACATAGCCTAAACTATTCCTCTTGAATCTGGCTATCATATAAAAAAAGAATTTTTCGCATCGGACTGGTAGTTCCAGAGATTAGCGCGTTTAAACACATAAACACACAACCTCTTCAGCTTTAATATATTAGTATAGATTGGGGAAAGTATGACTTATGAACATCGAGAGGTTTCTCGCACGGGTCCGCTAGTTAATTTATTATTTTTAAAATAATTATAACTCCCTAAGTGAATTGTATTTACCGCTTTAAACACAGTTCATTGCTGTTTTTCTTCACCGCGTGATGAGACCCTTTGCTTGCAGACCGCAGACGTATCTTGAATTCAAAGGTAACTAAAAGGTAGCTAAAAAGTAACTAATTTTTACTTCATCCTTACGGTAGACACCCTGAAGAAGAATGTTATCATTCTTGTACCGAAGAAAGCAGGGGTTGACTGATATGAAGATTATTGTACAATCAGCTTGATTACTCCTGCTTCAAAAATAATTTACAAGAGGAAGGAGCACCAGATTGAAACTGACTTGGGTGAAGATCAGTTTGGTTTCAGGGGAATGGTAGGAACAAGGGAAGCTGTACTAAGTCTTAGGCTGATCTTGCAAGGTAGAATAAGGAAATATATGACAATGTTCATAGTATTTCTAGCCTTAGAATGGGCTATTATTAACGTTGATTGGAGTAAATTGTTTGACATTTTGAAAAAGATTGGAGTAAAGTATAGGTATAGGAGGGTGATCGACAATCCATACTGTAACCAGATGGCAGTTATTAGAGTCAAAAGCTGATGTTCAGAATGGTGTAAGGCAAGGATGCAACTTATCACCCATTTATTTCAATCTATATATTGAACAACCAAAGAAGGGAAAGGGAAAAAGATTTAAAGTAGAAGGTTCAAGGTGAAATTATTTTGACTCTGAGATTTCTTGATAACAATCTCTTCTTAGCTAAATCACCAAAGGATGATGAAGTATTTATTTGCCAATATGTATGAAAGTACTTAACTCGGCAGTGGTCGCGAGGGGAGGGATTAACTCACTTTGGAAATGTCTTGCATGTAACTTCGCAGCTCGCATGCGGATTCACCTATCCTCCTAGGTATTCCTAGTAGGGGGCATAACGAGACACCTCCCGCAACAATAACAAGTTATCACTTGAAACATTTACACGGTTACTATTATTGTGCGCGCTTGCAGAGAAGTGAGACTTTCCCTCACCCGCGACCATAAATGTTACTAATTTTGTATTTCTTTTCGCTGTATAGTTTGTTCTCTACTGAATTTAGAAATGGCTAATAAATTAGAGGAACAGGGTATGGTATAGTAGGACAAGGTGGAGCAAGACTTAAAGAAGAAATTGTGTGGCAGATGATTTGTTGGAAGTTGGCAGTGCTAGTGAAGACGATGAGCCGCTACTTTCCAGTTCCACGTCCTTAGATTCACACTTTCTTCCCCAGACAACAATCCACACTCAACGGTACTTGTAGCTCGCCCCATGGGTGTCCGCATAGAAGCAGCTACAAACTCTGGCGAGCCTAACATGTCCTCGGCCACTCCCGGCACTAAAAGCCATACACAAAAAAGAAAATTTAAAAAAATCAAAATATAATAAAACTAGTCTACAGTATGACATTTTCTGTGGACTATCAGATAAGTAGCAATTTTACATGTACTTGCTGGTAATTTATTCTTTATCAAATTGGTTTGCTTTTCGACTTTCAAGCGCACTTCCATCCACGTGAGTGTAAAACGTGTGTCTAAGTGAATCACGGACAATTCATTACTTTAAGGGAATAATAAAAGTAAAATATGCTTATGACAGTGGAATGATCAGCACATACATGTTACCAATACAGAAAGAGAAGAATACGGAAATAAATAAACATGAACAGTACGAGTTGGGATTCGAAATGTTTCCAGTTCTGCATAATGATTTGTCAGCCAGTGACAAATGGAGGTATGTAGAGGAGTCCCACAAGGTAGCAAGCTAGGGCCCTTGCTACTTTTAATCTATACAAATGACATTGGGACAGAAATATCATCAAAAGTGAGACTCTTTGCTGACGACATTGTTCTATATCGGGAAATCAAAGAATTAGATGACTGCAAAGCTCTGCAGAGAGATTTGAACATTCTGCAAACATGGACAGATGCCAATGGAATGTTAATAAATGTTGGTAAGAGTCAAGCAGTCCGGTTTGCAAATATAAAAAGCAGTATTACTTACGAGTACAGCATAGGAGCTTATATTATTGAAATGGGGCAAGATAGCAATTATCTAGGAATAAATGTGGGTGGAGGCAATTTCCACTGGAGAAACCACGTAGAAGAAATCGTAAGAATGGCATAAAGATCACTGCATATGGCAATGAGGGTACTAAAGGGAACAAGTAAGGAGGTGAGAGAGAGGGCATACCTGTCTCTAGTAAGACTGCAGTTGGAGTATGGGACCCACACCAGTCTTATCTAATAAAGGGACTGGAAGGTGTCCAAAGGAGGGCTGCCAGATATGTGATGTATGATCACAGAAGAACAAGTAGTGTAAGTAGTATGATAAACAAACTAGGGTTGGAAAGCTTAGAAGTCAGACGAACATGAATAAGACTAAAGGGCAGGGTTCATAGGGAGCAAGCATGGCAGGATATCAGAGATAGGCTCAAGCTGGAAGGTGTGTTTAAGGGGAAGAATGATTATTGTTGTAAAGTACAGCTGAGCCAGTGGAATAATAACTGGGGAAAATTTATTTTGTAGGAAGGGGGGAACGGGAATGGAACATTTTGTACAAATCTACACAAATTTGGTGAACTACTAAAGAAGTGAGTTTATTTTGTACAAATGTTCTAGGTTTTCCCACATGGGTAAAAACCCTATTTGCAAATAATGAATTGATTGATGTCAGCAAATATATTGGGCTCTCAAATTTAGAGAAAGAGATTTAGGAGTCATTTTAATAATAATAAAGGCCTTAAAATAAAATTGTTCAAATATCAAACTTTTTTAGCCAACGAGATACCATATAGCTTTCTCTAGTTCGTTGGTTTGAACTCATTGTAGGAAACGTAACAGGCTTTACTATTTTCTATAATTTTTCTTCACAGAAACTCTACAGCTAAGTGCAGGATCTAGCCATCACCACACATAGTTTGTCCCTAGCCCACCGAAGATGAAGAAAATGTTCGATGGTGTAGTGGACAAAAATACAGAACTGCTAAGCAGACTGTTATCCGAAAATAACAAAGATTAATTACCAGGAACTGATTAGAGGGCTAAATAACGGCTACCAGGATCTGAAGTGATAACTAAGTGTTTTGAAGGTGTTCTCAAGGAACGTGTGCAGGTTATCCAGGATGGTGGTGTGCAAAAATATTGTGAAACATAAAAATTTCCAAAATTTTCCGCCTAATCAACAAGCCTGTCAACACGGAACCTGAAATGGATACTTATTCTTGCAAAGATACACCATAGTAATGAAGAGTGAAAATTTGTTTTGACTCTCCATTTTTATTCAGCCCAGGCATAAAGATACCTTAAAAAAATCAACAAATAGGCCTACCACATCCAAGAAAACTACGTTATAGAGCTTCTGTTCTCGATGGTAATCCTGGATTTACGAAGGAGAGTTTTTTGAAATTGCAGCAGAAGGCGCATTTCATATTTATTCATCAGTGCCTTACACTATATTTACAGTACACTGAAGGGAGTCTCTGAAAAGAGCAAAGCCCCTCTTCCCATTCGGGATGCATCAAAGCCCCCACTATACTGGATTATATTTACATATGTACACAAGATGACAATTAGTGAGAATCGAGCAATGATTACATTATTTACAGTATACAGTAGGGGGATGGTAAATGCACATTTATATAGGATAAGGGAGGACAACATCTTGCCCAGTTTCCAGCCACTGGCCGGGTCTGTTTGGAACACAAGCCTTTCAAACGTCTTCTGTCTTCCGACCATCTCTCAGCCTCCACCCTTGTCCAGTCTTCTCCTCTCTTCTTCACGCTTTCTTCCACCCCCTTCAGCCACCTGTCTCTTGGTCTCTTTCCTTCCCACTTCGTCTTGTGTATCCTCCTGGGTATCCTCTTCTCCTCCATTCGTTTTACATGTCCATACCATCTAAGTCTAGATTTCTCTATACCATCCTGTAATGGTTCCTTCGTGATTAATTCTCTGGTCCTCGCATTTCTTATTCTGTCCCTCTTTGTAACTCCAATACTGCTTCTCAAGAACCTCATCTCACTGGCCTGTATTTTGCTCTTCTCCCTTCCTTTCATAACCCAGGTCTCCGAGGCATACGTCAGGATAGGGACATACACGTCCGATATATGATCTTTTTGCTGTTCTGAGGCACATCCTTGCTCCATAACATGCTTCTCACACTCCTCCGGAATGCTTCTGCCTGTCTCCCCCGCTCATTTATTTCTCTATCGTTTCTTCCATTCTCTTGTATCAGGCTTCCCAGATACTTGAAACTATTCACTTTCTTCAGCTGTTCCCCACCAATTGATATTCCTGTTGTGGTTCTTTCCTTGTTGTGATCACCATCTCACTCTTATTTATGCTAAATTTCATCCCATACCCCTGTATCATTCCTTCCCACACGTCCAACTGTTCCTGTACCTCCTCCTCCTTGTTTTCCCAAATCATCTGCAAACACCATTGCTTTCATCTTTCCTTCCCCAATTACTTGTGCCACTCGGGTCATTATGTCATCCATCACCACAATGAAAAGTAACGGTGACAGTGCACTTCCTTGTTTCAGGCCGTTTCTCTGTTCCAACCAGTCTGATCTCTCTCCTCCCACTTTCACACAGCTCACACTTCCCTTGTACATCTCCTTTATCCTCTTTATAGTCCATTTCTCTACTCCTCTATCGTCCAGGGACTTCCATATGTTTCTGCATACACTGTCATATGCTTTCTCAATGTCCAGGAAGGCCATCAGTAGATCTGTTCCATACTCATAGTGCTGTTCTTGTAACTGCCTTACAGCAAAAATCAAATCCACTGTGGACCTTCCTGCTCTGAAGCCATGTTGTTCTTCCCTCATCCCTCCTTCTATCCTTGTCCTAATTCTCTTTTCCAAAACTTTCTCGAAGATCTTTGCACAATGACTCATCAGTGTTATTCCCCGATAGTTTCTGCAATCTGTTCTACTACCTTTCTTGAAGATCGGGACAATTATTCCCTTTTTCCAGTCCTCTGGGGTCTTCCTTTCCTTCCATGCTGTCTTCATCACTCGGTACAACCATTGTATCCCCACCTCTCCTGCTGCTCTCACCATCTCCACACCCGGTGCCTTCCCTCCTTTCATCTTCCTCACTGCATCTTCCACTTCTTTCCATGTTAAGTACTTTTCTGTTTGCAGTTCATCTTCCTCTTCCCCGATTTCTTCCTCCTCGCCGTGGTTTCCATTTGGGTTCAGGAGTTCTTCAAAATTCTTTCCACATTTTCTTCAGTTCTTCCCCATTTTCTATCTCTTGTCCCCTTTTGTTCACCAATCTAACATAATCCGTAGGATCCTTCCGCCTCTTATTCTTTACCATCCCATACAGGACCTTTTTTGTACCTTCACTATCCTCCATCATCTTTGTCCACTCTTCCATCCACTTTCTTCTCTCCTCAGCCACTACTCTCTTTGCCTCCTTCTTTCTTTCCTGGTACTCTTCCCTTGTCTCTACCGTCCTATTTTGGTACTACCTCCTAAAGGCTCTATTCTTTTCCGTTACTATTTCTTTTGTCTTCTCATTCCACCATGGTGTTTCCTTCCACCTCTTCCTACTACTTGTCCTCCCACATACTGCTTCTGCTGCACCTACTAGAGTCTTCTTAAATCTGGCCCATTCCTCTTCCACCCCTCTTTCTTCATCTGTTGGAATTCCTTCCTTTACCATTTTGAGGTACTCGACACTTCTATCTCCTTCTTTCTGTTTCCATATCCTTATACTTCTTTCCTGGTTCTCAGTCCCTTTCTTCTCCTTAGTCCCTTTCAGGTTCATTACCTGCAATCGATGGTCGCTATCCAGGTTCTCCGATGGTATAACCTTGATGTCCGTGATGTTCTTATTTAATTCTTTCTCATACAGTATATAGTCGACCACCGACTTCCTGGTCAAGTCATCACTGTACCATGTGACTGTGTGGCTCTCTCTTTTCTTGAACCAGGAGTTCCCAACTAGCAGGCTCTTCCTTTGGCAGAAGTCCACCAGTCTCTTTCCTTCCTCATTTCTTCCGCCCCAACCCTCTGGTCCAAGGACACTTTCATACCCTTGTCTTTCTCTTCCTACATGGGCATTCAGATACCCCATTACAATCATATTTCTTCCTACCAGCTGCTTCTGCAATTCCTCTTCAAACTCCTCCTTCTCTTCAGAGGTGCAGCCTACCTGTGGAGCATAAACTTGCACTATTTCTATGGTCTCTCCCCTCAGTGCTACTTTCACTTTCATCATCCTATCACTTATTCTCTTCACTTCTTCTTTTAAACCATCTCGTACTACTACTCCCACTCCATTCCTCTTTCCCTCTTCATTCCCACTCCAGTACAGTCTATAGTCTTTTCTCAGTTCTCTCCTTCATTCCCCTTTCCACTTTGTTTCTGCCAATCCCAATAAATCCAACTTCCTTCTTTCCATCATATCCACTATCTCCTCCACCTTCCCCGTCAGCGTTCCTGTGTTTAAAGTTCCAAATCTTAGTCCGTGTTAACAGCCGTGTCGTCGTCTATTATATCCATCATGTCCGAGGCTCGTTCCATTCTTGAAAGAGATCAAACAAATATTGCAAATGGAGATACACAGGAATCACTGGCACAACAAAGAATCGGTGCATAATTTATGAAGAACAACCTACTTGTTGAACAAATAATGCCGCAGCTTCCTCTTGAACTGAACGGCATTATTGTTGCTAGCCTTCAGGGAACATGGTAGGCTGTTCCAAGCACAAACCGATCTATTTACAAAACCTAGTTTTTACGACTCAGTTCTGGGTAGTGGGGCGTACAGCGTAACTCCGCGGCCCTTCTGAGCTGATCGGTAGCCAAGGGCAATTTTGTCTAAAATAGCAGATGAGTCTGTATTATTAAAAAGTTTTCGCAGGTATAACAAATCAATATGGGTAAATAGGTTCTCAATAGATGGAAGGTTACATTTTTGGTGTCTGATTTTAGAGTCTACGTAGGAATTTTTCGAAAGAATGAATTTAGTGGCACGATTTTGTATCTGTTCTAGCTTAAGAATATTTTCCTTGGTACCGGGGCTCCATGAAGGGCACGTGTGAATTAGCAGCGGTCGCACTAGACTTAGGTAGGCGGTCCTCTTCACTTTGGTATGGCAGCCACGTAGATTTCTGCTTAGCATATCAAGTTGGCATGCAGCTTGGTTCCTCATTGCGTCGGTGTGGGTGTTCCATTTGAGGTCGGAAGTGATGTTTAGCCCAAGAAGTTTGACGCACTGCACACGGGGAATCAGAGTGTTTTCAAAGTGATAAGGGTTGGCTGCTAGAATTCGATTACGGGTTAGTGAGATTAGATTACTTTTGGAAGAATTGACAGTCAGGTCGTTAATTTTGCACCAGACACTGATGTTATTTAGATCCCCATGCAAGGCGGTGAGGTCACTATTGTCTTTGATCTTGCGATAGAGGGTTGTGTCGTCGGCATATTGGTAGATGTTTGAGGAGACTGCATGGGGAAGATCCAACATGAATATGTTGAAAAGTAGAGGACCCAGGACAGATCTTTGAGGGACACCAGATGGGACCAAAACAGTAGAGGAATGAGCGCCTTGGAAGTCTGCTCTCTGATGCCAGTTTGTAAAAAAGTTCGTCAACCACCCCACTAGTTTACCACCGAAGCTGTAGGAGCGCAGTTTATCAAGGAGACGTGAATGGGGAACCTGATCAAAAGCCTTGGTCCAATCGAGAGTAACGAGATCCACTTGACCGCCTGGTATTCTTTCCAAAGTTTGGTGCCAGTCGTCCACAGCTGAAGTGAGTAGCGTTTGTACAGGAACGTCCAGGTAGAAACCCATGTTGGTGTTCGTTAAGAGAACCTGTTTCTTTCAGAAAACGCAACATATCCCTCGATAGCAGGCGCTCCATTACCTTACACAATATGGATGTCAACAATATGGGGCGGTAGTTGGCTACTGATTCCTTATTACCAGTTTTGTGGACAGGAACAACGTTGGCGATTTTCCAATCAGATGGTAATTTCCCATATTGAAAAGAGGTGTTAAATATTGTGCAGATGGTTGGAGCGAGGGCCTGAGCACACGTTTTGAGTATTCTTGCGGGTATATTATCAGGCCCAGTAGCGGAATTGGGGGGTAAAGGTTACAACAACTTGCAGACCTCATCAACGGAGAAATAAATGGATTCAAGTTTAGGAAAAGGAATATTTCGATCCATTATATAATTTTGTGATGGCGTAAAGAAAGAAAAGTTCTGAGAGAAGGAATAGCAAAATGATTGAGCAATCTCTGCGGGTTCAGATAAAATTTTGCCTTTATACTTTAAATTCGTGTAGGACGTGCTTCTTGTTCTGGAGCTGATATATCGCCACAGAGATTTCGTGTCCGAGGAGCCCAAATTCCAGATGAAATTGCTATGGCTGTTTCTAATGGTGGTTTATGTTAAATTCCGTTGGATCTTGTACTTATGGAGATTAGTGGGGGTAGGGTTATGTTTCCAGTTTTTGTACAATCTATTTCTCTTTTTTAACATCAGTACAATCTCATTGGTAATCCAAGGAGATCGACGATTGCCATTTAATTTAACATGTGGATTGCACTGTTGTACACACTGCTAGAATATACTTTTCCACTCTGTCCAGAGGGTTTCTATGTCAATGGTGTGCACTACCGGAAGATTGGAGCGAAACAGAGAATTTCATAATGACCAGTTTGCTTTGTTGTAGTTAAGAGTTGTTTTGTATATTTTCTTCAATTTTGGGTGGAGTAATTTCAGCTCAACCCTGGTTGCTTCATGATCACACACACCTTCAATTACTTCGACGGAGTCAAGTATGCCCACATTATCTGTGAGCACTAGGTCTAGGGCATTTCTGCTATGGTCCGTGATTCGAGTGTGTTGCTTTACCAGCTTAGGCCGTAAAAGCATGATAGAAATTTTTCTGAAAGAGAATTAAGAGCTTTCGGAGTTTCGTTCTCTGGGAGACAAGCTATGAGAACTCCACCGCCTGAGGAGGGCCTGTCATTTCTAAATATTAGATAACTGTCCGGAATCACCTCATTATTGTAAATGCAGGGATTGAGCCAAGTTTCAGACACACAGATGAGTGTTGGGGCTTCTTCTATCAACCAAGCATCAACGAGAGGTTTGTGTTTCCGATGCATTATGCTGCGTGCATTAAAATTTAGAACTGAAATATTGCTAGTTGATTTATGGTATTGAGATGATTGCGTGGAAACCGAATTAGTGGAGCTATCGAATAGTGAGTTTGACAACTGAGGCATGGAGCATTGCCAACAGAAGAACAAATTTTCACCTCTTGATATTTTTCTAGATTGACCTGCAGTCAATTTGGCACAAGTGTGATGCACAAACTGTTTACATTCTGAGCACTGAATCCGGATCTGGTTTACTCGTCCTACAGAGTAACACTTCACACATTTTACAGTTACTGGGCCAGGGTTAACTTGCACGTCACCAGCCAAGGCCAAGAGAATGGGTCCCAAACCACAGCTGAGAGAGATGGGAGGGTGCGGCTGACGAGGGTGGTCTGACTTAAGCCGTGCAACCTTGAGCCAGGCAGGGTGGCGAGGCGACTGTCCAGGCTCTGGCCAAGATGATGAACACAACAGTAACAAACTAAATTCACATTTGCTACTTACGAGAATGTCTCCCCAGCACTTTGCGTTCGCGATCAAACTTCTTATATCCACACACTCACTCAGAGAAACTTTAGAACTCGCTATCACTCTATTTACAAACAAGAAAATTAAATAAGTACGGAGCCAACTCACTGCCCGTCTCTCACTCGCCGCCATCTTGGACTTACAAATTTATAGTACCTACACTTTTAATAAATTTTATAAAGTGATTCAAAAATTGCTTAAGAGAAGACCCCCTTTTAAAGGAAAAATTTCAATTCCCCCTTGAAATTGGCTCCACGTCCCAGGCAAAAAACCTTTTTATATTTATATTTTTTTTATTATTTAAGAAGTATAAATTATAAATAAATCCTCAGTGTCTATACTTTTAATACATTTTATAAAATATAAGTATATAAGAAAATATAATAATTTATATTATAACTACTAAGCTACCCAACCCTATTTATTTATGTATATACATACTATAATTATACACCCTCATCATATTATTTCTCTCAATGAAGTGCCTGATAAAAGGATTACAGTGATAGAGTAAATTATGTATAATTTTTCTACCTTCATTACATTTAGTAGATTTAAACTGCTCCTTAAAGTATCAAAAACTTTTGTGCATCATACACCTAAATCACATCTTCCTTCGGCTTTTCCCAATTAATTGGGGTCACCGGAGCCAACCAGGCTCATTTTGATTTAAGGCCGGGTGCCCTTCCTGACGCCACATGATTTTTCAGGTGAAAATTCCACCCCGCTGTCACCGGGATTCGAACCCCGGCCGTCCGGGTGAAAGACGAGCAGCTAAGCCACTGCGCCATCACGCTCCCCCATCATACACCTAAATATATCTAATAAAAAGGTAAGCTAAATATAAGCTAATGGGTTCATACCCCGTAAATAGGAACTGCCTCCTTTTTAATTTTTAAAAATCCTTCGAAGGTTTTATTTTTAAGTACATTAATTATAGGCACTTTAATTTCTATTTCATCAACTTCTTGACTAGGTGGTTGAATAGGACTTGACATCAATTTATTATCTTATATTCCTTTAATATCTAATACAAAAAATATTTTATCCACTGAAGCATCCTTAAAATACTTCCTAATTTAAGCCATTGCTTCTTCTCTATTATTATTCTTAATTACCATATTTCTAACATCAAATGTTATCATAATAATAAATTATGAAATATTTTTATTAATAATTAGTTCAGCCCTTCTTCTAAAAATAGAGGCTGCAACCTTCCATTTTTGATTCATTGGAACTATAGAAGGTTTAGACTGATGAAATAATCTAATTTTAATAACTTGACAAAAAATTGCTCCCTTAATATTTCTATCATATACTATTAGATTTTTTTAGATTAGATTAACTTAGTTTTTTTTCAATCATTATTAATGATATTTATTGCAACCAATGGTCAAATACAATAATAATTAAAATTGCGCACAATGAAGTCAGTCATATACAGAATTCTGTTAATGTCACTGTTCTCTTACTACAAACTTTTGCGTGATATTTTTCACACGACTTTCCACACAATTCACACCTACAGTTCTCGTCTGGGTCATGGTAGACCTTCTTGCAGCACAGCTTGAAATTAAAACCATGAACAGCGAAACGTGTCATGAAATGGCGAAGTTCATACATAGAATTCCTCCACTCTGAGGTCGTCTTGGCATCTGTCTGGTAGAAATCCCTCCAGATGTTGGCTTTCTTCTCTTGAAGTTCTTGCAGTAATAACTGATATTGCTTTGTAGATGGCAGTAACATTCTTATACGTAACTCTTCTATGTAAAATGGTTGTGCAAGATGATGATGATGACATAACTTCTTTAGCCTTAATTGGTATATCCTTGTTCCATACTCGTCCCCGTACCTGTTGGTAGAAAGCACTCCCGACTTGTATTCTTCTGCTAATTTCCAAATCTAGTCTTCCATCTTCAGTCAGTTCACTTCCCAAGTATTTGAAGTGTTTCACTACTTCCAATTCCTTATCTCCTACTTTGATTATTCCTTTTCCTTCTTTCTTTTCTCTACTCATCACCACTGTTTTACTCTTCTCCACATTTATCTTCAATCCCCATTGCTCAATCTTTTCATTTATTGCGTCTAACTGTTCTTTTACCTCCCTCTCATCCTCGTCCCAGATCACAACGTCGTCTGCAAACAACATTACCTTCATCTTTGCCCTACTGTATTCTTTCATTGCTGCCTTCATGATGTCATCCATCACCACACTTCCTTGCTTTAGTCCAGTGTCAATTTTAAACCATTCCGATGTCCCGACTCTAGTCTTCACACTACTGTAGCACTCCATGCACATTCCTTTTATCATGTCTCTCAGTTCCTTGCTTATCCCCCTATTTGTTAAGCTTTCCCAAACTTTTGTTCTAGGGATGCTATCATAGGCCTTTTCTAGATCAATAAAAGACATTTGTAATAGTATTTTTTTTTTAAATGCAGACCAATGGCTTTTGCCTGGGCCAATAATTATTAGGTGGGGGGCTGTGTTAGCCATTTACACGAATACACCCCTGGTTTTTGTCTTGCACAGTAATGTTTGTTGTGCACTGCTGTAATTAATGTTTTTTGTGAGAGTGAAATTTCTTAAATCCACTCCAATGGGCTTTGCCTATACCAATAATTGCTAGATATCCGTTAGCCATACATACACACCTGGTTTCTGTCATGCACAGTGGGGTAATCGTGCATTAATAATCTTTATCCAGACCAGAGTGGTGTATTTTGTATCCCACATGTTGGCAACTGTGGTGATAGTTTAAAATTTGAAATACGATTATCTTCCGTCTAGTCAATACTTTTTTTTTTGTGTTTATTTACGTCCTAGGACATTGACTAGACGGAACATAAGTGTATTTCAAATTTTAAACTATCATTCGTCAATACGGACCAATCGTGAACAATGTTAACCCCAACCTGTGGTGATGTCAATGTGTGCATCTTATTAACAGTTGAAGAGACCTCATGCACTGTCGAACATGGCTGCCATCGTTGAATGAGCAATAAATATTAACATATATTTCTGGTGCTGTAATGACCGTGGTTAGTAATATCAGTTGGCGATGTCCCCCAGAAGACGAAACAATGCATGAAAACCTTACAGTGTGCGCACAAAGTCCGTATACCCCTACTCATTATTATTTATTTCTATTGTCAGTACATATACATTTGTACTTACATCTTAGGAATTTAAAACATATTGGTCCGTCCATGGTCTCTGCACAGCTGAAGAAATCAAGCGAACCCACCTCACGTCATGATTTGGGCCGGCATGATACAAACGCATCTGTTTGAACCATACTTTTTGATCGTTCTAATGACTGGCTCATCCCGCAGCTGCAAAATTTGGGAATCTTAAACAGTGTTTGGTTTCAACACGATAGGGTGACGGCTCACTTCGCTGTGGCTGTTCAACAACGTCTGAACACAGTCTTTGGGAATCGTCGTTTCATATCACATGCAACACCATCATTCTGTGACTAAGCACTTGGTAGTGCATTCTTAACGAGAGGTATGACACGTCAGCTGTTCTCTTATGTCACTCTCAAACTCCGGTCTATCATGCGAAATACGAGTTTCATTTGGAGGCTTTTATATGCTGGTCTACCAAATTAATGTACACTTGTATTATTTGCTGGGTAATTTTATTTTTAGTGGTTATCGAAATGACAGACTACATCAAGGTCGTCTGCCTGACTGGGTAATAAATGATATTATTAATCTGTAAACTGAAGATGGTTGACATGAGGCTTTCCTTAGTGTGTTGTCCATTTGTGACGATTGAGTCTGATAAGTGATTGCATTTATTGGTCTTGCTCAGTTGTATAGGAAGGGCAGTTTTCTCATTTCTTGAGAGTATTTCCAGACACTTCCCAGCATGGAAGTTAAGCAAAATACTACACAAGACTGCTCCTCAAAGAAAATAAAAGGAAAAAAAACATTATTATTTAAAATAATTATTCTTGTTTTCGCAAGCCTCCGTGGCTTAGGCGGCAGCACGCCGGCCTCTCACCGCTGGGTCCGTGGTTCAAATCACGGTCACTCCATGTGAGATCTGTGCTGGACAAAACGGAGGCAGACAGGTTTTTCTCCGGGTACTCCGGTTTTCCCTGTCAACATTTCATTCCAGCAACACACTCCACTATCATTTCATTTCATCTGTCATTCATTTAATCATTGCCCCAGAGGAGTGCGTCAGGCCTCGGCAGCCGGCACAGTCCATATCCTCGCCGCTAGATGGGGGCTTCATTCATTCCATTCCTGACCCGGTTGGAGACTGGAAGCAGGCTGTGGATTTTCATTTCATTCTTGTTTTCGCATAAGGATGTAGCCGGTTTAAATTGTTTTGTTACACTATAATGGCTAACTTGAGTTTAAGAATGTAGCGTATAGGCTACACGAGCACATCTCCAGGTCATGATACAAAATTAATCTAGAAATTTGTTTATATTTTTTTGTCACAGTACTGGTAACAATATAAGGGATTGATTTTCAATTTTCCAGGATTCTCTGCCAAAAAATCTGTGGTGCACCTTCCAGTGACCTGGTCTGAATGAGAAGACGAAGAAAGAAACTGAATTTGATTATCTCTTCAATGGGACACATTCCACAGGTGCATTGCTGTGCAAACTGCTGTATTTTCAAATGTTTAATTTTATGTTATAAATTAAGTGATCTATTTGAATAATAATTTGTTAAAGAAAACATTGTGTATGATTTGAGCCTTGCTTCCTGAACTGCTGCAATCCTAACACCAACTGATCCCACCAGAACCAGTAGGCATTCCTCCTAATTCACAAGGTTTGTGTTTTCCTCCTTTGTGTCCTTATGAAGGTTGTGCAATTAGAAAGTAGACTTTTTCATACTACTGTATGTGATAAGAATGTCAAGAATTCAGGTGAGAGTTATGTTATGCACATAATATTTCAATGTAGTTAGTCTTAATCTCATTCCCAGTAGTAGTAGTATTTAGGGACAAGGTGTTGACTGTGGGGACACGCTAGGGGTGGATCTACCCCTGCCCCCTACTCCCCAGAGATTTTTTAATCTGCATGGTGCTGATACAAACCTCTGTTTTCTCTCTCCCCCTTCCTTCATGTAATAATACATTGAGTGTGAGGAACAAAGGTCATACTCGTAGTGCCTCCTCCCTTCTGTGTAGAATCTCGGAGGAGCATTGAGTCATTGTGATTGCTATGCCCTAGGGCCATATAGAGACGAAGGGAGAAGGGATTAGGCTAGGTAGAATATATTGAATTTAAAATAAGGCTAATAAATAACTTCTGAAGAAAACTGGAATAAATTCCATTAAGTGGCAAATATTGTTAAAATGTAGAATTTAGTTTTATTCTAGGATATGGAGTTAGAAGCACATCAATGGCCTACTGATACTTTCTTTCTACTAATTTGCAAACTTGTAACTTAACATGTAGACCTATCGTACGCAACAGTCCTAGACTTATAAATTGACGGGTGTAACGGATTCTATGGTTAGTTCCAGTGGCATGAGCTGCTCTTCATCATTCCAGGTGTAACAGATCCACATAATGCACCCATATCCTACTCCTCTCTGATTAAAGTTCTTAATGTGAGAAGTACCTTTAAGGAGAACACTACTAAACTGCAGTCTAAATGATCCTGATCTTAGCTTCCTACAATTTCCATGGACCTCTTGCCACCTCAGTTTTACCTGCAGGGCACTTGCTCTGGTTTATTATTGAAGGCTGGTATTACGATGGATCATTAAATCACTCTTTGACTTTCTTGGCTGCAGCCAGAGGAGCAATGTGGTGTTCTGACTAGAACTGATGATTTAATATTAACACTACACTAGGCCTACTGTGAAGAAAAACTGGCATAACTTACTAGATTGGACCATCGCCTCCCATTTACTTCTATTGTGTTACTGCCCAAAGAGTTAATACCTCATTCTTGGAGATTTTTGAGCATTATTCTAAATTTATACACCTATTCTTAACGGTATTGTCGTTCATGTGTTAAACTGCTCTCAGTAGTCAATTAGGCCTACAGGTAAGTTGCTCAATAGCTTCCTGGACACATAAAACATTTATCTTAACTTAGGTTTCTGATACAGTTCATGTTATAATAAACCAGACAACACACTATTTGATTCCTACTAAACTAAAATGAATATTTATGTGGACAGGCAATGTAATTTCTCTTCGGAAGGGAGTTGGTTGTCATGATCTGCTGGAATACAGTATCCGTTGAATACTATAAATAAGATACGGTACCGGTACCCCGAAATAAAATAAGGTATTAATTAAGGCAATAGCTAAAGAAAACCCTAACTCGAATAGATATTCATGTGAACACACAGCGTAAAATGTTTTCGCAAATGGGGTTAGGTGTATCTTATCAGGTTGAAGTAATCCGTATGAATGGTCAATGCATACGATAAATAAAACACCATAATAGGCGAAAGTATGGGTTAAGGCAATATGGAACATAGGAAATAGTATAAAAAATGATACAAACTAATTGCGATATCGAATGGTATGAAATACGTTGAAATACCGCGCCAATCGATTTACCCGTCATCTAGTGGAAGGATTTCGTACTATGAAGATGGCTATGAAATCCTGATCCTGAACTCGTAACAAGCGTCATAACAAGGTGCCTTACGGAATACCACTTTGAGCCTCGCTAGCCATTTGTTGTTATGCCTATGGTTACGATTCCGTAGTATCCATGATGGTGGGTTGTTAAGGAGTGAAGTTACAGAATCGGGGTGTAGGAGTCTGTCACAACAAGGTGCTGGGCACATGTCTTTTGAGACCAACACAGTGTTGCCACATGCTTCCTATTCCTGGCTCTGTAACTTCATCCCTTCCTATTGAGCGAGGCGAGGTGGAGAGAGGAGCTATGGGAATTTCTTCGACTTGGGGCACAAGAATCTTGTGACGAGACGGTCAAATGGCCGTGAAAGTAGCAAGTTGGGGTGGGAAGGGGAGGGGCGGAGAGGGGTGTTTAAGTGCACCGTAAGAGGGCAGACAAGTTCATAGATGGCGTATTTACATACCCTCGGCAATTTTCCAACAAATTAATGTACGATACATCCCTCTGAACACTGCGCTCTTTATTAATATGTAAGAAGAAAAATCAACATATGTAATATGCATTGAGACAGAAACGTAACATTTTGAACGTAGGCTATGTTCTGTAAGTGAATTTGTATTATGTTATAACGTGAAGTTTGAGAATTCTCTTCATCTCTTAATCTAGGCCTACGGGAATACACACCTGCGTGGCGACAGTCCTGCCTCAACACTTGGCTTCGAAAGTTTTGGCGCCTGCGATATTGAGCTATAAATGTGTATGAGTGCGGTGGTCTTTTGTAGTGTTCAGTAATATTAATCTTACATAATATTTGTTATTGGAAGCGTGATTTGCGAGGTGCGAATAGCGCGTACCCGTGTTAAACATAATAAAAATATACACCGAGCGCGTATTTCGTCGTAAAAGGTAAGCGGTTAATTCCTAATTGTCGCTTATCTATTATGTGCCATTCTGATTTTAGACCGTAACTGAATGTTGCGACAAATTACTTAATAATTTTCACTGCATTTTCACGCATTGGAGGTGTTCATGTCGTTAACGATGATGATGATGATAATTGTTGTTTTAAGGGTTCTAACATGTAGGTTATCGGCCCTAATGGTTTGGGTGATAGTGAAAGATGAGATGAGAATGAAAACTATAACTAATACTAACTACAGACTTACATACTAGAAGATGAAATGATAAACAAATCAACGATAAGGCAAATAAAGGACAGTAACTTAAGAAAAGAAATGCCTCCTACCCTCAAAGAATGAGGATTGAGGGACTTGGAAGGAAGGAGAGCCATGAAAGGCACATAGGAAATCCAAAGAGGAGAGGGCCTAACCCAAAGTGACAAGGTGACAAAACGGACCCAGCTCAGGAATCCCTCGGGGTCGTCAACTCCCGAGCTCCCCAGCCGTGAGCACTTGAGGGTATAGCAAATGCAGGGTGCACCAGAAGTGGTGGGGCTACGTACACCCTGCCTCCTCGAGGGCCTTGTTCAGAAGGCAGGAGATAACATGAAAAGAAAAAGAAGGCTGACCCCTCGAAGAAGGAGAGTATCAGGAAAGATGAGACAAAGGCTAATTAAGGCGGGAAAGTGAAAGACTCCCTTGGCCTCGGATACCCTAATACCGTCGGGGTCAGAAGAGAACAAGAGTTGACCAAGGGAGGTTGACATGAAAGACGACGGAGAGGTGCCCGGCACAAGTAAGTGGAAGCAAAGCCATACTCAGCTGGAGTCCCATGGTCGCCAACCCACGTTCCACTAGAATTGAGCCTCTGGCGGGTGTCGTTAGCGAAACCATGAAATAAACGAGGTAAAAACAAAATTACAAAATAAGATCTTAACTTATGAGGACAGACTATTAACAAATGAATTAGGCCCTCCAAAACCAGGTCTGTGCATTAATCAAGTCTCTAAAGATAAACACAGAACATATAACAAGACTTTCAATAAATCTGTGTATGAAAAATGGGATTGAATATGTGGGTGTCGGGTAGCAAACTTTTGTTTTGTTTTGTTTCCCGTGCCTGTTATTTGGTGGCGATGACACATGGACCATGACTGGCATCAATGATTTAAAACATTTACCTGAAAAAGATAAGAAACATTGTTTAAAGTCAAAATGTCATACGAACAATGAAATGAGCTTAGCAGTGTTGGTGAATATAGTATAGGGCAGCAACTGGATGATGGCTGTTCGTAAACACAATGAACTTGTGGACAAGAATAAGTAGCCTATATTATGTCGCTCATTCGATTAAGGTCTTAATAATATTCACTGGATTTTTAGGGATTTGTAGTGTTCGTGTCAATGGCTTTAATGAAAATGAAAATCCACAGCCTGCTTCCAGTCTCCGACCGGGTCAGGAATGGAATGAATGGAGCCCCTATCTAGCGGCGAGGATATGAACTGTGCCGGCTGCCGAGGCCTGACGCACTCCTCTGGTGCAATGATTAAATGAATGACAAATGAAATGATAGTGGAGAGTGTTGCTGGAATGAAATGTTGACAGGGAAAACCGGAGTTCCCGGAGAAAAACCTGTCTGCCTCCGTTTTGTCCAGCACGGATCTCACATGGAGTGACCGGGATTTGAACCACGGACCCAGCGGTGAGAGGCCGGCGTGCTGCCGCCTCAGCCACGGAGGCATGGTAATGGCTTTAATGGATCCGTGAAATTATTGAGTTTATGTAATCTACATTAGGGATATCGGAAGGAATAGTAGGAGTGCTTGAACTAATACGTGACCATTTAACTTCTCGATCATAAACCACGGGACATGCTTTTTACGTGGAATCGAAGCCACCAGACGTGTCATTTCACCTCGGAATTCCCATAAGCATTAACCGGGAATCGAACCGGACCATCCTTGGTGCGAGGCAAGCAGCTTGACCGCTGCGCCATCACAGCCCGATAAAACCGCAGAGATACGATTACTAAATGGCCGCCACAATTTAACCAATTGAGTGACATCGGTTTTCTTGTATACTCATGGTACGGCCAACATGTACCATTATGGGCGTATGTTCTCTCAAAAATGTGCTGTGCCCCACCCTTGTTTCAGAGTGCGAACCGCCACTGAGTAGCAGCTCTATCTTTTACATGTTTGGAGAAATTCCGTCCTGTCGTTTGGAGTATCAGGCCAAGATACTTGTAGGAGTTGACCCTTGTTAGCTCCACATTGCCATACATGATTTTCACTGATGCTGGTAGCCTACCTCCATTCCTGAACGTCATGTGTACTGTCTTATGTGGATTAAGCTTGAGGTCATTGCTATCTGCCTCGAACGCCTCTTGTAACATTTCCTGCGAGATCTACGTTATTGCCATATCATCTGCGTACATATATATGTTTACTCCTGGTGTTTCTATGGCATCGACAACATCTCTAACTGCGATATTATTTCATCAATTTCAATTGGTTATTTAGGGGGATTAATTCAAACCTCCTTACGTGAATTAATAGCATACTCATCCATTAATCACTTAGGTTGAATAATTGCCGCTATGGTTTCAGGTGAAAACTTATGAGAATTATATTTCCTCATTTATTCTTTCCTGAGACCTTTCAAATATTTCGTATTAACCAAAATTTCCTTATAATAAATAATGACCCAAAAATTAAATTTTGTTTATTTTCTTTGCTTCTATCCTTAGGAAGGTTATCCCCATTCCTGGGTTTTATACCAAAAATGATTAATTATTCAAGCAATAGCTGAATTAAATAGATTACCAATTATTTCTTTAATAATAATCACAACATTAATTACTTTATTTTATTATCTTTGTATTACTTTTACTGCATTCCTTTTCTCTTACAGAGAAATTAAATGAAATTATACACAATTTTATAGTAATCAAATTTATATTCTAATAACAACCTTTACTATAATTTCAACTATAGGGTTACTATTTAGATCTTTAATTTTTAATATAATATAATATAAGGTTTTAAGTTAAATAAATGGGATGGTAGGAGATTGTTTGTCCCTAACTACAAAGGATTATGCAGTCATCATCGCTGGAGCAAACGACGTGTACAGAAACGAGAGTAAAAAGGTAATCAAAGATTTAAAGGGTACATTGCCATCCATGCATAACACCAATGTAATTGTTGCAAACATTCCGCAGAGACATGACCTAATTCCCAAATCATGTGTAAATGTAGAAATAGAGGCTACAAATGGGAAAATTAATAAAATTTGTAAGAGTTTTCCAAATGTCCGAATCATAGATGTAAGTAAATTAGACAGGAAATTCCACACTCGGCATGGCCTACATTTAAATGGGTTAGAGAAAGAGTATCTTAATGATGAAATCTGCAAATTTGTAAATTCAAATGGTAAGAATAATTCAACAGTAATATCTTTAGAGTGGAAGCAGGGAAACTGGTAAAAGAAGCCAAACGTGAGGTTTGGCATTCAGATGAGTATATTTTGATGTCAAATTTAACTGAGTGCAACAATGGTATTTTTGATTTGTCTAGCAACAATAATAATAACAATTATGATAATAATAATGTAAATAAATCACCAACACAAGCTTGCAAAAGTAACGAATTTAAAATTTACCACCAGAATGTTCAGTCTCTCTAATATAATCGATTACTTAAATCTAATACTTAAAAATGAACTTAAAGACATCTCAGCACTATGTATTTCAGAACATTGGCTGGAAGATGAACAACTCGAAGTAATTCAATTCCCAGGGTTTATAATAGCTAGTAAATACTCTATATCTAATATTAGCCATGGTGGTACTTGTATCTTCTTAAGAAATAATTTAGATCGTGAACAGTTAACAGCTTATGATTATATAATTATGGAACAGAATTTTGAATTCTATGCCGTAAAAATACAGCAGTTTAAGTTAATAATTGTATGCGTATACCGTTCTCCGTCAGGAAATGTTCGTTTATTTATAAATAAATTAGAATTGTTACTCAATAACATGAGCAAAGTAAATTTCGATATAATAATTTGTGGGGATGTAAATGTGGATTTCTTAAAATGTGATAGAAATTGTGAATTATTAATTACTAATTTCCTATGGACTGAAACCTACAATAAACACCCCAACAAGAATTTAAAAAATAGTAAAACCACTCCTGATCAAATTTTTATAAATACAGATAAATATCACCATTCAATAGAAGTCTATTGTCCGGGTTTTAGTGACCACCATGGACAAATACTGAGTTTTGAAGTACCCGAAAAAATCAATAATATTGAAAATGAAATAAAATCAAAGTGCAGGTCATTTACTGAAACAAATGTTACATATTTCAATGACTTATTAAATAAGGAAACATGGTCAGAAATTTATAAACTAGAAAATGTAAATGATAAATCTAATGAATTTAACAGTATCCTAAAACACTATTTTGAAATAGCATTCCCCTTTAAACAAAGAACTATTCAAAATAACAAAGCTAGCAATTGGATAACAACAGGGATTAGAAATTCGTGTCAAAGAAAGAAATTTCTACACAAATTATATAAACAATACCACACAACACCTGAATTCAATTTATACTACAAAAAATACACTAGCGTATTAAGTAAGGTAATAAGACTAGCAAAGAAAATGCATAATGATAATTTTATTTCCCAATCATCTAATAAAAAAAAGGGCTATGTGGTCCGTGATAAAGAAAGAAACTGGAAAATCTGCTAAAATACAAAGGAACATTACACTGACCTGCAATAATAAAGTGATTAATAATCCAGAGGAAATAGCAAACACTTTTAATGACTATTTTATGGAAATTCCACAAAAAATATTAAATAAATCACAGGTAAATACACTAAATTCTAATAATAAAATAAATATATGCAGTGATTCTTTATTTATAAATCATGTCACAAGTGAAGAGGTAAGAATAGTTATAAAAGAGCTAAAAAAATAAATTCTGTGCTGGTATTGATGGTATCCCTGATGCAATTTTAAAGAAATGTGCAGAAAATATAATAAATCCACTTACGCACTTAATAAACAGTTCAATTCTCTCAGGAACTTACCCGGATATTTTAAAGTTATCAAAAGTAATTCCAGTGCACATAAATGGTTCTAAATATGAATTAGATAACTATTGTCCTATTACCTTACCAACTGGTATTGCAAAAATTGTGGAAAAAATCATGTATAAGAGACTGATAAGTTTTATAGAAAAAATGCAATACTATCAAACTCACAACATGGATTCAGAACGGAAAAATCTACACATACAGCAATTTATGAATGCATTAATAGTGTACTGAAATTAATTGACAATAAGGAACATGTAACTGGCCTACACTTGGATTTATCGAAAGCATAAAATTCTCCTTATAAAACTAAATCAATATTGTATTAGAGGTCTAGCTAATAAATGGATAGAGTATTACTTAACAAGACATAAACAAATAGTAAGCTTGAGACACAAGGATGATGGAACCAGATTACTTAATGAAACATTGTTCAATGAGGGTATTATTAAATTTGGAATACCCCAGGGATCGGTTTTGGGCCCACTACTCTTTCTTCTATATGTCAATGATATAACACAGAACGTTGATTCTCATAAGGAAATTTTGTTTGCAGACGATACAACACTCGTAATTAAAGGTGAAACTAAACAGGTCTTACAGCAGTCTGCTGACTCTGTTACAGAAGAGTTAACCAAATGGTCACAAGATAATCGCCTCATAATAAACTATAAAAAAGCAGTATGTCTAAATTTCCACACTATACAGAATAGGAATCCTGCGATGCCCAATATAACATTAAATCGTCATCAAATAGAAAATAAATCAGAAACAATATTTTTAGTACTATGGATACAACTTAACTTGAAATGAAATAAACATATACAATATCTGAATACTAAACTGAACTCGATGTGCTTTGTGTTACGTATTTTGAAAACTTGCACTAGCATGCACACATTAAGAAATACTTATTTTGCTAATTTCCATTCATACTTAAGATATGGGGTCATAATTTGTGGTATGTCACTAAGCACGTTTAGGATACAAAAGAGGGCGATTAGAATTATGGCAAATGTAAACTCTAGAGAATCATGTAGACCTCTGTTTAAAGATTTAAACATTCTCCCACTGCCCTGCATTCATGTCTTTGAAAGTATTATGTTTTTTAAAAAGAATTTAATGAATAAAGACATTTCTCTTAAAACAAACAATGATGTTCATAGACATAACACAAGACAAAATCAAAACATTCGTATTTCACACACACACACACACACACACACACACAAGCATATATGAAAAAGGAACTTTTCACACAGGAGTTAATTTATACAATAAACTACCCGAGGATATAAAATTTGCCACACAAATAAAAACCTTTGAAAGAATGTTGAAAGCTTATCTGCAGTACCAATGTTTTTACTCTGTAGTTGAATACTTAGCGTATAGGAGCGATAATTATAATTATATTTTAATTGTAATACCTAGCTGTAAGTTGCTGTATTTATAGAATTAAGTTTTCATATTGTGATAATAGAGTAAGGTGTAAATAGTTGTCCAATAAGATTGTATGTCTTAAGATCAGGGGCGCCGAATCAATGGTCGAGGTCTAGCGACCGCTAGACCTGGCGAGGGGGTGGGTCTCCCGGTCCCCTTGGGGGGTGGGTTTCGTTGGGGGGTTACGGATAGAGGAGGAAAGGGAAGGAGAAGGAAAAGAGGAAAGGAAAGAAGGGAGAGAGAAGAGAAGAGAAGGGGAGAACTGTGCGAAATAAGCTGTAAAACCGTAATTATTGGGGTAGGGGTCCGGTTCAACAAGGGGGGGGGGGGTCCCACAGAACGAGAGGGGTGGGTGTCTGCTAGACCTGAAAAAAAAGATTCGGCGCCACTGCTTAAGATCTGTTATTATAATAAGTTATAAATAGTTATAGTATTAGTAATATATACCTCTAAGTGTTTTTATTTTCAATGTAATTTCTGACGTGTCCTATATAAAAAAAATATTGTATACATGTAATTGATCAAATGGATAAATAAAAATCTAATCTAATCTAAAGCTATAAATAAAATATATCTTTTATAAACCTTAGTAGTATCTACTCCTATAGAATTGCAGTCTAATATCATTCATGACTATAAAGGTTTGATAAAAGAGATAAATCCCCTAAATAAATTTACAATTTATCGCCTATAACTCAGCCATTTTACCGCAACAATCACTCTTCTCAACTAATCATAAGGATATTGGAACACTTTATTTTATTTTCGGGGCATGGGCAGGAATAGTAGGAACTTCATTGAGTATACTAATTCGAGCTGAACTTGGTCAACCTGGTTATTTAATTGGAGATGATCAAATTTATAATGTAATTGTAACGGCTCATGCTTTTGTAATATTTTTTTTATAGTAATACCCATTATAATTGGGGGGTTTGGAAATTGATTAGTCCCTTTAATGCTAGGGGCCCCTGATATAGCTTTCCCATTTTTTAGCGTATGGCTTCTAGTGCCGGGAGTGTCCGAGGACATGTTCGGCTCGCCAGTTTTGTAGTTGCTTCGAGACGGACACCCGATGGGTGAGCTACAAGTAGCGTTGGGGAGGGAAGTTGGAAGGTAGCGGCTGTGGCCTATAGTTAGGGACCAACCCCGGCATTTGCCTGGAAGGAAGATGGGAAACCACAGAAGACCATCTTTAAGGTTGCCGGCGGGGGGATTCGAACCTCCTCGCCTCCCGGATGTGAGCGACTGCCAGCAGTCATGCCGTAACGACCACGGCTAACTCACCCGGTAGCTTTCCCATGAATAAATAATATAAGATTTTGATTATTGCCTCCTTCTCTATCTCTATTATTAGCAAGTAGCCTAGTAGAAAACGGAGCTGGAACTGGTTGAACTGTCTACCCACCGCTCTCTGCGAATATCGCTCATGCAGGCGCCTCTGTAGATTTAGCAATTTTTTGCTTCATTTAGCCGGAATTTCCTCAATTTTAGGGGCAGTAAATTTTATAACAACTACTATCAATATATGAGCCCCAGGGATATCCTTAGACCAAACCCCTTTATTTGTCTAAGCGGTAGGAATTACAGCATTACTTTTACTTCTTTCTTTACCTGTTTTAGACCGGGCTATTACTATATTATTGTTGTCGTTGTTGTTTGAGTCCTCAGTCTTTTGACTGTTTTGATGCAGCACTCCATGCCTCCCTGTCCTGAGCTAATCGTTTCATCTCTAGATAGCTACCACACCCTCCATCTGAGGCAATCTGTTTAACAGATTCTAACCTTGGTCTATCCCTACCGATCTTGTCCTCAACCCTTCCTTCCATAACTAAGCTTGCTATTCCTGGGTGTCTTATTATGTGTCCTACCAACCTATCTCTTCTCTTCATTAGCAGTCGCCAGAAACATCTCTCCTCTCCCACTCGTCTTAATACCTCTTTGTTTGTAACCCTATCTACCCATCTGATCTTCATCATTCTCCTGTAACACCACATTTCAAATGCTTCAATTCTCCTCTTTTCTGCTGCACCAATAGTCCAAGTTTCACTTCCATAGAGTGCCACGCTCCAGACATAGGCCTTCAAAAATGACTTCCTAATACCTAAATCTATATTCGATGTCAACAGATTCCTTTTCTGTAAAAATGCTTTCCTTTCCTGAGCTAACCTACTTTTTATATCCTCTTTGCTTCGTCCATCACTGGTTATTTTGCTTCCTAAGTAACAGAATTCTCCTACTTCCTTTAGCTTTTCACCTGCCAATTTGATGTCCATAGAGGTTTCTGATATATTTCGGCTGCATTCCAATATTTTTGTTTTACATCAATTCATTTTTATCACCGTAAAATGGGGTGAATAGGGACAGTTTTTTCAGTTTTTATTTAATAACTTTTGAAGGGTTTCTTATATTTTAGTGGAGTAAATTTTATTGTTGAAAGGGAACGGATATATTTATATTTTATACACACAGAATACTTTCCTGCAGTTGAAAATTTTAATACAACGTTCTAAATCCCTGTCCCTATTCACCCCATTGATGGGGTCAATAGGGACACTCGATATTTTAAGTGGATATCCCCATTCTAACTGGGGCGTAGGTCAATTGGGACACAATTTATGTTTCTTAACAGCTTTTAATATGAAATTTGTTCATTTTGGGGTCATATTTACATGTTCGACATAGAAACAAACCATAAATTTCACAGTTCATTGAATTGATGTCTTCCCCTTCTCACAACCGGTGGCTGCAGGATAGTTATCACCTGTGTTTGCTCGAACTCAAACTCATCAGCAACATTTGGGAATAGATAAATGCTGGACACCTTCGCAGACTGTCTGTGGAATGTTCCTAAGTAGTTTCGTCCCGGGTTTATTACCTTCAGCACCTTTCCTACAAAGACTTTTTCCTCACCTCGATCATATGTAAACTTCACTTTCACCCAGCTGCCTTCCTCTATTCCTTGTTCTATGTTGTTTGACACACTTCCATGTTGTTCATCAGGCAACGAAGAGCTGTTCTCTTCTTCAGAAGTAACATCTTCTGCCGAAACACTTTTCCCAGGCAATACTTTCAGTCTCCTCTTCCGGGCACGTGCACCACTATTGACTTCATCGCCACTGTAACGCATATCCTTGAGAAAACGTGTCAGACTGTCATTAACATTCGTGGTGTTAGACATATCTTCTACTTCTTCACAGTCTGGAAGTCTCTCCAAAACACTGTTCCTGTTTAATGGAATTATTCCAGCTTTCTTGAAACCAGATATAATGTTCATTTGCAAATTATCTTCCATACGTTTGACAGTCTGCTTCAGCAATCTTGAAAACATCTTCTTTTCAAACGGTTTGTTCCCTCCTCCTTTCAGTTTCCATGACTCCATTACTTGACGCCAACTAATTTTCAACGGCCTGAAGAATGCCAAATCTAGAGGCTGCGTCATATGCATTGAATTTGAGGGCAGGAACACTAAACAAATGCCATTCTCTTTGCACAATTTTACAACAGCAGGAGACAAATGAGAGCTTAAATTGTCTCCAATAACCACCTTCTTCCCAACTAAGCACCGACAGTATGGAATAATTATCTTCTCGAACCAATCAAGAAAACAGCATCCATCCATCCAGATTTGCTGCGGTTGTATCGAGCTCCATGTGGCCCTCCTTCTGTCCATAAGTCATATAGGTGCTGAGCCTTATAGATAACATAAGGTGGTAAAAGAGTCCCGTCAGCAGTTGCTGCAAACATCACGGATGCATTTGACTTGCTTTCGTTCATCACTCTTTCAGGATATTTGCAGCCTCTCTTGAAGATCATTTTGCGCCGACCTGGATCATCAGCAAGACTGGTCTCGTCATAATTGATAATTGCCTCAGGAGGTACACCTTCTAGAGACCTTTCGAGTTCGTCAAAATACTTCCTGATGTCTGCCGGGGATACCTTTGCTCTGCTACGTTTCACATTCTGACACAATCTCTGGGAAATGCGAGTTTTATGTCGAGACATAAATGAAAAGGCCCAATCGATCCCTGTCATATTGTCTCTGAATTGATTCATTCTTGAACCTTGTCTGTCTAAGTGATATTTTACAAAACATCAAAATCAGTTCCTCCTCAAATTCGTGTGACAAACTTGTTTGGCGACCTCTCTTCTTTATCGATACCATATCTCCATCTGTGTTGACTACATACCTTTGCAATGCTGATTTTGAAATTTTGAATTTCTCTGCTGCTGATCGTATTGACATACCACTTATAACTGTTAACACAGCCTTTTTCACTATCTCAGCATCCACTGGTAGATGAGTCTTTGAATGAGGATCACTTTTATATGTTCTTCCCATTGTCCCTATTCACCCCACTTTTAGGTTATGTGGTGCAAGTCCCTAAATTAAAATTAAATACTCCGCAGTTTAGTCACATATGTTTCTATAAACTTGAGAAATAGTTCAATGGACACAAATAATAGAAATTATGTACCTAACACACATTTTCAGCCAGTACAATTTTCTCACCACACTAAGTTTATCTCAACAGTGAAATTGGCGCCAAAACGTAGTCTATCTTACAGGCTGGCCAACCCCACAAATGTCACTTTTAATATAAACTCATTGACTTAGTACAAACGTAAAGGTATATAATAAACTAAAATGTCCCTTAAATGAAATAAATCTTTTTAGATGTCATGTTAAAGAATATTGAATATTTTTCCTTTTCTCTGTCCCTATTCACTCCATTGTTCCTATTCACCCCATTTTACGGCATGAATTGTTTCCTCAAGACGGAGCCCATACCATTCAAAAACTCATTCAAATCCTCAGGCGTGTCGGCCAAGGTGACTATGTCATCGGCAAATCTCAGAGTTGAAATTATTTCTCCTTGAATCTTCACTCCCACTTTACATTTTTCTCCAATTTCCTTCATTGCTTGTTCAATGTAAAGATTGAAAAGTATGGGTGATAAGTTGCAGCCTTGCCTTACACCTTTCTGAATACCAGCTTCTCTCTCATGTCCTTCAGATCGAATGACTGCTGTCTGGTTTCTGTATAGATTGTAGATCATCCTCCTATCCCTGTACTTTATTCCAATATATTTCAAAATGTCAAACAATTTAGTCCAATCAATGTTATGAAAAGCCTTTTCTAAGTCTACAAATGCCATGAACGTTCTCTTATCTTTCCTTATTCTACCTTCCAAAATCAGCTTAAGACTCAGTACAGCTTCCCTTGTTCCAACATTTCTCCTGAAACCACACTGGTCTTCACCCAACTTTGTTTCTATCTGGCTTTCTATCCTCTTGTAAATTATTCTAGACTTTATCTTGGAAGCATGTGTAATCAAGCTGATCGTACGGTAATCGTCACATCTGTCAGCTCCTACTTTCTTCGGTATAGGGATGATAACATTCTTCCTGAAATCAGAGGGTACCTCGCCTGTCTCATAAATCCTACACACCAAGTGATATAAACTGATCAGACCTTCATCTCCTATGCAGCGTAGCAACTCAATCGGTATATCATCCATGCTGGATGCTTTGTTCCTGCCTAAGTCTTCCAATGCTCTGTCAAATTCTGATCTCAATATTAAATCTCCTTTCGCATCCTCATCAATATCCTCCTCCCTTTCCATTACACGATTCTCAATCTCCTTTCCCTTATACAAACACTCTATGTAAGCTTTCCATCTCTCAACCTTTTCTTCCCTATCTGTTAGAGGCTTTCCATTTATGTCCTTAATATTACAGCACTTGGTCTTCCTTTCCCCAAAAGTATTCTTAATCCTTCGATAAGCTGTGTCTACTTTTCCTAATTTCAGACAATTTTCTATACCTGCACATTTTTATTTCAACCATTCTTCTTTCGCTTCCTTGCACTTCTTGTTGACCTCATTTCTCAGACTCTGTATTCTGCTTTTCCCTTTCATCTCTTACATTCTTGTGTTTCCGCCTTTCATCCATCAATTCTAGTATATCCTGAGTGATCCACGGTTTTCTACCTATTCTTTCTTTCCTACCAATGTTTTCTTCTGCGGATTTTGTTATTTCATTCTTCAAAAGTGCCCATTCGTCTGCAATGGAAGTTCGTTTAGGGTTTTTCATTAGTCCCTCCTTTATACTCTTCTTGAATCTTTCGTTTACATCCTTTACATTCAGTCTATTGCCCACCTTTTTGGCTTTTGACTTTTCTTCAGTTTCTTCAACTTTAATCTGCATTTCATTACAACCAGATTGTGGTCAGAGTTTATGTCAGCACAAGGATATGTTTTACAATCTAAAATCTGGTTTCGAAACCTCTGCTTGACCATAATGAAGTCGATTTGGTAACGCCCTGTATCTCCTGGTCTTATCCATGTGTATATTCTTCTATTGGGGTTATTGAATAAGGTGTTAGTTAGGACCAACTCATGCTCGGTACAGAATTCTATCAGTCTGCTTCCTCGATCATTCCTTTCACCTAATCCAAAATCTCCTACTATCTTCCCTTCTCTTCCTTTTCCTACCACAGCATTCCAATCTCCCATTACTATAACATTTTCATCACCCTTGATATACCTCAGAATTTCATCTATTTCTTCGTAGACCTTTTCAACATCTTCATCATCAGCTTGACTGGTAGGCATATAGACTTGTACTACTGTGGTGCACGTAGGTTTTGTATTGATTTTTGCTACAATAATCCTTTCACTATATTGCTCATAATATTCCACCCGCTGTCCAAGTTTCCTACTCAATATGAGACCAACCCCTGCTTGGCCATTGTTTGATTTAGTGCTAATGACTCTATAGTCTCTTGACCAAAAGCCCTGTCCTTCCTGCCAGCGCATTTCACTAATCCCAACCAAATCCTACCTCAACCTATCCATTTCCCTTTCTAAGTTTTCTAACTTTCCACTTCCCAGCAGACTTCTAACATTCCACGCTCCTATCCGTAGAATGTCAGATTTCCTCTTTGTCACTTCTGTGATGTTAACCCCCTCTCGAGTAGTCCCCACCCGGAGATCCGAACGGGGGACTAGTTTACCTCCGGATTGGAATTTTACAAGGGAGGAGGCCATCATCATGTAATTATGCATAGAGAGGTGCATATCCTCGGGAAGAGCATTACGGCTGGAGTTTCCCGTTGCTTTCAGCCGTGTAGCAGAACGCAGTGTAGCCATTAGTTGGCTTATATTATCAATATCTTAACCGTCTATTAGACTAGTAAAGAATTGATTTATTCTGAAAGGCTGCTACTCCCTTTCAGAATAAGTAAAGAGCAATTCTACTAACAAAAATACTAACCTTCTACTAACAATTAAATACCAAAATTCTACTAACGAAAAAATACTAAAGTTCCACCAACAACAAAATACTACCACTAAAACAGTCTGTCACCAGGCACACTCACATGCACCCTCACACATCACAGTCTAATAGAACAATGAACTATATCTAATAAACAATGCAACTGCCACCACACACACTCACACATCAGAGTCTAATGAAACACTGAACTATATCTAATAAATAATGCAACTGCCACCACACACATTCACACACTACAGTCTAATGGAACAAGAAATATATCTAATAACAAGCTAACTACATACTTACAACTAAAACCAACCACAACGCCTACAATTCCATAAAATGATAATCCCGACAGCCATACCTAACACACTACACTTTGTAATAGAACAAATCCAATATGTATTTTAAGACACAACAGAACAACTAATTAATTAATCTCATAAAACGCCTGAACACAGCACTAACAACACTCACACAGACAATAGGATAGCAACATGTATAAAGACGAAATTGTTTTCCGAAATTTAGGGCCTTCCCCGAAACATAATACTATACACGCCACTGCGTTCATATATATTTATACTTTCTAGGTATATATTATTAGTTATATGGTTAATAAATAACATTTATGTTTACATAATCAATAGATAACGTGAAACAGAGAGTTAAAGCCGCTGGAAATGAAAGTAAAATAATGAACAGTTCACTAGCGAAATGTTGAAACCGACTCCGATACGTCAAAATGCTCTAACGTTTGACTGATCGAAGATAAATTACCATAAGTATTTATATTATTGAAGGAAATGTAATGGCCTATCCCCTAGTTTTCCCAGTGATGTCTACCTTCGCCTTCCGGCGTGCAGAGAGGGATTTTTTTTCTAGTGGGCTATGAAGTAAAAGAATAGCTTTATAATTGCTCAATACGTTAATTCAATGATGGTTAATTGATTAAGAGGTTTAACATCTAGATTATCGGCCCCTAATGGTTTGGGTGAGAGCGAATTACATAATATACTCACACTATCATAGACAGTGCAATAACAAAGGTTGCCAGACATTTTCTACACACATCACAGTACACGGGGATAAATGACCACGATGTCCAGGGACACCAAATGGAACACCAACAAATTTGAATTTGAGTATATAAATATGATGATGATGATTGTCTTTTTAAGGGGGCTAACATCTAGGTTATCGGCCCCTAATGGTCTGGGTGATAACGAAAATTACAATGAAATGGAAACCATAACGAAAATTAAGTTAGACTGAAAATACTTACAAAATGGAACTCGGATTGAAACGACTCACAAAATGTAGAGTGGAAATACAAAAGGTAATTTAGAAGGAAAACGCTCACAATAGGAATAGATTGAAAAATACGAACAAAAAGTAGTTGAGGTTCAAAATACTTACAAAATGGAATGTAGAAATGCATTTGAAAATCAAAATACAAAATGCAATTGAGATTCAAAATACTCACAAAATGCAATTGAAATTCAAAGTAATTACAAAATGAAATTGAAAATACTTACAAAATGTAATTTAGATTCAAAATACTCATTTGGATTGACAATACTTACAAAATACAATTTAGACTGAAAATACTTACAAAATGTAATTTAGATTCAAAATACTCACAAAATGCAATTGAGAATCAAAATAGGCTAATTAACAAATGCCCATTCTACAAAATGCAATTTAGATTTAAAATACTTGCAAAATGCGGGTTAGGTTGAAAATACTTACAAAATTCAATTGAAATTCAGAAAACTCACAAAAGTGGTACCATACTCACAAAATGCAATTGAAATTCAAAATAATTACAAAATGAAATTGAAAATACTTACAAAATGTAATTTAGTTTCAAAAAACTCATTTGGATGGACAATATTTACAAAATGTAATTCAGATTGAAAATACTTACAAAATGTAATTTAGATTCAAAACACCCACAAAAATGCAATTGAGAATTAACTACTTGCAAAAAAGCGGTTTAGGTTGAAAATACAAAATGCAATTGAAATTTAAAATACTCACAAAATGACCCCCCCCCCCCTATATTGAAAGACTTACTAAAAGCAATTTAGATTGCCAATCCTTACAAAATGCAATCGAGGTTGAAAAACACCTACAAAATGCAACGTAGATCGAAAAGACGCACAAAATGCAACGGAGATTGAACATACTAGAAGAAGAAATGGGAAACTAAAGGAGAGTATGGCAAATAAAGGACAGGAGGAAAAGAAATGCCCTCAACCCTCGAAGAAATTTAAATACATCATTCATTGACCCTGCGGAAGGAGGAGACCCTATTTTATACCAACACTTATTTCGATTTTTTGGTCATCCTGAAGTTTATATTTTAATTTTACCAGGATTTGGAATCATTTCTCATATTATTAGTCAAGAAAGAGGGAAAAGGAAGATTTTGGAACATTAGGAATAATTTATGCTATACTTGCCATTGGCTTATTAGGGCCCACCATATATTTACAGTTGGAATAGATGTTGATACACGTGCTTACTTCACTTCAGCTACTATAATTATTGCTGTGCCAACCGGAATTAAAATTTTCAGATGACTAGCCACTCTTCACGGAACACAATTTAATTACAGCCCCTCATTACTATGAGCTTTAGGGTTTGTTTTCTTATTTACCATTAGAGGATTAACAGGAGTAGTTTTAGCAAATTCATCAATTGATATTATTTTACATGATACTTATTATGTCGTTGCCCATTTCCATTATGTTTTATCAATAGTGTACCCATAAGCTACCTTAAGGAACACTAACAGATAGAAACAAATAACCTTACAAGAAAAATTAAATTAAATAATGACCCAAAGTAACTCGGGTATGTGTGTGTGGAACGGCTGGACAAATTACCCTTCCCGGGTTGTAATTAAGTTGAGAGAAGAGCACTAAATCTAAGATTGAAGAAAACACGAAGCATGTTTCATAACATAAAATATAATTAAATGAAAGAACAATTACATGCATGCTTAAATAATGAACATAATATAAAACAATAAAATGAAGAAAACAATTTAATTAGTATAAAGAAGCAAGGAACCCACAAGTGGGAAGGAGATGTAAGTATTTACCCGAATTCCGTCAACTAGTTCAATAACCAAAGAACAAATTATACTCCAGATCAGTAGAATTAGATCTCAATAAAATACATAATTATTCGCGAATATCTTCAAAGTAATGACAACGTCAAAGTGTTTAGAGAATATTTCCTTCAAATTAATTGAATGAATCTTTAAATCATTTAATTATTCACGACCAAAAGTAAAATACGTGCGTACAGTAAGCAATTGCAAAATGACTTATCTCAAGTCGACATGAAAAATTACTCACATTGTTTCCAAGAGAAACATGAAAAATTAACAATCCCTAATAGTTTCCAGGCAACGGACGAAAGAATAAAATACATATCATAAGGGGTGATATATTACACAGAGTCTTTATGAGACCACACTAACGAGACGAGGAAAAGGAAAATTAACTATTACAAAAAAAAAAAAAAGGTTAGGAAAATTCCTCGCTTTAAACAAAATGAGATCTGAACATTACACAGCTCAGCACGTCAGAAATAAAAGATAAAACACAACCCTCCCAAAATACATATAAATAAGCGTATTACATCAAGTTAAAAATAAGTTATTGGAACTTTCATTTCGTGCTTAGGCCTACCCGGTTCTACAAACCAAGTGACTTACCACCAGCAATATAAATGCCAACTGCGCTAAGATAATTATTCAACAGCTCAAGACTGCAACATATAAAATATGTAGAAAATACTCGTACCGACGACCAATTCACCTTTTCAGGTCACAAATAGTTCCAATAACTTTTAACACATAACAAACCTTAATAGAGATGTATTCCTGTAGCCAAACTTCGTACATTACGTTTTCTTCATGTCTACATATTTAATCCGATGACAGAGATTTCCCAATGGTGGACGGTAAATGTAAATCACGTAGTGATGAAATACTATCGGGGAAAGGAGATTTACCTGGCCTACGGCCAGATAATCCCCGTTTTAACCAGAGATTTAGTTCTCACATCTCTTCTTCTTGCAAGAAATTCTTCAACTTACTTTCGTTTTTGTCAACAAACGGAGACAATGACGTTACGTTCGGGCACCAACGGACCCGATCGGCAAACCTCGTACACTACAAAATTAGGTTCCAACTTTTGCCACTAGATAGATAGATAGATAGATAGATAGATTTTTATTAATTCCATTTGATCAAATACAAGCATTCAATACATTTTTGATATAGGACACGTCAGAATTTACATCTATAAAATAAAAGAACTAACGGGTATATATTACTAATATTATAACTATTTATAACTTATTATAATAGCAAATCTTAATAGATACAATCTTATTGCACAACTATTTACACCTCACTCTATTATCATAATATGAAAACTTAATTCTATAAATACAACAACATACAGCTAGGTATTACAATAAAATAAAAAAAGTAAAATATAATTATGGATTCCATCGCTCCTATACGCTAAGATATTCAACTACTGAGTAAAAACAATGGTACTGCAGATAAGCTTTCAACATTCTATCAAAGGTTTTTATTTTTGGGGCCAGTTTTATATACTGGGGTAGTTTATTGTATAATTTAACTCCAGTGTGAAAAGTTCCTTTTTGATATATGCTTGTGTGTGTGTGTGAAATATGAATGTTTTGATTTTGTCTTGTGTTATGCCTATGAACATCATTGTTTGTTTTAAGAAAAACATCTTTATTCATTGAATTCTTTTTAAAAAACATAATACTTTCAAAGATATATATGCAGGGCAGTGGGAGAATGTTTAAATCTTTAAACAGAGGTCTACATGATTCTCTAGAGTTTACATTTGCCATAATTCTAATCGCCCTATTTTGTATCCTAAACGTGCTTAGTACATCTGGCGACATACCCCAAAATATGACCCCATATCTTAAGTATGAATGGAAATAAGCAAAATAAGTATTTCTTAATGTGTGCATGCTAGTGCAGGTTTTCAAAATACGTCACGCAAAGCACATCGAGTTCAGTTTAGTATTCAGATATTGTATATGTTTATTCCATTTCAAGTCTTGTTGTATCCATAGTCCTAAAAACTTTGTTTCTGATTTATTTTCTATTTGATGACCATTTAATGTTATATTGGGCATCGCAGGATTCCTATTCTGTATAGTGTGGAAATTTAGACATACTGTTTATTATAGTTTATTATGAGGCGATTATCTTGTGACCATTTGGTTAACTCTCCTGTAACGGAGTCAGCAGACTGCTGTATGACCTGTTTAGTTTCACCTTTTATTACGAGTGTTGTATCGTCCGCAAACAAAATTTCCTTATGTGAATGAACGTTCTGTTTTATATCATTGATATATAGAAGAAAGAGTAGTGGGCCCAAAACCGATCCCTGGGTTACTCCAAATTCAATAATTCCCTCATTGGACAATGTTCCATTAAGTGATTTGGTTCCAACATCATTGTGTCTCAAGCTTACTATTTGTTTACGCCTTGTTAAGTAAGACTCTATCCATTTATTAGCTAGACCTCTAATACCATATTGATTTAGTTTGGTAAGGAGAATTTTATGGTCAACAACATCAAGTGCTTTCGATAAATCCAAGAATAGGCCATTAACGTGTTCCTTATTGTCAATTAATTTCAGTATACAATTACTACATTCGTAAATTGCTGTCTGTGTAGATTTTTCCGTTCTGTATCCATGTTGTGAGTTTGATAGTATTGCATTTTTTCTATAAAACTTATCAGTCTCTTATACATGATTTTTTCCACAATTTTTGCAATATCAGTTGGTAAGGTAATAGGACAATAGTTATCTAATTCATATTTAGAACCATTTATGTGCACAGGAATTACTTTTGATAACTTTAAAATATCCGGGTAAGTTCCTGAGAGAATTGAACTGTTTATTAAGTGCGTAAGTGGATTTATTATATTTTCCGCACATTTCTTTAAAATTGCATCAGGGATGCCATCAATGCCAGCACAGAATTTATTTTTTAGCTCTTTTATAACTATTCTTACCTCATCACTTGTGACATGATTTATAAATAAAGAATCACTGCATATATTTATTTTATTATTAGAATTTAGTGTATTTACCTGTGATTTATTTAATCATTTTTGTGGAATTTCCAGAAAATAGTCATTAAAAGTGTTTGCTATTTCCTCTGGATTATTAATCACTTTATTATTTCTGGTCAGTGTAATGTTCCTTTGTATTTTAGCAGATTTTCCAGTTTCTTTCTTTATCACGGACCACATAGCCCTGTTTTTATTAGATGATTGGGAAATAAAATTATCATTATGCATTTTCTTTGCTAGTCTTGTTACCTTATTTAATATGCTAGTGTATTTTCTGTAGTATAAATTGAATTCAGGTGTTGTGTGGTATTGTTTATATAATTTGTGTAGAAATTTCTTTCTTTGACATGAATTCATAATCCCTGTTGTTATCCAATTGCTAGTTTTGTTATTTTGAACAGTTCTTCGTTTAAAGGGGAATGCTATTTCAAAATAGTGTTTTAGGGTACTGTTAAATGCATTAAATTTATCATTTACATTTTCTAGTTCATAAATTTCTGACCATGTTTCCTTATTTAATATGTCAATGAAATATGTAACATTTGATTCAGTGAATGACCTGCACTGTGATTTTACTCCATTATCATTATTATTGATTGTTTCGGATACTTCAAAACTCAGTATTTGTCCACGGTGGTCACTAAAACCCGGACAATGGACTTCTATTGAATGGTGATATTTATCTGTATTTATAAAAATTTGATCAGGAGTGGTTTTCCTAACTTTTGTTATTCTTGTTGGGGTATTTACTGTAGGTTTCAGTCCATAGGAAATTAGTAACTGTGTTAATAATTCACAATTTCTATCAAATTTTAAGAAATCCACATTTACATCCCCACAAATTATTATATCGAAATTTACTTTGCTCATGTTATTGAGTAACAATTCTAATTTATCTATAAATAAAGGAAACTTTCCTGACGGAGAACGGTATACGCATACAATTATTAACTTAAACTGCTGTATTTTTACGGCAGAGAATTCAAAATCCTGTTCCACAATTAGATAATCATAAGCTGTTATCTGTTCATGATCTAAATTATTTCTTAAGAAGATGCAAGTACCACCATGGCTAATATTAGATCTAGAGTATTTACTAGCTTGTATAAACCCTGGGAATTGAATTAATTCGAGTTGTTCCTCTTTCAGCCAATGTTCTGAAATACATAGTGCTGAGATGTCTTTAAGTTCATTTTTAAGTATTATATTTATGTAATCAATTTTATTATAAAGAGACTGGACATTCTGGTGGTAAATTTTAAGTTTGTTACTTTTGCAAGCTTGTGTTGGTGATTTATTTACATTATTATTATCATAATTGTTGTTATTGTTGCTAGACAAATCCGAAATACCATTGTTGCACTCCGTTAAATTTGACTTCAAAAGATCTGAATGCCAAACCTCACGTTTGGCTTCTTCTACCAGTTTCCCTGCTTCCACTCTAATGATATTACTCTTGAATTATTCTTACCATTTGAATTTACAATTTTGCAGATTTCATCACTAAGATACTCTTTTCCTAATCTATTTAAGTGTAGGCCATGCCGAGTGTGGAACTTGCTGTCTAATTTACTTGCATCTACAATTTGGACATTTGGAAATCTCTTACAAATTTTATGAATTTTTCCATTTGTAGCCTCTATTTCTACATTTACACATGATATGGGAATTAAATCGTATCTCTGCGGAATATTTACAATAATGACATTTGTTTTTCGCATGGATGGCAATGTACCCTTTAAATCTTTGATTACCTTTTTACTCTCATTTCTATAGACGTCGTTTGCTCCAGCGATGATCACTGCGTAGTCCTTTGCAGTAAGGGACGCACATCTCCTATCATCCCGTTCGTGACCTCTGCAATTTGAGCTCCTGGCTTTACTGTCGAAGTGACCTCCATTTCTCCGCTTCTCTCCAATACGCTTGCTGCTACATCTCGCCCGTGGCTATCCGCAAATATCCGCATCTTCCTGGATTTTCTCTTTATCACTTTCTTCTTTTCTTCTTGAGAGCTTTCCTAACTGCCTTTCATGTCTGTCCTTCGTTTCAGGTCCCTCAATCCTCACTCTTCGAGGGTTGAGGGCAATTCTTTCCCTCCTATCCTTTATTTGTTTATTCTCCTTTTGTTTTCCATGTCTTCTTCTAGTATGGAAGTGTGTGATAATTTTTGATATAGTTTACGTTACATTGTCATGTTTCACTATCACCCAAACACATATAGTCGATAACCTAGGTGTTGGGCCCTTCGAAGCAGAAAATACAGCCTACAGAATAAAATTTCGGTGGACAAGATATGACTAAGCATTTAAAGCCGTATATTTTGCTCAAACTCAATGTATTACACTCTTAAATGTACGCACATTAATGTTCCATGCTGTAGCTATCAGGGCTAATAACTGGATGTTTGGGCACACGTAAAGCGACGCATCCGAGCTAATAACCTTGATGTTGGGCTCTCTGAAAACAATGGTATCATAACTGTCCGACCTAATAACCTGGATGTTGGGATCTCTGAAAACAGCAGTATCGTAAAATCAGAGCGAATAACCTAGATGTTGGGCACCTTTAAAAGTACATTATGATAGCTATCGGAGCTAATAACCCAGATCCCCCAAGGGCTCACATCTTGTGGGACGTGGGTTGACGATCCTGGACCCCAGTTGAGTCTGGCATTGCTTCTACTTACTTATGCCAGGCTACTCTCCGTCTTCTTTTCTGTCGACCTCTCTTGACCAACTCTTGTTCTTTTCCGACCCCGACGGTATTAGGTTATCCAAGGCCTAGGGAGTCTTTCACTTTCCCGCCTTAATTGGCCCTTGTCTCATATTTCCTGATCCACCCTTCTTCGAGGGGTCAGACCTCAGGTTTTCTTTTCATTAAATTTTCTTTTCTCTTTAAGTTTCCCGCACTGTTATTGTTAATTGGCCCCCGTGTATCTAAATTCACTAGTTTTTTTTGCATCAACATCATTTTGTCGGTATTTTCCATCTACGTTGCATTTTGTACGTTTTTTCGATCTAACTTGCATTTTGCGCGTGTCTTCAACCTCAATTGCATTTTGTAAGGATTGACAATCTAAATTACTTTTTAGTAAGTCTCTCAGTATCCGGGCCGGGACTTGGGTGAGTAATTCGAATTTTAATTGAATTTTATATTTTCAACCTAAACCGCTTTTTGCAAGTATTTTCAATCTAAATTGCATTTTGTAAGTATTCGCTATCCAAATAAGTAGTTTGAATCTACCGTGTATTTTGTAAGCATTTTCAATTTCAATTGCATTTTGTAAGCATTTTGAATTTCAATTGCACTTTATGAATATTTTGGATTTGAAATGGGAACTTCAATCTGAATTTCATTTTGTATTTTCAATTTCAATTATATTTTGCAAATATTTTGAACCTCAATTGCATTTTATACGTATTTTTAATCTCATTTGCATTTTGTAAGTATTTTGAATTTCACTTGCATTTTGTAAGTATTTAGACTGTACATTGCATTTTGTACGTATTTTGAACAATCTACATTTTGTGCGTATTTTTCAATCTATTCCTTTTGTGAGTATTTTCGTTCTAAAATCCCTTTGTAAGTATTACCGCTTTCCATTTTGTGAGTAGTTTCAATGAGTTCCTTTTAGTGAGTATTTTACCTCTCACTTAATTTTTATTCTGTTTTCCACTTCATAGTCATTTTTGCTGTCACCCAGACCATTAGGGACCGATAACCTAAATGTTAGGCCCCTTAAATCAACAATTATCATCATAGTAACGTAGATGCCTTAGGGGCTCGCGACTAGTGGGACGTGAGTTGGTGACCAAGAGGCCCCAGATGTGTTCGGCTATACTTCCACTTATTTGTGCTGAGCTCCTCTCTCATCTTTCATATCGACCTCGTTGGTTAACTCTTGTTCTTTTCCGACACCGACGGTATTAGGGTATCCGAGGCCTAGGGAGTCTTTCACTTTCCCGCCTTCGTAGGCCCTTGTCTCATCTTTTCTGATCCCTCATTTTTCGAGGGGTCAGACCTCTTCCGTTCTCTTCATATCTCCTGCCTTCTGCTGAAGGCCGATAAGGAGGCAGGTTGTTTGTAGCCCAACCACGTCTCCTGCACCCTCAAGGGCTCACAGCTGGTGTGTTCGGGAGTTGGCGACAACGAGGGATTCCTGTGCTGGGTCCAGTTTACCCCCTTTTCCATTGCCTCTGCCGTGGACTTTCTCCCCTTTAGCTTTCCTAACTGCCTTTCATGTCGGTCCTTCATTCCAGGTCCCTCAATCCTCACTCTGCGAGGAATGAGGGCAATTCTTTTCCTCCTGTCCTTTATTTGCCTTATTTTCATTTTGTTTTCCTTGTCTTCTTGTAGTATGGAAGTGTGTAATAATTTTTTATATAGTTTACGTTCCATTCTCATGTTTCACTATCACCCAAACACTTAGGGTCGATAACCTAGATGTTTGGATCCTCGAAACAGAAATTATCATTATCATCATTATTATCATAATAACTTAGATGTTGGGCTCCTTAAAATTACAGTATGATAGCTATCAGTGCTAATTACTTGATGTCTTTGGCACTCTTAAAACAACGCATCAGAGCTAATAACCTAAATGTTTGGCTCTCTTAAAACAACGTTAACATAAGTATCTGAGTTAATTACCTAGTAGTTGTCTCTCATAAAACAACTGTACCCTCCAACCTCATTCTTCGAGGGTTGGGGGCATTTCTTTTCTTCCTGTCCTTGGTTTTGCCATATTTGAGCTTTGTTTTCCATTTCTTCTTCTAGTATGTAAGTCTGTAGTTAGTATTAGATATAGGTTTTCAATACATTCTCACATTTCATTATCACCCAAACCATAAAGGGCCGATAACCTAGATGTTAGGCTCCCTAAAACAAACTACATCATCATCAAAACAACATTATCAGAGCTAATAACCTGGATGTTGGGCTAACCTAAATCAATGGTATCATAACTGTCTGAGCTATTAACCAAGAAAACGGCAGTATCGTAACTATCAGAGCGAATAACCTAGCTGTTGCTCACCGTTAAACGTACACTATGATAACAATCTGAGCTAGTAACCTAGGTACCTTTGGGGCTCACGACTAGTGGGACACGATTTGGCGACCACGGGGTTCCAGATGAGTTTGGCATTACTTCCAAGTACTAGTGCCGGGATTCCCCGTCATCTTCCCTATTGACCTCCATTGGTCAACTTTTGTTCTTTTCCGACCCTGACGGTGTTAGGGTATTTGAGGCCTAGGGATCCTTTCACTTTACCGCTTTAGTAGGCCCTTGTCTCATCTTCTATAATTCCTCATTCTTCGAGGGGTCAGACCTCCTCTGTTCTCTTCATTTCTCCTGCCTTTTGCTCAAGGCCCTTAAGGAGGCAGGTTGTGTGTAGTCCCACCATGTCTCGTGCACACTCTAGGGCTCACGGTTGGTGAGTTAAGGAGTTGGCGACAACGAGGGGTTCCTGAGCTGGGTCCGGTTTTCCCTATTTTTCGATTGACTCTGAGGTGGAACCTCTCCTCTTTGGCTTTCCTAACTGCCTTTCATGGCTCTCTTTCTTTCAAAGTCCCCCAATCCTCACTCTTCGAGGGTTGAGGGCATTTCCTTTTTCCTTTCCTTTATTTGATTTATTCTCATTTTGTTTTCCATTTCTTCTTTCAGTTTGGAACTCTGTAATTAATTTTGGAAATAGTTTTAGTTACATTCCCATGTTTCACTATCACCCAAACACTTAGGGCCGATGACCTAGATGCTAGGCCCCACGAAACAGCAATTATCATTATTATCAGGATAACTTACATGTTGGGCTCTTTAAAATTACTGTATGAAAACTCTCAGAGCTAATAACTGCATGTTTGGGCACTCGTAAAGAACGCATCAGACCTAATAACGTAGATGTTGGGCTCTCTTCAAACATCGGTAACGTAACTATCTTAGCTAATTACCTAGTATTTGGGCTCGCTTAAAACAACTGTACCCTCGATCCTCATTCTTCGAGGGTTGAGGGTATTTCTTCTCTTGTTTTCCTTAATTTTGCCTTATTTGTTCTTTCTTTACCATTTCTTATTCTAGTATGTAAGTCTGTAGGCAGTATTAGATATAGGTTTTCAATATATTTTCATCTTTCATTATAACCCAAACCATAAGGGGCTGATAACGAAGATGTTAGGCTCCTAAATACAACATACATCATCATCATCATCATCATCATCATCATCATCATCATCATCATCATCATCATCATCATCAAAACAACAGTATCCGTTCTCTCCATATCTTGTCTTTTGTTCAATGCCGTTAAAGAGGCAGGTTGTTCGTAGCCCAACCTCGTCCGGTGCACCCTCAAGGGCTCACGGATGGTGAGTTCGGGAGATGGCGACAACGGGGGATTCCTGTGCTGGGTCTGGTTTTCCGCCTTTTCCATTGCCTCTAGGGTGGACCTTCTACTGTTTATCTTTCCTTACTGCCTTTCATGGCTGTCCTTCGTTCCATGTCCTTGAATCCTCACTCTTCGAGGGTTGAGGAAACTATTCTTTTCCTCCTGTCCTTGATTTGCTTTATTTGATCTTTGCTTACCATTTCTTTTCTAGTCTGTAAGTCAGTAGTTAGTATTAAATATAGGTTTTCAATACATTCTCATCTTTCATTATCACCCAAACCATACGGGGCCGATAACGAAGATATTAGGTTCCTTAATATAACATTCATCATTATCATCATCCTCAAAACAACAGTATCAGAGGTAATAACCTGGAAGTTGGGCTCTCTTAAAACGATGGTATGATAACTGTCTAGGCTAATTACCTAGATGTTGGGCTCTCTGAAAACAGCAGTATCGTAACTATCAGAACGAATAACCTAGATGTTGAGCCCCTTTAAAAGTACAGTATGATAGCTATCTGAGCTAATATCATGGATGTCCGAGGGGCTCACGACTAGTGGGACGTGATTTGGTGACCACCGGGTCCCAGTTAAGGTTTGCATTACTCCTACTTACTTGTACTGGGCTCCTCTCTCATCTTTCTTTCATATCGACCTCCTTGATTAACTCTTGTTCTTTTCCGACCCCGACGGAATTAGGGTATACGAGGTTTAGGGAATCGTTCACTTTCTCGCCGTTATAGGCCCTTGTCTCACTTGTCTGAACCCTCATTCTTGGAGAGGTCAGACCTATTCTCTTCTCTTCATACCTCTTGCCTTCTGCTCGAGGCCCTTAAATAGGCGGAGTGTGTGTAGCCCCACAACGTCTGGTGCATCCTGGATAGTGCTACACCGTCAAGGGCTCACGGCTGGTGATTTCGGGATTTGGCGACAACGAGGGATTCCTGAGATGGGTACTGTTTCCCCCCTTTTTCCATTGCCTCTGAGTTGGACCCTCTCCTATTTGGCTTTCCTAACTGCCTTTCATGGCTGTCCCTCGTTCCAAGTCCTTCAATCCTCACTCTTCGAGGGTCGAGGGCATTTCTTTTCCTCCTGTCCTTTATTTGCCTTATTCTCCTTTTGTTTTCCATTTCTTCTTCTAGTAGGGAAGTGTGTAATTAGTTTTAGATATAGTTTACGTTACATTCTAAAGGTTCACTATCACCCACACTCTTAATGCCGGTAACCTAGATGTTAGGCCCCTCAAAACAGTAATTATCAATATCATCATTATTATCATACCTTAGATGTTGGGCTCTTTAAAATTACAGTATGATAGCTATAAGAGCAAATAACTGGATGTTTTAGCACTCTTAAAACAACGCTTCAGAGCAAATAACCTAGATGTTGGACTCTCCTAAAACAACGGTAATGTAACTTTCTGAGCTAGTTACCTAGTAATTGGGCACTCTTAAAACAACTGTACCCTCCATCCTCATTCTTCTAGGGTTGAGGGCATTTCTTTTCTTCCTGATCTTGATTTTGCCTTACTTGTTCTTTCTTTACCATTTCTTCTTCTGGTATTTAAGTCTGTAGTTAGTATTAGATGTAGGTTTTCAAAACATTCTCATCTTTCATTATCACCCAAGCCGTAAGGGGCCGATAACGAAGATGTTAGGCTTCTTAATACAACATACATCATCTTCAAAGCAACAGTATCAGAGCTAATAACCTAGATGTTGGGCTCTCTTTAAACAATGGTATCATAACACTCTGAGCTAATAACCTAGATGTTGGGACCTCTGAAAACAGCAGTATCGTAACTATCGGCGTGAATAACCTATATGTTGGGCACCGTTAACCCATCAACAGCGGAATTATCTTTCGTTTCGGATTATTACAGTTCTGTTCATATGATGCTCACGACATAATACCCAACCCTAAACGCTTAATATTTTATCGCACTTAAGCGTAATTTTTGCAGCCAACAACATATCCATTAATGTATTTAAAGGTAACAGTTTTTTGTTGGCTTTCTCAAATTGTTGTTGTTGTTTTCTGCCAACAGGTGCTTACTGCGTATGACAAGGCTGTACACTAGTGGGTTAGACAGCCTTTCTTGCTAAGGGTCTCCTACATACCCTAAACATGGCTATACATGTTAGTTCTGAACATTTAGTGGTTAATTGTAAATTGAGTTTAAATAGAGAACTTATACAAGCACGTCTTGCATGTGGTTAAACTTCACAAGTGTCACATGCAACACGCAAAGTATGATTCCGCTACCTAGCGGTAAATATGAGCACTACCTGTAATACTAGCATGCTACCTAGTGGAGGATATGAACACTTACTAGTAATATCCAAAGTGAGCTGAGGTTAGGTTAGGTAAAGTTAGGTTAGCCATCAAAATAAGTTATCAAAATAAGCCATCAAAAATAATTGGTTTTTTACCCCTGAGGTCTTGGGTTCCAACTCGACTATGCACAGAATTTAATTAACATCTGAGAGTTGAAAGGTTAGGTTAGGTGAAGTTAGGTTAGGTTAGGTTAGTGAGCTGAGGTTAAGTTTTTAAATATTCCCTCTCTTTCAACTTCTTTCCAACACCAAGAAAAAAAATCCACTAAATACATTGACACAAATAACTTGTCAAATAAGCCAATACAAAAGCCAATACTAAAGCCAATACTAAAGCCAACACGAAAAGCCAACACAAAAAGCCAACACGGAAAGCCAACACGAAAAGCCAACACAAAAGCCAACACAAAAAGCCAACACGGAAAGCCAACACAAAAAGCCAACACTAAAAGCCAACACATAAGCCAATATATAAGCTTATGGTAGGTCACTCCATCAGCAAAACAGTTGTAACCTTTGTAATGTGAACATCGTACTGACAGGTCAGTTACTACTATGGAACTTATTACAACCAACAAAGGTAGGCAACGTGCACTCTATCAAGGCTACTCTTATAATCGCCAGAATGTGAATGGAATAATATTCTGGCGATGCTCAAAAGAGAGGTCAACGAAATGTCGAGGCAATCTGAAAAGTAAAAATGGAAAGGTTTTAAGTGTGAGTGTTCACCAATGTAGTGCTCTAAACGAACCACGGTTGCTGATTACAAACAATTTTCAAAATGCTATAAAGCAAGTTCAAGAAAACGATATTGCGGCTAAAGATAATGCAGTGTTTGTTCAAAAGGACTTATCATGTCATCAAAAAGTCATGTTAGGACAGTTGTCAACGTACAAGAAACCTTCAACACTATCAAAGTCGACACAGACTATAAATAAAGTGGCATTGCAAGAGGATCAAAAAGGACTATATAGTAATAGTAATGATGGTCAGGACGATAATGATAATAATGATCATGATAATGATGATAATGGTAATGCTTTGTTTACACCTAAAAATTCATTTGTTAAATTTGTATACTGGAACAAACCCAGTAAGCTAATTCAACGGCTTCGACACTTGCATGCTTTACAACAAGCTGGGCATACCGGTCACTATTGGGAAATCAAAGAAATTGAACAAGAGCTTCGACGTGCTGAAATTATTGTGTAATGGGTCTACCACTTTGCAACCACTTTTACCCCCACTCTTGGTTCTTATATTTGCTTATTTGCTTCCATTTTTACCTGAACTCTTTGGATCCATATTTGCTCTCACATTAAACTATTATTCTTATTACCAAGTTGCCTTTACTAGAGCTTAGTCTATGCTTGACAGTTGACATGGAAGTATCAGTGACTAGGTATGGTAAGCCTTACGCATACTATAAAGGATATTCATGTATTGTGAAACGAACCAATAAAAATGGAACTGTTATTTGGCGTTGTTCGAAGCAACGTTCCAAACATTGTCGTGGTGACCTAAAAAGTAAAAATAGTGAGGTTTTATGTGTCATTGATCATCAATGTAGTGTACTGCATGAAACACAATTGCCGTCGAAAAAAATTCAAGAAAACCATATTGCTACTCAAAATAGTGGATTGTTTAATGAGCAACGTTTAACCCCTGTTCTAAAAGTTATGTTTAATCTATCTTCCACGTCGCAAGAGCCATCAACATCACAAACTATGCAAGAGGTAGTGTTGTTGTTGTCGTTTTAAATAGTGGAACAACTAGGTCATCTGCTCTTGATATGCAAGAGGATCAAAATGACTAAATAGTAATAACAATAAGGTTTTTATGCCTATACAACCATTGCGGTTTCCCCAGTTTTCGAAAACAACAGTGAATGGACATTGCTATAAAATGATCTACAACAAGCCTTGTGTTTAAAACTATAACAGACTATTGTAAAGAGAGAAAGGCTTGTATTCAGTGTGCATTTATTATCATAATCATGTATACTCTGCAATGTTAAATAAACTAACTTTGTATAACATAAAACAGCATTGTAACATCATTTTGCATTTATTTACAAACTTTATATAAATTTCTTGATTTTTTGGTTTCATCATAATATTTTTAAAGACAACACTAAACACTGAAACATTACTATTCTATACACATATTTTCTTTCTTTTTCAGTCCATTGTCATTACTTATATTTTCCATTATTATTTCACATTTGATTTTTTACTTAATTAAAACGAACCATGCACCTATTGTTTTTAAAATCTTCATACATTAAGTGTACAGGTTGCACAGCATTATTGACTTAATCAAAAACACTCTCCGACATATCATTAATCCGTATAGGCAGACATGTCTCAAAGTTTTCACATACACAAAGTACACGATCACCATATGCTGTTTTCAATTTCCGAATCTTGATAATGCGGAATGGAATATGCGTTGGCAATTCGCTGAGCTTCATTGCCTCTAAGCCACATGATTGTCCCACAGCATTCAAAACATTCATTGCAGTAGTCTATAAACAAAACAAAAGCATATCTATTACACTCTAAAACAGCTTTAATAATATTGTGCAATTAGGGATTTTGCACTATGCATGGCGAATAAATTATACTAGTTATGCAAGAAATGCCCTAACTGTAGCAGATACTACTTTTCTGCAAATAGCACAAGTGTTAAGTTCAAATGCACAATTGACACATGCTATCATGTGTCCACAAGGCAAAAATACAACACCTAGTTCATCTTGATAACAAATTTTACATAATTGTTGGTCACACTTTTGTATCTGTTCATAAGACAAGTCTTTTCTTTCAGCCTCGTGTATTTGCTCCGCGTGTTCTAACTCTAAAGGCACTTTTAAGTCTTGTGCTACAATCACGTTTTCTTTACGAATAGTGTTCAAAAATTCCTGACCTTTACGCAACACCATGTATCTACAGTTAGGTAACCAACGAGCGTGTTGCATGACAGGGTCATCAGTCATTTGTCAATCCCTTAAAGCAAATCCACAATAAAAACATTCTGTTTTATCCCCTTCACCAGTATAAAAAAATCCAGCTTCACTTAGCTGTTTTGTAAGGTGTTTTAATATTAATGGCCAAATATAAGATTCCAAACGTTTTTCAACAGAGCTGTACTCTGGGTGTGCTAGTGCTTTAACCTTGCAAACTCCCAATTTTTCAAAAGCATTCGCCAATTCAACACTGTCTATGGCATATGGACCACATATATCGACACTACCGTTGTTGGCTGGTAATAATCATTGTTATTATTAGTTATTTGTGATTCATCAACGTAAGTAGCATCCAATGGCCTGGTGGTTCGGTAAAATGGATACACTGGTAGGATACCCACTTGTTTTCCAAGCATGTAAGGACAACAAGGAGACCATCGCAAATGGTCTCTAAAGGGATCATCCCCTTCTTCCCAGTGTGAAAGTTCAGTACGACAAAACACACAGCGCACCACATCTTCTCGGTTCAAGTAAAAAAAAAACGGCTTTTGCAAGTTTATGTGTCGACAAAAAGCCTACAGGCCAGGATTCAAATGTTAACCAACGATCATGTTCTGATTTTAAATTTCACCCAAGCGGTAAACCAAATTGCTCACTTGTTGTATTTGGTACTGACGCCATGTGTTATAATAAAACTTTTTCTTATTGTAAGTTATTAACGTTGCACAAGAGCACAGATTACTTTAAAGCATAATGCATGCTTGTTCACTGTATGTTCAATACGTTAATGGCACATGACGACACCTAAAAGCAAACAAAATAACCCATAACTCAATCAATCAATCAATACTTGTAAATAAAACGTTAACGTTAATTGGCATTAATATATCAAAACACCATTAAAAATAAACTATATGTTGGCACTAACAGTAACCCATGTACTTATTTTCTTTTGATAAAGCTACAGTCATTTACATCCCCCCTTTTTAACCAATATATAAACAAAAATGAATGTCATGTCATTTTGTTCACATTATCATGTTCAAACCTGTGGATATTCGTTGAGTCCATAGGGAACCACCCATAAATTAAATTTAAATTTTTGTTTTTAGAAAATCCAACATGGCCTTGTACTTTTCCCAGTCAACAACAACATAGCCATTAATCAAGAAAGTAATCATTGTTCCAGTCATGTACAGGTAATGATTTTTTTTTGTGTGAGAGTATTTTTTCAGTAGTGGAAAAATGCAATAGCTTTTTAAGTTAGGCATACCTGAGTTTTCAATAGTTCGCTGCCTGGAAACAATGGTTTCGCTCTACTGCGTCTCGGGTTTTCAGCAACTGCTACAGCGGTAAGGCTATTCTTTCCAAGTTTCTAAAAATAAATAAAATAAATCGCTATAAATACCTAAATTTAGGTTAATACATGCATTTCATAAAATAAAATATGAAACAAAAAAATGAAACAAGTTAGTTTAAAAAAATAATCTCACTTTCACTTGCAGTGGCTTGTTGCTGTTTCCTTCTAGTGGGCTCAAAAGTGCAATGGTTTTTTTCTCTCTCAGACATGTAAGGTATACCGGTTATCTGCAAACAAATAAATAAATAAAATTATTAATTACCTAATCAATAAATAATTGCATGTAAATATATATAAATCAATAAATATATAAATGAATAAATATATAAATAAATACCTACCCCACAACAAGTATAGTATTTTCCACCAACACCAAAACTGTTAAACAAGACCATGTGTTTCACGCAACGCAGTGTGTTCAAAGGTAGTCACCTAAGTGAGAGTGGAAATGATAACCACATATCTTTATATATGTTACGTTGCATGTATACTCATTTTTTCCCCACGATTTGAACATTCTGTTATCGTGCACGTGGACAGCTAACGCCCAAGGTGAACACCTGTGCCAGGTCAAATTTCACATGAATTTGCATTTTGTCACGTACGAAGCAAGACAGGATGTAACTTGTTTAGCGTACATGTGGTTTCACACGTGTTCACATGCATTTCGCTCTTCCCTGCCACCACGATTGTCAGATTATTTAACCTTCAAGCGTCTTTGTCATTTTCCATTGCACCTGTTGTCAAGTCAGATCAGCGCATTCCAATAAGCTCAAATGACATTCACCTCCTGCTCGTCTGCTCCTCTGCAAGTTTGTGTTCTGTACTCGCTTCGACCAACATAGAACCAAGTTCTCATCACCGTTTACAGGTTAAAGGCTCTCTTCGGGGGTAAAATATCAGAAAAATGAACCCCCGCTCTGTCATAAACCGACCCGTCGAAATAGCGATTGATCAATTGAGCACAACCACCGTGGTCAGCGACAGGTTCGTTCAAACACACACACACACACACACACACACACACACACACACACACACAGCAGTATCGTCTCTCTCAACCACCACGCTTCATGAACATTATAAACAGGTAAAGACAAAAAAGGTTTTTCAACCTGAATGGCATTAGGCCCTTTGTGAATTATTTTTGGCAAACATATCTACCACATTCGAAAGGGGGCGTTAGCCCGAGTCCTAGGACACCTCGTACACGTCTCTAGCGTTATTGGTTTGCGAGATAGAGCAAAAAGTCTAAAATCACGGTTTTACCTCAACATGGTTTTTCATTCCTGCTCAACACGAACATTCTCGGCAAGAGGACAACACGACAAAAAAGATAACACCTCATACACGCCTCTAGGCTTATTGGTTCGTGAGATATCGGCAAAAATCACAAAAAACACGTGTTTACCCCAAAATCGCGTTTCAATTTTTTTTTTAAATATAACGAGTGTTCCATAGCAAAAAGGACGTCACCCCGAGTCCTTGGACCCGTCGTACACGCCTCTAGCATCATTGGTTCGCGGGATATAGCAAAAAGTTTAAAATCACGTTTTTACCCCCCCCCCCCAAAAAAAAAACCATGTTTCAAGCATTTCGCATTTTCGACACCTACATTCCCGTAAAGAGCTCAACGAGATGAAAAAAACTAATCCAAGCATGCCCTCCTAGCATGACTCCTTCCATTTCAAGGTCGCAGGGGCTCACAATTTCAATTTGGAAGCAGCCCTGTCATCATCCCACTACTGTCAGGTTTTTATCCTAGACACTTGACATTTATTTTAGGGGTAAATGGGGTAGGGAGATTTCATTTATGTCAAACAAACTTTGTCTGTAAACTTCCTAGTTTCCAAAATATAGGAATTTCAAAATCCGAGTGTTTTCAAAAAATGTAAACAAATAAAAAAGTTTTATCATAAAAATAAAGGGCATAATGACTGTTCGTTTGAGCCATGGAACAACGTTCTACCATGTTTGGTTTTCAAGCTATCGCCTATTTTCGAAAACAAAATTTTCAAAAATTTTTTCAAATATATAACGAGTGGTCCATAGCAAAGCCCCCGTCAGCCCGAGTCCAACGACATCTCATTCGTGAATATCCGACCACGGGTTCGAGAGTTATTAATTATTTATCGTGGACGCCGCCCGAGCAACGCCGAGTGCGTTTAAACCATCACTACTCCACTACTGTCTTGTGGAACCAAATCCAACGTGAAAATCCTTTTGCTAAGTCATGGTGCTAAAGTAGACTACTCGTGTATAGTTCTGCGACCCAAATACCATTCAAATGCACCTGTCCTCCTCTAATAAGCCAAGAACAAACAAATGTGTAGATGTATTTCCTTGCATATTCATGCTATGGGCACTTTTTATTTATTTTTGTAGATACAAAGGAAAATAAGCTGTACGGTTTATGTTATGGTAGGAATGCAGTGTTTGAGCTGGGTGTTCAGTTGGTCGAATTGGTAGTAATGGCAATACTGATGTAGGACTGTAATCACAGGTCATTAAAACTTAACATACACCCCCATTGTCTACTAGGTTTAATGGCCTAGGATCATATATTCTTACCAATGTGTAACTGTATACATTAATGTGTTCTTGTTCTGTGGAACCAAGTCTAACGTGCAAATCCAATTAAACCATGGAACCATTGGCCCGATAACCCCACCCTCATCTGCCAATTTTTATTTTATACCCTTGGTAATAAGTGTTAGGTCCTGTCGATGATATTCTGTAACAGCGAGATAGATACAAGACAAATATAACTGATTTATTGTATGCCAATGTAATGGTTGATATACCTATAGGTAGTATTTTATTCCCACACGTTATTTACAATATCTTTCGACACGTAGGATGCCAATGTCTACGCTAACATGGAGGGATTTTTTCTTCAATTGATTCTGTAATAAGACCACCTTGTGGTGTGGTTGCTGCCACTCCTGAGGTCCTGGGCTAGTTTCCAAGCTTGATTAAGTAATTTAATTCGGGTCTGACTGTTGGAACGGCGCACACTATTCTTTGTGAGGCAGAACTGAGAAGAGGTAGGATCGATTCACACCTCGGCCATCCAAGAAGTGGTTTTTCAAGGTTTCCCCATTTCCACTCCAGGCTAACGCTGGGATGGTTCCCAACTTAAGGCTACGGCTGCCTCCTTTCCAGTCCTCACCTGAATTACAGGAAGTATACACACTACTACAGATACCACAATAACACAGATTATCATACAAATCATACACTCTCCCAGGGGCTCACATCTAGAGGAATGTGGGTTGGCGACCACGGGGCCCCAGCTGAGTCCAGCATTGCTTCCACTTACTTGTGCCGGGCTCCTCTCTGTCTTCTTTCCTATTGACCTCACTTGGTCAACTCTTGTTCTCTTCCGACACCGACGGTATTAGGGTATCCGAGGCCTAGGGAGTCTATTCCTTTCCTGCCTTAATTGGCCCTTGTCTCATCTTTTCTGATACCCTCCTCCTGCGAGGGGCAGCCTTCCTTTTCTTTTCTTGTTATCTCCTGCCTTCTGCTCAAGGCCCTCAAGGAGGCAGGGTGTAAGTAGCCCCACCACTTCTGGTGCACCCTGGATATTGCTACACCCTCAGGGACTCACGGCTGGTGAGTTCGGGAGATGGCGACCCCGAGGGATTCCTTGCTGGGTCCTGTTTCCCCCCTTTTTTTCCATTGCCTCTGGGGCCTTTCGTGGCTCTCCTTCCTTCCAAGTCCCTCGATCCTCATTCTTCGAGGGTTTGAGGGCATTTCTTTTCCTGCTGTCCTTTGTTTGCCTTTTTCTCATTTTGTTTTCCACTTCTTCTTCTAATATATAAGTTTGTAGTTAGTTTCAGTTATAGTTTACATTTGATTTTTATCTTCACGATCTCCCAAACCATTAGGGGCCGATATCAAGATATTAGGCCCCTTAAAACAACAAATATCATCATCAACAAATCATACACAATTCCAAATACATGGGGCTAAATGAAATTTTGTGATCTCCAATTCTTTTTCTGTCCCCTAATGAATTTGGCACTAATTACACTAACAATTTTAGTGTGATGAGGATCTGGTTACACCACCTGTTCCCTTGGCATTCTCTCTTAAAATTTTACTGTTATTGCTAACAGCATCAAGCATTTTAAAATATTAATTTTCTCCCTTCCCAGTAGTTTTCCATTGTAGTTTTTTCTAATAACTAATTGGTTATAGGCCTACATGGGCCATTTTTTAAGTTGAGTAATAATATGCTGCAGGCCTTGTAGTAGCCTAATTTTTGTCACCAATGCAATATGCTCCAATTGCAACTGAAAGAAATTTAAACATGTATATTAGTGACGAGGTTATGTCCTAAATGCTGTGATTGTTCATTTCAAAGTTCTGGAATTCACAATTTCCCACTTTGGTATTATTTTTATTAATTTTTCTGTTATTGGTATTTTGAATGTGATTTATTTCTTGTAGATCATATTATTATCTCCACACTTAAAAACGTGCCATAAGTATTGAGAGATTGTGATTTTCGGAACATTGAAGTGGGCAGAGCACTTAGGACGAGAAAATTTAGCGAAACGAGCGGTAGTGGCATGGAGGAGGGGAGGGGGTGGGAGGGTTAGTGTTTACGAGATCTGCTCATAGGTGTCCCTACCGGTCAACATTCACCAGACAACGCTGAAGTCTTAGGTACCAAGAATTAGCATGGCTGTCGGCTATCTGTAGTAGTAGGTAATCTGTGGCATGGGCTCTAACTGGGATTGTCAAGGCCGGAGCGCAGCTCGTATTCAGTGGGCCGTAGTGATAACCATTGAACTCTAGGTAATATGACACTAGTTTCCCCGGCAATGATTTGCACGGATTCAATGAGTGTCATCCATGCTTTATCGAATCCGAGTAGCTCTAATAATTGGTATGTGTAACAAGTTGCTCAAATGTTGTATGATTTTCAGACTATGGCAAAGGATGTAGTGCTTACTTGGATCCCGGGGCATTCGGGTATACAAGGAAACGAGGATGTTGACCGAATGGCAAAATGGGCAGCTCAGGGATATGGAGTAGTTTATAATATCGCTGTACCTTTTACGGACTTTCTGCCTGCTATTTATTCCCAGCTTCTCAATGAATGGCAAACTGAATGGTCGAATATCGCGCCAAGTAAGGCTCGTAATTATTTTCTGGTACAACCCACTGTACGAACAACACCGTGGTTCCGGGTAGGCAGATATACGGGACGGCACATTATTACTATAATACGTTTGCGTTTTAGCATGCTCTGACGCCGGTGTATATGGCACGTATGAACCTTCGCGAGGATGCTAGATGTGTGTGTGGTCGAATGAGAGGTACACTTAACCATCTTATGTTTCAGTCTGACGTTTTCAATGAACCGCGGATAGTGATGCTCAGAAAGATTAGATCTTTAGGTTATACTTTGCCCTTAATCCTACACTGCATAGTGGGTCTCATATGACCCAAAGCATGTTTTCGCCTATTGAAGCTATAAAAGACTTATATCCTGAATGATTGGCACGTCTCTTACACTATAAATATTCCATGTACAGTATCAGTTCCCATTTTACCCACCAGAGATCATGTGTATCTTAGTATATACCTCTATCGAGTAGGCGATTATGATTAGTGAACAATATTGTAAAACAAATTGAATTCACAGTAATAAATTGAATGTTTTTTAAAAATATCAGGCAGATTATTTGAAGCTTTTAGAGGTACTCTATACTGATATTTTGCTAAATTACCTAGTTTCCAAGTGCCATATTTGATAATATAGGTGTGTTCCTCCTGAGACATACGTCTGCAGACAGTAATGATACTTCACCTGATTGGTCAGAAGAAACTCATTGCCTTGATTTGTGATTGGCCACCTAATATACCCGTTCCATGTGTATTTTACAGTTCCTTTCCGCTGCGTGTACGTGACAAACATCACGTGACCGTCGAGTCAAAGATTTGTTGAAATGCCGCGGTCGGACCGCCATTGTGGAAGGAAATGAAGGCTGGGGTTGAATATTATTTATAATCAAAAGTAAGTAAGAGTTATGCTTTCCAACATGTACTGAACGCTTATTTTATTCATTAGGGAGTGTGTTTACAATATTTCCTTTCTTTTCAGACGGACGCAGAAGAGCCGAGGTAAGAGTTGAGAGGACAGATGACATCGTAGTTCAGTCCATTGAAACCCCAATAACCAACTAACTAGAGTTTCAGAGGAGAAGATCTACACGAAACAGCCTGTAAGTTTTATTTATGAATACAATTTGCCGTTATTTTATTCACTTTTCCAAAGGGATTTTTTTTAATGTTCATTTTATCAAACCTTAATTTTTGCCTCATTCCTTGTGTATACAGCGTATGTTATTAAGCCGAGGTACCGTACTGAAAATGGGCATATGCAAAATTCACCAGTAAAGTGTTTTACTTGTTAAGATACAATATAACATTTGAGAATAGGCGTTGCCCGGGAATTGCCTTGCTGAGAGGCAATTGATCACTGCAGCATCACGCCCCAAATTGTTAGTGTCCGGTTGGCAGTATTGATATTGCGAATTTTTAGTCTGTGAACACAATAGGCCTATATTCCCAATTATTGAGACATCCTAAATTATAACCAGAAAAAAAAGAAGATTTTGGTGGTGCATTTCAATTATCAGCCTTAGTCATTTTGTTAGCAACACTCAATAAATAGTTTGATTTGTAGTGCAGGACACAGGAACCTGACTTGAACAGTTTCAGTTAGATGGTGAATGATAATATATGATTTTCCTACCTTTTCAGGGTTTCCAGGGGACAATACCTATTGAAATTGCCATTCATTATGACTAATTTACTGGAAATATGTGCTAAATTACGTAATTATATATGTTTCATTCTCGTTAAATTTAAACTATGGCAGCCATGTTGCTCACTCCAGCTGAGCAACACATGACGAGACATTGATGTTTCGGCAGTGTGCCCAACATGTAAGGTATAAAATACACCACCACTAGGCAAAACCCATTCGTCTGCGGCTGGAAGCTAGAATCTGGGCACATTAGGCTGTAACAATTGTTCTGGACACGTTAGACTGTAACCATTGTCAAAAACCATTGGATTGGACTAAACAAAGGTTAGAATGGTCGCAAGAAGCCAGCTGGGCACGGTTGACATAACATTCATCTGGACGGAAGACCAACTATACAATTAGTACCGTATGCATGGGGTTGGCAATACTGTTGTAACCCTGATAATGGCAGAAACAGCTGGAATTTTTACTATATAAGTCATGTTATAATTTGGGATGGTGGGTGGGTTATAGATAGTGATGTGCTTGAGCTGCTCGAACAGATGACGTCAGAGTTCTAACTTTTGTGCACGCCGTGACCTATCGGCATGCTCTTATGAGCCCAGAAACCTCAAGAAGGTGGTGTTCGAGCATTGTGCTAGGCGGTACCGGCTCGTGCTGTGTTTGCTATGCACTGCTGTATAGTTTGTGCATATAACCCCTTCAAACTGTATCTGTAATGTGGAGACAGCCACAATCTGTGTTTGTGCGATGAATCGATGCACACATCTCCTCAGATTATACAAACTGCGTACTGAACATCGTTCGAGTTCACAGAATAAAGTTGACGGGTCACAACACGTTCTTCGTACAATGATGCGGCAAGAGTATGTGTATACAATTTTTAATTTCTTCCGTTGCAGGAACATATGTTTGCTACTATCCTCGACGTATTACATCCTTCCCAGAAGCCAAAGGTGTATCAGAGATGGGGGGTGGGGAATAATCTTATTATAATTATTATTAGCCTAGGTACAATTTGATTTACTGTACGTCGCACCGACAGAGATCGGTTGTATGGTGACAATGGGGCAGAAGATGGCTAGATGAGGAAGGATGTGGCCGTGGCCTGTATTAAGGTACAGCCCTAGCATGTGCATAGTGTGCAAATGGGAAACCACGGAAAACCATCTGCAGGACTGCCCACAGTTGGATTCGAACCACTAACAGTCTAATACGTTCACACATACCGTACGCGAGCGAAAGGTAGCAGAAAATATCGTCCGGGCCGTCAGTGCACCGCCTACTTTATGAGTGGGGTCGCCTAACAGTTCAAACAGTTTCGATTCCGTATCGAGCTACGTTGCGTAACGTGCCAGTGCGAGCCCGCTCGAACTTGAGTATCATTCGCTCCTGCTGGAACAGAAGACGTCAGTTTGAACAAGTTCGAGCTTTGCACGACCTTTTGAGTGCACTGCGACCTATCGGCGTGTTCTTATCAGGCCAGAATCCTCAAGAAGGCTGTGTTCGAGCATTCTGCTAGGCGGAACCGGCTCGTCCTGTGTTTGCTGTGCACTGCTGTATAGTTTGTGTATATAACCCCTTCAAACTGTATCTGTAATGTGGAGACAGCCACAATCTGTGTTTGTGCTATGATTCGATGCACATGTTGTAACGTGTTTTTCGAGTTTTTTTTATGCAACTGGCATAAGTCAGTAGGAAGCCATTCTATATTTATTTACGCGGCAAATTGTTCAGCCAAGAGAATTTTTCATGTTAATTTATTATTATTATTAATTTATTATAATTATTATTAAGGTATTTTCGGAGCATTTTATAAAAATTATTAGCATTCAGATAGGTTTTCTATGTCTTAGAAAACGCTATCAAGCAAATTATTACGAACGACAATATCATAGAAAATTATGTGATTGCGGAATTTTACGGAGTTTTCGTCAGTTAGGATATTTTGAGAGACATGAGTCACTGGAAATTCATATACAGGATTAATCTTGTCGGGAAGCATGACGCAATCCTGCGTTGCAGCTTAACGAAAAGGCGGATGTATGGAACGGAATACGACTTCACCCTACCGCCGAGTGTAATGAGCCAGAGGAGGGGAATATAGCGCGTGGGGTGCAGCCAATCAGTGGAGACCACGTAAGCTAGAAGTCGGATGAAGAGTGGGGATGCGACGTGTGGATATATCGTACAGCGCGCCGTGGAACGAGGACTATCTGTATAGAACTTAACGAGTACGGTTGTACGCGGGAGTCGCTCCGATGTTCCGTGGAGTGGAGGACTAACTTTTGTAAAACCTAACCAGTGTGGTTGTACGAGTGTTTGGGTCCGATGTACGGACCATAGAATTATCTAATCTACCAGAATATCATCAAATATCGACGGAGATGGAGACGTCCAGGAGACTGTGGGAAGCTCACAGCATCATCCAGTACGAGGGAAAGGCTTCGGCCATTTCCAGTGGTAAGCGCGAATGACGCAGAAATACGCAATCTCTCGTTTCTCTTTGTTTTATATTTCATATTTCAGTAACTTCATAGCTTGGGAATAAGAGTAAAATCAATAATTTATCAGACTCCGTTTTCACGTAATTTTCTATCGGTAATATTCACATCACAACGCTCCAATTTAAATTTTATACTTATTATTATTATTAATTTTGCTATACTTGTTTTATATAATAAATTCATTTCTTTTACAATGCAATCTTTGCTTTCAGTAGGTAGCATTAGATATAGACCAATTCCTTCTCCTGATACAATTGTTTGTTGGGTTAATGATCAAATCATACCACGATCTGAGTGAATAGATTCTTGAAGGTGTTAAATACAAATTTAGATTTCAGCATTGCGTTGAGGTCTTGGCGCCCATTAAAACAACATAGCTTAGGCAAAGGTAAACAGTTACATTTATCACCCAACAGTTAGGGGCAGCCAAACCGTTACAATGTCTCCCCAGAATATACAAACTGCCTACAGAACATCATTGGAGTGTACAGAACAAAGGCGACGGATCATTACACGTTCATCGTACAATGGTGCGGCAACAGTATGTGAATATGCGAAACCAAAGACGTATCAGTGACGGGGGCGGTAATAATCTATATTAATATTGTTATTATTATGTACAATTTGGTTTACGTCGCACAGACAAAGATAGTCGTATGGTGACAATGGGACAGAAGAGGGCTAGGCACGGAAGGATGCGGCCGCCTTTAAGGTACAGCCCCAGCATGTCCCTGGTGTGCACGGAAAACCATCTGCAGGTCTGCCGAAAGTGGGATTCGAACCTCTAATAGTCTTAATACATTCACACATAACGTTCGCGAGCGAAAGGTTTCAGAAAACAATGTCTAGGCCGTCAGTGCTCCGCATACTTTATGTGTGAGGTCGGCTAACAGTTCGAACAGGTTCGATACTGTATCGAGCTACGTTGCATATAGATTCGGCACGAGCCCTCTCGAACTTGAGTATCATTCGCCTTTCGCTGGTTATAGACAGCCGGGGAGTGAACTAGATCATTCCCAGATCAATTTTGAATCATTAGAAGAGGTATTTATTGCAAATTTCAGAAGTTAAAACCTTGGTCAAAACTCATTGCATTGCCCAAAATGAAGGTAAGTATGGTCGGGTTGGCGGGCCACTGTTGACGACACATTAGACTGTAATCATTGTCAAAACCACTGTTTCTTTCATTTGAATCCCTCACAGAACGCTACCTATACTGCCTATTCAATTAGTACCGTATGGGTACACAAAAACCTAACCTTCGTCCAGACAGTCTTCTAACCAAGTAGCGGCCAAGGGTCTCTTTCGTCAAGGCAGTCGTCGAACCAAGTACGGTAGCGATGTATGGCTTGTTCTGGTCCAACTTTTACATCAGTAATTTTCGTCCAGGCAGTCATCTAATCTCGCTACGAGTGAGTATGCTGAAGCGCATTATAGGAGTCTGTCGAGAGCTATGAGACCTTGTTGGTGTTCTGAAATTTTGCATCTGTGACACATATTATAGTATGGGCTTTATACATAGTTCGGTCATGTATAGGCACTGCAAAAGAAGAGCCAAAATTACTGCTTGTAGTACAGGAAAGGGATCGGGTGCATATGCCCCAGATTAGGTTTGTGGCTGTATGTAAAGCCTTATTCGACGTTCATTGCTTTTGAACTTAGCAGCAAAACCAGCACTAAACGATAATGTTGGCACTGCTGAAATAACGCAATAACACCCTCGTAGTCTTTTTCCGTAATCAGATGGCGACTCTCTTATATTCTGCTCTCGCAACATAAATATCTCAGCTCTCCACACCAAAAACATAAGTTTGTTTTGTGTTTGTATCTTCTCATCCTATCTGAGAGAGAGTGTAACTTCCTAGCGCATGCGCATTGTAAAAGCTACAGACTTGGGTCTAAATCCTGCCATTAGCACTGCGAAGGTACCGTTTGCGTGGGGTTGGCTATATTGCATTTGTCCCATAATTCAGTCACAACTGGAATTTTACTATATAAGTTTTGATCTAAAAAGGGGATGAAGGATGGGTTATAGTCAGTGGAGGAGAAAACATCTATTACCACAGCATTTCCACTATTATTATTTATTACAAAAGTTTATGGTGTTTGAAGCCATTTTTCAGTGTTGCATTAGTAAATGAAAGTTTGGTGCTTTACAGTCGGTCAACACGATTGTACCCAAATGAGATGGGTTATTCCCTAATACTGAAAAAGAATTAAGGTAAATGCACCAATGGTCGTCATGTTAAGACAGATTTAGTCAAGAAAATATATACACCTTATACATTTTGGTAAATTTAATCAACAAAAGCACTGTACCCAACCTCAAACTCTTCTCAAACACTAGGAAACTCTCAATATAGAAAATATTCTTTTTTTGAAAATTACGTATTTTTTAAAAAAGTTTTTGCCCTAGTCCTCGGCATTATGTCTTTCGATTTTTCCTATATTTGTCACCCGTTTGCACCAATAGCCGTCACATTGTTAGTTTTCCTTGTCTGCTGTTTATAATGCATTACCATCAATTGTTGCGGAAGACACCGATTTATCGACTTGGAGTCTAACGTTTATGAAAAAACAATACCAGAATTGGGAAAATTTTTCCATTTTTTGGTCTGTATTGACAATTGTAATTTGTGTTTAACAAAAAACACAAAACAGTACCAGTAATAGTGTTTTTTAAATAAAAAATGAAATATTAAAAAAATTAAAAAAGACGGCATCGGGAAGCGGGAATGGTGCGTAGAAAACATACGGGCATGAAAATATCGCAATTCTGCTCTAAACACATTTATTATAAGTTATTTTTGTATTAATTTAAAGTGCAATATTAATGATAATTGAAATTCGAACAATATAACCACAAGAACGTGTATTGATGTAGGCTTCCCCGGTCGGTGCTCAAGCGCGAATGGTCATTTTCTGGGCTGTTATGCATAGTCACATAAAACGTGAGACCAGACCCTGGTGTAACATAACGTCTGTGTTGAACAATCTCCGAGGGTCTGACAAGATTGATTCTAAGCCGTTTTCCACCAAATAACAGTAGGTTTTAATTTGAAGTTCTGTAATATTGCAGCATGGTTTACTGTCAAATTTTGAGGGATTCGTAAAGACAGGCTTGGATTTCTTTTTAGGAAAGATGCACACCTTTTCCTCCCTGGCCGCCCATCTTTGAAAGGAGAGAACCTCTTCAATTCTTTTGTGAAGCGCTGGACGCTATTTTGCAAATTGTCCTTTGTTACCGGGAACCCCGCTTTTCCTAGTGAGATAACCCATTGAATTAACACCCTTTGTTAATAAGGAACTTGGCCCCATCTTCCTCTCTCTGGTTTTTCTTTTAATTTTGTCCGAAAGGGCGTTTTCTCGGAACACCATTCCTCTCCACGGCCGTTGTGATACTCATGCCGTCCTCCTCAATGACCTTAGTAGCAGCTTCCATTTGCTGAATATCGTAGGCTAATTGAGAAATGTGCGTTTCGAGATATTACTTGAAAGCAAATATTTAGTCTTAGAATATATTTTTCATCTCAACTTGAAAAGAATCCCTTTTAGCACACCTAAAAACCCTAGGCCTAGACCTACTGATGATGATAATAATAATGTTGTTTTACGTCCCCAACTACTGCGGCTTTTAGAGACCCCGGGTACCGGAATTTTGCCCCGAAGGGTGATCTATAACGTGCCAGTAAATCTTCTGACACGGCTCCCTCGCATTTGTGCACCCTCAAATTCCAGATGACTGCAGCAGGATTCGATCTTGCAACAGCAGGCGAGAACGTTACCGCTGAGCCACCACACCAGCGTAGGCCTACGGCCGTCACAGAGACAGATCTACATAATATCAGCACACTGTAAATGTTTATTGGTTCTAAAACGTTAACGCAAACTTTAACAATATCGTGCACTAGTGTTAGTCACGCAAGTTCTCTAAAGATCGTCAGCTATGACGACTATTGGACACGATGATCAAACGACAATTTAATTAATGCCGGACAATTCAGAACTACATTATAAGTATATTGCCGCTGTTAGTTAGATCTTACAAGGAGATATGACAATGTGCCAATTTTCGTCACAAATGACGGGCTTTGGTAAAGTGCGTGTTTTTAAATCCAGTGTACGTCACCAGCATTTCTAACCAAACTAGGAACGTGAGCACGAAATAGCAAATCGCATTATGTTACAGAAACAATTACCCACTATATCACACACTTGTAACATTTTAAAATGTCGGAATGTAACACGTACGCACATAATTAACTGGCGTGCCTGGTTAGCACATGCGAGAAGCAATACGCCGCATCAAGACAGCTCAACTCACACAAGATGTTTGATGCTGGGAATCGCCTATTACATCGCACGCATGATTTCACAAAGTTGTTCCTTAGCGGCAACGAAGGTATGACGAATCTCGTAAGACTTCGTGCGTTGAGAAAGACCCGTTGAAATGCTTATTATTTGTACTTATATACGAGAGTGAGGACGACTGGCGCAGTGACGAAAACCGGTACAGTTACCTTACATGAGATTAATAAATTTCGTTTATTACAAAAAGGAACTGGCTGCGTGGCTCAGGGGTAACGTTCTCGCTTGCTGGGCCCTAGGTTGCAATTCGTATCCTGGCACAGTCATTTGGCATTCGAGGGTGCGCAAACACGAGGGAGCCATGTCAGTAGATTTACTGGCACGTTAAAGATACCCTTCGGGGCAAAATTCCGGCATCCCTGCGTTTCTGAAAGCCAGGGTAGTTGAAAGGCACGTAAATCATTAACATTATTATTGTTTTATTACAAAGGGTAATTTGGCTAATTTAAGTAGTTTTGTAGCTCGTTCACCACTCTTGAACTGTTACCTTTAACCATAACAAAGGCTAACTGTTTTTAGGAAACACCACATTCACACTTCAATCAGGAAGGTATGAACATTTTAACTCTGCAGTAATAAACTGACTGTATAACAGGTTGCCATGTTGGATAAGGCTTGAGTCAGGCAATACTGCCAACTTTACCACACCGCCCTGTTGCTGGGTTAGACGAAAATTCCTCTTTGTACTAAAGTTGGGTGGGGTAAAACCATTGGTCGCTACTAGGTTAGACGACTGTATGGACGAAATTTACTGATTGCACAGGGCGGGGCAGAAGATGCGCATGGGTTGTACTGCCTCGTATTGCGTCATTTTCATACCTTTCTAGGGAACGGTTACGATTGAAATTACGGTCCATTATCACTAGTGCAATGGAAATATATGTTAAATTACGTCAATATGGATGTTTACCTCTTGCTGATTAAACGACTACTGCCATGTTCATCAAGCGCGTGAGCTATTTAGTAATTCTTGGTCTAGAGCAGTGGTTCTGAACCCTTAGAAGTGTGCAGACCACTCAGCTTGGAATTGAATCATGTACGGACCACCCCTTCACCCAATACACCTTATCAGTTGTAACTCTTCTCAATAACTTTTATTTTAAAGATATTTCAATTCAAAACCTGATAGTCATCGCCGCAAATACATTCGGACGATTCTCATTCAACGGACATCGTTTTTGAAATCCCCATTTATTGGCCACTTTTTTATATGTGCTGGTGGACCCTTTTCTCCCGCGGACCACCGGTTCAGATCCACTGGTCTAGAGAGACTATTTCCACTCTTCTTCTTCCTCGCCTTTTCCCGTTACGCGGGGTCGGCTTTCTTAATCCTGAGGTGCCAGTCATTTCGTTGTAAAGCATCAGCAGCAGATAGGCCCAATACTCTCGTGTCCCTATGGACATTCGTCATCCATGTTGTTTGAGGTCTGCCGCTCCCTCTCTTTTGTGTAGCCATGGAAATGCACTTCTTCGCTACATGATTTTCCGGTCTTCGCATAACATGGCCATACCACCTTAGCCTGGACTCAGTAATAGGCGCTACTTTGAAACTGCCTCGCACATGTTCATTACGGATTTTATCTTTGAGAGTAACTCCACCTGCCCAACGTGACATATGCATTTCAGTGGTATGTAGCTTTTGCTCATGTGCCTTGGTAGTAGCCCATGTTTTTGGTCTTACGGCAGTTTTATAAACTTTACCCTTCGTTCTTGTGTGTTGCTTTATGATTCTTCATTTTGGAGATGGCTTTTCTAACTTCCGCTTCTGTGATTTCATTAATAGCTCCTTGCGTCATAGGTAGTTCCACTTCTTGTCGCCTGGGACAAAGTCTAAGGGGAGCATATGTGACTAACATAGGGCCACCACCTAATAATTATTGGTCTAGGCAAATGTAACTTTTACAAAAACAATTAGTAACGTATGCATGGGGTTGGCGTTACTGCACTTGTGCATAATTCACGTTGATAAGGGCCAGCACAGCTGGAATCTTACTCTATTTCATGATATATAAGGGAAATCTAATTTGAATCAGTAGTTTAGTAAATTTTTTCAAGGGTTCTCTTCTCCTCAACTGTTACCAGCTACTCTTGAGATCATAGAAGTTGACTCATGCTTCAAGGATGCCATGTAATTCTATGCGTCAGGGACAAACGACTTGCCTTTCAATATACTCTACCTTCTGTGCCCACCGTTATTACTTTTTTTACTATTGCACTGTGTGTTGAAGTCTTGTTATGTGCTTCAGAACTTTCTGTTATGTTTTTCTCTCTGATTTTACATGATAAAGGCCCAAATACCTTTATATCAGGTATTTTGTAAAAGATGACACATCAAACAAGCAAGGAAATTTCAACTATTATTAGGTTGTGTGTTGTACAGAGTGTGGGTCTACAAACCACATAGGTGGACGCTAAAAGTTACAACGTACAAAACATGTGGGACACAACCTGTGACATCCAGCTCTAACCTCCTTAGCCCTGCCTCCGAGCAATTATGTTGGACATGCTAATGCATAAAAAAACAAAACTGTCTCCACATAAGCTCAGAGGTAGAGTAACGGAACCCAAATCTGGAAGTCGTTAGTTTTTGTTGTGCTTTCTACCCTCCATCTATATGGTTTGTACACTCTTTGTAAAATCAACGACCTAATAGCCATGGTCCTCTATGGTCATTTACAGTGTATTTTCTTACATGTTAAGTGCCTTATAAGTTACATTCCACATGTATTATATTAATAGCTTGATGTTTGTATTCTTACAGATCTGTCCACTTGATCCAGTTGAACAGCAAGTTGCATGGAACAGACCTGGGAAAGAATGCAGTTTCAGTTGTGTGGTTCTTTTTATAATATGCAGTAATTGTCTTTCTTGTACTACATTGTGTAATGCAAAATAAATATTACTTTTTCAATTATCAAACTCCTGGGGTTTAAATTTGATTGTTTCTCCTTCCTTCTCATAATCCATTTGCAAGAGGGTCATGGGATTCAAACAAGAATTCGGAACCTATGCAGGAATGATACGAGTTAGGTCATTCCATAGACTGATTTGGAGGTTATGTAGGATAGGACAATATGCACTGGAATTTGAAGGTTGTCTGTTTAGAAACCTGACTCAATTGATTTTATAGAATTTAGCAGTTAATAGATTAAGTTGTTTTATTTGACCTAACATAAATTCAAGAGGAACTAATAATATCAATATCTATCTACATATATGCACAGTTAACGCCACGATTTTTGGCCGGTGAGTCCTGATTGCACAGTCATACAGAGGACAGATGGCGAGCCCGGGCATTTGCAATTGATGCATGAGTTTCTTTCCACGCAACTGAAAACTCGCGTATCAATTTCACATGCGTGAGGCCCGCAGACTGCAATCAGGACTCGCCAGCCAAAAACCGTGGCGTGAACTGTATATTTGCTGCCAGAGTTACATAATGAACGACATATTTCAACTTATTAAATATAATGTTGACTGCCTGTAAAACATTTAATCAAAGATAATTATATTAGGTAATGTTAATTGATCCACAAATGATCTAGCTCTGCAGAATATTTATAAAAATATGTGATATCTTGGGGATTTAGTTTGCAGTATGTTTCTTTTTTTTTTGTCTGTTTTAAGGATAAATATTTGTGTGATTTGTTTTTGTGAAGAGCTGAGCAAGTGCAGGGTGGCTGCTTTCTGGAAAACTCAGGGAATTTAAATTGCATAGAATAAACAGGGGAAAAATTTGGCTGGATGAAAAATAAATGTCTTGACGTAGGATTGGGCATAATAATAATGCATCGTTGGCAGTATTAATTAATCTTGAATACATGAGGATCCAACCAGCCTTCGGGCTGACTACCTAACAGACAGACATGATTAATTACCGTTAAGATTAAAAATTAAATACCGTAATTTGACCGTTCTGCCATTTCTTCTTTTCGGATGTTCGCCTTTCAGGATATCCCAAGTCGGAAAAATTAGCTTTGCGAGAAAGAAATATGGCTCGGGTGTTTATACCTTCTTCCATATAAGTTGAGTGTAATAACAACACGCCAGAGCCGCGAAGAAGAGCCTTGTCCTAGCTCTGCATTGACTGATCACTTGATTCATGAATATAATGAAGAGGAGTAGACTCAGGCTGTCACCTTGTTTCACTCCTCTCATGTCCATCCAATCTCACTAATCCCTTGACCCACCTTATACACACTTTGAATTACTCTGATCAACTTTCTTCCTATCGGTAAAATTTCCAGTGCTTTCCATATTTCCTCTTTAGGTACAGAATCAAACGCAGCTGTAATGTCTAGGAATGCCAGATATGCTTCCTTCCCTCTGTTGTTTATTCTTTCTATAAGGTGTCGAAGATAACTAATCTGATCTTGAGTTTGCCTAAGTGGGCGGAATGCTGCTTGTTCTTCTTGTAGCTCTGGCTCCACCTGTCTTCGTAATCTTTTCTCTACAATTCTCGTGTATAGCTTCAATACAACTGATGATAAGCAAATGGCTCGATAGTTCCGACAATCTGTTGTACTTCCTTTCTTATGGATTGGGATGATGATGTTGTTTGTCCATTCCTCAGGTATCGTTTCTTCCTTCCAGCAAATGTTAAACAAAATTTTTAACCATTCTTTTAATTCATCACTTCCTTTCTTAATCAATTCAGGAGCTATATCATCCGGACCCGATGCTTTACCATTCTTCATCTTGGTTATCGCTTCGTCAATTTCATAACTACTGATTACTTCTTCTTCTTCTTCTTCATCCTCCATCTCTTCTGATTGTAGTTGTTGCTCTTGCTCTACCTCATCCCTCTCAGTTTCGAACACCTCTGCATAGTAATCTCTCCAAGTTTCCAGTACTTCTTCTACTTTGGTTTTAAGTATGCCGTCTTTGTTTTGTATACTTCTTACTTTCTTCCCATATTTTCCTCTAAGTCCTTTGACAAATGTCCAGAACCTTCTTTTATTTTCATGGAAATTTTTCTCTGTTTCATCTCCAAATTCTTTCCAACTATCCTCTTTCGCTTGCCTGACAATTTGTTTCGATACATTTCTAGCTTCCACATATTTCTTCCAGTCATCCCTCCTCTTGCTTTGTACATATTTCTTCCATGCTTCTTTCTTCTCCTTTACTGCCTCCTGCACCACTTCATTCCACCATCTAGTTCTCTTCTGATAGCCTCCTACTGTCTTCATCCCACATATGTCTTGTGCTGTTTTCTTGATGATGTCTCTTAGTACTTCCCAGACTTGTTCGGCTGAATTCATGTCCGTATTCCCTCTGGCTGCCTGCAGCCTCTAATCCAACTCGTCTCTATATCTCTTCTTCTTTTCTTCATCATTAAGTTGGTCTATGTTTAACTTGGAGTACTTTCTGGGTCTCTGTGGCTTTGGTGTCCGGAAGTGCGTAGTCATGACTAATAGGTGATGTTCAGTACTCATCTCCGCACTTCTAAAAACTAGTACATCATCGATTGCATATCTTGCACTCTCTGTGTATGTAAAATAGTCTATAGCTCTCGTTACATCTCGTCCAGCTACGTATGTCATCTGATGACATTTCTTATGGGGAAAGAAAGTGTTTCCAATTAGTAAAAGATTATCTACGCAAAACTCAATCATTCTGTCTCCATTACGATTCTTAACTGCTTCTGCCTCATATTTGCCAACACATCCATATCCTTCCTCAAACTCATTACCTATCCGTGCATTCCAATCTCCCATGACAACGACATGTTTATTCCCATCCTGAGCTCTGTTAATTGTTGTCTGCAAGGCTTGGTAGAAGTCATCTTTCTCTGCTTCACCTCTGTCTTCTGTGGGTGCATATATCTGGATGATCGAGATGTCCTCTTGTAAGCTGAGGTCCATTCTGATTATCCTGGAATTTACTGCTTCCCAGTACCTTACTTGGTTGTTGAATGTAGGACTTAGTATGACTCCCACTCCCTCTTTGGCTCTTTGATCTCTATCCACACCGGAATACCACAAGGTATATCCTTTTTCCATTGCCATTTGTCCACTACCCTTCATCTTTGTTTCACTAATCCCCAGCAGATGGATTTTATATTTCTGCATTTCATTTATTATTTCTACTTCCTTTCCTATCAGAGAAGTTAGATTCCATGTAGCCCATTTCATTGTCCTTTTCTCGCAGGGTCGTATCATTTTTTATCCGCCCGGCTCTTCCGTTTGTTCTCTGAATTTGAAAAGCTTCACCCGACGTGGGTAATCACCCCTACGCGAGCTAGCACAGTGGAGGGGCTGCCTCCTCACAGCATCTGTGCCTGCTGGACTTTTCTGTCAGGGTTGTTCCCCCTTATCTGAGCATATCCCGTTTTAAGGCGTCGGAAACTCGCCCTCACCCCTCCCTTACGGGCTGGGATTTGCTGGTTGCATTGCTAGGCAGAGCCTACCAACTAGGGCATTTCTCAGTATTTACCAGAGACACCTACTCAGCATTGGTGTCCCCACCGAGGCCCAATAATCAGCCATTCACCCTCCTCCTTTCTCAACCAGGCTTGGGACCGGCTATGGCAGAGTTTTATACCTAAATAATTGTGATTATTTTGAAATGTGATCAATGAAACATGTAAGGTATTTAATTTGTGATAGATATACATTGTCGTAAGAGACTATGTGTTATGTATTTTACGTTCTATAATAAATAAAAGTATTTACCGTACATACATTTTGTTTTATTTTTTGAAAATAAACATAAATGGCATCCTTTTAAAAGTACATGTGTTAATAAAAGGTTAAATTTAACACGGGAAAATAATTTTAGGTAACCAGCGGTCACCCTGATGTGGTACAGCCAATTTTCAATTTTAGCAGTGCTACCAACTAATAATGTGTAAAGTCACCAAGCCTTCAACAGAAGCGATAATGTGCACTCTGCAGTTCAAATTTTGTATTGGCTTTTCAATATTAGGTAGCCAACATAACTGCAGGTTGACCACCATGACAAGTTCCCATCGATTTCAATTTATACTACTTTCTTTGTCATGTAAGCGGCCAACGCAGTGAATACGGGACCATGTTGAAATTGATTTCAGTTTTCATTTAAATGTAAAAGACCTCTTTATCCCTGGACACTTACAATTTTTAGGTAATAGAAAGGGCAGATTTTCTATTCGGAGGATTTAATATCCTGGTTTTCCACAAACAGCCCTTTAAAATGTTGAAAATAATCGTATGTCACAATATATTCGCCAGATGTCAGCACATCGCACTGCATGGGAATGCAAACATGATGGCAATAATATAGTTTTATGAAAGTAATCATGTACGCTCTGAGTTTTATTCTTGTACTGATCTACCATAGTGATGACAATCTATTGGTGCGAAATAAATCCTTTGCTCCTTTAGATATATTTCTTGAGTTGTTGATTCATTGTAGGGACTTGGGGTGTTTCTGATAACCTGTATGATGGCTGTTCTAGAGTGTGAATTTTTAATTGAGTCTAGGATTTTGGTAGGAGCCTGCTGTGGCCTTAATTTGGGTACAATCCCAGAAATTCGTGACTGCATTTCGAATCACGGTGCTGACAGCAGCCATCCTGAGTATGGTTTTATCTAGTCTTGTTTCTTTAATCCCGGTGAATCCTGGCAATTAACCTCATGTGTGTTTTATTTTTGTTAACCCCTCATAAAACCCAAATTATACTGTAATTTGATAATGGTTGTCATATAAAGGGGGGAGACAGTGACTTTATCTGCCCTTCCTAAAAGATAATCTCTACTTAGTATAAAAGAAAGTCCCCCATTCTTTTATTTGTCTGGTAATCTCCAGAACCACTGGACGGATTTTGATGCGGTTTTCACCATTCTGTAAAGGATAACTTACTGGTGGAAGGTTTCTGTAGAAAATTATTTATTTATGATCGAAGGAAGCCAAGCAGTAACGATTTCAGTGAAAATGTCAAAAAATACCTGGCGTCCGTGTGCTTTTTAAGCTTACGCTGAGCAAACCGTTAAAAATATCAATATACTATGAGTGTATGAATTGTCCAGCATGGAAAGTTCTACAAAAAAAAATTATGGTAGAGCTAATCTCTATCAATACATCACCCACTGTGAGAGTTCTTACTTTTTCATTTCTTCCAACAATCTCCATTCAATTTCTGACGTGACAATTTACGAACTAGCTAGGGGCGAGCCTATCACCCTAGTTACAGCCTAACTAGCGGGCGAGCCTTACCCCAGATACAGCCAGCAGCAAACTGTCGAGTTGTGTTGTATTAAGAGTGGTTGTGTTTGGAGCTTCCCTGGAAGTGCAACTCGGCTTTTCTTCATTTTGCCTGTGAACTTTTCGTTCCGCAAAATACACTGTCAAGTTTAGATTTGATGGAAGGGGGATTTGAGTTTCATGCACCACGCCATTCTTAAATTACGTCTGACAAGAATTCGTTGCACATGCATCTCCATGATAATATAATTAATAGTCCAGTCAGTGATTTTAAACCATCATGCCGAGACGTAAAACGGATATAGGTTCATTGACATAAAAAAAGCGCTTATCACGTAATGCATCCATAACTGTTCCCGGGCGAAGCCGGGGCGGGTTGTTAGTTTATTACCTAATTGATTAGTCTTCCAGGTCCGAAGTAATTCAGCTACCAACCCTTTGTTAAAAGGAATAATAATAAATTATTAACTCGAAGGATATTACGGAAGATTTTAGGCAACAGATGGGTTGGTGGGCAAGTATGATTGATATTCAGTGAACAACTATACACATAGATAGAACCAATAATGTCGTCTATCAAAAGGAAATAATTGGTGTTCTATGGGCACATCTTACGTATGATTGATGATGACCGACTAAGAAAATCTAGAATTTCGAAGACAACTAAATGGAGATGGTTCCAAGAATGTGAGAAAGCCCTGATGCAAATTAGTATTCCAGAAGGAAAAAGAAACTACGAAAGATTTGAGTCGACAAATTGATAAAATCTATCAGGATTCTTAAGTGCAATCTAAGGCCAGGAGACTGAGACGGCCTTCACCAGAAACACAATAAAGGCATTGATCGTTGGACTCGTGAAATATTGAGAGGATGTCAAGTCTGGTAGAACAAGATCTAGTCAAAAATTAAATTCAGTGTTAAAATGCTGGCCATAGCGGCTCAATTCTAATGTAATAAAAAATGTGTATCCACCCATTATAATTCCGGTTTCTACAGGTTCAGAAGAATTTCTGAGACGATGTTCTGATGCCCTTCTAAGACAAACTCATCAGAAGAGTTACTTAGAGATGAACTGAAAGAAGAAAATGACCAAAGATTTGGAAGGAAGTGGCCGTGGCCTATTAGAAGGTATTATTCCGGTGTTCGCCTCGAGTTAAAAATGGAAAACCAGGGCAAGTCATTTCAAGGGTAAATTTCCAGCACATTCGTCTATCGAGTTCCGAGATAGTCTGACCCTGTGGCATAACTAGTGTGGTCGATAATAATATAAAGTTTAACATTCCTTTGGTGCGCGATGGTGCAGTGGTCAAGCTGTTTGTCTCTCACCAAGGTGGAGCGGGTTCGATTACCGGTCAATGCATGTGAGATTTTCGAAGTGAAATATCACGGCCTTTGGTTCAGATGCCACGTAAAATGGACGTCCCGTGGCTCATGATCACAAGATTAACAGTCACGTAAAGCTACAACCTTCCTTACTTTTTTAACAATCCTTAAAATTGAGGTGGTTGTAGGTAACAAAAGTTTTTTTTTTAAATTATCGTGGCAGTAAATCTACAACTACGGTCTCTTTTATTTGAGCATCCTGACTGCCAGAATTTGATTCTTAACCTCGGAGGTGAGAGCTTAACCGGCAGAGACCTATAGGTACGGTACCCTAAATACATATACCGGTATAAGATATTCCCCCCAACTAACGGACTAACCAGAACTCGAGTGGGCTACATGTGACTGGGATTGAATTATTTGTGTCTAATATGTATTGTGTAATCTGCCTTGCCAATACATAGGCCTACCTATTATAATTAGTCAATACGGATAAAACTTTTACCAATTTAGCACATAGGCCTACGCTGTGTCTTGTAATCCTCAAATGTCGTACGACACGGAATGCCGATTTTCTCGGCCGGAAATCGAACTCGGTAGCATGAGGCGGATCCTCTACCACTGAGCCCCGAGAAAAATAATCTCTTCTCTACTTTTAAAATAAAACGAAGTCCCCGATTCTTGGATGTTCCGGGTAATCTCGAGAACCACTGGATGGATTTTGATGCGGTTTTCACCATTCAGTAAGGATATATCGAGGATGATATCTGTAGAAAATAATGTATTCATGATCAAAGGAAGCCAAGCAGTAACGATTTCAGTGAAAAAGTCGAAAAAAGAACCTGGCGTCTGGCGTTTCTTAAGCTTACGCTGGGCAAACCATTAAAAATATCTAGACTATTAGTATGAGTGTAAGAATTGTTCAGCATGAAATGTTGTACAAAAACGTCCGCGACAGCATATCTCTATCCTCAATACATCAAGTGATTTTAGGGTTTAATTTCTCCCAACAATCTCCATTCAATTACTAGCTTCGAGACAGTTAACGTGGCTGGCGAGCTGGCCTATCACCTCAGACACTGTCAAGCCGTGTCGAGTCAAGACTTCAGAGAAGAGTGGATGTGATTTGAGTTTCCCTGGAAGTGCAACTCGGCGTTTCTCTACTTCGACTGTGAACTTTTCGTTCCCCAGAATACACAGTCAAGTTTAGATTGAACGGAAGGGGGATTTGTGATTCATGCACCTACCCATTCTTAAATTATGTCACACAAGAATTCGATGCACTTGCTATCTCCATGATAATATAATTAATAGTCCAGTCAGTGATTTTAAAACCCATCATGCCGAGACGGAAAAAGGATATAGGTCGTAGTTCATTGAAATCGAAAAAAAAAAAAAAAAAACGCTTATCACGTAACGATTAAACTGAGCAACAAATAATTTCTCGATTGTCACGAGAGAGAGAAAGAAACCGACAGTAGTGGCTACGCTGGCTAAAGCGCAGCATTAGGTCATGGGGCCAAGCTCTTTGCTGACTCGGTAGACGCGTGGGTTCGAGCCCCACCGTCGGCCGTCCTTGAAATGGTTTTCCGTGGTTTCCCCATTTTCAACACCAGGCAAATGCTGGGACGGTACCTTCTGACAGGCCACGGCCGCTTCCTTCCACATCCTTGCCCAGTTTCATTCACCATCATTCATTTCATCTCTCATTAACTCCTCTCACGAGGTTGGCGTCAGGAAGGGCATCCGGCCGTAAAAACCATCGCCACGAAGACTTCCATCGCATCTCATCCCCGACCCCGTTAGAAAACGGGAATAATAAGGGGTAGATATACATACATACGAGAGAGAGAAAGAAAGAATTCACAAAGACAAAGGGAGTCATCCCGAAAGTTCCTATGACACAGGGAAGACATGTTCATCGTTTGTGATCCGATGAAGAGAATTCTGCTATGAATTATGATTCGTCCATAAATTATATAAATGATGCTTCAGTTTCCGAGCGAAGCCGGACCCGGGTTGCTAGTTTAAAATAAAACAAAGTCCCCGATTCTTGGATGTTCCGGGTAATCTCGGGAACCACTGGATGGATTTCGATGCGGTTTTCACCATTCTGTAAAGGATTTCTCGAGGAATGTTTTTGTAGAAAAACATTCATTCATGACCAAAGGAAGCTGAGTAACGATTTCAGTGATTCAAGTCGAAGAAAAGACCTGTCGTCCGCGCGTTTTTTAAGCTTACGTTGGGTAAACCGCTAAAAATATCTGTATACTGTGATTGTAAGAATTGTTCAGCATGAAAAGTTGTACAAAAAAAAGTGCTGGACAGCATATCTCTATCTTCAATACATCGCCCACTAACTAACCAAAACTAACCCCGTGGCACTACAGCCCATGAAGGGCATAGGCCTACCAAGCGGCCGCTGCCCTGCCATTGGTCTGCAGATACTGGGGTGACACGTAGTCAGTGCATCGGGTCCCCTCGACCGTAATCATGGTTTTCGTGACCGGGGCACCGGCTCACTCTCAGACAGCTACTCAATTGTCCTCACGAGGCTGAATGCACCCCGTTCCAGCCCTCACGTCAGTTTCTAAAACCCCTGACGGAGCCGGGAATCGAACCCGGGGCCTCCGGGTGAGAGACAGGCGCGCTACCCCTACACCACGGGGCCGACACATCACCCACTATAAGTGTCTTTATCACCCCAGTGTTGCAGCTTTCGTTCCGCAGAATACAGTCAAGTTTGGATTGAACGGAAGGAGGATTTGTGTTTCATGAACCTCGTATTCTTAAATTATGTCTGACAAGAAATCGTAGCACATGCTATCTAATGATAATATAATTAATTAATAATGCCGAGACGGAAAAGGGATATAGCCTAGGTCGTAGGCTATTTCATTGAAATCGAAGGAAAAAAACGCCTTTTAAGCTTACGCTGGGTAAAGCGTTCAAGATACTGGGCGAAGTCGGGGTGGGTTGCCAGTAATAATATATTTAAAGTCGCTAATCCTCCCTGCTCGGCTCACCCACGGAGCTCTGACGCATCTCAAATGCGAAGTGGGGCTTTGTCTTTTCAGTGACCCCCTTCAGTGTAATCTAAATATAGTGTAAGGCACTGATAAACAGATGTGAAATCACTCTGCGATGTATCCTTCCTCTACCGTCACAAGGACGGTGCCTGGTAGCTAAACATACTTAGTCAGCAGATACAACTGGGGATGGTGACAGGTGACCACTAACTTGGGTTTAATTAAAGAGGGAATTTTGGAAGGAAATCGTCTGTAAATTTGTTGAAAGGACTCGTCCCGGCGTTTGCCTGGGGGTGAAAATGGGAAACCACGAAAACCATTTTCAGGGCGGTCGAGTTGGAATTCAATGCCACGCTTTCCCGATGCCAGCGAGACTAGAGTTAGCGCTCTCGGCCACCGTAGTCGGTCAATAATAATATTAGCAATAACAACACAATTTTGGGATTGGATAAGAATTGACACTCATACAGGGAAGGCGGCCGAAAACCTTGTATTGAATTTACAGGTAGTGCAGCATTTGGATATTATACACATCAAAAAAGTTTTGCATAGGCTATACTTACCACATCGAACAGCGGTGGTACAAGACTTCCTCCAGGAGTCCACGATTGCACGAATGGAATGGCCTGCGATGTCGCCGGACATGAACTGTATTGAACAGGTCTGGGATATGCTGAAGCGTGCTATTGCTCAGCGTCCACGCCTTCCCATAACCCACCAAGTGAGCATCGAGGCCGACGTCAAAGAGTGGGATCGCCTGCCTCAAGAGGACCTGGACAACTTGATCTGTGGTATCGGCATGCCACGGCGAGTAAAAGCTCTGCTTGACGCCCGTGGTGGCCATTTTCCTTATTGAAACGTCACAGGATGGCAAGATTACAACAGATATCAGTAGCTTACCTGTTAAACGGGCCGGCCGGCGGCCAAATGTCTTCCAGTGAGTAATTTTCTTTTCACACATGAATAAAGTCTGCAGGATTTGTCAGAATGCCGTCTCTTTTGTGATAACCTCGCCCACAATCCCACATACGCTCTACATCATGGCAAACAAATGTTATGTAAAACTCTTTTGATGTGTAGGCCTATATTTAGCAGGGCTGTCGAGAGCGAACATGGGCCCTAGGACAAGGAAGTGCGGGCCTGTCTATCTTTGTTCCTTTCTTGACATGCTTGAAGTATCTAGTTAGCATTTCCATTTTCAAGCTCCCCCTCCCCCACAAAAAATATATCTGTGGAGTTTTATTTAGGCCTACAGTACTTTGTAGTTGTTGATAATCAGGCTGCATTGAGAGTTGATGGTTGGTTTAAGGTTGTTACAGGAGTGAGGTGAGGCTGTAATATTTCACCATTACTGTTTATTTTATATAGGACCATTTGCTGAAGGCATGAACTGTATGGGTGGAATTCAATTAGGTAGAAACCAGGTAAGCAGTCTGGCCTATGCTGATGGCCTGGTTGTAATGACAGACTTCGTCGAAAGCTTACAGGCCAACGTGTTAGAACTTACAACAGAATTGTGGTATGAAAATCAGCATTCCAAAGAAAAAGGAAGCTTGTAGTTTAACATGACCGTTAATCTCGCGATATGTGCCACGGGACCTCCTTTTCACGTGTAATCCGAACCACAGGACATGGCATTTAATTTCGAAAATCCCACATGCATTCTAAAGATGAAGGTTATGTCGGTAGGGAAGAAACGCAAGAAAATAAAATGCCAGGTAGGAGGTTCTAATTTGGAGCAGGTGGATCATTTTAAGTACTGTACTTAAGCTGTAGTCGCCTCCGTAGCGTAGCGGTCAGCATGATTAGCTGCCGCCCCGGAGGTCCTGGGTTCGATTCCCGGCTCTGCCACGAAATTTGAAAAGTGGTATGAGGACTGGAACGGGGTCTACTCAGCCTCGGGTGGCCCAAATGAGTAGAGGGGGTTCGATTCCCCCTCAGCCATCCTCGAAGTGGTTTTCCGTGGTTTCCCACTTCGTCTTCGGGCAAATATCGGGATGGTACCTACCGTAAGGCCATGGCTGCCTCCTTCCCACTCCCTTGCCAAACCCTCCCACTCTCTCCAACCCTTCATCAGGCCCCTGTTCGCTTTGCAAGCGAGGCCGACTGGGCGTCGTGCTGGTCACACACCCCACTTGTATCCCCCACCCATAGTCTCAAGCTCCAGGTAGAGGTGGGATCCCTCGCTTAGTCCGTGGGAAAAGCCGATCCTGGAGGATAAAATGATAGCGAAGCGAAAAAAACTTAAGCTGTGCATTCTCTCAGAATAACAGAGTCAGGTGTAGAAAAGCTAATGAAGTGAGCTTTCAGTTGCGACGAAACTCTCCCTACATCGCTCAGAATTGAGATCGACCTTGAGTTATGGAAGTGAGAGTTCGGTAGACACAGGATTACATAGGCTAAGCTAGAGGTAATGGATGAGGGTAGCACGAATGATTGTTGGGACACATGGATTTGAGCAATGGCTGGAGGGTACTCGATCAGTGCTCTCAGTGCATTTCTGAGAATTCGAGCTGTCAGCTCCTATTCATAAGACATTACCCCACTTTGTGGGGCTGGGGAGTTCTGTCGACCGACTAATACACGCAGTGTTTGCCACACTATTGTCAGCGTGCCAATTTGAGAAATATTTTTGTTCAGGCTAGTAGGCCTACAGTCGATATACAGTACCTTACCTGGAAGTAATGATTAAGCCTCCGTGGCTTAGACGGCAGCACGCCGGCCTCTCACCGCTGGGTCCGTGGTTCAAATCCCGGTCACTCCATGTGAGATTTGTGCTGGACAAACGGAGGCAGACAGGTTTTTCTCCGGGCACTCCGGTTATCACTGCCAACAATTCCATTCCAGCAACACTTTCCACTATCATTTCATTTCATCTGTCATTCATTTAATCATTGCCCCCAGGGGAATGCGACAGGCTTCGGCAGCCGGCACAGTTCATTATACCCTCGCCACTAGATTGGGGCTTCATTCATTCCATTCCCTGACCTGGTCGGTCGACTGAAAGCAAGCTTTAGATTTTCCACCTGGAAGCAATGGTATAGCTGACCAGCCCAGTTATAGCGTGGGCACTGTAATGAAGGCTAAGTTATAAGGTGCGTTCAAAAAGTAACGAGCCGGAGGCTGGAATGCGCAAACCGGTGACGACATCGGCTAATCGTGGCGTTTGTAACGAGGTGTGGTTCCGACCAGAGCGCGGAGGGTCACAGCTCGTCGCTAGAGGGCACGCGTGCACGTCACGTGACGATACAAAGCGAGCAGCAGCATGCATCAATCGTCCAACGCTGCCATTGCAAACAGTGACATGGAGGCGTCAAACGAAGTGCAAGGAGGTGTTGTTCGGTTTCTGACAGCGGAAGGAGTAGGGGGAACGGACATTCATCGCCGAATATCACAAGTGTACGGTGAACACTGCATGCCCCTTACAAGGGTCAAGGAGTGGCACAAGCGCTTCAGGGAAGGACGGGTGTCGTTAGCCGATGATGCCCGGTCTGGGGCACCCCCCTGCATTACCGATGACAACGTCCAGCTGGTTGATGCACTAATTACCGAGGACCGCCGAGTGACAGTGAACGCCATAGCCGCCGTGGTCGGATTGAGCGTCGGAAGTGTGCACACCATCATGAAGGAACGACTGCACTTGCGCAAAGTGTGTGCCCAATGGGTGCCCCACAGTCTTCAACCACACCAGGAAGCATGTCGAATGGCCCACTGTCTTGGTCATCTGCAGCGCTATGCGAGGGAAGGGAATGGGTTCCAGGCACGAGCGGTGGCTGTAGATGAGTCATGGTGTCATCACTTCGAACCAGAATTGAAACGACAAAGCCTCCAGTGGAAGCATCCAGGGTCACCACCACCCAAAAAAGGCAAGACCATCCACACGAGTGCAGGAAAGGTAATGCTGACGTTCTTCTTTGGCCAAGGTGGCCCCATTCTGATACACTTCATGCCGCACGGGACAACAGTGAATGCCCAGCGTTACTCGCAAACCTTGACCACCCTTCGCCAAGCGATCAAAACAAAACGACCAGGCAATCTCACCCGTGGGGTCATTCTGCTCCACGACAATGCACGACCTCATACGGCCAACACCGTCGCGGCACTCCTGCAGAAATTCAAATGGGAAGTTCTCGGCTACCCGCCATACAGTCCAGACCTCTCTCCCTGTGATTACGCCATGTTTGGTCCCCTGAAAAGGGCTCTGCGGGGCCAACGATTCACCTCGGACGCCGACGTCCAGCTGTACGTGCTGAACTGGTTCACATCGCAGCCCAGGGAATTTTATGAGACAGCCATTCACCGCCTCGTGTCACAGTGGGACAAGTGCCTCAACAGCCAGGGCCAATACTTCTAACATACAGGTACTGGTTTCTCTAACTATGCCTCCAGCTCGTTACTTTTTGAACGCACCTTATAGTTATTAATACGCTAGATGAAGCTGTTTGTATGAGTTGACTCACATGGTGGGGTAATGTGAAGAGAATGGGAGAGGAGATATTACATTGAGTTCGGCTGTAAAGGGTAAGAGAAGGAGAAGCAGACCTAGGAGGCGATGTTTAGATTCCGTTTTGAACGATTTCAAAGTGAGAGACGTAGAAGCAGAGGCGACCGTAGTGCTAACTGCTAATAGAGAATCATGGTGGCGACTTGTTCCAAAATAGAGACTTACAGACTAGATTGGGCGCTAAAGGTCACAGTAAGTTATATATTTTTTTTCTTTTGTACGTTTTAATTATGTACAATATGTATTTTAAATGTAATTTTCGTTGCTCCTGACCGAAAAAGTTATTCTCATCATAAGAACAAATCGAAGGCCTTTCACAATCGTATGAATTATGCGATGGTTATTTAGACGTTCAGAGCTCTATAAAGACTGCTGCTTTTCTGGTTGCGAAGATAGGCTATTATCATAATGTTTATTTACTAAATACATTTTATGTTCTTCTTGTAAAATTTTGAGCACCTCATGGCGCAGTGGCTAGCATTGTTGGCAGTCCCCTCCGAGGTACCGGGTTCGATCCCCGGCTCTGCCAAGAATTTAGAAGTCTTGGTATGGTCTGGTGCGGGGTCTCGTGGTGCAAAATGGGAACCTGCCGGATGCTATGGCAGAAGGAGGAGTGGAAAGGAACTGGCCACCCTACCACACGCAAACTCCGGCTCGGGATGCCTGGTTAGTGATCCCTTGACTTAGTCAAGGGCTCTAATTCAGGTCGCCTACGTCCCTGGAGGGGATATGGCACTCTTTTTTTCTCTTTTTATTGTAATATTTTGCAGTCCGTTCACAAGATTCGGATACATATAATATATCCCTATAAGAAAATTTCATATTTCTTTGGATATCCATTTTTTTTTACTCCCAGTGAGTTCTTCTCGTCAGGCCAAAAACACCTAGCCTACATCCTATTGAAGTCCATTGTCTGAGGCATTACGTTTTGCCATGGGACTGAAAGCATAGCGAAATGCTCGAAGTTATTTTATACTGTATTGTTGTTGTTGTTGTTGTTTCGTTTGGAAGGCTGAGTGGCGCAGCAGTAACGTTCTCGCCTGCTGGTCGAGAACGATCGATTCCTGGTGCAGTCTGTTGGTATTTGCCGGTGCGCAAATGTGAGGGAGCCGTGTCAGTATTTACTGGCAGGTTCAAGATCTCACACGGGGTGAAATTTGGCACCCCGTCTTCTCTGAAAGCCTCAGTTGCTAAAGGGACGTAAAACCAATAGCATTATATTATGTTGTTTCGTTTAGGAGTTTGGATATCGTGGCCATTTATCCCTTGATATTTGGATGTGTGTAGAATTAGCTTGAAAGCCTGTGTTACTGAGATGTCTGTAGTATTCCATGTACTTGTAGCTGAGACTAGTATTGGGAAGGAGGTGACCGTGCCCATACCGGCATTTGCCTGGAGTGGAAATGGGGAACTTATTAAAATATCATCCAGGAAGGTGGAATAGTGAACTAAACCTACCGTACCTTTTTTGAGTATTGTCTCACAAGGCTGAGTGAACATTGTTCCAATCTTCAGACTAACTTTCTTAACAGATCAGAGAATCGGAAAAAGGAAGGAAGGAAGCTTGTAGTTTAACGTGACCGTTAATCTTGAGATCATGAGCCACGGGACCTCCTTTTTACGTGGAATCCGAACCACAGGACATGGCATTTCACTTCGAAAATCTCACATGCATTGACCGGGAATCAAGCCCGGACCGCCTTGGTGAGAGGCATACAGCTAGACCGCTGAGCCACCACGCCCCCTCATCAGAGAATCGAACCCTGGATGTTAGAACCTGAGTCTCAACATGAACCCTGAGAAGGATCATTATTTTTCAACAGGATGGACAGAATCAGGACCCCTGAAGCAGTCGTCAACTACTGTCCCTATGGGGAGAGATCTCTAGGTCGCCCCATGAAACTGCATATTGTTACGTGCCACCCCCCTAGTGGCACTTTTGTTAACTGGATTACGGTGGGTAGAAAACACAACACCAATTACTGCTTTAAAGAGAAGTTAGCTTTATTGCTTGCAGGAAGATACAGCACTCATCAGTAAATACAAGCAATTATTACCTTACTCCAGTTTCCTCAAGTCTCTGCCTTTGGAGAGTTCTTGCCCCCTTTCACTTGTCAACAAGCCGCAGAAGTTAATCCCTCGTAATGAGGTGGCCCCGTGCGTTGGCTGGAAATATCTGCACTCAGCCTGTCACCGTACTACACACTGTTTCACAATGCACCACAATCACTTCCTCGCTGTCAAGAGAATCAGCTTCACTAGGGGTTTCGCAAGTCACCACACTTCTGTCGCTCAGGATAAACACTCGCACTAGCTCATAAAAACACAACAACAACTGCTTGACAGGTCGCACTTATATAGCAGGCCGGTGACTCAATAAATGCTTCTAGATCCATTCAGGGTTCACGGCTTCTCGAGTTTTCCATCGCTGGCTCAGTCACGAATATTCTGGACTATCCCTTTGTCCTAGTAGCCCTGTTGCATAAGGCGCACGCAATACACGAGGCTGGGCACAGCCCAGCCCTGGGGCAGTTGTGACTCATGCGGCGAGCGATGAAACAAACTCACAGCCGTAACACCACTCCCTTCCTAAAAAAGGCTGATCGTCCCGATCAATCATTGGTCCGTCTGTGTCCCTCCGTAGGCTGCCAGGCGATCTCGATGCACGATCTTCATCTTCGCCCTCGGGCTCCGCTGGATCCTGTAGACGACATCGTTGATCCGTTTCACGACTCGGTACGGGCCCTACCAGGACTTCTGCAGTTTGGGTGACAGGCCTTTCTTCCGTAATGGGTTGAAGAGCCAGATCGGGTCGTCCTCGTGGAACCCGCCGGCATCCGTCTGCTGGTCGTATCGGGTCTTCATTCGGTCGGTCTCGATCCGCAGTTTCCTCCTCGCGAACGCGTGCACGTCCTCCAGTTGGTCGACCAGTTCTTGACAATACTGGCTTACCGGGATCGGATCATTCCCAGGTCGGCCGAAGGCAAGATCGACAGGTAGACGGAGCTCCCTCCCAAACATGACCCGGGCTGGTGTACACCCGGTGGCTTCATGCACGGCGGCGCGGTAGGCCAGGAGAAATAGTGGAAGATGTTTGTCCCAATCCCTCTGGTGCTCGCTGACGACTATTCGGAGATGGTTCTCGATGGTGCGATTGAATCGCTCTACCATCCCGTCGGACTGAGGGTGTAGCGGCGTTGTCCTTGTCTTCCGGATTCCCAGCAGCTGGCATAGGTTCTGGAACACCTGCGACTCGAAGTTCCTCCCTTGGTCGGAGTGCAGGTCCAGGGGTACTCCGTACCGGCTGACGAATTCCTTCACCAGGGTCTCTGCAATCGTCGCGGCTTCTTGGTTAGGGAGCGCATATGCCACCGGCCATTTGGTAAAGTAGTCGCTGACGACTAATATCTAGCGGTTCCCTGCCTCGCTTAACGGGAATGGCCCAGCAACATCAATGGCCACTCTCTCCATGGGGCCGCCCACGTTGTAGGTCTTCAGTGGACCCCGTCGTCTTCGTCCTGGGCCCTTGCTGGCTGCGCAATCGTGGCACCTCGCGCAGTGGTTCTCCACGTCTGTTCGGCATCCGATCCAGAAGAACCGCTCTCTCTGCTTCTCCAGGGTCTTCTTTATCCCTAGGTGTCCACCAGATGATCCTCCATGAACTTCCTTCAGGACTTCCTCCGTCATAGCCTTTGGAACGATGACTTTTTCCCGAGATGTCTTCCCGTCGGTGCTCTCCCAGGTACGGCAGATGAGGCCATCCCTTACAATCAGCGAGTCCCACTGTGCCCAGTAGGACTTAAACTTTGGGCTGCAGTCACTCACAATGTTCCACCCGGGTCTGGGGACACAGGCCCTCTTCCATTCGGCTATCAGTCCCAGGTCATCATCTTCTGCTTGTGCCCGCGTGAAAGATTCGCGGCTCCAGTTCCCCTGAAGTTCCACAGTAGTCCGTCGGCACTGTATCCCGGTGTTCTCCTCCCTTCGGGCACAGAAGGTGCAGTCTTCGGGGCACGGTCTTCGTGACAGGGCGTCGGCGTTAGAATGCAGTTGGCCTTTCCTGTGCTGAATCTCAAAGTTGTACTGTTGAAGCCTCTCTAACCACCGCGCGAGTTGACCCTCGGGCTGCTTGAAGTTCAGGAGCCACCGCAGGGATGCATGGTCGGTCCTGATGAGAAATTCTTGCCCGTACAGGTACTTGTGGAAGTGTTCAATGGTCTTCACGATGGCTAGCAGCTCCTTCCAGGTGACGCAGTAGTTCCTTTCTGGCTTTGACAAGGCCTTGCTGAAGTAGGCCACTACTCTCTCCTCGCCGTCCACTACTTGCGACAGGATTCCCCCTATGCCAAAGTCGCTGGCATCGGTATCGACGATGAACCTTGTTCCAGGTCTGGGGTAGGCCAGAATAGGCGCGGTGCACAGAGCCTGCTTGAGTTGTTCGAAGGCACTGTGGCATTCTGCTGTCCACGTGAAGAGTTGGTCCTTCTCAGTCAGTCGATGTAAAGGTTTGGCGATGTCGGCGAATCCTCTCACGAAGCGACGGTAATAAGTGCAGAGTCCCAGGAAGCTTCGTAGTTGGGACTTGTCCTTCGGAACTGGCCACTCCCTCACAGCTGCGGTCTTCTCTGGGTCGGTGCGCACCCCTTCCTCGGAGACGATATGCCCAAGGTACTGGACCCGCTTCTGGAAGAGCTGACACTTCTTGGGGCTCAACTTCAGCTGGGCAGCCCGTAGCTTCAACAAGATCTCCTTCAGGTTGCTGTAGTGCTCCTCGAAGCTTCTCCCCAGAACGATGACGTCGTCTAGGTAGACCAGGCAGGTCTTCCAGTGTAGTCCCCTCAGAATGGACTCCATTAGCCTTTCGAAGGTCGCAGGGGCGTTGCACAGACCGAATGGCATGACGGTGAACTGCCAGAGCCCGCTGCCCACAGAGAACGCAGTTTTCTCGCGGTCCTTAGGGTGGACCTCCACCTGCCAGTAGCCACTCTTCAAATCCAAGGTGGAGAACCATCTCAACCCTGATATGGTGTCCAGGGTGTCGTAGATCCGGGGTAGAGGGTAGCTGTCTTTCTTCGTGACGTCATTCACCCGCCTGTAATCCACGCAGAACCTGGTGGAACCGTCCTTCTTCTTCACTAGCAAGACCGGAGAACTCCAAGGACTATGTGATGGCTCGATCACCCCTTGATCCTTCATCTCTTCTACCATCCGGTCGACTTCGGCTTGCTTGGCGAGCGGGACACGTCTGAATGGGGCCCTAATCGGTGCGCTGTCCCCAACGTCGATTCTGTGCTGAACCAAGTTTGTCCTGCCGAAGTCTTTGCTCCCCACGGAGAAGACGTCCTGGAATTCGCGTAGCAGGTCCTGAAGTTGGCGTGATTGTTCCTCGTCTAAATGGTCCTGGGATCCTTGGTACAGCTTCTGTAGTTCTTCTGGCAGTGTGCGTCTTCTTCGGTTGTCCGTCTGCAGGTGTCCGTCCGTCGTATCTGTGATGCGGGCAATCCAGGTAACGGGCTCGCAGACTCCTAGGTTGGTGTCCCGGTGAACCGTAATGTCGTAGTCGTTCAGGTTGGACAGGCGGACGTACGGCCGAGACGTCGTGTTGATGAGAGTCTTGGCAACTAGCAATCCTTTTGTCTGGATGTCCTCATATTTTGGCTCGATGACTGCCGCCACTCCCTCAGACGTTCCGTCGACAATTACGGCAGCGCTGACCTCCGTCCTGGCGGGAACGATGACGTCTTCTCTCAGCCTTACTCGTCGTGCGGTGATGGACTCGTGCGCAGGTTGCAAAGCAAGTTCCTCACCTCCGAAGTGCAGAGTGTTGGTACTCAGATCCAAGATGATGTTGTTCTGGTCCAGGAAGTCCAGTCCGATGATCACTTCATTTGATACGTCAGCCACAAGCACTGGATGCTTTATCGCCCGTCGACCAATGACGAACTCCAGTGACGCTTCGCCATGTACCGGTGCGGTCTCTCCGGTCGCGGTTATTAGCTGGAGGTTCCTTTGTGTGGGTTGCACTCTCCACTTCGGGATCACGGTGGGACTGACGATGGTCCTCGATGCTCCCGTGTCGATTAGCATGGACCAGCTCTCTCCGTTGACGACTCCGTCGACCATCAGGCTGCTATTGTCCCTCCGTAACTTCGTCACACGAACCTGGACTGCCGGGGCTCGACGACTGTCACAAGCCAACCTTTGCCCCCCAAGGCTGGCTAATACTCGTTTCCCTGGGTCGCGCGGATTTCAGACGACTGATTTCCCGTCGGATACCCTCGGCGGGGGCGATCACCGCAGTCCTTGCTCAGGTGGCCTTTCTTACCGCAAGTCCAGCAGGTCGGAAGTCCTCTTCCGGGCCACCTCTCCGGTTGCCTTCCGGCTGTGTCGTTGCTGGTGGTGCCGCGACTATCGAAGAAACGGCTTAGCGCCTCCATTAATTCGTCGGCCAGGGGCTTGGTCCCGTTGGTTTTTACTGGTTCGTCGACGTCCACTTGACGCACACGCGCGTGCATTCTGGATGCCTGTTTTGCCGTTTCGAACTCAAGTGCGTGGCTCAGCGCATCTGCCAGGGTCTTATTGCGCGCGAGACGCAGCGCCTGTTGAATGTCCGAGTCCCGTAACCCGTCGGTGAAAGTCTGCGTCGCTATCTGCTCCAGAAAGTCGGCCGGCGCTGTTGGGTAGGCGAGCCTTACGAGGCGTGCGATGTCCATCTCGAACTCCTGCAGGGTTTCCGCGTTCTTCTGTACCCGGGTCCGGAGCTGCATCTGGTAGGCCTGCTGAAGATGGCTATCTCCATATCGGGACTCCATATGGGCGATCAGTGAAGCGTAGTCCTGGGATCCAGTCGGGATGGCCTGAAGGACGTTAAGGGCTTCACCTCTCAGCGCTACAATGAGAGCTGTAGCCTTTTCTGTGTTGTTCCAGTTATTTATGGAAGAGGCCGCCTCGAACTGACGTAAGTAGGTGCTCCACGGGACCTTTCCGTCGAAGGTTGGGGGCGTCACTCGGCTATGTCCCGTTCCTGATATCCCCGGTGTAACGGTGGGCGGGCGTTGGCGCAGCTCGGCAACTTCCTCTCATAGAGCGTTGAATTTCTCTTCCACCCCCGTCAGTGGGCGTTGGCGCAGCTCGGCAACTTCCTTTTGTAAGGCGTTGAATTTCTCCTCCACCCCCATCAGCGGGCGTTGGCACAGCTCGGCAACTTCCACTTGTAAGGCGTTGAATTTCTCCTCCACCCCCATCAGCGGTCGTTGGCACAGCTCGGCAACTTCCACTTGCAAGGCGTTGAATTTCTCCTCCACCCCCATCAGCGGGCGTTGGCGCAGCTCAGCAACTTCCACTTGTAAGGCGTCGAACTTCTTTTCCACTGCTGCGACTTCCACACGTAGGCCCTGTTCTAATTTCCTTTGGCTCTCCTCTAATTTCGTCAGCAGACACTCTTCCAGATTTTTATGGCCATCCAGAAATTTGGCGGTTAGGTCCTCTGCTAACTTATTCTGGCCGTCCTTCAGGTCCTCTGCTAGCTTATTCTGACCTTCTTCTAATTTGGAAGTTAGGTCCTCGGCTAAACTTTTCTGGCTGTCTTCCATCTTGTTCAGGTCCTCCGCTAACTTATTTTGACCGTCTTCCATCTTCTTCTGGCCGTCTTCTAATTTGGCAGTTAGGTCCTTGGTTAAATTCTTCTGGCCGTCTTCTAATTTGGCAGTTAGGTCCTTGGTTAAATTCTTCTGGCCGTCCTCCATCTTGGTTTCCATGCCATTTAACTTTTCTAGCAATGCTGCCAATTGCTCTTCCATTTTAGATGTTTGTCTTGTAAGGGGCATGCGCTCACAGGAAAATTAAAAAAAATGACCTGCTCGGGTTTTGAAACCAGGACCGTCAGGTGTTGTGCTTGTGCTTGAGTTCGTAATCTGGCTTCTGACACCAGTTGTTACGTGCCACCCCCCTAGTGGCACTTTTGTTAACTGGATTACGGTGGGTAGAAAACACAACACCAATTACTGCTTTAAAGAGAAGTTAGCTTTATTGCTTGCAGGAAGATACAGCACTCATCAGTAAATACAAGCAATTATTACCTTACTCCAGTTTCCTCAAGTCTCTGCCTTTGGAGATTTCTTGCCCTCTTTCACTTGTCAACAAGCCGCAGAAGTTAATCCCTCGTAATGAGGTGGCCCCGTGCGTTGGCTGGAAATATCTTCACTCAGCCTATCACCGTACTACACACTGTTTCACAATGCACCACAATCACTTCCTCGCTGTCAAGAGAATCAGCTTCACTAGGGGTTTCGCAAGTCACCACACTTCTGTCGCTCAGGATAAACACTCGCACTAGCTCATAAAAACACAACAACAACTGCTTGACAGGTCGCACTTATATAGCAGGCCGGTGACTCAATAAATGCTTCTAGATCCATCCAGGGTTCACGGCTTCTCGAGTTTTCCATCGCTGGCTCAGTCACGAATATTCTGGACTATCCCTTTGTCCTAGTAGCCCTGTTGCATAAGGCGCACGCAATACACGAGGCAGGGCACAGCCCAGCCCTGGGGCAGTTGTGACTCATGCGGCGAGCGATGACACAAACTCACAGCCGTAACAATATCTTTTGTATAGACCGTAACAGTTCTTCTAGGACTAGGCTATTACATGAAAGAATGATGATGATTATTTATTTAACAGACGGATCCGAAAGAGCGTTGTTGTTGTTGATTCATTTAGGGTCTTTGCGACATCGTGGTCATGTAGCCGCAAGTACTTGGGTGTGTGTTGAATTTGTCTGATAACCTGTGTTATTGTGATAGCTGTATTAGTGTGTGTAGTTTTAATTCAGATGAGGATTGGGAAGGAGACGGCCGTGGCCTTAATTTAGGAACGATCCCGGCATGCGCCTGGAGTAGAAGTGGGAAAACACGGAAAACCACTTCCAGGATGGCTGAGGTAGGAATCGAGGACTCACGAGGCAGGGTGTACCCCGTCCAGCCATCAGAATTAAATTTCTTGGCAGAGCCGGAAATCGAACCCGGGCCTTCGCGTTGACAGCCTTGATAGCCACTAGGCTACGAAGCGGACGAAGCAGAAGGAGTTCTACGACTGATATCAAAGTTTCTTTTTATAATTATTTATAATTTTCGGGGTAGCAAGGATACATGTTATTAGCCTAAAAATGTAAAAGTAGGTTTATGATATCAGTCCAGGACAGGCTGTATGCCTCTCACCAAGGCGGTCCGGGTTCGATTCCCGGTCAATGCATGTGAGATTTTCAAAGTGAAATGCCACGTCCTGTGGTTCGGATTCCACGTAAAAAAAGGAGGTCCCGTGGCTCATGATCTCTAGATTAACGGTCACGTTAAACTACAAGCTTCCTTTTCAGTCCAGGACATACAGTAAATAAAAGGTAATATCAACTTTGCGGTCATCATCGAGTAACTCCATACCTCCAAAACAATTCATCGTAACTGGTATCTACTGATTGTGAAAAGGAAGGAAGCTTGTAGTTTAACGTGACCGTTAATCTCGAGATCATGAGCCACGGGACCTCCTTTTTACGTGGAATCCGAACCACAGGACATGGCATTTCACTTTGAAAATCTCACATGCATTGACCGGGAATCGAACCCAGACCGCCTTGGTGAGAGGCATACAGGTAGACCGCTGAGCCACCACGCCCCCCTTACTGATTGTGAACATGTTAAAGATAATAATGTTAATGTTCTTGGTTTTACGTCCCTTTTAACTACTGCGGCTTTTCGAGACGCCGGAATTTTGCCCCGAAGGGGATCTTAAACGTTCCAGTAAATTTACTGACACGGCTCCCTCGCATTTGCGCACCCTCAAATGCCAGCTGACGGCGCCAGGATTCGATCCTGCAACCTTGGGAACAGCAAGCGAGAACGTTACCGCTGAGCCACACAGCCAGCCGAACATGTTGATGAGAATGCCACTTTAATTACCAGGGTGATTCGAATTTATCCAAAAACCAACTCTGGCAATAAACAAAGCGGCATATCCATTTAATTTCATAGTGCTGACATAATTAGCCTCACAGCAAGGTACATAACGCTTCCTAGGCGTCTTGAAATATTGTAATGAAGTATTAGTGAATAGTTTGATTGTTAAAATCATTGATTCTGCATACTACGTAACACAAAAAACAACAAAGTCACTTCTTCAACTTTCAGCACTTCGCCCCGTAGTGGCTAGCACTCTTGGCTGTCATCACGGAGTCCTGGGTTCGATTCCCGGCTCTGTCAAGAAATTTAATTCTGAGGGCTGGAACGAGGTACACTGAGAAGAGGTGGGTTCGATTCCCACGTCAGCTATCCTGGAAGTGGTTTTCTACTGGTTCATAAATTAAGGCCACGGCCAATCCTCATTGATTTACTAATACAGCCATCACAATAACACTGGTTATCAGACAAATTCTACACACACGCAAGTATATGGGGCTGCATGACCACGATGTCGCAAAGCCCTAAATGGCACAACAACTTTCAGCAGGTCTGATCTACTACGAGGAATTTCACCGGTGTTGGAAGAGTAAGCAATAGACTGATTTAAAGTTCTGTCCTATTACAGTATTCATCAACAAAAGCTAGCACGTGAGCTTAGCGTGTTTTTCACATCTTACGGCCTCCCCACAGTGTTGCCAATTCTACCAACAGCACGGCTTCTACATCTGTCAATCGGCGGATCAGGGCGAGTGTGAGGTAAGAGGGAAGGCATGTACACTCTGCATCAAGTGCTGTTGACACTACGAGATTGTATGTTGTTCTGCTGCTAATAATACCAATTCTACTGTAGTTACATACTACTTTTCCGTTAAGGGTATGAATCCCTTGAAACTATTCCCATATCACAAATTTGAAATACCCAACTGACCAATCGCAATGCTCGTGCCACAATGATCTATTGACATACAGTGGACACTGTACTGCTCGGGTCTAAGCTCTGTGAACTTGCGGGGTGAAGGGCAGAGGCAGAGGAGAGTCAGGCGAGAATTGAGAAGCCTGTCAAAAGGCCGCCATGTTACCTGATATTCCCGTCTATTCCAATATTGCTAACATAGGGTCTTTGCTGAAACCAGTGTGGCGTTGCGAATGAGTGAGTAAGTCACCGACCAATGTATTTGGTTATGTTACTAAGCACGGACCGGGAAACCTAATCACTCGACACCATCACTTCTCATAGTGCGCGATCCACATTCCTCTCAGGTTCACGCAGCTTGGACCCGAGCAGTACCGATATCTCTAGGAACACAGATTGCATCACATAGCTGACAGCTTGTAGTTCATCCATCTACCGCCGGCAAGGATTCGTCAGACAGGTATTTTCATAATTGAGGAGTTCAGATGCAAAAGGGACATTATCCACTTTTTGTGAAATTATTTGAGTTATTGATACTGCTATCTTGTGGAATTAAATATTCATATTTTAGTAGTAGCATTTTACGTCAAAACGGACATTATCCTGGTTAAGTTACACATTGAATATTGCGTCTTTCTGCATAAGGGACATTATCCACCAATAAGAGACATGAATACGGAGTCACATGATGCTCCTCTTCTAAATATTTGAAAGTTTCTGTTAGATTCAGTTTTCAAATGCAAATTTTGTAATTGTTATAATAAAACTTATCTTTGAAATGCATATTATCCAATCCATCATTTCCAATCAAAAGGTACATTATCCATTTTATAATACATTTTTTGTTAACTTCTCATGATTTTTGTGACTGGAAATTGCAGAGTTAAACTTTATTAAGAACAAAGTTCCAAATGGTTCCGCCTCGTCAATATTGTTTATTAAAATTTCGTGATACAATCACTGTAATATTTTTGCTAGCCCACACGTTGAGCGACAAGTGTAATGTTAATTAATGCCCCATGTTGGTAGCAACAAGTGTAACGGTTTGGCTGCCACTATCTGTTGGGTGATAAATGTAACTGTTTACCTTTGCCTAAGCTATGTTGTTTTAATGGGCGCCAAGACCTCAACGCAATGCTGAAATCTAAATTTGTATTTAACACCTTCAAGAATCTATTCACTCAGATCGTGGTATGATTTGATCATTAACCCAACAAACAATTGTATCAGGAGAAGGAATTGGTCTATATCTAATGCTACCTACTGAAAGCAAAGATTGCATTGTAAAAGAAATGAATTTATTATATAAAACAAGTATAGCAAAATTAATAATAATAATAAGTATAAAATTTAAATTGGAGCGTTGTGATGTGAATATTACCGATAGAAAATTACGTGAAAACGGAGTCTGATAAATTATTGATTTTACTCTTATTCCCAAGCTATGAAGTTACTGAAATATGAAATATAAAACAAAGAGAAATGAGAGATTGCGTATTTCTGCGTCACTCGCGCTTACCACTGGAAATGGCCGAAGCCCTTCCCTCGTACTGGATGATGCTGTGAGCTTCCCACAGTCTCCTGGACGTCTCCATCTCCGTCGATATTTGATGATATTCTGGTAGATTAGATAATTCTATGGTCCGTACATCGGACCCAAACACTCGTACAACCACACTGGTTAGGTTTTACAAAGGTTAGTCCTCCACTCCACGGAACATCGGAGCGACTCCCGCGTACAACCGTACTCGTTAAGTTCTATACAGATAGTCCTCGTTCCACGGCGCGCTGAACGATATATCCACACGTCGCATCCCCACTCTTCATCCGACTTCTAGCTTACGTTGTCTCCACTGATTGGCTGCACCCCACGCGCTATATTCCCCTCCTCTGGCTCATTACACTCGGCGGTAGGGTGAAGTCGTATTCCGTTCCATACATCCGCCTTTTCGTTAAGCTGCAACGCAGGATTGCGTCATGCTTCCCGACAAGATTAATCCTGTATATGAATTTCCAGTGACTCATGTCTCTCAAAATATCCTAACTGACGAAAACTCCGTAAAATTCCGCAATCACATAATTTTCTATGATATTGTCGTTCGTAATAATTTGCTTGATAGCGTTTTCTAAGACATAGAAAACCTATCTGAATGCTAATCATTTTTATAAAATGCTCCGAAAATACCTTAATAATAATTATAATAAATTAATAATAATAATAAAAAATTAACATGAAAAATTCTCTTGGCTGAACAATTTGCCGCGTAAATAAATATAGAATGGCTTCCTACTGACTTATGCCAGTTGCATTAAAACCCCTCGAAAAACACGTTACATATTCGCCTCGGATCATTGGATGATTTACCGTGACGACGGTCCATTATCCGATTATCCCAGACACGTTAATAAACCCCATACAAAATACATATTACATAAATGAAATCACCCTAAATTACAGATATATACACTCATAATTTTTCTTCACGCACATTGCGTCAAAGTTTGTTGTCACTATGGATTGCACTTTGCAACCAGTCCAATGTTTTACATATAGAATAGTGTTCCACGGATATTTCTGCCTCTCAAATTTCTCTATGTTGGAGAAATAGACATAATTAATGTGTGAGCACTATGTATTTATGATGTCATATCACACGCATTGAAGGTGTTCTGATATATTTATATCTCCATAGAACTTCCGAATTTCACTGGAGGTCCCTTCCTTATGGTGAAATTTAATCTCACTTATCACTGAGCACACGATCACACTATTGTGGCAGCGCCTCGTGACCATAATACTTAATCTCTCTTTAAAGTAGATTAAATTAATATTGACTTCTGAAAAAAAAAACCAGTAAATGCGCATTACATATAACACCAAATATTTCTGTGCCGTAATCGCCCTGTCTTGTTATGTTCCCGTAGACCATATTGTACTTAATACTAGTTCTCAACACAAACCAGTTCTCCTGACACAAATAATACCTTTGTACAAATTACCTAAATCACACACTTACAAATCTTACATGGCGAGGCCGTAAACAGAAATCACGTGTGCTGATATGTATGAGTTTCATGAAGGACTGTCTCGCATTCTGATGGCTCATCTTTTGCCTCGTGGACGCCTTAAGCAAAAATACCCTGTTCAAGCGCTCACCCATCTCTTGGAGGCAAATGGGAATTCACCAGCGCTACCAAATTCTGGCCTTGGTGTATCGAGACATTTTAGTGCTCATGAGCATCCGACAATCCCGTCATATTTCCCTGTACCTTAAAAACTCTCATTTACTTACATACTACCCCCCTGTGTGACTTCTGATACGCCTGCCTGGAAGACCATCTCCTCCCACGCACCAAATACCACACTTACTCATTTGATAGGCTGGCTCGCCAGCTAAACACACTCGCTTTATGACACATATTTTCGTAGACTATGTATATTATACGTCCCGTTTAATCTGTTTCCCTCACTATTCTCCAGCACATATGCTGTTTTGCCAATACGTTTGGAAACTATAAATGGGCCCTCGTAGAGATAAAAGAACTTGGACATGACTTTCTCTAGCTTATTTGACTGTTTCGGCACTCTAAGTAAGACTCTGTCTCCCGGCTCGAATAGGTCAAATTTAGTTTCTTTTTGTTGGTGAATTCTCTTTTGTGCTGATTTAGATAAATTCTGTTTCGCCAACTGGACAATGTAATCCATCCCCGGTTGCTTACCCTCATTTAATCCCAACACCCTCGCTAGTTCATTTTGTGGTCTTTTTCCGAAGTGAACTTCGTATGGCGTCAATTTCGTGCTCTCATGCTGGACAGAATTCAGCCAAGTCTCAACCTTGGGAAGATGTCCAACCCAGGCTGCATGCTTGTCATGCACTAGAGTCCAAAAAAGACGAGCCACTTCCCTTAATGGACGCTCTGCAGAATTACTCTGAGGGTACCTTACAGAGGAATGAACGTGTGTTATACCAGCTTCCTGCATACTGGTTCTCCATTTCTTTGCAGTAAACTGTGGTCCACTGTCAGATAGTATCCTGAGAGGAATGCCAAACTCAGGTACATACTTATTAATGATCAGACGGCTACACGCTAGTCCCGTGGCTTTCCTTAGCGGATATAGCTTGACATACTTACTAAAAGCGTCAATAACTATAAAAATGTACTCGTAGCCGTACTGTCCTTTAACGATCGGGCCAAATAAATCCACACACAGTAGTTCGCCGGGACTACTGGTGAGAACTTCAGATCTCTCCCCCACTAAATATTTAACTGGATATTTACTCCTTTGACAGGTGTCACAGCTAAAATCCTCCTAACGTCCCTTCCCATTTTACTCCAAATGAAGTCACGACCAATTTCATAGAAGACCTTGGCAGCACCAAAGTGTCCTAATTCCCTATGAATGAACCAAATTAGCTCCTCCCGCAAAGTGGCAGGAACACATATTGCCCACCGATTATTCCTACATTTCCGTGCAAGAAGCCCATCCTGCATCTTGTACGTGAACCGTCCTACTTTCACATATTCTTCTTCACTTACTTCCAACCTAGCCAGTGGCTCCCCTAACTTAACGTCATCACGTTGCTCCACTAGCATATTTCTCAGTGTCTGTAACGATGCCCTGTTGCTACTGTCCACACATGCACTTATTAAAATACCGTCCTCTGCTTTAACCACAGGATAATCCCTACATAAATTAGTGTCCCTCGATAGCATGTCTGCAAGAATGTTATCTTTACCTTTAATATATTTTACTGTGAATTCGTATTCCTGCAGAGCAAGAATCCACCTACTAACTCTGTTAGAACTGAGTTTACAAGTTCTCATATACAGTAATGCATGGTGATCTGTTTGGATCTCAAATTTCCCCTCTACTAAATACATTCTAAATTTCCCTAAACTGAAAACAATACCTAAAAGCTCTAACTCAGTAATCGTGTATCTTTTCTCTGCTGCAGTCAGTCCTCGCGAGGCTAAAGATACAATGCACAGATTACCCTCATCATCTTTCTGACATAATACTCCAGCAATGCCTATATGTGAAGCATCTGTCATAACCACATATTCCTTATCTTTTAACGGATATTTCAGCACTACAGCTTTCTCAAAACCTTCCTTCAGCGCTCTAAAAGCCTGATCATGCTTGGACTCCCATCTCCACCGAGTCCCACTTTTAAGCAATTCCCTGAATGGTTCTACCAACCCTGAGTATTTAAGAACGAACCTCCTGAAAAAGTTGCAAATTCCCAGGTAAGTTTTTAACTGTTTAACATTCTATGGCACCTCTGCGTTAAGTATCTTATTAACCCTACTTTCTTCTGGTGTTAAACCTCTACTCGACACTCTATGACCTAAAAATGTCACTTCTGACTGACAGAATGACGACTTAGACAGCTTCAAAGTGAACCCTGCCTGATCTAACTTCTGAAAGACTTTATCTAAATGACGTAGATGCTCCTCAAAACTGCGTGAACTAATTACCATATCATCTATGTAAATGGTTACAAACTCTCCTGTGTCATCCCCTAATGCGATGTTTAAAGACCTAATTAAAGCTGCTGAACTACTCTTTAACCCATAAGGTGTTCAACAAAATTGATAAAGGTTATATTTATGACTAAACGCTGTAAATGGTCTATCTTCGTACATAAGTGGCACTTGCCAAAAACTGGAACTCAAATCTACACAAGTGAAATACTTCTTCCCCTCAAATGTTTGCATTAATTCCTCTATTGACATAGATTTCAGCTGATCTGAACTAATTCTACTGTTAACCAAACGAGCGTCTAAACAAATACGAACTGTGCCGTCGGTCTTGGGTACCGTGATCAAAGAATTAACTTATGGACTGTTAGAGTGTTCAATAATCCCATCTTCAAGCATCTGGTTAATTTGTGCCTCAACTGCACTCTGATAAGCGAAAGGTACAGGATATCTATGTCCTGTGAATACTGACCTATCAATAACGTTCAATGAATATGTATAGCAATTGACCATACCAATGCGATCCTCAAAAACTCTCCTATTACACAATAACACATCATAGAGCCGAACACACTGTTCATCCTCTATATTTCCCTGAAATGCAGCATCACGTAACGAGTCCTTTAGACTACCGTTCGTAATCACACTGCAAACAAAACATGGAGAACCCCGCTCTACGGCTGGCGATATCTCATTTAAAGTACAAATCACCCCTACAATACTACTCCTCTGAATATGGTCATTGAACGCTACTTCTACTTCAGAATCTCCCCATTTAAATTTCAAACTCCCTACATCATAACATAAGTTACCAGACACTCTACTTAGCCACTCTCAACCCAAGATAACACTGAATACTAAATTTGGAATTACAAGGCAAATCTGCTTCTCTACATGATTATTAATTTTAAAGTCTACTAAAACTTGCTTAGAAATTACTTTAGACCTCTTCCCAACAGCTGTGATAACAAAAGTGCTTTTAATTGGCATCTCCTCAAAATTTACTCCAGTTCCTTTCATTTTATCATAAAATGCACTACTTATGCAACTCTTCATACAACCACTATCAATTAAAACATCTGTGTACGCCTCGGACACGTTAAATTTAACTATGGGGCTCTTACTAACCACTTCCTGAATAATACCTTCATCATTTAGTTCATGTAATAATTCATTTCTTACATTTAGGTCATAGGGTTCCTGTATAATTGTATGGACAGGGCATGCTACAGACTGAGATTCTGACCTTACTTCGCAGCCTGGTTCGCGTTTAAAGAACGGCTACAGCTGGCCGTAGTACTACTAACTACTGAACTGGTCTGGTTGTTCTGGGCTGTGTTGTCATTGTTTGGCTGTATATTACTACCACTAGGCTGTCCTCTTCCTTGACCCCTATTCTGGTTGTAATTATTGTCATTATAATTTCTCCCTTGATTTCCCCTGAAATCATTGTTTCTCCCTTGATTTCCCCTGTAATCATTGTTCCTCCCTTGATTACCCCTGAAATCATTGTTCCTCCCTTGATACTGATTATCATAGCCATTTCCTCTGTTCTGATTTAGCTGATTATTATTATTATTATTATTTCTATTTTGAGCGTTGGCCCCTTCGCCACCGTTCCCTTGAACTTCTTGATGTCTGGCTTCATTAGGTCTATTATTATTATTACCCTGGTTCCGATTGAAATTGTCCTCATAACCCCCTCTCCCTAGTGCATCAAATGTGCTTAACAAATTTTCTACTTGTGATATTGTCTTTACATTCTGGATACAAGCAGCCTCCTTGATCCTATAGGGAAAGTGCCTAAGTAGCAACCTTACCACATCACTTTCCTCCTTCAACCCATCCAGATATTTACACACTAATACCTGCCCTAAAAAGTATTCGGTCACGGTGGAGCTTCCTTTAGGGTTATATTTACCACACACTACTCCCTCACGATGCTGCGACTGAATAACCTCATTCCAGAACTTTTCACAGAATTTCATTTTAAAATCATTGATATCAGTAAACTTGTCTCTGTAGACAGCAAACCAATTCCTCGTTTCCGCCACAAACACTTGTTCTAAAATTTCAACTACCTGGCACCACTCAATACTACCATTTTCCAACCTCTCCCCGAATTTATTTTCTATAGTGTTCATGAACTCCATTGGGCACCCCTGTCGATTGCTGAACTTACCCAGTTCTACCTCCCTGTGTGTGCTATTCACAAAAAATGGCCTATTCTGACTATTTTCTTGCCTGATCCTAGCTTTTAATTTTAACTCTAATTCTGCGATTTTCTCCTCAGCCTTCCTCTCAATACTGTTTACTGTTAATTTAATGTTTCCTTCTGATTCATCTACTTTATCATATAGCTTTGCTTGTTTCTCCTCAATCTTGCTAATGCTCTCTCTATTACTCTCTCTTAAATCATTTACTTCTGCAACTATTTGCGAGTGGACTTTCTCAATTCTACCCCCCAGCTGTTCCTTAACCTCTTTAGTTGATACTTGAATCTTGTCAATTTCTCCCCCCAATTGCTTTTTGACCTGCTGTGTTTCCAGTTGCACTAGTTCTTTTAAATTTTCAGCCTGTGTACTGATTCTAATTTCTAACTCCTCCTGTACTTTTCCTAATTTCTTGTCTACATATGCAATGATCTCTTTAACCTTCTCTTCCATTACTCCTCTGATTTCTCCTCTAATCTACTCCATTTTCACACTAATTTCCTTGTTGTTCTTATCTAATTTTGCATTATTCTGTTCTAATTTTTTATTTAAAGCTTCAGTACTTTCTTTATTTTCCCTACTGTTTTGTTCTAATTTAGCGTTGTTTTGTTCCAGTTTAGCATTTAAAGCGTCTGTACTTTCTTTATTTTCCCTACTGTTTTGTTCTAATCTGGCGTTTAAGGCATCTGTACTTTCTTTATTTTCCCTACTGTTTTGTTCTAATTTAGAGTTGTTTTGTTCTAATTTTGCATTATTCTTTTCTAATTTTGCATTTAAGGCATCACTACTAACTTTGTTCTGATACATGAACTCGAGAAGTAAAGTTTTTAATTCTGGTTGGCCGCCTACACTCCCTGTTTCAGTATCGGGATTTACCTCCGCTACCCCGGTACTACCATCACTCGACATACTGCTCGTATCATCACTCTCCCGTTGATGACCACTACGTAACCTCATCTGTCTTTCTTTCTCATCCCCCATAATGATATACACTGATACAGACAAATAACCCCCAAAATACAGGCACATAAATATATACCCTTCTCCTTCCACAAATGTTATTAGGTTTTCAGCCCCAAGTTGTCGGCGACAAGAGTAATATTTTTGCTAGCCCACACGTTGAGCGACAAGTGTAATGTTAATTAATGCCCCATGTTGGTAGCAACAAGTGTAACGGTTTGGCTGCCCCTAACTGTTGGGTGATAAATGTAACTGTTTACCTTTGCCTAAGCTATGTTGTTTTAATGGGCGCCAAGACCTCAACGCAATGCTGAAATCTAAATTTGTATTTAACACCTTCAAGAATCTATTCACTCAGATCGTGGTATGATTTGATCATTAACCCAACAAACAATTGTATCAGGAGAAAGAATTGGTCTATATCTAATGCTACCTACTGAAAGCAAAGATTGCATTGTAAAAGAAATGAATTTATTATATAAAACATATATAGCAAAATTAATAATAATAATAATAAGTATAAAATTTAAATTGGAGCGTTGTGATGTGAATATTACCGATAGAAAATTACGTGAAAACGGAGTCTGATAAATTATTGATTTTACTCTTATTCCCAAGCTATGAAGTTACTGAAATATGAAATATAAAACAAAGAGAAATGAGAGATTGCGTATTTCTGCGTCATTCGCGCTTACCACTGGAAATGGCCGAAGCCTTTCCCTCGTACTGGATGATGCTGTGAGCTTCCCACAGTCTCCTGGACGTCTCCATCTCCGTCGATATTTGATGATATTCTGGTAGATTAGATAATTCTATGGTCCGTACATCGGACCCAAACACTCGTACAACCACACTGGTTAGGTTTTACAAAAGTTAGTCCTCCACTCCAGGGAACATCGGAGCGACTCCCGCGTACAACCATACTCGTTAAGTTCTATACAGATAGTCCTCGTTCCACGGCGCGCTGAACGATATATCCACACGTCGCATCCCCACTCTTCATCCAACTTCTAGCTTACGTGGTCTCCACTGATTGGCTGCACCCCACGCGCTATATTCCCCTCCTCTGGCTCATTACACTCGGCGGTAGGGTGAAGTCGTATTCCGTTCCATACATCCGCCTTTTCGTTAAGCTGCAACGCAGGATTGCGTCATGCTTCCCGACAAGATTAATCCTGTATATGAATTTCCAGTGACTCATGTCTCTCAAAATATCCTAACTGACGAAAACTCCGTAAAATTCCGCAATCACATAATTTTCTATGATATTGTCGTTCGTAATAATTTGCTTGATAGCGTTTTCTAAGACATAGAAAACCTATCTGAATGCTAATAATTTTTATAAAATGCTCCGAAAATACCTTAATAATAATTATAATAAATTAATAATAATAATAAATTAACATGAAAAATTCTCTTGGCTGAACAATTTGCCGCGTAAATAAATATAGAATGGCTTCCTACCTACTTATACCAGTTGCATAAAAACCCCTCGAAAGACACGTTACATCACCTGTCTTTTAACACATGGTACATGTTTCGACGTCTAACACTTACTGACGTCTTCATCAGCCTATTTCATTTGGGCAGCACTTAAAACATTCCCTTTATATACTGGATGTAGTTAAAAATTGTACATGAAAACACACATAGATGACTAAAAGTATACACTGTAACACATAAAAAGTTGTTAAAACATTTTCTTATGTTAAAAGCTCAATAAAATCCTCAGCCGGGCTTGGCAGTCTTTCTTGGTTTATTTCTAATGTTAGCTTCAAAGCCCAAGCAAGGGGTGACCATTCCCAACTGGAAAGAAATGAAACTATGTATGAGAGAATGAAGTGGTAGATAAAATAAAACTTTAAAACCCTAAATGTTATGTAAAGACTTACGATGTAATGCGGCAATGAGCTAACAGAGCCGTGCTGAGTCGGACGGAGACTTTGTCATCAAATGTTAATGAGTTAGTGAACAGAAATCAATAATCGCATAACTATATGAGTAAATTTACGTTATTTTCAGTTCCTGTAATTTTTAGAAAAAGTGGATAATGTCCTTTTTGCCTCATTCCCAATCAAAAGGGACATTATCCATTTTATAATACACTTTTGCTAACTTCTAATGACTTCTATAACTGAAAATTGCTGGCTTAACCTTTGTCATCAAATGTTAATGAGTTATTGAACAGAAATCAAGAATTGCACAACTATATGAATGACTATACGTTTTTCCCTCTTCCTGTAATTTTTTAAAAAAGTGGATAATGTCCCTTTTGCATCTGAACGCCTCAATTTATTTTAAGAAAGCTACAAGACTGCCGGTTATATTCTCACCTCCGAGGTTAAAGAATCAAATTCTGGAAGTCAGGATGCTCAAATAAAAGAGACCGTAGTAGTATATTTACTGCCACGATAAAATAACTTTCAATTTTACGTAATGTTAAAAAATAAGGTAGGTTGTAGATTTTCTTGACCTTTAATCTCGCGCTCATAAGCCACGGGACCTCTATTTTACGTGGAATCCGAACCACAGGACAGGATATTTCACTTCGAAAATCTCACATGCATTGACCGGGAATCGAACCAGTTCCGCCTTGGTGAGAGGCACCATCACGCCCCACAGGAATGTTAAACCCCATATCATTATCGACCACGCTAGATATGCGCAAGGCCACAGGTTCAGACTACCGGTACCTCTAATTTAAGTGTACATACAGTATTGATATTATTAACGGTTTGCCCAGCGTAAGCTTAAAAAGCGCACGGACGCCAGGTTTTTTTTTTAATTTTTCACTGAAATCGTTACTGCTTGGCTTCCTTTGATCATAAGTAATTTTCTACAGAAACCTTCCTCTAGATATCCTTTACAGAATGGTGAAAACCGCATCAAAATCCATCCAGTGGTTCTGGAGATTACCAGACACATCAACAAGATGTTCAGTAAAGAACATATAGCCTACTTTCTCCTAAATGCATGGGTACTGTTATAATGCTTTGTCCTTTTCAAGGAGTATAATTAGATGTTGGTTGTAGAACCTTGTTGAAATACAACGTGCTATAGGGCCTACGGAATATGAGGTGCCCGTTGCTAGTGCTACCTCTGAAAAAAAAAAAACAATTCGGTTTCACCGTGTTTGAATTGATATGGGGAATCGATTTGCACACATGCATGGCCGCTATCTGCAAACTATTGGACTGATGGTCTTGTAGTTCAGTCAAAAGATGCTTCCCACAAAAAGGTATGTTGTTGCAAATTTTTGTAGAGATCAAATGATTAGGTTGGTCGTAATTCGATTTTAGCTTTTAACATTTGGGTGGCCGACATTCCGTTTCCGTCAAGATGGCGGTGATATGAAACATGACATTGAGGTGCCCTTTGCTAGTGCTACCTCAGTACCAAATTTCACTGAATTCGGGTTTACTGTTTTTGAATTGATAGGGGGAGTCGATTTGCACACATACAGGGCCGCCATATGCAAACTATAGGACTGATGACCTTGTGGCTTGGTCAAAGAACGCTTCCCACATAAAGGTATGTTGTTGAAAAATTTGGTAGAGATCAGATGAATGGTTGGTCGTAATTTGATTTAAGCTTTTAACATTTGGGTGGCCGCCGTTACGTTTTCGTCAAGATGGGGTATTATAAAACATGACACCGGAGTGCCCTTTGCTATTGCTACCTCTGTACCAAATTTCGTTCAATTCGGTTTCACCATGTTTGAATTGATAGGTTGAGTCGATTTGTACACACACACACACACACACACACACACATGGCCGCCATCTGCAAACTATTGGGCTGATGACCTTGTAGTTTAGTCAAAAGACGCTCGCCAAATGAGTATACAGTTTTGCCAAATTTGGTAGAGATCGGATGATTAGGTTAATCATAATCGGATTTAAGCTTTGAACATTTGGCTGGCCGCCATTACGTTTCCGTTAAGATGGCGGCGATATAAAACATGACACTGAGGTGCTCTTTGCTAGTGCTACCTCTGTACCAAATTTAGTCTAATTCGGTTTCACCTTGTTCGAATTGATAGGGGAGACAGACATTCCGAGTACATACACACAATTTTTAGCCCTGTGTAGATCTCATGTCTAATTTCATTTTTTTGCAAAAATCGAAAGTAGGCAAAAAATGGGGGACTTTGTTTATACTAAGTAGAGATTATCTCTTAGGAAGGGCAGATAACTGGGTAGATTATTGGCTGAGGAATAACCTAACCACCAAGGGAAGATGATAAAGAAAAGGAGGCGGGTTTCGGACTGGAGAAAAAGGATAGAAAAATAGGAGGAGAGTCCCACAAAAGTTATGAATTTAACTTTAAATGCACTCAGAGGCGGTTGCCACCGCAAATACGCTCTCTGATACCTAAAGTGGGTAAGGACCTGGTCGAAGCTGACGGGAACCGCAGCTAAGACTTGGGCGGTTTGCCAGAGAAAGGCTTTAGTGTATTCCCTCTCAAGCATGCATATATGCCTACTATGGGGAAGGGTGATGGTCTGACAAGACAAATAGTAACAGATTTATTGCGTATTAACGAGGGCATGAACCTAGGAAGAGTCAGGGAAGACAGGATCTTGCCTAACCGTTGTACCAGAGAAATGATGAATCAAAAAAAAAGTTTATTTAACAATTCAAAGGAAGTTGATAACTTTAACAAATATATATTTTCAATTTGGTTAACAATTTTGGGGTCGCAGACCTCAGAAAACATTAAACGTTTGCGCCAGGCAATTAACAATTTATTAGGTTTCAAACCTTTATAAAATCCTAGCAAGGATTTAAAATAGCGAAGATAAAAATTCAAAATTTAAAGACAATTATGGTGATTAAAGTTTAACAATAAATAGAGTACAAGGTGTGTACTATAAGAAATTTCTGAGGAAACATTCTAGAGAAAGTAACCACTTCGAAAATAACAATAAGAAAAACATGAAGAATAAGATAGAAGTTCCTATAACTTCTTATATTTGTGCAGAATTACTTTTATTACAATTATACAAAAGAGGGCAGGTCACTTACTGTGAAACCTGAAGAGAAAGTCAAAAGGAAGGTTCTAGACTTCCTATGTTTAATTAGGAATCACGAGACAAATGGGGCAAGTTTCCCTTTCGTGAAACCTAGAAATAACTCACTCCTGAGTTGAAAGAATTGTATTCCCTGATTATAAGGGAGAAACAATGTAAGCTTGAACCGTGTATGAAACACGTGGTTATGCAGAAATTAATTAATGAGATATAAGCAAAGGTGGGAGGGCACGTCGTTAGAGTGACACCTCATTGAAAATGATCTAGAGTTACAATTTTATTAATATGGTTTGTTAGTAGAAGGTTTAGGAAAGATCAATTGGGATTTAGGATCAATGTTCATGGCCTTATTTATGGTAATCGGTCGATCGCGACGCGGTAGAAATGTTGAACAAGCACTAGTTCTCACTATAGTTTGTTGAATGGATGAAAAGTTCACTGTAGTAACACGAAAGTTTATGGGAAAGAAAGTTATTGCAATGATGAAAAATAACTGGTTGCACTAGGTAGGCGAGAGTCTATTGCTTGAGAAAGTTGTGAATTATAATTAAATGCGCCATAGAACATTCCAACGGTGGAAGAAAATGTAGCTATTGCAGTAATTTATAAGGAAGATTCCTCATTTTAAATAGTATTCCCACAAGTGAGTGAAAAATACATGACGGCGAGACTTGTAGATAGAGTACAGGATCTGGAAGGTTCCAGAACGATCCTAATAGAAGAATGAAGCCAAAGTTAATCCAGCGGAGGAACTAGCTTGGCATTTTATAGACAGCGGGTATTAGATAATATCCCACGTGGTGAGAAGATTTCTCATTTAAATAGCTTAAGAAAAGCTACTTTTTATTAAGGTTGGCTTAGACAGACAAAAGCCCAACATAGCAAATCCCGCGAAGGATGATTTTTGCCCCAAATAAGTAATCTCACACTGCCTATAAAATGATCATTGAAGTATGTAGAATTAAAACCGATGAAGATGAGGTTAAAACCTTAAGTCTGTACTTATCTTGGTTGCATGTCGAAGGTGAAGTTCCCTTTGACGAATACTTAATGTGCCAACATGGCGTAGAATGTAGAGAGTGCCTCTTGGTTTGAGGAGACTGGCTCTAGTTGAGCCTTGACTGACCGAGTCAACTGCCGACTTACAAGTGAGACCCACTCAGCGAAGCGCGGAGGGTCCAAGGAAAGGAAAAGAGTGGGGGTAGGAGACAAAAGGAAAACAAATAAGCATGACCAATATTGTAAACTTAAATTCTCTTGAGGAAATGGTCTTCAAAGAGTTGATAGCAGGCGATACTAGCACAGCCTGGTGGGTGAAAGAGTAGACGAAGTTCTCTTGATCACGGAGATAATAGCTGGCGATGGCAACGAGAACTGGTGGCCAGATGGATGAGGAAGTCCTCTTGCACCAGGAAGAATTGAGGAGCTTCTGAGATTCGCTGCTAGATGACGCTAGGTGAGTCATGGAAGATATATATCTAGAACAGACTCACAAAGAACATAAGAGACATGACCAGCAAAGAGAAAATAGAAGATCACTGTTGGTGTTTGATAAAAAAGGAAGAAATGAACAAGAAAAGAGCATTAAAATTTATATTCTCTCGTACCGTGTATTCCAAGAATACACCATACTGGGAGGGGAAAACACCAACAGAGAACAAATAAGCAGTTAAACATTTAAAGGTAATGGAGCGATCGAAGACAGTGGTCTTGTGATCGGACCATTAGTGGTCAAGACTCTGACCACCCCGACTCTCCCATCTCTTCCAGGATAACACTCGGTCACTCTACCAGAAATCCAGACCAGGGGAGGGGAAACGTCCCTAACCAAGACCAAGTCCCCCACTTTGATGTCGGGACTGGAAAGAAACCACTTCTGTCTCCGTTGCAAGGAAGTTAAATATTCCAAGTTCCACCTCTTCCAAAAGGAATTGCGGAGGGCTTCAAGTTTATGCCAAACAATAGGTAAATTAGAATCCCTGTAAGAATTGGGAAGGGGAGGAGGGGCAGAGAGAGAAGTGCGTGTAAGGAAGTGACCAGGTGTGAGTGGAAGCAGGTCATCAGGGTTATTGGAAAGCGGAGTTAAAGAACGAGAATTAATAACATCTTCAATCACAAAGTAGCTAGAAGCTGCGGGAAATAAAGCACTAGTAAAGATTGCGATAAGATGCGAAAAGAGTATTAACAAGTTTAAACAAAGCGTATATAGAAACAAGTACATCTATTAAGGATAAGAATATACCAAATAAACGAAGGAACTATGCGAGTAGGAGGCCAGAACGCCATAGTTAACAACAATCTAGTAGCCATAAACAATGAACTTAAGTTATAATAAGTATCAAAGGGGTTAATCAGAAAAATACTTAAGTCAGCGAGAGACGTGACATGACAAGCATAAATACAAAAACACATCGAATGTGACGACGAGGAAAAACAAGTTTGTTCATCAATGAACAATAAAGGTGCAAAATATGTAAGCAAGGTGCAATACATGACCGCGTAAAAAATATGCAACGATGTTATGAAACAAGAATCGAAGCAGTTGTAGGATACGAGCGTAAGCAAGTGGGAGAGGCAGGCAAACACGGCCTTGACCCACATAGTACAGCGAGATAAGGAATATAAATATCTGAAAGAGTCCTTGACCGGAACAAGTTTATTTTGGTAATGAGGTGAACGGCTTCCGAGATTACGGGAGCAACTCGCAAGACAATGGTTGGCAGTCAGCCAGAGTTGAGATAAGAGAAACTTGCTCTGACCTTTGGCAAGCATACGGGAAATAAACGACAGCTTGGCGTTATCCGAGCTTGTATACAAACAAGATTGAAAAACAAGCAGTTCGAAATAAACAAACAACACAAGTGAAATCAGCTGAGACTTAAAGCGGATATTCAGGTTAGACGGCATGCAGTCATTCGTGGCTTGGACGTGAAAAACCAATTTATAGACATATGAAATAAAGTAGGAAATCAATTTCGCATAATTTTGAGGATTACGGAATCCGACAATTTTCGACAGAAAAAAGCTTAATTCTTCCGAAAAAGAAGAGAAGCTGGGACATTGAAAAGGAGTTTATGCGTAAGAATAGTTATTCTAGATGCTAGAGAATTCAGATTTTCAAGCGGTTTCAAAAGCGGCTTCCAATTGTGAGGAAGGGGGAAGGGGCCGGCCGTGGCCATCCTACTAAATAGCGAAAGAAGGGAAGCATAGCTTACAGAGAAGTGATGGAGACTGATAGCCATGGTTTTACACAAGGGGAAGATAGTTTTCGATAGAAATTTTAAGCAATTACCTGCTATAAAATGACATGAGAAAGTAAACGAAGTAACACAAGGCGAGGCGAACTTGAATTGCCATTTTATGCGGGAAGAAGGCAAAACCATTTAAACAACTTACAAAGGTGGCGTAGTTGTTTACGATAAGACATAGTTTCGGCAAGTGGTTTTCAAATATATCGAGATCGAAAACATGAGCGTTCTCTTTTTCAGAAATGGGATTTATATCAGCAGTAACAAAATGACATTGCGATTTGGTTTGAAGACTGGGTTGTTGGATTTCACCAGTAATAACCCAACCAAAATCGGTGTCTCTGGCGACCACGTTTGAAGATAACTTGCGAACCTGTTTACGGAGGCAATTGAAAAAAACATTGGCACTGGAAAGTACATCAATGGGACCTTGAGCATTAAACTGAGGATCAGCTAACCTTAAGTGCGAAGGAATCTTTAAACCGGAAGTATTAATAGAGCTGCTAGGAGTGTCCTTGCCAATACTGGTAAGAATAAGACAGTTTAAGTTAAGATTGGTGTTTCTTTGGCAAACGTCTCTGATTTTCAATTTTTAAGACTGCAAGGCTTGAGTTTTCAAATTGTCAATGCCGGATACATTGATGGGAGTAGGCGATGACGAAAGACCTAGTTTTTAATTAACGATCGCGAAACAAAGTTGTGAGTTAAAGCGGAATCGAGAAGACCGCGGGTTCGAAACCAATTTCCAAATTTATCTTGGATTTCGAATTGTACAGTGGACAAAAGGACTTGCGCACTGTGAGAAGTTTCGGCGTTAGAAATGCAGGAAGAAGCATTAGTTTGTTCGGAGCTGCTCTGCATGGAGTTTGAAGAAGCGGGTACTGGTGACCTTGATTTATCATGAACGTGCAATAAAGAATGGTGCGGTTTTTTGCAATGGAAACAGAGGTTGGAAGACGTACAGTTTGAAGAAGAATGCTTAGGGGACAAGCAGTTGAAGCAATGTTTACTATTGAAGACAAACTTCCTTCGGTCTTCGACAGACAATTCTTTAAAGGATTTGCACAAGTACAAAGTGTGCAACGTTTTGCAGAGCATGCATTTTAAAGATTTGTTGAGCGGCCTGATATGTTCTCTTGGATGGTTGAAAGAAGCAGAACGGGTTTGCTTGTTCTCGACAGATGGGGGCTGATGACCCTTTGAAGAAGCAAGTTTTTTCTCAAAAATGTGACACTTATGACTCGTTTCGACATTTTCGCACTGAAATGAGAGTGCTGTAAGGACTTGGCACCGGCTGTTGAGAAACGAGATGAGGTGTTCAAACGAATGTTCCTCGTTGCGAGTGAGTTCGATCTCCCAAGCCTTTAATGTCGAAAAATCGAATCTTGATGTAGCCAGATGAATAAGAATAGTGTCCCACGTTTGGACTGGTTGCTTGAGTTGATATAACGCTCTCACGTGCAATTGAATAGAGTCTAACAGGCCTCTTAAAGAGGTGACGTCATTAGGTTTGACGGCTGGCAGGTTGAACAGACAGCGGATGTGGCGAGCAACACTCAAACGTAAATTGCCATATCTCTCTTTAAGGAGATTAAAGGCGATGTGGTAGTTATCGGCACTTAGAGGAAGTGCTTCAACTAACTGCAGAGCTTGACCTCGGAGGATAGATCTCAAGTAATGAAACTTGTAAATGACTTGAATGTCTTCATTGTCGTGAACAAGGGAGCAAAATAATTCATAGAATCCCAAGTAGATTCATCTCCAGAGAAATGGGGTAAATCAATTTTAGGTAAAATTAGTTTGGGCTTGTGAGTACCATCACGGAAAGAAGTTTGTGGTTCGTGAAGGGAACCAAGAACAGAAGCGTCCTTTTTCTGCTCCTCTTCGAGTTGGCGTATTATTTTGAAAGCAGAACCTATGCCTTCGTAATATTGGTTTTCTACTTCGACTCGATCTTCGGTTTGATTGAGCATACAAGGTTCTATTTCAGTTTGGATGTTGCAATAATTTTCATACGAACGTTCAAAATCCCTTACACGATGTTTCAACAAGTCTAATTGAGCTTCGGAGGGATCTAACTCTTTTATGTACTTTCTGAATCGGGTAATTTGCCCTTTATAGGATGCTCGTTTAGAAGTAAGTTTTTCATCCTTATCCTTTTCAGTAGGAGCCATGTCAAAGAAAATAGATTAAAATGTAACTCACGAAACTGTGGAACCCTGGAAATGCTGTCAAGCTGGCAGCAGCGAATAAGTTGAAAGAAAGGGACACACCAAAGGAGACCGGAGCGGCCTCTTTCCCCTTCGCAGGCTTTGCATGATGTTGTTATAGCTGAAAGATTCAAAGCAGGTATTAATAATTTGCAAGGTATTGTCAAATAATCTTTTAAACAGAAAAAATGACAAATGGACTCTCCCGGGATTCTGGTACCAAATTTTGGGTAGATTATTGGCTGAGGAATAACCTAACCACCAAGGGAAGATGATAAAGAAAAGGAGGTGGGTTTTGGACTGGAGAAAAAGGATAGAAAAATAGGAGGAGAGTCCCACAAAAGTTATGAATTTAACTTTAAATGCACTCAGAGGCGGTTGCCACCACAAATCCACTCTCTGATACCTAAAGTGGGTAAGGACCTGGTCGAAGCTGACGGGAACCGCAGCTAAGACTTGGGCGGTTTGCCAGAGAAAGGCTTTAGTGTATTCCCTCTCAAGCATGCATATGCCTACTATGGGGAAGGGTGATGGTCTGACAAGACAAATAGTAACAGATTTATTGCGTATTAACGAGGGCATGAACCTAGGAAGAGTCAGGGAAGACAGGATCTTGCCTAACCGTTGTACCAGAGAAATGATGAATCAAAAAAAAAGTTTATTTAACAATTCAAAGGAAGTTGATAACTTTAACAAATATATATTTTCAATTTGGTTAACAATTTTGGGGTCGCAGACCTCAGAAAACATTAAACGTTTGCGCCAGGCAATTAACAATTTATTAGGTTTCAAACCTTTATAAAATCCTAGCAAGGATTTAAAATAGCGAAGATAAAAATTCAAAAATTAAAAACAATTAAGGTGATTAAAGTTTAACAATAAATAGAGTACAAGGTGTGTACTATAAGAAATTTCTGAGAAAACATTCTAGAGAAAGTAACCACTTCGAAAATAACAATAAGAAAAACATGAAGAATAAGATAGAAGTTCCTATAACTTCTTATATTTGTGCAGAATTACTTTTATTACAATTATACAAAAGAGGGCAGGTCACTTACTGTGAAACCTGAAGAGAAAGTCAAATGAAGTTTCTAGACTTCCTATGTTTAATTAGGAATCACGAGACTAATGGGGCAAGTTTCCCTTTCGTGAAACCTAGAAATAACTCACTCCTGAGTTGAAAGAATTGTATTCCCTGATTATAAGGGAGAAACAATGTAAGCTTGAACCGTGTATAAAACACGTGGTTATGCAGAAATTAATTAATGAGATATAAGCAAAGGTGGGAGGGCACGTCTTTAGAGTGACACCTCATTGCAATAGACCTTAAAGTAACAATTTTATTAACATGGTTTGTTAGTAGAAGGTTTAGGAAAGATCAATTGGGATTTAGGATAAATGTTCATGGCCTTATTTATGGTAATCGGACGATCGCGACGCGGTAGACATGTTGAACAAGCACTAGTTCTCACTATAGTTTGTTGAATGGATGAAAAGTTCACTGTAGTAACACGAAAGTTTATGGGAAAGAAAGTTATTGCAATGATGAAAAATAACTGGTTGCACTAGGTAGGCGAGAGTCTATTGCTTGAGAAAGTTGTGAATTATAATTAAATGCGCCATAGAACATTCCAACGGTGGAAGAAAATTTAGCTATTGCAGTAATTTATAAGGAAGATTCCTCATTTTAAATAGTATTCCCACAAGTGAGTGAAAAATACATGACGGCGAGACTTGTAGATAGAGTACAGGATCTGGAAGGTTCCAGAACGATCCTAATAGAAGAATGAAGCCAAAGTTAATCCAGCGGAGGAACTAGCTTGGCATTTTATAGACAGCGGGTATTAGATAATATCCCACGTGGTGAGAAGATTTCTCATTTAAATAGCTTAAGAAAAGCTACTTTTTATTAAGGTTGGCTTAGACAGACAAAAGCCCAACATAGCAAATCCCGCGAAGGATGATTTTTGCCCCAAATAAGTAATCTCACACAGCCTATAAAATGATCATTGAAGTATGTAGAATTAAAACCGATGAAGATGAGGTTAAAACCTTAAGTCTGTACTTATCTTGGTTGCATGTCGAAGGTGAAGTTCCCTTTGACGAATACTTAATGTGCCAACAAGGCGTAGAATGTAGAGAGTGCCTCTTGGTTTGAGGAGACTGGCTCTAGTTGAGCCTTGACTGACCGAGTCAACTGCCGACTTACAAGTGAGACCCACTCAGCGAAGCGCGGAGGGTCCAAGGAAAGGAAAAGAGTGGGGGTAGGAGACAAAAGGAAAACATATAAGCATGACCAATATTGTAAACTTAAATTCTCTTGAGGAAATGGTCTTCAAAGAGTTGATAGCAGGCGATACTAGCACAGCCTGGTGGGTGAAAGAGTAGACGAAGTTCTCTTGATCACGGAGATAATAGCTGGCGATGGCAACGAGAACTGGTGGCCAGATGGATGAGGAAGTCCTCTTGCACCAGGAATAATTGAGGAGCTTCTGAGATTCGCTGCTAGATGACGCTAGGTGGGTCATGGAAGATATATATCTAGAACAGACTCACAAAGAACATAAGAGACATGACCAACAAAGAGAAAATAGATGATCACTGTTGGTGTTTGATAAAAAAGGAAGAAATGAACAAGAAAAGAGCATTCAAATTTATATTCTCTTGTACCGTGTATTCCAAGAATACACCAATAACGTCGCTGTTCTGTCCCTTTATATGACAGCCATTATCAAATTACAGTATAATTTGGGTTTTGTGGGGGGTTAACGAAAATAAAACACACATGAGGTTAATTGCAGGTGAGGGATTGAAGAAACAAGACTAGAGAAAACCATAATCAGGATGGCTGCTGTCAGCGCCGTGATTCGAAATGCAGTTACGAATTTCTGGGATGGTACCCAAATTAAGACCACAGCAGGCTCCTATCAAATTCCTAGCCTGAATTAAAAAGTCAACCCTAGAACAGCCATCATACAGGTTATCAGAAACACCCCAAGTCCCTACAATGAATCAACAACTCAAAAAATATATCTTAAGGAGGTAAGGATATATTTCGCACCATTCGATTGTCATCACTATGGTAGATCAGTACAAGAATAAAACTCCAGAGCGTACATGATTACTTTCATAAAACTTTATTATTGCCATCATGTTTGCATTCCCATTCAAGGTTGTTACAAGACCAAGATTTGCATTTTCCCTGACTTAATATCCCATTCCCCTGACCACCAATACTTTATTCTGATCACCGTATGAACATATTTTAAAAATAAAAGCCGTCTAATTGATCAAACGATTGTTACTGATTTACATCTTCCAAATCCCACGACATAGGCTGATTATTTTCTTATTTTTTTAATACACATCCATGCTAACCTTTCTTCGTTTTTTTTTCAGCTACTGTATTACACGAGATTTGTAAGCTATTTCATACAAAAAAGAGTTTCTTTTCAGAGATTGTAAAAAAAGGCTTAAAGAAAGAATTTTAAGAATTAGCCCGTTTCAGATGCCGTGAGCACTTCAGAAGGCATGGAAAAATACTGGCTTCATCTGACTTTTTTAATAAATTAATCGGTTATACTAAAAAAAATAACATGGACAATTAACAAAAAAGAAATAAATAAAACAATGGATTCAAGGAACTTCCTTTGTCAGTACACTCAGTTCACAATGAAACTTCTTACATTCAAAAAGTTATTGCAATTGGTATAACTAATGACATAAAAACTATGACCTAATAGTCAAATAATATTATAGGTAAATAACGTACATGTCACTGATTCTTTCAAAATTATTGCTAAGGTAACAAAGAAATTCAAATTTAAAAAGGTCCCTGACTTTGCAGAAAATTTCCCAGACTTCCCTGACCAGATTTTTTCCCCCTGACTTTTTCCTGACCTGTAACAGTCCTGCCATTGCAGTGCGATGTGCTGACATCTGGCAAATATATTGTGACATACGATTATTTTCAAAGTTTTAAAGGGCTGTTTGTGGAAAACCAGGATGATAAATTCTCCGAAAAGAAAATCTGCCCTTTCCATTACCTAAAAATTGTAAGTGTCCAGGAATAAATAGGTCTTATGGTAACCCTTTCACATTTAAATGAAAACTGAAATCAATTTCAATATGGTCTCGTATACACTGTGTTGGCCGCTTACATGACAAAGCAAGTAGTATAAATTGAAATCGATGGGAACTTGTCATGGTGGTCAACCTGCAGTTATGTTGGCTACCTAATCTTGAAAAGCCAATACAAAATTTAAACTGCAGAGTGCACATTATCGCTTCTGTTGAAGGCTTGGTAACTTTACACATTACTTGGTAGCACTGCTAAAATTGAAAATTGGACCACCTCAGGGTGACCGCTGGTTGCCTAAAATTATTTTCCAGTGTTAAATTTAACCTTTTATTAACACATATACTTTTATAAGTATACTATTTAAGTTTATTTTCAAAAAATAAAACAAAATGTATGTACGGTAAATACTTTTAATTATTATAGAACGTAAAATACATAACACATAGTCTCTTACGACAATGTATATCTTTCACAAATTAAATACCTTACATGTTTCATTGATCACATTTCGAAATAATCACAATTATTTAGGTATAATATTTAATCACAGATATTTAGGCGACTTTGAATAGGTTTGAAGTTCTTATTTCTTCAAAGTTTTATTTTCATTTCCAGCTCATGTTGCTTTGTGAACAATTCTTCCTTTTCTTTATTTAATGCCATTAACACTTTATCCTTTCTCTTCTTCTCTCTCTTGTACTGACTCAACTGCTCTATTTCCGTTTCTCGTAGTTTGTGTTCTTCGATAGCGATTTTTTCCTTAGCCCTGGCCCCACAAGCGTTACGAACAATTCCATCATCAATGTTTATGGCATCTTATCCACCTGAATCCTGAATTCCATCCCATGCTCTTCTCATCGCTATGAGAGTTTGGTCGTAAATGTATTCCACTGAAAAAAATGGAAAAAAAACCTCCACAAAGGTGTTACCATGAGAAAATATGAGGATGATTTTTATGATCTGCCACACATCTTAATATTCTTCCAAGCCCTTGAACTGTTTAGAATAAAAATGAACCGGGCAAGATTTACTCCTATCAAACTGTTCAAGCTCAGTCTTGTTGACACGGTATATAAAACAACGAAACTGAAGTATGGTTCGATCTGACAAAAGCGCAGTCACATGGTTGGTGATCCATGCTTTGTGAAATTTTCTGTCATGTGGCTAGTGATTGCTCTCTTGCCCACGTTGCTCAAAGGAATCAGTTTTTTGCACAGGTTACAAAAAGAATGTTTTGCGTTCTTGGGAACAACTTCTAACCAAGGCTGAAAATCTGGGTACTTTGACGGTTGCACCTATTCTGGAATAAATTTCTGTAATCCCTCCATGATCTTCAAAAAATACTAAATACAAAAGTGTAAATTGTTGAGTGAATTTTATGTTACGTAAACCATTGTCGTTGCAGTATTTGTTTTATTACTCAGTATATCCAAAGAAATTCCATTTACCTGTATGTCTCTTCGCTCATCGCTTATTAAAAAAACGCTTTGGCAGTCTGCAAATGATTTACACACACAAGTCGACAGTACAGGAAGGATGCCTGGGACATAAGTAAACTCAATTCAGATTTTGCGCCATCTGTTCAGTGAATCACGTTACACCACAACTATACCTTATTCTATATAAGTTGAGAGTCAAATGACAACACGCCAGGGCCTCGAGAAGAGCTCATACCTCTTACCGACGTGAAGTTAAAGCCAGTTTACAATTGATACAGTGTCTGTAATATTTCAATCGAAGGTAGTGGGCTCGTATAGGGAAGAGCTCTACTTCGCGGCTCTGGCGTAGTGTTATTACACTCAACTTATATGGAAGAAGGTATAAACACCCGAGCCATATTTCTTTCACGCGAAGCTACTTCTTCTGACTTTGGATATCCTGAAAGGCGAACATCCGAAAAGAAGAAATGGCAGAACGGTCAAATTACGGTATTTAATCTTAACGGTAATTAATCTTGTATGGAAGATTAATTAATACTGCCAACGATGCATTATTATCAGGCCTAATCCTATGTCCAGACATTTTTATTTCGTTGTGCCAAATTTTTTCCCTGTGTTTTCTATGCAATTTAAATTCTCCGAGATTTCCAGAAAGTGGCCACCCTGCACTTGCTCAGCTCTTCACAAAAACAAATGATACAAATATTTTCCCTTAAAACAGAAGAAAAAAACACTTATCGTAAACTAAATCCCAGAGATATCACATATTTTTATAAATATTCTGCAGAGCTAGATCTTTTGTGGAATTTTAACATTAATATAATTACCTTTGATTAAATGTTCAAATATGTCGTTCATTATGTAACACTGGCAGAAAATATACAGTTCACGCCACGGTTTTTGGCTGGCGAGTCCTGATTGCACAGTCTGCTGGCCTCACGCATGTAAAATTGATACGAGAGTTTTCAGTTGCGTGGAAAGAAACTCTTGCATCAATTGCAACTGCCCGAGGCTCGCCACCTGTCCTCTGTACGACTGCGCAATCAGGACTCGCCGGCCAAAAACCGTGGCGTGAACTGTGCATATATGTAGATAGATATTATTAGTTCCTTTTGTATTGATGTTAGTTCAAATAAAACAACCTGATCTATTATCTACTAAATGCTATAAAATCAACTGAATCAGGTTTCCAAACAGACAACCTTCAAATTCCAGTGCACATACCTTACTCCCCCCTTTCTTCATTGTCCTATCATACATTCCCTCTAAATCAGTCTATGGAATGACCTAACTCGTATGATTCCTGCATAGGTTCCATCTTCTTGTTTGAATCCCATGACCCTCTTGCAAATGGATTATGAGAAGGAAGGAGAAACAATCAAATTTAAACCCCTGGAGCTTGGTAATTGAAAAAGTAATATTTATTTTGCATTACACAATGTAGTACAAGAAATACAATTACTGCATATTATAAAAAGAACCACAAAACTAAAACTGCATTCTCGCCCAGGTCTGTTCCATGCAACTTGCTGTTCAACTGGATCTAGTGGACAGATCTGTAAGAATACAAACATGAAGCTATTAATATAATAAATGAGGAATGTAACTAAACATGTAAGAATGCAGACTATGCTTATCAAGAAAATATACTGTAAATGGCCATTGCTCGGAGGGAGAGCAAAGGCAGTTAGGGCTGGATGTCACAGGTTGTGTCCCACATGTTTTGTACGTTCTAACTTTTAGCGTCCATCTAAGTGGTTTGTAGGCAAACTCTCAGTACAACACACAACCTAATAATAGTAGAAATTTCCTTGCTCGTTTGATGTGTCATCTTTTACAAAATACCTGATATAATGGTATTTGGGCCTTTATCATATAAAATCAGAGAGAAAAACATAACAGAAAGTTCTGATGCACAAAACAAGACTTCAACCTACAGTGCAATAATAAAAAAAAGTAATAACGGTGGGCACAAAAGTTAGAGTATATTGAAACGCAAGTCGTTTGTCCCTGGCGCATGGAATTACATGGCATCCTTGAAACATGAGTCAATTTCTGTGATATCAAGAGTAGCTGGTAACAGTTGAGGAGAAGAGAACTCTTGGAAAAATTTACTAAACTACTGATTCAAAATAGATTTCCCTTTTATATCATGACATAGAGTAAAATTCCAGCTGGGTTGGCCATTATCCGCGTGAATTATGCACAAGTACAGTAACGCCAACCCCACGCAAACGTTAGTAATTATTTTTGTAAAAGTTACATTTGCCTAGACCAATAATTAATAGGTGGCGGCCCTGTGTTAGTAACATATGCTCCCCTTTGTCTTTGTCCCAGGCGACAAGAAGTGGAACTACCTATGACGCAAGGACCTATTAATGATATCACAGAAGTGGAAGTTAGAAAAGCCAACTCTAAAATGAAGAACCATAAAGCAACCCATAAGAACGAAGGGTAAAGTTTATAAAACTGTCGTAAGACCAAACATGGGCTACTACAAAGGAACATGAGCAAAAGCTACATACCACTAAAACGCATATGTCACGTTGGGCAGGTGGAGTTACTCTCAAAGATAAAATCCGTAATGAACATGTGCGAGGCAGTTTCAAAGTAGCGCCTATAACTGAGAAACTTTTAGAGTCCAGGCAAAGGTGGTGTGACCATATTATGCGAAGACCGGAAAATCATGTAGTGAAGAAGTGCCTTTTCATGGCTACACAAAAGAGAGGGACCGGCAGACCTCAAACAACATGGATGATGAATGTCCAAAGGGACATGAGAGTATTGCTGCTGATGTTTTACAACGAAATTATGGCGCCTCAGGATTAAGAAAGCCGACCCAGCGTAACAGGAAAAGGCGAAGAGGAAGAAGGAGAAGAAGAAGAGTGGAAGTAGTCTCTCTAGACCAATAATTACTAGATAGCGTGGCTCGCAAGCACATGACCGACTTCATGTGGTGTTGTATTTTATATCTTACATGTCGGCAACACAATGTGTCCACCCAAGAAATGTTGAATCAAGCTCACGCGCTTGATGAACATGGCAGTAGTCGTTCAATGAGCAAGAGGTAAACGCACATATTTACGTAATTTAACATATATTTCCATCGCACTTGTGATAATGGACCGTAATTTCAATCGTAACTGTTCCCTAGAAAGCTATGAAAATTACGCAATATGAGGCAGTGCAACCCATGCGCATCTTCTGCCCCGCCCTCTGCAATCAATAAATTTCGTCCATACAGTCGTCTAACCTAGTAGCGACCAATGGTTTTACCCCACCCAACTTTAGTACAAAGAGCAATTTTCGTCTAACCCGGCCACAGGGCAGTGTGGTAAAGTTGGCAGTATTGCCTACTCAAGCCTTATCCAACATGGCAACCTGTTATATCGTCAGTTTATTACTGGAAAGTTAAAATGTTCATACCTACCTGATTGAATTGTGAATGTGGTGTTTCCTAAAAGCAGTTAACTTTTTTATGGTTAATGGTAACAGTTCATGAGTGGGGAACGAGCTACAAAACTACTTAAATTAGCCAAAATACCTTTTGTAGTAATAATAACAATAATAATGTTAATGGTTTTACGTCCATTTTAACTATGACTTTTAGAGACGCCGGGGTGCCGGAATTTAGCCCCGAAGGGGATCTTTTACGTGCCAGTAAATCTTCCGACACGGCTCCCTCGCATTTGCGCACCCACAAATTCCAACTGACTGCGCCAGGATACGAATTGCAACCTTGGACCCAGTAAGCAAGAACGTTACCCCTGAGCCAGGCAGCCAGTTTCTTTTTGTAATATATATTTTTTTATTAATCTCATGTAAGGTAACTGTACCGGTTTTCGTCACTGAGCCAGTTGTCGTCACTCTCGCATATAAGTACAAAAATTAAGCGTGTCAACGGGTCTTTATCAATGCACGAAGTCTTACGAGATTCGACATATCTTCGTTGCCGATAAGGAGCAACTTAGCGAAATCATGCATGCGATGTAATAGGTGATTCCCAGCGCCCATCATCTCGTGGGAATTGAGCTGTCTTGACGCGGCGTATTGCTTCTTGCATGTGCTAAGCGAGTTAATTATGTGCAATAACGATTCTAATGGGTTGAGGGGGTCTCCGCCCAATCAATACAATTTATTATTGGCAATTAACAATTTATTGCCTCTGGGGACATGTTTCGGGCCTCATGGGCCCTTCTTCAGCCGCAAAGATTATGTACATATTCACATCCATCATATTAATTAGACACAAATCATGCATGTTTTGAGAAAAACATTAAAAGTAACACTCTGAATGCTAATTCTTAAATATCATCTTAACCCTATTATAAAAAACAAAAACAAGTACAGCTAGAAGTGACACATGTGGTCTTAGTGACCTTCTTAATGTTTTGATCTGGTATGATGCCCTATTCAAAGTGCTATTAAAATATTTATTCAAAATGTTTAAAAATATTTGGAGATAATTAGAAGATGACCAATGGGCTTATTGGCTCTCCATTGTAATTCGGCGTCCTATTTTTTCAGCCAATCTTCATGTTTTGGCTTGAGAGTATATTTTGAACCAAAGCTGGACCGTTGTCTTTCCGGCCTTTTTCTTTAATGCTGGATTGGGTAGAGACATTACAACCTTGTGATGAAACGTCAATCGGAACCTATGAAGGGGTGAACCAGCCAAAGGGTATGTCTGCTGTCCTAACTATAAAGAGATGTTTCGGGCCTCATGGGCCCTTCTTTAGCCGCAAAGATTATGTACATATTCACATCCATCATATTAATTAGACACAAATCATGCATATTTTGAGAAAAACATTAAAAGTAACACTCTAAAAGACCACACTAAGACCACATGTGTCACTTCTAGCTGTACTTGTTTTTGTTTTTTATAATATGGTTAAGATGATATTTAAGAATTAGCTTTTAGAGTGTTACTTTTCATGTCCCCAGAGGCAATAAATTATTATCTCTTTATAGTTTGGACAGCAGACATACCCTTTGGCTGGTTCACCCCTTCATAGGTTCCGATTGACGTTTCATCACAAGGTTGTAATGTCTCTACCCAATCCAGCATTAAAGAAAAAGGCCGGAAAGACAACGGTCCAGCTTTGGTTCAAAATATACTCTCAAGCCAAAACATGAAGATTGGCTGAAAAATAGGACGCCGAATTACAATGGAGAGCCAATAAGCCCATTGGTCATCTTCTAATTATCTCCAAATATTTTTAAACATTTTGAATAAATATTTTAATAGCACTTTGAATAGGGCATCATACCAGATCAAAACATTAAGAAGGTCACTAAGACCACATGTGTCACTTCTAGCTGTACTTGTTTTTGTTTTTTATAATATGGTTAAGATGATATTTAAGAATTAGCTTTTAGAGTGTTACTTTTAATGTATTTCTCAAAATATGCATGATTTGTGTCTAATTAATATGATGGATGTGAATATGTACATAATCTTTGCGGCTGAAGAAGGGCCCATGAGGCCCGAAACATGTCCCCAGAGGTAATAAATTGTTAATTGCCAATAATAAATTGTATTGATTGGGCGGAGACCCCCTCAACCCATTAGAATCGTTATTGTACACATCAATACGGACCTTGTGAAATGGATAATCCTCCAATTAATCTTTAATTATGTGCATACGTGTTACATTCTGACATTTTAAAATGTTACAAGTGTGTAATATACCGGTAGTTGGTAATTGTTCCTGTAACATATGCGATTTGCTATTTCGTGCTCACGTTCCTAGTTTGGTTAGAAATGCTGGTGATGAACACTGGATTTAAAAACACGCACTTTACCAATGCTCGTCATTTGTGACGAAAACTGGCACATTGTCACATCTCCTTGTAAGACCTAACTAACAGTGGCAATATACTTATAGTTCTGAAACACCCTGCATTAATTAAATTGTTGTTTGATCATCGTGTCCAATAGTAGTCATAGCTGACGAACACTAGTGCACGATATTGTTAAAGTTTGCGTTAACATTTCAGAACCAATAAACATTTACAGTGTGCTGTTATTATGTAGCACTGTCTCTTTGACAGCCGTAGACCTACGCTGGCTGCGTGGCTCAGTGGTTACGATCTCGCCTGCTGTTGCAGGATCGAATCCGGGCGCAGTCATCTGGAATTTGAGGGTGCGCAAATGCGAGAGAGCCGTGTCAGAAGACTTATTGGCACGTTATAGATCCCCCTTCGAGGCAAACATCCAGCACCCCGGGGTCTCTAAAAGCCGCAGTAGTTAAAAGGGACGTAAAAATCATTATTATTATCAGTAGGTCTAGGCCTAGAGTTTTCAGGTGAGCTAAAGGGGATTCTTTTTAAGTTGAGATGAAAAATATATTCTAAGACTAAATCCTTGCTTTCCAGTAATATCTCGAAATGCACATTTCTCAATTAGCCTACGATATTCAGCAAATGGAAGCTGCAATTAAGGTCGTTGAGAAGGATGGCATGAGAATTACAATGGCCGCGGAGAGGAATGGTGTTCCGAGTAAACGCCCTCTCGGACAAAATTAAAAGAAAAACTAGAGAGAGAGGAAGATGGGGCCAAGTTCCTTTTTAACAAAGGGTGTTAGAGCTCGAGCCAGCCGGGAAGGCGGTGCGCAGAACACAACGCTAACAATGTCATACCTCACTTCCATCCCACCAATCACAGTCAGTCTGTCTTGAGAATCTGAGCTAGTGTGTTGTTAGGAAAGCTAAGTGTAACGCAGCATGAAAGAAAAAAGGAAGATTGTAGTTTTACGTGACCGTGAATCTTGTGATTAAGGGCCACGGGACCTCCTTTTTACGTGGAATCCGAACCACAGGACATGGCATTTCACTTCGAAAATCTCACATGCATTGACCGGGAATCGAACCCGGACCGCCTTGGTGAGAGGCATACAGCTGGACCGCTGAGCCACCATGCCCCTGCAGCGTGAAAGAGACAGGCTCGTTGAGGTAAGTGACGGTGTCGTCATACCGCAGGAACTCATGGCAGCAGCCTGCGGTGTGGGAACTCCGACATGATGGACCTGTTGCAACAGTGGAAATGTATTTCTTTCTCTCTCTGCACAAATCCCACAGAGCCGGCCGCCTTCCAGGCTGACGCGAGCTCTAGTTCAATGGGAAAATCGAGGTTCCCGGTAAAAAAATAGAAAAGGACAATTTGCAAAATAGCGTCCAGTGCCTCACAAAAGAATTGGAGAGGGACTCTCCTTTCAAAGATGGGCGGCCAGGGAGGAAATGGTGTGAATCTTTCCTAAAAAGAAATCCAAGCCTGTCTTTACGAATCCCTCAAAATTTGACAGTAAACCGTGCTGCAATATCACAGAACATCAAATGGAAACCTACTGTTATTTGAAGGAAAATCTTGTCAGACCCTCGGAGATTGTTCAACGCAGACGTTACGTTATGCCATGGTCTGGTCTCACGTTTCAAGTGACTACGCCTCCCATCCCCCGGTAAAAAAAAGATCACGGCATAACAGCCCGGAAAATGACCATTCACGCTTGAACGCCGGTCGGGGAAGCCCACATCAATACATGTTCTTGTGGTTATATTGTTCGCATTTCAATTATTATTAATATTGCACTTTAAATTAATACAAAAATAACTTATAAATGTGTTTAGAGCAGAATTAATATATTTTCATGCCCGTATGTCTTCTACCCACCATTCCCGCTTCAGTCTTTATTTTTCCTTTAATATATATTTTTTTTAAATTAAAAAACATAATTATTGGTAATGTTTTATTCATAAATGTTAGCCTGCAAGTCGATAAATCGGTGTCATATTGAACCCGCTGAGCTATGGTTCATGTGATATTTTTTGTGACGGAATAATTATTATGGGATGTAGTACTTTTGAACATACCCAGAATACCACGTGGTGCAGAGAGCTCATGCTATAGCCTTTGAAGTAGCGCTCAATTGCATTTTTGACTTTGGAGGTCTTGTTAATCACTTTTATCCTTTCATAAGACTCAGAATATTCTAATTCGTCATTCTGTATTATTGAATCATTTTGGTGAATGATTATTACGTTTTTGGTAAGGTATAACACTTGCAGATACGCAAGGAGCTATGAAAGTAGTCGCTCAATGACTTCGTTTTGGCGACCTACTTCCGAGTGAAAGTCAGTGACGACACTACATCTGGAGATCTGACGCCAGACAGGCGTGTTTCGAGTATCCGTCCGTCGCAACGTGGACATTATAAATATTTTTGTGCTCAAGTGAGCATCCGACTGCATCGTGTGTTGAAAATAACTATACTAACTTTGTCACACATTGTGGACATATTATTGTTCTACGAAAGGCCATATTAGGCAATATTTTCTACAAACTGTAATTGGTGCCATACGCCAGATATTTTTCCCTCGTGTAAGTGGAAGGGCAAAGTGCCACGCCGAAAATATAAGAGTTATCGTCTGATAATTGTGCCAAGACGACGTGATTATTACTGCCAACGATCACAACATTATTGCTACGGAAATTCTGAATTGAAAATATCAATTTTATCGCGGATGCCACGTGATTGATAAAACGTGATACAATTGCACGTGCTAACAAACAAAGCATCGCATCGTGTTGAATCTTGAGGATCAACAGGCTGAAAACTACAAAATACTGTGGAGAACACTATTATTTGCATCGTCCACAATAATCACGCCAAAACACCGAGAGGAACGAGATATTTCGACATTTTCGACATCATGCAAGACATTGAACTTTTCCACGCCATGGTGAAGAAGACGATTATGGGCTAATACCATTCCGGTATGAGGGAGACGTCGTGATGGAGACCACCAGCTTGATGGAACGTCAGGATGCCGAGGACGCAGACGAAGGAACGTGGATGCCGACTTCCAGGCACATTCCAGACCTTTTTGGGAGACCATCATCCGGAGGCGAACGAACCCTGGTTGCTTGGGAGGTCCAGATTGGTGAATCCGTGGAGGACAGGACCATGCTGGAGAGCCAAGCAGAGTTTTTCGCGACCCTGGTCGATGAATATCTGAGCCGATGTGAGAGCTACCAAAAGTCGTGAGTTTGGGCACCCTTTCTTTTGTAATAGTCCGCGGTGGTATATTTAGATATCGTAGTTTTTTTTGTGAATCAACCGCACTTATGTGTCAGCCATTTGCTAGGTAGGGTTGTAATTAGTATAATTGTTGTTTATTTCAGTCATTGTGAGTCACCCTGTGGGGTAGACCAGTTTTGGTTAACCCTGGTGCCGTCCTGATGGACGTCGTACCACGTTATAGCCGACCCACTGCCAAACATGACTGTAATCATTTGCAGCTATTTTGCTCAGCCATGTGTAGGATATTTATCCGTGGTTTCATTCAGATGTCATCGTCACTTTATTTAACTGCAATCTTTGCAACCAGTCTGTTGAGACTTATGACCTCGTTAGATAGGTCGTATCGTTAGGAAACCAACTGTAGTTTCCAGTTTTATAAAAATATGCTGTATTTTCATTTTTGAAAGCGCTCAGAAGCCAATTTATAGTCAAATACTGACAGATTTATTATTTTGGAGAAAGTGTAGATGTCAAGCATCGAACTAAGTGCACTATCGCATCATTATGCAGGTCTAGAGTTGCAGATCTGTGCCAGATTTATCAATTTGTTACCACTTTGTTTCTGTCATGAGGACACAGGTGTTAATGTTATACTGAGAACTTAATAAGTGTTATATCTTTGATGAGCAAAGAAGCTCGTGAGACATGCTGTTATGTCTGTGATTTACTATTCTTTGAAATGAAGGACTGCGATACTTTATTGTACAGTTAAATTGTAACGTGTTTAGCACACGGATTCTATAAGGTTTTTGAACCAAGCATATGCTAAGAATGACAAGGCCAAATATTACGGTATTATATAATGTTAAAACTAGCCGGCCTTGCCTGTTGAAAAATGTGGTCAGTGAAGGACTGCAATTTGTGAAGTTGTCACCAATAAACTGGTTTGTTGACCCAGTAACCTTGAAAACAAATGCTTGAAAGCGAGACAGAACTACGATAACATAGGACAGAATGTTGATTTCATTCATCTCTTTCTTTCAATGCAGCTATTGCTCATGAAACCCAGTGTTTCTTACTGTATTTTTGTTCATTTGTTTTTCTTGGATTTTCATTCTGTTAGTTAGATATTTTGCTGCGAGGAATGTCATTTCGACATGTCCAGGGTTGTCAGGTTTCTTTATGCATTGTTGGCGATCCTCTTGAGAGAGGCAAATTATAATGAAGGCAATTTGGTTATTAAATGCGAGGTTTTTGCCGCAGGTAACCCATGATATTATGTGCCTTGAGTGAGTAAGACGTGCCATTGTTGTAAGTCGCGCATCTGTTGTTGTTATGAGGCATTATTATGAGAGTTGTTGAAAGCGAGGTATTTACCGCTGATAACTCGTGTTATTGTGAGTCCGAGCCGAGTTTGCTCGTTGAGTTTTCCGACTATTGAGTCGATGTTTTGTTGCGGGAGAATGATCTTTAGAAGACTACTCCTTGTCAGGCCTTTGTCAGAATACGCCATAAACCTACGGAAGGAACATAAACCGACATAATAAACATCATCCGCATAATTGTTTTAAACAAGATCTAACTAACATATTGTTTCCATTTAAACTTTGACATTTTTACATTTGAACCTGCTGACATGGCCGTGCAGATGAAGGGATTTCCTTTATTGGAAACGACGAAGACTGTAGACATTTTTGTTGTGACCTGGCGCACACATGAACCATTAGTTCATAGTGTGTGGAGCGCAGGCCATGTGATTGTCAGACGTGGTTTTAACTACGCTATCACCGACATTACTATCAAGCTAGATGACAATGGTTTACAAAGAGTTAACCATGGGGCAGGAAGGCATTATAATAAAAACTGTGTTGTACTATAATTATTGATGTCATGAAACTGTATTTTTCCCCATGTTACCTTTATTGCGTGCTATTTAGCACATGATTGTTGATTAGATTAATTGTTTTTAAATGGCTGTTCACTTAGCTTTGTATTGTAACTGTTTTGCTATTACGGACGTCACCGCCGTAACTTTGAATGTTAACTGATAGGACTTAGCTAGAAAAGTTAAATGTAAATGTGGAAATGGTACCACCATAACTTAGCTTTGCTTTGCTCCTTCACTTAAATGTAACTTCATATTAGCTTGATCATGTAACTTGTATTAGGGATTTTGCGTCGTGCCATTTATCCAGCGTTGTTGCTGTTGCTTACTTATTGTGTATTAGATCTTTCGCGAGGGTTAATGTAACTTCATTGTTAGGGACTTGAACTTTTATTATCATTAACTTTTAGCTTGCGGATTAGCCGAATATAACCCTCCGAACTAGGATAGGGGTTTGTGGAAATCTACAATAAATTTTCACGGTGTTTTACATAAGCCTGGATGTTTAATTTCACAGTCTAGTTTTTGAGGTGAACCTTTCCTTAGGCCGTCTTTGACCATCGCAACCATGTACCACGCTCCCCGTGGACTATAGAACCTCGTGCCGCATTGGCCTATTGTTAGGAAGTTCACCTGATCCTCACGGCAAACTTTTAAAGGTCCGACGGGGGAGATGTTAGGAGAGTCATCGCGGTTGTTGGCTATCCCGACAGCTTTACCGGAGGACTTCTGAAGGTCACTCACAAATATGTGCCGTTGCCACCCGGCTGACGGTCACAATATGCAACAATTGACAGAAATGCATTATAAACAACAGACAAGGAAAACTAACACTGCGACGGCTATTGGTGCAAACGGGTGACGAATATAGGAAATATCCAAATACATCGTGCCAAGGACTAGGGCGAAAACACACTTTAAAAAAATAAAAAAGGTAATTTTCCAAAAAAGAATATTTTTGATTTTGAGAGTTTCCTAGTGTTTGAGGTTAGGTACAGTGCTTTTGTTTATTAAATTTTCCAAAATGTATAAGGTGTATATATTTTCTTGACTAAATCTGTCTTAACATGACGACCATTGGTGCATTTACGGTATGTGTGAACGTATTAGACTGTTGGTGGTTCGAATCCAACTGTGGGCAGTCCTGCAGATGGTTTTCCGTGGTTTCCCATTTTCACACTATGCACCTGCTAGGGCTGTAACTTAATACAGGCCACGGCCACATCCTTCCGCATCTAGCCATCTTCTGCCCCATTGTCACCATACGACCGATCTCTGTCGGTGCGACGTACAGTAAATCAAACTGTACCTAGGCTAATAATAATTTTAATAAGATTATTCCCCACCCCCCATCTCTGATACACCTTTGGCTTCTGGGAAGGATGTAATACGTCGAGGATAGTAGCAAACATATGTTCCTGCAACGGAAGAAATTAAAAATTGTATACACATACTCTTGCCGCATCATTGTACGAAGAACGTGTTGTGACCCGTCAACTTTATTCTGTGAACTCGAACGATGTTCAGTACGCAGTTTGTATAATCTGAGGAGATGTGTGCATCGAATCATCGCACAAACACAGATTGTGGCTGTCTCCACATTACAGATACAGTTTGAAGGGGTTATATGCTCAAACTATACAGCAGTGCATAGCAAACACAGCACGAGCCGGTACCGCCTAGCACAATGCTCGAACACAACCTTCTTAAGGTTTCTGGGCTCATAAGAGCAAGCCGATAGGTCACGGCGTGCACAAAAGTTAGAACTCTGACGTCATCTGTTCGAGCAGCTCGAGCCGAGCTCAAGCACATCACTATCTATAACCCACCCGCCATCCCAAATTATAACATGATTTATATAGTAAAAATTCCAGCTGTTTCTGCCATTATCAGGGTTACAACAGTATTGCCAACCCCATCCATACGGTACTAATTGTATAGTTGGTCTTCCGTCCAGATAAATGTTCTGTCAACCGTGCCCAGCTAGCTTCTTGCGACCATTCTAACCTTCGTTTTGTCCAATCCAATGGTTTTTGACAATGGTTACAGCTTAATGCGCCCAGATTCTAGCTTCCAGCCGCAGACGAATGGGTTTTGCCTAGTGGTGGCGTATTTTATATCTTCTGTAGGCAGTTTGTATATTCTGGGGAGACATGTGCATCGAATCATCGCACAAACACAGATTGTGGCTGTCTCCACATTACAGACACAGTTTGAAGGGGTTATAACGTATGCACAAACTATACAGCAGTGCACAGCAAACACAGGACGTGCTGGTACCGCCTAGCACAATGCTCGAACACAGCCATCTCGAGGTTTCTGGGCTCATAAGAGCACGCCGATAGATCACGGCGCGCACAAAAGTTCCAACTCTGATGTCATCTTTTCGAGCAGCTCGAGCCGAGCTCAAGCACATCACCATCTATAACCCACCCGCCATCCCATTGACTTATATAGTAAAAATTCCAGCTGTGTCTGCCATTATCAGCGTTACAACCGTATTGCCAACCCCATGAATACGGTACCAATTGTATAGGTGGTCTTTCGTCCAGATCAATGTTCTTTTTTTTCAACCATGTCCCGCAAGCTTCCCTCGACCATTCTAACCTTCGTTTAGTCTAATGCAATGGTTTTTGACAATGGTTACAGTCGAACATGTCCAGTTCAATGGTTGCAGCCTAATGAGCCCAGATTCTGGTTTCCAGCCGCAGACGAATGGGTTTTTGCCTAGTGGTGGTGTATTTTATATCTTACAAGTTGGGCACACTGCCGAAACATCAATGTCTCGTCATGTGTTGCTCAGCTGGAGTGAGCAACATGGCTGCCATAGTTTAAATTTAACGAGAATGAAACATATATAATTACGTAATTTAGCACATATTTCCAGTATATTAGTCATAATGAATGGCAATTTCAATAGGTATTGTCCCCTGGAAACCCTGAAAAGGTAGGAAAATCATATATTATCATTCACCATCTAACTGAAACTGTTCAAGTCAGGTTCCTGTGTCTTGCACTGGAAATCAAACTATTTATTGGGTGTTGCTAACAAAATGACTTAGGCTGATAATTGAAATGCACCACCAAAATCTTCTTTTTTTCAGGTTATAATTTAGGATGTCTCAATAATTGGGAATATAGGCCTATTGTGTTGACAGACTGAAAATTCGCAATATCAATACTGCCAACCGGACACTAACAATTTGGGGAGTCATGCTGCAGTGATCAATTGCCTCTCAGCAAGGCAATTCCCGGGCAACGCCTATTCTCAAATGTTATATTGTATCTTAACAAGTAAAACACTTTACTGGTGATTTTTGCGTATGCACATTTTCAGTACGGTACCTCGGCTTAATAACATACGCTGTATACACAAGGAATGAGGCAAAAATTAAGGTTTGATAAAACGAATATTAAAAAAAATCCCTTTGGAAAAGTGAATAAAATAACGGCAAATTGTATTCATAAATAAAACTTACAGGCTGTTTCGTATAAATCTTCTCCTCTGAAACTCTAGTTAGTTGGTTATTGGGATTTCAATGGACTGAACTATGATGTCATCTGCCCCCTAAGCTCTTACCTCGGCTCTTCTGCGTCCGTCTGAAAAGAAAGGAAATATTGTAAACACACTCCCTAATGAATAATATAAGCGTTCCGTACAAATTGGAAAGCATAACTTTTACTTACTTTTGATTATAAATAATATTCAACTCCAGCCTTCATTTCCTTCCGCAATGGCGGTCTGACCGCGGCATTTCAACAAATCTTTGACTCGAACGGTCACGTGATGTTTGTCACGTACACGCAGCGGAAAGGAACTGTAAAATACACATGGAACGGGTATATTAGGTGGCCAATCACAAATCAAGGCAATGAGTTTCTTCTGACCAATCAGGTGAAGTATCATTACTGTCTGCAGACCACTGCCGGCTGGATCGCAACACTCCTGGTTGCTTAATCAAACTGCCTGCCCATTCGACGATTACAGCATTGGTTTGAGCGTACAACCTCGTTTCCAAATTAAGGCGCTAGGAAGCAGCACCAAGGCTCCGTGGCAGACATAAGTTTTGTATTGATGTTAATGGCGAAGTTGAGTTCAGAATGTATTCTGAATGATTTTATAATGCTGTACTGCTGCGTGCCCTTTTGTAAATCAGAACAGGGCAAGTAAGAATACCGGGGAATCTCATTTCATGACATACCATCGGACAATTCACTGCGTGGGATGTGGTTACGTGCAATTTCCAGAGAAGGTGACGCAGGGGAAGCAAATAAACAAATAAATAAATAAATACATACCGGTACATGAATGAATGATTGAGTAAATACGTGAGTAAATAAATAAGTAAGTAAATAAATATGTAAGTAAGTAAATATGTAAGTAGTAAATAAATAATTTAAGAAATATGTAAGTGAATAAATAAGCAAATAAATAAGTAAATAAATAAGTAAACAAATAAATAAGAAAATAAATAATTAAATAAATAAGTAAACAAATAAGTAAATAAATAAGTAAATAAATAAGTAAACAAATAAATAAGAAAATACATAATTAAATAAATAAATGTGTAAGTAAATAAGTAAATAAATAAGTGAATAAATAAGCAAATAAATAAGTAAACAAATAAATAAGAAAATAATTAATTAAATAAATAAGTAAACAAATAAATGCATGCCGGGTACAGTTGTAACTAAATAAATATGTAAATAAATAAGTGAATAAATAAGCAAATAAATAAGTAAATAAATAAATAAGTAAATCAATAGATAAGAAAATAAATAAGTTAATAAATAATTAAATAGATAAATACGTAAGTAAATAAAGAAATAAATAAAAAATAAGTAAATAAATAATTAAATAAATACATATGCAAGTAAATGAGTAAATAAATATATACGTGAATAAATAAATAAGTAAATAAATAAGTAAACAAATAAATAAGAAAATAAATAATTTAATACATAAATATGTAAGTAAATAAACAATTAAGTAAGTAAATAAGTAAGCAAATAAATAAGAAAATACATAATTAAATAAATAAACATATAAGTAAATAAACAAATAAGTAAATAAATACGTAAATAAATACATAAATAAATAAGCAAATAAATAAGTAAATAAATAAGAAAATAAATAAATAAATTTGAAAGTAAATAAATAAGTAAAAAATAAACAATCTGTCCAAAAAATCTGTAAAAATGTATAATACAGCCAGCACAATAAGACGGGTTATCAGACAAATTCACCTCACACCCAAGTACATGGGGCTACATGACCACGATGTCGCAAAGCCCCTAAATAAATCATCATCCCATTTTTCGGGGGCCGGAGGCATTTCTTTTCCCTGTCTTTTATTGTCCTTATTCTTTTCTTTTCATCTCGCCAAGTATGTAAGTTAGATTTAAGTCAGTTAGAAGTAGTTATATTTTTATTATCGGCTGCATAATTACGGGAAAATGAGCTAGACATTTTGCCCCTTAAAAACAATCGCCTCCACATGTACAGTATTTTTGCTTTCCTTTATACTGAAAATTTGCCCGTAAGTATGTGTCTGAACACTTTTAGATGTTAGAATAACAAAGGAACTAACTTAGTGTAATGTTTTCACGTCCGTCAATCTCGATATTAAGCCTCCAAACATAACAATACTTCGTTTCAGGTATCTTCCCCTTTAAAAAGCCGCGGCAATCTCAGTGCCTTGGTGCTGCACCTAGCGGTGAATTAATGCATATATCTTGTACGCCTGTGAGTGTCGAATGGGCAGGCAGTTTAAAGCAACCAGGAGTGTTGCGATCCAGCCGGCAGTGCTGCAGACGTATGTCTCATTCGGTTCTCAGCTTGCGCAGCGTACAGTTGGGCGAGCTTTAGGTCCTGCTTACTCGTCTTCGAGTCGGTCGTGCGTGTGTGTGTGGTTTAGGTGATTTGATTTTGTGTCATTTTCACTGAGTGTATAGTGCATTGAACGGTAAGTGTGATGGGCTCTACAAGTGATGGGACGGATTCTGGCCGCCCGCCGGACTGTGTGCAACTGATTGAATATGACCCCCCAGTATCAATGGAGGGCATGGTACTGGTCCCTGCGGACGGCATTGTACCGCCCGAGACATCAACAGCGACCAATATTCAGACTTCACAGAACACTGAGGTTACTGCTCGCCAGCCTATGTCATACTACCCCCATCATACGGGGCCATACAGTGTATTTGTGCAAGGACAAGGGGATCAGAGACTCGGAAATTTACACCCCATGGCTTTGGGACGCATCTTTTTTGAACAGAAAATTCCTGGCATTCAATCCATTCAAAGAAAAGGACGTAACAGGGTGCAGGTGGTATTTGACACACGCCTGCATGCCAACTCCTTTTTACGACACCCCATTCTCCAAGCTAAACAGTTAGATGCATTTATTCCGTCTGCTAACATACAGCGTGTGGGGCTTATACGGGGCGTGGATACTGCCCTAACGGAAGCTGAAATCTTACAATACTTACAATCCCCCGTCCCGATCGTTCGTATTCAACGGTTTTACCGAAAAAAGGATAATAATGGCGTCATGGATCGTATCCCTACTGGAACAGTTAAAATCCACTTTGAAGCCCAACGTTTACCCGAGTTTGTTTCCATCTTTAATGTCCTGCTTGAAGTGCAATTATTTATATTCTCTCCAACTCAATGTGTGAAGTGCCTTCGCTTTGGACACATCCAGCAACATTGCCTTGCGCGAACCCCTAGATGTGGTCGCTGCGCAGGTCTCCATGATACGACTGGCTGTCAGTCTGTTGACTTAAAATGTGCCAATTGTGACAGTAATCATCTTGCGACATCATTGACTTGTCCGGAACGGCTTAAACAGGAAGCAATAAATAAACAAATGTGTACGGAGAATAAATCCTATCACGAAGTGATTAACAGTATGAGACACCCCCCCCCCTTTCCAGCCTCAAAATTTGCCACAACAGTTCCCCCCACTCACTCAATTCCCTCAGCCACCTCCCATACAACCACCCCGTAAACGTAAATTCACGGAGATGATCGTTCGTTCGCCCAAAACATATCAACCATTGGGATATGATAGGCAGGCGTATAATGCCCTCATTTCGTCTCCCATGGCCAGCCGGATAACGCCCAGTGCGCCGCCTAGCCTTGTTGCGCCATCAACTTCCTTCCCTTCAGGCAGTAGAATAATGTCTGCGAATGATGGATATACCTCAATCTGTGAAGATTTCCATGCCCTCATACAGCTATTGGGTAACAATGCTCAGTGGAGTTCCAAGTTACAGGCCTTACGTGCCAAGGTATTACCGTTATTACCGCCTCCAGTGACTCCCATAACGATGGGGTCCATATTAGCTCGTCCCACGCCGGAAGAACTGAACTGACCTGAGCTTCTCGGTGTAAAACATTCGTGAATCAGATTGTTCGATCTTTTCCCAATCCTCCTTCCTCAAATTATCATTATCACAACCCGGTTCATAGTCGTCCTCGTTGAATTAATTCCCTGTATTATCCTGAATGTTATTGCTCCAGTGGAATTGTAGAAGTATCTTAAATAAAAAACATGAATTGCTGCAGTTAATTCACGAATATGATCCGGACATCACATTCCTACAAGAAACATGGCTTCGGTCCTCGTATAAATTTCAGATTGCTAATTATCAGGTGGAACGTCAGGATGGACCCGGATATCGAGGTATCATGACGTTATTCAAAAATAATTTACGGTACACCCCCCTTTCTACTGATTATTACATGCCTCACACTCATCATCAAACGTTCCTTGTTCAAGATCTCCATATAAGCCATATTTACTGTCCTCCTGGTATACAAGGCTCACGTAGACAATGGTATTTATATTTTCAGTTTATAAAGACATTTTCTAAACATCTTACATTGGGGGATTTTAATGCCCACCACCCCTTGTGGGGCAGTGGTCGAGTTAACCCGAAAGGACGGCACATCATTGCGGCTCTTCAGGAATTACACCTACATTTATTAAATGATGGGTCACCCACCCGCCTTACCCCACCGAATAGTCCACAAAGTGCGGTGGATTTAAGTATCACTACTGTAGATATAGCCCATAAGTTGTCATGGCAGACTGTGAAGGACACGTATCAATGTGATCATTATCCAATTATAATGGAATATGATGTCTCGAGTAATCGACTTATCTCGCAGAACGTCTTTCAAGTTAAGAGGAATTTTCGGTATTTTGATTATGATTTGTTTAAACACTTTTTAGAGGACAGGCTCTCGCGGCCATTACAAAAGTATGATAACGGTTATAACTTTTTACTAAATAATATCCGTGATTATTTTAATACATATCACCCTTATATTACAAAATCATGTCCTCCGAATAATCGTTCTGCCTTACCCTCATGGTGGGATCAAGAACGTAAACACTTAGTACGACGTCGCAAAGCGAGTTTAAAAGCTTTTCGGCACTATGGTACTTCCGTCTCCTATTTGAGATACAAGAGTCTCACCGCTCAACTCCAACGTGTCTTTAATCATAAACGACGCGAAGCGTGGAAATTATACATTACCCAATTAAGTAGTAATACGTCCCTAAATAGTATTTGGTCAGCGATTAAACATTTTACGAATACCATTCCTCGACCCTCTCCCTCTCAACTTTCGGCGCAAGGATACCATGACTTGTATCATACTTGGACACCCGACATTGTTATTCGTATGCCTACATCATGTGCCCCTGGTTCGCTGGACCGTTTTTCCAGTTTAATGCAGCCTATTATGCGTAGCGAATTTTTACAAACATTCAGACACAAAAAATCAACAAGCCCAGGAATTGACGAAGTGACTTATACCATGATCGCTAGATTTCCCGTAAATGCTCAGGACATCATCCTTAAACTATATAATTCAAGCTTATGCACAGGGACATTTCCGGAAGATTGGAATGTTTTTCAAACTGTCCCTATTTTGAAACCCACAAAAGATGCCCGTTTAGCGAGTAGTTATCGAGGTATCCAACTTGGCTCCTGTTTCCGCAAAATTTTTCAAAATGTACTTCTCCAACGGCTGCAATGGTGTCTAGAATATTATACCCTGTTTCCTAAAACGCAATTTGCATTCAGGAAAAATCTCGGTACATCTGATCCATTAAACATTTTCTTCACTGATTTACTCCTCGCAAAAGGACAGAAAATGCATACTATAGCGATTTTCCTTGACCTAAAAAATGCGTATGATTCTGTAGATCCATTTATTCTTATTAATATACTTCGAGATATGCAATTCCCACTTCCATTCCGGTGTTTAATATATAACATGCTATGTCATCGTAAAATCATTTTAAAATCCCCAGTCGGTGTATTTGATTCCCGATACACCTCTCACGGTGTCCCGCAGGGAGATGTTTTAAGTGGGATTTTATATTTAATTTATACTCGTACCCTAGAAACAGTCATATTACCGCACGCTCACATCCTTCAATACGCGGACGATATTTTAATATATTGTACAAGGGACGATTTATTCGCATGTCGTCGGGATATATACACCGCCTTATCTAATGCTCATGACTGGTTTCATCAACACGGATTTGAAACTTCTGTCGGAAAAAACGCTGCGATGATATTTACTAACAAACGACGTTACGACAGTTCTCCTATATCATATCGTCAAGGCCAATTTCCGGTGGTGACGAAAGTAAAATACTTAGGAATTTACATTGACAGGAAAATGCAAGGAGAGAGACATATACAATACCTTAAGAGTCATCTTACCAGCAAAATCAATGTTCTAAAATCACCTACTCGGCGTACTTGGGGAGCAGACCCGGAACTATTATTAATAGTATATCGTAATATAATTCGTTCTGTGCTGGATTACAATTCCTTTTATTTTGATATAATGTCAAGTACTAGGCTCCTCCGTTTAGATAGAATACAGTTTACTGCTTTGCGTCTCATAATAGGTGCGCTTACATCGACTCCCACAGGAGCACTTTTAGTTGAAACGGGAGAAATGTCGTTACATTATCGGCGTCAACACCTTGCGTGTATGTACCTGTTGCGTAAAATGATGATAGCAGTATCACATATCGTTCCTAAATTACAATTATTGGAAGACTATTATACGCGTCGATTATTGCCCACAGCTTCTGTTCCCGCCTTGCTGGCCGCATATTCCATTCTTAAACAGTACCGCCATAATATATTAAAAGTTAGTCGCTTGTCTTTATATAATATTCCGTATTCCGTAGCTCATTTTCAACCGAATATCCTCCAGCATTCCTTACCCCAAATACATCAGACTTTCCCACATAACCCAGTAATCATTCCTCGTATGTTTCACGAAATAACGAGCCATTTGGCATCTTGCATTCTTTTTTATACAGATGGGTCTAAAATGGTTCACCCCTCACGTGTGGGAGCAGCCTTCTTCTCTCCCGATTTACATATTTCATGTCAGTATACTTTACCCTCTGACGTCACGATATTTACAGCCGAAATTTTTGCAATTCGCCAGACGTGTCTTTATATTAAACAACATGGTATTCGCCATGCGCTAATTTGTACAGACTCTATGAGTGTCGTTCTATCACTTCAAAATGTTCTCGAGGCTGATAATTGGTTTTTATGCCAGTTAATGCATCAATTGTACACTTTACATACTGAGGGTTTTGATGTCAGTATCATGTGGATCCCCGGCCATTCACATATTGAAGGTAATGAAACCGCTGATCAACTCACCAAAGAAGCGGCTAATGGTACAGGTAAGGCTTATAATATCGCTATACCCGTTTCTGATTTGCGTTCTATAATTCGTTCGAAGATCCAGAATGACTGGCAGGTCACGTGGACTAACTACGCAAAAACGAAAGCCAAACATTATTTTGGGATACAACCGACTATTTTAAGAAAGCCCTGGTTCCAGGGTGGTAAATACACACGACGACATATTATTACAATTATTCGTCTCCGCTTTAATCATGCATTAACGCCGGTGTATTTATTCCGTATAAAACAACGTAATGATGCCTTGTGTTCGTGTTTGCAAATGGAGGGCTCTTTAAATCATATTCTATTTCAATGTCCTCAATATGACTTTCACCGGGCAATACTGTTGCGCGATTTATATTCCCTAGGGTATACACAACCTTTAAATGTTGCCACATTAGTTTCTAATCCTCAATCTCAGCTCACCCCTTTAAGGAAAGAGAAAACACATTTTGCCGTCTTCACTTATATCAACCAATACACCTACGATGTAACAAGTATTTTCAAAAAATTCAACACTAAAATCGCCTTTAGAACCAATAATAACAACCACAAACTAATATTCAACTCCAAGAAAATCAACGAGTCAAATAAACATCATTCGTCGGGCACTTATAAACTTAAATGCCAACAATGTAGAGCAGATTACCTAGGACAGACCGGACGCAGCTTCACAACAAGATATTACGAACATGTTAACGCCATAAAACATAGAAAATTTTTGGCCATGGGACAGCACATCCAGGACACCAAACATCAAAATGGTCGAAGCCGTCAATAAATATGTATGTATGTATGTATGTATGTATGTAATCCTACCATTCCACTGGTCAGTAGCCTAGTATCCTTTTTTGACAACATTGATTTTAGACCTTGAACTGGTATTCCTTTTACCTGGTCCATAATCGTGACCTGGTCATGTACGTCTCTATGTCAAGTCACCAAGGTGGGTCAATTCGGTGTGAAGAGTCAAATACCAATTGTGTCCCAGTCTAGTTTCATCTGTTTTCCTTCCCCATTTGTCTCCACGTTACGTCATACTTTTGTTTGTATACCCCGTTCCTCACTGGTCTTCCGCCTTTTCTCGGTAGTCGATGTTTACCTCAAGATACGTACTTCTGAACAGTAGCAATTGGCAACTCAAACTAACACTTGGGGCGCTGCGGTCGGTCTGGATAAGTAGGGTTTAAAATCTCAATAACACGCGTTTGATATGGAACACTTTTTATTTTTCGGTTATAATCAGTAAATGTGGTCTCCAAAGTAATGGCAGTGTTATTTTTAATTGTATATATGTATAACTGTGCGATACACGTGATCTAATTTGTGTGTTCCACTGGATTTTTTGGTGTCATTTGCATATTATCAAGCATCAGTTTTTATGGTTGATGTAGATCAGCTGATTCAAATTTACACAGGGCTACACTTCGGACATTATTTCGGTACTATTATGCGCAATATAATGTAAATGTCGATCCTGAGTCAACGCCGAGGACATTCAAATAGAGAAATACGGTACATAAACAAATAAATAACACACCGAAGCTGTGCTACTTTTATCATTCCGAGACTAACATCCACGCAAACCAGATGCCACTGTTCCAAGCTCCGACTTATATCGTGAATTGATGTCAAACTGATGATCCGCCAGCCTTTCCGCCAAGCCTACACCTCGTAATCACTAAGTTCTTCGATATTCGAGCTATTCCACTACGAGTCATATAGGCCTAATTTGCCTCCCCGTGGGCACTGTAGAATGAGTGATTCCGCTACTATTCAAATATTCAACACCAAACCCACCTTTTAACCATCCAAATCAAGCAATTCCTGTCGCCCCACGAGTTTTAATACAAGTTAAACTCATCCCTTCTCCCTACCAAGCAGCCAATAATTAATTATTTAATTAATTATTCAAGTAACTTCAATCTTACCAGCGCGCCCATCGTAACAGCTGTTTTTAAACTGAATAACCTTCGCTGGCTTTACGTCACAGGTCTTCTGTCTGTCTACCTCGACAAGTGTTAGATCCTTCCCGGGGTGGAAAGGTATTATTATTAGGTATTAGTTATCATCACATTTCGGCTATTGCTATTTGCATCTTTTGGAAAGTGATGAAAACGTATATCCGCAGCCCTCTTATACATCGACTTACAGCCGTAAACTGAGCAATACACTTTGCTTTTACTCATTTTCACTCTATGAATGAATAAAACTTATTACTTATGTATAAAGACACGAACAATTTACCACGATCTGTTTACCAATACAGGAAACCATATACAAACAGTTACCACGTGACAAATGTACCCTACTTGGTAAGTTTCTCATTTTTACCGCTAGATGTCATATCAGATAGCTGGAGTTGCCAATTGGGTCAAGAGTTTACTATGCCCACTACCGTAACACGAAGAAGAAGAAGAAGTATGTCTCCTCCTTGCCCAGCATGCAGTGAGGTCAAAATGGCGCCGGACAGTGAATGTACACATGTGCTTCCATATGGGTTTTGTATACGTGTGTTTCATGAAAATAAACTGGTGAAGCATTTATTATAAATACAGTGTGCACAGAGTAAGTTGTTTGAAGGGGCGGAACAGTGAGGTCATCTGCCCTACAAGGTATATTTTGCATCATAACTTAGGCTGACTTAGGTGCCAGCTCCAACATTGTCATGAGGCTATCAATAATTATTTGAAATGGTTGCCATCAAAAACAGTACTTTGCTAATTATTACACATCTCTGCCTCTTTTAGTTGAGCTGGAGAAGAAGCAAATCCATTGTCTTGGTACATTTAGGAGAAACAGATTTCCTAATGTCAAGTTGTCCAAGGACAATGAAATAAAGAATCAGTCAAGAGGGTATAGTGAGGAATGCATATGTGCCATAGATTATGTTGGAGTTTCAGCTGTTATGTGGAAGGACAACAAATCTGTATCCCTTGCTTCAACATTCGTTGGAGAGCAGCCAAAAACAACCGTGAAACGATTTGACAGAAAAGAAAGAAAACCCGTGGAAATTCCTTGTTGTTGGCAGGGGCCGATAACCTAGATGTTAGGCCCCTTAAAACAACAATTATCATCATCATCATCGAAATTCCTTGTCCCAAGATAGTTTGTGTCTATAATCTTCACATGGGTGGTGTCGATTTACTGCGTAGTCTCATTGGTGGGGGTAGTTGAGATTGTGAAACTACTCCCATCAACTCTCAGAAAGGTATGTGAATCATAGATCCTATATTTTCAATAATATACCTCGTTAAAAGTTACGAAAAGGGACGATGCACTACTTGCAAGTTTTAGTATGGTGGCACTGGTTGTAGTATATATCCCGAGTCCCGGGGTTTAGTGAGCTTTTGGTGATCTCAATGACGTCACCTATGACGTGGTAAAAATACTTACCTGATTGGTGAGTTGAAATTAATTTTCTCGATTGTGATTGGCCAGCTCATGTGCGCCAGCTGATATGCGCCGTGCTTGTCAGGCGCCATTTTGAAATTTAGTCGCCGGGGAGATTTTGAAATGCTCGGTTGCGATACTTATGCGTTGCGAAAATAAATTAAAATAAGATTTAGGTATGGTATACCGTAATGTGGATGGTATATTTATAGTGATTGTGGTATTTTTGATGGTTGGTAGTGTGTATGTAAGAAGGCAGTGTCTGTGCATGTGAATTACACCTAATGAAGTTGCTGTTGGACTCCGGTGTCAAATGGGGTAAGTGTTGTATTTCTTCATATGCTTATTACAGTGCTTCTGGTAGTTGAAGGATCAACATCCCATGGATGTTTTGCTGTGTATCGCGATTGTTTGAAAATTAGGTGAAATGGAAAATTTTCGCCCGCGCAGAAAAAGTAATGATCGGACAAATTTGCCATTTCTGCTAATTTTCAAGCAATAGCGCTACGTAGAAAAAAAGTAAAGAAGCTAGTGGGGCACTGTTCACACCAAACCATTGGTCTGGGCGGTTAGGCTGTAACCATTGTCAAAACCATTGGATTGGACGCAACAAAGGTTAGAAGTCTGTGGGTAGGTGTGCGGCAGCTAGTGGGGCACTGTTCACACTAAACCATTGGTCTGGGCGGTTAGGCTGTGACCATTGTCAAAACCATTGGATTGGACGCAACGAAGGTTAGAAGTCTGTGGGTAGGTGTGCGGCAGCTAGTGGGGCACTGTTCACACTAAACAATTGGTCTGGGCGGTTAGGCTGTAACCATTGTCAAAACCATTGGATTGGACGCAACGAAGGTTAGAAGTCTGTGGGTAGGTGTGCGGCAGCTAGTGGGGCACTGTTCACTCTAAACCATTGGTCTGGGCGGTTAGGCTGTAACCATTGTCAAAACCATTGGATTGGACGCAACAAAGGTTAGAAGTCTGTGGGTAGGTGTGCGGCAGCTAGTGGGGCACTGTTCACACTAAACCATTGGTCTGGGCGGTTGGGCTGTGACCATTGTCAAAACCATTGGATTGGACGCAACGAAGGTTAGAAGTCTGTGGGTAGGTGTGCGGCAGCTAGTGGGGCACTGTTCACACTAAACCATTGGTCTGGGCGGTTAGGCTGTAACCATTGTCAAAACCATTGGATTGGACGCAACGAAGGTTAGAAGTCTGTGGGTAGGTGTGCGGCAGCTAGTGGGGCACGGTTCACTCTAAACCATTGGTCTGGGCGGTTAGGCTGTAACCATTGTCAAAACCATTGGATTGGACGCAACGAAGGTTAGAAGTCTGTGGGTAGGTGTGCGGCAGCTAGTGGGGCACTGTTCACACTAAACCATTGGTCTGGGCGGTTAGGCTGTGACCATTGTCAAAACCATTGGATTGGACGCAACGAAGGTTAGAAGTCTGTGGGTAGGTGTGCGGCAGCTAGTGGGGCACTGTTCACTCTAAACCATTGGTCTGGGCGGTTAGGCTGTAACCATTGTCAAAACCATTGGATTGGACGCAACGAAGGTTAGAAGTCTGTGGGTAGGTGTGCGGCAGCTAGTGGGGCACGGTTCACTCTAAACCATTGGTCTGGGCGGTTAGGCTGTAACCATTGTCAAAACCATTGGATTGGACGCAACGAAGGTTAGAAGTCTGTGGGTAGGTGTGCGGCAGCTAGTGGGGCACTGTTCACACTAAACCATTGGTCTGGGCGGTTAGGCTGTGACCATTGTCAAAACCATTGGATTGGACGCAACGAAGGTTAGAAGTCTGTGGGTAGGTGTGCGGCAGCTAGTGGGGCACTGTTCACTCTAAACCATTGGTCTGGGCGGTTAGGCTGTAACCATTGTCAAAACCATTGGATTGGACGCAACGAAGGTTAGAAGTCTGTGGGTAGGTGTGCGGCAGCTAGTGGGGCACTGTTGACACTAAACCATTGGTCTGGGCGGTTAGGCTGTAACCATTGTCAAAACCATTGGATTGGACGCAACAAAGGTTAGAAGTCTGTGGGTAGGTGTGCGGCAGCTAGTGGGGCACTGTTCACACTAAACCATTGGTCTGGGCGGTTGGGCTGTGACCATTGTCAAAACCATTGGATTGGACGCAACGAAGGTTAGAAGTCTGTGGGTAGGTGTGCGGCAGCTAGTGGGGCACTGTTCACACTAAACAATTGGTCTGGGCGGTTAGGCTGTAACCATTGTCAAAACCATTGGATTGGACGCAACGAAGGTTAGAAGTCTGTGGGTAGGTGTGCGGCAGCTAGTGGGGCACTGTTCACTCTAAACCATTGGTCTGGGCGGTTAGGCTGTAACCATTGTCAAAACCATTGGATTGGACGCAACAAAGGTTAGAAGTCTGTGGGTAGGTGTGCGGCAGCTAGTGGGGCACTGTTCACACTAAACCATTGGTCTGGGCGGTTGGGCTGTGACCATTGTCAAAACCATTGGATTGGACGCAACGAAGGTTAGAAGTCTGTGGGTAGGTGTGCGGCAGCTAGTGGGGCACTGTTCACACTAAACCATTGGTCTGGGCGGTTAGGCTGTAACCATTGTCAAAACCATTGGATTGGACGCAACGAAGGTTAGAAGTCTGTGGGTAGGTGTGCGGCAGCTAGTGGGGCACGGTTCACTCTAAACCATTGGTCTGGGCGGTTAGGCTGTAACCATTGTCAAAACCATTGGATTGGACGCAACGAAGGTTAGAAGTCTGTGGGTAGGTGTGCGGCAGCTAGTGGGGCACTGTTCACACTAAACCATTGGTCTGGGCGGTTAGGCTGTGACCATTGTCAAAACCATTGGATTGGACGCAACGAAGGTTAGAAGTCTGTGGGTAGGTGTGCGGCAGCTAGTGGGGCACTGTTCACTCTAAACCATTGGTCTGGGCGGTTAGGCTGTAACCATTGTCAAAACCATTGGATTGGACGCAACGAAGGTTAGAAGTCTGTGGGTAGGTGTGCGGCAGCTAGTGGGGCACGGTTCACTCTAAACCATTGGTCTGGGCGGTTAGGCTGTAACCATTGTCAAAACCATTGGATTGGACGCAACGAAGGTTAGAAGTCTGTGGGTAGGTGTGCGGCAGCTAGTGGGGCACTGTTCACACTAAACCATTGGTCTGGGCGGTTAGGCTGTGACCATTGTCAAAACCATTGGATTGGACGCAACGAAGGTTAGAAGTCTGTGGGTAGGTGTGCGGCAGCTAGTGGGGCACTGTTCACTCTAAACCATTGGTCTGGGCGGTTAGGCTGTAACCATTGTCAAAACCATTGGATTGGACGCAACGAAGGTTAGAAGTCTGTGGGTAGGTGTGCGGCAGCTAGTGGGGCACTGTTGACACTAAACCATTGGTCTGGGCGGTTAGGCTGTAACCATTGTCAAAACCATTGGATTGGACGCAACAAAGGTTAGAAGTCTGTGGGTAGGTGTGCGGCAGCTAGTGGGGCACTGTTCACACTAAACCATTGGTCTGGGCGGTTGGGCTGTGACCATTGTCAAAACCATTGGATTGGACGCAACGAAGGTTAGAAGTCTGTGGGTAGGTGTGCGGCAGCTAGTGGGGCACTGTTCACACTAAACCATTGGTCTGGGCGGTTAGGCTGTAACCATTGTCAAAACCATTGGATTGGACGCAACGAAGGTTACAAGTCTGTGGGTAGGTGTGCGGCAGCTAGTGGGGCACGGTTCACTCTAAACCATTGGTCTGGGCGGTTAGGCTGTAACCATTGTCAAAACCATTGGATTGGACGCAACGAAGGTTAGAAGTCTGTGGGTAGGTGTGCGGCAGCTAGTGGGGCACTGTTCACACTAAACCATTGGTCTGGGCGGTTAGGCTGTGACCATTGTCAAAACCATTGGATTGGACGCAACGAAGGTTAGAAGTCTGTGGGTAGGTGTGCGGCAGCTAGTGGGGCACTGTTCACTCTAAACCATTGGTCTGGGCGGTTAGGCTGTAACCATTGTCAAAACCATTGGATTGGACGCAACGAAGGTTAGAAGTCTGTGGGTAGGTGTGCGGCAGCTAGTGGGGCACTGTTGACACTAAACCATTGGTCTGGGCGGTTAGGCTGTAACCATTGTCAAAACCATTGGATTGGACGCAACGAAGGTTAGAAGTCTGTGGGTAGGTGTGCGGCAGCTAGTGGGGCACTGTTCACACTAAACAATTGGTCTGGGCGGTTAGGCTGTAACCATTGTCAAAACCATTGGATTGGACGCAACGAAGGTTAGAAGTCTGTGGGTAGGTGTGCGGCAGCTAGTGGGGCACTGTTCACTCTAAACCATTGGTCTGGGCGGTTAGGCTGTAACCATTGTCAAAACCATTGGATTGGACGCAACAAAGGTTAGAAGTCTGTGGGTAGGTGTGCGGCAGCTAGTGGGGCACTGTTCACTCTAAACCATTGGTCTGGGCGGTTAGGCTGTAACCATTGTCAAAACCATTGGATTGGACGCAACGAAGGTTAGAAGTCTGTGGGTTGGTGTGCGGCAGCTAGTGGGGCACTGTTCACACTAAACCATTGGTCTGGGCGGTTAGGCTGTAACCATTGTCAAAACCATTGGATTGGACGCAACGAAGGTTAGAAGTCTGTGGGTAGGTGTGCGGCAGCTAGTGGGGCACTGTTGACACTAAACCATTGGTCTGGGCGGTTAGGCTGTAACCATTGTCAAAACCATTGGATTGGACGCAACAAAGGTTAGAAGTCTGTGGGTAGGTGTGCGGCAGCTAGTGGGGCACTGTTCACACTAAACCATTGGTCTGGGCGGTTGGGCTGTGACCATTGTCAAAACCATTGGATTGGACGCAACGAAGGTTAGAAGTCTGCGGGTAGGTGTGCGGCAGCTAGTGGGGCACTGTTCACACTAAACCATTGGTCTGGGCGGTTAGGCTGTAACCATTGTCAAAACCATTGGATTGGACGCAACGAAGGTTACAAGTCTGTGGGTAGGTGTGCGGCAGCTAGTGGGGCACGGTTCACTCTAAACCATTGGTCTGGGCGGTTAGGCTGTAACCATTGTCAAAACCATTGGATTGGACGCAACGAAGGTTAGAAGTCTGTGGGTAGGTGTGCGGCAGCTAGTGGGGCACTGTTCACACTAAACCATTGGTCTGGGCGGTTAGGCTGTGACCATTGTCAAAACCATTGGATTGGACGCAACGAAGGTTAGAAGTCTGTGGGTAGGTGTGCGGCAGCTAGTGGGGCACTGTTCACTCTAAACCATTGGTCTGGGCGGTTAGGCTGTAACCATTGTCAAAACCATTGGATTGGACGCAACGAAGGTTAGAAGTCTGTGGGTAGGTGTGCGGCAGCTAGTGGGGCACTGTTGACACTAAACCATTGGTCTGGGCGGTTAGGCTGTAACCATTGTCAAAACCATTGGATTGGACGCAACGAAGGTTAGAAGTCTGTGGGTAGGTGTGCGGCAGCTAGTGGGGCACTGTTCACACTAAACAATTGGTCTGGGCGGTTAGGCTGTAACCATTGTCAAAACCATTGGATTGGACGCAACGAAGGTTAGAAGTCTGTGGGTAGGTGTGCGGCAGCTAGTGGGGCACTGTTCACTCTAAACCATTGGATTGGACGCATCAAAGGTTAGAAGTCTGTGGGTAGGTGTGCGGCAGCTAGTGGGGCACTGTTCACTCTAAACCATTGGTCTGGGCGGTTAGGCTGTAACCATTGTCAAAACCATTGGATTGGACGCAACGAAGGTTAGAAGTCTGTGGGTTGGTGTGCGGCAGCTAGTGGGGCACTGTTCACACTAAACCATTGGTCTGGGCGGTTAGGCTGTAACCATTGTCAAAACCATTGGATTGGACGCAACGAAGGTTAGAAGTCTGTGGGTAGGTGTGCGGCAGCTAGTGGGGCACTGTTGACACTAAACCATTGGTCTGGATGGTTAGGCTGTAACCATTGTCAAAACCATTGGATAGGACGCAACGAAGGTTAGAAGTTTGAGGGTAGGTGCAGCCTTTGGCTGTGGCCACAGAGGGGCACCAAAAATCAATTCCTCTAGGCAGGTGAGGCTGTAACTATTGACAAAAACCGTGTGTGTGTGTGTGTGAAATATTAAAATTGGACGGAAATGGCAAATTTGTAATGGGTATCGCGATCTTTATTTGCGTAGCGCGATTGCTTGAACATGAGTAGAAATAGCAAATTTGTGATGGGTATCGCGATCTTAATTTTTCATTGCATAGCGCGATTGCTTGAAAAAGAGCTGAAATGGCGAATTTGCGATGGGTATCGCGATCTTTATTTTCCACTGCGTAGCGCGATTGCTTGAAAAAGAGCTGAAATGGCGAATTTGTGATGGGTATCGCGATCTTTATTTTTCACTGCGTAGCGCGATTGCTTGAAAAAGAGTTGAAATGGCGAATTTGTGATGGGTATCGCGATCTTTATTTTTCATTGCGTAGCGCGATTGCTTGAAAATGAGTAGAAATGGCAAATTTGTGATGGGTATCGCGATCTTAATTTTTCACTGCGTAGCGTGATTGCTTGAAAAAGAGCTGAAATGGCGAATTTGTGATGGGTATCGCGATCTTTATTTTTCATTGCGTAGCGCGATTGCTTGAAAATGAGTAGAAATGGCAAATTTGTGTTGGGTATCGCGATCTTAATTTTCCACTGCGTAGCGCGATTGCTTGAAAAAGAGCTGAAATGGCGAATTTGTGATGGGTATCGCGATATTTATTTTTCATTGCGTAGCGAGATTGCTTGAAATTGAGTAGAAATGGCAAATTTGTGATGGGTATCGCGATCTTAATTTATCACTGCGTAGCGCGATTGCTTGAAAAAGAGCTGAAATGGCGAATTTGTGATGGGTATCGCGATCTTTATTTTTCACTGCGTAGTGCGATTGCTTGAAAATGAGCTGAAATGGCAAATTTTTGATGGGTATCGCGATCTTTATTTTCCACTGCGTAGCGCGATTGCTTGAAAAAGAGCTGAAATGGCGAATTTGTGATGGGTATCGCGATCTTTATTTTTCACTGCGTAGCGCGATTGCTTGAAAAAGAGTTGAAATGGCGAATTTGTGATGGGTATCGTGATCTTTATTTTTCATTGCGTAGCGCGATTGCTTGAAAATGAGTAGAAATGGCAAATTTGTGATGGGTATCGCGATCTTAATTTTTCACTGCGTAGCGCGATTGCTTGAAAAAGAGCTGAAATGGCGAATTTGTGATGGGTATCGCGATCTTTATTTTTCATTGCGTAGCGTGATTGCTTGAAAGTGAGTAGAAATGGCAAATTTGTGTTGGGTATCGCGATCTTAATTTTCCACTGCGTAGCGCGATTGCTTGAAAAAGAGCTGAAATGGCGAATTTGTGATGGGTATCGCGATCTTTATTTTTCATTGCGTAGCGCGATTGCTTGAAAGTGAGTAGAAATGGCAAATTTGTGTTGGGTATCGCGATCTTAATTTTCCACTGCGTAGCGCGATTGCTTGAAAAAGAGCTGAAATGGCGAATTTGTGATTGGTATCGCGATCCTTATTTTTCATTGCGTAGTGCGATTGCTTGAAATTGAGTAGAAATGGCAAATTTGTGATGGGTATCGCGATCTTAATTTTTCACTGCGTAGCGCGATTGCTTGAAAAAGAGCTGAAATGGCGAATTTGTGATGGGTATCGCGATCTTTATTTTTCACTGCGTAGTGCGATTGCTTGAAAATGAGCTGAAATGGCAAATAGCGCGATTGCTTGAAAAAGAGCTGAAATGGCGAATTTGTGATGGGTATCGCGATCTTTATTTTTCATTGCGTAGCGCGATTGCTTGAAATTGAGTAGAAATGGCAAATTTGTGATGGGTATCGCGATCTTAATTTTTCACTGCGTAGCGCGATTGCTTGAAAAAGAGCTGAAATGGCGAATTTGTGATGGGTATCGCGATCTTTATTTTTCACTGCGTAGTGAGATTGCTTGAAAATGAGCTGAAATGGCAAATTTTTGATGGGTATCGCGATCTTTATTTTTCACTGCGTAGTGCGATTGCTTGAAAATGAGCTGAAATGGCAAATTTTTGATGGGTATCGCGATCTTTATTTTTCACTGCGTAGTGCGATTGCTTGAAAATGAGCTGAAATGGCAAATAGCGCGATTGCTTGAAAAAGAGCTGAAATGGCGAATTTGTGATGGGTATCGCGATCTTTATTTTTCATTGCGTAGCGCGATTGCTTGAAATTGAGTAGAAATGGCAAATTTGTGATGGGTATCGCGATCTTAATTTTTCACTGCGTAGCGCGATTGCTTGAAAAAGAGCTGAAATGGCGAATTTGTGATGGGTATCGCGATCTTTATTTTTCACTGCGTAGTGAGATTGCTTGAAAATGAGCTGAAATGGCAAATTTTTGATGGGTATCGCGATCTTTATTTTTCACTGCGTAGTGAGATTGCTTGAAAATGAGCTGAAATGGCAAATTTTTGATGGGTATCGCGATCTGTACTTGAGCAGATCGCGATACCGGCTTTTTTTAAAAAATGCGGTGAAATGTGGATCTTTTTCTGTGTATCGCGATTGTTTGAAAATGAGGTGAAATGGCAAATTTTTGATGGGTATCGCGATCTTTACTTGAGCGGGGGGGCTCAAGTAAAGATCGCGATACCCATCCCGTTTTTCACGTTTTTTGTTGTTCCCCACCCAAAACCCCCTATTCCCCAGGCTTTTCCCGTAAGCTTGCCAGAGGAGTATTTCGTGACGTCATTGATGACGTCACGGAAGCCGCCATTTTGTTTTAGGGGAATTTGGTGCCGCCGGGACTCGCGATCTATACTAATCCCGGGAATACTAGGTTAGGTAATGCTATGCGGTGCATAGATAAAAGCAGAACATCAGCGCATTAATTCTGAATGTAAGTAGAACGCGGCTTATACACTTGCAGCAGACATGAATGTGACTATTTCATACCTTGTGTCCCTTTTTTTTTATCTTCCGGGTGATATTACGTATTGGAATTAGGAACCCTGGTCACTACTGAACTTCATATATGAGCTTCAGTTCATAAATAACTTATATGTTTTTATTTATTGCTACAGTATTTTAAAGATGGCTGCCATGTTTCGACAGCGCTTGCATCTCGTTCAACTGTCATTAAGGCTCACTCTAGTGGCACGCACAGAGGCGCAAACATTGTTGCCATCATGTGGGATAGAAAATCACTGTTGATAAAAAGAAGTGGGATACAAAATTACTGATGATCCTAAAAAGCAATCATCGGGACGCGTTAGGCTGTAACTATTGTCAAAACTCATTGATCTGGGCGTGGTAGGCTGTAACCGTTTTCAAAAACCATTGGATTGGACAAAACAAAGGTTAGAATGGTCGCGTGCAGCTAGCGGTGCATGGTTGACACAAAACCATTGGTCTGGGCGCGTATGGGATTGGACTAAACGAAGGTTAGAAGGTCAGGTGTTGGTGTGGCCTTGGCCGCGCGAAGCTAGTGGGGCACCGTTGGCACAATACCGTTGATCTGGGTGCGTTAGGCTGTAACTATTGTCAATAACCACAGTTGTGAGAAAAGAATACACATATTTATTACAGCGGAGCAATATACTGCATAGTGATTACAGAGCAGATAACAAGAAACAGTCATTTCAGCCGTGGAAAAAAATAATCATTACAGAGAAGCAAAATATTGCACACACTAGCCTAATTGGAGCGGTGAACCGAGTGCTACACACGAATGATGCACACTAGAGACTGAACTGGGCGCTTCTTTGTGTTACATAGTACCGTAAGGGCGAGGTTGGCAGTATTGTTTTGATGACAGACCAGCGGATCAGTGGGGCTAACGAAGAGACCCGAATACTCATGACCGCAACCGATGATGATTGATATGGACTAATGGTGGCCACAGCTCTAATTTTGGTTATATAAGTAGTGATCCTATTAGGGATGGTTGGGTGGGTCACAGACGGGGGAGGAGGAAACATGTATTAAAACATCGCTCCCTGATTTATTTCTCATCGTTACATAAGGTATTTTGGCTAATTCATGTATTATAGAGAATGTTATCGCTCGTTCTATCTTCATTCAGCGCTACTATCAGCGCATGTACTGTGTGGAATGATGGACATCCCTCCACCACCTGCTAAATTTGATCGTTGTAATGGGGTTTTGCATGATGCCCTATGACAGGTGAGGTGAGTGAGTCTTCAATGAAAAGAGCTATTGAGGAAGTATTGCTGGAAAACAATAGCAGTGACATTGTAGTTGCTTTTGATGGTTCATGGCAAAAACATGGCCATACATCCCTCAATGGGGTGGTAGGTGCTATCTCACGGGACACGGGTAAATTATAGATTTTCAGTGTATGACAATACATTGCCAAGGGTGCACAAACAAACAGAAAACTCCCCATAGCTGTGTTAAAAATTTGATGTCTTTTCTGGGGGAATGGAAAGTCAGGGTGTTGTGAACATTTTCAGTAGGTCTGAAGTGTCACGTTGGGTGCTCTATGTAGGATATCTTGGTGATGCGTTAGAACCCCTCTAGCTTACTCGAGGAGGTATCGATTCAATTTACTAAGAAACTGAAATTGTCCAGATTTCTCAAATCTATTTTGCCAGTGTATCACCCCAGGCCTCATCAGTTGGTATGGCACACCCCACCAATATACTGGTTAGTACATGCTGGGAAGGCCACTGTAAGGTTCCTTTGATGCCACGAGCAGTGCCATCATAACAAAATAGTTGCTTCTCGTGCAGATCCAAGTGTTTCTGATGAAACTTGGAGATTTTTACTCTGAGCAGATCAATACTAATTCAAACCGGGTGAGTTAGCCGAGGTCGTTGCGGCATGACTGTTGGCAGTCGCTCACATCCGGGAGGCGAGGAGGTTCGAATCCCCCCACCGGCAACCTTGAAGATGGTCTTCTGTGGTTTCCCATCTTCCTTCCAGGCAAATGCCGGGGTTGGTCCTTAACTATAGGCCACAGCCGCTACCTTCCAACTCCTCGACCCTCCCTTCCAACTTTCCTCCCCAACGGTACTTGTAGCTCACCCATTGGGTGTCCGTCTCGAAGCAGCTACAAAACTGGCGAGCCGAACATGTCCTCGGACACTCCCGGCACTAAAAGCCATACGCTAAAAAAAAAAAAATACTAATTCAATTTATAAAGAAACTGAACTTGTTTTGGTTTCTCAAACTATTTGGCAGTGGATCATCCCAGTGTACCATTGGGCTCATCAGTTCGTATGTTAAACCACCTGTGATTGCTCAAATCCATTTTAGGTCCGTATTGACAAATTAACAAACTAACAAAGACGAAACAACTTCCGGCCAATCAATACGTTGAAATTCTCATGGACTTTGATTACATAACCCTAGAGAAGTAGCCTACAAAAAATTCTCGCCAATGGCCAACTACATGGAGGCCTCAGGACATATATTCACTAATAGGCCTATAGGTAACGATCTTAAAATTCTACTTTTTAAAAGAAAAGGCACATTAATGAATATACTGGAACAATTGGAAATAAATACCGCACAAAGTTCTAATCCCTACCAAAACCTAAATGAAATCTATTTTGATATCATAATATACTATAGGCTAAGGCCTATGATACACTAACAGATTTCATATTAAATACTAGTGCCAAAGAAAAACCATAAATACTATTGTTTTTGTTTATTTATCTATTTATTTTATTGTTTTTATTTTATTAAACATTTTTTCGCCCCTCACCACCCACACAAATATGAACAATAACACCCACATGCACTGAGGTCAGTGACTCTAGTGTGCGCTACCCCCTCGTGACTTTTTTTCCCCCTCCTTTTGCTCACCTCGCAGCTCTTCCTGTCTTGGTCTCACCAGCGTGGTCACAGTTGTTTCCGTATAGTATTCAGGCGAGTGATCACCTACTGGTCCACGACACAAAGGTAAGCTACTTGAGTTTTCCATTTCGTCCGTGTATAGCTTCATGGTTAATTCTTTTTCAATTTTTCACAGATAATCTAATATGTCTCTAATTTATAATTTCTTCTTGTTTATTCAGATCTAAGCACGTAATGTGTTTGTATTTTATATTACCGGTACTGGATTCATCCCGTTCTCACTTGGTTTTGAGGGTACTACGGTATTCCGTTCTTTTTGCCGGGTCCATTGGATGCAAAGGATCTGCATTGGAGCTCAGCAACTCAAACTGAAACCCCGGAAAAAAATGCGAACTACAAGCTCGCTGTCCTCTGTCTCACACTGGCTGACGGAGCTAGCACTCATACAGGGTCGCACTTAAAGTTACTGAGCTCTAATAAGTTTTTCTTTTTACGATTAAATTCAGACGTTTTTCCTTTTTTTTTTTTTCCCAAAGAAATATTTTTTCATCAACTTTAAAATTTTCGTTTCAATAGATAGTCTCTCATCCGGACATTCCACGTTCTGAATCTTCATTTTTGGATCCTAAACTAAGGAATAAAGAAGTTACTTCAAGACTTTAGCAGCACTATATCGCAAGATAAGGATGTCATATGATAATTGCAGTCCCGGCAATGAAGTTATTGTGTTCTATAAGGACTTGATACTAAATAAGAAAATTTTGCCCCTTTCGACTCCATAATTATTTCAACAAATAAAAATAATTTTTCTGTGTTTTCAGCATCACATAAGTAGAACAATGAAATGTTACAATTTTAATATTCATCATCATCATCATCATCATCATCATCATTTCCCCTTATCCAGCTCCTGCCGGGTCGGGGTATTTATGGCACTTCTCCACTTTCCTCTTTCCTTCCACCATTCTTCTTCCACGATCTTGTCCCAGTCCAGATTTCTTTTTCTTACGCCGTTCTTCACTGAATCCATCCACCTTGTTCTAGGTCTTCCTCTTGGTCTCTTACCCTTGCACTTCGCCTCCAGCATCTGTCTTGGTATTCTATTTTCCTCCATCCTCTTTACATGTCCAAACCACCTTAGTTTATTCTTCTCAATTCTCTCATTTAGTTTTCCCATCCCAACTTCCTTCCTAACATCTTCATTCCTCACTCTGTCTTTCCTTGTCTTTCCTACAAAGACAAGGAAAGACAGAATTTTAATATTACATGAACCAATTAGTGTATTTTTCTTCTAGCTCAGCCCATCAACATGGCATTTTGGAGAAAATTAACTCACCATAGACTAATTTGTAAAATACAATAAAATAAAATGCAAAAATAACCTGATTTGATATCACGAAAGAGTTGCTTAATCAACATTATTTTAATATAGCAGGGCTAAATATTTTAACTGGATATTTTTTCGCACTTCTAATGTAAGGTCTACTTGCAGTGTAGTTACTTCAGTTCCCCGTCTCATTTTCCCCCCTCCACCTATCAGTTTAGGTTTCCTTAAGTAAAAATTACAGACATCCTGTTTGGTTTGTGTTTCTTTGTTTCTCATTTAGAATGACTTTATTAATGTTATGTTATTAATGTTGGATTATAGAAGTGTCCTAAAGATGTGGCTTTATTATATAAATGATAAGTTTCATGTAGTTAAGGCAAAACTGTCTTTATTATTATTATTATTATTATTATTATTATAATTATTTTATGTATAATCTTTGTAATTAGGAAATTTATGTCCAAGGGTTGTACGAATATTTGGAATGACTCTTTGGAAGTCATGTAAAATTGTCATGAGGAAACAACTTTTAGAAAGGCATTTCTTTGAGCATGTTTTTGGTGTTATTGTAAACTTTATACTGTACATTGTCCCGCAGCGAAGCTGTACTTGTTAAATCGTGTACCACAGGAGCGAGGGCAGCAGCAGCAAGTCCCGGAGACAGCAGGTTCGAATCCCGGCGCTGACGGCGGCTATCCATCCAGGCAAATGCCGGGTTAGTACCTTACTTCCAAGTTCTAGGGCACCTACCTCATCCCTTTCTCTAATGCAGTTACACATACTTTACAGTCAACATATAAATACGGGTTATCAGACAAGTTCAACACTTACCTACTATGAGGATGACCAAAATGTCCCTTGTCCCTAAAATGAACTAACAACAAACAACTTGATACAGTACAACTATGAAATTGAATATCATAATCGGTCCATATTAACAGCAATTTCTGTTTAACATTAGGGCAACTGTGTGTGTTTTAATTTGAGCATATATGACCTTTTTAATGCATCAAGTTTTCCCTGCCACTTTGTATACCGTGTCCATAAGGTTTCTTGACATGTTTAGTTATTGTTTTAGTGGCTTTGCGACATCGTGGTAATGTAGCCTCGTGTACATGGGTGTGTATATAGGAGTTGTCCGATAGCCTGTGTCACTGTGATGTCCGTATTAGTGTGTGCACTTGTGATCGAGGTTGGTTTTGGGTAGGAAGCGGCTGTGGCCTTAAGATAGGTACCTAGAGTAGAAGAGGGGAAACCACTCCTAGGATGGCTGAGGCAGGGATCGAACCTGCCTCTTCTCACTTTTAGCTCACAGGGCTGAGCCCTGAGACGAGAGTTAAATTTCCTGGCAGAGCCTGAAATTGAAGAAGAAGAACCAAGAATGCCAGTCACCACGGAATGAGGTGGACCACTAGATTGAATGGCATAAACGTTGATATTAAGTAGAAGGCATCCCTGGAAGAAAGCTATGCTGCAAATTGTTGACATACTACTAACAGGTAAGGGGGTTATGTGGATGCTTTAAATAACTTTTTGCCGATTTATTCTAATCGATTGGTTTGATTCGCTGCGCCTCAGAAATCCGCTATGTGACAATGTCATTCACTTTCTTTCTGGTCTGTAACGCTAGGCCTTCTAGGCCTATGTGAATATACAATCCAACCAAAGAATTCACTTCGGGTTGTTTTACTCCGAATATGAACCCAGAAAATGAAGTTTACGGGATTGTTATGGGCCCTACCCAGTTTTACCAGTTTAAGGCTAAGTATAGATGAGAGCAACATTGTCACATAGCGGATTTTGTATGTGCAGCGACGAATAATAAAATGATGTTATGGGTATTTGCCTCTTTTATCTGCTGCGGCTTATAGAAGTGTGCCAGAATATTGCCCCAAAGGGGATCTTGAACGAGCCAGTAAATATACGGACATGGCTCCCTCACATTTAAGCACTCTCAAATGCCAACTGATGCGCCAGGATTTGATCCCACTGTCTTTGGCTCGGTAGGCGAGAATGCTATCGCTGAGCCACTCAGCCAGTCAAGCGCAGCGGCGAAATTGATGGAACAAATGTCATTGGAAATTTAATAATGAAAGTTTTCATCGTGATCGTTCAGCCCCGTAGGGTGAAGTAGCAACAATCTTAAAATAAAAAGACACGGCACAAACCTAGAAGAATTGCTGAGTTTTAATTCACCAGCCGTGAAAGCCAATATACCATCTTTTTGGAAGCCTTCATAGGGAGGTTAAGGCTGCTTGAGCTTTTAGTTTTCGCAGTCAAGTGGTGCAGTTGCACCTAATATAAAGGGAGGTGGCGCGCAGTTCGTTACTCCTGTGGGGTCCGGGCGGGGACACCAAGAGCCCGCCGATGAGCCAGCTTGGTGTCCTAGGCGAAACCCCACACAAGACATGGCACAAACCTAGAAGAATTGCTGAGTTTTAATCTTAAAATAGTTCTGAAGGAAGTCAATCATCCTTAGGTCTGGCAGTGTGGGAAAAATCCCAGGGGAAAATCATACTCAGGATAGCCTCTGTCTGTGCCAGGATTCATATCTCCGGGCTTGCTGTTCTTTTGCTTTATAACGACTAACAACCTACGAAATTCATAAATACCGTAATGTTTAAACATCGAACAACATTGTTTACTTAGAATTTGTCGGAGCAAAACTTATTTACAAAATTTGTTTATAATTCGGGTGGTAGCGACTGTTGTTTTACAGGATGGAACAGTGAGGTCATCTACCCCGATTGCAATTCTATTTCAGTAATAAGCTTGGCATAAGTTTTCACTACTTTTACGTAGAACAAATATGTGTCTTCTAATGCCCGCTTCTATAGTCCTGTTCACCCCTCACTCGTAGGGCCTGAATAAGTATCCTTGTATAGCTCACTAAAGTATTTGTTCTTGATTCCAGGAAGAAATTTTTTTCCACCTGATCCTGGACACTGGTGATGGTAGCAACTTGCCGGCAGGTCGTTGTGTGGGGTAGAAAAGTTACTACAGCGCACCATATTACCAATATCCAATCATCTTTTTGGACAGGATACAGGGATGCAGTACTAGCAGTAAGAAAGGCATGTCTTGGGACAATAGGGTGTAAAGATAGGAACAAGCGCACATTCTGGTGGAATGACATAGTGAAGTCTGCTTGTAAAAGTAAAATGAAGGCTTACAAAAGATGGTTCCAAACAAGGAATCAAGCAGACAGAGAGATCTATGTAGTGGAGAGGAATCAAACCTATGTAGTGGAGAGGAATCAAACCAACCAAATAATAGTCGAGTCCAAAAGGAAATCATGGGAGGAATTTGGAGCAAAATTAGGAATGTTAGGTCAAGCGACAGGAAAACCTTTCTGGAGTCTTATAAAGCATCTTCGGAATGGAGGGAAAAGAGAAATGAGCAGTGTTTTGGATAGTTCAGGGTAACTCTGTAGATACCAAGGAGGCATTGGGAAGATGGCATGAATACCTTGAAAAATTACTAATGTCAATGGAGATTTATCTGACAATGTGGCAAATTTTGAGATTATGCAGGAGGAGAATGAGGACAGGAACAGTATGACAGTTGAGGAAGTAAGAGGCTGTTAAATAAACTAAAAGCGGCAGGAGTAGATGAAATTAGGCCAGAAATGTTAGAGTATTGTGGGAAAGCAGGGCTGAAGTGGTTGCATAGGATAATAGAATTTGCATGGGATTTAGGAATGGTATCCCTGACTGGACAAAAGTGGTAATTGCACCAATTTATAAGCAAGGTAACAGGAAAGATTGCAACATTATAGAGGCATTTCTTTGACAAGCGTCCCTGGCAAAGTGTACCCATGGATCGTAGAACGGAGAGTTCGATCATTGGCCTAGAGTAAGATGGCTGAAAACCAATGTGGCTCTAGGCCGCAATGAGGTTGTCAAGATCAAATTTTTAGAATGCGCTAAGTTATTGAGAAATGCTGCAAGAGGAATATCCAGTTGTGTTTGTTTTTTGTAGATCTAAGGAATGTGAACAATAGAGTACCCAGGGAGAAGATGCTGAGCATCCTGAGGGATTATGGTATCGAGGGAAGGCTGCTACGGGCAATCAAAAGTATTTATGTTTATAATCATGGTGCAATGAGGGTTGATGGTAGGATGACTTCTTGGTTCAAGGTTGTTACTGAAGTGAGGCAAGGTTGTAACCTGCCACCACTACTGTTTATTTTATATATGGACCATTTGCTGAAGGGCATCAACTGGCTGGGTGGGAATTATGTAAGTGCTAAGGTGAACATGGATGACTCCGTTTATCGAAAGCAGTTCAACAGCATAGTTCACCTATTTCTGAACGCTGCCATTATTTTTCTACACAGGGTGAACGAGAAACTGGGTGTGCTTACGTCGTGGATGGTGAAAATACCAAGATCTCTTTGTTACAGACCTGTAGTGTGTTTACTGAACTCGTCCCAATTTATAAACCTCTGCAGTTTGCTTTACAGAGTGCACGGATCCGTTTCCTTGTATGCACCGACTCTTTGAGTCAACCGCATGCCTGATCTGTTTCTTGCAACACCCCTTAGTGCAGGGAATCCATGACCTATTAGCCGGTTTGTGTAGCGCTGACACTCGAATCTGCTTTCTGTGGCTTCCATGGGAATTGAGAGAAACGAGTTAGTGGTTCAAGCTTCAAAAGTTTCACTACTAGCTCAGTCAATCATTTTGTGTAGGCTAAGGATAGGTCATGCAAGATCCACCCACTTGCACATGATGGGAACGATAGAACCCCCACTTTATACCTGTAGAGCCTTATTCATCATAGCCCACATTTTAACCGAGTGTTTGGATCTTGCTGATTTACGGAGAAACCTTGGTTTGCAGAATACACTCGAGCTTACATTAGCCGACGACGTGGTGGCTGCTGATCTCGTCATCTGCCTTATAAGTGAGAGTGGGTTCGGGCCAGCAATCCAGGTCTAAATTGTTTGGAGTGTGTATTTATTCAAAGAAATATTTTCAAAATTCAGATTTATGTTTATTATTTTAATTATCAGTTTGTTTTTTGTTGTTTTTCGTCATATTTGAATGTCTGATCTTCAACTTTTATCAAAATGTGTATTATTTTATCTGTGTTAAGGAAGGCAGATGGGTTTGCTGTCCCGCCACTCAAAACAAAAATCAATCATTCTTGTCGACATATGGGATCTTTAATTTTCTCACTTTAATTGACCATTTCCTTCCTTTCCTTATGTTCTCATTCTTTTCCATGGCGTCTCCTGGTAAGGCCCTAAACGAGGCAGGGTGTGTGTCTCCCCACTATGCATGGTGTATGCTGGATAGTGCTATATCCTCAAGGGCTCACGGTTTTTGTGTTCAGAAGTTTCTGCAACCCGTTTTCCCCTTTTTTAAATGACTTAAGAGCAAACACACTCTTTCCCTTTTCTATGCCTTTTATGGCTATACTACCTCCCATATCCCGCAATCCTCTTTCTTCGCGAATTGATGAAGTTCCTTATCCCTGTCTTTATTTCCTATATCGCTTTTTTTCGTAAATGTCTTCCAGAAATGTAAGTTAGATTTAAGTTAGTATTAGTTATAGCAGTGCTTCTGGAAAGGGATGAGCTGAGTTAACACTACATTGCGGAGCGGGTGAGAGCTCGAACATAATGAGACATAACGAATTAATGCAATTGTACCATCCCAATGTTTCAAACATCCTATATATATTGTGTAAACCCGCCAACCTGGGCCCAATCAATGTATGGGAGGCCAGGCTCTGCCTGTCACAAGCCAGGACAAAGCGGTGAGTGATAGAGGAGTAACACCTCTTAAAAAAAACCAAGGTCCAGCTGACCCGGCTGGTAGAACCTTGTAAGGGTCCCTTGCCAGGATTATGGTGGACCCTCTCCTCTTTAGCTTTCCTAACTGCCTTTCATGGCTCTCCTACGTTCCAAGTCCCTCAATCCTCGCTCTTCGAGGGCATATCTCTTACTCCTGTCCTTTATTTGCCTTATCCTCTTTTTGTTTTCCATTTCTTCTTCTAGTATGGAAGTGTGTAATTAGATATAGTTTACATTACATACCCATGTTTCACTATCATCCAAACTCGGCCGATAACCTAGATGTTAGGCACCTCAGAACGGTAATTACCATTATCATAATAACTTAGATGTTGGGCTCTTTAAAATTACAGTATGATAGCTATCAGAGCTATTAACTTGATGTTTTTGGCACTCTTAAAACAACGCATCAGAGCAAATAACCTAGATGCTCGGCTCTCTTAAAACAACGGTAACATAACTATCTGAGTTAATTACCTAGTAGTTGTCTCTCTTAAAACAAATGTACTCTCAAACCTCATTCTTCGAGGGTTGAGGGCATTTCTTTTCTTCCTGTCCTTGATTTTGCCATATTTGTTCTTTGTTTACCATTTCTTCTTCTAGTATGTAAGTCTGTAGTTAGTATTAGATATCGGTTTTCAATACATTCTCATCTTTCATTATCACCCAAACCATAAAAGGCCGACAACCTAGATGTTAGGCTCCCTAAAACAAAATACATCATCATCATCATCAAAACAACAGTATCAGAGCTAATAACCTAGATGTTGGGCTCTCTTAAAACAATGGTATCATAACTGTCTGAGGTAATAACCAAGATGTTGGGCTCTCTGAAAACAGCAGTATCGTAACTATCAGAGCGAATAACCTAGCTGTTGCTCACCGTTAAAAGTACAGTATGATAGCAATCTGAGCTAATAACCTAGATACCATTGGGGCGCACGACTAGCGGGACATGAGTTGGCGACCACGGGGTTCCAGCTTGAGTTCGGCATTCCTTCCAAGTACTTGTGCCGGGATTCTCTGTCATCTTTCCTATAGACCTCCATTGGTCAACTTTTGTTCTTTTCCAACCCTGACGGTAGTAGGGTATCCGAGGCCTAGGGATTCTTTCACTTTACCGCCTCAATAGGCCCTTGTCTCATCTTATCTGGTTCCTCATTCCTCGAGGTATCAGAGCTCCTCTGTTCTCTTCATAGCTCCTGCCTTCTGCTCAAGGCCCTTAAGGAGGCAGGTTGTGTGTAGACCCACCATGTCTGGTGCACCCTCAAAGGCTCATGGCTGGTGAGTTCGGGAGTTGTCGACAACGAGGGATTCCTGGGCTGGGTCGGTTTTCCATTCCCTTTGGGGTGGACCCTCTCCTCGTTGGCTTTCCTAACAGCCTTTCATGGCTCTCCTTCTTTCCAAGTACCTCAATCCTCATTCTTCGAGGGTTGAGGGCATTTCTTCTCTTGTCCTTAATTTTGCCTTATCAGTTCCTTTTTTACCTTTTCTTCTTCTGGTATGTAAGACTGTAGGTAGTATTAGATATAGGATTTCAATACATTTTCATCATTCATTATCACCCAAACCATAAGGGGCCGATAACCGAGATGTTAGGCTCCTTAAAACAACATAGAACATTACCATCATCAAAACAACAGTATCAGAGCTAATAACATAGATGTTGGGCACCTTTAAAAGTACAATATGATAGCTATCTGAGCTAATAACCTAGATGCCTTAGGTGCTCACGACTAGTGGGACGTGAGTTGGTGACCAAGGGGCCCCAGATGTGTTCGGCTATACTTCCACTTATTTGTGCTGGGCTCATCTTTCATATCGACCTCGTTGGTCAACTCTTGTTCTTTACCGACCCCGACGGTATTAGGATATCCGAGGCCTAGGGAGTCTTTCACTTTCCCGCTTTTATAGGCCCTTGTCTCATCTTTTCTGATCCCTAATCCTTCATAGCTCCTGCCTTCTGCTCAAGGCCCTTAAGGAGGCAGGTTGCGTTTAGCCTCACCATGTCTGGTACACCCTCAAAGGCTCATGGCTGGTGAGTTCGGGAGTTTTCGACAACGAGGGATTCCTGCGCTGGGTCGGTTTTTCCCCTCTTTCCATTGCCTTTGGGGTGGATCCTCTACTCGTTTGCTTTCCTAACAGCCTTTCATGGCTCTCCTTCTTTCCAAGTACCTCACTCTCGAGGGTCGGGGCCTTTTATTTTCCTCCTGTCCTTTATTTGACTTATTGACCTATGTTTTCCATTTTTTCTTATAGTATGAATATGTAATGAATTTTTGGTAATGGTTTATATTACATTACCATGTTTCACTATCACCCAAACACTTAGGGTCGATAACCTAGATGTTAGGCCCCTCAAAGCAGAAAATACAGCCTACAGAAATAAATTTTCAGTGGACAAGATATGACTTTGCATTTAAAGCCGTATATTTTGCTCAAACTCAATATATTACACTCTTGAATGTATGTGCATTAATGATCCATGTTGTAGCTATCAGGGCTAATAACTAGATGTTTGGGCACTCGTAAAGCAACGCATCAGAGCTAATAACCTAGATGTTGGGCACTCTTAAATGAATGGTAGCGTAACCATCTGAGCTAATTATTTAGTATTTGGGCTCTCTTAAAAGAACTGTATCCTCAGTCCTCATTCTTCGAGGGTTGAGGGCATTTCTTCTCTTGTTGTCCTTAATTTTGCCTTATCAGTTCCTTTTTTACCTTTTCTTCTTCTGGTATGTAAGTCTGTAGGTAGTATTAGATATAGGATTTCAATAGATTTTCATCTTTCATTATCACCCAAACCATAAGGGGCTGATAACCGAGATGTTAGGCTCCTTAAAACAACATACATCATTACCATCATCAAAACAACAGTATCAGAGCTAATAACATAGATTTTGGGCACCTTTAAAAGTACAATATGACAGCTATCGGAGCTAATATCCTAGATGCCTTAGGGGCTCGTGACTAGTGGGACGTGAGTTGGTGACCAAGGGGCCCCAGATGTGGTCGGCTATACTTCCACTTATTTGTGCTGGGCTCCCCTCTCATCTTTCATATCGACCTCGTGGTCAACTCTTGTTCTTTTCCGACCCTGACGGTATTAGGGTACCCGAGGCCTAGGAAGTCTTTCACTTTCCCGAATTTATAGGCCCTTGTGTCATCTTTTCGGATCCCTCATTCTTCGAGGGGTCAGACCTCTTCTGTTCTCTTCATATTTCCTGCCTTCTGCTCAAGGTCCTTAAGGAGGCGGGTTGTGTGTAGCCCCACCATGTCTGGTGCACCCTCAAGGGCTCACAGCTGGTGTGTTCGGGAGTTGGCGACAATGAGGGATTCCTGTGCTGGGTCCGGTTTCCCCCCCTTTTCCATTGCCTCTGTGGTGGACCTTCTCCTTTTTAGCTTTCCTAACTGCCTTTCATGTCTGTCCTTCGTTCCAGGTCCCTCAATCCTCACTCTTCGAGGGTTGAGGGCAATTCTTTCCCTCCTGTCCTTTATTTGCTTTATTCTCCTTTTGTTTTCCATGTCTTCTTCTAGTATGGAAGTGTGTGACAATTTTTGATATAGTTTACGTTACATTGTCATGTTTCACTATCACCCAAACACATATGGTCTATAACCTAGATGTTGGGCCCTTCGAAGCAGAAAAATACAGCCTACAGAAATAAAATTTCGGTGGACAAGATATGACTAAGCATTTAAAGCCGTATATTTTGCTCAAACTCAATGTATTACACTCTTAAATGTACGCACATTAATGTTCCATGCTGTAGCTGTCGTGGCTAATAACTGGATGTTTAGGCACAGGTAAAGCGACGCATCCGAGCTAATAACCTAGATGTTGGGCTCTCTGAAAACAATGGTATCATAACTGTCTGAGCTAATAACCTGGATGCTGGGCTCTCTGAAAACAGCAGTATCGTAAATATCAGAGCGAATAACCTAGCTGTTGTGCACCTTTAAAAGTACATTATGATAGCTATTGGAGCTAATAACCAGATCCCCCAAGGGCTGACATCTGGTGGGACGAGGGTTGGCGACCCTGGACCCCAGCTGAGTCTGGCATTGCTTCCACTTACTTATGCCGGGCTCCTCTCCGTCTTCTTTTCTGTCGACCTCTCTTGACCAACTCTTGTTGTTTTCCGACCTCGACGGTATTAGGGTATCCGAGGCCTAGGGAGTCTTTCACTTTCCCGCCTTAATTGGCCCTTGTCTCATATTTCCTGATCCCTCCTTCTTCGAGGGGTCTGACCTCTGGTTTTCTTTTCATTAAATTTCCTTTTCTCTTTAAGTTTCCCGCACTGTTATTGTTAATTGGCCCCCGTGTATCTAAATTCCCTAGCTTTTTATTGCTTCAACATAATTTTGAAGGTATTTTCCATCTACGTTGCATTTTGTACGTTTTTTCGATCTAACTTGCATTTTGCGAGTCTTCAACCTCAATTGCATTTAGTAAGGATTGACAATCTAAATTGCTTTTTAGTAAGTCTTTCAGTACCCGGGCCAGGACTTGGGTGAGTATTTCGAATTTTAATTGAATTTTGTATTTTCAACCTAAACCGATTTTTGCAAGTATTTTCAATCTAAATTGCATTTTGTATCATCGTCATTTTGCAAGTATTTTGATTCTCAATTGCATTTTGTGGGTATTTTGAATCTAAATTACATTTGGTAAGTATTTTCAATCTAAATTGCATTTTGTAAGTATTGTCTATCCAAATAAGTAGTTTGAATCTTCCGTGTATTTTGTAAGCATTTTCAATTTCAATCGCATTTTGTAAGCATTTTCAATTTCAATTGCACTTTATGAATATTTTGGATTTGAAATGGGAACTTGAATCTGAATTGTATTTTCAATTGCAATTACATTTTACAAATATTTTGAACCTCAATTGCATTTTGTACGTATTTTTAATCTCATTTGCATTTTGTAAGTATTTTGAATTTCACTTGCATTTTGTAAGTATTTAGACTGTACATTGCATTTTGTACGTATTTTGAACTATCCTACATTTTGTGCGTAGTTTTCAATCTATTCCTTTTGTGAGTATTTTCGTTCTAAAATCTTTTTCGTAAGTATTACCGCCTTCCATTTTGTGAGTAGTTTCAATGAGTTCCTTTTTGTGAGTATTTTACCTCTCACTTAATTTTTATTCTTTTTTCCACTTCATTGTCATTTTCGCTGTCACCCAGACCATTAGGGGCCGATAACCTAGATGTTAGGCCCCTTAAAACAACAATTATCATCATCATCATAATAACCTAGATGCCTTAGGGGCTCGCGACTAGTGGGACGTGAGTTGGTGACCAAGAGGCCCCAGATGTTTTCGGCTATACTTCCACTTATTTGTGCTGGGCTCCTCTCTCATCTTTCATATCGACCTCGTTGGTCAACTCTTGTTCTTTTCCGACCCCGACGGTATTAGGGTACCCGAGGCCTAGGGAGTCTTTCACTTTCCCGCCTTTGTAGGCCCTTGTCTCATCTTTTCTGATCCCTCATTTTTCGAAGGGTCAGACCTCTTCCGTTCTCTTCATATCTCCTGCCTTCTGCTGATGGCCGATAAGGAGGCAAGTTGTTTATAGCCCAACCACGTCTCGTGCACCCTCAAGCGCTCACAGCTGGTGTGTTCGGGAGTTGGCGACAACGAGGGATTCCTGTGCTGGGTCCAGTTTTCCCCCTTTTCCATTGCCTCTGCCGTGGACTTTCTCCTCTTTAGCTTTCCTAACTGCCTTTCATGTGGGTCCTTCGTTCCAGGTCCCTCAATCCTAACTCGGCGAGGAATGAGGGCAATTCTTTTCCTCCTGTCCTTTATTTGTCTTATTCTCCATTTGTTTTCCATGTCTTCTTGTAGTATGGAAGAGTGTAATTATTTTTTGATATAGTTTACGTTCCATTCTCATGTTCCACTATCACCCAAACACTCAGGGTCGATAACCTAGATGTTGGGCTCCTTAAAATTACACTATGTTAGCTATCAGTGCTAATTACTTGATGTTTTTGGCACTCCTAAAACAACGCATCAGAGCTAATAACCTACATGTTTGGCTCTCTTAAAACAACGGTAACATATGAATCTGAGTTAATTACCTAGTAGTTGGCTCTCTTAAAACAACTGTACTCTCAAACCTCATTCTTCGAGTGTTGAGGGCATTTCTTTTCATCCTGTCCTTGGCTTTGCCATATTTGTTCTTTGTTTACCATTTCTTCTTCTGGTATGTAAGTCTGTAGTTAGTATTAGATATAGGTTTTCAATACATTCTCATCTTTCATTATCACCCAAACCATAAAAGGCCGACAACCTAGATGTTAGGCTCCCTAAAACAAAATACATCATCATCAAAACAACAGTATCAGAGCTAATAACCTAGATGTTGGGCTCTCTTAAAACAATGGTATCATAACTGTCTGAGGTAATAACCAAGATGTTGGGCTCTCTGAAAACGGCAGTATCGTAACTATCAGAGCGAATAACCTAGCTGTTGCTCACCGTTAAAAGTACACTATGATAGCAATCTGAGCTAGTAACCTAGATACCTTTGGGGCTCACGACTAGTGGGACATGAGTTGGCGACCACGGGGTTCCAGATGAGTTTGGTATTACTTCCAAGTACTTGTGCCGGGATTCCCCGTCATCTTCCCTATCGACCTCCATTGGTCAACTTTTGTTCTTTTCCGACCCTGACGGTGTTCTCTTCATATCTCCTGCCTTCTGCTCAAGGCCCTTAAGGAGGCAGGTTGTGTGTAGCCCCACCATGTCTCGTGCACACTGTAGGGCTCACGGCTGGTGAGTTAAGGAGTTGGCGACAACGAGGGGTTCCTGAGCTGGGTCCGGTTTTCCCTCTTTTTCGATTGCCTCTGAGGTGGAACCTCTCCTCTTTGGCTTTCCTAACTGCCTTTCATGGCTCTCTTTCGTTCCAAGTCCCCCAATCCTCACTCTTCGAGGGTTGAGGGCATTTCCTTTTTCCTGTCCTTTATTTGATTTATTCTCATTTTGTTTTCCATTTCATCTTTCAGTATGGAACTCAGTAATTAATTTTGGAAATAGTTTTAGTTACTTTCCAATGTTTCACTATCACCCAAACACTTAGGGCCGATGACCTAGATGCTTGGCCCCACGAAACAGCAATTATCATTATTATCAGAATAACTTAGATGTTGGGCTCTTTAAAATTACTGTATGATAACTCTCAGAGCTAATAACTGCATGTTTGGGCACTCTTAAAGAACGCATCAGACCTAATAACGTAGATGTTGGGCTCTCTTCAATCATCGGTAACGTAACTATCTTAGCTAATTACCTAGTATTTGGGCTCGCTTAAAACAACTGTACCCTCGATCCTCATTCTTCGAGGGTTGAGCGTAATTCTTCTCTTGTTGTCCTTAATTTTGCCTTATTTCTTATTCTAGTATGTAAGTCTGTAGGTAGTATTAGATATAGGTTTTCAATACATTCTCATCTTTCATTATCACCCAAACCATAAGGGGCTGATAACGAAGATGTTAGGCTCCTAAATACAACCTACATCATCATCATCATCAAAACAACAGTATCCGTTCTCTTCATATCTTGTCTTTCGCTCAAAGCCGTTAAAGACGCAGGTTGTTTGTAGCCCAACCACTTCTGGCGCACCCTCAAGGGCTCACGGATGGTGAGTTCGGGAGATGGCGACAACGGGGGATTCCTGTTCTGGGTCTGGTTTTCAGCCTATTCCATTGCCTCTGGGTTGGACCTTCTACTGTTTAGCTTTCCTTACTGCCTTTCATGGCTGTCCTTCGCTCCAGGTCCTTTAATCCTCACTCTTCGTGGGTTGAGGAAAATATTCTTTTCCTCCTGTCCTTGATTTGCTTTATTTGATCTTTGCTTACCATTTCTTTTCTAGTCTGTAAGTCAGTAGTTAGTATTAAATATAGGTTTTCAATACATTCTCATCTTTCATTATCACCCAAACCATACGGGGCCGATAACGAAGATATTAGGTTCCTTAATATAACATTCATCATTATCATCATCCTCAAAACAACAGTATCAGAGGTAATAACCTGGAAGTTGGGCTCTCTTAAAACAATGGTATGATAACTGTCTAGGCTAATAACCTAGATGTTGGGCTCTCTGAAAACAGCAGTATCGTAACTATCAGAGCGAATAACCTAGATGTTGAGCCCCTTTAAAAGTACAGTATGATAGCTATCTGAGCTAATAACATGGATGTCCGAGGGGCTCACGACTAGTGGGAGGTGATTTGGCGACCACGGGGCCCCAGCTAAGGTTGGCATTTCTCCTACTTACTCGTACCGGGCTCCTCTGTCATCTTTCTTTCCTATCGACCTCCTTGGTTAACTCTTGTTCTTTTCCGACCCCGACGGAATGAGGGTATCCGAGGCTTAGGGATTCTTTCACTTTCTCGCCGTTATAGGCCCTTGTCTCACTTGTCTGAACCCTCATTCTTGGAGAGGTCAGACCTATTCTCTTCTCTTCATACCTCCTGCCTTCGGCTCGAGGCCCTTAAATAGGCAGAGTGTGTGTAGCCCCACCACGTCTGGTGCACCCTGGATAGTGCTACACCGTCAAGGGCTCACGGCTAGTGATTTCGGGATTTGGCGACAACGAGGGATTCCTGAGATGGGTACTGTTTCCCCCCTTTTTTCCATTGCCTCTGAGTTGGACCCTCTCCTATTTAGCTTTCCTAACTGCCTTTCATGGCTGTCCCTCGTTCCAAGTCCCTCAATCCAGTGGCGTCGGATCGGATTTTTTATTGGGGGTGCAAGATTTACTCGGCCCAGCCTGGTTTTGTTTGTTTGTTTGTTGTTTTCTTAGCGAGGTCTGTGTTGACGAATGGTTTGAAAAATTACAACGAAAGAACCATTTTGATTTCATAAATATTTTGGGAATGAACTAATTCACTAAAAGATGCAATGAAAAAAGAAATATTCTGTTTATTTGTTAAGTAGATCTCGAGACGTATTGGGTATTCGGCCAATAGTAAAAATATTACAAACACTTTTACACCACACATTATAGCCTACAACTCAGTCAGGTTGACTCCAGACTAATTGACCTCCCTGAATAAAAACAAAAATGAACAGTGGCCTGAACAAGCGACTTTGTAATGTATCGACCAGCAACAAGAATGTCATAAAAATTAAACTTAAAACACATAGCACAAAAAAAAAGGATAATATGTTCATACGTTTGATTTGTGGCTAGCTAACACTAAACCTTCCCAAACACTTGCGCAAGATACCCTGCAGATATATGGCTCTTGTATAGGGTAGTCCTTATGCACATGAAGAAGCAAAGCGCGAGTCAGGCGCTATTGGGTCATGGTACTGCGCAAATAATTTTTTGGCCTCCGAAGTGCACTGAAAGACCTTTCTGAAGCAGCAGCAGATGCTGGAACGGTCATGAGTAAAAGAACAAGCAAAACTACTTCGTTGAAAAGATCTTTAGTGGATGTAGCCAACTCATTCATCTGCTTAACTACATCTGCAATGCACTTCGGTGGCTTCCCTGGCAACTTTTCAGCAATTTTAGCTGATCGAGATCAAAATCGTCCTGATGTGGACCCAGCGTTTCCTTCAGAACCTGCTCATATGGAACGATGCCCTGGTATGCCTGAATCAGAATATTTTCAATACTCGCCAAAGTGTCAAAACCTTTCTGGTTAAATATTTCTTCCACTTCATTCAAAAGGAGGTCCAGAATAGAGAAGTAATCTTTTCTAAGCTCTTCTTGATCTGTGAGCTTTGCTGGAGGAGCTTGATTGCTCGTTTGTTCTAAAGCCTTCGGAATTTTCCTCTGCCGTTTTTTGGGAAGTTTTTGTTCAGGTTTGGGCTTCTTGCTCTGCTTCTGCTTCTTTCTTTGCTTTTCCTCGGCTTCTTCCTCCACATCGTCGGGTTTGGATGTGGCGTGGTTTTCGGAAACTTGTTGGTTAGGGTTTGGTAAAGAAGAGCAGTCTCCGTAGCATAAACGTAGCTTTCCTTGTAGATCCGATCAAACTCCTCTGTCGTTCGAAGAGCCTTCATTGCCGACATTAAAATCAGAGCAACTTTCTTTGCTCCTGTGGCAGTATAACATGGGCTCTGAAGGGCCTTTGCAAGTTCTTCGCATGGACCAAAAATTTCGACACTTCCTATTCTCATTGCCTTTCTTAGTACTTCTCATAGGCTACTTACCACACAAAATAAGATCACACGAGATCTACTGTGTATGTAACTACTTAATTAAGATTTCAACTGCCAGTTACGTTTTGTTTAAAAAAATGTCATGCATATGTATTACTTTTGCTTATAAAAATAAAAACAACTGCTGCACGTGCAGTTATTGGAATTGAGCAAATTTTGTTTGTTTCATTAATTTAGCTGTGACACCTGTGTTGAGTAATGTTTTTCATATTTGAAAGCTCGTGACTTAAAAATGACAATAAAAATAATACATACAATTTTCATCATTTCACTGTGAATTTGAAAAATGTTATGTTAAAACTCTTCACCTATGAAAAAGTAAAACAGGAGAATAAAAGTGTACATGGATCAGAATTCGGTAATTCTCAGACACTTACGGAGTTAGTGTGATGTGTGAGCTTGAATTTGAGATGAAAGTAAATCCAGTTTTGGTTGGATGTTGTAAACAGCCACCCGCAGATCCCCTTCCAGCTGCAGCCGAGACCGATGCTTCGTCTTGACAGATGCCATTGCGGAAAATGTTGACTCACACAAGTAAGTTCAAGCGAAGGGTAATGACAGGTCCACTGTTTTTCTTGATAAAATGGGATATTCATTCCGAATCTGCACCCAAGAATTTTCAAGAGACTTCGACTTAAATTCATTTCGAAGTATTTTGTCACTTGAGAGTTCTATTAGTTCCTCCTGTTCTGCCGTTGACAGGTGGGCTGTTACGTTCGTTTCAAACGGACTGCGAATCGAGTCATTCTCAGTTGAAGGTTGTGGAAATCTACCCTCGAATTTTTCACGAATGTTTTGGAGGTGTTATACGACAATTCCACTAATTTGACAAATATCTAACTCATTTTCTTCCAGGAATTCATTCAGACAATGAAACATCTCACAGTTACCTTTGTCCATCTGGGCTTTCCAAAGTTCAAGTTTTCTCTTAAAAGCAAGCACTTTGTCGCTTAGAAAGAAAATATTACTATTTCGTCCTTGAAGTGACACGTTAAGTTCATTCATTTTTTTAAATACGTCTGCCAAGTAGCACAGTATTAGAAGCCATTTCTTACCCAGAAACAGGGTTGCGAGTGTAGGACTGCTGTCCAATAGGAAAATACGAAGTTCATTCTTCAACTTCACAACGCGACGAAGGACTCGACCACGAGACAACCAACGTACCTCCGTGTGCAATAGAAGCGAATCATGTGTAGATCCCATCTCCTCGCAAAGAATGGAAAATAGCCGACTGTTAAAAGCTCTTGCTTTCACAAAATTTACAACACTATTTACATCGTTAAGCACTTTATTGACTTCCGGTTGTAGTACTTTTGAAGCCAATGCCTCACTGTGTATCATGCAATGTGTGGATTTTATAGAATTAGTAACAGCTCTCACTCTTGCTCTGAAACCCTTTATAGTTTCAGTAAATGCCGACGCCCCATCGGTACCAACACAATTTGTCCATGAGAGATTGTTGTCAATAAAAAAGGAATTCACAAGAGAAAACATATCGACGCCTGTAGTCCGCCCTTCCAGAGCTTTACAAAATAGAAAATCCTCGTGCATTTCATTTTCATGGCAGTAGCGTACAGAAACACGAAGTTGGGCGCTGTTTAGGATATCAGTACTGTCATCAAGTTGCAGGACAAATTTTGGGCTATCATGAAGGGTGGTAGCAATTGATTTTTTTTTATGTCAGAGGCTATTACATCAATACGACGAGTTACTGTTCATTTGAGAGCGGTATCGACTTCAAACACTCGCCGAACTTTTCTCCATGCATGATCGCGCACATTTTCACGGCTGCAGGAAGAAGGAATTTTTCACCAATAATATGTGGTGATTTGGATTTTGCAATTAAATAGGATACCTCCAAGGATGCTCTTAGCGCTTTCTTAGGAACTGTTGCGTGCTTTTCTAGGAATCTAACATTTCCTTTTAGTTGTTGGTCGTGGCGCTTAAAAATGCTAAAGGTTTACTTACAAAGTCTGGATGTTTAGTCCGCAAGTGTCTCTTAAGTTTCACAGGCTTCAAACTGTCGTTTGCTAAAATCTCCAAACAAAGAACGCATTGAGGTTGTTCCTGATTATTACTCGAAAGCATGCTGGTAAAGCCTAATGTCAGATAATCGTCTTGATATTTACGCACATCACTTTGTGTGTAGAATTAATAATCCTGATGGGAGCAGAAGTAGACGCGGAAGAACAATGGACTTTGTTTGAATTCGAACCTTGTTCTTTTTCTGAAGGAGGGCAAGCACTATCACTTTCATGGGGTCTCTTTTTACCACTTCTAATAAGCCACTTATCCATGGGTAATGGCGACACTCGTATCAGTTTATTGTAAAGTTGGCTAACCACGTACTAGAATTCAACTGTTCACTCACGGTCTTTGAACTGACTGGAAAGGCCTACCTGAATTCGAATCGGCAACGGCAGAAAAAGAAGAATCCATTCTTGAAAGGAAGTGGCGGTCACATTGTCAAGCGGCTTATTGTCATTAAGTGTTTGGTAAGGAGATGTCACTGCGGGTGGCGAGTGAAAGGGAGATGTGTGGGAAATGTTACTCGCCACCTTTTCTCAGAATTCCTGCTGGCAGGTTCTACTGGTGAGCAAAGGTACGAGTTTATTATTCTTGAATGGACTTTGGAGCTACCTGCCTATGATAGGTTCATGAATATGAGGATAGTAATATTTGTTACAGAATATGAAATATAAATATTTCAATCAAAGCTGACGCCCCCCACCCACTTTCTCACTCTCTGTGCCCCCCACTTTGAGAACCCCTGCTATAAGGTAGGACACTCCGGTGCCTCTCGCTCCCATTGGCTGCTACGCTGTGACGCAGCCGGGCTAAGCCAGGCGCATGCCAGCTGATATTTACAATGCATTCTTACCGGAAACACAGTCATTTCGCTTCTCTTTTCCGCTCGTAGTATACAATCACAATAATGGCAATATGCACGTTATAAAGAGGAAGGTATAAACAATATATTACAGTGGTTTGTAATGCGAAATATACTTCATAAACACACACAAAAATATTTTAGATTAGCCTAACTACGCTACCGCACCTTAGTATCGGCTGAGCTAAAAAGAAGCCTCAAAGAACGCAATAAAGTGTAATGGTACTGTAGTGATACACCATTTATAGGGTATTATTTGACAGCAGGACATGCGAGGACCAGCACATTCGTATTTCTCTTTAAAAACGTCCCTTTTTGTTGCCGTCTAATCATTTAAATTAGCCGCTGGCTGCGCGAGCGAAGCAAGCGAGCCAGCGGCGTGTGGGCCAGGTACGCGGTGCGTATACGCGCTCCTTAGCCTGGTGTATAACTTGGAAAGGGATTGAAAAATGAGTTTATAAATTTAATTTACGTGTTATAGATTTTAGGTGAAAATAGAGGTGCCTGCCGAGGCAGCTGTCGGTCGCGCAGCGACCGGCAGCTTCCTCGTAGGGCCCTGACGTGCTAACAAGTGTATAAGCTTTAAGCTTGCGTACTGTTTGAATTTGTGATATTTAAAATTTTTAAATGTTAGGTTAGTTCAAGTTATTTTTAATTGAGCGTTATATAATTAGCAGCTAGCAATTTACGTCTTGTTTACTCGACTACCGCACACCACATGCCCTCCCGGCCGTGACGTATCGGCAGCAGTTGCCTCCCTTTTTGTTGCCATGAACAGCTGTGAGCTGTATGTTATACATGGTCGGCCGCGATAGTGAACACCCGGTGACGTCACGGAGCAGCCTACGGAATGGCAAGCCGATGCGCGGAGCCCGGAGTGCCCCCCAGCCCTTCCATTTCCAGGCTGCCTGCCCCATTCCACACCCTTCTTTCGTTATGGGGATTCCCCTTCAACGCGTGTGTCAGTATATCGTGTTTTTTAAGGAGGTATATTCAAGAAACGTTCTATTTTCAATTAAAGTGTAATGTCGTAAAAGTATAATAAACAAGAATAAATCGGCTTGAACCTGCTCTTCGGTCTCACCGACAGAGTTACCAAACTAACTTTAAGCCAATGTTGCCAAACTCAGCAGAGACGATTGGCATGCATTCACAATCGGCATTCACACTTAGCTGCTCGCGAGTTCGCATTTCAAATTCGCGCCATGTATCTCAAAAAGGTCATTCTTTCACAATTTACAACATCAAAGTTTTGCATTTTCAAAAGTTATTGGGGGTGCGGCGCACCCCCAAAATAAATATTGAGGGGGCGGCCGCACCCTGGCACCCCCCTGCCTACGCCACTGCCTCAATCCTCACTCTTCGAGGGTCGTGGGCATTTCTTTTCCTCCTGTCCTTTATTTGCCTTATTCTCCTTTTGTTCTCCATTTCTTCTTCTAGTAGGGGAGTGTGTAATTAGTTTTAGATATAGTTTACGTTACATTCTAAAGTTTCACTATCACCCACACACTTAATGCCGGTAACCTAGATGTTAGGCCCCTCAAAACATTAATTATCAATATCATCATCATTATCATACCTTAGATGTTGGGCTCTTTAAAATTACAGTATGATAGCTGTAAGAGCAAATAACTGGATGTTTTAGCACTCTTAAAACCACGCTTCAGAGCAAATAACCTAGATGTTGTACTCTCCTAAAACAACAGTAATGTAACTTTCTGAGCTAGTTACCTAGTAATTGGGCACTCTTAAAACAACTGTACCCTCCATCCTCATTCTTCTAGGGTTGAGGGCATTTCTTTTCTTCCTGATCTTGATTTTGCCTTACTTGTTCTTTCTTTACCATTTCTTCTTCTGGTATTTAAGTCTGTAGTTAGTATTAGATGTAGGTTTTCAATACATTCTCATCTTTCATTATCACCCAAGCCGTAAGGGGCCGATAACGAAGATGTTAGGCTTCTTAATACAACATACATCACCTTCAAAACAACAGTATCAGAGCCAATAACCTAGATGTTGGGCTCTCTTAAAACAATGGTATCATAAGAGTCTTGAGCTAATAACCTAGATGTTGAGACCTCTGAAAACAGCAGTATCGTAACTATCAGCGTGAATAACCTATATGTTGGGCACCGCTAACCCATCAACAGCGGAATTATATTTCGTTTCGGATTATTACAGTTCTTTTCATATGATGCTTAATATTTTATCGCACTTAAGCGTAATTTTTGCAGAAATGGGCCGTTCGTCGTGTCAATAAGGGACATCTCACCAATGTGCTACAGCGTGCTACTTTTAATTTTTGTTAACAATTATGACAATAAAGCGACAAGTATTTGTTATTAAATAATAAACACCATTGTTGACAAGGGAGGAATGAAGTTTTCGGGAAATATTTTAGCAACTGCTGGCAAATTAGTTGACATTTACATGTTATTTGTTTCTAAAAATGAACATGTTTTATTTCATGTTGTAGTCTACTGTACCACATACGTTTCTAGAATATTCATATTCTCTCTAACATATATATGAACAATATAATGTTTGTCTACTTCAGATCTTTCCTTCAAATGATCTAACGAGCATGAGATTCGTAGTTGCATCTAACGCACAGTCCTACGCCACATTTGGCGCATTCAGTACCGGTACGTGTCTGACTTGGGCACCCCTCCCGAGCGCATCTCCGCCGCACAGTTCCATCACAGGGCACGATGAGGTGATTCATTTCATTGTTGACCAAATAACCTATATCACGTTTCACAGAGAGATGAAATGAAGCCAAAATTTCGGTGTAATATCCAGGTGACAGGATGTCGGTCACCGAGAGATTGGAGAATATCCCGACAAGTAATTCATAGGCAGTTCTTCTAAGGAGCACAGTCTTCTGTCTGAACGAAAGAAAGACATAATTACGGTGTAATATCCAGGTGACAGGACGTCTGTCACCGAGAGATTGGAGAATATCTCGACAAGTATTTCATAGGCAGCTCTTCTAAGGAGCACAGTCTTCTGTCTGAAATGAAAGGAAGCCATAATTCCGGTGTAATATCCAGGTGACAGGATGTCGGTCACCGAGAGATTGGAGAATATCTCGACAAGTATTCCATAGGCAGCTCTTCTAAGGAGCACAGTTTTCTGCCTGAAATGAAAGGAATTCATAATTACGGTGTAATATCCATGTGACAGGATGTCAGTCACCGAGAGATTGGAGAATGTCTCGACAAGTATTTCATAGGCAGCTCTTTTAAGGAGCACAGTCTTCTGTGTGAAATGAAAGGAAGCCATAATTACGGTGTAATAACCAGGTGACAGGATGTCGGTCACTGAGAGATTGGAGCATATCTCGACAAGTATTTCATAGGCAGCTCTTCTAAGGAGAACAGTCTTCTGAGTGAAATGAAAGGAAGCCATAATTACGGTGTAATATCCAGGTGACAGGATGCCGGTCACCGAGAGATTGGAGAATATCTCGACAAGTATTTCATAGGCAGCTCTTCTAAGGAGCACAGTTTTCTGCCTGAAATGAAAGGAAGCCATAATTACGGTGTAATATCCAGGTGACAGGATGTCGGTCATCGAGAGATTGGAGAATATCACGACAAGTACCTCATAGGCAGCTCTTCCAAGGAAAACAGTCTTGTGTCTGAAATGAAAGGAAACCATAATTACGGTGTAAAATCCAGGTGACAGGATGTCGGTCACCGAGAGATTGGAGAATATCTCGACAAGTATTTCATAGGCAGTTCTTCTAAGGAGCAGTCTTCTGTCTGAAATGAAAGGCGGCCATAATTACGGTGTAATATCCAGGTGACAGGATGTCGGTCACCGAGAGTTTGGAGAATATCTCGACAAGTATTTCATAGGCAGTTCTTCTAAGGAGAACCGTCTTCTCTCTGAAATGAAAGGAAGCCATAATTACGGTGTAATATCCAGGTGACAGGATGTCTGTCACCGAGAGATAGGAGAATATCTCGACAAGTATTTCATAGGCAGTTCTTCTAAGGAGCACAGTTTTCTGCATGAAATGAAAGGAAGCCATAATTACGGTGTAATATCCAGGTTACAGGATGTCGGTCACCGAGAGATTGGAGAATATCTCAACGAGTATTTCAGAGGCAGGGCTTCTATGGAGCACAGTCTTTTGTCTGAAATGAAAGGAACCCATAATTACGGTGTAATATCCAGGTGACAGGATGTCGGTCACCGAGAGATTGGAGAATATCTCGACAAGTATTTCATAGGCAGTTCTTCTAAGGAGCCCACCCTTCTGTCTGAAATGAAAGGAAGCCATAATTACGGTGTAATTTCCAGGTGACAGTATGTCGTCACCGAGATATTGGAGAATATCTCGACAAGCATTTCATAGGCAGCTCGTCTAAGGAGCACAGTCTTCTGTCTGAAATGAAAGGAAGCCATGATTACGGTGTAATAAGCAGGTGACAGGATGTCGGTCACCGAGAGATTGGGGAATATCTCGGCAAGTATTCCATAGGCAGTTCATCTAAGGAGCACAGCCTTCTGTCTGAAATGAAAGGATGCCATAATTACGGTGTAATAAGCAGGTGACAGAATGTCGGTCACCGAGAGATTGGGGAATATCTCGGCAAGTATTCCATAGGCAGTTCATCTAAGGGGCACAGTCTTCTGTCTGAAATGAAAGACAGCCATAATTACGGTGTAATATCCAGGTGACAGGATGTCGGTCACCGAGAGATTGGAGAATATCTCGACAAGTATTCCATGGGCAGCTCTTCTATGGAGCACAGTTTTCTGCCTGAAATGAAAGGAATTCATAATTACGGTGTAATATCCATGTGACAGAATGTCAGTCACCGAGAGATTGGAGAATGTCTCGACAAGTATTTCAGAGACAGTTCTTCTAAGGAGCACAGTCTTTTTTCTGAAATGAAAGGAAACCATAATAACGGTGTAATATCCAGTTGACAGGATGTCAGTCACCGAGAGATTGGAGAATATCTCGACAAGTATTTCAAAGGCAGCTCTTCTAAGGAGCACAGTCTTTTGTCTGAAATGAAAGTAAGCCATAATTACGGTGTAATATCCAGGTGACAGGATATCGGTCACTGAGAGATTGGAGAATATCTCGACAAGTATTTCATAGGCTGCTCTTCTAAGGAGAACAGTCTTCTGAGTGAAATGAAAGGAAGCCATAATTACGGTGTAATAAGCAGGTGATAGGATGTCGGTCACCGAGAGATTGGGGAATATCTCGGCATGTATTCCATAGGCAGTACATCTAAGGAGCACAGTCTTCTGTCTGAAATGAAAGGAAGCCATAATTACGGTGTAATGTCCAGGTGACAGGATGTCGGTCACCGAGAGATTGGAGAATATATCGACATGTATTTCATAGGCAGTTCTTCTAAGGAGCACCGTCTTCTCTCTGAAATGAAAGGAAGCCATAATTACGGTGTAATATCCAGGTGACAGGATGTCGGTCACCGAGAGATTGGAGAATATCTCGACAAGTATTTCATAGGCTACTCTTCCAAGGAGAACTGTCTTCTGTCTGAACGAAACGAAGACATAATTACGGTGTAATATCCAGGTGACAGGAAGTCTGTCACCGAGAGATTGGAGAATGTCTCGACAAGTACTTCATAGGCTGCTATTCTAAGGAGCACCGTCTTCTGTCTGAAATGAAAGGAAGCCATAATTACGGTGTACTATCCAGGTGGCATGATGTCGGCCACTGAGAGATTGGAGAATATCTCGACAAGCATTTCATGGGCAGCTCTTCTAAGGAGCACAGTCTTCTGCCTGAAATGAAAGGAAGCCACAATTACGGTGTAATATTTAGGTGATAGGATGTCGGTCACCGAGAGATTGGGGAATATCTCGAAATGTATTTCATAAGCAGCTCTTCTAAGGAGCACAGTCTTCACTCCGAAATGTAAGGAAGCCATAATTATGGTGTAATATCCAGGTGACAGGATGTCGGTCACCGAGATATTGGAGAATATCTCGACAAGCATTTCATAGGCAGCTCTTCTATGGAGCACAGTCTTCTGCCTGAATTGAAAGGAAGCCATAATTACGGTGTAATATCCAGGTGAAGGTTGTCGTTCACCGGGAGATTGGAGAATATCTCAACGAGTATTTCAGAGTCAGTGCTTCTAAGGAGCACAGTCTTTTGTCCGAAATGAAAGGAAACCATAATTACGGTCTAATATCCAGGTGAAAGGATGTCAGTCACCGAGAGATTGGAGAATATCTCGACAAGTATTTCATAGGCTGCTCTTCTAAGGAACACAGTCGTCTGTCAGAAATGAAAGTAACCCATAATTACGGTGTAATATTCAGGTGACAGGATGTCGATCACTGAGAGATTGGAGAATATCTCGACAAGTATTTCATAGGTAGCTCTCCTAAGGAGCACAGTCTTCTGTATGAAATGAAAGGAAGCCATAATTACGGTGTAATATCCATGTGACAGGATGTCGGTCCACGAGAGATTGGAGAATATCTCGACCAGCATTTCATAGACAGCTCTTCTAAGGTGCACAGTCTTTTGGTGAAATGAAAGGAAGCCATTTTTACGGTGTAATATCCAGGTGACAGAATGTCGGTCACTGAGAGATTGGAGAATATCTCAACGAGGATTTCAGAGGCATTGCTTCTATGGAGCACAGTCTTTTATCTGAAATGAAAGGTACCCATAATTACGGTGTAATATCCAGGTGACAGGATGTCGGTCATCGAGAGATTGGAGAATATCACGACAAGTACCTCATAGGCAGCTCTTCCAAGGAAAACAGTCTTGTGTCTGAAATGAAAGGAAACCATAATTTCGGTGTACCATCCAGGTGACAGGATGTCAGTCACTGAGAGATTGGAGAATATCTCGACAAGCATTTCATAGGCAGCTCTTCTAAGGCGCACAATCTTCTGCTTGAAATGAAAGGAAGCGATAATTACGGTGTAATATCCAGGTGACAGGATGTCGGTCACCGAGAGATTGGAGAATATCTCAACGAGTATTTCAGAGGCAGTGCTTCTATGGGGCACTGTCTTTTGTCTGAGATGAAAGGAACCCATAATTACGGTGTAATATCCAGGTGACAAGTTGTCGTTCACCGAGAGATTGGAGAATATCTCAACGAGTATTTCAGAGTCATTGCTTCTAAGGAGCACAGTCTTTTGTCCGAAATGAAAGGAAGCCATAATTACGGTCTAATATCCAGGTTACAGGATGTCAGTCACCGAGAGATTGGAGAATATCTCGACAAGTATTTCATAGGCTGCTCTTCTAAGGAACACAGTCGTCTGTCAGAAATGAAAGTAACCCATAATTACGGTGTAATATTCAGGTGACAGGATGTTGGTCACTGAGAGTTTGGAGAATATCTCAACGAGGATTTCAGAGGCATTGCTTCTATGGAGCACAGTCTTTTATCTGATATGAAAGGTACCCATAATTACGGTGTAATATCCAGGTGACAGGATGTCGGTCACCGAGAGATTGGAAAACATCTCGACAAGTATTTCATAGGCTGTTATTCTAAGGAGCGCACTCTTTTGTCTGAAATGAATGGAAGCCATAATTACTGTGTAATTTCCAGGTGACAGGATGTCGATCACCGAGAGATTGGAGAATATCTCGACATGTATTTCATAGGTAGCTCTTCTAAGGAGCACAGTCTTCTGTATGAAATGAAAGGAAGCCATAATTACGGTGTAATATCCATGTGACAGGATGTCGGTCCCCGAGAGATTGGAGAATATCTCGACCAGCATTTCATCGGCAGCTCTTCTAAGGTGCACAGTCTTTTGCCTGAAATGAAAGGAAGCCATTCTTACGGTGTAATATGCAGGTGACAGAATGTCGGTCACTGAGAGATTGGAGAATATCTCAACGAGGATTTCAGAGGCATTGCTTCTATGGAGCACAGTCTTTTATCTGAAATGAAAGGTACCCATAATTACGGTGTAATATCCAGGTGACAGGATGTCGGTCACCGAGAGATTGGAAAATATCTTGACAAGTATTTCATAGGCAGTTCTTCTAAGGAGCGCACTCTTCTGTCTGAAGTGAATGGAAGCCATAATTACGGTGTAATTTCCAGGTGACTGGATGTCGATCACCGAGATATTGGAGAATATCTCGACATGTATTTCATAGGTAGCTCTTCTAAGAAGCACAGTCTTCTTTCAGAAATGAAAGGAAGCCAAAATTTCGGTGTAATATCCAGGTAACAGGATGTCGGTCACCGAGAGATTGGAGAATATCTCGACAAGTAATTCATAGGCAGTTCTTCTAAGGAGCACAGTCTTCTGTCTGAACGAAAGGGAGACATAATTACGGTGTAATATCCTGGTGACAGGATGTCGGTCACCGAGAGATTGGAGAATATGTCGACAAGTATTTCATAGGCAGTTCTTCTTAGGAGCCCACCCTTCTGTTTGAAATGAATGGAAGCCATAATTACGGTGTAATTTCCAGGTGACAGGATGTCGGTCACCGAGAGATTGGAGAATATCTCTGAGTATTTCAGAGGCAGTGCTTCTATGGTGCACAGTCTTTTGTCTGAAATGAAAGGAACCCATAATTTCGGTGTAATATCCAGGTGACAGGATGTCGGTCACCGAGAGATTAGAGAATATCTCAACGAGTATTTCATAGGCAGCTCTTCTAAGGAGCACAGTCTTCGCTGCGAAATGAAAGGAAGATATAATTACGGTATAATATGCAGGTGACAGGATGTCGGTCACCGAGAGATTAGAGAATATTACGACAAGTATTTCATAGGCAGCTCTTCTAAGGAGCACAATTTCTGCCTGAAATGAAAGGAAGCCATAATTACGGTGTAATATCCAGGTGACAGGATGTCGGTCACCGAGACATTGGAGAATATCTCGACAAGTAATTCATAGGCAGTTCTTCTAAGGAGCACAGTCTTCTGTCTGAACGAAAGGAAGACATAATTACGGTGTAATATCCAGGTGACAGGACGTCTGTCACCGAGAGATTGGAGAATATCTCGACAAATATCTCATAGGCAATTCTTCTAAGTAGCACCGTCTTCTGTCTGAAATGATAGGAAGCCATAATTTCTGTGTAACATCCAGGTGACAGGACGTCAGTCACTGAGAGATTGGAGAATATCTCGACAAGCATTTCATAGGCAGCTCTTCTAAGGAGCACAGTCTTCTGCTTGAAATGAAAGGAAACCTTAATTACGGTGTAATATCCAGGTGACAGGATGTCGGTCACCGAGAGATTGGATAATATCTCGACAAGTAATTCATAGGCAGTTCTTCTAAGGAGCACAGTCTTCTGTCTGAACGAAAGGAAGACATAATTACGGTGTAATATCCAGGTGACAGGACGTCTGTCACCGAGAGATTGGAGAATATCTCGACAAATATCTCATAGGCAATTCTTCTAAGTAGCACCGTCTTCTGTCTGAAATGATAGGAAGCCATAATTTCGGTGTAACATCCAGGTGACAGGATGTCAGTCACTGAGAGATTGGAGAATATCTCGACAAGCATTTCATAGGCAGCTTTTCTAAGGAGCACAAACTTCTGCTCGAAATGAAAGGAAACCTTAATTACGGTGTAATATCCAGGTGACAGGATGTCGGTCACCGAGAGATTGGAGAATATCTCAACGAGTATTTCAGAGGCAGTCCTTCTATGGAGCACTGTCTTTTGTCTGAAATGAAAGGAACCCATAATTACGGTGTAATATCCAGGTGACAGGATGTCGGTCACCGAGAGATTGGAGAATATCTCGAAATGTATTTCATAGGCAGTTCTTCTAAGGAGCCCACCCTTCTGTCTGAAATGAATGGAAGCCATAATTATGGTGTAATTTCCAGGTGACAGGATGTCGGTCACCGAGAGATTGGAGAATATATCGACAAGCATTTCATAAGCAGCTTTTCTAAGGAGCACAGTCTTCTGTCTGAAATGAAAGGAAGCCATGATTACGGTGTAATAAGCAGGTGACAGTATGTCGGTCACCGAGAGATTGAGGAATACCTCGGCAAGTATTCCATAGGCAGTTCATCTAAGGAGCACAGTTTTCTGTCTGAAATGAAAGGAACCCATAATTACGGTGTAATATCCAGGTGACAGGACGACTGTCACCGAGAGATTGGAGAATATCTCGACAAGTATTTCATAGGCAGCTCTTCTAAGGAGCACATTCTTCTGTGCGAAATGAAAGGAAGCCATAATTACGGTGTAATATGCAGGAGACAGGATGTCGGTCACCGAGAGATTGGAGAATATCACGACAAGTATTTCATAGACGGCTCTTCTAAGGAGCACAATTTCTGCCTGAAATGAAAGGAAGACATAATTACGGTGTAATATCCAGGTGACAGGATGTCGGTCATGGAGAGATTGGAGAATATCACGACAAGTACTTCATAGGCAGTTCATCTAAGGAGCACAGTCTTCTGTCGGAAGTGAAAGGAAGCCATAATTACGGTGTAATATCCAGGAGACAGGATGTCGGTCACCGAGAGATTGGAGAATATCTCGACAAGTATTTCATAGGCAGATCTTCTAAGGAGCCCACCCTTCTGTTCGAAATGAATGGTAGCCATAATTACGGTGTAATTTCCAGGTGACAGGATGTCGGTCACCGAGAGATTGGAGAATACCTCGACAAGCATTTCATAGGCAGCTCTTCTAAGGAGCACAGTCTTCTGCTTGAAATGAAAGGAAGCCATAACGCGGTGTAATATCCAGGTTACAGGATGTCTGTCACCGAGAGATTGGAGAATATCTCGACAAATATCTCATAGGCAATTCTACTAAGTAGTACCGTCTTCTGTCTGAAATGTTAGGAAGCCATAATTTCGGTGTACCATCCAGGTGACAGGATGTCAGTCACTGAGAGATTGGAGAATATCTCGACAAGCCTTTCATAGGCAGCTCTTCTAAGGCGCACAATCTTCTGCTTGAATTGAAAGGATGCCATAATTACGGTGTAATATCCAGGTTACGGGATGTCGGTCACCGAGAGATTGGAGAATATCTCAACGAGTATTTCAGAGGCAGTGCTTCTATGGAGCACAGTCTTTTGTCTGAAATGAAAGGAACCCATAATTACGGTGTAATATCCAGGTGACAGGATGTCGGTCACCGAGAGATTGGAGAATATCTCAACGAGTATTTCAGAGGCAGTGCTTGTATGGAGCACAGTCTTTTGTCTGAAATGAAAGGAACCCATAATTTCGGTGTAATATCCAGGTGACAGGATGTCGGTCACCGAGTGATTGGAGAATATTTCGACAAGTAATTCATAGGCAGTTCTTCTAAGGAGCACAGTCTTCTGTCTGATCGAAAGGAAGACATAATTACGGTGTAATATCCAGGTGACAGGACGTCTGTCACCGAGAGATTGGATAATATCTCGACAAATATCTCATAGGCAATTCTTCTAAGTAGCACCGTCTTCTGTCTGAAATGTTAGGAAGCCATAATTTCGGTGTAACATCCAGGTGACAGGATGTCAGTCACTGAGAGATTGGAGAATATCTCGACAAGCATTTCATAGGCAGCTCTTCTAAGGAGCACAGTCTTCTGCTTGAAATGAAAGGAAGCCTTAATTACGGTGTAATATCCAGGTGACAGATTGTCGGTCACCGAGAGATTGGAGAATATCTCAACGAGTATTTCAGAGTCATTGCTTCTAAGGAGCACAGTCTTTTGTCCGAAATGAAAGGAAGCCATAATTACGGTCTAATATCCAGGTTACAGGATGTCAGTCACCGAGAGATTGGAGAATATCTCGACAAGTATTTCATAGGCTGCTCTTCTAAGGAACACAGTCGTCTGTCAGAAATGAAAGTAACCCATAATTACGGTGTAATATTCAGGTGACAGGATGTTGGTCACTGAGAGTTTGGAGAATATCTCAACGAGGATTTCAGAGGCATTGCTTCTATGGAGCACAGTCTTTTATCTGATATGAAAGGTACCCATAATTACGGTGTAATATCCAGGTGACAGGATGTCGGTCACCGAGAGATTGGAAAACATCTCGACAAGTATTTCATAGGCTGTTATTCTAAGGAGCGCACTCTTTTGTCTGAAATGAATGGAAGCCATAATTACTGTGTAATTTCCAGGTGACAGGATGTCGATCACCGAGAGATTGGAGAATATCTCGACATGTATTTCATAGGTAGCTCTTCTAAGGAGCACAGTCTTCTGTATGAAATGAAAGGAAGCCATAATTACGGTGTAATATCCATGTGACAGGATGTCGGTCCCCGAGAGATTGGAGAATATCTCGACCAGCATTTCATCGGCAGCTCTTCTAAGGTGCACAGTCTTTTGCCTGAAATGAAAGGAAGCCATTCTTACGGTGTAATATGCAGGTGACAGAATGTCGGTCACTGAGAGATTGGAGAATATCTCAACGAGGATTTCAGAGGCATTGCTTCTATGGAGCACAGTCTTTTATCTGAAATGAAAGGTACCCATAATTACGGTGTAATATCCAGGTGACAGGATGTCGGTCACCGAGAGATTGGAAAATATCTTGGCAAGTATTTCATAGGCAGTTCTTCTAAGGAGCGCACTCTTCTGTCTGAAGTGAATGGAAGCCATAATTACGGTGTAATTTCCAGGTGACTGGATGTCGATCACCGAGAGATTGGAGAATATCTCGACATGTATTTCATAGGTAGCTCTTCTAAGAAGCACAGTCTTCTTTCAGAAATGAAAGGAAGCCAAAATTTCGGTGTAATATCCAGGTAACAGGATGTCGGTCACCGAGAGATTGGAGAATATCTCGACAAGTAATTCATAGGCAGTTCTTCTAAGGAGCACAGTCTTCTGTCTGAACGAAAGGGAGACATAATTACGGTGTAATATCCTGGTGACAGGATGTCGGTCACCGAGAGATTGGAGAATATGTCGACAAGTATTTCATAGGCAGTTCTTCTTAGGAGCCCACCCTTCTGTTTGAAATGAATGGAAGCCATAATTACGGTGTAATTTCCAGGTGACAGGATGTCGGTCACCGAGAGATTGGAGAATATCTCTGAGTATTTCAGAGGCAGTGCTTCTATGGTGCACAGTCTTTTGTCTGAAATGAAAGGAACCCATAATTTCGGTGTAATATCCAGGTGACAGGATGTCGGTCACCGAGAGATTAGAGAATATCTCAACGAGTATTTCATAGGCAGCTCTTCTAAGGAGCACAGTCTTCGCTGCGAAATGAAAGGAAGATATAATTACGGTATAATATGCAGGTGACAGGATGTCGGTCACCGAGAGATTAGAGAATATTACGACAAGTATTTCATAGGCAGCTCTTCTAAGGAGCACAATTTCTGCCTGAAATGAAAGGAAGCCATAATTACGGTGTAATATCCAGGTGACAGGATGTCGGTCACCGAGACATTGGAGAATATCTCGACAAGTAATTCATAGGCAGTTCTTCTAAGGAGCACAGTCTTCTGTCTGAACGAAAGGAAGACATAATTACGGTGTAATATCCAGGTGACAGGACGTCTGTCACCGAGAGATTGGAGAATATCTCGACAAATATCTCATAGGCAATTCTTCTAAGTAGCACCGTCTTCTGTCTGAAATGATAGGAAGCCATAATTTCTGTGTAACATCCAGGTGACAGGACGTCAGTCACTGAGAGATTGGAGAATATCTCGACAAGCATTTCATAGGCAGCTCTTCTAAGGAGCACAGTCTTCTGCTTGAAATGAAAGGAAACCTTAATTACGGTGTAATATCCAGGTGACAGGATGTCGGTCACCGAGAGATTGGATAATATCTCGACAAGTAATTCATAGGCAGTTCTTCTAAGGAGCACAGTCTTCTGTCTGAACGAAAGGAAGACATAATTACGGTGTAATATCCAGGTGACAGGACGTCTGTCACCGAGAGATTGGAGAATATCTCGACAAATATCTCATAGGCAATTCTTCTAAGTAGCACCGTCTTCTGTCTGAAATGATAGGAAGCCATAATTTCGGTGTAACATCCAGGTGACAGGATGTCAGTCACTGAGAGATTGGAGAATATCTCGACAAGCATTTCATAGGCAGCTTTTCTAAGGAGCACAAACTTCTGCTCGAAATGAAAGGAAACCTTAATTACGGTGTAATATCCAGGTGACAGGATGTCGGTCACCGAGAGATTGGAGAATATCTCAACGAGTATTTCAGAGGCAGTCCTTCTATGGAGCACTGTCTTTTGTCTGAAATGAAAGGAACCCATAATTACGGTGTAATATCCAGGTGACAGGATGTCGGTCACCGAGAGATTGGAGAATATCTCGAAATGTATTTCATAGGCAGTTCTTCTAAGGAGCCCACCCTTCTGTCTGAAATGAATGGAAGCCATAATTATGGTGTAATTTCCAGGTGACAGGATGTCGGTCACCGAGAGATTGGAGAATATATCGACAAGCATTTCATAAGCAGCTTTTCTAAGGAGCACAGTCTTCTGTCTGAAATGAAAGGAAGCCATGATTACGGTGTAATAAGCAGGTGACAGTATGTCGGTCACCGAGAGATTGAGGAATACCTCGGCAAGTATTCCATAGGCAGTTCATCTAAGGAGCACAGTTTTCTGTCTGAAATGAAAGGAACCCATAATTACGGTGTAATATCCAGGTGACAGGACGACTGTCACCGAGAGATTGGAGAATATCTCGACAAGTATTTCATAGGCAGCTCTTCTAAGGAGCACATTCTTCTGTGCGAAATGAAAGGAAGCCATAATTACGGTGTAATATGCAGGAGACAGGATGTCGGTCACCGAGAGATTGGAGAATATCACGACAAGTATTTCATAGACGGCTCTTCTAAGGAGCACAATTTCTGCCTGAAATGAAAGGAAGACATAATTACGGTGTAATATCCAGGTGACAGGATGTCGGTCATGGAGAGATTGGAGAATATCACGACAAGTACTTCATAGGCAGTTCATCTAAGGAGCACAGTCTTCTGTCGGAAGTGAAAGGAAGCCATAATTACGGTGTAATATCCAGGAGACAGGATGTCGGTCACCGAGAGATTGGAGAATATCTCGACAAGTATTTCATAGGCAGATCTTCTAAGGAGCCCACCCTTCTGTTCGAAATGAATGGTAGCCATAATTACGGTGTAATTTCCAGGTGACAGGATGTCGGTCACCGAGAGATTGGAGAATACCTCGACAAGCATTTCATAGGCAGCTCTTCTAAGGAGCACAGTCTTCTGCTTGAAATGAAAGGAAGCCATAACGCGGTGTAATATCCAGGTTACAGGATGTCTGTCACCGAGAGATTGGAGAATATCTCGACAAATATCTCATAGGCAATTCTACTAAGTAGTACCGTCTTCTGTCTGAAATGTTAGGAAGCCATAATTTCGGTGTACCATCCAGGTGACAGGATGTCAGTCACTGAGAGATTGGAGAATATCTCGACAAGCCTTTCATAGGCAGCTCTTCTAAGGCGCACAATCTTCTGCTTGAATTGAAAGGATGCCATAATTACGGTGTAATATCCAGGTTACGGGATGTCGGTCACCGAGAGATTGGAGAATATCTCAACGAGTATTTCAGAGGCAGTGCTTCTATGGAGCACAGTCTTTTGTCTGAAATGAAAGGAACCCATAATTACGGTGTAATATCCAGGTGACAGGATGTCGGTCACCGAGAGATTGGAGAATATCTCAACGAGTATTTCAGAGGCAGTGCTTGTATGGAGCACAGTCTTTTGTCTGAAATGAAAGGAACCCATAATTTCGGTGTAATATCCAGGTGACAGGATGTCGGTCACCGAGTGATTGGAGAATATTTCGACAAGTAATTCATAGGCAGTTCTTCTAAGGAGCACAGTCTTCTGTCTGATCGAAAGGAAGACATAATTACGGTGTAATATCCAGGTGACAGGACGTCTGTCACCGAGAGATTGGATAATATCTCGACAAATATCTCATAGGCAATTCTTCTAAGTAGCACCGTCTTCTGTCTGAAATGTTAGGAAGCCATAATTTCGGTGTAACATCCAGGTGACAGGATGTCAGTCACTGAGAGATTGGAGAATATCTCGACAAGCATTTCATAGGCAGCTCTTCTAAGGAGCACAGTCTTCTGCTTGAAATGAAAGGAAGCCTTAATTACGGTGTAATATCCAGGTGACAGATTGTCGGTCACCGAGAGATTGGAGAATATCTCAACGAGTATTTCAGAGGCAGTGCTTCTATGGAGCACTGTCTTTTGTCTGAAATGAAAGGAACCCATAATTACGGTGTAATATCCAGGTGACAAGTTGTCGTTCACCGAGAGATTGGAGAATATCTCGACAAGTATTTCATAGGCTGCTCTTCTAAGGAACACAGTCGTCTGTCAGAAATGAAAGTAACCCATAATTACGGTGTAATATTCAGGTGACAGGATGTCGGTCACTGAGAGATTGGAGAATATCTCAACGAGGATTTCAGAGGCATTGCTTCTATGGAGCACAGTCTTTTATCTGAAATGAAAGGTACCCATAATTACGGTGTAATATCCAGGTGACAGGATGTCGGTCACCGAGAGATTGGAAAATATCTCGACAAGTATTTCATAGGCAGTTCTTCTAAGGATCGCACTCTTCTGTCTGAAATGAATGGAAGCCATAATTACTGTGTAATTTCCAGGTGACAGGATGTCGATCACCGAGAGATTGGAGAATATCTCGACATGTATTTCATAGGTAGCTCTTCTAAGGAGCACAGTCTTCTGTATGAAATGAAAGGAAGCCATAATTACGGTGTAATATCCATGTGACAGGATGTCGGTCCCCGAGAGATTGGAGAATATCTCGACCAGCATTTCATCGGCAGCTCTTCTAAGGTGCACAGTCTTTTGCCTGAAATGAAAGGAAGCCATTCTTACGGTGTAATATGCAGGTGACAGAATGTCGGTCACTGAGAGATTGGAGAATATCTCAACGAGGATTTCAGAGGCATTGCTTCTATGGAGCACAGTCTTTTATCTGAAATGAAAGGTACCCATAATTACGGTGTAATATCCAGGTGACAGGATGTCGGTCACCGAGAGATTGGAAAATATCTTGACAAGTATTTCATAGGCAGTTCTTCTAAGGAGCGCACTCTTCTGTCTGAAGTGAATGGAAGCCATAATTACGGTGTAATTTCCAGGTGACTGGATGTCGATCACCGAGAGATTGGAGAATATCTCGACATGTATTTCATAGGTAGCTCTTCTAAGAAGCACAGTCTTCTTTCAGAAATGAAAGGAAGCCAAAATTTCGGTGTAATATCCAGGTAACAGGATGTCGGTCACCGAGAGATTGGAGAATATCTCGACAAGTAATTCATAGGCAGTTCTTCTAAGGAGCACAGTCTTCTGTCTGAACGAAAGGGAGACATAATTACGGTGTAATATCCTGGTGACAGGATGTCGGTCACCGAGAGATTGGAGAATATGTCGACAAGTATTTCATAGGCAGTTCTTCTTAGGAGCCCACCCTTCTGTTTGAAATGAATGGAAGCCATAATTACGGTGTAATTTCCAGGTGACAGGATGTCGGTCACCGAGAGATTGGAGAATATCTCTGAGTATTTCAGAGGCAGTGCTTCTATGGTGCACAGTCTTTTGTCTGAAATGAAAGGAACCCATAATTTCGGTGTAATATCCAGGTGACAGGATGTCGGTCACCGAGAGATTAGAGAATATCTCAACGAGTATTTCATAGGCAGCTCTTCTAAGGAGCACAGTCTTCGCTGCGAAATGAAAGGAAGATATAATTACGGTATAATATGCAGGTGACAGGATGTCGGTCACCGAGAGATTAGAGAATATTACGACAAGTATTTCATAGGCAGCTCTTCTAAGGAGCACAATTTCTGCCTGAAATGAAAGGAAGCCATAATTACGGTGTAATATCCAGGTGACAGGATGTCGGTCACCGAGACATTGGAGAATATCTCGACAAGTAATTCATAGGCAGTTCTTCTAAGGAGCACAGTCTTCTGTCTGAACGAAAGGAAGACATAATTACGGTGTAATATCCAGGTGACAGGACGTCTGTCACCGAGAGATTGGAGAATATCTCGACAAATATCTCATAGGCAATTCTTCTAAGTAGCACCGTCTTCTGTCTGAAATGATAGGAAGCCATAATTTCTGTGTAACATCCAGGTGACAGGACGTCAGTCACTGAGAGATTGGAGAATATCTCGACAAGCATTTCATAGGCAGCTCTTCTAAGGAGCACAGTCTTCTGCTTGAAATGAAAGGAAACCTTAATTACGGTGTAAGATCCAGGTGACAGGATGTCGGTCACCGAGAGATTGGATAATATCTCGACAAGTAATTCATAGGCAGTTCTTCTGAGGAGCACAGTCTTCTGTCTGAACGAAAGGAAGACATAATTACGGTGTAATATCCAGGTGACAGGGCGTCTGTCACCGAGAGATTGGAGAATATCTCGACAAATATCTCATAGGCAATTCTTCTAAGTAGCACCGTCTTCTGTCTGAAATGATAGGAAGCCATAATTTCGGTGTAACATCCAGGTGACAGGATGTCAGTCACTGAGAGATTGGAGAATATCTCGACAAGCATTTCATAGGCAGCTTTTCTAAGGAGCACAAACTTCTGCTCGAAATGAAAGGAAACCTTAATTACGGTGTAATATCCAGGTGACAGGATGTCGGTCACCGAGAGATTGGAGAATATCTCAACGAGTATTTCAGAGGCAGTCCTTCTATGGAGCACTGTCTTTTGTCTGAAATGAATGGAACCCATAATTACTGTGTAATATCCAGGTGACAGGATGTCGGTCACCGAGAGATTGGAGAATATCTCGAAATGTATTTCATAGGCAGTTCTTCTAAGGAGCCCACCCTTCTGTCTGAAATGAATGGAAGCCATAATTATGGTGTAATTTCCAGGTGACAGGATGTCGGTCACCGAGAGATTGGAGAATATATCGACAAGCATTTCATAAGCAGCTTTTCTAAGGAGCACAGTCTTCTGTCTGAAATGAAAGGAAGCCATGATTACGGTGTAATAAGCAGGTGACAGTATGTCGGTCACCGAGAGATTGAGGAATACCTCGGCAAGTATTCCATAGGCAGTTCATCTAAGGAGCACAGTTTTCTGTCTGAAATGAAAGGAACCCATAATTACGGTGTAATATCCAGGTGACAGGACGACTGTCACCGAGAGATTGGAGAATATCTCGACAAGTATTTCATAGGCAGCTCTTCTAAGGAGCACATTCTTCTGTGCGAAATGAAAGGAAGCCATAATTACGGTGTAATATGCAGGAGACAGGATGTCGGTCACCGAGAGATTGGAGAATATCACGACAAGTATTTCATAGACGGCTCTTCTAAGGAGCACAATTTCTGCCTGAAATGAAAGGAAGACATAATTACGGTGTAATATCCAGGTGACAGGATGTCGGTCATGGAGAGATTGGAGAATATCACGACAAGTACTTCATAGGCAGTTCATCTAAGGAGCACAGTCTTCTGTCTGAAGTGAAAGGAAGCCATAATTACGGTGTAATATCCAGGAGACAGGATGTCGGTCACCGAGAGATTGGAGAATATCTCGACAAGTATTTCATAGGCAGATCTTCTAAGGAGCCCACCCTTCTGTTCGAAATGAATGGTAGCCATAATTACGGTGTAATTTCCAGGTGACAGGATGTCGGTCACCGAGAGATTGGAGAATACCTCGACAAGCATTTCATAGGCAGCTCTTCTAAGGAGCACAGTCTTCTGCTTGAAATGAAAGGAAGCCATAACGCGGTGTAATATCCAGGTTACAGGATGTCTGTCACCGAGAGATTGGAGAATATCTCGACAAATATCTCATAGGCAATTCTACTAAGTAGCACCGTCTTCTGTCTGAAATGTTAGGAAGCCATAATTTCGGTGTACCATCCAGGTGACAGGATGTCAGTCACTGAGAGATTGGAGAATATCTCGACAAGCATTTCATAGGCAGCTCTTCTAAGGCGCACAATCTTCTGCTTGAATTGAAAGGATGCCATAATTACGGTGTAATATCCAGGTTACGGGATGTCGGTCACCGAGAGATTGGAGAATATCTCAACGAGTATTTCAGAGGCAGTGCTTCTATGGAGCACAGTCTTTTGTCTGAAATGAAAGGAACCCATAATTACGGTGTAATATCCAGGTGACAGGATGTCGGTCACCGAGAGATTGGAGAATATCTCAACGAGTATTTCAGAGGCAGTGCTTGTATGGAGCACAGTCTTTTGTCTGAAATGAAAGGAACCCATAATTTCGGTGTAATATCCAGGTGACAGGATGTCGGTCACCGAGTGATTGGAGAATATCTCGACAAGTAATTCATAGGCAGTTCTTCTAAGGAGCACAGTCTTCTGTCTGAACGAAAGGAAGACATAATTACGGTGTAATATCCAGGTGACAGGACGTCTGTCACCGAGAGATTGGATAATATCTCGACAAATATCTCATAGGCAATTCTTCTAAGTAGCACCGTCTTCTGTCTGAAATGTTAGGAAGCCATAATTTCGGTGTAACATCCAGGTGACAGGATGTCAGTCACTGAGAGATTGGAGAATATCTCGACAAGCATTTCATAGGCAGCTCTTCTAAGGAGCACAGTCTTCTGCTTGAAATGAAAGGAAGCCTTAATTACGGTGTAATATCCAGGTGACAGATTGTCGTTCACCGCGAGATTGGAGAATATCTCAACGAGTATTTCAGAGTCAGTGCTTCTAAGGAGCACAGTCTTTTGTCCGAAATGAAAGGAAGCCATAATTACGGTCTAATATCCAGGTTACAGGATGTCAGTCACCGAGAGATTGGAGAATATCTCGACAAGTATTTCATAGGCTGCTCTTCTAAGGAACACAGTCGTCTGTCAGAAATGAAAGTAACCCATAATTACGGTGTAATATTCAGGTGACAGGATGTCGGTCACTGAGAGATTGGAGAATATCTCAACGAGGATTTCAGAGGCATTGCTTCTATGGAGCACAGTCTTTTATCTGAAATGAAAGGTACCCATAATTACGGTGTAATAATCAGGTGACAGGATGTCGGTCACCGAGAGATTGGAAAATATCTCGACAAGTATTTCATAGGCAGTTCTTCTAAGGATCGCACTCTTCTGTCTGAAATGAATGGAAGCCATAATTACTGTGTAATTTCCAGGTGACAGGATGTCGATCACCGAGAGATTGGAGAATATCTCGACATGTATTTCATAGGTAGCTCTTCTAAGGAGCACAGTCTTCTGTATGAAATGAAAGGAAGCCATAATTACGGTGTAATATCCATGTGACAGGATGTCGGTCCCCGAGAGATTGGAGAATATCTCGACCAGCATTTCATAGGCAGCTCTTCTAAGGTGCACAGTCTTTTGCCTGAAATGAAAGGAAGCCATTTTTACGGTGTAATATCCAGGTGACAGAAGGTCGGTCACTCAGAGATTGGAGAATATCTCAACGAGGAATTCTGAGGCATTGCTTCTATGGAGCACAGTCTTTTATCTGAAATGAAAGGTACCCATAATTACGGTGTAATATCCAGGTGACAGGATGTCGGTCACCGAGAGATTGGAAAATATCTCGACAAGTATTTCATAGGCTGTTCTTCTAAGGAGCGCACTCTCCTGTCTGAAATGAATGGAAGCCATAATTACGGTGTAATTTCCAGGTGACTGGATGTCGATCACCGAGAGATTGGAGAATATCTCGACATGTATTTCATAGGTAGCTCTTCTAAGGAGCTCTGTCTTCTGTATGAAATGAAAGGAAGTCATAATTGCGGTGTAATATCCATGTGACAGGATGTCGGTCCCCGAGAGATTGGAGAATATCTGGACCAGCATTTCATAGGCAGCTCTTCTAAGGAGCACAGTCTTTTGCCTGAAATGAAAGGAAGCCATATTTACGGTGTAATATCCAGGTGACAGAATGTCGGTCACTGAGAGATTGGAGAATATCTCGACAAGTATTTCAGAGGCAGTTCTAAGGAGCACAGTCTTCTGTCTGAAATGAAAGGAAGCCATAATTACGGTTTAATAAGTAGGTGACCGGATGTCGGCCACTGAGAGATTGGAGAATATCTCACAAGTATTTCATAGGCAGTTCTTCTAAGAAGCACAGTCTTCTTTCAGAAATGAAAGGAAGCCAAAATTTCGGTGTAATATTTAGGTAACAGGATGTCGGTCACCGAGAGATTGGAGAATATCTCGACAAGTAATTCATAGGCAGTTCTTCTAAGGAGCACAGTCTTCTGTCTGAACGAAAGGGAGACATAATTACGGTGTAATATCCAGGTGACAGGATGTCGGTCACCGAGAGATTGGAGAATATTTCGACAAGTATTTCATAGGCAGTTCTTCTAAGGTGCCCACCCTTCTGTTTGAAATGAATGGAAGCCATAATTACGGTGTAGTTTCCAGGTGACAGGATGTCGGTCACCGAGAGATTGGAGAATATCTCAACGAGTATTTCAGAGGCAGTGCTTCTATGGAGCACAGTCTTTTGTCTGAAATGAAAGGAACCCATAATTACGGTGTAATATCCAGGTGACAGGATGTCGGTCACCGAGAGATTGGAGAATATCTCAACGAGTATTTCAGAGGCAGTGCTTCTATGGAGCACAGTCTTTTGTCTGAAATGAAAGGAACCCATAATTTCGGTGTAATATCCAGGTGACAGGATGTCGGTCACTGAGAGATTAGAGAATATCACGACAAGTATTTCATAGGCAGCTCTTCTAAGGAGCACAATTTCTGCCTGAAATGAAAGGAAGCCATAATTACGGTGTAATATCCAGGGGACAGGATGTCGGTCACCGAGACATTGGAGAATATCTCGACAAGTAATTCATAGGCAGTTCTTCTAAGGAGCACAGTCTTCTGTCTGAACGAAAGGAAGACATAATTACGGTGTAATATCCAGGTGACAGGACGTCTGTCACCGAGAGATTGGAGAATATCTCGACAAATATCTCATAGGCAATTCTTCTAACTAGCACCGTCTTCTGTCGAAAATGATAGGAAGCCATAATTTCTGTGTAACATCCAGGTGACAGGACGTCAGTCACTGAGAGATTGGAGAATATCTCGACAAGCATTTCATAGGCAGCTCTTCTAAGGAGCACAGTCTTCTGCTTGAAATGAAAGGAAACCTTAATTACGGTGTAATATCCAGGTGACAGGATGTCGGTCACCGAGAGATTGGATAATATCTCGACAAGTAATTCATAGGCAGTTCTTCTGAGGAGCACAGTCTTCTGTCTGAACGAAAGGAAGACATAATTACGGTGTAATATCCAGGTGACAGGACGTCTGTCTCCGAGAGATTGGAGAATATCTCGACAAATATCTCATAGGCAATTCTTCTAAGTAGCACCGTCTTCTGTCTGAAATGATAGGAAGCCATAATTTCGGTGTAACATCCAGGTGACAGGATGTCAGTCACTGAGAGATTGGAGAATATCTCGACAAGCATTTCATAGGCAGCTCTTCTAAGGAGCACAGTCTTCTGCTAGAAATGAAAGGAAACATTAATTACGGTGTAATATCCAGGTGACAGGATGTCGGTCACCGAGAGATTGGAGAATATCTCAACGAGTATTTCAGAGGCAGTGCTTCTATGGAGCACTGTCTTTTGTCTGAAATGAAAGGAACCCATAATTACGGTGTAATATCCAGGTGACAGGATGTCGGTCACCGAGAGATTGGAGAACATCTCGAAATGTATTTCATAGGCAGTTCTTCTAAGGAGCCCACCCTTCTGTCTGAAATGAATGGAAGCCATAATTATGGTGTAATTTCCAGGTGACAGGATGTCGGTCACCGAGAGATTGGAGAATATCTCGACAAGGATTTCATAAGCAGCTCTTCTAAGGAGCACAGTCTTCTGTCTGAAATGAAAGGAAGCCATGATTACGGTGTCATAAGCAGGTGACAGGATGTCGGTCACCGAGAGTTTGGGGAATACCTCGGCAAGTATTCCATAGGCAGTTCATCTAAGGAGCACAGTTTTCTGACTGAAATGAAAGGAAGCCATAATTACGGTGTAATATCCAGGTGACAGGACGTCTGTCACCGAGAGATTGGAGAATATCTCGACAAGTATTTCATAGGCAGCTTTTCTAAGGAGCACATTCTTCTGTGCGAAATGAAAGGAAGCCATAATTACGGTGTAATATGCAGGAGACAGGATGTCGGTCACCGAGAGATTGGAGAATATCACGACAAGTATTTCATAGACGGCTCTTCTAAGGAGCACAATTTCTGCCTGAAATGAAAGGAAGCCATAATTACGGTGTAATATCCAGGTGACAGGATGTCGGCCATGGAGAGATTGGAGAATATCACGACAAGTACTTCATAGGCAGTTCATCTAAGTAGCACCGTCTTCTGTCTGAAATGAAAGGAAGCCATAATTACGGTGTAATATCCAGGTGACAGGATGTCGGTCACCGAGAGATTGGAGAATATCTCGACAAGTATTTCAAAGGCAGATCTTCTAAGGAGCCCACCCTTCTGTTTGAAATGAATGGAAGCCATAATTACGGTGTAATTTCCAGGTGACAGGATGTCGGTCACCGAGAGATTGGAGAATATCTCGACAAGCATTTCATAGGCAGCTCTTCTAAGGAGCACAGTCTTCTGCTTGAAATGAAAGGAAGCCATAACGCGGTGTAATATCCAGGTTACAGGATGTCTGTCACCGAGAGATTGGAGAATATCTCGACAAATATCTCATAGGCAATTCTTCTAAGTAGCACCGTCTTCTGTCTGAAATGTTAGGAAGCCATAATTTCGGTGTACCATCCAGGTGACAGGATGTCAGTCACTGAGAGATTGGAGAATATCTCGACAAGCATTTCATAGGCAGCTCTTCTAAGGCGCACAATCTTCTCCTTGAAATGAAAGGAAGCCATAATTACGGTGTAATATCCAGGTTACAGGATGTCGGTCACCGAGAGATTGGAGAATATCTCAACGAGTATTTCAGAGGCAGTGCTTCTATGGAGCACAGTCTTTTGTCTGAAATGAAAGGAACCCATAATTACGGTGTAATATCCAGGTGACAGGATGTCGGTCACCGAGAGATTGGAGAATATCTCAACGAGTATTTCAGAGGCAGTGCTTCTATGGAGCACAGTCTTTTGTCTGAAATGAAAGGAATCCATAATTACGGTGTAATATCCAGGTGACAGGATGTCGGTCACCGAGTGATTGGAGAATATCTCGACAAGTAATTCATAGGCAGTTCTTCTAAGGAGCACAGTCTTCTGTCTGAACGAAAGGAAGACATAATTACGGTGTAATATCCAGGTGACAGGACGTCTGTCACCGAGATATTGGATAATATCTCGACAAATATCTCATAGGCAATTCTTCTAAGTAGCACCGTCTTCTGTCTGAAATGTTAGGAAGCCGTAATTTCGGTGTAACATCCAGGTGACAGGATGTCAGTCACTGAGAGATTGGAGAATATCTCGACAAGCATTTCATAGGCAGCTCTTCTAAGGAGCACAGTCTTCTGCTTGAAATGAAAGGAAGCCTTAATTACGGTGTAATATCCAGGTGACAGGATGTCGGTCACCGAGAGATTGGAGAATATCTCAACGAGTATTTCAGAGGCAGTGCTTCTATGGAGCACTGTCTTTTATCTGAAATGAAAGGAACCCATAATTACGGTGTAATATCCAGGTGACAAGTTGTCGTTCACCGAGAGATTGGAGAATATCTCAACGAGTATTTCGGAGTCAGTGCTTCTAAGGAGCACAGTCTTTTGTCCGAAATGAAAGGAAGCCATAATTACGGTCTAATATCCAGGTTACAGGATGTCAGTCACCGAGAGATTGGAGAATAGCTCGACAAGTATTTCATAGGCTGCTCTTCTAAGGAACACAGTCGTCTGTCAGAAATGAACGTAACCCATAATTACGGTGTAATATTCAGGTGACAGGATGTCGGTCACTGAGAGATTGGAGAATATCTCAACGAGGATTTCAGAGGCATTGCTTCTATGGAGCACAGTCTTTTATCTGAAATGAAAGGTACCCATAATTACGGTGTAATATCCAGGTGACAGGATGTCGGTCACCGAGAGATTGGAAAATATCTCGACAAGTATTTCATAGGCAGTTCTTCTAAGGAGCGCACTCTTCTGTCTGAAATGAATGGAAGCCATAATTACTGTGTAATTTCCAGGTGACAGGATGTCGATCACCGAGAGATTGGAGAATATCTCGACATGTATTTCATAGGTAGCTCTTCTAAGGAGCACAGTCTTCTGTATGAAATGAAAGGAAGCCATAATTACGGTGTAATATCCAGGTGACAGAATGTCGGTCACTGAGAGATTGGAGAAAATCTCAATGAGGATTTCTGAGGCATTGCTTCTATGGAGCACAGTCTTTTATCTGAAATGAAAGGTACCCATAATTACGGTGTAATATCCATGAGACAGGATGTCGGTCCCCGAGAGATTGGAGAATATCTGGACCAGCATTTCATAGGCAGCTCTTCTAAGGAGCACAGTCTTCTGTCTGAAATGAAAGGAAGCCATAATTACGGTTTAATAAGTAGGTGACCGGATGTCGGACACTGAGAGATTGGAGAATATCTCACAAGTATTTCATAGGCAGTTCTTCTAAGAAGCACAGTCTTCTTTCAGAAATGAAAGGAAGCCAAAATTTCGGTGTAATATCCAGGTAACAGGATGTCGGTCACCGAGAGATTGGAGAATATCTCGACAAGTAATTCATAGGCAGTTCTTCTAAGGAGCACAGTCTTCTTTCAGAAATGAAAGGAAGCCAAAATTTCGGTGTAATATCCAGGTAACAGGATGTCGGTCACCGAGAGATTGGAGAATATCTCGACAAGTATTTCATAGGCAGTTCTTCTAAGGTGCCCACCCTTCTGTTTGAAATGAATGGAAGCCATAATTACGGTGTAATTTCCAGGTGACAGGATGTCGGTCACCGAGAGATTGGAGAATATCTCAACGAGTATTTCAGAGGCAGTGCTTCTATGGAGCACAGTCTTTTGTCTGAAATGAAAGGAACCCATAATTACGGTGTAATATCCAGGTGACAGGATGTCGGTCACCGAGAGATTGGAGAATATCTCAACGAGTATTTCAGAGGCAGTGCTTCTATGGAGCACAGTCTTTTGTCTGAAATGAAAGGAACCCATAATTTCGGTGTAATATCCAGGTGACAGGATGTCGGTCACCGAGAGATTGGAGAATATCTCGACAAGTAATTCATAGGCAGTTCTTCTAAGGAGCACAGTCTTCTGTCTGAACGAAAGGAAGACATAATTACGGTGTAATATCCAGGTGACAGGACGTCTGTCACCGAGAGATTGGAGAATATCTCGACAAGTATTTCATAGGCAGCTCTTCTAAGGAGCACTGTCTTCGCTGCGAAATGAAAGGAAGCCATAATTACGGTGTAATATGCAGGTGACAGGATGTCGGTCACTGAGAGGTTAGAGAATATCACGACAAGTATTTCATAGGCAGCTCTTCTAAGGAGCACAATTTCTGCCTGAAATGAAAGGAAGCCATAATTACGGTGTAATATCCAGGGGACAGGATGTCGGTCACCGAGACATTGGAGAATATCTCGACAAGTAATTCATAGGCAGTTCTTCTAAGGAGCACAGTCTTCTGTCTGAACGAAAGGAAGACATAATTACGGTGTAATATCCAGGTGACAGGACGTCTGTCACCGAGAGATTGGAGAATATCTCGACAAATATCTCATAGGAAATTCTTCTAAGTAGCACCGTCTTCTGTCTGAAATGAAAGGAAGCCATAATTTCTGTGTAACATCCAGGTGACAGGACGTCAGTCACTGAGAGATTGGAGAATATCTCGACAAGCATTTCATAGGCAGCTCTTCTAAGGAGCACAGTCTTCTGCTTGAAATGAAAGGAAACCTTAATTACGGTGTAATATCCAGGTGACAGGATGTCGGTCACCGAGAGATTGGATAATATCTCGACAAGTAATTCATAGGCAGTTCTTCTGAGGAGCACAGTCTTCTGTCTGAACGAAAGGAAGACATAATTACGGTGTAATATCCAGGTGACAGGACGTCTGTCACCGAGAGATTGGAGAATATCTCGACAAATATCTCATAGGCAATTTTTCTAAGTAGCACCGTCTTCTGTCTGAAATGATAGGAAGCCATAATTTCGGTGTAACATCCAGGTGACAGGATGTCAGTCACTGAGAGATTGGAGAATATCTCGACAAGCATTTCATAGGCAGCTCCTCTAAGGAGCACAGTCTTCTGCTCGAAATGAAAGGAAACCTTAATTACGGTGTAATATCCAGGTGACAGGATGTCGGTCACCGAGAGATTGGAGAATATCTCGAAATGTATTTCATAGGCAGTTCTTCTAAGGAGCCCACCCTTCTGTCTGAAATGAATGGAAGCCATAATTATCGTGTAATTTCCAGGTGACAGGATGTCGGTCACCGAGAGATTGGAGAATATCTCGACAAGCATTTCATAAGCAGCTCTTCTAAGGAGCACAGTCTTCTGTCGGAAATGAAAGGAAGGCATGATTACGGTGTAATAAGCAGGTGACAGGATGTCGGTTACCGAGAGATTGGGGAATACCTCGGCAAGTATTCCATAGGCAGTTCATCTAAGGAGCACAGTTTTCTGTCTGAAATGAAAGGAAGCCATAATTACGGTGTAATATCCAGGTGACAGGACGTCTGTCACCGAGAGATTGGAGAATATCTCGACAAGTATTTCATAGGCAGCTCTTCTAAGGAGCACATTCTTCTGTGCGAAATGAACGGAAGCCATAATTACGGTGTAATATGCAGGAGACAGGATGTCGGTCACTGAGAGATTGGAGAATATCACGACAAGTATTTCATAGACGGCTCTTCTAAGGAGCACAATTTCTGCCTGAAATGAAAGGAAGCCATTATTACGGTGTAATATCCAGGTGACAGGATGTCGGTCACGGAGAGATTGGAGAATATCACGACAAGTACTTCATAGGCAGTTCATCTAATGAGCACAGTCTTCTGTCTGAAATGAAAGGAAGCCATAATTACGGTGTAATATCCAGGTGACAGGATGTCGGTCACCGAGAGATTGGAGAATATCGCGACAAGTATTTCATAGGCAGATCTTCTAAGGACCCACCCTTCTGTTTGAAATGAATGGAAGCCATAATTACGGTGTAATTTCCAGGTGACAGGATGTCGGTCACCGAGAGATTGGAGAATATCTCGACAAGCATTTCATAGGCAGCTCTTCTAAGGAGCACAGTCTTCTGCTTGAAATGAAAGGAAGCTATAACGCGGTGTAATATCCAGGTTACATGATGTCTGTCACCGAGAGATTGGAGAATATCTCGACAAATATCTCATAGGCAATTCTTCTAAGTAGCACCGTCTTCTGTCTGAAATGATAGGAAGCCATAATTTCGGTGTACCATCCAGGTGACAGGATGTCAGTCACTGAGAGATTGGAGAATATCTCGACAAGCATTTCATAGGCAGCTCTTCTAAGGCGCACAATCTTCTGTTTGAAATGAAAGGAAGCCATAATTACGGTGTAATATCCAGGTTACAGGATGTCGGTCACCGAGAGATTGGAGAATATCTCAACGAGTATTTCAGAGGCAGTGCTTCTATGGAGCACAGTCTTTTGTCTGAAATGAAAGGAACCCATAATTACGGTGTAATATCCAGGTGACAGGATGTCGGCCACCGAGAGATTGGAGAATATCTCAACGAGTATTTCAGAGGCATTGCTTCTATGGAGCACAGTCTTTTGTCTGAAATGAAAGGAACCCATAATTTCGGTGTAATATCCAGGTGACAGGATGTCGGTCACCGAGTGATTGGAGAATATCTCGACAAGTAATTCATAGGCAGTTCTTCTAAGGAGCACAGTCTTCTGTCTGAACGAAAGGAAGACATAATTACGGTGTAATATCCAGGTGACAGGACGTCTGTCACCGAGAGATTGGATAATATCTCGACAAATATCTCATAGGCAATTCTTCTAAGTAGCACCGTCTTCTGTCTGAAATGTTAGGAAGCCATAATTTCGGTGTAACATCCAGGTGACAGGATGTCAGTCACTGAGAGATTGGAGAATATCTCGACAAGCATTTCTTAGGCAGCTCTTCTAAGGAGCACAGTCTTCTTCTTGAAATGAATGGAAGCCTTAATTACGGTGTAATATCCAGGTGACAGGATGTCGGTCACCGAGAGATTGGAGAATATCTCAACGAGTATTTCAGAGGCAGTGCTTCTATGGAGCACTGTCTTTTGTCTGAAATGAAAGGAACCCATAATTACGGTGTAATATCCAGGTGACAAGTTGTCGTTCACCGAGAGATTGGAGAATATCTCAACGAGTATTTCAGAGTCAGTGCTTCCAAGGAGCACAGTCTTTTGTCCGAAATGAAAGGAAGCCATAATTACGGTCCAGGTTACAGGATGTCAGTCACCGAGAGATTGGAGAATATCTCGACAAGTATTTCATAGGCTGCTCTTCTAAGGAACACAGTCGTCTGTCAGAAATGAAAGTAACCCATAATTACGGTGTAATATTCAGGTGACAGGATGTCGGTCACTGAGAGATTGGAGAATATCTCAACGAGGATTTCAGAGGCATTGCTTCTATGGAGCACAGTCTTTTATCTGTAATGAAAGGTACCCATAATTACGGTGTAATATCCAGGTGACAGTATGTCGGTCACCGAGAGATTGGAGAATATCTCGACAAGTATTTCAGAGGCAGCTCTTCTAAGGAGCACAGTCTTCTGTCTGAAATGAAAGGAAGCCATAATTACGGTTTAATAAGTAGGTGACCGGATGTCGGCCACTGAGAGATTGGAGAATATCTCAAGAAGTATTTCATAGGCAGTTCTTCTAAGAAGCACAGTCTTCTTTCAGAAATGAAAGGAAACCAAAATTTCGGTGTAATATCCAGGTAACAGGATGTCGGTCACCGAGAGATTGGAGAATATCTCGACAAGTAATTCATAAGCAGTTCTTCTAAGGAGCACAGTCTTCTGTCTGAACGAAAGGGAGACATAATTACGGTGTAATATCCAGGTGACAGGATGTCGGTCACCGAGAGATTGGAGAATATTTCGACAAGTATTTCATAGGCAGTTCTTCTAAGGAGCCCACCCTCCTGTTTGAAATGAATGGAAGCCATAATTACGGTGTAATTTCCAGGTGACAGGATGTCGGTCACCGAGAGATTGGAGAATATCTCAACGAGTATTTCAGAGGCAGTGCTTCTATGGAGCACAGTCTTTTGTCTGAAATGAAAGGTACCCATAATTACGGTGTAATATCCAGGTGACAGGATGTCGGTCACCGAGAGATTGGAGAATATCTCAACGGGTATTTCAGAGGCAGTGCTTCTATGGAGCACAGTCTTTTGTCTAAAATGAAAGGAACCCATAATTTCGGTGTAATATCCAGGTGACAGGATCTCGGTCACCGAGAGATTGGAGAATATCTCGACAAGTAATTCATAGGCAGTTCTTCTAAGGAGCACAGTCTTCTGTCTGAACGAAAGGAAGACATAATTACGGTGTAATATCCAGGTGACAGGACGTCTGTCACCGAGAGATTGGAGAATATCTCGACAAGTATTTCATAGGCAGCTCTTCTAAGGAGCACAGTCTTCGCTGCGAAATGAAAGGAAGCCATAATTACGGTGTAATATGCAGGTGACAGGATGTCGGTCACTGAGAGATTAGAGAATATCACGACAAGTATTTCATAGGCAGCTCTTCTAAGGAGCACAATTTCTGCCTGAAATGAAAGGAAGCCATAATTACGGTGTAATATCCAGGGGACAGGATGTCGGTCACCGAGTCATTGGAGAATATCTCGACAAGTAATTCATAGGCAGTTCTTCTAAGGAGCACAGTCTTCTGTCTGAACGAAAGGAAGACACAATTACGGTGTAATATCCAGGTGACAGGACGTCTGTCACCGAGAGATTGGAGAATATCTCGACAAATATCTCATAGGCAATTCTTCTAAGTAGCAGCGTCTTCTGTCTGAAATGATAGGAAGCCATAATTTCTGTGTAACATCCAGGTGACAGGACGTCAGTCACTGAGAGATTGGAGAATATCTCGACAAGCATTTAATTGGCTGCTCTTCTAAGGAGCACAGTCTTCTGCTTGAAATGAAAGGAAACTTTAATTACGGTGTAATATCCAGGTGACAGGATGTCGGTCACCGAGAGATTGGAGAATATCTCGACAACATAATTCATAGGCAGTTCTTCTAAGGAGCACAGTCTTCTGTCCGAACGAAAGGAAGACATAATTACGGTGTAATATCCAGGTGACAGGACGTCTGTCACCGAGAGATTGGATAATATCTCGACAAATATCTCATAGGCAATTCTTCTAAGTAGCACCGTCTTCTGTCTGAAATGTTAGGAAGCCATAATTTCGGTGTAACATCCAGGTGACAGGATGTCAGTCACTGAGAGATTGGAGAATATCTCGACAAGCATTTCATAGGCAGCTCTTCTAAGGAGCACAGTCTTCTGCTTGAAATTTATTTATTTTCCGTGTCCAAATCAAATTTGATTTTGCCAGTAAGTAGCAACAGTTATAGCATTAACATTTGCAGCCAAAAGATCGTCTTTTGAACATATGTCCTCCATCAAGGGGCAGATCAGCAGGTGTTCTGGGTCTTGTAAAATGCTGCAGTCACAGAACTCATCATTGTTGACGAGCATGTTCCATTTCTTGAGATTGTTCTTGCAGCGTGAAACCCCCGTCCTCAGCCTGTTCAATGATTTCCAAATTCCATATGGCAAGTTGTGACCAGGTGCCATTTTTTCTGATAGAGGAATAATTGAGTCTGTGATCTCTGTCTTCCATATCTTCACACGGGCAGCTTCTTGTGAGCCTTCGAGGGCTGTTACTTCCCTCAAAAAGCTGTTTCTAGACTTAAGTCTCTGTCGGGCTGGTTGTTGGCCGAAAAGTGGATGCCTTGAATCGGTTTCTTGCCGTTTCTTCTCAGATGCTGCTGCTACCATTCTTCGGACATGAGGTGGAGAAATTCCTATAAGAGGGTAGATCTTCTGAAGTGGTGTTGGTCTAAGACACCCAGATACAATCCTGGAAGTCTCATTCAGAGCTATATCCACCTCTTTGGAATATGGAGAAGAAAGCCAAACTGGTGCTGCATATTCAGCAGCTGAGAAGCTCAGTCCAAGGGCTGAAGTTCTGAGAGTGGTGGGGTGAGCACCCCATGTCCTTCCTGTTAGGCATCTTAGTATGTTATTTCGTGCAGATACTTTACTTTTGGTGTTCAAGCAATGTTGCTTGAAAGACAGAGTTCGATCGAGGGTGACACCAAGATATTTTGGTGTAAAACAATGAAGGATTGTTTCACCTTGCCACTTAACGTTCAATGTCCTCTTTGCTTCTTTATTTCGCAAGTGGAAAGCAATAACTTGCGTTTTGGCTGGATTTGGCTTCAAATTATTTCTGTGATAGTATCGACCAAGTTCTTCCAAGGCACAGGACAAAGAATGTTCTACTTCTTCAAAGCTACGGCCTTGCACGGCTACTGCAGTGTCATCTGCGTAGATAAATCGCCTGGTGCCTTCTGTTCTGGGCTGGTCATTGGTGTATACATTGTAAAGCAGTGGTGCTAAGACGCTACCTTGAGGTAGTCCATTCTTCTGGAGGCGCCAACGACTATTTTTCCCAAGGAGAGACACGTAAAATCTTCTGTTCTCAAGGAAAGTTCTTAGCAGTGAGGTCAGCCTGTAGTCCTTTGTCAGTTCATAAATCTTACGAAGTAGTGTGTTATGATTAACAGTGTCGTGAGCAGCAGTTAAATCTATGAAGGCTACAACAGTAATGCACTTTTCCTCAAATCCATTCTCTATGTGCTGAGTAAGGTTCAGAATTTGTCCACAGCATGACCTGCCTGGTCTAAAGCCTGCCTGTTCAGAAATCAGTTTGCTATCTATAGAATCAGATATTCTATTAAGAATCATTCTCTCCAGCAACTTATAGGTGTGACACAGAAGTGAAACTGGCCGAAAGTTCTTTGGGCTATCAGGAGTCTTCCCAGGTTTTAGGATCGCAACTATGCGAGCTTTTCTCCATACCTTAGGAATCTTCAGTCTGGATGCACAGTTGTTCATCAATGAAAGCAACCATTGCAGTGTTGCTGGTCCAAATTGTTTTATTTGCTCCGCTCTGAGATCATCCAACCCAGCTGCCTTGTTCGATTTCAGACCGTCGATTGCTTTCATAAGTTCTTCCATCGTAAACAAGTCCTTAAGGAAATCAGTCTCTTCTTCAATACACCGTTCAAGTTTCTCTGTATTTGACTTAGATTTTGAAGTCTTTCCATTTAAGATCAGTTGGTGTGCTATCTGATTAGCAGTTACTTGAGTAAAGTTAAATGGCGGGCTAGTCGGATCTCCACTGCTGAGGTTCTTAAGAAGACGCCATGCTTGTCTACTATTCTGTTTCATATCGATTTTAGAAACCAAGCTATTCCATCTGTCTGTGCGTGTCTGACCGAGAGAAATCATCAGTGCATGCCCAGCTTCCATTGTTTCCTCGGAGAAGGGGTCCATATCATACAAGTTGCGGTAGTTATCCAAAAGAGATATATTCTGATCAGAAAGACCTGGGATATATTCTGTTCTGCATCCTCTTGGTATGTTCTTCCGGGAGACGTTTTTCACTACAGAAATAAAGGTGTCATAGTTTTCTGGTTGTGGTTCCACTTCCCCTATGGCTACATCAAGTTCACAACTGAACTTAGGCCAGTTCGCCTTCTTGAAGTTGAACCTACGTTGGAAAGGTGCATTTTCTGGTTTAACAATTGGTTCGATTCTGCATAGTAAGGGTCGATACTGTGAGCGGGGAATAGCCTTACCAACAATTTTGGTGCACTGCTCAGCTAATTTGTTGGTAATAAAAATTAGATCAGGATTATATCCTCTTCTCCATCGGCCGCTGTTAAACGATGGTGGTTGTTTTGGGTCGTGAACTAGACTGAGTGCATTATTTTCAGACCACTTTTCTAGCTCTGCGCCATTTTCATCTGTAGATGTATACCCCCATGTAGTTCGATGACAGTTGAAATCACCAAGTATTAAGTTGACGTTACTATATTTGAAATTGATAGGTTCCTTAAACACAAAGCTCTCTTCGGGTGGCTTGTAAACAGATGTTACAGAGAACTGCGCTGTTTCGATAGTGAGGATTTCGATGTTATTTTCCTCAGACAAAGCAACAGACGTGATATTTAATCCGCTCTTACAGAATATTGCACTACCATAATTATCGTGTGGACGTTCCAGAATAAGTCTCATGCCTTTGATTTTCGGTCTTCGTCCCGATGGTCCTCTATGAGTTTCTTGTACAGCAATGACATCGCAGTTACATTGGCTGCACAGATCTGCTAATAGATATTCTTTCTGGCTGGATAATCCCTCGATGTTTATGGACATAACTGCGAGTGCTGGCCTTGATAAAGGCCCACTGGTTTTAATTGATTTGGTAGTGAAAGGATCAGCCGTCAGTTTATTTTTAATCATTTTCTGACGTTGCCCAGGGTACGCCCGATTGCTCTTCTGTCACAATCTTCGGGGAGGCTCCTTTCGTGCACCCCTGCTTGAAATGAAAGGAAGTCTTAATTACGGTGTAATATCCAGGTGACAGGATGTCGGTCACCGAGAGAGATTGGAGAATATCTCAACGAGTATTTCAGAGGCAGTGCTTCTATGGAGCACTGTCTTTTGTCTGAAATGAAAGGAACCCATAATTACGGTGTAATATCCAGGTGACAAGTTGTCGTTCACCGAGAGATTGGAGAATATCTCAACGAGTATTTCAGAGTCAGTGCTTCTAAGGAGCAGAGTCTTTTGTCCGAAATGAAAGGAAGCCATAATTACGGTCTAATATCCAGGTTACAGGATGTCAGTCACCGAGAGATTGGAGAATATCTCGACAAGTATTTCATAGGCTGCTCTTCTAAGGAACACAGTCGTCTGTCAGAAATGAAAGTAACCCATAATTACGGTGTAATATTCAGGTGACAGGATGTCGGTCACTGAGAGATTGGAGAATATCTCAACGAGGATTTCAGAGGCATTGCTTCTATGGAGCACAGTCTTTTATCTGAAATGAAAGGTACCCATAATTACGGTGTAATATCCAGGTGACAGGATGTCGGTCACCGAGAGATTGGAAAATATCTCGACAAGTATTTCATAGGCAGTTCTTCTAAGGATCGCACTCTTCTGTCTGAAATGAATGGAAGCCATAATTACTGTGTAATTTCCAGGTGACAGGATGTCGATCACCGAGAGATTGGAGAATATCTCGACATGTATTTCATAGGTAGCTCTTCTAAGGAGCACAGTCTTCTGTATGAAATGAAAGGAAGCCATAATTACGGTGTAATATCCATGTGACAGGATGTCGGTCCCCGAGAGATTGGAGAATATCTCGACCAGCATTTCATAGGCAGCTCTTCTAAGGTGCACAGTCTTTTGCCTGAAATGAAAGGAAGCCATTTTTACGGTGTAATATCCAGGTGACAGAAGGTCGGTCACTCAGAGATTGGAGAATATCTCAACGAGGAATTCTGAGGCATTGCTTCTATGGAGCACAGTCTTTTATCTGAAATGAAAGGTACCCATAATTACGGTGTAATATCCAGGTGACAGGATGTCGGTCACCGAGAGATTGGAAAATATCTCGACAAGTATTTCATAGGCTGTTCTTCTAAGGAGCGCACTCTCCTGTCTGAAATGAATGGAAGCCATAATTACGGTGTAATTTCCAGGTGACTGGATGTCGATCACCGAGAGATTGGAGAATATCTCGACATGTATTTCATAGGTAGCTCTTCTAAGGAGCTCTGTCTTCTGTATGAAATGAAAGGAAGTCATAATTGCGATGTAATATCCATGTGACAGGATGTCGGTCCCTGAGAGATTGGAGAATATCTGGACCAGCATTTCATAGGCAGCTCTTCTAAGGAGCACAGTCTTTTGCCTGAAATGAAAGGAAGCCATATTTACGGTGTAATATCCAGGTGACAGAATGTCGGTCACTGAGAGATTGGAGAATATCTCGACAAGTATTTCAGAGGCAGTTCTAAGGAGCACAGTCTTCTTTCAGAAATGAAAGGAAGCCAAAATTTCGGTGTAATATTTAGGTAACAGGATGTCGGTCACCGAGAGATTGGAGAATATCTCGACAAGTAATTCATAGGCAGTTCTTCTAAGGAGCACAGTCTTCTGTCTGAACGAAAGGGAGACATAATTACGGTGTAATATCCAGGTGACAGGATGTCGGTCACCGAGAGATTGGAGAATATTTCGACAAGTATTTCATAGGCAGTTCTTCTAAGGTGCCCACCCTTCTGTTTGAAATGAATGGAAGCCATAATTACGGTGTAGTTTCCAGGTGACAGGATGTCGGTCACCGAGAGATGGAGAATATCTCAACGAGTATTTCAGAGGCAGTGCTTCTATGGAGCACAGTCTTTTGTCTGAAATGAAAGGAACCCATAATTACGGTGTAATATCCAGGTGACAGGATGTCGGTCACCGAGAGATTGGAGAATATCTCAACGAGTATTTCAGAGGCAGTGCTTCTATGGAGCACAGTCTTTTGTCTGAAATGAAAGGAACCCATAATTTCGGTGTAATATCCAGGTGACAGGATGTCGGTCACTGAGAGATTAGAGAATATCACGACAAGTATTTCATAGGCAGCTCTTCTAAGGAGCACAATTTCTGCCTGAAATGAAAGGAAGCCATAATTACGGTGTAATATCCAGGGGACAGGATGTCGGTCACCGAGACATTGGAGAATATCTCGACAAGTAATTCATAGGCAGTTCTTCTAAGGAGCACAGTCTTCTGTCTGAACGAAAGGAAGACATAATTACGGTGTAATATCCAGGTGACAGGACGTCTGTCACCGAGAGATTGGAGAATATCTCGACAAATATCTCATAGGCAATTCTTCTAAGTAGTACCGTCTTCTGTCGAAAATGATAGGAAGCCATAATTTCTGTGTAACATCCAGGTGACAGGACGTCAGTCACTGAGAGATTGGAGAATATCTCGACAAGCATATCATAGGCAGCTCTTCTAAGGAGCACAGTCTTCTGCTTGAAATAAAAGGAAACCTTAATTACGGTGTAATATCCAGGTGACAGGATGTCGGTCACCGAGAGATTGGATAATATCTCGACAAGTAATTCATAGGCAGTTCTTCTGAGGAGCACAGTCTTCTGTCTGAACGAAAGGAAGACATAATTACGGTGTAATATCCAGGTGACAGGACGTCTGTCTCCGAGAGATTGGAGAATATCTCGACAAATATCTCATAGGCAATTCTTCTAAGTAGCACCGTCTTCTGTCTGAAATGATAGGAAGCCATAATTTCGGTGTAACATCCAGGTGACAGGATGTCAGTCACTGAGAGATTGGAGAATATCTCGACAAGCATTTCATAGGCAGCTCTTCTAAGGAGCACAGTCTTCTGCTAGAAATGAAAGGAAACATTAAATACGGTGTAATATCCAGGTGACAGGATGTCGGTCACCGAGAGATTGGAGAATATCTCAACGAGTATTTCAGAGGCAGTGCTTCTATGGAGCACTGTCTTTTGTCTGAAATGAAAGGAACCCATAATTACGGTGTAATATCCAGGTGACAGGATGTCGGTCACCGAGAGATTGGAGAACATCTCGAAATGTATTTCATAGGCAGTTCTTCTAAGGAGCCCACCCTTCTGTCTGAAATGAATGGAAGCCATAATTATGGTGTAATTTCCAGGTGACAGGATGTCGGTCACCGAGAGATTGGAGAATATCTCGACAAGCATTTCATAAGCAGCTCTTCTAAGGAGCACAGTTTTCTGTCTGAAATGAAAGGAAGCCATGATTACGGTGTAATAAGCAGGTGACAGGATGTCGGTCACCGAGAGATTGGGGAATACCTCGGCAAGTATTCCATAGGCAGTTCATCTAAGGAGCACAGTTTTCTGACTGAAATGAAAGGAAGCCATAATTACGGTGTAATATCCAGGTGACAGGACGTCTGTCACCGAGAGATTGGAGAATATCTCGACAAGTATTTCATAGGCAGCTCTTCTAAGGAGCACATTCTTCTGTGCGAAATGAAAGGAAGCCATAATTACGGTGTAATATGCAGGAGACAGGATGTCGGTCACCGAGAGATTGCAGAATATCACGACAAGTATTTCATAGACGGCTCTTCTAAGGAGCACAATTTCTGCCTGAAATGAAAGGAAGCCATAATTACGGTGTAATATCCAGGTGACAGGATGTCGGCCATGGAGAGATTGGAGTATATCACGACAAGTACTTCATAGGCAGTTCATCTAAGGAGCATAGTCTTCTGTCTGAAATGAAAGGAAGCCATAATTGCGGTGTAATATCCAGGTGACAGGATGTCGGTCACCGAGAGATTGGAGAATATCTCGACAAGTATTTCAAAGGCAGATCTTCTAAGGAGCCCACCCTTCTGTTTGAAATGAATGGAAGCCATAATTACGGTGTAATTTCCAGGTGACAGGATGTCGGTCACCGAGAGATTGGAGAATATCTCGACAAGCATTTCATAGGCAGCTCTTCTAAGGAGCACAGTCTTCTGCTTGAAATGAAAGGAAGCCATAACGCGGTGTAATATCCAGGTTACAGGATGTCTGTCACCGAGAGATTGGAGAATATCTCGACAAATATCTCATAGGCAATTCTTCTAAGTAGCACCGTCTTCTGTCTGAAATGTTAGGAAGCCATAATTTCGGTGTACCATCCAGGTGACAGGATGTCAGTCACTGAGAGATTGGAGAATATCTCGACAAGCATTTCATAGGCAGCTCTTCTAAGGCGCACAATCTTCTCCTTGAAATGAAAGGAAGCCATAATTACGGTGTAATATTCAGGTTACAGGATGTCGGTCACCGAGAGATTGGAGAATATCTCAACGAGTATTTCAGAGGCAGTGCTTCTATGGAGCACAGTCTTTTGTCTGAAATGAAAGGAACCCATAATTACGGTGTAATATCCAGGTGACAGGATGTCGGTCAACGAGAGATTGGAGAATATCTCAACGAGTATTTCAGAGGCAGTGCTTCTATGGAGCACAGTCTTTTGTCTGAAATGAAAGGAATCCATAATTACGGTGTAATATCCAGGTGACAGGATGTCGGTCACCGAGTGATTGGAGAATATCTCGACAAGTAATTCATAGGCAGTTCTTCTAAGGAGCACAGTCTTCTGTCTGAACGAAAGGAAGACATAATTACGGTGTAATATCCAGGTGACAGGACGTCTGTCACCGATATATTGGATAATATCTCGACAAATATCTCATAGGCAATTCTTCTAAGTAGCACCGTCTTCTGTCTGAAATGTTAGGAAGCCGTAATTTCGGTGTAACATCCAGGTGACAGGATGTCAGTCACTGAGAGATTGGAGAATAACTCGACAAGCATTTCATAGGCAGCTCTTCTAAGGAGCACAGTCTTCTGCTTGAAATGAAAGGAAGCCTTAATTACGGTGTAATATCCAGGTGACAGGATGTCGGTCACCGAGAGATTGGAGAATATCTCAACGAGTATTTCAGAGGCAGTGCTTCTATGGAGCACTGTCTTTTGTCTGAAATGAAAGGAACCCATAATTACGGTGTAATATCCAGGTGACAAGTTGTCGTTCACCGAGAGATTGGAGTATATCTCAACGAGTATTTCGGAGTCAGTGCTTCTAAGGAGCACAGTCTTTTGTCCGAAATGAAAGGAAGCCATAATTACGGTCTAATATCCAGGTTACAGGATGTCAGTCACCGAGAGATTGGAGAATATCTCGACAAGTATTTCATAGGCTGCTCTTCTAAGGAACACAGTCGTCTGTCAGAAATGAAAGTAACCCATAATTACGGTGTAATATTCAGGTGACAGGATGTCGGTCACTGAGAGATTGGAGAATATCTCAACGAGGATTTCAGAGGCATTGCTTCTATGGAGCACAGTCTTTTATCTGAAATGAAAGGTACCCATAATTACGGTGTAATATCCAGGTGACAGGATGTCGGTCACCGAGAGATTGGAAAATATCTCGACAAGTATTTCATAGGCAGTTCTTCTAAGGAGCGCACTCTTCTGTCTGAAATGAATGGAAGCCATAATTACTGTGTAATTTCCAGGTGACAGGATGTCGATCACCGAGAGATTGGAGAATATCTCGACATGTATTTCATAGGTAGCTCTTCTAAGGAGCACAGTCTTCTGTATGAAATGAAAGGAAGCCATAATTACGGTGTAATATCCAGGTGACAGAATGTCGGTCACTGAGAGATTGGAGAAAATCTCAATGAGGATTTCTGAGGCATTGCTTCTATGGAGCACAGTCTTTTATCTGAAATGAAAGGTACCCATAATTACGGTGTAATATCCATGAGACAGGATGTCGGTCCCCGAGAGATTGGAGAATATCTGGACCAGCATTTCATAGGCAGCTCTTCTAAGGAGCACAGTCTTCTGTCTGAAATGAAAGGAAGCCATAATTACGGTTTAATAAGTAGGTGACCGGATGTCGGCCACTGAGAGATTGGAGAATATCTCACAAGTATTTCATAGGCAGTTCTTCTAAGAAGCACAGTCTTCTTTCAGAAATGAAAGGAGGCCAAAATTTCGGTGTAATATCCAGGTAACAGGATGTCGGTCACCGAGAGATTGGAGAATATCTCGACAAGTAATTCATAGGCAGTTCTTCTAAGGAGCACAGTCTTCTTTCAGAAATGAAAGGAAGCCAAAATTTCGGTGTAATATCCAGGTAACAGGATGTCGGTCACCGAGAGATTGGAGAATATCTCGACAAGTATTTCATAGGCAGTTCTTCTAAGGTGCCCACCCTTCTGTTTGAAATGAATGGAAGCCATAATTACGGTGTAATTTCCAGGTGACAGGATGTCGGTCACCGAGAGATTGGAGAATATCTCAACGAGTATTTCAGAGGCAGTGCTTCTATGGAGCACAGTCTTTTGTCTGAAATGAAAGGAACCCATAATTACGGTGTAATATCCAGGTGACAGGATGTCGGTCACCGAGAGATTGGAGAATATCTCAACGAGTATTTCAGAGGCAGTGCTTCTATGGAGCACAGTCTTTTGTCTGAAATGAAAGGAACCCATAATTTCGGTGTAATATCCAGGTGACAGGATGTCGGTCACCGAGAGATTGGAGAATATCTCGACAAGTAATTCATAGGCAGTTCTTCTAAGGAGCACAGTCTTCTGTCTGAACGAAAGGAAGACATAATTACGGTGTAATATCCAGGTGACAGGACGTCTGTCACCGAGAGATTGGAGAATATCTCGACAAGTATTTCATAGGCAGCTCTTCTAAGGAGCACTGTCTTCGCTGCGAAATGAAAGGAAGCCATAATTACGGTGTAATATGCAGGTGACAGGATGTCGGTCACTGAGAGGTTAGAGAATATCACGACAAGTATTTCATAGGCAGCTCTTCTAAGGAGCACAATTTCTGCCTGAAATGAAAGGAAGCCATAATTACGGTGTAATATCCAGGGGACAGGATGTCGGTCACCGAGACATAGGAGAATATCTCGACAAGTAATTCATAGGCAGTTCTTCTAAGGAGCACAGTCTTCTGTCTGAACGAAAGGAAGACATAATTACGGTGTAATATCCAAGTGACAGGACGTCTGTCACCGAGAGATTGGAGAATATCTCGACAAATATCTCATAGGAAATTCTTCTAAGTAGCACCGTCTTCTGTCTGAAATGAAAGGAAGCCATAATTTCTGTGTAACATCCAGGTGACAGGACGTCAGTCACTGAGAGATTGGAGAATATCTCGACAAGCATTTCATAGGCAGCTCTTCTAAGGAGCACAGTCTTCTGCTTGAAATGAAAGGAAACCTTAATTACGGTGTAATATCCAGGTGACAGGATGTCGGTCACCGAGAGATTGGATAATATCTCAACAAGTAATTCATAGGCAGTTCTTCTGAGGAGCACAGTCTTCTGTCTGAACGAAAGGAAGACATAATTACGGTGTAATATCCAGGTGACAGGACGTCTGTCACCGAGAGATTGGAGGATATCTCGACAAATATCTCATAGGCAATTCTTCTAAGTAGCACCGTCTTCTGTCTGAAATGATAGGAAGCCATAATTTCGGTGTAACATCCAGGTGACAGGATGTCAGTCACTGAGAGATTGGAGAATATCTCGACAAGCATTTCATAGGCAGCTCTTCTAAGGAGCACAGTCTTCTGCTCGAAATGAAAGGAAACCTTAATTACGGTGTAATATCCAGGTGACAGGATGTCGGTCACCGAGAGATTGGAGAATATCTCGAAATGTATTTCATAGGCAGTTCTTCTAAGGAGCCCACCCTTCTGTCTGAAATGAATGGAAGCCATAATTATCGTGTAATTTCCAGGTGACAGGATGTCGGTCACCGAGAGATTGGAGAATATCTCGACAAGCATTTCATAAGCAGCTCTTCTAAGGAGCACAGTCTTCTGTCGGAAATGAAAGGAAGGCATGATTACGGTGTAATAAGCAGGTGACAGGATGTCGGTTACCGAGAGATTGGGGAATACCTCTGCAAGTATTCCATAGGCAGTTCATCTAAGGAGCACAGTCTTCTGTCTGAAATGAAAGGAAGCCATAATTACGGTGTAATATCCAGGTGACAGGACGTCTGTCACCGAGAGATTGGAGAATATCTCGACAAGTATTTCATAGGCAGCTCTTCTAAGGAGCACATTCTTCTGTGCGAAATGAACGGAAGCCATAATTACGGTGTAATATGCAGGAGACAGGATGTCGGTCACTGAGAGATTGGAGAATATCACGACAAGTATTTCATAGACGGCTCTTCTAAGGAGCACAATTTCTGCCTGAAATGAAAGGAAGCCATTATTACGGTGTAATATCCAGGTGACAGGATGTCGGTCACGGAGAGATTGGAGAATATCACGACAAGTACTTCATAGGCAGTTCATCTAAGGAGCACAGTCTTCTGTCTGAAATGAAAGGAAGCCATAATTACGGTGTAATATCCAGGTGACAGGATGTCGGTCACCGAGAGATTGGAGAATATCGCGACAAGTATTTCATAGGCAGATCTTCTAAGGACCCACCCTTCTGTTTGAAATGAATGGAAGCCATAATTACGGTGTAATTTCCAGGTGACAGGATGTCGGTCACCGACAGATTGGAGAATATCTCGACAAGCATTTCATAGGCAGCTCTTCTAAGGAGCACAGTCTTCTGCTTGAAATGAAAGGAAGCTATAACGCGGTGTAATATCCAGGTTACAGGATGTCTGTCACCGAGAGATTGGAGAATATCTCGACAAATATCTCATAGGCAATTCTTCTAAGTAGCACCGTCTTCTGTCTGAAATGATAGGAAGCCATAATTTCGGTGTACCATCCAGGTGACAGGATGTCAGTCACTGAGAGATTGGAGAATATCTCGACAAGCATTTCATAGGCAGCTCTTCTAAGGCGCACAATCTTCTGTTTGAAATGAAAGGAAGCCATAATTACGGTGTAATATCCAGGTTACAGGATGTCGGTCACCGAGAGATTGGAGAATATCTCAACGTGTATTTCAGAGGCAGTGCTTCTATGGAGCACAGTCTTTTGTCTGAAATGAAAGGAACCCATAATTACGGTGTAATATCCAGGTGACAGGATGTCGGTCACCGAGAGATTGGAGAATATCTCAACGAGTATTTCAGAGGCATTGCTTCTATGGAGCACAATCTTTTGTCTGAAATGAAAGGAACCCATAATTTCGGTGTAATATCCAGGTGACAGGATGTCGGTCACCGAGTGATTGGAGAATATCTCGACAAGTAATTCATAGGCAGTTCTTCTAAGGAGCACAGTCTTCTGTCTGAACTAAAGGAAGACATAATTACGGTGTAATATCCAGGTGACAGGACGTCTGTCACCGAGAGATTGGATAATATCTCGACAAATATCTCATAGGCAATTCTTCTAAGTAGCACCGTCTTCTGTCTGAAATGTTAGGAAGCCATAATTTCGGTGTAACATCCAGGTGACAGGATGTCAGTCACTGAGAGATTGGAGAATATCTCGACAAGCATTTCTTAGGCAGCTCTTCTAAGGAGCACAGTCTTCTTCTTGAAATGAATGGAAGCCTTAATTACGGTGTAATATCCAGGTGACAGGATGTCGGTCACCGAGAGATTGGAGAATATCTCAACGAGTATTTCAGAGGCAGTGCTTCTATGGAGCACTGTCTTTTGTCTGAAATGAAAGGAACCCATAATTACGGTGTAATATCCAGGTGACAAGTTGTCGTTCACCGAGAGATTGGAGAATATCTCAACGAGTATTTCAGAGCCAGTGCTTCCAAGGAGCACAGTCTTTTGTCCGAAATGAAAGGAAGCCATAATTACGGTCTAATATCCAGGTTACAGGATGTCAGTCACCGAGAGATTGGAGAATATCTCGACAAGTATTTCATAGGCTGCTCTTCTAAGGAACACAGTCGTCTGTCAGAAATGAAAGTAACCCATAATTACGGTGTAATATTCAGGTGACAGGATGTCGGTCACTGAGAGATTGGAGAATATCTCAACGAGGATTTCAGAGGCATTGCTTCTATGGAGCACAGTCTTTTTTCTGAAATGAAAGGTACCCATAATTACGGTGTAATATCCAGGTGACAGTATGTCGGTCACCGAGAGATTGGAGAATATCTCGACAAGTATTTCAGAGGCAGCTCTTCTAAGGAGCACAGTCTTCTGTCTGAAATGAAAGGAAGCCATAATTACGGTTTAATAAGTAGGTGACCGGATGTCGGCCACTGAGAGATTGGAGAATATCTCAAGAAGTATTTCATAGGCAGTTCTTCTAAGAAGCACAGTCTTCTTTCAGAAATGAAAGGAAGCCACAATTTCGGTGTAATATCCAGGTAACAGGATGTCGGTCACCGAGAGATTGGAGAATATCTCGACAAGTAATTCATAAGCAGTTCTTCTAAGGAGCACAGTCTTCTGTCTGAACGAAAGGGAGACATAATTACGGTGTAATATCCAGGTGACAGGATGTCGGTCACCGAGAGATTGGAGAATATTTCGACAAGTATTTCATAGGCAGTTCTTCTAAGGAGCCCACCCTCCTGTTTGAAATGAATGGAAGCCATAATTACGGTGTAATTTCCAGGTGACAGGATGTCGGTCACCGAGAGATTGGAGAATATCTCAACGAGTATTTCAGAGGCAGTGCTTCTATGGAGCACAGTCTTTTGTCTGAAATGAAAGGAACCCATAATTACGGTGTAATATCCAGGTGACAGGATGTCGGTCACCGAGAGATTGGAGAATATCTCAACGGGTATTTCAGAGGCAGTGCTTCTATGGAGCACAGTCTTTTGTCTAAAATGAAAGGAACCCATAATTTCGGTGTAATATCCAGGTGACAGGATCTCGGTCACCGAGAGATTGGAGAATATCTCGACAAGTAATTCATAGGCAGTTCTTCTAAGGAGCACAGTCTTCTGTCTGAACGAAAGGAAGACATAATTACGGTGTAATATCCAGGTGACAGGACGTCTGTCACCGAGAGATTGGAGAATATCTCGACAAGTATTTCATAGGCAGCTCTTCTAAGGAGCACAGTCTTCGCTGCGAAATGAAAGGAAGCCATAATTACGGTGTAATATGCAGGTGACAGGATGTCGGTCACTGAGAGATTAGAGAATATCACGACAAGTATTTCATAGGCAGCTCTTCTAAGGAGCACAATTTCTGCCTGAAATGAAAGGAAGCCATAATTACGGTGTAATATCCAGGGGACAGGATGTCGGTCACCGAGTCATTGGAGAATATCTCGACAAGTAATTCATAGGCAGCTCTTCTAAGGAGCACAGTCTTCTGTCTGAACGAAAGGAAGACACAATTACGGTGTAATATCCAGGTGACAGGACGTCTGTCACCGAGAGATTGGATAATATCTCGACAAATATCTCATAGGCAATTCTTCTAAGTAGCACCGTCTTCTGTCTGAAATGTTAGGAAGCCATAATTTCGGTGTAACATCCAGGTGACAGGATGTCAGTCACTGAGAGATTGGAGAATATCTCGACAAGCATTTCATAGGCAGCTCTTCTAAGGAGCACAGTCTTCTGCTTGAAATTTATTTATTTTCCGTGTCCAAATCAAATTTGATTTTGCCAGTAAGTAGCAACAGTTATAGCATTAACATTTGCAGCCAAAAGATCGTCTTTTGAACATATGTCCTCCATCAAGGGGCAGATCAGCAGGTGTTCTGGGTCTTGTAAAATGCTGCAGTCACAGAACTCATCATTGTTGACGAGCATGTTCCATTTCTTGAGATTGTTCTTGCAGCGTGAAACCCCCGTCCTCAGCCTGTTCAATGATTTCCAAATTCCATATGGCAAGTTGTGACCAGGTGCCATTTTTTCTGATAGAGGAATAATTGAGTCTGTGATCTCTGTCTTCCATATCTTCACACGGGCAGCTTCTTGTGAGCCTTCGAGGGCTGTTACTTCCCTCAAAAAGCTGTTTCTAGACTTAAGTCTCTGTCGGGCTGGTTGTTGGCCGAAAAGTGGATGCCTTGAATCGGTTTCTTGCCGTTTCTTCTCAGATGCTGCTGCTACCATTCTTCGGACATGAGGTGGAGAAATTCCTATAAGAGGGTAGATCTTCTGAAGTGGTGTTGGTCTAAGACACCCAGATACAATCCTGGAAGTCTCATTCAGAGCTATATCCACCTCTTTGGAATATGGAGAAGAAAGCCAAACTGGTGCTGCATATTCAGCAGCTGAGAAGCTCAGTCCAAGGGCTGAAGTTCTGAGAGTGGTGGGGTGAGCACCCCATGTCCTTCCTGTTAGGCATCTTAGTATGTTATTTCGTGCAGATACTTTACTTTTGGTGTTCAAGCAATGTTGCTTGAAAGACAGAGTTCGATCGAGGGTGACACCAAGATATTTTGGTGTAAAACAATGAAGGATTGTTTCACCTTGCCACTTAACGTTCAATGTCCTCTTTGCTTCTTTATTTCGCAAGTGGAAAGCAATAACTTGCGTTTTGGCTGGATTTGGCTTCAAATTATTTCTGTGATAGTATCGACCAAGTCCTTCCAAGGCACAGGACAAAGAATGTTCTACTTCTTCAAAGCTACGGCCTTGCACGGCTACTGCAGTGTCATCTGCGTAGATAAATCGCCTGGTGCCTTCTGTTCTGGGCTGGTCATTGGTGTATACATTGTAAAGCAGTGGTGCTAAGACGCTACCTTGAGGTAGTCCATTCTTCTGGAGGCGCCAACGACTATTTTTCCCAAGGAGAGACACGTAAAATCTTCTGTTCTCAAGGAAAGTTCTTAGCAGTGAGGTCAGCCTGTAGTCCTTTGTCAGTTCATAAATCTTACGAAGTAGTGTGTTATGATTAACAGTGTCGTGAGCAGCAGTTAAATCTATGAAGGCTACAACAGTAATGCACTTTTCCTCAAATCCATTCTCTATGTGCTGAGTAAGGTTCAGAATTTGTCCACAGCATGACCTGCCTGGTCTAAAGCCTGCCTGTTCAGAAATCAGTTTGCTATCTATAGAATCAGATATTCTATTAAGAATCATTCTCTCCAGCAACTTATAGGTGTGACACAGAAGTGAAACTGGCCGAAAGTTCTTTGGGCTATCAGGAGTCTTCCCAGGTTTTAGGATCGCAACTATGCGAGCTTTTCTCCATACCTTAGGAATCTTCAGTCTGGATGCACAGTTGTTCATCAATGAAAGCAACCATTGCAGTGTTGCTGGTCCAAATTGTTTTATTTGCTCCGCTCTGAGATCATCCAACCCAGCTGCCTTGTTCGATTTCAGACCGTCGATTGCTTTCATAAGTTCTTCCATCGTAAACAAGTCCTTAAGGAAATCAGTCTCTTCTTCAATACACCGTTCAAGTTTCTCTGTATTTGACTTAGATTTTGAAGTCTTTCCATTTAAGATCAGTTGGTGTGCTATCTGATTAGCAGTTACTTGAGTCAAGTTAAAAGGCGGGCTAGTCGGATCTCCACTGCTGAGGTTCTTAAGAAGACGCCATGCTTGTCTACTATTCTGTTTCATATCGATTTTAGAAACCAAGCTATTCCATCTGTCTGTGCGTGTCTGACCGAGAGAAATCATCAGTGCATGCCCAGCTTCCATTGTTTCCTCGGAGAAGGGGTCCATATCATACAAGTTGCGGTAGTTATCCAAAAGAGATATATTCTGATCAGAAAGACCTGGGATATATTCTGTTCTGCATCCTCTTGGTATGTTCTTCCGGGAGACGTTTTTCACTACAGAAATAAAGGTGTCATAGTTTTCTGGTTGTGGTTCCACTTCCCCTATGGCTACATCAAGTTCACAACTGAACTTAGGCCAGTTCGCCTTCTTGAAGTTGAACCTACGTTGGAAAGGTGCATTTTCTGGTTTAACAATTGGTTCGATTCTGCATAGTAAGGGTCGATACTGTGAGCGGGGAATAGCCTTACCAACAATTTTGGTGCACTGCTCAGCTAATTTGTTGGTAATAAAAATTAGATCAGGATTATATCCTCTTCTCCATCGGCCGCTGTTAAACGATGGTGGTTGTTTTGGGTCGTGAACTAGACTGAGTGCATTATTTTCAGACCACTTTTCTAGCTCTGCGCCATTTTCATCTGTAGATGTATACCCCCATGTAGTTCCATGACAGTTGAAATCACCAAGTATTAAGTTGACGTTACTATATTTGAAATTGATAGGTTCCTTAAACACAAAGCTCTCTTCGGGTGGCTTGTAAACAGATGTTACAGAGAACTGCGCTGTTTCGATAGTGAGGATTTCGATGTTATTTTCCTCAGACAAAGCAACAGACGTGATATTTAATCCGCTCTTACAGAATATTGCACTACCATAATTATCGTGTGGACGTTCCAGAATAAGTCTCATGCCTTTGATTTTCGGTCTTCGTCCCGATGGTCCTCTATGAGTTTCTTGTACAGCAATGACATCGCAGTTACATTGGCTGCACAGATCTGCTAATAGATATTCTTTCTGGCTGGATAATCCCTCGATGTTTATGGACATAACTGCGAGTGCTGGCCTTGATAAAGGCCCACTGGTTTTAATTGATTTGGTAGTGAAAGGATCAGCCGTCAGTTTATTTTTAATCATTTTCTGACGTTGCCCAGGGTACGCCCGATTGCTCTTCTGTCACAATCTTCGGGGAGGCTCCTTTCGTGCACCCCTGCTTGAAATGAAAGGAAGTCTTAATTACGGTGTAATATCCAGGTGACAGGATGTCGGTCACCGAGAGAGATTGGAGAATATCTCAACGAGTATTTCAGAGGCAGTGCTTCTATGGAGCACTGTCTTTTGTCTGAAATGAAAGGAACCCATAATTACGGTGTAATATCCAGGTGACAAGTTGTCGTTCACCGAGAGATTGGAGAATATCTCAACGAGTATTTCAGAGTCAGTGCTTCTCAGGAGCAGAGTCTTTTGTCCGAAATGAAAGGAAGCCATAATTACGGTCTAATATCCAGGTTACAGGATGTCAGTCACCGAGAGATTGGAGAATATCTCGACAAGTATTTCATAGGCTGCTCTTCTAAGGAACACAGTCGTCTGTCAGAAATGAAAGTAACCCATAATTACGGTGTAATATTCAGGTGACAGGATGTCGGTCACTGAGAGATTGGAGAATATCTCAACGAGGATTTCAGAGGCATTGCTTCTATGGAGCACAGTCTTTTATCTGAAATGAAAGGTACCCATAATTACGGTGTAATATCCAGGTGACAGGATGTCGGTCACCGAGAGATTGGAAAATATCTCGACAAGTATTTCATAGGCAGTTCTTCTAAGGATCGCACTCTTCTGTCTGAAATGAATGGAAGCCATAATTACTGTGTAATTTCCAGGTGACAGGATGTCGATCACCGAGAGATTGGAGAATATCTCGACATGTATTTCATAGGTAGCTCTTCTAAGGAGCACAGTCTTCTGTATGAAATGAAAGGAAGCCATAATTACGGTGTAATATCCATGTGACAGGATGTCGGTCCCCGAGAGATTGGAGAATATCTCGACCAGCATTTCATAGGCAGCTCTTCTAAGGTGCACAGTCTTTTGCCTGAAATGAAAGGAAGCCATTTTTACGGTGTAATATCCAGGTGACAGAAGGTCGGTCACTCAGAGATTGGAGAATATCTCAACGAGGAATTCTGAGGCATTGCTTCTATGGAGCACAGTCTTTTATCTGAAATGAAAGGTACCCATAATTACGGTGTAATATCCAGGCGACAGGATGTCGGTCACCGAGAGATTGGAAAATATCTCGACAAGTATTTCATAGGCTGTTCTTCTAAGGAGCGCACTCTCCTGTCTGAAATGAATGGAAGCCATAATTACGGTGTAATTTCCAGGTGACTGTATGTCGATCACCGAGAGATTGGAGAATATCTCGATATGTATTTCATAGGTAGCTCTTCTAAGGAGCTCTGTCTTCTGTATGAAATGAAAGGAAGTCATAATTGCGGTGTAATATCCATGTGACAGAATGTCGGTCCCCGAGAGATTGGAGAATATCTGGACCAGCATTTCATAGGCAGCTCTTCTAAGGAGCACAGTCTTTTGCCTGAAATGAAAGGAAGCCATATTTACGGTGTAATATCCAGGTGACAGAATGTCGGTCACTGAGAGATTGGAGAATATCTCGACAAGTATTTCAGAGGCAGTTCTAAGGAGCACAGTCTTCTGTCTGAAATGAAAGGAAGCCATAATTACGGTTTAATAAGTAGGTGACCGGATGTCGGCCACTGAGAGATTGGAGAATATCTCACAAGTATTTCATAGGCAGTTCTTCTAAGAAGCACAGTCTTCTTTCAGAAATGAAAGGAAGCCAAAATTTCGGTGTAATATTTAGGTAACAGGATGTCGGTCACCGAGAGATTGGAGAATATCTCGACAAGTAATTCATAGGCAGTTCTTCTAAGGAGCACAGTCTTCTGTCTGAACGAAAGGGAGACATAATTACGGTGTAATATCCAGGTGACAGGATGTCGGTCACCGAGAGATTGGAGAATATTTCGACAAGTATTTCATAGGCAGTTCTTCTAAGGTGCCCACCCTTCTGTTTGAAATGAATGGAAGCCATAATTACGGTGTAGTTTCCAGGTGACAGGATGTCGGTCACCGAGAGATTGGAGAATATCTCAACGAGTATTTCAGAGGCAGTGCTTCTATGGAGCACAGTCTTTTGTCTGAAATGAAAGGAACCCATAATTACGGTGTAATATCCAGGTGACAGGATGTCGGTCACCGAGAGATTGGAGAATATCGCAACGAGTATTTCAGAGGCAGTGCTTCTATGGAGCACAGTCTTTTGTCTGAAATGAAAGGAACCCATAATTTCGGTGTAATATCCAGGTGACAGGATGTCGGTCACTGAGAGATTAGAGAATATCACGACAAGTATTTCATAGGCAGCTCTTCTAAGGAGCACAATTTCTGCCTGAAATGAAAGGAAGCCATAATTACGGTGTAATATCCAGGGGACAGGATGTCGGTCACCGAGACATTGGAGAATATCTCGACAAGTAATTCATAGGCAGTTCTTCTAAGGAGCACAGTCTTCTGTCTGAACGAAAGGAAGACATAATTACGGTGTAATATCCAGGTGACAGGACGTCTGTCACCGAGAGATTGGAGAATATCTCGACAAATATCTCATAGGCAATTCTTCTAAGTAGCACCGTCTTCTGTCGAAAATGATAGGAAGCCATAATTTCTGTGTAACATCCAGGTGACAGGACGTCAGTCACTGAGAGATTGGAGAATATCTCGACAAGCATTTCATAGGCAGCTCTTCTAAGGAGCACAGTCTTCTGCTTGAAATGAAAGGAAACCTTAATTACGGTGTAATATCCAGGTGACAGGATGTCGGTCACCGAGAGATTGGATAATATCTCGACAAGTAATTCATAGGCAGTTCTTCTGAGGAGCACAGTCTTCTGTCTGAACGAAAGGAAGACATAATTACGGTGTAATATCCAGGTGACAGGACGTCTGTCTCCGAGAGATTGGAGAATATCTCGACAAATATCTCATAGGCAATTCTTCTAAGTAGCACCGTCTTCTGTCTGAAATGATAGGAAGCCATAATTTCGGTGTAACATCCAGGTGACAGGATGTCAGTCACTGAGAGATTGGAGAATATCTCGACAAGCATTTCATAGGCAGCTCTTCTAAGGAGCACAATCTTCTGCTAGAAATGAAAGGAAACATTAATTACGGTGTAATATCCAGGTGACAGGATGTCGGTCACCGAGAGATTGGAGAATATCTCAACGAGTATTTCAGAGGCAGTGCTTCTATGGAGCACTGTCTTTTGTCTGAAATGAAAGGAACCCATAATTACGGTGTAATATCCAGGTGACAGGATGTCGGTCACCGAGAGATTGGAGAACATCTCGAAATGTATTTCATAGGCAGTTCTTCTAAGGAGCCCACCCTTCTGTCTGAAATGAATGGAAGCCATAATTATGGTGTAATTTCCAGGTGACAGGATGTCGGTCACCGAGAGATTGGAGAATATCTCGACAAGCATTTCATAAGCAGCTCTTCTAAGGAGCACAGTCTTCTGTCTGAAATGAAAGGAAGCCATGATTACGGTGTAATAAGCAGGTGACAGGATGTCGGTCACCGAGAGATTGGGGAATACCTCGGCAAGTATTCCATAGGCAGTTCATCTAAGGAGCACAGTTTTCTGACTGAAATGAAAGGAAGCCATAATTACGGTGTAATATCCAGGTGACAGGACGTCTGTCACCGAGAGATTGGAGAATATCTCGACAAGTATTTCATAGGCAGCTCTTCTAAGGAGCACATCCTTCTGTGCGAAATGAAAGGAAGCCATAATTACGGTGTAATATGCAGGAGACAGGATGTCGGTCACCGAGAGATTGGAGAATATCACGACAAGTATTTCATAGACGGCTCTTCTAAGGAGCACAATTTCTGCCTGAAATGAAAGGAAGCCATAATTACGGTGTAATATCCAGGTGACAGGATGTCGGCCATGGAGAGATTGGAGAATATCACGACAAGTACTTCATAGGCAGTTCATCTAAGGAGCATAGTCTTCTGTCTGAAATGAAAGGAAGCCATAATTACGGTGTAATATCCAGGTGACAGGATGTCGGTCACCGAGAAATTGGAGATTATCTCGACAAGTATTTCAAAGGCAGATCTTCTAAGGAGCCCACCCTTCTGTTTGAAATGAATGGAAGCCATAATTACGGTGTAATTTCCAGGTGACAGGATGTCGGTCACCGAGAGATTGGAGAATATCTCGACAAGCATTTCATAGGCAGCTCTTCTAAGGAGCACAGTCTTCTGCTTGAAATGAAAGGAAGCCATAACGCGGTGTAATATCCAGGTTACAGGATGTCTGTCACCGAGAGATTGGAGAATATCTCGACAAATATCTCATAGGCAATTCTTCTAAGTAGCACCGTCTTCTGTCTGAAATGTTAGGAAGCCATAATTTCGGTGTACCATCCAGGTGACAGGATGTCAGTCACTGAGAGATTGGAGAATATCACGACAAGTATTTCATAGACGGCTCTTCTAAGGAGCACAATTTCTGCCTGAAATGAAAGGAAGCCATTATTACGGTGTAATATCCAGGTGACAGGATGTCGGTCACGGAGAGATTGGAGAATATCACGACAAGTACTTCATAGGCAGTTCATCTAATGAGCACAGTCTTCTGTCTGAAATGAAAGGAAGCCATAATTACGGTGTAATATCCAGGTGACAGGATGTCGGTCACCGAGAGATTGGAGAATATCGCGACAAGTATTTCATAGGCAGATCTTCTAAGGACCCACCCTTCTGTTTGAAATGAATGGAAGCCATAATTACGGTGTAATTTCCAGGTGACAGGATGTCGGTCACCGAGAGATTGGAGAATATCTCGACAAGCATTTCATAGGCAGCTCTTCTAAGGAGCACAGTCTTCTGCTTGAAATGAAAGGAAGCTATAACGCGGTGTAATATCCAGGTTACATGATGTCTGTCACCGAGAGATTGGAGAATATCTCGACAAATATCTCATAGGCAATTCTTCTAAGTAGCACCGTCTTCTGTCTGAAATGATAGGAAGCCATAATTTCGGTGTACCATCCAGGTGACAGGATGTCAGTCACTGAGAGATTGGAGAATATCTCGACAAGCATTTCATAGGCAGCTCTTCTAAGGCGCACAATCTTCTGTTTGAAATGAAAGGAAGCCATAATTACGGTGTAATATCCAGGTTACAGGATGTCGGTCACCGAGAGATTGGAGAATATCTCAACGAGTATTTCAGAGGCAGTGCTTCTATGGAGCACAGTCTTTTGTCTGAAATGAAAGGAACCCATAATTACGGTGTAATATCCAGGTGACAGGATGTCGGCCACCGAGAGATTGGAGAATATCTCAACGAGTATTTCAGAGGCATTGCTTCTATGGAGCACAGTCTTTTGTCTGAAATGAAAGGAACCCATAATTTCGGTGTAATATCCAGGTGACAGGATGTCGGTCACCGAGTGATTGGAGAATATCTCGACAAGTAATTCATAGGCAGTTCTTCTAAGGAGCACAGTCTTCTGTCTGAACGAAAGGAAGACATAATTACGGTGTAATATCCAGGTGACAGGACGTCTGTCACCGAGAGATTGGATAATATCTCGACAAATATCTCATAGGCAATTCTTCTAAGTAGCACCGTCTTCTGTCTGAAATGTTAGGAAGCCATAATTTCGGTGTAACATCCAGGTGACAGGATGTCAGTCACTGAGAGATTGGAGAATATCTCGACAAGCATTTCTTAGGCAGCTCTTCTAAGGAGCACAGTCTTCTTCTTGAAATGAATGGAAGCCTTAATTACGGTGTAATATCCAGGTGACAGGATGTCGGTCACCGAGAGATTGGAGAATATCTCAACGAGTATTTCAGAGGCAGTGCTTCTATGGAGCACTGTCTTTTGTCTGAAATGAAAGGAACCCATAATTACGGTGTAATATCCAGGTGACAAGTTGTCGTTCACCGAGAGATTGGAGAATATCTCAACGAGTATTTCAGAGTCAGTGCTTCCAAGGAGCACAGTCTTTTGTCCGAAATGAAAGGAAGCCATAATTACGGTCCAGGTTACAGGATGTCAGTCACCGAGAGATTGGAGAATATCTCGACAAGTATTTCATAGGCTGCTCTTCTAAGGAACACAGTCGTCTGTCAGAAATGAAAGTAACCCATAATTACGGTGTAATATTCAGGTGACAGGATGTCGGTCACTGAGAGATTGGAGAATATCTCAACGAGGATTTCAGAGGCATTGCTTCTATGGAGCACAGTCTTTTATCTGTAATGAAAGGTACCCATAATTACGGTGTAATATCCAGGTGACAGTATGTCGGTCACCGAGAGATTGGAGAATATCTCGACAAGTATTTCAGAGGCAGCTCTTCTAAGGAGCACAGTCTTCTGTCTGAAATGAAAGGAAGCCATAATTACGGTTTAATAAGTAGGTGACCGGATGTCGGCCACTGAGAGATTGGAGAATATCTCAAGAAGTATTTCATAGGCAGTTCTTCTAAGAAGCACAGTCTTCTTTCAGAAATGAAAGGAAACCAAAATTTCGGTGTAATATCCAGGTAACAGGATGTCGGTCACCGAGAGATTGGAGAATATCTCGACAAGTAATTCATAAGCAGTTCTTCTAAGGAGCACAGTCTTCTGTCTGAACGAAAGGGAGACATAATTACGGTGTAATATCCAGGTGACAGGATGTCGGTCACCGAGAGATTGGAGAATATTTCGACAAGTATTTCATAGGCAGTTCTTCTAAGGAGCCCACCCTCCTGTTTGAAATGAATGGAAGCCATAATTACGGTGTAATTTCCAGGTGACAGGATGTCGGTCACCGAGAGATTGGAGAATATCTCAACGAGTATTTCAGAGGCAGTGCTTCTATGGAGCACAGTCTTTTGTCTGAAATGAAAGGTACCCATAATTACGGTGTAATATCCAGGTGACAGGATGTCGGTCACCGAGAGATTGGAGAATATCTCAACGGGTATTTCAGAGGCAGTGCTTCTATGGAGCACAGTCTTTTGTCTAAAATGAAAGGAACCCATAATTTCGGTGTAATATCCAGGTGACAGGATCTCGGTCACCGAGAGATTGGAGAATATCTCGACAAGTAATTCATAGGCAGTTCTTCTAAGGAGCACAGTCTTCTGTCTGAACGAAAGGAAGACATAATTACGGTGTAATATCCAGGTGACAGGACGTCTGTCACCGAGAGATTGGAGAATATCTCGACAAGTATTTCATAGGCAGCTCTTCTAAGGAGCACAGTCTTCGCTGCGAAATGAAAGGAAGCCATAATTACGGTGTAATATGCAGGTGACAGGATGTCGGTCACTGAGAGATTAGAGAATATCACGACAAGTATTTCATAGGCAGCTCTTCTAAGGAGCACAATTTCTGCCTGAAATGAAAGGAAGCCATAATTACGGTGTAATATCCAGGGGACAGGATGTCGGTCACCGAGTCATTGGAGAATATCTCGACAAGTAATTCATAGGCAGTTCTTCTAAGGAGCACAGTCTTCTGTCTGAACGAAAGGAAGACACAATTACGGTGTAATATCCAGGTGACAGGACGTCTGTCACCGAGAGATTGGAGAATATCTCGACAAATATCTCATAGGCAATTCTTCTAAGTAGCAGCGTCTTCTGTCTGAAATGATAGGAAGCCATAATTTCTGTGTAACATCCAGGTGACAGGACGTCAGTCACTGAGAGATTGGAGAATATCTCGACAAGCATTTAATTGGCTGCTCTTCTAAGGAGCACAGTCTTCTGCTTGAAATGAAAGGAAACTTTAATTACGGTGTAATATCCAGGTGACAGGATGTCGGTCACCGAGAGATTGGAGAATATCTCGACAACATAATTCATAGGCAGTTCTTCTAAGGAGCACAGTCTTCTGTCCGAACGAAAGGAAGACATAATTACGGTGTAATATCCAGGTGACAGGACGTCTGTCACCGAGAGATTGGATAATATCTCGACAAATATCTCATAGGCAATTCTTCTAAGTAGCACCGTCTTCTGTCTGAAATGTTAGGAAGCCATAATTTCGGTGTAACATCCAGGTGACAGGATGTCAGTCACTGAGAGATTGGAGAATATCTCGACAAGCATTTCATAGGCAGCTCTTCTAAGGAGCACAGTCTTCTGCTTGAAATTTATTTATTTTCCGTGTCCAAATCAAATTTGATTTTGCCAGTAAGTAGCAACAGTTATAGCATTAACATTTGCAGCCAAAAGATCGTCTTTTGAACATATGTCCTCCATCAAGGGGCAGATCAGCAGGTGTTCTGGGTCTTGTAAAATGCTGCAGTCACAGAACTCATCATTGTTGACGAGCATGTTCCATTTCTTGAGATTGTTCTTGCAGCGTGAAACCCCCGTCCTCAGCCTGTTCAATGATTTCCAAATTCCATATGGCAAGTTGTGACCAGGTGCCATTTTTTCTGATAGAGGAATAATTGAGTCTGTGATCTCTGTCTTCCATATCTTCACACGGGCAGCTTCTTGTGAGCCTTCGAGGGCTGTTACTTCCCTCAAAAAGCTGTTTCTAGACTTAAGTCTCTGTCGGGCTGGTTGTTGGCCGAAAAGTGGATGCCTTGAATCGGTTTCTTGCCGTTTCTTCTCAGATGCTGCTGCTACCATTCTTCGGACATGAGGTGGAGAAATTCCTATAAGAGGGTAGATCTTCTGAAGTGGTGTTGGTCTAAGACACCCAGATACAATCCTGGAAGTCTCATTCAGAGCTATATCCACCTCTTTGGAATATGGAGAAGAAAGCCAAACTGGTGCTGCATATTCAGCAGCTGAGAAGCTCAGTCCAAGGGCTGAAGTTCTGAGAGTGGTGGGGTGAGCACCCCATGTCCTTCCTGTTAGGCATCTTAGTATGTTATTTCGTGCAGATACTTTACTTTTGGTGTTCAAGCAATGTTGCTTGAAAGACAGAGTTCGATCGAGGGTGACACCAAGATATTTTGGTGTAAAACAATGAAGGATTGTTTCACCTTGCCACTTAACGTTCAATGTCCTCTTTGCTTCTTTATTTCGCAAGTGGAAAGCAATAACTTGCGTTTTGGCTGGATTTGGCTTCAAATTATTTCTGTGATAGTATCGACCAAGTTCTTCCAAGGCACAGGACAAAGAATGTTCTACTTCTTCAAAGCTACGGCCTTGCACGGCTACTGCAGTGTCATCTGCGTAGATAAATCGCCTGGTGCCTTCTGTTCTGGGCTGGTCATTGGTGTATACATTGTAAAGCAGTGGTGCTAAGACGCTACCTTGAGGTAGTCCATTCTTCTGGAGGCGCCAACGACTATTTTTCCCAAGGAGAGACACGTAAAATCTTCTGTTCTCAAGGAAAGTTCTTAGCAGTGAGGTCAGCCTGTAGTCCTTTGTCAGTTCATAAATCTTACGAAGTAGTGTGTTATGATTAACAGTGTCGTGAGCAGCAGTTAAATCTATGAAGGCTACAACAGTAATGCACTTTTCCTCAAATCCATTCTCTATGTGCTGAGTAAGGTTCAGAATTTGTCCACAGCATGACCTGCCTGGTCTAAAGCCTGCCTGTTCAGAAATCAGTTTGCTATCTATAGAATCAGATATTCTATTAAGAATCATTCTCTCCAGCAACTTATAGGTGTGACACAGAAGTGAAACTGGCCGAAAGTTCTTTGGGCTATCAGGAGTCTTCCCAGGTTTTAGGATCGCAACTATGCGAGCTTTTCTCCATACCTTAGGAATCTTCAGTCTGGATGCACAGTTGTTCATCAATGAAAGCAACCATTGCAGTGTTGCTGGTCCAAATTGTTTTATTTGCTCCGCTCTGAGATCATCCAACCCAGCTGCCTTGTTCGATTTCAGACCGTCGATTGCTTTCATAAGTTCTTCCATCGTAAACAAGTCCTTAAGGAAATCAGTCTCTTCTTCAATACACCGTTCAAGTTTCTCTGTATTTGACTTAGATTTTGAAGTCTTTCCATTTAAGATCAGTTGGTGTGCTATCTGATTAGCAGTTACTTGAGTAAAGTTAAATGGCGGGCTAGTCGGATCTCCACTGCTGAGGTTCTTAAGAAGACGCCATGCTTGTCTACTATTCTGTTTCATATCGATTTTAGAAACCAAGTTATTCCATCTGTCTGTGCGTGTCTGACCGAGAGAAATCATCAGTGCATGCCCAGCTTCCATTGTTTCCTCGGAGAAGGGGTCCATATCATACAAGTTGCGGTAGTTATCCAAAAGAGATATATTCTGATCAGAAAGACCTGGGATATATTCTGTTCTGCATCCTCTTGGTATGTTCTTCCGGGAGACGTTTTTCACTACAGAAATAAAGGTGTCATAGTTTTCTGGTTGTGGTTCCACTTCCCCTATGGCTACATCAAGTTCACAACTGAACTTAGGCCAGTTCGCCTTCTTGAAGTTGAACCTACGTTGGAAAGGTGCATTTTCTGGTTTAACAATTGGTTCGATTCTGCATAGTAAGGGTCGATACTGTGAGCGGGGAATAGCCTTACCAACAATTTTGGTGCACTGCTCAGCTAATTTGTTGGTAATAAAAATTAGATCAGGATTATATCCTCTTCTCCATCGGCCGCTGTTAAACGATGGTGGTTGTTTTGGGTCGTGAACTAGACTGAGTGCATTATTTTCAGACCACTTTTCTAGCTCTGCGCCATTTTCATCTGTAGATGTATACCCCCATGTAGTTCCATGACAGTTGAAATCACCAAGTATTAAGTTGACGTTACTATATTTGAAATTGATAGGTTCCTTAAACACAAAGCTCTCTTCGGGTGGCTTGTAAACAGATGTTACAGAGAACTGCGCTGTTTCGATAGTGAGGATTTCGATGTTATTTTCCTCAGACAAAGCAACAGACGTGATATTTAATCCGCTCTTACAGAATATTGCACTACCATAATTATCGTGTGGACGTTCCAGAATAAGTCTCATGCCTTTGATTTTCGGTCTTCGTCCCGATGGTCCTCTATGAGTTTCTTGTACAGCAATGACATCGCAGTTACATTGGCTGCACAGATCTGCTAATAGATATTCTTTCTGGCTGGATAATCCCTCGATGTTTATGGACATAACTGCGAGTGCTGGCCTTGATAAAGGCCCACTGGTTTTAATTGATTTGGTAGTGAAAGGATCAGCCGTCAGTTTATTTTTAATCATTTTCTGACGTTGCCCAGGGTACGCCCGATTGCTCTTCTGTCACAATCTTCGGGGAGGCTCCTTTCGTGCACCCCTGCTTGAAATGAAAGGAAGTCTTAATTACGGTGTAATATCCAGGTGACAGGATGTCGGTCACCGAGAGAGATTGGAGAATATCTCAACGAGTATTTCAGAGGCAGTGCTTCTATGGAGCACTGTCTTTTGTCTGAAATGAAAGGAACCCATAATTACGGTGTAATATCCAGGTGACAAGTTGTCGTTCACCGAGAGATTGGAGAATATCTCAACGAGTATTTCAGAGTCAGTGCTTCTAAGGAGCAGAGTCTTTTGTCCGAAATGAAAGGAAGCCATAATTACGGTCTAATATCCAGGTTACAGGATGTCAGTCACCGAGAGATTGGAGAATATCTCGACAAGTATTTCATAGGCTGCTCTTCTAAGGAACACAGTCGTCTGTCAGAAATGAAAGTAACCCATAATTACGGTGTAATATTCAGGTGACAGGATGTCGGTCACTGAGAGATTGGAGAATATCTCAACGAGGATTTCAGAGGCATTGCTTCTATGGAGCACAGTCTTTTATCTGAAATGAAAGGTACCCATAATTACGGTGTAATATCCAGGTGACAGGATGTCGGTCACCGAGAGATTGGAAAATATCTCGACAAGTATTTCATAGGCAGTTCTTCTAAGGATCGCACTCTTCTGTCTGAAATGAATGGAAGCCATAATTACTGTGTAATTTCCAGGTGACAGGATGTCGATCACCGAGAGATTGGAGAATATCTCGACATGTATTTCATAGGTAGCTCTTCTAAGGAGCACAGTCTTCTGTATGAAATGAAAGGAAGCCATAATTACGGTGTAATATCCATGTGACAGGATGTCGGTCCCCGAGAGATTGGAGAATATCTCGACCAGCATTTCATAGGCAGCTCTTCTAAGGTGCACAGTCTTTTGCCTGAAATGAAAGGAAGCCATTTTTACGGTGTAATATCCAGGTGACAGAAGGTCGGTCACTCAGAGATTGGAGAATATCTCAACGAGGAATTCTGAGGCATTGCTTCTATGGAGCACAGTCTTTTATCTGAAATGAAAGGTACCCATAATTACGGTGTAATATCCAGGTGACAGGATGTCGGTCACCGAGAGATTGGAAAATATCTCGACAAGTATTTCATAGGCTGTTCTTCTAAGGAGCGCACTCTCCTGTCTGAAATGAATGGAAGCCATAATTACGGTGTAATTTCCAGGTGACTGGATGTCGATCACCGAGAGATTGGAGAATATCTCGACATGTATTTCATAGGTAGCTCTTCTAAGGAGCTCTGTCTTCTGTATGAAATGAAAGGAAGTCATAATTGCGATGTAATATCCATGTGACAGGATGTCGGTCCCTGAGAGATTGGAGAATATCTGGACCAGCATTTCATAGGCAGCTCTTCTAAGGAGCACAGTCTTTTGCCTGAAATGAAAGGAAGCCATATTTACGGTGTAATATCCAGGTGACAGAATGTCGGTCACTGAGAGATTGGAGAATATCTCGACAAGTATTTCAGAGGCAGTTCTAAGGAGCACAGTCTTCTTTCAGAAATGAAAGGAAGCCAAAATTTCGGTGTAATATTTAGGTAACAGGATGTCGGTCACCGAGAGATTGGAGAATATCTCGACAAGTAATTCATAGGCAGTTCTTCTAAGGAGCACAGTCTTCTGTCTGAACGAAAGGGAGACATAATTACGGTGTAATATCCAGGTGACAGGATGTCGGTCACCGAGAGATTGGAGAATATTTCGACAAGTATTTCATAGGCAGTTCTTCTAAGGTGCCCACCCTTCTGTTTGAAATGAATGGAAGCCATAATTACGGTGTAGTTTCCAGGTGACAGGATGTCGGTCACCGAGAGATGGAGAATATCTCAACGAGTATTTCAGAGGCAGTGCTTCTATGGAGCACAGTCTTTTGTCTGAAATGAAAGGAACCCATAATTACGGTGTAATATCCAGGTGACAGGATGTCGGTCACCGAGAGATTGGAGAATATCTCAACGAGTATTTCATAGGCAGTGCTTCTATGGAGCACAGTCTTTTGTCTGAAATGAAAGGAACCCATAATTTCGGTGTAATATCCAGGTGACAGGATGTCGGTCACTGAGAGATTAGAGAATATCACGACAAGTATTTCATAGGCAGCTCTTCTAAGGAGCACAATTTCTGCCTGAAATGAAAGGAAGCCATAATTACGGTGTAATATCCAGGGGACAGGATGTCGGTCACCGAGACATTGGAGAATATCTCGACAAGTAATTCATAGGCAGTTCTTCTAAGGAGCACAGTCTTCTGTCTGAACGAAAGGAAGACATAATTACGGTGTAATATCCAGGTGACAGGACGTCTGTCACCGAGAGATTGGAGAATATCTCGACAAATATCTCATAGGCAATTCTTCTAAGTAGTACCGTCTTCTGTCGAAAATGATAGGAAGCCATAATTTCTGTGTAACATCCAGGTGACAGGACGTCAGTCACTGAGAGATTGGAGAATATCTCGACAAGCATATCATAGGCAGCTCTTCTAAGGAGCACAGTCTTCTGCTTGAAATAAAAGGAAACCTTAATTACGGTGTAATATCCAGGTGACAGGATGTCGGTCACCGAGAGATTGGATAATATCTCGACAAGTAATTCATAGGCAGTTCTTCTGAGGAGCACAGTCTTCTGTCTGAACGAAAGGAAGACATAATTACGGTGTAATATCCAGGTGACAGGACGTCTGTCTCCGAGAGATTGGAGAATATCTCGACAAATATCTCATAGGCAATTCTTCTAAGTAGCACCGTCTTCTGTCTGAAATGATAGGAAGCCATAATTTCGGTGTAACATCCAGGTGACAGGATGTCAGTCACTGAGAGATTGGAGAATATCTCGACAAGCATTTCATAGGCAGCTCTTCTAAGGAGCACAGTCTTCTGCTAGAAATGAAAGGAAACATTAAATACGGTGTAATATCCAGGTGACAGGATGTCGGTCACCGAGAGATTGGAGAATATCTCAACGAGTATTTCAGAGGCAGTGCTTCTATGGAGCACTGTCTTTTGTCTGAAATGAAAGGAACCCATAATTACGGTGTAATATCCAGGTGACAGGATGTCGGTCACCGAGAGATTGGAGAACATCTCGAAATGTATTTCATAGGCAGTTCTTCTAAGGAGCCCACCCTTCTGTCTGAAATGAATGGAAGCCATAATTATGGTGTAATTTCCAGGTGACAGGATGTCGGTCACCGAGAGATTGGAGAATATCTCGACAAGCATTTCATAAGCAGCTCTTCTAAGGAGCACAGTTTTCTGTCTGAAATGAAAGGAAGCCATGATTACGGTGTAATAAGCAGGTGACAGGATGTCGGTCACCGAGAGATTGGGGAATACCTCGGCAAGTATTCCATAGGCAGTTCATCTAAGGAGCACAGTTTTCTGACTGAAATGAAAGGAAGCCATAATTACGGTGTAATATCCAGGTGACAGGACGTCTGTCACCGAGAGATTGGAGAATATCTCGACAAGTATTTCATAGGCAGCTCTTCTAAGGAGCACATTCTTCTGTGCGAAATGAAAGGAAGCCATAATTACGGTGTAATATGCAGGAGACAGGATGTCGGTCACCGAGAGATTGCAGAATATCACGACAAGTATTTCATAGACGGCTCTTCTAAGGAGCACAATTTCTGCCTGAAATGAAAGGAAGCCATAATTACGGTGTAATATCCAGGTGACAGGATGTCGGCCATGGAGAGATTGGAGTATATCACGACAAGTACTTCATAGGCAGTTCATCTAAGGAGCATAGTCTTCTGTCTGAAATGAAAGGAAGCCATAATTACGGTGTAATATCCAGGTGACAGGATGTCGGTCACCGAGAGATTGGAGAATATCTCGACAAGTATTTCAAAGGCAGATCTTCTAAGGAGCCCACCCTTCTGTTTGAAATGAATGGAAGCCATAATTACGGTGTAATTTCCAGGTGACAGGATGTCGGTCACCGAGAGATTGGAGAATATCTCGACAAGCATTTCATAGGCAGCTCTTCTAAGGAGCACAGTCTTCTGCTTGAAATGAAAGGAAGCCATAACGCGGTGTAATATCCAGGTTACAGGATGTCTGTCACCGAGAGATTGGAGAATATCTCGACAAATATCTCATAGGCAATTCTTCTAAGTAGCACCGTCTTCTGTCTGAAATGTTAGGAAGCCATAATTTCGGTGTACCATCCAGGTGACAGGATGTCAGTCACTGAGAGATTGGAGAATATCTCGACAAGCATTTCATAGGCAGCTCTTCTAAGGCGCACAATCTTCTCCTTGAAATGAAAGGAAGCCATAATTACGGTGTAATATTCAGGTTACAGGATGTCGGTCACCGAGAGATTGGAGAATATCTCAACGAGTATTTCAGAGGCAGTGCTTCTATGGAGCACAGTCTTTTGTCTGAAATGAAAGGAACCCATAATTACGGTGTAATATCCAGGTGACAGGATGTCGGTCACCGAGAGATTGGAGAATATCTCAACGAGTATTTCAGAGGCAGTGCTTCTATGGAGCACAGTCTTTTGTCTGAAATGAAAGGAATCCATAATTACGGTGTAATATCCAGGTGACAGGATGTCGGTCACCGAGTGATTGGAGAATATCTCGACAAGTAATTCATAGGCAGTTCTTCTAAGGAGCACAGTCTTCTGTCTGAACGAAAGGAAGACATAATTACGGTGTAATATCCAGGTGACAGGACGTCTGTCACCGATATATTGGATAATATCTCGACAAATATCTCATAGGCAATTCTTCTAAGTAGCACCGTCTTCTGTCTGAAATGTTAGGAAGCCGTAATTTCGGTGTAACATCCAGGTGACAGGATGTCAGTCACTGAGAGATTGGAGAATAACTCGACAAGCATTTCATAGGCAGCTCTTCTAAGGAGCACAGTCTTCTGCTTGAAATGAAAGGAAGCCTTAATTACGGTGTAATATCCAGGTGACAGGATGTCGGTCACCGAGAGATTGGAGAATATCTCAACGAGTATTTCAGAGGCAGTGCTTCTATGGAGCACTGTCTTTTGTCTGAAATGAAAGGAACCCATAATTACGGTGTAATATCCAGGTGACAAGTTGTCGTTCACCGAGAGATTGGAGTATATCTCAACGAGTATTTCGGAGTCAGTGCTTCTAAGGAGCACAGTCTTTTGTCCGAAATGAAAGGAAGCCATAATTACGGTCTAATATCCAGGTTACAGGATGTCAGTCACCGAGAGATTGGAGAATATCTCGACAAGTATTTCATAGGCTGCTCTTCTAAGGAACACAGTCGTCTGTCAGAAATGAAAGTAACCCATAATTACGGTGTAATATTCAGGTGACAGGATGTCGGTCACTGAGAGATTGGAGAATATCTCAACGAGGATTTCAGAGGCATTGCTTCTATGGAGCACAGTCTTTTATCTGAAATGAAAGGTACCCATAATTACGGTGTAATATCCAGGTGACAGGATGTCGGTCACCGAGAGATTGGAAAATATCTCGACAAGTATTTCATAGGCAGTTCTTCTAAGGAGCGCACTCTTCTGTCTGAAATGAATGGAAGCCATAATTACTGTGTAATTTCCAGGTGACAGGATGTCGATCACCGAGAGATTGGAGAATATCTCGACATGTATTTCATAGGTAGCTCTTCTAAGGAGCACAGTCTTCTGTATGAAATGAAAGGAAGCCATAATTACGGTGTAATATCCAGGTGACAGAATGTCGGTCACTGAGAGATTGGAGAAAATCTCAATGAGGATTTCTGAGGCATTGCTTCTATGGAGCACAGTCTTTTATCTGAAATGAAAGGTACCCATAATTACGGTGTAATATCCATGAGACAGGATGTCGGTCCCCGAGAGATTGGAGAATATCTGGACCAGCATTTCATAGGCAGCTCTTCTAAGGAGCACAGTCTTCTGTCTGAAATGAAAGGAAGCCATAATTACGGTTTAATAAGTAGGTGACCGGATGTCGGCCACTGAGAGATTGGAGAATATCTCACAAGTATTTCATAGGCAGTTCTTCTAAGAAGCACAGTCTTCTTTCAGAAATGAAAGGAGGCCAAAATTTCGGTGTAATATCCAGGTAACAGGATGTCGGTCACCGAGAGATTGGAGAATATCTCGACAAGTAATTCATAGGCAGTTCTTCTAAGGAGCACAGTCTTCTTTCAGAAATGAAAGGAAGCCAAAATTTCGGTGTAATATCCAGGTAACAGGATGTCGGTCACCGAGAGATTGGAGAATATCTCGACAAGTATTTCATAGGCAGTTCTTCTAAGGTGCCCACCCTTCTGTTTGAAATGAATGGAAGCCATAATTACGGTGTAATTTCCAGGTGACAGGATGTCGGTCACCGAGAGATTGGAGAATATCTCAACGAGTATTTCAGAGGCAGTGCTTCTATGGAGCACAGTCTTTTGTCTGAAATGAAAGGAACCCATAATTACGGTGTAATATCCAGGTGACAGGATGTCGGTCACCGAGAGATTGGAGAATATCTCAACGAGTATTTCAGAGGCAGTGCTTCTATGGAGCACAGTCTTTTGTCTGAAATGAAAGGAACCCATAATTTCGGTGTAATATCCAGGTGACAGGATGTCGGTCACCGAGAGATTGGAGAATATCTCGACAAGTAATTCATAGGCAGTTCTTCTAAGGAGCACAGTCTTCTGTCTGAACGAAAGGAAGACATAATTACGGTGTAATATCCAGGTGACAGGACGTCTGTCACCGAGAGATTGGAGAATATCTCGACAAGTATTTCATAGGCAGCTCTTCTAAGGAGCACTGTCTTCGCTGCGAAATGAAAGGAAGCCATAATTACGGTGTAATATGCAGGTGACAGGATGTCGGTCACTGAGAGGTTAGAGAATATCACGACAAGTATTTCATAGGCAGCTCTTCTAAGGAGCACAATTTCTGCCTGAAATGAAAGGAAGCCATAATTACGGTGTAATATCCAGGGGACAGGATGTCGGTCACCGAGACATAGGAGAATATCTCGACAAGTAATTCATAGGCAGTTCTTCTAAGGAGCACAGTCTTCTGTCTGAACGAAAGGAAGACATAATTACGGTGTAATATCCAAGTGACAGGACGTCTGTCACCGAGAGATTGGAGAATATCTCGACAAATATCTCATAGGAAATTCTTCTAAGTAGCACCGTCTTCTGTCTGAAATGAAAGGAAGCCATAATTTCTGTGTAACATCCAGGTGACAGGACGTCAGTCACTGAGAGATTGGAGAATATCTCGACAAGCATTTCATAGGCAGCTCTTCTAAGGAGCACAGTCTTCTGCTTGAAATGAAAGGAAACCTTAATTACGGTGTAATATCCAGGTGACAGGATGTCGGTCACCGAGAGATTGGATAATATCTCAACAAGTAATTCATAGGCAGTTCTTCTGAGGAGCACAGTCTTCTGTCTGAACGAAAGGAAGACATAATTACGGTGTAATATCCAGGTGACAGGACGTCTGTCACCGAGAGATTGGAGGATATCTCGACAAATATCTCATAGGCAATTCTTCTAAGTAGCACCGTCTTCTGTCTGAAATGATAGGAAGCCATAATTTCGGTGTAACATCCAGGTGACAGGATGTCAGTCACTGAGAGATTGGAGAATATCTCGACAAGCATTTCATAGGCAGCTCTTCTAAGGAGCACAGTCTTCTGCTCGAAATGAAAGGAAACCTTAATTACGGTGTAATATCCAGGTGACAGGATGTCGGTCACCGAGAGATTGGAGAATATCTCGAAATGTATTTCATAGGCAGTTCTTCTAAGGAGCCCACCCTTCTGTCTGAAATGAATGGAAGCCATAATTATCGTGTAATTTCCAGGTGACAGGATGTCGGTCACCGAGAGATTGGAGAATATCTCGACAAGCATTTCATAAGCAGCTCTTCTAAGGAGCACAGTCTTCTGTCGGAAATGAAAGGAAGGCATGATTACGGTGTAATAAGCAGGTGACAGGATGTCGGTTACCGAGAGATTGGGGAATACCTCTGCAAGTATTCCATAGGCAGTTCATCTAAGGAGCACAGTCTTCTGTCTGAAATGAAAGGAAGCCATAATTACGGTGTAATATCCAGGTGACAGGACGTCTGTCACCGAGAGATTGGAGAATATCTCGACAAGTATTTCATAGGCAGCTCTTCTAAGGAGCACATTCTTCTGTGCGAAATGAACGGAAGCCATAATTACGGTGTAATATGCAGGAGACAGGATGTCGGTCACTGAGAGATTGGAGAATATCACGACAAGTATTTCATAGACGGCTCTTCTAAGGAGCACAATTTCTGCCTGAAATGAAAGGAAGCCATTATTACGGTGTAATATCCAGGTGACAGGATGTCGGTCACGGAGAGATTGGAGAATATCACGACAAGTACTTCATAGGCAGTTCATCTAAGGAGCACAGTCTTCTGTCTGAAATGAAAGGAAGCCATAATTACGGTGTAATATCCAGGTGACAGGATGTCGGTCACCGAGAGATTGGAGAATATCGCGACAAGTATTTCATAGGCAGATCTTCTAAGGACCCACCCTTCTGTTTGAAATGAATGGAAGCCATAATTACGGTGTAATTTCCAGGTGACAGGATGTCGGTCACCGACAGATTGGAGAATATCTCGACAAGCATTTCATAGGCAGCTCTTCTAAGGAGCACAGTCTTCTGCTTGAAATGAAAGGAAGCTATAACGCGGTGTAATATCCAGGTTACAGGATGTCTGTCACCGAGAGATTGGAGAATATCTCGACAAATATCTCATAGGCAATTCTTCTAAGTAGCACCGTCTTCTGTCTGAAATGATAGGAAGCCATAATTTCGGTGTACCATCCAGGTGACAGGATGTCAGTCACTGAGAGATTGGAGAATATCTCGACAAGCATTTCATAGGCAGCTCTTCTAAGGCGCACAATCTTCTGTTTGAAATGAAAGGAAGCCATAATTACGGTGTAATATCCAGGTTACAGGATGTCGGTCACCGAGAGATTGGAGAATATCTCAACGTGTATTTCAGAGGCAGTGCTTCTATGGAGCACAGTCTTTTGTCTGAAATGAAAGGAACCCATAATTACGGTGTAATATCCAGGTGACAGGATGTCGGTCACCGAGAGATTGGAGAATATCTCAACGAGTATTTCAGAGGCATTGCTTCTATGGAGCACAATCTTTTGTCTGAAATGAAAGGAACCCATAATTTCGGTGTAATATCCAGGTGACAGGATGTCGGTCACCGAGTGATTGGAGAATATCTCGACAAGTAATTCATAGGCAGTTCTTCTAAGGAGCACAGTCTTCTGTCTGAACTAAAGGAAGACATAATTACGGTGTAATATCCAGGTGACAGGACGTCTGTCACCGAGAGATTGGATAATATCTCGACAAATATCTCATAGGCAATTCTTCTAAGTAGCACCGTCTTCTGTCTGAAATGTTAGGAAGCCATAATTTCGGTGTAACATCCAGGTGACAGGATGTCAGTCACTGAGAGATTGGAGAATATCTCGACAAGCATTTCTTAGGCAGCTCTTCTAAGGAGCACAGTCTTCTTCTTGAAATGAATGGAAGCCTTAATTACGGTGTAATATCCAGGTGACAGGATGTCGGTCACCGAGAGATTGGAGAATATCTCAACGAGTATTTCAGAGGCAGTGCTTCTATGGAGCACTGTCTTTTGTCTGAAATGAAAGGAACCCATAATTACGGTGTAATATCCAGGTGACAAGTTGTCGTTCACCGAGAGATTGGAGAATATCTCAACGAGTATTTCAGAGCCAGTGCTTCCAAGGAGCACAGTCTTTTGTCCGAAATGAAAGGAAGCCATAATTACGGTCTAATATCCAGGTTACAGGATGTCAGTCACCGAGAGATTGGAGAATATCTCGACAAGTATTTCATAGGCTGCTCTTCTAAGGAACACAGTCGTCTGTCAGAAATGAAAGTAACCCATAATTACGGTGTAATATTCAGGTGACAGGATGTCGGTCACTGAGAGATTGGAGAATATCTCAACGAGGATTTCAGAGGCATTGCTTCTATGGAGCACAGTCTTTTTTCTGAAATGAAAGGTACCCATAATTACGGTGTAATATCCAGGTGACAGTATGTCGGTCACCGAGAGATTGGAGAATATCTCGACAAGTATTTCAGAGGCAGCTCTTCTAAGGAGCACAGTCTTCTGTCTGAAATGAAAGGAAGCCATAATTACGGTTTAATAAGTAGGTGACCGGATGTCGGCCACTGAGAGATTGGAGAATATCTCAAGAAGTATTTCATAGGCAGTTCTTCTAAGAAGCACAGTCTTCTTTCAGAAATGAAAGGAAGCCACAATTTCGGTGTAATATCCAGGTAACAGGATGTCGGTCACCGAGAGATTGGAGAATATCTCGACAAGTAATTCATAAGCAGTTCTTCTAAGGAACACAGTCTTCTGTCTGAACGAAAGGGAGACATAATTACGGTGTAATATCCAGGTGACAGGATGTCGGTCACCGAGAGATTGGAGAATATTTCGACAAGTATTTCATAGGCAGTTCTTCTAAGGAGCCCACCCTCCTGTTTGAAATGAATGGAAGCCATAATTACGGTGTAATTTCCAGGTGACAGGATGTCGGTCACCGAGAGATTGGAGAATATCTCAACGAGTATTTCAGAGGCAGTGCTTCTATGGAGCACAGTCTTTTGTCTGAAATGAAAGGAACCCATAATTACGGTGTAATATCCAGGTGACAGGATGTCGGTCACCGAGAGATTGGAGAATATCTCAACGGGTATTTCAGAGGCAGTGCTTCTATGGAGCACAGTCTTTTGTCTAAAATGAAAGGAACCCATAATTTCGGTGTAATATCCAGGTGACAGGATCTCGGTCACCGAGAGATTGGAGAATATCTCGACAAGTAATTCATAGGCAGTTCTTCTAAGGAGCACAGTCTTCTGTCTGAACGAAAGGAAGACATAATTACGGTGTAATATCCAGGTGACAGGACGTCTGTCACCGAGAGATTGGAGAATATCTCGACAAGTATTTCATAGGCAGCTCTTCTAAGGAGCACAGTCTTCGCTGCGAAATGAAAGGAAGCCATAATTACGGTGTAATATGCAGGTGACAGGATGTCGGTCACTGAGAGATTAGAGAATATCACGACAAGTATTTCATAGGCAGCTCTTCTAAGGAGCACAATTTCTGCCTGAAATGAAAGGAAGCCATAATTACGGTGTAATATCCAGGGGACAGGATGTCGGTCACCGAGTCATTGGAGAATATCTCGACAAGTAATTCATAGGCAGCTCTTCTAAGGAGCACAGTCTTCTGTCTGAACGAAAGGAAGACACAATTACGGTGTAATATCCAGGTGACAGGACGTCTGTCACCGAGAGATTGGATAATATCTCGACAAATATCTCATAGGCAATTCTTCTAAGTAGCACCGTCTTCTGTCTGAAATGTTAGGAAGCCATAATTTCGGTGTAACATCCAGGTGACAGGATGTCAGTCACTGAGAGATTGGAGAATATCTCGACAAGCATTTCATAGGCAGCTCTTCTAAGGAGCACAGTCTTCTGCTTGAAATTTATTTATTTTCCGTGTCCAAATCAAATTTGATTTTGCCAGTAAGTAGCAACAGTTATAGCATTAACATTTGCAGCCAAAAGATCGTCTTTTGAACATATGTCCTCCATCAAGGGGCAGATCAGCAGGTGTTCTGGGTCTTGTAAAATGCTGCAGTCACAGAACTCATCATTGTTGACGAGCATGTTCCATTTCTTGAGATTGTTCTTGCAGCGTGAAACCCCCGTCCTCAGCCTGTTCAATGATTTCCAAATTCCATATGGCAAGTTGTGACCAGGTGCCATTTTTTCTGATAGAGGAATAATTGAGTCTGTGATCTCTGTCTTCCATATCTTCACACGGGCAGCTTCTTGTGAGCCTTCGAGGGCTGTTACTTCCCTCAAAAAGCTGTTTCTAGACTTAAGTCTCTGTCGGGCTGGTTGTTGGCCGAAAAGTGGATGCCTTGAATCGGTTTCTTGCCGTTTCTTCTCAGATGCTGCTGCTACCATTCTTCGGACATGAGGTGGAGAAATTCCTATAAGAGGGTAGATCTTCTGAAGTGGTGTTGGTCTAAGACACCCAGATACAATCCTGGAAGTCTCATTCAGAGCTATATCCACCTCTTTGGAATATGGAGAAGAAAGCCAAACTGGTGCTGCATATTCAGCAGCTGAGAAGCTCAGTCCAAGGGCTGAAGTTCTGAGAGTGGTGGGGTGAGCACCCCATGTCCTTCCTGTTAGGCATCTTAGTATGTTATTTCGTGCAGATACTTTACTTTTGGTGTTCAAGCAATGTTGCTTGAAAGACAGAGTTCGATCGAGGGTGACACCAAGATATTTTGGTGTAAAACAATGAAGGATTGTTTCACCTTGCCACTTAACGTTCAATGTCCTCTTTGCTTCTTTATTTCGCAAGTGGAAAGCAATAACTTGCGTTTTGGCTGGATTTGGCTTCAAATTATTTCTGTGATAGTATCGACCAAGTCCTTCCAAGGCACAGGACAAAGAATGTTCTACTTCTTCAAAGCTACGGCCTTGCACGGCTACTGCAGTGTCATCTGCGTAGATAAATCGCCTGGTGCCTTCTGTTCTGGGCTGGTCATTGGTGTATACATTGTAAAGCAGTGGTGCTAAGACGCTACCTTGAGGTAGTCCATTCTTCTGGAGGCGCCAACGACTATTTTTCCCAAGGAGAGACACGTAAAATCTTCTGTTCTCAAGGAAAGTTCTTAGCAGTGAGGTCAGCCTGTAGTCCTTTGTCAGTTCATAAATCTTACGAAGTAGTGTGTTATGATTAACAGTGTCGTGAGCAGCAGTTAAATCTATGAAGGCTACAACAGTAATGCACTTTTCCTCAAATCCATTCTCTATGTGCTGAGTAAGGTTCAGAATTTGTCCACAGCATGACCTGCCTGGTCTAAAGCCTGCCTGTTCAGAAATCAGTTTGCTATCTATAGAATCAGATATTCTATTAAGAATCATTCTCTCCAGCAACTTATAGGTGTGACACAGAAGTGAAACTGGCCGAAAGTTCTTTGGGCTATCAGGAGTCTTCCCAGGTTTTAGGATCGCAACTATGCGAGCTTTTCTCCATACCTTAGGAATCTTCAGTCTGGATGCACAGTTGTTCATCAATGAAAGCAACCATTGCAGTGTTGCTGGTCCAAATTGTTTTATTTGCTCCGCTCTGAGATCATCCAACCCAGCTGCCTTGTTCGATTTCAGACCGTCGATTGCTTTCATAAGTTCTTCCATCGTAAACAAGTCCTTAAGGAAATCAGTCTCTTCTTCAATACACCGTTCAAGTTTCTCTGTATTTGACTTAGATTTTGAAGTCTTTCCATTTAAGATCAGTTGGTGTGCTATCTGATTAGCAGTTACTTGAGTCAAGTTAAAAGGCGGGCTAGTCGGATCTCCACTGCTGAGGTTCTTAAGAAGACGCCATGCTTGTCTACTATTCTGTTTCATATCGATTTTAGAAACCAAGCTATTCCATCTGTCTGTGCGTGTCTGACCGAGAGAAATCATCAGTGCATGCCCAGCTTCCATTGTTTCCTCGGAGAAGGGGTCCATATCATACAAGTTGCGGTAGTTATCCAAAAGAGATATATTCTGATCAGAAAGACCTGGGATATATTCTGTTCTGCATCCTCTTGGTATGTTCTTCCGGGAGACGTTTTTCACTACAGAAATAAAGGTGTCATAGTTTTCTGGTTGTGGTTCCACTTCCCCTATGGCTACATCAAGTTCACAACTGAACTTAGGCCAGTTCGCCTTCTTGAAGTTGAACCTACGTTGGAAAGGTGCATTTTCTGGTTTAACAATTGGTTCGATTCTGCATAGTAAGGGTCGATACTGTGAGCGGGGAATAGCCTTACCAACAATTTTGGTGCACTGCTCAGCTAATTTGTTGGTAATAAAAATTAGATCAGGATTATATCCTCTTCTCCATCGGCCGCTGTTAAACGATGGTGGTTGTTTTGGGTCGTGAACTAGACTGAGTGCATTATTTTCAGACCACTTTTCTAGCTCTGCGCCATTTTCATCTGTAGATGTATACCCCCATGTAGTTCCATGACAGTTGAAATCACCAAGTATTAAGTTGACGTTACTATATTTGAAATTGATAGGTTCCTTAAACACAAAGCTCTCTTCGGGTGGCTTGTAAACAGATGTTACAGAGACCTGCGCTGTTTCGATAGTGAGGATTTCGATGTTATTTTCCTCAGACAAAGCAACAGACGTGATATTTAATCCGCTCTTACAGAATATTGCACTACCATAATTATCGTGTGGACGTTCCAGAATAAGTCTCATGCCTTTGATTTTCGGTCTTCGTCCCGATGGTCCTCTATGAGTTTCTTGTACAGCAATGACATCGCAGTTACATTGGCTGCACAGATCTGCTAATAGATATTCTTTCTGGCTGGATAATCCCTCGATGTTTATGGACATAACTGCGAGTGCTGGCCTTGATAAAGGCCCACTGGTTTTAATTGATTTGGTAGTGAAAGGATCAGCCGTCAGTTTATTTTTAATCATTTTCTGACGTTGCCCAGGGTACGCCCGATTGCTCTTCTGTCACAATCTTCGGGGAGGCTCCTTTCGTGCACCCCTGCTTGAAATGAAAGGAAGTCTTAATTACGGTGTAATATCCAGGTGACAGGATGTCGGTCACCGAGAGAGATTGGAGAATATCTCAACGAGTATTTCAGAGGCAGTGCTTCTATGGAGCACTGTCTTTTGTCTGAAATGAAAGGAACCCATAATTACGGTGTAATATCCAGGTGACAAGTTGTCGTTCACCGAGAGATTGGAGAATATCTCAACGAGTATTTCAGAGTCAGTGCTTCTCAGGAGCAGAGTCTTTTGTCCGAAATGAAAGGAAGCCATAATTACGGTCTAATATCCAGGTTACAGGATGTCAGTCACCGAGAGATTGGAGAATATCTCGACAAGTATTTCATAGGCTGCTCTTCTAAGGAACACAGTCGTCTGTCAGAAATGAAAGTAACCCATAATTACGGTGTAATATTCAGGTGACAGGATGTCGGTCACTGAGAGATTGGAGAATATCTCAACGAGGATTTCAGAGGCATTGCTTCTATGGAGCACAGTCTTTTATCTGAAATGAAAGGTACCCATAATTACGGTGTAATATCCAGGTGACAGGATGTCGGTCACCGAGAGATTGGAAAATATCTCGACAAGTATTTCATAGGCAGTTCTTCTAAGGATCGCACTCTTCTGTCTGAAATGAATGGAAGCCATAATTACTGTGTAATTTCCAGGTGACAGGATGTCGATCACCGAGAGATTGGAGAATATCTCGACATGTATTTCATAGGTAGCTCTTCTAAGGAGCACAGTCTTCTGTATGAAATGAAAGGAAGCCATAATTACGGTGTAATATCCATGTGACAGGATGTCGGTCCCCGAGAGATTGGAGAATATCTCGACCAGCATTTCATAGGCAGCTCTTCTAAGGTGCACAGTCTTTTGCCTGAAATGAAAGGAAGCCATTTTTACGGTGTAATATCCAGGTGACAGAAGGTCGGTCACTCAGAGATTGGAGAATATCTCAACGAGGAATTCTGAGGCATTGCTTCTATGGAGCACAGTCTTTTATCTGAAATGAAAGGTACCCATAATTACGGTGTAATATCCAGGCGACAGGATGTCGGTCACCGAGAGATTGGAAAATATCTCGACAAGTATTTCATAGGCTGTTCTTCTAAGGAGCGCACTCTCCTGTCTGAAATGAATGGAAGCCATAATTACGGTGTAATTTCCAGGTGACTGTATGTCGATCACCGAGAGATTGGAGAATATCTCGATATGTATTTCATAGGTAGCTCTTCTAAGGAGCTCTGTCTTCTGTATGAAATGAAAGGAAGTCATAATTGCGGTGTAATATCCATGTGACAGAATGTCGGTCCCCGAGAGATTGGAGAATATCTGGACCAGCATTTCATAGGCAGCTCTTCTAAGGAGCACAGTCTTTTGCCTGAAATGAAAGGAAGCCATATTTACGGTGTAATATCCAGGTGACAGAATGTCGGTCACTGAGAGATTGGAGAATATCTCGACAAGTATTTCAGAGGCAGTTCTAAGGAGCACAGTCTTCTGTCTGAAATGAAAGGAAGCCATAATTACGGTTTAATAAGTAGGTGACCGGATGTCGGCCACTGAGAGATTGGAGAATATCTCACAAGTATTTCATAGGCAGTTCTTCTAAGAAGCACAGTCTTCTTTCAGAAATGAAAGGAAGCCAAAATTTCGGTGTAATATTTAGGTAACAGGATGTCGGTCACCGAGAGATTGGAGAATATCTCGACAAGTAATTCATAGGCAGTTCTTCTAAGGAGCACAGTCTTCTGTCTGAACGAAAGGGAGACATAATTACGGTGTAATATCCAGGTGACAGGATGTCGGTCACCGAGAGATTGGAGAATATTTCGACAAGTATTTCATAGGCAGTTCTTCTAAGGTGCCCACCCTTCTGTTTGAAATGAATGGAAGCCATAATTACGGTGTAGTTTCCAGGTGACAGGATGTCGGTCACCGAGAGATTGGAGAATATCTCAACGAGTATTTCAGAGGCAGTGCTTCTATGGAGCACAGTCTTTTGTCTGAAATGAAAGGAACCCATAATTACGGTGTAATATCCAGGTGACAGGATGTCGGTCACCGAGAGATTGGAGAATATCGCAACGAGTATTTCAGAGGCAGTGCTTCTATGGAGCACAGTCTTTTGTCTGAAATGAAAGGAACCCATAATTTCGGTGTAATATCCAGGTGACAGGATGTCGGTCACTGAGAGATTAGAGAATATCACGACAAGTATTTCATAGGCAGCTCTTTTAAGGAGCACAATTTCTGCCTGAAATGAAAGGAAGCCATAATTACGGTGTAATATCCAGGGGACAGGATGTCGGTCACCGAGACATTGGAGAATATCTCGACAAGTAATTCATAGGCAGTTCTTCTAAGGAGCACAGTCTTCTGTCTGAACGAAAGGAAGACATAATTACGGTGTAATATCCAGGTGACAGGACGTCTGTCACCGAGAGATTGGAGAATATCTCGACAAATATCTCATAGGCAATTCTTCTAAGTAGCACCGTCTTCTGTCGAAAATGATAGGAAGCCATAATTTCTGTGTAACATCCAGGTGACAGGACGTCAGTCACTGAGAGATTGGAGAATATCTCGACAAGCATTTCATAGGCAGCTCTTCTAAGGAGCACAGTCTTCTGCTTGAAATGAAAGGAAACCTTAATTACGGTGTAATATCCAGGTGACAGGATGTCGGTCACCGAGAGATTGGATAATATCTCGACAAGTAATTCATAGGCAGTTCTTCTGAGGAGCACAGTCTTCTGTCTGAACGAAAGGAAGACATAATTACGGTGTAATATCCAGGTGACAGGACGTCTGTCTCCGAGAGATTGGAGAATATCTCGACAAATATCTCATAGGCAATTCTTCTAAGTAGCACCGTCTTCTGTCTGAAATGATAGGAAGCCATAATTTCGGTGTAACATCCAGGTGACAGGATGTCAGTCACTGAGAGATTGGAGAATATCTCGACAAGCATTTCATAGGCAGCTCTTCTAAGGAGCACAATCTTCTGCTAGAAATGAAAGGAAACATTAATTACGGTGTAATATCCAGGTGACAGGATGTCGGTCACCGAGAGATTGGAGAATATCTCAACGAGTATTTCAGAGGCAGTGCTTCTATGGAGCACTGTCTTTTGTCTGAAATGAAAGGAACCCATAATTACGGTGTAATATCCAGGTGACAGGATGTCGGTCACCGAGAGATTGGAGAACATCTCGAAATGTATTTCATAGGCAGTTCTTCTAAGGAGCCCACCCTTCTGTCTGAAATGAATGGAAGCCATAATTATGGTGTAATTTCCAGGTGACAGGATGTCGGTCACCGAGAGATTGGAGAATATCTCGACAAGCATTTCATAAGCAGCTCTTCTAAGGAGCACAGTCTTCTGTCTGAAATGAAAGGAAGCCATGATTACGGTGTAATAAGCAGGTGACAGGATGTCGGTCACCGAGAGATTGGGGAATACCTCGGCAAGTATTCCATAGGCAGTTCATCTAAGGAGCACAGTTTTCTGACTGAAATGAAAGGAAGCCATAATTACGGTGTAATATCCAGGTGACAGGACGTCTGTCACCGAGAGATTGGAGAATATCTCGACAAGTATTTCATAGGCAGCTCTTCTAAGGAGCACATCCTTCTGTGCGAAATGAAAGGAAGCCATAATTACGGTGTAATATGCAGGAGACAGGATGTCGGTCACCGAGAGATTGGAGAATATCACGACAAGTATTTCATAGACGGCTCTTCTAAGGAGCACAATTTCTGCCTGAAATGAAAGGAAGCCATAATTACGGTGTAATATCCAGGTGACAGGATGTCGGCCATGGAGAGATTGGAGAATATCACGACAAGTACTTCATAGGCAGTTCATCTAAGGAGCATAGTCTTCTGTCTGAAATGAAAGGAAGCCATAATTACGGTGTAATATCCAGGTGACAGGATGTCGGTCACCGAGAAATTGGAGATTATCTCGACAAGTATTTCAAAGGCAGATCTTCTAAGGAGCCCACCCTTCTGTTTGAAATGAATGGAAGCCATAATTACGGTGTAATTTCCAGGTGACAGGATGTCGGTCACCGAGAGATTGGAGAATATCTCGACAAGCATTTCATAGGCAGCTCTTCTAAGGAGCACAGTCTTCTGCTTGAAATGAAAGGAAGCCATAACGCGGTGTAATATCCAGGTTACAGGATGTCTGTCACCGAGAGATTGGAGAATATCTCGACAAATATCTCATAGGCAATTCTTCTAAGTAGCACCGTCTTCTGTCTGAAATGTTAGGAAGCCATAATTTCGGTGTACCATCCAGGTGACAGGATGTCAGTCACTGAGAGATTGGAGAATATCTCGACAAGCATTTCATAGGCAGCCCTTCTAAGGCGCACAATCTTCTCCTTGAAATGAAAGGAAGCCATAATTACTTTGTAATATCCAGGTTACAGGATGTCGGTCACCGAGAGATTGGAGAATATCTCAACGAGTATTTCAGAGGCAGTGCTTCTATGGAGCACAGTCTTTTGTCCGAAATAGAAAGGAACCCATAATTACGGTGTAATATCCAGGTGACAGGATGTCGGTCACCGAGAGATTGGAGAATATCTCAACGAGTATTTCAGAGGCAGTGCTTCTATGGAGCACAGTCTTTTGTCTGAAATGAAAGGAATCCATAATTACGGTGTAATATCCAGGTGACAGGATGTCGGTCACCGAGTGATTGGAGAATATCTCGACAAGTAATTCATAGGCAGTTCTTCTAAGGAGCACAGTCTTCTGTCTGAACGAAAGGAAGACATAATTACGGTGTAATATCCAGGTGACAGGACGTCTGTCACCGAGATATTGGATAATATCTCGACAAATATCTCATAGGCAATTCTTCTAAGTAGCACCGTCTTCTGTCTGAAATGTTAGGAAGCCATAATTTCGGTGTAACATCCAGGTGACAGGATGTCAGTCACTGAGAGATTGGAGAATATCTCGACAAGCATTTCTTAGGCAGCTCTTCTAAGGAGCACAGTCTTCTGCTTGAAATGAAAGGAAGCCTTAATTACTGTGTAATATCCAGGTGACAGGATTTCGGTCACCGAGAGATTGGAGAATATCTCAACGAGTATTTCAGAGGCAGTGCTTCTATGGAGCACTGTCTTTTGTCTGAAATGAAAGGAACCTATAATTACGGTGTAATATCCAGGCGACAAGTTGTCGTTCACCGAGAGATTGGAGAATATCTCAACTAGTATTTCAGAGTCAGTGCTTCTGAGGAGCACAGTCTTTTGTCCGATATGAAAGGAAGCCATAATTACGGTCCAGGTTACAGGATGTCAGTCACCGAGAGATTGGAGAATATCTCGACAAGTATTTCATAGGCTGCTCTTTTAAGGAACACAGTCGTCTGTCAGAAATGAAAGTAGCCCATAATTACGGTGTAATATTCAGGTGACAGGATGTCGGTCACTGAGAGATGGAGAATATCTCAACGAGGATTTCAGAGGCATTGCTTCTATGGAGCACATTCTTTTATCTGAAATGAGAGGTACCCATAATTACGGTTTAATATCCAGGTGACAGGATGTCGGTCACCGAGAGATTGGAAATATCTCGACAAGTATTTCATAGGCAGTTCTTCTAAGGAGCGCACACTTCTGTCTGAAATGAATGGATTCATAATTACTGTGTAATTTCCAGGTGACAGGATGTCGATCACCGAGAGATTGGAGAATATCTCGACATGTATTTCATAGGTAGCTCTTCTAAGGAGCACAGTCTTCTGTATGAAATGAAAGGAAGCCATAATTACGGTGTAATATCCATGTGACAGGATGTCGGTCCCCGAGAGATTGGAGAATATCTCGACCAGCTTTTCATAGGCAGCTCTTCTAAGGAGCACAGTCTTTTGCCTGAAATGAAAGGAAGCCATATTTACGGTTTAATATCCAGGTGACAGAATGTCGGTAACTGAGAGATTGGAGAATATCTCAACGAGGATTTCAGAGGCATTGCTTCTATGGAGCACATTCTTTTATCTGAAATGAAAGGTACCCATAATTACGGTTAAATATCCAGGTGACAGGATGTCGGTCACCGAGAGATTGGAAATATCTCGACAAGTATTCCATAGGCAGTTCTTCTAAGGAGCGCACTCTTCTGTCTGAAATGAATGGAAGCCATAATTACTGTGTAATTTGCAGGTGACAGAATGTCGATCACCGAGAGATTGGAGAATATCTCGACATGTATTTCATAGGTAGCTCTTCTAAGGAGCACAGTCTTCTGTATGAAATGAAAGGAAGCCATAATTACGGTGTAATATCCATGTGACAGGATGTCGGTCCCCGAGAGATTGGAAAATATCTCGACCAGCATTTCATAGGCAGCTCTGCCAAGGTGCACAGTCTTTTGCCTGAAATGAAAGGAAGCCATTTTTACGGTGTAATATCCAGGTGACAGAATGTCGGTCACTGAGAGATTGGAGAATATCTCAACGAGGATTTCAGAGGCATTGCTTCTATGGAGCACAGTCTTTTATCTGAAATGAAAGGTACCCATAATTACGGTGTAATATCCAGGTGACAGGATGTCGGTCACCGAGAGATTGGAAAATATCTCGACAAGTATTTCATAGGCAGTTCTTCTAAGGAGCGCACTCTTCTGTCTGAAATGAATGGAAGCCATAATTACGGTGTAATTTCCTGGTGACTGCATGTCGATCACCGAGAGATTGGAGAATATCTCGACACATATTTCATAGGTAGCTCTTCTAAGGAGCTCTGTCTTCTGTATGAAATGAAAGGAAGTCATAATTGCGGTGTAATATCCATGTGACAGGATGTCGGTCCCCGAGAGATTGGAGAATATCTGGACCAGCATTTCATAGGCAGCTCTTCTAAGGAGCACAGTCTTTTGCCTGAAATGAAAGGAAGCCATATTTACGGTGTAATATCCAGGTGACAGAATGTCGGTCACTGAGAGATTGGAGAATATCTCGACAAGTATTTCAGAGGCAGCTCTTCTAAGGAGCACAGTCTTCTGTCTGAAATGAAAGGAAGCCATAATTACTGTTTAATAAGTAGGTGACCGGGTGTCGGCCACTGAGAGATTGGAGAATATCTCAACAAGTATTTCATAGGCAGTTCTTCTAAGAAGCACAGTCTTCTTTCAGAAATGAAAGGAAGCCAAAATTTCGGTGTAATATCCAGGTAACAGGATGTCGGTCACCGAGAGATTGGAGAATATCTCGACAAGTAATTCATAGGCAGTTCTTCTAAGGAGCACAGTCTTCTGTCTGAACGAAAGGGAGACATAATTACGGTGTAATATCCAGGTGACAGGATGTCGGTCACCGAGAGATTGGAGAATATTTCGACAAGTATTTCATAGGCAGTTCTTCTAAGGAGCACAGTCTTCTGTCTGAACGAAAGGAAGACATAATTACGGTGTAATATCCAGGTGACAGGACGTCTGTCACCGAGAGATTGGAGAATAACTCGACAAATATCTCATAGGCAATTCTTCTAAGTAGCACCGTCCTCTGTCTGAAATGATAGGAAGCCATAATTTCTGTGTAACATCCAGGTGACAGGACGTCAGTCACTGAGAGATTGGAGAATATCTCGACAAGCATTTCATTGGCAGCTCTTCTAAGGAGCACAGTCTTCTGCTTGAAATGAAAGGAAACCTTAATTATGGTGTAATATCCAGGCGACAGGATGTCGGTCACCGAGAGATTGGATAATATCTCGACAAGTAATTCATAGGCAGTTCTTCTAAGGAGCACAGTAATCTGTCTGAACGAAAGGAAGACATAATTACGGTGTAATATCCAGGTGACAGGACGTCTGTCACCGAGAGATTGGAGAATATCTCGACAAATATCTCATATGCAATTCTTCTAAGTAGCACCGTCTTCTGTCTGAAATGATAGGAAGCCATAATTTCGGTGTAACATCCAGGTGACAGGATGTCAGTCACTGAGAGATTGGAGAATATCTGGACCAGCATTTCATAGGCAGCTCTTCTAAGGAGCACAGTCTTTTGCCTGAAATGGAAGGAAGCCATATTTACGGTGTAATATCCAGATGACAGAATGTCGGTCACTGAGAGATTGGAGAATATCTCGACAAGTATTTCAGAGGCAGCTCTTCTAAGGAGCACAGTTTTCTGTCTGAAATGAAAGGAAGCCATAATTACGGTTTAATAAGTAGGTGACCGGGTGTCGGCCACTGAGAGATTGGAGAATATCTCAACAAGTATTTCATAGGCAGTTCTTCTAAGAAGCACAGTCTTCTTTCAGAAATGAAAGGAAGCCAAAATTTCGGTGTAATATCCAGGTAACAGGATGTCGGCCACCGAGAGATTGGAGAATATCTCGACAAGTATTTCATAGGCAGTTCTTCTAAGGAGCACAGTCTTCTGTCTGAACGAAAAGGAGACATAATTACGGTGTAATATCCAGGTGACAGGATGTCGGTCACCGAGAGATTGGAGAATATTTCGACAAGTATTTCATAGGCAGTTCTTCTAAGGAGCCCAGCCTTCTGTTTGAAATGAATGGAAGCCATAATTAGGGTGTAATTTCCAGGTGACAGGATGTCGGTCACCGAGAGTTTGGAGAATATCTCAACGAGTATTTCAGAGGCAGTACTTCTATGGAGCACAGTCTTTTGTCTGAAATGAAAGGAACCCATAATTACGGTGTAATATCCAGGTGACAGGATGTCGGTCACCGAGAGATTGGAGAATATCTCAACGAGTATTTCAGAGGCAGTGCTTCTATGGAGCACAGTCTTTTGTCTGAAATGAAAGGAACCCATAATTTCGGTGTAATATCCAGGTGACAGGATGTCGGTCACCGAGAGATTGGAGAATATCTCGACAAGTAATTCATAGGCAGTTCTTCTAAGGAGCACAGTCTTCTGTCTGAACGAAAGGAAGACATAATTACGGTGTAATATCCAGGTGACAGGACGTCTGTCACCGAGAGATTGGAGAATATCTCGACAAGTATTTCATAGGCAGCTCTTCTGAGGAGCACAGTCTTCGCTGCGAAATGAAAGGAAGCCATAATTACGGTGTAATATGCAGGTGACAGGATGTCGGTCACTGAGAGATTAGAGAATATCACGACAAGTATTTCATAGGCAGCTCTTCTAAGGAGTACAATTTCTGCCTGAAATGAAAGGAAGCCATAATTACGGTGTAATATCCAGGGGACAGGATGTCGGTCACCGAGACATTGGAGAATATCTCGACAAGTAATTCATAGGCAGTTCTTCTAAGGAGCACAGTCTTCTGTCTGAACGAAAGGAAGACATAATTACGGTGTAATATCCAGGTGACAGGACGTCTGTCACCGAGAGATTGGGGAATATCTCGACAAATATCTCATAGGCAATTCTTCTAAGTAGCACCGTCCTCTGTCTGAAATGATAGGAAGCCATAATTTCTGTGTAACATCCAGGTGACAGGACGTCAGTCACTGAGAGATTGGAGAATATCTCGACAAGCATTTCATTGGCAGCTCTCCTAAGGAGCACAGTCTTCTGCTTGAAATGAAAGGAAACCTTAATTATGGTGTAATATCCAGGTGACAGGATGTCGGTCACCGAGAGATTGGATAATATCTCGATAAGTAATTCATAGGCAGTTCTTCTAAGGAGCACAGTCATCTGTCTGAACGAAAGGAAGACATAATTACGGTGTAATATCCAGGTGACAGGACGTCTGTCACCGAGAGATTGGAGAATATCTCGACAAATATCTCATATGCAATTATTCTAAGTAGCACCGTCTTCTGTCTGAAATGATAGGAAGCCATAATTTCGGTGTAACATCCAGGTGACAGGATGTCAGTCACTGAGAGATTGGAGAATATCTCGACTAGCATTTCATATGCAGCTCTTCTAAGGAGCACAGTCCTCTGCTCGAAATGAAAGGAAACCTTAATTACGGTGTAATATCCAGGTGACAGGATGTCCGTCACCGAGAGATTGGAGAATATCTCAACGAGTATTTCAGAGGCAGTGCTTCTATGGAGCACTGTCTTTTGTCTGAAATGAAAGGAACCCATAATTACGGTGTAATATCCAGGTGACAGGATGTCGGTCACCGAGAGATTGGAGAATATCTCGAAATGTATTTCATAGGCAGTTCTTCTAAGGAGCCCACCCATCTGTCTGAAATGAATGGAAGCCATAATTATGGTGTAATTTCCAGGTGACAGGATGTCGGTCACCGAGAGATTGGAAAATATCTCGACATGTATTTCATAGGCAGTTCTTCTAAGGAGCACCGTCTCCTCTCTGATATGAAGGGAAGCCATAATTACGGTGTAATAACCAGGCGACAGGATGTCCGTCACCGAGAGATTAGAGAATATCTCGACAAGTATTTCATAGGCAGCTCTTCCAAGGAGAACAGTCTTCTGTCTGAAATGAAAGGAAGCCATAATTACGGTGTAATATCCAGGTTACAGGATGTCAGTCACCGAGAGATTGGAGAATATCTCGACAAGTATTTCATAGGCTGCTCTTCTAAGGAACACAGTCGTCTGTCAGAAATGAAAGTAACCCATAATTACGGTGTAATATTCAGGTGACAGGGTGTCGGTCACCAAGAGATTGGAGAATATCTCAACGAGGATTTCAGAGGCATTGCTTCTATGGAGCACAGTCTTTTATCTGAAATGAAAGGTACCCATAATTAAGGTGTAATATCCAGGTGACAGGATGTCGGTCACCGAGAGATTGGAAAATATCTCGTCAAGTATTTCATAGGCAGTTCTTCTAAGGAGCGCACTCTTCTGTCTGAAATGAATGGAAGCCATAATTACTGTGTAATTTCCAGGTGACAGGATTTCGATCACCGAGAGATTGGAGAATATCTCGACATGTATTTCATAGGAAGCTCTTCTAAGGAGCACAGTCTTTTGTATGAAATGAAAGGAAGCCATAATTACGGTGTAATATCCATGTGACAGGATGTCGGTCCCCGAGAGATTGGAGAATATCTCGACCAGCATTTCATAGGCAGCTCTTCTAAGGTGCACAGTCTTTTGCCTGAAATGAAAGGAAGCCATTTTTACGGTGTAATGTCCAGGAGACAGAATGTCGGTCACCGAGAGATTGGAGAATATCTCAACGAGGATTTCAGAGGCATTGCTTCTATGGAGCACAGTCTTTTATCTGAAATGAAAGGTACCCATAATTACGGTGTAATATCCAGGTGACAGGATGTCGGTCACCGAGAGATTGGAAAATATCTCGACAAGTATTTCATAGGCAGTTCTTCTAAGGAGCGCACTCTTCTGTCTGAAATGAATGGAAGCCATAATTACGGTGTAGTTTCCAGGTGACTGGATGTCGATCACCGAGAGATTGGAGAATATCTCGACATGTATTTCATAGGTAGCTCTTCTAAGGAGCTCTGTCTTCTGTATGAAATGAAAGGAAGTCATAATTACGGTGTAATATCCATGTGACAGGATGTCGGTCCCCGAGATATTGGAGAATATCTGGATCAGCGTTTCATAGGCAGCTCTTCAAAGGAGCACAATCTTTTGCCTGAAATGAAAGGAAGCCATATTTACGGTGCAATATCCAGGTGACAGAATGTCGGTCACTGAGAGATTGGAGAATATCTCGACAAGTATTTCAGAGGCAGCTCTTCTAAGGAGCACAGTCTTCTGTCTGAAATGAAAGGAAGCCATAATTACGGTTTAATAAGTAGGTGACCGGATGTCGGTCACTGAGAGATTGGAGAATATCTCAACAAGTATTTCATAGGCAGTTCTTCTAAGAAGCACAGTCTTCTTTCAGAAATGAAGAGAAGCCAAAATTTCGGTGTAATATCCTTATAACAGGATGTCGGTCACCGAGAGATTGGAGAATATCTCGACAAGTAATTCATACGCAGTTCTTCTAAGGAGCACAGTCTTCTGTCTGAACGAAAGGGAGACATAATTACGTTGTTATATCCAGGTGACAGGATGTCGGTCACCGAGAGATTGGAGAATATTTCGACAAGTATTTCATAGGCAGTTCTTCTAAGGAGCCCACCCTTCTGTTTGAAATGAATGGAAGCCATAATTACGGTGTAATTTCCAGGTGACAGGATGTCGGTCACCGAGAGATTGGAGAATATCTCAACGAGTATTTCAGAGGCAGTGCTTCTATGGAGCACAGTCTTTTGTCTGAAATGAAAGGAACCCATAATTACGGTGTAATATCCAGGTGACAGGATGTCGGTCACCGAGAGATTGGAGAATATCTCAACGAGTATTTCAGAGGCAGTGCTTCTATGGAGCACAGTCTTTTGTCTGAAATGAAAGGAACCCATAATTTCGGTGTAATATCAAGGTGACAGGATGTCGGTCACCGAGAGATTGGAGAATATCTCGACAAGTAATTCATAGGCAGTTCTTCTAAGGAGCACAGTCTTCTGTCTGAATGAAAGTAGGACATAATTACGGTGTAATATCCAGGTGACAGGACGTCTGTCACCGAGAGATTGGAGAATATCTCGACAAGTATTTCATAGGCAGCTCTTCTAAGGAGCACAGTCTTCGCTGCGAAATGAAAGGAAGCCATAATTACGGTGTAATATGCAGGTGACAGGATGTCGGTCACTGAGAGATTAGAGAATATCACGACAAGTATTTCATAGGCAGGTCTTCTAAGGAGCACAATTTCTGCCTGAAATGAAAGGAAGCCATAATTACGGTGTAATATCCAGGGGACAGGATGTCTGTCACCGAGACATTGTAGAATATCTCGACAAGTAATTCATAGGCAGTTCTTCTAAGGAGCACAGTCTTCTGTCTGAACGAAAGGAAGACATAATTACGGTGTAATATCCAGGTGACAGGACGTCTGTCACCGAGAGATTGGAGAATATCTCGACAAATATCTCATAGGCAATTCTTCTAAGTAGCACCGTCTTCTGTCTGAAATGATAGGAATCCATAATTTCTGTGTAACATCCAGGTGACAGGACGTCAGACACTGAGAGATTGGAGAATATCTCGACAAGCATTTCATAGGCAGCTCTTCTAAGGAGCACAGTCTTCTGCTTGAAATGAAAGGAAACCTTAATTACGGTGTAATATCCAGGTGACAGGATGTCGGTCACCGAGAGATTGGGTAATATCTCGACAAGTAATTCATAGGCAGTTCTTCTAAGGAGCACAGTCTTCTGTCTGAACGAAAGGAAGACATAATTACGGTGTAATATCCAGGTGACAGGACGTCTGTCACCGAGAGATTGGAGAATATCTCGACAAATATCTCATAGGCAATTCTTCTAAGTAGCACCGTCTTCTGTCTGAAATGATAGGAAGCCATAATTTCGGTGTAACATCCAGGTGACTGGATGCCAGTCACTGAGAGATTGGAGAATATCTCGACAAGCATTTCATAGGCAGCTCTTCTAAGGAGCACTGTCTTTTGTCTGAAATGAAAGGAACCCATAATTACGGTGTAATATCCAGGTGACAGGATGTCGGTCACCGAGAGATTGGAGAATATCTCGAAATGTATTTCATAGGCAGTTCTTCTAAGGAGCCCACCCTTCTGTCTGAAATGAATGGAAGCCATAATTATGGTGTAATTTCCAGGTGACAGGATGTCGGTCACCGAGAGATTGGAGTATACCTCGACAAGCATTTCATAAGCAGCTCTTCTAAGGAGCACAGTCTTCTGTCTGAAATGAAAGAAAGCCATGATTACGGTGTAATAAGCAGGTGACAGGATGTCGGTCACCGAGAGATTGGGGAATACCTCGGCAAGTATTCCATAGGCAGTTCATCTAAGGAGCACAGTTTTCTGTCTGAAATGAAAGGAAGCCATAATTACGGTGTAATATCCAGGTGACAGGACGTCTGTCACCGAGAGATTGGAGAATATCTCGACAAGTATTTCATAGGCAGCTCTTCTAAGGAGCACATTCTTCTGTGCGAAATGAAAGGAAGCCATAATTACGGTGTAATATTCAGGAGACAGGATGTCGGTCACCGAGAGATTGGAGAATATCACGACAAGTATTTCATAGACGGCTCTTCTAAGGAGCACAATTTCTGCCTGAAATGAAAGGAAGCCATAATTACGGTGTAATATCCAGGTGACAGGATGTCGGTCATGGAGAGATTGGAGAATATCACGACAAGTACTTCATAGGCAGTTCATCTAAGGAGCACAGTCTTCTGTCTGAAATGAAAGGAAGCCATAATTACAGTGTAATATCCAGGTGGCAGGATGTCGGTCACCGAGAGATTGGAGAATATCTCGACAAGTATTTCATAGACAGCTCTTCTAAGGAGCACAGTCTTCGCTGCGAAATGAATGGAAGCCATAATTACGGTGTAATATGCAGGTGACAGGATGTCGGTCACTGAGAGATTAGAGAATATCACGACAAGTATTTCATAGGCAGTTCTTCTAAGGAGCACAATTTCTGCCTGAAATGAAAGGAAGCCATAATTACGGTGTAATATCCAGGGGACAGGATGTCGGTCACCGAGACATTGGAGAATATCTCGACAAGTAATTCATAGGCAGTGCTTCTATGGAGCACAGTGTTTTGTCTGAAATGAAAGGAACCCATAATTTCGGTGTAATATCCAGGTGACCGGATGTCGGTCACCGAGTGATTGGAGAATATCTCGACAAGTAATTCATAGGCAGTTCTTCTAAGGAGCACAGTCTTCTGTCTGAACGAAAGGAAGACATAATTACGGTGTAATATCCAGGTGACAGGACGTCTGTCACCAAGAGATTGGATAATATCTCGACAAATATCTCATAGGCAATTCTTCTAAGTAGCACCGTCTTCTGTCTGAAATGTTAGGAAGCCATAATTTCGGTGTAACATCCAGGTGAGAGGATGTCAGTCACTGAGAGATTGGAGAATATCTCGACAAGCATTTCTTAGGCAGCTCTTCTAAGGAGCGCAGCCTTCTGCTATAAATGAAAGGAAGCCTTAATTACGGTGTAATATCCAGGTGACAGGATGTCGGTCACCGAGAGATTGGAGAATATCTCAACGAGTATTTCAGAGGCAGTGCTTCTATGGAGCACTGTCTTTTGTCTGAAATGAAAGGAACCCATAATTACGGTGTAATATCCAGGTGACAAGTTGTCGTTCACCGAGAGATTGGAGAATATCTCAACGAGTATTTCAGAGTCAGTGCTTCTAAGGAGCACAGTCTTTTGTCCGAAATGAAAGGAAGCCATAATTACGGTCCAGGTTACAGGATGTCAGTCACCTAGAGATTGGAGAATATCTCGACAAGTATTTCATAGGCTGCTCTTCTAAGGAACACAATCGTCTGTCAGAAATGAAAGTAACCCATAATTACGGTGTAATATCCAGGTGACAGGATGTCGGTCACCGAGAGATTGGAGAATATCTCAACGAGTATTTCATAGGCAGTTCTTCTAAGGAGCGCACTCTTCTGTCTGAAATGAATGGAAGCCATAATTACTGTGTAATTTCCAGGTGACAGGATGTCGGTCACCGAGAGATTGGAAAATATCTCGACAAGTATTTCATAGGCAGTTCTTCTAAGGAGCGCACTCTTCTGTCTGAAATGAATGGAAGCCATAATTACTGTGTAATTTCCAGGTGACAGGATGTCGATCACCGAGAGATTGGAGAATATCTCGACATGTATTTCATAGGTAGCTCTTCTAAGGAGCACAGTCTTCTGTATGAAATGAAAGGAAGCCATAATTACGGTGTAATATCCATGTGACAGGATGTCGGTCCCCGAGAGATTGGAGAATATCTCGACCAGCATTCCATAGGCAGCTCTTCTAAGGTGCACAGTCTTTTGCCTGAAATGAAAGGAAGCCATTTTTACGGTGTAATGTCCAGGTGACAGAATGTCGGTCACCGAGAGATTGGAGAATATCTCAACGAGGATTTCAGAGGCATTGCTTCTATGGAGCACAGTATTTTATCTGAAATGAAAGGTACCCATAATTACGGTGTAATATCCAGGTGACAGGATGTCGGTCACCGAGAGATTGGAAAATATCTCGACAAGTATTTCATAGGCAGTTCTTCTAAGGAGCGCACTCTTCTGTCGGAAATGAATGGAAGCCATAATTACGGTGTAGTTTCCAGGTGACTGGATGTCGATCAACGAGAGATTGGAGAATATCTCGACATGTATTTCATAGGTAGCTCTTCTAAGGAGCTCTGTCTTCTGTATGAAATGAAAGGAAGTCATAATTACGGTGTAATATCCATGTGACAGGATGTCGATCCCCGAGATATTGGAGAATATCTGGATCAGCATTTCATAGGCAGCTCTTCAAAGGAGCACAATCTTTTGCCTGAAATGAAAGGAAGCCATATTTACGGTGCAATATCCAGGTGACAGAATGTCGGTCACTGAGAGATTGGAGAATATCTCGACAAGTATTTCAGAGGCAGCTCTTCTAAGGAGCACAGTCTTCTGTCTGAAATGAAAGGAAGCCATAATTACGGTTTAATAAGTAGGTGACCGGATGTCGGTCACTGAGAGATTGGAGAATATCTCAACAAGTATTTCATAGGCAGTTCTTCTAAGAAGCACAGTCTTCTTTCAGAAATGAAGAGAAGCCAAAATTTCGGTGTAATATCCTTATAACAGGATGTCGGTCACCGAGAGATTGGAGAATATCTCGACAAGTAATTCATACGCAGTTCTTCTAAGGAGCACAGTCTTCTGTCTGAACGAAAGGGAGACATAATTACGTTGTTATATCCAGGTGACAGGATGTCGGTCACCGAGAGATTGGAGAATATTTCGACAAGTAATTCATAGGCAGTTCTTCTAAGGAGCACAGTCTTCTGTCTGAACGAAAGGAAGACATAATTACGGTGTAATATCCAGGTGACAGGACGTCTGTCACCGAGAGATTGGAGAATAACTCGACAAATATCTCATAGGCAATTCTTCTAAGTAGCACCGTCCTCTGTCTGAAATGATAGGAAGCCATAATTTCTGTGTAACATCCAGGTGACAGGACGTCAGTCACTGAGAGATTGGAGAATATCTCGACAAGCATTTCATTGGCAGCTCTTCTAAGGAGCACAGTCTTCTGCTTGAAATGAAAGGAAACCTTAATTATGGTGTAATATCCAGGTGACAGGATGTCGGTCACCGAGAGATTGGATAATATCTCGACAAGTAATTCATAGGCAGTTCTTCTAAGGAGCACAGTCATCTGTCTGAACGAAAGGAAGACATAATTACGGTGTAATATCCAGGTGACAGGACGTCTGTCACCGAGAGATTGGAGAATATCTCGACAAATATCTCATATGCAATTCTTCTAAGTAGCACCGTCTTCTGTCTGAAATGATAGGAAGCCATAATTTCGGTGTAACATCCAGGCGACAGGATGTCAGTCACTGAGAGATTGGAGAATATCTGGACCAGCATTTCATAGGCAGCTCTTCTAAGGAGCACAGTCTTTTGCCTGAAATGAAAGGAAGCCATATTTACGGTGTAATATCCAGGTGACAGAATGTCGGTCACTGAGAGATTGGAGAATATCTCGACAAGTATTTCAGAGGCAGCTCTTCTAAGGAGCACAGTTTTCTGTCTGAAATGAAAGGAAGCCATAATTACGGTTTAATAAGTAGGTGACAGGGTGTCGGCCACTGAGAGATTGGAGAATATCTCAACAAGTATTTCATAGGCAGTTCTTCTAAGAAGCACAGTCTTCTTTCAGAAATGAAAGGAAGCCAAAATTTCGGTGTAATATCCAGGTAACAGGATGTCGGTCACCGAGAGATTGGAGAATATCTCGACAAGTAATTCATAGGCAGTTCTTCTAAGGAGCACAGTCTTCTGTCTGAACGAAAGGGAGACATAATTACGGTGTAATATCCAGGTGACAGGATGTCGGTCACCGAGAGATTGGAGAATATTTCGACAAGTATTTCATAGGCAGTTCTTCTAAGGAGCCCAGCCTTCTGTTTGAAATGAATGGAAGCCATAATTACGGTGTAATTTCCAGGTGACAGGATGTCGGTCACCGAGAGTTTGGAGAATATCTCAACGAGTATTTCAGAGGCAGTACTTCTATGGAGCACAGTCTTTTGTCTGAAATGAAAGGAACCCATAATTACGGTGTAATATCCAGGTGACAGGATGTCGGTCACCGAGAGATTGGAGAATACCTCAACGAGTATTTCAGAGGCAGTGCTTCTATGGAGCACAGTCTTTTGTCTGAAATGAAAGGAACCCATAATTTCGGTGTAATATCCAGGTGACAGGATGTCGGTCACCGAGAGATTGGAGAATATCTCGACAAGTAATTCATAGGCAGTTCTTCTAAGGAGCACAGTCTTCTGTCTGAACGAAAGGAAGACATAATTACGGTGTAATATCCAGGTGACAGGACGTCTGTCACCGAGAGATTGGGGAATATCTCGACAAATATCTCATAGGCAATTCTTCTAAGTAGCACCGTCCTCTGTCTGAAATGATAGGAAGCCATAATTTCTGTGTAACATCCAGGTGACAGGACGTCAGTCACTGAGAGATTGGAGAATATCTCGACAAGCATTTCATTGGCAGCTCTTCTAAGGAGCACAGTCTTCTGCTTGAAATGAAAGGAAACCTTAATTATGGTGTAATATCCAGGTGACAGGATGTCGGTCACCGAGAGATTGGATAATATCTCGACAAGTAATTCATAGGCAGTTCTTCTAAGGAGCACAGTCATCTGTCTGAACGAAAGGAAGACATAATTACGGTGTAATATCCAGGTGACAGGACGTCTGTCACCGAGAGATTGGAGAATATCTCGACAAATATCTCATATGCAATTCTTCTAAGTAGCACCGTCTTCTGTCTGAAATGATAGGAAGCCATAATTTCGGTGTAACATCCAGGTGACAGGATGTCAGTCACTGAGAGATTGGAGAATATCTCAACGAGGATTTCAGAGGCATTGCTTCTATGGAGCACAGTCTTTTATCTGAAATGAATGGTACCCATAATTACGGTGTAATATCCAGGTGAAAGGATGTCGGTCACCGAGAGATTGGAGAATATCTCGACAAGTAATTCATAGGCAGTTCTTCTAAGGAGCACAGTCATCTGTCTGAACGAAAGGAAGACATAATTACGGTGTAATATCCAGGTGACAGGACGTCTGTCACCGAGAGATTGGAGAATATCTCGACAAATATCTCATATGCAATTCTTCTAAGTAGCACCGTCTTCTGTCTGAAATGATAGGAAGCCATAATTTCGGTGTAACATCCAGGTGACAGGATGTCAGTCACTGAGAGATTGGAGAATATCTGGACCAGCATTTCATAGGCAGCTCTTCTAAGGGGCACAGTCTTTTGCCTGAAATGGAAGGAAGCCATATTTACGGTGTAATATCCAGATGACAGAATGTCGGACACTGAGAGATTGGAGAATATCTCGACAAGTATTTCAGAGGCAGCTCTTCTAAGGAGCACAGTTTTCTGTCTGAAATGAAAGGAAGCCATAATTACGGTTTAATAAGTAGGTGACCGGGTGTCGGCCACTGAGAGATTGGAGAATATCTCAACAAGTATTTCATAGGCAGTTCTTCTAAGAAGCACAGTCTTCTTTCAGAAATGAAAGGAAGCCAAAATTTCGGTGTAATATCCAGGTAACAGGATGTCGGCCACCGAGAGATTGGAGAATATCTCGACAAGTATTTCATAGGCAGTTCTTCTAAGGAGCACAGTCTTCTGTCTGAACGAAAAGGAGACATAATTACGGTGTAATATCCAGGTGACAGGATGTCGGTCACCGAGAGATTGGAGAATATTTCGACAAGTATTTCATAGGCAGTTCTTCTAAGGAGCCCAGCCTTCTGTTTGAAATGAATGGAAGCCATAATTACGGTGTAATTTCCAGGTGACAGGATGTCGGTCACCGAGAGTTTGGAGAATATCTCAACGAGTATTTCAGAGGCAGTACTTCTATGGAGCACAGTCTTTTGTCTGAAATGAAAGGAACCCATAATTACGGTGTAATATCCAGGTGACAGGATGTCGGTCACCGAGAGATTGGAGAATATCTCAACGAGTATTTCAGAGGCAGTGCTTCTATGGAGCACAGTCTTTTGTCTGAAATGAAAGGAACCCATAATTTCGGTGTAATATCCAGGTGACAGGATGTCGGTCACCGAGAGATTGGAGAATATCTCGACAAGTAATTCATAGGCAGTTCTTCTAAGGAGCACAGTCTTCTGTCTGAACGAAAGGAAGACATAATTACGGTGTAATATCCAGGTGACAGGACGTCTGTCACCGAGAGATTGGAGAATATCTCGACAAGTATTTCATAGGCAGCTCTTCTGAGGAGCACAGTCTTCGCTGCGAAATGAAAGGAAGCCATAATTACGGTGTAATATGCAGGTGACAGGATGTCGGTCACTGAGAGATTAGAGAATATCACGACAAGTATTTCATAGGCAGCTCTTCTAAGGAGTACAATTTCTGCCTGAAATGAAAGGAAGCCATAATTACGGTGTAATATCCAGGGGACAGGATGTCGGTCACCGAGACATTGGAGAATATCTCGACAAGTAATTCATAGGCAGTTCTTCTAAGGAGCACAGTCTTCTGTCTGAACGAAAGGAAGACATAATTACGGTGTAATATCCAGGTGACAGGACGTCTGTCACCGAGAGATTGGGGAATATCTCGACAAATATCTCATAGGCAATTCTTCTAAGTAGCACCGTCCTCTGTCTGAAATGATAGGAAGCCATAATTTCTGTGTAACATCCAGGTGACAGGACGTCAGTCACTGAGAGATTGGAGAATATCTCGACAAGCATTTCATTGGCAGCTCTCCTAAGGAGCACAGTCTTCTGCCTGAAATGAAAGGAAACCTTAATTATGGTGTAATATCCAGGTGACAGGATGTCGGTCACCGAGAGATTGGATAATATCTCGACAAGTAATTCATAGGCAGTTCTTCTAAGGAGCACAGTCATCTGTCTGAACGAAAGGAAGACATAATTACGGTGTAATATCCAGGTGACAGGACGTCTGTCACCGAGAGATTGGAGAATATCTCGACAAATATCTCATAGGCAATTCTTCTAAGTAGCACCGTCTTCTGTCTGAAATGATAGGAAGCCATAATTTCGGTGTAACATCCAGGTGACAGGATGTCAGTTACTGAGAGATTGGAGAATATCTCGACTAGCATTTCATATGCAGCTCTTCTAAGGAGCACAGTCCTCTGCTCGAAATGAAAGGAAACCTTAATTACGGTGTAATATCCAGGTGACAGGATGTCGGTCACCGAGAGATTGGAGAATATCTCAACGAGTATTTCAGAGGCAGTGCTTCTATGGAGCACTGTCTTTTGTCTGAAATGAAAGGAACCCATAATTACGGTGTAATATCCAGGTGACAGGATGTCGGTCACCGAGAGATTGGAGAATATCTCGAAATGTATTTCATAGGCAGTTCTTCTAAGGAGCCCACCCATCTGTCTGAAATGAATGGAAGCCATAATTATGGTGTAATTTCCAGGTGACAGGATGTCGGTCACCGAGAGATTGGAAAATATCTCGACATGTATTTCATAGGCAGTTCTTCTAAGGAGCACCGTCTCCTCTCTGATATGAAGGGAAGCCATAATTACGGTGTAATAACCAGGCGACAGGATGTCCGTCACCGAGAGATTAGAGAATATCTCGACAAGTATTTCATAGGCAGCTCTTCCAAGGAGAACAGTCTTCTGTCTGAAATGAAAGGAAGCCATAATTACGGTGTAATATCCAGGTTACAGGATGTCAGTCACCGAGAGATTGGAGAATATCTCGACAAGTATTTCATAGGCTGCTCTTCTAAGGAACACAGTCGTCTGTCAGAAATGAAAGTAACCCATAATTACGGTGTAATATTCAGGTGACAGGGTGTCGGTCACCAAGAGATTGGAGTATATCTCAACGAGGATTTCAGAGGCATTGCTTCTATGGAGCACAGTCTTTTATCTGAAATGAAAGGTACCCATAATTAAGGTGTAATATCCAGGTGACAGGATGTCGGTCACCGAGAGATTGGAAAATATCACGTCAAGTATTTCATAGGCAGTTCTTCTAAGGAGCGCACTCTTCTGTCTGAAATGAATGGAAGCCATAATTACTGTGTAATTTCCAGGTGACAGGATTTCGATCACCGAGAGATTGGAGAATATCTCGACATGTATTTCATAGGTAGCTCTTCTAAGGAGCACAGTCTTTTGTATGAAATGAAAGGAAGCCATAATTACGGTGTAATATCCATGTGACAGGATGTCGGTCCCCGAGAGATTGGAGAATATCTCGACCAGCATTTCATAGGCAGCTCTTCTAAGGTGCACAGTCTTTTGCCTGAAATGAAAGGAAGCCATTTTTACGGTGTAATGTCCAGGTGACAGAATGTCGGTCACCGAGAGATTGGAGAATATCTCAACGAGGATTTCAGAGGCATTGCTTCTATGGAGCACAGTCTTTTATCTGAAATGAAAGGTACCCATAATTACGGTGTAATATCCAGGTGACAGGATGTCGGTCACCGAGAGATTGGAAAATATCTCGACAAGTATTTCATAGGCAGTTCTTCTAAGGAGCGCACTCTTCTGTCTGAAATGAATGGAAGCCATAATTACGGTGTAGTTTCCAGGTGACTGGATGTCGATCACCGAGAGATTGGAGAATATCTCGACATGTATTTCATAGGTAGCTCTTCTAAGGAGCTCTGTCTTCTGTATGAAATGAAAGGAAGTCATAATTACGGTGTAATATCCATGTGACAGGATGTCGGTCCCCGAGATATTGGAGAATATCTGGATCAGCGTTTCATAGGCAGCTCTTCAAAGGAGCACAATCTTTTGCCTGAAATGAAAGGAAGCCATATTTACGGTGCAATATCCAGGTGACAGAATGTCGGTCACTGAGAGATTGGAGAATATCTCGACAAGTATTTCAGAGGCAGCTCTTCTAAGGAGCACAGTCTTCTGTCTGAAATGAAAGGAAGCCATAATTACGGTTTAATAAGTAGGTGACCGGATGTCGGTCACTGAGAGATTGGAGAATATCTCAACAAGTATTTCATAGGCAGTTCTTCTAAGAAGCACAGTCTTCTTTCAGAAATGAAGAGAAGCCAAAATTTCCGTGTAATATCCTTATAACAGGATGTCGGTCACCGAGAGATTGGAGAATATCTCAACGAGTATTTCAGAGGCAGTACTTCTATGGAGCACAGTCTTTTGTCTGAAATGAAAGGAACCCATAATTACGGTGTAATATCCAGGTGACAGGATGTCGGTCACCGAGAGATTGGAGAATATCTCAACGAGTATTTCAGAGGCAGTGCTTCTATGGAGCACAGTCTTTTGTCTGAAATGAAAGGAACCCATAATTTCGGTGTAATATCCAGGTGACAGGATGTCGGTCACCGAGAGATTGGAGAATATCTCGACAAGTAATTCATAGGCAGTTCTTCTAAGGAGCACAGTCTTCTGTCTGAACGAAAGGAAGACATAATTACGGTGTAATATCCAGGTGACAGGACGTCTGTCGTCGAGAGATTGGGGAATATCTCGACAAATATCTCATAGGCAATTCTTCTAAGTAGCACCGTCCTCTGTCTGAAATGATAGGAAGCCATAATTTCTGTGTAACATCCAGGTGACAGGACGTCAGTCACTGAGAGATTGGAGAATATCTCGACAAGCATTTCATTGGCAGCTCTTCTAAGGAGCACAGTCTTCTGCTTGAAATGAAAGGAAACCTTAATTATGGTGTAATATCCAGGTGACAGGATGTCGGTCACCGAGAGATTGGATAATATCTCGACAAGTAATTCATAGGCAGTTCTTCTAAGGAGCACAGTCATCTGTCTGAACGAAAGGAAGACATAATTACGGTGTAATATCCAGGTGACAGGACGTCTGTCACCGAGAGATTGGAGAATATCTCGACAAATATCTCATATGCAATTCTTCTAAGTAGCACCGTCTTCTGTCTGAAATGATAGGAAGCCATAATTTCGGTGTAACATCCAGGTGACAGGATGTCAGTCACTGAGAGATTGGAGAATATCTCAACGAGGATTTCAGAGGCATTGCTTCTATGGAGCACAGTCTTTTATCTGAAATGAATGGTACCCATAGTTACGGTGTAATATCAAGGTGACAGGATGTCGGTCACCGAGAGATTGGAGAATATCTCGACAAGTAATTCATAGGCAGTTCTTCTAAGGAGCACAGTCATCTGTCTGAACGAAAGGAAGACATAATTACGGTGTAATATCCAGGTGACAGGACGTCTGTCACCGAGAGATTGGAGAATATCTCGACAAATATCTCATATGCAATTCTTCTAAGTAGCACCGTCTTCTGTCTGAAATGATAGGAAGCCATAATTTCGGTGTAACATCCAGGTGACAGGATGTCAGTCACTGAGAGATTGGAGAATATCTGGACCAGCATTTCATAGGCAGCTCTTCTAAGGAGCACAGTCTTTTGCCTGAAATGGAAGGAAGCCATATTTACGGTGTAATATCCAGATGACAGAATGTCGGACACTGAGAGATTGGAGAATATCTCGACAAGTATTTCAGAGGCAGCTCTTCTAAGGAGCACAGTCTTCTGTCTGAACGAAAGGGAGACATAATTACGGTGTAATATCCAGGTGACAGGATGTCGGTCACCGAGAGATTGGAGAATATTTCGACAAGTATTTCATAGGCAGTTCTTCTAAGGAGCCCAGCCTTCTGTTTGAAATGAATGGAAGCCATAATTACGGTGTAATTTCCAGGTGACAGGATGTCGGTCACCGAGAGTTTGGAGAATATCTCAACGAGTATTTCAGAGGCAGTACTTCTATGGAGCACAGTCTTTTGTCTGAAATGAAAGGAACCCATAATTACGGTGTAATATCCAGGTGACAGGATGTCGGTCACCGAGAGATTGGAGAATATCTCAACGAGTATTTCAGAGGCAGTGCTTCTATGGAGCACAGTCTTTTGTCTGAAATGAAAGGAACCCATAATTTCGGTGTAATATCCAGGTGACAGGATGTCGGTCACCGAGAGATTGGAGAATATCTCGACAAGTAATTCATAGGCAGTTCTTCTAAGGAGCACAGTCTTCGCTGCGAAATGAATGGAAGCCATAATTACGGTGTAATATGCAGGTGACAGGATGTCGGTCACTGAGAGATTAGAGAATATCACGACAAGTATTTCATAGGCAGTTCTTCTAAGGAGCACAATTTCTGCCTGAAATGAAAGGAAGCCATAATTACGGTGTAATATCCAGGGGACAGGATATCGGTCACCGAGACATTGGAGAATATCTCGACAAGTAATTCATTGGCAGCTCTTCTAAGGAGCACAGTCTTCTGCTTGAAATGAAAGGAAACCTTAATTATGGTGTAATATCCAGGTGACAGGATGTCGGTCACCGAGAGATTGGATAATATCTCGACAAGTAATTCATAGGCAGTTCTTCTAAGGAGCACAGTCATCTGTCTGAACGAAAGGAAGACATAATTACGGTGTAATATCCAGGTGACAGGACGTCTGTCACCGAGAGATTGGAGAATATCTCGACAAATATCTCATATGCAATTCTTCTAAGTAGCACCGTCTTCTGTCTGAAATGATAGGAAGCCATAATTTCGGTGTAACATCCAGGTGACAGGATGTCAGTCACTGAGAGATTGGAGAATATCTGGACCAGCATTTCATAGGCAGCTCTTCTAAGGAGCACAGTCTTTTGCCTGAAATGGAAGGAAGCCATATTTACGGTGTAATATCCAGATGACAGAATGTCGGACACTGAGAGATTGGAGAATATCTCGACAAGTATTTCAGAGGCAGCTCTTCTAAGGAGCACATTTTTCTGTCTGAAATGAAAGGAAGCCATAATTACGGTTTAATAAGTAGGTGACCGGGTGTCGGCCACTGAGAGATTGGAGAATATCTCAACAAGTATTTCATAGGCAGTTCTTCTAAGAAGCACAGTCTTCTTTCAGAAATGAAAGGAAGCCAAAATTTCGGTGTAATATCCAGGTAACAGGATGTCGGCCACCGAGAGATTGGAGAATATCTCGACAAGTATTTCATAGGCAGTTCTTCTAAGGAGCACAGTCTTCTGTCTGAACGAAAAGGAGACATAATTACGGTGTAATATCCAGGTGACAGGATGTCGGTCACCGAGAGATTGGAGAATATTTCGACAAGTATTTCATAGGCAGTTCTTCTAAGGAGCCCAGCCTTCTGTTTGAAATGAATGGAAGCCATAATTACGGTGTAATTTCCAGGTGACAGGATGTCGGTCACCGAGAGTTTGGAGAATATCTCAACGAGTATTTCAGAGGCAGTACTTCTATGGAGCACAGTCTTTTGTCTGAAATGAAAGGAACCCATAATTACGGTGTAATATCCAGGTGACAGGATGTCGGTCACCGAGAGATTGGAGAATATCTCAACGAGTATTTCAGAGGCAGTGCTTCTATGGAGCACAGTCTTTTGTCTGAAATGAAAGGAACCCATAATTTCGGTGTAATATCCAGGTGACAGGATGTCGGTCACCGAGAGATTGGAGAATATCTCGACAAGTAATTCATAGGCAGTTCTTCTAAGGAGCACAGTCTTCTGTCTGAACGAAAGGAAGACATAATTACGGTGTAATATCCAGGTGACAGGACGTCTGTCACCGAGAGATTGGAGAATATCTCGACAAGTATTTCATAGGCAGCTCTTCTGAGGAGCACAGTCTTCGCTGCGAAATGAAAGGAAGCCATAATTACGGTGTAATATGCAGGTGACAGGATGTCGGTCACTGAGAGATTAGAGAATATCACGACAAGTATTTCATAGGCAGCTCTTCTAAGGAGTACAATTTCTGCCTGAAATGAAAGGAAGCCATAATTACGGTGTAATATCCAGGGGACAGGATGTCGGTCACCGAGACATTGGAGAATATCTCGACAAGTAATTCATAGGCAGTTCTTCTAAGGAGCACAGTCTTCTGTCTGAACGAAAGGAAGACATAATTACGGTGTAATATCCAGGTGACAGGACGTCTGTCACCGAGTGATTGGGGAATATCTCGTCAAATATCTCATAGGCAATTCTTCTAAGTAGCACCGTCCTCTGTCTGAAATGATAGGAAGCCATAATTTCTGTGTAACATCCAGGTGACAGGACGTCAGTCACTGAGAGATTGGAGAATATCTCGACAAGCATTTCATTGGCAGCTCTCCTAAGGAGCACAGTCTTCTGCTTGAAATGAAAGGAAACCTTAATTATGGTGTAATATCCAGGTGACAGGATGTCGGTCACCGAGAGATTGGATAATATCTCGACAAGTAATTCATAGGCAGTTCTTCTAAGGAGCACAGTCATCTGTCTGAACGAAAGGAAGGCATAATTACGGTGTAATATCCAGGTGACAGGACGTCTGTCACCGAGAGATTGGAGAATATCTCGACAAATATCTCATATGCAATTATTCTAAGTAGCACCGTCTTCTGTCTGAAATGATAGGAAGCCATAATTTCGGTGTAACATCCAGGTGACAGGATGTCAGTCACTGAGAGATTGGAGAATATCTCGACTAGCATTTCATATGCAGCTCTTCTAAGGAGCACAGTCCTCTGCTCGAAATGAAAGGAAACCTTAATTACGGTGTAATATCCAGGTGACAGGATGTCGGTCACCGAGAGATTGGAGAATATCTCAACGAGTATTTCAGAGGCAGTGCTTCTATGGAGCACTGTCTTTTGTCTGAAATGAAAGGAACCCATAATTACGGTGTAATATCCAGGTGACAGGATGTCGGTCACCGAGAGATTGGAGAATATCTCGAAATGTATTTCATAGGCAGTTCTTCTAAGGAGCCCACCCATCTGTCTGAAATGAATGGAAGCCATAATTATGGTGTAATTTCCAGGTGACAGGATGTCGGTCACCGAGAGATTGGAAAATATCTCGACATGTATTTCATAGGCAGTTCTTCTAAGGAGCACCGTCTCCTCTCTGATATGAAGGGAAGCCATAATTACGGTGTAATAACCAGGCGACAGGATGTCCGTCACCGAGAGATTAGAGAATATCTCGACAAGTATTTCATAGGCAGCTCTTCCAAGGAGAACAGTCTTCTGTCTGAAATGAAAGGAAGCCATAATTACGGTGTAATATCCAGGTTACAGGATGTCAGTCACCGAGAGATTGGAGAATATCTCGACAAGTATTTCATAGGCTGCTCTTCTAAGGAACACAGTCGTCTGTCAGAAATGAAAGTAACCCATAATTACGGTGTAATATTCAGGTGACAGGGTGTCGGTCACCAAGAGATTGGAGAATATCTCAACGAGGATTTCAGAGGCATTGCTTCTATGGAGCACAGTCTTTTATCTGAAATGAAAGGTACCCATAATTAAGGTGTAATATCCAGGTGACAGGATGTCGGTCACCGAGAGATTGGAAAATATCTCGTCAAGTATTTCATAGGCAGTTCTTCTAAGGAGCGCACTCTTCTGTCTGAAATGAATGGAAGCCATAATTACTGTGTAATTTCCAGGTGACAGGATTTCGATCACCGAGAGATTGGAGAATATCTCGACATGTATTTCATAGGTAGCTCTTCTAAGGAGCACAGTCTTTTGTATGAAATGAAAGGAAGCCATAATTACGGTGTAATATCCATGTGACAGGATGTCGGTCCCCGAGAGATTGGAGAATATCTCGACCAGCATTTCATAGGCAGCTCTTCTAAGGTGCACAGTCTTTTGCCTGAAATGAAAGGAAGCCATTTTTACGGTGTAATGTCCAGGTGACAGAATGTCGGTCACCGAGAGATTGGAGAATATCTCAACGAGGATTTCAGAGGCATTGCTTCTATGGAGCACAGTCTTTTATCTGAAATGAAAGGTACCCATAATTACGGTGTAATATCCAGGTGACAGGATGTCGGTCACCGAGAGATTGGAAAATATCTCGACAAGTATTTCATAGGCAGTTCTTCTAAGGAGCGCACTCTTCTGTCTGAAATGAATGGAAGCCATAATTACGGTGTAGTTTCCAGGTGACTGGAAGTCGATCACCGAGAGATTGGAGAATATCTCGACATGTATTTCATAGGTAGCTCTTCTAAGGAGCTCTGTCTTCTGTATGAAATGAAAGGAAGTCATAATTACGGTGTAATATCCATGTGACAGGATGTCGGTCCCCGAGATATTGGAGAATATCTGGATCAGCGTTTCATAGGCAGCTCTTCAAAGGAGCACAATCTTTTGCCTGAAATGAAAGGAAGCCATATTTACGGTGCAATATCCAGGTGACAGAATGTCGGTCACTGAGAGATTGGAGAATATCTCGACAAGTATTTCAGAGGCAGCTCTTCTAAGGAGCACAGTCTTCTGTCTGAAATGAAAGGAAGCCATAATTACGGTTTAATAAGTAGGTGACCGGATGTCGGTCACTGAGAGATTGGAGAATATCTCAACAAGTATTTCATAGGCAGTTCTTCTAAGAAGCACAGTCTTCTTTCAGAAATGAAGAGAAGCCAAAATTTCGGTGTAATATCCTTATAACAGGATGTCGGTCACCGAGAGATTGGAGAATATCTCGACAAGTAATTCATACGCAGTTCTTCTAAGGAGCACAGTCTTCTGTCTGAACGAAAGGGAGACATAATTACGTTGTTATATCCAGGTGACAGGATGTCGGTCACCGAGAGATTGGAGAATATTTCGACAAGTATTTCATAGGCAGTTCTTCTAAGGAGCCCACCCTTCTGTTTGAAATGAATGGAAGCCATAATTACGGTGTAATTTCCAGGTGACAGGATGTCGGTCACCGAGAGATTGGAGAATATCTCAACGAGTATTTCAGAGGCAGTGCTTCTATGGAGCACAGTCTTTTGTCTGAAATGAAAGGAACCCATAATTACGGTGTAATATCCAGGTGACAGGATGTCGGTCACCGAGAGATTGGAGAATATCTCAACGAGTATTTCAGAGGCAGTGCTTCTATGGAGCACAGTCTTTTGTCTGAAATGAAAGGAACCCATAATTTCGGTGTAATATCAAGGTGACAGGATGTCGGTCACCGAGAGATTGGAGAATATCTCGACAAGTAATTCATAGGCAGTTCTTCTAAGGAGCACAGTCTTCTGTCTGAATGAAAGTAGGACATAATTACGGTGTAATATCCAGGTGACAGGACGTCTGTCACCGAGAGATTGGAGAATATCTCGACAAGTATTTCATAGGCAGCTCTTCTAAGGAGCACAGTCTTCGCTGCGAAATGAAAGGAAGCCATAATTACGGTGTAATATGCAGGTGACAGGATGTCGGTCACTGAGGGATTAGAGAATATCACGACAAGTATTTCATAGGCAGGTCTTCTAAGGAGCACAATTTCTGCCTGAAATGAAAGGAAGCCATAATTACGGTGTAATATCCAGGGGACAGGATGTCTGTCACCGAGACATTGTAGAATATCTCGACAAGTAATTCATAGGCAGTTCTTCTAAGGAGCACAGTCTTCTGTCTGAACGAAAGGAAGACATAATTACGGTGTAATATCCAGGTGACAGGACGTCTGTCACCGAGAGATTGGAGAATATCTCGACAAATATCTCATAGGCAATTCTTCTAAGTAGCACCGTCTTCTGTCTGAAATGATAGGAATCCATAATTTCTGTGTAACATCCAGGTGACAGGACGTCAGACACTGAGAGATTGGAGAATATCTCGACAAGCATTTCATAGGCAGCTCTTCTAAGGAGCACAGTCTTCTGCTTGAAATGAAAGGAAACCTTAATTACGGTGTAATATCCAGGAGACAGGATGTCGGTCACCGAGAGATTGGGTAATATCTCGACAAGTAATTCATAGGCAGTTCTTCTAAGGAGCACAGTCTTCTGTCTGAACGAAAGGAAGACATAATTACGGTGTAATATCCAGGTGACAGGACGTCTGTCACCGAGAGATTGGAGAATATCTCGACAAATATCTCATAGGCAATTCTTCTAAGTAGCACCGTCTTCTGTCTGAAATGATAGGAAGCCATAATTTCGGTGTAACATCCAGGTGACTGGATGCCAGTCACTGAGAGATTGGAGAATATCTCGACAAGCATTTCATAGGCAGCTCTTCTAAGGAGCACTGTCTTTTGTCTGAAATGAAAGGAACCCATAATTACGGTGTAATATCCAGGTGACAGGATGTCGGTCACCGAGAGATTGGAGAATATCTCGAAATGTATTTCATAGGCAGTTCTTCTAAGGAGCCCACCCTTCTGTCTGAAATGAATGGAAGCCATAATTATGGTGTAATTTCCAGGTGACAGGATGTCGGTCACCGAGAGATTGGAGTATACCTCGACAAGCATTTCATAAGCAGCTCTTCTAAGGAGCACAGTCTTCTGTCTGAAATGAAAGAAAGCCATGATTACGGTGTAATAAGCAGGTGACAGGATGTGGGTCACCGAGAGATTGGGGAATACCTCGGCAAGTATTCCATAGGCAGTTCATCTAAGGAGCACAGTTTTCTGTCTGAAATGAAAGGAAGCCATAATTACGGTGTAATATCCAGGTGACAGGACGTCAGTCACCGAGAGATTGGAGAATATCACGACAAGTATTTCATAGACGGCTCTTCTAAGGAGCACAATTTCTGCCTGAAATGAAAGGAAGCCATAATTACGGTGTAATATACAGGTGACAGGATGTCGGTCATGGAGAGATTGGAGAATATCACGACAAGTACTTCATAGGCAGTTCATCTAAGGAGCACAGTCTTCTGTCTGAAATGAAAGGAAGCCATAATTACAGTGTAATATCCAGGTGGCAGGATGTCGATCACCGAGAGATTGGAGAATATCTCGACAAGTATTTCATAGACAGCTCTTCTAAGGAGCACAGTCTTCGCTGCGAAATGAATGGAAGCCATAATTACGGTGTAATATGCAGGTGACAGGATGTCGGTCACTGAGAGATTAGAGAATATCACGACAAGTATTTCATAGGCAGCTCTTCTAAGGAGCACAATTTCTGCCTGAAATGAAAGGAAGCCATAATTACGGTGTAATATCCAGGGGACAGGATGTCGGTCACCGAGACATTGGAGAATATCTCGACAAGTAATTCATAGGCAGTGCTTCTATGGAGCACAGTGTTTTGTCTGAAATGAAAGGAACCCATAATTTCGGTGTAATATCCAGGTGACAGGATGTCGGTCACCGAGTGATTGGAGAATATCTCGACAAGTAATTCATAGGCAGTTCTTCTAAGGAGCACAGTCTTCTGTCTGAACGAAAGGAAGACATAATTACGGTGTAATATCCAGGTGACAGGACGTCTGTCACCAAGAGATTGGATAATATCTCGACAAATATCTCATAGGCAATTCTTCTAAGTAGCACCGTCTACTGTCTGAAATGTTAGGAAGCCATAATTTCGGTGTAACATCCAGGTGAGAGGATGTCAGTCACTGAGAGATTGGAGAATATCTCGACAAGCATTTCTTAGGCAGCTCTTCTAAGGAGCGCAGCCTTCTGCTATAAATGAAAGGAAGCCTTAATTACGGTGTAATATCCAGGTGACAGGATGTCGGTCACCGAGAGATTGGAGAATATCTCAACGAGTATTTCAGAGGCAGTGCTTCTATGGAGCACTGTTTTTGTCTGAAATGAAAGGAACCCATAATTACGGTGTAATATCCAGGTGACAAGTTGTCGTTCACCGAGAGATTGGAGAATATCTCAACGAGTATTTCAGAGTCAGTGCTTCTAAGGAGCACAGTCTTTTGTCCGAAATGAAAGGAAGCCATAATTACGGTCCAGGTTACAGGATGTCAGTCACCTAGAGATTGGAGAATATCTCGACAAGTATTTCATAGGCTGCTCTTCTAAGGAACACAATCGTCTGTCAGAAATGAAAGTAACCCATAATTACGGTGTAATATCCAGGTGACAGGATGTCGGTCACCGAGAGATTGGAGAATATCTCAACGAGTATTTCAGAGGCAGTGCTTCTATGGAGCACTGTCTTTTGTCTGAAATGAAAGGAACCCATAATTACGGTGTAATATCCAGGTGACAGGATGTCGGTCACCGAGAGATTGGAAAATATCTCGACAAGTATTTCATAGGCAGTTCTTCTAAGGAGCGCACTCTTCTGTCTGAAATGAATGGAAGCCATAATTACTGTGTAATTTCCAGGTGACAGGATGTCGATCACCGAGAGATTGGAGAATATCTCGACATGTATTTCATAGGTAGCTCTTCTAAGGAGCACAGTCTTCTGTATGAAATGAAAGGAAGCCATAATTACCGTGTAATATCCATGTGACAGGATGTCGGTTACCGAGAGATTGGAGAATATCGCGACCAGCATTCCATAGGCAGCTCTTCTAAGGTGCACAGTCTTTTGCCTGAAATGAAAGGAAGCCATTTTTACGGTGTAATGTCCAGGTGACAGAATGTCGGTCACCGAGAGATTGGAGAATATCTCAACGAGGATTTCAGAGGCATTGCTTCTATGGAGCACAGTCTTTTATCTGAAATGAAAGGTACCCATAATTACGGTGTAATATCCAGGTGACAGGATGTCGGTCACCGAGAGATTGGAAAATATCTCGACAAGTATTTCATAGGCAGTTCTTCTAAGGAGCGCACTCTTCTGTCTGAAATGAATGGAAGCCATAATTACGGTGTAGTTTCCAGGTGACTGGATGTCGATCACCGAGAGATTGGAGAATATCTCGACATGTATTTCATAGGTAGCTCTTCTAAGGAGCTCTGTCTTCTGTATGAAATGAAAGGAAGTCATAATTACGGTGTAATATCCATGTGACAGGATGTCGGTCCCCGAGATATTGGAGAATATCTGGATCAGCATTTCATAGGCAGCTCTTCAAAGGAGCACAATCTTTTGCCTGAAATGAAAGGAAGCCATATTTACGGTGCAATATCCAGGTGACAGAATGTCGGTCACTGAGAGATTGGAGAATATCTCGACAAGTATTTCAGTGGCAGCTCTTCTAAGGAGCACAGTCTTCTGTCTGAAATGAAAGGAAGCCATAATTACGGTTTAATAAGTAGGTGACCGGATGTCGGTCACTGAGAGATTGGAGAATATCTCAACAAGTATTTCATAGGCAGTTCTTCTAAGAAGCACAGTCTTCTTTCAGAAATGAAGAGAAGCCAAAATTTCGGTGTAATATCCTTATAACAGGATGTCGGTCACCGAGAGATTGGAGAATATCTCGACAAGTAATTCATACGCAGTTCTTCTAAGGAGCACAGTCTTCTGTCTGAACGAAAGGGAGACATAATTACGTTGTTATATCCAGGTGACAGGATGTCGGTCACCGAGAGATTGGAGAATATTTCGACAAGTATTTCATAGGCAGTTCTTCTAAGGAGCCCACCCTTCTGTCTGAAATGAATGGAAGCCATAATTACGGTGTAGTTTCCAGGTGACTGGATGTCGATCACCGAGAGATTGGAGAATATCTCGACATGTATTTCATAGGTAGCTCTTCTAAGGAGCTCTGTCTTCTGTATGAAATGAAAGGAAGTCATAATTACGGTGTAATATCCATGTGACAGGATGTCGGTCCCCGAGATATTGGAGAATATCTGGATCAGCGTTTCATAGGCAGCTCTTCAAAGGAGCACAATCTTTTGCCTGAAATGAAAGGAAGCCATATTTACGGTGCAATATCCAGGTGACAGAATGTCGGTCACTGAGAGATTGGAGAATATCTCGACAAGTATTTCAGAGGCAGCTCTTCTAAGGAGCACAGTCTTCTGTCTGAAATGAAAGGAAGCCATAATTACGGTTTAATAAGTAGGTGACCGGATGTCGGTCACTGAGAGATTGGAGAATATCTCAACAAGTATTTCATAGGCAGTTCTTCTAAGAAGCACAGTCTTCTTTCAGAAATGAAGAGAAGCCAAAATTTCGGTGTAATATCCTTATAACAGGATGTCGGTCACCGAGAGATTGGAGAATATCTCGACAAGTAATTCATACGCAGTTCTTCTAAGGAGCACAGTCTTCTGTCTGAACGAAAGGGAGACATAATTACGTTGTTATATCCAGGTGACAGGATGTCGGTCACCGAGAGATTGGAGAATATTTCGACAAGTATTTCATAGGCAGTTCTTCTAAGGAGCCCACCCTTCTGTTTGAAATGAATGGAAGCCATAATTACGGTGTAATTTCCAGGTGACAGGATGTCGGTCACCGAGAGATTGGAGAATATCTCAACGAGTATTTCAGAGGCAGTGCTTCTATGGAGCACAGTCTTTTGTCTGAAATGAAAGGAACCCATAATTACGGTGTAATATCCAGGTGACAGGATGTCAGTCACCGAGAGATTGGAGAATATCTCAACGAGTATTTCAGAGGCAGTGCTTCTATGGAGCACAGTCTTTTGTCTGAAATGAAAGGAACCCATAATTTCGGTGTAATATCAAGGTGACAGGATGTCGGTCACCGAGAGATTGGAGAATATCTCGACAAGTAATTCATAGGCAGTTCTTCTAAGGAGCACAGTCTTCTGTCTGAATGAAAGTAGGACATAATTACGGTGTAATATCCAGGTGACAGGACGTCTGTCACCGAGAGATTGGAGAATATCTCGACAAGTATCTCATAGGCAGCTCTTCTAAGGAGCACAGTCTTCGCTGCGAAATGAAAGGAAGCCATAATTACGGTGTAATATGCAGGTGACAGGATGTCGGTCACTGAGAGATTAGAGAATATCACGACAAGTATTTCATAGGCAGGTCTTCTAAGGAGCACAATTTCTGCCTGAAATGAAAGGAAGCCATAATTACGGTGTAATATCCAGGGGACAGGATGTCTGTCACCGAGACATTGTAGAATATCTCGACAAGTAATTCATAGGCAGTTCTTCTAAGGAGCACAGTCTTCTGTCTGAACGAAAGGAAGACATAATTACGGTGTAATATCCAGGTGACAGGACGTCTGTCACCGAGAGATTGGAGAATATCTCGACAAATATCTCATAGGCAATTCTTCTAAGTAGCACCGTCTTCTGTCTGAAATGATAGGAATCCATAATTTCTGTGTAACATCCAGGTGACAGGACGTCAGACACTGAGAGATTGGAGAATATCTCGACAAGCATTTCATAGGCAGCTCTTCTAAGGAGCACAGTCTTCTGCTTGAAATGAAAGGAAACCTTAATTACGGTGTAATATCCAGGTGACAGGATGTCGGTCACCGAGAGATTGGGTAATATCTCGACAAGTAATTCATAGGCAGTTCTTCTAAGGAGCACAGTCTTCTGTCTGAACGAAAGGAAGACATAATTACGGTGTAATATCCAGGTGACAGGACGTCTGTCACCGAGAGATTGGAGAATATCTCGACAAATATCTCATAGGCAATTCTTCTAAGTAGCACCGTCTTCTGTCTGAAATGATAGGAAACCATAATTTCTGTGTAACATCCAGGTGACAGGACGTCAGACACTGAGAGATTGGAGAATATCTCGACAAGCATTTCATAGGCAGCTCTTCTAAGGAGCACTGTCTTTTGTCTGAAATGAAAGGAACCCATAATTACGGTGTAATATCCAGGTGACAGGATGTCGGTCACCGAGAGATTGGAGAATATCTCGAAATGTATTTCATAGGCAGTTCTTCTAAGGAGCCCACCCTTCTGTCTGAAATGAATGGAAGCCATAATTATGGTGTAATTTCCAGGTGACAGGATGTCGGTCACCGAGAGATTGGAGTATACCTCGACAAGCATTTCATAAGCAGCTCTTCTAAGGAGCACAGTCTTCTGTCTGAAATGAAAGAAAGCCATGATTACGGTGTAATAAGCAGGTGACAGGATGTCGGTCACCGAGAGATTGGGGAATACCTCGGCAAGTATTCCATAGGCAGTTCATCTAAGGAGCACAGTTTTCTGTCTGAAATGAAAGGAAGCCATAATTACGGTGTAATATCCAGGTGACAGGACGTCTGTCACCGAGAGATTGGAGAATATCTCGACAAGTATTTCATAGGCAGCTCTTCTAAGGAGCACATTCTTCTGTGCGAAATGAAAGGAAGCCATAATTACGGTGTAATATTCAGGAGACAGGATGTCGGTCACCGAGAGATTGGAGAATATCACGACAAGTATTTCATAGACGGCTCTTCTAAGGAGCACAATTTCTGCCTGAAATGAAAGGAAGCCATAATTACGGTGTAATATACAGGTGACAGGATGTCGGTCATGGAGAGATTGGAGAATATCACGACAAGTACTTCATAGGCAGTTCATCTAAGGAGCACAGTCTTCTGTCTGAAATGAAAGGAAGCCATAATTACAGTGTAATATCCAGGTGGCAGGATGTCGGTCACCGAGAGATTGGAGAATATCTCGACAAGTATTTCATAGACAGCTCTTCTAAGGAGCACAGTATTCGCTGCGAAATGAATGGAAGCCATAATTACGGTGTAATATGCAGGTGACAGGATGTCGGTCACTGAGAGATTAGAGAATATCACGACAAGTATTTCATAGGCAGCTCTTCTAAGGAGCACAATTTCTGCCTGAAATGAAAGGAAGCCATAATTACGGTGTAATATCCAGGGGACAGGATGTCGGTCACCGAGACATTGGAGAATATCTCGACAAGTAATTCATAGGCAGTGCTTCTATGGAGCACAGTGTTTTGTCTGAAATGAAAGGAACCCATAATTTCGGTGTAATATCCAGGTGACAGGATGTCGGTCACCGAGTGATTGGAGAATATCTCGACAAGTAATTCATAGGCAGTTCTTCTAAGGAGCACAGTCTTCTGTCTGAACGAAAGGAAGACATAATTACGGTGTAATATCCAGGTGACAGGACGTCTGTCACCAAGAGATTGGATAATATCTCGACAAATATCTCATAGGCAATTCTTCTAAGTAGCACCGTCTTCTGTCTGAAATGTTAGGAAGCCATAATTTCGGTGTAACATCCATGTGAGAGGATGTCAGTCACTGAGAGATTGGAGAATATCTCGACAAGCATTTCTTAGGCAGCTCTTCTAAGGAGCGCAGCCTTCTGCTATAAATGAAAGGAAGCCTTAATTACGGTGTAATATCCAGGTGACAGGATGTCGGTCACCGAGAGATTGGAGAATATCTCAACGAGTATTTCAGAGGCAGTGCTTCTATGGAGCACTGTCTTTTGTCTGAAATGAAAGGAACCCATAATTACGGTGTAATATCCAGGTGACAAGTTGTCGTTCACCGAGAGATTGGAGAATATCTCAACGAGTATTTCAGAGTCAGTGCTTCTAAGGAGCACAGTCTTTTGTCCGAAATGAAAGGAAGCCATAATTACGGTCCAGGTTACAGGATGTCAGTCACCTAGAGATTGGAGAATATCTCGACAAGTATTTCATAGGCTGCTCTTCTAAGGAACACAATCGTCTGTCAGAAATGAAAGTAACCCATAATTACGGTGTAATATCCAGGTGACAGGATGTCGGTCACCGAGAGATTGGAGAATATCTCAACGAGTATTTCAGAGGCAGTGCTTCTATGGAGCACTGTCTTTTGTCTGAAATGAAAGGAACCCATAATTACGGTGTAATATCCAGGTGACAGGATGTCGGTCACCGAGAGATTGGAAAATATCTCGACAAGTATTTCATAGGCAGTTCTTCTAAGGAGCGCACTCTTCTGTCTGAAATGAATGGAAGCCATAATTACTGTGTAATTTCCAGGTGACAGGATGTCGATCACCGAGAGATTGGAGAATATCTCGACATGTATTTCATAGGTAGCTCTTCTAAGGAGCACAGTCTTCTGTATGAAATGAAAGGAAGCCATAATTACGGTGTAATATCCATGTGACAGGATGTCGGTTACCGAGAGATTGGAGAATATCTCGACCAGCATTCCATAGGCAGCTCTTCTAAGGTGCACAGTCTTTTGCCTGAAATGAAAGGAAGCCATTTTTACGGTGTAATGTCCAGGTGACAGAATGTCGGTCACCGAGAGATTGGAGAATATCTCAACGAGGATTTCAGAGGCATTGCTTCTATGGAGCACAGTCTTTTATCTGAAATGAAAGGTACCCATAATTACGGTGTAATATCCAGGTGACAGGATGTCGGTCACCGAGAGATTGGAAAATATCTCGACAAGTATTTCATAGGCAGTTCTTCTAAGGAGCGCACTCTTCTGTCTGAAATGAATGGAAGCCATAATTACGGTGTAGTTTCCAGGTGACTGGATGTCGATCACCGAGAGATTGGAGAATATCTCGACATGTATTTCATAGGTAGCTCTTCTAAGGAGCTCTGTCTTCTGTATGAAATGAAAGGAAGTCATAATTACGGTGTAATATCCATGTGACAGGATGTCGGTCCCCGAGATATTGGAAAATATCTGGATCAGCATTTCATAGGCAGCTCTTCAAAGGAGCACAATCTTTTGCCTGAAATGAAAGGAAGCCATATTTACGGTGCAATATCCAGGTGACAGAATGTCGGTCACTGAGAGATTGGAGAATATCTCGACAAGTATTTCAGAGGCAGCTCTTCTAAGGAGCACAGTCTTCTGTCTGAAATGAAAGGAAGCCATAATTACGGTTTAATAAGTAGGTGACCGGATGTCGGTCACTGAGAGATTGGAGAATATCTCAACAAGTATTTCATAGGCAGTTCTTCTAAGAAGCACAGTCTTCTTTCAGAAATGAAGAGAAGCCAAAATTTCGGTGTAATATCCTTATAACAGGATGTCAGTCACCGAGAGATTGGAGAATATCTCGACAAGTAATTCATACGCAGTTCTTCTAAGGACCACAGTCTTCTGTCTGAACGAAAGGGAGACATAATTACGTTGTTATATCCAGGTGACAGGATGTCGGTCACCGAGAGATTGGAGAATATTTCGACAAGTATTTCATAGGCAGTTCTTCTAAGGAGCCCACCCTTCTGTTTGAAATGAATGGAAGCCATAATTACGGTGTAATTTCCAGGTGACAGGATGTCGGTCACCGAGAGATTGGAGAATATCTCAACGAGTATTTCAGAGGCAGTGCTTCTATGGAGCACAGTCTTTTGTCTGAAATGAAAGGAACCCATAATTTCGGTGTAATATCAAGGTGACAGGATGTCGGTCACCGAGAGATTGGAGAATATCTCGACAAGTAATTCATAGGCAGTTCTTCTAAGGAGCACAGTCTTCTGTCTGAATGAAAGTAGGACATAATTACGGTGTAATATCCAGGTGACAGGACGTCTGTCACCGAGAGATTGGAGAATATCTCGACAAGTATTTCATAGGCAGCTCTTCTAAGGAGCACAGTCTTCGCTGCGAAATGAAAGGAAGCCATAATTACGGTGTAATATGCAGGTGACAGGATGTCGGTCACTGAGAGATTAGAGAATATCACGACAAGTATTTCATAGGCAGGTCTTCTAAGGAGCACAATTTCTGCCTGAAATGAAAGGAAGCCATAATTACGGTGTAATATCCAGGGGACAGGATGTCTGTCACCGAGACATTGTAGAATATCTCGACAAGTAATTCATAGGCAGTTCTTCTAAGGAGCACAGTCCTCTGTCTGAACGAAAAGAAGACATAATTACGGTGTAATATCCAGGTGACAGGACGTCTGTCACCGAGAGATTGGAGAATATCTCGACAAATATCTCATAGGCAATTCTTCTAAGTAGCACCGTCTTCTGTCTGAAATGATAGGAATCCATAATTTCTGTGTAACATCCAGGTGACAGGACGTCAGACACTGAGAGATTGGAGAATATCTCGACAAGCATTTCATAGGCAGCTCTTCTAAGGAGCACAGTCTTCTGCTTGAAATGAAAGGAAACCTTAATTACGGTGTAATATCCAGGTGACAGGATGTCGGTCACCGAGAGATTGGGTAATATCTCGACAAGTAATTCATAGGCAGTTCTTCTAAGGAGCACAGTCTTCTGTCTGAACGAAAGGAAGACATAATTACGGTGTAATATCCAGGTGACAGGACGTCTGTCACCGAGAGATTGGAGAATATCTCGACAAATATCTCATAGGCAATTCTTCTAAGTAGCACCGTCTTCTGTCTGAAATGATAGGAAGCCATAATTTCGGTGTAACATCCAGGTGACTGGATGCCAGTCACTGAGAGATTGGAGAATATCTCGACAAGCATTTCATAGGCAGCTCTTCTAAGGAGCACTGTCTTTTGTCTGAAATGAAAGGAACCCATAATTACGGTGTAATATCCAGGTGACAGGATGTCGGTCACCGAGAGATTGGAGAATATCTCGAAATGTATTTCATAGGCAGTTCTTCTAAGGAGCCCACCCTTCTGTCTGAAATGAATGGAAGCCATAATTATGGTGTAATTTCCAGGTGACAGGATGTCGGTCACCGAGAGATTGGAGTATATCTCGACAAGCATTTCATAAGCAGCTCTTCTAAGGAGCACAGTCTTCTGTCTGAAATGAAAGAAAGCCATGATAACGGTGTAATAAGCAGGTGACAGGATGTCGGTCACCGAGAGATTGGGGAATACCTCGGCAAGTATTCCATAGGCAGTTCATCTAAGGAGCACAGTTTTCTGTCTGAAATGAAAGGAAGCCATAATTACGGTGTAATATCCAGGTGACAGGACGTCTGTCACCGAGAGATTGGAGAATATCTCGACAAGTATTTCATAGGCAGCTCTTCTAAGGAGCACATTCTTCTGTGCGAAATGAAAGGAAGCCATAATTACGGTGTAATATTCAGGAGACAGGATGTCCGTCACCGAGAGATTGGAGAATATCACGACAAGTATTTCATAGACGGCTCTTCTAAGGAGCACAATTTCTGCCTGAAATGAAAGGAAGCCATAATTACGGTGTAATATCCAGGTGACAGGATGTCGGTCATGGAGAGATTGGAGAATATCACGACAAGTACTTCATAGGCAGTTCATCTAAGGAGCACAGTCTTCTGTCTGAAATGAAAGGAAGCCATAATTACAGTGTAATATCCAGGTGGCAGGATGTCGGTCACCGAGAGATTGGAGAATATCTCGACAAGTATTTCATAGACAGCTCTTCTAAGGAGCACAGTCTTCGCTGCGAAATGAATGGAAGCCATAATTACGGTGTAATATGCAGGTGACAGGATGTCGGTCACTGAGAGATTAGAGAATATCACGACAAGTATTTCATAGGCAGCTCTTCTAAGGAGCACAATTTCTGCCTGAAATGAAAGGAAGCCATAATTACGGTGTAATATCCAGGGGACAGGATGTCAGTCACCGAGACATTGGAGAATATCTCGACAAGTAATTCATAGGCAGTGCTTCTATGGAGCACAGTGTTTTGTCTGAAATGAAAGGAACCCATAATTTCGGTGTAATATCCAGGTGACAGGATGTCGGTCACCGAGTGATTGGGGAAAATATCTCGACAAGTAATTCATAGGCAGTTCTTCTAAGGAGCACAGTCTTCTGTCTGAACGAAAGGAAGACATAATTACGGTGTAATATCCAGGTGACAGGACGTCTGTCACCAAGAGATTGGATAATATCTCGACAAATATCTCATAGGCAATTCTTCTAAGTAGCACCGTCTTCTGTCTGAAATGTTAGGAAGCCATAATTTCGGTGTAACATCCAGGTGAGAGGATGTCAGTCACTGAGAGATTGGAGAATATCTCGACAAGCATTTCTTAGGCAGCTCTTCTAAGGAGCGCAGCCTTCTGCTATAAATGAAAGGAAGCCTTAATTACGGTGTAATATCCAGGTGACAGGATGTCGGTCACCGAGAGATTGGAGAATATCTCAACGAGTATTTCAGAGGCAGTGCTTCTATGGAGCACTGTCTTTTGTCTGAAATGAGAGGAACCCATAATTACGGTGTAATATCCAGGTGACAAGTTGTCGTTCACCGAGAGATTGGAGAATATCTCAACGAGTATTTCAGAGTCAGTGCTTCTAAGGAGCACAGTCTTTTGTCCGAAATGAAAGGAAGCCATAATTACGGTCCAGGTTACAGGATGTCAGTCACCTAGAGATTGGAGAATATCTCGACAAGTATTTCATAGGCTGCTCTTCTAAGGAACACAATCGTCTGTCAGAAATGAAAGTAACCCATAATTACGGTGTAATATCCAGGTGACAGGATGTCGGTCACCGAGAGATTGGAGAATATCTCAACGAGTATTTCAGAGGCAGTGCTTCTATGGAGCACTGTCTTTTGTCTGAAATGAAAGGAACCCATAATTACGGTGTAATATCCAGGTGACAGGATGTCGGTCACCGAGAGATTGGAAAATATCTCGACAAGTATTTCATAGGCAGTTCTTCTAAGGAGCGCACTCTTCTGTCTGAAATGAATGGAAGCCATAATTACTGTGTAATTTCCAGGTGACAGGATGTCGATCACCGAGAGATTGGAGAATATCTCGACATGTATTTCATAGGTAGCTCTTCTAAGGAGCACAGTCTTCTGTATGAAATGAAAGGAAGCCATAATTATGGTGTAATATCCATGTGACAGGATGTCGGTCCCCGAGAGATTGGAAAATATCTCGACCAGCATTCCATAGGCAGCTCTTCTAAGGTGCACAGTCTTTTGCCTGAAATGAAAGGAAGCCATTTTTACGGTGTAATATCCAGGTGACAGAATGTCGGTCACTGAGAGATTGGAGAATATCTCAACGAGGATTTCAGAGGCATTGCTTCTATGGAGCACAGTCTTTTATCTGAAATGAAAGGTACCCATAATTACGGTGTAATATCCAGGTGACAGGATGTCGGTCACCGAGAGATTGGAAAATATCTCGACAAGTATTTCATAGGCAGTTCTTCTAAGGAGCGCCCTCTTCTGTCTGAAATGAATGGAAGCCATAATTACGGTGTAATTTCCAGGTGACTGCATGTCGATCACCGAGAGTTTGGAGAACATCTCGACATGTATTTCATAGGTAGCTCTTCTAAGGAGCTCTGTCTTCTGTATGAAATGAAAGGAAGTCATAATTGCGGTGTAATATCCATGTGACAGGATGTCGGTCCCGAGAGATTGGAGAATATCTGGACCAGCATTTCATAGGCAGCTCTTCTAAGGAGCACAGTCTTTTGCCTGAAATGAAAGGAAGCCATATTTACGGTGTAATATCCAGGTGACAGAATGTCGGTCACTGAGAGATTGGAGAATATCTCGACAAGTAGTTCAGAGGCTGCTCTTCTAAGGAGCACAGCCTTCTGTCTGAAATGAAAGGAAGCCATAATTACGGTTTAATAAGTAGGTGACCGGATGTCAGCCACTGAAAGATTGGAGAATATCTCAACAAGTATTTCATAGGCAGTTCTTCTAAGAAGCACAGTCATCTTTCAGAAATGAAAGGAAGCCAAAATTTCGGTGTAATATCCAGGTAACAGGATGTCGGTCACCGAGAGATTGGAGAATATCTCGACATGAAATTGATAGGCAGTTCTTCTAAGGAGCACAGTCTTCTGTCTGAACGAAAGGGAGACATAATTACGGTGTAATATCCAGGTGACAGGATGTCGGTCACCGAGAGATTGGAGAATATTTCGACAAGTATTTCATAGGCAGTTCTTCTAAGGATCCCACCCTTCTGTTTGAAATGAATGGAAGCCATAATTACGGTGTAATTTCCAGGTGACAGGATGTCGGTCACCGAGAGATTGGAGAATATCTCAACGAGTATTTCAGAGGCAGTGCTTCCATGGAGCACAGTCTTTTGTCTGAAATGAAAGGAACCGATAATTACGGTGTAATATCCAGGTGACAAGATGTCGGTCACCGAGAGATTGGAGAATATCTCAACGAGTATTTCAGAGGCAGTGCTTCTATGGAGCACAGTCTTTTGTCTGAAATGAAAGGAACCCATAATTTCGGTGTAATATCCAGGTGACAGGATGTCGGTCACCGAGAGATTGGAGAATATCTCGACAAGTATTTCATAGGCTGCTCTTCTAAGGAACACAGTCGTCTGTCAGAAATGGAAGTAACCCATAATTACGGAGTAATATTCAGGTGACAGGATGTCGGTCACTGAGAGATTGGAGAATATCTCAACGGGGATTTCAGAGGCATTGCTTCTGTGGAGCACAGTCTTTTATCTGAAATGAAAGGTACCCATAATTACGGTGTAATATCCAGGTGACAGGATGTCGGTCACCGAGAGATTGGAAAATATCTCGACAAGTATTTCATAGGCAGTTCTTCTAAGGAGCGCCCTCTTCTGTCTGAAATGAATGGAAGCCATAATTACGGTGTAATTTCCAGGTGACTGGATGTCGATCACCGAGAGATTGGAGAATATCTCGACATGTATTTCATAGGTAGCTCTTCTAAGGAGCTCTGTCTTCTGTATGAAATGAAAGGAAGTCATAATTACGGTGTAATATCCATGTGACAGGATGTCGGTCCCCGAGAGATTGGAGAATATCTGGACCAGCATTTCATAGGCAGCTCTTCTAAGGAGCACAGTCTTTTGCCTGAAATGAAAGGAAGCCATATTTACGGTGTAATATCCAGGTGACAGAATGTCGGTCACTGAGAGATTGGAGAATATCTCGACAAGTAGTTCAGAGGCAGCTCTTCTAAGGAGCACAGCCTTCCGTCTGAAATGAAAGGAAGCCATAATTACGGTTTAATAAGTAGGTGACCGGATGTCGGTCACTGCGAGATTGGAGAATAACTCAACAAGTATTTCATAGGCAGTTCTTCTAAGAAGCACAGTCTTCTTTCAGAAATGAAAGGAAGCCAAAATTTCGGTGTAATATCCTTGTAACAGGATGCCGGTCACCGAGAGATTGGAGAATATCTCAACAAGTAATTCATAGGCAGTTCTTCTAAGGAGCACAGTCTTCTGTCTGAACGAAAGGGAGACATAATTATGGTGTTATATCCAGGTGACAGGATGTCGGTCACCGAGAGATTGGAGAATATTTCGAAAGTATTTCATAGGCAGTTCTTCTAAGGAGCCCACCCTTCTGTTTGAAATTAATGGAAGCCATAATTACGGTGTAATTTCCAGGTGACAGGATGTCGGTCACCGAGAGATTGGAGAATATCTCAACGAGTATTTCAGAGGCAGTGCTACTATGGAGCACAGTCTTTTGTCTGAAATGAAAGGAACCCATAATTACGGTGTAATATCCAGGTGACAGGATGTCGGTCACCGAGAGATTGGAGAATATCTCAACGAGTATTTCAGAGGCAGTGCTTCTATGGAGCACAGTCTTTTGTCTGAAATGAAAGGAAACCTTAATTACGGTGTAATATCCAGGTGACAGGATGTCGGTCACCGAGAGATTGGATAATATCTCGACAAGTAATTCATAGGCAGTTCTTCTAAGGAGCACAGTCTTCTGTCTGAACGAAAGGAAGACATAATTACGGTGTAATATCCAGGTGACAGGACGTCTGTCACCGAGAGATTGGAGAATATCTCGACAAATATCTCATAGGCAATTCTTCTAAGTTGCACCGTCTTCTGTCTGAAATGATAGGAAGCCATAATTTCGGTGTAACATCCAGGTGACAGGATGTCAGTCACTGAGAGATTGGAGAATATCTGGACCATCATTTCATAGGCAGCTCTTCTAAGGAGCACAGTCTTTTGCCTGAAATAAAAGGAAGCCATATTTACGGTGTAATATCCAGGTGACAGAATGTCGGTCACTGAGAGATTGGAGAATATCTCGACAAGTATTTCAGAGGCAGCTCTTCTAAGGAGCACAGTTTTCTGTCTGAAATGAAAGGAAGCCATAATTACCGTTTAATAAGTAGGTGACCGGGTGTCGGCCACTGAGAGATTGGAGAATATCTCAACAAGTATTTCATAGGCAGTTCTTCTAAGAAGCACAGTCTTCTTTCAGAAATGAAAGGAAGCCAAAATTTCGGTGTAATATCCAGGTAACAGGATGTCGGTCACCGAGAGATTGGAGAATATCTCGACAAGTAATTCATAGGCAGTTCTTCTAAGGAGCACAGTCTTCTGTCTGAACGAAAGGGAGACATAATTACGGTGTAATATCCAGGTGACAGGATGTCGGTCACCGAGAGATTGGAGAATATTTCGACAAGTATTTCATAGGCAGTTCTTCTAAGGAGCCCAGCCGTCTGTTTGAAATGAATGTAAGCCATAATTACGGTGTAATTTCCAGGTGACAGGATGTCGGTCACCGAGAGTTTGGAGAATATCTCAACGAGTATTTCAGAGGCAGTACTTCTATGGAGCACAGTCTTTTGTCTGAAATGAAAGGAACCCATAATTACGGTGTAATATCCAGGTGACAGGATGTCGGTCACCGAGAGATTGGAGAATATCTCAACGAGTATTTCAGAGGCAGTGCTTCTATGGAGCACAGTCTTTTGTCTGAAATGAAAGGAACCCATAATTTCGGTGTAATATCCAGGTGACAGGATGTCGGTCACCGAGAGATTGGAGAATATCTCGACAAGTAATTCATAGGCAGTTCTTCTAAGGAGCACAGTCTTCTGTCTGAACGAAAGGAAGACATAATTACGGTGTAATATCCAGGTGACAGGACGTCTGTCACCGAGAGATTGGGGAATATCTCGACAAATATCTCATAGGCAATTCTTCTAAGTAGCACCGTCCTCTGTCTGAAATGATAGGAAGCCATAATTTCTGTGTAACATCCAGGTGACAGGACGTCAGTCACTGAGAGATTGGAGAATATCTCGACAAGCATTTCATTGGCAGCTCTTCTAAGGAGCACAGTCTTCTGCTTGAAATGAAAGGAAACCTTAATTATGGTGTAATATCCAGGTGACAGGATGTCGGTCACCGAGAGATTGGATAATATCTCGACAAGTAATTCATAGGCAGTTCTTCTAAGGAGCACAGTCATCTGTCTGAACGAAAGGAAGACATAATTACGGTGTAATATCCAGGTGACAGGACGTCTGTCACCGAGAGATTGGAGAATATCTCGACAAATATCTCATATGCAATTCTTCTAAGTAGCACCGTCTTTTGTCTGAAATGATAGGAAGCCATAATTTCGGTGTAACATCCAGGTGACAGGATGTCAGTCACTGAGAGATTGGAGAATATCTCAACGAGGATTTCAGAGGCATTGCTTCTATGGAGCACAGTCTTTTATCTGAAATGAAAGGTACCCATAATTACGGTGTAATATCCAGGTGACAGGATGTCGGTCACCGAGAGATTGGAGAATATCTCGACAAGTAATTCATAGGCAGTTCTTCTAAGGAGCACAGTCATCTGTCTGAACGAAAGGAAGACATAATTACGGTGTAATATCCAGGTGACAGGACGTCTGTCACCGAGAGATTGGAGAATATCTCGACAAATATCTCATATGCAATTCTTCTAAGTAGCACCGTCTTCTGTCTGAAATGATAGGAAGCCATAATTTCGCTGTAACATCCAGGTGACAGGATGTCAGTCACTGAGAGATTGGAGAATATCTGGACCAGCATTTCATAGGCAGCTCTTCTAAGGAGCACAGTCTTTTGCCTGAAATGGAAGGAAGCCATTTTTACGGTGTAATATCCAGGTGACAGAATGTCGGTCACTGAGAGATTGGAGAATATCTCGACAAGTATTTCAGAGGCAGCTCTTCTAAGGAGCACAGTTTTCTGTCTGAAATGAAAGGAAGCCATAATTACGGTTTAATAAGTAGGTGACCGGGTGTCGGCCACTGAGAGATTGGAGAATATCTCAACAAGTATTTCATAGGCAGTTCTTCTAAGAAGCACAGTCTTCTTTCAGAAATGAAAGGAAGCCAAAATTTCGGTGTAATATCCAGGTAACAGGATGTCGGTCACCGAGAGATTGGAGAATATCTCGACAAGTATTTCATAGGCAGTTCTTCTAAGGAGCACAGTCTTCTGTCTGAACGAAAGGGAGACATAATTACGGTGTAATATCCAGGTGACAGGATGTCGGTCACCGAGAGATTGGAGAATATTTCGACAAGTATTTCATAGGCAGTTCTTCTAAGGAGCCCAGCCTTCTGTTTGAAATGAATGGAAGCCATAATTACGGTGTAATTTCCAGGTGACAGGATGTCGGTCACCGAGAGTTTGGAGAATATCTCAACGAGTATTTCAGAGGCAGTACTTCTATGGAGCACAGTCTTTTGTCTGAAATGAAAGGGACCGATAATTACGGTGTAATATCCAGGTGACAGGATGTCGGTCACCGAGAGATTGGAGAATATCTCAACGAGTATTTCAGAGGCAGTGCTTCTATGGAGCACAGTCTTTTGTCTGAAATGAAAGGAACCCATAATTTCGGTGTAATATCCAGGTGACAGGATGTCGGTCACCGAGAGATTGGAGAATATCTCGACAAGTAATTCATAGGCAGTTCTTCTAAGGAGCACAGTCTTCTGTCTGAACGAAAGGAAGACATAATTACGGTGTAATATCCAGGTGACAGGACGTCTGTCACCGAGAGATTGGAGAATATCTCGACAAGTATTTCATAGGCAGCTCTTCTGAGGAGCACAGTCTTCGCTGCGAAATGAAAGGAAGCCATAATTACGGTGTAATATGCAGGTGACAGGATGTCGGTCACTGAGAGATTAGAGAATATCACGACAAGTATTTCATAGGCAGCTCTTCTAAGGAGTACAATTTCTGCCTGAAATGAAAGGAAGCCATAATTACGGTGTAATATCCAGGGGACAGGATGTCGGTCACCGAGACATTGGAGAATATCTCGACAAGTAATTCATAGGCAGTTCTTCTAAGGAGCACAGTCTTCTGTCTGAACGAAAGGAAGACATAATTACGGTGTAATATCCAGGTGACAGGACGTCTGTCACCGAGAGATTGGGGAATATCTCGACAAATATCTCATAGGCAATTCTTCTAAGTAGCACCGTCCTCTGTCTGAAATGATAGGAAGCCATAATTTCTGTGTAACATCCAGGTGACAGGACGTCAGTCACTGAGAGATTGGAGAATATCTCGACAAGCATTTCATTGGCAGCTCTTCTAAGGAGCACAGTCTTCTGCTTGAAATGAAAGGAAACCTTAATTATGGTGTAATATCCAGGTGACAGGATGTCGGTCACCGAGAGATTGGATAATATCTCGACAAGTAATTCATAGGCAGTTCTTCTAAGGAGCACAGTCATCTGTCTGAACGAAAGGAAGACATAATTACGGTGTAATATCCAGGTGACAGGACGTCTGTCACCGAGAGATTGGAGAATATCTCGACAAATATCTCATATGCAATTATTCTAAGTAGCACCGTCTTCTGTCTGAAATGATAGGAAGCCATAATTTCGGTGTAACATCCAGGTGACAGGATGTCAGTCACTGAGAGATTGGAGAATATCTCGACTAGCATTTCATATGCAGCTCTTCTAAGGAGCACAGTCCTCTGCTCGAAACGAAAGGAAACCTTAATTACGGTGTAATATCCAGGTGACAGGATGTCGGTCACCGAGAGATTGGAGAATATCTCAACGAGTATTTCAGAGGCAGTGCTTCTATGGAGCACTGTCTTTTGTCTGAAATGAAAGGAACCCATAATTACGGTGTAATATCCAGGTGACAGGATGTCGGTCACCGAGAGATTGGAGAATATCTCGAAATGTATTTCATAGGCAGTTCTTCTAAGGAGCCCACCCATCTGTCTGAAATGAATGGAAGCCATAATTATGGTGTAATTTCCAGGTGACAGGATGTCGGTCACCGAGAGATTGGAGAATATCTCGACATGTATTTCATAGGCAGTTCTTCTAAGGAGCACCGTCTCCTCTCTGATATGAAGGGAAGCCATAATTACGGTGTAATAACCAGGCGACAGGATGTCCGTCACCGAGAGATTAGAGAATATCTCGACAAGTATTTCATAGGCAGCTCTTCCAAGGAGAACAGTCTTCTGTCTGAAATGAAAGGAAGCCATAATTACGGTGTAATATCCAGGTTACAGGATGTCAGTCACCGAGAGATTGGAGAATATCTCGACAAGTATTTCATAGGCTGCTCTTCTAAGGAACACAGTCGTCTGTCAGAAATGAAAGTAACCCATAATTACGGTGTAATATTCAGGTGACAGGGTGTCGGTCACCAAGAGATTGGAGAATATCTCAACGAGGATTTCAGAGGCATTGCTTCTATGGAGCACAGTCTTTTATCTGAAATGAAAGGTACCCATAATTAAGGTGTAATATCCAGGTGACAGGATGTCGGTCACCGAGAGATTGGAAAATATCTCGTCAAGTATTTCATAGGCAGTTCTTCTAAGGAGCGCACTCTTCTGTCTGAAATGAATGGAAGCCATAATTACTGTGTAATTTCCAGGTGACAGGATGTCGATCACCGAGAGATTGGAGAATATCTCGACATGTATTTCATAGGTAGCTCTTCTAAGGAGCACAGTCTTTTGTATGAAATGAAAGGAAGCCATAATTACGGTGTAATATCCATGTGACAGGATGTCGGTCCCCGAGAGATTGGAGAATATCTCGACCAGCATTTCATAGGCAGCTCTTCTAAGGTGCACAGTCTTTTGCCTGAAATGAAAGGAAGCCATTTTTACGGTGTAATGTCCAGGTGACAGAATGTCGGTCACCGAGAGATTGGAGAATATCTCAACGAGGATTTCAGAGGCATTGCTTCTATGGAGCACAGTCTTTTATCTGAAATGAAAGGTACCCATAATTACGGTGTAATATCCAGGTGACAGGATGTCGGTCACCGAGAGATTGGAAAATATCTCGACAGGTATTTCATAGGCAGTTCTTCTAAGGAGCGCACTCTTCTGTCTGAAATGAATGGAAGCCATAATTACGGTGTAGTTTCCAGGTGACTGGATGTCGATCACCGAGAGATTGGAGAATATCTCGACATGTATTTCATAGGTAGCTCTTCTAAGGAGCTCTGTCTTCTGTATGAAATGAAAGGAAGTCATAATTACGGTGTAATATCCATGTGACAGGATGTCGGTCCCCGAGATATTGGAGAATATCTGGATCAGCATTTCATAGGCAGCTCTTCAAAGGAGCACAATCTTTTGCCTGAAATGAAAGGAAGCCATATTTACGGTGTAATATCCAGGTGACAGAATGTCGGTCACTGAGAGATTGGAGAATATCTCGACAAGTATTTCAGAGGCAGCTCTTCTAAGGAGCACAGTCTTCTGTCTGAAATGAAATGAAGCCATAATTACGGTTTAATAAGTAGGTGACCGGATGTCGGTCACTGAGAGATTGGAGAATATCTCAACAAGTATTTCATAGGCAGTTCTTCTAAGAAGCACAGTCTTCTTTCAGAAATGAAGAGAAGCCAAAATTTCGGTGTAATATCCTTATAACAGGATGTCGGTCACCGAGAGATTGGAGAATATCTCGACAAGTAATTCATACGCAGTTCTTCTAAGGAGCACAGTCTTCTGTCTGAACGAAAGGGAGACATAATTACGTTGTTATATCCAGGTGACAGGATGTCGGTCACCGAGAGATTGGAGAATATTTCGACAAGTATTTCATAGGCAGTTCTTCTAAGGAGCCCACCCTTCTGTTTGAAATGAATGGAAGCCATAATTACGGTGTAATTTCCAGGTGACAGGATGTCGGTCACCGAGAGATTGGAGAATATCTCAACGAGTATTTCAGAGGCAGTGCTTCTATGGAGCACAGTCTTTTGTCTGAAATGAAAGGAACCCATAATTACGGTGTAATATCCAGGTGACAGGATGTCGGTCACCGAGAGATTGGAGAATATCTCAACGAGTATTTCAGAGGCAGTGCTTCTATGGAGCACAGTCTTTTGTCTGAAATGAAAGGAACCCATAATTTCGGTGTAATATCAAGGTGACAGGATGTCGGTCACCGAGAGATTGGAGAATATCTCGACAAGTAATTCATAGGCAGTTCTTCTAAGGAGCACAGTCTTCTGTCTGAATGAAAGTAGGACATAATTACGGTGTAATATCCAGGTGACAGGACGTCTGTCACCGAGAGATTGGAGAATATCTCGACAAGTATTTCATAGGCAGCTCTTCTAAGGAGCACAGTCTTCGCTGCGAAATGAAAGGAAGCCATAATTACGGTGTAATATGCAGGTGACAGGATGTCGGTCACTGAGAGATTAGAGAATATTACGACAAGTATTTCATAGGCAGATCTTCTAAGGAGCACAATTTCTGCCTGAAATGAAAGGAAGCCATAATTTCGTTGTAATATCCAGGGGACAGGATGTCTGTCACCGAGACATTGTAGAATATCTAGACAAGTAATTCATAGGCAGTTCTTCTAAGGAGCACAGTCTTCTGTCTGAACGAAAGGAAGACATAATTACGGTGTAATATCCAGGTGACAGGACGTCTGTCACCGAGAGATTGGAGAATATCTCGACAAATATCTCATAGGCAATTCTTCTAAGTAGCAACGTCTTCTGTCTGAAATGATAGGAATCCATAATTTCTGTGTAACATCCAGGTGACAGGCCGTCAGACTTTGAGAGATTGGAGAATATCTCGACAAGCATTTCATAGGCAGCTCTTCTAAGGAGCACAGTCTTCTGCTTGAAATGAAAGGAAACCTTAATTACGGTGTAATATCCAGGTGACAGGATGTCGGTCACCGAGAGATTGGGTAATATCTCGACAAGTAATTCATAGGCAGTTCTTCTAAGGAGCACAGTCTTCTGTCTGAACGAAAGGAAGACATAATTACGGTGTAATATCCAGGTGACAGGACGTCTGTCACCGAGAGATTGGAGAATATCTCGACAAATATCTCATAGGCAATTCTTCTAAGTAGCACCGTCTTCTGTCTGAAATGATAGGAAGCCATAATTTCGGTGTAACATCCAGGTGACTGGATGCCAGTCACTGAGAGATTGGAGAATATCTCGACAAGCATTTCATAGGCAGCTCTTCTAAGGAGCACTGTCTTTTGTCTGAAATGAAAGGAACCCATAATTACGGTGTAATATCCAGGTGACAGGATGTCGGTCACCGAGAGATTGGAGAATATCTCGAAATGTATTTCATAGGCAGTTCTTCTAAGGAGCCCACCCTTCTGTCTGAAATGAATGGAAGCCATAATTATGGTGTAATTTCCAGGTGACAGGATGTCGGTCACCGAGAGATTGGAGTATATCTCGACAAGCATTTCATAAGCAGCTCTTCTAAGGAGCACAGTCTTCTGTCTGAAATGAAAGAAAGCCATGACTACGGTGTAATAAGCAGGTGACAGGATGTCGGTCACCGAGAGATTGGGGAATACCTCGGCAAGTATTCCATAGGCAGTTCATCTAAGGAGCACAGTTTTCTGTCTGAAATGAAAGGAAGCCATAATTACGGTGTAATATCCAGGTGACAGGACGTCTGTCACCGAGAGATTGGAGAATATCTCGACAAGTATTTCATAGGCAGATCTTCTAAGGAGCACATTCTTCTGTGCGAAATGAAAGGAAGCCATAATTACGGTGTAATATTCAGGAGACAGGATGTCGGTCACCGAGAGATTGGAGAATATCACGACAAGTATTTCATAGACGGCTCTTCTAAGGAGCACAATTTCTGCCTGAAATGAAAGGAAGCCATAATTACGGTGTAATATCCAGGTGACAGGATGTCGGTCATGGAGAGATTGGAGAATATCACGACAAGTACTTCATAGGCAGTTCATCTAAGGAGCACAGTCTTCTGTCTGAAATGAAAGGAAGCCATAATTACAGTGTAATATCCAGGTGGCAGGATGTCGGTCACCGAGAGATTGGAGAATATCTCGACAAGTATTTCATAGACAGCTCTTCTAAGGAGCACAGTCTTCGCTGCGAAATGAATGGAAGCCATAATTACGGTGTAATATGCAGGTGACAGGATGTCGGTCACTGAGAGATTAGAGAATATCACGACAAGTATTTCATAGGCAGCTCTTCTAAGGAGCACAATTTCTGCCTGAAATGAAAGGAAGCCATAATTACGGTGTAATATCCAGGGGACAGGATGTCGGTCACCGAGACATTGGAGAATATCTCGACAAGTAATTCATATGCAGTGCTTCTATGGAGCACAGTGTTTTGTCTGAAATGAAAGGAACCCATAATTTCGGTGTAATATCCAGGTGACAGGATGTCGGTCACCGAGTGATTGGAGAATATCTCGACAGGTAATTCATAGGCAGTTCTTCTAAGGAGCACAGTCTTCTGTCTGAACGAAAGGAAGACATAATTACGGTGTAATATCCAGGTGACAGGACGTCTGTCACCAAGAGATTGGATAATATCTCGACAAATATCTCATAGGCAATTCTTCTAAGTAGCACCGTCTTCTGTCTGAAATGTTAGGAAGCCATAATTTCGGTGTAACATCCAGGTGAGAGGATGTCAGTCACTGAGAGATTGGAGAATATCTCGACAAGCATTTCTTAAGCAGCTCTTCTAAGGAGCGCAGTCTTCTGCTATAAATGAAAGGAAGCCTTAATTACGGTGTAATATCCAGGTGACAGGATGTCGGTCACCGAGAGATTGGAGAATATCTCAACGAGTATTTCAGAGGCAGTGCTTCTATGGAGCACTGTCTTTTGTCTGAAATGAAAGGAACCCATAATTACGGTGTAATATCCAGGTGACAAGTTGTCGTTCACCGAGAGATTGGAGAATATCTCAACGAGTATTTCAGAGTCAGTGCTTCTAAGGAGCACAGTCTTTTGTCCGAAATGAAAGGAAGCCATAATTACGGTCCAGGTTACAGGATGTCAGTCACCTAGAGATTGGAAAATATCTCGACAAGTATTTCATAGGCTGCTCTTCTAAGGAACACAATAGTCTGTCAGAAATGAAAGTAACCCATAATTACGGTGTAATATCCAGGTGACAGGATGTCGGTCACCGAGAGATTGGAGAATATCTCAACGAGTATTTCAGAGGCAGTGCTTCTATGGAGCACTGTCTTTTGTCTGAAATGAAAGGAACCCATAATTACGGTGTAATATCCAGGTGACAGGATGTCGGTCACCGAGAGATTGGAAAATATCTCGACAAGTATTTCATAGGCAGTTCTTCTAAGGAGCGCACTCTTCTGTCTGAAATGAATGGAAGCCATAATTACGGTGTAATTTCCAGGTGACTGCATGACGATCACCGAGAGATTGGAGAACATCTCGACATGTATTTCATAGGTAGCTCTTCTAAGGAGCTCTGTCTTCTGTATGAAATGAAAGGAAGTCATAATTGCGGTGTAATATCCATGTGACAGGATGTCGGTCCCGAGAGATTGGAGAATATCTGGACCAGCATTTCATAGGCAGCTCTTCTAAGGAGCACAGTCTTTTGCCTGAAATGAAAGGAAGCCATATTTACGGTGTAATATCCAGGTGACAGAATGTCGGTCACTGAGAGATTGGAGAATATCTCGACAAGTATTTCAGAGGCAGCTCTTCTAAGGAGCACAGCCTTCTGTCTGAAATGAAAGGAAGCCATAATTACGGTTTAATAAGTAGGTGACCGGATGTCAGCCACTGAAAGATTGGAGAATATCTCAACAAGTATTTCATAGGCAGTTCTTCTAAGAAGCACAGTCATCTTTCAGAAATGAAAGGAAGCCAAAATTTCGGTGTAATATCCAGGTAACAGGATGTCGGTCACCGAGAGATTGGAGAATATCTCGACAAGAAATTCATAGGCAGTTCTTCTAAGGAGCACAGTCTTCTGTCTGAACGAAAGGGAGACATAATTACGGTGTAATATCCAGGTGACAGGATGTCGGTCACCGAGAGATTGGAGAATATTTCGACAAGTATTTCATAGGCAGTTCTTCTAAGGAGCCCACCCTTCTGTTTGAAATGAATGGAAGCCATAATTACGGTGTAATTTCCAGGTGACAGGATGTCGGTCACCGAGAGATTGGAGAATATCTCAACGAGTATTTCAGAGGCAGTGCTTCCATGGAGCACAGTCTTTTGTCTGAAATGAAAGGAACCCATAATTACGGTGTAATATCCAGGTAACAAGATGTCGGTCACCGAGAGATTGGAGAATATCTCAACGAGTATTTCAGAGGCAGTGCTTCTATGGAGCACAGTCTTTTGTCTGAAATGAAAGGAACCCATAATTTCGGTGTAATATCCAGGTGACAGGATGTCGGTCACCGAGAGATTGGAGAATATCTCGACAAGTATTTCATAGGCTGCTCTTCTAAGGAACACAGTCGTCTGTCAGAAATGGAAGTAACCCATAATTACGGTGTAATAATCAGGTGACAGGATGTCGGTCACTGAGAGATTGGAGAATATCTCAACGAGGATTTCAGAGGCATTGCTTCTGTGGAGCACAGTCTTTTATCTGAAATGAAAGGTACCCATAATTACGGTGTAATATCCAGGTGACAGGATGTCGGTCACCGAGAGATTGGAAAATATCTCGACAAGTATTTCATAGGCAGTTCTTCTAAGGAGCGCCTTCTTCTGTCTGAAATGAATGGAAGCCATAATTACGGTGTAATTTCCAGGTGACTGGATGTCGATCACCGAGAGATTGGAGAATATCTCGACATGTATTTCATAGGTAGCTCTTCTAAGGAGCTCTGTCTTCTGTATGAAATGAAAGGAAGTCATAATTACGGTGTAATATCCATGTGACAGGATGTCGGTCCCCGAGAGATTGGAGAATATCTGGACCAGCATTTCAAAGGCAGCTCTTTTAAGGAGCACAGTTTTTTGCCTGAAATGAAAGGAAGCCATATTTACGGTGTAATATCCAGGTGACAGAATGTCGGTCACTGAGAGATTGGAGAATATCTCGACAAGTAGTTCAGAGGCAGCTCTTCTAAGGAGCACAGCCTTCCGTCTGAAATGAAAGGAAGCCATAATTACGGTTTAATAAGTAGGTGACCGGATGTCGGTCACTGAGAGATTGGAGAATATCTCAACAAGTATTTCGTAGGCAGTTCTTCTAAGAAGCACAGTCTTCTTTCAGAAATGAAAGGAAGCCAAAATTTCGGTGTAATATCCTTGTAACAGGATGTCGGTCACCGAGAGATTGGAGAATATCTCAACAAGTAATTCATAGGCAGTTCTTCTAAGGAGCACAGTCTTCTGTCTGAAATGATAGGAAGCCATAATTTCGGTGTAACATCCAGGTGACAGGATGTCAGTCACTGAGAGATTGGAGAATATCTCGACAAGCATTTCATAGGCAGCTCTTCTAAGGAGCACAGTCTTCTGCTCGAAATGAAAGGAAACCTTAATTACGGTGTAATATCCAGGTGACAGGATGTCGGTCACCGAGAGATTGGAGAATATCTCAACGAGTATTTCAGAGGCAGTGCTTCTATGGAGCACTGTCTTTTGTCTGAAATGAAAGGAACCCATAATTACGTTGTAATATCCAGGTGACAGGATGTCGGTCACCGAGAGATTGGAGAATATCTCGAAATGTATTTCATAGGCAGTTTTTCTAAGGAGCCCACCCTTCTGTCTGAAATGAATGGGAGCCATAATTATGGTGTAATTTCCAGGTGACAGGATGTCGGTCACCGAGAGATTGGAGAATATTTCGACAAGCATTTCATAAGCAGCTCTTCTAAGGAGCACAGTCTTCTGTCTGAAATGAAAGGAAGCCATGATTACGGTGTAATAAGCAGGTGACAGGATGTCGGTCACCGAGAGATTGGGGAATATCTCGGCAAGTATTCCATAGGCAGTTCATCTAAGGAGCACAGTTTTCTGTCTGAAATGAAAGGAAGCCATAATTACGGTGTATTAAGCAGGTGACAGGATGTCGGTCACCGAGAGATTGGGGAATATCTCGGCAAGTATTCCATAGGCAGTTCATCTAAGGAGCACAGTTTTCTGTCTGAAATGAAAGGAAGCCATAATTACGGTGTAATATCCAGGTGACAGGATGTCGGTCACCGAGAGATTGGAGAATATCTCGACATGTATTTCATAGGCAGTTCTTCTAAGGAGCACCGTCTCCTCTCTGAAATGAAAGGAAGCCATAATTACGGTGTAATATCCAGGTGACAGGATGTCGGTCACCGAGTTGATTGGAGAATATCTCGACCAGTATTTCATAGGCTGCTCTTCCAAGGAGAACAGTCTTCTGTCTGAACGAAACGAAGACATAATTACGGTGTAATATCCACGTGACAGGACGTCTGTCACCGAGAGATTGGAGAATATCTCGACAAGTATTTCATAGGCTGCTCTTCTAAGGAACACAGTCGTCTGTCAGAAATGGAAGTAACCCATAATTACGGTGTAATATTCAGGTGACAGGATGTCGGTCACTGAGAGATTGGAGAATATCTCAACGAGGATTTCAGAGGCATTGCTTCTGTGGAGCACAGTCTTTTATCTGAAATGAAAGGTACCCATAATTACGGTGTAATATCCAGGTGACAGGATGTCGGTCACCGAGAGATTGGAAAATATCTCGACAAGTATTTCATAGGCAGTTCTTCTAAGGAGCGCACTCTTCTGTCTGAAATGAATGGAAGCCATAATTACGGTGTAATTTCCAGGTGACTGGATGTCGATCACCGAGAAATTGGAGAATATCTCGACATGTATTTCATAGGTAGCTCTACTAAGGAGCTCTGTCTTCTGTATGAAATGAAAGGAAGTCATAATTTCGGTGTAATATCCATGTGACAGGATGTTGGTCCCCGAGAGATTGGAGAATATCTGGTCCAGCATTTCATAGGCAGCTCTTCTAAGGAGCACAGTCTTTTGCCTGAAATGAAAGGAAGCCATATTTACGGTGTAATATCCAGGTGACAGAATGTCGGTCACTGAGAGATTGGAGAATATCTCGACAAGTATTTCAGAGGCAGCTCTTCTAAGGAGCACAGTCTTCTGTCTGAAATGAAAGGAAGCCATAATTACGGTTTAATAAGTAGGTGACCGGATGTCGGTCACTGAGAGATTGGAGAATATCTCAACAAGTGTTTCATAGGCAGTTCTTCTAAGAAGCACAGTCTTCTTTCAGAAATGAAAGGAAGCCAAAATTTCGGTGTAATATCCTTGTAACAGGATGTCGGTCACCGAGAGATTGGAGAATATCTCGACAAGTAATTCATAGGCAGTTCTTCTAAGTAGCACAGTCTTCTGTCTGAACGAAAGGGAGACATAATTACGGTGTTATATCCAGGTGACAGGATGTCGGTCACCGAGAGATTGGAGAATATTTCGACAAGTATTTCATAGGCAGTTCTTCTAAGGAGCCCACCCTTCTGTTTGAAATTAATGGAAGCCATAATTACGGTGTAATTTCCAGGTGACAGGATGTCGGTCCCCGAGAGATTGGAGAATATCTCAACGAGTATTTCAGAGGCAGTGCTACTATGGAGCACCGTCTTTTGTCTGAAATGAAAGGAACCCATAATTACGGTGTAATATCCAGGTGACAGGATGTCGGTCAACGAGAGATTGGAGAATATCTCAACGAGTATTTCAGAGGCAGTGCTTCTATGGAGCACAGTCTTTTGTCTGAAATGAAAGGAACCCATAATTTCGGTGTAATATCAAGGTGACAGGATGTCGGTCACCGAGAGATTGGAGAATATCTCGACAAGTAATTCATAGGCAGTTCTTCTAAGGAGCACAATCTTCTGTCTGAATGAAAGTAAGACAAAATTACGGTGTAATATCCAGGTGTCAGGACGTCTGTCACCGAGAGATTGGAGAATATCTCGACAAGTATTTCATAGGCAGCTCTTCTAAGGAGCACAGTCTTCGCTGCGAAATGAAAGGTAGCCATAATTACGGTGTAATATGCAGGTGACAGGATGTCGGTCACTGAGAGATTAGAGAATATCACGACAAGTATTTCATAGGCAGGTCTTCTAAGGAGCACAATTTCTGCCAGAAATGAAAGGAAGCCATAATTACGGTGTAATATCCAGGGGACAGGATGTCGGTCACCGAGACATTGTAGAATATCTCGACAAGAAATTCATAGGCAGTTCTTCTAAGGAGCACAGTCTTCTGTCTGAACGAAAGGGAGACATAATTACGGTGTAATATCCAGGTGACAGGATGTCGGTCACCGAGAGATTGGAGAATATTTCGACGAGTATTTCATAGGCAGTTCTTCTAAGGAGCCCACCCTTCTGTTTGAAATGAATGGAAGCCATAATTACGGTGTAATTTCCAGGTGACAGGATGTCGGTCACCGAGAGATTGGAGAATATCTCAACGAGTATTTCAGTGGCAGTGCTTCCATGGAGCACAGTCTTTTGTCTGAAATGAAAGGAACCCATAATTTCGGTGTAATATCCAGGTGACAGGATGTCGGTCACCGAGAGATTGGAGAATATCTCGACAAGTATTTCATAGGCTGCTCTTCTAAGGAACACAGTCGTCTGTCAGAAATGGAAGTAACCCATAATTACGGTGTAATATTCAGGTGACAGGATGTCGGTGACTGAGAGATTGGAGAATATCTCAACGAGGATTTCAGAGGCATTGCTTCTGTGGAGCACAGTCTTTTATCTGAAATGAAAGGTACCCATAATTACGGTGTAATATCCAGGTGACAGGATGTCGGTCACCGAGAGATTGGAAAATATCTCGACAAGTATTTCATAGGCAGTTCTTCTAAGGAGCGCACTCTTCTGTCTGAAATGAATGGAAGCCATAATTACGGTGTAATTTCCAGGTGACTGGATGTCGATCACCGAGAGATTGGAGAATATCTCGACATGTATTTCATAGGTAGCTCTTCTAAGGAGCTCTGTCTTCTGTATGAAATGAAAGGAAGTCATAATTACGGTGTAATATCCATGTGACAGGATGTCGGTCCCCGAGAGATTGGAGAATATCTGGACCAGCATTTCATAGGCAGCTCTTCTAAGGAGCACAGTCTTTTGCCTGAAATGAAAGGAAGCCATATTTACGGTGTAATATCCAGGTGACAGAATGTCGGTCACTGTGAGATTGGAGAATATCTCGACAAGTAGTTCAGAGGCAGCTCTTCTAAGGAGCACAGCTTTCTGTCTGAAATGTAAGGAAGCCATAATTACGGTTTAATAAGTAGGTGACCGGATGTCGGTCACTGAGAGATTGGAGAATATCTCAACAAGTATTTCATAGGCAGTTCTTCTAAGAAGCACAGTCTTCTTTCAGAAATGAAAGGAAGCCAAAATTTCGGTGTAATATCCTTGTAACAGGATGTCGGTCACCGAGAGATTGGAGAATATCTCGACAAGTAATTCATAGGCAGTTCTTCTAAGGAGCACAGTCTTCTGTCTGAAATGAAAGGAAGCCATAATTCCGGTTTAATAAGTAGGTGACAGGATGTCGGTCACCGAGAGATTGGAGAATATTTCGACAAGTATTTCATAGGCAGTTCTTCTAAGGAGCCCACCCTTCTGTTTGAAATTAATGGAAGCCATAATTACGGTGTAATTTCCAGGTGACAGGATGTCGGTCACCGAGAGATTGGAGAATATCTCAACGAGTATTTCAGAGGCAGTGCTACTATGGAGCACAGTCTTTTGTCTGAAATGAAAGGAACCCATAATTACGGTGTAATATCCAGGTGACAGGATGTCGGTCACCGAGAGATTGGAGAATATCTCAACGAGTATTTCAGAGGCAGTGCTTCTATGGAGCACAGTCTTTTGTCTGAAATGAAAGGAAACCTTAATTACGGTGTAATATCCAGGTGACAGGATGTCGGTCACCGAGTGATTGGAGAATATCTCGACAGGTAATTCATAGGCAGTTCTTCTAAGGAGCACAGTCTTCTGTCTGAACGAAAGGAAGACATAATTACGGTGTAATATCCAGGTGACAGGACGTCTGTCACCAAGAGATTGGATAATATCTCGACAAATATCTCATAGGCAATTCTTCTAAGTAGCACCGTCTTCTGTCTGAAATGTTAGGAAGCCATAATTTCGGTGTAACATCCAGGTGAGAGGATGTCAGTCACTGAGAGATTGGAGAATATCTCGACAAGCATTTCTTAAGCAGCTCTTCTAAGGAGCGCAGTCTTCTGCTATAAATGAAAGGAAGCCTTAATTACGGTGTAATATCCAGGTGACAGGATGTCGGTCACCGAGAGATTGGAGAATATCTCAACGAGTATTTCAGAGGCAGTGCTTCTATGGAGCACTGTCTTTTGTCTGAAATGAAAGGAACCCATAATTACGGTGTAATATCCAGGTGACAAGTTGTCGTTCACCGAGAGATTGGAGAATATCTCAACGAGTATTTCAGAGTCAGTGCTTCTAAGGAGCACAGTCTTTTGTCCGAAATGAAAGGAAGCCATAATTACGGTCCAGGTTACAGGATGTCAGTCACCTAGGGATTGGAGAATATCTCGACAAGTATTTCATAGGCTGCTCTTCTAAGGAACACAATAGTCTGTCAGAAATGAAAGTAACCCATAATTACGGTGTAATATCCAGGTGACAGGATGTCGGTCACCGAGAGATTGGAGAATATCTCAACGAGTATTTCAGAGGCAGTGCTTCTATGGAGCACTGTCTTTTGTCTGAAATGAAAGGAACCCATAATTACGGTGTAATATCCAGGTGACAGGATGTCGGTCACCGAGAGATTGGAAAATATCTCGACAAGTATTTCATAGGCAGTTCTTCTAAGGAGCGCACTCTTCTGTCTGAAATGAATGGAAGCCATAATTACTGTGTAATTTCCAGGTGACAGGATGTCGATCACCGAGAGATTGGAGAATATCTCGACATGTATTTCATAGGTACCTCTTCTAAGGAGCACAGTCTTCTGTATGAAATGAAAGGAAGCCGTAATTACGGTGTAATATCCATGTGACAGGATGTCGGTCCCCGAGAGATTGGAGAATATCTCGACCAGCATTCCATAGGCAGCTCTTCTAAGGTGCACAGTCTTTTGCCTGAAATGAAAGGAAGCCATTTTTACGGTGTAATATCCAGGTGACAGAATGTCGGTCACTGAGAGATTGGAGAATATCTCAACGAGGATTTCAGAGGCATTGTTTCTATGGAGCACAGTCTTTTATCTGAAATGAAAGGTACCCATAATTACGGTGTAATATCCAGGTGACAGGATGTCGGTCACCGAGAGATTGGAAAATATCTCGACAAGTATTTCATAGGCAGTTCTTCTAAGGAGCGCCCTCTTCTGTCTGAAATGAATGGAAGCCATAATTACGGTGTAATTTCCAGGTGACTGCATGTCGATCACCGAGAGATTGGAGAACATCTCGACATGTATTTCATAGGTAGCTCTTCTAAGGAGCTCTGTCTTCTGTATGAAATGAAAGGAAGTCATAATTGCGGTGTAATATCCATGTGACAGGATGTCGGTCCCGAGAGATTGGAGAATATCTGGACCAGCATTTCATAGGCAGCTCTTCTAAGGAGCACAGTCTTTTGCCTGAAATGAAAGGAAGCCATATTTACGGTGTAATATCCAGGTGACAGAATGTCGGTCACTGAGAGATTGGAGAATATCTCGACAAGTATTTCAGAGGCAGCTCTTCTAAGGAGCACAGCCTTCTGTCTGAAATGAAAGGAAGCCATAATTACGGTTTAATAAGTAGGTGACCGGATGTCAGCCACTGAAAGATTGGAGAATATCTCAACAAGTATTTCATAGGCAGTTCTTCTAAGAAGCACAGTCATCTTTCAGAAATGAAAGGAAGCCAAAATTTCGGTGTAATATCCAGGTAACAGGATGTCGGTCACCGAGAGATTGGAGAATATCTCGACAAGAAATTCATAGGCAGTTCTTCTAAGGAGCACAGTCTTCTGTCTGAACGAAAGGGAGACATAATTACGGTGTAATATTCAGGTGACAGGATGTCGGTCACCGAGAGATTGGAGAATATTTCGACAAGTATTTCATAGGCAGTTCTTCTAAGGAGCCCACCCTTCTGTTTGAAATGAATGGAAGCCATAATTACGGTGTAATTTCCAGGTGACAGGATGTCGGTCACCGAGAGATTGGAGAATATCTCAACGAGTATTTCAGAGGCAGTGCTTCCATGGAGCACAGTCTTTTGTCTGAAATGAAAGGAACCCATAATTACGGTGTAATATCCAGGTGACAAGATGTCGGTCACCGAGAGATTGGAGAATATCTCAACGAGTATTTCAGAGGCAGTGCTTCTATGGAGCACAGTCTTTTGTCTGAAATGAAAGGAACCCATAATTTCGGTGTAATATCCAGGTGACAGGATGTCGGTCACCGAGAGATTGGAGAATATCTCGACAAGTATTTCATAGGCTGCTCTTCTAAGGAACACAGTCGTCTGTCAGAAATGGAAGTAACCCATAATTACGGTGTAATAATCAGGTGACAGGATGTCGGTCACTGAGAGATTGGAGAATATCTCAACGAGGATTTCAGAGGCATTGCTTCTGTGGAGCACAGTCTTTTATCTGAAATGAAAGGTACCCATAATTACGGTGTAATATCCAGGTGACAGGATGTCGGTCACCGAGAGATTGGAAAATATCTCGACAAGTATTTCATAGGCAGTTCTTCTAAGGAGCGCCTTCTTCTGTCTGAAATGAATGGAAGCCATAATTACGGTGTAATTTCCAGGTGACTGGATGTCGATCACCGAGAGATTGGAGAATATCTCGACATGTATTTCATAGGTAGCTCTTCTAAGGAGCTCTGTCTTCTGTATGAAATGAAAGGAAGTCATAATTACGGTGTAATATCCATGTGACAGGATGTCGGTCCCCGAGAGATTGGAGAATATCTGGACCAGCATTTCAAAGGCAGCTCTTTTAAGGAGCACAGTTTTTTGCCTGAAATGAAAGGAAGCCATATTTACGGTGTAATATCCAGGTGACAGAATGTCGGTCACTGAGAGATTGGAGAATATCTCGACAAGTAGTTCAGAGGCAGCTCTTCTAAGGAGCACAGCCTTCCGTCTGAAATGAAAGGAAGCCATAATTACGGTTTAATAAGTAGGTGACCGGATGTCGGTCACTGAGAGATTGGAGAATATCTCAACAAGTATTTCATAGGCAGTTCTTCTAAGAAGCACAGTCTTCTTTCAGAAATGAAAGGAAGCCAAAATTTCGGTGTAATATCCTTGTAACAGGATGTCGGTCACCGAGAGATTGGAGAATATCTCAACAAGTAATTCATAGGCAGTTCTTCTAAGGAGCACAGTCTTCTGTCTGAACGAAAGGGAGACATAATTATGGTGTTATATCCAGGTGACAGGACGTCGGTCACCGAGAGATTGGAGAATATTTCGAAAGTATTTCATAGGCAGTTCTTCTAAGGAGCCCACCCTTCTGTTTGAAATTAATGGAAGCCATAATTACGGTGTAATTTCCAGGTGACAGGATGTCGGTCACCGAGAGATTGGAGAATATCTCAACGAGTATTTCAGAGGCAGTGCTACTATGGAGCACAGTCTTTTGTCTGAAATGAATGGAACCCATAATTACGGTGTAATATCCAGGTGACAGGATGTCGGTCACCGAGAGATTGGAGAATATCTCGACAAGTAATTCATAGGCAGTTCTTCTAAGGAGCACAGTCGTCTGTCTGAACGAAAGGAAGACATAATTACGGTGTAATATCCAGGTGACAGGACGTCTGTCACCGAGAGATTGGAGAATATCTCGACAAATATCTCATAGGCAATTCTTCTAAGTTGCACCGTCTTCTGTCTGAAATGATAGGAAGCCATAATTTCGGTGTAACATCCAGGTGACAGGATGTCAGTCACTGAGAGATTGGAGAATATCTCGACAAGCATTTCATAGGCAGCTCTTCTAAGGAGCACAGTCTTCTGCTCGAAATGAAAGGAAACCTTAATTACGGTGTAATATCCAGGTGACAGGATGTCGGTCACCGAGAGATTGGAGAATATCTCAACGAGTATTTCAGAGGCAGTGCTTCTATGGAGCACTGTCTTTTGTCTGAAATGAAAGGAACCCATAATTACGGTGTAATATCCAGGTGACAGGATGTCGGTCACCGAGAGATTGGAGAATATCTCGAAATGTATTTCATAGGCAGTTCTTCTAAGGAGCCCACCCTTCTGTCTGAAATGAATGGGAGCCATAATTATGGTGTAATTTCCAGGTGACAGGATGTCGGTCACCGAGAGATTGGAGAATATTTCGACAAGCATTTCATAAGCAGCTCTTCTAAGGAGCACAGTCTTCTGTCTGAAATGAAAGGAAGCCATGATTACGGTGTAATAAGCAGGTGACAGGATGTCGGTCACCGAGAGATTGGGGAATATCTCGGCAAGTATTCCATAGGCAGTTCATCTAAGGAGCACAGTTTTCTGTCTGAAATGAAAGGAAGCCATAATTACGGTGTATTAAGCAGGTGACAGGATGTCGGTCACCGAGAGATTGGGGAATATCTCGGCAAGTATTCCATAGGCAGTTCATCTATGGAGCACAGTTTTCTGTCTGAAATGAAAGGAAGCCATAATTACGGTTTAATAAGTAGGTGACAGGATGTCGGTCACCGAGAGATTGGAGAATATCTCGACATGTATTTCATAGGCAGTTCTTCTACGGAGCACCGTCTCCTCTCTGATATGAAAGGAAGCCATAATTACGGTGTAATATCCAGGTGACAGGATGTCCGTCACCGAGAGATTAGAGAATATCTCGACAAGTATTACATAGGCAGCTCTTCCAAGGAGAACAGTCTTCTGTCTGAAATGAAAGGAAGCCATAATTACGGTGTAATATCCAGGTGACAGGATGTCGGTCACCGAGTTGATTGGAGAATATCTCGACCAGTATTTCATAGGCTGCTCTTCCAAGGAGAACAGTCTTCTGTCTGAACGAAACGAAGACATAATTACGGTGTAATATCCACGTGACAGGACGTCTGTCACCGAGAGATTGGAGAATATCTCGACAAGTATTTCATAGGCTGCTCTTCTAAGGAACACAGTCGTCTGTCAGAAATGGAAGTAACCCATAATTACGGTGTAATATTCAGGTGACAGGATGTCGGTCACTGAGAGATTGGAGAATATCTCAACGAGGATTTCAGAGGCATTGCTTCTGTGGAGCACAGTCTTTTATCTGAAATGAAAGGTACCCATAATTACGGTGTAATATCCAGGTGACAGGATGTCGGTCACCGAGAGATTGGAAAATATCTCGACAAGTATTTCATAGGCAGTTCTTCTAAGGAGCGCACTCTTCTGTCTGAAATGAATGGAAGCCATAATTACGGTGTAATTTCCAGGTGACTGGATGTCGATCACCGAGAAATTGGAGAATATCTCGACATGTATTTCATAGGTAGCTCTTCTAAGGAGCTCTGTCTTCTGTATGAAATGAAAGGAAGTCATAATTTCGGTGTAATATCCATGTGACAGGATGTTGGTCCCCGAGAGATTGGAGAATATCTGGTCCAGCATTTCATAGGCAGCTCTTCTAAGGAGCACAGTCTTTTGCCTGAAATGAAAGGAAGCCATATTTACGGTGTAATATCCAGGTGACAGAATGTCGGTCACTGAGAGATTGGAGAATATCTCGACAAGTATTTCAGAGGCAGCTCTTCTAAGGAGCACAGTCTTCTGTCTGAAATGAAAGGAAGCCATAATTACGGTTTAATAAGTAGGTGACCGGATGTCGGTCACTGAGAGATTGGAGAATATCTCAACAAGTGTTTCATAGGCAGTTCTTCTAAGAAGCACAGTCTTCTTTCAGAAATGAAAGGAAGCCAAAATTTCGGTGTAATATCCTTGTAACAGGATGTCGGTCACCGAGAGATTGGAGAATATCTCGACAAGTAATTCATAGGCAGTTCTTCTAAGTAGCACAGTCTTCTGTCTGAACGAAAGGGAGACATAATTACGGTGTTATATCCAGGTGACAGGATGTCGGTCACCGAGAGATTGGAGAATATTTCGACAAGTATTTCATAGGCAGTTCTTCTAAGGAGCCCACCCTTCTGTTTGAAATTAATGGAAGCCATAATTACGGTGTAATTTCCAGGTGACAGGATGTCGGTCCCCGAGAGATTGGAGAATATCTCAACGAGTATTTCAGAGGCAGTGCTACTATGGAGCACCGTCTTTTGTCTGAAATGAAAGGAACCCATAATTACGGTGTAATATCCAGGTGACAGGATGTCGGTCAACGAGAGATTGGAGAATATCTCAACGAGTATTTCAGAGGCAGTGCTTCTATGGAGCACAGTCTTTTGTCTGAAATGAAAGGAACCCATAATTTCGGTGTAATATCAAGGTGACAGGATGTCGGTCACCGAGAGATTGGAGAATATCTCGACAAGTAATTCATAGGCAGTTCTTCTAAGGAGCACAATCTTCTGTCTGAATGAAAGTAAGACATAATTACGGTGTAATATCCAGGTGTCAGGACGTCTGTCACCGAGAGATTGGAGAATATCTCGACAAGTATTTCATAGGCAGCTCTTCTAAGGAGCACAGTCTTCGCTGCGAAATGAAAGGTAGCCATAATTACGGTGTAATATGCAGGTGACAGGATGTCGGTCACTGAGAGATTAGAGAATATCACGACAAGTATTTCATAGGCAGGTCTTCTAAGGAGCACAATTTCTGCCAGAAATGAAAGGAAGCCATAATTACGGTGTAATATCCAGGGGACAGGATGTCGGTCACCGAGACATTGTAGAATATCTCGACAAGAAATTCATAGGCAGTTCTTCTAAGGAGCACAGTCTTCTGTCTGAACGAAAGGGAGACATAATTACGGTGTAATATCCAGGTGACAGGATGTCGGTCACCGAGAGATTGGAGAATATTTCGACGAGTATTTCATAGGCAGTTCTTCTAAGGAGCCCACCCTTCTGTTTGAAATGAATGGAAGCCATAATTACGGTGTAATTTCCAGGTGACAGGATGTCGGTCACCGAGAGATTGGAGAATATCTCAACGAGTATTTCAGTGGCAGTGCTTCCATGGAGCACAGTCTTTTGTCTGAAATGAAAGGAACCCATAATTTCGGTGTAATATCCAGGTGACAGGATGTCGGTCACCGAGAGATTGGAGAATATCTCGACAAGTATTTCATAGGCTGCTCTTCTAAGGAACACAGTCGTCTGTCAGAAATGGAAGTAACCCATAATTATGGTGTAATATTCAGGTGACAGGATGTCGGTGACTGAGAGATTGGAGAATATCTCAACGAGGATTTCAGAGGCATTGCTTCTGTGGAGCACAGTCTTTTATCTGAAATGAAAGGTACCCATAATTACGGTGTAATATCCAGGTGACAGGATGTCGGTCACCGAGAGATTGGAAAATATCTCGACAAGTATTTCATAGGCAGTTCTTCTAAGGAGCGCACTCTTCTGTCTGAAATGAATGGAAGCCATAATTACGGTGTAATTTCCAGGTGACTGGATGTCGATCACCGAGAGATTGGAGAATATCTCGACATGTATTTCATAGGTAGCTCTTCTAAGGAGCTCTGTCTTCTGTATGAAATGAAAGGAAGTCATAATTACGGTGTAATATCCATGTGACAGGATGTCGGTCCCCGAGAGATTGGAGAATATCTGGACCAACATTTCATAGGCAGCTCTTCTAAGGAGCACAGTCTTTTGCCTGAAATGAAAGGAAGCCATATTTACGGTGTAATATCCAGGTGACAGAATGTCGGTCACTGTGAGATTGGAGAATATCTCGACAAGTAGTTCAGAGGCAGCTCTTCTAAGGAGCACAGCTTTCTGTCTGAAATGTAAGGAAGCCATAATTACGGTTTAATAAGTAGGTGACCGGATGTCGGTCACTGAGAGATTGGAGAATATCTCAACAAGTATTTCATAGGCAGTTCTTCTAAGAAGCACAGTCTTCTTTCAGAAATGAAAGGAAGCCAAAATTTCGGTGTAATATCCTTGTAACAGGATGTCGGTCACCGAGAGATTGGAGAATATCTCGACAAGTAATTCATAGGCAGTTCTTCTAAGGAGCACAGTCTTCTGTCTGAACGAAAGGGAGACATAATTATGGTGTTATATCCAGGTGACAGGATGTCGGTCACCGAGAGATTGGAGAATATTTCGACAAGTATTTCATAGGCAGTTCTTCTAAGGAGCCCACCCTTCTGTTTGAAATTAATGGAAGCCATAATTACGGTGTAATTTCCAGGTGACAGGATGTCGGTCACCGAGAGATTGGAGAATATCTCAACGAGTATTTCAGAGGCAGTGCTACTATGGAGCACAGTCTTTTGTCTGAAATGAAAGGAACCCATAATTACGGTGTAATATCCAGGTGACAGGATGTCGGTCACCGAGAGATTGGAGAATATCTCAACGAGTATTTCAGAGGCAGTGCTTCTATGGAGCACAGTCTTTTGTCTGAAATGAAAGGAAACCTTAATTACGGTGTAATATCCAGGTGACAGGATGTCGGTCACCGAGAGATTGGATAATATCTCGACAAGTAATTCATAGGCAGTTCTTCTAAGGAGCACAGTCTTCTGTCTGAACGAAAGGAAGACATAATTACGGTGTAATATCCAGGTGACAGGACGACTGTCACCGAGAGATTGGAGAATATCTCGACAAATATCTCATAGGCTATTCTTCTAAGTTGCACCGTCTTCTGTCTGAAATGATAGGAAGCCATAATTTCGGTGTAACATCCAGGTGACAGGATGTCAGTCACTGAGAGATTGGAGAATATCTCGACAAGCATTTCATAGGCAGCTCTTCTAAGGAGCACAGTCTTCTGCTCGAAATGAAAGGAAACCTTAATTACGGTGTAATATCCAGGTGACAGGATGTCGGTCACCGAGAGATTGGAGAACATCTCAACGAGTATTTCAGAGGCAGTGCTTCTATGGAGCACTGTCTTTTGTCTGAAATGAAAGGAACCCATAATTACGGTGTAATATCCAGGTGACAGGATGTCGGTCACCGAGAGATTGGAGAATATCTCGAAATATATTTCATAGGCAGTTCTTCTAAGGAGCCCACCCTTCTGTCTGAAATGAATGGATGCCATAATTATGGTGTAATTTCCAGGTGACAGGATGTCGGTCACCGAGAGATTGGAGGATATTTCGACAAGCATTTCATAAGCAGCTCTTTAAAGGAGCACAGTCTTCTGTCTGAAATGAAAGGAAGCCATGATTACGGTGTAATAAGCAGGTGACAGGATGTTGGTCACCGAGAGATTGGGGAATATCTCGGCAAGTATTCCATAGGCAGTTCATCTAAGGAGCACAGTTTTCTGTCTGAAATGAAAGGAAGCCATAATTACGGTGTATTAAGCAGGTGACAGGATGTCGGTCACCGAGAGATTGGGGAATATCTCGGCAAGTATTCCATAGGCAGTTCATCTAAGGAGCACAGTCTTCTGTCTGAAATGAAAGGAAGCCATAATTACGGTGTAGTATCCAGGTGACAGGATGTCGGTCACCGAGAGATTGGAGAATATCTCGACATGTATTTCATAGGTAGTTCTTCTAAGGAGCACCGTCTCCTCTCTGATATGAAAGGAAGCCATAATTACGGTGTAATATCCAGGTGACAGGATGTCCGTCACCGAGAGATTAGAGAATATCTCGACAAGTATTTCATAGGCAGCTCTTCCAAGGAGAACAGTCTTCTGTCTGAATTGAAAGGAAGCCATAATTACGGTGTAATATCCAGGTGACAGGATGTCGGTCACCGAGTTGATTGGAGAATATCTCGACCAGTATTTCATAGGCTGCTCTTCCAAGGAGAACAGTCTTCTGTCTGAACGAAACGAAGACATAATTACGGTGTAATATCCACGTGACAGGACGTCTGTCACCGAGAGATTGGAGAATATCTCGACAAGTATTTCATAGGCTGCTCTTCTAAGGTACACAGTCGTCTGTCAGAAATGGAAGTAACCCATAATTACGGTGTAATATTCAGGTGACAGGATGTCGGTCACTGAGAGATAGGAGAATATCTCAACGAGGATTTCCGAGGCATTGCTTCTGTGGAGCACAGTCTTTTATCTGAAATGAAAGGTACCCATAATTACGGTGTAATGTCCAGGTGACAGGATGTCGGTCACCGAGATATTGGAAAATATCTCGACAAGTATTTCATAGCCAGTTCTTCTAAGGAGCGCACTCTTCTGTCTGAAATGAATGGAAGCCATAATTACGGTGTAATTTCCAGGTGACTGGATGTCGATCACCGAGAGATTGGAGAATATCTCGACATGTATTTCATAGGTAGCTCTTCTAAGGATCTCTGTCTTCTGTATGAAATGAAAGGAAGTCATAATTACGGTGTAATATCCATGTGACAGGATGTTGGTCCCCGAGAGATTGGAGAATATCTGGACCAGCATTTCATAGGCAGCTCTTCTAAGGAGCACAGTCTTTTGCCTGAAATGAAAGGAAGCCATATTTACGGTGTAATATCCAGGTGACAGAATGTCGGTCACTGAGAGATTATAGAATATCTCGACAAGTATTTCAGAGGCAGCTCTTCTAAGGAGCACAGTCTTCTGTCTGAAATGAAAGGAAGCCGTTATTACGGTTTAATAAGTAGGTGACCGGATGTCGGTCACTGAGAGATTGGAGAATATCTCAACAAGTATTTCATAGGCAGTTCTTCTAAGAAGCACAGTCTTCTTTCAGAAATGAAAGGAAGCCAAAATTTCGGTGTAATATCCTTGTAACAGGATGTCGGTCACCGAGAGATTGGAGAATATCTCGACAAGTAATTCATAGGCAGTTCTTCTAAGTAGCACAGTCTTCTGTCTGAACGAAAGGGAGACATAATTACAGTGTTATATCCAGGTGACAGGATGTCGGTCACCGAGAGATTGGAGAATATTTCGACAAGTATTTCATAGGCAGTTCTTCTAAGGAGCCCACCCTTCTGTTTGAAATTAATGGAAGCCATAATTACGGTGTAATTTCCAGGTGACAGGATGTCGGTCACCGAGGGATTGGAGAATATCTCAACGAGTATTTCAGAGGCAGTGCTACTATGGAGCACCGTCTTTTGTCTGAAATGAAAGGAACCCATAATTACGGTGTAATATCCAGGTGACAGGATGTCGGTCACCGAGAGATTGGAGAATATCTCAACGAGTATTTCAGAGGCAGTGCTTCTATGGAGCACAGTCTTTTGTCTGAAATGAAAGGAACCCATAATTTCGGTGTAATATCAAGGTGACAGGATGTCGGTCACCGAGAGATTGGAGAATATCTCGACAAGTAATTCATAGGCAGTTCTTCTAAGGAGCACAGTCTTCTGTCTGAATGAAAGTAAGACATAATTACGGTGTAATATCCAGGTGTCAGGACGTCTGTCACCGAGAGATTGGAGAATATCTCGACAAGTATTTCATAGGCAGCTCTTCTAAGGAGCACAGTCTTCGCTGCGAAATGAAAGGTAGCCATAATTACGGTGTATTATGCATGTGACAGGATGTCGGTCACTGAGAGATTAGAGAATATCACGACAAGTATTTCATAGGCAGGTCTTCTAAGGAGCACAATTTCTGCCTGAAATGAAAGGAAGCCATAATTACGGTGTAATATCCAGGGGACAGGATGTCGGTCACCGAGACATTGTAGAATATCTCGACAAGAAATTCATAGGCAGTTCTTCTAAGGAGCACAGTCTTCTGTCTGAACGAAAGGGAGACATAATTACGGTGTAATATCCAGGTGACAGGATGTCGGTCACCGAGAGATTGGAGAATATCTCAACGAGTATTTCAGAGGCAGTGCTTCTATGGAGCACTGTCTTTTGTCTGAAATGAAAGGAACCCATAATTACGGTGTAATATCCAGGTGACAGGATGTCGGTCACCGAGAGATTGGAGAATATCTCGAAATGTATTTCATAGGCAGTTCTTCTAAGGAGCCCACCCTTCTGTCTGAAATGAATGGGAGCCATAATTATGGTGTAATTTCCAGGTGACAGGATGTCGGTCACCGAGAGATTGGAGAATATTTCGACAAGCATTTCATAAGCAGCTCTTCTAAGGAGCACAGTCTTCTGTCTGAAATGAAAGGAAGCCATGATTATGGTGTAATAAGCAGGTGACAGGATGTCGGTCACCGAGAGATTGGGGAATATATCGGCAAGTATTCCATAGGCAGTTCATCTAAGGAGCACAGTTTTCTGTCTGAAATGAAAGGAAGCCATAATTACGGTGTATTAGGCAGGTGACAGGATGTCGGTCACCGAGAGATTGGGGAATATCTCGGCAAGTATTCCATAGGCAGTTCATCTAAGGAGCACAGTCTTCTGTCTGAAATGAAAGGAAGCCATAATTACGGTGTAATATCCAGGTGACAGGATGTCGGTCACCGAGAGATTGGAGAATATCTCGACATGTATTTCATAGGCAGTTCTTCTAAGGAGCACCGTCTCCTCTCTGATATGAAAGGAAGCCATAATTACGGTGTAATATCCAGGTGACAGGATGTCCGTCACCGAGAGATTAGAGAATATCTCGACAAGTATTTCATAGGCAGCTTTTCCAAGGAGAACAGTCTTCTGTCTGAAATGAAAGGAAGCCATAATTACGGTGTAATATCCAGGTGACAGGATGTCGGTCACCGAGTTGATAGGAGAATATCTCGACCAGTATTTCATAGGCTGCTCTTCCAAGGAGAACAGTCTTCTGTCTGAACGAAACGAAGACATAATTACGGTGTAATATCCACGTGACAGGACGTCTGTCACCGAGAGATTGGAGAATATCTCGACAAGTATTTCATAGGCTGCTCTTCTAAGGAACACAGTCGTCTGTCAGAAATGGAAGTATCCCATAATTACGGTGTAATATTCAGGTGACAGGATGTCGGTCACTGAGAGATTGGAGAATATCTCAACGAGGATTTCAGAGGCATTGCTTCTGTGGAGCACAGTCTTTTATCTGAAATGAAAGGTACCCATAATTACGGTGTAATATCCAGGTGACAGGATGTCGGTCACCGAGAGATTGGAAAATATCTCGACAAGTATTTCATAGGCAGTTCTTCTAAGGAGCGCACTCTTCTGTCTGAAATGAATGGAAGCCATAATTACGGTGTAATTTCCAGGTGACTGGATGTCGATCACCGAGAGATTGGAGAATATCTCGACATGTATTTCATAGGTAGCTCTTCTAAGGAGCTCTGTCTTCTGTATGAAATGAAGGGAAGTCATAATTTCGGTGTAATATCCATGTGACAGGATGTTGGTCCCCGAGAGATTGGAGAATATCTGGACCAGCATTTCATAGGCAGCTCTTCTAAGGAGCACAGTCTTTTGCCTGAAATGAAAGGAAGCCATATTTACGGTGTAATATCCAGGTGACAGAATGTCGGTCACTGAGAGATTGGAGAATATCTCGACAAGTATTTCAGAGGCAGCTCTTCTAAGGAGCACAGTCTTCTGTCTGAAATGAAAGGAAGCCATAATTACGGTTTAATAAGTAGGTGACCGGATGTCGGTCACTGAGAGATTGGAGAATATCTCAACAAGTATTTCATAGGCAGTTCTTCTAAGAAGCACAGTCTTCTTTCAGAAATGAAAGGAAGCCAAAATTTCGGTGTAATATCTTTGTAACAGGATGTCGGTCACCGAGAGATTGGAGAATATCTCGACAAGTAATTCATAGGCAGTTCTTCTAAGTAGCACAGTCTTCTGTCTGAACGAAAGGGAGACATAATTACGGTGTTATATCCAGGTGACAGGATGTCGGTCACCGAGAGATTGGAGAATATTTCGACAAGTATTTCATAGGCAGTTCTTCTAAGGAGCCCACCCTTCTGTTTGAAATTAATGGAAGCCATAATTACGGTGTAATTTCCAGGTGACAGGATGTCGGTCCCCGAGAGATTGGAGAATATCTCAACGAGTATTTCAGAGGCAGTGCTACTATGGAGCACCGTCTTTTGTCTGAAATGAAAGGAACCCATAATTACGGTGTAATATCCAGGTGACAGGATGTCTGTCACCGAGAGATTGGAGAATATCTCAACGAGTATTTCAGAGGCAGTGCTTCTATGGAGCACAGTCTTTTGTCTGAAATGAAAGGAACCCATGATTTCGGTGTAATATCAAGGTGACAGGATGTCGGTCACCGAGAGATTGGAGAATATCTCGACAAGTAATTCATAGGCAGTTCTTCTAAGGAGCACAGTCTTCTGTCTGAATGAAAGGAAGACATAATTACGGTGTAATATCCAGGTGTCAGGACGTCTGTCACCGAGAGATTGGAGAATATCTCGACAAGTATTTCATAGGCAGCTCTTCTAAGGAGCACAGTCTTCGCTGCGAAATGAAAGGTAGCCATAATTACGGTGTAATATGCAGGTGACAGGATGTCGGTCACTGAGAGATTAGAGAATATCACGACAAGTATTTCATAGGCAGGTCTTCTAAGGAGCACAATTTCTGCCTGAAATGAAAGGAAGCCATAATTACGGTGTAATATCCAGGGGACAGGATGTCGGTCACCGAGACATTGTAGAATATCTCGACAAGAAATTCATAGGCAGTTCTTCTAAGGAGCACAGTCTTCTGTCTGAACGAAAGGGAGACATAATTACGGTGTAATATCCAGGTGACGGGATGTCGGTCACCGAGAGATTGGAGAATATTTCGACGAGTATTTCATAGGCAGTTCTTCTAAGGAGCCCACCCTTCTGTTTGAAATGAATGGAAGCCATAATTACGGTGTAATTTCCAGGTGACAGGATGTCGGTCACCGAGAGATTGGAGAATATCTCAACGAGTATTTCAGAGGCAGTGCTTCCATGGAGCACAGTCTTTTGTCTGAAATGAAAGGAACCCATAATTACGGTGTAATATCCAGGTGACAAGATGTCGGTCACCGAGAGATTGGAGAATATCTCAACGAGTATTTCAGAGGCAGTGCTTCTATGGAGCACAGTGTTTTGTCTGAAATGAAAGGAACCCATAATTTCAGTGTAATATCCAGGTGACAGGATGTCGGTCACCGAGAGATTGGAGAATATCTCGACAAGTATTTCATAGGCTGCTCTTCTAAGGAACACAGTCGTCTGTCAGAAATGGAAGTAACCCATAATTACGGTGTAATATTCAGGTGACAGGATGTCGGTCACTGAGAGATTGGAGAATATCTCAACGAGGATTTCAGAGGCATTGCTTCTGTGGAGCACAGTCTTTTATCTGAAATGAAAGGTACCCATAATTACGGTGTAATATCCAGGTGACAGGATGTCGGTCACCGAGAGATTGGAAAATATCTCGACAAGTATTTCATAGGCAGTTCTTCTAAGGAGCGCACTCTTCTGTCTGAAATGAATGGAAGCCATAATTACGGTGTAATTTCCAGGTGACTGGATGTCGATCACCGAGAGATTGGAGAATATCTCGACATGTATTTCATAGGTAGCTCTTCTAAGGAGCTCTGTCTTCTGTATGAAATGAAAGGAAGTCATAATTACGGTGTAGTATCCATGTGACAGGATGTCGGTCCCCGAGAGATTGGAGAATATCTGGACCAGCATTTCATAGGCAGCTCTTCTAAGGAGCACAGTCTTTTGCCTTAAATGAAAGGAAGCCATATTTACGGTGTAATATCCAGGTGACAGAATGTCGGTCACTGACAGATTGGAGAATATCTCGACAAGTAGTTCAGAGGCAGCTCTTCTAAGGAGCACAGCCTTCTGTCTGAAATGAAAGGAAGCCATAATTACGGTTTAATAAGTAGGTGACAGGATGTCGGTCACTGTGAGATTGGAGAATATCTCAACAAGTATTTCATAGGCAGTTCTTCTAAGAAGCACAGTCTTCTTTCAGAAATGAAAGGAAGCCAAAATTTCGGTGTAATATCCTTGTAACAGGATGTCGGTCACCGAGAGATTGGAGAATATCTCGACAAGAAATTCATAGGCAGTTCTTCTAAGGAGCACAGTCTTCTGTCTGAACGAAAGGGAGACATAATTATGGTGTTATATCCAGGTGACAGGATGTCGGTCACCGAGAGATTGGAGAATATTTCGACAAGTATTTCATAGGCAGTTCTTCTAAGGAGCCCACCCTTCTGTTTGAAATTAATGGAAGCCATAATTACGGTGTAATTTCCAGGTGACAGGATGTCGGTCACCGAGAGATTGGAGAATATCTCAACGAGTATTTCAGAGGCAGTGCTACTATGGAGCACAGTCTTTTGTCTGAAATGAAAGGAACCCATAATTACGGTGTAATATCCAGGTGACAGGATGTCGGTCACCGAGAGATTGGAGAATATCTCAACGAGTATTTCAGAGGCAGTGCTTCTATGGAGCACAGTCTTTTGTCTGAAATGAAAGGAAACCTTAATTACGGTGTAATATCCAGGTGACAGGATGTCGGGCACCGAGAGATTGGATAATATCTCGACAAGTAATTCATAGGCAGTTCTTCTAAGGAGCACAGTCTTCTGTCTGAACGAAAGGAAGACATAATTACGGTAAAATATCCAGGTGACAGGACGTCTGTCACCGAGAGATTGGAGAATATCTCGACAAATATCTCATAGGCAATTCTTCTAAGTTGCACCGTCTTCTGTCTGAAATGATAGGAAGCCATAATTTCGGTGTAACATCCAGGTGACAGGATGTCAGTCACTGAGAGATTGGAGAATATCTCGACAAGCATTTCATAGGCAGCTCTTCTAAGGAGCACAGTCTTCTGCTCGAAATGAAAGGAAACCTTAATTACGGTGTAATATCCAGGTGACAGGATGTCGGTCACCGAGAGATTGGAGAAAATCTCAACGAGTATTTCAGAGGCAGTGCTTCTATGGAGCACTGTCTTTTGTCTGAAATGAAAGGAACCCATAATTACGGTGTAATATCCAGGTGACAGGATGTCGGTCACCGAGAGATTGGAGAATATCTCGAAATATATTTCATAGGCAGTTCTTCTAAGGAGCCCACCCTTCTGTCTGAAATGAATGGAAGCCATAATTACGGTGTAATTTCCAGGTGACTGGATGTCGATCACCGAGAGATTGGAGAATATCTCGACATGTATTTCATAGGTAGCTCTTCTAAGGAGCTCTGTCTTCTGTATGAAATGAAAGGAAGTAATAATTACGGTGTAATATCCATGTGACAGGATGTTGGACCCCGAGAGATTGGAGAATATCTGGACCAGCATTTCATAGGCAGCTCTTCTAAGGAGCACAGTCTTTTGCCTGAAATGAAAGGAAGCCACATTTACGGTGTAATATCCAGGTGACAGAATGTCGGTCACTGAGAGATTGGAGAATATCTCGACAAGTATTTCAGAGGCAGCTCTTCTAAGGAGCACAGTCTTCTGTCTGAAATGAAAGGAAGCCATAATTACGGTTTAATAAGTAGGTGACCGGATGTCGGTCACTGAGAGATAGGAGAATATCTCAACAAGTATTTCATAGGCAGTTCTTCTAAGAAGCACAGTCTTCTTTCAGAAATGAAAGGAAGCCAAAATTTCGGTGTAATATCCTTGTAACAGGATGTCGGTCACCGAGAGATTGGAGAATATCTCGACAAGTAATTCATAGGCAGTTCTTCTAAGTAGCACAGTCTTCTGTCTGAACGAAAGGGAGACATAATTACGGTGTTATATCCAGGTGACAGGATGTCGGTCACCGAGAGATTGGAGAATATTTCGACAAGTATTTCATAGGCAGTTCTTCTAAGGAGCCCACCCTTCTGTTTGAAATTAATGGAAGCCATAATTACGGTGTAATTTCCAGGTGACAGGATGTCGGTCACCGAGAGATTGGAGAATATCTCAACGAGTATTTCAGAGGCAGTGCTACTATGGAGCACCGTCTTTTGTCTGAAACGAAAGGAACCCATAATTACGGTGTAATATCCAGGTGACAGGATGTCGGTCACCGAGAGATTGGAGAATATCTCAACGAGTATTTCAGAGGCAGTGCTTCTATGGAGCACAGTCTTTTGTCTGAAATGAAAGGAACCCATAATTTCGGTGTAATATCAAGGTGACAGGATGTCGGTCACCGAGAGATTGGAGTATATCTCGACAAGTAATTCATAGGCAGTTCTTCTAAGGAGCACAGTCTTCTGTCTGAATGAATGTAAGACATAATTACGGTGTAATATCCAGGTGACAGGACGTCTGTCACCGAGAGATTGGAGAATATCTCGACAAATATCTCATAGGCAATTCTTCTAAGTAGCACCGTCTTCTGTCTGAAATGATAGGAAGCCATAATTTCGGTGTAACATCCAGGTGACAGGATGTCATTCACTGAGAGATTGGAGAATATCTCGACAAGCATTTCATAGGCAGCTCTTCTAAGGAGCACAGTCTTCTGCTCGAAATGAAAGGAAACCTTAATTACGGTGTAATATCCAGGTGACAGGATGTCGGTCACCGAGAGATTGGAGAATATCTCAACGAGTATTTCAGAGGCAGTGCTTCTATGGAGCACTGTCTTTTGTCTGAAATGAAAGGAACCCATAATTACGGTGTAATATCCAGGTGACAGGATGTCGGTCACCGAGAGATTGGAGAATATCTCGAAATGTATTTCATAGGCAGTTCTTCTAAGGAGCCCACCCTTCTGTCTGAAATGAATGGAAGCCATAATTATGGTGTAATTTCCAGGTGACAGGATGTCGGTCACCGAGAGATTGGAGAATATCTCGACAAGCATTTCATAAGCAGCTCTTCTAAGGAGCACAGTCTTCTGTCTGAAATGAAAGGAAGCCATGATTACGGTGTAATAAGCAGGTGACAGGATGTCGGTCACCGAGAGATTGGGGAATATCTCGGCAAGTATTCCATAGGCAGTTCATCTAAGGAGCACAGTTTTCTGTCTGAAATGAAAGGAAGCCATAATTACGGTGTATTAAGCAGGTGACAGGATGTCGGTCACCGAGAGATTGGGGAATATCTCGGCAAGTATTCCATAGGCAGTTCATCTAAGGAGCACAGTCTTCTGTCTGAAATAAAAGGAAGCCATAATTACGGTGTAATATCCAGGTGACAGGATGTCGGTCACCGAGAGATTGGAGAATATCTCGACATGTATTTCATAGGCAGTTCTTCGAAGGAGCACCGTCTCCTCTCTGATATGGAAGGAAGCCATAATTACGGTGTAATATCCAGGTGACAGGATGTCCGTCACCGAGAGATTAGAGAATATCTCGACAAGTATTTCATAGGCAGCTCTTCCAAGGAGAACAGTCTTCTGTCTGAAATGAAAGGAAGCCATAATTACGGTGTAATATCCAGGCGACAGGATGTCGGTCACCGAGTTGATTGGAGAATATCTCGACCAGTATTTCATAGGCTGCTCTTCCAAGGAGAACAGTCTTCTGTCTGAACGAAACGAAGACATAATTACGGTGTAATATCCACGTGACAGGACGTCTGTAACCGAGAGATTGGAGAATATCTCGACTAGTATTTCATAGGCAGCTATTCTAAGGAGCACTGTCTTCTGCCTGAAATGAAAGGAGGCCATAATTACGGTGTAATATTCAAGTGACAGGATGTCGGTCGCCGAGAGATTGGGGATTATCTCGACTAGTAATTCATAGGCAGTTCTTCTAAGGGACAATTTCTTCTTTCTGAAATTAAAGGAAGCCATAATTACGGTGTAATATCCAGGTGACAGGATGCCGGTCACCGAGATATTGGAGAATATCTCGACAAGCATTTCATAGGCAGCTCTTCTATGGAGCACAGTCCTCTGCCTGAATTGAAAGGAAGCCACAATTACGGTGTATTATACAGGTGACAGGATGTCGGTCACCGAGAGATTGGATAATATCTCGACAAGTAATTCATAGGCAGTACTTCTAAGGAGCACAGTCTTCTGTCTGAACGAAAGGAAGACATAATTACGTTGTAATATTCAGGTGACAGGACGTCTGTCACCGAGAGATTGGAGAATATCTCGACAAATATCTCATAGGCAATTCTTCTAAGTTGCACCGTCTTCTGTCTGAAATGATAGGAAGCCATAATTTCGGTGTAACATCCAGGTGACAGGATGTCAGTCACTGAGAGATTGGAGATTATCTCGACAAGCATTTCATAGGCAGCTCTTCTAAGGAGCACAGTCTTCTGCTCGAAATGAAAGGAAACCTTAATTACGGTGTAATATCCAGGTGACAGGATGTCGGTCACCGAGAGATTGGAGAATATCTCAACGAGTATTTCAGAGGCAGTGCTTCTATGGAGCACTGTCTTTTGTCTGAAATGAAAGGAACCCATAATTACGGTGTAATATCCAGGTGACAGGATATCGGTCACCGAGAGATTGGAGAATATCTCGAAATATATTTCATAGGCAGTTCTTCTAAGGAGCCCACCCTTCTGTCTGTAATGAATGGATGCCATAATTATGGTGTAATTTCCAGGTGACAGGATGTCGGTCACCGAGAGATTGGAGTATATTTCGACAAGCATTTCATAAGCAGCTCTTTAAAGGAGCACAGTCTTCTGTCTGAAATGAAAGGAAGCCATAATTACGGTTTAATAAGTAGGTGACCGGATGTCGGTCACTGAGAGATAGGAGAATATCTCAACAAGTATTTCATAGGCAGTTCTTCTAAGAAGCATAGTCTTCTTTCAGAAATGAAAGGAAGCCAAAATTTCGGTGTAATATCCTTGTAACAGGATGTCGGTCACCGAGAGATTGGAGAATATCTCGACAAGTAATTCATAGGCAGTTCTTCTAAGTAGCACAGTCTTCTGTCTGAACGAAAGGGAGACATAATTACGGTGTTATATCCAGGTGACAGGATGTCGGTCACCGAGAGATTGGAGAATATTTCGACAAGTATTTCATAGGCAGTTCTTCTAAGGAGCCCACCCTTCTGTTTGAAATTAATGGAAGCCATAATTACGGTGTAATTTCCAGGTGACAGGATGTCGGTCACCGAGAGATTGGAGAATATCTCAACGAGTATTTCAGAGGCAGTGCTACTATGGAGCACCGTCTTTTGTCTGAAACGAAAGGAACCCATAATTACGGTGTAATATCCAGGTGACAGGATGTCGGTCACCGAGAGATTGGAGAATATCTCAACGAGTATTTCAGAGGCAGTGCTTCTATGGAGCACAGTCTTTTGTCTGAAATGAAAGGAACCCATAATTTCGGTGTAATATCAAGGTGACAGGATGTCGGTCACCGAGAGATTGGAGTATATCTCGACAAGTAATTCATAGGCAGTTCTTCTAAGGAGCACAGTCTTCTGTCTGAATGAATGTAAGACATAATTACGGTGTAATATCCAGGTGACAGGACGTCTGTCACCGAGAGATTGGAGAATATCTCGACAAATATCTCATAGGCAATTCTTCTAAGTAGCACCGTCTTCTGTCTGAAATGATAGGAAGCCATAATTTCGGTGTAACATCCAGGTGACAGGATGTCAGTCACTGAGAGATTGGAGAATATCTCGACAAGCATTTCATAGGCAGCTCTTCTAAGGAGCACAGTCTTCTGCTCGAAATGAAAGGAAACCTTAATTACGGTGTAATATCCAGGTGACAGGATGTCGGTCACCGAGAGATTGGAGAATATCTCAACGAGTATTTCAGAGGCAGTGCTTCTATGGAGCACTGTCTTTTGTCTGAAATGAAAGGAACCCATAATTACGGTGTAATATCCAGGTGACAGGATGTCGGTCACCGAGAGATTGGAGAATATCTCGAAATGTATTTCATAGGCAGTTCTTCTAAGGAGCCCACCCTTCTATCTGAAATGAATGGAAGCCATAATTATGGTGTAATTTCCAGGTGACAGGATGTCGGTCACCGAGAGATTGGAGAATATCTCGACAAGCATTTCATAAGCAGCTCTTCTAAGGAGCACAGTCTTCTGTCTGAAATGAAAGGAAGCCATGATTACGGTGTAATAAGCAGGTGACAGGATGTCGGTCACCGAGAGATTGGGGAATATCTCGGCAAGTATTCCATAGGCAGTTCATCTAAGGAGCACAGTTTTCTGTCTGAAATGAAAGGAAGTTATAATTACGGTGTATTAAGCAGGTGACAGGATGTCGGTCACCGAGAGATTGGGGAATATCTCGGCAAGTATTCCATAGGCAGTTCATCTAAGGAGCACAGTCTTCTGTCTGAAATAAAAGGAAGCCATAATTACGGTGTAATATCCAGGTGACAGGATGTCGGTCACCGAGAGATTGGAGAATATCTCGACATGTATTTCATAGGCAGTTCTTCGAAGGAGCACCGTCTCCTCTCTGATATGGAAGGAAGCCATAATTACGGTGTAATATCCAGGTGACAGGATGTCCGTCACCGAGAGATTAGAGAATATCTCGACAAGTATTTCATAGGCAGCTCTTCCAAGGAGAACAGTCTTCTGTCTGAAATGAAAGGAAGCCATAATTACGGTGTAATATCCAGGCGACAGGATGTCGGTCACCGAGTTGATTGGAGAATATCTTGACCAGTATTTCATAGGCTGCTCTTCCAAGGAGAACAGTCTTCTGTCTGAACGAAACGAAGACATAATTACGGTGTAATATCCACGTGACAGGACGTCTGTCACCGAGAGATTGGAGAATATCTCGACTAGTATTTCATAGGCAGCTATTCTAAGGAGCACTGTCTTCTGCCTGAAATGAAAGGAGGCCATAATTACGGTGTAATATTCAAGTGGCAGGATGTCGGTCGCCGAGAGATTGGGGATTATCTCGACTAGTAATTCATAGGCAGTTCTTCTAAGGGACAATTTCTTCTTTCTGAAATTAAAGGAAGCCATAATTACGGTGTAATATCCAGGTGACAGGATGCCGGTCACCGAGATATTGGAGAATATCTCGACAAGCATTTCATAGGCAGCTGTTCTATGGAGCACAGTCCTCTGCCTGAATTGAAAGGAAGCCACAATTACGGTGTATTATACAGGTGACAGGATGTCGGTCACCGAGAGATTGGATAATATCTCGACAAGTAATTCATAGGCAGTTCTTCTAAGGAGCACAGTCTTCTGTCTGAACGAAAGGAAGACATAATTACGGTGTAATATTCAGGTGACAGGACGTCTGTCACCGAGAGATTGGAGAATATCTCGACAAATATCTCATAGGCAATTCTTCTAAGTTGCACCGTCTTCTGTCTGAAATGATAGGAAGCCATAATTTCGGTGTAACATCCAGGTGACAGGATGTCAGTCACTGAGAGATTGGAGATTATCTCGACAAGCATTTCATAGGCAGCTCTTCTAAGGAGCACAGTCTTCTGCTCGAAATGAAAGGAAACCTTAATTACGGTGTAATATCCAGGTGACAGGATGTCGGTCACCGAGAGATTGGAGAATATCTCAACGAGTATTTCAGAGGCAGTGCTTCTATGGAGCACTGTCTTTTGTCTGAAATGAAAGGAACCCATAATTACGGTGTAATATCCAGGTGACAGGATGTCGGTCACCGAGAGATTGGAGAATATCTCGAAATATATTTCATAGGCAGTTCTTCTAAGGAGCCCACCCTTCTGTCTGTAATGAATGGATGCCATAATTATGGTGTAATTTCCAGGTGACAGGATGTCGGTCACCGAGAGATTGGAGTATATTTCGACAAGCATTTCATAAGCAGCTCTTTAAAGGAGCACAGTCTTCTGTCTGAAATGAAAGGAAGCCATGATTACGGTGTAATAAGCAGGTGACAGGATGTTGGTCACCGAGAGATTGGGGAATATCTCGGCAAGTTTTCCATAGGCAGTTCATCTAAGGAGCACAGTCTTCTGTCTGAAATGAAAGGAAGCCATAATTACGGTGTAGTATCCAGGTGACAGGATGTCGGTCACCGAGAGATTGGAGAATATCTCGACATGTATTTCATAGGTAGTTCTTCTAAGGAGCACCGTCTCCTCTCTGATATGAAAGGAAGCCATAATTACGGTGTAATATCCAGGTGACAGGATGTCCGTCACCGAGAGATTAGAGAATATCTCGACAAGTATTTCATAGGCAGCTCTTCCAAGGAGAACAGTCTTCTGTCTGAATTGAAAGGAAGCCATAATTACGGTGTAATATCCAGGTGACAGGATGTCGGTCACCGAGTTGATTGGAGAATATCTCGACCAGTATTTCATAGGCTGCTCTTCCAAGGAGAACAGTCTTCTGTCTGAACGAAACGAAGACATAATTACGGTGTAATATCCACGTGACAGGACGTCTGTCACCGAGAGATTGGAGAATATCTCGACAAGTATTTCATAGGCTGCTCTTCTAAGGTACACAGTCGTCTGTCAGAAATGGAAGTAACCCATAATTACGGTGTAATATTCAGGTGACAGGATGTCGGTCACTGAGAGATAGGAGAATATCTCAACGAGGATTTCCGAGGCATTGCTTCTGTGGAGCACAGTCTTTTATCTGAAATGAAAGGTACCCATAATTACGGTGTAATGTCCAGGTGACAGGATGTCGGTCACCGAGATATTGGAAAATATCTCGACAAGTATTTCATAGCCAGTTCTTCTAAGGAGCGCACTCTTCTGTCTGAAATGAATGGAAGCCATAATTACGGTGTAATTTCCAGGTGACTGGATGTCGATCACCGAGAGATTGGAGAATATCTCGACATGTATTTCATAGGTAGCTCTTCTAAGGATCTCTGTCTTCTGTATGAAATGAAAGGAAGTCATAATTACGGTGTAATATCCATGTGACAGGATGTTGGTCCCCGAGAGATTGGAGAATATCTGGACCAGCATTTCATAGGCAGCTCTTCTAAGGAGCACAGTCTTTTGCCTGAAATGAAAGGAAGCCATATTTACGGTGTAATATCCAGGTGACAGAATGTCGGTCACTGAGAGATTGGAGAATATCTCGACAAGTATTTCAGAGGCAGCTCTTCTAAGGAGCACAGTCTTCTGTCTGAAATGAAAGGAAGCCATTATTACGGTTTAATAAGTAGGTGACCGGATGTCGGTCACTGAGAGATTGGAGAATATCTCAACAAGTATTTCATAGGCAGTTCTTCTAAGAAGCACAGTCTTCTTTCAGAAATGAAAGGAAGCCAAAATTTCGGTGTAATATCCTTGTAACAGGATGTCGGTCACCGAGAGATTGGAGAATATCTCGACAAGTAATTCATAGGCAGTTCTTCTAAGTAGCACAGTCTTCTGTCTGAACGAAAGGGAGACATAATTACAGTGTTATATCCAGGTGACAGGATGTCGGTCACCGAGAGATTGGAGAATATTTCGACAAGTATTTCATAGGCAGTTCTTCTAAGGAGCCCACCCTTCTGTTTGAAATTAATGGAAGCCATAATTACGGTGTAATTTCCAGGTGACAGGATGTCGGTCACCGAGGGATTGGAGAATATCTCAACGAGTATTTCAGAGGCAGTGCTACTATGGAGCACCGTCTTTTGTCTGAAATGAAAGGAACCCATAATTACGGTGTATTATCCAGGTGACAGGATGTCGGTCACCGAGAGATTGGAGAATATCTCAACGAGTATTTCAGAGGCAGTGCTTCTATGGAGCACAGTCTTTTGTCTGAAATGAAAGGAACCCATAATTTCGGTGTAATATCAAGGTGACAGGATGTCGGTCACCGAGAGATTGGAGAATATCTCGACAAGTAATTCATAGGCAGTTCTTCTAAGGAGCACAGTCTTCTGTCTGAATGAAAGTAAGACATAATTACGGTGTAATATCCAGGTGTCAGGACGTCTGTCACCGAGAGATTGGAGAATATCTCGACAAGTATTTCATAGGCAGCTCTTCTAAGGAGCACAGTCTTCGCTGCGAAATGAAAGGTAGCCATAATTACGGTGTATTATGCATGTGACAGGATGTCGGTCACTGAGAGATTAGAGAATATCACGACAAGTATTTCATAGGCAGGTCTTCTAAGGAGCACAATTTCTGCCTGAAATGAAAGGAAGCCATAATTACGGTGTAATATCCAGGGGACAGGATGTCGGTCACTGAGACATTGTAGAATATCTCGACAAGTAATTCATAGGCAGTTCTTCTAAGGAGCACAGTCTTCTGTCTGAACGAAAGGAAGACATAATTACGGTGTAATATCCAGGTGACAGGACGTCTGTCACCGAGAGATTGGAGAATATCTCGACAAATATCTCATAGGCAATTCTTCTAAGTTGGTCCGTCTTCTGTCTGAAATGATAGGAAGCCATAATTTCGGTGTAACATCCAGATGACAGGATGTAAGTCACTGAGAGATTGGAGAATATCTCGACAAGCATTTCATAGGCAGCTCTTCTAAGGAGCACAGTCTTCTGCTCGAAATGAAAGGAAACCTTAATTACGGTGTAATATCCAGGTGACAGGATGTCGGTCACCGAGAGATTGGAGTATATCTCAACGAGTATTTCAGAGGCAGTGCTTCTATGGAGCACTGTCTTTTGTCTGAAATGAAAGGAACCCATAATTACGGTGTAATATCCAGGTGACAGGATGTCGGTCACCGAGAGATTGGAGAATATCTCGAAATGTATTTCATAGGCAGTTCTTCTAAGGAGCCCACCCTTCTGTCTGAAATGAATGGGAGCCATAATTATGGTGTAATTTCCAGGTGACAGGATGTCGGTCACCGAGAGATTTTAGAATATCTCGACATGTATTTCATAGGCAGTTCTTCTAAGGAGCACCGTCTCCTCTCTGATATGAAAGGAAGCCATAATTACGGTGTAATATCCAGGTGACAGGATGTCCGTCACCGAGAGATTAGAGAATATCTCGACAAGTATTTCATAGGCAGCTCTTCCAAGGAGAACAGTCTTCTGTCTGAAATGAAAGGAAGCCATAATTACGGTGTAATATCCAGGTGACAGGATGTCGGTCACCGAGTTGATAGGAGAATATCTCGACCAGTATTTCATAGGCTGCTCTTCCAAGGAGAACAGTCTTCTGTCTGAACGAAACGAAGACATAATTACGGTGTAATATCCACGTGACAGGACGTCTGTCACCGAGAGATTGGAGAATATTTCGACAAGTATTTCATAGGCAGTTCTTCTAAGGAGCCCACCCTTCTGTTTGAAATTAATGGAAGCCATAATTACGGTGTAATTTCCAGGTGACACGATGTCGGTCCCCGAGAGATTGGAGAATATCTCAACGAGTATTTCAGAGGCAGTGCTACTATGGAGCACCGTCTTTTGTCTGAAATGAAAGGAACCCATAATTACGGTGTAATATCCAGGTGACAGGATGTCTGTCACCGAGAGATTGGAAAATATATCGACAAGTATTTCATAGGCAGTTCTTCTAAGGAGCGCCCTCTTCTGTCTGAAATGAATGGAAGCCATAATTACGGTGTAATTTCCAGGTGACTGGATGTCGATCACCGAGAGATTGGAGAATATCTCGACATGTATTTCATAGGTAGCTCTTCTAAGGAGCTCTGTCTTCTGTATGAAATGAAGGGAAGTCATAATTTCGGTGTAATATCCATGTGACAGGATGTTGGTCCCCGAGAGATTGGAGAATATCTGGACCAGCATTTCATAGGCAGCTCTTCTAAGGAGCACAGTCTTTTGCCTGAAATGAAAGGAAGCCATATTTACGGTGTAATATCCAGGTGACAGAATGTCGGTCACTGAGAGATTGGAGAATATCTCGACAAGTATTTCAGAGGCAGCTCTTCTAAGGAGCACAGTCTTCTGTCTGAAATGAAAGGAAGCCATAATTACGGTTTAATAAGTAGGTGACCGGATGTCGGTCACTGAGAGATTGGAGAATATCTCAACAAGTATTTCATAGGCAGTTCTTCTAAGAAGCACAGTCTTCTTTCAGAAATGAAAGGAAGCCAAAATTTCGGTGTAATATCTTTGTAACAGGATGTCGGTCACCGAGAGATTGGAGAATATCTCGACAAGTAATTCATAGGCAGTTCTTCTAAGTAGCACAGTCTTCTGTCTGAACGAAAGGGAGACATAATTACGGTGTTATATCCAGGTGACAGGATGTCGGTCACCGAGAGATTGGAGAATATTTCGACAAGTATTTCATAGGCAGTTCTTCTAAGGAGCCCACCCTTCTGTTTGAAATTAATGGAAGCCATAATTACGGTGTAATTTCCAGGTGACAGGATGTCGGTCCCCGAGAGATTGGAGAATATCTCAACGAGTATTTCAGAGGCAGTGCTACTATGGAGCACCGTCTTTTGTCTGAAATGAAAGGAACCCATAATTACGGTGTAATATCCAGGGGACAGGATGTCGGTCACCGAGACATTGTAGAATATCTCGACAAGAAATTCATAGGCAGTTCTTCTAAGGAGCACAGTCTTCTGTCTGAACGAAAGGGAGACATAATTACGGTGTAATATCCAGGTGACGGGATGTCGGTCACCGAGAGATTGGAGAATATTTCGACGAGTATTTCATAGGCAGTTCTTCTAAGGAGCCCACCCTTCTGTTTGAAATGAATGGAAGCCATAATTACGGTGTAATTTCCAGGTGACAGGATGTCGGTCACCGAGAGATTGGAGAATATCTCAACGAGTATCTCAGAGGCAGTGCTTCCATGGAGCACAGTCTTTTGTCTGAAATGAAAGGAACCCATAATTACGGTGTAATATCCAGGTGACAAGATGTCGGTCACCGAGAGATTGGAGAATATCTCAACGAGTATTTCAGAGGCAGTGCTTCTATGGAGCACAGTGTTTTGTCTGAAATGAAAGGAACCCATAATTTCAGTGTAATATCCAGGTGACAGGATGTCGGTCACCGAGAGATTGGAGAATATCTCGACAAGTATTTCATAGGCTGCTCTTCTAAGGAACACAGTCGTCTGTCAGAAATGGAAGTAACCCATAATTACGGTGTAATATTCAGGTGACAGGATGTCGGTCACTGAGAGATTGGAGAATATCTCAACGAGGATTTCAGAGGCATTGCTTCTGTGGAGCACAGTCTTTTATCTGAAATGAAAGGTACCCATAATTACGGTGTAATATCCAGGTGACAGGATGTCGGTCACCGAGAGATTGGAAAATATCTCGACAAGTATTTCATAGGCAGTTCTTCTAAGGAGCGCACTCTTCTGTCTGAAATGAATGGAAGCCATAATTACGGTGTAATTTCCAGGTGACTGGATGTCGATCACCGAGAGATTGGAGAATATCTCGACATGTATTTCATAGGTAGCTCTTCTAAGGAGCTCTGTCTTCTGTATGAAATGAAAGGAAGTCATAATTACGGTGTAGTATCCATGTGACAGGATGTCGGTCCCCGAGAGATTGGAGAATATCTGGACCAGCATTTCATAGGCAGCTCTTCTAAGGAGCACAGTCTTTTGCCTGAAATGAAAGGAAGCCATATTTACGGTGTAATATCCAGGTGACAGAATGTCGGTCACTGAGAGATTGGAGAATATCTCGACAAGTAGTTCAGAGGCAGCTCTTCTAAGGAGCACAGCCTTCTGTCTGAAATGAAAGGAAGCCATAATTACGGTTTAATAAGTAGGTGACAGGATGTCGGTCACTGAGAGATTGGAGAATATCTCAACAAGTATTTCATAGGCAGTTCTTCTAAGAAGCACAGTCTTCTTTCAGAAATGAAAGGAAGCCAACATTTCGGTGTAATATCCTTGTAACAGGATGTCGGTCACCGAGAGATTGGAGAATATCTCGACAAGAAATTCATAGGCAGTTCTTCTAAGGAGCACAGTCTTCTGTCTGAACGAAAGGGAGACATAATTATGGTGTTATATCCAGGTGACAGGATGTCGGTCACCGAGAGATTGGAGAATATTTCGACAAGTATTTCATAGGCAGTTCTTCTAAGGAGCCCACCCTTCTGTTGGAAATTAATGGAAGCCATAATTACGGTGTAATTTCCAGGTGACAGGATGTCGGTCACCGAGAGATTGGAGAATATCTCAACGAGTATTTCAGAGGCAGTGCTACTATGGAGCACAGTCTTTTGTCTGAAATGAAAGGAACCCATAATTACGGTGTAATATCCAGGTGACAGGATGTCGGTCACCGAGAGATTGGAGAATATCTCAACGAGTATTTCAGAGGCAGTGCTTCTATGGAGCACAGTCTTTTGTCTGAAATGAAAGGAAACCTTAATTACGGTGTAATATCCAGGTGACAGGATGTCGGGCACCGAGAGATTGGATAATATCTCGACAAGTAATTCATAGGCAGTTCTTCTAAGGAGCACAGTCTTCTGTCTGAACGAAAGGAAGACATAATTACGGTAAAATATCCAGGTGACAGGACGTTTGTCACCGAGAGATTGGAGAATATCTCGACAAATATCTCATAGGCAATTCTTCTAAGTTGCACCGTCTTCTGTCTGAAATGATAGGAAGCCATAATTTCGGTGTAACATCCAGGTGACAGGATGTCAGTCACTGAGAGATTGGAGAATATCTCGACAAGCATTTCATAGGCAGCTCTTCTAAGGAGCACAGTCTTCTGCTCGAAATGAAAGGAAACCTTAATTACGGTGTAATATCCAGGTGACAGGATGTCGGTCACCGAGAGATTGGAGAAAATCTCAACGAGTATTTCAGAGGCAGTGCTTCTATGGAGCACTGTCTTTTGTCTGAAATGAAAGGAACCCATAATTACGGTGTAATATCCAGGTGACAGGATGTCGGTCACCGAGAGATTGGAGAATATCTCGAAATATATTTCATAGGCAGTTCTTCTAAGGAGCCCACCCTTCTGTCTGAAATGAATGGAAGCCATAATTACGGTGTAATTTCCAGGTGACTGGATGTCGATCACCGAGAGATTGGAGAATATCTCGACATGTATTTCATAGGTAGCTCTTCTAAGGAGCTCTGTCTTCTGTATGAAATGAAAGGAAGTCATAATTACGGTGTAATATCCATGTGACAGGATGTTGGACCCCGAGAGATTGGAGAATATCTGGACCAGCATTTCATAGGCAGCTCTTCTAAGGAGCACAGTCTTTTGCCTGAAATGAAAGGAAGCCACATTTACGGTGTAATATCCAGGTGACAGAATGTCGGTCACTGAGAGATTGGAGAATATCTCGACAAGTATTTCAGAGGCAGCTCTTCTAAGGAGCACAGTCTTCTGTCTGAAATGAAAGGAAGCCATAATTACGGTTTAATAAGTAGGTGACCGGATGTCGGTCACTGAGAGATAGGAGAATATCTCAACAAGTATTTCATAGGCAGTTCTTCTAAGAAGCACAGTCTTCTTTCAGAAATGAAAGGAAGCCAATATTTCGGTGTAATATCCTTGTAACAGGATGTCGGTCACCGAGAGATTGGAGAATATCTCGACAAGTAATTCATAGGCAGTTCTTCTAAGTAGCACAGTCTTCTGTCTGAACGAAAGGGAGACATAATTACGGTGTTATATCCAGGTGACAGGATGTCGGTCACCGAGAGATTGGAGAATATTTCGACAAGTATTTCATAGGCAGTTCTTCTAAGGAGCCCACCCTTCTGTTTGAAATTAATGGAAGCCATAATTACGGTGTAATTTCCAGGTGACAGGATGTCGGTCACCGAGAGATTGGAGAATATCTCAACGAGTATTTCAGAGGCAGTGCTACTATGGAGCACCGTCTTTTGTCTGAAATGAAAGGAACCCATAATTACGGTGTAATATCCAGGTGACAGGATGTCGGTCACCGAGAGATTGGAGAATATCTCAACGAGTATTTCAGAGGCAGTGCTTCTATGGAGCACAGTCTTTTGTCTGAAATGAAAGGAACCCATAATTTCGGTGTAATATCAAGGTGACAGGATGTCGGTCACCGAGAGATTGGAGAATATCTCGACAAGTAATTCATAGGCAGTTCTTCTAAGGAGCACAGTCTTCTGTCTGAATGAAAGTAAGACATAATTACGGTGTAATATCCAGGTGACAGGACGTCTGTCACCGAGAGATTGGAGAATATCTCGACAAATATCTCATAGGCAATTCTTCTAAGTAGCACCGTCTTCTGTCTGAAATGATAGGAAGCCATAATTTCGGTGTAACATCCAGGTGACAGGATGTCAGTCACTGAGAGATTGGAGAATATCTCGACAAGCATTTCATAGGCAGCTCTTCCAAGGAGAACAGTCTTCTGTCTGAAATGAAAGGAAGCCATAATTTCGGTGTAATATCCAGGCGACAGGATGTCGGTCACCGAGTTGATTGGAGAATATCTCGACCAGTATTTCATAGGCTGCTCTTCCAAGGAGAACAGTCTTCTGTCTGAACGAAACGAAGACATAATTACGGTGTAATATCCACGTGACAGGACGTCTGTCACCGAGAGATTGGAGAATATCTCGACTAGTATTTCATAGGCAGCTATTCTAAGGAGCACTGTCTTCTGCCTGAAATGAAAGGAGGCCATAATTACGGTGTAATATTCAAGTGACAGGATGTCGGTCGCCGAGAGATTGGGGATTATCTCGACTAGTAATTCATAGGCAGTTCTTCTAAGGGACAATTTCTTCTTTCTGAAATTAAAGGAAGCCATAATTACGGTGTAATATCCAGGTGACAGGATGCCGGTCACCGAGATATTGGAGAATATCTCGACAAGCATTTCATAGGCAGCTCTTCTATGGAGCACAGTCCTCTGCCTGAATTGAAAGGAAGCCACAATTACGGTGTATTATACAGGTGACAGGTTGTCGGTCACCGAGAGATTGGAGAATATCTCAACGATTTTTCAGAGGCAGTGCTTCTAAGGAGCACAGTCTTTTGTCCGAAATGAAAGGAAGCCATAATTACGGTCTAATATCCAGGTTACAGGATGTCAGTCACCGAGAGATTGGAAAATATCTCGACAAGTATTTCATAGGCTGCTCTTCTAAGGAACACAGTTTTCTGTCTGAAATGAAAGTAACCCATAATTACGCTGTAATATCCAGGTGACAGTATGTCGGTCACTGAGAGATTGGAGAATATCTCGACAAGTATTTCATAGGTAGCTCTTCTAAGGAGCACAGTCTTCTGTATGAAATGAAAGGAAGCCATAATTACGGTGTAATATCCAGGTGACAGGATGTCGGTCACTGGGAGATTGGAGAATATCTCGACAAGTATTTCCGAGGCAGCTCTTCTAAGGAGCACAGTCTTCTGACTGAAATGAAAGGAAGCCATAATTACGGCGTAATAAGTAGGTGACAGGATGTCGGTCACTGAGAGATTGGAGAATATCTCAACAAGTATTTCATGGGTTGTTCATCTAAGAAGTACAGTCTTCTTTCAGAAATGAAAGGAAGCCAAAATTTCGGTGTAATATCCAGGTGACAGGATGTCGGTCACCGAGAGATTGGAGAATATCTCGACAAGTAATTCATAGGCAGTTCTTCTAGGGAGCACAGTCTTCTGTATGAAATGAAAGGAAGCCATAATTACGGTGTAATATCCAGGTGACAGAATGACGGTCACCGAGAGATTGGAGAATATCTCGACAAGTATTTCATAGGCAGCTGTTCTAAGGAGCACAGTCTTCTGTCTGAAATGAGAGGAAGCCATAATCACGGTGTAATATCCAGGTGACAGGATGTCGGTCACTGGGAGATTGGAGAATATCTCGACAAGTATTTCCGGAGCAGCTCTTCTAAGGAGCACAGTTTTCTGCCTGAAATGAAAGGTATTCATTATTACGGTGTAATATCCATGTGACAGGATGTCATTCACCGAGAGATTGGAGAATGTCTCGACAAGTATTTCAGAGGCAGTTCTTCTAAAGAGCACAGTCTTTTTCTGAAATGAAAGGAAACCATAATAACGGTGTAATATCCAGGTGACAGGATGTCAGTCACCGAGAGATTGGAGAATATCTCGACAAGTATTTCATAGGCAGCTCCTCTAAGGAGCACAGTCTTCTGTGTGAAATGAAAGGAAGCCATAATTACGGTGTAATATCCAGGTGACAGGATGTCGGTCACTGAGAGATTGGAGATTATCTAGACAAGTATTTCATAGGCAGCTCTTCTAAGGAGCACAGTCTTCTGAGTGAAATGAAAGGAAGCCATAATTACGGTGTAATATCCAGGTGACAGAATGCCGGTCACCGAGAGATTGGAGAATATCTCGACAAGTATTTCATAGGCAGCTCTTCTAAGTAGCACAGTTTTCTGCCTGAAATGAAAGGAAGCCATAATTACGGTGTAATATCCAGATGAGAGGATGTCGGTCATCGAGAGGATTGGAGGATATCACGACAAGTACTTTATAGGCAGCTCTTCCAAGGAAAACAGTCTTCTCTCTGAAATGAAAGGAAACCATAATTACGGTGTAAAATCCAGGCGACAGGATGTCGGCCACCGAGAGATTGGAGAATATCTCGACAAATATTTCATAGGCAGTTCTTCTAAGAAGCCCACCCTTCTGTATGAAATGAATGGAAGCCATAATTACGGTGTAATTTCAAGGTGACAGGATGTCGGTCACCGAGAGATTGGAGAATATCTCGACAAGAATTTCATAGGCAGATCTTCTAAGGAGCACATTCTTCTGTCTGAAATGAAAGGAAGCCATGATTACGGTGTAATAAGCAGGTGACAGGATGTCGGTCACCGAGAGACTAGGGAATATCTCGGCAAGTATTTCATAGGCAGTTCTTCTAAGGAGCCCACCTTTCTGTTTGAAATGAATGGAAGCCATAATTACGGTGTAATTTCCAGGTGACAGGATGTCGGTCACCGAGAGATTGGAGAATATCTCGACAAGCATTTCATAGGCAGCTCTTCTAAGGAGCACATTCTTCTGCTTGAAATGAAAGGAAGCCATAATTACGGTGTAATATCCAGGTTACAGGATGTCTGTCACCGAGAGATTGGAGAATATCTCGACAAATATCTCATAGGCAATTCATCTAAGTAGCACCGTCTTCTGTCTGAATTGATAGGAAGCCATAATTTCGGTGTACCATCCAGGTGACAGGATGTCGATCACCGAGAGATTGGAGAATATCTCAACGAGTATTTCAAAGGCAGTGCTTCTATGGAGCACAGTCTTTTGTCTGAAATGAAAGGAACCCATAATTTCGGTGTAATATTCAGGTGACAGGATGTCGGTCACCGAGAGATTGGAGAATATCTCGACAAGTAATTCATAGGCAGTTCTTCTAAGGAGCACAGTCTTCTGTCTGAACGAAAGGAAGACATAATTACGGTGTAATATCCAGGTGACAGGACGTCTGTCACCGAGAGATTGGAGAATATCTCGACAAGTATTTCATTGGCAGTTCTTCTAAGGAGCACAGTCTTCTGTGCGAATTGAAAGGAAGCCATAATTACGGTGTAATATGCAGGTGACAGGATGTCGGTCACTGAGAGATTGGAGAATATCATGACAAGTATTTCATAGGCAGCTCTTCTAAGGAGCACAATTTCTGCTTGAAATGAAAGGTAGCCATAATTACGGTGTAATATCCAGGTGACAGGATGTCGGCCATCGAAAGATTGGAGAATATCACGACAAGTACTTCATAGGCAGCTCTTCCAAGGAAAACTGTCTTCTGTCTGAAATGAAAGGAAACCATAATTACGGTGTAAAAGCCAGGTGACAGGATGTCTGTCACCGAGAGATTGAAGAATATCTCGACATGTATTTCATAGGTAGCTCTTCTAAGGAGCTCAGTCTTCTGTATTAAATGAAAGGAAGCCATAATTACGGTGTAATATCCATGTGACAGGATGTCGGTCCCCGAGAGATTGGAGAATATCTGGGCCAGCATTTCATAGGCAGCTCTTCTAAGGAGCACAGTCTTTTGCCTGAAATGAAAGGAAGTATTTACGGTGTAATATCCAGGTGACAGGATGTCGGTCACCGAGAGATTTGGAGAATATCTCGACAAGTAATTCATAGGCAGTTCTTCTAAGGAGCACAGTCTTCTGTCTGAACGAAAGGAAGACATAATACGGTGTAATATCCAGGTGACAGGACGTCTGTCACCGAGAGATTGGAGAATATCTCGACAAATATCTCATAGGCAATTCTTCTAAGTAGCACCGTCTTCTGTCTGAAATGATAGGAAGCCATAATTTCGGTGTAACATCCAGGTGACAGGATGTCAGTCACTGAGAGATTGGAGAATATCTCGACAAGCATTTTCATAGGCAGCTCTTCCAAGGAGAACAGTCTTCTGTCAGAAATGAAAGGAAGCCATAATTACGGTGTAATATCCAGGCGACAGGATGTCGGTCACCGAGTTGATTGGAGAATATCTCGACCAGTATTTCATAGGCTGCTCTTCCAAGGAGAACAGTCTTCTGTCTGAACGAAACGAAGACATAATTACGGTGTAATATCCACGTGACAGGACGTCTGTCACCGAGAGATTGGAGAATATCTCGACTAGTATTTCATAGGCAGCTATTCTAAGGAGCACTGTCTTCTGCCTGAAATGAAAGGAGGCCATAATTACGGTGTAATATTCAAGTGACAGGATGTCGGTCGCCGAGAGATTGGGGATTATCTCGACTAGTAATTCATAGGCAGTTCTTCTAAGGGACAATTTCTTCTTTCTGAAATTAAAGGAAGCCATAATTACGGTGTAATATCCAGGTGACAGGATGCCGGTCACCGAGATATTGGAGAATATCTCGACAAGCATTTCATAGGCAGCTCTTCTATGGAGCACAGTCCTCTGCCTGAATTGAAAGGAAGCCACAATTACGGTGTATTATACAGGTGACAGGTTGTCGGTCACCGAGAGATTGGAGAATATCTCAACGATTTTTCAGAGGCAGTGCTTTCTAAGGAGCACAGTCCTTTTGTCCGAAATGAAAGGAAGCCATAATTACGGTCTAATATCCAGGTTACAGGATGTCAGTCACCGAGAGATTGGAAAATATCTCGACAAGTATTTCATAGGCTGCTCTTCTAAGGAACACAGTTTTCTGTCTGAAATGAAAGTAACCCATAATTACGCTGTAATATCCAGGTGACAGTATGTCGGTCACTGAGAGATTGGAGAATATCTCGACAAGTATTTCATAGGTAGCTCTTCTAAGGAGCACAGTCTTCTGTATGAAATGAAAGGAAGCCATAATTACGGTGTAATATCCAGGTGACAGGATGTCGGTCACTGGGAGATTGGAGAATATCTCGACAAGTATTTCCGAGGCAGCTCTTCTAAGGAGCACAGTCTTCTGACTGAAATGAAAGGAAGCCATAATTACGCGTAATAAGTAGGTGACAGGATGTCGGTCACTGAGAGATTGGAGAATATCTCAACAAGTATTTCATGGGTTGTTCATCTAAGAAGTACAGTCTTAATTCAGAAATGAAAGGAAGCCAAAATTTCGGTGTAATATCCAGGTGACAGGGATGTCGGTCACCGAGAGATTGGAGAATATCTCGACAAGTAATTCATAGGCAGTTCTTCTAGGGAGCACAGTCTTCTGTATGAAATGAAAGGAAGCCATAATTACGGTGTAATATCCAGGTGACAGAATGACGGTCACCGAGAGATTGGAGAATATCTCGACAAGTATTTCATAGGCAGCTGTTCTAAGGAGCACAGTCTTCTGTCTGAAATGAGAGGAAGCCATAATCACGGTGTAATATCCAGGTGACAGGATGTCGGTCACTGGGAGATTGGAGAATATCTCGACAAGTATTTCCGAGGCAGCTCTTCTAAGGAGCACAGTTTTCTGCCTGAAATGAAAGGAATTCATTATTACGGTGTAATATCCATGTGACAGGATGTCATTCACCGAGAGATTGGAGAATGTCTCGACAAGTATTTCAGAGGCAGTTCTTCTAAAGAGCACAGTCTTTTTCTGAAATGAAAGGAAACCATAATAACGGTGTAATATCCAGGTGACAGGATGTCAGTCACCGAGAGATTGGAGAATATCTCGACAAGTATTTCATAGGCAGCTCCTCTAAGGAGCACAGTCTTCTGTGTGAAATGAAAGGAAGCCATAATTACGGTGTAATATCCAGGTGACAGGATGTCGGTCACTGAGAGATTGGAGATTATCTAGACAAGTATTTCATAGGCAGCTCTTCTAAGGAGCACAGTCTTCTGAGTGAAATGAAAGGAAGCCATAATTACGGTGTAATATCCAGGTGACAGAATGCCGGTCACCGAGAGATTGGAGAATATCTCGACAAGTATTTCATAGGCAGCTCTTCTAAGTAGCACAGTTTTCTGCCTGAAATGAAAGGAAGCCATAATTACGGTGTAATATCCAGATGAGAGGATGTCGGTCATCGAGAGGATTGGAGGATATCACGACAAGTACTTTATAGGCAGCTCTTCCAAGGAAAACAGTCTTCTCTCTGAAATGAAAGGAAACCATAATTACGGTGTAAAATCCAGGCGACAGGATGTCGGCCACCGAGAGATTGGAGAATATCTCGACAAATATTTCATAGGCAGTTCTTCTAAGAAGCCCACCCTTCTGTATGAAATGAATGGAAGCCATAATTACGGTGTAATTTCAAGGTGACAGGATGTCGGTCACCGAGAGATTGGAGAATATCTCGACAAGAATTTCATAGGCAGATCTTCTAAGGAGCACATTCTTCTGTCTGAAATGAAAGGAAGCCATGATTACGGTGTAATAAGCAGGTGACAGGATGTCGGTCACCGAGAGACTAGGGAATATCTCGGCAAGTATTTCATAGGCAGTTCTTCTAAGGAGCCCACCTTTCTGTTTGAAATGAATGGAAGCCATAATTACGGTGTAATTTCCAGGTGACAGGATGTCGGTCACCGAGAGATTGGAGAATATCTCGACAAGCATTTCATAGGCAGCTCTTCTAAGGAGCACATTCTTCTGCTTGAAATGAAAGGAAGCCATAATTACGGTGTAATATCCAGGTTACAGGATGTCTGTCACCGAGAGATTGGAGAATATCTCGACAAATATCTCATAGGCAATTCATCTAAGTAGCACCGTCTTCTGTCTGAATTGATAGGAAGCCATAATTTCGGTGTACCATCCAGGTGACAGGATGTCGATCACCGAGAGATTGGAGAATATCTCAACGAGTATTTCAAAGGCAGTGCTTCTATGGAGCACAGTCTTTTGTCTGAAATGAAAGGAACCCATAATTTCGGTGTAATATTCAGGTGACAGGATGTCGGTCACCGAGAGATTGGAGAATATCTCGACAAGTAATTCATAGGCAGTTCTTCTAAGGAGCACAGTCTTCTGTCTGAACGAAAGGAAGACATAATTACGGTGTAATATCCAGGTGACAGGACGTCTGTCACCGAGAGATTGGAGAATATCTCGACAAGTATTTCATTGGCAGTTCTTCTAAGGAGCACAGTCTTCTGTGCGAATTGAAAGGAAGCCATAATTACGGTGTAATATGCAGGTGACAGGATGTCGGTCACTGAGAGATTGGAGAATATCATGACAAGTATTTCATAGGCAGCTCTTCTAAGGAGCACAATTTCTGCTTGAAATGAAAGGTAGCCATAATTACGGTGTAATATCCAGGTGACAGGATGTCGGCCATCGAAAGATTGGAGAATATCACGACAAGTACTTCATAGGCAGCTCTTCCAAGGAAAACTGTCTTCTGTCTGAAATGAAAGGAAACCATAATTACGGTGTAAAAGCCAGGTGACAGGATGTCTGTCACCGAGAGATTGAAGAATATCTCGACATGTATTTCATAGGTAGCTCTTCTAAGGAGCTCAGTCTTCTGTATTAAATGAAAGGAAGCCATAATTACGGTGTAATATCCATGTGACAGGATGTCGGTCCCCGAGAGATTGGAGAATATCTGGGCCAGCATTTCATAGGCAGCTCTTCTAAGGAGCACAGTTTTTTGCCTGAAATGAAAGGAAGCCGTATTTACGGTGTAATATCCAGGTGACAGGATGTCGGTCACCGAGAGATTGGATAATATCTCGACAAGTAATTCATAGGCAGTTCTTCTAAGGAGCACAGTCTTCTGTCTGAACGAAAGGATGACATAATTACGGTGTAATATCCAGGTGACAGGATGTCTGTCACCGAGAGATTGGAGAATATCTCGACAAATATCTCATAGGCAATTCTTCTAAGTAGCACCGTCTTCTGTCTGAAATGATAGGAAGCCATAATTTCGGTGTAACATCCAGGTGACAGGATGTCAGTCACTGAGAGATTGGAGAATATCTCGACAAGCATTTCATAGGCAGCTCTTCTAAGGAGCACAGTCTTCTGCTCGAAATGAAAGGAAACCTTAATTACGGTGTAATATCCAGGTGACAGGATGTCGGTCACCGAGAGATTGGAGAATATCTCAACGAGTATTTCAGAGGCAGTGCTTCTATGGAGCACTGTATTTTGTCTGAAATGAAAGGAACCCATAATTACGGTGTAATATCCAGGTGACAGGATGTCGGTCACCGAGAGATTGGAGAATATCTCGAAATGTATTTCATAGGCAGTTCTTCTAAGGAGCCCACCCTTTTGTCTGAAATGAATGGAAGCCATAATTATGGTGTAATTTCCAGGTGACAGGATGTCGGTCACCGAGAGATTGGAGAATATCTCGACAAGCATTTCATAAGCAGCTCTTCTAAGGAGCACAGTCTTCTGTCTGAAATGAAAGGAAGCCATGATTACGGTGTAATAAGCAGGTGACCGGATGTCGGTCACCGAGAGATTGGGGAATATCTCGGCAAGTATTCCATAGGCAGTTCATCTAAGGAGCACAGTTTTCTGTCTGAAATGAAAGGAAGCCATAATTACGGTGTATTAAGCAGGTGACAGGATGTCGGTCACCGAGAGATTGGGGAATATCTCGGCAAGTATTCCATAGGCAGTTCATCTAAGGAGCACTGTCTTCTGTCTGAAATGAAAGGAAGCCATAATTACGGTGTTATATCCAGGTGACAGGATGTCGGTCACCGAGAGATTGGAGAATATCTCGACATGTATTTCATAGGCAGTTCTTCTAAGGAGCACCGTCTCCTCTCTGATATGGAAGGAAGCCATAATTACGGTGTAATATCCAGGTGACAGGATGTCCGTCACCGAGAAATTAGAGAATATCTCGACAAGTATTTCATAGGCAGCTCTTCCAAGGAGAACAGTCTTCTGTCTGAAATGAAAGGAAGCCATAATTACGGTGTAATATCCAGGCGACAGGATGTCGGTCACCGAGTTGATTGGAGAATATCTCGACCAGTATTTCATAGGCTGCTCTTCCAAGGAGAACAGTCTTCTGTCTGAACGAAACGAAGACATAATTACGGTGTAATATCCACGTGACAGGACGTCTGTCACCGAGAGATTGGAGAATATCTCGACAAGTATTTCATAGGCAGCTATTCTAAGGAGCACTGTCTTCTGCCTGAAATGAAAGGAGGCCATAATTACGGTGTAATATTCAAGTGACAGGATGTCGGTCGCCGAGAGATTGGGGATTATCTCGACTAGTAATTCATAGGCAGTTCTTCTAAGGGACAATTTCTTCTTTCTGAAATTAAAGGAAGCCATAATTACGGTGTAATATCCAGGTGACAGGATGCCGGTCACCGAGATATTGGAGAATATCTCGACAAGCATTTCATAGGCAGCTCTTCTATGGAGCACAGTCCTCTGCCTGAATTGAAAGGAAGCCACAATTACGGTGTATTATACAGGTGACAGGTTGTCGGTCACCGAGAGATTGGAGAATATCTCAACGATATTTCAGAGGCAGTGCTTCTAAGGAGCACAGTCTTTTGTCCGAAATGAAAGGAAGCCATAATTACGGTCTAATATCCAGGTTACAGGATGTCAGTCACCGAGAGATTGGAAAATATCTCGACAAGTATTTCATAGGCTGCTCTTCTAAGGAACACAGTTTTCTGTCTGAAATGAAAGTAACCCATAATTACGGTGTAATATCCAGGTGACAGTATGTCGGTCACTGAGAGATTGGAGAATATCTCGACAAGTATTTCATAGGTAGCTCTTCTAAGGAGCACAGTCTTCTGTATGAAATGAAAGGAAGCCATAATTACGGTGTAATATCCAGGTGACAGGATGTCGGTCACTGGGAGATTGGAGAATATCTCGACAAGTATTTCCGAGGCAGCTCTTCTAAGGAGCACAGTCTTCTGACTGAAATGAAAGGAAGCCATAATTACGGCGTAATAAGTAGGTGACAGGGTGTCGGTCACTGAGAGATTGGAGAATATCTCAACAAGTATTTCATAGGTTGTTCATCTAAGAAGCACAGTCTTCTTTCAGAAATGAAAGGAAGCCAAAATTTCGGTGTAATATCCAGGTGACAGGATGTCGGTCACCGAGAGATTGGAGAATATCTCGACAAGTAATTCATAGGCAGTTCTTCTAGGGAGCACAGTCTTCTGTATGAAATGAAAGGAAGCCATAATTACGGTGTAATATCCAGGTGACAGAATGACGGTCACCGAGAGATTGGAGAATATCTCGACAAGTATTTCATAGGCAGCTGTTCTAAGGAGCACAGTCTTCTGTCTGAAATGAGAGGAAGCCATAATCACGGTGTAATATCCAGGTGACAGGATGTCGGTCACCGAGAGTTTGGAGAATATCTCGACAAGTGTTCCATAGGCAGCTCTTCTAAAGAGCACAGTTTTCTGCCTGAAATGAAAGGAATTCATTATTACGGTGTAATATCCATGTGACAGGATGTCATTCACCGAGAGATTGGAGAATGTCTCGACAAGTATTTCAGAGGCAGTTCTTCTAAAGAGCACAGTCTTTTTCTGAAATGAAAGGAAACCATAATAACGGTGTAATATCCAGGTGACAGGATGTCAGTCACCGAGAGATTGGAGAATATCTCGACAAGTATTTCATAGGCAGCTCCTCTAAGGAGCACAGTCTTCTGTGTGAAATGAAAGGAAGCCATAATTACGGTGTAATATCCAGATGAGAGGATGTCGGTCATCGAGAGGATTGGAGGATATCACGACAAGTACTTTATAGGCAGCTATTCCAAGGAAAACAGTCTTCTGTCTGAAATGAAAGGAAACCATAATTACGGTGTAAAATCCAGGCGACAGGATGTCGGCCACCGAGAGATTGGAGAATATCTTGACAAATATTTCATAGGCAGTTCTTCTAAGAAGCCCACCCTTCTGTATGAAATGAATGGAAGCCATAATTACGGTGTAATTTCAAGGTGACAGGATGTCGGTCACCGAGAGATTGGAGAATATCTCGACAAGAATTTCATAGACAGATCTTCTAAGGAGCACATTCTTCTGTCTGAAATGGAAGGAAGCCATGATTACGGTGTAATAAGCAGGTGACAGGATGTCGGTCACCGAGAGATTGGGGAATATCTCGGCAAGTATTTCATAGGCAGTTCTTCTAAGGAGCCCACCTTTCTGTTTGAAATGAATGGAAGCCATAATTACGGTGTAATTTCCAGGTGACAGGATGTCGGTCACCGAGAGATTGGAGAATATCTCGACAAGCATTTCATAGGCAGCTCTTCTAAGGAGCACATTCTTCTGCTTGAAATGAAAGGAAGCCATAATTACGGTGTAATATCCGGGTTACAGGATGTCTGTCACCGAGAGATTGGAGAATATCTCAACGAGTATTTCAAAGGCAGTGCTTCTATGGAGCACAGTCTCTTGTCTGAAATGAAAGGAACCCATAATTTCGGTGTAATATTCAGGTGACAGGATGTCGGTCACCGAGAGATTGGAGAATATCTCAACGAGTATTTCAAAGGCAGTGCTTCTATGGAGCACAGTCTCTTGTCTGAAATGAAAGGAACCCATAATTTCGGTGTAATATTCAGGTGACAGGATGTCGGTCACCGAGAGATTGGAGAATATCTCGACAAGTAATTCATAGGCAGTTCTTCTAAGGAGCACAGTCTTCTGTCTGAACGAAAGGAAGACATAATTACGGTGTAATATCCAGGTGACAGGACGTCTGTCACCGAGAGATTGGAGAATATCTCGACAAGTATTTCATTGGCAGCTCTTCTAAGGAGCACAGTCTTCTGTGCGAAATGAAAGGAAGCCATAATTACGGTGTAATATGCAGGTGACAGGATGTCGGTCACTGAGAGATTGGAGAATATCATGACAAGTATTTCATAGGCAGCTCTTCTAAGAAGCACAATTTCTCCTTGAAATGAAAGGAAGCCATAATTACGGTGTAATATCCAGGTGACAGGATGTCGGTCATCGAGAGATTGGATAATATCACGACAAGTACTTCATAGGCAGCTCTTCCAAGGAAAACTGTCTTCTGTCTGAAATGAAAGGAAACCATAATTACGGTGTAAAAGCCAGGTGACAGGATGTCGGTCACCGAGAGATTGAAGAATATCTGGACATGTATTTCATAGGTAGCTCTTCTAAGGAGCTCAGTCTTCTGTATTTAATGAAAGGAAGCCATAATTACGGTGTAATATCCATGTGACAGGATGTCGGTCCCCGAGAGATTGGAGAATATCTGGGCCAGCATTTCATAGGCAGCTCTTCTAAGGAGCACAGTCTTTTGCCTGAAATGAAAGGAACCCGTATTTACGGTGTAATATCCAGGTGACAGAATGTCGGTCACTGAGAGATTGGAGAATATCTCGACAAGTATTTCAGCGGCAGCTCTTCTAAGGAGCACAGTCTTCTGTCTGAAATGAAAGGAAGCCATAATTACGGTTTAATAAGTAGGTGACCGGATGTCGGTCACTGAGAGATTGGAGAATATCTCAACAAATATTTCATAGGCAGTTCTTCTAAGAAGCAGAGTCTTCTTTCAGAAATGAAAGGAAGCCAAAATTTCGGTGTAATATCCAGGTGACAGGATGTCGGTTATGGAGAGATTGGAGAATATCACGACAAGTACTTCATAGGCAGCTCTTCCAAGGAAAGCAGTCTTCTGTCTGAAATGAATGGAAACCATAATTACGGTGTAAAAGCCAGGTGACAGGATGTCGGTCACCGAGAGATTGAAGAATATCTCGACAAGTATATCATAGGCAGTTCTTCTAAGGACCACAGTCTTTTGTCTGAAATGAAAGGCGTCCATAATTACGGTGTAATATCCTGTTGACAGGATGTCGGTCACCGAGAGTTTGGAGAATATCTCGGCAAGTATTTCATAGGCAGTTCTTCTAAGGAGCACAGTCTTCTGCTTGAAATGAAAGGAATCCATAATTACGGTGTAATATCCAGGTGACAGGATGTCTGTCACCGAGAGATTGGAGAATGTCTCGACAAGTATTTCAGAGGCAGTTCTTCTAAAGAGCACAGTCTTTTTCTGAAATGAAAGGAAACCATAATAACGGTGTAATATCCAGGTGACAGGATGTCAGTCACCGAGAGATTGGAGAATATCTCGACAAGTATTTCATAGGCAGCTCCTCTAAGGAGCACAGTCTTCTGTGTGAAATGAAAGGAAGCCATAATTACGGTGTAATATCCAGATGAGAGGATGTCGGTCATCGAGAGGATTGGAGGATATCACGACAAGTACTTTATAGGCAGCTCTTCCAAGGAAAACAGTCTTCTGTCTGAAATGAAAGGAAACCATAATTACGGTGTAAAATCCAGGCGACAGGATGTCGGCCACCGAGAGAAAGGAGAATATCTTGACAAATATTTCATAGGCAGTTCTTCTAAGAAGCCCACCCTTCTGTATGAAATGAATGGAAGCCATAATTACGGTGTAATTTCAAGGTGACAGTCTGTCGGTCACCGAGAGATTGGAGAATATCTCGACAAGAATTTCATAGGCAGATCTTCTAAGGAGCACATTCTTCTGTCTGAAATGAAAGGAAGCCATGATTACGGTGTAATAAGCAGGTGACAGGATGTCGGTCACCGAGAGATTGGGGAATATCTCGGCAAGTATTTCATAGGCAGTTCTTCTAAGGAGCCCACCTTTCTGTTTGAAATGAATGGAAGCCATAATTACGGTGTAATTTCCAGGTGACAGGATGTCGGTCACCGAGAGATTGGAGAATATCTCGACAAGCATTTCATAGGCAGCTCTTCTAAGGAGCACATTCTTCTGCTTGAAATGAAAGGAAGCCATAATTACGGTGTAATATCCGGGTTACAGGATGTCTGTCACCGAGAGATTGGAGAATATCTCGACAAATATCTCATAGGCAATTCATTTAAGTAGCACCGTCTTCTGTCTGAATTGATAGGAAGCCATAATTTCGGTGTACCATCCAGGTGACAGGATGTCGGTCACCGAGAGATTGGAGAATATCTCAACGAGTATTTCAAAGGCAGTGCTTCTATGGAGCACAGTCTCTTGTCTGAAATGAAAGGAACCCGTAATTTCGGTGTAATATTCAGGTGACAGGATGTCGGTCACCGAGAGATTGGAGAATATCTCGACAAGTAATTCATAGGCAGTTCTTCTAAGGAGCACAGTCTTCTGTCTGAACGAAAGGAAGACATAATTACGGTGTAATATCCAGGTGACAGGACGTCTGTCACCGAGAGATTGGAGAATATCTCGACAAGTATTTCATTGGCAGCTCTTCTAAGGAGCACAGTCTTCTGTGCGAAATGAAAGGAAGCCATAATTACGGTGTAATATGCAGGTGACAGGATGTCGGTCACTGAGAGATTGGAGAATATCATGACAAGTATTTCATAGGCAGCTCTTCTAAGGAGCACAATTTCTGCTTGAAATGAAAGGAAGCCATAATTACGGTGTAATATCCAGGTGACAGGATGTCGGTCATCGAGAGATTGGAGAATATCACGACAAGTACTTCATAGGCAGCTCTTCCAAGGAAAACTGTCTTCTGTCTGAAATGAAAGGAAACCATAATTACGGTGTAAAAGCCAGGTGACAGGATGTCGGTCACCGAGAGATAGAAGAATATCTCGACATGTATTTCATAGGTAGCTCTTCTAAGGAGCTCAGTCTTCTGTATTTAATGAAAGGAAGCCATAATTACGGTGTAATATCCATGTGACAGGATGTCGGTCCCCGAGAGATTGGAGAATATCTGGGCCAGCATTTCATAGGCAGCTCTTCTAAGGAGCACAGTCTTTTGCCTGAAATGAAAGGAAGCCGTATTTACGGTGTAATATCCAGGTGACAGAATGTCGGTCACTGAGAGATTGGAGAATATCTCGACAATTATTTCAGCGGCAGCTCTTCTAAGGAGCACAGTCTTCTGTCTGAAATGAAAGGAAGCCATAATTACGGTTTAATAAGTAGGTGACAGGATGTCGGTCACTGAGAGATTGGAGAATATCTCAACAAATATTTCATAGGCAGTTCTTCTAAGAAGCAGAGTCTTCTTTCAGAAATGAAAGGAAGCCAAAATTTCGGTGTAATATCCAGGTGACAGGATGTCGGTTATGGAGAGATTGGAGAATATCACGACAAGTACTTCATAGGCAGCTCTTCCAAGGAAAGCAGTCTTCCGTCTGAAATGAATGGAAACAATAATTACGGTGTAAAAGCCAGGTGATAGGATGTCGGTCACCGAGAGATTGAAGAATATCTCGACAAGTATATCATAGGCAGTTCTTCTAAGGACCACAGTCTTTTGTCTGAAATGAAAGGCGTCCATAATTACGGTGTAATATCCTGTTGACAGGATGTCGGTCACCGAGAGATTGGAGAATATCTCGGCAAGTATTTCATAGGCATTTCTTCTAAGGAGCACAGTCTTCTGCTTGAAATGAAAGGAATCCATAATTACGGTGTAATATCCAGGTGACAGGATGTCTGTCACCGAGAGATTGGAGAATATCTCGACAAGTATTTCATAGGCAGTTCTTCTAAGGAGCACAGTTTTCTGCATGAAATGAAAGGAAGCCATAATTACGGTGTAATATCCAGGTTACAGGATGTCGTTCACCGAGAGATTGGAGAATATCTCGACAAGTATTTCATAGGCAGGGCTTCTATGGAGCACAGTCTTTTGTCTGAAATGAAAGGAACCCATAATTACGGTGTAATATCCAGGTGACAGGATGTCGGTCACCGAGAGATTGGAGAATATCTCGACAAGTATTTCATAGGCAGTTCTTCTAAGGAGCCCACCCTTCTGTCTGAAATGAAAGGAAGCCATAATTACGGTGTAATTTCCAGGTGACATTATGTCGGTCACCGAGAGATTTGAGAATATCTCGACAAGCATTTCATAGGCAGCTCGTCTAAGGAGCACCGTCTTCTGTCTGAAATGAAAGGAAGCCATGATTACGGTGTAATAAGCAGGTGACAGGATGTCGGTCACCGAGAGATTGGGGAATATCTCGGCAAGTATTCCATAGGCAGTTCATCTAAGGAGCACAGCCTTCTGTCTGAAATGAAAGGATGCCATAATTACGGTGTAATAAGCAGGTGACAGAATGTCGGTCACCGAGAGATTGGGGAATATCTCGGCAAGTTTTCCATAGGCAGTTCATCTAAGGGGCACAGTCTTCTGTCTGAAATGAAAGACAGCCATAATTACGGTGTAATATCCAGGTGACAGGATGTCGGTCACCGAGAGATTGGAGAATATCTCGACAAGTATTCCATAGGCAGCTCTTCTAAGGAGCACAGTTTTCTGCCTGAAATGAAAGGAATTCATAATTACGGTGTAATATCCATGTGACAGAATGTCAGTCACCGAGAGATTGGAGAATGCCTCGACAAGTATTTCAGAGACAGTTCTTCTAAGGAGCACAGTCTTTTTTCTGAAATGAAAGGAAACCATAATAACGGTGTAATATCCAGGTGACAGGATGTCAGTCACCGAGAGATTGGAGAATATCTCGACAAGTATTTCAGAGGCAGCTCTTCTAAGGAGCACAGTCTTTTGTCTGTAATGAAAGTAAGCCATAATTACGGTGTAATATCCAGGTGACAGGATATCGGTCACTGAGAGATTGGAGAATATCTCGACAAGTATTTCATAGGCTGCTCTTCCAAGGAGAACAGTCTTCTGAGTGAAATGAAAGGAAGCCATAATTACGGTGTAATAAGCAGGTGATAGGATTTCGGTCGCCGAGAGATTGGGGAATATCTCGGCATGTATTCCATAGGCAGTACATCTAAGGAGCACAGTCTTCTGTCTGAAATGAAAGGAAGCCATAATTACGGTGATATGTCCAGGTGACTGGATGTCGGTCACCGAGAGATTGGAGAATATCTCGACATGTATTTCAAAGGCTGCTCTTCCAAGGAGAACTGTCTTCTGTCTGAACGAAACGAAGACATAATTACGGTGTAATATCCAGGTGACAGGAAGTCTGTCACCGAGAGATTGGAGAATATCTCGACAAGTACTTCATAGGCAGCTATTCTAAGGAGCACCGTCTTCTGTCTGAAATGAAAGGAAGCCATAATTACGGTGTACTATCCAGGTGGCATGATGTCGGCCACTGAGAGATTAAAGAATATCTCGACAAGCATTACATGGGCATCTCTTCTAAGGAGCACAGTCTTCTGCCTGAAATGAAAGGAAGCCACAATTACGGTGTAATATTTAGGTGATAGGATGTCGGTCACCGAGAGATTGGGGAATATCTCGAAATGTATTTCATAAGCAGCTCTTCTAAGCAGCACAGTCTTCACTCCGAAATGTAAGGAAGCCATAATCATGGTGTAATATCCAGGTGACAGGATGTCGGTCACCGAGATATTGGAGAATATCTCGACAAGCATTTCATAGGCAGCTCTTCTATGGAGCACAGTCTTCTGCCTGAATTGAAAGGAAGCCATAATTACGGTGTAATATCCAGGTGACAAGTTGTCGTTCACCGAGAGATTGGAGAATATCTCAACGAGTATTTCAGAGTCAGTGCTTCTAAGGAGCACCGTCTTCTGTCTGAAATGAAAGGAAGCCATAATTACGGTGTACTATCCAGGTGGCATGATGTCGGCCACTGAGAGATTGGAGAATATCTCGACAAGCATTTCATGGGCAGCTCTTCTAAGGAGCACAGTCGTCTGTCAGAAATGAAAGTAACCCATAATTACGGTGTAATATTCAGGTGACAGGATGTCGGTAACTGAGAGATTGGAGAATATCTCGACAAGTATTTCATAGGTAGCTCTCCTAAGGAGCACAGTATTCTGTATGAAATGAAAGGAAGCCATAATTACGGTGTAATATCCATGTGACAGGATGTCGGTCCACGAGAGATTGGAGAATATCTCGACCAGCATTTCATAGGCATCTCTTCTAAGGTGCACAGTCTTTTGCCTGAAATGAAAGGAAGCCATTTTTACGGTGTAATATCCAGGTGACAGAATGTCGGTCACTGAGAGATTGGAGAATATCTCAACGAGGATTTCAGAGGCATTGCTTCTATGGAGCACAGTCTTTTATCTGAAATGACAGGTACCCATAATTACGGTGTAATATCCAGGTGACAGGATGTCGGTCACCGAGAGATTGGAAAATATCTCGACATGTATTTCATAGGCAGTTCTTCTAAGGAGCGCACTCTTCTGTCTGAAATGAATGGAAGCCATAATTACGGTGTAATTTCCAGGTGACAGGATGTCGATCACCGAGAGATTGGAGAATATCTCGACATGTATTTCATAGGTAGCTCTTCTAAGGAGCTCTGTCCTCTGTATGAAATGAAAGGAAGCAATAATTACGGTGTAATATCCATGTGACAGGATGTCGGTCCTCGAGAGATTGGAGAATATCTGGCCCAGCATTTCATAGGCAGCTCTTCTAAGGAGCACAGTCTTTTGCCTGAAATGAAAGGAACCCATATTTACGGTGTAATATCCAGGTGACAGAATGTCGGTCACTGAGAGATTGGAGAATATCTCGACAAGTATTTCAGAGGCAGCTCTTCAGTCTTCTGTCTGAAATGAAAGGAAGACATAATTACGGTTTAATAAGTAGGTGACCGGATGTCGGTCACTGAGAGATTGGAGAATATCTCAACAAGTATTTCATAGGCAGTTCTTCTAAGAAGCACAGTCTTCTGTCTGAAATGAAGGGAAGCCATAATTACGGTGTAATATCCAGGTGACAGGATGTCGGTCACCGAGAGATTGGAGAATATCTCGACAAGTATTTCATAGGCAGCTCTTCTAAGGAGCACAGTCTTCGCTGCGAAATGAAAGGCAGCCATAATTACGGTGTAATATGCAGGTGACAGGATGGCGGTCACTGAGAGATTAGAGAATATCACGACAAGTATTTCATAGGCAGCTCTTCCAAGGAGCACAATTTCTGCCTGAAATGAAAGGAAGCCATAATTACGGTGTAATATCCAGGGGACAGGATGTCGGTCACCGAGACATTGGAGAATATCTCGACAAGTAATTCATAGGCAGTGCTTCTATGGAGCACAGTCTTTTGTCTGACATGAAAGGAACCCATAATTTCGGTGTAATATCCAGGTGACAGGATGTCGGTCACCGAGTGATTGGAGAATATCTCGACAAGTAATTCATAGGCAGTTCTTCTAAGGAGCACAGTCTTCTGTCTGAACGAAAGGAAGACATAATTACGGTGTAATATCCAGGTGACAGGACGTCTGTCACCGAGAGATTGGATAATATCTCGACAAATATCTCATAGGCAATTCTTCTAAGTAGCACCGTCTTCTGTCTGAAATGTTAGGAAGCCATAATTTCGGTGTAACATCCAGGTGAGAGGATGTCAGTCACTGAGAGATTGGAGAATATCTCGACAAGCATTTCTTAGGCAGCTCTTCTAAGGAGCACAGTCTTCTGCTTGAAATGAAGGGAAGCCATAATACGGTGCAATATCCAGGTGACAGGATGTCGGTCACCGAGAGATTGGAGAATATCTCAACGAGTATTTCAGAGGCAGTGCTTCTATGGAGCACTGTCTTTTGTCTGAAATGAAAGGAACCCATAATTACGGTGTAATATCCAGGTGACAAGTTGTCGTTCACCGAGAGATTGGAGAATATCTCAACGAGTATTTCAGAGTCAGTGCTTCTAAGGAGCACAGTCTTTTGTCCGAAATGAATGGAAGCCATAATTACGGTCCAGGTTACAGGATGTCAGTCACCGAGAGATTGGAGAATACCTCGACAAGTATTTCGTAGGCTGCACTTCTAAGGGACACAGTCGTCTGTCAGAAATGAAAGTAACCCATAATTACGGTGTAATATTCAGGTCACAGGATGTCGGTCACTGAGAGATTGGAGAATATCTCAACGAGGATTTCAGAGGCATTGCTTCTATGGAGCACAGTCTTTTATCTGAAATGAAAGGTACCCATAATTACGGTGTAATATCCAGGTGACAGGATGTCGGTCACCGAGAGATTGGAAAATATCTCGACAAGTATTTCATAGGCAGTTCTTCTAAGGAGCGCACTCTTCTGTCTGAAATCAATGGAAGCCATAATTACTGTGTAATTTCCAGGTGACAGGATGTCGATCACCGAGAGATTGGAGAATATCTCGACATGTATTTCATAGGTAGCTCTTCTAAGGAGCTCAGTCTTCTGTATGAAATGAAAGGAAGCCATAATTACGGTGTAATATCCATGTGACAGGATGTCGGTCCCCGAGAGATTGGAGAATATCTCGACCAGCATTTCATAGGCAGCTCTTCTAAGGTGCACAGTCTTTTGCCTGAAATGAAAGGAAGCCATTTTTACGGTGTAATATCCATGTGACAGGTTGTCGGTCCCCGAGAGATTGGAGAATATCTCGACCAGCATTTCATAGGCAGCTCTTCTAAGGTGCACAGTCTTTTGCCTGAAATGAAAGGAAGCCATTTTTACGGTGTAATATCCAGGTTACAGGATGTCAGTCACCGAGAGATTGGAGAATATCTCGACAAGCATTTCTTATGCAGCTCTTCTAAGGAGCACAGTCTTCTGCTTGAAATGAAAGGAAGCCTTAATTACGGTGTAATATCCATGTGACGGGATGTCGGGCCCCGAGAGATTGGAGAATATCTCGACAAGTAATTCATAGGCAGTTCTTCTAAGGAGCACAGTCTTCTGTCTGAACGAAAGGGAGACATAATTACGGTGTAATATCCAGGTAACAGGATGTCGGTCACCGAGAGATTGGAGAACATTTCGACAAGTATTTCATAGGCAGTTCTTCTAAGGAGCACAGTCTTTTGTCTGAAATGAAAGGAACCCATAATTTCGGTGTAATATCCAGGTGAGAGGATGTCGGTCACCGAGAGATTGGAGAATATCTCGACAAGTAATTCATAGGAAGTTTTTCTAAGGAGCCCACCCTTCTGTTTGAAATGAATGGAAGCCATAATTACGGTGTAATTTCCAGGTGACAGGATGTCGGTCACCGAGAGATTGGAGAATATCTCAACGAGTATTTCAGAGGCAGTGCTTCTATGGAGCACAGTCTTTTGTCTGAAATGAAAGGAACCCATAATTACGGTGTAATATCCAGGTGACAAGATGTCGGTCACCGAAAGATTGGAGAATATCTCAACGAGTATTTCAGAGGCAGTGCTTCTATGGAGCACAGTCTTTTGTCTGAAATGAAAGGAACCCATAATTTCGGTATAATATCCAGGTGACAGGATGTCGGTCACCGAGAGATTGGAGAATATCTCGACAAGTAATTCATAGGCAGTTTTTCTAAGGAGCACAGTCTTCTGTCTGAACGAAAGGAAGACATAATTACGGTGTAATATCCAGGTGACAGGACGTCTGTCACCGAGAGATTGGAGAATATCTCGACAAGTATTTCATAGGCAGCTCTTCTAAGGAGCACAGTTTTCGCTGCGAAATGAAAGGAAGCCATAATTACGGTGTAATATGCAGGTGACAGGATGTCGGTCACTGAGAGATTAGAGAATATCACGACAAGTATTTCATAGGCAGCTCTTCTAAGGAGCACAATTTCTGCCTGAAATTAAAGGAAGCCATAATTACGGTGTAATATCCAGGGGACAGGATGTCGGTCACCGAGAGATTGGATAATATCTCGACAAAAGTAATTCATAGGCAGTTCTTCTAAGGAGCACAGTTTTCTGTCTGAACTAAAGGGAGACATAATTACGGTGTTATATCCAGGTGACAGGATGTCGGTCACCGAGAGATTGGAGAATATTTCGACAAGTATTTCATAGGCAGTTCTTCTAAGGAGCCCACCCTTCTGTTTGAAATTAATGGAAGCCATAATTACGGTGTAATTTCCAGGTGACAGGATGTCGGTCACCGAGAGATTGGAGAATGTCTCAACGAGTATTTCAGAGGCAGTGCTTCCTTGGAGCACAGTATTTTGTCTGAAATGAAAGGAACCCATAATTACGGTGTAATATCCACGTGACAGGATGTCGGTCACCGAGAGATTGGAGAATATCTCAACGAGTATTTCAGAGGCAGTGCTTCTATGGAGCACAGTCTTTTTTCTGAAATGAATGGAACCCATAATTTCGGTGTAATATCAAGGTGACAGGATGTCGGTCACCGAGAGATTGGAGAATATCTCGACAAGTAATTCATAGGCAGTTCTTCTAAGGAGCACAGTCTTCTGTCTGAATGAAAGTAAGACATAATTACGGTGTAATATCCAGGTGACAGGACGTCTGTCACCGAGAGATTGGAGAATATCTCGACAAGTATTTCATAGGCAGCTCTTCTAAGGAGCACAGTCTTCGCTGCGAAATGAAAGGAAGCCATAATAACGGTGTAATATGCAGGTGACAGGATGTCGGTCACTGAGAGATTAGAGACTATCACGACAAGTATTTCATAGGCAGGTCTTCTAAGGAGCACAATTTCTGCCTGAAATGAAAGGAAGCCATAATTACGGTGTAATTTCCAGGGGACAGGATGTCTGTCACCGAGACATTGTAGAATATCTCGACAAGTAATTCATAGGCAGTTCTTCTAAGGAGCACAGTCTTCTGTCTGAACGAAAGGAAGACATAATTACGGTGTAATATCCAGGTGACAGGACGTCTGTCACCGAGAGATTGGAGAATATCTCGACAAATATCTCATAGGCAATTCCTCTATGTAGCACCGTCTTCTGTCTGAAATGATAGGAAGCCATAATTTCTGTGTAACATCCAGGTGACAGGACGTCAGTCACTGAGATATTGGAGAATATTTCGACAAGCATTTCATAGGCAGCTCTTCTAAGGAGCACAGTCTTCTGCTTGAAATGAAAGGAAACCGATATTACGGTGTAATATCCAGGTGACAGGATGTCGGTCACCGAGAGATTGGATAATATCGCGACAAGTAATTCATAGGCAGTTCTTCTAAGGAGCACAGTCTTCAGTCTGAACGAAAGGAAGACATAATTACGGTGTAATATCCAGGTGACAGGACGTCTGTCACCGAGAGATTGGAGAATATCTCGACAAATATCTCACAGGCAATTCTTCTAAGTAGCACCGTCTTCTGCTCGAAATGAAAGGAAACCTTAATTACGGTGTAATATCCAGGTGACAGGATGTCGGTCACCGAGAGATTGGAGAATATCTCAACGAGTATTTCACAGGCAGTGCTTCTATGGAGCACTGTCTTTTGTCTGAAATGAAAGGAACCCATAATTACGGTGTAATATCCAGGTGACAGGATGTCGGTCACCGAGAGATTGGAGAATATCTCGAAATGTATTTCATAGGCAGTTCTTCTAAGGAGCCCACCCTTCTGTCTGAAATGAATGGAAGCCATAATTATGGTGTAATTTCCAGGTGACAGGATGTCGGTCACCGAGAGATTGGAGAATATCTCGACAAGTATTTCATAGGCAGTTCTTCTAAGAAGCACAGTCTTCTTTCAGAAATGAAAGGGAGCCAAAATTTCGGTGTAATATCCAGGTGACAGGATGTCGGTCACCGAGAGATTGGGGAATATCTCGACAAGTAATTCATAGGCAGTTCTTCTAAGGAGCACAGTCTTCTGTCTGAACGAAAGGAAGACATAATTACGGTGTAATATCCAGGTGACAGGACGTCTGTCACCGAGAGATTGGAGAATATCTCGACAAGTATTTCATAGGCAGCTCTTCTAAGGAGCACAGTCTTCTGTGCGAAATGAAAGGAAGCCATAATTACGGTGTAATATGCAGGTGACAGGATGTGGGTCACTGAGAGATTGGAGAATATCTCGACAAGTATTACATAGGCGGCTCTTCTAAGGAGCACAATTTCTGCCTGAAATGAAAGGAAGCCATAATTCCGGTGTAATATCCAGGTGACAGGATGTCTGTCATGGAGAGATTGGAGAATATCTCGACAAGTACTTCATAGGCAGCTCTTCCAAGGAAAGCACTCTTCTGTCTGAAATGAAAGGAAACCATAATTACGGTGTAAAAGCCAGGTGACAGGATGTCGGTCACTGAGAGATTGGAGAATATCTCGACAAGTATACCATAGGCAGTTCTTCTAAGGTGCACAGTCTTTTGTCTGAAATGAAAGGCGGCCATAATTACGGTGTAATATCCAGGTGACAGGATGTCGTTCACCGACATTTTTTAGAATATCTCGACAAGTATTTCATAGGCAGTTCTTCTAAGGAGCACAGTCTTTTGCTTGAAATGAAAGTAACCCATAATTACGGTGTAATATCCATGTGATAAGATGTCGGTCCCCGAGAGATTGGAGAATATCTCGACCAGCATTTCATAGGCAGATCTTCTCAGGTAGACAGTCTTTTGCCTGAAATGAAATGAAGCCATTTTTACGGTGTAATATCCAGGTGACAGAATGTTGGTCACTGAGAGATTGGAGAATATCTCAACGAGGATCTCAGAGGCATTGCTTCTATGGAGCACAGTCTTTTATCTGAAATGAAAGGAACCCATAATTACGGTGAAATATCCAGGTGACAGGATGTCGGTCACCGAGAGATTGGAAAATATCTCGACAAGTATTTCATAGGCAGTTCTTCTAAGGAGCGCACTCTTCTGTCTGAAATGAATAGAAGCCATTATTACGGTGTAATATCCAGGTGACAGAATGTCGGTCACTGAGAGATTGGAGAATATCTCGACAAGTATCTCAGAGGCAGCTCTTCTAAGGAGCACAGTCTTCTGTATGAAATGAAAGGAAGCCATAATTTCGGTTTAATAAGTAGGTGACCGGATGTCGGTCACTGAGAGATTGGAGAATATCTCAACAAGTATTTCATAGGCAGTTCTTAAAAGAAGCACAGTCTTCTTTCAGAAATAAAAGGGAGCCAAAATTTTGGTGTAATATCCAGGTGACAGGATGTCGGTCACCGAGAGATTGGAGAATATCTCGACAAGTAATTCATAGGCAGTACTTCTAAGGAGCACAGTCTTCTGTCTGAACGAAAGGAAGACATAATTACGGTGTAATATCCAGGTGACAGGACGTCTGTCACCGAGAGAATGGAGAATATCTCGACAAGTATTTCATAGGCAGCTCTTCTAAGGAGCACAGTCTTCTGTGCGAAATGAAAGGAAGCCATAATTACGGTGTAATATGCAGGTGACAGGATGTGGGTCACTGAGAGATTGGAGAATATCTCGACAAGTATTTCATAGGCGGCTCTTCTAAGGAGCACAATTTCTGCCTGAAATGAAAGGAAGCCATAATTACGGTGTAATATCCAGGTGACAGGATGTCTGTCATGGAGAGATTGGAGAATATCTCGACAAGTACTTCATAGGCAGCTCTTCCAAGGAAAGCAGTCTTCTGTCTGAAATGAAAGGAAACCATAATTACGGTGTAAAAGCCAGGTGACAGGATGTCGGTCACCGAGAGATTGGAGAATATCTCGACAAGTATATCATAGGCAGTTCTTCTAAGGTGCACAGTCTTTTGTCTGAAAAGAAAGGCGGCCATAATTACGGTGTAATATCCAGGTGACAGGATGTCGTTCACCGAGATTTTGTAGAATATCTCGACAAGTATTTCATAGGCAGTTCTTCTAAGGAGCACAGTCTTCTGCTTGAAATGAAAGGAAGCCATAATTACGGAGTAATATCCGCGTGATAGGATGTCTGTCACCGAGAGATTGGAGAATATCTCGACAAATATCTCTTGGGCAATTCTTCTAAGTAGCACCGTCTTCTGTCTGAAATGAAAGGAAGCCATAGTTACGGTGTAATATCCAGGTGACAGGATGTCGGTCACCGAGAGATTGGAGAATATCTCGACAAGCATTTCATAGGCAGCTCTTCTAAGGAGCACAGTCTTCTCTCTGAAATGAAAGGAAGCCATGATTACGGTGTAATAAGCAGGTGACTGGATGTCGGTCACCGAGAGATTGGGGAATATCTCGGCAAGTATTCCATAGTTAGTTCATCTAAGGAGCACAGTTTTCTGTCTGAATTGAAAAGAAGCCATAATTACGTTGTATTAAGCAGGTGACAGGATGACGGTCACCGAGAGATTTGGGAATATCTCGGCAAGTATTCCATAGGCAGTTCATCTAAGGAGCACACTCTTCTGTCTGAAATGAAAGGAAGCCATAATTACGGTGTAATATCCAGGTGACAGGATGTCGGTCACCGAGAGATTGGAGAATATCTCGACATGTATTTCATAGGCAGTTCTCCTAAGGAGCACCGTCTTCTCTCTGAAATGAAAGGAAGCCATAATTACGGTGTAATATCCATGTGACATGATGTCCGTCACCGAGAGATTAGAGAATATCTCGACAAGTAATTCACAGGCTGCTCTTCCAAGTAGAACAGTCTACTGTCTGAAATGAAATGATGCCATAATCACGGTGTAATATCCAGGTGACAGGATGTCGGTCACCGAGTTTATTGGAGAATATTTCGACCAGTATTTCATAGGCTGCTCTTCCAAGGAGAACAGTCTTCTGTCTGAACGAAACGAAGACATAATTACGGTGTAATATCCATGTGACAGGACGTCTGTCACCGAGAGATTGGAGAACATCTCACAAGTATTTCATAGGCAGCTATTCTAAGGAGCACCGTCTTCTGCCTGAAATGAAAGGAAGCCATAATTACGGTGTAATATTCAGGTGACAGGATGTCGGTCACCGAGAAATTGGAGAATATCTCGAAATGTATTTCATAAGCAGCTCTTCTAAGGAGCACAGTCTTCTGTCCGAAATGTAAGGAAGCCATAATTTTGGTGTAATATCCAGGTGACAGATTGTCGGTCACCGAGATATTGGAGAATATCTCGACAAGCATTTCATAGGCAGCTCTTCTATGGAGCACAGTCTTCTGCCTGAATTGAAAGGAAGCCATAATTACGGTGTAATATACAGGGGACAGGTTGTCGGTCACCGAGAGATTGGAGAATATCTCAACGAGTATTTCAGAGGCAGTGCTTCTAAGGAGCACAGTCTTTTGTCCGAAATGAAAGGAAGCCATAATTACGGTCTAATATCCAAGTTACAGGATGTCAGTCACCGAGAGATTGGAGAATATCTCGACAAGTATTTCATAGGCTGCTTTTCGAAGGAACACAGTCTTCTGGCTGAAATGAAAGTACCCATATTTACGGTGTAATATCCAGGTGACAGGATGTCGGTCACTGAGAGATTGGAGAATATCTCGACAAGTATTTCATAGGTAGCTCTTCTAAGGAGCACAGTCTTCTGTATGAAATGAAAGGAAGCCATAATTACGGTGTAATTTCCAGGTGACAGGATGTCCGTCACCGAGAGATTGGAGAATATCTCGACAAGTATTTCATAGGCAGCTCATTTAAGGAGCACAGTCTTCGGTGCGGAATGAAAGGAAGCCATAATTACGGTGTAATATGCAGGTGACAGGATGTCGGTCACTGAGATTTCAGAGAATTTCAGGACAAGTATTTCATAGGGAGCTCTTCTAAGGAGCACAATTTTTGCCTGAAATGAAAGGAAGCCATAATTACGGTGTAATATCCAGGTGACAGGATGTCGGTCATCGAGAGATTGGAGAATATCACGACAAGTACTTCATAGGCAGCTCTTCCAAGGAAAACAGTCTTCTGTCTGAAATGAAAGGAAACCATAATTACGGCGAAAGAGCCAGGTGACAGGATGTCGGTCACCGAGAGATTGAAGAATATCTCGACAAGTATATCATAGGCAGTTCTTCTTAGGTGCACAGTCTTTTGTCTGAAATGAAAGGCGGCCATAATTACGGTGTAATATCCAGGTGACAGGATGTCGGTCACCGAGAGTTTGGAGAATATCTCGACAAGTATTTCATAGGCAGTTCTTCTAAGGAGCACAGTCTTCTGCTTGAAATGAAAGGAAGCCATAATTACGGAGTAATATCCGGGTGACAGGATGTCTGTCACCGAGAGATTGGAGAATATCTGGGAAAAATATCTCATGGGCAATTCTTCTAAGTAGCACCGTCTTCTGTCTGAAATGATAGGAATTCATAATTTCGGTGTAACATCCAGGTGACAGGATGTCAGTCACTGAGAGATTGGAGAATATCTCGACAAGCATTTCATAGGCAGTTCTTCTAAGGAGCACAGTCTTCTGCTTGAAATGAAAGGAAGCCATAATTACGGAGTAATATCCGGGTGACAGGATGTCTGTCACCGAGAGATTGGAGAATATCTGGGAAAAATATCTCATGGGCAATTCTTCTAAGTAGCACCGTCTTCTGTCTGAAATGATAGGAATTCATAATTTCGGTGTAACATCCAGGTGACAGGATGTCAGTCACTGAGAGATTGGAGAATATCTCGACAAGCATTTCATAGGCAGCTCTTCTAAGGAGCACAGTCTTCTGTCTGAAATGAAAGGAAGCCATGATTACGGTGTAATAAGCAGGTGACTGGATGTCGGTCACTGAGAGATTGGGGAATATCTCGGCAAGTATTCCATAGCTAGTTCATCTAAGGAGCACAGTTTTCCGTCTGAATTGAAAGGAAGCCATAATTACGGTGAATTAAGCAGGTGACAGAATGCCGGTCACCGAGAGATTGGGGAATATCTCGGCAAGTATTCCATAGGCAGTTCATCTAAGGGGCACAATCTTCTGTCTGAAATGAGAGGAAGCCATAATTACGGTGTAATATCCAGGTAACAGGATGTCGGTCACCGAGTTTATTGGAGAATATTTCGACCAGTATTTCATAGGCTGCTCTTCCAAGGAGAACAGTCTTCTGTCTGAACGAAACGAAGACATAATTACGGTGTAATATCCATGTGACAGGACGATTGTCACCGAGAGATTGGAGAATATCTCGACAAGTATTTCATAGACAGCTATTCTAAGGAGCACCGTCTTCTGCCTGAAATGAAAGGAAGCCATAATTACGGTGTAATATTCAGGTGACAGGATGTCGGTCACCGAGAGATTGGGGATTATCTCGACTAGTAATTCATAGGCAGTTCTTCTAAGAGACAATTTCTTCTTTCTGAAATTAAAGGAAGCCATAATTACGGTGTAATATCCAGGTGACAGGATGCCGGTCACCGAGAGTTTGGAGAATATTTCGACAAGTAATTCATAGGCATTTCTCTTAAGGAGTGCAGTCTTCTGTCTGAAATGAAAATAGCCCATAATTACGGTGTAATATCCAGGTGACAGGATTTCGGTCACCGAGAGATTGGAGAAAATCTCGAAATGTGTTTCATAAGCAGCTCTTCTAAGGAGCACAGTCTTCTGTCCGAAATGTAAGGAAGCCATAATTATGGTGTAATATCCAGCTGACAGGATGTCGGTCACCGAGATATTGGAGAATATCTCGACATGTATTTCATAGGCAGTTCTTCTAAGGAGCACCGTCTTCTCTCTGAAATGAAAGGAAGCCATAATTACGGTGTAATATCCATATGACAGGATGTCAGTCACTGAGAGATTGGAGAATATCTCGACAAGCATTTCATAGGCAGCTCTTCTAAGTAGCACAGTCTTCTGCTTGAAGTGAAAGGAAGCCATAATTACGGTGTAATATCCAGGTGACAGGATGTCGGTCACCTAGAGATTGGAGAATATCTCAACGAGTATTTCAGAGGCAGTGCTTCTATGGAGCACAGACTTTTGTCTGAAATGAAAGGAAACCATAATTACGGTGTAATATCCAGGTGACAGGATGTCGGTCACCGAGAAATTGGAGAATATCTCGAATTGTATTTCATAGGCAGTTCTTCTAAGGAGCCCACCCTTCTGTCTGAAATGAATGGAAGCCTTAATTATGGTGTAATTTTCAGGTGACAGGATGTCGGTCGCCGAGAGATTTGAAAATATCTCGACAAGCATTTCATAGGCAGCTCTTCTAAGGAGCACAGTCATCTGTCTGAAATGAAAGGAAGCCATGATTACGGTGTAATAAGCAGGTGACTGGATGTCGGTCACTGAGAGATTGGGGAATATCTTGGCAAGTATTCCATAGCTAGTTCATCTAAGGAGCATAGTTTTCTGTCTGAATTGAAAGGAAGCCATAATTACGGTGAATTAAGCAAAGTGACAGAATGCCGGTCACCGAGAGATTGGGGAATATCTCGGCAAGTATTCCATAGGCAGTTCATCTAAGAGGCACAATCTTCTGTCTGAAATGAAAGGAAGCCATAATTACGGTGTAATATTCAGGTGACAGGATGTCGGTCACCGAGAGATTGGAGAATATCTCGACATGTATTTCATAGGCAGTTCTTCTAAGGAGGACCGTCTTCTCTCTGAAATGAAAGGAAGCCATAATTACGGTGTAATATCCATATGACAGGATGTCCGTCGCCGAGAGATTAGAGAATATCTCGACAAGTAATTCATAGGCTGCTCTTCCAAGGAGAACTGTCTTCTGTCTGAAATGAAAGGAAGCCATAATTACGGTGTAATATCCAGGTGACAGGATGTCGGTCACCGAGTTTATTGGAGAATATTTCGACCAGTATTTCATAGGCTGCTCTTCCAAGGAGAACAGTCTTCTGTCTGAACGAAACGAAGACATAATTACGGTGTAATATCCATGTGACAGGACGTTTGTCACCGAGAGATTGGAGAATATCTCGACAAGTATTTCATAGACAGCTATTCTAAGGAGCACCGTCTTCTGCCTGAAATGAAAGGAAGCCATAATTACGGTGTAATATTCAGGTGACAGGATGTCGGTCACCGAGAGATTGGGGATTATCTCGACTCTGAATTCATAGGCAGTTCTTCTAAGAGACAATTTCTTCTTTCTGAAATTAAAGGAAGCCATAATTACGGTGTAATATCCACGTGACAGGATGCCGGTCACCGAGAGATTGGAGAATATCTCGACAAGTAATTCATAGGCATTTCTCTTAAGGAGTGCAGTCTTCTGTCTGAAATGAAAATAGCCCATAATTACGGTGTAATATCCAGGTGACAGGATTTCGGTCACCGAGAGATTGGAGAAAATCTCGAAATGTATTTCATAAGCAGCTCTTCTAAGGAGCACAGTCTTCTGTCCGAAATGTAAGGAAGCCATAATTATGGTGTAATATCCAGGTGACAGGATGTCGGTCACCGAGATATTGGAGAATATCTCAACGAGTATTTCAGAGGCAGTGCTTCTAAGGAGCACAGTCTTTTGTCCGAAATGAAAGGAAGCCATAATTACGGTCTAATATCCAGGTTACAGGATGTCAGTCTCCGAGAGATTGGAGAATATCTCGACAAGTATTTTATAGGCTGCTCTTCTAAGGAACACAGTCTTCTGTCTGAAATGAAAGTACCCATAATTACGGTGTAATATCCAGGTGACAGGATGTCGGTCACTGAGAGATTGGAGAATATCTCGACAAGTATTTCATAGGTAGCTCTTCTAAGGAGCATAGTCTTCTGTATGAAATGAAAGGAAGCCATAATTACGGTGTAATATCCAGGTGACAGAATGTCGGTCACTGAGAGATTGGAGAATATCTCGACAAGTATTTCAGAGGCAGCTCTTCTAAGGAGCACAGTCTTCTGACTGAAATGAAAGGAAGCCATAATTACGGCGTAATAAGTAGGTGACAGGATGTCGGTCATTGGGAGATTGGAGAATATCTCAACAAGTATTTCATAGGTTGTTCTTCTAGGAAGCACAGACTTCTCTCAGAAATGAAAGGAAGCCAAAATTTCGGTGTAATATCCAGGTAACAGGATGTCGGTCACCGAGAGATTGGAGAATATCTCGACAAGTAATTCATAGGCAGTTCTTCTAAGGAGCACAGTCTTCTGTCTTAACGAAAGGAAGTCGTAATTACGGTGTAATATCCAGGAGACAGGACGTCTGTCACCGAGAGATTGGAGAATATCTCGACAAGTATTTCATAGGCAGCTGTTCTAAGGAGCACAGTCTTCTGTCTGAAATGAAAGAAGCCATAATTACGGTTTAATATCCAGGCGACAGGATGTCGGTCACCGAGAGATTGGAGAATATCTCGACAAGTATTACATAGCCAGCTTTTCTAAAGAGCACAGTTTTCTGCCTGAAATGAAAGGAATTTATATTTACGGTGTAATATCCATGTGACATGATGTCATTCACCGAGAGATTGGAGAATGTCTCGACAAGTATTTCAGAGGCAGTTCTTCTAAGGAGCACAGTCTTTTTTCTGAAATGAAAGAAAACCATAATAATAGCGTAATATCCAGGTGACAGGATGTCAGTCACCGTGAGATTGGAGAATATCTCGACAAGTATTTCATAGGCAGCTCTTCTAAGGAGCACAGTCTTCTGTGTGAAATGAAAGGAAGCCATAATTACGGTGTAATTTCCAGGTGACAGGATGTCGGTCACCGAGAGATTGGAGAATATCTCAACGAGTATTTCAGAGGCAGTGCTTCTATGGAGCACAGTCTTTTGTCTGAAATGAAAGGAACCCATAATTACGGTGTAATATCCAGGTGACAAGATGTCGGTCACCGAAAGATTGGAGAATATCTCAACGAGTATTTCAGAGGCAGTGCTTCTATGGAGCACAGTCTTTTGTCTGAAATGAAAGGAACCCATAATTTCGGTGTAATATCCAGGTGACAGGATGTCGGTCACCGAGAGATTGGAGAATATCTCGACAAGTAATTCATAGGCAGTTTTTCTAAGGAGCACAGTCTTCTGTCTGAACGAAAGGATGACATAATTACGGTGTAATATCCAGGTGACAGGACGTCTGTCACCGAGAGATTGGAGAATATCTCGACAAGTATTTCATAGGCAGCTCTTCTAAGGAGCACAGTTTTCGCTGCGAAATGAAAGGAAGCCATAATTACGGTGTAATATGCAGGTGACAGGATGTCGGTCACTGAGAGATTAGAGAATATCACGACAAGTATTTCATAGGCAGCTCTTCTAAGGAGCACAATTTCTGCCTGAAATTAAAGGAAGCCATAATTACGGTGTAATATCCAGGGGACAGGATGTCGGTCACCGAGAGATTGGATAATATCTCGACAAAAGTAATTCATAGGCAGTTCTTCTAAGGAGCACAGTCTTCTGTCTGAACTAAAGGGAGACATAATTACGGTGTTATATCCAGGTGACAGGATGTCGGTCACCGAGATATTGGAGATTATTTCGACAAGTATTTCATAGGCAGTTCTTCTAAGGAGCCCACCCTTCTGTTTGAAATTAATGGAAGCCATAATTACGGTGTAATTTCCAGGTGACAGGATGTCGGTCACCGAGAGATTGGAGAATGTCTCAACGAGTATTTCAGAGGCAGTGCTTCTATGGAGCACAGTATTTTGTCTGAAATGAAAGGAACCCATAATTACGGTGTAATATCCACGTGACAGGATGTCGGTCACCGAGAGATTGGAGAATATCTCAACGAGTATTTCAGAGGCAGTGCTTCTATGGAGCACAGTCTTTTTTCTGAAATGAATGGAACCCATAATTTCGGTGTAATATCAAGGTGACAGGATGTCGGTCACCGAGAGATTGGAGAATATCTCGACAAGTAATTCATAGGCAGTTCTTCTAAGGAGCACAGTCTTCTGTCTGAATGAAAGTAAGACATAATTACGGTGTAATATCCAGGTGACAGGACGTCTGTCACCGAGAGATTGGAGAATATCTCGACAAGTATTTCATAGGCAGCTCTTCTAAGGAGCACAGTCTTCGCTGCGAAATGAAAGGAAGCCATAATTACGGTGTAATATGCAGGTGACAGGATGTCGGTCACTGAGAGATTAGAGACTATCACGACAAGTATTTCATAGGCAGGTCTTCTAAGGAGCACAATTTCTGCCTGAAATGAAAGGAAGCCATAATTACGGTGTAATTTCCAGGGGACAGGATGTCTGTCACCGAGACATTGTAGAATATCTCGACAAGTAATTCATAGGCAGTTCTTCTAAGGAGCACAGTCTTCTGTCTGAACGAAAGGAAGACATAATTACGGTGTAATATCCAGGTGACAGGACGTCTGTCACCGAGAGATTGGAGAATATCTCGACAAATATCTCATAGGCAATTCCTCTATGTAGCACCGTCTTCTGTCTGAAATGATAGGAAGCCATAATTTCTGTGTAACATCCAGGTGACAGGACGTCAGTCACTGAGATATTGGAGAATATTTCGACAAGCATTTCATAGGCAGCTCTTCTAAGGAGCACAGTCTTCTGCTTGAAATGAAAGGAAACCGATATTACGGTGTAATATCCAGGTGACAGGATGTCGGTCACCGAGAGATTGGATAATATCTCGACAAGTAATTCATAGGCAGTTCTTCTAAGGAGCACAGTCTTCAGTCTGAACGAAAGGAAGACATAATTACGGTGTAATATCCAGGTGACAGGACGTCTGTCACCGAGAGATTGGAGAATATCTCGACAAATATCTCACAGGCAATTCTTCTAAGTAGCACCGTCTTCTGCTCGAAATGAAAGGAAACCTTAATTACGGTGTAATATCCAGGTGACAGGATGTCGGTCACCGAGAGATTGGAGAATATCTCAACGAGTATTTCACAGGCAGTGCTTCTATGGAGCACTGTCTTTTGTCTGAAATGAAAGGAACCCATAATTACGGTGTAATATCCAGGTGACAGGATGTCGGTCACCGAGAGATTGGAGAATATCTCGAAATGTATTTCATAGGCAGTTCTTCTAAGGAGCCCACCCTTCTGTCTGAAATGAATGGAAGCCATAATTATGGTGTAATTTCCAGGTGACAGGATGTCGGTCACCGAGAGATTGGAGAATATCTCGACAAGTATTTCATAGGCAGTTCTTCTAAGAAGCACAGTCTTCTTTCAGAAATGAAAGGGAGCCAAAATTTCGGTGTAATATCCAGGTGACAGGATGTCGGTCACCGAGAGATTGGGGAATATCTCGACAAGTAATTCATAGGCAGTTCTTCTAAGGAGCACAATTTCTGCCTGAAATGAAAGGAAGCCATAATTCCGGTGTAATATCCAGGTGACAGGATGTCTGTCATGGAGAGATTGGAGAATATCTCGACAAGTACTTCATAGGCAGCTCTTCCAAGGAAAGCACTCTTCTGTCTGAAATGAAAGGAAACCATAATTACGGTGTAAAAGCCAGGTGACAGGATGTCGGTCACTGAGAGATTGGAGAATATCTCGACAAGTATACCATAGGCAGTTCTTCTAAGGTGCACAGTCTTTTGTCTGAAATGAAAGGCGGCCATAATTACGGTGTAATATCCAGGTGACAGGATGTCGTTCACCGACATTTTGTAGAATATCTCGACAAGTATTTCATAGGCAGTTCTTCTAAGGAGCACAGACTTTTGCTTGAAATGAAAGTAACCCATAATTACGGTGTAATATCCATGTGATAAGATGTCGGTCCCCGAGAGATTGGAGAATATCTCGACCAGCATTTCATAGGCAGATCTTCTCAGGTAGACAGTCTTTTGCCTGAAATGAAATGAAGCCATTTTTACGGTGTAATATCCAGGTGACAGAATGTTGGTCACTGAGAGATTGGAGAATATCTCAACGAGGATCTCAGAGGCATTGCTTCTATGGAGCACAGTCTTTTATCTGAAATGAAAGGAACCCATAATTACGGTGAAATATCCAGGTGACAGGATGTCGGTCACCGAGAGATTGGAAAATATCTCGACAAGTATTTCATAGGCAGTTCTTCTAAGGAGCGCACTCTTCTGTCTGAAATGAATGGAAGCCATTATTACGGTGTAATATCCAGGTGACAGAATGTCGGTCACTGAGAGATTGGAGAATATCTCGACAAGTATCTCAGAGGCAGCTCTTCTAAGGAGCACAGTCTTCTGTATGAAATGAAAGGAAGCCATAATTTCGGTTTAATAAGTAGGTGACCGGATGTCGGTCACTGAGAGATTGGAGAATATCTCAACAAGTATTTCATAGGCAGTTCTTAAAAGAAGCACAGTCTTCTTTCAGAAATGAAAGGGAGCCAAAATTTTGGTGTAATATCCAGGTGACAGGATGTCGGTCACCGAGAGATTGGAGAATATCTCGACAAGTAATTCATAGGCAGTACTTCTAAGGAGCACAGTCTTCTGTCTGAACGAAAGGAAGACATAATTACGGTGTAATATCCAGGTGACAGGACGTCTGTCACCGAGAGAATGGAGAATATCTCGACAAGTATTTCATAGGCAGCTCTTCTAAGGAGCACAGTCTTCTGTGCGAAATGAAAGGAAGCCATAATTACGGTGTAATATGCAGGTGACAGGATGTGGGTCACTGAGAGATTGGAGAATATCTCGACAAGTATTTCATAGGCGGCTCTTCTAAGGAGCACAATTTCTGCCTGAAATGAAAGGAAGCCATAATTACGGTGTAATATCCAGGTGACAGGATGTCTGTCATGGAGATATTGGAGAATATCTCGACAAGTACTTCATAGGCAGCTCTTCCAAGGAAAGCAGTCTTCTGTCTGAAATGAAAGGAAACCATAATTACGGTCTAAAAGCCAGGTGACAGGATGTCGGTCACCGAGAGATTGGAGAATATCTCGACAAGTATATCATAGGCAGTTCTTCTAAGGTGCACAGTCTTTTGTCTGAAAAGAAAGGCGGCCATAATTACGGTGTAATATCCAGGTGACAGGATGTCGTTCACCGAGATTTTGTAGAATATCTCGACAAGTATTTCATAGGCAGTTCTTCTAAGGAGCACAGTCTTCTGCTTGAAATGAAAGGAAGCCATAATTACGGAGTAATATCCGCGTGATAGGATGTCTGTCACCGAGAGATTGGAGAATATCTCGACAAATATCTCTTGGGCAATTCTTCTAAGTAGCACCGTCTTCTGTCTGAAATGAAAGGAAGCCATAGTTACGGTGTAATATCCAGGTGACAGGATGTCGGTCACCGAGAGATTGGAGAATATCTCGACAAGCATTTCATAGGCAGCTCTTCTAAGGAGCACAGTCTTCTCTCTGAAATGAAAGGATGCCATGATTACGGTGTAATAAGCAGGTGACTGGATGTCGGTCACCGAGAGATTGGGGAATATCTCGGCAAGTATTCCATAGTTAGTTCATCTAAGGAGCACAGTTTTCTGTCTGAATTGAAAAGAAGCCATAATTACGTTGTATTAAGCAGGTGACAGGATGACGGTCACCGAGAGATTTGGGAATATCTCGGCAAGTATTCCATAGGCAGTTCATCTAAGGAGCACACTCTTCTGTCTGAAATGAAAGGAAGCCATAATTACGGTGTAATATCCAGGTGACAGGATGTCGGTCACCGAGAGATTGGAGAATATCTCGACATGTATTTCATAGGCAGTTCTCCTAAGGAGCACCGTCTTCTCTCTGAAATGAAAGGAAGCCATAATTACGGTGTAATATCCATGTGACATGATGTCCGTCACCGAGAGATTAGAGAATATCTCGACAAGTAATTCACAGGCTGCTCTTCCAAGTAGAACAGTCTACTGTCTGAAATGAAATGATGCCATAATCACGGTGTAATATCCAGGTGACAGGATGTCGGTCACCGAGTTTATTGGAGAATATTTCGACCAGTATTTCATAGGCTGCTCTTCCAAGGAGAACAGTCTTCTGTCTGAACGAAACGAAGACATAATTACGGTGTAATATCCATGTGACAGGACGTCTGTCACCGAGAGATTGGAGAACATCTCACAAGTATTTCATAGGCAGCTATTCTAAGGAGCACCGTCTTCTGCCTGAAATGAAAGGAAGCCATAATTACGGTGTAATATTCAGGTGACAGGATGTCGGTCACCGAGAAATTGGAGAATATCTCGAAATGTATTTCATAAGCAGCTCTTCTAAGGAGCACAGTCTTCTGTCCGAAATGTAAGGAAGCCATAATTTTGGTGTAATATCCAGGTGACAGATTGTCGGTCACCGAGATATTGGAGAATATCTCGACAAGCATTTCATAGGCAGCTCTTCTATGGAGCACAGTCTTCTGCCTGAATTGAAAGGAAGCCATAATTACGGTGTAATATACAGGGGACAGGTTGTCGGTCACCGAGAGATTGGAGAATATCTCAACGAGTATTTCAGAGGCAGTGCTTCTAAGGAGCACAGTCTTTTGTCCGAAATGAAAGGAAGCCATAATTACGGTCTAATATCCAAGTTACAGGATGTCAGTCACCGAGAGATTGGAGAATATCTCGACAAGTATTTCATAGGCTGCTTTTCGAAGGAACACAGTCTTCTGGCTGAAATGAAAGTACCCATATTTACGGTGTAATATCCAGGTGACAGGATGTCGGTCACTGAGAGATTGGAGAATATCTCGACAAGTATTTCATAGGTAGCTCTTCTAAGGAGCACAGTCTTCTGTATGAAATGAAAGGAAGCCATAATTACGGTGTAATTTCCAGGTGACAGGATGTCCGTCACCGAGAGATTGGAGAATATCTCGACAAGTATTTCATAGGCAGCTCATTTAAGGAGCACAGTCTTCGGTGCGGAATGAAAGGAAGCCATAATTACGGTGTAATATGCAGGTGACAGGATGTCGGTCACTGAGATTTCAGAGAATTTCAGGACAAGTATTTCATAGGGAGCTCTTCTAAGGAGCACAATTTTTGCCTGAAATGAAAGGAAGCCATAATTACGGTGTAATATCCAGGTGACAGGATGTCGGTCATCGAGAGATAGGAGAATATCACGACAAGTACTTCATAGGCAGCTCTTCCAAGGAAAACAGTCTTCTGTCTGAAATGAAAGGACACCATAATTACGGCGAAAGAGCCAGGTGACAGGATGTCGGTCACCGAGAGATTGAAGAATATCTCGACAAGTATATCATAGGCAGTTCTTCTTAGGTGCACAGTCTTTTGTCTGAAATGAAAGGCGGCCATAATTACGGTGTAATATCCAGGTGACAGGATGTCGGTCACCGAGAGTTTGGAGAATATCTCGACAAGTATTTCATAGGCAGTTCTTCTAAGGAGCACAGTCTTCTGCTTGAAATGAAAGGAAGCCATAATTACGGAGTAATATCCGGGTGACAGGATGTCTGTCACCGAGAGATTGGAGAATATCTGGGAAAAATATCTCATGGGCAATTCTTCTAAGTAGCACCGTCTTCTGTCTGAAATGATAGGAATTCATAATTTCGGTGTAACATCCAGGTGACAGGATGTCAGTCACTGAGAGATTGGAGAATATCTCGACAAGCATTTCATAGGCAGCTCTTCTAAGGAGCACAGTCTTCTGTCTGAAATGAAAGGAAGCCATGATTACGGTGTAATAAGCAGGTGACTGGATGTCGGTCACTGAGAGATTGGGGAATATCTCGGCAAGTATTCCATAGCTAGTTCATCTAAGGAGCACAGTTTTCCGTCTGAATTGAAAGGAAGCCATAATTACGGTGAATTAAGCAGGTGACAGAATGCCGGTCACCGAGAGATTGGGGAATATCTCGGCAAGTATTCCATAGGCAGTTCATCTAAGGGGCACAATCTTCTGTCTGAAATGAGAGGAAGCCATAATTACGGTGTAATATCCAGGTAACAGGATGTCGGTCACCGAGTTTATTGGAGAATATTTCGACCAGTATTTCATAGGCTGCTCTTCCAAGGAGAACAGTCTTCTGTCTGAACGAAACGAAGACATAATTACGGTGTAATATCCATGTGACAGGACGTTTGTCACCGAGAGATTGGAGAATATCTCGACAAGTATTTCATAGACAGCTATTCTAAGGAGCACCGTCTTCTGCCTGAAATGAAAGGAAGCCATAATTACGGTGTAATATTCAGGTGACAGGATGTCGGTCACCGAGAGATTGGGGATTATCTCGACTAGTAATTCATAGGCAGTTCTTCTAAGAGACAATTTCTTCTTTCTGAAATTAAAGGAAGCCATAATTACGGTGTAATATCCAGGTGACAGGATGCCGGTCACCGAGAGTTTGGAGAATATTTCGACAAGTAATTCATAGGCATTTCTCTTAAGGAGTGCAGTCTTCTGTCTGAAATGAAAATAGCCCATAATTACGGTGTAATATCCAGGTGACAGGATTTCGGTCACCGAGAGATTGGAGAAAATCTCGAAATGTATTTCATAAGCAGCTCTTCTAAGGAGCACAGTCTTCTGTCCGAAATGTAAGGAAGCCATAATTATGGTGTAATATCCAGCTGACAGGATGTCGGTCACCGAGATATTGGAGAATATCTCGACATGTATTTCATAGGCAGTTCTTCTAAGGAGCACCGTCTTCTCTCTGAAATGAAAGGAAGCCATAATTACGGTGTAATATCCATATGACAGGATGTCAGTCACTGAGAGATTGGAGAATATCTCGACAAGCATTTCATAGGCAGCTCTTCTAAGTAGCACAGTCTTCTGCTTGAAGTGAAAGGAAGCCATAATTACGGTGTAATATCCAGGTGACAGGATGTCGGTCACCTAGAGATTGGAGAATATCTCAACGAGTATTTCAGAGGCAGTGCTTCTATGGAGCACAGACTTTTGTCTGAAATGAAAGGAAACCATAATTACGGTGTAATATCCAGGTGACAGGATGTCGGTCACCGAGAAATTGGAGAATATCTCGAATTGTATTTCATAGGCAGTTCTTCTAAGGAGCCCACCCTTCTGTCTGAAATGAATGGAATCCATAATTATGGTGTAATTTTCAGGTGACAGGATGTCGGTCGCCGAGAGATTTGAAAATATCTCGACAAGCATTTCATAGGCAGCTCTTCTAAGGAGCACAGTCATCTGTCTGAAATGAAAGGAAGCCATGATTACGGTGTAATAAGCAGGTGACTGGATGTCGGTCACTGAGAGATTGGGGAATATCTTGGCAAGTATTCCATAGCTAGTTCATCTAAGGAGCATAGTTTTCTGTCTGAATTGAAAGGAAGCCATAATTACGGTGAATTAAGCAGGTGACAGAATGCCGGTCACCGAGAGATTGGGGAATATCTCGGCAAGTATTCCATAGGCAGTTCATCTAAGAGGCACAATCTTCTGTCTGAAATGAAAGGAAGCCATAATTACGGTGTAATATTCAGGTGACAGGATGTCGGTCACCGAGAGATTGGAGAATATCTCGACATGTATTTCATAGGCAGTTCTTCTAAGGAGGACCGTCTTCTCTCTGAAATGAAAGGAAGCCATAATTACGGTGTAATATCCATATGACAGGATGTCCGTCGCCGAGAGATTAGAGAATATCTCGACAAGTAATTCATAGGCTGCTCTTCCAAGGAGAACTGTCTTCTGTCTGAAATGAAAGGAAGCCATAATTACGGTGTAATATCCAGGTGACAGGATGTCGGTCACCGAGTTTATTGGAGAATATTTCGACCAGTATTTCATAGGCTGCTCTTCCAAGGAGAACAGTCTTCTGTCTGAACGAAACGAAGACATAATTACGGTGTAATATCCATGTGACAGGACGTTTGTCACCGAGAGATTGGAGAATATCTCGACAAGTATTTCATAGACAGCTATTCTAAGGAGCACCGTCTTCTGCCTGAAATGAAAGGAAGCCATAATTACGGTGTAATATTCAGGTGACAGGATGTCGGTCACCGAGAGATTGGGGATTATCTCGACTCTGAATTCATAGGCAGTTCTTCTAAGAGACAATTTCTTCTTTCTGAAATTAAAGGAAGCCATAATTACGGTGTAATATCCACGTGACAGGATGCCGGTCACCGAGAGATTGGAGAATATCTCGACAAGTAATTCATAGGCATTTCTCTTAAGGAGTGCAGTCTTCTGTCTGAAATGAAAATAGCCCATAATTACGGTGTAATATCCAGGTGACAGGATTTCGGTCACCGAGAGATTGGAGAAAATCTCGAAATGTATTTCATAAGCAGCTCTTCTAAGGAGCACAGTCTTCTGTCCGAAATGTAAGGAAGCCATAATTATGGTGTAATATCCAGGTGACAGGATGTCGGTCACCGAGATATTGGAGAATATCTCAACGAGTATTTCAGAGGCAGTGCTTCTAAGGAGCACAGTCTTTTGTCCGAAATGAAAGGAAGCCATAATTACGGTCTAATATCCAGGTTACAGGATGTCAGTCTCCGAGAGATTGGAGAATATCTCGACAAGTATTTTATAGGCTGCTCTTCTAAGGAACACAGTCTTCTGTCTGAAATGAAAGTACCCATAATTACGGTGTAATATCCAGGTGACAGGATGTCGGTCACTGAGAGATTGGAGAATATCTCGACAAGTATTTCATAGGTAGCTCTTCTAAGGAGCATAGTCTTCTGTATGAAATGAAAGGAAGCCATAATTACGGTGTAATATCCAGGTGACAGAATGTCGGTCACTGAGAGATTGGAGAATATCTCGACAAGTATTTCAGAGGCAGCTCTTCTAAGGAGCACAGTCTTCTGACTGAAATGAAAGGAAGCCATAATTACGGCGTAATAAGTAGGTGACAGGATGTCGGTCATTGGGAGATTGGAGAATATCTCAACAAGTATTTCATAGGTTGTTCTTCTAGGAAGCACAGACTTCTCTCAGAAATGAAAGGAAGCCAAAATTTCGGTGTAATATCCAGGTAACAGGATGTCGGTCACCGAGAGATTGGAGAATATCTCGACAAGTAATTCATAGGCAGTTCTTCTAAGGAGCACAGTCTTCTGTCTTAACGAAAGGAAGTCGTAATTACGGTGTAATATCCAGGAGACAGGACGTCTGTCACCGAGAGATTGGAGAATATCTCGACAAGTATTTCATAGGCAGCTGTTCTAAGAAGCACAGTCTTCTGTCTGAAATGAAAGAAGCCATAATTACGGTTTAATATCCAGGCGACAGGATGTCGGTCACCGAGAGATTGGAGAATATCTCGACAAGTATTACATAGGCAGCTTTTCTAAAGAGCACAGTTTTCTGCCTGAAATGAAAGGAATTTATATTTACGGTGTAATATCCATGTGACATGATGTCATTCACCGAGAGATTGGAGAATGTCTCGACAAGTATTTCAGAGGCAGTTCTTCTAAGGAGCACAGTCTTTTTTCTGAAATGAAAGAAAACCATAATAACAGCGTAATATCCAGGTGACAGGATGTCAGTCACCGTGAGATTGGAGAATATCTCGACAAGTATTTCATAGGCAGCTCTTCTAAGGAGCACAGTCTTCTGTGTGAAATGAAAGGAAGCCATAATTACGGTGTAATATCCAGGTGACAGAATGTCGGTCACTGAGAGATTGGAGAATATCTAGACAAGTATTTCATAGGCAGCTCTTCTAAGGAGGACAGTCTTCTGAGTGAAATGAAAGGAAGCCATAATTACGGTGTAATATCCAGGTGACAGGATGCCGGTCACCGAGAGATTGGAGAATATCTCGTCAAGTATTTCATAGGCAGCTCTTCTATGTAGCACAGTTTTCTGCCTGAAATGAAAGGAAGCCATAATTACGGTGTAATATCCAGATGAGAGGATGTCGGTCATCGAGATGATTGGAGAATATCACGACAAGTAATTCATAGGCAGCTCTTCCAAGGAAAACAGTCTTCTTTCTGAAATGAAAGGAAACCATAATTACGGTGTAAAATCTAGGCGACAGGATGTCGGTCACCGAGAGATTGGAGAATATCCCGACAAGTATTTCATAGGCAGTTCTTCTAAGAAGCCCACCCTTCTGTCTGAAATGAATGGAAGCCATAATTACGGTGTAATTTCCAGGTGAGAGGATATCGGTCATCGAGATGATTGGAGAATATCACGACAAGTAATTCATAGGCAGCTCTTCCAAGGAAAACAGTCTTCTTTCTGAAATGAAAGGAAACCATAATTACGGTATAAAATCTTGGCGACAGGATGTCGGTCACCGAGAGATTGGAGAATATCTCGACAAGCATTTCATAGGCAGCTCTTCTAAGGAGCACAGTCTTCTGTCTGAAATGAAAGGAAGCCATGATTACGGTGTAATAAGCAGGTGACAGGATGTCGGTCACGGAGAGATTGGGGAATATCTCGGCAAGTATTCCATAGGCAGTTCATCTAAAGAGCACAGTCTTCTGTCTGAAATGAAAGGAAGCCATAATTACGGTCTAATATCCAGGTTACAGGATGTCAGTCACCGAGAGATTGGAGAATATCTCGACAAGTATTTCATAGGCTGCTCTTCTAAGGACACAGTCTTCTGTCTGAAATGAAAGTAACCCATAATTACGGTGTAATATCCAAGTGACAGGATTTCGGTCACTGAGAGATTGGAGAATATCTCAACGAGTATTTCAGAGGCAGTGCTTCTATGGAGCACAGTCTTTTGTCTGAAATGGAAGGAACCCATAATTTCGGTGTAATATCCAGGTGACAGGATGTCGGTCACCAAGAGATTGGAGAATATCTCGACAAGTAATTCATAGGCAGTTCTTCTAAGGAGCACAGTCTTCTGTCTGAACGAAAGGAAGACATAATTACGGTGTAATATCCAGGTGGCAGGGCGTCTGTCACCGAGAGATAGGAGAATATCTCGACAAGTATTTCAAAGTCAGCTCTTCTAAGGAGCACAGTCTTCGGTGCGGAATGAAAGGAAGCCATAATTACGGTGTAATATGCAGGTGACAGGATGTCGGTCACTGAGATTTCAGAGAATATCACGACAAGTATTTCATAGGCAGCACTTCTAAGGAGCACAATTTCTGCCTGAAATGAAAGGAAGCCATAAATACGGTGTAATATCCAGGTTACAGGATGTCGGTTATCGAGAGATTGGAGAATATCACGACAAGTACTTCATAGGCAGCTCTTCCAAGGAAAACAGTCTTCTGTCTGAAATGAAAGGAAACCATGTTACGGTGTAAAAGCCAGGTGACAGGATGTCGGTCACCGAGAGATTGGAGAATATCTCGACAAGTATTTCATAGGCAGTTCTTCTAAGGAGCACAGTCTTCTGCTTGAAATGAAAGGAAGCCATAATTACGGTGTAATATCCAGGTGACAGGGCGTCTGTCACCGAGAGATTGGAGAATATCTCGACAAATATTTCATAGGCAGCTCTTCTAAAGAGCACAGTCTTCTGTCTGAAATGAAAGGAAGCCATGATTACGGAGTAATAAGCAGGTGACAGGATGTCGGTCACTGAGAGATTGGGGAATATCTCGGCAAGTATTCCGTAGGCAGTTCATCTAAGGAGCACAGTTTTCTGTCTGAAATGAATGGAAGCCATAATTACGGTGTATTAAGCAGGTGACAGGATGTCGGTCACCGAGAGATTGGGGAATATCTCGGCAAGTATTCCATAGGCAGATCATCTAAGGAGCACAGTCTTCTGTCTGAAATGAAAGGAAGCCATCATTTCTGTGTAATATCCGGTTACAGGATGTCGGTCACCGAGAGATTGGAGAATATCTCGACATGTATTTCATAGGCAGTTCATCTAAGGAGCACCGTCTTCTCTCTGATATGAAAGGAAGCCATAATTACGGTGTAATATCCAGGTGACAGGATGTCCGTCACCGAGTGATTAGAGGATATCTCGACATGTATTTCATAGGCTGCTCTTCCAAGGAGAACTGTCTTCTGTCTGAAATGAAAGGAAGCCATAGTTACGGTGTAATATCCAGGTGACAGGATGTCGGTCACCGAGTTGATTGGAGAATATCTCGACCAGTATTTCATAGGCTGCTCTTCCAAGGAGAACAGTCTTCTGTCTGAACGAAACGAAGACATAATTACGGTGTAATATCCAGTTTACAGGACGTCTGTCACCGAGTTGATTGGAGAATATCTCGACAAGTATTTCATAGGCAGCTATTCTAAGGAGCACCGTCTTCTGCCTGAAATGAAAGGAAGCCATAATTACGGTGCAATAATCAAGTGACAGGATGTCGGTCACCGAGAGATTGGGGATTATCTCGACTAGTAATTCATAGGCATTTCTTCTAAAGAGTGCAGTCTTCTGTCTGAAATGAAAATAACCCATAATTACGGTGTAATATCCAGGTGACAGGATGTCGGTCACCGAGAGATTGGAGAATATCTTGACAAGTATTTCATAGGCAGCTGTTCTAAGGAGCACAGTCTTCTGTCTGAAATGAAAGAAAGCCATAATTACGGTGTAATATCCAGGTGACAGGATGTCCGTCACCGAGGGATTGGAGAATATCTCGACAAGTATTCCATAGACAGCTCTTCTAAAGAGCACACTTTTCTCCCTGAAATGAAAGGAATTCATAATTACGGTGTAATATCCATGTGACAGGATGTCATTCACCGAGAGATTGGAGAATGTCTCGACAAGTATTTCAGAGGCAGTTCTTCTAAGGAGCACAGTCTTTTTTCTGAAATGAAAGGAAACCATAATAACGCTGTAATATCCAGGTGACAGAATGTCAGTCACCGAGAGATTGGATAATATCTCGACAAATATTTCATAGGCAGCACTTCTAAGGAGCACAGTCTTCTGTGTGAAATGAAAGGAAGCCATAATTACGGTGTAATATCCAGGTCGACAGGATGTCGGTCACTGAAAGATTGGAGAATATCTAGACAAGTATTTCATAGGCAGCTCTTCTAAGGAGCACAGTCTTCTGAGTGAAATGAAAGGAAGCCATAATTACGGTGTAATATCCAGGTGACAGGATGCCGGTCACCGAATGATTGGAGAATATCTCGACAAGTATTTCATAGGCAGCCCTTCTAAGTAGCACAGTTTTCTGCCTGAAATGAAAGGAAGCCATAATTACGGTGTAATATCCAGATGAGAGGATGTCGGTCATCGAGAGGATTGGAGAATATCACGACAAGTATTTCATAGGCAGCTCTTCCAAGGAAAAGAGTCTTCTGTCTGAAATGAAAGGAAACCATCATTACGGTGTAAAATCTAGGCGACAGGATGTCGGTCACCGAGTGATTGGAGCATATCTCGACAAGTATTGCATAGGCAGTTCTTCTAAGAAGCCCACCATTCTGTCTGAAATGAATGGAAGCCATAATTACGGTGTAATTTCCAGGTGACAGGATGTCGGTCACCGAGAGATTGGAGAATATCTCGACAAGCATTTCATAGGCAGCTCTTCTAAGGAGCACATTCTTCTGCTTGAAATGAAAGGAAGCCATAATTACGGTGTAATATCCAGGTGACAGGATGTCGGTCACCGAGAGTTTGGAGAATATCTCGGCAAGTATTTCATAGGCAATTCTTCTAAGTAGCACCGTCTTCTGCCTGAAATGAAAGTAAGCCATAATTACGGTATAATATCCAGGTGACAGGATGTCGGTCATCGAGAGATTGGAGAATATCGCGACAAGTACTTCATAGGCAGCTCTTCCAAGGAAAACAGTCTTCTGTCTGAAATGAAAGGAAACCATAATTACGGTGTAAACGCCAGGTGACAGGATGTCGGTCACCGAGAGATTGAAGAATATCTCGTCAAGTATTTCATAGGCAATTCTTCTAATTAGCACCGTCTTTTGTCTGAAATGATAGGAAGCCATAATTTCGGTGTAACATCCAGGTGACAGGATGGCGGTCACCGTGAGATTGGAGAATATCTCGACAAGTATTTCATAGGCAATTCTTCTAAGTAGCACCGTCTTCTCTCTGAAATGATAGGATCCCATAATTACGGTGTAATATCCAGGTGACAGGATGTCGGTCACCGAGAGATTGGAGAATATCTCGAAATGTATTTCATAGGCAGCTTTTCTAAAGAGCACAGTTTTCTGCCTGAAATGAAAGGAATTTATAATTACGGTGTAATATCCATGTGACATGATGTCATTCACCGAGAGATTGGAGAATGTCTCGACAAGTATTTCAGAGGCAGTTCTTCTAAGGAGCACAGTCTTTTTTCTGCAATGAAAGAAAACCATAATAACAGCGTAATATCCAGGTGACAGGATGTCAGTCACCGTGAGATTGGAGAATATCTCGACAAGTATTTCATAGACAGCTCTTCTAAGGAGCACAGTCTTCTGTGTGAAATGAAAGGAAGCCATAATTACGGTGTAATATCCAGGTGACAGGATGTCGGTCACTGAGAGATTGGAGAATATCTAGACAAGTATTTCATAGGCAGCTCTTCTAAGGAGGACAGTCTTCTGAGTGAAATGAAAGGAAGCCATAATTACGGTGTAATGTCCAGGTGACAGGATGCCGGTCACCGAGAGATTGGAGAATATCTCGACAAGTATTTCATAGGCAGCTCTTCTAAGTAGCACAGTTCTCTGCCTGAAATGAAAGGAAGCCATAATTACGGTGTAATATCCAGATGAGAGGATGTCGGTCATCGAGATGATTGGAGAATATCACGACAAGTAATTCATAGGCAGCTCTTCCAAGGAAAACAGTCTTCTTTCTGAAATGAAAGGAAACCATAATTACGGTGTTAAATCTAGGCGACAGGATGTCGGTCACCGAGAGATTGGAGAATATCCCGACAAGTATTTCATAGGCAGTTCTTCTAAGAAGCCCACCCTTCTGTCTGAAATGAATGGAAGCCATAATTACGGTGTAATTTCCAGGTGTCAGGATGTCGGTCACCGAGAGATTGGAGAATATCTCGGCAAGTATTCCACAGGCAATTCATCTAAGGAGCACAGTCTTCTGTCTGAAATGAAAGGAAGCCATAATTACGGTGTAATATCCAGGTGACAGGATGTCGGTCACCGAGAGATTGGAGAATATCTCGACATGTATTTCATAGGCTGCTCTTCCAAGGAGAAGTCTTCTGTCAGAACGAAACGAAGAAATAATTACGGTGTAATATCCAGGTGACAGGACGTCTGTCACCGAGAGATTGGAGAATACCTCGACAAGTATTTCATAGTAAGCTATTCTAAGGAGCACCGTCTTCTGCCTGAAATGAAAGGAAGCCATAATTACGGTGTAATATCCAGGTGACAGGATGTCCGTCGCCGAGAGATTAGAGAATATCTCGACAAGTATTTCATAGGCTGCTCTTCCAAGGAGAACAGTCTTCTGTCTGAAATTAAAGGAAGCCATAATTACGGTGTAATATCCAGGTGACAGGATGTCGGTCACCGAGTTGATTGGAGAATATCTCGACCAGTATTTCATAGGCTGCCCTTCCAAGGAGAACAGTCTTCTGTCTGAACGAAACGAAGAAATAATTACGGTTTAATATCCAGGTGACAGGACGTCTGTCACCGAGAGATTGGAGAATACCTCGACAAGTATTTCATAGGCAGCTATCCTAAGGAGCACCGTCTTCTGCCTGAAATGAAAGGAAGCAATAATTACGGTGAAATATTCGGGTGAAAGGATGTCGTTCACCGAGAGATTGGGGATTATCTCGACTAGTAATTCATAGGCAGTTCTTCTAAGGGACAATTTCTTCTTTCTGAAATTAAAGGAAGCCATAATTACGGTGTAATATCCAGGTGACAGGATTTCGGTCACCGAGAGATTGGAGAATATCTCGAAATGTATTTCATAAGCAGCTCTTCTAAGGAGCACAGTCATCTGACCGAAATGTAAGGAAGCCATAATTATGGTGTAATATCCAGGTGACAGGATGTCGGTCACCGAGAGATTGGAGAATATCTCAACGAGTATTTCAGAGGCAGTGCTTCTATGGAGCACAGTCTTTTGTCTGAAATGAAAGGAACCCCTAATTACGGTGTAATATCCAGGTGACAGGATATCGGTCACCGAGAGATTGGAGAATATCTCAACGAGTATTTCAGAGGCAGTGCTTCTATGGAGCACAGTCTTTTGTCTGAAATGAAAGGAACCCATAATTTCGGTGTAATATCCAGGTGACAGGATGTCGGTTACCGAGAGATTGGAGAATATCTCGACAAGTAATTCATAGGCAGCTTTTCCAAGGAAAACAGTCTTCTGTCTGAAATGAAAGGAAACCATAATAACGGTGTAAAAGCCAGGTGACAGGATGTCGGTCACCGAGAGATTGAAGAATATCTCGACAAGTATTTCATAGGCAATTCTTCTAAGTAGCACCGTCTTCTGTCTGAAATGATAGGAAGCCATAATTTCGGTGTAACATCCAGGTGACAGGATGTCGGTCACCGAGAGATTGGAGAATATCTCGACAAGTATTTCATGGGCAATTCTTCTAAGTAGCACCGTCTTCTGTCTGAAATGATAGGAACCCATAATTACGGTGTAATATCCAGGTGACAGGATGTCGGTCACCGAGAGATTGGAGAATATCTCGAAATGTATTTCATAGGCAGTTCATCTAAGGAGCCCACCCTTCTGTCTGTAATGAATGGAAGCCATAATTATGGTGTAATTTTCAGGTGACAGGATGTCGGTCACCGAGAGATTGGAGAATATCTCGACAAGCATTTCATAGGCAGCTCTTCTAAGGAGCACAGTCTTCTGTCTGAAATGAAAGGAAGCCATGATTACGGTGGAATAAGCGGGTGACAGGATGTCGGTCACCGAGAGATTGGGAATATCTCGGCAAGTATTCCTTAGGCAGTTCATCTAAGGAGCACAGTTTTCTGTCTGAAATGAAAGGAAGCCTTAATTACGGTGTATTAAGCAGGTGACAGGATGTCGGTCACCGAGAGATTGGGGAATAACTCGGCAAGTATTCCATAGGCAGTTCATCTAAGGAGCACAGTCTTCTGTCTGAAATGAAAGGAAGCCATAATTACGGTGGAATATCCAGGTGACATGATGTCGGTCACCGAGAGATTGGAGAATATCTCGACATGTATTTCATAGGCAGTTCTTCGAAGGAGCACCGTCTTCTCTCTGAAATGAAAGGAAGCCATAATTATGGTGTAATATCCAGGTAAGAGGATGTCCGTCACCGAGAGATTAGAGAATATCTCGACAAGTATTTCATAGGCTGCTTTTCCAAGGAGAACAGTCTTCTGTCTGAAATGAAAGGAAGCCATAATTACGGTGTAATATCCAGGTGACAGGATGTCGGTCACCGAGTTGATTGGAAAATATCTCGACCAGTATTTCATAGGCTGCTCTTCAAAGGAGAACAGTCTTCTGTCTGAACGAAACGAAGACATAATTACGGTGTAATATCCAGGTGACAGGACGTCTGTCACCGAGAGATTGGAGAATACCTCGACAAGTATTTCATAGGCAGCTATTCTAAGGAGCACCGTCTTCTGCCTGAAATGAAAGGAAGCAATAATTACGGTGTAATATTCGGGTGACAGGATGTCGGTCACCGAGAGATTGGGGATTATCTCGACTAGTAATTCATATGCAGTTCTTCTAAGGGAAAATATTTTCTTTCTGAAATTAAAGGAAGCCATAATTACGGTGTAATATCCAGGTGACAGGATGCCGGTCACCGAGAGATTGGAGAATATCTCGACAAGTAATTCATAGGCATTTCTTCTAAGGAGTGCAGTCTTCTGTCTGAAATGAAAATAACCCATAATTACGGTGTAATATCCAGGTGATAGGATTTCGGTCACCGAGAGATTGGAGAATATCTCGAAATGTATTTCATAAGCAGCTCTTCTAAGGAGCACAGTCTTCTGTCCGAAATGTAAGGAAGCCATAATTATGGTGTAATATCCAGGTGACAGGATGTCGGTCACCGAGATATTGGAGAATATCTCAACAAGCATTTCATAGGCAGCTCTTCTATGGAGCACATTCTTCTGCCTGAATTGAAAAGAAGCCATAATTACGGTGTAATATCCAGGTGACAGGATGTCGGTCACCGAGAGATTGGAGAATATCTCGACAAGTATTCCATAGGCAGCTCTTCTAAAGAGCACAGTATTCTGCCTGAAATGAAAGTAACCCATAATTACGGTGAAATATCCAGGTGACAGGATGTCGGTCACTGAGAGATTGGAGAATATCTCGACAAGCATTTCATAGGCAGCTCTTCTAAAGAGCACAGTCTTCTGTCTGAAATGAAAGGAAGCCATGGTTACGGTGTAATAAGCAGGTGACAGGATGTCGGTCACTGAGAGATTGGGGAATATCTCGGCAAGTATTCCATAGGCAGTTCATCTAAGGAGCACAGTTTTCTGTCTGAAATGAAAGGAAGCCATAATTACGGTGTATTAAGCAGGTGAGAGGATGTCGGTCACCGAGAGATTGGGGAATATCTCGGCAAGTATTCCATAGGCAGTTCATCTAAGGAGCACACTCTTCTGTCTGAAATGAAAGGAAGCCATAATTACGGCGTAATAAGTAGGTGACAGGATGTCGGTCACTGAGAGATTGGAGAATATCTCAACAAGTATTTCATAGGCAGCTCTTCTAAGGAGCAGAGTCTTCTGAGTGAAATGAAAGGAAGCCATAATTACGGTGTAATATCCAGGTGAAAGGATGCCGGTCACCGAATTATTGGAGAATATCTCGACAAGTATTTCATAGGCAGCTCTTCTAAGTAGCACAGTTTTCTGCCTGAAATGAAAGGAAGCCATAATTACGGTGTAATATCCAGGTGACAGGACGTCGGTCATCGAGAGAATGGAGAATATCGCGACAAGTACTTCATAGGCAGCTCTTCCAAGGAAAACAGTCTTCTGTCTGAAATGAAAGGAAACCATCATTACGGTGTAAAATCCAGGCGACAGGGTGTCGGTCACCGAGTGATTGGAGAATATCTCGACAAGTATTGCATAGGCAGTTCTTCTAAGAAGCCCACCATTCTGTCTGAAATGAATGGAAGCCATAATTACGGTGTAATTTCCAGGTGACATGATGTCGGTCACCGAGAGATTGGAGAATATCTCGACAAGCATTTCATAGGCAGCTCGTCTAAGGAGCACAGTCTTCTGTCAGAAATGAAAGGAAGCCATGATTACGGTGTAATAAGCAGGTGACAGGATGTCGGTCACCGAGAGATTGGGGAATATCTCGGCAAGTATTCCATAGGCAGTTCATCTAGGGATCACAGTCTTCTGTCTGAAATGAAAGGAAGGCATAATTACGATGTAATAAGCAGGTGACAGCATGTCGGTCACCGAGAGATTGGGAAATATCTCGGCAAGTATTCCATAGGCAGTTCTTCTAAGGAGCCCACCCTTCTGTTTGACATGATTGGAAGCCATAATTACGGTGTATTTTCCAGGTGACAGGATGTCGGTCACCGAGAGATTGGTGAATATCTCGACAAGCATTTCATAGGCAGCTCTTCTAAGGAGCACATTCTTCTGCTTAAAATGAAAGGAAGCCATAATTACGGTGTAATATCCAGGTTACAGGATGTCTGTCACCGAGAGATTGGAGAATATCTCGACAAATATCTCATAGGCAATTCTTCTAAGTAGCACCGTCTTCTGTCGGAAATGATAGGAAGCCATAATTTCGGTGTACCATCCAGGTGACAGGATGTCATTCACTGAGAGATTGGAGAATATCTCGACAAGCATTTCATAGGCAGCTCTTATAAGGAGCACAATCTTCTGCTTGAAATGAAAGGAAGCCCTAATTATGGTGTAATATCCAGGTTACAGGATGTCGGTCACCGAGAGATTGGAGAATATCTCAACGAGTATTTCAGAGGCAGTGCTTCTATGGAGCACAGTCTTTTGTCTGAAATGAAAGGAACCCATAATTTCGGTGTAATATCCAGGTGAAAGGATGTCGGTCACCGAGAGATTGGAGAATATCTCGACAAGTAATTCATAGGCAGTTCTACTAAGGAGCACAGTCTTCTGTCTGAACGAAAGGAAGACATAATTACGGTGTAATATACAGGTGACAGGACGTCTGTCACCGAGAGATTGGAGAATATCTCGACAAGTATTTCATAGGCAGCTCTTCTAAGGAGCACAGTTTTCTGTGCGAAATGAAGGAAGCCATAATTACGGTGTAATATGCAGGTGACAGGATGTCGGTCACTGAGAGATTGGAGAATATCACGACAAGTATTTCATAGGCAGCCCTTCTAAGGAGCACAATTTCTGCCTGAAATGAAAGTAAGCCATAATTACGGTGTAATATCCAGGTGACAGCATGTCGGTCATCGAGAGATTGGAGAATATCACGACAAGTACTTCATAGGCAGCTCTTCCAAGGAAAACAGTCTTCTGTCTTAAATGAAAGGAAACCATAATTGCGGTGTAAAAGCCAGGTGACAGGATGTCGGTCACCGAGAGATTGAAGAATATCTCGACAAGTATATCATAGGCAGTTCTTCTAAGGAGCACAGTCTTTTGTCTGAAAGGAAAGGCGGCCATAATTACGGTGTAATATCCAGGTGACAGGATGTCGGTCACCGAGTTGATTGGAGAATATCTCGACCAGTATTTCATAGGCTGCTCTTCCAAGGAGAACAGTCTTCTGTCTGAACGAAACGAAGAAATAATTACGGTTTAATATCCAGGTGACAGGACGTCTGTCACCGAGAGATTGGAGAATACCTCGACAAGTATTTCATAGGCAGCTATTCTAAGGAGCACCGTCTTCTGCCTGAAATGAAAAGAAGCAATAATTACGGTGTAATATTCGGGTGACAGGATGTCGGTCACCGAGAGATTGGGGATTATCTCGACTAGTAATTCATAGGCAGTTCTTCTAAGGGACAATTTCTTCTTTCTGAAATTAAAGGAAGCCATAATTACGGTGTAATATCCAGGTGACAGGATTTCGGTCACCGAGAGATTGGAGAATATCTCGAAATGTATTTCATAAGCAGCTCTTCTAAGGAGCACAGTCTTCTGTCCGAAATGTAAGGAAGCCATAATTATGGTGTAATATCCAGGTGACAGGATGTCGGTCACCGAGAGATTGGAGAATATCTCAACGAGTATTTCAGAGGCAGTGCTTCTATGGAGCACAGTCTTTTGTCTGAAATGAAAGGAACCCATAATTACGGTGTAATATCCAGGTGACAGGATGTCGGTCACCGAGAGATTGGAGAATATCTCAACGAGTATTTCAGAGGCAGTGTTTCTATGGAGCACAGTCTTTTGTCTGAAATGAAAGGAACCCATAATTTCGGTGTAATATCCAGGTGACAGGATGTCGGTTACCGAGAGATTGGAGAATATCTCGACAAGTAATTCATAGGCAGCTATTCCAAGGAAAACAGTCTTCTGTCTGAAATGAAAGGAAACCATAATTACGGTGTAAAAGCCAGGTGACAGGATGTCGGTCACCGAGAGATTGAAGAATATCTCGACAAGTATATCATAGGCAGTTCTTCTAAGGAGCACTGTCTTTTGTCTGAAATGAAAGGCGGACATAATTACGGTGTAATATCCAGGTGACAGGATGTCGGTCACCGAGAGTTTGGAGAATATCTCGACAAGTACTTCATAGGCAATTCTTCTAAGTAGCACCGTCTTCTGTCTGAAATGAATGGAAGCCATAATTACGGTGTAATTTCCAGGTGACATGATGTCGGTCACCGAGAGATTGGAGAATATCTCGACAAGCATTTCATAGGCAGCTCTTCTAAGGAGCACAGTCTTCTCTCAGAAATGAAAGGAAGCCATGATTACGGTGTAATAAGCAGGTGACAGGATGTCGGTCACCGAGAGATTGGGGAATATCTCGGCAAGTATTCCATAGGCAGTTCATCTAGGGATCACAGTCTTCTGTCTGAAATGAAAGGAAGGCATAATTACGATGTAATAAGCAGGTGACAGCATGTCGGTCACCGAGAGATTGGGAAATATCTCGGCAAGTATTCCATAGGCAGTTCATCTAAGAAGCACAGTCTTCTGTTTGAAATGAAAGGAAGCCATAATTACGGTGTAATATCCAGGTGACAGGTTGTCGGTCACCGAGAGATTGGAGAATATCTCGACAAGTATTTCATAGGCAGTTCTTCTAAGGAGCCCACCCTTCTGTTTGACATGATTGGAAGCCATAATTACGGTGTATTTTCCAGGTGACAGGATGTCGGTCACCGAGAGATTGGTGAATATCTCGACAAGCATTTCATAGGCAGCTCTTCTAAGGAGCACATTCTTCTGCTTAAAATGAAAGGAAGCCATAATTACGGTGTAATATCCAGGTTACAGGATGTCTGTCACCGAGAGATTGGAGAATATCTCGACAAATATCTCATAGGCAATTCTTCTAAGTAGCACCGTCTTCTGTCGGAAATGATAGGAAGCCATAATTTCGGTGTACCATCCAGGTGACAGGATGTCATTCACTGAGAGATTGGAGAATATCTCAACAAGCATTTCATAGGCAGCTCTTATGAGGAGCACAATCTTCTGCTTGAAATGAAAGGAAGCCATAATTATGGTGTAATATCCAGGTTACAGGATGTCGGTCACCGAGAGATTGGAGAATATCTCAACGAGTATTTCAGAGGCAGTGCTTCTATGGAGCACAGTCTTTTGTCTGAAATGAAAGGAACCCATAATTTCGGTGTAATATCCAGGTGAAAGGATGTCGGTCACCGAGAGATTGGAGAATATCTCGACAAGTAATTCATAGGCAGTTCTACTAAGGAGCACAGTCTTCTGTCTGAACGAAAGGAAGACATAATTACGGTGTAATATACAGGTGACAGGACGTCTGTCACCGAGAGATTGGAGAATATCTCGACAAGTATTTCATAGGCAGCTCTTCTAAGGAGCACAGTTTTCTGTGCGAAATGAAGGAAGCCATAATTACGGTGTAATATGCAGGTGACAGGATGTCGGTCACTGAGAGATTGGAGAATATCACGACAAGTATTTCATAGGCAGCCCTTCTAAGGAGCACAATTTCTGCCTGAAATGAAAGTAAGCCATAATTACGGTGTAATATCCAGGTGACAGCATGTCGGTCATCGAGAGATTGGAGAATATCACGACAAGTACTTCATAGGCAGCTCTTCCAAGGAAAACAGTCTTCTGTCTGAAATGAAAGGAAACCATAATTGCGGTGTAAAAGCCAGGTGACAGGATGTCGGTCACCGAGAGATTGAAGAATATCTCGACAAGTATATCATAGGCAGTTCTTCTAAGGAGCACAGTCTTTTGTCTGAAATGAAAGGCGGCCATAATTACGGTGTAATATCCAGGTGACAGGATGTCGGTCACCGAGTTGATTGGAGAATATCTCGACCAGTATTTCATAGGCTGCTCTTCCAAGGAGAACAGTCTTCTGTCTGAACGAAACGAAGAAATAATTACGGTTTAATATCCAGGTGACAGGACGTCTGTCACCGAGAGATTGGAGAATACCTCGACAAGTATTTCATAGGCAGCTATTCTAAGGAGCACCGTCTTCTGCCTGAAATGAAAAGAAGCAATAATTACGGTGTAATATTCGGGTGACAGGATGTCGGTCACCGAGAGATTGGGGATTATCTCGACTAGTAATTCATAGGCAGTTCTTCTAAGGGACAATTTCTTCTTTCTGAAATTAAAGGAAGCCATAATTACGGTGTAATATCCAGGTGACAGGATTTCGGTCACCGAGAGATTGGAGAATATCTCGAAATGTATTTCATAAGCAGCTCTTCTAAGGAGCACAGTCTTCTGTCCGAAATGTAAGGAAGCCATAATTATGGTGTAATATCCAGGTGACAGGATGTCGGTCACCGAGAGATTGGAGAATATCTCAACGAGTATTTCAGAGGCAGTGCTTCTATGGAGCACAGTCTTTTGTCTGAAATGAAAGGAACCCATAATTACGGTGTAATATCCAGGTGACAGGATGTCGGTCACCGAGAGATTGGAGAATATCTCAACGAGTATTTCAGAGGCAGTGTTTCTATGGAGCACAGTCTTTTGTCTGAAATGAAAGGAACCCATAATTTCGGTGTAATATCCAGGTGACAGGATGTCGGTTACCGAGAGATTGGAGAATATCTCGACAAGTAATTCATAGGCAGCTATTCCAAGGAAAACAGTCTTCTGTCTGAAATGAAAGGAAACCATAATTACGGTGTAAAAGCCAGGTGACAGGATGTCGGTCACCGAGAGATTGAAGAATATCTCGACAAGTATATCATAGGCAGTTCTTCTAAGGAGCACAGTCTTTTGTCTGAAATGAAAGGCGGACATAATTACGGTGTAATATCCAGGTGACAGGATGTCGGTCACCGAGAGTTTGGAGAATATCTCGACAAGTACTTCATAGGCAATTCTTCTAAGTAGCACCGTCTTCTGCCTGAAATGAAAGTAAGCCATAATTACGGTATAATTTCCAGGTGACAGGATGTCGGTCATCGAGAGATTGGAGAATATCGCGACAAGTACTTCATAGGCAGCTCTTCCAAGGAAAACAGTCTTCTGTCTTAAATGAAAGGAAACCATAATTGCGGTGTAAAAGCCAGGTGACAGGATGTCGGTCACCGAGAGATTGAAGAATATCTCGACCTGTATATCATAGGCAGTTCTTCTAAGGAGCACAGTCTTTTGTCTGAAAGGAAAGGCGGCCATAATTACGGTGTAATATCCAGGTGACAGGATGTCGGTCACCGAGTTGATTGGAGAATATCTCGACCAGTATTTCATAGGCTGCTCTTCCAAGGAGAACAGTCTTCTGTCTGAACGAAACGAAGAAATAATTACGGTTTAATATCCAGGTGACAGGACGTCTGTCACCGAGAGATTGGAGAATACCTCGACAAGTATTTCATAGGCAGCTATTCTAAGGAGCACCGTCTTCTGCCTGAAATGAAAAGAAGCAATAATTACGGTGTAATATTCGGGTGACAGGATGTCGGTCACCGAGAGATTGGGGATTATCTCGACTAGTAATTCATAGGCAGTTCTTCTAAGGGACATTTTCTTCTTTCTGAAATTAAAGGAAGCCATAATTACGGTGTAATATCCAGGTGACAGGATTTCGGTCACCGAGAGATTGGAGAATATCTCGAAATGTATTTCATAAGCAGCTCTTCTAAGGAGCACAGTCTTCTGTCCGAAATGTAAGGAAGCCATAATTATGGTGTAATATCCAGGTGACAGGATGTCGGTCACCGAGAGATTGGAGAATATCTCAACGAGTATTTCAGAGGCAGTGCTTCTATGGAGCACAGTCTTTTGTCTGAAATGAAAGGAACCCATAATTACGGTGTAATATCCAGGTGACAGGATGTCGGTCACCGAGAGATTGGAGAATATCTCAACGAGTATTTCAGAGGCAGTGTTTCTATGGAGCACAGTCTTTTGTCTGAAATGAAAGGAACCCATAATTTCGGTGTAATATCCAGGTGACAGGATGTCGGTTACCGAGAGATTGGAGAATATCTCGACAAGTAATTCATAGGCAGCTATTCCAAGGAAAACAGTCTTCTGTCTGAAATGAAAGGAAACCATAATTACGGTGTAAAAGCCAGGTGACAGGATGTCGGTCACCGAGAGATTGAAGAATATCTCGACAAGTATATCATAGGCAGTTCTTCTAAGGAGCACTGTCTTTTGTCTGAAATGAAAGGCGGACATAATTACGGTGTAATATCCAGGTGACAGGATGTCGGTCACCGAGAGTTTGGAGAATATCTCGACAAGTACTTCATAGGCAATTCTTCTAAGTAGCACCGTCTTCTGTCTGAAATGAATGGAAGCCATAATTACGGTGTAATTTCCAGGTGACATGATGTCGGTCACCGAGAGATTGGAGAATATCTCGACAAGCATTTCATAGGCAGCTCTTCTAAGGAGCACAGTCTTCTCTCAGAAATGAAAGGAAGCCATGATTACGGTGTAATAAGCAGGTGACAGGATGTCGGTCACCGAGAGATTGGGGAATATCTCGGCAAGTATTCCATAGGCAGTTCATCTAGGGATCACAGTCTTCTGTCTGAAATGAAAGGAAGGCATAATTACGATGTAATAAGCAGGTGACAGCATGTCGGTCACCGAGAGATTGGGAAATATCTCGGCAAGTATTCCATAGGCAGTTCATCTAAGAAGCACAGTCTTCTGTTTGAAATGAAAGGAAGCCATAATTACGGTGTAATATCCAGGTGACAGGTTGTCGGTCACCGAGAGATTGGAGAATATCTCGACAAGTATTTCATAGGCAGTTCTTCTAAGGAGCCCACCCTTCTGTTTGACATGATTGGAAGCCATAATTACGGTGTATTTTCCAGGTGACAGGATGTCGGTCACCGAGAGATTGGTGAATATCTCGACAAGCATTTCATAGGCAGCTCTTCTAAGGAGCACATTCTTCTGCTTAAAATGAAAGGAAGCCATAATTACGGTGTAATATCCAGGTTACAGGATGTCTGTCACCGAGAGATTGGAGAATATCTCGACAAATATCTCATAGGCAATTCTTCTAAGTAGCACCGTCTTCTGTCGGAAATGATAGGAAGCCATAATTTCGGTGTACCATCCAGGTGACAGGATGTCATTCACTGAGAGATTGGAGAATATCTCGACAAGCATTTCATAGGCAGCTCTTATGAGGAGCACAATCTTCTGCTTGAAATGAAAGGAAGCCATAATTATGGTGTAATATCCAGGTTACAGGATGTCGATCACCGAGAGATTGGAGAATATCTCAACGAGTATTTCAGAGGCAGTGCTTCTATGGAGCACAGTCTTTTGTCTGAAATGAAAGGAACCCATAATTTCGGTGTAATATCCAGGTGAAAGGATGTCGGTCACCGAGAGATTGGAGAATATCTCGACAAGTAATTCATAGGCAGTTCTACTAAGGAGCACAGTCTTCTGTCTGAACGAAAGGAAGACATAATTACGGTGTAATATACAGGTGACAGGACGTCTGTCACCGAGAGATTGGAGAATATCTCGACAAGTATTTCATAGGCAGCTCTTCTAAGGAGCACAGTTTTCTGTGCGAAATGAAGGAAGCCATAGTTACGGTGTAATATCCAGGTGACAGGATGTCGGTCACCGAGAGATTGGAGAATATCTCAACGAGTATTTCAGAGGCAGTGTTTCTATGGAGCACAGTCTTTTGTCTGAAATGAAAGGAACCCATAATTTCGGTGTAATATCCAGGTGACAGGATGTCGGTTACCGAGAGATTGGAGAATATCTCGACAAGTAATTCATAGGCAGCTATTCCAAGGAAAACAGTCTTCTGTCTGAAATGAAAGGAAACCATAATTACGGTGTAAAAGCCAGGTGAAAGGATGTCGGTCACCGAGAGATTGAAGAATATCTCGACAAGTATATCATAGGCAGTTCTTCTAAGGAGCACTGTCTTTTGTCTGAAATGAAAGGCGGACATAATTACGGTGTAATATCCAGGTGACAGGATGTCGGTCACCGAGAGTTTGGAGAATATCTCGACAAGTACTTCATAGGCAATTCTTCTAAGTAGCACCGTCTTCTGCCTGAAATGAAAGTAAGCCATAATTACGGTATAATATCCAGGTGACAGGATGTCGGTCATCGAGAGATTGGAGAATATCGCGACAAGTACTTCATAGGCAGCTCTTCCAAGGAAAACAGTCTTCTGTCTGAAATGAAAGGAAACCATAATTACGGTGTAAACGCCAGGTGAAAGGATGTCGGTCACCGAGAGATTGAAGAATATCTCGACAAGTATTTCATAGGCAATTCTTCTAAGTAGCACCGTCTTCTGTCTGAAATGATAGGAAGCCATAATTTCGGTGTAACATCCAGGTGACAGGATGCCGGTCACCGAGAGATTGGAGAATATCTCGACAAGTATTTCATAGGCAATTCTTCTAAGTAGCACCGTCTTCTGTCTGAAATGTTAGGATCCCATAATTACGGTGTAATATCCAGGTGACAGGATGTCGGTCACCGAGAGATTGGAGAATATCTCGAAATGTATTTCATAGGCAGTTCACCTAAGGAGCCCACCCTTCTGTCTGAAATGAATGGAAGCCATAATTATGGTGTAATTTACAGGTGACAGGATATCGGTCACCGAGAGATTGGAGAATATCTCGACAAGCATTTCATAGGCAGCTCTTCTAAGGAGCACAGTTTTCTGTCTGAAATGAAAGGAAGCCATGATTACGGTGGAATAAGCGGGTGACAGGATGTCGGTCACCGAGAGATTGGGGAATATCTCGGCAAGTATTCCATAGGCAGTTCATCTAAGGAGCACAGTTTTCTGTCTGAAATGAAAGGAAGCCATAATTACGGTGTAATATCCAGGTGACAGGATTTCGGTCACCGAGAGATTGGAGAATATCTCGAAATGTATTTCATAAGCAGCTCTCCTAAGGAGCACAGTCTTCTGTCCGAAATGTAAGGAAGCCATAATTATGGTGTAATATCCAGGTGACAGGATGTCGGTCACTGAGAGATTGGAGAATATCATGACAAGTATTTCATAGGCAGCTCTGCTAAGGAGCACAATTTCTGCCTGAAATGAAAGTAAGCTATAATTACGGGGTAATATTCAGGTGACAGGATGTCGGTCATCGAGAGATTGGAGAATATCACGACAAGTACTTCATAGGCAGCTCTTCCAAGGAAAACAGTCTTCTGTCTGAAATGAAAGGAAACCATAATTGCGGGGTAAAAGCCAGGTGACAGGATGTCGGTCACCGAGAGATTGAAGAATATCTCGACAAGTATATCATAGGCAGTTCTTCTAAGGAGCACAATCTTTTGTCTGAAATGAAAGGCGGCCATAATTAAGGTGTAATATCCAGGTGACAGGATGTCGGTCACCGAGAGTTTGGAGAATATCTCGACAAGTATTTCATAGGCAATTCTTCTAAGTAGCACCGTCTTCTGTCTGAAATGATAGGAAGCCATAATTTTGGTGTAACATCCAGGTGACAGGATGTCGGTCACCGAGAGATTGGAGAATATCTCAACGAGTATTTCAGAGAAAGTGCTTCTATGGAGCACAGTCTTTTGTCTGAAATGAAAGGAACCCATAATTACGGTGTAATATCCAGGTGACAAGATGTCGGTCACCAAGAGATTGGAGAATATCTCGAAATGTATTTCATAGGCAGTTCATCTAAGGAGCCCACCCTTCTGTCTGAAATGAATGGAAGCCATAATTATGGTGTAATTTCCAGGTGACAGGATATCGTTCACCGAGAGATTGGAGAATATCTAGACAAGCATTTCATAGGCAGCTCTTCTAAGGAGCACAGTCTTCTGTCTGAAATGAAAGGAAGCCATGGTTACGGTATAATAAGCGGGTGACAGGATGTCGGTCACCGAGAGATTGGGGAATATCTCGGCAAGTATTCCATAGGCAGTTCATCTAAGGAGCACAGTATTCTGTCTGAAATGAAAGGAAGCCATAATTACGGTGTATAAAGCAGCTGACAGGATGTGGTTCACCGAGAGATTGGGGAATATCTCGGCAAGTATTCCATAGGCAGTTCATCTAAGGAGCACAGTCTTCTGTCTGAAATGAAAGGAAGCCATAATTACGGTGTAATATCCAGGTGACAGGATGTCGGTCACCGAGAGATTGGAGAATATCTCGACATGTATTTCATAGGCTGCTCTTCCAAGGAGAACAGTCTTCTGTCTGAACGAAACGAAGAAATAATTACGGTGTAATATCCAGGTGACAGGACGTCTGTCACCGAGAGATTGGAGAATACCTCGACAAGTATTTCATAGTAAGCTATTCTAAGGAGCACCGTCTTCTGCCTGAAATGAAAGGAAGCCATAATTACGGTGTAATATCCAGGTGACAGGAAGTCCGTCACCGAGAGATTAGAGAATATCTCGACAAGTATTTCATAGGCTGCTCTTCCAAGGAGAACAGTCTTCTGTCTGAAATGAAAGGAAGCCATAATTACGGTGTAATATCCAGGTGACAGGATGTCGGTCACCGAGTTGATTGGAGAATATCTCGACCAGTATTTCATAGGCTGCCCTTCCAAGGAGAACAGTCTTCTGTCTGAACGAAACGAAGAAATAATTACGGTTTAATATCCAGGTGACAGGACGTCTGTCAATGAGAGACTGGAGAATACCTCGACAAGTATTTCATAGGCAGCTATCCTAAGGAGCACCGTCTTCTGCCTGAAATGAAAGGAAGCAATAATTACGGTGTAATATTCGGGTGACAGGATGTCGGTCACCGAGAGATTGGGGATTATCTCGACTAGTAATTCATAGGCAGTTCTTCTAAGGGACAATTTCTTCTTTCTGAAATTAAAGGAAGCCATAATTACGGTGTAATATCCAGGTGACAGGATTTCGGTCACCGAGAGATTGGAGAATATCTCGAAATGTATTTCATAAGCAGCTCTTCTAAGGAGCACAGTCTTCTGACCGAAATGTAAGGAAGCCATAATTATGGTGTAATATCCAGGTGACAGGATGTCGGTCACCGAGAGATTGGAGAATATCTCAACGAGTATTTCAGAGGCAGTGCTTCTATGGAGCACAGTCTTTTGTCTGAAATGAAAGGAACCCCTAATTACGGTGTAATATCCAGGTGACAGTATGTCGGTCACCGAGAGATTGGAGAATATCTCAACGAGTATTTCAGAGGCAGTGCTTCTTTGGAGCACAGTCTTTTGTCTGAAATGAAAGGAACCCATAATTTCGGTGTAATATCCAGGTGACAGGATGTCGGTTACCGAGAGATTGGAGAATATCTCGACAAGTAATTCATAGGCAGCTTTTCCAAGAAAAACAGTCTTCTGTCTGAAATGAAAGGAAACCATAATAACGGTGTAAAAGCCAGGTGACAGGATGTCGGTCACCGAGAGATTGAAGAATATCTCGACAAGTATTTCATAGGCAATTCTTCTAAGTAGCACCGTCTTCTGTCTGAAATGATAGGAAGCCATAATTTCGGTGTAACATCCAGGTGACAGGATGTCGGTCACCGAGAGATTGGAGAATATCTCGACAAGTATTTCATAGGCAATTCTTCTAAGTAGCACCGTCTTCTGTCTGAAATGATAGGAACCCATAATTACGGTGTAATATCCAGGTGACAGGATGTCGGTCACCGAGAGATTGGAGAATATCTCGAAATGTATTTCATAGGCAGTTCATCTAAGGAGCCCACCCATCTGTCTGAAATGAATGGAAGCCATAATTATGGTGTAATTTACAGGTGACAGGATGTCGGTCGCCGAGAGATTGGAGAATATCTCGACAAGCATTTCATAGGCAGCTCTTCTAAGGAGCACAGTCTTCTGTCTGAAATGAAAGGAAGCCATGATTACGGTGGAATAAGCGGGTGACAGGATGTCGGTCACCGAGAGATTGGGAATATCTCGGCAAGTATTCCTTAGGCAGTTCATCTAAGGAGCACAGTTTTCTGTCTGAAATGAAAGGAAGCCATAATTACGGTGTATTAAGCAGGTGACAGGGTGTCGGTCACCGAGAGATTGGGGAATAACTCGGCAAGTATTCCATAGGCAGTTCATCTAAGGAGCACAGTCTTCTGTCTGAAATGAAAGGAAGCCATAATTACGGTGTAATATCCAGGTGACAGGACGTCTGTCAACGAGAGATTGGAGAATACCTCGACAAGTATTTCATAGGCAGTTCTTCTAAGGGAAATTTTTTTCTTTCTGAAATTAAAGGAAGCCATAATTACGGTGTAATATCCAGGTGACAGGATGCCGGTCACCGAGAGATTGGAGAATATCTCGACAAGTAATTCATAGGCATTTCTTCTAAGGAGTGCAGTCTTCTGTCTGATATGAAAATAACCCATAATTACGGTGTAATATCCAGGTGATAGGATTTCGGTCACCGAGAGATTGGAGAATATCTCGAAATGTATTTCATAAGTAGCTCTTCTAAGGAGCACAGTCTTCTGTCCGAAATGTAAGGAAGCCATAATTATGGTGTAATATCCAGGTGACAGGATGTCGGTCACCGAGATATTGGAGAATATCTCAACAAGCATTTCATAGGCAGCTCTTCTATGGAGCACAGTCTTCTGCCTGAATTGAAAGGAAGCCATAATTACGGTGAATTATACAGGTGACAGGTTGTCGGTCACCGAGAGATTGGAGAATATCTCAACGAGTATTTCAGAGGCAGTGCTTCTAAGGAGCACAGTCTTTTGTCCGAAATGAAAGGAAGCCATAATTACGGTCTAGTATCCAGGTTACAGGATGTCAGTCACCGAGAGATTGGAGAATATCTCGACAAGTATTTCATAGGCTGCTCTTCTAAGGAACACAGTCTTCTGTCTGAAATGAAAGTAACCCATAATTTCGGTGTAATATCCAGGTGACAGGATGTCGGTCACTGAGAGATTGGAGAATATCTCGACAAGTATTTCAAAGGTCGCTCTTCTAAGGAGCACAGTCTTCTGTATGAAATGAAAGGAAGCCATAATTACACTGTAATTTCCAGGTGACAGGATGTCGGTCACCGAGAGATTGGAGAATATCTCGACAAGTATTTCATAGGTAGCTCTTCTAAGGAGCACTGTCTTCTGTATGAAATGAAAAGAAGCCATAATTACGGTGTAATATCCAGGTGACAGGATGTCGGTCACCGAGAGATTGGAGAATATCTCGACAAGTATTCCATAGGCAGCTCTTCTAAAGAGCACAGTCTTCTGTCTGAAATGAAAGGAAGCCATGGTTACGGTGTAATAAGCAGGTGACAGGATGTCGGTCACTGAGAGATTGGGGAATATCTCGGCAAGTATTCCATAGGCAGTTCATCTAAGGAGCACAGTTTTCTGTCTGAAATGAAAGGAAGCCATAATTACGGTGTATTAAGCAGGTGAGAGGATGTCGGTCACCGAGAGATTGGGGAATATCTCGGCAAGTATTCCATAGGCAGTTCATCTAAGGAGCACACTCTTCTGTCTGAAATGAAAGGAAGCCATAATTACGGCGTAATAAGTAGGTGACAGGATGTCGGTCACTGAGAGATTGGAGAATATCTAAACAAGTATTTCATAGGTTGTTCTTCTAAAGAGCACAGTCTTCTGAGTGAAATGAAAGGAAGCCATAATTACGGTGTAATATCCAGGTGAAAGGATGCCGGTCACCGAATTATTGGAGAATATCTCGACAAGTATTTCATAGGCAGCTCTTCTAAGTAGCACAGTTTTCTGCCTGAAATGAAAGGAAGCCATAATTACGGTGTAATATCCAGGTGACAGGACGTCGGTCATCGAGGGAATGGAGAATATCGCGACAAGTACTTCATAGGCAGCTCTTCCAAGGAAAACAGTCTTCCGTCTGAAATGAAAGGAAACCATCATTACGGTGTAAAATCCAGGCGACAGGGTGTCGGTCACCGAGTGATTGGAGAATATCTCGACAAGTATTGCATAGGCAGTTCTTCTAAGAAGCCCACCATTCTGTCTGAAATGAATGGAAGCCATAATTACGGTGTAATTTCCAGGTGACATGATGTCGGTCACCGAGAGATTGGAGAATATCTCGACAAGCATTTCATAGGCAGCTCTTCTAAGGAGCACAGTCTTCTGTCAGAAATGAAAGGAAGCCATGATTACGGTGTAATAAGCAGGTGACAAGATGTCGGTCACCGAGAGATTGGGGAATATCTCGGCAAGTATTCCATAGGCAGTTCATCTAGGGATCACAGTCTTCTGTCTGAAATGAAAGGAAGGCATACTTACGATGTAATAAGCAGGTGAGGGCATGTCGGTCACCGAGAGATTGGGAAATATCTCGGCAAGTATTCCATAGGCAGTTCATCTAAGGAGCACAGTCTTCTGTTTGAAATGAAAGGAAGCCATAATTACGGTGTAATATCCAGGTGACAGGTTGTCGGTCACCGAGAGATTGGAGAATATCTCGACAAGTATTTCATAGGCAGTTCTTCTAAGGAGCCCACCCTTCTGTTTGACATGATTGGAAGCCATAATTACGGTGTAATTTCCAGGTGACAGGATGTCGGTCACCGAGAGATTGGTGAATATCTCGACAAGCATTTCATAGGCAGCTCTTCTAAGGAGCACATTCTTCTGCTTAAAATGAAAGGAAGCCATAATTACGGTGTAATATCCAGGTTACAGGATGTCTGTCACCGAGAGATTGGAGAATATCTCGACAAATATCTCATAGGCAATTCTTCTAAGTAGCACCGTCTTCTGTCGGAAATGATAGGAAGCCATAATTTCGGTGTACCATCCAGGTGACAGGATGTCATTCGCTGAGAGATTGGAGAATATCTCGACAAGCATTTCATAGGCAGCTCTTATGAGGAGCACAATCTTCTGCTTGAAATGAAAGGAAGCCATAATTATGGTGTAATATCCAGGTTACAGGATGTCGGTCACCGAGAGATTGGAGAATATCTCAACGAGTATTTCAGAGGCAGTGCTTCTATGGAGCACAGTCTTTTGTCTGAAATGAAAGGAACCCATAATTTCGGTGTAATATCCAGGTGAAAGGATGTCGGTCACCGAGAGATTGGAGAATATCTCGACAAGTAATTCATAGGCAGTCCTTCTAAGGAGCACAGTCTTCTGTCTGAACGAAAGGAAGACATAATTACGGTGTAATATACAGGTGACAGGACGTCTGTCACCGAGAGATTGGAGAATATCTCGACAAGTATTTCATAGGCAGCTCTTCTAAGGAGCACAGTTTTCTGTGCGAAAAGAAGGAAGCCATAATTACGGTGTAATATGCAGGTGACAGGATGTCGGTCACTGACAGATTGGAGAATATCACGACAAGTATTTCATAGGCAGCTCTTCTAAGGAGCACAATTTCTGCCTGAAATGAAAGTAAGCCATAATTACGGTGTAATATCCAGGTGACAGCATGTCGGTCATCGAGAGATTGGAGAATATCACGACAAGTACTTCATAGGCAGCTCTTCCAAGGAAAACAGTCTTCTGTCTGAAATGAAAGGAAACCATAATTGCGGTGTAAAAGCCAGGTGACAGGATGTCGGTCACCGAGAGATTGAAGAATATCTCGACAAGTATATCATAGGCAGTTCTTCTAAGGAGCACAGTCTTTTGTCTGAAATAAAAGGCGGCCATAATTACGGTGTAATATCCAGGTGACAGGATGTCGGTCACCGAGAGATTGGAGAATATCTCGACATGTATTTCATAGGCTGCTCTTCCAAGGAGAACAGTCTTCTGTCTGAACGAAACGAAGAAATAATTACGGTGTAATATCCAGGTGACAGGACGTCTGTCACCGAGAGATTGGAGAATACCTCGACAAGTATTTCATAGGCAGCTATTCTAAGGAGCACCGTCTTCTGCCTGAAATGAAAGGAAGCCATAATTACGGTGTAATATCCAGTTGACAGGATGTCCGTCACCGAGAGATTAGAGAATATCTCGACAAGTATTTCATAGGCTGCTCTTCCAAGGAGAACAGTCTTCTGTCTGAAATGAAAGGAAGCCATAATTACGGTGTAATATCCAGGTGACAGGATGTCGGTCACCGAGTTGATTGGAGAATATCTCGACCAGTATTTCATAGGCTGCTCTTCCAAGGAAAACAGTCTTCTGTCTGAACGAAACGAAGAAATAATTACGGTTTAATATCCAGGTGACAGGACGTCTGTCACCGAGAGATTGGAGAATACCTCGACAAGTATTTCATAGGCAGCTATTCTAAGGAGCACCGTCTTCTGCCTGAAATGAAAGGAAGCAATAATTACGGTGTAATATTCGGGTGACAGGATGTCGGTCACCGAGAGATTGGGGATTATCTCGACTAGTAATTCATAGGCAGTTCTTCTAAGGGACAATTTCATCTTTCTGAAATTAAAGGAAGCCATAATTACGGTGTAATATCCAGGTGACAGGATTTCGGTCACCGAGAGATTGGAGAATATCTCGAAATGTATTTCATAAGCAGCTCTTCTAAGGAGCACAGTCTTCTGTCCGAAATGTAAGGAAGCCATAATTATGGTGTAATATCCAGGTGACAGGATGTCGGTCACCGAGAGATTGGAGAATATCTCAACGAGTATTTCAGAGGCAGTGCTTCTATGGAGCACAGTCTTTTGTCTGAAATGAAAGGAACCCATAATTTCGGTGTAATATCCAGGTGAAAGGATGTCGGTCACCGAGAGATTGGAGAATATCTCGACAAGTAATTCATAGGCAGTTCTACTAAGGAGCACAGTCTTCTGTCTGAACGAAAGGAAGACATAATTACGGTGTAATATACAGGTGACAGGACGTCTGTCACCGAGAGATTGGAGAATATCTCGACAAGTATTTCATAGGCAGCTCTTCTAAGGAGCACAGTTTTCTGTGCGAAATGAAGGAAGCCATAATTACGGTGTAATATCCAGGTGACAGGATGTCGGTCACCGAGAGATTGGAGAATATCTCAACGAGTATTTCAGAGGCAGTGTTTCTATGGAGCACAGTCTTTTGTCTGAAATGAAAGGAACCCATAATTTCGGTGTAATATCCAGGTGACAGGATGTCGGTTACCGAGAGATTGGAGAATATCTCGACAAGTAATTCATAGGCAGCTATTCCAAGGAAAACAGTCTTCTGTCTGAAATGAAAGGAAACCATAATTACGGTGTAAAAGCCAGGTGACAGGATGTCGGTCACCGAGAGATTGAAGAATATCTCGACAAGTATATCATAGGCAGTTCTTCTAAGGAGCACTGTCTTTTGTCTGAAATGAAAGGCGGAGATAATTACGGTGTAATATCCAGGTGACAGGATGTCGGTCACCGACAGTTTGGAGAATATCTCGACAAGTACTTCATAGGCAATTCTTCTAAGTAGCACCGTCTTCTGCCTGAAATGAAAGTAAGCCATAATTACGGTATAATATCCAGGTGACAGGATGTCGGTCATCGAGAGATTGGAGAATATCGCGACAAGTACTTCATAGGCAGCTCTTCCAAGGAAAACAGTCTTCTGTCTGAAATGAAAGGAAACCATAATTACGGTGTAAACGCCAGGTGAAAGGATGTCGGTCACCGAGAGATTGAAGAATATCTCGACAAGTATTTCATAGGCAATTCTTCTAAGTAGCACCGTCTTCTGTCTGAAATGATAGGAAGCCATAATTTCGGTGTAACATCCAGGTGACAGGATGCCGGTCACCGAGAGATTGGAGAATATCTCGACAAGTATTTCATAGGCAATTCTTCTAAGTAGCACCGTCTTCTGTCTGAAATGTTAGGATCCCATAATTACGGTGTAATATCCAGGTGACAGGATGTCGGTCACCGAGAGATTGGAGAATATCTCGAAATGTATTTCATAGGCAGTTCACCTAAGGAGCCCACCCTTCTGTCTGAAATGAATGGAAGCCATAATTATGGTGTAATTTACAGGTGACAGGATATCGGTCACCGAGAGATTGGAGAATATCTCGACAAGCATTTCATAGGCAGCTCTTCTAAGGAGCACAGTTTTCTGTCTGAAATGAAAGGAAGCCATGATTACGGTGGAATAAGCGGGTGACAGGATGTCGGTCACCGAGAGATTGGGGAATATCTCGGCAAGTATTCCATAGGCAGTTCATCTAAGGAGCACAGTTTTCTGTCTGAAATGAAAGGAAGCCATAATTACGGTGTAATATCCAGGTGACAGGATTTCGGTCACCGAGAGATTGGAGAATATCTCGAAATGTATTTCATAAGCAGCTCTCCTAAGGAGCACAGTCTTCTGTCCGAAATGTAAGGAAGCCATAATTATGGTGTAATATCCAGGTGACAGGATGTCGGTCACTGAGAGATTGGAGAATATCATGACAAGTATTTCATAGGCAGCTCTGCTAAGGAGCACAATTTCTGCCTGAAATGAAAGTAAGCTATAATTACGGGGTAATATTCAGGTGACAGGATGTCGGTCATCGAGAGATTGGAGAATATCACGACAAGTACTTCATAGGCAGCTCTTCCAAGGAAAACAGTCTTCTGTCTGAAATGAAAGGAAACCATAATTGCGGGGTAAAAGCCAGGTGACAGGATGTCGGTCACCGAGAGATTGAAGAATATCTCGACAAGTATATCATAGGCAGTTCTTCTAAGGAGCACAATCTTTTGTCTGAAATGAAAGGCGGCCATAATTAAGGTGTAATATCCAGGTGACAGGATGTCGGTCACCGAGAGTTTGGAGAATATCTCGACAAGTATTTCATAGGCAATTCTTCTAAGTAGCACCGTCTTCTGTCTGAAATGATAGGAAGCCATAATTTTGGTGTAACATCCAGGTGACAGGATGTCGGTCACCGAGAGATTGGAGAATATCTCAACGAGTATTTCAGAGAAAGTGCTTCTATGGAGCACAGTCTTTTGTCTGAAATGAAAGGAACCCATAATTACGGTGTAATATCCAGGTGACAGGATGTCGGTCACCAAGAGATTGGAGAATATCTCGAAATGTATTTCATAGGCAGTTCATCTAAGGAGCCCACCCTTCTGTCTGAAATGAATGGAAGCCATAATTATGGTGTAATTTCCAGGTGACAGGATATCGTTCACCGAGAGATTGGAGAATATCTAGACAAGCATTTCATAGGCAGCTCTTCTAAGGAGCACAGTCTTCTGTCTGAAATGAAAGGAAGCCATGGTTACGGTGTAATAAGCGGGTGACAGGATGTCGGTCACCGAGAGATTGGGGAATATCTCGGCAAGTATTCCATAGGCAGTTCATCTAAGGAGCACAGTATTCTGTCTGAAATGAAAGGAAGCCATAATTACGGTGTATAAAGCAGCTGACAGGATGTGGTTCACCGAGAGATTGGGGAATATCTCGGCAAGTATTCCATAGGCAGTTCATCTAAGGAGCACAGTCTTCTGTCTGAAATGAAAGGAAGCCATAATTACGGTGTAATATCCAGGTGACAGGATGTCGGTCACCGAGAGATTGGAGAATATCTCGACATGTATTTCATAGGCTGCTCTTCCAAGGAGAACAGTCTTCTGTCTGAACGAAACGAAGAAATAATTACGGTGTAATATCCAGGTGACAGGACGTCTGTCACCGAGAGATTGGAGAATACCTCGACAAGTATTTCATAGTAAGCTATTCTAAGGAGCACCGTCTTCTGCCTGAAATGAAAGGAAGCCATAATTACGGTGTAATATCCAGGTGACAGGAAGTCCGTCACCGAGAGATTAGAGAATATCTCGACAAGTATTTCATAGGCTGCTCTTCCAAGGAGAACAGTCTTCTGTCTGAAATGAAAGGAAGCCATAATTACGGTGTAATATCCAGGTGACAGGATGTCGGTCACCGAGTTGATTGGAGAATATCTCGACCAGTATTTCATAGGCTGCCCTTCCAAGGAGAACAGTCTTCTGTCTGAACGAAACGAAGAAATAATTACGGTTTAATATCCAGGTGACAGGACGTCTGTCAATGAGAGACTGGAGAATACCTCGACTAGTATTTCATAGGCAGCTATCCTAAGGAGCACCGTCTTCTGCCTGAAATGAAAGGAAGCAATAATTACGGTGTAATATTCGGGTGACAGGATGTCGGTCACCGAGAGATTGGGGATTATCTCGACTAGTAATTCATAGGCAGTTCTTCTAAGGGACAATTTCTTCTTTCTGAAATTAAAGGAAGCCATAATTACGGTGTAATATCCAGGTGACAGGATTTCGGTCACCGAGAGATTGGAGAATATCTCGAAATGTATTTCATAAGCAGCTCTTCTAAGGAGCACAGTCTTCTGACCGAAATGTAAGGAAGCCATAATTATGGTGTAATATCCAGGTGACAGGATGTCGGTCACCGAGAGATTGGAGAATATCTCAACGAGTATTTCAGAGGCAGTGCTTCTATGGAGCACAGTCTTTTGTCTGAAATGAAAGGAACCCCTAATTACGGTGTAATATCCAGGTGACAGTATGTCGGTCACCGAGAGATTGGAGAATATCTCAACGAGTATTTCAGAGGCAGTGCTTCTTTGGAGCACAGTCTTTTGTCTGAAATGAAAGGAACCCATAATTTCGGTGTAATATCCAGGTGACAGGATGTCGGTTACCGAGAGATTGGAGAATATCTCGACAAGTATTTCATAGGCAATTCTTCTAAGTAGCACCGTCTTCTGTCTGAAATGATAGGAACCCATAATTACGGTGTAATATCCAGGTGACAGGATGTCGGTCACCGAGAGATTGGAGAATATCTCGAAATGTATTTCATAGGCAGTTCATCTAAGGAGCCCACCCATCTGTCTGAAATGAATGGAAGCCATAATTATGGTGTAATTTACAGGTGACAGGATGTCGGTCGCCGAGAGATTGGAGAATATCTCGACAAGCATTTCATAGGCAGCTCTTCTAAGGAGCACAGTCTTCTGTCTGAAATGAAAGGAAGCCATGATTACGGTGGAATAAGCGGGTGACAGGATGTCGGTCACCGAGAGATTGGGAATATCTCGGCAAGTATTCCTTAGGCAGTTCATCTAAGGAGCACAGTTTTCTGTCTGAAATGAAAGGAAGCCATAATTACGGTGTATTAAGCAGGTGACAGGGTGTCGGTCACCGAGAGATTGGGGAATAACTCGGCAAGTATTCCATAGGCAGTTCATCTAAGGAGCACAGTCTTCTGTCTGAAATGAAAGGAAGCCATAATTACGGTGTAATATCCAGGTGACAGGATGTCGGTCACCGAGAGATTGGAGAATATCTCGACATGTATTTCATAGGCTGCTCTTCCAAGGAGAACAGTCTTCTGTCTGAACGAAACGAAGAAATAATTACGGTGTAATATCCAGGTGACAGGACGTCTGTCACCGAGAGATTGGAGAATACCTCGACAAGTATTTCATAGTAAGCTATTCTAAGGAGCACCGTCTTCTGCCTGAAATGAAAGGAAGCCATAATTACGGTGTAATATCCAGGTGACAGGAAGTCCGTCACCGAGAGATTAGAGAATATCTCGACAAGTATTTCATAGGCTGCTCTTCCAAGGAGAACAGTCTTCTGTCTGAAATGAAAGGAAGCCATAATTACGGTGTAATATCCAGGTGACAGGATGTCGGTCACCGAGTTGATTGGAGAATATCTCGACCAGTATTTCATAGGCTGCCCTTCCAAGGAGAACAGTCTTCTGTCTGAACGAAACGAAGAAATAATTACGGTTTAATATCCAGGTGACAGGACGTCTGTCAATGAGAGACTGGAGAATACCTCGACTAGTATTTCATAGGCAGCTATCCTAAGGAGCACCGTCTTCTGCCTGAAATGAAAGGAAGCAATAATTACGGTGTAATATTCGGGTGACAGGATGTCGGTCACCGAGAGATTGGGGATTATCTCGACTAGTAATTCATAGGCAGTTCTTCTAAGGGACAATTTCTTCTTTCTGAAATTAAAGGAAGCCATAATTACGGTGTAATATCCAGGTGACAGGATTTCGGTCACCGAGAGATTGGAGAATATCTCGAAATGTATTTCATAAGCAGCTCTTCTAAGGAGCACAGTCTTCTGACCGAAATGTAAGGAAGCCATAATTATGGTGTAATATCCAGGTGACAGGATGTCGGTCACCGAGAGATTGGAGAATATCTCAACGAGTATTTCAGAGGCAGTGCTTCTATGGAGCACAGTCTTTTGTCTGAAATGAAAGGAACCCCTAATTACGGTGTAATATCCAGGTGACAGTATGTCGGTCACCGAGAGATTGGAGAATATCTCAACGAGTATTTCAGAGGCAGTGCTTCTTTGGAGCACAGTCTTTTGTCTGAAATGAAAGGAACCCATAATTTCGGTGTAATATCCAGGTGACAGGATGTCGGTTACCGAGAGATTGGAGAATATCTCGACAAGTATTTCATAGGCAATTCTTCTAAGTAGCACCGTCTTCTGTCTGAAATGATAGGAACCCATAATTACGGTGTAATATCCAGGTGACAGGATGTCGGTCACCGAGAGATTGGAGAATATCTCGAAATGTATTTCATAGGCAGTTCATCTAAGGAGCCCACCCATCTGTCTGAAATGAATGGAAGCCATAATTATGGTGTAATTTACAGGTGACAGGATGTCGGTCGCCGAGAGATTGGAGAATATCTCGACAAGCATTTCATAGGCAGCTCTTCTAAGGAGCACAGTCTTCTGTCTGAAATGAAAGGAAGCCATGATTACGGTGGAATAAGCGGGTGACAGGATGTCGGTCACCGAGAGATTGGGAATATCTCGGCAAGTATTCCTTAGGCAGTTCATCTAAGGAGCACAGTTTTCTGTCTGAAATGAAAGGAAGCCATAATTACGGTGTATTAAGCAGGTGACAGGGTGTCGGTCACCGAGAGATTGGGGAATAACTCGGCAAGTATTCCATAGGCAGTTCATCTAAGGAGCACAGTCTTCTGTCTGAAATGAAAGGAAGCCATAATTACGGTGTAATATCCAGGTGACAGGACGTCTGTCACCGAGAGATTGGAGAATACCTCGACAAGTATTTCATAGGCAGTTCTTCTAAGGGAAATTTTTTTCTTTCTGAAATTAAAGGAAGCCATAATTACGGTGTAATATCCAGGTGACAGGATGCCGGTCACCGAGAGATTGGAGAATATCTCGACAAGTAATTCATAGGCATTTCTTCTAAGGAGTGCAGTCTTCTGTCTGAAATGAAAATAACCCATAATTACGGTGTAATATCCAGGTGATAGGATTTCGGTCACCGAGAGATTGGAGAATATCTCGAAATGTATTTCATAAGTAGCTCTTCTAAGGAGCACAGTCTTCTGTCCGAAATGTAAGGAAGCCATAATTATGGTGTAATATCCAGGTGACAGGATGTCGGTCACCGAGATATTGGAGAATATCTCAACAAGCATTTCATAGGCAGCTCTTCTATGGAGCACAGTCTTCTGCCTGAATTGAAAGGAAGCCATAATTACGGTGAATTATACAGGTGACAGGTTGTCGGTCACCGAGAGATTGGAGAATATCTCAACGAGTATTTCAGAGGCAGTGCTTCTAAGGAGCACAGTCTTTTGTCCGAAATGAAAGGAAGCCATAATTACGGTCTAGTATCCAGGTTACAGGATGTCAGTCACCGAGAGATTGGAGAATATCTCGACAAGTATTTCATAGGCTGCTCTTCTAAGGAACACAGTCTTCTGTCTGAAATGAAAGTAACCCATAATTTCGGTGTAATATCCAGGTGACAGGATGTCGGTCACTGAGAGATTGGAGAATATCTCGACAAGTATTTCATAGGTCGCTCTTCTAAGGAGCACAGTCTTCTGTATGAAATGAAAGGAAGCCATAATTACACTGTAATTTCCAGGTGACAGGATGTCGGTCACCGAGAGATTGGAGAATATCTCGACAAGTATTTCATAGGTAGCTCTTCTAAGGAGCACTGTCTTCTGTATGAAATGAAAAGAAGCCATAATTACGGTGTAATATCCAGGTGACAGGATGTCGGTCACCGAGAGATTGGAGAATATCTCGACAAGTATTCCATAGGCAGCTCTTCTAAAGAGCACAGTCTTCTGTCTGAAATGAAAGGAAGCCATGGTTACGGTGTAATAAGCAGGTGACAGGATGTCGGTCACTGAGAGATTGGGGAATATCTCGGCAAGTATTCCATAGGCAGTTCATCTAAGGAGCACAGTTTTCTGTCTGAAATGAAAGGAAGCCATAATTACGGTGTATTAAGCAGGTGAGAGGATGTCGGTCACCGAGAGATTGGGGAATATCTCGGCAAGTATTCCATAGGCAGTTCATCTAAGGAGCACACTCTTCTGTCTGAAATGAAAGGAAGCCATAATTACGGCGTAATAAGTAGGTGACAGGATGTCGGTCACTGAGAGATTGGAGAATATCTAAACAAGTATTTCATAGGTTGTTCTTCTAAAGAGCACAGTTTTCTGCCTGAAATGAAAGGAATTCATAATAACGGTGTAACATCCAGGTGACAGGATGTCAGTCACTGAGAGATTGGAGAATATCTAGACAAGTATTTCATAGGCAGCTCTTCTAAGGAGCACAGTCTTCTGAGTGAAATGAAAGGAAGCCATAATTACGGTGTAATATCCAGGTGAAAGGATGCCGGTCACCGAATTATTGGAGAATATCTCGACAAGTATTTCATAGGCAGCTCTTCTAAGTAGCACAGTTTTCTGCCTGAAATGAAAGGAAGCCATAATTACGGTGTAATATCCAGGTGACAGGACGTCGGTCATCGAGGGAATGGAGAATATCGCGACAAGTACTTCATAGGCAGCTCTTCCAAGGAAAACAGTCTTCCGTCTGAAATGAAAGGAAACCATCATTACGGTGTAAAATCCAGGCGACAGGGTGTCGGTCACCGAGTGATTGGAGAATATCTCGACAAGTATTGCATAGGCAGTTCTTCTAAGAAGCCCACCATTCTGTCTGAAATGAATGGAAGCCATAATTACGGTGTAATTTCCAGGTGACATGATGTCGGTCACCGAGAGATTGGAGAATATCTCGACAAGCATTTCATAGGCAGCTCTTCTAAGGAGCACAGTCTTCTGTCAGAAATGAAAGGAAGCCATGATTACGGTGTAATAAGCAGGTGACAAGATGTCGGTCACCGAGAGATTGGGGAATATCTCGGCAAGTATTCCATAGGCAGTTCATCTAGGGATCACAGTCTTCTGTCTGAAATGAAAGGAAGGCATAATTACGATGTAATAAGCAGGTGAGGGCATGTCGGTCACCGAGAGATTGGGAAATATCTCGGCAAGTATTCCATAGGCAGTTCATCTAAGGAGCACAGTCTTCTGTTTGAAATGAAAGGAAGCCATAATTACGGTGTAATATCCAGGTGACAGGTTGTCGGTCACCGAGAGATTGGAGAATATCTCGACAAGTATTTCATAGGCAGTTCTTCTAAGGAGCCCACCCTTCTGTTTGACATGATTGGAAGCCATAATTACGGTGTAATTTCCAGGTGACAGGATGTCGGTCACCGAGAGATTGGTGAATATCTCGACAAGCATTTCATAGGCAGCTCTTCTAAGGAGCACATTCTTCTGCTTAAAATGAAAGGAAGCCATAATTACGGTGTAATATCCAGGTTACAGGATGTCTGTCACCGAGAGATTGGAGAATATCTCGACAAATATCTCATAGGCAATTCTTCTAAGTAGCACCGTCTTCTGTCGGAAATGATAGGAAGCCATAATTTCGGTGTACCATCCAGGTGACAGGATGTCATTCACTGAGAGATTGGAGAATATCTCGACAAGCATTTCATAGGCAGCTCTTATGAGGAGCACAATCTTCTGCTTGAAATGAAAGGAAGCCATAATTATGGTGTAATATCCAGGTTACAGGATGTCGGTCACCGAGAGATTGGAGAATATCTCAACGAGTATTTCAGAGGCAGTGCTTCTATGGAGCACAGTCTTTTGTCTGAAATGAAAGGAACCCATAATTTCGGTGTAATATCCAGGTGAAAGGATGTCGGTCACCGAGAGATTGGAGAATATCTCGACAAGTAATTCATAGGCAGTCCTTCTAAGGAGCACAGTCTTCTGTCTGAACGAAAGGAAGACATAATTACGGTGTAATATACAGGTGACAGGACGTCTGTCACCGAGAGATTGGAGAATATCTCGACAAGTATTTCATAGGCAGCTCTTCTAAGGAGCACAGTTTTCTGTGCGAAAAGAAGGAAGCCATAATTACGGTGTAATATGCAGGTGACAGGATGTCGGTCACTGACAGATTGGAGAATATCACGACAAGTATTTCATAGGCAGCTCTTCTAAGGAGCACAATTTCTGCCTGAAATGAAAGTAAGCCATAATTACGGTGTAATATCCAGGTGACAGCATGTCGGTCATCGAGAGATTGGAGAATATCACGACAAGTACTTCATAGGCAGCTCTTCCAAGGAAAACAGTCTTCTGTCTGAAATGAAAGGAAACCATAATTGCGGTGTAAAAGCCAGGTGACAGGATGTCGGTCACCGAGAGATTGAAGAATATCTCGACAAGTATATCATAGGCAGTTCTTCTAAGGAGCACAGTCTTTTGTCTGAAATGAAAGGCGGCCATAATTACGGTGTAATATCCAGGTGACAGGATGTCGGTCACCGAGAGATTGGAGAATATCTCGACATGTATTTCATAGGCTGCTCTTCCAAGGAGAACAGTCTTCTGTCTGAACGAAACGAAGAAATAATTACGGTGTAATATCCAGGTGACAGGACGTGTGTCACCGAGAGATTGGAGAATACCTCGACAAGTATTTCATAGGCAGCTATTCTAAGGAGCACCGTCTTCTGCCTGAAATGAAAGGAAGCCATAATTACGGTGTAATATCCAGTTGACAGGATGTCCGTCACCGAGAGATTAGAGAATATCTCGACAAGTATTTCATAGGCTGCTCTTCCAAGGAGAACAGTCTTCTGTCTGAAATGAAAGGAAGCCATAATTACGGTGTAATATCCAGGTGACAGGATGTCGGTCACCGAGTTGATTGGAGAATATCTCGACCAGTATTTCATAGGCTGCTCTTCCAAGGAAAACAGTCTTCTGTCTGAACGAAACGAAGAAATAATTACGGTTTAATATCCAGGTGACAGGACGTCTGTCACCGAGAGATTGGAGAATACCTCGACAAGTATTTCATAGGCAGCTATTCTAAGGAGCACCGTCTTCTGCCTGAAATGAAAGGAAGCAATAATTACGGTGTAATATTCGGGTGACAGGATGTCGGTCACCGAGAGATTGGGGATTATCTCGACTAGTAATTCATAGGCAGTTCTTCTAAGGGACAATTTCATCTTTCTGAAATTAAAGGAAGCCATAATTACGGTGTAATATCCAGGTGACAGGATTTCGGTCACCGAGAGATTGGAGAATATCTCGAAATGTATTTCATAAGCAGCTCTTCTAAGGAGCACAGTCTTCTGTCCGAAATGTAAGGAAGCCATAATTATGGTGTAATATCCAGGTGACAGGATGTCGGTCACCGAGAGATTGGAGAATATCTCAACGAGTATTTCAGAGGCAGTGCTTCTATGGAGCACAGTCTTTTGTCTGAAATGAAAGGAACCCATAATTACGGTGTAATATCCAGGTGACAGGATGTCGGTCACCGAGAGATTGGAGAATATCTCAACGAGTATTTCAGAGGCAGTGCTTCTATGGAGCACAGTCTTTTGTCTGAAATGAAAGGAACCCATAATTACGGTGTAATATCCAGGTGACAGGATGTCGGTCACCGAGAGATTGGAGAATATCTCAACGAGTATTTCAGAGGCAGTGCTTCTATGGAGCACAGTCTTTTGTCTGAAATGAAAGGAACCCATAATTTCGGTGTAATATCCAGGTGACAGGATGTCGGTTACCGAGAGATTGGAGAATATCTCGACAAGTAATTCATAGGCAGCTATTCCAAGGAAAACAGTCTTCTGTATGAAATGAAAGGAAACCATAATTACGGTGTAAAAGCCAGGTGACAGGATGTCGGTCACCGAGAGATTGAAGAATATCTCGACAAGTATAACATAGGCAGTTCTTCTAAGGAGCACAGTCTTTTGTCTGAAATGAAAGGCGGACATAATTACGGTGTACTATCCAGGTGACAGGATGTCGGTCACCGAGAGTTTGGAGAATATCTCGACAAGTACTTCATAGGCAATTCTTCTAAGTAGCACCGTCTTCTGCCTGAAATGAAAGTAAGCCATAATTACGGTATAATATCCAGGTGACAGGATGTCGGTCATCGAGAGATTGGAGAATATCGCGACAAGTACTTCATAGGCAGCTCTTCCAAGGAAAACATTCTTCTGTCTGAAATGAAAGGAAACCATAATTACGGTGTAAACGCCAGGTGACAGGATGTCGGTCACCGAGAGATTGAAGAATATCTCGACAAGTATTTCATAGGCAATTCTTCTAAGTAGCACCGTCTTCTGTCTGAAATGATAGGAAGCCATAATTTCGGTGTAACATCCAGGTGACAGGATGTCGGTCACCGAGAGATTGGAGAATATCTCGTCAAGTATTTCATAGGCAATTCTTCTAAGTAGCACCGTCTTCTGTCTGAAATGATAGGATCCCATAATTACGGTGTAATATCCAGGTGACAGGATGTCGGTCACCGAGAGATTGGAGAATATCTCGAAATGTATTTCATAGGCAGTTCATCTAAGGAGCCCACCCTTCTGTCTGAAATGAATGGAAGCCATAATTATGGTGTAATTTACAGGTGACAGGATGTCGGTCACCGAGAGATTGGAGAATATCTCGACAAGCATTTCATAGGCAGCTCTTCTAAGGAGCACAGTCTTCTGAGTGAAATGAAAGGAAGCCATAATTATGGTGTAATATCCAGGTGACAGGACGTCGGTCATCGAGAGATTGGAGAATATCGCGACAAGTACTTCATAGGCAGCTCTTCCAAGGAAAACAGTCTTCTGTCTGAAATGAAAGGAAACCATCATTACGGTGTAAAATCCAGGCGACAGGGTGTCGGTCACCGAGTGATTGGAGAATATCTCGACAAGTATTGCATAGGCAGTTCTTCTAAGAAGCCCACTATTCTGTCTGAAATGAATGGAAGCCATAATTACGGTGTAATTTCCAGGTGACATGATGCCGGTCACCGAGAGATTGGAGAATATCTCGACAAGCATTCCATAGGCAGTTCATCTAAGGAGCACAGTCTTCTGTTTGAAATGAAAGGAAGCCAAAATTACGGTGTAATATCCAGGTGACAGGTTGTCGGTCACCGAGAGATTGGAGAATATCTCGACAAGTATTTCATAGGCAGTTCTTCTAAGGAGCCCACCCTTCTGTTTGACATGATTGGAAGCCATAATTACGGTGTAATTTCCAGGTGACAGGATGTCGGTCACCGAGAGATTGGAGAATACCTCGACAAGTATTTCATAGGCAGCTATTCTAAGGAGCACCGTCTTCTGCCTGAAATGAAAGGAAGCAATAATTACGGTGTAATATTCGGGTGACAGGATGTCGGTCACCGAGAGATTGGGGATTATCTCGACTAGTAATTCGTAGGCAGTTCTTCTAAGGGACAATTTCATCTTTCTGAAATTAAAGGAAGCCATAATTACGGTGTAATATCCAGGTGACAGGATTTCGGTCACCGAGAGATTGGAGAATATCTCGAAATGTATTTCATAAGCAGCTCTTCTAAGGAGCACAGTCTTCTGTCCTAAATGTAAGGAAGCCATAATTATGGTGTAATATCCAGGTGACAGGATGTCGGTCACCGAGAGATTGGAGAATATCTCAACGAGTATTTCAGAGGCAGTGCTTCTATGGAGCACAGTCTTTTGTCTGAAATGAAAGGAACCCATAATTACGGTGTAATATCCAGGTGACAGGATGTCGGTCACCGAGAGATTGGAGAATATCTCAACGAGTATTTCAGAGGCAGTGCTTCTATGGAGCACAGTCTTTTGTCTGAAATGAAAGGAACCCATAATTTCGGTGTAATATCCAGGTGACAGGATGTCGGTTACCGAGAGATTGGAGAATATCTCGACAAGTAATTCATAGGCAGCTATTCCAAGGAAAACAGTATTCTGTCTGAAATGAAAGGAAACCGTAATTACGGTGTAAAAGCCAGGTGACAGGATGTCGGTCACCGAGAGATTGAAGAATATCTCGACAAGTATATCATAGGCAGTTCTTCTAAGGAGCACAGTCTTTTGTCTGAAATGAAAGGCGGACATAATTACGGTGTAATATCCAGGTGACAGGATGTCGGTCACCGAGAGTTTGGAGAATATCTCGTCAAGTACTTCATAGGCAATTCTTCTAAGTAGCACCGTCTTCTGCCTGAAATGAAAGTATGCCATAATTACGGTATAATATCCAGGTGACAGGATGTCGGTCATCGAGAGATTGGAGAATATCGCGACAAGTACTTCATAGGCAGCTCTTCCAAGGAAAACAGTCTTCTGTCTGAAATGAAAGGAAACCATAATTACGGTGTAAACGCCAGGTGACAGAATGTCGGTCACCGAGAGATTGAAGAATATCTCGACAAGTATTTCATAGGCAATTCTTCTAAGTAGCACCGTCTTCTGTCTGAAATGATAGGAAGCCATAATTTCGATGTAACATCCAGGTGACAGGATGTCGGTCACCGAGAGATTGGAGAATATCTCGACAAGTATTTCATAGGCAATTCTTCTAAGTAGCACCGTCTTCTGTCTGAAATGATAGGATCCCATAATTACGGTGTAATATCCAGGTGACAGGATGTCGGTCACCGAGAGATTGGAGAATATCTCGAAATGTATTTCATAGGCAGTTCATCTAAGGAGCCCACCCTTCTGTCTGAAATGAATGGAAGCCATAATTATGGTGTAATTTACAGGTGACAGGATGTCGGTCACCGAGAGATTGGAGAATATCTCGACAAGCATTTCATAGGCAGCTCTTCTAAGGAGCACAGTTTTCTGTCTGAAATGAAAGGAAGCCATGATTACGGTGGAATAAGCGGGTGACAGGATGTTGGTCACCGAGAGATTGGGGAATATCTCGGCAAGTATTCCATAGGCAGTTCATCTAAGGAGCACAGTTTTCTGTCTGAAATGAAAGGAAGCCATAATTACGGTGTAATATCCAGGTGACAGGATGTCGGTCACCGAGAGATTGGAGAATATCTCGACATGTATTTCATAGGCAGTTTTTCGAAGGAGCACCGTCTTCTCTCTGATATGAAAGGGAGCCATAATTACGGTGTAATATCCAGGTAAGAGGATGTCCGTCACCGAGAGATTAGAGAATATCTCGACAAGTACTTCATAGGCTGCTTTTCCAAGGAGAACAGTCTTCTGTCTGAAATGAAAGGAAGCCATAATTACGGTGTAATATCCAGGTGACAGGATGTCGGTCACCGAGAGATTGGAGAATATCTCAACGAGTATTTCAGAGGCAGTGCTTCTATGGAGCACAGTCTTTTGTCTGAAATGAAAGGAACCCATAATTACGGTGTAATATCCAGGTGACAGGATGTCGGTCACCGAGAGATTGGAGAATATCTCAACGAGTATTTCAGAGGCAGTGCTTCTATGGAGCACAGTCTTTTGTCTGAAATGAAAGGAACCCATAATTTCGGTGTAATATCCAGGTGACAGGATGTCGGTTACCGAGAGATTGGAGAATATCTCGACAAGTAATTCATAGGCAGCTATTCCAAGGAAAACAGTCTTCTGTCTGAAATGAAAGGAAACCATAATTACGGTGTAAAAGCCAGGTGACAGGATGTCGGTCACCGAGAGATTGAAGAATATCTCGACAAGTATATCATAGGCAGTTCTTCTAAGGAGCACAGTCTTTTGTCTGAAATGAAAGGCGGACATAATTACGGTGTAATATCCAGGTGACAGGATGTCGGTCACCGAGAGTTTGGAGAATATCTCGACAAGTACTTCATAGGCAATTCTTCTAAGTAGCACCGTCTTCTGCCTGAAATGAAAGTAAGCCATAATTACGGTATAATATCCAGGTGACAGGATGTCGGTCATCGAGAGATTGGAGAATATCGCGACAAGTACTTCATAGGCAGCTCTTCCAAGGAAAACATTCTTCTGTCTGAAATGAAAGGAAACCATAATTACGGTGTAAACGCCAGGTGACAGGATGTCGGTCACCGAGAGATTGAAGAATATCTCGACAAGTATTTCATAGGCAATTCTTCTAAGTAGCACCGTCTTCTGTCTGAAATGATAGGAAGCCATAATTTCGGTGTAACATCCAGGTGACAGGATGTCGGTCACCGAGAGATTGGAGAATATCTCGTCAAGTATTTCATAGGCAATTCTTCTAAGTAGCACCGTCTTCTGTCTGAAATGATAGGATCCCATAATTACGGTGTAATATCCAGGTGACAGGATGTCGGTCACCGAGAGATTGGAGAATATCTCGAAATGTATTTCATAGGCAGTTCATCTAAGGAGCCCACCCTTCTGTCTGAAATGAATGGAAGCCATAATTATGGTGTAATTTACAGGTGACAGGATGTCGGTCACCGAGAGATTGGAGAATATCTCGACAAGCATTTCATAGGCAGCTCTTCTAAGGAGCACAGTCTTCTGAGTGAAATGAAAGGAAGCCATAATTATGGTGTAATATCCAGGTGACAGGACGTCGGTCATCGAGAGATTGGAGAATATCGCGACAAGTACTTCATAGGCAGCTCTTCCAAGGAAAACAGTCTTCTGTCTGAAATGAAAGGAAACCATCATTACGGTGTAAAATCCAGGCGACAGGGTGTCGGTCACCGAGTGATTGGAGAATATCTCGACAAGTATTGCATAGGCAGTTCTTCTAAGAAGCCCACTATTCTGTCTGAAATGAATGGAAGCCATAATTACGGTGTAATTTCCAGGTGACATGATGCCGGTCACCGAGAGATTGGAGAATATCTCGACAAGCATTCCATAGGCAGTTCATCTAAGGAGCACAGTCTTCTGTTTGAAATGAAAGGAAGCCAAAATTACGGTGTAATATCCAGGTGACAGGTTGTCGGTCACCGAGAGATTGGAGAATATCTCGACAAGTATTTCATAGGCAGTTCTTCTAAGGAGCCCACCCTTCTGTTTGACATGATTGGAAGCCATAATTACGGTGTAATTTCCAGGTGACAGGATGTCGGTCACCGAGAGATTGGTGAATATCTCGACAAGCATTTCATAGGCAGCTCTTCTAAGGAGCACATTCTTCTGCTTAAAATGAAAGGAAGCCATAATTACGGTGTAATATCCAGGTTACAGGATGTCTGTCACCGAGAGATTGGAGAATATCTCGACAAATATCTCATAGGCAATTCTTCTAAGTAGCACCGTCTTCTGTCGGAAATGATAGGAAGCCATAATTTCGGTGTACCATCCAGGTGACAGGATGTCATTCACTGAGAGATTGGAGAATATCTCGACAAGCATTTCATAGGCAGCTCTTATGAGGAGCACAATCTTCTGCTTGAAATGAAAGGAAGCCATAATTACGGTGTAATATCCAGGTTACAGGATGTCGGTCACCGAGAGATTGGAGAATATCTCAACGAGTATTTCAGAGGCAGTGCTTCTATGGAGCACAGTCTTTTGTCTGAAATGAAAGGAACCCATAATTTCGGTGTAATATCCAGGTGAAAGGATGTCGGTCACCGAGAGATTGGAGAATATCTCGACAAGTAATTCATAGGCAGTTCTTCTAAGGAGCACAGTCTTCTGTCTGAACGAATGGAAGACATAATTACGGTGTAATATACAGGTGACAGGACGTCTGTCACCGAGAGATGGGAGAATATCTCGACAAGTATTTCATAGGCAGCTCTTCTAAGGAGCACAGTTTTCTGTGCGAAATGAAGGAAGCCATAATTACGGTGTAATATGCAGGTGACAGGATGTCTGTCACTGAGAGATTGGAGAATATCACGACAAGTATTTCATAGGCAGCTCTTCTAAGGAGCACAATTTCTGCCTGAAATGAAAGTAAGCCATAATTACGGTGTAATATCCAGGTGACAGGATGTCGGTCATCGAGAGATTGGAGAATATCACGACAAGTACTTCATAGGCAGCTCTTCCAAGGAAAACAGTCTTCTGTCTGAAATGAAAGGAAACCATAATTGCGGTGTAAAAGCCAGGTGATAGGATGTCGGTCACCGAGAGATTGAAGAATATCTCGACATGTATTTCATAGGCTGCTCTTCCAAGGAGAACCGTCTTCTGTCTGAACGAAACGAAGAAATAATTACGGTGTAATATCCAGGTGACAGGACGTCTGTCACCGAGAGATTGGAGAATACCTCGACAAGTATTTCATAGGCAGCTATTCTAAGGAGCACCGTCTTCTGCCTGAAATGAAAGGAAGCCATAATTACGGTGTAATATCCAGGTGACAGGATGTCCGTCACCGAGAGATTAGAGAATATCTCGACAAGTATTTCATAGGCTGCTCTTCCAAGGAGAACAGTCTTCTGTCTGAAATGAAAGGAAGCCATAATTACGGTGTAATATCCAGGTGACAGGATGTCGGTCACCGAGTTGATTGGAGAATATCTCGACCAGTATTTCATAGGCTGCTCTTCCAAGGAGAACAGTCTTCTGTCTGAACGAAACGAAGAAATAATTACGGTTTAATATCCAGGTGACAGGACGTCTGTCACCGAGAGATTGGAGAATACCTCGACAAGTATTTCATAGGCAGCTATTCTAAGGAGCACCGTCTTCTGCCTGAAATGAAAGGAAGCAATAATTACGGTGTAATATTCGGGTGACAGGATGTCGGTCACCGAGAGATTGGGGATTATCTCGACTAGTAATTCATAGGCAGTTCTTCTAAGGGGCAATTTTTTCTTTCTGAAATTAAAGGAAGCCATAATTACAGTGGAATATCCAGGTGACAGGATTTCGGTCACCGAGAGATTGGAGAATATCTCGAGATGTATTTCATAAGCAGCTCTTCTAAGGAGCACAGTCTTCTGTCCGAAATGTAAGGAAGCCATAATTATGGTGTAATATCCAGGTGACAGGATGTCGGTCACCGAGAGATTGGAGAATATCTCAACGAGTATTTCAGAGGCAGTGCTTCTATGGAGCAGAGTCTTCTGTCTGAAATGAAAGGAACCCATAATTACGGTGTAATATCCAGGTGACAGGATTTCGGTCATCGAGAGATTGGAGAATATCTCAACGAGTATTTCAGAGGCAGTGCTTCTATGGAGCACAGTCTTTTGTCTGAAATGAAAGGAACCCATAATTTCGGTGTAATATCCAGGTGACAGGATGTCGGTTACCGAGAGATTGGAGAATATCTCGACAAGTAATTCATAGGCAGCTATTCTAAGGAAAACAGTCTTCTGTCTGAAATGAAAGGAAACCATAATTACGGTGTAAAAGCCAGGTGACAGGATGTCGGTCACCGAGAGATTGAAGAATATCTCGACAAGTATATCATAGGCAGTTCTTCTAAGGAGCACAGTCCTTTGTCTGAAATGAAAGGCGGACATAATTACGGTGTAATATCCAGGTGAGAGGATGTCGGTCACCGAGAGTTTGGAGAATATCTCGACAAGTATTTCATAGGCAATTCTTCTAAGTAGCACCGTCTTCTGCCTGAAATGAAAGTAAGCCATAATTACGGTATAATATCCAGGTGACAGGATGTCGGTCATCGAGAGATTGGAGAATATCGCGACAAGTATTTCATAGGCAGCTCTTCCAAGGAAAACAGTCTTCTGTCTGAAATGAAAGGAAACCATAAATACGGTGTAAACGCCAGGTGACAGGATGTCGGTCACCGAGAGATTGAAGAATATCTCGACAAGTATTTCATAGGCAATTCTTCTAAGTAGCACCGTCTTCTGTCTGAAATGATAGGAAGCCATAATTTCGGTGTAACATCCAGGTGACAGGATGTCGGTCACCGAGAGATTGGAGAATATCTCGACAAGTATTTCATAGGCAATTCTTCTAAGTAGCACAATCTTCTGTCTGAAATGATAGGATCCCATAATTACGGTGTAATATCCAGGTGACAGGATGTCGGTCACCGAGTGATTGGAGAATATCTCGAAATGTATTTCATAGGCAGTTCATCTAAGGAGCCCACCCTTCTGTCTGAAATGAATGGAAGCCATAATTATGGTGTAATTTACAGGTGACAGGATGTCGGTCACCGAGAGATTGGAGAATATCTCGACAAGCATTTCATAGGCAGCTCTTCTAAGGAGCACAGTCTTCTGTCTGAAATGAAAGGAAGCCATGATTACGGTGGAATAAGCGGGTGACAGTATGTCGGTCACCGAGAGATTGGGGAATATCTCGGCAAGTATTCCATAGGCAGTTCATCTAAGGAGCACAGTTTTCTGTCTGAAATGAAAGGAAGCCATAATTACGGTGTATTAAGCAGGTGACAGGATGTCGGTCACCGAGAGATTGGGGAATAACTCGGCAAGTATTCCATAGGCAGTTCATCTAAGGAGCACAGTCTTCTGTCTGAAATGAAAGGAAGCCATAATTACGGTGTAATATCCAGGTGACAGGATGTCGGTCACCGAGAGATTGGAGAATATCTCGACATGTATTTCATAGGCAGTTCTTCGAAGGAGCACCGTCTTCTCTCTGATATGAAAGGAAGCCATAATTACGGTGTAATATCCAGGTAAGAGGATGTCCGTCACCGAGAGATTAGAGAATATCTCGACAAGTATTTCATAGGCTGCTTTTCCAAGGAGAACAGTCTTCTGTCTGAAATGAAAGGAAGCCATAATTACGGTGTAATATCCAGGTGACAGGATGTCGGTCACCGAGTTGATTGGAGAATATCTCGACCAGTATTTCATAGGTGCTCTTCCAAGGAGAACAGTCTTCTGTCTGAACGAAACGAAGACATAATTACGGTGTAATATCCAGGTGACAGGTCGTCTGTCACCGAGAGATTGGAGAATACCTCGACAAGTATTTCATAGGCAGCTATTCTAAGGAGCACCGTCTTCTGCCTGAAATGAAAGGAAGCAATAATTACGGTGTAATATTCGGGTGACAGGATGTCGGTCACCGAGAGATTGGGGATTATCTCGACTAGTAATTCATAGGCAGTTCTTCTAAGGGAAAATTTCTTCTTTCTGAAATTAAAGGAATCCATAATTACGGTGTAATATCCAGGTGACAGGATGCCGGTCACCGAGAGATCGGAGAATATCTCGACAAGTAATTCATAGGCATTTCTTCTAAGGAGTGCAGTCTTCTGTCTGAAATGAAAATAACCCATAATTACTGTGTAATATCCAGGTGACAGGATTTCGGTCACCGAGAGATAGGAGAATATCTCGAAATGTATTTCATAAGCAGCTCTTCTAAGGACCACAGTCTTCTGTCCGAAATGTAAGGAAGCCATAATTATGGTGTAATATCCAGGTGACAGGATGTCAGTCACCGAGAGATTGGAGAATATCTCGACAAGTATTTCATAGGCTGCTCTTCTAAGGAACACAGTCTTCTGTCTGAAATGAAAGTACCCATAATTACCGTGTAATATCCAGGTGACAGGATGTCGGTCACTGAGAGATTGGAGAATATCTCGACAAGTATTTCATAGGTAGCTCTTCTAAGGAGCACAGTCTTCTGTCTGAAATGAAAGGAAGCCATAATTACGGTGTAATATCCAGGTGACAGGATGTCGGTCACCGAGAGATTGGAGAATATCTCGACATGTATTTCATAGGCAGTTCTTCGAAGGAGCACCGTCTTCTCTCTGATATGAAAGGAAGCCATAATTACGGTGTAATATCCAGGTAAGAGGATGTCCGTCACCGAGAGATTAGAGAATATCTCGACAAGTATTTCATAGGCTGCTTTTCCAAGGAGAACAGTCTTCTGTCTGAAATGAAAGGAAGCCATAATTACGGTGTAATATCCAGGTGACAGGATGTCGGTCACCGAGTTGATTGGAGAATATCTCGACCAGTATTTCATAGGTGCTCTTCCAAGGAGAACAGTCTTCTGTCTGAACGAAACGAAGACATAATTACGGTGTAATATCCAGGTGACAGGACGTCTGTCACCGAGAGATTGGAGAATACCTCGACAAGTATTTCATAGGCAGCTATTCTAAGGAGCACCGTCTTCTGCCTGAAATGAAAGGAAGCAATAATTACGGTGTAATATTCGGGTGACAGGATGTCGGTCACCGAGAGATTGGGGATTATCTCGACTAGTAATTCATAGGCAGTTCTTCTAAGGGACAATTTCTTCTTTCTGAAATTAAAGGAAGCCATAATTTCGGTGTAATATCCAGGTGACAGGATTTCGGTCACCGAGAGATTGGAGAATATCTCGAGATGTATTTCATAAGCAGCTCTTCTAAGGAGCACAGTCTTCTGTCCGAAATGTAAGGAAGCCATAATTATGGTGTAATATCCAGGTGACAGGATGTCGGTCACCGAGAGATTGGAGAATATCTCGAAATGGATTTCATAAGCAGCTCTTCTAAGGAGCACAGTCTTCTGTCCGAAATGTAAGGAAGCCATAATTATGATGTAATATCCAGGTGACAGGATGTCGGTCACCGAGATATTGGAGAATATCTCAACGAGTATTTCAGAGGCAGTGCTTCTAAAGAGCACCGTCTTTTGTCCGAAATTAAAGGAAGCCATAATTACGGTCTAATATCCAGGTTACAGGATGTCAGTCACCGAGAGATTGCAGAATATCTCGACAAGTATTTCATAGGCTGCTCTTCTAAGGAACACAGTCTTCTGTCTGAAATGAAAGTACCCATAATTACCGTGTAATATCCAGGTGACAGGATGTCGGTCACTGAGAGATTGGAGAATATCTCGACAAGTATTTCATAGGTAGCTCTTCTAAGGAGCACAGTCTTCTGTATGAAATGAAAGGAAGCCATAATTACGGTGTAATATCCCGGTGACAGAATGTCGGTCACTGAGAGATTGGAGAATATCTCGACAAGTATATCAGAGGCAGCTCTTCTAAGGAGCACAGTCTTCTGACTGAAATGAAAGGAAACCATAATTACGGCGTAATAAGTAGGTGACAGGATGTCGGTCACTGAGAGATTGGAGATTATCTCAACAAGTATTTCATAGGCAGCTCTTCTAAGGAGCACAGTCTTCTGTCCGAAATGTAAGGAAGCCATAATTATGGTGTAATATCCAGGTGACAGGATGTCGGTCACCGAGAGATTGGAGAATATCTCAACGAGTATTTCAGAGGCAGTGCTTCTAAAGAGCACCGTCTTTTGTCCGAAATTAAAGGAAGCCATAATTACGGTCTAATATCCAGGTTACAGGATGTCAGTCACCGAGAGATTGCAGAATATCTCGACAAGTAATTCATAGGCAGCTCTTCTAAGGAGCATAGTCTTCTGTCTGAAATGAAAGAAAGCCATAATTACGGTGTAATATCCAGGTGACAGGATGTCGGTCACCGAGAGATTGGAGAATATCTCGACAATTATTCCATAGGCAGCTCTTCTAAAGAGCATAGTTTTCTGCCTGGAATGAAAGGAATTCATAATTACGGTGTAATATCCATGTGACAGGATGTCGGTCACCGAGAGATTGGAGAATATCTCGACAAGTATTTCATAGGCAGTTCTTCTAAGGAGCCCACCCTTCTGTTTGAAATGAATGGAAGCCATAATTACGGTGTAATTTCCAGGTGACAGGATGTCGGTCACCGAGAGATTGGAGAATATCTCGACAAGCATTTCATAGGCAGCTCTTCTAAGGAGCGCATTCTTCTGCTTGAAATGAAAGGAAGCCATAATTACGGTGTAATATCCAGGTTACAGGATGTCTGTCACCGAGAGATTGGAGAATATCTCGACAAATATCTCATAGGCAATTCTTCTATGTAGCACCGTCTTCTGTCTGAAATGATAGGAAGCCATAATTTCGGTGTACCATCCAGATGACAGGATGTCATTCACTGAGAGATTGGAGAATGTCTCGACAAGCATTTCATAGGCAGCTCTTATGAGGAGCACAACCTTCTGCTTGAAATGAAAGGAAGCCATAATTACGGTGTAATATCCAGGTTACAGGATGTCGGTCACCGGGAGATTGGAGAATATCTCAACGAGTATTTCAGAGGCAGTGCTTCTATGGAGCACAGTCTTTTGTCTGAAATGAAAGGAACCCATAATTACGGTGTAATATCCAGGTGACAGGATGTCGGTCACCGAGAGATTGGAGAATATCTCAACGAGTATTTCAGAGGCAGTGCTTCTATGGAGCACAGTCTTTTGTCTGAAATGAAAGGAACCCATAATTTCGGTGTAATATCCAGGTGACAGAATGTCGGTCACCGAGAGATTGGAGAATATCTCGACAAGTAATTCATAGGCAGTTCTTCTAAGGAGCACAGTCTTTTGTCTGAACGAAAGGAAGACATAATTACGGTGTAATATCCAGGTGACAGGACGTCTGTCACCGAGAGATTGGAGAATATCTCGACAAGTATTTCATAGCCAGCTCTTCTAAGGAGCACAGTCTTCTCTGCGAAATGAAAGGAAGCCATAATTACGGTGTAATATGCAGGTGACAGGATGTCGGTCACTGAGAGATTGGAGAATATCATGACAAGTATTTCATAGGCAGCTCTTCTAAGGAGCACAATTTCTGCCTGAAATGAAAGTAAGCCATAATTACGGTGTAATATCCAGGTGACAGGATGTCGGTCATAGAGAGATTGGAGAATATCACAACAAGTACTTCATAGGCAGCTCTTCCAAGGAAAACAGTCTTCTGTCTGAAATGAAAGGAAACCATAATTACGGTGTAAAAGCCAGGTGACAGGATATCGGTCACCGAGAGATTGAAGAATATCTCGACAAGTATATCATAGGCAGTTCTTCTAAGGAGCACAGTCTTTTGTCTGAAATGAAAGGCGGCCATAATTACGGTGTAATATCCAGGTGACAGGATGTCGGTCACCGAGAGTTTGGAGAATATCTCGACAAGTATTTCATAGGCAATTCTTCTAAGTAGCACCGTCTTCTGTCTGAAATGATAGGAAGCCATAATTTCGGTGTAACATCCAGGTGACAGGATGTCGGTCACCGAGAGATTGGAGAATATCTCAACCAGTATTTCAGAGGCAGTGCTTCTATGGAGCACAGTCTTTTGTCTGAAATGAAAGGAACCCATAATTTCTGTGTAATATCCAGGTGACAGGATGTCGGTCACCGAGAGATTGGAGAATATCTCGACAAGTAATTCATAGGCAGTTCTTCTAAGGAGCACAGTCTTCTGTCAGAACGAAAGGAAGACATAATTACGGTGTAATATCCAGGTGACAGGACGTCTGTCACCGAGAGATTGGAGAATATCTCGACAAGTATTTCATAGGCAATTCTTCTAAGTAGCACCGTGTTCTGTCAGAAATGATAGGAAGCCATAATTTCGGTGTAACATCCAGGTGACAGGATGACGGTCACCGAGAGATTGGAGAATATCTCAACGAGTATTTCAGAATCAGTGCTTCTTTGGAGCACAGTCTTTTGTCTGAAATGAAAGGAACCCATAATTACGGTGTAATATCCAGGTGGCAGGATGTCGGTCACCGAGAGATTGGAGAATATCTCGAAATGTATTTCATAGGCAGTTCATCTAAGGAGCCCACCCTTCTGTCTGAAATGAATGGAAGCCATAATTATGGTGTAATTTACAGGTGACAGGATGTCGGTCACCGAGAGATTGGAGAATATCTCGACAAGCATTTCATAGGCAGCTCTTTAAGGAGCACAGTCTTCTGTCTGAAATGAAAGGAAGCCATGATTACGGTGGAATAAGAGGGTGACAGGATGTGGGTCACCGAGAGATTGGAGAATATCTCGGCAAGTATTCCATAGGCAGTTCATCTAAGGAGCACAGTTTTCTGTCTGAAATGAAAGGAAGCCATAATTACGGTGTATTAAGCAGGTGACAGGATGTCGGTCACCGAGAGATTGGGGAATAACTCGGCAAGTATTCCATAGGCAGTTCATCTAAGGAGCACAGTCTTCTGTCTGAAATGAAAGGAAGCCATAATTACGGTGTAATATCCAGGTGACAGGATGTCGGTCACCGAGAGATTGGAGAATATCTCGACATGAATTTCATAGGCAGTTCTTCGAAGGAGCACCGTCTTCTCTCTGATATGAAAGGAAGCCATAATTACGGTGTAATATCCCGGTAAGAGGATGTCCGTCACCGAGAGATTAGAGAATATCTCGACAAGTATTTCATAGGCTGCTTTTCCAAGGAGAACAGTTTTCTGCCTGAAATGAAAGGAATTCATAATTACGGTGTAATATCCATGTGACAGGATGTCGGTCACCGAGAGATTGGAGAATATCTCGACAAGTATTTCATAGGCAGTTCTTCTAAGGAGCCCAACCTTCTGTTTGAAATGAATGGAAGCCATAATTACGGTGTAATATCCAGGTGACAGGACGTCTGTCACCGAGAGATTGGAGAATACCTCGACAAGTATTTCATAGGCAGCTATTCTAAGGAGCACCGTCTTCTGCCTGAAATGAAAGGAAGCAATAATTACGGTGTAATATTCGGGTGACAGGATGTCGGTCACCGAGAGATTGGGGATTATCTCGACTAGTAATTCATAGGCAGTTCTTCTAAGGGAAAATTTCTTCTTTCTGAAATTAAAGAAAGCCATAATTACGGTGTAATATCCAGGTGACAGGATTTCGGTCACCGAGAGATTGGAGAATATCTCGAAATGTATTTCATAAGCAGCTCTTCTAAGGAGCACAGTCTTCTGTCCGAAATGTAAGGAAGCCATAATTATGGTGTAATATCCAGGTGACAAGATGTCGGTCACAGAGATATTGGAGAATATCTCAACGGGTATTTCAGAGGCAGTGCTTCTAAGGAGCACAGTCTTTTGTCCGAAATTAAAGGAAGCCATAATTACGGTCTAATATCCAGGTTACAGGATCTCAGTCACAGAGAGATTGGAGAATATCTCGACAAGTATTTCATAGGCTGCTCTTCTAAGGAACACAGTCTCCTGTCTGAAATGAAAGTACCCATAATTACGGTGTAATATCCAGGTGACAGGATGTCGGTCACTGAGAGATTGGAGAATATCTCGACATGTATTTCATAGGTAGCTCTTCTAAGGAGCACAGTCTTCTGTATGAAATGAAAAGAAGCCATAATTACGGTGTAATATCCCGGTGACAGAATGTCGGTCACTGAGAGATTGGAGAATATCTCGACAAGTATTTCAGAGGCAGCTCTTCTAAGGAGCACAGTCTTCTGACTGAAATGAAAGGAAGCCATAATTACGGCGTAATAAGTAGGCGATAGGATGTCGGTCACTGAGAGATTGGAGAATATCTCAACAAGTATTTCATAGGTTGTTCTTCTAAGAAGCACAGTCTTCTCTCAGAAATGAAAGGAAGCCAAAATTTCGGTGTAATATCCAGGTGACAGGATGTCGGTCACCGAGAGATTGGAGAATATCTCGACAAGTAATTCATAGGCAGTTCTTCTAAGGAGCACAGTCTTGTGTCTTAACGAAAGGAATTCATAATTACGGTGTAATATCCGGGAGACAGGACGTCTGTCACCGAGAGATTGGAGAATATCTCGACAAGTATTTCATAGGCAGCTCTTCTAAGGAGCACAGTCTTCTGTCTGAAATGAAAGAAGCCATAATTACGGTGTAATATCCAGGTGACAGGATGTCGGTCACCGAGAGATTGGAGAATATCTCGACAAGTATTCCATAGGCAGCTCTTCTAAAGAGCACAGTTTTCTGCCGGAAATGAAAGGAATTCATAATTACGGTGTAATATCCATGTGACAGGATGTCGGTCACCAAGAAATTGGAGAATATCTCGACAAGTATTTCATAGGCAGTTCTTCTAAGGAGCCCAACCTTCTGTTTGAAATGAATGGAAGCCATAATTACGGTGTAATTTCCAGGTGACAGGATGTCGGTCACCGAGAGATTGGAGAATATCTCGACAAGCATTTCATAGGCAGCTCTTCTAAGGAGCACAGTCTTCTGTCTGAAATGAAAGGAAGCCATAATTACGGTGTAATATCCAGGTGACAGGATGTCGGTCACCGAGTTGATTGGAGAATATCTCGACCAGTATTTCATAGGTGCTCTTCCAAGGAGAACAGTCTTCTGTCTGAACGAAACGAAGACATAATTACGGTGTAATATCCAGGTGACAGGTCGTCTGTCACCGAGAGATTGGAGAATATCTCGACAAGTATTTCATAGGCAGCTATTCTAAGGAGCACCGTCTTCTGCCTGAAATGAAAGGAAGCAATAATTACGGTGTAATATTCTGGTGACAGGATGTCGGTCACCGAGAGATTGGGGATTATCTCGACTAGTAATTCATAGGCAGTTCTTCTAAGGGAAAATTTCTTCTCTCTGAAATTAAAGGAATCCATAATTACGGTGTAATATCCAGGTGACAGGATGCCGGTCACCGAGAGATCGGAGAATATCTCGACAAGTAATTCATAGGCATTTCTTCTAAGGAGTGCAGTCTTCTGTCTGAAATGAAAATAACCCATAATTACTGTGTAATATCCAGGTGACAGGATTTCGGTCACCGAGAGATTGGAGAATATCTCGAAATGTATTTCATAAGCAGCTCTTCTAAGGACCACAGTCTTCTGTCCGAAATGTAAGGAAGCCATAATTATGGTGTAATATCCAGGTGACAGGATGTCAGTCACCGAGAGATTGGAGAATATCTCGACAAGTATTTCATAGGCTGCTCTTCTAAGGAACACAGTCTTCTGTCTGAAATGAAAGTACCCATAATTACCGTGTAATATCCAGGTGACAGGATGTCGGTCACTGAGAGATTGGAGAATATCTCGACAAGTATTTCATAGGTAGCTCTTCTAAGGAGCACAGTCTTCTGTCTGAAATGAAAGGAAGCCATAATTACGGTGTAATATCCAGGTGACAGGATGTCGGTCACCGAGAGATTGGAGAATATCTCGACATGTATTTCATAGGCAGTTCTTCGAAGGAGCACCGTCTTCTCTCTGATATGAAAGGAAGCCATAATTACGGTGTAATATCCAGGTAAGAGGATGTCCGTCACCGAGAGATTAGAGAATATCTCGACAAGTATTTCATAGGCTGCTTTTCCAAGGAGAACAGTTTTCTGCCTGAAATGAAAGGAATTCATAATTACGGTGTAATATCCATGTGACAGGATGTCGGTCACCGAGAGATTGGAGAATATCTCGACAAGTATTTCATAGGCAGTTCTTCTAAGGAGCCCAACCTTCTGTTTGAAATGAATGGAAGCCATAATTACGGTGTAATATCCAGGTGACAGGACGTCTGTCACCGAGAGATTGGAGAATACCTCGACAAGTATTTCATAGGCAGCTATTCTAAGGAGCACCGTCTTCTGCCTGAAATGAAAGGAAGCAATAATTACGGTGTAATATTCGGGTGACAGGATGTCGGTCACCGAGAGATTGGGGATTATCTCGACTAGTAATTCATAGGCAGTTCTTCTAAGGGAAAATTTCTTCTTTCTGAAATTAAAGAAAGCCATAATTACGGTGTAATATCCAGGTGACAGGATTTCGGTCACCGAGAGATTGGAGAATATCTCGAAATGTATTTCATAAGCAGCTCTTCTAAGGAGCACAGTCTTCTGTCCGAAATGTAAGGAAGCCATAATTATGGTGTAATATCCAGGTGACAAGATGTCGGTCACAGAGATATTGGAGAATATCTCAACGGGTATTTCAGAGGCAGTGCTTCTAAGGAGCACAGTCTTTTGTCCGAAATTAAAGGAAGCCATAATTACGGTCTAATATCCAGGTTACAGGATCTCAGTCACAGAGAGATTGGAGAATATCTCGACAAGTATTTCATAGGCTGCTCTTCTAAGGAACACAGTCTCCTGTCTGAAATGAAAGTACCCATAATTACGGTGTAATATCCAGGTGACAGGATGTCGGTCACCGAGATATTGGAGAATATCTCAACGGGTATTTCAGAGGCAGTGCTTCTAAGGAGCACAGTCTTCTGACTGAAATGAAAGGAAGCCATAATTACGGCGTAATAAGTAGGCGATAGGATGTCGGTCACTGAGAGATTGGAGAATATCTCAACAAGTATTTCATAGGTTGTTCTTCTAAGAAGCACAGTCTTCTCTCAGAAATGAAAGGAAGCCAAAATTTCGGTGTAATATCCAGGTGACAGGATGTCGGTCACCGAGAGATTGGAGAATATCTCGACAAGTAATTCATAGGCAGTTCTTTTAAGGAGCACAGTCTTGTGTCTTAACGAAAGGAATTCATAATTACGGTGTAATATCCGGGAGACAGGACGTCTGTCACCGAGAGATTGGAGAATATCTCGACAAGTATTTCATAGGCAGCTCTTCTAAGGAGCACAGTCTTCTGTCTGAAATGAAAGAAGCCATAATTACGGTGTAATATCCAGGTGACAGGATGTCGGTCACCGAGAGATTGGAGAATATCTCGACAAGTATCCCATAGGCAGCTCTTCTAAAGAGCACAGTTTTCTGCCGGAAATGAAAGGAATTCATAATTACGGTGTAATATCCATGTGACAGGATGTCGGTCACCAAGAAATTGGAGAATATCTCGACAAGTATTTCATAGGCAGTTCTTCTAAGGAGCCCAACCTTCTGTTTGAAATGAATGGAAGCCATAATTACGGTGTAATTTCCAGGTGACAGGATGTCGGTCACCGAGAGATTGGAGAATATCTCGACAAGCATTTCATAGGCAGCTCTTCTAAGGAGCACAGTCTTCTGTCTGAAATGAAAGGAAGCCATAATTACGGTGTAATATCCAGGTGACAGGATGTCGGTCACCGAGTTGATTGGAGAATATCTCGACCAGTATTTCATAGGTGCTCTTCCAAGGAGAACAGTCTTCTGTCTGAACGAAACGAAGACATAATTACGGTGTAATATCCAGGTGACAGGTCGTCTGTCACCGAGAGATTGGAGAATACCTCGACAAGTATTTCATAGGCAGCTATTCTAAGGAGCACCGTCTTCTGCCTGAAATGAAAGGAAGCAATAATTACGGTGTAATATTCTGGTGACAGGATGTCGGTCACCGAGAGATTGGGGATTATCTCGACTAGTAATTCATAGGCAGTTCTTCTAAGGGAAAATTTCTTCTTTCTGAAATTAAAGGAATCCATAATTACGGTGTAATATCCAGGTGACAGGATGCCGGTCACCGAGAGATCGGAGAATATCTCGACAAGTAATTCATAGGCATTTCTTCTAAGGAGTGCAGTCTTCTGTCTGAAATGAAAATAACCCATAATTACTGTGTAATATCCAGGTGACAGGATTTCGGTCACCGAGAGATTGGAGAATATCTCGAAATGTATTTCATAAGCAGCTCTTCTAAGGACCACAGTCTTCTGTCCGAAATGTAAGGAAGCCATAATTATGGTGTAATATCCAGGTGACAGGATGTCAGTCACCGAGAGATTGGAGAATATCTCGACAAGTATTTCATAGGCTGCTCTTCTAAGGAACACAGTCTTCTGTCTGAAATGAAAGTACCCATAATTACCGTGTAATATCCAGGTGACAGGATGTCGGTCACTGAGAGATTGGAGAATATCTCGACAAGTATTTCATAGGTAGCTCTTCTAAGGAGCACAGTCTTCTGTCTGAAATGAAAGGAAGCCATAATTACGGTGTAATATCCAGGTGACAGGATGTCGGTCACCGAGAGATTGGAGAATATCTCGACATGTATTTCATAGGCAGTTCTTCGAAGGAGCACCGTCTTCTCTCTGATATGAAAGGAAGCCATAATTACGGTGTAATATCCAGGTAAGAGGATGTCCGTCACCGAGAGATTAGAGAATATCTCGACAAGTATTTCATAGGCTGCTTTTCCAAGGAGAACAGTCTTCTGTCTGAAATGAAAGGAAGCCATAATTACGGTGTAATATCCAGGTGACAGGATGTCGGTCACCGAGTTGATTGGAGAATATCTCGACCAGTATTTCATAGGTGCTCTTCCAAGGAGAACAGTCTTCTGTCTGAACGAAACGAAGACATAATTACGGTGTAATATCCAGGTGACAGGACGTCTGTCACCGAGAGATTGGAGAATACCTCGACAAGTATTTCATAGGCAGCTATTCTAAGGAGCACCGTCTTCTGCCTGAAATGAAAGGAAGCAATAATTACGGTGTAATATTCGGGTGACAGGATGTCGGTCACCGAGAGATTGGGGATTATCTCGACTAGTAATTCATAGGCAGTTCTTCTAAGGGACAATTTCTTCTTTCTGAAATTAAAGGAAGCCATAATTTCGGTGTAATATCCAGGTGACAGGATTTCGGTCACCGAGAGATTGGAGAATATCTCGAGATGTATTTCATAAGCAGCTTTTCTAAGGAGCACAGTCTTCTGTCCGAAATGTAAGGAAGCCATAATTATGGTGTAATATCCAGGTGACAGGATGTCGGTCACCGAGAGATTGGAGAATATCTCGAAATGGATTTCATAAGCAGCTCTTCTAAGGAGCACAGTCTTCTGTCCGAAATGTAAGGAAGCCATAATTATGATGTAATATCCAGGTGACAGGATGTCGGTCACCGAGATATTGGAGAATATCTCAACGAGTATTTCAGAGGCAGTGCTTCTAAAGAGCACCGTCTTTTGTCCGAAATTAAAGGAAGCCATAATTACGGTCTAATATCCAGGTTACAGGATGTCAGTCACCGAGAGATTGCAGAATATCTCGACAAGTATTTCATAGGCTGCTCTTCTAAGGAACACAGTCTTCTGTCTGAAATGAAAGTACCCATAATTACCGTGTAATATCCAGGTGACAGGATGTCGGTCACTGAGAGATTGGAGAATATCTCGACAAGTATTTCATAGGCAATTCTTCTAAGTAGCACCGTCTTCTGTCTGAAATGATAGGAAGCCATAATTTCGGTGTAACATCCAGGTGACAGGATGTCGGTCACCGAGAGATTGGAGAATATCTCGACAAGTATTTCATAGGCAATTCTTCTAAGGAGCACAGTCCTTTGTCTGAAATGAAAGGCGGACATAATTACGGTGTAATATCCAGGTGAGAGGATGTCGGTCACCGAGAGTTTGGAGAATATCTCGACAAGTATTTCATAGGCAATTCTTCTAAGTAGCACCGTCTTCTGTCTGAAATGATAGGAAGCCATAATTACGGTGTAAAAGCCAGGTGACAGGATGTCGGTCACCGAGAGATTGAAGAATATCTCGACAAGTATATCATAGGCAGTTCTTCTAAGGAGCACAGTCCTTTGTCTGAAATGAAAGGCGGACATAATTACGGTGTAATATCCAGGTGAGAGGATGTCGGTCACCGAGAGTTTGGAGAATATCTCGACAAGTATTTCATAGGCAATTCTTCTAAGTAGCACCGTCTTCTGCCTGAAATGAAAGTAAGCCATAATTACGGTATAATATCCAGGTGACAGGATGTCGGTCATCGAGAGATTGGAGAATATCGCGACAAGTATTTCATAGGCAGCTCTTCCAAGGAAAACAGTCTTCTGTCTGAAATGAAAGGAAACCATAAATACGGTGTAAACGCCAGGTGACAGGATGTCGGTCACCGAGAGATTGAAGAATATCTCGACAAGTATTTCATAGGCAATTCTTCTAAGTAGCACCGTCTTCTGTCTGAAATGATAGGAAGCCATAATTTCGGTGTAACATCCAGGTGACAGGATGTCGGTCACCGAGAGATTGGAGAATATCTCGACAAGTATTTCATAGGCAATTCTTCTAAGTAGCACAATCTTCTGTCTGAAATGATAGGATCCCATAATTACGGTGTAATATCCAGGTGACAGGATGTCGGTCACCGAGTGATTGGAGAATATCTCGAAATGTATTTCATAGGCAGTTCATCTAAGGAGCCCACCCTTCTGTCTGAAATGAATGGAAGCCATAATTATGGTGTAATTTACAGGTGACAGGATGTCGGTCACCGAGAGATTGGAGAATATCTCGACAAGCATTTCATAGGCAGCTCTTCTAAGGAGCACAGTCTTCTGTCTGAAATGAAAGGAAGCCATGATTACGGTGGAATAAGCGGGTGACAGTATGTCGGTCACCGAGAGATTGGGGAATATCTCGGCAAGTATTCCATAGGCAGTTCATCTAAGGAGCACAGTTTTCTGTCTGAAATGAAAGGAAGCCATAATTACGGTGTATTAAGCAGGTGACAGGATGTCGGTCACCGAGAGATTGGGGAATAACTCGGCAAGTATTCCATAGGCAGTTCATCTAAGGAGCACAGTCTTCTGTCTGAAATGAAAGGAAGCCATAATTACGGTGTAATATCCAGGTGACAGGATGTCGGTCACCGAGAGATTGGAGAATATCTCGACATGTATTTCATAGGCAGTTCTTCGAAGGAGCACCGTCTTCTCTCTGATATGAAAGGAAGCCATAATTACGGTGTAATATCCAGGTAAGAGGATGTCCGTCACCGAGAGATTAGAGAATATCTCGACAAGTATTTCATAGGCTGCTTTTCCAAGGAGAACAGTCTTCTGTCTGAAATGAAAGGAAGCCATAATTACGGTGTAATATCCAGGTGACAGGATGTCGGTCACCGAGTTGATTGGAGAATATCTCGACCAGTATTTCATAGGTGCTCTTCCAAGGAGAACAGTCTTCTGTCTGAACGAAACGAAGACATAATTACGGTGTAATATCCAGGTGACAGGTCGTCTGTCACCGAGAGATTGGAGAATACCTCGACAAGTATTTCATAGGCAGCTATTCTAAGGAGCACCGTCTTCTGCCTGAAATGAAAGGAAGCAATAATTACGGTGTAATATTCGGGTGACAGGATGTCGGTCACCGAGAGATTGGGGATTATCTCGACTAGTAATTCATAGGCAGTTCTTCTAAGGGAAAATTTCTTCTTTCTGGAATTAAAGGAATCCATAATTACGGTGTAATATCCAGGTGACAGGATGCCGGTCACCGAGAGATCGGAGAATATCTCGACAAGTAATTCATAGGCATTTCTTCTAAGGAGTGCAGTCTTCTGTCTGAAATGAAAATAACCCATAATTACTGTGTAATATCCAGGTGACAGGATTTCGGTCACCGAGAGATAGGAGAATATCTCGAAATGTATTTCATAAGCAGCTCTTCTAAGGACCACAGTCTTCTGTCCGAAATGTAAGGAAGCCATAATTATGGTGTAATATCCAGGTGACAGGATGTCAGTCACCGAGAGATTGGAGAATATCTCGACAAGTATTTCATAGGCTGCTCTTCTAAGGAACACAGTCTTCTGTCTGAAATGAAAGTACCCATAATTACCGTGTAATATCCAGGTGACAGGATGTCGGTCACTGAGAGATTGGAGAATATCTCGACAAGTATTTCATAGGTAGCTCTTCTAAGGAGCACAGTCTTCTGTCTGAAATGAAAGGAAGCCATAATTACGGTGTAATATCCAGGTGACAGGATGTCGGTCACCGAGAGATTGGAGAATATCTCGACATGTATTTCATAGGCAGTTCTTCGAAGGAGCACCGTCTTCTCTCTGATATGAAAGGAAGCCATAATTACGGTGTAATATCCAGGTAAGAGGATGTCCGTCACCGAGAGATTAGAGAATATCTCGACAAGTATTTCATAGGCTGCTTTTCCAAGGAGAACAGTCTTCTGTCTGAAATGAAAGGAAGCCATAATTACGGTGTAATATCCAGGTGACAGGATGTCGGTCACCGAGTTGATTGGAGAATATCTCGACCAGTATTTCATAGGTGCTCTTCCAAGGAGAACAGTCTTCTGTCTGAACGAAACGAAGACATAATTACGGTGTAATATCCAGGTGACAGGACGTCTGTCACCGAGAGATTGGAGAATACCTCGACAAGTATTTCATAGGCAGCTATTCTAAGGAGCACCGTCTTCTGCCTGAAATGAAAGGAAGCAATAATTACGGTGTAATATTCGTGTGACAGGATGTCGGTCACCGAGAGATTGGGGATTATCTCGACTAGTAATTCATAGGCAGTTCTTCTAAGGGACAATTTCTTCTTTCTGAAATTAAAGGAAGCCATAATTTCGGTGTAATATCCAGGTGACAGGATTTCGGTCACCGAGAGATTGGAGAATATCTCGAGATGTATTTCATAAGCAGCTCTTCTAAGGAGCACAGTTTTCTGTCCGAAATGTAAGGAAGCCATAATTATGGTGTAATATCCAGGTGACAGGATGTCGGTCACCGAGAGATTGGAGAATATCTCGAAATGGATTTCATAAGCAGCTCTTCTAAGGAGCACAGTCTTCTGTCCGAAATGTAAGGAAGCCATAATTATGATGTAATATCCAGGTGACAGGATGTCGGTCACCGAGATATTGGAGAATATCTCAACGAGTATTTCAGAGGCAGTGCTTCTAAAGAGCACCGTCTTTTGTCCGAAATTAAAGGAAGCCATAATTACGGTCTAATATCCAGGTTACAGGATGTCAGTCACCGAGAGATTGCAGAATATCTCGACAAGTATTTCATAGGCTGCTCTTCTAAGGAACACAGTCTTCTGTCTGAAATGAAAGTACCCATAATTACCGTGTAATATCCAGGTGACAGGATGTCGGTCACTGAGAGATTGGAGAATATCTCGACAAGTATTTCATAGGTAGCTCTTCTAAGGAGCACAGTCTTCTGTATGAAATGAAAGGAAGCCATAATTACGGTGTAATATCCCGGTGACAGAATGTCGGTCACTGAGAGATTGGAGAATATCTCGACAAGTATATCAGAGGCAGCTCTTCTAAGGAGCACAGTCTTCTGACTGAAATGAAAGGAAACCATAATTACGGCGTAATAAGTAGGTGACAGGATGTCGGTCACTGAGAGATTGGAGATTATCTCAACAAGTATTTCATAGGCAGCTCTTCTAAGGAACACAGTCTTCTGTCCGAAATGTAAGGAAGCCATAATTATGGTGTAATATCCAGGTGACAGGATGTCGGTCACCGAGAGATTGGAGAATATCTCAACGAGTATTTCAGAGGCAGTGCTTCTAAAGAGCACCGTCTTTTGTCCGAAATTAAAGGAAGCCATAATTACGGTCTAATATCCAGGTTACAGGATGTCAGTCACCGAGAGATTGCAGAATATCTCGACAAGTAATTCATAGGCAGCTCTTCTAAGGAGCATAGTCTTCTGTCTGAAATGAAAGGAAGCCATAATTACGGTGTAATATCCAGGTGACAGGATGTCGGTCACCGAGAGATTGGAGAATATCTCGACAATTATTCCATAGGCAGCTCTTCTAAAGAGCACAGTTTTCTGCCTGGAATGAAAGGAATTCATAATTACGGTGTAATATCCATGTGACAGGATGTCGGTCACCGAGAGATTGGAGAATATCTCGACAAGTATTTCATAGGCAGTTCTTCTAAGGAGCCCACCCTTCTGTTTGAAATGAATGGAAGCCATAATTACGGTGTAATTTCCAGGTGACAGGATGTCGGTCACCGAGAGATTGGAGAATATCTCGACAAGCATTTCATAGGCAGCTCTTCTAAGGAGCGCATTCTTCTGCTTGAAATGAAAGGAAGCCATAATTACGGTGTAATATCCAGGTTACAGGATGTCTGTCACCGAGAGATTGGAGAATATCTCGACAAATATCTCATAGGCAATTCTTCTAAGTAGCACCGTCTTCTGTCTGAAATGATAGGAAGCCATAATTTCGGTGTACCATCCAGATGACAGGATGTCATTCACTGAGAGATTGGAGAATGTCTCGACAAGCATTTCATAGGCAGCTCTTATGAGGAGCACAACCTTCTGCTTGAAATGAAAGGAAGCCATAATTACGGTGTAATATCCAGGTTACAGGATGTCGGTCACCGGGAGATTGGAGAATATCTCAACGAGTATTTCAGAGGCAGTGCTTCTATGGAGCACAGTCTTTTGTCTGAAATGAAAGGAACCCATAATTACGGTGTAATATCCAGGTGACAGGATGTCGGTCACCGAGAGATTGGAGAATATCTCAACGAGTATTTCAGAGGCAGTGCTTCTATGGAGCACAGTCTTTTGTCTGAAATGAAAGGAACCCATAATTTCGGTGTAATATCCAGGTGACAGAATGTCGGTCACCGAGAGATTGGAGAATATCTCGACAAGTAATTCATAGGCAGTTCTTCTAAGGAGCACAGTCTTTTGTCTGAACGAAAGGAAGACATAATTACGGTGTAATATCCAGGTGACAGGACGTCTGTCACCGAGAGATTGGAGAATATCTCGACAAGTATTTCATAGCCAGCTCTTCTAAGGAGCACAGTCTTCTGTGCGAAATGAAAGGAAGCCATAATTACGGTGTAATATGCAGGTGACAGGATGTCGGTCACTGAGAGATTGGAGAATATCATGACAAGTATTTCATAGGCAGCTCTTCTAAGGAGCACAATTTCTGCCTGAAATGAAAGTAAGCCATAATTACGGTGTAATATCCAGGTGACAGGATGTCGGTCATCGAGAGATTGGAGAATATCACAACAAGTACTTCATAGGCAGCTCTTCCAAGGAAAACAGTCTTCTGTCTGAAATGAAAGGAAACCATAATTACGGTGTAAAAGCCAGGTGACAGGATATCGGTCACCGAGAGATTGAAGAATATCTCGACAAGTATATCATAGGCAGTTCTTCTAAGGAGCACAGACTTTTGTCTGAAATGAAAGGCGGCCATAATTACGGTGTAATATCCAGGTGACAGGATGTCGGTCACCGAGAGTTTGGAGAATATCTCGACAAGTATTTCATAGGCAATTCTTCTAAGTAGCACCGTCTTCTGTCTGAAATGATAGGAAGCCATAATTTCGGTGTAACATCCAGGTGACAGGATGTCGGTCACCGAGAGATTGGAGAATATCTCAACGAGTATTTCAGAGGCAGTGCTTCTATGGAGCACAGTCTTTTGTCTGAAATGAAAGGAACCCATAATTTCTGTGTAATATCCAGGTGACAGGATGTCGGTCACCGAGAGATTGGAGAATATCTCGACAAGTAATTCATAGGCAGTTCTTCTAAGGAGCACAGTCTTCTGTCAGAACGAAAGGAAGACATAATTACGGTGTAATATCCAGGTGACAGGACGTCTGTCACCGAGAGATTGGAGAATATCTCGACAAGTATTTCATAGGCAATTCTTCTAAGTAGCACCGTGTTCTGTCAGAAATGATAGGAAGCCATAATTTCGGTGTAACATCCAGGTGACAGGATGACGGTCACCGAGAGATTGGAGAATATCTCAACGAGTATTTCAGAATCAGTGCTTCTTTGGAGCACAGTCTTTTGTCTGAAATGAAAGGAACCCATAATTACGGTGTAATATCCAGGTGGCAGGATGTCGGTCACCGAGAGATTGGAGAATATCTCGAAATGTATTTCATAGGCAGTTCATCTAAGGAGCCCACCCTTCTGTCTGAAATGAATGGAAGCCATAATTATGGTGTAATTTACAGGTGACAGGATGTCGGTCACCGAGAGATTGGAGAATATCTCGACAAGCATTTCATAGGCAGCTCTTTAATGAGCACAGTCTTTTGTCTGAAATGAAAGGAAGCCATGATTACTGTGGAATAAGTGGGTGACAGGATGTGGGTCACCGAGAGATTGGAGAATATCTCGGCAAGTATTCCATAGGCAGTTCATCTAAGGAGCACAGTTTTCTGTCTGAAATGAAAGGAAGCCATAATTACGGTGTATTAAGCAGGTGACAGGATGTCGGTCACCGAGAGATTGGGGAATAACTCGGCAAGTATTCCATAGGCAGTTCATCTAAGGAGCACAGTCTTCTGTCTGAAATGAAAGGAAGCCATAATTACGGTGTAATATCCAGGTGACAGGATGTCGGTCACCGAGAGATTGGAGAATATCTCGACATGAATTTCATAGGCAGTTCTTCGAAGGAGCACCGTCTTCTCTCTGATATGAAAGGAAGCCATAATTACGGTGTAATATCCCGGTAAGAGGATGTCCGTCACCGAGAGATTAGAGAATATCTCGACAAGTATTTCATAGGCTGCTTTTCCAAGGAGAACAGTTTTCTGCCTGAAATGAAAGGAATTCATAATTACGGTGTAATATCCATGTGACAGGATGTCGGTCACCGAGAGATTGGAGAATATCTCGACAAGTATTTCATAGGTTGTTCTTCTAAGAAGCACAGTCTTCTCTCAGAAATGAAAGGAAGCCAAAATTTCGGTGTAATATCCAGGTGACAGGATGTCGGTCACCGAGAGATTGGAGAATATCTCGACAAGTAATTCATAGGCAGTTCTTCTAAGGAGCACAGTCTTGTGTCTTAACGAAAGGAATTCATAATTACGGTGTAATATCCGGGAGACAGGACGTCTGTCACCGAGAGATTGGAGAATATCTCGACAAGTATTTCATAGGCAGCTCTTCTAAGGAGCACAGTCTTCTGTCTGAAATGAAAGAAGCCATAATTACGGTGTAATATCCAGGTGACAGGATGTCGGTCACCGAGAGATTGGAGAATATCTCGACAAGTATTCCATAGGCAGCTCTTCTAAAGAGCACAGTTTTCTGCCGGAAATGAAAGGAATTCATAATTACGGTGTAATATCCATGTGACAGGATGTCGGTCACCAAGAAATTGGAGAATATCTCGACAAGTATTTCATAGGCAGTTCTTCTAAGGAGCCCAACCTTCTGTTTGAAATGAATGGAAGCCATAATTACGGTGTAATTTCCAGGTGACAGGATGTCGGTCACCGAGAGATTGGAGAATATCTCGACAAGCATTTCATAGGCAGCTCTTCTAAGGAGCACAGTCTTCTGTCTGAAATGAAAGGAAGCCATAATTACGGTGTAATATCCAGGTGACAGGATGTCGGTCACCGAGTTGATTGGAGAATATCTCGACCAGTATTTCATAGGTGCTCTTCCAAGGAGAACAGTCTTCTGTCTGAACGAAACGAAGACATAATTACGGTGTAATATCCAGGTGACAGGTCGTCTGTCACCGAGAGATTGGAGAATACCTCGACAAGTATTTCATAGGCAGCTATTCTAAGGAGCACCGTCTTCTGCCTGAAATGAATGGAAGCAATAATTACGGTGTAATATTCGGGTGACAGGATGTCGGTCACCGAGAGATTGGGGATTATCTCGACTAGTAATTCATAGGCAGTTCTTCTAAGGGAAAATTTCTTCTTTCTGAAATTAAAGGAATCCATAATTACGGTGTAATATCCAGGTGACAGGATGCCGGTCACCGAGAGATCGGAGAATATCTCGACAAGTAATTCATAGGCATTTCTTCTAAGGAGTGCAGTCTTCTGTCTGAAATGAAAATAACCCATAATTACTGTGTAATATCCAGGTGACAGGATTTCGGTCACGGAGAGATTGGAGAATATGTCGAAATGTATTTCATAAGCAGCTCTTCTAAGGACCACAGTCTTCTGTCCGAAATGTAAGGAAGCCATAATTATGGTGTAATATCCAGGTGACAGGATGTCAGTCACCGAGAGATTGGAGAATATCTCGACAAGTATTTCATAGGCTGCTCTTCTAAGGAACACAGTCTTCTGTCTGAAATGAAAGTACCCATAATTACCGTGTAATATCCAGGTGACAGGATGTCGGTCACTGAGAGATTGGAGAATATCTCGACAAGTATTTCATAGGTAGCTCTTCTAAGGAGCACAGTCTTCTGTCTGAAATGAAAGGAAGCCATAATTACGGTGTAATATCCAGGTGACAGGATGTCGGTCACCGAGAGATTGGAGAATATCTCGACATGTATTTCATAGGCAGTTCTTCGAAGGAGCACCGTCTTCTCTCTGATATGAAAGGAAGCCATAATTACGGTGTAATATCCAGGTAAGAGGATGTCCGTCACCGAGAGATTAGAGAATATCTCGACAAGTATTTCATAGGCTGCTTTTCCAAGGAGAACAGTCTTCTGTCTGAAATGAAAGGAAGCCATAATTACGGTGTAATATCCAGTTGACAGGATGTCGGTCACCGAGTTGATTGGAGAATATCTCGACCAGTATTTCATAGGTGCTCTTCCAAGGAGAACAGTCTTCTGTCTGAACGAAACGAAGACATAATTACGGTGTAATATCCAGGTGACAGGACGTCTGTCACCGAGAGATTGGAGAATACCTCGACAAGTATTTCATAGGCAGCTATTCTAAGGAGCACCGTCTTCTGCCTGAAATGAAAGGAAGCAATAATTACGGTGTAATATTCGGGTGACAGGATGTCGGTCACCGAGAGATTGGGGATTATCTCGACTAGTAATTCATAGGCAGTTCTTCTAAGGGACAATTTCTTCTTTCTGAAATTAAAGGAAGCCATAATTTCGGTGTAATATCCAGGTGACAGGATTTCGGTCACCGAGAGATTGGAGAATATCTCGAGATGTATTTCATAAGCAGCTCTTCTAAGGAGCACAGTCTTCTGTCCGAAATGTAAGGAAGCCATAATTATGGTGTAATATCCAGGTGACAGGATGTCGGTCACCGAGAGATTGGAGAATATCTCGAAATGGATTTCATAAGCAGCTCTTCTAAGGAGCACAGTCTTCTGTCCGAAATGTAAGGAAGCCATAATTATGATGTAATATCCAGGTGACAGGATGTCGGTCACCGAGATATTGGAGAATATCTCAACGAGTATTTCAGAGGCAGTGCTTCTAAAGAGCACCGTCTTTTGTCCGAAATTAAAGGAAGCCATAATTACGGTCTAATATCCAGGTTACAGGATGTCAGTCACCGAGAGATTGCAGAATATCTCGACAAGTATTTCATAGGCTGCTCTTCTAAGGAACACAGTCTTCTGTCTGAAATGAAAGTACCCATAATTACCGTGTAATATCCAGGTGACAGGATGTCGGTCACTGAGAGATTGGAGAATATCTCGACAAGTATTTCATAGGTAGCTCTTCTAAGGAGCACAGTCTTCTGTATGAAATGAAAGGAAGCCATAATTACGGTGTAATATCCCGGTGACAGAATGTCGGTCACTGAGAGATTGGAGAATATCTCGACAAGTATATCAGAGGCAGCTCTTCTAAGGAGCACAGTCTTCTGACTGAAATGAAAGGAAACCATAATTACGGCGTAATAAGTAGGTGACAGGATGTCGGTCACTGAGAGATTGGAGATTATCTCAACAAGTATTTCATAGGCAGCTCTTCTAAGGAGCACAGTCTTCTGTCCGAAATGTAAGGAAGCCATAATTATGGTGTAATATCCAGGTGACAGGATGTCGGTCACCGAGAGATTGGAGAATATCTCAACGAGTATTTCAGAGGCAGTGCTTCTAAAGAGCACCGTCTTTTGTCCGAAATTAAAGGAAGCCATAATTACGGTCTAATATCCAGGTTACAGGATGTCAGTCACCGAGAGATTGCAGAATATCTCGACAAGTAATTCATAGGCAGCTCTTCTAAGGAGCATAGTCTTCTGTATGAAATGAAAGGAAGCCATAATTACGGTGTAATATCCAGGTGACAGGATGTCGGTCACCGAGAGATTGGAGAATATCTCGACAATTATTCCATAGGCAGCTCTTCTAAAGAGCACAGTTTTCTGCCTGGAATGAAAGGAATTCATAATTACGGTGTAATATCCATGTGACAGGATGTCGGTCACCGAGAGATTGGAGAATATCTCGACAAGTATTTCATAGGCAGTTCTTCTAAGGAGCCCACCCTTCTGTTTGAAATGAATGGAAGCCATAATTACGGTGTAATTTCCAGGTGACAGGATGTCGGTCACCGAGAGATTGGAGAATATCTCGACAAGCATTTCATAGGCAGCTCTTCTAAGGAGCGCATTCTTCTGCTTGAAATGAAAGGAAGCCATAATTACGGTGTAATATCCAGGTTACAGGATGTCTGTCACCGAGAGATTGGAGAATATCTCGACAAATATCTCATAGGCAATTCTTCTAAGTAGCACCGTCTTCTGTCTGAAATGATAGGAAGCCATAATTTCGGTGTACCATCCAGATGACAGGATGTCATTCACTGAGAGATTGGAGAATGTCTCGACAAGCATTTCATAGGCAGCTCTTATGAGGAGCACAATCTTCTGCTTGAAATGAAAGGAAGCCATAATTACGGTGTAATATCCAGGTTACAGGATGTCGGTCACCGGGAGATTGGAGAATATCTCAACGAGTATTTCAGAGGCAGTGCTTCTATGGAGCACAGTCTTTTGTCTGAAATGAAAGGAACCCATAATTACGGTGTAATATCCAGGTGACAGGATGTCGGTCACCGAGAGATTGGAGAATATCTCAACGAGTATTTCAGAGGCAGTGCTTCTATGGAGCACAGTCTTTTGTCTGAAATGAAAGGAACCCATAATTTCGGTGTAATATCCAGGTGACAGAATGTCGGTCACCGAGAGATTGGAGAATATCTCGACAAGTAATTCATAGGCAGTTCTTCTAAGGAGCACAGTCTTTTGTCTGAACGAAAGGAAGACATAATTACGGTGTAATATCCAGGTGACAGGACGTCTGTCACCGAGAGATTGGAGAATATCTCGACAAGTATTTCATAGCCAGCTCTTCTAAGGAGCACAGTCTTCTGTGCGAAATGAAAGGAAGCCATAATTACGGTGTAATATGCAGGTGACAGGATGTCGGTCACTGAGAGATTGGAGAATATCATGACAAGTATTTCATAGGCAGCTCTTCTAAGGAGCACAATTTCTGCCTGAAATGAAAGTAAGCCATAATTACGGTGTAATATCCAGGTGACAGGATGTCGGTCATCGAGAGATTGGAGAATATCACAACAAGTACTTCATAGGCAGCTCTTCCAAGGAAAACAGTCTTCTGTCTGAAATGAATGGAAACCATAATTACGGTGTAAAAGCCAGGTGACAGGATATCGGTCACCGAGAGATTGAAGAATATCTCGACAAGTATATCATAGGCAGTTCTTCTAAGGAGCACAGTCTTTTGTCTGAAATGAAAGGCGGCCATAATTACGGTGTAATATCCAGGTGACAGGATGTCGGTCACCGAGAGTTTGGAGAATATCTCGACAAGTATTTCATAGGCAATTCTTCTAAGTAGCACCGTCTTCTGTCTGAAATGATAGGAAGCCATAATTTCGGTGTAACATCCAGGTGACAGGATGTCGGTCACCGAGAGATTGGAGAATATCTCAACGAGTATTTCAGAGGCAGTGCTTCTATGGAGCACAGTCTTTTGTCTGAAATGAAAGGAACCCATAATTTCTGTGTAATATCCAGGTGACAGGATGTCGGTCACCGAGAGATTGGAGAATATCTCGACAAGTAATTCATAGGCAGTTCTTCTAAGGAGCACAGTCTTCTGTCAGAACGAAAGGAAGACATAATTACGGTGTAATATCCAGGTGACAGGACGTCTGTCACCGAGAGATTGGAGAATATCTCGACAAGTATTTCATAGGCAATTCTTCTAAGTAGCACCGTGTTCTGTCAGAAATGATAGGAAGCCATAATTTCGGTGTAACATCCAGGTGACAGGATGACGGTCACCGAGAGATTGGAGAATATCTCAACGAGTATTTCAGAATCAGTGCTTCTTTGGAGCACAGTCTTTTGTCTGAAATGAAAGGAACCCATAATTACGGTGTAATATCCAGGTGGCAGGATGTCGGTCACCGAGAGATTGGAGAATATCTCGAAATGTATTTCATAGGCAGTTCATCTAAGGAGCCCACCCTTCTGTCTGAAATGAATGGAAGCCATAATTATGGTGTAATTTACAGGTGACAGGATGTCGGTCACCGAGAGATTGGAGAATATCTCGACAAGCATTTCATAGGCAGCTCTTTAAGGAGCACAGTCTTCTGTCTGAAATGAAAGGAAGCCATGATTACGGTGGAATAAGAGGGTGACAGGATGTGGGTCACCGAGAGATTGGGGAATATCTCGGCAAGTATTCCATAGGCAGTTCATCTAAGGAGCACAGTTTTCTGTCTGAAATGAAAGGAAGCCATAATTACGGTGTATTAAGCAGGTGACAGGATGTCGGTCACCGAGAGATTGGGGAATAACTCGGCAAGTATTCCATAGGCAGTTCATCTAAGGAGCACAGTCTTCTGTCTGAAATGAAAGGAAGCCATAATTACGGTGTAATATCCAGGTGACAGGATGTCGGTCACCGAGAGATTGGAGAATATCTCGACATGAATTTCATAGGCAGTTTTTCGAAGGAGCACCGTCTTCTCTCTGATATGAAAGGAAGCCATAATTACGGTGTAATATCCCGGTAAGAGGATGTCCGTCACCGAGAGATTAGAGAATATCTCGACAAGTATTTCATAGGCTGCTTTTCCAAGGAGAACAGTTTTCTGCCTGAAATGAAAGGAATTCATAATTACGGTGTAATATCCATGTGACAGGATGTCGGTCACCGAGAGATTGGAGAATATCTCGACAAGTATTTCATAGGCAGTTCTTCTAAGGAGCCCAACCTTCTGTTTGAAATGAATGGAAGCCATAATTACGGTGTAATATCCAGGTGACAGGACGTCTGTCACCGAGAGATTGGAGAATACCTCGACAAGTATTTCATAGGCAGCTATTCTAAGGAGCACCGTCTTCTGCCTGAAATGAAAGGAAGCAATAATTACGGTGTAATATTCAGGTGACAGGATGTCGGTCACCGAGAGATTGGGGATTATCTCGACTAGTAATTCATAGGCAGTTCTTCTAAGGGAAAATTTCTTCTTTCTGAAATTAAAGGAAGCCATAATTACGGTCTAATATCCAGGTTACAGGATCTCAGTCACAGAGAGATTGGAGAATATCTCGACAAGTATTTCATAGGCTGCTCTTCTAAGGAACACAGTCTCCTGTCTGAAATGAAAGTACCCATAATTACGGCGTAATATCCAGGTGACAGGATGTCGGTCACTGAGAGATTGGAGAATATCTCGACAAGTATTTCATAGGTAGCTCTTCTAAGGAGCACAGTCTTCTGTATGAAATGAAAAGAAGCCATAATTACGGTGTAATATCCCGGTGACAGAATGTCGGTCACTGAGAGATTGGAGAATATCTCGACAAGTATTTCAGAGGCAGCTCTTCTAAGGAGCACAGTCTTCTGACTGAAATGAAAGGAAGCCATAATTACGGCGTAATAAGTAGGCGATAGGATGTCGGTCACTGAGAGATTGGAGAATATCTCAACAAGTATTTCATAGGTTGTTCTTCTAAGAAGCACAGTCTTCTCTCAGAAATGAAAGGAAGCCAAAATTTCGGTGTAATATCCAGGTGACAGGATGTCGGTCACCGAGAGATTGGAGAATATCTCGACAAGTAATTCATAGGCAGTTCTTCTAAGGAGCACAGTCTTGTGTCTTAACGAAAGGAATTCATAATTACGGTGTAATATCCGGGAGACAGGACGTCTGTCACCGAGAGATTGGAGAATATCTCGACAAGTATTTCATAGGCAGCTCTTCTAAGGAGCACAGTCTTCTGTCTGAAATGAAAGAAGCCATAATTTCGGTGTAATATCCAGGTGACAGGATGTCGGTCACCGAGAGATTGGAGAATATCTCGACAAGTATTCCATAGGCAGCTCTTCTAAAGAGCACAGTTTTCTGCCTGAAATGAAAGGAATTCATAATTACGGTGTAATATCCATGTGACAGGATGTCGGTCACCAAGAAATTGGAGAATATCTCGACAAGTATTTCATAGGCAGTTCTTCTAAGGAGCCCAACCTTCTGTTTGAAATGAATGGAAGCCATAATTACGGTGTAATTTCCAGGTGACAGGATGTCGGTCACCGAGAGATTGGAGAATATCTCGACAAATATCTCATAGGCAATTCTTCTAAGTGGCACCGTCTTCTGTCTGAAATGATAGGAAGCCATAATTTCGGTGTACCATCCAGGTGACAGGATGTCATTCACTGAGAGATTGGAGAATATCTCGACAAGCATTTCATAGGCAGTTCTTATGAGGAGCACAATCTTCTGCTTGAAATGAAAGGAAGCCATAATTACGGTGTAATATCCAGGTTACAGGATGTCGGTCACCGAGAGATTGGAGAATATCTCAACGAGTATTTCAGAGGCAGTGTTTCTATGGAGCACAGTCTTTTGTCTGAAATGAAAGGAACCCATAATTACGGTGTAATATCCAGGTGACAGGATGTCGGTCACCGAGAGATTGGAGAATATCTCGACAAGTATTTCATAGCCAGCTCTTCTAAAGAGCACAGTTTTCTGCCTGAAATGAAAGGAATTCATAATTACGGTGTAATATCCATGTGACAGGATGTCGGTCACCGAGAGATTGGAGAATATCTCGACAAGTATTTCATAGGCAGTTCTTCTAAGGAGCCCAACCTTCTGTTTGAAATGAATGGAAGCCATAATTACGGTGTAATTTTCAGGTGACAGGATGTCGGTCACCGAGAGATTGGAGAATATCTCGACAAGCATTTCATAGGCAGCTCTTCTAAGGAGCACATTCTTCTGCTTGAAATGAAAGGAAGCCATAATTACGGTGTAATATCCAGGTTACAGGATGTCTGTCACCGAGAGATTGGAGAATATCTCGACAAATATCTCATAGGCAATTCTTCTAAGTAGCACCGTCTTCTGTCTGAAATGATAGGAAGCCATAATTTCGGTGTACCATCCAGGTGACAGGATGTCATTCACTGAGAGATTGGAGAATATCTCGACAAGCATTTCATAGGCAGCTCTTATGAGGAGCACAATCTTCTGCTTGAAATGAAAGGAAGCCATAATTACGGTGTAATATCCAGGTTACAGGATGTCGGTCACCGAGAGATTGGAGAATATCTCAACGAGTGTTTCAGAGGCAGTGCTTCTAGGGAGCACAGTCTTTTGTCTGAAATGAAAGGAACCCATAATTACGGTGTAATATCCAGGTGACAGGATGTCGGTCACCGAGAGATTGGAGAATATCTCAACGAGTGTTTCAGAGGCAGTGCTTCTATGGAGCACAGTCTTTTGTCAGAAATGAAAGGAACCCATAATTTCTGTGTAATATCCAGGTGACAGGATGTCGGTCACCGAGAGATTGGAGAATATCTCGACAAGTAATTCATAGGCAGTTCTTCTAAGGAGCACAGTCTTCTGTCTGAAATGAAAGGAAACCATAATTACGGTGTAAAAGCCAGGTGACAGGATATCGGTCACCGAGAGATTGAAGAATATCTCGACAAGTATATCATAGGCAGTTCTTCTAAGGAGCACAGTTTTTTGTCTGAAATGAAAGGCGGCCATAATTACGGTGTAATATCCAGGTGACAGGATGTCGGTCACCGAGAGTTTGGAGAATATCTCGACAAGTATTTCATAGGCAATTCTTCTAAGTAGCACCATCTTCTGTCTGAAAAGATAGGAAGCCATAATTTCGGTGTAACATCCAGGTGACAGGATGTCGGTCACCGAGAGATTGGAGAATATCTCAACGAGTATTTCAGAGGCAGTGCTTCTATGGAGCACAGTCTTTTGTCTGAAATGAAAGGAACCCATAATTTCTGTGTAATATCCAGGTGACAGGATGTCGGTCACCGAGAGATTGGAGAATATCTCGACAAGTAATTCATAGGCAGTTCTTCTAAGGAGCACAGTCTTCTGTCAGAACGAAAGGAAGACATAATTACGGTGTAATATCCAGGTGACAGGACGTCTGTCACCGAGAGATTGGAGAATATCTCGACAAGTATTTCATAGGCAATTCTTCTAAGTAGCACCGTGTTCTGTCTGAAATGATAGGAAGCCATAATTTCGGTGTAACATCCAGGTGACAGGATGACGGTCACCGAGAGATTGGAGAATATCTCAACGAGTATTTCAGAATCAGTGCTTCTTTGGAGCACAGTCTTTTGTCTGAAATGAAAGGAACCCATAATTACGGTGTAATATCCAGGTGACAGGATGTCGGTCACCGAGAGATTGGAGAATATCTCGAAATGTATTTCATAGGCAGTTCATCTAAGGAGCCCACCCTTCTGTCTGAAATGAATGGAAGCCATAATTATGGTGTAATTTACAGGTGACAGGATGTCGGTCACCGAGAGATTGGAGAATATCTCGACAAGCATTTCATAGGCAGCTCTTTAAGGAGCACAGTCTTCTGTCTGAAATGAAAGGAAGCCATGATTACGGTGGAATAAGAGGGTGACAGGATGTGGATCACCGAGGGATTGGGGAATATCTCGGCAAGTATTCCATAGGCAGTTCATCTAAGGAGCACAGTTTTCTGTCTGAAATGAAAGGAAGCCATAATTACGGTGTAATATCCCGGTGACAGAATGTCGGTCACTGAGAGATTGGAGAATATCTCGACAAGTATTTCAGAGGCAGCTCTTCTAAGGAGCACAGTCTTCTGACTGAAATGAAAGGAAGCCATAATTACGGCGTAATAAGTAGGCGATAGGATGTCGGTCACTGAGAGATTGGAGAATATCTCAACAAGTATTTCATAGGTTGTTCTTCTAAGAAGCACAGTCTTCTCTCAGAAATGAAAGGAAGCCAAAATTTCGGTGTAATATCCAGGTGACAGGATGTCGGTCACCGAGAGATTGGAGAATATCTCGACAAGTAATTCATAGGCAGTTCTTCTAAGGAGCACAGTCTTGTGTCTTAACGAAAGGAAGTCATAATTACGGTGTAATATCCGGGAGACAGGACGTCTGTCACCGAGAGATTGGAGAATATCTCGACAAGTATTTCATAGGCAGCTCTTCTAAGGAGCACAGTCTTCTGTCTGAAATGAAAGAAGCCATAATTACGGTGTAATATCCAGGTGACAGGATGTCGGTCACCGAGAGATTGGAGAATATCTCGACAAGTATTCCATAGGCAGCTCTTCTAAAGAGCACAGTTTTCTGCCTGAAATGAAAGGAATTCATAATTACGGTGTAATATCCATGTGACAGGATGTCGGTCACCAAGAAATTGGAGAATATCTCGACAAGTATTTCATAGGCAGTTCTTCTAAGGAGCCCAACCTTCAGTTTGAAATGAATGGAAGCCATAATTACGGTGTAATTTCCAGGTGACAGGATGTCGGTCACCGAGAGATTGGAGAATATCTCGACAAGCATTTCATAGGCAGCTCTTCTAAGGAGCACATTCTTCTGCTTGAAATGAAAGGAAGCCATAATTACGGTGTAATATCCAGGTTACAGGATGTCTGTCACCGAGAGATTGGAGAATATCTCGACAAATATCTCATAGGCAATTCTTCTAAGTAGCACCGTCTTCTGTCTGAAATGATAGGAAGCCATAATTTCGGTGTACCATCCAGGTGACAGGATGTCATTCACTGAGAGATTGGAGAATATCTCGACAAGCATTTCATAGGCAGTTCTTATGAGGAGCACAATCTTCTGCTTGAAATGAAAGGAAGCCATAATTACGGTGTAATATCCAGGTTACAGGATGTCGGTCACCGAGAGATTGGAGAGTATCTCAACGAGTATTTCAGAGGCAGTGTTTCTATGGAGCACAGTCTTTTGTCTGAAATGAAAGGAACCCATAATTACGGTGTAATATCCAGGTGACAGGATGTCGGTCACGGAGAGATTGGAGAATATCTCGACAAGTATTCCATAGGCAGTTCTTCTAAGGAGCCCAACTTTCTGTTTGAAATGAATGGAAGCCATAATTACGGTGTAATATCCAGGTGACAGGACGTCTGTCACCGAGAGATTGGAGAATACCTCGACAAGTATTTCATAGGCAGCTATTCTAAGGAGCACCGTCTTCTGCCTGAAATGAAAGGAAGCAATAATTACGGTGTAATATTCGGGTGACAGGATGTCGGTCACCGAGAGATTGGGGATTATCTCGACTAGTAATTCATAGGCAGTTCTTCTAAGGGAAAATTTCTTCTTTCTGAAATTAAAGAAAGCCATAATTACGGTGTAATATCCAGGTGACAGGATTTCGGTCACCGAGAGATTGGAGAATATCTCGAAATGTATTTCATAAGCAGCTCTTCTAAGGAGCACAGTCTTCTGTCCGAAATGTAAGGAAGCCATAATTATGGTGTAATATCCAGGTGACAGGATGTCGGTCACAGAGATATTGGAGAATATCTCAACGGGTATTTCAGAGGCAGTGGTTCTAAGTAGCACCGTCTTTTGTCCGAAATTAAAGGAAGCCATAATTACGGTCTAATATCCAGGTTACAGGATCTCAGTCACAGAGAGATTGGAGAATATCTCGACAAGTATTTCATAGGCTGCTCTTCTAAGGAACACAGTCTCCTGTCTGAAATGAAAGTACCCATAATTACGGTGTAATATCCAGGTGACAGGATGTCGGTCACTGAGAGATTGGAGAATATCTCGACAAGTATTTCATAGGTAGCTCTTCTAAGGAGCACAGTCTTCTGTATGAAATGAATAGAAGCCATAATTACGGTGTAATATCCCGGTGACAGAATGTCGGTCACTGAGAGATTGGAGAATATCTCGACAAGGATTTCAGAGGCAGCTCTTCTAAGGAGCACAGTCTTCTGACTGAAATGAAAGGAAGCCATAATTACGGCGTAATAAGTAGGCGATAGGATGTCGGTCACTGAGAGATTGGAGAATATCTCAACAAGTATTTCATAGGTTGTTCTTCTAAGAAGCACAGTCTTCTCTCAGAAATGAAAGGAAGCCAAAATTTCGGTGTAATATCCAGGTGACAGGATGTCGGTCACCGAGAGATTGGAGAATATCTCGACAAGTAATTCATAGGCAGTTCTTCTAAGGAGCACAGTCTTGTGTCTTAACGAAAGGAAGTCATAATTACGGTGTAATATCCGGGAGACAGGACGTCTGTCACCGAGAGTTTGGAGAATATCTCGACAAGTATTTCATAGGCAGCTCTTCTAAGGAGCACAGTCTTCTGTCTGAAATGAAAGAAGCCATAATTACGGTGTAATATCCAGGTGACAGGATGTCGGTCACCGAGAGATTGGAGAATATCTCGACAAGTATTCCATAGGCAGCTCTTCTAAAGAGCACAGTTTTCTGCCTGAAATGAAAGGAATTCATAATTACGGTGTAATATCCATGTGACAGGATGTCGGTCACCAAGAAATTGGAGAATATCTCGACAAGTATTTCATAGGCAGTTCTTCTAAGGAGCCCAACCTTCTGTTTGAAATGAATGGAAGCCATAATTACGGTGTAATTTCCAGGTGACAGGATGTCGGTCACCGAGAGATTGGAGAATATCTCGACAAGCATTTCATAGGCAGCTCTTCTAAGGAGCACATTCTTCTGCTTGAAATGAAAGGAAGCCATAATTACGGTGTAATATCCAGGTTACAGGATGTCTGTCACCGAGAGATTGGAGAATATCTCGACAAATATCTCATAGGCAATTCTTCTAAGGAGCACAGTCTTCTGTCTGAAATGAAAGGAAACCATAATTACGGTGTAAAAGCCAGGTGACAGGATATCGGTCACCGAGAGATTGAAGAATATCTCGACAAGTATATCATAGGCAGTTCTTCTAAGGAGCACAGTTTTTTGTCTGAAATGAAAGGCGGCCATAATTACGGTGTAATATCCAGGTGACAGGATGTCGGTCACCGAGAGTTTGGAGAATATCTCGACAAGTATTTCATAGGCAATTCTTCTAAGTAGCACCATCTTCTGTCTGAAAAGATAGGAAGCCATAATTTCGGTGTAACATCCAGGTGACAGGATGTCGGTCACCGAGAGATTGGAGAATATCTCAACGAGTATTTCAGAGGCAGTGCTTCTATGGAGCACAGTCTTTTGTCTGAAATGAAAGGAACCCATAATTTCTGTGTAATATCCAGGTGACAGGATGTCGGTCACCGAGAGATTGGAGAATATCTCGACAAGTAATTCATAGGCAGTTCTTCTAAGGAGCACAGTCTTCTGTCAGAACGAAAGGAAGACATAATTACGGTGTAATATCCAGGTGACAGGACGTCTGTCACCGAGAGATTGGAGAATATCTCGACAAGTATTTCATAGGCAATTCTTCTAAGTAGCACCGTGTTCTGTCTGAAATGATAGGAAGCCATAATTTCGGTGTAACATCCAGGTGACAGGATGACGGTCACCGAGAGATTGGAGAATATCTCAACGAGTATTTCAGAATCAGTGCTTCTTTGGAGCACAGTCTTTTGTCTGAAATGAAAGGAACCCATAATTACGGTGTAATATCCAGGTGACAGGATGTCGGTCACCGAGAGATTGGAGAATATCTCGAAATGTATTTCATAGGCAGTTCATCTAAGGAGCCCACCCTTCTGTCTGAAATGAATGGAAGCCATAATTATGGTGTAATTTACAGGTGACAGGATGTCGGTCACCGAGAGATTGGAGAATATCTCGACAAGCATTTCATAGGCAGCTCTTTAAGGAGCACAGTCTTCTGTCTGAAATGAAAGGAAGCCATGATTACGGTGGAATAAGAGGGTGACAGGATGTGGATCACCGAGGGATTGGGGAATATCTCGGCAAGTATTCCATAGGCAGTTCATCTAAGGAGCACAGTTTTCTGTCTGAAATGAAAGGAAGCCATAATTACGGTGTAATATCCCGGTGACAGAATGTCGGTCACTGAGAGATTGGAGAATATCTCGACAAGTATTTCAGAGGCAGCTCTTCTAAGGAGCACAGTCTTCTGACTGAAATGAAAGGAAGCCATAATTACGGCGTAATAAGTAGGCGATAGGATGTCGGTCACTGAGAGATTGGAGAATATCTCAACAAGTATTTCATAGGTTGTTCTTCTAAGAAGCACAGTCTTCTCTCAGAAATGAAAGGAAGCCAAAATTTCGGTGTAATATCCAGGTGACAGGATGTCGGTCACCGAGAGATTGGAGAATATCTCGACAAGTAATTCATAGGCAGTTCTTCTAAGGAGCACAGTCTTGTGTCTTAACGAAAGGAAGTCATAATTACGGTGTAATATCCGGGAGACAGGACGTCTGTCACCGAGAGATTGGAGAATATCTCGACAAGTATTTCATAGGCAGCTCTTCTAAGGAGCACAGTCTTCTGTCTGAAATGAAAGAAGCCATAATTACGGTGTAATATCCAGGTGACAGGATGTCGGTCACCGAGAGATTGGAGAATATCTCGACAAGTATTCCATAGGCAGCTCTTCTAAAGAGCACAGTTTTCTGCCTGAAATGAAAGGAATTCATAATTACGGTGTAATATCCATGTGACAGGATGTCGGTCACCAAGAAATTGGAGAATATCTCGACAAGTATTTCATAGGCAGTTCTTCTAAGGAGCCCAACCTTCAGTTTGAAATGAATGGAAGCCATAATTACGGTGTAATTTCCAGGTGACAGGATGTCGGTCACCGAGAGATTGGAGAATATCTCGACAAGCATTTCATAGGCAGCTCTTCTAAGGAGCACATTCTTCTGCTTGAAATGAAAGGAAGCCATAATTACGGTGTAATATCCAGGTTACAGGATGTCTGTCACCGAGAGATTGGAGAATATCTCGACAAATATCTCATAGGCAATTCTTCTAAGTAGCACCGTCTTCTGTCTGAAATGATAGGAAGCCATAATTTCGGTGTACCATCCAGGTGACAGGATGTCATTCACTGAGAGATTGGAGAATATCTCGACAAGCATTTCATAGGCAGTTCTTATGAGGAGCACAATCTTCTGCTTGAAATGAAAGGAAGCCATAATTACGGTGTAATATCCAGGTTACAGGATGTCGGTCACCGAGAGATTGGAGAGTATCTCAACGAGTATTTCAGAGGCAGTGTTTCTATGGAGCACAGTCTTTTGTCTGAAATGAAAGGAACCCATAATTACGGTGTAATATCCAGGTGACAGGATGTCGGTCACGGAGAGATTGGAGAATATCTCGACAAGTATTCCATAGGCAGTTCTTCTAAGGAGCCCAACTTTCTGTTTGAAATGAATGGAAGCCATAATTACGGTGTAATATCCAGGTGACAGGACGTCTGTCACCGAGAGATTGGAGAATACCTCGACAAGTATTTCATAGGCAGCTATTCTAAGGAGCACCGTCTTCTGCCTGAAATGAAAGGAAGCAATAATTACGGTGTAATATTCGGGTGACAGGATGTCGGTCACCGAGAGATTGGGGATTATCTCGACTAGTAATTCATAGGCAGTTCTTCTAAGGGAAAATTTCTTCTTTCTGAAATTAAAGAAAGCCATAATTACGGTGTAATATCCAGGTGAAAGGATTTCGGTCACCGAGAGATTGGAGAATATCTCGAAATGTATTTCATAAGCAGCTCTTCTAAGGAGCACAGTCTTCTGTCCGAAATGTAAGGAAGCCATAATTATGGTGTAATATCCAGGTGACAGGATGTCGGTCACAGAGATATTGGAGAATATCTCAACGGGTATTTCAGAGGCAGTGGTTCTAAGTAGCACCGTCTTTTGTCCGAAATTAAAGGAAGCCATAATTACGGTCTAATATCCAGGTTACAGGATCTCAGTCACAGAGAGATTGGAGAATATCTCGACAAGTATTTCATAGGCTGCTCTTCTAAGGAACACAGTCTCCTGTCTGAAATGAAAGTACCCATAATTACGGTGTAATATCCAGGTGACAGGATGTCGGTCACTGAGAGATTGGAGAATATCTCGACAAGTATTTCATAGGTAGCTCTTCTAAGGAGCACAGTCTTCTGTATGAAATGAATAGAAGCCATAATTACGGTGTAATATCCCGGTGACAGAATGTCGGTCACTGAGAGATTGGAGAATATCTCGACAAGTATTTCAGAGGCAGCTCTTGTAAGGAGCACAGTCTTCTGACTGAAATGAAAGGAAGCCATAATTACGGCGTAATAAGTAGGCGATAGGATGTCGGTCACTGAGAGATTGGAGAATATCTCAACAAGTATTTCATAGGTTGTTCTTCTAAGAAGCACAGTCTTCTCTCAGAAATGAAAGGAAGCCAAAATTTCGGTGTAATATCCAGGTGACAGGATGTCGGTCACCGAGAGATTGGAGAATATCTCGACAAGTAATTCATAGGCAGTTCTTCTAAGGAGCACAGTCTTGTGTCTTAACGAAAGGAAGTCATAATTACGGTGTAATATCCGGGAGACAGGACGTCTGTCACCGAGAGTTTGGAGAATATCTCGACAAGTATTTCATAGGCAGCTCTTCTAAGGAGCACAGTCTTCTGTCTGAAATGAAAGAAGCCATAATTACGGTGTAATATCCAGGTGACAGGATGTCGGTCACCGAGAGATTGGAGAATATCTCGACAAGTATTCCATAGGCAGCTCTTCTAAAGAGCACAGTTTTCTGCCTGAAATGAAAGGAATTCATAATTACGGTGTAATATCCATGTGACAGGATGTCGGTCACCAAGAAATTGGAGAATATCTCGACAAGTATTTCATAGGCAGTTCTTCTAAGGAGCCCAACCTTCTGTTTGAAATGAATGGAAGCCATAATTACGGTGTAATTTCCAGGTGACAGGATGTCGGTCACCGAGAGATTGGAGAATATCTCGACAAGCATTTCATAGGCAGCTCTTCTAAGGAGCACATTCTTCTGCTTGAAATGAAAGGAAGCCATAATTACGGTGTAATATCCAGGTTACAGGATGTCTGTCACCGAGAGATTGGAGAATATCTCGACAAATATCTCATAGGCAATTCTTCTAAGTAGCACCGTCTTCTGTCTGAAATGATAGGAAGCCATAATTTCGGTGTACCATCCAGGTGACAGGATGTCATTCACTGAGAGATTGGAGAATATCTCGACAAGCATTTCATAGGCAGTTCTTATGAGGAGCACAATCTTCTGCTTGAAATGAAAGGAAGCCATAATTACGGTGTAATATCCAGGTTACAGGATGTCGGTCACCGAGAGATTGGAGAATATCTCAACGAGTATTTCAGAGGCAGTGTTTCTATGGAGCACAGTCTTTTGTCTGAAATGAAAGGAACCCATAATTACGGTGTAATATCCAGGTGACAGGATGTCGGTCACCAAGAGATTGGAGAATATCTCGACAAGTATTCCATAGGCAGCTCTTCTAAAGAGCACAGTTTTCTGCCTGAAATGAAAGGAATTCATAATTACGGTGTAATATCCATGTGACAGGATGTCGGTCACCGAGAGATTGGAGAATATCTCGACAAGTATTTCATAGGAAGTTCTTCTAAGGAGCCCAACCTTCTGTTTGAAATGAATGGAAGCCATAATTACGGTGTAATTTCCAGGTGACAGGATGTCGGTCACCGAGAGATTGGAGAATATCTCGACAAGCATTTCATAGGCAGCTCTTCTAAGGAGCACATTCTTCTGCTTGAAATGAAAGGAAGCCATAATTACGGTGTAATATCCAGGTTACAGGATGTCTGTCACCGAGAGATTGGAGAATATCTCGACAAATATCTCATAGGCAATTCTTCTAAGTAGCACCGTCTTCTGTCTGAAATGATAGGAAGCCATAATTTCGGTGTACCATCCAGGTGACAGGATGTCATTCACTGAGAGATTGGAGAATATCTCGACAAGCATTTCATAGGCAGTTCTTATGAGGAGCACAATCTTCTGCTTGAAATGAAAGGAAGCCATAATTACGGTGTAATATCCAGGTTACAGGATGTCGGTCACCGAGAGATTGGAGAATATCTCAACGAGTATTTCAGAGGCAGTGTTTCTATGGAGCACAGTCTTTTGTCTGAAATGAAAGGAACCCATAATTACGGTGTAATATCCAGGTGACAGGATGTCGGTCACCAAGAGATTGGAGAATATCTCGACAAGTATTCCATAGGCAGCTCTTCTAAAGAGCACAGTTTTCTGCCTGAAATGAAAGGAATTCATAATTACGGTGTAATATCCATGTGACAGGATGTCGGTCACCGAGAGATTGGAGAATATCTCGACAAGCATTTCATAGGCAGCTCTTCTAAGGAGCACATTCTTCTGCTTGAAATGAAAGGAAGCCATAATTACGGTGTAATATCCAGGTTACAGGATGTCTGTCACCGAGAGATTGGAGAATATCTCGACAAATATCTCATAGGCAATTCTTCTAAGTAGCACCGTCTTCTGTCTGAAATGATAGGAAGCCATAATTTCGGTGTACCATCCAGGTGACAGGATGTCATTCACTGAGAGATTGGAGAATATCTCGACAAGCATTTCATAGGCAGTTCTTATGAGGAGCACAATCTTCTGCTTGAAATGAAAGGAAGCCATAATTACGGTGTAATATCCAGGTTACAGGATGTCGGTCACCGAGAGATTGGAGAATATCTCAACGAGTATTTCAGAGGCAGTGTTTCTATGGAGCACAGTCTTTTGTCTGAAATGAAAGGAACCCATAATTACGGTGTAATATCCAGGTGACAGGATGTCGGTCACCGAGAGATTGGAGAATATCTCGACAAGTATTCCATAGGCAGTTCTTCTAAGGAGCCCAACCTTCTGTTTGAAATGAATGGAAGCCATAATTACGGTGTAATATCCAGGTGACAGGACGTCTGTCACCGAGAGATTGGAGAATACCTCGACAAGTATTTCATAGGCAGCTATTCTAAGGAGCACCGTCTTCTGCCTGAAATGAAAGGAAGCAATAATTACGGTGTAATATTCGGGTGACAGGATGTCGGTCACCGAGAGATTGGGGATTATCTCGACTAGTAATTCATAGGCAGTTCTTCTAAGGGAAAATTTCTTCTTTCTGAAATTAAAGAATGCCATAATTACGGTGTAATATCCAGGTGACAGGATTTCGGTCACCGAGAGATTGGAGAATATCTCGAAATGTATTTCATAAGCAGCTCTTCTAAGGAGCACAGTCTTCTGTCCGAAATGTAAGGAAGCCATAATTATGGTGTAATATCCAGGTGACAGGATGTCGGTCACAGAGATATTGGAGAATATCTCAACGGGTATTTCAGAGGCTGTGCTTCTAAGGAGCACCGTCTTTTGTCCGAAATTAAAGGAAGCCATAATTACGGTCTAATATCCAGGTTACAGGATCTCAGTCACAGAGAGATTGGAGAATATCTCGACAAGTATTTCATAGGCTGCTCTTCTAAGGAACACAGTCTCCTGTCTGAAATGAAAGTACCCATAATTACGGTGTAATATCCAGGTGACAGGATGTCGGTCACTGAGAGATTGGAGAATATCTCGACAAGTATTTCATAGGTAGCTCTTCTAAGGAGCACAGTCTTCTGTATGAAATGAAAAGAAGCCATAATTACGGTGTAATATCCCGGTGACAGAATGTCGGTCACTGAGAGATTGGAGAATATCTCGACAAGTATTTCAGAGGCAGCTCTTCTAAGGAGCACAGTCTTCTGACTGAAACGAAAGGAAGCCATAATTACGGCGTAATAAGTAGGCGATAGGATGTCGGTCACTGAGAGATTGGAGAATATCTCAACAAGTATTTCATAGGTTGTTCTTCTAAGAAGCACAGTCTTCTCTCAGAAATGAAAGGAAGCCAAACTTTCGGTGTAATATCCAGGTGACAGGATGTCGGTCACCGAGAGATTGGAGAATATCTCGACAAGTAATTCATAGGCAGTTCTTCTAAGGAGCACAGTCTTGTGTCTTAACGAAAGGAAGTCATAATTACGGTGTAATATCCGGGAGACAGGACGTCTGTCACCGAGAGTTTGGAGAATATCTCGACAAGTATTTCATAGGCAGCTCTTCTAAGGAGCACAGTCTTCTGTCTGAAATGAAAGAAGCCATAATTACGGTGTAATATCCATGTGACAGGATGTCGGTCACCAAGAAATTGGAGAATATCTCGACAAGTATTTCATAGGCAGTTCTTCTAAGGAGCCCAACCTTCTGTTTGATATGAATGGAAGCCATAATTACGGTGTAATTTCCAGGTGACAGGATGTCGGTCACCGAGAGATTGGAGAATATCTCGACAAGTATTTCATAGGCAGCTCTTCTACGGAGCACATTCTTCTGCTTGAAATGAAAGGAAGCCATAATTACGGTGTAATATCCAGGTTACAGGATGTCTGTCACCGAGAGATTGGAGAATATCTCGACAAATATCTCATAGGCAATTCTTCTAAGTAGCACCGTCTTCTGTCTGAAATGATAGGAAGCCATAATTTCGGTGTACCATCCAGGTGACAGGATGTCATTCACTGAGAGATTGGAGAATATCTCGACAAGCATTTCATAGGCAGTTCTTATGAGGAGCACAATCTTCTGCTTGAAATGAAAGGAAGCCATAATTACGGTGTAATATCCAGGTTACAGGATGTCGGTCACCGAGAGATTGGAGAATATCTCAACGAGTATTTCAGAGGCAGTGTTTCTATGGAGCACAGTCTTTTGTCTGAAATGAAAGGAACCCATAATTACGGTGTAATATCCAGGTGACAGGATGTCGGTCACCAAGAGATTGGAGAATATCTCGACAAGTATTCCATAGGCAGCTCTTCTAAAGAGCACAGTTTTCTGCCTGAAATGAAAGGAATTCATAATTACGGTGTAATATCCATGTGACAGGATGTCGGTCACCGAGAGATTGGAGAATATCTCGACAAGTATTTCATAGGCAGTTCTTCTAAGGAGCCCAACCTTCTGTTTGAAATGAATGGAAGCCATAATTACGGTGTAATTTCCAGGTGACAGGATGTCGGTCACCGAGAGATTGGAGAATATCTCGACAAGCATTTCATAGGCAGCTCTTCTAAGGAGCACATTCTTCTGCTTGAAATGAAAGGAAGCCATAATTACGGTGTAATATCCAGGTTACAGAATGTCTGTCACCGAGAGATTGGAGAATATCTCGACAAATATCTCATAGGCAATTCTTCTAAGTAGCACCGTCTTCTGTCTGAAATGATAGGAAGCCATAATTTCGGTGTACCATCCAGGTGACAGGATGCCATTCACTGAGAGATTGGAGAATATCTCGACAAGCATTTCATAGGCAGCTCTTATGAGGAGCACAATCTTCTGCTTGAAATGAAAGGAAGCCATAATTACGGTGTAATATCCAGGTTACAGGATGTCGGTCACCGAGAGATTGGAGAATATCTCAACGAGTGTTTCAGAGGCAGTGCTTCTAGGGAGCACAGTCTTTTGTCTGAAATGAAAGGAACCCATAATTACGGTGTAATATCCAGGTGACAGGATGTCGGTCACCGAGAGATTGGAGAATATCTCAACGAGTGTTTCAGAGGCAGTGCTTCTATGGAGCAATGTCTTTTGTCAGAAATGAAAGGAACCCATGATTTCTGTGTAATATCCAGGTGACAGGATGTCGGTCACCGAGAGATTGGAGAATATCTCGACAAGTAATTCATAGGCAGTTCTTCTAAGGAGCACAGTCTTCTGTCTGAAATGAAAGGAAACCATAATTACGGTGTAAAAGCCAGGTGACAGGATATCGGTCACCGAGAGATTGAAGAATATCTCGACAAGTATATCATAGGCAGTTTTTCTAAGGAGCACAGTCTTTTGTCTGAAATGAAAGGCGGCCATAATTACGGTGTAATATCCAGGTGACAGGATGTCGGTCACCGAGAGTTTGGAGAATATCTCGACAAGTATTTCATAGGCAATTCTTCTAAGTAGCACCGTCTTCTGTCTGAAAAGATAGGAAGCCATAATTTCGGTGTAACATCCAGGTGACAGGATGTCGGTCACCGAGAGATTGGAGAATATCTCAACGAGTATTTCAGAGGCAGTGCTTCTATGGAGCACAGTCTTTTGTCTGAAATGAAAGGAACCCATAATTTCTGTGTAATATCCAGGTGACAGGATGTCGGTCACCGAGAGATTGGAGAATATCTCGACAAGTAATTCATAGGCAGTTCTTCTAAGGAGCACAGTCTTCTGTCAGAACGAAAGGAAGAAATAATTACGGTGTAATATCCAGGTGACAGGACGTCTGTCACCGAGAGATTGGAGAATATCTCGACAAGTATTTCATAGGCAATTCTTCTAAGTAGCACCGTGTTCTGTCTGAAATGATAGGAAGCCATAATTTCGGTGTAACATCCAGGTGACAGGATGACGGTCACCGAGAGATTGGAGAATATCTCAACGAGTATTTCAGAATCAGTGCTTCTTTGGAGCACAGTCTTTTGTCTGAAATGAAAGGAACCCATAATTACGGTGTAATATCCAGGTGACAGGATGTCGGTCACCGAGAGATTGGTGAATATCTCGAAATGTATTTCATAGGCAGTTCATCTAAGGAGCCCACCCTTCTGTCTGAAATGAATGGAAGCCATAATTATGGTGTAATTTACAGGTGACAGGATGTCGGTCACCGAGAGATTGGAGAATATCTCGACAAGCATTTCATAGGCAGCTCTTTAAGGAGCACAGTCTTCTGTCTGAAATGAAAGGAAGCCATGATTACGGTGGAATAAGAGGGTGACAGGATGTGGGTCACCGAGAGATTGGGGAATATCTCGGCAAGTATTCCATAGGCAGTTCATCTAAGGAGCACAGTTTTCTGTCTGAAATGAAAGGAAGCCATAATTACGGTGTATTAAGCAGGTGAAAGGATGTCGGTCACCGAGAGATTGGAGAATAACTCGGCAAGTATTCCATAGGCAGTTCATCTAAGGAGCACAGTCTTCTGTCTGAAATGAAAGGAAGCCATAATTACGGTGTAATATCCAGGTGACAGGATGTCGGTCACCGAGAGATTGGAGAATATCTCGACATGAATTTCATAGGCAGTTCTTCGAAGGAGCACCGTCTTCTCTCTGATATGAAAGGAAGCCATAATTACGGTGTAATATCCCGGTAAGAGGATGTCCGTCACCGAGAGATTAGAGAATATCTCGACAAGTATTTCATAGGCTGCTTTTCCAAGGAGAACAGTCTTCTGTCTGAAATGAAAGGAAGCCATAATTAAGGTGTAATATCCAGGTGACAGGATGTCGGTCATCGAGTTGATTGGAGAATATCTCGACCAGTATTTCATAGGCTGCTCTTCCAAGGAGAACAGTCTTCTGTCTGAACGAAACGAAGACATAATTACGGTGTAATCTCCAGGTGACAGGATGTCGGTCACCGAGAGATTGGAGAATATCTCGACAAGCATTTCATAGGCAGCTCTTTAAGGAGCACAGTCTTCTGTCTGAAATGAAAGGAAGCCATGATTACGGTGGAATAAGAGGGTGACAGGATGTGGGTCACCGAGAGATTGGGGAATATCTCGGCAAGTATTCCATAGGCAGTTCATCTAAGGAGCACAGTTTTCTGTCTGAAATGAAAGGAAGCCATAATTACGGTGTATTAAGCAGGTGAAAGGATGTCGGTCACCGAGAGATTGGGGAATAACTCGGCAAGTATTCCATAGGCAGTTCATCTAAGGAGCACAGTCTTCTGTCTGAAATGAAAGGAAGCCATAATTACGGTGTAATATCCAGGTGACAGGATGTCGGTCACCGAGAGATTGGAGAATATCTCGACATGAATTTCATAGGCAGTTCTTCGAAGGAGCACCGTCTTCTCTCTGATATGAAAGGAAGCCATAATTACGGTGTAATATCCCGGTAAGAGGATGTCCGTCACCGAGAGATTAGAGAATATCTCGACAAGTATTTCATAGGCTGCTTTTCCAAGGAGAACAGTCTTCTGTCTGAAATGAAAGGAAGCCATAATTAAGGTGTAATATCCAGGTGACAGGATGTCGGTCATCGAGTTGATTGGAGAATATCTCGACCAGTATTTCATAGGCTGCTCTTCCAAGGAGAACAGTCTTCTGTCTGAACGAAACGAAGACATAATTACGGTGTAATATCCAGGTGACAGGACGTCTGTCACCGAGAGATTGGAGAATACCTCGACAAGTATTTCATAGGCAGCTATTCTAAGGAGCACCGTCTTCTGCCTGAAATGAAAGGAAGCAATAATTACGGTGTAATATTCGGGTGACAGGATGTCGGTCACCGAGAGATTGGGGATTATCTCGACTAGTAATTCATAGGCAGTTCTTCTAAGGGAAAATTTCTTCTTTCTGAAATTAAAGAAAGCCATAATTACGGTGTAATATCCAGGTGACAGGATTTCGGTCACCGAGAGATTGGTGAATATCTCGAAATGTATTCCATAAGCAGCTCTTCTAAGGAGCACAGTCTTCTGTCCGAAATGTAAGGAAGCCATAATTATGGTGTAATATCCAGGTGACAGGATGTCGGTCACAGAGATATTGGAGAATATCTCAACGGGTATTTCAGAGGCAGTGCTTCTAAGGAGCACAGTCTTTTGTCCGAAATTAAAGGAAGCCATAATTACGGTCTAATATCCAGGTTACGGGATCTCAGTCACAGAGAGATTGGAGAATATCTCGACAAGTATTTCATAGGCTGCTCTTCTAAGGAACACAGTCTACTGTCTGAAATGAAAGTACTCATAATTACGGTGTAATATCCAGGTGACAGGATGTCGGTCACTGAGAGATTGGAGAATATCTCGACAAGTATTTCATAGGTAGCTCTTCTAAGGAGCACAGTCTTCTGTATGAAATGAAAGGAAGCCATAATTACGGTGTAATATCCCGGTGACAGAATGTCGGTCACTGAGAGATTGGAGAATATCTCGACAAGTATTTCAGAGGCAGCTCTTCTAAGGAGCACAGTCTTCTGACTGAAATGAAAGGAAGCCATAATTACGGCGTAATAAGTAGGCGATAGGATGTCGGTCACTGAGAGATTGGAGAATATCTCAACAAGTATTTCATAGGTTGTTCTTCTAAGAAGCACAGTCTTCTCTCAGAAATGAAAGGAAGCCAAAATTTCGGTGTAATATCCAGGTGACAGGATGTCGGTCACCGAGAGATTGGAGAATATCTCGACAAGTAATTCATAGGCAGTTCTTCTAAGGAGCACAGTCTTGTGTCTTAACGAAAGGAAGTCATAATTACGGTGTAATATCCGGGAGACAGGACGTCTGTCACCGAGAGATTGGAGAATATCTCGACAAGTATTTCATAGGCAGCTCTTCTAAGGAGCACAGTCTTCTGTCTGAAATGAAAGAAGCCATAATTACGGTGTAATATCCAGGTGACAGGATGTCGGTCACCGAGAGATTGGAGAATATCTCGACAAGTATTCCATAGGCAGCTCTTCTAAAGAGCACAGTTTTCTGCCTGAAATGAAAGGAATTCATAATTACGGTGTAATATCCATGTGAGAGGATGTCGGTCACCAAGAAATTGGAGAATATCTCGACAAGTATTTCATAGGCAGTTCTTCTAAGGAGCCCAACCTTCTGTTTGAAATGAATGGAAGCCATAATTACGGTGTAATTTCCAGGTGACAGGATGTCGGTCACCGAGAGATTGGAGAATATCTCGACAAGCATTTCATAGGCAGCTCTTCTAAGGAGCACATTCTTCTGCTTGAAATGAAAGGAAGCCATAATTACGGTGTAATATCCAGGTTACAGGATGTCTGTCACCGAGAGATTGGAGAATATCTCGACAAATATCTCATAGGCAATTCTTCTAAGTAGCACCGTCTTCTGTCTGAAATGATAGGAAGCCATAATTTCGGTGTACCATCCAGGTGACAGGATGTCATTCACTGAGAGATTGGAGAATATCTCGACAAGCATTTCATAGGCAGTTCTTATGAGGAGCACAATCTTCTGCTTGAAATGAAAGGAAGCCATAATTACGGTGTAATATCCAGGTTACAGGATGTCGGTCACCGAGAGATTGGAGAATATCTCAACGAGTATTTCAGAGGCAGTGTTTCTATGGAGCACAGTCTTTTGTCTGAAATGAAAGGAACCCATAATTACGGTGTAATATCCAGGTGACAGGATGTCGGTCACCGAGAGATTGGAGAATATCTCGACAAGTATTCCATAGGCAGCTCTTCTATAGAGCACAGTTTTCTGCCTGAAATGAAAGGAATTCATAATTACGGTGTAATATACATGTGACAGGATGTCGGTCACCGAGAGATTGGAGAATATCTCGACAAGTATTTCATAGGCAGTTCTTCTAAGGAGCCCAACCTTCTGTTTGAAATGAATGGAAGCCATAATTACGGTGTAATTTCCAGGTGACAGGATGTCGGTCACCGAGAGATTGGAGAATATCTCGACAAGCATTTCATAGGCAGCTCTTCTAAGGAGCACATTCTTCTGCTTGAAATGAAAGGAAGCCATAATTACGGTGTAATATCCAGCTTACAGGATGTCTGTCACCGAGAGATTGGAGAATATCTCGACAAATATCTCATAGGCAATTCTTCTAAGTAGCACCGTCTTCTGTCTGAAATGATAGGAAGCCATAATTTCGGTGTACCATCCAGGTGACAGGATGTCATTCACTGAGAGATTGGTGAATATCTCGACAAGCATTTCACAGGCAGCTCTTATGAGGAGCACAATCTTCTGCTTGAAATGAAAGGAAGCCATAATTACGGTGTAATATCCAGGTTACAGGATGTCGGTCACCGAGATATTGGAGAATATCTCAACGAGTGTTTCAGAGGCAGTGCTTCTAGGGAGCACAGTCTTTTGTCTGAAATGAAAGGAACCCATAATTACGGTGTAATATCCAGGTGACAGGATGTCGGTCACCGAGAGATTGGAGAATATCTCAACGAGTGTTTCAGAGGCAGTGCTTCTATGGAGCACAGTCTTTTGTCAGAAATGAAAGGAACCCATAATTTCTGTGTAATATCCAGGTGACAGGATGTCGATCACCGAGAGATTGGAGAATATCTCGACAAGTAATTCATAGGCAGTTCTTCTAAGGAGCACAGTCTTCTGTCTGAACGAAAGGAAGACATAATTACGGTGTAATATCCAGGTGACAGGACGTCTGTCACCGAGAGATTGGAGAATATCTCGACAAGTATTTCATAGGCAATTCTTCTAAGTAGCACCGTCTTCTGTCTGAAATGATAGGAAGCCATAATTTCGGTGTAACATCCAGGCGACAGGATGACGGTCACCGAGAGATTGGAGAATATCTCAACGAGTATTTCAGAGGCAGTGCTTCTTTGGAGCACAGTTTTTGTCTGAAATGAAAGGAACCCATAATTACGGTGTAATATCCAGGTGACAGGATGTCGGTCATCGAGTTGATTGGAGAATATCTCGACCAGTATTTCATAGGCTGCTCTTCCAAGGAGAACAGTCTTCTGTCTGAACGAAACGAAGACATAATTACGGTGTAATATCCAGGTGACAGGACGTCTGTCACCGAGAGATTGGAGAATACCTCGACAAGTATTTCATAGGCAGCTATTCTAAGGAGCACCGTCTTCTGCCTGAAATGAAAGGAAGCAATAATTACGGTGTAATATTCGGGTGACAGGATGTCGGTCACCGAGAGATTGGGGATTATCTCGACTAGTTATTCATAGGCAGTTCTTTTAAGGGAAAATTTCTTCTTTCTGAAATTAACGGAAGCCATAATTACGGTGTAATATCCAGGTGACAGGATTTCGGTCACCGAGAGATTGGAGAATATCTCGAAATGTATTTCATAAGCAGCTCTTCTAAGGAGCACAGTCTTCTGTCGGAAATGTAAGGAAGCCATAATTATGGTGTAATATCCAGGTGACAGGATGTCGGTCACCGAGATATTGGAGAATATCTCAACGGGTATTTCAGAGGCAGTGCTTCTAAGGAGCACAGTCTTTTGTCCGAAATTAAAGGAAGCCATAATTACGGTCTAATATCCAGGTTACAGGATCTCAGTCACCGAGAGATTGGAGAATATCTCGACAAGTATTTCATAGGCTGCTCTTCTAAGGAACACAGTCTCCTGTCTGAAATGAAAGTACCCATAATTACGGTGTAATATCCAGGTGACAGGATGTCGGTCACTGAGAGATTGGAGAATATCTCGACAAGTATTTCATAGGTAGCTCTTCTAAGGAGCACAGTCTTCTGTATGAAATGAAAGGAAGCCATAATTACGGTGTAATATCCCGGTGACAGAATGTCGGTCACTGAGAGATTGGAGAATATCTCGACAAGTATTTCAGAGGCAGCTCTTCTAAGGAGCACAGTCTTCGGAGTGAAATGAAAGGAAGCCATAATTACGGCGTAATAAGTAGGTGACATGATGTCGGTCACTGAGAGATTGGAGAATATCTCAACAAGTATTTCATAGGTTGTTCTTCTAAGAAGCACAGTCTTCTCTCAGAAATGAAAGGAAGCCAAAATTTCGGTGTAATATCCAGGTGACAGAATGTCGGTCACCGAGAGATTGGAGAATATCTCGACAAGTAATTCATAGGCAGTTCTTCTAAGGAGTACAGTCTTCTGTCTTAACGAAAGGAAGTCATAATTACGGTGTAATATCCAGGAGACAGGACGTCTGTCACCGAGAGATTGGAGAATATCTCGACAAGTATTTCATAGGCAGCTCTTCTAAGGAGCACAGTCTTCTGTCTGAAATGAAAGGAAGCCATAATTACGGTGTAATATCCAGGTGACAGGATGTCGGTCACCGAGAGATTGGAGAATATCTCGACAAGTATTCCATAGGCAGCTCTTTTAAAGAGCACAGTGTTCTGCCTGAAATGAAAGGAATTCATAATTACGGTGTAATATCCATGTGACAGGATGTCGGTCACCGAGAGATTGGAGAATATCTCGACAAGTATTTCATAGGCAGTTCTTCTAAGGAGCCCATCCTTCTGTTTGAAATGAATGGAAGCCATAATTACGGTGTAATTTCCAGGTGACAGGATGTCGGTCACCGAGAGATTGGAGAATATCTCGACAAGCATTTCATAGGCAGCTCTTCTAACGAGCACATTCTTCTGCTTGAAATGAAAGGAAGCCATAATTACGGTGTAATATCCAGGTTACAGGATGTCTGTCACCGAGAGATTGGAGAATATCTCGACAAATATCTCATAGGCAATTCTTCTAAGTAGCACCGTCTTCTGTCTGAAATGATAGGAAGCCATAATTTCGGTGTACCATCCAGGTGACAGGATGTCATTCACTGAGAGATTGGAGAATATCTCGACAAGCATTTCATAGGCAGCTCTTATGAGGAGCACAATCTTCTGCTTGAAATGAAAGGAAGCCATAATTACGGTGTAATATCCAGGTTACTGGATGTCAGTCGCCGAGAGATTGGAGAATATCTCAACGAGTATTTCAGAAGCAGTGCTTCTATGGAGCACAGTCTTTTGTCTGTAATGAAAGGAACCCGTAATTACGGTGTAATATCCAGGTGACAGGATGTCGGTCACCGAGAGATTGGAGAATATCTCAACGAGTATTTCAGAGGCAGTGCTTCTATGGAGTACAGTCTTTTGTCTGAAATGAAAGGAACCCATAATTTCTGTGTAATATCCAGGTGACAGGATGTCGGTCACCGAGAGATTGGAGATTATCTCGACAAGTAATTCATAGGCAGTTCTTCTAAGGAGCACAGTCTTCTGTCTGAACGAAAGGAAGACATAATTACGGTGTAATATCCAGGTGACAGGACGTCTGTCACCGAGAGATTGGAGAATATCTCGACAAGTATTTCATAGGCAATTCTTCTAAGTAGCACCGTCTTCTGTCTGAAATGATAGGAAGCCATAATTTCGGTGTAACATCCAGGTGACAGGATGACGGTCACCGAGAGATTGGAGAATATCTCAACGAGTATTTCAGAGGCAGTGCTTCTTTGGAGCACAGTCTTTTGTCTGAAATGAAAGGAACCCATAATTACGGTGTAATATCCAGGTGACAGGATGTCGGTCACCGAGAGATTGGAGAATATCTCGAAATGTATTTCTTAGGCAGTTCATCTAAGGAGCCCACCCTTCTGTCTGAAATGAATGGAAGCCATAATTATGGTGTAATTTACAGGTGACAGGATGTCGGTCACCGAGAGATTGGAGAATATCTCGACAAGCATTTCATAGGCAGCTCTTTAAGGAGCACAGTCTTCTGTCTGAAATGAAAGGAAGCCATGATTACGGTGGAATAAGCGGGTGACAGGATGTCGGTCACCGAGAGATTGGGGAATATCTCGGCAAGTATTCCATAGGCAGTTCATCTAAGGAGCACAGTTTTCTGTCTGAAATGAAAGGAAGCCATAATTACGGTGTATTAAGCAGGTGACAGGATGTCGGTCACCGAGAGATTGGGGAATTACTCGGCAAGTATTCCATAGGCAGTTCATCTAAGGAACACAGTCTTCTGTCTGAAATGAAAGGAAGCCATAATTACGGTGTAATATCCAGGTGACAGGATGTCGGTCACCGAGAGATTGGAGAATATCTCGACGTATTTCATAGGCAGTTATTCGAAAGAGCACCGTCTTCTCTCTGATATGAAAGGAAGCCATAATTACGGTGTAATATCCCGGTAAGAGGATGTCCGTCACCGAGAGATTAGAAAATATCTCGACAAGTATTTCATAGGCTGCTTTTCCAAGGAGAACAGTGTTCTGTCTGAAATGAAAGGAAGCCATAATTAAGGTGTAATATCCAGGTGACAGGATGTCGGTCATCGAGTTGATTGGAGAATATCTCGACCAGTATTTCATAGGCTGCTCTTCCAAGGAGAACAGTCTTCTGTCTGAACGAAACGAAGACATAATTACGGTGTAATATCCAGGTGACAGGACGTCTGTCACCGAGAGATTGGAGAATACCTCGACAAGTATTTCATAGGCAGCTATTCTAAGGAGCACCGTCTTCTGCCTGAAATGAAAGGAAGCAATAATTACGGTGTAATATTCGGGTGACAGGATGTCGGTCACCGAGAGATTGGGGATTATCTCGACTAGTAATTCATAGGCAGTTCTTCTAAGGGAAAATTTCTTCTTTCTGAAATTAAAGAAAGCCATAATTACGGTGTAATATCCAGGTGACAGGATTTCGGTCACCGAGAGATTGGAGAATATCTCGAAATGTATTTCATAAGCAGCTCTTCTAAGGAGCACAGTCTTCTGTCCGAAATGTAAGGAAGCCATAATTATGGTGTAATATCCGGGTGACAGGATGTCGGTCACAGAGATATTGGAGAATATCTCAACGGGTATTTCAGAGGCAGTGCTTCTAAGGAGCACAGTCTTTTGTCCGAAATTAAAGGAAGCCATAATTACGGTCTAATATCCAGGTTACAGGATCTCAGTCACAGAGAGATTGGAGAATATCTCGACAAGTATTTCATAGGCTGCTCTTCTAAGGAACACAGTCTCCTGTCTGAAATGAAAGTACCCATAATTACGGTGTAATATCCAGGTGACAGGATGTCGGTCACTGAGAGATTGGAGAATATCTCGACAAGTATTTCATAGGTAGCTCTTCTAAGGAGCACAGTCTTCTGTATGAAATGAAAGGAAGCCATAATTACGGTGTAATATCCCGGTGACAGAATGTCGGTCACTGAGAGATTGGAGAATATCTCGACAAGTATTTCAGAGGCAGCTCTTCTAAGGAGCTCAGTCTTCTGACTGAAATGAAAGGAAGCCATAACTACGGCGTAATAAGTAGGCGATAGGATGTCGGTCACTGAGAGATTGGAGAATATCTCAACAAGTATTTCATAGGTTGTTCTTCTAAGAAGCACAGTCTTCTCTCAGAAATGAAAGGAAGCCAAAATTTCGGTGTAATATCCAGGTGACAGGATGTCGGTCACCGAGAGATTGGAGAATATCTCGACAAGTAATTCATAGGCAGTTCTTCTAAGGAGCACAGTCTTGTGTCTTAACGAAAGGAAGTCATAATTACGGTGTAATATCCGGGAGACAGGACGTCTGTCACCGAGAGATTGGAGAATATCTCGACAAGTATTTCATAGGCAGCTCTTCTAAGGAGCACAGTCTTCTGTCTGAAATGAAAGAAGCCATAATTACGGTGTAATATCCAGGTGACAGGATGTCGGTCACCGAGAGATTGGAGAATATCTCGACAAGTATTCCATAGGCAGCTCTTCTAAAGAGCACAGTTTTCTGCCTGAAATGAAAGGAATTCATAATTACGGTGTAATATCCATGTGACAGGATGTCGGTCACCAAGAAATTGGAGAATATCTCGACAAGTATTTCATAGGCAGTTCTTCTAAGGAGCCCAACCTTCTGTTTGAAATGAATGGAAGCCATAATTACGGTGTAATTTCCAGGTGACAGGATGTCGGTCACCGAGAGATTGGAGAATATCTCGACAAGCATTTCATAGGCAGCTCTTCTAAGGAGCACATTCTTCTGCTTGAAATGAAAGGAAGCCATAATTACGGTGTAATATCCAGGTTACAGGATGTCTGTCACCGAGAGATTCGAGAATATCTCGACAAATATCTCATAGGCAATTCTTCTAAGTAGCACCGTCTTCTGTCTGAAATGATAGGAAGCCATAATTTCGGTGTACCATCCAGGTGACAGGATGTCATTCACTGAGAGATTGGAGAATATCTCGACAAGCATTTCATAGGCAGTTCTTATGAGGAGCACAATCTTCTGCTTGAAATGAAAGGAAGCCATAATTACGGTGTAATATCCAGGTTACAGGATGTCGGTCACCGAGAGATTGGAGAATATCTCAACGAGTATTTCAGAGGCAGTGTTTCTATGGAGCACAGTCTTTTGTCTGAAATGAAAGGAACCCATAATTACGGTGTAATATCCAGGTGACAGGATGTCGGTCACCGAGAGATTGGAGAATATCTCGACAAGTATTCCATAGGCAGCTCTTCTATAGAGCACAGTTTTCTGCCTGAAATGAAAGGAATTCATAATTACGGTGTAATATACATGTGACAGGATGTCGGTCACCGAGAGATTGGAGAATATCTCGACAAGTAATTCATAGGCAGTTCTTCTAAGGAGCACAGTCTTCTGTCTGAACGAAAGGAAGACATAATTACGGTGTAATATCCAGGTGACAGGACGTCTGTCACCGAGAGATTGGAGAATATCTCGACAAGTATTTCATAGGCAATTCTTCTAAGTAGCACCGTCTTCTGTCTGAAATGATAGGAAGCCATAATTTCGGTGTAACATCCAGGTGACAGGATGACGGTCACCGAGAGATTGGAGAATATCTCAACGAGTATTTCAGAGGCAGTGCTTCTTTGGAGCACAGTCTTTTGTCTGAAATGAAAGGAACCCATAATTACGGTGTAATATCCAGGTGACAGGATGTCGGTCACCGAGAGATTGGAGAATATCTCGAAATGTATTTCTTAGGCAGTTCATCTAAGGAGCCCACCCTTCTGTCTGAAATGAATGGAAGCCATAATTATGGTGTAATTTACAGGTGACAGGATGTCGGTCACCGAGAGATTGGAGAATATCTCGACAAGCATTTCATAGGCAGCTCTTTAAGGAGCACAGTCTTCTGTCTGAAATGAAAGGAAGCCATGATTACGGTGGAATAAGCGGGTGACAGGATGTCGGTCACCGAGAGATTGGGGAATATCTCGGCAAGTATTCCATAGGCAGTTCATCTAAGGAGCACAGTTTTCTGTCTGAAATGAAAGGAAGCCATAATTACGGTGTATTAAGCAGGTGACAGGATGTCGGTCACCGAGAGATTGGGGAATTACTCGGCAAGTATTCCATAGGCAGTTCATCTAAGGAACACAGTCTTCTGTCTGAAATGAAAGGAAGCCATAATTACGGTGTAATATCCAGGTGACAGGATGTCGGTCACCGAGAGATTGGAGAATATCTCGACGTATTTCATAGGCAGTTATTCGAAAGAGCACCGTCTTCTCTCTGATATGAAAGGAAGCCATAATTACGGTGTAATATCCCGGTAAGAGGATGTCCGTCACCGAGAGATTAGAAAATATCTCGACAAGTATTTCATGGCTGCTTTTCCAAGGAGAACAGTGTTCTGTCTGAAATGAAAGGAAGCCATAATTAAGGTGTAATATCCAGGTGACAGGATGTCGGTCATCGAGTTGATTGGAGAATATCTCGACCAGTATTTCATAGGCTGCTCTTCCAAGGAGAACAGTCTTCTGTCTGAACGAAACGAAGACATAATTACGGTGTAATATCCAGGTGACAGGACGTCTGTCACCGAGAGATTGGAGAATACCTCGACAAGTATTTCATAGGCAGCTATTCTAAGGAGCACCGTCTTCTGCCTGAAATGAAAGGAAGCAATAATTACAGTGTAATATTCGGGTGACAGGATGTCGGTCACCGAGAGATTGGGGATTATCTCGACTAGTAATTCATAGGTAGTTCTTCTAAGGGAAAATTTCTTCTTTCTGAAATTAAAGAAAGCCATAATTACGGTGTAATATCCAGGTGACAGGATTTCGGTCACCGAGAGATTGGAGAATATCTCGAAATGTATTTCATAAGCAGCTCTTCTAAGGAGCACAGTCTTCTGTCCGAAATGTAAGGAAGCCATAATTATGGTGTAATATCCAGGTGACAGGATGTCGGTCACAGAGATATTGGAGAATATCTCAACGGGTATTTCAGAGGCAGTGCTTCTAAGGAGCACAGTCTTTTGTCCGAAATTAAAGGAAGCCATAATTACGGTCTAATATCCAGGTTACAGGATCTCAGTCACAGAGAGATTGGAGAATATCTCGACAAGTATTTCATAGGCTGCTCTTCTAAGGAACACAGTCTCCTGTCTGAAATGAAAGTACCCATAATTACGGTGTAATATCCAGGTGACAGGATGTCGGTCACTGAGAGATTGGAGAATATCTCGACAAGTATTTCATAGGTAGCTCTTCTAAGGAGCACAGTCTTCTGTATGAAATGAAAGGAAGCCATAATTACGGTGTAATATCCCGGTGACAGAATGTCGGTCACTGAGAGATTGGAGAATATCTCGACAAGTATTTCAGAGGCAGCTCTTCTAAGGAGCTCAGTCTTCTGACTGAAATGAAAGGAAGCCATAACTACGGCGTAATAAGTAGGCGATAGGATGTCGGTCACTGAGAGATTGGAGAATATCTCAACAAGTATTTCATAGGTTGTTCTTCTAAGAAGCACAGTCTTCTCTCAGAAATGAAAGGAAGCCAAAATTTCGGTGTAATATCCAGGTGACAGGATGTCGGTCACCGAGAGATTGGAGAATATCTCGACAAGTAATTCATAGGCAGTTCTTCTAAGGAGCACAGTCTTGTGTCTTAACGAAAGGAAGTCATAATTACGGTGTAATATCCGGGAGACAGGACGTCTGTCACCGAGAGATTGGAGAATATCTCGACAAGTATTTCATAGGCAGCTCTTCTAAGGAGCACAGTCTTCTGTCTGAAATGAAAGAAGCCATAATTACGGTGTAATATCCAGGTGACAGGATGTCGGTCACCGAGAGATTGGAGAATATCTCGACAAGTATTCCATAGGCAGCTCTTCTAAAGAGCACAGTTTTCTGCCTGAAATGAAAGGAATTCATAATTACGGTGTAATATCCATGTGACAGGATGACGGTCACCAAGAAATTGGAGAATATCTCGACAAGTATTTCATAGGCAGTTCTTCTAAGGAGCCCAACCTTCTGTTAGAAATGAATGGAAGCCATAATTACGGTGTAATTTCCAGGTGACAGGATGTCGGTCACCGAGAGATTGGAGAATATCTCGACAAGCATTTCATAGGCAGCTCTTCTAAGGAGCACATTCTTCTGCTTGAAATGAAAGGAAGCCATAATTACGGTGTAATATCCAGGTTACAGGATGTCTGTCACCGAGAGATTCGAGAATATCTCGACAAATATCTCATAGGCAATTCTTCTAAGTAGCACCGTCTTCTGTCTGAAATGATAGGAAGCCATAATTTCGGTGTACCATCCAGGTGACAGGATGTCATTCACTGAGAGATTGGAGAATATCTCGACAAGCATTTCATAGGCAGTTCTTATGAGGAGCACAATCTTCTGCTTGAAATGAAAGGAAGCCATAATTACGGTGTAATATCCAGGTTACAGGATGTCGGTCACCGAGAGATTGGAGAATATCTCAACGAGTATTTCAGAGGCAGTGTTTCTATGGAGCACAGTCTTTTGTCTGAAATGAAAGGAACCCATAATTACGGTGTAATATCCAGGTGACAGGATGTCGGTCACCGAGAGATTGGAGAATATCTCGACAAGTATTCCATAGGCAGCTCTTCTATAGAGCACAGTTTTCTGCCTGAAATGAAAGGAATTCATAATTACGGTGTAATATACATGTGACAGGATGTCGGTCACCGAGAGATTGGAGAATATCTCGACAAGTATTTCATAGGCAGTTCTTCTAAGGAGCCCAACCTTCTGTTTGAAATGAATGGAAGCCATAATTACGGTGTAATTTCCAGGTGACAGGATGTCGGTCACCGAGAGATTGGAGAATATCTCGACAAGCATTTCATAGGCAGCTCTTCTAAGGAGCACATTCTTCTGCTTGAAATGAAAGGAAGCCATAATTACGGTGTAATATCCAGGTTACAGGATGTCTGTCACCGAGAGATTGGAGAATATCTCGACAAATATCTCATAGGCAATTCTTCTAAGTAGCACCGTCTTCTGTCTGAAATGATAGGAAGCCATAATTTCGGTGTACCATCCAGGTGACAGGATGTCATTCACTGAGAGATTGGAGAATATCTCGACAAGCATTTCATAGGCAGCTCTTATGAGGAGCACAATCTTCTGCTTGAAATGAAAGGAAGCCATAATTACGGTGTAATATCCAGGTTACAGGATGTCGGTCACCGAGAGATTGGAGAATATCTCAACGAGTGTTTCAGAGGCAGTGCTTCTAGGGAGCACAGTCTTTTGTCTGAATTGAAAGGAACCCATAATTACGGTGTAATATCCAGGTGACAGGATGTCGGTCACCGAGAGATTGGAGAATATCTCAACGAGTGTTTCAGAGGCAGTGCTTCTATGGAGCACAGTCTTTTGTCAGAAATGAAAGGAACCCATAATTTCTGTGTAATATCCAGGTGACAGGATGTCGGTCACCGAGAGATTGGAGAATATCTCGACAAGTAATTCATAGGCAGTTCTTCTAAGGAGCACAGTCTTCTGTCTGAACGAAAGGAAGACATAATTACGGTGTAATATCCAGGTGACAGGACGTCTGTCACCGAGAGATTGGAGAATATCTCGACAAGTATTTCATAGGCAATACTTCTAAGTAGCACCGTCTTCTGTCTGAAATGATAGGAAGCCATAATTTCGGTGTAACATCCAGGCGACAGGATGACGGTCACCGAGAGATTGTAGAATATCTCAACGAGTATTTCAGAGGCAGTGCTTCTTTGGAGCACAGTTTTTGTCTGAAATGAAAGGAACCCATAATTACGGTGTAATATCCAGGTGACAGGATGTCGGTCATCGAGTTGATTGGAGAATATCTCGACCAGTATTTCATAGGCTGCTCTTCCAAGGAGAACAGTCTTCTGTCTGAACGAAACGAAGACATAATTACGGTGTAATATCCAGGTGACAGGACGTCTGTCACCGAGAGATTGGAGAATACCTCGACAAGTATTTCATAGGCAGCTATTCTAAGGAGCACCGTCTTCTGCCTGAAATGAAAGGAAGCAATAATTACGGTGTAATATTCGGGTGACAGGATGTCGGTCACCGAGAGATTGGGGATTATCTCGACTAGTTATTCATAGGCAGTTCTTTTAAGGGAAAATTTCTTCTTTCTGAAATTAAAGGAAGCCATAATTACGGTGTAATATCCAGGTGACAGGATTTCGGTCACCGAGAGATTGGAGAATATCTCGAAATGTATTTCATAAGCAGCTCTTCTAAGGAGCACAGTCTTCTGTCGGAAATGTAAGGAAGCCATAATTATGGTGTAATATCCAGGTGACAGGATGTCGGTCACCGAGATATTGGAGAATATCTCAACGGGTATTTCAGAGGCAGTGCTTCTAAGGTGCACAGTCTTTTGTCCGAAATTAAAGGAAGTCATAATTACGGTCTAATATCCAGGTTACAGGATCTCAGTCACCGAGAGATTGTAGAATATCTCGACAAGTATTTCATAGGCTGCTCTTCTAAGGAACACAGTCTCCTGTCTGAAATGAAAGTACCCATAATTACGGTGTAATATCCAGGTGACAGGATGTCGGTCACTGAGAGATTGGAGAATATCTCGACAAGTATTTCATAGGTAGCTCTTCTAAGGAGCACAGTCTTCTGTATGAAATGAAAGGAAGCCATAATTACGGTGTAATATCCCGGTGACAGAATGTCGGTCACTGAGAGATTGGAGAATATCTCGACAAGTATGTCAGAGGCAGCTCTTCTAAGGAGCACAGTCTTCGGAGTGAAATGAAAGGAAGCCATAATTACGGCGTAATAAGTAGGTGACATGATGTCGGTCACTGAGAGATTGGAGAATATCTCAACAAGTATTTCATAGGTTGTTCTTCTAAGAAGCACAGTCTTCTCTCAGAAATGAAAGGAAGCCAAAATTTCGGTGTAATATCCAGGTGACAGAATGTCGGTCACCGAGAGATTGGAGAATATCTCGACAAGTAATTCATAGGCAGTTCTTCTAAGGAGCACAGTCTTCTGTCTTAACGAAAGGAAGTCATAATTACGGTGTAATATCCAGGAGACAGGACGTCTGTCACCGAGAGATTGGAGAATATCTCGACAAGTATTTCATAGGCAGCTCTTCTAAGGAGCACAGTCTTCTGTCTGAAATGAAAGGAAGCCATAATTACGGTGTAATATCCAGGTGACAGGATGTCGGTCACCGAGAGATTGGAGAATATCTCGACAAGTATTCCATAGGCAGCTCTTTTAAAGAGCACAGTTTTCTGCCTGAAATGAAAGGAATTCATAATTACGGTGTAATATCCATGTGACAGGATGTCGGTCACCGAGAGATTGGAGAATATCTCGACAAGTATTTCATAGGCAGTTCTTCTAAGGAGCCCACCCTTCTGTTTGAAATGAATGGAAGCCATAATTACGGTGTAATTTCCAGGTGACAGGATGTCGGTCACCGAGAGATTGGAGAATATCTCGACAAGCATTTCATAGGCAGCTCTTCTAACGAGCACATTCTTCTGCTTGAAATGAATGGAAGCCATAATTACGGTGTAATATCCAGGTTACAGGATGTCTGTCACCGAGAGATTGGAGAATATCTCGACAAATATCTCATAGGCAATTCTTCTAAGTAGCACCGTCTTCTGTCTGAAATGATAGGAAGCCATAATTTCGGTGTACCATCCAGGTGACAGGATGTCATTCACTGAGAGATTGGAGAATATCTCGACAAGCATTTCATAGGCAGCTCTTATGAGGAGCACAATCTTCTGCTTGAAATGAAAGGAAGCCATAATTACGGTGTAATATCCAGGTTACTGGATGTCGGTCACCGAGAGATTGGAGAATATCTCAACGAGTATTTCAGAAGCAGTGCTTCTATGGAGCACAGTCTTTTGTCTGAAATGAAAGGAACCCGTAATTACGGTGTAATATCCAGGTGACAGGATGTCGGTCACCGAGAGATTGGAGAATATCTCGAAATGTATTTCATAGGCAGTTCATCTAAGGAGCCCACCCTTCTGTCTGAAATGAATGGAAGCCATAATTATGGTGTAATTTACAGGTGACAGGATGTCGGTCACCGAGAGATTGGAGAATATCTCGAAATGTATTTCATAGGCAATTCTTCTAAGTAGCACCGTCTTCTGTCTGAAATGATAGGAAGCCATAATTTCGGTGTAACATCCAGGTGACAGGATGACGGTCACCGAGAGATTGGAGAATATCTCAACGAGTATTTCAGAGGCAGTGCTTCTTTGGAGCACAGTCTTTTGTCTGAAATGAAAGGAAGCCATAATTACGGTGTAATATCCAGGTGACAGGATGTCGGTCACCGAGAGATTGGAGAATATCTCGACAAGTATTCCATAGGCAGCTCTTTTAAAGAGCACAGTGTTCTGCCTGAAATGAAAGGAATTCATAATTACGGTGTAATATCCATGTGACAGGATGTCGGTCACCGAGAGATTGGAGAATATCTCGACAAGTATTTCATAGGCAGTTCTTCTAAGGAGCCCATCCTTCTGTTTGAAATGAATGGAAGCCATAATTACGGTGTAATTTCCAGGTGACAGGATGTCGGTCACCGAGAGATTGGAGAATATCTCGACAAGCATTTCATAGGCAGCTCTTCTAACGAGCACATTCTTCTGCTTGAAATGAAAGGAAGCCATAATTACGGTGTAATATCCAGGTTACAGGATGTCTGTCACCGAGAGATTGGAGAATATCTCGACAAATATCTCATAGGCAATTCTTCTAAGTAGCACCGTCTTCTGTCTGAAATGATAGGAAGCCATAATTTCGGTGTACCATCCAGGTGACAGGATGTCATTCACTGAGAGATTGGAGAATATCTCGACAAGCATTTCATAGGCAGCTCTTATGAGGAGCACAATCTTCTGCTTGAAATGAAAGGAAGCCATAATTACGGTGTAATATCCAGGTTACTGGATGTCAGTCACCGAGAGATTGGAGAATATCTCAACGAGTATTTCAGAAGCAGTGCTTCTATGGAGCACAGTCTTTTGTCTGTAATGAAAGGAACCCGTAATTACGGTGTAATATCCAGGTGACAGGATGTCGGTCACCGAGAGATTGGAGAATATCTCAACGAGTATTTCAGAGGCAGTGCTTCTATGGAGTACAGTCTTTTGTCTGAAATGAAAGGAACCCATAATTTCTGTGTAATATCCAGGTGACAGGATGTCGGTCACCGAGAGATTGGAGATTATCTCGACAAGTAATTCATAGGCAGTTCTTCTAAGGAGCACAGTCTTCTGTCTGAACGAAAGGAAGACATAATTACGGTGTAATATCCAGGTGACAGGACGTCTGTCACCGAGAGATTGGAGAATATCTCGACAAGTATTTCATAGGCAATTCTTCTAAGTAGCACCGTCTTCTGTCTGAAATGATAGGAAGCCATAATTTCGGTGTAACATCCAGGTGACAGGATGACGGTCACCGAGAGATTGGAAAATATCTCAACGAGTATTTCAGAGGCAGTGCTTCTTTGGAGCACAGTCTTTTGTCTGAAATGAAAGGAACCCATAATTACGGTGTAATATGCAGGTGACAGGATGTCGGTCACCGAGAGATTGGAGAATATCTCGAAATGTATTTCTTAGGCAGTTCATCTAAGGAGCCCACCCTTCTGTCTGAAATGAATGGAAGCCATAATTATGGTGTAATTTACAGGTGACAGGATGTCGGTCACCGAGAGATTGGAGAATATCTCGACAAGCATTTCATAGGCAGCTCTTTAAGGAGCACAGTCTTCTGTCTGAAATGAAAGGAAGCCATGATTACGGTGGAATAAGCGGGTGACAGGATGTCGGTCACCGAGAGATTGGGGAATATCTCGGCAAGTATTCCATAGGCAGTTCATCTAAGGAGCACAGTTTTCTGTCTGAAATGAAAGGAAGCCATAATTACGGTGTATTAAGCAGGTGACAGGATGTCGGTCACCGAGAGATTGGGGAATTACTCGGCAAGTATTCCATAGGCAGTTCATCTAAGGAACACAGTCTTCTGTCTGAAATGAAAGGAAGCCATAATTACGGTGTAATATCCAGGTGACAGGATGTCGGTCACCGAGAGATTGGAGAATATCTCGACGTATTTCATAGGCAGTTATTCGAAAGAGCACCGTCTTCTCTCTGATATGAAAGGAAGCCATAATTACGGTGTAATATCCCGGTAAGAGGATGTCCGTCACCGAGAGATTAGAAAATATCTCGACAAGTATTTCATAGGCTGCTTTTCCAAGGAGAACAGTGTTCTGTCTGAAATGAAAGGAAGCCAAAATTAAGGTGTAATATCCAGGTGACAGGATGTCGGTCATCGAGTTGATTGGAGAATATCTCGACCAGTATTTCATAGGCTGCTCTTCCAAGGAGAACAGTCTTCTGTCTGAACGAAACGAAGACATAATTACGGAGTAATATCCAGGTGACAGGACGTCTGTCACCGAGAGATTGGAGAATACCTCGACAAGTATTTCATAGGCAGCTATTCTAAGGAGCACCGTCTTCTGCCTGAAATGAAAGGAAGCAATAATTACGGTGTAATATTCGGGTGACAGGATGTCGGTCACCGAGAGATTGGGGATTATCTCGACTAGTAATTCATAGGCAGTTCTTCTAAGGGAAAATTTCTTCTTTCTGAAATTAAAGAAAGCCATAATTACGGTGTAATATCCAGGTGACAGGATTTCGGTCACCGAGAGATTGGAGAATATCTCGAAATGTATTTCATAAGCAGCTCTTCTAAGGAGCACAGTCTTCTGTCCGAAATGTAAGGAAGCCATAATTATGGTGTAATATCCAGGTGACAGGATGTCGGTCACAGAGATATTGGAGAATATCTCAACGGGTATTTCAGAGGCAGTGCTTCTAAGGAGCACAGTCTTTTGTCCGAAATTAAAGGAAGCCATAATTACGGTCTAATATCCAGGTTACAGGATCTCAGTCACAGAGAGATTGGAGAATATCTCGACAAGTATTTCATAGGCTGCTCTTCTAAGGAACACAGTCTCCTGTCTGAAATGAAAGTACCCATAATTACGGTGTAATATCCAGGTGACAGGATGTCGGTCACTGAGAGATTGGAGAATATCTCGACAAGTATTTCATAGGTAGCTCTTCTAAGGAGCACAGTCTTCTGTATGAAATGAAAGGAAGCCATAATTACGGTGTAATATCCCGGTGACAGAATGTCGGTCACTGAGAGATTGGAGAATATCTCGACAAGTATTTCAGAGGCAGCTCTTCTAAGGAGCTCAGTCTTCTGACTGAAATGAAAGGAAGCCATAACTACGGCGTAATAAGTAGGCGATAGGATGTCGGTCACTGAGAGATTGGAGAATATCTCAACAAGTATTTCATAGGTTGTTCTTCTAAGAAGCACAGTCTTCTCTCAGAAATGAAAGGAAGCCAAAATTTCGGTGTAATATCCAGGTGACAGGATGTCGGTCACCGAGAGATTGGAGAATATCTCGACAAGTAATTCATAGGCAGTTCTTCTAAGGAGCACAGTCTTGTGTCTTAACGAAAGGAAGTCATAATTACGGTGTAATATCCGGGAGACAGGACGTCTGTCACCGAGAGATTGGAGAATATCTCGACAAGTATTTCATAGGCAGCTCTTCTAAGGAGCACAGTCTTCTGTCTGAAATGAAAGAAGCCATAATTACGGTGTAATATCCAGGTGACAGGATGTCGGTCACCGAGAGATTGGAGAATATCTCGACAAGTATTCCATAGGCAGCTCTTCTAAAGAGCACAGTTTTCTGCCTGAAATGAAAGGAATTCATAATTACGGTGTAATATCCATGTGACAGGATGTCGGTCACCAAGAAATTGGAGAATATCTCGACAAGTATTTCATAGGCAGTTCTTCTAAGGAGCCCAACCTTCTGTTTGAAATGAATGGAAGCCATAATTACGGTGTAATTTCCAGGTGACAGGATGTCGGTCACCGAGAGATTGGAGAATATCTCGACAAGCATTTCATAGGCAGCTCTTCTAAGGAGCACATTCTTCTGCTTGAAATGAAAGGAAGCCATAATTACGGTGTAATATCCAGGTTACAGGATGTCTGTCACCGAGAGATTCGAGAATATCTCGACAAATATCTCATAGGCAATTCTTCTAAGTAGCACCGTCTTCTGTCTGAAATGATAGGAAGCCATAATTTCGGTGTACCATCCAGGTGACAGGATGTCATTCACTGAGAGATTGGAGAATATCTCGACAAGCATTTCATAGGCAGTTCTTATGAGGAGCACAATCTTCTGCTTGAAATGAAAGGAAGCCATAATTACGGTGTAATATCCAGGTTACAGGATGTCGGTCACCGAGAGATTGGAGAATATATCAACGAGTATTTCAGAGGCAGTGTTTCTATGGAGCACAGTCTTTTGTCTGAAATGAAAGGAACCCATAATTACGGTGTAATATCCAGGTGACAGGATGTCGGTCACCGAGAGATTGGAGAATATCTCGACAAGTATTCCATAGGCAGCTCTTCTATAGAGCACAGTTTTCTGCCTGAAATGAAAGGAATTCATAATTACGGTGTAATATACATGTGACAGGATGTCGGTCACCGAGAGATTGGAGAATATCTCGACAAGTATTTCATAGGCAGTTCTTCTAAGGAGCCCAACCTTCTGTTTGAAATGAATGGAAGCCATAATTACGGTGTAATTTCCAGGTGACAGGATGTCGGTCACCGAGAGATTGGAGAATATCTCGACAAGCATTTCATAGGCAGCTCTTCTAAGGAGCACATTCTTCTGCTTGAAATGAAAGGAAGCCATAATTACGGTGTAATATCCAGGTTACAGGATGTCTGTCACCGAGAGATTGGAGAATATCTCGACAAATATCTCATAGGCAATTCTTCTAAGTAGCACCGTCTTCTGTCTGAAATGATAGGAAGCCATAATTTCGGTGTACCATCCAGGTGACAGGATGTCATTCACTGAGAGATTGGAGAATATCTCGACAAGCATTTCATAGGCAGCTCTTATGAGGAGCACAATCTTCTGCTTGAAATGAAAGGAAGCCATAATTACGGTGTAATATCCAGGTTACAGGATGTCGGTCACCGAGAGATTGGAGAATATCTCAACGAGTGTTTCAGAGGCAGTGCTTCTAGGGAGCACAGTCTTTTGTCTGAATTGAAAGGAACCCATAATTACGGTGTAATATCCAGGTGACAGGATGTCGGTCACCGAGAGATTGGAGAATATCTCAACGAGTGTTTCAGAGGCAGTGCTTCTATGGAGCACAGTCTTTTGTCAGAAATGAAAGGAACCCATAATTTCTGTGTAATATCCAGGTGACAGGATGTCGGTCACCGAGAGATTGGAGAATATCTCTACAAGTAATTCATAGGCAGTTCTTCTAAGGAGCACAGTCTTCTGTCTGAACGAAAGGAAGACATAATTACGGTGTAATATCCAGGTGACAGGACGTCTGTCACCGAGAGATTGGAGAATATCTCGACAAGTATTTCATAGGCAATACTTCTAAGTAGCACCGTCTTCTGTCTGAAATGATAGGAAGCCATAATTTCGGTGTAACATCCAGGCGACAGGATGACGGTCACCGAGAGATTGTAGAATATCTCAACGAGTATTTCAGAGGCAGTGCTTCTTTGGAGCACAGTTTTTGTCTGAAATGAAAGGAACCCATAATTACGGTGTAATATCCAGGTGACAGGATGTCGGTCATCGAGTTGATTGGAGAATATCTCGACCAGTATTTCATAGGCTGCTCTTCCAAGGAGAACAGTCTTCTGTCTGAACGAAACGAAGACATAATTACGGTGTAATATCCAGGTGACAGGACGTCTGTCACCGAGAGATTGGAGAATACCTCGACAAGTATTTCATAGGCAGCTATTCTAAGGAGCACCGTCTTCTGCCTGAAATGAAAGGAAGCAATAATTACGGTGTAATATTCGGGTGACAGGATGTCGGTCACCGAGAGATTGGGGATTATCTCGACTAGTTATTCATAGGCAGTTCTTTTAAGGGAAAATTTCTTCTTTCTGAAATTAAAGGAAGCCATAATTACGGTGTAATATCCAGGTGACAGGATTTCGGTCACCGAGAGATTGGAGAATATCTCGAAATGTATTTCATAAGCAGCTCTTCTAAGGAGCACAGTCTTCTGTCGGAAATGTAAGGAAGCCATAATTATGGTGTAATATCCAGGTGACAGGATGTCGGTCACCGAGATATTGGAGAATATCTCAACGGGTATTTCAGAGGCAGTGCTTCTAAGGTGCACAGTCTTTTGTCCGAAATTAAAGGAAGTCATAATTACGGTCTAATATCCAGGTTACAGGATCTCAGTCACCGAGAGATTGTAGAATATCTCGACAAGTATTTCATAGGCTGCTCTTCTAAGGAACACAGTCTCCTGTCTGAAATGAAAGTACCCATAATTACGGTGTAATATCCAGGTGACAGGATGTCGGTCACTGAGAGATTGGAGAATATCTCGACAAGTATTTCATAGGTAGCTCTTCTAAGGAGCACAGTCTTCTGTATGAAATGAAAGGAAGCCATAATTACGGTGTAATATCCCGGTGACAGAATGTCGGTCACTGAGAGATTGGAGAATATCTCGACAAGTATTTCAGAGGCAGCTCTTCTAAGGAGCACAGTCTTCTGACTGAAATGAAAGGAAGCCATAATTACGGCGTAATAAGTAGGCGATAGGATGTCGGTCACTGAGAGATTGGAGAATATCTCAACAAGTATTTCATAGGTTGTTCTTCTAAGAAGCACAGTCTTCTCTCAGAAATGAAAGGAAGCCAAAATTTCGGTGTAATATCCAGGTGACAGGATGTCGGTCACCGAGAGATTGGAGAATATCTCGACAAGTAATTCATAGGCAGTTCTTCTAAGGAGCACAGTCTTGTGTCTTAACGAAAGGAAGTCATAATTACGGTGTAATATCCGGGAGACAGGACGTCTGTCACCGAGAGATTGGAGAATATCTCGACAAGTATTTCATAGGCAGCTCTTCTAAGGAGCACAGTCTTCTGTCTGAAATGAAAGAAGCAATAATTACGGTGTAATATCCAGGTGACAGGATGTCGGTCTCCGAGAGATTGGAGAATATCTCGACAAGTATTCCATAGGCAGCTCTTCTAAAGAGCACAGTTTTCTGCCTGAAATGAAAGGAATTCATAATTACGGTGTAATATCCATGTGACAGGATGTCGGTCACCAAGAAATTGGAGAATATCTCGACAAGTATTTCATAGGCAGTTCTTCTAAGGAGCCCAACCTTCTGTTTGAAATGAATGGAAGCCATAATTACGGTGTAATTTCCAGGTGACAGGATGTCGGTCACCGAGAGATTGGAGAATATCTCGACAAGCATTTCATAGGCAGCTCTTATAAGGAGCACATTCTTCTGCTTGAAATGAAAGGAAGCCATAATTACGGTGTAATATCCAGGTTACAGGATGTCTGTCACCGAGAGATTCGAGAATATCTCGACAAATATCTCATAGGCAATTCTTCTAAGTAGCACCGTCTTCTGTCTGAAATGATAGGAAGCCATAATTTCGGTGTACCATCCAGGTGACAGGATGTCATTCACTGAGAGATTGGAGAATATCTCGACAAGCATTTCATAGGCAGTTCTTATGAGGAGCACAATCTTCTGCTTGAAATGAAAGGAAGCCATAATTACGGTGTAATATCCAGGTTACAGGATGTCGGTCACCGAGAGATTGGAGAATATCTCAACGAGTATTTCAGAGGCAGTGTTTCTATGGAGCACAGTCTTTTGTCTGAAATGAAAGGAACCCATAATTACGGTGTAATATCCAGGTGACAGGATGTCGGTCACCGAGAGATTGGAGAATATCTCGACAAGTATTCCATAGGCAGCTCTTCTATAGAGCACAGTTTTCTGCCTGAAATGAAAGGAATTCATAATTACGGTGTAATATACATGTGACAGGATGTCGGTCACCGAGAGATTGGAGAATATCTCGACAAGTATTTCATAGGCAGTTCTTCTAAGGAGCCCAACCTTCTGTTTGAAATGAATGGAAGCCATAATTACGGTGTAATTTCCAGGTGACAGGATGTCGGTCACCGAGAGATTGGAGAATATCTCGACAAGCATTTCATAGGCAGCTCTTCTAAGGAGCACATTCTTCTGCTTGAAATGAAAGGAAGCCATAATTACGGTGTAATATCCAGGTTACAGGATGTCTGTCACCGAGAGATTGGAGAATATCTCGACAAATATCTCATAGGCAATTCTTCTAAGTAGCACCGTCTTCTGTCTGAAATGATAGGAAGCCATAATTTCGGTGTACCATCCAGGTGACAGGATGTCATTCACTGAGAGATTGGAGAATATCTCGACAAGCATTTCATAGGCAGCTCTTATGAGGAGCACAATCTTCTGCTTGAAATGAAAGGAAGCCATAATTACGGTGTAATATCCAGGTTACAGGATGTCGGTCACCGAGAGATTGGAGAATATCTCAACGAGTGTTTCAGAGGCAGTGCTTCTAGGGAGCACAGTCTTTTGTCTGAAATGAAAAGAACCCATAATTACGGTGTAATATCCAGGTGACAGGATGTCGGTCACCGAGAGATTGGAGAATATCTCAACGAGTGTTTCAGAGGCAGTGCTTCTATGGAGCACAGTCTTTTGTCAGAAATGAAAGGAACCCATAATTTCTGTGTACTATCCAGGTGACAGGATGTCGGTCACCGAGAGATTGGAGAATATCTCGACAAGTAATTCATAGGCAGTTCTTCTAAGGAGCACAGTCTTCTGTCTGAACGAAAGGAAGACATAATTACGGTGTAATATCCAGGTGACAGGACGTCTGTCACCGAGAGATTGGAGAATATCTCGACAAGTATTTCTTAGGCAATACTTCTAAGTAGCACCGTCTTCTGTCTGAAATGATAGGAAGCCATAATTTCGGTGTAACATCCAGGCGACAGGATGACGGTCACCGAGAGATTGTAGAATATCTCAACGAGTATTTCAGAGGCAGTGCTTCTTTGGAGCACAGTTTTTGTCTGAAATGAAAGGAACCCATAATTACGGTGTAATATCCAGGTGACAGGATGTCGGTCATCGAGTTGATTGGAGAATATCTCGACCAGTATTTCATAGGCTGCTCTTCCAAGGAGAACAGTCTTCTGTCTGAACGAAACGAAGACATAATTACGGTGTAATATCCAGGTGACAGGACGTCTGTCACCGAGAGATTGGAGAATACCTCGACAAGTATTTCATAGGCAGCTATTCTAAGGAGCATCGTCTTCTGCCTGAAATGAAAGGAAGCAATAATTATGGTGTAATATTCGGGTGACAGGATGTCGGTCACCGAGAGATTGGGGATTATCTCGACTAGTTATTCATAGGCAGTTCTTTTAAGGGAAAATTTCTTCTTTCTGAAATTAAAGGAAGCCATAATTACGGTGTAATATCCAGGTGACAGGATTTCGGTCACCGAGAGATTGGAGAATATCTCGAAATGTATTTCATAAGCAGCTCTTCTAAGGAGCACAGTCTTCTGTCGGAAATGTAAGGAAGCCATAATTATGGTGTAATATCCAGGTGACAGGATGTCGGTCACCGAGATATTGGAGAATATCTCAACGGGTATTTCAGAGGCAGTGCTTCTAAGGAGCACAGTCTTTTGTCCGAAATTAAAGGAAGTCATAAGTACGGTCTAATATCCAGGTTACAGGATCTCAGTCACCGAGAGATTGGAGAATATCTCGACAAGTATTTCATAGGCTGCTCTTCTAAGGAACACAGTCTCCTGTCTGAAATGAAAGTACCCATAATTACGGTGTAATATCCAGGTGACAGGATGTCGGTCACTGAGAGATTGGAGAATATCTCGACAAGTATTTCATAGGTAGCTCTTCTAAGGAGCACAGTCTTCTGTATGAAATGAAAGGAAGCCATAATTACGGTGTAATATCCCGGTGACAGAATGTCGGTCACTGAGAGATTGGAGAATATCTCGACAAGTATGTCAGAGGCAGCTCTTCTAAGGAGCACAGTCTTCGGAGTGAAATGAAAGGAAGCCATAATTACGGCGTAATAAGTAGGTGACATGATGTCGGTCACTGAGAGATTGGAGAATATCTCAACAAGTATTTCATAGGTTGTTCTTCTAAGAAGCACAGTCTTCTCTCAGAAATGAAAGGAAGCCAAAATTTCGGTGTAATATCCAGGTGACAGAATGTCGGTCACCGAGAGATTGGAGAATATCTCGACAAGTAATTCATAGGCAGTTCTTCTAAGGAGCACAGTCTTCTGTCTTAACGAAAGGAAGTCATAATTACGGTGTAATATCCAGGAGACAGGACGTCTGTCACCGAGAGATTGGAGAATATCTCGACAAGTATTTCATAGGCAGCTCTTCTAAGGAGCACAGTCTTCTGTCTGAAATGAAAGGAAGCCATAATTACGGTGTAATATCCAGGTGACAGGATGTCGGTCACCGAGAGATTGGAGAATATCTCGACAAGTATTCCATAGGCAGCTCTTCTAAAGAGCACAGTTTTCTGCCTGAAATGAAAGGAATTCATAATTACGGTGTAATATCCATGTGACAGGATGTCGGTCACCGAGAGATTGGAGAATATCTCGACAAGTATTTCATAGGCAGTTCTTCTAAGGAGCCCACCCTTCTGTTTGAAATGAATGGAAGCCATAATTACGGTGTAATTTCCAGGTGACAGGATGTCGGTCACCGAGAGATTGGAGAATATCTCGACAAGCATTTCATAGGCAGCTCTTCTAAGGAGCACATTCTTCTGCTTGAAATGAAAGGAAGCCATAATTACGGTGTAATATCCAGGTTACAGGATGTCTGTCACCGAGAGATTGGAGAATATCTCGACAAATATCTCATAGGCAATTCTTCTAAGTAGCACCGTCTTCTGTCTGAAATGATAGGAAGCCATAATTTCGGTGTACCATCCAGGTGACAGGATGTCATTCACTGAGAGATTGGAGAATATCTCGACAAGCATTTCATAGGCAGCTCTTATGAGGAGCACAATCTTCTGCTTGAAATGAAAGGAAGCCATAATTACGGTGTAATATCCAGGTTACTGGATGTCGGTCACCGAGAGATTGGAGAATATCTCAACGAGTATTTCAGAGGCAGTGCTTCTATGGAGCACAGTCTTTTGTCTGAAATGAAAGGAACCCGTAATTACGGTGTAATATCCAGGTGACAGGATGTCGGTCACCGAGAGATTGGAGAATATCTCAACGAGTATTTCAGAGGCAGTGCTTCAATGGAGTACAGTCTTTTGTCTGAAATGAAAGGAACCCATAATTTCTGTGTAATATCCAGGTGACAGGATGTCGGTCACCGAGAGATTGGAGAATATCTCGACAAGTAATTCATAGGCAGTTCTTCTAAGGAGCACAGTCTTCTGTCTGAACGAAAGGAAGACATAATTACGGTGTAATATCCAGGTGACAGGACGTCTGTCACCGAGAGATTGGAGAATATCTCGACAAGTATTTCATAGGCAATTCTTCTAAGTAGCACCGTCTTCTGTCTGAAATGATAGGAAGCCATAATTTCGGTGTAACATCCAGGTGACAGGATGACGGTCACCGAGAGATTGGAGAATATCTCAACGAGTATTTCAGAGGCAGTGCTTCTTTGGAGCACAGTCTTTTGTCTGAAATGAAAGGAACCCATAATTACGGTGTAATATCCAGGTGACAGGATGTCGGTCACCGAGAGATTGGAGAATATCTCGAAATGTATTTCATAGGCAGTTCATCTAAGGAGCCCACCCTTCTGTCTGAAATGAATGGAAGCCATAATTATGGTGTAATTTACAGGTGACAGGATGTCGGTCACCGAGAGATTGGAGAATATCTCGACAAGCATTTCATAGGCAGCTCTTTAAGGAGCACAGTCTTCTGTCTGAAATGAAAGGAAGCCATGATTACGGTGGAATAAGCGGGTGACAGGATGTCGGTCACCGAGAGATTGGGGAATATCTCGGCAAGTATTCCATAGGCAGTTCATCTAAGGAGCACAGTTTTCTGTCTGAAATGAAAGGAAGCCATAATTACGGTGTATTAAGCAGGTGACAGGATGTCGGTCACCGAGAGATTGGGGAATTACTCGGCAAGTATTCCATAGGCAGTTCATCTAAGGAACACAGTCTTCTGTCTGAAATGAAAGGAAGCCATAATTACGGTGTAATATCCAGGTGACAGGATGTCGGTCACCGAGAGATTGGAGAATATCTCGACGTATTTCATAGGCAGTTATTCGAAGGAGCACCGTCTTCTCTCTGATATGAAAGGAAGCCATAATTACGGTGTAATATCCCGGTAAGAGGATGTCCGTCACCGAGAGATTAGAAAATATCTCGACAAGTATTTCATAGGCTGCTTTTCCAAGGAGAACAGTCTTCTGTCTGAAATGAAAGGAAGCCATAATTAAGGTGTAATATCCAGGTGACAGGATGTCGGTCATCGAGTTGATTGGAGAATATCTCGACCAGTATTTCATAGGCTGCTCTTCCAAGGAGAACAGTCTTCTGTCTGAACGAAACGAAGACATAATTACGGTGTAATATCCAGGTGACAGGACGTCTGTCACCGAGAGATTGGAGAATACCTCGACAAGTATTTCATAGGCAGCTATTCTAAGGAGCACCGTCTTCTGCCTGAAATGAAAGGAAGCAATAATTACGGTGTAATATTCGGGTGACAGGATGTCGGTCACCGAGAGATTGGGGATTATCTCGACTAGTAATTCATAGGCAGTTCTTCTAAGGGAAAATTTCTTCTTTCTGAAATTAAAGGAAGCCATAATTACGGTGTAATATCCAGGTGACAGGATTTCGGTCACCGAGAGATTGGAGAATATCTCGAAATGTATTTCATAAGCAGCTCTTCTAAGGAGCACAGTCTTCTGTCCGAAATGTAAGGAAGGCATAATTATGGTGTAATATCCAGGTGGCAGGATGTCGGTCACCGAGATATTGGAGAATATCTCAACGGGTATTTCAGAGGCAGTGCTTCTAAGGAGCACAGTCTTTTGTCCGAAATTAAAGGAAGCCATAATTACGGTCTAATATCCAGGTTACAGGATATCAGTCACCGAGAGATTGGAGAATATCTCGACAAGTATTTCATAGGCTGCTCTTCTAAGGAACACAGTCTCCTGTCTGAAATGAAAGTACCCATAATTACGGTGTAATATCCAGGTGACAGGATGTCGGTCACTGAGAGATTGGAGAATTTCTCGACAAGTATTTCATAGGTAGCTCTTCTAAGGAGCACAGTCTTCTGTATGAAATGAAAGGAAGCCATAATTACGGTGTAATATCCCGGTGACAGAATGTCGGTCACTGAGCGATTGGAGAATATCTCGACAAGTATTTCAGAGGCAGCTCTTCTAAGGAGCACAGTCTTCTGACTGAAATGAAAGGAAGCCATAATTACGGCGTAATAAGTAGGTGACAGGATGTCAGTCACTGAGAGATTGGAGAATATCTCATCAAGTATTTCATAGGTTGTTCTTCTAAGAAGCACAGTCTTCTCTCAGAAATAAAAGGAAGCCAAAATTTCGGTGTAATATCCAGGTGACAGGATGTCGGTCACCGAGAGATTGGAGAATATCTCGACAAGTAATTCATAGGCAGTTCTTCTAAGGAGCACAGTCTTCTGTCTTAACGAAAGGAAGTCATAATTACGGTGTAATATCCAGGAGACAGGACGTCTGTCACCGAGAGATTGGATAATATCTCGACAAGTATTTCATAGGCAGCTCTTCTAAGGAGCACAGTCTTCTGTCTGAAATGAAAGGAAGCCATAATTACGGTGTAATATCCAGGTGACAGGATGTCGGTCACAGAGAGATTGGAGAATATCTCGACAAGTAATCCATAGGCAGCTCTTCTAAAGAGCACAGTTTTCTGCCTGAAATGAAAGGAATTCATAATTATGGTGTAATATCCATGTGACAGGATGTCGGTCACCGAGAGATTGGAGAATATCTCGACAAGTATTTCATAGGCAGTTCTTCTAAGGAGCCCACCCTTCTGTTTGAAATGAATGGAAGCCATAATTACGGTGTAATTTTCAGGTGACAGGATGTCGGTCACCGAGAGATTGGAGAATATCTCGACAAGCATTTCATAGGCAGCTCTTCTAAGGAGCACATTCTTCTGCTTGAAATGAAAGGAAGCCATAAATACGGTGTAATATCCAGGTTACAGGATGTCTGTCACCGAGAGATTGGAGAATATCTCGACAAATATCTCATAGGCAATTCTTCGAAGTAGCACCGTCTTCTGTCTGAAATGATAGGAAGCCATAATTTCGGTGTACCATCCAGGTGACAGGATGTCATTCACTGAGAGATTGGAGAATATCTCGACAAGCATTTCATAGGCAGCTCTTATGAGGAGCACAATCTTCTGCTTGAAATGAAAGGAAGCCATAATTACGGTGTAATATCCAGGTTATAGGATGTCGGTCACCGAGAGATTGGAGAATATCTCAACGAGTATTTCAGAGGCAGTGCTTCTATGGAGCACAGTCTTTTGTCTGAAATGGAAGGAACCCATAATTTCGGTGTAATATCCAGGTGACAGGATGTCGGTCACCGAGAGATTGGAGAATATCTCGACAAGTAATTCATAGGCAGTTCTTCTAACGAGCACAGTCTTCTGTCTGAACGAAAGGAAGACATAATTACGGTGTAATATCCAGGTGACAGGACGTCTGTCACCGAGAGATTGGAGAATATCTCGACAAGTATTTCATAGGCAGCTCTTCTAAGGAGCACAGTCTTCTGTGCGAAATGAAAGGAAGCCATAATTACGGTGTAATATGCAGGTGACAGGATGTGGGTCACTGAGAGATTGGAGAATATCATGACAAGTATTTCATAGGCAGCTCTTCTAAGGAGCACAATTTCTGCCTGAAATAAAAGTAAGCCATAATTACGGTGTAATATCCAGGTGACAGGATGTCGGTCACCGAGAGATTGGAGAATATCTCGACAAGTATTCCATAGGCAGCTCTTCTAAAGAGCACAGTTTTCTGCCTGAAATGAAAGGAATTCATAATTACGGTGTAATATCCATGTGACAGGATGTCGGTCACCGAGAGATTGGAGAATATCTCGACAAGTATTTCATAGGCAGTTCTTCTAAGGAGCCCAACCTTCTGTTTGAAATGAATGGAAGCCATAATTACGGTGTAATTTCCAGGTGACAGGATGTCGGTCACCGAGAGATTGGAGAATATCTCGACAAGCATTTCATAGGCAGCTCTTCTAAGGAGCACATTCGTCTGCTTGAAATTAAAGGAAGCCATAATTACGGTGTAATATCCAGGTTACAGGATGTCTGTCACCGAGAGATTGGAGAATATCTCGACAAATATCTCATAGGCAATTCTTCGAAGTAGCACCGTCTTCTGTCTGAAATGATAGGAAGCCATAATTTCGGTGTACCATCCAGGTGACAGGATGTCATTCACTGAGATATTGGAGAATATCTCGACAAGCATTTCATAGGCAGCTCTTATGAGGAGCACAATCTTCTGCTTGAAATGAAAGGAAGCCATAATTACGGTGTAATATCCAGGTTACAGGATGTCGGTCACCGAGAGATTGGAGAATATCTCAACGAGTGTTTCAGAGGCAGTGCTCCTATGGAGCACAGTCTTTTGTCTGAAATGAAAGGAACCCATAATTACGGTGTAATGTCCAGGTGACAGGATGTCGGTCACCGAGAGATTGGAGAATATCTCAACGAGTATTTCAGAGGCAGTGCTTCTATGGAGCACAGTCTTTTGTCAGAAATGAAAGGAACCCATAATTTCTGTGTAATATCCAGGTGACAGGATGTCGGTCACCGAGAGATTGGAGAATATATCGACAAGTAATTCATAGGCAGTTCTTCTAAGGAGCACAGTCTTCTGTCTGAACGAAAGGAAGACATAATTACGGTGTAATATCCAGGTGACAGGACGTCTGTCACCGAGAGATTGGAGAATATCTCGACAAGTATTTCATAGGCAATTCTTCTAAGTAGCACCGTCTTCTGTCTGAAATGATAGGAAGCCATAATTTCGGTGTAACATCCAGGCGACAGGATGACGGTCACCGAGAGATTGGAGAATATCTCAACGAGTATTTCAGAGGCAGTGCCTCTTTGGAGCACAGTTTTTGTCTGAAATGAAAGGAACCCATAATTACGGTGTAATATCCAGGTGACAGGATGTCGGTCATCGAGTTGATTGGAGAATATCTCGACCAGTATTTCATAGGCTGCTCTTCCAAGGAGAACAGTCTTCTGTCTGAACGAAACGAAGACATAATTACGGTGTAATATCCAGGTGACAGGACGTCTGTCACCGAGAGATTGGAGAATACCTCGACAAGTATTTCATAGGCAGCTATTCTAAGGAGCAACGTCTTCTGCCTGAAATGAATGGAAGCAATAATTACGGTGTAATATTCGGGTGACAGGATGTCGGTCACCGAGAGATTGGGGATTATCTCGACTAGTAATTCATAGGCAGTTCTTCTAAGGGAAAATTTCTTCTTTCTGAAATTAAAGGAAGCCATAATTACGGTGTAATATCCAGGTGACAGGATTTCGCCACCGAGAGATTGGAGAATATCTCGAAATGTATTTCATAAGCAGCTCTTCTAAGGAGCACAGTCTTCTGTCCGAAATGTAAGGAAGCCATAATTATGGTGTAATATCCAGGTGACAGGATGTCGGTCACCGAGATATTGGAGAATATCTCAACGGGTATTTCAGAGGCAGTGCTTCTAAGGAGCACAGTCTTTTGTCCGAAATTAAAGGAAGCCATAATTACGGTCTAATATCCAGGTTACAGGATCTCAGTCACCGAGAGATTGGAGAATATCTCGACAAGTATTTCATAGGCTGCTCTTCTAAGGAACATAGTCTCCTGTCTGAAATGAAAGTACCCATAATTACGGTGTAATATCCAGGTGACAGGATGTCGGTCACTGAGAGATTGGAGAATATCTCGACAAGTATTTCAGAGGCAGCTCTTCTAAGGAGCACAGTCTTCTGACTGAAATGAAAGGAAGCCATAATTTCGGCGTAATAAGTAGGTGACAGGATGTCAGTCACTGAGAGATTGGAGAATATCTCATCAAGTATTTCATAGGTTGTTCTTCTAAGAAGCACAGTCTTCTCTCAGAAATAAAAGGAAGCCAAAATTTCGGTGTAATATCCAGGTGACAGGATGTCGGTCACCGAGAGATTGGAGAATATCTCGACAAGTAATTCATAGGCAGTTCTTCTAAGGAGCACAGTCTTCTGTCTTAACGAAAGGAAGTCATAATTACGGTGTAATATCCAGGAGACAGGACGCCTGTCACCGAGAGGTTGGAGAATATCTCGACAAGTATTTCATAGGCAGCTCTTCTAAGGAGCACAGTCTTCTGTCTGAAATGAAAGGAAGCCATAATTCGGTGTAATATCCAGGTGACAGGATGTCGGTCACCGAGAGATTGGAGAATATCTCGACAAGTATTCCATAGGCAGCTCTTCTAAAGAGCACAGTTTTCTGCCTGAAATGAAAGGAATTCATAATTACGGTGAAATATCCATGTGACAGGATGTCGGTCACCGAGAGATTGGAAAATATCTCGACAAGTATTTCATAGGCAGTTCTTCTAAGGAGCCCACCCTTCTGTTTGAAATGAATGGAAGCCATAATTACGGTGTAATTTCCAGGTGACAGGATGTCGGTCACCGAGAGATTGGAGAATATCTCGACAAGCATTTCATAGGCAGCTCTTCTAAGGAGCACATTCTTCTGCTTGAAATGAAAGGAAGCCATAATTACGGTGTAATATCCAGGTTACAGGATGTCTGTCACCGAGAGATTGGAGAATATCTCGACAAATATCTCATAGGCAATTCTTCTAAGTAGCACCGACGACTGTCTGAAATGATAGGAAGCCATAATTTCGGTGTACCATCCAGGTGACAGGATGTCATTCACTGAGAGATTGGAGAATATCTCGACAAGCATTTCATAGGCAGCTCTTATGAGGAGCACAATCTTCTGCTTGAAATGAAAGGAAGCCATAATTACGGTGTAATATCCAGGTTATAGGATGTCGGTCACCGAGAGATTGGAGAATATCTCAACGAGTATTTCAGAGGCAGTGCTTCTATGGAGCACAGTCTTTTGTCTGAAATGAAAGGAACCCATAATTTCGGTGTAATATCCAGGTGACAGGATGTCGGTCACCGAGAGATTGGAGAATATCTCGACAAGTAATTCATAGGCAGTTCTTCTAACGAGCACAGTCTTCTGTCTGAACGAAAGGAAGTCATAATTACGGTGTAATATCCAGGTGACAGGACGTCTGTCACCGAGAGATTGGAGAATATCTCGACAAGTATTTCATAGGCAGCTCTTCTAAGGAGCACAGTCTTCTGTGCGAAATGAAAGGAAGCCATAATTACGGTGTAATATGCAGGTGACAGGATGTGGGTCACTGAGAGATTGGAGAATATCATGACAAGTATTTCATAGGCAGCTCTTCTAAGGAGCACAATTTCTGCCTGAAATGAAAGTAAGCCATAATTACGGTGTAATATCCAGGTGACAGGATGTCGGTCATCGAGAGATTGGAGAATATCACAACAAGTACTTCATAGGCAGCTCTTCCAAGGAAAACCGTCTTCTGTCTGAAATGAAAGGAAACCATAATTACGGTGTAAAAGCCAGGTGACAGGATGTCGGTCACCGAGAGAGTGAAGAATATCTCGACAAGTATATCATAGGCAGTTCTTCTAAGGAGCACAGTCTTTTGTCTGAAATGAAAGGCGGCCATAATTACGGTGTAATATCCAGGTGACAGGATGTCGGTCACCGAGAGTTTGGAGAATATCTCGAAGAGTATTTCATAGGCAATTCTTCTAAGTAGCACCGTCTTCTGTCTGAAATGATAGGATGCCATAATTTCGGTGTAACATCCAGGTGACAGGATGTTGGTCACCGAGAGATTGGAGAATATCTCAACGAGTATTTCAGAGGCAGTGCTTCTATGGAGCACAGTCTTTTGTCTGAAATGAAAGGAACCCATAATTAGGGTGTAATATCCAGGTGACAGGATGTCGGTCACCAAGAGATTGGAGAATATCTCGAAATGTATTTCATAGGCAGTTCATCTAAGGAGCCCACCCTTCTGTCTGAAATGAATGGAAGCCATAATTATGGTGTAATTTCCAGGTGACAGGATGTCGGTCACCGAGAGATTGGAGAATATCTCTACAAGCATTTCATAGGCAGCTCTTCTAAGGAGCACAGTCTTCTGTCTGAAATGAAAGGAAGCCATGATTACGGTGTAATAAGCGGTTGACAGGACGTCGGACACCGAGAGATTGGGGAATATCTCGGCAAGTATTCCATAGGCAGTTCATCTAAGGAGCACAGTTTTCTGTCTGAAATGAAAGGAAGCCATAATTACGGTGTATTAAGCAAGTGACAGGATGTCGGTCACCGAGAGATTGGGGAATATCTCGGCAAGTATTTCATAGACTGCTCTTCCAAGGAGAACAGTCTTCTGTCTGAACGAAACGAAGAAATAATTACGGTGTAATATCCAGGTGACAGGATGTCGGTCACCGAGAGATTGGAGAATATCTCGACATGTATTTCATAGGCTGCTCTTCCAAGGAGAACAGTCTTCTGTGAACGAAACGAAGAAATAATTACGGTGTAATGTCCGGGTGACAGGACGTCTGTCACCGAGAGATTGGAGAATACCTCGACAAGTATTTCATAGGCAGCTATTCTAAGGAGCACCGTCTTCTGCCTGAAATGAAAGGAAGCCATAATTACGGTGTAATATCCAGGTGACAGGATGTCCGTCACCGAGAGATTAGAGAATATCTCGACAAGTATTTCATAGGCTGCTCTTCTAAGGAGAACAGTCTTCTGTCTGTAATGAAAGGAATCCATAATTACGGTGTAATATCCAGGTGACAGGATGTCGGTCACCGAGTTGATTGGAGAATATCTCGACCAGTATTTCATAGGCTGCTCTTCCAAGGAGAACAGTCTTCTGTCTGAACGAAACGAAGAAATAATTACGGTGCAATATCCAGGTGACAGGACGTCTGTCACCGAGAGATTGGAGAATACCTCGACAAGTATTTCATAGGCAGCTATTCTAAGGAGCACCGTCTTCTGCCTGAAATGAAAGGAAGCAATAATTACGGTGTAATATTCGGGTGACAGGATGTCGGTCACCGAGAGATTGGGGATTATCTCGACTAGTAATTCATAGGCAGTTCTTCTAAGGGAAAATTTCTTCTTTCTGAAATTGAAGGAAGCCATAATTACGGTGTAATATCCAGGCGACAGGATGCCCGTCACCGAGAGATTGGAGAATATCTCGACAAGTAATTCATAGGCATTTCTTCTAAGGAGTGCAGTCTTCTGTCTGAAATGAAAATAACCCTTAATTACGGTGTAATATCCATGTGACAGGATTTCGGTCACCGAGAGATTGGGGAATAACTCGGCAAGTATTCCATAGGCAGTTCATCTAAGGAACACAGTCTTCTGTCTGAAATGAAAGGAAGCCATAATTACGGTGTAATATCCAGGTGACAGGATGTCGGTCACCGAGAGATTGGAGAATATCTCGACGTATTTCATAGGCAGTTATTCGAAGGAGCACCGTCTTCTCTCTGATATGAAAGGAAGCCATAATTACGGTGTAATATCCCGGTAAGAGGATGTCCGTCACCGAGAGATTAGAAAATATCTCGACAAGTATTTCATAGGCTGCTTTTCCAAGGAGAACAGTCTTCTGTCTGAAATGAAAGGAAGCCATAATTAAGGTGTAATATCCAGGTGACAGGATGTCGGTCATCGAGTTGATTGGAGAATATCTCGACCAGTATTTCATAGGCTGCTCTTCCAAGGAGAACAGTCTTCTGTCTGAACGAAACGAAGACATAATTACGGTGTAATATCAAGGTGACAGGACGTCTGTCACCGAGAGATTGGAGAATACCTCGACAAGTATTTCATAGGCAGCTATTCTAAGCAGCACCGTCTTCTGCCTGAAATGAAAGGAAGCAATAATTACGGTGTAATATTCGGGTGACAGGATGTCGGTCACCGAGAGATTGGGGATTATCTCGACTAGTAATTCATAGGCAGTTCTTCTAAGGGAAAATTTCTTCTTTCTGAAATTAAAGGAAGCCATAATTACGGTGTAATATCCAGGTGACAGGATTTCGGTCACCGTGAGATTGGAGAATATCTCGAAATGTATTTCATAAGCAGCTCTTCTAAGGAGCACAGTCTTCTGTCCGAAATGTAAGGAAGCCATAATTATGGTGTAATATCCAGGTGACAGGATGTCGGTCACCGAGATATTGGAGAATATCTCAACGGGTATTTCAGAGGCAGTGCTTCTAAGGAGCACAGTCTTTTGTCCGAAATTAAAGGAAGCCATAATTACGGTCTAATATCCAGGTTACAGGATCTCAGTCACCGAGAGATTGGAGAATATCTCGACAAGTATTTCATAGGCTGCTCTTCTAAGGAACACAGTCTCCTGTCTGAAATGAAAGTACCCATAATTACGGTGTAATATCCAGGTGACAGGATGTCGGTCACTGTGAGATTGTAGAATATCTCGACAAGTATTTCATAGGTAGCTCTTCTAAGGAGCACAGTCTTCTGTATGAAATGAAAGGAAGCCATAATTACGGTGTAATATCCCGGTGACAGAATGTCGGTCACTGAGAGATTGGAGAATATCTCGACAAGTATTTCAGAGGCAGCTCTTCTAAGGAGCACAGTCTTCTGACTGAAATGAAAGGTAGCCATAATTACGGCGTAATAAGTAGGTGACAGGATGTCAGTCACTGAGAGATTGGAGAATATCTCATCAAGTATTTCATAGGTTGTTCTTCTAAGAAGCACAGTCTTCTCTCAGAAATAAAAGGAAGCCAAAATTTCGGTGTAATATCCAGGTGACAGGATGTCGGTCACCGAGAGATTGGAGAATATATCGACAAGTAATTCATAGGCAGTTCTTATAAGGAGCACACTCTTCTGTCTTAACGAAAGGAAGTCATAATTACGGTGTAATATCCAGGAGACAGGACGTCTGTCACCGAGAGATTGGAGAATATCTCGACAAGTATTTCATAGGCAGCTCTTCTAAGGAGCACAGTCTTCTGTCTGAAATTAAAGGAAGCCATAATTACGGTGTAATATCCAGGTGACAGGATGTCGGTCACCGAGAGATTGGAGAATATCTCGACAAGTATTCCATAGGCAGCTCTTCTAAAGAGCACAGTTTTCTGCCTGAAATGAAAGGAATTCATAATTACGGTGTAATATCCATGTGACAGGATGTCGGTCACCGAGAGATTGGAGAATATCTCGACAGGTATTTCATAGGCAGTTCTTCTAAGGAGCCCACCCTTCTGTTTGAAATGAATGGAAGCCATAATTACGGTGTAATTTCCAGGTGACAGGATGGCGGTCACCGAGAGATTGGAGAATATCTCGACAAGCATTTCATAGGCAGCTCTTCTAAGGAGCACATTCTTCTGCTTGAAATGAAAGGAAGCCATAATTACGGTGTAATATCCAGGTTACAGGATGTCTGTCACCGAGAGATTGTAGAATATCTCGACAAATATCTCATAGGCAATTCTTCTAAGTAGCACCGTCTTCTGTCTGAAATGATAGGAAGCCATAATTTCGGTGTACCATCCAGGTGACAGGATGTCATTCACTGAGAGATTGGAGAATATCTCGACAAGCATTTCATAGGCAGCTCTTATGAGGAGCACAATCTTCTGCTTGAAATGAAAGGAAGCCATAATTACGGTGTAATATCCAGGTTATAGGATGTCGGTCACCGAGAGATTGGAGAATATCTCAACGAGTATTTCAGAGGCCGTGCTTCTATGGAGCACAGTCTTTTGTCTGAAATGAAAGGAACCCATAATTTCGGTGTAATATCCAGGTGACAGGATGTCGGTCACCGAGAGATTGGAGAATATCTCGACAAGTAATTCATAGGCAGTTCTTCTAACGAGCACAGTCTTCTGTCTGAACGAAAGGAAGACATAATTACGGTGTAATATCCAGGTGACAGGACGTCTGTCACCGAGAGATTGGAGAATATCTCGACAAGTATTTCATAGGCAGCTCTTCTAAGGAGCACAGTCGTCTGTGCGAAATGAAAGGAAGCCATAATTACGGTGTAATATGCAGGTGACAGGATGTGGGTCACTGAGAGAATGGAGAATATCATGACAAGTATTTCATAGGCAGCTCTTCTAAGGAGCACAATTTCTGCCTGAAATGAAAGTAAGCCATAATTACGGTGTAACATCCAGGTGACAGGATGTTGGTCACCGAGAGATTGGAGAATATCTCAACGAGTATTTCAGAGGCAGTGCTTCTATGGAGCACAGTCTTTTGTCTGAAATGAAAGGAACCCATAATTAGGGTGTAATATCCAGGTGACAGGATGTCGGTCACCAAGAGATTGGAGAATATCTCGAAATGTATTTCATAGGCAGTTCATCTAAGGAGCCCACCCTTCTGTCTGAAATGAATGGAAGCCATAATTACGGTGTAACATCCAGGTGACAGGATGTTGGTCACCGAGAGATTGGAGAATATCTCAACGAGTATTTCAGAGGCAGTGCTTCTATGGAGCACAGTCTTCTGTCTGAAATGAAAGGAAGCCATGATTACGGTGTAATAAGCGGGTGACAGGACGTCGGACACCGAGAGATTGGGGAATATCTCGGCAAGTATTCCATAGGCAGTTCATCTAAGGAGCACAGTTTTCTGTCTGAAATGAAAGGAAGCCATAATTACGGTGTATTAAGCAAGTGACAGGATGTCGATCACCGAGAGATTGGGGAATATCTTGGCAAGTATTTCATAGGCTGCTCTTCCAAGGAGAACAGTCTTCTGTCTGAACGAAACGAAGAAATAATTACGGTGTAATATCCAGGTGACAGGATGTCGGTCACCGAGAGATTGGAGAATATCTCGACATGTATTTCATAGCCTGCTCTTCCAAGGAGAACAGTCTTCTGTGAACGAAACGAAGAAATAATTACGGTGCAATATCCAGGTGACAGGACGTCTGTCACCGAGAGATTGGAGAATACCTCGACAAGTATTTCATAGGCAGCTATTCTAAGGAGCACCGTCTTCTGCCTGAAATGAAAGGAAGCCATAATTACGGTGTAATATCCAGGTGACAGGATGTCCGTCACCGAGAGATTAGAGAATATCTCGACAAGTATTTCATAGGCAGCTCTTCTAAGGAGAACAGTCTTCTGTCTGAAATGAAAGGAAGCCATAATTACGGTGTAATATCCAGGTGACAGGATGTCGGTCACCGAGTTGATTGGAGAATATCTCGACCAGTATTTCATAGGCTGCTCTTCCAAGGAGAACAGTCTTCTGTCTGAACGAAACGAAGAAATAATTACGGTGCAATATCCAGGTGACAGGACGTCTGTCACCGAGAGATTGGAGAATACCTCGACAAGTATTTCATAGGCAGCTATACTAAGGAGCACCGTCTTCTGCCTGAAATGAAAGGAAGCAATAATTACGGTGTAATATTCGGGTGACAGGATGTCGGTCACCGAGAGATTGGGGATTATCTCGACTAGTAATTCATAGGCAGTTCTTCTAAGGGAAAATTTCTTCTTTCTGAAATTGAAGGAAGCCATAATTACGGTGTAATATCCAGGCGACAGGATGCCGGTCACCGAGAGATTGGAGAATATCTCGACAAGTAATTCATAGGCATTTCTTCTAAGGAGTGCAGTCTTCTGTCTGAAATGAAAATAACCCATAATTACGGTGTAATATCCATGTGACAGGATTTCGGTCACCGAGAGATTGGAGAATATCTCGAAATGTATTTCATAAGCAGCTCTTGTGAGGAGCACAGTCTTCTGTCCGAAATGTAAGGAAGCCATAATTATGGTGTAATATCCAGGTGACAGGATGTCGGTCACCGAGAAATTGGAGAATATCTCAACGAGTATTTCAGAGGCAGTGCTTCTAAGGAGCACAGTCTTTTGTCCGAAATTAAAGGAAGCCATAATTACGGTCTAATATCCAGGTTACAGGACGTCAGTCACCGAGAGATTGGAGAATATCTCGACAAGTATTTCATAGGCTGCTCTTCTAAGGAACACAGTCTTCTGTCTGAAATGAAAGTACCCATAATTACGGTGTAATATCCAGGTGACAGGATGTCGGTCACTGAGAGATTGGAGAATATCTCGACAAGTATTTCATAGTTAGCTCTTCTAAGGAGCACAGTCTTCTGTATGAAATGAAAGGAAGCCATAATTACGGTGTAATATCCAGGTGACAGAATGTCGGTCACTGAGAGATTGGAGAATATCTCGACAAGTATTTCAGAGGCAGCTCTTCTAAGGAGCACAGTCTTCTGACTGAAATGAAAGGAAGCCATAATTACGGCGTAATAAGTAGGTGAGAGGATGTCGGTCACTGAGAGATTGGGGAATATCTCGGCAAGTATTCCATAGGCAGTTCATCTAAGGAGCACAGTTTTCTGTCTGAAATGAAAGGAAGCCATAATTACGGTGTATTAAGCAAGAGACAGGATGTCGGTCACCGAGAGATTGGGGAATATCTCGGCAAGTATTTCATAGGCTGCTCTTCCAAGGAGAACAGTCTTCTGTCTGAAAGAAACGAAGAAATAATTACGGTGTAATACCCAGGTGACAGGATGTCGGTCACCGAGAGATTGGAGAATATCTCGACATGTATTTCATAGGCTGCTCTTCCAAGGAGAACGGTCTTCTGTGAACGAAACGAAGAAATAATTACGGTGTAATATCCAGGTGACAGGACGTCTGTCACCGAGAGATTGGAGAATACCTCGACAAGTATTTCATAGGCAGCTATTCTAAGGAGCACCGTCTTCTGCCTGAAATGAAAGGAAGCCATAATTACGGTGTAATATCCAGGTGACAGGATGTCCGTCACCGAGAGATTAGAGAATATCTCGACAAGTATTTCATAGGCTGCTCTTCCAAGGAGAACAGTCTTCTGTCTGAAATGAAAGGAAGCCATAATTACGGTGTAATATCCAGGTGACAGGATGTCGGTCACCGAGTTGATTGGAGAATATCTCGACCAGTATTTCATAGGCTGCTCTTCCAAGGAGAACAATCTTCTGTCTGAACGAAACGAAGAAATAATTACGGTGCAATATCCAGGTGACAGGACGTCTGTCACCGAGAGATTGGAGAATACCTCGACAAGTATTTCATAGGCAGCTATTCTAAGGAGCACCGTCTTCTGCCTGAAATGAAAGGAAGCAATAATTACGGTGTAATATTCGGGTGACAGGATGTCGGTCACCGAGAGATTGGGGATTATCTCGACTAGTAATTCATAGGCAGTTCTTCTAAGAGACAATTTCTTCTTTCTGAAATTAAAGGAAGCCATAATTACGGTGTAATATCCAGGTGACAGGATGCCGGTCACCGAGAGATTGGAGAATATCTCGACAAGTAATTCATAGGCATTTCTTCTAAGGAGTGCAGTCTTCTGTCTGAAATGAAAATAACCCATAATTACGGTGTAATATCCAGGTGACAGGATTTCGGTCACCGAGAGATTGGAGAATATCTCGAAATGTATTTCATAAGCAGCTCTTCTAAGGAGCACAGTCTTCTGTCCGAAATGTAAGGAAGCCATAATTATGGTGTAATATCCAGGTGACAAGATGTCGGTCACCGAGAGATTGGAGAATATCTCAACGAGTATTTCAGAGGCAGTGCTTCGTAGGAGCACAGTCTTTTGTCTGAAATGAAAGGAACCCATAATTACGGTGTAATATCGAGGTGACAGGATGTCGGTCACCGAGAGATTGGAGAATATCTCGAAATGTATTTCATAGGCAGTTCATCTAAGGAGCCCACCCTTCTGTCTGAAATGAATGGAAGCCATAATTATGGTGTAATTTACAGGTGACCGGATGTCAGTCACCGAGAGATTGGAGAATTACTCGACAAGCATTTCATAGGCAGCTCTTCTAAGGAGCACAGTCTTCTGTCTGAAATGAAAGGAAGCCATGATTACGGTGGAATAGGCGGGTGACAGGATGTCGGTCACCGAGAGATTGGGGAATATCTCGGCAAGTATTCCATAGGCTGTTCATCTAAGGAGCACATTATTCTGTCTGAAATGAAAGGAAGCCATAATTACGGTGTAATATCCAGGTGACAGGATGTCGGTCACCGAGAGATTGGAGAATATCCCGACATGTATTTCATAGGCAGTTCTTCGAAGGAGCACCGTCTTCTCTCTGATATGAAAGGAAGCCATAATTACGGTGTAATATCCAGGTGAGAGGATGTCCGTCACCGAGAGATTAGAGAATATCTCGACAAGTATTTCATAGGCTGCTCTTCCAAGGAGAACAGTCTTCTGTCTGAAATGAAAGGAAGCCATAATTACGGTGTAATATCCAGGTGACAGGATGTCGGTCACCGAGTTGATTGGAGAATATCTCGACCAGTATTTGATAGGCTGCTCTTCCAGGGAGAACAGTCTTCTGTCTGAACGAAACGAAGACATAATTACGGTGTAATATCCAGGTGACAGGACGTCTGTCACCGAGAGATTGGAGAATACCTCGACAAGTATTTCATAGGCAGCTATTCTAAGGAGCACCGTCTTCTGCCTGAAATGAAAGGAAGCAATAATTACGGTGTAATATTCGGGTGACAGGATGTCGGTCACCGAGAGATTGGGGATTATCTCGACTAGTAATTCATAGGCAGTTCTTCTAAGGGAAAATTTCTTCTTTCTGAAATTGAAGGAAGCCATAATTACGGTGTAATATCCAGGCGACAGGATGTCGGTCACCGAGATATTGGAGAATATCTCAACGAGTTTTTCAGAGGCAGTGCTTCTAAGGAGCACAGTCTTTTGACCGAAATTAAAGGAAGCCACAATTACGGTCTAATATCCAGGTTACAGGATGTCAGTCACCGAGAGATTGGCGAATACCTCGACAAGTATTTCATAGGCTGCTCTTCTAAGGAAGACAGTGTTCTGTCTGAAAATAAAGTACCCATAATTACGGTGTAATATCCAGGTGACAGGATGCCGGTCACCGAGAGATTGGAGAATATCTCGAGAAGTATTTCATAGGCAGCTCTTCTAAGTAGCACAGTTTTCTGCCTGAAATGAAAGGAAGCCATAATTACGGTGTAGTATCCAGATGAGAGGATGTCGGTCACCGAGAGATTGGAGAATATCTCGACAAGTATTTCATAGGCAGTTCTTCTAAGAAGCCCACCCTTCTGTCTGAAATGAATGGAAGCCATAATTACGGTGTAATTTCCAGGTGACAGGATGTCGGTCACCGAGAGAATGGAGAATATCTCGACAAGCATTTCATAGGCAGCTCTTCTAAGGAGCACAGTCTTCTGTCTGAAATGAAAGGAAGCCATGATTACCGTGTAATAAGCAGGTGACAGGATGCCGGTCACCGAGAGATTGGGGAATATCCCGGCAAGTATTCCATAGGCAGTTCATATAAGGAGCACAGTCTTCTGTCTGAAATGAAAGGAAGCCATAATTACGGTGTAATAAGCAGGAGACAGAATGTCGGTCACCGAGAGATTGGGGAATATCTCGGCAAGTATTCCATAGGCAGTTCATCTACGGAGCACAGTCTTCTGTCTGAAATGAAAGGAAGCCATAATTACGGTGTAATATCCAGGTGACAGGATGTTGGTCATCGAGAGATTGGAGAATACCTCGACAAGTATTTCATAGGCAGTTCTCCAAAGAGCCAACCCTTCTGTTTGAAATGAATGGAAGCCATAATTACGGTGTAATTTCCAGGTGACAGGATGTCGATCACCGAGAGATTGGAGAATATCTCGACAAGCATTTCATAGGCAGCTCTTCTAAGGAGCACAGTCTTCTGCTTGAAATGAAAGGAAGCCATAATTACGGTGTAATATCTACAGTAGTTTACAGGATGTCTGTCACCGAGAGATTGGAGAATATCTCGACAAATATCTCATAGGCAATTCTTCTAAGTAGCACCGTCTTCTGTCTGAAATGAAAGGAAGCCATAATTACGGTGTATTAAGCAGGTGACAGGATGTCGGTCACCGAGAGAATGGGGAATATCTCGGCAAGTATTCCATAGGCAGTTCATCTAAGGAGCACAGTCTTCTGTCTGAAATGAAAGGAAGCCATAATTACGGTGTAATATCCAGGTGACAGGATGTCGGTCACCGAGAGATTGGAGAATATCTCGACATGTATTTCATAGGCAGTTCTTCGAAGGAGCACCGTCTTCTCTCTGATATGAAAGGAAGCCATAATTACGGTGTAATATCCAGGTGAGAGGATGTCCGTCACCGAGAGATTAGAGAATATCTCGACAAGTATTTCATAGGCTGCTCTTCCAAGGAGAACAGTCTTCTCTCTGAAATGAAAGGAAGCCATAATTACGGTGTAATATCCAGGTGACAGGATGTCGGTCACCGAGTTGATTGGAGAATATCTCGACCAGTATTTCATATGCTGCTCTTCCAGGGAGAACAGTCTTCTGTCTGAACGAAACGAAGAAATAATTACGGTGTAATATCCAGGTGACAGGATGTCTGTCACCGAGAGATTGGAGAATACCTCGACAAGTATTTCATAGGCAGCTATTCTAAGGAAAACGGTCTTCTGCCTGAAATGAAAGGAAGCAATAATTACGGTGTAATATCCAGGTGACAGGATGCCGGTCACCGAGAGATTGGAGAATATCTCGACAAGTAATTCATAGGCATTTCTTCTAAGGAGTGCAGTCTTCTGTCTGAAATGAAAATAACCCATAATTACGGTGTAATATTCAAGTGACAGGATTTCGGTCACCGAGATATTAAAGAATATCTCGAAATGTATTTCATAAGCAACTCTTCTAAGGAGCACAGTCTTCTGTCCGAAATGTAAGGAAGCCATCATTATGGTGTAATATCCAGGTGACAGGAGGTCGGTAACCGAGAGATTGGGGAATATCACGGCAAGTATTCCATAGGCAGTTCATCTAAGGAGCAGAGTCTTCTGTCTGAAATGAAAGGAAGCCATAATTACGGTCTAATATCCAGGTTACAGGATGTCAGTCACCGAGAGATTGGAGAATATCTCGACAAGTATTTCATAGGCTGCTCTTCTAAGGAACACAGTCTTCTGTCTGAAATGAAAGTACCCATAATTACGGTGTAATATCCAGGTGACAGAATGTCGGTCACTGAGAGATTGGAGAATATCTCGACAAGTATTTCAGAGGCAGCTCTTCTAAAGAGCACAGTCTTCTGACTGAAATGAAAGGAAGCCATAATTACGGCGTAATAAGTAGGTGACAGGATGTCGGTCTCTGAGAGAATGGAGAATATCTCGACAAGCATTTCATAGGCAGCTGTTCTAATGAGCACAGTCTTCTGTCTGAAATGAAAGGAAGCCATGATTACCGTGTAATAAGCAGGTGACAGGATGACGGTCACCGAGACATTGGGGAATATCACGGCAAGTATTCCATAGGCAGTTCATCTAAGGAGCAGAGTCTTCTGTCTGAAATGAAAGGAAGCCATAATTACGGTGTAATAAGCAGGAGACAGAATGTCGGTCACCGAGAGATTGGGGAATATCTCGGCAAGTATTCCATAGGCAGTTCATCTACGGAGCACAATCTTCTGTCTGAAATGAAAGGAAGCCATAATTACGGTGTAATATCCAGGTGACAGGATGTTGGTCATCGAGAGATTGGAGAATACCTCGACAAGTATTTCAAAGGCAGTTCTTCTAAGGAGCCCACCCTTCTGTTTGAAATGAATGGAAGCCATAATTACGGTGTAATTTCCAGGTGACAGGATGTCGGTCACCGAGATATTGGAGAATATCTCGACAAGCATTTCATAGGCAGCTCTTCTAAGGAGCACAGTCTTCTGCTTGAAATGAAAGGAAGCCATAATTACGGTGTAATATCCACAGTAGTTTACAGGATGTCTGTCACCGAGAGATTGGAGAATATCTCGACAAATATCTCATAGGCAATTCTTCTAAGTAGCACCGTCTTCTGTCTGAAATGAAAGGAAGCCATAATTACGGTGTATTAAGCAGGTGACAGGATGTGGGTCACCGAGAGAATGGGGAATATCTCGGCAAGTATTCCATAGGCAGTTCATCTAAGGAGCACAGTCTTCTGTCTGAAATGAAAGGAAGCCACAATTACGGTGTAATATCCAGGTGACAGGATGTCGGTCACCGAGAGATTGGAGAATATCTCGACATGTATTTCATAGGCAGTTCTCCGAAGGAGCACCGTCTTCTCTCTGATATGAAAGGAAGCCATAATTTGGTGTAATATCCAGGTGAGAGGATGTCCGTCACCGAGAGATTAGAGAATATCTCGACAAGTATTTCATAGGCTGCTCTTCCAAGGAGAACAGTCTTCTGTCTGAAATGAAAGGAATCCATAATTACGGTGTAATATCCAGGTGACAGGATGTCGGTCACCGAGTTGATTGGAGAATATCTCGACAAGCATTTCATAGGCAGCTCTTCTAAGGAGCACATTCTTCTGCTTGAAATGAAAGGAAGCCATAATTACGGTGTAATATCCAGGTTACAGGATGTCTGTCACCGAGAGATTGGAGAATATCTCGACAAATATCTCATAGGCAATTCTTCTAAGTAGCACCGTCTTCTGTCTGAAATGATAGGAAGCAATAATTTTGGTTTAACATCCAGGTGACAAGATGTCAGTCACTGAGAGATTGGAGAATATCTCGACAAGCATTTCATAGGCAGTTCTTCTAAGGAGCACATTCTTCTTCTTGAAATGAAAGGAAGCCTTAATTACGGTGTAATATCCAATTGACCGGATGTCGGTCACCAAGAGATTGGAGAATATTTCAACGAGTATTTCAGAGGCAGTGCTTCTATGGAGCACAGAGTTTTGTCTGAAGTGAAAGGAACCCATAATTACGGTGTAATATCCAGGTGACAGGATGTCGGTCACCGAGAGATTAGAGAATATCTCGAAAAGTAATTCATAGGCAGTTCTTCTAAGGAATACAGTCTTCTGTCTGAACGAAAGGAAGACATAATTACGGTGTAATATCCAGGTGACAGGACGTCTGTCACCGAGAGATTGGAGAATATCTCGACAAGTATTTCATAGGCAGTTCTTCTAAGGAGCACAGTCTTCGGTGCGGAATGAAAGGAAGCCATAATTACGGTGTAATATGCAGGTGACAGGATGTCGGTCACTGAGATTTCAGAGAATATCACGACAAGTATTTCATAGGCAGCTTTTCTAAGGAGCACAATTTCTGCCTGAAATGAAAGGAAGCCATAATTACGGTGTAATATCCAGGTGACAGGATGTCGGTCATCGAGAGATTGGAGAATATCTCGACAAGTATTTCATAAGCAGCTCTTCAAAGGAGCACAATCTTCGGTGCGGAATGAAAGGAAGCCATAATTACGGTGTAATATGCAGGTGACAGGATGTCGGTCACTGAGATTTCAGAGAATATCACGACAAGTATTTCATAGGCAGCTCTTCTAAGGAGCACAATTTCTGCCTGAAATGAAAGGAAGCCATAATTACGGTGTAATATCCAGGTGACAGGATGTCGGTCACCGAGAGATTGAAGAATATCTCGACAAGTATATCACAGGCTGTTGTTCTAAGGAGCACAGTCATTTGTCTGAAATGAAAGGCGGCCATAATTACTGTGTAATATCCAGGTGATAGGATGTCGGTCACCGAGAGTTTGGAGATTATCTCGACAAGTATTTCATAGGCAGTTCTTCTAAGGAGCACAGTCTTCTGCTTGAAATGAAAGGAAGCCATAATTACGGTGTAATAACCAGGTGTCAGGATGTAGGTCACCGAGAGATTGGAGAATACCTCGACAAGTAATTCATAGGCAGTTCTTCTAAGGAGCACAGTCTTCTGTCTGAACGAAAGGAAGACATAATTACGGTGTAATATCCATGTGACAGGACGTCTGTCACCGAGAGATTGGAGAATATCTCGACAAATATTTCATAGGCAATTCTTCTAAGTAGAACCGTCTTCTGTCTGAAATGATAGGAAGCACTAATTTTGGTGTAACATCCAGGTGACAAGATGTCAGTCACTGAGAGATTGGAGAATATCTCGACAAGCATTTCATAGGCAGTTCTTCTAAGGAGCACATTCTTCTTCTTGAAATGAAAGGAAGCCTTAATTATGGTGTAATATCCAGGTGACCAGATGTCGGTCACCGAGAGATTGGAGAATATCTCGAAATGTATTTCATAGGCAGTTCTTCTAAGAAGCCCACCCTTCTGTCTGAAATGAATGGAAGCCATAATTATGGTGTAATTTCCAGGTGACAGTATGTCGGTCACCGAGAGATTGGAGAATATCTCGACAAGCATTTCATAGGCAGCTCTACTAAAGAGCACAGTCTTCTGTCTGAATTGAAAGGAAGCCATGATTACGGTGTAATAAGCAGGTGACAGGATGTCGTTCACTGAGAGATTGGGGAATATCTCGGCAAGTATTCCATAGGCAGTTCATCTAAGGAGCACAGTCTTCTGTCTGAAATGAAAGGAAGCCATAATTACGGTGTATTAAGCATGTGACAGGATGTCGGTCACCGAGAGATTGGGGAATGTCTCGGCAAGTATTCCATAGGCAGTTCATCTAAGGAGCACCTTCTTCTGTCTGAAATGAAAGGAAGCCATAATTACGGTGTAATATCCAGGTGACAGGATGTCGGTCACCGAGAGATTGGAGAATATCTCGACATGTATTTCATAGGCAGTTCTTCTAAGGAGCATCGTCTTCTCTCTGAAATTAAAGGAAGCCATAATTACGGTGAAATATTCAGGTGACAGGAAGTCCGTCACCGAGAGATTAGAGAATATCTCGAAAAGTATTTCATAGACTGCTCTTCCAAGGAGAACAGTCTTCTGTCTGAAATGAAAGGAAGCCATAATTACGGTGTAATATCCAGGTGACAGGATGTCGGTCACCGAGTTGATTGGAGAATATCTCGACCAGTATTTCATAGGCTGCTCTTCCAAGGAGAACAGTCTTCTGTCTGAACGAAGCGAAGACATAATTACGGTGTAATATCCAGGTGACAGGATGTCGGTCACTGAGAGATTGGGGAATATCTCGGCAAGTATTCCATAGGCAGTTCATCTAAGGAGCACAGTCTTCTGTCTGAAATGAAAGGAAGCCATAATTACGGTGTATTAAGCAGGTGACAGGATGTCGGTCACTGAGAGATTGGAGAATATCTCAACAAGTATTTCAGAGGTTGTTCTTCTAAGAAGCACAGTCTTCTCTCAGAAATGAAAGGAAGCCAGAATGTCGGTGTAATATCCAAGTGACAGGATGTCGGTCACCGAGAGATTGGAGAATATCTCGACAAGTAATTCATAGGCAGTTCTTCTAAGGAGCACAGTCTTCTGTCTTAACGAAAGGAAGTCATAATTACGGTGTAATATCCAGGTGACAGGATGTCGGTCACCGAGAGATTGGAGAATATCTCGACAAGTATTCCATAGGCAGCTCTTCTAAAGAGCACAGTTTTCTGCCTGAAATGAATGGAATTCATAATTACGGTGTAATATCCATGTGACAGGATGTCATTCACCGAGAGATTGGAGAATGTCTCGACAAGTATTTCAGAGGCAGTTGTTCTAAGGAGCACAGTCTATTTTCTGAAATGAAAGAAAAGCATAATAACGGCGTAATATCCAGGTGACAGGATGTCAGTCACCGTGAGATTGGAGAATATCTCGACAAGTATTTCATAGGCAGCTCTTCTAAGGAGCACAGTCTTCTGTGTGAAATGAAAGGATGCCATAATTACGGTGTAATATCCAGGTGACGGGATGTCGGTCACCGGGTGATTGGAGAATATCTCGACATGTATATCATAGGCAGTTCTTCTAAGGAGCATCGTCTTCTCTCTGAAATTAAAGGAAGCCATAATTACGGTGAAATATTCAGGTGACAGGATGTCAGTCACCGTGAGATTGGAGAATATCTAGACAAGTGTTTCATAGGCAGCTCTTCTAAGGGGGACAGTCTTCTGAGTGAAATGAAAGGAAGCCATAATTACGGTGTAATATCCAGGTGACAGGATGCCGGTCACCGAGAGATTGGAGAATATCTCGACAAGTATTTCATAGGCACCTCTTCTAAGTAGCAGAGTTTTCTGCCTGAAATGAAGGGAAGCCATAATTACGGTGTAGTATCCAGATGAGAGGATGTCGGTCATCGAGAGGATTGGAGAATATGACGACAAGTAATTCATAGGCAGCTCTTCCAAGGAAAACAGTCTTCTGTCTGAAATGAAAGGAAACCATAATTACGGTGTAAAATCCAGGCGACAGGATGACGGTCACCGAGAGAATGGAGAATATCTCAACGAGTATTTCAGAGGCAGTGCTTCTATGGAGCACAGAGTTTTGTCTGAAATGAAAGGAACCCATAATTACGGTGTAATATCCAGGTGACAGGATGTCGGTCACCGAGAGATTGGAGAATATCTCGAAATGTATTTCATAGGCAGTTCTTCTAACAAGCCCACCCTTCTGTCTGAAATGAATGGAAGCCATAATTATGGTGTAATTTCCAGGTGACAGTATGTCGGTCACCGAGAGATTGGAGAATATCTCGACAAGCATTTCATAGGCAGCTCTACTAAAGAGCACAGTCTTCTGTCTGAAATGAAAGGAAGCCATGATTACGGTGTAATAAGCAGGTGACAGGATGTCGGTCACTGAGAGATTGGGGAATATCTCGGCAAGTATTCCATAGGCAGTTCATCTAAGGAGCACAGTCTTCTGTCTGAAATGAAAGGAAGCCATAATTACGGTGTATTAAGCAGGTGACAGGATGTCGGTCACCGAGAGATTGGGGAATATCTCGGCAAGTATTCCATAGGCAGTTCATCTACGGAGCACAGTCTTCTGTCTGAAATGAAAGGAAGCCATAATTACGGTGTAATATCAAGGTGACAGGATGTCGGTCACCGAGAGATTGGAGAATATCTCGACATGTATATCATAGGCAGTTCTTCTAAGGAGCATCGCCTTCTCTCTGAAATTAAAGGAAGCCATAATTACGGTGAAATATTCAGGTGACAGGAAGTCCGTCACCGAGAGATTAGAGAATATCTCGACAAATAGTTCATAGGCTGCTCTTCCAAGGAGAACAGTCTTCTGTCTGAAATGAAAGGAAGCCATAATTACGGTGTAATATCCAGGTGACAGGATGTCGGTCACCGAGTTGATTGGAGAATATCTCGACCAGTTTTTCATAGTCTGCTCTTCCAAGGAGAACAGTCTTCTGTCTGAACGAAGCGAAGACATAATTACGGTGTAATATCCAGGTGACAGGACGTCTGACACCGAGAGATTGGAGAATATCTCGACAAGTATTTCATAGGCAGCTATTCTAAGGAGCACCGTCTTCTGCCTGAAATGAAAGGAAGCCATAATTACGGTGTAATATTCAAGTGACAGGATGTCGGTCACCGAGATATTGGGGAATATCTCGGCAACTATTCCATAGGCAGTTCAACTAAGGAGCACAGTCTTCTGTCTGAAATGAAAGGAAGCCGTAATTACGGTGTATTAAGCAGGTGACAGGATTTCGGTCACTGAGAGATTGGAGAATATCTCAACAAGTATTTCAGAGGTTGTTCTTCTAAGAAGCACAGTCTTCTCTCAGAAATGAAAGGAAGCCAAAATTTCGGTGTAATATCCAGGTAACAGGATGTCGGTCACCGAGAGATTGGAGAATATCTCGACAAGTATTTCATAGGCAGTTCTTCTAAGAAGCACAGTCTTTTTTCTGAAATGAAAGAAAACCATAATAACGGCGTAAAATCCAGGTGACAGGATGTCAGTCACTGTGAGATTGGAGAATATCTCGACAAGTATTTCATAGGCAGCTCTTCTAAGGAGCACAGTCTTCTGTGTGAAATGAAAGGAAGCCATAATTACGGTGTAATATCCAGGTGACAGGATGTCGGTCACTGAGAGATTGGAGAATATCTAGACAAGTATTTCATAGGCAGCTCTTCTAAGGGGGACAGTCTTCTGAGTGAAATGAAGGGGAGCCATAATTACGGTGTAATATCCAGGTGACAGGATCCGGTCACCGAGAGATTGGAGAATATCTCGACAAGTATTTCATAGGCAGCTCTTCTAAGTTGCACACTTTTCTGCCTGAAATGAAAGGAAGCCATAATTACGGTGTAGTATCCAGATGAGGGGATGACGGTCATCGAGATGATTGGAGAATATGACGACAAGTCATTCATAGGCAGCTCTTCCAAGGAAAACAGTCATCTGTCTGAAATGAAAGGAAACCATAATTACGGTGTAAAATCCAGGCGACAGGATGTCGGTCACCGAGAGATTGGAGAATATCTCGACAAGTATTTCATAGGCAGTTCTTCTAAGAAGCCCACCCTTCTATCTGAAATGAATGGAAGCCATAATTACGGTGTAATTTCCAGGTGACAGGATGTCGGTCACCGAGAGAATGGAGAATATCTCGACAAGCATTGCATAGGCAGCTCTTCTAAGGAGCACAGTCTTCTGTCTGAAATGAAAGGAAGCCATGATTACGGTGTAATAAGCAGGTGACAGGATGCCGGTCACCGAGAGATTGGGGAATATCTCGGCAAGTATTGCATAGGCAGTTCATCTACGGAGCACAGTCTTCTGTCTGAAATGAAAGGAAGCCATAATTACTGTGTAATATCCAGGTGACAGGATGTTGGTCATCGAGAGATTGGAGAATACCTCGACAAGTATTTCATAGGCAGTTCTTCTAAGGAGCCCACCCTTCTGTTTGAAATGAATGGAAGCCATAATTACGGTGTAATTTCCAGGTGACAGGATGTCGGTCACCGAGAGATTGGAGAATATCTCGACAAGCATTTCATAGGCAGCTCTGCTAAGGAGCACAGTCTTCTGCTTGAAATGAAAGGAAGCCATAATTACGGTGTAATATCTACAGTAGTTTACAGGATGTCTATCACCGAGAGATTGGAGAATATCTCGACAAATATCTCATAGGCAATTCTTCTAAGTAGCACCGTATGCTGTCTGAAATGGTAGGAAGCCATAATTTCGGTGTACCATCCAGGTGACAGGATGTCGGTCACCGAGAGATTGGAGAATATCTCGACAAGCATTTCATAGGCAGCTCTTCTAAGGCGAACAATCTTCTGATTGAAATGAAAGGAAGCCATAATTACTGTGTAATATCCAGGTTACAGGATGTCGGTCACCGAGAGGTTGGAGAATATCTCAACGAGTATTTCAGAAGCAGTGCTTCTATGGAGCACAGTCTTTTGTCTGAAATGAAAGGAACCCATAATTACGGTGTAATATCCAGGTGACAGGATGTCGGTCACCGAGAGATTGGAGAATATCTCAACGAGTATTTCAGAGGCAGTGCTTCTATGGAGCACAGTCTTTTGTCTGAAATGAGAGGAACCCATAATTTCGGTGTAATATCCAGGTGACAGGATGTCGGTCACCGAGAGATTAGAGAATATCTCGACAAGTAATTCATAGGCAGTACTTCTAAGGAGCACAGTCTTCTGTCTGAACGAAAGGAAGACATAATTACGGTGTAATATCCAGGTGACAGGACGTCTGTCACCGAGAGATTGGAGAATATCTCGACAAGTATTTCATAGGCTGCTCTTCTAAGGAGCACAGTCTTCGGTGCGGAATGAAAGGAAGCCATAATTACGGTGCAATATGCAGGTGACAGGATGTCGGTCACTGAGATTTCAGAGAATATAACAAGTATTTCATAGGCAGCTCTTCTAAGGAGCACAATTTCTGCCTGAAATGAAAGGAAGCCATAATTACGGTGTAATATCCAGGTGACAGGATGTCGGTCATCGAGAGATTGGAGAATATCACGACAAAATACTTCATAGGCAGCTCTTCCAAGGAAAACAGTCTTCTGTCTGAAATGAAAAGAAACCATATTACGGTGTAAAAGGCAGGTGACAGGATGTCGGTCACCGAGAGATTGAAGAATATCTCGACAAGTATATCACAGGCTGTTCTTCTAAGGAGCACAGTCTTTTGTCTGAAATGAATTGTTGTTTGAGTCTTCAGTCTTTTGACTGGTTTGATGCAGCTCTCCATGCCTCCCTGTCCTGAGCTAATCGTTTCATCTCTACATAGCTCCGACACCCTACATCGGAGGCAATCTGTTTAACATATTCTAACCTTGGTCTACCCCTACAGTTTTTGTCCTCGACCCTTCCTTCCATAACTAAGCTTGCTATTCCTGGGTGTCTTAGTATGTGTCCTACCAACCTATCTCTTCTCTTCATTAGCAGTCGCCAGAAACATCTCTCCTCTCCCACTCGTCTTAATACCTCTTTGTTTGTAACCCTATCTACCCATCTGATCTTCATCATTCTCCTGTAACACCACATTTCAAATGCTTCAATTCTCCTCTTTTCTGCTGCACCAATAGTCCAAGTTTCATTTCCATAGAGCGCCACGCTCCAGACAAAGGCTTTCAAAAATGACTTCCTAATACCTAAATCTATATTCGATGTCAGCAGATTCCTTTTTTGTAGAAATGCTTTCTTTGCCTGAGCCAACCTACTTTTAATATCCTCTTTGCTTCGTCCATCACTGGTTATTCTGCTTCCTAATTAACAGAAGTATCCTACTTCCTTCAGCTTTTCACCTGCCAATTTGATCTCCATAGAGGTTTCTGATTTATTTCGGCTGCATTCCAGTATTTTTGTTTACATTTATTAATTTTCATCATGAATTCTTTCTGTAAGACGGAGTCCATACCATTCAAAAACTCATTCAAATCTTCAGGCTTGTCGGCCAAGATGACTATGTCATCAGCAAATCTCAGAGTTGAAATGAAAGGCGGCCATAATTACTGTGTAATATCCAGGTGACAGGATGTCGGTCACCGAGAGTTTGGAGAATATCTCGACAAGTATTTCATAGGCAGTTCTTCTAAGCAGCACAGTCTTCTGCTTGAAATGAAAGGAAGCCATAATTACGGTGTAATAACCTGGTGACAGGATGTAGTTCACCGAGAGATTGGAGAATATCTCGACAAGTATTTCATAGGCAGTTCTTCTAAGGAGCACAGTCTTCTGTCTGAACGAAAGGAAGACATAATTACGGTGTAATATCCAGGTGGCAGGACGTCTGTCACCGAGAGATTGGAGAATATCTCGACAAATATTTCATAGGCAATTCTTCTAAGTAGCACCGTCTTCTGTCTGAAATGATAGGAAGCACTAATTATGGTGTAACATCCAGGTGACAAGATGTCAGTCACTGAGAGATTGGAGAATATCTCGACAAGCATTTCATAGGCAGTTCTTCTAAGGAGCACATTTTTCTGCTTGAAATGAAAGGAAGCCTTAATTACGGTGTAATATCCAGGTGACCGGATGTCGGTCACCGAGAGATTGGGGATTATCTCGACTAGTAATTCATAGGCATTTCATCTAAGGAGTTCAGTCTACTGTCTGAAATGAAAATAACCCATAATTACGGTGTAATATCCAGGTGACAGGATTTCGGTCACCGAGAGATTGGAGAATATCTCGAAATGTATTTCATAGGCTGCTCTTCCAAGGAGAACAGTCTTCTGTCTGAAATGAAAGGAAGCCATAATTACGGTGTAATATCCAGGGGACAGGATGTCGGTCACCGAGTTGATTGGAGAATATCTCGATCAGTATTTCATAGGCTGCTCTTCCAAGGAGAACAGTCTTCTGTCTGAACGAAAGGATGACATAATTACGGTGTAATATCCAGGTGACAGGACGTCTGTCACCGAGAGATTGGAGAATATCTCGACAAGTATTTCATAGGCAGCTATTCTAAGGAGCACCGTCTTCTGCCTGAAATGAAAGGAAGCCATAATTACGGTGTAATATTCAAGTGACAGGATGTCGGTCACCGAGAGATTGGGGATTATCTCGACTAGTAATTCATAGGCAGTTCTTCTAGGGGACAATTTCTTCTTTCTGATATTAAAGGAAGCCATAATTACGGTGTAATATCCAGGAGACAGGATGCCGGTCACCGAGAGATTGGAGAATATCTCGACTAGTAATTCATAGGCATTTCATCTAAGGAGTTCAGTCTACTGTCTGAAATGAAAATAACCCATAATTACGGTGTAATATCCAGGTGACAGGATTTCGGTCACCGAGAGATTGGAGAATATCTCGAAATGTATTTCATAAGCAGCTCTTCTAAGGAGCACAGTCTTCTGTCCGAAATGTAAGGAAGCCATAATTATGGTGTATTATCCAGGTGACAGGATGTCGGTCACCGAGATATTGGAGAATATCTCAACTGGTATCTCATAGGCAGCTCTTCTATGGAGCACAGTTTTCTGCCTGAATTGAAAGGAAGCCATAATTACGGTGTATTATACAGGTGACAGGTTGTCGGTCACCGAGAGATTGGAGAATATCTCAACGAGTATTTCAGAGGCAGTGCTTCTAAGGAGCACAGTCTTTTGTCCGAAATGAAAGGAAGCCATAATTACGGTCTAATATCCAGGTTACAGGATGTCAGTCACCGAGAGATTGGAGAATATCTCGACAAGTATTTCATAGGCTGCTCTCCTAAGGAACACAGTCTTCTGTCTGAAATGAAAGTAACCCATAATTACGGTGTAATATCCAGGTGACAGGATGTCGGTCACTGAGAGATTGGAGAATATCTCGACAAGTATTTCATAGGTAGCTCTTCTAAGGAGCACAGTCTTCTGTATGAAATGAAAGGAAGCCATAATTACGGTGTAATTTCCAGGTGACAGGATGTCGGTCACTGAGAGATTGGAGAATATCTCGACAAGTATTTCATAGGCAGCTCTTCTATGTAGCACAGTTTTCTGCCTGAAATGAAAGGAAGCCATAATTACGGTGTAGTATCCAGATGAGTGGATGTCGGTCATCGAGAGGATTGGAGAATATGACGACAAGTAATTCATAGGCAGCTCTTCCAAGGAAAACAGTCTTCTGTCTGAAATGAAAGGAAACCATAATTACGGTGTAAAGTACAGGCGACAGGATGTCAGTCACCGAGAGATTGGAGAATATCTCGACAAGTATTTAATAGGCAGTTCTTCTAAGAAGCCCACCCATCTGTCTGAAATGAATGGAAGCCATAATTACGGTGTAATTTCCAGGTGACAGGATGTCGGTCACCGAGAGAATGGTGAATATCTCGACAAGCATTTCTTAGGCAGCTCTTCTAAGGGTCACAGTCTTCTGTCTGAAATGAAAGGAAGCCATGATTACGGTGTAATAAGCAGGTGACAGGATGTCGGTCACCGAGAGATTGGGGAATATCTCGGCAAGTATTCCATAGGCAGTTCATCTAAGGAACACAGTCTTCTGTCTGAAATGAAAGGAAGCCATAATTACGGTGTAATAAGCAGGAGACAGAATGTCGTTCACCGAGAGATTGGGGAATATCTCGGCAAGTATTCCATATTCAGTTCATCTACGGAGCACAGTCTTCTGTCTGAAATGAAAGGAAGCCATAATTACGGTGTAATATCCAGGTGACAGGATGTTGGTCATCGAGAGATTGGAGAATACCTCGACAAGTATTTAATAGGCAGTTCTTCTAAGGAGCCCACCCTTCTGTTTGAAATGAATGGAAGCCATAATTACGGTGTAATTTCCAGGTGACAGAATGTCGGTCACCGAGAGATTGGAGAATATCTCGACAAGCATTTCATAGGCAGCTCTTCTAAGGAGCACAGTCTTCTGCTTGAAATGAAAGGAAGCCATAATTACGGTGTAATATCTACAGTAGTTTACAGGATGTCTGTCACCGAGAGATTGGAGAATATCTCGACAAATATCTCATAGGCAATTCTTCTAAGTAGCACCGTCTTCTGTCTGAAATGGTAGGAAGCCATAATTTCGATGTACCATCCAGGTGACAGGATGTCGGTCACCGAGAGATTGGAGAATATCTCAACGAGTATTTCAGAGGCAGTGCTTCTATGGAGCACAGTCTTTTGTCTGAAATGAAAGGAACCCATAATTTCGGTGTAATATCCAGGTGACAGGATGTCGGTCACCGAGAGATTAGAGAATATCTCGACAAGTAATTCATAGGCAGTACTTCTAAGGAGCACAGTCTTCTGTCTGAACGAAAGGAAGACATAATTACGGTGTAATATCCAGGTGACAGGACGTCTGTCACCGAGATATTGGAGAATATCTCGACAAGTATTTCATAGGCAGCTCTTCTAAAGAGCACAGTCTTCGGTGCGGAATGAAAGGAAGCCATAATTACGGTGTAATATGCAGGTGACAGGATGTCGGTCACTGAGATTTCAGAGAATATCACGACAAGTATTTCATAGGCAGCTCTTCTAAGGAGCACAATTTCTGCCTGAAATGAAAGGAAGCCATAATTACGGTGTAATATCCAGGTGATAGGATGTCGGTCATCGAGAGATTTGAGAATATCACGACAAGTACTTCATAGGCTGCTCATCCAAGGAAAACAGTCTTCTGTCTGAAATGAAAGGAAACCATATTACGGTGTAAAAGCCAGGTGACAGGATGTCGGTCACCGAGAGATTGAAGAATATCTCGACAAATATATCACAGGCTGTTCTTCTAAGGAGCACAGTCTTTTGTCTGAAATGAAAGGCGGCCATAATTACTGTGTAATATCCAGGTGACAGGATGTCGGTCACCGAGAGTTTGGAGAATATCTCGACAAGTATTTCATAGGCAGTTTTTCTAAGGAGCACAGTCTTCTGCTTGAAATGAAAGGAAGCCATAATTACGGTGTAATAACCAGGTGACAGGATGTAGTTCACCGAGAGATTGGAGAATATCTCGACAAGTATTTCATAGGCAGTTCTTCTAAGGAGCACAGTCTTCTGTCTGAAAGAAAGGAAGACATAATTACGGTGTAATATCCAGGTGACAGGACGTCTGTCACCGAGAGATTGGAGAATATCTCGACAAATATTTCATAGGCAATTCTTCTAAGTAGCACCGTCTTCTGTCTGAAATGATAGGAAGCACTAATTTTGGTGTAACATCCAGGTGACAAGATGTCAGTCACTGAGAGATTGGAGAATATCTCGACAAGCATTTCATAGGCAGTACTTCTAAGGAGCACATTCTTCTGCTTGAAATGAAAGGAAGCCTTAATTACGGTGTAATATCCAGGTGACCGGATGTCGGTCACCGAGAGATTGGAGAATATCTCAACGAGTATTTCAGAGGCAGTGCTTCTATGGAGCACAGAGTTTTGTCTGAAATGAAAGGAACCCATAATTCCGGTGTAATATCCAGGTGACAGGATGTCGGTCACCGAGAGATTGGAGAATATCTCGAAATGTATTTCATAGGCAGTTCTTCTAAGAAGCCCACCCTTCTGTCTGAAATGAATGGAAGCCATAATTATGGTGTAATTTCCAGGTGACAGTATGTCGGTCACCGAGAGATTTTAGAATATCTCGACAAGCATTTCATAGGCAGCTCTACTAAAGAGCACAGTCTTCTGTCTGAAATGAAAGGAAGCCATGATTACGGTGTAATAAGCAGGTGTCAGGATGTCGGTCACCGAGAGATTGCGGAATATCTCGGCAAGTATTCCATAGGCAGTTCATCTAAGGAGCACAGTCTTCTGTCTGAAATGAAAAGAAGCCATAATTACGGTGTAATATCCAGGTGACAGGATGTCGGTCACCGAGAGATTGGAGAATATCTCGACATGTATTTCATAGGCAGTTCCTCTAAGGAGCATCGTCTTCTCTCTGAAATTAAAGGAAGCCATAATTACGGTGTAATATCCAGGTGACAGGATGTCGGTCACTGAGAGATTGGAGAATATCTCGACATGTATTTCATAGGTAGCTCTTCTAAGGAGCACAGTATTCTGTATGAAATGAAAGGAAGCCATAATTACGGTGTAATTTCCAGGTGACAGGATGTCGGTCACCGAGAGATTGGAGAATATCTCGACAAGTATTTCAGAGGCAGCTCTTCTAAGGAGCACAGTCTTCTGACTGAAATGAAAGGAAGCCATAATTACGGTCTAATATCCAGGTTACAGGATGTCAGTCACCGAGAGATTGGAGAATATCTCGACAAGTATTTCATAGGCTGCTCTTCTAAGGAGCACAGTCTTCTGACTGAAATGAAAGTAACCCATAATTACGGTGTAATATCCAGGTGACAGGATTTCGGTCACTGAGAGATTGGAGAATATCTCGACAAGTATTTCATAGGTAGCTCTTCTAAGGAGCACAGTATTCTGTATGAAATGAAAGGAAGCCATAATTACGGTGTAATTTCCAGGTGACAGGATGTCGGTCACTGAGAGATTGGAGAATATCTCGACAAGTATTTCAGAGGCAGCTATTCTAAGGAGCACAGTCTTCTGACTGAAATGAAAGGAAGCCATAATTACGGCGTAATAACAACGTGACAGGATGTCTATCACTGAGAGATTGGAGAATATCTCAACAAGTATTTCATAGGTTGTTCTTCTAAGAAGCACAGTCTTCTTTCAGAAATGAAAGGAATCCAAAATTTCGGTGTAATATCCAGGTGACAGGATGTCGGTCACCGAGAGATTGGAGAATATCTCGACAAGTATTTCATAGGCAGCTGTTCTAAGGAGCACAGTCTTCTGTCTGAAATGAAAGAAAGCCATAATTACGGTGTAATATCCAGGTGACAGGATGTCGGTCACCGAGAGATTGGAGAATATCTCGACAAGTATTCCATAGGCAGCTCTTCTAAAGAGCACAGTTTTCTGCCTGAAATGAAAGGAATTCATAATTACGGTGTAATATCCATTTGACAGGATGTCATTCACCGAGATATTGGAGAATGTCTCGACAAGTATTTCAGAGGCAGTTCTTCTAAGGAGCACAGTCTTTTTTCTGAAATGAAAGGAAACCATAATAACGGTGTAATATCCAGGTGACAGGATGTCGGTCACCGAGAGATTGGGGAATATCTCGGCAAGTATTCCATATGCAGTTCATCTAAGGAGCACCGTCTTCTGTCTGAAATGAAAGGAAGCCATAATTACGGAGTAATATCCAGGTAACAGGATGTCGGTCACCGAGAGATTGGAGAATATCTCGACATGTATTTCATAGGCAGTTCTTCTAAGGAGCATCCTCTTCTCTCTGAAATTAAAGGAAGCCATAATTACGGTGAAATATTCAGGTGACAGGATGTCCGTCACCGAGAGATTAGAGAATATCTCGACAAGTATTTCATAGGCTGCTCTTCCAAGGAGAACAGTCTTCTGTCTGAAATGAAAGGAAGCCATAATTACGGTGTAATATCCAGGTGACAGGATGTCGGTCACCGAGAGATTGGGGATTATCTCGACTAGTAATTCATAGGCAGTTCTTCTAAGGGACAATTTCTTCTTTCTGAAATTAAAGGAAGCCATAATTACGGTGTAATATCCAGGTGACAGGATGCCGGTCACCGAGAGATTGGAGAATATCTCGACTAGTAATTCATATGCATTTCTTCTAAGGAGTTCAGTTTTCTGTCTGAAATGAAAATAACCCATAATTACGGTGTAATATCCAGGTGACAGGATTTCGGTCACCGAGAGATTGGAGAATATCTCGAAATGTATTTCATAAGCAGCTCTTCTAAGGAGCACAGTCTTCTGTCCGAAATATAAGGAAGCCATAATTATGGTGTATTATCCAGGTGACAGGATGTCGGTCACCGAGAGATTGGAGAATATCTCGGCAAGTATTCCATAGGCAGCTCTTCCAAGGAGAACAGTCTTCTGTCTGAACGAAGCGAAGACATAATTACGGTGTAATATCCAGGTGACAGGATGTCGGTCACTGAGAGATTGGGGAATATCTCGGCAAGTATTCCATAGGCAGTTCATCTAAGGAGCACAGTCTTCTGTCTGAAATGAAAGGAGGCCGTAATTACGGTGTATTAAGCAGGTGACAGGATTTCGGTCACTGAGAGATTGGAGAATATCTCAACAAGTATTTCAGAGGTTGTTCTTCTAAGAAGCACAGTCTTCTCTCAGAAATGAAAGGAAGCCAAAATTTCGGTGTAATATCCAGGTAACAGGATGTCGGTCACCTAGAGATTGGAGAATATCTCGACAAGTAATTCATAGGCAGTTCTTCTAAGGAGCACAGTCTTTTGTCTTAACGAAAGGAAGTCATAATTACGGTGTAATATCCAGGAGACAGGACGTCTGTAACCGAGAGATTGGAGAATATCTCGACAAGTATTTCATAGGCAGTTCTTCTAAAAAGCACAGTCTTTTTTCTGAAATGAAAGAAAACCATAATAACGGCGTAATATCCAGGTGACAGGATGTCAGTCACTGTGAGATTGGAGAATATCTCGACAAGTATTTCATAGGCAGCTCTTCTAAGGAGCACAGTCTTCTGTGTGAAATGAAAGGAAGCCATAATTACGGTGTAATATCCAGGTGACAGGATGTCGGTCACTGAGAGATTGGAGAATATCTAGACAAGTATTTCATAGGCAGCTCTTCTAAGGGGGACAGTCTTCTGAGTGAAATGAAGGGAAGCCATAATTACGGTGTAATATCCAGGTGACAGGATGCCGGTCACCGAGAGATTGGAGAATATCTCGACAAGTATTTCATAGGCAGCTCTTCTAAGTAGCACAGTTTTCTGCCTGAAATGAAAGGAAGCCATAATTACGGTGTAGTATCCAGATGAGGGGATGTCGGTCATCGAGAGGATTGGAGAATATGACGACAAGTAATTCATAGGCAGCTCTTCCAAGGAAAACAGTCTTCTGTCTGAAATGAAAGGAAACCATAATTACGGTGTAAAATCCAGGCGACAGGATGTCGGTCACCGAGAGATTGGAGAATATCTGGACAAGTATTTCATAGGCAGTTCTTCTAAGAAGCCCATCCTTCTGTCTGAAATGAATGGAAGCCATAATTACGGTGTAATTTCCAGGTGACAGGATGTCGGTCACCGAGAGAATGGAGAATATCTCGACAAGCATTTCATAGGCAGCTCTTCTAGGGAGCACAGTCTTCTGTCCGAAATGAAAGGAAGCCATGATTACGGTGTAATAAGCAGGTGACAGGATGCCGGTCACCGAGAGATTGGGGAATATCTCGGCAAGTATTCCATAGGCAGTTCATCTAAGGAGCACAGTCTTCTGTCTGAAATGAAAGGAAGCCATAATTACGGTGTAATAAGCAGGAGACAGAATGTCGGTCACCGAGAGATTGGGGAATATCTCGGCAAGTATTCCATAGGCAGTTCATCTACGGAACACAGTCTTCTGTCTGAAATGAAAGGAAGCCATAATTACGGTGTAATTTCCAGGTGACAGGATGTCGGTCACCGAGAGATTGGAGAATATCTCGACAAGCATTTCATAGGCAGCTCTTCTAAGGAGCACAGTCTTCTGCTTGAAATGAAAGGAAGCCATAATTACGGTGTAATATCCAGGTTACAGGATGTCGGTCACCGAGAGGTTGGAGAATATCTCAACGAGTATTTCAGAAGCAGTGCTTCTATGGAGCACAGTCTTTTGTCTGAAATGAAAGGAACCCATAATTACGGTGTAATATCCAGGTGACAGGATGTCGGTCACCGAGAGATTAAAGAATATCTCAACGAGTAATTCAGAGGCAGTGCTTCTATGGAGCACAGTCTTTTGTCTGAAATGAAAGGAACCCATAATTTCGGTGTAATATCCAGGTGACAGGATGTCGGTCACCGAGAGATTAGAGAATATCTCGACAAGTAGTTCATAGGCAGTACTTCTAAGGAGCACAGTTTTCTGTCTGAACGAAAGGAAGACATAATTACGGTGTAATATCCAGGTGACAGGACGTCTGTCACCGAGAGATTGGAGAATATCTCGACAAGTATTTCATAGGCAGCTCTTCTAAGGAGCACAGTCTTCGGTGCGGAATGAAAGGAAGCCATAATTACGGTGTAATATGCAGGTGACAGGATGTCGGTCATCGAGAGATTGGAGAATATCACGACAAGTACTTCATAGGCAGCTCTTCCAAGGAAAACAGTCTTCTGTCTGAAATGAAAGGAAACCATATTACGGTGTAAAAGCCAGGTGACAGGATGTCGGTCACCGAGAGATTGAAGAATATCTCGACAAGTATATCACAGGCTGTTCTTCTAAGGAGCACAGTCTTTTGTCTGAAATGAAAGGCGGCCATAATTACTGTGTAATATCCAGGTGACAGGATGTCGGTCACCGAGAGTTTGGAGAATATCTCGACAAGTATTTCATAGGCAGCTCTTCTAAGGAGCACAGTCTTCGGTGCGGAATGAAAGGAAGCCATAATTACGGTGTAATATGCAGGTGACAGGATGTCGGTCACTGAGATTTCAGAGAATATCACAAGTATTTCATAGGCAGCTCTAGTAAGGAGCACAATTTCTGCCTGAAATTAAAGGAAGCCATAATTACCTTGTAATATCCAGGTGACAGGATGTCGGTCATCGAGAGATTGGAGAATATCACGACAAGTACTTCATAGGCAGCTCTTCCAAGGAAAACAGTCTTCTGTCTGAAATGAAAGGAAACCATATTACGGTGTAAAAGCCAGGTGACAGGATGTAGTTCACCGAGAGATTGGAGAATATCTCGACAAGTATTTCATAGGCAGTTCTTCTAAGGAGCACAGTCTTCTGTCCGAACGAAAGGAAGACATAATTACGGTGTAATATCCAGGTGACAGGATGTCTGTCACCGAGAGATTGGAGAATATCTCGACAAATATTTCATAGGCAATTCTACTAAGTAGCACCGTCTTCTGTCTGAAATGATAGGAAGCACTAATTTTGGTGTAACATCCAGGTGACAAGATTTCAGTCACTGAGAGATTGGAGAATATCTCGACAAGCATTTCATAGGCAGTTCTTCTAAGGAGCACATTCTTCTGCTTGAAATGAAAGGAAGCCTTAATTACGGTGTAATATCCAGGTGACCGGATGTCGGTCACCGAGAGATTGGGGATTATCTCGACTAGAAATTCATAGGCAGTTCTTCTAGGGGACAATTTCTTCTTTCTGAAATTAAAGGAAGCCATAATTACGGTGTAATATCCAGGAGACAGGAAGTCCGTCACCGAGAGATTAGAAAATATCTCGACCAGTATTTCATAGGCTGCTCTTCCAAGGAGAACAGTCTTCTGTCTGAACGAAAGGATGACATAATTACGGTGTAATATCCAGGTGACAGGACGTCTGTCACCGAGAGATTGGAGAATATCTCGACAAGTATTTCATAGGCAGCTATTCTAAGGAGAACCGTCTTCTGCCTGAAATGAAAGGAAGCCATAATTACGGTGTAATATTCAAGTGACAGGATGTCGGTCACCGAGAGATTGGGGATTATCTCGACTAGTAATTCATAGGCAGTTCTTCTAGGGGACAATTTCTTCTTTCTGAAATTAAAGGAAGCCATAATTACGGTGTAATATCCAGGAGACAGGATGCCGGTCACCGAGAGATTGGAGAATATCTCGACTAGTAATTCATAGGCATTTCATCTAAGGAGTTCAGTCTACTGTCTGAAATGAAAATAACCCATAATTACGGTGTAATATCCAGGTGACAGGATTTCGGTCACCGAGAGATTGGAGAATATCTCGAAATGTATTTCATAAGCAGCTCTTCTAAGGAGCACAGTCTTCTGTCCGAAATGTAAGGAAGCCATAATTATGGTGTATTATCCAGGTGACAGGATGTCGGTCACCGAGATATTGGAGAATATCTCAACTGGTATCTCATAGGCAGCTCTTCTATGGAGCACAGTTTTCTGCCTGAATTGAAAGGAAGCCATAATTACGGTGTATTATACAGGTGACAGGTTGTCGGTCACCGAGAGATTGGAGAATATCTCAACGAGTATTTCAGAGGCAGTGCTTCTAAGGAGCACAGTCTTTTGTCCGAAATGAAAGGAAGCCATAATTACGGTCTAATATCCAGGTTACAGGATGTCAGTCACCGAGAGATTGGAGAATATCTCGACAAGTATTTCATAGGCTGCTCTCCTAAGGAACACAGTCTTCTGTCTGAAATGAAAGTAACCCATAATTACGGTGTAATATCCAGGTGACAGGATGTCGGTCACTGAGAGATTGGAGAATATCTCGACAAGTATTTCATAGGTAGCTCTTCTAAGGAGCACAGTCTTCTGTATGAAATGAAAGGAAGCCATAATTACGGTGTAATTTCCAGGTGACAGGATGTCGGTCACTGAGAGATTGGAGAATATCTCGACAAGTATTTCATAGACAGCTCTTCTAAGTAGCACAGTTTTCTGCCTGAAATGAAAGGAAGCCATAATTACGGTGTAGTATCCAGATGAGTGGATGTCGGTCATCGAGAGGATTGGAGAATATGACGACAAGTAATTCATAGGCAGCTCTTCCAAGGAAAACAGTCTTCTGTCTGAAATGAAAGGAAACCATAATTACGGTGTAAAATACAGGCGACAGGATGTCGGTCACCGAGAGATTGGAGAATATCTCGACAAGTATTTCATAGCCAGTTCTTCTAAGAAGCCCACCCTTCTGTCTGAAATGAATGGAAGCCATAATTACGGTGTAATTTCCAGGTGACAGGATGTCGGTCACCGAGAGAATGGTGAATATCTCGACAAGCATTTCTTAGGCAGCTCTTCTAAGGGTCACAGTCTTCTGTCTGAAATGAAAGGAAGCCATGATTACGGTGTAATAAGCAGGTGACAGGATGTCGGTCACCGAGAGATTGGGGAATATCTCGGCAAGTATTCCATAGGCAGATCATCTAAGGAGCACAGTCTTCTGTCTGAAATGAAAGGAAGCCATAATTACGGTGTAATATCCAGGTGACAGGGTGTCGGTCACCGAGAGATTGGAGAATATCTCGACATGTATTTCATAGGCAGTTCTTCTAGGGAGCATCGTCTTCTCTCTGAAATTAAAGGAAGCCATATTTACGGTGAAATAATCAGGGACAGGAAGTCCGTCACCGAGAGATTAGAGAATATCTCGACAAGTATTTCATAGGCTGCTCTTCCAAGGAGAACAGTCTTCTGTCTGAAATGAAAGGAAGCCATAATTACGGTGTAATATCCAGGGGACAGGATGTCGGTCACCGAGTTGATTGGAGAATATCTCGACCAGTATTTCATAGGCTGCTCTTCCAAGGAGAACAGTCTTCTGTCTGAACGAAGCGAAGACATAATTACGGTGTAATATCCAGGTGACAGGACGTCTGTCACCGAGAGATTGGAGAATATATCGACAAGTATTTCATAGGCAGCTATTCTAAGGAGCACCGTCTTCTGCCTGAAATGAAAGGAAGCCATTATTACGGTGTAATATTCAAGTGACAGGATTTCGGTCACCGAGAGATTGGGGATTATCTCGACTAGTAATTCATAGGCAGTTCTTCTAGGGGACAATTTCTTCTTTCTGAAATTAAAGGAAGCCATAATTACGGTGTAATATCCAGGAGACAGGATGCCGGTCACCGAGAGATTGGAGAATATCTCGACTAGTAATTCATAGGCATTTCATCTAAGGAGTTCAGTCTTCTGTCAGAAATGAAAATAACCCATAATTACGGTGTAATATCCAGGTGACAGGATTTCGGTCACCGAGAGATTGGAGAGTATCTCGAAATGTATTTCATAAGCAGCTCTTCTAAGGAGCACAGTCTTCTGTCCGAAATGTAAGGAAGCCATAATTATGGTGTATTATCCAGGTGACAGGATGTCGGTCACCGAGATATTGGAGAATATCTCGGCAAGCATTTCATAGGCAGCTCTTCTATGGAGCACAGTTTTCTGCCTGAATTGAAAGGAAGCCATAATTACGGTGTATTATACAGGTGACAGGTTGTCGGTCACCGAGAGATTGGAGAATATCTCAACGAGTATTTCAGAGGCAGTGCTTCTAAGGAGCACAGTCTTTTGTCCGAAATGAAAGGAAGCCATAATTACGGTCTAATATCCAGGTTACAGGATGTCAGTCACCGAGAGATTCGAGAATATCTCGACAAGTATTTCATAGGCTGCTCTTCTAAGGAACAGGGTCTTCTGTCTGAAATGAAAGTAACCCATAATTACGGTGTAATATCCAGGTGACAGGATGTCGGTCACTGAGAGATTGGAGAATATCTCGACAAGTATTTCATAGGTAGCTCTTCTAAGGAGCACAGTCTTCTGTATGAAATGAAAGGAAGCCATAATTACGGTGTAATTTCCAGGTGACAGGATGTCGGTCACTGAGAGATTGGAGAATATCTCGACAAGTATTTCATAGGCAGCTCTTCTAAGTAGCACAGTTTTCTGCCTGAAATGAAAGGAAGCCATAATTACGGTGTAGTATCCAGATGAGAGGATGTCGGTCATCGAGAGGATTGGAGAATATGACGACAAGTAATTCATAGGCAGCTCTTCCAAGGAAAACAGTCTTCTGTCTGAAATGAAAGGAAACCATAATTACGGTGTAAATCCAGGCGACAGGATGTCGGTCACCGAGAGATTGGAGAATATCTCGACACGTATTTCATAGGCAGTTCTTCTAAGAAGCCCACCCTTCTGTCTGAAATGAATGGAAGCCATAATTACGGTGTAATTTCCAGGTGACAGGATGTCGGTCACCGAGAGAATGGTGAATATCTCGACAAGCATTTCATAGGCAGCTCTTCTAAGGATCACAGTCTTCTGTCTGAAATGAAAGGAAGCCATGATTACGGTGTAATATCCAGGTGACAGGATGTTGGTCGTCGAGAGATTGGAGAATATCTCGACAAATATCTCATAGGCAATTCTTCTAAGTAGCACCGTCTTCTGTCTGAAATGATAGGAAGCCATAATTTCGGTGTACCATCCAGGTGGCAGGATGTCAGTCACTGAGAGATTGGAGAATATCTCGACAAGCCTTTCATAGGCAGCTCTTCTAAGGAGCACAGTCTTATGCTTGAAATGAAAGGAAGCCATAATTACGGTGTAATATCCAGGTTACAGGATGTCGGTCACTGAGAGATTGGAGAATATCTCGACAAGTATTTCATAGGCAGCTCTTCTAAGTAGCACAGTTTTCTGCCTGAAATGAAAGGAAGCCATAATTACGGTGTAGTATCCAGATGAGGGGATGTCGGTCATCGAGAGGATTGGAGAATATGACGACAAGTAATTCATAGGCAGCTCTTCCAAGGAAAACAGTCTTCTGTCTGAAATGAAAGGAAACCATAAGTACGGTGTAAATCCAGGCGACAGGATGTCGGTCACCGAGAGATTGGAGAATATCTCGACACGTATTTCATAGGCAGTTCTTCTAAGAAGCCCACCCTTCTGTCTGAAATGAATGGAAGCCATAATTTCGGTGTAATTTCCAGGTGACAGGATGTCGGTCACCGAGAGAATGGTGAATATCTCGACAAGCATTTCATAGGCAGCTCTTCTAAGGATCACAGTCTTCTGTCTGAAATGAAAGGAAGCCATAATTACGGTGTAAATCCAGGCGACAGGATGTCGGTCACCGAGAAATTGGAGAATATCTCGACACGTATTTCATAGGCAGTTCTTCTAAGAAGCCCACGCTTCTGTCTGAAATGAATGGAAGCCATAATTACGGTGTAATTTCCAGGTGACAGGATGTCGGTCACCGAGAGAATGGTGAATATCTCGACAAGCATTTCATAGGCAGCTCTTCTAAGGATCACAGTCTTCTGTCTGAAATGAAAGGAAGCCATGATTACGGTGTAATATCCAGGTAACAGGATGTCGGTCACCGAGAGAATGGTGAATATCTCGGCAAGTATTCCATAGGCAGTTCATCTAAGGAGCACAGTCTTCTGTCTGAAATGAGAGGAAGCCATAATTACGGTGTAATAAGCAGGAGACAGAATGTCGTTCACCGAGAGATTGGGGAATATCTCGGAAAGTATTCCATAGGCAGTTCATCTACGGAGCACAGTTTTCTGTCTGAAATGAAAGGAAGCCATAATTACGGTGTAATATCCAGGTGACAGGATGTTGGTCATCGAGAGATTGGAGAATACCTCGACAAGTATTTAATAGGCAGTTCTTCTAAGGAGCCCACCCTTCTGTTTGAAATGAATGGAAGCCATAATTACGGTGTAATTTCCAGGTGACAGGATGTCGGTCACCGAGAGATTGGAGAATATCTCGACACGTATTTCATAGGCTGCTCTTCCAAGAAGAACAGTCTTCTGTCTGAAATGAAAGGAAGCCATAATTACGGTGTCATATCCAGGTGACAGGATGTCGGTCACCGAGAGATTGGAGAATATCTCGACAAGCATTTCATAGGCAGCTCTTCTAAGGCGAACAATCTTCTGATTGAAATGAAAGGAAGCCATAATTACGGTGTAATATCCAGGTTACAGGATGTCGGTCACCGAGAGATTGGAGAATATCTCAACGAGTATTTCAGAAGCAGTGCTTCTATGGAGCACAGTCTTTTGTCTGAAATGAAAGGAACCCATAATTACGGTGTAATATCCAGGTGACAGGATGTCGGTCACCGAGAGATTGGAGAATATCTCAACGAGTAATTCAGAGGCAGTGCTTCTGTGGAGCACAGTCTTTTGTCTGAAATGAAAGGAACCCATAATTTCGGTGTAATATCCAGGTGACAGGATGTCGGTCACCGAGAGATTAGAGAATATCTCGACAAGTAATTCATAGGCAGTACTTCTAAGGAGCACAGTTTTCTGTCTGAACGAAAGGAAGACATAATTACGGTGTAATATCCAGGTGACAGGACGTCTGTCACCGAGAGATTGGAGAATATCTCGACAAGTATTTCATAGGCAGCTCTTCTGAGGAGCACAGTCTTCGGTGCGGAATGAAAGGAAGCCATAATTACGGTGTAATATGCAGGTGACAGGATGTCGGTCACTGAGATTTCAGAGAATATCACAAGTATTTCATAGGCAGCTCTTCTAAGGAGCACAATTTCTGCCTGAAATGAAAGGAAGCCATAATTACGGTGTAATACCCAGGTGACAGGATGTCGGTCATCGAGAGATTGGAGAATATCACGACAAGTACTTCATAGGCAGCTCTTCCAAGGAAAACAGTCTTCTGTCTGAAATGAAAGGAAACCATATTACGGTGTAAAAGCCAGGTGACAGGATGTCGGTCACCGAGAGATTGAAGAATATCTCGACAAGTATATCACAGGCTGTTCTTCTAAGGAGCACACTCTTTTGTCTGAAATGAAAGGCGGCCATAATTACTGTGTAATATCCAGGTGACAGGATGTCGGTCACCGAGAGTTTGGAGAATATCTCGACAAGTATTTCATAGGCAGTTCTTCTAAGGGGCACAGTCTTCTGCTTGAAATGAAAGGAAGCCATAATTACGGCGTAATAACCAGGTGACAGGATGTAGTTCACCGAGATATTGGAGAATATCTCGACAAGTATTTCATAGGCAGTTCTTCTAAGGAGCACTGTCTTCTGTCTGAACGAAAGGAAGACATAATTACGGTGTAATATCCAGGTGACAGGACGTCTGTCACCGAGAGATTGGAGAATATCTCGACAAATATTCCATAGGCAATTCTTCTAAGTAGCACCGTCTTCTGTCTGAAATGATAGGAAGCACTAATTTTGGTGTAACATCCAGGTGAAAAGATGTCAGTCACTGAGAGATTGGAGAATATCTCGACAAGCATTTCATAGGCAGTTCTTCTAAGGAGCACATTCTTCTGCTTGAAATGAAAGGAAGCCTTAATTACGGTGTAATATCCAGGTGACCGGATGTCGGTCACCGAGAGATTGGAGAATATCTCAACGGGTATTTCAGAGGCAGTGCTTCTATGGAGCACAGAGTTTTGTCTGAAATGAAAGGAACCCATAATTCCGGTGTATATCCAGGTGACAGGATGTCGGCCACCGAGAGATTGGAGAATATCTCGAAATGTATTTCATAGGCAGTTCTTCTAAGAAGCCCACCCTTCTGTCTGAAATGAATGGAAGCCATAATTATGGTGTAATTTCCAGGTGACAGTATGTCGGTCACCGAGAGATTGGAGAATATCTCGACAAGCATTTCATAGGCAGCTCTACTAAAGAGCACAGTCTTCTGTCTGAAATGAAAAGAAGTCATGATTACGGTGTAATAAGCAGGTGACAGGATGTCGGTCACTGAGAGATTGGGGAATATCTCGGCAAGTATTCCATAGGCAGTTCATCTAAGGAGCACAGTCTTCTGTCTGAAATGAAAGGAAGCCATAATTACGGTGTATTAAGCAGGTGACAGGATGTCGGTCACCGAGAGATTGGGGAATATCTCGGCAAATATTCCATAGGCAGATCATCTAAGGAGCACAGTCTTCTGTCTGAAATGAAAGGAAGCCATAATTACGGTGTAATATCCAGGTGACAGGGTGTCGGTCACCGAGAGATTGGAGAATATCTCGACATGTATTTCATAGGCAGTTCTTCTAGGGAGCATCGTCTTCTCTCTGAAATTAAAGGAAGCCATATTTACGGTGAAATATTCAGGTGACAGGAAGTCCGTCACCGAGAGATTAGAGAATATCTCGACAAGTATTTCATAGGCTGCTCTTCCAAGGAGAACAGTCTTCTGTCTGAAATGGAAGGAAGCCAAAATTACGGTGTAATATCCAGGGGACAGGATGTCGGTCACCGAGTTGATTGGAGAATATCTCGACCAGTATTTCATAGGCTGCTCTTCCAAGGAGAACAGTCTTCTGTCTGAACGAAGCGAAGACATAATTACGGTGTAATATCCAGGTGACAGGACGTCTGTCACCGAGAGATTGGAGAATATCTCGACAAGTATTTCATAGGCAGCTATTCTAAGGAGCACCGTCTTCTGCCTGAAATGAAAGGAAGCCATTATTACGGTGTAATATTCCAGTGACAGGATTTCGGTCACCGAGAGATTGGGGATTATCTCGACTAGTAATTCATAGGCATTTCATCTAAGGAGTTCAGTCTTCTGTCAGAAATGAAAATAACCCATAATTACGGTGTAATATCCAGGTGACAGGATTTCGGTCACCGAGAGATTGGAGAGTATCTCGAAATGTATTTCATAAGCAGCTCTTCTAAGGAGCACAGTCTTCTGTCCGAAATGTAAGGAAGCCATAATTATGGTGTATTATCCAGGTGACAGGATGTCGGTCACCGAGATATTGGAGAATATCTCGGCAAGCATTTCATAGGCAGCTCTTCTATGGAGCACAGTTTTCTGCCTGAATTGAAAGGAAGCCATAATTACGGTGTATTATACAGGTGACAGGTTGTCGGTCACCGAGAGATTGGAGAATATCTCAACGAGTATTTCAGAGGCAGTGCTTCTAAGTAGAACACTCTTTTGTCCGAAATGAAAGGAAGCCATAATTACGGTCTAATATCCAGGTTACAGGATGTCAGTCACCGAGAGATTGGAGAATATCTCGACAAGTATTTCATAGGCTGCTCTTCTAAGGAACACAGTCTTCTGTCTGAAATGAAAGTAACCCATAATTACGGTGTAATATCCAGGTGACAGGATGTCGGTCACTGAGAGATTGGAGAATATCTCGACAAGTATTTCATAGGTAGCTCTTCTAAGGAGCACAGTCTTCTGTATGAAATGAAAGGAAGCCATAATTACGGTGTAATTTCCAGGTGACAGGATGTCGGTCACTGAGAGATTGGAGAATATCTCGACAAGTATTTCATAGGCAGCTCTTCTAAGTAGCACAGTTTTCTGCCTGAAATGAAAGGAAGCCATAATTACGGTGTAGTATCCAGATGAGAGGATGTCGGTGATCGAGAGGATTGGAGAATATGACGACAAGTAATTCATAGGCAGCTCTTCCAAGGAAAACAGTCTTCTGTCTGAAATGAAAGGAAACCATAATTACGGTGTAAATCCAGGCGACAGGATGTCGGTCACCGAGAGATTGGAGAATATCTCGACACGTATTTCATAGGCAGTTCTTCTAAGAAGCCCACCCTTCTGTCTGAAATGAATGGAAGCCATAATTACGGTGTAATTTCCAGGTGACAGGATGTCGGTCACCGAGAGAATGGTGAATATCTCGACAAGCATTTCATAGGCAGCTCTTCTAAGGATCACAGTCTTCTGTCTGAAATGAAAGGAAGCCATGATTACGGTGTAATAAGCATGTGACAGGATGTCGGTCACCGAGAGATTGGGGAATATCTCGGCAAGTATTCCATAGGCAGTTCATCTACGGAGCACAGTTTTCTGTCTGAAATGAAAGGAAGCCATAATTACGGTGTAATAAGCAGGAGACAGAATGTCGTTCACCGAGAGATTGGGGAATATCTCGGCAAGTATTCCATAGGCAGTTCATCTACGGAGCACAGTTTTCTGTCTGAAATGAAAGGAAGCCATAATTACGGTGTAATATCCAGGTGACAGGATGTTGGTCATCGAGAGATTGGAGAATACCTCGACAAGTATTTAATAGGCAGTTCTTCTAAGGAGCCCACCCTTCTGTTTGAAATGAATGGAAGCCATAATTACGGTGTAATTTCCAGGTGACAGGATGTCGCTCACCGAGAGATTGGAGAATATCTCGACAAGTATTTCATAGGCTGCTCTTCCAAGGAGAACAGTCTTCTGATTGAAAAGAAAGGAAGCCATAATTACGGTGTAATATCCAGGTTACAGGATGTCGGTCACCGAGAGATAGGAGAATATCTCAACGAGTATTTCAGAAGCAGTGCTTCTATGGAGCACAGTCTTTTGTCTGAAATGAAAGGAACCCATAATTACGGTGTAATATCCAGGTGACAGGATGTCGGTCACCGAGAGATTGGAGAATATCTCAACGAGTAATTCAGAGGCAGTGCTTCTATGGAGCACAGTCTTTTGTCTGAATTGAAAGGAACCCATAATTTCGGTGTAATATCCAGGTGACAGGATGTCGGTCACCGAGAGATTAGAGAATATCTCGACAAGTAATTCATAGGCAGTACTTCTAAGGAGCACAGTTTTCTGTCTGAACGAAAGGAAGACATAATTACGGTGTAATATCCAGGTGACAGGACGTCTGTCACCGAGAGATTGGAGAATATCTCGACAAGTATTTCATAGGCAGCTCTTCTAAGGAGCACAATCTTCGGTGCGGAATGAAAGGAAGCCATAATTACGGTGTAATATGCAGGTGACAGGATGTCGGTCACTGAGATTTCAGAGAATATCACAAGTATTTCATAGGCAGCTCTTCTAAGGAGCACAATTTCTGCCTGAAATGAAAGGAAGCCATAATTACGGTGTAATATCCAGGTGACAGGATGTCGGTCATCGAGAGATTGAAGAATATCTCGACAAGTATATCACAGGCTGTTCTTCTAAGGAGCACAGTCTTTTGTCTGAAATGAAAGGCGGCCTTAATTACTGTGTAATATCCAGGTAACAGGATGTCGGTCACCGAGAGTTTGGAGAATATCTCGACTAGTATTTCATAGGCAGTTCTTCTAAGGAGCACAGTCTTCTGCTTGAAATGAAAGGAAGCCATAATTACGGCGTAATAACCAGGTGACAGGATGTAGTTCACCGAGATATTGGAGAATATCTCGACAAGTATTTCATAGGCAGTTCTTCTAAGGAGCACAGTCTTCTGTCTGAACGAAAGGAAGACATAATTACGGTGTAATATCCAGGTGACAGGACGTCTGTCACCGAGATATTGGAGAATATCTCGACAAATATTCCATAGGCAATTCTTCTAAGTAGCACCGTCTTCTGTCTGAAATGATAGGAAGCACTAATTTTGGTGTAACATCCAGGTGACAAGATGTCAGTCACTGAGAGATTGGAGAATATCTCGACAAGCATTTCATAGGCAGTTCTTCTAAGGAGCACATTCTTCTGCTTGAAATGAAAGGAAGCCTTAATTACGGTGTAATATCCAGGTGACCAGATGTCGGTCACCGAGAGATTGGAGAATATCTCAACGAGTATTTCAGAGGCAGTGCTTCTATGGAGCACAGAGTTTTGTCTGAAATGAAAGGAACCCATAATTCCGGTGTATATCCAGGTGACAGGATGTCGGTCACCGACAGATAGGAGAATATCTCGAAATGTATTTCATAGGCAGTTCTTCTAAGAAGCCCACCCTTCTGTCTGAAATGAATGGAAGCCATAATTATGGTGTAATTTCCAGGTGACAGTATGTCGGTCACCGAGAGATTGGAGAATATCTCGACAAGCATTTCATAGGCAGCTCTACTAAAGAGCACAGTCTTCTGTCTGAAATGAAAAGAAGCCATGATTACGGTGTAATAAGCAGGTGACAAGATGTCGGTCACTGAGAGATTGGGGAATATCTCGGCAAGTATTCCATAGGCAGTTCATCTAAGGAGCACGGTCTTCTGTCTGAAATGAAAGGAAGCCATAATTACGGTGTATTAAGCAGGTGACAGGATGTCGGTCACCGAGAGTTTGGGGAATATCTCGGCAAGTATTCCATAGGCAGATCATCTAAGGAGCACAGTCTTCTGTCTGAAATGAAAGGAAGCCATAATTACGGTGTAATATCCAGGTGACAGGGTGTCGGTAACCGAGAGATTGGAGAATATCTCGACAAGTATTTCATAGGCAGTTCTTCTAGGGAGCATCGTCTTCTCTCTGAAATTAAAGGAAGCCATAATTACGGTGAAATATTCAGGTGACAGGAAGTCCGTCACCGAGAGATTAGAGAATATCTCGACAAGTATTTCATAGGCTGCTCTTCCAAGGAGAACAGTCTTCTGTCTGAAATGAAAGGAAGCCATAATTACGGTGTAATATCCAGGGGACAGGATGTCGGTCACCGAGTTAATTGGAGAATATCTCGACCAGTATTTCATAGGCTGCTATTCCAAGGAGAACAGTCTTCTGGCTGAACGAAGCGAAGACATAATTACGGTGTAATATCCAGGTGACAGGACGTCTGTCACCGAGAGATTGGAGAATATCTCGACAAGTATTTCATAGGCAGCTATTCTAAGGAGCACCGTCTTCTGCCTGAAATGAAAGGAAGCCATTATTACGGTGTAATATTCAAGTGACAGGATTTCGGTCACCGAGAGATTGGGGATTATCTCGACTAGTAATTCATAGGCAGTTCTTCTAGGGGACAATTTCTTCTTTCTGAAATTCAAGGAAGCCATAATTACGGTGTAATATCCAGGAGACAGGATGCCGGTCACCGAGAGATTGCAGAATATCTCGACTAGTAATTCATAGGCATTTCATCTAAGGAGTTCAGTCTTCTGTCATAAATGAAAATAACCCATAATTACGGTGTAATATCCAGGGGACAGGATTCCGGTCACCGAGAGATTGGAGAGTATCTCGAAATGTATTTCATAAGCAGCTCTTCTAAGGAGCACAGTCTTCTGTCCGAAATGTAAGGAAGCCATAATTATGGTGTATTATCCAGGTGACAGGATGTCGGTCACCGAGATATTGGAGAATATCTCGGCAAGCATTTCATAGGCAGCTCTTCTATGGAGCACAGTTTTCTGCCTGAATTGAAAGGAAGCTATAATTACGGTGTAATAAGCAGGTGACAGGATTTCGGTCACCGAGAGATTGGGGAATATCTCGGCAAGTATTCCATAGGCAGGTCATCTAAGGAGCACAGTCTTCTGTCTGAAATGAAAGGAAGCCATAATTACGGTGTAATAAGCAGGAGACAGAATGTCGTTCACCGAGAGATTGGGGATTATCTCGGCAAGTATTCCATAGGCAGTTCATCTACGGAGCACAGTTTTCTGTCTGAAATGAAAGGAAGCCATAATTACGGTGTAATATCCAGGTGACAGGATGTTGGTCATCGAGAGATTGGAGAATACCTCGACAAGCATTTAATAGGCAGATCTTCTAAGGAGCCCACCCTTCTGTTTGAAATGAATGGAAGCCATAATTACGGTGTAATTTCCAGGTGACAGGATGTCGGTCACCGAGAGATTGGAGAATATCTCGACAAGTATTTCATAGGCTGCTCTTCCAAGGAGAACAGTCTTCTGTCTGAAATGAAAGGAAGCCATAATTACGGTGTAATATCCAGGTGACAGGATGTTGGTCATCGAGAGATTGGAGAATATCTCGACAAATATCTCATAGGCAATTCTTCTAAGTAGCTCCGTCTTCTGTCTGAAATGGTAGGAAGCCATAATTTCGGTGTACCATCCAGGTGACAGGATGTCGGTCACCGAGAGATTGGAGAAAATCTCGACAAGCATTTCATAGGCAGCTCTTCTAAGGCGAACAATCTTCTGATTGAAATGAAAGGAAGCCATAATTACGGTGTAATATCCAGGTTACAGGATGTCGGTCACCGAGAGATTGGAGAATATCTCAACGAGTATTTCAGAAGCAGTGCTTCTATGGAGCACAGTCTTTTGTCTGAAATGAAAAGAAGCCATAATTACGGTGTAATATCCCGGTGACAGGATGTCGGTCACCGAGAGATTAGAGAATATCTCGACAAGTAATTCATAGGCAGTACTTCTAAGGAGCACAGTCTTCTGTCTGAACGAAAGGAAGACATAATTACGGTGTAATATCCAGGTGACAGGACGTCTGTCACCGAGAGATTGGAGAATATCTCGACAAGTATTCCATAGGCAGCTCTTCTAAGGAGCACAGTCTTCGGTGCGGAATGAAAGGAAGCCATAATTACGGTGTAATATGCAGGTGACAGGATGTCGGTCACTGAGATTTCAGAGAATATCACGACAAGTATTTCATAGGCAGCTCTTCTAAGGAGCACAATTTCTGCCTGAAATGAAAGGAAGCCATAATTACGGTGTAATATCCAGGTGACAGGATGTCGGTCATCGAGAGATTGGAGAATATCACGACAAGTACTTCATAGGCTGCTCTTCCAAGGAAAACTGTCTTCTGTCTGAAATGAAAGGAAACCATATTACGGTGTAAAAGCCAGGTGACAGGATGTCGGTCACCGAGAGATTGAAGAATATCTCGACAATTATATCACAGACTGTTCTTCTAAGGAGCACAGTCTTTTGTCTGAAATGAAAGGCGGCCATAATTACTGTGTAATATCCAGGTGACAGGATGTCGGTCACCGAGAGATTGGAGAATATCTCGACAAGTACTTCATAGGCAGTTCTTCTAAGGAGCACAGTCTTCTGCTTGAAAAGAAAGGAAGCCATAATTACGGTGTAATAACCAGGTGACAGGATGTAGTTCACCGAGAGATTGGAGAATATCTCGACAAGTATTTCATAGGCAGTTCTTCTAAGGAGCACAGTCTTCTGTCTGAAATGAAAAGAAGCCAGAATTACGGTGTAATATCCAGGTGACAGGATGTCGGTCACCGAGAGATTGGGGAATATCTCGGCAAGTATTCCATAGGCAGTTCATCTAAGGAGCACAGTCTTCTGTCTGAAATGAAAAGAAGCCAGAATTACGGTGTAATATCCAGGTGACAGGATGTCGGTCACCGAGAGATTGGAGAATATCTCGACATGTATTTCATAGGCAGTTCTTCTAAGGAGCATCGTCTTCTCTCTGAAATTAAAGGAAGCCATAATTACGGTGAAATATTCAGGTGACAGGAAGTCCGTCACCGAGAGATTAGAGAATATCTCGACAAGTATTTCATAGGCTGCTCTTCTAAGGAGCACAGTCTTCTGCTTGAAATGAAAGGAAGCCATAATTACGGTGTATTATACAGGTGACAGTTTGTCGGTCACCGAGAGATTGGAGAATATCTCAACGAGTATTTCAGAGGCAGTGCTTCTAAGGAGCACAGTCTTTTGTCCGAAATGAAAGGAAGCCATAATTACGGTCTAATATCCAGGTTACAGGATGTCAGTCACCGAGAGATTCGAGAATATCTCGACAAGTATTTCATAGGCTGCTCTTCTAAGGAACAGGGTCTTCTGTCTGAAATGAAAGTAACCCATAATTACGGTGTAATATCCAGGTGACAGGATGTCGGTCACTGAGAGATTGGAGAATATCTCGACAAGTATTTCATAGGTAGCTCTTCTAAGGAGCACAGTCTTCTGTATGAAATGAAAGGAAGCCATAATTACGGTGTAATTTCCAGGTGACAGGATGTCGGTCACTGAGAGATTGGAGAATATCTCGACAAGTATTTCATAGGCAGCTCTTCTAAGTAGCACAGTTTTCTGCCTGAAATGAAAGGAAGCCATAATTACGGTGTAGTATCCAGATGAGAGGATGTCGGTCATCGAGAGGATTGGAGAATATGACGACAAGTAATTCATAGGCAGCTCTTCCAAGGAAAACAGTCTTCTGTCTGAAATGAAAGGAAACCATAATTACGGTGTAAATCCAGGCGACAGGATGTCGGTCACCGAGAGATTGGAGAATATCTCGACACGTATTTCATAGGCAGTTCTTCTAAGAAGCCCACCCTTCTGTCTGAAATGAATGGAAGCCATAATTACGGTGTAATTTCCAGGTGACAGGATGTCGGTCACCGAGAGAATGGTGAATATCTCGACAAGCATTTCATAGGCAGCTCTTCTAAGGATCACAGTCTTCTGTCTGAAATGAAAGGAAGCCATGATTACGGTGTAATATCCAGGTGACAGGATGTTGGTCGTCGAGAGATTGGAGAATATCTCGACAAATATCTCATAGGCAATTCTTCTAAGTAGCACCGTCTTCTGTCTGAAATGATAGGAAGCCATAATTTCGGTGTACCATCCAGGTGGCAGGATGTCAGTCACTGAGAGATTGGAGAATATCTCGACAAGCCTTTCATAGGCAGCTCTTCTAAGGAGCACAGTCTTATGCTTGAAATGAAAGGAAGCCATAATTACGGTGTAATATCCAGGTTACAGGATGTCGGTCACTGAGAGATTGGAGAATATCTCGACAAGTATTTCATAGGCAGCTCTTCTAAGTAGCACAGTTTTCTGCCTGAAATGAAAGGAAGCCATAATTACGGTGTAGTATCCAGATGAGGGGATGTCGGTCATCGAGAGGATTGGAGAATATGACGACAAGTAATTCATAGGCAGCTCTTCCAAGGAAAACAGTCTTCTGTCTGAAATGAAAGGAAACCATAAGTACGGTGTAAATCCAGGCGACAGGATGTCGGTCACCGAGAGATTGGAGAATATCTCGACACGTATTTCATAGGCAGTTCTTCTAAGAAGCCCACCCTTCTGTCTGAAATGAATGGAAGCCATAATTTCGGTGTAATTTCCAGGTGACAGGATGTCGGTCACCGAGAGAATGGTGAATATCTCGACAAGCATTTCATAGGCAGCTCTTCTAAGGATCACAGTCTTCTGTCTGAAATGAAAGGAAGCCATAATTACGGTGTAAATCCAGGCGACAGGATGTCGGTCACCGAGAAATTGGAGAATATCTCGACACGTATTTCATAGGCAGTTCTTCTAAGAAGCCCACGCTTCTGTCTGAAATGAATGGAAGCCATAATTACGGTGTAATTTCCAGGTGACAGGATGTCGGTCACCGAGAGAATGGTGAATATCTCGACAAGCATTTCATAGGCAGCTCTTCTAAGGATCACAGTCTTCTGTCTGAAATGAAAGGAAGCCATGATTACGGTGTAATATCCAGGTAACAGGATGTCGGTCACCGAGAGAATGGTGAATATCTCGGCAAGTATTCCATAGGCAGTTCATCTAAGGAGCACAGTCTTCTGTCTGAAATGAGAGGAAGCCATAATTACGGTGTAATAAGCAGGAGACAGAATGTCGTTCACCGAGAGATTGGGGAATATCTCGGCAAGTATTCCATAGGCAGTTCATCTACGGAGCACAGTTTTCTGTCTGAAATGAAAGGAAGCCATAATTACGGTGTAATATCCAGGTGACAGGATGTTGGTCATCGAGAGATTGGAGAATACCTCGACAAGTATTTAATAGGCAGTTCTTCTAAGGAGCCCACCCTTCTGTTTGAAATGAATGGAAGCCATAATTACGGTGTAATTTCCAGGTGACAGGATGTCGGTCACCGAGAGATTGGAGAATATCTCGACACGTATTTCATAGGCTGCTCTTCCAAGAAGAACAGTCTTCTGTCTGAAATGAAAGGAAGCCATAATTACGGTGTCATATCCAGGTGACAGGATGTCGGTCACCGAGAGATTGGAGAATATCTCGACAAGCATTTCATAGGCAGCTCTTCTAAGGCGAACAATCTTCTGATTGAAATGAAAGGAAGCCATAATTACGGTGTAATATCCAGGTTACAGGATGTCGGTCACCGAGAGATTGGAGAATATCTCAACGAGTATTTCAGAAGCAGTGCTTCTATGGAGCACAGTCTTTTGTCTGAAATGAAAGGAACCCATAATTACGGTGTAATATCCAGGTGACAGGATGTCGGTCACCGAGAGATTGGAGAATATCTCAACGAGTAATTCAGAGGCAGTGCTTCTATGGAGCACAGTCTTTTGTCTGAAATGAAAGGAACCCATAATTTCGGTGTAATATCCAGGTGACAGGATGTCGGTCACCGAGAGATTAGAGAATATCTCGACAAGTAATTCATAGGCAGTACTTCTAAGGAGCACAGTTTTCTGTCTGAACGAAAGGAAGACATAATTACGGTGTAATATCCAGGTGACAGGACGTCTGTCACCGAGAGATTGGAGAATATCTCGACAAGTATTTCATAGGCAGCTCTTCTGAGGAGCACAGTCTTCGGTGCGGAATGAAAGGAAGCCATAATTACGGTGTAATATGCAGGTGACAGGATGTCGGTCACTGAGATTTCAGAGAATATCACAAGTATTTCATAGGCAGCTCTTCTAAGGAGCACAATTTCTGCCTGAAATGAAAGGAAGCCATAATTACGGTGTAATACCCAGGTGACAGGATGTCGGTCATCGAGAGATTGGAGAATATCACGACAAGTACTTCATAGGCAGCTCTTCCAAGGAAAACAGTCTTCTGTCTGAAATGAAAGGAAACCATATTACGGTGTAAAAGCCAGGTGACAGGATGTCGGTCACCGAGAGATTGAAGAATATCTCGACAAGTATATCACAGGCTGTTCTTCTAAGGAGCACACTCTTTTGTCTGAAATGAAAGGCGGCCATAATTACTGTGTAATATCCAGGTGACAGGATGTCGGTCACCGAGAGTTTGGAGAATATCTCGACAAGTATTTCATAGGCAGTTCTTCTAAGGGGCACAGTCTTCTGCTTGAAATGAAAGGAAGCCATAATTACGGCGTAATAACCAGGTGACAGGATGTAGTTCACCGAGATATTGGAGAATATCTCGACAAGTATTTCATAGGCAGTTCTTCTAAGGAGCACTGTCTTCTGTCTGAACGAAAGGAAGACATAATTACGGTGTAATATCCAGGTGACAGGACGTCTGTCACCGAGAGATTGGAGAATATCTCGACAAATATTCCATAGGCAATTCTTCTAAGTAGCACCGTCTTCTGTCTGAAATGATAGGAAGCACTAATTTTGGTGTAACATCCAGGTGAAAAGATGTCAGTCACTGAGAGATTGGAGAATATCTCGACAAGCATTTCATAGGCAGTTCTTCTAAGGAGCACATTCTTCTGCTTGAAATGAAAGGAAGCCTTAATTACGGTGTAATATCCAGGTGACCGGATGTCGGTCACCGAGAGATTGGAGAATATCTCAACGGGTATTTCAGAGGCAGTGCTTCTATGGAGCACAGAGTTTTGTCTGAAATGAAAGGAACCCATAATTCCGGTGTATATCCAGGTGACAGGATGTCGGCCACCGAGAGATTGGAGAATATCTCGAAATGTATTTCATAGGCAGTTCTTCTAAGAAGCCCACCCTTCTGTCTGAAATGAATGGAAGCCATAATTATGGTGTAATTTCCAGGTGACAGTATGTCGGTCACCGAGAGATTGGAGAATATCTCGACAAGCATTTCATAGGCAGCTCTACTAAAGAGCACAGTCTTCTGTCTGAAATGAAAAGAAGTCATGATTACGGTGTAATAAGCAGGTGACAGGATTTCGGTCACTGAGAGATTGGGGAATATCTCGGCAAGTATTCCATAGGCAGTTCATCTAAGGAGCACAGTCTTCTGTCTGAAATGAAAGGAAGCCATAATTACGGTGTATTAAGCAGGTGACAGGATGTCGGTCACCGAGAGATTGGGGAATATCTCGGCAAATATTCCATAGGCAGATCATCTAAGGAGCACAGTCTTCTGTCTGAAATGAAAGGAAGCCATAATTACGGTGTAATATCCAGGTGACAGGGTGTCGGTCACCGAGAGATTGGAGAATATCTCGACATGTATTTCATAGGCAGTTCTTCTAGGGAGCATCGTCTTCTCTCTGAAATTAAAGGAAGCCATATTTACGGTGAAATATTCAGGTGACAGGAAGTCCGTCACCGAGAGATTAGAGAATATCTCGACAAGTATTTCATAGGCTGCTCTTCCAAGGAGAACAGTCTTCTGTCTGAAATGGAAGGAAGCCAAAATTACGGTGTAATATCCAGGGGACAGGATGTCGGTCACCGAGTTGATTGGAGAATATCTCGACCAGTATTTCATAGGCTGCTCTTCCAAGGAGAACAGTCTTCTGTCTGAACGAAGCGAAGACATAATTACGGTGTAATATCCAGGTGACAGGACGTCTGTCACCGAGAGATTGGAGAATATCTCGACAAGTATTTCATAGGCAGCTATTCTAAGGAGCACCGTCTTCTGCCTGAAATGAAAGGAAGCCATTATTACGGTGTAATATTCCAGTGACAGGATTTCGGTCACCGAGAGATTGGGGATTATCTCGACTAGTAATTCATAGGCATTTCATCTAAGGAGTTCAGTCTTCTGTCAGAAATGAAAATAACCCATAATTACGGTGTAATATCCAGGTGACAGGATTTCGGTCACCGAGAGATTGGAGAGTATCTCGAAATGTATTTCATAAGCAGCTCTTCTAAGGAGCACAGTCTTCTGTCCGAAATGTAAGGAAGCCATAATTATGGTGTATTATCCAGGTGACAGGATGTCGGTCACCGAGATATTGGAGAATATCTCGGCAAGCATTTCATAGGCAGCTCTTCTATGGAGCACAGTTTTCTGCCTGAATTGAAAGGAAGCCATAATTACGGTGTATTATACAGGTGACAGGTTGTCGGTCACCGAGAGATTGGAGAATATCTCAACGAGTATTTCAGAGGCAGTGCTTCTAAGTAGAACACTCTTTTGTCCGAAATGAAAGGAAGCCATAATTACGGTCTAATATCCAGGTTACAGGATGTCAGTCACCGAGAGATTGGAGAATATCTCGACAAGTATTTCATAGGCTGCTCTTCTAAGGAACACAGTCTTCTGTCTGAAATGAAAGTAACCCATAATTACGGTGTAATATCCAGGTGACAGGATGTCGGTCACTGAGAGATTGGAGAATATCTCGACAAGTATTTCATAGGTAGCTCTTCTAAGGAGCACAGTCTTCTGTATGAAATGAAAGGAAGCCATAATTACGGTGTAATTTCCAGGTGACAGGATGTCGGTCACTGAGAGATTGGAGAATATCTCGACAAGTATTTCATAGGCAGCTCTTCTAAGTAGCACAGTTTTCTGCCTGAAATGAAAGGAAGCCATAATTACGGTGTAGTATCCAGATGAGAGGATGTCGGTGATCGAGAGGATTGGAGAATATGACGACAAGTAATTCATAGGCAGCTCTTCCAAGGAAAACAGTCTTCTGTCTGAAATGAAAGGAAACCATAATTACGGTGTAAATCCAGGCGACAGGATGTCGGTCACCGAGAGATTGGAGAATATCTCGACACGTATTTCATAGGCAGTTCTTCTAAGAAGCCCACCCTTCTGTCTGAAATGAATGGAAGCCATAATTACGGTGTAATTTCCAGGTGACAGGATGTCGGTCACCGAGAGAATGGTGAATATCTCGACAAGCATTTCATAGGCAGCTCTTCTAAGGATCACAGTCTTCTGTCTGAAATGAAAGGAAGCCATGATTACGGTGTAATAAGCATGTGACAGGATGTCGGTCACCGAGAGATTGGGGAATATCTCGGCAAGTATTCCATAGGCAGTTCATCTACGGAGCACAGTTTTCTGTCTGAAATGAAAGGAAGCCATAATTACGGTGTAATAAGCAGGAGACAGAATGTCGTTCACCGAGAGATTGGGGAATATCTCGGCAAGTATTCCATAGGCAGTTCATCTACGGAGCACAGTTTTCTGTCTGAAATGAAAGGAAGCCATAATTACGGTGTAATATCCAGGTGACAGGATGTTGGTCATCGAGAGATTGGAGAATACCTCGACAAGTATTTAATAGGCAGTTCTTCTAAGGAGCCCACCCTTCTGTTTGAAATGAATGGAAGCCATAATTACGGTGTAATTTCCAGGTGACAGGATGTCGCTCACCGAGAGATTGGAGAATATCTCGACAAGTATTTCATAGGCTGCTCTTCCAAGGAGAACAGTCTTCTGATTGAAAAGAAAGGAAGCCATAATTACGGTGTAATATCCAGGTTACAGGATGTCGGTCACCGAGAGATAGGAGAATATCTCAACGAGTATTTCAGAAGCAGTGCTTCTATGGAGCACAGTCTTTTGTCTGAAATGAAAGGAACCCATAATTACGGTGTAATATCCAGGTGACAGGATGTCGGTCACCGAGAGATTGGAGAATATCTCAACGAGTAATTCAGAGGCAGTGCTTCTATGGAGCACAGTCTTTTGTCTGAATTGAAAGGAACCCATAATTTCGGTGTAATATCCAGGTGACAGGATGTCGGTCACCGAGAGATTAGAGAATATCTCGACAAGTAATTCATAGGCAGTACTTCTAAGGAGCACAGTTTTCTGTCTGAACGAAAGGAAGACATAATTACGGTGTAATATCCAGGTGACAGGACGTCTGTCACCGAGAGATTGGAGAATATCTCGACAAGTATTTCATAGGCAGCTCTTCTAAGGAGCACAATCTTCGGTGCGGAATGAAAGGAAGCCATAATTACGGTGTAATATGCAGGTGACAGGATGTCGGTCACTGAGATTTCAGAGAATATCACAAGTATTTCATAGGCAGCTCTTCTAAGGAGCACAATTTCTGCCTGAAATGAAAGGAAGCCATAATTACGGTGTAATATCCAGGTGACAGGATGTCGGTCATCGAGAGATTGAAGAATATCTCGACAAGTATATCACAGGCTGTTCTTCTAAGGAGCACAGTCTTTTGTCTGAAATGAAAGGCGGCCTTAATTACTGTGTAATATCCAGGTAACAGGATGTCGGTCACCGAGAGTTTGGAGAATATCTCGACTAGTATTTCATAGGCAGTTCTTCTAAGGAGCACAGTCTTCTGCTTGAAATGAAAGGAAGCCATAATTACGGCGTAATAACCAGGTGACAGGATGTAGTTCACCGAGATATTGGAGAATATCTCGACAAGTATTTCATAGGCAGTTCTTCTAAGGAGCACAGTCTTCTGTCTGAACGAAAGGAAGACATAATTACGGTGTAATATCCAGGTGACAGGACGTCTGTCACCGAGATATTGGAGAATATCTCGACAAATATTCCATAGGCAATTCTTCTAAGTAGCACCGTCTTCTGTCTGAAATGATAGGAAGCACTAATTTTGGTGTAACATCCAGGTGACAAGATGTCAGTCACTGAGAGATTGGAGAATATCTCGACAAGCATTTCATAGGCAGTTCTTCTAAGGAGCACATTCTTCTGCTTGAAATGAAAGGAAGCCTTAATTACGGTGTAATATCCAGGTGACCAGATGTCGGTCACCGAGAGATTGGAGAATATCTCAACGAGTATTTCAGAGGCAGTGCTTCTATGGAGCACAGAGTTTTGTCTGAAATGAAAGGAACCCATAATTCCGGTGTATATCCAGGTGACAGGATGTCGGTCACCGACAGATAGGAGAATATCTCGAAATGTATTTCATAGGCAGTTCTTCTAAGAAGCCCACCCTTCTGTCTGAAATGAATGGAAGCCATAATTATGGTGTAATTTCCAGGTGACAGTATGTCGGTCACCGAGAGATTGGAGAATATCTCGACAAGCATTTCATAGGCAGCTCTACTAAAGAGCACAGTCTTCTGTCTGAAATGAAAAGAAGCCATGATTACGGTGTAATAAGCAGGTGACAAGATGTCGGTCACTGAGAGATTGGGGAATATCTCGGCAAGTATTCCATAGGCAGTTCATCTAAGGAGCACGGTCTTCTGTCTGAAATGAAAGGAAGCCATAATTACGGTGTATTAAGCAGGTGACAGGATGTCGGTCACCGAGAGTTTGGGGAATATCTCGGCAAGTATTCCATAGGCAGATCATCTAAGGAGCACAGTCTTCTGTCTGAAATGAAAGGAAGCCATAATTACGGTGTAATATCCAGGTGACAGGGTGTCGGTCACCGAGAGATTGGAGAATATCTCGACAAGTATTTCATAGGCAGTTCTTCTAGGGAGCATCGTCTTCTCTCTGAAATTAAAGGAAGCCATAATTACGGTGAAATATTCAGGTGACAGGAAGTCCGTCACCGAGAGATTAGAGAATATCTCGACAAGTATTTCATAGGCTGCTCTTCCAAGGAGAACAGTCTTCTGTCTGAAATGAAAGGAAGCCATAATTACGGTGTAATATCCAGGGGACAGGATGTCGGTCACCGAGTTAATTGGAGAATATCTCGACCAGTATTTCATAGGCTGCTATTCCAAGGAGAACAGTCTTCTGGCTGAACGAAGCGAAGACATAATTACGGTGTAATATCCAGGTGACAGGACGTCTGTCACCGAGAGATTGGAGAATATCTCGACAAGTATTTCATAGGCAGCTATTCTAAGGAGCACCGTCTTCTGCCTGAAATGAAAGGAAGCCATTATTACGGTGTAATATTCAATGACAGGATTTCGGTCACCGAGAGATTGGGGATTATCTCGACTAGTAATTCATAGGCAGTTCTTCTAGGGGACAATTTCTTCTTTCTGAAATTCAAGGAAGCCATAATTACGGTGTAATATCCAGGAGACAGGATGCCGGTCACCGAGAGATTGCAGAATATCTCGACTAGTAATTCATAGGCATTTCATCTAAGGAGTTCAGTCTTCTGTCATAAATGAAAATAACCCATAATTACGGTGTAATATCCAGGGGACAGGATTCCGGTCACCGAGAGATTGGAGAGTATCTCGAAATGTATTTCATAAGCAGCTCTTCTAAGGAGCACAGTCTTCTGTCCGAAATGTAAGGAAGCCATAATTATGGTGTATTATCCAGGTGACAGGATGTCGGTCACCGAGATATTGGAGAATATCTCGGCAAGCATTTCATAGGCAGCTCTTCTATGGAGCACAGTTTTCTGCCTGAATTGAAAGGAAGCTATAATTACGGTGTAATAAGCAGGTGACAGGATTTCGGTCACCGAGAGATTGGGGAATATCTCGGCAAGTATTCCATAGGCAGGTCATCTAAGGAGCACAGTCTTCTGTCTGAAATGAAAGGAAGCCATAATTACGGTGTAATAAGCAGGAGACAGAATGTCGTTCACCGAGAGATTGGGGAATATCTCGGCAAGTATTCCATAGGCAGTTCATCTACGGAGCACAGTTTTCTGTCTGAAATGAAAGGAAGCCATAATTACGGTGTAATATCCAGGTGACAGGATGTTGGTCATCGAGAGATTGGAGAATACCTCGACAAGCATTTAATAGGCAGTTCTTCTAAGGAGCCCACCCTTCTGTTTGAAATGAATGGAAGCCATAATTACGGTGTAATTTCCAGGTGACAGGATGTCGGTCACCGAGAGATTGGAGAATATCTCGACAAGTATTTCATAGGCTGCTCTTCCAAGGAGAACAGTCTTCTGTCTGAAATGAAAGGAAGCCATAATTACGGTGTAATATCCAGGTGACAGGATGTTGGTCATCGAGAGATTGGAGAATATCTCGACAAATATCTCATAGGCAATTCTTCTAAGTAGCTCCGTCTTCTGTCTGAAATGGTAGGAAGCCATAATTTCGGTGTACCATCCAGGTGACAGGATGTCGGTCACCGAGAGATTGGAGAAAATCTCGACAAGCATTTCATAGGCAGCTCTTCTAAGGCGAACAATCTTCTGATTGAAATGAAAGGAAGCCATAATTACGGTGTAATATCCAGGTTACAGGATGTCGGTCACCGAGAGATTGGAGAATATCTCAACGAGTATTTCAGAAGCAGTGCTTCTATGGAGCACAGTCTTTTGTCTGAAATGAAAAGAAGCCATAATTACGGTGTAATATCCCGGTGACAGGATGTCGGTCACCGAGAGATTAGAGAATATCTCGACAAGTAATTCATAGTTAGTACTTCTAAGGAGCACAGTCTTCTGTCTGAACGAAAGGAAGACATAATTACGGTGTAATATCCAGGTGACAGGACGTCTGTCACCGAGAGATTGGAGAATATCTCGACAAGTATTCCATAGGCAGCTCTTCTAAGGAGCACAGTCTTCGGTGCGGAATGAAAGGAAGCCATAATTACGGTGTAATATGCAGGTGACAGGATGTCGGTCACTGAGATTTCAGAGAATATCACGACAAGTATTTCATAGGCAGCTCTTCTAAGGAGCACAATTTCTGCCTGAAATGAAAGGAAGCCATAATTACGGTGTAATATCCAGGTGACAGGATGTCGGTCATCGAGAGATTGGAGAATATCACGACAAGTACTTCATAGGCTGCTCTTCCAAGGAAAACTGTCTTCTGTCTGAAATGAAAGGAAACCATATTACGGTGTAAAAGCCAGGTGACAGGATGTCGGTCACCGAGAGATTGAAGAATATCTCGACAATTATATCACAGACTGTTCTTCTAAGGAGCACAGTCTTTTGTCTGAAATGAAAGGCGGCCATAATTACTGTGTAATATCCAGGTGACAGGATGTCGGTCACCGAGAGATTGGAGAATATCTCGACAAGTACTTCATAGGCAGTTCTTCTAAGGAGCACAGTCTTCTGCTTGAAAAGAAAGGAAGCCATAATTACGGTGTAATAACCAGGTGACAGGATGTAGTTCACCGAGAGATTGGAGAATATCTCGACAAGTATTTCATAGGCAGTTCTTCTAAGGAGCACAGTCTTCTGTCTGAAATGAAAAGAAGCCAGAATTACGGTGTAATATCCAGGTGACAGGATGTCGGTCACCGAGAGATTGGGGAATATCTCGGCAAGTATTCCATAGGCAGTTCATCTAAGGAGCACAGTCTTCTGTCTGAAATGAAAAGAAGCCAGAATTACGGTGTAATATCCAGGTGACAGGATGTCGGTCACCGAGAGATTGGAGAATATCTCGACATGTATTTCATAGGCAGTTCTTCTAAGGAGCATCGTCTTCTCTCTGAAATTAAAGGAAGCCATAATTACGGTGAAATATTCAGGTGACAGGAAGTCCGTCACCGAGAGATTAGAGAATATCTCGACAAGTATTTCATAGGCTGCTCTTCTAAGGAGCACAGTCTTCTGCTTGAAATGAAAGGAAGCCATAATTACGGTGTATTATACAGTTGACAGTTTGTCGGTCACCGAGAGATTGGAGAATATCTCAACGAGTATTTCAGAGGCAGTGCTTCTAAGGAGCACAGTCTTTTGTCCGAAATGAAAGGAAGCCATAATTACGGTCTAATATCCAGGTTACAGGATGTGAGTCACCGAGAGATTGGAGAATATCTCGACAAGTATTTCATAGGCTGCTCTTCTAAGGAACACAGCCTTCTGTCTGAAATGAAAGGAAGCCATAATTACGGTGTAATTTCCAGGTGACAGGATGTCGGTCACTGAGAGATTGGAGAATATCTCGACAAGTATTTCATAGGTAGCTCTTCTAAGGAGCACAGTCTTCTGTATGAAATGAAAGGAAGCCATAATTACGGTGTAATATCCAGGTGACAGAATGTCGGTCACTGGGAGATTGGAGAATATCTCGACAAGTATTTCAGAGGCAGCTTTTCTAAGGAGCACAGTCTTCTGACTGAAATGAAAGGAAGCCATAATTACGGCGTAATAACAAGGTGACAGGATGTCTATCACTGAGAGATTGGAGAATATCTCAACAAGTATTTCATAGGTTGTTTTTCTAAGAAGCACAGTCTTCTTTCAGAAATGAAAGGAATCCAAAATTTCGGTGTAATATCCAGGTGACAGGATGTCGGTCACCGAGAGATTGGAGAATATCTCGACAAGTATTTCATAGGCAGCTGTTCTAAGGAGCACAGTCTTCTGTCTGAAATGAAAGAAAGCCATTATTACGGTGTAATATCCAGGTGACAGGATGTCGGTCACCGAGAGATTGGAGAATATCTCGACAAGTATTCCATAGGCAGCTCTTCTAAAGAGCACAGTGTTCTGCCTGAAATGAAAGGAATTCCTAATTACGGTGTAATATCCATGTGACAGGATGTCATTCACCGAGAGATTGGAGAATGTCTCGACAAGAATTTCAGAGGCAGTTCTTCTAAGGAGCACAGTCTTTTTTCTGAAATGAAGGGAAACCATAATAACGGTGTAATATCCAGGTGACAGGATGCCAGTCACCGAGAGATTGGATAATATTTCGACAAGTATTTCATTGGCAGCACTTCTAGGGAGCACAGTCTTCTGTGTGAAATGAAAGGAAGCCATAATTACGGTGTAATATCCAGGTGACAGGATGTCGGTCACTGAGAGATTGTAGAATATCTAGACAAGTATTTCATAGGCAGCTCCTCTAAGGAGCACAGTCTTCTGAGTGAAATGAAAGGAAGCCATAATTACGGTGTAATATCCAGGTGACAGGATGCCGGTCACCGAATGATTGGAGAACATCTCGACAAGTATTTCATAGGCAGCTCTTCTAAGTAGCACATTTTTCTGCCTGAAATGAAAGGAAGCCATAATTACGGTGTAATATCCAGATGGGAGGATGTTGGTCATCGAGAGGATTGGAGAATATCACGACAAGTATTTAATAGGCAGGTCTTCCAAGGAGAAGTGTCTTCTGTCTGAAATGAAAGGAAACCATCATTACGGTGTAAAATCCAGGCGACAGGATGTCGGTCACCGAGAGATTGGAGAATATCTCGACAAGTATTGCATATGCAGTTCTTCTAAGGAGCACATTCTTCTGCTTGAAATGAAAGGAAGCCTTAACTACGGTGTAATATCCAGGTGACCGGATGTCGGTCACCGAGAGATTGGAGAATATCTCAACGAGTATTTCAGAGGCATTGCTTCTATGGAGCACAGAGTTTTGTCTGAAATGAAAGGAACCCATAATTACGGTGTAATATCCAGGTGACAGGATGTCGGTCACCGAGAGATTGGAGAATATCTCGAAATGTATTTCATAGGTAGTTCTTCTAAGGAGCCCACCCTTCTGTCTGAAATGAATGGAAGCCATAATTATGGTGTAATTTCCAGGTGACAGTTTGTCGGTCACCGAGAGATTGGAGAATATCTCGACAAGCATTTCATAGGCAGCTCTAGTAAAGAGCACAGTCTTCTGTCTGAAATGAAAGGAAGCCATGATTACGGTGTAATACGCAGGTGACAGGGTGTCGGTCACTGAGAGATTGGGGAATATCTCGGCAAGTATTCCATAGGCAGTTCATCTAAGGAGCACAGTTTTCTGTCTGAAATGAAAGGAAGCCATAATTACGGTGTATTAAGCAGGTGACAGGATGTCGGTCACCGAGAGATTGGGGAATATCTCGGCAAGTATTCCATAGGCAGTTCATCTAAGGAGCACCGTCTTCTGTCTGAAATGAAAGGAAGCCATAATTACGGAGTAATATCCAGGTGACAGGATGTCGGTCACCGAGAGATTGGAGAATATCTCGACATGTATTTCATAGGCAGTTCTTCTAAGGAGCATCCTCTTCTCTCTGAAATTAAAGGAAGCCATAATTACGGTGAAATATTCAGGTGACAGGATGTCCGTCACCGAGAGATTAGAGAATATCTCGACAAGTATTTCATAGGCTGCTCTTCCAAGGAGAACAGTCTTCTGTCTGAAATGAAAGGAAGCCATAATTACGGTGTAATATCCAGGTGACAGGATGTCGGTCACCGAGTTGATTGGAGAATATCTCGACCAGTATTTCATAGGCTGCTCTTCCAAGGAGAACAGTCTTCTGTCCGAACGAAGCGAAGACATAATTACGGTGTAATATCCAGGTGACAGGATGTCTGTCACCGAGAGATTGGAGAATATCTCGACAAGTATTTCATAGGCAGCTATTCTAAGGAGCACCGTCTTCTGCCTGAAATGAAAGGAAGCCATAATTACGGTGTAATATTCAAGTGACAGGATGTCGGTCACCGAGAGATTGTGGATTATCCCGACTAGTAATTCATAGGCAGTTCTTCTAAGGGACAATTTCTTCTTTCTGAAATTAAAGGAAGCCAAAATTACGGTGTAATATCCAGGTGACAGGATGCCGGTCACCGAGAGATTGTAGAATATCTCGACTAGTAATTCATAGGCATTTCTTCTAAGGAGTTCAGTCTTCTGTCTGAAATGAAAACAACCCATAATTACGGTGTAATATCCTGGTGACAGGATTTCGGTCACCGAGAGATTGGAGAATATCTCGAAATGTATTTCATAAGCAGCTCTTCTAAGGAGCACAGTCTTCTGTCCGAAATGTAAGGAAGCCATAATTATGGTGTATTATCCAGGTGACAGGATGTCGGTCACCGAGATATTGGAGAATATCTCGACAAACATTTCATAGGTAGCTCTTCGATGGAGCACAGTTTTCTGCCTGAATAGAAAGGAAGCCATAATTACGGTGTATTATACAGGTGACAGGTTGTCGGTCACCGAGGGATTGGAGAATATCTCAACGAGTATATCAGAGGCAGTGCTTCTGAGGAGCACAGTCTTTTGTCCGAAATGAAAGGAAGCCATAATTACGGTCTAATATCCAGGTTACAGGATGTCAGTCACCGAGAGATTGGAGAATATCTCGACAAGTATTTCATAGGCTGCTTTTCTAAGGAACACAGTCTTTTGTCTGAAATGAAAGTAACCCATAATTACGGTGTAATATCCAGGTGACAGGATGTCGTTCACTGAGAGATTGGAGAATATCTCGACAAGTATTTCATAGGTAGCTCTTCTAAGGAGCACAGTCTTCTCTATGAAATGAAAGGAAGCCATAATTACGGTGTAATTTCCAGGTGACAGGATGTCGGTCACTGAGAGATTGGAGAATATCTCGACAAGTATTCCATAGGTAGCTCTTCTAAGGAGCACAGTCTTCTGTATGAAATGAAAGGAAGCCATAATTACGGTGTAATATCCAGGTGACGGAATGTCGGTCACTGGGAGATTGGAGAATATCTCGACAAGTATTTCAGAGGCAGCTCTTCTAAGGAGCACAGTCTTCTGACTGAAATGAAAGGAAGCCATAATTACGGCGTAATAACTAGGTGACAGGATGTCGGTCACTGGGTGATTGGAGAATATCTCAACAAGTATTTCATAGGTTGTTCTTCTAAGAAGCACAGTCTTCTTTCAGAAATGAAAGGAAGCCAAAATTTCGGTGTAATATCCAGGTGACAGGATGTCGGTCACCGAGAGATTGGAGAATAACTCGACACGTATTTCATAGGCAGCTGTTCTAAGGAGCACAGTCTTCTGTGTGAAATGAAAGGAAGCCATAATTACGGTGTAATATCCAGGTGACAGGATGTCGGTCACTGAGAGATTGGAGAATATCTAGACAAGTATTTCATAGGCAGCACTTCTAAGGAGCACAGTATTCTGTGTGAAATGAAAGGAAGCCATAATTACGGTGTAATATCCAGGTGACAGGATGTCGGTCACTGAGAGATTGGAGAATATCTAGACAAGTATTTCATAGGCAGCTCTACTAAGGAGCACAGACTTCTGAGTGAAATGAAATGAAGCCATAATTACGGTGTAATATCCAGGTGACAGGATGCCGGTCACCGAATGATTGGAGAATATCTCGACAAGTATTTCATAGGCAGCTCTCCTAAGTAGCACAGTTTTCTGCCTGAAATGAAAGGAAGCCATAATTACGGTGTAATATCCAGATGGGAGGATGTCGGTCACCGAGAGATTGGAGAATATCTCGACAAGTATTGCATAGGGAGTTCTTCTAAGAAGCCCACCCTTCTGTCTGAAATGAATGGAATCCATAATTACGGTGTAATTTCCAGGTGACAGGATGTCGGTCACCGAGAGATTGGAGAATATCTCGACAAGCATTTCATAGGCAGCTCTTCTAAGGAGCACAGTCTTCTGTCGGAAATAAAAGTAAGCCATAATTACGGTGTAATATCCAGGTGACAGGATGTCGGTCACCGAGAGATTGGAGAATATCTCGACAAGTATTTCATAGGCAGTTCTTCTAAGGAGCCCACCCTTCTGTTTGAAATGAATGGAAGCCATAATTACGGTGTAATTTCCAGGTGACAGGATGTCGGTCACCGAGAGATTGGAGAATATCTCGACAAGCATTTCATAGGCAGCTCTTCTAAGGAGCACATTCTTGTGCTTGAAATGAAAGGAAGCCATAATTACGATGTAATATCCAGGTTAGAGGATGTCTGTCACCGAGAGATTGGAGAATATCTCGACAAATATCTCATAGGCAATTCTTCTAAGTAGCACCGTCTTCTGTCTGAAATGATAGGAAGCCATAATTTCGGTGTACCATCCAGGTGACAGGATGTCATTCACTGAGAGATTGGAGAATATCTCGACAAGCATTTCATAGGCAGCTCTTATAAGGAGCACAATCTTCTGCTTTAAATGAAAGGAAGCCATAATTACGGTGTAATATCCAGGATACAGGATGTCGGTCACCGAGAGATTGGAGAATATCTCAACGAGTATTTCAGAGGCAGTGCTTCTATGGAGCACAGTCTTTTGTCTGAAATGAAAGGAACCCATAATTTCGGTGTAATATCCAGGTGACAGGATGTCGGTCACCGAGAGATTGGAGAATATCTCGACAAGTAATTCATAGGCAGTTCTTCTAAGGAGCACAGTCTTCTGTCTGAACGAAAGGAAGACATAATTACGGTGTAATATCCAGGTGACAGGACGTCTGTCACCGAGAGATTGGAGAATATCTCGACAAGTATTTCATAGGCAGCTCTTCTAAGGAGCACAGTCTTCTGTGCGAAATGAAAGGAAGCCATAATTACGGTGTAATATGCAGGTGACAGGATGTAGGTCACTGAGAGATTGGAGAATATCATGACAAGTATTTCATAGGCAGCTCTTCTAAGGAGCACAATTTCTGCCTGAAATAAAAGTAAGCCATAATTACGGTGTAATATCCAGGTGACAGGATGTCGGTCATCGAGAGATTGGAGAATATCACGACAAGTACTTCATAGGCAGCTCTTCCAAGGAAAACAGTCTTCTCTCTGAAATGAAATGAAACCATAATTACGGTGTAAAAGCCAGGTGACAGGATGTCGGTCACCGAGAGATTGGAGAATATCTCAACGAGTATTTCAGAGGCAGTGCTTCTATGGAGCACAGTCTTTTGTCCGAAATGAAAGGAAGCCATAATTATGGTTAAATTTCCAGGTGACAGGATGTCGGTCACCGAGAGATTGGAGAATATCTCGACAAGCATTTCATAGGCAGCTCTTCTAAGGAGCACAGTCTTCTGTCTGTAATGAATGGAAGCCATAATTATGGTGTAATTTCCAGGTGACAGGATGTCGGTCACTGAGAGATTGGAGAATATCTCGACAAGCATTTCATAGGCAGCTCTTCTAAGGAGCACAGTCTTCTGGCTGAAATGAAAGGAAGCCATGATAACGGTGTAATAAGCGGGTGACAGGATGTCGGTCACCGAGAGATTGGGGAATATCTCGGCAAGTATTCCATAGGCAGTTCATCTAAGGAGCACAGTCTTCTGTCTGAAATGAAAGGTAGCCATAAATACGGTGTAATATTCAGGTGACAGGATGTCGGTCACCGAGAGATTGGAGAATATCTCTAAATGTATTTCATAGGCAGTTCTTCGAAGGAGCACCGTTTTCACTCTGATATGAATGGAAGCCATAATTACGGTGTAATATCCAGGTGTCAGGATGTCCGTCACTGAGAGATTAGAGAATATCTCGACAAGTATTTCATAGGTTGCTCTTCCAAGGAGAACAGTCTTCTGTCTGAAATGAAAGGAAGCCTTAATTACGGTGTAATATCCAGGTGAATGGATGTCGGTCCCCGAGTTGATTGGAGAATGTCTCGACCAGTATTTCATAGGCTGCTCTTCCAAGGAGAACTGTCTTCTGTCTGAACGAAACGAAGACTTAATTACGGTGTAATATCCAGGTGACAGGACGTCTGTCACCGAGAGATTGGAGAATACCTCGACAAGTATTTCATAGGCAGCTATTCTAAGGAGCACCGTCTTCTGCCTGAAATGAAAGGAAGCAATAATTACGGTGTAATATTCGGGTGACAGGATGTCGGTCACCGAGAGATTGGGGATTATCTCGACTAGTAATTCATAGGCAGTTCTTCTAAGGGACAATTTCTTCTTTCTGAAATTAAAGGAAGCCATAATTACGGTGTAATATCCAGGTGACAGGATGCCGGTCACCGAGAGAATGGAGAATATCTCGACAAGTAATTCATAGGCATTTCTTCTAAGGAGTGCAGTCTTCTGTCTGAAATGAAAGTACCCATAATTACGGTGTAATATCCAGGTGACAGGATGTCGGTCACTGAGAGATTGGAGAATATCTCGACAAGTATTTCATAGGTAGCTCTTCTAAGGAGCACAGTCTTCTGTATGAAATGAAAGGAAGCCATAATTACGGTGTAATATCCAGGTGACAGAATGTCGGTCACTGAGAGATTGGAGAATATCTCGACAAGTATTTCAGAGGCAGCTCTTCTAAGGAGCACAGTCTTCGGACTGAAATGAAAGGAAGCCATAATTACGGCGTAATTAGTAGGTGACAGGATGTCGGTCACTGAGAGATTGGAGAATATCTCAACAAGTATTTCATAGGCTGTTCTTCTAAAAAGCACAGTCTTCTCTCAGAAATGAAAGGAAGCCAAAATTTCGGTGTAATATCCATTTGACAGGATGTCGGTCACCGAGAGATTGGAGAATATCTCGACAAGTAATTCGTAGGCAGTTCTTCTAAGGAGCACAGTCTTCAGTCATAACGAAAGGAAGTCATAATTACGGTGTAATATCCAGGAGATAGGACGTCTGTCACCGAGAGATTGGAGAATATCTCGACAAGTATTTCATAGGCAGCTGTTCTAAGGAGCACAGTCTTCTGTCTCAAATGAAAGGAAGCCACAATTACGGTGTAATATCCAGGTGACAGGATGTCGGTCACCGAGAGATTGGAGAATATCTCGACAAGTATTCCATAGGCAGCTCTTCTAAAGAGCACAGATTTCTGCCTGAAATGAAAGGAATTCATAATTACGGTATAATATCCATGTGACAGGATGTCATTCACCGAGAAATTAGAGAATGTCTCGACAAATATTTCAGAGGCAGTTCTTCTAAGGAGCACAGTCTTTTTTCTGAAATGAAGGAAAAGCATAATTACGGCGTAATATCCGGGAGACAGGATGTCAGTCACCGTGAGATTGGAGAATATCTCGACAAGTATTTCATAGGCAGCTCTACTAAGGAGCACAGTGTTCTGTGTGAAATGAATGGAAGCCATAATTACGGTGTAATATCCAGGTGACAGGATGTCGGTCACTGAGAGATTGGAGAATATCTAGACAAGTATTTCATAGGCAGCTCTGCTAAGGAGGACAGTCTTCTGAGTGAAATGAAAGGAAGCCATAATTACGGTGTAATATCCAAGTGACAGGATGCCGGTCACCGAGAGATTGGAGAATATCTCGACAAGTATTTCATATGCAGCTCTTCTAAGAAGCCCACCCTTCTGTCTGAAATGAATGGAAGCCATAATTACGGTGTATTAAGCAGGTGACAGGATGTCGGTCACCGAGAGATTGGGGAATATCTCGGCAAGTATTCCATAGGCAGTTCATCTAGGGAGCACAGTCTTCTGTCTGAAATGAATGGAAACCATAATTACGGTGTAAAATCCAGGCGACAGGATGTCGGTCACCGAGAGATTGGAGAATATCTCGACAAGTATTTCATAGGCACTTCTTCGAAGAAGCCCACCCTTCTGTCTGAAATGAATGGAAGCCATAATTACGGTGTATTAAGCAGGTGACAGGATGTCGGTCACCGAGAGATTGGGGAATATCTCGGCAAGTATTCCATAGGCAGTTCATCTAGGGAGCACAGTCTTCTGTCTGAAATGAAAGGAAACCATAATTACGGTGTAAAATCCAGGCGACAGGATGTCGGTCACCGAGAGATTGGAGAATGTCTCGACAAATATTTCAGAGGCAGTTCTTCTAAGGAGCACAGTCTTTTTTCTGAAATGAAGGAAAAGCATAATTACGGCGTAATATCCGGGAGACAGGATGTCAGTCACCGTGAGATTGGAGAATATCTCGACAAGTATTTCATAGGCAGCTCTACTAAGGAGCACAGTGTTCTGTGTGAAATGAATGGAAGCCATAATTACGGTGTAATATCCAGGTGACAGGATGTCGGTCACCGAGAGATTGGAGAATACCTCGATATGTATTTCATAGGCAGTTCTTCTAGGGAGCACCGTCTTCTCTCTGAAATGAAAGGAAGCCATAATTACCGTGTAATATCCAGGTGACAGGATGTCCGTCACCGAGAGATTAGAGAATATCTGGACAAGTATTTCATAGGCTGCTCTTCCAAGGAGAACAGTCTTCTGTCTGAAATGAAAGGAAGCCCTAATTACGGTGTAATATCCAGGTGACAGGATGTCGGTCACCGAGTTGATTGGAGAATATCTCGACCAGTATTTCATAGGCTGCTATTCCAAGGAGAACAGTCTTCTGTCTGAACGAAGCGAAGACAAAATTACGTTGTAATATCCAAGTGACAGGACGTCTGTCACCGAGAGATTGGAGATTATCTCGAGAAGTATTTCATAGGCAGCTATTCTAAGGAGCACCGACTTCTTCCAGAAATGAAAGGAAGCCATAATTACGGTGTAATATTCAAGTGACAGGATGTCGGTCACCGAGAGATTGGGGATTATCTCGACTAGTAATTCATAATCAGCTCTTCAAAGGTGCACAGTCTTCTGTCCGAAATGTAAGGAAGCCATAATTATGGTGTAATATCCAGGTGACAGGATGTCGTCACCGAGATATTGGTGAATATCCCGACAAGCATTTCATAGGCAGCTCTTCTATGGAGCACAGTCTTCTGCCTGAATTGAAAGGAAGCCATAATTACGGTGTATTATACAGGTGACAGGTTGTCGGTCACCGAGAGATTGGAGAATATCTCAACGAGTATTTCAGAGGCAGTGCTTCTGAGCACAGTCTTCTGTCCGAAATGAAAGGAAGCCATAATTACGGTGTAATATCCAGGTTACAGGATGTCAGTCACCGAGAGATTGGAGAATATCTCGACAAGTATTTCATAGGCTGCTCTTCTAAGGAACACAGTCTTCTGTCTGAAATGAAAGTAACCCATAATTACGGTGTAATTTCCTGGTGACAGGATGTCGGTCACCAAGAGATTAGAGAATATTTCGACAAGTATTTCATAGGTAGCTCTTCTAAGGAGCACAGTCTTCTGTATGAAATGAAGGGAAGCCATAATTACGGTGTAATATCCAGGTGACTGAATGTCGGTCACTGGGAGATTGGAGAATATCTCGACAAGTATTTCAGGGGGAGCTCTTCTAAGGAGCACAGTCTTCTGCCTGAAATGAAAGGAAGCCATAATTACGGCGTAATAAGTAGGTGACAGGATGTCGGTCACTGAAAGATTGGAGAATATCTCAACATGTATTTCATAGGTTGTTCTTCTAAGAAGCACAGTCGTAGGCCTGAAATGAAAGGAATTCATAATTACGGTGTAATATCCATGTGACAGGATGTCATTCACCGAGAGATTGGAGAATGTCTCGACAAGTATTTCATAGGCAGCTCTACTAAGTAGCACAGTTTTCTGCCTGAAATGAAAGGAAGCCATAATTACGGTGTAATATTCGGGTGACAGGATGTCGGTCACCGAGAGATTGGGGATTATCTCGACTAGTAATTCATAGGCAGTTCTTCTAAGGGACAATTTCTTCTTTCTGAAATTAAAGGAAGCCATAATTACGGTGTAATATCCAGGTGACAGGTTGCCGGTCACCGAGAGATTGGAGAATATCTCGACAAGTAATTCATAGGCATTTCTTCTAAGGAGTGCAGTCTTCTGTCTGAAATGAAGATAACCCATAATTACGGTGTAATATCCAGGTGACAGGATTTCGGTCACCGAGAGATTGGAGAATACCTCGAAATGTATTTCATAAGCAGCTCTTCTAAGGAGCACAGTCTTCTGTCCGAAATGTAAGGAAGCCATAATTATGGTGTAGTATCCAGGTGACAGGATGTCGGTCCCCGAGATATTGGAGAATATCTCGACAAGCATTTCATAGGCAGCTCTTCTATGGAGCACAGTCTTCTGCCTGAATTGAAAGGAAGCCATAATTTCGGTGTATTATACAGGTGACAGGTTGTCGGTCACCGAGAGATTGGAGAATATCTCAACGAGTATTTCAGAGGCAGTGCTTCTAAGGAGCACAGTCTTTGGTCCGAAATGAAAGGAAGCCATAATTACGGTCTAATATCCAGGTTACAGGATGTCAGTCACCGAGAGATTGGAGAATTTCTCGACAAGTATTTCATAGGCTGCTCTTCTAAGGAACACATTCTTCTGTCTGAAATGAAAGTAACCCATAATTACGGTGTAATATCCAGGTGACAGGATGTCGGTCACTGAGAGATTGGAGAATATCTCGACAAGTATTTCATAGGTAGCTCTTCTAAGGAGCACAGTCTTTTGTATTAAATGAAAGGAAGCCATAATTACGGTGTAATTTCCAGGTGACAGGATGTCGGTCACCGAGAGATTGGAGAATATCTCGACAAGTATTTCATAGGTAGCTCTTCTAAGGAGCACAGTCTTCTGTATGAAATGAAAGGAAGCCATAATTACGGTATAATATCCATGTGACAGGATGTCGGTCCCCGAGAGGTTGGAGAATATCTCGACCAGCATTTCATAGGCAGCTCTTCTAAGGAGCACAGTCTTTTGCCTGAAATGAAAGGAAGCCATTTTTACGGTGTAATATCCAGGTGACAGTATTTCAGAGGCAGCTCTTCAAAGGAGCACAGTCTTCTGTATGAAATGAAAGGAAGCCATAATTACGGTGTAATAAGTAGGTGACAGGATGTCGGTCATTGAGAGTTTGGAGAATATCTCAACAAGTATTTCATAGGTTGTTCTTCTAAGATGCTCAGTCTTCTGTCTTAACGAAAGGAAGACATAATTACGGTGTAATATCCATGTGACAGGATGTCATTCACCGAGAGATTGGAGAATGTCTCGACAAGTTTTTCAGAGGCAGTTCTTCTAAGGAGCACAGTCTTTTCTCTGAAATGAAAGGAAACCATAATAACAGTGTAATATCCAGGTGACAGGATGTCAGTCACCGAGAGATTGGAGAATATCTCGACAAGTATTTCATAGGCAGCTCTTCTAAGGAGCACAGTCTTCTGTGTGAAATGAAAGGAAGCCATAATTACGGAGTAATATCCAGGTGACAGGATGTCGGTCACTGAGAGATTGGAGAATATCTAGACAAGTATTTCATAGGCAGCTCTTCTAAGGAGCACAGTCTTCTGAGTGAAATGACAGGAAGCCATAATTACGGTGTAATATCCAGATGAGAGGATGTCGGTCATCGAGAGGATTGGAGAATATCACGACAAGTACTTCATAGGCAGCTCTTCCAAGGAAAACAGTCTTCTGTCTGAAATGAAAGGAAACCATAATTACGGTGTAAAATCCAGGTGACAGGATGTCGGTCACCGAGAGATTGGAGAATATCTCGACAAGTATTTCATAGGCAGTTCTTCTAAGAAGCCCACCCTTCTGTCTGAAATGAATGGAAGAAATTAATTACTGTGTAATTTCCAGGTGACAGGATGTCGGTCACCGAGAGATTGGAGAATATCTCGATAAGTATTTCATAGGCAGTTCTTCTAAGAAGCCCACCCTTCTGTCTGAAATGAATGGAAGCCATAATTACGGTGTAATTTCCAGGTGACAGGATGTCGGTCACCGAGAGATTGGAGAATATCTCGACAAGCATTTCATAGGCAGCTCATCTAAGGAGCACAGTCTTCTGTCTGAAATGAAAGAAAGCCATGATTACGGTGTAATAAGCAGGTGACAGAATGTCGGTCACCAAGGGATTGGGGAATATCTCGGCAAGTATTCCATAGGCTGTTCATCTAAGGAGCACAGTCTTCTGTCTGAAATGAAAGGAAGCCATAATTACGGTGTAATATCCAGGTGACAGGATGTCGGTCACCGAGAGATTGGAGAATATCTCGACAAGCATTTCATAGGCAGCTCTTCTAAGTAGCACAGTCTTCTGCTTGAAATGAAAGGAAGCCGTAATTACGGTGTAATATCCAGGTTACAGGATGTCTGTCACCGAGAGATTGGAGAATATCTCGACAAGTATTTCATAGGTAGCTCTTCTAAGAAGCACAGTCTTCTGTATGAAATGAAAGGAAGCCATAATTAAGGTATAATATCCATGTGACAGGATGTCGGTCCCCGAGAGGTTGGAGAATATCTCGACCAGCATTTCATAGGCAGCTCTTCTAAGTAGCACAGTCTTCTGCTTGAAATGAAAGGAAGCCGTAATTACGGTGTAATATCCAGGTTACAGGATGTCTGTCACCGAGAGATTGGAGAATATCTCGACAAGTATTTCATAGGCTGCTCTTCTAAGGAACACATTCTTCTGTCTGAAATGAAAGTAACCCATAATTACGGTGTAATATCCAGGTGACAGGATGTCGGTCACTGAGAGATTGGAGAATATCTCGACAAGTATTTCATAGGTAGCTCTTCTAAGGAGCACAGTCTTTTGTATGAAATGAAAGGTAGCCATAATTACGGTGTAATTTCCAGGTGACAGGATGTCGGTCACCGAGAGATTGGAGAATATCTCGACAAGTATTTCATAGGTAGCTCTTCTAAGGAGCACAGTCTTCTGTATGAAATGAAAGGAAGCCATAATTACGGTATAATATCCATGTGACAGGATGTCGGTCCCCGAGAGGTTGGAGAATATCTCGACCAGCATTTCATAGGCAGCTCTTCTAAGGAGCACAGTCTTTTGCCTGAAATGAAAGGAAGCCATTTTTACGGTGTAATATCCAGGTGACAGTATTTCAGAGGCAGCTCTTCAAAGGAGCACAGTCTTCTGTATGAAATGAAAGGAAGCCATAATTACGGTGTAATAAGTAGGTGACAGGATGTCGGTCATTGAGAGATTGGAGAATATCTCAACAAGTATTTCATAGGATGTTCTTCTAAGATGCTCAGTCTTCTGTCTTAACGAAAGGAAGACATAATTACGGTGTAATATCCATGTGACAGGATGTCATTCACCGAGAGATTGGAGAATGTCTCGACAAGTATTTAAGTGGCAGTTCTTCTAAGGAGCACAGTCTTTTCTCTGAAATGAAAGGAAACCATAATAACAGTGTAATATCCAGGTGACAGGATGTCAGTCACCGAGAGATTGGAGAATATCTCGACAAGTATTTCATAGGCAGCTCTTCTAAGGAGCACAGTCTTCTGTGTGAAATGAAAGGAAGCCATAATTACGGAGTAATATCCAGGTGACAGGATGTCGGTCACTGAGAGATTGGAGAATATCTAGACAAGTATTTCATAGGCAGCTCTTCTAAGGAGCACAGTCTTCTGAGTGAAATGAAAGGAAGCCATAATTACGGTGTAATATCCAGGTGACAGGATGCCGGTCACCGAGAGATTGGAGAATATCTCGACAAGTATTTCATTGGCAGCTCTTCAAAGTAGCACAGCTTATGCCTGAAATGAAAGGAAGCCATAATTACGGTGTAATATCCAGATGAGAGGATGTCGGTCATCGAGAGGATTGGAGAATATCACGACAAGTACTTCATAGGCAGCTCTTCCAAGGAAAACAGTCTTCTGTCTGAAATGAAAGGAAACCATAATTACGGTGTAAAATCCAGGTGACAGGATGTCGGTCACCGAGAGATTGGAGAATATCTCGACAAGTATTTCATAGGCAGTTCTTCTAAGAAGCCCACCCTTCTGTCTGAAATGAATGGAAGAAATTAATTACTGTGTAATTTCCAGGTAACAGGATGTCGGTCACCGAGAGATTGGAGAATATCTCGATAAGTATTTCATAGGCAGTTCTTCTAAGAAGCCCACCCTTCTGTCTGAAATGAATGGAAGCCATAATTACGGTGTAATTTCCAGGTGACAGGATGTCGGTCACCGAGAGATTGGAGAATATCTCGACAAGCATTTCATAGGCAGCTCATCTAAGGAGCACAGTCTTCTGTCTGAAATGAAAGAAAGCCATGATTACGGTGTAATAAGCAGGTGACAGAATGTCGGTCACCAAGGGATTGGGGAATATCTCGGCAAGTATTCCATAGGCTGTTCATCTAAGGAGCACAGTCTTCTGTCTGAAATGAAAGGAAGCCATAATTACGGTGTAATATCCAGGTGACAGGATGTCGGTCACCGAGAGATTGGAGAATATCTCGACAAGCATTTCATAGGCAGCTCTTCTAAGTAGCACAGTCTTCTGCTTGAAATGAAAGGAAGCCGTAATTACGGTGTAATATCCAGGTTACAGGATGTCTGTCACCGAGAGATTGGAGAATAGCTCGACAAATATCTCATAGGAAATTGTTCTAAGTAGCACCGTCTTCTGTCTGAAATGATAGGAAGCCATAATTTCGGTGTACCATCCAGGTGACAGGTTGTCAGTCACTGAGAGATTGGAGAACATCTCGATAAGCATTTCATAGGCAGCTCTTCTAAGGAGCACAGTCTTCTGCTTGAAATGAAAGGATGCCATAATTACGGTGTAATTTCCAAGTGACAGAATGTCGGTCACCGAGAGATTGGAGAATATCTCGACAAGCATTTCATAGGCAGCTCTTCTAAGGAGCACAGTCTTCTGTCTGAAATGAAAGGAAACCATGATTAAGGTGTAATAAGCAGGTGACAGGATGTCGGTCACCGAGAGATTGGGGAATATCTAGGCAAGTATTCCATAGGCAGTTCATCTGAGGAGCACAGTCTTCTGTCTGAAATGAAAGCAAGCCATGATTACGGTGTAATAAGCAGGAGACAGAATTTCGGTCAACGAGAGATTGGGGAATATCTCCTGAAGTATTCCATAGGCAGTTCATCTAAGGAGCACAGTCTTCTGTCTGAAATGAAAGGAAGCCATAATTACGGTGTAATATCCAGGTGACAGGATGTCGGTCACCGAGAAATTGGAGAATATCTCGACAAGTATTCCATAGGCAGCTCTTCTAAGGAGCACAGTTTTCTGCCTGAAATGAAAGGAATTCATAATTACGGTGTAATATCCATGTGACAGGATGTCAGTCACCGAGAGATTGGAGAATCTCTCGACAAGTATTTCAGGGGCAGTTCTTCTAAGGATCACAGTCTTTTTTATGAAATGAAAGAAAAAATAATAACGGTGTAATATCCAGGTGACAGGATGTCAGTCACCGAGAGATTGGAGAATATCTCGACAAGTATTTCAGAGGCAGCTCTTCTAAGGAGCACAGTCTTCTGGGTGAAATGAAAGTAAGCCATAATTATGGTGTAATATCCAGGTGACAGGATGTCGGTCAGTGAGAGATTGGAGAATATCTCGACAAGTATTTCATAGGCAGCTCTTCTAAGGAGCACAGACTTCTGAGTGAAATGAAAGGAAGCCATTGTTACGGTGTAATATCCAGGTGACAGGATGCCGGTCACCGAGAGATTGGAGAATATCTCGACAAGTATTTCATAGGCAGCTCTTCTAAGTAGCACAGTTTTCAGCCTGAAATGAAAGGAAGCCATAATTTCGGTGTAATATCCAGATGATAGGATGTCGGTCATCGAGAGAATTGGAGAATATCTCAACGAGTATTTCAGAGGCAGTGCTTCTAAGGAGCACAGTCTTTTCTCCGAAATGAAAGGAAGCCATAATTACGGTCTAATATCCAGGTTACAGGATGTCAGTCACCGAGAGATTGGAGAATATCTCGACAAGTATTTCATAGGTAGCTCTTCTAAGGAGCACAGTCTTCTGTATGAAATGAAAGGAAGCCATAATTACGGTGTAATTTCCAGGGACAGGATGTCGCTCACCGAGAGATTGGAGAATATCTCGACAAGTATTTCATAGGTAGCTCTTCTAAGGAGCACAGTCTTCTGTATGAAATGAAAGGAAGCCATAATTACGGTGTAATATCCATGTGACAGGATGTCGGTCCCCGAGAGATTGGAGAATATCTCGACCAGCATTTCATAGGCAGCTCTTCTAAGGAGCACAGTCTTTTGCCTGAAATGAAAGGAAGCCATTTTTACGGTGTAATATCCATGTGACAGAATGTCGGTCACTGAGAGATTGGAGAATATCTCGACAAGTATTTCAGAGGCAGCTTTTCTAAGGAGCACAATTTCTGCCTGAAATGAAAGGAAGCCGTAATTACGGTGTAATATCCAGGTGACAGGATATCGGTCATCGAGAGATTGGAGAATATCACGACAAGTACTTCATAGGCAGCTCTACCAAGGAAAACAGTCTTCTGTCTGAAATGAAAGGAAGCCATAATTACAGAGTAATTTCCAGGGACAGGATGTCGCTCACCGAGAGATTGGAGAATATCTCGACAAGTATTTCATAGGTAGCCCTTCTAAGGAGCACAGTCTTCTGCTTGAAATGAAAGGAAGCCATAAATACGGTGTAATATCCAGATGACAGGATGTCTGTCACCGAGAGATTGGAGAATATCTCTACAAATATCTCATAGGCAATTCTTCTAAGTAGCAACGTCTTCTGTCTGAAATGATCGGAAGCCATAATTTCGGTGTAACATCCAGGTGACAGGATGTCAGTCACTGAGAGATTGCAGAATATCTTGACATGCATTTCATAGGCAGCTCTTCTAAGGAGCAAAGTCTTCTGCTTGAAATGAAAGGAAGCCATAATTACGGTGTAATAAGCAGGTGACAGGATGTCGGTCACCGAGAGATTGGAGATTATCTCGAAATGTATTTCATAGGCAGTTCTTCTAAGGAGCCCACCTTACTGTCTGAAATGAATGGAAGCCATAATTATGGTATAATTTCCAGGTGACAGGATGTCAGTCACCGAGAGATTGGAGAATATCTCAACGAGTATTTCAGAGGCAGTGCTTCTATGGGGCACAGTTTTTGTCTGAAATGAAAGGAACCCATAATTACGGTGTAATATCCAGGTGACAGGATCTCGGTCGCCAAGAGATTGGAGAATCTCTCGAAATGTATTTCATAGGCAGTTCTTCTAAGGAGCCCACCTTTCTGTCTGAAATGAATGGAAGCCATAATTATGGTGTAATTTCCAGGTGACAGGATGTCGGTCACCGAGGGATTGGAGAATATTTCGACAAGCATTTCATAGGCAGCTCTTCTAAGGAGCAGAGTCTTCTGTCTGAAATGAAAGGAAGCCATGATTACGGTGTAATAAGCAGGTGACAGGATGTCGGTCACCGAGAGATTGGGGAATATCTCGGCAAGTATGCCATAGGCAGTTCATCTAAGGAGCACAGTTTTCTGTCTGAAATGAAACGAAGCCATAATTTCGGTGTATTAAGCAGGTGACAGGATGTCGGTCACCGAGAGATTGGGGAATATCTCGGCAAGTATTCCATAGGCAGATCATCTATGGAGCACAGTCTTCTGTCTGAAATGAAAGGAAGCCATAATTACGGTATAATATCCAGGTGACTGGATGTCGGTCACCGAGAGATTGGAGAATATCTCGACATGTATTTCATAGGCAGTTCTTCTAAGGAGCACCGTCTTCTCTCTGAAATGAAAGGAAGCCATAATTACGGTGTAATATCCAGGTGACAGGATGTCCGTCACCGAGAGATTAGAGAATATCTCGACAAGTATTTCATAGGCAGCTATTCTAAGGAGCACCGTCTTCTGCCTGAAGTGAAAGGAAGCCATAATTACGGTGTAATATTCGGGTGACAATATGTCGTTCACCGAGAGATTGGGGATTATCTCGACTAGTAATTCATAGGCAGTTCTTCTATGGCAATTGTTTTATTCTGAAATTAATGGAAGCCATAATTACGGTGTAATATCCAGGTGACAGGTTGCCGGTCACCGACAGATTGGAGAATATCTCGACAAGTAATTCATAGGCATTTCTTCTAAGGAGTGCAGTCTTCTGTCTGAAATGAAGATAACCCATAATTACGGTGTAATATCCAGGTGACAGGATTTCGGTCACCGAGAGATTGGAGAATACCTCGAAGTGTATTTCATAAGCAGCTCTTCTAAGGAGCACAGTCGTCTGTCCGAAATGTAAGGAAGCCATAATTATGGTGTAGTATCCAGGTGACAGGATGTCGGTCACCGAGATATTGGAGAATATCTCGACAAGCTATTCATAGGCAGCTCTTCTATGGAGCACAGTCTTCTGCCTGAATTGAAAGGAAGCCGTATTTACGGTGTATTATACAGGTGACAGATTGTCGGTCACCGAGAGATTGGAGAATATCTCAACGAGTATTTCAGAGGCAGAGCTTCTAAGGAGCACACTCTTTTGTCCGAAATGAAAGGAAGCCATAATTACGGTCTAATATCCAGGTTACAGGATGTCGGTCACCGAGAGATTGGAGAATATCTCGACAAGTATTTCATAGGCTGCTCTTCTAAGGAACACAGTCTTCTGTCTGAAATGAAAGTAACCCATAATTACGGTGTAATATCCAGGTGACAGGATGTCGTTCACTGAGAGATTGGAGAATATCTCGACAAGTATTTCATAGGTAGCTCTTCTAAGGAGCACAGTCTTTTGTATGAAATGAAAGGAAGCCATAATTACGGTGTAATTTCCAGGTGACAGGATGTCGGTCACCGAGAGATTGGAGAATATCTCGACAAGTATTTCATAGGTAGCTCTTCTAAGGAGCACAGTCTTCTGTATGAAATGAAAGGAAGCCATAATTACGGTATAATATCCATGTGACAGGATGTCGGTCCCCGAGAGGTTGGAGAATATCTCGACCAGCATTTCATAGGCAGCTCTTCTAAGGAGCACAGTCTTTTGCCTTAAATGAAAGGAAGCCATTTTTACGGTGTAATATCCAGGTGACAGTATTTCAGAGGCAGCTCTTCAAGGAGCACAGTCTTCTGTATGAAATGAAAGGAAGCCATAATTACGGTGTAATAAGTAGGTGACAGGATGTCGGTCATTGAGAGATTGGAGAATATCTCAACAAGTATTTCATAGGTTGTTCTTCTAAGATGCCCAGTCTTCTGTCTTAACGAAAGGAAGACATAATTACGGTGTAATATCCATGTGACAGGATGTCATTCACCGAGAGATTGGAGAATGTCTCGACAAGTATTTCAGAGGCAGTTCTTCTAAGGAGCACAGTCTTTTTTCTGAAATGAAAGGAAACCATAATAACAGTGTAATATCCAGGTGACAGAATGTCAGTCACCGAGAGATTGGAGAATATCTCGACAAGTATTTCATAGGCAGCTCTTCTAAGGAGCACAGTCTTCTGAGTGAAATGAAAGGAAGCCATAATTACGGTGTAATATCCAGGTGACAGGATGCCGGTCACCGAGAGATTGGAGAATATCTCGACAAGTATTTCATTGGCAGCTCTTCAAAGTAGCACAGCTTATGCCTGAAATGAAAGGAAGCCATAATTACGTTGTAATATCCAGATGAGAGGATGTCGGTCATCGAGAGGATAGGAGAATATCACGACAAGTACTTCATAGGCAGCTCTTCCAAGGAAAACACTCTTCTGTCTGAAATGAAAGGAAACCATAATTACGGTGTAAAATCCAGGTGACAGGATGTCGGTCACCGAGAGATTGGAGAATATCTCGACAAGTATTTCATAGGCAGTTCTTCTAAGAAGCCCACCCTTCTGTCTGAAATGAATGGAAGAAATTAATTACTGTGTAATTTCCAGGTGACAGGATGTCGGTCACCGAGAGATTGGAGAATATCTCGATAAGTATTTCATAGGCAGTTCTTCTAAGAAGGCCACCCTTCTGTCTGAAATGAATGGAAGCCATAATTACGGTGTAATTTCCAGGTGACAGGATGTCGGTCACCGAGAGATTGGAGAATATCTCGACAAGCATTTCATAGGCAGCTCATCTAAGGAGCACAGTCTTCTGTCTGAAATGAAAGAAAGCCATGATTACGGTGTAATAAGCAGGTGACAGAATATCGGTCACCAAGGGATTGGGGAATATCTCGGCAAGTATTCCATAGGCTGTTCATCTAAGGAGCACAGTCTTCTGTCTGAAATGAAAGGAAGCCATAATTACGGTGTAATATCCAGGTGACAGGATGTCGGTCACCGAGAGATTGGAGAATATCTCGACAAGCATTTCATAGGCAGCTCTTCTAAGTAGCACAGTCTTCTGCTTGAAATGAAAGGAAGCCGTAATTACGGTGTAATATCCAGGTTACAGGATGTCTGTCACCGAGAGATTGGAGAATATCTCGACAAGTATTTCATAGGTAGCTCTTCTAAGAAGCACAGTCTTCTGTATGAAATGAAAGGAAGCCATAATTACGGTATAATATCCATGTGACAGGATGTCGGTCCCCGAGAGGTTGGAGAATATCTCGACCAGCATTTCATAGGCAGCTCTTCTAAGTAGCACAGTCTTCTGCTTGAAATGAAAGGAAGCCGTAATTACGGTGTAATATCCAGGTTACAGGATGTCTGTCACCGAGAGATTGGAGAATATCTCGACAAGTATTTCATAGGCTGCTCTTCTAAGGAACACATTCTTCTGTCTGAAATGAAAGTAACCCATAATTACGGTGTAATATCCAGGTGACAGGATGTCGGTCACTGAGAGATTGGAGAATATCTCGACAAGTATTTCATAGGTAGCTCTTCTAAGGAGCACAGTCTTTTGTATGAAATGAAAGGAAGCCATAATTACGGTGTAATTTCCAGGTGACAGGATGTCGGTCACCGAGAGATTGGAGAATATCTCGACAAGTATTTCATAGGTAGCTCTTCTAAGGAGCACAGTCTTCTGTATGAAATGAAAGGAAGCCATAATTACGGTATAATATCCATGTGACAGGATGTCGGTCCCCGAGAGGTTGGAGAATATCTCGACCAGCATTTCATAGGCAGCTCTTCTAAGGAGCACAGTCTTTTGCCTGAAATGAAAGGAAGCCATTTTTACGGTGTAATATCCAGGTGACAGTATTTCAGAGGCAGCTCTTCAAAGGAGCACAGTCTTCTGTATGAAATGAAAGGAAGCCATAATTACGGTGTAATAAGTAGGTGACAGGATGTCGGTCATTGAGAGATTGGAGAATATCTCAACAAGTATTTCATAGGATGTTCTTCTAAGATGCTCAGTCTTCTGTCTTAACGAAAGGAAGACATAATTACGGTGTAATATCCATGTGACAGGATGTCATTCACCGAGAGATTGGAGAATGTCTCGACAAGTATTTAAGTGGCAGTTCTTCTAAGGAGCACAGTCTTTTCTCTGAAATGAAAGGAAACCATAATAACAGTGTAATATCCAGGTGACAGGATGTCAGTCACCGAGAGATTGGAGAATATCTCGACAAGTATTTCATAGGCAGCTCTTCTAAGGAGCACAGTCTTCTGTGTGAAATGAAAGGAAGCCATAATTACGGAGTAATATCCAGGTGACAGGATGTCGGTCACTGAGAGATTGGAGAATATCTAGACAAGTATTTCATAGGCAGCTCTTCTAAGGAGCACAGTCTTCTGAGTGAAATGAAAGGAAGCCATAATTACGGTGTAATATCCAGGTGACAGGATGCCGGTCACCGAGAGATTGGAGAATATCTCGACAAGTATTTCATTGGCAGCTCTTCAAAGTAGCACAGCTTATGCCTGAAATGAAAGGAAGCCATAATTACGGTGTAATATCCAGATGAGAGGATGTCGGTCATCGAGAGGATTGGAGAATATCACGACAAGTACTTCATAGGCAGCTCTTCCAAGGAAAACAGTCTTCTGTCTGAAATGAAAGGAAACCATAATTACGGTGTAAAATCCAGGTGACAGGATGTCGGTCACCGAGAGATTGGAGAATATCTCGACAAGTATTTCATAGGCAGTTCTTCTAAGAAGCCCACCCTTCTGTCTGAAATGAATGGAAGAAATTAATTACTGTGTAATTTCCAGGTAACAGGATGTCGGTCACCGAGAGATTGGAGAATATCTCGATAAGTATTTCATAGGCAGTTCTTCTAAGAAGCCCACCCTTCTGTCTGAAATGAATGGAAGCCATAATTACGGTGTAATTTCCAGGTGACAGGATGTCGGTCACCGAGAGATTGGAGAATATCTCGACAAGCATTTCATAGGCAGCTCATCCAAGGAGCACAGTCTTCTGTCTGAAATGAAAGAAAGCCATGATTACGGTGTAATAAGCAGGTGACAGAATGTCGGTCACCAAGGGATTGGGGAATATCTCGGCAAGTATTCCATAGGCTGTTCATCTAAGGAGCACAGTCTTCTGTCTGAAATGAAAGGAAGCCATAATTACGGTGTAATATCCAGGTGACAGGATGTCGGTCACCGAGAGATTGGAGAATATCTCGACAAGCATTTCATAGGCAGCTCTTCTAAGTAGCACAGTCTTCTGCTTGAAATGAAAGGAAGCCGTAATTACGGTGTAATATCCAGGTTACAGGATGTCTGTCACCGAGAGATTGGAGAATAGCTCGACAAATATCTCATAGGAAATTGTTCTAAGTAGCACCGTCTTCTGTCTGAAATGATAGGAAGCCATAATTTCGGTGTACCATCCAGGTGACAGGTTGTCAGTCACTGAGAGATTGGAGAACATCTCGATAAACATTTCATAGGCAGCTCTTCTAAGGAGCACAGTCTTCTGCTTGAAATGAAAGGATGCCATAATTACGGTGTAATTTCCAAGTGACAGAATGTCGGTCACCGAGAGATTGGAGAATATCTCGACAAGCATTTCATAGGCAGCTCTTCTAAGGAGCACAGTCTTCTGTCTGAAATGAAAGGAAACCATGATTACGGTGTAATAAGCAGGTGACAGGATGTCGGTCACCGAGAGATTGGGGAATATCTAGGCAAGTATTCCATAGGCAGTTCATCTGAGGAGCACAGTCTTCTGTCTGAAATGAAAGCAAGCCATGATTACGGTGTAATAAGCAGGAGACAGAATTTCGGTCAACGAGAGATTGGGGAATATCTCCTGAAGTATTCCATAGGCAGTTCATCTAAGGAGCACAGTCTTCTGTCTGAAATGAAAGGAAGCCATAATTACGGTGTAATATCCAGGTGAAAGGATGTCGGTCACCGAGAGATTGGAGAATATCTCGACAAGTATTTCATAGGCAGCTCTTCTAAGTAGCACAGTTTTCAGCCTGAAATGAAAGGAAGCCATAATTTCGGTGTAATATCCAGATGAGAGGATGTCGGTCATCGAGAGAATTGGAGAATATCTCAACGAGTATTTCAGAGGCAGTGCTTCTAAGGAGCACAGTCTTTTCTCCGAAATGAAAGGAAGCCATAATTACGGTCTAATATCCAGGTTACAGGATGTCAGTCACCGAGAGATTGGAGAATATCTCGACAAGTATTTCATAGGTAGCTCTTCTAAGGAGCACAGTCTTCTGTATGAAATGAAAGGAAGCCATAATTACGGTGTAATTTCCAGGGACAGGATGTCGCTCACCGAGAGATTGGAGAATATCTCGACAAGTATTTCATAGGTAGCTCTTCTAAGGAGCACAGTCTTCTGTATGAAATGAAAGGAAGCCATAATTACGGTGTAATATCCATGTGACAGGATGTCGGTCCCCGAGAGATTGGAGAATATCTCGACCAGCATTTCATAGGCAGCTCTTCTAAGGAGCACAGTCTTTTGCCTGAAATGAAAGGAAGCCATTTTTACGGTGTAATATCCATGTGACAGAATGTCGGTCACTGAGAGATTGGAGAATATCTCGACAAGTATTTCAGAGGCAGCTTTTCTAAGGAGCACAATTTCTGCCTGAAATGAAAGGAAGCCGTAATTACGGTGTAATATCCAGGTGACAGGATATCGGTCATCGAGAGATTGGAGAATATCACGACAAGTACTTCATAGGCAGCTCTACCAAGGAAAACAGTCTTCTGTCTGAAATGAAAGGAAGCCATAATTACAGAGTAATTTCCAGGGACAGGATGTCGCTCACCGAGAGATTGGAGAATATCTCGACAAGTATTTCATAGGTAGCTCTTCTAAGGAGCACAGTCTTCTGCTTGAAATGAAAGGAAGCCATAAATACGGTGTAATATCCAGATGACAGGATGTCTGTCACCGAGAGATTGGAGAATATCTCTACAAATATCTCATAGGCAATTCTTCTAAATAGCAACGTCTTCTGTCTGAAATGATCGGAAGCCATAATTTCGGTGTAACATCCAGGTGACAGGATGTCAGTCACTGAGAGATTGCAGAATATCTTGACATGCATTTCATAGGCAGCTCTTCTAAGGAGCAAAGTCTTCTGCTTGAAATGAAAGGAAGCCATAATTACGGTGTAATAAGCAGGTGACAGGATGTCGGTCACCGAGAGATTGGAGAATATCTCGAAATGTATTTCATAGGCAGTTCTTCTAAGGAGCCCACCTTACTGTCTGAAATGAATGGAAGCCATAATTATGGTATAATTTCCAGGTGACAGGATGTCAGTCACCGAGAGATTGGAGAATATCTCAACGAGTATTTCAGAGGCAGTGCTTCTATGGGGCACAGTTTTTGTCTGAAATGAAAGGAACCCATAATTACGGTGTAATATCCAGGTGACAGGATCTCGGTCACCAAGAGATTGGAGAATCTCTCGAAATGTATTTCATAGGCAGTTCTTCTAAGGAGCCCACCTTTCTGTCTGAAATGAATGGAAGCCATAATTATGGTGTCATTTCCAGGTGACAGGATGTCGGTCACCGAGGGATTGGAGAATATTTCGACAAGCATTTCATAGGCAGCTCTTCTAAGGAGCAGAGTCTTCTGTCTGAAATGAAAGGAAGCCATGATTACGGTGTAATAAGCAGGTGACAGGATGTCGGTCACCGAGAGATTGGGGAATATCTCGGCAAGTATGCCATAGGCAGTTCATCTAAGGAGCACAGTTTTCTGTCTGAAATGAAACGAAGCCATAATTTCGGTGTATTAAGCAGGTGACAGGATGTCGGTCACCGAGAGATTGGGGAATATCTCTGCAAGTATTCCTTAGGCAGATCATCTATGGAGCACAGTCTTCTGTCTGAAATGAAAGGAAGCCATAATTACGGTATAATATCCAGGTGACTGGATGTCGGTCACCGAGAGATTGGAGAATATCTCGACATGTATTTCATAGGCAGTTCTTCTAAGGAGCACCGTCTTCTCTCTGAAATGAAAGGAAGCCATAATTACGGTGTAATATCCAGGTGACAGGATGTCCGTCACCGAGAGATTAGAGAATATCTCGACAAGTATTTCATAGGCAGCTATTCTAAGGAGCACCGTCTTCTGCCTGAAGTGAAAGGAAGCCATAATTACGGTGTAATATTCGGGTGACAAGATGTCGTTCACCGAGAGATTGGGGATTATCTCGACTAGTAATTCATAGGCAGTTCTTCTATGGCAATTGTTTTATTCTGAAATTAAAGGAAGCCATAATTACGGTGTAATATCCAGGTGACAGGTTGCCGGTCACCGACAGATTGGAGAATATCTCGACAAGTAATTCATAGGCATTTCTTCTAAGGAGTGCAGTCTTCTGTCTGAAATGAAGATAACCCATAATTACGGTGTAATATCCAGGTGACAGGATTTCGGTCACCGAGAGATTGGAGAATACCTCGAAATGTATTTCATAAGCAGCTCTTCTAAGGAGCACAGTCGTCTGTCCGAAATGTAAGGAAGCCATAATTATGGTGTAGTATCCAGGTGACAGGATGTCGGTCACCGAGATATTGGAGAATATCTCGACAAGCTATTCATAGGCAGCTCTTCTATGGAGCACAGTCTTCTGCCTGAATTGAAAGGAAGCCGTAATTACGGTGTATTATACAGGTGACAGATTGTCGGTCACCGAGAGATTGGAGAATATCTCAACGAGTATTTCAGAGGCAGAGCTTCTAAGGAGCACACTCTTTTGTCCGAAATGAAAGGAAGCCATAATTACGGTCTAATATCCAGGTTACAGGATGTCAGTCACCGAGAGATTGGAGAATATCTCGACAAGTATTTCATAGGCTGCTCTTCTAAGGAACACAGTCTTCTGTCTGAAATGAAAGTAACCCATAATTACGGTGTAATATCCAGGTGACAGGATGTCGGTCACTGAGAGATTGGAGAATATCTCGACAAGTATTTCATAGGTAGCTCTTCTAAGGAGCACAGTCTTTTGTATGAAATGAAAGGAAGCCATAATTACGGTGTAATTTCCAGGTGACAGGATGTCGGTCACCGAGAGATTGGAGAATATCTCGACAAGTATTTCATAGGTAGCTCTTCTAAGGAGCACAGTCTTCTGTATGAAATGAAAGGAAGCCATAATTACGGTATAATATCCATGTGACAGGATGTCGGTCCCCGAGAGGTTGGAGAATATCTCGACCAGCATTTCATAGGCAGCTCTTCTAAGGAGCACAGTCTTTTGCCTGAAATGAAAGGAAGCCATTTTTACGGTGTAATATCCAGGTGACAGTATTTCAGAGGCAGCTCTTCAAAGGAGCACAGTCTTCTGTATGAAATGAAAGGAAGCCATAATTACGGTGTAATAAGTAGGTGACAGGATGTCGGTCACTGAGAGATTGGAGAATATCTCAACAAGTATTTCATAGGTTGTTCTTCTAAGATGCTCAGTCTTCTGTCTTAACGAAAGGAAGACATAATTACGGTGTAATATCCATGTGACAGGATGTCATTCACCGAGAGATTGGAGAATGTCTCGACAAGTATTTCAGAGGCAGTTCTTCTAAGGAGCACAGTCTTTTTTCTGAAATGAAAGGAAACCATAATAACAGTGTAATATCCAGGTGACAGAATGTCAGTCACCGAGAGATTGGAGAATATCTCGACAAGTATTTCATAGGCAGCTCTTCTAAGGAGCACAGTCTTCTGAGTGAAATGAAAGGAAGCCATAATTACGGTGTAATATCCAGGTGACAGGATGCCGGTCACCGAGAGATTGGAGAATATCTCGACAAGTATTTCATTGGCAGCTCTTCAAAGTAGCACAGCTTATGCCTGAAATGAAAGGAAGCCATAATTACGTTGTAATATCCAGATGAGAGGATGTCGGTCATCGAGAGGATAGGAGAATATCACGACAAGTACTTCATAGGCAGCTCTTCCAAGGAAAACACTCTTCTGTCTGAAATGAAAGGAAACCATAATTACGGTGTAAAATCCAGGTGACAGGATGTCGGTCACCGAGAGATTGGAGAATATCTCGACAAGTATTTCATAGGCAGTTCTTCTAAGAATCCCACCCTTCTGTCTGAAATGAAAGGAAGCCATAATTACGGTGTAATATCCAGGTGACAGGATGTCGGTCACCGAGAGATTGGAGAATATCTCGACAAGCATTTCATAGGCAGCTCTTCTAAGTAGCACAATCTTCTGCTTGAAATGAAAGGAAGCCGTAATTACGGTGTAATATCCAGGTTACAGGATGTCTGTCACCGAGAGATTGGAGATTATCTCGACAAATATCTCATAGGCAATTGTTCTAAGTAGCACCGTCTTCTGTCTGAAATAATAGGAAGCCATAATTTCGGTGTACCATCCAGGTGACAGGATGTTAGTCACTGAGAGATTGGAGAACATCTCGATAAGCATTTCATAGGCAGCTATTCTAAGGAGCACAGTCTTCTGCTTGAAATGAAAGGATGCCATAATTACGGTGTAATTTCCAAGTGACAGGATGTCGGTCACCGAGAGATTGGAGAATATCTCGACAAGCATTTCATAGGCAGCTCTTCTAAGGAGCACAGTTTTCTGCCTGAAATGAAAGGAATTCATAATTACGGTGTAATATCCATGTGACAGGATATCAGTCACCGAGAGATTGGAGAATCTTTCGACAAGTATTTCAGGGGCAGTTCTTCTAAGGAGCACAGTCTTTTTATGAAATGAAAGAAAAAATAATAACGGTGTAATATCCAGGTGACAGGATGTCAGTCACCGAGGGATTGGAGTATATCTCGACAAGTATTTCAGAGGCAGCTCTTCTAAGGAGCACAGTCTTCTGTGTGAAATGAAAGTAAGCCATAATTACGGTGTAATATCCAGGTGACAGGATGTCGGTCAGTGAGAGATTGGAGAATATCTCGACAAGTATTTCATAGGCAGCTCTTCTAAGGAGCACAGACTTCTGAGTGAAATGAAAGGAAGCCATAGTTACGGTGTAATATCCAGGTGACAGGATGCCGGTCACCGAGAGATTGGAGAATATCTCGACAAGTATTCCATAGGCAGTTCTTCTATGGAGCCCACCCTTCTGTTTGAAATGAATGGAAGCCATAATTACGGTGTAATTTCCAGGTGGCAGGATGTCGGTCACCGAGAGATTGGAGAATATCTCGACAAGCATTTCATAGGCAGCTCTTCTAAAGAGCGCAGTCTTCTGCTTGTAATGAAAGGAAGCCATAATTACGGTGTAATATCCAGGTTACAGGATGTCTGTCACCGAGAGATTGGAGAATAACTCAACAAATATCTCATAGGCAATTCTTCTAAGTAGCACCGTCTTCTGTCTGAAATGATAGGAAGCCATAATTTCGGTGTACCATCCAGGTGTCAGGATGTAAGTCACTGAGAGATTGGAGAATATCTCGACAAGCATTTCATAGGCAGCTCTTCTAAGGAGCACAGTCTTCTGCTTGAAATGAAAAGAAGCCATAATTACGGTGTAATATCCAGGTTACAGGATGTCGGTCACCGTGAGATTGGAGAATATCTCAACGAGTATTTCAGAGGCAGTGCTTCTATGGAGCACAGTCTTTTGTCTGAAATGAAAGGAACCCATAATTACGGTGTAATATCCAGGTGACAGTATGTCGGTCATCGAGAGATTGGAGAATATCTCGACCAGTATTTCATAGGCAGTTCTTCTAAGGAGCCCACCCTTCTGTCTGAAATGAATGGAAGCCATAATTACGCTGTAATATCCAGGTGACAGGATGTCGGTCACCGAGAGATCGGAGAATATCTCGACAAGCATTTCATAGGCACCTCTTCTAAGGAGCACAGTCTTCTGTCTGAAATAAAAGGAAGCCATGATTACGGTGTAATAAGCAGGTGACAGGATGTCGGTCACCGAGAGATTGGGGAATATCTCGGCAAGTATTCCATAGGCAGTTCATCTAAGGAGCACAGTCTTCTGTCTGAAATGAAAGGAAGCCATAATTACGGTGTAATAAGCAGGTGACAGAATGTCGGTCACCGAGGGATTGGGGAATATCTCGGCAAGTATTCCATAGGCAGTTCATCTAAGGAGCACAGTCCTTTTTCTGAAATGAAAGTAAACCATAATAACGGTGTAATATCCAGGTGACAGGATGTCAGTCACCGAGAGATTGGAGAATATATCTACAAGTGTTTCAGAGGCAGCTCTTCTGAGGAGCACAGTCTTCTGGGTGAAATGAAAGTAAGCCATAATTACGGTGTAATATCCAGGTGACAGGATGTCGGTCACCGAGAGATTGGAGAATATCTCGACAAGTATTTCATAGGCAGTTCTTCTAAGGAGCCCACCCTCCCGTTTGAAATGAATGGAAGCCATAATTACGGTGTAATTTCCAGGTGACAGGATGTCTGTCACCGAGAGATTGGAGAATATCTCGACAAGCATTTCATAGGCAGCTCTTCTAAGGAGCGCAGTCTTCTGCTTGTAATGAAAGGAAGCCATAATTACGGTGTAATATCCAGGTTACAGGATGTCTGTCACCGAGAGATTGGAGAATATCTCGACAAATATCTCATAGGCAATTCTTCTAAGTAGCACCGTCTTCTGTCTGAAATGATAGGAAGCCAAAATTTCGGTGTACCATCCAGGTGACAGGATGTCAGTCACTGAGAGATTGGAGAATATCTCGACAAGCATTTCATAGGCAGCTCTTCTAGGGAGCTCAGTCTTCTGCTTGAAATGGAAGGAAGCCATAAGTACGGTGTAATATCCAGGTTACAGGATGTCGGTCACCGAGAGATTGCAGAATATCTCAACGAGTATTTCAGAGGCAGTGCTTCTATGGAGCACAGTCTTTTGTCTGAAATGAAAGGAACCCATAATTACGGTGTAATATCCAGGTGACAGGATGTCGGTCACCGAGAGATTGGAGAATATCTCGACAAGTATTTCATAGGCAGTTCTTCTAAGGAGTCCACCCTTCTGTCTGAAATGAATGGAAGCCATAATTACGGTGAAATATCCAGGTGACAGGATGTCGGTCACCGTGAGATCGGAGAATATCTCGACAAGCATTTCATAGGCACCTCTTCTAAGGAGCACAGTCTTCTGTCTGAAATAAAAGGAAGCCATGATTACGGTGTAATAAGCACGTGACAGGATGTCGGTCGCCGAGAGATTGGGGAATATCTCGGCAAGTATTCCATAGGCAGTTCATCTAAGGAGCACAGTCTTCTGTCTGAAATGAAAGGAAGCCATAATTACGGTGTAATAAGCAGGTGTCAGAATGTCGGTCACCGAGAGATTGGGGAATATCTCGGCAAGTATTCCATAGGCAGTTCATCTAAGGAGCACAGTCTTCTGTCTGAAATGAAAGGAAGCCATAATTACGGTGTAATATCCAGTTGACAGGATGCCGGTCACCGAGAGATTGGAGAATATCTCGACAAGTATTTCATAAGCAGTTCATCTAAGGATCACAGTCTTCTGTCTGAAATGAAAGGAAGCCATAATTACGGTGTAATATCCAGGTGACAGGATGTCGGTCACCGAGAGATTGGAGAATATCTCGACAACTATTCCATAGGTAGCTCTTCTAAGGAGAACACTTTTCTGCCTGAAATGAAAGGAATTCATAATTACGGTGTAATATCCATGTGACAGGATGTCAGTCACCGAGAGATTGGAGAATGTCTCGACAAGTATTTCAGAGGCAGTTCTTCAAAGGAGCACAGCCTTTTTCTGAAATGAAAGTAAACCATAATAACGGTGTAATATCCAGGTGACAGAATGTCAGTCACCGAGAGATTGGAGAATATATCGACAAGTATTTCAGAGGCAGCTCTTCTGAGGAGCACAGTCTTCTGGGTGAAATGAAAGTAAGCCATAATTACGGTGTAATATCCAGGTGACAGGATGTCGGTCACTGAGAGATTGGAGAATATCTCGACAAGTATTTCATAGGCTGCTCTTCTAAGGAGAACAGTCTTCTGAGTGAAATGAAAGCAAGCCATAATTACGGTGTAAAATCCAGGTGACAGGATGCCGGTCACCGAGAGATTGTACAATATCTCGACAGGTATTTCATAGGCAGCTCTTCTAAGGAGCACAGTTTTCTGCCTGAAATGAAAGGAAGACATAATTCCGGTGTAATATCCAGGTGACAGGATGTCATTCACCGAGAGATTGGGGAATATCTCGGCAAGTATTCTATAGGCAGTTCATCTAAGGAGCACAGTCTTCTGTCTGAAATGAAAGGGAGCCATAATTACGGTGTAATATCCAGGTGACAGGATGTCGGTCACCGAGAGATTGGAGAATATCTCGACAAGTATTTCATAGGCAGTTCTTCTAAGGAGCCCACCCTTCTGTTTGAAATGAATGGAAGCCATAATTACGGTGTAATTTCCAGGTGTCAGGATGTCGGTCACCGAGAGAATGGAGAATATATCGACAAGAATTTCATAGGCAATTCTTCTAAGTAGCACCGTCTTCTGTCTGAAATGATAGGAAGCCATAATTTCGGTGTACCATCCAGGTGACAGGATGTCAGTCACTGAGAGATTGGAGAATATCTCGACAAGCATTTCGTAGGCAGCTTTTCTAAGGAGCACAAACTTCTGCTTGAAATTAAATAAAGCCATAATTACGGTGTAATATCCAGGTTACAGGATGTCGGTCACCGAGAGATTGGCGAATATCTCAACGAGTATTTCAGAGGCAGTGCTTCTATGGAGCACATTCTTTTGTCTGAAATGAAAGGAACCCATAATTACGGTGTAATATCCAGGTGACAGGATGTCGGTCACTGAGAGATTGGAGAATATCTCGAAAGGTATTTTATAGGCAGTTCTTCGAAGGAGTCCGCCCTTCTGTCTGAAATGAATGGAAGCCATAATTACGGTGTAATTTCCAGGTGACAGGTTGTCGGTCACCGAGAGATTGGAGAATATCTCGACAAGTATTTCGTAGGCAGTTCTTCTAAGGCGCGCAGTCTTCTGCTTGTAATGAAAGGAAGCCATAATTACGGTGTAATATCCAGGTTACAGCATGTCTGTCACCGAGAGATTGGAGAATATCTCGACAAATATCTCATAGGCAATTATTCTAAGTAGCACCGTCTTCTGTCTGAAATGATAGGAAGCCATAATTTCGGTGTACCATCCAGGTGACAGGATGTCAGTCACTGAGAGATTGGAGAATATATCGACAAGCATTTCATAGGCAGCACTTCTAAGGAGCACAGTCTTCTGCTTGAAATGAAAGGAAGCCATAATTACGGTGTAATATCCAGGTTACTGGATGTCGGTCACCGAGAGATTGGAGGATATCTCAACGAGTATTTCAGAGGCAGTGCTTCTATGGAGCACAGTCTTTTGTCTGAAATGAGAGGAACCCATAATTACGGTGTAATATCCAGGTGACAGGATGTCGGTCACCGAGAGATTGGAAAATATCTCGACAAGTATTTCGTAGGCAGTTCTTCTAAGGCGCGCACTCTTCTGTCTGAAATGAATGGAAGCCATAATTACGGTGTAATTTCCAGGTGACAGGATGTCGGTCACTGAGAGATTGGAGAATATCTGGACAAGTATTTCATAGGCTGCTCTTCTAAGGCGAACAGTCTTCTGAGTGAAATGAAAGCAAGCCTTAATTACGGTGTAATATCCAGGTGACAGGATGCCGGTCACCGAGAGATTGTAGAATATCTCGACAAGTATTTCATAGGCAGCTCTTCTAAGGAGCACAGTTTTCTTCCTGAAATGAAAGTAAGCCATTATTACGGTGTAATATCCAGGTGACAGGATGTCGGTCACCGGGAGATTGGAGAATATCTCGACAAGTATTTCATAGGCAATTCTTCTAAGTAGCACCGTCTTCTGTCTGAAATGATAGGAAGCCATAATTTCGGTGTACCATCCAGGTGGCAGGATGTCAGTCACTGAGAGATTGGAGAATATCTCGACAAGCCTTTCATAGCCAGCTCTTCTAAGGAGCACAGTCTTATGCTTGAAATGAAAGGAAGCCATAATTACGGTGTAATATCCAGGTTACAGGATGTCGGTCACCGGGAGATTGGAGAATATCTCAACGAGTATTTCAGAGGCAGTGCTTCTATGGAGCACAGTATTTTGTCTGAAATGAAAGGAACCCATAAATACGGTGTAATATCCAGGTGACAGGATGTCGGTCACCGAGAGATTGGAGAATATCTCGACAAGCATTTCATAGGAACCTCTTCTAAGGAGCACAGTCTTCTGTCTGAAATAAAAGGAAGCCATGATTACGGTGTAATAAGCAGGTGACAGGATGTCGGTCACCGAGAGATTGGGGAATATCTCGGCAAGTTTTCCATAGGCAGTTCATCTAAGGAGCACAGTCTTCTGTCTGAAATGAAAGGAAGACATAATAACGGTGTAATAAGCAGGTGACAGAATGTCAAAACCGAGAGATTGGGGAATATCTCGGCAAGTATTCCATAGGCAGTTCATCTAAGGAGCACAGTCTTCTGTCTGAAATGAAAGGAAGCCATAATTACGGTGTAATATCCAGGTGACAGGATGCCGGTCACCGAGAGATTGGAGAATATCTCGACAAGTATTTCATAGGCAGTTCATCTGAGGATCACTGTCTTCTGTCTGAAATGAAAGGAAGCCATAATTACGGTGTAATATCCAGGTGACAGGATGTCGGTCACCGAGAGATTGGAGAATATCTCGACAAGTATTCCATAGGCAGCTCTTCTAAGGAGCACACTTTTCTGCCTGAAATGAAAGGTATTCATAATTACGGTGGAATATCCAGGTGACAGGATGTCAGTCACCGAGATATTGGAGAATATCTCGACAAGTATTTCATAGGCTGCTCTTCTAAGGAGAACAGTCTTCTGAGTGAAATGAAAGCAAGCCATAATTACGGTGTAATATCCAGGTGACAGGATGCCGGTCACCGAGAGATTGTAGAATATCTCGACAAGTATTTCATAGGCAGCTCTTCTAAGGAGCACAGTTTTCTGCCTGAAATGAAAGGAAGCCATATTTACGGTGTAATATCCAGGTGACAGGATGTCATTCACCGAGAGATTGGGGAATATCTCGGCAAGTATTCCATAGGCATTTCATCTAAGGAGCACAGTCTTCTCTCTGAAATGAAAGGACGCCTTAATTACGGAGTAATATCCAGGTGACAGGATTCCGGTCACCGAGAGATTGTAGAATATCTCGACAAGTATTTCATAGGCAGCTCTTCTAAGGAGCACAGTCTTCTGTCTGAAATGAAAGGAAGCCATGATTACGGTGTAATAAGCAGGTGACAGGATGTCGGTCACCGCGAGATTGGGGAATATCTCGGCAAGTATTCCATAGGCAGTTCATCTAAGGAGCACAGTCTTCTGTCTGAAAAGAAAGGAAGCCATAATTACGGTGTAATATCCAGGTGACAGGATGTCTGTCACCGAGAGATTGGAGAATATCTCGGCAAGTATTCCATAGGCAGTTCTTGTAAGGAGCCCACCCTTTTGTTTGAAATGAATGGAGGCCATAATTACGGTGTAATTTCCAGCTGACAGGATGTCGGTCACCGAGAGATTGGAGAATATCTCGACAAATATCTCATAGGCAATTCTTCTAAGAAGCACCGTCTTCTGTAGAAATGATAGGAAGCCATAGTTTCGGTGTACCATCCAGGTGACAGGATGTCAGTCACTGAGAGATTGGAGAATATCTCGACAAGCATTTCATAGGCAGCTCTTCTAAGGAGCACAGTCTTCTGCTTGAAATGAAAGGAAGCCATAATTACGGTGTAATATCCAGGATACAGGATGTCGGTCACCGAGAGATTGGAGAATATCTCAACGAGTATTTCAGAGGCAGTGCTTCTATGGAGCACAGTCTTTTGTCTGAAATGAAAGGAACCCATAATTACGGTGTAATATCCAGGTGGCAGGATGTCGGTCACCGAGAGATTGGAGAGTATCTCGACAAGTATTTCATAGGCAGTTCTTCTAAGGAGCCCACCCTTCTGTCTGAAATGAATGGAAGCCATAATTACGGTGTAATATCCAGGAGACCGGATGTCGGTCACTGAGAGATTGGAGAATATCTCGACAAGTATTTCATAGATAGCTCTTCTAAGGAGCACAGTCTTCTGTTTGAAATGAAAGGAAGCCATAATTACGGTGTAATATCCATGTGACAGGATGTCGGTCCCCGAGAGATTGGAAAATATCTCGACCAGCATTTCATAGGCAGCTCTTCTAAGGAGCACAGGCTTCTGCCTGAAATGAAAGGAAGCCATTTTTACGGTGTAATATCCAGGTGACAGGATGTCGGTCACCGAGAGATTGGAAAATATCTCGACAAGTATTTCATAGGCAGTTCTTCTAAGGCGCGCACTCTTCTGTCTGAAATGAATGGAAGCCATAATTACGGTGTAATTTCCATGTGACAGGATGTCGGTCCCCGAGAGATTGGAAAATATCTCGACCAGCATTTCATAGGCGGCTCTTCTAAGTAGCACAGTTTTCAGCCTGAAATGAAAGGAAGCCATAATTTCGGTGTAATATCCAGATGAGAGGATGTCGGTCATCGAGAGAATTGGAGAATATCTCAACGAGTATTTCAGAGGCAGTGCTTCTAAGGAGCACAGTCTTTTCTCCGAAATGAAAGGAAGCCATAATTACGGTCTAATATCCAGGTTACAGGATGTCAGTCACCGAGAGATTGGAGAATATCTCGACAAGTATTTCATAGGTAGCTCTTCTAAGGAGCACAGTCTTCTGTATGAAATGAAAGGAAGCCATAATTACGGTGTAATTTCCAGGGACAGGATGTCGCTCACCGAGTGATTGGAGAATATCTCGACAAGTATTTCATAGTTAGCTCTTCTAAGGAGCACAGTCTTCTGTATGAAATGAAAGGAAGCCATAATTACGGTGTAATATCCATGTGACAGGATGTCGGTCCCCGAGATATTGGAGAATATCTCGACCAGCATTTCATAGGCAGCTCTTCTAAGGAGCACAGTCTTTTGCCTGAAATGAAAGGAAGCCATTTTTACGGTGTAATATCCATGTGACAGAATGTCGGTCACTGAGAGATTGGAGAATATCTCGACAAGTATTTCAGAGGCAGCTTTTCTAAGGAGCACAATTTCTGCCTGAAATGAAAGGAAGCCGTAATTACGGTGTAATATCCAGGTGACAGGATATCGGTCATCGAGAGATTGGAGAATATCACGACAAGTACTTCATAGGCAGCTCTACCAAGGAAAACAGTCTTCTGTCTGAAATGAAAGGAAGCCATAATTACAGAGTAATTTCCAGGGACAGGATGTCGCTCACCGAGAGATTGGAGAATATCTCGACAAGTATTTCATAGGTAGCTCTTCTAAGGAGCACAGTCTTCTGCTTGAAATGAAAGGAAGCCATAAATACGGTGTAATATCCAGATGACAGGATGTCTGTCACCGAGAGATTGGAGAATATCTCTACAAATATCTCATAGGCAATTCTTCTAAGTAGCACCGTCTTCTGTCTGAAATGATCGGAAGCCATAATTTCGGTGTAACATCCAGGTGACAAGATGTCAGTCACTGAGAGATTGCAGAATATCTTGACATGCATTTCATAGGCAGCTCTTCTAAGGAGCACAGTCTTCTGCTTGAAATGAAAGGAAGCCATAATTACGGTGTAATAAGCAGGTGACAGGATGTCGGTCACCGAGAGATTGGAGAATATCTCGAAATGTATTTCATAGGCAGTTCTTCTAAGGAGCCCACCTTACTGTCTGAAATGAATGGAAGCCATAATTATGGTATAATTTCCAGGTGACAGGATGTCAGTCACCGAGAGATTGGAGAATATCTCAACGAGTATTTCAGAGGCAGTGCTTCTATGGGGCACAGTTTTTGTCTGAAATGAAAGGAACCCATAATTACGGTGTAATATCCAGGTGACAGGATCTCGGTCACCAAGAGATTGGAGAATCTCTCGAAATGTATTTCATAGGCAGTTCTTCTAAGGAGCCCACCTTTCTGTCTGAAATGAATGGAAGCCATAATTATGGTGTAATTTCCAGGTGACAGGATGTCGGTCACCGAGGGATTGGAGAATATTTCGACAAGCATTTCATAGGCAGCTCTTCTAAGGAGCAGAGTCTTCTGTCTGAAATGAAAGGAAGCCATGATTACGGTGTAATAAGCAGGTGACAGGATGTCGGTCACCGAGAGATTGGGGAATATCTCGGCAAGTATGCCATAGGCAGTTCATCTAAGGAGCACAGTTTTCTGTCTGAAATGAAACGAAGCCATAATTTCGGTGTATTAAGCAGGTGACAGGATGTCGGTCACCGAGAGATTGGGGAATATCTCGGCAAGTATTCCATAGGCAGATCATCTATGGAGCACAGTCTTCTGTCTGAAATGAAAGGAAGCCATAATTACGGTATAATATCCAGGTGACTGGATGTCGGTCACCGAGAGATTGGAGAATATCTCGACATGTATTTCATAGGCAGTTCTTCTAAGGAGCACCGTCTTCTCTCTGAAATGAAAGGAAGCCATAATTACGGTGTAATATCCAGGTGACAGGATGTTCGTCACCGAGAGATTAGAGAATATCTCGACAAGTATTTCATAGGCAGCTATTCTAAGGAGCACCGTCTTCTGCCTGAAGTGAAAGGAAGCCATAATTACGGTGTAATATTCGGGTGACAAGATGTCGTTCACCGAGAGATTGGGGATTATCTCGACTAGTAATTCATAGGCAGTTCTTCTATGGCAATTGTTTTATTCTGAAATTAAAGGAAGCCATAATTACGGTGTAATATCCAGGTGACAGGTTGCCGGTCACCGACAGATTGGAGAATATCTCGACAAGTAATTCATAGGCATTTCTTCTAAGGAGTGCAGTCTTCTGTCTGAAATGAAGATAACCCATAATTACGGTGTAATATCCAGGTGACAGGATTTCGGTCACCGAGAGATTGGAGAATACCTCGAAATGTATTTCATAAGCAGCTCTTCTAAGGAGCACAGTCGTCTGTCCGAAATGTAAGGAAGCCATAATTATGGTGTAGTATCCAGGTGACAGGATGTCGGTCACCGAGATATTGGAGAATATCTCGACAAGCTATTCATAGGCAGCTCTTCTATGGAGCACAGTCTTCTGCCTGAATTGAAAGGAAGCCGTAATTACGGTGTATTATACAGGTGACAGATTGTCGGTCACCGAGAGATTGGAGAATATCTCAACGAGTATTTCAGAGGCAGAGCTTCTAAGGAGCACACTCTTTTGTCCGAAATGAAAGGAAGCCATAATTACGGTCTAATATCCAGGTTACAGGATGTCAGTCACCGAGAGATTGGAGAATATCTCGACAAGTATTTCATAGGCTGCTCTTCTAAGGAACACAGTCTTCTGTCTGAAATGAAAGTAACCCATAATTACGGTGTAATATCCAGGTGACAGGATGTCGGTCACCGAGAGATTGGAGAATATCTCGACAAGTATTTCATAGGTAGCTCTTCTAAGGAGCACAGTCTTCTGTATGAAATGAAAGGAAGCCATAATTACGGTATAATATCCATGTGACAGGATGTCGGTCCCCGAGAGGTTGGAGAATATCTCGACCAGCATTTCATAGGCAGCTCTTCTAAGGAGCACAGTCTTTTGCCTGAAATGAAAGGAAGCCATTTTTACGGTGTAATATCCAGGTGACAGTATTTCAGAGGCAGCTCTTCAAAGGAGCACAGTCTTCTGTATGAAATGAAAGGAAGCCATAATTACGGTGTAATAAGTAGGTGACAGGATGTCGGTCATTGAGAGATTGGAGAATATCTCAACAAGTATTTCATAGGTTGTTCTTCTAAGATGCTCAGTCTTCTGTCTTAACGAAAGGAAGACATAATTACGGTGTAATATCCATGTGACAGGATGTCATTCACCGAGAGATTGGAGAATGTCTCGACAAGTATTTCAGAGGCAGTTCTTCTAAGGAGCACAGTCTTTTTTCTGAAATGAAAGGAAACCATAATAACAGTGTAATATCCAGGTGACAGAATGTCAGTCACCGAGAGATTGGAGAATATCTCGACAAGTATTTCATAGGCAGCTCTTCTAAGGAGCACAGTCTTCTGAGTGAAATGAAAGGAAGCCATAATTACGGTGTAATATCCAGGTGACAGGATGCCGGTCACCGAGAGATTGGAGAATATCTCGACAAGTATTTCATTGGCAGCTCTTCAAAGTAGCACAGCTTATGCCTGAAATGAAAGGAAGCCATAATTACGTTGTAATATCCAGATGAGAGGATGTCGGTCATCGAGAGGATAGGAGAATATCACGACAAGTACTTCATAGGCAGCTCTTCCAAGGAAAACACTCTTCTGTCTGAAATGAGAGGAAACCATAATTACGGTGTAAAATCCAGGTGACAGGACGTCGGTCACCGAGAGATTGGAGAATATCTCGACAAGTATTTCATAGGCAGTTCTTCTAAGAATCCCACCCTTCTGTCTGAAATGAAAGGAAGCCATAATTACGGTGTAATATCCAGGGGACAGGATGTCGGTCACCGAGAGATTGGAGAATATCTCGACAAGCATTTCATAGGCAGCTCTTCTAAGTAGCACAGTCTTCTGCTTGAAATGAAAGGAAGCCGTAATTACGGTGTAATATCCAGGTTACAGGATGTCTGTCACCGAGAGATTGGAGATTATCTCGACAAATATCTCATAGGCAATTGTTGTAAGTAGCACCGTCTTCTGTCTGAAATAATAGGAAGCCATAATTTCGGTGTACCATCCAGGTGACAGGATGTTAGTCACTGAGAGATTGGAGAACATCTCGATAAGCATTTCATAGGCAGCTCTTCTAAGGAGCACAGTCTTCTGCTTGAAATGAAAGGATGCCATAATTACGGTGTAATTTCCAAGTGACAGGATGTCGGTCACCGAGAGATTGGAGAATATCTCGACAAGCATTTCATAGGCAGCTCTTCTAAGGAGCACAGTTTTCTGCCTGAAATGAAAGGAATTCATAATTACGGTGTAATATCCATGTGACAGGATGTCAGTCACCGAGAGATTGGAGAATCTTTCGACAAGTATTTCAGGGGCAGTTCTTCTAAGGAGCACAGTCTTTTTATGAAATGAAAGAAAAAATAATAACGGTGTAATATCCAGGTGACAGGATGTCAGTCACCGAGGGATTGGAGAATATCTCGACAAGTATTTCAGAGGCAGCTCTTCTAAGGAGCACAGTCTTCTGTGTGAAATGAAAGTAAGCCATAATTACGGTGTAATATCCAGGTGACAGGATGTCGGTCAGTGAGAGATTGGAGAATATCTCGACAAGTATTTCATAGGCAGCTCTTCTAAGGAGCACAGACTTCTGAGTGAAATGAAAGGAAGCAATAGTTACGGTGTAATATCCAGGTGACAGGATGCCGGTCACCGAGAGATTGGAGAATATCTCGACAAGTATTCCATAGGCAGTTCTTCTAAGGAGCCCACCCTTCTGATTGAAATGAATGGAAGCCATAATTACGGTGTAATTTCCAGGTGGCAGGATGTCGGTCACCGAGAGATTGGAGAATATCTCGACAAGCATTTCATAGGCAGCTCTTCTAAAGAGCGCAGTCTTCTGCTTGTAATGAAAGGAAGCTATAATTACGGTGTAATATCCAGGTTACAGGATGTCTGTCACCGAGAGATTGGAGAATAACTCAACAAATATCTCATAGGCAATTCTTCTAAGTAGCACCGTCTTCTGTCTGAAATGATAGGAAGCCATAATTTCGGTGTACCATCCAGGTGTCAGGATGTAAGTCACTGAGAGATTGGAGAATATCTCGACAAGCATTTCATAGGCAGCTCTTCTAAGGAGCACAGTCTTCTGCTTGAAATGAAAAGAAGCCATAATTACGGTGTAATATCCAGGTTACAGGATGTCGGTCACCGTGAGATTGGAGAATATCTCAACGAGTATTTCAGAGGCAGTGCTTCTATGGAGCACAGTCTTTTGTCTGAAATGAACGGAACCCATAATTACGGTGTAATATCCAGGTGACAGTATGTCGGTCACCGAGAGATTGGAGAATATCTCGACCAGTATTTCATAGGCAGTTCTTCTAAGGAGCCCACCCTTCTGTCTGAAATGAATGGAAGCCATAATTACGCTGTAATATCCAGGTGACAGGATGTCGGTCACCGAGAGATCGGAGAATATCTCGACAAGCATTTCATAGGCACCTCTTCTAAGGAGCACAGTCTTCTGTCTGAAATAAAAGGAAGCCATGATTACGGTGTAATAAGCAGGTGACAGGATGTCGGTCACCGAGAGATTGGGGAATATCTCGGCAAGTATTCCATAGGCAGTTCATCTAAGGAGCACAGTCTTCTGTCTGAAATGAAAGGAAGCCATAATTACGGTGTAATAAGCAGGTGACAGAATGTCGGTCACCGAGGGATTGGGGAATATCTCGGCAAGTATTCCATAGGCAGTTCATCTAAGGAGCACAGTCCTTTTTCTGAAATGAAAGTAAACCATAATAACGGTGTAATATCCAGGTGACAGGATGTCAGTCACCGAGAGATTGGAGAATATCTCGACAAGCATTTCATAGGCAGCTCTTCTAAGGAGCGCAGTCTTCTGCTTGTAATGAAAGGAAGCCATAATTACGGTGTAATATCCAGGTTACAGGATGTCAGTCACCGAGGGATTGGAGAATATGTCGACAAGTATTTCAGAGGCAGCTCTTCTAAGGAGCACAGTCTTCTGTGTGAAATGAAAGTAAGCCATAATTACGGTGTAATATCCAGGTGACAGGATGTCGGTCAGTGAGAGATTGGAGAATATCTCGACAATGTTTCAGAGGCAGCTCTTCTGAGGAGCACAGTCTTCTGGGTGAAATGAAAGTAAGCCATAATTACGGTGTAATATCCAGGTGACAGGATGTCGGTCACCGAGAGATTGGAGAATATCTCAACAAGTATTTCATAGGCAGTTCTTCTAAGGAGCCCACCCTCCTGTTTGAAATGAATGGAAGCCATAATTACGGTGTAATTTCCAGGTGACAGGATGTCTGTCACCGAGAGATTGGAGAATATCTCGACAAGCATTTCATAGGCAGCTCTTCTAAGGAGCGCAGTCTTCTGCTTGTAATGAAAGGAAGCCATAATTACGGTGTAATATCCAGGTTACAGGATGTCTGTCACCGAGAGATTGGAGAATATCTCGACAAATATCTCATAGGCAATTTTTCTAAGTAGCACCGTCTTCTGTCTGAAATGATAGGAAGCCAAAATTTCGGTGTACCATCCAGGTGACAGGATGTCAGTCACTGAGAGATTGGAGAATATCTCGACAAGCATTTCATAGGCAGCTCTTCTAGGGAGCTCAGTCTTCTGCTTGAAATGGAAGGAAGCCATAAGTACGGTGTAATATCCAGGTTACAGGATGTCGGTCACCGAGAGATTGCAGAATATCTCAACGAGTATTTCAGAGGCAGTGCTTCTATGGAGCACAGTCTTTTGTCTGAAATGAAAGGAACCCATAATTACGGTGTAATATCCAGGTGACAGGATGTCGGTCACCGAGAGATTGGAGAATATCTCGACAAGTATTTCATAGGCAGTTCTTCTAAGGAGCCCACCCTTCTGTCTGAAATGAATGGAAGCCATAATTACGGTGAAATATCCAGGTGACAGGATGTCGGTCACCGTGAGATCGGAGAATATCTCGACAAGCATTTCACAGGCACCTCTTCTAAGGAGCACAGTCTTCTGTCTGAAATAAAAGGAAGCCATGATTACGGTGTAATAAGCACGTGACAGGATGTCGGTCGCCAAGAGATTGGGGAATATCTCGGCAAGTATTCCATAGGCAGTTCATCTAAGGAGCACAGTCTTCTGTCTGAAATGAAAGGAAGCCATAATTACGGTGTAATAAGCAGGTGTCAGAATGTCGGTCACCGAGAGATTGGGGAATATCTCGGCAAGTATTCCATAGGCAGTTCATCTAAGGAGCACAGTCTTCTGTCTGAAATGAAAGGAAGCCATAATTACGGTGTAATATCCAGTTGACAGGATGCCGGTCACCGAGAGATTGGAGAATATCTCGACAAGTATTTCATAGGCAGTTCATCTAAGGATCACAGTCTTCTGTCTGAAATGAAAGGAAGCCATAATTACGGTGTAATATCCAGGTGACAGGATGTCGGTCACCGAGAGATTGGAGAATATCTCGACAACTATTCCATACGCAGCTCTTCTAAGGAGAACACTTTTCTGCCTGAAATGAAAGGAATTCATAATTACGGTGTAATATCCATGTGACAGGATGTCAGTCACCGAGAGATTGGAGAATGTCTCGACAAGTATTTCAGAGGCAGTTCTTCAAAGGAGCACAGCCTTTTTCTGAAATGAAAGTAAACCATAATAACGGTGTAATATCCAGGTGACAGAATGTCAGTCACCGAGAGATTGGAGAATATATCGACAAGTATTTCAGAGGCAGCTCTTCTGAGGAGCACAGTCTTCTGGGTGAAATGAAAGTAAGCCATAATTACGGTGTAATATCCAGGTGACAGGATGTCGGTCACTGAGAGATTGGAGAATATCTCGACAAGTATTTCATAGGCTGCTCTTCTAAGGAGAACAGTCTTCTGAGTGAAATGAAAGCAAGCCATAATTACGGTGTAAAATCCAGGTGACAGGATGCCGGTCACCGAGAGATTGTAGAATATCTCGACAGGTATTTCATAGGCAGCTCTTCTAAGGAGCACAGTTTTCTGCCTGAAATGAAAGGAAGCCATAATTCCGGTGTAATATCCAGGTGACAGGATGTCATTCACCGAGAGATTGGGGAATATCTCGGCAAGTATTCTATAGGCAGTTCATCTAAGGAGCACAGTCTTCTGTCTGAAATGAAAGGGAGCCATAATTACGGTGTAATATCCAGGTGACAGGATGTCGGTCACCGAGAGATTGGAGAATATCTCGACAAGTATTTCATAGGCAGTTCTTCTAAGGAGCCCACCCTTCTGTTTGAAATGAATGGAAGCCATAATTACGGTGTAATTTCCAGGTGACAGGATGTCGGTCACCGAGAGAATGGAGAATATATCGACAAGAATTTCATAGGCAATTCTTCTAAGTAGCACCGTCTTCTGTCTGAAATGATAGGAAGCCATAATTTCGGTGTACCATCCAGGTGACAGGATGTCAGTCACTGAGAGATTGGAGAATATCTCGACAAGCATTTCGTAGGCAGCTTTTCTAAGGAGCACAATCTTCTGCTTGAAATTAAATAAAGCCATAATTACGGTGTAATATCCAGGTTACAGGATGTCGGTCACCGAGAGATTGGCGAATATCTCAACGAGTATTTCAGAGGCAGTGCTTCTATGGAGCACATTCTTTTGTCTGAAATGAAAGGAACCCATAATTACGGTGTAATATCCAGGTGACAGGATGTCGGTCACTGAGAGATTGGAGAATATCTCGAAAGGTATTTTATAGGCAGTTCTTCGAAGGAGTCCGCCCTTCTGTCTGAAATGAATGGAAGCCATAATTACGGTGTAATTTCCAGGTGACAGGTTGTCGGTCACCGAGAGATTGGAGAATATCTCGACAAGTATTTCGTAGGCAGTTCTTCTAAGGCGCGCAGTCTTCTGCTTGTAATGAAAGGAAGCCATAATTACGGTGTAATATCCAGGTTACAGCATGTCTGTCACCGAGAGATTGGAGAATATCTCGACAAATATCTCATAGGCAATTATTCTAAGTAGCACCGTCTTCTGTCTGAAATGATAGGAAGCCATAATTTCGGTGTACCATCCAGGTGACAGGATGTCAGTCACTGAGAGATTGGAGAATATATCGACAAGCATTTCATAGGCAGCACTTCTAAGGAGCACAGTCTTCTGCTTGAAATGAAAGGAAGCCATAATTACGGTGTAATATCCAGGTTACTGGATGTCGGTCACCGAGAGATTGGAGGATATCTCAACGAGTATTTCAGAGGCAGTGCTTCTATGGAGCACAGTCTTTTGTCTGAAATGAGAGGAACCCATAATTACGGTGTAATATCCAGGTGACAGGATGTCGGTCACCGAGAGATTGGAAAATATCTCGACAAGTATTTCGTAGGCAGTTCTTCTAAGGCGCGCACTCTTCTGTCTGAAATGAATGGAAGCCATAATTACGGTGTAATTTCCAGGTGACAGGATGTCGGTCACTGAGAGATTGGAGAATATCTCGACAAGTATTTCATAGGCTGCTCTTCTAAGGAGAACAGTCTTCTGAGTGAAATGAAAGCAAGCCATTATTACGGTGCAATATCCAGGTGACAGGATGCCGGTCACCGAGAGATTGTAGAATATCTCGACTAGTATTTTATAGGCAGCTCTTCTAAGGAGCACAGTTTTCTTCCTGAAATGAAAGGAAGCCATAATTACGGTGTAATATCCAGGTGACAGGATGTCATTCACCGAGAGATTGGGGAATATCTCAGCAAATATTCCATAGGCAGCTCTTCTAAGGAGCGCAGTCTTCTGCTTGTAATGAAAGGAAGCCATAATTACGGTGTAATATCCAGGTGACAGGATGTCGGTCACTGAGAGATTGGAGAATATCTGGACAAGTATTTCATAGGCTGCTCTTCTAAGGCGAACAGTCTTCTGAGTGAAATGAAAGCAAGCCTTAATTACGGTGTAATATCCAGGTGACAGGATGCCGGTCACCGAGAGATTGTAGAATATCTCGACAAGTATTTCATAGGCAGCTCTTCTAAGGAGCACAGTTTTCTTCCTGAAATGAAAGTAAGCCATAATTACGGTGTAATATCCAGGTGACAGGATGTCGGTCACCGGGAGATTGGAGAATATCTCGACAAGCCTTTCATAGGCAGCTCTTCTAAGGAGCACAGTCTTATGCTTGAAATGAAAGGAAGCCATAATTACGGTGTAATATCCAGGTTACAGGATGTCGGTCACCGGGAGATTGGAGAATATCTCAACGAGTATTTCAGAGGCAGTGCTTCTATGGAGCACAGTATTTTGTCTGAAATGAAAGGAACCCATAAATACGGTGTAATATCCAGGTGACAGGATGTCGGTCACCGAGAGATTGGAGAATATCTCGACAAGCATTTCATAGGAACCTCTTCTAAGGAGCACAGTCTTCTGTCTGAAATAAAAGGAAGCCATGATTACGGTGTAATAAGCAGGTGACAGGATGTCGGTCACCGAGAGATTGGGGAATATCTCGGCAAGTTTTCCATAGGCAGTTCATCTAAGGAGCACAGTCTTCTGTCTGAAATGAAAGGAAGACATAATTACGGTGTAATAAGCAGGTGACAGAATGTCAAAACCGAGAGATTGGGGAATATCTCGGCAAGTATTCCATAGGCAGTTCATCTAAGGAGCACAGTCTTCTGTCTGAAATGAAAGGAAGCCATAATTACGGTGTAATATCCAGGTGACAGGATGCCGGTCACCGAGAGATTGGAGAATATCTCGACAAGTATTTCATAGGCAGTTCATCTGAGGATCACTGTCTTCTGTCTGAAATGAAAGGAAGCCATAATTTCGGTGTAATATCCAGGTGACAGGATGTCGGTCACCGAGAGATTGGAGAATATCTCGACAAGTATTCCATAGGCAGCTCTTCTAAGGAGCACACTTTTCTGCCTGAAATGAAAGGTATTCATAATTACGGTGTAATATCCATGTGACAGGATGTTAGTCACACAGAGATTGGAGAATGTCTCGACAAGTATTTCAGAGGCAGTTCTTCAAAGGAGCACAGTCTTTTTTCTGAAATGAAAGTAAACCATAATAACGGTGGAATATCCAGGTGACAGGATGTCAGTCACCGAGATATTGGAGAATATCTCGACAAGTATTTCATAGGCTGCTCTTCTAAGGAGAACAATCTTCTGAGTGAAATGAAAGCAAGCCATAATTACGGTGTAATATCCAGGTGACAGGATGCCGGTCACCGAGAGATTGTAGAATATCTCGACAAGTATTTCATAGGCAGCTCTTCTAAGGAGCACAGTTTTCTGCCTGAAATGAAAGGAAGCCATATTTACGGTGTAATGTCCAGGTGACAGGATGTCATTCACCGAGAGATTGGGGAATATCTCGGCAAGTATTCCATAGGCATTTCATCTAAGGAGCACAGTCTTCTCTCTGAAATGAAAGGACGCCTTAATTACGGAGTAATATCCAGGTGACAGGATGCCGGTCACCGAGAGATTGTAGAATATCTCGACAAGTATTTCATAGGCAGCTCTTCTAAGGAGCACAGTCTTCTGTCTGAAATGAAAGGAAGCCATGATTACGGTGTAATAAGCAGGTGACAGGATGTCGGTCACCGCGAGATTGGGGAATATCTCGGCAAGTATTCCATAGGCAGTTCATCTAAGGAGCACAGTGTTCTGTCTGAAAAGAAAGGAAGCCATAATTACGGTGTAATATCCAGGTGACAGGATGTCTGTCACCGAGAGATTGGAGAATATCTCGGCAAGTATTCCATAGGCAGTTCTTGTAAGGAGCCCACCCTTTTGTTTGAAATGAATGGAGGCCATAATTACGGTGTAATTTCCAGCTGACAGGATGTCGTTCACCGAGAGATTGGAGAATATCTCGACAAATATCTCATAGGCAATTCTTCTAAGAAGCACCGTCTTCTGTAGAAATGATAGGAAGCCATAGTTTCGGTGTACCATCCAGGTGACAGGATGTCAGTCACTGAGAGATTGGAGAATATCTCGACAAGCATTCCATAGGCAGCTCTTCTAAGGAGCACAGTCTTCTGCTTGAAATGAAAGGAAGCCATAATTACGGTGTAATATCCAGGATACAGGATGTCGGTCACCGAGAGATTGGAGAATATCTCAACGAGTATTTCAGAGGCAGTGATTCTATGGAGCACAGTCTTTTGTCTGAAATGAAAGGAACCCATAATTACGGTGTAATATCCAGGTGACAGGATGTCGGTCACCGAGAGATTGGAGAGTATCTCGACAAGTATTTCATAGGCAGTTCTTCTAAGGAGCCCACCCTTCTGTCTGAAATGAATGGAAGCCATAATTACGGTGTAATATCCAGGAGACCGGATGTCGGTCACTGAGAGATTGGAGAATATCTCGACAAGTATTTCATAGATAGCTCTTCTAAGGAGCACAGTCTTCTGTTTGAAATGAAAGGAAGCCATAATTACGGTGTAATATCCATGTGACAGGATGTCGGTCCCCGAGAGATTGGAAAATATCTCGACCAGCATTTCATAGGCAGCTCTTCTAAGGAGCACAGGCTTCTGCCTGAAATGAAAGGAAGCCATTTTTACGGTGTAATATCCAGGTGACAGGATGTCGGTCACCGAGAGATTGGAAAATATCTCGACAAGTATTTCATAGGCAGTTCTTCTAAGGCGCGCACTCTTCTGTCTGAAATGAATGGAAGCCATAATTACGGTGTAATTTCCAGGTGACAGGATGTCGGTCACCGGGAGATTGGAGAATATCTCGACAAGTATTTCATAGTTAGCTCTTCTAAGGAGCACAGTCTTCTGTATGAAATGAAAGGAAACCATTATTACGGTGTAATATCCATGTGACAGAATGTCGGTCCCCGAGAGATTGGAGAATATCTCGACCAGCATTTCATAGGCAGCTCTTCTAAGGAGCACAGTCTTCTGACTGAAATGAAAGGAAGCGCTGATTACGGTGTAATAAGTAGGTGACAGGATGTCGGTCACTGAGAGATTGGAGAATATCTCAACAAGTATTTCATAGGCAGTCCTTCTAAGAAGCACAGTCTTCTTTCAGAAATGAAAGGAGGCCAAAATTTCGGTGTAATATCCAGGTGACAGGATGTCGGTCACCGACAGATTGGAGATTATCTCGACAAGTAATTCATAGGCAGTTCTTCTAAGGAGCATAGTCTTCTGTCTGAACGAAAGGAAGACATAATTACGGTGTAATATCCAGGTGACAAGACGTCTGTCACCGAGAGATTGGAGAATATCTCGACAAGTATTTCATAGGCAGCTCTTCTAAGGAGCACAGTCTTCTGTCTGAAATGAAAGGAAGCCATAATTACGGTGTAATATCCAGGTGACAGGATGTCGGTCACCGAGAGATTGGAGAATATCTCGACAAGTATTCCATTGGCAGCTCTTCTAAGGAGCACAGTTTTCTGCCAGAAATGAAAGGAATTCATAATTACGGTGTAATATCCATGTGACAGGATGTCATTCACCGAGAGATTGGAGAATGTCTCGCCATGTATTTCAGAGGCAGTTCTTCTAAGGAGCACAGTCTTTTTTCTGAAATGAACGGAAACCATAATAACGGTGTAATATCCATGTGACAGGATGTCGGCCCTCGAGAGGATTGGAGAATATCACGACAAGTACTTCATAGGCAGCTCGTCCTAGGAAAATAGTCTTCTGTCTGAAATGAAAGGAAACCATAATTACGGTGTAAAATCCAGGTGACAGGATGTCGGTCACCGAGAGATTGGAGAATATCTCGACAAGTATTTCATAGGCAGTTTTTCTAAGGAGCACAGTCTTCGGCTTGAATTGAAATGACGCCATAATTAAGGCGTAATATCCAGGTGACAGGATGCCGGTCACCGACTGATTGGAGAATATCTCGACAAGTATTTCATAGGCAGCTCTTCTAAGGAGCACAGTTTTCTGCCTGAAATGAAAGGAAGCCATAATTACGGTGTAATATCCAGATTACAGGATGTCGGTCATCGAGAGGATTGGAGAATATCACGACAAGTACTTCATAGGCAGCTCTTCCAAGGAAAACAGTCTTGTGTCTGTAATGAAAGGAAACCATAATTACGGTGTAAAATCCAGGTGACATGATGTCGGTCACCGAGAGAATGGAGAATATCTCGACAAGTATTTCATAGGCAGTTCTTCTAAGGAGCCCACCCTTCTGTTTGAAATGAATGGAAGCCATAATTGCGGTGTAATTTCCTGGTGACAGGATGTCGGTCACCGAGAGATTGGAGAATATCTCGACAAGCAATTCATAGGCAGCTCTTCTAAGGAGCACAGTCTGCTGTCTGAAATGAAAGGAAGCCATGATTACGGTGTAATAAGCAGGTGACAGTATGTCGGTCACCGAGAGATTGGGGTATATCTCGGCAAGTATTCCATAGGCAGTTCATCTAAAGAGCACGTTCTTCTGTCTGAAATGAAAGGAATTCATAATTAAGGTGGAATATCCATGTGACAGGATGTCAGTCACCGAGAGATTGGAGAATGTCTCGACAAGTAATTCAGAGGCAGTTCTTCTAAGGAGCACAGTCTTTTTTCTGAAATGAAATGAAACCATAATAACGGTGTAATATCCAGGTGACAGGATGTCAGTCACCGAGAGATTGGAGAATATCTCGACAAGTATTTCATAGGCAGCTCTTCTAAGGAGCACAGTCTTCTGTGTGAAATGAAAGGAAGCCATAATTACGGTGTAATATCCAGATGACAGGATGCCGGTAACCGAGTGCTTGGAGAATATCTAGACAAGTATTTCATAGGCAGTTCTTCTAAGGAGAACCGTCTTCTCTCTGAAATGAAAGGAAGCCATAATTACGGTGTGATATCCAGGTGACAGGATGTCTGTTACCGAGAGATTGGAGAATATTTCGACAAATATCTCATAGGCAATTCTTCTAAGTAGCACCGTCATCTGTCTGAAATGAAAGGAAGCCATGATTACGGTGTAATAAGCATTTGACAGGATGTTGGTCACCTAGAGATCGGGGAATATCTCGGCAAGTGTTCCATAGGCAGTTCATCTAAGGAGCACAGTCTTCTGTCTGAAATGAAAGGAAGCCATAATTACGGTGTAATAAGCAGGTGACAGGATGTCGGTCCTCGAGAGGATTGGAGAATATCACGACAAGTATTTCATAGGCAGCTCTTCCAAGGAAAACAGTCTTCTGTCTGAAATGAAAGGAAACCATAATTACGGTGTAAAATCCAGGTGACAGGATGTCGGTCACCGAGGGATTAAAGAATATCTCGACAAGTATTTCATAGGCAGTTCTTCTAAGGAGCACAGTCTTCTGCTTGAAATGAAAGGACGCCATAATTACGGTGTAATATCCAGGTGACAGGATGCCGGTCACCGAGTGATTGGAGAATATCTCGACAAGTATTTCATAGGCAGCTCTTCTAAAGAGCACAGTCTGCTGTCTGAAATGAAAGGAAGCCATGATTACGGTGTAATAAGCAGGTGACAGGATGTCGGTCACCGAGAGATTGGGGAATATCTCGGCAAGTATTCCATAGGCAGTTCATCTAAAGAGCACGTTCTTCTGTCTGAAATGAAAGGAAGCCATAATTACGGAGTAATATCCAGGTGACAGGATGTCGGTCACCGAGAGTTTGGAGAATATCTCGACAAGTATTCCATAGACAGCTCTTCTACGGAGCACAGTTTTCTGCCTGAAATCAAAGGAATTCATAATTAAGGTGGAATATCCATGTGACAGGATGTCAGTCACCGAGAGATTGGAGAATGTCTCGACAAGTAATTCAGAGGCAGTTCTTCTAAGGTGCACAGACTTTTTTCTGAAATGAAAGGAAACCATAATAACGGTGTAATATCCAGGTGACTGGATTTCAGTCACCGAGTGATTGGAGAATATCTCGACAAGTATTTCATAGGCAGCTCTTCTAAGGAGCACAGTCTTCTGTGTGAAATGAAAGGAAGCCATAATTACGGTGTAATAACCAGGAGACAGGATGTCGGTCACTGAGAGTTTGGAGAATATCTAGACAAGTATTTCATAGGCAGCTCTTCTAAGGGGAACAGTCTTCTGAGTGAAATGAAAGGAAGCCATAATTATGGTGTAATATCCAGGTGACAGGATGCCCGTCACCGAGAGATTGGAGAATATCTCGACAAGTATTTCATAGGCAGTTCTAAGGAGCACAGTCTGCTGTCTGAAATGAAAAGCGGCCATAATTACCATGTAATATCCAGGTGACAGGATGTCGGTCACCGAGAGTTTGGAGTATATCTCGACAAGTATTTCATAGGCAGTTCTTCTAAGGAGAACCGCCTTCTCTCTGAAATGAATGGAAGCCATAATTACGGTGTAATATCCAGGTGACAGGATGTCTGTCACCGAGAGATTGGAGAATATCTCGACAAATATCTCATAGGCAATTCTTCTAAGTAGCACCGTCTTTGTCTTAAATGATAGGAAGCCATAATTTCGGTGTACCATCCAGGTGACAGGATGTCAGTCACTGAGAGATTGGAGAATATCTCGACGAGCATTTCATAGGCAGCTCTTCTAAGAAGCACAGTCTTCTGATTGAAATGAAAGGAAGCCATAATTACGGTGTAATATCCAGGTTACAGGATGCCGGTCACCGAGTGATTGGAGAATATCTTGACACGTATCTCATAGGCAGCTCTTCTAAGGAGCAGAGTTTTCTGCCTGAAATGAAAGGAAACCATAATTACGGTGTAATATCCAGATTACAGGATGTCGATCATCGAGTGGATTGGAGAATATCAGGACAAGTACTTCATAGGCAGCTCTTCCAAGGAAAACAGTCTTGTGTCTGAAATGAAAGGAAACCATAATTACGGTGTAAAATCCAGGTGACAGGATGTCGGTCACCGAGAGATTGGAGAATATCTCGACAAGTATTTCATAGGCAGTTCTTCTAAGGAGCCCACCCTTCTGTCTGCAATGAATGGAAGCAATAATTGCGGTGTAATTTCCAGGTGACAGGATGTCGGTCACCGAGAGATTTGAGAATATCTCGACAAGCAATTCATAGGCAGCTCTTCTAAGGAGCACAGTCTGCTCTCTGAAATGAAAAGAAGCCATGATTAGGGTGTAATAAGCAGGTGACAAAATGTCGGACACCGAGAGATTGGGGAATATCTCGGCAAGTATTCCATAGGCAGTTCATCTAAGGGGCACAGTCGTCTGTCTGAAATGAAAGGAACCCAAGATTACGGTATAATAACCAGGTGACAGAATGTCGGTCACCGAGAGATTGGGGAATATCTCGGCAAGTATTCCATAGGCTACTCTTCTAAGGAGAGCACTCTTCTGAGTGAAATGAAAGGAAGCCATAATTACGGTGTAATTTCCAGGTGACAGGATGTCGGTCACCGAGAGATTGGAGAATATCTCGACAAGTATTTCATAGGTAGCTCTTCTAAGGAGCACAGTCTTCTGTATGAAATGAAAGGAAGCCATAATTACGGTGTAATATCCATGTGACAGGATGTCGGTCCTCGAGAGATTGGAGAATATTTTTACCAGCATTTCATAGGCAGCTCTTCTAAGGAGCACAGTCTTTTGCCTGAAATGAAAGGAAGCCATTTTTACGGTGTAATATCCAGGTGACAGAATGTCGGTCACTGAGAGATTGGAGAATATCTCGACAAGTATTTCAGAGGCAGCTCTTCTAAGGAGCACAGTCTTCTGGCTGAAATGAAAGGAAGCCATAATTACGGTGTAATAATTAGCTGACAGGATGTCGGTCACTGAGAGATTGGAGAATATCTCAACAAGTATTTCATAGGCAGTTCTTCTAAGAAGCACTGTCTCCTTTCAGAAATGAAAGGAAGCCAAAATTTCGGTGTAATATCCAGGTGACAGGATGTCGGTCACCGAGAGATTGGAGAATATCTCGACAAGTAATTCATAGGCAGTTCTTCTAAGGAGCACAGTCTTCTGTCTGAACGAAAGGAAGACATAATTACGGTGTAATATCCAGGTGACAGGACGTCTGTAACCGAGAGATTGGAGAATATCTCGACAAGTATTTCATAGGCAGCTCTTCTAAGGAGCACAGTCTTCTGTCTGAAATGAAAGGAAGCCACAATTACGGTGTAATATCCAGGTGACAGGATGTCGGCCTCCGAGAGATTGGAGAATATCTCGACAAGTATTCCATAGGCAGCTCTTCTATGGAGCACATTTTTCTGCATGAAATGAAAGGAATTCATAATTACGGTGTAATATCCATGTGACAGGATGTCATTCACCGAGAGATTGGAGAATGTCTCGACAAGTATTTCAGAGCCAGTTCTTCTAAGGTGCATAGCCTTTTTTCTGAAATGAAAGGAAACCATAATAACGGTGTAATATCCAGGTGACAGGATTTCAGTCACCGAGTGATTGGAGAATATCTCGACAAGTATTTCATAGGCAGCTCTTCTATGGAGCACAGTCTTCTGCTAGAAATGAAAGGAAGCCATAATTATGGTGTAATATCCAGGTGACAGGATGCCGGTCACCGAAAGATTGGAGAATATCTCGTCAAGTATTTCATAGGCAGCTCTTCTATGGAGCACAGTTTTCCGCCTGAAATGAAAGGAAGCCATAATTACGGTGTAATATCCAGATGACAGGATGTCGGTCATCGAGGGGATTGGAGAATATCACGACAAGTACTTCACAGGCAGCTCTTCCAAGGAAAACAGTCTTCTGTCTGAAATGAAAGGAAACCATAATTACGGTGTAAAATTCAGGTGACAGGATGTCGGTCACCGAGAGATTGGAGAATATCTCGACAAGTATTTCATAGGCAGTTCTAAGGAGCACAGTCTGCTGTCTGAAATGAAAGGCGGCCATAATTACCATGTAATATCCAGGTGACAGGATGTCGGTCACTGAGAGTTTGGAGAATATCTCGACAAGTATTTCATAGGCAGTTCTTCTATGGAGAACCGTCTTCTCTCTGAAATGAAAGGAAGCCATAATTACGGTGTAATATCCAGGTGACAGGATGTCTGTCACCGAGAGATTGGAGAATATCTTGACGAGCATTTCATAGGCAGCTCTTCTAAGGAGCACAGTCTTCTGATTGAAATGAAAGGAAGCCATAATTACGGTGTAATATCCAGGTTATAGGATGTCGGTCACCGAGAGATTGGAGAATATCTCAACGAGTATTTCAGAAGCCGTGCTTCTATGGAGCTCAGTCTTTTGTCTGAAATGAAAGGAACCCATAATTACGGTGTCATATGCAGGTGACAGGATGTCGGTCACCGAGGGATTTGAGAATATCTCGACAAGCATTTCATAGGCAGCTCTTCTGAGGAGCACAGTCTTCTGTCTCAAATGAAAGGAAACCATGATTACGGTGTAATAAGTAGGTGACAGGATGTCGGTCACCGAGAGATTGGGGAATATCTCGGCAAGTGTTCCATAGGCAGTTGATCTAAGGAGCACATTCATCTGTCTGAAATGAAAGGAAGCCATAATTACGGTGTAATAAGCAGGTGACAGGATGTCCGTCACCGAGAGATTGGAGAATACCTCGACAAGTATTTCATAGGCTGCTCTTCCAAGGAGAACAGTCTTCTGTCTGAAATGAAAGGAAGCCATAATTACGGTGGAATATCCAGGTGACAGGATGTCGGTCACCGAGAGATTGGAAAATATCTCGACAAGTATTTCATAGGCAGTTCTTCTAAGGAGCGCACTCTTCTGTCTGAAATGAATGGAAGCCATAATTACGGTGTAATTTACAGGTGACAGGATGTCGGTCACCGAGAGATTGGAGAATATTTCGACAAGTATTTCATAGGTAGCTCTTCTAAGGAGCACAGTCTTCTGTATGAAATGAAAGGAAGCCATAATTACGGTGTAATATCCATGTGACAGGATGTCGGTCCCCGAGTGATTGGAAAATATCTCGACAGGTATTTCATAGGCAGTTCTTCTAAGGAGCCCACCCTTCTGTCTGAAATGAATGGAAGCAATAATTGCGGTGTAATTTCCAGGTGACAGGATGTCGGTCACCGAGAGATTTGAGAATATCTCGACAAGCAATTCATAGGCAGCTCTTCTAAGGAGCACAGTCTGCTGTCTGAAAAGAAAAGAAGCCATGGTTACGGTGTAATAAGCAGGTGACAAGATGTCGGTCACCGAGAGATTGGGGAACATCTCGGCAAGTATTCCATAGGCAGTTCATCTATGGGGCACAGTCTTCTGTCTGATATGAAAGGAAGCCATAATTACGGTCTAATAAGCAGGTGACAGAATGTCGGTCACCGAGAGATTGGGGAATATCTCAGCAAGTATTCCATAGGCAGTTAATCTAAGGAGCACATTCTTCTGTCTGAAATGAAAGGAAGCCATAATTACGGTGTAATATCCAGGTGACAGGATGTCGGTCACCGAGAGTTTGGAGAATATCTCGACAAGTATTCCATAGGCAGGTCTTCTAAGGAGCACAGTTTTCTGCCTGAAATTAAGGGAATTCATCAATACGGTGTAATATCCATGTTACAGGATGTCAGTCACCGAGAGATTGGAGAATGTCTCGACAAGTATTTCAGAGGCAGTTTTTCTAAGGAGCACAGTCTTTTTTCTGAAATGAAAGGAAACCATAATAACGGTGTAATATACAGGTGACAGGATGTCAGTCACCGAGAGATTGGAGAATATCTCGACAAGTATTTCAGAGGCAGCTCTTCTAAAGAGCACAGTCTTCTGTGTGAAATGAAAAGAAAGCCATAATTACGTTGTAATATCCAGGAGACAGTATGTCGGTCACTGAGAGATTGGAGAATATCTCGACAAGTATTTCATAGGCTGCTCTTCTAAGGAGAACAGTCTTCTGAGTGAAATGAAAGGAAGCCATAATTACGGTGTAATATCCAGATGACAGGATGCCGGTCACCGAGAGATTGGAGAATATCTCGACAAGTATTTAATAGGCAGCTCTAAGGAGCACAGTTTTCTGCCTGAAATGAAAGGAAGCCATTTTTACGGTGTAATATCCAGGTGATAGAATGTCAGTCACCGATAGATTGGAGAATATCTCGACAAGTATTTCAGAGGCAGCTCTTCTAAGGAGCACAGTCTTCTGTGTGAAACGAAAGGAAGCCATAATTATGGTGTAATATCCAGGTGACAGGATATCGGTCACTGAGAGATTGGAGAATATCTCGACATGTATTTCATAGGTAGCTCTTCAAAGGAGCACAGTCTTCTGTATGAAATGAAAGGAAGCCATAATTACGGTGTAATATCCATGTGACAGGATGTCGGTCCTCGAGAGATTGGAGAATATTTTCACCAGCATTTCATAGGCAGCTCTTCTAAGGAGCACAGTCTTTTGCCTGAAATGAAAGGAAGCCATTTCTACGGTGTAATATCCAGGTGACAGAATGTCGGTCACTGAGAGATTGGAGAATATCTCGACAAGTATTTCAGAGGCAGCTCTTCTAAGGAGCACAGTCTTCTGACTGAAAAGAAAGGAAGCCATAATTACGGTGTAATATCCAGGTGACAGGACGTCTGTCACCGAGAGATTGGAGAATATCTCGACAAGTATTTCATAGGCAGCTCTTCTAAGGAGCACAGTCTTCTGGGTGAAACGAAAGGAAGCCATAATTACGGTGTAATATCCAGGTGACAGGATGTCGGTCACTGAGAGATTGGAGAATATCTCGACAAGTATTTCATAGGCTGCTCTTCTAAGGAGCACAGTTTTCTGCCTGAAATGAAAGGAAGCCATAATTACGGTGTAATAACCAGATGACAGGATGCCGGTCATCGAGAGGATTGGAGAATAACACGACAAGTACTTCATAGGCAGCTCTTCCAAGGAAAACAGTCTTCTGTCTGAAATGAAAGGAAACTATAATTAAGGTGTAAAATCCAGGTGACAGGATTTCGGTCACCGAGAGATTGGAGAATATCTCGACAAGTATTTCATAGGCAGTTCTAAGGAGCACAGTCTGCTGTCTGAAATGAAAAGCGGCCATAATTACCATGTAATATCCAGGTGACAGGATGTCGGTCACCGAGAGTTTGGAGTATATCTCGACAAGTATTTCATAGGCAGTTCTTCTAAGGAGAACCGCCTTCTCTCTGAAATGAATGGAAGCCATAATTACGGTGTAATATCCAGGTGACAGGATGTCTGTCACCGAGAGATTGGAGAATATCTCGACAAATATCTCATAGGCAATTCTTCTAAGTAGCACCGTCTTTGTCTTAAATGATAGGAAGCCATAATTTCGGTGTACCATCCAGGTGACAGGATGTCAGTCACTGAGAGATTGGAGAATATCTCGACGAGCATTTCATAGGCAGCTCTTCTAAGAAGCACAGTCTTCTGATTGAAATGAAAGGAAGCCAAAATTACGGTGTAATATCCAGGTTACAGGATGTCGGTCACCGAGAGATTGGAGAATATCTCAACGAGTATTTCAGAGGCAGTGCTTCTATGGAGCACAGTCTTTTGTCTGAAATGAAATGAACCCATAATTACGGTGTAATATCCAGGTGACAGGATGTCGGTCACCGAGAGTTTGGAGAATATCTCGACAAGTATTTCATAGGCAGCTCTTCTAAGGAGCACAGTCTTCTGTCTGAAATGAAAGGAAGCCATGATTACGGTTTAATAAGCAGGTGACAGGATGTCGGTCACCGAGAGATTGGGGAATATCTCGGCAAGTGTTCCATAGGCAGTTCATCTAAGGAGCACAGGCTTCTGTCTGAAATGAAAGGAAGCCATAATTACGGAGTAAAACCCAGGTGACAGGATGTCGGTCACCGAGAGATTGGAGAATACCTCGACAAGTATTTCATAGGCAGTTCTTCTAAGGAGGACTGTCTTCTGCTTGAAATGAAAGGACGCCATAATTACGGTGTTATATCCTGGTGACAGGATGCCGGTCACCGAGTGATTGGAGAATATCTTGACACGTATCTCATAGGCAGCTCTTCTAAGGAGCAGAGTTTTCTGCCTGAAATGAAAGGAAACAATAATTACGGTGTAATATCCAGATTACAGGATGTCGATCATCGAGTGGATTGGAGAATATCACGACAAGTACTTCATAGGCAGCTCTTCCAAGGAAAACAGTCTTGTGTCTGAAATGAAAGGAAACCATAATTACGGTGTAAAATCCAGGTGACAGGATGTCGGTCACCGAGAGATTGGAGAATATCTCGACAAGTATTTCATAGGCAGTTCTTCTAAGGAGCCCACCCTTCTGTCTGAAATGAATGGAAGCAATAATTGCGGTGTAATTTCCAGGTGACAGGATGTCGGTCACCGAGAGATTTGAGAATATCTCGACAAGCAATTCATAGGCCGCTCTTCTAAGGAGCACAGTCTGCTCTCTGAAATGAAAAGAAGCCATGATTAGGGTGTAATAAGCAGGTGACAAAATGTCGGACACCGAGAGATTGGGGAATATCTCGGCAAGTATTCCATAGGCAGTTCACCTAAGGGGCACAGTCGTCTGTCTGAAATGAAAGGAACCCATAATTACGGTATAATAAGCAGGTGACAGAATGTCGGTCTCCGAGAGATTGGGGAATATCTCGGCAAGTATTCCATAGGCTGCTCTTCTAAGGAGAGCAGTCTTCTGAGTGAAATGAAAGGAAGCCATAATTACGGTGTAATATCCATGTGACAGGATGTCGGTCCTCGAGAGATTGGAGAATATTTTTACCAGCATTTCATAGGCAGCTCTTCTAAGGAGCACAGTCTTTTGCCTGAAATGAACGGAAGCCATTTTTACGGTGTAATATCCAGGTGACAGAATGTCGGTCACTGAGAGATTGGAGAATATCTCGACAAGTATTTCAGAGGCAGCTCTTCTAAGGAGCACAGTCTTCTGGCTGAAATGAAAGGAAGCCATAATTACGGTGTAATAATTAACTGACAGGATGTCGGTCACTGAGGGATTGGAGAATATCTCAACAAGTATTTCATAGGCAGTTCTTCTAAGAAGCACTGTCTCCTTTCAGAAATGAAAGGAAGCCAAAATTTCGGTGTAATATCCAGGTGACAGGATGTCGGTCACCGAGAGATTGGAGAATATCTCGACAAGTAATTCATAGGCAGTTCTTCTAAGGAGCACAGTCTTCTGTCTGAAATGAAAGGCGGCCATAATTACCATGTAATATCCAGGTGACAGGATGTCGGTCACCGAGAGTTTGGAGAATATCTCGACAAGTATTTCATAGGCAGTTCTAAGGAGCACAGTCTCCTGTCTGAAATGAAAGGCGGCCATAATTACCATGTAATATCCAGGTGACAGGATGTCGGTCACCGAGAGTTTGGAGAATATCTCGACAAGTATTTCATAGGCAGTTCTTCTATGGAGAACCGTCTTCTCTCTGAAATGAAAGGAAGCCATAATTACGGTGTAATATCCAGGTGACAGGATGTCTGTCACCGAGAGATTGGAGAATATCTTGACGAGCATTTCATAGGCAGCTCTTCTAAGGAGCACAGTCTTCTGCTTGAAATGAAAGGAAGCCATAATTACGGTGTAATATCCAGGTTACAGGATGTCGGTCACCGAGAGATTGGAGAATATCTCAACGAGTATTTCAGAAGCCGTGCTTCTATGGAGCTCAGTCTTTTGTCTGAAATGAAAGGAACCCATAATTACGGTGTCATATGCAGGTGACAGGATGTCGGTCACCGAGGGATTTGAGAATATCTCGACAAGCATTTCATAGGCAGCTCTTCTAAGGAGCACAGTCTTCTGTCTGAAATGAAAGGAAACCATGATTACGGTGTAATAAGTAGGTGACAGGATGTCGGTCACCGAGAGATTGGGGAATATCTCGGCAAGTGTTCCATAGGCAGTTGATCTAAGGAGCACATTCATCTGTCTGAAATGAAAGGAAGCCATAATTACGGTGTAATAAGCAGGTGACAGGATGTCCGTCACCGAGAGATTGGAGAATATCTCGACAAGTATTTCATAGGCTGCTCTTCCAAGGAGAACAGTCTTCTGTCTGAAATGAAAGGAAGCCATAATTACGGTGGAATATCCAGGTGACAGGATGTCGGTCACCGAGAGATTGGAAAATATCTCGACAAGTATTTCATAGGCAGTTCTTCTAAGTAGCGCACTCTTCTGTCTGAAATGAATGGAAGCCATAATTACGGTGTAATTTACAGGTGACAGGATGTCGGTCACCGAGAGATTGGAGAATATTTCGAAAAGTATTTCATAGGTAACTCTTCTAAGGAGCACAGTCTTCTGTATGAAATGAAAGGAAGCCATAATTACGGTGTAATATCCATGTGACAGGATGTCGGCCCCCGAGAGATTGGAAAATATCTCGACAGGTATTTCATAGGCAGTTCTTCTAAGGAGCCCACCCTTCTGTCTGAAATGAATGGAAGCAATAATTGCGGTGTAATTTCCAGGTGACAGGATGTCGGTCACCGAGAGATTTGAGAATATCTCGACAAGCAATTCATAGGCAGCTCTTCTAAGGAGCACAGTCTGCTGTCTGAAATGAAAAGAAGCCATGGTTACGGTGTAATAAGCAGGTGACAAGATGTCGGTCACCGAGAGATTGGGGAACATCTCGGCAAGTATTCCATAGGCAGTTCATCTAAGGGGCACAGTCTTCTGTCTGATATGAAAGGAAGCCATAATTACGGTCTAATAAGCAGGTGACAGAATGTCGGTCACCGAGAGATAGGGGAATATCTCGGCAAGTATTCCATAGGCAGTTCATCTAAGGAGCACATTCTTCTGTCTGAAATGAAAGGAAGCCATAATTACGGTGTAATATCCAGGTGACAGGATGTCGGTCACCGAGAGTTTGGAGAATATCTCGACAAGTATTCCATAGGCAGGTCTTCTAAGGAGCACAGTTTTCTGCCTGAAATTAAGGGAATTCATCAATACGGTGTAATATCCATGTTACAGGATGTCAGTCACCGAGAGATTGGAGAATGTCTCGACAAGTATTTCAGAGGCAGTTTTTCTAAGGAGCACAGTCTTTTTTCTGAAATGAAAGGAAACCATAATAACGGTTTAATATACAGGTGACAGGATGTCAGTCACCGAGAGATTGGAGAATATCTCGACAAGTATTTCAGAGGCAGCTCTTCTAAAGAGCACAGTCTTCTGTGTGAAATGAAAAGAAAGCCATAATTACGTTGTAATATCCAGGAGACAGTATGTCGGTCACTGAGAGATTGGAGAATATCTCGACAAGTATTTCATAGGCTGCTCTTCTAAGGAGAACTGTCTTCTGAGTGAAATGAAAGGAAGCCATAATTACGGTGTAATATCCAGATGACAGGATGCCGGTCACCGAGAGATTGGAGAATATCTCGACAAGTATTTAATAGGCAGCTCTAAGGAGCACAGTTTTCTGCCTGAAATGAAAGGAAGCCATTTTTACGGTGTAATATCCAGGTGATAGAATGTCAGTCACCGATAGATTGGAGAATATCTCGACAAGTATTTCAGAGGCAGCTCTTCTAAGGAGCACAGTCTTCTGTGTGAAACGAAAGGAAGCCATAATTATGGTGTAATATCCAGGTGACAGGATGTCGGTCACTGAGAGATTGGAGAATATCTCGACATGTATTTCATAGGTAGCTCTTCAAAGGAGCACAGTCTTCTGTATGAAATGAAAGGAAGCCATAATTACTGTGTAATATCCATGTGACAGGATGTCGGTCCTCGAGAGATTGGAGAATATTTTTACCAGCATTTCATAGGCAGCTCTTCTAAGGAGCACAGTCTTTTGCCTGAAATGAAAGGAAGCCATTTTTACGGTGTAATATCCAGGTGACAGAATGTCGGTCACTGAGAGATTGGAGAATATCTCGACAAGTATTTCAGAGGCAGCTCTTCTAAGGAGCACAGTCTTCTGACTGAAATGAAAGGAAGCCATAATTACGGTGTAATATCCAGGTGACAGGACGTCTGTCACCGAGAGATTGGAGAATATCTCGACAAGTATTTCATAGGCAGCTCTTCTAAGGAGCACAGTCTTCTGGGTGAAACGAAAGGAAGCCATAATTACGGTGTAATATCCAGGTGACAGGATGTCGGTCACTGAGAGATTGGAGAATATCTCGACAAGTATTTCATAGGCTGCTCTTCTAAGGAGAGCAGTCTTCTGAGTGAAATGAAAGGAAGCCATAATTACGGTGTAATTTCCAGGTGACAGGATGTCGGTCACCGAGAGTTTGGAGAATATCTCGACAAGTATTTCATAGGTAGCTCTTCTAAGGAGCACAGTCTTCTGTATGAAATGAAAGGAAGCCATAATTACGGTGTAATATCCATGCGACAGGATGTCGTTCCTCGAGAGATTGGAGAATATTTTTACCAGCATTTCATAGGTAGCTTTTCTAAGGAGCACAGTCTTTTGCCTGAAATGAAAGGAATCCATTTTTACGGTGTAATATCCAGGTGACAGAATGTCGGTCACTGAGAGATTGGAGAATATCTCGACAAGTATTTCAGAGGCAGCTCTTCTAAGGAGCACAGTCTTCTGGCTGAAATGAAAGGAAGCCATAATTACGGTGTAATAAGTAGCTGACAGGATGTCGGTCACTGAGAGATTGGAGAATATCTCAACAAGTATTTCGTAGGCAGTTCTTCTAAGAAGCACTGTCTTCTTTCAGGAATGAAAGGAAGCCAAAATTTCGGTGTAATATCCAGGTGACAGGATGTCGGTCACCGAGAGATTGGAGAATATCTCGACAAGTATTTCATAGGCAGCTCTTCTAAGGAGCACAGTCTTCTGTCTGAAATGAAAGGAAGCCACAATTACGGTGTAATATCCAGGTGACAGGATGTCGGTCACCGAGAGATTGGAGAATATCTCGACAAGTATTCCATAGGCAGCTCTTCTATGGAGCACAGTTTTCTGCCTGAAATGAAAGGAATTCATAATTACGGTGTAATATCCTTGTGACAGGATGTCATTCACCGAGAGATTGGAGAATGTCTCGACAAGTATTTCAGAGGCAGTTCTTCTAAGGTGCACAGCCTTTTTTCTGAAATGAAAGGAAACCATAATAACGGTGTAATATCCAGGTGACAGGATTTCAGTCACCGAGTGATTGGAGAATATCTCGACAAGTATTTCATAGGCAGCTCTTCTAAGGAGCACAGTCTTCTGTGTGAAATGAAAGGAAGCCATAATTACGGTGTAATATCTAGGAGACAGGATGTCAGTCACTGAGAGATTGGAGAATATCTAGACAAGTATTTCATAGGCAGCTCTTCTAAGGGGCACAGTCTTCTGAGTGAAATGAAAGGAAGTCATAATTATGGTGTAATATCCAGGTGACAGGATGCCGGTCACCGAGAGATTGGAGAATATCTCGACAAGTATTTCATAGGCAGCTCTTCTATGGAGCACAGTTTTCCGCCTGAAATGAAAGGAAGCCATAATTACGGTGTAATATCCAGATGACAGGATGTCGGTCATCAGTAGTGGAGTACTAGGAGTTCTGCCCCACTTCAAAACCCCCCTTGCTCTACTACTAAGCCTCAGCCATGTTAAATATCTCTTGAACGCATGGTCCGATTTTGACAAATGAGGTATTGTTGGACTCGGGCTGACGTCCTCTTTGCTATGGACCACTCATTATATTTTTCAAAATTTTTTTGAAAATTTTTGTTTTCGAAAATAGGCGATAGTTTGAAAACCAAACAGGATAGAACGTTGTGCCATGGCTCAAACGAACAGTCTTTATGACCTTTATTTTTTGTAATAAAAAATTTTTATTTTTTATATTTTTTTGAAAACACTCGAATTTTGAAAATCCTATATTTTGGAAACTAGGAACTCTACAAAAAAAATTGTTTAACGTAAATCAATGGTCCCTACCCCCTCTACCCCCAAAATAAATTTAAAGTCTCTAGAATGAAAACCTGCAGTAGTGTGGTAAGGACAGAGCTGCTTATAAAAGCAAGTGGTGAGCCCCTGCGACCTTGGAATGGAAGGAGCCATGCTAGGAGGGCGTGCTTGGATTCGTTTTTTTCGTCTCGTTGTGCTCTTTACGGGAATGTCGGTGTCGAAAAGGTGAAAATCTGGAAACACAGTCTTTTTGGGGTAAAAACGTGATTTTAGACTTTTTGCTATATCTCGCGAACCAATCATGCTAGAGGCATGTTCGACAGGTCCAAGGACTCGGGGTGACGTCCTCTCTGCTATGGACCACTCGTTATAATTTTTAATAAAATTGGAAACTCGATTTTGGGGTAAACACATGCTTTTTGTGATTTTGCCGATATCTAACGAACCAATAACGTTAGAGGCATGTACGACGGGTCCAAGGACTCGGGCTAACACTCCATTTCAAATGTGGTAGATATTTTTTTTCAAAAAATAATTCACATGGGTCTAACGCCATACATGTTGAAAAAACGTTTTCTTTTTCTTTACCTGTTTATAATGTTCATGAAGCGTGGTGGTTGAGAGAGACGATACGGCTGGGTGTGTGTGTTTCAACGAACTTGTCGCTGACCACGGTGGCTGTGTTCAATAGATTAATTGATATTTCGACGAGTCGGTGTATGACAGAGCGAGCGTGCGTTTTCTGATATTTTACCTTTAACGTGTAAACGGTGATGAGAACTAGGTTCTATGTTGGTCGAAGCGAGTAGAGAAAACAAACTTACAGGAGGTGAATGCCATTTGAGATTATTGGAAGGCTCCGATCTGACTTGACAACAGGTGACGCTTGAAGGTGAAATAATCTGACCATCGTGGTTGCAGGGGAGTGTGAAAGGCATGCACACACACATTTGTGAAACCACATGTAGGCTAAACCAGTGACATCCTGTTTTGCTTCGTACGTGACAAAATGCAAGTTGACGTGAAATTTGATCTACCGCAGGTGTTCGCTTGGGACGTTATCTATCTACATGCGCGATAACTGTTAACAAGTTACATTCTGTCTTGCTTCGTACGTGACAAAATGCAAGTTCAGGTGAAATTTGATCCGGCACAGGTGTTCGCGTGGGTGTTATCTGTCCACGTGCACGATAAGAGAATGTTCAAAGCGTGGGAATCGCTGAATCAGTAAAAAGTATAATGCAACTTGTCGGAATAATGTCACAACCAATAGATAGGCAAGAGCTGCAAACAGCAGTGGTGGGAGGTGAAGGGAGGGAGAGGGGAGGGGGTGATGTATGAGAGAACACAGGAGGAAAGGGAAAGACAAACATGTATGAACATGCATGAAGCGCGGAGCGCTGTACACATAGAGCTATAGGTGGTGTACAACATGTGTGAATAAATAAAAAGTACACAGGTTCACACAACATGTAATTTATTGATCCAGGAATTAAACGTAGAGTTAAACCCTAACCATTTGACGTAGAGTTTATTTCCTTTTTGTTTCAACACTTTTTCCACAAGATAATGCTGAGGAAATGCTGTTTTCTGAAGTTCATGGAGATAAAATCTACCTTTTATGGGTTGATGGTTGAGGTCCTCGAGTAAATAGGTGACTGGAGTGTCCAAGTTGACTCGACGAATTCGAAATAGTTCAGTCCCCCACTGAGGCGTGTAGCCCTTATTGAAGACAGACTTAAATTTGCTCACACGAACAAAATCCCCAATGTTCAGTCGGTGACGTTTAGGATCAGCTGTTTTTATGGGGTTAAACAGTTTATCCAATCGCTGAATATTTTTAGTTACGAGACGTGGCTTGGTCCCAATCGTTCTATGTTTGGTGTCATTGTAACGTGATACTAGCTCAGGTAACATGTCCAACCAGCGATACGTGCCCTGAGCGGTAAACGCTTTCCACATATGGGTTTTCAATGTTCGGTTGAACCGCTCGACCACACTGGCTTTCAGATTGCTGTACGTGGTGTAATGGTGAATATCCTTAGATTTGAGAAAACTGGAGAAATCCTTGTTGAAAAATTCTTTCCCCTGGTCGGTTTGTAGCAGCTGAGGTTGACGTTTGGAGTGTTGAATAATATGTTGAAAGGCCTTGGTAACTAGTGGGCCAGACTTGCGACGCACAGGTTCAACAAAGGCCATTTTGGAATAGACATCAATGACGGTCAACATATAGCGTACACCGTCGTTAACGCCAGCATAGGGTATCATTTCAACCAAGTCAGCCTGCCAAAGTTCATCCACACCTCGTGAAATCACCTTGAGTCGCGGATAGTGACGCCTAGCTGGGCGATGCAACTCGTGAGCAATACCCATTTTAATGGGTGAGGGCTTAAACAATAATTTTGGCATTTCGAAGTTCTTGTTCAATTTCTTGAATTTCCCAATCGTGACCGGTATGGCCAGCTTGACGTGAGGCATGCAACAACTGTAGCCGCTGGACGAGCTTATTGGGATTGTGCCAGTAGGTAACATCCACAAGGGGTTTTAATGGTTTAAAAGTCACTCCCGAAGCGGACACTTTACGACGAGTACTTTGACTGGTGGGAAACATTTTTGCAATGATGGTTTTATATTTTTGAGATATATTGGCATTCACTTGTTGCGTGGGATCATACTGTCTTTTGTGAGCATGGGTATCCAATAAAATGGATTTATATTTGTCAAGGTCCTCTGACGTATAATCATGGGAAGAGGGGGTCCGAGAAAAGAGCAGCTTTAACAGTCCTGGCGTTAATTTATAGTTGATGTTTTTAATGACAGCTTTAGTACGAGCAAATTTAATGGATGAATCGCCAATTTTAAAACTATCATCCTCATAGCGAACACCATACGTGGTATCTGTGTTTCCAATAAATAGATCGGTGAAATAGGGTTCCAATGTTGATCCATAATATTTTATTAAAATGGTTTTCAGTTGAGCTTTATGTTGAGGGGTGGCCAAGAGTTGTGAAAACGGAGACGCTCTGGAAGGGCAAGGTGTTTCGACCATGGCCAAGGATTTCTTTTTTCTCAAAAACTCTGCAAGGGGTGCGGCCTTTTTTTGAGGCGTAAACACTTGTTCCTCCTCATCCTCAACTTCACTATCACTAGTCAAATCTTCCACTTCCTCTTCCTCAGGGTCCTCGTGCAGCGTCTGCGTGGCTTGTGAAACGGTGGGTAGCGTTTCAGATGGCTTGAAAGAGGGTTTCAACATGGCTTTTAGTGGAGGTGCTAAATGTTGCTGAATAAACAAAGCATGATTGGCACGTGATTGTTTCAATTGACGAAACTTTTGGCGAATAGTATTTTTTGCTCTAATAATATGCTTTTTCAATTGACTCTCTGCTAACGCCATGGTGTCTTGACAAATGACTTGATGGCGAATGAGACAGGGCCTTAAATAGCAATAAAATGATCAAACCCTAAGCGATACCGTCCTTGGTTGAGTTCACTTTGTTTGTCAATCACTAAACAGGCATGACGTTGAGTGTTCCAGCACTTGGCACACAATTCTGTAAACATTTGAAAGGTCATATCCGGATTCACATGTTCATTATAAATGTGACGACTGTTCCTCTCGTCCTGACGAAATAAAACAATGACATTGGCATTGTCACGAATCAACTGTTTGGACATTTTAGAATACGTTTGCCCAAGATAGAAGCAATCGATATGTTTGTGTCGACCCATGCTGAAATAGCTTTGAATGATGCCTTGACGTTCAGTGGATACATCATCGAAAATCATGAGTGAATCAGGCTTTACCTCATCCGGTGAAATCACATTTTCTTGCATGGAAAATGTAAAATAACCCATATTCTCTTTTTGTAATCCAGACATGACTTGATCCAGAAACACGTAGAGGGGTTGGTAGAGAGATTTTGCAAAAATATAAATATTTTGAAAACGCAGACCATTGGGCGCTGTAATGAGCGTTAGCAAAAGATTAGTCTTTCCACAGCCGGAAGGCCCCACAATGATGCAGCGAATGGAAGATGGAAACAGTGAACCATGGCGTTGTTCACGTGATGTGGGACAGAGATGGGAAACCATGTCCCCCACGGGGAATGACTCTTGCTGCTTAATAATCTTCATTTCAACTAAGGCTTAGAAAGGCTAGCAGGCTGTCTATATACAGGACACCGAGCCTTGTCATAGAAACAGTAGACTGGTACTACAGGTTGACGATGGATGTCTTTGGACGTGCGTTGATGGCCAAAGCTAGGCCTGTCCCCATACATGATCCTAAACAGGAAACAGATCCTGCTAATAAACACTATGTGGATAGGTCAGTAGTGCCACGCACAAAACAGGGAGATTATGACTTTAAGGGAAAGCGGTTAACCCATGTAAAACATCCTCAAGTGTCTACAGACGTTACTACGAAAAAGTATGTGGATAACAAAGTGTATGAGTTTTATGACAAAGTGCCCCAGCTTATGGTGAATGGCTATAGCGCTAATCACCATCGGATTATTCACGTGGAAGACCCACAAGACGAAGACGATGTTTGTACCAAGCGTTACGTGACCCATGAAATGAAAAGGCTTTATAAATTTATCCCATCTGTGTTTTTAGTGTATCTGACAAATGAAAAACCTGTGAATGACAGAAACCATTTACCGCTAGTCCATGATCAGCACTTGACCTATGCGCTTGCTTCGGGTTTAAGCCACTATCGATTACACTATGATGGAACCATTCACATCAAATATGCCATACCTGATGAGAACCATTTACAAATAAAGATAAATGGTCATAGGATGTTGCTTCATAACCATGAAATGGTCAATGCAGGTGACGAATTATCCTTTTATCTCATGTTGACATGGGATGAAAAGCAAGCGGGAAAAACCATAAACGACTTCCCACTTTATGTGGAATTGGAATATACAGCCATGAAATAACCATCTGACGTTAGTTGTGATTTAAACTTTCTTGTGAAAGGTTGTGGGTCATTATCATCATGGTGAAACAAAGGTATGCAGTGAGAAAGACTAAAAAAAGGACTTTGTCCTTGGCAAAGCCAGGGCTTACAACATTCGAGGACAAGCCCTTGCGAAAGAAAAAAAGAAAAAATAATGTATTGACCATAAGGAAAGCCCTTCGAGCAGCACAGAGACAGGTTATTCCAAAACGTCGGCGACAGGTTTCAAACCAAGGGCGAGTGATTCCCGTTCCCAAACGAGCGGGATTTTTACCTGCATTATTTGCTGGTTTGGCTGCTCTGGGCTCACTTTTGGGCGGTGCCAGTGCAGTGGCGAAAACCATTAAAGCCGCGCAGCAGGGCAAGCAACAACTCAAAGAAAGTCAGCGACACAATGAAACGATGGAAGCGATTGCCATGGGGGCTAGAAATGCCAATTTAAAGCCAGCCTTTTATCAACAAGGATTTGGGATTTCACCATTTCGAAATATTAAAAAAAAAAAAATTTAACCTCAGCCATAGCGAGACATGCCCTGACGCATCAACAAGTGGAAAGCTATGCTAAACAACTAAAGCTTTCTCATTTTCGAGGTGTGTTTATGCGAAACCAATTACCCCCACGACCCTGGAAACAGGAATGTGCTGTTGTCAATTTGGATGATCACCGAGGACCAGGAACGCATTATGTAGCTTATGTCAAAGAGGGATCCACGGTATGGTACTTTGACAGTTTTGGGAATTTGCCCCCGCCCATGGAACTAGTGACCTATTTTGGAAACAGGATCAAGATATATTATAATGTGAAACGTGAGCAAACGTTTAACAGCCAACAGTGTGGACGTTTGTGTTTAATTTTTTTATATAAGACGCAGCATAAGCAAAAACGCCACCAGTATGTCGGTAGAAAGTAAAACGTTTACAGTGCATGGACGTGGACCTGAAGTCAGCCTAGACTTTTACCCGCCTATCGAATTGAGTGAAAAACCCTATGGTTTAGGACTTGTTTCTCTTGAAACGTACAATCGAATATACAACATACGTGAAAATGTGAACAACAAGTTTTACTATGATGATTCTGTGCTCACCCTGAACTCTGGTGGATACACGATCGATGATATTTATGAACACATTTATGTGGTGTTGATCAATCAGTATGGTTTAAAGTCATTTCTCGACGGAACGCACAAGTTTGAACTTGTAGGCAATACTAACACTCATCGCTGCAGTATTTTCTCTACCTTCAACATTGACTTTAAAACACACCCCGATTCCATTGGCCCATTACTCGGATTTAAACCACGTGTGTTGGAGCCCAACAAAAAACATGAATCGGACCATGAAGTGAAATTCATTGAGGACCATCATGTGTCGGTGACGTGTAATATTATTAGCCAAGTGTACACCAATCAAGAACCATCGCATTCGCTTTATGACTTTATTGTGACATCGCCCAATGGGTATATTATTCGTGAAAACCCTCCAGTGGTGCTTTTTCATGCTGTGGCTGTTGATAGTATTAGTAATATAACATTAAGACTGATCAATAGAGATCAACAACTCATTGATCTAGATTCCACTACACCAGTGACTTACAAGTTGGTGCTAAAGCCACTATGAAATTTGTGTATAAAGCAACAACACCGTCTAGGAATGGTGTTAGTTGTTTGCCGCGTGAATACACGTTAACATCTCAAGGCAAGCAGATTTTACAGCATTTGGGTTACCACGTCAACCCTTATAATGAATTCTATCCTAGAGATAGCGAACCACATCGAGGAGCAACCAGGAGTGGTAAGAATTGATCTCCATTCCTATCAAGCTCAAACACCTGGACTCAATAACAATGATGAAATTCAATTTGTTATCAACAACCAAGATATTTACACCCTACCGCATGAAAGTGTTATTCAGATTGAAGGTCGGCTCACCAAAGCCGATGGCTCTACACCCACTACATCCAAGTTGGCCAACCATGGTTTAGCCTTTCTGTTTTCTGAAGTACGTTATGTCATTAACGATATCGTGGTGGATAGCACTCGAAATGTGGGTATTTCCAGTGTCATGAAACTATACCCCTCTTATAGTGAGGAAGAAGGTAAAACACTTTGCATGACAGCTTGGTGCCCTGACTCGACCAATGACTGGATGGTACACACCGATGGGACCTTTACTGGATATTTACCTCTTAAACTGGTTCTAGGCTTTGCCGAAGATCACCAACGCATTGTGGTTAACGCAAGGCAAGTGCTTTATCTAGTGAGAGACAGGAGTGATAACAATGCACTCAAGGGGGCCGACAATGCCCCCATCGATTCAAAAATTCAACTACAACGCTTGCTATGGAAAGTGCCTCATGTGACCCTTAACGATAGCAAAAAACTGGACATACTCAAAATGGTAAAGAGAGATATGCCTCTACCCATGGAATTTAGAAGCTGGGCACTCCATGAGTATCCGCTATTGCCCACCACCAACACACACAGTTGGTCTGTAAAAACAGCTCGCTATACAGAGAGACCTCTCTACCTGATCGTGGGTTTTCAAACGAATCGCAAGTATCAACAAACCAAAGATGCCACGCAATTTGATCACCTGCAATTGAGAAATGCACGTCTTTTCCTCAACGGAGCTGTGTTTCCCTATGAAGGACTGGATTTGGATTTTTCAAAAAATAAGTTTGGCCCCCTGTACGACTTGTTTTCTAAATTTCGATGGTCGTATTATCAAAAAGAGAACGGTCCCATGCTACTACCCCAAGCGTTTAAGGCAAGAGCACCACTGATTGTTTTTGACTGTTCTTACCTGGAAGAGTCTGTCAAGCCATCCAATATCGACATTCGACTAGATTTTGAAACGCATGACAATGTACCAGCCAATACGACAGCCTACTGTCTGATTATTCATCACAAACAAGTCAACTATTATCCACTGTCCAACCAAGTGACGAGTGTATAAATAACAGCTCAACCCACGTTAAGTCGCTCAGTCATGTCTTGCTTTAAAGCCTCAAGAGACGTTACATCCATGAATTTAAACTCTGAGGAACAACGTTTCAAGACTTTTGCCACATGGCCGGTGCCTTTCATAAACCCTCAAGCCTTGGCGGCTGCTGGATTCTACTATTTAAAAACAAGAGATGAAGTGAAATGTGCCTTTTGTCCCATCATCATAGACCAATGGCAGGAGGGCGATGAACCCATGCAGGAACATCAGCGCTGGTCACACACCTGCCCCTACCTGTGCAGAATGAAAGTGGGAAATATACCCTGTCATTCAAGCTATCCCTCACTTGTGTCTCTGGGTGATGAAAAAAATACAAGTTATGATACATGTGGGCCGTATGGTATCCATGGTGCTTCGGTGAGCAGATCACCATCAAAAACGCCTAGTTTAGAGACATTGGGACATCATCGGTGTTATGGACGTTACAAACACAAGAGACTATTTTGTTGTATCAGTTGCTATCGTCCTTATCCTAAAATGAGAAAAGCCTGTAAGACGTGTTATGATAATAAAATGATGTAATTCTTAAATTCTTATTTTTGCATGTCCCCCTGTCCTACCCTAACCTTCTTTTTTGAAACTAGCATGGCAGGTAAGTCCATGCCATGATCACACGTGATCGTCAGTCAGTCGTCAGTTGAACTTGGTCCAGGCAAGCGTCAACATGTTGCGCACACTCATTGTGGATTGCCAAGGGTTTAAAATTGGTGACAACAAATTTATATTTAAACAAGTGGCCATAATCGATTGTACCACGTTTTGGATATCGCAAGCTACGCATTTGCTATTTAAACCACCCCATGCTTTTGATTTGTTGTGTGAAAAAGACCGTAAACAAACCCAGTGGATTGAAAATCATAGGCAACTAGACTGGAATCAGGGAACCATTTCCTATAAATATTTGGACGTGGTCATGAAAGCACACTTGTCCTCGGCCAATGTGGTATTTGTGAAAGGTAATGAAAAACGTCAATGGTTGCAACCATTTTTGGCGTCTTACTGTCAATGTATCGACCTCATGGAGTTGGGCTGCCCCTCCCTGCAAACGCTCATGGATACTTGTTCCTGTGGCAACATTACCCATACAGCCCTATCGCATGCGTGGCATCTCTTTCATTGGTTAACCACTCATGCCTGCTGGGAGTTGTTGAACAAAATTATAACTCAAGATTTACCTGTGAATGACGTCAGTGAGATTTCTACTAGCGACGTGTAAACATCTACAGCACATGATACCATGGAGAAAGGCAATGCTACGGACAAAGCCATCGGCAAGTTCTTTGTGTGCAAAAAGAAACTAGACAGTTTTACCAAAGAGGAACTCTTGGCACTGCCCAAGTCGTTCATTTATTATGTGGCCGCCAACGCGGTCAAAGAAATCTGGCAACATGTACCAAAATCATGGACTCAAGACCCTGTGTTGAGTGAATTGCAACCCTGTACGGATTACGATCACCATAAGCAAGTGGCCATGGCAAAAATACCGTCTATGCGTCAGTGTGCGACTTGCCAGCTAGTGAAACTGTATCACGGTCATAAAAGTCCGTGTAAAGACTTTGTTGAATCATTCCACGAGTGTCATGGCGAGAAAAAGCAACAACAACAACAACAAACACAAACATCGTCCACAGAGGAGGAGGAAGACCAAACCTTTTTACCATCGATGGAAAAGGATATGCCAGACCTGTACTGGCAATGGCGTCATTGACAAAGTGATTCAATACTTACCTTACGAAATCCATCTTCCAGGTTATCGTTTTTGCGGCCCTGGAACTCGTCTCGAAAAACGTTTACAACGTGGTGATGTACCCATTAATCTTTTGGATCAAGCATGCAAGGAACATGACCTTTCTTATCGCCATAGTCATTCTGGTTTAAGACATGTGGCAGATAAATTGTTATTGAAGAAAGCTAAACAACGTTTCACATCCAGTGATGCCTCAGTAGGTGAAAGGATGGCAGCCCTAATTGTCATGAGTGCTATGAAAGGAAAGTTGATGATGCATGGACATAAACATTGAGGAGTGAGGAATTGGGATTTGTTTGTATTCTATTTTTCTTTTGTCAATTCACTATGACTATGAAATAAAAACAAAAGTTTTCCAGAGCACGATGTTTTGTTATTTTTAATTTTAAGAAATCGTGATGTTGATGGCTGATTTTTTCATTTTACACATTTCACACATGATGAATTCCACACACTGTCATTTATCATTTTGCAATTTACAGTTTTTGAAAACGTTCGTTTCAAGTTTAACGTTTTTGATGATATGGATTTTTCCATTTTGCTGATGACACATTTTAAACAATGTCCGTTTGAAGTTTTTGAATTTTCAAATTTCACACATGGCCATTTCCAGTTTTTAAAAATGTCCGTTTTAAGTTTTGCTGTTTTGGTGATATGGAAACATGGAATTTCCATTTTGCTGTTTTCATATTTTTTCCATTTGGTGTATGTCGAAAGTTGAGATTTGACAATGATGTTGATGCGAGTGCTTGACCTTGATAATACTGCAATGTGTTGATGTGTGTTTGGAGAAACGTCGAGGTCTACGACTACTGCAGGTAAGACTGTTTTTACAAAAATAATGTCTTTTGACTGTCACATTTCAATGAAAAAACGAAACTATTTAAAACAAAATGAATATATAAGTGACCATTTACCCCCACCCCACCCACCCACTCTACCTCATCGTGTTTGCTCTGGTCAATCATACACACCAGTTTTCTCTCTCCACTCATACATTCACACCTGTCTTTGGGAACAAACACAACCACTTTATTTATTCCCAAAAGCACATTCTCGACATGCACACTCATTCCAAAAGAACTTTTTAGTTTATCATTTACATTACGAAAAATAATTAAATACTAGTTATTAAAGTTACTAAAAATCTTACTTATTTCATATTTACAAAAAAACTCAACTTTGTACAGCGTTAAAAGAATCACACTATTTACCAATCAAAAAAATTTTAAAAAATAAGGTTGCACACAACTTTTTAAAGAGCAAAAGGTCCAAGTGAATTGTCACTATTTACAAAATCTACTATTTACAATGACAGAAACCAATATTTACAAAATTCTAAATCTACAAGTTACAAAAAGCCATGCCCCATAAACGATTAAACAGTGAAATCACACCTCCTCCTCGTTGCGATCATAACCCCAGGGCAGGCTAGTGAGCAGGTCATCAGCCCACACACGCTTGTTATCCATGGAGGCGAGGGTGCGTTTTCTCTGTTCCACAAGATACAAATGATGGTTGCTGGATTGTATCCTGCACTGTGTATGAGACATAGCTTTGCCAGTGCGTAAAACCGCTAAGTAATCGTCTACACGTAGCGATTTTACCACTGCCCTACCTACACCTTTTGCTCTCTTGGCTTCCTTACAGTCGAGTGTGCGGTAAGCATACATTTTTGAAGCCAAACCTACGAATTCCGTCATAATGGAATCACCGCATTCATCTTTTAAAACGCCCATTTCCTTCTTGTTCTTTATGGGCAGCTGAAACACGTTGTCAGCACTATAGCAAGAGGTGTCGAACCAGTCACTATGTTGCCTCATGACGTCATAGGGGTTGCAGTGGCGAATGTGGTAAATGAATGAGTCCGTGTCCATATACAAAAGAGAGACGTCCTCAAAATGGCGTTTCGCAAACTCATAGTGGAATCGATACATGACCGATTTAGAAAAGTCTAAAATGACTTGACCCAAGTAAATGGGCTTATCCATGGTCACGCTGGTCTTACTCATTTCAATAGTAGCCAAATCCTCATCGATAATTTTGATCGATTTGAAATTTGGCTTGGCAATGTACCGCCGGGCACCCCACCGCCCCTCCCAGACATTCATCAATTTAATGTCACGGTATTTGCGGACATTCTCCATAGACTTGCCATAGATGCAGTTGTTCATTAATTTAAAAAAATTAATTTCAAACTGCTGTGTTGCCATTTGTCGGTGCTCTGTGTTGAGTCGCATGTATGGCTCAAGCCATGCTTTTTGAGCAAAAGAAATACCCCTGTGGACTTTCTTCAACACCAAGCCTTGGGCGAGGCATTGCACCAACATTTGGATATGTAGCACATACCGATTTTTGTTGTAAAGTGTGCCCATGAGTTTTTCAGTTTTCACTTTACTGTCAGGGGGAACCATTTGCTCAAGACAGAATGGGAAATCGGCATGTTCATCATACAAGGATGATGGATATTCAATATCCACTTCTAGCACATATCCACGGCCTGTTTCTTGGCTAGCCATGTTCACATGAAATTCTGACACTTGTTTCTCTGTCAGCCAAGCAAACTTCCCATAGGGCAAAGGCTGACTCATGGCGTAACCGTACAAATTATTCACGTCATAGTACATTAAGTACGATTCTGGTTTGTCTGGTGAATAATCAGACATGTAGACATTGTTCGCTTCAGCATGGCGTTGGTTAAGTGACACAAAGCCGCCACGAATGCCCTTTTCAAAAAATAGAACCATGTCTACGTCAGTGAGTAAATCCAATTCCACTTGAGTGTATTTCAAAGCGGCATCGAACGAGAGTCCAGGACTCGTGTAATAGTGAGCCGGATCAAGACCGTAAATGTGTTGACACAAGTTACGGAATTTTTCAAACACATCAGTGAGCAGCAATACATCCAGTTTTAGGTAATGCAAAGCATATTCACTTAGCGTCTTCATGCCAAACACTCGCCAAACTTGACATGCATGTGCATAGTCTTCATCGGAAACGGTACTGCGTGTTAGTTTCGAGTAAAATTTCTCTTGTGGAGGGAGTTTTCTTTGCTTTAACACGTCCCAGCTGTTGCAGAAATCATACGGGAATATACCTTTCCGAATGCACAATTGAAATTGCTCAGGATCATTAAAATGCATTCTAGTATTTTTTAATTCCTCCTCATTCAAGCCATTCACAAGGCTGTCTAGCGAGGATGCCATAAACTTAAAGGAATCCAAAAATCGAATGCTAAAGTTGCTCAACCACCATGTCAGGGCTGTAAAACGCTCATGGTTTTGGGGAATAATGGTAAACGAGCCCTTGTTAACATGGCCCAATTCACGAATCAAAAACTGAATGTCATAATTCGCCAGATTGTGGAAAAAGACACCGATGAAACGAGGAGCTGGAAAGTTCAAGTTGCATTTACTATGCGCAGCTCCACGAAACTCCCCCGTAAAGTGCGAGTGATCACGAACGGTGTCTTCAGCATTGATCAGTGGCTTTTCGCAAATATGGCATGTCATGGCATGCTCATACTGCTGCTGTTGTTCTGGAGATAGGCTCATGGGTACTGGGTGGTCCAGTAATTCCTGTACATGGTCGGCCAACTTGACAAGTTCATCCAAGAACCATTTGGCACAATCTGGCCCCTCACGGTATTTGTAAACGGATTGTGTGGGGTCATGGGCACACACCACATTAAATCCTATGGCAAAGGGTTCATGTTTTTGAATGGGTGTGGTTGAGCTCATGGAGGGATCTGGTTCACATCCCGCCATGGGTGTGGTGAGAGCTTCGAAATCTGCATATACCACATAGGGAACAGTGTCACGCTTATGAATGTCCTTAAACTTTAACACAGCCTTGTCCCCTTGTGGCAATATCAATCTCACCGCTTCCTGAGTAACACAATCTACCCTATGACGTTCCAAAGAAGTAGGCGTCCAAAAGTATTGGAGACAACGGTCACAAATATGCTTTATACCATGTGCTTTGGACATTTGACTGCTTAGCAATCTACTCAGGCTTTTAATGAGGCAATAGTGATTCACTTCTCCTACAGATAAATATAAAAGATGAATGTGATGTCGTTTCGGTTCTTTTGTGGCATAAAGAGGACCCACAATCTCATCACCGTCAAGGCCATACACCATGAACGAAAAGTCCTGGTTGTCTCGTTCAAACCTATGGATCTCGGTTAAGTCCATAGGGAACGTCACTCGAGTTAAATTTAAAGTATGTTTCAATTCAACAAACTTGGCCTTGTACATTCCTGGTCTGTTAACATGACGATCTTGAGCTGGCTGCAAGTACGCAGCCACAGCCCACAGAAAGCAATCATTGTCATGGTTCTCAATATTCACCACAGCCTTTTTCGAAGCTATTGCTGGAGGTGTTTTAATATAGCTAGACCCAGCATTCAACGGGTTGAAATGACAAATGTTGATTTGTAAATGATGAATTTTGTCTAAGGCTAGACCACTCGGTCCTTGTTGCAGTTTATCAAATTTTGACAGCAAGGCATTCACCACGTGGGTTTCATACCACTGTTCCAAATTATGGGCTATGAATAGCTCTTGCATTTTACTGCAAATATAGAATGTCTCTTTATGCTCTACATCCTTCTTTTTATATACGAAATCGCACACTAGTTCTGTATTCACCTTTAAAGCCATATGCAACCTTTGCGCTGTACAAATTTCAATTTTAAAAATTTCAAAACAAGATTCTAAAAATTCTTTGGGAATCGAACTTTTTCTAACATTCACTATGCGGCCAGAGCACACACGCGATTTGAAACAACTGTTTAGGGTTTCCCAAGTTAACGTATCCGCAGCAGTAAAAGACATTATTTTGAAAGAACACACTCACCTGAGTTTAGAAATGTAGACTGTCTGACAATAATCCAAAAAACACACACGTTCCTGGTTATTCACAGAGGTCAAGCGTTTTCCAACACTCTAAAAAGAAATAAAATAAACCACCATAAGTATATCCATTCCATATAGTTTATGCATTTCATAAACAAAACAAAATCAAACAGGTTATATATTTAAAAAAACAAATCTCACCTTGACGTGTAATGCTTTTCTATATTCCCGTCTCGTGGGCTAGTATGGAAATGGTTTTCTTTTCTAGTTGTCTGTCTTTCTCTTTCTTTAATATATTTCCCACAGACACACGACAGGTAGGCTATACACGTTATCTGCAAACAAATAAATAAATAAAATCATTAATTATCTAATCAATAAATAATTGCATGTATTTATATAAAATCAATAAATATATAAATGAATAAATATATACCTACCCCACAACAAGGTTAAGTATTTTCCACCAACACCAAAACTGATAAACGCAGTGTGTTCAAAGGTAGTCACCTAAGTGAGCGTGGAAATGATAACGACATGTCTTTATATATGCTACATTGCATGTATAATCTTTTTTTTTTTTCCACGCTTTGACCATTCTGTTATCAGGCACGTGGACAGATAACGTCCCAGGTGAACACCTGAGGTAGATCAAATGTCACCTGAACTTGCATTTTGTCACGTACGAAGCAAGACAGGATGTCACTGGTTTAGCCTACATGTGGTTTCACAAATGTGTGTGCATGCCTTTCACACTCCCCTGCCACCACGATGGTCAGATTATTTCACCTTCAAGCGTCTTGGTCATTTTTTCCATTGCACCTATTGTCAAGTCAGATCGGAGCCTTCCAATAAGCTCAAATGACATTCACCTCCTGCTCGTCGGCAAGTTTATTTTCTCTACTCGCTTCGACCAACATAGAACCTAGTTCTCATCCCCGTTTACACGTTAAAGGTAAAATATCAGGAAAAACGCACCCTCGCTCTGTCATACACCGACCCGCCGAAATAGCGATTGATCTATTGAACACAGCCACCTTGGTCAGCGACAGGTTCGTTGAAACACACACATCCAGCAGTATCGTCTCTCTCAACCACCACGCTCCATGAAAATTATAAACAGGTAAAGAAAAAGAAAACGTTTTTTCAACATGTATGGCGTTAGGCCCTTTGTGAATTATCTTTTTGGAAAAAAAATATCTACCACATTTGAAAGGGGGCGTTAGCCCGAGTCCTAGGACACCTCGTACACGTCTCTAGCGTTATTGGTTCGTGACATATCGGCAAAAATCATAAAAAACACGAGTTTACCCCAAAATCGCATTTCCCATTTTTTTTTAATTACAACGAGTGGTCCATAGCAAAGAGGACGTCACCCCGAGTCCTTGGACCCGTCGTACATGCCTCTAACGTTATTGGTTCGTTAGATATCGGCAAAATCACAAAAAGCATGTGTTTACCCCAAAATCGAGTTTCCAATTTTATTAAAAATTATAACGAGTGGTTCATAGCAGAGAGGACGTCACCCCGAGTCCTTGGACCTGTCGAACATGCCTCTAGCATGATTGGTTCGCGAGATATAGCAAAAAGTCTAAAATCACGTTTTTACCCCAAAAAGACTGTGTTTCCAGATTTTCACCTTTTCGACACCGACATTCCCGTAAAGAGCACAACGAGACGAAAAAAACGAATCCAAGCACGCCCTCCTAGCATGGCTCCTTCCATTCCAAGGTCGCAGGGGCTCACCACTTGCTTTTATAAGCAGCTCTGTCCTTACCACACTACTGCAGGTTTTCATTCTAGAGACTTTAAATTTATTTTGGGGGTAGAGGGGGTAGGGACCATTGATTTACGTTAAACAATTTTTTTTGTAGAGTTCCTAGTTTCCAAAATATAGGATTTTCAAAATTCGAGTGTTTTCAAAAAAATATAAAAAATAAAAATTTTTTATTACAAAAAATAAAGGTCATAAAGACTGTTCGTTTGAGCCATGGCACAACGTTCTATCCTGTTTGGTTTTCAAACTATCGCCTATTTTCGAAAACAAAAATTTTCAAAAAAATTTTGAAAAATATAATGAGTGGTCCATAGCAAAGAGGACGTCAGCCCGAGTCCAACAATACCTCATTTGTCAAAATCGGACCATGCGTTCAAGAGATATTTAACATGGCTGAGGCTTAGTAGTAGAGCAAGGGGGGTTTTGAAGTGGGGCAGAACTCCTAGTACTCCACTACTGTCATCGAGGGGATTGGAGAATATCACGACAAGTACTTCATAGGCAGCTCTTCCAAGGATAACAATCTTCTGTCTGAAATGAAAGAAACCATAATTACGGTGTAAAATTCAGGTGACAGGATGTCGGTCACCGAGAGATTGGAGAATATCTCGACAAGTATTTCATAGGCAGTTCTAAGGAGCACAGTCTGCTGTCTGAAATGAAAGGCGGCCATAATTACCATGTAATATCCAGGTGACAGGATGTCGGTCACCGAGAGTTTGGAGAATATCTCGACAAGTATTTCATAGGCAGTTCTTCTATGGAGAACCGTCTTCTCTCTGAAATGAAAGGAAGCCATAATTACGGTGTAATATCCAGGTGACAGGATGTCTGTCACCGAGAGATTGGAGAATATCTTGACGAGCATTTCATAGGCAGCTCTTCTAAGGAGCACAGTCTTCTGCTTGAAATGAAAGGAAGCCATAATTACGGTGTAATATCCAGGTTACAGGATGTCGGTCACCGAGAGATTGGAGAATATCTCAACGAGTATTTCAGAAGCCGTGCTTCTATGGAGCTCAGTCTTTTGTCTGAAATGAAAGGAACCCATAATTACGGTGTCATATGCAGGTGACAGGATGTCGGTCACCGAGGGATTTGAGAATATCTCGACAAGCATTTCATAGGCAGCTCTTCTAAGGAGCACAGTCTTCTGTCTGAAATGAAAGGAAACCATGATTACGGGGTAATAAGTAGGTGACAGGATGTCGGTCACCGAGAGATTGGGGAATATCTCGGCAAGTGTTCCATAGGCAGTTGATCTAAGGAGCACATTCATCTGTCTGAAATGAAAGGAAGCCATAATTACGGTGTAATAAGCAGGTGACAGGATGTCCGTCACCGAGAGATTGGAGAATATCTCGACAAGTATTTCATAGGCTGCTCTTCCAAGGAGAACAGTCTTCTGTCTGAAATGAAAGGAAGCCATAATTACGGTGGAATATCCAGGTGACAGGATGTCGGTCACCGAGAGATTGGAAAATATCTCGACAAGTATTTCATAGGCAGTTCTTCTAAGTAGCGCACTCTTCTGTCTGAAATGAATGGAAGCCATAATTACGGTGTAATTTACAGGTGACAGGATGTCGGTCACCGAGAGATTGGAGAATATTTCGAAAAGTATTTCATAGGTAACTCTTCTAAGGAGCACAGTCTTCTGTATGAAATGAAAGGAAGCCATAATTACGGTGTAATATCCATGTGACAGGATGTCGGCCCCCGAGAGATTGGAAAATATCTCGACAGGTATTTCATAGGCAGTTCTTCTAAGGAGCCCACCCTTCTGTCTGAAATGAATGGAAGCAATAATTGCGGTGTAATTTCCAGGTGACAGGATGTCGGTCACCGAGAGATTTGAGAATATCTCGACAAGCAATTCATAGGCAGCTCTTCTAAGGAGCACAGTCTGCTGTCTGAAATGAAAAGAAGCCATGGTTACGGTGTAATAAGCAGGTGACAAGATGTCGGTCACCGAGAGATTGGGGAACATCTCGGCAAGTATTCCATAGGCAGTTCATCTAAGGGGCACAGTCTTCTGTCTGATATGAAAGGAAGCCATAATTACGGTCTAATAAGCAGGTGACAGAATGTCGGTCACCGAGAGATAGGGGAATATCTCGGCAAGTATTCCATAGGCAGTTCATCTAAGGAGCACATTCTTCTGTCTGAAATGAAAGGAAGCCCTAATTACGGTGTAATATCCAGGTGACAGGATGTCGGTCACCGAGAGTTTGGAGAATATCTCGACAAGTATTCCATAGGCAGGTCTTCTAAGGAGCACAGTTTTCTGCCTGAAATTAAGGGAATTCATCAATACGGTGTAATATCCATGTTACAGGATGTCAGTCACCGAGAGATTGGAGAATGTCTCGACAAGTATTTCAGAGGCAGTTTTTCTAAGGAGAACAGTCTTTTTTCTGAAATGAAAGGAAACCATAATAACGGTGTAATATACAGGTGACAGGATGTCAGTCACCGAGAGATTGGAGAATATCTCGACAAGTATTTCAGAGGCAGCTCTTCTAAAGAGCACAGTCTTCTGTGTGAAATGAAAAGAAAGCCATAATTACGTTGTAATATCCAGGAGACAGTATGTCGGTCACTGAGAGATTGGAGAATATCTCGACAAGTATTTCATAGGCTGCTCTTCTAAGGAGAACTGTCTTCTGAGTGAAATGAAAGGAAGCCATAATTACGGTGTAATATCCAGATGACAGGATGCCGGTCACCGAGAGATTGGAGAATATCTCGACAAGTATTTAATAGGCAGCTCTAAGGAGCACAGTTTTCTGCCTGAAATGAAAGGAAGCCATTTTTACGGTGTAATATCCAGGTGATAGAATGTCAGTCACCGATAGATTGGAGAATATCTCGACAAGTATTTCAGAGGCAGCTCTTCTAAGGAGCACAGTCTTCTGTGTGAAACGAAAGGAAGCCATAATTATGGTGTAATATCCAGGTGACAGGATGTCGGTCACTGAGAGATTGGAGAATATCTCGACATGTATTTCATAGGTAGCTCTTCAAAGGAGCACAGTCTTCTGTATGAAATGAAAGGAAGCCATAATTACTGTGTAATATCCATGTGACAGGATGTCGGTCCTCGAGAGATTGGAGAATATTTTTACCAGCATTTCATAGGCAGCTCTTCTAAGGAGCACAGTCTTTTGCCTGAAATGAAAGGAAGCCATTTTTACGGTGTAATATCCAGGTGACAGAATGTCGGTCACTGAGAGATTGGAGAATATCTCGACAAGTATTTCAGAGGCAGCTCTTCTAAGGAGCACAGTCTTCTGACTGAAATGAAAGGAAGCCATAATTACGGTGTAATATCCAGGTGACAGGACGTCTGTCACCGAGAGATTGGAGAATATCTCGACAAGTATTTCATAGGCAGCTCTTCTAAGGAGCACAGTCTTCTGGGTGAAACGAAAGGAAGCCATAATTACGGTGTAATATCCAGGTGACAGGATGTCGGTCACTGAGAGATTGGAGAATATCTCGACAAGTATTTCATAGGCTGCTCTTCTAAGGAGAGCAGTCTTCTGAGTGAAATGAAAGGAAGCCATAATTACGGTGTAATTTCCAGGTGACAGGATGTCGGTCACCGAGAGTTTGGAGAATATCTCGACAAGTATTTCATAGGCAGCTCTTCTAAGGAGCACAGTCTTCTGTATGAAATGAAAGGAAGCCATAATTACGGTGTAATATCCATGCGACAGGATGTCGTTCCTCGAGAGATTGGAGAATATTTTTACCAGCATTTCATAGGTAGCTTTTCTAAGGAGCACAGTCTTTTGCCTGAAATGAAAGGAATCCATTTTTACGGTGTAATATCCAGGTGACAGAATGTCGGTCACTGAGAGATTGGAGAATATCTCGACAAGTATTTCAGAGGCAGCTCTTCTAAGGAGCACAGTCTTCTGGCTGAAATGAAAGGAAGCCATAATTACGGTGTAATAAGTAGCTGACAGGATGTCGGTCACTGAGAGATTGGAGAATATCTCAACAAGTATTTCGTAGGCAGTTCTTCTAAGAAGCACTGTCTTCTTTCAGGAATGAAAGGAAGCCAAAATTTCGGTGTAATATCCAGGTGACAGGATGTCGGTCACCGAGAGATTGGAGAATATCTCGACAAGTATTTCATAGGCAGCTCTTCTAAGGAGCACAGTCTTCTGTCTGAAATGAAAGGAAGCCACAATTACGGTGTAATATCCAGGTGACAGGATGTCGGTCACCGAGAGATTGGAGAATATCTCGACAAGTATTCCATAGGCAGCTCTTCTATGGAGCACAGTTTTCTGCCTGAAATGAAAGGAATTCATAATTACGGTGTAATATCCTTGTGACAGGATGTCATTCACCGAGAGATTGGAGAATGTCTCGACAAGTATTTCAGAGGCAGTTCTTCTAAGGTGCACAGCCTTTTTTCTGAAATGAAAGGAAACCATAATAACGGTGTAATATCCAGGTGACAGGATTTCAGTCACCGAGTGATTGGAGAATATCTCGACAAGTATTTCATAGGCAGCTCTTCTAAGGAGCACAGTCTTCTGTGTGAAATGAAAGGAAGCCATAATTACGGTGTAATATCTAGGAGACAGGATGTCAGTCACTGAGAGATTGGAGAATATCTAGACAAGTATTTCATAGGCAGCTCTTCTAAGGGGCACAGTCTTCTGAGTGAAATGAAAGGAAGTCATAATTATGGTGTAATATCCAAGTGACAGGATGCCGGTCACCGAGAGATTGGAGAATATCTCGACAAGTATTTCATAGGCAGCTCTTCTATGGAGCACAGTTTTCCGCCTGAAATGAAAGGAAGCCATAATTACGGTGTAATATCCAGATGACAGGATGTCGGTCATCGAGGGGATTGGAGAATATCACGACAAGTACTTCATAGGCAGCTCTTCCAAGGATAACAATCTTCTGTCTGAAATGAAAGAAACCATAATTACGGTGTAAAATTCAGGTGACAGGATGTCGGTCACCGAGAGATTGGAGAATGTCTCGACAAGTATTTCATAGGCAGTTCTAAGGAGCACAGTCTGCTGTCTGAAATGAAAGGCGGCCATAATTACCATGTAATATCCAGGTGACAGGATGTCGGTCACCGAGAGTTTGGAGAATATCTCGACAAGTATTTCATAGGCAGTTCTTCTATGGAGAACCGTCTTCTCTCTGAAATGAAAGGAAGCCATAATTACGGTGTAATATCCAGGTGACACGATGTCTGTCACCGAGAGATTGGAGAATATCTCGACAAATATCTCATAGGCAATTCTTCTAGGTATCACCGTCTTCTGTCTAAAATGATAGGAAGCCATAATTTCGGTGTACCATCCAGGTGACAGGATGTGAGTCACTGAGAGATTGGAGAATATCTCGACGAGCATTTCATAGGCAGCTCTTCTAAGGAGCACAGTCTTCTGCTTGAAATGAAAGGAAGCCATAATTACGGTGTAATATCCAGGTTACAGGATGTCGGTCACCGAGAGATTGGAGAATATCTCAACGAGTATTTCAGAAGCAGTGCTTCTATGGAGCTCAGTGGTTTGTCTGAAATGAATGGAACCCATAATTACGGTGTAATATCCAGGTGACAGGATGTCGGTCACCGAGAGATTTGAGAATATCTCGACAAGCATTTCATAGGCAACTCTTCTAAGGAGCACAGTCTTCTGTCTGAAATGAAAGGAAGCCATGATTACGGTGTAATAAGTAGGTGACAGGATGTCGGTCACCGAGAGATTGGGGAATATCTCGGCAAGTGTTCCATAGGCAAGTAGTAGGGCTATGCCGGTCCTGGATAGATTTCAAGGTCATCCATGGTTTCTCGTGGTCACGTGCCCCCCCAGGCGTTCCCTGGGGGGGCTTGGGGGAGGGGAGGGAGGAGGGGTGGGGGTGGGGAGGGGAGGGGAAAGGGTGGAAGGTCTGGCTTGGAAGCAGACCCAGTTGTTAGCCGACCTGTGTTGGCCAGCCAACTGATTGAGCTGACTGGTGTGCATTGCCTATATAGCTTGTGGATGGAAGTGGGGGAGGGGACCGGTTCGGGCGACTGTCGAAGGTAGTCGAATGTGACCGAGTGAAACTTAGTAGTAGGGGGCTACTAGGAGTTCTGCCCCACCCCACCACCTCTCCCTCTGACGTCACATACTAACCCGCAATACATTCAGGGGCAAAGTCGATATCTCGCAAACCCATGGTCCGATTTTGACAAACGAGGTGTCGTTGGACTCGGGCTAGCGCCCTCTTTCAAATGGACAACTCATTTCAACCCCTAAATAAAACCTACCCCTACTATAGGGTGAAATTGTAATTTTTTAGTGAAAGTCTCTTTTCAAATGCGACATGTATAAGGTGCGTTGCTAAAATGAACTTAAACGTGGTTGCTCATATCGCGCATGCGTTTGGCTGGCTGCCGATATGGATTAATATTTTTGTTTTTGTTTTTGACGCATGCGCACTTGGGATTTTTGTAAGAGGGCGAGCTCTTTGAAAAAAATGATTGATAAGAAGGGGTTTTGGTGGTGAGGAGAGAACCAGATAGTCGCCTACTTTCCTACGAAGTTTGCCGATATCTCTCGAACGCAAGGTCGGATTTGGACGTGTGACGTGTCAAATCGCTTGTCTCGAAGCCCTATACATGTTATTAATAGGTTAAAGTTTTGAGAATGAGGGAAACAGGCTTTTTGGGGGTAAAACCGTGATTTTAGACTTTTTCCGATATTTCACGAATGCCTGGTCGGATTTGGTCCTATGACGTGTCAAATGGCTTGTCTCGAAACCTTTTTTTTTTTTTGTAATAGGTTAAAGTTTTTGAGAATGAGGGAAACAGAATTTTTTGTTGTAAAACTGTGATTTTAGACTTTCTCTTATATCTCACAAACCAATAACGCCAGAGACGTATACGAGGGGTCGTAGGACTCGGGGTGACGCCCCTCCCCTCTCCTCCTTTCGAATATAGTATTTATGTTTTAAAAAATGTGAAAGGGCCTTACGACACTTTTGTTGAAAACATTTCAGTTTTTAAAACTTTTCTTAAATTTGTCTAAAATGTTCATGACGAGTGGTTGTAGATAGAAAGAGACGATACCACTGGACACGTGTTTCAACGAAGCTATTACTGGCCACGGTGGTGATATACCAATACAGTATTCGCTGTTTCGATGAGACAGCGGGTCGAGGGTTCGTTTTCTGTTTTTTCCTATGATGGAATTCCTAATTCCTAAACCCCCTGAAGGGGGTATTTAACGTGTAAACGATTATGAGTGACATGACAAATGATAATTCCTTGATCCGATGAAGTTGGCTTTAGATAGAACAAACAGAACTTGGTTATATGTTGCTTGAAGTGAGTATAGAAAACAAACTTGCTGGGGCAGACTGACAGGATGTGAATGTTATTTGAGCTTATTGGAATGCATTGACTTGACTTGACAACAGGGCAATGAAAAAAGCATAGAGATGCTGAGGACACTTGAAGGTCAAACGATATGGCAACCATGGTGGGAGGGGGAAGCTAGGATGATGTCGCCGATCATGTTCAATGCACCTTCAAGAAAGGCGTCAAACTTAGACACCAAAGCGTCAACGACATGTTCGTTATACCAAGCTTCCCTGTCATCCGTCCGATAACATGGTCTCATTTTTGTTGTCAAATAAATGGTTTCCCGTTTTTCATCTCCACTGACTTTAAAAAATACAAAGGTACACGCTAATTCTGTGTTCACCTTTAATGCTGTGAAGCGCATAAAAAGAGTGATAAATTGTAATAAAAAAACGGGTAAACATGCTTGTAAAAACAATTTTGGATGTAAAATTTTGTTGACATTGTATATTCGTCCACTGCACAGTCGTGTTTGAAAGCAGTCACGAACATTTTCCCAAACAAGTGGCACCATGAGGTTATTTTCTAATAAACACTTACAATAATAGTCAACTGCTATTTCTCTGGTATTAAATGGTTTTGTTAGAGGTGTAACAGCGAGGCCATCTGCTCATACACGATGTGACAAAGAGTTAAATGTTATCCGCTTCAAAGAGGACTAGGCATGCATTATTGTGCATGCCTAAATACTTCAATACCAAGGGGCGTGAATTTAACGTTGCCAGCGTCTCGTTGGATATGCTGGCAAATCGACTTGGTAGAAACACCATAAACTCTTGGCAGTGACAAAGAAGTCTGGTGCCGAATCGTGTCTCAATTCTCTGCAGACTCTCTACAGGGAACGGCTGGTTAACTGGGAGATCCCTTAGTCTTCTTGTTTCCAACCCAGCCTGGGCCCCTATTTTGTTTAACTGTTGGAGAGCATCCATGTTAACTATAAAAAAAGATAGCCCCCATATAGTCTATAATCATCTACTAACTGTTGAATAATGATAAGAAAACACAAAACGTTAACTCACCTTGTACAGAGCAGAACGATGTTCACGCCAAAAGAGACTTGATGCAAGTGAGATTGGGTGCGACCCTTACACCTGTATATATAACAGATTCGTGGGTGTGCTCACCAGTGTGGAAGGGGGTATAATTATAACAAAGTTATTTACTGCAACCCGACCGCTACTATGTATGGGCACCGTGCTCTACAGTGTGGAAGGGGGATATCATTTTAACAAAGTTATTTACTGCAACCCGAACGCTACTATGTATGGGCACCGTGCTCTACAGTGCAGAAGGGGATATAATTATAACAAAGTTATTTACTACAACCCGACCACTACTATGTATGGGGCACCGTGCTCTACGTGCAGCATGGCGACCGAAGGTTACATTACCGTCTTTGGTGACCATGAGATATTGATAGCGCGGAAGTAATTCATCATCTTCACTTAGTAACTGGAGCGGTAAGCGTCCGAAGGACCGCTACTATGTATGGACACCGTGCTCTACGCGCAAGTCCCTATATGAATGGAGTGAAGCCGGTTTGAGCTGATTATTCGCTAGTGTGGTGTGCTAGGAAACAACCAAGAAAGATTTTGCTGCTAATTATATATATTTCTTGTGTGAGTGTTGTGGAATAACTAATTCGTTTTTATCTTTTACTGGTACGCATTCAAGCAACAACGTTTGGTGAGTACTATGGCTAACCAATCTGAAACTTTTAGACAACACTTTTCTGACCCAAGTCACTGGATATATGCAACAAAACATGGTCATCGCAGTCAAATATATAACAAAACATATAATGAATTTCGTACTACATCTACATACACTAACTACTTGAACAGTACCTTCAAAGAATGGCCATTACACTATATTTTATCACATCACACAACTCGATTTGACTACCAACTTCATTATTCTATGGGGCAAGACACCATCATTTTCCCACGACAATTCAATGAGTTACAGTGTGTGACGTACATTAACGACTACCACATTCCTGACACAAATGACACGTACGAAAATAGTGACGGTGAAATTGACTACATTAATTGTCACAAGTTGTGTTTAAAATGTTTTGTTTTATGCTATGGATTAGACCTTGCTATGGAAGATGATGAAGATCCAGATAGTAACAACACTGACGACACGCTTCCCCTCCCTAATAATATTCACAGTCAAAGTTATTTTGTAAAACATAAAAATTGGAAGTATCTCTTAGACGACTTGAATGAGGAGGACATATATTGGTGCCATAAATGTACAAAACCTAAATTTGTTACAAGATGTGTATTCCCAGATGGAAGTAAAACGGATATAATATATCCAAACACCAATGATTACTTATATTCTTCATACATTTACTCAGTTGGTCAAGTTACTTTACATCCTACAAACCAACTAACATCTCTCAGAAGTAGATATCATCCCTACTAAAAGGTAAGTTATATTTATTGTATGCCAGATTTACCACAAACCTTCCAAACTCAAATTGCAATAGCTTTTTCTCTAGAATGGAATTTCGTTCCAGTGTAAACAACAACCTCGCGGGAGATGATATAGAAGAAGAGGCAGTAACAACGCCTACGCTTGCCACTAGTTTTACTTCAGTGAGGAGTCCAGCTCATCAAGATACCATCCCCATCGCAACACCATACACATCACAACACCATTCACATCGCAACAGCGTAAAAACTTATATATAGCTTTTTGATTACTATGAGTTTTTTTAATAAACAAAAAAAGTTTGACTTTTGAGTTTTTGATTTAACTATTGGTTACATGCATGCTACCCCAAGTATGAGTTAGAAAAAACAAACATATATTTTAGTTCATTTCTTTATTGGCATCGTTTGCACATCAACATGTTACCACTTGTTTAACATAAGGTAAGAATAGTGGAGAGTTTATTTTTGCTTTGTTCTTGATCCTTTCATATGTTTTGTTTGTAAACGTCCACCACTCAACACGAGCTTCCCCTTCATAGCAGCTGCTACCACAAGGGCCGCCATTTTTTCTGCAACAGATGCAGAAGGTGACGTCACACGTTCCATAGCCTTTCTCAAAAGTATCTGGTCGGCGACACGTCTTAGTTCAGAGATGTTGTTCTCACGCTTTGATGTTCTGTACGCTAGATCATGCTGCTTGCAAGCTGCGTCTAAAGCATTAATTCCAGGATCACCACGTGCCAGTCGAACGGCTAACTTTGTACCAGGGCCACAGTATTGATAACCAGGTAAGTGCAGCTCAACGGGTAAAAGATCTATGACTTTGTCAATGAGACCATGACCAGTAGAGATCCGGCATATTTTTTTCAGTCGGTGACGCACATGTTGATTCTTTTTCCGCTGCTGCGGAGGTTGCTTCTTTCTTACCATCACATCCGTGGAATGAAGACGCATAGTCGTTGCATGAGGTTTTATGTCCATGATACAGTTTAATTAACTGACACGTTCTACAATTTTGAACTGATGGCATTTTGGAAATGTACACTTGTTGATGATGTTCATAATCAGTGCACGGTTGAAGTTCACACAACACAGGGTCCCGTGTCCAATCACTCGGCACACTATCCCAAATCTCCTTTACAGCATTTGACGCAACATAAAACAAAAACGCTTTGGGTAAAGCATTTAGTTCTTCTAGGGTAAAATTGTTCAGTTTTTTCTTACAAGCGAAATACTTAACAATAGCCCGTTCAATGGGGTTAGATTTTAAGCCTTCAATGGTAGCCATTATACACACAGACACGTCTGTATTAGACATACGTCTCTGTCTCACTGTTCTGGTCTGCATTCATGCACAAGGTTTTACACTCATTTTCCAGGTACCGACATGCATTGCGACTTAGCCAATCAAAGAGTTTCGATACGTGTAGGAGTGTCTTTTTTTGTACACGTTCACCAGGCTCATATAAGGTGTGTAGTGCAGGACATCCCATTTCGTGTAGATCGATGAGTTTACAAGTTGGAGAAACATACTGACGTAACCATTCCTTTTTTTCACCTCCTTTTACAAAAATAGTGTTGGCACCGAACAAATAGGCTTTTAATACAAACAGTAGATAGTTATAAGGAATGTTTCCTTGATTCCAGTTCAATCCTAAATGACGTTGCAGCCACTCGGTTTGTCTTCTATCCTCGTCCGACTGCATGTATAAGGGAAACGGTGGTTCAAAAGTGAAAGCACTTACTGTGGGCGTCCACATGGTTGTGCAATCTATAATTGCAACGTCCTTGAAAACAAACTTATTTTCATTGACTTTGAAGCCTTGCATATCGACAATCAATGTTCTAGACATGGTTACTGCTCGCGGATACACACTCCTTTCTTCACCAGTGCTTTCCGCCAACTAATCCATCTCTACCTATAGTCCTACTAGTTAAGGGGTTGGAAAAGGAACTGGGTTTGCTAAAGGGATAAAAACAACATAAAATGGCTTATACTACTTTATTTGCAAAAAGATCAGAACATTGTTTTTCAATCTTTTATCATAGGATTTAGTCCAGGGCTCTGCAGCCAAACTTCTATTTATACTCTGGTCACCATATTGGACAGCGGCTGATAATACACTTGCGTCTCGTGAACAATCAGGCAATAGGCTGTTGTTTTTTCTGGAATAACTACAGACGTTTCAAATTCTAACCGGATATCGATAGTTGTTTCCTTCATCGACTCCTCCAAATACGAACAGTCCATCACCACCAGAGGTGCTTTGGTTTTAAAGTCTTGCGGGGATAATAGCGGACATGCTTCTTTCTGATAATAGGAGGACTGAAAGTTTGTAAACATGTCGTAGAGCTTACCATATTTGTTCTTGGTAAAGTTTAAATCCATTCCTTCATAGGGGAAGGTAACTCCGTTCAGGAAGAGTCGTATATTTCGCAATTGGATGTGATCAAATTGTGATGCATCTTTATTCTGTTGATATTTGCGATCTGTTTGAAATCCAACCATGACGTAGAGAGGTCGCTCTGTGTACCGTGAGGTTTTTATAGACCAAGTATGTGTATCAGTGAGTGGTAATACCGGGTACTCATGCAGCTCCCAGCTTCTAAATTGTATGGGTAAAGCTGTATCCTTCTCCACAATCTTGAGCAGACTCAATTTTTTCTGGTCAGAGAGAGTCACGTGCGGTACTTTCCATAGAATTCGTTGCAATAAAATTTTTGAATCTATTGCAGCTCCATCAGCACCCTTCAGCGCATTATAATCGCTCCTATCTCGAACAAGAATCAGATCCTGTCTTGCGTTCACAACGACGCGCTTATGGTCCTCTGCAAAGCCTAATATTAATTTTAGGGGTAAATGACCGGTAAATGTACCATCACCATTAACCATCCAGTCGTTTGTCGAGTCAGGACACCAACCGGCCATACGAAACGCTTTACTCGCCTCACTTCCGTACGAGGGATAAAGTTTCATAGCGCTTGTTATACCAACATTTCGAGTCGTATCCACTTCGATTCCGTTGATGATGTAGCGAACCTCGGAAAACAAAAAGGCCAGCGCATGGTTAGCCAACTTTGACGTTGTCGGAATGGTACCATCTGATTTGGTGAGTTGACCTTCAATCTGGATGTAACTTTCATGGGGTAGGGTGTAGATATCTTGTTGATTAATGGTAATACGAATTTCGTCATTGTTATTTAGACCCTGAGTGTACGGTTGATAGGAATGGTGTTCAATTCTTACAATACCCTCCTGTACTTCGACCGGGTTGATCACGTCGAGGATCGAATTCATGACGTACGGTGTAACCCAGTTGTTGTAAGATCTGCTTGTTGACACGTGTTAACCTGTACACGCGTTGAGAACAACTAACACCCACCCTCAATGGTGTTGTTGCTTTATACACTTGTTTCATGCTGGCTTCAGATACAATTTGTAGGTCACAGGTGTATGAGGGTCTAATTCGATGAGACGTTGGTTTCTATTCACTAGTCTCAAGGTAATATTCCTGATGTGGGTCACACTCACAGGGTGATAGAGCACCACCGATGGGTTTTCGCGGATGATATAACCACCAGGTGAAGTAACAATAAAATCATAAAGCGAATGCGAGGGATCTTGATTGGTGTAGACGTCTGTAATAATATTACACGTGACAGATATGTGATGATCTTCAATTATTTTCACCGGTTGGTCAGACTTGTGTATCACGTTTGGTACTAACACTTGTGGTGAATAGCCTAGCAATGGACCAATTGAGTCTGGTTGTGCTTTAAAATCAATCCTAAAGGAAGAAAGAATACTGCAGCGATGTGTCACGTTGTTGGCTATGAGTTCAAACTTGCGTGTCCCGTCCAGAAATGCTTTTAGACTAAATTCCTTGGTGAGAGTTGTGTAGATGTGATCGTGAATATCATCTACGGTGTAGCTGCCAGACGGTAGAGTTAACACATAGTCATCGTAGTAGAACTTATCATTGACGTCTTCAATTATGTTGCAGATTCTATTATAGCCTTCAAACGAAACAAGTCCCAGCACGTAGGGTCGTTGTCCCAATTCAATTGGAGGATAAAAGTCAACAGTTACTTCGGCTCCTTGTCCGTGCACTGTAAACGCTCTACTTTCTGCCATTATACTGCTCACGTTACCACCTGCGCTGAGTCTTATATAGAAAGGTCAGACATAGGCGACCACAGTGTTGAGTGTTAAAAGTTTGTACTCGTTTCACATTATAGTTTATTGTTGCACTGCTTCCGAAATAGTGAACAAGCTCTGTCGGCGGAGGAAGGTTTCCAAAACTGTCAAAGTACCACACGGTACAACCATGCTTGACGTAGGCCACGTAATGTGTTCCCGGTCCATGACTGTCATCCAAATTAATAACTGCACTCTCACGCTTCCAAGGTTGAGGAGGTAATTGGTTGCGCATAAATACACCTCTAAAGTGTGCAATTTTCAACTGTTTTGCATATTTTATGACTTCTCCGTGTGTCATGGCTCGCCGGGGCAGTGCATCGATTAAGCGTTTTTTGGCGACATGTAAATGCCAAGTCCTTTTTATAGGGTGCTAGCTTCATGTTCACACCCTTGCCACGCAGTGCTATAGCTTCCATCGTTTTATTGTGCCTCTCACTTTCCTTCAACTGTTGCTTCGCTTCCTCGACAGCTTTCACCGTTCGCGCTACCGCACTTGCTCCACCAAGAAGTGAACCCAGGGCTGCCAGTCCAGCGAATAGTGCGGGTAAAAATCCGCCACCTTTTGGTACAGGAATAACTCGAGCACGTTTTTTAAAACTTAGTTTACTTTTGGAATTCGCATGCAATCGTGCTGCTCGGAGAGCTTTTTTAATGGCCAACTCGCTATTGGTTTCTCCACGCGAAGCCTGACGTGCCGCATGGAGAATAGTTTTAAAGCCTCCCTTTCTTGACAACGTCTTCCTCTTCTTCACCACATATTTCTGTTTCACCGTCGCGACCAAGGAAGAAGACAACCTCACAGTATAAAGGATAGACAACAACTAACGCTCCTCAGGAAGAGAGCCTGCAATTATTTAATCGATGGTGGCGGTATATTCGAGTTCTATATACAGCGGAAAATCATTCATTGATTTTCCCGCCTCTTTTTCTTCAGACGACAGTTTCAGTTGAAAGGATAATTTGTCCTCGGCTTTCACCGCAAGTTCGATGAGTGATGATATAACACTACCATTTAATAGTAGCTCTAAATGATTGAAATCCGGTGTATACTCGATAACACGAATGGCACCATCATACGGTAAACGGTAATTGCTATGCCCCGAACTTAGTATATAGGTGAGGTTACTGGGGTCTTCAACCGGTTGTCGGTTTACAATGTGAACCAAAAATAAGTTTGGCATTGTTTTAATGAAAAGCGATAATCGTTGTTCCAAAAATCGTTTAGTCGTCACGTCATGAGGATGTACAGGATCGGCAACATCGGCTATTCGTTTTCGCTTCATCTGTAGAGCGTTCTCTCTGATTTCCCACACCTTCTCTATTTCAGAGAACAAATACCGTTTTGTACAAGCATCTTGATCATCCTCCGGATCGGCCACGTGTACAAGGCGTGTATTATTCGCTGTATAACCATTTACTGTTAGGAATGGTACAAAACGGCGTAATTCTTTCACCTTGTTATCTACATAGTCCTTTCTAGCAGCGTCCGTGTCGTTGGTTGGAAGAGCTAGCTGAGTGATTCGACGTTGGTGTACATCATAGTCTTTCTCTTTTTTTAACACCACAGCATTGGTTAACATATAGGCTTTGGTGCACACATCTTGATTGTTTACGGGGTCTGCAACGCCCATGATACGTTTATTCTGTGCTTCATAGTCTCCCTTGATACGCCGCAAGCGATAATAATCTACATACTTTTTGAACATGCGTCCGAAGCTAATTGTGGTTCTGTTATATTGGTTAATCGATTTCCATTAAAGTCGTAATGACCATCCGTTGTGCGTGGCAGTGCATTGGCATCGACATATCGTTTATTAGCCGGATCTGTATCATGTTTTGGATCGTTTATCGAAGCAGATGGCTCATTTCCTTTCTTTGTTTTATGTGTTCTCCCAAAGGCATCCAAGGTTACACTAGATCTGAAACAGCCACATGCTTCATGTATGTAGAGACCACCTCTTCCCGTTTCACGTTCAGTCGATATGCAGATTATTAAGCAACAACATTCACTTCCGGTGGGGGATTTGGTTTCTCGCCTCTTCTCGACAACGTCCGAACGCCGCCACGGTTCACTCTTCCCGTCTTCCATTCGCTGTCTCATCGCCGGACCATCGGGATGTGGAAAAACCAATCTTCTGCTTACCTTAATCACCTCCTTAAACGGAGTACGATTTCAAAATATCTACATTTTTGCCAAGTCGCTCTATCAGCCTCTTTATGTGTTCTTGCAACAAGTCATGTCGGGTCTTCGCAATAACATGGGTTACTTCACATTCCCCGCGCACGAAGATGTCGTCTCACCGGATCATGTTCGCCCGAATTCGCTCATGATTTTTGATGATGTGTCCACAGAACGACAGGCTATCATTCAAACCTATTTTACCATGGGACGTCATAAATATATTGATTGTTTTTATCTCGCTCAAACCTATTCCCGAATACCCAAACAGCTCATTCGCGACAATGCCAACGTGATTGTTCTCTTCCGGCAGGATTAACGCAACATGCGTCACGTTTACGATGATCACGTGAACCCAGACATGACCTTCCCAGCCTTTACACAGTTGTGTGCCACATGTTGGAATGCTCATCACCACGGTTGCCTCGTTATCGATAAGCAGAGTGATATCAACAACGGACGCTACCGCATGGGGTTTGATCATTTTATACGTATTTAAGGCACTGCATGACTTTTTCAAACGTCATTTATTCAGCTAGCATGGCAACAGCAGGAAGTCAATTAAAGAAACACATTATCCGTGCGCAAAATAATATTCGACGCAAGTTCCGTGAACTGAAACGCACGCATGCTGATAGTGAGCTGTTGATCGCGAAACATTTGAAATCACCTCTGGAAGCCGTGTTAAAGGGAACATCACAGACCAATAAGCCAAATACAGTATCAAAAGGAACACAAACAATCGAGGAGGAAGAACAAGAAGAAGGCGATGAAGAAGCTGAGGATGTTTTTACTTCTGGAACAGAATCACCGCTTCCAGAGTTTCTAAAAACAACAGTCATTGCTCAAACGCCCTCTAGCTCTAGAGAAAAAAAACCTACCCTGTCAGAAATCTTGGCTACACCTGAAAAGTATATGCAGCTGAAAGGTATTCTGGTAGAACATTTTGGACCGTTGTTAACGCCCTACCTTGAAGACCTTTTTACTAGAAAAACTGATACGACCTACAGTGTTCGCTATGAAAATAAACGTTTTCGAATTGGTGACTCAGAGATCAAAATAAAAGATAATGTCGTGATTGTTAAAACAGTTCGATATCAATTGACGCCAGGTCTTTTAGAACTTTTATTTGCACGTGTACCTTCCAAGGATGGCTATGACGAAGACGATCTTCAAAAGTATAAGGACATCTTGATGGCTACAAATGGTTTTAGACGTAATTATAAACGTTCTGAATCAATAAATGCAAATAAGGGTTTCAAATATAAGGCCATTATATCCAAATTGTTTCCCACCTATGCAAGTGTCCGCCATGAAAGCTCAGCGTCCGGCGTCCCGTTTAAAACGTTAAAACCTTTCGTTGATTTCGCCTATTGGAACGATCCTAATAAGTTGGTTAAACGTCTACAGCTCCTGCACGCTTCCCAACAGGCTGGCCATACAGGTCATGAAGGTGAAATTGTAGAAATAGAAGAGGAGCTTCGTCATGCTGGCATTATTGTATGATGGGTCCACGTGACAATACCCCTTCGCCTATTAAAACAGTGATTGCTCACGAGTTGCATAAACCAGCTCGCCGTATCTATCCACGTCGTCATGTTGTTTCGCGAGGAATTGATGAACTTTGGCAAGCTGATCTCGTGGAAATGATTCCCTATGCTACTAAAAACAATGGCATCAACTATTTGCTGACTGTCATCGACGTCTATTCCAAAATGGCATTTGTAGAGCCTGTGCGAAATAAAACAGGTACTCTAGTTACTGCAGCCTTTAAACGCATTATTCAAAAAGCTAAACGGCAACCTCGCCTCCTCCAGACAGATCAAGGTAAGGAGTTTTTCAACAAGGAGTTTTCCACCTATCTGCAAAAACTCGGTGTTCATCACTATACCACTTACAGCAATTTGAAAGCGAGTGTGGTAGAACGTTTTAACCGAACGTTAAAAACACATATGTGGCGAGAATTTACAGCCAGAGGGTCCTATCGCTGGCTTCATCTACTGCAGACTCTAGTGTCACGTTACAACGATACCAAACATAGAACTATTGGGTTAAAACCACGTTTGGTCATAAAAAACAGTCCACGGTTGAATCGCCTTCATCATGGCATCAAAACAGCTGACCCACAACGCCATCGTTTTCAGGTGGGTGATTATGTACGCATCAGTAAACATAAATCCCTCTTCTCAAAAGGATACACGCCCAACTGGAGCACAGAAATATTCAGCATTCGCCAAGTAAAACGTACCCACCCCGTCACTTATCTTCTCCAGGACCATAACCACCAGCCCATCGAAGGAGGATTCTACATCGAAGAACTTCAAAAATCGCAGTATCCCAAGCATTATCTTGTTGAAAAAGTGATTAAAAGACAGGGTAATAAACTCTATGTCAAATGGTTAGGTTTCAATTCCTCTTTTAATTCTTGGATTAATAAATCTGATCTTGTATAATGAGCCTTGTTTTTATTTCATCCTCTTAACCTTTCCTTGTCGGGTTGGCCGAGCGGTCTAAGGCGTTCGACTTAAGTTCGAATTTCCTCAACAGGAAGCGAGGGTTCGAATCCCTCACACGACAGCTCGTCATGGGTTAACAACAGTCCATATACCTCTACATTTTTACCATACATAGATCTCTAGGGGACATTTAGTATTTCGTATTATTCATATTCGTAACCATGCTTAATGGAATATTTATTATTATTAGGTCTTTATTGATTGATACCTACAGCCCCGGCCATCGCATTGTTCTACTACTCTAAGTTACACTCGGTCACATTCGACTACCTTCGACAGTCGCCCAAACCGGTCCCCTCCCCCACTTCCATCCACAAGCTATATAGGTAATGCACACCAGCCAGCTCAGTCAGTTGGCTGGCCAACACAGGTCGGCTAACAACTGGGTCTGCTTCCAAGCCAGACCTTCCACCCTTTCCCCTCCCCTCCCCCCCTCCCCCCCCAAGCCCCCCCAGGGAGCGCCTGGGGGGGCACGTGACCACGAGAAACCATGGATGACCTTGAAATTTATCCAGGACCGGCTTAGCCCTACTACTTAGGCAGTTGATCTAAGGAGCACCGTCTTCTGTCTGAAATGAAAGGAAGCCATAATTACGGTGTAATAAGCAGGTGACAGGATGTCCGTCACCGAGAGATTGGAGAATATCTCGACAAGTATTTCATAGATAGTTCTTCAAAGGAGCACAGTCTTCTGTATGAAATGAAAGGAAACCATAATTACGGTGTAATGTCCATATGACAGGATGTCGGTCCCCGAGAGATTGGAAAATATCTCGACAAGTATTACATAGGCAGTTCTTCTAAGGAGCGCACTCTTCTGTCTGAAATGAATGGAAGCCATAATTACGGTGTAATTTCCAGGTGACAGGATGTCGGTCACCGAGAGATTGGAGAATATTTCGACAAGTATTTCATAGGTAGCTCTTCTAAGGAGCACAGTCTTCTGTATGAAATGAAAGGAAGCCATAATTACGGTGTAATATCCATGTGACAGGATGTCTGTCCCCGAGAGATTGGAGAATATCTCGACCAGCACTTCATAGGCAGCTCTTCTAAGGAGCACAGTCTTTTGCCTGAAATGAAAGGAAGCCATTTTTACGGTGTAATATCCAGGCGACAGAATGTCGGTCACTGAGAGATTGGAGAATATATCAACAAGTAATTCATAGGCAGTACTTCTAAGGAGCACAGTCTTCTGCCTGAACGAAAGGAATTCATAATTACGGTGTAATGTCCATGTGACAGGATGTAATTCACCGAGAGATTGGAGAATATCTCGACAAGCAATTCATAGGCAGCTCTTCTAAGGAGCACAGTCTACTGTCTGAAATGAAAAGAAGCCATGATTACGGTGTAATAAGCAGGTGACAAGATGTCGGTCACCGAGAGATTGGGGAATATCTCGGCAAGTATTCCATAGGCAGTTCATCTAAGGGGCACAGTCTTCTGTCTGAAATGAAAGGAAGCCATAATTACGGTCTAATAAGCAGGTGACAGAATGTCGGTCACCGAGAGATTGGGGAATATCTCGGCAAGTATTCCATAGGCAGTTCATCTAAGGAGCACATTCTTCTGTCTGAAATGAAAGGAAGCCATAATTACGGTGTAATATCCAGGTGACAGGATGTCGGTCACCGAGAGTTTGGAGAATATCTCGACAAGTATTCCATAGGCAGGTCTTCTAAGGAGCACAGTTTTCTGCCTGAAATGAAGGGAATTCAGAAATACGGTGTAATATCCATGTTACAGGATGTCAGTCACCGAGAGATTGGAGAATGTCTCGACAAGTATTTCAGAGGCAGTTCTTATAAGGAGCACAGTCTTTTTTCTGAAATGAAAGGAAACCATAATAACGGTGCAATATCCAGGTGACATGATGTCAGTCACCGAGAGATTGGAGAATATCTCGACAAGTATTTCAGAGGCAGCTCTTCTAAGGAGCACAGTCTTCTGTGTGAAATGAAAGGAAGCCATAATTACGTTGTAATATCCAGGAGACAGGATGTCGGTCACTGAGAGATTGGAGAATATCTCGACAAGTATTCCATAGGCAGCTCTTCTATGGAGAGCAGTCTTCTGAGTAAAATGAAAGGAAGCCATAATTACGGTGTAATTTCCAGGTGACAGGATGTCGGTCACCGAGAGATTGGAGAATATCTCGAAAATTATTTCATAGGTAGCTCTTCTAAGGAGCACAGTCTTCTGTATGAAATGAAAGGAAGCCATAATTACGGTGTAATATCCATGTGACAGGATGTCGGTCCTCGAGAGATTGGAGAATATTTTTACCAGCATTTCATAGGCAGCTCGTCTAGGGAGCACAGTCTTTTGCCTGAAATGAAAGGAAGCCATTTTTACGGTGTAATATCCAGGTAACAGAATGTCGGTCACTGAGAGATTGGAGAATATCTCGACAAGTATTTCAGAGGCAGCTCTTCTAAGGAGCACAGTCTTCTGACTGAAATGAAAGGAAGCCATAATTACGGAGTAATAAGTAGCTGACAGTATGTCGGTCACTGAGAGATTGGAGAATATCTCAACAAGTATTTCATAGGCAGTTCTTCTAAGAAGCACTGTCTTCTTTCAGAAATGAAAGGAAGCCAAAATTTCGGTGTAATATCCAGGTGACAGGATGTCGGTCACCGAGAGATTGGAGAATATCTCGACAAGTAATTCATAGGCAGTTCTTCTAAGGAGCACAGTCTTCTGTCTGAACGAAAGAAAGACATAATTACGGTGTAATATCCAGGTGACAGGACGTCTGTCACCGAGAGATTGGAGAATATCTCGACAAGTATTTCATAGGCAGCTTTTCTAAGGAGCACAGTCTTCTGTCTGAAATGAAAGGAAGCCACAATTACGGTGTAATATCCAGGTGACAGGATGTCGGTCACCGAGAGATTGGAGAATATCTCGACAAGTATTCCATAGGCAGCTCTTCTATGGAGCACAGTTTTCTGCCTGAAATAAAAGGAATTCATAATTACGGTGTAATATCCATGTGACAGGATGTCATTCACTGAGAGATTGGAGAATATCTCGACAAGTATTTCATAGGCAGCTCTTCTAAGAAGCACTGTCTTCCTTCAGAAATGAAAGGAAGCCAAAATTTCGGTGTAATATCCAGGTGACAGGATGTCGGTCACCGAGAGATTGGAGAATATCTCGACAAGTAATTCAGAGGCAGTTCTTCTAAGGTGCACAGCCTTTTTTCTGAAATGAAAGGAAACCATAATAACGGTGTAATATCCAGGTGACAGGATTTCAGTCATCGAGTGATTGGAGAATATCTCGACAAGTATTTCATAGGCAGCTCTTCTAAGGAGCACAGTCTTCTGTGTGAAATGAAAGGAAGCCATAATTACGGTGTAATATCTAGGAGACAGGATGTCGGTCACTGAGAGATTGGAGAATATCTAGACAAGTATTTCATAGGCAGCTCTTCTATGGAGCACACTTTTCCGCCTGAAATGAAAGGAAGCCATAATTACGGTGTAATATCCAGATGACAGGATGTCGGTCATCGAGGGAATTGGAGAATATCACGACAAGTACTGCATAGGCAGCTCTTCCAAGGAAAACAGTCTTCTGTCTGAATTGAAAGGAAACCATAATTACGGTGTAAAATCCAGGTGACAGGATGTCGGTCACCGAGAGATTGGAGAATATCTCGACAAGTATTTCATAGGCAGTTCTAAGGAGCACAGTCTGCTGTCTGAAATGAAAGGCGGCCATAATTACCATGTAATATCCAGGTGACAGGATGTCGGTCACCGAGAGTTTGGAGAATATCTCGACAAGTATTTCATAGGCAGTTCTTCTATGGAGAACCGTCTTCTCTCTGAAATGAAAGGAAGCCATAATTACGGTGTAATATCCAGGAGACAGGATGTCTGTCACCGAGAGATTGGAGAATATCTCGACAAGTATTTCATAGGCAGTTCTAAGGAGCACAGTCTGCTGTCTGAAATGAAAGGCGGCCATAATTACCATGTTATATCCAGGTAACATGATGTCGGTCACCGAGAGTTTGGAGAATATCTCGACAAGTATTTCATAGGCAGTTTTTCTATGAAGAAACGTCTTCTCTCTGAAATGAAAGGAAGCCATAATTACGGTGTAAAATCCAGGTGACAGGATGACGGTCACCGAGAGATTGGAGAATATCTCGACAAGTATTTCATAGGCAGTTCTAAGGAGCACCGTCTTCTGTCTGAAATGATAGGAAGCCATAATTTCGGTGTACCTTCCAGGTGACAGGATGTCAGTCACTGAGAGATTGGAGAATATCTTGACGAGCATTTCGTAGGCAGCTCTTCTAAGGAGCACAGTCTTCTGCTTGAAATGAAAGGAAGCCATAATTACGGTGTAATATCCAGGTTACAGGATGTCGGTCACCGAGAGATTGGAGAATATCTCAACGAGTATTTCAGAAGCAGTGCTTCTATGGAGCACAGTCTTTTGTCTGAAATGAAAGGAACCCATAATTACGGTGTAATATCCAGGTGACAGGATGTCGGTCACCGAGAGATTTGTGAATATCTCGACAAGCATTTCATAGGCAGCACTTCTAAGGAGCACAGTCTTCTGTCTGAAATGAAAGGAAGCCATGATTACGGTGTAATAAGTAGGTGACAGGATGTCGGTCACCGAGAAATTGGGGAATATCTCGGCAAGTGTTCCATAGGCAGTTCATCTAAGGAGCACAGTCTTCTGTCTGAAATGAAAGGAAGCCATAATTACGGTGTAATAAGCAGGTGACAGGATGTCCGTCACCGAGAGATTGGAGAATATCTCGACAAGTATTTCATACGCTGCTCTTCCAAGGAGAACTGTCTTATGTCTGAAATGAAAGGAAGCCATAATTACGGTAAAATATCCAGGTGACAGGATGTCGGTCACCGAGAGATTGGAAAATATCTCGACAAGTATTTCATAGGCAGTTCTTCTAAGGAGCGCCCTCTTCTGTCTGAAATGAATGGAAGCCATAATTACGGTGTAATTTCCAGGTGACAGGATGTCGGTCACCGAGAGATTGGAGAATATTTCGACAAGTATTTCATAGGTAGCTCTTCTAAGGAGCACAGTCTTCTGTATGAAATGAAAGGAAGCCATAATTACGGTGTAATATCCATGTGACAGGGTGTCGGTCCCCGAGAGATTGGAGAATATCTCGACCTGCACTTCATAGGCAGCTCTTCTAAGGAGCACAGTCTTTTGCCTGAAATGAAAGGAAGCCATTTTTACGGTGTAATATCCAGGCGACAGAATGTCGGTCACTGAGAGATTGGAGAATATCTCAACAAGTATTCCATAGGCAGCTCTTCTGAGCACAGTCTTTTTTCTGAAATGAAAGGAAACCATAATAACGGTGTAATATCCATGTGACAGGATGTCGGTCCTCGAGAGGATTGGAGAATATCACGACAAGTACTTCATAGGCAGCTCTTACAAGGAAAATAGTCTTCTGTCTGAAATGAAAGGAAACCATAATTACGGTGTAAAATCCAGATGACAGGATGTCGGTCACCGAGAGATTGGAGAATATCACGACAAGTACATCATAGGCAGCTCTTCCAAGGATAACATTCTTGTGTATGAAATGAAAGGAAACCATAATTACGGTGTAAAATCCAGGTGACAGGATGTCGGTCACCGAGAGATTGCAGAATATCTCGACAAGCAATTCATATGCAGCTCTTCTAAGGAGCACAGTCTGCTGTCTGAAATGAAAGGAAGCCATGATTACGGTGTAATAAGCAGGTGACAGGATGTCGGTCACCGAGAGATTGGGGAATATCTCGGCAAGTATTCCATAGGCAGTTCATCTAAGGGGCACAGTCTTCTGTCTGAAATGGAAGGAAACCATAATTACGGTGTAATAAGCAGGTGACAGAATGTCGGTCACCGAGAGATTGGGGAATATCTCGGCACGTATTCCATAGGCAGTTCATCTAAAGAGCACATACTTCTGTCTGAAATGAAAGGAAGCCATAATAACGGTGTAATATCCAGGTGACAGGATGTCGGTAACCGAGAGTTTGGAGAATATCTCGACAAGTATTCCATAGGCAGCTCTTCTAAGGAGCACAGTTTTCTGCCTGAAATGAAAGGAATTCATAATTACGGTGTAATATCCATGTGACAGGATGTCAGTCACCGAGAGATTGGAGAATATCTCGACAAGTATTTCAGAGGCAGCTCTTCTAAGGAGCACAGTCTTCTGTGTGAAATGAATGGAAGCCATAATTACGGTGTAATATCCAGGTGACAGGATGTCGGTCACTGAGAGATTGGAGAATATCTCGACAAGTATTTCAGAGGCAGCTCTTCTAAGGTGCACGGGCTTCTGTCTTAAATGAAAGGAAGCCATAATTACGGTGTAATAAGTAGGTGACAGAATGTCGGTCACCGAGAGATTGGGGAATATCTCGGCACGTATTCCATAGGCAGTTCATCTAAAGAGCACATTCTTCTGTCTGAAATGAAAGGAAGCCATAATAACGGTGTAATATCCAGATGTCAGGATGCCGGTCACCGAGAGATTGGAGAATATCTCGACAAGTATTTAATAGGCATCTCTAAGGAGCACAGTTTTCTGCCTGAAATGAAAGGAAGCCATTTTACGGTGTAATATCCAGGTGATAGAATGTCAGTCACCGAGAAATTGGAGAATATCTCGACAAGTATTACAGAGGCAGCTCTTCTAAGGAGCACAGTCTTCTGTGTGAAATGAAAGGAAGCCATAATTACGGTGTAATATCCAGGTGACAGGATGTCGGTCACTGAGAGATTGGAGAATATCTCGACAAGTATTTCCAAGGCTGCTCTTCTAAGGAGAACCGTCTTCTGAGTGAAATGAAAGGAAGCCATAATTACGGTGTAATATCCATGTGACAGGATGTCGGTCCCCGAGAGATTGGAGAATATCTCGACCAGCATTTCATAGGCAGCTCTTTTAAGGAACACAGTCTTTTGCCTGAAATGAAAGGAAGCCATTTTTACGGTGTAATATCCAGGTGACAGAATGTCGGTCACTGAGAGATTGGAGAATATCTCGACAAGTATTTCAGAGGCAGCTCTTCTAAGGTGCACGGGCTTCTGTCTTAAATGAAAGGAAGCCATAATTACGGTGTAATAAGTAGGTGACAGGATGTCGGTCACTGAGAGATTGGAGAATATCTCAACAAGTATTTCATAGGCAGTTCTTCTAAGAAGCACAGTCTTCTTTCAGAAATGAAAGGAAGCCAAAATTTCGGTGTAATATCCAGGTGACAGGATGTCGGTCACCGAGAGATTGGAGAATATCTCGAAATGTATTTCATAGGCAGTTCTTCTAAGGAGCCCACCCTTCTGTCTGAAATGAATGGAAGCCATAATTACGGTGTAATTTCCAGGTGACAGGATGTCGGTCACCGAGAGATTGGAGAATATCTCGACAAGCATTTCATAGGCAGCTCTTCTAAGGAGCACAGTCTTCTGTCTGAAATGAAAGGAAGCCATGATTACGGTGTAATAAGCAGGTGGCAGGATGTCGGTCACCGAGAGATTGGGGAATATCTCGACAAGTATTTCATAGGCAGCTCTTCTAAGTAGCACAGTTTTCTGCCTGAAATGAAAGGAAGCCACAATTACGGTGTAATATCCAGATGAGAGGATGTCGGTCATCGAGAGGATTGGAGAATATCACGACAAGTACTTCATAGGCAGCTCTTCCAAGGAAAACAGTCTTCTGTTTGAAATGAAAGGAAACCATAATTACGGTGTAAAATCCAGGTGACAGGATGTCGGTCACCGAGAGATTGGAGAATATCTCGACAAGTATTTCATAGGCAGTTCTTCTAAGAAACCCACCCTTCTGTCTGAAAAGAATGGAAGCCATAATTACGGTGTAATTTCCAGATGACAGGATGTCGGTCACCGAGAGAATGGAGAATATCTCGTCAACCATTTCATAGGCAGCTCTTCTAAGGAGCACAGTCTTCTGTCTGAAATGAAAGGAAGCCATGATTACGGTGTAATAAGCAGGTGAGAGGATGTCGGTCACCGAGAGATTGGGGAATATCGCGGCAAGTATTCCATAGGCAGTTCATCTAAGGGGCACAGTCTAGTGTCTGAAATGAAAGGCGGCCATAATTACGGTGTAATATCCAGGTGACAGGATGTCTGTCACCGAGAGTTTGGAGAATATCTCGACAAGTATTTCATAGGCAGTTTTTCTAAGGAGAACCGTCTTCTCTCTGAAATGAAAGGAAGCCAGAATTACGGTGTAATATCCAGGTGACAGGATGTCCGTCACCGAGAGATTGGAGAATATCTCGACAAATATCTCATAGGCAATTCTTCTAAGTAGCACCGTCTTCTGTCTGAAATGATAGGAAGCCATAATTTCGGTGTACCATCCAGGTGACAGGATGTCAGTCACTGAGAGATTGGAGAATATCTCGACAAGTATTTCATAGGCAGCTCTTCTGAGCACAGTCTTCTGCTTGAAATGAAAAGAAGCCATAATTACTGTGTAATATACAGGTGACAGGATGTCTGTCATCGAGAGATTGGAGAATATCTTAACGAGTATTTCAGAGGCAATGCTTCTATGGAGCACAGTCTTTTGTCTGAAATGAAAAGAACCCATATTTACTGTGTAATTTCCAGGTGACAGGATGTCGGTTACCGAGAGATTGGAGAATATCTCGACAAACATTACATAGGCAGCTCTTCTAAGGAGCACAGTCTTCTGTCTGAAATGAAAGGAAGCCATGATTACGGTGCATTAAGCAGGTGACAGTATGTCGGTCACCGAGAGATTGGGGAATATCTCGGCAAGTATTCCATAGGCAGTTCATCTAAGGAGCACAGTTTTCTGTCTGAAATGAAAGGAAGCCATAATTACGGTGTAATAAGCAGCTGACAGGATGTCGGTCACCGAGAGATTGGGGAATATCTCGGTAAGTATTCCATAGGCAGTTCATCTAAGAAGCACAGTCTTCTGTCTGAAATGAAAGGAAGCCATAATTACGGTGTAATATACAGGTGACAGGATGTCGGTCACCGAGAGATTGGAGAATATCTCGACATGTATTTCATAGGCAGTTCATCCAAGGAGCACCGTCTTCTCTCTGAAATGAAAGGAAGCCATTATTACGGTGTAATATTCAGGTGACAGGAAGTCCGTCACCGAGAGATTAGAGAATATCCCGACAAGTATTTCATAGGCTGCTCTTCCAAGGAGAACAGTCTTCTGCCTGAAATGAAACGAAGCCATAATTACGGTGTAATATCCAGGTGACAGGATGTCGGTCACCGAGAGATTGGAGAATATCTCAACAAATATCTCATAGGCAATTCTTCTAAGTAGCACCGTCTTCTGCCTGAAATGATAGGAAGCCATAATTTCGGTGTACCATCCAGGTGACTGGATGTCAGTCACTGAGAGATTGGAGAATATCTCGACAAGTATTTCATAGGCAGCTCTTCTAAGGAGCACAGTCTTCTGACTGAAACGAAAGGAAGCCATAATTACGGTGTAATAAGTAGGTGACAGGATGTCGGTCACTGAGAGATTGGAGAATATCTCAACAAGTATTTCATAGGCAGTTCTTCTAAGAAGCACAGTCTTCTTTCAGAAATGAAAGGAGGCCAAAATTTCGGTGTAATATCCAGGTGACAGGATGTCGGTCACCGAGAGATTGGAGATTATCTCGACAAGTAATTAATAGGCCGTTCTTCTAAGGAGCACACTCTTCTGTCTGAACGAAAGGAAGACATAATTACGGTGTAATATCCTGGTGACAGGACGTCTGTCACCGAGAGATTGGAGAATATCTCGACAAGTATTTCATAGGCAGCTCTTCTAAGGAGCACAGTCTTCTGTCTGGAATGAAAGGAGGCCATAATTACGGTGTAATATCCAGGTGACAGGATGTCGGTCACCGAGAGATTGGAGAATATCTCGACAAGTATTCCATAGGCAGCTCTTCTAAGGAGCACAGTTTTCTGCCTGAAATGAAAGGAATTCATAATTACGGTGTAATATCCATGTGACAGGATGTCATTCACCGAGAGATTGGAGAATGTCTCGCCAAGTATTTCAGAGGCAGTTCTTCTAAGGAGCACAGTCTTTTTTCTGAAATGAAAGGAAACCATAATAACGGTGTAATATCCATGTGAAAGGATGTCGGTCCTCGAGAGGATTGGAGAATATCACGACAAGTATTTCGTAGGCAGCTCTTCCAAGGAAAACAGTCTTCTGTCTGAAATGAAAGGAAACCATAATTACGGTGTAAAATCCAGGTGACAGGATGTCGGTCACCGAGAGTTTGGAGAAGATCTCGACAAGTATTTCATAGGCCGTTCGTCTAAGGAGCACAGTCTTCTGCTTGAAATGAAAGGACGCCATAATTACGGTGTAATATCCAGGTGACAGGATGCCGGTCACCGAGTGATTGGAGAATATATCGACAAGTATTTCATAGGCAGCTCTTCTAAAGAGCACATTTTTCTGCCTGAAATGAAAGGAAGTCATAATTACGGTGTAATATCCAGATTACAGGATGTCGGTCATCGAGAGGATTGGAGAATATCACAAGTACTTCATAGGCAGCTCTTCCAAGGAAAACAGTCTTGTGTCTGAAATGAAAGGAAACCATAATTACGGTGTAAAATCCAGGTGACAGGATGTCGGTCACCGAGAGATTGGAGAATATCTCGACAAGTATTTCATACGCCGTTCTTCTAAGGAGCCCACCCTTCTGTCTGAAATGAATGGAAGCCATAATTGCGGTGTAATTTCCAGGTGACAGGATGTCGGTCACCGAGAGATTGGAGAATATCTCGACAAGCAATTCATAGGCAGCTTTTCTAAGGAGCACAGTCTGCTGTCTGAAATGAAAAGAAGCCATGATTACGCTGTAATAAGCAGGTGACAGGATGTCGGTCATTGAGAGATTGGGGAATATCTCGGCAAGTATTCCATAGGCAGTTCATCTAAGGGGCACACTCTTCTGTCTGAAATGAAAGGAAGCCATAATTACGGTGTAATAAGCAGGTGACAGAATGTCGGTCACCGAGAGATTGGGGAATATCTCGGCAAGTATTCCATAGGCAGTTCATCTAAGGAGCACATTCTTCTGTCTGAAATGAAAGGAAGCCATAATTACGGTGTAATATCCAGGTGAAAGGATGTCGGTCACCGAGAGTTTGGAGAATATCTCGACAAGTATTCCATAGGCAGCTCTTCTAAGGAGCACATTTTTCTGCCTGAAATGAAGGGAATTCATAATTACGGTGTAATATCCATGTGACAGGATGTCAGTCAGCGAGAGATTGGAGAATGTCTCGACAAATATTTCAGAGGCAGTTCTTGTAAGGAGCACACTCTTTTTTCTGAAATGAAAGGAAACCATAATAACGGTGTAATATCCAGGTGCCAGGATGTCAGTCACCGAGAGATTGGAGAATATCTCGACAAGTATTTCATAGGCTGCTCTTCTAAGGAGAACAGTCTTTTGAGTGAAATGAAAGGAAACCATAATTACGGTGTAATATCCAGATGACAGGATGCCGGTCACCGAAAGATTGGAGAATATCTTGACAAGTATTTAATAGGCACCTCTAAGGAGCACAGTTTTCTGCCTGAAATGAAAGGGAGCCATTATTACGGTGTAATATCCAGGTGATAGAATATCAGTCACCGAGAGTTTGGAGAATATCTCGACAAGCATTACAGAGGCAGTTCTTCTAAGGAGCACAGTCTTCTGTGTGAAATGAAAGGAAGCCATAATTACGGTGTAATATCCAGGTGACAGGATGTCGGTCACTGAGAGATTGGAGAATATCTCGACAAGTATTTCATAGGCTGCTCTTCTAAGGAGAACAGTCTTCTGAGTGAAATGAATGGAAGCCATAATTACGGTGTAATTTCCAGGTGACAGGATGTCGGTCACCGAGAGATTGGAGAATATCTCGAAAAGTATTTCATACGTAGCTCTTCAAAGGAGCACAGTCTTCTGTATGAAATGAACGGAAGCCATAATTAAGGTGTAATATCCATGTGACTGGATGTCGGGCCTCGAGAGATTGGAGAATATTTTTACCAGTATTTCATAGGCAGCTCTTCCAAGGAGCACAGTCTTTTGCCTGAAATGATAGGAAGCCATTTTTACAGTGTAATATCCAGGTGACAGAATGTCGGTCACCGAGAGATTGGAGAATATCACGACAAGTATTTCATAGGCAGTTCTTCTAAGGGGAACCATCTTCTCTCTGAAATGAAAGGAAGCCATAATTACGGTGTAATATCCAGGAGACAGGATGTCGGTCACTGAGAGATTGGAGAATATCTAAACAAGTATTTCATAGGCAGCTCTTCTAAGGGGCACAGTCTTCTGAGTGAAATGAAAGGAAGCCATAATTATGGTGTAATATCCAGGTGACAGGATACCGGTCACCGAGAGATTGGAGAATATCTCGACAAGTATTTCATAGGCAGCTCTTCTAAGGAGCACAGTTTTCTGCCTGAAGTGTAAGGAAGCCATAATTACGGTGTAATATCCAGATGACAGGATGCCGGTCATCGAGAGGATTGGAGAAAATCACGACAAGTACTTCATAGGCAGCTCTTCCAAGGAAAACAGTCTTCTGTCTGAAATGAAAGGAAACCTTAATTACGGTGTAAAATCCAGGTGACAGAATGTCGGTCACCGAGAGATTGGAGAATATCTCGACAAATATCTCATAGGCAATTCTTCTAAGTAGCACCGTCTTCTGCCTGAAATGATAGGAAGCCATAATTTCGGTGTACCATCCAGGTGACTGGATGTCAGTCACTGAGAGATTGGAGAATATCTCGACGATCATTTCATATGCAGCTCTTCTAAGTAGCACAGTCTTCTGCTTGAAATGAAAGGAAGCCATAATTACGGTGTAATATCCAGGTTACAGGATCTCGGTCACCGAGAGATTGGAAAATATCTCAACGAGTATTTCAGAGGCAGTGCTTCTATGGACCACAGTCTTTTGTCTGAAATGAAAGGAACCCATCATTACGGTGTAATATTCAGGTGACAGGATGTCGGTCACCGTGAGATTTGAGAATATCTCGACAAGCATTTCATAGGCAGCTCCTCTAAGGAGCACAGTCTGCTGTCTGAAATGAAAGGAAGCCATGATTACGGTGTAATAAGCAGGTGACAGGATGTCGGTCCTCGAGAGGATTGGAGAATATCACGACAAGTACTTCATAGGCAGCTCTTCCAAGGAAAACAGTCTTCTGTCTGAAATGAAAGGAAACCATAATTACGGTGTAAAATCCAGGTGACAGGATGTCGGTCACCGAGAGATTGGAGAATATCTCGACAAGTATTTCATAGGCAATTCTTCTAAGGAGCACAGTCTTATGCTTGAAATGGAAGGACGCCATAATTACGGTGTAATATCCAGGTGACAGGATGCCCGTCACCGAGTGATTGGAGAATATCTCGACAAGTATTTCATAGGCAGCTCTTCTAAGGAGCACAGTATTCTGCCTGAAATGAAAGGAATTCATAATTACGGTGTAATATCCAGATTACAGGATGTCGGTCATCGAGAGGATTGGAGAATAGTACGACAAGTACTTCATAGGCAGCTCTTCCAAGGAAAACAGTCTTGTGTCTGAAATGAAAGGAAACCATAATTACGGTGTAAAATCCAGGTGACAGAATGTCGGTCACCGAGAGATTGGAGAATATCTCGACCAGTATTTCATAGGCAGATCTTCTAACGTGCCCACCCTTCTGTCTGAATTGAATGGAAGCCATAATTTCGGTGTAATTTCCAGGTGACAGGATGTCGGTCACCGAGAGATTGGAGAATATCTCGACAAACAATTCATAGGCAGCTCTTTTAAGGAGCACAGTCTGCTGTCTGAAATGAAAGGAAGCCATGATTACGGTGTAATACGCAGGTGACGGGATGTCGGTCACCGAGAGATTGGGGAATATCTCGGCAAGTATTCCATAGGCAGTTCACCTAAGGGGCACAGTCTTCTGTCTGAAATGAAAGGAAACCATAATTACGGTGTAATAAACAGGTGACAGAATGTCGGTCACCGAGAGATTGGGGAATATCTCGGCAAGTATTCCATAGGCAGTTCATCTAAGAAGCACAGTCGTCTGTCTGAAATGAAAGGAAACCATAATTACGGTGTAATGTCCAGGTGACAGGATGTCGGTCACCGAGAGTTTGGAGAATATCTCGACAAGTATTCAATAGGCAGCTCTTCTAAGGAGCACAGTTTTCTGCCTGAAATGAAAGGAATTCATAATTACGGTGTAATATCCATGTGACAGGATGTCAGTCACCGAGAGATTGGAGAATGTCTCGACAAGTATTTCAGAGGCAGTTCTTCTAAGGAACACAGTCTTTTTTCTGAAATGAAAGGAAACCATAATAACGGTGTAATATCCAGGCGACAGGATGTCAGTCACCGAGAGATTGGAGAATATCTCGACAAGTATTTCATAGGCTGCTCTTCTAAGGAGAACAGTCTTCGGAGTGAAATGAAAGGAAGCCATAATTACGGTGTAATATCCAGATGACAGGATGCCGGTCACCGAGAGATTGGAGAATATCTCGACAAGTATTTAATAGGCAGCTCTAAGGAGCACAGTTTTCTGCCTGAAATGAAAGGAAGCCATTTGTACGGTGTAATATCCAGGTGATAGAATGTCAGTCACCGAGAGACTGGTGAATATCTCGACAAATATTTCAGAGGCAGCTCTTCTAAGGAGCACAGTCTTCTGTGTGAAATGAAAGGAAGCCATAATTACGGTGTAATATCCAGGTGACAGGATGTCGGTCACTGAGAGATTGGAGAATATCTCGACAAGTATTTCATAGGCTGCTCTTCTAAGGAGAACAGTCTTCTGAGTGAAATGAAAGGAAGTCATAGTAACGGTGTAATTTCCAGTGACAGGATGTCGGTCACCGAGAGATTGGAGAATATCTCGACAATTATTTCATAGGTAGCTCTTCTAAGGAGCACAGTCTTCTGTATGAAATGAAAGGAAGCCATAATTACGGTGCAATATCCATGTGACAGGATGTCGGTCCTCGAGAGATTGGAGAATATTTTTACCAGCATTTCATAGGCAGCTCTTCTAAGGAACACAGTCTTTTGCCTGAAATGAAAGGAAGCCATTTTTACGGTGTAATATACAGGTGACAGAATGTCGGTCCCTGAGAGATTGGAGAATATCTCGACAAGTATTTCAGAGGCAGCTCTTCTAAGGAGCACAGTCTTCTGACTGAAATGAAAGGAAGCCATAATTACGGTGTAATAAGTAGCTGACAGGATGTCGGTCACGGAGAGATTGGAGAATATCTCAACAAGTATTTCATAGGCAGTTCTTCTAAGAAGCACAGTCTTCCTTCAGAAATGAAAGGAAGCCAAAATTTCGGTGTAATATCCAGGTGACAGGATGTCGGTCACCGAGAGATTGGAGAATATCTCGACAAGTAATTCATAGGCAGTTCTTCTAAGGAGCACAGTCTTCTGTCTAAACGAAAGGAAGACATAATTGCGGTGAAATATCCAGGTGACAGGACGTCTGTCACCGAGAGATTGGAGAATATCTCGACAAGCATTTCATAGGCAGCTCTTCTAAGGAGCACAGTCTTGTGTCTGAAATGAAAGGAAGCCACAATTACGGTGTAATATCCAGGTGACAGGATGTCGGTCACCGAGAGATTGGAGAATATCTCGACAAGTATTCCATAGGCAGCTCTTCTAAGGAGCAAAGTTTTCTGCCTGAAATGAAAGGAATTCATAATTACAGTGTAATATCCATGTGACAGTATGTCATTCACCGAGAGATTGGAGAATGTCTCGCCAAGTATTTCAGAGGCAGTTCTTCTAAGGAGCACAGTCTTTTTTCTGAAATGAAAGGAAACCATAATAACGGTGTAACATCCATGTGACAGGATGTCGGTCCTCGAGAGGATTGGAGAATATCACGACAAGTACTTCATAGGCAGCTCTTCCAAGGAAAACAGTCTTCTGTCTGAAATGAAAGGAAACCATAATTAAGGTGTAAAATCCAGGTGACAGGATGTCGGTCACCGAGAGATTGGAGAATATCTCGACAAGTATTTCATAGGCCGTTCTTCTAAGGAGCACAGTCTTCTGCTTGAAATGAAAGGACGCCATAATTACGGTGTAATATCCAGGTGACAGGATGCCGGTCACCGAGAGATTGGGGAATATCTCGGCAAGTATTCCATAGGCAGTTCATCTAAGGGGCACAGTCTTCTGTCTGAAATGAATGAAAGCCCCAATTACGGTGTAATATCCAAGTGACAGGATGTCGGTCACCGAGAGATTTTAGAATATCTCGACAAGTATTCCATAGGCAGCTCTTCTAAGGAGCACAGTTTTCTGCCTGAAATGAAAGGAATTCATAATTACGGTGTAATATCCATGTGACAGGATATCATTCACCGAGAGATTGGAGAATGTCTCGACAAGTATTTCAGAGGCAGTTCTTCTAGGGTGCACAGCCTTTTTTCTGAAATGAAAGGAAACCATAATAACGGTGTAATATCCAGGTGACAGGATTTCAGTCACCGAGTGATTGGAGAATATCTCGACAAGTATTTCATAGGCAGCTCTTCTAAGGAGCACAGTCTTCTGTGTGAAATGAAAGGAACCATAATTACGGTGTAATATCCAGGAGACAGGTTGTCGGTCACTGAGAGATTGGAGAATATCTAGACAAGTATTTCATAGGCAGCTCTTCTAAGGGGCACAGTCTTCTGAGTGAAAGGAAAGGAAGCCATAACTATGGTGTAATATCCAGGTGACAGGATGCCGGTCACCGAGAGATTGGAGAATATCTCGACAAGTATTTCATAGGCAGCTCTCCTAAGGAGCACAGTTTTCTGCCTGAAATGAAAGGAAGCCATAATTACGGTGTAATATCCAGATGACAGGATGCCGGTCGTCGAGAGGATTGGAGAATATCAAGACAAGTACTTCATAGGCAGCTCTTCCAAGGAAAAGAGTCTTCTGTCTGAAATGAAAGGAAACCTTAATTACGGTGTAAAATCCAGGTGACAGGATGTCGGTCACCGAGAGATTGGGGAATAGCTCGACAAGTATTTCATAGGCAGTTCTAAGGAGCGCAGTCTGATGTCTGAAATGAAAGGCGGCCATAATTACCAAGTAATATCCAGGTGACAGGATGTCGGTCACCGAGAATTTGGAGAATATCTCGACAAGTATTTCATAGGCAGTTCTTCAAAGGAGAACCGTCTTCTCTCTGAAATGAAATGAAGCCATAATTATGGTGTAATATCCAGGTTACAGGATGTCGGTCACCGAGAGATTGGAGAATATCTCAACGAGTATTTCAGAGGCAGTGCTTCTATGGACCACAATCTTTTGTCTGAAATGAAAGGAATCCATAATTACGGTGTAATATTCAGGTGACAGGATGTCGGTCACCGAGAGATTTGAGAATATCTCGACAAGCATTTCATAGGGAGCTCTTCTAAGGAGCACAGTCTTCTGTCTGAAATGAAAGGAAGCCATGATTTCGGTGTAATAAGCAGGTGACAGGATGTCGGTCACCGAGAGATTGGGGAATATCTCGGCAAGTGTTCCATAGGCAGTTCATCTAAGGAGCACAGTCTTCTGTCTGATATGAAAGGAAGCCATAATTACGGTGTAAAAAGCAGGTGACAGGATGTCGGTCCTCGAGGGATTGGAGAATATCACGACAAGTACTTCATAGGCTGCTCTTCCAAGGAAAACAGTCTTGTGTCTGAAATGACAGGAAACCATAATTACGGTGTAAAATCCAGGTGACAGGATGTCGGTCACCGAGAGATTGGGGAATATCTCGGCAAGTATTCCATAGGCAGTTCATCTAAGGGAAACAGTCTTCTGTCTGAAATGAAAGGAAGCCATAATTACGGTGTAATAAGCAGGTGACAAAATGTCGGTCACCGAGAGATTGGAGAATATCTCGACAAGTATTCCATAGGCAGCTCTTCTACAGAGCACAGTTTTCTGCCTGAAATGAACGGAATTCATAATTACGGTGTAATATCCATTTGACAGGATGTCAGTCACCGTGAGATTGGAGAATGTCTCGACAAGTATTTCAGAGGCAGTTCTTGTAAGGAGCACAGTCTTTTTTCTGAAATGAAAGGAAACCATAATAACGGTGTAATATCCAGGTGACAGGATGTCAGTCACCGAGAGATTGGAATATATCTCGACAAGTATTTCAGAGGCAGCTCTTCTACGGAGCACAGTCTTCTGTGTGAAATGAAAGGAAGCCATAATTACGGTCTAATATCCAGGTGACAGGATGTCGGTCACTGAGAGACTGGAGAATATCCCGACAAGTATTTCATAGGCTGCTCTTCTAAGGAGAACAGTCTTTTGAGTGAAATGAAAGGAAGCCATAATTACGGTGTAATATCCAGATGACAGGATGTCGGTCCTCGATAGATTGGAGAATATTTTTACCAGCATTTCATAGGCAGCTCTTCTAAGGAGCACAGTCTTTTGCCTGAAATGATAGGAAGCCATTTTTACGGTGTAATATACTGTGCCCAAATCTAGGAATGGGTATTCCAAGTTTCAGACACCTAGATATCAAGGGAAAGGCTGTAGCAGCGTTTGAAAGTTCGGATATTTGAATATCGCGCTACATTGCTTCTCGAAGCCATTCGAAGGAAATTACCGATAGTTGGATGGTAAATGACGTAGCGAGTAACAGCAGAGGTGGAGACTATTTATTGATTAAATAGTTAACTATGGAGCAGAGACTTGAGACTGGGATCAGATTACTGGCACGGCCAAATAAAAGAGAATGCAATTAGTATCAAGTAAATCGGACCAGGGATTCAAGAGATATGAGGATTTTTAGATATCAGGCGATGACGCGTGACCCTGACCGTTTTTGTATAAAAGCAAGCTGGAGCAGGGATAGTTAGCTCAATTCATCACAAGCACTTGGCGAACAAGTTGCGTCTACGCTGAGCCAAGGCACATGGTTGCCACGTCTACGAAGAAGTACTTTTCAAATCGTGATAGTCACGAGAAGTGCTGCGCAAACGAGTTGGAACTTAGTAAGTTTCTGGTGAGGAGAATCACTGAGGTGATTGTTTTTCTACAGACATTGGTGGAAATATTAATATTTCCTAAAGGACATATGCTAGACTTGGTCTAGAAAGTAGTATATTGTCACAGTCCAATAGTAAATTAATACTTGGATGTTTAGATCCATTTAAAGTCAGTTTTCATATTTTGTAACTATTTAACCACTTCGATCCGTCAGTACATTGAAGAATAGTCTATAACGGTGGCGTTCATTAGTCTACGCAAGGGAAACTGCAAGTTGTCTAGCGCATGGCAGATGGTGATATACAAACCATGCCCAGGGAACGATCTTCAGAACAGCCGTTAACTGCTTAGACTGTCAACGTTTTTCTTGTACTGATGAGATTACAGTGAGTTAAGTTACAACTGACACATTTAAGAAGAGATCGCTTAGATCTGACCCTTTTCAAACAAACTGTTATGGCTTTGTTAGAAGCCCCTATTAAAATGGAACTACAGTCATTTAAAACGTCGAAGGATACTACCACTATGATAGATAGATAGATAGATAGATTTTTATTAATTCCATTTGATCAAATACATGCATTCAATACATTTTTGATATAGGACACGTCAGAATTTACATGCATAAAATAAAAGAACTAACAGGTATATATTACTAAGATTAAAACTATTTATAACTTATTATAATAGCAAATCTTAATAGATACAATCTTATTGCACAACTATTTACACCTCACTCTATTATCATAATATGAAAACTTAATTCTATAAATACAACAACATACAGCTAGGTATTAAAATTAAATTAAAAAAGTAAAATATAGTTATAGATTCCATCACTCCTATACGCTAAAATATTCAACTACTGAGTAAAAACAATGGCACTGCAGATAAGCTTTCAACATTCTATCAAAGGTTTTTATTTTTGGGGCCAGTTTTATATACTGGGGTAGTTTATTGTATAATTTAACTCCAGTGTGAAAAGTTCCTTTTTGATATATGCTTGTGTGTGTGTGTGAAATATGAATGTTTTGATTTTGTCTTGTGTTATGCCTATGAACATCATTGTTTGTTTTAAGAAAAACATCTTTATTCATTAAATTCTTTTTAAAAAACATAATACTTTCAAAGATATATATGCAGGGCAGTGGGAGAATGTTTAAATCTTTAAACAGAGGTCTACATGATTCTCTAGAGTGTACATTTGCCATAATTCTAATCGCTCTCTTTTGTATCCTAAACGTGCTTAGTACATCTGGCGACATACCCCAAAATATGATCCCATATCTTAAGTATGAATGGAAATAAGCAAAATAAGTATTTCTTAATGTGTGCATGCTAGTGCAGGTTTTCAAAATACGTAACGCAAAGCACATCGAGTTCAGTTTAGTATTCAGATATTGTATATGTTTATTCCATTTCAAGTCTTGTTGTATCCATAGTCCTAAAAACTTTGTTTCTGATTTATTTTCTATTTGATGACCATTTAATGTTATATTGGGCATCGCAGGATTCCTATTCTGTATAGTGTGGAAATTTAGACATACTGTCTTTTTATAGTTTATTATGAGGCGATTATCTTGTGACCATTTGGTTAACTCTCCTGTAACGGAGTCAGCAGACTGCTGTATGACCTGTTTAGTTTCACCTTTTATTACGAGTGTTGTATCGTCCGCAAACAAAATTTCCTTATGTGAATGAACGTTCTGTGTTATATCATTGATATATAGAAGAAAGAGTAGTGGGCCCAAAACCGATCCCTGGGGTACTCCAAATTCAATAATTCCCTCATTGGACAATGTTTCATTAAGTAATTTGGTTCCATCATCCTTGTGTCTCAAGCTTACTATTTGTTTACGCCTTGTTAAGTAAGACTCTATCCATTTATTAGCTAGACCTCTAACACCATATTGATTTAGTTTGGTAAGGAGGATTTTATGGTCAACTACATCAAATGCTTTCGATAAATCCAAGAATAGGCCAGTTACATGTTCCTTATTGTCAATTAATTTCAGTATACTATTACTACATTCGTAAATTGCTGTCTGTGTAGATTTTTCCGTTCTAAATCCATGTTGTGAGTTTGATAATATTTTATTTTTTCTATGAAACTTATCAGTCTCTTATACATAATTTTTTCCACAATTTTTGCAATACCAGTTGGTAAGGTAATAGGACGATAGTTATCTAATTCATCTTTTGAACCATTTTTGTGCACTGGAATTACTTTTGATAACTTCAAAATATCCGGGTAAGTTCCTGAGAGAATTGAACTGTTTATTAAGTGCGTAAGTGGATTTATTATATTTTCTGCACATTTCTTTAAAATTGCATCAGGGATGCCATCAATGCCAGCACAGAATTTATTTTTTAGCTCTTTTATAACTATTCTTACCTCTTCACTTGTGACATGATTTATAAATAAAGAATCACTGCATATATTTATTTTATTATTAGAATTTAGTGTATTTACCTGTGATTTATTTAATAATTTTTGCGGAATTTCCAGAAAATAGTCATTAAAAGTGTTTGATATTTCCTCTGGATTATTAATCACTTTATTATTTCTGGTCAGTGTAATGTTCCTTTGTATTTTAGCAGATTTTCCAGTTTCTTTCTTTATTACAGACCACATAGCCCTGTTTTTATTAGATGATTGGGAAATAAAATTATCATTATGCATTTTCTTTGCTAGTCTTATTACCTTATTTAATATGCTAGTGTATTTTTTGTAGTATAAATTGAATTCAGGTGTTGTGTGGTATTGTTTATATAATTTGTGTAGAAATTTCTTTCTTTGACATGAATTTATAATCCCTGTTGTTATCCAATTGCTAGTTTTGTTATTTTGAACAGTTCTTCGTTTAAAGGGGAATGCTATTTCAAAATAGTGTTTTAGGGTACTGTTAAATGCATTAAATTTATCATTTACATTTTCTAGTTCATAAATTTCTGACCATGTTTCCTTATTTAATAAGTCATTGAAATATGTAACATTTGATTCAGTGAATGACCTGCACTTTGATTTTACTCCATTATCATTATTATTGATTACTTCGGATACTTCAAAACTCAGTATTTGTCCATGGTGGTCACTAAAACCCGGACAATAGACTTCTATTGAATGGTGATATTTATCTGTATTTATAAAAATTTGATCAGGAGTGGTTTTACTAAATTTTGTTATTCTTGTTGGTGTATTTACTGTAGGTTTCAGTCCATAGGAAATTAGTAACTGGTTTAATAATTCACAATTTCTATCAAGTTTTAAGAAATCCACATTTACATCCCCACAAATTATTATATCGAAATTTACTTTGCTCATGTTATTGAGTAACAATTCTAGTTTATCTATAAATAGAGGAAACTTTCCTGACGGAGAACGGTATACGCATACAATTATTAACTTAAACTGCTGAATTTTTACGGCAGAGAATTCAAAATCCTGTTCCATAATTAGATAATCATAAGCTGTTATCTGTTCATGATCTAAATTATTTCTTAAGAAGATGCAAGTACCACCATGGCTAATATTAGATCTAGAGTATTTACTAGCTTGTATAAACCCTGGGAATTGAATTAATTCGAGTTGTTCCTCTTTCAGCCAATGTTCTGAAATACATAGTGCTGAGATGTCTTTAAGTTCATTTTTAAGCATTAGATTTATGTAATCAATTTTATTATAAAGAGACTGGACATTCTGGTGGTAAATTTTAAATTTGTTACTTTTGCAAGCTTGTGTTGGTGATTTATTTACATTATTATTATCATAATTGTTATTATTATTGTTGCTAGACAAATCCGAAATACCATTGTTGCACTCCGTTAAATTTGACTTCAAAAGATGTGAATGCCAAACCTCACGTTTGGCTTCTTCTACCAGTTTCCCTGCTTCCACTCTAATGATATTACTGTTGAATTATTCTTACCATTTGAATTTACAATTTTGCAGATTTCATCACTAAGATACTCTTTTCCTAATCTATTTAAGTGTAGGCCATGCCGAGTGTGGAACTTCCTGTCTAATTTACTTACATCTACAATTTGGACATTTGGAAAACTCTTACAAATTTTATGAATTTTTCCATTTGTAGCCTCTATTTCTACATTTACACATGACTTGGGAATTAAATCGTGTCTCTGCGGAATATTTACAATAATGACATTTGTTTTTTGCATGGATGGCAATGTACCCTTTAAATCTTTGATTACCTTTTTACTCTCATTTCTATAGACGTCGTTTGCTCCAGCGATGATCACTGCGTAGTCCTTTGCAGTAAGGGACGCACACTCTCCTATCATCCCGTTCGTGACTTCTGCAATCTGAGCTCCTGGCTTCACTGTCGAAGTGACCTCCATTTCTCGGCTTCTCTCCAAAACGCTTGCTGCTACATCTCGCCCGTGGCTATCCGCAAATATCCGCATCTTCCTGGATTTTCTCTTTATCACTTTCTTCTTTTCTTCTTGAGGAAAGTCATCATTTTCTTCGACAAGCACTCCAAATGAATTTGAGACGGGAATTTCAGTTACATGTACTCCATTTATAGGCCTAGGCTTATTCAATCTTACCTTACCAGCAATCACTGTCGACCAAGTTTCCTTGCTTTCCTCTCTGTTTCCTTTTAATTTATTCAACTCTTCCATTAACTTAGCAATATCTTCCTTTAGCAGCTTTATAATTTCGTCTTTTGAGGACAGTTCGTTTCTCAGGTTATGACATTCGCATGACGGTAGCGGTAGGCCTACATTACGACAATCGGTTTCACTTTTCTCCTCATTCAATTTTACCTGAGATCTTGTGATGATTTTATTTGCATTTTTTACTTTTATTTTGCACGACGAGCATAAATCCGTTACGGTTACACAACCTGACGAGATACTAACACTGTTTACTGTCGTCATACTAGAGATCTAAGTGAGCCTAGATGTTTACACCAAATTACACTAAATTTAATTTAATTATTACTACCTAATAGAATTAATCTAATAACCTACCAATAAAGAAGAATGTGAAATACGTATATCTTCCAATCGGGTGAAGTCTCGTAAAAGCACCACTGCTCTACTTGGTTCAAACAGTGATTGAAGAAGTCACCGAATCTTTGGATACACGTTCCCACAACTTAGTTTAAGTTTATTAAATTATCAATAAGAATTTCTAAATACTATCAATATTCCGTATTACACTTGATCTGAGGAAAGTAACTTTATAGATTTTAAGCCTCTGTTATAATATTTTACCACTTTTATCAAATATTTACACTAGCTGCTATTTCACTGCACTTTCACTGTGACGCCATGTCTGACTAGACGATTTGTGGGTCTACAATGGCGGCCGATACAAGGATTATACGTGCTTGTCCGCTAGGGCATGTCTACGGATAAATCTGGTACAGACCAGGTTTACGACACTTCAAGAACATCAAGAAATGTAAGCCACATTTGAATATTTTTATGCTTAGCTAATTGGAACAAACTATTTTTCTGCAGATGACCAACACATTTTTTTCGTCGTATTTAAAGCTTGTAATGATATACGCAAGACTTGTTAGATTTATTCTGAGCATTTTCAGCACTCAGAACAGTTTAGGATCGATGACCGAGCATTTTGAGCATTTATTTGAATTTTTCATATTTTTGGGAAATCACGGTAATCAGCCGATGTAACTGTAAAAGTTAAATTTATTTTTGTTGAGGAATGGATATTTTTTCCATATTCGAAGGTTCGAACATGTGGATTCTCACATGATGAGATGATAATTAAACATATTTGAAATAATAATAATAATAATAATCCACTGATAATAATAATAATAATTTTCATAATTTTTCTAAATAATTCTTGGATATTATATTTTATAATAATCATATGTATTGAGAAAGAGCCTATGAAGTAGTTGAAACATTTCTAGTTTGGAACAGGAGATTTTACGGAGGAGAGTGGTTAGCGCAAGCCCGCATTCAACCTACATTTCAGTTCTGGTTGAACAGTTGATATTTGCAATGAGCAAAGTATATGTTTCATATAACACGGAGAGGCATGAAACGGGAAGCAATTGATATTTGTATCAAATAGGATTTTTGTATTTATATAAAATCATGACGTAAATACACTTCGAAAGTGAAATGAAGCTTTTCATGAGTATGGTAAATTCACGGGTTGAACTGAATGGTAAAATAAAATAAACTTGTAAGTTTATTAATCTTCCAGTGTTGATGACAAGCAGAGGCTTGATTTATTGTATAAATTTTGGGAAGATAATTTATGTGTGTGGAATAGTTGTAATGCCATTCCCAGGTGCGCAGGTTTAAGTCGCAGGAATGAAGGTTTTTTCGAGCATCAATCAAATAGCAGGTTCGATGGCTCAGATTTATAGTAGGAGTATTGGATCCACACATTTCGTCGTATGAATAACCCGAAGGTTATTTCTTTGAAACCATCAGTTCTTATTTCAACCTTGTTTACGAATTCCATTTAGAATTTGATTTTGCTAGAACCCGGATTTGTCATGATAGTAGTTTATTCTTCTTCAGAGGAAGACCTTTGCCGTTGTTGTTGTTGTTATAATTTTGTGTCCTTACACAAATAGTAGAATGGGCCACAGCCAATTTACAATAATTCTTTAACCACGAATAATTTGAAGGATATTTTCAATCCTAGTGCCATGAACCAAATGAATTCATTATAAGACTACAATTCTAATTTTCGCATTCTGTCGAAGAATTGCAAGTTGTGAAAGTTGCTAGAAATGGCCATAAATATAAATATTTTTTTCATAATAATTCCAAGTGGAAAATCTAATAGTTGAATGGTTCAACCATTTGTTGATCAAGTTAATGATTCAGAAATCATATATTTTGTTTGGAACTTGAAGTTCATAATCGAGTCACTTCTCGAATGTTTAATGTCAGAAGAACAATTAATTGTTGTTGTGCTTCGCACAGTTCTTCGATGCTATGCTCAATGGTCAAATACTTTTCAGATGTTGTTAATATGTGTTAATAATTTGTGTTGCTACGATGATAATAATAGTTTCAACGATATATTTTGGAAAACTGGAAAACAAATGAAAGTCTAAGAAATTCTATAAACATTTATTCTACGAGTGTTAATATCATGTAAATAGTCAAACAGTGATCTACGATATTTCCAGTATGGACAATTCATTTTGCACTGGAGTTAAAATGTTAATAATTTTGGAACACAGTCCACAGGACTAACAATCGGACTTGTGTTTTCAAAAAGATTGTCAAATGTGTTTGGAAGATTTCTGTATATTGTGTGTAAATAAGAGTGTGGATCGCCACACGTGGATGATGCTGCTTTGAGCATTATTCTTGCAGTCAGATTTTAACTTTAAATAAACTGAGATAATTTTACCAGATGTGTTTCACCCAATTAAATCTCCTTCTATCCTTATTGTTGCATTGAGCCAAAAATCAGCAAAGCATTTTTATAAATTTGATGTCGTTTTTGCGATTTGCTTTAACCCATCTGGCGCTCCGGGATATTTTGATTCTCGTGCTGACTGATTATTGGTAAAATGCATATGTGGTCGTGCGGACTCCGGTCTAAACGGGCACATAAAATAAGATAGAGAGAGAGAAATGGCTTCGAACGTGGGTCCCGATTTAGACATGGTCAATCGCATGCCGATTTGAAATTGTGATAATTTTTATAGAAATATTTTGGGAGTTGAGAGATGTCTGGTTTGGATGAATAAATTAGTAGGAAACCCAATTAGTGGGAAAATTAAAAATTTAACTTGGTTAATAATTAGAATGGGTTTGATTATTTTTGATAATGGCTTAACCATTAGGGCGTCAAGTAAATTCAGTAGTAAACGTTCGATGACTGGAGATACACATTATTAGAATCCAGGTGGAGGATATTTGAGAACTTGCATATTTTTCTTGTGATATTATGGTAAATGTAATTCGTAAAAATAGAGAATTTTGTTTTTCCATCACGTCGATATTAGGACAAATCTCATTTTATTATAGTGTTCCAATTAGCTATTCATATTTCTTGTTCTAGTTATAAGCTTGTGTTTGCCACTGTTGTATACCCCTAAGTTTTGAATAATTGAAAGTATGGAAGAAATGATGAGGATGATGAGGAGTTTGGAGGAGAGTTCAAAACAGGCTGGACTGCGTGTAGCAGCCATTATGAAAGAGAATACTGAGGCTTTAGAAAAGAAACTTAAAGAAAATTCTGATAATTTGAAAGAAAGTTTAGATGATAAACTTAAAGAAAATTCTGATTCTTTAGAAAATAAACTTAAAGAAAATTCTGAGTCTTTAGAAAATAAACTTAAAGAAAGTTTGGAGGATAAACTTAAAGAAAATTCTGATTCTTTGGAAAGTAAACTTAAAGAAAATTCTGATTCTTTGGAAAGTAAACTTAAAGAAAATTCTGATTCTTTGGAAAACAGGTTAAAAGGTAATTTGAAAGAAAATTTAAACAGTAAATTTAATTCAATGGAAAGTAAATTTAAAGAGAATTCTGAAATTTTGAAAATGACACTTGAAAGTAAAATGAATAAATTATGCGATAAAACACATGAGCTCGAAACTTCATTAGCTACTAACGCTAGTTTAATGGACGATAAATTTCGCGATGCCGATCTTCGATCCCAAAGCTTAGCTGATAGGATAGAACATGGTCTTAGGAAAGTTGGTGAAGACATGGTCAACCTGGAAGTCAGAGTGAAGAAGGAGAGTAACGAGATGGGAATTCTAGTTGTTCAGCGTTTAACGGAACAATTCAAGGAACTTGTCATGGGAGAAATAAGAGAAGGAGTGATTCATGAATTGCAAACTGAGATTAAAACCGCAGTTGTCAATGAAATTAAAGACACACTCAAGCTGGAGAATCAAGAGGGAATCAAGGAGAATAGGGAATCTTTGTCATCCCACATTGAAGTAATTGCCAAGGATATTCAAGCAACTCAGAAGGACATATCAGATATGACAGGGTCATTGAAAAGTCATGAGGCTGTTATGAACCAGATATCCATTGATGTTAAAGAAAATAGTAAAGAGACTGAAGCAATCAAGAAGATGGCAGAAGAAAACCAGAAGGAACTTGAGGCTATGAAAACTCAAATAAAGGATGAGAAACAGTCTGATCATCTTTTGAAAATGCCGAATGTAAGGGGAAAGGAACCGATACAGATAAATCTAGGAGGAGCTAGAGAGACTGAAAGACAGGATGAGGTCAGGACAGTATTTCAATCCAACCCCATAACTGTATTTAAGAATATAGAAGACAAGCCTTCTAAATTTTCAGGGCGAGATTCTGTAACACCCGTGGAATTTCTGAGAGGAGCAGGTGATTATCTGAAAGATTCTAAGATCCCTAAAGAAAGACAGATCAGGGTAATAGGGAAGTTCTTGGAAGGTCCCGCACTTTTGTGGTTTAGAGCATTTAGATCCACTCTAAATACTTTTGAAGAGTTTTCTCGTGGGTTATTGAAGAAGTTTTGGTCCCCTGAAACCCAACAGCAAGTTAGAGCAGAGTTGTATTCGAAGAGATTCTCGACGTCACAACCTACTCGATACTCTACATACTTTTCTGGACAGCTGTCTAAACTCCAACATTTAGATCCGCCAATGCCAGATAACGAGTTGATTACTGCTTTGATACGACAATTTCCAGCAGACGTCCAGAGGACTTTGATCGCTGCTGACATCTACAATATGGAACAGTTTGATGAAGTATTGCAGAAGCTGGATCATACAAACGCTCAATTCTTCCATCAGAAGGGAGTAAAGAGTAATAACGCTGTGTATGCTGTTATGGCTGACAGTTATTCTCAGACACCTCGAGAGATTCGAGAGGAGCGAGAAGAGAAATCGCCGAGGGAAGATTCCAATACGAGAGGATGGAACCAATACCGTAACAGATACAGTTACAAACCATATGCAAGACCGGATGGTGGTAATCGATACAACACTCGATGGAGAAGACCACGAGACACTCAAGGAAGGTACCAGGAAAGAAGATCCTATGGTAATAACTATAATAACAGAGGGAATGTAGATACTCGTCAGTCCAACGAAGAATTTAACAAGGACACGAGGAAAAACTTGGAAGCAAGACACCAAGATAACTTACAATTTGTGGAGCAGAGGCCCAATGATCCAAGTCCATCGGGAACACAACAATCCCGGGGGAATGGTAAAATTAAGGATTTTGAATATTGTGGAAGTAAACAATAATGGAAGCTATGAAGTAGCTAATACACGAACTGGTAACATCGTGGGAACTTATAATGCTTCGAATTTGAAGATCTATTATTCAAGAACCAGATAATTTAATGTGTAGATAGGAAAAATAAAATTTTTTCAATTTTTATTTTTTGCTAGGTGTGGGGTGGATGTGCCCAAATCTAGGAATGGGTATTCCAAGTTTCAGACACCTAGATATCAAGGGAAAGGCTGTAGCAGCGTTTGAAAGTTCGGATATTTGAATATCGCGCTACATTGCTTCTCGAAGCCATTCGAAGGAAATTACCGATAGTTGGATGGTAAATGACGTAGCGAGTAACAGCAGAGGTGGAGACTATTTATTGATTAAATAGTTAACTATGGAGCAGAGACTTGAGACTGGGATCAGATTACTGGCACGGCCAAATAAAAGAGAATGCAATTAGTATCAAGTAAATCGGACCAGGGATTCAAGAGATATGAGGATTTTTAGATATCAGGCGATGACGCGTGACCCTGACCGTTTTTGTATAAAAGCAAGCTGGAGCAGGGATAGTTAGCTCAATTCATCACAAGCACTTGGCGAACAAGTTGCGTCTACGCTGAGCCAAGGCACATGGTTGCCACGTCTACGAAGAAGTACTTTTCAAATCGTGATAGTCACGAGAAGTGCTGCGCAAACGAGTTGGAACTTAGTAAGTTTCTGGTGAGGAGAATCACTGAGGTGATTGTTTTTCTACAGACATTGGTGGAAATATTAATATTTCCTAAAGGACATATGCTAGACTTGGTCTAGAAAGTAGTATATTGTCACAGTCCAATAGTAAATTAATACTTGGATGTTTAGATCCATTTAAAGTCAGTTTTCATATTTTGTAACTATTTAACCACTTCGATCCGTCAGTACATTGAAGAATAGTCTATAACGGTGGCGTTCATTAGTCTACGCAAGGGAAACTGCAAGTTGTCTAGCGCATGGCAGATGGTGATATACAAACCATGCCCAGGGAACGATCTTCAGAACAGCCGTTAACTGCTTAGACTGTCAACGTTTTTCTTGTACTGATGAGATTACAGTGAGTTAAGTTACAACTGACACATTTAAGAAGAGATCGCTTAGATCTGACCCTTTTCAAACAAACTGTTATGGCTTTGTTAGAAGCCCCTATTAAAATGGAACTACAGTCATTTAAAACGTCGAAGGATACTACCACTATGTCTGACTAGACGATTTGTGGGTCTACAATGGCGGCCGATACAAGGATTATACGTGCTTGTCCGCTAGGGCATGTCTACGGATAAATCTGGTACAGACCAGGTTTACGACACTTCAAGAACATCAAGAAATGTAAGCCACATTTGAATATTTTTATGCTTAGCTAATTGGAACAAACTATTTTTCTGCAGATGACCAACACATTTTTTTCGTCGTATTTAAAGCTTGTAATGATATACGCAAGACTTGTTAGATTTATTCTGAGCATTTTCAGCACTCAGAACAGTTTAGGATCGATGACCGAGCATTTTGAGCATTTATTTGAATTTTTCATATTTTTGGGAAATCACGGTAATCAGCCGATGTAACTGTAAAAGTTAAATTTATTTTTGTTGAGGAATGGATATTTTTTCCATATTCGAAGGTTCGAACATGTGGATTCTCACATGATGAGATGATAATTAAACATATTTGAAATAATAATAATAATAATAATAATAATAATCCACTGATAATAATAATAATAATTTTCATAATTTTTCTAAATAATTCTTGGATATTATATTTTATAATAATCATATGTATTGAGAAAGAGCCTATGAAGTAGTTGAAACATTTCTAGTTTGGAACAGGAGATTTTACGAAGGAGAGTGGTTAGCGCAAGCCCGCATTCAACCTACATTTCAGTTCTGGTTGAACAGTTGATATTTGCAATGAGCAAAGTATATGTTTCATATAACACGGAGAGGCATGAAACGGGAAGCAATTGATATTTGTATCAAATAGGATTTTTGTATTTATATAAAATCATGACGTAAATACACTTCGAAAGTGAAATGAAGCTTTTCATGAGTATGGTAAATTCACGGGTTGAACTGAATGGTAAAATAAAATAAACTTGTAAGTTTATTAATCTTCCAGTGTTGATGACAAGCAGAGGCTTGATTTATTGTATAAATTTTGGGAAGATAATTTATGTGTGTGGAATAGTTGTAATGCCATTCCCAGGTGCGCAGGTTTAAGTCGCAGGAATGAAGGTTTTTTCGAGCATCAATCAAATAGCAGGTTCGATGGCTCAGATTTATAGTAGGAGTATTGGATCCACACATTTCGTCGTATGAATAACCCGAAGGTTATTTCTTTGAAACCATCAGTTCTTATTTCAACCTTGTTTACGAATTCCATTTAGAATTTGATTTTGCTAGAACCCGGATTTGTCATGATAGTAGTTTATTCTTCTTCAGAGGAAGACCTTTGCCGTTGTTGTTGTTATAATATTGTGTCCTTACACAAATAGTAGAATGGGCCACTGCCAATTTACAATAATTCTTTAACCACGAATAATTTGAAGGATATTTTCAATCCTAGTGCCATGAACCAAATGAATTCATTATAAGACTACAATTCTAATTTTCGCATTCTGTCGAAGAATTGCAAGTTGTGAAAGTTGCTAGAAATGGCCATAAATATAAATATTTTTTTCATAATAATTCCAAGTGGAAAATCTAATAGTTGAATGGTTCAACCATTTGTTGATCAAGTTAATGATTCAGAAATCATATATTTTGTTTGGAACTTGAAGTTCATAATCGAGTCACTTCTCGAATGTTTAATGTCAGAAGAACAATTAATTGTTGTTGTGCTTCGCACAGTTCTTCGATGCTATGCTCAATGGTCAAATACTTTTCAGATGTTGTTAATATGTGTTAATAATTTGTGTTGCTACGATGATAATAATAGTTTCAACGATATATTTTGGAAAACTGGAAAACAAATGAAAGTCTAAGAAATTCTATAAGCATTTATTCTACGAGTGTTAATATCATGTAAATAGTCAAACAGTGATCTACGATATTTCCAGTATGGACAATTCATTTTGCACTGGAGTTAAAATGTTAATAATTTTGGAACACAGTCCACAGGACTAACAATCGGACTTGTGTTTTCAAAAAGATTGTCAAATGTGTTTGGAAGATTTCTGTATATTGTGTGTAAATAAGAGTGTGGATCGCCACACGTGGATGATGCTGCTTTGAGCATTATTCTTGCAGTCAGATTTTAACTTTAAATAAACTGAGATAATTTTACCAGATGTGTTTCACCCAATTAAATCTCCTCCTATCCTTATTGTTGCATTGAGCCAAAAATCAGCAAAGCATTTTTATAAATTTGATGTCGTTTTTGCGATTTGCTTTAACCCATCTGGCGCTCCGGGATATTTTGATTCTCGTGCTGACTGATTATTGGTAAAATGCATATGTGGTCGTGCGGACTCCGGTCTAAACGGGCACAATACAGGTGACAGAATGTCGGTCCCTGAGAGATTGGAGAATATCTCGACAAGTATTTCAGAGGCAGCTCTTCTAAGGAGCACAGTCTTCTGTGTGAAATGAAAGGAAGACATAATTGCGGTGAAATATCCAGGTGACAGGACGTCTGTCACCGAGAGATTGGAGAATATCTCGACAAGTATTTCATAGGCAGCTCTTCTAAGGAGCACAGTCTTGTGTCTGAAATGAAAGGAAGCCACAATTACGGTGTAATATCCAGGTGACAGGATGTCGGTCACCGAGAGATTGGAGAATATCTCGACAAGTATTCCATAGGCAGCTCTTCTAAGGAGCACAGTTTTCTGCCTGAAATGAAAGGAATTCATAATTACGGTGTAATATCCATGTGACAGGATGTCATTCACCGAGAGATTGGAGAATGTCTCGCCAAGTATTTCAGAGGCAGTTCTTCTAAGGAGCACAGTCTTTTTTCTGAAATGAAAGGAAACCATAATTACGGTGTAACATCCATGTGACAGGATGTCGGTCCTCGAGAGGATTGGAGAATATCACGACAAGTACTTCATAGGCAGCTCTTCCAAGGAAAACAGTCCTCTGTCTGAAATGAAAGGATACCATAATTACGGTGTAAAATCCAGGTGACAGGATGTCGGTCACCGAGAGATTGGAGAATATCTCGACAAGTATTTCATAGGCCGTTCCTCTAAGGAGCACAGTCTTCTGCTTGAAATGAAAGGACGCCATAATTACGGTGTAATATCCAGGTGACAGGATGCCGGTCACCGAGAGATTGGGGAATATCTCGGCAAGTATTCCATAGGCAGTTCATCTAAGGGGCACAGTCTTCTGTCTGAAATGAAAGAAAGCCCCAATTACGGTGTAATATCCAGGTGACAGGATGTCGGTCACCGAGAGATTGGAGAATATCTCGACAAGTATTCCATAGGCAGCTCTTCTAAGGAGCACAGTTTTCTGCCTGAAATGAAAGGAATTCATAATTACGGTGTAATATCCATGTGACAGGATATCATTCACCGAGAGATTGGAGAATGTCTCGACAAGTATTTCAGAGGCAGTTCTTCTAGGGTGCACAGCCTTTTTTCTGAAATGAAAGGAAACCATAATAACGGTGTAATATCCAGGTGACAGGATTTCAGTCACCGAGTGATTGGAGAATATCTCGATAAGTATTTCATAGGCAGCTCTTCTAAGGAGCACAGTTTTCTGTGGGAAATGAAAGGAACCATAATTACGGTGTAATATCCAGGAGACAGATTGTCGGTCACTGAGATATTGGAGAATATCTAGACAAGTATTTCATAGGCAGCTCTTCTAAGGGGCACAGTCTTCTGAGTGAAATGAAAGGAAGCCATAATTATGGTGTAATATCCAGGTGACAGGATGCCGGTCACCGAGAGATTGGAGAATATCTCGACAAGTATTTCATAGGCAGCTTTTCTAAGGAGCACAGTTTTCTGCCTGAAATGAAAGGAAGCCATAATTACGGTGTAATATCCAGATGACAGGATGTCGGTCACCGAGAGATTGGAGAATATCTCGACAAGTATTTCATAGGTAGCTCTTCTAAGGAGCACAGTCTTCTGTATGAAATGAAAGGAAGCCATAATTACGGTGCAATATCCATGTGACAGGATGTCGGTCCTCGAGAGATTGGAGAATATTTTACCAGCATTTCATAGGCAGCTCTTCTAAGGAGCACAGTCTTTTGCCTGAAATGAAAAGAAGCCTTTTTTACGGTGTAATATCCGGGTGACAGAATGTCGGTCACTGAGAGATTGGAGAATATCTCGACAAGTATTTCAGAGGCAGCTCTTCTAAGGAGCACAGTCTTCTGACTGAAATGAAAGGAAGCCATAATTACGGTGTAGTAAGTAGCTGAAAGGATGTCGGTCACTGAGAGATTGGAGAATATCTCAACACGTATTTCATAGGCAGTTCTTCTAAGAAGCTCAGTCTTCCTTCAGAAATAAAAGGAAGCCAGAATTTCGGTGTAATATCCAGGTGACAGGATGTCGGTCACCGAGAGATTGGAGAATATCTCGACAAGTAATTCATAGGCAGTTCTTCTAAGGAGCACAGTCTTCTGTCTGAACGAAAGGAAGACATAATTACGGTGTAATATCCAGGTGACAGGACGTCTGTCACCGAGAGATTGGAGAATATCTCGACAAGTATTTCATAGGCAGCTCTTCTAAGGAGCACAGTCGTCTGTCTGAAATGAAAGGAAGCCACAATTACGGTGTAATATCCAGGTGACAGGATGTCGGTCACCGAGAGATTGGAGAATATCTCGACAAGTATTTCATAGGCAGCTCTTCAAAGGAGCACAGTCTTCTGTCTGAAATGAAAGGAAGCCATAATTACGGTGTAATATCCAGATGACAGGATGACGGTCATCGAGAGGATTGGAGAATATCACGAGAAGTACTTCATAGGCAGCTCTTCCAAGGAAAACAGTCTTCTGTCTGAAATGAAAGGAAACCATAATTACGGTGTAAAATCCAGGTGACAGGATGTCGGTCACCGAGAGATTGGAGACTATCTCGACAAGTATTTCATAGGCAGTTCTAAGGAGCACAGTCTGCTGTCTGAAATGAAAGGCGGCCATAATTACCATGTAATATCAAGGTGACAGGATGTCGGTCACCGAGAGTTTGGAGAATATCTCGACAAGTATTTCATAGGCAGTTCTTCTAAGGAAAACCGTCTTCTCTCTGAAATGAAAGGAAGCCATAATTACGGTGTAATATCCAGGTGACAGGATGTCTGTCACTGAGAGATTGGAGAATATCTCGACAAATATCTCATAGGCAATCCTTCTAAGTAGAACCGTCTTCTGTCTGAAATGATAGGAAGCCATAATTTCGGTGTACATTCCAGGTGACAGGATGTCAGTCACTGAGAGATTGGATAATATCTCGACGAGCATTTCATAGGCAGCTCTTCTAAAGAGCACAGTCTTCTGCTTGAAATGAAAGGAAGCCATAATTACGGTGTAATATCCAGGTTACAGGATGTCCGTCACCGAGAGATTGGAGAATATTTCAACCAGTATTTCAGAGGCAGTGCTTCTATGGACCACAGTCTTTTGTCTGAAATGAAAGGAACTCATAATTACGGTGTAATATTCAGGTGACAGGATGTCGGTCACCGAGAGATTTGAGAATATGTCGACAAGCATTTCATAGGCAGCTCTTCTAAGGAGGACAGTCTTCTATCTGAAATGAAAGGAAGCCATGATTACGGTGTAATACGCAGGTGACAGGATGTCGGTCACCGAGAGATTGGGGAATATCTCGGCAAGTGTTCCATGGGCAGTTCATCTAAGGAGCACAGTCTTCTGTCTGAAATGAAAGGAAGCCATAATTACGGTGTAATAAGCAGGTGACAGGATGTCAGTCCTCGAGAGGGTTGGAGAATATCACGACAAGTACTTCATAGGCAGCTCTTCCAAGGAAAACAGTCTTCTGTCTGAAATGAAAGGAAACCATAATTACGGTGTAAAATCCTGGTGACAGGATGTCGGTCACCGAGAGATTGGAGAATATCTCGACAAGTATTTCATAGGCAATTCTTCTAACGAGCACAGGCATCTGCTTGAAATGAAAGGACGCCATAATTACGGTGTAATATCCAGGTGACAGGATGCCGGTCACCGAGTGATTGGAGAATATCTCGACAAGTATTTCATAGGCAGCTCTTCTAAGGAGCACAGTTTTCTGCCTGAAATGACAGGAAGCCATAATTACGGTGTAATATCCAGATTACAGGATGTCGGTCATCGAGAGGATTGGAGAATATCACAACAAGTACTTCATAGGCAGCTCTTCCAAGGAAAACAGTCTTGTGTCTGAAATGAAAGGAAACCATAATTACGGTGTAAAATCCAGGTGACAGGATGTCGGTCACCGAGAGATTGGAGAATATCTCGACAAGTATTTCATAGGCAGTTCTTCTAAGGAGCCCACCCTTCTGCTGAAATGAATGGAAGCCATAATTGCGGTGTAATTTCCAGGTGACAGGATGTCGGTCACCGAGAGATTGGAGAATATCTCGACAAGCAATTCATAGGCAGCTCTTCCAAGGAGCACAGTCTGCTGTCTGAAATGAAAGGAAGCCATGATTACAGTGTAATAAGCAGGTGACAGGATGTCGGTCACCGAGAGATTGGGGAATATCTCGGCAAGTATTCCATAGGCAGTTCATCTAAGGGGCACAGTCTTCTGTCTGAAATGAAAGGAAACCATAATTACGGTGTAATAAGCAGGTGAAAGAATGTCGGTCACCGAGAGATTGGGGAATATCTCGGCAAGTATTCCATATGAAGTTCATCTAAGGAGCACATTATTCTGTCTGAAATGAAAGGAAGCCATAATTACGGTGTATTATCCAGGTGACAGGATGTCGGTCACCGAGAGTTTGGAGAATATCTCGACAAGTATTCCATAGGCAGCTCTTCTAAGGAGCACAGTTTTATGCCTGAAATGAAAGGAATTCATAATTACGGTGTAATATCCATGTGACAGGTTGTCAGTCACCGAGAGATTGGAGAATGTCTCGACAAGTATTTCAGAGGCAGTTCTTATAAGGAGCACAGTCTTTTTTCTGAAATGAAAGGAAACCATAATAACGGTGTAATATCCAGGCGACAGGATGTCAGTCACCGAGAGATTGGAGAATATCTCGACAAGTATTTCAGAGGCAGCTTTTCTAAGGAGCACAGTCTTCTGACTGAAATGAAAGGAAGCCATAATTACGGTGTAATAAGTAGCTGACAGGATGTCGGTCACTGAGAGATTGGAGAATATCTCAACAAGTATTTCGTAGGCAGTTCTTCTAAGAAGCACAGTCTTCCTTCAGAAATGAAAGGAAGCCAAAATTTCGGTGTAATATCCAGGTGACAGGATGTCGGTCACCGAGAGATTGGAGAATATCTCGACAAGTAATTCATAGGCAGTTCTTCTAAGGAGCACAGTCTTCTGTCTGAACGAAAGGAAGAGATAATTACGGTGTAATATCCAGGTGACAGGACGTCTGTCACCGAGATATTGGAGAATATCTCGACAAGTATTTCATTGGCAGCTCTTCTAAGGAGCACAGTATTCTGTCTGAAATGAAAGGAAGACACAATTACGGTGTAATATCCAGGTGACAGGATGTCGGTCACCGAGAGATTGGAGAATATCTCTACAAGTATTCCATAGGCAGCTCTTCTAAGGAGCACAGTTGTCTGCCTGAAATGAAAGGAATTCTTAATTACGGTGTAATATCCATGTGACAGGATGTCATTCACCGAGAGATTGGAGAATGTCTCGACAAGTATTTCAGAGGCAGTTCTACTAAGGTGCACAGCCTTTTTTCTGAAATGAAAGGAAACCATAATAACGGTGTAATATCCAGGTGACTGGATTTCAGTCACCGAGTGATTGGAGAATATCTCGACAAGTATTTCATAGGCAGCTCTTCTAAGGAGCACAGTCTTCTGTGTGAAATGAAAGGAAGTCATAATTACGGTGTAATATCCAGGAGACAGGATGTCGGTCACTGGGAGATTGGAGAATATCTAGACAAGTATTTCATAGGCAGCTCTTCCAAGGGGAACAGTCTTCTGAGTGAAATGAAAGGAAGCTATAATTATGGTGTAATATCCAGGTGACAGGATGCCGGTCTCCGAGAGATTGGAGAATATCTCGACAAGTATTTCATAGGCAGCTCTTCTAAGGAGGACAGTTTTCTGCCTGAAATGAAAGGAAACCATAATTACGGTGTAATATCCAGATGAAAGGATGTCGGTCATCGAGAGGATTGGAGAATAGCACGACAAGTACTTCATAGGCAGCTCTTCCAAGGAAAACAGTCTTCTGTCTGAAATGAAAGGAAACCATAATTACTGTGTAAAATCCAGGTGATAGGATGTTGGTCACCGAGAGTTTGGAGAATATCTCGACAAGTATTTCATAGGCAGTTCTAAGGAGCACAATTTGATGTCTGAAATGAAAGGCGGCCATAATTACCATGTAATATCCAGGTGACAGGATGTCGGTCACCGAGAGTTTGGAGAATATCTCGACATGTATTTTATAGGCAGTTCTTCTAAGGAGAACCGTCTTCTCTCTGAAATGAAAGGAAGCCATAATTACGGGGTAATATCCAGGTGACAGGATGTCCGTCACCGAGAGATTGGAGAATATCTCGACAAATATCTCATAGGCAATTCTTCTAAGTAGCACCGTCTTCTGTCTGAAATGAATGGAAGCCATAAGTATGGTGTAATTTCCAGGTGACAGGATGTCTGTCACCGAGAGATTGGAGAATATCTCGACAAGTATTTCATAGGTAGCTCTCCTAAGGAGCACTGTCTTCTGACTGAAATGAAAGGAAGCCATAATTACGGTGTAATATCCATGTGACAGGATGTCGGTCCCCGAGAGATTGGAGAATATCTATACCAGCATTTCATAGGCAGCTCTTCTAAGGAGCACACTCTTTTGCCAGAAATGAAAGGAAGCCATTTTTACGGTGTAATATCCAGGTGACAGAATGTCGGTCACTGAGAGATTGGAGAATATCTCGACAAGTATTTCATAGGCAGTTCTTCTAAGAAGAACAGTCTTCATTCAGAAATGAAAGGACGCTAAAATTGCGGTGTAATATGCAGGTGACAGGATGTCGGTCACCGAGAGAATGGAGAATATCTCGACAAGTAATTCATAGGCAGTTCTTCTAAGGAGCACAGTCTTCTGCCTGAACGAAAGGAAGACATAATTACGGTGTAATATCCAGGTGACAGGACGTCTGTCACCGAGAGATTGGAGAATATCTCGACAAGTATTTCATAGGCAGCTCTTTTAAGGAGCACAGTCTTCTGTCTGGAATGAAAGGAAGCCATAATTACGGTGTAATATCCAGGGGACAGGATGTCGGTCACCGAGAAATTGGAGAATATCTCGACAAGTATTCCATAGGCAGCTCTTCTAAGGAGCACAGTTTTCTGCCTGAAATGAAAGGAATTCATAATTACGGTGTAATATCCATGTGACAGGATGTCAGTCACTGAGAGATTGGAGAATGTCTCGACAAGTATTTCAGAGGCAGTTCTTCCAAGGAGCACAGTATTTTTTCTGAAATGAAAGGAAACCATAATAACGTTGTAATATCCAGGTGACAGGATGTCAGTCACCGAGAGATTGGAGAATATCTCGACAAGTATTTCATAGGCAGCTCTTCTAAGGAGCACACTCTTCTGTGTGAAATGAAAGGAAGCCATAATTACGGTGTAATATCCAGGTGACAGGATGTCGGTCACTGAGAGATTGGAGAATATTTCGACCAGTATATCATAGGCAGCTCTTCTAAGGAGCACAGTTTTCTGCCTGAAATGAAAGGAATTCATAATTACGGTGTAATATCCATGTGACAGGATGTCAGTCACTGAGAGATTGGAGAATGTCTCGACAAGTATTTCAGAGGCAGTTCTTCCAAGGAGCACAGTATTTTTTCTGAAATGAAAGGAAACCATAATAACGTTGTAATATCCAGGTGACAGGATGTCAGTCACTGAGAGATTGGAGAATATCTCGACAAGCATTTCATGGGCAGCTCTTCTAAGGAGCACAGTCTTCTGCTTGAAATGAAAGGAAGCCATAATTACGGTCTAATATCCAGGTGACAGGATGTCGGTCACCGATAGATTGGAGAATACCTCAACGAGTATTTCAGGAGCAGTGCTTCTATGGAGCACAGTCTTTTGTCTGAAACGAAAGGAAGCCATAATTACGGTGTAATATCCAGGAGACAGGATGTCGGTCACCGAGAGATTGGAGAATATCTCGACAAGGATTTCATAGGCAGTTTTTCTAAGGAGCCCACCCTTCTGTCTGAAATGAATGGAAGCCATAATTACGGTGTAATTTCCAGGTGACAAGGTGTCGGTCACCGAGAGATTGGAGAATATCTCGACAAGCATTTCATAGGCAGCTCTTCTAAGGAGCACAGTCTTCTGTCTGAAATGAAAGGAAGCCATGATTACGGTGTATTAAGCAGGTGACAGGATGTCGGTCACCGAGAGATTGGGCAATATCTCGGCAAGTATTCCATAGGCAGTTCATCTAAGGAGCACAGTTTTCTGTTTGAAATGAAAGGAAGCCAAAATTACGGTGTAATAAGCAGGTGACAGGATGTCGGTCACCGAGAGATTGGGTAATATCTCGGCAAGTATTCCATAGGCAGTTCATCTAAGGAGCACAGTCTTCTGTCTGATAATGAAAGGAAGCCATAATTACGGTGTAATATCCAGGAGACAGGATGTCGGTCACCGAGAGATTGGAGAATATCTCGACATGTATTTCATTGGCAGTTCTTCTAAGGAGCACCGTCTTCTCTCTGAAATGAAAGGAAGCCATAATTACGGTGTAATATCCAGGTGACAGGATGTCCGTCACCGAGAGATTAGAGAATATCTCGACAAGTATTTCATAGGCTGCTCTTCCAAGGAGAACAGTCTTCTGTCTGAAATGAAAGGAAGCCATAATTACGGTGTAATATCCAGGTGACAGGATGTCGGTCACCGAGTTGATTGGAGAATATCTCGACCAAAATTTCATAGGCTGCTCTTTCAAGGAGAACAGTCTTCTGAGTGAAATGAAAGGAAGCCATAACTACGGTGTAATTTCCAGTGACAGGATGTCGGTCACCGAGAGATTGGAGAATATCTCGACAAGTATTTCATAGGTAGCTCTTCTAAGGAGCACAGTCTTCTGTATGAATTGAAAGGAAGCCATAATTACGGTGTAATATCCATTGAACAGGATGTCGGTCCTCGAGAGATTGGAGAATATTTTTACCAGCATTTCATAGGCAGCTCTTCTAAGGACCACAGTCTTTTGCCTGAAATGAAAGGAAGCCATTTTTACGGTGTAATATCCAGGTGACAGAATGTCGGTCACTGAGAGATTGGAGAATATCTCGACAAGTATTTCAGAGGCAGCTCTTCTAAGGAGCACAGTCTTCTGACTGAAATGAAAGGAAGCCATAATTACGGTGTAATAAGTATCTGACAAGATGTCGGTCACTGAGAGATTGGAGAATATCTCAACATTTCTTCATAGGCAGTTCTTCTAAGAAGCACAGTCTTCCTTCAGAAATGAAAGGAAGCCAAAATTTCGGTGTAATATCCAGGTGACAGGATGTCGGTCACCGAGAGATTGGAGAATATCTCGACAAATAATTCATAGGCAGTTCTTTTAAGGAGCACCTTCTTCTGTCTGAACGAAAGGAAGACATAATTACGGTGTAATATACAGGTGACAGGACGTCTGTCACCGAGAGATTGGAGAATATCTCGACAAGTATTTCATAGGCAGCTCTTCTAAGGAGCACAGTATTCTGTCTGAAATGAAGGGAAGCCACAATTACGGTGTAATATCCAGGTGACAGGATGTCGGTCACCGAGAGATTGGAGAATATCTCGACAAGTATTCCATAGGCAGCTCTTCTAAGGAGCACAGTTTTCTGCCTGAAATGAAAGGAATTCATAATTACGGTGTAGTATCCATGTGACAGGATGTCATTCACCGAGAGATTGGAGAATGTCTCGACAAGTATTTCAGAGGCAGTTCTTGTAAGGTGCACAGCCTTTTTTCTGAAATGAAAGGAAACCATAATAACGGTGTAATATCCAGGTGACAGGATTTCAGTCACCGAGTGATTGGAGAATATCTCGACAAGTATTTCAAAGGCAGCTCTTCTACGGAGCACAGTCTTCTGTGTGAAATGAAAGGAAGCCATAATTACGGTGTAATATCCAGGAGACCGGATGTTGGTCACTGAGAGTTTGGAGAATATCTAGACAAGTATTTCATAGGCAGCTCTTCTAAGGGGCACAGTCTTCTGAGTGAAATGAAAGGAAACCATAATTACGGTGTAAAATCCAGGTGACAGGATGTCGGTCACCGAGAAATTGGAGAATATCTCGACAAGTATTTCATAGGCAGTTCTAAGGAGCACAGTCTGCTGTCTGAAATGAAAGGCGGCCATAATTACCATGTAATATCCAGGTGACAGGATGTCGGTCACCGAGAGTTTGGAGAATATCTCGACAAGTATTTCATAGGCAGTTCTTCTAAGGAAAACCGTCTTCTCTCTGAAATGAAAGGAAGCCATATTTACGGTGTAATATCCAGGTGACAGGATGTATGTCACCGAGAGATTGGAGAATATCTCGACAAATATCTCATAGGCAATCCTAAGTAGCACCGTCTTCTGTCTGAAATGATAGGAAGCCATAATTTCGGTGTACCTTCCAGGTGACAGGATGTCAGTCACTGAGAGATTGGAGAATATCTCAACGAGTATTTCAGAGGCAGTGCTTCTATGGACCACTGTCTTTTGTCTGAAATGAAAGGAACCCATAATTACGGTGTAATATTCAGGTGACAGGATGTCGGTCACAGAGAGATTTGAGAATATCTCGACAAGCATTTCATAGGCAGCTCTTCTAAGGAGAACAGTCTTCTGTCTGAAATGAAAGGAAGCCTTGATTACGGTGTAATAAGCAGGTGACAGGATGTCTGTCACCGAGAGATTGGGGAATTTCTCGGCAAGTGTTCCATAGGCAGTTCATCTAATGAGCACAGTCTTCTGTCTGAAATGAAAGGAAGCCATAATTACGGTGTAATATCCAGGTGACAGGATGTCGGTCAATGAGAGATTGGAGAATATCTTGACCAGTATATCATAGGCAGCTTTTCTAAGGAGAACAGTTTTCTGCCTGAAATGAAAGGAAGCCATAATTACGGTGTAATATCCAGGTGACAGAATGTCGGTCATCGAGAGATTGGAGAATATCACGACAAGTACTTCATAGGCAGCTCTTCTAAGGAGCACAGTCTTCTGTGTGAAATGAAAGGAAGCCGTAATTACGGTGTAATATCCAGGTGTCAGGATGTCGGTCACTGAGAGATTGGAGAACATCTCGACCAGTATATCATAGGCAGTTCTTCTAAGGAGCCCACCCTTCTGTCTGAATTGAATGGAAGCCATAATTGCGGTGTAATTTCCAGGTGACAGGATGTCGGTCACCGAGATACTGGAGAATATCTCGACAAGCAATTCATAGGCAGCTCTTCTAAGGAGCACAGTCTGCTGTCTGAAATGAAAGGAAGCCATGATTACGATGTAATAAGCAGGTGACAGGATGTCGGTCACCGAGAGATTGGGGAATATCTCGGCAAGTATTCCGTAGGCAGTTCATCTAAGGGGCACAGTCTTCTGTCTGAAATGAAAGGAAACCATAATTACGGTGTAATAAGCAGGTGACAGAATGTCGGTCACCGAGAGATTGGGGAATATCTCGGCAAGTATTCCATAGGCAGTTCATCTAAGGAGCACATTCTTCTGTCTGAAAAGAAAGGAAGCCATAATTACGGTGTAATATCCAGGTGACAGGATGTCGGTCACCGAGAGTTTGGAGAATATCTCGACAAGTATTCCATAGGCAGCTCTTCTAAGGAGCACAGTTTTCTGCCTGAAATGAAAGGAATTCATAATTACGGTGTAATATCCATGCGACAGGATGTCAGTCACCGAGAGATTGGATAATGTCTCGACAAGTATTTCAGAGGCAGTTCTTCTAAGGAGCACAGTCTCTTTCTGAAATGAAAGAAACCATAATAACGGTGTAATATCCAGGCAACAGGATGTCAGTCACCGAGAGATTGGAGAATATCACGACAAGTATTTAATAGGCAGCTCTAAGGAGCACAGTTTTCTGCCTGAAATGAAAGGAAGCCATTTTTACGGTGTAATATCCAGGTGATAGAATGTCAGTCACCGAGACATTGGAGAATATCTCGACAAGTATTTCAGAGGCAGCTCTTCTAAGGAGCACAGTCTTCTGTGTGAAATGAAAGGAAGCCATAATTACGGTGTAATATCCAGGTGACAGGATGTCGGTCACTGAGAGATTGGAGAATATCTCGACAAGTATTTCATAGGCTGCTCTTCTAAGGAGAACAGTCTTCTGAGTGAAATGAAAGGAAGCCATAATTACGGTGTAATTTCCAGTGACAGGATGTCAGTCACCGAGAGATTGGAGAATATCTCGACAAGTATTTCATAGGTAGCTCTTCTAAGGAGCACAGTCTTCTGTATGAAATGAAAGGAAGCCATAATTACGGTGTAATATCCATGTGACAGGATGTCGGTCCTCGAGAGATTGGAGAATATTTTTACCAGCATTTCATAGGCAGCTCTTCTAAGGAGCACAGTCTTTTGCCTGAAATGAAAGGAAGCCATTTTTACGGTGTAATATCCAGGTGACAGAATGTCGGTCACTGAGAGATTGGAGAATATCTCGACAAGTATTTCTGAGGTAGCTCTTCTAAGGAGCACAATCTTCTGACTGAAATGAAAGGAAGCCATAATTACGGTGTAATAAGTAGCTGACAGGATGTCGGACACTGAGAGATTGGAGAATATCTCAACAAGTATTTCATAGGCAGTTCTTCTAAGAAGCACAGTCTTCCTTCAGAAATGAAAGGAAGCCAAAATTTCGGTGTAATATCCAGATGACAGGATGTCCGTCACCGAGAGATTGGAGAATATCTCGACAAGTAATTCATAGGCAATTCTTCTAAGGAGCACAGTCTTCTGTCTGAACGAAAGGAAGACACAATTACGGTGTAATATCCAGGTGACAGGACATCTGTCACCAAGAGATTGGAGAATATCTAGACAAGTATTTCATAGGCAGCTCTTCTAAAGGGAAGAGTCTTCCGAGTGAAATGAAAGGAAGCTATAATTATGGTGTAATATCCAGAAGACAGGATGTCGGTCATCGAGAGGATTGGAGAATATCACTACAAGTACTTCATAGGCAGCTCTTCCAAGGAAAACAGTCTTCTGTCTGAAATGAAAGGAAACCATAATTACGGTGTAAAATCCAGGTGACAGGATGTCGGTCACCGAGAGATTGGAGAATATCTCGACAAGTATTTCATAGGCAGTTCTAAGGGCACAGTTTGCTGTCTGAAATGAAAGGCGGCCATAATTACCATGTAATATCCAGGCGACAGGATGTCGGTCACCGAGAGTTTGGAGAATATCTCGACATGTATTTCATAGGGAGTTCTTCTAAGGAGAACCGTCTTCTCTCTGAAAAGAAAGGAAGCCATAATTACGGTGTAATATCCAGGTGACAGGATGTCTGTCACCGAGAGATTGGAGAATATCTCGACAAATATCTCATAGGCAATTCTTCTAAGTAGCACCGTCTTCTGTCTGAAATGATAGGAAGCCATTATTTCGGTGTACCATCCAGGTGACCGGATGTCAGTCACTGAGAGATTGGAGAATATCTCGACGAGTATTTCATAGACAGCTCTTCTAAGGAGCACAGTCTTCTGCTTGAAATGAAAGGAAGCGATAATTACGGTGTAATATCCAGGTTACAGGATGTCGGTCACCGAGAGATTGGAGAATATCTCGACAAGTATTCCATAGGCAGCTCTTCTAAGGAGTACAGTTTTCCGCCTGAAATGAAAGGAATTCATAATTACGGTGTAATATCCATGTGACAGGATGTCATTCACCGAGAGATTGGAGAATGTCTCGACACGTATTTCAGAGGCAGTTCCTCTATGGTGCACAGCCTTTTTTCTGAAATGAAAGGAAACCATAATAACGGTGTAATATCCAGGTGACAGGATCTCAGTCACCGAGTGATTGGAGAATATCTCGACAAGTATTTCATAGGCAGGACTTCTAAGGAGCACAGTCTTCTGTGTGAAATGAAAGGAAGCCATAGTTACGGTGTAATATCCAGGAGACAGGATGCCGGCCACTGGGAGATTGGAGAATATCTAGACAAGTATTTAATAGGCAGCTCTTCTAAGGGGAACAGTCTTCTGAGTGAAATGAAAGGAAGCTATAATTATGGTGTAATATCCAGGTGACAGGATGCCGGTCACCGCGAGATTGGAGAATATCTCGACAAGTATTTCATAGGCAGCTCTTCTAAGGAGCACAGTTTTCTGCCTGAAATGAAAGGAAGCCATAATTACGGTGTAATATCCAGGAGACAGGATGTCGGTCACTGGGAGATTGGAGAATATCTAGACAAGTATTTCATAGGCAGCTCTTCTAAGGGGAACAGTCTTCTGACTGAAATGAAAGGAAGCCATAATTACGGTGTAATAAGTAGCTGACAGGATGTCGGTCACTGAGAGATTGGAGAATATCTCAACAAGTATTTCATAGGCAGTTCTTCTCAGAAGCACAGTCTTCTGTCTGAACGAAAGGAAGACATAATTACGGTGTAATATCCAGGTGACAGGACGTCTGTCACCGAGTGATTGGAGAATATCTCGACAAGTATTTCATAGGCAGCTCTTCCAAGGAGCACAGTCTTCTGTGTGAAATGAAAGGAAGCCATAATTACGGTGTAATATCCAGGAGACAGGATGTCGGTCTCTGGACGATTGGAGAATATCTAGACAAGTATTTCATAGGCAGCTCTTCTAAAGGGAACAGTCTTCTGAGTGAAATGACAGGAAGCTATAATTATGGTGTAATATCCAGATGACAGGATGTCGGTCATCGAGAGGATTGGGGAATATCACTACAAGTACTTCATAGGCAGCTCTTCCAAGGAAAACAGTCTTCTGTCTGAAATGAAAGGATACCATAATTTCGGTGTAAAATCCAGGTGACAGGATGTCGGTCACCGAGAGATTGGAGAATATCTCGACAAGTATTTCATAGGCAGTTCTAAGGGCACAGTTTGCTGTCTGAAATGATAGGCGGCCATAATTACCATGTAATATCCAGGTGACAGGATGTCGGTCACCGAGAGTTTGGAGAATATCTCGACATGTATTTCATAGGGAGTTCTTCTAAGGAGAACCGTCTTCTCTCTGAAATGAAAGGAAGCCATAATTACGGTGTAATATCCAGGTGACAGGATGTCTGTCACCGAGAGATTGGAGAATATCTCGACAAATATCTCATAGGCAATTCTTCTAAGTAGCACCGTCTTCTGTCTGAAATGATAGGAAGCCATTATTTCGGTGTACCATCCAGGTGACCGGATGTCAGTCACTGAGAGATTGGAGAATATCTCGACGAGTATTTCATAGACAGCTCTTCTAAGGAACACAGTCTTCTGCTTGAAATGAAAGGAAGCGATAATTACGGTGTAATATCCAGGTTACAGGATGTCGGTCACCGAGAGATTTGAGAATATCTCGAGAAGCATTTCATAGGCAGCTCTTCTGAGGAGCACAGTCTTCTCTCTGAAATGAAAGGAAGCCATAATTACGGTGGAATATCCAGGTGACAGGATGTCGGTCACCGAGAGATTGGAAAATATCTCGACAAGTACTTCATAGGCAGTTCTTCTAAGGAGCGCACTCTTCTGTCTGAAATGAATGGAAGCCATAATTATGGTGTAATTTCCAGGTGACAGGGTGTCGGTCACCAAGAGATTGGAGAATATCTCGACAAGTATTTCATAGGTAGCTCTTCTAAGGAGCACACTCTTCTATATGAAATGAAAGGAAGCCATAATTACGGTGTAATATCCATGTGACAGGATGTCGGTCCCCGAGAGATTGGAGAATATCTCGACCAGCATTTCATAGGCAGCTTTTCTAAGGAGCACACTCTTTTGCCTGAAATGAAAGGAAGCCATTTTTACGGTGTAATATCCAGGTGACAGAATGTCGGACACTGAGAGATTGGAGAATATCTCGACAAGTATTTCAGAGGCAGCTCTTCAAAGGAGCTCAGTCATCTGACTGAAATGAAAGGAAGCCATAATTACGGTGTAACGAGTAGGTGACAGGATGTCGGTCACTGAGATATTGGAGAATATCTCATCAAGTATTTCTTAGGCAGTTCTTCTAAGAAGAACAGTCTTCATTCAGAAATGAAAGGAAGCTAAAATTTCGGTGTAATATCCAGGTGACAGGATGTCGGTCACCGAGAGAATGGAGAATATCTCGACAAGTAATTCATAGGCAGTTCTTCTAAGGAGCACAGTCTTCTGCCTGAACGAAAGGAAGACATAATTACGGTGTAATATCCAGGTGACAGGACGTCTGTCACCAAGAGATTGGAGAATATCTCGACAAGTATTTCATAGGCAGCTCTTCTAAGGAGCACAGTTTTCTGTCTGAAATGAAAGGAAGCCATAATTACGGTGTAATATCCAGGTGACAGGATGTCGGTCACCGAGAGATTGGAGAATATCTCGACTAGTATTCCATAGGCAGCTCTAATAAGGAGCACAGTTTTCTGCATGAAATGAAAGGAATTCATAATTACGGTGTAATATCCATGTGACAGTATGTCAGTCACTGAGAGATTGGAGAATGTCTCGACAAGTATTTCAGAGGCAGTTCTTCTAAGGAGCACAGCCTTTTTTCTGAAATGAGAGTAAACCATAATAACGGTGTAATATCCAGGTGACAGGATGTCAGTCACCGAGAGATTGGAGAATATCTCGACATGTATTTCATTGGCAGCTCTTCTATGGAGCACAGTCTTCTGTGTGAAATGAAAGGAATCCATAATTACGGTGTAATATCCAGGTGACAAGATGTCGGTCACTGAGAGATTGGAGAATATCTCGACCAGTATATCATAGGCAGCTCTTCTAAGGAGCAGAGTTTTCTGCCTGAAATGAAGGGAAGCCATAATTACGGTGTAATATCCAGGTGACAGGATGTCGGTCATCGAGAGATTGGAGAATATCACGACAAGTACTTCATAGGCAGCTCTTCGAAGGAAACCAGTCTTCTGTCTGAAATGAATGGAAACCATAATTACGGTGTAAAATCCAGGTGACAGGATGTCGGTCACCGAGAGATTGAAGAATATCTCGACAAGTATTTCATAAGCAGTTCTTCTAAGGCGCACAGTCTTCTGTCTGAAATGAAAGGAAGCTATAATTACGTGGTAATATCCAGGTGACCGGATGTCTGTCACCGAGAGATTGGAGAATATCTCGACAAATATCTCATTGGCAATTCTTCTAAGTAACACCGTCTTCTGTCTGAAATGATAGGAAGCCATAATTTCGGTGTACCATCCAGGCGACAGGATGTCAGTCACTGAGAGATTGGAGAATATCTCGACAAGCATTTCATGGGCAGCTCTTCTAAGGAGCACAGTCTTCTGCTTGAAATGAAAGGAAGCCATATTTACGGTGTAATATCCAGGTGACAGGATGTCGGTCACCGATAGACTGGAGAATATCTCAACGGGTATTTCAGGGGCAGTGCTTCTAAGGAGCACCGTCTTCTCTCTGAAATGAAAGGAAGCCATAATTACGGTGTAATATCCAGGTGACAGGATGTCCGTCACCAAGAGATTAGGGAATATCTCGACAAGTATTTCATAGGCTGCTCTTCCAAGGAGAACAATCTTCTGTCTGAAATGAAAGGAAGCCATAATTACGGTGTAATATCCAGGCGACAGGATGTCGGTCACCGAGTTGATTGGAGAATATCTCGACCAGTATCTCATAGGCTGCTCTTTCAAGGAGAACAGTCTTCTGTCTGAACGAAACGAAGACATAATTACAGTGTAATATCCAGGTGACAGGACGTCTGTCAACGAGAGATTGGAGAATATCTCGACAAGTATTTCATAGGCAGCCATTCTAAGGAGCACCGTCTTCTGTCTGAAATGAAAGGAAGCCATAATTACGGTGTACTATCCAGGTGGCATGATGTCGGTCACTGAGAGATTGGAGAATATCCTGACAAGCATTTCATGGGCAGTTCTTCTAAGGAGCACAGTCTTCTGCCTGAAATGGAAGGAAGCCATAATTACGGTGTAATATTCAGGTGACAAATGTCGGTCACCGAGAGATTGGGGATTATCTCGACTAGTAATTCATAGGCAGTTCTTCTAAGGGACCATTTCTTCTTTCTGAAATTAAAGGAAGCCATAATTACGGTGTAATATCCAGGTGACAGGATGCCGGTCACCGAGAGATTGGAGAATATCTTGACAAGTAATTCATAGGTATTTCTTCTAAGGAGTAGAGTCTTCTGTCTGAAATGAAAATAACCCATAATTACGGTGTAATATCCAGGTGACAGGATTTCGGTCACCGAGAGATTGGAGAATATCTCGAAATGTATTTCATAAGCAGCTCTTCTAAGGAGCACAGTCTTCTGTCCGGAATGTAAGGAAGCCATAATTATGGTGTAATATCCAGGAGACAGGATGTCGGTCACCGAGATATTGGAGAATATCTCGACAAGCATTTCATAGGCAGCTCTTCTATGGAGCACAGTCTTCTGCCTGAATTGAAAGGAAGCCATAATTACGGTGTATTATACAGGTGACAGTTTGTCGGTCACCTAGAGATTGGAGAATATCTCAACGAGTATTTCATAGGCAGTGCAACTAAGGAGCACCGTCTTCTGTCTGAAATGAAAGGAAACCATAATTACGGTGTACTATCCAGGTGGCATGATGTCGGTCACTGAGAGTTTGGAGAATATCACGACAAGCATTTCATGGGCAGCACTTCTAAGGAGCACAATCTTCTGCCTGAAATGAAAGGAAGCCATAATTACGGTGTAATATCCAGGAGACAGAATGTCGGTCATTGAGAGTTTGGAGAATATCTCGACAAGCATTTCATGGGCAGCACTTCTAAGGAGCACAATCTTCTGCCTGAAATGAAAGGAACCCATAATTACGGTGTAATATCCAGGATTAGAGGATGTCGGTCACCGAGAGATTGAAAATATCTCGACAAGTATTTCATAGGCAGTCCTTCTAAGGAGCGTACACTTCTGTCTGAAATGAATGGAAGCCATAATTACGGTGTAATTTCCAGGTGACAGGATGTCGGTCATCGAGAGATTGGAGAATATCTCGACAAGCAATTCATAGGCAGCTCTTCTAAGGATCACAGTCTGCTGTCTGAAATGAAAGGAAGCCATGATTACGATGTAATAAGCAGGTGACTGGATGTCGGTCACCGAGAGATTGGGGAATATCTCGGCAAGTATTCCATAGGCAGTTCATCTAAGGGGCACAGTCTTCTGTCTGAAATGAAAGGAAACCATAATTACGGTGTAATAAGCAGGTGACAGAATGTCGGTCACCGAGAGATTGGGGAATATCTCGGCAAGTATTCCATAGGCAGTTCATCTAAGGAGCACATTCTTCTGTCTGAAAAGAAAGGAAGCCATAATTACGGTGTAATATCCAGGTGACAGGATGTCGGTCACCGAGAGTTTGGAGAATATCTCGACAAGTATTCCATAGGCAGCTCTTCTAAGGAGCACAGTTTTCTGCCTGAAATGAAAGGAATTCATAATTACGGTGTAATATCCCTGCGACAGGATGTCAGTCACCGAGAGATTGGATAATGTCTCGACAAGTATTTCAGAGGCAGTTCTTCTAAGGAGCACAGTCTTTTTCTGAAATGAAAGAAACCATAATAACGGTGTAATATCCAGGCGACAGGATGTCAGTCACCGAGAGATTGGAGAATATCACGACAAGTATTTAATAGGCAGCTCTAAGGAGCACAGTTTTCTGCCTGAAATGAAAGGAAGCCATTTTTACGGTGTAATATCCAGGTGATAGAATATCAGTCACCGAGAGATTGGAGAATATCTCGACAAGTATTTCAGAGGCAGCTCTTCTAAGGAGCACAGTCTTCTGTGTGAAATGAAAGGAAGCCATAATTACGGTGTAATATCCAGGTGACAGGATGTCGGTCACTGAGAGATTGGAGAATATCTCGACAAGTATTTCATAGGTAGCTCTTCTAAGGAGCACAGTCTTCTGTATGAAATGAAAGGAAGCCATAATTACGGTGTAATATCCATGTGACAGGGTGTCGGTCCTCGAGAGATTGGAGAATATTTTTACCAGCATTTCATAGGCAGCTCTTCTAAGGAGCACAGTCTTTTGCCTGAAATGAAAGGAAGCCATTTTTACGGTGTAATATCCAGGTGACAGAATGTCGGTCACTGAGAGATTGGAGAATATCTCGACAAGTATTTCTGAGGTAGCTCTTCTAAGGAGCACAATCTTCTGACTGAAATGAAAGGAAGCCATAATTACGGTGTAATAAGTAGCTGACAGGATGTCGGTCACTGAGAGATTGGAGAATATCTCAACAAGTATTTCATAGGCAGTTCTTCTAAGAAGCACAGTCTTCCTTCAGAAATGAAAGGAAGCCAAAATTTCGGTGTAATATCCAGATGACAGGATGTCCGTCACCGAGAGATTGGAGAATATCTCGACAAGTAATTCATAGGCAGTTCTTCTAAGGAGCACAGTCTTCTGTCTGAACGAAAGGAAGACATAATTACGGTGTAATATCCAGGTGACAGGACGTCTGTCACCAAGAGATTGGAGAATATCTCGACAAGTATTTCATAGGCAGCTCTTCTAAGGAGCACAGTTTTCTGCCTGAAATGAAAGGAAGCCATAATTACAGTGTAATATCCAGATTACAGGATGTTGGTCATCGAGAGGATTGGAGAATATCACGACAAGTACTTCATAGGCAGCTCTTCCAAGGAAAACAGTCTTGTGTCTGAAATGATAGGAAACCATAATTACGGTGTAAAATCCAGGTGACAGGATGTCGGTCACCGAGAGATTGGAGAATATCTCGACAAGTATTTCATAGGCAGTTCTTCTAAGGAGCCCACCCTTCTGTCTGAAATGAATGGAAGCCATAATTGCGGTGTAATTTCCAGGTGACAGGATGTCGGTCACCGAGAGATTGGAGAATATCTCGACAAGCAATTCATAGGCAGCTCTTCTAAGGAGCACAGTCTGCTGTCTGAAATGAAAGGAAGCCATGATTACGGTGTAATAAGCAGGTGACTGGATGTCGGTCACCGAGAGATTGGGGAATATCTCGGCAAGTATCCATAGGCAGTTCATCTAAGGAGCACAGTCTTCTGTCTGAACGAAAGGAAAACATAATTACGGTGTAATATGCAGGTAACAGGACGTCTGTCACCGAGAGATTGGAGAATATCTCGACAAGTATTTCATAGGCAGCTCTTCTAAGGAGCACAGTATTCTGTCTGAAATGAAAGGAAGCCACAATTACGGTGTAATATCCTGGAGACAGGATGTCGGTCACCGAGAGATTGGAGAATATCTCGACAAGTATTCCATAGGCAGCTCTTCTAAGGAGTACAGTTTTCTGCCTGAAATGAAAGGAATTCATAATTACGGTGTAATATCCATGTGACAGGATGTCATTCACCGAGAGATTGGAGAATGTCTCGAAATGTATTTCATAAGCAGCTCTTCTAAGGAGCACAGTCTTCAGTCCGGAATGTAAGGAAGCCATAATTATGGTGTAATATCCAGGAGACAGGATGTCGGTCACCGAGATATTGGAGAATATCTCGACAAGCATTTCATAGGCAGCTCTTCTATGGAGCACAGTCTTCTGCCTGAATTGAAAGGAAGCCATAATTACGGTGTATTATACAGGTGACAGTTTGTCGGTCACCTAGAGATTGGAGAATATCTCAACGAGTATTTCATAGGCAGTGCATCTAAGGAGCACCGTCTTCTGTCTGAAATGAAAGGAAACCATAATTACGGTGTACTATCCAGGTGGCATGATGTCGGTCACTGAGAGTTTGGAGAATATCACGACAAGCATTTCATGGGCAGCACTTCTAAGGAGCACAATCTTCTGCCTGAAATGAAAGGAAGCCATAATTACGGTGTAATATCCAGGAGACAGAATGTCGGTCATTGAGAGTTTGGAGAATATCTCGACAAGCATTTCATGGGCAGCACTTCTAAGGAGCACAATCTTCTGCCTGAAATGAAAGGAACCCATAATTACGGTGTAATATCCAGGTGAGAGGATGTCGGTCACCGAGAGATTGAAAATATCTCGACAAGTATTTCATAGGCAGTTCTTCTAAGGAGCGCACACTTCTGTCTGAAATGAATGGAAGCCATAATTACGGTGTAATTTCCAGGTGACAGGATGTCGGTCATCGAGAGATTGGAGAATATCTCGACAAGTATTTCATAGACAGTAATTCTAAGGCGCACAGTCTTCTGTCTGAAATGAAAGGAAGCTATAATTACGGTGTAATATCCAGGTGACCGGATGTCTGTCACCCAGAGATTGGAGAATATCTCGACAAATATCTGATAGGCAATTCTTCTAAGTGGCACCGTCGTCTGTCTGAAATGATAGGAAGCCATAATTTCGGTGTACCATCCAGGTGACAGGATTACAGTCACTGAGAGATTGGAGAATATCTCGACAAGCATTTCATGGGCAGCTCTTCTAAGGAGCACAGTCTTTTGCCTGAAATGAAAGGAAACCATTTTTACGGTGTAATATCCAGGTGACAGAATGTCGGTCACTGAGAGATTGGAGAATATCTCGACAAGTATGTCAGAGGCTGCTCTTCTAAGGAGCACAGTCTTCTGTATGAAATGAAAGGAAGCCATAATTTCGGTGTAATATTCATGTGACAGGATGTCGGTCCCCGAGAGATTGGAGAATATCTCGACCAGCATTTCATAGGCAGCTCTTCTAAGGAGCACAGTCTTCTGCCTGAAATGAAAGGAAACAATTTTTACGGTGTAATATCCAGGTGACAGAATGTCGGTCACTGAGAGATTGGAGAATATCTCGACAAGTATGTCAGAGGCTGCTCTTCTAAGGAGCACCGTCTTCTGCATGAAATGAAAGGAAGCCATAATTACGGTGTAATATCCAGGTGACAGGATGTCGGTCATCGAGAGATTGGAGAATATCACGACAAGTACTTCATAGGCAGCTCTTCTAAGGAGCGCAGTCTTCTGTGTGAAATGAAAGGAAGCCGTAATTACGGTGTAATATCCAGGTGTCAGGATGTCGGTCACTGAGAGATTGGAGAACATCTCGACCAGTATATCATAGGCAGTTCTTCTAAGGAGCCCACCCTTCTGTCTGAATTGAATGGAAGCCATAATTGCGGTGTAATTTCCAGGTGACAGGATGTCGGTCACCGAGATATTGGAGAATATCTCGACAAGCAATTCATAGGCAGCTCTTCTAAGGATCACAGTCTGCTGTCTGAAATGAAAGGAAGCCATGATTACGATGTAATAAGCAGGTGACTGGATGTCGGTCACCGAGAGATTGGGGAATATCTCGGCAAGTATTCCATAGGCAGTTCATCTAAGGGGCACAGTCTTCTGTCTGAAATGAAAGGAAACCATAATTACGGTGTAATAAGCAGGTGACAGAATGTCGGTCACCGAGAGATTGGGGAATATCTCGGCAAGTATTCCATAGGCAGTTCATCTAAGGAGCACATTCTTCTGTCTGAAAAGAAAGGAAGCCATAATTACGGTGTAATATCCAGGTGACAGGATGTCGGTCACCGAGAGTTTGGAGAATATCTCGACAAGTATTCCATAGGCAGCTCTTCTAAGGAGCACAGTTTCCTGCCTGAAATGAAAGGAATTCATAATTACGGTGTAATATCCATGCGACAGGATGTCAGTCACCGAGAGATTGGATAATGTCTCGACAAGTATTTCATAGGCAGTTCTTCTAAGGAGCACAGTCTTTTTCTGAAATGAAAGAAACCATAATAACGGTGTAATATCCAGGCGACAGGATGTCAGTCACCGAGAGATTGGAGAATATCACGACAAGTATTTAATAGGCAGCTCTAAGGAGCACAGTTTTCTGCCTGAAATGAAAGGAAGCCATTTTTACGGTGTAATATCCAGGTGATAGAATATCAGTCACCGAGAGATTGGAGAATATCTCGACAAGTATTTCAGAGGCAGCTCTTCTAAGGAGCACAGTCTTCTGTGTAAAATGAAAGGAAGCCATATTTACGGTGTAATATCCAGGTGACAGGATGTCGGTCACTGAGAGATTGGAGAATATCTCGACAAGTATTTCATAGGTAGGTCTTCTAAGGAGCACAGTCTTCTGTATGAAATGAAAGGAAGCCATAATTACGGTGTAATATCCATGTGACAGGGTGTCGGTCCTCGAGAGATTGGAGAATATTTTTACCAGCATTTCATAGGCAGCTCTTCTAAGGAGCACAGTCTTTTGCCTGAAATGAAAGGAAGCCATTTTTACGGTGTAATATCCAGGTGACAGAATGTCGGTCACTGAGAGATTGGAGAATATCTCCACAAGTATCTCTGAGGTAGCTCTTCTAAGGAGCACAATCTTCTGACTGAAATGAAAGGAAGCCATAATTACGGTGTAATAAGTAGCTGACAGGATGTCGGTCACTGAGAGATTGGAGAATATCTCAACAAGTATTTCATAGGCAGTTCTTCTAAGAAGCACAGTCTTCCTTCAGAAATGAAAGGAAGCCAAAATTTCGGTGTAATATCCAGATGACAGGATGTCCGTCACCGAGAGATTGGAGAATATCTCGACAAGTATTTCATAGGCAGTTCTTCTAAGGAGCCCACCCTTCTGTCTGAAATGAATGGAAGCCATAATTGCGGTGTAATAAGCAGGTGACTGGATGTCGGTCACCGAGAGATTGGGGAATATCTCGGCAAGTATTCCATAGGCAGTTCATCTAAGGAGCACAGTCTTCTGTCTGAACGAAAGGGAAACATAATTACGGTGTAATATGCAGGTAACAGGACGTCTGTCACCGAGAGATTGGAGAATATCTCGACAAGTATTTCATAGGCAGCTCTTCTAAGGAGCACAGTATTCTGTCTGAAATGAAAGGAAGCCACAATTACGGTGTAATATCCAGGAGACAGGATGTTGGTCATCGAGAGGATTGGAGAATATCACGACAAGTACTTCATAGGCAGCTCTTCCAAGGAAAACAGTCTTGTGTCTGAAATGATAGGAAACCATAATTACGGTGTAAAATCCAGGTGACAGGATGTCGGTCACCGAGAGATTGGAGAATATCTCGACAAGCAATTCATAGGCAGCTCTTCTAAGGAGCACAGTCTGCTGTCTGAAATGAAAGGAAGCCATGATTACGGTGTAATAAGCAGGTGACTGGATGTCGTTCACCGAGAGATTGGGGAATATCTCGGCAAGTATTCCATAGGCAGTTCATCTAAGGAGCACAGTCTTCTGTCTGAACGAAAGGAAAACATAATTACGGTGTAATATGCAGGTAACAGGACGTCTGTCACCGAGAGATTGGAGAATATCTCGACAAGTATTTCATAGGCAGCTCTTCTAAGGAGCACAGTATTCTGTCTGAATTGAAAGGAAGCCACAATTACGGTGTAATATCCAGAAGACAGGATGTCGGTCACCGAGAGATTGGAGAATATCTCGACAAGTATTCCATAGGCAGCTCTTCTAAGGAGTACAGTTTTCTGCCTGAAATGAAAGGAATTCATAATTACGGTGTAATATCCATGTGACAGGATGTCATTCACCGAGAGATTGGAGAATGTCTCGACACGTATTTCAGAGGCAGTTCTTCTATGGTGCACAGCCTTTTTTCTGAAATGAAAGGAAACCATAATAACGGTGTAATATCCAGTTGACAGGATTTCAGTCACCGAGTGATTGGAGAATATCTCGACAAGTATTTCAAAGGCAGCACTTCTAAGGAGCACAGTCTTCTGTGTGAAATGAAAGGAAGCCATAGTTACGGTGTAATATCCAGGAGACAGGATGTCGGCCACTGGGAGATTGGAGAATATCTAGACAAGTATTTAATAGGCAGCTCTTCTAAGGGGAACAGTCTTCTGAGTGAAATGAAAGGAAGCTATAATTATGGTGTAATATCCAGGTGACAGGATGCCGGTCACCGCGAGATTGGAGAATATCTCGACAAGTATTTCATAGGCAGCTCTTCTAAGGAGCACAGTTTTCTGCCTGAAATGAAAGGAAGCCATAATTACGGTGTAATATCCAGGAGACAGGCTGTCGGTCACTGGGAGATTGGAGAATATCTACACAAGTATTTCATAGGCAGCTCTTCTAAGGGGAACAGTCTTCTGACTGAAATGAAAGGAAGCCATAATTACGGTGTAATAAGTAGCTGACAGGATGTCGGTCACTGAGAGATTGGAGAATATCTCAACAAGTATTTCATAGGCAGTTCTTCTCAGAAGCACAGTCTTCCCTCAGAAATGAAAGGAAGCCAAAATTTCGGTGTAATATCCAGGTGACAGGATGTCGGTCACCGAGAGATTGGAGAATATCTCGACAAGTAATTCATAGGCAGTTCTTCTAAGGAGCACAGTATTCTGTCTGAACGAAAGGAAGACATAATTACGGTGTAATATCCAGGTGACAGGACGTCTGTCACCGAGTGATTGGAGAATATCTCGACAAGTATTTCATAGGCAGCTATTCTAAGGAGCACAGTCTTCTGTGTGAAATGAAAGGAAGCCATAATTACGGAGTAATATCCAGGAGACAGGATGTCGGTCTCTGGACGATTGGAGAATATCTAGACAAGTATTTCATAGGCAGCTCTTCTAAAGGGAACAGTCTTCTGAATGAAATGAAAGGAAGCTATAATTATGGTGTAATATCCAGATGACAGGATGTCGGTCATCGAGAGGATTGGAGAATATCACTACAAGTACTTCATAGGCAGCTCTTCCAAGGAAAACAGTCTTCTGTCTGAAATGAAAGGAAACCATAATTACGGTGTAAAATCCAGGTGACAGGATGTCGGTCACCGAGAGTTTGGAGAATATCTCGACATGTATTTCATTGGGAGTTCTTCTAAGGAGAACCGTCTTCTCTCTGAAATGAAAGGAAGCCATAATTACGGTGTAATATCCAGGTGACAGTATGTCTGTCACCGAGAGATTGGAGAATATCTCGACAAATATCTCATAGGCAATTCTTCTAAGTAGCACCGTCTTCTGTCTGAAATGATAGGAAGCCATTATTTCGGTGTACCATCCAGGTGACCGGATGTCAGTCACTGAGAGATTGGAGAATATCTCGACGAGTATTTCATAGACAGCTCTTCTAAGGAGCACAGTCTTCTGCTTGAAATGAAAGGAAGCGATAATTACGGTGTAATATCCAGGTCACAGGATGTCGGTCACCGAGAGATTTGAGAATATCTCGAGAAGCATTTCATAGGCAGCTCTTCTGAGGAGCACAGTCTTCTCTCTGAAATGAAAGGAAGCCATAATTACGGTGGAATATCCAGGTGACAGGATGTCGGTCACCGAGAGATTGGAAAATATCTCGACAAGTACTTCATAGGCAGTTCTTCTAAGGAGCGCACTCTTCTGTCTGAAATGAATGGAAGCCATAATTATGGTGCAATTTCCAGGTGACAGGGTGTCGGTCACCGAGAGATTGGAGAATATCTCGACAAGTATTTCATAGGTAGCTCTTCTAAGGAGCACACTCTTCTGTATGAAATGAAAGGAAGCCATAATTACGGTGTAATATCCATGTGACAGAATGTCGGACACTGAGAGATTGGAGAATATCTCGACAAGTATTTCAGAGGCAGCTCTTCAAAGGAGCTCAGTCATCTGACTGAAATGAAAGGAAGCCATAATTACGGTGTAACGAGTAGGTGACAGGATGTCGGTCACTGAGAGATTGGAGAATATCTCAACAAGTATTTCTTAGGCAGTTTTTCTAAGAAGAACAGTCTTCATTCAGAAATGAAAGGAAGCTAAAATTTCGGTGTAATATCCAGGTGACAGGATGTCGGTCACCGAGAGAATGGAGAATATCTCGACAAGTAATTCATAAGCAGTTCTTCTAAGGAGCACAGTCTTCTGCCTGAACGATAGGAAGACATAATTACGGTGTAATATCCAGGTGACAGGACGTCTGTCACCAAGAGATTGGAGAATATCTCGACAAGTATTTCATAGGCAGCTCTTCTAAGGAGCACAGTTTTCTGTCTGAAATGAAAGGAAGCCATAATTACGGTGTAATATCCAGGTGACAGGATGTCGGTCACCGAGAGATTGGAGAATATCTCGACTAGTATTCCATAGGCAGCTCTTCTAAGGAGCACATTTTTCTGCCTGAAATGAAAGGAATTCATAATTAAGGTGTAATATCCATGTGACAGTATGTCAGTCACTGAGAGATTGGAGAATGTCTCGACAAGTATTTCAGAGGCAGTTCTTCTAAGGAGCACAGCCTTTTTTCTGAAATGAAAGGAAACCATAATAACGGTGTAATATCCAGGTGACAGGATGTCAGTCGCCGAGAGATTGGAGAATATCTCGACAAGTATTTCATTGGCAGCTCTTCTATGGAGCACAGTCTTCTGTGTGAAATGAAACGAATCCATAATTACGGTGTAATATCCAGGTGACAGGATGTCGGTCACTGAGAGATTGGAGAATATCTCGACCAGTATATCATAGGCAGCTCTTGTAAGGAGCAGAGTTTTCTGCCTGAAATGAAGGGAAGCCATAATTACGGTGTAATATCCAGGTGACAGGATGTCGGTCATCGAGAGATTGGAGAATATCACGACAAGTACTTCATAGGCAGCTCTTCCAAGGAAACCAGTCTTCTGTCTGAAATGAATGGAAACCGTAATTACGGTGTAAAATCCAGGTGACAGGATGTCGGTCACCGAGAGATTGAAGAATATCTCGACAAGTATTTCATAAGCAGTTCTTCTAAGGCGCACAGTCTTCTGTCTGAAATGAAAGGAAGCTATAATTACGTGGTAATATCCAGGTGACCGGATGTCTGTCACCGAGAGATTGGAGAATATCTCGACAAATATCTCATAGGCAATTCTTCTAAGTAACACCGTCTTCTGTCTGAAATGATAGGAAGCCATAATTTCGGTGTACCATCCAGGCGACAGGATGTCAGTCACTGAGAGATTGGAGAATATCTCGACAAGCATTTCATGGGCAGCTCTTCTAAGGAGCACAGTCTTCTGCTTGAAATGAAAGGAAGCCATAATTACGGTGTAACGAGTAGGTGACAGGATGTCGGTCACTGAGAGATTGGAGAATATCTCAACAAGTATTTCTTAGGCAGTTCTTCTAAGAAGAACAGTCTTCATTCAGAAATGAAAGGAAGCTAAAATTTCGGTGTAATATCCAGGTGACAGGATGTCGGTCACCGAGAGAATGGAGAATATCTCGACAAGTAATTCATAGGCAGTTCTTCTAAGGAGCACAGTCTTCTGCCTGAACGAAAGGAAGACATAATTACGGTGTAATATCCAGGTGACAGGACGTCTGTCACCAAGAGATTGGAGAATATCTCGACAAGTATTTCATAGGCAGCTCTTCTAAGGAGCACAGTTTTCTGTCTGAAATGAAAGGAAGCCATAATTACGGTGTAATATCCAGGTGACAGGATGTCGGTCACCGAGAGATTGGAGAATATCTCGACTAGTATTCCATAGGCAGCTCTAATAAGGAGCACAGTTTTCTGCATGAAATGAAAGGAATTCATAATTACGGTGTAATATCCATGTGACAGTATGTCAGTCACTGAGAGATTGGAGAATGTCTCGACAAGTATTTCAGAGGCAGTTCTTCTAAGGAGCACAGCCTTTTTTCTGAAATGAGAGTAAACCATAATAACGGTGTAATATCCAGGTGACAGGATGTCAGTCACCGAGAGATTGGAGAATATCTCGACATGTATTTCATTGGCAGCTCTTCTATGGAGCACAGTCTTCTGTGTGAAATGAAAGGAATCCATAATTACGGTGTAATATCCAGGTGACAGGATGTCGGTCACTGAGAGATTGGAGAATATCTCGACCAGTATATCATAGGCAGCTCTTCTAAGGAGCAGAGTTTTCTGCCTGAAATGAAGGGAAGCCATAATTACGGTGTAATATCCAGGTGACAGGATGTCGGTCATCGAGAGATTGGAGAATATCACGACAAGTACTTCATAGGCAGCTCTTCGAAGGAAACCAGTCTTCTGTCTGAAATGAATGGAAACCATAATTACGGTGTAAAATCCAGGTGACAGGATGTCGGTCACCGAGAGATTGAAGAATATCTCGACAAGTATTTCATAAGCAGTTCTTCTAAGGCGCACAGTCTTCTGTCTGAAATGAAAGGAAGCTATAATTACGTGGTAATATCCAGGTGATAGTATGTCGGTCACCGATAGACTGGAGAATATCTCAACGAGTATTTCAGGGGCAGTGCTTCTAAGGAGCACCGTCTTCTCTCTGAAATGAAAGGAAGCCATAATTACGGTGTAATATCCAGGTGACAGGATGTCCGTCACCAAGAGATTAGGGAATATCTCGACAAGTATTTCATAGGCTGCTCTTCCAAGGAGAACAGTCTTCTGTCTGAAATGAAAGGAAACCATAATTACGGTGTAATATCCAGGCGACAGGATGTCGGTCACCGAGTTGATTGGAGAATATCTCGACCAGTATCTCATAGGCTGCTCTTTCAAGGAGAACAGTCTTCTGTCTGAACGAAACGAAGACATAATTACAGTGTAATATCCAGGTGACAGGACGTCTGTCACCGAGAGATTGGAGAATATCTCGACAAGTATTTCATAGGCAGCTATTCTAAGGAGCACCGTCTTCTGTCTGAAATGAAAGGAGGCCATAATTACGGTGTACTATCCAGGTGGCATGATGTCGGTCACTGAGAGATTGGAGAATATCTTGACAAGCATTTCATGGGCAGCTCTTCTAAGGAGCACAGTCTTCTGTCTGAAATGGAAGGAAGCCATAATTACGGTGTAATATTCAGGTGACAGATGTCGGTCACCGAGAGATTGGGGATTATCTCGACCAGTAATTCATAGGCAGTTCTTCTAAGGGACCATTTCTTCTTTCTGAAATTAAAGGAAGCCATAATTACGGTGTAATATCCAGGTGACAGGATGCCGGTCACCGAGAGATTGGAGAATATCTTGACAAGTAATTCATAGGCATTTCTTCTAAGGAGTAGAGTCTTCTGTCTGAAATGAAAATAACCCATAATTACGGTGTAATATCCAGGTGACAGGATTTCGGTCACCGAGAGATTGGAGAATATCTCGAAATGTATTTCATAAGCAGCTCTTCTAAGGAGCACAGTCTTCTGTCCGGAATGTAAGGAAGCCATAATTATGGTGTAATATCCAGGAGACAGGATGTCGGTCACCGAGATATTGGAGAATATCTCGACAAGCATTTCATAGGCAGCTCTTCTATGGAGCACAGTCTTCTGCCTGAATTGAAAGGAAGCCATAATTACGGTGTATTATACAGGTGACAGTTTGTCGGTCACCTAGAGATTGGAGAATATCTCAACGAGTATTTCATAGGCAGTGCTTCTAAGGAGCACCGTCTTCTGTCTGAAATGAAAGGAAGCCATAATTACGGTGTACTATCCAGGTGGCATGATGTCGGTCACTGAGAGTTTGGAGAATATCACGACAAGCATTTCATGGGCAGCACTTCTAAGGAGCACAATCTTCTGCCTGAAATGAAAGGAAGCCATAATTACGGTGTAATATCCAGGAGACAGAATGTCGGTCATTGAGAGTTTGGAGAATATCTCGACAAGCATTTCATGGGCAGCACTTCTAAGGAGCACAATCTTCTGCCTGAAATGAAAGGAACCCATAATTACGGTGTAATATCCAGGTGAGAGGATGTCGGTCACCGAGAGATTGAAAATATCTCGACAAGTATTTCATAGGCAGTTCTTCTAAGGAGCGCACACTTCTGTCTGAAATGAATGGAAGCCATAATTACGGTGTAATTTCCAGGTGACAGGATGTCGGTCATCGAGAGATTGGAGAATATCTCGACAAGTATTTCATAGACAGTAATTCTAAGGTGCACAGTCTTCTGTCTGAAATGAAAGGAAGCTATAATTACGGTGTAATATCCAGGTTACCGGATGTCTGTCACCCAGAGATTGGAGAATATCTCGACAAATATCTGATTGGCAATTCTTCTAAGTGGCACCGTCGTCTGTCTGAAATGATAGGAAGCCATAATTTCGGTGTACCATCCAGGTGACAGGATGTCAGTCACTGAGAGATTGGAGAATATCTCGATAAGCATTTCATGGGCAGCTCTTCTAAGGAGCACAGTCTTTTGCCTGAAATGAAAGGAAACCATTTTTACGGTGTAATATCCAGGTGACAGAATGTCGGTCACTGAGAGATTGGAGAATATCTCGACAAGTATGTCAGAGGCTGCTCTTCTAAGGAGCACAGTCTTCTGTATGAAATGAAAGGAAGCCATAATTACGGTGTAATATTCATGTGACAGGATGTCGGTCCCCGAGAGATTGGAGAATATCTCGACCAGCATTTCATAGGCAGCTCTTCTAAGGAACACAGTCTATTGCCTGAAATGAAAGGAAACCATTTTTACGGTGTAATATCCAGGTGACAGAATGTCGGTCACTGAGAGATTGGAGAATATCTCGACAAGTATGTCAGAGGCTGCTCTTCTAAGGAGCACCGTCTTCTGCATGAAATGAAAGGAAGCCATAATTACGGTGTAATATCCAGGTGACAGGATGTCGGTCATCAAGAGATTGGAGAATATCACGACAAGTACTTCATAGGCAGCTCTTCCAAGGAAGACACTCTTCTGTCTGAAATGAAAGGAAACCATAATTACGGTGTAAAATCCAGGTGGCAGGATGTCGGTCACCGAGAGATTGGAGAATATCTCGACAAGTATTTCACAGGCAGTTCTTCTAAGGAGCACAATCTTCTGTCTGAAATGAGAGGCGGCCATAATTACGGTGTAATATCCAGGTGGCAGGATGTCGGTCACCGAGAGTTTGGAGAATACCTCGGCAGTTCTTCTAAGGAGCACACTCTTCTGTCTGAAATGAAAGGAAGCCATAATTACGGTGTAATATCCAGGTAACAGGATGTCGGTCATCAAGAGATTGGAGAATATCACGACAAGTACTTCATAGGCAGCTCTTCCAAGGAACACAGTCTTCTGTCTGAAATGAAAGGAAACCATAATTACGGTGTAAAATCCAGGTGACAGGATGTCTGTCACCGAGAGATTGGAGAATATCTCGACAAATATCTCATAGGCAATTCTTCTAAGTAGCACCGTCTTCTGTCTGAAATGATAGGAAACCATAATTTCGGTGTACCATCCAGGTGACAGGATGTCAGTCACTGAGAGATTGGAGAATATCTCGACAAGCATTTCATAGGCAGCTCTTCTAAGGAGCACAGTCTTCTGCTTGAAATGAAAGGAAGCCATAATTACGGTGTAATTTCCAGGTGACAGGATGTCGGTCACCGAGAGATTGGAGAATATCTCGACAATCATTTCATAGGCAGCTCTTCTAAGGAGCACAGTCTTCTGTTTGAAATGAAGGGAAGCCATGATTACGGTGTAATAAGCAGGTGACAGGTTGTCGGTCACCGAGAGTTTGGGGAATATCTCGACAAGTATTCCATAGGCAGTTCATCTAAGGAGCACAGTCTTCTGTCTGAAATGAAAGGAAGCCATAATTACGGTGTAATAAGCAGGTGACAGGATGTCGGTCACCGAGAGATTGAAGAATATCTCGACAAGTATTTCATAGGCAGTTCTTCTAAGGAGCACAGCCTTCTGTCTGAAATGAAAGGCGGCCATAATTACGGTGTAATATCCAGGAGACAGGATGTCGGTCACCGAGAGTTTGGAGAATATCTCGACAAGAATTTCATAGCCAGTTCTTCCAAGGAAAACAGTCTTCTGTCTGAAATGAACGGAAACCATAATTACGGTGTAAAATCCAGGTGACAGGATGTCGGTCACGGAGAGATTGAAGAATATCTCGACTAGTATTTCATAGGCAGTTCTTCTAAGGAGCACAGCCTTCTGTCTGAAATGAAAGGCGGCCATAATTACGGTGTAATATCCAGGTGACAGGATGTCGGTCACCGAGAGTTTGGAGAATATCTCGACAAGAATTTCATAGCCAGTTCTTCCAAGGAAAACAGTCTTCTGTCTGAAATGAACGGAAGCTATAATTACGGTGTAATATCCAGGTGACCGGATGTCTGTCACCCAGAGATTGGAGAATATCTCGACAAATATCTGATAGGCAATTCTTCTAAGTAGCACCGTCGTCTGTCTGAAATGATAGGAAGCCATAATTTCGGTGTACCATCCAGGTGACAGGATGTCAGTCACTGAGAGATTGGAGAATATCTCGACAAGCATTTCATGGGCAGCTCTTCTAAGGAACACAGTCTTCTGCTTGAAATGAAAGGAAGCCATAATTGCGGTGTAATATCCAGATGACAGGATGACGGTCCCCGATAGATTGGAGAATATCTCAACGAGTATTTCAGGGGCAGTGCTTCTATGAAGCACAGTCTTTTGTCTGAAATGAAAGGAACACATAATTACGGGGTAATATCCAGGTGACAGGATGTCTGTCACCGAGTTGATTGGAGAATATTTCGACCAGTATTTCATACGCTGCTCTTTCAAGGAGGACAATCTTCTGTCTGAACGAAACGAAGACATAATTACAGTGTAATATAAAGGTGACAGGAAGTCTGTCACCGAGAGATTGGAGAATATCTCGACAAGCATTTCATGGGCAGCTCTTCTAAGGTGCACAGTCTTCTGCCTGAAATGAAAGGAAGCCATATTTACGGTGTAATATTCAGCTGACAGGATGTCGGTCACTGGGAGATTGGAGAATATCTAGACAGGTATTTCATAGGCAGCTCTTCTAAGGGGAACAGTCTTCTTACTGAAATGAAAGGAAGCCATAATTACGGTGTAATAAGTAGCTGACAGGATGTCGGTCACTGAGAGATTGGAGAATATCTCAACAAGTATTTCATAGGCAGTTCTTCTCAGAAGCACAGTCTTCCCTCAGAAATGAAAGGAAGCCAAAATTTCGGTGTAATATCCTGGTGACAGGATGTCGGTCACCGAGAGATTGGAGATTATCTCGACAAGTAATTCATAGGCAGTTCTTCTAAGGAGCACACTATTCTGTCTGAACGAAAGGAAGACATAATTACGGTGTAATATCCAGGTGACAGGACGTCTGTCACCGAGTGATTGGAGAATATCTCGACAAGTATTTCATAGGCAGCTCTTCTAAGGAGCACAGTCTTCTGTGTGAAATGAAAGGGAGCCATAATTACGGTGTAATATCCAGGAGACAGGATGTCGGTCTCTGGACGATTGGAGAATATCTAGACAAGTATTTCATAGGCAGCTCTTCTAAAGGGAACAGTCTTCTGAGTGAAATGAAAGGAAGCTATAATTATGGTGTAATATCCAGATGACAGGATGTCGGTCATCGAGAGGATTGGAGAATATCACTACAAGTACTTCATAGGCAGCTCTTCCAAGGAAAACAGTCTTCTGTCTGAAATGAAAGGAAACCATAATTACGGTGTAAAATCCAGGTGACAGGATGTCGGTCACCGAGAGATTGGAGAATATCTCGACAAGTATTTCATAGGCAGTTCTAAGGGCACAGTTTGCTGTCTGAAATGAAAGGCGGCCATAATTACCATGTAATATCCAGGTGACAGGATGTCGGTCACCGAGAGTTTGGAGAATATCTCGACATGTATTTCATAGGGAGTTCTTCTAAGGAGAACCGTCTTCTCTCTGAAATGAAAGGAAGCCATAATTACGGTGGAATATCCAGGTGACAGGATGTCGGTCACCGAGAGATTGGAAAATATCTCGACAAGTACTTCATAGGCAGTTCTTCTAAGGAGCGCACTCTTCTCTCTGAAATGAATGGAAGCCATAATTATGGTGTAATTTCCAGGTGACAGGGTGTCGGTCACCGAGAGATTGGAGAATATCTCGACAAGTATTTCATAGGTAGCTCTTCTAAGGAGCACACTCTTCTGTATGAAATGAAAGGAAGCCATAATTACGGTGTAATATCCATGTGACAGGATGTCGGTCCCCGAGAGATTGGAGAATATCTCGACCAGCATTTCATAGGCAGCTCTTCTCAGGAGCACACTCTTTTGCCTGAAATGAAAGGAAGCCATTTTTACGGTGTAATATCCAGGTGACAGAATGTCGGACACTGAGAGATTGGAGAATATCTCGACAAGTATTTCAGAGGCAGCTCTTCAAAGGAGCTCAGTCATCTGACTGAAATGAAAGGAAGCCATAATTACGGTGTAACGAGTAGGTGACAGGATGTCGGTCACTGAGAGATTGGAGAATATCTCAACAAGTATTTCTTAGGCAGTTCTTCTAAGAAGAACAGTCTTCATTCAGAAATGAAAGGAAGCTAATATTTCGGTGTAATATCCAGGTGACAGGATGTCGGTCACCGAGAGAATGGAGAATATCTCGACAAGTAATTCATAGGCAGTTCTTCTAAGGAGCACAGTCTTCTGCCTGAACGAAAGGAAGACATAATTACGGTGTAATATCCAGGTGACAGGACGTCTGTCACCAAGAGATTGGAGAATATCTCGACAAGTATTTCATAGGCAGCTCTTCTAAGGAGCACAGTTTTCTGTCTGAAATGAAAGGAAGCCATAATTACGGTGTAATATCCAGGTGACAGGATGTCGGTCACCGAGAGATTGGAGAATATCTCGACTAGTATTCCATAGGCAGCCCTTCTAAGGAGCACAGTTTTCTGTCTGAAATGAAAGGAAGCCATAATTACGGTGTAATATCCAGGTGACAGGATGTCGGTCACCGAGAGATTGGAGAATATCTCGACAAGTATTTCATAAGCAGTTCTTCTAAGGCGCACAGTCTTCTGTCTGAAATGAAAGGAAGCTATAATTACGTGGTAATATCCAGGTGACCGAATGTCTGTCACCGAGAGATTGGAGAATATCTCGACAAATATCTCATAGGCAATTCTTCTAATTAACACCGTCTTCTGTCTGAAATGATAGGAAGCCATAATTTCGGTGTACCATCCAGGCGACAGGATGTCAGTCACTGAGAGATTGGAGAATATCTCGACAAGCATTTCATGGGCAGCTCTTCTAAGGAGCACAGTCTTCTGCTTGAAATGAAAGGAAGCCATATTTACCGTGTAATATCCAGGTGACAGGATGTCGGTCACCGATAGACTGGAGAATATCTCAACGGGTATTTCAGGGGCAGTGCTTCTTAGGAGCACCGTCTTCTCTCTGAAATGAAAGGAAGCCATAATTACGGTGTAATATCCAGGTGACAGGATGTCCGTCACCAAGAGATTAGGGAATATCTCGACAAGTATTTCATAGGCTGCTCTTCCAAGGAGAACAGTCTTCTGTCTGAAATGAAAGGAAGCCATAATTAAGGTGTAATATCCAGGCGACAGGATGTCGGTCACCGAGTTGATTGGAGAATATCTCGACCAGTATCTCATAGGCTGCTCTTTCAAGGAGAACAGTCTTCTGTCTGAACGAAACGAAGACATAATTACAGTGTAATATCCAGGTGACAGGACGTCTGTCACCGAGAGATTGGAGAATATCTCGACAAGTATTTCATAGGCAGCTATTCTAAGGAGCACCGTCTTCTGTTTGAAATGAAAGGAGGCCATAATTACGGTGTACTATCCAGGTGGCATGATGTCGGTCACTGAGAGATTGGAGAATATCTTGACAAGCATTTCATGGGCAGCTCTTCTAAGGAGCACAGTCTTCTGCCTGAAATGGAAGGAAGCCATAATTACGGTGTAATATTCAGGTGACAGATGTCGGTCACCGAGAGATTGGGGATTATCTCGACTAGTAATTCATAGGCAGTTCTTCTAAGGGACCATTTCTTCTTTCTGAAATTAAAGGAAGCCATAATTACGGTGTAATATCCAGGTGACAGGATGCCGGTCACCGAGAGGTTGGAGAATATCTTGACAAGTAATTCATAGGCATTTCTTCTAAGGAGTAGAGTCTTCTGTCTGAAATGAAAATAACCCATAATTACGGTGTAATATCCAGGTGACAGGATTTCGGTCACCGAGAGATTGGAGAATATCTCGAAATGTATTTCATAGGCAGCTCTTCTATGGAGCACAGTCTTCTGCCTGAATTGAAAGGAAGCCATAATTACGGTGTATTATACAGGTGACAGTTTGTCGGTCACCTAGAGATTGGAGAATATCTCAACGAGTATTTCATAGGCAGTGCTTCTAAGGAGCACCGTCTTCAGTCTGAAATGAAAGGAAGCCTTAATTACGGTGTACTATCCAGGTGGCATGATGTCGGTCACTGAGAGTTTGGAGAATATCACGACAAGCATTTCATGGGCAGCACTTCTAAGGAGCACAATCTTCTGCCTGAAATGAAAGGAAGCCATAATTACGGTGTAATATCCAGGAGACAGAATGTCGGTCATTGAGAGTTTGGAGAATATCTCGACAAGCATTTCATGGGCAGCACTTCTAAGGAGCACAATCTTCTGCCTGAAATGAAAGGAACCCATAATTACGGTGTAATATCCAGGTGAGAGGATGTCGGTCACCGAGAGATTGAAAATATCTCGACAAGTATTTCATAGGCAGTTCTTCTGAGGTGCGCACACTTCTGTCTGAAATGAATGGAAGCCATAATTACGGTGTAATTTCCAGGTGACAGGATGTCGGTCATCGAGAGATTGGAGAATATCTCGACATGTATTTCATAGACAGTAATTCTAAGGCGCACAGTCTTCTGTCTGAAATGAAAGGAAGCTATAATTACGGTGTAATATCCAGGTGACCGGATGTCTGTCACCCAGAGATTGGAGAATATCTCGACAAATATCTGATAGGCAATTCTTCTAAGTGGCACCGTCGTCTGTCTGAAATGATAGGAAGCCATAATTTCGGTGTACCATCCAGGTGACAGGATGTCAGTCACTGAGAGATTGGAGAATATCTCGACAAGCATTTCATGGGCAGCTCTTCTAAGGAGCACAGTCTTTTGCCTGAAATGAAAGGAAACCATTTTTACGGTGTAATATCCAGGTGACAGAATGTCGGTCACTGAGAGATTGGAGAATATCTCGACAAGTATGTCAGAGGCTGCTCTTCTACGGAGCACAGTCTTCTGTATGAAATGAAAGGAAGCCATAATTACGGTGTAATATTCATGTGACAGGATGTCGGTCCCCGAGAGATTGGAGAATATCTCGACCAGCATTTCATAGGCAGCTCTTCTAAGGAGCACAGACTTTTGCCTGAAATGAAAGGAAACCATTTTTACGGCGTAATATCCAGGTGACAGAATGTCGGTCAGTGAGAGATTGGAGAATATCTCGACAAGTATTTCATAGGCAGCTATTCTAAGGAGAACTGTCTTCTGTCTGAAATGAAAGGAAGACATACTTACGGTGTACTATCCAGGTGGCATGATGTCGGTCACTGAGACATTGGAGAATATCTCGACAAGCATTTCATGGGCAGCTCTTCTAAGGTGCACAGTCTTCTGCCTGAAATGAAAGGAAGCCATATTTACGGTGTAATATTCAGGTGACAGGATGTCGGTCACCGAGAGATTGGGAATTATCTCGACTAGTAATTCATAGGCAGTTCTTCTAAGGGACAATTTCTTCTTTCTGAAATTAAAGGAAGCCATAATTACGGTGTAATATCCAGGTGACAGGATGCCGGTCACCGAGAGATTGGAGAATATCTCGACAAGCATTTCATAGGCAGCTCTTCTATGGAGCACAGTCTTCTGCCTGAATTGAAAGTAAGCCACAATTACGGTGTATTATACAGGTGACAGGTTGTCGGTCACCGAGAGATTGGAGAATATCTCAACGAGTATTAAAGAGGCAGTGCTTCTAAGGAGCACAATCTTTTATCTGAAATGAAAGGAAGCCATAATAACGGTGTACTATCCAGGTGGCATGATGTCGGTCACTGAGAGATTGGAGAATAACTCGACAAGCATTTCATGGGCAGCTCTTCTAAGGAGCACAGTCTTCTGCCTGAGATGAAAGGAAGCCATAATTACGGTGTAATATCCAGGAGATAGGATGTCGGTCACTGGGAGATTGGAGAATATCTAGACAAGTATTTCATAGGCAGCTCTTCTAAGGGGAACAGTCTTCTGACTGAAATGAAGGGAAGCCATAATTACGGTGTAATAAGTAGCTGACAGGATGTCGGTCACTGAGAGATTGGAGAATATCTCAACAAGTATTTCATAGGCAGTTCTTCTCAGAAGCACAGTCTTCCCTCAGAAATGAAAGGAAGCCAAAATTTCGGTGTAATATCCAGGTGACAGGATGTCGGTCACCGAGAGATTGGAGAATATCTCGACAAGTAATTCATAGGCAGTTCTTCTAAGGAGCACAGTATTCTGTCTGAACGAAAGGAAGACATAATTACGGTGTAATATCCAGGTGACAGGACGTCTGTCACCGAGTGATTCGAGAATATCTCGACAAGTATTTCATAGGCAGCTCTTCTAAGGAGCACAGTCTTCTGTGTGAAATGAAAGGAAGCCATAATTACGGTGTAATATCCAGGAGACAGGATGTCGGTCTCTGGACGATTGGAGAATATCTAGACAAGTATTTCATAGGCAGCTCTTCTAAAGGGAAGAGTCTTCCGAGTGAAATGAAAGGAAGCTATAATTATGGTGTAATATCCAGAAGACAGGATGTCGGTCAACGAGAGGATTGGAGAATATCACTACAAGTACTTCATAGGCCGCTCTTCCAAGGAAAACAGTCTTCTGTCTGAAATGAAAGGAAACCATAATTACGGTGTAAAATCCAGGTGACAGGATGTCGGTCACCGAGAGATTGGAGAATATCTCGACAAGTATTTCATAGGCAGTTCTAAGGGCACAGTTTGCTGTCTGAAATGAAAGGCGGCCATAATTACCATGTAATATCCAGGCGACAGGATGTCGGTCACCGAGAGTTTGGAGAATATCTCGACATGTATTTCATAGGGAGTTCTTCTAAGGAGAACCGTCTTCTCTCTGAAAAGAAAGGAAGCCATAATTACGGTGTAATATACAGGTGACAGGATGTCTGTCACCGAGAGATTGGAGAATATCTCGACAAATATCTCATAGGCAATTCTTCTAAGTAGCACCGTCTTCTGTCTGAAATGATAGGAAGCCATTATTTCGGTGTACCATCCAGGTGACCGGATGTCAGTCACTGAGAGATTGGAGAATATCTCGACGAGTATTTCATAGACAGCTCTTCTAAGGAGCACAGTCTTCTGCTTGAAATGAAAGGAAGCGATAATTACGGTGTAATATCCAGGTTACAGGATGTCGGTCACCGAGAGATTTGAGAATATCTCGAGAAGCATTTCATAGGCAGCTCTTCTGAGGAGCACAGTCTTCTCTCTGAAATGAAAGGAAGCCATAATTACGGTGGAATATCCAGGTGACAGGATGTCGGTCACCGAGAGATTGGAAAATATCTCGACAAGTACTTCATAGGCAGTTCTTCTAAGGAGCGCACTCTTCTTTCTGAAATGAATGGAAGCCATAATTATGGTGTAATTTCCAGGTGACAGGGTGTCGGTCACCGAGAGATTGGAGAATATCTCGACAAGTATTTCATAGGTAGCTCTTCTAAGGAGCACACTCTTCTGTATGAAATGAAAGGAAGCCATAATTACGGTGTAATATCCATGTGACAGGATGTCGGTCCCCGAGAGATTGGAGAATATCTCGACCAGCATTTCATAGGTAGCTCTTCTAAGGAGCACACTCTTTTGCCTGAAATGAAAGGAAGCCATTTTTACGGTGTAATATCCAGGTGACAGAATGTCGGACACTGAGAGATTGGAGAATATCTCGACAAGTATTTCAGAGGCAGCTCTTCAAAGGAGCTCAGTCATCTGACTGAAATGAAAGGAAGCCATAATTACGGTGTAACGAGTAGGTGACAGGATGTCGGTCACTGAGAGATTGGAGAATATCTCAACAAGCATTTCTTAGGCAGTTCTTCTAAGAAGAACAGTCTTCATTCAGAAATGAAAGGAAGCTAAAATTTCGGTGTAATATCCAGGTGACAGGATGTCGGTCACCGAGAGAATGGAGAATATCTCGACAAGTAATTCATAGGCAATTCTTCTAAGGAGCACAGTCTTCTGCCTGAACGAAAGGAAGACATAATTACGGTGTAATATCCAGGTGACAGGACGTCTGTCACCAGGAGATTGGAGAATATCTCGACAAGTATTTCATAGGCAGCTCTTCTAAGGAGCACAGTTTTCTGTCTGAAATGAAAGTAAGCCATAATTACGGTGTAATATCCAGGTGACAGGATGTCGGTCACCGAGAGATTGGAGAATATCTCGACTAGTATTCCATAGGCAGCTCTTCTAAGGAGCACAGTTTTCTGCCTGAAATGAAAGGAATTCATAATTACGGTGTAATATCCATGTGACAGGATGTCAGTCACTGAGAGATTGGAGAATGTCTCGACAAGTATTTCATTGGCAGCTCTTCTATGGAGCACAGTCTTCTGTGTGAAATGAAAGGAATCCATAATTACGGTGTAATATCCAGGTGACAGGATGTCGGTCACTGAGGGATTGGAGAATATCTCGACCAGTATATCATAGGCAGCTCTTCTAAGGAGCAGAGTTTTCTGCCTGAAATGAAGGGAAGCCATAATTACGGTGTAATATCCAGGTGACAGGATGTCGGTCATCGAGAGATTGGAGAATATCACGACAAGTACTTCATAGGCAGCTCTTCCAAGGAAACCAGTCTTCTGTCTGAAATGAATGGAAACCATAATTACGGTGTAAAATCCAGGTGACAGGATGTCGGTCACCGAGAGATTGAAGAATATCTCGACAAGTATTTCATAAGCAGTTCTTCTAAGGCGCACAGTCTTCTGACTGAAATGAAAGGAAGCTATAATTACGTGGTAATATCCAGGTGACCGGATGTCTGTCACCGAGAGATTGGAGAATATCTCGGCAAATATCTCATAGGCAATTCTTCTAAGTAACACCGTCTTCTGTCTGAAATGATAAGAAGCCATAATTTCGGTGTACCATCCAGGCGACAGGATGTCAGTCACTGAGAGATTGGAGAATATCTCGACAAGCATTTCATGGGCAGCTCTTCTAAGGAGCACAGTCTTCTGCTTGAAATGAAAGGAAGCCATATTTACCGTGTAATATCCAGGTGACAGGATGTCGGTCACCGATAGACTGGAGAATATCTCAACGGGTATTTCAGGGGCAGTGCTTCTTAGGAGCACCGTCTTCTCTCTGAAATGAAAGGAAGCCATAATTACGGTGTAATATCCAGGTGACAGGATGTCCGTCACCAAGAGATTAGGGAATATCTCGACAAGTATTTCATAGGCTGCTCTTCCAAGGAGAACAGTCTTCTGTCTGAAATGAAAGGAAGCCATAATTAAGGTGTAATATCCAGGCGACAGGATGTCGGTCACCGAGTTGATTGGAGAATATCTCGACCAGTATCTCATAGGCTGCTCTTTCAAGGAGAACAGTCTTCTGTCTGAACGAAACGAAGACATAATTACAGTGTAATATCCAGGTGACAGGACGTCTGTCACCGAGAGATTGGAGAATATCTCGACAAGTATTTCATAGGCAGCTATTCTAAGGAGCACCGTCTTCTGTTTGAAATGAAAGGAGGCCATAATTACGGTGTACTATCCAGGTGGCATGATGTCGGTCACTGAGAGATTGGAGAATATCTTGACAAGCATTTCATGGGCAGCTCTTCTAAGGAGCACAGTCTTCTGCCTGAAATGGAAGGAAGCCATAATTACGGTGTAATATTCAGGTGACAGATGTCGGTCACCGAGAGATTGGGGATTATCTCGACTAGTAATTCATAGGCAGTTCTTCTAAGGGACCATTTCTTCTTTCTGAAATTAAAGGAAGCCATAATTACGGTGTAATATCCAGGTGACAGGATGCCGGTCACCGAGAGGTTGGAGAATATCTTGACAAGTAATTCATAGGCATTTCTTCTAAGGAGTAGAGTCTTCTGTCTGAAATGAAAATAACCCATAATTACGGTGTAATATCCAGGTGACAGGATTTCGGTCACCGAGAGATTGGAGAATATCTCGAAATGTATTTCATAGGCAGCTCTTCTATGGAGCACAGTCTTCTGCCTGAATTGAATGGAAGCCATAATTACGGTGTATTATACAGGTGACAGTTTGTCGGTCACCTAGAGATTGGAGAATATCTCAACGAGTATTTCATAGGCAGTGCTTCTAAGGAGCACCGTCTTCAGTCTGAAATGAAAGGAAGCCTTAATTACGGTGTACTATCCAGGTGGCATGATGTCGGTCACTGAGAGTTTGGAGAATATCACGACAAGCATTTCATGGGCAGCACTTCTAAGGAGCACAATCTTCTGCCTGAAATGAAAGGAAGCCATAATTACGGTGTAATATCCAGGAGACAGAATGTCGGTCATTGAGAGTTTGGAGAATATCTCGACAAGCATTTCATGGGCAGCACTTCTAAGGAGCACAATCTTCTGCCTGAAATGAAAGGAACCCATAATTACGGTGTAATATCCAGGTGAGAGGATGTCGGTCACCGAGAGATTGAAAATATCTCGACAAGTATTTCATAGGCAGTTCTTCTGAGGTGCGCACACTTCTGTCTGAAATGAATGGAAGCCATAATTACGGTGTAATTTCCAGGTGACAGGATGTCGGTCATCGAGAGATTGGAGAATATCTCGACATGTATTTCATAGACAGTAATTCTAAGGCGCACAGTCTTCTGTCTGAAATGAAAGGAAGCTATAATTACGGTGTAATATCCAGGTGACCGGATGTCTGTCACCCAGAGATTGGAGAATATCTCGACAAATATCTGATAGGCAATTCTTCTAAGTGGCACCGTCGTCTGTCTGAAATGATAGGAAGCCATAATTTCGGTGTACCATCCAGGTGACAGGATGTCAGTCACTGAGAGATTGGAGAATATCTCGACAAGCATTTCATGGGCAGCTCTTCTAAGGAGCACAGTCTTTTGCCTGAAATGAAAGGAAACCATTTTTACGGTGTAATATCCAGGTGACAGAATGTCGGTCACTGAGAGATTGGAGAATATCTCGACAAGTATGTCAGAGGCTGCTCTTCTAAGGAGCACAGTCTTCTGTATGAAATGAAAGGAAGCCATAATTACGGTGTAATATTCATGTGACAGGATGTCGGTCCCCGAGAGATTGGAGAATATCTCGACCAGCATTTCATAGGCAGCTCTTCTAAGGAGCACAGACTTTTGCCTGAAATGAAAGGAAACCATTTTTACGGCGTAATATCCAGGTGACAGAATGTCGGTCAGTGAGAGATTGGAGAATATCTCGACAAGTATTTCATAGGCAGCTATTCTAAGGAGAACTGTCTTCTGTCTGAAATGAAAGGAAGACATACTTACGGTGTACTATCCAGGTGGCATGATGTCGGTCACTGAGACATTGGAGAATATCTCGACAAGCATTTCATGGGCAGCTCTTCTAAGGTGCACAGTCTTCTGCCTGAAATGAAAGGAAGCCATATTTACGGTGTAATATTCAGGTGACAGGATGTCGGTCACCGAGAGATTGGGAATTATCTCGACTAGTAATTCATAGGCAGTTCTTCTAAGGGACAATTTCTTCTTTCTGAAATTAAAGGAAGCCATAATTACGGTGTAATATCCAGGTGACAGGATGCCGGTCACCGAGAGATTGGAGAATATCTCGACAAGCATTTCATAGGCAGCTCTTCTATGGAGCACAGTCTTCTGCCTGAATTGAAAGTAAGCCACAATTACGGTGTATTATACAGGTGACAGGTTGTCGGTCACCGAGAGATTGGAGAATATCTCAACGAGTATTAAAGAGGCAGTGCTTCTAAGGAGCACAATCTTTTATCTGAAATGAAAGGAAGCCATAATAACGGTGTACTATCCAGGTGGCATGATGTCGGTCACTGAGAGATTGGAGAATAACTCGACAAGCATTTCATGGGCAGCTCTTCTAAGGAGCACAGTCTTCTGCCTGAGATGAAAGGAAGCCATAATTACGGTGTAATATCCAGGAGATAGGATGTCGGTCACTGGGAGATTGGAGAATATCTAGACAAGTATTTCATAGGCAGCTCTTCTAAGGGGAACAGTCTTCTGACTGAAATGAAGGGAAGCCATAATTACGGTGTAATAAGTAGCTGACAGGATGTCGGTCACTGAGAGATTGGAGAATATCTCAACAAGTATTTCATAGGCAGTTCTTCTCAGAAGCACAGTCTTCCCTCAGAAATGAAAGGAAGCCAAAATTTCGGTGTAATATCCAGGTGACAGGATGTCGGTCACCGAGAGATTGGAGAATATCTCGACAAGTAATTCATAGGCAGTTCTTCTAAGGAGCACAGTATTCTGTCTGAACGAAAGGAAGACATAATTACGGTGTAATATCCAGGTGACAGGACGTCTGTCACCGAGTGATTCGAGAATATCTCGACAAGTATTTCATAGGCAGCTCTTCTAAGGAGCACAGTCTTCTGTGTGAAATGAAAGGAAGCCATAATTACGGTGTAATATCCAGGAGACAGGATGTCGGTCTCTGGACGATTGGAGAATATCTAGACAAGTATTTCATAGGCAGCTCTTCTAAAGGGAAGAGTCTTCCGAGTGAAATGAAAGGAAGCTATAATTATGGTGTAATATCCAGAAGACAGGATGTCGGTCAACGAGAGGATTGGAGAATATCACTACAAGTACTTCATAGGCCGCTCTTCCAAGGAAAACAGTCTTCTGTCTGAAATGAAAGGAAACCATAATTACGGTGTAAAATCCAGGTGACAGGATGTCGGTCACCGAGAGATTGGAGAATATCTCGACAAGTATTTCATAGGCAGTTCTAAGGGCACAGTTTGCTGTCTGAAATGAAAGGCGGCCATAATTACCATGTAATATCCAGGCGACAGGATGTCGGTCACCGAGAGTTTGGAGAATATCTCGACATGTATTTCATAGGGAGTTCTTCTAAGGAGAACCGTCTTCTCTCTGAAAAGAAAGGAAGCCATAATTACGGTGTAATATACAGGTGACAGGATGTCTGTCACCGAGAGATTGGAGAATATCTCGACAAATATCTCATAGGCAATTCTTCTAAGTAGCACCGTCTTCTGTCTGAAATGATAGGAAGCCATTATTTCGGTGTACCATCCAGGTGACCGGATGTCAGTCACTGAGAGATTGGAGAATATCTCGACGAGTATTTCATAGACAGCTCTTCTAAGGAGCACAGTCTTCTGCTTGAAATGAAAGGAAGCGATAATTACGGTGTAATATCCAGGTTACAGGATGTCGGTCACCGAGAGATTTGAGAATATCTCGAGAAGCATTTCATAGGCAGCTCTTCTGAGGAGCACAGTCTTCTCTCTGAAATGAAAGGAAGCCATAATTACGGTGGAATATCCAGGTGACAGGATGTCGGTCACCGAGAGATTGGAAAATATCTCGACAAGTACTTCATAGGCAGTTCTTCTAAGGAGCGCACTCTTCTTTCTGAAATGAATGGAAGCCATAATTATGGTGTAATTTCCAGGTGACAGGGTGTCGGTCACCGAGAGATTGGAGAATATCTCGACAAGTATTTCATAGGTAGCTCTTCTAAGGAGCACACTCTTCTGTATGAAATGAAAGGAAGCCATAATTACGGTGTAATATCCATGTGACAGGATGTCGGTCCCCGAGAGATTGGAGAATATCTCGACCAGCATTTCATAGGTAGCTCTTCTAAGGAGCACACTCTTTTGCCTGAAATGAAAGGAAGCCATTTTTACGGTGTAATATCCAGGTGACAGAATGTCGGACACTGAGAGATTGGAGAATATCTCGACAAGTATTTCAGAGGCAGCTCTTCAAAGGAGCTCAGTCATCTGACTGAAATGAAAGGAAGCCATAATTACGGTGTAACGAGTAGGTGACAGGATGTCGGTCACTGAGAGATTGGAGAATATCTCAACAAGCATTTCTTAGGCAGTTCTTCTAAGAAGAACAGTCTTCATTCAGAAATGAAAGGAAGCTAAAATTTCGGTGTAATATCCAGGTGACAGGATGTCGGTCACCGAGAGAATGGAGAATATCTCGACAAGTAATTCATAGGCAATTCTTCTAAGGAGCACAGTCTTCTGCCTGAACGAAAGGAAGACATAATTACGGTGTAATATCCAGGTGACAGGACGTCTGTCACCAGGAGATTGGAGAATATCTCGACAAGTATTTCATAGGCAGCTCTTCTAAGGAGCACAGTTTTCTGTCTGAAATGAAAGGAAGCCATAATTACGGTGTAATATCCAGGTGACAGGATGTCGGTCACCGAGAGATTGGAGAATATCTCGACTAGTATTCCATAGGCAGCTCTTCTAAGGAGCACAGTTTTCTGCCTGAAATGAAAGGAATTCATAATTACGGTGTAATATCCATGTGACAGGATGTCAGTCACTGAGAGATTGGAGAATGTCTCGACAAGTATTTCATTGGCAGCTCTTCTATGGAGCACAGTCTTCTGTGTGAAATGAAAGGAATCCATAATTACGGTGTAATATCCAGGTGACAGGATGTCGGTCACTGAGGGATTGGAGAATATCTCGACCAGTATATCATAGGCAGCTCTTCTAAGGAGCAGAGTTTTCTGCCTGAAATGAAGGGAAGCCATAATTACGGTGTAATATCCAGGTGACAGGATGTCGGTCATCGAGAGATTGGAGAATATCACGACAAGTACTTCATAGGCAGCTCTTCCAAGGAAACCAGTCTTCTGTCTGAAATGAATGGAAACCATAATTACGGTGTAAAATCCAGGTGACAGGATGTCGGTCACCGAGAGATTGAAGAATATCTCGACAAGTATTTCATAAGCAGTTCTTCTAAGGCGCACAGTCTTCTGACTGAAATGAAAGGAAGCTATAATTACGTGGTAATATCCAGGTGACCGGATGTCTGTCACCGAGAGATTGGAGAATATCTCGGCAAATATCTCATAGGCAATTCTTCTAAGTAACACCGTCTTCTGTCTGAAATGATAAGAAGCCATAATTTCGGTGTACCATCCAGGCGACAGGATGTCAGTCACTGAGAGATTGGAGAATATCTCGACAAGCATTTCATGGGCAGCTCTTCTAAGGAGCACAGTCTTCTGCTTGAAATGAAAGGAAGCCATATTTACGGTGTAATATCCAGGTGACAGGATGTCGGTCACCGATAGACTGGAGAATATCTCAACGAGTATTTCAGGGGCAGTGTTTCTAAGGAGCACCGTCTTCTCTCTGAAATGAAAGGAAGCCATAATTACGGTGTAATATCCAGGTGACAGGATGTCCGTCACCAAGAGATTAGGGAATATCTCGACAAGTATTTCATAGGCTAATCTTCCAAGGAGAACAGTCTTCTGTCTGAAATGAAAGGAAGCCATAATTACGGTGTAATATCCAGGCGACAGGATGTCGGTCACCGAGTTGATTGGAGAATATCTCGACCAGTATCTCATAGGCTGCTCTTTCAAGGAGAACAGTCTTCTGTCTGAACGAAACGAAGACATAATTACAGTGTAATATCCAGGTGACAGGACGTCTGTCACCGAGAGATTGGAGAATATCTCGACAAGTATTTCATAGGCAGCTATTCTAAGGAGCACCGTCTTCTGTCTGAAATGAAAGGAGGCCATAATTACGGTTACTATCCAGGTGGCATGATGTCGGTCACTGAGAGATTGGAGAATATCTTGACAGGCATTTCATGGGCAGCTCTTCTAAGGAGCAGAGTCTTCTGCCTGAAATGGAAGGAAGCCATAATTACGGTGTAATATTCAGGTGACAGATGTCGGTCACCGAGAGATTGGGGATTATCTCGACTAGTAATTCATAGGCAGTTCTTCTAAGGGACCATTTCTTCTTTCTGAAATTAAAGGAAGCCATAATTACGGTGTAATATCCAGGTGACAGGATGCCGGTCACCGGGAGATTGGAGAATATCTTGACAAGTAATTCATAGGCATTTCTTCTAAGGAGTAGAGTCTTCTGTCTGAAATGAAAATAACCCATAATTACGGTGTAATATCCAGGTGACAGGATTTCGGTCACCGAGAGATTGGAGAATATCTCGAAATGTATTTCATAAGCAGCTCTTCTAAGGAGCACAGTCTTCTGTCCGGAATGTAAGGAAGCCATAATTATGGTGTAATATCCAGGAGACAGGATGTCGGTCCCCGAGATATTGGAGAATATCTCGACAAGCATTTCATAGGCAGCTCTTCTAAGGAGCACAGTCTTCTGCCTGAATTGAAAGGAAGCTATAATTACGGTGTATTATACAGGTGACAGTTTGTCGGTCACCTAGAGATTGGAGAATATCTCAACGAGTATTTCATAGGCAGTGCTTCTAAGGAGCACCGTCTTCTGTCTGAAATGAAAGGAAGCCATAACTACGGTGTACTATCCAGGTGGCATGATGTCGGTCACTGAGAGTTTGGAGAATATCACGACAAGCATTTCATGGGCAGCACTTCTAAGGAGCACATTATTCTGCCTGAAATGAAAGGAAGCCATAATTACGGTGTAATATCCAGGAGACAGAATGTCGGTCATTGAGAGTTTGGAGAATATCTCGACAAGCACTTCATGGGCAGCACTTCTAGGGAGCACAATCTTCTGCCTGAAATGAAAGGAACCCATAATTACGGTGTAATATCCAGGTGAGAGGATGTCGGTCACCGAGAGATTGAAAATATCTCGACAAGTATTTCATAGGCAGTTCTTCTAAGGAGCGCACACTTCTGTCTGAAATGAATGGAAGCCATAATTACGGTGTAATTTCCAGGTGACAGGATGTCGGTCATCGAGAGATTGGAGAATATCTCGACAAGTATTTCATAGACGGTAATTCTAAGGCGCACAGTCTTCTGTCTGAAATGAAAGGAAGCTATAATTACGGTGTAATATCCAGGTGATCGGATGTCTGTCACCCAGAGATTGGAGAATATCTCGACAAATATCTGATAGGCAATTCTTCTAAGTGGCACCGTCGTCTGTCTGAAATGATAGGAAGCCATAATTTCGGTGTACCATCCAGGTGACAGGATGTCAGTCACTGAGAGATTGGAGAATATCTCGACAAGCATTTTATGGGCAGCTCTTCTAAGGAGCACAGTCTTTTGCCTGAAATGAAAGGAAACCATTTTTACGGTGTAATATCCAGGTGACAGAATGTCGGTCACTGAGAGATTGGAGAATATCTCGACAAGTATGTCAGAGGCTGCTCTTCTAAGGAGCACAGTCTTCTGTATGAAATGAAAGGAAGCCATAATTACGGTGTAATATTCATGTGACAGGATGTCGGTCCCCGAGAGATTGGAGAATATTTCGACCAGCATTTCATAGGCAGCTCTTCTAAGGAGCACAGTCTTTTGCCTGAAATGAAAGGAAACCATTTTTACGGTGTAATATCCAGGTGACAGAATGTCGGTCACTGAGAGATTGGAGAATATCTCGACAAGTATGTCAGAGGCTGCTCTTCTAAGGAGCACCGTCTTCTGCATGAAATGAAAGGAAGCCATAATTACGGTGTAAAATCCAGGTGGCAGGATGTCGGTCACCGAGAGATTGGAGAATATCTCGACAAGTATTTCACAGGCAGTTCTTCTAAGGAGCACAATCTTCTGTCTGAAATGAGAGGCGGCCATAATTACGGTGTAATATCCAGGTGGCAGGATGTCGGTCACCGAGAGTTTGGAGAATACCTCGGCAGTTCTTCTAAGGAGCACACTCTTCTGTCTGAAATGAAAGGAAGCCATAATTACGGTGTAATATCCAGGTAACAGGATGTCGGTCATCAAGAGATTGGAGAATATCACGACAAGTACTTCATAGGCAGCTCTTCCAAGGAAGACAGTCTTCTGGCTGAAATGAAAGGAAACCATAATTACGGTGTAAAATCCAGGTGACAGGATGTCTGTCACCGAGAGATTGGAGAATATCTCGACAAATATCTCATAGGCAATTCTTCTAAGTAGCACCGTCTTCTGTCTGAAATGATAGGAAGCCATAATTTCGGTGTACCATCCAGGTGACAGGATGTCAGTCACTGAGAGATTGGAGAATATCTCGACATGTATTTCATAGGCAGTTCTTCTAAGGAGCACCGTCTTTTGCCTGAAATGAAAGGAAGCCATTTTTACGGTGTAATATCCAGGTGACAGGATGTCGGTCCCCGATAGATTGGAGAATATCTCAACGAGTATTTCAGGGGCAGTGCTTCTATGAAGCACAGTCTTTTGTCTGAAATGAAAGGAACCCATAATTACGGGGTAATATCCAGGTGACAGGATGTCGGTCACCGAGTTGATTGGAGAATATTTCGACCAGTATTTCATAGGCTGCTCTTTCAAGGAGGACACTCTTCTGTCTGAACGAAACGAAGACATAATTACAGTGTAATATAAAGGTGACAGGAAGTCTGTCACCGAGAGATTGGAGAATATCTCGACAAGTATTTCATAGGCAGCTATTCTAAGGAGAACCGTCTTCTGTCTGAAATGAAAGGAAGACATACTTACGGTGTACTATCCAGGTGGCATGATGTCGGTCACTGAGAGATTGGAGAATATCACGACAAGCATTTCATGGGCAGCTCTTCTAAGGTGCACAGTCTTCTGCCTGAAATGAAAGGAAGCCATATTTACGGTGTAATATTCAGGTAACAGGATGTCGGTCACCGAGAGATTGGGAATTATCTCGACTAGTAATTCATAGGCAGTTCTTCTAAGGGACAATTTCTTCTTTCTGAAATTAAAGGAAGCCATAATTACGGTGTAATATCCAGGTGACAGGATGCCGGTCACCGAGAGATTGGAGAATATCTCGACAAGCATTTCATAGGCAGCTCTTCTATGGAGCACAGTCTTCTGCCTGAATTGAAAGGAAGCCACAATTACGGTGTATTATACAGGTGACAGGTTGTCGGTCACCGAGAGATTGGAGAATATCTCAACGAGTATTTCAGAGGCAGTGCTTCTAAGGAGCACAATCTTTTATCTGAAATGAAAGGAAGCCATAATAACGGTGTACTATCCAGGTGGCATGATGTCGGTCACTGAGAGATTGGAGAATATCTCGACAAGCATTTCATGGGCAGCTCTTCTAAGGAGCACAGTCTTCTGCCTGAGATGAAAGGAAGCCATAATTACGGTGTAATATCCAGGAGACAAAATGTTAGTCACTGAGAGATTGGAGAATATCTCGACAAGTATGTCAGAGGCAGCTCTTCTAAGGAGCACAGTCTTCTGACTGAAATGAAAGGAAGCCATAATTACGGTGTAATAAGTAGTTGACAGGATGTCGGTCACTGAGTTTCGACTCCCATAGTGCACTGGCTTTGCTCGTGACGTGGATACACATGTATCAAATACGTCTTGCAATGGCCTTCCCAGTGTGTACTTGACAGTGTCTTGGTGAGGTGTGCTTTAACCAACTGAAGAGCCCAATTGCACACAGGGGCGAAACACTGTCATTTTGTTGAGTTATGCCGGAACATTTAGCACAAATTGTGTTTAAATATATAATGGCTCAACGGACAATACATATTTTTCTTTTGAAAATTATATATTCAATGCCAAGGTAAGGTTATAATTGCTTTGGAGTGGAGTTTCGACTCCCATAGTGCACTGGCTTTGCTCGTGACGTGGATACACATGTATCAAATACGTCTTGCAATGGCCTTCCCAGTGTGTACTTGACAGTGTCTTGGTGAGGTGTGCTTTAACCAACTGAAGAGCCCAATTGCACACCGGGGCGAAACACTGTCATTTTGTTGAGTTATGCCGGAACATTTAGCACAAATTGTGTTTAAATATATAATGGCTCAACGGACAATACATATTTTTCTTTTGAAAATTATATATTCAATGCCAAGGTAAGGTTATAATTGCTTTGGAGTGGAGTTTCGACTCCCATAGTGCACTGGCTTTGCTCGTGACGTGGATACACATGTATCAAATACGTCTTGCAATGGCCTTCCCAGTGTGTACTTGACAGTATCTTGGTGAGGTGTGCTTTAACCAACTGAAGAGCCCAATTGCACACCGGGGCGAAACACTGTCATTTTGTTGAGTTATGCCGGAACATTTAGCACAAATTGTGTTTAAATATATAATGGCTCAACGGACAATACATATTTTTATTTTGAAAATTATATATTCAATGCCAAGGTAAGGTTATAATTGCTTTGGAGTGGAGTTTCGACTCCCATAGTGCACTGGCTTTGCTCGTGACGTGGATACACATGTATCAAATACGTCTTGCAATGGCCTTCCCAGTGTGTACTTGACAGTGTCTTGGTGAGGTGTGCTTTAACCAACTGAAGAGCCCAATTGCACACCGGGGCGAAACACTGTCATTTTGTTGAGTTATGCCGGAACATTTAGCACAAATTGTGTTTAAATATATAATGGCTCAACGGACAATACATATTTTTCTTTTGAAAATTAAGTATTTCATAGTCTGCTCTTCCAAGGAGAACCGTCTTCTGTCTGAAATGAAAGGAAGCCATAATTACGGTGCAATATCCAGGTGACAGGATGTCGGTCACCGAGTTGATTGGAGAATATCTCGACCAGTATTTCATAGGCTGCTCTTTCAAGGAGAACAGTCTTCTGTCTGAACGAAACGAAGACATAATTTCAGTGTAATATCCAGGTTACAGGACGTCAGTCACCGAGAGATTGGAGAATATCTCGACAAGTATTTCATAGGCAGCTATTCTAAGGAGCACTGTCTTCTGTCTGAAATGAAAGGAAGCCATAATTACGGTGTACTATCCAGGTGGCATGATGTCGGTCACTGAGAGATTGGAGAATATCTCGACAAGCATTTCACGGGCAGCTCTTCTAAGGAGCACATTCTTCTGCCTGAAATGAAAGGAAGCCATTATTACGGTGTAATATTCAGGTGACAGGATGTCGGTCACCGAGAGAATGGGGATTATCTCGACTAGTAATTCATAGGCAGTTCTTCTAAGGGACAATTTCTTCTTTCTGAAATTAAAGGAAGCCATAATTACGGTGTAATATCCAGGTTACAGGATGCCGGTCACCGAGAGATTGGGGAATATCTCGACAGGTAATGCATAGGCATTTCTTCTAAGGAGTGGAGTCTTCTGTCTGAAATGAAAATAACCCATAATTACGGTGTAATATCCAGGTGACAGGATTTCGGTCACCGAGAGATTGGAGAATAACTCGAAATATATTTCATAAGCAGCTCTTCTAAGGAGCACAGTCTTCTGTCCGGAATGTAAGGAAGCCATAATTATGGTGTAATATCCAGGTGACAGGATGTCGGTCAACGAGATATTGGAGAATATCTCAACAAGCATTTCATAGGCAGCTCTCCTATGGAGCACAGTCTTCTGCCTGAATTGAAAGGAAGCCATAATTACGGTGTATTATACAGGTGACAGGTTGTCGGTCACCGAGAGATTGCAGAATATCTCAACGAGTATTTCAGAGGCAGTGCTTCAATGGAGCACAGTCTTTTATCTGAAATGAAAGGAACCCACAATTACGGTGAAATATCCAGGTGACAGGATGTCGGTCACCGAGAGATTGGAAAATATCTCGACAAGTATTTCATAGGCAGTTCTTCTAAGGATCGCACTCTTCTGTCTGAAATGAATGGAAGCCATAATTACCGAGTAATTTCCATATGACAGGATGTCGGTCACCGAGAGATTGGAGAATATCTCGACAAGTGTTTCATAGGTAGCTCTTCTAAGGAGCACAGTCTTCTGTATGAAATGAAAGGAAGCCATAATTACGGTGTAATATTCACGTGACAGTATGTCGGTCCCCGAGAGATTGGCGAATATCTCGACCAGCATTTCATAGGCAGCTCTTCTAAGGAGCACAGTCTTTTGCCTGAAATGAAAGGAAGCCATTTTTACGGTGTAATATCCAGGTGACAGAATGTCGGTCACTGAGAGATTGGAGAATATCTCGACAAGTATGTCAGAGGCAGCTTTTCTAAGGAGCACAGTCTTCTGACTGAAATGAAAGGAAACCATAATTACGGTGTAATATCCAGGAGACAGAATGTCGGTCACTGAGAGATTGGAGAATATCTCAACGAGGATTTCAGAGGCAGTGCTTCTATGGAGCACAGTCTTTTATCTGAAATGAAGGGAACCCATAATTACGGTGTAATATCCAGGTGACAGGATGTCGGTCACCGAGAGATTGGAAAATATCTCGACAAGTATTTCATAGGCCGTTCTTCTAAGGAGCGCACTCTTCTGTCTGAAATGAATGGAAGCCATAATTACGGTGTAATGCCCAGGTGACAGGATGTCGGACACCGAGAGATTGGAGAATATCTCGACAAGTATTTCATAGGTAGCTCTTCTAAGGAGCACAGTCTTCTGTATGAAATGAAAGGAAGCCATAATTACGGTGTAATATTCATGTGACAGGATGTCGGTCCCCGAGAGATTGGAGAATATCTCGACCAGCATTTCATAGGCAGCTCTTGTAAGGAGCACAGTCTTTTGCCTGAAATGAAAGGGAGCCATTATTACGGTGTAATATCCAGGTGACAGGATGTCGGTCATCAAGAGATTGGAGAATATCACGACAAGTACTTCATAGGCAGCTCTTCCCAGGAAAACAGTCTTCTGTCTGAAATGAAAGGAAACCATAATTACGGTGTAAAATCCAGGTGACAGGATGTCGGTCACCGAGAGATTGGAGAATATCTCGACAAGTATTTCATAGGCAGTTCTTCTAAGGAGCACAATCTTCTGTCTGAAATGAAAGGCGGCCATAATTACGGTGCAATATCCAGGTGGCAGGATGTCGGTCACCGAGAGTTTGGAGAATATCTCGACAAGTATTTCATAGGCAGTTCTTCTAAAGAGCACACTCTTATGTCTGAAATGAAAGGAAGCCATAATTACGGTGTAATATCCAGGTGACAGGATGTCTGTCACCGAGAGATTGGAGAATATCTCGACAAATATCTCATAGGCAATTCTTCTAAGTAGCACCGTCTTCTGTCTGAAATGATAGGAAGCCATAATTTCGGTGAACCATCCAGGTGACAGGATGTCAGTCACTGAGAGATTGGAGAATATCTCGACAAGAATTTCATATGCAGCTCTTCTAAGGAGCACACTCTTCTGTCTGAAATGAAAGGCGGCCATAATTACGGTGTAATATCCAGGTGACAGGATGTCGGTCACCGAGAGTTTGGAGAAAATCTCGACAAGTATTTCATAGGCAGTTCTTCTAAGGAGCACAGTCTTCTGTCTGAAATGATGGGAAGCGATAATTACGTTGTACTATCCAGGTGACAGGATGTCGGTCATTGAGAGATTGGAGAATATCTCGACAAGTATTTCATAGGCAGCTCTTCTAAGGAGCACATTTTTCTGCATGAAATGAAAGGAAGCCATAATTACGGTGTAATATCCAGGTGACAGGATGTCGGTCATCAAGAGATTGGAGAATATCACGACAAGTACTTCATAGGCAGCTCTTCCAAGAAAAAAAGTCTTCGGTCTGAAATGAAAGGAAACCATAATTACGGTGTAAAATCCAGGTGACAAGATGTCGGTCACCGAGAGATTGGAGAATATCTCGACAAGTATTTCATAGGCAGTTCTTCTAAGGAGCACAGTCTTCTGTCTGAAATGATGGGAAGCGATAATTACGTTGTACTATCCAGGTGACAGGATGTCGGTCACCGAGAGTTTGGAGAATATCTCGACAAGTATTTCATAGGCAGTTCTTCTAAGGAGAACACTCTTTTGCCTGAAATGAAAGGAAGCCATAATTACGGTGTAATTTCCAGGTGACAGGATGTCGGTCACCGAGAGATTGGAGAATATCTCGACAAGTATTTCATAGGTTGCTCTTCTGAGCACAGTCTTCTGTATGAAATTAAAGGAAGCCATAATCACGGTGTAATATTCATGTGACAGGATGTCGGTCCCCGAGAGATTGGAGAATATCTCGACCAGCATTTCATAGGCAGCTCTTCTAAGGAGAACACTCTTTTGCCTGAAATGAAAGGAAACCATAATTACGGTGTAAAATCCAGGTGACAGGATGTCGGTCACCGAGAGATTGGAGAATATCTCGACAAGTATTTCATAGGCAGTTCTTCTAAGGAGCACAATCTTCTGTCTGAAATGAAAGGCGGCCATAATTACGGTGCAATATCCAGGTGGCAGGATGTCGGTCACCGAGAGTTTGGAGAATATCTCGACAAGTATTTCATAGGCAGTTCTTCTAAAGAGCACACTCTTATGTCTGAAATGAAAGGAAGCCATAATTACGGTGTAATATCCAGGTGACAGGATGTCTGTCACCGAGAGATTGGAGAATATCTCGACAAATATCTCATAGGCAATTCTTCTAAGTAGCACCGTCTTCTGTCTGAAATGATAGGAAGCCATAATTTCGGTGAACCATCCAGGTGACAGGATGTCAGTCACTGAGAGATTGGAGAATATCTCGACAAGAATTTCATATGCAGCTCTTCTAAGGAGCACACTCTTCTGTCTGAAATGAAAGGCGGCCATAATTACGGTGTAATATCCAGGTGACAGGATGTCGGTCACCGAGAGTTTGGAGAAAATCTCGACAAGTATTTCATAGGCAGTTCTTCTAAGGAGCACAGTCTTCTGTCTGAAATGATGGGAAGCGATAATTACGTTGTACTATCCAGGTGACAGGATGTCGGTCATTGAGAGATTGGAGAATATCTCGACAAGTATTTCATAGGCAGCTCTTCTAAGGAGCACATTTTTCTGCATGAAATGAAAGGAAGCCATAATTACGGTGTAATATCCAGGTGACAGGATGTCGGTCATCAAGAGATTGGAGAATATCACGACAAGTACTTCATAGGCAGCTCTTCCAAGAAAAAAAGTCTTCGGTCTGAAATGAAAGGAAACCATAATTACGGTGTAAAATCCAGGTGACAAGATGTCGGTCACCGAGAGATTGGAGAATATCTCGACAAGTATTTCATAGGCAGTTCTTCTAAGGAGCACAGTCTTCTGTCTGAAATGATGGGAAGCGATAATTACGTTGTACTATCCAGGTGACAGGATGTCGGTCACCGAGAGTTTGGAGAATATCTCGACAAGTATTTCATAGGCAGTTCTTCTAAGGAGAACACTCTTTTGCCTGAAATGAAAGGAAGCCATAATTACGGTGTAATTTCCAGGTGACAGGATGTCGGTCACCGAGAGATTGGAGAATATCTCGACAAGTATTTCATAGGTTGCTCTTCTGAGCACAGTCTTCTGTATGAAATTAAAGGAAGCCATAATCACGGTGTAATATTCATGTGACAGGATGTCGGTCCCCGAGAGATTGGAGAATATCTCGACCAGCATTTCATAGGCAGCTCTTCTAAGGAGAACACTCTTTTGCCTGAAATGAAAGGGAGCCATTTTTACGGTGTAATATCCAGGTGACAGAATGTCGGTCACTGAGAGATTGGAGAATATCTCGACAAGTATGTCAGAGGCAGCTCTTCTAAGGAGCGCAGTCTTCTGTCTGAAATGAAAGGAAACCATATTTACGGTGTAATATCCAGGTGACAGGATGTCGGTCACCGAGAGATTGGAGAATATCACGACAAGTACTTCATAGGCAGCTCTTCCAAGGAAAACAGTCTTCTGTCTGAAATGAAAGGAAACCATAATTACGGTGTAAAATCCAGGTGACAAGATGTCGGTCACCGAGAGATTGGAGAATATCTCGACAAGTATTTCATAGGCAGTTCTTCTAAGGAGCACAATCTTCTGTCTGAAATGAAAGGCGGCCATAATTACGGTGTAATATCCAGGTGTCAGGATGTCGGTCACCGAGAGTTTGGAGAATATCTCGACAAGTATATCATAGGCAGTTCTTCTAAGGAGCACACTCTTATGTCTGAAATGAAATGAAGCCATAATTGCGGTGTAATATCCAGGTGACAGGATGTCTGTCACCGAGAGATTGGAGAATATCTCGACAAATATCTCATAGGCAATTCTTCTAAGTAGCACCGTCTTCTGTCTGAAATGATAGGAAGCCATAATTTCGGTGTACCATCCAGGTGACATGATGTCAGTCACTGAGAGATTGGAGAATATCTCGACAAGCATTTCATAGGCAGCTCTTCTAAGGAGCACAGTCTTCTGCTTGAAATGAAAGGAAGCCATACTTACGGTGTAATATCCAGGTGACAGGATGTCGGTCACCGAGAGTTTGGAGAATATCTCGACATGTATTTCATAGGCAGTTCTTCTAAAGAACACACCCTTCTGTCTGACATGAATGGAAGCCATAATTACGGTGTAATTTCCAGGTGACAGGATGTCGGTCACTGAGAGATTGGAGAATATCTCGACAAGCATTTCATAGGCAGCTCTTCTAAGGAGCGCAGTCTTCTGTCTGAAATGAAAGGAAGCCATGATTACGGTGTAATAAGCAGGTGACAGGATATCGGTCACCGAGAGATTGGGGAATATCTCGTCAAGTATTCCATAGGCAATTCATCTAAGGAGCACAGTCTTCTGTCTGAAATGAAAGGAAGCCATAATTTCGGTGTAATAAGCAGGTGACAGGATGTCGGTCACCGAGATATTGAAGAATATCTCGACAAGTATTTCATAGGCAGTTCTTCTAAGGAGCACAGCCTTCTGTCGGTAATGAAAGGCGGCCATAATTACGTTGTAATATCCAGGTGACAGGATGTCGGTCACCGAGGGTTTGGAGAATATCTCGACAAGTATTTCATAGGCAGTTCTTCCAAGGAAAACAGTCTTCTGTCTGAAATGAATGGAAACCATAATTACGGTGTAAAATCCAGGTGACAGGATGTCGGTCACTGAGAGATTGAAGAATATCTCGACAAGTATTTCATAGGCAGTTCTTCTAAGGCGCACATTCTTCTGTCTGAAATGAAAGGCGGCCATAATTACGGTGTAATATCCAGGTGACAGGATGTCGGTCACCGAGAGTTTGGAGAATATCTCGACAAGTATTTCATAGGCAGTCCTTCTAAGGCGCACAGTCTTCTGTCTGAAATGAAAGGAAGCTATGATTACGGTGTAATATCCAGGTGACCGGATGTCTGTCACCGAGAGATTGGAGAATATCTCGACAAATATCTCATAGGCAATTCTTCTAAGTAGCACCGTCTTCTGTCTGAAATGTTAGGAAGCCATAATTTCGGTGTACCATCCAGGTGACAGGATGTCAGTCACTGAGAGATTGGAGAATATCTCGACAAGCATTCCATGGGCAGCTCTTCTAAGGAGCACAGTCTTCTGCTTGAAAAGAAAGGAAGCCATAATTACTGTGAAATATCCAGGTGACAGGATGTCGGTCACCGATAGATTGGAGAATATCTCAACGAGTATTTCAGGGGCAGTGCTTCTATGGAGCACAGTCTTTTGTCTGAAATGAAAGGAACCCATAATTACGGTGTAATATCCAGGTGACAGGATGTCGGTCACCGAGAGATTGGAGAATATCTCGACAAGTATTTCATAGGTAGCTCTTCTAAGGAGCACAGTCTTCTGTATGAAATGAAAGGAAGTCATAATTACGGTGTAATGTTCATGTGACAGGATGTCGGCCCCGAGAGATTGGAGAATATCTCGACCAGCATTTCATAGGCAGCTCTTCTAAGGAGCACAGTCTTTTGCCTGAAATGAAAGGAAGCCATTTTTACGGTGTAATATCCAGGTGACAGAATGTCGGTCACTGAGAGATTGGAGAATATCTCGTCAAGTATGTCAGAGGCAGCTCTTCTATGGAGCACAGTCTTCTGACTGAAATGAAAGGAAGCCATAATTACGGTGTAATAAGTAGGTGACAGGATGTCGGTCACTGAGAGATTGGAGAATATATCAACAAGTATTTCATAGGCAGTTCTTTTAAGAAGCACAGTCTTCTTTCAGAAATGCAAGGAAGCCAAAATTTCGGTGTAATATCCAGGTGACAGGATGTCGGTCATCAAGAGATTGGAGAATATCACGACAAGTACATCATAGGCAGCTCTTCCAAGGAAAACAGTCTTCTGTCTGAAATGAAAGGAAACCATAATTACGGTGTAAAATCCAAGTGACAGGATGTCGGTCACCGAGAGATTGGAGAATATCTCGACAAGTATTTCATTGGCAGTTCTTCTGAGCACAATCTTCTGTCTGAAATGAAAGGCGGCCATAATTACGGTGTAATATCCAGGTGGCAGGATGTCGGTCACCGAGAGTTTGGCGAATATCTCGACAAGTATTTCATAGGCAGTTCTTCTAAGGAGCACATTCTTCTGTCTGAAATGATAGGAAACCATAATTTCGGTGTACCATCCAGGTGACAGGATGTCAGTCACTGAGAGATTGGAGAATATCTCGACAAGCATTTCATAGGCAGCTCTTCTAAGGAGCACAGTCTTCTGCTTGAAATGAAAGGAAGCCATAATTACGGTGTAATATCCAGGTGACAGGATGTCGGTCACCGAGAGTTTGGAGAATATCTCTACATGTATTTCATAGGCAGTTCTTCTAAGGAGCCCACCCTTCTGTCTGACATGAATGGAAGTCATAATTACGGTGTAATTTCCAGGTGACAGGATGTCGGTCACCGAGAGATTGGAGAATATCTCGACAAGCACTTCATAGGCAGCTCTTCTAAGGAGCACAGTCTTCTGTCTGAAATGAAAGGAAGCCATGATTACGGTGTAATAAGCAGGTGACAGGATGTCGGTCACCGAGAGATTGGGGAATATCTCGGCAAGTATTCCATAGGCAGTTCATCTAAGGAGCAAAGTCTTCTGTCTGAAATGAAAGGAAGCCATAATTACGGTGTAATAAGCAGGTGACAGCATGTCGGTCACCGAGAGTTTGGAGAATATCTCGACAAGTATTTCATAGGCAGTTCTTCCAAGGAAAACAGTCTTCTGTCTGAAATGAATGGAAGCCATAATTACGGTGTAAAATCCAGGTGACAGGATGTCGATCACCGAGAGATTGAAGAATATCTCGACTTGTATTTCATAGGCAGTTCTTCTAAGGAGCACATCCTTCTGTCTGAAATGAAAGGCGGCTATAATTACGGTGTAATATCCAGGTGACAGGATGTCGGTCACCGAGAGTTTGGAGAATATCTCAACGAGTATTTCAGGGGCAGTGCTCCTATGGAGCACAGTCTTTTGTCTGAAATGAAAGGAACCCATAATTACGGTGTAATATCCAGGTGACAGGATGTCGGTCACCGAGAGATTGGGGAATAACTCGGCAAGTATTCCATAGGCAGTTCATCTAGTGAGCACAATTTTCTGTCTGAAATGAAGGGAAGCCATAATTACGGTGTAATAAGCAGGTGACAGGATGTCGGTCACCGAGAGATTGGGGAATATCTCGGCAAGTATTCCATAGGCAGTTCATCCAAGGAGCACAGTCTTCTGTCTGAAATGAAAGGAAGCCATAATTACGGTGTAATATCCAGGTGACAGGATGTCGGTCACCGAGAGATTGGAGAATATCTCGACATGTATTTCATAGGCAGTTCTTCTAAGGAGCACCGTCTTCTCTCTGAAATGAAAGGAAACCATAATTACGGTGTAATATCCAGGTGACAGGATGTCGGTCACCGAGTTGATTGGAGAATATCTCGACCAGTATTTCATAGGCTGCTCTTTCAAGGAGAACAGTTTTATGTCTGAACGAAACGAAGACATAATTTCAGTGTAATATCCAGGTGACAGGACGTCTGTCACCGAGAGATTTGAGAATATCTCGACAAGTATTTCATAGGCAGCTATTCTAAGGAGCACTGTCTTCTGTCTGAAATGAAAGGAAGCCATAATTACGGTGTACTATCCAGGTGGCATGATGTCGGTCACTGAGAGATTGGAGAATATCTCGACAAGCATTTCATGGGCAGCTCTTCTAAGGAGCACACTCTTCTGCCTGAAATGAAAGGATGCCATAATTACGGTGTAATATCCAGGTTACAGGATGCCGGTCACCGAGAGATTGGAGAATATCTCGACAAGTAATGCATAGGCATTTCTTCTAAGGAGTGGAGTTTTTGTCTGAAATAAAAATAACCCATAATTACGGTGTAATATCCAGGTGACAGGATTTCGGTCACCGAGAGATTGGAGAATAACTCGAAATTTATTTCATAAGCAGCTCTTCTAAGGAGCACAGTCTTCTGTCCGGAATGTAAGGAATCCATAATTATGGTATAATATCCAGGTGACAGGATGTCGGTCACCGAGATATTGGAGAATATCTCGACAAGCATTTCATAGGCAGCTCTTCTATGGAGCACAGTCTTCTGCCTGAATTGAAAGGGAGCCATAATTACGGTGTATTATACAGGTGACAGGTTGTCGGTCACCGAGAGATTGGAGAATATCTCAACGAGTATTTCAGAGGCAGTGCTTCAATGGAGCACAGTCTTTTATCTGAAATGAACGGAACCTACAATTACGGTGTAATATCCAGGTGACAGGATGTCGGTCACCGAGAGATTGGAAAATATCTCGACAAGTATTTTATAGGCAGTTCTTCTAAGGATCGCACTCTTCTGTCTGAAATGAATGGAAGCCATAATTTCGGTGTAATTTCCAGATGACAGGATGTCGGTCACCGAGAGATTGGAGAATATCTCGACAAGTATTTCATAGGTAGCTCTTCTAAGGAGCACAGTCTTCTGTATGAAATGAAAGGAAGCCATAATTACGGTGTAATATTCATGTGACAGGATGTCGGTCCCAGAGAGATTGGCGAATATCTCGACCAGCATTTCATAGGCAGCTCTTCTAAGGAGCAGAGTCTTTTGCCTGAAATGAAAGGAAGCCATTTTTACGGTGTAATATCCAGGTGACAGAATGTCGGTCACTGAGAGATTGGAAAATATCTCGACAAGTATGTCAGAGGCAGCTTTTCTAAGGAGCACAGTCTTCTGACTGAAATGAAAGGAAGCCATAATTATAGTGTAATATCAAGGACACAGAATGTCGGTCACTGAGAGATTGGAGAACATCTCAACGAGGATTTCAGAGGCAGTGCTTCTATGAGCACAGTCTTTTATCTGAAATGAAGGAACCCATAATTACGGTGTAATATCCAGGTGACAGGATGTCGGTCACCGAGAGATTGGAAAATATCTCGACATGTATTTCATAGGCAGTTCTTCTATGGAGCGCACTCTTCTGTCTGAAATGAATGGAAGCCCTAATTACGGTGTAATGTCCAGGTGACAGGATGTCGGACACCGAGAGATTGGACAATATCTCGACAAGTATTTCATAGGTAGCTCTTCTAAGGAGCACAGTCTTCTGTATGAAATGAAAGGAAGCCATAATTACGGTGTAATATTCATGTGACAGGATGTCGGTCATCAAGAGATTGGAGAATATCACGACAAGTACTTCATAGGCAGCTCTTCCAAGGAAAACAGTCTTCTGTCTGAAATGAAAGGAAACCATAATTACGGTGTAAAATCCAGGTGACAGTATGTCGGTCACCGAGAGATTGTAGAATATCTCGACAAGTATTTCATAGGCAGTTCTTCTAAGGAGCGCACTCTTCTGTCTGAAATGAATGGAAGCCATAATTACGGTGTAATGTCCAGGTGACAGGAAGTCGGACACCGAGAGATTGGAGAATATCTCGACCAGCATTTCATAGGCAGCTCTTCTAAGGAGCACAGTCTTTTGCCTGAAATGAAAGGGAGCCATTTTTACGGTGTAATATCCAGGTGACAGAATGTCGGTCACTGAGAGATTTGAGAATATCTCGACAAGTATGTCAGAGGCAGCTCTTCTAAGGAGCACAGTCTTCTGCATGAAATGAAAAGAAGCCATAATTACGGTGTAATATCCAGGTGACAGGATGTCGGTCATCAAGAGAATGGAGAATATCACGACAAGTACTTCATAGGCAGCTCTTCCAAGGAAAACAGTCTTCTGTCTGAAATGAAAGGAAACCATAATTACGGTGTAAAATCAAGGTGACAGGATGTCGGTCACCGAGAGATTGTAGAATATCTCGACAAGTATTTCATAGGCAGTTCTTCTAAGGAGCACAATCTTCTGTCTGAAATGAAAGGCGGCCATAATTACGGTGTAATATCCAGGTGGCAGGATGTCGCTCACCGAGAGTTTGGAGAATATCTCGACAAGTATTTCATAGGCAGTTCTTCTAAGGAGCACACTCTTATGTCTGAAATGAAAGGAAGCCATAATTACGGTGTAATATCCAGGTGACAATATGTCTGTCACCGAGAGATTGGAGAATATCTCGACAAATATCTCATAGGCAATTCTTCTAAGTAGCACCGTCTTCTGTCTGAAATGATAGGAAGCCATAATTTCGGTGTACCATCCAGGTGACAGGATGTCAGTCACTGAGAGATTGGAGAATATCTCGACAAGCATTTCATAGGCAGCTCTTCTAAGGAGCACAGTCTTCTGCTTGAAATGAAAGGAAGCCATATTTACGGTGTAATATCCAGGTGACAGGATGTCGGTCACCGAGAGTTTGGAGAATATCTCGACATGTATTTCATAGGCAGTTCTTCTAAGGAGCCCACCCTTCTGTCTGACATGAATGGAAGCCATAATTACGGTGTAATTTCCAGGTGACAGGATGTCGGTCACCGAGAGATTGGAGAATATCTCGACAAGCATTTCATAGGCAGCTCTTCTAAGGAGCACAGTCTTCAGTCTGAAATGAAAGGAAGCCATGATTACGGTGTAATAAGCAGGTGACAGGATGTCGGTCACCGAGAGAATGGGGAATATCTCGGCAAGTATTCCATAGGCAATTCATCTAAGGAGCACAGCCTTCTGTCTGAAATGAATGGAAGCCATAATTACGGTGTAATGTCCAGGTGACAGGATGTCGGTCACCGAGAGATTGGAGAATATCTCGACAAGTATTTCATAGGTAGCTCTTCTAAGGAGCACAGTCTTCTGTATGAAATGAAAGGAGGCCATAATTTCGGTGTAATAAGCAGGTGACAGGATGTCGGTCACCGAGAGATTGAAGAATATCTCGACAAGTATTCCATAGGCAGTTCTTCTAAGGAGCACAGCCTTCTGTCTGTAATGAAAGGCGGCCATAATTACTGTGTAATATCCAGGTGACAGGATGTCGGTCACCGAGAGTTTGGAGAATATCTCGACAAGTATTTCATAGGCAGTTCTTCCAAGGAAGTCTTCTGTCTGAAATGAAAGGAAGCTATAATTACGGTGTAATATCCCGGTGACCGGATGTCTGTCACCGAGAGATTGGAGAATATCTCGACAAATATCTCATAGGCAATTCTTCTAAGTAGCACCGTCTTCTGTCTGAATTGATAGGAAGCCATAATTTCGGTGTACGATCCAGGTGACAGGATGTCAGTCACTGAGAGATTGGAGAATACCTCGACAAGCATTTCATGGGCAGCTCTACTAAGGAGCACAGTTTTCTGCTTGAAATGATTGGAAGCCATTATTACGGTGTAATATCCAGGTGACAAGATGTCGGTCGCCGATAGATTGGAGATTATCTCAACGAGTATTTCAGGGGCAGTGCTTCTATGGAGCACAGTCTTTTGTCTGAAATGAAAGGAACCCATAATTACGGTGTAATATCCAGGTGACAGGATGTCGGTCACCGAGAGATTGGGGAATATCTCGGCAAGTATTCCATAGGCAGTTCATCTAAGGAGCACAGTTTTCTGTCTGAAATGAAAGGAAGCCATAATTACGGTGCAATAAGCAGGTGACAGGATGTCGGTCACCGAGTGATTGGGGAATATCTCGGCAAGTATTCCATAGGCAGTTCATCTAAGGAGCACAGTCTTCTGTCTGAAATGAAAGGAAGCCATAATTACGGTGTAATATCCAGGTGACAGGATGTCGGTCACCGAGAGATTGGAGAATATCTCGACATGTATTTCATAGGCTGCTCTTCCAAGGAAAACAGTCTTCTGTCTGAAATGAAAGGAAGCCATAATTACGGTGTAGTATCCTGGTGACAGGATGTCGGTCACCGAGTTGATTGGAGAATATCTCGAGCAGTATCTCATAGGCTGCTCTTTCAAGGAGAACAGTCTACTGTCTGAACGAAACGAAGACATAATTACAGTGTAACATCCAGGTGACAGGAAGTCTGTCACCGAGAGATTGGAGAATATCTCGACAAGTATTTCATAGGCAGCTATTCTAAGGAGCACCGTCTTCTGTCTGAAATGAAAGAAAGCCATAATTACGGTGTACTATCCAGGTGGCATGATGTCGGTCACTGAGAGATTGGAGAATATCTCGACAAGCATTTCATGGGCAGCTCTTCCAAGGAGCAAAGTCTTCTGTCTGAAATGAAAATAACCCATAATTACGATGTAATATCCAGGTGAGAGGATTTCGGTCACCGAGATATTGGAGAATACCTCGAAATGTATTTCATAAGCAGCTCTTCTAAGGAGCACAGTCTTCTGTCCGGAATGTAAGGAAGCCATAATTATGGTGTAATATCCAGGTGACAGGATGTCGGTCACCGAGATATTGGAGAATATCTCGACAAGCATTTCATAGGCAGCTCTTCTATGGAGCACAGTCTTCTGCCTGAATTGAAGACATAATTACGGTGTATTATACAGGTGACATGTTGTCGGTCACCGAGAGATTGGAGAATCTCTCAACGAGTATTTCAGAGGCAGTGCTTCTAAGGAGCACCGTCTTCTGCCTGAAATGAAAGGAAGCCATAATTACGGTGTAATATCCAGGAGACAGAATGTCGGTCACTGAGAGATTGGAGAATATCTCAACGAGGATTTCAGAGGCAGTTCTTCTATGGAGCACAGTCTTTTATCTGAAATGAAAGGAACCCATAATTACGGTGTAATATCCAGGTGACAGGATGTCGGTCACCGATAGATTGGAAAATATCTCGACAAGTATTTCATAGGCAGTTCTTCTAAGTAGCGCACTCTTCTGTCTGAAATGAAAGGAAACCATAATTACGGAGTAATTTCCAGGTGACAGGATGTCGGTCACCGAGAGATTGGAGAATATCTCAACAAGTATTTCATAGGTAGCTCTTCTGAGCACAGTCTTCTGTATGAAATTAGAGGGAGCCATAATTACGGTGTAATATTCATGTGACAGGATGTCGATCCCCGAGAGATTGGAGAATATCTCGACCAGCATTTCATAGGCAGCTCTTCTAATGAGCACAGTCTTTTGCCTGAAATGAAAGAGAACCATTTTTACGGTGTAATATCCAGGTGACAGAATGTCGGTCACTGAGAGATTGGAGAATATCTCGACAGGTATGTCAGAGGCAGCGCTTCTAAGGAGCACAGTCTTCTGCATGAAATGAAAGGAAGCCATAATTACGGTGTAATATCCAGGTGACAGGATGTCGGTCATCAAGAGATTGGAGAATATCACGACAAGTACTTCATAGGCAGCTCTTCCAAGGAAAACTGTCTTCTGTCTGAAATGAAAGGATACCATAATTACGGTGTAAAATCCAGGTGACTGGATGTCGGTCACCGAGAGATTGGAGAATATCTCGGCAAGTATTTCATAGGTAGTTCTTCTAAGGAGCACAATCTTCTGTCTGAAATGAAAGGCGGCCATAATTACGGTGTAATATCCAGGTGGCAGGATGTCGGTCACCGAGAGTTTGGAGAATATCTCGACAAGTATTTCATAGGCAGTTCTCCTAAGGAGCACACTCTTATGTCTGAAATGAAAGGAACCCATAATTACGGTGTAATATCCAGGTGACAGGATGTCTGTCACCGAGAGATTGGAGAATATCTCGACAAATATCTAATAGGCAATTCTTCTAAGTAGCACCGTCTTCTGTCTGAAATGATAGGAAGCCATAATTTCGGTGTACCATCCAGGTGACAGGATGTCAGTCACTGAGAGATTGGAGAATATCTCGACAAGCATTTCATAGGCAGCTCTTCTAAGGAGCACAGTCTTCTGCTTGAAATGAAAGGAAGCCATACTTACGGTGTAATATCCAGGTGACAGGATGTCGGTCACCGAGAGTTTGGAGAATATCTCGACATGTATTTCATAGGCAGTTCTTTTAAGGAGCCCACCCTTCTGTCTGACATGAATGGAAGCCATAATTACGGTGTAATTTCCAGGTGACAGGATGTCGGTCACCGAGAGATTGGAGAATATCTCGACAAGCATTTCATAGGCAGCTCTTCTAAGGAGCACAGTCTTCTGTCTGAAATGAAAGGAAGCCATGATTACGGTGTAATAAGCAGGTGACAAGATGTCGGTCACCGAGAGATTGGGGAATATCTCGTCAAGTATTCCATAGGCAATTCATCTAAGGAGCACAGTCTTCTGTCTGAAATGAAATGAAGCCATAATTTCGGTGTAATAAGCAGGTGACAGGATGTCGGTCACCGGGAGATTGAAGAATATCTCGACAAGTATTTCATAGGCAGTTCTTCTAAGGAGCACAGCCTTCTTTGTCTGTAATGAAAGGCGGCCATAATTACGGTGTAATATCCAGGTGACAGGATGTCGGTCACCGAGAGTTTGGAGAATATCTCGACAAGTATTTCATAGGCAGTTCTTCCAAGGAAAACAGTCTTCTGTCTGAAATGAATGGAAACCATAATTACTGTGTAGAATCCAGGTGACAGGATGTCGGTCACCGACAGATTTAAGAATATCTCGACAAGTATTTCATAGGCAGTTCTTCTAAGGCGCACAATCTTCTGTCTGAAATGAAAGGCGGCCATAATTACGGTGTAATATCCAGGTGACAGGATGTCGGTCACCGAGAGTTTGGAGAATATCTCGACAAGTATTTCATAGGCAGTTCTTCTAAGGCGCACAGTCTTTTGTCTGAAATGAAAGGAAGCTATAATTACGGTGTAATATCCAGGTGACCGGATGTCTGTCACCGAGAGATTGGAGAATATCTCGAAAAATATCTCATAGGCAATTCTTCTAAGTAGCACCGTCTTCTGTCTGAAATGATAGGAAGCCATAATTTCGGTGTACCATACAGGAGACAGGATGTCAGTCACTGAGAGATTGGAGAATATCTCGACAAGCATTCCATGGGCAAATCTTCTAAGGAGCACAGTCTTCTGCTTGAAATGAAAGGAAGCCATAATTACGGTGTAATATCCAGGTGACAGGATGTCGGTCACCGATAGATTGGAGAATATCTCAACGAGTATTTCAGGGGCAGTGCTTCTATGGAGCACAGTCTTTTGTCTGAAATGAAAGGAACCCATAATTACGGTGTAATATCCAGGTGACAGGATGTCGGTCACCGAGAGATTGGAGAATATCTCGACATGTATTTCATAGACTGCTCTTCCAAGGAGAACAGTCTTCTGTCTGAAATGAAAGGAAGCCATAATTACGGTGTAGTATCCAGGTGACAGGATGTCGGTCACCGAGTTGATTGGAGAATATCTCGACCAGTATTTCGTAGGCTGCTCTTTCAAGGAGAACAGTCTACTGTCTGAAAGAAACGAAGACATAATTACAGTGTAACATCCAGGTGACAGGAAGTCTGTCACCGAGAGATTGGAGAATATCTCGACAAGTATTTCATAGGCAGCTATTCTAAGGAGCACCGTCTTCTGTCTGAAATGAAAGAAAGCCATAATTACGGTGTACTATCCAGGTGGCATGATGTCGGTCACTGAGAGATTGGAGAATATCTCGACAAGCATTTCATGGGCAGCTCTTCCAAGGAGCACAGTCTTCTGCCTGAAATGAAAGGAAGCCATAATTACGGTGTAATATTCAGGTGACAGGATGTCAGTCACCGAGAGATTGGGGATTATCTCGACTAGTAATTCATAGGCAGTTCTTCTAAGGGACAATTTCTTTTTTCTGAAATTAAAGGAAGCCATAATTACGGTGTAATATCCAGGTAACATGATGCCGGTCACCGAGAGATTGGAGAATATCTCGACAAGTAATTCATAGGCATTTATTCTAAGGAGTGGAGTCTTCTGTCTGAAATGAAAATAATCCATAATTACGATATAATATCCAGGTGAGAGGATTCCGGTCACCGAGATATTGGAGAATACCTCGAAATGTATTTCATAAGCAGCTCTTCTAAGGAGCACAGTCTTCTGTCCGGAATGTAAGGAAGCCATAATTATGGTGTAATATCCAGGTGACAGGATGTCGGTCACCGAGATATTGGAGAATATCTCGACAAGCATTTCATAGGCAGCTCTACTTTGGAGCACAGTCTTCTGCCTGAATTGAAAGGAAGCCATAATTACGGTGTATTATACAGGTGACAGGTTGTCGGTCACCGAGAGATTGGAGAATCTCTCAACGAGTATTTCAGAGGCAGTGCTTCTAAGGAGCACCGTCTTCTGCCTGAAATGAAAGGAAACCATAATTACGGTGTACTATCCAGGTGGCATGATGTCGGTCAGTGAGAGATTGGAGAATATCTCGACAAGCATTTCATGGGCAGCTCTTCTAAGGAGCACAGTCTTCTGCCTGAAATGAAAGGAAGCCATAATTACGGTGTAATATCCAGGAGACAGAATGTCGGTCACTGAGAGATTGGAGAATATCTCAACGAGGATTTCAGAGGCAGTTCTTCTATGGAGCACAGTCTTTTATCTGAAATGAAAGGAAGCCATAATTACGGTGTAATTTCCAGGTGACAGGATGTCGGTCACCGAGAGATTGGAGAATATCTCGACAAGTATTTCATAGGTAGCTCTTCTGAGCACAGTCTTCTGTATGAAATTAAAGGAAGCCATAAATACGGTGTAATATTCATGTGACAGGATGTCGGTCCCCGAGAGATTGGAGAATATCTCGACCAGCATTTCATAGGCAGCTCTTCTAAGGAGCACAGTCATTTGCCTGAAATGAAAGGGAGCCATTTTTACGGTGTAATATCCAGGTGACAGAATGTCGGTCACTGAGAGATTGGAGAATATCTCGACAAGTATGTCAGAGGCAGCTTTTCTAAGGAGCACAGTCTTCTGCATGAAATGAAAGGAAGCCATAATTACGGTGTAATATCCAGGTGACAGGATGTCGGTCATCAAGAGATTGGAGAATATCACGACAAGTACTTCATAGGCAGCTCTTCCAAGGAAAACAGTCTTCTGTCTGAAATGAAAGGGAACCATAATTACGGTGTAAAATCCAGGTGAAAGGATGTCGGTCACCGAGAGATTGGAGAATATCTCGACAAGTATTTCATAGGTAGTTCTTCTAAGGAGCACAATCTTCTGTCTGAAATGAAAGGCGGCCTTAATTACGGTGTAATATCCAGGTGGCAGGATGTCGGTCACCGAGAGTTTGGAGAATATCTCGACAGGTATTTCATAGGCAGTTCTTCTAAGGCGCACAGTCTTCTGTCTGAAATGAAAGGAAGCTATAATTACGGTGTAATATCCAGGTGACCGGATGTCTGTCACCGAGAGATTGGAGAATATCTCGACAAATATCTCATAGGCAATTCTTCTAAGTAGCACCGTCTTCTGTCTGAAATGATAGGAAGCCATAATTTCGGTGTACTATACAGGTGACAGGATGTCAGTCACTGAGAGATTGGAGAATATCTCGACAAGCATTCCATGTGCAGCTCTTCTAAGGAGCACAGTCTTCTGCGTGAAATGAAAGGAAGCCATAATTACGGTGTAATATCCAGGTGACAGGATGTCGGTCACCGAGAGATTGGAGAATATCTCGACATGTATTTCATAGGCAGTTCTTCTAAGGAGCACAGTCTTCTGTCTGAAATGAAAGGAAGCCATGATTACGGTGTAATAAGCAGTTGACAGGATGTCGGTCACCGAGAGATTGGGGAATATCTCGGCAATTATTCCATAGGCAGTTCATCTAAGGAGCACAGTTTTCTGTCTGAATTGAAAGGAAGCCATAATTACGGTGCAATAAGCAGGTGACAGGATGTCGGTCACCAAGAGATTGGGGAATATCTCGGCAAGTATTCCATAGGCAGTTCATCTAAGGAGCACTGTCTTCTGTCTGAAATCAAAGGAAGCCATAATTACGGTGTAATATCCAGGTGACAGGATATCGGTCACCGAGAGTTTGGAGAATATCTCGACATGTATTTCATAGGCTGCTCTTCCAAGGAGAACAGTCTTCTGTCTGAAATGAAAGGAAGCCATAATTACGGTGTAATATCCAGGTGACAGGATGTCGGTCACCGAGTTGATTGGAGAATATCTCGACCAGTATTTCATAGCCTGCTCTTTCAAGGAGAACAGTCGACTGTCTGAACAAAACGACGACATAATTACAGTGTAATATCTAGGTGACAGGAAGTCTGTCACGGAGAGATTGGAGAATATCTCGACAAGTATTTCATGGGCAGCTATTCTAAGGAGCACCGTCTTCTGTCTGAAATGAAAGAAAGCCATAATTACGGTGTACTATCCAGGTGGCATGATGTCGGTCACTGAGAGATTAAAGTATATCTCGACAAGCATTTCATGGGCAGCTCTTCCAAGGAGCACAGTCTTCTGCCTGAAATGAAAGGAAGCCATAATTACGGTGTAATATTCAGTTGACAGGATGTCGGTCACCGAGAGATTGGGGATTATCTCGACTAGTAATTCATAGGCAGTTCTTCTAAGGGACAATTTCTTCTTTCAGAAATTAAAGGAAGCCATAATTACGGTGTAATATCCAGGTGACATGATGCCGGTCACCGAGAGATTGGAGAATATCTCGACAAGTAATTCATAGGCATTTCTTCTAAGGAGTGGAGTCTTCTGTCTGAAATGAAAATAACCCATAATTACGATGTAATATCCAGGTGAGAGGATTTCGGTCACCGAGATATTGGAGAATACCTCGAAATGTATTTCATAAGCAGCCCTTCTAAGGAGCACAGTCTTCTGTCCGGAATGTAAGGAAGCCATAATTATGGTGCAATATCCAGGTGACAGGATGTCGGTCACCGAGATATTGGAGAATATCTCGACAAGCACTTCATAGGCAGCTCTTCTATGGAGCACAGTCTTCTGCCTGAATTGAAACGAAGCCATAATTACGGTGTATTATACAGGTGACAGGTTGTCGGTCACCGAGAGATTTGAGAATCTCTCAACGAGTATTTCAGAGGCAGTGCTTCTAAGGAGCACCGTCTTCTGTCTGAAATGAAAGGAAGCCATAATTACGGTGTACTATCCAGGTGGCATGATGTCGGTCAGTGAGAGATTGGAGAATATCTCGACAAGCATTTCATGGGCAGCTCTTCTAAGGAGCACAGTCTTCTGCCTGAAATGAAAGGAAGCCATAATTACGGTGTAATATCCAGGAGACGGAATGTCGGTCACTGAGAGATTGGAGAATATCTCAACGAGGATTTCAGAGGCAGTTCTTCTATGGAGCACAGTCTTTTATCTGAAATGAAAGGAACCCATAATTACGGTGTAATATCCAGGTGACAGGATGTCGGTCACCGATAGATTGGAAAATATCTCGACAAGTATTTCATAGGCAGTTCTTCTAAGGAGCGCACTCTTCTGTCTGAAATGAAAGGAAGCCATAATTACGGTGTAATTTCCAGGTGACTGGATGTCGGTCACCGAGAGATTGGAGAATATCTCGACAAGTATTTCATAGGTAGCTCTTCTGAGCACAGTCTTCTGTATGAAATTAAAGGAAGCCATAAATACGGTGTAATATTCATGTGACAGGATGTCGGTCCCCGAGAGATTGGAGAATATCTCGACCAGCATTTCAAAGGCAGCTCTTCTAAGGAGCACAGTCTTTTGCCTGAAATGAAAGGAAGCCATTTTTACGGTGTAATAATCAGGTGACAGAATGTCGGTCACTGAGAGATTGGAGAATATCTCGACAAGTATGCCACTGGCAGCTCTTCTAAGGAGCACAGTCTTTTGACTGAAATGAAAGGAAGCCATAATGACGGTGTAATAAGTAGGTGACAGGATGTCGGTCACTGAGAGATTGGAGAATATCTCAACAAGTATTTCATAGGCAGTTCTTCTAAGAAGCACAGTCTTCTTTCAGAAATGAAAGGAAGCCAAAATTTCGGTGTAATATCCAGGTGACAGGATGTCGGTCACCGAGAGATTGGAGAATATCTCGACAAGTAATTCATAGGCAGTTCTTCTATGGAGCACAGTCTTCTGTCTGATCGAAAGGAAGACATAATTACGGTGTAATATCCAGATTACAGGATGTCGGTCATCGAGAGATTGGAGAATATCTCGACAAGCATTTCATAGGCAGTTCTTCTAAGGAGCACAGTCTTCTGTCTGAAATGATAGGAAGCGATAATTATGGTGTACTATCCAGGTGACAGGATGTCGGTCACTGAGAGATTTGAGAATATCTCGACAAGTATGTCAGAGGCAGCTCTTCTAAGGAGCACAGTCTTCTGCATTAAATGAAAGGAAGCCGTAATTACGGTGTAATATCCAGGTGACAGGATGTCTGTCACCGAGAGATTGGAGAATATCTCGACAAATATCTCATAGGCAATTCTTCTAAGTAGCACCTTCTTCTGTCTGAAATGATAGGAAGCCATAATTTCGGTGTACCATCCAGGTGACAGGATGTCAGTCACTGAGAGGTTGGAGAATATCTCGACAAGCATTTCATAGGCAGCTCTTCTAAGGAGCACAGTCTTCTTCTTGAAATGAAAGGAAGCCATATTTACGGTGTAATATCCAGGTGACAGGATGTCGGTCACCGAGAGTTTGGAGAATATCTCGACATGTATTTCATAGGGAGTTCTTCTAAGGAGCCCACCCTTCTGTGTGACATGAATGGAAGCCATAATTACGTTGTAATTTCCAGGTGACAGGATGTCGGTCACCGAGAGAATGGAGAATATCTCGACAAGCGTTTCATATGCAGCTCTTCTAAGGAGCACAGTCTTCTGTCTGAAATGAAAGGAAGCCATGATTACGGTGTAATAAGCAGGTGACAGGATGTCGGTCACCGAGAGATTGGGGAATATCTCGGCAAGTATTCCATAGGCAATTCATCTAAGGAGCACAGCCTTCTGTCTGAAATGAATGGAAGCCATAATTACGGTGTAAAATCCAGGTGACAGGAAGTCGGTCACCGACAGATTGAAGAATATCTCGACAAGTATTTCATAGGCAGTTCTTCTAAGGCGCACAGTCTTCTGTCTGAAATGAAAGGAAACCATAATTACGATGTAAAATCCAGGTGACCGGATGTCTGTCACCGAGAGATTGGAGAATATCTCGACAAATATCTCATAGGCAATTCTTCTAAGTAGCACCGTCTTCTGTCTGAGATGATAGGAAGCCATAATTTCGGTGTACCATCCAGGTGACAGGATGTCAGTCACTGAGAGATTGGAGAATATCTCGACAAGCATTCCATGGGCAGCTCTTCTAAGGAGCACAGTCTTCTGCTTGAAATGAAAGGAAGCCATAATTACGGTGTAATATCCAGGTTACAGGATGCCAGTCACCGAGAGATTGGAGAATATCTCGACAAGTAATGCATAGGCATTTCTTCTAAGGAGTGGAGTCTTCTGTCTGAAATGAAAATAACCCATAATTACGGTGTAATATCCAGGTGACAGGATTTCGGTCACCGAGAGATTGGAGAATAACTCGAAATGTATTTCATAAGCAGCTCTTCTAAGGAGCACAGTCTTCTGTCCGGAATGTAAGGAAGCCATAATTATGGTGTAATATCCAGGTGACAGGATGTCGGTCACCGAGATATTGGAGAATATCTCGACAAGCATTTCATAGGCAGTTCTTCTAAGGAGCACAATCTTCTGTCTGAAATGAAAGGCGGCCATAATTACGGTGTAATATCCAGGTGACAGGATGACGGTCACCGAGAGTTTGGAGAATATCTCGACAAGTATTTCATAGGCAGTTCTTCTAAGGAGCACAGTCTTCTGTCTGAAATGAAAGGAAGCCATGATTACGGTGTAATAAGCAGGTGACAGGATGTCGGTCACCGAGAGATTGGGGAATATCTCGGCAAGTATTCCATAGGCAATTCATCTAAGGAGCTCAGCCTTCTGTCTGAAATGAATGGAAGCCATAATTACGGTGTAATGTCCAGGTGACAGGATGTCGGTCACCGAGAGATTGGAGAATATCTCGATAAGTATTTCATAGGTAGCTCTTCTAAGGAGCACAGTCTTCTGTATGAAATGAAAGGAAGCCATAATTTCGGTGTAATAAGCAGGTGACAGGATGTCGGTCACCGAGAGATTGAAGAATATCTCGACAAGTATTTCATAGGCAGTTCTTCTAAGGAGCACAGTCTTCTGTCTGAAATGAAAGGCGGCCATAATTACGGTGTAATATCCAGGTTACAGGATGTCGGTCACCGAGACATTGGAAAATATCTCGACAAGTACTTCATAGGCAGTTCTTCTAAGGTGCGCACTAATCTGTCTGAAATGAATGGAAGCCATAATTACGGTGTAATTTCCAGGTGACAAGATGTCAGTCACCGAGAGATAGGAGAATATCTCGACAAGTATTTCATAGGCAGTTCTTCTAAGGACACAGTCTCCTGTCTGAAATGAAAGGTGGCCATAATTGCGGTGTAATATCCAGGTGACAGCATGTCGGTCACCGAGAGTTTGGAGAATATCTCGACAAGTATTTCATAGGCAGTTCTTCTAAGGACAACCGTCTTCACTCTGAAATGAAAGGAAGCCATAATTACGGTGTAATATCCAGGTGACAGGATGTCTGTCACCGAGAGATTGGAGTATATCTCGACAAATATATCATAGGCAATTCTTCTAAGTAGCACCGTATACTGTCTGAAATGATAGGAAGCCATAATTACGGTGTACCATCCAGGTGACAGGATGTCAGTCACTGAGAGGTTGGAGAATATCTCGACAAGCATTTCATAGGCAGCTCTTCTAAGGAGCACAGTCTTCTTCTTGAAATGAAAGGAAGCCATATTTACGGTGTAATATCCAGGTGAAAGGACGTCGGTCAGCGAGAGTTTGGAGAATATCTCGACATGTATTTCATAGGCAGTTCTTCTAAGGAGCCCACCCTTCTGTGTGACATGAATGGAAGCCATAATTACGTTGTAATTTCCAGGTGACAGGATGTCGGTCACCGAGAGAATGGAGAATATCTCGACAAGCATTTCATATGCAGCTCTTCTAAGGAGCACAGTCTTCTGTCTGAAATGAAAGGAAGCCATGATTACGGTGTAATAAGCAGGTGACAGGATGTCGGTCACCGAGAGATTGGGGAATATCTCGGCAAGTATTCCATAGGCAATTCATCTAAGGAGCACAGCCTTCTGTCTGAAATGAATGGAAGCCATAATTACGGTGTAAAATCCAGGTGACAGGATGTCGGTCACCGAATGATTGAAGAATATCTCGACAAGTATTTCATAGGCAGTTCTTCTAAGGCGCACAGTCTTCTGTCTGAAATGAAAGGAAACCATAATTACGGTGTAAAATCCAGGTGACAGGATGTCGGTCACCGACAGATTGAAGAATATCTCGACAAGTATTTCATAGGCAGTTCTTCTAAGGCGCACAGTCTTCTGTCTGAAATGAAAGGAAGCTATAATTACGGTGTAATATCCAGGTGACCGGATGTCTGTCACCGAGAGATTGGAGAATATCTCGACAAATATCTCATAGGCAATTCTTCTAAGTAGCACCGTCTTCTGTCTGAGATGATAGGAAGCCATAATTTCGGTGTACCATCCAGGTGACAGGATGTCAGTCACTGAGAGATTGGAGAATATCTCGACAAGCATTCCATGGGCAGCTCTTCTAAGGAGCACAGTCTTCTGCTTGAAATGAAAGGAAGCCATAATTACGGTGTAATATCCAGGTTACAGGATGCCGGTCACCGAGAGATTGGAGAATATCTCGACAAGTAATGCATAGGCATTTCTTCTAAGGAGTGGAGTCTTCTGTCTGAAATGAAAATAACCCATAATTACGGTGTAATATCCAGGTGACAGGATTTCGGTCACCGAGAGATTGGAGAATAACTCGAAATATATTTCATAAGCAGCTCTTCTAAGGAGCACAGTCTTCTGTCCGGAATGTAAGGAAGCCATAATTATGGTGTAATATCCAGGTGACAGGATGTCGGTCACCGAGATATTGGAGAATATCTCGACAAGCATTTCATAGGCAGTTCTTTAAGGAGCACAATCTTCTGTCTGAAATGAAAGGCGGCCATAATTACGCTGTAATATCCAGGTGTCAGGATGTCGGTCACCGAGAGTTTGGAGAATATCTCGACAAGTATTTCATAGGCAGTTCTTCTAAGGAGCACAGTCTTCTGTCTGAAATGAAAGGAAGCCATGATTACGGTGTAATAAGCAGGTGACAGGATGTCGGTCACCGAGAGATTGGGGAATATCTCGGCAAGTATTCCATAGGCAATTCATCTAAGGAGCACCGCCTTCTGTCTGAAATGAATGGAAGCCATAATTACGGTGTAATGTCCAGGTGACAGGATGTCGGTCACCGAGAGATTGGAGAATATCTCGACAAGTATTTCCTAGGTAGCTCTTCTAAGGAGCACAGTCTTCTGTATGAAATGAAAGTAAGCCATAATTTCGGTGTAATAAGCAGGTGACAGGATGTTGGTCACCGAGAGATTGAAGAATATCTCGACAAGTATTTCATAGGCAGTTCTTCTAAGGAGCACAGTCTTCTGTCTGAAATGAAAGGCGGCCATAATTACGGTGTAATATCCAGGTGACAGTATGTCGGTCACCGAGACATTGGAAAATATCTCGACAAGTACTTCATAGGCAGTTCTTCTAAGGTGCGCACTCATCTGTCTGAAATGAATGGAAGCCATAATTACGGTGTAATTTCCAGGTGACAAGATGTCAGTCACCGAGAGATAGGAGAATATCTCGACAAGTATTTCATAGGCAGTTCTTCTAAGGACACAGTCTCCTGTCTGAAATGAAAGGTGGCCATAATTGCGGTGTAATATCCAGGTGACAGAATGTCGGTCACCGAGATTTTGGAGAATATCTCGACAAGTATTTCATAGGCAGTTCTTCTAAGGACAACCGTCTTCACTCTGAAATGAAAGGAAGCCATAATTACGGTGTAATATCCAGGTGACAGGATGTCTGTCACCGAGAGATTGGAGTATATCTCCACAAATATATCATAGGCAATTCTTCTAAGTAGCACCGTATTCTGTCTGAAATGATAGGAAGCCATAATTACGGTGTACCATCCAGGTGACAGGATGTCAGTCACTGAGAGATTGGAGAATATCTCGACAAGCATTTCATAGGCAGCTCTTCTAAGGAGCATAGTCTTCTGTCTGAAATGAAAGGAAGCCATAATTACGGTGTAATAAGCAGGTGACAGGATGTCGATCACAGAGAGATTGGGGAATATCTCTACTAGTAATTCATAGGCAGTTCTTCTAAGGGAAACTTTCTTCTTTCTGAAATTAAAGGAAGCCATACTTACGGTTTAATATCCAGGTGACAGGATGCCGGTCACCGAGAGATTGGAGAATATCTCGACAAGTAATTCACAGGCATTTCTTCTAAGGAGCGCAGTCTTCTGTCTGAAATGAAAAGAACCCATAATTGCGGTGTAATATCCAGGTGATAGGATGTCGGTCAACGTGATATTGGAGAATATTTCTACAAGTATTTCATAGGCAGTTCTTCTAAGGAGCACCGTTTTCTGTCTGAAATGAAAGGAAGCCATAATTACGGTGTACTATCCAGGTGACAGGACGTCTGTCACTGAGAAATTGGAGAATATCTCGACATGCATTTCATAGGCAGTTCTTCTATGGAGCACAGTCTTCTGCCTGAATTGAAAGGAAGCCATAATTACGGTGTATTATCCAGGTGACAGGATGTCAGTCACCGAGAGATAGGAGAATATCTCGACAAGCATTTCATAGGCAGTTCTTCTAAGGAGCACAGTCTTCTGTCTGAAATGAAAGGCGGCCATAATTACGGTGTAATATCCAGGTGACAGGATGTCGGTCACCGAGAGTTTGGAGAATATCTCGACAAGTATTTCATAGGCAGTTCTTCTAAGGAGCACAGTCTTCTGTCTGAAATGATAGGAAGCGATAATTACGGTGTACTATCAAGGTGACAGGATTTCGGTCACTGAGAGATTGGAGAATATCTCTACAAGTATTTCATAGTCAGCTCTTCTAAGGAGCACAGTTTTCTGCATGAAATGAAAGGAATCCATAATTACGGTGTAATATCCAGGTGACAGGATGTCGGTCATCGAGAGATTAGAGAATATCACGACAAGTACTTCATAGGCAACTCTTCCAAGGAAAACAGTCTTCTGTCTGAAATAAAAGGAAACCATAATTACGGTGTAAAATCCAGGTGACAGGATGTCGGTCACCTAGAGATTGGTGAATATCTCGACAAGTATTTCAAAGGCAGTTCTTCTAAGGAGCACAATCTTCTGTCTGAAATGAAAGGTGTAATATCCAGGTGGCAGGATGTCGGTCACCGAGAGTTTGGAGAATATCTCGACAAGTATTTCATAGGCAATTCTTCTAAGGAGCACACTCTTCTGTCTGAAAGGAAAGGAAGCCATAATTACGGTAAATATCCAGGTGACAGGATGTCTGTCACCGAGAGATTGGAGAATATCTCGACAAATATCACATAGGCAATTCTTCTAAGTAGCACCGTCTTCTGTATGAAATGATAGGAAGCCATAATTTCGGTGTACCATCCAGGTGACAGGATGTCAGTCACTGAGAGATTGGAGAATATCTCGACAAGCATTTCATAGGCAGCTCTTCTAAGGAGCACAGTCTTTTGCATGAAATGAAAGGAAGCCATACTTACGGTGTAATATCCAGGTGACTGGATGTCGGTCACCGAGAGTTTGGAGAATATCTCGACATGTATTTCATAGGCAGTTCTTCTAAGGAGCCCACCCTTCTGTCTGACATGAATGGAAGCCATAATTACGGTGTAATTTCCAGGTGACAGGATGTCGGTCACCGAGAGATTGGAGAATATCTCGACAAGCATTTCATAGGCAACTCTTCTAAGGAGCACAGTCTTCTGTCTGAAATGAAAGGAAGCCATGATTACGGTGTAATAAGCAGGTGACAGGATGTCGGTCACCGAGAGATTGGGGAATATCTCGGCAAGTATTCCATAGGCAATTCATCCAAGGAGCACAGCCTTCTGTCTGAAATGAATGGAAGCCATAATTACGGTGTAATGTCCAGGTGACAGGATGTCGGTCACCGAGAGATTGGAGATTATATCTCGACAATTATTTCATAGGTAGCTCTTCTAAGGAGCACAATCTTCTGTATGAAATGAAAGGAAGCCATAATTTCGGTGTAATAAGCAGGTGACAGGATGTCGGTCACCGAGAGATTGAAGAATATCTCGACAAGTATTTCATAGGCAGTTCTTCTAAGGAGCACAGTATTCTGTCTGAAATGAAAGGCGGCCATAATTACGGTGTAATATCCAGGTGACAGGATGTCGGTCACCGAGACATTGGAAAATATCTCGACAAGTACTTCATAGGCAGTTCTTCTAAGGTGCGCACTCATCTGTCTGAAATGAATGGAAGCCATAATTACGGTGTAATTTCCAGGTGACAGGATGTCAGTCACCGAGAGATAGGAGAATATCTCGACAAGTATTTCATAGGCAGTTCTTCTAAGGACACAATCTCCTGTCTGAAATGAAAGGTGGCCATAATTGCGGTGTAATATCCAGGTGACAGAATGTCGGTCACCGAGAGTTTGGAGAATATCTCGACAAGTATTTCATAGGCAGTTCTTCTAAGGAGAACCGTCTTCACTCTGAAATGAAAGGAAGCCATAATTACGGTGTAATATCCAGGTGACAGGATGCCTGTCACCGAGAGATTGGAGTATATCTCGACAAATATATCATAGGCAATTCTTCTAAGTAGCACCGTATTCTGTCTGAAATGATAGGAAGCCATAATTACGGTGTACCATCCAGGTGACAGGATGTCACTCACTGAGAGATTGGAGAATATCTCGACAAGCATTTCATAGGCAGCTCTTCTAAGGAGCACAGTCTTCTGTCTGAAATGAAAGGAAGCCATAATTACGGTGTAATAAGCAGGTGACAGGATGTCGATCACAGAGATATTGGGGAATATCTCTACCAGTAATTCATAGGCAGTTCTTCTAAGGGAATCTTTCTTCTTTCTGAAATTAAAGGAAGCCATACTTACAGTTTAATATCCAGGTGACAGGATGCCGGTCACCGAGAGATTGGAGAATATCTCGACAAGTAATTCACAGGCATTTCTTCTAAGGAGCGCAGTCTTCTGTCTGAAATGAAAAGAACCCATAATTGCGGTGTAATATCCAGGTGACAGGATGTCGGTCAACGTGATATTGGAGAATATTTCTACAAGTATTTCATAGGCAGTTCTTCTAAGGAGCACCGTCTTCTGTCTGAAATGAAAGGAAGCCATAATTACGGTGTATTATCCAGGTGACAGGACGTCTGTCACTGAGATATTGGAGAATATCTCGACATGCATTTCATAGGCAGTTCTTCTATTGAGCACAGTCTTCTGCCTGAATTGAAAGGAAGCCATAATTACGGTGTATTATCCAGGTGACAGGATGTCGGTCATCGAGAGATTGGAGAATATCTCGACAAGCATTTCATAGGCAGTTCTTCTAAGGAGCACAGTCTTCTGTCTGAAATGAAAGGCGGCCATAATTACGGTGTAATATCCAGGTGACAGGATGTCGGTCACCGAGAGTTTGGAGAATATCTCGACAAGTATTTCATAGGCAGTTCTTCTAAGGAGCACAGTTTTCTGTCTGAAATGATAGGAAGCGATAATTACGGTGTACTATCCAGGTGACAGGATTTCGGTCACTGAGAGATTGGAGAATATCTCTACAAGTATTTCATAGTCAGCTCTTCTAAGGAGCACAGTTTTTTGCATGAAATGAAAGGAAGCCATAATTACGGTGTAATATCCAGGTGACAGGATGTCGGTCATCGAGAGATTAGAGAATATCACGACAAGTACTTCATAGGCAACTCTTCCAAGGAAAACAGTCTTCTGTCTGAAATAAAAGGAAACCATAATTGCGGTGCAAAATCCCGGTGACAGGATGTCGGTCACCTAGAGATTGGTGAATATCTCGACAAGTATTTCAAAGGCAGTTCTTCTAAGGAGCACAATCTTCTGTCTGAAATGAAAGGTGTAATATCCAGGTGGCAGGATGTCGGTCACCGAGAGTTTGGAGAATATCTCGACAAGTATTTCATAGGCAGTTCTTCTAAGGAGCACACTCTTCTGTCTGAAAGGAAAGGAAGCCATAATTACGGTAAATATCCAGGTGACAGGATGTCTGTCACCGAGAGATTGGAGAATATCTCGACAAATATCTCATAGGCAATTCTTCTACGTAGCACCTTCTTCTGTATGAAATGATAGGAAGCCATAATTTCGGTGTACCATCCAGGTGACAGGATGTCAGTCACTGAGAGATTGGAGAAAATCTCGACAAGCATTCCATAGGCAGCTCTTCTAAGGAGCACAGTCTTTTGCATGAAATGAAAGGAAGTCATACTTACGGTGTAATATCCAGGTGACTGGATGTCGGTCACCGAGAGTTTGGAGAATATCTCGACATGTATTTCATAGCCAGTTCTTCTAAGGAGCCCACCCTTCTGTCTGACATGAATGGAAGCCATAATTACGGTGTAATTTCCAGGTGACAGGATGTCGGTCACCGAGAGATTGGTGAATATCTCGACAAGCATTTCATAGGCAGCTCTTCTAAGGAGCACAGTCTTCTGTCAGAAATGAAAGGAAGCCATGATTACGGTGTTATAAGCAGGTGACAGGATGTCGGTCACCGAGAGATTGGGGAATATCTCGGCAAGTATTCCATAGGCAGTTCATCTAAGGAGCACAGTCTTCTGTCTGAAATGAAAGGAAGCCATAATTACGGTGTAGTAAGCAGGTGACAGGATGTCGGTCACCGAGAGATTGGGGAATATCTCGGCAAGTATTCCATAGGCAGTTCATCTAAGGAGCACAGTCTTCTGTCTGAAATGAAAGGAAGCCATAATTACGGTGTAATATCCAGGTGACAGGATGTCGGTCACCGAGAGGTTGGAGAATATCTCGACATGTATTTCATAGGCAGTTCTTCTAAGTAGCACCGTCTTCTCTCTGAAATGATAGGAAGCCATAATTACGGTGTAATATCCAGGTGACAGGATGTCCGTCACCGAGAGATTGGAGAATATCTCGACAAGTGTTTCATAGACTGCTCTTCCAAGGAGAACAGTCTTCTGTCTGAAATGAAGGGAAGCCATAATTACGGTGTAATATCCAGGTGACAGGATATCGGCCACCGAGTTGATTGGAGAATATCTCGGCCAGTATTTCATAGGCTGCTCTTCCAAGGAGAACAGTCTTCTGTCTGAACGAAACTAAGACATAATTACGGTGTAATATCCAGGTGACAGGATGTCTGTCACCGAGAGATTGGAGAATATTTCAACAAGTATTTCATAGGCAGCCATTCTAAGGAGCACCGTCCTTTGTCTGAAATGAAAGGAGCCATAATTACGGTGTACTATCCAGGTGGCATGATGTCGTTCACTGAGAGATTGGAGAATATCTTGACAAGCATTTCATGGGCAGCTCTTCTAAGGAGCACAGTCTTCTGCCTGAAATGAAAGGAAGCCAAAATTACGGTGTAATATTCAGGTGACAGAATGTCGGTCACCGAGAGATTGGGGAATATCTGGACTAGTAATTCATAGGCAGTTCTTCTAAGGGACAATTTCTTCTTTCTGAAATTAAAGGAAGCCATAATAACTGTATAATATCCAGGTGACAGGATGCCGGTCACCGAGAGATTGGAGAATATCTCGACAAGTAATTCATAGGCATCTCTTCTAATGTGTGCTGTCTTCTGTCTGAAACGAAAATAACCCATAATTACGGTGTAATATCAAGGTGACAGGATTTCGGTCACCGAGAGATTGGAGAATATCACGAAATGTATTTCATAAGCAGCTCTTCTAAGGAGCAAAGTCTTCTGTCCGAAATGTAAGGAAGCCATAATTACGGTGTAATATCCAGGTGACAGGATGTCGGTCACCGAGATATTGTAGAATATCTCGACAAGCATTTCATAGGCAGCACTTCTATGGAGCACAGTCTTCTGCCTGAATTGAAAGGAAGCCATAATTACGTTGTAATATCCGTGTGACAGGATGTCGGTCCCCGAGAGATTGGAGAATATCTCGACCAGCATTTCATAGGCAGCTCTTCTAAGGAGCACCGTCTTTTGCCTGAAATGAAAGGAAGCCATTTTTACGGTGTAATATCCAGGTGACAGGATGTCGGTCACCGAGTGATTGGAGAATATCTCAACGAGTATTTCAGGGGCAGTGCTTCTATGGAGCACAGTCTTTTGTCTGAAATGAAACGAACCCATAATTACGGTGTAATATCCAGGTGACAGGATGTCGGTCACCGATAGATTGGAAAATATCTCGACAAGTATTTCATAGGCAGTTCTTCTAAGGAGCGCACTCTTCTGTCTGAAATGAAAGGAAGCCATAATTACGGTGTAATTTCCAGGTGACAGTATGTCGGTCACCGAGAGATAGGAGAATATCTCGACAAGTATTTCATAGGCAGCTCTTCTAAGGAGCACAGTCTGCTGTCCGAAATGTAAGGAAGCCATAATTACGGTGTAATATCCAGGTGACAGGATGTCGGTCAACGTGATATTGGAGAATATTTCTACAAGTATTTCATAGGCAGTTCTTCTAAGGAGCACCGTCTTCTGTCTGAAATGAAAGGAATCCATAATTACGGTGTACTATCCAGGTGACAGGACGTCTGTCACTGAGATATTGGAGAATATCTCGACATGCATTTCATAGGCAGTTCTTCTATGGAGCACAGTCTTCTGCCTGAATTGAAAGGAAGCCATAATTACGGTTTATTATCCAGGTGACAGGTTGTCGGTCACCGAGAGATTTGAGAATATCTCAACGAGTATTTCAGAGGCAGTGCTTCTAAGGAGCACAATCTTTTGTCCGAAATGAAAGGAAGCCATAATTACGGTCTAATATCCAGGTTACAGGATGTCATTGACCGAGAGATTGGAGAAAATCTCGACAAGTATTTCATAGGCAGCTCTTCTAAGGAACACAGTCTTCTGTCTGAAATGAAAGTAACCCATAATTACGGTGTAATATCCAGGTGACAGGATGTCGGTCATTGAGAGATTGGAGAATATCTCGACAAGTATTTCATAGGTAGCTCTTCTAAGGAGCACAGTCTTCTGTGTGAAATGAAAGGAAGCCATAATTACGTTGTAATATACAGCTGACTAGATGTCGGTCACCGAGATATTGGAGAATATCTCAACAAGTAGTTCATAGGCAGCTCTTCTAAGGAGCACAGTCTTCTGTGTGAAATGAAAGGAAGCCATAATTACGGTGTAATATCCATGTGACACGATGTCGGTCCCCGAGAGATTGGAGAATATCTCGACAAGTATTTCATAGGCAGCTCTTCTATGGAGCACAGTCTTCTGCCTGAAATAAAGGGAAGTCATAATTACGGTGTAATATCCAGGTGATAGGATGTCGGTCACCGAGAGATTGGAAAATATCTCGACAAGTATTTCATGGGCAGCTCTTCTAAGGAGCGCAGTTTTCTGTCTGAAAATAAAGGAAGCCATAACTACGGTGTAATATCCAGGTGACAGGATGTCGCTCACCGAGGCTTAGGAGAATATCTCGATAAGTATTTCATAGGCAGTTCTTCTAAGGAGCACCGTCTCCTCTCCGAAATGAAAGGAAGCCATAATTACGGTGTAATATCCAGGTGACACGATGTCGGTCATCGAGAGATTGGAGAATATCTCGACAAGTACTTCATAGGCAGCTCTTCCAAGGAAAACAGTTTTCTGTCTGAAATGAAAGGAAACCATAATTACGGTGTAAAATCCAGGTGACAGGATGTCGGTCACCGAGAGATTGGAGAATATCTCGACAAGTATTTCATAGGAAGTTCTTCTAAGGAGCACAGTCTTCTGTCTGAAATGAAAGGCGGCCATAATTACGGTGTAATATCCAGGTGACAGGATGTCGGTCACCGAGAGTTTGGAGAATATCTCGACAAGTATTTCATAGGTAGTGCTTCTAAGGAGAACCGTCTTCTCTCTGAAATGAAAGGAAACCATAATTACGGTGTAATATCCAGTTGATAAGATGTCTGTCACCGAGAGATTGGAGAATATCTTGACAAATATCTCATAGGCAATTCTTCTATGGTTAGGTTATTCCTCAGCCAATAATCTACCCAAAAATTGGTCCCGGAAACCCGGGAGAGTCCATTTGCTATTTCTATTCTTTGTCAAGTGTCATTTGACAATACCTTACAAATTATTAATATCTGCTTTGAATCTTTCAGCTATAACTACATCATGCAATACCTGTGAAGGGGAAAGAGGCCGCTCCTGTCTCCCGTGGTGTGTCCCTTTCTTTCAACTTATTTGCTGCTGCCAGCCTGACAGCATTTCCAAGGTTCCACAGTTTCGTGAGTTACATTTTAATCTATTTTCTTTGACATGGCTCCTACTGAAAAAGATGAAACTCTCATTGCTAGACGTTCTTCCTACATAGGGCAACTTACCAGATTTAGAAATTTTATTAACAAAATAAATCCCGCCGAGTGTGATTTAGACATCTTGACACAACGTCTTAAGTTGTACGATCGGTCCTATGATTATTACGATCAAACTCAAACCGAGATTGAATCCGCTTGCCCAGAACTTTAATCGGATCGGGACGAGGTCGAACCCATGTACTTTGAAGGGATTGCCAAGGCCCACCAACTGATCCGCAGTATCTCAGAACCGGACACTAGGGTCATCAATCCGGCCCAGTTCGCACCCGCTTCAGTTCACAAGGATAAACCGAATCCGTTACTTCCAATGATAAGCCTACCTCACTTCTCAGGCCAGGAAGGTGAATGGTATTCTTTTTATGAACTTTACTGCTCCCTAATTCATGAAAATACTGACATTCTCGACATCCATAAATTCTACTTCTTGCGTACGTCCTTGGAAGGCGAGGCCTTGGCCTTGGTCGAGTCACTGCCTTTAAGCGCAGATAATTACCGCATCGCCTTTAATCTCCTTAAAGAGAGGTATGGCAATTTACGTTTGTGTGTAGCTCGCCACATCCGCTGTCTGTTCAACCTGCCAGTCGTCAAACCTAATGACGTCACCTCTTTAGGAGACCTGTTAGACTCTATTCAATTGCACGTGAGAGCGTTATATCAACTCAAGCAACCAGTCCAAACTTGGTACACTATTCTTATTCATCTAGCTACATCAAGATTCGATTTTTCAACATTAAAGGCTTGGGAGATCGAACTCACTCGCAACGAGGAACATTCGTTTGAACACCTCATCTCGTTTCTCAACAGCCGGTGCCAAGTCCTTACAGCACTCTCATTTCAGTGCGAAAATGTCGAAACGAGTCATAAGTGTCACAATTTTGAGAAAAAACTTGTCTCTTCAAATGGTCATCAGCCCCCATCTGAAGAGAACACGCAAACCCGTTCTGCTTCTTTCAACCATCCAAGAGAACATATCAGGCCGCTCAACAAATCTTTAAAATGCATGCTCTGCAAAAAAAATCACATTTTGTACTTGTGCAAATCTTTTAAAGAATTGTCTGTCTAAGATCGAAGGAAGTTTGTCTTCAATAGCAAACATTGCTTCAACTGCTTGTCACCTAAGCATTCTTCTTCAAACTGTACGTCTTCCAACCTCTGTTTCCATTGCAAAAAACCGCACCATTCCTTATTGCACGTTCATGATAAATCGAGGTCACCAGTACCCGCTTCTTCAAACTCCATGCAGAGCAGCTCCGAACAAACTAATGCTTCTTCCTGCATTTCTAACGCCGAAACTTCTCACAGTGCGCAAGTCCTTTTGTCCACTGTACAATTCGAAATCCAAGATAAATTTGGAAATTGGTTTCGAACACGCGGTCTTCTCGATTCCGCTTCAACTCACAACTTTGTTTCGCAATCGTTAATTAAAAAACTAGGTCTTTCTTCATCGCATACTCCCATCAATGTATCCGGCATTGACAATTTGAAAACTCAAGCCTTGCAGTCTTCAAAATTGAAAATCAGAGACCTTTGCCAAAGAAACACCAATCTTAACTTAAACTGTCTCATTCTTACCAGTATTGGCAAGGACACTCCTAGCAGCTCTATTAATACTTCCGGTTTAAAGATTCCGTCGCACTTAAGGTTAGCTGATCCTCAGTTTAATGCTCAAGGTCCCATTGATGTACTTTTCAGTGCCAATGTTTTTTGGAATTGCCTCCGTAAACAGGTTCGCAAGTTATCCTCAAACGTGGTCGCCAGAGACACCGATTTTGGTTGGGTTATTACTGGTGAAATCCAACATCCCAGTCTTCAAACCAAATCGCAATGTCATTTCGTTACTGCTGATATAAATCCCCTTTCTGAAAAAGAGAACACCTATGCTTTCGATCTCGATACTTTTGAAAAACACTTGCCGAAACGATGTCTCATCGTAAACAACTACGCCACCTTTGTAAGTTGTTTAAATGGTTTTGCCTTATTCCCGCATAAAATGGCAATTCAAGTTCGCCTCGCCTTGTGTCACTTAGTTTGCTTTCTCATGTCATTTTTTATAGCAGGTAATTGCTTAAACTCTCTATTGAAAACTATCTTCCCCTTGTGTAAAACCATGGCTATCAGTCACCATCATTTCGCTGTAAGCTATGCTTCACTTCTTTCGCTATTTAGTAGGATGGCCACGGCCGGCTCCTTCCCCCTTCCTCACAATTGGAAGCCGCTTTTGAAACCGCTTGAAAATCTGAATTCTCTAGCATCTAGAATAACTCCTTCTCAATGTCCCAGCTTCTCTTCTTTTTTCGGAAGAATTAAGCTTTTCTGTCGAAAATTGTCGGATTCCGTAATCCTCAAAATTATGCGAAATTGATTTCTTACTTTATTTCATATGTGTCTAAATTGTTTTTTCACGTCCAAGTTACGATTGACTGCATGCCGTCTAACCTGAATATCTGCTTTAAGTCTCAGCTGATTTCACTTGTGTTGTTTGTTTATTTCGAACTGCTTGTTTGTCAATCTTGTTTGTATACAAGCTTGAGTAAGGCCAAGTTGTCGTTTATTTCCTGTATGCTTGCCAAAGGTTAGAGCAAGTTTCCCTTATCTCAACTCTGGCTGACTGCCAACCATTGTCTTGCGAGCTGCTTCCGTAAGTTCAGAAGCTGTTCACCTCATTACCAAAATAAACTTGTTCCGGTTAAGGACTCTTTCAGCTATTTATATTCCTTATCTCGCTGTACTATGTGGGTCAAGGCCGTGGTTGCCTGTCTTCCCACTTGCTTACGCTCGTATCCTACAACTGCTTCGATTCTTGTTTCATAACATCGTTGCGTATTTTTCACGCCCTCATGTATTGCTCCTTGCTTACATATTTTGCAATCTTATTGTTCATTGATGAACAAACTTGTTTTCTCTTGTCGTTACATTCGATGTGTTTTTGTATTTATGCTTGTCATGTCACGTTTCTCGCTGACTTAAGTATTTTTCTGATTAACCCTTTTGATGCTTATTATAACTTGAGGTCATTGTTTATGGCTACTAGATAGTTGTTACCTATGGCGTTCTTGCTTTCTACTCGCATAGTTTCTTTGTTTATTTGGTATATTCTTATCCTTAATAGATGTACTTGTTTCTCTACGCTTTGTTTAAACTTGTTAATACTCCTTTCGCATCTTATCGCGATCTTTACTAGAGCTATACTTCTCGCAGCTTCTAGCTACTTTGTGATTGAAAGTGTTGTTAATTCTCGTTCTTTAACTCCGCTTTCCAATGACCCTGATGACCTACTTCCACTCACACCTGGTCACTTCCTTACACGCACTTCTCTCTCTGCCCCTCCCCCCCTTCCCAATTCTTACAGGGATTCTAATTTACCTATTGTTTGGCGTAAACTTGAAGCCCTCCGCAATTCCTTTTGGAAGAGGTGGAACTTGGAATATTTAACTTCTCTGCAACGGAGACAGAAGTGGTTTCTTTCCAGTCCCGACATTAAAGTGGGGGACTTGGTCTTGGTTAGGGATGTTTCTCCCCCCCCCCCTGGTCTGGACTTCTGGTAGAGTGACCGAGTGTTATCCTGGAAGGGACGGGAGAGTCAGGGTGGTCAGAGTCTTGACCACTAATGGTCCGATCACAAGACCACTGTCTTTGATCGCTCCATTACCTTTAAATATTTAACTGCTTATTTGTTCTCTGTTGGTGTTTTTCCTCCCAGTATGGTGTATTCTTGGAATACACGGTACGAGAGTATATAAAGTTTAATGCTCTTTTCTTGTTCATTCCTTTCTCTTTATCAAACACCTACAGTGATCTTCTATTTTCTCTTTGTTGGTCATGTCTCTTATGTTATTGTGAGTCTGTTCTAGATATATATCTTCCATGACCCACCTAGCGTCATTTAGCAGCGAATCTCAGAAGCTCCTCAATTCTTCCTGGTGCAAGAGGACTTCCTTTTCCATCTGGCCACCAGATCTCGTTGCCATCGCCAGCTATCATCTCCTTGATCAAGAGAACTTCGTCTACTTTTTCACTCACCATGCTGCGCTAGTATCCCCTGCTATCAACTCTTTGAAGACCATTTCCTCAAGAGAATTTAAGTTTACAATATTGGTCATGCTTATATGTATTCCTTTTGTCTCCTACCCCCACTCTTTTCCCTTCCTTGGACACTCCGCGCTTCGCTGAGTGGGTCTCACTTGTAAGTCGGCAGTTGACTCGGTCAGTCAAGGCTCAACTAGAGCCAGTCTCCTCAAACCAAGAGGCACTCTCTACATTCTACGCCATGTTGGCACATTAAGTATTCGTCAAAGGGAACTTCACCTTCGACATGCAACCAAGATAAGTACAGACTTAAGGTTTTAACCTCATCTTCATCGGTTTTAATTCTACATACTTCAATGATTATTTTATAGGCAGTGTGAGATTACTTATTTGGGGCAAAAATCATCCTTCGCGGGATTTGCCATGTTGGGCTTTTGTCTGTCTAAGCCAACCTTAATAGAAAGTAGCTTTTCTTAAGCTATTTAAATGAGAGATCTTCTCACAACGTGGGATATTATCTAATACCCGCTGTCCATAAAATATTAAGCTCGTTCCACCGCTGGATTAACTTTGGCCCCATTCTTCTATTAGGATTGTTCTGGAACCTTCCAGATTCTGTACTCTATCTGCAAGTCTTGCCGTCATGTATTTTTCACTCACTTGTGGGAATACTATTTAAAATGAGGAATCTTCCTTATAAATTACTGCAATAGCTAAATTTTCTTCCACCGTTGGAATGTTCTATGGCGCATTTAATTGTAATGCACAACTTTCTCAAGCAATAGACTCTCGCCTACCTAGTGCAACCAGTTATTTTTCATCATTGCAATAACTTTCTTTCCCATAAACTTTCGTGTTACTACAGTGAACTTTTCATCCATTCAGCAAACTATAGTGAGAACTAGTGCTTGTTCAACATTTCTACCGCGTCGCGATCGTCCGATTACCATAAATAAGGCCATGAACATTTATCCTAAATCCCAATTGATCTTTCCTAAACCTTCCACTAACAAACCATGTTAATAAAATTATTACTTTAAGGCCTATTGCAATGAGGTGTCACTCTAAAGACGTGCCCTCCCACCTTTGCTTATATCTCATTAATTAATTTCTGCATAACCACGTGTTTCATACACGGTTCAAGCTTACATTGTTTCTGCCTTATAATCAGGGAATACAATTCATCCAACTCAGGAGTGAGTTATTTCTAGGTTTCACGAAAGGGAAACTTGCCCCATTAGTCTCGTGATTCCTAATTAAACATAGGAAGTCTAGAACCTTCCTTTTGACTTTCTCTTCAGGTTTCACAGTAAGTGACCTGCCCTCTTTTGTATAATTGTAATAAAAGTAATTCTGCACAAATATAAGAAGTTATAGGAACTTCTATCTTATTCTTCATGTTTTTCTTATTGTTATTTTCGAAGTGGTTACTTCCTCTAGAATGTTTTCTCAGAAATTTCTTATAGTACACACCTTGTACTCTATTTATTGTTAAACTTTAATCACCTTAATTGTCTTTAAAATTTGAATTTTTATCTTCGCTATTTTAAATCCTTCCTAGGATTTTATAAAGGTTTGAAACCTAATAAATTGTTAATTGCCTGGCGCAAACGTTTAATGTTTTCTGAGGTCTGTGACCCCAAAATTGTTAACCAAATTGAAAATATATATTTGTTAAAGTTATCAACTTCCTTTGAATTGTTAAATAAACTTAAACTTTCTTTTTTTGATTTATCATTTCTCTAATACTACAGTTAGGCAAGATCCTGGCTTTCCTAACCCTTCCTAGGTTCATGCCCTCGTTAATACGCAATAAGTCTGTTACTATCTGTCTTGCCAGACCATCACCCTTCCCCATAGTACGCATATGCATGCTTGAGAGGGAATACTCTAAAGCCATTCTCTTGCAAACCGCCCAAGTCCTAGCTGCGTTTCCCGTTAGCTTCGACCAGGTCCTTACCCATTTTAGGTATCAGAGAGCGGATTTGCAGTGGCAACCGCCTCTAAGTGCATTTAAAGTTAAATTCATAACTTTTGTGGGAATTCTCCTATCTTTCTATCCTTTTTCTCCAGTCCGAAACCCACCTCCTTTTATTTATCATCTTCCCTTGGTGGTTAGGTTATTCCTCAGCCAATAATCTACTCAAAAATTGGTCCCGGACACCCGGGAGAGTCCATTTGCTATTTCTATTCTTTGTCAAGTGTCATTTGACAATACCTTACAAATTATTAATATCTGCTTTGAATCTTTCAGCTATAACTACATCATTCAAAGCCTGTGAAGGGGAAAGAGGCCACTCCTGTCTCCCGTGGTGTGTCCCTTTCTTTCAACTTATTTGTTGCTGCCAACCTGACAGCATTTCCAAGGTTCCACAGTTTCGTGAGATACATTTTAATCTATTTTCTTTGACATGGCTCCTACTGAAAAAGATGAAACTCTCATTGCTAGACGTTCTTCCTACATAGGGCAACTTACCAGATTTAGAAATTTCATTAACTAAATAAATCCCGCCGAGTGTGATTTAGACATCTTGACACAACGCCTTAAGTTGTACGAACGGTCCTATGATTATTAGGATCAAACTCAAACCGAGATTGAATCCGCTTGCCCAGAACTTCAATCGGATCGGGACTAGGTCGAACCCTTGTACTTTGAAGGGATTGCCAAGGCCCACCAACTGATCCGCAGTATCTCAGAACCGGACACTAGGGTCATCAATCCGGCCCAGTTCGCACCCGCTTCAGTTCACAAGGATAAACCGAAACCGTTACTTCCAAAGATAAGCCTACCTCACTTCTCAGGCCAGGAAGGTGAATGGTATTCTTTTTATGAACTTTACTGCTCCCTAATTCATGAAAATACTGACATTCTCGACATCCATAAATTCTACTTCTTGCGTACGTCCTTGGAAGGCGAGGCCTTGGCCTTGGTCGAGTCACTGCCTTTAAGCGCAGATAACTACCGCATCGCCTTTAATCTCCTTAAAGAGAGATATGGCAATTTACGTTTGTGTGTAGCTCGCCACATCCGCTGTCTGTTCAACCTGCCAGTCGTCAAACCTAATGACGTCACCTCTTTAAGAGACCTTTTAGACTCTATTCAATTGCACGTGAGAGCGTTATATCAACTCAAGCAACCAGTCCAAACTTGGGACACTATTCTTATTCATCTAGCTACATCAAGATTCGATTTTTCAACATTAAAGGCTTGGGAGATCGAACTCACTCGCAACGAGGAACATTCGTTTGAACACCTCATCTCGTTTCTCAACAGCCAGTGCCAAGTCCTTACAGCACTCTCATTTCAGTGCGAAAATGTCGAAACGAGTCATAAGTGTCACAATTTTGAGAAAAAACTTGTGTCTTCAAATGGTCATCAGCCCCTTCTGTCGAGAACAAGCAAACCCGTTCTGCTTCTTTCAACCATCCAAGAGAACATATCAGGCCGCTCAACAAATCTTTAAAATGCATGCTCTGCAAAAAATTTCACATTTTGTACTTGTGCAAATCTTTTAAAGAATTGTCTGTCGAAGATCGAAGGAAGTTTGTCTTCAATAGCAAACATTGCTTCAACTGCTTGTCACCTAAGCATTCTTCTTCAAACTGTACGTCTTCCAACCTCTGTTTCCATTGCAAAAAACCGCACCATTCCTTATTGCACGTTCATGATAAATCGAGGTCACCAGTACCCGCTTCTTCAAACTCCATGCAGAGCAGCTCCGAACAAACTAATGCTTCTTCCTGCATTTCTAACGCCGAAACTTCTCACAGTGCGCAAGTCCTTTTGTCCACTGTACAATTCGAAATCCAAGATAAATTTGGAAATTGGTTTCGAACCCGCGGTCTTCTCGATTCCGCTTCAACTCACAACTTTGTTTCGCAATCGTTAATTAAAAAGCTAGGTCTTTCTTCATCGCATACTCCCATCAATGTATCCGGCATTGACAATTTGAAAACTCAAGCTTTGCAGTCTTCAAAATTGAAAATCAGAGACGTTTGCCAAAGAAACACCAATCTTAACTTAAACTGTCTCATTCTTACCAGCATTGGCAAGGACACTCCTAGCAGCTCTATAAATACTTCCGGTTTAAATATTCCTTCGCACATAAGGTTAGCTGATCCTCAGTTTAATGCTCAAGGTCCCATTGATGTACTTTTCAGTGCCAATGTTTTTTGGAATTGCCTCCGTAAACAGGTTCGCAAGTTATCCTCAAACGTGGTCGCCAGAGACACCGATTTTGGTTGGGTTATTACTGGTGAAATCCAACATCCCAGTCTTCAAACCAAATCGCAATGTCATTTCGTTACTGCTGATATAAATCCCCTTTCTGAAAAAGAGAACACCTATGCTTTCGATCTCGATACTTTTGAAAAACACTTGCCGAAACGATGTCTCATCGTAAACAACTACGCCACCTTTGTAAGTTGTTTAAATGGTTTTGCCTTATTCCCGCATAAAATGGCAATTCAAGTTCGCCTCGCCTTGTGTCACTTAGTTTACTTTCTCATGTCATTTTTATAGCAGGTAATTGCTTAAACTCTCTATTGAAAACTATCTTCCCCTTGTGTAAAACCATGGCTATCAGTCACCATCATTTCGCTGTAAGCTATGCTTCACGTCTTTCGCTATTTAGTAGGATGGCCACGGCCGGCTCCTTCCTTCTTCCTCACAATTGGAAGCCGCTTTTGAAACCGCTTGAAAATCTGAATTCTCTAGCATCTAGAATAACTATTCTTACGCATAAACTCCTTCTCAATGTCCCAGCTTCTCTTCTTTTTTCGGAAGAATTAAGCTTTTTTCTGTAGAAAATTATCGGATTCCGTAATACTCAAAATTATGCGAAATTGATTTCTTACTTTATTTCATATGTCTCTAAATTGTATTTTCACGTCCAAGTTACGATTGACTGCATGCCGTCTACCTTTGAATTTTTAAATAAACTTAAACTTTCTTATTTTGATTTATCATTTCTCTAATACTACAGTTAGGCAAGATCCTGGCTTTCCTAACTCTTCCTAGGTTCATGCCCTCGTTAATACGCAATAAGTCTGTTACTAACTGTCTTGCCAGACCATCACCCTTCCCCATAGTACGCTTATGCATGCTTGAGAGGGAATACCCTAAAGCCATTCTCTTGCAAACCGCCCAAGTCCTAGCTGCGTTTCCCGTTAGCTTCGACCAGGTCCTTACCCATTTTAGGTATCAGAGAGCGGATTTGCAGTGGCAACCGCCTCTAAGTGCATTTAAAGTTAAATTCATAACTTTTGTGGGACTCTCCTCCTATCTTTCTATCCCTTTTCTCCAGTCCGAAACCCACCTCCTTTTCTTTATCATCTTCCCTTGGTGGTTAATTTATTCCTCAGCCGATAATCTACCTAGGCAGCTCTTCTACGGTGCACATTCTTCTCTCTGAAACGAAAGGAAGCCATAATTAGGGTGTAATATCCAGGTGACAGAAAGTCGGTCACCGAGAGATTGGAGAATATCTCGACAAGCATGTCATAGGCAGCTCTTCTAAGGAGCACAGTCTTCGGCCTGAAGTGAAAGGAAGACATAATTACGGTGTAATATTCAGGGGACAGGATGTCGGTCACCGAGAGATTGGAGAATATCTCGACAAGTATTTCAGAGGCAGTTCTTCTAAGGAGCACAGTCTTTTGCCTGAAATGACAGGATGCCATAATTACGGTGTAATATCCAGTTGACAGGATGTCGTTCACTGAGCGATTGCAGAATACCTCGACATGTATTTCATAGGCAGCTCTTCTAAGGAGCACAGTCTACTGTCTGAAATGAAAGGAAGCCATAATTACGGTGAAATATCCAGGTGACAGGATGTCGGTCACCGAGAGATTGGATAATATCTCGGCAACTATTTCATAGGCAGTTCATCTAAGGAGCACAGTCTTCTGTCTGAAATGAAAGGAGGCCATAATTACGGTGTAATATCCAGGTGACAAGATGTCGGTCACCGAGAGATTGGTGAATACCTTTACAAGTATTTCATAGGCAGTTCTTCTAAGAAGCACCGTCTTCTGCCTGAAATGAAAGGAAGCCATAATTACGGTGTAATATTCAGGGGACAGGATGTCGGTCACCGAGAGATTGGAGAATATACCGACAAGTATTTCAGAGGCAGTTCTTCTAAGAAGCACAGTCTTTTGATGAAATGAAAGGAACCCATAATTACGGTGTAATAACCAGGTGATAGGATGTCGGTCACTTAGAGATTCGAGAATATCTCGACAAGTATTTCATAGGCAGCTCTTCTAAAGGGCACCGTCTTCTGTCTGAAATGAAAGGAAGCCATAATTATGGTGTACTATTCAGGTGACAGGATGTCGGTCACTGAGTGATTGGAGAATATCTCGACAAGCATTTCATAGGCAGCTCTTCTAAGGAGCACAGTTTTCTGCCTGAATTGAAAGGAAGCCATAATTACGGTGTAATATCCAGGTGACAAGATGTCAGTCACCGAGAGATTGGAGAATATTTCAACGGGTATTTCAGAGGCAGTGCTTCTAAGGAGCACAGTCATTTGTCCGAAATGAAAGGAAGCCATACTTACGGTCTAATATCCAGGTTACAGGATGTTAGTCACCAAGAGATTGGAGAATATCTCGACAAGTTTTTCATAGGCAGCTCTTCTAAGGAACACAGTCTTCTGTCTGAAATGATAGGAAGCCATAATTACGGTGTAATATCCAGGTGACAGGATGTCGGTCACTGAGAGATTGGAGAATATCTCGACAAGTATTTCAGTGGTAGTTCTTCTAAGGTACACAGTCTTTTGTCTGAAATGAAAGGAAGCCATAATTACGGTGTAATATCCAGGTGAAAGGATGTCGGTCAGCGAGACATTGGAGAATATCTCGACAAGTATCCCATAGGCAGCTCTCCAAAGGAGCACAGTCTTCTGTCCGAAATGAAAGGAAGCCATAATTACGGTGTAATATCCATGTGAAAGGATGTCGGTCACCGAGATATTGCAGAATATCTCTACAAGTGTTTCATAGGCCGTTCTTCTAAGGAGCACCGTCTTCTGTCTGAAATGAAAGAAAGCCATAATTACGGTGCAACATCCAGGAGACAGGATGTCGGTCACTGAGAGATTGGAGAATATCTCGACAAGCATTTCATAGGCAGCTCTTCTAAGGAGCACAGTCTTCTGCCTGAATTGGAAGGAAGCCATAATTACGGTGTAATATCCAGGTGACAGGATGTCGGTCGCCGAGAGATTGGAGAATATCTCAACGAGTATTTCAGAGGCAGTGCTACTAAGAAGCACAGTCCTTTGTCCGAATGAAAGGAAGCTATAATTACGGTCTAATATCCAGGTTACAGGATGTCAGTCACCGAGAGATTGGAGAATATCTCGACAAGTTCTAAGGAACACAGTCTTCTGTCTGAAATGAAAGTAACCCATAATTTCGGTGTAATATCCAGGTGAAACGATGTCGGTCACTGAGATATTGGAGAATATCTCGACAAGTATTTCATAGGCAGCTCTTCTAAGGAGCACAGTCTTCTGTGTGAAATGAAAGGAAGCCATAATTACGTTGTAATATCCAGGTGACAGGATGTCGGTCACCGAGAGATTGGAGAATATCCCGACAAGTATTTCATAGGCAGTTCATCTAAGGAGCTAAGTCTTTTGATGAAATGAAAGGAAGCCATAATTACGGTGTAATACCCAGGTGACAGAATGTCGGTCACTGAGAGATTGGAGAATATCTCAACGAGGATTTCAGAGGCAGTGATTCTATTGAGCGCAGTCTTTTTTCTGAAATGAAAGGAACCCATAATTACGGTGTAATATCCAGGAGACAGGATATCGGTCACCGAGAGATTGGAAAATATCTCGACAAGTATTTCATAGGCAGTTCTTCTAAGGAGCGCACTTTTCTGTCTGAAACAAATGGAAGCCATAATTACGGTATAATTTCCAGGTGACAGGATGTCGGTCACCGAGAGATTGCAGAATATCTCGACAAGTATTTCATAGGTAGCTCTTCTAAGGAGCAAAGTCTTCTGTATGCAATGAAAGGAAGCCATAATTACGGTGTAATATTCATGTGACAGGATGTCGGTCCCCCAGAGATTGGAGAATATCTCGACCAGCATATCATAGGCAGCTCTTCTAAGGAGCACAGACTTTTGCCTGAAATGAAAGGAAGCCATTTTTACGGTGTAATATCCAGGTGACAGAATGTCGGTCACTGGGAGATTGGAGAATATCTCGACAAGTATATCAGAGGCAGCTTTTCTAAGGAGCACAGTCTTCTGACTGAAATGAAAGGAAGCCATAATTACGGTGTAATAAGTAGGTGACAGGATGTCGGTCACTGAGAGATTGGAGAATATCTCAACAAGTATTCCATAGGCAGTTCTTCTAAGAAGCACAGTCTTCTTTCAGAAATGCAAGGAACCCAAAATTTCGGTGTAATATCCAGATGACAGGATGACGGTCATCGAGAGATTGGAGAATATTTCGACAAGCATTTCATAGGCAGTTCCTCTAAGGAGCACAGTCTTCTCTCTGAAATGAAAGGCGGCCATAATTACGGTGTAATATCCAGGTGACAGGATGTCGGTCACCGAGAGTTTGGAGAATATCTCGACAAGTATTTCATAGGCAGTTCTTCTAAGGAGCACAGTCTTCTGTCTGAAATGATGGGAAGCGATAATTACGGTGTACTATCCAGGTGACAGGATTTCGGTCACTGAGAGATTGGAGAATATCTCGACAAGTATTTCATAGGCAGCTCTTCTAAGGAGCACAGTTTTCTGCATGAAATGAAAGGAAGCCATAATTACGGTGTAATATCCAGGTGACAGGATGTCGGTCATCGAGAGATTAGAGAATATCACGACAAGTACTTCATAGGCAGCTCTTCCAAGGAAAACAGTCTTCTGTCTGAAATAAAAGGAAACCATAATTACGGTGTAAAATCCAGGTGACAGGATGTCGGTCACCGAGAGATTGGAGAATATCTCGACAAGTATTTCAAAGGCAGTTCTTCTAAGGAGCACAATTTTCTGTCTGAAATGAAAGGCGGCCATAATTACGGTGTAATATCCATGTGGCAGGATGTCGGTCACCGAGAGTTTGGAGAATATCTCGACAAGTATTTCATAGGCAGTTCTTCTAAGGAGCACACTCTTCTGTCTGAAAGGAAAGGAAGCCATAATTACGGTAAATATCCAGGTGACAGGATGTCTGTCACCGAGAGATTGGAGAATATCTCGACAAATATCTCATAGGCAATTCTTCTAAGTAGCACCGTCTTCTGTCTGAAATGATGTTGTTGTTTGAGTCTTCAGTCTTTTGACTGGTTTGATGCAGCTCTCCATGCCTCCCTGTCCTGAGCTAATCGTTTCAACTCTACATAGCTACCACACCCTACATCCGAGGCAATCTGTTTAACATATTCTAACCTTGGTCTACCCCTACAGTTCTTGTCCTCGACCCTTCCTTCCATAACTAAGCTTGCTATTCCTGGGTGTCTTAGTATGTGTCCTACCAACCTATCTCTTCTCTTCATTAGCAGTCGCCAGAAACATCTCTCCTCTCCCACTCGTCTTAATACCTCTTTGTTTGTAACCCTATCTACCCATCTGATCTTCATCATTCTCCTGTAACACCACATTTCAAATGCTTCAATTCTCCTCTTTTCTGCTGCACCAATAGTCCAAGTTTCACTTCCATAGAGCGCCACGCTCCAGACAAAGGCTTTCAAAAATGACTTCCTAATACCTAAATCTATATTCGATGTCAGCAGATTCCTTTTTTGTAGAAATGCTTTTCTTGCCTGAGCCAACCTACTTTTTATATCCTCTTTGCTTCGTCCATCACTGGTTATTCTGCTTCCTAAGTAACAGAAGTCTCCTACTTCCTTCAGCTTTTCACCTGCCAATTTGATCTCCATAGAGGTTTCTGATTTATTTCGGCTGCATTCCAGTATTTTTGTTTTACATTTATTAATTTTCATCATGAAATCTTTCCGTAAGACAGAGTCCATACCATTCAAAAACTCATTCAAATCCTCAGGCTTGTCGGCCAAGATGACGATGTCATCAGCAAATCTCAGAGTTGAAATTATTTCTCCTTGAATCTTCACTCCCACTTTAAATTTTTCTCTAATTTCCTTCATTGCTTGTTCAATGTAAAGATTGAAAAGTATGGGTGATAAGTTGCAGCCTTGCCTTACACCTTTCTGAATACCAGCTTCTCTCTAATGTCCTTCATCTCGAATGACTGCTGTCTGGTTTCTGTATAGATTGTATATCACCCTCCTATCCCTGTACTTTATTCCAATCGATTTCAAAATGTCAAACAATTTAGTCCAATCAACGTTATCAAAAGCTTTTTCTAAGTCTACAAAAGCCATGAACGTTCTCTTATCTTTCCTTATTCTACCTTCCAAAATCAGCCTAAGACTTAGTACAGCTTCCCTTGTTCCTACATTTCTCCTGAAACCAAACTGGTCTTCACCCAACTCCGTTTCTATCTGGCTCTCAATCCTCTTGTAAATTATTCTAGACAGGATCTTTGAAGCATGAGTAATCAAGCTGATTGTACGGTAATCTTCACATCTGTCAGCTCCCACTTTCTTTGGTATAGGGATGATTACATTCTTCTTGAAATCAGGGGGTACCTCACCTGTCTCATAAATCCTACACACCAAGTGAAATAACCTGATCAGACCTTCATCTCCTATGCAGCGTAGCAACTCAATCGGTATATCATCTATGCCTGGTGCTTTGTTCCTGTTTAAGTCTTCCAAAGCTCTATCAAATTCTGATCTCAATATTAAATCTCCTTTCGCATCCTCATCAATTTCCTCCTTCCTTTCCATTACATGATTCTCAATCTCCTTTCCCTTATACAAACTCTCTATGTAAGCTTTCCATCTCTCAACCTTTTCTTCCCTATCTGTTAGAGGCTTTCCATTTGTGTCCTTAATATTACAGCACTTAGTCTTCTTTACCCCAAAAGTATTCTTAATCCTTCGATAAGCTGTGTCTACTTTTCCTAATTTCAGACAATTTTCTATACCTGCACATTTCTCTTTCAACCATTCTTCTGTCGCTTCCTTGCACTTCTTGTTAACCTCATTTCTCAGACGTCTGTATTCTGCTTTCCCCTTTTCATCTCTTACATTCTTGTGCTTCCGCCTTTCATCCATCAATTCTAGTATATCCTGAGTGATCCACGGTTTTCTACCTATTCTCTCTTTCCTACCAATGTTTTCTTCTGCGGATTTTGTTATTTCATTCTTCAAAAGTGCCCATTCGTCTGCAATTGAAGTTTGTTTAGGGTTTTTCATTAGTCCTTCCTTTATACTCTTCTTGAATCTTTCGTTTACATCCTTCTCTTTCAGTCTGTCTATTGCCCACCTTTTTGGCTTTTGACTTTTCTTCAGTTTCTTCAACTTTAATCTGCATTTCATTACAACCAGATTGTGGTCAGAGTTTATGTCAGCACCAGGATATGTTTTACAATCCAAAATCTGGTTTCGAAACCTCTGCTTGACCATAATGAAGTCGATTTGGTAACGCCCTGTATCTCCTGGTCTCATCCATGTGAATATTCTTCTATTGTGGTTATTGAATAAGGTGTTAGCTATGACCAACTCATGCTCAGTGCAGAATTCTACCAGCCTGCTTCCTCGATCATTCCTTTCACCTAATCCGAAATCTCCTACTATCTTCCCTTCTCTCCCTTTTCCTACCACAGCATTCCAATCTCCCATTACTATAACATTTTCATCACCCTTGATATACCTCAGAATTTCGTCTATTTCTTCGTAGACCTTTTCAACATCCTCATCATCAGCTTGACTGGTAGGCATATAGACTTGTACCACTGTGGTGCACGTAGGTTTAGTATTTATTTTTGCTACAATAATCCGTTCACTATATTGCTCATAATATTCCACCCGCTGTCCAAGTTTCCTACTCAATATGAGGCCAACCCCTGCTTGGCCATTGTTTGATTTAGTGCTAATGACCCTATAGTCTCCTGACCAAAAGTCCTGTTCTTCCTGCCAGCGCATTTCGCTAATCCCAACCAAATCCAACCTCAACCTATCCATTTCCCTTTCTAAGTTTTCTAACCTTCCATTTCCTAGCAGACTTCTAACATTCCACGCTCCGATCCGTAGAATGTCAGATTTCCTCTTTGTCACTTCTGTGATGTTAACCCCCTCTCGAGTAGTCCCCACCCGGAGATCCGAACGGGGGACTAGTTTACCTCCGGATTGAAATTTTACAAGGGAGGAGGCCATCATCACATGTATTTATGCATAGAGAGGTGCATATCCTCGGGAATAGCATACGGCTGTAGTTTCCCGTTGCTTTCAGCCGTGCAGCAGGACGCAGTGTAGTCATTATTTGGCTTATATTATCAATATCTTAACCGTCTATAAGACTAGTAAAGAATTGATTTATTCGGAAAGGCTGCTACTCCCTTTCAGAATAAGTAAAGAGCAATTCTACTAACAAAAATACTAACCTTTTACCATACTAACAATTAAATACCAAAATTCTACTAACGAAAAAAATACTAAAGTTCCACCAACAACAAATACTACCACTAAAACAGTCTGTCACCAGGCACACTCACATGCAATCACACATCACAGTCTACTGAAACAATGAACTATAACTAATAAACAATGCAACTGCTACCAGACACACACACACCACATGATAGGAAGCGATAATTACGGTGTACTATCCAGGTGACAGGATTTCGGTCACTGAGAGATTGGAGAATATCTCGACAAGTATGTCATAGGCAGCTCTTCTAAGGAGTACAGTTTTCTGCATGAAATGAAAGGAAGCCATAATTTCGGTGTACCATCCAGGTGACAGGATGTCAGTCACTGAGAGATTGGAGAATATCTCGACAAGCATTTCATAGGCAGCTCTTCTAAGGAGCACAGTCTTTTGCATGAAATGAAAGGAAGCCATACTTACGGTGTAATATCCAGGTGACTGGATGTCGGTCACCGAGAGTTTGGAGAATATCTCGACATGTATTTCATAGGCAGTTCTTCTAAGGAGCCCACCCTTCTGTCTGACATGAATGGAAGCCATAATTACGGTGTAATTTCCAGGTGACAGGATGTCGGTCACCGAGAGATTGGAGAATATCTCGACAAGCATTTCATAGGCAGCTCTTCTAAGGAGCACAGTCTTCTGTCTGAAATGAAAGGAAGCCATGATTACGGTGTTATAAGCAGGTGACAGTATGTCGGTCACCGAGAGATTGGGGAATATCTCGGCAAGTATTCCATAGGCAGTTCATCTAAGGAGCACACTCTTCTGTCTGAAATGAAAGGAAGCCATAATTACGGTGTAGTAAGCAGGTGACAAGATGTCGGTCACCGAGAGATTGGGGAATATCTCGGCAAGTATTCCATAGGCAGTTCATCGAAGGAGCACAGTCTTCTGTCTGAAATGAAAGGAAGCCATAATTACGGTGTAATATCCAGGTGACAGGATGTCGGTCACCGAGAGGATGGAGAATATCTCGACATGTATTTCATAGGCAGTGCTTCTATGGAGCACAGACTTTTATCTGAAATGAAAGGAACCCATAATTACGGTGTAATATCCAGGTGACAGGATGTCCGTCACCGAGAGATTGAAGAATATATCGACAAGTATTTCATAGAATGCTCTTCCAAGGAGAACAGTCTTCTGTCTGAAATGAAGGGAAGCCATAATTACGGTGTAATATCCAGGTGACAGGATATCGGCCACCGAGTTGATTGGAGAATATCTCGGCCAGTATTTCATAGGCTGCTCTTCCAAGGAGAACAGTCTTCTGTCTGAACGAAACTAAGACATAATTACGGTGTAATATCCAGGTGACAGGACGTCTGTCACCGAGAGATTGGAGAATATTTCAACAAGTATTTCATAGGCAGCCATTCTAAGGAGCACCGTCCTTTGTCTGAAATGAAAGGAGCCATAATTACGGTGTACTATCCAGGTGGCATGATGTCGTTCACTGAGAGATTGGAGAATATCTTGACAAGCATTTCATGGGCAGCTCTCCTAAGGAGCACAGTCTTCTGCCTGAAATGAAAGGAAGCCAAAATTACGGTGTAATATTCAGGTGACAGAATGTCGGTCACCGAGAGATTGGGGAATATCTCGACTAGTAATTCATAGGCAGTTCTTCTAAGGGACAATTTCTTCTTTCTAAAATTAAAGGAAGCCATAATAACTGTATAATATCCAGGTGACAGGATGCCGGTCACCGAGAGATTGGAGAATATCTCGACAAGTAATTCATAGGCATTTCTTCTAAGGTGTGCAGTCTTCTGTCTGAAACGAAAATAACCCATACTTACGGTGTAATATCCAGGTGACAGGATTTCGGTCACCGAGAGATTGGAGAATATCTCGAAATGTATTTCATAAGCAGCTCTTCTAAGGAGCAAAGTCTTCTGTCCGAAATGGAAGGAAGCCATAATTACGGTGTAATATCCAGGTTACAGGATGTCGGTCACCGAGATATTGGAGAATATCTCGACAAGCATTTCATAGGCAGCACTTCTATGGAGCACAGTCTTCTGCCTGTATTGAAAGGAAGCCATAATTACGGTGTAATATCCAGGTGACAGGTTGTCGGTCACCGAGAGATTGGAGAATATCTCGACAAGTATTTCATAGGTAGCTCTTCTAAGGAGCACAGTCCTCTGTATGAAATGAAAGGAAGCCATAATTACGTTGTAATATCCGTGTGACAGGATGTCGGTCCCCGAGAGATTGGAGAATATCTCGACCAGCATTTCATAGGCAGCTCTTCTAAGGAGCACCGTCTTTTGCTGAAATGAAAGGAAGCCATTTTTACGGTGTAATATCCAGGTGACAGAATGTCGGTCACTGAGAGATTGGAAAATATCTCAACGAGTATTTAAGAGGCAGTGCTTCTATGGAGCACAGTCTTTTATCTGAAATGAAAGGAACCCATAATTACGGTGTAATATCCAGGTGACAGGATGTCGGTCACCGAGACATTAGAAAATATCTCGACAAGTACTTCATAGGCAGTTCTTCTAAGGTGCGCACTCTTCTGTCTGAAATGAATGGAAGCCATAATTACGGTGTAATTTCCAGGTGACAGGATGTCGGTCACCGAGAGATAGGATAATATCTCGACAAGTATTTCATAGGCAGTTCTTCTAAGGACACAGTCTCCTGTCTGAAATGAAAGGTGGCCATAATTGCGGTGTAAAATCCAGGTGACAGAATGTCGGTCACCGAGAGTTTGGAGAGTATCTCGACAAGTATTTCATAGGCAGTTCTTCTAAGGAGAACCGTCTTCACTCTGAAATGAAAGGAAGCCATAATTAAGGTGTAATATCCAGGTGACAGGATGTCTGTCACCGAGAGATTGGAGTATATCTCGACAAATATATCATAGGCAATTCTTCTAAGTAGCACCGTATTCTGTCTGAAATGATAGGAAGCCATAATTACGGTGTACCATCCAGGTGACAGGATGTCAGTCACTGAGAGATTGGAGAATATCTCGACAAGCATTTCATAGGCAGCTCTTCTAAGGAGCACAGTCTTCTGTCTGAAATGAAAGGAAGCCATAATTACGGTGTAATAAGCAGGTGACAGGATGTCGATCACAGAGAGATTGGGGAATATCTCTACTAGTAATTCATAGGCAGTTCTTCTAAGGGACACTTTCTTCTTTCTGAAATTTAAGGAAGCCATAATTACGGTTTAATATCCAGGTGACAGGATGCCGGTCACCGAGGGATTGGAGAATATCTGGACAAGTAATTCACAGGCATTTCTTCTAAGGAGCGCAGTCTTCTGTCTGAAATGAAAAGAACCCATAATTGCGGTGTAATATCCAGGTGACAGGATTTCTGTCACCGAGAGATTGGAGAATAACTCGAAATGTATTTCATAAGCAGCTTTTCTAAGGAGCACAGTCTGCTGTCCGAAATGTAAGGAAGCCATAATTACGGTGTAATATCCAGGTGACAGGATGTCGGTCAACGTGATATTGGAGAATATTTCTACAAGTATTTCATAGGCAGTTCTTCTAAGGAGCACCGTCTTCTGTCTGAAATGAAAGGAAGCCATAATTACGGTGTACTATCCAGGTGACAGGACGTCTGTCACTGAGATATTGGAGAATATCTCGACATGCATTTCATAGGCAGCTCTTCTATGGAGCACAGTCTTCTGCCTGAATTGAAAGGAAGCCATAATTACGGTGTATTATCCAGGTGACAGGTTGTCGGTCACCGAGAGATTTGAGAATATCTCAACGAGTATTTCAGAGGCAGTGCTTCTGAGGAGCACAATCTTTTGTCCGAAATGAAAGGAAACCATAATTACGGTCTAATATCCAGGTTACAGGATGTCAGTCACCGAGAGATTGGAGAATATCTCGACAAGTATTTCATAGGCAGCTCTTCTAAGGAACACAGTGTTCTGTCTGAAATGAAAGTAACCCATAATTACGGTGTAATTACCAGGTGACAGGATGTCGGTCACCGAGATATTGGAGAATATCTCGACAAGCATTTCATAGGCAGCACTTCTATGGAGCACAGTCTTCTGCCTGAATTGAAAGGAAGCCATAATTACGGTGTAATATCCAGGTGACAGGTTGTCGGTCACCGAGAGATTGGAGAATATCTCGACAGGTATTTCATAGGTAGCTCTTCTAAGGAGCACAGTCTTCTGTATGAAATGAAAGGAAGCCATAATTACGTTGTACTATCCGTGTGACAGGATGTCGGTCACTGAAAGATTGGAAAATATCTCAACGAGTATTTCAGAGGCAGTGCTTCTATGGAGCACAGTCTTTTATCTGAAATGAAAGGAACCCATAATTACGGTGTAATATCCAGGTGACAGGATGTCGGTCACCGAGACATTGGAAAATATCTCGACAAGTACTTCATAGGCAGTTCTTCTAAGGTGCGCACTCTTCTGTCTGAAATGAATGGAAGCCATAATTACGGTGTAATTTCCAGGTGACAGGATGTCGGTCACCGAGAGATAGGAGAATATCACGACAAGTATTTCATAGGCAGTTCTTCTAAGGACACAGTCTCCTGTCTGAAATGAAAGGTGGCCATAATTGCGGTGTAATATCCAGGTGACAGAATGTCGGTCACCGAGAGTTTGGAGAATATCTCGACAAGTATTTCATAGGCAGTTCTTCTAAGGAGAACCGTCTTCACTCGGAAATGAAAGGAAGCCATAATTACGGTGATACATCCAGGTGACAGGATGTCTGTCACCGAGATATTGGAGTATATCTCGACAAATATATCATAGGCAATTTTTCTAAGTAGCACCGTATTCTGTCTGAAATGATAGGAAGCCATAATTACGGTGTACCATCCAGGTGACAGGATGTCAGTCACTGAGAGATTGGAGAATATTTCGACAAGCATTTCATAGGCAGCTCTTCTAAGGAGCTCAGTCTTCTGTCTGAAATGAAAGGAAGCCATAATTACTGTGTAATAAGCAGGTGACAGGATGTCGATCACAAAGAGATTGGGGAATATCTCTACTAGTAATTCATAGGCAGATCTTCTAAGGGACACTTTCTTCTTTCTGAAATTATAGGAAGCCATAATTACGGTTTAATATCCAGGTGACAGGATGCCGGTCACCGAGAGATTGGAGAATATCTCGACAAGTAATTCACAGGCATTTCTTCTAAGCAGCGCAGTCTTCTGTCTGAAATGAAAAGAACCCATAATTGCGGTGTAATATCCAGGTGACAGGATTTCTGTCACCGAGAGATTGGAGAATAACTCGAAATGTATTTCATAAGCAGCTCTTCTAAGGAGCACAGTCTGCTGTCCGAAATGTAAGGAAACCATAATTACGGTGTAATATCCAGGTGACAGTATGTCGGTGAACGTGATATTGGAGAATATTTCTACAAGTATTTCATAGGCAGTTCTTCTAAGGAGCACCGTCTTCTTTCTGTAATGAAAGGAAGCCATAATGACGGTGTACTATCCAGGTGACAGGACGTCTGTCACTGAGATATTGGAGAATATCTCGACATGCATTTCATATGCAGCTCTTCTATGGAGCACAGTCTTCTGCCTGAATTGAAAGGAAGCCATAATTACGGTGTATTATCCAGGTGACAGGATGTCGGTCACCGAGAGATTTGAGAATATCTCAACGAGTATTTCAGAGGCAGTGCTTCTGAGGAGCACAATCTTTTGTCCGAAATGAAAGGAAGCCACAATTACGGTCTAATATCCAGGTTACAGGATGTCAGTCACCGAGAGATTGGAGAATATCTCGACAAGTATTTCATAGGCAGCTCTTCTAAGGAACACAGTCTTCTGTCTGAAATGAAAGTAACCCATAATTACGGTGTAATATCCAGGTGACAGGATGTCGGTCACCGAGATATTGGAGAATATCTCGACAAGCATTTCATAGGCAGCACTTCTATGGAGCACAGTCTTCTGCCTGAATTGAAAGGAAGCCATAATTACGGTGTAATATCCAGGTGACAGGTTGTCAGTCACCGAGAGATTGGAGAATATCTCGACAAGTATTTCATAGGTAGCTCTTCTAAGGAGCACAGTCTTCTGTATGAAATGAAAGGAAGCCATAATTACGTTGTAATATCCGTGTGACAGGATGTCGGTCACTGAGAGATTGGAAAATATCTCAACGAGTATTTCAGAGGCAGTGCTTCTATGGAGCACAGTCTTTTATCTGAAATGAAAGGAACCCATAATTACGGTGTAATATCCAGGTGACAGGATGTCGGTCACCGAGACATTGGAAAATATCTCGACAAGTACTTCATAGGCAGTTCTTCTAAGGTGCGCACTCTTCTGTCTGAAATGAATGGAAGCCATAATTACGGTGTAATTTCCAGGTGACAGGATGTCGGTCACCGAGAGATAGGAGAATATCACGACAAGTATTTCATAGGCAGTTCTTCTAAGGACACAGTCTCCTGTCTGAAATGAAAGGTGGCCATAATTGCGGTGTAATATCCAGGTGACAGAATGTCGGTCACCGAGAATTTGGAGAATATCTCGACAAGTATTTCATATGCAGTTCTTCTAAGGAGAACCGTCGTCACTCGGAAATGAAAGGAAGCCATAATTACGGTGTAATATCCAGGTGACAGGATGTCTGTCACCGAGAGATTGGAGTATATCTCGACAAATATATCATAGGCAATTCTTCTAAGTAGCATCGTATTCTGTCTGAAATGATAGGAAGCCATAATTACGGTGTGCCATCCAGGTGACAAGATGTCAGTCACTGAGAGATTGGAGAATATCTCGACAAGCATTTCATAGGCAGCTCTTCTAAGGAGCACAGTCTTCTGTCTGAAATGAAAGGAAGCCATAATTACGGTGTAATAAGCAGGTGACAGGATGTCGATCACAGAGAGATTGGGGAATATCTCTACTAGCATTTCATAGGCAGTTCTTCTAAGGGACACTTTCTTCTTCCTGAAATTATAGGAAGCCATAATTACGGTTTAATATCCAGGTGAGAGGATGCCGGTCACCGAGAGATTGGAGAATATCTCGACAAGTAATTCACAGGCATTTCTTCTAAGGAGCGCAGTCTTCTGTCTGAAATGAAAAGAACCCATAATTGCGGTGTAATATCCAGGTGACAGGATTTCTGTCACCGAGAGATTGGAGAATAACTCGAAATGTATTTCATAAGCAGCTCTTCTAAGGAGCACAGTCTGCTGTCCGAAATGTAAGGAAACCATAATTACGGTGTAATATCCAGGTGACAGTATGTCGGTCAACGTGATATTGGAGAATATTTCTACAAGTATTTCATAGGCAGTTCTTCTAAGGAGCACCGTCTTCTGTCTGAAATGAAAGGAAGCCATAATGACGGTGTACTATCCAGGTGACAGGACGTCTGTCACTGAGATATTGGAGAATATCTCGACATGCATTTCATAGGCAGCTCTTCTATGGAGCACAGTCTTCTGCCTGAATTGAAAGGAAGCCATAATTACGGTGTATTATCCAGGTGACAGGTTGTCGGTCACCGAGAGATTTGAGAATATCTCAACGAGTATTTCAGAGGCTGTGCTTCTAAGGAGCACAATCTTTTGTCCGAAATGAAAGGAAGCCATAATTACGGTCTAATATCCAGGTTACAGGATGTCATTCACCGAGAGATTGGAGAATATCTCGACAAGTATTTCATAGGCAGCTCTTCTAAGGAACACAGTCTTCTGTCTGAAATGAAAGTAACCCATAATTACGGTGTAATATCCAGGTGACAGGATGTCGGTCATTGAGAGATTGGAGAATATCTCGACAAGTATTTCATAGGTAGCTCTTCTAAGGAGCACAGTCTTCTGTGTGAAATGAAAGGAAGCCCTAATTACGTTGTAATATACAGCTGACTAGATGTCGGTCACCGAGATATTGGAGAATATCCCAACAAGTAGTTCATAGGCAGCTCTTCTAAGGAGCACACTCTTCTGTGTGAAATGAAAGGAAGCCATAATTACGGTGTATTATCCATGTGACACGATGTCGGTTCCCGAGAGATTGGAGAATATCTCGACAAGCATTTCATAGGGAGCTCTTCTATGGAGCACAGTCTTCTGCCTGAAATAAAGGGAAGCCATAATTACGGTGTAATATCCAGGTGATAGGATGTCGGTCACCGTGAGATTGGAAAATATCTCGACAAGTATTTCATGGGCAGCTCTTCTAAGGAGCGCAGTTTTCTGTCTGAAAATAAAGGAAGCCATAACTACGGTGTAATATACAGGTGACAGGACGTCGCTCACAGAGACTTTGCAGAATATCTCGATAAGTATTTCATAGGCCGTTTTTCTAAGGAGCACCGTCTCCTCTCTGAAATGAAAGGAAGCCATAATTACGGTGTAATATCCAGGTGACACGATGTCGCTCATCGAGAGATTGGAGAATATCTCGACAAGTACTTCATAGGCAGCTCTTCCAAGGAAAACACTTTTCTGTCTGAAATGAAAGGAAACCATAATTACGGTGTAAAATCCAGGTGACAGGATGTCGGTCACCGAGAGATTGGAGAATATCTCGACAAGTATTTCATAGGAAGTTTTCTAAGGAGCACAGTCTTCTGTCTGAAATGAAAGGCGGCCATAATTACGGTGTAATATCCAGGTGACAGGATGTCGGTCACCGAGAGTTTGGAGAATATCTCGACAAGTATTTCATAGCTAGTGCTTCTAAGGAGAACCGTCTTCTCTCTGAAATGAAAGGAAGCCATAATTACGGTGTAATATCCAGTTGACAAGATGTCTGTCACCCAGAAATTGGAGAATATCTTGACAAATATCTCATAGGCAATTCTTCTATGGTTAGGTTATTCCTCAGCCAATAATCTACCCAAAAATTGGTCCCGGAAACCCGGGAGAGTCCATTTGCTATTTCTATTCTTTGTCAAGTGTCATTTGACAATACCTTACAAATTATTAATATCTGCTTTGAATCTTTCAGCTATAACTACATCATGCAATGCCTGTGAAGGGGAAAGAGGCCGCTCCTGTCTCCCGTGGTGTGTCCCTTTCTTTCAACTTATCTTCTGCTGCCAGCCTGACAGCATTTCCAAGGTTCCACAGTTTCGTGAGGTACATTTTAATCTATTTTCTTTGACATGGCTCCTACTGAAAAAGATGAAACTCTCAATGCTAGACGTTCTTCCTACATAGGGCAACTTACCAGATTTAGAAATTTCATTAACAAAATAAATCCCGCCGAGTGTGATTTAGACATCTTGACACAACGCCTTAAGTTGTACGAACGGTCCTATGATTATTAGGATCAAACTCAAACCGAGATTGAATCCGCTTGCCCAGAACTTCAATCGGATCGGGACGAGGTCGACCCTTGTACTTTGAAGGGATTGCCAAGGCCCACCAACTGATCCGCAGTATCTCAGAACCGGACACTAGGGTCATCAATCCGGCCCAGTTCGCACCCGCTTCAATTCACAAGGATAAACCGAAACCGTTACTTCCAAAGATAAGCCTACCTCACTTCTCAGGCCAGGAAGGTGAATGGTATTCTTTTTATGAACTTTACTGCTCCCTAATTCATGAAAATACTGACATTCTCGACATCCATAAATTCTACTTCTTGCGTACGTCCTTGGAAGGCGAGGCCTTGGCCTTGGTCGAGTCACTGCCTTTAAGCGCAGATAACTACCGCATCGCCTTTAATCTCCTTAAAGAGAGATATGGCAATTTACGTTTGTGTGTAGCTCGCCACATCCGCTGTCTGTTCAACCTGCCAGTCGTCAAACCTAATGACGTCACCTCTTTAAGAGACCTTTTAGACTCTATTCAATTGCACGTGAGAGCGTTATATCAACTCAAGCAACCAGTCCAAACTTGGGACACTATTCTTATTCATCTAGCTACATCAAGATTCGATTTTTCAACATTAAAGGCTTGGGAGATCGAACTCACTCGCAACGAGGAACATTCGTTTGAACACCTCATCTCGTTTCTCAACAGCCGGTGCCAAGTCTTTACAGCACTCTCATTTCAGTGCGAAAATGTCGAAACGAGTCATAAGTGTCACAATTTTGAGAAAAAACTTGTCTCTTCAAATGGTCATCAGCCCCATCTGTCGAGAACAAGCAAACCCGTTCTGCTTCTTTCAACCATCCAAGAGAACATATCAGGCCGCTCAACAAATCTTTAAAATGCAAAAAATTTCACATTTTGTACTTGTGAAAATCCTTTAAAGAATTGTCTGTCGAAGATCGAAGGAAGTTTGTCTTCAATAGCAAACATTGCTTCAACTGCTTGTCACCTAAGCATTCTTCTTCAAACTGTACGTCTTCCAACCTCTGTTTCCATTGCAAAAAACCGCACCATTCCTTATTGCACGTTCATGATAAATCGAGGTCACCAGTACCCGCTTCTTCAAACTCCATGCAGAGCAGCTCCGAACAAACTAATGCTTCTTCCTGCATTTCTAACGCCGAAACTTCTCACAGTGCGCAAGTCCTTTTGTCCACTGTACAATTCGAAATCCAAGATAAATTTGGAAATTGGTTTCGAACCCGCGGTCTTCTCGATTCCGCTTCAACTCACAACTTTGTTTCGCAATCGTTAATTAAAAAACTAGGTCTTTCTTCATCGCATACTCCCATCAATGTATCCGGCATTGACAATTTGAAAACTCAAGCTTTGCAGTCTTCAAAATTGAAAATCAGAGACGTTTGCCAAAGAAACACCAATCTTAACTTAAACTGTCACATTCTTACCAGTATTGGCAAGGACACTCCTAGCAGCTCTATTAATACTTCCGGTTTAAAGATTCCTTCGCACTTAAGGTTAGCTGATCCTCAGTTTAATTCTCAAGGTCCCATTGATGTACTTTTCAGTGCCAATGTTTTTTGGAATTGCCTCCGTAAACAGGTTCGCAAGTTATCCTCAAACGTGGTCGCCAGAGACACCGATTTTGGTTGGGTTATTACTGGTGAAATCCAACATCCCAGTCTTCAAACCAAATCGCAATGTCATTTCGTTACTGCTGATATAAATCCCCTTTCTGAAAAAGAGAACACCTATGCTTTCGATCTCGATACTTTTGAAAACCACTTGCCGAAACGATGTCTCATCGTAAACAACCACGCCACCTTTGTAAGTTGTTTAAATGGTTTTGCCTTATTCCCGCATAAAATGGCAATTCAAGTTCGCCTCGCCTTGTGTCACTTAGTTTACTTTCTCATGTCAATTTTATAGCAGGTAATTGCTTAAACTCTCTATTGAAAACTATCTTCCCCTTGTGTAAAACCATGGCTATCAGTCACCATCATTTCGCTGTAAGCTATGCTTCACTTCTTTCGCTATTTAGTAGGATGGCCACGGCCGGCTCCTTCCCCCTTCCTCACAATTGGAAGCCGCTTTTGAAACCGCTTGAAAATCTGAATTCTCTAGCATCTAGAATAACTCCTTCTCAATGTCCCAGCTTCTCTTCTTTTTTCGGAAGAATTAAGCTTTTCTGTCGAAAATTGAAATTGATTTCTTACTTTATTTCATATGTGTCTAAATTGTTTTTTCACGTCCAAGTTACGATTGACTGCATGCCGTCTAACCTGAATATCTGCTTTAAGTCTCAGCTGATTTCACTTGTGTTGTTTGTTTATTTCGAACTGCTTGTTTGTCAATCTTGTTTGTATACAAGCTTGAGTAAGGCCAAGTTGTCGTTTATTTCCTGTATGCTTGCCAAAGGTTAGAGCAAGTTTCCCTTATCTCAACTCTGGCTGACTGCCAACCATTGTCTTGCGAGCTGCTTCCGTAAGTTCAGAAGCTGTTCACCTCATTACCAAAATAAACTTGTTCCGGTTAAGGACTCTTTCAGCTATTTATATTCCTTATCTCGCTGTACTATGTGGGTCAAGGCCGTGGTTGCCTGTCTTCCCACTTGCTTACGCTCGTATCCTACAACTGCTTCGATTCTTGTTTCATAACATCGTTGCGTATTTTTCACGCCCTCATGTATTGCTCCTTGCTTACATATTTTGCAATCTTATTGTTCATTGATGAACAAACTTGTTTTCTCTTGTCGTTACATTCGATGTGTTTTTGTATTTATGCTTGTCATGTCACGTTTCTCGCTGACTTAAGTATTTTTCTGATTAACCCTTTTGATGCTTATTATAACTTGAGGTCATTGTTTATGGCTACTAGATAGTTGTTACCTATGGCGTTCTTGCTTTCTACTCGCATAGTTTCTTTGTTTATTTGGTATATTCTTATCCTTAATAGATGTACTTGTTTCTATACGCTTTGTTTAAACTTGTTAATACTCCTTTCGCATCTTATCGCGATCTTTACTAGAGCTATACTTCTCGCAGCTTCTAGCTACTTTGTGATTGAAAGTGTTGTTAATTCTCGTTCTTTAACTCCGCTTTCCAATGACCCTGATGACCTACTTCCACTCACACCTGGTCACTTCCTTACACGCACTTCTCTCTCTGCCCCTCCCCCCCTTCCCAATTCTTACAGGGATTCTAATTTACCTATTGTTTGGCGTAAACTTGAAGCCCTCCGCAATTCCTTTTGGAAGAGGTGGAACTTGGAATATTTAACTTCTCTGCAACGGAGACAGAAGTGGTTTCTTTCCAGTCCCGACATTAAAGTGGGGGACTTGGTCTTGGTTAGGGATGTTTCTCCCCCCCCCCCTGGTCTGGACTTCTGGTAGAGTGACCGAGTGTTATCCTGGAAGTGACGGGAGAGTCAGGGTGGTCAGAGTCTTGACCACTAATGGTCCGAACACAAGACCACTGTCTTTGATCGCTCCATTACCTTTAAATATTTAACTGCTTATTTGTTCTCTGTTGGTGTTTTTCCTCCCAGTATGGTGTATTCTTGGAATACACGGTACGAGAGTATATAAAGTTTAATGCTCTTTTCTTGTTCATTCCTTTCTCTTTATCAAACACCTACAGTGATCTTCTATTTTCTCTTTGTTGGTCATGTCTCTTATGTTATTGTGAGTCTGTTCTAGATATATATCTTCCATGACCCACCTAGCGTCATTTAGCAGCGAATCTCAGAAGCTCCTCAATTCTTCCTGGTGCAAGAGGACTTCCTTTTCCATCTGGCCACCAGATCTCGTTGCCATCGCCAGCTATCATCTCCTTGATCAAGAGAACTTCGTCTACTTTTTCACTCACCATGCTGCGCTAGTATCCCCTGCTATCAACTCTTTGAAGACCATTTCCTCAAGAGAATTTAAGTTTACAATATTGGTCATGCTTATATGTATTCCTTTTGTCTCCTACCCCCACTCTTTTCCCTTCCTTGGACCCTCCGCGCTTCGCTGAGTGGGTCTCACTTGTAAGTCGGCAGTTGACTCGCTCAGTCAAGGCTCAACTAGAGCCAGTCTCCTCAAACCAAGAGGCACTCTCTACATTCTACGCCATGTTGGCACATTAAGTATTCGTCAAAGGGAACTTCACCTTCGACATGCAACCAAGATAAGTACAGACTTAAGGTTTTAACCTCATCTTCATCGGTTTTAATTCTACATACTTCAATGATTATTTTATAGGCAGTGTGAGATTACTTATTTGGGGCAAAAATCATCCTTCGCGGGATTTGCCATGTTGGGCTTTTGTCTGTCTAAGCCAACCTTAATAGAAAGTAGCTTTTCTTAAGCTATTTAAATGAGAGATCTTCTCACAACGTGGGATATTATCTAGTACCCGCTGTCCATAAAATATTAAGCTCGTTCCACCGCTGGATTAACTTTGGCCCCATTCTTCTATTAGGATTGTTCTGGAACCTTCCAGATTCTGTACTCTATCTGCAAGTCTTGCCGTCATGTATTTTTCACTCACTTGTGGGAATACTATTTAAAATGAGGAATCTTCCTTATAAATTACTGCAATAGCTAAATTTTCTTCCACCGTTGGAATGTTCTATGGCGCATTTAATTGTAATGCACAACTTTCTCAAGCAATAGACTCTCGCCTACCTAGTGCAACCAGTTATTTTTCATCATTGCAATAACTTTCTTTCTCATAAACTTTCGTGTTACTACAGTGAACTTTTCATCCATTCAACAAACTATAGTGAGAACTAGTGCTTGTTCAACATTTCTACCGCGTCGCGATCGTCCGATTACCATAAATAAGGCCATGAACATTTATCCTAAATCCCAATTGATCTTTCCTAAACCTTCCACTAACAAACCATGTTAATAAAATTATTACTTTAAGGCCTATTGCAATGAGGTGTCACTCTAAAGACGTGCCCTCCCACCTTTGCTTATATCTCATTAATTAATTTCTGCATAACCACGTGTTTCATACACGGTTCAAGCTTACATTGTTTCTGCCTTATAATCAGGGAATACAATTCTTCCAACTCAGGAGTGAGTTATTTCTAGGTTTCACGAAAGGGAAACTTGCCCCATTAGTCTCGTGATTCCTAATTAAACATAGGAAGTCTAGAACCTTCCTTTTGACTTTCTCTTCAGGTTTCACAGTAAGTGACCTGCCCTCTTTTGTATAATTGTAATAAAAGTAATTCTGCACAAATATAAGAAGTTATAGGAACTTCTATCTTATTCTTCATGTTTTTCTTATTGTTATTTTCGAAGTGGTTACTTCCTCTAGAATGTTTTCTCAGAAATTTCTTATAGTACACACCTTGTACTCTATTTATTGTTAAACTTTAATCACCTTAATTGTCTTTAAAATTTGAATTTTTATCTTCGCTATTTTAAATCCTTCCTAGGATTTTATAAAGGTTTGAAACCTAATAAATTGTTAATTGCCTGGCGCAAACGTTTAATGTTTTCTGAGGTCTGTGACCCCAAAATTGTTAACCAAATTGAAAATATATATTTGTTAAAGTTATCAACTTCCTTTGAATTGTTAAATAAACTTAAACTTTCTTTTTTTGATTTATCATTTCTCTAATACTACAGTTAGGCAAGATCCTGGCTTTCCTAACCCTTCCTAGGTTCATGCCCTCGTTAATACGCAATAAGTCTGTTACTATCTGTCTTGCCAGACCATCACCCTTCCCCATAGTACGCATATGCATGCTTGAGAGGGAATACTCTAAAGCCATTCTCTTGCAAACCGCCCAAGTCCTAGCTGCGTTTCCCGTTAGCATCGACCAGGTCCTTACCCATTTTAGGTATCAGAGAGCGGATTTGCAGTGGCAACCGCCTCTAAGTGCATTTAAAGTTAAATTCATAACTTTTGTGGGACTCTCCTCCTATCTTTCTATCCTTTTTCTCCAGTCCGAAACCCACCTCCTTTTATTTATCATCTTCCCTTGGTGGTTAGGTTATTCCTCAGCCAATAATCTACTCGAAAATTGGTCCCGGACACCCGGGAGAGTCCATTTGCTATTTCTATTCTTTGTCAAGTGTCATTTGACAATACCTTACAAATTATTAATATCTGCTTTGAATCTTTCAGCTATAACTACATCATGCAAAGCCTGTGAAGGGGAAAGAGGCCACTCCTGTCTCCAGTGGTGTGTCCCTTTCTTTCAACTTATTTGTTGCTGCCAGCCTGAGAGCATTTCCAAGGTTACACAGTTTCGTGAGTTACATTTTAATCTATTTTCTTTGACATGGCTCCTACTGGAAAAGATGAAACTCTCAATGCTAGACGTTCTTCCTACATAGGGCAACTTACCAGATTTAGAAATTTCATTAACAAAATAAATCCCGCCGAGTGTGATTTAGACATCTTGACACAACGCCTTAAGTTGTACGAACGGTCCTATGATTATTAGGATCAAACTCAAACCGAGATTGAATCCGCTTGCCCAGAACTTCAATCGGATCGGGACGAGGTCGAACCCTTGTACTTTGAAGGGATTGCCAAGGCCCACCAACTGATCTGCAGTATCTCAGAACCGGACACTAGGGTCATCAATCCGGCCCAGTTCGCACCCGCTTCAGTTCACAAGGATAAACCGAAACCGTTACTTCCAAAGATAAGCCTACCTCACTTCTCAGGCCAGGAAGGTGAATGGTATTCTTTTTATGAACTTTACTGCTCCCTAATTCATGAAAATACTGACATTCTCGACATCCATAAATTCTACTTCTTGCGTACGTCCTTGGAAGGCGAGGCCTTGGCCTTGGTCGAGTCACTGCCTTTAAGCGCAGATAACTACCGCATCGCCTTTAATCTCCTTAAAGAGAGATATGGCAATTTACGTTTGTGTGTAGCTCGCCACATCCGCTGTCTGTTCAACCTGCCAGTCGTCAAACCTAATGACGTCACCTCTTTAAGAGGCCTTTTAGACTCTATTCAATTGCACGTGAGAGCGTTATATCAACTCAAGCAACCAGTCCAAACTTGGGACACTATTCTTATTCATCTAGCTACATCAAGATTCGATTTTTCAACATTAAAGGCTTGGGAGATCGAACTCACTCGCAACGAGGAACATTCGTTTGAACACCTCATCTCGTTTCTCAACAGCCGGTGCCAAGTCCTTACAGCACTCTCATTTCAGTGCGAAAATGTCGAAACGAGTCATAAGTGTCACAATTTTGAGAAAAAACTTGTCTCTTCAAATGGTCATCAGCCCCATCTGTCGAGAACAAGCAAACCCGTTCTGCTTCTTTCAACCATCCAAGAGAACATATCAGGCCGCTCAACAAATCTTTAAAATGCAAAAAATTTCTCATTTTGTACTTGTGCAAATCTTTTAAAGAATTGTCTGTCGAAGATCGAAGGAAGTTTGTCTTCAATAGCAAACATTGCTTCAACTGCTTGTCACCTAAGCATTCTTCTTCAAACTGTACGTCTTCCAACCTCTGTTTCCATTGCAAAAAACCGCACCATTCCATTATTGCACGTTCATGATAAATCGAGGTCACCAGTACCCGCTTCTTCAAACTCCATGCAGAGCAGCTCCGAACAAACTAATGCTTCTTCCTGCATTTCCAACGCCGAAACTTCTCACAGTGCGCAAGTCCTTTTGTCCACTGTACAATTCGAAATCCAAGATAAATTTGGAAATTGGTTTCGAACCCGCGGTCTTCTCGATTCCGCTTCAACTCACAACTTTGTTTCGCAATCGTTAATTAAAAAACTAGGTCTTTCTTCATCGCATACTCCCATCAATGTATCCGGCATTGACAATTTGAAAACTCAAGCTTTGCAGTCTTCAAAATTGAAAATCAGAGACGTTTGACAAAGAAACACCAATCTTAACTTAAACTGTCTCATTCTTACCAGTATTGGCAAGGACACTCCTAGCAGCTCTATTAATACTTCCGGTTTAAAGATTCCTTCGCACTTAAGGTTAGCTGATCCTCAGTTTAATGCTCAAGGTCCCATTGATGTACTTTTCAGTGCCAATGTTTTTTGGAATTGCCTCCGTAAACAGGTTCGCAAGTTATCCTCAAACGTGGTCGCCAGAGACACCGATTTTGGTTGGGTTATTACTGGTGAAATCCAACATCCCAGTCTTCAAACCAAATCGCAATGTCATTTCGTTACTGCTGATATAAATCCCCTTTCTGAAAATGAGAACACCTATGCTTTCGATCTTGCCGAAACGATGTCTCATCGTAAACAACTACGCCACCTTTGTAAGTTGTTTAAATGGTTTTGCCTTATTCCCGCATAAAATGGCAATTCAAGTTCGCCTCGCCTTGTGTCACTTAGTTTACTTTCTCATGTCATTTTTATAGCAGGTAATTGCTTAAACTCTCTATTGAAAACTATCTTCCCCTTGTGTAAAACCATGGCTATCAGTCACCATCATTTCGCTGTAAGCTATGCTTCACTTCTTTCGCTATTTAGTAGGATGGCCACGGCCGGCTCTTTCCCCCTTCCTCACAATTGGAAGCCGCTTTTGAAACCGCTTGAAAATCTGAATTCTCTAGCATCTAGAATAACTATTCTTACGCATAAACTCCTTCTCAATGTCCCAGCTTCTCTTCTTTTTTCGGAAGAATTAAGCTTTTTTCTGTAGAAAATTATCGGATTCCGTAATCCTGAAAATTATGCGAAATTGATGTCTTACTTTATTTCATATGTCTCTAAATTGTATTTTCACGTCCAAGTTACGATTGACTGCATGCCGTCTTCCTTTGAATTGTTAAATAAACTTAAACTTTCTTTTTTTGATTTATCATTTCTCTAATACTACAGTTAGGCAAGATCCTGGCTTTCCTAACTCTTCCTAGGTTCATGTCCTCGTTAATACGCAATAAGTCTGTTACTATCTGTCTTGCCAGACCATCACCCTTCCCCATAGTACGCATATGCATGCTTGAGAAGAAATACTCTAAAGCCATTCTCTTGCAAACCGCCCAAGTCCTAGCTGCGTTTCCCGTTAGCTTCGACCAGGTCCTTACCCATTTTAGGTATCAGAGAGCGGATTTGCAGTAGCAACCGCCTCTAAGTGCATTTAAAGTTAAATTCATAACTTTTGTGGGACTCTCCTCCTATCTTTCTATCCCTTTTCTCCAGTCCGAAACCCACCTCCTTTTCTTTATCATCTTCCCTTGGTGGTTAGGTTATTCCTCAGCCAATAATCTACCCAGGCAGCTCTTCTATGGTGCACAGTCTTCTCTCTGAAACGAAAGGAAGCCATAATTAGGGTGTAATATCCAGGTGACAGAAAGTCGGTCACCGAGAGATTGGAGAATATCTCGACAAGCATGTCATAGGCAGCTCTTCTAAGGAGCACAGTCTTCGGCCTGAAGTGAAAGGAAGACATAATTACGGTGTAATATTCATGGGACAGGATGTCGGTCACCGAGAGATTGGAGAATATCTCGACAAGTATTTCAGAGGCAGTTCTTCTAAGGAGCACAGTCTTTTGCCTGAAATGACAGGATGCCATAATTAGGGTGTAATATCCAGTTGACAGGATGTCGTTCACTGAGCGATTGCAGAATACCTCGACATGTATTTCATAGGCAGCTCTTCTATGGAGCACTGTCTACTGTCTGAAATGAAAGGATGCCATAATTACGGTGAAATATCCAGGTGACAGGATGTCAGTCACCGAGAGATTGGAGAATATCTCGGCAACTATTTCATAGGCAGTTCATCTAAGGAGCACAGTCTTCTGTCTGAAATGAAAGGAGGCCATAATTACGGTGTAATATCCAGGTGAACAGTTGTCGGTCACCGAGAGATTGTTGAATACCTTTACAAGTATTTCATAGGCAGTTCTTCTAAGAAGCACCGTCTTCTGCCTGAAATGAAAGGAAGCCATAATTACGGTGTAATATTCAGGGGACAGGATGTCGGTCACCGAGAGATTGGAGAATATACCGACAAGTATTTCAGAGGCAGTTCTTCTAAGAAGCACAGTCTTTTGATGAAATGAAAGGAACCCATAATTACGGTGTAATAACCAGGTGATAGGATGTCGGTCACTTAGAGATTCGAGAATATCTCGACAAGTATTTCATAGGCAGCTCTTCTAAAGGGCACCGTCTTCTGTCTGAAATGAAAGGAAGCCATAATTATGGTGTACTATTCAGGTGACAGGATGTCGGTCACTGAGTGATTGGAGAATATCTCGACAAGCATTTCATAGGCAGCTCTTCTAAGGAGCACAGTTTTCTGCCTGAATTGAAAGGAAGCCATAATTACGGTGTAATATCCAGGTGACAAGATGTCAGTCACCGAGAGATTGGAGAATATTTCAACGGGTATTTCAGAGGCAGTGCTTCTAAGGAGCACAGTCATTTGTCCGAAATGAAAGGAAGCCATATTTACGGTCTAATATCCAGGTTACAGGATGTTAGTCACCGAGAGATTGGAGAATATCTCGACAAGTTTTTCATAGGCAGCTCTTCTAAGGAACACAGTCTTCTGTCTGAAATGAAAGGAAGCCATAATTACGGTGTAATATCCAGGTGACAGGATGTCGGTCACTGAGAGATTGGAGAATATCTCGACAGGTATTTCAGTGGTAGTTCTTCTAAGGAACACAGTCTTATGTCTGAAATGAAAGGAAGCCATAATTACGGTGTAATATCCAGGTGAAAGGATGTCGGTCACCGAGACATTGGAGAATATCTCGACAAGTATCCCATAGGCAGCTCTCCTAAGGAGCACAGTCTTCTGTCCGAAATGAAAGGAAGCCATAATTACGGTGTAATATCCATGTGATAGGATGTCGGTCACCGAGATATTGCAGAATATCTCTACAAGTGTTTCATAGGCCGTTCTTCTAAGGAGCACCGTCTTCTGTCTGAAATGAAGGAAAGCCATAATTACGGTGTAATATCCAGGTGACAGGATGTCGGTCACTGAGAGATTGGAGAATATCTCGACAAGCATTTCATAGGCAGCTCTTCTAAGGAGCACAGTCTTCTGCCTGAATTGGAAGGAAGCCATAATTACGGTGTAATATCCAGGTGACAGGATGTCGGTCGCCGAGAGATTGGAGAATATCTCAACGAGTATTTCAAAGGCAGTGCTACTAAGAAGCACAGTCTTTTGTCCGAATGAAAGGAAGCTATAATTACGGTCTAATATCTAGGTTACAGGATGTCAGTCACCGAGAGATTGGAGAATATCTCGACAAGTATTTCATAGGCAGCTCTTCTAAGGAACACAGTCTTCTGTCTGAAATGAAAGTAACCCATAATTACGGTGTAATATCCAGGTGAAACGATGTCGGTCACTGAGATATTGGAGAATATCTCGCAAGTATTTCATAGGCAGCTCTTCTAAGGAGTACAGTCTTCTGTGTGAAATGAAAGGAAGCCATAATTACGTTGTAATATCCAGGTCACAGGATGTCGGTCACCGAGAGATTGGAGAATATCCCGACCAGTATTTCCTAGGCAGTTCATCTGAGGAGCACAGTCTTCTGTCTGAAATGAAAGGAGGCCATAATTACGGTGTAATATCCAGGTGACAGGATGGCGGTCACCGAGAGATTGGAGAATATCTAGACAAGTATTTCTGAGGCAGTTCTTCTAAGGAGCAAAGGCTTTTGATGAAATGAAAGGAACCCATATTTACGGTGTAATAACCAGGTGATAGGATGTCGGTCACTGAGAGATTCGAGAATATCTCGACAAGTATTTCAAGGCTGCTCTTCTAAAGAGCACAGTCTTCTGTCTGAAATGAAAGGAAGCCATAATTACGGTGTAATATCCATGTGACAGGATGTCGGTCACCGCGAGATTGGTTAATATCTCGACAAGTATTTCATAGGTAGCTCTTCTAAGGAGCACAGTCTTCTGTCTGAAATGAAAGGAAGCCATAATTACGGTGTAATATCCAGGTGACAAGATGTCGGTCACCGAGAGATTGGAGAATAACTCGACAAGCATTACAGAGGCAGTTCTTCTAAAGAGTACACTCTTTTGTCTGAAATGAAAGGAAGCCATAATTACGGTGTAATATCCAGGTGACTGGATGCCGGTCACCGAGATACTGGAGAATATCTCAACAAGTATCCCATAGGCAGCTCTTCTAAGGAGCACAGTCTTTTGTCTGAAATGAAAGGAAGCCATAATTACGGTGTAATATCCAGGGGAAAGGATGTCGGTCACCGAGACATTGGAGAATATCTCGACAAGTATCCCATAGGCAGCTCTCCTAAGGAGCACAGTCTTCTGTCTGAAATGAAAGGAAGCCATAATTACGGTGTAATATCCATGTGATAGGATGTCGGTCACCGAGATATTGGAGAATATCACTACTTCATAGGCCGTTCTTCTAAGGAGCACCGTCTCCTGTCTGAAATGAAAGGAAGCCAAATTTACGGTGTACTATCCAGGAGACAGGATGTCGGTCACCGAGACATTGGAGAATATCTCGACAAGTATCCCATAGGCAGCTCTCCTAAGGAGCACAGTCATCTGTCTGAAATGAAAGGAAGCCATAATTACGGTGTAATATCCATGTGACAGGATGTCGGTCACCGAGAGATTGGAGAATATCTCGGCAAGTATTTCATAGGCAGTTCATCTAAGAAGCACATTCTTCTGTCTGAAATGAAAGGAGGCCATAATTACGGTGTAATTCCATGGGACAGGATGTCGGTCACCGAGAGATTGGTTTATATCTCGACAAGCATTTCATAGGCAGCTCTTCTAAGGAGCACAGCCTTCTGCCTGAATTGGAAGCAATAATTACGGTGCAATATCCAGGTGACAGGATGTCGGTCGCCGAGAGATTGGTGAATATCTCAACGAGTATTTCAGGGACATTGCTACTAAGAAGCACAGTCTTTTGTCCGAAATGAAAGGAAGCTATAATTACGGTCTAATATCCAGGTTACAGGATGTCAGTCACCGAGAGATTGGAGAATATCTCGGCAAATATTTCATAGGCAGCTCTTTTAAGGAACACAGTCTTCTGTCTGAAATGAAAGTAACCCATAATTACGGTGTAATATCCTGGTGACACGATGTCGGTCACTGAGATATTGGAGAATATCTCGACAAGTATTTCATAGGCAGCTCCTCTAAGGAGCACAGTCTTCTGTGTGGAATGAAAGGAAGCCATAATTACGTTGTAATATCCATGTGACAGGATGTCGGTCACCGAGAGATTGGAGAATATCTCGGCAAGTATTTCATAGGCAGTTCATCCAAGGAGGGAACACAGTCTTCTGTCTGAAATGAAAGGAGGCCATAATTACGGTGTAATATCCAGGTGACAGGATGTCGGTCACCGAGAGCTTGGAGAATATCTCGACAAGTATTTCAGAGGCAGTTCTTCTAAGGAGCACAGTCTTATGATGAAATGAAAGGAACCCATATTTACGGTGTAATAACCAGGTGATAGGTTGTCGGTCACTGAGAGATTCGAGAATATCTCGACAAGTATTTCATAGGCAGCTCTTCTAAAGTGCACAGTCTTCTGTCTGAAATGAAAGGAAGCCATAATTACGGTCTAATATCCATTTGACAGGATGTCGGTCACCGAGAGATTGGTGAATATCTTTTCAAGTATTTCATAGGCAGTTCTTCTAAAGCGCACCGTCTTTTGCCTGAAATGAAAGGAAGCCTTTTTTCGGTGTAATATCCAGGTGACAGGATGTCGGTCACCGAGAGATTGGTTAATATCTCGACAAGTATTTCATAGGCAGCTCATCTAAGGAGCACAGTCTTCTGTCTGAAATGAAAGGAGGCCATAATTACGGTGTAATATCCATGTGACAGGATGTCTGTCACCGAGAGATTGGTTTATATCTCGACATGTATTTCATAGGCAGCTCTTCTAAAGCGCACAGTCTTCTGTCTGTAATGAAAGGAAGCCATAATTACGGTGTAATATCCAGGTGAAAGGATGTCGGTCACCGAGACATTGGAGAATATCTCGACAAGTATCCCATAGGCAGCTCTCCTAAGGAGCACAGTCTTCTGTCCGTAATAAAAAGAAGCCATAATTACGGTGTAATATCCATGTGATAGGATGTCGGTCACCGAGATATTGCAGAATATCTCTACAAGTATTTCATAGGCCGTACTTCTAAGGAGCACCGTCTTCTGTCTGAAATGAGAGGAAGCCATAATTACGGTGCAATATCCAGGAGACAGGATGTCGGTCACTGAGAGATTGTAGAATATCTCGACAAGCATTTCATAGGCAGCTCTTCTAAGGAGCACAGTCTTCTGCCTGAATTGGAAGGAAGCCATAATTACGGTGTAATATCCAGGTGACATGATGTCGGTCGCCGAGAGATTGGAGAATATCTCAACGAGTATTTCAGAGGCAGTGCTACTAAGAAGCACAGTCTTTTGTTCGAAATGAAAGGAAGCTATAATTACGGTCTAATATCCAGGTGACAGGATGTCGGTCACCGAGAGATTGGAGAATATCTCGACAAGTATTTCATAGGCAGTTCATCTAAGGAGCACAGTCTTCTGTCTGAAATGAAAGGAAGCCATAATTACGGTGTAATATCCAGGTCACAGGATGTCGGTCACCGAGAGATTGGAGAATATCTAGACAAGTATTTCAGAGGCAGTTCTTCTAAGAAGCAAAGTCTTTTGATGAAATGAAGGGAACCCATATTTACGGTGTAATAACCAGGTGATAGGATGTCGGTCACTGAGAGATTCGAGAATATCTCGACAAGTATTTCAAGGCAGCTCTTCTAAAGAGCACAGTCTTCTGTCTGAAATGAAAGGAAGCCATAATTACGGTGTAATATCCATGTGACAGGATATCGGTCACCGAGAGATTGGTGAATATCTTTTCAAGTATTTCATAGGCAGGTCTTCTGCCTGAAATGAAAGGAAGCCTTTTTTGTCGGTGTAATATCTAGGTGACAGGATGTCGGTCACCGAGAGATTGGTTAATATCTTGACAAGCATTTCATAGGCAGCTCTTCTAAGGAGCACAGTCTTCTGTCTGAAATGAAAGGAAGCCATAATTACGGTGTAATACCCAGGTGACAGGATGTCGGTCACCGAGAGATTGGAGAATAACTCGACAAGCATTACAGAGGCAGTTCTTCTAAAGAGTACACTGTTTTGTCTGAAATGAAAGGAAGCCATAATTACGGTGTAATATCCAGGTGACGGGATGCCGGTCACCGAGATACTGGAGAATATCTCAACAAGTATCTCATAGGCAGTGTTCGCTTTTGCGAATGTTTTTTTGTAGGCTATGTTTCCCCTACGGTTTGAAACACACGTTCAATTATTCTGCTCCATTATTTTTTTTCGTTATAATTGCAGTATGAACGCGGTGTTCTGATTATTTATTTAACTTATGTTTCATTTGAATTGTTGTTCTTTATTATTCTTGTCAACTCACCTTTTTTCTGAAGTGTCTTTCTAGACGCACCATTCTGTCACACTTTTTCATGAGGTACTGTGCTCACCTCAGCGGCAACCCTCGCAACGTGCATCGGGCTGTGCGTTGATTGGCTGTTTGACAACCCTCCTTCATTCTGGAATGTTCGGCTGCTGTCGTCATTTCCACTATATATTCTCCGCCTCGCCGTCCTGCGGCCTGTCTACATCTACCTGCCTGAACCAGTCTGACCACGGCTGCCTGCCTGCCCACTAACTGGCCCTTCTTGGGGAGGCCCTGTTAGTAAACATCGTGTGGCTGAAACCTTGCCAAGTGGCATGCTTCATCGCTCGGACTCTGTCATGCTAGGCGAGGCATGAGTCAACGACCTTCATCTCAGCAACTCAGTCAGCCCGCTAGCCCACTACAACACGGCGATGAGAAACTATAACTACTTGTAATCCGCCAAACAGATCATTACCAAGAGGTCTGTTCCTGCGGGGTACACTTCGCCAAAGGAGTCACCATCTATCTTTCTCGGCAGGCATGCCGAGTCATCTTAGAGGAAGCCTTTGTTTGGATTACGACCCGCTCCCTGCGGGCCAAATACTAAGTATAAAAGTATCAAATCCAGGCGCGGCTGGTCATTAAAGGCTCTTAGGCGGAGCCTCTCCTGAAAGATTCTATAAATATACATACCGTATTTAATTGAGGAATTTATAATTTATATTGATTGGAAACATTTATAAATTTCACTCAATTCATTCAGTCACGAGTCAATATATTTGGAACTGTTGATAAAGAATGTTTTTCAGATGGATAGTAGCGCCGTTAGGCTGCGCCTTCGATGTCCCATTCCTTCCTATGTAACAGGGACGGGAGGCGTGGTTATGAAAGCTCCATTCGTTTCAATTGTATCGCTTAAGGCTCAGGCGACTACAGCCTAAGCCAGGCTTGCCAACGACGACAAGATATTCTTATTCTGTGGAATGCATTCAAAGTTGTTCAAGGAGACTGAAACCACTCTCATGAAAGTTTATCTTTTCCCTCTTTCACTCTTCGAACGATTAATAATGACAAGTTACCAGAAACAGTTAGATATGACTAATAAGTGATAATCATTATTGAGAACTCAAATGGTATCCCTTAATGTATAATAACTAAAATATTTCCGCCAGATAGCACCATGAAGTGGCAAGGGTTAGCAGAGCCATCTACCGAGACTTAAGGAAAATATTCTGTTTAAAATATGCCACCGCCCATGCTGCGTATTCGTAAACAAGTGTTCGCGCGTTAAAATCGTTGGTGTAACTTAATTAGTTCATTAATTATGTTGTTTGTCAGTGGCAAGTCTTAATTTGCGTGTTATGGACTACAGTTAGGGTTGCCATTGCATTTTTTAAATCAAGGTCGTCAAACGTTGTAATAAATAATACACATAAAGCAAGCCTCCGTGGCCTAGGCGGCAGCACAACGGTCTCTCACCGCTGAGTCCGTGGTTCAAATCCCGATCACTCCATGTGAGCTCTGTGCTGGACAAAACGGAGACAGACAGGTTTTTCTCCGGATACTCCGGTTTTCCCTGTCTAAATTTCATTCCAGCAACACTCTCCACTATCATTTCATTTCATCTGTCATTCATTTCATCATTGCCCCGAGGAGTGCGTCAGGCCTCGGCAGCCGGCACAGTCTATATCCTACCGATGGGGGGGCTTCATTCATTCCATTCCTGACCCGGTCGGAGACTGGAAGCAGGCTGTGGATTTTCATTTTCATGTATTAAATAAACATTGCATAATCAAATACACATATCATATAGGCCTATGGCACCAGCAACTTACAAATGCTTTTCATTTGAACAAACCTTTGCAAACATCTTTTATTTGTAAGTACCTTCTGATAAAATTCACTACAATTTTCGTCATAATTGTAATATGTGATCAATGGAGTTTGTTTGTATAATCTCTCCAATTGATATTCTCTCCGTAAATGCATTGGAGGGGGAAATGCTGAGTATTAACTTCACAAGGACTACGATACTCCTTAATGTTGTTGCCCCTAATATATCTATAACATGTATCCATATATCTAACACAGACATAGAAGTCATTTTCTCTTTCAAACTTGCACCTGTATCACCAGAAAACAAGCTAGATATTACAATCAATTCTGAAGCGGGACATTTGAAAATTGGTGCAAAATTGAATATACTATCAAATGAACCACAAAAACGGAACATTTGGCGTTCCGTTAAAGATTAAAACAGAACGCGGAACAAAACAAGAAACAACGGAATTGTTCCGGGTAAAACGGAACGTCTGGCAGCCCCAGCTACAGTAGTGGTAAGTGTATGTCAACAAGACAGTGAATTCAGTTAGTAGCGTATCGGGAAAAAATCTCGACCACGAAACTAGGCTGATTGTGAAGGGTCACAGGAGAGGCATAGCGGTGTTTCTATACCCTAAAACGAGTGAAAACATTTTTACGAAACACAATGAAGGAAGGCCGACTGTGCACTTGCAATGTGTTCCACAGAAAAGGAATTGTTGGAGTCACCGAACTTCAATGAGCTTGTCATTGACCACTTTGCAGCTCTAAAGGAGAGGAGGGCAGACTTCACTTACAAACCTATGAATTAAAGGTCATGTGTTTATATAAAGTAATAGCAAGTAGCTTCACTGCTCTTAATATCTACAATTGTGTTTATTTATTTGTTTCCATTTATCCCTCAAGATCGGGTTCACTTTCGGACTATGTTACAGATCAATTCCCTTACAGTTCTAGCTGGTAAACACAGTATTTTCTAAGTAAATTGCGATTGTTTGGTAGTGTACAACCGTGAAACAGACTCCTCTGATCGGGACTAATTAGAATGGGGAGTAGGTTAAATTAGAAACGGAATGCATTGCCTCTTCCTGAATGTTGAAACTAGGTAAGTACATTCACTTTAATTAGGAAAAAAAATGCTTTATAAAATAACATAATGGTGCCAATCTGTAAGTCTGTTCTGAGCTCCCCCACCTTTCACCGTGAAATTAAAAATCCTGCAGCCGTGTATGTGGGTGTCGTATAATGCGTTATACCAGCATTTTGCCACTACGTGCTGAGCCTTCCCCAGCTCCAACACCACGAGCCGCGGCTGATCAAATCATTGGTAACGCGAACTTCATTCACTTGGTTAACACATTCTTCAAGGCTAAGCCTTTTCTTGCTTCTTGCTTGGTTTTTGGATATTTTTCTTGAAAATACTTTATAATCGCCTTTTATAAGGCCTATTTTATTCTGAGTTTCCTGGAGAAACATTGCATTTTTAATTACCTTCCTTTAATTATTGTTCAAAATGAAAATATTTGTTATTGATTCAAAAATCAAATAAATGTATTAAACCTTAGTTATCAATGTTGGGTCTCTTCCTCGTCGCTCTATTTAAATTCCAGTGTGTGCCCGAAACCTAATCCTCTATTTCCCAGTTGGGGTGCTATTCAACCACCCCTTTCCATGGTACCTCAACCCCGGATCGAACCCAGAACCTTCATTCTGAGACCACAAATTCTATTCTAAAAAAAAAACTTGTGCAATCTAATATTTGTCTTGTACATTTCAGTATATCGTGGCTAGCGCAGGAGATCTGCGGGAAAGCGGAAACAATCCCAGCATATTACACAACTGGTTTCTTTCTGGAAAGCAGGTCTGTCTGGTGCCGCAAGCAGCTTTGGTAAGTGAGTTATTCCAACTTTCCAGCCATGCCAGTAATAATAGATGATAAACTGTTAAACTCTCGGGCGGCCTACAAAGGTCAACTCACCCGTTTTCAAAAATATTTAGCTACTCTACCGAAAGAGGAACAAAACCTTGATATTATATCTCAGCGTTTAAAAGCTTTTGAACAGGCGTACGAGAAATATGATCTCGTGCAACTTGAAATTGAAATCAAAAGTCCAGAACATCAATCAGATAGGGAAGAAGTAGAGAGTAATTACTTTGATACACACGCTCAGGCTGTGGCATTATTTAGAACTTTGACCCTGGCGTTAAAGTTAGAGGAAACTCAAGGAAGAATTAGCGACCATGGGAATGGTATCAAACCATTGCTACCTAAAATTGAAATTCCGCATTTTTCAGGAAAGGAAGAGATGTGGCAATCATTCTTTGAATTGTTCAGTTCATTAGTACACTTCCAGAAATTCAGAAATTTCATTACTTAAAATCCATTTTGCAGGGACCACCCCTTCAACTTATAAGAGAACTCCCCTTAACAGGAGAAAACTATAACATTGCTATAGAGCTTCTTAAAGGCCGTTATGGCAACGAAAAATTGTGCCTACAGAGGCATATTCAAGCCTTATTTAACCTGCCCGCATTGCGAGCTGACAGCTTGTCAACACTGCGAGCCTTAAGTGACACGGTCCAACTACACGTCAGAGCATTGGCACGGTTGAATCAACCGGTCGAGCATTGGGATCTATTCTTAGTTCACTTGGTTACTTCTAAATTTGATTCATCAACCTTAAAGGCATGGGAGAGGGAACTAACAAATGACACTTCATATACCTATGGCTCATTGCTTACGTTTATAAATAATAGATGTCAGGTTTTATCAGCCGTAGCCTGTCATATGTCAGGAAGTGCAGATAACAAATCTAATGTTGTGAAGCCAGTCGGTACTAAAATAAACAAATCTGCTGTCTTTACTGTTCAACATAATTCAACAGATTGTATTCTCTGTAAAGCGCCTCACAGGTTATATTCCTGCGTTGCCTTTAAAGCCCTTTCTACCGACGAAAGACGCAAATTAGTAGCTCAAAAAAGATATTGCTACAACTGTCTGTCAGCTAGGCATATGGTGCCTGATTGCGTATCTAAAAATACTTGCTCCCATTGCAAGGCTCAACATCATACGTTGCTTCATAGGTTTGAAAAGCCACGTCAGGCTCCTTCCCCTGGATGTTCTAAAGATACATCCCCAGGAGCCAATGCGCAATCTTATACTCAGAGCTCTAGCTCTATTCGTAGTTCCCAGGTGCTACTATCAACCGTGTTATTAAAAATTCAAGATTCCTCTGGTAGATGGCTTGAAGCACGTGCCTTATTGGATAATGCCGCCACCCATGACTTCATAAGTGAGCGTCTCATTAAGAAACTTGTTCTTCCCAAGCAACCTACATTAATTCAGGTTTCCGGTATTAACAATAGCAATGTTAAATCTTTGCATTTTGTTCGTGTTCACATCAAAGATGCTGTTAATTGTAACACAACATTTCAGTTGAATTGTCTTGCCATTGATACTATTGGCAGTAATACCCCTAGTACTTCTTTTGAAATTTGAAATTGGCAATTTCCTCATAACATTCAGTTGGCAGATCCAACATTTAATACGAGCGCTCCAGTAGACATACTTCTCAGTGCCCAAGTATTTTGGCAATGTCTCCTTAGCTCTAAGGTTAAAATATCACCAGGAGTGTTTGTTCATCATACCAAGCTAGGTTGGTTAGTAACGGGTCAGGTCCCTCGTAAGTCGTTTCAAAATTTCTCACAATGTCATTTTGTCAATACTAGTCTCGATTACAACTTAGAAAGATTTTGGAAAATCGAAACTATAGATTCTGTTTCACCTTCCTCAGTTGAAAATGAAATGTGTGAAAAACTGTTTCGCGAAACAACCAAACGCAATTCAGAGGGTAGATTTGTCGTAACAATGCCCCGAGTAGATAATCCACCTCTTTTATTTGAAACACACCCTAGGGCTCTTAGAGCACTCTATGCTGTGGAAAGCAAATTTAAACGTGACCCTGTTGTTAAAACTCAATACTCCACATTTATGGAGGAATATGAGGCACTCGATCACATGGAGGTTGTTACCAAGAAAGATGATGCTTCTTATACCCCATCTGAAGTCATTTACCTCAATCATCATCCTGTTTGGAAGAATGAAATTTTAATGGAAAACATAAGAGTGGTCTTTAATGGCTCTGCATTGGATGCCAATGGAACTTCTCTGAATGACACATTATTATCAGGCCCTCCTATTCAATCTGACATTTCTTCTGTTTTGATGAATTTTCGCTTGTTCCCTATCGCAGTGATATCTGATATCAAGCAGATGTATTGTGCCCGTTTAGACCGGAGTCCGCACGACCACATATGCATTTTACCAATAATCAGTCAGCACGAGAATCAAAATATCCCGGAGCGCCAGATGGGTTAAAGCAAATCGCAAAAACGACATCAAATTAAAAAAATGCTTTGCTGATTTTTGGCTCAATGCAACAATAAGGATAGAAGGAGATTTAATTGGGAGTAACACATCTGGTAAAATTATCTCAGTTTATTTTAAAGTTAAAATCTGACTGCAAAGATGCTCAAAGCAGCATCATCCACGTGTGGCGATCCACACTCTTATTTACACACAATATACAGAAATTTTCCAAACACATTTGACAATCTTTTTGGAAACACAAGTCCGATTAATAGTCCTGTGGACTGTGTTCCAAAATTATTAATATTTAATTCCAGTTCAAAATTAATTGTCTATACTGGAAATAACGTAGATCACTGTTTGACTATTTACATGATATTAACACTCGTAGAATAAATGTTTATAGAATTCTTAAACTTTCACTTGTTTTTCCAGTTTAAAAATATATCGTCGAAAATATTATTATCATCATCGAAGCAACACAAATTATTAACACATATTAATAACATCTGAAAAGTATTTGACCCTGAGCATAGCATCGAAGAACTGTGCGAAGCACAACAACAATTAATTGTTCTTCTGACATTAAACATTCGAGAAGTGACTCGATTATGAACTTCAAGTTCCAAACAAAATACATGATTTCTGAATCATCAACTTGATTAATAAATTGTTGAACCATTCAACTATTCAATTATCCACTTGGAAACATTATTATAAAAAAATATTTATATTCATGGCCATTTCTAGTAACTTTTACAACTTGCAATTCTTTGACAGAATGCGGAAATAAGAATTGTAGTTTTATAATGAATTCATTTAGTTCATGGCACTTAGGATTGAAAATATCCTTCAAATCATTCGTGGTTAAAGAATTATTTTAAATTGGCAGTGGCCCATTCTACTATCTGTGTAAGAACACAATATTACAACAACAACGGCAAAGGTCTTCCTCTGTAGAAGAACAAACTACTATCATGACAAATCCGGGTTCTAGCAAAATCAAAGTCTAAATGGAATTCGTAAACAAGGTTGAAATAAGAACTGATGGTTTTAAAGAAATAACCTTCGGGTTATTCATACGACGAAATGTGTGGCTCCAATACTCCTACTATAAACCTGAGCCATCGAACCTGCTATTTGATTGATGCTCGAAAAAACCTTCATTCCTGCGACTTAACATGCGCACCTGGGAATGGCATTTCAACTACTCCACACATAAATTATCTTCCCAAAATTTATACAATAAATCAAGCCTCTGCTTGTTATCAACACTGGAAGATTAATAAACATACAAGTTTATTTTATTTTACCATTCAGTTCAACCCGTGAATTTACCATACTTATGAAAATCTTTATTTCACTTTCGAGTGTATTTACGTCATGATTTTATATAAATACAAAAATATCCTATTTGATACAAATATCATTTGCTTCCCGTTTCATGCCTCTCCGTGTTATCTGAAACATATACTTTGCTCATAGCAAATATCAACTGTTCAACCAGAACTGACATGTTGGTTGAATGCGGGCTTGCGCTAACCACTCTCCTTCGGAAAATCTCCTGTTCCAAACTAGAAATGTTTAAACTACTTCATAGGCTCTTTCTCAATACATATGATTATTAGAAAATATAATATCCAAGAATTATTTAGAAAAATTATGAAAATTATTATTATTATTATTATTAGTGGATTATTATTATTATTATTATTATTTGTATTATTTTAAATATGTTTAATTATCATCTCATTATGTGAGAATCCACATGTTCGAACCTTCGAATATGGAAAAAATATCCATTCCTCAACAAAAATAAATTTAACTTTTACAGTTACATCGGGGGTTTTCCGTGGTTTCCTTAAAATATGAAAAATTCAAATAAATGCTCGAAATGCTCGGCCATCGATCCTAAACTGTTCTGAGTGCTGAAAATGCTCAGAATAACTCTAATAAGTCTTGCGTAAATCATTGCAAGATTTAAATACGACGAAAAAATGTGTTGGTCATCTGCAGAAAAAAAATAGTCTGTTCCAATTAGCTAGGCATAATATAATTCAAATGTGGCTTACATTTCTTGATGGTCTTGAAGTGTAGTAAACCTGGTCTGTACCAGATTTATCCATAGACATGCCCTATCGGACAAGCACGTATAATCCTTGTATCGGCCGCCATTGTAGACCCACAAATCGTCTAGTCAGACATAGTGGTAGTATCTTTTGACGTTTGAATAAACTGTGGTTCCATTTTAATATGGGCTTCTATCAAAGCCATAACAGTTTGTTTAAATAGGGTCAGATCTAAGTGATCTCTTCTTAGATATGTCAGTTGTAACATAACTCACTGTAATCTCATCAGTACAAGAAAAACATTGACAGTCTAAGCAATTAACGGCTGTTCTGAAGATCGTTCCCTGGGCATGGTTTGTATATCACCATCTGCCATGCGCTAGACAACCTGCAGTTTCCCTTGCGTAGACTAATGAACGCCACCGTTATAGACTAGTCTTCAGTGTACTGACAGATCGAAGTGGTTAACTAGTTACAAAAATGAAAACTGACTTGAAATGGATTTAAACATCCAAGTATTAAGTTACTACTGGACTGTGACAAAATACTATTTTCTAGACAAAGTCTAGCATATGTCCTTTTAGAAATATAAATATTTCCACCAATGTCTGTAGAAAAACAATCACCTCAGTGATTCTCCTCACCAGAAACTTACTAAGTTCCAACTCGTTTGCGCAGCACTTCTCGTGACTATCACGACTTGAAAAGAACTTCTGCGTAGATACGGCAACCATGTGCCTTGGCTCAGCGTAGACGCAACTTGCTCGCCAAGTGCTTGTGTTAGAATGAGCTAACCATGCCTCCTCCAGCTGGCTTTTATTCAAAACGGTCAGGGTCACGCGTCATCGCCTGATATCTGGAAATCCTCATATCTCTTGAATCCCTGGTCCGATTTACTTGATACTAATTGCATTCTCTTTCATTTGGCCGTGCCAGTAATCTGATCCCAGTCTCAAGTCTCTACTCCATAGTTAACTACTTAATCAATAAATAGCCTCCACCTCTGCTATTACTCGCTACGTCACTTGACATCCAACTATCGGTAATTTTCTTCGAAATGCTTCTCGAAGCAATGTAGCGCGATATTCAAATATCTGAACTTTCAAAAGCGGCTACAGCCTTTCCCTTGATATCTAGGTGTCTGAAACTTGGAATACCCATTCCTAGAGTTGGGCACATCCACCCCACACCTAGCAAAAAATAAAAATTGAAAAATTTTTATTTTTCCTATCTACACATTAAATTATCTGGTTCTTGAATAATAAATCTTCTGATTCGATGCATTATAAGTTCCCACGATGTTACCAGTTCGTGTATTGGCTACTTCATAGGTTCCATTATTGTTTACTTCCACAATACGGTAGGGTCCAGCGTAAAGGCTTGCAAATTTCGAGTACACTCGATTTTGCACGTCAGAGGGTGTAGGTCTTTTCACTAAAACAAGAGTTCCTACGCGCAAGGGTCTGCGAAAACGCTTTCCTCTCACTCTGCGCTCTCTCTTCTCAGCTTGACTCCTTAACTTGTCTAAAGCTAGAGTTTCCCTCATCTGACGACTTGGTTCAATCTCAGGTGGAATAGAGATGATTCGATCCCATAATCGTGTTGGTTTAATTCCATGATGAAGCAACATAGGAATCTGTCCAGTACTCTCATGAATAGTAGAGTTGATGGATTCGGATGCTAAAGAAAGAACATCCATCCATTTCCAATGCTCATTTGGACAATAGAGGCGGCAAAATTTTGCTATCTCAGCCATCACGCGTTCCGCTGGATTGCTCTCTGGATGTCTAATAGAACAAAACAATTGTCTAATCCCAAGATTATTCATGATGGTTCGAAATTCCAATGATGTAAATTGAGGTCCACGATCTGATAAAAGGAATTCCGGTTTGCCTGCTTCCGGAATTACGCTGTCTCTAATTCTCTTCGCACAATACTTTGCGTTTGCCTTCTGAATTGGATGTAACATGGTGTATTTGCTGAATACATCCATAGTCACCAAAATATATCGGTTACCTCTTTTAGACTTTGGGAGAGGACCATATAAATCAGTCGCGAAGATTTCGCAAGGCTTAGAAGGAATAATAGGCCTTGGTAATTCTCTCAGTAATCTAGAATTATGTTTACTCCTTTGGCATAAGTCGCATTCTCGAATAGTGTTTCTGACGGTTTGTCGCATTCTCTCCCACGAAAATTTCTCTTGAATCATGTTGACTGTCTTATCTACTCCAGCATGACCTGCGATTCTATGTGCCATCCAAATAATGGGTTTTTGCAATCGTGGAGGTATCACTACTCTCAGCTTCGTATGGTCGGGAACTGCAAACTTGTAGATTAAACCATCTAACATCATAAAATCTCTTGAAATTCTTTCAGTTTCTGTAACAGTAGCCTCATCCCCCCCTTACCCTGTTTATTAGCCAAAATGATAATAATAATAATAATATTAGCATATCAAAATAAATGATCACATGACATTACCACACCCAGAATTAATAAAGAAAAAACACATGAAAAGGCTAATTTAATTACTCACTAGGCCAGCTGAGTTCACAGCAAATAAAACCTAGGAGTGAATGTTCCAAATTTTCGTGGTATTCAAGAACTTCCCCGATTTGAATTAGGAGAAAAGACAAGGCGGGACGAAGCATGTGTCAAGACCAGCTTGTAGAGTGGAACGCTGGATGCGTACCTCAGCAGGCCATATTAAATTGACCCTGCCAAAGATGAAGAAGAAAAAGGGGAATAATCTTCCTAGTGACTTCATGCAATAAATAACATGACAAATCGAAATAAGCTAACATGTATTGAGCAGTAAAATAAAACAATTACAAGAGACAGCCTTCCACCACTTAATTAACTAACTGACAAATATGATCTAATTAAACACAAATGAATGACTTAGTTTAAACAAACCAGACACTTACCCGCTTGGCAAGATTACACACATCTACATTTGTGATAGAAATGAATTTATCTAGAATGATTCCCAGAAATTAAAGTCCAACAAGGACTAAATAATTGTCATTTTTCCCGCATGGCAATTTACGCAGTTACATTTGAGGTTAAAACATGAATTTCAAATGGATCCGGAAGAAGAAGAAAAAAAGGTAAAACAACATGAGAAAGGCAATGCCTTCTCAAAGAACAATGCTGCATCAAACAACCGAAACGCCCCTTAGTGGAACGGAAAGGTCTGACAACCTCCACAGTCCAGCATTGACCGTCCCGTCAAGGCTGTCTGACCAAGAATTAAAACCCACGAGGTTCCCATCCAGCTAACGGGAAATAGGACAATAATAATCCACCCTGCAGTAATTACATATAAAGGTACCACCTAATTGTACAAACCCTTCCAAAATATTACATACTAAAAATAATAATGTCAGTCCGCTCAAAATACGGTCCATCGTCACATGGCCTTAACGACATAGCAAAATGACACAGTTTAGTGTTCCACCGAAAGGTTGCCCCTTCTAACCAAAACTTCATACCACCTGGTTTATTTCAGCCCTCCGGAGGAGCTGCCTTTAGTTCCCCCGGAGGCGATCGCTTTCAAGTCCTTCCGTCACCAAGCTTCCTCTCGTACTGTCCGTGGAGTCACAGATTCCACCCTTGTATATCAGCGCATCCCCACCACAACCCTCCAGTAGTACCAACTGCGACTAGTTGCACAACCGGCCAAAACAAAGCCAGAGTTCAAGGTCTTGAGTGGGTACTATAGAATATCAGCCCATACAGGTTACTGCGTAGAAACCTTCTAGGAGTCGAGGCGTTACACAATGTCCTTTGCAAGATTTTCTCAGAATAAGAGCTTGGCGAATGCAGCTGACAGTAAATGTTCGCTTTTCCAAAGTTTGCAGACACAAAGCTCGATTTATCTCCCTTGAGAAGTGTCTATCACGATAAGCCTATAAGTGACAGGACACACAAAGGCACAAATCCTGGCAGGATGGTGTGGCGATCCCATTTCACGAGTAGTCAGGTGCCAGGCTGGCGAATGGAATTCTCAGAAGAGCCCAGGTGTATGCTCTCATGATAATCCGGCCAGGCCGGGACCTCCTGCTGCGTCTCGAAGATAAGATGAACATGTACCGATTTGCAAAATTGGTACATCCTCCTCCTCCAAAGGAAGACGATGGGGGAATGATGAACAGGGTGATGGTGTCCAGCTGGTCTCTTGGCAGCTGAAGAGGCTACTCCAATCCCCGCCAGCGGACCTCGAACTAGATCTCCTCGGGTAGAATGATGCCATGGGACCTAGATGGTACCTCCAAACTGGGCCCAGATTGGTAGTACACGTCCCACATAGTGACCACTGAAACACACATCAGAACAGCAGCGTATGGTCCAAATACAGTTCCCTTAGAGGGAACAATCGTTCCAGGCCAGCCAACCAGCCCATAACAGCTGAAGTTATCCCAGGAAGGATTAAAAAAAACATCACACGAAGCATTAGTGTGCCATCGAAGTTCACTTAAGAGTCTTTCAAATCACAAGGGATACTTAATGCTTCAAACAAGGTTCTGCGCAAAGTGATAATGTCCAGGGCATAATTAAAGGTCCACTGAAGTATGAAAAACACACGAAAGGGGCAACCAACTATACGATATGACTGACGTTAACAAGCTTAATTGAAAGTTCACTACAATACTTAGCAAGAATAACTAAAATTTAACTAAGGTGTACAGAACCCAGAATTTTTCTTTAGAATATGCAAATCAAAGGCACCTTCAAACTTGCCCACCAAAAAATTTTAAACAATGTTTCAAAATGAATTTACTTTAACAAAACCGAAGGACCATTTTTCTGCGATTTCACGAAATCAGGACAGCACGTAACTATTTCCAAAATTCACAATGACAATTACATTAACATGCCGCACGGGGCATTCCATAAAACTATATTTATTATACCGCCCGTGGTATAGCTCAATTTAAATACATTACAAAATTACCTACCGCACTGAAAGCATCACACAGAGCTCGTTTTGATATGCACACAAACACAAATTACATGTCTTGCTCAATTTTACATGTTCCTGACCCACACTGCCCTCAGTGGCCTCCAAGGACAGGAGGAACAGAGACCACAACATCCTATCACGCAAGCACACTAGCAGCAAGACAAACAAAATAAGGAAAAAACCACGTCACCCACATAATTCACACACACATTCACACTTTAATAATAAGAATGCCCTTAATTCCATCGGGCTGTCACCCCGATATTTCTCCCACTCCATAACTGCCAACGGGCATTGTTCCCGGTGACAACACAAAACATAAATAACCCTAAATTCCATCGGGCTGTCACCCCGATATTTCTCCCACTCCATAACTGCCAACGGGCATTGTTCCCGGTGACACACAAAACATAAATAACCCTAAATTCCATAGGACAACTAGCGAACCAGGAAAACAGCACGAGGACTGCAGTTCATAACCTGACGTGAATTATTAAAACAGTATGCACTGTCATTCACACACTACACAAACAAACACCGCCCTGTCCTTCACATGACAGGTCCTCTCCCTTATGACACCGGGAGGAACATCACTCTTGCGCCACCAAACCCTGGCCATCACGACATAATCAGCTCGGTACCTGAGCTCCCCCTCCGGATCAACACACGACCCCACAGAGGGTAATTAACATCTTCCCCTACAAAGGCATGGCCGCCTCAGAAGATGACAGTACAACACATTTCCCAAACATAAATACACATTCGACACAAGGTAGGGCACCCACCAAACGTCACACACACCCTAGTGCACGTGGTTCACCTTCCAATCACACAACACAGACAATCACAACCCCGAAAATTTCTCTAAGTGGCGTTACCACAGACTACAGACGTCTCTAACTAACAACGTGTGTCACCTTCCATTAATGTTCACCATCCAAATACCGGGTGACATTTCATGACCACACTCAAATCGAACCCATGATGCTTCAACGCACCACTGTCATCAAAACGTTCTTAAAACATTAACTTCACGAAGCTACTTAAAATCTCAAAATTCACAACCCCCTTGACTAACAACACGTGTCTGTATCTCACCAAATGCTAACGCCAATAAAATCTCTCCCAGAATATCAAAACTAATTTATCCAGAATTACAAATCACAGAAGTGACAGATGTTACATCTCAAAAGGCACGAAGCAATTAAAATCTTCAAAATAAATCCATAAATCCAGCTCGCACCTAACCACATTGGAACCTCGCACTAAAAAAACTGCCAAGCTATCAACACCTTATTACTCAGAGAATTTAAATTATTTTTACTACCAAAGATGATTACTCCAGTAACTACCCAGGACACTGACTGTCACTAAGGCTCACAATCGATCAGAACATCCGGTGGCAACAGCCAAACTCACACACACCCAAGGTGACGGGGCTACACCAAATTTTAACTAATCCAGAACTTTTCAGAGTTGAGACTACAACAGAGACCCTAGCGGTCTAACAGATCAAGGCTGCAAGTTATAAATAACTAACCAACTAATGCACTGAAGCACCCTCAAGTGAAAACTCCAGAATCAAAATATGCATGAACGTCTACAACAGCTGATTGTGAAGTGAACACACCCAAGCTAACGGGAGTCTACATGAAATCTCACGAACCTACAACCCTTCAGAAATGCGACCACAATAGAAAAACCTAGCCGCCTAACAGCAAGAAACTGCAAGTTATGAATAACTAACGAACCAGCCTATTTCAATGCCATCGCAAACGAAACATTGCAACCTCCCAAAAATCTCAAAATCAGACTAGTGAACACAGCAGCTGACATACAACGACAACTCAGCATGCCACCGCAGGATATCTCCCTAAAGGAAAACTTTCACCAACCGAACTACCAAATAACCCCTTTTTATATACCAAAAATCAACAAGTATTCCCAGAGCTAGCAACTTCATCACTGGAACTCGAACACAGGACTCCAGTTCCTAACATTCATCCATCATCCATCACACATTCTTCTCAAACATCTCATTATAAGATTTTACCACCCAGGACAATAACCCATTACATTCAATTATGCAAATTAGCAATCGTACAGATATCATGAACACAAAATACCCTATGGTATAGAAACACTTACCGACAGCTCACCAATCGTGGCTCGACTCTCCATACTAACTGGACGAGTGGCTTCTAAATACCCAAAAAAAATTGGCCTGTCACCGAGATAACGGAGTCCCATACCTACAGTCACTCGACTCGGGCAAATACTATATACACCCTGCCCGGGACCAATCAAGATGGTACTCACACCCCAAATTAAATGGACTCCTGACAGTAGATCCCCATACGAAGCACATCTGCATAATAGGTCCATTTTCAAAATGCAACTAATACAACTAATATAAAATTAATAATAATCCATCTTACGTTACTGGCAATTAGGCCTCAATTACTCCCACCCAAATTCAAATTGCAAACCTACATCAATTCATTCACACATGACTTTCATTCAATCAGCAGGATTTAAAAAAACTGAAGGATTACAAAAGAAAATAAATACAATTTTGACCACCAAAGAACACCAGTTCGATTCCTAGTCAGGGCAGCAATAAAATCGCATCACACACACTCTTTCATCCTGAACACAATCAACCACAGAAATACATTCATACCTCCACCAGACATAAGTGCTCCCTTCCCTGAACAATCCTAAAATTCCCCATTTACATCAGTATGTTAGTATTCGGATCGTCAAGACACTATAACGCCAACGGAGTATCAACTCACGTGAGGACCTGATAAAACAACCCGTAGTTGTAGCCCTGAAATCACAGTTCTCCTTACATCGTAGGAAAACGTCCTAAAACGAAAGACACGAATCGGGGGAAAATATTTATTTACACCCTAAATGAGATGCGACGTGAAGGTGACTGCCTCCCAGAAATATCCCACTTAGTAAGTCACTCAACGAACACACACTAAGATACTGAATATTAAAGCCATTTAATACTTGACCAATTTAGATGACAAACTAACCTCAAAATCCCCATGTCACAACAAGACGATTTACTCTCCCCCCAATTACTAAGCAAACTCAAACATAAATCAAACATACGCAAACACTCACCTGATTCATTTATACTGAATTAGCACACACGCAATTCGACACTTAACATCATTCAAAACACAATTACCGAACGTACATATCGACAGCAATTCGACCATTTTCCAGAATTAATTTAACGCAGAATAAGTTGACAATACCAAATTTTAATACTCTCACGGTCCAATTTAATTTGACAGAACTACCAACAGCGAAATAATTAACCCCCAGCTAAAGAAATGACAACAAACCATGAAATGTTTGGCCTAATGAACAGCTGATCACTACCAATTATACCTCACACGTATTATGCACAGCGAATTGCAGAATTTCAGCCTTACATCACTAACAATTATTGAGAATAATTACAGATTTACCCCAAGGAACCTGCTGATGATAATCCACACACGCAATTCACATTTTTACCGACATCAGTTGCATAAAATAATAACTTGTCACAATCGTCGGCCATGATGGTTCAAAATCACTACGTGATTCAACAGGCGTGTACTAAACACACATCAAAACAGACACTAAGTTATTCTTACTGGAAATACAAGGTTATCAATTTCAGCCTATTTTCAAGAGAATTTAAAACGTCACTAATTTAAATTTTACCAAAACTACTTCCAATCAGACAAACATTTTATTCTTTCCAAACACGTGACACAATTTAGTCAAAACAACACTTCCCGAGGTGTAGATTTAACACAGGCGCAGTAAAATTGAGCTGGACTATTTCCTACAAGAACAGAATGAATTTACAACCACCCCAAAACCATACAAACAGCATATCAAAACTCACCACGTGTGAAATTCCTTCAGCCGGCAATCCGTCAATCTGGCAACGCAGCACGGCCATTACTCTCCCGTCAGTCCTGACTTGCGTTCAGCGCACTCTTGACTGTCACTTACAGCGATCTTCACGTCTAACAGCTGACGATATGAATTTCTCATTTGGTCTCGGTGTACACAGCAGGTTATTTTACATGAAATCAAATCACAGCATGTATTAGCTTCAGCTCTAATAACTAGCCTACCTATGTGGAGAAAAGATTAATAAGGAGGGCCCAATCTACATTAATTAAGTTACTGAATTTAATTTTTAATTAATTACTGCAATCAGTCAATAGGAAGGATTGTTTACTAATGGCAAGATCACAGAACAAACCATGCTCATTGCTACCATTGTAACAGTAGCCTCATCCCCCCCCCCTTACCCTGTTTATTAGCCAAAATGATAATAATAATAATAATATTAGCATATCAAAATAAATGATCACATGACATTACCACACCCAGAATTAATAAAGAAAAAACACATGAAAAGGCTAATTTAATTACTCACTAGGCCAGCTGAGTTCACAGCAAATAAAACCTAGGAGTGAATGTTCCAAATTTTCGTGGTATTCAAGAACTTCCCCGATTTGAATTAGGAGAAAAGACAAGGCGGGACGAAGCATGTGTCAAGACCAGCTTGTAGAGTGGAACGCTGGATGCGTACCTCAGCAGGCCATATTAAATTGACCCTGCCAAAGATGAAGAAGAAAAAGGGGAATAATCTTCCTAGTGACTTCATGCAATAAATAACATGACAAATCGAAATAAGCTAACATGTATTGAGCAGTAAAATAAAACAATTACAAGAGACAGCCTTCCACCACTTAATTAACTAACTGACAAATATGATCTAATTAAACACAAATGAATGACTTAGTTTAAACAAACCAGACACTTACCCGCTTGGCAAGATTACACACATCTACATTTGTGATAGAAATGAATTTATCTAGAATGATTCCCAGAAATTAATGTCCAACAAGGACTAAATAATTGTCATTTTTCCCGCATGGCAATTTACGCAGTTACATTTGAGGTTAAAACATGAATTTCAAATGGATCCGGAAGAAGAAGAAAAAAAGGTAAAACAACATGAGAAAGGCAATGCCTTCTCAAAGAACAATGCTGCATCAAACAACCGAAACGCCCCTTAGTGGAACGGAAAGGTCTGACAACCTCCACAGTCCAGCATTGACCGTCCCGTCAAGGCTGTCTGACCAAGAATTAAAACCCACGAGGTTCCCATCCAGCTAACGGGAAATAGGACAATAATAATCCACCCTGCAGTAATTACATATAAAGGTACCACCAAATTGTACAAACCCTTCCAAAATATTACATACTAAAAATAATAATGTCAGTCCGCTCAAAATACGGTCCATCGTCACATGGCCTTAACGACATAGCAAAATGACACAGTTTAGTGTTCCACCGAAAGGTTGCCCCTTCTAACCAAAACTTCATACCACCTGGTTTATTTCAGCCCTCCGGAGGAGCTGCCTTTAGTTCCCCCGGAGGCGATCGCTTTCAAGTCCTTCCGTCACCAAGCTTCCTCTCGTACTGTCCGTGGAGTCACAGATTCCACCCTTGTATATCAGCGCATCCCCACCACAACCCTCCAGTAGTACCAACTGCGACTAGTTGCACAACCGGCCAAAACAAAGCCAGAGTTCAAGGTCTTGAGTGGGTACTATAGAATATCAGCCCATACAGGTTACTGCGTAGAAACCTTCTAGGAGTCGAGGCGTTACACAATGTCCTTTGTAAGATTTTCTCAGAATAAGAGCTTGGCGAATGCAGCTGACAGTAAATGTTCGCTTTTCCAAAGTTTGCAGACACAAAGCTCGATTTATCTCCCTTGAGAAGTGTCTATCACGATAAGCCTATAAGTGACAGGACACACAAAGGCACAAATCCTGGCAGGATGGTGTGGCGATCCCATTTCACGAGTAGTCAGGTGCCAGGCTGGCGAATGGAATTCTCAGAAGAGCCCAGGTGTATGCTCTCATGATAATCCGGCCAGGCCGGGACCTCCTGCTGCGTCTCGAAGATAAGATGAACATGTACCGATTTGCAAAATTGGTACAGTTTCCACAAAATCATCATCATTTGGATCCATGTTTCCCTGTAGAAAACGAAAAATGTTTCTGAGACGTCGGTCTCTCCTCTGGGATAAATGCAATAACCTTAACCTTCTCAAGGTATCTTCATCCTCCTGCGTCAGGTTAACTTGAAAAACCTTAGATGTAGACTCCACTGCTCTACTCAACAAATCAGCTCCAACGTTCAACTTTCCAGGAGTGTGTTCAATAACTAGGTTGAATTGCTGAATAAAAAGTGACCATCTAGTTATTCTATCGCTGGCAAAGTTTGTTCTCAAAATGAACTCCAATGCGTGGTGATCAGTCCTCACAATGACTGAATGTCCAATTAACATTTTCTTCCACGACTCCAAAGCGAATATTACAGCAAGTACTTCTAACTCTGTGGTGTAATAATTTCTCTCTGATGGACGAAGTTTCCTGCTAATGAACGCCAGGTAATGTCTCTTGTGGTCTTCATCTTCTTGAAGTAGAATAGCTCCAATCCCTACGGTGGATGCATCAGATTCTATGATGAAATTTTTGGTAAAGTCAGGATACTCCAATTTCACACTGTTGACCAATAAACTCTTGGCATCTTGAAATGATTGTTCACAATCTTTATCCCATTTCCATTTATTTCCTTTCTTTAACAATTCCTGCAATGGCGCAACTGTATTGGTGAAGTTTGGACAATGCCCTGCAAAGAATTGGCATGTCCCGAGAAAACTGCGGACATTCTTCACTCTAGTAGGTCTAGGGAAATTTGCAATTGCTTGTATCTTCGTCTCATTGGGACGGTATCCTTCTCCATCCAAAATGTGACCCAAAAATTTTATTTCCTTTCGAAAGAACTGACATTTTCTTAGGTTTACTTTGAAGTTCGCTTTTCTCAAATCTGCGAATAACATTTGAAGATGTAACAAATGTTCCTCCTTAGTCTCGGATGCAATCAAGATATCATCAATATAACGAATTGCTATCTCTTTTACTTCAGGACTCAAATTTTGTTCCAGGGCTCTGATCAAAACTGATCCAGATGTTTTGACTCCAAATGGTAAACGGCGGAATACATATGTCTGCTGGTCAAACATAAATCCTGTAAACTTCTTAGAATCTTCACTAAGCCTAATATGATGGTAGGACGAAGTGAGATCAATATTAGAGAACCAGACCTTGTCTTGGAATTTTCTTAACAATTCCCTAATGATTGGTGGTCTGTCATACTCTGGCAGTAATCTTGAATTCAAATTTCGCGCGTCTAAACATAGTCTCAGACTTCCATCTTGCTTAGACACTACTGCTAATGGATTGACATAAGATGTAGTGTACTTTTCAATCACATTATTGCTTTCCATCTCCTTGATAAGCACTTTTACTCTTTCCCGATGCTTTTCTGCTACTGGATACAATCTAGCATGAAAAGGTGCATCATCATTTACACGAATATGATATTCAAAATCCTTAATTTCACCAGGTTTAACATCAAAAATATCGTGATACTCTTCCAAAATCTTCCCTAGCTCTGGGGACTCCTTCTCAGTGTAGACTTCTCTTCCTTCAGCTTCATGAAAAATCAGAGACCATTGAGCATCTCCCTCGATGTCTTCTTCTTCTTTTCCCTCGAAGTTAATCTCTTCGGTATTCTTGAATCTAATCGTCTCTGTCTTCATATCTATCACTGCTTGATATTTCTGAATGAAATCTGCTCCCAATATCATGTCAAAAGCCATGTCCTTCATTACAACAAATACATGTCGGAAATCATGTCCTCCAATCTTAATACATAAGTATAATTGTGTTTTGCACAGAGATATTTTATTGGGTATTATTCCTTGGATCTTAATTCCTGATACTGGAATCTCCTCTAAATTCTCTTTGAGCTTCCACAGAATATAAAGCTTCTCACTCACCAGACAAAGCATAGCCCCAGTATCGATCAAAGTATCGACAGGCATACCAAATACTTCGCATGATATGATTGGCATTCTAATTCTCGTACCCATTTCTTTTCGTTCGTCATTCTGTTGAATCAAATCATCATCCTCTGCTTGCCATTTAATAATTCTGGAAGTGAAAGTATTCAAAATTCTATCTTCTACTGTGAATTCGAAGTTGTTTTTTTTCATTACCATTCCCCCGGGATTGTTGTGTTCCCGATGGACCTGGTTCATTGGGCCTCTGCTCCAAAAATTGCAAGTTATCTTGGTGTCTTGCTTCCAAATTTTTCCTCGTCTCCTTGTTAAACTCTTCATTGGACTGACGAGTATCCACATTCCCTCTGTTATTATAGTTGTTTCCACCATAATATCTTCTTTCCTGGTACCTTCCTTGACTATCTCGTGGTCTTCTCCATCGAGTATTGTATCGATTACCACCTTCCGGTCTTGCATATGGCTTGTAACTGTATCTGTTACTGTACTGGTTCCATCCTCTCTTATTCGGATCTTCCCTCGGCGATTTCTCTACTCGCTCCTCTCGAATCTCTCGAGGTGTCTGAGAATAACTATCAGCCATAACAGCATACACAGCGTTGTTATTCTTTACTCCCTTCTGATGGAAGAATTGAGCGTTTGTATGATCCAGCTTCTGTAATACTTCATCAAATTGTTCCATATTATAGATATCAGCAGCGATCAAAGTCCTCTGGACGTCTGCTGGAAATTGACGTATCAATGCAGTAATCAACTCGTTATCTGGCATCGGCGGATCTAAATGTTGTAGTTTAGACAGCTGTCCAGAAAAGTACGTAGAGTATCGAGTAGGTTGTGACGTCGAGAATCTCTTCGAATATAACTCTGCTCTGACTTGCTGTTGGGTTTCCGGGGACCAAAACTTTTTCAATAGCCCACGAGAAAACTCCTCAAAAGTGGTTAGAGTGGATCTAAATGCTCTAAACCACAGAAGTGCAGGACCTTCCAAGAACTTCCCTATCACTCGGATCTGTCTTTCTTTAGGGATCTTAGAATCTTTCAGGTAATCACCTGCTTCTCTCAAAAATTCCACGGGTGTTACAGAATCTCGCCCTGAAAATTTAGAAGGCTTATCTTCTATATTCTTAAATACAGTTATGGGGTTGGATTGAAATACTGTCCTGACCTCATCCTGTCTATCAGTCTCTCTAGCTGCTCCTAGATTTATCTGTATCTGTTCCTTTCCCCTTACATTTGGCATTTTCAACAGATGATCAGACTGTTTCTCATCCTTTATTTGACTTTTCATAGCCTCAAGTTCCTTCTGGTTTTCTTCTGCCATCTTCTTAATTGCTTCAGTTTCTTTACAATTGTCCTTAACATCAGTGGATATCTGGTTCATAACAGCCTCATGACTTTTCAATGACCCTGTCATATCTGATATGTCCTTCTGAGTTGCTTGGATATCTTTGGCAATTACTTCGATATGGGATGACAAAGATTCCCTAATCTCCTTGATTCCCTCTTGGTTCTCCAGCTTGAGTGTGTCTTTAATTTCATTGACAACTGTGGTTTTGATTTCAGTTTGCAACTCATTAATCACACCTTCTCTTATTTCTCCCATGACAAGTTCTTTGAATTGTTCCGTTAAACGTTGAACAACTAGAATTCCCATCTCGTTACTCTCCTTCTTCACTCTAACTTCCAGGTTGACCATGTCTTCACCAACTTTCCTAAGACCATGTTCTATCCTATCAGCTAAGCTTTGGGATCGAAGATCGGCATCGCGAAATTTATCGTCCATTAAACTTGCGTTAGTAGCTAATGAAGTTTCGAGCTCATGTGTTTTATCGCATAATTTATTCATTTTACTCTCAAGTGTCATTTTCAAAATTTCAGAATTCTCTTTAAATTTACTTTCCATTGAATTTAATTTACTGTTTAAATTTTCTTTCAAGTTACCTTTTAACCTGCTTTCTAAAGAATCAGAATTTTCTTTAAGTTTATTTTCTAAAGAATCAGAATTTTCTTTAAGTTTTTCATCTAAACTTTCTTTCAAGTTATCTTTTAACCTGCTTTCTAAAAAATCGGAATTTTCTTTAAGTTTATTTTCTAAAGAATCAGAATTTTCTTTAAGTTTATCGTTTAAACTTTCTTTAAGTTTATTTTCTAAGGAATCAGAATTTTCTTTAAGTTTCTTTTCCAAAGCCTCAGTATTTTCTTTCATAATGGCTGCTACACGCAGTCCAGCCTCATTTGAACTCTCCTCCAAACTCCTCATCATCCTCATCATTTCTTCCATAATTTTCAATTATTATTCAAAACTTAGGGGTATACAACAGTGGCAAACACAAGCTTATAACTAGAACAAGAAATATGAATAGCTAATTGGAACACTATAATAAAATGAGATTTTTCCTAATGTCGACGTGATGGAAAAACAAAATTCTCTACTTTTACGAATTACATTTACCACAATATCACAAGAAAAATATGCAAGTTCTCAAATATCCTCCACCTGGATTCTAATAATGTGTATGTCCAGTCATCGAACGTTTTCTACTGAATTTACTTGACGCCCTAATGGTTAAGCCATTATCAAAAATAATCAAACCCATTCTAATTATTAACCAAGTTAAATTTTTAATTTTCCCCACTAATTGGGTTTCCTACTAATTTATTCATCCAAACCAGACATCTCTCAACTCCCAAAATATTTCTATAAAATTATCACAATTTAAATCGGCATGCGATTGACCATGTCCTAATCGGGACCCACGTTCGAAGCCATTTCTCTCTCTATCTTATTTTATGTGCCCGTTTAGACCGGAGTCCGCACGACCACATATGCATTTTACCAATAATCAGTCAGCACGAGAATCAAAATATCCCGGAGCGCCAGATGGGTTAAAGCAAATCGCAAAAACGACATCAAATTAAAAAAATGCTTTGCTGATTTTTGGCTCAATGCAACAATAAGGATAGAAGGAGATTTAATTGGGAGTAACACATCTGGTAAAATTATCTCAGTTTATTTTAAAGTTAAAATCTGACTGCAAAGATGCTCAAAGCAGCATCATCCACGTGTGGCGATCCACACTCTTATTTACACACAATATACAGAAATTTTCCAAACACATTTGACAATCTTTTTGGAAACACAAGTCCGATTAATAGTCCTGTGGACTGTGTTCCAAAATTATTAATATTTAATTCCAGTTCAAAATTAATTGTCTATACTGGAAATAACGTAGATCACTGTTTGACTATTTACATGATATTAACACTCGTAGAATAAATGTTTATAGAATTCTTAAACTTTCACTTGTTTTTCCAGTTTAAAAATATATCGTCGAAAATATTATTATCATCATCGAAGCAACACAAATTATTAACACATATTAATAACATCTGAAAAGTATTTGACCCTGAGCATAGCATCGAAGAACTGTGCGAAGCACAACAACAATTAATTGTTCTTCTGACATTAAACATTCGAGAAGTGACTCGATTATGAACTTCAAGTTCCAAACAAAATACATGATTTCTGAATCATCAACTTGATCAATAAATTGTTGAACCATTCAACTATTCAATTATCCACTTGGAAACATTATTATAAAAAAATATTTATATTCATGGCCATTTCTAGTAACTTTTACAACTTGCAATTCTTTGACAGAATGCGGAAATAAGAATTGTAGTTTTATAATGAATTCATTTAGTTCATGGCACTTAGGATTGAAAATATCCTTCAAATCATTCGTGGTTAAAGAATTATTTTAATTTGGCAGTGGCCCATTCTACTATCTGTGTAAGAACACAATATTACAACAACAACGGCAAAGGTCTTCCTCTGTAGAAGAACAAACTACTATCATGACAAATCCGGGTTCTAGCAAAATCAAAGTCTAAATGGAATTCGTAAACAAGGTTGAAATAAGAACTGATGGTTTTAAAGAAATAACCTTCGGGTTATTCATACGACGAAATGTGTGGCTCCAATACTCCTACTATAAACCTGAGCCATCGAACCTGCTATTTGATTGATGCTCGAAAAAACCTCTTCATTCCTGCGACTTAACATGCGCACCTGGGAATGGCATTTCAACTACTCCACACATAAATTATCTTCCCAAAATTTATACAATAAATCAAGCCTCTGCTTGTTATCAACACTGGAAGATTAATAAACTTACAAGTTTATTTTATTTTACCATTCAGTTCAACCCGTGAATTTACCATACTTATGAAAATCTTTATTTCACTTTCGAGTGTATTTACGTCATGATTTTATATAAATACAAAAATATCCTATTTGATACAAATATTATTTGCTTCCCGTTTCATGCCTCTCCGTGTTATCTGAAACATATACTTTGCTCATAGCAAATATCAACTGTTCAACCAGAACTGACATGTTGGTTGAATGCGGGCTTGCGCTAACCACTCTCCTTCGGAAAATCTCCTGTTCCAAACTAGAAATGTTTAAACTACTTCATAGGCTCTTTCTCAATACATATGATTATTAGAAAATATAATATCCAAGAATTATTTAGAAAAATTATGAAAATTATTATTATTATTATTATTAGTGGATTATTATTATTATTATTATTTGTATTATTTTAAATATGTTTAATTATCATCTCATTATGTGAGAATCCACATGTTCGAACCTTCGAATATGGAAAAAATATCCATTCCTCAACAAAAATAAATTTAACTTTTACAGTTACATCGGGGGTTTTCCGTGGTTTCCTTAAAATATGAAAAATTCAAATAAATGCTCGAAATGCTCGGTCATCGATCCTAAACTGTTCTGAGTGCTGAAAATGCTCAGAATAACTCTAATAAGTCTTGCGTAAATCATTGCAAGATTTAAATACGACGAAAAAATGTGTTGGTCATCTGCAGAAAAAAAAAAGTTTGTTCCAATTAGCTAGGCATAATATAATTCAAATGTGGCTTACATTTCTTGATGGTCTTGAAGTGTAGTAAACCTGGTCTGTACCAGATTTATCCATAGACATGCCCTATCGGACAAGCACGTATAATCCTTGTATCGGCCGCCATTGTAGACCCACAAATCGTCTAGTCAGACATAGTGGTAGTATCTTTTGACGTTTGAATAAACTGTGGTTCCTTTTTAATATGGGCTTCTATCAAAGCCATAACAGTTTGTTTAAATAGGGTCAGATCTAAGTGATCTCTTCTTAGATATGTCAGTTGTAACATAACTCACTGTAATCTCATCAGTACAAGAAAAACATTGACAGTCTAAGCAATTAACGGCTGTTCTGAAGATCGTTGCCTGGGCATGGTTTGTATATCACCATCTGCCATGCGCTAGACAACCTGCAGTTTCCCTTGCGTAGACTAATGAACGCCACCGTTATAGACTAGTCTTCAGTGTACTGACAGATCGAAGTGGTTAACTAGTTACAAAAATGAAAACTGACTTGAAATGGATTTAAACATCCAAGTATTAAGTTACTACTGGACTGTGACAAAATACTATTTTCTAGACAAAGTCTAGCATATGTCCTTTTAGAAATATAAATATTTCCACCAATGTCTGTAGAAAAACAATCACCTCAGTGATTCTCCTCACCAGAAACTTACTAAGTTCCAACTCGTTTGCGCAGCACTTCTCGTGACTATCACGACTTGAAAAGAACTTCTGCGTAGATACGGCAACCATGTGCCTTGGCTCAGCGTAGACGCAACTTGCTCGCCAAGTGCTTGTGTTAGAATGAGCTAACCATGCCTGCTCCAGCTGTCTTTTATTCAAAACGGTCAGGGTCACGCGTCATCGCCTGATATCTGGAAATCCTCATATCTCTTGAATCCCTGGTCCGATTTACTTGATACTAATTGCATTCTCTTTCATTTGGCCGTGCCAGTAATCTGATCCCAGTCTCAAGTCTCTACTCCATAGTTAACTATTTAATCAATAAATAGCCTCCACCTCTGCTATTACTCGCTACGTCACTTGACATCCAACTATCGGTAATTTTCTTCGAAATGCTTCTCGAAGCAATGTAGCGCGATATTCAAATATCTGAACTTTCAAAAGCGGCTACAGCCTTTCCCTTGATATCTAGGTGTCTGAAACTTGGAATACCCATTCCTAGAGTTGGGCTCAGTATAGACAGATTTTGGTCGATCAACAACAGCGCGACCTTCAGAGAATTCTTTGGCGCGACGAGCCTACTAAACCCGTCAAGATTTTTCGGCTAAAAACATTAACCTATGGACTATAGCCTTCTGCCTTTTTAGCCATACGTACGTTGAAATTACTTGCTGAACAGGATGGCCCGTTGTATTCTCCTAAGGCTTCTGAAGTGTTAAAATCATCATTTTACGTTGACGATTTTCTTCATTCATTTGAGTCAGTATCTGAAGCACTGCAAGTCTCTAAAGATTTGACAGCTTTGCTTTTGGGAGGCGGATTTTCCTTGTGCAAGTGGAACTCTAATTCGGAAGAATTTCTTTCTAAATTTCCATTAACTTCAGTCTATAACGACTCAGTAGAGCTTCTTCAGGAAAGTAATTCTATCAAAACTCTAGGCATCTATTGGAGTCCTCAAAAGGATTTTTTCTTTTTGAAAATTAATCTCAGTGACATCAAACCGCAAACTAAGCGGCAAATTTTGTCTGAGATTGCAAAGATATTTGATCCTCTCCAATTTTTGGCGCCAATCATCGTCACAGCAAAGCTTTTCATGCAAGACCTTTGGTCCTTGAAAACTGGTTGGGATGAACCAGTTCCTTCAGAGTTGCAAAAAAATTGGATTTCTTATAGAAATAGTTTGGAAGATCTTTCTAATGTTATTATCCCGCGAGTGATTATTCCCTTTCCCTCCTGTGGAGGATATGAACTTCACATCTTTGCCGATAGCTCATTGAAAGCTTATGGATGTTGTGCGTATATTGTTTGCCGTAATTTTGTCCAGTCATATTTCTTTTCCAATTTAATTTGCGCTACGTCAAAGGTGGCCCCTCTTAAATCTTTATCCTTGCCACGACTGGAACTTTGTGCTGCTCTTCTGGCGGTTGAATTATCGGTCAAAATCCGTCAATCTTTGAAAATCCGATTTATTAAAACTTACTTTTGGAGTGACTCAGCCATCACGTTGGCATGGATTGCCAAACCTCCCTCGCATTGGCAGGTGTTTGTAGCTAATAGAGTGTCCAAAATTCAACAATTGTCTAACCTTGAACAATGGCATCATGTATCTGGCAAGGAGAACCCTGCAGATGTCATTTCTCGGGGATGTTCCCCTCTTATGTTGGCTAACCTGACATTATACTGGCACGGTCCCCGTTGGCTTCTGCAAGAACCTTCCGCTTGGCCAAATTTTCCTCTTCCGGAGTTATCAGACTTGCCGGATTCTGGTAAGATTACTGGATCTTCTCTTCTCGTTTCCGACTCTCCCCTTCTCTTGCAGCGATATTCCTCTTTCCATAAATTGGTGAGGGTTATGGCTTATCTCCTTCGATGGAAATATTTTGTGGTAGAACAACCTCTTTTTCCTAAGCCATATTTAACCCTTTCTGAATTAGGTTTAGCCACTACAAAAATCTTATGGCTTACTCAACAAGAAATATTCTCTGAAGAATGCCAGGTGTTGTCCCAAGGTCAATCCCTTAAGAAATCGAGTAGGCTTTCGTCACTCGCCCCTTTTTTGGATACTGATGGTTTATTAAGAGTAGGAGGACGTTTATCTTTGGCTGATCTTTCTGAGGATAGAAAGCATCCAATTATTCTTCCCTCAAAGCATCATGTCACTTCCTTAATCATTCGTCAGTATCATTACTAGCATCTTCATGCTGGAACTCGTACATTACTTTCTATCATTCGTGAAAGGTATTGGCCTATAAACGGAGTCCATGAAGTTACCTCTGTTATCCGGAAGTGCATTCCATGTTTTAAATCCAACCCTAAAGTTACCGCTCAGCTCATGGGTGATCTTCCCAACTTTAGATCCGCGCCCGCTAGACCCTTTACCTTTACGGGGGTGGATTATTCCGGGCCTTTTGTTTACAGAAAAATTCTCCTGAGGCCAAAAAATGTATTTCTGGAAAACTCTATATTTCGCTGTTTGTATGTATGGTCACCGGAGCAGTTCACTTAGAACTAGTTACCAACGCCTCTACTGCTTACTTTTTGGCAGATTTTGCCAGATTTTCTGCTCGCAGAGGTCTTCCTTCAGAAGTATTCTCAGACAATGCTAAAAATTTTATCGGAGCTTCTGAGCAAATTAAGAGAGCTCTTACTCAAAATTCAGCGCTGGAAAGGATTACTGATTATGCTCACCAGAGAAATTTCAAGTGGCACTTCATCCCCCCTTATGCACCTCATCAAGGTGGGCGGTGGGAGTCTTGTGTGAAACTCACCAAGAAGCACCTTAGACGTGTTTGTGGCCACACCCCCCCCCCTTTCTCATGAAGAGTTTAATTCCTTAATCAGTTTTATTGAGGGCATAATTAATTCTCGTCCTTTATCACCCTTATCTAATGATCCTTCAGATCTTCTGCCATTAACGCCAGGCCATTTTCTTATCGGTGGTCCTTTGACTGCCTCTCCCCCTTTGTTATATTCTAATTCTCAATCTTCTTTAGCCATTTCTTGGCGCAAAATTAAAAGTTTGCGCAACAATTTTTGGCGCCGCTGGAGCTTGGAATACATCGGTTTGCTTCAGCAGCGTGGTAAATGGCGTGTTTCCTGCTCTAACCTTCAGATTGGGGACTTGGTCCTTTTGAAAGACCCTAGTCCCCCCCTTGTCTGGAATTTGGGTAGGGTTGTTGAGTGCTTTCCTGGCAGAGATGGTAGGATTCGCGTGGTAAAACTGCAGACTTCTGCTGGCCATTTTCTCAGGCCAATCACTATGATTGCTCCTTTGCCACGCGAGGCCTAACTTCTGCGCTTTCTTACTGCAATTTTTTCTCGCCCCTCCCAGCATGTTCGCTTTTGCGAATGTTTTTTTGTAGGCTATGTTTCCCCTTACGGTTTGAAACACACGTTCAATTATTCTGCTCCATTATTTTTTTTCGTTATAATTGCAGTATGAACGCGGTGTTCTGATTATTTATTTAACTTATGTTTCATTTGAATTGTTGTTCTTTATTATTCTTTTCAACTCACCTTTTTTCTGAAGTGTCTTTCTAGACGCACCATTCTGTCACACTTTTTCATGAGGTACTGTGCTCACCTCAGCGGCAACCCTCGCAACGTGCATCGGGCTGTGCGTTGATTGGCTGTTTGACAACCCTCCTTCATTCTGGAATGTTCGGCTGCTGTCGTCATTTCCACTATATATTCTCCGCCTCGCCGTCCTGCGGCCTGTCTACATCTACCTGCCTGAACCAGTCTGACCACGGCTGCCTGCCTGCCCACTAACAGGCCCTTTTTGGGGAGGCCCTGTTAGTAAACATCGTGTGGCTGAAACCTTGCCAAGTGGCATGCTTCATCGCTCGGACTCTGTCATGCTAGGCGAGGCATGAGTCAACGACCTTCATCTCAGCAACTCAGTCAGCCCGCTAGCCCACTACAACACGGCGATGAGAAACTATAACTACTTGTAATCCGCCAAACAGATCATTACCAAGAGGTCTGTTCCTGCGGGGTACACTTCGCCAAAGGAGTCACCATCTATCTTTCTCGGCAGGCATGCCGAGACATCTTAGAGGAAGCCTTTGTTTGGATTACGACCCGCTCCCTGCGGGCCAAATACTAAGTATAAAAGTATCAAATCATTGGTAACGCGAACTTCATTCACTTGGTTAACACATTCTTCAAGGCTAAGCCTTTTCTTGCTTCTTGCTTGGTTTTTGGATATTTTTCTTGAAAATACTTTATAATCGCCTTTTATAAGGCTTTTTTTGCATTTTTATTGTAATTCCTATTTTATTCTGAGTTTCCTGGAGAAACATTGCATTTTTAATTACCTTCCTTTAATTATTGTTCAAAATGAAAATATTTGTTATTGATTCAAAAATCAAATAAATGTATTAAACCTTAGTTATCAATGTTGGGTCTCTTCCTCGTCGCTCTATTTAAATTCCAGTGTGTGCCCGAAACCTAATCCTCTATTTCCCAGTTGGGGTGCTATTCAACCACCCCTTTCCAGGCAGCTCTTCTAAGGAGCACAGTCTTTTGGCTGAAATGAAAGGAAGCCATAATTACGGTGTAATATCCAGGTGAAAGGATGTCGGTCACCGAGACATTGGAGAATATCTCGACAAGTATCCCATAGGCAGCTCTCCAAAGGAGCACAGTCTTCTGTCTGAAATGAAAGGAAGCCATAATTACGGTGTAATATCCATGTGACAGGATGTCGGTCACGGAGAGATTGGAGAATATCTCGGCAAGTATTTCATAGGCAGTTCATCTAAGAAGCACATTCTTCTGTCTGAAATGAAAGGAGGCCATAATTACGGTGTAATATCCAGGTGAAAGGATGTCGGTCTCCGAGACATTGGAGAATATCTCGACAAGTTTCTCATAGGCAGCTCTCCTAAGGAGCACAGTCTTCTGTCTGAAATGAAAGGAAGCCATAATTACGGTGTAATATCCATGTGACAAGATGTCGGTCACCGAGAGATTGGAGAATATCTCGACAAGTATTTCATAGGCAACCCTTCTAAGGAGCACAGTCTTATGCCTGAAATGAAAGGATGCCATAATTACGGTGTAATATCCAGTTGACAGGATGTCGTTCACTGAGCGATTGCAGACTACCTCGACATGTGTTTCATAGGCAGCTTTTCTAAGGAGCACAGTCTTCTGTCTGAAATGAAAGGAAGCCATAATTATGGTGCAATATCCAGGTGACAGGATGTCGGTCACCGAGATATTGGAGAATATCTCGACAAGTATCTCATAGGCAGCTCTTCTAAGGAGCACAGTCTTCTGTCTGAAATGAAAGGAAGCCATAATTACGGTGTAATATCCATGTGACAGGATGTCGGTCACCGGGAGATTGGAGAATATCCCGGCAAGTATTTCATAGGCAGTTCATCTAAGAAGCACATTCTACTGACTGATATGAAAGGAGGCCATAATTACGGTGTAGTATCCAGGTGACAGGATGACGGTCACAGAGAGATTGGAGAATATCTCGACAAGTATTTCAGAGGCAGTTCTTCTAAAGGGCACTGTATTTTGCCTGAAATGAAAGGGAGCCATAATTACGGTGTAATATCCAGGTGATACGAAGCCGGTCACTGAGAGATTCGAGAATATCTCGCCAAGTATTTCATAGGCAGCTCTTCTAAAAGCACAGTCTTCTGTCTGAAATGAAAGGAACCCATAATTACGGTGTTATATCCAGGTGACAAGATGTCGGTCACCGAGAGATTGGTAAATACCTCGACAAGTAATTCACAGGCAGCTCTTCTAAGGAGCACATTCTTCTGTCTGAATAGAAGGGAAGCCATAATTACGGTGTAATATCAAGGTGACAGGATGTCGGTCACCGAGAGATTGGAGAATATCTCGACAAGTATTTCATAGGCAGCTCTTCTAAGGAGAACAATCTTCTATCTGAAATGAAAGTAAGCCATAATTACGGTGTAATATCCAGGTCACAGGATGTCGGTCACCGAGAGATTGGAGAATATCTTGACATGTATTTTATAGGCTGCACTTCTAAGGAGCACAGCCTTCTGTCTGAAATGAAAGGAGGCCATAATTACGCTGTAATATCCAGGTGACAAGATGTCGGTCACTGAGTGATTGGAGAATATCTCGACAAGTATTTCATAGGCAGTTCATCTAAGGAGCGCAGTCTTCTGTGTGAAATGAAAGGAAGCCATAATTACGGTGTAATATCCTTGTGACAGGATGTCGGTCCCCGAGAGATTGGTTAATATCTCGGCAAGTATTTCATAGGCAGCTTTTCTAAGGAGCACAGTCTTCTGTCTGAAATGAAAGGAAGCCAGAATTACGGTGTAATATCCAGGTGACAGGATGTCGGTCACCGAGAGATTGGAGAATATCTTGACAAGTATTTCATAGGCTGCTCTTCTAAGGAGCACATTCTTCTGTCTGAAATGAAAGGAGGCCATAATTACGGTGTAATATCCAGGTGACAGTTTGTCGGTCACCAAGAGATTGGAGAATATCTTGACATGTATTTTATAGGCTGCACTTCTAAGGAGCACAGCCTTCTGTCTGAAATGAAAGGAGGCCATAATTACGCTGTAATATCCAGGTGACAAGATGTCGGTCACTGAGTGATTGGAGAATATCTCGACAAGTATTTCATAGGCAGTTCATCTAAGGAGGGCAGTCTTCTGTGTGAAATGAAAGGAAGCCATAATTACGGTGTAATATCCTTGTGACAGGATGTCGGTCCCCGAGAGATTGGTTAATATCTCGGCAAGTATTTCATAGGCAGCTTTTCTAAGGAGCACAGCCTTCTGTCGGAAATGAAAGGAGGCCATAATTACGGTGTAATATTCAGGTGACAGGATATCGGTCACTGGGATATTGGAGAATATCTCGACAAGTATCTCATAGGCAGCTCTTCTAAGGCGCACAGTCTTCTGTCTGAAATGAAAGGAAGCCATAATTACGGTGTAATATCCATGTGACAGGATGTCGGTCACCGAGAGATTGGAGAATTTCCCGGCAAGTATTTCATAGGCAGTTCATCTAAGAAGCACATTTTTCTGTCTGAAATGAAAGGAGGCCATAATTACGGTGTAATATCCAGGTGACAGGATGTCGGTCACCGAGAGATTGGAGAATATCTCGACAAGTATTTCATAGGCAGTTCTTCTAAGGAGCACCGTCTTCTATCTGAAATGAAAAGAAGCCATAATTACGGTGTAATATACAGGTGACAGGATGTCGGTCACCGAGATATTGGTGAATATCTCGACAAGAATTTCAGAGGCAGTTCTTCTAAAGGGCACTGTATTTTGCCTGAAATGAAAGGGAGCCATAATTACGGTGTAATATCCAGGTGATACGATGCCGGTCACTGAGAGATTCGAGAATATCTCGCCAAGTATTTCATAGGCAGCTCTTCTAAAAGCACAGTCTTCTGTCTGAAATGAAAGGACCCCATAATTACGGTGTTATATCCAGGTGACAAGATGTCGGTCACCGAGAGATTGGTAAATATCTCGACAAGTAATTCACAGGCAGCTCTTCTAAGGAGCACATTCTTCTGTCTGAATAGAAGGGAAGCCATAATTACGGAGTAATATCAAGGTGACAGGATGTCGGTCACCGAGAGATTGGAGAATATCTCGACAAGTATTTCATAGGCAGCTCTTCTAAGGAGCACAATCTTCTGTCTGAAATGATAGTAAGCCATAATTACGGTGTAATATCCAGGTGACAGGATGTCGGTCACCGAGAGATTGGAGAATATCTCGACAAGTATTTCATAGGCAGTTCTTCTAAGGAGCACCGTCTTCTATCTTAAATGAAAAGAAGCCATAATTACGGTGTTATATCCAGGTGACAAGATGTCGGTCACCGAGAGATTGGTTAATACCTCGACAAGTATTTCACAGGCAGCTCTTCTAAGGAGCACACTCTTCTGTCTGAATAGAATGGAAGCCATAATTACGGAGTAATATCAAGGTGACAGCATGTCGGTCACCGAGAGATTGGAGAATATCCCGACAAGTATTTCATAGGCAGCTCTTCTAAGGAGCACAATCTTCTGTCTGAAATGAAAGTAAGCCATAATTACGGTGTAATATCCAGGTGACAGGATGTCGGTCACCGAGAGATTGGAGAATATCACTACAAGTATTTCATAGGCAGTTCTTCTACGGAGCACAGTCTCCTGTCTGAAATGAAAGGAAGCCATAATTACGGTGTAATATCCAGGTGACAAGATGTCGGTCACCGAGAGATTGGAGAATATCTCGACAAGTATTTCATAGGCAGCTCTTCTAAGGAGCACAGTCTTCTCTCTGAAATGAAAGGAAGCCATAATTAGGGTGTAATATCCAGGTGACAGTAAGTCGGTCACCGGGAGATTGGAGAATATCTCGACAATCATTTCATAGGCTGCTCTTCTAAGGAGCACAGTCTTCGGCCGGAAGTGAAAGGAAGCCATAATTACAGTGTAATATTCAGGGGACGGGATGTCGGTCACCGAGAGATTGGAGAATACCTCGACAAGTATTTCAGAGGCGGTTCTTCTAAGGAGCACAGTCTTTTGCCTGAAATGAAAGGATGCCATAATTACGGTGTAATATCCAGTTGACAGGATCTCGTTCACTGAGCGATTGCAGAATACCTCGACATGTATTTCATAGGCAGCTTTTCTAAGGAGCGCATTCTTCCCTCTGAAATGAAAGGAAGCCATAATTACGGTGCAATATCCAGGTGACAGGATGTCGGTCACCGCGATATTGGAGAATATCTCGACAAGTATCTCATAGGCAGCTCTTCTAAGGAGCACAGTCTTCTGTCAGAAATGAAAGGAAGCCATATTTACGGTGTAATATCCATGTGACAGGATGTCGGTCACCGAGAGATTGGTTAATATCTCGACATGTTTTTCATAGGCAGCTCTTCTAAGGAGCACAGTCTACTGTCTGAAATGAAAGGAAACCATAATTACGGTGTAATATCCAGGTGACAGGATGTCAGTCACCGAGAGATTTGAGAATACCTCGACAAGCATTTCAGAGGCAGTTATTCTCAGGAGCACCGTCTTTTGTCTGAAATGAAAGGAAGCCATAATTACGGTGTAATATCCAGGTGACGGGATGCCGGTCACCGAAATACTGGAGAATATCTCAACAAGTATCTCATAGGCAGCTCTTCTAAGGAGCACAGACATCTGTGTGAAATGAAAGGAAGCCATAATTACGGTGTAATATCCTTGTGACAGGATGTCGGTCCCCGAGAAATTGGTTAATATCTCGACAAGTATTCATAGGCAGCTTTTCTAAGGAGAACAGTCTTCTGTCTGAATTGAAAGGCAGCCATAATTACGGTGTAATATCCAGGTGACAGGATGTCGGTCACCGAGAGATTGGAGAATATCTTGACAAGTATTTCATAGGCTGCTCTTCTAAGGAGCACAACCTTCTGTCTAAAATGAAAGGAGGCCATAATTACGGTGTAATATCCAGGTGACATGATGTCGGTCACCGAGTGATTGGAGAATATCTCGACAATTATTTCATAGGCAGTTCTTCTACGCAGCACAGTCTCCTGTCTGAAATAAAAGGAAGCCATAATTACGGTGTAATATCCAGGTGACAAGATGTCGGTCACCGATAGATTGGAGAATATCTCGACAAGTATTTCATAGGCAGCCCTTCTAAGGAGCACAGTCTTATGCCTGAAATGAAAGGATGCCATAATTACGGTGTAATATCCAGTTGACAGGATGTCGTTCACTGAGCGATTGCAGACTACCTCGACATGTGTTTCATAGGCAGCTTTTCTAAGGAGCACAGTCTTCTGTCTGAAATGAAAGGAAGCCATAATTATGGTGCAATATCCAGGTGACAGGATGTCGGTCACCGAGATATTGGAGAATATCTCGACAAGTATCTCATAGGCAGCTCTTCTAAGGAGCACAGTCTTCTGTCTGAAATGAAAGGAAGCCATAATTACGGTGTAATATCCATGTGACAGGATGTCGGTCACCGAGAGATTGGAGAATATCCCGGCAAGTATTTCATAGGCAGTTCATCTAAGAAGCACATTCTACTGTCTGATATGAAAGGAGGCCATAATTACGGTGTAATATCCAGGTGATAGGATGTCGGTCACAGAGAGATTGGAGAATATCTCGACAAGTATTTCAGAGGCAGTTCTTCTAAAGGGCACTGTATTTTGCCTGAAATGAAAGGGAGCCATAATTACGGTGTAATATACAGGTGATACGAAGCCGGTCACTGAGAGATTCGAGAATATCTCGCCAAGTATTTCATAGGCAGCTCTTCTAAAAGCACAGTCTTCTGTCTGAAATGAAAGGAACCCATAATTACGGTGTTATATCCAGGTGACAAGATGTCGGTCACCGAGAGATTGGTAAATATCTCGACAAGTAATTCACAGGCAGCTCTTCTAAGGAGCACATTCTTCTGTCTGAATAGAAGGGAAGCCATAATTACGGTGTAATATCAAGGTGACAGGATATCGGTCACCGAGAGATTGGAGAATATCTCGACAAGTATTTCATAGGCAGCTCTTCTAAGGAGAACAATCTTCTATCTGAAATGAAAGTAAGCCATAATTACGGTGTAATATCCAGGTGACAGGATGTCGGTCACCGAGAGATTGGAGAATATCACTACAAGTATTTCATAGGCAGCTCTTCTAAGGAGCACAGTCTTCTCTCTGAAATGAAAGGAAGCCATAATTAGGGTGTAATATCCAGGTGACAGAAAGTCGGTCACCGAGAGATTGGAGAATATCTCGACAAGCATTTCATAGGCAGCTCTTCTAAGGAGCACAGTCTTCGGCCTGAAGTGAAAGGAAGCCATAATTACGGTGTAATATTCAGGGGACAGGATGTCGGTCACCGAGAGATTGGAGAATATCTCGACAAGTATTTCAGAGGCAGTTCTTCTAAGGAGCACAGTTTCTTGCCTGAAATGAAAGGATGCCATAATTACGGTGTAATATCCAGTTGACAGGATATCGTTCACTGAGCGATTGCAGAATACCTCGACATGTATTTCATAGGCAGCTTTTCTAAGGAGCACAGTCTTCTGTCTGAAATGAAAGGAAGCCATTATTACGGTGTAATATCCATGTGACAGGATGTCGGTCACCGAGAGATTGGTTAATATCTCGACATGTATTTCATAGGCAGCTCTTCTAAGGAGCACAGTCTACTGTCTGAAATGAAAGGAAGCCATAATTACGGTGTAATATCCAGGTGACAGGATGTCGGTCACCGAGAGATCGGTGAATATCTTGACAAGTATTTCAGAGGCAGTTCTTCTAAAGGGCACTCTCCTATGCCTGAAATGAAAGGGAGCCATAATTACGGTTTAATTTCCAGGTGATACGATGCCGGTCACTGAGAGATTGGATAATACCTCGACAAGTATTTCACAGGCAGCTCTTCTAAGGAGCACACTCTTCTGTCTGAATAGAAGGGAAGCCATAATTACGGTGTAATATGAAGGTGACAGGATGTCGGTCACCGAGAGATTGGAGAATATCTCGACAAGTATTTCATAGGCAGTTCTTCTACGGAGCACAGTCTCCTGTCTGAAATGAAAGGAAGCCATAATTACGGTGTAATATCCAGGTGACAAGATGTCGGTCACCGAGAGATTGGAGAATATCTCGACAAGTATTTCATAGGCAGCTCTTCTAAGGAGCACAGTCGTCTCTCTGAAATGAAAGGAAGCCATAATTAGGGTGTAATATCCAGGTGACAGAAAGTCGGTCACAGGGAGATTGGAGAATATCTCGACAAGCATTTCATAGGCAGCTCTTCTAAGGAGCACAGTCTTCGGCCTGAAGTGAAAGGAAGCCATAATTACGGTGTAATATTCAGGGGACAGGATGTCGGTCCCCGAGAGATTGGAGAATATCTCGAAAAATTTTTCAGAGGCAGTTCTTCTAAGGGGCACAATCTTTAGCCTGAAGTGAAAGGATGCCATAATTACGGTGTAATATCCAGTTGACAGGATGTCGTTCACTGAGCGATTGCAGAATACCTCAACATGTATTTCATAGGCAGCTCTTCTAAGGAGCACATTCTTCTCTCTGAAATGAAAGGAAGCCATAATTAGGGTGCAATATCCAGGTGACAGGATGTCAGTCACCGAGATATTGGAGAATATCTCGACAAGTATCTCATAGGCAGCTCTTCTCAGGAGCACGGTCTTCTGTCTGAAATGAAAGGAAGCCTTACTTACGGTGTAAAATCCATGTGACAGGATGTCGGTCACCGAGAGATTGGTTAATATCTCGACATGTTTTTCATAGGCAGCTCTTCTAAGGAGCACAGTCTACTGTCTGAAATGAAAGGAAGCCATAATTACGGTGTAATATCCAGGTGACAGGATGTCGGTCACCGAGAGATTGGAGAATACCTCGACAAGCATTTCAGAGGCAGTTATTCTCAGGAGCACAGTCTTTTGTCTGAAATGAAAGGAAGCCATAATTACGGTGTAATATCCAGGTGACGGGATGCCGGTTACCGAAATACTGGGGAATATCTCAACAAGTATCTCATAGGCAGCTCTTCTAAGGAGCACAGTCTTCTGTGTGAAATGAAAGGAAGCCATAATTACGGTGTAATATCCTTGTGACAGGATGTCGGTCTCCGAGAAATTGGTTAATATCTCGACAAGTATTCATAGGCAGCTCTTCTAAGGAGCACAGTCTACTGTCTGAAATGAAAGGAAGCCATAATTACGGTGTAATATCCAGGTGACAGGATGTCGGTCACCGAGAGATTGGAGAATACCTCGACAAGCATTTCAGAGGCAGTTATTCTCAGGAGCACAGTCTTTTGTCTGAAATGAAAGGAAGCCATAATTACGGTGTAATATCCAGGTGACGGGATGCCGGTTACCGAAATACTGGGGAATATCTCAACAAGTATCTCATAGGCAGCTCTTCTAAGGAGCACAGTCTTCTGTCTGAAATGAAAGGAAGCCATAATTACGGTGTAATATCCAGGTGACAGGATGTCGGTCACCGAGAGATTGGAGAATATCTTGACAAGTATTTCATAGGCTGCTCTTCTAAGGAGCACAGCCTTCTGTCTGAAATGAAAGGAGGCCATAATTACGGTGTAATATCCAGGTGACATGATGTCGGTCACCGAGTGATTGGAGAATATCTCGACAAGTATTTCATAGGCAGTTCATCCAAGGAGCACACTCTTCTGTCTGAAATGAAAGGAGGCCATAATTACGGTGTAATATCCAGGTGACAGGATATCGGTCACTGGGATATTGGAGGATATCTCGACAAGTATCTCATAGGCAGCTCTTCTATGGAGCACAGTCTTCTCTCTGAAATGAAAGGAAGCCATAATTACGGTGTTATATCCAGGTCACAGGATGTCGGTCACCGAGAGATTGGTTAATATCTCGACAAGTATTTCACAGGCAGCTCTACTAAGGAGCACACTCTTCTGTCTGAATAGAAGGGAAGCCATAATTACGGTGTAATATCTATGTGACAGGATGTCGGTCATCGAGAGATTGGAGAATATCTCGACAAGTATTTCATAGGCAGCTCTTCTAAGGAGCACAATCTTCTGTCTGAAATGAAAATAAGCCATAATTACGGTGTAATATCCAGGTGACAGGATGTCGGTCACCGAGAGATTGGAGAATATCACTACAAGTATTTCATAGGCAATTCTTCTACGCAGCACAGTCTCCTGTCTGAAATAAAAGGAAGCCATAATTACGGTGTAATATCCAGGTGACAAGATGTCGGTCACCGAGAGATTGGAGAATATCTCGACAAGTATTTCATAGGCAGCCCTTCTAAGGAGCACAGTCTTTTGCCTGAAATGAAAGGATGCCATAATTACGGTGTAATATCCAATTGACAGGATGTCGTTCACTGAGCGATTGCAGAATACCTCGACATGTGTTTCATAGGCAGCTTTTCTAAGGAGCACAGTCTTCTGTCTGAAATGAAAGGAAGCCATAATTACGGTGCAATATCCAGGTGACAGGATGTCGGTCACCGAGATATTGGAGAATATCTCGACAAGTATCTCATAGGCAGCTCTTCTAAGGAGCACAGTCTTCTGTCTGAAATGAAAGGAAGCCATAATTACGGTGTAATATCCATGTGACAGGATGTCGGGCACCGAGAGATTGGTTAATATCTCGACATGTATTTCATAGGCAGCTCTTTTAAGGAGCACAGTCTACTGTCTGAAATGAAAGGAAGCCATAATTACGGTGTAATATCCAGGCGACAGGATGTCGGTCACCGAGAGATTGGTGAATATCTCGACAAGTATTTCAGAGGCAGTTCTTCTAAAGGGCACTGTCTTTTGCCTGAAATGAAAGGGAGCCATAATTACGGTTTAATATCCAGGTGATACGATACCGGTCACTGAGAGATTCGAGAATATCTCGACAAGTATTTCATAGGCAGCTCTTCTAAAAGCACAGTCTTCTGTCTGAAATCAAAGGAACCCATAATTACGGTGTTATATCCAGGTGACAGGATGTCGGTCACCGAGAGATTGGTTAATATCTCGACAAGTATTTCACAGGCAGCTCTTCTAATGAGCACTATCTTCTGTCTGAAATGAAAGTAAGCCATAATTACTGTGTAATATCCAGGTGACAGGATGTCGGTCACCGAGAGATTGGAGAATATCTCGACAAGTATTTCAGAGGCAGTTCTTCTAAGGAGCACAGTCTTTTGCCTGAAATGAAAGGACGCCATAATTACGGTGTAATATCCAGTTGACAGGATGACGTTCACTGAGCGATTGCAGAATACCTCGACATGTATTTCATAGGCAGCTTTTCTAAGGAGCACAGTCTACTGTCTGAAATGAAAGGAAGCCATAATTACGGTGTAATATCCAGGTGACAGGATACCGGTCACCGAGAGATTGGTGAATACCTCGACAAGTATTTCAGAGGCAGTTCTTCTAAAAGGCACTGTCTTTTGCCTGAAATGAAAGGGAGCCATAATTACGGTTTAATATCCAGGTGATACGATGCCGGTCACTGAGAGATTGGTAAATATCTCGACAAGTATTTCATAGGCAGCTCTTCTAAAAGCGCAGTCTTCTGTTTGAAATGAAAGGAACCCATAATTACGGTGTTATATCCAGGTGACAGAATGTCGGTCACCGAGAGATTGGTTAATACCTCGACAAGTCTTTCACAGGCAGCTCTTCTAAGGAGCACACTCTTCTGTCTGGATTGAAGGGAAGCCATAATTACGGTGTAATATCAAGGTGACAGGATGTCGGTCACCGAGAGATTGGAGAATATCTCGACAAGTATTTCATAGGCAGCTCTTCTAAGGAGCACAATCTTCTGTCTGAAATGAAAATAAGCCATAATTACGGTGTAATATCCAGGTGACAGGATGTCGGACACCGAGAGATTGGAGAATATCACTACAAGTATTTCATAGCCAGTTCTTCTACGGAGCACACTCTCCTGTCTGAAATGAAAGGAAGCCATAATTACGGTGTAATATCCAGGTGACAAGATGTCGGTCACCGAGAGATTGGAGAATATCTCGACAAGTATTTCATAGGCAGCTCTTCTAAGGAGCACAGTCTTCTCTCTGAAATGAAAGGAAGCCATAATTAGGGTGTAATATCCAGGTGACAAAATGTCGGTCACCGAGAGATTGGAGAATATCTCGACAAGTATTTCACAGGCAGCTCTTCTAAGGAGCACACTCTTTTGTCTGAATAGAAGGTAAGCCATAATTACGGTGTAATATCTATGTGACAGGATGTCGGTCATCGAGAGATTGGAGAATATCTCGACAAGTATTTCATAGGCAGCTCTTCTAAGGAGCACAATCTTCTGTCTGAAATGAAAGTAAGCCATAATTACGGTGTAATATCCAGGTGACAGGATGTCGGTCACCGAGAGATTGGAGAATATCACTACAAGTATTTCATAGGCAGTTCTTCTACGGAGCACACTCTCCTGTCTTAAATGAAAGGAAGCCATAATTACGGTGTAATATCCAGGTGACAGGATGTCGGTCACCGAGAGATTGGAGAATATCTTGACAAGTATTTCATAGGCTGCTCTTCTAAGGAGCACAGCCTTCTGTCTGAAATGAAAGGAGGTCATAATTACGGTGTAATATCCAGGTGACATGATGTCGGTCACCGAGTGATTGGAGAATATCTCGACAAGTATTTCATAGGCAGTTCATCCAAGGAGCACACTCTTCTGTCTGAAATGAAAGGAGGCCATAATTACGGTGTAATATCCAGGTGACAGGATATCGGTCACTGGGATATTGGAGGATATCTCGACAAGTATCTCATAGGCAGCTCTTCTATGGAGCACAGTCTTCTCTCTGAAATGAAAGGAAGCCATAATTACGGTGTTATATCCAGGTCACAGGATGTCGGTCACCGAGAGATTGGTAAATATCTCGACAAGTATTTCACAGGCAGCTCTACTAAGGAGCACACTCTTCTGTCTGAATAGAAGGGAAGCCATAATTACGGTGTAATATCTATGTGACAGGATGTCGGTCATCGTGAGATTGGAGAATATCTCGACAAGTATTTCGTAGGCAGCTCTTCTAAGGAGCACAATCTTCTGTCTGAAATGAAAATAAACCATAATTACGGTGTAATATCCAGGTGACAGGATGTCGGTCACCGAGAGATTGGAGAATATCACTACAAGTATTTCATAGGCAGTTCTTCTACGCAGCACACTCTCCTGTCTGAAATAAAATGAAGCCATAATTACGGTGTAATATCCAGGTGACAAGATGTCGGTCACCGAGAGATTGGAGAATATCTCGACAAGTATTTCATAGGCAGCCCTTCTGAGCACAGTCTTTTGCCTGAAATGAAAGGATGCCATAATTACGGTGTAATATCCAGTTGACAGGATGTCGTTCACTGAGCGATTGCAGAATACCTCGACATGTGTTTCATAGGCAGCTTTTCTAAGGAGCACAGTCTTCTGTCTGAAATGAAAGGAAGCCATAATTACGGTGCAATATCCAGGTGACAGGATGTCGGTCACCGAGATATTGGAGAATATCTCGACAAGTATCTCATAGGCAGCTCTTCTAAGGAGCACAGTCTTCTGTCTGAAATGAAAGGAAGTCATAATTACGGTGTAATATCCATGTGACAGGATGTCGGTCACCGAGAGATTGGTTAATATCTCGACATGTATTTCATAGGCAGCTCTTCTAAGGAGCACAGTCTACTGTCTGAAATGAAAGGAAGCCATAATTACGGTGTAATATCCAGGTGACAGGATGTCGGTCACCGAGAGATTGGTGAATATCTCGACAAGTATTTCAGAGGCAGTTCTTCTAAAGGGCACTGTCTTTTGCCTGAAATGAAAGGGAGCCATAATTACGGTTTAATATCCAGGTGATACGATGCCGGTCACTGAGAGATTCGAGAATATCTCGACAAGTATTTCATAGGCAGCTCTTCTAAAAGCACAGTCTTCTGTCTAAAATGAAAGGAACCCATAATTACGGTGTTATATCCAGGTGACAGGATGTCGGTCACCGAGAGATTGGTTAATATCTCGACAAGTATTTCACAGGCAGCTCTTCTAATGAGCACTATCTTCTGTCTGAAATGAAAGTAAGCCATAATTACGGTGTAATATCCAGGTGACAGGATGTCGGTCACCGAGAGATTGGAGAATATCTCGACAAGTATTTCAGAGGCAGTTCTTCTAAGGAGCACAGTCTTTTGCCTGAAATGAAAGGACGCCATAATTACGGTGTAATATCCAGTTGACAGTATGTCGTTCACTGAGCGATTGCAGAATACCTCGACATGTATTTCATAGGCAGCTTTTCTAAGGAGCACAGTCTTCTCTCTGAAATGAAAGGAAGCCATAATTACGGTGCAATATCCGGTGACAGGATGTCGGTCATCGAGATATTGGAGAATATCTCGACAAGTATCTCATAGGCAGCTCTTCTAAGGAGCACAGTCTTCTGTCTGAAATGAAAGGAAGCCATAATTACGGTGTAATATCCATGTGACAGGATGTCGGTCACCGAGAGATTGGTTAATATCTCGACATGTATTTCATAGGCAGCTCTTCTAAGGAGCACAGTCTACTGTCTGAAATGAAAGGAAGCCATAATTACGGTGTAATATCCAGATGACAGGATGTCGGTCACCGAGAGATTGGTGAATATCTCGACAAGTATTCCAGAGGCAGTTCTTCTGAAGGGCACTGTCTTTTGCCTGAAATGAAAGGGAGCCATAATTACGGTATAATATCCAGGTGATACGATGCCGGTCACTGAGAGATTGGTAAATATCTCGACAAGTATTTCATAGGCAGCTCTTCTAAAAGCGCAGTCTTCTGTCTGAAATGAAAGGAACCCATAATTACGGTGTTATATCCAGGTGACAGGATGTCGGTCACCGAGAGATTGGTTAATACCTCGACAAGTATTTCACAGGCAGCTCTTCTAAGGAGCACACTCTTCTGTCTGGATTGAAGGGAAGCCATAATTACGGTGTAATATCAAGGTGACAGGATGTCGGTCACCGAGAGATTGGAGAATATCTCGACAAGTATTTCATAGGCAGCTCTTCTAAGGAGCACAATCTTCTGTCTGAAATGAAAGTAAGCCATAATTACGGTGTAATATCCAGGTGACAAGATGTCGGTCACCGAGAGATTGGAGAATATCTCGACTAGTATTTCATAGGCAGCTCTTCTAAGGAGCACAGTCTTCTCTCTGAAATGAAAGGAAGCCATAATTAGGGTGTAATATCCAGGTGACAAAATGTCGGTCACCGAGAGATTGGAGAATATCTCGACAAGTATTTCACAGGCAGCTCTTCTAAGGAGCACACTCTTCTGTCTGAATAGAAGGGAAGCCATAATTACGGTGTAATATCTATGTGACAGGATGTCGGTCACCGAGAGATTGGAGAATATCTCGACTAGTATTTCATAGGCAGCTCTTCTAAGGAGCACAGTCTTCTCTCTGAAATGAAAGGAAGCCATAATTAGGGTGTAATATCCAGGTGACAGAAAGTCGGTCACCGAGAGATTGGAGAATATCTCGACAAGCATTTCATAGGCAGCTCTTCTAAGGAGCACAGTCTTCGGCCTGAAGTGAAAGGAAGCCATAATTACGGTGTAATATTCAGGGGACAGGATGTCGGTCACCGAGAGATTGGAGAATATCTCGACAAGTATTTCAGAGGCAGTTCTTCTAAGGAGCACAGTTTCTTGCCTGAAATGAAAGGATGCCATAATTACGGTGTAATATCCAGTTGACAGGATATCGTTCACTGAGCGATTGCAGAATACCTCGACATGTATTTCATAGGCAGCTTTTCTAAGGAGCACAGTCTTCTGTCTGAAATGAAAGGAAGCCATTATTACGGTGTAATATCCATGTGACAGGATGTCGGTCACCGAGAGATTGGTTAATATCTCGACATGTATTTCATAGGCAGCTCTTCTAAGGAGCACAGTCTACTGTCTGAAATGAAAGGAAGCCATAATTACGGTGTAATATCCAGGTGACAGGATGTCGGTCACCGAGAGATCGGTGAATATCTTGACAAGTATTTCAGAGGCAGTTCTTCTAAAGGGCACTCTCCTATGCCTGAAATGAAAGGGAGCCATAATTACGGTTTAATTTCCAGGTGATACGATGCCGGTCACTGAGAGATTGGATAATACCTCGACAAGTATTTCACAGGCAGCTCTTCTAAGGAGCACACTCTTCTGTCTGAATAGAAGGGAAGCCATAATTACGGTGTAATATGAAGGTGACAGGATGTCGGTCACCGAGAGATTGGAGAATATCTCGACAAGTATTTCATAGGCAGTTCTTCTACGGAGCACAGTCTCCTGTCTGAAATGAAAGGAAGCCATAATTACGGTGTAATATCCAGGTGACAAGATGTCGGTCACCGAGAGATTGGAGAATATCTCGACAAGTATTTCATAGGCAGCTCTTCTAAGGAGCACAGTCTTCTCTCTGAAATGAAAGGAAGCCATAATTAGGGTGTAATATCCAGGTGACAGAAAGTCGGTCACAGGGAGATTGGAGAATATCTCGACAAGCATTTCATAGGCAGCTCTTCTAAGGAGCACAGTCTTCGGCCTGAAGTGAAAGGAAGCCATAATTACGGTGTAATATTCAGGGGACAGGATGTCGTTCCCCGAGAGATTGGAGAATATCTCGAAAAATTTTTCAGAGGCAGTTCTTCTAAGGGGCACAATCTTTAGCCTGAAGTGAAAGGATGCCATAATTACGGTGTAATATCCAGTTGACAGGATGTCGTTCACTGAGCGATTGCAGAATACCTCAACATGTATTTCATAGGCAGCTCTTCTAAGGAGCACATTCTTCTCTCTGAAATGAAAGGAAGCCATAATTAGGGTGCAATATCCAGGTGACAGGATGTCAGTCACCGAGATATTGGAGAATATCTCGACAAGTATCTCATAGGCAGCTCTTCTCAGGAGCACGGTCTTCTGTCTGAAATGAAAGGAAGCCTTACTTACGGTGTAAAATCCATGTGACAGGATGTCGGTCACCGAGAGATTGGTTAATATCTCGACATGTTTTTCATAGGCAGCTCTTCTAAGGAGCACAGTCTACTGTCTGAAATGAAAGGAAGCCATAATTACGGTGTAATATCCAGGTGACAGGATGTCGGTCACCGAGAGATTGGAGAATACCTCGACAAGCATTTCAGAGGCAGTTATTCTCAGGAGCACAGTCTTTTGTCTGAAATGAAAGGAAGCCATTATTACGGTGTAATATCCAGGTGACGGGATGCCGGTTACCGAAATACTGGGGAATATCTCAACAAGTATCTCATAGGCAGCTCTTCTAAGGAGCACAGTCTTCTGTGTGAAATGAAAGGAAGCCATAATTACGGTGTAATATCCTTGTGACAGGATGTCGGTCTCCGAGAAATTGGTTAATATCTCGACAAGTATTCATAGGCAGCTCTTCTAAGGAGCACAGTCTACTGTCTGAAATGAAAGGAAGCCATAATTACGGTGTAATATCCAGGTGACAGGATGTCGGTCACCGAGAGATTGGAGAATACCTCGACAAGCATTTCAGAGGCAGTTATTCTCAGGAGCACAGTCTTTTGTCTGAAATGAAAGGAAGCCATAATTACGGTGTAATATCCAGGTGACGGGATGCCGGTTACCGAAATACTGGGGAATATCTCAACAAGTATCTCATAGGCAGCTCTTCTAAGGAGCACAGTCTTCTGTCTGAAATGAAAGGAAGCCATAATTACGGTGTAATATCCAGGTGACAGGATGTCGGTCACCGAGAGATTGGAGAATATCTTGACAAGTATTTCATAGGCTGCTCTTCTAAGGAGCACAGCCTTCTGTCTGAAATGAAAGGAGGCCATAATTACGGTGTAATATCCAGGTGACATGATGTCGGTCACCGAGTGATTGGAGAATATCTCGACAAGTATTTCATAGGCAGTTCATCCAAGGAGCACACTCTTCTGTCTGAAATGAAAGGAGGCCATAATTACGGTGTAATATCCAGGTGACAGGATATCGGTCACTGGGATATTGGAGGATATCTCGACAAGTATCTCATAGGCAGCTCTTCTATGGAGCACAGTCTTCTCTCTGAAATGAAAGGAAGCCATAATTACGGTGTTATATCCAGGTCACAGGATGTCGGTCACCGAGAGATTGGTTAATATCTCGACAAGTATTTCACAGGCAGCTCTACTAAGGAGCACACTCTTCTGTCTGAATAGAAGGGAAGCCATAATTACGGTGTAATATCTATGTGACAGGATGTCGGTCATCGAGAGATTGGAGAATATCTCGACAAGTATTTCATAGGCAGCTCTTCTAAGGAGCACAATCTTCTGTCTGAAATGAAAATAAGCCATAATTACGGTGTAATATCCAGGTGACAGGATGTCGGTCACCGAGAGATTGGAGAATATCACTACAAGTATTTCATAGGCAATTCTTCTACGCAGCACAGTCTCCTGTCTGAAATAAAAGGAAGCCATAATTACGGTGTAATATCCAGGTGACAAGATGTCGGTCACCGAGAGATTGGAGAATATCTCGACAAGTATTTCATAGGCAGCCCTTCTAAGGAGCACAGTCTTTTGCCTGAAATGAAAGGATGCCATAATTACGGTGTAATATCCAGTTGACAGGATGTCGTTCACTGAGCGATTGCAGAATACCTCGACATGTGTTTCATAGGCAGCTTTTCTAAGGAGCACAGTCTTCTGTCTGAAATGAAAGGAAGCCATAATTACGGTGCAATATCCAGGTGACAGGATGTCGGTCACCGAGATATTGGAGAATATCTCGACAAGTATCTCATAGGCAGCTCTTCTAAGGAGCACAGTCTTCTGTCTGAAATGAAAGGAAGCCATAATTACGGTGTAATATCCATGTGACAGGATGTCGGGCACCGAGAGATTGGTTAATATCTCGACATGTATTTCATAGGCAGCTCTTTTAAGGAGCACAGTCTACTGTCTGAAATGAAAGGAAGCCATAATTACGGTGTAATATCCAGGCGACAGGATGTCGGTCACCGAGAGATTGGTGAATATCTCGACAAGTATTTCAGAGGCAGTTCTTCTAAAGGGCACTGTCTTTTGCCTGAAATGAAAGGGAGCCATAATTACGGTTTAATATCCAGGTGATACGATGCCGGTCACTGAGAGATTCGAGAATATCTCGACAAGTATTTCATAGGCAGCTCTTCTAAAAGCACAGTCTTCTGTCTGAAATCAAAGGAACCCATAATTACGGTGTTATATCCAGGTGACAGGATGTCGGTCACCGAGAGATTGGTTAATATCTCGACAAGTATTTCACAGGCAGCTCTTCTAATGAGCACTATCTTCTGTCTGAAATGAAAGTAAGCCATAATTACTGTGTAATATCCAGGTGACAGGATGTCGGTCACCGAGAGATTGGAGAATATCTCGACAAGTATTTCAGAGGCAGTTCTTCTAAGGAGCACAGTCTTTTGCCTGAAATGAAAGGACGCCATAATTACGGTGTAATATCCAGTTGACAGGATGACGTTCACTGAGCGATTGCAGAATACCTCGACATGTATTTCATAGGCAGCTTTTCTAAGGAGCACAGTCTACTGTCTGAAATGAAAGGAAGCCATAATTACGGTGTAATATCCAGGTGACAGGATACCGGTCACCGAGAGATTGGTGAATATCTCGACAAGTATTTCAGAGGCAGTTCTTCTAAAAGGCACTGTCTTTTGCCTGAAATGAAAGGGAGCCATAATTACGGTTTAATATCCAGGTGATACGATGCCGGTCACTGAGAGATTGGTAAATATCTCGACAAGTATTTCATAGGCAGCTCTTCTAAAAGCGCAGTCTTCTGTTTGAAATGAAAGGAACCCATAATTACGGTGTTATATCCAGGTGACAGAATGTCGGTCACCGAGAGATTGGTTAATACCTCGACAAGTCTTTCACAGGCAGCTCTTCTAAGGAGCACACTCTTCTGTCTGGATTGAAGGGAAGCCATAATTACGGTGTAATATCAAGGTGACAGGATGTCGGTCACCGAGAGATTGGAGAATATCTCGACAAGTATTTCATAGGCAGCTCTTCTAAGGAGCACAATCTTCTGTCTGAAATGAAAATAAGCCATAATTACGGTGTAATATCCAGGTGACAGGATGTCGGACACCGAGAGATTGGAGAATATCACTACAAGTATTTCATAGCCAGTTCTTCTACGGAGCACACTCTCCTGTCTGAAATGAAAGGAAGCCATAATTACGGTGTAATATCCAGGTGACAAGATGTCGGTCACCGAGAGATTGGAGAATATCTCGACAAGTATTTCATAGGCAGCTCTTCTAAGGAGCACAGTCTTCTCTCTGAAATGAAAGGAAGCCATAATTAGGGTGTAATATCCAGGTGACAAAATGTCGGTCACCGAGAGATTGGAGAATATCTCGACAAGTATTTCACAGGCAGCTCTTCTAAGGAGCACACTCTTTTGTCTGAATAGAAGGTAAGCCATAATTACGGTGTAATATCTATGTGACAGGATGTCGGTCATCGAGAGATTGGAGAATATCTCGACAAGTATTTCATAGGCAGCTCTTCTAAGGAGCACAATCTTCTGTCTGAAATGAAAGTAAGCCATAATTACGGTGTAATATCCAGGTGACAGGATGTCGGTCACCGAGAGATTGGAGAATATCACTACAAGTATTTCATAGGCAGTTCTTCTACGGAGCACACTCTCCTGTCTTAAATGAAAGGAAGCCATAATTACGGTGTAATATCCAGGTGACAGGATGTCGGTCACCGAGAGATTGGAGAATATCTTGACAAGTATTTCATAGGCTGCTCTTCTAAGGAGCACAGCCTTCTGTCTGAAATGAAAGGAGGTCATAATTACGGTGTAATATCCAGGTGACATGATGTCGGTCACCGAGTGATTGGAGAATATCTCGACAAGTATTTCATAGGCAGTTCATCCAAGGAGCACACTCTTCTGTCTGAAATGAAAGGAGGCCATAATTACGGTGTAATATCCAGGTGACAGGATATCGGTCACTGGGATATTGGAGGATATCTCGACAAGTATCTCATAGGCAGCTCTTCTATGGAGCACAGTCTTCTCTCTGAAATGAAAGGAAGCCATAATTACGGTGTTATATCCAGGTCACAGGATGTCGGTCACCGAGAGATTGGTAAATATCTCGACAAGTATTTCACAGGCAGCTCTACTAAGGAGCACACTCTTCTGTCTGAATAGAAGGGAAGCCATAATTACGGTGTAATATCTATGTGACAGGATGTCGGTCATCGTGAGATTGGAGAATATCTCGACAAGTATTTCGTAGGCAGCTCTTCTAAGGAGCACAATCTTCTGTCTGAAATGAAAATAAACCATAATTACGGTGTAATATCCAGGTGACAGGATGTCGGTCACCGAGAGATTGGAGAATATCACTACAAGTATTTCATAGGCAGTTCTTCTACGCAGCACACTCTCCTGTCTGAAATAAAATGAAGCCATAATTACGGTGTAATATCCAGGTGACAAGATGTCGGTCACCGAGAGATTGGAGAATATCTCGACAAGTATTTCATAGGCAGCCCTTCTGAGCACAGTCTTTTGCCTGAAATGAAAGGATGCCATAATTACGGTGTAATATCCAGTTGACAGGATGTCGTTCACTGAGCGATTGCAGAATACCTCGACATGTGTTTCATAGGCAGCTTTTCTAAGGAGCACAGTCTTCTGTCTGAAATGAAAGGAAGCCATAATTACGGTGCAATATCCAGGTGACAGGATGTCGGTCACCGAGATATTGGAGAATATCTCGACAAGTATCTCATAGGCAGCTCTTCTAAGGAGCACAGTCTTCTGTCTGAAATGAAAGGAAGTCATAATTACGGTGTAATATCCATGTGACAGGATGTCGGTCACCGAGAGATTGGTTAATATCTCGACATGTATTTCATAGGCAGCTCTTCTAAGGAGCACAGTCTACTGTCTGAAATGAAAGGAAGCCATAATTACGGTGTAATATCCAGGTGACAGGATGTCGGTCACCGAGAGATTGGTGAATATCTCGACAAGTATTTCAGAGGCAGTTCTTCTAAAGGGCACTGTCTTTTGCCTGAAATGAAAGGGAGCCATAATTACGGTTTAATATCCAGGTGATACGATGCCGGTCACTGAGAGATTCGAGAATATCTCGACAAGTATTTCATAGGCAGCTCTTCTAAAAGCACAGTCTTCTGTCTAAAATGAAAGGAACCCATAATTACGGTGTTATATCCAGGTGACAGGATGTCGGTCACCGAGAGATTGGTTAATATCTCGACAAGTATTTCACAGGCAGCTCTTCTAATGAGCACTATCTTCTGTCTGAAATGAAAGTAAGCCATAATTACGGTGTAATATCCAGGTGACAGGATGTCGGTCACCGAGAGATTGGAGAATATCTCGACAAGTATTTCAGAGGCAGTTCTTCTAAGGAGCACAGTCTTTTGCCTGAAATGAAAGGACGCCATAATTACGAGTGTAATATCCAGTTGACAGTATGTCGTTCACTGAGCGATTGCAGAATACCTCGACATGTATTTCATAGGCAGCTTTTCTAAGGAGCACAGTCTTCTCTCTGAAATGAAAGGAAGCCATAATTACGGTGCAATATCCGGTGACAGGATGTCGGTCATCGAGATATTGGAGAATATCTCGACAAGTATCTCATAGGCAGCTCTTCTAAGGAGCACAGTCTTCTGTCTGAAATGAAAGGAAGCCATAATTACGGTGTAATATCCATGTGACAGGATGTCGGTCACCGAGAGATTGGTTAATATCTCGACATGTATTTCATAGGCAGCTCTTCTAAGGAGCACAGTCTACTGTCTGAAATGAAAGGAAGCCATAATTACGGTGTAATATCCAGATGACAGGATGTCGGTCACCGAGAGATTGGTGAATATCTCGACAAGTATTTCAGAGGCAGTTCTTCTGAAGGGCACTGTCTTTTGCCTGAAATGAAAGGGAGCCATAATTACGGTATAATATCCAGGTGATACGATGCCGGTCACTGAGAGATTGGTAAATATCTCGACAAGTATTTCGTAGGCAGCTCTTCTAAAAGCGCAGTCTTCTGTCTGAAATGAAAGGAACCCATAATTACGGTGTTATATCCAGGTGACAGGATGTCGGTCACCGAGAGATTGGTTAATACCTCGACAAGTATTTCACAGGCAGCTCTTCTAAGGAGCACACTCTTCTGTCTGGATTGAAGGGAAGCCATAATTACGGTGTAATATCAAGGTGACAGGATGTCGGTCACCGAGAGATTGGAGAATATCTCGACAAGTATTTCATAGGCAGCTCTTCTAAGGAGCACAATCTTCTGTCTGAAATGAAAGTAAGCCATAATTACGGTGTAATATCCAGGTGACAAGATGTCGGTCACCGAGAGATTGGAGAATATCTCGACTAGTATTTCATAGGCAGCTCTTCTAAGGAGCACAGTCTTCTCTCTGAAATGAAAGGAAGCCATAATTAGGGTGTAATATCCAGGTGACAAAATGTCGGTCACCGAGAGATTGGAGAATATCTCGACAAGTATTTCACAGGCAGCTCTTCTAAGGAGCACACTCTTCTGTCTGAATAGAAGGGAAGCCATAATTACGGTGTAATATCTATGTTACAGGATGTCGGTCATCGAGAGATTGGAGAATATCTCGACAAGTATTTCATAGGCAGCTCTTCTAAGGAGCACAATCTTCTGTCTGAAATGAAAGTAAGCCATAATTACGGTGTAATATCCAGGTGACAGGATGTCGGTCTCCGAGAGATTGGAGTATATCACTACAAGTATTTCATAGGCAGTTCTTCTACGCAGCACAGTCTCCTGTCTGAAATAAGAGGAAGCCATAATTACGGTGTAATATCCAGGTGACAAGATGTCGGTCACCGAGAGATTGGAGAATATCTCGATAAGTATTTCATAGGCAGCCCTTCTAAGGAGCACAGTCTCTTGCCTGAAATGAAAGGATGCCATAATTACGGTGTAATATCCAGTTGACAGGATGTCGTTCACTGAGCGATTGCAGAATACCTCGACATGTGTTTCATAGGCAGCTTTTCTAAGGAGCACAGTCTTCTGTCTGAAATGAAAGGAAGCCATAATTACGGTGAAATATCCAGGTGACAGGATGTCGGTCACCGAGATATTGGAGAATATCTCGACAAGTATCTCATAGGCAGCTCTTCTAAGGAGCACAGTCTTCTGTCTGAAATGAAAGGAAGCCATAATTACGGTGTAATATCCATGTGACAGGATGTCTGTCACCGAGAGATTGGTTAATATCTCGACATGTATTTCATAGGCAACTCTTCTAAGGAGCACAGTCTACTGTCTGAAATGATAGGAAGCCATAATTACGGTGTAATATCCAGGTGACAGGATGTCGGTCACCGAGAGATTGGTGAATATCTCGACAAGTATTTCAGAGGCAGTTTTTCTAAAGGGCACTGTCTTTTGCCTGAAATGAAAGGGAGCCATAATTACGGGCTAATATCCAGGTGATACGATGCCGGTCACTGAGAGATTCGAGAATATCTCGACAAGTATTTCATAGGCAGCTCTTCTAAAAGCACAGTCTTCTGTCTGAAATGAAAGGAACCCATAATTACGGTGTTATATCCAGGTGACAGGATGTCGGTCACCGAGAGATTGGTTAATATCTCGACAAGTATTTCACAGGCAGCTCTCCTAATGAGCACTATCTTCTGTCTGAAATGAAAGTAAGCCATAATTACGGTGTGATATCCAGGTGACAGGATGTCGGTCACCGAGAGATTGGAGAATATCTCGACAAGTATTTCAGAGGCAGTTCTTCTAAGGAGCACAGTCTTTTGCCTGAAATGAAAGTACGCCATAATTACGGTGTAATATCCAGTTGACAGGATGTCGTTCACTGAGCGATTGCAGAATACCTCGACATGTATTCCATAGGCAGCTTTTCTAAGGAGCACACTCTTCTCTCTGAAATGAAAGGAAGCCATAATTACGGTGCAATATCCATGTGACAGGATGTCGGTCACCGAGAGATTGGAGAATACCTCGACAAGCATTTCAGAGGCAGTTATTCTAAGGAGCACACTCTTTTGCCTGAAATCAAAGGGAGCCATAATTACGGTGTAATATCCAGGTGATACGATGCCGGTCACTGAGAGATTCGAGAATATCTCGCCAAGTATTTCATAGGCAGCTCTTCTAAAAGCACAATTTTCTGTCTGAAATGAAAGGAACCCATAATTACGTTGTTATATCCAGGTGACAAGATGTCGGTCACCGAGAGATTGGTAAATACCTCGACAAGTATTTCACAGGCAGCTCTTCTAAGGAGCACACTCTTCTGTCTGAATAGAAGGGAAGCCATAATTACGGTGTAATATCAAGGTGACAGGATGTCGGTCACCGAGAGATTGGAGAATATCTCGACAAGTATTTCATAGACAGCTCTTCTAAGGAGAACAATCTTCTATCTGAAATGAAAGTAAGCCATAATTACGGTGTAATATCCAGGTGACAGGATGTCGGTCACCGAGAGATTGGAGAATATCACTACAAGTATTTCATAGGCAGCTCTTCTAAGGAGCACAGTCTTCTCTCAGGAATGAAAGGAAGCCATAATTAGGGTGAAATATCCAGGTGACAGAAAATCGGTCACCGAGAGATTGGAGAATATCTCGAAAAGCATTTCATAGGCAGCTCTTCTAAGGAGCACAGTCTTCGGCCTGAAGTGAAAGGAAGCCATAATTACGGTGTACTATCCAGGGCACAGGATGTTGGTCATCGAGAGATTGGAGAATATCTCGACAAGTATTTCAGAGGCAGTTTTTCTAAGGAGCACACTCTTTTGCCTGAAATGAAAGGATGCCATAATTACGGTGTAATATCCAGTTGACAGGATGTCGTTCACTGAGCGATTGCAGAATACCTCGACATGTATTTCATAGGCAGCTTTTCTAAGGAGCACAGTCTTCTGTCTGAAATGAAAGGAAGCCATAATTACGGTGTAATATCCATGTGACAGGATGTCGGTCACCGAGAGATTGGTTAATATCTCGACATGTATTTCATAGGCAGCTCTTCTAAGGAGCACAGTCTACTGTCTGAAATGAAAGGAAGCCATAATTACGGTGTAATATCCAGGTGACAGGATGTCGGTCACCGAGAGATTGGAGAATATCACTACAAGTATTTCATAGCCAGTTCTTCTACGGAGCACAGTCACCTGTCTGAAATGAAAGGAAGCCATAATTACGGTGTAATATCCAGGTGACAAGATGTCGGTCACCGAGAGATTGGAGAATATCTCGACAAGTATTTCATAGGCAGCTCTTCTAAGGAGCACAGTCTTCTCTCTGAAATGAAAGGAAGCCATAATTAGGGTGTAATATCCAGGTGACAGAAAGTCGGTCACAGGGAGATTGGAGAATACCTCGACAATCATTTCATAGGCAGCACTTCTAAGGAGCACAGTCGTCGGCCTGAAGTGAAAGGAAGCCATAATTACGGTGTAATATTCAGGGGACAGGATGTCGGTCACCGAGAGATTGGAGAATATCTCGACAAGTATTTCAGAGGCAGTTCTTCTAAGGAGCACAGTCTTTTGCCTGAAATGAAAGGATGCCATAATTACGGTGTAATATCCAGTTGACAGGATGTCGTTCACTGAGCGATTGCAGAATACCTCGACATGTATTTCATAGGCAGCTTTTCTAAGGAGCACATTCTTCTCTCTGAAATGGAAGGAAGCCATAATTACGGTGCAATATCCAGGTGACAGGATGTCGGTCACCGAGATATTGGAGAATATCTCGACAAGTATCTCATAGGCAGCTCTTCTAAGGAGCACAGTCTTCTGTCTGAAATGAAAGGAAGCCATATTTACGGTGTAATATCCATGTGACAGGATGTCGGTCACCGAGAGATTGGTTAATATCTCGACATGTATTTCATAGGCAGCTCTTGTAAGGAGCACAGTCTACTGTCTGAAATGAAAGGAAGCCATAATTACGGTGTAATATCCAGGTGACAGGATGTCGGTCACCGAGAGATTGGTGAATATCTCGACAAGTATTTCAGAGGCAGTTTTTCTAAAGGGCACTGTCTTTTGCCTGAAATGAAAGGGAGACATAATTACGGGTTAATATCCAGGTGATACGATGCCGGTCACTGAGAGATTCGAGAATATCTCGACAAGTATTTCATAGGCAGCTCTTCTAAAAGCACAGTCTTCTGTCTGAAATGAAAGGAACCCATAATTACGGTGTTATATCCAGGTGACAGGATGTCGGTCACCGAGAGATTGGTTAATATCTCGACAAGTATTCATAGGCAGTTTTCTAAGGAGAACAGTCTTCTGTCTGAAATGAAAGTAAGCCATAATTACGGTGTAATATCCAGGTGACAGGATGTCGGTCACCGAGAGATTGGAGAATATCTCGAGAAGTATTTCAGAGGCAGTTCTTCTAAGGAGCACAGTCTTTTGCCTGAAATGAAAGTACGCCATAATTACGGTGTAATATCCAGGTGACAGGATGTCGTTCACTGAGCGATTGCAGAATACCTCGACATGTATTCCATAGGCAGCTTTTCTAAGGAGCACACTCTTCTCTCTGAAATGAAAGGAAGCCATAATTACGGTGCAATATCCATGTGACAGGATGTCGGTCACCGAGAGATTGGAGAATACCTCGACAAGCATTTCAGAGGCAGTTATTCTAAGGAGCACACTCTTTTGCCTGAAATGAAAGGGAGCCATAATTACGGTGTAATATCCAGGTGATACGATGCCGGTCACTGAGAGATTCGAGAATATCTCGCCAAGTATTTCATAGGCAGCTCTTCTAAAAGCACAGTCTTCTGTCTGAAATGAAAGGAACCCATAATTACGGTGTTATATCCAGGTGACAAGATGTCGGTCACCGAGAGATTGGTAAATATCTCGACAAGTATTTCACAGGCAGCTCTTCTAAGGAGCACACTCTTCTGTCTGAATAGAAGGGAAGCCATAATTACGGTGTAATATCAAGGTGACAGGATGTCGGTCACCGAGAGATTGGAGAATATCTCGACAAGTATTTCATAGGCAGCTCTTCTAAGGAGAACAATCTTCTATCTGAAATGAAAGTAAGCCATAATTACGGTGTAATATCCAGGTGACAGGATGTCGGTCACCGAGAGATTGGAGAATATCACTACAAGTATTTCATAGGCAGCTCTTCTAAGGAGCACAGTCTTCTCTCAGAAATGAAAGGAAGCCATAATTAGGGTGAAATATCCAGGTGACAGAAAATCGGTCACCGAGAGATTGGAGAATATCTCGACAAGCATTTCATAGGCAGCTCTTCTAAGGAGCACAGTCTTCGGCCTGAAGTGAAAGGAATCCATAATTACGGTGTACTATCCAGGGCACAGGATGCTGGTCATCGAGAGATTGGAGAATATCTCGACAAGTATTTCAGAGGCAGTTTTTCTAAGGAGCACAGTCTTCTGTCTGAAATGAAAGGAAGCCATAATTTCGGTGTAATATCCAGGTGACAAGATGTCGGTCACCGAGAGATTGGAGAATATCTCGACATGTATTTCATAGGCAGCTTTTCTAAGGAGCACAGTCTTCTGTCTGAAATGAAAGGAAGCCATAATTTCGGTGTAATATCCAGGTGACAGGATGTCAGTCATCGAGATATTGGAGAATATCTCGACAAGTATCTCATAGGCAGCTGTTCAAAGGAGCACAGTCTTCTGTCTGAAATGAAAGGAAGCCATAATTACGGTGTAATATCCAGGTGACAAGATGTCGGTCACCGAGAGATTGGTAAATATCTCGACAAGTATTTCACAGGCAGCTCTTCTAAGGAGCACACTCTTTTGCCTGAAATGAAAGGATGCCATAATTACGGTGTAATATCCAGTTGACAGGATGTCGTTCACTGAGCGATTGCAGAATACCTCGACATGTATTTCATAGGCAGCTTTTCTAAGGAGCACAGTCTTCTGTCTGAAATGAAAGGAAGCCATAATTTCGGTGTAATATCCAGGTGACAAGATGTCGGTCACCGAGAGATTGGAGAATATCTCGACAAGTGTTTCATAGGCAGCTCTTCTAAGGAGCACAGTCTTCTCTCTGAAATGAAAGGAAGCCAAAATTAGGGTGTAATATCCAGGTGACAGAAAGTCGGTCACCGAGAGATTGGGGAATATCTCGACAAGCATTTCATAGGCACCTCTTCTAAGGAGCACAGTCTTCGGCCTGAAGTGAAAGGAAGCCATAATTACGGTGTAATATTCAGGGGACAGGATGTCGGTCACCGAGAGATTGGAGAATATCTCGACAAGTATTTCAGAGGCAGTTCTTCTAAAGAGCACAGTCTTTTGCCTGAAATGAAAGGATGCCATAATAACGGTGTAATATCCAGTTGACAGGATATCGGTCACTGAGCGATTGCAGAATACCTCGACATGTATTTCATAGGCAGCTTTTCTAAGGAGCACAGTCTTCTGTCTGAAATGAAAGGAAGCCATTATTACGGTGCAATATCCAGGTGACAGGATGTCAGTCATCGAGATATTGGAGAATATCTCGACAAGTATCTCATAGGCAGCTGTTCAAAGGAGCACAGTCTTCTGTCTGAAATGAAAGGAAGCCATAATTACGGTGTAATATCCATGTGACAGGATGTCGGTCACCGAGAGATTGGTTAATATCTCGACATGTATTTCATAGGCAGCTCTTCTAAGGTGCACAGTCTACTGTCTGAAATGAATGGAAGCCATAATTACGGTGTAATATCCAGGTGACAGGATGTCGGTCCCCGAGAGATTGGAGAATATCACTACAAGTATTTCATAGCCAGTTCTTCTACGGAGCACAGTCTCCTGTCTGAAATGAAAGGAAGCCATAATTACGGTGTAATATCCAGGTGACAAGATGTCGGTCACCGAGAGATTGGAGAATATCTCGACAAGTATTTCATAGGCAGCTCTTCTAAGGAGAACAGTCTTCTCTCTGAAATTAAAGGGAGCCATAATTAGGGTGTAATATCCAGGTGACAGAAAGTCGGTCACAGGGAGATTGGAGAATACCTCGACAATCATTTCATAGGCAGCACTTCTAAGGAGCACAGTCTTCGGCCTGAAGTGAAAGGAAGCCATAATTACGGCCTAATATTCAGGGGACAGGATGTCGGTCACCGAGAGATTGGAGAATATCTCGACAAGTATTTCAGAGGCAGTTCTTCTAAGGAGCACAGTCTTTTGCCTGAAATGAAAGGATGCCATAATTACGGTGTAATATCCAGTTGACAGGATGTCGTTCACTGAGCGATTGCAGAATACCTCGACATGTATTTCATAGGCAGCTTTTCTAAGGAGCACATTCTTCTCTCTGAAATGGAAGGAAGCCATAATTACGGTGCAATATCCAGGTGACAGGATGTCGGTCACCGAGATATTGGAGAATATCTCGACAAGTATCTCATAGGCAGCTCTTCTAAGGAGCACAGTCTTCTGTCTGAAATGAAAGGAAGCCATATTTACGGTGTAATATCCATGTGACAGGATGTCGGTCACCGAGAGATTGGTTAATATCTCGACATGTTTTTCATAGGCAGCTCTTCTAAGAAGCACACTCTACTGTCTGAAATGAAAGGAAGCCATAATTACGGTGTAATATCCAGGTGACAGGATGTCGGTCACCGAGAGATTGGAGAATACCTCGATAAGCATTTCAGAGGCAGTTATTGTCAGGAGCACAGTCTTTTGTCTGAAATGAAAGGAAGCCATAATTACGGTGTAATATCCATGTGACAGGATGTCGGTCACCGAGAGATTGGTTAATATCTCGACAAGTATTCATAGGCAGTTTTCTAAGGAGAACAGTCTTCTGTCTGAAATGAAAGGAAGCCATAATTACGGTGTAATATCCAGGTGACAGGATGTCGGTCACCGAGAGATTGGAGAATATCTTGACAAGTATTTCATAGGCTGCTCTTCTAAGGAGCACAGCCTTCTGTCTGAAATGAAAGGAGGCCATAATTACGGTGTAATATCCAGGTGACATGATGTCGGCCACCGAGTGATTGGAGAATATCTCGACAAGTATTTCATAGGCAGTTCATCCAAGGAGCACAGTCTTCTGTCTGAAATGAAAGGAGGCCATAATTACGGTGTAATATCCAGGTGACAGGATATCGGTCACTGGGATATTGGAGGATATCTCGACAAGTATCTCATATGCAGCTCTTCTATGGAGCACAGTCTTCTCTCTGAAATGAAAGGAAGCCATAATTACGGTGTTATATCCAGGTCACAGGATGTCGGTCACCGAGAGATTGGTTAATATCTCGACAAGTATTCATAGGCAGCTTTTCTAAGGAGAACAATCTTCTGTCTGAAATGAAAGGAAGCCATAATTACGGTGTAATATCCAGGTGACAGGATGTCGGTCACCGAGAGATTGGAGAATATCTTGACAAGTATTTCATAGGCTGCTCTTCTAAGGAGCACAGCCTTCTGTCTGAAATGAAAGGAGGCCATAATTACGGTGTAATATCCAGGTGACATGATGTCGGTCACCGAGTGATTGGAGAATATCTCGACAAGTATTTCATAGGCAGTTCATCCAAGGAGCACAGTCTTCTGTCTGAAATGAAAGGAGGCCATAATTACGGTGTAATATCCAGGTGACAGGATATGGGTCACTGGGATATTGGAGGATATCTCGACAAGTATCTCATAGGCAGCTCTTCTATGGAGCACACTCTTTTGTCTGAATAGAAGGGAAGCCATAATTACGGTGTAATATCTAGGTGACAGGATGTGGGTCATCGAGAGATTGGAGAATATCTCGACAAGTATTTCATAGGCAGCTCTTCTAAGGAGCACAATCTTCTGTCTGAAATGAAAGTAAGCCATAATTACGGTGTAATATCCAGGTGACAGGATGTCGGTCAACGAGAGATTGGAGAATATCACTACAAGTATTTCATAGGCAGTTCTTCTACGCAGCACAGTCTCCTGTCTGAAATAAAAGGAAGCCATAATTACGGTGTGATATCCAGGTGACAAGATGTCGGTCATCGAGAGATTGGAGAATATCTCGACAAGTATTTCATAGGCAGCCCTTCTAAGGAGCACTGTCGTTTGCCTGAAATGAAAGGATGCCATAATTACGGTGTAATATCCAGTTGACAGGATGTCGTTCACTGAGCGATTGCAGAATACCTCGACATGTGTTTCATAGGCAGCTTTTCTAAGGAGCACAGTCTTCTGTCTGAAATGAAAGGAAGCCATAATTACGGTGCAATATCCAGGTGACAGGATGTCGGTCACCGAGATATTGGAGAATATCTCGACAAGTATCTCATAGGCAGCTCTTCTAAGGAGCAAAGTCTTTTGTCTGAAATGAAAGGAAGCCATAATTACGGTGTAATATCCATGTGACAGGATATCGGTCACCGAGAGATTGGTTAATATCTCGACATGTATTTCATAGGCAGCTCTTCTAAGGAGCACAGTCTACTGCCTGAAATGAAAGGAAGCCATAATTACGGTGTAAAATCCAGGAGACAGGATGTCGGTCACCGAGAGATTGGTGAATATCTCGACAAGTATTTCAGAGGCAGTTCTTCTAAAGGGCACTGTCTTTTGCCTGAAATGAAAGGGAGCCATAATTACGGTTTAATATCCAGGTGATATGATGCCGGTCACTGAGAGATTCGAGAATATCTCGACAAGTGTTTCATAGGCAGCTCTTCTAAAAGCACAGTCTTCTGTCTGAAATGAAAGGAACCCATAATTACGGTGTTATGTCCAGGTGACAGGATGTCGGTCACCGAGAGATTGGTTAATATCTCGACAAGTATTTCACAGGCAGCTCTTCTAATGAGCACTATCTTCTGTCTGAAATGAAAGTAAGCCATAATTACGGTGTAATATCCAGGTGACAGGATGTCGGTCACCGAGAGATTGGAGAATATCTCGACAAGTATTTCTGAGGCATTTATTCTAAGGAGCACACTCTTTTGTCTGAAATGAAAGGAAGCCATAATTACGGTGTAATATCCAGGTGACGGGATGCGGCCGGTCACCGAGATACTGGAGAATATCTCAACAAGTATCCCATAGGCAGCTATTCTAAGGAGCACAGTCTTCTGTGTGAAATGAAAGGAAGCCATAATTACGGTGTAATATCCTTGTGACCGGATGTCGGTCCCCGAGAGATTGGTTAATATCTCGACAAGTATTCATAGGCAGCTTTTCTAAGGAGCACTGTCTTCTGTCTGAAATGAAAGGAAGCCATAATTACGGTGTAATATCCAGGTGACAGGATGTCGGTCACCGAGAGATTGGAGAATATCTTGACAATTATTTCATAGGCTGCTCTTCTAAGGAGCACAGCCTTCTGTCTGAAATGAAAGGAGGCCATAATTACGGTGTAATATCCAGGTGACATGATGTCTGTCACCGAGTGATTGGAGAATATATCGACAAGTATACCATAGGCAGTTCATCTAAGGAGCACAGTCCTATGTCTGAAATGAAAGGGAGCCATAATTACGGTGTAATATCCAGGTGATACGATGCCGGTCACTGAGAGATTCGGGAATATCTCGACAAGTATTTCATAGGCAGCTCTTCTAAAAGCACAGTCTTCTGTCTGAAATGAACGGAACACATAATTTCGGTGTTATATCCAGGTGACAGGATGTCGGTCACCGAGAGATTGGTTAATATCTCGACAAGTATTTCACAGGCAGCTCTTCTAAGGAGCACACTCTTCTGTCTGAATAGAAGGGAAGCCATAATTACGGTGTAATATGTAGGTGACAGGATGTCGGTCATCGAGAGATTGGAAAATATCTCGACTAGTATTTCATAGGCAGCTCTTCTAAGGAGCACAATCTTCTGTCTGAAATGAAAGTAAGCCATAATTACGGTGTAATATCCAGGTGACAGGATGTCGGTCACCGAGAGATTGGAGAATATCACTACAAGTATTTCAATGTTATTGGTTTTACGTCCCTTTTAACTACCCTGGCTTTTAGAGACGCCGGGGTGCCGGAATTTTGCCCCGAAGGGGATCTTTAACGTGCCAGTAAATGTACTGACACGGCTCCCTCGCATTTGCACACCCTCAAATGCCAGCTGACTGCGCCAGGTTTCGAACCTGCAACCTCGGGCTCAGCAAGCGAGAACGTTACCCCTGAGCCACGCAGCCAGACCTACAAGTATTTCATAGGCAGTTCTTCTACGCAGCACAGTCTCCTGTCTGAAATGAAAGGAAGCCATAATTACGGTGAAATATCCAGGTGACAAGATGTCGGTCACCGAGAGATTGGAGAATATCTCGACAAGTATTTCATAGGCAGCTCTTCTAAAGAGCACAGTCTTTTGCCTGAAATGAAAATATGCCATAATTACGGTGTAGTATCCAGTTGACAGGATGTCGTTCACTGAGCGATTGCAGAATACCTCGACATGTATTTCATTGGCAGCTTTTCTAAGGAGCACAGTCTTCTGTCTGAAATGAAAGGAAGCCCTAATTACGGTGCAATATCCAGGTGGCAGGATGTCGGTCACCGAGAGATTGGAGAATATCTCGACAAGTATTCCAGAGGCAGTTCTTCTAAGAAGCACAGTCTTTTGATGAAATGAAAGGAACCCATATTTACGGTGTAATAACCAGGTGATAGGATGTCGGTCACTGAGAGATTCGAGAATATCTCGACAAGTATTTCATAGGCAGCTCTTCTAAAGTGCACAGTCTTCTGTCTGAAATGAAAGGAAGCCATAATTACGGTGTAATATCCATTTGACAGGATGTCGGTCACCGAGAGATTGGAGATTACGTCGACAAGCATTTCAAAGGCAGTTCTTCTAAGGAGCACATTCTTTCGTCTGAAATGAAAGGAAGCCATAATTACGGTGTAATATCCATGTGACAGGATGTCGGTCACCGAGAGATTGGTTAATATCTCGACAAGTATTCATAGGCAGCTTTTCTAAGGAGAACAGTCTTCTGTCTGAATTGAAAGGAAGCCATAATTACGGTGTAATATCCAGGTGACAGGATGTCGGTCACCGAGAGATTGGAGAATATCTTGACAAGTATTTCATAGGCTGCTCTTCTAAGGAGCACAGCCTTCTGTCTGAAATGAAAGGAGGCCATAATTACGGTGTAATATCCAGGTGACATGATGTCGGTCACCGAGTGATTGGAGAATATCTCGACAAGTATTTCATAGGCAGTTCATCCAAGGAGCACAGTCTTCTGTCTGAAATGAAAGGAGGCCATAATTACGGTGTAATATCCAGGTGACAGGATATCGGTCACTGGGATATTGGAGGATATCTCGACAAGTATCTCATATGCAGCTTTTCTATGGAGCACAGTCTTCTCACTGAAATGAAAGGAAGCCATAATTACGGTGTTATATCCTGGTCACAGGATGTCGGTCACCGAGAGATTGGTTAATATCTCGACAAGTATTCATAGGCAGCTTTTCTAAGGAGAACAATCTTCTGTCTGAAATGAAAGGAAGCCATAATTACGGTGTAATATCCAGGTGACAGGATGTCGGTCACCGAGAGATTGGAGAATATCTTGACAAGTATTTCATAGGCTGTTCTTCTAAGGAGCACAGCCTTCTGTCTGAAATGAAAGGAGGCCATAATTACGGTGTAATATCCAGGTGACATGATGTCGGTCACCGAGTGATTGGAGAATATCTCGACAAGTATTTCATAGGCAGTTCATCCAAGGAGCACAGTCTTCTGTCTGAAATGAAAGGAGGCCATAATTACGGTGTAATATCCAGGTGACAGGATATCGGTCACTGGGATATTGGAGGATATCTCGACAAGTATCTCATAGGCAGCTCTTCTATGGAGCACACTCTTCTGTCTGAATAGAAGGGAAGCCATAATTACGGTGTAATATCTAGGTGACAGGATGTCGGTCATCGAGAGATTGGAGAATATCTCGACAAGTATTTCATAGGCAGCTCTTCTAAGGAGCACAATCTTCTGTCTGAAATGAAAGTAAGCCATAATTACGGTGTAATATCCAGGTGACAGGATGTCGGTCAACGAGAGATTGGAGAATATCACTACAAGTATTTCATAGGCAGTTCTTCTACGCAGCACAGTCTCCTGTCTGAAATAAAAGGAAGCCATAATTACGGTGTGATATCCAGGTGACAAGATGTCGGTCACCGAGAGATTGGAGAATATCTCGACAAGTATTTCATAGGCAGCCCTTCTAAGGAGCACAGTCGTTAGCCTGAAATGAAAGGATGCCATAATTACGGTGTAATATCCAGTTGACAGGATGTCGTTCACTGAGCGATTGCAGAATACCTCGACATGTGTTTCATAGGCAGCTTTTCTAAGGAGCACAGTCTTCTGTCTGAAATGAAAGGAAGCCATAATTACGGTGCAATATCCAGGTGACAGGATGTCGGTCACCGAGATATTGGAGAATATCTCGACAAGTATCTCATATGCAGCTCTTCTAAGGAGCAAAGTCTTCTGTCTGAAATGAAAGGAAGCCATAATTACGGTGTAATATCCATGTGACAGGATATCGGTCACCGAGAGATTGGTTAATATCTCGACATGTATTTCATAGGCAGCTCTTCTAAGGAGCACAGTCTACTGCCTGAAATGAAAGGAAGCCATAATTACGGTGTAATATCCAGGAGACAGGATGTCGGTCACCGAGAGATTGGTGAATATCTCGACAAGTATTTCAGAGGCAGTTCTTCTAATGAGCACTATCTTCTGTCTGAAATGAAAGTAAGCCATAATTACGGTGTAATATCCAGGTGACAGGATGTCGGTCACCGAGAGATTGGAGAATATCTCGACAAGTATTTCCGAGGCAGTTATTCTAAGGAGCACACTCTTTTGTCTGAAATGAAAGGAAGCCATAATTACGGTGTAATATCCAGGTGACGGGATGCGGCCGGTCACCGAGATACTGGAGAATATCTCAACAAGTATCCCATAGGCAGCTATTCTAAGGAGCACAGTCTTCTGTGTGAAATGAAAGGAAGCCATAATTACGGTGTAATATCCTTGTGACAGGATGTCGGTCCCCGAGAGATTGGTTAATTTCTCGACAAGTATTCATAGGCAGCTTTTCTAAGGAGCACTCTCTTCTGTCTGAAATGAAAGGAAGCCATAATTACGGTGTAATATCCAGGTGACAGGATGTCGGTCACCGAGAGATTGGAGAATATCTTGACAAGTATTTCATAGGCTGCTCTTCTAAGGAGCACAGCCTTCTGTCTGAAATGAAAGGAGGCCATAATTACGGTGTAATATCCAGGTGACATGATGTCTGTCACCGAGTGATTGGAGAATATCTCGACAAGTATACCATAGGCAGTTCATCTAAGGAGCACAGTCCTCTGTCTGAAATGAAAGGGAGCCATAATTACGGTGTAATATCCAGGTGATACGATGCCGGTCACTGAGAGATTCGAGAATATCTCGACAAGTATTTCATAGGCAGCTCTTCTAAAAGCACAGTCTTCTGTCTGAAATGAACGGAACCCATAATTTCGGTGTTATATCCAGGTGACAGGATGTCGGTCACCGAGAGATTGGTTAATATCTCGACAAGTATTTCACAGGCAGCTCTTCTAAGGAGCACACTCTTTTGTCTGAATAGAAGGGAAGCCATATTTACGGTGTAATATCTAGGTGACAGGATGTCGGTCATCGAGAGATTGGAAAATATCTCTACTAGTATTTCATAGGCAGCTCTTCTAAGGAGCACAATCTTCTGTCTGAAATGAAAGTAAGCCATAATTACGGTGTAATATCCAGGTGACAGGTGGTCGGTCACCGAGAGATTGGAGAATATCACTACAAGTATTTCATAGGCAGTTCTTCTACGCAGCACAGTCTCCTGTCTGAAATGAAAGGAAGCCATAATTACGGTGAAATATCCAGGTGACAAGATGTCGGTCACCGAGAGATTGGAGAATATCTCGACAAGTATTTCATAGGCAGCTCTTCTAAAGAGCACAGTCTTTTGCCTGAAATGAAAATATGCCATAATTACGGTGTAGTATCCAGTTGACAGGATGTCGTTCACTGAGCGATTGCAGAATACCTCGACATGTATTTCATTGGCAGCTTTTCTAAGGAGCACAGTCTTCTGTCTGAAATGAAAGGAAGCCCTAATTACGGTGCAATATCCAGGTGGCAGGATGTCGGTCACCGAGAGATTGGAGAATATCTCGACAAGTATTCCAGAGGCAGTTCTTCTAAGAAGCACAGTCTTTTGATGAAATGAAAGGAACCCATATTTACGGTGTAATAACCAGGTGATAGGATGTCGGTCACTGAGAGATTCGAGGATATCTCGACAAGTATTTCATAGGCAGCTCTTCTAAAGTGCACAGTCTTCTGTCTGAAATGAAAGGAAGCCATAATTACGGTGTAATAACCATTTGACAGGATGTCGGTCACCGAGAGATTGGAGATTACGTCGACAAGCATTTCAAAGGCAGTTCTTCTAAGGAGCACATTCTTTCGTCTGAAATGAAAGGAAGCCATAATTACGGTGTAATATCCAGGTGACAGGATGTCGGTCAACGAGAGATTGGAGAATATCACTACAAGTATTTCATAGGCAGTTCTTCTACGCAGCACAGTCTCCTGTCTGAAATAAAAGGAAGCCATAATTACGGTGTGATATCCAGGTGACAAGATGTCGGTCATCGAGAGATTGGAGAATATCTCGACAAGTATTTCATAGGCAGCCCTTCTAAGGAGCACTGTCGTTTGCCTGAAATGAAAGGATGCCATAATTACGGTGTAATATCCAGTTGACAGGATGTCGTTCACTGAGCGATTGCAGAATACCTCGACATGTGTTTCATAGGCAGCTTTTCTAAGGAGCACAGTCTTCTGTCTGAAATGAAAGGAAGCCATAATTACGGTGCAATATCCAGGTGACAGGATGTCGGTCACCGAGATATTGGAGAATATCTCGACAAGTATCTCATAGGCAGCTCTTCTAAGGAGCAAAGTCTTCTGTCTGAAATGAAAGGAAGCCATAATTACGGTGTAATATCCATGTGACAGGATATCGGTCACCGAGAGATTGGTTAATATCTCGACATGTATTTCATAGGCAGCTCTTCTAAGGAGCACAGTCTACTGCCTGAAATGAAAGGAAGCCATAATTACGGTGTAAAATCCAGGAGACAGGATGTCGGTCACCGAGAGATTGGTGAATATCTCGACAAGTATTTCAGAGGCAGTTCTTCTAAAGGGCACTGTCTTTTGCCTGAAATGAAAGGGAGCCATAATTACGGTTTAATATCCAGGTGATATGATGCCGGTCACTGAGAGATTCGAGAATATCTCGACAAGTGTTTCATAGGCAGCTCTTCTAAAAGCACAGTCTTCTGTCTGAAATGAAAGGAACCCATAATTACGGTGTTATGTCCAGGTGACAGGATGTCGGTCACCGAGAGATTGGTTAATATCTCGACAAGTATTTCACAGGCAGCTCTTCTATTGAGCACTATCTTCTGTCTGAAATGAAAGTAAGCCATAATTACGGTGTAATATCCAGGTGACAGGATGTCGGTCACCGAGAGATTGGAGAATATCTCGACAAGTATTTCTGAGGCATTTATTCTAAGGAGCACACTCTTTTGTCTGAAATGAAAGGAAGCCATAATTACGGTGTAATATCCAGGTGACGGGATGCGGCCGGTCACCGAGATACTGGAGAATATCTCAACAAGTATCCCATAGGCAGCTATTCTAAGGAGCACAGTCTTCTGTGTGAAATGAAAGGAAGCCATAATTACGGTGTAATATCCTTGTGACAGGATGTCGGTCCCCGAGAGATTGGTTAATATCTCGACAAGTATTCATAGGCAGCTTTTCTAAGGAGCACTGTCTTCTGTCTGAAATGAAAGGAAGCCATAATTACGGTGTAATATCCAGGTGACAGGATGTCGGTCACCGAGAGATTGGAGAATATCTTGACAATTATTTCATAGGCTGCTCTTCTAAGGAGCACAGCCTTCTGTCTGAAATGAAAGGAGGCCATAATTACGGTGTAATATCCAGGTGACATGATGTCTGTCACCGAGTGATTGGAGAATATATCGACAAGTATACCATAGGCAGTTCATCTAAGGAGCACAGTCGTATGTCTGAAATGAAAGGGAGCCATAATTACGGTGTAATATCCAGGTGATACGATGCCGGTCACTGAGAGATTCGGGAATATCTCGACAAGTATTTCATAGGCAGCTCTTCTAAAAGCACAGTCTTCTGTCTGAAATGAACGGAACCCATAATTTCGGTGTTATATCCAGGTGACAGGATGTCGGTCACCGAGAGATTGGTTAATATCTCGACAAGTATTTCACAGGCAGCTCTTCTAAGGAGCACACTCTTCTGTCTGAATAGAAGGGAAGCCATAATTACGGTGTAATATGTAGGTGACAGGATGTCGGTCATCGAGAGATTGGAAAATATCTCGTCTAGTATTTCATAGGCAGCTCTTCTAAGGAGCACAATCTTCTGTCTGAAATGAAAGTAAGCCATAATTACGGTGTAATATCCAGGTGACAGGATGTCGGTCACCGAGAGATTGGAGAATATCACTACAAGTATTTCAATGTTATTGGTTTTACGTCCCTTTTAACTACCCTGGCTTTTAGAGACGCCGGGGTGCCGGAATTTTGCCCCGAAGGGGATCTTTAACGTGCCAGTAAATGTACTGACACGGCTCCCTCGCATTTGCACACCCTCAAATGCCAGCTGACTGCGCCAGGTTTCGAACCTGCAACCTCGGGCTCAGCAAGCGAGAACGTTACCCCTGAGCCACGCAGCCAGACCTACAAGTATTTCATAGGCAGTTCTTCTACGCAGCACAGTCTCCTGTCTGAAATGAAAGGAAGCCATAATTACGGTGAAATATCCAGGTGACAAGATGTCGGTCACCGAGAGATTGGAGAATATCTCGACAAGTATTTCATAGGCAGCTCTTCTAAAGAGCACAGTCTTTTACCTGAAATGAAAATATGCCATAATTACGGTGTAGTATCCAGTTGACAGGATGTCGTTCACTGAGCGATTGCAGAATACCTCGACATGTATTTCATTGGCAGCTTTTCTAAGGAGCACAGTCTTCTGTCTGAAATGAAAGGAAGCCCTAATTACGGTGCAATATCCAGGTGGCAGGATGTCGGTCACCGAGAGATTGGAGAATATCTCGACAAGTATTCCAGAGGCAGTTCTTCTAAGAAGCACAGTCTTTTGATGAAATGAAAGGAACCCATATTTACGGTGTAATAACCAGGTGATAGGATGTCGGTCACTGAGAGATTCGAGAATATCTCGACAAGTATTTCATAGGCAGCTCTTCTAAAGTGCACAGTCTTCTGTCTGAAATGAAAGGAAGCCATAATTACGGTGTAATATCCATTTGACAGGATGTCGGTCACCGAGAGATTGGAGATTACGTCGACAAGCATTTCAAAGGCAGTTCTTCTAAGGAGCACATTCTTTCGTCTGAAATGAAAGGAAGCCATAATTACGGTGTAATATCCATGTGACAGGATGTCGGTCACCGAGAGATTGGTTAATATCTCGACAAGTATTCATAGGCAGCTTTTCTAAGGAGAACAGTCTTCTGTCTGAAATGAAAGGAAGCCATAATTACGGTGTAATATCCAGGTGACAGGATGTCGGTCACCGAGAGATTGGAGAATATCTTGACAAGTATTTCATAGGCTGCTCTTCTAAGGAGCACAGCCTTCTGTCTGAAATGAAAGGAGGCCATAATTACGGTGTAATATCCAGGTGACATGATGTCGGTCACCGAGTGATTGGAGAATATCTCGACAAGTATTTCATAGGCAGTTCATCCAAGGAGCACAGTCTTCTGTCTGAAATGAAAGGAGGCCATAATTACGGTGTAATATCCAGGTGACAGGATATCGGTCACTGGGATATTGGAGGATATCTCGACAAGTATCTCATATGCAGCTCTTCTATGGAGCACAGTCTTCTCACTGAAATGAAAGGAAGCCATAATTACGGTGTTATATCCTGGTCACAGGATGTCGGTCACCGAGAGATTGGTTAATATCTCGACAAGTATTCATAGGCAGCTTTTCTAAGGAGAACAATCTTCTGTCTGAAATGAAAGGAAGCCATAATTACGGTGTAATATCCAGGTGACAGGATGTCGGTCACCGAGAGATTGGAGAATATCTTGACAAGTATTTCATAGGCTGTTCTTCTAAGGAGCACAGCCTTCTGTCTGAAATGAAAGGAGGCCATAATTACGGTGTAATATCCAGGTGACATGATGTCGGTCACCGAGTGATTGGAGAATATCTCGACAAGTATTTCATAGGCAGTTCATCCAAGGAGCACAGTCTTCTGTCTGAAATGAAAGGAGGCCATAATTACGGTGTAATATCCAGGTGACAGGATATCGGTCACTGGGATATTGGAGGATATCTCGACAAGTATCTCATAGGCAGCTCTTCTATGGAGCACACTCTTCTGTCTGAATAGAAGGGAAGCCATAATTACGGTGTAATATCTAGGTGACAGGATGTCGGTCATCGAGAGATTGGAGAATATCTCGACAAGTATTTCATAGGCAGCTCTTCTAAGGAGCACAATCTTCTGTCTGAAATGAAAGTAAGCCATAATTACGGTGTAATATCCAGGTGACAGGATGTCGGTCACCGAGAGATTGGAGAATATCTCGACAAGTATTTCCGAGGCAGTTATTCTAAGGAGCACACTCTTTTGTCTGAAATGAAAGGAAGCCATAATTACGGTGTGATATCCAGGTGACAAGATGTCGGTCACCGAGAGATTGGAGAATATCTCGACAAGTATTTCATAGGCAGCCCTTCTAAGGAGCACAGTCGTTAGCCTGAAATGAAAGGATGCCATAATTACGGTGTAATATCCAGTTGACAGGATGTCGTTCACTGAGCGATTGCAGAATACCTCGACATGTGTTTCATAGGCAGCTTTTCTAAGGAGCACAGTCTTCTGTCTGAAATGAAAGGAAGCCATAATTACGGTGCAATATCCAGGTGACAGGATGTCGGTCACCGAGATATTGGAGAATATCTCGACAAGTATCTCATAGGCAGCTCTTCTAACGAGCAAAGTCTTCTGTCTGAAATGAAAGGAAGCCATAATTACGGTGTAATATGCATGTGACAGGATATCGGTCACCGAGAGATTGGTTAATATCTCGACATGTATTTCATAGGCAGCTCTTCTAAGGAGCACAGTCTACTGCCTGAAATGAAAGGAAGCCATAATTACGGTGTAATATCCAGGAGACAGGATGTCGGTCACCGAGAGATTGGTGAATATCTCGACAAGTATTTCAGAGGCAGTTCTTCTAATGAGCACTATCTTCTGTCTGAAATGAAAGTAAGCCATAATTACGGTGTAATATCCAGGTGACAGGATGTCGGTCACCGAGAGATTGGAGAATATCTCGACAAGTATTTCCGAGGCAGTTATTCTAAGGAGCACACTCTTTTGTCTGAAATGAAAGGAAGCCATAATTACGGTGTAATATCCAGGTGACGGGATGCGGCCGGTCACCGAGATACTGGAGAATATCTCAACAAGTATCCCATAGGCAGCTATTCTAAGGAGCACAGTCTTCTGTGTGAAATGAAAGGAAGCCATAATTACGGTGAAATATCCTTGTGACAGGATGTCGGTCCCCGAGAGATTGGTTAATTTCTCGACAAGTATTCATAGGCAGCTTTTCTAAGGAGCACTCTCTTCTGTCTGAAATGAAAGGAAGCCATAATTACGGTGTAATATCCAGGTGACAGGATGTCGGTCACCGAGAGATTGGAGAATATCTTGACAAGTATTTCATAGGCTGCTCTTCTAAGGAGCACAGCCTTCTGTCTGAAATGAAAGGAGGCCATAATTACGGTGTAATATCCAGGTGACATGATGTCTGTCACCGAGTGATTGGAGAATATCTCGACAAGTATACCATAGGCAGTTCATCTAAGGAGCACAGTCCTCTGTCTGAAATGAAAGGGAGCCATAATTACGGTGTAATATCCAGGTGATACGATGCCGGTCACTGAGAGATTCGAGAATATCTCGACAAGTATTTCATAGGCAGCTCTTCTAAAAGCACAGTCTTCTGTCTGAAATGAACGGAACCCATAATTTCGGTGTTATATCCAGGTGACAGGATGTCGGTCACCGAGAGATTGGTTAATATCTCGACAAGTATTTCACAGGCAGCTCTTCTAAGGAGCACACTCTTTTGTCTGAATAGAAGGGAAGCCATATTTACGGTGTAATATCTAGGTGACAGGATGTCGGTCATCGAGAGATTGGAAAATATCTCTACTAGTATTTCATAGGCAGCTCTTCTAAGGAGCACAATCTTCTGTCTGAAATGAAAGTAAGCCATAATTACGGTGTAATATCCAGGTGACAGGTGGTCGGTCACCGAGAGATTGGAGAATATCACTACAAGTATTTCATAGGCAGTTCTTCTACGCAGCACAGTCTCCTGTCTGAAATGAAAGGAAGCCATAATTACGGTGAAATATCCAGGTGACAAGATGTCGGTCACCGAGAGATTGGAGAATATCTCGACAAGTATTTCATAGGCAGCTCTTCTAAAGAGCACAGTCTTTTGCCTGAAATGAAAATATGCCATAATTACGGTGTAGTATCCAGTTGACAGGATGTCGTTCACTGAGCGATTGCAGAATACCTCGACATGTATTTCATTGGCAGCTTTTCTAAGGAGCACAGTCTTCTGTCTGAAATCAAAGGAAGCCCTAATTACGGTGCGATATCCAGGTGGCAGGATGTCGGTCACCGAGAGATTGGAGAATATCTCGACAAGTATTCCAGAGGCAGTTCTTCTAAGAAGCACTGTCTTTTGATGAAATGAAAGGAACCCATATTTACGGTGTAATAACCAGGTGATAGGATGTCGGTCACTGAGAGATTCGAGGATATCTCGACAAGTATTTCATAGGCAGCTCTTCTAAAGTGCACAGTCTTCTGTCTGAAATGATAGGAAGCCATAATTACGGTGTAATAACCATTTGACAGGATGTCGGTCACCGAGAGATTGGAGATTACGTCGACAAGCATTTCAAAGGCAGTTCTTCTAAGGAGCACATTCTTTCGTCTGAAATGAAAGGAAGCCATAATTACGGTGTAATATCCAGGTAACGGGATGCCGGTCACCGATATACTGGAGAATATCTCAACAGGTATCTCATAGGCAGCTCTTCTAAGGGGCACAGTCTTCTGTGTGAAATGAAAGGAAGCCATAATTACGGTGTAATATCCATGTGACAGGATGTCGGTCACCGAGAGTTTGGTTAATATCTCGACATATATTTCATAGGCAGCTCTTCTAAGGAGCACAGTCTACTGTCTGAAATGAAAGGAAGCCATAATTACGATGTAATATCCAGGTGACAGGATGTCGGTCACCGAGAGTATGGAGAATACCTCGACAAGCATTTCAGAGGCAGTTCTTCTAAGGAGCACAGTCTTTTGTCTGAAATGAAAGGAAGCCATAATTACGGTGTAATATCCAGGTGACGGGATGCCGGTCACCGAGATACTGGAGAATATCTCAACAAGTATCTCATAGGCAGCTCTTCTAAGGAGCACAGTCTTCTGTCTGAAATGAAAGGAGGCCATAATTACGGTGTAATATCCAGGTGACAGGATATCGGTCACTGGGATATTGGAGAATATCTCGACAAGTGTCTCGTAGGCAGCTCTTCTATGGAGCACAGTCTTCTCTCTGAAATGAAAGGAAGCCATAATTACGGTGTAATATCCATGTGACAGGATATCGGTCACCGAGAGATTGGGTTATATCTCGACATGTATTTCAAAGGCAGCTCTTCTAAGGCGCACAGTCTTCTGTCTGAAATGAAAGGAAGCCATAATTACGGAGTAATATCCATGTGACAGGATGTCGGTCAACGAGAGATTGGACAATATCTCGGCAAGTATTTCATAGGCAGTTCATCTAAGGAGCACATTCTTCTGTCTGTAAAGAAAGGATGCCATAATTACGGTGTAATATCCAGGTGACAGAATGTCGGTCACCGAGAGATTGGAGAATATCTCGACAAGTATTTCATAGGCAGTTCTTCTAAGGAGCACGCACCGTCTTCCCTTTGAAATGAAAGGAAGCCATAATTACGGTGTAATATCCAGGTGATAGGCTGTCGGTCACCGAGAGATTGGTGAATATCTCGACAAGTATTTCAGAGGCAGTTCTTCTAAAGGGCACTGTCTTTTGCCTGAAATGAAAGGAAGCCATAATTACGGTGTAATATCCTTGTGACAGGATGTCTGTCCCCGAAGGATTGGTTAATATCTCGACAAGTATTCATAGGCAGCTTTTCTAAGGAGCACAGTCTTCTGTCTGAAATGATAGGAAGCCATAATTACGGTGTAATATCCATGTGACAGGATGTCGGTCACCGAGAGATTGGAGAATATCTTGACAAGTATTTCATAGGCTGCTCTTCTAAGGAGCACAGCCTTCTGTCTGAAATGAAAGGAGGCCATAATTACGGTGAAATATCCAGGTGACAGGATATCGGTCACTGGGATATTGGAGAATATCTCGACAAGTATCTCATACGCAGCTCTTCTATGGAGCACAGTCTTCTCTCTGAAATGAAAGGAGGCCATAATTACGGTGTAATATCCAGGTGACAGGATGTCGGTCACCGAGAGATTGGAGAATATCACTACAAGTATTTCATAGGCAGTTCTTCTACGGGGCACTGTCTCCTGTCTGAAATTAAAGGAAGCCATAATTACGGTGTAATATCCAGGTGACAGGATGTCGTTCACCGAGAGATTGGAGAATATCTGGACAAGCATTTCATAGGCAGCTCTTCTAAGTAGCACAGTCTTCCGCCTGAAGTGAAAGGAAGCCATAATTACGGTGTAATATTCAGGGGACAGGATGTCGGTCACCGAGAGATTGGAGAATATCTCGACAAGTAATTCAGAGGCAGTTCTTCTAAGGAGCACAGTCTTTTGCCTGAAATGAAAGGATGCCATAAATACGGTGTAATATCCAGTTGACAGGATGTCGTTCACTGAGCGATTGCAGAATACCCCGACATGTATTTAATAGGCAGCTTTTCTAAGGAGCACAGTCTTCTGTCTGAAATGAAAGGAAGCCATAATTACGGTGCAATATCCAGGTGACAGGATGTCGGTCACCGAGACATTGGAGAATATCTCGACAAGTATCTCATAGGCAGCTCTTCTAAGGAGCACAGTCTTCTGTCTGAAATGAAGGAAGCCATAATTACGGTGTAATATCCATGTGACAGGATGTCGGTCACCGATATATTGAGAATATCTCGACAAGTAGTTCATAGGCAGTTCTTCTAAGGAGCACCGTCTTCTCTCTGAAATGAAAGGAAGCCATAATTACGGTGTAATATCCAGGTGACAGGATGTCGGTCACCGAGAGATTGGTGAATATCTCGACAAGTATTTCAGAGGCAGTTCTTCTAAGGAGCACAATCTTTTGCCTGAAATGAAAGGATGCCATAAATAGGGTGTAATATCCTGTTGACAGGATGTCGTTCACTGAGCAATTGCAGAATACCTCGACATGTATTTAATAGGCAGCTTTTCTAAGGAGCAGAGTCTTCTGTCTGAAATAAAAGGAAGCCATAATTACGGTGTAATATCCAGGTGACAGGATGTCGGTCACCGAGAGATTGGAGAATATCACTACAAGTATTTCATAGGCAGTTCTTCTCCGCAGCAGAGTCTCCTGTCTGAAATAAAAGGAAGCCATAATTACGGTGTAATATCCAGGTGACAGGATGTCGGTCACCGAGAGATTGGAGAATATCTCGACAAGTATTTCATAGGCAGCTCTTCTAAGGAGCACAGTCTTTTGCCTGAAATGAAAGGATGCGATAATTACGGTGTGATATCCAGTTGACAGGATGTAGTTCACTGAGCGATTGCAGAATACCTCGACATGTGTTTCATAGGCAGCTTTTCTAAGGAGCACAGTCTTTTGCCTGAAATGAAAGGTTGCCATAATTACGGTGCAATATCCAGTTGACAGGATGTCGTTCACTGAGCGATTGCAGAATACCTCGACATGTATTCCATAGGCAGCTTTTCTAAGGAGCACAGACTTCTCTCTGAAATCATAGGAAGCCATAATTACGGTGCAATATCCAGGTGACAGGATGTCGGTCACCGAGAGATTGGAGAATACCTCGACAAGCATTTCAGAGGCAGTTATTCTAAGGAGCACACTCTTTTGTCTGAAATGAAAGTAAGCCATAATTACGGTGTAATATCCAGGTGACGGGATGCCGGTCACCGAGATACTGGAGAATATCTCAACAAGTATCCCATAGGCAGCTATTCTAAGGAGCACAGTCTTCTGTGTGAAATGAAAGGAAGCCATAATTACGGTGTAATATCCTTGTGACAGGATATCGGTCCCCGAGAGATTGGTTAATATCTCGACAAGTATTCATAGGCAGCTTTTCTAAGGAGCATAGTCTTCTGTCTGAAATGAAAGGAAGCCATAATTACGGTTTAATATCCAGGTGACAGGATGTCGGTCACCGAGAGATTGGAGAATATCTCGACAAGTATTTCATAGGCAGCTCTTCTAAGGAGCACAATCTTCTGTCTGAAATGAAAGTAAGCCATAATTACGGTGTAATATCCAGGTGACAGGATGTCGGTCACCGAGAGATTGGAGAATATCTCGACAAGTATTTCAGAGGCAGTTCTTCTAAGGAGCACAGTCTTTTGCCTGAAATGAAAGGATGCCATAATTACGGTGTAATATCCAGTTGACAGGATGTCGTTCACTGAGCGATTGCAGAATACCTCGACATGTATTCCATAGGCAGCTTTTCTAAGGAGCACAGTCTTCTCTCTGAAATGAAAGGAAGCCATAATAACGGTGCAATATCCAGGTGACAGGATGTCGGTCACCGAGAGATTGGAGAATACCTCGGCAAGCATTTCAGAGGCAGTTATTCTAAGGAGCACACTCTTTTGTCTGAAATGAAAGTAAGCCATAATTACGGTGTAATATCCAGGTGACGGGATGCCGGTCACCGAGATACTGGAGAATATCTCAACAAGTATCCCATAGGCAGCTCTTCTAAGGAGCACAGTCTTCTGTGTGAAATGAAAGGAAGCCATAATTACGGTGTAATATCCTTGTGACAGGATGTCGGTCCCCGAGAGATTGGTTAATATCTCGTCAAGTATTCATAGGCAGCTTTTCTAAGGAGCATAGTCTTCTGTCTGAAATGAAAGGAAGCCATAATTACGGTGTAATATCCATGTGACAGGATATCGGTCACCGAGAGATTGGATAATATCTCGACATGTATTTCATAGGCAGCTCTTCTAAGGAGCACAGTCTACTGTCTGAAATGAAAGGAAGCCATAATTACGGTGTAATATCCAGGAGACAGGATGTCGGTCACCGAGAGATTGGTGAATATCTCGACAAGTATTTCAGAGGCAGTTCTTCTAAAGGGCACTGTCTTTTGCCTGAAATGAAAGGGAGCCATAATTACGGTTTAATATCCAGGTGATATGATGCCGGTCACTGAGAGATTCGAGAATATCTCGACAAGTATTTCATAGGCAGCTCTTCTAAAAGCACAGTCTTCTGTCTGAAATGAAAGGAACCCATGATTACGGTGTTATGTCCAGGTGACAGGATGTCGGTCACCGAGAGATTGGTTAATATCTCGACAAGTATTTCACAGGCAGCTCTTCTAATGAGCACTATCTTCTGTCTGAAATGAAAGTAAGCCATAATTACGGTGTAATATCCAGGTGACAGGATGTCGGTCACCGAGAGATTGGAGAATATCTCGACAAGTATTTCAGAGGCAGTTATTCTAAGGAGCACACTCTTTTGTCTGAAATGAAAGGAAGCCATAATTACGGTGTAATATCCAGGTGACGGGATGCGGCCGGTCACCGAGATACTGGAGAATATCCCAACAAGTATCCCATAGGCAGCTCTTCTAAGGTGCACAGTCTTCTGTGTGAAATGAAAGGAAGCCATAATTACGGTGTAATATCCTTGTGACAGGATGTCGGTCCCCGAGAGATTGGTTAATATCTCGACAAGTATTCATAGGCAGCTTTTCTAAGGAGCACTGTTTTCTGGCTGAAATGAAAGGAAGCCATAATTACGGTGTATTATCCAGGTGACAGGATGTCGGTCACCGAGAGATTGGAGAAGATCTTGACAAGTATTTCATAGGCTGCGCTTCTAAGGAGCACAGCCTTCTGTCTGAAATGAAAGGAGGCCATAATTACGGTGTAATATCCAGGTGACATGATGTCTGTCACCGAGTGATTGGAGAATATCTCGACAAGTATACCATAGGCAGTTCATCTAAGGAGCACAGTCTTCTGTCTGAAATTAAAGGGAGCCATAATTACGGTGTAATATCCAGGTGATACGATGCCGGTCACTGAGAGATTCGAGAATATCTCGACAAGTATTTCATAGGCAGCTGTTCTAAAAGCACAGTCTTCTGTCTGAAATGAACGGCACCCATAATTTCGGTGTTATATCCAGGTGACAGGATGTCGGTCACCGAGAGATTGGTTAATATCTCGACAAGTATTTCACAGGCAGCTCTTCTAAGGAGCACACTCTTCTGTCTGAATAGAAGAGAAGCCATAATTACGGTGTAATATCTAGGTGACAGGATGTCGGTCATCGAGAGATTGGAAAATATCTCGACTAGTATTTCATAGGCAGCTATACTAAGGAGCACAATCTTCTGTCTGAAATGAAAGTAAGCCCTAATTACGGTGCAATATCCAGGTGGCAGGATGTCGGTCACCGAGAGATTGCAGAATTTCTCGACAAGTATTCCAGAGGCAGTTCTTCTAAGAAGAACAGTCTTTTGATGAAATGATAGGAACTCATATTTACGGTGTAATAACCAGGTGATTGGATGTCGGTCACTGAGAGATTCGAGAATATCTCGACAAGTATTTCATAGGCAGCTCTTCTAAAGTGCACAGTCTTCTGTCTGAAATGAAAGGAAGCCATAATTACGGTGTAATATCCATTTGACAGGATGTCGGTCACCGAGAGATTGGAGATTACGTCGACAAGCATTTCAAAGGCAGTTCTTCTAAGGAGCACATTCTTTCGGCTGAAATGAAAGGAAGCCATAATTACGGTGTAATATCCAGGTAACGGGATGCCGGTCACCGAGATACTGGAGAATATCTCAACAGGTATCTCATAGGCAGCTCTTCTAAGGGGCACAGTCTTCTGTGTGAAATGAAAGGAAGCCATAATTAGGGTGTAATATCCATGTGACAGGATGTCGGTCACCGAGAGTTTGGTTAATATCTCGACATATATTTCATAGGCAGCTCTTCTAAGGAGCACAGTCTACTGTCTGAAATGAAAGGAAGCCATAATTACGGTGTAATATCCAGGTGACAGGATGTCGGTCACCGAGAGTATGGAGAATACCTCGACAAGCATTTCTGAGGCAGTTCTTCTAAGGTGCACAGTCTTTTGTCTGAAATGAAAGGAAGCCATAATTACGGTGTAATATCCAGGTGACGGGTTGCCGGTCACCGAGATACTGGAGAATATCTCAACAAGTATCTCATAGGCAGCTCTTCTAAGGAGCACAGTCTTCTGTCTGAAATGAAAGGAGGCCATAATTACGGTGTAATATCCAGGTGACAGGATATCGGTCCCCGAGAGATTGGTTAATATCTCGACAAGTATTCATAGGCAGCTTTTCTAAGGAGCATAGTCTTCTGTCTGAAATGAAAGGAAGCCATAATTACGGTTTAATATCCAGGTGACAGGATGTCGGTCACCGAGAGATTGGAGAATATCTCGACAAGTATTTCATAGGCAGCTCTTCTAAGGAGCACAATCTTCTGTCTGAAATGAAAGTAAGCCATAATTACGGTGTAATATCCAGGTGACAGGATGTCGGTCACCGAGAGATTGGAGAATATCTCGACAAGTATTTCAGAGGCAGTTCTTCTAAGGAGCACAGCCTTTTGCCTGAAATGAAAGGATGCCATAATTACGGTGTAATATCCAGTTGACAGGATGTCGTTCACTGAGCGATTGCAGAATACCTCGACATGTATACCATAGGCAGCTTTTCTAAGGAGCACAGTCTTCTCTCTGAAATGAAAGGAAGCCATAATAACGGTGCAATATCCAGGTGACAGGATGTCGGTCACCGAGAGATTGGAGAATACCTCGGCAAGCATTTCAGAGGCAGTTATTCTAAGGAGCACACTCTTTTGTCTGAAATGAAAGTAAGCCATAATTACGGTGTAATATCCAGGTGACGGGATGCCGGTCACCGAGATACTGGAGAATATCTCAACAAGTATCCCATAGGCAGCTCTTCTAAGGAGCACAGTCTTCTGTGTGAAATGAAAGGAAGCCATAATTACGGTGTAATATCCTTGTGACAGGATGTCGGTCCCCGAGAGATTGGTTAATATCTCGACAAGTATTCATAGGCAGCTTTTCTAAGGAGCATAGTCTTCTGTCTGAAATGAAAGGAAGCCATAATTACGGTGTAATATCCATGTGACAGGATATCGGTCACCGAGAGATTGGTTAATATCTCGACATGTATTTCATAGGCAGCTCTTCTAAGGAGCACAGTCTACTGTCTGAAATGAAAGGAAGCCATAATTACGGTGTAATATCCAGGAGACAGGATGTCGGTCACCGAGAGATTGGTGAATATCTCGACAAGTATTTCAGAGGCAGTTCTTCTAAAGGGCACTGTCTTTTGCCTGAAATGAAAGGGAGCCATAATTACGGTTTAATATCCAGGTGATATGATGCCGGTCACTGAGAGATTCGAGAATATCTCGACAAGTATTTCATAGGCAGCTCTTCTAAAAGCACAGTCTTCTGTCTGAAATGAAAGGAACCCATAATTACGGTGTTATGTCCAGGTGACAGGATGTCGGTCACCGAGAGATTGGTTAATATCTCGACAAGTATTTCACAGGCAGCTCTTCTAATGAGCACTATCTTCTGTCTGAAATGAAAGTAAGCCATAATTACGGTGTAGTATCCAGGTGACAGGATGTCGGTCACCGAGAGATTGGAGAATATCTCGACAAGTATTTCAGAGGCAGTTATTCTAAGGAGCACACTCTTTTGTCTGAAATGAAAGGAAGCCATAATTACGGTGTAATATCCAGGTGACGGGATGCGGCCGGTCACCGAGATACTGGAAAATATCCCAACAAGTATCCCATAGGCAGCTCTTCTAAGGAGCACAGTCTTCTGTGTGAAATGAAAGGAAGCCATAATTACGGTGTAATATCCTTGTGACAGGATGTCGGTCCCCGAGAGATTGGTTAATATCTCGACAAGTATTCATAGGCAGCTTTTCTAAGGAGCACTGTTTTCTGGCTGAAATGAAAGGAAGCCATAATTACGGTGTATTATCCAGGTGACAGGATGTCGGTCACCGAGAGATTGAAGAATATCTTGACAAGTATTTCATAGGCTGCGCTTCTAAGGAGCACAGCCTTCTGTCTGAAATGAAAGGAGGCCATAATTACGGTGTAATATCCAGGTGACATGATGTCTGTCACCGAGTGATTGGAGAATATCTCGACAAGTATACCATAGGCAGTTCATCTAAGGAGCACAGTCTTCTGTCTGAAATGAAAGGGAGCCATAATTACTGTGTAATATCCAGGTGATACGATGCCGGTCACTGAGAGATTCGAGAATATCTCGACAAGTATTTCATAGGCAGCTGTTCTAAAAGCACAGTCTTCTGTCTGAAATGAACGGCACCCATAATTTCGGTGTTATATCCAGGTGACAGGATGTCGGTCACCGAGAGATTGGTTAATATCTCGACAAGTATTTCACAGGCAGCTCTTCTAAGGAGCACACTCTTCTGTCTGAATAGAAGAGAAGCCATAATTACGGTGTAATATCTAGGTGACAGGATGTCGGTCATCGAGAGATTGGAAAATATCTCGACTAGTATTTCATAGGCAGCTATTCTAAGGAGCACAATCTTCTGTCTGAAATGAAAGTAAGCCATAATTACGGTGTAATATACAGGTGACAGGATGTCGGTCTCCGAGAGATTGGAGAATATCACTACAAGTATTTCATAGGCAGTTCTTCTACGCAGCTCAGTCTCCTGTCTAAAATGAAAGGAAGCCATAATTACGGTGAAATATCCAGGTGACAAGATGTCGGTCACCGAGAGATTGGAGAATATCTCGACAAGTATTTCATAGGCAGCTCTTCTAAAGGGCACAGTCTTTTGCCTGAAATGAAAATATGCCATAATTACGGTGTAGTATCCAGTTGACAGGATGTCGTTCACTGAGCGATTGCAGAATACCTCGACATGTATTTCATTGGCAGCTTTTCTAAGGAGCACAGTCTTCTGTCTGAAATGAAAGGAAGCCCTAATTACGGTGCAATATCCAGGTGGCAGGATGTCGGTCACCGAGAGATTGCAGAATTTCTCGACAAGTATTCCAGAGGCAGTTCTTCTAAGAAGAACAGTCTTTTGATGAAATGAAAGGAACTCATATTTACGGTGTAATAACCAGGTGATTGGATGTCGGTCACTGAGAGATTCGAGAATATCTCGACAAGTATTTCATAGGCAGCTCTTCTAAAGTGCACAGTCTTCTGTCTGAAATGAAAGGAAGCCATAATTACGGTGTAATATCCATTTGACAGGATGTCGGTCACCGAGAGATTGGAGATTACGTCGACAAGCATTTCAAAGGCAGTTCTTCTAAGGAGCACATTCTTTCGGCTGAAATGAAAGGAAGCCATAATTACGGTGTAATATCCAGGTAACGGGATGCCGGTCACCGAGATACTGGAGAATATCTCAACAGGTATCTCATAGGCAGCTCTTCTAAGGGGCACAGTCTTCTGTGTGAAATGAAAGGAAGCCATAATTAGGGTGTAATATCCATGTGACAGGATGTCGGTCACCGAGAGTTTGGTTAATATCTCGACATATATTTCATAGGCAGCTCTTCTAAGGAGCACAGTCTACTGTCTGAAATGAAAGGAAGCCATAATTACGGTGTAATATCCAGGTGACAGGATGTCGGTCACCGAGAGTATGGAGAATACCTCGACAAGCATTTCTGAGGCAGTTCTTCTAAGGTGCACAGTCTTTTGTCTGAAATGAAAGGAAGCCATAATTACGGTGTAATATCCAGGTGACGGGATGCCGGTCACCGAGATACTGGAGAATATCTCAACAAGTATCTCATAGGCAGCTCTTCTAAGGAGCACAGTCTTCTGTCTGAAATGAAAGGAGGCCATAATTACGGTGTAATATCCAGGTGACAGGATATCGGTCACTGGGATATTGGAGAATATCTCGACAAGTGTCTCATAGGCAGCTCTTCTGTGGAGCACAGTCTTCTCTCTGAAGTGAAAGGAAGCCATAATTACGGTGTAATATCCATGTGACAGGATATCGGTCACCGTGAGATTGGGTTATATCTCGACATGTATTTCAAAGGCAGCTCTTCTAAGGCGCACAGTCTTCTGTCTGAAATGAAAGGAAGCCATAATTACGGAGTAATATCCATGTGACAGGATGTAGGTCACCGAGAGATTGGAGAATATCTCGGCAAGTATTTCATAGGCAGTTCATCTAAGGAGCACATTCTTCTGTCTGTAAAGAAAGGAGGCATTAATTACGGTGTAATATCCAGGTGACAGATTGACGGTCACCGAGAGATTGGAGAATATCTCGACAAGTATTTCATAGGCAGTTCTTCTAAGGAGCACGCACCGTCTTCTCTTTGAAATGAAAGGAGGCCATAATTACGGTGTAATATCCAGGTGACAGGATGTCGGTCACCGAGAGATTGGTGAATATCTCGACAGGTATTTCAGAGGCAGTTCTTCTAAAGGGCACTGTCTTTTGCCTGAAATGAAAGGAAGCCATAATTACGGTGTAATATCCTTGTGACAGGATGTCTGTCCCCGAAGGATTGGTTAATATCTCGACAAGTATTCATAGGCAGCTTTTCTAAGGAGCACAGTCTTCTGTCTGAAATGAAAGGAAGCCATAATTACGGTGTAATATCCATGTGACAGGATGTCGGTCACCGAGAGATTGGAGAATATCTTGACAAGTATTTCATAGGCTGCTCTTCTAAGGAGCACAGCCTTCTGTCTGAAATGAAAGGAGGCCATAATTACGGTGTAATATCCAGGTGACAGGATATCGGTCACTGGGATATTGGAGAATATCTCGACAAGTATCTCATAGGCAGCTCTTCTATGGAGCACAGTCTTCTCTCTGAAATGAAAGGAGGCCATAATTACGGTGTAATATCCAGGTGACAGGATGTCGGTCACCGAGAGATTGGAGAATATCACTACAAGTATTTCATAGGCAGTTCTTCTACGGGGCACTGTCTCCTGTCTGAAATGAAAGGAAGCCATAATTACGGTGTAATATCCAGGTGACAGGATGTCGTTCACCGAGAGATTGGAGAATATCTCGACAAGCATTTCATAGGCAGCTCTTCTAAGTAACACAGTCTTCCGCCTGAAGTGAAAGGAAGCCATAATTACGGTGTAATATTCAGGGGACAGGATGTCGCTCACCGAGAGATTGGAGAATATCTCGACAAGTAATTCAGAGGCAGTTTTTCTAAGGAGCACAGTCTTTTGCCTGAAATGAAAGGATGCCATAAATACGGTGTAATATCCAGTTGACAGGATGTCGTTCACTGAGCGATTGCAGAATACCCCGACATGTATTTAATAGGCAGCTTTTCTAAGGAGCACAGTCTTCTGTCTGAAATGAAAGGAAGCCATAATTACGGTGCAATATCCAGGTGACAGGATGTCGGTCACCGAGATATTGGAGAATATCTCGACAAGTATCTCATAGGCAGCTCTTCTAAGGAGCACAGTCTTCTGTCTGAAATGAAGGAAGCCATAATTACGGTGTAATATCCATGTGACAGGATGTCGGTCACCGATATATTGAGAATATCTCGACAAGTAGTTCATAGGCAGTACTTCTAAGGAGCACCGTCTTCTCTCTGAAATGAAAGGAAGCCATAATTAAGGTGTAATATCCAGGTGACAGGATGTCGGTCACCGAGAGATTGGTGAATATCTCGACAAGTATTTCAGAGGCAGTTCTTCTAAGGAGCACAATTTTTGCCTGAAATGAAAGGATGCCATAAATAGGGTGTAATATCCAGTTGACAGGATGTCGTTCACTGAGCAATTGCAGAATACCTCGACATGTATTAAATAGGCAGCTTTTCTAAGGAGCAGAGTCTTCTGTCTGAAATAAAAGGAAGCCATAATTACGGTGTAATATCCAGGTGACAGGATGTCGGTCACCGAGAGATTGGAGAATATCTCGACAAGTATTTCATAGGCAGCTCTTCTAAGGAGCACAGTCTTTTGCCTGAAATGAAAGGATGCCATAATTACGGTGTGATATCCAGTTGACAGGATGTAGTTCACTGAGCGATTGCAGAATACCTCGACATGTGTTTCATAGGCAGCTTTTCTAAGGAGCACAGTCTTTTGCCTGAAATGAAAGGATGCCATAATTACGGTGTAATATCCAGTTGACAGGATGTCGTTCACTGAGCGATTGCAGAATACCTCGACATGTATTCCACAGGCAGCTTTTCTAAGGAGCACAGTCTTCTCTCTGAAATCATAGGAAGCCATAATTACGGTGCAATATCCAGGTGACAGGATGTCGGTCACCGAGAGATTGGAGAATACCTCGACAAGCATTTCAGAGGCAGTTATTCTAAGGAGCACACTCTTTTGTCTGAAATGAAAGTAAGCCATAATTACGGTGTAATATCCAGGTGACGGGATGCCGGTCACCGAGATACTGGAGAATATCTCAACAAGTATCCCATAGGCAGCTATTCTAAGGAGCACAGTCTTCTGTGTGAAATGAAAGGAAGCCATAATTACGGTGTAATATCCTTGTGACAGGATGTCGGTCCCCGAGAGATTGGTTAATATCTCGACAAGTATTCATAGGCAGCTTTTCTAAGGAGCATAGTCTTCTGTCTAAAATGAAGGGAAGCCATAATTACGGTTTAATATCCAGGTGACAGGATGTCGGTCACCGAGAGATTGGAGAATATCTCGACAAGTATTTCATAGGCAGCTCTTCTAAGGAGCACAATCTTCTGTCTGAAATGAAAGTAAGCCATAAATACGGTGTAATATCCAGGTGACAGGAAGTCGGTCACCGAGAGATTGGAGAATATCTCGACAAGTATTTCAGAGGCAGTTCTTCTAAGGAGCACAGTCTTTTGCCTGAAATGAAAGGATGCCATAATTACGGTGTAATATCCAGTTGACAGGATGTCGTTCACTGAGCGATTGCAGAATACCTCGACATGTATTCCATAGGCAGCTTTTCTAAGGAGCACAGTCTTCTCTCTGAAAAGAAAGGAAGCCATAATAACGGTGCAATATCCAGGTGACAGGATGTCGGTCACCGAGAGATTGGTTAATATCTCGACAAGTATTCATAGGCAGCTTTTCTAAGGAGCATAGTCTTCTGTCTGAAATGAAAGGAAGCCATAATTACGGTGTAATATCCAGGTGACAGGATGTCGGTCACCGAGAGATTGGAGAATATCTCGACAAGTATTTCATAGGCTGCTCTTCTAAGGACCACAGCCTTCTGTCTGAAATGAAAGGAGGCCATAATTACGGTGTAATATCCAGGTGACATGATGTCTGTCACCGAGTGATTGGAGAATATCTCGACAAGTATTTCATAGGCAGTTCATCTAAGGAGCACAGTCTTCTGTCTGATATGAAAGGAACCCATAATTTCGGTGTTATATCCAGGTGACAGGATGTCGGTCACCGAGAGATTGGTTAATATCTCGACAAGTATTTCACAGGCAGCTCATCTAAGGAGCACACTCTTCTGTCTGAATAGAAGGGAAGCCATAATTACGGTGTAATATCTAGGTGACAGGATGTCGGTCATCGAGGCATTGGAAAATATCTCGACAAGTATTTCATAGACAGCTCTTCTAAGGAGCACAATCTTCTGTCTGAAATGAAAGTAAGCCATAATTACGGTGTAATATCCAGGTGACTTGATGTCGGTCACCGAGAGATTGGTTAATATCTCGACAAGTATTTCACAGGCAGCTCATCTAAGGAGCACACTCTTCTGTCTGAATAGAAGGGAAGCCATAATTACGGTGTAATATCTAGGTGACAGGATGTCGGTCATCGAGTCATTGGAAAATATCTCGACAAGTATTTCATAGACAGCTCTTCTAAGGAGCACAATCTTCTGTCTGAAATGAAAGTAAGCCATAATTACGGTGTAATATCCAGGTGACATGATGTCGGTCACCGAGAGATTGGAGAATATCCCTACAAGTATTTCATAGGCAGTTCTTCTACGCAGCACAGTCTCCTGTCTGAAATGAAAGGAAGCCATAATTACGGTGTAATATCCAGGTGACAAGATGTCGGTCACCGAGAGATTGGAGAATATCACGACAAGTATTTCATAGGCAGCTCTTCAAAGTAGCACATTTTTTTTCCTGAAATGAAAAGATGCCATAATTACGGTGTAATATCCATGTGACAGGATGTCGGTCACCGATATATTGAGAATATCTCGAGAAGTAGTTCATAGGCAGTTCTTCTAAGGAGCACCGTCTTCTCTCTGAAATGAAAGGAAGCCATAATTACGGTGTAATATCCAGGTGACAGGATGTCGGTCACCGAGAGATTGGTGAATATCTCGACAAGTATTTCAGAGGCAGTTCTTCTAAGGAGCACAATCTTTTGCCTGAAATGAAAGGATGCCATAAATAGGGTGTAATATCCAGTTGACAGGATGTCGTTCACTGAGCAATTGCAGAATACCTCGACATGTATTTAATAGGCAGCTTTTCTAAGGAGCAGATTCTTCTGTCTGAAATAAAAGGAAGCCATAATTACGGTGTAATATCCAGGTGACAGGATGTCGGTCACCGAGAGATTGGAGAATATCACTACAAGTATTTCATAGGCAGTTCTTCTCCGCAGCAGAGTCTCCTGTCTGAAATAAAAGGAAGCCATAATTACGGTGTAATATCCAGGTGACAGGATGTCGGTCACCGAGAGATTGGAGAATATCTCGACAAGTATTTCATAGGCAGCTCATCTAAGGAGCACAGTCTTTTGCCTGAAATGAAAGGATGCGATAATTACGGTGTGATATCCAGTTGACAGGATGTAGTTCACTGCGCGATTGCAGAATACCTCGACATGTGTTTCATAGGCAGATTTTCTAAGGAGCACAGTCTTTTGCCTGAAATGAAAGGTTGCCATAATTACGGTGCAATATCCAGTTGACAGGATGTCGTTCACTGAGCGATTGCAGAATACCTCGACATGTAATCCATAGGCAGCTTTTCTAAGGAGCACAGACTTCTCTCTGAAATCATAGGAAGCCATAATTACGGTGCAATATCCAGGTGACAGGATATCGGTCACCGAGAGATTGGAGAATACCTCGACAAGCATTTCAGAGGCAGTTATTCTAAGGAGCACACTCTTTTGTCTGAAATGAAAGTAAGCCATAATTACGGTGTAATATCCAGGTGACGGGATGCCGGTCACCGAGATACTGGAGAATATCTCAACAAGTATCCCATAGGCAGCTATTCTAAGGAGCACAGTCTTCTGTGTGAAATGAAAGGAAGCCATAATTACGGTGTAATATCCTTGTGACAGGATATCGGTCCCCGAGAGATTGGTTAATATCTCGACAAGTATTCATAGGCAGCTTTTCTAAGGAGCATAGTCTTCTGTCTGAAATGAAAGGAAGCCATAATTACGGTTTAATATCCAGGTGACAGGATGTCGGTCACCGAGAGATTGGAGAATATCTCGACAAGTATTTCATAGGCAGCTCTTCTAAGGAGCACAATCTTCTGTCTGAAATGAAAGTAAGCCATAATTACGGTGTAATATCCAGGTGACAGGATGTCGGTCACCGAGAGATTGGAGAATATCTCGACAAGTATTTCAGAGGCAGTTCTTCTAAGGAGCACAGTCTTTTGCCTGAAATGAAAGGATGCCATAATTACGGTGTAATATCCAGTTGACAGGATGTCGTTCACTGAGCGATTGCAGAATACCTCGACATGTATTCCATAGGCAGCTTTTCTAAGGAGCACAGTCTTCTCTCTGAAATGAAAGGAAGCCATAATAACGGTGCAATATCCAGGTGACAGGATGTCGGTCACCGAGAGATTGGAGAATACCTCGGCAAGCATTTCAGAGGCAGATATTCTAAGGAGCACACTCTTTTGTCTGAAATGAAAGTAAGCCATAATTACGGTGTAATATCCAGGTGACGGGATGCCGGTCACCGAGATACTGGAGAATATCTCAACAAGTATCCCATAGGCAGCTATTCTAAGGAGCACAGTCTTCTGTGTGAAATGAAAGGAAGCCATAATTACGGTGTAATATCCTTGTGACAGGATGTCGGTCCCCGAGAGATTGGTTAATATCTCGACAAGTATTCATAGGCAGCTTTTCTAAGGAGCATAGTCTTCTGTCTAAAATGAAGGGAAGCCATAATTACGGTTTAATATCCAGGTGACAGGATGTCGGTCACCGAGAGATTGGAGAATATCTCGACAAGTATTTCATAGGCAGCTCTTCTAAGGAGCACAATCTTCTGTCTGAAAAGAAAGTAAGCCATAAATACGGTGTAATATCCAGGTGACAGGAAGTCGGTCACCGAGAGATTGGAGAATATCTCGACAAGTATTTCAGAGGCAGTTCTTCTAAGGAGCACAGTCTTTTGCCTGAAATGAAAGGATGCCATAATTACGGTGTAATATCCAGTTGACAGGATGTCGTTCACTGAGCGATTGCAGAATACCTCGACATGTATTCCATAGGCAGCTTTTCTAAGGAGCACAGTCTTCTCTCTGAAAAGAAAGGAAGCCATAATAACGGTGCAATATCCAGGTGACAGGATGTCGGTCACCGAGAGATTGGTTAATATCTCGACAAGTATTCATAGGCAGCTTTTCTAAGGAGCATAGTCTTCTGTCTGAAATGAAAGGAAGCCATAATTACGGTGTAATATCCAGGTGACAGGATGTCGGTCACCGAGAGATTGGAGAATATCTCGACAAGTATTTCATAGGCTGCTCTTCTAAGGACCACAGCCTTCTGTCTGAAATGAAAGGAGGCCATAATTACGGTGTAATATCCAGGTGACATGATGTCTGTCACCGAGTGATTGGAGAATATCTCGACAAGTATTTCATAGGCAGTTCATCTAAGGAGCACAGTCTTCTGTCTGATATGAAAGGAACCCATAATTTCGGTGTTATATCCAGGTGACAGGATGTCGGTCACCGAGAGATTGGTTAATATCTCGACAAGTATTTCACAGGCAGCTCATCTAAGGAGCACACTCTTCTGTCTGAATAGAAGGGAAGCCATAATTACGGTGTAATATCTAGGTGACAGGATGTCGGTCATCGAGGCATTGGAAAATATCTCGACAAGTATTTCATAGACAGCTCTTCTAAGGAGCACAATCTTCTGTCTGAAATGAAAGTAAGCCATAATTACGGTGTAATATCCAGGTGACTTGATGTCGGTCACCGAGAGATTGGTTAATATCTCGACAAGTATTTCACAGGCAGCTCATCTAAGGAGCACACTCTTCTGTCTGAATAGAAGGGAAGCCATAATTACGGTGTAATATCTAGGTGACAGGATGTCGGTCATCGAGTCATTGGAAAATATCTCGACAAGTATTTCATAGACAGCTCTTCTAAGGAGCACAATCTTCTGTCTGAAATGAAAGTAAGCCATAATTACGGTGTAATATCCAGGTGACATGATGTCGGTCACCGAGAGATTGGAGAATATCCCTACAAGTATTTCATAGGCAGTTCTTCTACGCAGCACAGTCTCCTGTCTGAAATGAAAGGAAGCCATAATTACGGTGTAATATCCAGGTGACAAGATGTCGGTCACCGAGAGATTGGAGAATATCACGACAAGTATTTCATAGGCAGCTCTTCAAAGTAGCACATTTTTTTTCCTGAAATGAAAAGATGCCATAATTACGGTGTAATATCCATGTGACAGGATGTCGGTCACCGATATATTGAGAATATCTCGAGAAGTAGTTCATAGGCAGTTCTTCTAAGGAGCACCGTCTTCTCTCTGAAATGAAAGGAAGCCATAATTACGGTGTAATATCCAGGTGACAGGATGTCGGTCACCGAGAGATTGGAGAATATCACTACAAGTATTTCATAGGCAGTTCTTCTCCGCAGCAGAGTCTCCTGTCTGAAATAAAAGGAAGCCATAATTACGGTGTAATATCCAGGTGACAGGATGTCGGTCACCGAGAGATTGGAGAATATCTCGACAAGTATTTCATAGGCAGCTCATCTAAGGAGCACAGTCTTTTGCCTGAAATGAAAGGATGCGATAATTACGGTGTGATATCCAGTTGACAGGATGTAGTTCACTGAGCGATTGCAGAATACCTCGACATGTGTTTCATAGGCAGATTTTCTAAGGAGCACAGTCTTTTGCCTGAAATGAAAGGTTGCCATAATTACGGTGCAATATCCAGTTGACAGGATGTCGTTCACTGAGCGATTGCAGAATACCTCGACATGTATTCCATAGGCAGCTTTTCTAAGGAGCACAGACTTCTCTCTGAAATCATAGGAAGCCATAATTACGGTGCAATATCCAGGTGACAGGATATCGGTCACCGAGAGATTGGAGAATACCTCGACAAGCATTTCAGAGGCAGTTATTCTAAGGAGCACACTCTTTTGTCTGAAATGAAAGTAAGCCATAATTACGGTGTAATATCCAGGTGACGGGATGCCGGTCACCGAGATACTGGAGAATATCTCAACAAGTATCCCATAGGCAGCTATTCTAAGGAGCACAGTCTTCTGTGTGAAATGAAAGGAAGCCATAATTACGGTGTAATATCCTTGTGACAGGATATCGGTCCCCGAGAGATTGGTTAATATCTCGACAAGTATTCATAGGCAGCTTTTCTAAGGAGCATAGTCTTCTGTCTGAAATGAAAGGAAGCCATAATTACGGTTTAATATCCAGGTGACAGGATGTCGGTCACCGAGAGATTGGAGAATATCTCGACAAGTATTTCATAGGCAGCTCTTCTAAGGAGCACAATCTTCTGTCTGAAATGAAAGTAAGCCATAATTACGGTGTAATATCCAGGTGACACGATGTCGGTCACCGAGAGATTGGAGAATATCTCGACAAGTATTTCAGAGGCAGTTCTTCTAAGGAGCACAGTCTTTTGCCTGAAATGAAAGGATGCCATAATTACGGTGTAATATCCAGTTGACAGGATGTCGTTCACTGAGCGATTGCAGAATACCTCGACATGTATTCCATAGGCAGCTTTTCTAAGGAGCACAGTCTTCTCTCTGAAATGAAAGGAAGCCATAATAACGGTGCAATATCCAGGTGACAGGATGTCGGTCACCGAGAGATTGGAGAATACCTCGGCAAGCATTTCAGAGGCAGATATTCTAAGGAGCACACTCTTTTGTCTGAAATGAAAGTAAGCCATAATTACGGTGTAATATCCAGGTGACGGGATGCCGGTCACCGAGATACTGGAGAATATCTCAACAAGTATCCCATAGGCATCTCTTCTAAGGAGCACAGTCTTCTGTGTGAAATGAAAGGAAGCCATAATTACGGTGTAATATCCTTGTGACAGGATGTCGGTCCCCGAGAGATTGGTTAATATCTCGACAAGTATTCATAGGCAGCTTTTCTAAGGAGCATAGTCTTCTGTCTGAAATGAAAGGAAGCCATAATTACGGTGTAATATCCATGTGACAGGATATCGGTCACCGAGAGATTGGTTAATATCTCGACATGTATTTCATAGGCAGCTCTTCTAAGGAGCACAGTCTACTGTCTGAAATGAAAGGAAGCCATAATTACGGTGTAATATCCAGGAGACAGGATGTCGGTCACCGAGAGATTGGTGAATATCTCGACAAGTATTTCAGAGGCAGTTCTTCTAAAGGGCACTGTCTTTTGCCTGAAATGAAAGGGAGCCATAATTACGGTTTAATATCCAGGTGATATGATGCCGGTCACTGAGAGATTCGAGAATATCTCGACAAGTATTTCATAGGCAGCTCTTCTAAAAGCACAGTCTTCTGTCTGAAATGAAAGGAACCCAATTTTACGGTGTTATGTCCAGGTGAAAGGATGTCGGTCACCGAGAGATTGGTTAATATCTCGACAAGTATTTCACAGGCAGCTCTTCTAATGAGCACTATCTTCTGTCTGAAATGAAAGTAAGCCATAATTACGGTGTAATATCCAGGTGACAGGATGTCGGTCACCGAGAGATTGGAGAATATCTCGACAAGTATTTCAGAGGCAGTTATTCTAAGGAGCACACTCTTTTGTCTGAAATGAAAGGAAGCCATAATTACGGTGTAATATCCAGGTGACGGGATGCGGCCGGTCACCGAGATACTGGAGAATATCCCAACAAGTATCCCATAGGCAGCTCTTCTAAGGAGCACAGTCTTCTGTGTGAAATGAAAGGAAGCCATAATTACGGTGTAATATCCTTGTGACAGGATGTCGGTCCCCGAGAGATTGGTTAATATCTCGACAAGTATTCATAGGCAGCTTTTCTAAGGAGCACTGTTTTCTGGCTGAAATGAAAGGAAGCCATAATTACGGTGTATTATCCAGGTGACAGGATGTCGGTCACCGAGAGATTGGAGAATATCTTGACAAGTATTTCATAGGCTGCGCTTCTAAGGAGCACAGCCTTCTGTCTGAAATGAAAGGAGGCCATAATTACGGTGTAATATCCAGGTGACATGATGTCTGTCACCGAGTGATTGGAGAATATCTCGACAAGTATACCATAGGCAGTTCATCTAAGGAGCACAGTCTTCTGTCTGAAATGAAAGGGAGCCATAATTACGGTGTAATATCCAGGTGATACGATGCCGGTCACTGAGAGATTCGAGAATATCTCGACAAGTATTTCATAGGCAGCTGTTCTAAAAGCACAGTCTTCTGTCTGAAATGAACGGCACCCATAATTTCGGTGTTATATCCAGGTGACAGGATGTCGGTCACCGAGAGATTGGTTAATATCTCGACAAGTATTTCACAGGCAGCTCTTCTAAGGAGCACACTCTTCTGTCTGAATAGAAGAGAAGCCATAATTACGGTGTAATATCTAGGTGACAGGATGTCGGTCATCGAGAGATTGGAAAATATCTCGACTAGTATTTCATAGGCAGCTATTCTAAGGAGCACAATCTTCTGTCTGAAATGAAAGTAAGCCATAATTACGGTGTAATATCCAGGTGACAGGATGTCGGTCTCCGAGAGATTGGAGAATATCACTACAAGTATTTCATAGGCAGTTCTTCTACGCAGCTCAGTCTCCTGTCTGAAATGAAAGGAAGCCATAATTACGGTGAAATATCCAGGTCACAAGATGTCGGTCACCGAGAGATTGGAGAATATCTCGACAAGTATTTCATAGGCAGCTCTTCTAAAGGGCACAGTCTTTTGCCTGAAATGAAAATATGCCATAATTACGGTGTAGTATCCAGTTGACAGGATGTCGTTCACTGAGCGATTGCAGAATACCTCGACATGTATTTCATTGGCAGCTTTTCTAAGGAGCACAGTCTTCTGTCTGAAATGAAAGGAAGCCCTAATTACGGTGCAATATCCAGGTGGCAGGATGTTGGTCACCGAGAGATTGCAGAATTTCTCGACAAGTATTCCAGAGGCAGTTCTTCTAAGAAGAACAGTCTTTTGATGAAATGAAAGGAACTCATATTTACGGTGTAATAACCAGATGATTGGATGTCGGTCACTGAGAGATTCGAGAATATCTCGACAAGTATTTCATAGGCAGCTCTTCTAAAGTGCACAGTCTTCTGTCTGAAATGAAAGGAAGCCATAATTACGGTGTAATATCCATTTGACAGGATGTCGGTCACCGAGAGATTGGAGATTACGTCGACAAGCATTTCAAAGGCAGTTCTTCTAAGGAGCACATTCTTTCGGCTGAAATGAAAGGAAGCCATAATTACGGTGTAATATCCAGGTAACGGGATGCCGGTCACCGAGATACTGGAGAATATCTCAACAGGTATCTCATAGGCAGCTCTTCTAAGGGGCACAGTCTTCTGTGTGAAATGAAAGGAAGCCATAATTAGGGTGTAATATCCATGTGACAGGATGTCGGTCACCGAGAGTTTGGTTAATATCTCGACATATATTTCATAGGCAGCTCTTCTAAGGAGCGCAGTCTACTGTCTGAAATGAAAGGAAGCCATAATTACGGTGTAATATCCAGGTGACAGGATGTCGGTCACCGAGAGTATGGAGAATACCTCGACAAGCATTTCTGAGGCAGTTCTTCTAAGGTGCACAGTCTTTTGTCTGAAATGAAAGGAAGCCATAATTACGGTGTAATATCCAGGTGACGGGATGCCGGTCACCGAGATACTGGAGAATATCTCAACAAGTATCTCATAGGCAGCTCTTCTAAGGAGCACAGTCTTCTGTCTGAAATGAAAGGAGGCCATAATTACGGTGTAATATCCAGGTGACAGGATATCGGTCACTGGGATATTGGAGAATATCTCGACAAGTGTCTCATAGGCAGCTCTTCTGTGGAGCACAGTCTTCTCTCTGAAGTGAAAGGAAGCCATAATTACGGTGTAATATCCATGTGACAGGATATCGGTCACCGTGAGATTGGGTTATATCTCGACATGTATTTCAAAGGCAGCTCTTCTAAGGCGCACAGTCTTCTGTCTGAAATGAAAGGAAGCCATAATTACGGAGTAATATCCATGTGACAGGATGTAGGTCACCGAGAGATTGGAGAATATCTCGGCAAGTATTTCATAGGCAGTTCATCTAAGGAGCACATTCTTCTGTCTGTAAAGAAAGGAGGCCATAATTACGGTGTAATATCCAGGTGACAGATTGACGGTCACCGAGAGATTGGAGAATATCTCGACAAGTATTTCATAGGCAGTTCTTCTAAGGAGCACGAACCGTCTTCTCTTTGAAATGAAAGGAGGCCATAATTTCGGTGTAATATCCAGGTGACAGGATGTCGGTCACCGAGAGATTGGTGAATATCTCGACAAGTATTTCAGAGGCAGTTCTTCTAAAGGGCACTGTCTGTTGCCTGAAATGAAAGGAAGCCATAATTACGGTGTAATATCCTTGTGACAGGATGTCTGTCCCCGAAGGATTGGTTAATATCTCGACAAGTATTCATAGGCAGCTTTTCTAAGGAGCACAGTCTTCTGTCTGAAATGAAAGGAAGCCATAATTACGGTGTAATATCCATGTGACAGGATGTCGGTCACCGAGAGATTGGAGAATATCTTGACAAGTATTTCATAGGCTGCTCTTCTAAGGAGCACAGCCTTCTGTCTGAAATGAAAGGAGGCCATAATTACGGTGTAATATCCAGGTGACAGGATATCGGTCACTGGGATATTGGAGAATATCTCGACAAGTATCTCATAGGCAGCTCTTCTATGGAGCACAGTCTTCTCTCTGAAATGAAAGGAGGCCATAATTACGGTGTAATATCCAGGTGACAGGATGTCGGTCACCGAGAGATTGGAGAATATCACTACAAGTATTTCATAGGCAGTTCTTCTACGGGGCACTGTCTCCTGTCTGAAATGAAAGGAAGCCATAATTACGGTGTAATATCCAGGTGACAGGATGTCGTTCACCGAGAGATTGGAGAATATCTCGACAAGCATTTCATAGGCAGCTCTTCTAAGTAGCACAGTCTTCCGCCTGAAGTGAAAGGAAGCCATAATTACGGTGTAATATTCAGGGGACAGGATGTCGGTCACCGAGAGATTGGAGAATATCTCGACAAGTAATTCAGAGGCAGTTCTTCTAAGGAGCACAGTCTTTTGCCTGAAATGAAAGGATGCCATAAATACGGTGTAATATCCAGTTGACAGGATGTCGTTCACTGAGCGATTGCAGAATACCCCGACATGTATTTAATAGGCAGCTTTTCTAAGGAGCACAGTCTTCTGTCTGAAATGAAAGGAAGCCATAATTACGGTGCAATATCCAGGTGACAGGATGTCGGTCACCGAGATATTGGAGAATATCTCGACAAGTATCTCATAGGCAGCTCTTCTAAGGAGCACAGTCTTCTGTCTGAAATGAAGGAAGCCATAATTACGGTGTAATATCCATGTGACAGGATGTCGGTCACCGATATATTGAGAATATCTCGACAAGTAGTTCATAGGCAGTACTTCTAAGGAGCACCGTCTTCTCTCTGAAATGAAAGGAAGCCATAATTAAGGTGTAATATCCAGGTGACAGGATGTCGGTCACCGAGAGATTGGTGAATATCTCGACAAGTATTTCAGAGGCAGTTCTTCTAAGGAGCACAATTTTTGCCTGAAATGAAAGGATGCCATAAATAGGGTGTAATATCCAGTTGACAGGATGTCGTTCACTGAGCAATTGCAGAATACCTCGACATGTATTTAATAGGCAGCTTTTCTAAGGAGCAGAGTCTTCTGTCTGAAATAAAAGGAAGCCATAATTACGGTGTAATATCCAGGTGACAGGATGTCGGTCACCGAGAGATTGGAGAATATCACTACAAGTATTTCATAGGCAGTTCTTCTCCGCAGCAGAGTCTCCTGTCTGAAATAAAAGGAAGCCATAATTACGGTGTAATATCCAGGTGACAGGATGTCGGTCACCGAGAGATTGGAGAATATCTCGACAAGTATTTCATAGGCAGCTCTTCTAAGGAGCACAGTCTTTTGCCTGAAATGAAAGGATGCCATAATTACGGTGTGATATCCAGTTGACAGGATGTAGTTCACTGAGCGATTGCAGAATACCTCGACATGTGTTTCATAGGCAGCTTTTCTAAGGAGCACAGTCTTTTGCCTGAAATGAAAGGATGCCATAATTACGGTGTAATATCCAGTTGACAGGATGTCGTTCACTGAGCGATTGCAGAATACCTCGACATGTATTCCATAGGCAGCTTTTCTAAGGAGCACAGTCTTCTCTCTGAAATCATAGGAAGCCATAATTACGGTGCAATATCCAGGTGACAGGATGTCGGTCACCGAGAGATTGGAGAATACCTCGACAAGCATTTCAGAGGCAGTTATTCTAAGGAGCACACTCTTTTGTCTGAAATGAAAGTAAGCCATAATTACGGTGTAATATCCAGGTGACGGGATGCCGGTCACCGAGATACTGGAGAATATCTCAACAAGTATCCCATAGGCAGCTATTCTAAGGAGCACAGTCTTCTGTGTGAAATGAAAGGAAGCCATAATTACGGTGTAATATCCTTGTGACAGGATGTCGGTCCCCGAGAGATTGGTTAATATCTCGACAAGTATTCATAGGCAGCTTTTCTAAGGAGCATAGTCTTCTGTCTAAAATGAAGGGAAGCCATAATTACGGTTTAATATCCAGGTGACAGGATGTCGGTCACCGAGAGATTGCAGAATATCTCGACAAGTATTTCATATGCAGCTCTTCTAAGGAGCACAATCTTCTGTCTGAAATGAAAGTAAGCCATAAATACGGTGTAATATCCAGGTGGCAGGAAGTCGGTCACCGAGAGATTGGAGAATATCTCGACAAGTAATTCAGAGGCAGTTCTTCTAAGGAGCACAGTCTTTTGCCTGAAATGAAAGGATGCCATAATTACGGTGTAATATCCAGTTGACAGGATGTCGTTCACTGAGCGATTGCAGAATACCTCGACATGTATTCCATAGGCAGCTTTTCTAAGGAGCACAGTCTTCTCTCTGAAATGAAAGGAAGCCATAATAACGGTGCAATATCCAGGTGACAGGATGTCGGTCACCGAGAGATTGGTTAATATCTCGACAAGTATTCATAGGCAGCTTTTCTAAGGAGCATAGTCTTCTGTCTGAAATGAAAGGAAGCCATAATTACGGTGTAATATCCAGGTGACAGGATGTCGGTCACCGAGAGATTGGAGAATATCTCGACAAGTATTTCATAGGCTGCTCTTCTAAGGACCACAGCCTTCTGTCTGAAATGAAAGGAGGCCATAATTACGGTGTAATATCCAGGTGACATGATGTCTGTCACCGAGTGATTGGAGAATATCTCGACAAGTATTTCATAGGCAGTTCATCTAAGGAGCACAGTCTTCTGTCTGATATGAAAGGAACCCATAATTTCGGTGTTATATCCAGGTGACAGGATGTCGGTCACCGAGAGATTGGTTAATATCTCGACAAGTATTTCACAGGCAGCTCATCTAAGGAGCACACTCTTCTGTCTGAATAGAAGGGAAGCCATAATTACGGTGTAATATCTAGGTGACAGGATGTCGGTCATCGAGGCATTGGAAAATATCTCGACAAGTATTTTATAGACAGCTCTTCTAAGGAGCACAATCTTCTGTCTGAAATGAAAGTAAGCCATAATTACGGTGTAATATCCAGGTGACTTGATGTCGGTCACCGAGAGATTGGTTAATATCTCGACAAGTATTTCACAGGCAGCTCATCTAAGGAGCACACTCTTCTGTCTGAATAGAAGGGAAGCCATAATTACGGTGTAATATCTAGGTGACAGGATTTCGGTCATCGAGGCATTGGAAAATATCTCGAGAAGTATTTCATAGACAGCTCTTCTAAGGAGCACAATCTTCTGTCTGAAATGAAAGTAAGCCATAATTACGGTGTAATATCCAGGTGACATGATGTCGGTCACCGAGAGATTGGAGAATATCCCTACAAGTATTTCATAGGCAGTTCTTCTACGCAGCACAGTCTCCTGTCTGAAATGAAAGGAAGCCATAATTACGGTGTAATATCCAGGTGACAAGATGTCGGTCACCGAGAGATTGCAGAATATCACGACAAGTATTTCATAGGCAGCTCCTCAAAGTAGCACATTTTTTTTCCTGAAATGAAAAGATGCCATAATTACGGTGTAATATCCGGTTGACAGGATGTCGTTCACTGAGCGATTGCAGAATACCTCGACATGTATTTCATTGGCAGCTTTTCGAAGGAGCACAGTCTTCTGTCTGAAATGAAAGGAAGCCATAATTACGGTGCAATATCCAGGTGACAGGATGTCGGTCACCGAGAGATTGGAGAATATCACTACAAGTATTTCATAGGCAGTTCTTCTACGGAGCACTGTCTCCTGTCTGAAATGAAAGGAAGCCATAATTACGGTGTAAGATCCAGGTGACAAGATGTCGTTCACCGAGAGATTGGAGAATATCTCGACAAGCATTTCATAGGCAGCACTTCTAAGGAGCACAGTCTTCGGCCTGAAGTGAAAGGAAGCCATAATTACGGTGTAATATTCAGGAGACAGGATGTCGGTCACCGAGAGATTGGAGAATATCTCGACAAGTATTTCAGAGGCAGTTCTTCTAAGGAGCACAGTCTTTTGCCTGAAATGAAAGGATGCCATAAATACGGTGTAATATCCAGTTGAAAGGATGTCGTTCCCTGAGCGATTGCAGAATACCTCGACATGTATTTAATAGGCAGCTTTTCTAAGGAGCACAGTCTTCTGTCTGAAATGAAAGGAAGCCATAATTACGGTGCAATATCCAGGTGACAGGATGTCGGTCACCGAGATATTGGAGAATATCATGACAAGTAATTCATAGGCAGCTCTTCTAAGGAGCACAGTCTTCTGTCTGAAATGAAGGAAGCCATAATTACGGTGTAATATCCATGTGACAGGATGTCGGTCACCGAGATATTGAGAATATCTCGACAAGTAGTTCATAGGCAGTTCTTCTAAGGAGCACCGTCTTCTCTCTGAAATGAAAGGTAGCCATAATTACGGTGTAATATCCAGGTGACAGGATGTCGGTCACCGAGAGTTTGGTGAATATCTCGACAAGTATTTCAGAGGCAGTTCTTCTAAAGGGCACTGTCTTTTGCCAGAAATGAAAGGGAGCCATAATTACGGTGTTATATCCCGGTGATACGATGCCGGTCACCGAGAGATTCCAGAATATCTGGACAAGTATTTCATAGGCAGCTCTTCTGAAAGCACAGTCTTCTGTCTGAAATGAAAGGAACCCATAATTACGGTGTTATATCCAGGTGACAGGATGTCGGTCACCGAGAGATTGGTTAATATCTCGACAAGTATTTCACAGGCAGCTCTTCTAAGGAGCACACTCTTCTGTCAGAATAGAAGGGAAGCAATAATTACGGTGTAATATCAAGGTGACAGGATGTCTGTCCCCGAGAGATTGGTTAATATCTCGACAAGTATTCATAGGCAGCTTTTCTAAGGAGCACATTCTTCTGTCTGAAATGAAAGGAAGCCATAATTACGGTGTAATATCCATGTGACAGGATGTCGTTCACCGAGAGATTGGAGAATATCTTGACAAGTATTTCATAGGCTGCTCTTCTAAGGGGCACAGCCTTCTGTCTGAAATGAAAGGAGGCCATAATTACGGTGTAATATCCAGGTGACAAGATGTCTGTCACCGAGTGAATGGATAATATCTCGACAAGTATTTCATAGGCAGTTCATCTAAGGAGCACAGTCTTCTGTCTGAAATGAAAGGAGGCCATAATTACGGTATAATATCCAGGTGACAGGATATCGGTCACTGGGATATTGGAGAATATCTCGACAAGTATCTCATAGGCAGCTCTTCTATGGAGCACAGTCTTCTCTCTGAAATGAAAGGAAGCCATAATTACGGTGTATTATCCATTTGACAGGATGTCGGTCACCGAGAGATTGGAGAATACGTCGACAAGCATTTCAAAGGCAGTTCTTCTAAGGAGCACATTCTTTTGTCTGAAATGAAAGGAAGCCATAATTACGGTGTAATATCCAGGTGACGGGATGCCGGTCACCGAGATACCGGAGAATATCTCAACAGGTATCTCATAGGCAGCTCTTCTAAGGGGCACAGTCTTCTGTGTGAAATGAAAGGAAGCCATACTTACGGTGTAATATCCATGTGACAGGATGTCGGTCACCGAGAGATTGGAGAATATCTCGACAAGTATTTCAGAGGCAGTTCTTCTAAGAAGCACAGTCTTTTGATGAAATGAAAGGAACCCATATTTACGGTGTAATAACCAGGTGGTAGGATGTCGGTCACTGATAGATTAGAGAATATCTTGACAAGTATTTCATAGGCAGCTCTTCTAAAGTGCACAGTCTTCTGTCTGAAATGAAAGGAAGCCATAATTACGGTGTAATATCCATTTGACAGGATGTCGGTCACCGAGAGATTGGAGAATACGTCGACAAGCATTTCAAAGGCAGTTCTTCAAAGGAGCACATTCTTTTGTCTGAAATGAAAGGAAGCCATAATTACGGTGCAATATCCAGGTGACGGGATGCCGGTCACCGAGATACTGGAGAATATCTCAACTGGTATCTCATAGGCAGCTCTTCTAAGGGGCACAGTCTTCTGAGTGAAATGAAAGGAAGCCATAATTACGGTGTAATATCCATGTGACAGGATGTCGGTCACCGAGAGTTTGGTTAATATCTCGACATATATTTCATAGGCAGCTCTTCTAAGGAGCACAGTCTACTGTCTGAAATGAAAGGAAGCCATAATTACGGTGTAATATCCAGGTGACAGGATGGCGGTCACCGAGAGATTGGAGAATAACTCGACAGGAATTTCAGAGGCAGTTCTTCTAAGGAGCACAGTCTTTTGTCTGAAATGAAAGGAAGCCATAATTACGGTGTAATATCCAGGTAACGGGATGCCGGTCACCGAGATACTGGAGAATATCTCGACAAGTATCTCATAGGGAGCTCTTCTAAGGAGGACAGTCTTGTGTCTGAAATGAAAGGAGGCCATAATTACGGTGTAATATCCAGGTGACAGGATATCGGTCACTGGGATATTGGAGAATATCTCGACAAGTGTCTCATAGGCAGCTCTTCTATGGAGCACAGTCTTCTCTCTGAAATGAAAGGAAGCCATAATTACGGTGTAATATCCATGTGACAGGATGTCGGTCACCGAGAGATTGGGTTATACCTCGACATGTATTTCAAAGGCAGCTCTTCTAAGGCGCACAATTTTCTGTCTGAAATGAAAGGAAGCCATAATTACGGTGTAATATCCATGTGACAGTATGTAGGTCACCGAGAGATTGGAGAATATCTCGGCAAGTATTTCATAGGTAGTTCATCTAAGGAGCACATTCTTCTGTCTTTAATGAAAGGAGGCCATAATTACGGTGTAATATCCAGGTGACAGAATGTCGGTCACCGAGAGATTGGAGAATATCTCGACAAGTATTTCATAGGCAGTTCTTCTAAGGAGCACCCGCCGTCTTCTCTCTGAAATGAAAGAAGCCATAATTACGGTGTAATATCCAGGTGACAGGATGTCGGTCACCGAGAGATTGGTGAATATGTCGACAAGTATTTCAGAGGCAGTTCTTCTAAAGGGCACTGTCTTTTGCCTGAAATGAAAGGAAGCCATAATTACGGTGTAATATCCGGTTGACAGGATGTCGTTCACTGAGCGATTGCAGAATACCTCGACATGTATTAAATAGGCAGATTTTCTAAGGAGCACAGTCTTCTGTCTGAAATGAGAGGAAGCCATAATTACGGTGCAATATCCAGGTGACAGGATGTCGGTCACCGAGATATTGGAGAATATCATGACAAGTATCTCATAGGCAGCTCTTCTAAGGAGCACAGTCTTCTGTCTGAAATGAAGGAAGCCATAATTACGGTGTAATATCCATGTGACAGGATGTCGGTCACCGAGATATTGAGAATATCTCGACAAGTAGTTCATAGGCAGTTCTTCTAAGGAGCACCGTCTTCTCTCTGAAATGAAAGGAAGCCATAATTACGGTGTAATATCCAGGTGACAGGATGTCGGTCACCGAGAGATTGGTGAATATCTCGACAAGTATTTCAGAGGCAGTTCTACTAAAGGGCACTGTCTTTTGCCAGAAATGAAAGGGAGCCATAATTACGGTGTTATATCCCGGTGATACGATGCCGGTCACTGAGAGATTCCAGAATATCTGGACAAGTATTTCATAGGCAGCTCTTCTAAAAGCACAGTCTTCTGTCTGAAATGAAAGGAACCCATAATTACGGTGTTATATCCAGGTGACAGGATGTCGGTCACCGAGAGATTGGTTAATATCTCGACAAGTATTTCACAGGCAGCTCTTCTAAGGAGCACACTCTTCTGTCAGAATAGAAGGGAAGCAATAATTACGGTGTAATATCAAGGTGACAGGATGTCTGTCCCCGAGAGATTGGATAATATCTCGACAAGTATTCATAGGCAGCTTTTCTAAGGAGCACAGTCTTCTGTCTGAAATGGAAGGAAGCCATAATTACGGTATAATATCCAGGTGACAGTATATCGGTCACTGGGATATTGGAGAATATCTCGACAAGTATCTCATAGGCAGCTCTTCTAAGGAGCACAGTCTACTGTCTGAAATGAAAGGAAGCCATAATTACGGTGTAATATCCAGGTGACAAGATGGCGGTCACCGAGAGATTGGAGAATACCTCGACAGGAATTTCAGAGGCAGTTCTTCTAAGGAGCACAGTCTTTTGTCTGAAATGAAAGGAAGCCATAATTACGGTGTAATATCCAGGTAACGGGATGCCGGTCACCGAGATACTGGAGAATATCTCAACAAGTATCTCATAGGCAACTCTTCTAAGGAGGACAGTCTTGTGTCTGAAATGAAAGGAGGCCATAATTACGGAGTAATATCCTGGTGACAGGATATCGGTCACTGGGATATTGGAGAATATCTCGACAAGTATGTCATAGGCAGCTCTTCTATGGAGCACAGTCTTCTCTCTGAAATGAAAGGAGGCCATAATTACGGTCTAATATCCAGGTGACAGGATGTCGGTCACCGAGATATTGGAGAATATCATGACTAGTATCTCATAAGCAGCTCTTCAAAGGAGCACAGTCTTCTGTCTGAAAGCAAGGAAGCCATAATTACGGTGTAATATCCATGTGACAGGATGTCGGTAACCGAGATATTGAGAATATCTCGACAAGTAGTTCATAGGCAGTTCTTCTAAGGAGCACCGTCTTCTCTCTGAAATGAAAGGAAGCCATAATTACGGTGTAATATCCAGGTGACAGGATGTCGGTCACCGAGAGATTGGTTAATATCTCGACAAGTATTTCACAGGCAGCTCTTCTAAGGAGCACACTCTTCTGTCAGAATAGAAGGGAAGCAATAATTACGGTGTAATATCAAGGTGACAGGATGTCTGTCCCCGAGAGATTGGTTAATATCTCGACAAGTATTCATAGGCAGCTTTTCTAAGGAGCACAGTCTTCTGTCTGAAATGAATGGAAGCCATAATTACGGTGTAATATCCATGTGACAGGATGTCGTTCACCGAGAGATTGGAGAATATCTTGACAAGTTTTTCATAGGCTGCTCTTCTAAGGGGCACAGCCTTCTGTCTGAAATGAAAGGAGGCCATAATTACGGTGTAATATCCAGGTGACAGGATATCGGTCACTGGGATATTGGAGAATATCACGACAAGTATTTCATAGGCAGTTCATCTAAGGAGCACAGTCTTCTGTCTGATATGAAAGGAACCCATAATTTCGGTGTTATATCCAGGTGACAGGATGTCGGTCACCGAGAGATTGGTTAATATCTCGACAAGTATTTCACAGGCAGCTCATCTAAGGAGCACACTCTTCTGTCTGAATAGAAGGGAAGCCATAATTACGGTGTAATATCTAGGTGACAGGATGTCGGTCATCGAGGCATTGGAAAATATCTCGACAAGTATTTTATAGACAGCTCTTCTAAGGAGCACAATCTTCTGTCTGAAATGAAAGTAAGCCATAATTACGGTGTAATATCCAGGTGACTTGATGTCGGTCACCGAGAGATTGGTTAATATCTCGACAAGTATTTCACAGGCAGCTCATCTAAGGAGCACACTCTTCTGTCTGAATAGAAGGGAAGCCATAATTACGGTGTAATATCTAGGTGACAGGATTTCGGTCATCGAGGCATTGGAAAATATCTCGAGAAGTATTTGATAGACAGCTCTTCTAAGGAGCACAATCTTCTGTCTGAAATGAAAGTAAGCCATAATTACGGTGTAATATCCAGGTGACATGATGTCGGTCACCGAGAGATTGGAGAATATCCCTACAAGTATTTCATAGGCAGTTCTTCTACGCAGCACAGTCTCCTGTCTGAAATGAAAGGAAGCCATAATTACGGTGTAATATCCAGGTGACAAGATGTCGGTCACCGAGAGATTGCAGAATATCACGACAAGTATTTCATAGGCAGCTCCTCAAAGTAGCACATTTTTTTTCCTGAAATGAAAAGATGCCATAATTACGGTGTAATATCCGGTTGACAGGATGTCGTTCACTGAGCGATTGCAGAATACCTCGACATGTATTTCATTGGCAGCTTTTCGAAGGAGCACAGTCTTCTGTCTGAAATGAAAGGAAGCCATAATTACGGTGCAATATCCAGGTGACAGGATGTCGGTCACCGAGAGATTGGAGAATATCACTACAAGTATTTCATAGGCAGTTCTTCTACGGAGCACTGTCTCCTGTCTGAAATGAAAGGAAGCCATAATTACGGTGTAAGATCCAGGTGACAAGATGTCGTTCACCGAGAGATTGGAGAATATCTCGACAAGCATTTCATAGGCAGCACTTCTAAGGAGCACAGTCTTCGGCCTGAAGTGAAAGGAAGCCATAATTACGGTGTAATATTCAGGAGACAGGATGTCGGTCACCGAGAGATTGGAGAATATCTCGACAAGTATTTCAGAGGCAGTTCTTCTAAGGAGCACAGTCTTTTGCCTGAAATGAAAGGATGCCATAAATACGGTGTAATATCCAGTTGAAAGGATGTCGTTCCCTGAGCGATTGCAGAATACCTCGACATGTATTTAATAGGCAGCTTTTCTAAGGAGCACAGTCTTCTGTCTGAAATGAAAGGAAGCCATAATTACGGTGCAATATCCAGGTGACAGGATGTCGGTCACCGAGATATTGGAGAATATCATGACAAGTATCTCATAGGCAGCTCTTCTAAGGAGCACAGTCTTCTGTCTGAAATGAAGGAAGCCATAATTACGGTGTAATATCCATGTGACAGGATGTCGGTCACCGAGATATTGAGAATATCTCGACAAGTAGTTCATAGGCAGTTTTTCTAAGTAGCACCGTCTTCTCTCTGAAATGAAAGGAAGCCATAATTACGGTGTAATATCCAGGTGACAGGATGTCGGTCACCGAGAGTTTGGTGAATATCTCGACAAGTATTTCAGAGGCAGTTCTTCTAAAGGGCACTGTCTTTTGCCAGAAATGAAAGGGAGCCATAATTACGGTGTTATATCCCGGTGATACGATGCCGGTCACCGAGAGATTCCAGAATATCTGGACAAGTATTTCATAGGCAGCTCTTCTGAAAGCACAGTCTTCTGTCTGAAATGAAAGGAACCCATAATTACGGTGTTATATCCAGGTGACAGGATGTCGGTCACCGAGAGATTGGTTAATATCTCGACAAGTATTTCACAGGCAGCTCTTCTAAGGAGCACACTCTTCTGTCAGAATAGAAGGGAAGCAATAATTACGGTGTAATATCAAGGTGACAGGATGTCTGTCCCCGAGAGATTGGTTAATATCTCGACAAGTATTCATAGGCAGCTTTTCTAAGGAGCACATTCTTCTGTCTGAAATGAAAGGAAGCCATAATTACGGTGTAATATCCATGTGACAGGATGTCGTTCACCGAGAGATTGGAGAATATCTTGACAAGTATTTCATAGGCTGCTCTTCTAAGGGGCACAGCCTTCTGTCTGAAATGAAAGGAGGCCATAATTACGGTGTAATATCCAGGTGACAAGATGTCTGTCACCGAGTGAATGGATAATATCTCGACAAGTATTTCATAGGCAGTTCATCTAAGGAGCACAGTCTTCTGTCTGAAATGAAAGGAGGCCATAATTACGGTATAATATCCAGGTGACAGGATATCGGTCACTGGGATATTGGAGAATATCTCGACAAGTATCTCATAGGCAGCTCTTCTATGGAGCACAGTCTTCTCTCTGAAATGAAAGGAAGCCATAATTACGGTGTATTATCCATTTGACAGGATGTCGGTCACCGAGAGATTGGAGAATACGTCGACAAGCATTTCAAAGGCAGTTCTTCTAAGGAGCACATTCTTTTGTCTGAAATGAAAGGAAGCCATAATTACGGTGTAATATCCAGGTGACGGGATGCCGGTCACCGAGATACCGGAGAATATCTCAACAGGTATCTCATAGGCAGCTCTTCTAAGGGGCACAGTCTTCTGTGTGAAATGAAAGGAAGCCATACTTACGGTGTAATATCCATGTGACAGGATGTCGGTCACCGAGAGATTGGAGAATATCTCGACAAGTATTTCAGAGGCAGTTCTTCTAAGAAGCACAGTCTTTTGATGAAATGAAAGGAACCCATATTTACGGTGTAATAACCAGGTGGTAGGATGTCGGTCACTGATAGATTAGAGAATATCTTGACAAGTATTTCATAGGCAGCTCTTCTAAAGTGCACAGTCTTCTGTCTGAAATGAAAGGAAGCCATAATTACGGTGTAATATCCATTTGACAGGATGTCGGTCACCGAGAGATTGGAGAATACGTCGACAAGCATTTCAAAGGCAGTTCTTCAAAGGAGCACATTCTTTTGTCTGAAATGAAAGGAAGCCATAATTACGGTGCAATATCCAGGTGACGGGATGCCGGTCACCGAGATACTGGAGAATATCTCAACTGGTATCTCATAGGCAGCTCTTCTAAGGGGCACAGTCTTCTGAGTGAAATGAAAGGAAGCCATAATTACGGTGTAATATCCATGTGACAGGATGTCGGTCACCGAGAGTTTGGTTAATATCTCGACATATATTTCATAGGCAGCTCTTCTAAGGAGCACAGTCTACTGTCTGAAATGAAAGGAAGCCATAATTACGGTGTAATATCCAGGTGACAGGATGGCGGTCACCGAGAGATTGGAGAATAACTCGACAGGAATTTCAGAGGCAGTTCTTCTAAGGAGCACAGTCTTTTGTCTGAAATGAAAGGAAGCCATAATTACGGTGTAATATCCAGGTAACGGGATGCCGGTCACCGAGATACTGGAGAATATCTCGACAAGTATCTCATAGGGAGCTCTTCTAAGGAGGACAGTCTTGTGTCTGAAATGAAAGGAGGCCATAATTACGGTGTAATATCCAGGTGACAGGATATCGGTCACTGGGATATTGGAGAATATCTCGACAAGTGTCTCATAGGCAGCTCTTCTATGGAGCACAGTCTTCTCTCTGAAATGAAAGGAAGCCATAATTACGGTGTAATATCCATGTGACAGGATGTCGGTCACCGAGAGATTGGGTTATACCTCGACATGTATTTCAAAGGCAGCTCTTCTAAGGCGCACAATTTTCTGTCTGAAATGAAAGGAAGCCATAATTACGGTGTAATATCCATGTGACAGTATGTAGGTCACCGAGAGATTGGAGAATATCTCGGCAAGTATTTCATAGGTAGTTCATCTAAGGAGCACATTCTTCTGTCTTTAATGAAAGGAGGCCATAATTACGGTGTAATATCCAGGTGACAGAATGTCGGTCACCGAGAGATTGGAGAATATCTCGACAAGTATTTCATAGGCAGTTCTTCTAAGGAGCACCCGCCGTCTTCTCTCTGAAATGAAAGAAGCCATAATTACGGTGTAATATCCAGGTGACAGGATGTCGGTCACCGAGAGATTGGTGAATATGTCGACAAGTATTTCAGAGGCAGTTCTTCTAAAGGGCACTGTCTTTTGCCTGAAATGAAAGGAAGCCATAATTACGGTGTAATATCCGGTTGACAGGATGTCGTTCACTGAGCGATTGCAGAATACCTCGACATGTATTAAATAGGCAGATTTTCTAAGGAGCACAGTCTTCTGTCTGAAATGAGAGGAAGCCATAATTACGGTGCAATATCCAGGTGACAGGATGTCGGTCACCGAGATATTGGAGAATATCATGACAAGTATCTCATAGGCAGCTCTTCTAAGGAGCACAGTCTTCTGTCTGAAATGAAGGAAGCCATAATTACGGTGTAATATCCATGTGACAGGATGTCGGTCACCGAGATATTGAGAATATCTCGACAAGTAGTTCATAGGCAGTTCTTCTAAGGAGCACCGTCTTCTCTCTGAAATGAAAGGAAGCCATAATTACGGTGTAATATCCAGGTGACAGGATGTCGGTCACCGAGAGATTGGTGAATATCTCGACAAGTATTTCAGAGGCAGTTCTACTAAAGGGCACTGTCTTTTGCCAGAAATGAAAGGGAGCCATAATTACGGTGTTATATCCCGGTGATACGATGCCGGTCACTGAGAGATTCCAGAATATCTGGACAAGTATTTCATAGGCAGCTCTTCTAAAAGCACAGTCTTCTGTCTGAAATGAAAGGAACCCATAATTACGGTGTTATATCCACGTGACAGGATGTCGGTCACCGAGAGATTGGTTAATATCTCGACAAGTATTTCACAGGCAGCTCTTCTAAGGAGCACACTCTTCTGTCAGAATAGAAGGGAAGCAATAATTACGGTGTAATATCAAGGTGACAGGATGTCTGTCCCCGAGAGATTGGATAATATCTCGACAAGTATTCATAGGCAGCTTTTCTAAGGAGCACAGTCTTCTGTCTGAAATGGAAGGAAGCCATAATTACGGTATAATATCCAGGTGACAGTATATCGGTCACTGGGATATTGGAGAATATCTCGACAAGTATCTCATAGGCAGCTCTTCTAAGGAGCACAGTCTACTGTCTGAAATGAAAGGAAGCCATAATTACGGTGTAATATCCAGGTGACAAGATGGCGGTCACCGAGAGATTGGAGAATACCTCGACAGGAATTTCAGAGGCAGTTCTTCTAAGGAGCACAGTCTTTTGTCTGAAATGAAAGGAAGCCATAATTACGGTGTAATATCCAGGTAACGGGATGCCGGTCACCGAGATACTGGAGAATATCTCAACAAGTATCTCATAGGCAACTCTTCTAAGGAGGACAGTCTTGTGTCTGAAATGAAAGGAGGCCATAATTACGGTGTAATATCCAGGTGACAGGATATCGGTCACTGGGATATTGGAGAATATCTCGACAAGTATGTCATAGGCAGCTCTTCTATGGAGCACAGTCTTCTCTCTGAAATGAAAGGAGGCCATAATTACGGTCTAATATCCAGGTGACAGGATGTCGGTCACCGAGATATTGGAGAATATCATGACTAGTATCTCATAAGCAGCTCTTCAAAGGAGCACAGTCTTCTGTCTGAAAGCAAGGAAGCCATAATTACGGTGTAATATCCATGTGACAGGATGTCGGTAACCGAGATATTGAGAATATCTCGACAAGTAGTTCATAGGCAGTTCTTCTAAGGAGCACCGTCTTCTCTCTGAAATGAAAGGAAGCCATAATTACGGTGTAATATCCAGGTGACAGGATGTCGGTCACCGAGAGATTGGTTAATATCTCGACAAGTATTTCACAGGCAGCTCTTCTAAGGAGCACACTCTTCTGTCAGAATAGAAGGGAAGCAATAATTACGGTGTAATATCAAGGTGACAGGATGTCTGTCCCCGAGAGATTGGTTAATATCTCGACAAGTATTCATAGGCAGCTTTTCTAAGGAGCACAGTCTTCTGTCTGAAATGAATGGAAGCCATAATTACGGTGTAACATCCATGTGACAGGATGTCGTTCACCGAGAGATTGGAGAATATCTTGACAAGTATTTCATAGGCTGCTCTTCTAAGGGGCACAGCCTTCTGTCTGAAATGAAAGGAGGCCATAATTACGGTGTAATATCCAGGTGACAGGATATCGGTCACTGGGATATTGGAGAATATCACGACAAGTATCTTATAGGCAGCTCTTCTATGGAGCACAGTCTTCTCTCTGAAATGAAAGGAAGCCATAATTACGGTGTAATATCCATTTGGCAGGATGTCGGTCACCGAGAGATTGGAGAATACGTCGACAAGCATTTCAAAGGCAGTTCTTCTAAGGAGCACATTCTTTTGTCTGAAATGAAAGGAAGCCATAATTACGGTGTAATATCCAGGTGACGGGATGCCGGTCACCGAGATACTGGAGAATATCTCAACAGGTATCTCATAGGCAGCTCTTCTAAGGGGCACAGTCTTCTATGTGAAATGAAAGGAAGCCATACTTACGGTGTAATATCCATGTGACAGGATGTCGGTCACCGAGAGATTGGAGAATATCTCGACTAGTATTTCAGAGGCAGTTCTTCTAAGAAACACAGTCTTTTGATGAAATGAAAGGAACCCATATTTACGGTGTAATAACCAGGTGGTAGGATGTCGGTCACTGATAGATTAGAGAATATCTCGACAAGTATTTCATAGGCAGCTCTTCTAAAGTGCACAGTCTTCTGTCTGAAATGAAAGGAAGCCATAATTACGGTGTAATATCCATTTGACAGGATGTCGGTCACCGAGAGATTGGAGAATACGTCGACAAACATTTCAAAGGCAGTTCTTCAAAGGAGCACATTCTTTTGTCTGAAATGAAAGGAAGCCATAATTACGGTGTAATATCCAGGTGACGGGATGCCGGTCACCGAGATACTGGAGAATATCTCAACAGGTATCCCATAGGCAGCTCTTCTAAGGGGCACAGTCTTCTGTGTGAAATGAAAGGAAGCCATAATTACGGTGTAATATCCATGTGACAGGATGTCGGTCACCGAGAGTTTGGTTAATATCTCGACATATATTTCATAGGCAGCTCTTCTAAGGAGCACAGTCTACTGTCTGAAATGAAAGGAAGCCATAATTACGGTGTAATATCCAGGTGACAGGATGTCGGTCACCGAGAGATTGGAGAATATCTCGACAAGCATTTCATAGGCAGCTCAGCTAAGGAGCACAGACTTCGTCCTGAAGTGAAAGGAAGCCATAATTACGGTGTAATATTCAGGGGACAGGATGTCGGTCACCGAGAGATTGGAGAATACCTCGACAAGAATTTCACAGGCAGCTCTTCTAAGGAGCACAGTCTTTTGTCTGAAATGAAAGGAAGCCATATTTACGGTGTAATATCCAGGTAGCGGGATGACGGTCACCGAGATACTGGAGAATATCTCAACAGGTATCTCATAGGCAGCTCTTCTAAGGAGCACACTCTTCTGTCGGAATAGAAGGGAAGCAATAATTACGGTGTAATATCAAGGTGACAGGATGTCGGTCACCGAGAAATTGGAGAATATCACTACAAGTATTTCATAGGCAGTTCTTCTACGGAGCACTGTCTCCTGTCTGAAATGAAAGGAAGCCATAATTACGGTGTAATATCCATGTGACAAGATGTCGTTCACCGAGAGATTGGAGAATATCTCGACAAGCATTTCATAGGCAGCTCAGCTAAGGAGCACAGACTTCGTCCTGAAGTGAAAGGAAGCCATAATTACGGTGTAATATTCAGGGGACAGGATGTCGGTCACCGAGAGATTGGAGAATATCTCGACAAGTATTTCAGAGGCAGTTCTTCTAAGGAGCACAGTCTTTTGCCTGAAATGAAAGGATGCCATAAATACGGTGTAATATCCATTTGAAAGGATGTCGTTCACTGAGCGATTGCAGAATACCTCGACATGTATTTAATAGGCAGATTTTCTAAGGAGCACAGTCTTCTGTCTGAAATGAGAGGAAGCCATAATTACGGTGCAATATCCAGGTGACAGGATGTCGGTCACCGAGATATTGGAGAATATCATGACAAGTATCTCATAGGCAGCTCTTCTAAGGAGCACAGTCTTCTGTCTGAAATGAAGGAAGCCATAATTACGGTGTAATATCCATGTGACAGGATGTCGGTCACCGAGATATTGAGAATATCTCGACAAGTAGTTCATAGGCAGTTCTTCTAAGGAGCACCGTCTTCTCTCTGAAATGAAAGGAAGCCATAATTACGGTGTAATATCCAGGTGACAGGATGTCGGTCACCGAGAGATTGGTGAATATCTCGACAAGTATTTCAGAGGCAGTTCTTCTAAAGGGCACTGTCTTTTGCCAGAAATGAAAGGGAGCCATAATTACGGTGTTATATCCCGGTGATACGATGCCGGGAACTGAGAGATTCCAGAATATCTGGACAAGTATTTCATAGGCAGCTCTTCTAAAAGCACAGTCTTCTGTCTGAAATGAAAGGAACCCATAATTACGGTGTTATATCCAGGTGACAGGATGTCGGTCACCGAGAGATTGGTTAATATCTCGACAAGTATTTCACAAGCAGCTCTTCTAAGGAGCACACTCTTCTGTCAGAATAGAAGGGAAGCAATAATTACGGTGTAATATCAAGGTGACAGGATGTCTGTCCCCGAGAGATTGGATAATATCTCGACAAGTATTCATAGGCAGCTTTTCTAAGGAGCACAGTCTTCTGTCTGAAATGAAAGGAAGCCATAATTACGGTATAATATCCAGGTGACAGTATATCGGTGACTGGGATATTGGAGAATATCTCGACAAGTATCTCATAGGCAGCTCTTCTATGGAGCACAGTCTTCTCTCTGAAATGAAAGGAAGCCATAATTACGGTGTAATATCCATTTGACAGGATGTCGGTCACCGAGAGTTTGGTTAATATCTCGACATATATTTCATAGGCAGCTCGTCTAAGGAGCACAGTCTACTGTCTGAAATGAAAGGAAGCCATAATTACGGTGTAATATCCAGGTGACTGGATGGCGGTCACCGAGAGATTGGAGAATACCTCGACAGGAATTTCAGAGGCAGTTCTTCTAAGGAGCACAGTCTTTTGTCTGAAATGAAAGGAAGCCATAATTACGGTGTAATATCCAGGTAACGGGATGCCGGTCACCGAGATACTGGAGAATATCTCAACAAGTATCTCATAGGCAGCTCTTCTAAGGAGGACAGTCTTGTGTCTGAAATGAAAGGAGGCCATAATTACGGTGTAATATCCATGTGACAGGATGTCGGTCACCGAGAGATTGGGTTATATCTCGACATGTATTTCAAAGGCAGCTCTTCTAAGGCGCACAATCTTCTGTCTGAAATGAAAGGATGCCATAATTACGGTGTAATATCCATGTGACAGGATGTCGGTCACCGAGAGATTGGAGGATATCTCGGCAAGTATTTCATAGGTAGTTCATCTAAGGAGCACATTCTTCTGTCTGTAATGAAAGGAGGCCATAATTACGGTGTAATATCCAGGTGACAGAATGTCGGTCACCGAGAGATTGGAGAATATCTCGACAAGTATTTCATAGGCAGTTCTTCTAAGGAGCACCCACCGTCTTCTCTCTGAAATGAAAGAAGCCATAATTACGGTGTAATATCCAGGTGACAGGATGTCGGTCACCGAGAGATTGGTGAATATCTCGACAAGTATTTCAGAGGCAGTTCTTCTAAAGGGCACTGTCTTTTGCCTGAAATGAAAGGAAGCCATAATTACGGTGTAATATCCTTGTGACAGGATGTCGGTCACCGAGAGATTGGAGAATATCTTGACAAGTATTTCTTTGGCTGCTCTTCTAAGGACCACAGCCTTCTGTCTGAAATGAAAGGAGGCCATAATTACGGTGTAATATCCAGGTGACAGGATATCGGTCACTGGGATATTGGAGAATATCTCGACAAGTATGTCATAGGCAGCTCTTCTATGGAGCACAGTCTTCTCTCTGAAATGAGAGGAGGCCATAATTACGGTGTAATATCCAGGTGACAGGATATCGGTCACCGAGATTTTGGAGAATATCATGACAAGTATCTCATACGCAGCTCTTCTAAGGAGCACAGTCTTCTGTCTGAAAGCAAGGAAGCCATAATTACGGTGTAATATCCATGTGACAGGATGTCGGTAACCGAGATATTGAGAATATCTCGACAAGTAGTTCATAGGCAGTTCTTCTAAGGAGCACCGTCTTCTCTCTGAAATGAAAGGAAGCCATAATTACGGTGTAATATCCAGGTGACAGGATGTCAGTCACCGAGAGATTGGTGAATATCTCGACAAGTATTTCAGAGGCAGTTCTTCTAAAGGGCACTGTCTTTTGCCAGAAATGAAAGGGAGCCATAATTACGGTGTTATATCCCGGTGATACGATGCCGGTCACTGAGAGATTCCAGAATATCTGGACAAGTATTTCATAGGCAGCTCTTCTAAAAGCACAGTCTTCTGTCTGAAATGAAAGGAACCCATAATTACGGTGTTATATCCATGTGACAGGATGTCGGTCACCGAGAGATTGGAGAATATCTCGACAAGTATTTCAGAGGCAGTTCTTCTAAGAAACACAGTCTTTTGATGAAATGAAAGGAACCCATATTTACGGTGTAATAACCAGTTGGTAGGATGTCGGTCACTGATAGATTAGAGAATATCTCGACAAGTATTTCATAGGCAGCTCTTCTAAAGTGCACAGTCTTCTGTCTGAAATGAAAGGAAGCCATAATTACGGTGTAATATCCATTTGACAGGATGTCGGTCACCGAGAGATTGGAGAATACGTCGACAAGCATTTCAAAGGCAGTTCTTCAAAGGAGCACATTCTTTTGTCTGAAATGAAAGGAAGTCATAATTACGGTGTAATATCCAGGTGACGGGATGCCGGTCACCGAGATACTGGAGAATATCTCAACAGGTATCCCATAGGCAGCTCTTCTAAGGGGCACAGTCTTCTGTGTGAAATGAAAGGAAGCCATAATTACGGTGTAATATCCATGTGACAGGATGTCGGTCACCGAGAGTTTGGTTAATATCTCGACATATATTTCATAGGCAGCTCTTCTAAGGAGCACAGTCTACTGTCTGAAATGAAAGGAAGCCATAATTACGGTGTAATATCCAGGTGACAGGATGTCGGTCACCGAGAGATTGGAGAATACCTCGACAAGAATTTCAGAGGCAGTTCTTCTAAGGAGCACAGTCTTTTGTCTGAAATGAAAGGAAGCCATATTTACGGTGTAATATCCAGGTAGCGGGATGACGGTCACCGAGATACTGGAGAATATCTCAACAGGGATCTCATAGGCAGCTCTTCTAAGGAGCACACTCTTCTGTCTGAATAGAAGGGAAGCAATAATTACGGTGTAATATCAAGGTGACAGGATGTCGGTCACCGAGAGATTGGAGAATATCACTACAAGTATTTCATAGGCAGTTCTTCTACGGAGCACTGTCTCCTGTCTGAAATGAAAGGAAGCCATAATTACGGTGTAATATCCAGGTGACAAGATGTCGTTCACCGAGAGATTGGAGAATATCTCGACAAGCATTTCATAGGCAGCTCAGCTAAGGAGCTCAGACTTCGTCCCGAAGTGAAAGGAAGCCATAATTACGGTGTAATATTCAGGGGACTGGATGTCGGTAACCGAGAGATTGGAGAATAACTCGACAAGTGTTTCAGAGGCAGTTCTTCTAAGGAGCACAGTCTTTTGCCTGAAATGAAAGGATGCCATAAATACGGTGTAATATCCAGTTGAAAGGATGTCGTTCACTGAGCGATTGCAGAATACCTCGACATGTATTTAATAGGCAGATTTTCTAAGGAGCACAGTCTTCTGTCTGAAATGAGAGGAAGCCATAATTACGGTGCAATATCCAGGTGACAGGATGTCGGTCACCGAGATATTGGAGAATATCATGACAAGTATCTCATAGGCAGCTCTTCTAAGGAGCACAGTCTTCTGTCTGAAATGAAAGGAGGCCATAATTACGGTATAATATCCAGGTGACAGTATATCGGTCACTGGGATATTGGAGAATATCACGACAAGTATCTCATAGGCAGCTCTTCTAAGGAGCACAGTCTACTGTCTGAAATGAAAGGAAGCCATAATTACGGTGTAATATCCAGGTGACAGGATGTCGGTCACCGAGAGATTGGAGAATACCTCGACAAGAATTTCAGATGCAGTTCTTCTAAGGAGCACAGTCTTTTGTCTGAAATGAAAGGAAGCCATATTTACGGTGTAATATCCAGGTAGCGGGATGACGGTCACCGAGATACTGGAGAATATCTCAACAGGTATCTCATAGGCAGCTCTTCTAAGGAGCACACTCTTCTGTCTGAATAGAAGGGAAGCAATAATTACGGTGTAATATCAAGGTGGCAGGATGTCGGTCACCGAGAGATTGGAGAATATCACTACAAGTATTTCATAGGCAGTTCTTCTACGGAGCACTGTCTCCTGTCTGAAATGAAAGGAAGCCATAATTACGGTGTAATATCCAGGTGACAAGATGTCGTTCACCGAGAGATTGGAGAATATCTCGACAAGCATTTCATAGGCAGCTCAGCTAAGGAGCACAGACTTCGTCCTGAAGTGAAAGGAAGCCATAATTACGGTGTAATATTCAGGGGACAGGATGTCGGTAACCGAGAGATTGGAGAATATCTCGACAAGTATTTCAGAGGCAGTTCTTCTAAGGAGCACAGTCTTTTGCCTGAAATGAAAGGATGCCATAAATACGGTGTAATATCCAGTTGAAAGGATGTCGTTCACTGAGCGATTGCAGAATACCTCGACATGTATTTAATAGGCAGATTTTCTAAGGAGCACAGTCTTCTGTCTGAAATGAGAGGAAGCCATTATTACGGTGCAATATACAGGTGACAGGATGTCGGTCACCGAGATATTGGAGAATATCATGACAAGGATCTCATAGGCAGCTCTTCTAAGGAGCACAGTCTTCTGTCTGAAATGAAGGAAGCCATAATTACGGTGTAATATCCATGTGACAGGATGTCGGTCACCGAGATATTGAGAATATCTCGACAAGTAGTTCATAGGCAGTTCTTCTAAGGAGCACCGTCTTCTCCCTGAAATGAAAGGAAGCCATAATTACGGTGTAATATCCAGGTGACAGGATGTCGGTCACCGAGAGATTGGTGAATATCTCGACAAGTATTTCAGAGGCAGTTCTTCTAAAGGGCACTGTCTTTTGCCAGAAATGAAAGGGAGCCATAATTACGGTGTTATATCCCGGTGATACGATGCCGGTCACTGAGAGATTCCAGAATATCTGGACAAGTATTTCATAGGCAGCTCTTCTAAAAGCACAGTCTTCTGTCTGAAATGAAAGGAACCCATAATTACGGTGTTATATCCAGGTGACAGGATGTCGGTCACCGAGAGATTGGTTAATATCTCGACAAGTATTTCACAGGCAGCTCTTCTAAGGAGCACACTCTTCTGTCAGAATAGAAGGGAAGCAATAATTAGGGTGTAATATCAAGGTGACAGGATGTCTGTCCCCGAGAGATTGGATAATATCTCGACAAGTATTCATAGGCAGCTTTTCTAAGGAGCACAGTCTTCTGTCTGAAATGAAAGGAAGCCATAATTACGGTATAATATCCAGGTGACAGTATATCGGTGACTGGGATATTGGAGAATATCTCGACAAGTATCTCATAGGCAGCTCTTCTATGGAGCACAGTCTTCTCTCTGAAATGAAAGGAAGCCATAATTACGGTGTAATATCCATTTGACAGGATGTCGGTCACCGAGATTTTGGTTAATATCTCGACATATATTTCATAGGCAGCTCGTCTAAGGAGCACAGTCTACTGTCTGAAATGAAAGGAAGCCATAATTACGGTGTAATATCCAGGTGACAGGATGGCGGTCACCGAGAGATTGGAGAATACCTCGACAGGAATTTCAGAGGCAGTTCTTCTAAGAAGCACAGTCTTTTGTCTGAAATGAAAGGAAGCCATAATTACGGTGTAATATCCAGGTAACGGGATGCCGGTCACCGAGATACTGGAGAATATCTCAACAAGTATCTCATAGGCAGCTCTTCTAAGGAGGACAGTCTTGTGTCTGAAATGAAAGGAGGCCATAATTACGGTGTAATATCCAGGAGACAGGATATCGGTCACTGGGATATTGGAGAATATCTCGACAAGTGTCTCATAGGCAGCTCTTCTATGGAGCACAGTCTTCTCTCTGAAATGAAAGGAAGCCATAATTACGGTGTAATATCCATGTGACAGGATGTCGGTCACCGAGAGATTGGGTTATATCTCGACATGTATTTCAAAGGCAGCTCTTCAAAGGCGCACAATTTTCTGTCTGAAATGAAAGGATGCCATAATTACGGTGTAATATCCATGTGACAGGATGTCGGTCACCGAGAGATTGGAGAATATCTCGGCAAGTATTTCATAGGTAGTTCATCTAAGGAGCACATTCTTCTGTCTGTAATGAAAGGAGGCCATAATTACGGTGTAATATCCAGGTGACAGAATGTCGGTCACCGAGAGATTGGAGAATATCTCGACAAGTATTTCATAGGCAGTTCTTCTAAGGAGCACCCACCGTCTTCTCTCTGAAATGAAAGAAGCCATAATTACGGTGTAATATCCAGGTGACAGGATGTCGGTCACCGAGAGATTGGTGAATATCTCGACAAGTATTTCAGAGGCAGTTCTTCTAAAGGGCACTGTCTTTTGCCTGAAATGAAAGGAAGCCATAATTACGGTGTAATATCCTTGTGACAGGATGTCGGTCACCGAGAGATTGGAGAATATCTTGACAAGTATTTCTTAGGCTGCTCTTCTAAGGACCACAGCCTTCTGTCTGAAATGAAAGGAGGCCATAATTACGGTGTAATATCCAGGTGACAGGATATCGGTCACTGGGATATTGGAGAATATCTCGACAAGTATGTCATAGGCAGCTCTTCTATGGAGCACAGTCTTCTCTCTGAAATGAAAGGAGGCCATAATTACGGTGTAATATCCAGGTGACAGGATATCGGTCACCGAGATTTTGGAGAATATCATGACAAGTATCTCATAAGCAGCTCTTCTAAGGAGCACAGTCTTCTGTCTGAAAGCAAGGAAGCCATAATTACGGTGTAATATCCATGTGACAGGATGTCGGTAACCGAGATATTGAGAATATCTCGACAAGTAGTTCATAGGCAGTTCTTCTAAGGAGCACCGTCTTCTCTCTGAAATGAAAGGAAGCCATAATTACGGTGTAATATCCAGGTGACAGGATGTCAGTCACCGAGAGATTGGTGAATATCTCGACAAGTATTTCAGAGGCAGTTCTTCTAAAGGGCACTGTCTTTTGCCAGAAATGAAAGGGAGCCATAATTACAGTGTTATATCCCGGTGATACGATGCCGGTCACTGAGAGATTCCAGAATATCTGGACAAGTATTTCATAGGCAGCTCTTCTAAAAGCACAGTCTTCTGTCTGAAATGAAAGGAACCCATAATTACGGTGTTATATCCAGGTGACAGGATGTCGGTCACCGAGAGATTGGTTAATATCTCGACAAGTATTTCACAGGCAGCTCTTCTAAGGAGCACACTCTTCTGTCAGAATAGAAGGGAAGCAATAATTACGGTGTAATATCAAGGTGACAGGATGTCTGTCCCCGAGAGATTGGTTAATATCCCGACAAGTATTCATAGGCAGCTTTTCTAAGGAGCAGAGTCTTCTGTCTGAAATGAATGGAAGCCATAATTACGGTGTAATATCCATGTGACAGGATGTCGTTCACCGAGAGATTGGAGAATATCTTGACAAGTATTTCATAGGCTGCTCTTCTAAGGGGCACAGCCTTCTGTCTGAAATGAAAGGAGGCCATAATTACGGTTTAATATCCAGGTGACAAGATGTCTGTCACCGAGTGAATGGATAATATCTCGACAAGTATTTCATAGGCAGTTCATCTAAGGAGCACAGTCTTCTGTCTGAAATGAAAGGAGGCCATAATTACGGTATAATATCCAGGTGACAGTATATCGGTCACTGGGATATTGGAGAATATCACGACAAGTATCTCATAGGCAGCTCTTCTATGGAGCACAGTCTTCTCTCTGAAATGAAAGGAAGCCATAATTACGGTGTAATATCCATTTGGCAGGATGTCGGTCACCGAGAGATTGGAGAATACGTCGACAAGCATTTCAAAGGCAGTTCTTCTAAGGAGCACATTCTTTTGTCTGAATTGAAAGAACGCCATAATTACGGTGTAATATCCAGGTGACGGGATGCCGGTCACCGAGATACTGGAGAATATCTCAACAGGTATCTCATAGGCAGCTCTTCTAAGGGGCACAGTCTTCTCTGTGAAATGAAAGGAAGCCATATTTACGGTGTAATATCCATGTGACAGGATGTCGGTCACCGAGAGATTGGAGAATATCTCGACAAGTATTTCAGAGGCAGTTCTTCTAAGAAACACAGTCATTTGATGAAATGAAAGGAACCCATATTTACGGTGTAATAACCAGGTGGTAGGATGTCGGTCACTGATAGATTAGAGATTATCTCGACAAGTATTTCATAGGCAGCTCTTCTAAAGTGCACAGTCTTCTGTCTGAAATGAAAGGAAGCCATAATTTCGGTGTAATATCCATTTGACAGGATGTCGGTCACCGAGAGATTGGAGAATACGTCGACAAGCATTTCAAAGGCAGTTCTTCAAAGGAGCACATTCTTTTGTCTGAAATGAAAGGAAGCCATAATTACGGTGTAATATCCAGGTGACGGGATGCCGGTCACCGAGATACTGGAGAATATCTCAACTGGTATCCCATAGGCAGCTCTTCTAAGGGGCACAGTCATCTGTGCGAAATGAAAGGAAGCCATAATTACGGTGTAATATCCATGTGACAGGATGTCGGTCACCGAGAGTTTGGTTAATATCTCGACATATATTTCATAGGCAGCTCTTCTAAGGAGCACAGTCTACTGTCTGAAATGGAAGGAAGCCATAATTACGGTGTAATATCCAGGTGACAGGATGTTGGTCACCGAGAGATTGGAGAATACCTCGACAAGAATTTCAGAGGCAGTTCTTCTAAGGAGCACAGTCTTTTGTCTGAAATGAAAGGAAGCCATATTTACGGTGTAATATCCAGGTAACGGGATGACGGTCACCGAGATACTGGAGAATATCTCAACAGGTATGTCATAGGCAGCTCTTCTAAGGAGCACACTCTTCTGTCTGAATAGAAGGGAAGCAATAATTACGGTGTAATATCAAGGTGACAGGATGTCGGTCACCGAGAGATTGGAGAATATCACTACAAGTATTTCATAGGCAGTTCTTCTACGGAGCACTGTCTCCTGTCTGAAATGAAAGGAAGCCATAATTACGGTGTAATATCCAGGTGACAAGATGTCGTTCACCGAGAGATTGGAGAATATCTCGACAAGCATTTCATAGGCAGCTCAGCTAAGGAGCACAGACTTCGGCCTGAAGTGAAAGGAAGCCATAATTACGGTGTAATATTCAGGGGACAGGATGTCGGTCACCGAGAGATTGGAGAATATCTCGACAAGTATTTCAGAGGCATTTCTTCTAAGGAGCACAGTCTTTTGCCTGAAATGAAAGAATGCCATAAATACGGTGTAATATCCAGTTGAAAGGATGTCGTTCACTGAGCGATTGCAGAATACCTCGACATGTAATTAATAGGCAGATTTTCTAAGGAGCACAGTCTTCTGTCTGAAATGAGAGGAAGCCACAATTACGGTGCAATATCCAGGTGACAGGATGTCGGTTACCGAGATATTGAGAATATCTCGACAAGTAGTTCATAGGCAGTTCTTCTAAGGAGCACCGTCTTCTCTCTGAAATGAAAGGAAGCCATAATTACTGTGTAATATCCAGGTGACAGGATGTCGGTCACCGAGAGATTGGTGAATATCTCGACAAGTATTTCAGAGGCAGTTCTTCTAAAGGGCACTGTCTTTTGCCAGAAATGAAAGGGAGCCATAATTACGGTGTTATATCCCGGTGATACGATGCCGGTCACTGAGAGATTCCAGAATATCTGGACAAGTATTTCATAGGCAGCTCTTCTAAAAGCACAGTCTTCTGTCTGAAATGAAAGGAACCCATAATTACGGTGTTATATCCAGGTGACAGGATGTCGGTCACCGAGAGATTGGTTAATATCTCGACAAGTATTTCACAGGCAGCTCTTCTAAGGAGCACACTCTTCTGTCAGAATAGAAGGGAAGCAATAATTACGGTGTAATATCAAGGTGACAGGATGTCTGTCCCCGAGAGATTGGATAATATCTCGACAAGTATTCATAGGCAGCTTTTCTAAGGAGCACAGTCTTCTGTCTGAAATGAAAGGAAGCCATAATTACGGTATAATATCCAGGTGACAGTATATCGGTCACTGGGATATTGGAGAATATCTCGACAAGTATCTCATAGGCAGCTCTTCTATGGAGCACAGTCTTCTGTCTGAAATGAAAGGAAGCCATAATTACAGTGTAATATCCATTTGACAGGATGTCGGTCACCGAGAGATTGGTTAATATCTCGACATATATTTCATAGGCAGCTCTTCTAAGGAGCACAGTCTACTGTCTGAAATGAAAGGAAGCCATAATTACGGTGTAATATCCAGGTGACAGGATGTCGGTCACCGAGAGATTGGAGAATACCTCGACAAGAATTTCAGAGGCAGTTCTTCTAAGGAGCACAGTCTTTTGTCTGATATGAAAGGAAGCCATAATTACGGTGTAATATCCAGGTAACGGGATACCGGTCACCGAGATACTGGAGAATATCTCAACAAGTATCTCATAGGCAGCTCTTCTAAGGGTCACAGTCTTGTGTATGAAATGAAAGGAGGCCATAATTACGGTGAATTATCCAGGTGAAATGATATCGGTCACTGGGATATTGGAGAATATCTCGACAAGTGTCTCATAGGCAGCTCTTCTATGGAGCACAGTCTTCTCTCTGAAATGAAAGGAAGCCATAATTACAGTGTAATATCCATGTGACAGGATGTCGGTCACCGAGAGATTGGGTTATATCTCGACATGTATTTCAAAGGCACCTCTTCTAGGGCGCACAATCTTCTGTCTGAAATGAAAGGAAAACATAATTACGGTGTAATATCCATGTGTCAGCATGTCGGTCACCGAGAGATTGGAGAATATCTCGGCAAGTATTTCATAGGTAGTTCATCTAAGGAGCACACTCATCTGTCTGTAATGAAAGGAGGCCATAATTACGGTGTAATATCCAGGTGAGAGAATGTCGGTCACCGAGAGATTGGAGAATATCTCGACAAGTATTTCATAGGCAGTTCTTCTAAGGAGCACCCACCGTCTTCTCTCTGAAATGAAAGAAGCCATAATTACGGTGTAATATCCAGGTGACAGGATGTCGGTCACCGAGAGATTGGTGAATATCTTGACAAGTATTTCATAGGCTGCTCTTCTAAGAGGCACAGCCTTCTGTCTGAAATGAAAGGAGGCCGTAATTACGGTGTAATATCCAGGTGACAAGATGTCTGTCACCGAGTGAATGGATAATATCTCGACAAGTATTTCATAGGCAGTTCATCTAAGGAGCACAGTCTTCTGTCTGAAATGAAAGGAGGCCATAATTACGGTATAATATCCAGGTGACAGTATATCGGTCACTGGGATATTGGAGAATATCACGACAAGTATCTCATAGGCAGCTCTTCTATGGAGCACAGTCTTCTCTCTGAAATGAAAGGAAGCCATAATTACGGTGTAATATCCATTTGGCATGATGTCGGTCACCGAGAGATTGGAGAATACGTCGACAAGCATTTCAAAGGCAGTTCTTCTAAGGAGCACATTCCTTTGTCTGAAATGAAAGGAAGCCATAATTACGGTGTAATATCCAGGTGACGGGATGCCGGTCACCGAGATACTGGAGAATATCTCAACAGGTATCTCATAGGCAGCTCTTCTAAGGGGCACAGTCTTCTCTGTGAAATGAAAGGAAGCCATACTTACGGTGTAATATCCATGTGACAGGATGTCGGTCACCGAGAGATTGGAGAATATCTCGACAAGTATTTCAGAGGCAGTTCTTCTAAGAAACACAGTCTTATGATGAAATGAAAGGAACCCATATTTACGGTGTAATAACCAGGTGGTAGGATATCGGTCACTGATAGATTAGAGAATATCTCGACAAGTATTTCATAGGCAGCTCTTCTAAAGTGCACAGTCTTCTGTCTGAAATGAAAGGAAGCCATAATTACGGTGTAATATCCATTTGACAGGATGTCGGTCACCGAGAGATTGGAGAATACGTCGACAAGCATTTCAAAGGCAGTTCTTCAAAGGAGCACATTCTTTTGTCTGAAATGAAAGGAAGCCATAATTACGGTGTAATATCCAGGTGACGGGATGCCGGTCACCGAGATACTGGAGAATATCTCAACTGGTATCCCATAGGCAGCTCTTCTAAGGGGCACAGTCATCTGTGTGAAATGAAAGGAAGCCATAATTACGGTGTAATATCCATGTGACAGGATGTCGGTCACCGAGAGTTTGGTTAATATCTCGACATATATTTCATAGGCAGCTCTTCTAAGGAGCACAGTCTACTGTCTGAAATGGAAGGAAGCCATAATTACGGTGTAATATCCAGGTGACAGGATGTCGGTCACCGAGAGATTGGAGAATACCTCGACAAGAATTTCAGAGGCAGTTCTTCTAAGGAGCACAGTCTTTTGTCTGAAATGAAAGGAAGCCATATTTACGGTGTAATATCCAGGTAACGGGATGACGGTCACCGAGATACTGGAGAATATCTCAACAGGTATGTCATAGGCAGCTCTTCTAAGGAGCACCCTCTTCTGTCTGAATAGAAGGGAAGCAATAATTACGGTGTAATATCAAGGTGACAGGATGTCGGTCACCGAGAGATTGGAGAATATCACTACAAGTATTTCATAGGCAGTTCTTCTACGGAGCACTGTCTCCTGTCTGAAATGAAAGGAAGCCATAATTACGGTGTAATATCCAGGTGACAAGATGTCGTTCACCGAGAGATTGGTGAATATCTCGGCAAGTATTTCAGAGGCAGTTCTTCTAAAGGGCACTGTCTTTTGCCAGAAATAAAAGGGAGCCATAATTACGGTGTTATATCCCGGTGATACGATGCCGGTCACTGAGAGATTCCAGAATATCTCGACAAGTATTTCATAGGCAGCTCTTCTAAAGTGCACAGTCTTCTGTCTGAAATGAAAGGAAGCCATAATTACGGTGTAATATCCATTTGACAGGATGTCGGTCACCGAGAGATTGGAGAATACGTCGACAAGCATTTCAAAGGCAGTTCTTCAAAGGAGCACATTCTTTTGTCTGAAATGAAAGGAAGCCATAATTACGGTGTAATATCCAGGTGACGGGATGCCGGTCACCGAGATACTGGAGAATATCTCAACTGGTATCCCATAGGCAGCTCTTCTAAGGGGCACAGTCATCTGTGTGAAATGAAAGGAAGCCTTAATTACGGTGTAATATCCATGTGACAGGATGTCGGTCACCGAGAGTTTGGTTAATATCTCGACATATATTTCATAGGCAGCTCTTCTAAGGAGCACAGTCTACTGTCTGAAATGGAAGGAAGCCATAATTACGGTGTAATATCCAGGTGACAGGATGTCGGTCACCGAGAGATTGGAGAATACCTCGACAAGAATTTCAGAGGCAGTTCTTCTAAGGAGCACAGTCTTTTGTCTGAAATGAAAGGAAGCCATATTTACGGTGTAATATCCAGGTAACGGGATGACGGTCACCGAGATACTGGAGAATATCTCAACAGGTATGTCAAAGGCAGCTCTTCTAAGGAGCACCCTCTTCTGTCTGAATAGAAGGGAAGCAATAATTACGGTGTAATATCAAGGTGACAGGATGTCGGTCACCGAGAGATTGGAGAATATCACTACAAGTATTTCATAGGCAGTTCTTCTACGGAGCACTGTCTCCTGTCTGAAATGAAAGGAAGCCATAATTACGGTGTAATATCCAGGTGACAAGATGTCGTTCACCGAGAGATTGGAGAATATCTCGACAAGCATTTCATAGGCAGCTCAGCTAAGGAGCACAGACTTCGGCCTGAAGTGAAAGGAAGCCATAATTACGGTGTAATATTCAGGGGACAGGATGTCGGTCACCGAGAGATTGGAGAATATCTCGACAAGTATTTCAGAGGCAGTTCTTCTAAGGAGCACAGTCTTTTGCCTGAAATGAAAGGATGCCATAAATACGGTGTAATATCCAGTTGAAAGGATGTCGTTCACTGAGCGAATGCAGAATACCTCGACATGTATTTAATAGGCAGATTTTCTAAGGAGCACAATCTTCTGTCTGAAATGAGAGGAAGCCACAATTACGGTGCAATATCCAGGTGACAGGATGTCGGTTACCGAGATATTGAGAATATCTCGACAAGTAGTTCATAGGCAGTTCTTCTAAGGAGCACCGTCTTCTCTCTGAAATGAAAGGAAGCCATAATTACGGTGTAATATCCAGGTGACAGGATGTCGGTCACCGAGAGATTGGTGAATATCTCGACAAGTATTTCAGAGGCAGTTCTTCTAAAGGGCACTGTCTTTTGCCAGAAATGAAAGGGAGCCATAATTACGGTGTTATATCCCGGTGATACGATGCCGGTCACTGAGAGATTCCAGAATATCTGGACAAGTATTTCATAGGCAGCTCTTCTAAAAGCACAGTCTTCTGTCTGAAATGAAAGGAACCCATAATTACGGTGTTATATCCAGGTGACAGGATGTCGGTCACCGAGAGATTGGTTAATATCTCGACAAGTACTTCACAGGCAGCTCTTCTAAGGAGCACACTCTTCTGTCAGAATAGAAGGGAAGCAATAATTACGGTGTAATATCAAGGTGACAGGATGTCTGTCCCCGAGAGATTGGATAATATCTCGACAAGTATTCATAGGCAGCTTTTCTAAGGAGCACAGTCTTCTGTCTGAAATGAAAGGAAGCCATAATTACGGTATAATATCCAGGTGACAGTATATCGGTCACTGGGATATTGGAGGATATCTCGACAAGTATCTCATAGGCAGCTCTTCTATGGAGCACAGTCTTCTCTCTGAAATGAAAGGAAGCCATAATTACGGTGTAATATCCATTTGACAGGATGTCGGTCACCGAGAGATTGGCTAATATCTCGACATATATTTCATAGGCAGCTCTTCTAAGGAGCACAGTCTACTGTCTGAAATGAAAGGAAGCCATAATTACGGTGTAATATCCAGGTGACAGGATGTCGGTCACCGAGAGATTGGAGAATACCTCGACAAGAATTTCAGAGGCAGTTCTTCTAAGGAGCACAGTCTTTTGTCTGAAATGAAAGGAAGCCATAATTACGGTGTAATATCCAGGTAACGGGATGCCGGTCACCGAGATACTGGAGAATATCTCAACAAGAATCTCATAGGCAGCTCTTCTAAGGGTCTCAGTCTTGTGTATGAAATGAAAGGAGGCCATAATTACGGTGAATTATCCAGGTGAAAGGATATCGTTCACTGGGATATTAAAGAATATCTCGACAAGTGTCTCATAGGCAGCTCTTCTATGGAGCACAGTCTTCTCTCTGAAATGAAAGGAAGCCATAATTACAGTGTATTATCCATGTGACAGGATGTCGGTCACCGAGAGATTGGGTTATATCTCGACATGTATTTCAAAGGCACCTCTTCTAGGGCGCACAATTTTCTGTCTGAAATAAAAGGAAGCCATAATTACGGTGTAATATCCATGTGTCAGGATGTCGGTCACCGAGAGATTGGAGATTATCTCGGCAAGTATTTCATAGGTAGTTCATCTAAGGAGCACATTCTTCTGTCTGTAATGAAAGGAGGCCATAATTACGGTGTAATATCCAGGTGACAGAATGTCGGTCACCGAGAGATTGGAGAATATCTCGACAAGTATTTCATAGGCAGTTCTTCTAAGGAGCACGCACCGTCTTCTCTCTGAAATGAAAGGATGCCATAATTACGGTGTAATATCCAGGTGACAGGATGTCGGTCACCGAGAGATTGGTGAATATCTCGACAAGTATTTCAGAGGCAGTTCTTCCAAAGGGCACTGTCTTTTGCCTGAAATGAAAGGAAGCCATAATTACGGTGTAATATCCTTGTGACAGGATGTCTGACCCCGAGAGATTGGTTAATATCTCGACAAGTATTCATAGGCAGCTTTTCTAAGGAGCACAGTCTTCTGTCTGAAATGAAAGGAAGCCATAATTACGGTTTAATATCCATGTGACAGGATGTCGGTCACCGAGAGATTGGAGAATATCTTGACAAGTATTTCTTAGGCTGCTCTTCTAAGGAGCACAGCCTTCTGTCTGAAATGAAAGGAGGCCATAATTACGGTGTAATATCCAGGTGACAGGATATCGGTCACTGGGATATTGGAGAATATCTCGACAAGTATGTCATAGGCAGCTCTTCTATGGAGCACAGTCTTCTCTCTGAAATGAAAGAAGGTCATAATAATCCTGTAATATCCAGGTGATAGGATGTCGGTCACCGAGAGATCGGAGAATATCTCGACAAGTATTTCACAGGCAGTTCTTCTAAGGAGCACCGTCTTCCCTCTGATATGAAAGGAAGCCATAATTACGGTGTAATATCCAGGTGACAGGATGTCGGTCACCGAGAGATTGGTGAATATCTCGACAAGTATTTCAGAGGCAGTTCTTGTAAAGGGCACTCTCTTTTGCCTGAAATGAAAGGGAGCCATAATTTCGGTGTAATATCCAGGTGATACGATGCCAATCATTGAGAGATTCGAGAATATCTGGACAAGTATTTCATAGGCAGCACTTCTAAAAGCACAGTCTTCTGTCTGAAATGAAAGGAACCCATAATGACGGTGTTATATCCAGGTGACAGGATGTCGGTCACCGAGAGATTGGTTTATATCTCGACAAATATTTCACAGGCAGCTCTTCTAAGGAGCACACTCTTCTGTCTGAATAGAAGGGAAGCAATAATTACAGTTTAATATCAAGGAGACAAGATTTCGGTCACCGAGAGATTGGAGAATATCACTACAAGTATTTCATAGGCAGTTCTTCTACGGACCACTGTCTCCTGTCTGAAATGAAAGGAAGCCATAACTACGGTGTAATATCCAGGTGACAAGATGTCGTTCACCGAGAGATTGGAGATTATCTCGACAAGCATTTCATAGGCAGCTCTTCTAAGGAGCACAGTCTTCGGCCTGAAGTGAAAGGAAGCCATAATTACGGTGTAATATTCAGGGGACAGGATGTCGGTCACCGAGAGATTGGAGAATATCTCGACAAGTTTTTCAGAGGCAGTTCTTCTAAGGAGCACAGTCTTTTGCCTGAAATGAAAGGATGTCATAAATACGGTGTAATATCCAGTTGAAAGGATGTCGTTCACTGAGCGATTGCTGAATACCTCGACATGTATTTAATAGGCAGCTTTTCTAAGGAGCACAGTCTTCTGTCGGAAATGAAAGGAAGCCATAATTACGGTGCAATATCCAGGTGACAGGATTTCGTTCACCGAGATATTGGAGAATATCTCGACAAGTATCTCGTAGGCAACTCTTCTAAGTAGCACAATCTTCTGTCTGAAATGAAGGAAGCCATAATTACGGTGTAATATCCATGTGACAGGATGTCGGTCACCGAGATATTGAGAATATCTCGACAAGTATTTCATAGGCAGCTCTTCTAAAAGCACAGTCTTCTGTCTGAAATGAAAGGAACCCATAATTACGGTGTTATATCCAGGTGACAGGATGTCGGTCACCGAGAGATTGGTTAATATCTCGACAAGTATTTCACATGCAGCTCTTCTAAGGAGCACACTCTTCTGTCAGAATAGAAGGGAAGCAATAATTACGGTGTAATATCAAGGTGACAGGATGTCTGTCCCCGAGAGATTGGTTAATATCTCGACAAGTATTCATAGACAGCTTTTCTAAAAGCACAGTCTTCTGTCAGAAATGAAAGGAAGCCATAATTACGGTGTAATATCCATGTGACAGGATGTCGTTCACCGAGAGATTGGAGAATACCTTGACAAGTATTTCATAGGCTGCTCTTCTAAGGAGCACAGCCTTCTGTCTGAAATGAAAGGAGGCCATAATTACGGTGTAATATCCAGGTGACAAGATGTCTGTCACCGAGTGATTGGAGAATATCTCGACAAGTATTTCAGAGGCAGTTCTTCTAAGGAGCACAGTCTTTTGCCTGAAATGAAAGGATGCCATAAATACGGTGTAATATCCAGTTGACAGGATGTCGTTCACTGAGCGATTGCAGAATTCCTCGACATGTATTTAATAGGCAGCTTTTCTAAGGAGCACAGTCTTCTGTCTGAAATGAAAGGAAGCCATAATTACGGTGCAATATCCAGGTGACAGGATGTCGGTCACCGAGATATTGGAGAATATCTCGACAAGTATCTCATAGGCAGCTCTTCTAAGGAGCACAGTCTTCTGTCTGAAATGAAGGAAGCCATAATTTCGGTGTAATATCCATGTGACAGGATGTCGGTCACCGAGAGATTGGTGAATATCTCGACTGTTATTTCAGAGGCAGTTCTTCTAAGGAGCACAATCTTTTGCCTGAAATGAAAGGATGCCATAAATAGGGTGTAATATCCAGTTGACAGGATGTCGTTCACTGAGCGATTGCAGAATACCTCGACATGTATTTAATAGGCAGCTTTTCTAAGGAGCAGAGTCTCCTGTCTGAAATAAAAGGAAGCCATAATTACGGTGTAATATCCAGGTGACAGGATGTCGGTCACCGAGAGATTGGAGAATATCTCGACAAGTATTTCATAGGCAGCTCTTCTAAGGAGCACAGTCTTTTGCCTGAAATGAAAGGATGCCATAATTACGGTGTGATATCCAGTTGACAGGATGTCGTTCACTGAGCGATTCCAGAATACCTCGACATTTTTTAATAGGCAGCTTTTCTAAGGAGCACAGTCTTTTGCCTGAAATGAAAGGATGCCATAATTACGGTGTAATATCCAGTTGACAGGATGTCGTTCACTGAGCGATTGCAGAATACCTCGACATGTATTCCATAGGCAGCTTTTCTAAGGATCACAGTCTTCTCTCTGAAATGAAAGGAAGCCATAATTACGGTGCAATATCCAGGTGACAGGATGTCGGTCACCGAGAGATTGGAGAATACCTCGACAAGCATTTCAGAGGCAGTTATTCTAAGGACACAGTCTCCTGTCTGAAATGAAAGGTGGCCATAATTGCGGTGTAATATCCAGGTGACGGGATGCCGGTCACCGAGATACTGGAGAATATCTCAACAAGTATCCCATAGGCAGCTCTCCTAAGGAGCACAGTCTTCTGTGTGAAATGAAAGGAAGTCATAATTACGGTGTAATATTCTTGTGACAGGATGTCGGTCCCCGAGAGATTGGTTAAATCTCGACAAGTATTCATAGGCAGCTTTTCTAAGGAGCATAGTCTTCTGTCTGAAATGAAAGGAAGCCATAATTACGGTGTAATATCCACGTGACAGGATGTCGGTCACCGAGAGATTGGAGAATATATCGACAAGTATTTTATAGGCAGCTCTTCTAAGGAGCACAATCTTCTGTCTGAAATGAAAGTAAGCCATAATTACGGTGTAATATCCAGGTGACAGGATGTCGGTTACCGAGAGATTGGAGAATATCTCGACAAGTATTTCAGAGGCAGTTCTTCTAAGGAGCACAGTGTTTTGCCTGAAATGATAGGATGCCATAATTACGGTGTAATATCCAGTTGACAGGATGTCGTTCACTGAGCGATTGCTGAATACCTCGACATGTATTTAATAGGCAGCTTTTCTAAGGAGCACAGTCTTCTGTCTGAAATGAAAGGAAGCCATAATTACGGTGTAATATCCAGGTGACAGGATGTCGGTCACCGAGAGATTGGAGAATATCTCGACAAGTATTTCATAGGCTGCTCTTCTAAGGAGCACAACCTTCTGTCTGAAATTAAAGGAGGCCATAATTTCGGTGTAATATCCAGGTGACATGATGTCTGTCACCGAGTGATTGGAGAATATCTCGACAAGTATTTCATAGGCAGTTCATCTAAGGAGCACAGTCTTCTGTCTGAAATGAAAGGGAGCCATAATTACGGTGTAATATCCAGGTGATACGATGCCGGTCACTGAGAGATTCCGGAATATCTCGACAAGTATTTCATAGGCAGCTCTTCTAAAAGCACAGTCTTCTGTCTGAAATGAAAAGAACCCATAATTTCGGTGTTATATCCAGGTGACAGGATGTCGGTCACCGAGAGATTGGTTAATATCTCGACAAGTATTTCACAGGCAGCTCTTCTAAGGAGCACACTCTTCTGTCTGAATAGAAGGGAAGCCATAATTACGGTGTAATATCTAGGTGACAGGATGTCGGTCATTGAGAGATTGGAAAATATCTCGACAAGTATTTCATAGGCAGCTTTTCTAAGGAGCACAATCTTCTGTCTGAAATGAAAGTAAGCCATAATTACGGTGTAATATCCAGGTGACAGGATGTCGGTCACCGGAGATTGGAGAATATCCCTACTAGTATTTCATAGGCAGTTCTTCTAAGGAGCACAGTCATTTTCCTGAAATGAAAGGATGCCATAAATACGGTGTAATATCCAGTTGAAAGGATGTCGTTCACTGAGCGATTGCAGAATACCTCGACATGTATTTAACAGGCAGCTTTTCTAAGGAGCACAGTCTTCTGTCTGAAATGAAAGGAAGCCATAATTACGGTGCAATATCCAGGTGACAGGATGTCGTTCACCGAGATATTGGAGAATATCTCGACAAGTATCTCGTAGGCAACTCTTCTAAGTAGCACAGTCTTCTGTCTGAAATGAAGGAAGCCATAATTACGGTGTAATATCCATGTGACAGGATGTCGGTCACCGAGATATTGAGAATATCTCGACAAGTATTTCATAGGCAGCTCTTCTAAAAGCACAGTCTTCTGTCTGAAATGAAAGGAACCCATAATTACGGTGTTATATCCAGGTGACAGGATGTCGGTCACCGAGAGATTGGTTAATATCTAGACAAGTATTTCACATACAACTCTTCTAAGGAGCACACTCTTCTGTCAGAATAGAAGGGAAGCAATAATTACGGTGTAATATCAAGGTGACATGAAGTCTGTCCCCGAGAGAATGGTTAATAACTCGACAAGTATTCATAGGCAGCTTTTCTAAGGAGCACAGTCTTCTGTCAGAAATGAAAGGAAGCCATAATTACGGTGTAATATCCATGTGACATGATGTCGTTCACCGAGAGATTGGAGAATACCTTGACAGGTATTTCAGAGGCTGCTCTTCTAAGGAGCACAGCCTTCTGTCTGAAATGAAAGAGGCCATAATTACGGTGTAATATCCAGTTGACACGATGTCTGTCACCGAGTGATTGGAGAATATCTCTACAAGTATTTCATAGGCAGTTCATCTAAGGAGCACAGTCTTCTGTCTGAAATGAAAGGAGGCCATAATTACGGTGTTATATCCAGGTGACAGGATGTCGGTCACCGAGAGATTGGTTAATATCTCGACAAGTATTTCACAGGCAGCTCTTCTAAGGAGCACAGTCTTCGGCCTGAAGCGAAAGGAAGCCATAATTACGGTGTAATATTCAGGGGACAGGATGTCGGTCACCGAGAGATTGGAGAATATCTCGACAAGTATTTCAGAGGCAGATCTTCTAAGGAGCACAGTCTTCTGCCTGAAATGAAGGAAGCCATAATTACGGTGTAATATCCATGTGACAGGATGTCGGTCACCGAGATATTAGGAATATCTCGACAAGTAGTTCATAGGCAGTTCTTCTAAGGAGCACCGTCTTCTCTCTGAAATGAAAGGAAGCCATAATTACGGTGTAATATCCAGGTGACAGGATGTCGGTCACCGAGAGATTGGTGAATATCTCGACAAGTATCTCAGAGGCAGTTCTTCTAAAGGGCACTGTCTTTTGCCAGAAATGAAAGGGAGCCATAATTACGGTGTTATATCCCGGTGATACGATGCCGGTCACTGAGAGATTCGAGAATATCTGGACAAGTATTTCATAGGCAGCTTTTCTAAAAGCACAGTCTTCTGTCTGAAATGACAGGAACCCATCATTACGGTGTTATATCCAGGTGACAGGATGTCGGTCACCGAGAGATTGGTTAATATCTCGACAAGTATTTCAGAGGCAGTTCTTCTAAATTGCACACTCTTTTGCCTGAACTGAAAGGAAGCCATATTTACGGTGTAATATCCAGGTGATACGATGTCGGTCACTGAGAGATGGGAGAATATCTCGACAAGTATTTCATAGGTATCTCTTCTAAAGATCACAATCTTCTGTCTGAATTGAAAGGAACCCATAATTACGGTGTTATATTCAGGTGACAGGATGTCGGTCACCGAGAGATTGGATAATATCTCGACAAGAATTTCATAGGCAGCTCTTCGAAGGAGCACACTCTTCTGTCTGAAGTGGAAGGAAGCCATAATTACGGTGTAATATCCAGGTGACAGGATGCCGGTCACCAAGAGATAGGAGAATATCTCGACAAGTATTTCATAGGCAGCTCTTCTAAGGAGCACAGTCTTCTGTCTGAAATGAAAGTAGGCCATAATTACGGTGTAATATCCAGGTGACAGTATGTCGGTCACCGAGAGATGAGAGAATATCTCGACAAGTATTTCATAGGCAGTTCTTCTAAGGAGCACCGTCTTCTGTGTGAAATGAAAGGAAGCCATAATTACGGTGTAATATCCAGGTGACAAGATGTCAGTCACCGAGGGATTGGAGAATATCTCGACAAGTATTTCATAGGCAGCTCTTCTAAGGAACACAAGTTTCTCTCTGAAATGAAAGGAAGCCATAATTACGGTGTAATATCCAGGTGACAGGATGTCGGTCACCGAGAGATTGGAAAATACCTCGACAAGTATTTCATAGGCAGCTCTTCTAGGGAGCACAGTCTTCTGTCTGAAATTAAAAGGAAGCCATATTTACGGTGTAATATCCAGGTGACAGCATGTCGTTCACCGAGAGATTGGAGAATATCTCGAAACGTATTTCGTAGGCACGTCTTCTAAGGAGCACAGTCTTCTGTCTGAAATGAAAGGAGGCCATAATTACGGTGTAATATCCAGGTGACAGTATGTCGGTCACCGAGAGATGGGAGAATATCTCGACAAGTATTTCATAGGCAGTTCTTATAAGGAGCACCGTCTTCTGTGTGAAATGAAAGGAGGCCATAATTATGGTGTAATATCCAGGTGACAGGATGTTGTTCACCGAGAGATTGGAGAATATCTCGACAAGAATTTCATAGGTAGTTCTTCTAAGGAGCACAGTCCTCTTTCTAAAATGAAAGGAACCATAATTACGGTGTAGGATGTCGGTCACCAAGAGATTGGAGAATATCTCGTCAAGTATTTCAGAGGCAGTTCTTCTAAGAAGCACAGACTTTTGCTTGAAATGAAAGGAAGCCATAATTACGGTGTAATATCCAGGTGAAAATATGTTGGTCACCGAGAGATTGGAGGATATCTGTACAAGTATTTCATAGGCAGTTCTTCTAATGAGCACAGTCTTCTGTCTGAAATAAAAGGAGTCCATAATTACGGTGTAATATCCAGGTGTCAGGATGTCGGTCACCAAGAGATTGAAGAATATCTCGACAAGCATTTCATAGGCAGTTCTTCAAAGGAATACAGTCTTCTGTCTGAAATGAAAGGAGGCCATAATTACGGTGTGATATCCAGGTGACAGGTTGTTGGTCACCGGGAGATTGGAGAATATCTCGACAAGTATTTCATAGGCAGTTCTTCTAAGGAGCACCGTCTTCTCTCTGAATTGAAAGGAAGCCATAATTACGGTGTAGTATCCAGGTGACAGGATGTCGGTCACCGAGAGATTGTAGAATATCTCGACAAGTATTTCATAGGCAGGTGTTCTAGTGAGCACAGTCTTCTGTATGAAATCAAAGGAATCCTTAATTACGGTGTAATAAGCTGGTGACAGGATGTCGGTCACCGAGAGATTGGACAATATCTCTACAAGTATTTCATAGGCTGTTCTTCTAAGGAGCACAGTCTTCTGTCTGAAATGACAGGAAATTATAATTTCGGTGTAATATCCAGGTGACACGATGTCGGTCTAAAAGAGATTGGAGAATATCTCGAAAAGTATTTCATAGGCAGCTCTTCTAATGAGCACAGTCTTCTGTCTGAAATGAAAGGAAGCCATATTTACGGTGTAATATCCAGGTGACAGGTTATCGGTCACCGAGAGATTGGAGAATATCTCGACAAGTATTTCATATGCAGTTCTTCTAATGAGCACAATCTTCTGTCTGAAATGAAAGGAAGCCATATTTACGGTGTAGTATCCAGGTGACAGGATGTCGGTCACTGAGAGATTAGAGAATATCTCGACAAGTATTTAATAGGCAGCTCTTCTAAGGAGCACAGTCTTCTCTCTGAAATGAAAGCAAGCCATAATTACAGTGTAATATACAGGTGACAGGATGTCGGTCACCGAGAGATTGGAAAATACCTCTACAAGTATTTCATAGGCAGCTCTTCTAAGGAGCACAGTCTTCTCTCTGAAATTAAAAGGAAGCCATAATTACGGTGTAATATCCAGGTGACAGGAGGTCGTTCACCGAGAGATTGGAGAATATCTCGACAAGTATTTCATAGGCAGCTCTTCTAAGGAGCACAGTCATCTGTCTGAAATGAAAGGAAGCCATAATTATTGTGTAATAAGCAGGTGACAGTATGTCGGTCACCGAGAGAATGGAGAATATCTCGACAAGTATTTCATAGGCAGTTCTTCTAAGGAGCACAGTCTTCTGTCTGAAATGAAAGGAAGCCATAATTACGGTGTAATATCCAGGTGACAGGATGTCGGTCACCGAGAGATTGGAGAATATCTCGTCAAGTATTTCCGAGGCAGTTCTTCTAAGAAGCACAGTCTTTTGCCTGAAATGAAAGGAAGCCATAATTACGGTTTAATATCCATGTGACAGAATCTCGGTCACCGAGAGATTGGAGAATATCTCGACAAATATTTCAGTGGCAGTTCTTCTAAAGTGCACAATCTTCTGTCTGAAATGAAAGGAAGCCATAATTACGGTGTAATATCTATGTGACAGGATGTCGGTCACCTAGAGATTGGTTAATATCTCGACAAGTATTTCATAGGCAGCTCTTCAAAAGCGCACAGGCTTCTGCCTGAAATGAAAGGAAGCCATAATTATTGTGTTATAAGCAGGTGACAGTATGTCGGTCACCGAGAGAATGGAGATTATCTCGACAAGTATATCATAGGCAGTTTTTCTAAGGAGCACAGTCTTCTTTCTAAAATGATGATGGTGAGGATGATAATTGTTGTTTTAAGGGGCCTAACATCGAGGTTATCGGCCCCATTTTAAATGAAAGGGAGCCATAATTACGGTGTAATATCCAGGTGAGAGGATGTCGGTATACTGAGAGATTAGAGAATATCTCGACAAGTATTTCATAGGCAGCTCTTCTAAGGAGCACAGTCTTCTGTCTGAAATGAAAGGAAGCCATAATGACGGTGTAATATCCAGGTGACAGGATGTCAGTCAACGAGAGATTGGGTAATACCTCGACAAGAATTTCATAGGCAGCTCTTCTAACGAGCACGGTCTTCTGTCTGAAATGAAAGGAAACCATAATTACGGCATAATATCCAGGTGACAGATTATCGGTCACCGAGAGATTGGAGAATATCTCGACAAGTATTTCATATGCAGTTCTTCTAAGGAGCCCCGTTTTCTCTCTGAAATGAAAGCAAGCCGTAATTACAGTGTAATATACAGGTGACATGATGTCGGTCACCGAGAGATTGGAAAATATCTCTACAAGTATTTCATAGGTAGTTCTTCTAAGGAGCACAGCCTTCTGTCTGATATGAAAGGAAGGCATAATTACGGTGTAATATCCAGATGACAGGATGTCGGTCACCGAGAGATTTGTTAATATCTCGACAAGTATTTCATAGGCAGCTCTTCTAAGCAGCACAGCCTTCTGTCTGAAATGAAAGGAAGCCATAATTACGGTGTAATATCCACGTGACAGCATGTTGGTCACCGAGGGATCGTAGAATATCTCGACAAGTATTTCATAGGCAGTTCTTCTAAGGAGCACAGTCTTCTGTCTGCAATGAAAGGAAGCCATAATTACGGTGTAATATCCACGTGACTGGATGTTGGTCACCGAGGGATTGGGGAATATCTTGACAAGTATTTCATAGGCAGTTCTTCTAAGGAGCACAGTCTTCTGTCTGAAACGAAAGGAAGCCATAATTACGGTGTAATATCCACGTGACAGGATGTTGGTCACCGAGGGATTGGAGAATATCTCGACAAGTATTTCATAGGCAGTTCTTCTAAGGAGCACAGTAGTAGTGGGAGAAGGTGGATCCGAACACAGTCCTTATATGGTCATGTCAAGGTCATCCACTTTTTGCACCTGTGGCGATAGGTGTGTGGGCGGGGGAGTGGGGAGGGGGCGGGGGAGGGGGCGGGGGAGTGGGGAGTGGGGAGTGGGGAGGGGGAGCGGGGATGGGCATGGCGGAGAGCTCCGCACAGGCTGACGACTGTCAGCCAACTATGCTCTTGATGGGAGCAGTCTCTGTGTATATGCAAGAGGCTGGTAGCCTGCGGGCTTGAGCCGAGCATTAGCGAGACCAGTCGAGGTCAGCCGAAGCTGGTATAGCTCGAGGCAGTATGACGTAGTGAGTGGTGGGAAACTGGCTGGACTGGCGCGCTCAACTTTCCCGGTGAGAGGAAGGGGAACCTTGTTTTTGTGTTTTGAGCCGAGCAGTAGTGAAGAGAGCCGAGTGAAGCCGAGTGGGTGTTTGTTTCATTATTCCCTCGAGCCAAGTCGAGCTTACTTGAAGAGAAACAAATTGATGTCAAAAAGGTATTGATTTGTTTAGTGTTTTACAAGGCAGTGTTGCCAACCAATGTTGAGATAAAAAGTTGTGTCGGGTGAGGGATTTGAACCCTCGTTTTCTATGTAGAAAATTCGAACTTAAGTCGAACGTCTTAGACCACTCGCCCAACCCGACAAGGAGAGGATTAGAGAGGTTAAAATAAAATAAACAAGAATAATTATACAAGATCGGATTTATTAATCCAAGAATTAAAAGAGGAATTAAAACCTAACCATTTGACATAAAGTTTATTGCCATTTCTTTTAATCACTTTTTCAACAAGATAATGCTTAGGATATAGTGTCTTTTGAAGTTCCTGTACGTAGAATCCTCCTTTGATGGGCTGATTGTTACTGTCCTGAAGTAGATAAGTGACTGGATGGGTACGTTTCACTTGGCGAATGGTGAATATTTCTGTGCTCCAGTTTGGTGTGTACCCTTTTGAGAAGAGTGATTTATGTTTACTGACGCGTACATAGTCACCTACGTGAAAACGATGACGTTGTGGGTCAGCTGTTTTGATGCTATGATGAATGCGATTCAGCCGTGGAGTGTTTTTTATTACCAAACACGGCTTTACTCCAATAGTTCTATGTTTGGTATTGTTGTAACGTGATACTAGATTCTGCACTAGGTTTACCCAGCGGTAAGATCCTCTTGCTGTAAATTCCCGCCACATGTATGTTTTGAACGTTCGGTTGAAACGTTCAACAACACTTGCCTTTAAATTACTATAGGTGGAATAATGATGAACGCCAAGTTCTTGCATATACGTAGAAAACTCCTTGTTGAAAAACTCCTTTCCTTGATCGGTCTGGAGGAGGCGAGGTTGTCGTTTAGCTCTTTGAATAATCTGTTTAAAGGCTGCAGTAACTAGGTTACCTGTTTTATTTTGCACAGGTTCAACAAACGCCATTTTGGAATAGACGTCAATGACTGTGAGCAGATATTTGATACCATTGTTAGTATTGGCATAGGGAATCATTTCAACGAGATCGGCTTGCCAAAGCTCATCAATTCCTTTTGAAACAACATGACGCCGTGGATAGATACGGCGAGCTGGTTTATGCAACTCGCGAGCAATTGCTGTTTTTATAGGTGAAGGGGTGTTGCCACGTGGATCCATCACACAATAATGCCAGCATGACGAAGCTCCTCTTCTATTTCTACAATTTCACCTTCATGACCGGTATGTCCAGCCTGTTGGGAGGCGTGCAGGAGGTGTAGTCGTTTGACCAACTTATTAGGATCGTTCCAATAGGCGAAATCGACAAAAGGTTTCAAAGTTTTAAACGTGACGCCGGACGCTGAGCTTGTATGACGGACACTTGCATAGGTGGGAAACAATTTGGATATGATGGTCTTATATTTGAAACTCTTATTTGCATTGATTGGTTCAGAACGTTTATAATTACGTCTAAAACCATTTGTAGCCATCAATATATCCTTATACTTTTGAAGATCGTCTTCGTCATACCCATCCTTAGGAGGAACACGTGCAAATAAAAGTTCTAAAAGACCTGACGTCAGTTGATATCGAACCGTTTTAACAATCATAACATTATCCTTTATTTTGATCTCCGAGTCACCAATTCGAAAACGTTTATTTTCATAGCGAACGCCGTAGGTCGTATCAGTTTTTCTAGTAAAAAGGTCTTCTAGGTAGGGTGTTACCAATGGGCCAAAATGCTCTACCAGAATACTTTTCAGCTGCACATACTTTTCAGGTGTAGTCAAGATTTCTGACAGTGTAGGTTTTTTTTCTCTAGAGCTAGACGGCGTTTGAGCAATGACTGTAGTTTTTAGAAACTCTGGAAGCGGTGATTCTGTTTCAGAAGTAAAAACATCTTCAGCTTCTTCATTGTCTTCTTCTTGTTCTTCCTCCACAATGGTTTGCGTTCCTTTTGATAGTGTATTTGGCTTATTGGACTTTGATGTTCCTTTTAACACAGCTTCCAGAGGTGATTTCAAATGTTTTGCGATCAACAGCTCACTATCGGCATGTGTGCGTTTCAGTTCGCGGAACTTGCGTCGAATATTATTTCGTGCACGGATAATGTGTTTCTTTAATTGACTTCCTGCTGTTGCCATGATAGCTAAAGAAATGACGAATGAAAAAGCCACGCAGCACCTTAAATACGTATGAAATGATCAAATCCCTTACGGTAGCGGCCGTTGGTAATGTCACTCTGCTTATCGATAACAAGACAGCCGTGGTGATGAGCGTTCCAGCATGTGGCGCACAACTGTGTAAAGGTTTGAAAGGTCATGTCTGGGTTCACGTGATCATCATAGACGTGACGCATGTTACGTTCATCCTGCCGGAAGAGAACAATCACGTTTGCATTGTCACGAATTAATTGTTTCGGTATTCGTGAATAGGTTTGACACAGATAGAAGCAGTCAATATGTTTGTGTCGTCCCATGCTGAAATAGGCTTGAATAATAGCCTGCCGTTCTGTGGACACATCATCAAAAATCATAAGTGAATTGGGGCGAACATGATCTGGAGAGATGACATCTTCGTGTGCAGGGAATGTAAAGTACCTCATGTTATTGTTGCGAAGACCTGACATGACCTGTTCCAAGAACACATAAAGAGGTTGATAGAGTGACTTGGCAAAAATGTAAATATTTTGAAAGCGCACCCCGTTTAACGACGTGATTAGGGTAAGCAGAAGATTTGTTTTTCCACATCCTGATGGTCCGGTGATGAGACAGCGAATGGATGACGGGAAGAGCGAGCCGTGACGTTGTTCAGACGTTGTCGAGAAGAGGTTAGAAACCAAATCTCCCACCGGAAGTGAATGTTGCTGCTTAATAATCTGCATATTAACTAAACGTGAAAAGGATAGAGGTGGTCTCTATATACATGAAGCAAGTGTCTGTTTCAGATCTAGTGTAACCATGGATGCCTATGGAAGAACACATAAGACAAAGAAAACAAATGCATCATCTGTCTCAATAAACGATCCAAAACATGATACAGATCCGGCTAATAAACGATATGTTGATGCCAATGCACTGCCACGCACAACGGATGGTCATTACAACTTTAATGGAAAGCGATTAACCAATATAACAGAACCTCTATTACCTTCAGACGCATGTTCGAAAAATGTAGATTACTATCGCTTACGCCGTATCAAGGGAGATTATGACGCACAGAATAAACGTATCATGAGTGTTGCAGACCCTGTGAACAATCAAGATGTGTGCACCAAAATCTACATGTTAACCAATGCTGTGGTGTTAACAGAAGCAAAGGACTATGATGTACACCATCGTCGAATCACTCAGCTGGCTCTTCCAACAAATAACACGGACGCTGCTAGAAAGGACTATGTGGATAACAAGGTGAAACAACTTCTCAGCATTGTGCCTTCCCTAACTGAAAAAGGTTATACAGCGAATAATGCACGTCTTGTGCATGTGGCCGATCCTGAGGATGATCAAGATGTTTGTACAAAACGGTTTTTGACCTCTGAAATGAGAAAGGTGTGGGAAATTAAGGAGAATGCACTACAGATGAAACGAAGACGAATAGCTGAAGTTGCTGATCCTGTACAACCTCACGATGTAGCGACCAAACGTTTTTTGGAACAACGGTTATCGCTTTTCATTAAATCAATACCCTCCATAATTTTGCTGCACATTGTAAACCAACTACCGGTAAAAGACCCCAATGAACTCACCTATATACTACGTTCGGGTTATAGCAATTACCGTTTACTGTATGATGGTGCCATTCGTGTTATCGAGTATACACCAGATTTTAAACATTTAGACTTACTATTAAACGGTAGTGTTATATCATCATCACTCATCGATCTGGCGGTGAAAGCCGAGGACAAATTATCCTTTCAACTGAAATTGTCGTCTGAAGAAAAAGAGGCGGGGAAAACAATGAACGATTTTCCGCTGTATGTAGAACTTGAATATACCGCCACCATTAATTAAATAATTGCTCGTTCTCCTCCCAAGAAGCGTTAGTTGTGTTCCATACTTTACAGCGTCAGGTTGTCTCGTTTCTCGCTCGCGATGGTGAATCGAAGATATGTGGGGAAGAAGATGAAGAAGACGTCATCGAGAAAGGGAGGCTTTAAAGCAATTCTTCATGCGGCACGTCAAGCTTCACGTGGAGAAAAAAATAGCGATTTGGCCATTAAAAAAGCCCTCCGAGCAGCACGATTGCATGCAAATCCCAAAAGTAAACTACGTTTTAGAAAACGAGCGCGTGTTATTCCTGTACCGAAACGTGGCGGATTTTTACCCGCACTATTTGCTGGACTAGCACCTCTGGGTTCACTTCTTGGTGGAGCAAGTGCAGTAGCACGAACAGTGAAAGCTGTTGAGGAGGCGAAGCAACAGTTGAAGGAAAGTGAAAGACATAATAAAACAATGGAAGCCATTGCACTGCGTGGTAAAGGTGTGAACATGAAGCTGGCACCTTACAGGAAAGGACTTGGCATTTACATGTCGCCAAAAAACATTTAATAGACGCACTGCCGCGGCGAGCTATGACGCATGAGGAAGTTATGAGATATGCAAAACGGTTGAAGATATCACGCTTTCGAGGTGTGTTTATGCGTAATCAATTACCACCTCGACCTTGGATGCGTGAAAGTGCTGTTGTTAATTTGGATGAGAGTCATGGACCAGGAACACATTACGTGGCCTACATAAAAAAAGGATCTACTGTGTGGTACTTTGACAGTTTTGGAAACCTTCCTCCTCCGACAGAGCTTATTCGCTATTTCGGAAGCAGTGCAATAATAAACTATAATGTGAAACGAGTACAAAATTTTAACACTCAACACTGTGGTCGCCTCTGTCTGACCTTTCTATATAAGACTCAGCACATGAGGTAACGTGAGCAGTATAATGGCAGAAAGTAGAACGTTTACAGTGCACGGACAAGGAGCTGAAGTAACTGTTGACTTTTATCCTCCTATTGAATTGGGACAACGACCCTACGTGCTGGGACTTATTTCGTTCGAAGGTTATAATAGAATCTACAACGTACATGAAGACATCAACGATAAGTTCTACTACGATGACTATGAGTTAACTCTACCACCTGGCAGCTACACGGTAGATGATATTTACGATCACATCTACACAACTCTCATCAGAGAATTTACTCTAAAAGCATTTCTTGACGGGACATACAAGTTTGAACTCATAGCCAACAACGTAACACATCGTTGCAGTATTCTTTCTTCCTTTAGGATTGATTTTAAATCACAACCAGACTCAATTGGTCCATTGCTTGGTTTTTCAGCACGAGTTTTAGAACCAAATGTGTTGCACAAGTCTGACCAACCTGAAAAAATTATCGAAGACCATCACATATCTGTCACGTGTAACATAATCACCGACGTTTACACCAATCAGGAACCATCGCATTCACTCTACGATTTTATTGTCACTTCACCCAGTGGCTATATCATCCGTGAAAACCCATCAGTAGTGCTCTATCATCCTGTGAGTGTAACCAATATTAGGAATATTACCTTAAGACTGGTGAATAGAAACCAACGTCTCATCCAGTTAGACCGTCATACACCTGTAACCTACAAATTGTATCTGAAGTCAGCATGAAACAAGTGTATAAAGCACCAACACCATCCAGGCTGGGTGTTAGTTGTTTGCAACGCGTGTACAGGTTAACACGTGTCAACAAGCAGATCTTACAACAACTGGGTTACACCTTACATCATGAATTCAATCCTCGACGTGACAAACCCAGTTGAAGTGCAGGAGGGTATTGTAAAAATTGAACAGCATTCCTACCAACCGTATACTCAAGGATTAAATAATAATGATGAGATCCGCATTACCATTAATCAACAAGATATCTACACCCTACCACATGAAAGTTACATCCTGATTGAAGGTCAACTCATCAAATCAGATGGTACCATCCCGACAACGTCAAAGTTGGCCAACAATGCTCTTGCCTTTCTGTTTTCTGAAGTTCGCTATGTCATCAACGGAATCGAAGTGGATACAACTCGAAATGTTGGCATAACAAGCGCTATGAAACTTTATCCTGCGTATGGAACTGAAGAAAGTAAAGCTTTTCGTATGGCTGGCTGGTGTCCCGACACAAGCAATGACTGGATGATTAACACTGATGGTTCATTTACCGGTCATTTACCTTTAAAATTAATACTAGGCTTTGCAGAGGATCATAAGCGCATCGTTGTGAACGTAAAACAGGATCTGATTCTTGTGCGAGACAGGAGTGATTATAATGCACTGAAGGATGTTGATGGTGGCGCAATAGATTCAAAAATTTTATTGCAACGAATTCTATGGAAAGTACCGCACGTTACTCTGTCCGATCAGAAAAAATTGAGTCTACTCAAGATTGTGGAGAAGGATACACCTTTACCCATACAATTTAGAATAAAGATGCATCACAATTTGATCACATCCAATTGCGAAATATGCGACTCTTCCTGAACGGTGTTACTTTCCCCTATGAGGGAATGGACTTAAACTTTACCAAGAACAAATATGGAAAGCTCTATGACATGTTTACAAATTTTCAGTCATCCTATTATCAGAAAGAACCATGTCCGCTATTATCACCACAAGACTTTAAGACCAAAGCACCTCTGATTGTGATGGACTGTTCGTATTAGGAGGAGTCGATGAAGGAAACAACTATTGATATCAGACTAGAATTTGAAACATCTGCCGTTATTCCAGAAAAACAACAGCCTATTGCCTTATTGTTCACGAGGCACAGGTGTATTATCAGCCGCTGTCCAACATCGTGACCAGAGTATAAATAGCATGTCTGCCTGCATTCCCCTGCTCAGTCATGGAAAGCTACGATGAAGTCAACACCCCTCCTCCAAGGGGAGCAACAGACTGTAAATGTGAAAGTGACTCACATAGTGAAGATGAGGATACGAGGTTTATCATCTATCGTTCTCTAGTGAGTGAAGCTATTACTGCCTATCACAAGACTCATACTGTGCATAGAATTCCACCGCATCTGGTTTCCTATTTACCAGATGGATTTATGTCAACGTTCGGCATTCACGATAGGGGGTACAAAAAGCATTGCTCAAAAAAGAAGAAATATGATGTCGCCAAAGCATCATGTCATGATGGAGAGCGGGCGGATGGGTTAAACTGTAAATGTGATCGTTGCTCAACAAGTCGAGACGCCGATGCGGTATTTAAAATTTTTCGTAGCCTGATAAGTTCAGCCATCACCGCCTACCATAAAGCAGAATTGCTTCATAAAATGCCGCAGCATCTGATCCCCTATTTACCAGCTGGATTTCTGTCCACGTATGCTGCACACGATATTGATTTCAACTGGGATAAACTACCATCACACCTCCGTATGTCAGCGGATGTTGCAGCCTGCCGCAGCTGCCGTAGACATTTCATGCATCGAGGGGATTCCCACACTGATTGGGATGGCCCTAATCCTATGATAAAAAATTGTAAACAATGTTCAGATCTCTTTACAAATAAAGTAGTGTAATTTATCTCATTATTTTAATTTTTATTTAAACCACTCCCTTTTTGTTTCATCTTTTTACCCCTTTAACTAGCAGGACTATAGGTAGAACTTGGTTAGTTGACAGAAGTCGGCGGCGAAGAAAGGTGTGTCATTAAGCAGTAATCATGTCTAGAACACTGATTGTTGATATTCAGGGCTTCAAAGTCAATGGAAACAAGTTTGTCTTCAAAGAGGTTGCCATTATAGACTGTACAAACATGTTGGCGCCTAGAGTAAGTGCTTTCACTTTTGAACCACCATTTCCATTGCACATGCAGTCGGACGAAGATAGAAAACAAACCGAGTGGCTACGACATAATTTAGGATTAAACTGGAATCAAGGAGACATTCCTTATCATTATCTATCGTTTGTTTTAAAACCCTATTTTTTCGCTGCCAACCATGTTTTTGTAAAGGGAGGTGAAAAAAGGGAATGGTTACGTCACCATGTTCCACCATCTTGCCAACTCATCGATCTTCACGAGATGGGATGTCCTGCACTACATACCTTGTGCGAGCCTGCTGAACGTGTACAAAAGAAGACACTTCTACATGTAATGAAGCTCTTTGATTGGATAAGTCGCAATGCATGTCGGTACGTGGAAGACAATTGTAAAAATATGATGCATGAATGTTGACCACCACAGTGAGTTAGAGACTTTTGTGTTGTGCAGACGTGTAGAATGGCTACCATTGAAAGTTTAAATTCTAACCCTATTGAACGAGCAATTGTTAAGTTTTTCGCTTGTAAGAAGAAACTGCATGCTTTTACAGAAGAAGAATTAAATGCTCTACCCAAAGCGTTTTTGTTTTATGTTGCGTCAAATGCTGTGAAGGAGATTTGGGATAGCGTACCTAGTCATTGGACTCAAGATCCTGTGCTGTGTGAACTTCAACCATGCACTGATTATGATCATCATCAACAAGTGGCCGTTTCCAAAATGCCATCGGTTCACACATGTAGAACATGTCAGTTAATTAAACTGTATAATGGACATAAAACCTCATGTAAAGACTATGTTTCCTCATTCCACGGATGTGATGGTAAGAAAGAAGCATCATCCACAGCAGCAGCAGAAAAGGAAGAAAAGTGTACGTCATCGACTGAAAAAGATATGCCAGACCTGTACTGGTCATGGTCTCGTTGACAAAGTCATAGATCTTCTACCCTTCGAGCTGCATCTACCTGGTTATCAATATTGTGGACCTGGCACTAATTTGGACGTACGACTTGCACGTGGTGATTCTGGAATTAACATTCTGGACGCTGCGTGTAAGCAGCATGATCTGGCATACAGAGCTTCTAAACATGAAAAGAACATTTCTGAACTAAGACGTGTTGCCGATCAGATTCTTTTGAGAAAAGCCATGGAACGTGTGTCATCACCTTCAGCATCTGTCGCAGAAAAAATGGCAGCTCTTATTGTTGCAGGTGCTATGAAGGGAAAGCTCACAATCAGTGGTGGACGATTACAAAAACTAAAAAGATAAACAGGATGTATTATGTTTTATAATTAAAATAAATAAATAAATACACAATTTTTACAGCACTTCATTCCTCTGTCTTCAACTCACTTGTCTCTCATATTAAGTACAAAGAATGAACATTTTGGCTCAATTTGATTCCTGAGTAATATGATCTATGCTACATACCTCCATATCCAAACCTTTCCCAATAGGATATAGGGTAATAGAACAGCATACAAAATAAAAAATATAACATCAAATATATACATTTATTCAATAAGGTATTATACATACAATGTAAAATAAACTTCAATTATCTTTTACCAATCCTATTGCAAACAGCGATACAAAGATTTAGACATACAAATCCATATTTACAGTGTTGAATGTCCCCAAGGTAAACTTGAAATGCCATCACTTAGCCATGAGCGTTTATTGTCGAACGAAAATAAAGTTCGTTTCATTTGTTCGACAAGAAACACACGATGACTTTGGGAGTGTAGTCGCAATTGTTTTTGTAACAGAGATGTACCATTAAACAATTCATCTCGGTAGCGTTCGATACTTAATGAACGGACAACATTGGAACGTACCCCTTTTGCCTTACAAACCTGACGGGACGTTTCTGTATTGTAACAATACATTTTTGGAGCTAAACCTATAAATTCCGTCATAAGATTAATACCACATTCATCCTTTAAAAGTCCTAACACTTTTGAATTTCTAGGTAATATTCCAAACACGTTTTCGCTAGGAAACGAAGATGTGTCAAACTGCATAAAATGCTTACTCATTACAAGATAGGGATCTTCATTTTTGATATGATAGACAAAACTATCAGTGTCACTGTAAATTAGTGAGACATTACCAAAATGATTTCGAGCAAATCCATAGTGAAATGCATACATGTGTAATTTTGAATACTCCAAAATACACATGCCCAAGAATATAGGTTTATTATAAAATATTTCCACTTTGTTTAATTCAATGGTAGCCAAATCATTTTCAATAATCTTGATAGACCTAAAATTGGGTTTTGCAATTAACTTACGTGCACCCCATCCACCCTCCCAAGAATTTACTAAATGAATTACTCGATGATTGCGAATATCCTCCATACTTTTTCCATAACATGCGTTATTCATCAGCTTAAAAAAGTTCATCTCAAATGGTTGTGTTGCACGTTGCCGATGCTGTGTGTTCAAGTCCATATATGACTTCAGCCATGCACTTTGTGCAAATGAAATAATACGATGAACGTTTACAAGTCTCATACCATAAACTATGCATTGTAAGAGCATCTGAATGTGTATGACATATTTCTTTTTAGAATACAAGGCTCCCATCAATTTTGTTTGTTTAGATTTTGAACCAGGAGGGATCATGCGCTCAAGACAAAATGGAAAATCAGAATGGTCATTGTGTAGATGTGCAGGGTAATCTATGTCGATTTCGAGAACGTACCCACGGTTTGGATCACGTCCAGCCATTTCAATGTCAAATTGCTCAATTTCCTGATTTGTCAACCATACAAAATCTCCGTATGGAAGTGGTTGAGACATTGCATAACCATAAAGGTTATTGACGTCGAAATGCATGAGGTAGGAGGTAGGCTGTTCAGGTTTATACAAAGACATGTATAGATTATTTGCCTGAACATGCTTCATGTTGAGAGAAACAAATCCACCTCTTATCCCCTTTTCAAAAAACAAAAGCATATCAACATCAGTGAGCAGATCCAATTCAATATTTGTATACCGGAGCATTGCATCCCAGGAATAACCCGGACCTGTATAATAGTGACAGGGATCAAGTCCATATATTTTGAGACACATGTGACGAAATTTTTCAAACACATCAGTGAGTAAAAGTGTGTCTACAGTAAGGTATAGATCTGCATATTGACCTAACGTTGTAATACCAAATGTGGACCAAACATTACAGGCGTGACGATAATCTTCATCTGAAATTGGTTCATTGTTTAACGTGTTGAAAAAGGCAGATTCATCAGGTAAACGTGATTCGCTTAACGATGCCCAGCTATTAACATAATTATAGGGAAAAATACCTTTTTGAATGCATAACTGAAAATGATCAGAATTTGGAAAGTGTTTTTGTGTATAGTGCATGTCTTTGTGAGAAATTCCTTTTACTAATGCATCAAGAGATGAGGACATAAACCGAAAAGAATCAAGGAAACGAATTGAAATATCTCCGTGTCGTATGGAAAAAGATATAAATCTTTCATGATTTTGAGGAATAATGGAAAATTTAGCTTTATCAACATTTGCAAATTCTCGAATAATAAAATGAGAATCAAAGCCACTCAAGTTATGAAACAGACATGGAATAAACTTAGCTGCACGGTAATTGATGTTGCAGTCGTTATGTGCTGGTCCTCTGTACCTACCTGTAAAGTGACAGTGATCGCGAACTTTGATTTCATCAGGTAAAATGATTTTTTCACAAATATGACATACATTTGTATTATCATGTCGTGTTATATCATCCATAGTTAATTGAATGGTTACAGCGTTATGTAAAAGGTGATGCAAACGATCAGCAAGCTGATACAACATAGTTAATAACCACTGAATGCAGTTTGGTCCACGATACAAGTCAAAATATGATAAATTTGAATTGTAAGAGCAAACGACTTGAAAAGCGACAGAGAACGGTTCATGTCTTTGAATATCATCTGTGTATGATTGAAGTGGATTTGGTTGACATCGCTGCACTGGGACAGAGAGAGTTTCTATATCTGCGTACACAACATATGCAACTGTATCTCTACAATGATAATTGACAAATTTCATTTTTGCTTTTGCTTTTTCAGGAAAAGTTAATTTTACAGCACTGTGAGTGGTACAATCGATCATATGATTATTCAATATGTCCTGCGTGGTAAAATATTGTAAGCATCGTTCACAAATGAATCTCCTTGAATGTTTGGTAGAGAATTGCCCACCCACAAGTTTACCAAGATTAGTGATGAGACAATAATGACTTGTGTCTGAGTTGGAAATGTATAAAAGATTAATATGGTACTTTCTGTTTTTATATGATGAAAAATAAAGAGGACCAATAACAGTACTCCTGTTAAGACCATACACGTTAAATGAATAATCAGGATTAAGTCTTTCAAATTTAGAAATAGATGTTAACTCAAGAGGAAAAACAATACTGGTCAAGTTGAGTGATTCTAAAAGCTTGTTAAACATTTTCTTATATTTTGTTGGTCTGTTTCTATTATGTTTAACAGGTGCTAATGTGGCCGCTATACACCACACAAAACAGTAAACGTCTTCATTACATATATTTACAACTCCATTTTTCTTTTTAATTGATGTAGGTAAATTAATATACATTGCACCAGAGTTTAAAGGATCAAAGTTACATATATTTATTTGTAAAAATAGAATGGTTTCAAGAGCTTTTCCACTTTCACCTTCCTGAAATTTATCCAATTTACCTAAGAGATTATCTACAATATTGATTTTAAACCAATCTTCAATAGTGTCAGATGGATACAATGGTCGCATGTTTGTTATAAAATAAAAATTTTCGCGAACTTCGTCACCATTCCTTTTTACAAAAACAAAGGTACATGCCAATTCTGAATTTACTTTTAGCGCTGTAAAATGTGATAAATATTCAGTAATTTTAATTACGAATAATTCAAGACATGCGAGCAGAAATACTTTCAGATTGATGATGTTGTTAACATTGTGTATGCGACCGCTACATACTCGTCGCTGAAAACAGTTGCGTGTATCCTCCCAAACAAGTGTCTCCATAACAAAATTTAAAAATTACACAATTCTAATTTACCATTTCAACTCTTCAAAATTTAGAATGATCACACTGCTGTTTAGCACATCTAAATACAATAGGATACGATTTCGCTAAGTTAACGCTCCTCCTCTTCAAAATTCACAATGCAAGCATTGTTTCGCACACCTAAATACTTTAGGACGAGGTTGCGTGCATTCAATGCTGCCAATGCTTCCTCCGTTAAAGAACCAAATCTGGTTGGCAAGAATACAACAAAGTCATGACACTGGCAAAGTATTCTTGCTCCAAATGTAGTATCTATTTTTTTTAGATTTTCCACTGGAAACGGCTGATTAATGGGAAGATCCTTAAGTCTCCGCGTTTCCAGTCCAGCCTGAGCTCCAATTTTATTTATCTGTTGAAGAGCGTCCATAGTTAGTCTATAATGAAAAAGAATATATTTGTAAGCATTGTTCTTTCCTTTAAGCTGAACTGATGAATTTACAAAATAAGGTATCTTACCTTAGGTAGTGAAGATGTGTTCACTTCAGACAGATGATGATGACAATATGACAGTGTTTGCTGCATGCGGCTGTATATATATCAATTTACAAGAAGTGTATGAAAAAATTAAAAAAAATCTCTTTGCACACGAAACAAATATCGTTGTGGAAGGAGATGGGTAGGGATGGTGGTAGGGAACCAATGACATTAAATCATACAAATTGAGCATGCGCTGTTCTATGAATCAAGGGAGAGATGGTAATACAAACTGGTTTGCTTAGTCTAGGAACATGTTTTGGGTGGAGTTTAAATGTTGCAGTAGTGGTAGGGGTCCAATCACGTTAGAAGAGCTAACTGAGTGTGGCATGGTTGCTATACTCTCAAATAGGTGGAGTTTAAACATGGTTGTAGTGGTAGGGGTCCAATCACATTAGAGAAAGAAAGTGGATGTAGCAAGGTCACTATTGTCTCAAGTGCGCAATTACTTCAGACGGATATGACCATCCTCGAACTTGTGTTGTCTAGACGAGTAACCTTCACACATGTAACCACGAGTTTCAAGAAAAAGTAAGACAAGGGAAGGACACTCTACCCTAGAGAGCAAAAACAAGGTTACTCCATTTTATACTGATATAACCAACCTTGATCTTGGCTTGTCTAGACATGGAAATTTTATGCATGTAACCTCATGTTTCAAAAAAACTAGTCAAGGTAAGAACACACTACTCTTGAGAGTAAAAAAAAGAAGCAAGGTTACTTCACCCAGATGAGTGTACAATTATCCTATACATATAACACCGACCTCGAAATTACCTTGTCTAGACAAGTGATTTTCACACATGTAACCTCAAGGTAACAACACACTACCCTTGAGAGTAAAGAAAAGGTTACGCCATCCAGATGTATTTACAATCATCATAGATGGATATAACCGTCCTCGAACTTGTATTGTCTAGACAGATGATAATAACTGTTTTAGGGGTGAAATGATCCACTAAGGTAAAATAGCATTTGATTACCTATTTTTAGAGCTATAACACATAATTTTAGACTTCTTACTTCCCAAGGTATCAATTTTTTCAATTTTGGGGTAGTTTTTCACCCCCTACTATTTTTCATCAAAAACAAAAGATCTTAGGTTAATTTATCATTTTTAGATGTTTTACACCTTTTTCCCTGTAAAATCTATAATAACTGTTTTAGGGGTGAAATGATCCACTAAGGTAAAAGAGTATTTGATTACCTATTTTTAGAGCTATAACACATAATTGTAGGGTTCTTAGTTTCCAAGATATCAATTTTTGAATTTTGGGGTAGGTTTTCACCCCCTACTATTTTTCATCAAAAACAAAAGATCTTAGGTTAATTTATCATTTTTAGATGTTTAACACCTTTTTTCCTGTAAAATCTATAATAACTGTTTTAGGGGTGAAATGATCCACTTAGGTAAAATAGAATTTGATTAACATTTTTTTTGAGCTATAACACATAATTTTAGGGTTCTTAGTTTTTAAGATATAATTTTTCCAATTTTGGGGTAGTTTTTCACCCCCTACTATTTTTCAACAAAAACAAAAAAATCTTAGGTTAATTTATCATTTTTAGGTGTTTTGGTTAGCAAAATATTTAAATATTATTATTATTATTATTATTATTAACAACTGAGCCAAGGGCAAGATGGCCGCCACACCCTGAGACCCTGAATAACGTCAGAGGGATATCGGCCGTGTAGTTGTTCAATGGCATATTTATTATTATGATCATTATTATTATTATTATTAACTACTGAGCCAAGGGCAAGATGGCCGCCACACCCTGAGACCGTGAATGACATTACAGAGGGAAATCAGCCGTGTAGTTGCTCAATAGCATATTTATTATTTTTATTATTATTATTATTTATTTATTATTATTATTATTATTATTATTATTATTATTATTATTATTATTATTATTAACTACTGAGCCAAGGGCAAGATGACCACCACAACCTGAGACCGTGAATGACGTCACAGAGGGAGATCAGCCGTGTAGTTGCTCAATGGAATATTTATTATTATTATTATTAACTACTGAGCCAAGGACAAGATGGCCGCCACACCCTGGAACCGTGAATGACATCACAGAGGGAGATCGGCCGTGTAGTTGCTCAATAGCATATTTATTATTATTATTATTATTATTATTATTATATTATTATTATTAGTATTATTATTATTATTATTATTATTATTATTATTAACTACTGAGCAAAGGGCAAGCTGGCCGCCACACCCTGGGACCGTGAATGACATCACAAAGGGAGATCGGCCGTGTAGTTTTTCAATGGCATATTTATTATTATTATCATTATTATTATTATTATTAACTACTGAGCCAAGGGCAAGATGGCCGCCACACCCTGAGACCGTGAATGACATTACAGAGGGAAATCAGCCGTGTAGTTGCTCAATAGCATATTTATTATTTTTATTATTATTATTATTATTAGTAGTAGTAGTAGTGTTATTATTAACTACTGAGCCAAGGGCAAGATGACCGCCACAACCTGGGACCGTGAATGACGTCACAGAGGGAGATCGGCCGTGTAGTTGCTCAATGGCATATTTATTATTATTATTATTATTATTATTATTATTATTATTATTATTATTATTATTATTATTATTAACTACTGAGCCAAGGGCAAGATGACCGCCACAACCTGAGACCGTGAATGACGTCACAGAGGGAGATCGGCCGTGTAGTTGCTCAATGGTATATTTATTATTATTATTATTAACTACTGAGCCAAGGACAAGATGGCCGCCACACCCTGGAACCGTGAATGACATCACAGAGGGAGATCGGCCGTGTAGTTGCTCAATAGCATATTTATTATTATTATTATATTATTATTATTAGTATTATTATTATTATTATTATTATTAACTACTGAGCAAAGGGCAAGCTGGCCGCCACACCCTGGGACCGTGAATGACATCACAAAGGGAGATCGGCCGTGTAGTTTTTCAATGACATATTTATTATTATTATTATTATTATTATTATATTATTATTAATATTATTATTATTATTATTATTATTATTATTATTATTATTAACTACTGAGCAAAGGGCAAGCTGGCCGCCACACCCTGGGACCGTGAATGACATCACAAAGGGAGATCGGCCGTGTAGTTTTTCAATGGCATATTTATTATTATTATCATTATTATTATTATTATTAACTACTGAGCCAAGGGCAAGATGGCCGCCACACCCTGAGACCGTGAATGACATTACAGAGGGAAATCAGCCGTGTAGTTGCTCAATAGCATATTTATTATTTTTATTATTATTATTAGTAGTAGTAGTAGTAGTAGTAGTAGTAGTAGTAGTAGTAGTAGTAGTGTTATTATTAACTACTGAGCCAAGGGCAAGATGACCGCCACAACCTGGGACCGTGAATGACGTCACAGAGGGAGATCGGCCGTGTAGTTGCTCAATGGCATATTTATTATTATTATTATTATTATTATTATTATTATTATTATTATTAATATTATTATTATTATTAACTACTGAGCCAAGGGCAAGATGACCGCCACAACCTGAGACCGTGAATGACGTCACAGAGGGAGATCGGCCGTGTAGTTGCTCAATGGTATATTTATTATTATTATTATTAACTACTGAGCCAAGGACAAGATGGCCGCCACACCCTGGAACCGTGAATGACATCACAGAGGGAGATCGGCCGTGTAGTTGCTCAATAGCATATTTATTATTATTATTATTATTATTATTATATTATTATTATTAGTATTATTATTATTATTATTATTATTATTATTATTAACTACTGAGCAAAGGGCAAGCTGGCCGCCACACCCTGGGACCGTGAATGACATCACAAAGGGAGATCGGCCGTGTAGTTGCTCAATAGCATATTTATTATTATTATTATTATTATTATTATTATTATTATTATTATTATTATTATTATTACTATTATCATAGCAAGAGAGAAAACACATCCCACCTTCCCACCACTCAGTACGTCATACTGCCTCGAGCTATACCAGCTTCGGCTGACCTCGACTGGTCTCGCTAATGCTCGGCTCAAGCCCGCAGGCTACCAGCCTCTTGCATATACACAGAGACTGCTCCCATCAAGAGCATAGTTGGCTGACAGTCGTCAGCCTGTGCGGAGCTCTCCGCCATGCCCATCCCCGCTCCCCCTCCCCAATCCCCACTCCCCCTCCCCCGCCCCCTCCCCACTCCCCACTCCCCCGCCCACACACCTGTCGCCACAGGTGCAAAAAGTGGATGACCTTGACATGACCATATAAGGACTGTGTTCGGATCCACCTTCTCCCACTACTCACAGTCGTCTGTCTGAAATTATAGGAGGCCATAATTACGGTGTAATATCCGGGTCACAGTATGTCGGTCACCGAGAGATTGGAGAATATCTCGACAAGTATTTTATAGGGAGTTCTTCTAAGGAGTACAGTCTTCTGTCTGAAATGAAAGTAGGCCATAATTACGGTGTGTTATCCAGGTGACAGGATGTTGGTCACCGAGAGGTTTGAGAATATCTCGACTTGTATTTCATAGGTAGTTTTTCTAAGGTGCACAGTCTTCTGCCTGAAATGAAACGAAGCCATATTTACGGTGTAATATCCGGGTGACAGGATGCCGGTCACCGAGAGATTGGAGAATATCTCGACAAGTATTTCAGAGGCAATTCTTCTAAGGCGCACTGTCTTTTGTCCGAAATGAAAGTAAGCCATAATTACGGTGTAATATCCAGGTGAAAGGATGCCGGTCACCGAGAGATTGGAGAATAACTCGACAAGTATTTCAGAGGCAGTTCTTCTAAGGGGCAGAGTCTTTTGTTTGAAATGAAAGGAAGCCATAATTACGGTGTAATATCCACGTGACAGGATGTTGGTCACCGAGGGATTGGGGAATATCTCGACAAGTATTTCATAGGCAGTTCTTCTAAGGAGCACAGTCTTCTGTCTGAAATGAAAGGAAGCCATAATTACGATGTAATATCCACGTGACAGGATGTTGGTCACCGAGGGATTGGGGAATGTCTTGACAAGTATTTCATAGGCAGTTTTTCTAAGGAGCACAGTCTTCTGTCTGAAATGAAAGGAGGTCATAATTACGGTGTAAAAACCAGGTGACAGGATGTCGGTAACCGAGAGATTGGAGAATATCTCGACATGTATCTCATAGGCAGCTCTCTTAAGGAGCACAGTCTTCTGTCTGAAATGAAAGGAAGCCATAATTACGGTGTAATATCCATGTGACAGGATGTCGGTCACCGAGAAATTGGTTAATATCTCGACAAGTATTTCATAGGCAGCCCTTCAAAAGCACACAGTCTTCTGCCTGAAATGAAAGGAAGCCATAATTATTGTGTTATAAGCAGGTGACAGTATGTCGGTCACCGAGAGAATGGAGATTATCTCGACAAGTGTATCATAGGCAGTTCTTCTAAGGAGCACAGTCTTCTTTCTAAAATGATGATGATGAGGATGATATTTGTTGTTTTAAGGGGCCTAACATCGAGGTTATCGGCCCCATTTTTAAATGAATGGGAGCCATAATTACGGTGTAGTATCCAGGTGACAGGATGTCGGTCACCGAGAAATTGGAGAATATCACGACAAGTATCTCATAGGCAGCTCTCCTAATGAGCACAGTCTTCTGTCTGAAATGAAAGGAAGCCATAATTACGGTGTAATATCCAGGTGACAGGATGTCGGTAAACTGAGAGATTAGAGAATATCTCGACAAGTATTTCTTAGGCAGCTCTTTAAGGAGCACGGTCTTTTGTCTGAAATGAAAGGAAACCATAATTACGGTATACTATCCAGGTGACAAGGTGTTGGTCACCGAGAGATTGGAGAATACCTCGACAAGTATTTCATAGGCAGGTGTTCTAGGGAGCACTGCCTTCTGTATGAAATCAAAGGAATCCTTAATTACGGTGTAAAAAGCTGGTGACAGGATGTCGGTCACCGAGAGATTGGAGAATATCTCTACAAGTATTTCATAGGCTGTTCTTCTAAGGAGCACAGTCTTCTGTCTGAAATGACAGGAAGCTATAATTTCGGGGTAATAATCAGGTGACAGGATGTCGGTCACAGAGAGATTGGAGAATATCTCGAAAAGTATTTCATAGGCAGCTCCTCTAATGAGCACAGTCTTCTGTCTGAAATGAAAGGAAGCCATATTTACGGTGTAATATCCAGGTGACAGGTTATCGGTCACCGAGAGATTGGAGAATATCTCGACAAGTATTTCATATGCAGTTCTTCTAAGGAGCCCCGTTTTCTCTCTGAAATGAAAGGAAGCCATAATTACAGTGTAATATACAGGTGACAAGATGTCGGTCACCGAGAGATTGGAAAATATCTCTACAAGTATTTCATAGGCAGTTCTTCTAAGGAGCACAGCCTTCTGTCTGATATCAAAGGAAGGCATAATTACGGTGTAATATCCAGATGACAGGATGTCGGTCACCGAGGGATTGGAGAATATCTCGACAAGTATCTCATAGGCAGCTGTCCTAAGGAGCGCAGTCTTCTCTCTGAAATGAAAGGAAGCCATAATTACGGTGTAATATCCAGGTGACAGGATGTCGGTCACTGAGAGATTAGAGAATATCTCGACAAGTATTTCATAGGCAGCTCTTCTAAGGAGCACATTCATCTCTCAGAAATTAAAAGGAAGCCATAATTACGGTGTAATATCCAGGTGACAGGAGGTCGTTCACCGAGAGATTGGAGAATATCTCGACAAGTATTTCATAGGCAGCTCTTCTAAGGAGCACAGTCATCTGTCTGAAATGACAGGAAGCCATAATTATTGTGAAATAAGCAGGTGACAGTATGTCGGTCACCGAGAGAATGGAGAATATCTCGACAAGTATTTCATAGGCAGTTCTTCTAAGGAGCACAGTCTTCTGTCTGAAATGAAAGGAGGCCATAATTACGGTGTAATATCCGGCTGACAGTATGTCGGTCACCGAGAGATTGGAGAATATCTCGACAAGTATTTTATAGGGAGTTTTTCTAAGGAGTACATTCTTCTGTCTGAAATGAAAGTAGGCCATAATTACTGTGTGTTATCCAGGTGACAGGATGTTGGTCACCGAGAGATTTGAGAATATCTCGACATGTATTTCATAGGTAGTTTTTCTAAGGAGCACAGTTTTCTGCCTGAAATTAAAGGAAGCCATATTTACGGTGTAATATCCGGGTGACAGGATGCCGGTCACCGAGAGATTGGAGAATATCTCTTCAAGTATTTCAGAGGCAATTCTTCTAAGGCGCACTGTCTTTTGTCCGAAATGAAAGTAAGCCATAATTACGGTGTAATATCCAGGTGAAAGAATGTTGGTCACCGAGGGATTGGAGAATTTCTCGACAAGTATTTCATAGGCAGTTCTTCTAAGGAGTACAGTCTTCTGTCTGAAATGAAAGGAGGTCATAATTACGGTGTAAAAACCAGGTGACAGGATGTCGGTCACCGAGAGATTGGAGAATATATCGACAAGTATTTTATAGGTAGTTCTTCTAAGGAGCACAGTATTCTGCCTGAAATGAAAGGAAGCCATAATTACGGTGTAATATCCAGGTGACAGGATGCCGGTCACCGAGAGATTGGAGAATAACTCGACAAGTATTTCAGAGGCAGTTCTTCTAAGGGGCAGAGTCTTTTGTTTGAAATGAAAGGAAGCGATAACTTCAGTGTAATATCCAGGTGACTGGATGTCGGTCACCGAGAGATTGGAGAATATCTCGACAAGTATCTCATAGGCAGCTCTCTTACGGAGCACAATCTTCTGTCTGAAATGAAAGGAAGCCATAATTACGGTGTAATATCCATGTGACAGGATGTCGGTCACCGAGAAATTGGTTAATATCTCGACAAGTATTTCATAGGCAGCTCTTCAAAAGCGCACAGTCTTCTGGCTGAAATGAAAAGAAGCCTTAATTATTGTGTTATAAGCAGGTGACAGTATGTCGGTCACCGAGAGAATGGAGATTATCTCGACAAGTATATCATAGGCAGTTCTTCTAAGCAGCACAGTCTTCTATCTAAAATGATGATGATGAGGATGATAATTGTTGTTTAAGGGGCCTAACATCGAGGTTATCGGACCCATTTTTTAATGAAAGGGAGCCATAATTACGGTGTAGTATCCAGGTGACAGGATGTCGGTCACCGAGAGATTGGAGAATATCACGACAAGTATCTCATAGGCAGCTCTCCTAATGAGCACAGTCTTCTGTCTGAAATGAAAGGAAGCCATAATTACGGTGTAATATCCAGGTGACAGGATGTCGGTAAACTGAGAGATTAGAGAATATCTCGACAAGTATTTCATAGGCAGCTCTTCTAACGAGCACGGTCTTCTGTCTGAAATGAATGGAAACCATAATTACGGTGTAATATCCAGGTGACATGGTGTCGGTCACCGAGAGATTGGAGAATATCTCGACAAGTATTTCATAGGCAGGTGTTCAAGTGAGCACAGTCTTCTGTTAGAAATCAAAGGAATCCTTAATTACGGTGTAATAAGCTGGTGACAGGAAGTCGGTCACCGAGAGAATGGAGAATATCTCGACAAGTATTTCATAGGCAGTTCTTCTAAGGAGCACAGTCTTCGGCCTGAAGTGAAAGGAAGCCATAATTACGGTGTAATATTCAGGGGACAGGATGTCGGTCACCGAGAGATTGGAGAATATCTCGACAAGTTTTTCAGAGGCAGTTCTTCTAAGGAGCACAGTCTTTTGCCTGAAAAGAAAGGATGTCATAAATACGGTGTAATATCCAGTTGAAAGGATGTCGTTCACTGAGCGATTGCTGAATACCTCGACATGTATTTAATAGGCAGCTTTTCTAAGGAGCACAGTCTTCTGTCGGAAATGAAAGGAAGCCATAATTACGGTGCAATATCCAGGTGACAGGATGTCGTTCACCGAGATATTGGAGAATATCTCGACAAGTATCTCGTAGGCAACTCTTCTAAGTAGCACAATCTTCTGTCTGAAATGAAGGAAGCCATAATTACGGTGTAATATCCATGTGACAGGATGTCGGTCACCGAGATATTGAGAATATCTCGACAAGTATTTCATAGGCAGCTCTTCTAAAAGCACAGTCTTCTGTCTGAAATGAAAGGAACCCATAATTTCGGTGTTATATCCAGGTGACAGGATGTCGGTCACCGAGAGATTGGTTAATATCTCGACAAGTATTTCACATGCAGCTCTTCTAAGGAGCACACTCTTCTGTCAGAATAGAAGGGAAGCAATAATTACGGTGTAATATCAAGGTGACAGGATGTCTTTCCCCGAGAGATTGGTTAATATCTCGACAAGTATTCATAGGCAGCTTTTCTAAAAGCACAGTCTTCTGTCAGAAATGAAAGGAAGCCATAATTACTGTGTAATATCCATGTGACAGGATGTCGTTCACCGAGAGATTGGAGAATACCTTGACAAGTATTTCATAGGCTGCTCTTCTAAGGAGCACAGCCTTCTGTCTGAAATGAAAGGAGGCCATAATTACGGTGTAATATCCAGGTGACAAGATGTCTGTCACCGAGTGATTGGAGAATATCTCGACAAGTATTTCAGAGGCAGTTCTTCTAAGGAGCACAGTCTTTTGCCTGAAATGAAAGGATGCCATAAATACGGTGTAATATCCAGTTGACAGGATGTCGTTCACTGAGCGATTGCAGAATTCTTCGACATGTATTTAATAGGCAGCTTTTCTAAGGAGCACAGTCTTCTGTCTGAAATGAAAGGAAGCCATAATTACGGTGCAATATCCAGGTGACAGGATGTCGGTCACCGAGAGATTGGTGAATATCTCGACTGTTATTTCAGAGGCAGTTCTTCTAAGGAGCACAATCTTTTGCCTGAAATGAAAGGATGCCATAAATAGGGTGTAATATCCAGTTGACAGGATGTCGTTCACTGAGCGATTGCAGAATACCTCGACATGTATTTAATAGGCAGCTTTTCTAAGGAGCAGAGTCTCCTGTCTGAAATAAAAGGAAGCCATAATTACGGTGTAATATCCAGGTGACAGGATGTCGGGCACCGAGAGATTGGAGAATATCTCGACAAGTATTTCATAGGCATCTCTTCTAAGGAGCACAGTCTTTTGCCTGAAATGAAAGGATGCCATAATTACGGTGTGATATCCAGTTGACAGGATGTCGTGCACTGAGCGATTGCAGAATATCTCGACACTTTTTAATAGGCAGCTTTTCTAAGGAGCACAGTCTTTTGCCTGAAGTGAAAGGATGCCATAATTACGGTGTAATATCCAGTTGACAGGATGTCGTTCACTGAGCGATTGCAGAATACCTCGACATGTATTCCATAGGCAGCTTTTCTAAGGAGCACAGTCTTCTCTCTGAAATGAAAGGAAGCCATAATTACGGTGCAATATCCAGGTGACAGGATGTCGGTCACCGAGAGATTGGAGAATACCTCGACAAGCATTTCAGAGGCAGTTATTCTAAGGAGCACCCTCTTTTGTCTGAAACGAAAGTAAGCCATAATTACGGTGTAATATCCAGGTGATGGGATGCCGGTCACCGAGATACTGGAGAATATCTCAACAAGTATCCCATAGGCAGCTCTTCTAAGGAGCACAGTCTTCTGTGTGAAATGAAAGGAAGCCATAATTACGGTGTAATATCCTTGTGACAGGATGTCGGTCCCCGAGAGATTGGTTAATATCTCGACAAGTATTCATAGGCAGCTTTTCTAAGGAGCATAGTCTTCTGTCTGAAATGAAAGGAAGCCATAATTACGGTGTAATATCCAGGTGACAGGATGTCGGTCACCGAGAGATTGGAGAATATATCGACAAGTATTTCATAGGCAGCTCTTCTAAGGAGCACAATCTTCTGTCTGAAATGAAAGTAAGCCATAATTACGGTGTAATATCCAGGTGACAGGATGTCGGTTACCGAGAGATTGGAGAATATCTCGACAAGTATTTCAGAGGCAGTTCTTCTAAGGAGCACAGTGTTTTGCCTGAAATGATAGGATGCCATAATTACGGTGTAATATCCAGTTGACAGGATGTCGTTCACTGAGCGATTGCAGAATACCTCGACATGTATTCCATAGGCAGCTTTTCTAAGGAGCACAGTCTTCTCTCTGAAAAGAAAGGAAGCCATAATTACGGTGCAATATCCAGGTGACGGGATGTCGGTCACCGAGAGATTGGAGAATACCTCGGCAAGCATTTCAGAGGCAGTTATTCTAAGGAGCACACTCTTTTGTCTGAAATGAAAGTAAGCCATAATTACGGTGTAATATCCAGGTGAAGGGATGCCGGTCACCGAGATACTGGAGAATATCTCAACAAGTATCGCATAGGCAGCTCTTCTAAGGAGCACAGTCTTCTGTGTGAAATGAAAGGAAGCCATAATTACGGTGTAATATCCTTGTGACAGGATGTCGGTCCCCGAGAGATTGGTTAATATCTCGACAAGTATTCATAGGCAGCTTTTCTAAGGAGCATAGTCTTCTGTCTGAAATGAAAGGATGCCATAATTACGGTGTAATATCCAGGTGACAGGATGTCGGTCACCGAGAGATTGGAGAATATCTCGACAAGTATTTCATAGGCTGCTCTTCTAAGGAGCACACCCTTCTGTCTGAAATTAAAGGAGGCCATAATTACGGTGTAATATCCAGGTGACATGATGTCTGTCACCGAGTGATTGGAGAATATCTCGACAAGTATTTCATAGGCAGTTCATCTAAGGAGCACAGTCTTCTGTCTGAAATGAAAGGAACCCATAATTTCGGTGTTATATCCAGGTGACAGGATGTCGGTCACCGAGAGATTGGTTAATATCTCGACAAGTATTTCACAGGCAGCTCTTCTAAGGAGCACACTCTTCTGTCTGAATAGAAGGGAAGCCATAATTACGGTGTAATATCTAGGTGACAGGATGTCGGTCATTGAGAGATTGGAAAATATCTCGACAAGTATTTCATAGGCAGCTTTTCTAAGGAGCACAATCTCCTGTCTGAAATGAAAGTAAGCCATAATTACGGTGTGATATCCAGGTGACAGGATGTCGGTCACCGAGAGATTGGAGAATATCCCTACAAGTATTTCATAGGCAGTTCTTCTAAGGAGCACAGTCTTTTGCCTGAAATGAAAGGATGCCATAAATACGGTGTAATATCCAGTTGAAAGGATGTCGTTCACTGAGCGATTGCAGAATACCTCGACATGTATTTAACAGGCAGCTTTTCTAAGGAGCACAGTCTTCTGTCTGAAATGAAAGGAAGCCATAATTACGGTGCAATATCCAGGTGACAGGATGTCGTTCACCGAGATATTGGAGAATATCTCGACAAGTATCTCGTAGGCAACTCTTCTAAGTAGCAAAGTCTTCTGTCTGAAATGAAGGAAGCCATAATTACGGTGTAATATCCATGTGAAAGGATGTCGGTCACCGAGATATTGAGAATATCTCGACAAGTATTTCATAGGCAGCTCTTCTAAAAGCACAGTCTTCTGTCTGAAATGAAAGGAACCCATAATTACGGTGTTATATCCAGGTGACAGGATGTCGGTCACCGAGAGATTGGTTAATATCTCGACAAGTATTTCAGAGGCAGTTCTTCTAAATTGCACACTCTTTTGCCTGAACTGAAAGGAAGCCATATTTACGGTGAAATATCCAGGTGATACGATGTCGGTCACTGAGAGATTCAAGAAAATCTCGATAAGTATTTCATAGGTATCTCTTCTAAAGAGCACAATCTTCTGTCTGAATTGAAAGGAACCCATAATTACGGTGTTATATTCAGGTGACAGGATGTCGGTCACCGAGAGATTGGATAATATCTCGTCAAGAATTTCATAGGCAGCTCTTCGAAGGAGCACACTCTTCTGTCTGAAGTGGAAGGAAGCCATAATTACGGTGTAATATCCAGGTGACAGGATGCCGGTCACCAAGAGATAGGAGAATATCTCGACAAGTATTTCATAGGCAGCTCTTCTAAGGAGCACAGTCTTCTGTCTGAAATGAAAGTATTTCATAGGCAGCTCTTCTAAGGAGCACAGTCTTCTGTCTGAAATGAAAGTAGGCCATAATTACGGTGTAATATCCAGGTGACAGTATGTCGGTCACCGAGAGATGGGAGAATATCTCGACAAGTATTTCATAGGCAGTTCTTCTAAGGAGCACCGTCTTCTGTGTGAAATGAAAGGGAGCCATAATTACGGTGTAATATCCAGGTGACAAGATGTCAGTCACCGAGGGATTGGAGAATATCTCGACAAGTATTTCATAGGCAGCTCTTCTACGGAACACAAGTTTCTCTCTGAAATGAAAGGAAGCCATAATTACGGTGTAATATCCAGGTGACAGGATGTCGGTCACCGAGAGATTGGAAAATACCTCGACAAGTATTTCATAGGCAGCTCTTCTAGGGAGCACAGTCTTCTGTCTGAAATTAAAAGGAAGCCATATTTACGGTGTAATATCCAGGTGACAGCATGTCGTTCACCGAGAGATTGGAGAATATCTCGAAACGTATTTCATAGGCACGTCTTCTAAGGAGCACAGTCTTCTGTCTGAAATGAAAGGAGGCCATAATTACGGTGTAATATCCATGTGACAGGATGTCGTTCACCGAGAGATTGGAGAATACCTTGACAAGTATTTCATAGGCTGCTCTTCTAAGGAGCACAGCCTTCTGTCTGAAATGAAAGGAGGCCATAATTACGGTGTAATATCCAGGTGACAAGATGTCTGTCACCGAGTGATTGGAGAATATCTCGACAAGTATTTCAGAGGCAGTTCTTCTAAGGAGCACAGTCTTTTGCCTGAAATTAAAGGATGCCATAAATACGGTGTAATATCCAGTTGACAGGATGTCGTTCACTGAGCGATTGCAGAATTCCTCGACATGTATTTAATAGGCAGCTTTTCTAAGGAGCACAGTCTTCTGTCTGAAATGAAAGGAAGCCATAATTACGGTGCAATATCCAGGTGACAGGATGTCGGTCACCGAGATATTGGAGAATATCTCGACAAGTATCTCATAGGCAGCTCTTCTAAGGAGCACAGTCTTCTGTCTGAAATGAAGGAAGCCATAATTTCGGTGAAATATCCATGTGACAGGATGTCGGTCACCGAGAGATTGGTGAATATCTCGACTGTTATTTCAGAGGCAGTTCTTCTAAGGAGCACAATCTTTTGCCTGAAATGAAAGGATGCCATAAATAGGGTGTAATATCCAGTTGACAGGATGTCGTTCACTGAGCGATTGCAGAATACCTCGACATGTATTTAATAGGCAGCTTTTCTAAGGAGCAGAGTCTCCTGTCTGAAATAAAAGGAAGCCATAATTACGGTGTAATATCCAGGTGACAGGATGTCGGTCACCGAGAGATTGGAGAATATCTCGACAAGTATTTCATAGGCATCTCTTCTAAGGAGCACAGTCTTTTGCCTGAAATGAAAGGATGCCATAATTACGGTGTGATATCCAGTTGACAGGATGTCGTGCACTGAGCGATTGCAGAATATCTCGACATTTTTTAATAGGCAGCTTTTCTAAGGAGCACAGTCTTTTGCCTGAAGTGAAAGGATGCCATAATTACGGTGTAATATCCAGTTGACAGGATGTCGTTCACTGAGCGATTGCAGAATACCTCGACATGTATTCCATAGGCAGCTTTTCTAAGGAGCACAGTCTCCTCTCTGAAATGAAAGGAAGCCATAATTACGGTGCAATATCCAGGTGACAGGATGTCGGTCACCGAGAGATTGGAGAATACCTCGACAAGCATTTCAGAGGCAGTTATTCTAAGGAGCACCCTCTTTTGTCTGAAACGAAAGTAAGCCATAATTACGGTGTAATATCCAGGTGACGGGATGCCGGTCACCGAGATACTGGAAAATATCTCAACAAGTATCCCATAGGCAGCTCTTCTAAGGAGCACAGTCTTCTGTGTGAAATGAAAGGAAGCCATAATTACGGTGTAATATCCTTGTGACAGGATGTCGGTCCCCGAGAGATTGGTTAATATCTCGACAAGTATTCATAGGCAGCTTTTCTAAGGAGCATAGTCTTCTGTCTGAAATGAAAGGAAGCCATAATTACGGTGTAATATCCAGGTGACAGGATGTCGGTCACCGAGAGATTGGAGAATATATCGACAAGTATTTCATAGGCAGCTCTTCTAAGGAGCACAATCTTCTGTCTGAAATGAAAGTAAGCCATAATTACGGTGTAATATCCAGGTGACAGGATGTCGGTTACCGAGAGATTGGAGAATATCTCGACAAGTATTTCAGAGGCAGTTCTTCTAAGGAGCACAGTGTTTTGCCTGAAATGATAGGATGCCATAATTACGGTGTAATATCCAGTTGACAGGATGTCGTTCACTGAGCGATTGCAGAATACCTCGACATGTATTCCATAGGCAGCTTTTCTAAGGAGCACAGTCTTCTCTCTGAAAAGAAAGGAAGCCATAATTACGGTGCAATATCCAGGTGACGGGATGTCGGTCACCGAGAGATTGGAGAATACCTCGGCAAGCATTTCAGAGGCAGTTATTCTAAGGAGCACACTCTTTTGTCTGAAATGAAAGTAAGCCATAATTACGGTGTAATATCCAGGTGAAGGGATGCCGGTCACCGAGATACTGGAGAATATCTCAACAAGTATCGCATAGGCAGCTCTTCTAAGGAGCACAGTCTTCTGTGTGAAATGAAAGGAAGCCATAATTACGGTGTAATATCCTTGTGACAGGATGTCGGTCCCCGAGAGATTGGTTAATATCTCGACAAGTATTCATAGGCAGCTTTTCTAAGGAGCATAGTCTTCTGTCTGAAATGAAAGGAAGCCATAATTACGGTGTAATATCCAGGTGACAGGATGTCGGTCACCGAGAGATTGGAGAATATCTCGACAAGTATTTCATAGGCTGCTCTTCTAAGGAGCACACCCTTCTGTCTGAAATTAAAGGAGGCCATAATTACGGTGTAATATCCAGGTGACATGATGTCTGTCACCGAGTGATTGGAGAATATCTCGACAAGTATTTCATAGGCAGTTCATCTAAGGAGCACAGTCTTCTGTCTGAAATGAAAGGGAGCCATAATTACGGTGTAATATCCAGGTGATACGATGCCGGTCACTGAGAGATTCGAGAATATCTCGACAAGTATTTCATAGGCAGCTCTTCTAAAAGCACAGTCTTCTGTCTGAAATGAAAGGAACCCATAATTTCGGTGTTATATCCAGGTGACAGGATGTCGGTCACCGAGAGATTGGTTAATATCTCGACAAGTATTTCACAGGCAGCTCTTCTAAGGAGCACACTCTTCTGTCTGAATAGAAGGGAAGCCATAATTACGGTGTAATATCTAGGTGACAGGATGTCGGTCATTGAGAGATTGGAAAATATCTCGACAAGTATTTCATAGGCAGCTTTTCTAAGGAGCACAATCTCCTGTCTGAAATGAAAGTAAGCCATAATTACGGTGTGATATCCAGGTGACAGGATGTCGGTCACCGAGAGATTGGAGAATATCCCTACAAGTATTTCATAGGCAGTTCTTCTAAGGAGCACAGTCTTTTGCCTGAAATGAAAGGATGCCATAAATGCGGTGTAATATCCAGTTGAAAGGATGTCGTTCACTGAGCGATTGCAGAATACCTCGACATGTATTTAACAGGCAGCTTTTCTAAGGAGCACAGTCTTCTGTCTGAAATGAAAGGAAACCATAATTACGGTGCAATATCCAGGTGACAGGATGTCGTTCACCGAGATATTGGAGAATATCTCGACAAGTATCTCGTAGGCAACTCTTCTAAGTAGCACAGTCTTCTGTCTGAAATGAAGGAAGCCATAATTACGGTGTATTATCCATGTGACAGGATGTCGGTCACCGAGATATTGAGAATATCTCGACAAGTATTTCATAGGCAGCTCTTCTAAAAGCACAGTCTTCTGTCTGAAATGAAAGGAACCCATAATTACGGTGTTATATCCAGGTGACAGGATGTCGGTCACCGAGAGATTGGTTAATATCTCGACAAGTATTTAAGAGGCAGTTCTTCTAAATTGCACACTCTTTTGCCTGAACTGAAAGGAAGCCATATTTACGGTGTAATATCCAGGTGATACGATGTCGGTCACTGAGAGATTCGAGAAAATCTCGATAAGTATTTCATAGGTATCTCTTCTAAAGAACACAATCTTCTGTCTGAATTGAAAGGAACCCATAATTACGGTGTTATATTCAGGTGACAGGATGTCGGTCACCGAGAGATTGGATAATATCTCGTCAAGAATTTCATAGGCAGCTCTTCGAAGGAGCACACTCTTCTGTCTGAAGTGGAAGGAAGCCATAATTACGGTGTAATATCCAGGTGACAGGATGCCGGTCACCAAGAGATAGGAGAATATCTCGACAAGAATTTCATAGGCAGCTCTTCTAAGGAGCACAGTCTTCTGTCTGAAATGAAAGTAGGCCATAATTACGGTGTAATATCCAGGTGACAGTATGTCGGTCACCGAGAGATGGGAGAATATCTCGACAAGTATTTCATAGGCAGTTCTTCTAAGGAGCACCGTCTTCTGTGTGAAATGAAAGGGAGCCATAATTACGGTGTAATATCCAGGTGACAAGATGTCAGTCACCGAGGGATTGGAGAATATCTCGACAAGTATTTCATAGGCAGCTCTTCTACGGAACACAAGTTTCTCTCTGAAATGAAAGGAAGCCATAATTACGGTGTAATATCCAGGTGACAGGATGTCGGTCACCGAGAGATTGGAAAATACCTCGACAAGTATTTCATAGGCAGCTCTTCTAGGGAGCACAGTCTTCTGTCTGAAATTAAAAGGAAGCCATATTTACGGTGTAATATCCAGGTGACAGCATGTCGTTCACCGAGAGATTGGAGAATATCTCGAAACGTATTTCATAGGCACGTCTTCTAAGGAGCACAGTCTTCTGTCTGAAATGAAAGGAGGCCATAATTACGGTGTAATATCCAGGTGACAGTATGTCGGTCACCGAGAGATGGGAGAATATCTCGACAAGTATTTCATAGGCAGTTCTTCTAAGGAGCACCGTCTTTTGTGTGAAATGAAAGGAGGCCATAATTATGGTGTAATATCCAGGTGACAGGATGTTGTTCACCGAGAGATTGGAGAATATCTCGACAAGAATTTCATAGGTAGTTCTTCTAAGGAGCACAGTCCTCTTTCTAAAATGAAAGGAACCATAAGTACGGTGTAGGATGTCGGTCACCAAGAGATTGGAGAATATCTCGTCAAGTAATTCAGAGGCAGTTCTTCTAAGAAGCACAGTCTTTTGCTTGAAATGAAAGAAGCCATAATTACGGTGTAATATCCAGGTGAAAATATGTTGGTCACCGAGAGATTGGAGGATATCTGTACAAGTATTTCATAGGCAGTTCTTCTAATGAGCACAGTCTTCTGTCTGAAATAAAAGGAGTCCATAATTACGGTGTAATATCCAGGTGTCAGGATGTCGGTCACCAAGAGATTGAAGAATATCTCGACAAGCATTTCATAGGCAGTTCTTCAAAGGAATACAGTCTTCTGTCTGAAATGAAAGGAGGCCATAATTACGGTGTGATATCCAGGTGACAGGTTGTTGGTCACCGGGAGATTGGAGAATATCTCGACAAGTATTTCATAGGCAGTTCTTCTAAGGAGAACCGTCTTCTCTCTGAATTGAAAGGAAGCCATAATTACGGTGTAGTATCCAGGTGACAGGATGTCGGTCAGCGAGAGATTGGGGAATATCTCGACAAGTATTTCATAGGCAGGTGTTCTAGTGAGCACAGTCTTCTGTATGAAATCAAAGGAATCCTTAATTACGGTGTAATATACTGGTGACAGGATGTCGGTCACCGAGAGATTGGACAATATCTCTACAAGTATTTCATAGGCTGTTCTTCTAAGGAGCACAGTCTTCTGTCTGAAATGACAGGAAACTATAATTTCGGTGTAATATCCAGGTGACACGATGTCGGTCTAAAAGAGATTGGAGAATATCTCGAAAAGTATTTCATAGGCAGCTCTTCTAATGAGCACAGTCTTCTGTCTGAAATGAAAGGAAGCCATATTTACGGTGTAATATCCAGGTGACAGGTTATCGGTCACCGAGAGATTGGAGAATATCTCGACAAGTATTTCATATGCAGTTCTTCTAATGAGCACAGTCTTCTGTCTGAAATGAAAGGAAGCCATATTTACGGTGTAGTATCCAGGTGACAGGATGTCGGTCACTGAGAGATTAGAGAATATCTCGACAAGTATTTAATAGGCAGCTCTTCTAAGGAGCACATTCTTCTCTCTGAAATGAAAGCAAGCCATAATTACAGTGTAATATACAGGTGACAGGATGTCGGTCACCGAGAGATTGGAAAATATCTCTACAAGTATTTCATAGGCAGCTCTTCTAAGGAGCACAGTCTTCTCTCTGAAATTAAAAGGAAGCCATAATTACGGTGTAATATCCAGGTGACAGGAGGTCGTTCACCGAGAGATTGGAGAATATCTCGACAAGTATTTCATAGGCAGCTCTTCTAAGGAGCACAGTCATCTGTCTGAAATGAAAGGAAGCCATAATTATTGTGTAATAAGCAGGTGACAGTATGTCGGTCACCGAGAGAATGGAGAATATCTCGACAAGTATTTCATAGGCAGTTCTTCTAAGGAGCACAGTCTTCTGTCTGAAATGAAAGGAAGCCATAATTACGGTGTAATATCCAGGTGACAGGATGTCGGTCACCGAGAGATTGGAGAATATCTCGTCAAGTATTTCCGAGGCAGTTCTTCTAAGAAGCACAGTCTTTTGCCTGAAATGAAAGGAAGCCATAATTACGGTTTAATATCCATGTGACAGAATCTCGGTCACCGAGAGATTGGAGAATATCTCGACAAATATTTCAGTGGCAGTTCTTCTAAAGTGCACAATCTTCTGTCTGAAATGAAAGGAAGCCATAATTACGGTGTAATATCTATGTGACAGGATGTCGGTCACCTAGAAATTGGTTAATATCTCGACAAGTATTTCATAGGCAGCTCTTCAAAAGCGCACAGGCTTCTGCCTGAAATGAAAGGAAGCCGTAATTATTGTGTTATAAGCAGGTGACAGTATGTCGGTCACCGAGAGAATGGAGATTATCTCGACAAGTATATCATAGGCAGTTTTTCTAAGGAGCACAGTCTTCTTTCTAAAATGATGATGGTGAGGATGATAATTGTTGTTTAAAGGGGCCTAACATCGAGGTTATCGGCCCCATTTTAAATGAAAGGGAGCCATAATTACGGTGTAATATCCAGGTGAGAGGATGTCGGTATACTGAGAGATTAGAGAATATCTCGACAAGTATTTCATAGGCAGCTCTTCTAAGGAGCACAGACTTCTGTCTGAAATGAAACGAAGCCATAATGACGGTGTAATATCCAGGTGACAGGATGTCAGTCAACGAGAGATTGGGTAATACCTCGACAAGAATTTCATAGGCAGCTCTTCTAACGAGCACGGTCTTCTGTCTGAAATGAAAGGAAACCATAATTACGGCATAATATCCAGGTGACAGGTTATCGGTCACCGAGAGATTGGAGAATATCTCGACAAGTATTTCATATGCAGTTCTTCTAAGGAGCCCCGTTTTCTCTCTGAAATCAAAGGAAGCCGTAATTACAGTGTAATATACAGGTGACATGATGTCGGTCACCGAGAGATTGGAAAATATCTCTACAAGTATTTCATAGGTAGTTCTTCTAAGGAGCACAGCCTTCTGTCTGATATGAAAGGAAGGCATAATTACGGTGTAATATCCAGATGACAGGATGTCGGTCACCGAGAGATTTGTTAATATCTCGACAAGTATTTCATAGGCAGCTCTTCTAAGCAGCACAGTCTTCTGTCTGAAATGAAAGGAAGCCATAATTACGGTGTAATATCCACGTGACAGCATGTTGGTCACCGAGGGATCGTAGAATATCTCGACAAGTATTTCATAGGCAGTTCTTCTAAGGAGCACAGTCTTCTGTCTGCAAAGAAAGGAAGCCATAATTACGGTGTAATATCCACGTGACTGGATGTTGGTCACCGAGGGATTGGGGAATATCTTGACAAGTATTTCATAGGCAGTTCTTCTAAGGAGCACAGTCTTCTGTCTGAAATGAAAGGAAGCCATAATTACGGTGTAATATCCACGTGACAGGATGTTGGTCACCGAGGGATTGGAGAATATCTCGACAAGTATTTCATAGGCAGTTCTTCTAAGGAGCACAGTCGTCTGTCTGAAATGATAGGAGGCCATAATTACGGTGTAATATCCGGCTGACAGTATGTCGGTCACCGAGAGATTGGAGAATATCTCGACAAGTATTTTATAGGGAGTTCTTCTAAGGAGTACAGTCTTGTGTCTGAAATGAAAGTAGGCCATAATTACGGTGTGTTATCCAGGTGACAGGATGTTGGTCACCGAGAGGTTTGAGAATATCTCGACTTGTATTCCATAGGTACTTTTTCTAAGGTGCACAGTCTTCTGCCTGAAATCAAACGAAGCCATATTTACGGTGTAATATCCGGGTGACAGGATGCCGGTCACCGAGAGATTGGAGAATATCTCGACAAGTATTTCAGAGGCAATTCTTCTAAGGCGCACTGTCTTTTGTCCGAAATGAAAGTAAGCCATAATTACGGTGTAATATCCTGGTGAAAGGATGCCGGTCACCGAGAGATTGGAGAATAACTCGACAAGTATTTCAGAGGCAGTTCTTCTAAGGGGCAGAGTCTTTTGTTTGAAATGAAAGGAAGCCATAATTACGGTGTAATATCCACGTGACAGGATGTTGGTCACCGAGGGATTGGGGAATATCTCGACAAGTATTTCATAGGCAGTTCTTCTAAGGAGCACAGTCTTCTGTCTGAAATGAAAGGAAGCCATAATTACGGTGTAATATCCACGTGACAGGATGTTGGTCACCGATGGATTGGAGAATTTCTTGACAAGTATTTCATAGGTAGTTTTTCTAAGGAGCACAGTCTTCTGTCTGAAATGAAAGGAGGTCATAATTACGGTGTAAAAACCAGGTGACAGGATGTCGGTCACCGAGAGATTGGAGAATATCTCGACATGTATCTCATAGGCAGCTCTCTTAAGGAGCACAGTCTTCTGTCTGAAATGAAAGGAAGCCATAATTACGGTGTAATATCCATGTGACAGGATGTCGGTCACCGAGAAATTGGTTAATATCTCGACAAGTATTTCATAGGCAGCCCTTCAAAAGCGCACAGTCTTCTTCCTGAAATGAAAGGAAGCCATAATTTTTGTGTTATAAGCAGGTGACAGTATGTCGGTCACCGAGAGAATGGAGATTATCTCGACAAGTGTATCATAGGCAGTTCTTCTAAGGAGCACAGTCTTCTTTCTAAAATGATGATGATGAGGATGATATTTGTTGTTTTAAGGGGCCTAACATCGAGGTTATCGGCCCCATTTTTAAATGAATGGGAGCCATAATTACGGTGTAGTATCCAGGTGACAGGATGTCGGTCACCGAGAAATTGGAGAATATCACGACAAGTATCTCATAGGCAGCTCTCCTAATGAGCACAGTCTTCTGTCTGAAAGGAAAGGAAGCCATAATTACGGTGTAATATCCAGGTGACAGGATGTCGGTAAACTGAGAGATTAGAGAATATCTCGACAAGTATTTCTTAGGCAGCTCATTAAGGAGCACGTTCTTTTGTCTGAAATGAAAGGAAACCATAATTACGGTATACTATCCAGGTGACAAAGTGTTGGTCACCGAGAGATTGGAGAATACCTCGACAAGTATTTCATAGGCAGGTGTTCTAGGGAGCACTGCCTTCTGTATGAAATCAAAGGAATCCTTAATTACGGTGTAATAATCAGGTGACAGGATGTCGGTCACAGAGAGATTGGAGAATATCTCGAAAAGTATTTCATAGGCAGCTCCTCTAATGAGCACAGTCTTCTGTCTGAAATGAAAGGAAGCCATATTTACGGTGTAATATCCAGGTGACAGGTTATCGGTCACCGAGAGATTGGAGAATATCTCGACAAGTATTTCATATGCAGTTCTTCTAAGGAGCCCCGTTATCTCTCTGAAATGAAAGGAAGCCATAATTACAGTGTAATATACAGGTGACAAGATGTCGGTCACCGAGAGATTGGAAAATATCTCTACAAGTATTTCATAGGCAGTTCTTCTAAGGAGCACAGCCTTCTGTCTGATATCAAAGGAAGGCATAATTACGGTGTAATATCCAGATGACAGGATGTCGGTCACCGAGGGATTGGAGAATATCTCGACAAGTATCTCATAGGCAGCTGTCCTAAGGAGCGCAGTCTTCTCTCTGAAATGAAAGGAAGCCATAATTACGGTGTAATATCCAGGTGACAAGATGTCGGTCACCGAGAGATTGGAAAATATCTCTACAAGTATTTCATAGGCAGTTCTTCTAAGGAGCACAGTCATCAGTCTGAAATGACAGGAAGCCATAATTATTGTGAAATAAGCAGGTGACAGTGTGTCGGTCACCGAGAGAATGGAGAATATCTCGACAAGTATTTCATAGGCAGTTCTTGTAAGGAGCACAGTCTTCTGTCTGAAATGAAAGGAGGCCATAATTAAGGTGTAATATCCGGCTGACAGTATGTCGGTCACCGTGAGATTGGAGAATATCTCGACAAGTATTTCATAGGCAGTTCTTCTAAGGAGCATAGTCTTCTGTCTGATATGAAAGGAAGCCATAATTACGGTGTAATATCCACGTGACAGGATGTTGGTCATCGAGGGATTGGAGAATATCTCGACAAGTATTTCATAGGCAGTTCTTCTAAGGAGCACAGTCTTCTGTCTGAAATGAAAGGAGGCCATAATTACGGTGTAATATCCGGCTGACAGTATGTCGGTCACCGAGAGATTGGAGAATATCTCGACAAGTATTTTATAGGGAGTTTTTCTTAGGAGTACAGTCTTCTGTCTGAAATGAAAGTAGGCCATAATTACTGTGTGTTATCCAGGTGACAGGATGTTGGTCATCGAGGGATTGGAGAATATCTCGACAAGTATTTCATAGGCAGTTCTTCTAAGGAGCACAGTCTTCTGTCTGAAATGAAAGGAGGCCATAATTACGGTGTAATATCCGGCTGACAGTATGTCGGTCACCGAGAGATTTGAGAATATCTCGACATGTATTTCATAGGTAGTTTTTCTAAGGAGCACAGTTTTCTGCCTGAAATTAAAGGAAGCCATATTTACGGTGTAATATCCGGGTGACGGGATGCCGGTCACCGAGAGATTGGAGAATATCTCTTCAAGTATTTCAGAGGCAATTCTTCTAAGGCGCACTGTCTTTTGTCCGAAATGAAAGTAAGCCATAATTACGGTGTAATATCCAGGTGAAAGAATGTTGGTCACCGAGGGATTGGAGAATTTCTCGACAAGTATTTCATAGGCAGTTCTTCTAAGGAGTACAGTCTTCTGTCTGAAATGAAAGGAGGTCATAATTACGGTGTAAAAACCAGGTGACAGGATGTCGGTCACCGAGAGATTGGAGAATATATCGACAAGTATTTTATAGGTAGTTCTTCTAAGGAGCACAGTCTTCTGCCTGAAATGAAAGGAAGCCTTAATTACGGTGTAATATCCAGGTGACAGGATGCCGGTCACCGAGAGATTGGAGAATAACTCGACAAGTATTTCAGAGGCAGTTCTTCTAAGGGGCAGAGTCTTTTGTTTGAAATGAAAGGAAGCCATAACTTCAGTGTAATATCCAGGTGACTGGATGTCGGTCACCGAGAGATTGGAGAATATCTCGACAAGTATCTCATAGGCAGCTCTCTTACGGAGCACAATCTTCTGTCTGAAATGAAAGGAAGCCATAATTACGGTGTAATATCCATGTGACAGGATGTCGGTCACAGAGAAATTGGTTAATATCTCGACAAGTATTTCATAGGCAGCTCTTCAAAAGCGCACAGTCTTCTGCCTGAAATGAAAAGAAGCCTTAATTATTGTGTTATAAGCAGGTGACAGTATGTCGGTCGCCGAGAGAATGGAGATTATCTCGACAAGTATATCATAGGCAGTTCTTCTAAGCAGCACAGTCTTCTATCTAAAATGATGATGATGAGGATGATAATTGTTGTTTTAAGGGGCCTAACATCGAGGTTATCGGCCCCATTTTTTAATGAAAGGGAGCCATAATTACGGTGTAGTATCCAGGTGACAGGATGTCGGTCACCGAGAGATTGGAGAATATCACGACAAGTATCTCATAGGCAGCTCTCCTAATGAGCACAGTCTTCTGTCTGAAATGAAAGGAAGCCATAATTACGGTGTAATATCCAGGTGACAGGATGTCGGTAAACTGAGAGATTAGAGAATATCTCGACAAGTATTTCATAGGCAGCTCTTCTAACGAGCACGGTCTTCTGTCTGAAATGAAAGGAAACCATAATTACGGTGTAATATCCAGGTGACATGGTGTCGGTCACCGAGAGATTGGAGAATATCTCGACAAGTATTTCATAGGCAGTTCTTCTAAGGAGCACCGTCTTCTGTGTGAAATGAAAGGGAGCCATAATTACGGTGTAATATCCAGGTGACAAGATGTCAGTCACCGAGGGATTGGAGAATATCTCGACAAGTATTTCATAGGCAGCTCTTCTAAGGAACACAAGTTTCTCTCTGAAATAAAAGGAAGCCATAATTACGGTGTAATATCCAGGTGACAGGATGTCGGTCACCGAGAGATTGGAAAATACCTCGACAAGTATTTCATAGGCAGCTCTTCTAGGGAGCTCAGTCTTCTGTCTGAAATTAAAAGGAAGCCATATTTACGGTGTAATATCCAGGTGACAGCATGTCGTTCACCGAGAGATTGGAGAATATCTCGAAACGTATTTCATAGGCACGTCTTCTAAGGAGCACAGTCTTCTGTCTGAAATGAAAGGAGGCCATAATTACGGTGTAATATCCAGGTGACAGTATGTCGGTCACCGAGAGATGGGAGAATATCTCGACAAGTATTTCATAGGCAGTTCTTCTAAGGAGCACCGTTTTCTGTGTGAAATGAAAGGAGGCCATAATTATGGTGTAATATCCAGGTGACAGGATGTTGTTCACCGAGAGATTGGAGAATATCTCAACAAGAATTTCATAGGTAGTTCTTCTAAGGAGCACAGTCCTCTTTCTAAAATGAAAGGAACCATAATTACGGTGTAGGATGTCGGTCACCAAGAGATTGGAGAATATCTCGTCAGGTATTTCAGAGGCAGTTCTTCTAAGAAGCACAGTCTTTTGCTTGAAATGAAAGGAAGCCATAATTACGGTGTAATATCCAGGTGAAAATATGTTGGTCACCGAGAGATTGGAGGATATCTGTACAAGTATTTCATAGGCAGTTCTTCTAATGAGCACAGTCTTCTGTCTGAAATAAAAGGAGTCCATAATTACGGTGTAATATCCAGGTGTCAGGATGTCGGTCACCAAGAGATTGAAGAATATCTCGACAAGCATTTCATAGGCAGTTCTTCAAAGTAATACAGTCTTCTGTCTGAAATGAAAGGAGGCCATAATTACGGTGTGATATCCAGGTGACAGGTTGTTGGTCACCGGGAGATTGGAGAATATCTCGACAAGTATTTCATAGGCAGTTCTTCTAAGGAGCACCGTCTTCTCTCTGAATTGAAAGGAAGCCATAATTACGGTGTAGTATCCAGGTGACAGGATGTCGGTCACCGAGAGATTGGAGAATATCTCGACAAGTATTTCATAGGCAGGTGTTCTAGTGAGCACAGTCTTCTGTATGAAATCAAAGGAATCCTTAATTACGGTGTAATAAACTGGTGACAGGATGTCGGTCACCGAGAGATTGGACAATATCTCTACAAGTATTTCATAGGCTGTTCTTCTAAGGAGCACAGTATTCTGTCTGAAATGACAGGAAACTATAATTTCGGTGTAATATCCAGGTGACACGATGTCGGTCTAAAAGAGATTGGAGAATATCTCGAAAAGTATTTCATAGGCAGCTCTTCTAATGAGCACAGTCTTCTGTCTGAAATGAAAGGAAGCCATATTTACGGTGTAATATCCAGGTGACAGGTTATCGGTCACCGAGAGATTGGAGAATATCTCGACAAGTATTTCATATGCAGTTCTTCTAATGAGCACAGTCTTCTGTCTGAAATGAAAGGAAGCCATATTTACGGTGTAGTATCCAGGTGACAGGATGTCGGTCACTGAGAGAATGGAAAATATCTCTACAAGTATTTCATAGGCAGCTCTTCTAAGGAGCACAGTCTTCTCTCTGAAATTAAAAGGAAGCCATAATTACGGTGTAATATCCAGGTGACAGGAGGTCGTTCACCGAGAGATTGGAGAATATCTCGACAAGTATTTCATAGGCAGCTTTTCTAAGGAGCACAGTCATCTGTCTGAAATGAAAGTAAGCCATAATTATTGTGTAATAAGCAGGTGACAGTATGTCGGTCACCGAGAGAATGGAGAATATCTCGACAAGTATTTCATAGGCAGTTCTTCTAAGGAGCACAGTCTTCTGTCTGAAATGAAAGGAAGCCATAATTACGGTGTAATATCCAGGTGACAGGATGTCGGTCACCGAGAGATTGGAGAATATCTCGTCAAGTATTTCCGAGGCAGTTCTTCTAAGAAGCACAGTCTTTTGCCTGAAATGAAAGGAAGCCATAATTACGGTTTAATATCCATGTGACAGAATCTCGGTCACCGAGAGATTGGAGAATATCTCGACAAATATTTCAGTGGCAGTTCTTCTAAAGTGCACAATCTTCTGTCTGAAATGAAAGGAAGCCATAATTACGGTGTAATATCTATGTGACAGGATGTCGGTCACCTAGAGATTGGTTAATATCTCGACAAGTATTTCATAGGCAGCTCTTCAAAAGCGCACAGGCTTCTGCCTGAAATGAAAGGAAGCCATAATTATTGTGTTATCAGCAGGTGACAGTATGTCGGTCACCGAGAGAATGGAGAATATCTCGACAAGTATTTCATAGGCAGTTCTTCTAAGGAGCACAGTCTTCTGTCTGAAATGAAAGGAAGCCATAATTACGGTGTAATATCCAGGTGACAGTATGTCGGTCACCGAGAGAATGGAGATTATCTCGACAAGTATATCATAGGCAGTTTTTCTAAGGAGCACAGTCTTCTTTCTAAAATGATGATGGTGAGGATGATAATTGTTGTTTTAAGGGGCCTAACATCGAGGTTATCGGCCCCATTTTAAATGAAAGGGAGCCATAATTACGGTGTAATATCCAGGTGAAAATATGTTGGTCACCGAGAGATTGGAGGATATCTGTACAAGTATTTCATAGGCAGTTCTTCTAATGAGCACAGTCTTCTGTCTGAAATAAAAGGAGTCCATAATTACGGTGTAATATCCAGGTGTCAGGATGTCGGTCACCAAGAGATTGAAGAATATCTCGACAAGCATTTCATAGGCAGTTCTTCAAAGTAATGCAGTCTTCTGTCTGAAATGAAAGGAGGCCATAATTACGGTGTGATATCCAGGTGACAGGTTGTTGGTCACCGGGAGATTGGAGAATATCTCGACAAGTATTTCATATGCAGTTCTTCTAAGGAGCCCCGTTTTCTCTCTGAAATGAAAGGAAGCCGTAATTACAGTGTAATATACAGGTGACATGATGTCGGTCACCGAGAGATTGGAAAATATCTCTACAAGTATTTCATAGGTAGTTCTTCTAAGGAGCACAGCCTTCTGTCTGATATGAAAGGAAGGCATAATTACGGTGTAATATCCACGTGACAGCATGTTGGTCACCGAGGGATCGTAGAATATCTCGACAAGTATTTCATAGGCAGTTCTTCTAAGGAGCACAGTTTTCTGTCTGCAATGAAAGGAAGCCATAATTACGGTGTAATATCCACGTGACTGGATGTTGGTCACCGAGGGATTGGGGAATATCTTGACAAGTATTTCATAGGCAGTTCTTCTAAGGAGCACAGTCTTCTGTCTGAAATGAAAGGAAGCCATAATTACGGTGTAATATCCACGTGACATGATGTTGGTCACCGAGGGATTGGAGAATATCTCGACAAGTATTCCATAGGCAGTTCTTCTAAGGAGCACAGTCGTCTGTCTGAAATGATAGGAGGCCATAATTACGGTGTAATATCCGGCTGACAGTATGTCGGTCACCGAGATATTGGAGAATATCTCGACAAGTATTTTATAGGGAGTTCTTCTAAGGAGTACAGTCTTCTGTCTGAAATGAAAGTAGGCCATAATTACGGTGTGTTATCCAGGTGACAGGATGTTGGTCACCGAGAGGTTTGAGAATATCTCGACTTGTATTTCATAGGTAGTTTTTCTAAGGTGCACAGTCTTCTGCCTGAAATGAAACGAAGCCATATTTACGGTGTAATATCCGGGTGACAGGATGCCGGTCACCGAGAGATTGGAGAATATCTCGACAAGTATTTCAGAGGCAATTCTTCTAAGGCGCACTGTCTTTTGTCCGAAATGAAAGTAAGCCATAATTACGGTGTAATATCCGCGTGAAAGGATGCCGGTCACCGAGAGATTGGAGAATAACACGACAAGTATTTCAGAGGCAGTTCTTCTAAGGGGCAGAGTCTTTTGTTTGAAATGAAAGGAAGCCATAATTACGGTGTAATATCCACGTGACAGGATGTTGGTCACCGAGGGATTGGGGAATATCTCGACAAGTATTTCATAGGCAGTTCTTCTAAGGAGCACAGTCTTCTGTCTGAAATGAAAGGAAGCCATAATTACGGTGTAATATCCACGTGACAGGATGTTGGTCACCGATGGATTGGAGAATTTCTTGACAAGTATTTCATAGGCAGTTTTTCTAAGGAGCACAGTCTTCTGTCTGAAATGAAAGGAGGTCATAATTACGGTGTAAAAACCAGGTGACAGGATGTCGGTCACCGAGAGATTGGAGAATATCTCGACATGTATCTCATAGGCAACTCTCTTAAGGAGCACAGTCTTCTGTCTGAAATGAAAGGAAGCCATAATTACGGTGTAATATCCATGGGACAGGATGTCGGTCACCGAGAAATTGGTTAATATCTCGACAAGTATTTCATAGGCAGCCCTTCAAACGCGCACAGTCTTCTGCCTGAAATGAAAGGAAGCCATAATTATTGTGTTATAATCAGGTGACAGTATGTCGGTCACCGAGAGAATGGAGATTATCTCGACAAGTGTATCATAGGCTGTTCTTCTAAGGAGCACAGTCTTCTTTCTAAAATGATGATGATGAGGATGATATTTGTTGTTTTAAGGGGCCTAACATCGAGGTTATCGGCCCCATTTTTAAATGAATGGGAGCCATAATTACGGTGTAATATCCAGGTGACAGGATGTCGGTAAACTGAGAGATTAGAGAATATCTCGACAAGTATTTCTTAGGCAGCTCTTTAAGGAGCACGGTCTTTTGTCTGAAATGAAAGGAAACCATAATTACGGTATACTATCCAGGTGACAAGGTGTTGGTCACCGAGAGATTGGAGAATACCTCGACAAGTATTTCATAGGCAGGTGTTCTAGGGAGCACTGCCTTGTGTATGAAATCAAAGGAATCCTTAATTACGGTGTAATAAGCTGGTGACAGGATGTCGGTCACCGAGAGATTGTAGAATATCTCTACAAGTATTTCATAGGCTGTTCTTCTAAGGAGCACAGTCTTCTGTCTGAAATGACAGGAAGCTATAATTTCGGGGTAATAATCAGGTGACAGGATGTCGGTCACAGAGAGATTGGAGAATATCTCGAAAAGTATTTCATAGGCAGCTCCTCTAATGAGCACAGTCTTCTGTCTGAAATGAAAGGAAGCCATATTTACGGTGTAATATCCAGGTGACAGGTTATCGGTCACCGAGAGATTGGAGAATATCTCGACAAGTATTTCATATGCAGTTCTTCTAAGGAGCCCCGTTTTCTCTCTGAAATGAAAGGAAGCCATAATTACAGTGTAATATACAGGTGACAAGATGTCGGTCACCGAGAGATTGGAAAATATCTCTACAAGTATTTCATAGGCAGTTCTTCTAAGGAGCACAGCCTTCTGTCTGATATCAAAGGAAGGCATAATTACGGTGTAATATCGAGATGACAGGATGTCGGTCACCGAGGGATTGGAGAATATCTCGACAAGTATCTCATAGGCAGCTGTCCTAAGGAGCGCAGTCTTCTCTCTGAAATGAAAGGAAGCCATAATTACGGTGTAATATCCAGGTGACAGGATGTCGGTCACTGAGAGATTAGAGAAGATCTCGACAAGTATTTCATAGGCAGCTATTCTAAGGAGCACAGTCTTCTCTCTGAAATTAAAAGGAAGCCATAATTACGGTGTAATATCCAGGTGACAGGAGGTCGTTCACCGAGAGATTGGAGAATATCTCGACAAGTATTTCATAGGCAGTTCTTCTAAGGAGCACAGTATTCTGTCTGAAATGAAAGGAGGTCATAATTACGGTGTAAAAAACAGGTGACAGGATGTCGGTCTCCGAGGGATTGGAGAATATATCGACAAGTATCTTATAGGTATTTCTTCTAAGGAGCACAGTCTTCTGCCTGAAATGAAAGGAAGCCATAATTACGGTGTAATATCAAGGTGACAGGATGCCGGTCACCGAGAGATTGGAGAATAACTCGACAAGTATTTCAGAGGCAGTTCTTCTAAGGGGCAGAGTCTTTTGTTTGAAATGAAAGGAAGCCATAACTTCAGTGTAATATCCAGGTGACTGGATGTCGGTCACCGAGAGATTGGAGAATATCTCGACAAGTATCTCATAGCCAGCTCTCTTAAGGAGCACAGTCTTCTGTCTGAAATGAAAGGAAGCCATAATTACGGTGTAATATCCATGTGACAGGATGTCGGTCACCGAGAAATTGGTTAATATCTCGACAAGTATTTCATAGGCAGCTCTTCAAAACCGCACAGTCTTCTGCCTGAAATGAAAAGAAGCCTACATTATTGTGTTTTAAGCAGGTGACAGTATGTCGGTCACCGAGAGAGAGGAGATTATCTCGACAAGTATATCATAGGCAGTTCTTCTAAGGAGCACAGTCTTCTTTCTAAAATGATGATGATGAGGATGATAATTGTTGCTTTAAGGGGCCTAACATCGAGGTTATCGGCCCCATTTTTAAATGAAAGGGAGCCATAATTACCTTGTAGTATCCAGGTGACAAGATGTCGGTCACCGAGCGATTGGATAATATCACGACAAGTATCTCATAGGCAGCTCTCCTAATGAGCACAGTCTTCTGTCTGAAATGAAAGGAAGCCATAATTACGGTGTAATATTCAGGTGACAGGATGTCGTTAAACTGAGAGATTAGAGAATATCTCGACAAGTATTTCATAGGCAGCTCTTCTAAGGAGCACAGTCTTCTGTCTGAAATGAAAGGAAGCCATAATGACGGTGTAATATCCAGGTGACAGGATGTCAGTCAACGAGAGATTGGGTAATACCACGACAAGTATTTCATAGGCAGCTCTTTTAACGAGCACGGTCTTCTGTCTGAAATGAAAGGAAACCATAATTACGGTGTAATATCCAGGTGACAGGGTGTCGGTAACCGAGAGATAGGAGAATATCTCGACAAGAATTTCATAGGCAGGTGTTCTAGTGAGCACAGTCTTCTGTATGAAATCAAAGGAATCCTTAATTACGGTGTAATAAGCTGGTGACAGGATGTCGGTCACCGAGAGATTGGAGAATATCTCTACAAGTATTTCATAGGCTGTTTTCTAAGGAGCACAGTCTTCTGTCTGAAATGACAGGAAGCTATAATTTCGGTGTAATATCCAGGTGACAGGATGTCGGTCACAGAGAGATTGGAGAATATCTCGTCAAGTATTTCAGAGGCAATTCTTCTAAGGCGCACTGTCTTTTGTCCGAAATGAAAGTAAGCCATAATTACGGTGTAATATCCAGGTGAAAGAATGTTGGTCACCGAGGGATTGGAGAATTTCTCGACAAGTATTTCATAGGCAGTTCTTCTAAGGAGTACAGTCTTCTGTCTGAAATGAAAGGAGGTCATAATTACGGTGTAAAAACCAGGTGACAGGATGTCGGTCACCGAGAGATTGGAGAATATATCGACAAGTATTTTATAGGTAGTTCTTCTAAGGAGCACAGTCTTCTGTCTGAAATGAAAGGAAGCCATAATTACGGTGTAATATCCAGGTGACAGGATGCCGGTCACCGAGAGATTGGAGAATAACTCGACAAGTATTTCAGAGGCAGTTCTTCTAAGGGGCAGAGTCTTTTGTTTGAAATGAAAGGAAGCCATAACTTCAGTGTAATATCCAGGTGACTGGATGTCGGTCACCGAGAGATTGGAGAATATCTCGACAAGTATCTCATAGGCAGCTCTTTTAAGGAGCACAATCTTCTGTCTGAAATGAAAGGAAGCCATAATTACGGTGTAATATCCATGTGACAGGATGTCGGTCACCGAGAAATTGGTTAATATCTCGACAAGTATTTCATAGGCAGCTCTCAAAAGCGCACAGTCTTCTGCCTGAAATGAAAAGAAGCCTTAATTATTGTGTTATAAGCAGGTGACAGTATGTCGGTCACCGAGAGAATGGAGATTATCTCGACAAGTATATCATAGGCAGTTCTTCTAAGCAGCACAGTCTTCTATCTAAAATGATGATGATGAGGATGATAATTGTTGTTTTAAGGGGCCTAACATCGAGGTTATCGGCCCCATTTTTAAATGAAAGGGAGCCATATTTACGGTGTAGTATCCAGGTGACAGGATGTCGGTCACCGAGAGATTGGAGAATATCACGACAAGTATCTCATAGGCAGCTCTCCTAATGAGCACAGTCTTCTGTCTGAAATGAAAGGAAGCCATAATTACGGTGTAATATCCAGGTGACAGGATGTCGGTAAACTGAGAGATTAGAGAATATCTCGACAAGTATTTCATAGGCAGCTCTTCTAAGGAGCACAGTCTTCTGTCAGAAATGAAAGGAAGCCATAATGACGGTGTAATATCCAGGTGACAGGATGTCAGTCAACGAGAGATTGGGTAATACCTCGACAAGTATTTCATAGGCAGCTCTTCTAACGAGCACGGTCTTCTGTCTGAAATGAAAGGAAACCATAATTACGGTGTAATATCCAGGTGACATGGTGTCGGTCACCGAGAGAATGATGAATATCTCGACAAGTATTTCATAGGCAGGTGTTCTAGTGAGCACAGTCTTCTGTATGAAATCAAAGGAATCCTTAATTACGGTGTAATAAGCTGGTGACAGGAAGTCGGTCACCGAGAGAATGGAGAATATCTCGACAAGTATATCATAGGCAGTTCTTCTAAGGAGCACAGTCTTCTGTCTGAAATGAAAGGAAGCCATAATTACGGTGTAATATCCAGGTGACAGGATGTCGGTCACCGAGAGATTGGAGAATATCTCGACAAGTATTTCCGAGGCAGTTCTTCTAAGAAGCACAGTCTTTTGCCTGAAATGAAAGGAAGCCATAATTACGGTTTAATATCCATGTGACAGAATCTGGTCACCGAGAGATTGGAGAATATCTCGACAAATATTTCAGTGGCAGTTCTTCTAAAGTGCACAATCTTCTGTCTGAAATGAAAGGAAGCCATAATTACGGTGTAATATCTATGTGACAGGATGTCGGTCACCTAGAGATTGGTTAATATCTCGACAAGTATTTCATAGGCAGCTCTTCAAAAGCGCACAGGCTTCTGCCTGAAATGAAAGGAAGCCATAATTATTGTGTTATAAGCAGGTAGTATGTCGGTCACCGAGAGAATGGAGATTACCTCGACAAGTATATCATAGGCAGTTTTTCTAAGGAGCACAGTCTTCTTTCTAAAATGATGATGGTGAGGATGATAATTGCTGTTTTAAGGGGCCTAACATCGAGGTTATCGGCCCCATTTTTAAATGAAAGGGAGCCATAATTACGGTGTAATATCCAGGTGAGAGGATGTCGGTATACTGAGAGATTAGAGAATATCTCGACAAGTATTTCATAGGCAGCTCTTCTAAGGAGCACAGTCTTCTGTCTGAAATGAAAGGAAGCCATAATGACGGTGTAATATCCAGGTGACAGGATGTCAGTCAACGAGAGATTGGGTAATACCTCGACAAGAATTTCATAGGCAGCTCTTCTAACGAGCACGGTCTTCTGTCTGAAATGAAAGGAAACCATAATTACGGTATAATATCCAGGTGACAAGGTGTCGGTCACCGAGAGATTGGAGAATATCTCGACAAGTATTTCATAGGCAGGTGTTCTAGGGAGCACAGTCTTCTGTATGAAATCAAAGGAATCCTTAATTACGGTGTAATAAGCTGGTGACAGGATGGCGGTCACCGAGAGATTGGAGAATATCTCTACAAGTATTTCATAGGCTGTTCTGGTAAGGAGCACAGTCTTCTGTCTTAAATGACAGGAAGCTATAATTTCGGTGTAATATCCAGGTCACAGGATGTCGGTCACAGAGAGATTGGAGAATATCTCAAAAAGTATTCCATATGCAGCTCTTCTAATGAGCACAGTCTTCTGTCTGAAATGAAAGGAAGCCATATTTACGGTGTAATATCCAGGTGACAGGTTATCGGTCACCGAGAGATTGGAGAATATCATGACAAGTATTTCATATGCAGTTCTTCTAAGGAGTCCCGTTTTCTCTCTGAAATGAAAGGAAGCCATAATTACAGTGTAATATACAGGTGACAAGATGTCGGTCACCGAGAGATTGGAAAATATCTCTACAAGTATTTCATAGGCAGTTCTTCTAAGGAGCACAGCCTTCTGTCTGATATCAAAGGAAGGCATAATTACGTTGTAATATCCAGATGACAGGATGTCGGTCACCGAGGGATTGGAGAATATCTCGACAAGTATCTCATAGGCAGCTATCCTAAGGAGCGCATTCTTCTGTCTGAAATGAAAAGAAGCCATAATTACGGTGTAATATCCAGGTGACAGGATGTCGGTCACTGAGAGATTAGAGAATACCTCGACAAGTATTTCATAAGCAGCTCTTCAAATGCGCACAATCTTCTGCCTGAAATGAAAAGAAGCCCTAATTATTGTGTTATAAGCAGGTGACAGTATGTCGGTCACCGAGAGAATGGAGATTATCTCGACAAGTATATCATAGGCAGTTCTTCTAAGGAGCACAGCCTTCTATCTAAAATGATGATGATGAGGATGATAATTGTTGTTTGAAGGGGCCTAACATCGAGGTTATCGGCTCCATTTTTAAATGAAAGGGAGCCATAATTACGGTGTAGTATCCAGGTGACAGGATGTCGATCACCGAGAGATTGGAGAATATCACGACAAGTATCTCATAGGCAGCTCTCCTAATGAAAACAGTTTTCTGTCTGAAATGAAAGGAAGCCATAATTACGGTGTAATATCCAGGTGACAGGATGTCGGTAAACTGAGAGATTAGAGAATATCTCGACAAGTATTTCATAGGCAGCTCTTCTAAGGAGCACAGTCTTCTGTCTGAAATGAAAGGAAGCCATAATGACGGTGTAATATCCAGGTGACAGGATGTCAGTCAACGAGAGATTGGGTAATACCTCACAAGTATTTCATAGGCAGCTCTTCTAACGAGCACGGTCTTCTGTCTGAAATGAAAGGAAACCATAATTACGGTGTAATATCCAGGTGACAGGGTGTCGGTCACCGAGAGATTGGAGAATATCTCGACAAGTATTTCATAGGCAGGTGTTCTAGTGAGCACAGTCTTCTGTATGAAATCAAAGGAATCCATAATTACGGTGTAATAAGCTGGTGACAGGATGTCGGTCACCGAGAGATTGGAGAATGTCTCTACAGGTATTTCGTAGGCTGTTTTCAAAGGAGCACAGTCTTCTGTCTGAAATGACAGGAAGCTATAATTTCGGTGTAATATCCAGGTGACAGGATGTCGGTCACAGAGAGATTGGAGAATATCTCGAAAAGTATTTCATAGGCAGCTCTTCTAATGAGCACAGTTTTCTGTCTGAAATGAAAGGATGCCATATTTACGGTGTAATATCCAGGTGACAGGTTATTTGTCACCGAGAGATTGGAGAATATCTCGACAAGTATTTCATAGGCAGGTGTTCTAGGGAGCACAGCCTTCTGTATGAAATCAAAGGAATCCTTAATTACGGTGTAATAAGCTGGTGACAGGATGTCGGTCACCGAGAGGTTGGAGAATATCTCTACAAGTATTTCATAGGCTGTTCTTCTAAGGAGCACAGTCTTCTGTCTGAAATGACAGGAAGCTATAAATTCGGTGTAATATCCAGGTGACAGGATGTCGGTCACAAAGAGATTGGAGAATATTTCGAAAAGTATTTCATAGGCAGCTCTTCTAATGAGCACAGTCTTCTGTCTGAAATGAAAGGAAGCCATATTTACGGTGTAATATCCAGGTGACAGGATGTCAGTCAACGAGAGATTTGGTAATACCTCGACAAGTATTTCATAGGCAGTTCTTCTAACGAGCACGGTCTTCTGTCTGAAATGAAAGGAAACCATAATTACGGTGTAATATCCAGGTGAAATGGTGTCGGTCACCGAGAGATTGGAGAATATCTCGACAAGTATTTCATAGGCAGGTGTTCTAGTGAGCACAGTCTTCTGTACGAAATCAAAGGAATCCTTAATTACGGTGTAATAAGCTGGTGAAAAGATGTCGGTCACCGAGAGATTGGAGAATATCTCTACAAGTATTTCGTAGGCTGTTTTCTTAGGAGCACAGTCTTCTGTCTGAAATGACAGGAAGCTATAATTTCGGTGTAATATCCAGGTGACAGGATGTCGGTCACAGGGAGATTGGAGAATACCTCGAAAAGTATTTCATAGGCAGCTCTTCTAATGAGCACAGTTTTCTGTCTGAAATGAAAGGAAGCCATATTTACGGTGTAATATCCAGGTGACAGGTTATCTGTTACCGAGAGATTGGAGAATATCTCGACAAGTATTTCATAGGCAGGTGTTCTAGGGAGCACAGCCTTCTGTATGAAATCAAAGGAATCCATACTTACGGTGTAATAAGCTGGTGACAGGATGTCGGTCACCGACAGATTGGAGAATATCTCTACAAGTATTTCATAGGCTGTTCTTCTAAGGAGCACAGTCTTCTGTCTGAAATGACAGGAAGCTATAAATTCGGTGTAATATCCAGGTGACAGGATGTCGGTCACACAGAGATTGGAGAATATCTCGAAAAGTATTTCATAGGCAGCTCTTCTAATGAGCACAGTCTTCTGTCTGAAATGAAAGGAAGCCATATTTACGGTGTAATATCCAGGTGACAGGTTATCGGTCACCGAGAGATTGGAGAATATCATGACAAGTATTTCATATGCAGTTCTTCTAAGGAGCCCCGTTTTCTCTCTGAAATGAGAGGAAGCCATAATTACAGTGTAATATACAGGTGACAAGATGTCGGTCACCGAGAGATTGGAAAATATCTCTACAAGTATTTCATAGGCAGTTCTTCTAAGGAGCACAGCCTTCTGTCTGATATCAAAGGAAGGCATAATTACGTTGTAATATCCAGATGACAGGATGTCGGTGACCGAGGGATTGGAGAATATCTCGACAAGTATCTCATAGGCAGCTATCCTAAGGAGCGCAGTCTTCTGTCTGAAATGAAAAGAAGCCATAATTACGATGTAGTATCCAGGTGACAGGATGTCGGTCACCGAGAGATTGGAGAATATCACAAGTATCTCATAGGCAGCTCTCCTAATGAGCACAGTCTTCTGTCTGAAATGAAAGGAAGCCATAATTACGGTGTAATATCCAGGTGACAGGATGTCAGTGAACGAGAGATTGGGTAATACCTCGACAAGTATTTCATAGGCAGCTCTTCTAACGAGCACGGTCTTCTGTCTGAAATGAAAGGAAACCATAATTACGGTGTAATATCCAGGTGACATGGTGTCGGTCACCGAGAGAATGATGAATATCTCGACAAGTATTTCATAGGCAGGTGTTCTAGTGAGCACAGTCTTCTGTATGAAATCAAAGGAATCCTTAATTACGGTGTAATAAGCTGGTGACAGGAAGTCGGTCACCGAGAGAATGGAGAATATCTCGACAAGTATATCATAGGCAGTTCTTCTAAGGAGCACAGTCTTCTGTCTGAAATGAAAGGAAGCCATAATTACGGTGTAATATCCAGGTGACAGGATGTCGGACACCGAGAGATTGGAGAATATCTCGACAAGTATTTCCGAGGCAGTTCTTCTAAGAAGCACAGGCTTTTGCCTGAAATGAAAGGAAGCCATAATTACGGTTTAATATCCATGTGACAGAATCTGGTCACCGAGAGATTGGAGAATATCTCGACAAATATTTCAGTGGCAGTTCTTCTAAAGTGCACAATCTTCTGTCTGAAATGAAAGGAAGCCATAATTACGGTGTAATATCTATGTGACAGGATGTCGGTCACCTAGAGATTGGTTAATATCTCGACAAGTATTTCATAGGCAGCTCTTCAAAAGCGCACAGGCTTCTGCCTGAAATGAAAGGAAGCCATAATTATTGTGTTATAAGCAGGTAGTATGTCGGTCACCGAGAGAATGGAGATTACCTCGACAAGTATATCATAGGCAGTTTTTCTAAGGAGCACAGTCTTCTTTCTAAAATGATGATGGTGAGGATGATAATTGCTGTTTTAAGGGGCCTAACATCGAGGTTATCGGCCCCATTTTTAAATGAAAGGGAGCCATAATTACGGTGTAATATCCAGGTGAGAGGATGTCGGTATACTGAGAGATTAGAGAATATCTCGACAAGTATTTCATAGGCAGCTCTTCTAAGGAGCACAGTCTTCTGTCTGAAATGAAAGGAAGCCATAATGACGGTGTAATATCCAGGTGACAGGATGTCAGTCAACGAGAGATTGGGTAATACCTCGACAAGAATTTCATAGGCAGCTCTTCTAACGAGCACGGTCTTCTGTCTGAAATGAAAGGAAACCATAATTACGGTATAATATCCAGGTGACAAGGTGTCGGTCACCGAGAGATTGGAGAATATCTCGACAAGTATTTCATAGGCAGGTGTTCTAGGGAGCACAGTCTTCTGTATGAAATCAAAGGAATCCTTAATTACGGTGTAATAAGCTGGTGACAGGATGGCGGTCACCGAGAGATTGGAGAATATCTCTACAAGTATTTCATAGGCTGTTCTTGTAAGGAGCACATTCTTCTGTCTTAAATGACAGGAAGCTATAATTTCGGTGTAATATCCAGGTCACAGGATGTCGGTCACAGAGAGATTGGAGAATATCTCAAAAAGTGTTCCATATGCAGCTCTTCTAATGAGCACAGTCTTCTGTCTGAAATGAAAGGAAGCCATATTTACGGTGTAATATCCAGGTGACAGGTTATCGGTCACCGGGAGATTGGAGAATATCATGACAAGTATTTCATATGCAGTTCTTCTAAGGAGTCCCGTTTTCTCTCTGAAATGAAAGGAAGCCATAATTACAGTGTAATATACAGGTGACAAGATGTCGGTCACCGAGAGATTGGAAAATATCTCTACAAGTATTTCATAGGCAGTTCTTCTAAGGAGCACAGCCTTCTGTCTGATATCAAAGGAAGGCATAATTACGTTGTAATATCCAGATGACAGGATGTCGGTCACCGAGGGATTGGAGAATATCTCGACAAGTATCTCATAGGCAGCTATCCTAAGGAGCGCATTCTTCTGTCTGAAATGAAAAGAAGCCATAATTACGGTGTAATATCCAGGTGACAGGATGTCGGTCACTGAGAGATTAGAGAATACCTCGACAAGTATTTCATAAGCAGCTCTTCAAATGCGCACAATCTTCTGCCTGAAATGAAAAGAAGCCCTAATTATTGTGTTATAAGCAGGTGACAGTATGTCGGTCACCGAGAGAATGGAGATTATCTCGACAAGTATATCATAGGCAGTTCTTCTAAGGAGCACAGCCTTCTATCTAAAATGATGATGATGAGGATGATAATTGTTGTTTGAAGGGGCCTAACATCGAGGTTATCGGCTCCATTTTTAAATGAAAGGGAGCCACAATTACGGTGTAGTATCCAGGTGACAGGATGTCGATCACCGAGAGATTGGAGAATATCACGACAAGTATCTCGTAGGCAGCTCTCCTAATGAAAACAGTTTTCTGTCTGAAATGAAAGGAAGCCATAATTACGGTGTAATATCCAGGTGACAGGATGTCGGTAAACTGAGAGATTAGAGAATATCTCGACAAGTATTTCATAGGCAGCTCTTCTAAGGAGCACAGTCTTCTGTCTGAAATGAAAGGAAGCCATAATGACGGTGTAATATCCAGGTGACAGGATGTCAGTCAACGAGAGATTGGGTAATACCTCACAAGTATTTCATAGGCAGCTCTTCTAACGAGCACGGTCTTCTGTCTGAAATGAAAGGAAACCATAATTACGGTGTAATATCCAGGTGACAGGGTGTCGGTCACCGAGAGATTGGAGAATATCTCGACAAGTATTTCATAGGCAGGTGTTCTAGTGAGCACAGTCTTCTGTATGAAATCAAAGGAATCCATAATTACGGTGTAATAAGCTGGTGACAGTATGTCGGTCACCGAGAGATTGGAGAATGTCTCTACAGGTATTTCGTAGGCTGTTTTCAAAGGAGCACAGTCTTCTGTCTGAAATGACAGGAAGCTATAATTTCGGTGTAATATCCAGGTGACAGGATGTCGGTCACAGAGAGATTGGAGAATATCTCGAAAAGTATTTCATAGGCAGCTCTTCTAATGAGCACAGTTTTCTGTCTGAAATGAAAGGATGCCATATTTACGGTGTAATATCCAGGTGACAGGTTATTTGTCACCGAGAGATTGGAGAATATCTCGACAAGTATTTCATAGGCAGGTGTTCTAGGGAGCACAGCCTTCTGTATGAAATCAAAGGAATCCTTAATTACGGTGTAATAAGCTGGTGACAGGATGTCGGTCACCGAGAGGTTGGAGAATATCTCTACAAGTATTTCATAGGCTGTTCTTCTAAGGAGCACAGTCTTCTGTCTGAAATGACAGGAAGCTATAAATTCGGTGTAATATCCAGGTGACAGGATGTCGGTCACAGAGAGATTGGAGAATATCTCGAAAAGTATTTCATAGGCAGCTCTTCTAATGAGCACAGTCTTCTGTCTGAAATGAAAGGAAGCCATATTTACGGTGTAATATCCAGGTGTCAGGTTATCGGTCACCGAGATATTGGAGAATATCTCGACAAGTATTTCATATGCAGTTCTTCTAAGGAGCCCCGTTTTCTGTCTGATATCAAAGGAAGGCATAATTACGGTATAATATCCAGATGACAGGATGTCGGTCACCGAGGGATTGGAGAATATCTCGACAAGTATCTCATAGGCAGCTCTCCTAAGGAGCGCAGTCTTCTGTCTGAAATGAAAGGAAGCCATAATTACGGTGTAATATCCAGGTGACAGGATGTCGGTCACTGAGAGATTAGAGAATACCTCGACAAGTATTTCATAGGCAGCTCTTCTAAGGAGCACAGTCTTCTCTCTGAAATTAAAAGGAAGCCATAATTACGGTGTAATATCCAGGTGACAGGAGGTCGTTCACCGAGAGATTGGAGAATATCTCGACAAGTATTTCATAGGCAGCTCTTCTAAGCAGCACAGTCTTCTATCTAAAATGATGATGATGAGGATGATAATTGTTGTTTTAAGGGGCCTAACATCGAGGTTATCGGCCCCATTTTTAATGAAAGGGAGCCATAATTACGGTGTAGTATACAGGTGACAGGATGTCGGTCACCGAGAGATTGGAGAATATCACGACAATTATCTCATAGGCAGCTCTCCTAATGAGCCCAGTCTTCTGTCTGAAATGAAAGGAAGCCATAATTACGGTGTAATATCCAGGTGACAGGATGTCGGTAAACTGAGAGATTAGAGAATATCTCGACAAGTATTTCATAGGCAGCTCTTCTAAGGAGCACAGTCTTCTGTCTGAAATGAAAGGAAGCCATAATGACGGTGTAATATCCAGGTGACAGGATGTAAGTCAACGAGAGATTTGGTAATACCTCGACAAGTATTTCATAGGCAGTTCTTCTAACGAGCACGGTCTTCTGTCTGAAATGAAAGGAAACCATAATTACGGTGTAATATCCAGGTGAAATGGTGTCGGTCACCGAGAGATTGGAGAATATCTCGACAAGTATTTCATAGGCAGGTGTTCTAGTGAGCACAGTCTTCTGTATGAAATCAAAGGAATCCTTAATTACGGTGTAATAAGCTGGTGAAAAGATGTCGGTCACCGAGAGATTGGAGAATATCTCTACAAGTATTTCGTAGGCTGTTTTCTTAGGAGCACAGTCTTCTGTCTGAAATGACAGGAAGCTATAATTTCGGTGTAATATCCAGGTGACAGGATGTCGGTCACAGGGAGATTGGAGAATACCTCGAAAAGTATTTCATAGGCAGCTCTTCTAATGAGCACAGTTTTCTGTCTGAAATGAAAGGAAGCCATATTTACGGTGTAATATCCAGGTGACAGGTTATCTGTTACCGAGAGATTGGAGAATATCTCGACAAGTATTTCATAGGCAGGTGTTCTAGGGAGCACAGCCTTCTGTATGAAATCAAAGGAATCCATAATTACGGTGTAATAAGCTGGTGACAGGATGTCGGTCACCGAGAGATTGGAGAATATCTCTACAAGTATTTCATAGGCTGTTCTTCTAAGGAGCACAGTCTTCTGTCTGAAATGACAGGAAGCTATAAATTCGGTGTAATATCCAGGTGACAGGATGTCGGTCACACAGAGATTGGAGAATATCTCGAAAAGTATTTCATAGGCAGCTCTTCTAATGAGCACAGTCTTCTGTCTGAAATGAAAGGAAGCCATATTTACGGTGTAATATCCAGGTGACAGGTTATCGGTCACCGAGAGATTGGAGAATATCATGACAAGTATTTCATATGCAGTTCTTCTAAGGAGCCCCGTTTTCTCTCTGAAATGAGAGGAAGCCATAATTACAGTGTAATATACAGGTGACAAGATGTCGGTCACCGAGAGATTGGAAAATATCTCTACAAGTATTTCATAGGCAGTTCTTCTAAGGAGCACAGCCTTCTGTCTGATATCAAAGGAAGGCATAATTACGTTGTAATATCCAGATGACAGGATGTCGGTCACCGAGAGATTGGAGAATAACTCGAGAAGTATTTCATAGGCAGCTCTTCTAACGAGCACGGTCTTCTGTCTGAAATGAAAGGAAACCATAATTACGGTATAATATCCAGGTGACAAGGTGTCGGTCACCGAGGGATTGGAGAATATCTCGACAAGTATCTCATAGGCAGCTATCCTAAGGAGCGCAGTCTTCTGTCTGAAATGAAAAGAAGCCATAATTACGGTGTAATATCCAGGTGACAGGATGTCGGTCACTGAGAGATTAGAGAATACCTCGACAAGTATTTCATAGGCAGCTCTTCTAAGGAGCACAGTCTTCTCTCTGAAATTAAAAGGAAGCCATAATTACGGTGTAATATCCAGGTGACAGGAGGTCGTTCACCGAGATATTGGAGAATATCTCGACAAGTATTTCATAGGCTGTTCTTCTAAGGAGCACTGTCTTCTGTCTGAAATGAAAGGAAGCCATAATTAACTCGTAATATCCAGGTGACAGGATGTCGGTCACAGAGAGATTGGAAAATATCTCGAAAAGTATTTCATAGGCAGCTCTTCTAATGAGCACAGTCTTCTGTCTGAAATGAAAGGAAGCCATATTTACGGTGTAATATCCAGGTGACAGGTTATCGGTCACCGAGAGATTGGAGAATATCTCGACAAGTATCTCATAGGCAGCTCTCCTAAGGAGCGCAGTCCTTTGTCTGAAATGAAAGGAAGCCATAATTACGGTGTAATATCCAGGTGACAGTATGTCGGTCACTGTGAGATTAGAGAATACCTCGACAAGTATTTCATAGGCAGCTCTTCTAAGGAGCACAGTCTTCTGTCTGAAATGAAAGGAGGTCATAATTACGGTGTAAAAACCTGGTGACAGGATGTCGGTCACCGAGAGATTGGAGAATATATCGACAAGTATTTCAGAGGCAATTCTTCTAAGGCGCGCACTGTCTTTTGTCCGAAATGAAAGTAAGCCATAATTACGGTGTAATATCCAGGTGAAAGAACGTTGGTCACCGAGGGATTGGAGAATTTCTCGACAAGTATTTCATAGGCAGTTCTTCTAAGGAGCACAGTCTTCTGTCTGAAATGAAAGGAGGTCATAATTACGGTGTAAAAACCTGGTGACAGGATGTCGGTCACCGAGAGATTGGAGAATATATCGACAAGTATTTTATAGGTAGTTCTTCTAAGGAGCACAGCCTTCTGCCTGAAATGAAAGGAAGCCATAATTACGGTGTAATATCCAGGTGACAGGATGCCGGTCACCGAGAGATTGGAGAATAACTCGAGAAGTATTTCAGAGGCAGTTCTTCTAAGGGGCAGAGTCTTTTGTTTGAAATGAAAGGAAGCCATAACTTCAGTGTAATATGCAGGTGACTGGATGTCGGTCACCGAGAGATTGGAGAATATCTCGACAAGTATCTCATAGGCAGCTCTCTTAAGGAGCACAATCTTCTGTCTGAAATAAAAAGGAAGCCATAATTACGGTGTAATATCCATGTGACAGGATGTCGGTCACCGAGAAATTGGTTAATATCTCGACAAGTATTTCATAGGCAGCTCTTCAAAAGCGCACAATCTTCTGCCTGAAATGAAAAGAAGCCTTAATTATTGTGTTATAAGCAGGTGACAGTATGTCGGTCACCGAGAGAATGGAGATTATCTCGACAAGTATATCATAGGCAGTTCTTCTAAGGAGCACAGTCTTCTATCTAAAATGATGATGATGAGGATGATAATTGTTGTTTTAAGGGGCCTAACATCGAGGTTATCGGCTCCATTTTTAAATGAAAGGGAGCCATAATTACGGTGTAGTATCCAGGTGACAGGATGTCGGTCACCGAGAGATTGGAGAATATCACGACAAGTATCTCATAGGCAGCTCTCCTAATGAAATCAGTCTTCTGTCTGAAATGAAAGGAAGCCATAATTACGGTGTAATATCCAGGTGACAGGATGTCGGTAAACTGAGAGATTAGAGAATATCTCGACAAGTATTTCATAGGCAGCTCTTCTAAGGAGCACAGTCTTCTGTCTGAAATGAAAGGAAGCCATAATGACGGTGTAATATCCAGGAGACAGGATGTCAGTCAACGAGAGATTGGGTAATACCTCACAAGTATTTCATAGGCAGCTCTTCTAACGAGCACGGTCTTCTGTCTGAAATGAAAGGAAACCATAATTACGGTGTAATATCCAGGTGACAGGGTGTCGGTCATCGAGAGATTGGAGAATATCTCGACAAGTATTTCATAGGCAGGTGTTCTAGTGAGCACAGTCTTCTGTATGAAATCAAAGGAATCCTTAATTACGGTGTAATAAGCTGGTGACAGGATGTCGGTCACCGAGAGATTGGAGAATATCTCTACAAGTATTTCATAGGCTGTTTTCTAAGGAGCACAGTCTTCTGTCTGAAATGACAGGAAGCTATAATTTCGGTGTAATATCCAGGTGACAGGATGTCGGTCACAGAGAGATTGGAGAATATCTCGAAAAGTATTTCATAGGCAGCTCTTCTAATGAGCACAGTTTTCTGTCTGAAATGAAAGGAAGCCATATTTACGGTGTAATATCCAGGTGACAGGTTATTTGTCACCGAGAGATTGGAGAATATCTCGACAAGTATTTCATAGGCAGGTGTTCTAGGGAGCACAGCCTTCTGTATGAAATCAAAGGAATCCTTAATTACGGTGTAATAAGCTGGTGACAGGATGTCGGTCACCGAGAGGTTGGAGAATATCTCTACAAGTATTTCATAGGCTGTTCTTCTAAGGAGCACAGTCTTCTGTCTGAAATGACCGGAAGCTATAAATTCGGTGTAATATCCAGGTGACAGGATGTCGGTCACAGAGAGATTGGAGAATATCTCGAAAAGTATTTCATAGGCAGCTCTTCTAATGAGCACAGTCTTCTGTCTGAAATGAAAGGAAGCCATATTTACGGTGTAATATCCAGGTGTCAGTTTATCGGTCACCGAGATATTGGAGAATATCTCGACATGTATTTCATATGCAGTTCTTCTAAGGAGCCCCGTTTCCTGTCTGATATCAAAGGAAGGCATAATTACGGTATAATATCCAGATGACAGGATGTCGGTCACCGAGGGATTGGAGAATATCTCGACAAGTATCTCATAGGCAGCTCTCCTAAGGAGCGCAGTCTTCTGTCTGAAATGAAAGGAAGCCATAATTACGGTGTAATATCCAGGTGACAGGATGTCGGTCACTGAGAGATTAGAGAATACCTCGACAAGTATTTCATAGGCAGCTCTTCTAAGGAGCACAGTCTTCTCTCTGAAATTAAAAGGAAGCCATAATTACGGTGTAATATCCAGGTGACAGGAGGTCGTTCACCGAGAGATTGGAGAATATCTCGACAAGTATTTCATAGTTAGCTCTTCTAAGGAGCACAGTCATCTGTCTGAAATGACAGGAAGCCCTAATTATTGTGAAATAAGCAGGTGACAATATGTCGGTCACCGAGAGAATGGAGAATATCTCGTCAAGTATTTCAGAGGCAATTCTTCTAAGGCGCGCACTGTCTTTTGTCCGAAATGAAAGTAAGCCATAATTACGGTGTAATATCCAGGTGAAAGAACGTTGGTCACCGAGGAATTGGAGAATTTCTCGACAAGTATTTCATAGGCAGTTCTTCTAAGGAGCACAGTCTTCTGTCTGAAATGAAAGGAGGTCATAATTACGGTGTAAAAACCAGGTGACAGGATGTTGGTCACCGAGAGATTTGAGAATATCTCGACATGTATTTCATAGGTAGTTTTTCTAAGGAGCACAGTCTTCTGCCTGAAATTAAAGGAAGCCATATTTACGGTGTAATATCCGGGTGACAGGATGCCGGTCACCGAGCAATTGGAGAATATCTCGTCAAGTATTTCAGAGGCAATTCTTCTAAGGCGCGCACTGTCTTTTGTCCGAAATGAAAGTAAGCCATAATTACGGTGTAATATCCAGGTGAAAGAACGTTGGTCACCGAGGGATTGGAGAATTTCTCGACAAGTATTTCATAGGCAGTTCTTCTAAGGAGCACAGTCTTCTGTCTGAAATGAAAGGAGGTCATAATTACGGTGTAAAAACCAGGTGACAGGATGTCGGTCACCGAGAGATTGGAGAATATATCGACAAGTATTTTATAGGTAGTTCTTCTAAGGAGCACAGCCTTCTGCCTGAAATGAAAGGAAGCCATAATTACGGTGTAATATCCAGGTGACAGGATGCCGGTCACCGAGAGATTGGAGAATAACTCGAGAAGTATTTCAGAGGCAGTTCTTCTAAGGGGCAGAGTCTTTTGTTTGAAATGAAAGGAAGCCATAACTTCAGTGTAATATGCAGGTGACTGGATGTCGGTCACCGAGAGATTGGAGAATATCTCGACAAGTATCTCATAGGCAGCTCTCTTAAGGAGCACAATCTTCTGTCTGAAATAAAAAGGAAGCCATAATTACGGTGTAATATCCATGTGACAGGATGTCGGTCACCGAGAAATTGGTTAATATCTCGACAAGTATTTCATAGGCAGCTCTTCAAAAGCGCACAATCTTCTGCCTGAAATGAAAAGAAGCCTTAATTATTGTGTTATAAGCAGGTGACAGTATGTCGGTCACCGAGAGAATGGAGATTATCTCGACAAGTATATCATAGGCAGTTCTTCTAAGGAGCACAGTCTTCTATCTAAAATGATGATGATGAGGATGATAATTGTTGTTTTAAGGGGCCTAACATCGAGGTTATCGGCTCCATTTTTAAATGAAAGGGAGCCATAATTACGGTGTAGTATCCAGGTGACAGGATGTCGGTCACCGAGAGATTGGAGAATATCACGACAAGTATCTCATAGGCAGCTCTCCTAATGAAAACAGTCTTCTGTCTGAAATGAAAGGAAGCCATAATTACGGTGTAATATCCAGGTGACAGGATGTCGGTAAACTGAGAGATTAGAGAATATCTCGACAAGTATTTCATAGGCAGCTCTTCTAAGGAGCACAGTCTTCTGTCTGAAATGAAAGGAAGCCATAATGACGGTGTAATATCCAGGAGACAGGATGTCAGTCAACGAGAGATTGGGTAATACCTCACAAGTATTTCATAGGCAGCTCTTCTAACGAGCACGGTCTTCTGTCTGAAATGAAAGGAAACCATAATTACGGTGTAATATCCAGGTGACAGGATGTCGGTCATCGAGAGATTGGAGAATATCTCGACAAGTATTTCATAGGCAGGTGTTCTAGTGAGCACAGTCTTCTGTATGAAATCAAAGGAATCCTTAATTACGGTGTAATAAGCTGGTGACAGGATGTCGGTCACCGAGAGATTGGAGAATATCTCTACAAGTATTTCATAGGCTGTTTTCTAAGGAGCACAGTCTTCTGTCTGAAAGGACAGGAAGCTATAATTTCGGTGTAATATCCAGGTGACAGGATGTCGGTCACAGAGAGATTGGAGAATATCTCGAAAAGTATTTCATAGGCAGCTCTTCTAATGAGCACAGTTTTCTGTCTGAAATGAAAGGAAGCCATATTTACGGTGTAATATCCAGGTGACAGGTTATTTGTCACCGAGAGATTGGAGAATATCTCGACAAGTATTTCATAGGCAGGTGTTCTAGGGAGCACAGCCTTCTGTATGAAATCAAAGGAATCCTTAATTACGGTGTAATAAGCTGGTGACAGGATGTCGGTCACCGAGAGGTTGGAGAATATCTCTACAAGTATTTCATAGGCTGTTCTTCTAAGGAGCACAGTCTTCTGTCTGAAATGACCGGAAGCTATAAATTCGGTGTAATATCCAGGTGACAGGATGTCGGTCACAGAGAGATTGGAGAATATCTCGAAAAGTATTTCATAGGCAGCTCTTCTAATGAGCACAGTCTTCTGTCTGAAATGAAAGGAAGCCATATTTACGGTGTAATATCCAGGTGTCAGTTTATCGGTCACCGAGCTATTGGAGAATATCTCGACATGTATTTCATATGCAGTTCTTCTAAGGAGCCCCGTTTCCTGTCTGATATCAAAGGAAGGCTTAATTACGGTATAATATCCAGATGACAGGATGTCGGTCACCGAGGGATTGGAGAATATCTCGACAAGTATCTCATAGGCAGCTCTCCTAAGGAGCGCAGTCTTCTGTCTGAAATGAAAGGAAGCCATAATTACGGTGTAATATCCAGGTGACAGGATGTCGGTCACTGAGAGATTAGAGAATACCTCGACAAGTATTTCATAGGCAGCTCTTCTAAGGAGCACAGTCTTCTCTCTGAAATTAAAAGGAAGCCATAATTACGGTGTAATATCCAGGTGACAGGAGGTCGTTCACCGAGAGATTGGAGAATATCTCGACAAGTATTTCATAGGCAGCTCTTCTAAGGAGCACAGTCATCTGTCTGAAATGACAGGAAGCCCTAATTATTGTGAAATAAGCAGGTGACAATATGTCGGTCACCGAGAGAATGGAGAATATCTCGACAAGTATTTCATAGGCAGTTCTTCTAAGGAGCACAGTCTTCTGTCTGAAATGAAAGGAAGCCATAATTACGGTGTAATATCCTCGTGACAGGATGTTGGTCACCGAGGGATTGGAGAATATCTCGACAAGTATTTCATAGGCAGTTCTTCTAAGGAGCACAGTCTTCTGTCTGAAATGAAAGGAAGCCATAATTACGGTGTAATATCCACGTGACAGGATGTTGGTCACCGAGGGATTGGAGAATATCTCGACAAGTATTTCATAGGCAGTTCTTCTAAGGAGCACAGTCTTCTGTCTGAAATGAAAGGAGGCCATAATTACGGTGTAATATCAGGCTGACAGTATGTCGGTCACCGAGAAATTGGTTAATATCTCGACAAGTATTTCATAAGCAGCTCTTCAAATGCGCACAATCTTCTGCCTGAAATGAAAAGAAGCCCTAATTATTGTGTTATAAGCAGGTGACAGTATGTCGGTCACCGAGAGAATGGAGATTATCTCGACAAGTATATCATAGGCAGTTCTTCTAAGGAGCACAGCCTTCTATCTAAAATGATGATGATGAGGATGATAATTGTTGTTTGAAGGGGCCTAACATCGAGGTTATCGGCTCCATTTTTAAATGAAAGGGAGCCATAATTACGGTGTAGTATCCAGGTGACAGGATGTCGATCACCGAGAGATTGGAGAATATCACGACAAGTATCTCATAGGCAGCTCTCCTAATGAAAACAGTTTTCTGTCTGAAATGAAAGGAAGCCATAATTACGGTGTAATATCCAGGTGACAGGATGTCGGTAAACTGAGAGATTAGAGAATATCTCGACAAGTATTTCATAGGCAGCTCTTCTAAGGAGCACAGTCTTCTGTCTGAAATGAAAGTAAGCCATAATGACGGTGTAATATCCAGGTGACAGGATGTCAGTCAACGAGAGATTGGGTAATACCTCACAAGTATTTCATAGGCAGCTCTTCTAACGAGCACGGTCTTCTGTCTGAAATGAAAGGAAACCATAATTACGGTGTAATATCCAGGTGACAGGGTGTCGGTCACCGAGAGATTGGAGACTATCTCGACAAGTATTTCATAGGCAGGTGTTCTAGTGAGCACAGTCTTCTGTATGAAATCAAAGGAATCCATAATTACGGTGTAATAAGCTGGTGACAGGATGTTGGTCACCGAGAGATTGGAGAATGTCTCTACAGGTATTTCGTAGGCTGTTTTCAAAGGAGCACAGTCTTCTGTCTGAAATGACAGGAAGCTATAATTTCGGTGTAATATCCAGGTGACAGGATGTCGGTCACAGAGAGATTGGAGAATATCTCGAAAAGTATTTCATAGGCAGCTCTTCTAATGAGCACAGTTTTCTGTCTGAAATGAAAGGATGCCATATTTACGGTGTAATATCCAGGTGACAGGTTATTTGTCACCGAGAGATTGGAGAATATCTCGACAAGTATTTCATAGGCAGGTGTTCTAGGGAGCACAGCCTTCTGTATGAAATCAAAGGAATCCTTAATTACGGTGTAATAAGCTGGTGACAGGATGTCGGTCACCGAGAGGTTGGAGAATATCTCTACAAGTATTTCATAGGCTGTTCTTCTAAGGAGCACAGTCTTCTGTCTGAAATGACAGGAAGCTATAAATTCGGTGTAATATCCAGGTGACAGGATGTCGGTCACAGAGAGATTGGAGAATATCTCGAAAAGTATTTCATAGGCAGCTCTTCTAATGAGCACAGTCTTCTGTCTGAAATGAAAGGAAGCCATATTTACGGTGTAATATCCAGGTGACAGGTTATCGGTCACCGAGATATTGGAGAATATCTCGACAAGTATTTCATATGCAGTTCTTCTAAGGAGCCCCGTTTTCTGTCTGATATCAAAGGAAGGCATAATTACGGTATAATATCCAGATGACAGGATGTCGGTCACCGAGGGATTGGAGAATATCTCGACAAGTATCTCATAGCCAGCTCTCCTAAGGAGCGCAGTCTTCTGTCTGAAATGAAAGGAAGCCATAATTACGGTGTAATATCCAGGTGACAGGATGTCGGTCACTGAGAGATTAGAGAATACCTCGACAAGTGTTTCATAGGCAGCTCTTCTAAGGAGCACAGTCTTCTCTCTGAAATTAAAAGGAAGCCATAATTACGGTGTAATATCCAGGTGACAGGAGGTCGTTCACCGAGAGATTGGAGAATATCTCGACAAGTATTTCATAGGCAGCTCTTCTAAGCAGCACAGTCTTCTATCTAAAATGATGATGATGAGGATGATAATTGTTGTTTTAAGGGGCCTAACATCGAGGTTATCGGCCCCATTTTTAATGAAAGGGAGCCATAATTACGGTGTAGTATCCAGGTGACAGGATGTCGGTCACCGAGAGATTGGAGAATATCACGACAATTATCTCATAGGCAGCTCTCCTAATGAGCCCAGTCTTCTGTCTGAAATGAAAGGAAGCCATAATTACGGTGTAATATCCAGGTGACAGGATGTCGGTAAACTGAGAGATTAGAGAATATCTCGACAAGTATTTCATAGGCAGCTCTTCTAAGGAGCACAGTCTTCTGTCTGAAATGAAAGGAAGCCATAATGACGGTGTAATATCCAGGTGACAGGATGTCAGTCAACGAGAGATTTGGTAATACCTCGACAAGTATTTCATAGGCAGTTCTTCTAACGAGCACGGTCTTCTGTCTGAAATGAAAGGAAACCATAATTACGGTGTAATATCCAGGTGAAATGGTGTCGGTCACCGAGAGATTGGAGAATATCTCGACAAGTATTTCATAGGCAGGTGTTCTAGTGAGCACAGTCTTCTGTATGAAATCAAAGGAATCCTTAATTACGGTGTAATAAGCTGGTGAAAAGATGTCGGTCACCGAGAGATTGGAGAATATCTCTACAAGTATTTCGTAGGCTGTTTTCTTAGGAGCACAGTCTTCTGTCTGAAATGACAGGAAGCTATAATTTCGGTGTAATATCCAGGTGACAGGATGTCGGTCACAGGGAGATTGGAGAATACCTCGAAAAGTATTTCATAGGCAGCTCTTCTAATGAGCACAGTTTTCTGTCTGAAATGAAAGGAAGCCATATTTACGGTGTAATATCCAGGTGACAGGTTATCTGTTACCGAGAGATTGGAGAATATCTCGACAAGTATTTCATAGGCAGGTGTTCTAGGGAGCACAGCCTTCTGTATGAAATCAAAGGAATCCATAATTACGGTGTAATAAGCTGGTGACAGGATGTCGGTCACCGAGAGATTGGAGAATATCTCTACAAGTATTTCATAGGCTGTTCTTTTAAGGAGCACAGTCTTCTGTCTGAAATGACAGGAAGCTATAAATTCGGTGTAATATCCAGGTGACAGGATGTCGGTCACACAGAGATTGGAGAATATCTCGAAAAGTATTTCATAGGCAGCTCTTCTAATGAGCACAGTCTTCTGTCTGAAATGAAAGGAAACCATATTTACGGTGTAATATCCAGGTGACAGGTTATCGGTCACCGAGAGATTGGAGAATATCATGACAAGTATTTCATATGCAGTTCTTCTAAGGAGCCCCGTTTTCTCTCTGAAATGAGAGGAAGCCATAATTACAGTGTAATATACAGGTGACAAGATGTCGGTCACCGAGAGATTGGAAAATATCTCTACAAGTATTTCATAGGCAGTTCTTCTAAGGAGCACAGCCTTCTGTCTGATATCAAAGGAAGGCATAATTACGTTGTAATATCCAGATGACAGGATGTCGGTGACCGAGGGATTGGAGAATATCTCGACAAGTATCTCATAGGCAGCTATCCTAAGGAGCGCAGTCTTCTGTCTGAAATGAAAAGAAGCCATAATTACGGTGTAATATCCAGGTGACAGGATGTCGGTCACTGAGAGATTAGAGAATACCTCGACAAGTATTTCATAGGCAGCTCTTCTAAGGAGCACAGTCTTCTCTCTGAAATTAAAAGGAAGCCATAATTACGGTGTAATATCCAGGTGACAGGAGGTCGTTCACCGAGATATTGGAGAATATCTCGACAAGTATTTCATAGGCTGTTCTTCTAAGGAGCACTGTCTTCTGTCTGAAATGAAAGGAAGCCATAATTAACGTGTAATATCCAGGTGACAGGATGTCGGTCACAGAGAGATTGGAAAATATCTCGAAAAGTATTTCATAGGCAGCTCTTCTAATGAGCACAGTCTTCTGTCTGAAATGAAAGGAAGCCATATTTACGGTGTAATATCCAGGTGACAGGTTATCGGTCACCGAGAGATTGGAGAATATCTCGACAAGTATCTCATAGGCATCTCTCCTAAGGAGCGCAGTCCTTTGTCTGAAATGAAAGGAAGCCATAATTACGGTGTAATATCCAGGTGACAGTATGTCGGTCACTGTGAGATTAGAGAATACCTCGACAAGTATTTCATAGGCAGCTCTTCTAAGGAGCACAGTCTTCTCTCTGAAATTAAAAGGAAGCCATAATTACGGTGTAATATCCAGGTGACAGGATGTTGGTCACCGAGGGATTGGAGAATATCTCGACAAGTATTTCATAGGCAGTTCTTCTAAGGAGCACAGTCTTCTGTCTGAAATGAAAGGAGGCCATAATTAAGGTGTAATATCCGGCTGACAGTATGTCGGTCACCGTGAGATTGGAGAATATCTCGACAAGTATTTCATAGGCAGTTCCTCTAAGGAGCACAATCTTCTGTCTGAAATGAAAGGAAGCCATAATTACGGTGTAATATCCACGTGACAGGATGTTGGTCACCGAGGGATTGGAGAATATCTCGACAAGTATTTCATAGGCAGTTCTTCTAAGGAGCACAGTCTTCTGTCTGAAATGAAAGGAGGCCATAATTACGGTGTAATATCCGGCTGACAGTATGTCGGTCACCGAGAGATTGGAGAATATCTCGACAAGTATTTTATAGGGAGTTTTTCTAAGGAGTACAGTCTTCTGTCTGAAATGAAAGTAGGCCATAATTACGGTGTGTTATCCAGGAGACAGGATGTTGGTCACCGAGAGATTTGAGAATATCTCGACATGTATTTCATAGGTAGTTTTTCTAAGGAGCACAGTCTTCTGCCTGAAATTAAAGGAAGCCATATTTACGGTGTAATATCCGGGTGACAGGATGCCGGTCACCGAGCGATTGGAGAATATCTCGTCAAGTATTTCAGAGGCAATTCTTCTAAGGCGCGCACTGTCTTTTGTCCGAAATGAAAGTAAGCCATAATTACGGTGTAATATCCAGGTGAAAGAACGTTGGTCACCGAGGGATTGGAGAATTTCTCGACAAGTATTTCATAGGCAGTTCTTCTAAGGAGCACAGTCTTCTGTCTGAAATGAAAGGAGGTCATAATTACGGTGTAAAAACCAGGTGACAGGATGTCGGTCACCGAGAGATTGGAGAATATATCGACAAGTATTTTATAGGTAGTTCTTCTAAGGAGCACAGCCTTCTGCCTGAAATGAAAGGAAGCCATAATTACGGTGTAATATCCAGGTGACAGGATGCCGGTCACCGAGAGATTGGAGAATAACTCGAGAAGTATTTCAGAGGCAGTTCTTCTAAGGGGCAGAGTCTTTTGTTTGAAATGAAAGGAAGCCATAACTTCAGTGTAATATGCAGGTGACTGGATGTCGGTCACCGAGAGATTGGAGAATATCTCGACAAGTATCTCATAGGCAGCTCTCTTAAGGAGCACAATCTTCTGTCTGAAATAAAAAGGAAGCCATAATTACGGTGTAATATCCATGTGACAGGATGTCGGTCACCGAGAAATTGGTTAATATCTCGACAAGTATTTCATAGGCAGCTCTTCAAAAGCGCACAATCTTCTGCCTGAAATGAAAAGAAGCCTTAATTATTGTGTTATAAGCAGGTGACAGTATGTCGGTCACCGAGAGAATGGAGATTATCTCGACAAGTATATCATAGGCAGTTCTTCTAAGGAGCACAGTCTTCTATCTAAAATGATGATGATGAGGATGATAATTGTTGTTTTAAGGGGCCTAACATCGAGGTTATCGGCTCCATTTTTAAATGAAAGGGAGCCATAATTACGGTGTAGTATCCAGGTGACAGGATGTCGGTCACCGAGAGATTGGAGAATATCACGACAAGTATCTCATAGGCAGCTCTCCTAATGAAAACAGTCTTCTGTCTGAAATGAAAGGAAGCCATAATTACGGTGTAATATCCAGGTGACAGGATGTCGGTAAACTGAGAGATTAGAGAATATCTCGACAAGTATTTCATAGGCAGCTCTTCTAAGGAGCACAGTCTTCTGTCTGAAATGAAAGGAAGCCATAATGACGGTGTAATATCCAGGAGACAGGATGTCAGTCAACGAGAGATTGGGTAATACCTCACAAGTATTTCATAGGCAGCTCTTCTAACGAGCACGGTCTTCTGTCTGAAATGAAAGGAAACCATAATTACGGTGTAATATCCAGGTGACAGGGTGTCGGTCATCGAGAGATTGGAGAATATCTCGACAAGTATTTCATAGGCAGGTGTTCTAGTGAGCACAGTCTTCTGTATGAAATCAAAGGAATCCTTAATTACGGTGTAATAAGCTGGTGACAGGATGTCGGTCACCGAGAGATTGGAGAATATCTCTACAAGTATTTCATAGGCTGTTTTCTAAGGAGCACAGTCTTCTGTCTGAAATGACAGGAAGCTATAATTTCGGTGTAATATCCAGGTGACAGGATGTCGGTCACAGAGAGATTGGAGAATATCTCGAAAAGTATTTCATAGGCAGCTCTTCTAATGAGCACAGTTTTCTGTCTGAAATGAAAGGAAGCCATATTTACGGTGTGATATCCAGGTGACAGGTTATTTGTCACCGAGAGATTGGAGAATATCTCGACAAGTATTTCATAGGCAGGTGTTCTAGGGAGCACAGCCTTCTGTATGAAATCAAAGGAATCCTTAATTACGGTGTAATAAGCTGGTGACAGGATGTCGGTCACCGAGAGGTTGGAGAATATCTCTACAAGTATTTCATAGGCTGTTCTTCTAAGGAGCACAGTCTTCTGTCTGAAATGACCGGAAGCTATAAATTCGGTGTAATATCCAGGTGACAGGATGTCGGTCACAGAGAGATTGGAGAATATCTCGAAAAGTATTTCATAGGCAGCTCTTCTAATGAGCACAGTCTTCTGTCTGAAATGAAAGGAAGCCATATTTACGGTGTAATATCCAGGTGTCAGTTTATCGGTCACCGAGATATTGGAGAATATCTCGACATGTATTTCATATGCAGTTCTTCTAAGGAGCCCCGTTTCCTGTCTGATATCAAAGGAAGGCATAATTACGGTATAATATCCAGATGACAGGATGTCGGTCACCGAGGGATTGGAGAATATCTCGACAAGTATCTCATAGGCAGCTCTCCTAAGGAGCGCAGTCTTCTGTCTGAAATGAAAGGAAGCCATAATTACGGTGTAATATCCAGGTGACAGGATGTCGGTCACTGAGAGATTAGAGAATACCTCGACAAGTATTTCATAGGCAGCTCTTCTAAGGAGCACAGTCTTCTCTCTGAAATTAAAAGGAAGCCATAATTACGGTGTAATATCCAGGTGACAGGAGGTCGTTCACCGAGAGTTTGGAGAATATCTCGACAAGTATTTCATAGGCAGCTCTTCTAAGGAGCACAGTCATCTGTCTGAAATGACAGGAAGCCCTAATTATTGTGAAATAAGCAGGTGACAATATGTCGGTCACCGAGAGAATGGAGAATATCTCGACAAGTATTTCATAGGCAGTTCTTCTAAGGAGCACAGTCTTCTGTCTGAAATGAAAGGAAGCCATAATTACGGTGTAATATCCACGTGACAGGATGTTGGTCACCGAGGGATTGGAGAATATCTCGACAAGTATTTCATAGGCAGTTCTTCTAAGGAGCACAGTCTTCTGTCTGAAATGAAAGGAAGCCATAATTACGGTGTAATATCCACGTGACAGGATGTTGGTCACCGAGGGATTGGAGAATATCTCGACAAGTATTTCATAGGCAGTTCTTCTAAGGAGCACAGTCTTCTGTCTGAAATGAAAGGAGGCCATAATTACGGTGTAATATCAGGCTGACAGTATGTCGGTCACCGAGAGATTGGAGAATATCTCGACAAGTATTTTATAGGGAGTTTTTCTAAGGAGTACAGTCTTCTGTCTGAAATGAAAGTAGGCCATAATTACGGTGTGTTATCCAGGTGACAGGATGTTGGTCACCGAGAGATTTGAGAATATCTCGACATGTATTTCATAGGTAGTTTTTCTAAGGAGCACAGTCTTCTGCCTGAAATTAAAGGAAGCCATATTTACGGTCTAATATCCGGGTGACAGGATGCCGGTCACCGAGAGATTGGAGAATATCTCGTCAAGTATTTCAGAGGCAATTCTTCTAAGGCGCACTGTCTTTTGTCCGAAATGAAAGTAAGCCATAATTACGGTGTAATATCCAGGTGAAAGGATGTTTGTCACCGAGGGATTGGAGAATTTCTCGACAAGCATTTCATAGGCAGTTCTTCTAAGGAGCACAGTCTTCTGTCTGAAATGAAAGGAGGTAATAATTAGGGTGTAAAAGCCAGGTGACAGGATGTCGGTCACCGAGAGATTGGAGAATATCTCGACAAGTATTTTATAGGTAGTTCTTCTAAGGTGCACAGTCTTCTGCCTGAAATGAAAGGAAGCCATAATTACGGTGTAATATCCAGGTGACAGGATGCCGGTCACCGAGAGATTGGAGAATAACTCGACAAGTATTTCAGAGGCATTTCTTCTAAGTGGCAGAGTCTTTTGTTTAAAATGAAAGGAAGCCATAACTTCAGTGTAATATCCAGGTGACTGGATGTCGGTCACCGAGAGATTGGAGAATATCTCGACAAGTATCTCATAGGCAGCTCTCTTAAGGAGGACAGTCTTCTGTCTGAAATGAAAGGAAGCCATAATTACGGTGTAATATCCATGTGACAGGATGTCTGTCACCGAGAAATTGGTTAATATCTCGACAAGTATTTCATAGGCAGCTCTTCAAAAGCGCACAGTCTTCTGCCTGAAATGAAAAGAAGCCTTAATTATTGTGTTATAAGCAGGTGACAGTATGTCGGTCACCGAGAGAATGGAGATTATCTCGACAAGTATATCATAGGCAGTTCATCTAAGGAGCACAGTCTTCTTTCTAAAATGATGATGATGAGGATGATAATTGTTGTTTTAAGGGGCCTAACATCGAGGTTATCGGCCCCATTTTTAAATGAAAGGGAGCCATAATTACGGTGTAGTATCCAGGTGAAAGGATGTCGGTCACCGAGAGATTGGAGAATATCACGACAAGTATCTCATAGGCAGCTCTACTAATGAGCACAGTCTTCTGTCTGAAATGAAAGGAAGCCATAATTACGGTGTAATATCCAGGTGACAGGATGTCGGTAAACTGAGAGATTAGAGAATATCTCGACAAGTGTTTCATAGGCAGCTCTTCTAAGGAGCACAGTCTTCTCTCTGAAATTAAAAGGAAGCCATAATTACGGTGCAATATCCAGGTGACTGGAGGTCGTTCACCGAGAGATTGGAGAATATCTCGACAAGTATTTCATAGGCAGTTCTTCTAAGGAGCACAGTCTTCTGTCTGAAATGAAAGGAGGCCATACTTACGGTGTAATATCCACGTGACAGGATGTTGGTCACCGAGGGATTGGAGAATATCTCGACAAGTATTTCATAGGCAGTTCTTCTGAGGGGCAGAGTCTTTTGTTTGAAATGAAAGGATGCCATAACTTCAGTGTAATATCCAGGGGACAACCAAAAATACACAAAAAGGAATGCCCAATGAGACCAATAGTCAATTGTAGGAATGCCCCTAATTACAAAATCAGCAAAGAGTTACTAAAAATCTTAAAATGCCGTCTTTCCAACGACAAAAACAACTCTGTAAAGAACACAACAGAACTAGTAACAGCATTGAACACCCTACAAATGAAACCTAGCTTCAGGCTAGTATCCTTCGACGTAGCTAACATGTACACCAATATTCCGATTATTGAAGCAATCAACACTATCGAAAACAACTTAAAATCCAACAATTCGGTAAAAGAAATTGAAGAGATTGTGAGATTACTGAGGTTCGTTCTCACCCAAAACGTGTTTCAATTCGACAATAAAATATACACACAGAGAGAAGGCCTAGCAATGGGATCGCCACTAAGTGGGTTAATCGCTGACATCTTCATCAATGCACTAGAAAATGCGTTCTTAGAAAAGACTTCAACAAAGGGAATAGTAATATGGAAAAGATACGTAGATGATGTAATTTGCATCTACGATACTGAACTAACAAGCGAAGAAACAATTCTCCAATCCATTAATAGCCTTCACCATTCTATCAAATTCACTAAGGAATCCGAAATAGACCGGAAAATAAATTATCTCGATATAACTATTGAACGTAAAGACAACGACCTTTCATATTCCATATTCCGGAAAGCAACACAAACCTCGCATGCAATCGACAATCAGTCTAATCACCCCAGTACGCACAAACTAGCGGGTTTCAATTCAATGGTGCACAGGGCTTTAGACATACCCATGTCAAAAGACAACTATAATAAGGAAATAAGAACTAATATGCAAATAGCAAAGGAAAACAACTTCTCGCCAAGCAAAATAAATCAAATTATAGCCAAACATAAAAATAAAGATAAAACGATTCCCAAACCGGACAGTAATGAGAAAAAATTTGCGCGTTTCAACTATGTGAATGCGAATACATATAAAATCACTAACCTATTCAAAAAGCAAGGCATAAAGATAGCTTTCACGACGAAAAACACAACCGCTAGGCACCTCCTAAATAGTAATCTAAATAAACGTGACCCGTATTCAAGGTCAGGGGTATATTCTATAACGTGCCAAGACACCGATTGTCAAGCTAATTACATCGGGCAGAGTGGAAGGCGAGTAGACACACGTTATAATGAACGGAGAAATGCGATAAGATACGGAACACATGCAGCCGTGTGCGAACATATGTGTGACGCAGGGCATAGCTTTACCAACATAGAGTCGGACCTTAAAATAATCCATCACGAATCGAAAGGCAGAGCTCTTGACATAAAGGAAGCAATCGAGATACACCTAGCCAAACGAAACAATCCCAACAATCTAAATGAACACACGTTCATGGAGAGCTCACCCCTCTTCACGCTACTAAAAAACACACCCTGTCGGAAACAAAACACAATTTAGCCACACAGCCAAGCTTGATAAAAAAAGGGGGGGAAATTAGGGGTTTTTAATAGGTAAATGTTATCTGGATCAGGTGTACGATGTACTTTTCTTCTGCAATAAACCAAGGCCCATATTAGAGGCAGTATTAAAGGTGCCGGGACGTCCTCATAAGACCGTCAACGCTTAGTTCGAATGGGTTATGCTCCACGCGTGGCGAGGACTAATCCACGGTCTTTAATAGGTGTAGATCCACCTCATTCAATAACATACATCTTATCTAGGTTGGCAACACCTCACATAAACACATCGCGATCACTCCCTACAGCACGTAGGGACAGGGGGGAAGGCAGGGAAAAACCAGTCGTTAAGATAACCACCGCAGTCGACCGCACAGCGAGTTCAAGTGAGCACGGAAACTGCGAATAGCTGTAGTACGGAAGACAATCAGATAAGTAGTTAGCCTAAAATTTTATAGTTTAACCATAGTTTACAACCATATAATCTCTCTAAAGTACAATCTCCGGATAGCCATCACCATTTAGCATTTCACCTAACATATATACTGCATTTAGCATACACTGACAGTTGCAGTACCAATACTGCAACTAAATAATTGTACATATTGTAAATATTTTCACCTGTATTTCAAACATAGATTTTATAGCCTAAGTGTATTGGATCTGATGATGATCGCTTGACGATCGAAACTGGTCATCCTAGTGTTTTATTAATCTCATGTAATTTATTTCAGGATTAGGGCATAACCCATCTCTTTTGGGTACATTCGTGTTGACCGACTGAAAAGCACTAAACTCTTGTTTACTAAGGCAACACTGAAAATATGGCTTCAAACACCACAAAGAATATCTCGACAAGTATTTCATAGGCAGCTCTTCTAAGGAGCACAGTCTTCTGTCTGAAATGAAAGGAAGCCATAATGACGGTGTAATATCCAGGTGACAGGCTGTCAGTCAACGAGAGATTGGGTAATACCTCGACAAGTATTTCATAGGCAGCTCTTCTAACGAGCACGGTCTTCTGTCTGAAATGAAAGGAAACCATAATTACGGTGTAATATCCAGGTGACAGGGTGTCGGTCACCGAGAGATTGGAGAATATCTCGACAAGTATTTCATAGGCAGATGTTCTAGTGAGCACAGTCTTCTGTATGAAATCAAAGGAATCCTTAATTACGGTGTAATAAGCTGGTGACAGGATGTCGGTCACAGAGAGATTGGAGAATATCTCTACAAGTATTTCATAGGCTGTTTTCTAAGGAGCACAGTCTTCTGTCTGAAATGACAGGAACCTATAATTTCGGAGTAATATCCAGGTGACAGGATGTCGGTCACAGAGAGATTGGAGAATATCTCGAAAAGTATTTCATAGGCAGCTCTTCTAATGAGCACAGTTTTTTGTCTGAAATGAAAGGAAGCCATATATACGGTGTAATATCCAGGTGACAGGTTATTGGTCACCGAGAGATTGGAGAATATCTCGACAAGTATTTCATATGCAGTTCTTCTAAGGAGGGGCCGTTTTCTCTCTGAAATGAAAGGAAGCCATAATTACAGTGTAATATACAGGTGACAAGATGTCGGTCACCGAGAGATTGGAAAATATCTCTACAAGTATTTCATAGGCAGTTATTCTTAGGAGCACAGCCTTCTCTCTGATATGAAAGGAAGGCATAATTATGGTGTAATATCCAGACGACAGGATGTCGATCACCGAGGGATTGGAGAATATCTCGACAAGTATCTCATAGGCAGCTCTCCTAAGGAGCGCAGTCTTCTGTCTGAAATGAAAGGAAGCCATAATTACGGTGTAATATCCAGGTGACAGTATGTCGGTCAATGAGAGATTAGAGAATATCTCGACAAGTATTTCATAGGCAGCTCTTCTAAGGAGCACAGTCATCTGTCTGAAATGAAAGGAAGCCATAATTATTGTGTAATAAGCAGGTGACAGTATGTCGGCACCGAGAGAATGGAAAATATCTCGACAAGTATTTCATAGGCAGTTCTTCTAAGGAGCAAAATCTTCTGTCTGAAATGAAAGGAAGCCATACTTACGGTGTAATATCCACGTGACAGGATGTTGGTCACCGAGGGATTGGAGAATATCTCGACAAGTATTTCATAGGCAGTTCTTCTAAGGAGCAGAGTCTTTTGTTTGAAATGAAAGGATGCCATAACTTCAGTGTAATATCCAGGTGACAGTAAGTCGGTCACCGAGAGATTGGAGAATATCTCGACAAGTATTTCATAGGCAGTTCTTCTAAGGTGAACAGTCATCTGTCCGAAATGAAAGGAGGCCATAATTACGGTGTAATATCCGGCTGACAGAATGTCGGTCACCGAGAGATTGTAGAATATCTCGACAAGTATTTTACAGGGAGTTCTTTTAAGGAGTACATTCTTCTGTCTGAGATGAAAGTAGGCCATAATTACGGTGTGTTATCCAGGTGACAGGATGTTGGTCACCGAGAGATTTGATGATATCTCGACATGTATTTCATAGGTAGTTCTTCTAAGGAGCACAGTCTTCTGCCTGAAAGGAAAGGAAGCCATATTTACGGTGTAATATCCGGGTGACAGGATGCCGGTCACCGAGAGATTGGAGAATATCTCGACAAGTATTTCAGAGGCAATTCTTCTAAGGCGCACAGTCTTTTGTCCGAAATGAAAGTAAGCCATAATTACGGTGTAATATCCAGGTGAAAGGATATCGTTAACCGAGCGATTGCAGAATCCCTCGACATGTATTTCATTGGCAGCTTTTCTAGGGAGCACGGTCTTCTGTCTGAAATGAAAGGAAGCCATAATTACGGTGTAATATCCAGGTGACAGGATGCCGGTCACCGAGAGATTGCAGAATAACTCGACAAGTATTTTATAGGTAGTTCTTCTAAGGAGCACAGTCTTCTGCCTGAAATGAAAGGAAGCCATAATTACGGTGTAATATCCAGGTGACAGGATGCTGGTCACCGAGAGATTGCAGAATAACTCGACAAGTATTTCAGAGGCAGTTCTTCTAAGGGGCAGAGTCTTTTGTTTGAAATGAAAGGAAGCCATAACTTCAGTGTAATATCCAGGTGACTGGATGTCGGTCACCGAGAGATTGGAGAATATCTCGATAAGTATTTCATTGGCAGCTCTTCTAAGGAGCACAGTCTTCTGTCTGAAATGAAAGGAAGCCATAATTACGGTGTAATATCCAGGTGACAGTATGTCGGTAAACTGAGAGATTACAGATTATCTCGATAAGTATTTCGTAGGCAGTTCTTCTAAGGAGCACCGTCTTCTGTCTGAAATCAAAGGAAGCCATAATGACGGTGTAATATCCAGGTGACAGGATGTCAGTCAACGAGAGATTGGGTAATACCTCGACAAGTATTTCATAGGCAGCTCTTCTAACGAGCACGGTCTTGTGTCTGAAATGAAAGGAAACCATAATTACGGTGTAATATCCCGGTGACAGGTTATCGGTCACCGAGAGATTGGAGAATACCTCGACAAGTATCTCATAGGCAGCTCTCCTAAGGAGCGGACTCCTTTGTCTGAAATGTAAGGAAGCCATAATTACGGTGTAATATCCAGGTGACAATATGTCGGTCACTGAGAGATTAGAGAATATCTCGACAAGTATTTCATAGGCAGCTCTTCTAAGGAGCACAGTCTTCTGTCTGAAATGAAAGGAAGCCATATATACGGTGTAATATCCAGGTGACAGGATGTCGGTAAACTGAGAGATTAGAGAATATCTCGACAAGTAATTCATAGGCAGCTCTTCTAAGGAGCACAGTCTTCTGTCTGAAATGAAAGGAGGCCATAATTAAGGTGTAATATCCGGCTGACAGTATGTCGGTCACCGTGAGATTGGAGAATATCTCGACAAGTATTTTATAGGGAGTTCTTCTAAGGAGTACAGTCTTCTGTCTGAAATGAAAGTAGGCCATAATTACGGTGTGTTATCCAGGTGACAGGATGTTGGTCACCGAGAAATTTGAGAATATCTCGACATGTATTTCATAGGTAGTTCTTCTATGGAGCACAGTCTTCTGCCTGAATTGAAAGGAAGCCATACTTACGGTCTAATATCCATGTGACAGCATGTCGGCCTCTGAGAGATTGGTTAATATCTCGACAAATATATCATAGGCAGCTTTTCAAAAGCGAACAGTCTTCTGCCTGAAATGAAATGAAGCCATAATTATTGTGTTATAAGCAGGTGACAGTATGTCGGTCACCGAGAGAATGGAGATTATCTCGACAAGTATATCATAGGAAGTTCTTCTAAGGAGCACAGTCTTCTTTCTAATATGATGATGATGAGGATGATAATTGTTCTTTTAAGGGGCCTAACATCGAGGTTATTGGCCCCATTTTTAAATGAAAGGGAGCCATAATTACGGTGTAGTATCCAGGTGACAGGATGTCGGTCACCGAGAGATTGGAGAATATCAAGACAAGTATCTCATAGGCAGCTCTCCTAATGAGCACAGTCTTCTGTCTGAAATGAAAGGAAGCCATATATACGGTGTAATATCCAGGTGACAGGATGTCGGTAAACTGAGAGATTAGAGAATATCTCGACAAGTAATTCATAGGCAGCTCTTCTAAGGAGCACAGTCTTCTGTCTGAAATGAAAGGAAGCCATAATGACGGTGTAATATCCAGGTGACAGGATGTCAGTCAACGAGAGATTGGGTAATACCTCGACAAGTATTTCATAGGCAGCTCTTCTAACGAGCACGGTCTTCTGTCTGAAATGAAAGGAAACCATAATTACGGTGTAATATCCAGGTGACAGTCACCCAGAGATTGGAGAATATCTCGACAAGTATTTCATAGGCAGGTGTTCTAGGGAGCACAGTCTTCTGTATGAATTCAAAGGAATCCTTAATTACGGTTTAATAAGCTGGTGACAGGATGTCGGTCACCGAGAGATTGGAGAATATCTCTACAAGTATTTCATAGGCTGTTCTTCTAAGGAGCACAGTCTTCTGTCTGAAATGACAGGTAGCTATAATTTCGGTGTAATATCCAGGTGACAGGATGTCGGTCACAGAGAGATTGGAGAATATCTCGAAAAGTATTTCATAGGCAGCTCTTCTAATGAGCACAGTCTTCTGTCTGAAATGAAAGGAAGCCATATTTACGGTGTAATATCCAGTTGACAGGTTATCGGTCTCCGAGAGATTGGAGAATATCTCGACAAGTATTTCATATGCAGTTCTTCTAAGGAGCCCCGTTTTCTCTCTGAAATGAAAGGAAGCCATAATTACAGTGTAATATACAGGTGACAAGATGTCGGTCACCGAGAGATTGGAAAATATCTCTACAAGTATTTCATAGGCAGTTCTTCTAAGGAGGACAGCCTTCTGTCTGATATGAAAGGAAGGCAAAATTACGGTGTAATATCCAGATGACAGGATGTCGGTCACCGAGGGATTGGAGAATATCTCGACAAGTATCTCATAGGCAGCTCTCCTAAGGAGCGCAGTCTTCTGTCTGAAATGAAAGGAAGCCATAATTACGGTGTAATATCCAAGGTGACAGTATGTCGGTCACTGAGAGATTAGAGAATATCTCGACAAGTATTTCATAGGCAGCTCTTCTAAGGAGCACAGTCTTCTCTCTGAAATTAAAAGGAAGCCATAATTACGGTGTAATATCCAGGTGACAGGAGGTCGTTCACCGAGAGATTATAGAATATCTCGACAAGTATTTCATATGCAGCTCTTCTAAGGAGCACAGTCATCTGTCTGAAATGAAAGGAAGCCATAATTATTGTGTAATAAGCAGGTGACAGTATGTCGGTCACCTAGAGCATGGAGAATATCTCGACAAGTATTTCATAGGCAGTTCTTCTAAGAAACACAGTCTTCTGTCTGAAATGAAAGGAGGTCATAATTACGGTGTAAATACCAGGTGACAGGATGTCGGTCACCGAGAGATTGGAGAATATCTCGACAAGTATTTTATAGGTAGTTCTTCTAAGGAGCACAGTCTTCTGCCTGTAATGAAAGGAAGCCATAATTACGGTGTAATATCCAGGTGACAGGATGCCGGTCACCGAGAGATTGCAGAATAATTCGACAAGTAATTCAGAGGCAGTTCTTCTAAGGGGCAGAGTCTTTTGTTTGAAATGAAAGGAAGCCATAACTTCAGTGTAATATCCAGGTGACTGGATGTCGGTCACCGAGAGATTGGAGAATATCTCGACAAGTATCTCATAGGCAGGAAGTAGGAGACTTCTGTTACTTAGGAAGCAGAATAACCAGTGATGGACGAAGCAAAGTGGATATAAAAAGTAGGTTGGCTCAGGCAAAGAAAGCATTTCTACAAAAAAGGAATCTGCTGACATCGAATATAGATTTAGGTATTAGGAAGTCATTTTTGAAAGCCTTTGTCTGGAGCGTGGCGCTCTATGGAAGTGAAACTTGGACTATTGGTGCAGCAGAAATGAGGAGTATTGAAGAATTTAAAATGTGGTGTTACAGGAGAATGATGAAGATCAGATGGGTAGATAGGGTTACAAACAAAGAGGTATTAAGACGAGTGGGAGAGGAGAGATGTTTCTGGCAACTGCTAATGAAGAGAAGAGATAGGTTGGTAGGACACATACTAAGACACCCAGGAATAGCAAGCTTAGTTATGGAGGGAAGGGTCGAGGGCAAGAACTGTAGGGGTAGACCAAGGTTAGAATATGTTAAACAGATTGCCTCGGATGTAGGGTGTGGTAACTATGTAGAGATGAAACGATTAGCTCAGGACAGGGAGGCATGGAGGGCTGCATCAAACCAGTCAAAGGACTGAAGACTTAAACAACAACAACATCCCATAGGCAGCTCTCTTAAGGAGCACAGTCTTCTGTCTGAAATGAAAGGAAGTCATAATTAAGATGTAATATCCAGGTGACAGGATGTCGGTCGCTGAGAGATTGGAGAATATCTCGACAAGTATTTCATAGGCAGCTCTTCAAAGGAGCACAGTCTTCTGTCTGACATGAAAGGAAGCCATAATTACGGTGTAATATCCAGGTGACAGGATGTCGGTAAACTGAGAGATTAGGGAATATCTCGACAAGTATTTCATAGGCAGTTCTTCTAAGGAGCACAGTCTTCTGTCTGAAATAAAAGGAAGCCATAATTACGGCTTAATAAGCTGATGACAGAATGTCGGTCACTGAGAGATTGGAGAATATCTCGACAAGTATTTAATAGGCAGCTCTTCTAAGGAGTACAGTCTTCTCTCTGCAATCAAAGGAAGCCATAATTACGGTGTAATATCCAGGTGACAGGATGTGTTTCACCGAGAGATTGGAGAATATCTCGACAAGTATTTAATAGGCAGCTCTTCTAAGGAGCACATTCTTCTGTCTGAAATGAAAAGAAGCCATAATTATTGTGTAATAAGCAGTTGGCAGGATGTCGGTCACCGAGAGAATGGAGAATATCTCGACAAGTATTTCATAGGCAGTTCCTCTAAGAACCACACTCTTCTCTCTGAAATGAAAGGAAGCCATAATTACGTTGTAATATCCAGGTGACAGGATGTTGTTCACCGTGGGATTGGAGAATATCTCGACAAGTATTTCATAGGCAGCTCTTCTAAGGAGCACAGTATTCTGTCTGAAATGAAAGTAAGCCATAATTACGGTGTAATATCCAGGTGACAGAATGTCGGTCACCGAGAGATTGGAGAATATCTCAACAAGTATTTCAGCCTCAGTACTTCTAAGGAGCACAGTCAATTGCCTGAAATGAAAGGAAGCCATAATTACGATGCAATATTCAGGTGACAGAATGTCGGTCACCGAGAGATTGGAGAATATCTCGACAAGCTCTTCATAGGCAGCACTTCTGAGGATCACAGTCCTCTGCCGGAAGTGAAAGGATGCCATAATTACGGTGTAATATCCATTTGACAGGATGTCGTTCACTGAGCGATTGCAGAATATCTCGCCATGAATTTCATAGGCTGCTCTTCTAAGGAGCACAGTCATCTGTCTGAAAAGAGAGGAAGCCTTGATTACGGTATAATATCCATGTGACATTATGTCGGTCACCGAGAGATTGGTTAATATCTCGACAAGTATTTCATAGGCAGCTCTTCTAAGGAGCACAGTCTTCTGTTTGAAATGAAAGGATGCCATAATTACGGTGTAATATCCAGGTGACAGGGTGTTGGTCACCGAGAGATTGGAGAATATCTCGACAAGCATTTCAGAGGCAGTTCTTCTAAGGTGCACATTCTTTTGTCCGAATTGAAAGGAAGCCATAATTACGGTGCAATATCCAGGTGACAGGATGTAGGTCACCGAGATATTGGAGAATATCTCGACGAGTATCTCACAGGCAGCTGTTCTATGGAGCACATTCTTCTGTCTGAAATGAAAGGAAGCCATAATTACGGTGTAATATCCTTGTGACAGGATGTCGGTCACCGAGAAATTGGTTAATATCTCGACATTTATTTCATAGGCTGCTCTTCAAAGGAGCACAGTCTTCTGTCTGAAATGAATGGAAGCCATAATTACGGTGTAATAGGCAGGTGACAGGATGTCGGTCACCGAGAGATTGGAGAATATCTCGACAAGTATTTCAGAGGCAGTTCTTCTAAAGTTCACACTCTTTTGCCTGAACTGAAAGGAAGCCATAGTTACGGTGAAATATCCAGTTGATACGATGTCGGTCACTGAGAGATTCGAGAATATCTCGACAAGTATTTCAGAGGCAGTTCTTCTAAAGGGCACTGTCTTTTGCCTGAAATGAAAGGGAGCCATAATTACGTTTTAATATCCAGGTGATACGATGCCGGTCACTGAGAGATTCGAGAATATCTCGACAAGTATTTCAAAAGGCAGCTCTTCTAAAAGCACAGTCTTCTGTCTGAAATGAAAGGAACCCATAATTACGGTGTTATATCCAGGTGACAGAATGTCGGTCACCGACAGATTGGTTATTATCACGAAAAGTATTTCACAGGCAGCTCTTCTAAGAAGCACACTCTTCTGTCTGAATAGAAGGGAAGCCATAATTACGGTGTAATATCAAGGTGACAGGATGTCGGTCACCGAGAGATTGGAGAATATCTGGACAAGTATTTCATAGGCAGCTCTTCTAAGGAGCACAATGTTCTGTCTGAAATGAAAGTAAGCCAAAATTACTGTGTAATATCCAGGTGACAGGATGTCGGTCACCGAGAGATTGGAGAATATCTCGGCAAGTATTTCATAGGCAGTTCATCTAAGGAGCACAGTCTTCTGTCTGAAATGAAAGGAGGCAATAATTACGGTGTAATATCCAGGTGACAGGATGTCGGTCACCGACGGATTGGAGAATATCCCGACAAGTATTTCAGAGGCAGTTCATCTAAGGAGCACAGTCTTTTTATGAAATGAAAGGAACCCATAATTACGGTGTAATAACCAGGTGATAGGATGTCGGTCACTCAGAGATTCGAGAATATCTCGACAAGAATTTCATAGGCAGCTCTTCTAAATGGCAGTCTTCTGTCTGAAATGAAAGGAAGCCATAATTACTGTGTAATATCCATGTGACAGGATGGCGGTCACCGGGAGATTGGTGAATATCTTTACTAGTATTTCATAGGCAGTTCTTCTAAGAAGCACCGTCTTCAGCCTGAAATGAATGGAAGCCATAATCACGGTGTAATATCCAGTTGACAGGATGTCGGTCACTGAGCGATTACAGAATACCTCGACATGTATTTCATAGGCAGCTTTTCTAAGGAGCACAGTCTTCTGTCTCTAATGAAAGGAAGCCATAATTACGGTGCAATATCCAGGTGACAGGATGTCGGTCACCGAGAGACTGAAGAATATCTCGACAAGCATTCCATAGGCAGCTCTCCTAAGGAGCACAGTCCTCTGCCTGAAGTGAATGGAAGCCATAATTATGGTGTAATATTCAGTTGACAGGATGCCGGTCACCGAGAGATTGGAGAATATCCCAACAAGTATTTCAGAGGCAGTACATCTAAGGAGCACAGTCTATTGCCTGAAATGAAAGGATGCCATAATTACTGTGTAATATCCAGTTGACAGGATGTCGTTCACTGAGCGATTGCAGAATATCTTGACATGTATTTCATAGGCATCTCTTCTAAGGAGCACAGTCATCTGTCTGAATTGAAAGGTGGCCGTATTTACGGTATAATATCCATGTGACAGGATGTCGGTCACCGAGAGATTGGAGAATATCACTACAAGTATTTGATAGGCAGTTCTTCTGCGGGGCACAGTCTTCCGTCTGAAATGTAAAGAATCCATAGTTACGGTGTAATATCCAGGTGACAAGATGTCGGTCACCGAGATATTGGAGAATATCTCGACAAGGTTTTCATAGGCAGCTCTTCTAAGGGGCACAGTCTTCTCTCTGAAATGAAAGGAAGCCATAATTACGGTGTAATATCCAGGTGACAGTATGTCGGTAACCGAGTGATTGGAGAATATCTCGACAAGTATTTCAGAGGCAGTTCTTCTAAGGAGCAAATTCCTTTGCCTGAAATTAAAGGAAGCCATAATTACGGAGTAATATGCAGGTGATAGAATGTCGGTCACTGAGAGATTCGAGAATATCTCGACAAGTATTTCATAGGCAGCTCTTCTAAGCAGCACAGTCTTTTGTCTGAAATGAAAGGAAGCCATAAATACGGTGTAATATCCAAGTGTCAGGATGTCGGTCACCGAGCGATTGGAGAATATCTCGACAAGTATTTCATAGGCAGCTCTTCTAAGGAGCACAGTCTTCTCTCTGAAATGAAAGTAAGCCATAATTACGGTGTAATATCCAGGTGACAGGATGTCGGTCACTGAGAGGCAGGAGAATATCTCGACAAGTAATTCATAGGCAGTTCTTCTAAGTAGCACTTTCTTCTTTCTGAAATGAAGGAAAGCCTTAATTACGGTATAATATCCAGGTGACAGGATGTCGGTCAGCGAGAGATTGGAGAATATATCGACAAGTAATTCATAGGCAGTTCTTCTAAGTAGCACTTTCTTTTTTCTGAAATGAAAGAAAGCCTTAATTACGGTATAATATCCAGGTGACAAAATGTCGGTCACCGAGAGATTGGAGAATATCTCGACAAGTAATTCATAGGCAGTTCTTCTAAGTAGCACTTTCTTTTTTCTGAAATGAAAGAAAACCTTAATTACGGTATAATATCCAGGTGAGAGGATGTCCGTCACCGAGAGATTAGAGAATATCTCGACAAGTAATTCATAGGCTGCTCTTCCAAGGAGAACAGTCTTCTGTCTGAAATGAAAGTAAGCCATAATTACGGTGTAATATCCAGGTGACAGAATGTCGGTCACCGAGAGATTGGAGAATATCTCAACAAGTATTTCAGACTCAGTACTTCTAAGGAGCACAGTCTATTGCCTGAAATGAAGGGAAGCAATAATTACGGTGCAATATTCAGGTGACAGAATGTCGGTCACCGAGAGATTGGAGAATATCTCGACAAGCTCTTCATAGGCAGCACTTCTAAGGATCACAGTCCTCTGCCGGAAGTGATAGGATGCCATAATTACGGTGTAATATCCAGTTGACAGGATGTCGTTCACTGAGCGATTGCAGAATATCTCGACATGTATTTCATAGGCAGCTCTTCCAAGGAGCACAGTCATATGTCAGAAATGAAAGGAAGCCATAATTACGGCGTAATATCCATGTGAGAGTATGTCGGTCACCGAGAGATTGGTTAATATCTCGACAAGCATTCCATTGGCAGCTCTTCTAAGGAGCACAGTCTTCAGATTGAAATGAAAGGATACCTTAATTACGGTGTAATATCCAGGTGACAGGATGTTGGTCACCGAGATATTGGAGAATATCTCGGCAAGCATTTCAGAGGCAGTTCTTCTAAGGTGCACATTCTTTTGTCTGAATTGAAAGGAAGCCATAATTACGGTGCAATATCCAGGTGACAGGATGTAGGTCACCGAGATATTAAAGAATATCTCGACAAGTATCTCACAGGAGCTGTTCTATGGGGCACATTCTTCAGTCTGAAATGAAAGGAAGCCATTATTACGGTGTAATATCCATGTGACAAGATGTCGGTCACCGAGAGATTGGTTACTATCTCGACATTTATCTCATAGGCAGCTATTCTAAGGAGCACAGTCTTCTGTCTGAAATGAAAGGAAGCAAGAATTACGGTGTAATATCCAGGTGACAGGATGTCGGTCACCTACAGATTGGAGAATATCTCGACAAGTATTTCATAGGCTGCTCTTCTAAGGAGCACAGTCTTCTGTCTGAAATGAATGGAAGCCATAATTACGGTGTAATAGGCAGGAGACAGGATGTCGGTCACCGAGAGATTGGAGAATATCTCGACAAGTATTTCAGAGGCAGTTCTTCTAAATTGCACACTCTTTTGCCTGAACTGAAAGGAAGCCATAGTTACGGTGTAATAACCAGGTGATACGATGTCGGTCACTGAGAGATTCGAGAAAATCTCGACAAGTATTTCATAGGTATCTCTTCTAAAGAGCACAAACTTCTGTCTGAATTGAAAGGAACCCATAATTACGGTGTTATATTCAGGTGACAGGGTGTCGGTCACCGAGAGATTGGATAATATCTCGACAAGTATTTCATAGGCAGCTCTTCGAAGGAGCACACTCTTCTGTCTGAAGTGGAAGGAACCATAATTACGGTGTAATATCCAGGTGACAGGATGCCGGTCACCGAGAGATAGGAGAATATCTCGACAAGTATTTCATAGGCAGCTCTTCTAAGGAGCACAGTCTTCTGTCTGAAATGAAAGTAAGCCATAATTACGGTGTAAAATCCAGGTGACAGAATGTCGGTCACCGAGAGATTGGAGAATATCACTACAAGTAATTCATAGGCAGTTCTTCTACGGAGCACAGTCTTCTGTCTGAAATGAAAGGTAGCCATAATTACGGTGTAATATCCAGGTGACAAGATGTCGGTCACCGAGAGATTGGAGAATACCTCGACAAGTATTTCAGAGGCAGTTCTTCTAAGGAGCACAGTCTTTTGCATGAAATGAAAAGAAGCCATAATTACGGAGTAATATCCAGGTGATAGAATGTCGGTCACTGAGAGATTCGAGAATATCTCGACAAGTATTTCATAGGCAGCTCTTCTAAAGAGCATAGTCTTCTGTCTGAAATGAAAGGAAGCCATAATTATGGTGCAATATCCATGTGACAGGATGTCGGTCACCGAGAGATTGGTTAATATCTCGACAAGTATTTCATAGGCTGCTCTTCTAAGCAGCACACTCTTTTGTCTGAAATGAAAGGAAGCCATAATTACGGTGTAATATCCAGGTGACAGGATGTCGGCCACCGAGAGATTGGAGAATATCTCGACAAGCATTTCATGGGCAGCTCTTCTAAGGAGCACAGTCTTCTCTCTGAAATGAAAGTAAGCCATAATTACGGTGTAATATCCACGTGACAGGATGTCGGCCACTGAGAGATTGGAGAATATCTCGACAAGTATTTCATAGGCAGCTCTTCTAAGGAGCATATTCTTCTGCCTGAAATGAAAGGAAGCCATAATTACGGTGTAATATTCAGGTGACAGGATGTCGGTCACCGAGAGATTGGAGAATATCTCGACTTGTATTTCATAACCCGCTCTTCTAAGGAACACAGTCTTCTGTCTGAAATGAAAGTAAGCCATAATTAGAGTGTAATATCCAGGTGACAAGATGTCGGTCACTGAGTGATTGGAGAATATCTCGACAAGCATTTCATAGGCAGCTCTTCTAAAGAGCACAGTCTTTTGCCTCAAATGAAAGGAAGCTGTAATTACGGTGTAATATCCAGGTGACAGGATGTCGGTCACCGGGATATTGGAGAATATCTCGACAAGTATTTCATAGGCAGTTCTTCTAAGGAACACAGTCTTCTGTCTGAAATGAAAGTAAGCCATAATTACGGTATAATATCCAGGTGACAGAATGTCCGTCACCGAGAGATTGGAGAATATCTCTACAAGTATTTCAGAGGCAATTCTTCTAAGGAGCACAGTCTTTTGCCGGAAATGAACGGATGCCATAATTACGGTGTAATATCCAGTTGACAGGATGTCGTTCACAAAGCGATTGCAGAATATCTCGACATGTATTTCATAGGCAGCTCTTCTAAGGAGCACAGCCTTCTGTCTGATATGAAAGGATGCCATAATTACGGTGCAATATCCAGGTGACAGGATGTCGGTCACTGAGAGATTAGAGAATATCTCGACAAGTATTTCATAGGCAGCTCTTCTAAGGACCACATTCTTCTGTCTGAACTGAAAGGAAGCCAAAATTACGGTGTAATATCCAGGTTGCAGGATGTCGGGCACCGAGAGATTGGAAAATATCTCGACAAGTATTTCATATGCAGCTCTTCTAAGGAGCACAATCTTTTGTCTGATATTAAAAGAAGCCATAATAACGGTGTAATATCCAGGTGACAGCATGTCCTTCACCGAGAGATTGGAGAATATCTCGACAAGTATTTCATAGGCAGTTCTTCTAAGGAGCACAGTCTTCTGTCTGAAATGAAAGGAGACCATAATTACGGTGTAATATCCAGGTGACAGGATGTTGGTCACCGAGAGATTGGAGAATATCTCGACAATTATCTGATAGGCAGCTCTCCTAATGAGCACGGTCTTCTGTCTGAAATGAAAGTAAGCCATAATTAGGGTGTAATATCCAGGTGACAGGATGTCGGTCACTGAGAGATTAGAGAATATCTCGACAAGTATCTCATAGGCAGCTCTTCTAAGGAGCACAGTCTTCTGTCTGAAATGAAAGGATACCATAATTACGGTGTAATATCCAGGTGACAGGATGTTGGTCACCGAGAGATTGGAGAATATCTCGACAAGCATTTCAGAGGCAGTTCTTCTAAGGAGCACATTCTTTTGTCTGAATTGAAAGGAAGCCATAATTACGGTGAAATATCCAGGTGACTGGATGTAGGTCACCGAGATATTAAAGAATATCTCGACAAGTATCTCACAGGCAGCTGTTCTATGGAGCACATTCTTCTGTCTGAAATGAAAGGAAGCCATAATTACGGTGTAATATCCATGTGACAAGATGTCGGTCACCGAGAGATTGGTTAATATCTCGACATTTATTTCATAGGCAGCTCTTCTAAGGAGCACAGTCTTCTGTCTGAAATGATAGGAAGCAAGAATTACGGTGTAATATCCAGGTGACAGGATGTCGGTCACCTACAGATTGGAGAATATCTCGACAAGTATTTCATAGGCTGCTCTTCTAAGGAGCACAGTCTTCTGTCTGAAATGAATGGAAGCCATAATTACGGTGTAATAGGATGGTGACAGGATGTCGGTCAACGAGAGATTGGAGAATATCTCGACAAGTATTTCAGAGGCAGTTCTTCTAAATTGCACACTCTTTTGCCTGAACTGAAAGGAAGCCATAGTTACGGTGTAATAACCAGGTGACAGGATGTCGGTCACCGAGAGATTGGATAATATCTCGACAAGTATTTCATAGGCAGCTCTTCGAAGGAGCACACTCTTCTGTCTGAAGAGGAAGGAAGCCATAATTTCGGTGTAATATCCAGGTGACAGGATGCCGGTCACCGAGAGATTGGAGAATATCTCGACAAGTATTTCATAGGCAGCTCTTCTAAGGAGCACAGTCTTCTATCTGAAATGAAAGTAAGCTATAATTATGGTGTAAAATCCAGGTGACAGAATGTCGGTCACCGAGAGATTGGAGAATATCACTACAAGTAATTCATAGGCAGTTCTTCTACGGAGCACAGTCTTCTCTCTGAAATGAAAGGTAGCCATAATTACGGTGTAATATCCAGTTGACAAGATGTCGGTCACCGAGAGATTGGAGAATACCTCGACAAGTATTTCAGAGGGAGTTCTTCTAAGGAGCACAGTCTTTTGCATGAAATGAAAAGAAGCCATAATTACGGAGTAATATCCAGGTGATAGAATGTCGGTCACTGAGAGATTCGAGAATATCTCGACAAGTATTTCATAGGCAGCTCTTCTAAAGAGCATAGTCTTCTGTCTGAAATGAAAGGAAGCCATAATTACGGTGCAATATCCAGGTGACAGGATGTAGGTCACCGAGATATTGGAGAATATCTCGACGAGTATCTCACAGGCAGCTGTTCTATGGAGAACATTCTTCTGTCTGAAATGAAAGGAAGCCATAATTACGGTGTAATATCCATGTGACAGGATGTCGGTCACCGAGAGATTGGTTAATATCTCGACATTTATTTCATAGGCAGCTCTTCTAAGGAGCACAGTCATCTGTCTGAAATGAAAGGAAGCCAGAATTACGGTGTTATATCCAGGTGACAGGATGGCGGTCACCTAGAGATTGGAGAATATCTCGACAAGTATTTCATAGGCTGCTCTTCAAAGGAGCACACTCTTCTGTCTGAAATGAATGGAAGCCATAATTACGGTGTAATAGGCAGGTGACAGGATGTCGGTCACCGAGAGATTGGAGAATATCTCGACAAGTATTTCAGAGGCAGTTCTTCTAAAGTTCACACTCTTTTGCCGGAACTGAAATGAAGCCATAGTTACGGTGAAATATCCAGTTGATACGATGTCGGTCACTGAGAGATTCGAGATTATCTCGACAAGTATTTCATAGGCAGCTCTTCTAAGGAGCACAGTCTTCGGCCTGAAGAGAAGAGAAGCCATAATTACGGTGTAATATGCAGGTGATACGATGCCGGTCACTGAGAGATTCGAGAATATCTCGACAAGTATTTCAAAAGGCAGCTCTTCTAAAAGCACAGTCTTCTGTCTGAAATGAAAGGAACCCATAATTACGGTGTTATATCCAGGTGACAGGATGTCGGTCACCGACAGATTGGTTAATATCACGAAAAGTATTTCACAGGCAGCTCATCTAGGAAGCACACTCTTCTGTCTGAATATAAGGGAAGCCATAATTACGGTGTAATATCAAGGTGACTAGATGTCGGTCACCGAGAGATTGGAGAATATCTCGACAAGTATTTCATAGGCAGCTCTGCTAAGGAGCACAATCTTCTGTCTGAAATGAAAGGAGGCAATTATTACGGTTTAATATCCAGGTGACAGGATGTCGGTCACCGAGAGATTGGAGAATATCCCGACAAGTATTTCAGAGGCAGTTCATCTAAGGAGCACAGTCTTTTGATGAAATGAAAGGAACCCATAATTACGGTGCAATAACCAGGTGATAGGATGTCGGTCACTCAGAGATTCGAGAATATCTCGACAAGTATTTCATAGGCAGCTCTTCTAAAGGGCACAGTCTTCTGTCTGAAATGAAAGGAAGCCATAATTACGGTGTAATATCCATGTGACAGGATGTCGGTCACCGGGAGATTGGTGAATATCTTTACTAGTATTTCATAGGCAGTTCTTCTAAGAAGCACCGTCTTCAGCCTGAAATGAATGGAAGCCATAATCACGGTGTAATATCCAGTTGACAGGATGTCGTTCACTGAGCGATTGCAGAATACCTCGACATGTATTTCATAGGCAGCTTTTCTAAGGAGCACAGTCTTCTGTCTGAAATGAAAGGAAGCCATAATTACGGTGCAATATCCAGGTGACAGGATGTCGGTCACCGAGAGATTGAAGAATATCTCGACAAGCATTCCATAGGCAGCACTTCTAAGGAGCACATTCCTCTGCCTGAAGTGAATGGAATCCATAATTATGGTGTAATATTCAGTTGACAGGATGCCGGTCACCGAGAGATTGGAGAATATCCCAACAAGTATTTCAGAGGCAGTACTTCTGAGGAGCACAGTCTATTGCCTGAAATGAAAGGATGCCATACTTACGGTGTAATATCCAGTTGACAGGATGTCGTTCACTGACCGATTGCAGAATATCTTGACATGTATTTCATAGGCATCTCTTCTAAGGAGCACAGTCATCTGTCTGAATTGAAAGGAGGCCGTACTTACGGTATAATATCCATGTGACAGGATGTCGGTCACCGAGAGATTGGAGAATATCACTACAAGTATTTCATAGGCAGGTCTTCTGCGGGGCACAGTCTTCCGTCTGAAAAGAAAGGAATCCATAGTTACGGTGTAATATCCAGGTTACAAGATGTCGGTCACTGAGATATTGGAGAATATCTCGACAAGTATTTCATAGGCAGCTTTTCTAAGGGGCACAGTCTTCTCTCTGAAATGAAAGGAAGCCATAATTACGGTGTAATATCCAGGTGACAGTATGTCGGTAACCGAGTGATTGGAGAATATCTCGACAAGTATTTCACAGGCAGTTCTTCTAAGGAGCACATTCTTTTGCCTGAAATTAAAGGAAGCCATAATTACGGTGTAATATGCAGGTGATAGAATGTCGGTCACTGAGAGATTCGAGAATATCTCGACAAGTATTTCATAGGCAGCTCTTCTAAGCAGCACAGTCTTTTGTCTGAAATGAAAGGAAGCCATAAATACGGTGTAATATCCATGTGACAGGATGTCGGTCACCGAGCGATTGGAGAATATCTCGACAAGTATTTCATAGGCAGCTCTTCTAAGGGGCACAGTCTTCTCTCTGAAATGAAAGTAAGTCATAATTACGGTGTAATATCCAGTGACAGGATGTCGGTCACTGAGAGATTGGAGAATATCTCGACAAGTAATTCATAGGCAGTTCTTCTAAGTAGCACTTTCTTCTTTCTGAAATGAAAGAAACCCATAATTACGGTATAATATCCAGGTGACAGGATGTCGGTCTGCGAGAGATAGGAGAATATATCGACAAGTAATTCATAGGCAGTTCTACTAAGTAGCACTTTCTTTTTTCTGAAATGAAAGAAAGCCTTAATTACGGTATAATATCCAGGTGACAAGATGTCGGTCACCGAGAGATTGGAGAATACCTCGACAAGTATTTCAGAGGCAGTTCTTCTAAGGAGCACAGTCTTTTGCATGAAATGAATGGAAGCCATAATTACGGTGTAATAGGCAGGTGACAGGATGTCGGTCACCGAGAGATTGGAGAATATCTCGACAAGTATTTCATGGGCAGCTCTTCTAAGGAGCATATTCTTCTGCCTGAAATGAAAGGAAGCCATAATTACGGTGTAATATTCAGGTGACAGGATGTCGGTCACCGAGAGATTGGAGAATATCTCGACTTGTATTTCATAACCCGCTCTTCTAAGGAACACAGTCTTCTGTCTGAAATGAAAGTAAGCCATAATTAGAGTGTAATATCCAGGTGACAGGATGTCGGTCACCGAGAGATTGGTTACTATCTCGACATTTATCTCATAGGCATCTCTTCTATGGAGCACAGTCTTCTGTCTGAAATGAAAGGAAGCAAGAATTACGGTGTAATATCCAGGTGACAGGATGTCGGTCACCTACAGATTGGAGAATATCTCGACAAGTATTTCATAGGCTGCTCTTCTAAGGAGCACAGTCTTCTGTCTGAAATGAATGGAAGCCATAATTACGGTGTAATATCCAGTTGACAAGATGTCGGTCACCGAGAGATTGGAGAATATCTCGACAAGTATTTCAGAGGCAGTTCTTCTAAATTGCAAACTCTTTTGCCTGAACTGAAAGGTAGCCATAGTTACGGTGTAATAACCAGGTGATACGATGTCGGTCACTGAGAGATTCGAGAAAATCTCGACAAGTATTTCATAGGTAACTCTTCTAAAGAGCACAAACTTCTGTCTGAATTGAAAGGAACCCATAATTACGGTGTTATATTCAGGTGACAGGATGTCGGTCACCGAGAGATTGGATAATATCTCGACAAGTATTTCATAGGCAGCTCTTCGAAGGAGCACACTCTTCTGTCTGAAGTGGAAGGAAGCCATAATTACGGTGTAATATCCAGGTGACAGGATGCCGGTCACCGAGAGATAGGAGAATATCTCGACAAGTATTTCATAGGCAGCTCTTCTAAGGAGCACATTCTTCTGTCTGAAATGAAAGTAAGCCATAATTACGGTGTAAAATCCAGGTGACAGAATGTCGGTCACCGAGAGATTGGAGAATATCACTACAAGTAATTCATAGGTAGTTCTTCTACGGAGCACAGTCTTCTGTCTGAAATGAAAGGTAGCCATAATTACGGTGTAATATCCAGGTGACAAGATGTCGGTCACCGAGAGATTGGAGAATACCTCGACAAGTATTTCAGAGGCAGTTCTTCTAAGGAGCACAGTCTTTTGCATGAAATGAAAAGAAGCCATAATTACGGAGTAATATCCAGGTGATAGAATGTCGGTCACTGAGAGATTCGAGAATATCCCGACAAGTATTTCATAGGCAGCTCTTCTAAAGAGCATAGTCTTCTGTCTGAAATGAAAGGAAGCCATAATTATGGTGCAATATCCATGTGACAGGATGTCGGTCACCGAGAGATTGGTTAATATCTCGACAAGTATTTCATAGGCAGCTCTTCTAAGCAGCACACTCTTTTGTCTGAAATGAAAGGAAGCCATAATTACGGTGTAATATCCAGGTGACAGGATGTCGGCCACCGAGAGATTGGAGAATATCTCGACAAGCATTTCATGGGCAGCTCTTCTAAGGAGCACAGTCTTCTCTCTGAAATGAAAGTAAGCCATAATTACGGTGTAATATCCACGTGACAGGATGTCGGCCACCGAGAGATTGGAGAATATCTCGACAAGTATTTCATGGGCAGCTCTTCTAAGGAGCATATTCTTCTGCCTGAAATGAAAGGAAGCCATAATTACGGTGTAATATTCAGGTGACAGGATGTCAGTCACCGAGAGATTGGAGAATATCTCGACTTGTATTTCATAACCCGCTCTTCTAAGGAACACAGTCTTCTGTCTGAAATGAAAGTAAGCCATAATTAGAGTGTAATATCCAGGTGACAGGATGTCGGTCACTGAGTGATTGGAGAATATCTCGACAAGCATTTCATAGGCAGCTCTTCTAAAGAGCACAGTCTTTTGCCTCAAATGAAAGGAAGCCGTAATTACGGTGTAATATCCAGGTGACAGGATGTCGGTCACCGGGATACTGGAGAATATCTCGACAAGTATTTCATAGGCAGTTCTTCTAAGGAACACAGTCTTCTGTCTGAAATGAAAGTAAGCCATAATTACGGTATAATATCCAGGTGACAGAATGTCCGTCACCGAGAGATTGGAGAATATCACTACAAGTAATTCATAGGCAGTTCTTCTACGGAGCACAGTCTTCTGTCTGAAATGAAAGGTAGCCATAATTACGGTGTAATATCCAGGTGACAAGATGTCGGTCACCGAGAGATTGGAGAATATCTCGACAAGCATTTCATGGGCAGCTCTTCTAAGGAGCACATTCTTCTGCCTGAAATGAAAGGAAGCCATAATTACGGTTTAATATTCAGGTGACAGGATGTCGGTCACCGAGAGATTGGAGAATATCTCGACTTGTATTCCATAAGCCGCTCTTTTAAGGAACACAGTCTTCTGTCTGTAATGAAAGTAAGCCATAATTAGAGTGTAATATCCAGGTGACAGTATGTCGGTCACTCAGTGATTGGAGAATATCTCGACAAGCATTTCATAGGCAGCTCTTCTAAGGAGCACAGTCTTTCGCCTGAAATGAAAGGAAGCCGTAATCACGGTGTAATATCCAGGTGACAGGATGTCGGTCACCGAGAGATTGGAGAATATCTCAACGAGTATTTCAGAGGCAGTGCTTCTAAGGAGCACAGTCTTTTGTTCGAAATGAAAGGAAGCAGTAATTACGGTCTAATATCCAGGTTAGAGGATGTCAGTCACCGAGAGATTGGAGAATATCTCGACAAGTATTTCATAGGCAGCTATTCTAAGGAGCACCGTCTTCCGTGTTAAATGAAAGTAAACCATAATTACGGTGTAATATCCAGGTGACAGGATGCCGGTCACCGAGAGATTGGAAAATATCTCAACGAGTATTCCAGAAGCTGTGCTTCTAACGAGCACAGTCTTTTGTCCGAAATGAAAGGAAGCCATAATTACGGTCTAATATCCAGATTACACGATGTCAGTCACCGGGAGATTGGGGAATATCTCGACAAGTATTTCATAGGCAGTTCTTCTAAGGAACACAGTCTTCTGTCTGAAATGAAAGTAAGCCATAATTACGGTATAATATCCAGGTGACAGAATATCGGTCACCGAGAGATTGGAGAATATCTCGACAAGCATTTCATAGGCAGCTCTTCTAAAGAGCACAGTCCTCTGTCTGAAGTGAAAAGGAGCCATAATTACGGTGTAATATTCAGGGGACAGGATGTCCTTCACCGAGAGATTGGAGAATATCTCTACAAGTATTTCAGAGGCAATTCTTCTAAGGAGCACAGACTTTTGCCTGAAATGAACGGATGCCATAATTACGGTGTAATATCCAGTTGACAGGATGTCGTTCACTGAGCGATTGCAGAATATCTCGACATGTATTCCATAGGCAGCTCTTCTAAGGAGCACAGCCTTCTGTCTGATATGAAAGGAAACCATAATTACGGTGCAATATCCAGGTGACAGGATGTCGGTCACTGAGAGATTAGAGAATATCTCGACAAGTATTTCATAGGCAGCTCATCTAAGGACCGCATTCTTCTGTCTGAACTGAAAGGAAGCCAAAATTACGGTGTAATATCCAGGTAACTAGATGTCGGTCACCGAGAGATTGGAAAATATCTCGACAAGTATTTCATAGGCAGCTCTTCTAAGGAGCACAATCTTTTGTCTGATATTATAAGGAAGCCATAATAACGGTGTAATATCCGGTTGACAGCATGTCCATCACCGAGAGATTGGAGAATATCTCGACAACTATTTCAAAGGCAGTTCTTCTAAGGAACACAGTCTTCTGTCTGAAATGAAAGGAGGCCATAATTACGGTGTAATATCCAGGTGACAGGATGTCGGTCACCGAGAAATTGGAGATTATCTCGACAAGTATTTCAGAGGCAGTTCTTCTAAGGAGCACAGTCTTTTGCCTGAAATGAAAGGAAGCCATATTTACGGTGTAATATCCATGTGACAGGATCTCGGTCACCGAGAGATTGGAGAATATCTCGACAAATATTTCAGAGGCAGTTCTTCTAAAGTGCACAATCTTCTGTCTGAAATGAAAGGAAGCCATAATTACGGTGTAATATCCATGTGACAGGATGTCGGTCACCGAGAGATTGGGTAATTCCTCGACAAGTATTTCATAGGCAGCTCTTCTTAGGAGCACAGTCTTCTCTCTGAAATGAAAGGAAGCCATAATTACGGTGTAATATCCAGGGGACAGAATGTCGGTCTCCGAGGGATTGGAGAATATCACTACAAGTAATTCATAGGCAGTTCTTCTACGGAGCACAGTCTTCTGTCTGAAATGAAAGGTAGCCATAATTACGGTGTAATATCCAGGTGACAAGATATCGGTCACCGAGTGATTGGAGAATATCTCGACAAGTATTTCAGAGGCAGTTCTTCTAAGGAGCACAGTCTCTTGCATGAAATGAAAAGAAGCCATAATTAAGGAGTAATATCCAGGTGATAGAATGTCGGTCACTGAAAGATTCGAGAATATCTCGACAAGTATTTCATAGGCAGCTCTTCTAAAGAGCATAGTCTTCTGTCTGAAATGAAAGGAAGCCATAATTACGAAGCAATATCCATGTGACAGGATGTCGGTCACCGAGAGATTGGTTAATATCTCGACAAGTATTTCATAGGCAGCTCTCCTAAGCAGCACAGTCTTATGTCTGAAATGAAAGGAAGCCATAATTACGGTTTTTATATCCAGGTGACAGGATGTCGGCCACCGAGAGATTGGGGAATATCTCGACAGGCATTTCATGGGCAGCTCTTCTAAGGAGCACAGTCTTCTGCCTGAAATGAAAGGAAGCCATAATTACGGTGTAATATCCAGGTGACAGGATGTCTGTCACCGAGAAATTGGAGTATATCTCGACAAGTATTTCATAGGCAGCTCATCTAAGGAGCGCAGTCTTCTCTCTGAAATGAAAGTAAGCCATAATTACGGTGTCATATCCACGTGACAGGATGTCGGCACCGAGAGATTGGAGAATATCTCGACAAGCATTTCATGGGCAGCTCTTCTAACGCGCACATTCTTCTGCCTGAAATGAAAGGAAGCCATAATTACGGTGTAATATCCAGGTGACAGGATGTCGGTCACCGAGTGATTGGGGAATATCTCGACAAGTATTTCAGAGGCAGTTCTTCAAAGGAGCACACCCTTTTGCATGAAATGAAAAGAAGCCATAATTAAGGAGTAATATCCAGGTGATAGAATGTCGGTCACTGAGAGATTGGAGAATATCTCGACAAGCATTTCATGGGCAGCTTTTCTAAGGAGCACATTCTTCTGCCTGAAAAGAAACTAAGCCATAATTACGGTGTAATATCCAGGTGACAGTATGTCGGTCACCGAGATATTGGAGAATATCTCGACAAGTATTTCATAGGCAGTTCTTCTAGGGAACACAGTCTTCTGTCTGAAATGAAAGGAGGCCATAATTACGGTGTAATATCCAGGTGACAGGATGTCGGTCACTGAGAGATTGGAGATTATCTCGACAAGTATTTCAGAGGCAGTTTTTCTAAGGAGCACAGTCTTTTGCCTGAAATGAAAGGAAGCCATAATTACGGTGTAATATACATGTGACAGGATCTCGGTCACCGAGAGATTGGAGAATATCTCGACAAATATTTCAGAGGCAGTTCTTCTAAAGTGCACAATCTTCTGTCTGAAATGAAAGGAAGCCATAATTACGGTGTAATATCCATGTGACAGGATGTCGGTCACCGAGAGGTTGGTTAATATCTCGACAAGTATTTCATAGGCTGCTCTTCAAAAGCTCACAGTCTTCTGCCTGAAATGAAAGCAAGCCATAATTACGGTGTAATATCCACGTGACAGGATGTTGGTCACCGAGGGATTGGAGGAAATCTTGACAGGTATTTCATAGGCAGTTCTTCAAAGGAGCACAGTCTTCTTTCTAAAATGATGATGATGAGGATGATAATTGTTGTTTTAAGGGGCATAACATCGAGGTTATCGGCCCCATTTTTAAAATGAAAGAAGCCATAATTACGGTGTAGTATCCAGGTGACAGGATGTCGGTCACCGAGAGATTGGAGAATATCTCGACAATTATCTCATAGGCAGCTCTCCTATTGAGCACAGTCTTCTGTGTGAAATGAAAGGAAGCCATAATTACGATGTAATATCCAGGTGACAGGATGTCGGTCACTGGGAGATTAGAGAATATCTCGACAAGTATCTCATAGGCAGCTCTTCTAAGGAGCACAGTCGTCTGTCTGAAATGAAAGGATACCATAATTACGGTGTAATATCCAGGTGACAGGATGTTGGTCACCGAGAGATTGGAGAATATCTCGACAAGCATTTCAGAGGCAGGTCTTCTAAGGTGCACATTCTTTTGTCTGAATTGAAAGGAAGCCATAATTACGGTGCAATATCCAGGTGACAGGATGTAGGTCACCGAGATATTAAAGAATATCTCGACAAGTATCTCACAGGCAGCTGTTCTATGGAGCACATTCTTCTGTCTGAAATGAATGGAAGCCATAATTACGGTGTAATATCCATGTGACAAGATGTCGGTCGCCGAGAGATTGGTTAATATCTCGACATTTATTTCATAGGCAGCTCTTCTAAGGAGCACAGTCTTCTGCCTGAAATGAAAGGAAGCAAGAATTACGGTGTAATATCCAGGTTACAGGATGTCGGCCACCGAGAGATTGGAGAATATCTCGACAAGCATTTCATGGGCAGCTCTTCTAAGGAGCACAGTCTTCTCTCTGAAATGATAGTAAGCCATAATTACGGTGTAATATCCACGTGACATGATGTCGGCCACCGGGAGATTGGAGAATATCTCGACAAGCATTTCATGGGCAGCTCTTCTAAGGAGCACATTCTTCTGCCTGAAATGAAAGGAAGCCATAATTACGGTTTAATATTCAGGTGACAGGATGTCGGTCACCGAGAGATTGGAGAATATCTCGACTTGTATTTCATAAGCCGCTCTTCTAAGGAACACAGTCTTCTGTCTGAAATGAAAGTAAGCCATAATTAGAGTGTAATATCCAGGTGACAGGATGTCGGTCACTGAGTGATTGGAGAATATCTCGACAAGCATTTCATAGGCAGCTCTTCTAAGGAGCACAGTCTTTCGCCTGAAATGAAAGGAAGCCGTAATCACGGTGTAATATCCAGGTGACAGGTTGTCGGCCACCGAGAGATTGGAGAATATCTCAACGAGTATTTCAGAGGCAGTGCTTCTAAGGAGCACAGTCTTTTGTTCGAAATGAAAGGAAGCAGTAATTACGGTCTAATATCCAGGTTAGAGGATGTCAGTCACCGAGAGATTGGAGAATATCTCGACAAGTATTTCATAGGCAGCTATTCTAAGGAGCACCGTCTTCTGTGTTAAATGAAAGGAAGCCATAATTACGGTGTAATATCCAGGTGACAGGATGCCGGTCACCGAGAGATTGGAGAATATCTCAACGAGTATTTCAGAAGCTGTGCTTCTAACGAGCACAGCCTTTTGTCCGAAATGAAAGGAAGCCATAATTACGGTCTAATATCCAGATTACACGATGTCAGTCACCGGGAGATTGGAGAATATCTCGACATGTATTTCATAGGCAGTTCTTCTAAGGAACACAGTCTTCTGTCTGAAATGAAAGTAAGCCATAATTACGGTATAATATCCAGGTGACAGAATGGCGGTCATCGAGAGGTTGGAGAATATCTCGACAAGCATTTCATAGGCAGCTCTTCTAAAGAGCACAGTCCTCTGCCTGAAGTGAAAGGGAGCCATAATTACGGTGTAATATTCAGGGCACAGGATGTCCTTCACCGAGAGATTGGAGAATATCTCTACAAGTATTTCAGAGGCAATTCTTCTAAGGAGCACAGTCATTTGCCTGAAATGAACGGATGCCATAATTACGGTGTAATATCCAGTTGACAGGATGTCGTTCACTGAGCGATTGCAGAATATCTCGACATGTATTTCATAGGCAGCTCTTCTAAGGAGCACAGCCTTCTGTCTGATATGAAAGGAAGCCATAATTACGGTGCAATATCCAGGTGACAGGATGTCGGTCACTGAGAGATTAGAGAATATCTCGACAAGTATTTCATAGGCAGCTCATCTAAGGACCACATTCTTCTGTCTGAACTGAAAGGAAGCCAAAATTACGGTGTAATATCCAGGTGACAAGATGTCGGTCACCGAGAGATTGGAAAATATCTCGACAAGTATTTCATAGGCAGCTCTTCTAAGCAGCACAGCCTTATGTCTGAAATGAAAGGAAGCCATAATTACGGTGTAATATCCAGGTGACAGCATGTCCTTCACCGAGAGATTGGAGAATATCTCGACAAGTATTTCATAGGCAGTTCTTGTAAGGAGCACAGTCTTCTGTCTGAAATGAAAGGAGGCCATAATTACGGTGTAATATCCAGGTGACAGAATGTCGGTCACCGAGAGATTGGAGAATATCTCGACAAGTATTTCATAGGCAGTTCTTCTAAGGAAAACAGTCTTCTGTCTGAAATGAAAGGAGGCCATAATTACGGTGTAATATCCAGGTGACAGGATGTCGGTCACCGAGAAATTGGAGATTATCTCGACAAGTATTTCAGAGGCAGTTCTTCTAAGGAGCACAGTCTTTTGCCTGAAATGAAAGGAAGCCATAATTACGGTGTAATATCCATGTGACAGGATCTCGGTCACCGAGAGATTGGAGAATATCTCGACAAATATTTCAGAGGCAGTTCTTCTAAAGTGCACAATCTTCTGTCTGAAATGAAAGGAAGCCATAATTACGGTGTAATATCCATGTGACAGGATGTCGGTCACCGAGAGATTGGGTAATTCCTCGACAAGTATTTCATAGGCAGCTCTTCTAAGGAGCACAGTCTTCTCTCTGAAATGAAAGGAAGCCATAATTACGGTGTAATATCCAGGTGACAGAATGTCGGTCTCCGAGAGATTGGAGAATATCACTACAAGTAATTCATAGGCAGTTCTTCTACGGAGCACAGTCTTCTGTCTGAAATGAAAGGTAGCCATAATTACGGTGTAATATCCAGGTGACAAGATATCGGTCACCGAGTGATTGGAGAATATCTCGACAAGTATTTCAGAGGCAGTTCTTCTAAGGAGCACAGTATTTTGCATGAAATGAAAAGAAGCCATAATTAAGGAGTAATATCCAGGTGATAGAATGTCGGTCACTGAGAGATTCGAGAATATCTCGACATGTATTTCATAGGCAGTTCTTCTAAAGAGCATAGTCTTCTGTCTGAAATGAAAGGAAGCCATAATTACGGTGCAATATCCATGTGACAGGATGTCGGTCACCGAGAGATTGGTTAATATCTCGACAAGTATTTCATAGGCAGCTCTTCTAAGCAGCACAGCCATATGTCTGATATGAAAGGAAGCCATAATTACGGTGTAATATCCAGGTGACAGGATGTCGGCCACCGAGAGATTGGGGAATATCTCGACAAGCATTTCATGGGCAGCTCTTCTAAGGAGCACGGTCTTCTGCCTGAAATGAAAGGAAGCCATAATTACGGTGTAATATCCACGTGACAGGATGTCGGCACCGAGAGATTGGAGAATATCTCGACAAGCATTTCATGGGCAGCTCTTCTAAAGCGCACATTCTTCTGCCTGAAATGAAAGGAAGCCATAATTACGGTGTAATATCCAGGTGACATGATGTCTGTCACCGAGTGATTGGGGAATATCACGACAAGAATTTCAGAGGCAGTTCTTCAAAGGAGCACACTCTTTTGCATGAAATGAAAAGAAGCCATAATTAAGGAGTAATATCCAGGTGATAGAATGTCGGTCATTGAGAGATTGGAGAATATCTCGACAAGCATTTCATGGGCAGCTCTTCTAAGGAGCACATTCTTCTGCCTGAAAAGAAACGAAGCCATAATTACGGTGTAATATCCAGGTGACAGTATGTCGGTCACCGAGAGATTGGAGAATATCTCGACAAGTATTTCATAGGCAGTTCTTCTAGGGAACAGAGTCTTCTGTCTGAAATGAAAGGAGGCCATAATTACGGTGTAATATCCAGGTGACAGGATGTCGGTCACCGAGAGATTGGAGATTATCTCGACAAGTATTTCAGAGGCAGTTCTTCTAAGGAGCACAGTCTTTTGCCTGAAATGAAAGGAAGCCATAATCACGGTGTAATATACATGTGACAGGATCTCGATCACCTAGAGATTGGAGAATATCTCGACAAATATTTCAGAGGCAGTTCTTCTAAATTGCACAATCTTCGGTCTGAAATGAAAGGAAGCCATAATTACGGTGTAATATCCATGTGACAGGATGACGATCACCGAGAGGTTGGTTAATATCTCGACAAGTATTTCATAGGCTGCTCTTCAAAAGCTCACAGTCTTCTGCCTGAAATGAAAGCAAGCCATAATTACGGTGTAATATCCACGTGACAGGATGTTGGTCACCGAGGGATTGGAGGAAATCTTGACAGGTATTTCATAGGCAGTTCTTCTAAGGAGCACAGTCTTCTTTCTAAAATGATGATGATGAGGATGATAATTGTTGTTTTAAGGGGCCTAACATCGAGGTTATCGGCCCCATTTTTAAAATGAAAGAAGCCATAATTACGGTGTAGTATCCAGGTGACAGGATGTCGGTCACCGAGAGATTGGAGAATATCTCGACAATTATCTCATAGGCAGCTCTCCTATTGAGCACAGTCTTCTGTCTGAAATGAAAGGAAGCCATAATTACGGTGTAATATCCAGGTGACAGGATGTCGGTCACTGGGAGATTAGAGAATATCTCGACAAGTATCTCATAGGCAGCTCTTCTAAGGAGCACATTCTTCTGTCTGAAATGAAAGGATACCATAATTACGGTGTAATATCCAGGTGACAGGATGTTGGTCACCGAGAGATTGGAGAATATCTCGACAAGCATTTCAGAGGCAGGTCTTCTAAGGTGCACATTCTTTTGTCTGAATTGAAAGGAAGCCATAATTACGGTGCAATATCCAGGTGACAGGATGTAGGTCACCGAGATATTAAAGAATATCTCGACAAGTATCTCACAGGCAGCTGTTCTATGGAGCACATTCTTCTGTCAGAAATGAAAGGAAGCCATAATTACGGTGTAATATCTATGTGACAAGATGTCGGTCACCGAGAGATTGGTTAATATCTCGACATTTATTTCATAGGCAGCTCTTCTAAGGAGCACAGTCTTCTGCCTGAAATGAAAGGAAGCAAGAATTACGGTGTAATATCCAGGTGACAGGATGTCGGTCACCTACAGATTGGAGAATATCTCGACAAGTATTTCAGAGGCAGTTCTTCTAAATTGCACACTCTTTTGCCTGAACTGAAAGGAAGCCATAGTTACGGTGTAATATCCAGGTGATACGATGTCGGTCACTGAGAGATTCGGGAAAATCTCGACAAGTATTTCATAGGCATCTCTTCTAAAGAGCACAGTCTTCTGTCTGAAATGAAAGGTAGCCATAATTACGGTGTAATATCCAGGTGACAAGATGTCGGTCACCGAGAGATTGGAGGATACCTCGACAAGTATTTCAGAGGCAGTTCTTCTAAGGAGCACAGTCTTTTGCATGAAATGAAAAGAAGCCATAATTACGGGGTAATATCCAGGTGATAGATTGTCGGTCACTGAGAGATTCGAGAATATCTCGACAACTATTTCATAGGCAGCTCTTCTAAAGAGAATAGTCTCTGTCTGAAATGAAAGGAAGCCATAATTACGGTGCAATATCCATGTGACAGGATTTCGGTCACCGAGAGATTGGTTAATATCTCGACAAGTATTTCATAGGCAGCTCTTCTAAGCAGCACAGTCTTTTGTCTGAAATGAAAGGAAGCCATAATTACGGTATAATATCCAGGTTACAGGATGTCGGCCACCGAGAGATTGGAGAATATCTCGACAAGCATTACATGGGCAGCCCTTCTAAGGAGCACAGTCTTCTCTCTGAAATGATAGTAAGCCATAATTACGGTGTAATATCCACGTGACAGGATGTCGGCCACCGGGAGATTGGAGAATATCTCGACAAGCATTTCATGGGCAGTTCTTCTAAGGAGCACATTCTTCTGCCTGAAATGAAAGGAAGCCATAATTACGGTTTAATATTCAGGTGACAGGATGTCGGTCACCGAGAGATTGGAGAATATCTCGACTTGTATTTCATAAGCCGCTCTTCTAAGGAACACAGTCTTCTGTCTGAAATGAAAATAAGCCATAATTAGAGTGTAATATCCAGGTGACAGGATGTCGGTCACTGAGTGATTGGAGAATATCTCGACAAGCATTTCATAGGCAGCTCTTCTAAGGAGCACAGTCTTTCGCCTGAAATTAAAGGAAGCCGTAATCACGGTGTAATATCCAGGTGACAGGATGTCGGTCACCGAGAGATTGGAGAATATCTCAACGTGTATTTCAGAGGCAGTGCTTCTAAGGAGCACAGTCTTTTGTTCGAAATGAAAGGAAGCAGTAATTACGGTCTAATATCCAGGTTAGAGGATGTCAGTCACCGAGAGATTGGAGAATATCTCGACAAGTATTTCATAGGCAGCTATTCTAAGGAGCACCGTCTTCTGTGTTAAATGAAAGGAAGCCATAATTACGGTGTAATATCCACGTGACAGGATGCCGGTCACCGAGAGATTGGAGAATATCTCAACGAGTATTTCAGAAGCTGTGCTTCTAACGAGCACAGTCTTTTGTCCGAAATGAAAGGAAGCCATAATTACGATCTAATATCCAGATTACACGATGTCAGTCACCGGGAGATTGGAGAATATCTCGACATGTATTTCATAGGCAGTTCTTCTAAGGAACACAGTCTTCTGTCTGAAATGAAAGTAAGCCATAATTACGGTATAATATCCAGGTGACAGAATGTCGGTCACCGAGAGATTGGAGAATATCTCGACAAGCATTTCATAGGCAGCTTTTCTAAAGAGCACAGTCCTCTGCCTGAAGTGAAAGGGAGCCATAATTACGGTGTAATATCCAGTTGACAGGATGTCGCTCACTGAGCGATTGCATTATATCTCGACATGTATTTCATAGGCAGCTCTTCTAAGGAGCACAGCCTTCTGTCTGATATGAAAGGAAGCCATAATTACGGTGCAATATCCAGGTGACTGGATGTCGGTCACTGAGAGATTAGAGAATATCTCGACAAGTATTTCATAGGCAGCTCATCTAAGGACCACATTCTTCTGTCTGAACTGAAAGGAAGCCAAAATAACGGTGTAATATCCAGGTGACAAGATGTCGGTCACCGAGAGATTGGAAAATATCTCGACAAGTATTTCATAGGCAGCTCTTCTAAGGAGCACAATCTTTTGTCTGATATTAAAATAAAGCCATAATAACGGTGTAAGATCCAGGTGACAGCATGTCCTTCACCGAGAGATTGGAGAATATCTCGTCAAGTATTTCATAGGCAGTTCTTCTAAGGAGCACAGTCTTCTGTCTGAAATGAAAGGAGGCCATAATTACGGTGTAATATCCAGGTGACAGTATGTCGGTCACCGAGAGATTGGAGAATATCTCGACAAGTACTTCATAGGCAGTTCTTCTAAGGAACACAGTCTTCTGTCTGAAATGAAAGGAGGCCATAATTACGGTGTAATATCAAGGTGACAGGATGTCGGTCACCGAGAAATTGGAGATTATCTCGACAAGTATTTCAGAGGCAGTTCTTCTAAGGAGCACAGTCTTTTGCCTGAAATGAAAGGAAGCCATAATTACGGTGTAATATCCATGTGACAGGATCTCGGTCACCGAGAGATTGGAGAATATCTCGACAAATATTTCAGAGGCAGTTCTTCTAAAGTGCACAATCTTCTGTCTGAAATGAAAGGAAGCCATAATTACGGTGTAATATCCATGTGACAGGATGTCGGTCACCGAGAGATTGGGTAATTCCTCGACAAGTATTTCATAGGCAGCTCTTCTAAGGAGCACAGTCTTCTCTCTGAAATGAAAGGAAGCCATAATTACGGTGTAATATCCAGGTGACAGAATGTCGGTCTCCGAGAGATTGGAGAATATCACTACAAGTAATTCATAGGCAGTTCTTCTACGGAGCACAGTCTTCTGTCTGAAATGAAAGGTAGCCATAATTACGGTGTAATATCCAGGTGACAAGATATCGGTTACCGAGTGATTGGAGAATATCTCGACAAGTATTTCAGAGGCAGTTCTTCTAAGGAGCACAGTCTTTTGCATGAAATGAAAAGAAGCCATAATTAAGGAGTAATATCCAGGTGATAGAATGTCGGTCACTGAGAGATTCGAGAATATCTCGACATGTATTTCATAGGCAGTTCTTCTAAAGAGCATAGTCTTCTGTCTGAAATGAAAGGAAGCCATAATTACGGTGCAATATCCATGTGACAGGATGTCGGTCACCGAGAGATTGGTTAATATCTCGACAAGTATTTCATAGGCAGCTCTTCTAAGCAGCACAGCCATATGTCTGATATGAAAGGAAGCCATAATTACGGTGTAATATCCAGGTGACAGGATGTCGGCCACCGAGAGATTGGGGAATATCTCGACAAGCATTTCATGGGCAGCTCTTCTAAGGAGCACGGTCTTCTGCCTGAAATGAAAGGAAGCCATAATTACGGTGTAATATCCACGTGACAGGATGTCGGCACCGAGAGATTGGAGAATATCTCGACAAGCATTTCATGGGCAGCTCTTCTAAAGCGCACATTCTTCTGCCTGAAATGAAAGGAAGCCATAATTACGGTGTAATATCCAGGTGACAGGATGTCTGTCACCGAGTGATTGGGGAATATCACGACAAGAATTTCAGAGGCAGTTCTTCAAAGGAGCACACTCTTTTGCATGAAATGAAAAGAAGCCATAATTAAGGAGTAATATCCAGGTGATAGAATGTCGGTCATTGAGAGATTGGAGAATATCTCGACAAGCATTTCATGGGCAGCTCTTCTAAGGAGCACATTCTTCTGCCTGAAAAGAAACGAAGCCATAATTACGGTGTAATATCCAGGTGACAGTATGTCGGTCACCGAGAGATTGGAGAATATCTCGACAAGTATTTCATAGGCAGTTCTTCTAGGGAACACAGTCTTCTGTCTGAAATGAAAGGAGGCCATAATTACGGTGTAATATCCAGGTGACAGGATGTCGGTCACCGAGAGATTGGAGATTATCTCGACAAGTATTTCAGAGGCAGTTCTTCTAAGGAGCACAGTCTTTTGCCTGAAATGAAAGGAAGCCATAATTACGGTGTAATATACATGTGACAGGATCTCGATCACCTAGAGATTGGAGAATATCTCGACAAATATTTCAGAGGCAGTTCTTCTAAATTGCACAATCTTCGGTCTGAAATGAAAGGAAGCCATAATTACGGTGTAATATCCATGTGACAGGATGACGATCACCGAGAGGTTGGTTAATATCTCGACAAGTATTTCATAGGCTGCTCTTCAAAAGCTCACAGTCTTCTGCCTGAAATGAAAGCAAGCCATAATTACGGTGTAATATCCACGTGACAGGATGTTGGTCACCGAGGGATTGGAGGAAATCTTGACAGGTATTTCATAGGCAGTTCTTCTAAGGAGCACAGTCTTCTTTCTAAAATGATGATGATGAGGATGATAATTGTTGTTTTAAGGGGCCTAACATCGAGGTTATCGGCCCCATTTTTAAAATGAAAGAAGCCATAATTACGGTGTAGTATCCAGGTGACAGGATGTCGGTCACCGAGAGATTGGAGAATATCTCGACAATTATCTCATAGGCAGCTCTCCTAATGAGCACAGTCTTCTGTCTGAAATGAAAGGAAGCCATAATTACGGTGTAATATCCAGGTGACAGGATGTCGGTCACTGGGAGATTAGAGAATATCTCGACAAGTATCTCATAGGCAGCTCTTCTAAGGAGCACATTCTTCTGTCTGAAATGAAAGGATACCATAATTACGGTGTAATATCCAGGTGACAGGATGTTGGTCACCGAGAGATTGGAGAATATCTCGACAAGCATTTCAGAGGCAGGTCTTCTAAGGTGCACATTCTTTTGTCTGAATTGAAAGGAAGCCATAATTACGGTGCAATATCCAGGTGACAGGATGTAGGTCACCGAGATATTAAAGAATATCTCGACAAGTATCTCACAGGCAGCTGTTCTATGGAGCACATTCTTCTGTCTGAAATGAAAGGAAGCCATAATTACGGTGTAATATCTATGTGACAAGATGTCGGTCACCGAGAGATTGGTTAATATCTCGACATTTATTTCAAAGGCAGCTCTTCTAAGGAGCACAGTCTTCTGCCTGAAATGAAAGGAAGCAAGAATTACGGTGTAATATCCAGGTGACAGGATGTCGGTCACCTACAGATTGGAGAATATCTCGACAAGTATTTCAGAGGCAGTTCTTCTAAATTGCACACTCTTTTGCCTGAACTGAAAGGAAGCCATAGTTACGGTGTAATATCCAGGTGATACGATGTCGGTCACTGAGAGATTCGGGAAAATCTCGACAAGTATTTCATAGGCATCTCTTCTAAAGAGCACAGTCTTCTGTCTGAAATGAAAGGTATCCATAATTACGGTGTAATATCCAGGTGACAAGATGTCGGTCACCGAGAGATTGGAGAATACCTCGACAAGTATTTCAGAGGCTGTTCTTCTAAGGAGCACAGTCTTTTGCATGAAATGAAAAGAAGCCATAATTACGGGGTAATATCCAGGTGATAGATTGTCGGTCACTGAGAGATTCGAGAATATCTCGACAACTATTTCATAGGCAGTTCTTCTAAAGAGAATAGTCTCTGTCTGAAATGAAAGGAAGCCATAATTACGGTGCAATATCCATGTGACAGGATTTCGGTCACCGAGAGATTGGTTAATATCTCGACAAGTATTTCATAGGCAGCTCTTCTAAGCAGCACAGTCTTTTGTCTGAAATGAAAGGAAGCCATAATTACGGTATAATATCCAGGTTACAGGATGTCGGCCACCGAGAGATTGGAGAATATCTCGACAAGCATTACATGGGCAGCCCTTCTAAGGAGCACAGTCTTCTCTCTGAAATGATAGTAAGCCATAATTACGGTGTAATATCCACGTGACAGGATGTCGGCCACCGGGAGATTGGAGAATATCTCGACAAGCATTTCATGGGCAGTTCTTCTAAGGAGCACATTCTTCTGCCTGAAATGAAAGGAAGCCATAATTACGGTTTAATATTCAGGTGACAGGATGTCGGTCACCGAGAGATTGGAGAATATCTCGACTTGTATTTCATAAGCCGCTCTTCTAAGGAACACAGTCTTCTGTCTGAAATGAAAATAAGCCATAATTAGAGTGTAATATCCAGGTGACAGGATGTCGGTCACTGAGTGATTGGAGAATATCTCGACAAGCATTTCATAGGCAGCTCTTCTAAGGAGCACAGTCTTTCGCCTGAAATTAAAGGAAGCCGTAATCACGGTGTAATATCCAGGTGACAGGATGTCGGTCACCGAGAGATTGGAGAATATCTCAACGTGTATTTCAGAGGCAGTGCTTCTAAGGAGCACAGTCTTTTGTTCGAAATGAAAGGAAGCAGTAATTACGGTCTAATATCCAGGTTAGAGGATGTCAGTCACCGATAGATTGGAGAATATCTCGACAAGTATTTCATAGGCAGCTATTCTAAGGAGCACCGTCTTCTGTGTTAAATGAAAGGAAGCCATAATTACGGTGTAATATCCACGTGACAGGATGCCGGTCACCGAGAGATTGGAGAATATCTCAACGAGTATTTCAGAAGCTGTGCTTCTAACGAGCACAGTCTTTTGTCCGAAATGAAAGGAAGCCATAATTACGATCTAATATCCAGATTACACGATGTCAGTCACCGGGAGATTGGAGAATATCTCGACATGTATTTCATAGGCAGTTCTTCTAAGGAACACAGTCTTCTGTCTGAAATGAAAGTAAGCCATAATTACGGTATAATATCCAGGTGACAGAATGTCGGTCACCGAGAGATTGGAGAATATCTCGACAAGCATTTCATAGGCAGCTTTTCTAAAGAGCACAGTCCTCTGCCTGAAGTGAAAGGGAGCCATAATTACGGTGTAATATCCAGTTGACAGGATGTCGCTCACTGAGCGATTGCATTATATCTCGACATGTATTTCATAGGCAGCTCTTCTAAGGAGCACAGCCTTCTGTCTGATATGAAAGGAAGCCATAATTACGGTGCAATATCCAGGTGACTGGATGTCGGTCACTGAGAGATTAGAGAATATCTCGACAAGTATTTCATAGGCAGCTCATCTAAGGACCACATTCTTCTGTCTGAACTGAAAGGAAGCCAAAATAACGGTGTAATATCCAGGTGACAAGATGTCGGTCACCGAGAGATTGGAAAATATCTCGACAAGTATTTCATAGGCAGCTCTTCTAAGGAGCACAATCTTTTGTCTGATATTAAAATAAAGCCATAATAACGGTGTAAGATCCAGGTGACAGCATGTCCTTCACCGAGAGATTGGAGAATATCTCGTCAAGTATTTCATAGGCAGTTCTTCTAAGGAGCACAGTCTTCTGTCTGAAATGAAAGGAGGCCATAATTACGGTGTAATATCCAGGTGACAGTATGTCGGTCACCGAGAGATTGGAGAATATCTCGACAAGTACTTCATAGGCAGTTCTTCTAAGGAACACAGTCTTCTGTCTGAAATGAAAGGAGGCCATAATTACGGTGTAATATCAAGGTGACAGGATGTCGGTCACCGAGAGATTGGAGATTATCTCGACAAGTATTTCAGAGGCAGTTCTTCTAAGGAGCACAGTCTTTTGCCTGAAATGAAAGGAAGCCATAATTACGGTGTAATATCCAGGTGACAGGACCTCGGTCACCGAGAGATTGGAGAATATCTCGACAAATATTTCAGAGGCAGTTCTTCTAAAGTGCACAATCTTCTGTCTGAAATGAAAGGAAGCCATAATTACGGTGTAATATCCAGGTGACGGGATGTCGGTCACCGAGTGATTGGGGAATATCTCGACAAGTATTTCAGAGACAGTTCTTCTAAGGAGCACACTCTTTTGCATGAAATGAAAAGAAGCCATAATTAAGGAGTAATATCCAGGTGACAGAATGTCGGTCTCCGAGAGATTGGAGAATATCATTGCAAGTAATTCATAGGCAGTTCTTCTACGGAGCACAGTCTTCTGTCTGAAATGAAAGGTAGCCATAATTACGGTGTAATATCCAGGTGACAAGATATCGGTCACCGAGTGATTGGAGAATATCTCGACAAGTATTTCAGAGGCAGTTCTTCTAAGGAGCACAGTCTTCTCTCTGAAAAGAAAGGAAGCCATAATTACGGTGTAATATCCAGGTGACAGAATGTCGGTCTCCGAGAGATTGGAGAATATCATTGCAAGTAATTCATAGGCAGTTCTTCTACGGAGCACAGTCTTCTGTCTGAAATGAAAGGTAGCCATAATTACGGTGTAATATCCAGGTGACAAGATATCGGTCACCGAGTGATTGGAGAATATCTCGACAAGTATTTCAGAGGCAGTTCTTCTAAGGAGCACAGTCTTTTGCATGAAATGAAAAGAAGCCATAATTAAGGAGTAATATCCAGGTGACAGAATGTCGGTCTCCGAGAGATTGGAGAATATCATTGCAAGTAATTCATAGGCAGTTCTTCTACGGAGCACAGTCTTCTGTCTGAAATCAAAGGAAGCCATAATTACGGTGCAATATCCATGTGACAGGATGTCGGTCACCGAGAGATTGGTTAATATCTCGACATGTATTTCATAGGCAGCTCTTCTAAGCAGCACAGCCTTATGTCTGAAATGAAAGGAAGCCATAATTACGGTGTAATATCCAGGTGACAGGATGTCGGCCACCGAGAGATTGGAGAATATCTCGACAAGCATTTCATGGGCAGCTCTTCTAAGGAGCACAGTCATCTGCCTGAAATGAAAGGAAGCCAAAATTACGGTGTAATATCCAGGTGACAGGATGTCGGTCACCGAGATATTGGAGTATATCTCGACAAGTATTTCATAGGCAGCTCATCTAAGGAGCGCAGTCTTCTCTCTGAAATGAAAGTAAGCCATAATTACGGTGTAATATCCACGTGACAGAATGTCGGCCACCGAGAGATTGGAGAATATCTCGACAAGCATTTCATGGGCAGCTCTTATAAAGCTCACATTCTTCTGCCTGAAATGAAAGGAAGCCATAATTACGGTGTAATATCCAGGTGACGGGATGTCGGTCACCGAGTGATTGGGGAATATCTCGACAAGTATTTCAGAGACAGTCCTTCTAAGGAGCACACTCTTTTGCATGAAATGAAAAGAAGCCATAATTAAGGAGTAATATCCAGGTGATAGAATGTCGGTCACTGAGAGATTAGAGAATATCTCGACAAATATTTCAGAGGCAGTTCTTCTAAAGTGCACAATCTTCTGTCTGAAATGAAAGGAAGCCATAATTACGGTGTAATATCCATGTGACAGGATGTCGGTCATCGAGAGATTGGGTAATACCTCGACAAGCATTTCATGGGCAGCTCTTCTAAGGAGCACATTCTTCTGCCTGAAATGAAAGGAAGCCATAATTACGGTGTTATATTCAGGTGACAGGATGTCGGTCACCGAGAGATTGGAGAATATCTCGACTTGTATTTCATAAGCCGCTCTTCTAAGGAACACAGTCTTCAGTCTGAAATGAAGGAAAGCCATAATTAGGGTGTAATATCCAGGTGACAGAATGTCGGTCACTGAGTGATTGGAGAATATCTCGACAAGCATTTCAAAGGCAGCTCTTCTAAAGAGCACAGTCTTTTGCCTGAAATGAAAGGAAGCCATAATTACGGTGTAATATCCAGGTGGCAGGATGTCGGTCACCGAGAGATTGGAGAATATCTCAACGAGTATTTCAGAGGCAGGGCTTCTAAGGAGCACACTCTTTTGTCCGAAATGAAAGGAAGCCGTAATTACGGTCTAATATCCAGGTTAGAGGTTGTCAGTCACCGAGAGATTGGAGAATATCTCGACAAGTATTTCATAGGCAGCTCTTCTAAGGAGCACCGTCTTCTGTGTTAAATGAAAGGAAGCCATAATTACGGTGTAATATCCAGGTGACAGGATGTCGGTCACCGAGAGATTGGAGAATATCTCGACAAGCATTTCAAAGGCAGTTCTTCTAAAGAGCACAGTCGTCTGCCTGAAGTGAAAGGGAGCCATAATTACGGTGTAATATTCAGGGGACAGGATGTCCGTCACCGAGAGATTGGAGAATATCTCAACGAGTATTTCAGAAGCTGTGCTTCTAACGAGCACAGTCTTTTGTCCGAAATGAATGGAAGCCATAATAATTAGGGTCTAATATCCAGATTACACGATGTCAGTCACCGGGAGATTGGAGAATATCTCGACAAGTATTTCATAGGCAGTTCTTCTAAGGAACACAGTCTTCTGTCTGAAATGAAAGTAAGCCATAATTACGGTATAATATCCAGGTGACAGAATGTCGGTCACCGAGAGATTGGAGAATATCTCGACAAGCATTTCAAAGGCAGTTCTTCTAAAGAGCACAGTCCCCTGCCTGAAGTGAAAGGGAGCCATAATTACGGTGTAATATTCAGGGGACAGGATGTCCGTCACCGAGAGATTGGAGAATATCTCTACAAGTATTTCAGAGGCAATACTTCTAAGGAGCACAGTCTTTTGCCTGAAATGAACGAATGCCATAATTACGGTGTAATATCCAGTTGACAGGACGTCGTTCACTGAGCGAGTGCAGAATATCTCGACATGTATTTCATAGGCAGCACTCCTAAGGAGCACAGCCTTCTGTCTGATATGAAAGGAAGCCATAATTACGGTGCAATATCCAGGGCACAGGATGTCGGTCACTGAGAGATTAGAGAATATCTCGACAGGTATTTCATAGGCAGCTCTCCTAAGGACCACATTCTTCTGTCTGAACTGAAAGGAAGCCAAAATTACGGTGTAATATCCAGGTGACAGGATGTCGGTCACCGAGAGATTGGAAAATATCTCGACAAGTATGTCATAGGCATCTCTGCTAAGGAGCACAATTTTTGTCTGAAATTAATAGAAAGCCATAATAACGGTGTAATATCCAGGTGACAGCATGTCCTTCACCGAGAGATTGGAGAATATCTCGACAAGTATTTCATAGGCAGTTCTTCTAAGGAGCACAGTCTTCTGTCTGAAATGAAAGGAGGCCATAATTACGGTGTAATATCCAGGTGACAGTATGTCGGTCACCGAGAGATTGGAGAATATCTCGACAAGTATTTCATAGGCAGTTCTTCTAAGGAGCACAGTCTTTTGCCTGAAATGAAAGGAAGCCATAATTACGGTGTAATATCCATGTGACATGATCTCGTTCACCGAGAGATTGGAGAATATCTCGACAAATATTTCAGAGGCAGTTCTTCTAATTTGCACAATCTTCTGTCTGAAATGAAAGGAAGCCATAATTACGGTGTAATATCCATGTGACAGGATGTCGGTCACCGAGAGGTTGGTTAATATCTCGACAAGTATTTCATAGGCTGCTCTTCAAAAGCGCACAGTCTTCTGCCTGAAATGAAAGGAAGACATAATTACGGTGTAATATCCACGTGACAGGATGTTGGTCACCGAGGGATTGGAGGAAATCTTGACAGGTATTTCATAGGCAGTTCTTCTAAGGAGCACAGTCTTCTTTCTAAAATGATGATGATGAGGATGATAATTGTTGTTTTAAGGGGCCTAACATCGAGGTTATAGGCCCCTTTTTTAAAATGAAAGAAGCCATAATTACGGTGTAGTATCCAGGTGACAGGATGTCGGTCACCGAGAGATTGGAGAATATCTCGACAAGTATCTCATAGGCAGCACTCCTAATGAGCACAGTCTTCTGTCTGAAATGAAAGGAAGCCATAATTACGGTGTAATATCCAGGTGACAGGATGTCGGTCACTGAGAGATTAGAGAATATCTCGACAAGTACCTCATAGGCAGCTCTTCTAAGGAGCACAGTCTTCTGTCTGAAATGAAAGGAATCCATAATTACGGTGTAATATCCAGGTGACAGGATGTCGGTCACCGAGAGATTGGGTAATACCTCGACAAGTATTTCATAGGCAGCTCTTCTAAGGAGCACATTCTTCTCTCTGAAATGAAAGGAAGCCATAATTACGGTGTAATATCCAGGTGACAGAATGTCGGTCACCGAGAGATTGGAGAATATCACTACAAGTAATTCATAGGCAGTTTTTCTACGGAGCACAGTCTTCTGTCTGAAATGAAAGGTAGCCATAATTACGGTGTAATATCCAGGTGACAAGATATCGGTCACCGAGAGATTGGAGAATACCTCGACAAGTATTTCATACGCGGCTCTTCTAAGGAGCACAGTGTGTTCTCTGAAATGAAAGGAAGCCATAATTACGGTGTAATATCCAGGTGACAGGATGTCGGTCACCGAGTGATTGGAGAATATCTCGACAAGTATTTCAGAGGCAGTTCTTCTAAGGAGCACAGTCTTTTGCATGAAATGAAAAGAAGCCATAATTAAGGAGTAATATCCAAGTGATAGAATGTCGGTCACTGAGAGATTCGAGAATATCTCGACAAGTATTTCATAGGCAGCTCTTCTAAAGAGCATAGTCTTCTGTCTGAAATGAAAGGAAGCCATAATTACGGTGCAATATCCATGTAACAGGATGTCGGTCACCGAGAGATTGGTTAATATCTCGACAAGTATTTCATAGGCAGCTCTTCTAAACAGCACAGCCTTATATCTGAAATGAAAGGAAGCCTTAATTACGGTGTAATATCCAGGTGACAGGATGTCGGCCACCGAGAGATTGGAGAATATCTCGACAAGCATTTCATGGGCAGCTCTTCTAAGGAGCACAGTCTTCTGCCTGAAATGAAAGGAAGCCATAATTACGGTGTAATATCCAGGTGACAGGATGTCGGTCACCGAGAAATTGGAGTATATCTCGACAAGTATTTCATAGGCAGCTCATCTAAGGAGCGCAGTCTTCTCTCTGAAATGAAAGTAAGCCATAATTACGGTGTAAAATCCACGTGACAGGATGTCGGCCACCGAGAGATTGGAGAATATCTCGACAAGCATTTCATGGGCAGCTCTTCTAAGGAGCACATTCTTCTGCCTGAAATGAATGGAAGCCATAATTACGGTGTAATATTCAGGTGACAGGATGTCGGTCACCGAGAGATTGGAGAATATCTCGACTTGTATTTCATAAGCAGCTCGTCTAAGGAACACATTCTTCTGTCTGAAATGAAAGTAAGCCATAATTAGGGTGTAATATCCAGGTGACAGGATGTCTGTCACTGACTTATTGGAGAATATCTGGACAATAATTTCATAGGCAGCTCTTCTAAGGAGCACAGTCTTTTGCCTGAAATGAAAGGAAGCCATAATTACGGTGTAATATCAAGGTGACAGGATGTCGGTCACCGAGAGATTAGAGAATTTCTCAACGAGTATTTCAGAGGCAGTGCTTCTAAGGAGCACAATCTTTTGTCCGAAATGAAAGGAAGCCATAATTACGGTCTAATATCCAGGTTAGAGGATGTCAGTCACCGAGAGATTGGAGAATATCTCGACAAGTATTTCATAGGCAGCTATTCTAAGGAGCACCGTCTTCTGTGTTAAATGAAAGGAAGCCATAATTACGGTGTAATATCCAGGTGACAGGATGCCGGTCACCGAGAGATTGGAGAATATCTCAACGAGTATTTCAGAAGCTGTGCTTCGAACGAGCACAGTCTATTGTCCGAAATGAAAGGAAGCCATAATTACGGCCTAATATCCAGATTACACGATGTCAGTCACCAAAAGATTGGAGAATATCTCGACAAGTATTTCATAGGCAGTTCTTCTAAGGAACACATTCTTCTGTCTGAAATGAAAGTAAGCCATAATTACGGTATAATATCCAGGTGACAGAATGTCGGTCACCGAGAGATTGGAGAATATCTCGACAAGCATTTCATAGGCAGCTCTTCTAAAGAGCACAGTCCTCTGCCTGAAGTGAAGGGGAGCCATAATTACGGTGTAATGTTCAGGGGACAGGATGTCTGTCACCGAGAGATTGGAGAATATCTCTACAAGTATTTCAGAGGCAATTCTCCTAGGGAGCACAGTCTTTTGCCTGAAATGAACGGATGCCATAATTACGGTGTAATATCCAGTTGACAGGATGTCGTTCACTGAGCGATTGCAGAATATCTCGACATGTATTTCATAGGCAGCTCTTCTAAGGAGCACAGCCTTCTGTCTGATATGAAAGGAAGCCATAATTACGGTGTAATATCCAGGTGAGAGGATGTCGGTCACCGAGAGATTGGAGATTATCTCGACAAGTATTTCAGAGGCAGTTCTTCTAAGCAGCACAGTCTTTTGCCTGAAATGAAAGGAAGCCATAATTACGGTGTAATATCCATGTGACAGTATCTCGGTCACCGAGAGATTGGAGAATATCTCGACAAATATTTCAGAGGCAGTTCTTCTAAAGTGCACAATCTTCTGTCTGAAATGAAAGGAAGCCATAATTACGGTGTAATATCCATGTGACAGGATGTCGGTCACCGATAGGTTGGTTAATATCTCGACTAGTATTTCATAGGCTGCTCTTCAAAAGCGCAATGTCTTCTGCCTGAAATGAAAGGAAGCCATAATTATTGTGTTATAAGCAGGAGACAGGATGTCGGTCAGCGAGAGAATGGAGATTATCTCGACATGTATTTCATAGGCAGTTCTTCTAAGGAGCACAGTCTTCTGTCTGAAATGAAAGGAAGCCATAATTACGGTGTAATATCCACGTGACAGGATGCTGGTCACCGAGGGATTGGAGGAAATCTTGACAAGTATTTCATAGGCAGTTCTTCTAAGGAGCACAGTCTTCTTTCTAAAATGATGATGATGAGGATGATAATTGTTGTTTTAAGGGGCCTAACATCGAGGTTATAGGCCCCATTTTTAAAATGAAAGAAGCCATAATTACGGTGTAGTATCCAGGTGACAGGATGTCGGTCACCGAGAGATTGGAGAATATCTCGACAAGTATGTCATAGGCAGCTCTCCTAATGAGCACAGCCTTCTGTCTGAAATGAAAGGAAGCCATAATTACGGTGTAATATCCAGGTGACAGGATGTCGGTCACTGAGAGATTAGAGAATATCTCGACAAGTATTTCATAGGCAGCTCTTCTAAGGAGCACTTTCTTCTGTCTGAAATGAAAGGAATCCATAAATACGGTGTAATATCCAGGCGACAGGATGTCGGTCACCGAGAGATTGGGTAATACCTCGACAAGTATTTCATAGGCAGCTCTTCTAAGGAGCAAAGTCTTCTGTCTGAAATGAAAGGAAGCCATAATTACGGTGTAATATCCAGGTGACAGAATGTCGGTCACCGAGAGATTGGAGAATATGACTACAAGTAATTCATAGGCAGTTCTCCTACGGAGCACAGTCTTCTGTCTGAAATGAAAGGTAGACATAATTACGGTGTAATATCCAGGTGACAGGATGTCGGCCACCGAGAAATTGGAGAATATCTCGACAAGCATTTCATGGGCAGCTCTTCTAAGGAGCACAGTCTTCTCTCTGAAATGGAAGGAAGCCATAATTACGGTGTAATATCCAGGTGACAGGATGTCGGTCACCGAGAGATTGGAGAATTTCTCAACGAGTATTTCAGAGGCAGTGTTTCTAAGGAGCACAGTCTTTTGTCCGAAATGAAAGGAAGCCATAATTACGGTCTAATATCCAGGTTAGAGGATGTCAGTCACCGAGAGATTGCAGAATATCTCGACATGTATTTCATAGGCAGCTCTTCTAAGGAGCACAGTCTTCTGTCTGAAATGAAAGGAGGCCATAATTACGGTGTAATATCCAGGTGACAGGATGCCGGTCACCGAAAGATTGGAGAATATCTCGACAAGCATTTCATGGGCAGCTCTTCTAAGGAGCACATTCTTCTGCCTGAAATGAATGGAAGACATAATTACGGTGTAATATTCAGGTGACAGGATGTCGGTCACCGAGAACTTGGAGAATATCCCGACTTGTATTTCTTAAGCAGCTCTTCTAAGGAACACAGTCTTCTGTCTGAATTGAAAGTAAGCCATAATTAGGGTGTAATATCCAGGTGACAGGATGTCGGTCACTGAGTGATTGGAGAATATCTCGACAATAATTTCATAGGCAGCTCTTCTAAAGAGCACAGTCCTCTGCCTGAAGTGAAAGGGAGCCTTAATTACGGTGTAATATTCAGGGGACAGGATGTCCGTCACCGAGAGATTGGAGAATATCTCTACAAGTATTTCAGAGGCAATTCTTCTAAGGAGCACAATCTTTTGCCTGAAATGAACGGATGCCATAATTACGGTGTAATATCAAGTTGACAGGATGTCGTTCACTGAGCGATTGCAGAATATCTCGACATGTATTTCATAGGCAGCTCTTCTAAGGAGCACAGCTTTCTGTCTGATATGAAAGGAAGCCATAATTACGGTGTACTATCCAGGTGACAGGATATCGTTCACTGAGAGATTAGAGAATATCTCGACAAGTATTTCATAGGCAGCTCTTCTAAGGAGCACCGTCTTCTGTCTGAAATTAAAAGAAAGCCATAATAACGGTGTAATATCCAGGTGACAGCATGTCCTTCACCGAGAGATTGGAGAATATCTCGACAAGTATTTCATAGGCAGTTCTTCTATGGAGCACACTTTTCTGTCTGAAATGAAAGGAGGTCATAATTACGGTGTAATATCCAGGTGACAGAATGTCGGTCACCGAGAGATTGGAGAATATCTCGACAAGTATTTCATAGGCAGTTCTTCTAAGGAACACACTCTTCTGTCTGAAATGAAAGGAGGCCATAATTACGGTGTAATATCCAGGTGACAGGATGTTGGTCACCGAGAGATTGGAGGATATCTCGACATGTATTCCATAGGTAGTTCTTCTAAGGAGCACAGTCCTCTTTCTAAAGTGAAAGGAAGCCATAATTACGGAGTAGGATGTCGTTCACCAAGAGATTGGAGAATATCTCGTCAAGTCTTTCACAGGCAGTTCTTTTAAGCAGCACATTCTTTTGTTTGAAATGAAAGGAAGCCTTAATAACGGTTTAATATCCAGGTGAAAGGATGTTGGTCACCGAGGGATTGGAGAATATCTCTACAAGTATTTCATTGGCAGTTCATCTAAGGAGCACACTCTTCTGTCTGAAATGAAAGGAGGCCATAATTACCGGGTAATATCGAGGTGTCTGGATGTCGGTCACCAAGAGATTGGAGAATATCTCGACAAGTATTTCATAGGCAGTTCTTCTAAGGAGTACAGTCTTCTGTCTGAAATGAAAGGAGGCCATAATTGCGGTGTGATATCCAGGTGACAGGATGATGGTCACCGAGAGATTGGAGATTATCTCGACATGTACTTCATAGGCAGTTCTTCTAAGGAGCACCGTCTTCTCTCTGAAATGAAAGCTAGCCATAATTACGGTGTGATATCCAGGTGACAAGATGTCGGTCACCGAGAGATTGGAGAATACCACGACAAGTATATCATAGGCAGCTCTTCTAAGGAGCACAATCTTCTCTCTGAAATAAAGGGAAGCCATAATTACGGTGTAATATCCAGGTGACAGGATGTCGGTCACCGAGTGATTGGAGAATATCTCGACAAGTGTTTCAGAGGCAGTTCTTCTAAAGTGCACACTCATTTGCCTGAACTGAAAGAAGCCATAATTACGGTGTAATATCCAGGTGATAGAATGTCGATCACCGAGAGATTCGAGAATATCTCGTCAAGTATTTCATAGGCAGCTCTTCTAAAGAGCATAGTCTTCTGTCTGAAATAAAAGGAAGCCATTATTACGGTATAATATCCATGTGATAGGATGTCAGTAACCGAGAGATTGGTTAATATCTCGACAAGTATTCCATAGGCGGCTCTTCTAAGCAGCACATTCTTTTGTCTGAAATGAAAGGAAGCCATAATTACGGTGTAATATCCAGGTGACAGGATATCCGTCACCGAGAGATTGGAGAATATCTCGACAAGTATTTCACGGGCAGCTCATCTAAGGAGCGCAGTCTTCTCTCTGAAATAAAAGTAAGCTATAATTACGGTGTAATATCCAGGTGACAGGATGTCGGCCACTGAGAGATTAAAGAATATCTCGACAAGCATTTCATAGGCAGCTCTTCTAAGGAGCCCAGTCTTCTGCCTGAAATGAAAGGAAGCCATAATTACGGTGTAACATTCAGGTGACAGGATGTCGTTCACCGAGAGTTTGGACAATATCTCGACAAGTATTTCATAGACAGCTCTTCTAAGGAGCACCGTCTTCTGTGCTAAATGAAAGGAAGCCATAATTACGGTGTAATATCCAGGTGACAGGATGCCGGTCACCGAGAGATTGGAGAATATCTCAACGAGTATTTCAGAAGCTGTGCTTCTAACGAGCACAGTCTTTTGTCCGAAATGAATGGAAGCCATAATTACGGTCTAATATCCAGATTACACGCTGTCAGTCACCGGGAGATTGGAGAATATCTCGACAGGTATTTCATAGGCAGTTCTTCTAAGGAGCACCGTCTTCTGTGCTAAATGAAAGTAAGCCATAAATACGGTGTAATATCCAGGTGACAGGATGTCGCCCACTGAGAGATTGGAGAATATCTCGACAAGTATCTCATAGGCAGCTCTTCTAAGGGGCACCGTCTTCTGTGCTAAATGAAAGGAAGCCATAATTACGGTGTAATATCCAGGTGACAGGATGTCCGTCACCGAGAGATTGGAGAATATCTCGACAAGTATTTCACAGGTAGCTCATCTAAGGAGCGCAGTCTTCTCTCTGAAATGAAAGTAAGCTATAATTACGGTGTAATATCCAGGTGACAGGATGTCGGCCACTGAGAGATTGGAGAATATCTCGACAAGTATTTCATAGGCGGCTCTTCTAAGCAGCACATTCTTTTGTCCGAAATGAAAGGAAGCCGTAATTACGGTCTAATATCCAGGTTAGAGGATGTCAGTCACCGAGAGATTGGAGAATATCTCGACAAGTATTTCATAGGCAGCTCTTCTAAGGAGCACCGTCTTCTGTGCTAAATGAAAGGAAGCCATAATTACGGTGTAATATCCAGGTGACAGGATGCCGGTCACCGAGAGATTGGAGAATATCTCAACGAGTATTTCAGAAGCTGTGCTTCTAACGAGCACAGTCTTTTGTCCGAAATGAATGGAAGCCCTAATTACGGTCTAATATCCAGATTACACGATGTCAGTCACCGGGAGATTGGAGAATATCTCGACAGGTATTTAATAGGCAGTTCTTCTAAGGAACACAGTCTTCTGTCTGAAATGAAAGTAAGCCATAATTACGGTATAATATCCAGGTGACAGAATGTCGGTCACCGAGAGATTGAAGAATATCTCGACAAGCATTTCATAGGCAGCTCTTCTAAAGATCACAGTCAGTAGTGGAGTAGTGCCGATTCCAACTCACTCCAAAACCCCCCTTGCTCTACTACTAAGCCTCAGCCATGTTAAATATCTCTCGAACGCATGGTCCGATTTTGACAAATGAGGTATCGTTGGACTCGGGCTGACGTTCTCTTTGCTATGGACTATTCGTTATATTTTTCAAGTGTTTTTTGAATTTTTTTTTTTTGAAACTAGGTGATAGTTTGAAAACTAAACATGATAGAACGTTGTGCCATAGCTCAAACGAATGGTCTTTATGCCCTTTATTTTCTATAATGAAACTTTTTTACTTTTATGTTTTTTTTGAAAACACTCGAATTTTGAAAATCCTATATTTTGGAAACTAGGAACTCTACAAAAACGTTTATTTGACATAAATGAAAGGTCCTTATGCCCTCTACCCCCAAAATAAAGTTCAAGTCTCTAGGATGAAAACCTGTAGTAGTGGGATGATGACAGAGCTGGACCACTTCTTATTGAGCCACCCTCGTATTTGCCCCGAACTTGATATCTCGCTAACCAAACATGGGATTAGAACATACAGGGTGTCCTAGCACTCGTAGTGATGCCCCATACTTTCCTATAGCCTCTTAATTTAATGAAAAGACCAAAACTAAAAGGTCATGTGCTTTTAATATCTCGCGAACCAATCATGCTAGAGGCATGTTCGACAGGTCCAAGGACTCGGGGTGACGTCCTCTCTGCTATGGACCACTCGTTATAATTTTTAATAAAATTGGAAACTCGATTTTGGGGTAAACACGTGTTTTTGTGATTTTGCCGATATCTCACGAAGCAATAACGCTAGAGGCATGTACGATGGGTCCAAGGATTCGGCCAGACGTCCTCTTTGCTATGGACCACACGTTATATTTTAAAAAAAAATTGGAAACGCGATTTTGGGGTAAACACGTGTTTTTTGTGATTTTTGCCGATATCTCATGAACCAATAACGCTAGAGACGTGTACGAGGTGTCCTAGGACTCGGGCTTTCGCCCCCTTTCATATGTGGTAGATATTTTTTTTCCAAAAAATAATTCACAAAGGGCCTAACGCCATACATGTTGAAATAACGTTTTCTTTTTCTTTACTTGTTTATAATGTTTATGAAGCGTGGTGGTTGAGAGAGACGATACGGCTGGGTGTGTGTGTTTCAACGAACCTGTCGCTAACCACAAGGACCATGCTTAATAGAACAATCGCTATTTCGGCGGGTCGGTGTATGACAGAGCGAGCGTGCGTTTTCTGATATTTTACCTTTAACGTGTAAACGGTGATGAGAACTTGGTTCTATGTTGATCGAAGCGAGTACAGAAAACAAACGAGCAGGAGGTGAATGTCATTTGAGCTTATTGGAAGGCTCCGATCTGACTTGACAACAGGTGCAATGGAAAAAATGACCAAGACGCTTGAAGGTGAAATAATCTGACCATTGTGCTGGCAGGGAAGTGCGAAAGGCGTGCACACATGTGTGAAACCACAGGCACGCTAAACCAGTGACATCCTGTCTTGCTTCGTACGTGACAAAATGCAAGTTGACGTGAAATTTGATCTACCGCAGGTGTTCGCTTGGGACGTTATCTATCTACATGCGCGATAACTGTTAACAAGTCACATTCTGTTTTGCTTCGTACGTGACAAAATGCAAGTTGACGTGAAATTTGATTCGCCGCAGGTGTTCACTTTGGACGTTAGCTGTCCACGTGACCGATAACAGAATGTTCAAAGCGTGGGAAAAAAAGATTATACATGCAACGTAGCATATATAAAGACATGTCGTTATCATTTCCACTCTCACTTGGGTGGACTACCTTTGAACACACTGCGTTGCATGAAACCCCTGGTCTTGTTTAACAGTTTTGGTGTTGGTGGAAAATACTTAACCTTGTTGTGGGGTAGGTATATATTTATTCATTTATACATTTATTGATTAATATATATATTTACAAGCAATTATTTATTGATTAGGTAATTAATGATTTTATTTATTTGTTTGCAGATAATCGGCATACCTTACATGTCTGAGGGAGAAGAAACCATTGCACTTTTGAGCCCACTAGAAGGGAAGAGCAACAAGTCACTGCAAGTAAAGGTGAGATGATTTTTTTAAACTAACTTGTTTCATTTTTGTTTTGTTTTATGTTTTATTTTATGAAATGTATGTATTAACTTGAATTTAGGTATTTATAGCGGTTTATTTTATTTATTTTTAGAAACTTGGAAAGAATAGCCTTACCGCCGTAGCAGTCGCTGAAAAAAACCAGAAACGCACTGAAGCGAAACCACTGCCAAAGAGTGAACTGTTTAAAACTCAGGTAAGCCTAACATAAAATGCTATTCCATTTTACCACTACTGAAAGCTCGTAGACAAAAAAAAATCATTACCTGTACATGACTGGGACAATGATTGCTTTCTTGATTAATGGCTATGTTGTTGTTGTTGACTGGGAAAAGTACAAGGCCATGTTGGATTTTCTAAAAATAAAAATAATAAATTTAATTTATGGGTGGTTCCCTATGGACTCAACGAATATCCACAGGTTTGAACATGATAATGTGAACAAAATGACATGACATTCATTTTTGTTTATATATTGGTTAAAGGGAGGGTGGGGGAATGTAAATGACTGTAGCTTTATAAAAAAGAAAATAAGTACATGGGTTACTGTTAGTGCCAACATACAGTTTATTTTAATGGTGTTTTGATATATTAATGCCAATTAACGTTAACGTTTTATTTACAAGTATTGATTGATTGATTGATTGAGTGATGGGTTATTTTGTTTGCTTTTAGGTGTCGTCATGTGCCATTAACGTAATGAACAGACAGTGAACAAGCATGTATTATGCTTTAAAGTACTCTGTGCAATGTTAATAACTTACAATAAGAAAAAGTTTGATTATAACACATGGCGTTAGTACCAAATACAACAAGTGAGCAAGTTGGTTTACCACGTGGGTTGAATTTAAAATCAGAACATGATCGATGGTTAACATTTGAATCCTGGCCTGTAGGCTTTTTGTCGACGCATGAACTTGCAAAAGCCGTTTTTTTTTACTTGAACCGAGAAGATGTGGTGCGCTGTGTGTTTTGTCGTATTGAACTTTCACACTGGGAAGAAGGGGATGATCCCTTTAGAGACCATTTGCGATGGTCTCCTCACTGTCCTTACATGCTTGGAAAGCAAGTGGGTAACCTACCCGTGCATTCATTTTACCGAACCACAAGGCCTTTGGCCGCTACTTACGTTGCTGAATCACAAATAAATAATAATAATGATGTATTACCAGCCAACGGTAGTGTCGATATATGTGGTCCATATGCCATAGACAGTGTTGAATTGGCGTGTGCTTTTGAAAAATTGGGAGTTTGCAAGACTAAAGCACTAGCACACCCAGAGTACAGCTCTGTTGAAAAACGTTTCGAATCTTATAAAAATGTTTGGCCATTAATATTAAAACACATTACCAAACAGCTAAGTGAAGCTGGATTTTTTTATACTGGTGAAGGGGATAAAACAATATGTTTTTATTGTGGATTTGCTTTAAAGGATTGGCAAATGACTGATGACCCTTTTGTGCAACACGCTCGTTGGTTACCAAACTGTAAATACATGGTGTTGCTTTAAGGTCAGGAATTTGTGAACACTATTCGTAAAGAAAAAGTGATTGCAGCACAAGACATAAAAGTGCCTTTAGAGTTAGAGCACGCGGAGCAAATACATAAGGCTGAAAGAAAAGACTTGTGTTACGAACAGATACAAAAGTGTGACCAACAATTATGTAAAATTTGTTATCAAGATGAACTAGGTGTTGTATTTTTACCCTGTGGACACATGATAGCCTGTGTCAAGTGTGCATTAGAACTTAACACTTGTGCTATATGCAGAAAAGTAGTATCTGCTACAGTTAGGGCATTTCTTGCATAACTAGTATAATTTATTCGCCATGCATAGTGCAAAATCCCTAATTGCACAATATTATTAAAGCTGTTTTAGAGTGTAATAGATATGCTTTTGTTTTGTTTATAGACTACTACAATGAATGTTTTGAATGCTGTGGGACAATCATGTGGCTTAGAGACAAAGAAGCTCAGCGAATTGCCAACGCATATTCCATTCCGCATTATCAAGATTCGGAAATTGAAAACAGCATATGGTGATCGTGTACTTTGTGTATGTGAAAACTTTGAGACATTTCTGCCTATACGGTTTAATGATATGTCGGAGAGTGTTTTTGATGAAGTCAATAATGCTGTACAACCTGTACACTTAATTTATGAAGGTTTTAAAAACAATAGGTGCATGGTTCGTTTTAATTAAATAAATAAATAATGTGAAATAATAATGGAAAATATAAGTAATGACAATATACTGAAAAAGAAAGAAAATATGTGTATAGAATAGTAATGTTTTAGTGTTTAGTGTTGTCTTTAAAAATATTATGATGAAACCAAAAAAAATGTATATAAAGTTTGTAAATAAATGCAAAATGATGTTACAATGCTGTTTTATTTTATACAAAGTTAATATATTTAACATTGCAGAGTATACATGATTATGACAATAAATGCACACTGAATACAAGCCTTTCTCACTTTACAATAGTCTGTTATAGTTTTAAACACAAGACTTGTTGTAGATCATTTTCTAGCAATGTCCATTCAATGTTGTTTTCGAAAAGTGGGGAAGCCACAATGGTTGTATTGACATAAAAACCTTATGGTTATTACTATTTAGTCACTTTGATCCCCTTGCAGATCAACAGCAGATGACCTAGTTGTTCCACTCTTTAAAACGACAACAACAACACTACCTCTTGCATAGTTTGTGATGTTGATGGCTCTTGCGACGTGGAAGATGGATTAAAAATAACTTTGAGAACAGGGGTTAAACGTTGATCATTAAACAATGCACTATTTTGAGTAGCAATATGGTTTTCTTGATTTTTTGTCGACGGCAACTGTGTTTCATGCGGTACACTACATTGATGATCACTGACACTTAAAACCTCACTATTTTTACTTTTTAGGTCACCACGACAATGTTTGGAACGTTGCTTTGAACAACGCCAAATAACAGTTCCATTTTTATTGGTTCGTTTCACAATATATGAATATCCTTTATAGTATGCGTAAGGCTTACCATACCTAGTCACTGATACTTTCATATCAACTGTCGAGCATAGACTAAGCTCTAGTAAAGTCAACTTGGTAATAAGAATACTAGTTTAATGTGAGAGCAAATATGGATCCAAAGAGTTCAGGTAAAAGTGAAAGCAAATAAGCAAATATTAGAAACAAGAGTTGGGGTGAAAGTGGTCGCAAAGTGGTAGACCCATTACACAATAATTTCAGCACGACGAAGCTCTTGTTCAATTTCTTTGATTTCCCAATCGTGACCAGTATGGCCAGATTGACGTGAGGCATGCAACAACTGTAGCCGCTGGACGAGCTTATTGGGATTGTGCCAGTATACAAATTTAACAAATGGATTTTTAGGTGTAAACAAAGCATTACCATTATCATGATCATTATCATCATCGTCATTATCATCATCATGATCACCATTATCATCATGACCATCATCACTGTTACTATATAGTCCTTTTTGATCCTCTTGCAATACCACTTTATTTATAGTCTGAGTTGATTTTGACAGTGTTGAAGGTTTCTTGGACGTTGACAACTGTCCTAACATGACGTTTTGAGGACATGATAAGTCCTTTTGAACAAACACTGTACTATCTTTAGCCGCAATATCGTTTTCTTGAACTTGCTTTTTAGCATTTTGATAATTGTTTGTAAACAGTAAGCGTGGTTCGTTTCGAGCACTACATTGATGAACACTCACACTTAAAACCTTTCCATTTTTACTTTTCAGATTGCCTCGACATTTTGTTGACCTCTCTTTTGAGCATCGCCAGAATATTATTCCATTCACATTCTGGCGATTATAGTTATAGGAGTAGCCTTGATAGAGTGCACGTAGCCTACCTTTGTTGGTTGTAATAAGTTCCATAGTAGTAACTGACCTGTCAGTACGATGTTCACACTACAAAGGTTACAACTGTTTTGCTGATGGAGTGACCTACTATAAGCTTATATATTGGCTTATGTGTTGGCTTTTTGTGTTGGCTTTTCGTGTTGGCTTTTGTGTTGGCTTATGTGTTGGCTTTTTGTGTTGGCTTTTTGTGTTGGCTTTTTATGTTGGCTTTTCGTGTTGGCTTATGTGTTGGCTTTTCGTGTTGGCTTTTTGTGTTGGCTTTTCGTGTTGGCTTTTGTGTTGGCTTATGTGTTGGCTTTTTGTGTTGGCTTTTTGTGTTGGCTTTTCATGTTGGCTTTTCGTGTTGGCTTTTCGTGTTGCTTTTTGTGTTGGCTTTTCGTGTTGGCATTTCGTGTTGGCTTTTGTGTTGGCTTTTCGTGTTGGCTTTTTGTGTTGGCTTTTCGTGTTGGCATTTCGTGTTGGCTTTTCGTGTTGGCTTTTTTTTGTATTGGCCTTTCGTGTTGGCTTTTTGTATTGGCTTTTCGTGTTGGCTTTTTGTGTTGGCTTTAGTATTGGCTTTTGTATTGGCTTATTTGACAAGTTATTTGTGTCAATGTATTTAGTGGATTTTTTCTTGGTGTTGGAAAGTAGTTGAAAGAGAGGGAATATTTAAAGACTTAACCTCAGCTCACTAACCTAACCTAACCTAACCTAACCTTTCAACTCTCAGATGTTAATTAAATTCTGTGCATAGTCGAGTTGGAGCCCAAGACCTCAGGGGTAAAAAAACAATTATTTTTGACGACTTATTTTGGTAACTTATTTTAATGGCTAACCTAACTTTACCTAACCTAACCTAACCTAACCTAACCTCAGCTCACTTTGGATATTACTAGTAAGTGTTCATATCCTCTGCTAGGTAGCATGCTAGTAGTACAGGTAGTGCTCATATTTACCGCTAGATAGCGGAAACATACTTTGCATGTTGCATGTGACACTTGTGAAGTTTAACCACATGCAAGACGTGCTTGTATAAGTTCTCTATTTAAACTCAATATACAATTAACCACTAAATGTTCAGAACTAACATGTATAGTTATGTTTAGGGTATATAGGAGACCCTTAGCAAGAAAGGCTGTCTAACCCACGAGTGTACAGCCTTGTCATACGCAGTAAGCCCCTGTTGGCAGAAAACAACAACAACAACAATTTGAGAAAGCCAACAGGGGCTTACTGCGTATGACAAGGCTGTACACTCGTGGGTTAGACAGCCTTTCTTGCTAAGGGTCTCCTATATACCCTAAACATGGCTATACATGTTAGTTCTGAACATTTAGTGGTTAATTGTATATTGAGTTTAAATAGAGAACTTATACAAGCACGTCTTGCATGTGGTTAAACTTCACAAGTGTCACATGCAACATGCAAAGTATGTTTCCGCTATCTAGCGGTAAATATGAGCACTACCTGTACTACTAGCATGCTACCTAGCAGAGGATATGAACACTTACTAGTAATATCCAAAGTGAGCTGAGGTTAGGTTAGGTTAGGTTAGGTTAGGTAAAGTTAGGTTAGCCATAAAAATAAGTTACCAAAATAAGTCGTCAAAAATAATTGTTTTTTTACCCCTGAGGTCTTGGGCTCCAACTCGACTATGCACAGAATTTAATTAACATCTGAGAGTTGAAAGGTTAGGTTAGGTTAGGTTAGGTTAGTGAGCTGAGGTTAAGTCTTTAAATATTCCCTCCCTTTCAACTACTTTCCAACACCAAGAAAAAATCCACTAAATACATTGACACAAATAACTTGTCAAATAAGCCAATACAAAAGCCAATACTAAAGCCAACACAAAAAGCCAACACGAAAAGCCAATACAAAAAGCCAACACGAAAGGCCAATACAAAAAAAAGCCAACACGAAAAGCCAACACGAAATGCCAACACGAAAAGCCAACACAAAAAGCCAACACGAAAAGCCAACACAAAAGCCAACACGAAATGCCAACACGAAAAGCCAACACAAAAAGCCAACACGAAAAGCCAACACGAAAAGCCAACATGAAAAGCCAACACAAAAAGCCAACACAAAAAGCCAACACATAAGCCAACACAAAAGCCAACACGAAAAGCCAACACAAAAAGCCAACACGAAAAGCCAACACATAAGCCAACACGAAAAGCCAACATAAAAAGCCAACACAAAAAGCCAACACAAAAAGCCAACACATAAGCCAACACAAAAGCCAACACGAAAAGCCAACACAAAAAGCCAACACATAAGCCAATATATAAGCTTATAGTAGGTCACTCCATCAGCAAAACAGTTTTAACCTTTGTAGTGTGAACATCGTACTGACAGGTCAGTTACTACTATGGAACTTATTACAACCAACAAAGGTAGGCTACGTGCACTCTATCAAGGCTACTCCTATAACTATAATCGCCAGAATGTGAATGGAATAATATTCTGGCGATGCTCAAAAGAGAGGTCAACAAAATGTCGAGGCAATCTGAAAAGTAAAAATGGAAAGGTTTTAAGTGTGAGTGTTCATCAATGTAGTGCTCGAAACGAACCACGCTTACTGTTTACAAACAATTATCAAAATGCTAAAAAGCAAGTTCAAGAAAACGATATTGCGGCTAAAGATAGTACAGTGTTTGTTCAAAAGGACTTATCATGTCCTCAAAACGTCATGTTAGGACAGTTGTCAACGTCCAAGAAACCTTCAACACTGTCAAAATCAACTCAGACTATAAATAAAGTGGTATTGCAAGAGGATCAAAAAGGACTATATAGTAACAGTGATGATGGTCATGATGATAATGGTGATCATGATGATGATAATGACGATGATGATAATGATCATGATAATGGTAATGCTTTGTTTACACCTAAAAATCCATTTGTTAAATTTGTATACTGGCACAATCCCAATAAGCTCGTCCAGCGGCTACAGTTGTTGCATGCCTCACGTCAATCTGGCCATACTGGTCACGATTGGGAAATCAAAGAAATTGAACAAGAGCTTCGTCGTGCTGAAATTATTGTGTAATGGGTCTACCACTTTGCGACCACTTTCACCCCAACTCTTGTTTCTAATATTTGCTTATTTGCTTTCACTTTTACCTGAACTCTTTGGATCCATATTTGCTCTCACATTAAACTAGTATTCTTATTACCAAGTTGACTTTACTAGAGCTTAGTCTATGCTCGACAGTTGATATGAAAGTATCAGTGACTAGGTATGGTAAGCCTTACGCATACTATAAAGGATATTCATATATTGTGAAACGAACCAATAAAAATGGAACTGTTATTTGGCGTTGTTCAAAGCAACGTTCCAAACATTGTCGTGGTGACCTAAAAAGTAAAAATAGTGAGGTTTTAAGTGTCAGTGATCATCAATGTAGTGTACCGCATGAAACACAGTTGCCGTCGACAAAAAATCAAGAAAACCATATTGCTACTCAAAATAGTGCATTGTTTAATGATCAACGTTTAACCCCTGTTCTCAAAGTTATTTTTAATCCATCTTCCACGTCGCAAGAGCCATCAACATCACAAACTATGCAAGAGGTAGTGTTGTTGTTGTCGTTTTAAAGAGTGGAACAACTAGGTCATCTGCTGTTGATCTGCAAGGGGATCAAAGTGACTAAATAGTAATAACCATAAGGTTTTTATGTCAATACAACCATTGTGGCTTCCCCACTTTTCGAAAACAACATTGAATGGACATTGCTAGAAAATGATCTACAACAAGCCTTGTGTTTAAAACTATAACAGACTATTGTAAAGTGAGAAAGGCTTGTATTCAGTGTGCATTTATTGTCATAATCATGTATACTCTGCAATGTTAAATATATTAACTTTGTATAAAATAAAACAGCATTGTAACATCATTTTGCATTTATTTACAAACTTTATATACATTTTTTTTGGTTTCATCATAACATTTTTAAAGACAACACTAAACACTAAAACATTACTATTCTATACACATATTTTCTTTCTTTTTCAGTATATTGTCATTACTTATATTTTCCATTATTATTTCACATTATTTATTTATTTAATTAAAACGAACCATGCACCTATTGTTTTTAAAACCTTCATAAATTAAGTGTACAGGTTGTACAGCATTATTGACTTCATCAAAAACACTCTCCGACATATCATTAAACCGTATAGGCAGAAATGTCTCAAAGTTTTCACATACACAAAGTACACGATCACCATATGCTGTTTTCAATTTCCGAATCTTGATAATGCGGAATGGAATATGCGTTGGCAATTCGCTGAGCTTCTTTGTCTCTAAGCCACATGATTGTCCCACAGCATTCAAAACATTCATTGTAGTAGTCTATAAACAAAACAAAAGCATATCTATTACACTCTAAAACAGCTTTAATAATATTGTGCAATTAGGGATTTTGCACTATGCATGGCGAATAAATTATACTAGTTATGCAAGAAATGCCCTAACTGTAGCAGATACTACTTTTCTGCATATAGCACAAGTGTTAAGTTCTAATGCACACTTGACACAGGCTATCATGTGTCCACAGGGTAAAAATACAACACCTAGTTCATCTTGATAACAAATTTTACATAATTGTTGGTCACACTTTTGTATCTGTTCGTAACACAAGTCTTTTCTTTCAGCCTTATGTATTTGCTCCGCGTGCTCTAACTCTAAAGGCACTTTTATGTCTTGTGCTGCAATCACTTTTTCTTTACGAATAGTGTTCACAAATTCCTGACCTTTAAGCAACACCATGTATTTACAGTTTGGTAACCAACGAGCGTGTTGCACAAAAGGGTCATCAGTCATTTGCCAATCCTTTAAAGCAAATCCACAATAAAAACATATTGTTTTATCCCCTTCACCAGTATAAAAAAATCCAGCTTCACTTAGCTGTTTGGTAATGTGTTTTAATATTAATGGCCAAACATTTTTATAAGATTCGAAACGTTTTTCAACAGAGCTGTACTCTGGGTGTGCTAGTGCTTTAGTCTTGCAAACTCCCAATTTTTCAAAAGCACACGCCAATTCAACACTGTCTATGGCATATGGACCACATATATCGACACTACCGTTGGCTGGTAATACATCATTATTATTATTTATTTGTGATTCAGCAACGTAAGTAGCGGCCAAAGGCCTTGTGGTTCGGTAAAATGAATGCACGGGTAGGTTACCCACTTGCTTTCCAAGCATGTAAGGACAGTGAGGAGACCATCGCAAATGGTCTCTAAAGGGATCATCCCCTTCTTCCCAGTGTGAAAGTTCAATACGACAAAACACACAGCGCACCACATCTTCTCGGTTCAAGTAAAAAAAAAACCGGCTTTTGCAAGTTCATGCGTCGACAAAAAGCCTACAGGCCAGGATTCAAATGTTAACCATCGATCATGTTCTGATTTTAAATTCAACCCACGTGGTAAACCAACTTGCTCACTTGTTGTATTTGGTACTAACGCCATGTGTTATAATCAAACTTTTTCTTATTGTAAGTTATTAACATTGCACAGAGTACTTTAAAGCATAATGCATGCTTGTTCACTGTCTGTTCATTACGTTAATGGCACATGACGACACCTAAAAGCAAACAAAATAACCCATCACTCAATCAATCAATCAATCAATACTTGTAAATAAAACGTTAACGTTAATTGGCATTAATATATCAAAACACCATTAAAAATAAACTGTATGTTGGCACTAACAGTAACCCATGTACTTATTTTCTTTTTTATAAAGCTACAGTCATTTACATTCCCCCACCCTCCCTTTAACCAATATATAAACAAAAATGAATGTCATGTCATTTTGTTCACATTATCATGTTCAAACCTGTGGATATTCGTTGAGTCCATAGGGAACCACCCATAAATTAAATTTATTATTTTTATTTTTAGAAAATCCAACATGGCCTTGTACTTTTCCCAGTCAACAACAACAACATAGCCATTAATCAAGAAAGCAATCATTGTCCCAGTCATGTACAGGTAATGATTTTTTTTTTGTCTACGAGCTTTCAGTAGTGGTAAAATGGAATAGCATTTTATGTTAGGCTTACCTGAGTTTTAAACAGTTCACTCTTTGGCAGTGGTTTCGCTTCAGTGCGTTTCTGGTTTTTTTCAGCGACTGCTACGGCGGTAAGGCTATTCTTTCCAAGTTTCTAAAAATAAATAAAATAAACCGCTATAAATACCTAAATTCAAGTTAATACATACATTTCATAAAATAAAACATAAAACAAAACAAAAATGAAACAAGTTAGTTTAAAAAAATCATCTCACCTTTACTTGCAGTGACTTGTTGCTCTTCCCTTCTAGTGGGCTCAAAAGTGCAATGGTTTCTTCTCCCTCAGACATGTAAGGTATGCCGATTATCTGCAAACAAATAAATAAAATCATTAATTACCTAATCAATAAATAATTGCTTGTAAATATATATATTAATCAATAAATGTATAAATGAATAAATATATACCTACCCCACAACAAGGTTAAGTATTTTCCACCAACACCAAAACTGTTAAACAAGACCAGGGATTTCATGCAACGCAGTGTGTTCAAAGGTAGTCCACCCAAGTGAGAGTGGAAATGATAACGACATGTCTTTATATATGCTACGTTGCATGTATAATCTTTTTTTCCCACGCTTTGAACATTCTGTTATCGGTCACGTGGACAGCTAACGTCCAAAGTGAACACCTGCGGCGAATCAAATTTCACGTCAACTTGCATTTTGTCACGTACGAAGCAAAACAGAATGTGACTTGTTAACAGTTATCGCGCATGTAGATAGATAACGTCCCAAGCGAACAACTGCGGTAGATCAAATTTCACGTCAACTTGCATTTTGTCACGTACGAAGCAAGACAGGATGTCACTGGTTTAGCGTGCCTGTGGTTTCACACATGTGTGCACGCCTTTCGCACTTCCCTGCCAGCACAATGGTCAGATTATTTCACCTTCAAGCGTCTTGGTCATTTTTTCCATTGCACCTGTTGTCAAGTCAGATCGGAGCCTTCCAATAAGCTCAAATGACATTCACCTCCTGCTCGTTTGTTTTCTGTACTCGCTTCGATCAACATAGAACCAAGTTCTCATCACCGTTTACACGTTAAAGGTAAAATATCAGAAAACGCACGCTCGCTCTGTCATACACCGACCCGCCGAAATAGCGATTGTTCTATTAAGCATGGTCCTTGTGGTTAGCGACAGGTTCGTTGAAACACACACACCCAGCCGTATCGTCTCTCTCAACCACCACGCTTCATAAACATTATAAACAAGTAAAGAAAAAGAAAACGTTATTTCAACATGTATGGCGTTAGGCCCTTTGTGAATTATTTTTTGGAAAAAAAAATCTACCACATATGAAAGGGGGCGAAAGCCCGAGTCCTAGGACACCTCGTACACGTCTCTAGCGTTATTGGTTCATGAGATATCGGCAAAAATCACAAAAAACACGTGTTTACCCCAAAATCGCGTTTCCAATTTTTTTTTTTAAATATAACGTGTGGTCCATAGCAAAGAGGACGTCTGGCCGAATCCTTGGACCCATCGTACATGCCTCTAGCGTTATTGCTTCGTGAGATATCGGCAAAATCACAAAAACACGTGTTTACCCCAAAATCGAGTTTCCAATTTTATTAAAAATTATAACGAGTGGTCCATAGCAGAGAGGACGTCACCCCGAGTCCTTGGACCTGTCGAACATGCCTCTAGCATGATTGGTTCGCGAGATATTAAAAGCACATGACCTTTTAGTTTTGGTCTTTTCATTAAATTAAGAGGCTATAGGAAAGTATGGGGCATCACTACGAGTGCTAGGACACCCTGTATGTTCTAATCCCATGTTTGGTTAGCGAGATATCAAGTTCGGGGCAAATACGAGGGTGGCTCAATAAGAAGTGGTCCAGCTCTGTCATCATCCCACTACTACAGGTTTTCATCCTAGAGACTTGAACTTTATTTTGGGGGTAGAGGGCATAAGGACCTTTCATTTATGTCAAATAAACGTTTTTGTAGAGTTCCTAGTTTCCAAAATATAGGATTTTCAAAATTCGAGTGTTTTCAAAAAAAACATAAAAGTAAAAAAGTTTCATTATAGAAAATAAAGGGCATAAAGACCATTCGTTTGAGCTATGGCACAACGTTCTATCATGTTTAGTTTTCAAACTATCACCTAGTTTCAAAAAAAAAAAATTCAAAAAACACTTGAAAAATATAACGAATAGTCCATAGCAAAGAGAACGTCAGCCCGAGTCCAACGATACCTCATTTGTCAAAATCGGACCATGCGTTCGAGAGATATTTAACATGGCTGAGGCTTAGTAGTAGAGCAAGGGGGGTTTTGGAGTGAGTTGGAATCGGCACTACTCCACTACTACAGTCCTCTGCCTGAAGTGAAATGGAGCCATAATTACGGTGTAATATTCAGGGAACCGGATGTCCGTCACCGAGAGATTGGAGAATATCTCTACAAGTATTTCAGAGGCAATTCTTCTAAGGAGCACAGTCTTTTGCCTGAAATGAACGGATGCCATAATTACGGTGTTATATCCAGTTGACAGGATGTCGTTCACTGAGCGATTGCAGAATATCTCGACATGTATTTCATAGGCAGCACTTCTAAGGAGCACAGATTTCTGTCTGATATGAAAGGAAGCCATAATTACGGTGCAATATCCAGGTGACAGGATGTCGGTCACTGAGAGATTAGAGAATATCTCGACAATTATTTCATAGGCAGCTCTTCTAAGGACCACATTCTTCTGTCTGAACTGAAAGGAAGCCAAAATTACGGTGTAATATCCAGGTGACAGGATGTCGGTCACCGAGAGATTGGAAAATATCTCGACAAGTATTTCATAGGCAGCTCTTCTAAGGAGCACAATCTTTTGTCTGAAATTAATAGAAAGCCATAATAACGGTGTAATATCCAGGTGACAGCATGTCCTTCACCGAGAGATTGGAGAGTATCTCGACAAGTATTTCATAGGCAGTTCATCTAAGGAGCACAGTCTTCTGTCTGAAATGAAAGGAGACCATAATTACGGTGTAATATCCAGGTGACAGTATGTCGGTCACCGAGAGATTGGAGAATATCTCGACAAGTATTTCGTAGGCGGCTCTTCTAAGCAGCACATTCTTTTGTCTGAAATGAAAGGAAGCCATAATTACGGTGTAATATCCAGGTGACAGGATGTCCGTCACCGAGAGATTGGAGAATATCTCGACAAGTATTTCACAGGCAGCTCATCTAAGGAGCGCAGTCTTCTCTCTGAAATGAAAGTAAGCTATAATTACGGTGTAATATCCACGTAACAGGATATCGGCCACTGAGAGATTGGAGAATATCTCGACAAGCATTTCATAGGCAGCTCTTCTAAGGAGCCCAGTCTTCTGCCTGAAATGAAAGGAAGCCATAATTACGGTGTAATATTCAGGTGACAGGATGTCGTTCACCGAGAGTTTGGTGAATATCTCGACAAGTAATTCATAGGCAGTTCTTCTAAGGAGCACTTTCTTCTTTCGAAATGAAAGAAAGCCATAATTAAGGTGTAGTATCCAGGTGACAGGATTTCGGTCACCGAGAGTTTGGAGAATATCTCGACTTCTATTTCATAAGCAGCTCTCCTAAGGAGCACAGTCTTCCGTCTGAAATGAAAGTAAGCCATAATTAGGGTGCAATATCTAGGTGACAGGATGTCGGTCACTGAGTGATTGGAGAACATCTCGACAAGCATTTCATAGGCAGCTCTTCTAAGGAGCACACTCTTCTGCCTGAAATGAAAGGAAGCCATAATTACGGTGTAATATCCAGGTGACAGGTTGTCGGTCACCGAGAGATTGGAGAATATCTCAACGAGTATTTCATAGGCAGTTCTTCTAAGGAGCACAGTCCATTGTCCGAAACGAAAGGAAGATATAATTACGGTCTAATATCCAGGTTACAAGATGTCAGTCACCGAGAGATTGGAGAATATCTAGACAAGTATTTCATAGACAGCTATTCTAAGGAGCACCGTCTTCTGTGTGAAATGACAGGAAGCCATAATTACGGTGTAATACCCAGGTGACAGGATGTCGGTCACCGAGAGATTGGAGAATATCTCAACGAGTATTTCAGAGGCTGTGCATCTAAGGAGCACAGTCTTTTGTCCGAAATGAAAGGAAGCCATAATTACGGCCTAATATCCAGATTACAGGATGTCAGTCCCCGAGAGATTGGACAATATCTCGACAAGTAATTCATAGGCAGCTCTTCCAAGGAACACAGGCTTCTGTCTGAAATGAAAGTAAGCCATAATTACGGTGTAATATCCAGGTGACGGAATGTCGGCCACCAAGAGATTGGAGAATATCTCTACAAGCATTTCATAGGCAGCTCTTCTAAGGAGCGCAGTCCTCTGCCTGAAGTGAAAGGGAGCCATATTAACGGTGTAATATTCAGGGGACAGGATGTCGGTCACCGAGAGATTGGAGAATATCTCTACAAGTATTTCAGAGGCAGGTCTTCTAAGGAGCACAGTGTTTTACCTGAAATGAAAGGATGCCATAATTACGGTGTAATATCCATTTGACAGGATGTCGTTCACTGAGCGATTGCAGAATATCTCGACATGTATTTCATAGGCAGCTCATCTAAGGCGCACAGCCTTCTGTCTAATATGAAAGGAAGCCATAATTACTGTGTAACATCCAGGTGACAGGATGTCGGTCACCGAGAGATTGGAAAATACCTCGACAAGTATTTCATAGGCAGCTCTTCTAAGGAGCACAGTCTTCTGTCTGAAATTAAAAGGAAGCCATATTTACGGAGTAATATCCAAGTGACAGGATGTCGGTCACCGAGAGATTGGAGAATACTACGACAAGTATATCATTGGCAGCTCTTCTAAGGAGCACAATCTTCTCTCTGAAATGAAGGGAAGCCATAATTACGGTGTAATATCCAGGTGATAGAATGTCGATCACCGAGAGATTGGTTAATATCTCGACAAGTATTTCATAGGCGGCTCTTCTAAGCAGTACATTCTCTTGTCTGAAATGAAAGGAAGCCATAATTACGATGTAATATCCAGGTAAGAGAATGTCCGTCACCGAGAGATTGGAGAATATCTCGACAAGTAATTCATAGGCAGCTCATCTAAGGAGCGCAGTCTTCTCTCTGAAATGAAAGTAAGCTATAATTACGGTGTAATATCCAGGTGACAGGATGTCGGCCACTTAGAGATTGGAGAATATCTCGACAAGCATTTCATAGGCAGCTCTTCTAAGGAGCCCAGTCTTCTGCCTGAAATGAAAGGAAGCCATAATTACGGTGTAATATTCAGGTGACAGGATGTCGGTCACCGAGAGATTGGAGAATATCTCGACAAGTAATTCATAGGCAGTTCATCAAAGGAGCACTTTCTTCTTTCGAAATGAAAGAAAGCCATAATTACGGTATAATATCCAGGTGACAGGATGTCGGTCACCGAGAGATTGGAGAATATCTCGACATGTAATTCATAGGCAGTTCCTCTAAGGAGCGCAGTCTTCTGTCTGAAATGAAAAGAACCCATAATTAAGGTGTAGTATCCTGGTGACAGGATTTCGGTCACCGAGAGATTGGAGAATATCTCGACTTGTATTTCATAAGCAGCTCTCCTAAGGAGCACATTCTTCTGTCTGAAATGAAAGTTAGCCATAATTGGGGTGTAATATCTAGGTGACAGGATGTCGGTCACTGAGTGATTGGAGAATATCTCGACAAGCATTTCATAGGCAGCTCTTCTAAGGAGCACAGTCTTCTGCCCGAAATGAAAGGAAGCAATAATTACGGTGTAATATCCAGGTGACAGGATGTCGGTCACCGAGAGATTGGAGAATATCTCAACTAGTATTTCATAGGCAGTGCTTCTAAGGAGCACAGTCCTTTGTCCGAAATGAAAGGAAGACATAATTACTATCTAATATCCAGGTTACAAGATGTCAGTCACCGAGAGATTGCAAAATATCTCGACAAGTATTTCATAGGCAGCTATTCTAAGGAGCACCGTCTTCTGTGTGAAATGAAAGGAAGCCATAATTACGGTGTAATATCCAGGTGACAGGATGTCGGTCACCGAGAGATTGGAGAATATCTCAACGAGTATTTCAGAGGCTGTGCTTCTAAGGGGCACAGTCTTTTGTCCGAAATGAAAGGAAGCCATAATTACGGCCTAATATCCAGATTACAGGATGTCAGTCACCGAGAGATTAGAGAATATCTCGACAAGTAATTCATAGACAGCTATTCTAAGGAGCACCGTCTTCTGTGTGAAATGAATGGAAGCCACAATTACGGTGCAATATCCATGTGACAGGATGTCGGTCACCGAAAGATTGGTTAATATCTCGATAATTATTTCATAGGCAGCTCTTCTAAGCAGCACAGCCTTATGTCTGAAATGAAAGGAAGCCATAATTACGATGTAATATCCAGGTGACAGGAAGTCGGCCACCGAGAGATTGGAGAATATCTCGACAAGCATTTCATGGGCAGCTCTTCTAAGGAGCACAGTCTTATTCCTGAAATGAAAGGAAGCCATAATTACGGTGTAATATCCAGGTGACATGATGTCGATCACCGAGAAATTGGAGTATATCTCGACAAGTATTTCATAGGCAGCTCATCTAAGGAGCGCAGTCTTCTCTCTGAAATGAAAGTAAGCCATTATTACGGTGTAATATCCACGTGACAGGATGTCGGCCACCGAGAGATTGGAGAATATCTCGACAAGCATTTCATGGGCAGCTCTTCTAAGGAGCACTTTCTTCTGCCTGAAATGAAATGAAGCCATAATTACGGTGTAATATTCAGGTGACAGGATGTCGGTCACCGAGAGATTGGAGAATATCTCGACTTGTATTTCATAAGCCGCTCTTATAAGGAACACAGTCTTCTGTCTGAAATGAAAGTAAGCCATAATTAGGGTGTAATATCCAGGTGACAGGATGTCGGTCACTGAGTGATTGGAGGATATCTCGACAAGCATTTCATAGGCAGCTCTTCTAAGGAGGACAGTCTTTTGCCTGAAATGAAAGGAAGCCGTAATTACGGTGTAATATCCAGGTGACAGGATGTCGGTCACCGAGAGATTGGAGAATATCTCAACGAGTATTTCAGAGGCAGGGCTTCTAAGGAGCACAGTCTTTTGTCCGAAACGAAAGGAAGCCGTAATTACGGTCTAATATCCAGGTTAGAGGATGTCAGTCACCGAGAGATTGGAGAATATCTCCACAAGCATTCCATAGGCAGCTCTTCTAAGGAACACAGACTTCTGCCTGAAATGAAAGGAAGCCATAATTACGGTGCTATATCCAGGCGACAGGATGTCTGTCACCGAGAGATTGGAGAATATCTCAACGAGTATTTCAGAGGCAGTGCTTCTATGGAGCACAGTCTTTCGTCCGAAATGAAAGGAAGCCATAATTACGGTCTAATATCCAGGTTACAGGATGTCAGTCACCGAGAGATTGGAGAATATCTCGACAAGTATTTCATAGGCAGCTATTCTAAGGATCACCGACATCTGTGTGAAATGAAAGGAAGCCATATTTACGGTGTAATATCCAGGTGACAGGATGTCGGTCACCGAGAATTTGGAGAATATCTCAACGAGTATTTCAGAGGCTGTGCTTCTAAGGAGCACAGTCTTTCGTCCGAAATGAATGGAAGCCATAATTACGATCTAATATCCAGATAACAGGGTGTCAGTCACCGAGAGATTGGAGAATATCTCGACAAGTATTTCATAGGCAGCTCTTCTAAGGAACACAGGCTTCTGTCTGAAATGAAAGTAAGCCATAATTACGGTGTAATATCCAGGTGACAAGATGTCGGTCACTGAGAGATTGGAGAATATCTCGACAAGTATTTCATAGGCAGTTCTTCTCTGGAGCACAGTCTCATGTTTGAATTGAAGGGAAGCCATAATTAGGTTGTAATATCCAGGTGACGGAATGTCGGTCACCAAGAGATTGGAGAATATCTCGACAAGCATTTCATAGGCAGCTTTTCTAAGGAGCACAGTCCTCTGCCTGAAGTGAAAGGAAGCCATAATAACGGTGTAATATTCAGGGGACAGGATGTCGGTCACCGAGAGATTGGAGAATATCTCTACAAGTATTTCAGAGGCAGTTCTTCTAAGCAGCACAGCCTTTTGCCTGAAATGAAAGGATGCCATAATTACGGTGTAATATCCATTTGACAGGATGTCGTTCACTGAGCGATTGCAGAATATCTCGACATGTATTTCATAGGCAGCTCATCTAAGGAACACAGCCTTCTGTCTGATATGAATGGAAGCCATAATTACGGTGTAATATCCAGGTGACAGGATGTCGGTCACTGAGAGATTAGAGAATATCTAGACAAGTTTTTCATTGGCAGCTTTTCTAAGGAGCACAGTCTTCTGTCTGAAATTAAAAGGAAGCCATATTTACAGAGAAATATCTAGTTGACATCATGTCGATCACCGAGAGATTGGAGAATATCTCGACAAGTATTTCATAGGCAGTTCTTCCAAAGAGCACAGTCTTCTGTCTGAAATGAAAGAGGCCATAATTACGGTGTAATATCCAGGTGACAGGATGTTGGTCACCGAGAGATTGGAGAATATCTCGCAAAGTATTTCATAGGTAGTTCTTCTAAGGAACACAGTCCTCTTTCTAAAATGAAAGGACACCATAATTACGGTGTAGGATGTCGGTCACCAAGAGATTGGAGAATATCTCGTCAAGTATTTCAGAGGCAGTTCTTCTAAGGAGCACAGTCTTTTGCTTGAAATGAAAGGAAGCCATAATTACGGTGTAATATCCAGGTGAAAGAATGTTGGTCACCGAGGGATTGGAGGATATCTCTACAAGTATTTCATAGGCAGTTCTTCTAAGGTGCACAGTCTTCAGCCTGAAATGAAGGTAGGCCATAATTACGGTGTATTATCCAGGTGTCAGGATGTCGGTCACCGAGAGATTGGAGAATATCTCGACAAGCAATTCATAGGCAGTTCTTCTAAGGAATACAATCTTCTGTCTGAAATGAAAGGAGGCCATAATTACGGTGTAATATCCAGGTGACAGTATGTTGGTCACCGAGAGATTGGAGAATATCTCGACAAGTATTTCATAACGAGTTCTTCTAAGGAGCACCGTCTTCTCTCTGAAATGAAAGGAAGCCATAATTACGGTGAAATATCCAGGTGACAGGTTGTCGGTCACCGAGAGATTGGAGAATATCTCGACAAGTATTTCTGAGGCAGTTTTTCTAAGGAGCACACTCTTTTCCCGAAATGAAAGGAAGCCATAATTACGGTTTAATATCCATGTGACAGGATCTCGTCACTGAGAGATTGGAGAATATCTCGACAAATATTTCATAGGCAGTTCTTCTAAAGTGCACAATCTTCTGTCTGAAATGAAAGGAAGCCATAATTACGGTGTAATATCCATGTGACAGGATATCGGTCACCGAGAGAATGGAGATTATCTCGACAAGTATATCATAGGCAGTTCTTCTAAGGAGCACAGTCTTCTTTCTAAAATGATGATGATGAGGATGATAATTGTTGTTTTAAGGGGCCTAACATCGAGGTTATCGGCCTAATTTTTAAATGAAAGGGAGCCATAATTACGGTGTAGTATCCTGGTGACAGGATGTCGGTCACCGGGAGATTGGAGAATATCTCGACAAGTATTTCTGAGGCAGTTCTTCTAAGGAGCACAGTCTTTTGCCTGAAATGAAAGGAAGCCATAATTACGGTTTAATATCCATGTGACAGGATCTCGTCACCGAGAGATTGGTTAATATCTCGACAAGTATTTCAGGCAGCTCTTCAAAAGCGCACAGTCTTCTGCCTGAAATGAAAGGAAGCCATAATTATTGTGTTATAAGCAGGTGACAGGATGTCGGTCACCGAGAGAATGGAGATTATCTCGACAAGTATATCATAGGCAGTACTTCTAAGGAGCACAGTCTTCTTTCTAAAATGATGATGATGAGGATGATAATTGTTGTTTTAAGGGGCCTAACATCGAGGTAATCGGCCTCATTTTTAAATGAAAGGGAGCCATAATTACGGTGTAGTATCCAGGTGACAGAATGTTGGTCACCGGGAGATTGGAGAATATCTCGACAAGTATCTCATGGGCAGCTCTCCTAATGAGCACAGTCTTCTGTCTGAAATGAAAGGAAGCCATAATTACGGTGTAATATCCAGGAGACAGGATGTCGGTAAACTGAGAGATTAGAGAATATCGCGACACGTATTTCATAGGCAGCTCTTCTAAGGAGCACAGTCTTCTGTCTGAAATGAAAGGAAGCCATAATGACGGTGTAATATCCAGGTGACAGGATGTCAGTCAACGAGAGATTGGGTAATACATCGACAAGTACTTCATAGGCAGCTCTTCTAACGAGCACGGTCTTCTGTCTGAAATGAAAGGAAGCCATAATTACAGTGTAATATCCAGTTGACAGGATGTCGGTCACCGAGAGATTGGAGAATATCTCGACAAGTATTTCGTAGGCAGGTGTTCTAGGGAGCACATTCTTCTGTATGAAATCAAAGGAATCCTTAATTACGGTGTAATAAGCTGGTGACAGGATGTCGGTCACTGAGATATTGCAGAATATCTCGACAAGTATGTCATAGGCAGTTCTTCTAACGAGCACAGTCTTCTGTCTGAAATGAAAGGAAGCCATAATTACGGTGTAGTATCCAGGTGACAGGATGTCAGTCAACGAGAGATTGGGTAATACATCGACAAGTACTTCATAGGCAGCTCTTCTAACGAGCACAGTCTTCTGTCTGAAATGAAAGGAAGCCATAATTACGGTGTAGTATCCAGGTGACAGGATGTCGGTCACTGAGAGATTAGAGAATATCTCGAAAAGTATTTCATAGGCAGCTCTTCTTATGAGCACAGTCTTCTGCCTGATATGAAAGGAAGGCATAATTACGGTGTAATATCCAGATGACAGGATGTCGGTCACCGAGGGATTGGAGAATATCTCGAGAAGTATCTCATAGGCAGCTCTCCTAAGGAGCACAGTCATCTGTCTGAAATGAAAGGAAGCCAGAATTATTGTGTAATAAGCAGGTGAGAGTATGTCGGTCACCGAGAGAATGGAGAATATCTCGACAAGTATTTCATAGGCAGTTCTTCTAAGGAGCACAGTCTTCTGTCTGAAATGAAAGGAAGCCATAATTACGGTGTAATATCCACGTGACAGGATGTTGGCCACCGAGGGATTGGAGAATATCTCGACAAGTATTTCATAGGCAGTTCTTCTAAGGAGCACAGTCTTGTGTCTGAAATGAAAGGAAGCCTTATTTACGGTGTGTTAACCAGGTGACAGGTGACAGGATGTTGGTCACCGAGAGATTTGAGAATATCTCGACATGTATTTCATAGGTAGTTCTTCTAAGGAGCACAGTTTGCTGCCTGAAATGAAAGGAAGCCCTATTTACGATGTAATATCCAGGTGACAGGATGTCGGTCACCGAGAGATTGGAGAATATCTCGACAAGTATTTTATAGGGAGTTCTTCTAAGGAGTACAGTCTTCTGTCTGATATGAAACGAGGCCATAATTACGGTGTGTTATCCAGGTGACTCGATGTCGGTCACCGAGAGATTTGAGTATATCTCGACAAGAATCCCATAGGCAGCTCTCCTAAGGAGCACAGTCTTCTGTCAGAAATGAAAGGAAGCCATAATTAAGGTGTTATATCCAGGTGACAGGATGTCGGTCACTGAGAGATTGGAGAATATCACGACAAGTATTTCATAGGCAGCTCTTCTAAGGAGCACAGTCTTCTGTCTGACATGAAGGGAAGCCATAATTACGGTGTAATATCCAGGTGACAGGATGTCGGTCACCGAGAGATTGGGTATTATATCGACAAGTATTTCATAGGCATGTCATAAGGAGCACGGTCTTCTGTCTGAAATGAAAGGATGCCATAATTACGGTGTATTATCCAGGTGACCGGATGTCGGTCACCGACAGACTAAAGAATATCTCTACAAGTATTTCATAGGCAGTTCTTCTAAGGAGCACAGCCTTCTGTCTGATATGAAAGGAAGCCATAATTACGGTGTAATATCCAGGTGACAGGATGTCGGTCACCGAGAGATTGGAGAATATCTCGACAAGTATTTCATAGGCAGCTCTTCTAAGGAGCACAGTCTTCTGTCTTAAATCAAAGGAAGCCATAATTAGGGTGTAATATCCAGGTGACAGGATGTCGTTCACCGAGGGATTGGAGAATATCTCGACAAGTATTTAATAGGCAGCTCTTCTAAGGAGCACAGTCTTCTGTCTGAAATGAAAAGAAGCCATAATCATTGTGTAATAAACAGGTGACAGGATGTCGGTCACCGAGAGTATGGAGAATATCTCGACAAGTATTTCATAGGCAGTTTTTCTAAGGAGCACAGTCTTCTGTCTGAAATGAAAGGAGGCCGTAATTACGGTGTAATATCCAGGTGGCAGGATGTGGGTCACCGAGTGATTGGAGAATATCTCGACAAGTGTTTCATAGGCAGCCCTTCTAAGGAGCACAGTCTTCTGTCGGAAATGAAAGGAAGCCATAATTACGGTGTAATATCCACGTGACAGTATGTTGGTCACCGAGGGATTGGAGAATATCTCGACAAGTATTTCATAGGAAGTTCTTCTAAGGAGCACAGTCTTCTGTCTGAAATGAAAGGAGGCCATAATTACGGTTTAATATCCAGGTGACAGTATGTCGGTCACCGAGAGATTGGAGAATATCTCGACAAGTATTTCATAGGCTGTTCTTCTAAGGGGTACAGTCTTCTGTCTGAAATGAAAGGAGGCCAAAATTACGGTGTAATATCCAGGTGACAGGATGTTGGTCACCGAGAGATTGGAGAATATCTCGACAAGTATTTCATAGGTAGTTCTTCTAAGGAGCACAGTCTTCTTTTTAAAATGAAAGGAAACCATAATTACGGTGTAGGATGTCGGTCATAGGCAGTTCTTCTAAGGAGCACAGTCTTCTGTCTGAACGAAAGGGAGCCACAATTACGGTGTAATATCCAAGTGACAGGATGTCGGTCACCGAGAGATTGGTTAATATCTCGACAAATGTTTCATAGGCAGCTCTTCTAAGGAGCACAGTCTTCTGTCTGAAATGAAAGGAAGCCATAATTACGGTGTAATATCCACGTGACTGGATGTTGGTCACCGAGGGATTGGAGAATATCTCGACATGTATTTCATAGGCAGATCTTCTAAGAGGCACAGTCTTCTGTCTGAAATGATAGGAGGCCATAATTACGGTATAATATCCAGGTGACAGAATGTTGGTCTCCGAGAGATTGGAGAATATCTCGACAAGTATTTCATAGGCAGTTCTTCTAAGGGGTACTGTCTTCTGTCTGAAATGAAAGGAGGCCATAATTACGGTTATATATCCAGGTGACAGGATGTCGGTCACCGAGAGATTGGAGATTATCTCGACAAGTATTTCATAGGCAGCTCTTCCAAGGAGCACAGTCTTCTGTCTGAAATGAAAGGAAGCCATAATTACGGTGTAATATCCAGGTGACAGTATGTCGGTCACCGAGAGATGGGGTAATATATCGACAAGTATTTTATAGGCAACTCATAAGGGTAACAGCCTTTTGTCTGAAATGAAAGGAAGCCATAATTACGGTGTAGTATCCAGTAGACAGGGTGTCGGGCACCGAGAGATTGGAGAATATTTCGACAAGTATTTCACAGGCAGCTGTTCTAGGGAGCACAGTCGTCTGTCTGAAATCAAAGGAAGCCATAATTACGGTGTAATAAGCTGGTGACAGGATGCCGGTCACCGTGAGATTTGAGAATATCTCTACAAGTATTTCATAGGCTGTTCTTCTAAGGAGCACAGTCTTCTTTCTGAAATGACAGGAAGCTATAATTACGGTGTAATGTCCAGGTGACAGGATGTCGGTCACCGAGAGATAGGATAATATCTCGACAAGTGTTTCATAGGCAGTACTTCTAAGGAGCACCGTCTTCTCTCATAAATGAAAGGAAGCCATAATTACGGTGTAATATCCAGGTGACAGGAAGTCGGTCAGCGAGAGATTGGAGAATATCTCGACAAGTATCCCATAGGCAGCTCTCCTAAGTAGCACAGTCTTCTGTCTGAAATGAAAGGAAGCCATAATTACGGTGTAATATTCAGGTGACAGAATGTCGGCCACTGAGAGATTAGAGAATATCTCGACAAGTATTTCATAGGCAGCTCTTCTAACGAGCACAGTCTTCTGTCTGAACTGAAAGGAAGCCATAATTACGGTGTAATATCCAGGTGACAGTATGTCGGACACCGAGAGATTGGAGAATATCTCGACAAGTATTTCATAGGCTGCATTTCTAAGGAGTACATTCTTCTGCCTGAAATGAAAGGAAGCCATAAATACGGTGTAATATCCAGGTGACAGGAAGTCGGTCACCGGGAGATTGGAGAATATCTCGACAAGTATTTCTGAGGCAGTTCTTCTAAGGAGCACAGTCTTTTGCCTGAAATGAAAGGAAGCCATAATTACGGTTTAATATCCATGTGACAGGATCTCGTCACCGAGAGATTGGTTAATATTTCGACAAGTATTTCAGGCAGCTCTTCAAAAGCGCACAGTCTTCTGCCTGAAATGAAAGGAAGCCATAATTATTGTGTTATAAGCAGGTGACAGGATGTCGGTCACCGAGAGAATGGAGATTATCTCGACAAGTATATCATAGGCAGTACTTCTAAGGAGCACAGTCTTCTTTCTAAAATGATGATGATGAGGATGATAATTGTTGTTTTAAGGGGCCTAACATCGAGGTTATCGGCCTCATTTTTAAATGAAAGGGAGCCATAATTACGGTGTAGTATCCAGGTGACAGAATGTTGGTCACCGGGAGATTGGAGAATATCTCGACAAGTATCTAATGGGCAGCTCTCCTAATGAGCACAGTCTTCTGTCTGAAATGAAAGGAAGCCATAATTACGGTGTAATATCCAGGAGACAGGATGTCGGTAAACTGAGAGATTAGAGAATATCGCGACACGTATTTCATAGGCAGCTCTTCTAAGGAGCACAGTCTTCTGTCTGAAATGAAAGGAAACCATAATGACGGTGTAATATCCAGGTGACAGGATGTCAGTCAACGAGAGATTGGGTAATACATCGACAAGTATTTCATAGGCAGCTCTTCTAACGAGCACGGTCTTCTGTCTGAAATGAAAGGAAGCCATAATTACAGTGTAATATCCAGTTGACAGGATGTCGGTCACCGAGAGATTGGAGAATATCTCGACAAGTATTTCGTAGGCAGGTGTTCTAGGGAGCACATTCTTCTGTATGAAATCAAAGGAATCCTTAATTACGGTGTAATAAGCTGGTGACAGGATGTCGGTCACCGAGATATTGCAGAATATCTCGACAAGTATGTCATAGGCAGTTCTTCTAAGGGACACAGTCTTCTGTCTGAAATGAAAGGAAGCCATAATTACGGTGTAGTATCCAGGTGACAGGATGTCGGTCACTGAGAGATTAGAGAATATCTCGAAAAGTATTTCATAGGCAGCTCTTCTTATGAGCACAGTCTTCTGCCTGATATGAAAGGAAGGTATAATTACGGTGTAATATCCAGATGACAGGATGTCGGTCACCGAGGGATTGGAGAATATCTCGAGAAGTATCTCATAGGCAGCTCTCCTAAGGAGCGCAGTGTAATATCCAGGTGACAGGATGTCGGTCACTGAGAGATTAGAGAATATCTCGACAAGTATTTCATAGGCAGCTCTTCTAAGGAGCACAGTCTTCTCTCTGAAATTAAAAGGAAGCCATAATTACGGTGTAATATCCAGGTGACAGGAGGTCGTTCACCGAGAGATTGGAGAATATCTCGACAGGTATTTCATAGGCAGCTCTTCTAAGGAGCACAGTCATCTGTCTGAAATGAAAGGAAGCCAGAATTATTGTGTAATAAGCAGGTGAGAGTATGTCGGTCACCGAGAGAATGGAGAATATCTCGACAAGTATTTCATAGGCAGTTCTTCTAAGGAGCACAGTCTTCTGTCTGAAATGAAAGGAAGCCATAATTACGGTGTAATATCCACGTGACAGGATGTTGGCCACCGAGGGATTGGAGAATATCTCGACAAGTATTTCATAGGCAGTTCTTCTAAGGAGCACAGTCTTGTGTCTGAAATGAAAGGAAGCCTTATTTACGGCGTGTTAACCAGGTGACAGGTGACAGGATGTTGGTCACCGAGAGATTTGAGAATATCTCGACATGTATTTCATAGGTAGTTCTTCTAAGGAGCACAGTCTGCTGCCTGAAATGAAAGGAAGCCCTATTTACGATGTAATATCCAGGTGACAGGATGTCGGTCACCGAGAGATTGGAGAATATCTCGACAAGTATTTTATAGGGAGTTCTTCTAAGGAGTACAGTCTTCTGTCTGATATGAAACGAGGCCATAATTACGGTGTGTTATCCAGGTGACTCGATGTCGGTCACCGAGAGATTTGAGTATATCTCGACAAGAATCCCATAGGCAGCTCTCCTAAGGAGCACAGTCTTCTGTCAGAAATGAAAGGAAGCCATAATTAAGGTGTTATATCCAGGTGACAGGATGTCGGTCACTGAGAGATTAGAGAATATCTCGACAAGTATTTCATAGGCAGCTCTTCTAAGGAGCACAGTCTTCTGTCTGACATGAAGGGAAGCCATAATTACGGTGTAATATCCAGGTGACAGGGTGTCGGTCACCGAGAGATTGGGTATTATATCGACAAGTATTTCATAGGCATGTCATAAGGAGCACGGTCTTCTGTCTGAAATGAAAGGATGCCATAATTACGGTGTATTATCCAGGTGACCGGATGTCGGTCACCGACAGACTAAAGAATATCTCTACAAGTATTTCATAGGCAGTTCTTCTAAGGAGCACAGCCTTCTGTCTGATATGAAAGGAAGCCATAATTACGGTGTAATATCCAGGTGACAGGATGTCGGTCACCGAGAGATTGGAGAATATCTCGACAAGTATTTCATAGGCAGCTCTTCTAAGGAGCACAGTCTTCTGTCTTAAATCAAAGGAAGCCATAATTAGGGTGTAATATCCAGGTGACAGGATGTCGTTCACCGAGGGATTGGAGAATATCTCGACAAGTATTTAATAGGCAGCTCTTCTAAGGAGCACAGTCTTCTGTCTGAAATGAAAAGAAGCCATAATCATTGTGTAATAAACAGGTGACAGGATGTCGGTCACCGAGAGTATGGAGAATATCTCGACAAGTATTTCATAGGCAGTTTTTCTAAGGAGCACAGTCTTCTGTCTGAAATGAAAGGAGGCCGTAATTACGGTGTAATATCCAGGTGGCAGGATGTGGGTCACCGAGTGATTGGAGAATATCTCGACAAGTGTTTCATAGGCAGCCCTTCTAAGGAGCACAGTCTTCTGTCGGAAATGAAAGGAAGCCATAATTACGGTGTAATATCCACGTGACAGTATGTTGGTCACCGAGGGATTGGAGAATATCTCGACAAGTATTTCATAGGAAGTTCTTCTAAGGAGCACAGTCTTCTGTCTGAAATGAAAGGAGGCCATAATTACGGTTTAATATCCAGGTGACAGTATGTCGGTCACCGAGAGATTGGAGAATATCTCGACAAGTATTTCATAGGCTGTTCTTCTAAGGGGTACAGTCTTCTGTCTGAAATGAAAGGAGGCCAAAATTACGGTGTAATATCCAGGTGACAGGATGTTGGTCACCGAGAGATTGGAGAATATCTCGACAAGTATTTCATAGGTAGTTCTTCTAAGGAGCACAGTCTTCTTTTTAAAATGAAAGGAAACCATAATTACGGTGTAGGATGTCGGTCATAGGCAGTTCTTCTAAGGAGCACAGTCTTCTGTCTGAACGAAAGGGAGCCACAATTACGGTGTAATATCCAAGTGACAGGATGTCGGTCACCGAGAGATTGGTTAATATCTCGACAAATATTTCATAGGCAGCTCTTCTAAGGAGCACAGTCTTCTGTCTGAAATGAAAGGAAGCCATAATTACGGTGTAATATCCACGTGACTGGATGTTGGTCACCGAGGGATTGGAGAATATCTCGACATGTATTTCATAGGCAGATCTTCTAAGAGGCACAGTCTTCTGTCTGAAATGAAAGGAGGCCATAATTACGGTATAATATCCAGGTGACAGAATGTTGGTCTCCGAGAGATTGGAGAATATCTCGACAAGTATTTCATAGGCAGTTCTTCTAAGGGGTACAGTCTTCTGTCTGAAATGAAAGGAGGCCATAATTACGGTTATATATCCAGGTGACAGGATGTCGGTCACCGAGAGATTGGAGAATATCTCGACAAGTATTTCATAGGCAGCTCTTCCAAGGAGCACAGTCTTCTGTCTGAAATGAAAGGAAGCCATAATTACGGTGTAATATCCAGGTGACAGTATGTCGGTCACCGAGAGATGGGGTAATATATCGACAAGTATTTTATAGGCAACTCATAAGGGTAACAGTCTTTTGTCTGAAATGAAAGGAAGCCATAATTACGGTGTAGTATCCAGTAGACAGGGTGTCGGGCACCGAGAGATTGGAGAATATTTCGACAAGTATTTCACAGGCAGCTGTTCTAGGGAGCACAGTCGTCTGTCTGAAATCAAAGGAAGCCATAATTACGGTGTAATAAGCTGGTGACAGGATGTCGGTCACCGTGAGATTTGAGAATATCTCTACAAGTATTTCATAGGCTGTTCTTCTAAGGAGCACAGTCTTCTTTCTGAAATGACAGGAAGCTATAATTACGGTGTAATGTCCAGGTGACAGGATGTCGGTCACCGAGAGATAGGATAATATCTCGACAAGTGTTTCATAGGCAGTACTTCTAAGGAGCACCGTCTTCTCTCATAAATGAAAGGAAGCCATAATTACGGTGTAATATCCAGGTGACAGGAAGTCGGTCAGCGAGAGATTGGAGAATATCTCGACAAGTATCCCATAGGCAGCTCTCCTAAGTAGCACAGTCTTCTGTCTGAAATGAAAGGAAGCCATAATTACGGTGTAATATTCAGGTGACAGAATGTCGGCCACTGAGAGATTAGAGAATATCTCGACAAGTATTTCATAGGCAGCTCTTCTAACGAGCACAGTCTTCTGTCTGAACTGAAAGGAAGCCATAATTACGGTGTAATATCCAGGTGACAGTATGTCGGACACCGAGAGATTGGAGAATATCTCGACAAGTATTTCATAGGCTGCACTTCTAAGGAGTACATTCTTCTGCCTGAAATGAAAGGAAGCCATAAATACGGTGTAATATCCAGGTGACAGGAAGTCGGTCACCGGGAGATTGGAGAATATCTCGACAAGTATTTCTGAGGCAGTTCTTCTAAGGAGCACAGTCTTTTGCCTGAAATGAAAGGAAGCCATAATTACGGTTTAATATCCATGTGACAGGATCTCGTCACCGAGAGATTGGTTAATATTTCGACAAGTATTTCAGGCAGCTCTTCAAAAGCGCACAGTCTTCTGCCTGAAATGAAAGGAAGCCATAATTATTGTGTTATAAGCAGGTGACAGGATGTCGGTCACCGAGAGAATGGAGATTATCTCGACAAGTATATCATAGGCAGTACTTCTAAGGAGCACAGTCTTCTTTCTAAAATGATGATGATGAGGATGATAATTGTTGTTTTAAGGGGCCTAACATCGAGGTTATCGGCCTCATTTTTAAATGAAAAGGAGCCATAATTACGGTGTAGTATCCAGGTGACAGAATGTTGGTCACCGGGAGATTGGAGAATATCTCGACAAGTATCTAATGGGCAGCTCTCCTAATGAGCACAGTCTTCTGTCTGAAATGAAAGGAAGCCATAATTACGGTGTAATATCCAGGAGACAGGATGTCGGTAAACTGAGAGATTAGAGAATATCGCGACACGTATTTCATAGGCAGCTCTTCTAAGGAGCACAGTCTTCTGTCTGAAATGAAAGGAAGCCATAATGACGGTGTAATATCCAGGTGACAGGATGTCAGTCAACGAGAGATTGGGTAATACATCGACAAGTATTTCATAGGCAGCTCTTCTAACGAGCACGGTCTTCTGTCTGAAATGAAAGGAAGCCATAATTACAGTGTAATATCCAGTTGACAGGATGTCGGTCACCGAGAGATTGGAGAATATCTCGACAAGTATTTCGTAGGCAGGTGTTCTAGGGAGCACATTCTTCTGTATGAAATCAAAGGAATCCTTAATTACGGTGTAATAAGCTGGTGACAGGATGTCGGTCACCGAGATATTGCAGAATATCTCGACAAGTATGTCATAGGCAGTTCTTCTAAGGGACACAGTCTTCTGTCTGAAATGAAAGGAAGCCATAATTACGGTGTAGTATCCAGGTGACAGGATGTCGGTCACTGAGAGATTAGAGAATATCTCGAAAAGTATTTCATAGGCAGCTCTTCTTATGAGCACAGTCTTCTGCCTGATATGAAAGGAAGGTATAATTACGGTGTAATATCCAGATGACAGGATGTCGGTCACCGAGGGATTGGAGAATATCTCGAGAAGTATCTCATAGGCAGCTCTCCTAAGGAGCGCAGTGTAATATCCAGGTGACAGGATGTCGGTCACTGAGAGATTAGAGAATATCTCGACAAGTATTTCATAGGCAGCTCTTCTAAGGAGCACAGTCTTCTCTCTGAAATTAAAAGGAAGCCATAATTACGGTGTAATATCCAGGTGACAGGAGGTCGTTCACCGAGAGATTGGAGAATATCTCGACAGGTATTTCATAGGCAGCTCTTCTAAGGAGCACAGTCATCTGTCTGAAATGAAAGGAAGCCAGAATTATTGTGTAATAAGCAGGTGAGAGTATGTCGGTCACCGAGAGAATGGAGAATATCTCGACAAGTATTTCATAGGCAGTTCTTCTAAGGAGCACAGTCTTCTGTCTGAAATGAAAGGAAGCCATAATTACGGTGTAATATCCACGTGACAGGATGTTGGCCACCGAGGGATTGGAGAATATCTCGACAAGTATTTCATAGGCAGTTCTTCTAAGGAGCACAGTCTTGTGTCTGAAATGAAAGGAAGCCTTATTTACGGTGTGTTAACCAGGTGACAGGTGACAGGATGTTGGTCACCGAGAGATTTGAGAATATCTCGACATGTATTTCATAGGTAGTTCTTCTAAGGAGCACAGTCTGCTGCCTGAAATGAAAGGAAGCCCTATTTACGATGTAATATCCAGGTGACAGGATGTCGGTCACCGAGAGATTGGAGAATATCTCGACAAGTATTTTATAGGGAGTTCTTCTAAGGAGTACAGTCTTCTGTCTGATATGAAACGAGGCCATAATTACGGTGTGTTATCCAGGTGACTCGATGTCGGTCACCGAGAGATTTGAGTATATCTCGACAAGAATCCCATAGGCAGCTCTCCTAAGGAGCACAGTCTTCTGTCTGAACGAAAGGGAGCCACAATTACGGTGTAATATCCAAGTGACAGGATGTCGGTCACCGAGAGATTGGTTAATATCTCGACAAATGTTTCATAGGCAGCTCTTCTAAGGAGCACAGTCTTCTGTCTGAAATGAAAGGAAGCCATAATTACGGTGTAATATCCACGTGACTGGATGTTGGTCACCGAGGGATTGGAGAATATCTCGACATGTATTTCATAGGCAGATCTTCTAAGAGGCACAGTCTTCTGTCTGAAATGAAAGGAGGCCATAATTACGGTATAATATCCAGGTGACAGAATGTTGGTCTCCGAGAGATTGGAGAATATCTCGACAAGTATTTCATAGGCAGTTCTTCTAAGGGGTACAGTCTTCTGTCTGAAATGAAAGGAGGCCATAATTACGGTTATATATCCAGGTGACAGGATGTCGGTCACCGAGAGATTGGAGAATATCTCGACAAGTATTTCATAGGCAGCTCTTCCAAGGAGCGCAGTCTTCTGTCTGAAATGAAAGGAAGCCATAATTACGGTGTAATATCCAGGTGACAGTATGTCGGTCACCGAGAGATGGGGTAATATATCGACAAGTATTTTATAGGCAACTCATAAGGGTAACAGTCTTTTGTCTGAAATGAAAGGAAGCCATAATTACGGTGTAGTATCCAGTAGACAGGGTGTCGGGCACCGAGAGATTGGAGAATATTTCGACAAGTATTTCACAGGCAGCTGTTCTAGGGAGCACAGTCGTCTGTCTGAAATCAAAGGAAGCCATAATTACGGTGTAATAAGCTGGTGACAGGATGTCGGTCACCGTGAGATTTGAGAATATCTCTACAAGTATTTCATAGGCTGTTCTTCTAAGGAGCACAGTCTTCTTTCTGAAATGACAGGAAGCTATAATTACGGTGTAATGTCCAGGTGACAGGATGTCGGTCACCGAGAGATAGGATAATATCTCGACAAGTGTTTCATAGGCAGTACTTCTAAGGAGCACCGTCTTCTCTCATAAATGAAAGGAAGCCATAATTACGGTGTAATATCCAGGTGACAGGAAGTCGGTCAGCGAGAGATTGGAGAATATCTCGACAAGTATCCCATAGGCAGCTCTCCTAAGTAGCACAGTCTTCTGTCTGAAATGAAAGGAAGCCATAATTACGGTGTAATATTCAGGTGACAGAATGTCGGCCACTGAGAGATTAGAGAATATCTCGACAAGTATTTCATAGGCAGCTCTTCTAACGAGCACAGTCTTCTGTCTGAACTGAAAGGAAGCCATAATTACGGTGTAATATCCAGGTGACAGTATGTCGGACACCGAGAGATTGGAGAATATCTCGACAAGTATTTCATAGGCTGCACTTCTAAGGAGTACATTCTTCTGCCTGAAATGAAAGGAAGCCATAAATACGGTGTAATATCCAGGTGACAGGAAGTCGGTCACCGGGAGATTGGAGAATATCTCGACAAGTATTTCTGAGGCAGTTCTTCTAAGGAGCACAGTCTTTTGCCTGAAATGAAAGGAAGCCATAATTACGGTTTAATATCCATGTGACAGGATCTCGTCACCGAGAGATTGGTTAATATTTCGACAAGTATTTCAGGCAGCTCTTCAAAAGCGCACAGTCTTCTGCCTGAAATGAAAGGAAGCCATAATTATTGTGTTATAAGCAGGTGACAGGATGTCGGTCACCGAGAGAATGGAGATTATCCCGACAAGTATATCATAGGCAGTACTTCTAAGGAGCACAGTCTTCTTTCTAAAATGATGATGATGAGGATGATAATTGTTGTTTTAAGGGGCCTAACATCGAGGTTATCGGCCTCATTTTTAAATGAAAAGGAGCCATAATTACGGTGTAGTATCCAGGTGACAGAATGTTGGTCACCGGGAGATTGGAGAATATCTCGACAAGTATCTAATGGGCAGCTCTCCTAATGAGCACAGTCTTCTGTCTGAAATGAAAGGAAGCCATAATTACGGTGTAGTATCCAGGTGACAGGATGTCGGTCACTGAGAGATTAGAGAATATCGCGACACGTATTTCATAGGCAGCTCTTCTAAGGAGCACAGTCTTCTGTCTGAAATGAAAGGAAGCCATAATGACGGTGTAATATCCAGGTGACAGGATGTCAGTCAACGAGAGATTGGGTAATACATCGACAAGTATTTCATAGGCAGCTCTTCTAACGAGCACGGTCTTCTGTCTGAAATGAAAGGAAGCCATAATTACAGTGTAATATCCAGTTGACAGGATGTCGGTCACCGAGAGATTGGAGAATATCTCGACAAGTATTTCGTAGGCAGGTGTTCTAGGGAGCACATTCTTCTGTATGAAATCAAAGGAATCCTTAATTACGGTGTAATAAGCTGGTGACAGGATGTCGGTCACCGAGATATTGCAGAATATCTCGACAAGTATGTCATAGGCAGTTCTTCTAAGGGACACAGTCTTCTGTCTGAAATGAAAGGAAGCCATAATTACGGTGTAGTATCCAGGTGACAGGATGTCGGTCACTGAGAGATTAGAGAATATCTCGAAAAGTATTTCATAGGCAGCTCTTCTTATGAGCACAGTCTTCTGCCTGATATGAAAGGAAGGTATAATTACGGTGTAATATCCAGATGACAGGATGTCGGTCACCGAGGGATTGGAGAATATCTCGAGAAGTATCTCATAGGCAGCTCTCCTAAGGAGCGCAGTGTAATATCCAGGTGACAGGATGTCGGTCACTGAGAGATTAGAGAATATCTCGACAAGTATTTCATAGGCAGCCCTTCTAAGGAGCACAGTCTTCTCTCTGAAATTAAAAGGAAGCCATAATTACGGTGTAATATCCAGGTGACAGGAGGTCGTTCACCGAGAGATTGGAGAATATCTCGACAGGTATTTCATAGGCAGCTCTTCTAAGGAGCACAGTCATCTGTCTGAAATGAAAGGAAGCCAGAATTATTGTGTAATAAGCAGGTGAGAGTATGTCGGTCACCGAGAGAATGGAGAATATCTCGACAAGTATTTCATAGGCAGTTCTTCTAAGGAGCACAGTCTTCTGTCTGAAATGAAAGGAAGCCATAATTACGGTGTAATATCCACGTGACAGGATGTTGGCCACCGAGGGATTGGAGAATATCTCGACAAGTATTTCATAGGCAGTTCTTCTAAGGAGCACAGTCTTGTGTCTGAAATGAAAGGAAGCCTTATTTACGGTGTGTTAACCAGGTGACAGGTGACAGGATGTTGGTCACCGAGAGATTTGAGAATATCTCGACATGTATTTCATAGGTAGTTCTTCTAAGGAGCACAGTCTGCTGCCTGAAATGAAAGGAAGCCCTATTTACGATGTAATATCCAGGTGACAGGATGTCGGTCACCGAGAGATTGGAGAATATCTCGACAAGTATTTTATAGGGAGTTCTTCTATGGAGTACAGTCTTCTGTCTGATATGAAACGAGGCCATAATTACGGTGTGTTATCCAGGTGACTCGATGTCGGTCACCGAGAGATTTGAGTATATCTCGACAAGAATCCCATAGGCAGCTCTCCTAAGGAGCACAGTCTTCTGTCAGAAATGAAAGGAAGCCATAATTAAGGTGTTATATCCAGGTGACAGGATGTCGGTCACTGAGAGATTGGAGAATATCTCGACAAGTATTTTATAGGCAGCTCTTCTAAGGAGCACAGTCTTCTGTCTGACATGAAGGGAAGCCATAATTCCGGTGTAATATCCAGGTGACAGGGTGTCGGTCACCGAGAGATTGGGTATTATATCGACAAGTATTTCATAGGCATGTCATAAGGAGCACGGTCTTCTGTCTGAAATGAAAGGATGCCATAATTACGGTGTATTATCCAGGTGACCGGATGTCGGTCACTGACAGACTAAAGAATATCTCTACAAGTATTTAATAGGCAGTTCTTCTAAGGAGCACAGCCTTCTGTCTGATATGAAAGGAATCCATAATTACGGTGTAATATCCAGGTGACAGGATGTCGGTCACCGAGAGATTGGAGAATATCTCGACAAGTATTTCATTGGCAGCTCTTCTAAGGAGCACATTCTTCTGTCTTAAATCAAAGGAAGCCATAATTAGGGTGTAATATCCAGGTGACAGGATGTCGTTCACCGAGGGATTGGAGAATATCTCGACAAGTATTTAATAGGCAGCTCTTCTAAGGAGCACAGTCTTCTGTCTGAAAAGAAAAGAAGCCATAATCATTGTGTAATAAACAGGTGACAGGATGTCGGTCACCGAGAGTATGGAGAATATCTCGACAAGTATTTCATAGGCAGTTTTTCTAAGGAGCACAGTCTTCTGTCTGAAATGAAAGGAGGCCGTAATTACGGTGTAATATCCAGGTGGCAGGATGTGGGTCACCGAGTGATTGGAGAATATCTCGACAAGTGTTTCATAGGCAGCCCTTCTAAGGAGCACAGTCTTCTGTCGGAAATGAAAGGAAGCCATAATTACGGTGTAATATCCACGTGACAGTATGTTGGTCACCGAGGGATTGGAGAATATCTCGACAAGTATTTCATAGGAAGTTCTTCTAAGGAGCACAGTCTTCTGTCTGAAATGAAAGGAGGCCATAATTACGGTTTAATATCCAGGTGACAGTATGTCGGTCACCGAGAGATTGGAGAATATCTCGACAAGTATTTCAGAGGCTGTTCTTCTAAGGGGTACAGTCTTCTGTCTGAAATGAAAGGAGGCCAAAATTACGGTGTAATATCCTGGTGACAGGATGTTGGTCACCGAGAGATTGGAGAATATCTCGACAAGTATTTCATAGGTAGTCCTTCTAAGGAGCACAGTCTTCTTTTTAAAATGAAAGGAAACCATAATTACGGTGTAGGATGTCGGTCATAGGCAGTTCTTCTAAGGAGCACAGTCTTCTGTCTGAACGAAAGGGAGCCACAATTACGGTGTAATATCCAAGTGACAGGATGTCGGTCACCGAGAGATTGGTTAATATCTCGACAATTGTTTCATAGGCAGCTCTTCTAAGGAGCACAGTCTTCTGTCTGAAATGAAAGGAAGCCATAATTACGGTGTAATATCCACGTGACTGGATGTTGGTCACCGAGGGATTGGAGAATATCTCGACATGTATTTCATAGGCAGATCTTCTAAGAGGCACAGTCTTCTGTCTGAAATGAAAGGAGGCCATAATTACGGTGTAATATCCAGGTGACAGAATGTTGGTCTCCGAGAGATTGGAGAATATCTCGACAAGTATTTCATAGGCAGTTCTTCTAAGGGGTACAGTCTTCTGTCTGAAATGAAAGGAGGCCATAATTACGGTTATATATCCAGGTGACAGGATGTCGGTCACCGAGAGATTGGAGAATATCTCGACAAGTATTTCATAGGCAGCTCTTCCAAGGAGCACAGTCTTCTGTCTGAAATGAAAGGAAGCCATAATTACGGTGTAATATCCAGGTGACAGTATGTCGGTCACCGAGAGATGGGGTAATATATCGACAAGTATTTTATAGGCAACTCATAAGGGTAACAGTCTTTTGTCTGAAATGAAAGGAAGCCATAATTACGGTGTAGTATCCAGTAGACAGGGTGTCGGGCACCGAGAGATTGGAGAATATTTCGACAAGTATTTCACAGGCAGCTGTTCTAGGGAGCACAGTCGTCTGTCTGAAATCAAAGGAAGCCATAATTACGGTGTAATAAGCTGGTGACAGGATGTCGGTCACCGTGAGATTTGAGAATATCTCTACAAGTATTTCATAGGCTGTTCTTCTAAGGAGCACAGTCTTCTTTCTGAGATGACAGGAAGCTATAATTACGGTGTAATGTCCAGGTGACAGGATGTCGGTCACCGAGAGATAGGAGAATATCTCGACAAGTGTTTCATAGGCAGTACTTCTAAGGAGCACCGTCTTCTCTCATAAATGAAAGGAAGCCATAATTACGGTGTAATATCCAGGTGACAGGAAGTCGGTCAGCGAGAGATTGGAGAATATCTCGACAAGTATCTCATAGGCAGCTCTCCTAAGTAGCACAGTCTTCTGTCTGAAATGAAAGGAAGCCATAATTACGGTGTAATATTCAGGTGACAGAATGTCGGCCACTGAGAGATTAGAGAATATCTCGACAAGTATTTCATAGGCAGCTCTTCTAACGAGCACAGTCTTCTGTCTGAACTGAAAGGAAGCCGTAATTACGGTGTAATATCCAGGTGACAGTATGTCGGACACCGAGAGATTGGAGAATATCTCGACAAGTATTTCATAGGCTGCACTTCTAAGGAGTACATTCTTCTGCCTGAAATGAAAGGAAGCCATAATTACGGTGTAATATCCAGATGACAGGATGTCGGTCACTGAGAGATTGGAGAATATCTCGACAAGTATTTCATAGGCAGCTCTTCAAAGGAGCACAGTCTTCTGTCTGACATGAAGGGAAGCCATAATTACGGTGTAATATCCAGGTGACAGGATGTCGGTCACCGAGAGATTGGAGAATATCTCGACAAGTATTTCATAGGCAGCTCTTCTAAGGAGCACAGTCTTCTGTCTTAAATCAAAGGAAGCCATAATTAGGGTGTAATATCCAGGTGACAGGATGTCGTTCACCGAGGGATTGGAGAATATCTCGACAAGTATTTAATAGGCAGCTCTTCTAAGGAGCACAGTCTTCTGTCTGAAATGAAAAGAAGCCATAATCATTGTGTAATAAACAGGTGACAGGATGTCGGTCACCGAGAGTATGGAGAATATCTCGACAAGTATTTCATAGGCAGTTTTTCTAAGGAGCACAGTCTTCTGTCTGAAATGAAAGGAGGCCGTAATTACGGTGTAATATCCAGGTGGCAGGATGTGGGTCACCGAGTGATTGGAGAATATCTCGACAAGTGTTTCATAGGCAGCCCTTCTAAGGAGCACAGTCTTCTGTCGGAAATGAAAGGAAGCCATAATTACGGTGTAATATCCACGTGACAGTATGTTGGTCACCGAGGGATTGGAGAATATCTCGACAAGTATTTCATAGGAAGTTCTTCTAAGGAGCACAGTCTTCTGTCTGAAATGAAAGGAGGCCATAATTACGGTTTAATATCCAGGTGACAGTATGTCGGTCACCGAGAGATTGGAGAATATCTCGACAAGTATTTCATAGGCTGTTCTTCTAAGGGGTACAGTCTTCTGTCTGAAATGAAAGGAGGCCAAAATTACGGTGTAATATCCAGGTGACAGGATGTTGGTCACCGAGAGATTGGAGAATATCTCGACTAGTATTTCATAGGTAGTTCTTCTAAGGAGCACAGTCTTCTTTTTAAAATGAAAGGAAACCATAATTACGGTGTAGGATGTCGGTCATAGGCAGTTCTTCTAAGGAGCACAGTCTTCTGTCTGAACGAAAGGGAGCCACAATTACGGTGTAATATCCAAGTGACAGGATGTCGGTCACCGAGAGATTGGTTAATATCTCGACAAATGTTTCATAGGCAGCTCTTCTAAGGAGCACAGTCTTCTGTCTGAAATGAAAGGAAGCCATAATTACGGTGTAATATCCACGTGACTGGATGTTGGTCACCGAGGGATTGGAGAATATCTCGACATGTATTTCATAGGCAGATCTTCTAAGAGGCACAGTCTTCTGTCTGAAATGAAAGGAGGCCATAATTACGGTATAATATCCAGGTGACAGAATGTTGGTCTCCGAGAGATTGGAGAATATCTCGACAAGTATTTCATAGGCAGTTCTTCTAAGGGGTACAGTCTTCTGTCTGAAATGAAAGGAGGCCATAATTACGGTTATATATCCAGGTGACAGGATGTCGGTCACCGAGAGATTGGAGAATATCTCGACAAGTGTTTCATAGGCAGCTCTTCCAAGGACCACAGTCTTCTGTCTGAAATGAAAGGAAGCCATAATTACGGTGTAATATCCAGGTGACAGTATGTCGGTCACCGAGAGATGGGGTAATATATCGACAAGTAGTTTATAGGCAACTCATAAGGGTAACAGTCTTTTGTCTGAAATGAAAGGAAGCCATAATTACGGTGTAGTATCCAGTAGACAGGGTGTCGGGCACCGAGAGATTGGAGAATATTTCGACAAGTATTTCACAGGCAGCTGTTCTAGGGAGCACAGTCGTCTGTCTGAAATCAAAGGAAGCCATAATTACGGTGTAATAAGCTGGTGACAGGATGTCGGTCACCGTGAGATTTGAGAATATCTCTACAAGTATTTCATAGGCTGTTCTTCTAAGGAGCACAGTCTTCTTTCTGAAATGACAGGAAGCTATAATTACGGTGTAATGTCCAGGTGACAGGATGTCGGTCACCGAGAGATAGGATAATATCTCGACAAGTGTTTCATAGGCAGTACTTCTAAGGAGCACCGTCTTCTCTCATAAATGAAAGAAAGCCATAATTACGGTGTAATATCCAGGTGACAGGAAGTCGGTCAGCGAGAGATTGGAGAATATCTCGACAAGTATCCCATAGGCAGCTCTCCTAAGTAGCACAGTCTTCTGTCTGAAATGAAAGGAAGCCATAATTACGGTGTAATATTCAGGTGACAGAATGTCGGCCACTGAGAGATTAGAGAATATCTCGACAAGTATTTCATAGGCAGCTCTTCTAACCAGCACAGTCTTCTGTCTGAACTGAAAGGAAGCCATAATTACGGTGTAATATCCAGGTGACAGTATGTCGGACACCGAGAGATTGGAGAATATCTCGACAAGTATTTCATAGGCTGCACTTCTAAGGAGTACATTCTTCTGCCTGAAATGAAAGGAAGCCATAAATACGGTGTAATATCCAGGTGACAGGAAGTCGGTCACCGGGAGATTGGAGAATATCTCGACAAGTATTTCTGAGGCAGTTCTTCTAAGGAGCACAGTCTTTTGCCTGAAATGAAAGGAAGCCATAATTACGGTTTAATATCCATGTGACAGGATCTCGTCACCGAGAGATTGGTTAATATTTCGACAAGTATTTCAGGCAGCTCTTCAAAAGCGCACAGTCTTCTGCCTGAAATGAAAGGAAGCCATAATTATTGTGTTATAAGCAGGTGACAGGATGTCGGTCACCGAGAGAATGGAGATTATCTCGACAAGTATATCATAGGCAGTACTTCTAAGGAGCACAGTCTTCTTTCTAAAATGATGATGATGAGGATGATAATTGTTGTTTTAATGGGCCTAACATCGAGGTTATCGGCCTCAGTTTTAAATGAAAGGGAGCCATAATTACGGTGTAGTATCCAGGTGACAGAATGTTGGTCACCGGGAGATTGGAGAATATCTCGACAAGTATCTAATGGGCAGCTCTCCTAATGAGCACAGTCTTCTGTCTGAAATGAAAGGAAGCCATAATTACGGTGTAATATCCAGGAGACAGGATGTCGGTAAACTGAGAGATTAGAGAATATCGCGACACGTATTTCATAGGCAGCTCTTCTAAGGAGCACAGTCTTCTGTCTGAAATGAAAGGAAGCCATAATGACGGTGTAATATCCAGGTGACAGGATGTCAGTCAACGAGAGATTGGGTAATACATCGACAAGTATTTCATAGGCAGCTCTTCTAACGAGCACGGTCTTCTGTCTGAAATGAAAGGAAGCCATAATTACAGTGTAATATCCAGTTGACAGGATGTCGGTCACCGAGAGATTGGAGAATATCTCGACAAGTATTTCGTAGGCAGGTGTTCTAGGGAGCACATTCTTCTGTATGAAATCAAAGGAATCCTTAATTACGGTGTAATAAGCTGGTGACAGGATGTCGGTCACCGAGATATTGCAGAATATCTCGACAAGTATGTCATAGGCAGTTCTTCTAAGGGACACAGTCTTCTGTCTGAAATGAAAGGAAGCCATAATTACGGTGTAGTATCCAGGTGACAGGATGTCGGTCACTGAGAGATTAGAGAATATCTCGAAAAGTATTTCATAGGCAGCTCTTCTTATGAGCACAGTCTTCTGCCTGATATGAAAGGAAGGCATAATTACGGTGTAATATCCAGATGACAGGATGTCGGTCACCGAGGGATTGGAGAATATCTCGAGAAGTATCTCATAGGCAGCTCTCCTAAGGAGCGCAGTGTAATATCCAGGTGACAGGATGTCGGTCACTGAGAGATTAGAGAATATCTCGACAAGTATTTCATAGGCAGCTCTTCTAAGGAGCACAGTCTTCTCTCTGAAATTAAAAGGAAGCCATAATTACGGTGTAATATCCAGGTGACAGGAGGTCGTTCACCGAGAGATTGGAGAATATCTCGACAGGTATTTCATAGGCAGCTCTTGTAAGGAGCACAGTCATCTGTCTGAAATGAAAGTAAGCCAGAATTATTGTGTAATAAGCAGGTGAGAGTATGTCGGTCACCGAGAGAATGGAGAATATCTCGACAAGTATTTCATAGGCAGTTCTTCTAAGGAGCACAGTCTTCTGTCTGAAATGAAAGGAAGCCATAATTACGGTGTAATATCCACGTGACAGGATGTTGGCCACCGAGGGATTGGAGAATATCTCGACAAGTATTTCATAGGCAGTTCTTCTAAGGAGCACAGTCTTGTGTCTGAAATGAAAGGAAGCCTTATTTACGGTGTGTTAACCAGGTGACAGGTGACAGGATATTGGTCACCGAGAGATTTGAGAATATCTCGACATGTATTTCATAGGTAGTTCTTCTAAGGAGCACAGTCTGCTGCCTGAAATGAAAGGAAGCCCTATTTACGATGTAATATCCAGGTGACAGGATGTCGGTCACCGAGAGATTGGAGAATATCTCGACAAGTATTTTATAGGGAGTTCTTCTAAGGAGTACAGTCTTCTGTCTGATATGAAACGAGGCCATAATTACGGTGTGTTATCCAGGTGACTCGATGTCGGTCACCGAGAGATTTGAGTATATCTCGACAAGAATCCCATAGGCAGCTCTCCTAAGGAGCACAGTCTTCTGTCAGAAATGAAAGGAAGCCATAATTAAGGTGTTATATCCAGGTGACAGGATGTCGGTCACTGAGAGATTGGAGAATATCTCGACAAGTATTTCATAGGCAGCTCTTCTAAGGAGCACAGTCTTCTGTCTGACATGAAGGGAAGCCATAATTACGGTGTAATATCCAGGTGACAGGGTGTCGGTCACCGAGAGATTGGGTATTATATCGACAAGTATTTCATAGGCATGTCATAAGGAGCACGGTCTTCTGTCTGAAATGAAACGATGCCATAATTACGGTGTATTATCCAGGTGACCGGATGTCGGTCACCGACAGACTAAAGAATATCTCTACAAGTATTTAATAGGCAGTTCTTCTAAGGAGCACAGCCTTCTGTCTGATATGAAAGGAAGCCATGATTACGGTGTAATATCCAGGTGACAGGATGTCGGTCACCGAGAGATTGGAGAATATCTCGACAAGTATTTCATAGGCAGCTCTTCTAAGGAGCACATTCTTCTGTCTTAAATCAAAGGAAGCCATAATTAGGGTGTAATATCCAGGTGACAGGATGTCGTTCACCGAGGGATTGGAGAATATCTCGACAAGTATTTAATAGGCAGCTCTTCTAAGGAGCACAGTCTTCTGTCTGAAATGAAAAGAAGCCATAATCATTGTGTAATAAACAGGTGACAGGATGTCGGTCACCGAGAGTATGGAGAATATCTCGACAAGTATTTCATAGGCAGTTTTTCTAAGGAGCACAGTCTTCTGTCTGAAATGAAAGGAGGCCGTAATTACGGTGTAATATCCAGGTGGCAGGATGTGGGTCACCGAGTGATTGGAGAATATCTCGACAAGTGTTTCATAGGCAGCCCTTCTAAGGAGCACAGTCTTCTGTCGGAAATGAAAGGAAGCCATAATTACGGTGTAATATCCACGTGACAGTATGTTGGTCACCGAGGGATTGGAGAATATCTCGACAAGTATTTCATAGGAAGTTCTTCTAAGGAGCACAGTCTTCTGTCTGAAATGAAAGGAGGCCATAATTACGGTTTAATATCCAGGTGACAGTATGTCGGTCACCGAGAGATTGGAGAATATCTCGACAAGTATTTCATAGGCTGTTCTTCTAAGGGGTACAGTCTTCTGTCTGAAATGAAAGGAGGCCAAAATTACGGTGTAATATCCAGGTGACAGGATGTTGGTCACCGAGAGATTGGAGAATATCTCGACAAGTATTTCATAGGTAGTCCTTCTAAGGAGCACAATCTTCTTTTTAAAATGAAAGGAAACCATAATTACGGTGTAGGATGTCGGTCATAGGCAGTTCTTCTAAGGAGCACAGTCTTCTGTCTGAACGAAAGGGAGCCACAATTACGGTGTAATATCCAAGTGACAGGATGTCGGTCACCCAGAGATTGGTTAATATCTCGACAATTGTTTCATAGGCAGCTCTTCTAAGGAGCACAGTCTTCTGTCTGAAATGAAAGGAAGCCATAATTACGGTGTAATATCCACGTGACTGGATGTTGGTCACCGAGGGATTGGAGAATATCTCGACATGTATTTCATAGGCAGATCTTCTAAGAGGCACAGTCTTCTGTCTGAAATGAAAGGAGGCCATAATTACGGTGTAATATCCAGGTGACAGAATGTTGGTCTCCGAGAGATTGGAGAATATCTCGACAAGTATTTCATAGGCAGTTCTTCTAAGGGGTACAGTCGTCTGTCTGAAATGAAAGGAGGCCATAATTACGGTTATATATCCAGGTGACAGGATGTCGGTCACCGAGAGATTGGAGAATATCTCGACAAGTATTTCATAGGCAGCTCTTCCAAGGAGCACAGTCTTCTGTCTGAAATGAAAGGAAGCCATAATTACGGTGTAATGTCCAGGTGACAGTATGTCGGTCACCGAGAGATGGGGTAATATATCGACAAGTATTTTATAGGCAACTCATAAGGGTAACAGTCTTTTGTCTGAAATGAAAGGAAGCCATAATTACGGTGTAGTATCCAGTAGACAGGGTGTCGGGCACCGAGAGATTGGAGAATATTTCGACAAGTATTTCACAGGCAGCTGTTCTAGGGAGCACAGTCGTCTGTCTGAAATCAAAGGAAGCCATAATTACGGTGTAATAAGCTGGTGACAGGATGTCGGTCACCGTGAGATTTGAGAATATCTCTACAAGTATTTCATAGGCTGTTCTTCTAAGGAGCACAGTCTTCTTTCTGAGATGACAGGAAGCTATAATTACGGTGTAATGTCCAGGTGACAGGATGTCGGTCACCGAGAGATAGGAGAATATCTCGACAAGTGTTTCATAGGCAGTACTTCTAAGGAGCACCGTCTTCTCTCATAAATGAAAGGAAGCCATAATTACGGTGTAATATCCAGGTGACAGGAAGTCGGTCAGCGAGAGATTGGAGAATATCTCGACAAGTATCTCATAGGCAGCTCTCCTAAGTAGCACAGTCTTCTGTCTGAAATGAAAGGAAGCCATAATTACGGTGTAATATTCAGGTGACAGAATGTCGGCCACTGAGAGATTAGAGAATATCTCGACAAGTATTTCATAGGCAGCTCTTCTAACGAGCACAGTCTTCTGTCTGAACTGAAAGGAAGCCGTAATTACGGTGTAATATCCAGGTGACAGTATGTCGGACACCGAGAGATTGGAGAATATCTCGACAAGTATTTCATAGGCTGCACTTCTAAGGAGTACATTCTTCTGCCTGAAATGAAAGGAAGCCATAATTACGGTGTAATATCCAGATGACAGGATGTCGGTCACTGAGAGATTGGAGAATATCTCGACAAGTATTTCATAGGCAGCTCTTCAAAGGAGCACAGTCTTCTGTCTGACATGAAGGGAAGCCATAATTACGGTGTAATATCCAGGTGACAGGATGTCGGTCACCGAGAGATTGGAGAATATCTCGACAAGTATTTCATAGGCAGCTCTTCTAAGGAGCACAGTCTTCTGTCTTAAATCAAAGGAAGCCATAATTAGGGTGTAATATCCAGGTGACAGGATGTCGTTCACCGAGGGATTGGAGAATATCGCGACAAGTATTTAATAGGCAGCTCTTCTAAGGAGCACAGTCTTGTGTCTGAAATGAAAAGAAGCCATAATTATTGTGTAATAAACAGGTGACAGGATGTCGGTCACCGAGCGTATGGAGAATATCTCGACAAGTATTTCATAGGCAGTTTTTCTAAGGAGCACAGTCTTCTGTCTGAAATGAAAGGAGGCCGTAATTACGGTGTAATATCCAGGTGGCAGGATGTGGGTCACCGAGTGATTGGAGAATATCTCGACAAGTGTTTCATAGGCAGCCCTTCTAAGGAGCACAGTCTTCTGTCGGAAATGAAAGGAAGCCATAATTACGGTGTAATATCCACGTGACAGTATGTTGGTCACCGAGGGATTGGAGAATATCTCGACAAGTATTTCATAGGAAGTTCTTCTAAGGAGCACAGGCTTCTGTCTGAAATGAAAGGAGGCCATAATTACGGTTTAATATCCAGGTGACAGTATGTCGGTCACCGAGAGATTGGAGAATATCTCGACAAGTATTTCATAGGCTGTTCTTCTAAGGGGTACAGTCTTCTGTCTGAAATGAAAGGAGGCCAAAATTACGGTGTAATATCCAGGTGACAGGATGTTGGTCACCGAGAGATTGGAGAATATCTCGACAAGTATTTCATAGGTAGTTCTTCTAAGGAGCACAGTCTTCTTTTTAAAATGAAAAGAAGCCATAATTACGGTGTAGGATGTCGGTCATAGGCAGTTCTTCTAAGGAGCACAGTCTTCTGTCTGAACGAAAGGGAGCCACAATTACGGTGTAATATCCAAGTGACAGGATGTCGGTCACCGAGAGATTGGAGAATATCTCGACAAGTATTTCATAGGCAGTTCTTCTAAGGGGTACAGTCTTCTGTCTGAAATGAAAGGAGGCCATAATTACGGTTATATATCCAGGTGACAGGATGTCGGTCACCGAGAGATTGGAGAATATCTCGACAAGTATTTCATAGGCAGCTTTTCCAAGGAGCACAGTCTTCTGTCTGAAATGAAAGGAAGCCATAATTACGGTGTAATATCCAGGTGACAGTATGTCGGTCACCGAGAGATTGGGTAATATATCGACAAGTATTTTATAGGCATCTCATAAGGGTAACAGTCTTTTGTCTGAAATGAAAGGAAGCCATAATTACGGTGTAGTATCCAGTAGACAGGGTGTCGGGCACCGAGAGATTGGAGAATATTTCGACAAGTATTTCACAGGCAGCTGTTCTAGGGAGCACAGTAGTCTGTCTGAAATCAAGGAAGCCATAATTACGGTGTAATAAGCTGGTGACAGGATGTCGGTCACCGTGAGATTTGAGAATATCTCTACAAGTATTTCATAGGCTGTTCTTCTAAGGAGCACAGTCTTCTTTCTGAAATTACAGGAAGCTATAATTACGGTGTAATGTCCAGGTGACAGAATGTTGGTCTCCGAGAGATAGGAGAATATCTCGACAAGTGTTCCATAGGCAGTACTTCTAAGGAGCACCGTCTTCTCTCACAAATGAAAGGAAGCCATAATTACGGTGTAATATCCAGGTGACAGGAAGTCGGTCAGCGAGAGATTGGAGAATATCTCGACAAGTATCTCATAGGCAGCTCTCCTAAGTAGCACAGTCTTCTGTCTGAAATGAAAGGAAGCCATAATTACGGTGTAATATTCAGGTGACAGAATGTCGGCCACTGAGAGATTAGAGAATATCTCGACAAGTATTTCATAGGCAGCTCTTCTAACGAGCACAGTCTTCTGTCTGAACTGAAAGGAAGCCATAATTTCGGTGTAATATCCAGGTGACAGTATGTCGGTCACCGAGAGATTGGAGAATATCTCGACAAGTATTTCATAGGCTGCACTTCTAAGGAGTACATTCTTCTGCCTGAAATAAAAAGGAAGCCATAATTACGGTGTAATATTCAGATGACAGGATGTCGGTCACCGAGAGATGGGAGAATATCTCGACAAGTATTTCATAGGCAGCTCTTCTAGGGAGCACAATCTTCTGTCTGATATCAAAGGAAGCCATAATTACGGTGTAATAAGCTGGTGACAGGATGTCGGTCACCGAGAGATTGGAGAATATCTCGACAAGTATTTCATAGGCAGTTCTTCTATGTAGCACAGTCATCTGTCTGACAAGTAACGAAGCCATAATTACGGTGCAATATCCAGGTGACAGGACGTCGGTCATTGAGAGATTGGAGAATTTCTCGATGAGTATTTCATAGGCAGCTATTCCAAGGAGAACAGTCATCTGTCTAAATGAAAGGAAGCCATAATTACGGTGTAATATCCTGGTGACAGGATGTCGGTCACCGAGAGATTGGAGAATATCTCGACAAGTATTTCATAGGCAGCTGTTCTAGGGAGCACAATCTTCTGTCTGATATCAAAGGAAACCACAATTACGGTGTAATATCCTGGTGACAGGATGTCGGTCACCGAGAGATTGGAGAATATCTCGACAAGTGGTTCATAGGCAGTATTTGTAAGGAGCACCATCTTCTCTCTGAAATGAAAGTAAGCCATAATTAGGGTGTAATATCTAGGTGACAGGATGTCGGTCACCGAGAGATTGGAGAATATCTCAACGAGTATTTCATAGGCAGTGCTTCTAAGGAGCACAGTCCTTTTCCGAAATGAAATGAAGACATAATTACGATCTAATATCCTGGTTACAAGATATCAGTCACCGAGAGATTGCAGAATATCTCGACCAGTATTTCATAGGCAGCTATTCTAAGGAGCACCGTCTTCTGTGTGAAATGAAAGGAAGCCATAATTGCGGTGTAATATCCAGGTGACAGGATGTCGGTCACCGAGAGATTGGAGAATATCTCAACGAGTATTTCAGAGGCTGTGCTTCTAAGGAGCACAGTCTTTTGTCCGAAATGAAAGGAAGCCATAATTACGGCCTAATATCCAGATTACAGGATGTCAGTCACCGAGAGATTGGAGAATATCTCGACAAGTATTTCATAGGCAGTTCTTCTAAGGAGTACAGCCTTCTGTCTGATATGAAAGGAAGCCATAATTACGGTGAAATATCCAGGTGACAGGATGTCGGTCACCGAGATATTGGAGAATATCTCGACAAGTATTTCATAGGCAGCTCTTCTAAGGAGCACAGTCTTCTGTCTGAAATCAAAGGAAGCCATAATTAGGGTGTAATAAGCTGGTGACAGTAAGTCGGTCACCGAGAGATTGGAGAATATCTCGACAAGTATTCCATAGGCAGCTCTTCCAAAGAGAACAGTCTTCTCTCTGAAATGAAAAGAAGCCATAATTACGGTGTATTATCCAGGTGACCGGATGTCGGTCACCGACAGACTGAAGAATATCTCTACAAGTATTTCATAGGCAGTTCTTCTAAGGAGTACAGCCTTCTGTCTGATATGAAAGGAAGCCATAATTACGGTGAAATATCCAGGTGACAGGATGTCGTTCACCGAGATATTGGAGAATATCTCGACAAGTATGTCATAGGCAGCTCTTCTAAGGAGCACAGTCTTCTGTCTGAAATCAAAGGAAGCCATAATTACGGTGTAATATCCAGATGACAGGATGTTGTTCACCGAGATATTGGAGAATATCCCGACAAGTATTTAATAGGCAGCTTTTCTAAGGAGGACAGTCTTCTGTCTGAAATGAAAAGCGGCCATAATTATTGTGTAATAAGCAGGTGACAGGATGTCGGTCACCGAGAGAATGGAGAATATCTCGACAAGTATTTCATAGGCAGTTCTTTTAAGGAGCACAGTCTTCTGTCTGAAATGAAAGGAGGCCGTAATTACGGTGTAATATCCAGGTGGCAGGATGTGGGTCACCGAGAGATTGGAGAATATCTCGACAAGTATTTCATAGGTAGTTCTTCTAAGGAGCACAGTCTTTTTTTTAATAAAAGGAAGCCATAATTACGGTGTAGGATGCCGGTCACCAAGAGATTGGAGAAAATCTCGACAAGTATTTCAGAGGCAGTTCTACTAAGGCGCACAGTCTTTTGTTTGAAATGAAGGGAAGCCATAATTACGGTGTAATATCCAGGTGACAGTATGTCGGTCACCGAGAGTTTGGGTAATATATCGACAAGTATTTTATAGGCATCTCATAAAGAGCACGGTCTTCTGTCTGAAATGAAAGGAAGCCATAATTACGGTGTAGTATCCAGTAGACTGGGTGTCCGGCACCGAGAGATTGGGTAATATATCGACAAGTATTTTATAGGCATCTCATAAGGAGCACAGTCTTCTGTCTGAAATGAAAGTAAGCCATAATTAGGTTGTAATATCTAGGTGACAGGATGTCGGTCACTGAGTGATTGGAGAATATCTCGACAAGCATTTCATAGGCAGCTCTTCTAAGGAACACAGTCTTCTGCCTGAAATGAAAGGAAGCCATAATTACGGTGTAATGTTCAGCTGACAGGATGTCGGTCAACGAGTGTTTGGAGAATATCTCGACAAGTAATTCATAGGCAGTTCTTCTAAGGAGCACTTTCTTCTTTCGAAATGAAAGAAAGCCATAATTACAGTATAATATCCAGGTGACAGGATGTCGGTGTCCGAGAGTTTGGAGAATATCTCGACAAGTAATTTATAGGCAGTTCTTCTAAGGAGCGCAGTCTTCTGTCTGAAAAGAAAAGAACCCATTATTAAGGTGTAGTATCCAGTTGACAGGATTTCGGACATCGAGAGTTTGGAGAATATCTCGATTTGTATTTCATAAGCAGCTCTCCTTAGGAGCACAGTCTTCTGTCTGAAATGAAAGTAAGCCATAATTAGGGTGTAATATCTAGGTGACAGTATGTCGGTCACTGAGTGATTGGAGAATATCTCGACAAGCATTTCATAGGCAGCTCTTCTAAGGAGCACAGTCTTCTGCCTGAAATGAAAGGAAGCCATAATTACGGTGTAATATCCAGGTGACAGGATGTCGGTCACAGAGAGATTGGAGAATATCTCAACGAGTATTTCAGAGGCTGTGCTTCTAAGGAGCACAGTCTTTTGTCCGAAATGAAAGGAAGCCATAATTACGGCCTAATATCCAGGTTACAAGATGTCAGTCACCGAGAGATTGGAGAATATCTCGACAAGTATTTCATAGGCAGCTATTCTAAGGAGCACCGTCTTCTGTGTGAAATGAAAGGAAGCCATAATTACGGTGTAATATCCAGCTGGCAGGATGTCGATCACCGAGAGATTGGAGAATATCTCAACGAGTATTTCAGAGGCTGTGCTTCTAAGGAGCACAGTCTTTTGTCCGAAATGAAAGGAAGCCATAATTACAGCCTAATATCCAGATTGTAGGATGTCAGTCACCGAGAGATTGGACAATATCTCGACAAGTAATTCATAGGCAGCTCTTCTAAGGAACACAGGATTCTGTCTGAAATGAAAGTAAGCCATAATTACGGTGTAATATCCAGGTGACAAGATGTCGGTCACTGAGAGATTGGAGAATATCTCGACAAGTATTTCATAGGCAGTTCTTCTCTGGAGCACAGTCTCATGTGTGAATTGAAAGGAAGCCATAATTAGGGTGTAATATCCAGGTGACGGAATGTCGGTCACCAAGAGATTGGAGAATATCTCGACAAGCATTTCATAGGCAGCTCTTCTAAGGAGCACAGTCCTCTGCCTGAAGGGAAGGAAGCCATAATAACGGTGTAATATTCAGGGGACAGGATGTCGGTCACCGAGAGATTGGAGAATATCTCTACAAGTATCTCAGAGGCAGTTCTTCTAAGGAGCACACTCTTTTACCTGAAATGAAAGGATGCCATAATTACGGTGTAATATCCATTTGACAGGATGTCGTTCACAGAGCGATTGCAGAATATCTCGACATGTATTTCATAGGCAGCTCATCTAAAGCGCACAGCCTTCTGTCTGATATGAAAGGAAGCCATAATTACGGTGTAATATCCAGGTGACAGGATGTCGGTCACTGAGAGATTAGAGAATATCTCGACAATTATTTCATAGGCAGCTCTTCTAAGGAGCACAGTCTTCTGTCTGAAATTAAAAGAAAGCCATATTTACGGTGTAATATCCAAGTGACAGGATGTCGATCACCGAGAGATTGGAGAATACTACGACAAGTATATCATAGGCAGCTCTTCTAAGGATCACAATTTTCTCTCTGAAATGAAAGGAAGCCATAATTACGGTGTAATATCCAGGTGATAGGATGTCGGTAACCGAGAGATTGGTTAATATCTCGACAAGTATTTCATAGGCGGCTCTTCTAAGCAGCACATTCTTTTGTCTGAAATGAAAGTAAGCCATTATTAGGGTGTAATATCTAGGTGACAGGATGTCGGTCACCGAGAGATTGGAGAATATCTCAACGAGTATTTCATAGGCAGTGCTTCTAAGGAGCACAGTCTTCTCTCTGAAATGAAAGTAAGCTATAATTACGGTGTAATATCCAGGTGACAGGATGTCAGCCACTGAGAGATTGGAGAATATCTCGACAAGCATTTCATAGGCAGCTCTTCTAAGGAGCCCAGTCTTCTGCCTGAAATGAAAGGAAGCTATAATTACGGGGTAAAACTGAGGTGACAGGATGTCGGTCACCGAGAGATTGGAGAATATCTCGACAAGTAATTCATAGGCAGTTCTTCTAAGGAGCACTTTCTTCTTTCGAAATGAAAGAAAGCCATAATTACGGTATAATATCCATGTGACAGGATGTCGGTCACCGAGAGATTGGAGAATATCTCGACAAGTAATTCATAGGCAGTTCATCTAAGGAGCGCAGCCTTCTGTCTGAAATGAAAGGAACCCATAATTAAGGGGTAGTATCCAGGTGACAGGATTTCGGTCACCGAGAGTTTGGAGAATATCTCGACTTGTATTTCATAAGCAGCTCTCCAAAGGAGCACAGTCTTCTGTCTGAAATGAAAGTAAGCCATAATTAGGGTGTAATATCTAGGTGACAGGATGTCGGTCACCGAGAGATTGGAGAATATCTCAACGAGTATTTCATAGGCAGTGCTTCTAACGAGCACAGTCCTTTTCCGAAATGAAATGAAGACATAATTACGATCTAATATCCAGGTTACAAGATGTCAGTCACCGAGAGATTGCAGAATGTCTCGACAAGTATTTCATAGGCAGCTATTCTAAGGAGCACCGTCTTCTGTGTGAAATGAAAGGAAGCCATAATTGCGGTGTAATATCCAGGTGACAGGATGTCGGTCACCGAGAGATTGGAGAATATCTCAACGAGTATTTTAGAGGCTGTGCTTCTATGGAGCACAGTCTTTTGTCCGAAATGAAAGGAAGCCATAATTACGGCCTAATATCCAGATTACAGGATGTCAGTCACCGAGAGGTTGGAGAATATCTCTACAAGTATTTCTGAGGCAGTTCTTCTAAGGAGCACAGTCTTTTACCTGAAATGAAAGGATGCCATAATTACGTTGTAATATCCATTTGACAGGATGTCGTTCACTGAGCGATTGCAGAATATCTCTTCATGTATTTCATAGGCAGCTCATCTAAGGCGCACAGCCTTCTGTCTGATATGAAAGGAAGCCATAATTACGGTGTAATATCCAGGTGACAGGATGTCGGTCACTGAGAGATTAGAGAATATCTCGACAAGTATTTCATAGGCAGAACTTCTAAGGAGCACACTCTTCTGTCTGAAATCAAAGGAAGCCATAATTACGGTGTAATATCCAGATGACAGGATGTCGTTCACCGAGATATTGGAGAATACCTCGACAAGTATTTCATAGGCAGCTCTTCTAAGGAGCACAGTCTTCTGTCTGAAATTAAAAGGAAGCCATATTTACGGTGAAATATCCAAGTGACAGCATGTCGTTCACCGAGAGATTGGAGAATATCTCGAAAAGTATTTCGTAGGCAGTTCTTCTAAGGAGCACAGTCTTCTGTCTGAAATGAAAGGAGGCCATAATTACGGTGTAATGTCCAGGTGACAGTATGTCGGTCACCGAGAGATGGGAGAATATCTCGACAAACATTTCATAGGCAGTTCTTCTAAGGAGCACAATCTTCGGTGTGAAATGAAAGGAGGCCATAATTATGGTGTAATATCCAAGTGACAGGATGTTGGTCACCGAGAGATTGGAGAATATCTCGACAAGTATTTCATAGGTAGTTCTTCTAAGGAGCACAGTCCTCTTTCTAAAATGAAAGCAAGCCATAATTACGGAGTAGGATGTCGGTCACCAAGAGATTGGAGAATATCTCGTCAAGTATTTCAGAGGCAGTTCTTCTAAGGAGCACAGTCTTTTGCTTGAAATGAAAGGAAGCCATAATTACGGTGTAATATCCAGGTGTCAGGTTGTCGGTCACCGAGAGATTGGAGAATATCACGACAAGCATTTCATAGGTGGGTAGATTATAGGCTAGGGAATAACCCACCCACCAAGGGAAGATGATTAAGAGAAGGAAGTAGATTTGGGATTTGGAAAAGAAGGATCGAAAAATAGGAGGAGACTCCCACAAAATTAATAAGTTGAGGTTTAAATACACTTAGAAGCAGTTGCCAATAGAAATTAACTCTCGGATACCCAAAGTAGGTACGAGCTTGGTCGAGGCTAACGGGAACCGCAGCTAGGACTTGGGCGGTTTGCAAGAGAGAGGCTTTAGTACATTTCCCCCCGAGCATGTATAAAAGTACTATGGGGAAGGGTGATGGTCTGGCAAGACTGAGAGGAACAAATTTGCTGTATGTCTTCTCAAAGAAATTAGGTTTTACAAAGTAATTCGAAGAATGCCAATGATTTAACTCAAGCTTGGTATTTTCAATTTCCAAAATTATGGAGTTCCTGTAAGGGCGACCAAGTGTCTCTAAGAAGGAATATGATAAAGGATTATGCCTTATTGGGTAATCTTGGTAAATGAACCAATGGTTGCATTGGACAATGGCTAAGCTTTTACTCAGCGAGGAGCCGGCTAAAAGTTTAGACAAAAAGAAACACTTATTTTTTAGAAAACTGACCATAAGTTTTCGGAGAGGGTCTCCACAAGCAGGTAGTTGGCTTAGCGAACTTTACTTACCTTACTGGCCAATTAGAATTAGCTATTAACGCTAAGAAGAACTTTAGTAAGGTGAAAATTAAGAGTTCTTGCTCAAATGCAACAAATGGTGAAAGCCCTATTAAAGATTTTAATGTCATTGAGTGAGGAGAGTCAAGGAAGACAGGATTTTGCCTAAACCTTATATTCGCAAATGAAAAAGCGAAGGGAAAAAATTTGTTTATTTTACAATTAGAAAAAGTTTGATGAAATTAACAATTATGCAATATAATTTTAATAAACATAGTTCATTTGAACCTTTTTAACAAATAGGGTCGCAGACCTCTTAACATCAGACAGTTGCTCCAGGCAATTGACAATTTACAAGGTTTCAAACCTTACATGTTTCCAAAATCTTTATAAGATTTAAACAAGTGAGCAATAAAACAATTAAAGCCTGAACGTGAATTGAAGTACAAAAAGTGCACCTTAAGAAATTCTGGAGAGAATGTTCTAGAAAAAGTGACAACTTTGAAAATAACAATAATAACAACGTGAAAAATAAAATAGAAGTTCCTACAACTTCTTATATTTATACAGAATTAATATATGAGAATTATACAAAAAGGGCAGGTCACTTACAGTGAAACCTGGAGAACGTGAAAAGGAAGTTTCTAGACTTCCTATGTTTAATTAGGAATCACGAGAAAAATGGGGCAGTTTCCATTTCGTGAAACCTGAACATGACTCGCTCAAGAGTTTAGAGAATTGTTTTCCCTGATTTTGAAGGGAGGAACAATGTAAATTTGAAACGTGTGCTAGACACGTATCACAAAGATTATACAGAGATACTTAATGATAAACCAACAAAAATGGAAGGGCACTTCTTGGAATGACACCTTATTGGAATAGACCTAGATTAAAAGTTTATTGCAGATTGTTAGTGCGAGGTTTAGGAAAGAGAAATGGGAATTGAGGAAAATGTTCATGGCCTTATTTGAATATAAGCGAACGATCGCGACGCGGTAGAAAAGTTGAGCAAGCACTGGTTTGCACTATAGTTCATTGAAACATATGAAATGTTCACTATGGAGACACAAAGTTTGTGGAAAAGAAAGTTATTGCAACTATAGGAAGAACTGATTGCACTATATAGGTGAGAGTCTATTTCTTGAAACAGTTTTGATTTACAATTAAATGCGCCATAGAATGTTCCAGCGGTGGACGAAAATTCACTATTGTAGTAATTTAGTTTTAAACAGAATTCTCCCAAGTACGTGAGAAATACATGACGGCAGGACTCGTAGATTGAGTACCGAATCTGGAAAGTTCCAGAACAATCTTAGTAGTAAAATGGGGCTAATGTAAATCCAGCGGAGGAACTTGCTTTGTAAATTACAGACAGTGGGTATTAGATAATATCCCACGTAGTGAGAAGATTTCTCATTTGGCAAGCATAAGAAATGCTGCTTTCACTAAGATTAGCTTGATTAAACAAAAGCTCAACATGGAAAATCCAGCGGAGGATGATTTTGCCCCAAAATAAGTAATTTCACACTGCCTATAAAAGATAGTTAAAAGCATGTGGTAGGTAAAATCATGAAGATGAGGTTAAAACTTGAAGCAGGTACTTATCTTTGTTGCATGGCGAAGGTGAAGTTCCTCACTGATGCCTAAAGTTCCAACATGGCGTGGAATTTTAAAAAAATGCCTCGTTAGGTCAGGAGGCTGGCTCTGGTTGAGCCTTAACTGATTACTACGACTGCCGACTAAGAAGTGAGAGCAGCTCAACGAAGCACGGAAGGTCCTAGGAAGGGGAGAGAGTGGGGGTAGGAAACAAAAGGTATACATATCAGCATAACCAACTTAGCAAAAAATAATTTTCTTCTTGATGGATGGTCTTCTAAGAGTTGATAGTAGGCGATATTAGCGCAGCATGGTGAGTGAAACAGTAGACGTAGTCCTCTTGCTCAAGGAGAAAATAGCTGACGATGGTAACGAGATCTGGTAGCCAAATGGATAAGTAAGTCCTCTTGCACGATGAGGAATTGAGTAGCTTCAGAGGTTTGCTACTAGATGACGCTAGGTGGATCACAGAAGTTATATATCTGAAACATACTTATGAAGACATGAGAGATATACCCAACAAGGAGAAAACAGATGATCACTGTTGGTGTTTGGCAAAGAGGAAGGAAGAAATGAACATGCAAAGAGCAATAAAAATTATATCTCAGGTACCGTGTATTCAAAGAATACACCATACTGGGGGGGCAAACACCAACAGAGAGCAAATAAACAGTTACACATTTATTGGAAGCGGAGCGATCAAAGACAGTGGTCTTGTGATCGGTCCATTTGTGGTCAAGATTCTGGCCACCCTGACTCTCCCATCTCTTCCAGGGTAACATTTGGTCACCCTACCAGAAATCCATACTAGGGGGGGTGAAACATCCCTAACCAAGACCAAGTCCCCCACTTTAATGTCGGGACTGGAAAGAAACCACTTCTGCCTCCGTTGCAAGGAAGTTAAATATTCCAAGTTCCATCTCTTCCAAAAAGAATTACGGAGGGCATCAAGTTTACGCCAAACAATAGGTAAATTAAAATCCCTGTAAGAATTAGGAAGAGGAGGAGGGGCAGAAAGAGAAGTGCCGATAAGGAAGTGACCAGGGGTGAGTGGAAGTAGGTCATCAGGATCATTGGAAAGCGGAGTTAAAGGGCGAGAGTTAACAACACCTTCAATCAGAACAGACAGAGAATTGAATTCTTCGTAAGTCAGAATTCGATTACCTAAGACTTTTCTCAAATGACGTTTAGTGAGCTTTACGCAAGATTCCCACCTACCGCCATGATGCGGAGCGTAGGGAGGTATAAAGCGCCATTTGAAACCTTTTGAATAAGAAAAATTAGAGATTTGTTCCATGGCAGGAGAGGAAGTGAGAGCTTTCTTCCACAGGGAGGCTGCGCCCTGAAAGGTGGAAGCGTTATCAGAGAACATCTCAGAAGGAACACCACGCCTAGCGGTGAAACGAGAGACAGCTGATAAAAAATAAGAAGTAGAAGCATTCGTTACTAGTTCCAAGTGGATTGCGCCGGTAACCATGCAAACAAAGAGAGAAACATAAAGCTTACCAAACAATTTGCGTTTAGCTTCAGGAGAGTTTCGTTGATATTGGAACGGACCCATATAGTCCACGCCAGTTAAAGCAAATGGGCGTATAGGAGAAGAGCGAAAAGAGGGCAGATCGCTCATTAATTGAGTGTTGATTTTAGGTTTCGCTTTGAAACAAGGAATGCACTTATGAATTACAGAAGAAACTTCATGAATTCCATTTATAATCCAGTACTTTTCTCTTAAGAGGCAGAGCAGAGTACGTGTACCAACATGAAGATTACGGTAATGAAAGTCACGTATAATTAAAGAAGTAACGTGATGTTTGGAAGGCAAAATAACGGGATGCTTTTTGTCCTCAGAGAGTAAAGATTGCGAGAGCCTTCCACCTACCCTAAGTAATCCATGATCATCAAGGAACGGGGCTAAAGCACGAAGACGGCTGGATTTGGGAAGGTCTCTTCTAGAAGAAAGCAATGACAATTCAGAAGAAAAGGCTTCTTGCTGTGTCAGTTGCAAAATCTTAATGGTAGCGAGATTCAATTCATGATTGGTAAGGTGTGGTTTAGGGAGAAGAGGTTGGTCAACCACAAGATATTTCCATCTAAGGAGATAGGCAACAATCCGTAGTAATTTATGGAAGGAAGAATAGCGTGACAACAAAGGATGAGATGCGTTGGAAACAAGACACGAAGCAATGGGTAGAGGTACTTTAGCGTCAGGCAAGTTGGAGTTTGTAGCTGGGGGTTTAGAAGGCCATGAGGAAGATTCGTCGATTAGCCACGAGGGCCCATGCCAGTACAATTGGGAAGCTGCCAATTGAGAGGGTAAACAACCACGAGAGATGATATCAGCTGGATTATCAGCACTGGGAACATGCCTCCATTGACATCCAGAAGAAAGAGTTTGAATTTTGGAAACCCTGTTTGCGACAAAAATTTGCCAATGAGAGGGGTTTTTGGCGATCCAAGAAAGGGCGATCATAGAATCGCTCCAGAGATAGATTTGCGAGAATTCGACCTTTAATACTTCCCGTAATTTCTTGACAAGTTCTGCAGCCATTAGTGCAGCGCACAGTTCGAGCCTAGGTAAAGTGATAGTTTTAAGAAGAGCGACCTTCGATTTGGCACAAACAAGGTTAGAAACTGGAGATCCATAGAGTGAATCGTGATAAACTAAATATGCACAGCAACCATAAGCTTTTTCGGAACTGTCCGCAAACACATGAAGGAAAAAAGATGCATTAGAATGAGAGCTAATTAAATTCCTGGGAATTTCAATAAGGGAAAGATCCAACAAATTGCTGCGAAACGAGATCCAACGATTAAGAAAAGAAAGAGGGACAGCGTCATCCCATTCACATTTAAGTGACCACAGCTCTTGCATGAAGAGTTTGGCTATAACGATAACTGGGGCAAGAAATTGAAGCGGATCAAAAATTTTTGCAATTTCAGAGAGGATTTGTCTTTTTGTATTAGGAAGCTCTTCTGCGAGCGTAACTTTATAGATAAGAGTGTCAGTGCTAGTGCACCAGTGAACTCCTAGAGTTTTTATAGATTCGGAATTTCCACAAATTTCGACAGAGGAAGGATCTACGTCTTCAATGGGAAACTGAGCGAGAAACTCAGGGGAGTTGGAGTTCCACTTATGAAGTGGGAAACCTCCATTCCTTAGTAATGCTTGAAGTTCTAAAGATACAAAAGAAGCTTCCTCCAAAGAGGGGAAGGATTGCAAATAATCGTCAACATAGAATGACGTAGTTAGTGCTTCAGAGGCTTTGGGGTTAAATAAATGACCATCTTGTGAGGCAAGCAAGTGTAGGGATCGGATAGCAAGGAAAGCAGAGGGTTTTAAGCCATAAGTAACCGTTTTCAAGCGAAATACCTTAATGGGCTTGTTGATTTCATCACGCCACAAGATTCTTTGAAGATCTCGTTGTTCTGGTTGAATTAACACTTGACGGTACATCTGTTTTATGTCGGCTATGACAGCTATGGGAAATAATCGAAAATTTAAGAGTATAGCAGATAAATCTGATTGAATAGCAGGACCAGAATAAAGAGTGTCATTAAGGCTGTTGCCATTAACGTCGGGTGATGAACCATTGAAAACAACTCGAATTTTATCTTTTACAAAGGGGTTTTTCCACACAGGATGATGATTTAAATAAACCGTTTCGATTGGGGGGTGCAATTCATCATCGGATTTGTTAACAACCTCCATATGATCTAAGCTTTCATACTCATCCATGAACTCAGTGTACTGCTTTTTGACGAGGGGTTCCTTTTTGAATTTGCTCTCGATAGCAAAGAGAGCTTTTCGAGCTTTAGGCTGAGAGTTAATAAGTTTGGGGGGATTGTGTAATCTTGGCATTTGAACAATGAACCGGCCATCAGAAGAACGAATGGTCGTGTTCAAAAAAAGTTGCTCACAGAATTCATTTTCTGAAGAAGTTACATTAGGAGAATCAACATTTTCAAGCCTCCAAAACTGTTCCAGATCAGTATTGGAGAAGTAACATTGCGATGCGGGTTGGGGTGAATAATGGGGAAGTTGCCCTGTGACAATCCATCCAAAATTAGTGGCTCTGGCGACCACGTTTGAGGATAGCTTGCGAACCTGTTTCCGAAGGCAGTTCCAAAAGACATTGGCACTAAAGAGAATGTCAATGGGATTTTGTGTGTTAAACGAAGGATCGGCTAACCTTAAATGTGAGGGAATGTTTAACCCCGAAATATCAACCGAGTGACTAGGAGTGTCTTCTCCAATGCTATTAAGAATTAGACAATTAAGTTTAAGAAAGTTGTTTCTATGACAAGTATCTCTTATAGATAGCTTTGAGAATTGTAAAGCTTGCGATTTTGAGCTGTTGATGCCTGACACATTGATAGAAGTGGGGTTTACGGGTAGGCCTAGTTTTCTAATCAGAGAACTAGATACAAAATCATGAGTTGCCGCTGAGTCTAGAAGACCGCGTGCACGGACCCAGTTGCCAAAGTTATCCTGAACGTCAATTTGAACAGTAGACAACAATACTTGAGCACTGCGAATGGACTTAGCATTTTGAATGTATGATGAAGCATTAGAACTGTTAACACTATCATTTTTAGGAGAAGTGGATGCTGTTGATGACCTTGCCTGATCATGACGATGTAGCAGAGTATGATGAGCCTTTTCACAATGGTAGCAAAGTCTTGTGGACTTACAGTTAGAAGCAGAATGCGTGGGCGCTAGGCAGTTGAAACAATGTTTGTTTTGAGCGACTAATTTTCGTCTGTCATCGACTGACATTTCTTTAAAGGATTTGCAGAGGTATAGGGCATGGGGATCTTTACAAAGTATGCACTTTACCGGTTCGTTTAAACTTTTGCGAGGTTCACCTTGCGTGTTTAAAACAATAGAGCTAGCAACACGACGTTCACTAGACCTAGTTGGGTAACCAGTGGAGTTTGATTTGAATTTGGATGAGCTGGACCCTGGTTTTTGGGTATTAGACGCTGAGCGTTCGCTTTTGGGTTTGATGGACATTAATTCGAATTTGGAACTAGGAGATGAAGGTTCGCTCTGATTAGCTAGCGCGGTTAAAAGTTGGCATCTAGCGTTTATGAAAGTGACTAAATGCTCGTAAGAGTAGTCGTCTTCCTTAGAAAGTTCAATTTCCCAAGCTTTGAGGGTAGCAGCATCAACTTTAGAAACTACTAAATGTATTAGGAAAGTATCCCAATGTTCAGTAGGCTGCTCTAATTGGGACAAAGCTTTAACGTGAAGTTGGGTAGTGTCAATTAAAGTACGCAAACTAGTGACGTCATTGTGCTGTGACGCAGGTAGGTTAAATAGAGCCTTAATATGGCGTTGAATACGTAAACGTGAATTTCCATATCTTTCTTTTAATAAGTTAAAGGCAATGGGGTAATTTTCGGCACGCAGAGGAAGTGCTTCAACTAACTGCAAAGCTTGACCTCGAAGGATAGATCTCAAGTAATGAAACTTGTAAATGACTTGAATGTCTTCATTGTCATGAACAAGGGAGCAAAATAATTCATAGAAAGAATCCCAAGTGGATTCATCTCCAGAAAAATGGGGTAAATCAATTTTCGGTAAAGTAGGTTTGGGCTTGTGAGTGCTCTCACGGAAAGAAGTTTGGGGTTCGTGAAGGGAACCAAGAACAGAAGCGTCCTTTTTCTGCTCCTCTTCGAGTTGGCGTATTATTTTGAAAGCAGAACCTATGCCTTCGTAATATAAGTTCTCTACTTCGACACGATCTTCTGTTTGATTGAGCATACAAGTTTCAATTTCAGTTTGAATGTTACAGTAGTTTTCATAAGAACGTTCAAAATCCTTTACACGATGTTTCAACAAATCTAATTGCGCGTCTGAGGGATCTAATTCTTTTATGTACCTTCTGAATCGGGTAATTTGCCCTTTATAGGATGCTCGTTTAGAAGTAAGTTTTTCATCCTTATCCTTATCAGTGGGAGCCATATTAAAGAAGATAAATGAAAATGTAACTCACGAAACTGTGGAACCTTGGAAATGCTGTCAAGCTGGCAGCAGCGAATGAGTAGAAAGAATAGGACACACCATAGAAGACAGGAGCGGCCTCTTTCCCGTTCACAGGCTTTGCACGATGTGGTTATAACTGAAATATTCAACACAGATGTTAGAAATATGCAAAGTATTGTCAAATGACACTTTTTTAAAAGGAGAGAAGAAAAAATGGGCTCTCCCGGGTTTCTGGGACCAAATTTTGGGTAGATTATAGGCTAGGGAATAACCCACCCACCAAGGGAAGATGATTAAGAGAAGGAAGTAGATTTGGGATTTGGAAAAGAAGGATAGAAAAATAGGAGGAGAGTCCCACAAAATTAATAAGTTGAGGTTTAAATACACTTAGAAGCAGTTGCCAATAGAAATTAACTCTCGGATACCCAAAGTAGGTACGAGCTTGGTCGAGGCTAACGGGAACCGCAGCTAGGACTTGGGCGGTTTGCAAGAGAGAGGCTTTAGTACATTTCCCCCCGAGCATGTATAAAAGTACTATGGGGAAGGGTGATGGTCTGGCAAGACTGAGAGGAACAAATTTGCTGTATGTCTTCTCAAAGAAATTAGGTTTTACAAAGTAATTCGAAGAATGCCAATGATTTAACTCAAGCTTGGTATTTTCAATTTCCAAAATTATGGAGTTCCTGTAAGGGCGACCAAGTGTCTCTAAGAAGGAATATGATAAAGGATTATGCCTTATTGGGTAATCTTGGTAAATGAACCAATGGTTGCATTGGACAATGGCTAAGCTTTTACTCAGCGAGGAGCCGGCTAAAAGTTTAGACAAAAAGAAACACTTATTTTTTAGAAAACTGACCATAAGTTTTCGGAGAGGGTCTCCACAAGCAGGTAGTTGGCTTAGCGAACTTTACTTACCTTACTGGCCAATTAGAATTAGCTATTAACGCTAAGAAGAACTTTAGTAAGGTGAAAATTAAGAGTTCTTGCTCAAATGCAACAAATGGTGAAAGCCCTATTAAAGATTTTAATGTCATTGAGTGAGGAGAGTCAAGGAAGACAGGATTTTGCCTAAACCTTATATTCGCAAATGAAAAAGCGAAGGGAAAAAATTTGTTTATTTTACAATTAGAAAAAGTTTGATGAAATTAACAATTATGCAATATAATTTTAATAAACATAGTTCATTTGAACCTTTTTAACAAATAGGGTCGCAGACCTCTTAACATCAGACAGTTGCTCCAGGCAATTGACAATTTACAAGGTTTCAAACCTTACATGTTTCCAAAATCTTTATAAGATTTAAACAAGTGAGCAATAAAACAATTAAAGCCTGAACGTGAATTGAAGTACAAAAAGTGCACCTTAAGAAATTCTGGAGAGAATGTTCTAGAAAAAGTGACAACTTTGAAAATAACAATAATAACAACGTGAAAAATAAAATAGAAGTTCCTACAACTTCTTATATTTATACAGAATTAATATATGAGAATTATACAAAAAGGGCAGGTCACTTACAGTGAAACCTGGAGAACGTGAAAAGGAAGTTTCTAGACTTCCTATGTTTAATTAGGAATCACGAGAAAAATGGGGCAGTTTCCATTTCGTGAAACCTGAACATGACTCGCTCAAGAGTTTAGAGAATTGTTTTCCCTGATTTTGAAGGGAGGAACAATGTAAATTTGAAACGTGTGCTAGACACGTATCACAAAGATTATACAGAGATACTTAATGATAAACCAACAAAAATGGAAGGGCACTTCTTGGAATGACACCTTATTGGAATAGACCTAGATTAAAAGTTTATTGCAGATTGTTAGTGCGAGGTTTAGGAAAGAGAAATGGGAATTGAGGAAAATGTTCATGGCCTTATTTGAATATAAGCGAACGATCGCGACGCGGTAGAAAAGTTGAGCAAGCACTGGTTTGCACTATAGTTCATTGAAACATATGAAATGTTCACTATGGAGACACAAAGTTTGTGGAAAAGAAAGTTATTGCAACTATAGGAAGAACTGATTGCACTATATAGGTGAGAGTCTATTTCTTGAAACAGTTTTGATTTACAATTAAATGCGCCATAGAATGTTCCAGCGGTGGACGAAAATTCACTATTGTAGTAATTTAGTTTTAAACAGAATTCTCCCAAGTACGTGAGAAATACATGACGGCAGGACTCGTAGATTGAGTACCGAATCTGGAAAGTTCCAGAACAATCTTAGTAGTAAAATGGGGCTAATGTAAATCCAGCGGAGGAACTTGCTTTGTAAATTACAGACAGTGGGTATTAGATAATATCCCACGTAGTGAGAAGATTTCTCATTTGGCAAGCATAAGAAATGCTGCTTTCACTAAGATTAGCTTGATTAAACAAAAGCTCAACATGGAAAATCCAGCGGAGGATGATTTTGCCCCAAAATAAGTAATTTCACACTGCCTATAAAAGATAGTTAAAAGCATGTGGTAGGTAAAATCATGAAGATGAGGTTAAAACTTGAAGCAGGTACTTATCTTTGTTGCATGGCGAAGGTGAAGTTCCTCACTGATGCCTAAAGTTCCAACATGGCGTGGAATTTAAAAAAAATGCCTCGTTAGGTCAGGAGGCTGGCTCTGGTTGAGCCTTAACTGATTACTACGACTGCCGACTAAGAAGTGAGAGCAGCTCAACGAAGCACGGAAGGTCCTAGGAAGGGGAGAGAGTGGGGGTAGGAAACAAAAGGTATACATATCAGCATAACCAACTTAGCAAAAAATAATTTTCTTCTTGATGGATGGTCTTCTAAGAGTTGATAGTAGGCGATATTAGCGCAGCATGGTGAGTGAAACAGTAGACGTAGTCCTCTTGCTCAAGGAGAAAATAGCTGACGATGGTAACGAGATCTGGTAGCCAAATGGATAAGTAAGTCCTCTTGCACGATGAGGAATTGAGTAGCTTCAGAGGTTTGCTACTAGATGACGCTAGGTGGATCACAGAAGTTATATATCTGAAACATACTTATGAAGACATGAGAGATATACCCAACAAGGAGAAAACAGATGATCACTGTTGGTGTTTGGCAAAGAGGAAGGAAGAAATGAACATGCAAAGAGCAATAAAAATTATATCTCAGGTACCGTGTATTCAAAGAATACACCATACTGGGGGGGCAAACACCAACAGAGAGCAAATAAACAGTTACACATTTATTGGAAGCGGAGCGATCAAAGACAGTGGTCTTGTGATCGGTCCATTTGTGGTCAAGATTCTGGCCACCCTGACTCTCCCATCTCTTCCAGGGTAACATTTGGTCACCCTACCAGAAATCCATACTAGGGGGGGTGAAACATCCCTAACCAAGACCAAGTCCCCCACTTTAATGTCGGGACTGGAAAGAAACCACTTCTGCCTCCGTTGCAAGGAAGTTAAATATTCCAAGTTCCATCTCTTCCAAAAAGAATTACGGAGGGCTTCAAGTTTACGCCAAACAATAGGTAAATTAAAATCCCTGTAAGAATTAGGAAGAGGAGGAGGGGCAGAAAGAGAAGTGCCGATAAGGAAGTGACCAGGGGTGAGTGGAAGTAGGTCATCAGGATCATTGGAAAGCGGAGTTAAAGGGCGAGAGTTAACAACACCTTCAATCAGAACAGACAGAGAATTGAATTCTTCGTAAGTCAGAATTCGATTACCTAAGACTTTTCTCAAATGACGTTTAGTGAGCTTTACGCAAGATTCCCACCTACCGCCATGATGCGGAGCGTAGGGAGGTATAAAGCGCCATTTGAAACCTTTTGAATAAGAAAAATTAGAGATTTGTTCCATGGCAGGAGAGGAAGTGAGAGCTTTCTTCCACAGGGAGGCTGCGCCCTGAAAGGTGGAAGCGTTATCAGAGAACATCTCAGAAGGAACACCACGCCTAGCGGTGAAACGAGAGACAGCTGATAAAAAATAAGAAGTAGAAGCATTCGTTACTAGTTCCAAGTGGATTGCGCCGGTAACCATGCAAACAAAGAGAGAAACATAAAGCTTACCAAACAATTTGCGTTTAGCTTCAGGAGAGTTTCGTTGATATTGGAACGGACCCATATAGTCCACGCCAGTTAAAGCAAATGGGCGTATAGGAGAAGAGCGAAAAGAGGGCAGATCGCTCATTAATTGAGTGTTGATTTTAGGTTTCGCTTTGAAACAAGGAATGCACTTATGAATTACAGAAGAAACTTCATGAATTCCATTTATAATCCAGTACTTTTCTCTTAAGAGGCAGAGCAGAGTACGTGTACCAACATGAAGATTACGGTAATGAAAGTCACGTATAATTAAAGAAGTAACGTGATGTTTGGAAGGCAAAATAACGGGATGCTTTTTGTCCTCAGAGAGTAAAGATTGCGAGAGCCTTCCACCTACCCTAAGTAATCCATGATCATCAAGGAACGGGGCTAAAGCACGAAGACGGCTGGATTTGGGAAGGTCTCTTCTAGAAGAAAGCAATGACAATTCAGAAGAAAAGGCTTCTTGCTGTGTCAGTTGCAAAATCTTAATGGTAGCGAGATTCAATTCATGATTGGTAAGGTGTGGTTTAGGGAGAAGAGGTTGGTCAACCACAAGATATTTCCATCTAAGGAGATAGGCAACAATCCGTAGTAATTTATGGAAGGAAGAATAGCGTGACAACAAAGGATGAGATGCGTTGGAAACAAGACACGAAGCAATGGGTAGAGGTACTTTAGCGTCAGGCAAGTTGGAGTTTGTAGCTGGGGGTTTAGAAGGCCATGAGGAAGATTCGTCGATTAGCCACGAGGGCCCATGCCAGTACAATTGGGAAGCTGCCAATTGAGAGGGTAAACAACCACGAGAGATGATATCAGCTGGATTATCAGCACTGGGAACATGCCTCCATTGACATCCAGAAGAAAGAGTTTGAATTTTGGAAACCCTGTTTGCGACAAAAATTTGCCAATGAGAGGGGTTTTTGGCGATCCAAGAAAGGGCGATCATAGAATCGCTCCAGAGATAGATTTGCGAGAATTCGACCTTTAATACTTCCCGTAATTTCTTGACAAGTTCTGCAGCCATTAGTGCAGCGCACAGTTCGAGCCTAGGTAAAGTGATAGTTTTAAGAAGAGCGACCTTCGATTTGGCACAAACAAGGTTAGAAACTGGAGATCCATAGAGTGAATCGTGATAAACTAAATATGCACAGCAACCATAAGCTTTTTCGGAACTGTCCGCAAACACATGAAGGAAAAAAGATGCATTAGAATGAGAGCTAATTAAATTCCTGGGAATTTCAATAAGGGAAAGATCCAACAAATTGCTGCGAAACGAGATCCAACGATTAAGAAAAGAAAGAGGGACAGCGTCATCCCATTCACATTTAAGTGACCACAGCTCTTGCATGAAGAGTTTGGCTATAACGATAACTGGGGCAAGAAATTGAAGCGGATCAAAAATTTTTGCAATTTCAGAGAGGATTTGTCTTTTTGTATTAGGAAGCTCTTCTGCGAGCGTAACTTTATAGATAAGAGTGTCAGTGCTAGTGCACCAGTGAACTCCTAGAGTTTTTATAGATTCGGAATTTCCACAAATTTCGACAGAGGAAGGATCTACGTCTTCAATGGGAAACTGAGCGAGAAACTCAGGGGAGTTGGAGTTCCACTTATGAAGTGGGAAACCTCCATTCCTTAGTAATGCTTGAAGTTCTAAAGATACAAAAGAAGCTTCCTCCAAAGAGGGGAAGGATTGCAAATAATCGTCAACATAGAATGACGTAGTTAGTGCTTCAGAGGCTTTGGGGTTAAATAAATGACCATCTTGTGAGGCAAGCAAGTGTAGGGATCGGATAGCAAGGAAAGCAGAGGGTTTTAAGCCATAAGTAACCGTTTTCAAGCGAAATACCTTAATGGGCTTGTTGATTTCATCACGCCACAAGATTCTTTGAAGATCTCGTTGTTCTGGTTGAATTAACACTTGACGGTACATCTGTTTTATGTCGGCTATGACAGCTATGGGAAATAATCGAAAATTTAAGAGTATAGCAGATAAATCTGATTGAATAGCAGGACCAGAATAAAGAGTGTCATTAAGGCTGTTGCCATTAACGTCGGGTGATGAACCATTGAAAACAACTCGAATTTTATCTTTTACAAAGGGGTTTTTCCACACAGGATGATGATTTAAATAAACCGTGTTCTAGGGAGCACAGTCTTCTGTATGAAATCAAAGGAATCCTTAATTACGGTGTAATAAGCTGGTGACAGGATGTCGGTCACCGAGAGATTGGAGAATATCTCTAGAAGTATTTCATAGGCTGTTCTTCTAAGGAGCACAGTCTTCTGTCTGAAATGAAAGGAAGCCATATTTACGGTGTAATATCCAGGTGACAGGTTATCGGTCACCGAGAGATTGGAGAATATCTCGACAAGTATTTCATATGCAGTTCTTCTAAGGAGTACAGCCTTCTGTCTGATATGAAAGGAAGCCATAATTACGGTGAAATATCCACGTGACAGGATGTCGGTCACCGAGATATTGGAGAATATCTCGACAAGTATTTCATAGGCAGCTCTTCTAAGGAGCACAGTCTTCTGTCTGAAATCAAAGGAAGCCATAATTACGGTGTAATATCCAGATGACAGGATGTCGTTCACCGAGATATTGGAGAATATCCCGACAAGTATATAATAGGCAGCTCTCCTAAGGAGCGCAGTTTTCTGTCTGAAATGAAAGGAAGCCATAATTACGGTGTAATATCCAGGTGACAGGATGTCGGTCATTGAGAGATTAGAGAATATCTCGACAAGTATTTCATAGGCAGTTCTTTTAAGGAGCACAATCTTCTGTCTGAAATGAAAGGAGGCCGTAATTACGGTGTAATATCCAGGTGGCAGGATGTGGGTCACCGAGAGATTGGAGAATATCTCGACAAGTATTTCATAGGTAGTTCTTCTAAGGAGCTCAGTCTTTTTTTTTTAATGAAAGGAAGCCATAATTACGGTGTAGGATGCCGGTCACCAAGAGATTGGAGAAAATCTCGACAAGTATTTCAGAGGCAGTTCTACTAAGGCGCACAGTCTTTTGTTTGAAATGAAAGTAAGCCATAATTACGGTGTAATATCCAGGTGACAGTATGTCGGTCACCGAGAGATTGGGTAATATATCGACAAGTATTTTATAGGCATCTCATAAGGAGCACGGTCTTCTGTCTGAAATGAAAGGAAGCCATAATTACGGTGTAGTATCCAGTAGACTGGGTGCCCGGCACCGAGAGATTGGAGAATATTTCGACAAGTATTTCACAGGCAGCTGTTCTAAGGAGCGCAGTCTTCTGTCTGAAATGAAAAGAACCCAGAATTAAGGTGTAGTATCCAGGTGACAGGATTTCGGTCACCGAGAGATTGGAGAATAACTCGACTTGTATTTCATAAGCAGCTCTCCTAAGGAGCACAGTCTTCTGTCTGAAATGAAAGTAAGCCATAATTAGGGTGTAATATCTAGGTGACAGGATGTCGGTCACTGAGTGATTGGAGAATATCTCGACAAGCATTTCATAGGCAGCTCTTCTAAGGAACACAGTCTTCTGCCTGAAATGAAAGGAAGCCATAATTACGGTGTAATATTCAGCTGACAGGATGTCGGTCAACGAGTGTTTGGAGAATATCGCGACAAGTAATTCATAGGCAGTTCTTGTAAGGAGCACTTTCTTCTTTCGAAATGAAAGAAAGCCATAATTACAGTATAATATCCAGGTGACAGGATGTCGGTCACCGAGAGTTTGGAGAATATCTCGACAAGTAATTCATAGGCAGTTCTTCTAAGGAGCGCAGTCTTCTGTCTGAAAAGAAAAGAACCCATTATTAAGGTGTAGTATCCGGGTTACAAGATGTCAGTCACCGAGAGATTGGAGAATATCTCGACAAGTATTTCATAGGCAGCTATTCTAAGGAGCACCATCTTCTGTGTGAAATGAAAGGAAGCCATAATTACGGTGTAATATCCAGGTGACAGGATGTCGGTCACCGAGAGATTGGAGAATATCTCAACGAGTATTTCAGAGGCTGTGCTTCTAAGGAGCACAGTCTTTTGTCCGAAATGAAAGGAAGACATAATTACGGCCTAATATCCAGATTGCAGGATGTCAGTCACCGAGAGGTTGGACAATATCTCGACAAGTAATTCATAGGCAGCTCTTCTAAGGAACACAGGCTTCTGTCTGAAATGAAAATAAGCCATAATTACGGTGTAATATCCAGGTGACAAAATGTCGGTCACTGAGAGATTGGAGAATATCTCGACAAGTATTTCATAGGCAGTTCTTCTCTGGAGCACAGTCTCGTGTGTGAATTCAAAGGAAGCCATAATTAGGGTGTAATATCCAGGTGACGGAATGTCGGTCACCAAGAGATTGGAGAATATCTCGACAAGCATTTCATAGGCAGCTCTTCTAAGGAGCACAGTCCTCTGCCTGAAGGGAAGGAAGCCATAATAACGGTGTAATATTCAGGGGACAGGATGTCGGTCACCGAGAGATTGGAGAAAATCTCTACAAGTATTTCAGTGGCAGTTCTTCTAAGGAGCACAGTCTTTTACCTGAAATGAAAGTATGCCATAATTACGGTGTAATATCCATTTGACAGGATGTCGTTCACTGAGCGATTGCAGAATATCTCGACATGTATTTCATAGGCAGCTCATCTATGGCGCACAGCCTTCTGTCTGATATGAAAGGAAGCCATAATTACGGTGTAATATCCAGGTGACAGGATGTCGTTCACTGAGAGATTAGAGAATATCTCGACAAGTATTTCATAGGCAGCTCTTCTAAGGAGCACAGTCTCCTGTCTGAACTGAAAGGATGCCATAATTACTGTGTAATATCCAGGTGACAGGATGTCGGTCACCGAGAGATTGGAAAATACCTCGACAAGTATTTCATAGGCAGCTCTTCTAAGGAGCACAGTCTTCTGTCTGAAATTAAAAGAAAGCCATATTTACGGAGTAATATCCAAGTGACAGGATGTCGATCACCGAGAGATTGGAGAATACTACGACAAGTATATCATAGGCAGCTCTTCTAAGGATCACAATCTTCTCTCTGAAATGAAAGGAAGCCATAATTACGGTGTAATATCCAGGTGATAGGATGTCGGTAACCGAGAGATTGGTTAATATCTCGACAAGTATTTCATAGGCGGCTCTTCTAAACAGCACATTCTTTTGTCTGAAATGAAAGTAAACCATTATTTGGGTGTAATATCTAGGTGACAGGATGTCGGTCACCGAGAGATTGGAGAATATCTCAACGAGTATTTCATAGGCAGTGCTTCTAAGGAGCACAGTCTTCTCTCTGATATGAAAGTAAGCTATAATTACGGTGTAATATCCAGGTGACAGGATGTCGGCCACTGAGAGATTGGAGAATATCTCGACAAGCATTTCATAGGCAGCTCTTCTAAGGAGCCCAGTCTTCTGCATGAAATGAAAGGAAGCCATAATTACGGGGTAATACTCAGGTGACAGGATGTCGGTCACCGAGAGATTGGAGAATATCTCGACAAGTAATTCATAGGCAGTTCTTCTAAGGAGCACTTTCTTCTTTCGAAATGAAAGAAAGCCATAATTACGGTATAATATCCAGGTGACAGGATGTCGGTCACCGAGAGATAGGAGAATATCTCGACAAGTAATTCATAGGCAGTTCATCTAAGGAGCGCAGTCTTCTGTCTGAAATGAAAAGAACCCATAATTAAGGTGTAGTATCCAGGTGACAGGATTTCGGTCACCGAGAGTTTGGAGAATATCTCGACTTGTATTTCATAAGCAGCTCTCCAAAGGAGCACAGTATTCTGTCTGAAATGAAAGTAAGCCATAATTTGGGTGTAATATCTAGGTGACAGGATGTCGGTCACCGAGAGATTAGAGAATATCTCAACGAGTATTTCATAGGCAGTGCTTCTAAGGAGCACAGTCCTTATCCGAAATGAAATGAAGACATAATTACGATCTAATATCCAGGTTACAAGATGTCAGTCACCGAGAGATTGCAGAATATCTCGACAAGTATTTCATAGGCAGCTATTCTAAGGAGCACCGTCTTCTGTGTGAAATGAAAGGAAGCCATAATTGCGGTGTAATATCCAGGTGACAGGATGTCGGTCACCGAGAGATTGGAGAATATCTCAACGAGTATTTCAGAGGCTGTGCTTCTAAGCCTTCTGTGCTTCTAAGGAGCACAGTCTTTTGTCCGAAATGAAACGAAGCCATAATTACGGCCTAATATCCAGATTACAGGATGTCAGTCACCGAGAGATTGGAGAATATCTCTACAAGTATTTCTGAGGCAGTTCTTCTAAGGAGCACAGTCTTTTACCTGAAATGAAAGGATGCCATAATTACGGTGTAATATCCATTTGACAGGATGTCGTTCACTGAGCGATTGCAGAATATCTCGACATGTATTTCATAGGCAGCTCATCTAAGGCGCACAGCCTTCTGTCTGATATGAAAGGAAGCCATAATTACGGTGTAATATCCAGGTGACAGGATGTCGGTCACTGAGAGATTAGAGAATATCTCGACAAGTATTTCATAGGCAGAAATAATAAGGAGCACAGTCTTCTGTCTGAAATGAAAGGAAGCCATAATTACTGTGTAATATCCAGGTGACAGGATGTCGGTCACCGAGAGATTGGAAAATACCTCGACAAGTATTTCATAGGCAGCTCTTCTAAGGAGCACAGTCTTCTGTCTGAAATTAAAAGGAAGCCATATTTACGGTGAAATATCCAAGTGACAGCATGTTGTTCACCGAGAGATTGGAGAATATCTCGAAAAGTATTTCGTAGGCGGTTCTTATAAGGAGCACAGTCTTCTGTCTGAAATGAAAGGAGGCCATAATTACGGTGTAATGTCCAGGTGACAGTATGTCGGTCACCGAGAGATGGGAGAATATCTCGACAAGCATTTCATAGGCAGTTCTTCTAAGGAGCACAATCTTCGGTGTGAAATGAAAGGAGGCCATAATTATGGTGTAATATCCAAGTGACAGGATGTTGGTCACCGAGAGATTGGAGAATATCTCGACAAGTATTTCATAGGTAGTTCTTCTAAGGAGCACAGTCCTCTTTCTAAAATGAAAGCAAGCCATAATTACGGGGTAGGATGTCGGTCACCAAGAGATTGGAGAATATCTCGTCAAGTATTTCAGAGGCAGTTCTTCTAAGGAGCACAGTCTTTTGCTTGAAATGAAAGGAAGCCATAATTACGGTGTAATATCCAGGTGTCAGGTTGTCGGTCACCGAGAGATTGGAGAATATCTCGACAAGCATTTCATAGGCTGTTGTACAAAGGAATACAGTCTTCTGTGTGAAATTAAAGGAGGCCATAATTACGGTGTGATATCCAGGTGACAGGATGTTGGTCACCAGGAGATTGGAGAAAATCTCGACAAGTATTTCAAAGGCAGTTCTTCTAAGGAGCACTGTCTTCTCTCTGAAATGATAGGAAGCCATAATTACGGTGTAATATCCAGGTGGCACTATGTCGGTCACCGAGAGATGGGATAATATCTCGACAAATATTTCAGAGGCAAATCTTCTAAAGTGCACAATCTTCTGTCTGAAATGAAAGGAAGCCATAATTACGGTGTAATATCCATGTGACAGGATGTCGGTCACCGAGAGATTGGATAATATCTCGACAAGTATTTCATAGGCAGCTCTTCAAAAGCGCACAGTCTTCTGCCTGAAATGAAAGGAAGCCATAATTATTGTGTTATGAGCAGGTGACAGTATGTCGGTCACCGAGAGATTGGAGAATATCTCGACAAGTATTTCATAGGCAGGTGTTCTAGGGAGCACAGTCTTCTGTATGAAATCAAAGGAATCCCTAATTACGGTGTAATAAGCTGGTGACAGGATGTCGGTCACCGAGAGATTGGAGAATATCTCTACAAGTATTTCATAGGCTGTTCTTCTAAGGAGCCCCGTTTTATCTCTGAAATGAAAGGAAGCCATAATTACAGTGTAATATACAGGTGACAGGATGTCGGTCACAGAGAGATTGGAGAATATATCGAAAAGTATTTCATAGGCAGCTCTTCTAATCAGCACAGTCTTCTGTCTGAAATGAAAGGAAGCCATATTTACGGTGTAATATCCAGGTGACAGGTTATCGGTCTCCGAGAGATTGGAGAATATCTCGACAAGTATTTCATATGCAGTTCTTCTAAGGAGCCCCGTTTTCTCTCTGAAATGCAGGAAGCCATAATTACAGTGTAATATACAGGTGACAGGATGTCGGTCACCGAGAGATTGGAAAATATCTCTACAAGTATTTCATAGGCAGTTCTTCTCAGGAGCACAGCCTTCTGTCTGATATGAAAGGAAGGCATAATTACGGTGTAATATCCAGATGACAGGATGTCGGTCAGCGATGGATTGGAGAATATCTCGACAAGTATCTCATAGGCAGCTCTCCTAAGGGGCGCAGTTTTCTGTCTGAAATGAAAGGAAGCCATAATTACGGTGTAATATCCAGGTGACAGGATGTCGGTCACTGAGAGATTAGAGAATATCTCGACATGTATTTCATAGGCAGCTCTTCTAAGGAGCACAGTCTTCTCTCTGAAATTAAAAGGAAGCCACAATTACGGTGTAATATCCAGGTGACAGGAGGTCGTTCACCGAGAGATTGGAGAATATCTCGATAAGTATTTCATAGGCAGCTGTTCTAAGGAGCACAGTCATCTGTCTGAAATGAAAGGAAGCTATAATTATTGTGTAATAAGAAGGTGACAGTATGTCGGCCACCGAGAGAATGGAGAATACCTCGACAAGTATTTCATAGGCAGTTCTTCTAAGGAGCACAGTCTTCTGTCTGAAATGAAAGGAAGCCATAATTACGGTGTAATATCCACGTAACAGGATGTTGGTCACCGAGGGATTGGAGAATATCTCGACAAGTATTTCATAGGCAGTTCTTCTAAGGAGCACAGTCTTCTAACTGAAATGAAAGGAGGCCATAATTACGGTGTAATATCTGGCTGACAGTATAACGGTCACCGAGAGATTGGAGAATATCTCGACAAGTATTTCAGAGGCAATTCTTCTAAGGCGCACAGTCTTTTGTCCGAAATGAAAGTAAGCCATAATTACGGTGTAATATCCAGGTGAAAGGATGTTGGTCACCGAGGGATTGGAGAATTTCTCGACAAGTTTTTCATAGGCAGTTCTTCCAAGGAGCACAGTCTTCTGTCTGAAATGAAAGGAGGTCATAATTACGGTGTAAAAACCAGGTGACAGGATGTCGGTCACCGAAAAATTGGAGAATATCTCGACAAGTATTTTATAGGTAGTTCTTTTAAGGAGCACAGTCTTCTGCCTGAAATGAAAGGAAGCCATAATTACGGTGTAATATCCAGGTGACAGGATGCCGGTCACCGAGAGATTGGAGAATAACTCGAAAAGGATTTCAGAGGCAGTTCTTCTAAGGGGCAGAGTCTTTTGTTTGAAATGAAAGGAAGCCATAACTTCAGTGTAATATACAGGTGACTGGCTGTCGGTCACCGAGAGATTGGAGAATATCTCGACAAGTATCTCATAGGCAGCTCTCTTAAGGAGCACAGTCTTCTGTCTGAAATGAAAGGAAGCCATAATTAAGGTGTAATAGCCAGGTGACAGGATGTCGGTCACTGAGAGATTGGAGAATATCTCGAGATGTATTTCATAGGCAGCTCTTCTAAGGAGCACAGTCTTCTGTCTGACATGAAAGGAAGTCATAATTACGGTGTAGTATACAGGTGTCAGGATGTCGGTCACCGAAAGATTGGGTAATATATCGACAAGTATTTCATAGGCATCTCAAAAGGAGCACGGTCTTCTGTCTGAAATGAAAGTAAGCCATAATTACGGTGTAGTATCCAGGTGACAGGGTGCCGGGCACCGAGAGATTGGAGAATATCTCGACAAGTATTTCACAGGCAACTGTTCTAGGGAGCACATTCTTCTGTCTGAAATCAAAGGAAGCCATAATTAGGGTGTAATAAGCTGGTGACAGGATGTCGGTCACCGAGAGATTGGCGAATATCTCGACATGTATTCCATAGGCAGCTCTTCCAAGGAGAACAGTCTCCTCTCTGAAATGAAAAGAAGCCTTAATTACGGTGTATTATCCAGGTGACCGGATGTCGGTCACCGACAGACTGAAGAAAATCTCTACAAGTATTTCATAGGCAGTCCTTCTAAGGAGTACAGCCTTCTGTCTGATATGATAGGAAGCCATAATTACGGTGTAATATCCAGGTGACAGGATGTCGGTCACCGAGATATTGGAGAATATCTCGACAAGTATTTCATAGGCAGCTCTTCTAAGGTGCACAGTCTTCTGGCTGAAATCAAAGGAAGCCATAATTACGGTGTACTATCCAGATGACAGGATGTCGTTCACCGAGATATTGGAGAATATCTCGACAAGTATTTAATAGGCAGCTCTTCTAAGGAGGACAGTCTTCTGTCTGAAATGAAAAGAGGCCATAATTATTGTGTAATAAGCAGGTGACAGGATGTCGGTCACCGAGAGAATGGAGAATATCTCGACAAGTATTTCATAGGCAGTCCTTCTAAGGAGCACAGTCCTCTGTCTGAAATGAAAGGAGGCCGTAATTACGGTGTAATATCCAGGTGGCAGGATGTGGGTCACCGAGAGATTGGAGAATATCTCGACAAGTATTTCATAAGTAGTTCTTCTAAGGAGCACAGTCTTTTTTTTTAATGAAAGGAAGCCATAATTACGGTGTAGGATGCCGGTCACCAAGAGATTGGAGAAAATCTCGACAAGTATTTCAGAGGCAGTTCTACTAAGGCGCACAGTCTTTTGTTTTAAATGAAAGTAAGCCATAATTACGGTGTAATATCCAGGTGAAAGGATGTTGGTCACCGAGGGATTGGAGTATTTCTCGACAAGTATTTCATAGGCAGTTCTTCTAAGGAGTACAGTCTTCTGTCTGAAATGAGAGGAAGCCTTAATTACGGTGTAATGTTCAGCTGACAGGATGTCGGTCAACGAGTGTTTGGAGAATATCTCGACAAGTAATTCATAGGCAGTTCTTCTAAGGAGCACTTTCTTCTTTCGAAATGAAAGAAAGCCATAATTACAGTATAATATCCAGGTGACAGGATGTCGGTCACCGAGAGTTTGGAGAATATCTCGACAAGTAATTCATAGGCAGTTCTTCTAAGGAGCGCAGTCTTCTGTCTGAAAAGAAAAGAACCCATTATTAAGGTGTAGTATCCAGGTGACAGGATTTCGGACACCGAGAGATTGGAGAATATCTCGATTTGTATTTCATAAGCAGCTCTCCTTAGGAGCACAGTCTTCTGTCTGAAATGAAAGTAAGCCATAATTAGGGTGTAATATCTAGGTGACAGGATGTCGGTCACAGAGAGATTGGAGAATATCTCAACGAGTATTTCAGAGGCTGTGCTTCTAAGGAGCACAGTCTTTTGTCCGAAATGAAAGGAAGCCATAATTACGGCCTAATATCCAGGTTGCAAGATGTCAGTCACCGAGAGATTGGAGAATATCTCGCGAAGTATTTCATAGGCAGCTATTCTAAGGAGCACCGTCTTCTGTGTGAAATGAAAGGAAGCCATAATTACGGTGTAATATCCAGCTGGCAGGATGTCGGTCACCGAGAGATTGGAGAATATCTCAACGAGTATTTCAGAGGCTGTGCTTCTAAGGAGCACAGTCTTTTGTCCGAAATGAAAGGAAGCCATAATTACGGCCTAATATCCAGATTGCAGGATGTCAGTCACCGAGAGATTGGACAATATCTCGACAAGTAATTCATAGGCAGCTCTTCTAAGGAACACAGGATTCTGTCTGAAATGAAAGTAAGCCATAATTACGGTGTAATATCCAGGTGACAAGATGTCGGTCACTGAGAGATTGGAGAATATCTCGACAAGTATTTCATAGGCAGTTCTTCTCTGGAGCACAGTCTCATGTGTGAATTGAAAGGAAGCCATAATTAGGGTGTAATATCCAGGTGACGGAATGTCGGTCACCAAGAGATTGGAGAATATCTCGACAAGCATTTCATAGGCAGCTCTTCTAAGGAGCACAGTCCTCTGTCTGAAGGGAAGGAAGCCATAATAACGGTGTAATATTCAGGGGACAGGATGTCGGTCACCGAGAGATTGGAGAATATCTCTACAAGTATTTCAGAGGCAGTTCTTCTAAGGAGCACAGTCTTTTACCTGAAATGAAAGGATGCCATAATTACGGTGTAATATCCATTTGACAGGATGTCGTTCACTGAGCGATTGCAGAATATCTCGACATGTATTTCATAGGCAGCTCATCTAACGCGCACAGCCTTATGTCTGATATGAAAGGAAGCCATAATTACGGTGTAATATCCAGGTGACAGGATGTCGGTCACTGAGAGATTAGAGAATATCTCGACAAGTATTTCATAGGCAGCTCTTCTAAGGAGCACAGTCTTCTGTCTGAAATTAAAAGAAAGCCATATTTACGGAGTAATATCCAAGTGACAGGATGTCGATCACCGAGAGATTGGAGAATACTACGACAAGTATATCATAGGCAGCTCTTCTAAGGATCACAATTTTCTCTCTGAAATGAAAGGAAGCCATAATTACGGTGTAATATCCAGGTGATAGGATGTCGGTAACCGAGAGATTGGTTAATATCTCGACAAGTATTTCATAGGCGGCTCTTCTAAGCAGCACATTCCTTTGTCTGAAATGAAAGTAAGCCATTATTAGGGTGTAATATCTAGGTGACAGGATGTCGGTCACCGAGAGATTGGAGAATATCTCAACGAGTATTTCATAGGCAGTGCTTCTAAGGAGCACAGTCTTCTCTCTGAAATGAAAGTAAGCTATAATTACGGTGTAATATCCAGGTGACAGGATGTCGGCCACTGAGAGATTGGAGAATATCTCGACAAGCATTTCATAGGCAGCTCTTCTAAGGAGCCCAGTCTTCTGCCTGAAATGAAAGGAAGCCATAATTACGGGGTAATACTCAGGTGACAGGATGTCGGTCACAGAGAGATTGGAGAATATCTCGACAAGTAATTCATAGGCAGTTCTTCTAAGGAGCACTTTCTTCTTTCGAAATGAAAGAAAGCCATTATTACGGTATAATATCCAGGTGACAGGATGTCGGTCACCGAGAGATTGGAGAATATCTCGACAAGTAATTCATAGGCAGTTCATCTAAGGAGCGCAGCCTTCTGTCTGAAATGAAAAGAATCCATAATTAAGGTGTAGTATTCAGGTGACAGGATTTCGGTCACCGAGAGTTTGGAGAATATCTCGACTTGTATTTCATAAGCAGCTCTCCAAAGGAGCACAGTCTTCTGTCTGAAATGAAAGTAAGCCATAATTAGGGTGTAATATCTAGGTGACAGGATGTCGGTCACCGAGAGATTGGAGAATATCTCAACGAGTATTTCATAGGCAGTGCTTCTAAGGAACACAGTCCTTTTCCGAAATGAAATGAAGACATAATTACGATCTAATATCCAGGTTACAAGATGTCAGTCACCGAGAGATTGCAGAATATCTCGACAAGTATTTCATAGGCAGCTATACTAAGGAGCACCGTCTTCTGTGTGAAATGAAAGGAAGCCATAATTGCGGAGTAACATCCAGGTGACAGGATGTCGGTCACCGAGAGATTGGAGAATATCTCAACGAGTATTTCAGAGGCTGTGCTTCTAAGGAGCACAGTCTTTTGTCCGAAAAGAAACGAAGCCACAATTACGGCCTAATATCACGATTACAGGATGTCAGTCACCGAGAGATTGGAGAATATCTACAAGTATTTCTGAGGCAGTTCTTCTAAGGAGCACAGTCTTTTACCTGAAATGAAAGGATGACATAATTACGGTGTAATATCCATTTGACAGGATGTCGTTCACTGAGCGATTGCAGAATATCTCGACATGTATTTCATAGGCAGCTCATCTAAGGCGCACCGCCTTCTGTCTGATATGAAAGGAAGCCATAATTACGGTGTAATATCCAGGTGACAGGATGTCGGTCACTGAGAGATTAGAGAATATCTTGACAAGTATTTCATAGGCAGATCTAATAAGGAGCACAGTCTTCTGTCTGAAATGAAAGGAAGCCATAATTACTGTGTAATATCCAGGTGACAGGATGTCGGTCACCGAGAGATTGGAAAATACCTCGACAAGTATTTCATAGGCAGCTCTTCTAAGGAGCACAGTCTTCTGTCTGAAATTAAAAGGAAGCCATATTTACGGTGAAATATCCAAGTGACAGCATGTTGTTCACCGAGAGATTGGAGAATATCTCGAAAAGTATTTCGTAGGCGGTTCTTATAAGGAGCACAGTCTTCTGTCTGAAATGAAAGGAGGCCATAATTACGGTGTAATGTCCAGGTGACAGTATGTCGGTCACCGAGAGATGGGAGAATATCTCGACAAGCATTTCATAGGCAGTTCTTCTAAGGAGCACAATCTTCGGTGTGAAATGAAAGGAGGCCATAATTATGGTGTAATATCCAAGTGACAGGATGTTGGTCACCGAGAGATTGGAGAATATCTCGACAAGTATTTCATAGGTAGTTCTTCTAAGGAGCACAGTCCTCTTTCTAAAATGAAAGCAAGCCATAATTACGGGGTAGGATGTCGGTCACCAAGAGATTGGAGAATATCTCGTCAAGTATTTCAGAGGCAGTTCTTCTAAGGAGCACAGTCTTTTGCTTGAAATGAAAGGAAGCCATAATTACGGTGTAATATCCAGGTGTCAGGTTGTCGGTCACCGAGAGATTGGAGAATATCTCGACAAGCATTTCATAGGCTGTTGTACAAAGGAATACAGTCCTCTGTCTGAAATGAAAGGAGGCCATAATTACGGTGTGATATCCAGGTGACAGGATGTTGGTCACCAGGAGATTGGAGAAAATCTCGACAAGTATTTCAAAGGCAGTTCTTCTAAGGAGCACTGTCTTCTCTCTGAAATGATAGGAAGCCATAATTACGGTGTAATATCCAGGTGACACTATGTCGGTCACCGAGAGATGGGATAATATCTCGACAAATATTTCAGAGGCAAATCTTCTAAAGTGCACAATCTTCTGTCTGAAATGAAAGGAAGCCATAATTACGGTGTAATATCCATGTGACAGGATGTCGGTCAACGAGAGATTGGATAATATCTCGACAAGTATTTCATAGGCAGCTCTTCAAAAGCGCACAGTCTTCTGCCTGAAATGAAAGGAAGCCATAATTATTGTGTTATGAGCAGGTGACAGTATGTCGGTCACCGAGAGATTGGGGAATATCTCGACAAGTATTTCATAGGCAGGTGTTCTAGGGAGCACAGTCTTCTGTATGAAATCAAAGGAATCCTTAATTACGGTGTAATAAGCTGGTGACAGGATGTCGGTCACCGAGAGATTGGAGAATATCTCTACAAGTATTTCATAGGCTGTTCTTCTAAGGAGCCCCGTTTTCCCTCTGAAATGAAAGGAAGCCATAATTACAGTGTAATATACAGGTGACAGGATGTCGGTCACAGAGAGATTGGAGAATATCTCGAAAAGTATTTCATAGGCAGCTCTTCTAATCAGCACAGTCTTCTGTCTGAAATGAAAGGAAGCCATATTTACGGTGTAATATCCAGGTGACAGGTTATCGGTCTCCGAGAGATTGGAGAATATCTCGACAAGTATTTCATATGCAGTTCTTCTAAGGAGCCCCGTTTTCTCTCTGAAATGCAGGAAGCCATAATTACAGTGTAATATACAGGTGACAGGATGTCGGTCACCGAGAGATTGGAAAATATCTCTACAAGTATTTCATAGGCAGTTCTTCTCAGGAGCACAGCCTTCTGTCTGATATGAAAGGAAGGCATAATTACGCTGTAATATCCAGATGACAGGATGTCGGTCAGCGATGGATTGGAGAATATCTCGACAAGTATCTCATAGGCAGCTCTCCTAAGGGGCGCAGTTTTCTGTCTGAAATGAAAGGAAGCCATAATTACGGTGTAATATCCAGGTGACAGGATGTCGGTCACTGAGAGATTAGAGAATATCTCGACATGTATTTCATAGGCAGCTCTTCTAAGGAGCACAGTTTTCTCTCTGAAATTAAAAGGAAGCCACAATTACGGTGTAATATCCAGGTGACAGGAGGTCGTTCACCGAGAGATTGGAGAATATCTCGATAAGTATTTCATAGCCAGCTGTTCTAAGGAGCACAGTCATCTGTCTGAAATGAAAGGAAGCCATAATTATTGTGTAATAAGAAGGTGACAGTATGTCGGCCACCGAGAGAATGGAGAATACCTCGACAAGTATTTCATAGGCAGTTCTTCTAAGGAGCACAGTCTTCTCTCTGAAATGAAAGGAAGCCATAATTACGGTGTAATATCCACGTGACAGGATGTTGGTCACCTAGGGATTGGAGAATATCTCGACAAGTATTTCATAGGCAGTTCTTCTAAGGAGCACAGTCTTCTAACTGAAATGAAAGGAGGCCATAATTACGGTGTAATATCTGGCTGACAGTATAACGGTCACCGAGAGATTGGAGAATATCTCGACAAGTATTTCAGAGGCAATTCTTCTAAGGCGCACAGTCTTTTGTCCGAAATGAAAGTAAGCCATAATTACGGTGTAATATCCAGGTGATAGGATGTTGGTCACCGAGGGATTGGAGAATTTCTCGACAAGTTTTTCATAGGCAGTTCTTCCAAGGAGCACAGTCTTCTGTCTGAAATGAAAGGAGGTCATAATTACGGTGTAAAAACCAGGTGACAGGATGTCGGTCACCGAGAAATTGGAGAATATCTCGACGAGTATTTTATAGGTAGTTCTTTTAAGGAGCACAGTCTTCTGCCTGAAATGAAAGGAAGCCATAATTACGGTGTAATATCCAGGTGACAGGATGCCGGTCACCGAGAGATTGGAGAATAACTCGAAAAGGATTTCAGAGGCAGTTCTTCTAAGGGGCAGAGTCTTTTGTTTGAAATGAAAGGAAGCCATAACTTCAGTGTAATATCCAGGTGACTGGCTGTCGGTCACCGAGAGATTGGAGAATATCTCGACAAGTATCTCATAGGCAGCTCTCTTAAGGAGCACAGTCTTCTGTCTGAAATGAAAGGAAGCCATAATTAAGGTGTAATAGCCAGGTGACAGGATGTCGGTCACTGAGAGATTGGAGAATATCTCGAGATGTATTTCATAGGCAGCTCTTCTAAGGAGCACAGTCTTCTGTCTGACATGAAAGGAAGTCATAATTACGGTGTAGTATACAGGTGTCAGGATGTCGGTCACCGAAAGATTGGGTAATATATCGACAAGTATTTCATAGGCATCTCAAAAGGAGCACGGTCTTCTGTCTGAAATGAAAGTAAGCCATAATTACGGTGTAGTATCCAGGTGACAGGGTGCCGGGCACCGAGAGATTGGAGAATATCTCGACAAGTATTTCACAGGCAACTGTTCTAGGAAGCACATTCTTCTGTCTGAAATCAAAGGAAGCCATAATTAGGGTGTAATAAGCTGGTGACAGGATGTCGGTCACCGAGAGATTGGCGAATATCTCGACATGTATTCCATAGGCAGCTCTTCCAAGGAGAACAGTCTCCTCTCTGAAATGAAAAGAAGCCTTAATTACGGTGTATTATCCAGGTGACCGGATGACGGTCACCGACAGACTGAAGAAAATCTCTACAAGTATTTCATAGGCAGTCCTTCTAAGGAGTACAGCCTTCTGTCTGATATGATAGGAAGCCATAATTACGGTGTAATATCCAGGTGACAGGATGTCGGTCACCGAGATATTGGAGAATATCTCGACAAGTATTTCATAGGCAGCTCTTCTAAGGTGCACAGTCTTCTGGCTGAAATCAAAGGAAGCCATAATTACGGTGTACTATCCAGATGACAGGATGTCGTTCACCGAGATATTGGAGAATATCTCGACAAGTATTTAATAGGCAGCTCTTCTAAGGAGGACAGTCTTCTGTCTGAAATGAAAAGAGGCCATAATTATTGTGTAATAAGCAGGTGACAGGATGTCGGTCACCGAGAGAATGGAGAATATCTCGACAAGTATTTCATATGCAGTTCTTCTAAGGAGCACAGTCTTCTGTCTGAAATGAAAGGAGGCCGTTATTACGGTGTAATAACCAGGTGACAGGATGTCGGTCACCGAGATATTGGAGAATATCTCGACAAGTATTTCATAGGCAGCTCTTCTAAGGTGCACAGTCTTCTGGCTGAAATCAAAGGAAGCCATAATTACGGTGTACTATCCAGATGACAGGATGTCGTTCACCGAGATATTGGAGAATATCTCGACAAGTATTTAATAGGCAGCTCTTCTAAGGAGGACAGTCTTCTGTCTGAAATGAAAAGAGGCCATAATTATTGTGTAATAAGCAGGTGACAGGATGTCGGTCACCGAGAGAATGGAGAATATCTCGACAAGTATTTCATAGGCAGTTCTTCTAAGGAGCACAGTCTTCTGTCTGAAATGAAAGGAGGCCGTAATTACGGTGTAATATCCAGGTGGCAGGATGTGGGTCACCGAGAGATTGGAGAATATCTCGACAAGTATTTCATAAGTAGTTCTTCTAAGGAGCACAGTCTTTTTTTTTAATGAAAGGAAGCCATAATTACGGTGTAGGATGCCGGTCACCAAGAGATTGGAGAAAATCTCGACGAGTATTTCAGAGGCAGTTCTACTAAGGCGCACAGTCTTTTGTTTTAAATGAAAGTAAGCCATAATTACGGTGTAATATCCAGGTGAAAGGATGTTGGTCACCGAGGGATTGGAGTATTTCTCGACAAGTATTTCATAGGCAGTTCTTCTAAGGAGTACAGTCTTCTGTCTGAAATGAGAGGAAGCCTTAATTACGGTGTAATGTTCAGCTGACAGGATGTCGGTCAACGAGTGTTTGGAGAATATCTCGACAAGTAATTCATAGGCAGTTCTTCTAAGGAGCACTTTCTTCTTTCGAAATGAAAGAAAGCCATAATTACAGTATAATATCCAGGTGACAGGATGTCGGTCACCGAGAGTTTGGAGAATATCTCGACAAGTAATTCATAGGCAGTTCTTCTAAGGAGCGCAGTCTTCTGTCTGAAAAGAAAAGAACCCATTATTAAGGTGTAGTATCCAGGTGACAGGATTTCGGACACCGAGAGATTGGAGAATATCTCGATTTGTATTTCATAAGCAGCTCTCCTTAGGAGCACAGTCTTCTGTCTGAAATGAAAGTAAGCCATAATTAGGGTGTAATATCTAGGTGACAGTATGTCGGTCACTGAGTGATTGGAGAATATCTCGACAAGCATTTCATAGGCAGCTCTTCTAAGGAGCACAGTCTTCTGCCTGAAATGAAAGGAAGCCATAATTACGGTGTAATATCCAGGTGACAGGATGTCGGTCACAGAGAGATTGGAGAATATCTCAACGAGTATTTCAGAGGCTGTGCTTCTAAGGAGCACAGTCTTTTGTCCGAAATGAAAGGAAGCCATAATTACGGCCTAATATCCAGGTTACAAGATGTCAGTCACCGAGAGATTGGAGAATATCTCGACAAGTATTTCATAGGCAGCTATTCTAAGGAGCACCGTCTTCTGTGTGAAATGAAAGGAAGCCATAATTACGGTGTAATATCCAGCTGGCAGGATGTCGGTCACCGAGAGATTGGAGAATATCTCAACGAGTATTTCAGAGGCTGTGCTTCTAAGGAGCACAGTCTTTTGTCCGAAATGAAAGGAAGCCATAATTACGGCCTAATATCCAGGTTGCAGGATGTCAGTCACCGAGAGATTGGACAATATCTCGACAAGTAATTCATAGGCAGCTCTTCTAAGGAACACAGGATTCTGTCTGAAATGAAAGTAAGCCATAATTACGGTGTAATATCCAGGTGACAAGATGTCGGTCACTGAGAGATTGGAGAATATCTCGACAAGTATTTCATAGGCAGTTCTTCTCTGGAGCACAGTCTCATGTGTGAATTTAAAGGAAGCCATAATTAGGGTGTAATATCCAGGTGACGGAATGTCGGTCACCAAGAGATTGGAGAATATCTCGACAAGCATTTCATAGGCATTGTGGTGTTTGAAGCCATATTTTCAGTGTTGCCTTAGTAAACAAGAGTTTACTGTGACGCAGGGCATAGCTTTACCAACATAGAGTCGGACCTTAAAATAATCCATCACGAATCGAAAGGCAGAGCTCTTGACATAAAGGAAGCAATCGAGATACACCTAGCCAAACGAAACAATCCCAACAATCTAAATGAACACACGTTCATGGAGAGCTCACCCCTCTTCACGCTACTAAAAAACACACCCTGTCGGAAACAAAACACAATTTAGCGACACAACCAAGCTAGATAAAAAAGGGGGGAAATTAGGGGGTTTTTAATAGGTAAATGTTATCTGGATCAGGTGTACGATGTACTTTTCTTCTGCAATAAACCAAGGCCCATATTAGAGGCAGTATTAAAGGTGCCGGGACGTCCTCATAAGACCGTCAACGCTTAGTTCGAATGGGTTATGCTCCACGCGTGGCGAGGACTAATCCACGGTCTTTAATAGTTGTAGATCCACCTCATTCAATAACATACATCTTATCTAGGTTGGCAACACCTCACATAAACACATCGCGATCACTCCCCACAGCACGTAGGGACAGGGGGGGAAGGCAGGGAAAAACCAGTCGTTAAGATAACCACCGCAGTCGACCGCACAGCGAGTTCAAGTGAGCACGGAAACTGCGAATAGCTGTAGTACGGAAGACAATCAGATAAGTAGTTAGCCTAAAATTGTATAGTTTAACCATAGTTTACAACCATATAATCTCTCTAAAGTACAATCTCCGGATAGCCATCACCATTTAGCATTTCACCTAACATATATACTGCATTTAGCATACACTGACAGTTGCAGTACCAATACTGCAACTAAATAATTGTACATATTGTAAATATTTTCACCTGTATTTCAAACATAGATTTTATAGCCTAAGTGTATTGGATCTGATGATGATCGCTTGACGATCGAAACTGGTCATCCTAGTGTTTTATTAATCTCATGTAATTTATTTCAGGATTAGGGCATAACCCATCTCTTTTGGGTACATTCGTGTTGACCGACTGAAAAGCACTAAACTCTTATTTCATAGGCAGCTCTTCTAAGGAGCACAGTCCTCTGTCTGAAATTAAAAGAAAGCCATATTTACGGAGTAATATCCAAGTGACAGGATGTCGATCACCGAGAGATTGGAGAATATCTCTACAAGTATTTCAGAGGCAGTTCTTCTAAGGAGCACAGTCTTTTCCCTGAAATGAAAGGATGCCATAATTACGGTGTAATATCCATTTGACAGGATGTCGTTCACTGAGCGATTGCAGAATATCTCGACATGTATTTCATAGGCAGCTCATCTAAGGCGCACAGCCTTATGTCTGATATGAAAGGAAGCCATAATTACGGTGTAATATCCAGGTGACAGGATGTCGGTCACTGAGAGATTAGAGAATATCTCGACAAGTATTTCATAGGCAGCTCTTCTAAGGAGCACAGTCTTCTGTCTGAAATTAAAAGAAAGCCATATTTACGGAGTAATATCCAAGTGACAGGATGTCGATCACCGAGAGATTGGAGAATACTACGACAAGTATATCATAGGCAGCTCTTCTAAGGATCACAATTTTCTCTCTGAAATGAAAGGAAGCCATAATTACGGTGTAATATCCAGGTGATAGGATGTCGGTAACCGAGAGATTGGTTAATATCTCGACAAGTATTTCATAGGCGGCTCTTCTAAGCAGCACATTCCTTTGTCTGAAATGAAAGTAAGCCATTATTAGGGTGTAATATCTAGGTGACAGGATGTCGGTCACCGAGAGATTGGAGAATATCTCAACGAGTATTTCATAGGCAGTGTTTCTAAGGAGCACAGTCTTCTCTCTGAAATGAAAGTAAGCTATAATTACGGTGTAATATCCAGGTGACAGGATGTCGGCCACTGAGAGATTGGAGAATATCTCGACAAGCATTTCATAGGCAGCTCTTCTAAGGAGCCCAGTCTTCTGCCTGAAATGAAAGGAAGCCATAATTACGGGGTAATACTCAGGTGACAGGATGTCGGTCACAGAGAGATTGGAGAATATCTCGACAAGTAATTCATAGGCAGTTCTTCTAAGGAGCACTTTCTTCTTTCGAAATGAAAGAAAGCCATAATTACGGTATAATATCCAGGTGTCAGGATGTCGGTCACCGAGAGATTGGAGAATATCTCGATAAGTAATTCATAGGCAGTTCATCTAAGGAGCGCAGCCTTCTGTCTGAAATGAAAAGAACCCATAATTAAGGTGTAGTATTCAGGTGACAGGATTTCGGTCACCGAGAGTTTGGAGAATATCTCGACTTGTATTTCATAAGCAGCTCTCCAAAGGAGCACAGTCTTCTGTCTGAAATGAAAGTAAGCCATAATTAGGGTGTAATATCTAGGTGACAGGATGTCGGTCACCGAGAGATTGGAGAATATCTCAACGAGTATTTCATAGGCAGTGCTTCTAAGGAACACAGTCCTTTTCCGAAATGAAATGAAGACATAATTACGATCTAATATCCAGGTTACAAGATGTCAGTCACCGGGAGATTGCAGAATATCTCGACAAGTATTTCATAGGCAGCTATTCTAAGGAGCACCGTCTTCTGTGTGAAATGAAAGGAAGCCATAATTGCGGTGTAATATCCAGGTGACAGGATGTCGGTCACCGAGAGATTGGAGAATATCTCAACGAGTATTTCAGAGGCTGTGCTTCTGAGGAGCACAGTCTTTTGTCCGAAATGAAAGGAATCCATAATTACGGCCTAATATCCAGATTACAGGATGTCAGTCACCGAGAGATTGGAGAATATCTCTACAAGTATTTCTGAGGCAGTTCTTCTAAGGAGCACAGTCTTTTACCTGAAATGAAAGGATGCCATAATTACGGTGTAATATCCATTTGACAGGATGTCGTTCACTGAGCGATTGCAGAATATCTCGACATGTATTTCATAGGCAGCTCATCCAAAGCGCACAGCCTTCTGTCTGATATGAAAGGAAGCCATAATTACGGTGTAATATCCAGGTGACAGGATGTCGGTCACTGAGAGATTAGAGAATATCTCGACAAGTATTTCATAGGCAGTTCTTCTAAGGAGCACAGTCTTCTGTCTGCAATGAAAGGAATCCATAATTACGGTGTAATATCCACGTGACAGGATGGTGGTCACCAAGAGATTGGAGAAAATCTCGACAAGTATTTCAAAGGCAGTTCTTCTAAGGAGCACTGTCTTCTCTCTGAAATGATAGGAAGCCATAATTACGGTGTAATATCCAGGTGACACTATGTCGGTCACCGAGAGATGGGATAATATCTCGACAAATATTTCAGAGGCAAATCTTCTAAAGTGCACAATCTTCTGTCTGAAATGAAAGGAAGCCATAATTACGGTGTAATATCCATGTAACAGGATGTCGGTCACCGAGAGGTTGGATAATATCTCGACAAGTATTTCATAGGCAGCTCTTCAAAAGCGCACAGTCTTCTGCCTGAAATGAAAGGAAGCCATAATTATTGTGTTATGAGCAGGTGACAGTATGTCGGTCACCGAGAGATTGGAGAATATCTCGACAAGTATTTCATAGGCAGGTGTTCTAGGGAGCACAGTCTTCTGTATGAAATCAAAGGAATCCTTAATTACGGTGTAATAAGCTGGTGACAGGATGTCGGTCACCGGGAGATTGGAGAATATCTCTACAAGTATTTCATAGGCTGTTCTTCTAAGGAGCACAGTCTTCTGTCTGAAATGAAAGGAAGCCATATTTACGGTGTAATATCCAGGTGACAGGTCATCGGTCACCGAGAGATTGGAGAATATCTCGACAAGTATTTCATATGCAGTTCTTCTAAGGAGCCCCGTTTTCTCTCTGAAATGAAAGGAAGCCATAATTACAGTGTAATATACAGGTGACAGGATGTCGTTCACCGAGAGATTGGAAAATATCTCTACAAGTATTTCATAGGCAGTTCTTCTCAGGAGCACAGCCTTTTGTCTGATATGAAAGGAAGGCATAATTACGGTGTAATATCCAGATAACAGGATGTCGGTCAGCTATGGATTGGAGAATATCTCGACAAGTATCTCATAGGCAGCTCTCCTAAGGAGCGCAGTTTTCTGTCTGAAATGAAAGGAAGCCATAATTACGGTGTAATATCCAGGTGACAGGATGTCGGTCACTGAGAGATTAGAGAATATCTCGACATGTATTTCATAGGCAGCTCTTCTAAGGAGCACAGTCTTCTCTCTGAAATTAAAAGGAAGCCACAATTACGGTGTAATATCCAGGTGACAGGAGGTCGTTCACCGAGAGATTGGAGAATATCTCGACAAGTATTTCATAGGCTGCTCTTCTAAGGAGCACAGCCATCTGTCTGAAATGAAAGGAAGCCATAATTATTGTGTAATAAGAAGGTGACAGTATGTCGGCCACCGAGAGAATGGAGAATATCTCGACAAGTATTCCATAGGCAGCTCTTCCAAGGAGAACAGTCTTCTCTCTGAAATGAAAAGAAGCCATAATTACGGTGTATTATCCAGGTGACCGGATGTCGGTCACCGACAGACTGAAGAATATCTCTACAAGTATTTCATAGGCAGTTCTTCTAAGGAGTACAGCCTTCTGTCTGATATGAAAGGAAGCCATAATTACGGTGAAATATCCAGGTGACAGGATGTCGGTCACCGAGATATTGGAGAATATCTCGACAAGTATTTCATAGGCAGCTCTTCTAAGGAGCACAGTCTTCTGTCTGAAATCAAAGGTAGCCATAATTACGGTGTAATATCCAGATGACAGGATGTCGTTCACCGAGATATTGGAGAATATCCCGACAAGTATTTAATAGGCAGCTCTCCTAAGGAGCGCAGTTTTCTGTCTGAAATGAAAGGAAGCCATAATTACGGTGTAATATCCAGGTGACAGGATGTCGGTCACTGAGAGATTAGAGAATATCTCGACAAGTATTTCATAGGCAGTTCTTTTAAGGAGCACAGTCTTCTGTCTGAAATGAAAGGAGGCCGTAATTACGGTGTAATATCCAGGTGGCAGGATGTAGGTCACCGAGAGATTGGAGAATATCTCGACAAGTATTTCATAGGTAGTTCTTCTAAGGAGCTCAGTCTTTTTCTTTAATGAAAGGAAGCCATAATTACGGTGTAGGATGCCGGTCACCAAGAGATTGGAGAAAATCTTGACAAGTATTTCAGAGGCAGTTCTACTAAGGCGCACAGTCTTTTGTTTGAAATGAAATTATGCCATAATTACGGTGTAATATCCAGGTGAGTGGATGTTGGTCACCGAGGGATTGGAGTATTTCTCGACAAGTATTTCATAGGCAGTTCTTCTAAGGGGCACAGTCTTCTGTCTGAAATGAAAGGAAGCCATAATTACGATGTAATATCCAGGTGACAGTATGTCGGTCACCGAGAGATTGGGTAATATATCGACAAGTATTTTATAGGCATCTTATAAGGAGCACGGTCTTCTGTCTGAAATGAAAGGAAGCCATAATTACGGTGTAGTATCCAGTAGACTGGGTGTCCGGCACCGAGAGATTGGAGAATATTTCGACAAGTATTTCACAGGCAGCTGTTCTAAAGAGCGCAGTCTTCTGTCTGAAATGAAAAGAACCCAGAATTAAGGTGTAGTATCCAGGTGACAGGATTTCGGTCACCGAGAGATTGGAGAATAACTCGACTTGTATTTCATAAGCAGCTCTCCTAAGGAGCACAGTCTTCTGTCTGAAATGAAAGTAAGCCATAATTAGGGTGTAATATCTAGGTGACAGGATGTCGGTCACTGAGTGATTGGAGAATATCTCGACAAGCATTTCATAGGCAGCTCTTCTAAGGAGCACAGTCTTCTGCCTGAAATGAAAGGAAGCCATAATTACGGTGTAATATCCAGGTGACAGGATGTCGGTCACAGAGAGATTGGAGAATATCTCAACGAGTATTTCAGAGGCTGTGCTTCTAAGGAGCACAGTCTTTTGTCCGAAATGAAAGGAAGCCATAATTATGGCCTAATATCCAGGTTACAAGATGTCAGTCACCGAGAGATTGGAGAATATCTCGACAAGTATTTCATAGGCAGCTATTCTAAGGAGCACCGTCTTCTGTGTGAAATGAAAGGAAGCCATAATTACGGTGTAATATCCAGGTGACAGGATGTCGGTCACCGAAAGATTGGAGAATATCTCAACGAGTATTTCAGAGGCTGTGCTTCTAAGGAGCACAGTCTTTTGTCCGAAATGAAAGGAAGACATAATTACGGCCTAATATCCAGATTGCAGGATGTCAGTCACCGAGAGATTGGACAATATCTCGACAAGTAATTCATAAGCAGCTCTTCTAACGAACACAGGCTTCTGTCTGAAATGAAATTAAGCCATAATTACGGTGTAATATCCAGGTGACAAGATGTCGGTCACTGAGAGATTGGAGAATATCTCGACAAGTATTTCATAGGCAGTTCTTCTCTGGAGCACAGTCTCATGTGTGAATAGAAAGGAAGCCATAATTAGGGTGTAATATCCAGGTGACGGAATGTCGGTCACCAAGAGATTGGAGAATATCTCGACAAGCATTTCAGAGGCAGTTCTTCTAAGGAGCACAGTCTTTTACCTGAAATGAAAGGATGCCATAATTACGGTGTAATATCCATTTGACAGGATGTCGTTCACTGAGCGATTGCAGAATATCTCGACATGTATTTCATAGGCAGCTCATCTAAGGCGCACAGCCTTCTGTGTGATATGAAAGGAAGCCATAATTACGGTGTAATATCCAGGTGACAGGATGTCGGTCACTGAGAGATTAGAGAATATCTCGACAAGTATTTCATAGGCAGCTCTTCTAAGGAGCACAGTCTTCTGTCTGAACTGAAAGGATGCCATAATTACTGTGTAATATCCAGGTGACAGGATGTCGGTCACCGAGAGATTGGAAAATACCTCGACAAGTATTTCATAGGCAGCTCTTCTAAGGAGCACAGTCTTCTGTCTGAAATTAAAAGAAAGCCATATTTACGGAGTAATATCCAAGTGACAGGATGTCGATCACCGAGAGATTGGAGAATACTACGACAAGTATATCATAGGCAGCTCTTCTAAGGATCACAATCTTCTCTCTGAAATGAAAGGAAGCCATAATTACGGTGTAATATCCAGGTGATAGGATGTCGGTAACCGAGAGATTGGAGAATATCTCAACGAGTATTTCATAGGCAGTGCTTCTAAGGAGCACAGTCTTCTCTCTGAAATGAAAGTAAGCTATAATTACGGTGTAATATCCAGGTGACAGGATGTCGGCCACTGAGAGATTGGAGAATATCTCGACAAGCATTTCATAGGCAGCTCTTCTAAGGAGCCCAGTCTTCTGCCTGAAATGAAAGGAAGCCATAATTACGGGGTAATACTCAGGTGATAGGATGTCGGTCACCGAGAGATTGGAGAATATCTCGACAAGTAATTCATAGGCAGTTCTTCTAAGGAGCACTTTCTTCTTTCGAAATGAAAGAAAGCCATAATTACTGTATAATATCCAGGTGACAGGATGTCGGTCACCGAGAGATTGGAGAATATCTCGACAAGTAATTCATAGGCAGTTCATCTAAGGAGCGCAGTCTTCTGTCTGAAATGAAAAGAACCCATAATTAAGGTGTAGTATCCAGGTGACAGGATTTCGGTCACCGAGAGTTTGGAGAATATCTCGACTTGTATTTTATATGCAGCTCTCCAAAGGAGCACAGTCTTCTGTCTGAAATGAAAGTAAGCCATAATTAGGGTGTAATATCTAGGTGACAGGATGTCGGTCACCGAGAGATTAGAGAATATCTCAACGAGTATTTCATAGCCAGTGCTTCTAAGGAGCACAGTCCTTTTCCGAAATGAAATGAAGACATAATTACGATCTAATATCCAGGTTACAAGATGTCAGTCACCGAGAGATTGCAGAATATCTCGACAAGTATTTCATAGGCAGCTATTCTAAGGAGCACCGTCTTCTGTGTGAAATGAAAGGAAGCCATAATTGCGGTGTAAAATCCAGGTGAAAGGATGTCGGTCACCGAGAGATTGGAGAATATCTCAACGAGTATTTCAGAAGCTGTGCTTCTAAGGAGCACAGTCTTTTGTCCGAAATGAAAGGAAGCCATAATTACGGCCTAATATCCAGATTACAGGATGTCAGTCACCGAGAGATTAGAGAATATCTCTACAAGTATTTCTGAGGCAGTTCTTCTAAGGAGCACAGTCTTTTACCTGAAATGAAAGGATGCCATAATTACGGTGTAATATCCATTTGACAGGATGTCGTTCACTGAGCGATTGCAGAATATCTCGACATGTATTTCATAGGCAGCTCATCTAAGGCGCACAGCCTTCTGTCTGATATGAAAGGAAGCCGTAATTACGGTGTAATATCCAGGTGACAGGATGTCGGTCACTGAGAGATTAGAGAATATCTCGACAAGTATTTCATAGGCAGAACTTCTAAGGAGCACAGTCTTCTGTCTGAAATGAAAGGAAGCCATAATTACTGTTTAATATCCAGGTGACAGGATGTCGGTCACCGAGAGATTGGAAAATACCTCGACAAGTATTTCATAGGCAGCTCTTCTAAGGAGCACAGTCTTCTGTCTGAAATTAAAAGGAAGCAATATTTACGGTGAAATATCCAAGTGACAGCATGTTGTTCACCGAGAGATTGGAGAATATCTCGAAAAGTATTTCGTAGGCGGTTCTTATAAGGAGCACAGTCTTCTGTCTGAAATGAAAGGAGGCCATAATTACGGTGTAATGTCCAGGTGACAGTATGTCGGTCACCGAGAGATGGGAGAATATCTCGACACGCATTTCATAGGCAGTTCTTCTAAGGAGCACAATCTTCGGTGTGAAATGAAAGGAGGCCATAATTAAGGTGTAATATCCAAGTGGCAGGATGTTGGTCACCGAGAGATTGGAGAATATCTCGACAAGTATTTCATAGGTAGTTCTTCTAAGGAGCACAGTCCTCTTTCTAAAATGAAAGCAAGCCATAATTACGGGGTAGGATGTCGGTCACCAAGAGATTGGAGAATATCTCGTCAAGTATTTCAGAGGCAGTTCTTCTAAGGAGCACAGTCTTTTGCTTGAAATGAAGGGAAGCCATAATTACGGTGTAATATCCAGGTGTCAGGTTGTCGGTCACCGAGAGATTGGAGAATATCTCGACAAGCATTTCATAGGCTGTTGTACAAAGGAATACAGTCTTCTGTCTGAAATGAAAGGAGCCATAATTACGGTGTGATATCCAGGTGACAGGATGTTGGTCACCAGGAGATTGGAGAAAATCTCGACAAGTATTTCAAAGGCAGTTCTTCTAAGGAGCACTGTCTTCTCTCTGAAATGATAGGAAGCCATAATTACGGTGTAATATCCAGGTGACACTATGTCGGTCACCGAGAGATGGGATAATATCTCGACAAATATTTCAGAGGCAAATCTTCTAAAGTGCACAATCTTCTGTCTGAAATGAAAGGAAGCCATAATTACGGTGTAATATCCATGTGACAGGATGTCGGTCACCGAGAGATTGGATAATATCTCGACAAGTATTTCATAGGCAGCTCTTCAAAAGCGCACAGTCTTCTGCCTGAAATGAAAGGAAGCCATAATTTTTGTGTTATGAGCAGGTGACAGTATGTCGGTCACCGAGAGATTGGAGAATATCTCGACAAGTATTTCATAGGCAGGTGTTCTAGGGAGCACTGTCTTCTGTATGAAATCAAAGGAATCCTTAATTAAGGTGTAATAAGCTGGTGACAGGATGTCGGTCACCGAGAGATTGGAGAATATCTCTACAATTATTTCATAGGCTGTTCTTCTAAGGAGTCCCGTTTTCTCTCTGAAATGAAAGGAAGCCATAATTACAGTGTAATATACAGGTAACAGGATGTCGGTCACAGAGAGATTGGAGAATATCTCGAAAAGTATTTCATAGGCAGCTCTTCTAATCAGCACAGTCTTCTGTCTGAAATGAAAGGAAGCCATATTTACGGTGTAATATCCAGGTGACAGGTTATCGGTCACCGAGAGATTGGAGAATATCTCGACAAGTATTTCATATGCAGTTCTTCTAAGGAGCCCCGTTTTCTCTCTGAAATGAAAGGAAGCCATAATTACAGTGTAATATACAGGTGACAGGATGTCGGTCACCGAGAGATTGGAAAATATCTCTACAAGTATTTCATAGGCAGTTCTTCTCAGGAGCACAGCCTTCTGTCTGATATGAAAGGAAGGCATAATTACGGTGTAATATCCAGATGACAGAATGTCGGTCAGCGATGGATTGGAGAATATCTCGACAAGTATCTCATAGGCAGCTCTCCTAAGGGGCGCAGTTTTCTGTCTGAAATGAAAGGAAGCCATAATTACGGTGTAATATCCAGGTGACAGGATGTCGGTCACTGAGAGATTAGAGAATATCTCGACATGTATTTCATAGGCAGCTCTTCTAAGGAGCACAGTCTTCTCTCTGAAATTAAAAGGAAGCCACAATTACGGTGTAATATCCAGGTGACAGGAGGTCGTTCACCGAGAGATTGGAGAATATCTCGATAAGTATTTCATAGGCAGCTCTTCTAAGGAGCACAGTCATCTGTCTGAAATGAAAGGAAGCCATAATTATTGTGTAATAAGGAGGTGACAGTATGTCGGCCACCGAGAGAATGGAGAATACCTCGACAAGTATTTCATAGGCAGTTCTTCTAAGGAGCACAATCTTCTGTCTGAAATGAAAGGAAGCCATAATTACGGTGTAATATCCACGTGACAGGATGTTGGTCACCGAGGGATTGGAGAATATCTCGACAAGTATTTCATAGGCAGTTCTTCTAAGGAGCACAGTCTTCTAACTGAAATGAAAGGAGGCCATAATTACGGTGTAATATCTGGCTGACAGTATAACGGTCACCGAGAGATTGGAGAATATCTCGACAAGTATTTCAGAGGCAATTCTTCTAAGGCGCACAGTCTTTTGTCCGAAATGAAAGTAAGCCATAATTACGGTGTAATATCCAGGTGAAAGGATGTTGGTCACCGAGGGATTGGAGAATTTCTCGACAAGTTTTTCATAGGCAGTTCTTCCAAGGAGCACAGTCTTCTGTCTGAAATGAAAGGAGGTCATAATTACGGTGTAAAAACCAGGTGACAGGATGTCGGTCACCGAGAAATTGGAGAATATCTCGACAAGTATTTTATAGGTAGTTCTTCTAAGGAGCACAGTCTTCTGCCTGAAATGAAAGGAAGCCATAATTACGGTGTAATATCCAGGTGACAGGATGCCGGTCACCGAGAGATTGGAGAATAACTCGAAAAGTATTTCAGAGGCAGTTCTTCTAAGGGGCAGAGTCTTTTGTTTGAAATGAAAGGAAGCCATAACTTCAGTGTAATATCCAGGTGACTGGCTGTCGTACACCGAGAGATTGGAGAATATCTCGACAAGTATCTCATAGGCAGCTCTCTTAAGGAGCACAGTCTTCTGTCTGAAATGAAAGGAAGCCATAATTAAGGTGTAATATCCAGGTGACAGGATGTCGGTAACTGAGAGATTGGAGAATATCTCGAGATGTATTTCATAGGCAGCTCTTCTAAGGAGCACAGTCTTCTGTCTGACATGAAAGGAAGTCATAATTATGGTGTAATATACAGGTGTCAGGATGTCGGTCACCGAAGGATTGGGTAATATATCGACAAGTATTTCATAGGCATCTCATAAGGAGCACGGTCTTCTGTCTGAAATGAAAGTAAGCCATAATTACGGTGTAGTATCCAGGTGACAGGGTGCCGGGCACCGAGAGATTGGAGAATATCTCGACAAGTATTTCACAGGCAACTGTTCTAGGGAGCACATTCTTCTGTCTGAAATCAAAGGAAGCCATAATTAGGGTGTAATAAGCTGGTGACAGGATGTCGGTCACCGAGAGATTGGAGAATATCTCGACATGTATTCCATAGGCAGCTCTTCCAAGGAGAACAGTCTTCTCTCTGAAATGAAAAGAAGCCATAATTACGGTGTATTATCCAGGTGACCGGATGTCGGTCACCGACAGACTGAAGAAAATCTCTACAAGTATTTCATAGGCAGTCCTTCTAAGGAGTACAGCCTTCTGTCTGATATGATAGGAAGCCATAATTACGGTGTAATATCCAGGTGACAGGATGTCGGTCACCGAGATATTGGAGAATATCTCGACAAGTATTTCATAGGCAGCTCTTCTAAGGTGCACAGACTTCTGTCTGAAATCAAAGGAAGCCATAATTACGGTGTACTATCCAGATGACAGGATGTCGTTCACCGAGATATTGGAGAATATCTCGACAAGTATTTAATAGGCAGCTCTTCTAAGGAGGACAGTCTTCTGTCTGAAATGAAAAGAAGCCATAATTATTGTGTAATAAGCAGGTGACATGATGTCGGTCACCGAGAGAATGGAGAATATCTCGACAAGTATTTCATAGGCAGTTCTTCTAAGGAGCACAGTCTTCTGTCTGAAATGAAAGGAGGCCGTAATTACGGTGTAATAGCCAGGTGGCAGGATGTGGGTCACCGAGAGATTGGAGAATATCTCGACAAGTATTTCATAAGTAGTTCTTCTAAGGAGCACAGTCTTTTTTTTTAATGAAAGAAAGCCATAATTACGGTGTAGGATGCCGGTCACCAAGAGATTGGAGAAAATCTCGACAAGTATTTCAGAGGCAGTTCTACTAAGGCGCACAGTCTTTTGTTTGAAATGAATGTATGCCATAATTACGGTGTAATATCCAGGTGAAAGGATGTTGGTCACCGAGGGATTGGAGTATTTCTCGACAAGTATTTCATAGGCAGTTCTTCTAAGGAGTACAGTCTTCTGTCTGAAATGAGAGGAAGCCTTAATTACGGTGTAATATCCAGGTGACAGTATGTCGGTCACCGAGAGATTGGATAATATAGCGACAAGAATTTTATAGGCATCTCATAAGGAGCACGGCCTTCTGTCTGAAATGAAAGGAAGCCATAATTACCGTGTAGTATCCAGTAGACAGGGTGTCCGGCACCGAGAGATTGGAGAATATTTCGACAAGTATTTCAAAGGCAGCTGTTCTAGGGAGCACAGTCTTCTGTCTGAAATCAAAGGAAGCCATAATTACGGTGTAATAAGCTGGTGACAGGATATCGGTCACTGAGAGATTGGAGAATATCTCGACAAGTATTTAATAGGCAGCACTTCTAAGGAGTACAGTCTTCTGTCTGAAATGAAAGGAAGCCATAATTACGGTGTAATATCCAGGTGACAGGATGTCGTTCACCGAGAGATTGGAGAATATCTCGACAAGTATTTAATAGGCAGCTCTTCTAAGGAGCACAGTCTTCCGTCTGAAATGAAAAGAAGCCATAATTATTGTGTAATAAGCAGTTGGCAGGATGTCGGTCACCGAGAGAATGGAGAATATCTCGACAAGTATTTCATAGGCAGTTCCTCTAAAGACCACACTCTTCTGTCTGAAATGAAAGGAAGCCATAATTACGTTGTAATATCCAGGTGACAGGATGTTGTTCACCGTGGGATTGGAGAATATCTCGACAAGTATTTAATAGGCAGCTCTTCTAAGGAGCACAGTCTTCTGTCTGAAATGAAAGGAAGCCATAATTAAGGTGTAATATCCAGGTTACAGGATGTCGTCACCGAGAGATTGGAGAATATCTCGACAAGTAATTCATAGGCAGTTCTTCCAAGGTGCACTTTCGTCTTTCGGAATGAAAGGAAGCCATAATAACGGTGTAATATTCAGGGGACAGAATGTCGGTCACCGAGAGATTGGAGAATATCTCTACAAGTATTTCATAGGCAGTTCTTCTAAGCAGCACAGCCTTTTGCCTGAAATGAAAGGATGCCATAATTATGGTGTAATATCCATTTGACAGGATGTCGTTCACTGAGCGATTGCAGAAAATCTCGACATGTATTTCATAGGCAGCTCATCTAAGGAACACAGCCTTCTGTCTGATATGAAAGGAAGCCATAATTACGGTGTAATATCCAGGTGACAGGATGTCGGTCACTGAGAGATTAGAGAATATCTCGACAAGTATTTCATTGGCAGCTCTTCTAAGGAGCACAGTCTTCTGTCTGAAATTAAAAGGAAGCCATATTTACGGTGCAATATCCAGGTGACAGCATGTCGTTCACCGAGAGATTGGAGAATATCTCGAAAAGTATTTCATAGGCAGTTCTTCTAAGGAGCACAGTCTTCTGTCTGAAATGAAAGGTGGCCATAATTACGGTGTAATAACCAGGTGACAGTATGCCGGTCACCGAGAGATGGGAGAATATCTCGACAAGTATTTCATAGGCAGTTCTTCTAAGGAGCACAGTCTTCTGTCTGAAATGAAAGAGGCCATAATTACGGTGTAATATCCAGGTGAAAGGATGTTGGTCAGCGAGGGATTGGAGGATATCTCTACAAGTATTTCATAGGCAGTTCTTCTAAGGTGCACAGTGTTCTGCCTGAAATGAAAGTAGGCCATAATTACGGTGTAATATCCAGGTGTCAGGATGTCGGTCACCGAGAGATTGGAGAATATCTCGACAAGCATTTCATAGGAAGTTCTTCTAAGGAATACAATCTTCTGCCTGAAATGAAAGGAGGCCATAATTACGGTGTGATATCCAGGTGACAGGATGTTGGTCACCGAGAGATTGGAGAATATCTCGACAAGTATTTCATAAGGAGTTCTTCTAAGGAGCACCGTCTTCTCTCTGAAATGAAAGGAAGCCATAATTACGGTGAAATATCCAGGTGACTGGATGTCGGTCACCGAGAGATTGGAGAATATCTCGACAAGTATTTCTGAGGCAGTCCTTCTAAGGAGCACAGTCTTTTGCCTGAAATGAAAGGAAGCCATAATTACGGTTTAATATCCACGTGACAGGATATCGTCACCGAGAGATTGGAGAATATCTCGACAAATTTTTCAGAGGCAGTTCTTCTAAAGTGCACAATCTTCTGTCTGAAATGAAAGGAAGCCATAATTACGGTGTAATATCCATGTGACAGGATATCGGTCACCGATAGATTGGTTAATATCTCGACAAGTATTTCATAGGCAGCTCTTCAAAAGCGCACAGTCTTCTGCCTGAAATGAAAGGAAGCCATAATTATTGTGTTATAAGCAGGTGACAGGATGTCGGTCACCGGGAGAATGAAGATTATCTCGACAAGTATATCATAGGCAGTTCATCTAAGGAGCACAGTCCTCTTTCTAAAATGATGATGATGAGGATGATAATTGTTGTTTTAAGGGGCCTAACATCGTGGTTATCGGCCACATTTTTAAATGAAATGGAGCCATAATTACGGTGTAGTATCCTGGTGACAGGATGTCTGTCACCGGGAGACTGGAGAATATCTCGACAAGTATCTCATAGGCAGCTCTCCTAATGAGCACAGTCTTCTGTCTGAAATGAAAGGAAGCCATAATTACGGTGTAATATCCAGGTGACAGGATGTCGGTCACCGAGAGATTGGAGAATATCTCGACAAGTATTTCATAGGCAGGTGTTCTAGGGAGCACATTCTTCTGTATGAAATCAAAGGAATCATTAATTACGGTGTAATAAGCTGGTGACAGGATGTCGGTCTCCGAGATATTGGAGAATATCTCGACAAGTATTTCATAGGCAGTTCTTCTAAGGAGCACAGTCTTCTGTCTGAAATGAAAGGAAGCCATAATGACGGTGTAATATCCAGGTGACAGGATGTCAGTCAACGAGAGATTGGGTAATACATCGACAAGTACTTCATAGGCAGCTCTTCTAACGAGCACGGTCTTCTGTCTGAAATGAAAGGAAACCATAATTACGGTGTAATATCCAGTTGACAGGATGTCGGTCACCGAGAGATTGGAGAATATCTCGACAAGTATTTCATAGGCAGGTGTTCTAGGGAGCACATTCTTCTGTATGAAATCAAAGGAATCCTTAATTACGGTGTAATAAGCTGGTGACAGGATGTCGGTCACCGAGATATTGGAGAATATCTCGACAAGTATTTCATAGGCAGTTCTTCTAAGGAGCACAGTCTTCTGTCTGAAATGAAAGGAAGGCATAATTACGGTGTAATATCCAGATGACAGGATGTCGGTCACCGAGGGATTGGAGAATATCTCGACAAGTATCTCATAGGCAGCTCTCCTAAGGAGCGCAGTGTAATATCCAGGTGACAGGATGTCGGTCACTGAGAGATTAGAGAATATCTCGACAAGAATTTCATAGGCAGCTCTTCTAAGGAGCACAGTCTTCTCCATGAATTTAAAAGGAAGCCATAATTACGGTGTAATATCCAGGTGACAGGAGGTCGTTCACCGAGAGATTCGAGAATATCTCGACAAGTATTTCATAGGCAGCTCTTCTAAGGAGCACAGTCATCTGTCTGAAATGAAAGGAAGCCAGAATTATTGTGTAATAAGCAGGTGACAGTATGTCGGTCACCGAGAAAATGGAGAATATCTCGACAAGTATTTCATAGGCACTTCTTCTAAGGAGCGCAGTCTTCTGTCTGAAATGAAAGGAAGCCATAATTACGGTGTAATATCCACGTGACAGGATGTTGGTCACCGAGGGATTGGAGAATATCTCGACAAGTATTTCATAGGCAGTTCTTCTAAGGAGCACTGTCTTGTGTCTGAAATGAAAGGAAGCCATATTTACGGTGTGTTATCCAGGTGACAGGATGTTGGTCACCGAGTGATTTGAGAATATCTCGACATGTATTTCATAGGTAGTTCTTCTAAGGAGCACAGTCTGCTGCCTGAAATGAAAGGAAGCAATATTTACGGTGTAATCTCCAGGTGACAGGATGCCGGTCACCGAGAGATTGGAGAATATCCCGACAAGTATTTCAGAGGCAGTTCTTCTAAGTAGCAGAGTCTTTTGTTTGAAATGAAAGGAAGCCATAACTTCAGTGTAATATCCAGGTGACTGGAAGTCGGTCACCGAGAGATTTGAGTATATCTCGACAAGAATCTCATAGGCAGCTCTCCTAAGGAGCACAGTCTTCTGTCTGAAATGAAAGGAAGCCATAATTAAGGTGTAATATCCAGGTGACAGGATGTCGGTCACTGAGAGATTGGAGAATATCTCGACAAGTATTTCATAGGCAGCTCTTCTAAGGAGCACAGTCTTCTGTCTGACATGAAAGGAAGCCATAATTACGGTGTAATATCCAGGTGACAGGATGTCGGTCACCCAGAAATTGGGTATTATATCGACAAGTATTCCATAGGCATCTCATAAGGAGCACGGTCTTCTGTCTGAAATGAAAGGAAGCCATAATTACGGTGTATTATCCAGGTGACCGGATGTCGGTCACCGACAGACTGAAGTATATCTCTACAAGTATTTCATAGGCAGTTCTTCTAAGGAGCACAGCCATCTGTCTGATATGAAAGGAAGCCATAATTACGGTGTAATATCCAGGTGACAGGATGTCGGTCACCGAGAGATTGGAGAATATCTCTACAAGTATTTCATAGGCAGCTCTTCTAAGGAAACAGTCTTCTGTCTGAAATCAAAGGAAGCCATAATTAAGGTGTAATATCCAGGTGACAGGATGTCGGTTACCGAGAGATTGGAGAATATCTCGACAAGTAATTCATAGGCAGTTCTTCTAAGGTGCACTTTCTTCTTTCGGAATGAAAGGAAGCCATAATAACGGTGTAATATTCAGGGGACAGAATGTCGGTCACCGAGAGATTGGAGAATATCTCTACAAGTATTTCATAGGCAGTTCTTCTAAGCAGCACAGCCTTTTGCCTGAAATGAAAGGATGCCATAATTATGGTGTAATATCCATTTGACAGGATGTCATTCACTGAGCGATTGCAGAATATCTCGACATGTATTTCATAGGCAGCTTATCTAAGGAACACAGCCTTCTGTCTGAAATTAAAAGGAAGCCATATTTACGGTGCAATATCCAGGTGACAGCATGTCGTTCACCGCGAGATTGGAGAATATCTCTACAAGTATTTCATAGGCAGTTCTTCTAAGCAGCACAGCCTTTTGCCTGAAATGAAAGGAAGCCATAATTACGGTGTAATATCCAGGTGACAGGATGTCGGTCACTGAGAGATTAGAGAATATCTCGATAAGTATTTCATTGGCAGCTCTTCTAAGGAGCACAGTCTTCTGTCTGAAATTAAAAGGAAGCCATATTTACGGTGCAATATCCAGGTGACAGCATGTCGTTCACCGAGAGATTGGAGAATATCTCGAAAAGTATTTCATAGACAGTTCTTCTAAGGAGCACAGTCTTCTCTCTGAAATGAAAGGAGGCCATAATTAGGGTGTAATAACCAGGTGACAGTATGCAGGACACCGAGAGATGGGAGAATATCTCGACAAGTATTTCATAGGCAGTTCTTCTAAGGAGCACAGTCTTCTGTCTGAAATGAAAGAGGCCATAATTACGGTGTAATATCCAGGTGACAGGATGTTGGTCACCGAGAGATTGGAGAATATCTCGACAAGTATTTCATAGGTAGTTCTCCTAAGGAGCACAGTCCTCATTCTAAAATGAAAGGAAACCATGATTACGGTGTAGGATGTCGGTCACCAAGAGATTGGAGAATATCTCGTCAAGTATTTTAGAGGCAGTTCTTCTAAGGAGCACAGTCTTTTGCCTGAAATGAAAGGAAGCCATAATTACGGTGTAATATCCAGGTGAAAGGATGTTGATCACCGAGGGATTGGAGGATATCTCTACAAGTATTTCATAGGCAGTTCTTCTAAGGTGCACAGTCTTCTGCCTGAAATGAAAATAGGCCATAATTACGGTGTAATATCCAGGTGTCAGGATGTCGGTCACCGAGAGATTGGAGAATATCTTGACAAGCATTTCATAGGAAGTTCTTCTAAGGAATACAATCTTCTGTCTGAAATGAAAGGAGGCCATAATTACGGTGAAATATCCAGGTGACAGGATGTCGGTCACCGAGAGATTGGAGAATATCTCGACAAGTATTTCTGAGGCAGTTCTTCTAAGGAGCACAGTCTTTTGCCTGAAATGAAAGGAAGTCATAATTACGGTTTAATATCCATGTGACAGGATATCGTCACCGATAGATTGGTTAATATCTCGACAAGTATTTCATAGGCAGTTCTTCAAAAGCGCACAGTCTTCTGCCTGAAATGAAAGGAAGCCATAATTATTGTGTTATAAGCAGGTGACAGGATGTCGGTCACCGAGAGAATGGAGATTATCTCGACAAGTATATCACAGGCAGTTCTTCTAAGGAGCACAGTCTTCTTTCTAAAATGATGATGATGAGGATGATAATTGTTGTTTTAAGGGGCCTAACATCGAGGTTATCGGCCACATTTTTAAATGAAAGGGAGCCATAATTACGGTGTAGTATCCTGGTGACAGGATGTCGGTCACCGGGAGATTGGAGAATATCTCGACAAGTACCTCATAGGCAGCTCTCCTAATGAGCACTGTCTTCTCTCTGAAATGATAGGAAGCCATAATTACGGTGTAATATCCAGGTGACACTATGTCGGTCACCGAGAGATGGGATAATATCTCGACAAATATTTCAGAGGCAAATCTTCTAAAGTGCACAATCTTCTGTCTGAAATGAAAGGAAGCCATAATTACGGTGTAATATCCATGTGACAGGATGTCGGTCACCGAGAAATTGGATAATATCTCGACAAGTATTTCATAGGCAGCTCTTCAAAAGCGCACAGTCTTCTGCCTGAAATGAAAGGAAGCCATAATTATTGTGTTATGAGCAGGTGACAGTATGTCGGTCACCGAGAGATTGGAGAATATCTCGACAAGTATTTCATAGGCAGGTGTTCTAGGGAGCACAGTCTTCTGTATGAAATCAAAGGAATCCTTAATTACGGTGTAATAAGCTGGTGACAGGATGTCGGTCACCGAGAGATTGGAGAATATCTCTACAAGTATTTCATAGGCTGTTCTTCTAAGGAGCCCCGTTTTCTCTCTGAAATGAAAGGAAGCCATAATTACAGTGTAATATACAGGTGACAGGATGTCGGTCACAGAGAGATTGGAGAATATCTCGAAAAGTATTTCATAGGCAGCTCTTCTAATCAGCACAGTCTTCTGTCTGAAATGAAAGGAAGCCATATTTACGGTGTAATATCCTGGTGACCGGTTATCGGTCACCGAGAGATTGTAGATTATCTCGACAAGAATTTCATATGCAGTTCTTCTAAGGAGCCCCGTTTTCTCTCTGAAATGAAAGGAAGCCATAATTACAGTGTAAAATACAGGTGACAGGATGTCGGTCACCGAGAGATTGGAAAATATCTCTACAAGTATTTCATAGGCAGTTCTTCTCAGGAGCACAGCCTTCTGTCTGATATGAAAGGAAGGCATAATTACGGTGTAATATCCAGATGACAGAATGTCGGTCAGCGATGGATTGGAGAATATCTCGACAAGTATCTCATAGGCAGCTCTCCTAAGGGGCGCAATTTTTCTGTCTGAAATGAAAGGAAGCCATAATTACGGTGTAATATCCAGGTGACAGGATGTCGGTCACTGAGAGATTAGAGAATATCTCGATAAGTATTTCATTGGCAGCTCTTCTAAGGAGCACAGTCTTCTGTCTGAAATTAAAAGGAAGCCATATTTACGGTGCAATATCCAGGTGACAGCATGTCGTTCACCGAGAGATTGGAGAATATCTCGAAAAGTATTTCATAGACAGTTCTTCTAAGGAGCACAGTCTTCTCTCTGAAATGAAAGGAGGCCATAATTAGGGTGTAATAACCAGGTGACAGTATGCAGGACACCGAGAGATGGGAGAATATCTCGACAAGTATTTCATAGGCAGTTCTTCTAAGGAGCACAGTCTTCTGTCTGAAATGAAAGAGGCCATAATTACGGTGTAATATCCAGGTGACAGGATGTTGGTCACCGAGAGATTGGAGAATATCTCGACAAGTATTTCATAGGTAGTTCTCCTAAGGAGCACAGTCCTCATTCTAAAATGAAAGGAAACCATGATTACGGTGTAGGATGTCGGTCACCAAGAGATTGGAGAATATCTCGTCAAGTATTTTAGAGGCAGTTCTTCTAAGGAGCACAGTCTTTTGCCTGAAATGAAAGGAAGCCATAATTACGGTGTAATATCCAGGTGAAAGGATGTTGATCACCGAGGGATTGGAGGATATCTCTACAAGTATTTCATAGGCAGTTCTTCTAAGGTGCACAGTCTTCTGCCTGAAATGAAAATAGGCCATAATTACGGTGTAATATCCAGGTGTCAGGATGTCGGTCACCGAGAGATTGGAGAATATCTTGACAAGCATTTCATAGGAAGTTCTTCTAAGGAATACAATCTTCTGTCTGAAATGAAAGGAGGCCATAATTACGGTGAAATATCCAGGTGACAGGATGTCGGTCACCGAGAGATTGGAGAATATCTCGACAAGTATTTCTGAGGCAGTTCTTCTAAGGAGCACAGTCTTTTGCCTGAAATGAAAGGAAGTCATAATTACGGTTTAATATCCATGTGACAGGATATCGTCACCGATAGATTGGTTAATATCTCGACAAGTATTTCATAGGCAGTTCTTCAAAAGCGCACAGTCTTCTGCCTGAAATGATAGGAAGCCATAATTATTGTGTTATAAGCAGGTGACAGGATGTCGGTCACCGAGAGAATGGAGATTATCTCGACAAGTATATCACAGGCAGTTCTTCTAAGGAGCACAGTCTTCTTTCTAAAATGATGATGATGAGGATGATAATTGTTGTTTTAAGGGGCCTAACATCGAGGTTATCGGCCACATTTTTAAATGAAAGGGAGCCATAATTACGGTGTAGTATCCTGGTGACAGGATGTCGGTCACCGGGAGATTGGAGAATATCTCGACAAGTATCTCATAGGCAGCTCTCCTAATGAGCACTGTCTTCTCTCTGAAATGATAGGAAGCCATAATTACGGTGTAATATCCAGGTGACACTATGTCGGTCACCGAGAGATGGGATAATATCTCGACAAATATTTCAGAGGCAAATCTTCTAAAGTGCACAATCTTCTGTCTGAAATGAAAGGAAGCCATAATTACGGTGTAATATCCATGTGACAGGATGTCGGTCACCGAGAAATTGGATAATATCTCGACAAGTATTTCATAGGCAGCTCTTCAAAAGCGCACAGTCTTCTGCCTGAAATGAAAGGAAGCCATAATTATTGTGTTATGAGCAGGTGACAGTATGTCGGTCACCGAGAGATTGGAGAATATCTCGACAAGTATTTCATAGGCAGGTGTTCTAGGGAGCACAGTCTTCTGTATGAAATCAAAGGAATCCTTAATTACGGTGTAATAAGCTGGTGACAGGATGTCGGTCACCGAGAGATTGGAGAATATCTCTACAAGTATTTCATAGGCTGTTCTTCTAAGGAGCCCCGTTTTCTCTCTGAAATGAAAGGAAGCCATAATTACAGTGTAATATACAGGTGACAGGATGTCGGTCACAGAGAGATTGGAGAATATCTCGAAAAGTATTTCATAGGCAGCTCTTCTAATCAGCACAGTCTTCTGTCTGAAATGAAAGGAAGCCATATTTACGGTGTAATATCCTGGTGACAGGTTATCGGTCACCGAGAGATTGTAGATTATCTCGACAAGTATTTCATATGCAGTTCTTCTAAGGAGCCCCGTTTTCTCTCTGAAATGAAAGGAAGCCATAATTACAGTGTAAAATACAGGTGACAGGATGTCGGTCACCGAGAGATTGGAAAATATCTCTACAAGTATTTCATAGGCAGTTCTTCTCAGGAGCACAGCCTTCTGTCTGATATGAAAGGAAGGCATAATTACGGTGTAATATCCAGATGACAGAATGTCGGTTAGCGATGGATTGGAGAATATCTCGACAAGTATCTCATAGGCAGCTCTCCTAAGGGGCGCAATTTTTCTGTCTGAAATGAAAGGAAGCCATAATTACGGTGTAATATCCAGGTGACAGGATGTCGGTCACTGAGAGATTAGAGAATATCTCGACATGTATTTCATAGGCAGCTCTTCTAAGGAGCACAGTCTTCTCTCTGAAATTAAAAGGAAGCCACAATTACGGTGTAATATCCAGGTGACAGGAGGTCGTTCACCGAGAGATTGGAGAATATCTCGATAAGTATTTCATAGGCAGCTCTTCTAAGGAGCACAGTCATCTGTCTGAACTGAAAGGAAGCCATAATTATTGTGTAATAAGAAGGTGACAGTATGTCGGCCACCGAGAGAATGGAGAATACCTCGACAAGTATTTCATAGGCAGTTCTTCTAAGGAGCACAGTCTTCTGTCTGAAATGAAAGGAAGCCATAATTACGGTGTAATATCCACGTGACAGGATGTTGGTCACCGCGGGATTGGAGAATATCTCGACAAGTATTTCATAGGCAGTTCTTCTAAGGAGCACAGTCTTCTAACTGAAATGAAAGGAGGCCATAATTACGGTGTAATATCTGGCTGACAGTATAACGGTCACCGAGAGATTGGAGAATATCTCGACAAGTATTTCAGAGGCAATTCTTCTAAGGCGAACAGTCTTTTGTCCGAAATGAAATTAAGCCATAATTACGGTGTAATATCCAGGTGAAAGGATGTTGGTCACCGAGGGATTGGAGAATTTCTCGACAAGTTTTTCATAGGCAGTTCTTCCAAGGAGCACAGTCTTCTCTCTGAAATGAAAGGAGGTCATAATTACGGTGTAAAAACCAGGTGACAGGATGTAGGTCACCGAGAAATTGGAGAATATCTCGACAAGTATTTTATAGGTAGTTCTTCTAAGGAGCACAGTCTTCTGCCTGAAATGAAAGGAAGCCATAATTACGGTGTAATATCCAGGTGACAGGATGCCGGTCACCGAGAGATTGGAGAATAACTCGAAAAGTATTTCAGAGGCAGTTCTTCTAAGGGGCAGAGTCTTTTGTTTGAAATGAAAGGAAGCCATAACTTCAGTGTAATATCCAGGTGACTGGCTGTCGGTCACCGAGAGATTGGAGATTATCTCGACAAGTATCTCATAGGCAGCTCTCTTAAGGAGCACAGTCTTCTGTCTGAAATGAAAGGAAGCCATAATTAAGGTGTAATATCCAGGTGACAGGATGTCGGTCACTGAGAGATTGGAGAATATCTCGAGATGTATTTCATAGGCAGCTCTTCTAAGGAGCACAGTCTTCTGTCTGACATGAAAGGAAGTCATAATTATGGTGTAATATACAGGTGTCAGGATGTCGGTCACCGAAAGATTGGGTAATATATCGACAAGTATTTCATAGGCATCTCATAAGGAGCACGGTCTTCTGTCTGAAATGAAAGTAAGCCATAATTACGGTGTAGTTTCCAGGTGACAGGGTGCCGGGCACCGAGAGATTGGAGAATATCTCGACAAGTATTTCACAGACAACTGTTCTAGGGAGCACATTCTTCTGTCTGAAATCAAAGGAAGCCATAATTAGGGTGTAATAAGCTGGTGACAGGATGTCGGTCACCGAGAGATTGGAGAATATCTCGACATGTATCCCATAGGCAGCTCTTCCAAGGAAAACAGTCTTCTCTCTGAAATGAAAGAAGCCATAATTACGGTGTATTATCCAGGTGACCGTATGTCGGTCACCGACAGACTGAAGAAAATCTCTACAAGTATTTCATAGGCAGTCCTTCTAAGGAGTACAGCCTTCTGTCTGACATGATAGGAAGCCATAATTATGGTGTAATATCCAGGTGACAGGATGTCGGTCACCGAGATATTGGAGAATATCTCGACAAGTATTTCATAGGCAGCTCTTCTAAGGTGCACAGTCTTCTGTCTGAATTCAAAGGAAGCCATAATTACGGTGTACTATCCAGATGACAGGATGTCGTTCACCGAGATATTGGAGAATATCTCGACAAGTATTTAATAGGCAGCTCTTCTAAGGAGGACAGTCTTCTGTCTGAAATGAAAAGAGGCCATAATTATTGTGTAATAAGCAGGTGACATGATGTCGGTCTCCGAGAGAATGGAGAATATCTCGACAAGTATTTCATAGGCAGATCTTCTAAGGAGCACAGTCTTCTGTCTGAAATGAAAGGAGGCCGTAATTACGGTGTAATAGCCAGGTGGCAGGATGTGGGTCACCGAGAGATTGGAGAATATCTCGACAAGTATTTCATAAGTAGTTCTTCTAAGGAGCACAGTCATTTTTTTAATGAAAGAAAGCCATAATTACGGTGTAGGATGCCGGTCACCAAGAGATTGGAGAAAATCTCGACAAGTATTTCAGAGGCAGTTCTACTAAGGCGCACAGTCTTTTGTTTGAAATGAACGTAAGCCATAATTACGGTGTATTATCCAGGTGAAAGGATGTTGGTCACCGAGGGATTGGAGTATTTCTCGACAAGTATTTCATAGGCAGTTCTTCTAAGGAGTACAGTCTTCTGTCTGAAATGAGAGGAAGCCTTAATTTCGGTGTAATATCCAGGTGACAGTATGTCGGTCACCGAGAGATTGGATAATATAGCGACAAGAATTTTATAGGCATCTCATAAGGAGCACGGCCTTCTGTCTGAAATGAAAGGAAGCCATAATTACGGTGTAGTATCCAGTAGACAGGGTGTCCGGCACCGAGAGATTGGAGAATATTTCGACAAGTATTTCAAAGGCAGCTGTTCTAGGGAGCACAGTCTTCTGTCTGAAATCAAAGGAAGCCATAATTACGGTGTAATAAGCTGGTGACAGGATGTCGGTCACTGAGAGATTGGAGAATATCTCGACAAGTATTTAATAGGCAGCACTTCTAAGGAGTACAGTCTTCTGCCTGAAATGAAAGGAAGCCATAATTACGGTGTAATATCCAGGTGACAGGATGTCGTTCACCGAGAGATTGGAGAATATCTCGACAAGTATTTAATAGGCAGCTCTTCTAAGGAGCACAGTCTTCCGTCTGAAATGAAAAGAAGCCTTAATTATTGTGTAATAAGCAGTTGGCAGGATGTCGGTCACCGAGAGAATGGAGAATATCTCGACAAGTATTTCATAGGCAGTTCCTCTAAAGACCACACTCTTCTGTCTGAAATGAAAGGAAGCCATAATTACGTTGTAATATCCAGGTGACAGGATGTTGTTCACCGTGGGATTGGAGAATATCTCGACAAGTATTTAATAGGCAGCTCTTCTAAGGAGCACAGTCTTCTGTCTGAAATGAAAGGAAGCCATAATTAAGGTGTAATATCCAGGTTACAGGATGTCGTCACCGAGAGATTGGAGAATATCTCGACAAGTAATTCATAGGCAGTTCTTCCAAGGTGCACTTTCGTCTTTCGGAATGAAAGGAAGCCATAATAACGGTGTAATATTCAGGGGACAGAATGTCGGTCACCGAGAGATTGGAGAATATCTCGAAAAGTATTTCATAGGCAGTTCTTCTAAGGAGCACAGTCTTCTGTCTGAAATGAAAGGAGGCCATAATTACGGTGTAATAACCAGGTGACAGTATGCCGGTCACCGAGAGATGGGAGAATATCTCGACAAGTATTTCATAGGCAGTTCTTCTAAGGAGCACAGTCTTCTGTCTGAAATGAAAGAGGCCATAATTACGGTGTAATATCCAGGTGACAGGATGTTGGTCACGGAGAGATTGGAGAATATCTCGACAAGTATTTCATAGGCAGTTCTTCTAAGGAGCACAGTCTTCTGTCTGAAATGAAAGAGGCCATAATTACGGTGTAATATCCAGGTGAAAGGATGTTGGTCAGCGAGGGATTGGAGGATATCTCTACAAGTATTTCATAGGCAGTTCTTCTAAGGTGCACAGTGTTCTGCCTGAAATGAAAGTAGGCCATAATTACGGTGTAATATCCAGGTGTCAGGATGTCGGTCACCGAGAGATTGGAGAATATCTCGACAAGCATTTCATAGGAAGTTCTTCTAAGGAATACAATCTTCTGCCTGAAATGAAAGGAGGCCATAATTACGGTGTGATATCCAGGTGACAGGATATTGGTCACCGAGAGATTGGAGAATATCTCGACAAGTATTTCATAAGGAGTTCTTCTAAGGAGCACCGTCTTCTCTCTGAAATGAAAGGAAGCCATAATTACGGTGAAATATGCAGGTGACAGGATGTCGGTCACCGAGAGATTGGAGAATATCTCGACAAGTATTTCTGAGGCTGTTCTTCTAAGGAGCACAGTCTTTTGCCTGAAATGAAAGGAAGCCATAATTACGGTTTAATATCCACGTGACAGGATATCGTCACCGAGAGATTGGAGAATATCTCGACAAATTTTTCAGAGGCAGTTCTTCTAAAGTGCACAATCTTCTGTCTGAAATGAAAGGAAGCCATAATTACGGTGTAATATCCATGTGACAGGATATCGGTCACCGATAGATTGGTTAATATCTCGACAAGTATTTCATAGGCAGCTCTTCAAAAGCGCACAGTCTTCTGCCTGAAATGAAAGGAAGCCATAATTATTGTGTTATAAGCAGGTGACAGGATGTCGGTCACCGGGAGAATGAAGATTATCTCGACAAGTATATCATAGGCAGTTCTTCTAAGGAGCACAGTCCTCTTTCTAAAATGATGATGATGAGGATGATAATTGTTGTTTTAAGGGGCCTAACATCGAGGTTATCGGCCACATTTTTAAATGAAATGGAGCCATAATTACGGTGTAGTATCCTGGTGACAGGATGTCGGTCACCGGGAGATTGGAGAATATCTCGACAAGTATCTCATAGGCAGCTCTCCTAATGAGCACAGTCTTCTGTCTGAAATGAAAGGAAGCCATAATTACGGTGTAATATCCAGGTGACAGGATGTCGGTCACCGAGAGATTGGAGAATATCTCGACAAATATTTCATAGGCAGGTGTTCTAGGGAGCACATTCTTCTGTATGAAATCAAAGGAATCATTAATTACGTTGTAATAAGCCGGTGACAGGATGTCGGTCTCCGAGATATTGGAGAATATCTCGACAAGTATTTCATAGGCAGTTCTTCTAAGGAGCACAGTCTTCTGTCTGAAATGAAAGGAAGCCATAATGACGGTGTAATATCCAGGTGACAGGATGTCAGTCAACGAGAGATTGGGTAATACATCGACAAGTACTTCATAGGCAGCTCTTCTAACGAGCACGGTCTTCTGTCTGAAATGAAAGGAAACCATAATTACGGTGTAATATCCAGTTGACAGGATGTCGGTCACCGAGAGATTGGAGAATATCTCGACAAGTATTTCATAGGCAGGTGTTCTAGGGAGCACATTCTTCTGTATGAAATCAAAGGAATCCTTAATTACGGTGTAATAAGCTGGTGACAGGATGTCGGTCCCCGAGATATTGGAGAATATCTCGACAAGTATTTCATAGGCAGTTCTTCTAAGGAGCACAGTCTTCTGTCTGAAATGAAAGGAAGGCTTAATTACGGTGTAATATCCAGATGACAGGATGTCGGTCACCGAGGGATTGGAGAATATCTCGACAAGTATCTCATAGGCAGCTCTCCTAAGGAGCGCAGTGTAATATCCAGGTGACAGGATGTCGGTCACTGAGAGATTAGAGAATATCTCGACAAGTATTTCATAGGCAGCTCTTCTAAGGAGCACAGTCTTCTCTCTGAATTTAAAAGGAAGCCATAATTACGGTGTAATATCCAGGTGACAGGAGGTCGTTCACCGAGAGATTGGAGAATATCTCGACAAGTATTTCATAGGCAGCTCTTCTAAGGAGCACAGTCATCTGTCTGAAATGAAAGGAAGCCAGAATTATTGTGTAATAAGCAGGTGACAGTATGTCGGTCACCGAGAAAATGGAGAATATCTCGACAAGTATTTCATAGGCACTTCTTCTAAGGAGCGCAGTCTTCTGTCTGAAATGAAAGGAAGCCATAATTACGGTGTAATATCCACGTGACAGGATGTTGGTCACCGAGGGATTGGAGAATATCTCGACAAGTATTTCATAGGCAGTTCTTCTAAGGAGCACTGTCTTGTGTCTGAAATGAAAGGAAGCCATATTTACGGTGTGTTATCCAGGTGACAGGATGTTGGTCACCGAGTGATTTGAGAATATCTCGACATGTATTTCATAGGTAGTTCTTCTAAGGAGCACAGTCTGCTGCCTGAAATGAAAGGAAGCCATATTTACGGTGTAATCTCCAGGTGACAGGATGCCGGTCACCGAGAGATTGGAGAATATCCCGACAAGTATTTCAGAGGCAGTTCTTCTAAGTAGCAGAGTCTTTTGTTTGAAATGAAAGGAAGCCATAACTTCAGTGTAATATCCAGGTGACTGGAAGTCGGTCACCGAGAGATTTGAGTATATCTCGACAAGGATCTCATAGGCAGCTCTCCTAACGAGCACAGTCTTCTGTCTGAAATGAAAGGAAGCCATAATTAAGGTGTAATATCCAGGTGACAGGATGTCGGTCACTGAGAGATTGGAGAATATCTCGACAAGTATTTCATAGGCAGCTCTTCTAAGGAGCACAGTCTTCTGTCTGACATGAAAGGAAGCCATAATTACGGTGTGATATCCAGGTGACAGGATGTTGGTCACCGAGAGATTGGAGAATATCTCGACAAGTATTTCATAAGGAGTTCTTCTAAGGAGCACCGTCTTCTCTCTGAAATGAAAGGAAGCCATAATTACGGTGTATTATCCAGGTGACCGGATGTCGGTCACCGACAGACTGAAGTATATCTCTACAAGTATTTCATAGGCAGTTATTCTAAGGAGCACAGCCATCTGTCTGATATGAAAGGAAGCCATAATTACGGTGTAATATCCAGGTGACAGGATGTCGGTCACCGAGAGATTGGAGAATATCTCTACAAGTATTTCATAGGCAGCTCTTCTAAGGAAACAGTCTTCTGTCTGAAATCAAAGGAAGCCATAATTAAGATGTAATATCCAGGTGACAGGATGTCGGTTACCGAGAGATTGGAGAATATCTCGACAAGTAATTCATAGGCAGTTCTTCTAAGGTGCACTTTCTTCTTTCGGAATGAAAGGAAGCCATAATAACGGTGTAATATTCAGGGGACAGAATGTCGGTCACCGAGAGATTGGAGAATATCTCTACAAGTATTTCATAGGCAGTTCTTCTAAGCAGCACAGCCTTTTGCCTGAAATGAAAGGATGCCATAATTATGGTGTAATATCCATTTGACAGGATGTCATTCACTGAGCGATTGCAGAATATCTCGACATGTATTTCATAGGCAGCTTATCTAAGGAACACAGCCTTCTGTCTGAAATTAAAAGGAAGCCATATTTACGGTGCAATATCCAGGTGACAGCATGTCGTTCACCGCGAGATTGGAGAATATCTCTACAAGTATTTCATAGGCAGTTCTTCTATGCAGCACAGCCTTTTGCCTGAAATGAAAGGAAGCCATAATTACGGTGTAATATCCAGGTGACAGGATGTCGGTCACTGAGAGATTAGAGAATATCTCGATAAGTATTTCATTGGCAGCTCTTCTAAGGAGCACAGTCTTCTGTCTGAAATTAAAAGGAAGCCATATTTACGGTGCAATATCCAGGTGACAGCATGTCGTTCACCGAGAGATTGGAGAATATCTCGAAAAGTATTTCATAGGCAGTTCTTCTAAGGAGCACAGTCTTCTGTCTGAAATGAAAGGAGGCCATAATTAGGGTGTAATAACCAGGTGACAGTATGCAGGACACCGAGAGATGGGAGAATATCTCGACAAGTATTTCATAGGCAGTTCTTCTAAGGAGCACAGTCTTCTGTCTGAAATGAAAGAGGCCATAATTACGGTGTAATATCCAGGTGACAGGATGTTGGTCACCGAGAGATTGGAGAATATCTCGACAAGTATTTCATAGGTAGTTCTTCTAAGGAGCACAGTCATCATTCTAAAATGAAAGGAAACCATGATTACGGTGTAGGATGTCGGTCACCAAGAGATTGGAGATTATCTCGTCAAGTATTTTAGAGGCAGTTCTTCTAAGGAGCACAGTCTTTTGCCTGAAATGAAAGGAAGCCATAATTACGGTGTAATATCCAGGTGAAAGGATGTTGGTCACCGAGGGATTGGAGGATATCTCTACAAGTATTTCATAGGCAGTTATTCTAAGGTGCACAGTCTTCTGCCTGAAATGAAAATAGGCCATAATTACGGTGTAATATCCAGGTGTCAGGATGTCGGTCACCGAGAGATTGGAGAATATCTCGACAAGCATTTCATAGGAAGTTCTTCTAAGGAATACAATCTTCTGTCTGAAATGAAAGGAGGCCATAATTACGGTGTGATATCCAGGTGACAGGATGTTGGTCACCGAGAGATTGGAGAATATCTCGACAAATATTTCATAAGGAGTTCTTCTAAGGAGCACCGTCTTCTCTCTGAAATGAAAGGAAGCCATAATTACGGTGAAATATCCAGGTGACAGGATGTCGGTCACCGAGAGATTGGAGAATATCTCGACAAGTATTTCTGAGGCAGTTCTTCTAAGGAGCACAGTCTTTTGCCTGAAATGAAAGGAAGACATAATTACGGTTTAATATCCATGTGACAGGATATCGTCACCGATAGATTGGTTAATATCTCGACAAGTATTTCATAGGCAGTTCTTCAAAAGCGCACAGTCTTCTGCCTGAAATGAAAGGAAGCCATAATTACGGTGTAATATCCAGGTGACAGGATGTCGGTAAACTTAGAGATTAGAGAATATCTCGACAAGTATTTCATAGGCAGCTCTCCTAATGAGCACAGTCTTCTGTCTGAAATGAAAGGAAGCCATAATTACGGTGTAATATCCAGGTGACAGGATGTCGGTAAACTGAGAGATTAGAGAATATCTCGACAAGTATTTCATAGGCAGCTCTTCTAAGGAGCACAGTCTTTTGTCTGAAATTAAAGGAAGCCATAATGACGGTGTAATATCCAGGTGACAGGATGTCAGTCAACGAGAGATTGGGTAATACATCGACAAGTATTTCATAGGCAGCTCTTCTAACGAGCACGGTCCTCTGTCTGAAATGAAAGGAAACCATTATTACGGTGTAATATCCAGTTGACAGGATGTCGGTCACCGAGAGATTGGAGAATATCTCGACAAGTATTTCATAGGCAGGTGTTCTAGGGAGCACATTCATCTGTATGAAATCAAAGGAATCCTTAATTACGGTGTAATAAGCTGGTGACAGGATGTCGGTCACCGAGATATTGGAGAATATCTCGACAAGTATTTCATAGGCAGTTCTTCTAAGGAGCACAGTCTTCTGTCTGAAATGAAAGGAAGCCATAATTACGGTGTAATATCCAGGTGACAGGATGTCGGTCACTGAGAGATTAGAGAATATCTCGAAAAGTATTTTATAGGCAGCTATTCTAATGAGCACAGTCTTCTGTCTGATATGAAATGAAGGCATAATTACGGTGTAATATCCAGATGACAGGATGTCGGTCACCGAGGGATTGGAGAATATCTCGACAAGTATCTCATAGGCAGCTCTCCTAAGGAGCGCAGTGTAATATCCAGGTGACAGGATATCGGTCACTGAGAGATTAGAGAATATCTCGACAAGTATTTCATAGGCAGCTCTTCTAAGGAGCACAGTCTTCTCTCTGAAATTAAAGGGAAGCCATAATTACGGTGTAATATCCAGGTGACAGGAGGTCGTTCACCGAGAGATTGGAGAATATCTCGACAAGTATTTCATAGGCAGCTCTTCTAAGGAGCACAGTCATCTGTCTGAAATGAAAGGAAGCCAGAATTATTGTGTAATAAGCAGGTGACAGTATGTCGGTCACCGAGAGAATGGAGAATATCTCGACAAGTATTTCATAGGCAGCTCTTCTAAGGAGCACAGTCTTCTCTCTGAAATTAAAGGGAAGCCATAATTACGGTGTAATATCCCGGTGACAGGAGGTCGTTCACCGAGAGATTGGAGAATATCTCGACAAGTATTTCATAGGCAGCTCTTCTAAGGAGCACAGTCTTCTCTCTGAAATTAAAGGGAAGCCATAATTACGGTGTAATATCCAGGTGACAGGAGGTCGTTCACCGAGAGATTAGAGAATATCTCGACAAGTATTTCATAGGCAGCTCTTCTAAGGGGCACAGTCTTCTCTCTGAAGTTAAAGGGAAGCCATAATTACGGTGTAATATCCAGATGACAGGATGTCGGTCACCGAGGGATTGGAGAATATCTCGACAAGTATCTCATAGGCAGCTCTCCTAAGGAGCGCAGTGTAATATCCAGGTGACAGGATGTCAGTCACTGAGAGATTAGAGAATATCTCGACAAGTATTTCATATGCAGCTCTTCTAAGGAGCACAGTCTTCCGTCTGAAATGAAAGGAAGCCATAATTACGGTGTAATATCCACGTGACAGGATGTTGGTCACCGAGGGATTGGAGAATATCTCGACAAGTATTTCATAGGCAGTTCTTCTAAGGAGCACAGTCTTGTGTCTGAAATGAAAGGAAGCCATATTTACGGTGTGTTATCCAGGTGACAGGATGTTGGTCACCGAGAGATTTGAGAATATCTCGACATGTATTTCATAGGTAGTTCTTCTAAGGAGCACAGTCTACTGCCTGAAATGAAGGAAAGCCATATTTACGGTGTAATATCCAGGTGACAGGATGTCGGTCACCGAGAGATTAGAGAATATCTCGACAAGTATTTCATAGGCAGCTCTTCTAAGGAAACAGTCTTCTGTCTGAAATCAAAGGAAGCCATAATTAAGGTGTAATATCCAGGTGACAGGATGTCGGTCACCGAGAGATTGGAGAATATCTCGACAAGTAATTCATCGGCAGTTCTTCTAAGGTGCACTTTCTTCTTTCGGAATGAAAGGAATCCATAATAACGGTGTCATATTCAGGGGACAGAATGTCGGTCACCGAGAGATTGGAGAATATCTCTACAAGTATTTCATAGGCAGTTCTTCTAAGCAGCACAGCCTTTTGCCTGAAATGAAAGGATGCCATAATTATGGTGTAATATCCATTTGACAGGATGTCATTCACTGAGCGATTGCAGAATATCTCGACATGTATTTCATAGGCAGCTTATCTAAGGAACACAGCCTTCTGTCTGAAATTAAAAGGAAGCCATATTTACGGTGCAATATCCAGGTGACAGCATGTCGTTCACCGCGAGATTGGAGAATATCTCTACAAGTATTTCATAGGCAGTTCTTCTAAGCAGCACAGCCTTTTGCCTGAAATGAAAGGAAGCCATAATTACGGTGTAATATCCAGGTGACAGGATGTCGGTCACTGAGAGATTAGAGAATATCTCGATAAGTATTTCATTGGCAGCTCTTCTAAGGAGCACAGTCTTCTGTCTGAAATTAAAAGGAAGCCATATTTACGGTGCAATATCCAGGTGACAGCAGTTCGTTCACCGAGAGATTGGAGAATATCTCGAAAAGTATTTCATAGGCAGTTCTTCTAAGGAGCACAGTCTTCTGTCTGAAATGAAAGGAGGCCATAATTAGGGTGTAATAACCAGGTGACAGTATGCAGGACACCGAGAGATGGGAGAATATCTCGACAAGTATTTCATAGGCAGTTCTTCTAAGGAGCACAGTTTTCTGTCTGAAATGAAAGAGGCCATAATTACGGTGTAATATCCAGGTGACAGGATGTTGGTCACCGAGAGATTGGAGAATATCTCGACAAGTATTTCATAGGTAGTTCTCCTAAGGAGCACAGTCCTCTTTCTAAAATGAAAGGAAACCATGATTACGGTGTAGGATGTCGGTCACCAAGAGATTGGAGAATATCTCGTCAAGTATTTTAGAGGCAGTTCTTCTAAGGAGCACAGTCTTTTGCCTGAAATGAAAGGAAGCCATAATTACGGTGTAATATCCAGGTGAAAGGATGTTGGTCACCGAGGGATTGGAGGATATCTCTACAAGTACTTCATAGGCAGTTCTTCTACGGTGCACAGTCTTCTGCCTGAAATGAAAATAGGCCATAATTACGGTGTAATATCCAGGTGTCAGGATGTCGCTCACCGAGAGATTGGAGAATATCTCGACAAGCATTTCATAGGAAGTTCTTCTAAGGAATACAATCTTCTGTCTGAAATGAAAGGAGGCCATAATTACGGTGTGATATCCAGGTGACAGGATGTTGGTCACCGAGAGATTGGAGAATATCTCGACAAATATTTCATAAGGAGTTCTTCTAAGGAGCACCGTCTTCTCTCTGAAATGAAAGGAAGCCATAATTACGGTGAAATATCCAGGTGACAGGATGTCGGTCACCGAGAGATTGGAGAATATCTCGACAAGTATTTCTGAGGCAGTTCTTCTAAGGAGCACAGTCTTTTGCCTGAAATGAAAGGAAGACATAATTACGGTTTAATATCCATGTGACAGGATATCGTCACCGATAGATTGGTTAATATCTCGACAAGTATTTCATAGGCAGTTCTTCAAAAGCGCACAGTCTTCTGTCTGAAATGAAAGGAAGCCTTAATTACGGTGTAATATCCAGGTGACAGGATGTCGGTAAACCGAGAGATTAGAGAATATCTCGACAAGTATTTCATAGGCAGCTCTTCTAAGGAGCACAGTCTTCTGTCTGAAATTAAAGGAAGCCATAATGACGGTGTAATATCCAGGTGACAGGATGTCAGTCAACGAGAGATTGGGTAATACATCGACAAGTATTACATAGGCAGCTCTTCTAACGAGCACGGTCTTCTGTCTGAAATGAAAGGAAACCATAATTACGGTGTAATATCCAGTTGACAGGATGTCGGTCACCGAGAGATTGGAGAATATCTCGACAAGTATTTCATAGGCAGTTCTTCTAAGGAGCACAGTCTTCTGTCTGAAATGAAAGAGGCCATAATTACGGTGTAATATCCAGGTGACAGGATGTTGGTCACCGAGAGATTGGAGAATATCTCGACAAGTATTTCATAGGTAGTTCTTCTAAGGAGCACAGTCATCATTCTAAAATGAAAGGAAACCATGATTACGGTGTAGGATGTCGGTCACCAAGAGATTGGAGATTATCTCGTCAAGTATTTTAGAGGCAGTTCTTCTAAGGAGCACAGTCTTTTGCCTGAAATGAAAGGAAGCCATAATTACGGTGTAATATCCAGGTGAAAGGATGTTGGTCACCGAGGGATTGGAGGATATCTCTACAAGTATTTCATAGGCAGTTATTCTAAGGTGCACAGTCTTCTGCCTGAAATGAAAATAGGCCATAATTACGGTGTAATATCCAGGTGTCAGGATGTCGGTCACCGAGAGATTGGAGAATATCTCGACAAGCATTTCATAGGAAGTTCTTCTAAGGAATACAATCTTCTGTCTGAAATGAAAGGAGGCCATAATTACGGTGTGATATCCAGGTGACAGGATGTTGGTCACCGAGAGATTTGAGAATATCTCGACATGTATTTCATAGGTAGTTCTTCTAAGGAGCACAGTCTACTGCCTGAAATGAAAGAAAGCCATATTTACGGTGTAATATCCAGGTGACAGCATGTCGTTCACCGCGAGATTGGAGAATATCTCTACAAGTATTTCATAGGCAGTTCTTCTAAGCAGCACAGCCTTTTGCCTGAAATGAAAGGAAGCCATAATTACGGTGTAATATCCAGGTGACAGGATGTCGGTCACTGAGAGATTAGAGAATATCTCGACAAGTATTTCATATGCAGCTCTTCTAAGGAGCACAGTCTTCTCTCTGAAATTAAAGGGAAGCCATAATTACGGTGTAATATCCAGGTGACAGGATGTCGGTCACCGAGGGATTGGAGAATATCTCGACAAGTATCTCATAGGCAGCTCTCCGAAGGAGCTCAGTGTAATATCCAGGTGACAGGATGTCAGTCACTGAGAGATTAGAGAATATCTCGACAAGTATTTCATATGCAGCTCTTCTAAGGAGCACAGTCTTCCGTCTGAAATGAAAGGAAGCCATAATTACGGTGTAATATCCACGTGACAGGATGTTGGTCACCGAGGGATTGGAGAATATCTCGACAAGTATTTCATAGGCAGCTGTTCTAGGAAGCACAATCTTCTGTTTGAAATCAAAGGAAGCAATAATTACGGTGTAATAAGCTGGTGACATGATGTCGGTCACCGAGAGATTGGAGAATATCTCGACAGGTATTTCATAGGCAGTTCTGCTAAGTAGCACAGTCTCCTGCCTGAAATGAAAGGAAGCCATAATTACGGTGTAATTTCCAGGTGACAGGATGCCGGTCACCGAGAGATTGGAGAATATCTCGACAAGTATTTCATAGGCAGTTCTTCTAAGGGGTACAGTCTTCTGTCTGAAATGAAAGGAGGCCATAATTACGGTTATATATCCAGGTGACAGGATGTCGGTCACCGAGAGATTGGAGAATATCTCGACAAGTATTTCATAGGCTGTTCTTCTAAGGAGCAAAGTCCTCTTTCTGAAATGACAGGAAGCTATAAATACGGTGTAATATCCAGGTGACAGGAAGTCGGTCACCGAGAGATTGGAGAATATCTCGACAAGTATTTCATAGGCAGCTGTTCTAGGAAGCACAATCTTCTGTTTGAAATCAAAGGAAGCAATAATTACGGTGTAATAAGCTGGTGACATGATGTCGGTCACCGAGAGATTGGAGAATATCTCGACAGGTATTTCATAGGCAGTTCTGCTAAGTAGCACAGTCTCCTGTCTGAAATGAAACGAAGCCATAATTACGGTGTAATATCCACGTGACAGTATGTCGGTCACCGAGAGATTGGGTAATATATCGACAAGTATTTTATAGGCATCTCATAAGGAGCACAGTCTTCTGTCTGAAATGAAAGGAAGCCATAATTACGGTGTAGTATCCAGTAGACAGGGTGTCTGGCACCCAGAGATTGGAGAATATTTCGACAAGTATTTCTCAAGCAGCTGTTCTAGGGAGCACAGTCTTCTGTCTGAAATCAAAGGAAGCCATAATTACGGTGTAATAAGCTGGTGACAGGATGTCGGTCACCGTGAGATTTGAGAATATCTCTACAAGTATTTCATAGGCTGTTCTTCTAAGGAGCACAGTCTTCTTTCTGAAAGGAAGCTATAATTACGGTGTAATATCCAGGTGACAGGAATTCGGTCACCGAGAGATTGGAGAATATCTCGACAAGTATTTCATAGGCAGCTGTTCTAGGAAGCACAATCTTCTGTCTGAAATCAAAGGAAGCCATAATTACGGTGTAATAAGCTGGTGACATGATGTCGGTCACCGAGAGATTGGAGAATATCTCGACAAGTATTTCATAGGCAGTTCTTCTATGTAGCACAGTCTTCTGTCTGAAATGAAACGAAGCCATAATTACGGTGTAATATCCAGGCGACAGGATGTCGGTCACCGAGAGATTGGAGAATATCTCGACAAGTATATCATAGGCAGCTCTTCTAAGGAACACAGTCTTCTGTCTGAAATGGAAGGAAGCCATAATTACGGTGTAATGTCCAGGTGACAGGATGTCGGTCACCGAGAGATAGGAGAATATCTCGACAAGTGTTTCATAGGCAGTACTTCTAAGGAGCAACGTCTTCCCTCTGAAATGAAAGGAAGCCAGAATTACGGTGTAATATCCAGGTGACAGGATGTCGGTCAGCGAGAGATTGGAGAATATCTCGACAAGTATCTCATAGGCAGCTCTCCTAAGTAGCACAGTCTTCTGTCTGAAATGAATGGAAGCCATAATTACGGTGTAATATCCAGGTGACAGGATGCCGGTCACCGAGAGATTGGAGAATATCTCGACAAATATTTCATAGGCAGTTCTTCTAACGAGCACAGTCTTCTGTCTGAACTGAAAGGAAGCCATAATTACGGTGTAATATCCAGGTGACATTATGTCGGTCACCGAGAGATTGGAGAATATCTCGACAAGTATTTCATAGGCTGCTCTTCTAAGGAGTACAGTCTTCTGCCTGAAATGAAAGGAAGCCATAATTACGGTGTAATATCCAGGTGACAGGATGCCGGTCACCGAGAGATTGGAGAATATCTCGACAAGTATTTCATAGGCAGCTGTTCTAGGGAGCACAATCTTCTGTCTGAAATGAAAAGAAGCCATAATTATTGTGTAATAAGCAGGTGACAGGATGTCGGTCACCGAGAGATTGAAGAATATCTCGACAAGTATTTAATAGGCAGTTCTTCTAAGTAGCACAGTCTTCTGTCTGACTAGTAACGAAGCCATAATTACGGTGCAATATCCAGGTGACAGGATGTCGGTCATCGAGAGATTGGAGAATATCTCGACAAGTATTTCATAGGCTGCTGGTCTAAGGGGCACAGTCTTCTCTCTGAAATGAAAGGAAGCCATAAATACGGTGTAATATCCAGGTGACAGGATGTCGGTCACCGAGAGATTGGAGAATATCTCGACAAGTATTTCACAGGCAGTTATTCTAAGGAGCATCGTCTTCTCTCTGAACTGAAAGGAAGCCATAATTATTGTGTAATAAGCAAGTGACAGGATGTCGGTCACCGAGAGATTGAAGAATATCTCGACAAGTATTTCATAGGCAGTTCTTCTAAGAATCACAGTCTTCTGTCTGATATGAAAGGAAGCCTTAATTACGGTGTAATATCCAGGTGACTGGATGTCGGTCACCGAGAGATTGGAGAATATCTCGACAAGTATTTAATAGGCAGCTCTTCTAAGGAGCACAGTCTTCTGTCTGAAATGAAAAGAAGCCATAATTATTGTGTAATAAGCAGGTGACAGGATGTCGGTCACCGTGAGATTGAAGAACATCTCGATAAGTATTTCATAGGCAGTTCTTCTAAGGAGCACAATCTTCTGTCTGAAATGAAAGGAGGCCGTAATTAAGGTGTAATATCCAGGTGACAGGATGTTTGTCACCGAGAGATTGGGGAATATCTCGACAAGTATTTCATAGGTAGTTCTTCTAAGGAGCACAGTCTTCTGTCTGAAATGAAACGAGGCCATAATTACGGTGTAATATCCAGGTGACAGGATGAAGGTCACCGAGAGATTGGGGAATATCTCGACAAGTATTTCATAGGCAGCTCTTCTAAGGAGAACAGTCTTCTGTCTGAAATCAAAGGAAGCCATAATTAGGGTGTAATATCCAGGTGGCAGGATGTCGTTCACCGAGGGATTGGAGAATATCTCGACAAGTATTTAATAGGCAGCTCTTCTAAGGAGCACAGTCTTCTGTCTGAAACGAAAAGAAGCCATAATTATTGTGTAATAAGCAGGTGACAGGATGTCGGTCACCGAGAGTATGGAGAATATCTCGACAAGTATTTCATAGGGAGTTTTTCTAAGGAGCACAGTCTTCTGTCAGAAATGAAAGGAGGCCGTAATTACGGTGTAATATCCATGTGGCAGGATGTGGGTCACCGAGAGATTCGAGAATATCTCGACAAGTGTCTCAAAGGCAGCACTTCTAAGGAGCACAGTCTTCGGCCTGAAATGAAAGGAAGCCATAATTACGGTGTAATATCCACGTGACAGGATGTTGGTCACCGAGGGATTGGAGAATATCTCGACAAGTATTTCATAGGCAGTTCTTCTAAGGAGCACAGTCTTCTGTCTGAAATGAAAGGAGGCCAAAATTACGGTGTAATATCCAGGTGACAGTATGTCGGTCACCGAGAGATTGGAGAATATCTCGACAAGTATTTCATAGGCTGTTCTTCTACGGGGTACAGTCTTCTGTCTGAAATGAAAGGAGGCCATAATTACGGTGTAATATCCAGGTGACAGTATGTCGGTCACCGAGAGATTGGAGAATATCTCGACAAGTATTTCATAGGCTGTTCTTCTAAGGAGCACAGTCTTCTTTCTGAAATGACAGGAAGCTATAATTACGGTGTAGGATGTCGGTCATAGGCAGTTCTTCTAAGGAGCACAGTCTTCTGTCTGAACGAAAGGGAGCACCAATTACGGTGTAATATCCAAGTAACAGGAATTCGGTCACCGAGAGATTGGTTAATATCTCGACAAGTGTTTCATAGGCAGCTCTTCTAAGGAGCACAGTCTTCTGTCTGAAATGAAAGGAAGCCATAATTACGGTGTAATATCCACGTGACAGGATGTTGGTCACCGAGGGTTTGGAGAATATCTCGACATGTATTTCATAGGCAGATCTTCTAAGGGGCACAGTCTTCCGTCTGAAATGAAAGGAAGCCATAATTACGGTGCAATATCCAGGTGACAGAATGTTGGTCTCCGAGAGATTGGAGAATATCTCGACAAGTATTTCATACGGAGTTCTTCTAAGGGGTACATTCTTCTGTCTGAAATGAAAGGAGGCCATAATTACGGTTAATTATCCAGGTGACAGGATGTCGGTCACCGAGAGATTGGAGAATATCTCGACAAGTATTTCATAGGCTGTTCTTCTAAGGAGCACAGTCTTCTTTCTGAAATGACAGGAAGCTATAATTTCGGTGTAATATCCAGGTGACAGGAAGTCGGTCACCGAGAGATTGGAGAATATCTCGACAAGTATTTCATAGGCAGCTGTTCTAGGAAGCACAATCTTCTGTCTGAAATCAAAGGAAGCCATAATTACGGTGTAATAAGCTAGTGACATGATGTCGGTCACCGAGAGATTGGAGAATATCTCGACAAGTATTTCATAGGCAGTTCTTCTAAGTAGCACAGTCTTCTGTCTGAAATGAAAGGAAGCCATAATTACGGTGTAGTATCCAGTAGACAGGGTGTCGGGCACCGAGAGATTGGAGAATATTTCGACAAGTATTTCTCAGGCAGCTGTTCTAGGGAGCGCAGTCTTCTGTCTGAAATCAAAGGAAGCCATAATTACGGTGTAATAAGCTGGTGACAGGAAGTCGGTCACCGTGAGATTTGAGAATATCTCTACAAGTATCTCATAGGCTGTTCTTCTAAGGAGCACAGTCTTCTTTCTGAAATGACAGGAAGCTATAATTACGGTGTAATATCCAGGTGACAGGAAGTCGGTCACCGAGAGATTGGAGAATATCTCGACAAGTATTTCATAGGCAGCTCTCCTAAGTAGCACAGTCTTCTGTCTGAAATGGAAGGAAGCCATAATTACGGGGTAATGTCCAGGTGACAGGATGTCGGTCACCGAGAGGTAGGAGAATATCTCGACAAGTGTTTCATAGGCAGTACTTCTAAGGAGCACCGTCTTCCCTCTGAAATGAAAGGAAGCCATAATTACGGTGTAATATCCAGGTGACAGGATGTCGGTCAGCGAGAGATTGGAGAATATCTCGACAAGTATCTCATAGGCAGCTCTCCTAAGTAGCACAGTCTTCTGTCTGAACAGAAAGGAAGCCATAATTACGGTGTAATATCCAGGTGACAGTATGTCGGTCACCGAGAGATTGGAGAATATCTCGACAAGTATTTCATAGGCTGTTCTTCCAAGGAGCACAGTTTTCTTTCTGAAATGTCAGGAAGCTATAATTTCGGTGTAATATCCAGGTGACAGGAAGTCGGTCACCGAGAGATTGGAGAATATCTCGACAAGTATTTCATAGGCAGCTGTTCTAGGAAGCACAATCTTCTGTCTGAAATCAAAGGAAGCCATAATTACGGTGTAATAAGCTGGTGACATGATGTCGGTCACCGAGAGATTGGAGAATATCTCGACAAGTATTTCATAGGCAGTTCTTCTAAGTAGCACAGTCTTCTGTCTGAAATGAAAGGAAGCCATAATTACGGTGTAGTATCCAGTAGACAGGGTGTCGGGCACCGAGAGATTGGAGAATATTTCGACAAGTATTTCTCAGGCAGCTGTTCTAGGGAGCACAGTCTTCTGTCTGAAATCAAAGGAAGCCATAATTACGGTGTAATAAGCTGGTGACAGGATGTCGGTCACCGTGAGATTTGAGAATATCTCTACAAGTATCTCATAGGCTGTTATTCTAAGGAGCACAGTCTTCTTTCTGAAATGACAGGAACCTATAATTACGGTGTAATATCCAGGTGACAGGAAGTCGGTCACCGAGAGATTGGAGAATATCTCGACAAGTATTTCATAGGCAGCTGCTCTAGGAAGCACAATCTTCTGTCTGAAATCAAAGGAAGCCATAATTACGGTGTAATAAGCTGGTGACATGATGTCGGTCACCGAGAGATTGGAGAATATCTCGACAAGTATTTCATAGGCAGTTCTTCTAAGTAGCACAGTCTTCTGTCTGAAATGAAACGAAGCCATAATTACGGTGTAATATCCAGGCGACAGGATGTCGGTCACCGAGAGATTGGAGATTATCTCGACAAGTATATCATAGGCAGCTCTTCTAAGGAACACAGTATTCTGTCTGAAATGGAAGGAAGCCATAACTACGGGGTAATGTCCAGGTGACAGGATGTCGGTCACCGAGAGGTAGGAGAATATCTCGACAAGTGTTTCATAGGCAGTACTTCTAAGGAGCACCGTCTTCCCTCTGAAATGAAAGGAAGCCATAATTACGGTGTAATATCCAGGTGACAGGATGTCGGTCAGCGAGAGATTGGAGAATATCTCGACAAGTATCTCATAGGCAGCTCTCCTAAGTAGCACAGTCTTCTGTCTGAACAGAAAGGAAGCCATAATTACGGTGTAATATCCAGGTGACAGTATGTCGGTCACCGAGAGATTGGAGAATATCTCGACAAGTATTTCATAGGCAGTTCTTCTAAGTAGCACAGTCTTCTGTCTGAAATGAAACGAAGCCATAATTACGGTGTAATATCCAGGCGACAGGATGTCGGTCACCGAGAGATTGGAGAATATCTCGACAAGTCTTTCATAGGCTGCTCTTCTAAGGAGTACAGACTTCTGCCTGAAATTAAAGGAAGCCATAATTACGGTTTAATATCCAGGTGACAGGATGCCGGTCACCGAGAGATTGGTGAATATCTCGACAAGTATGTCATAGGCAGCTGTTCTAGGGAGCACTATCTTCTGTCTGAAATGAAAAGAAGCCTTAATTATTGTGTGATAAGCAGGTGACAGGATGTCGGTCACCGAGAGATTGAAGAATATCTCGACAAGTATTTCATAGGCAGTTCTTCTAAGTAGCACAGTCTTCTGTCTGACAAGTAACGAAGCCATAATTACGGTGCAATATCCAGGTGACAGGAGGTCGGTCACCGAGAGATTGGAGAATATCTCTACAAGTATTTCATAGGCAGCTCTTCTAAGGATCACAGTCTTCTGTCTGATATGAAAGGAAGCCTTAATTACGGTGTAATATCCAGGTGACTGGATGTCGGTCACCGAGAGATTGGGTAATATATCGACAAGTATTTTATAGGCATCTCATAAGGAGCACAGTCTTCTGTCTGAAATGAAAGGAAGCCATAATTACGGTGTAATATCCAACTGACAGGATGTTGGTCACCGAGGGATTGGAGAATATCTCGACATGTATTTCATAGACAGTTCTTCTATGGAGCACAGTCTTCTGTCTGAAATGAAAGGAGGCCATAATTACGTTGTAATATCCAGGTGTCAGTATGTTGGTCACCGAGAGATTGGAGAATATCTCGACAAGTATTTCATAGGCAGTTCTTCGGATGGGCACATTCTTCTGTCTGAAATGAAAGGAGGCCATAATTACGGTGTAATATCCAGGTGACAGGATGTTGGTCACCGAGGGATTGGAGAATATCTCGACAGGTATCTCATAGGCAGCTCTCCTAAGGAGCGCAGTGTAATATCAAGCTGACAGGATGTCGGTCACTGAGTGATTAGAGAATATCTCGACAAGTATTTCAGAGGCAGCTCTTCGAAGAGCACAGTCTTCTCTCTGAAATTAAAAGGAAGCCATAATTACGGTGTAATATCCAGGTGACAGGAGGTCGTTCACCGAGAGATTGGAGAATATCTTGACAAGTATTTCATAGGCAGCTCTTCTAAGGAGCACAGTCATCTGTCTGAAATGAAAGGAAGCCAGAATTATTGTGTAATAAGCAGGTGAGAGTATGTCGGTCACCGAGTGAATGGAGAATATCTCGACAAGTATTTCATAGGCAGTTCTTCTAAGGAGCACAGTCTTCTGTCTGAAATGAAAGGAAGCCATAATTACGGTGTAATATCCACGTGACAGGATGATGGTCACCGAGGTATTGGAGAATATCTCGACAAGTATTTCATAGGCAGTTCTTCTAAGGAGCACAGTCTTGTGTCTGAAATGAAAGGAAGCCATATTTACGGTGTGTTATCCAGGTGACAGGATGTTGGTCACCGAGAGATTTGAGAATATCTCGACATGTATTTCATAGGTAGTTCTTCTAAGGAGCACAGTCTGCTGCCTGAAATGAAAGGAAGCCATATTTACGGTGTAATATCCAGGTGACAGGATGTCGGTCACCGAGAGATTGGAGAATATCTCGACAAGTATTTTATACGGAGTTCTTCTAAGGAGTACAGTCTTTTATCTGAAATGAAACGAGGCCATAATTACGGTGTGTTATCCACGTGACAGGATGTTGGTCACCGAGAGATTTAAGAATATCTCGACATGTATTTCAAAGGTAGTTCTTCTAAGGAGCACAGTCTTCTGCCTGAAATGAAAGGAAGCCATAATTACGGTGTAATCTCCAGGTGACAGGATGCCGGTCACCGAGAGATTGGAGAATATCTCGACAAGTATTTCAGAGGCAGTTCTTCTTAGTAGCAGAGTCTTTTGTTTGAAATGAAAGGAAGCCATAACTTCAGTGTAATATCCAGGTGACTGGATGTCGGTCACCGAGAGATTTGAGTATATCTCGACAAGAATCTCATAGGCAGCTCTCCTAAGGAGCACAGTCTTCTGTATGAAATGAAAGGAAGCCATAATTAAGGTGTAATATCCAGGTGACAGGATGTCGGTCACTGAGAGATTGGAGAATATCTCGACAAGTATTTCATAGGCAGCTCTTCTAAGGAGCACAGTCTTCTGTCTGACATGAAAGGAAGCCATAATTACGGTGTAATATCCAGGTGACAGGATGTCGGTGACCGAGAGATTGGGTATTATATCCACAAGTATTTCATAGGCATCTCATAAGGAGCACGGTCTTCTGTCTGAAATGAAAGGACGCCATAATTACGGTGTATTATCCAGGTGACCGGATGTCGGTCACCGACAGACTGAAGAATATCTCTACAAGTATTTCATAGGCAATTCTTCTAAGGAGCACAGCGTTCTGTCTGATATGAAAGGAAGCCATAATTACGGTGTAATATCCAGGTGACAGGATGTCGGTCACCGAGAGATTGGAGAATATCTCGACAGTATTTCAAAGGCAGCTCTTCTAAGGAGCACAGTCTTCTGTCTGAAATCAAAGGAAGCCATAATTTGGGTGTAATATCCAGGTGACAGGATGTCGTTCACCGAGGGTTTGGAGAATATCTCGACAAGTATTTAATAGGCAGCTCTTCTAAGGAGCACAGTCTTCTGTCTGAAATGAAAAGAAGCCATAATTATTGTGTAATAAACAGGTGACAGGATGTCGGTCACCGAGAGTATGGAGAATATCTCGACATGTATTTCATAGGCAGTTTTTCTAAGGAGCGCAGTCTTCTGTCTGAAAAGAAAGGATGCCGTAATTACGGTGTAATATCCAGGTGGCAGGATGTGGGTCACCGAGAGATTGGAGAATATCTCGACAAGTGTTTCATAGGCAGCTCTTCTAAGGAGCACAGTCTTCTGTCCGAAATGAAAGGAAGCCATAATTACGGTGTAATATCCACGTGAAAGGATGTTGGTCACCGAGGGATTGGAGAATATCTCGACAAGTATTTCATAGGCAGTTCTTCTAAGGAGCACAGTCTTCTGTCTGAAATGAAAGGAGGCCATAATTACGGTGTAATATCCAGGTGACAGTATATCGGTCACCGAGAGATTGGAGAATATCTCGACAAGTATTTCATAGGCTGTTCTTCTAAGTGGTACAGTCTTTTGTCTGAATTGAAAGGAGGCCATAATTACGGTGTAATATCCAGGTGACTGGATGTTGGTCACCGAGAGATTGGAGAATATCTCGACAAGTATTTCATAGGTAGTTCTTCTAAGGAGCACAGTCTTCTTTTTAAAATGAAAGGAAGCCATAATTACGGTGTAGGATGTCGGTCATAGGCAGTTCTTCTAAGGAGCACAGTCTTCTGTCTGAACGAAAGGGAGCCACAATTAAGGTGTAATATCCAAGTGACAGGATGTCGGTCACCGAGAGATTGGTTATTATCTCGACAAGTATTTCATAGGCAGCTCTTCCAAGGAGCACATTCTTCTGTCTGAAATGAAAGGAAGCCATAATTACGGTGTAATATCCAGGTGACAGTATGTCGGTCACCGAGAGATTGGGTAATATATCGACAAGTATTTTATAGGCATCTCATAAGGAGCACAGTCTTCTGTCTGAAATGAAAGGAAGCCATAATTACGGTGTAATATCCAGGTGACAGGATGTCGGGCACCGAGAGATTGGGGAATATTTCGACAAGTATTTCACAGGCAGCTGTTCTAGGGAGCACAGTCTTCTGTCTGAAATCAAAGGAAGCCATAATTACGGTGTAATAAGCTGGTGACAGGATGTCGGTCACCGAGAGATTGGAGAATATCTCGACAAGTATTTCATAGGCAGTTCTTCTAAGTAGCACAGTCTTCTGTCTGAAATGAAACGAAGCCATAATTACGGTGTAATATCCAGGTGACAGAATGTCGGTCACTGAGAGATTGGAGAATATCTCGACAAGTATTTCATAGGCAGCTCTTCTAAGGAGCACCGTCTTCTCTCTGAAATGAAAGGAAGCCATAATTACGGTGTAATATCCATTTGACAGGAAGTCGGTCAGCGAGAGTTTGGAGAATATATCGATGAGTACTTCATAGGCAGCTATTCCAAGGAGAAGAGTCATCTGTCTGAAATGAGAGGAAGCCATAATTACGGTGTAATATCCTGGTGACAGGATGTCGGTCACCGAGAGATTGAAGAATATCTCTACAAGTATTTCATAGGCAGTTCTTCTAAGGAGCACAGTCTTCTAACTGAAATGAAAGGAGGCCATTATTACGGTGTAATATCCGGCTGACAGTATGTCGGTCACCGAGAGATTGGAGAATATCTCGACAATTATTTAATAGGCAGCTCTTCTAAAGAGCACAGTCTTCTGTCTGAAATGAAAAGAACCCATAATCATTGTGTAATATGCAGGTGACAGGATGTCGGTCACCGAGAGAATGGCGAATATCTCGACAAGTATTTCATAAGCAGTTCCTCTAAGCAGCACACTCTTCTGTCTGAAATGAAAGGAAGCCATAATTACGTTGTAATATCCAGGTGACAGTATGTTGTTCACCGTGTGATTGGAGAATATCTCGACAAGTATTTCATAGGCAGTTCTTCTAAGGAGCACAGTCTTCTGTCTGAAATGAAAGGAGGCCGTAATTACGGTGTAATATCCAGGTGACAGGATGTGGGTCATCGAGAGATTGGTTAATATCTCGACAAGTGTTTCATAGGCAGCTCTTCTAAGGATCACAGTCTTCTGTCTGAAATGAAAGGAAGCCATAATTACGGTGTAATATCCACGTGACAGGATGTTGGTCACCGAGGGATTGGAGAATATCTCGACATGTATTTCATAGACAGTTATTCTAAGGAGCACAGTCTTCTGTCTGAAATGAAAGGAGGTCATAATTACGGTGTAATATCCAGGTGACAATATGTCGGTCACCGAGAGATTGGAGAATATCTCGACAAGTATTTCATAGGCAGTTCTTCTAAGGGGCACAGTCTTCTGTCTGAAATGAAAGGAGGCCATAATTACGGTGTAATATCCAGGTGACAGGATGTTGGTCACCGAGAGATTGAAGAATATCTCGACAAGTATTTCATAGGCAGTTCTTCTAAGTAGCACAAACTTCTGTCTGACTAGTAACGAAGCCATAATTACGGTGCAATATCCAGGTGACAGGATGTCGGTCACCGAGAGATTGGAGAATATCTCGACAAGTATTTCATAGGCTGCTGGTCTAAGGAGCACAGTCTTCTCTCTGAAATGAAAGGAAGCCATAAATACGGTGTAATATCCAGGTGACAGGATGTCGGTCACCGAGAGAATGGAGAATATCTCGACAAGTATTTCACAGGCAGTTATTCTAAGGAGCATCGTCTTCTCTCTGAACTGAAAGGAAGCCATAATTATTGTGTAATAAGCAAGTGACAGGATTTCGGTCACCGAGAGATTGAAGAATATCTCGACAAGTATTTCATAGGCAGTTCTTCTAAGAATCACAGTCTTCTGTCTGATATGAAAGGAAGCCTTAATTACGGTGTAATATCCAGGTGACTGGATGTCGGTCACCGAGAGATTGGAGAATATCTCGACAAGTATTTAATAGGCAGCTCTTCTAAGGAGCACAGTCTTCTGTCTGAAATGAAAAGAAGCCATAATTATTGTGTAATAAGCAGGTGACAGGATGTCGGTCACCGTGAGATTGAAGAACATCTCGATAAGTATTTCATAGGCAGTTCTTCTAAGGAGCACAATCTTCTGTCTGAAATGAAAGGAGGCCGTAATTAAGGTGTAATATCCAGGTGACAGGATGTTTGTCACCGAGAGATTGGGGAATATCTCGACAAGTATTTCATAGGTAGTTCTTCTAAGGAGCACAGTCTTCTGTCTGAAATGAAACGAGGCCATAATTACGGTGTAATATCCAGGTGACAGGATGTCGGTCACCGAGAGATTGGGGAATATCTCGACAAGTATTTCATAGGCAGCTCTTCTAAGGAGAACAGTCTTCTGTCTGAAATCAAAGGAAGCCATAATTAGGGTGTAATATCCAGGTGGCAGGATGTCGTTCACCGAGGGATTGGAGAATATCTCGACAAGTATTTAATAGGCAGCTCTTCTAAGGAGCACAGTCTTCTGTCTGAAACGAAAAGAAGCCATAATTATTGTGTAATAAGCAGGTGACAGGATGTCGGTCACCGAGAGTATGGAGAATATCTCGACAAGTATTTCATAGGCAGTTTTTCTAAGGAGCATAGTCTTCTGTCAGAAATGAAAGGAGGCCGTAATTACGGTGTAATATCCAGGTGGCAGGATGTGGGTCACCGAGAGATTCGAGAATATCTCGACAAGTGTTTCAAAGGCAGCACTTCTAAGGAGCACAGTCTTCGGCCTGAAATGAAAGGAAGCCATAATTACGGTGTAATATCCACGTGACAGGATGTTGGTCACCGAGGGATTGGAGAATATCTCGACAAGTATTTCATAGGCAGTTCTTCTAAGGAGCACAGTCTTCTGTCTGAATTGAAAGGAGGCCAAAATTACGGTGTAATATCCAGGTGACAGTATGTCGGTCACCGAGAGATTGGAGAATATCTCGACAAGTATTTCATAGGCTGTTCTTCTACGGGGTACAGTCTTCTGTCTGAAATGAAAGGAGGCCATAATTACGGTGTAATATCCAGGTGACAGTATGTCGGTCACCGAGAGATTGGAGAATATCTCGACAAGTATTTCATAGGCTGTTCTTCTAAGGAGCACAGTCTTCTTTCTGAAATGACAGGAAGCTATAATTTCGGTGTAATATCCAGGTGACAGGAAGTCGGTCACCGAGAGATTGGAGAATATCTCGACAAGTATTTCATAGGCAGCTGTTCTAGGAAGCACAATCTTCTGTCTGAAATCAAAGGAAGCCATAATTACGGTGTAATAAGCTAGTGACATGATGTCGGTCACCGAGAGATTGGAGAATATCTCGACAAGTATTTCATAGGCAGTTCTTCTAAGTAGCACAGTCTTCTGTCTGAAATGAAAGGAAGCCATAATTACGGTGTAGTATCCAGTAGACAGGGTGTCGGGCACCGAGAGATTGGAGAATATTTCGACAAGTATTTCTCAGGCAGCTGTTCTAGGGAGCGCAGTCTTCTGTCTGAAATCAAAGGAAGCCATAATTACGGTGTAATAAGCTGGTGACAGGATGTCGGTCACCGTGAGATTTGAGAATATCTCTACAAGTATCTCATAGGCTGTTCTTCTAAGGAGCACAGTCTTCTTTCTGAAATGACAGGAAGCTATAATTACGGTGTAATATCCAGGTGACAGGAAGTCGGTCACCGAGAGATTGGAGAATATCTCGACAAGTATTTCATAGGCAGCTGCTCTAGGAAGCACAATCTTCTGTCTGAAATCAAAGGAAGCCATAATTACGGTGTAATAAGCTGGTGGCATGATGTCGGTCACCGAGAGATTGGAGAATATCTCGACAAGTATTTCATAGGCAGTTCTTCTAAGTAGCACAATCTTCTGTCTGAAATGAAACGAAGCCATAATTACGGAGTAATATCCAGGCGACAAGATGTCGGTCACCGAGAGATTGGAGATTATCTCGACAAGTATATCATAGGCAGCTCTTCTAAGGAACACAATCTTCTGTCTGAAATGGAAGGAAGCCATAATTACGGGGTAATGTCCAGGTGACAGGATGTCGGTCACCGAGAGGTAGGAGAATATCTCGACAAGTGTTTCATAGGCAGTACTTCTAAGGAGCACCGTCTTCCCTCTGAAATGAAAGGAAGCCATAATTACGGTGTAATATCCAGGTGACAGGATGTCGGTCAGCGAGAGATTGGAGAATATCTCGACAAGTATCTCATAGGCAGCTCTCCTAAGTAGCACAGTCTTCTGTCTGAACAGAAAGGAAGCCATAATTACGGTGTAATATCCAGGTGACAGTATGTCGGTCACCGAGAGATTGGAGAATATCTCGACAAGTATTTCATAGGCTGTTCTTCCAAGGAGCACAGTCTTCTTTCTGAAATGACAGGAAGCTATATTTTCGGTGTAATATCCAGGTGACAGGAAGTCGGTCACCGAGAGATTGGAGAATATCTCGACAAGTATTTCATAGGCAGCTGTTCTAGGAAGCACAATCTTCTGTCTGAAATCAAAGGAAGCCATAATTACGGTGTAATAAGCTGGTGACATGATGTCGGTCACCGAGAGATTGGAGAATATCTCGACAAGTATTTCATAGGCAGTTCTTCTAAGTAGCACAGTCTTCTGTCTGAAATGAAAGGAAGCCATAATTACGGTGTAGTATCCAGTAGACAGGGTGTCGGGCACCGAGAGATTGGAGAATATTTCGACAAGTATTTCTCAGGCAGCTGTTCTAGGGAGCACAGTCTTCTGTCTGAAATCAAAGGAAGCCATAATTACGGTGTAATAAGCTGGTGACAGGATGTCGGTCACCGTGAGATTTGAGAATATCTCTACAAGTATCTCATAGGCTGTTCTTCTAAGGAGCACAGTCTTCTTTCTGAAATGACAGGAAGTTATAATTACGGTGTAATATCCAGGTGACAGGAAGTCGGTCACCGAGAGATTGGAGAATATCTCGACAAGTATTTCATAGGCAGCTGCTCTAGGAAGCACAATCTTCTGTCTGAAATCAAAGGAAGCCATAATTACGGTGTAATAAGCTGGTGACATGATGTCGGTCACCGAGAGATTGGAGAATATCTCGACAAGTATTTCATAGGCAGTTCTTCTAAGTAGCACAGTCTTCTGTCTGAAATGAAACGAAGCCATAATTACGGTGTAATATCCAGGCGACAGGATGTCGGTCACCGAGAGATTGGAGATTATCTCGACAAGTATATCATAGGCAGCTCTTCTAAGGAATACAGTCTTCTGTCTGAAATGGAAGGAAGCCATAATTACGGGGTAATGTCCAGGTGACAGGATGTCGGTCACCGAGAGGTAGGAGAATATCTCGACAAGTGTTTCATAGGCAGTACTTCTAAGGAGCACCGTCTTCCCTCTGAAATGAAAGGAAGCCATAATTACGGTGTAATATCCAGGTGACAGGATGTCGGTCAGCGAGAGATTGGAGAATATCTCGACAAGTATCTCATAGGCAGCTCTCCTAAGTAGCACAGTCTTCTGTCTGAACAGAAAGGAAGCCATAATTACGGTGTAATATCCAGGTGACAGTATGTCGGTCACCGAGAGATTGGAGAATATCTCGACAAGTATTTCATAGGCAGTTCTTCTAAGTAGCACAGTCTTCTGTCTGAAATGAAACGAAGCCATAATTACGGTGTAATATCCAGGCGACAGGATGTCGGTCACCGAGAGATTGGAGAATATCTCGACAAGTATTTCATAGGCTGCTCTTCTAAGGAGTACAGACTTCTGCCTGAAATTAAAGGAAGCCATAATTACGGTGTAATATCCAGGTGACAGGATGCCGATCACCGAGAGATTGGTGAATATCTCGACAAGTATGTCATAGGCAGCTGTTCTAGGGAGCACAATCTTCTGTCTGAAATGAAAAGAAGCCTTAATTATTGTGTGATAAGCAGGTGACAGGATGTCGGTCACCGAGAGATTGAAGAATATCTCGACAAGTATTTCATAGGCAGTTCTTCTAAGTAGCACAGTCTTCTGTCTGACAAGTAACGAAGCCATAATTACGGTGCAATATCCAGGTGAGAGGAGGTCGGTCACCGAGAGGTTGGAGAATATCTCTACAAGTATTTCATAGGCAGCTCTTCTAAGGATCACAGTCTTCTGTCTGATATGAAAGGAAGCCTTAATTACGGTGTAATATCCAGGTGACTGGATGTCGGTCACCGAGAGATTGGGTAATATATCGACAAGTATTTTATAGGCATCTCATAAGGAGCACAGTCTTCTGTCTGAAATGAAAGGAAGCCATAATTACGGTGTAATATCCAACTGACAGGATGTTGGTCACCGAGGGATTGGAGAATATCTCGACATGTATTGCATAGACAGTTCTTCTATGGAGCACAGTCTTCTGTCTGAAATGAAAGGAGGCCATAATTACGTTGTAATATCCAGGTGTCAGTATGTTGGTCACCGAGAGATTGGAGAATATCTCGACAAGTATTTCATAGGCAGTTCTTCGGATGGGCACATTCTTCTGTCTGAAATGAAAGGAGGCCATAATTACGGTGTAATATCCAGGTGACAGGATGTTGGTCACCGAGGGATTGGAGAATATCTCGACAAGTATCTCATAGGCAGCTCTCCTAAGGAGCGCAGTGTAATATCAAGCTGACAGGATGTCGGTCACTGAGTGATTAGAGAATATCTCGACAAGTATTTCAGAGGCAGCTCTTCAAAGAGCACAGTCTTCTCTCTGAAATTAAAAGGAAGCCATAATTACGGTGTAATATCCAGGTGACAGGAGGTCGTTCACCGAGAGATTGGAGAATATCTTGACAAGTATTTCATAGGCAGCTCTTCTAAGGAGCACAGTCATCTGTCTGAAATGAAAGGAAGCCAGAATTATTGTGTAATAAGCAGGTGAGAGTATGTCGGTCACCGAGTGAATGGAGAATATCTCGACAAGTATTTCATAGGCAGTTTTTCTAAGGAGCACAGTCTTCTGTCTGAAATGAAAGGAAGCCATAATTACGGTGTAATATCCACGTGACAGGATGATGGTCACCGAGGTATTGGAGAATATCTCGACAAGTATTTCATAGGCAGTTCTTCTAAGGAGCACAGTCTTGTGTCTGAAATGAAAGGAAGCCATATTTACGGTGTGTTATCCAGGTGACAGGATGTTGGTCATCGAGAGATTTGAGAATATCTCGACATGTATTTCATAGGTAGTTCTTCTAAGGAGCACAGTCTGCTGCCTGAAATGAAAGGAAGCCATATTTACGGTGTAATATCCAGGTGACAGGATGTCGGTCACCGAGAGATTGGAGAATATCTCGACAAGTATTTTATACGGAGTTCTTCTAAGGTGTACAGTCTTTTATCTGAAATGAAACGAGGCCATAATTACGGTGTGTTATCCACGTGACAGGATGTTGGTCACCGAGAGATTTAAGAATATCTCGACATGTATTTCAAAGGTAGTTCTTCTAAGGAGCACAGTCTTCTGCCTGAAATGAAAGGAAGCCATAATTACGGTGTAATCTCCAGGTGACAGGATGCCGGTCACCGAGAGATTGGAGAATATCTCGACAAGTATTTCAGAGGCAGTTCTTCTTAGTAGCAGAGTCTTTTGTTTGAAATGAAAGGAAGCCATAACTTCAGTGTAATATCCAGGTGACTGGATGTCGGTCACCGAGAGATTTGAGTATATCTCGACAAGAATCTCATAGGCAGCACTCCTAAGGAGCACAGTCTTCTGTATGAAATGAAAGGAAGCCATAATTAAGGTGTAATATCCAGGTGACAGGATGTCGGTCACTGAGAGATTGGAGAATATCTCGACAAGTATTTCATAGGCAGCTCTTCTAAGGAGCACAGTCTTCTGTCTGACATGAAAGGAAGCCATAATTACGGTGTAATATCCAGGTGACAGGATGTCGGTGACCGAGAGATTGGGTATTATATCCACAAGTATTTCATAGGCATCTCATAAGGAGCACGGTCTTCTGTCTGAAATGAAAGGATGCCATAATTACGGTGTATTATCCAGGTGACCGGATGTCGGTCACCGACAGACTGAAGAATATCTCTACAAGTATTTCATAGGCAATTCTTCTAAGGAGCACAGCGTTCTGTCTGATATGAAAGGAAGCCATAATTAAGGTGTAATATCCAGGTGACAGGATGTCGGTCACTGAGAGATTGGAGAATATCTCGACTAGTATTTCAAAGGCAGCTCTTCTAAGGAGCACAGTCTTCTGTCTGAAATCAAAGGAAGCCATAATTTGGGTGTAATATCCAGGTGACAGGATGTCGTTCACCGAGGGTTTGGAGAATATCTCGACAAGTATTTAATAGGCAGCTCTTCTAAGGAGCACAGTCTTCTGTCTGAAAGGAAAAGAAGCCATAATTATTGTGTAATATACAGGTGACAGGATGTCGGTCACCGAGAGTATGGAGAATATCTCGACATGTATTTCATAGGCAGTTTTTCTAAGGAGCGCAGTCTTCTGTCTGAAAAGAAAGGAGGCCGTAATTACGGGGTAATATCCAGGTGGCAGGATGTGGGTCACCGAGAGATTGGAGAATATCTCGACAAGTGTTTCATAGGCAGCTCTTCTAAGGAGCACAGTCTTCTGTCCGAAATGAAAGGAAGCCATAATTACGGTGTAATATCCACGTGAAAGGATGTTGGTCACCGAGGGATTGGAGAATATCTCGACAAGTATTTCATAGGCAGTTCTTCTAAGGAGCACAGTCTTCTGTCTGAAATGAAAGGAGGCCATAATTACGGTGTAATATCCAGGTGACAGTATATCGGTCACTGAGAGATTGAAGAATATCTCGACAAGTATTTCATAGGCAGCTGTTCTAGGAAGCACAATCTTCTGTCTGAAATCAAAGGAAGCCATAATTACGGTGTAATAAGCTAGTGACATGATGTCGGTCACCGAGAGATTGGAGAATATCTCGACAAGTATTTCATAGGCAGTTCTTCTAAGTAGCACAGTCTTCTGTCTGAAAGGAAAGGAAGCCATAATTACGGTGTAGTATCCAGTAGACAGGGTGTCGGGCACCGAGAGATTGGAGAATATTTCGACAAGTATTTCTCAGGCAGCTGTTCTAGGGAGCGCAGTCTTCTGTCTGAAATCAAAGGAAGCCATAATTACGGTGTAATAAGCTGGTGACAGGATGTCGGTCACCGTGAGATTTGAGAATATCTCTACAAGTATCTCATAGGCTGTTCTTCTAAGGAGCACAGTCTTCTTTCTGAAATGACAGGAAGCTATAATTACGGTGTAATATCCAGGTGACAGGAAGTCGGTCACCGAGAGATTGGAGAATATCTCGACAAGTATTTCATAGGCAGCTGCTCTAGGAAGCACAATCTTCTGTCTGAAATCAAAGGAAGCCATAATTACGGTGTAATAAGCTGGTGGCATGATGTCGGTCACCGAGAGATTGGAGAATATCTCGACAAGTATATCATAGGCAGCTCTTCTAAGGAACACAGTCTTCTGACTGAAATGGAAGGAAGCCATAATTACGGGGTAATGTCCAGGTGACAGGATGTCGGTCACCGAGAGGTAGGAGAATATCTCGACAAGTGTTTCATAGGCAGTACTTCTAAGGAGCACCGTCTTCCCTCTGAAATGAAAGGAAGCCATAATTACGGTGTAATATCCAGGTGACAGGATGTCGGTCAGCGAGAGATTGGAGAATATCTCGACAAGTATCTCATAGGCAGCTCTCCTAAGTAGCACAGTCTTCTGTCTGAACAGAAAGGAAGCCATAATTACGGTGTAATATCCAGGTGACAGTATGTCGGTCACCGAGAGATTGGAGAATATCTCGACAAGTATTTCATAGGCTGTTCTTCCAAGGAGCACAGTCTTCTTTCTGAAATGACAGTAAGCTATATTTTCGGTGTAATATCCAGGTGACAGGAAGTCGGTCACCGAGAGATTGGAGAATATCTCGACAAGTATTTCATAGGCAGCTGTTCTAGGAAGCACAATCTTCTGTCTGAAATCAAAGGAAGCCATAATTACGGTGTAATAAGCTGGTGACATGATGTCGGTCACCGAGAGATTGGAGAATATCTCGACAAGTATTTCATAGGCAGTTCTTCTAAGTAGCACAGTCTTCTGTCTGAAATGAAAGGAAGCCATAATTACGGTGTAGTATCCAGTAGACAGGGTGTCGGGCACCGAGAGATTGGAGAATATTTCGACAAGTATTTCTCAGGCAGCTGTTCTAGGGAGCACAGTCTTCTGTCTGAAATCAAAGGAAGCCATAATTACGGTGTAATAAGCTGGTGACAGGATGTCGGTCACCGTGAGATTTGAGAATATCTCTACAAGTATCTCATAGGCTGTTCTTCTAAGGAGCACAGTCTTCTTTCTGAAATGACAGGAAGTTATAATTACGGTGTAATATCCAGGTGACAGGAAGTCGGTCACCGAGAGATTGGAGAATATCTCGACAAGTATTTCATAGGCAGCTGCTCTAGGAAGCACAATCTTCTGTCTGAAATCAAAGGAAGCCATAATTACGGTGTAATAAGCTGGTGACATGATGTCGGTCACCGAGAGATTGGAGAATATCTCGACAAGTATTTCATAGGCAGTTCTTCTAAGTAGCACAGTCTTCTGTCTGAAATGAAACGAAGCCATAATTACGGTGTAATATCCAGGCGACAGGATGTCGGTCACCGAGAGATTGGAGATTATCTCGACAAGTATATCAAAGGCAGCTCTTCTAAGGAACACAGTCTTCTGTCTGAAATGGAAGGAAGCCATAATTACGGGGTAATGTCCAGGTGACAGGATGTCGGTCACCGAGAGGTAGGAGAATATCTCGACAAGTGTTTCATAGGCAGTACTTCTAAGGAGCACCGTCTTCCCTCTGAAATGAAAGGATGCCATAATTACGGTGTAATATCCAGGTGACAGGATGTCGGTCAGCGAGAGATTGGAGAATATCTCGACAAGTATCTCATAGGCAGCTCTCCTAAGTAGCACAGACTTCTGTCTGAACAGAAAGGAAGCCATAATTACGGTGTAATATCCAGGTGACAGTATGTCGGTCACCGAGAGATTGGAGAATATCTCGACAAGTATTTCATAGGCAGTTCTTCTAAGTAGCACAGTCTTCTGTCTGAAATGAAACGAAGCCATAATTACGGTGTAATATCCAGGCGACAGGATGTCGGTCACCGAGAGATTGGAGAATATCTCGACAAGTATTTCATAGGCTGCTCTTCTAAGGAGTACAGACTTCTGCCTGAAATTAAAGGAAGCCATAATTACGGTGTAATATCCAGGTGACAGGATGCCGGTCACCGAGAGATTGGTGAATATCTCGACAAGTATGTCATAGGCAGCTGTTCTAGGGAGCACAATCTTCTGTCTGAAATGAAAAGAAGCCTTAATTATTGTGTGATAAGCAGGTGACAGGATGTCGGTCACCGAGAGATTGAAGAATATCTCGACAAGTATTTCATAGGCAGTTCTTCTAAGTAGCACAGTCTTCTGTCTGACAAGTAACGAAGCCATAATTACGGTGCAATATCCAGGTGACAGGAGGTCGGTAACCGAGAGATTGGAGAATATCTCTACAAGTATTTCATAGGCAGCTCTTCTAAGGATCACAGTCTTCTGTCTGATATGAAAGGAAGCCTTAATTACGGTGTAATATCCAGGTGACTGGATGTCGGTCACCGAGAGATTGGGTAACATATCGACAAGAATTTTATAGGCATCTCATAAGGAGCACAGTCTTCTGTCTGAAATGAAAGGAAGCCATAATTACGGTGTAATATCCAACTGACAGGATGTTGGTCACCGAGGGATTGGAGAATATCTCGACATGTATTTCATAGACAGTTCTTCTATGGAGCACAGTCTTCTGTCTGAAACGAAAGGAGGCCATAATTACGTTGTAATATCCAGGTGTCAGTATGTTGGTCACCGAGAGATTGGAGAATATCTCGACAAGTATTTCATAGGCCGTTCTTCGGATGGGCACATTCTTCTGTCTGAAATGAAAGGAGGCCCTAATTACGGTGTAATATCCAGGTGACAGGATGTTGGTCACCGAGGGATTGGAGAATATCTCGACAAGTATCTCATAGGCAGCTCTCCTAAGGAGCGCAGTGTAATATCAAGCTGACAGGATGTCGGTCACTGAGTGATTAGAGAATATCTCGACAAGTATTTCAGAGGCAGCTCTTCAAAGAGCACAGTCTTCTCTCTGAAATTAAAAGGAAGCCATAATTACGGTGTAATATCCAGGTGACAGGAGGTCGTTCACCGAGAGATTGGAGAATATCTTGACAAGTATTTCATAGGCAGCTCTTCTAAGGAGCACAGTCATCTGTCTGAAATGAAAGGAAGCCAGAATTATTGTGTAATAAGCAGGTGAGAGTATGTCGGTCACCGAGTGAATGGAGAATATCTCGACAAGTATTTCATAGGCAGTTCTTCTAAGGAGCACAGTCTTCTGTCTGAAATGAAAGGAAGCCATAATTACGGTGTAATATCCACGTGACAGGATGATGGTCACCGAGGTATTGGAGAATATCTCGACAAGTATTTCATAAGGCAGTTCTTCTAAGGAGCACAGTCTTGTGTCTGAAATGAAAGGAAGCCATATTTACGGTGTGTTATCCAGGTGAAAGGATGTTGGTCATCGAGAGATTTGAGAATATCTCGACATGTATTTCATAGGTAGTTCTTCTAAGGAGCACAGTCTGCTGCCTGAAATGAAAGGAAGCCATATTTACGGTGTAATATCCAGGTGACAGGATGTCGGTCACCGAGAGATTGGAGAATATCTCGACAAGTATTTTATACGGAGTTCTTCTAAGGAATACAGTCTTTTATCTGAAATGAAAGGAAGCCATAATTACGGTGTAATATCCACGTGACAGGATGATGGTCACCGAGGTATTGGAGAATATCTCGACAAGTATTTCATAAGGCAGTTCTTCTAAGGAGCACAGTCTTGTGTCTGAAATGAAAGGAAGCCATATTTACGGTGTGTTATCCAGGTGACAGGATGATGGTCACCGAGGTATTGGAGAATATCTCGACAAGTATTTCATAAGGCAGTTCTTCTAAGGAGCACAGTCTTGTGTCTGAAATGAAAGGAAGCCATATTTACGGTGTGTTATCCAGGTGACAGGATGTTGGTCATCGAGAGATTTGAGAATATCTCGACATGTATTTCATAGGTAGTTCTTCTAAGGAGCACAGTCTGCTGCCTGAAATGAAAGGAAGCCATAATTACGGTGTAATCTCCAGGTGACAGGATGCCGGTCACCGAGAGATTGGAGAATATCTCGACAAGTATTTCAGAGGCAGTTCTTCTTAGTAGCAGAGTCTTTTGTTTGAAATGAAAGGAAGCCATAACTTCAGTGTAATATCCAGGTGACTGGATGTCGGTCACCGAGAGATTTGAGTATATCTCGACAAGAATCTCATAGGCAGCACTCCTAAGGAGCACAGTCTTCTGTATGAAATGAAAGGAAGCCATAATTAAGGTGTAATATCCAGGTGACAGGATGTCGGTCACTGAGAGATTGGAGAATATCTCGACAAGTATTTCATAGGCAGCTCTTCTAAGGAGCACAGTCTTCTGTCTGACATGAAAGGAAGCCATAATTACGGTGTAATATCCAGGTGACAGGATGTCGGTGACCGAGAGATTGGGTATTATATCCACAAGTATTTCATAGGCATCTCATAAGGAGCACGGTCTTCTGTCTGAAATGAAAGGATGCCATAATTACGGTGTATTATCCAGGTGACCGGATGTCGGTCACCGACAGACTGAAGAATATCTCTACAAGTATTTCATAGGCAATTCTTCTAAGGAGCACAGCGTTCTGTCTGATATGAAAGGAAGCCATAATTACGGTGTAATATCCAGGTGACAGGATGTCGGTCACCGAGAGATTGGAGAATATCTCGACAAGTATTTCAAAGGCAGCTCTTCTAAGGAGCACAGTCTTCTGTCTGAAATCAAAGGAAGCCATAATATGGGTGTAATATCCAGGTGACAGGATGTCGTTCACCGAGGGTTTGGAGAATATCTCGACAAGTATTTAATAGGCAGCTCTTCTAAGGAGCACAGTCTTCTGTCTGAAAGGAAAAGAAGCCATAATTATTGTGTAATATACAGGTGACAGGATGTCGGTCACCGAGAGTATGGAGAATATCTCGACATGTATTTCATAGGCAGTTTTTCTAAGGAGCGCAGTCTTCTGTCTGGAAAGAAAGGAGGCCGTAATTACGGTGTAATATCCAGGTGGCAGGATGTGGGTCACCGAGAGATTGGAGAATATCTCGACAAGTGTTTCATAGGCAGCTCTTCTAAGGAGCACAGTCTTCTGTCCGAAATGAAAGGAAGCCATAATTACGGTGTAATATCCACGTGAAAGGATGTTGGTCACCGAGGGATTGGAGAATATCTCGACAAGTATTTCATAGGCAGTTCTTCTAAGGAGCACAGTCTTCTGTCTGAAATGAAAGGAGGCCATAATTACGGTGTAATATCCAGGTGACAGTATATCGGTCACCGAGAGATTGGAGAATATCTCGACAAGTATTTCATAGGCTGTTCTTCTAAGTGGTACAGTCTTTTGTCTGAATTGAAAGGAGGCCATAATTACGGTGTAATATCCAGGTGACTGGATGTTGGTCACCGAGAGATTGGAGAATATCTCGACAAGTATTTCATAGGTAGTTCTTCTAAGGAGCACAGTCTTCTTTTTAAAATGAAAGGAAGCCATAATTACGGTGTAGGATGTCGGTCATAGGCAGTTCTTCTAAGGAGCACAGTCTTCTGTCTGAACGAAAGGGAGCCACAATTACGGTGTATTATCCAAGTGACAGGATGTCGGTCACCGAGAGATTGGTTATTATCTCGACAAGTATTTCATAGGCAGCTCTTCCAAGGAGCACATTCTTCTGTCTGAAATGAAAGGAAGCCATAATTACGGTGTAATATCCAGGTGACAGTATGTCGGTCACCGAGAGATTGGGTAATATATCGACAAGTATTTTATAGGCATCTCATAAGGAGCACAGTCTTCTGTCTGAAATGAAAGGAAGCCGTAATTACGGTGTAATATCCAGGTGACAGGATGTCGGGCACCGAGAGATTGGGGAATATTTCGACAAGTATTTCACAGGCAGCTGTTCTAGGGAGCACAGTCTTCTGTCTGAAATCAAAGGAAGCCATAATTACGGTGTAATAAGCTGGTGACAGGATGTCGGTCACCGTGAGATTTGAGAATATCTCTACAAGTATTTCATAGGCAGTTCTTCTAAGGAGCACAGTCTTCTGTCTGAAATGAAAGGAGGCCATAATTACGGTGTAATATCCAGGTGACAGTATATCGGTCACCGAGAGATTGGAGAATATCTCGACAAGTATTTCATAGGCTGTTCTTCTAAGTGGTACAGTCTTTTGTCTGAATTGAAAGGAGGCCATAATTACGGTGTAATATCCAGGTGACTGGATGTTGGTCACCGAGAGTTTGGAGAATATCTCGACAAGTATTTCATAGGTAGTTCTTCTAAGGAGCACAGTCTTCTTTTTAAAATGAAAGGAAGCCATAATTACGGTGTAGGATGTCGGTCATAGGCAGTTCTTCTAACTAGCACAGTCTTCTGTCTGAACGAAAGGGAGCCACAATTACGGTGTATTATCCAAGTGACAGGATGTCGGTCACCGAGAGATTGGTTATTATCTCGACAAGTATTTCATAGGCAGCTCTTCCAAGGAGCACATTCCTCTGTCTGAAATGAAAGGAAGCCATAATTACGGTGTAATATCCAGGTGACAGTATGTCGGTCACCGAGAGATTGGGTAATATATCGACAAGTATTTTATAGGCATCTCATAAGGGGCACAGTCTTCTGTCTGAAATGAAAGGAAGCCGTAATTACGGTGTAATATCCAGGTGACAGGATGTCGGGCACCGAGAGATTGGGGAATATTTCGACAAGTATTTCACAGGCAGCTGTTCTAGGGAGCACAGTCTTCTGTCTGAAATCAAAGGAAGCCATAATTACGGTGTAATAAGCTGGTGACAGGATGTCGGTCACCGTGAGATTTGAGAATATCTCTACAAGTATTTCATAGGCTGTTCTTCTAAGGAGCACAGTCTTCTTTCTGATATGACAGGAAGCAATAATTACGGTGTAATAACCAGGTGACAGGAAGTCGGTCACCGAGAGATTGGAGAATATCTCGACAAGTATTTCATAGGCAGCTGTTCTAGGAAGCACAATCTTCTGTCTGAAATCAAAGGAAGCCATAATTACGGTGTAATAAGCTGGTGACAGGATGTCGGTCACCGAGAGATTGGAGAATATCTCGACAAGTATTTCATAGGCAGTTCTTCTAAGTAGCACAGTCTTCTGTCTGAAATGAAACGAAGCCATAATTACGGTGTAATATCCAGGTGACAGAATGTCGGTCACTGAGAGATTGGAGAATATCTCGACAAGTATTTCATAGGCAGCTCTTCTAAGGAACACAGTCTTCTGTCTGAAATGAAAGGAAGCCATAATTACGGTGTAATGTCCAGGTGACAGGATGTCGGTCACCGAGAGATAGGACAATATCTCGACAAGTGTTTCATAGGCAGTACTTCTAAGGAGCACCGTCTTCTCTCTGAAATGAAAGAAGCCATAATTACGGTGTAATATCCATTTGACAGGAAGTCGGTCAGCGAGAGTTTGGAGAATATCTCGATGAGTACTTCATAGGCAGCTATTCCAAGGAGAAGAGTCATTTGTCTGAAATGAAAGGAAGCCATAATTACGGTGTAATATCCGTGTGACAGGATGTCGGTCACCGAGAGATTGAAGAATATCTCTACAAGTATTTCATAGGCAGTTCTTCTAAGGAGCACAGTCTTCTAACTGAAACGAAAGGAGGCCATTATTACGGTGTAATATCCGGCTGACAGTATGTCGGTCACCGAGAGATTGGAGAATATCTCGACAATTATTTAATAGGCAGCTCTTCTAAAGAGCACAGTCTTCTGTCTGAAATGAAAAGAACCCATAATCATTGTGTAATATGCAGGTGACAGGATGTCGGTCACCGAGAGAATGGCGAATATCTCGACAAGTATTTCATAAGCAGTTCCTCTAAGGAGCACACTCTTCTGTCTGAAATGAAAGGAAGCCATAATTACGTTGTAATATCCAGGTGACAGTATGTTGTTCACCGTGTGATTGGAGAATATCTCGACAAGTATTCCATAGGCAGTTTTTCTAAGGAGCACAGTCTTCTGTCTGAAATGAAAGGAGGCCGTAATTACGGTGTAATATCCAGGTGACAGGATGTGGGTCATCGAGAGATTGGTTAATATCTCGACAAGTGTTTCATAGGCAGCTCTTCTAAGGATCACAGTCTTCTGTCTGAAATGAAAGGAAGCCATAATTACGGTGTAATATCCACGTGACAGGATGTTGGTCACCGAGGGATTGGAGAATATCTCGACATGTATTTCATAGACAGTTATTCTAAGGAGCACAGTCTTCTGTCTGAAATGAAAGGAGGTCATAATTACGGTGTAATATCCAGGTGACAATATGTCGGTCACCGAGAGATTGGAGAATATCTCGACAAGTATTTAATAGGCAGCTCTTCTAAGGAGCACAGTCTTCTGTCTGAAATGAAAAGAAGCCATAATTATTGTGTAATAAACAGGTGACAGGATGTCGGTCACCGAGAGTATGGAGAATATCTCGACATGTATTTCATAGGAAGTTTTTCTAAGGAGCGCAGTCTTCTGTCTGAAAAGAAAGGAGGCCGTAATTACGGTGTAATATCCAGGTGGCAGGATGTGGGTCACCGAGAGATTGGAGAATATCTCGACAAGTGTTTCATAGGCAGCTCTTCTAAGGAGCACAGTCTTCTGTCCGAAATGAAAGGAAGCCATAATTACGGTGTAATATCCACGTGAAAGGATGTTGGTCACCGAGGGTTTGGAGAATATCTCGACAAGTATTTCATAGGCAGTTCTTCTAAGGAGCACAGTCTTCTGTCTGAAATGAAAGGAGGCCATAATTACGGTGTAATATCCAGGTGACAGTATATCGGTCACCGAGAGATTGGAGAATATCTCGACAAGTATTTCATAGGCTGTTCTTCTAAGTGGTACAGTCTTTTGTCTGAATTGAAAGGAGGCCATAATTACGGTGTAATATCCAGGTGACTGGATGTTGGTCACCGAGAGATTGGAGAATATCTCGACAAGTATTTCATAGGTAGTTCTTCTAAGGAGCACAGTCTTCTTTTTAAAATGAAAGGAAGCCATAATTACGGTGTAGGATGTCGGTCATAGGCAGTTCTTCTAAGGAGCACAGTCTTCTGTCTGAACGAAAGGGAGCCACAATTACGGTGTAATATCCAAGTGACAGGATGTCGGTCACCGAGAGATTGGTTATTATCTCGACAAGTATTTCATAGGCAGCTCTTCCAAGGAGCACATTCTTCTGTCTGAAATGAAAGGAAGCCATAATTACGGTGTAATATCCAGGTGACAGTATGTCGGTCACCGAGAGATTGGGTAATATATCGACAAGTATTTTATAGGCATCTCATAAGGAGCACAGTCTTCTGTCTGAAATGAAAGGAAGCCATAATTACGGTGTAATATCCAGGTGACAGGATGTCGGGCACCGAGAGATTGGGGAATATTTCGACAAGTATTTCACAGGCAGCTGTTCTAGGGAGCACAGTCTTCTGTCTGAAATCAAAGGAAGCCATAATTACGGTGTAATAAGCTGGTGACAGGATGTCGGTCACCGTGAGATTTGAGAATATCTCTACAAGTATTTCATAGGCTGTTCTTCTAAGGAGCACAGTCTTCTTTCTGATATGACAGGAAGCAATAATTACGGTGTAATAACCAGGTGACAGGAAGTCGGTCACCGAGAGATTGGAGAATATCTCGACAAGTATTTCATAGGCAGCTGTTCTAGGAAGCACAATCTTCAGTCTGAAATCAAAGGAAGCCATAATTACGGTGTAATAAGCTGGTGACAGGATGTCGGTCACCGAGAGATTGGAGAATATCTCGACAAGTATTTCATAGGCAGTTCTTCTAAGTAGCAGAGTCTTCAGTCTGAAATGAAACGAAGCCATAATTACGGTGTAATATCCAGGTGACAGAATGTCGGTCACTGAGAGATTGGAGAATATCTCGACAAGTATTTCATAGGCAGCTCTTCTAAGGAACACAGTCTTCTGTCTGAAATGAAAGGAAGCCATAATTACGGTGTAATGTCCAGGTGACAGGATGTCGGTCACCGAGAGATAGGACAATATCTCGACAAGTGTTTCATAGGCAGTACTTCTAAGGAGCACCGTCTTCTCTCTGAAATGAAAGGAAGCCATAATTACGGTGTAATATCCATTTGACAGGAAGTCGGTCAGCGAGAGTTTGGAGAATATCTCGATGAGTACTTCATAGGCAGCTATTCCAAGGAGAAGAGTCATCTGTCTGAAATGAAAGGAAGCCATAATTACGGTGTAATATCCGTGTGACAGGATGTCGGTCACCGAGAGATTGAAGAATATCTCTACAAGTATTTCATAGGCAGTTCTTCTAAGGAGCACAGTCTTCTAACTGAAATGAAAGGAGGCCATTATTACGGTGTAATATCCGGCTGACAGTATGTCGGTCACCGAGAGATTGGAGAATATCTCGACAATTATTTAATAGGCAGCTCTTCTAAAGAGCACAGTCTTCTGTCTGAAATGAAAAGAACCCATAATCATTGTGTAATATGCAGGTGACAGGATGTCGGTCACCGAGAGAATGGCGAATATCTCGACAAGTATTTCATAAGCAGTTCCTCTAAGGAGCACACTCTTCTGTCTGAAATGAAAGGAAGCCATAATTACGTTGTAATATCCAGGTGACAGTATGTTGTTCACCGTGTGATTGGAGAATATCTCGACAAGTATTCCATAGGCAGTTCTTCTAAGGAGCACAGTCTTCTGTCTGAAATGAAAGGAGGCCGTAATTACGGTGTAATATCCAGGTGACAGGATGTGGGTCATCGAGAGATTGGTTAATATCTCGACAAGTGTTTCATAGGCAGCTCTTCTAAGGATCACAGTCTTCTGTCTGAAATGAAAGGAAGCCATAATTACGGTGTAATATCCACGTGACAGGATGTTGGTCACCGAGGGATTGGAGAATATCTCGACATGTATTTCATAGACAGTTATTCTAAGGAGCACAGTCTTCTGTCTGAAATGAAAGGAGGTCATAATTACGGTGTAATATCCAGGTGACAATATGTCGGTCACCGAGAGATTGGAGAATATCTCGACAAGTATTTAATAGGCAGCTCTTCTAAGGAGCACAGTCTTCTGTCTGAAATGAAAAGAAGCCATAATTATTGTGTAATAAACAGGTGACAGGATGTCGGTCACCGAGAGTATGGAGAATATCTCGACATGTATTTCATAGGAAGTTTTTCTAAGGAGCGCAGTCTTCTGTCTGAAAAGAAAGGAGGCCGTAATTACGGTGTAATATCCAGGTGGCAGGATGTGGGTCACCGAGAGATTGGAGAATATCTCGACAAGTGTTTCATAGGCAGCTCTTCTAAGGAGCACAGTCTTCTGTCCGAAATGAAAGGAAGCCATAATTACGGTGTAATATCCACGTGAAAGGATGTTGGTCACCGAGGGTTTGGAGAATATCTCGACAAGTATTTCATAGGCAGTTCTTCTAAGGAGCACAGTCTTCTGTCTGAAATGAAAGGAGGCCATAATTACGGTGTAATATCCAGGTGACAGTATATCGGTCACCGAGAGATTGGAGAATATCTCGACAAGTATTTCATAGGCTGTTCTTCTAAGTGGTACAGTCTTTTGTCTGAATTGAAAGGAGGCCATAATTACGGTGTAATATCCAGGTGACTGGATGTTGGTCACCGAGAGATTGGAGAATATCTCGACAAGTATTTCATAGGTAGTTCTTCTAAGGAGCACAGTCTTCTTTTTAAAATGAAAGGAAGCCATAATTACGGTGTAGGATGTCGGTCATAGGCAGTTCTTCTAAGGAGCACAGTCTTCTGTCTGAACGAAAGGGAGCCACAATTACGGTGTAATATCCAAGTGACAGGATGTCGGTCACCGAGAGATTGGTTATTATCTCGACAAGTATTTCATAGGCAGCTCTTCCAAGGAGCACATTCTTCTGTCTGAAATGAAAGGAAGCCATAATTACGGTGTAATATCCAGGTGACAGTATGTCGGTCACCGAGAGATTGGGTAATATATCGACAAGTATTTTATAGGCATCTCATAAGGAGCACAGTCTTCTGTCTGAACGAAAGGAAGCCATAATTACGGTGTAATATCCAGGTGACAGGATGTCGGGCACCGAGAGATTGGGGAATATTTCGACAAGTATTTCACAGGCAGCTGTTCTAGGGAGCACAGTCTTCTGTCTGAAATCAAAGGAAGCCATAATTACGGTGTAATAAGCTGGTGACAGGATGTCGGTCACCGTGAGATTTGAGAATATCTCTACAAGTATTTCATAGGCTGTTCTTCTAAGGAGCACAATCTTCTTTCTGATATGACAGGAAGCAATAATTACGGTGTAATAACCAGGTGACAGGAAGTCGGTCACCGAGAGATTGGAGAATATCTCGACAAGTATTTCATAGGCAGCTGTTCTAGGAAGCACAATCTTCTGTCTGAAATCAAAGGAAATCATAATTACGGTGTAATAAGCTGGTGACAGGATGTCGGTCACCGAGAGATTGGAGAATATCTCGACAAGTATTTCATAGGCAGTTCTTCTAAGTAGCACAGTCTTCAGTCTGAAATGAAACGAAGCCATAATTACGGTGTAATATCCAGGTGACAGAATGTCGGTCACTGAGAGATTGGAGAATATCTCGACAAGTATTTCATAGGCAGCTCTTCTAAGGAACACAGTCTTCTGTCTGAAATGAAAGGAAGCCATAATTACGGTGTAATGTCCAGGTGACAGGATGTCGGTCACCGAGAGATAGGACAATATCTCGACAAGTGTTTCATAGGCAGTACTTCTAAGGAGCACCGTCTTCTCTCTGAAATGAAAGGAAGCCATAATTACGGTGTAATATCCATTTGACAGGAAGTCGGTCAGCGAGAGTTTGGAGAATATCTCGATGAGTACTTCATAGGCAGCTATTCCAAGGAGAAGAGTCATCTGTCTGAAATGAAAGGAAGCCATAATTACGGTGTAATATCCTGGTGACAGGATGTCGGTCACCGAGAGATTGAAGAATATCTCTACAAGTATTTCATAGGCAGTTCTTCTAAGGAGCACAGTCTTCTAACTGAAATGAAAGGAGGCCATTATTACGGTGTAATATCCGGCTGACAGTATGTCGGTCACCGAGAGATTGGAGAATATCTCGACAATTATTTAATAGGCAGCTCTTCTAAAGAGCACAGTCTTCTGTCTGAAATGAAAAGAACCCATAATCATTGTGTAATATGCAGGTGACAGGATGTCGGTCACCGAGAGAATGGCGAATATCTCGACAAGTATTTCATAAGCAGTTCCTCTAAGGAGCACACTCTTCTGTCTGAAATGAAAGGAAGCCATAATTACGTTGTAATATCCAGGTGACAGTATGTTGTTCACCGTGTGATTGGAGAATATCTCGACAAGTATTTCATAGGCAGTTCTTCTAAGGAGCACAGTCTTCTGTCTGAAATGAAAGGAGGCCGTAATTACGGTGTAATATCCAGGTGACAGGATGTGGGCCATCGAGAGATTGGTTAATATCTCGACAAGTGTTTCATAGGCAGCTCTTCTAAGGATCACAGTCTTCTGTCTGAAATGAAAGGAAGCCATAATTACGGTGTACTATCCACGTGACAGGATGTTGGTCACCGAGGGATTGGAGAATATCTCGACATGTATTTCATAGACAGTTATTCTAAGGAGCACAGTCTTCTGTCTGAAATGAAAGGAGGTCATAATTACGGTGTAATATCCAGGTGACAATATGTCGGTTACCGAGAGATTGGAGAATATCTCGACAAGTATTTCATAGGCAGTTCTTCTAAGGGGCACAGTCTTCTGTCTGAAATGAAAGGAGGCCATAATTACGGTGTAATATCCAGGTGACAGGATGTTGGTCACCGAGAGATTGGTTAATATCTCGACAAGTATTTCATAGGTAGTTCTTCGAAGGAGCACAGTCTTCTTTCTAAAATGAAAGGAAGCCATAATTACGGTGTAGGATGCCGGTCACCAAGAGATTGGAGAATATCACGACAAGTATTTCAGAGGCAGTTCTACTAAGGCGCTCAGTCTTTTGTTTGATATGAAAGTAAGCCATAATTACGGTGTAATATCCAGGTGAAAGGATGTTGGTCACCGAGAGATTGGAGAATATCTCGACAAGTATTTCATTAGCAGTTCCTCTAAGGAACACAGTCTTCTGTATGAAATGAAAGGAGGCCATAATTACGGTTATATATCCAGGTGACAGGATGTCGGTCACCGAGAGATTGGAGAATATCTCGACAAGTATTTCATAGGCAGTTCTTCTAAGGATTACAGTCTTCTGTCTGAAATGAAAGGAGGCCATAATTACGGTGTGTTATCCATGTGACAGGATGTTGGTCACAGAGAGATTGGAGAATATCTCGACAAGTATTTCATAGGCAGTTCTTCTAAGGAGCACAGTCTCCTGTCTGAAATGAAAGGAAGCCATAATTACGGTGTAATATCCAGGTGACTGGATGTCGGTCACCGAGAGATTGGAGAATATCTCGACAAGTATTTAATAGGCAGCTCTAAGGAGCACAGTCTTCTGTCTGAAATGAAAAGAACCCATAATTATTGTGTAATATGCAGGTGACAGGATGTCGGTCACCGAGAGAATGGCGAATATCTCGACAAGTATTTCATAAGCAGTTCCTCTAAGGAGCACACTCTTCTGTCTGAAATGAAAGGAAGCCATAATTACGTTGTAATATCCAGGTGAGAGTATGTTGTTCACCGAGGGATTGGAGAATATCTCGACAAGTATTTCATAGGCAGTTCTTCTCAGGAGCACAGTCTTCTGTCTGAAATGAAAGAAGGCCATAATTACGGTGTAATATCCAGGTGACAGGATGTCGGTCACTGAGAGATTGGAGAATATCTCGACAAGTATTTCATAGGCAGTTCTTCTAAGGAGCACAGTCTTCTGTCTGAAATGAAAGGAGGCCATAATTACGGTGTAATATCCAGGTGACAGTATATCGGTCACCGAGAGATTGGAGAATATCTCGACAAGTATTTCATAGGCTGTTCTTCTAAGTGGTACAGTCTTTTGTCTGAATTGAAAGGAGGCCATAATTACGGTGTAATATCCAGGTGACTGGTTGTTGGTCACCGAGAGATTGGAGAATATCTCGACAAGTATTTCATAGGTAGTTCTTCTAAGGAGCACAGTCTTCTTTTTAAAATGAAAGGAAGCCATAATTACGGTGTAGGATGTCGGTCATAGGCAGTTCTTCTAAGGAGCACAGTCTTCTGTCTGAACGAAAGGGAGCCACAATTACGGTGTAATATCCAAGTGACAGGATGTCGGTCACCGAGAGATTGGTTATTATCTCGACAAGTATTTCATAGGCAGCTCTTCCAAGGAGCACATTCTTCTGTCTGAAATGAAAGGAAGCCATAATTACGGTGTAATATCCAGGTGACAGTATGTCGGTCACCGAGAGATTGGGTAATATATCGACAAGTATTTTATAGGCATCTCATAAGGAGCACAGTCTTCTGTCTGAACGAAAGGAAGCCATAATTACGGTGTAATATCCAGGTGACAGGATGTCGGGCACCGAGAGATTGGGGAATATTTCGACAAGTATTTCACAGGCAGCTGTTCTAGGGAGCACAGTCTTCTGTCTGAAATCAAAGGAAGCCATAATTACGGTGAAATAAGCTGGTGACAGGATGTCGGTCACCGTGAGATTTGAGAATATCTCTACAAGTATTTCATAGGCTGTTCTTCTAAGGAGCACAGTCTTCTTTCTGATATGACAGGAAGCAATAATTACGGTGTAATAACCAGGTGACAGGAAGTCGGTCACCGAGAGATTGGAGAATATCTCGACAAGTATTTCATAGGCAGCTGTTCTAGGAAGCACAATCTTCTGTCTGAAATCAAAGGAAGCCATAATTACGGTGTAATAAGCTGGTGACAGGATGTCGGTCACCGAGAGATTGGAGAATATCTCGACAAGTATTTCATAGGCAGTTCTTCTAAGTAGCACAGTCTTCAGTCTGAAATGAAACGAAGCCATAATTACGGTGTAATATCCAGGTGACAGAATGTCGGTCACTGAGAGATTGGAGAATATCTCGACAAGTATTTCATAGGCAGCTCTTCTAAGGAACACAGTCTTCTGTCTGAAATGAAAGGAAGCCATAATTACGGTGTAATGTCCAGGTGACAGGATGTCGGTCACCGAGAGATAGGACAATATCTCGACAAGTGTTTCATAGGCAGTACTTCTAAGGAGCACCGTCTTCTCTCTGAAATGAAAGGAAGCCATAATTACGGTGTAATATCCATTTGACAGGAAGTCGGTCAGCGAGAGTTTGGAGAATATCTCGATGAGTACTTCATAGGCAGCTATTCCAAGGAGAAGAGTCATCTGTCTGAAATGAAAGGAAGCCATAATTACGGTGTAATATCCTGGTGACAGGATGTCGGTCACCGAGAGATTGAAGAATATCTCTACAAGTATTTCATAGGCAGTTCTTCTAAGGAGCACAGTCTTCTAACTGAAATGAAAGGAGGCCATTATTACGGTGTAATATCCGGCTGACAGTATGTCGGTCACCGAGAGATTGGAGAATATCTCGACAATTATTTAATAGGCAGCTCTTCTAAAGAGCACAGTCTTCTGTCTGAAATGAAAAGAACCCATAATCATTGTGTAATATGCAGGTGACAGGATGTCGGTCACCGAGAGAATGGCGAATATCTCGACAAGTATTTCATAAGCAGTTCCTCTAAGGAGCACACTCTTCTGTCTGAAATGAAAGGAAGCCATAATTACGTTGTAATATCCAGGTGACAGTATGTTGTTCACCGTGTGATTGGAGAATATCTCGACAAGTATTTCATAGGCAGTTCTTCTAAGGAGCACAGTCTTCTGTCTGAAATGAAAGGAGGCCGTAATTACGGTGTAATATCCAGGTGACAGGATGTGGGCCATCGAGAGATTGGTTAATATCTCGACAAGTGTTTCATAGGCAGCTCTTCTAAGGATCACAGTCTTCTGTCTGAAATGAAAGGAAGCCATAATTACGGTGTACTATCCACGTGACAGGATGTTGGTCACCGAGGGATTGGAGAATATCTCGACATGTATTTCATAGACAGTTATTCTAAGGAGCACAGTCTTCTGTCTGAAATGAAAGGAGGTCATAATTACGGTGTAATATCCAGGTGACAATATGTCGGTTACCGAGAGATTGGAGAATATCTCGACAAGTATTTCATAGGCAGTTCTTCTAAGGGGCACAGTCTTCTGTCTGAAATGAAAAGAGGCCATAATTACGGTGTAATATCCAGGTGACAGGATGTTGGTCACCGAGAGATTGGTTAATATCTCGACAAGTATTTCATAGGTAGTTCTTCGAAGGAGCACAGTCTTCTTTCTAAAATGAAAGGAAGCCATAATTACGGTGTAGGATGCCGGTCACCAAGAGATTGCAGAATATCACGACAAGTATTTCAGAGGCAGTTCTACTAAGGCGCTCAGTCTTTTGTTTGATATGAAAGTAAGCCATAATTACGGTGTAATATCCAGGTGAAAGGATGTTGGTCACCGAGAGATTGGAGAATATCTCGACAAGTATTTCATTAGCAGTTCCTCTAAGGAACACAGTCCTCTGTATGAAATGAAAGGAGGCCATAATTACGGTTATATATCCAGGTGACAGGATGTCGGTCACCGAGAGATTGGAGAATATCTCGACAAGTATTTCATAGGCAGTTCTTCTAAGGATTACAGTCTTCTGTCTGAAATGAAAGGAGGCCATAATTACGGTGTGTTATCCAGGTGACAGGATGTTGGTCACAGAGAGATTGGAGAATATCTCGACAAGTATTTCATAGGCAGTTCTTCTAAGGAGCACAGTCTCCTGTCTGAAATGAAAGGAAGCCATAATTACGGTGTAATATCCAGGTGACTGGATGTCGGTCACCGAGAGATTGGAGAATATCTCGACAAGTATTTAATAGGCAGCTCTAAGGAGCACAGTCTTCTGTCTGAAATGAAAAGAACCCATAATTATTGTGTAATATGCAGGTGACAGGATGTCGGTCACCGAGAGAATGGCGAATATCTCGACAAGTATTTCATAAGCAGTTCCTCTAAGGAGCACACTCTTCTGTCTGAAATGAAAGGAAGCCATAATTACGTTGTAATATCCAGGTGAGAGTATGTTGTTCACCGAGGGATTGGAGAATATCTCGACAAGTATTTCATAGGCAGTTCTTCTCAGGAGCACAGTCTTCTGTCTGAAATGAAAGAAGGCCATAATTACGGTGTAATATCCAGGTGACAGGATGTCGGTCACTGAGAGATTGGAAAATATCTCGACAAGTATTTCATAGGCAGTTCTTCTAAGGAGCACAGTCTTCTGTCTGAAATGAAAGGAGGCCGTAATTACGGTGTAATATCCAGGTGACAGGATGCCGGTCACCGAGAGATTGGTGAATATCTCGACAAGTATGTCATAGGCAGCTGTTCTAGGGAGCACAATCTTCTGTCTGAAATGAAAAGAAGCCTTAATTATTGTGTGATAAGCAGGTGACAGGATGTCGGTCACCGAGAGATTGAAGAATACCTCGACAAGTATTTCATAGGCAGTTCTTCTAAGTAGCACAGTCTTCTGTCTGACAAGTAACGAAACCATAATTACGGTGCAATATCCAGGTGACAGGAGGTCGGTCACCGAGAGATTGGAGAATATCTCTACAAGTATTTCATAGGCAGCTCTTCTAAGGATCACTGTCTTCTGTCTGATATGAAAGGTAGCCTTAATTACGGTGTAATATCCAGGTGACTGGATGTCGGTCACCGAGAGATTGGGTAATATATCGACAAGTATTTTATAGGCATCTCATAAGGAGCACAGTCTTCTGTCTGAAATGAAAGGAAGCCATAATTACGGTGTAATATCCAACTGACAGGATGTTGGTCACCGAGGGATTGGAGAATATCTCGACATGTATTTCATAGACAGTTCTTCTATGGAGCACAGTCTTCTGTCTGAAATGAAAGGAGGCCATAATTACGTTGTAACATCCAGGTGTCAGTATGTTGGTCACCGAGAGATTGGAGAATATTTCGACAAGTATTTCATAGGCAGTTCTTCGGATGGGCACATTCTTCTGTCTGAAATGAAAGGAGGCCATAATTACGGTGTAATATCCAGGTGACAGGATGTTGGTCACCGAGGGATTGGAGAATATCTCGACAAGTATCTCATAGGCAGCTCTCCTAAGGAGCGCAGTGTAATATCAAGCTGACAGGATGTCGGTCACTGAGTGATTAGAGAATATCTCGACAAGTATTTCAGAGGCAGCTCTTCAAAGAGCACAGTCTTCTCTCTGAAATTAAAAGGAAGCCATAATTACGGTGTAATATCCAGGTGACAGGAGGTCGTTCACCGAGAGATTGGAGAATATCTTGACAAGTATTTCATAGGCAGCTCTTCTAAGGAGCACAGTCATCTGTCTGAAATGAAAGGAAGCCAGAATTATTGTGTAATAAGCAGGTGAGAGTATGTCGGACACCGAGTGAATGGAGAATATCTCGACAAGTATTTCATAGGCAGTTCTTCTAAGGAGCACAGTCTTCTGTCTGAAATGAAAGGAAGCCATAATTACGGTGTAATATCCACGTGACAGGATGATGGTCACCGAGGTATTGGAGAATATCTCGACAAGTATTTCATAGGCAGTTCTTCTAAGGAGCACAGTCTTGTGTCTGAAATGAAAGGAAGCCATATTTACGGTGTGTTATCCAGGTGACAGGATGTTGGTCACCGAGAGATTTGAGAATATCTCGACATGTATTTCATAGGTAGTTCTTCTAAGGAGCACAGTCTGCTGCCTGAAATGAAAGGAAGCCATATTTACGGTGTAATATCCAGGTGACAGGATGTCGGTCACCGAGAGATTGGAGAATATCTCGACAAGTATTTTATACGGAGTTCTTCTAAGGAGTACAGTCTTTTATCTGAAATGAAGCGAGGCCATAATTACGGTGTGTTATCCACGTGACAGGATGTTGGTCACCGAGAGATTTAAGAATATCTCGACATGTATTTCAAAGGTAGTTCTTCTAAGGAGCACAGTCTTCTGCCTGAAATGAAAGGAAGCCATAATTACGGTGTAATCTCCAGGTGACAGGATGCCGGTCACCGAGAGATTGGAGAATATCTCGACAAGTATTTCAGAGGCAGTTCTTCTTAGTAGCAGAGTCTTTTGTTTGAAATGAAAGGAAGCCATAACTTCAGTGTAATATCCAGGTGACTGGATGTCGGTCACCGAGAGATTTGAGTATATCTCGACAAGAATCTCATAGGCAGCTCTCCTAAGGAGCACAGTCTTCTGTATGAAATGAAAGGAAGCCATAATTAAGGTGTAATATCCAGGTGACAGGATGTCGGTCACTGAGAGATTGGAGAATATCTCGACAAGTATTTCATAGGCAGCTCTTCTAAGGAGCACAGTCTTCTGTCTGACATGAAAGGAAGCCATAATTACGGTGTAATATCCAGGTGACAGGATGTCGGTGACCGAGTGATTGGGTATTATATCCACAAGTATTTCATAGGCATCTCATAAGGAGCACGGTCTTCTGTCTGAAATGAAAGGATGCCATAATTACGGTGTATTATCCAGGTGACCGGATGTCGGTCACCGACAGACTGAAGAATATCTCTACAAGTATTTCATAGGCAATTCTTCTAAGGAGCACAGCGTTCTGTCTGATATGAAAGGAAGCCATAATTACGGTGTAATATCCAGGTGACAGGATGTCGGTCACCGAGAGATTGGAGAATATCTCGACAAGTATTTCAAAGGCAGCTCTTCTAAGGAGCACAGTCTTCTGTCTGAAATCAAAGGAAGCCATAATTTGGGTGTAATATCCAGGTGACAGGATGTCGTTCACCGAGGGTTTGGAGAATATCTCGACAAGTATTTAATAGGCAGCTCTTCTAAGGAGCACAGTCTTCTGTCTGAAATGAAAAGAAGCCATAATTATTGTGTAATAAACAGGTGACAGGATGTCGGTCACCGAGAGTATGGAGAATATCTCGACATGTATTTCATAGGCAGTTTTTCTAAGGAGCGCAGTCTTCTCTCTGAAAAGAAAGGAGGCCGTAATTACGGTGTAATATCCAGGTGGCAGGATGTGAGTCACCGAGAGATTGGAGAATATCTCGACAAGTGTTTCATAGGCAGCTCTTCTAAGGAGCACAGTCTTCTGTCCAAAATGAAAGGAAGCCATAATTACGGTGTAATATCCACGTGAAAGGATGTTGGTCACCGAGGGATTGGAGAATATCTCGACAAGTATTTCATAGGCAGTTCTTCTAAGGAGCACAGTCTTCTGTCTGAAATGAAAGGAGGCCATAATTACGGTGTAATATCCAGGTGACAGTATGTCGGTCACCGAGAGATTGGAGAATATCTCGACAAGTATTTCATAGGCTGTTCTTCTAAGTGGTACAGTCTTTTGTCTGAATTGAAAGGAGGCCATAATTACGGTGTAATATCCAGGTGACTGGATGTTGGTCACCGAGAGATTGGAGAATATCTCGACAAGTATTTCATAGGTAGTTCTTCTAAGGAGCACAGTCTTCTTTTTAAAATGAAAGGAAGCCATAATTACGGTGTAGGATGTCGGTCATAGGCAGTTCTTCTAAGGAGCACAGTCTTCTGTCTGAACGAAAGGGAGCCACAATTACGGTGTAATATCCAAGTGACAGGATGTCGGTCACCGAGAGATTGGTTATTATCTCGACAAGTATTTCATAGGCAGCTCTTCCAAGGAGCACATTCTTCTGTCTGAAATGAACGGAAGCCATAATTACGGTGTAATATCCATGTGACAGTATGTCGGTCACCGAGAGATTGGGTAATATATCGACAAGTATTTTATAGGCATCTCATAAGGAGCACAGTCTTCTGTCTGAAATGAAAGGAAGCCATAATTACGGTGTAATATCCAGGTGACAGGATGTCGGGCACCGAGAGATTGGGGAATATTTCGACAAGTATTTCACAGGCAGCTGTTCTAGGGAGCACAGTCTTCTGTCTGAAATCAAAGGAAGCCATAATTACGGTGTAATAAGCTGGTGACAGGATGTCGGTCACCGTGAGATTTGAGAATATCTCTACAAGTATTTAATAGGCTGTTCTTCTAAGGAGCACAGTCTTCTTTCTGATATGACAGGAAGCAATAATTACGGTGTAATAACCAGGTGACAGGATGTCGGTCACCGAGAGATTGGAGAATATCTCGACAAGTATTTCATAGGCAGCTGTTCTAGGAAGCACAATCTTCTGTCTGAAATCAAAGGAAGCCATAATTACGGTGTAATAAGCTGGTGACAGGATGTCGGTCACCGAGAGATTGGAGAATATCTCGACAAGTATTTCATAGGCAGTTCTTCTAAGTAGCACAGTCTTCTGTCTGAAATGAAACGAAGCCATAATTACGGTGTAATATCCAGGTGACAGAATGTCGGTCACTGAGAGATTGGAGAATATCTCGACAAGTATTTCATAGGCAGCTCTTCTAAGGAACACAGTCTTCTGTCTGAAATGAAAGGAAGCCATAATTACGGTGTAATGTCCAGGTGACAGGATGTCGGTCACCGAGAGATAGGACAATATCTCGACAAGTGTTTCATAGGCAGTACTTCTAAGGAGCACCGTCTTCTCTCTGAAATGAAAGGAAGCCATAATTACGGTGTAATATCCATTTGACAGGAAGTCGGTCAGCGAGAGTTTGGAGAATATCTCGATGAGTACTTCATAGGCAGCTATTCCAAGGAGAAGAGTCATCTGTCTGAAATGAAAGGAAGCCATAATTACGGTGTAATATCCTGGTGACAGGATGTCGGTCACCGAGAGATTGAAGAATATCTCTACAAGTATTTCATAGGCAGTTCTTCTAAGGATCACAGTCTTCTAACTGAAATGAAAGGAGGCCATTATTACGGTGTAATATCCGGCTGACAGTATGTCGGTCACCGAGAGATTGGAGAATACCTCGACAATTATTTAATAGGCAGCTCTTCTAAAGAGCACAGTCTTCTGTCTGAAATGAAAAGAACCCATAATCATTGTGTAATATGCAGGTGACAGGATGTCGGTCACCGAGAGAATGGCGAATATCTCGACAAGTATTTCATAAGCAGTTCCTCTAAGGAGCACACTCTTCTGTCTGAAATGAAAGGAAGCCATAATTACGTTGTAATATCCAGGTGACAGTATGTTGTTCACCGTGTGATTGGAGAATATCTCGACAAGTATTTCATAGGCAGTTCTTCTAAGGAGCACAGTCTTCTGTCTGAAATGAAAGGAGGCCGTAATTACGGTGTAATATCCAGTTGACAGGATGTGGGTCATCGAGAGATTGGTTAATATCTCGACAAGTGTTTCATAGGCAGCTTTTCTAAGGATCACAGTCTTCTGTCTGAAATGAAAGGAAGCCATAATTACGGTGTAATATCCACGTGACAGGATGTTGGTCACCGAGGGATTGGAGAATATCTCGACATGTATTTCATAGACAGTTATTCTAAGGAGCACAGTCTTCTGTCTGAAATGAAAGGAGGTCATAATTACGGTGTAATATCCAGGTGACTGGATGTCGGTCACCGAGAGATTGGAGAATATCTCGACAAGTATTTCATAGGCAGTTCTTCTAAGGAGCACAGTCTCCTGTCTGAAATGAAAGGAGGCCGTAATTACGGTGTAATATCCAGGTGACAGGATGTGGGTCACCGAGAGATTGGAGAATATCTCGACAAGTATTTCATAGGTAGTTCTTCTAAGGAGCACAGTCTTCTTTTTAAAATGAAAGGAAGCCATAATTACGGTGTAGGATGTCGGTCATAGGCAGTTCTTCTAGGGAGCACAGTCTTCTGTCTGAACGAAAGGGAGCCATAATTACGGTTATATATCCAGGTGACAGGATGTCGGTCACCGAGAGATTGGAGAATATCTCGATAAGTATTTCATAGGCAGTTCTTCTAAGGATTACAGTCTTCTGTCTGAAATGAAAGGAGGCCATAATTACGGTGTGTTATCCAGGTGACAGGATGTTGGTCACCGAGAGATTTGAGAATATCTCGACATGTATTTCATAGGTATTTCTTCTGCCTGAAATGAAAGGAAGCCATAATTACGGTGTAATATCCAGGTGACAGGATGCCGGTCACCGAGAGATTGGAGAATAACCCGACAAGTATTTCAGAGGCAGTTCTTCTAAGGGGCAGAGTCTTTTGTTTGAAATGAAAGGAAGCCATAATTAAGGTGTAATATCCAGGTGACAGGATGTCGGTCACTGAGAGACTGGAGAATATCTCGACATGTATTTCATGGGCAGCTCTTCTAAGGAGCACAGTCTTCTGTCTGACATGAAAGGAAGCCATAATTACGGTGTAATATCCAGGTGACGGGATGTAGGTCACGGAGAGATTGGGTAATATATCGACAAGTATTTCATAGGCATCTCATAAGGAGCACGGTCTTCTGTCTGTAATGAAAGGAAGCCATAATCTCGGTGTAGTATCCAGGTGACAGGTGCCGGGCACCGAGAGATTGGAGAATATCTCGACAAGTATTTCACAGGCAACTGTTCTAGGGAGCACAGTCTTCTGTCTGAAATCAAAGGAAGCCATAATTAGGGTGTAATAAGCTGGTGACCGGATGTCGGTCACCGACAGACTGAAGAATATCTCTACAAGTATTTCATAGGCAGTTCTTCTAAGGAGTACAGCCTTCTGTCTGATATGAAAGGAAGCCATAATTACGGTGAAATATCCAGGTGACAGGATGTCGGTCACCGAGATATTGGAGAATATCTCGACAAGTATTTCATAGGCAGCTATTCTAAGGTGCACAGTCTTCTGTCTGAAATCAAAGGAAGCCATAATTACGGTGTAATATCCAGATGACAGGATGTCGTTCTCCGAGATATTGGAGAATATCTCGACAAGTATTTAATAGGCAGCTCTTCTAAGGAGGACAGTCTTCTGTCTGAAATGAAAAGAGGCCATAATTATTGTGTAATAAGCAGGGGACAGGATTTCGGTCACCGAGAGAATGGAGAATATCTCGACAAGTATTTCATAGGCAGTTCTTCTAATGAGCACAGTCTTCTGTCTGAAATGAAAGGAGGCCGTAATTACGGTGTAATATCCAGGTGGCAAGATGTGTGTCACCGAGAGATTGGAGAATATCTCGACAAGTATTACATAGGTAGTTCTTCTAAGGAGCACAGTTTTTTTTTTAATGAAAGGAAGCCAAAATTACGGTGTAGGATGCCGGTCACCAAGAGATTGGAGAAAATCTCGCCAAGTATTTCAGGGGCAGTTCTACTAAGGCGCACAATCTTTTGTTTGAAATGAAAGTAAGCCATAATTACGGTGTAATATCCAGGTGAAAGGATGTTGGTCACCGAGGGATTGGAGTATTTCTCGACAAGTATTTCATAGGCAGTTCTTCTAAGGAGCACAGTCTTCTGTCTGAAATGAGAGGAAGCCATAATTACGGTGTAATATCCAGGTGACAATATGTCGGTCACCGAGAGATTGGGTAATATATCGACAAGTATCTTATAGGCATCTCACAAGGAGCACGGTCTTCTGTCTGAAATGAAAGGAAGCCATAATCTCGGTGTAGTATCCAGGTGACAGGATCTCGGTCACTGAGTGATTGGAAAATATCTCGACAAGCATTTCATAGGCAGCTCTTCTAAGGAGCACAGTCTTCTGCCTGAAATGAAAGGAAGCCATAATTACGGTAAAATATCCAGGTGACAGGATGTCGGTCACCGAGAGATTGGAGAATATCTCGACAAGTAATTCATAGGCAGTTCTTCTAAGGAGCGCAGTCTTCTGACTGAAATGAAAAGAACCCATAATTAAGGTGTAGTATCCAGGTGACAGGATTTCGGTCACCGAGAGATTGGAGAATATCTCGACTTGTATTTCTTAAGCAGCTCTCCTAAGGAGCACAGTCTTCTGTCTGAAATGAAAGTAAGCCATAATTAGGGTGTAATATCTAGGTGACAGGATGTCGGTCACTGAGTGATTGAAGAATATCTCGACAAGCATTTCATAGGCAGCTCTTCTAAGGAGCACAGTCTTCTGTCTGAAATGAAAGGAAGCCATAATTACGGTGTAATATCCAGGTGACAGGATGTCGGTCACAGAGAGATTGGAGAATATCTCAACGAGTATTTCATAGGCAGTGCTTCTAAGGAGCACAGTCCTTTGTCCGAAATGAAAGGAAAACATAATTACGGTCTAATATCCAGATTACAAGATGTCAGTCACCGAGAGATTGGAGAATATCTCGACAAGTATTTCATAGGCAGCTATTCTAAGGAGCACCGTCTTCTGTGTGAAATGAAAGGAAGCCATAATTACGGTGTAATATCCAGGTGACAGGATGTCGGTCACCAAGAGACTGGAGAATATCTCAACGAGTATTTCAGAGGCTGTGCTTCTAAGGAGCACAGTCTTTTGTCCGAAATGAAAGGAAGCCATAATTACGGCCTAATATCCAGATTACAGGATGCCAGTCACCGAGAGATTGGACAATATCTCGACAAGTAATACATAGGCAGCTCTTCTAAGGAACACAGGCTTCTGTCTGAAATGAAAGTAAGCCATAATTACGGTGTAAAATCCAGGTGACAAGATGTCGGTCACTGAGAGATTGGAGAATATCTCGACAAGTATTTCACATGCAGTTCTTCTCTGGAGCACAGTCTCATGTGTGAATTGAAAGGAAGCCATAATTAGGGTGTAATATCCAGGTGACGGAATGTCGGTCACCAATAGATTGGAGAATATCTCGACAAGCATTTCATAGGCAGCTCTTCTAAGGAGCACAGTCCTCTGCCTGAAGTGAAAGGAAGCCATAATAACGGTGTAATATTCAGGGGACAGGATGTCGGTCACCTAGAGATTGGAGAATATCTCTACAAGTATTTCAGAGGCAGTCCTTCTAAGGAGCACAGTCTTTTACCTGAAATGAAAGGATGCCATAATTACGGTGTAATATCCATTTGACAGGATGTCGGTCACTGAGAGATTAGAGAATATCTCGACAAGTATTTCATAGGCAGCTCTTCTAAGGAACACAGTCTTCTGTCTGAACTGAAAGGAAGCCATAATTACTGTGTAATATCCAGGTGACAGGATGTCGGTCACCGAGAGTTTGGAAAATACCTCGACAAGTATTTAATAGGCAGCTCTTCTAAGGAGCACAGTCTTCTGTCTGAAATTAAAAGGAAGCCATATTTACGGAGTAATATCGAAGTGACAGGATGTCGGTCACAGAGAGATTGGAGAATATCTCAACGAGTATTTCATAGGCAGTACTTCTAAGGAGCACAGTCCTTTGTCCGAAATGAAATGAAGACATAATTACGATCTAATATCCAGGTTACAAGATGTCAGTCACCGAGACATTGCAGAATATCTCGACAAGTATTTCATAGGCAGCTATTCTAAGGAGCACCGTCTTCTGTGTGAAATGAAAGGAAGCCATAATTACGGTGTAATATCCAGGTGACAGGATGTCGGTCACCGAGAGATTGGAGAATATCTCAACGAGTATTTCAGAGGATGTGCTTCTAAGGAGCACAGTCTTTTGCCCGAAATGAAAGGAAGCCATAATTACGGCCTAATATCCAGATTACATGATGTCAGTCACCGAGAGATTGGAGAATATCTCGACAAGTAATTCATAGGCAGCTCTTCTCAGGAACACAGGCTTCTGTCTGAAATGAAAGGAGGCCATAATTACGGTGTAATATCCAGGTGACAGTATGTCGGTCACCGAGAGATTGGAGAATATCTCGACAAGTATTTCATAGGCTGTTCTTCTAAGGGGTACAGTCTTCTGTCTGAAATGAAAGGAGGCCATAATTACGGTGTAATATCCAGGTGACTGGATGTCGGTCACCGAGAGATTGGAGAATATCGCGACAAGTATCTCATAGGCAGCTCTCTTAAGGAGCACAGTCTTCTGTCTGAAATGAAAGGATGCCATAATTACGGTGTAATATCCAGGTGACAGGATGTCGGTCACTGAGAGATTAGTGAATATCTCGACAAGTATTCCATAGGCTGCACTTCTAAGGAGCACAGTCTTCTGTCTGAACTGAAAGGAAGCCATAATTACTGTGTAATATCCAGGTGACAGGATGTCGGTCACCGAGAGATTGGAAAATACCTCCACAACTATTTCGTAGGCAGCTCTTCTAAGGAGCACAGTCATCTGTCTGAAATTAAAAGGAAGCCATATTTACGGTGAAATATCCAAGTGACAGCATGTCGTTCACCGAGAGATTGGAGAATATCTCGAAAGGTACTTCGTAGGCAGTTCTTCTAAGGAGCACAGTCTTCCGTCTGAAATGAAAGGAGGCCATAATTACGGTGTAATGTCCAGGTGACAGTATGTCGGTCACCGAGAGATGGGAGAATATCTCGACAAGCATTTCATTGGCAGTTCTTCTAAGGAGCACAATCTTCTGTGTGAAATGAAAGGAGGCCATAATTATGGTGTAAAATCCATGTGACAGGATGTTGGCCACCGAGAGATTGGAGAATGTCTCGACAAGTATTTCATAGGTTGTTCTTCTAAGGAGCACAGTCCTCTTTCTAAAATGAAAGGAAGCCATAATTACGGAGTAGGATGTCGCTCACCAAGAGATTGGAGAATATCTCGTCAAGTATTTCAGAGCAGTTCTTCTAAGGAGCACAGTCTTTTGCTTGAAATGAAAGGAAGCCATAATTACGGTGTAATATCCAGGTGAAAGGACGTTGGTCACCGAGGGATTGGAGGATATCTCTACAAGTATCTCATAGGTAGTTCTTCTAAGGAGCACAGTCTTCTGTCTGAAATGAAAGGAGGCCATAATTACGGTGTGATATCCAGGTGACAGGATGTTGGTCACCAGGAGATTGGAGAAAATCTCGACAAGTATTTCATAGACAGTTCTTCTAAGGAGCACTGTCTTCTCTCTGAAATGAAAGGAAGCCATAATTACGGTGTTATATCCAGGTGACATTATGTCGGTCACCGAGAGATTGGAGAATATCTCGACAAGTTTTTCTGAGGCAGTTCTTCTAAGGAGCACAGTCTTTTGCCTGAAATGAAAGGAAGCCATAAATACGGTTTAATATCCATGTGACAGGATCTCGGTCACCGAGAGATGGGATAATATCTCGACAAATATTTCAGAGGCAAATCTTCTAAAGTGCACAATCTTCTGTCTGAAATGAAAGGAAGCCATAATTACGGTGTAATATCCACGTGACAGGATGTCGGTCATCGAGAGATTGGATAATATCTCGACAAGTATTTCATAGGCAGCTCATCAAAAGCGCACAGTCTTCTGCCTGAAATGAAAGGAAGCCATAATTATTGTGTTACAAGCAGGTGACAGTATGTCGGTCACCGAGAGATTGGAGAATATCTCGACAAGTATTTCATAGGCAGGTGTTCTAGGGAGCACAGTCTTCTGTATGAAATCAAAGGAATCCTTAATTACGGTGTAATAAGCTGGTGACAGGATGTCGGTCACCGAGAGATTGGAGAATATCTCTACAAGTAATTCATAGGCTGTTCTTCTAAGGAGCACACTCTTCTGTCTGAAATGACAGGAAGCTATAATTTCGGTGTAATATCCAGGTGACAGGATGTCGGTCACAGAGAGATTGGAGAATATCTCGAAATGTATTTCATAGGCAGCTCTTCTAATGAGCACAGTCTTCTGTCTGAAATGAAAGGAAGCCATATTTACGGTGTAATATCCAGGTGACAAGTTATGGGTCACCGAGAGATTGGAGAATATCTCGACAAGTATTTCATATCCAGGTCTTCTAAGGAGCCCCGTTCTCTCTCTGAAATTAAAGGAAGCCATAATTACAGTGTAATATACAGGTGACAGGATGTCGGTCACCGAGAGATTGGAAAATACCTCTACAACTATTTCATAGGCAGTTCTTCTCAGGAGCACAGCCTTCTGTCTGATATGAAAGGAAGGCATAATTACAGTGTAATATCCAGATGACAGGATGTCGGTCACCGATGGATTGGAGAATATCTCGACAAGTATCTCATAGACAGCTCTCCTAAGGAGCGCAGTTTTCTGTCTGAAATGAAAGGAAGCCATAATAACGGTGTAATATCCAGGTGACAGGATGTCGGTCACTGAGAGATTAGAGAATATCTCGACAAGTATTTCATAGGCAGCTCTTCTAAGGAGCACAGTCTTCTCTCTGAAATTAAAAGGAAGCCACAATTACGGTGTAATATCCAGGTGACAGGAGGTCGTTCACCGAGAGATTGGAGAATATCTCGACAAGTATTTCATAGGCAGCTCTCCTACGGAGCGCAGTTTTCTGTCTGAAATGAAAGGAAGCCATAATTACGGTGTAATATCCTGGTGACAGGATGTCGGTCACCGAGGGATTGGAGAATATCTCGACAAGTATTTCATAGGCAGTTCTGCTAAGGAGCACAGTCTTCTGTCTGAAATGAAAGGAGGTCATAATTACGGTGCAAAAACCATGTGACAGGATGTCGGTCACCGAGAGATTGGAGAATATATCGACAAGTATTTCAGAGGCAATTCTTCTAAGGCGCACAGTCTTTTGTCCGAAATGAAAGTAAGCCATAATTACGGTGTAATATCCAGGTGAAAGGATGTTGGTCACCGAGGGATTGGAGAATTTCTCGACAAGTATTTCATAGGCAGTTCTTCTAAGGAGCACAGTCTTCTGTCTGAAATGAAAGGAGGTCATAATTACGGTGTAAAAACCAGGTAACAGGATGTCGGTCACCGAGAGATTGGAGAATATATCGACAAGTATTTTATAGGTAGTTCTTCTAAGGAGCACAGTCTTCTGTCTGAAATGAAAGGAAGCCATAATTACGGTGTAATATCCAGGTGACAGGATGCCGGTCACCGAGAGATTGGAGAATAACTCGAAAAGTATTTCAGAGGCAGTTCTTCTAAGGGGCAGAGTCTTTCGTTTGAATGAAAGGAAGCCATAACTTCAGTGTAATATCCAGGTGACTGGATGTCGGTCACCGAGAGATTGGAGAATATCTCGACAAGTAATTCATAGGCAGTTCTTCTAAGGAGCGCAGTCTTCTGACTGAAATGAAAAGAACCCATAATTAAGGTGTAGTATCCAGGTGACAGGATTTCGGTCACCGAGAGATTGGAGAATATCTCGACTTGTATTTCTTAAGCAGCTCCCCTAAGGAGCACAGTCTTCTGTCTGAAATGAAAGTAAGCCATAATTACGGTGTAATATTCAGGTGAAAGGATGTTGGTCACCGAGGGATTGGAGTATTTCTCGACAAGTATTTCATAGGCAGTTCTTCTAAGGAGCACAGTCTTCTGTCTGAAATGAAAGGAAGCCATAATTACGGTGTAATATCCAGGTGACAGTATGTCGGTCACCGAGAGATTGGATAATATAGCGACATGAATTTTATAGGCATCTCATAAGGAGCACAGTCTTCTGTCTGAACTGAAAGGAAGCCATAATTACTGTGTAATATCCAGGTGACAGGATGTCGGTCACCGAGAGATTGGAAAATACCTCCACAACTATTTCGTAGGCAGCTCTTCTAAGGAGCACAGTCATCTGTCTGAAATTAAAAGGAAGCCATATTTACGGTGAAATATCCAAGTGACAGCATGTCGTTCACCGAGAGATTGGAGAATATCTCGAAAGGTACTTCGTAGGCAGTTCTTCTAAGGAGCACAGTCTTCCGTCTGAAATGAAAGGAGGCCATAATTACGGTGTAATGTCCAGGTGACAGTATGTCGGTCACCGAGAGATGGGAGAATATCTCGACAAGCATTTCATTGGCAGTTCTTCTAAGGAGCACAATCTTCTGTGTGAAATGAAAGGAGGCCATAATTATGGTGTAAAATCCAAGTGACAGGATGTTGGCCACCGAGAGATTGGAGAATGTCTCGACAAGTATTTCATAGGTTGTTCTTCTAAGGAGCACAGTCCTCTTTCTAAAATGAAAGGAAGCCATAATTACGGAGTAGGATGTCGCTCACCAAGAGATTGGAGAATATCTCGTCAAGTATTTCAGAGCAGTTCTTCTAAGGAGCACAGTCTTTTGCTTGAAATGAAAGGAAGCCATAATTACGGTGTAATATCCAGGTGAAAGGACGTTGGTCACCGAGGGATTGGAGGATATCTCTACAAGTATCTCATAGGTAGTTCTTCTAAGGAGCACAGTCTTCTGTCTGAAATGAAAGGAGGCCATAATTACGGTGTGATATCCAGGTGACAGGATGTTGGTCACCAGGAGATTGGAGAAAATCTCGACAAGTATTTCATAGACAGTTCTTCTAAGGAGCACTGTCTTCTCTCTGAAATGAAAGGAAGCCATAATTACGGTGTTATATCCAGGTGACATTATGTCGGTCACCGAGAGATTGGAGAATATCTCGACAAGTTTTTCTGAGGCAGTTCTTCTAAGGAGCACAGTCTTTTGCCTGAAATGAAAGGAAGCCATAAATACGGTTTAATATCCATGTGACAGGATCTCGGTCACCGAGAGATGGGATAATATCTCGACAAATATTTCAGAGGCAAATCTTCTAAAGTGCACAATCTTCTGTCTGAAATGAAAGGAAGCCATAATTACGGTGTAATATCCACGTGACAGGATGTCGGTCATCGAGAGATTGGATAATATCTCGACAAGTATTTCATAGGCAGCTCATCAAAAGCGCACAGTCTTCTGCCTGAAATGAAAGGAAGCCATAATTATTGTGTTACAAGCAGGTGACAGTATGTCGGTCACCGAGAGATTGGAGAATATCTCGACAAGTATTTCATAGGCAGGTGTTCTAGGGAGCACAGTCTTCTGTATGAAATCAAAGGAATCCTTAATTACGGTGTAATAAGCTGGTGACAGGATGTCGGTCACCGAGAGATTGGAGAATATCTCTACAAGTAATTCATAGGCTGTTCTTCTAAGGAGCACACTCTTCTGTCTGAAATGACAGGAAGCTATAATTTCGGTGTAATATCCAGGTGACAGGATGTCGGTCACAGAGAGATTGGAGAATATCTCGAAATGTATTTCATAGGCAGCTCTTCTAATGAGCACAGTCTTCTGTCTGAAATGAAAGGAAGCCATATTTACGGTGTAATATCCAGGTGACAAGTTATGGGTCACCGAGAGATTGGAGAATATCTCGACAAGTATTTCATATCCAGGTCTTCTAAGGAGCCCCGTTCTCTCTCTGAAATTAAAATAAGCCATAATTACAGTGTAATATACAGGTGACAGGATGTCGGTCACCGAGAGATTGGAAAATACCTCTACAACTATTTCATAGGCAGTTCTTCTCAGGAGCACAGCCTTCTGTCTGATATGAAAGGAAGGCATAATTACAGTGTAATATCCAGATGACAGGATGTCGGTCACCGATGGATTGGAGAATATCTCGACAAGTATCTCATAGACAGCTCTCCTAAGGAGCGCAGTTTTCTGTCTGAAATGAAAGGAAGCCATAATAACGGTGTAATATCCAGGTGACAGGATGTCGGTCACTTGGAGATTAGAGAATATCTCGACAAGTATTTCATAGGCAGCTCTTCTAAGGAGCACAGTCTTCTCTCTGAAATTAAAAGGAAGCCACAATTACGGTGTAATATCCAGGTGACAGGAGGTCGTTCACCGAGAGATTGGAGAATATCTCGACAAGTATTTCATAGGCAGCTCTCCTACGGAGCGCAGTTTTCTGTCTGAAATGAAAGGAAGCCATAATTACGGTGTAATATCCTGGTGACAGGATGTCGGTCACCGAGGGATTGGAGAATATCTCGACAAGTATTTCATAGGCAGTTCTGCTAAGGAGCACAGTCTTCTGTCTGAAATGAAAGGAGGTCATAATTACGGTGCAAAAACCATGTGACAGGATGTCGGTCACCGAGAGATTGGAGAATATATCGACAAGTATTTCAGAGGCAATTCTTCTAAGGCGCACAGTCTTTTGTCCGAAATGAAAGTAAGCCATAATTACGGTGTAATATCCAGGTGAAAGGATGTTGGTCACCGAGGGATTGGAGAATTTCTCGACAAGTATTTCATAGGCAGTTCTTCTAAGGAGCACAGTCTTCTGTCTGAAATGAAAGGAGGTCATAATTACGGTGTAAAAACCAGGTAACAGGATGTCGGTCACCGAGAGATTGGAGAATATATCGACAAGTATTTTATAGGTAGTTCTTCTAAGGAGCACAGTCTTCTGTCTGAAATGAAAGGAAGCCATAATTACGGTGTAATATCCAGGTGACAGGATGCCGGTCACCGAGAGATTGGAGAATAACTCGAAAAGTATTTCAGAGGCAGTTCTTCTAAGGGGCAGAGTCTTTCGTTTGAATGAAAGGAAGCCATAACTTCAGTGTAATATCCAGGTGACTGGATGTCGGTCACCGAGAGTTTGGAGAATATCTCGACAAGTAATTCATAGGCAGTTCTTCTAAGGAGCGCAGTCTTCTGACTGAAATGAAAAGAACCCATAATTAAGGTGTAGTATCCAGGTGACAGGATTTCGGTCACCGAGAGATTGGAGAATATCTCGACTTGTATTTCTTAAGCAGCTCCCCTAAGGAGCACAGTCTTCTGTCTGAAATGAAAGTAAGCCATAATTACGGTGTAATATTCAGGTGAAAGGATGTTGGTCACCGAGGGATTGGAGTATTTCTCGACAAGTATTTCATAGGCAGTTCTTCTAAGGAGCACAGTCTTCTGTCTGAAATGAAAGGAAGCCATAATTACGGTGTAATATCCAGGTGACAGTATGTCGGTCACCGAGAGATTGGATAATATAGCGACATGAATTTTATAGGCATCTCATAAGGAGCACAGTCTTCTGTCTGAACTGAAAGGAAGCCATAATTACTGTGTAATATCCAGGTGACAGGATGTCGGTCACCGAGAGATTGGAAAATACCTCCACAACTATTTCGTAGGCAGCTCTTCTAAGGAGCACAGTCATCTGTCTGAAATTAAAAGGAAGCCATATTTACGGTGAAATATCCAAGTGACAGCATGTCGTTCACCGAGAGATTGGAGAATATCTCGAAAGGTACTTCGTAGGCAGTTCTTCTAAGGAGCACAGTCTTCCGTCTGAAATGAAAGGAGGCCATAATTACGGTGTAATGTCCAGGTGACAGTATGTCGGTCACCGAGAGATGGGAGAATATCTCGACAAGCATTTCATTGGCAGTTCTTCTAAGGAGCACAATCTTCTGTGTGAAATGAAAGGAGGCCATAATTATGGTGTAAAATCCAAGTGATAGGATGTTGGCCACCGAGAGATTGGAGAATGTCTCGACAAGTATTTCATAGGTTGTTCTTCTAAGGAGCACAGTCCTCTTTCTAAAATGAAAGGAAGCCATAATTACGGAGTAGGATGTCGCTCACCAAGAGATTGGAGAATATCTCGTCAAGTATTTCAGAGCAGTTCTTCTAAGGAGCACAGACTTTTGCTTGAAATGAAAGGAAGCCATAATTACGGTGTAATATCCAGGTGAAAGGACGTTGGTCACCGAGGGATTGGAGGATATCTCTACAAGTATCTCATAGGTAGTTCTTCTAAGGAGCACAGTCTTCTGTCTGAAATGAAAGGAGGCCATAATTACGGTGTGATATCCAGGTGACAGGATGTTGGTCACCAGGAGATTGGAGAAAATCTCGACAAGTATTTCATAGACAGTTCTTCTAAGGAGCACTGTCTTCTCTCTGAAATGAAAGGAAGCCATAATTACGGTGTTATACCCAGGTGACATTATGTCGGTCACCGAGAGATTGGAGAATATCTCGACAAGTTTTTCTGAGGCAGTTCTTCTAAGGAGCACAGTCTTTTGCCTGAAATGAAAGGAAGCCATAAATACGGTTTAATATCCATGTGACAGGATCTCGGTCACCGAGAGATGGGATAATATCTCGACAAATATTTCAGAGGCAAATCTTCTAAAGTGCACAATCTTCTGTCTGAAATGAAAGGAAGCCATAATTACGGTGTAATATCCACGTGACAGGATGTCGGTCATCGAGAGATTGGATAATATCTCGACAAGTATTTCATAGGCAGCTCATCAAAAGCGCACAGTCTTCTGCCTGAAATGAAAGGAAGCCATAATTATTGTGTTACAAGCAGGTGACAGTATGTCGGTCACCGAGAGATTGGAGAATATCTCGACAAGTATTTCATAGGCAGGTGTTCTAGGGAGCACAGTCTTCTGTATGAAATCAAAGGAATCCTTAATTACGGTGTAATAAGCTGGTGACAGGATGTCGGTCACCGAGAGATTGGAGAATATCTCTACAAGTAATTCATAGGCTGTTCTTCTAAGGAGCACAGTCTTCTGTCTGAAATGACAGGAAGCTATAATTTCGGTGTAATATCCAGGTGACAGGATGTCGGTCACAGAGAGATTGGAGAATATCTCGAAATGTATTTCATAGGCAGCTCTTCTAATGAGCACAGTCTTCTGTCTGAAATGAAAGGAAGCCATATTTACGGTGTAATATCCAGGTGACAAGTTATGGGTCACCGAGAGATTGGAGAATATCTCGACAAGTATTTCATATGCAGGTCTTCTAAGGAGCCCCGTTCTCTCTCTGAAATTAAAGGAAGCCATAATTACAGTGTAATATACAGGTGACAGGATGTCGGTCACCGAGAGATTGGAAAATACCTCTACAACTATTTCATAGGCAGTTCTTCTCAGGAGCACAGCCTTCTGTCTGATATGAAAGGAAGGCATAATTACAGTGTAATATCCAGATGACAGGATGTCGGTCACCGATGGATTGGAGAATATCTCGACAAGTATCTCATAGACAGCTCTCCTAAGGAGCGCAGTTTTCTGTCTGAAATGAAAGGAAGCCATAATAACGGTGTAATATCCAGGTGACAGGATGTCGGTCACTGAGAGATTAGAGAATATCTCGACAAGTATTTCATAGGCAGCTCTTCTAAGGAGCACAGTCTTCTCTCTGAAATTAAAAGGAAGCCACAATTACGGTGTAATATCCAGGTGACAGGAGGTCGTTCACCGAGAGATTGGAGAATATCTCGACAAGTATTTCATAGGCAGCTCTCCTACGGAGCGCAGTTTTCTGTCTGAAATGAAAGGAAGCCATAATTACGGTGTAATATCCTGGTGACAGGATGTCGGTCACCGAGGGATTGGAGAATATCTCGACAAGTATTTCATAGGCAGTTCTGCTAAGGAGCACAGTCTTCTGTCTGAAATGAAAGGAGGTCATAATTACGGTGCAAAAACCATGTGACAGGATGTCGGTCACCGAGAGATTGGAGAATATATCGACAAGTATTTCAGAGGCAATTCTTCTAAGGCGCACAGTCTTTTGTCCGAAATGAAAGTAAGCCATAATTACGGTGTAATATCCAGGTGAAAGGATGTTGGTCACCGAGGGATTGGAGAATTTCTCGACAAGTATTTCATAGGCAGTTCTTCTAAGGAGCACAGTCTTCTGTCTGAAATGAAAGGAGGTCATAATTACGGTGTAAAAACCAGGTAACCGGATGTCGGTCACCGAGAGATTGGAGAATATATCGACAAGTATTTTATAGGTAGTTCTTCTAAGGAGCACAGTCTTCTGTCTGAAATGAAAGGAAGCCATAATTACGGTGTAATATCCAGGTGACAGGATGCCGGTCACCGAGAGATTGGAGAATAACTCGAAATGTATTTCAGAGGCAGTTCTTCTAAGGGGCAGAGTCTTTCGTTTGAATGAAAGGAAGCCATAACTTCAGTGTAATATCCAGGTGACTGGATGTCGGTCACCGAGAGATTGGAGAATATCTCGACAAGTAATTCATAGGCAGTTCTTCTAAGGAGCGCAGTCTTCTGACCGAAATGAAAAGAACCCATAATTAAGGTGTAGTATCCAGGTGACAGGATTTCGGTCACCGAGAGATTGGAGAATATCTCGACTTGTATTTCTTAAGCAGCTCCCCTAAGGAGCACAGTCTTCTGTCTGAAATGAAAGTAAGCCATAATTACGGTGTAATATTCAGGTGAAAGGATGTTGGTCACCGAGGGATTGGAGTATTTCTCGACAAGTATTTCATAGGCAGTTCTTCTAAGGAGCACAGTCTTCTGTCTGAAATGAAAGGAAGCCATAATTACGGTGTAATATCCAGGTGACAGTATGTCGGTCACCGAGAGATTGGATAATATAGCGACATGAATTTTATAGGCATCTCATAAGGAGCACAGTCTTCTGTCTGAACTGAAAGGAAGCCATAATTACTGTGTAATATCCAGGTGACAGGATGTCGGTCACCGAGAGATTGGAAAATACCTCCACAACTATTTCGTAGGCAGCTCTTCTAAGGAGCACAGTCATCTGTCTGAAATTAAAAGGAAGCCATATTTACGGTGAAATATCCAAGTGACAGCATGTCGTTCACCGAGAGATTGGAGAATATCTCGAAAGGTACTTCGTAGGCAGTTCTTCTAAGGAGCACAGTCTTCCGTCTGAAATGAAAGGAGGCCATAATTACGGTGTAATGTCCAGGTGACAGTATGTCGGTCACCGAGAGATGGGAGAATATCTCGACAAGCATTTCATTGGCAGTTCTTCTAAGGAGCACAATCTTCTGTGTGAAATGAAAGGAGGCCATAATTATGGTGTAAAATCCAAGTGACAGGATGTTGGCCACCGAGAGATTGGAGAATGTCTCGACAAGTATTTCATAGGTTGTTCTTCTAAGGAGCACAGTCCTCTTTCTAAAATGAAAGGAAGCCATAATTACGGAGTAGGATGTCGCTCACCAAGAGATTGGAGAATATCTCGTCAAGTATTTCAGAGCAGTTCTTCTAAGGAGCACAGTCTTTTGCTTGAAATGAAAGGAAGCCATAATTACGGTGTAATATCCAGGTGAAAGGACGTTGGTCACCGAGGGATTGGAGGATATCTCTACAAGTATCTCATAGGTAGTTCTTCTAAGGAGCACAGTCTTCTGTCTGAAATGAAAGGAGGCCATAATTACGGTGTGATATCCAGGTGACAGGATGTTGGTCACCAGGAGATTGGAGAAAATCTCGACAAGTATTTCATAGACAGTTCTTCTAAGGAGCACTGTCTTCTCTCTGAAATGAAAGGAAGCCATAATTACGGTGTTATATCCAGGTGACATTATGTCGGTCACCGAGAGATTGGAGAATATCTCGACAAGTTTTTCTGAGGCAGTTCTTCTAAGGAGCACAGTCTTTTGCCTGAAATGAAAGGAAGCCATAAATACGGTTTAATATCCATGTGACAGGATCTCGGTCACCGAGAGATGGGATAATATCTCGACAAATATTTCAGAGGCAAATCTTCTAAAGTGCACAATCTTCTGTCTGAAATGAAAGGAAGCCATAATTACGGTGTAATATCCACGTGACAGGATGTCGGTCATCGAGAGATTGGATAATATCTCGACAAGTATTTCATAGGCAGCTCATCAAAAGCGCACAGTCTTCTGCCTGAAATGAAAGGAAGCCATAATTATTGTGTTACAAGCAGGTGACAGTATGTCGGTCACCGAGAGATTGGAGAATATCTCGACAAGTATTTCATAGGCAGGTGTTCTAGGGAGCACAGTCTTCTGTATGAAATCAAAGGAATCCTTAATTACGGTGTAATAAGCTGGTGACAGGATGTCGGTCACCGAGAGATTGGAGAATATCTCTACAAGTAATTCATAGGCTGTTCTTCTAAGGAGCACACTCTTCTGTCTGAAATGACAGGAAGCTATAATTTCGGTGTAATATCCAGGTGACAGGATGTCGGTCACAGAGAGATTGGAGAATATCTCGAAATGTATTTCATAGGCAGCGCTTCTAATGAGCACAGTCTTCTGTCTGAAATGAAAGGAAGCCATATTTACGGTGTAATATCCAGGTGACAAGTTATGGGTCACCGAGAGATTGGAGAATATCTCGACAAGTATTTCATATCCAGGTCTTCTAAGGAGCCCCGTTCTCTCTCTGAAATTAAAGGAAGCCATAATTACAGTGTAATATACAGGTGACAGGATGTCGGTCACCGAGAGATTGGAAAATACCTCTACAACTATTTCATAGGCAGTTCTTCTCAGGAGCACAGCCTTCTGTCTGATATGAAAGGAAGGCATAATTACAGTGTAATATCCAGATGACAGGATGTCGGTCACCGATGGATTGGAGAATATCTCGACAAGTATCTCATAGACAGCTCTCCTAAGGAGCGCAGTTTTCTGTCTGAAATGAAAGGAAGCCATAATAACGGTGTAATATCCAGGTGACAGGATGTCGGTCACTGAGAGATTAGAGAATATCTCGACAAGTATTTCATAGGCAGCTCTTCTAAGGAGCACAGTCTTCTCTCTGAAATTAAAAGGAAGCCACAATTACGGTGTAATATCCAGGTGACAGGAGGTCGTTCACCGAGAGATTGGAGAATATCTCGACAAGTATTTCATAGGCAGCTCTCCTACGGAGCGCAGTTTTCTGTCTGAAATGAAAGGAAGCCATAATTACGGTGTAATATCCTGGTGACAGGATGTCGGTCACCGAGGGATTGGAGAATATCTCGACAAGTATTTCATAGGCAGTTCTGCTAAGGAGCACAGTCTTCTGTCTGAAATGAAAGGAGGTCATAATTACGGTGCAAAAACCATGTGACAGGATGTCGGTCACCGAGAGATTGGAGAATATATCGACAAGTATTTCAGAGGCAATTCTTCTAAGGCGCACAGTCTTTTGTCCGAAATGAAAGTAAGCCATAATTACGGTGTAATATCCAGGTGAAAGGATGTTGGTCACCGAGGTATTGGAGAATTTCTCGACAAGTATTTCATAGGCAGTTCTTCTAAGGAGCACAGTCTTCTGTCTGAAATGAAAGGAGGTCATAATTACGGTGTAAAAACCAGGTAACAGGATGTCGGTCACCGAGAGATTGGAGAATATATCGACAAGTATTTTATAGGTAGTTCTTCTAAGGAGCACAGTCTTCTGTCTGAAATGAAAGGAAGCCATAATTACGGTGTAATATCCAGGTGACAGGATGCCGGTCACCGAGAGATTGGAGAATAACTCGAAAAGTATTTCAGAGGCAGTTCTTCTAAGGGGCAGAGTCTTTCGTTTGAATGAAAGGAAGCCATAACTTCAGTGTAATATCCAGGTGACTGGATGTCGGTCACCGAGAGATTGGAGAATATCTCGACAAGTAATTCATAGGCAGTTCTTCTAAGGAGCGCAGTCTTCTGACTGAAATGAAAAGAACCCATAATTAAGGTGTAGTATCCAGGTGACAGCATTTCGGTCACCGAGAGATTGGAGAATATCTCGACTTGTATTTCTTAAGCAGCTCCCCTAAGGAGCACAGTCTTCTGTCTGAAATGAAAGTAAGCCATAATTACGGTGTAATATTCAGGTGAAAGGATGTTGGTCACCGAGGGATTGGAGTATTTCTCGACAAGTATTTCATAGGCAGTTCTTCTAAGGAGCACAGTCTTCTGTCTGAAATGAAAGGAAGCCATAATTACGGTGTAATATCCAGGTGACAGTATGTCGGTCACCGAGAGATTGGATAATATAGCGACATGAATTTTATAGGCATCTCATAAGGAGCACAGTCTTCTGTCTGAACTGAAAGGAAGCCATAATTACTGTGTAATATCCAGGTGACAGGATGTCGGTCACCGAGAGATTGGAAAATACCTCCACAACTATTTCGTAGGCAGCTCTTCTAAGGAGCACAGTCATCTGTCTGAAATTAAAAGGAAGCCATATTTACGGTGAAATATCCAAGTGACAGCATGTCGTTCACCGAGAGATTGGAGAATATCTCGAAAGGTACTTCGTAGGCAGTTCTTCTAAGGAGCACAGTCTTCCGTCTGAAATGAAAGGAGGCCATAATTACGGTGTAATGTCCAGGTGACAGTATGTCGGTCACCGAGAGATGGGAGAATATCTCGACAAGCATTTCATTGGCAGTTCTTCTAAGGAGCACAATCTTCTGTGTGAAATGAAAGGAGGCCATAATTATGGTGTAAAATCCAAGTGACAGGATGTTGGCCACCGAGAGATTGGAGAATGTCTCGACAAGTATTTCATAGGTTGTTCTTCTAAGGAGCACAGTCCTCTTTCTAAAATGAAAGGAAGCCATAATTACGGAGTAGGATGTCGCTCACCAAGAGATTGGAGAATATCTCGTCAAGTATTTCAGAGCAGTTCTTCTAAGGAGCACAGTCTTTTGCTTGAAATGAAAGGAAGCCATAATTACGGTGTAATATCCAGGTGAAAGGACGTTGGTCACCGAGGGATTGGAGGATATCTCTACAAGTATCTCATAGGTAGTTCTTCTAAGGAGCACAGTCTTCTGTCTGAAATGAAAGGAGGCCATAATTACGGTGTGATATCCAGGTGACAGGATGTTGGTCACCAGGAGATTGGAGAAAATCTCGACAAGTATTTCATAGACAGTTCTTCTAAGGAGCACTGTCTTCTCTCTGAAATGAAAGGAAGCCATAATTACGGTGTTATACCCAGGTGACATTATGTCGGTCACCGAGAGATTGGAGAATATCTCGACAAGTTTTTCTGAGGCAGTTCTTCTAAGGAGCACAGTCTTTTGCCTGAAATGAAAGGAAGCCATAAATACGGTTTAATATCCATGTGACAGGATCTCGGTCACCGAGAGATGGGATAATATCTCGACAAATATTTCAGAGGCAAATCTTCTAAAGTGCACAATCTTCTGTCTGAAATGAAAGGAAGCCATAATTACGGTGTAATATCCACGTGACAGGATGTCGGTCATCGAGAGATTGGATAATATCTCGACAAGTATTTCATAGGCAGCTCATCAAAAGCGCACAGTCTTCTGCCTGAAATGAAAGGAAGCCATAATTATTGTGTTACAAGCAGGTGACAGTATGTCGGTCACCGAGAGATTGGAGAATATCTCGACAAGTATTTCATAGGCAGGTGTTCTAGGGAGCACAGTCTTCTGTATGAAATCAAAGGAATCCTTAATTACGGTGTAATAAGCTGGTGACAGGATGTCGGTCACCGAGAGATTGGAGAATATCTCTACAAGTAATTCATAGGCTGTTCTTCTAAGGAGCACAGTCTTCTGTCTGAAATGACAGGAAGCTATAATTTCGGTGTAATATCCAGGTGACAGGATGTCGGTCACAGAGAGATTGGAGAATATCTCGAAATGTATTTCATAGGCAGCTCTTCTAATGAGCACAGTCTTCTGTCTGAAATGAAAGGAAGCCATATTTACGGTGTAATATCCAGGTGACAAGTTATGGGTCACCGAGAGATTGGAGAATATCTCGACAAGTATTTCATATGCAGGTCTTCTAAGGAGCCCCGTTCTCTCTCTGAAATTAAAGGAAGCCATAATTACAGTGTAATATACAGGTGACAGGATGTCGGTCACCGAGAGATTGGAAAATACCTCTACAACTATTTCATAGGCAGTTCTTCTCAGGAGCACAGCCTTCTGTCTGATATGAAAGGAAGGCATAATTACAGTGTAATATCCAGATGACAGGATGTCGGTCACCGATGGATTGGAGAATATCTCGACAAGTATCTCATAGACAGCTCTCCTAAGGAGCGCAGTTTTCTGTCTGAAATGAAAGGAAGCCATAATAACGGTGTAATATCCAGGTGACAGGATGTCGGTCACTGAGAGATTAGAGAATATCTCGACAAGTATTTCATAGGCAGCTCTTCTAAGGAGCACAGTCTTCTCTCTGAAATTAAAAGGAAGCCACAATTACGGTGTAATATCCAGGTGACAGGAGGTCGTTCACCGAGAGATTGGAGAATATCTCGACAAGTATTTCATAGGCAGCTCTCCTACGGAGCGCAGTTTTCTGTCTGAAATGAAAGGAAGCCATAATTACGGTGTAATATCCTGGTGACAGGATGTCGGTCACCGAGGGATTGGAGAATATCTCGACAAGTATTTCATAGGCAGTTCTTCTAAGGAGCACAGTCTTCTGTCTGAAATGAAAGGAGGTCATAATTACGGTGCAAAAACCATGTGACAGGATGTCGGTCACCGAGAGATTGGAGAATATATCGACAAGTATTTCAGAGGCAATTCTTCTAAGGCGCACAGTCTTTTGTCCGAAATGAAAGTAAGCCATAATTACGGTGTAATATCCAGGTGAAAGGATGTTGGTCACCGAGGGATTGGAGAATTTCTCGACAAGTATTTCATAGGCAGTTCTTCTAAGGAGCACAGTCTTCTGTCTGTAATGAAAGGAGGTCATAATTACGGTGTAAAAACCAGGTGACAGGATGTCGGTCACCGCGAGATTGGAGAATATATCGACAAGTATTTTATAGGTAGTTCTTCTAAGGAGCACAGTCTTCTGTCTGAAATGAAAGGAAGCCATAATTACGGTGTAATATCCAGGTGACAGGATGCCCGACACCGAGAGATTGGAGAATAACTCGAAAAGTATTTCAGAGGCAGTTCTTCTAAGGGGCAGAGTCTTTTGTTTGAATGAAAGGAAGCCATAACTTCAGTGTAATATCCAGGTGACTGGATGTCGGTCACCGAGAGATTGGAGAATATCTCGACAAGTAATTCATAGGCAGTTCTTCTAAGGAGCGCAGTCTTCTGACTGAAATGAAAAGAACCCATAATTAAGGTGTAGTATCCAGGTGACAGGATTTCGGTCACCGAGAGATTGGAGAATATCTCGACTTGTATTTCTTAAGCAGCTCCCCTAAGGAGCACAGTCTTCTGTCTGAAATGAAAGTAAGCCATAATTACGGTGTAATATTCAGGTGAAAGGATGTTGGTCACCGAGGGATTGGAGTATTTCTCGACAAGTATTTCATAGGCAGTTCTTCTAAGGAGCACAGTCTTCTGTCTGAAATGAAAGGAAGCCATAATTACGGTGTAATATCCAGGTGACAGTATGTCGGTCACCGAGAGATTGGATAATATAGCGACATGAATTTTATAGGCATCTCATAAGGAGCACGGTCTTCTGTCTGAAATGAAAGGAAGTCATAATTACGGTGAAGTATCCAGTAGACAGGGTGTCCGGCACCGAGAGATTGGAGAATATTTCGACAAGTATTTCACAGGTAGCTGTTCTAGGGAGCACAGTCTTCTGTCTGAAATCAAAGGAAGCCATAATTATGGTGTAATAAGCTGGTGACAGGATGTCGGTGACTGAGAGATTAGAGAATATCTCGACAAGTATTTAATAGGCAGCTCTTCTAAGGAGTACAGTCTTCCGTCTGAAATGAAAAGAAGCCATAATTATTGTGTAATATGCAGTTGGCAGGATGTCGGTCACCGAGAGAATGGAGAATATCTCGACAAGTATTTCATAGGCAGTTCCTCTAAAGACCACACTCTTCTGTCTGAAATGAAAGGAAGCCATAATTACGTTGTAATATCCAGGTGATAGGATTTTGCTCACCGTGGGATTGGAGAATATCTCGACAAGTATTTAATAGGCAGCTCTTCTATGGAGCACAGTCTTCTGTCTGAAATGGAAGGAAGTCATAATTACGGTGTAATATCCAGGTGACAGGATGTCGGTCACTGAGAGATTAGAGAATATCTCGACAAGTATTTCATAGGCAGCTCTTCTCCCTGAAATTAAAAGGAAGCCACAATTACGGTGTAATATCCAGGTGACAGGATGTCGGTCACCGAGAGATTGGAGAATATCTCGACAAGTAATTCATAGGCAGTTCTTCTAAGGTGCACTTTCTTCTTTCGAAATGAAAGGAAGCCATAATAACAGTGTAATATTCAGGTGACAGGAGGTCGTTCACCGAGAGATTGGAGAATATCTCGACAAGTATTTCATAGGCAGCTCTCCTACGGAGCGCAGTTTTCTGTCTGAAATGAAAGGAAGCCATAATTACGGTGTAATATCCAGGTGACAGGATGTCGGTCACTGAGAGATTAGAGAATATCTCGACAAGTATTTCATAGGCAGCTCTTCTCCCTGACATTAAAAGGAAGCCACAATTACGGTGTAATATCCAGGTGACAGGAGGTCGTTCCCCGAGAGATTGGAGAATATCTCGACAAGTATTTCATAAGCAGCTCTCCTACGGAGCGCAGTTTTCTGTCTGAAATGAAAGGAAGCCATAATTACGGTGTAATATCCAGGTGACAGGATGTCGGTCACTGAGAGATTAGAGAATATCTCGACAAGTATTTCATAGGCAGTTCTTCTAAGGAACACAGTCTTCTGTCTGAAATGAAAGGAAGCCATAATTACGGTGTCATATCCACGTGACAGGATGTTGGTCACCGAGGGATTGGAGAATATCTCGACAAGTATTTCATAGGCAGTTCTTCTAAGGAGCACAGTCTTCTAACTGAAATGAAAGGAGGCCATAATTACGGTGTAATATCCGGCTGACAGTATGTCGGTCACCGAGAGATTGGAGAATATCTCGACAAGTATTTTATAGGGAGTTCTTCTAAGGAGCACAGTCCTCTTTCAAAAATGAAAGGAAACCATAATTACGGTGTAGGATGTCGGTCACCTAGAGATTGGAGAATACCTCGTCAAGTATTTCAGAGGCAGTTCTTCTAAGGAGCACAGTCATTTGCTTGAAATGAAAGGCAGTCATAATTACGGTTTAATATCCAGGTGAAAGGATGTCGGTCACCGAGAGATTGGAGAATATCTCGACAAGCATTTCATAGGAAGTCCTTCTAAGGAATACAATCTTCTGTCTGAAATGAAAGGAGGCCATAATTACGGTGTGATATCAAGGTGACAGGATGTTGCTCACCGAGAGATTGGAGAATATCTCGACAAGTATTTCTGAGGCAGGTCTTCTAAGGAGCTCAGTCTTTTGCCTGAAATGAAAGGAAGCCATAATTATGGTTTAATATCCATGTGACAGGATCTCGTCACCGAGAGATTGGAGAATATCTCGACAAATATTTCAGAGGCAGTTCTTCTAAAGTGCACAATCTTCTGTCTGAAATGAAAGGAAGCCATAATTACGGGGTAATATCCATGTGACAGGATATCGGTCACCGAGAGATTGGTTAATATCTCGACAAGTATTTCATAGGCAACTCATCAAAAGCGCACAGTCTTCTGCCTGAAATGAAAGGAAGCCATAATTATTGTGTTATAAGCAGGTGACAGGATGTCGGTCACCAAGAGTATGGAGATTATCTCGACAAGTATATCATAGGCAGTTCTTCTAAGGAGCACAGTCTTCTTTCTAAAATGATGATGATGAGGATGATAATTGTTGTTTAAGGGGCCTAACATCGAGGTTATCGGCCCCATTTTTATATGAAAGGGAGCCATAATTACGGTGTAGTATCCAGGTGACAGGATGTCGGTCATCGGGAGATTGGAGAATATCTCGAAAAGTATCTCATAGGCAGCTCTCCTAATGATCACCGTCTTCTGTCTTAAATGAAAGGAAGCCATAATGACGGTGTAATATCCAGGTGACAGGATGTCAGTCAACGAGAGATTGGGTAATACATCGACAAGTATTTCATAGGCAGCTCTTCTAACGAGCACGGTCTTCTGTCTGAAATGAAAGGAAACCATAATTACGGTGTAATATCCAGTTGACAGGATGTCGGTCACCGAGAGATTGGAGAATATCTCGACAAGTATTTCATAGGCAGTTCTTCTAAGGAGCACAGTCTTCTGTCTGAAATGAAAGGTAGCCATGATTACGGAGTAATATCCAGGTGACAGGGTGTCGGTCACTGAGAGATTAGAGAATATCTCGAAAAGTATTTCATAGGCAGCTCTTCTAAGGAGCAGAGTCTTCTCTCGGAAATTAAAAGGAAGCCATAATTACGGTGTAATATCCAGGTGACAGGAGGTCGTTCACCGAGAGATTGGAGAATATCTCGACAAGTTTTTCATAGGCAGCTGTTCTAAGGAGCACAGTCATCTGTCTCAAATGAAAGGAAGCCAGAATTATTGTGTAATAAGCAGGTGACAGTATGTCGGTCACCGAGAGAATGGAGAATATCTCGACAAGTATTTCATTAGCAGTTCTTCTAAGGAGCACAGTCTTCTGTCTGAAATGAAAGGAAGCCATAATTACGGTGTAGTATCCATGTGACAGGATGTTGGTCACCGAGGGATTGGAGAATATCTCGACAAGTATTTCATAGGCAGTTCTTCAAAGGAGCACAGTCTTGTGTCTGAAATGAAAGGAAGCCATATTTACGGTGTGTAATCCAGGTGACAGGATGTTGGTCACCGAGAGATTTGAGAATATCTCGACAAGTATTTTATAGGGAGTTCTTCTAAGGAGTACAGTCTTCTGTCTGAAATGAAACGAGGCCATATTTACGGTGTAATATCCAGGTGACAGGATGTCGGTCACCGAGAGATTGGAGAATATCTCGACAAGTATTTTATAGCGAGTTCTTCTAAGGAGTACAGTTTCTGTCTGAAATGAAACGAGGCCATAATTACGGTGTGTTATCCACGTGACAGGATGTTGGTCACCGAGATAATTGAGAATATCTCGACATGTATTTCATAGGTAGTTTTTCTAAGGAGCACAGTCTTCTGCCTGAAATGAAAGGAAGCCATAATTACGGTGTAATCTCCAGGTGACAGGATGCCGGTCACCGAGAGATTGGAGAATATCTCGACAAGTATTTCAGAGGCAGTTCTTCTAAGTAGCAGAGTCTTTTGTTTGAAATGAAAGGAAGCCATAACTTCAGTGTAATATCCAGGTGACTGGATGTCGGTCACCGAGAGATTGGAGAATATATCGACAAGTATTTTATAGGTAGTTCTTCTAAGGAGCACAGTCTTCTGCCTGAAATGAAAGGAAGCCATAATTACGGTGTAATATCCAGGTGACAGGATGCCGGTCACCGAGAGATTGGAGAATAACTCGAAAGTATTTCAGAGGCAGTTCTTCTAAGGGGCAGAGTCTTTTGTTTCAATGAAAGGAAGCCATAACTTCAGTGTAATATCCAGGTGACTGGATGTCGGTCACCGAGAGATTGGAGAATATCGCGACAAGTATCTCATAGGCAGCTCTCTTAAGGAGCACACTCTTCTGTCTGAAATGAAAGGAAGCCATAATTAAGGTGTAATATCCAGGTGTCAGGATGTCGGTCACTGAGAGATTGGAGAATATCTCGACATGTATTTCATAGGCAGCACATCTAAGGAGCACAGTCTTCTGTCTGACTTTAAAGGAAGCCATAATTACGGTGTATTATCCAGGTGACCGGTTGTCGGTCACCGACAGACTGAAGAAAATCTCTACAAGTATTTCATATGAAGTTCTTCTAAGGAGTACAGCCTTCTGTCTGATATAATAGGAAGCCATAATTACGGTGTATTATCCAGGTGACAGGATGTCGGTCACCGAGATATTGGAGAATATCTCGACAAGTATTTAATATGCAGCTCTTTAAAGGAGGACAGTCTTGTGTCTGAAATGAAAAGAGGCCATAATTATTGTGTAATAAGCAGGTGACAGGATGTCGGTCACCGAGAGAATGGAGAATATCTCGACAAGTATTTCATAGGCAGTCCTTCTAAGGAACACAGTCATCTGTCTGAAATGAAAGGAGGCCGTAATTACGGTGTAATATCCAGGTGGCAGGTTGTGTGTCACCGAGAGATTGGAGAATATCTCGACAAGTATTTCATAGGTAGTTCTTCTAAGGAGCACAGTCTTTTTTTTTAATGAAAGGAAGCCATAATTACGGTGTAGGATGCCGGTCACCAAGAGATTGGAGAAAATCTCGACAAGTATTTCAGAGGCAGTTCTACTAAGGCGCACAGTCTTTTGTTTGAAATGAAAGTAAGCCATAATTACGGTGTAATATTCAGGTGAAAGGATGTTGGTCACCGAGAGATTGGAGTATTTCTCGACAAGTATTTCATAGGCAGTTCTTCTAAGGAACACAGTCTTCTGTCTGAAATGAAAGGAAGCCATAATTACGGTGTAATATCCAGGTGACAGTATGTCGGTCACCGAGAGATTGGATAATATAGCGACAAGATTTTTATAGGCATCTCATAAGGAGCACGGTCTTCTGTCTGAAATGAAAGGAAGCCATAATTACGGTGTAGTATCCAGTAGACAGGGTGTCCGGCACTGAGAGATTGGAGAATATTTCGACAAGTATTTCACAGGCAGCTGTTCTAGGGAGCACAGTCTTCTGTCTGAAATCAAAGGAAGCCATAATTATGGTGTAATAAGCTGGTGACAGGATGTCGGTCACTGAGAGATTGGAGAATATCTCGACAAGTATTTAATAGGCAGCTCTTCTAAGGAGTACAGTCTTCCGTCTGAAATGAAAAGAAGCCATAATTATTGTGTAATATGCAGTTGGCAGGATGTCGGTCACCGAGAGAATGGAGAATATCTCGACGAGTATTTCATAGGCAGTTCCTCTAAAGACCACACTCTTCTGTCTGAAATGAAAGGAATCCATAATTACGTTGTAATATCCAGGTGATAGGATTTTGCTCACCGTGGGATTGGAGAATAACTCGACAAGTATTTAATAGGCAGCTCTTCTAAGGAGCACAGTCTTCTGTCTGAAATGAAAGGAAGCCATAATTAAGGTGTAATATCCAGGTGACAGGATGTCGGTCACCGAGAGATTGGAGAATATCTCGACAAGTAATTCATAGGCAGTTCTTCTAAGGTGCACTTTCTTCTTTCGAAATGAAAGGAAGCCATAATAACGGTGTAATATTCTGGGGACAGGATGTCGGTCACCGAGAGTTTGGAGAATATCTCTACAAGTACTTCATAGGAAGTACTTCTAAGCAGCACAGCCTTTTGCCTGAAATGAAAGGATGCCATAATTATGGTGTAATATCCATTTGACAGGATGTTGTTCACTGAGCGATTGCAGAATATCTCGACATGTATTTCATAGGCAGCTCATCTAAGTAACACAGCCTTCTGTCTGATATAAAAGGAAGCCATAATTACTGTGTAATATCCAGGTGACAGGATGTCGGTCACTGAGAGATTAGAGAATATCTCGACAAGTATTTCATTGGCAGCTCTTCTAAGGAGCACAGTCTTCTGTCTGAAATTAAAAGGAAGCCATATTTACGGTGTAATATCCAGGTGACAGCATGTCGTTCACCGAGAGATTGGAGAATATCTCGAAAAGTATTTCATAGGCAGTTCTTCTAAGGAGCACAGTCTTCTGTCTGAAATGAAAGAGGCCATAATTACGGTGTAATATCCAGGTGACAGGATGTTGGTCACCAAGAGATTGGAGAATATCTCGACAAGTATTTCATAGGTAGTTCTCCTAAGGAGCACAGTCCTCTTTCAAAAATGAAAGGAAACCATAATTACGGTGTAGGATGTCGGTCACCTAGAGATTGGAGAATACCTCGTCAAGTATTTCAGAGGCAGTTCTTCTAAGGAGCACAGTCATTTGCTTGAAATGAAAGGCAGCCATAATTACGGTTTAATATCCAGGTGAAAGGATGTCGGTCACCGAGAGATTGGAGAATATCTCGACAAGCATTTCATAGGAAGTCCTTCTAAGGAATACAATCTTCTGTCTGAAATGAAAGGAGGCCATAATTACGGTGTGATATCAAGGTGACCGGATGTTGGTCACCGAGAGATTGGAGAATATCTCGACAAGTATTTCTGAGGCAGGTCTTCTAAGGAGCTCAGTCTTTTGCCTGAAATGAAAGGAAGCCATAATTACGGTTTAATATCCATGTGACAGGAACTCGTCACCGAGAGATTGGAGAATATCTCGACAAATATTTCAGAGGCAGTTCTTCTAAAGTGCACAATCTTCTGTCTGAAATGAAAGGAAGCCATAATTACGGGGTAATATCCATGTGACAGGATATCGGTCACCGAGAGATTGGTTAATATCTCGACAAGTATTTCATAGGCAACTCATCAAAAGCGCACAGTCTTCTGCCTGAAATGAAAGGAAGCCATAATTATTGTGTTATAAGCAGGTGACAGGATGTCCGTCACCGAGAGTATGGAGATTATCTCGACAAGTATATCATAGGCAGTTCTTCTAAGGAGCACAGTCTTCTTTCTAAAATGATGATGATGAGGATGATAATTGTTGTTTAAGGGGCCTAACATCGAGGTTATCGGCCCCATTTTTATATGAAATGGAGCCATAATTACGGTGTAGTATCCAGGTGACAGGATGTCGGTCATCGGGAGATTGGAGAATATCTCGACAAGTATCTCATAGGCAGCTCTCCTAATGATCACCGTCTTCTGTATTAAATGAAAGGAAGCCATAATGACGGTGTAATATCCAGGTGACAGGATGTCAGTCAACGAGAGATTGGGTAATACATCGACAAGTATTTCATAGGCAGCTCTTCTAACGAGCACGGTCTTCTGTCTGAAATGAAAGGAAACCATAATTACGGTGTAATATCCAGTTGACAGGATGTCGGTCACCGAGAGATTGGAGAATATCTCGACAAGTATTTCATAGGCAGTTCTTCTAAGGAGCACAGTCTTCTGTCTGAAATGAAAGGAAGCCATGATTACGGAGTAATATCCAGGTGACAGGGTGTCGGTCACTGAGAGATTAGAGAATATCTCGAAAAGTATTTCATAGGCAGCTCTTCTAAGGAGCACAGTCTTCTCTCGGAAATTAAAAGGAAGCCATAATTACGGTGTAATATCCAGGTGACAGGAGGTCGTTCACCGAGAGATTGGAGAATATCTCGACAAGTATTTCATAGGCAGCTGTTCTAAGGAGCACAGTCATCTGTCTGAAATGAAAGGAAGCCAGAATTATTGTGTAATAAGCAGGTGACAGTATGTCGGTCACCGAGAGAATGGAGAATATCTCGACAAGTATTTCATTAGCAGTTCTTCTAAGGAGCACAGTCTTCTGTCTGAAATGAAAGGAAGCCATAATTACGGTGTAGTATCCATGTGACAGGATGTTGGTCACCGAGGGATTGGAGAATATCTCGACAAGTATTTCATAGGCAGTTCTTCTAAGGAGCACAGTCTTGTGTCTGAAATGAAAAGAAGCCATATTTACGGTGTGTTATCCAGGTGACAGGATGTTGGTCACCGAGAGATTTGAGAATATCTCGACAAGTATTTTATAGGGAGTTCTTCTAAGGAGTACAGTCTTCTGTCTGAAATGAAACGAGGCCATATTTACGGTGTAATATCCAGGTGACAGGATGTCGGTCACCGAGAGATTGGAGAATATCTCGACAAGTATTTTATAGCGAGTTCTTCTAAGGAGTACAGTCTTCTGTCTGAAATGAAACGAGGCCATAATTACGGTGTGTTATCCACGTGACAGGATGTTGGTCACCGAGATATTTGAGAATATCTCGACATGTATTTCATAGGTAGTTTTTCTAAGGAGCACAGTCTTCTGCCTGAAATGAATGGAAGCCATAATTACGGTGTAATCTCCAGGTGACAGGATGCCGGTCACCGAGAGATTGGAGAATATCTCGACAAGTATTTCAGAGGCAGTTCTTCTAAGTAGCAGAGTCTTTTGTTTGAAATGAAAGGAAGCCATAACTTCAGTGTAATATCCAGGTTACTGGATGTCGGTCACCGAGAGATTGGAGAATATATCGACAAGTATTTTATAGGTAGTTCTTCTAAGGAGCACAGTCTTCTGCCTGAAATGAAAGGAAGCCATAATTACGGTGTAATATCCAGGTGACAGGATGCCGGTCACCGAGAGATTGGAGAATAACTCGAAAAGTATTTCAGAGGCAGTTCTTCTAAGGGGCAGAGTCTTTTGTTTCAATGAAAGGAAGCCATAACTTCAGTGTAATATCCAGGTGACTGGATGTCGGTCACCGAGAGATTGGAGAATAACGCGACAAGTATCTCATAGGCAGCTCTCTTAAGGAGCACACTCTTCTGTCTGAAATGAAAGGAAGCCATAATTAAGGTGTAATATCCAGGTGTCAGGATGTCGGTCACTGAGAGATTGGAGAATATCTCGACATGTATTTCATAGGCAGCACATCTAAGGAGCACAGTCTTCTGTCTGACATTAAAGGAAGCCATAATTACGGTGTATTATCCAGGTGACCGGTTGTCGGTCACCGACAGACTGAAGAAAATCTCTACAAGTATTTCATATGAAGTTCTTCTAAGGAGTACAGCCTTCTGTCTGATATAATAGGAAGCCATAATTACGGTGTAATATCCAGGTGACAGGATGTCGGTCACCGAGATATTGGAGAATATCTCGACAAGTATTTAATATGCAGCTCCTTAAAGGAGGACAGTCTTGTGTCTGAAATGAAAAGAGGCCATAATTATTGTGTAATAAGCAGGTGACAGGATGTCGGTCACCGAGAGAATGGAGAATATCTCGACAAGTATTTCATAGGCAGTCCTTCTAAGGAACACAGTCATCTGTCTGAAATGAAAGGAGGCCGTAATTACGGTGTAATATCCAGGTGGCAGGTTGTGTGTCACCGAGAGATTGGAGAATATCTCGACAAGTATTTCATAGGTAGTTCTTCTAAGGAGCACAGTCTTTTTTTTTAATGAAAAGAAGCCATAATTACGGTGTAGGACGCGGGTCACCAAGAGATTGGAGAAAATCTCGACAAGTATTTCAGAGGCAGTTCTACTAAGGCGCACAGTCTTTTGTTTGAAATGAAAGTAAGCCATAATTACGGTGTAATATTCAGGTGAAAGGATGTTGGTCACCGAGAGATTGGAGTATTTCTCGACATGTATTTCATAGGCAGTTCTTCTAAGGAACACAGTCTTCTGTCTGAAATGAAAGGAAGCCATAATAACGGTGTAATATCCAGGTGACAGTATGTCGGTCACCGAGAGATTGGATAATATAGCGACAAGATTTTTATAGGCATCTCATAAGGAGCACGGTCTTCTGTCTGAAATGAAAGGAAGCCATAATTACGGTGTAGTATCCAGTAGACAGGGTGTCCGGCACCGAGAGATTGGAGAATATTTCGACAAGTATTTCACAGGCAGCTGTTCTAGGGAGCACAGTCTTCTGTCTGAAATCAAAGGAAGCCATAATTATGGTGTAATAAGCTGGTGACAGGATGTCGGTCACTGAGAGATTGGAGAATATCTCGACAAGTATTTAATAGGCAGCTCTTCTAAGGAGTACAGTCTTCCGTCTGAAATGAAAATGTGTAATATGCAGTTGGCAGGATGTCGGTCACCGAGAGAATGGAGAATATCTCGACAAGTATTTCATAGGCAGTTCCTCTAAAGACCACACTCTTCTGTCTGAAATGAAAGGAAGCCATAATTACGTTGTAATATCCAGGTGATAGGATTTTGCTCACCGTGGGATTGGAGAATAACTCGACAAGTATTTAATAGGCAGCTCTTCTAAGGAGCACAGTCTTCTGTCTGAAATGAAAGGAAGCCATAATTAAGGTGTAATATCCAGGTGACAGGATGTCGGTCACCGAGAGATTGGAGAATATCTCGACAAGTAATTCATAGGCAGTTCTTCTAAGGTGCACTTTCTTCTTTCGAAATGAAAGGAAGCCATAATAACGGTGTAATATTCTGGGGACAGGATGTCGGTCACCGAGAGTTTGGAGAATATCTCTACAAGTACTTCATAGGAAGTACTTCTAAGCAGCACAGCCTTTTGCCTGAAATGAAAGGATGCCATAATTATGGTGTAATATCCATTTGACAGGATGTTGTTCACTGAGCGATTGCAGAATATCTCGACATGGATTTCATAGGCAGCTCATCTAAGTAACACAGCCTTCTGTCTGATATAAAAGGAAGCCATAATTACGGTGTAATATCCAGGTGACAGGATGTCTGTCACTGAGAGATTAGAGAATATCTCGACAAGTATTTCATTGGCAGCTCTTCTAAGGAGCACAGTCTTCTGTCTGAAATTAAAAGGAAGCCATATTTACGGTGTAATATCCAGGTGACAGCATGTCGTTCACCGAGAGATTGGAGAATATCTCGAAAAGTATTTCATAGGCAGTTCTTCTAAGGAGCACAGTCTTCTGTCTGAAATGAAAGAGGCCATAATTACGGTGTAATATCCAGGTGACAGGATGTTGGTCACCGAGAGATTGGAGAATATCTCGACAAGTATTTCATAGGTAGTTCTCCTAAGGAGCACAGTCCTCTTTCAAAAATGAAAGGAAACCATAATTACGGTGTAGGATGTCGGTCACCTAGAGATTGGAGAATACCTCGTCAAGTATTTCAGAGGCAGTTCTTCTAAGGAGCACAGTCATTTGCTTGAAATGAAAGGCAGCCATAATTACGGTTTAATATCCAGGTGAAAGGATGTCGGTCACCGAGAGATTGGAGAATATCTCGACAAGCATTTCATAGGAAGTCCTTCTAAGGAATACAATCTTCTGTCTGAAATGAAAGGAGGCCATAATTACGGTGTGATATCAAGGTGACAGGATGTTGGTCACCGAGAGATTGGAGAATATCTCGACAAGTATTTCTGAGGCAGGTCTTCTAAGGAGCTCAGTCTTTTGCCTGAAATGAAAGGAAGCCATAATTACGGTTTAATATCCATGTGAGAGGATCTCGTCACCGAGAGATTGGAGAATATCTCGACAAATATTTCAGAGGCAGTTCTTCTAAAGTGCACAATCTTCTGTCTGAAATGAAAGGAAGCCATAATTACGGGGTAATATCCATGTGACAGGATATCGGTCACCGAGAGATTGGTTAATATCTCGACAAGTATTTCATAGGCAGTTCTTCTAAGGAGCACAGTCTTCTGTCTGAAATGAAAGGAAGCCATGATTACGGAGTAATATCCAGGTGACAGGGTGTCGGTCACTGAGAGATTAGAGAATATCTCGAAAAGTATTTCATAGGCAGCTCTTCTAAGGAGCACAGTCTTCTCTCGGAAATTAAAAGCAAGCCATAATTACGGTGTAATATCCAGGTGACAGGAGGTCGTTCACCGAGAGATTGGAGAATATCTCGACAAGTATTTCATAGGCAGCTGTTCTAAGGAGCACAGTCATCTGTCTGAAATGAAAGGAAGCCAGAATTATTGTGTAATAAGCAGGTGACAATATGTCGGTCACCGAGAGAATGGAGAATATCTCGACAAGTATTTCATTAGCAGTTCTTCTAAGGAGCACAGTCTTCTGTCTGAAATGAAAGGAAGCCATAATTACGGTGTAGTATCCATGTGACAGGATGTTGGTCACCGAGGGATTGGAGAATATCTCGACAAGTATTTCATAGGCAGTTCTTCTAAGGAGCACAGTCTTGTGTCTGAAATGAAAGGAAGCCATATTTACGGTGTGTTATCCAGGTGACAGGATGTTGGTCACCGAGAGATTTGAGAATATCTCGACAAGTATTTTATAGGGAGTACTTCTAAGGAGTACAGTCTTCTGTCTGAAATGAAACGAGGCCATATTTACGGTGTAATATCCAGGTGACAGGATGTCGGTCACCGAGAGATTGGAGAATATCTCGACAAGTATTTTATAGCGAGTTCTTCTAAGGAGTACAGTCTTCTGTCTGAAATGAAACGAGGCCATAATTACGGTGTGTTATCCACGTGACAGGATGTTGGTCACCGAGATATTTGAGAATATCTCGACATGTACTTCATAGGTAGTTTTTCTAAGGAGCACAGTCTTCTGCCTGAAATGAAAGGAAGCCATAATTACGGTGTAATCTCCAGGTGACAGGATGCCGGTCACCGAGAGATTGGAGAATATCTCGACAAGTATTTCAGAGGCAGTTCTTCTAAGTAGCAGAGTCTTTTGTTTGAAATGAAAGGAAGCCATAACTTCAGTGTAATATCCAGGTGACTGGATGTCGGTCACCGAGAGATTTGAGTATATCTCGACAAGAATCTCATAGGCAGCTCTCCTAAGGAGCACAGTCTTCTGTCTGAAATGAAAGGAAGCCATAATTAAGGTGTAATATCCAGGTGACAGGATGTCGGTCACTGATAGATTGGAGAATATCTCGACAAGTATTTCATAGGCAGCACTTCTAAGGAGCACAGTCTTCTGTCTGACATGAAAGGAAGCCATAATTACGGTGTAATATCCAGGTGACAGGATGTCGGTCACCGAGAGATTGGGTATTATATCGACAAGTATTTCATAGGCATCTCATAAGGAGCACGGTCTTCTGTCTGAAATGAAAGGAAGCCATAATTACGGTGTATTATCCAGGTGACCGGATGTCGGTCACCGACAGACTGAAGAATATCTCTACAAGTATTTCATAGGCAGTTCTTCTAAGGAGTACAGCCTTCTGTCTGATATGAAAGGATGCCATAATTACGGTGTAATATCCAGGTGACAGGATGTCGGTCACCGAGAGATTGGAGAATATCTCGACAAGTATTTCATAGGCAGCTCTTCTAAGGAGCACAGTCTTCTGTCTGAAATCAAAGGAAGCCATAATTAGGGTGTAATATCCAGGTGACAGGATGTCGTTCACCGAGGGATTGGAGAATATCTCGACAAGTATTTAATAGGCAGCTCTTCTAAGGAGCACAGTCTTCTGTCTGAAATGAAAAGAAGCCATAATTATTGTGTAATAAGCAGGTGACAGGATGTCGGTCACAGAGAGTATGGAGAATATCTCGACATGTATTTCATAGGCAGTTTTTCTAAGGAGCACAGTCTTCTGTCTGAAATGAAAGGAGGCCGTAATTACGGTGTAATATCCAGGTGACAGGATGTTGATCACCGAGAGATTGGAGAATATCTCGACAAGTATTTCATAGGTAGTTCTTCTAAGGAGCACAGTCTTCTTTTTAAAATGAAAGGAAGCCATAATTACGGTGTAGGATGTCGGTCATAGGCAGTTCTTCTAAGGAGCACAGTCTTCTGTCTGAACGAAAGGGAGCCACAATTACTGTGTAATATTCAAGTGACAGGATGTCGGTCACCAGAGGTTGGTTAATATCTCGACAAGTATTTCATTAGCAGTTCTTCTAAGGAGCACAGTCTTCTGTCTGAAATGAAAGGAAGCCATAATTACGGTGTAGTATCCACGTGACAGGATGTTGGTCACCGAGGGATTGGAGAATATCTCGACAAGTATTTCATAGGCAGTTCTTCTAAGGAGCACAGTCTTGTGTCTGAAATGAAAGGAAGCCATATTTACGGTGTGTTATCCAGGTGAGAGGATGTTGGTCACCGAGAGATTTTTTGAATATCTCGACATGTATTTCATAGGTAGTTCTTCTAAGGAGCACAGTCTGCTGCCTGAAATGAAAGGATGCCATAATTACGGTGTAATATCCAGGTAACAGGATGTCGGTCGCCGAGAGATTGGAGAATATCTCGACAAGTATCTTATAGGGACTTCTTCTAAGGAGTACAGTCTTTTGTCTGAAATGAAACGAGGCCATAATTACGGTGTGTTATCCACGTGACAGGATGTTGGTCACCGAGATATTTGAGAATAACTCGACATGTATTTCATAGGTAGTTTTTCTAAGGAGCACAGTCTTCTGCCTGAAATGAAAGGAAGCCATAATTAAGGTGTAATCTCCAGGTGACAGGATGCCGGTCACCGAGAGGTTGGAGAATATCTCGACAAGTATTTCAGAGGCAGTTCTTCTAAGTAGCAGAGTCTTTTGTTTGAAATGAAAGGAAGCCATAACTTCAGTGTAATATCCAGGTGACTGGATGTCGGTCACCGAGAGATTTGAGTATATCTCGACAAGAATCTCATAGGCAGCTCTCCTTAGGAGCACAGTCTTCTGTCTGAAATGAAAGGAAGCCATAATTAAGGTGTAATATCCAGGTGACAATGTCGGTCACTGAGAGATTGGAGAATATCTCGACAAGTATTTCATAGGGAGCACTTCTAAGGAGCACAGTCTTCTGTCTGACATGAAAGGAAGCCATAATTACGGTGTAATATCCAGGTGACAGGATGTCGGTCACCGAGAGATTGGGTATTATATCGACAAGTGTTTCATAGGCATCTCATAAGGAGCACGGTCTTCTGTCTGAAATGAAAGGAAGCCATAATTACGGTGTATTATCCAGGTGACCGGATGTCGGTCACCGACAGACTGAAGAATATCTCTACAAGAATTTCATAGGCAGTTCTTCTAAGGAGCACAGCCTTCTGTCTGATATGGAAGGATGCCATAATTACGGTGTAATATCCAGGTGACAGGATGTCGGTCACCGAGAGATTGGAGAATATCTCGACAAGTATTTCATAGGCAGCTCTTCTAAGGAGCACAGTCTTCTGTCTGAAATCAAAGGAAGCCATAATTAGGGTGTAATATCCAGGTGACAGGATGTCGTTCACCGAGGGATTGGAGAATATCTCGACAAGTATTTAATGGGCAGCTCTTCTAAGGAGCACAGTCTTCTGTCTGAAATGAAATGAAGCCATAATTATTGTGTAATAAGCAGGTGACAGGATGTCGGTCACCGAGAGTATGGAGAATATCTCGACAAGTATTTCATAGGCAGTTTTTCTAAGTAGCACAGTCTTCTGTCTGAAATGACAGGAGGCCGTAATTACGGTGTAATATCCAGGTGACAGGATGTTGGTCACCGAGAGATTGGAGAATATCTCGACAAGTATTTCATAGGTAGTTCTTCTAAGGAGCACAGTCTTCTTTTTAAAATGAAAGGAAGCCATAATTACGGTGTAGGATGTCGGTCATAGGCAGTTCTTCTAAGGAGCACAGTCTTCTGTCTGAACGAAAGGGAGCCACAATTACAGTGTAATATCCAAGTGACAGGATGTCGGTCACCAAGAGATTGGTTAATATCTCGACAAGTGTCTCATAGGCAGCTCTTCTAAGGAGCACAGTCTTCTGTCTGAAATGAAAGGAAGCCATAATTACGGTGTAATATCCACGTGACAGGATGTTGGTCACCGAGGGATTGGAGAATATCTCGACATGCATTTCATAGGCAGATCTTCTAAGGGGCACAGTCTTCTGTCTGAAATGAAAGGAGGCCATAATTGCGGTGTAATATCCAGGTGACAGAATGTGGTTCTCCGAGAGATTGGAGAATATCTCGACAAGTATTTCATAGGCAGTTCTTCTAAGGGGTACAGTCTTCTGTCTGAAATGAAAGGAGGCCATAATTACGGTTATATATCCAGGTGACAGGATGTCGGTCACCGAGAGATTGGAGAATATCTCGACAAGTATTTCATAGGCAACTCTTCCAAGGAGCACAGTCTTCTGTCTGAAATGAAAGGAAGCCATAATTACGGTGTAGTATCCAGTAGACAGGGTGTCGGGCAGCGAGAGATTGGAGAATATTTCGACAAGTATTCCACAGGCAGCTGTTCTAAGGAGCACAGTCTTCTGTCTGAAATCAAAGGAAGCCATTATTACGGTGTAATAAGCTGGTGACAGGATGTCGGTCACCGTGAGATTTGAGAATATCTCTAAAAGTATTTCATAGGCTGTTCTTCTAAGGAGCAGAGTCTTCTTTCTGAAATGACAGGAAGCTATAATTACGGTGTAATAACCAGGTGACAGGAAGTCGGTCACCGAGAGATTGGAGATTATCTCGACAAGTATTTCATAGGCTGCTGTTCTAGAAAGCACAATCTTCTGTCTGAAATCAAAGGAAGCCATAATTACGGTGTAATAAGCTGGTGACAGGATGTCGGTCACCGAGAGATTGGAGAATATCTCGACATGTATCTCATAGGCAGGTCTCCTAAGTAGCACAGTCTTCTGTCTGACATGAAAGGAAGCCATAATTACGGTGTAATATCCAGGTGACAGGATGTCGGTCACCGAGAGATTGGGTATTATATCGACAAGTGTTTCATAGGCATCTCATAAGGAGCACGGTCTTCTGTCTGAAATGAAAGGAAGCCATAATTACGGTGTATTATCCAGGTGACCGGATGTCGGTCACCGACAGACTGAAGAATATCTCTACAAGAATTTCATAGGCAGTTCTTCTAAGGAGCACAGCCTTCTGTCTGATATGGAAGGATGCCATAATTACGGTGTAATATCCAGGTGACAGGATGTCGGTCACCGAGAGATTGGAGAATATCTCGACAAGTATTTCATAGGCAGCTCTTCTAAGGAGCACAGTCTTCTGTCTGAAATCAAAGGAAGCCATAATTAGGGTGTAATATCCAGGTGACAGGATGTCGTTCACCGAGGGATTGGAGAATATCTCGACAAGTATTTAATGGGCAGCTCTTCTAAGGAGCACAGTCTTCTGTCTGAAATGAAAAGAAGCCATAATTATTGTGTAATAAGCAGGTGACAGGATGTCGGTCACCGAGAGTATGGAGAATATCTCGACAAGTATTTCATAGGCAGTTTTTCTAAGTAGCACAGTCTTCTGTCTGAAATGAAAGGAGGCCGTAATTACGGTGTAATATCCAGGTGACAGGATGTTGGTCACCGAGAGATTGGAGAATATCTCGACAAGTATTTCATAGGTAGTTCTTCTAAGGAGCACAGTCTTCTTTTTAAAATGAAAGGAAGCCATAATTACGGTGTAGGATGTCGGTCATAGGCAGTTCTTCTAAGGAGCACAGTCTTCTGTCTGAACGAAAGGGAGCCACAATTACAGTGTAATATCCAAGTGACAGGATGTCGGTCACCAAGAGATTGGTTAATATCTCGACAAGTGTCTCATAGGCAGCTCTTCTAAGGAGCACAGTCTTCTGTCTGAAATGAAAGGAAGCCATAATTACGGTGTAATATCCACGTGACAGGATGTTGGTCACCGAGGGATTGGAGAATATCTCGACATGCATTTCATAGGCAGATCTTCTAAGGGGCACAGTCTTCTGTCTGAAATGAAAGGAGGCCATAATTGCGGTGTAATATCCAGGTGACAGAATGTGGTTCTCCGAGAGATTGGAGAATATCTCGACAAGTATTTCATAGGCAGTTCTTCTAAGGGGTACAGTCTTCTGTCTGAAATGAAAGGAGGCCATAATTACGGTTATATATCCAGGTGACAGGATGTCGGTCACCGAGAGATTGGAGAATATCTCGACAAGTATTTCATAGGCAACTCTTCCAAGGAGCACAGTCTTCTGTCTGAAATGAAAGGAAGCCATAATTACGGTGTAGTATCCAGTAGACAGGGTGTCGGGCACCGAGAGATTGGAGAATATTTCGACAAGTATTCCACAGGCAGCTGTTCTAAGGAGCACAGTCTTCTGTCTGAAATCAAAGGAAGCCATTATTACGGTGTAATAAGCTGGTGACAGGATGTCGGTCACCGTGAGATTTGAGAATATCTCTAAAAGTATTTCATAGGCTGTTCTTCTAAGGAGCACAGTCTTCTTTCTGAAATGACAGGAAGCTATAATTACGGTGTAATAACCAGGTGACAGGAAGTCGGTCACCGAGAGATTGGAGATTATCTCGACAAGTATTTCATAGGCTGCTGTTCTAGAAAGCACAATCTTCTGTCTGAAATCAAAGGAAGCCATAATTACGGTGTAATAAGCTGGTGACAGGATGTCGGTCACCGAGAGATTGGAGAATATCTCGACATGTATCTCATAGGCAGGTCTCCTAAGTAGCACAGTCTTCTGTCTGAAATGAAAGGAAGCCATAATTACGGTGTAATATTCAGGTGACCGAATGTCGGCCACTGAGAGATTAGAGAATATCTCGACAAGTATTTCATAGGCAGCTCTTCTAACGAGCACAGTCTTCTGTCTGAACTGAAAGGAAGCCATAATTACTGTGTAATATCCAGCTGACAGTATGTCGGTCACCGAGAGATTGGAGAATATCTCGACAAGTATTTCATAGGCTGCTCTTCTAAGGAGTACAGTCTTCTGCCTGAAATGAAAGGAAGCCATCATTACGGTGTAATATCCAGGTGACAGGATGTCGGTCACCGAGAGATTGGAGAATATCTCGACAAGTATTTCATAGGCAGCTGTTCTAGGGGGCACAATCTTCTGTCTGAAATCAAAGGAAGCCATAATTACGGTGTAATAAGCTGGTGACAGGATGTCGGTCACCGAGAGATTGGAGAATATCTCGACAAGTATTTCATAGGCAGTTCTTCTAAGTAGCACAGTCTTCTGTCTGACAAGTAACGAAGCCATAATTACGGTGCAAAATCCAGGTGACAAGATGTCGGTCACCGTGAGATTGGAGAATATCTCGACAAGTATTTCAAAGGCTGCTGGTCCAAGGAGCACAGTCTTATCTCTGAAATGAAAGGAAGCCATAAATACGGTGTAATATCCAGGTGACAGGATGTCGGTCACCGAGAGATTGGAGAATATCTCGACGAGTATTTCACAGGCAGTTATTCTAAGGAGCATCGTCATCTCTCTGAAATGAAAGGAAGCCATAATTACGGTGTAATATCCTGGTGACAGGATGTCGGTCACCGAGAGATTGAAGAATATCTCTACAAGTATTTCATAGGCAGTTCTTCTAAGGATCACAGTCTTCTGTCTGATATGAAAGGAAGCCTTAATTACGGTGTAATATCCAGGTGACTGGATGTCGGTCACCGAGAGATTGGAGAATATCTCGACAAGTATTTCATAGGCACCTCTTCTAAGGAGCACAGTCTTCTGTCTGAAATGAAAGGAAGCCATAATGACGGTGTAATATCCAGGTGACAGGATGTCATTCAACGAGAGATTGGGTAATACATCGACAAGTATGTCATAGGCAGCTTTTCTAACGAGCACGGTCTTCTGTCTGAAATGAAAGGAAACCATAATTACGGTGTAATATCCAGTTGACAGGATGTCGGTCACCGAGAGATTGGAGAATATCCCGAAAAGTATTTCATAGGCAGGTGTTCTAGGGAGCACATTCTTCTGTATGAAATCAAAGGAATCCTTAATTACGGTGTAATAAGCTGGTGACAGGATGTCGGTCACCGAGATATTGGAGAATATCTCGACAAGTATTTCATAGGCAGTTCTTCTAAGGAGCACAGTCTTCTGTCTGAAATGAAAGGAGGCCATAATTACGGTGTAATATCCAGGTGACAGAATGTTGTTCTCCGAGAGATTGGAGAATATCTCGACAAGTATTTCATAGGCAGTTCTTCTAAGGGGTATAGTCTTCTGTCTGATATAATAGGAAGCCATAATTACGGTGTAATATCCAGGTGACAGGATGTCGGTCACCGAGATATTGGAGAATATCTCGACAAGTATTTAATATGCAGCTCCTTAAAGGAGGACAGTCTTGTGTCTGAAATGAAAAGAGGCCATAATTATTGTGTAATAAGCAGGTGACAGGATGTCGGTCACCGAGAGAATGGAGAATATCTCGACAAGTATTTCATAGGCAGTCCTTCTAAGGAACACAGTCATCTGTCTGAAATGAAAGGAGGCCGTAATTACGGTGTAATATCCAGGTGGCAGGTTGTGTGTCACCGAGAGATTGGAGAATATCTCGACAAGTATTTCATAGGTAGTTCTTCTAAGGAGCACAGTCTTTTTTTTAATGAAAAGAAGCCATAATTACGGTGTAGGACGCCGGTCACCAAGAGATTGGAGAAAATCTCGACAAGTATTTCAGAGGCAGTTCTACTAAGGCGCACAGTCTTTTGTTTGAAATGAAAGTAAGCCATAATTACGGTGTAATATTCAGGTGAAAGGATGTTGGTCACCGAGAGATTGGAGTATTTCTCGACATGTATTTCATAGGCAGTTCTTCTAAGGAACACAGTCTTCTGTCTGAAATGAAAGGAAGCCATAATAACGGTGTAATATCCAGGTGACAGTATGTCGGTCACCGAGAGATTGGATAATATAGCGACTAGATTTTTATAGGCATCTCATAAGGAGCACGGTCTTCTGTCTGAAATGAAAGGAAGCCATAATTACGGTGTAGTATCCAGTAGACAGGGTGTCCGGCACCGAGAGATTGGAGAATATTTCGACAAGTATTTCACAGGCAGCTGTTCTAGGGAGCACAGTCTTCTGTCTGAAATCAAAGGAAGCCATAATTATGGTGTAATAAGCTGGTGACAGGATGTCGGTCACTGAGAGATTGGAGAATATCTCGACAAGTATTTAATAGGCAGCTCTTCTAAGGAGTACAGTCTTCCGTCTGAAATGAAAATGTGTAATATGCAGTTGGCAGGATGTCGGTCACCGAGAGAATGGAGAATTACTCGACAAGTATTTCATAGGCAGTTCCTCTAAAGACCACACTCTTCTGTCTGAAATGAAAGGAAGCCATAATTACGTTGTAATATCCAGGTGATAGGATTTTGCTCACCGTGGGATTGGAGAATAACTCGACAAGTATTTAATAGGCAGCTCTTCTAAGGAGCACAGTCTTCTGTCTGAAATGAAAGGAAGCCATAATTAAGGTGTAATATCCAGGTGACAGGATGTCGGTCACCGAGAGATTGGAGAATATCTCGACAAGTAATTCATAGGCAGTTCTTCTAAGGTGCACTTTCTTCTTTCGAAATGAAAGGAAGCCATAATAACGGTGTAATATTCTGGGGACAGGATGTCGGTCACCGAGAGTTTGGAGAATATCTCTACAAGTACTTCATAGGAAGTACTTCTAAGCAGCACAGCCTTTTGCCTGAAATGAAAGGATGCCATAATTATGGTGTAATATCCATTTGACAGGATGTTGTTCACTGAGCGATTGCAGAATATCTCGACATGGATTTCATAGGCAGCTCATCTAAGTAACACAGCCTTCTGTCTGATATAAAAGGAAGCCATAATTACGGTGTAATATCCAGGTGACAGGATGTCTGTCACTGAGAGATTAGAGAATATCTCGACAAGTATTTCATTGGCAGCTCTTCTAAGGAGCACAGTCTTCTGTCTGAAATTAAAAGGAAGCCATATTTACGGTGTAATATCCAGGTGACAGCATGTCGTTCACCGAGAGATTGGAGAATATCTCGAAAAGTATTTCATAGGCAGTTCTTCTAAGGAGCACAGTCTTCTGTCTGAAATGAAAGAGGCCATAATTACGGTGTAATATCCAGGTGACAGGATGTTGGTCACCGAGAGATTGGAGAATATCTCGACAAGTATTTCATAGGTAGTTCTCCTAAGGAGCACAGTCCTCTTTCAAAAATGAAAGGAAACCATAATTACGGTGTAGGATGTCGGTCACCTAGAGATTGGAGAATACCTCGTCAAGTATTTCAGAGGCAGTTCTTCTAAGGAGCACAGTCATTTGCTTGAAATGAAAGGCAGCCATAATTACGGTTTAATATCCAGGTGAAAGGATGTCGGTCACCGAGAGATTGGAGAATATCTCGACAAGCATTTCATAGGAAGTCCTTCTAAGGAATACAATCTTCTGTCTGAAATGAAAGGAGGCCATAATTACGGTGTGATATCAAGGTGACAGGATGTTGGTCACCGAGAGATTGGAGAATATCTCGACAAGTATTTCTGAGGCAGGTCTTCTAAGGAGCTCAGTCTTTTGCCTGAAATGAAAGGAAGCCATAATTACGGTTTAATATCCATGTGACAGGATCTCGTCACCGAGAGATTGGAGAATATCTCGACAAATATTTCAGAGGCAGTTCTTCTAAAGTGCACAATCTTCTGTCTGAAATGAAAGGAAGCCATAATTACGGGGTAATATCCATGTGACAGGATATCGGTCACCGAGAGATTGGTTAATATCTCGACAAGTATTTCATAGGCAGTTCTTCTAAGGAGCACAGTCTTCTGTCTGAAATGAAAGGAAGCCATGATTACGGAGTAATATCCAGGTGACAGGGTGTCGGTCACTGAGAGATTAGAGAATATCTCGAAAAGTATTTCATAGGCAGCTCTTCTAAGGAGCACAGTCTTCTCTCGGAAATTAAAAGCAAGCCATAATTACGGTGTAATATCCAGGTGACAGGAGGTCGTTCACCGAGAGATTGGAGAATATCTCGACAAGTATTTCATAGGCAGCTGTTCTAAGGAGCACAGTCATCTGTCTGAAATGAAAGGAAGCCAGAATTATTGTGTAATAAGCAGGTGACAATATGTCGGTCACCGAGAGAATGGAGAATATCTCGACAAGTATTTCATTAGCAGTTCTTCTAAGGAGCACAGTCTTCTGTCTGAAATGAAAGGAAGCCATAATTACGGTGTAGTATCCATGTGACAGGATGTTGGTCACCGAGGGATTGGAGAATATCTCGACAAGTATTTCATAGGCAGTTCTTCTAAGGAGCACAGTCTTGTGTCTGAAATGAAAGGAAGCCATATTTACGGTGTGTTATCCAGGTGACAGGATGTTGGTCACCGAGAGATTTGAGAATATCTCGACAAGTATTTTATAGGGAGTACTTCTAAGGAGTACAGTCTTCTGTCTGAAATGAAACGAGGCCATATTTACGGTGTAATATCCAGGTGACAGGATGTCGGTCACCGAGAGATTGGAGAATATCTCGACAAGTATTTTATAGCGAGTTCTTCTAAGGAGTACAGTCTTCTGTCTGAAATGAAACGAGGCCATAATTACGGTGTGTTATCCACGTGACAGGATGTTGGTCACCGAGATATTTGAGAATATCTCGACATGTACTTCATAGGTAGTTTTTCTAAGGAGCACAGTCTTCTGCCTGAAATGAAAGGAAGCCATAATTACGGTGTAATCTCCAGGTGACAGGATGCCGGTCACCGAGAGATTGGAGAATATCTCGACAAGTATTTCAGAGGCAGTTCTTCTAAGTAGCAGAGTCTTTTGTTTGAAATGAAAGGAAGCCATAACTTCAGTGTAATATCCAGGTGACTGGATGTCGGTCACCGAGAGATTTGAGTATATCTCGACAAGAATCTCATAGGCAGCTCTCCTAAGGAGCACAGTCTTCTGTCTGAAATGAAAGGAAGCCATAATTAAGGTGTAATATCCAGGTGACAGGATGTCGGTCACTGATAGATTGGAGAATATCTCGACAAGTATTTCATAGGCAGCACTTCTAAGGAGCACAGTCTTCTGTCTGACATGAAAGGAAGCCATAATTACGGTGTAATATCCAGGTGACAGGATGTCGGTCACCGAGAGATTGGGTATTATATCGACAAGTATTTCATAGGCATCTCATAAGGAGCACGGTCTTCTGTCTGAAATGAAAGGAAGCCATAATTACGGTGTATTATCCAGGTGACCGGATGTCGGTCACCGACAGACTGAAGAATATCTCTACAAGTATTTCATAGGCAGTTCTTCTAAGGAGTACAGCCTTCTGTCTGATATGAAAGGATGCCATAATTACGGTGTAATATCCAGGTGACAGGATGTCGGTCACCGAGAGATTGGAGAATATCTCGACAAGTATTTCATAGGCAGCTCTTCTAAGGAGCACAGTCTTCTGTCTGAAATCAAAGGAAGCCATAATTAGGGTGTAATATCCAGGTGACAGGATGTCGTTCACCGAGGGATTGGAGAATATCTCGACAAGTATTTAATAGGCAGCTCTTCTAAGGAGCACAGTCTTCTGTCTGAAATGAAAAGAAGCCATAATTATTGTGTAATAAGCAGGTGACAGGATGTCGGTCACAGAGAGTATGGAGAATATCTCGACATGTATTTCATAGGCAGTTTTTCTAAGGAGCACAGTCTTCTGTCTGAAATGAAAGGAGGCCGTAATTACGGTGTAATATCCAGGTGACAGGATGTTGATCACCGAGAGATTGGAGAATATCTCGACAAGTATTTCATAGGTAGTTCTTCTAAGGAGCACAGTCTTCTTTTTAAAATGAAAGGAAGCCATAATTACGGTGTAGGATGTCGGTCATAGGCAGTTCTTCTAAGGAGCACAGTCTTCTGTCTGAACGAAAGGGAGCCACAATTACTGTGTAATATTCAAGTGACAGGATGTCGGTCACCAGAGGTTGGTTAATATCTCGACAAGTATTTCATTAGCAGTTCTTCTAAGGAGCACAGTCTTCTGTCTGAAATGAAAGGAAGCCATAATTACGGTGTAGTATCCACGTGACAGGATGTTGGTCACCGAGGGATTGGAGAATATCTCGACAAGTATTTCATAGGCAGTTCTTCTAAGGAGCACAGTCTTGTGTCTGAAATGAAAGGAAGCCATATTTACGGTGTGTTATCCAGGTGAGAGGATGTTGGTCACCGAGAGATTTTTTGAATATCTCGACATGTATTTCATAGGTAGTTCTTCTAAGGAGCACAGTCTGCTGCCTGAAATGAAAGGATGCCATAATTACGGTGTAATATCCAGGTAACAGGATGTCGGTCGCCGAGAGATTGGAGAATATCTCGACAAGTATCTTATAGGGACTTCTTCTAAGGAGTACAGTCTTTTGTCTGAAATGAAACGAGGCCATAATTACGGTGTGTTATCCACGTGACAGGATGTTGGTCACCGAGATATTTGAGAATAACTCGACATGTATTTCATAGGTAGTTTTTCTAAGGAGCACAGTCTTCTGCCTGAAATGAAAGGAAGCCATAATTAAGGTGTAATCTCCAGGTGACAGGATGCCGGTCACCGAGAGGTTGGAGAATATCTCGACAAGTATTTCAGAGGCAGTTCTTCTAAGTAGCAGAGTCTTTTGTTTGAAATGAAAGGAAGCCATAACTTCAGTGTAATATCCAGGTGACTGGATGTCGGTCACCGAGAGATTTGAGTATATCTCGACAAGAATCTCATAGGCAGCTCTCCTTAGGAGCACAGTCTTCTGTCTGAAATGAAAGGAAGCCATAATTAAGGTGTAATATCCAGGTGACAATGTCGGTCACTGAGAGATTGGAGAATATCTCGACAAGTATTTCATAGGGAGCACTTCTAATGAGCACAGTCTTCTGTCTGACATGAAAGGAAGCCATAATTACGGTGTAATATCCAGGTGACAGGATGTCGGTCACCGAGAGATTGGGTATTATATCGACAAGTGTTTCATAGGCATCTCATAAGGAGCACGGTCTTCTGTCTGAAATGAAAGGAAGCCATAATTACGGTGTATTATCCAGGTGACCGGATGTCGGTCACCGACAGACTGAAGAATATCTCTACAAGAATTTCATAGGCAGTTCTTCTAAGGAGCACAGCCTTCTGTCTGATATGGAAGGATGCCATAATTACGGTGTAATATCCAGGTGACAGGATGTCGGTCACCGAGAGATTGGAGAATATCTCGACAAGTATTTCATAGGCAGCTCTTCTAAGGAGCACAGTCTTCTGTCTGAAATCAAAGGAAGCCATAATTAGGGTGTAATATCCAGGTGACAGGATGTCGTTCACCGAGGGATTGGAGAATATCTCGACAAGTATTTAATGGGCAGCTCTTCTAAGGAGCACAGTCTTCTGTCTGAAATGAAAAGAAGCCATAATTATTGTGTAATAAGCAGGTGACAGGATGTCGGTCACCGAGAGTATGGAGAATATCTCGACAAGTATTTCATAGGCAGTTTTTCTAAGTAGCACAGTCTTCTGTCTGAAATGAAAGGAGGCCGTAATTACGGTGTAATATCCAGGTGACAGGATGTTGGTCACCGAGAGATTGGAGAATATCTCGACAAGTATTTCATAGGTAGTTCTTCTAAGGAGCACAGTCTTCTTTTTAAAATGAAAGGAAGCCATAATTACGGTGTAGGATGTCGGTCATAGGCAGTTCTTCTAAGGAGCACAGTCTTCTGTCTGAACGAAAGGGAGCCACAATTACAGTGTAATATCCAAGTGACAGGATGTCGGTCACCAAGAGATTGGTTAATATCTCGACAAGTGTCTCATAGGCAGCTCTTCTAAGGAGCACAGTCTTCTGTCTGAAATGAAAGGAAGCCATAATTACGGTGTAATATCCACGTGACAGGATGTTGGTCACCGAGGGATTGGAGAATATCTCGACATGCATTTCATAGGCAGATCTTCTAAGGGGCACAGTCTTCTGTCTGAAATGAAAGGAGGCCATAATTGCGGTGTAATATCCAGGTGACAGAATGTGGTTCTCCGAGAGATTGGAGAATATCTCGACAAGTATTTCATAGGCAGTTCTTCTAAGGGGTACAGTCTTCTGTCTGAAATGAAAGGAGGCCATAATTACGGTTATATATCCAGGTGACAGGATGTCGGTCACCGAGAGATTGGAGAATATCTCGACAAGTATTTCATAGGCAACTCTTCCAAGGAGCACGGTCTTCTGTCTGAAATGAAAGGAAGCCATAATTACGGTGTAGTATCCAGTAGACAGGGTGTCGGGCACCGAGAGATTGGAGAATATTTCGACAAGTATTCCACAGGCAGCTGTTCTAAGGAGCACAGTCTTCTGTCTGAAATCAAAGGAAGCCATTATTACGGTGTAATAAGCTGGTGACAGGATGTCGGTCACCGTGAGATTTGAGAATATCTCTAAAAGTATTTCATAGGCTGTTCTTCTAAGGAGCACAGTCTTCTTTCTGAAATGACAGGAAGCTATAATTACGGTGTAATAACCAGGTGACAGGAAGTCGGTCACCGAGAGATTGGAGATTATCTCGACAAGTATTTCATAGGCTGCTGTTCTAGAAAGCACAATCTTCTGTCTGAAATCAAAGGAAGCCATAATTACGGTGTAATAAGCTGGTGACAGGATGTCGGTCACCGAGAGATTGGAGAATATCTCGACATGTATCTCATAGGCAGGTCTCCTAAGTAGCACAGTCTTCTGTCTGACATGAAACGAAGCCATAATTACGGTGTAATATCCAGGTGACAGGATGTCGGTCACCGAGAGATTGGGTATTATATCGACAAGTGTTTCATAGGCATCTCATAAGGAGCACGGTCTTCTGTCTGAAATGAAAGGAAGCCATAATTACGGTGTATTATCCAGGTGACCGGATGTCGGTCACCGACAGACTGAAGAATATCTCTACAAGAATTTCATAGGCAGTTCTTCTAAGGAGCACAGCCTTCTGTCTGATATGGAAGGATGCCATAATTACGGTGTAATATCCAGGTGACAGGATGTCGTTCACCGAGGGATTGGAGAATATCTCGACAAGTATTTCATAGGCAGCTCTTCTAACGAGCACAGTCTTCTGTCTGAACTGAAAGGAAGCCATAATTACTGTGTAATATCCAGCTGACAGTATGTCGGTCACCGAGAGATTGGAGAATATCTCGACAAGTATTTCATAGGCTGCTCTTCTAAGGAGTACAGTCTTCTGCCTGAAATGAAAGGAAGCCATCATTACGGTGTAATATCCAGGTGACAGGATGTCGGTCACCGAGAGATTGGAGAATATCTCGACAAGTATTTCATAGGCAGCTGTTCTAGGGGGCACAATCTTCTGTCTGAAATCAAAGGAAGCCATAATTACGGTGTAATAAGCTGGTGACAGGATGTCGGTCACCGAGAGATTGGAGAATATCTCGACAAGTATTTCATAGGCAGTTCTTCTAAGTAGCACAGTCTTCTGTCTGACAAGTAACGAAGCCATAATTACGGTGCAAAATCCAGGTGACAAGATGTCGGTCACCGTGAGATTGGAGAATATCTCGACAAGTATTTCAAAGGCTGCTGGTCCAAGGAGCACAGTCTTATCTCTGAAATGAAAGGAAGCCATAAATACGGTGTAATATCCAGGTGACAGGATGTCGGTCACCGAGAGATTGGAGAATATCTCGACGAGTATTTCACAGGCAGTTATTCTAAGGAGCATCGTCATCTCTCTGAAATGAAAGGAAGCCATAATTACGGTGTAATATCCTGGTGACAGGATGTCGGTCACCGAGAGATTGAAGAATATCTCTACAAGTATTTCATAGGCAGTTCTTCTAAGGATCACAGTCTTCTGTCTGATATGAAAGGAAGCCTTAATTACGGTGTAATATCCAGGTGACTGGATGTCGGTCACCGAGAGATTGGAGAATATCTCGACAAGTATTTCATAGGCACCTCTTCTAAGGAGCACAGTCTTCTGTCTGAAATGAAAGGAAGCCATAATGACGGTGTAATATCCAGGTGACAGGATGTCATTCAACGAGAGATTGGGTAATACATCGACAAGTATGTCATAGGCAGCTTTTCTAACGAGCACGGTCTTCTGTCTGAAATGAAAGGAAACCATAATTACGGTGTAATATCCAGTTGACAGGATGTCGGTCACCGAGAGATTGGAGAATATCCCGAAAAGTATTTCATAGGCAGGTGTTCTAGGGAGCACATTCTTCTGTATGAAATCAAAGGAATCCTTAATTACGGTGTAATAAGCTGGTGACAGGATGTCGGTCACCGAGATATTGGAGAATATCTCGACAAGTATTTCATAGGCAGTTCTTCTAAGGAGCACAGTCTTCTGTCTGAAATGAAAGGAGGCCATAATTACGGTGTAATATCCAGGTGACAGAATGTTGTTCTCCGAGAGATTGGAGAATATCTCGACAAGTATTTCATAGGCAGTTCTTCTAAGGGGTATAGTCTTCTGTCTGAAATGAAAGGAGGCCATAATTACGGTTATATATCCAGGTGACAGGATGTCGGTCACCGAGAGATTGGAGAATATCTCGACAAGTATTTCATAGGCAACTCTTCCAAGGAGCACATTCTTCTGTCTGAAATGAAAGGAAGCCATAATTACGGTGTAGTATCCAGTAGACAGGGTGTCGGGCACCGAGAGATTGGAGAATATTTCGACAAGTATTCCACAGGCAGCTGTTCTAGGGAGCACAGTCTTCTGTCTGAAATCAAAGGAAGCCATAATTACGGTGTAATAAGCTGGTGACAGGATGTCGGTCACCGTGAGATTTGAGAATATCTCTACAAGTATTTCATAGGCTGTTCTTCTAAGGAGCACAATCTCCTTTCTGAAATGACAGGAAGCTATAATTACGGTGTAATAAGCTGGTGACAGGATGTCGGTCACCGAGAGATTGGAGAATATCTCGACAAGTATTTCATAGGCAGCTCTTCTAAGGAACACAGTCTTCTGTCTGAAATGAAAGGAAGCCATAATTACGGTGTAATGTCCAGGTGACAGGATGTCGGTCACCGAGAAATAGGAGAATATCTCGACAAGTGTTTCATAGGCAGTACTTCTAAGGAGCACCGTCTTTCCTCTGAAATCAAAGGAAGCAATAATGACGGTGTAATATCCAGGTGACAGGAAGTCGGTCAGCGAGAGATTGGAGAATATCTCGACAAGTATCTCATAGGCAGGTCTCCTAAGTAGCACAGTCTTCTGTCTGAAATGAAAGGACGCCATAATTACGGTGTAATATTCAGGTGACCGAATGTCGGCCACTGAGAGATTGGAGAATACCTCGACAAGTATTTCATAGGCAGCTCTTCTAACGAGCACAGTCTTCTGTCTGAACTGAAAGGAAGCCATAATTACTGTGTAATATCCAGCTGACAGTATGTCGGTCACCGAGAGATTGGAGAATATCTCGACAAGTATTTCATAGGCTGCTCTTCTAAGGAGTACAGTCTTCTGCATGAAATGAAAGGAAGCCATAATTACGGTGTAATATCCAGGTGACAGGATGTCGGTCACCGAGAGATTGGAGAATATCCCGAAAAGCATTTCATAGGCAGGTGTTCTAGGGAGCACATTGTTCTGTATGAAATCAAAGGAATCCTTAATTACGGTGTAATAAGCAGGTGACAGGATGTCGGTCACCGAGATATTGGAGAATATCTCGACAAGTATTTGATAGGCAGTTCTTCTAAGGAGCACAGTCTTCTGTCTGATATGAAATGAAGGCATAATTACGGTGTAACATCCAGATTACAAGATGTCGGTCACCGAGGGATTGGAGTATATCTCGACAAGTATCTCATAGGAAGCTCTCCTAAGGAGCGAAGTGTAATATCCAGGTGACAGGATGTCGGTCACTGAGAGATTAGAGAATATCTAGACAAGTATTTCATAGGCAGCTCTTCTAAGGAGCACAGTCTTCTCTCTGAAATTAAAAGGAAGCCATAATTACGGTGTAATATCCAGTTGACAGGATGTCGGTCACCGAGAGATTGGAGAATATCTCGACAAGTATTTCATAGGCAGGTGTTCTAGGGAGCACATTCTTCTGTATGAAATCAAAGGAATCCTTAATGACGGTGTAATAAGCTGGTGACAGGATGTCGGTGACCGAGATATTGGAGATTATCTCGACAAGTATATCATAGGCAGTTCTTCTAAGGAGCACAGTCTTCTTTCTGAAATGACAGGAAGCTATAATTACGGTGTAATAACCAGGTGACAGGAAGTCGGTCACCGAGAGATTGGAGATTATCTCGACAAGTATTCCATAGGCAGCTGTTCTAGGAAGCACAATCTTCTGTCTGAAATCAAAGGAAGCCATAATTACGGTGTAATATTCAGGTGACCGAATGTCGGCCACTGAGAGATTAGAGAATATCTCGACCAGTATTTCATAGGCAGCTCTTCTAACGAGCACAGTCTTCTGTCTGAACTGAAAGGAAGCCATAATTACTGTGTAATATCCAGCTGACAGTATGTCGGTCACCGAGAGATTGGAGAATATCTCGACAAGTATATCATAGGCAGCTGTTCTAGGGGGCACAATCTTCAGTCTGAAATCAAAGGAAGCCATAATTACGGAGTAATAAGCTGGTGACAGGATGTCGGTCACCGAGAGATTGGAGAATATCTCGACAAGTATTTCATAGGCAGTTCTTCTAAGTAGCACAGTCTTCTGTCTGACAAGTAACGAAGCCATAATTACGGTGCAATATCCAGGTGAAAGGATGTCGGCCACCGAGAGATTGGAGAATATCTCGACAAGTAATTCATAGGCTGCTGGTCCAAGGAGCACAGTCTTATCTCTGAAATGAAAGGAAGCCATAAATACGGTGTAATATCCAGGTGACAGGATGACGGTCACCGAGAGATTGGAGAATATCTCGACAAGTATTTCACAGGCAGTTATTCTAAGGAGCATCGTCTTCTCTCTGAAATGAAAGGAAGCCATAATTACGGTGTAATATCCTGGTGACAGGATGTCGGTCACCGAGAGATTGAAGAATATCTCTACAAGTATTTCATAGGCAGTTCTTCTAAGGATCACAGTCTTCTGTCTGATATGAAAGGAAGCCTTAATTACGGTGTAATATCCAGGTGACAGGATGTCATTCAACGAGAGATTGGGTAATACATAGACAAGTATGTCATAGGCAGCTCTTCTAACGAGCACGGTCTTCTGTCTGAAATGAAAGGAAACCATAATTACGGTGTAATATCCAGTTGACAGGATGTCGGTCACCGAGAGATTGGAGAATTTCTCGAAAAGTATTTCATAGGCAGGTGTTCTAGGGAGCACATTCTTCTGTATGAAATCAAAGGAATCCTTAATTACGGTGTAATAAGCTGGTGACAGGATGTCGGTCACCGAGATATTGGAGAATATCTCGACAAGTATTTCATAGGCAGTTCTTCTAAGGAGCACAGTCATCTGTATGAAATGAAAGGAAGCCATAATTACGGTGTAATATCCAGGTGACAGGATGTCGGTCACTGAGAGATTAGAGAATATCTCGAAAAGTATTTCATAGGCAGCTCTTCTAATGAGCACAGTCTTCTGTCTGATATGAAATGAAGGCACAATTACGGTGTAACATCCAGATGACAAGATGTCGGTCACCGAGGGATTGGAGAATATCTCGACAAGTATCTCATAGGAAGCTCTCCTAAGGAGCGCAGTGTAATATCCAGGTGACAGGATGTCGGTCACTGAGAGATTAGAGAATATCTCGACAAGTATTTCATAGGCAGCTCTTCTAAGGAGCACAGTCTTCTCTCTGAAATTAAAAGGAAGCCATAATTACGGTGTAATATCCAGGTTACAGGAAGTCGGTCAGCGAGAGATTGGAGAATATCTCGACAAGTATCTCATAGGCAGCTCTCCTAAGTAGCACAGTTTTCTGTCTGAAATGAAAGAAGCCATAATTACGGTGTAATATTCAGGTGACAGAATGTCGGCCACTGAGAGATTAGAGAATATCTCGACAAGTATTTCATAGGCAGCTCTTCTAACGAGCACAGTCTTCTGTCTGAACTGAAAGGTAGCCATAATTACGGTGTAATATCCAGGTGACAGTATGTCGGTCACCGAGAGATTGGAGAATATCTCGACAAGTATTTCATAGGCTGCTCTTTTAAGGAGTACAGTCTTCTGCCTGAAATGAAAGGAAGCCATAATTTCGGTGTAATATCCAGTTGACAGGATGTCGGTCACCGAGAGATTGGAGAATATCCCGAAAAGTATTTCATAGGCAGGTGTTCTAGGGAGCACATTCTTCTGTATGAAATCAAAGGAATCCTTAATTACGGTGTAATAAGCTGGTGACAGGATGTCGGTCACCGAGATATTGGAGAATATCTCGACAAGTATTTCATAGGCAGTTCTTCTAAGGAGCACAGTCTTCTGTCTGAAATGAAAGGAGGCCATAATTACGGTGTAATATCCAGGTGACAGAATGTTGTTCTCCGAGAGATTGGAGAATATCTCGACAAGTATTTCATAGGCAGTTCTTCTAAGGGGTATAGTCTTCTGTCTGAAATGAAAGGAGGCCATAATTACGGTTATATATCCAGGTGACAGGATGTCGGTCACCGAGAGATTGGAGAATATCTCGACAAGTATTTCATAGGCAACTCTTCCAAGGAGCACATTCTTCTGTCTGAAATGAAAGGAAGCCATAATTACGGTGTAGTATCCAGTAGACAGGGTGTCGGGCACCGAGAGATTGGAGAATATTTCGACAAGTATTCCACAGGCAGCTGTTCTAGGGAGCACAGTCTTCTGTCTGAAATCAAAGGAAGCCATAATTACGGTGTAATAAGCTGGTGACAGGATGTCGGTCACCGTGAGATTTGAGAATATCTCTACAAGTATTTCATAGGCTGTTCTTCTAAGGAGCACAATCTCCTTTCTGAAATGACAGGAAGCTATAATTACGGTGTAATAACCAGGTGACAGGAAGTCGGTCACCGAGAGATTGGAGATTATCTCGAGAAGTATTTCATAGGCAGCTGTTCTAGGAAGCACAATCTTCTGTCTGAAATCAAAGGAAGCCATAATTACGGTGTAATAAGCTGGTGACAGGATGTCGGTCACCGAGAGATTGGAGAATATCTCGACAAGTATTTCATAGGCAGCTCTTCTAAGGAACACAGTCTTCTGTCTGAAATGAAAGGAAGCCATAATTACGGTGTAATGTCCAGGTGACAGGATGTCGGTCACCGAGAAATAGGAGAATATCTCGACAAGTGTTTCATAGGCAGTACTTCTAAGGAGCACCGTCTTTCCTCTGAAATCAAAGGAAGCAATAATGACGGTGTAATATCCAGGTGACAGGAAGTCGGTCAGCGAGAGATTGGAGAATATCTCGACAAGTATCTCATAGGCAGGTCTCCTAAGTAGCACAGTCTTCTGTCTGAAATGAAAGGAAGCCATAATTACGGTGTAATATTCAGGTGACCGAATGTCGGCCACTGAGAGATTGGAGAATACCTCGACAAGTATTTCATAGGCAGCTCTTCTAACGAGCACAGTCTTCTGTCTGAACTGAAAGGAAGCCATAATTACTGTGTAATATCCAGCTGACAGTATGTCGGTCACCGAGAGATTGGAGAATATCTCGACAAGTATTTCATAGGCTGCTCTTCTAAGGAGTACAGTCTTCTGCATGAAATGAAAGGAAGCCATAATTACGGTGTAATATCCAGGTGACAGGATGTCGGTCACCGAGAGATTGGAGAATATCCCGAAAAGCATTTCATAGGCAGGTGTTCTAGGGAGCACATTGTTCTGTATGAAATCAAAGGAATCCTTAATTACGGTGTAATAAGCAGGTGACAGGATGTCGGTCACCGAGATATTGGAGAATATCTCGACAAGTATTTGATAGGCAGTTCTTCTAAGGAGCACAGTCTTCTGTCTGATATGAAATGAAGGCATAATTACGGTGTAACATCCAGATTACAAGATGTCGGTCACCGAGGGATTGGAGTATATCTCTACAAGTATCTCATAGGAAGCTCTCCTAAGGAGCGCAGTGTAATATCCAGGTGACAGGATGTCGGTCACTGAGAGATTAGAGAATATCTAGACAAGTATTTCATAGGCAGCTCTTCTAAGGAGCACAGTCTTCTCTCTGAAATTAAAAGGAAGCCATAATTACGGTGTAATATCCAGTTGACAGGATGTCGGTCACCGAGAGATTGGAGAATATCTCGACAAGTATTTCATAGGCAGGTGTTCTAGGGAGCACATTCTTCTGTATGAAATCAAAGGAATCCTTAATTACGGTGTAATAAGCTGGTGACAGGATGTCGGTGACCGAGATATTGGAGATTATCTCGACAAGTATATCATAGGCAGTTCTTCTAAGGAGCACAGTCTTCTTTCTGAAATGACAGGAAGCTATAATTACGGTGTAATAACCAGGTGACAGGAAGTCGGTCACCGAGAGATTGGAGATTATCTCGACAAGTATTCCATAGGCAGCTGTTCTAGGAAGCACAATCTTCTGTCTGAAATCAAAGGAAGCCATAATTACGGTGTAATAAGCTGGTGACAGGATGTCGGTCACCGAGAGATAGGAGAATATCTCGACAAGTGTTTCATAGGCAGTACTTCTAAGGAGCACCGTCTTCCCTCTGAAATCAAAGGAAGCCATAATTACGGTGTAATATCCAGGTGACAGGAAGTCGGTCAGCGAGAGATTGGAAAATATCTCGACAAGTATCTCATAGGCAGCTCTCCTAAGTAGCACAGTCTTCTGTCTGAAATGAAAGGAAGCCATAATTACGGTGTAATATTCAGGTGACCGAATGTCGGCCACTGAGAGATTAGAGAATATCTCGACCAGTATTTCATAGGCAGCTCTTCTAACGAGCACAGTCTTCTGTCTGAACTGAAAGGAAGCCATAATTACTGTGTAATATCCAGCTGACAGTATGTCGGTCACCGAGAGATTGGAGAATATCTCGACAAGTATATCATAGGCAGCTGTTCTAGGGGGCACAATCTTCTGTCTGAAATCAAAGGAAGCCATAATTACGGAGTAATAAGCTGGTGACAGGATGTCGGTCACCGAGAGATTGGAGAATATCTCGACAAGTATTTCATAGGCAGTTCTTCTAAGTAGCACAGTCTTCTGTCTGACAAGTAACGAAGCCATAATTACGGTGCAATATCCAGGTGAAAGGATGTCGGCCACCGAGAGATTGGAGAATATCTCGACAAGTAATTCATAGGCTGCTGGTCCAAGGAGCACAGTCTTATCTCTGAAATGAAAGGAAGCCATAAATACGGTGTAATATCCAGGTGACAGGATGACGGTCACCGAGAGATTGGAGAATATCTCGACAAGTATTTCACAGGCAGTTATTCTAAGGAGCATCGTCTTCTCTCTGAAATGAAAGGAAGCCATAATTACGGTGTAATATCCTGGTGACAGGATGTCGGTCACCGAGAGATTGAAGAATATCTCTACAAGTATTTCATAGGCAGTTCTTCTAAGGATCACAGTCTTCTGTCTGATATGAAAGGAAGCCTTAATTACGGTGTAATATCCAGGTGACAGGATGTCATTCAACGAGAGATTGGGTAATACATAGACAAGTATGTCATAGGCAGCTCTTCTAACGAGCACGGTCTTCTGTCTGAAATGAAAGGAAACCATAATTACGGTGTAATATCCAGTTGACAGGATGTCGGTCACCGAGAGATTGGAGAATTTCTCGAAAAGTATTTCATAGGCAGGTGTTCTAGGGAGCACATTCTTCTGTATGAAATCAAAGGAATCCTTAATTACGGTGTAATAAGCTGGTGACAGGATGTCGGTCACCGAGATATTGGAGAATATCTCGACAAGTATTTCATAGGCAGTTCTTCTAAGGAGCACAGTCATCTGTATGAAATGAAAGGAAGCCATAATTACGGTGTAATATCCAGGTGACAGGATGTCGGTCACTGAGAGATTAGAGAATATCTCGACAAGTATTTCATAGGCAGCTCTTCTAAGGAGCACAGTCTTCTCTCTGAAATTAAAAGGAAGCCATAATTACGGTGTAATATCCAGGTTACAGGAAGTCGGTCAGCGAGAGATTGGAGAATATCTCGACAAGTATCTCATAGGCAGCTCTCCTAAGTAGCACAGTTTTCTGTCTGAAATGAAAGAAGCCATAATTACGGTGTAATATTCAGGTGACAGAATGTCGGCCACTGAGAGATTAGAGAATATCTCGACAAGTATTTCATAGGCAGCTCTTCTAACGAGCACAGTCTTCTGTCTGAACTGAAAGGTAGCCATAATTACGGTGTAATATCCAGGTGACAGTATGTCGGTCACCGAGAGATTGGAGAATATCTCGACAAGTATTTCATAGGCTGCTCTTTTAAGGAGTACAGTCTTCTGCCTGAAATGAAAGGAAGCCATAATTTCGGTGTAATATCCAGGTGACAGGTTGTCGGTCACCGAGAGATTGGAGAATATCTCGACAAGTATTTCATAGGCAGCTGTTCTAGGGAGCAGAATCTTCTGTCTGAAATCAAAGGAAGCCATAATTACGGTGTAATAAGCTGGTGACAGGATGTCGGTCACCGAGAGATTGGAGAATATCTCGACAAGTATTTCATAGGCAGTTCTTCTAAGTAGCACAGTCTTCTGTCTGACAAGTAACGAAGCCATAATTACGGTGCAATATCCAGGTGACAGGATGTCGGTCACCGAGAGATTGAAGAATATCTCTACAAGTATTTCATAGGCAGCTGTTCTAGGGAGCAGAATCTTCTGTCTGAAATCAAAGGAAGCCATAATTACGGTGTAATAAGCTGGTGACAGGATGTCGGTCACCGAGAGATTGGAGAATATCTCGACAAGTATTTCACAGGCAGTTATTCTAAGGAGCATCGTCTTCTCTCTGAAATGAAAGGAAGCCATAATTACGGTGTAATATCCAGGTGACAGGACGTCGGTCATCGAGAGATAGGAGAATTTCTCGATGAGTATTTCATAGGCAGCTATTCCAAGGAGAACAGTCATCTGTCTGAAATGAAAGGAAGCCATAATTACGGTGTAATATCCTGGTGACAGGATGTCGGTCACCGAGAGATTGAAGAATATCTCTACAAGTATTTCATAGGCAGTTCTTCTAAGGATCACAGTCTTCTGTCTGATATGAAAGGAAGCCTTAATTACGATGTAATATCCAGGTGACTGGATGTCGGTCAACGAGACATTGGAGAATATCTCGACAAGTATTTAATAGGCAGCTCTTCTAAGGAGCGCAGTCTTCTGTCTGAAATGAAGAGAAGCCATAATTATTGTGTAATAAGCAGTTGACAGGATGTCGGTCACCGAGAGATTGAAGAATATCTCGACAAGTATTTCATAGGCAGTTCTTCTAAGGAGCACAGTCTTCTTTTTAAAATGAAAGGAAGCCATAATTACGGTGTAGGAAGTCGGTCAGAGGCAGTTCTTCTAAGGAGCACAGTCTTCTGTCTGAACGAAAGGGAGCCATAATTACGGTGTACTATTCAAGTGACAGGATGTCGGTCACCGAGAGATTGGTTAATATCTCGACAAGTGTTTCATAGGCTGCTCTTCTAAGGATCACAGTCTTCTGTCTGAAATGAAGGGAAGCCATACTTACGATATAATATCCACCTGACAGGATGTTGGTCACCGAGGGATTGAAGAATATCTCGACATGTATTTCATAGACAGTTCTTCTAAGGACCACAGTCTTCTGTCTGAAATGAAAGGAGGCCATAATTACGGTGTAATATCCAGGTGACAGTATGTCGGTCACCGAGAGATTGAAGAATATCTCGACAAGTATTTCATAGGCAGTTCTTCTAAGGAGCACAGTCTTCCGTCTGAAATGAACGGAGGCCATAATTACGGTGTAATATCCAGGTGACAGGAAGTTGGTCTCCCAGAGATTAGTTAATATCTCGACAAGTATTTCATAGGTAGTTCTTCTAAGGAGCACAGTCTTCTTTCTAAAATGAAAGGAAGCCATAATTGCGGTGTAGGATGCCGGTCACCAAGAGATTGGAGAATATCTCGAAAAGTATTTCAGAGGCAGTTCTACTAAGGCGCACAGTCTTTTGTTTGAAATGAAAGTAAGCCATAATTACGGTGTAATATCCAGGTGAAAGGATGTTGGTCACAGAGGGATTGGAGTATTTCTCGACAAGTATTTCATAGGCAGTTCTTCTAAGGAGCACAGTCTTCTGTCTGAAATGAAAGGAGGCCATAATTACGGTAATATATCCAGGTGACAGGATGTTGGTCACCGAGAGATTGGAGAATAACCCGACAAGTATTTCAGAGGCAGTTCATCTAAGGGGAGAGTCTTTTTTTGAAATGAAAGGAAGCCATAACTTCAGTGTAATATCCAGGTGACTGGATGTCGGTCACCGTGAGATTGGAGAATATCTCGACAAGTATCTCATAGGCAGCTCCCTTAAGGAGCACAGTCTTCTGTCTGAAATGAAAGGAAGCCATAATTAAGGTGTAATATCCAGGTGACAGGATGTCGGTCACTGAGAGATTGGAGAATATCTCGACATGTATTTCATAGGCAGCTCTTCTAAGGTGCACAGTCTTCTGTCTGACATGAAAGGAAGCCATAATTACGGTGTAATATCCAGGTGACAGGATGTCGGTCACCGAGATATTCTGGAATAAAACGACAAGTATTTAATAGGCAGCTCTTCTAAGGAGGACAGTCTTCTGTCTGAAATGAAAGGAAGCCATAATTACGGTGTAATATCCACGTGACAGGATGTTGGTCACCCAGGGATTGGAGAATATCTCGACAAGTATTTCATAGGCAGTTCTTCTAAGGAACACCGTCTTCTGTCTGAAATGAAAGGAGGCCATAATTACGGTGTAATATCCAGGTGATAGTATGTCGGTCACCGAGAGATTGGATAATATCTCGGTCACCGAGAGCATGGAGAATATCTCGGCAAGTATTTCATAGGCAGTTCTTCTAAGGAGCACCGTCTTCTGTCTGAAATGAAAGGAGGCCATAATTACGGTGTAATATCCAGGTGATAGTATGTCGGTCACCGAGAGATTGGATAATATCTCGACAAGTATTTCATAGGCTGTTCTTCTAAGGGGTACAGTCTTCTGTCTGAAATGAAAGGAGGCCATAATTACGGTGTAATATCCAGGTGACAGGATGTTGGTCACCGGGAGATTGGAGAATATCTCGACAAGTATTTCATAGGAAGTTCTTCTAAGGAGCACAATCTTCTTTTTAAAATGAAAGGAAGCCACAATTACGGTGTAGGATGTCGGTCATAGGCAGTTCTTCTAAGGAGCACAGTCTTCTGTCTGAACGAAAGGGAGCCACAATTACGGTGTAATATCCAAGTGACAGGATGTCGGTCACCGAGAGATTGGTTAATATCTCGACAAGTGTTTCATAGGCAGCTCTTCTAAGGAGCACACTCTTCTGTCTGAAATGAAAGGAAGCCATAATTACCGTGTAATATCCACGTGACAGGATGTTGTTCAACGAGGGATTGGAGAATATCTCGACAAGTATTTCATAGGCAGATCTTCTAAGGGGCACAGTCTTCTGTCTGAAATGAAAGGAGGCCATAATTACGGTGTAATATCCAGGTGACAGTATGTCGGTCACCGAGAGATTGGAGAATATCTCGACAAGTATTTCATAGGCAGTTCTTCTAAGGGGTACAGTCTTCGGTCTGAAATGAAATGAGGCCATAATTACGGTGTAATATCCAGGTGACAGGATGTTGGTCTCCGAGAGATTGGAGAATATCTCCACTAGTATTTCATAGGTACTTCTTCTAAGGAGCACAGCCTTCTTTCTAAAATGAAAGGATGCCATAATTACGGTGCAGGAAGCCGGTCACCAAGAGATTGGAGAATATCTCGACAAGTATTTCAGAGGCAGTTCTACAAAGGCGCACAGTCTTTTGTTTGAAATGAAAGTAAGCCATAATTACGGTGTAATATCCAGGTGAAAGGATGTTGGTCACCGAGGGATTCGAGTATTTCTCGACAAGTATTTCACAGGCAGCTTTTCCAAGGAGAACAGTCTTCTGTCTGAAATGAAAGGAAGCCATAATTAAGGTGTAATATCCAGGTGACAGTATGTCGGTCACCGAGAGATTGGAGAATATCTCGACAAGTATTTCATAGGCAGTTCTTCTAAGGGGTACAGTCTTCGGTCTGAAATGAAAAGAGGCCATAATTACGGTGTAATATCCAGGTGACAGGATGTTGGTCTCCGAGAGATTGGAGAATATCTCCACAAGTATTTCATAGGTACTTCTTCTAAGGAGCACAGCCTTCTTTCTAAAATGAAAGGATGCCATAAATACGGTGCAGGAAGCCGGTCACCAAGAGATTGAAGAATATTTCGACAAGTATTTCATAGGCAGCTCTTCTAAGGAACACAGTCTTCTGTCTGAAATGAAAGGAAGCCATAATTACGGTGTAATCTCCAGGTGACAGGATGTCGGTCACCGAGAGATAGGAGAATATCTCGACAAGTATTTCACAGGCAGCTTTTCCAAGGAGAACAGTCTTCTGTCTGAAATGAAAGGAAGCCATAATTACGGTGTAATATCCAGGTGACAGTATGTCGGTCACCGAGAGATTGGGTAATATATCGACAAGTATTTTATAGGCATCTCATAAGGAGCACAGTCTTCTGTCTGAAATGAAAGGAAGCCATAATTACGGTGTAGTATCCAGTAGACAGGGTGTCGGGCACCGAGAGATTGAAGAATATTTCGACAAGTATTTCACAGGCAGCTGTTCTAGGGAGCACAGTCTTCTGTCTGAAATCAAAGGAAGCCAAAATTACGGTGTAATAAGCTGGTGACAGGATGTCGGTCACCGTGAGATTTGAGAATATCTCTACAAGTATTTCATAGGCTGTTCTTCTAAGGAGCACAGTCTTCTTTCTGAAATGACAGGAAGCTATAATTACGGTGTAATAACCAGGTGACAGGAAGTCGGTCACCGAGAGATTGGAGAATATCTCGACAAGTATTTCATGGGCAGCTGTTCTAGGAAGCACAATCTTCTGTCTGAAATCAAAGGAAGCCATAATTACGGTGTAATAAGCTGTTGACATGATATTGGTCACCGAGAGATTGGAGAATATCTCGACAAGTATTTCATAGGCAGTTCTTCTAAGTAGCACAGTCTTCTGTCTGAAATGAAACGAAGCCATAATTATGGTGTAATATCCAGGTGACAGGATGTCGGTCACCGAGAGATTGGAGAATATCTCGACAAGTATTTCATAGGCAGCTCTTCTAAGGAACACAGTCTTCTGTCTGAAATGAAAGGAAGCCATAATTACGGTGTAATCTCCAGGTGACAGGATGTCGGTCACCGAGAGATAGGAGAATATCTCGACAAGTGTTTCATAGGCAGTACTTCTAAGGAGCACCGTCTTCTCTCTGGAATGAAAGGTAGCCATAATTACGGTGTAATATCCAGGTGACAGTATGTCGGTCACCGAGAGATTGGAGAATATCTCGACAAGTATTTCATAGGCAGTTATTCTAAGGAGCATTGTCTTCTCTCTGAAATGAAAGGAAGCCATAATTACGGTGTAATATCCATGTGACAGGACGTCGGTCATCGAGAGATTGGAGAATTTCTCGATGAGTATTTCATAGGCAGTTCTTCTAAGGATCACAATCTTCTGTCTGATATGAAAGGACGCCTTAATTACGGTGTAATATCCAGGAGACTGGATGTCGGTCACCGAGAGATTGGAGAATATCTCGACAAATATTTAATAGGCAGCTCTTCTAAGGAGCACAGTCTTCTGTCTGAAATGAAAAGAAGCCATAATTATTGCGTAATAAGCAGGTGACAGGATGTCGGTAACCGAGAGAATGGCGAATATCTCGACGAGTATTTCATAAGCAGTTCCTCTAAGGAGCACACTCTTCTGTCTGAAATGAAAGGAAGCCATAATTACGTTGTAATATCCAGGTGATAGTATGTTGTTCACCGTGGGATTGGAGAATATCTCGACAAGTATTTCATAGGCAGTTCTTCTAAGGAGCACAGTCTTCTGTCTGAAATGAAAGGAGGCCATAATTACGGTGTAATATCCATGTGAGAGGATGTCGGTCACCGAGAGATTATAGAATATCTCGACAAGTATTTCATAGGCAGTTCTTCTAAGGAGCACAGTCTTCTGTCTGAAATGAAAGGAGGCCGTACTTACGGTGTAATATCCAGGTGACAGGATGTGGGTCACCGAGAGATTGGGGAATATCTCGACAAGTATTTAATAGGTAGTTCTTCTAAGGAGCACAGTCTTCTTTTTAAAATGAAAGGAAGCCATAATTACGGTGTAGGATGTCGGTCATAGGCAGTTCTTCTAAGGAGCACAGTCTTCTGTCTGAACGAAAGGGAGCCATAATTACGGTGTAATATTCAAGTGACAGGATGTCGGTCACCGAGAGATTGGTTAATATCTCGACAAGTGTTTCATAGGCAGCTCTTCTAAGGATCACAGTCTTCTGTCTGAAATGAAAGGAAGCCATAATTACGGTGTAATATCCACGTAACAGGATGTTGGTCACCGAGGGATTGGAGAATATCTCGACATGTATTTCATAGACAGTTCTTCTAAGGAGCACAGTCTTCTGTCTGAAATGAAAGGAGGCCATAATTACGGTGTAATATCCAGGTGACAGTATGTCGGTCACCGAGAGATTGGAGAATATCTCGACAAGTATTTCATAGGCAGTTCTTCTAAGGGGCACATTCTTCTGTCTGAAATGAAAGGAGGCCATAATTACGGTGTAATATCCAGGTGACAGGATGTTGGTCACCGAGAGATTGGATAATATCTCGACAAGTATTTCATAGGTAGTTCTTCTAAGGAGCACAGTCTTCTTTCTAAAATGAAAGGAAGCCATAATTACGGTGTAGGATGCCGGTCACCAAGAGATTGGAGAATATCTCGACAAGTATTTCAGAGGCAGTTCTACTAAGGCACACAGTCTTTTGTTTGAAATGAAAGTAAGCCATAATTACGGTTATATATCCAGGTGACAGGATGTCGGTCACCGAGAGATTGGAGAATATCTCGACAGGTATTTCATAGGCAGTTCTTCTTAGGATTACAGTCTTCTGTCTGAAATGAAAGAAGGCCATAATTACGGTGTGTTATCCAGGTGACAGGATGTTGGTCACCGAGAGATTTGAGAATATCTCAACATGTATTTCATAGGTATTTCTTCTGCCTGAAATGAAAGGAAGCCATAATTACGGTGTAATATCCAGGTGACAGGATGCCGGTCTCCGAGAAATTGGAGAATAACTCGACAAGTATTTCAGAGGCAGTTCTTCTAAGGTGCACAGTCTTTTGTTTGAAAAGAAAGGAAGCCATAATTTCAGTGTAATATCCAGGTGACTGGATGTCGGTCACTGAGATATTGGAGAATATCTCGACAAGTATTTCATAGGCATCTCATAAGGAGCACGGTCTTCTGTCTGAAATGAAAGGAAGCCATAATTACAGTGTAGTATCCAGGAGACAGGGTGTCGGGCACCGAGAGATTGGAGAATATTTCGACAAGTATTTCACAGGCAGCTGTTCTAGGGATCTCAGTCTTATGTCTGAAATCAAAGGAAGCCATACTTACAGTGTAATAAGCTGGTGACAGGATGTCGGTCACCGAGAGAATGGAGAATAACTCGACAAGTATTTCATAGGCAGTTCTTCTAAGGAGCACAGTCTTCTGTCTGAAATGAAAGGAAGCCATAATTACGGTGTAATATCCACGTGACAGGATGTTGGTCACCGAGGGATTGGAGAATATCTCGACAAGTATTTCATAGGCAGTTCTTCTAAGGAACACAGTCTTGTGTCTGAAATGAAAGGAAGCCATATTTACGGTGTGTTATCCAGGTGACAGGATGTTGGTCACCGAGAGATTTGAGAATATCTCGACATGTATTTCATAGGTAGTTCTTCTAGGGAGCACAGTCTTCTGCCTGAAATGAAAGGAAGCCATATTTACGGTGTAATATCCAGGTGACAGGATGTCGGTCACCGAGAGATTGGAGAATATCTCGACAAGTATTTTATAGGGAGTTCTTCTAAGGAGTACTGTCTTCTGTCTGAAATGAAACGAGGCCATAATTACGGTGTGTTATCCACGTGACAGGATGTTGGTCACCGAGAGATTTGAGAATATCTCGACATGTATTTCATAGGTAGTTCTTCTAAACAGCACAGTCTTCTGCTTGAAATGAAAGGAAGCCATAATTACGGTGTAATCTCCAGGTGAGAGGATGCCGGTCACCGAGAGATTGGAGAATATCTCGACAAGTACTTCAGATGCAGTTCTTCTAAGTAGCAGAGTCTTTTGTTTGAAATGAAAGGAAGCCATAACTTCAGCGTAATATCCAGGTGACTGGATGTCGGTCACCGAGAGATTTGAGTATATTTCGACAAGAATCTCATAGGCAGCTCTTCTAAGGAGCACATTCTTCTGTCTGACATGAAAGGAAGCCATAATTACGGTGTATTATCCAGGTGACAGGATGTCGGTCACCGAGAGATTGGGTATTATATCGACAAGTATTTCATAGGCATCTCATAAGGAGCACGGTCTTCTGTCTGAAATGAAAGGAAGCCATAATTACGGTGTATTATCCAGGTGACCGGATGTCGGACACCGACAGACTGAAGAATATCTCTACAAGTATTTCATAGGCAGTTCTTCTAAGGAGCACAGCCTTCTGTCTGATATGAAAGGAAGCCATAATTACGGTGTAATATCCAGGTGACAGGATGTCGGTAACCGAGAGATTGGAGAATATCTCGACAAGTATTTCATAGGCAGCTCTTCTAAGGAGCACAATCTTCTGTCTGAAGTCAAAGGACGCCATAATTAGGGTGTAATACCAGGTGACAGGTTGTCGTTCACCGAGAGATTGGTGAATATCTCGACAAGTATTTCATAGGCAGCTCTTCTAAGGAGCACAATCTTCTGTCTGAAGTCAAAGGAAGCCATAATTAGGGTGTAATATCCAGGTGACAGGATGTCGTTCACCGAGAGTATGGAGAATATCTCGACAAGTATTTCATAGGCAGTTTTTCTAAGGAGCACAGTCTTCCGTCTGAAATGAAAGGAGGCCGTAATTATGGTGTAATATCCAGGTGGCAGGATGTGGGTCACCGAGAGATTGGAGAATATCTCGACAACTGTTTCATAGGCAGCTCTTCTAAGGAGCACAGTCTTCTGTCTGAAATGAAAGGAAGCCATAATTACGGTGTAATATCCACGTGACAGGATGTTGGTCACCGAGGGATTGGAGAATATCTCGACAAGTATTCCACAGGTAGTTCTTCTAAGGAGCACAGTACTCTTTTTAAAATGAAAGGAAGCCACAATTACGGTGTAGGATGTCGGTCATATGCAGTTCTTCTAAGGAGCACAGTCTTCTTTCTCAACGAAAGGGAGCCACAATTACGGTGTAATATCCAAGTGACAGGATGTCGGTCACCGAGAGATTGGTTAATATCTCGACAAGTGTTTCATAGGCAGCTCTTCTAAGGAGCACAGTCTTCTGTCTGAAATGAAAGGAAGCCATAATTACGGTGTAATATCCACGTGACGGGATGTTGGTCACCGAGGGATTGGAGAATATCTCGACAAGTATTTCATTGGCAGATCTTCTAAGGGGCACAGTCTTCTGTCTAAAATGAAACGAGGCCATAATTACGGTGTAATATCCAGGTGACAGTATGTCGGTCACCGAGAGATTGGAGAATATCTCGACAAGTATTTCATAGGCAGTTCTTCTAAGGGGTACAGTCTTCTGTCTGAAATGAAAGGAGGCCATAATTACGGTGTAATATCCAGGTGACAGGATGTTGGTCTCCGAGAGATTGGAGAATATCTCGACAAGTATTTCATAGGTAGTTCTTCTAAGGAGCACAGCCTTCTTTCTAAAATGAAAGGATGCCATAATTACGGTGTAGGATGCCGGTCACCAAGAGATTGGAGAATATCTCGACAAGTATTTCAGAGGCAGTTCTAAAAATGCGCACAGTCTTTTGTTTGAAATGAAAATAAGCCATAATTACGGTGAAATATCCAGGTGAAAGGATGTTGGTCACTGAGGGATTGGAGTATTTCTCGACAAGTATTTCATAGGCAGTTCTTCTAAGGGGCACAGTCATCTGTCTGAAATGAAATGAGGCCATAATTACGGTTATATATCCAGGTGACAGGATGTCGGTCACCGAGAGATTGGAGAATATCTCGACAAGTATTTCACAGACAGCTCTTCCAAAGAGCACAGTCTTCTGTCTGAAATGAAAGGAAGCCATAATTGCGGTGTAATATCCAGGTGACAGTATGTCGGTCACCGAGAGAGTGTGTAATATATCGACAAGTATTTTATAGGCATCGCATAAGGAGCACAGTCTTCTGTCTGAAATGAAAGGAAGCCATAATTACGGTGTAGTATCCAGTAGACAGGGTGTCGGGCACCGAGAGATTGGAGAATATTTCGACAAGTATTTCACAGGCAGCTGTTCTAGGGAGCACAGTCTTGTGTCTGAATTCAAAGGAAGCCATAATTACGGTGTAATAAGCTGGTGACAGGATGTCGGTCACCGAGAGATTGGAGAATATCTCGACAAGTATTTCATAGGCAGTTCTTCTAAGTAGCACAGTCTTCTGTCTGAAATGAAACGAAGCCATAATTACGGTGTAATATCCAGGTGACAGGATGTCGATCACCGAGAGACTGGAGAATATCTCGACAAGTATTTCATAGGCAGCTCTTCTAAGGAACACAGTCTTCTGTCTGAAATGATAGGAAGCCATAATTACGGTGTAATGTCCAGGTGACAGGATGTCGGTCACCGAGAGATAGGTGAATATCTCGACAAGTGTTTCATAGGCAGTACTTCTAAAGAGCACCGTCTTCTCTCTGAAATGAAAGGAAGCCATAATTACGGTGTAATATCCAGGTGATAGGAAGTCGGTCACCGAGAGATTGGAGAATATCTCGACAAGTACCTAATAGGCAGCTCTCCTAAGTAGCACAGTCTTCTGTCTGAAATGAAAGGAATTCATAATTACGGTGTAATATTCAGGTGACAGAATGTCGGCCACTGAGAGTTTAGAGAATATCTCGACAAGTATTTCATAGGCAGCTCTTCTAACGAGCACAGTCTTCTGTCTGAACTGAAAGGAAGCCATAATTACGGTGTAATATCCAGGTGACAGTATGTCGGTCACCGATAGATTGGAGAATATCTCGACAAGTATTTCATAGGCTGCTCTTCTAAGGAGTACAGTCTTCTGCCTGAAATGAAAGGAAACCATAATTACGGTGTAATATCCAGGTGACAGGATGTCGGTCACCGAGAGATTGGAGTATATCTCGACAAGTATTTCATAGGCAGCTGTTCTAGGGAGCACAATCTTCTGTCTGAAATCAAAGGAAGCCATAATTACGGTGTAATAAGCTGGTGACAGGATGTGGGTCACCGAGATATTGGAGAATATCTCGACAAGTATTTCATAGGCAGTTCTTCTACGTAGCACAGTCTTCTGTCTGACATGTAACGAAAGCATAATTACGGTGCAATATCCAGGTGACAGGATGTCGGTCACCGAGAGATTGGAGAGTATCTCGACAAGTATTTCATAGGCTGCTGGTCTAAGGAGCACAGTCTTCTCTCTGAAATGAAAGGAAGCCATAAATACGGTGTAATATCCAGGTGACAGGATGTCGGTCACCGAAAGATTGGAGAATATCTCGACAAGTATTTCATAGGCATTTATTCTACGGAGCATCGTCTTCTCTCTGAAATGAAAGGAAGCCATAATTACGGTGTAATATCCAGGTGACAGGACGTCGGTCATCGAGAGATTGGAGAATTTCTCGAGGAGTATTTCATAGGCAGCTATTCCAAGGAGAACAGTCATCTGTCTGAAATGAAAGGAAGCCATAATTACGGTGTAATATCCTGGTGACAGGATGTCGGTCACCGAGAGATTGAAGAATATCTCGACAAGTATTTCATAGGCAGTTCTTCTAAGGATCACAGTCTTCTGTCTGATATGAAAGGACGCCTTAATTACAATGTAATATCCAGGTGACTGGATGTCGGTCACCGAGAGATTGGATAATATCTCGACAAGTATTTAATAGGCAGCTCTTGTAAGGAGCACAGTCTTCTGTCTGAAATGAAAAGAAGCCATAATTATTGTGTAATAAGCAGGTGACAGGATGTCGGTAACCGAGAGAATGGCGAATATCTCGACAAGTATTTCATAAGCAGTTCCTCTAAGGAGCACACTCTTCTGTCTGAAATGAAAGGACGCCATAATTACGTTTTAATATCCAGGTGACAGTATGTTGTTCACCGAGAGATTGGAGAATATCCCGACAAGTATTTCATAGGCAGTTCTTCTAAGGAGCACAATCTTCTGTCTGAAATGAAAGGAGGCCGTAATTACGGTGTGATATCCAGGTGACAGGATGTGGGTCACCGAGAGATTGGGGAATATCTCGACAAGTATTTCATAAGTAGTTCTTCTAAGGAGCACAGTCTTCTTTTTAAAATGAAAGGACGCCATAATTACGGTGTAGGATGTCGGTCATAGGCAGTTCTTTTAAGGAGCACAGTCTTCTGTCCGAACGAAAGGGAGCCATAATTACGGTGTATTATTCAAGTGACAGGATGTCGGTCACCGAGAGTTTGGTTAATATCTTGACAAGTGTTTCATAGGCAGCTCTTCTAAGGATCACAATCTTCTGTCTGAAATGAAAGAAGCTATAATTACGGTGTAATATCCACGTGACAGGATGTTGGTCACCGAGGGATTGGAGAATATCTCGACATGTATTTCATAGTCAGTTTTTCTAAGGAGTACAGTCTTCTGTCTGAAATGAAAGGAGGCCATAATTACGGTGTAATATCCAGGTGACATTATGTCGGTCACCGAGAGATTGGAGAATATCTCGACAAGTATTTCATAGGCAGTTCTTCTAAGGGGCACACTCTTCTGTCTGAAATAAAAGGAGGCCATAATTACGGTGTAATATCCAGGTGACAGGATGTTGGTCACCGAGAGATTGGATGATATCTCGACAAGTATTTCATAGGTAGTTCTTCTAAGGAGCACAGTCTTCTTTCTAAAATGAAAGGAAGCCATAATTACGGTGTAGGATGCCGGTCACCAAGAGATTGGAGAATATCTCGACAAGTATTTCAGAGGCAGTTCTACTAAGGCACACAGTCTTTCGTTTGAAATGAAAGTAAGCCATAATTACGGTCATATATCCAGGTGACAGGATGTCGGTCAACGAGAGATTGGAGAATATCTCGACAAGTATTTCATAGGCCGTTCTTCTAAGGATTACAGTCTTCTCTCTGAAATGAAAGGAGGCTATAATTACGGTGTGTTATCCAGGTGACAGGATGTTGGTCACCGAGAGATTTGAGAATATCTCGACATGTATTTCATAGGTATTTCTTCTGCCTGAAATGATAGGAAGCCATAATTACGGTGTAATATCCAGGTGACAGGATGCCGGTCACCGAGAAATTGGAGAATATCTCGACAAGTATTTCAGAGGCAGTTCTTCTAAGGTGCACAATCTTTTGTTTGAAAAGAAAGGAAGCCATAATTTCAGCGTAATATCCAGGTGACTGGATGTCGGTCACTGAGATAATGGAGAATATCTCGACAAGTATTTCATAGGTAGCTCTTCTAAAGAGCACATTCTTCTGTCTGAAATGAAAGGAAGCCATAATTATGGTGTAATGTCCTGGTGACAGTATGTCGGTCACCGAGAGATTGGGTAATATATCGACAAGTATTTCATAGGCATCTCATAAGGAGCACGGTCTTCTGTCTGAAATGAAAGGAAGCCATAATTACGGTGTAGTATCCAGGTGACAGGGTGTCGGGCACCGAGAGATTGGAGAATATTTCGACAAGTATTTCACAGGCAGCTGTTCTAGGGAGCTCAGTGTTCTGTCTGAAATCAAAGGAAGTCATACTTACAGTGTAATAAGCTGGTGACAGGATGTCGGTCACCGAGAGATTGGAGAATATCTCGACAAGTATTTCATAGGCAGCTCTTGTAAGGAGCACAGTCTTCTGTCTGAAATGAAAAGAAGCCATAATTATTGTGTAATATGCAGTTGACAGGATGACGGTCACCGAGAGAATGGAGAATATCCCGACAAGTATTTCATAGGCAGTTCCTCTAAGGAGCACACTCTTCTGTCTGAAATGAAAGGAAGCCATAATTACGTTGTAATATCCAGGTGACAGGATGTTGTTCACCGTGGGATGTGAGAATATCTCGACAAGTATTTCATAGGCAGTTCTTCTAAGGGGCACAGTCTTCTGTCTGAAATGAAAGAAGGCCATAATTACGGTGTAATATCCAGGGGACAGGATGTCGGTCACAGAGAGATTGGAGAATATCTCGACAAGTATTTCATAGGCAGTTCTTCTATGGAGCACAGTCTCCTGTCTGAAATGAAAAGAGGCCATAATTACGGTGTAATATCCAGGTGACAGGATGTGGGTCACCGAGAGATTGGAGAATATCTCGACAAGTATTTAATAGGTAGTTCTTCTAAGGAGCACTGTCTTCTTTTCAAAATGAAAGGAAGCCATAATTACGGTGTAGGATGTCGGTCATAGGCAGTTCTTCTAAGGAGCACAGTCTTCTGTCTGAACGAAAGGGAGCCATAATTAAGGTGTAATTTCCAAGTGACATGATGTCGGTCACCGAGAGATTGGTTAATATCTCGACAAGTATTTCACAGGCAGCTGTTCTAGGGAGCTCAGTCTTCTGTCTGAAATCAAAGGAAGCCATACTTACGGTGTAATAAGCTGGTGACAGGATGTCGTACACCGAGAGATTGGAGAATATCTGGACAAGTATTTCAGAGGCAGTTCTTCTAAGGGGCACAGTCTTTTGTTTGAAATGAATGGGAGCCATAAATACGGTGTAATATCCAGGTGACAGGATGTCGGTCACCGAGAGATTGGAGAATATCTCGACAAGTATCTCATAGGCAGCTCTCTTAAGGAGCACAGTCTTCTGTCTGAAATGAGAGGAAGCCATAATTACGGTGTGATATCCAGGTGACAGGATGTCGGTCACTGAGAGATTAGAGTATATCTCGACAAGGATTTCGTAGGCAGCTCTTCTAAGGAGCACAGTCTTCGGTCTGAAATGAAAGGAAGCCATAATTACGGTGTAATATCCAGGTGACAGGATGTCGGTCACCGAGAGATTGGGTAATATCTCGACAAGTATTTCGTAGGCAGCTCCTCTAAAGAGCACGGTTTTCTGTCTGAAATGGGAGGAAGCCATAATTACCGTGTAATAAGCTGGTGACAGTATGTCGGTCACCGTGAGATTTGAGAATATCTCTACAAGTATTTCATAGGCTGTTCATCTAAGGAGCACAGTCTTCTTTCTGAAATGACAGGAAGCTATAATTACGGTGTATTTATTATTATTATTTAGGCTATCACTCGTGATACAAGTATGATTGTCTTCCAAGTTACATTTATGTAAATCTTCGCTGTAATCCAACATTAGGCCTAATCATATTTCGTGAGTTCTTTGGTGACTGTTCAGTCCGATCCGAGAACCACAGACTCTTCCACAATATTGGCACACAAGGTCTTGAGCAGCCAGTGGATCTTGGGTGTTGATCATTCTGCGAATCATGCGCTCTTTCCTGGCATTTCTTTTTTCAGCCTGAAGCCTTCTTCTCTCTTGTTCGAAGTACAAGTGGCCTTGATGGACGTTGCGGCGCCACTCTGATCGGTCGGTTGCGACAGCCTTCCAGTTACCTGTATCAATTTGACAGTTCTTCAAGTTGGTCTTCAGAACATCTTTGTAGCGTTTTTGTTGCCCACCCTGCTTTCTCTGACCGACATTCAGCTGGCAATATAAGATTTGTTTTGGGAGGCGGGACTCAGGCATGCGTACTACATGTCCTGTCCATCGAAGTTGGTGTTTTATAATGAGAGCCTCTATACTAATAGTGCTAGCTTCCTCTAAAACACTTGTGTTAGTGCGCCGGTCTTGCCATTTAATACCAAGAATTCTCCTAAGGCATCTTTGATGGTATTTTTCTAAAGATACGAGGTGCCTTCTGTAAGTAACGCAGGTTTCGCAGCCATAAAGCAGAGTGGGAACTACAACAGCTTGATAAACGTATAATTTTGTTAGAATGCTAATGTCGTGGTTGTCAAACACGCGAACGAGCAAACGACCAAAGGCTGCACTGGCACATTGGAGGCGGTGTTGAATCTCAGCGTCAATGTTCGCATTTGTTGATAGGTGACTACCCAAATAGGGAAAATGATCTATATTCTTTAGTTTATGTCCATCAATCATGATAGCAGGAGCAGTAGCCCTGTCATGTGATGTAGGCTGATGTAGAACCTTTGTTTTATTGGTGTTTATGTCCAGACCAATGCTTCTGTATGCCTCATTGAACACATTCAGGGTGGTTTGAAGATCTTCATCTGAATTTGCTAAGATGACATTGTCATCAGCATACTGGAGATCAAGAACGGATGTAGCTGACACTTTAGTTTTTGCACGTAATCTGTTGAGATTGAATAAACCTCCATCTGTCCTAGATATAATTTCTACACCCTTTGGAATCTTTTCTTGGACCAAATTTAGTACAACACTAACATATATTGAAAAGAGTGTGGGGGTAATCACACATCCCTGTTCGACAGCCGTTGTAATCTTAAATGGCTCTCCAGGGCCATTGCTGTTAAGGACCGTGCCATTCATATCATCATGTAGTAATCGAAGAATTTGAATGAATTTTGTGGGGCAGCCAATTGTGGCAAGAATCCTCCATAGCATTCCTCGATTGACCGAATCAAATGCTTTAACAATATCTATGAAAGCCATATATATAGGGCGTCCTTGCTCTCTGGATTTCTCCTGCATCTGTCTAGCACAGAAGATCATATCAGTTGTGCTTCGATTAGTTCGAAAGCCACACTGAGTTTCAGGCAGTATTTCTTCGGATAACGGCTTCAAACGGTTGGATTAGACGTTGGCCAGGATTTTACCAGCAACAGAAAGCAACGATATACCTCGATAATTACCACATTGTGCCCTATCACCTTTCTTAAAGATGGTTATTATCAAGGCATCCCTTAGGTCTTTAGGTATGGTAATGGTAGTCCATATTTTAAGTATGAGTTGGTGTATGTGATGAACTAGAGTAGTATTCCCTACTTTAATGAGCTCAGCAGGAATCCCATCCATGCCTGATGCTTTATTGTTTTTGAGCTGATTGATGGCAGATTCAATTTCTGATAGAGGCGGAGGATCATCAAGGTGGTCTTTAGGAGGTCTCTGATGAAGTCGGGTGAAAATGTTATTATCAACCTGTGTGTTCCTGTTGAGTAGCTCTTCAAAATGTTCTTTCCAACGGGAATTAATGGAGTTAGTGTCTCTAAGAAGTTCCGTGCTATCTTGAGACTGCAGAGGATTCAAACCATGATAATGTGGCCCATATATAGTTCTTGCTGCTTTGAAGAAAGCATGAGTATTATTCGTTTCGGCTAGATGCTGCATTTCACAGGATTTGGAGATCCACCATTGATTTTTCAAGGCCCGAGTTTTCCTTTGCACTTCAGCCTTTGCATCTTTATACAGTTGCTGTTTGGAGATAGAAGTTGGATTGGCTTGCCATGCATGGAATGCTTTCCTCTTCTTATCAATAAGATTCTGGATTTCTGCATCATTCTCATCAAACCAGTCAGCATGCCTCATCTTGACGAAACCAATCGATTCTTCACACGCTGAGAGTATAGCAGACTTGACTGTTTGCCAATGTTCCTCAACCTTTTCAGGGTAATTATCTGGTAACTTTTCATTCAGAAGTTCATGAAACTTCCTTTTAGCAGTAACGTTTTGTAAACGTTCGGTGTTCACCCTGCGCCTGATGTGCTTTCTCTGTTTTCTGCGCTTTTGGAGAATTTGTAGAGTCATTACAGATCTTATTAATCGATGATCCGTCCAGCAGTCATCAGCACTTGTCAGAGCCCTTGTGAGTAGTACGTCACGCTTGTCTCTTGCTCGCACAATCACGTAATCAAGTAGGTGCCAGTGTTTTGATCTAGGATGCTGCCATGAAGTCTTAAATTTGTCCTTCTGTCGGAATAGTGTGTTTGTGATTACGAGGCTATGTTCAGAACACTTGGATAAAAGGGGTGTCCCATTAGAATTGCATTTCCCAACACCATCTTTTCCAATAACATCAGCCCATAATGCTGCGTCTCTTCCAACGCGAGCATTGAAGTCTCCTAGGAGGATGATTTTATCAGATTGCGGTATATCCTTCAAGATCACATCAAGTTGAGAGTAAAATACTTCCTTCTGTTCATCATCAGAGGTGAGAGTTGGAGCATATGCACTAATTACAGTCGCTCGTCGGCTGTTTTTTAACTTTAGTCGTAGTGTCATAAGCCTTTCATTTATACCATGTGGAAGTTCATCAAGAAGGTTGACAAGCTCGTTCTTAATGGCAAATCCAACTCCGTGAATACGTTGATCTTGAGTGTCTTTCCCTTTCCAGAAGAAAGTGTAGCCACCTCCATGTTCCTTCAGTTGTCCTTCATTGGCTAACCTTGTTTTGCTGAGTGCGGCAATATGAATGTTGAATCTTTTCAGCTCACGGGCAACAATTGCCGTTCGCCTTTGTGGTCGATTATGTGTGTCATTGTCCATCAAAGTACGGACATTCCATGTAGCAAAATTAATTTTCATTGTGGTTCGACCGCTTGTGGTGTACCCTCTGAACGCAGTTATCCAGTCGGGTGATATTAGGCTAACTATTTTTAGGGCACCTTTTTTTAGCCCCCTCCCCATTCAGGGTAAGCAGAGTGGATCCTAAACAGGCCTGCTTAGTCACGAATGCAGCATACGAATTGCTCTACAGCCCATCCTCAAGCAAAGCGAAGATCACACATTCGTCGCCTACGTGCCGGTTCATCACTAGGAGCTCCCAGACAACACAATCCTGCTCCCGTCACAACTCCCCGATCGCCGCAGGACTTGTGATTAATTGGCGAATAGATTTTGTATCCTTCCTTCGTTGTTTAGAAGACGCCTGTGCGTGACATCTTTTAATGTGGGCATGTTGTTGCACTTCAACAGACACACAGTACTTGACAGATACAGGGCCTTTATCCAGTGGCATAGAAGCTATGACGACTGGTGGTCCTGGACTGTTGCAGCCTTCATCCGCCTTCCCAACCGTTCGGGCAATACTAGTTGCTCATGCGCTTGGTCCACCGTTGAGGTCTTCTATGCCGTTGACCATTATTGGTTCATCCGCCTTAAGAGATAGTTTCCCATCTCAAGGGCAAGAGAGTGCCCTAACCTCAATCTGCTCATCCGCCTTACATAAGCCGTTGGCAGGAGAGAGGGGAACTCCTTATCCCGGGAGTTATTCGGTCGTCAGAGCCTCGTCAGTATGGAGCAGGGTGTACCACGTGCAGGTGAGGATGACGTTTGGATAGAGAGAATCTACCCCTTGCACCCCAATTACGGTGTAATATCCAGGTGACAGGATGTCGGTCACAGAGAGATTGGAGAATATCTCGACAAGTATTTCATAGGCAGCTCTTCTAAGGAGCACACTCTTCTGTCTGAAATGAAAGGAAGCCATAATTACGGTGTAATATCCAGGTGACAGGATGTCGGTCACCGACAGATTGGAGAATATCTCGACAAGTATTTCATAGGCAGTACTTCTAAGGAGCACCGTCGTCTCTCTGAAATGAAAGGAAGCCATAATTACGGTGTAATATCCAGGTGACAGGATGTCGGTCACCGAGAGATTGGAGAATATCTCGACAAGTATCTCATAGGCTGCTCTCCTAAGGAGCACAGTCTTCTGTCTGAAATGAAAGGAAGCCATAATTACGGTGTAATATTCAGGTGACAGGATGTCGGTCACTGAGAGATTAGAGAATGTCTCGACAAGTATTTCATAGGCAGCTCTTCTAAGGAGCACAGTCTTCTGTCTGAACTGAAAGGAAGCCATAATTACGGTGTAATATCCAGGTGACAGTATGTCGGTCACCGAGAGATTGGAGAATATCTCGACCAGTATTTCATAGGCTGCTCTTCTAAGGAGTACAGTCTTCTGTCTGAAATGAAAGGAAGCCATAATTACGGTGTAATATCCAGGTGACAGGATGTCGGTCACCGAGGGATTGGAGAATATCTCGACAAGTATTTCATAGGCAGCTGTTCTAGGGAGCACAATCTTCTGTCTGAAATCAAAGGAAGCCATAATTACGGTGTAATAAGCTGGTGACAGGATGTCGGTCACCGAGAGATTGGAGAATATCTCGACAAGTATTTCATAGGCAGTTCTTCTAAGTAGCACAGTCATCTTTCTGAAATGTAACGAAGCCATAATTACGGTGCAATATCCAGGTGACAGGATGTCGGTCACCGAGAGATTGTAGAATATCTCGACAAGTATTTCATAGGCTGCTCGTCTAAGGAGCACAGTCTTCTCTCTGAAATGAAAGGAAGCCATAATTACGGTGTAATATCCAGGTGACAGGACGTCGGTCATCGAGAGATTGGAGAATATCTCGATGAGTATTTCATAGGCAGCTCTTCCAAGGAGAACAGTCTTCTGTCTGAAATGAAGGGAAGCCATAATTACGGTGTAATATCCTGGTGACAGGATGTCGGTCACCGAGAGATTGGAGAATATCTCTACAAGTATTTCATAGGCAGTTCTTCTAAGGAGCACAGTCTTCTGTCTGATATGAAAGGAAGCCATAATTACGGTGTAATATCCAGGTGACTGGATGTCGGTCACCGAGAGATTGGAGAATATCTCGACAAGTATTTCATAGGCAGCTCTTCTAAGGAGCACCGTCTTCTGTCTGAAATGAAAGTTTTGCGACACAAATACCATTCAAATGCACATGTCCTCCTCTAATAAGCCAAGAACAAACAAATGTGTAGATGTGTTTCCTTGCATATTCATGCTATGGGCACATTTTATTTATTTTTGTAGATACACAGGAAAATAAGCTGTACGGTATATGTTATGGTAGGAATGCAGTGTTTGGGCTGGGTGTTCAGTTGGTCGAATTGGTAGCAATGGCAATACTAATGTAGGACTGTAATTACAGGTTATTAAAACTTAACATACACCCCCATGGTCTAAAAGGTTTAATGGCCTAGGATCATACATTCTTACCAATGTGTAACTGTATACATTAATGTGTTCTTGTCCTGTGGAACCATGTCCAACATGAAAATCCGATTAAACCATGGAACCATTGGCCCGATTACCCCACCCTCATCTGCCAATTTTTATTTTATACTCTTGGTAATAAGTGTTAGGTTCTGTCGATGATATTCTGTAACAGCGAGATAGATACGAGACAAATATAATTGATTTATTGTATGCCAATGTAATGGTTGGCATACCTATAGGTAGTATTTTATTCCCACACGTTATTTACAATATCTTTCAACACGTAGGATGCCAATGTCTACGCTTACATGGAGGGATTTTTTCATCAATTGATTCTGTAATAAGACCACCTTGTGGTGTAGTTGCTGCCACTCCTGAGGTCCTGAGCTAGTTTCCAAGCTTGATTAAGTAATTTAATTCTGGTCTGACTGTTGGAACGTCGCACACTATTCTTTGTGAGGCAGAACTGAGAAGAGGTAGGTTCGATTTTCACCTTGGCCATCCAAGAAGTGGTATTCCAAGGTTTCCCCATTTCCACTCCAGGCTAACGTTGGGATGGTTCCCAACTTAAGGCTACGGCTGCCTCCTTTCCAGTCCTCACCTGAATTACAGGAAGTATACACACTACTACAGATACCACAATAACACAGATTATCATACAAATCATACACTCTCCCAGGGGCTCACATCTAGTGGGATGTGGGTTGGCGACCACGGGGCTCCAGCTGAGTCCAGCATTGCTTCCACTTACTTGTGCCGGGCTCCTCTCTGTCTTCTTTCCTGTTGACCTCACTTGGTCAACTCTTGTTCTCTTCCGACCCCGACGGTATTAGGGTATCCGAGGCCTAGGGAGTCTATTCCTTTCCTGCCTTAATTGGCCCTTGTCTCATCTTTTCTGATACCCTCCTCCTGCGAGGGGTCAGCCTTCTTTTTCTTTTCTTGTTATCTCCTGCCTTCTGCTCAAGGCCCTCAAGGAGGCAGGGTGTATGTAGCCCCACCACTTCTGGTGCACCCTGGATATTGCTACACCCTCAGGGACTCACGGCTGGTGAGTTAGGGAGATGGCGACCCCGAGGGATTCCTGAGCTGGGTCCGGTTTTCCCCCTTTTTTCCATTGCCGCTGGGGCCTTTCGTGGCTCTCCTTCCTTCCAAGTCCCTCGATCCTCAATGGGGTTTTGCTTGATGCCCTAAGACAGGTGAGGTGAGTGAGTCTTCAATGAAAAGAGCTATTGAGGAAGTATTGCTGGAGAACAATAGCAGTGACATTTTAGTTGCTTTTGATGGTTCATGGCAAAAACGTGGCCATACATCCCGCAATGGGGTGGTAAGTGCTACCTCACTGGACACGGGTAAATTATAGATTTTCAGTGTATGGCAAAACGTTGCCAAGGGTGCAAAAACAAAGAGAAAACTCCCCATAGCTGTGTTAAAAATTTGATGTCTTTTCTGGGGGAATGGAAAGTCGGGGTGTTGTGTACAGGATGGCGGCAAGAGTGAGTGCGCGTGTGTACAGTGCTGCGACAGTTGGTTTCCTTTGTGCGGTATTTTTAAAAATCATGGTGACAAGTTGTGATCCACGAGATAATATTCAATATTGTGAATTCAGAAGTGCAAGTGAACAAGTCTGTGACACTCTCGTGTGGCTGTTATCTGAGAGAGCTTACTACATCCCGGCCTTCTCTTTGTCAGAGTACGCCATACTCCCGCTAGGCAGGCTCCAGTCCATTCACCCTGGGCCAGCCAAGCCCCGGGCAGGTCACTCGGTTGCCGTGAGGCTGCTTTGTCTCTTGCTGTTGGCTGGAGACATACAGTTGAACCCCGGGCGCACTTTCTCTGAACACAACACCAAATCAGAACTAAACATATACTACCAAAACCTGTGCAGCCTCAATAATAAACTCTCCGACTGTGAAATTCATCTACCTGAATTAAGTCATATAGACGTGGTGGGGCTGTCTGAGACATGGCTTACCCAAATGGTTAGCGATAGTGAACTGCCTCTCAATGCTAACTTTAGTATATTTCGCAGTGATCATGCTACTAGAGGGGGAGGGGTGTTGCTAGCAGTGAACAGTGCTTTACCGTGCAAAAGGGGATCATACCTCGAGCGGAACTGTGAATTAGTGTGGGTGGAGCTACCCTTTTCAGGCCGACACATATTTGTGGGTTGCTACTACCGACCACCGGGCAGTCCCCTGTACAGCCTGGAGCAGTGTCTTGACTCAGTGCTCGCAGCTCTATCGCAAGGCGAAGTGGTGTTAATGGGTGACTTCAATCTTCCCACATTAAAATGGACCTCCCCAACAATAGGTACACCTGACAATGATGATGATTCCTTCTTTATAGATAATTTTATTACTGGCCTCAGATTACAGCAGCATAACATGTATCCAATGCGGGGATCCAACGTACTGGACTTTATATTATCTTCTCTAAAACTGAAATCAAACACTGCTGGTAGAAACATCTTTGTCTCTGACCATCAGTCCCTCGACACCTCTTTGTTCCTCCCCACCCCACACTCTAAAGTAATCAAGGAGCCACCCTCGCGCCCGACCTTCAACTGGCGCCGAGCTGACTGGCCAGCCATATGCCGCGCCTTGGAGTGCTTGCCATGGACCCTCCTCGAAACGCCTCACGTGGAGTCGGCAATCGGCATGCTGTACGACTGGCTACTTGCCAGCATCAAAGACTTCGTGCCGGTACGGCAGCCTACCAACAGCAAGTACCCGTTCCAGATTTCCCATGAAACTCGGCTGGCCATGGGAAACAAGAAGAAGGCCTGGCGGCTTTGGAAGGACTTCCCCAACCCCCACACTCGAAATACTTTCGAGTACATTCGCCGACACGCAAGACGTCTGCTTAGGAGAGACTACACGGGGCATATAGAAGCCATCACGGAGAACGTCCGGGAAAATCCCAAGCGCTACTGGTCCGTCATCAACTCGAGGAGGAGAACCGAAAGGATTCCCGTCAGCGTAGAACACCAGGGAACCAAAGCGGAGGGACTAGACCGCAATAAGCTATTCAACATGTATTTCTTTGAAAACTTTTCCACTCCCACTCAAAATCAACCCCTTCCACCGGTAGAAACAGCAGCAAATTGCACTTTTTCGGAAATAACAACAACACCAAATGAAGTCCACAGTCTACTTCAATCTCTCCGCACCAACAAAGCTACCGGTCCCGACAATATTGGTCTAATCTTCCTGAAAAACACAGCCACTGTTCTCTGTACACCGCTCCCCAATCTATTCAACAGGTGCTTTGCCAAGGGCTATTTTCCCACTGCCTGGAAACAGGCCAACATTGTCCCTATATTCAAATTTGGGGACAAAAAGAACGTATCATCGTACCGACCAATCTCTATACTACCCACACTATCCTTCATATTTGAAAAAATAATCCTCCAACGTCTCCTGTCTTTTACCTTGCCATATATTTCAACCAGCCAACATGGCTTCCTTCCTGGAGGCTCGTGCCTCACTAACTTGGCCACTATCCACAGCTATGCAACACATGCCACTGCAGAAACATCCCAGCTCGATATCTGCTACGTAGATATATCGAAAGCATTTGACGCAATAGACCATACTCTACTACTCCACAAAATCGCTGAACGGTTCAATATACATGGCAATCTCCTAACACTCATCGCCGGCGTTCTACAGAACCGACAACAGAGAGTCGTAATATCAGGCACTTCATCCCCTTGGCTACCTATGCTCTCCGGCGTCCCACTAGGCAGTGCCTTTGGCCCACTTTTATTTTCATTATTTATGGATGACCTACCATCGAAACTCTCTGACACAGCCGATACCCTACTCTTCGCAGATGACTGCAAGATTTTCAAGGAAATTAAGACACCTGCCGACGCCGCACTACTTCAGTCCTCACTTAACGCTCTGTCCGACTGGTGCCACACATGGAAGTTGAAACCAAACCCAGATAAATGCAGCTTTTTAACAATTACCCTACGCAATTCACCAGTATCTACAACATATTCCTTACTAGACAGGCCCATTACCGCAGTTGCGCATCAGCGAGATCTCGGGGTCATATTCGACTGCCAGCTAAGATTTAAAGATCACATACAACATTCTTTATCCAAAGCCATGAAACTCCTTGGCATACCCTACCGCTTCACAGAAATATCAAATCCCGCAGCTCTTCGCCTCTATTACCTCTCAATAATCCAGCCCATTGCAAACTACTGCTCTCCCATTTGGACCACTTCTTGCCCGTCAAACATAGCAAAATTAAACAGAATTCAATCCTTCTTTGCTGCCATTGTAAGGAACAGAATGCCAAGGTTTAGACAATTCACCACACAGCAGGTACTTTCGGCCATAAACATCCCTCCCCTCAGCACGACACGCCAGGTGAGTGACCTGTCGTTCCTACATTCAATTCTAAATGGCCATTACCGTTCGGACCACCTGCTGTCACTCTTCAAACTAAGAGCCCCCTCCCGTTCTACCAGGCTCAAAGATATCATGCACATTCCACACACTAAACATTCCTTAATCCAAAGATTCCCGGTCAATGCATGTGAGATTTTCGATGTGAAATGCCATGTCCTGTGGTTCGGATTCCACGTAAAAAGGAGGTCCCGTGGCTCGTAATCATAAGATTCACGGTCACGTAAAACTACAATCTTCCTTCCTTCCTTCCTTCCTTCCAAATCCGCATATCATCCCTGTACAATAGAATAGCAAGTAAACGCGAGTTGGACATATCAACAAACAAGAGGACGTTCCTGAAGCAGGTGAAGGAGAATATAAACTGTATTTAGAACTGTCATCTTGGCCATTGACGACACAGCTACGAGCAAGGACATTCTACCGGCTCTTAATATGGACTTATTTTGTTTGGTGATTTGTTAAATTTATTTTATATTTTATCTTAAACTGTTATTTTGTTGTTATTTGTACAAGCGTGAAGCATAGCTGTAGTTTGTGCATAGATTAATAAAAAATAAAAAAATTCAGTAGGTCTGAAGTGTCACGTTGGGTGCCCTATGTAGGATATCTTGGTGATGCTTTAGAATCCCTCGAGCTTACTCGAGGAGGTATCGATTCAATTTACTAAGAAACTGAAATTGTCCAGATTTCTCAAATCTATTTTGCCAGTGTATCACCCCAGGCCTCATCAGTGGGTATGGCACACCCCACCAAGATACTGGTTAGTACATGCTGGGAAGGCCACTGTAAGGTTCCTTTGATGCCACGAGCAGTGCCATGATAACAAAATAGTTGCTTCTCTTGCAGATCCAAGTGTTTCTGATGAACCTTGGAGATTTTACTCTGAGCAGATCAATACTAATTCAATTTATAAAGAAACTGAACTTGTTTTGGTTTCTCAAACTATTTGGCAGTGTATCATCCCAGTGTACCATTGGGCTCATCAGTTCGTATGTTAAACCACCTGTGATTGCTCAAATCCATTTTAGGTCCGTATTGACAAATTAACAAACTAACAAAATGACAAAAAAGACGAAACAACTTCCGGCCAATCAATACGTTTAAATTCTCGTGGACTTTGATTACATAACCCTAGAGAAGTAGCCTACAAAAAATTCTCGGCAATGGCCAACTACATGGAGGCCTCAGGACATATATTCATTAATAGGCCTATAGGTAACGATCATAAAATTCTACTTTTTAAAGGCAAAGGCACATTAAGGAATATACTGGAACAATTGGAAATAAATACCGCACAAAGATCTAATCCGCACCAAAACCTAAATGAACTCTATTTTGATATCATAATATACTATAAGGCCTATGATACACTAACAGATTTCATATTAAATACTAGTGCCAAAGAAAAACCATAAATATATTGTTTTTATTTATTTATCTATTTATTTTATTGTTTTTATTTTATTAAACATTTCTTCGCCCCTCACCACCCACACAAATATGAACAATAACACCCACATGCACTGAGGTCAGTGACTCTAGTGTGCGCTACCCCCTCGTGACTGTTTTTCCCCCTCCTTTTGCCCACCTCGCAGCTCTTCCTGTCTCGGTCTCACCAGCGTGGTCACAGTTGTTTCCGTATAGTATTCAGGCGAGTGATCACCTACTGGTCCACGACACAAAGGTAAGCTACTTGAGTTTTCCATTTCGTCCGTGGATAGCTTCATGGTTAATTCTTTTTCAATTTTTCATAGATAATCTAATATGTCTCTAATTTATAATTTCTTCTTGTTTATTCAGATCTAAGCACGTAATGTGCTTGTATTTTATTTTACCGGTACTGGATTCATCCCGTTCTCACTTGGTTTTAGGGTACTACGGTATCCGTTCTTTTTGCCGGGTCCATTTGATGCAAAGGATCTGCATTAGAGCTCAGGAAATCTAACAGAAACCCCGGAAAAAATGCTAACTACAAGCTCGCTGTCCTCTGTGTCACTCTGGCTGACGGAGCTAGCGCTCATACAGGGTCGCACTTAAAGTTACTGAGCTCTAGTAAGTTTTTCTTTTTACGATTAAATTCAGACGTTTTTCTTTCTTTTTTGCAAAGAAATATTTTTTCATCAACTTTAAAATTTTCCTTTCAATAGATACGTCTCTCATCCGGACATTCCACGTTCTGAATCTTCTTTTTTGGATCCTAAACTAAGGAATAAAGAAGTTACCTCAAGACTTTAGCAGCACTATATCGCAAGATAGGGATTTCATATGATAATTTCAGTCCCGGCAATGATGTCTTTGTGTTCTATAAGGACTTGATACTAAATAAGAAAATGTTGCCCCTTTCGACTCCATAATTATTTCAACAAATAAAAATAATTTTTCTGTGTTTTCAGCATCACATAAGTAGAACAATGAAATGTTACAATTTTAATATTACATGAACCAATTAGTGTATTTTTCTTCTAGCTCAGCCCATCAACATGGCATTTTGGAGAAAATTAACTCAACATAGACTAATTTGTAAAATACAATAAAATAAAATGCAAAAATAACCTGATTTGATATCACGAAAGAGTTGCTTAATCAACATTATTTTAATATAGGAGGGCTAAATATTTTAACTGGATATTTTTTCGCACTTCTAATGTAAGGTCTACTTGCAGTGTAGTTACTTCAGTTCCCCGTCTCATTTCCCCCCTCCTCCTATCAGTTTAGGTTTCCTTAAATAAAAATTACAGACATCCAGTTTGGTTTGTGTTTCTTTGTTTCTCATTTAGAATGACTTTATTAATGTTATGTTATGTTATTAATGTTGGATTATAGAAGTGTCATAAAGATGTGGCTTTATTATATAAATGATAAGTTTCATGTAGTTAAAGCATAACTGTCTTTATTATTATTATTATTATTATTATTATTATCACAACATCACAAGATGGTGTCATGACAATAATTTGTATATAAATACAACCAAATCTAAAATAATGCACATCAGAGTTGATCACTTCACACAAGAAAAATACAAACTAACGCACCACAGCTTATCATGCATACACCAAAACATCCTGGCAGGTTGCAAATGTAACACCTTCATAAATAGTACTTCGACACAAAAATACCTAGGAATTACCCTTGATGAACACTTTAAAATGAACACACACACAGTAAACATAATAAAAAACCTAAGAGCAAATCTCTACATCTTCTACAATCTCCGATTTTATGTAGATAGGAAAACTTACAAAACAATTTACAGTGCTCTGATTGAAAGCAAATTAAGATATGCTATAGCAGCTTGGGGAAATCAAAACACAACTTTAATTAATAATCTTCAAGATAGCCAAAACAGGTTCTTTAAATATTTCACTGATATCCCTTATTTTAATATTAAAGAGTTGTTTCAAATTACTGTACTGAATCTCTACTACCATGATCCAAGATTCAGGCATAAGGTCTCTCACAACATACAAACAAGAGCCATAACAAGTACTAAACATGTTAAACCTTTATGTATAAATAGCTATGGTTTCAAGAGACTAAATTATATTATACCATCACTACTTAATGAACTACCACCTGGACTGACAAACATTAACAGCAAACAACTAGCTATAAGTCGCATTAAAAAATATTACTTAACCAAACATTAACTCATAACATAAATGTATTAATATAACTACCATAGTGTAATTTTTTGTATCTTTAATTATTTACATTAATATTTTATCATTAACATTACAAAAAAAATGCATGCACTCTTGTACTGAAATATAATCTATATATATGTTGTAAATAATAATTAATATGTCTCACAGATAATCTGCACTGTCATCAGATTCGTGAGACATATCACAATAATGTAACATAAATAGTATTTAATAAATAAATTAAATTAAATTAAATTAAATTATTATTATTATTATTATTATTATTATTATTATTATTATTTTATGAATAATCTTTGTAATTAGGAAATTTAGATCCAAGGGTTGTATGAATATTTGGAATGACTCTTTGGAAGTCACGCAAAATTGTCATGAGGAAACAACTTTTAGAAAGGCATTTCTTTGTGCATGTTTTTGGTCTTATTGTAAACTTTATACTGTACATTGTCCCGCATCGAAGTTGTACTTGTTAAATCGTGTACCACAGCAGCGAGGGCAGCAGCAGCAAGTCCCGGAGACAGCAGGTTCGAATCCCGGCGCTAACGGCGGCTATCCATCCAGGCAAATACCGGGTTAGTACCTTACTTCCAAGTTCTAGGGCACCTACCTCATCCCTTTCTCTAATGCAGTCACACATACTATTACAGTCAACATGTAAATACGGGTTATCAGACAAGTTCAACACATACCTACTGTGAGGATGACCAAAATGTCCCTTGTCCCTAAAATGAACTAACAACAAACAAGGGTAAACTACATAGTGATTGGCCACTTAAGGTTTGTTTGATATTGCACACAAAGAAAGTAAACAAGATATATAATTTAATTTTTATTGAGTATTGTTAACATCTATGTAGTGTCTGCTAACGTGCAGTACAATTTCAACTTGATCAGATAATAATATAATTCCCAAATTTCAATAAGTTTAGAAAGATGCTAAAAGTTACAGTTATTGGCCACTTTTGACAGTTATTGGCCGGTATAATTTCAGTGATTGGCCACTTATTCCTAAATTAAGGCAATTAGCCTAATTGACACAATTCCGAACTGATTGAATTACAGAAGTATTTCCTTGTACGTACTGATGCAAAAAAAATATTCTTTTCCGTCCATAGTATTGATATCACTCGCCTTTAAAATAGGTGGTCTAAATTAGTTGATGTTTTGTGCTGTAGTCATCAAATACGATTCCATTTTTATTTATTTAATTTACACAGTTCAGAGAGTTCATCATCTGATGACACTTCGCAGTTAAGGGAACTGTTCGAATCGTCCACTTTGTAGCAATCGTGACAAAGGAAATACTCTTCATCGCTTTCAGGAATGTGAATCTAGTGGAATTTTGGTATGCACTTTCTGTGGTACGTTTTGCGACAATAATCGCAAACAACACTGTCGTGAAGAACTATTCTTCGCTTGCAGATGCAGCATTTGATACATGCTTTCATTGGAGTGCTTTGTAAAAAGAGTCTTCTCTTTGCGTGGTCGTAATTGAAATGTGTCGGTGAATTGTCTGGGTGTGGAGAAACTTTACCTGTGGTTTCGTTTGTTTCAAACACGGAAGACCCTGATGGAAGATTATTTGACTTCACTGTTTGTGTATTTACCTCTAATGACTGCCCTTCTGTAGGTGAATATTCCTTCCCTATTGCTGATTCGCTACGTCTTGATGCTTCAGCTGTAGGTTTGCGTGATTTCTTTGCTTTGCTGGGCATGCAGTTCTTCTCTTCCCGTTTTCGTTTCCTTTCTTCTTTATCTTGTTGGACTTTCATTTTCGCCTCTTGTTTGTTTTTATACATGAGTTTGTATTTTTGGGATGTAATCGCAAATGGAAATCTTTCAGACACGCGCTTGCCTTTCCTTTTAGGGGTTTCAGGCCAAACTAAAAATTCACCCATGTGTTCATTTTTAGCCACTCTTATGACAGATGATTTATACGATTCTCGTGAAACACTTCCCTGGATAGGATTGTTGGAGATGTTGGGGTTACCTTCTAATGGATATTCATCATTTACGTGTGAGGTGGTGTTACTTGAAGTTGTAGGTAGATTAACTGCTATGTTTGCAGGCATTTCCTCCGATGTCTGGGAATTAGCTTGTACTGATTCAGACCTACCATCTGATTCCCCATTTTTGGCTTGAAACTTTCTCCACATACGGAAAAGAATGATGAACTCCTCATTATTTGTCTCCTGACCCATAATATCCTGAATTGTTTCAAACTCTTTAATCTTTTCTGCTCCAACAATTTCACAGAATTCTCTGTAACTTATAGAAGTGGTATCTAGTTGTAAAGAAGGCAGTAGGCCTATTGCTTCTCTCTCACTTCTTGATGACCGTAGGCATTTGGTATAATCCACAGTGTCGGGGTTAAACGGGTACAAACCACATACACGAAATCCATTTATCAACGATTCAGGTTTTATACTTGTGACCTCCTTCAAAATTGGTGCAAAGTTTGCTTTGTTTATAACTTCACCGGGGTGATTTGTGTACCATTCCCTAACAGCCCTTCTCCAAGAAACTTTCATTGGATGGAATGCTGACACATCTGCTGGTTGTAGAATACGAGTCGCATTAGGATAGAGAGCAATGAGTTGAATTTGCAGTTCTGAACACAGATGGCTCACTTGGAAAGTTAAGTGGGTTTTGTGACCCTCAACGAAGAGAACCACTGGGAATTTTATCCGATGTTCCAAGAGAAATGGATGGAAAACGTTGCTGATGTATTCGTAGAAAACCTCGGCTGTCATCCAACCACTATCACTTCTTCCTACACCCCAACCATTTGGAACGGACTCAGCAATTTTTTCAGGTATTCTTTGGTATGCAGAAACGATCATTGGGCAACAAACTAATCCACTTGCCGAAAAAGTGAACATTACGGTCAAATTATCTTTGGATGCACCCTGATCTACTGAATACACATTCTTGGAACCTTTCGGTGCGAGGACCTTCCCAGTACTTGGGCAAATTTTAAAATTACTCTCATCACCATTAAATACCCGTGACGGATCAGACATTGCCTCACATACGTTGTTTTCATCCATGTACATCTGAACCTCTCTAAACCACCCTCTTATATTCTTTTCACTAACACATGAACTTGCTGCTGTCACTCCTTCACTTGCTCGTTCAGTCACTTCAGGGTGACGCCTCAAAAAAGCCTGTAAATAGAATACAGTTTAGATTAAGTTTGAAATAGGCCTAGAAGATATGTAGTGAATGTTAAGAAGACATTATTTCAGCTCATCCCCTATTCAAGTTTTGTAAAACTATCATACCTTCACCCAGCTATCTCCAGGACGATTATTCCTAAACGTATTAGGGCGTGGATGTACGACCAGGAATTGTTGGACGCTTGTTTTTAAGTCCTCGTTTTTCCTTGGGAAACCCTTCCGAGATAGTTCTATTATCCACCTGAAATAAGATAAGAAAGTAAGGAGTACCTGAGAATGACATAGGCTTTGTTATAAAATTCGATGCAAGCGCACTAAGGAAGAGGAAATGTAGAGGCCTACCTCACTAATGTTGTCTCTTCTTCATTTGACAGAACTGTTGAGGGACCAAATGTATCTTTATGGCCTGGATTTTTTATTCTGAACATGAGGCTAGATCTCGGTACACCAAACATTGTAGCCACAGCACGTACAGAAGCATTATTTGACTGAACGTAAGCCAGTGCTCTCTCCATTGCTTCTGCACTATAAGCCTGCTTGGGAGCCTTGGGCATGATGGATATGTCCTATTTAAATGTCTGCACCTGTGTTAACATATGGACACAGTTATTAGCCACTACGAATGACAGTGATTGGCCACCTGGCCAATAACTATTTTCCCACAATTATTCATACACAGTTATTGGCCACACCAAAACGGCGCGTAATATTGTGATTGATGGCATTTCAATTAGGCTAAACATCATTCCATGCCTTAAACTTCATTTACGTACAATATAACTATTTCAGAACCATTCATTCTCCTATGAGATGGCCGAACAAATTCCTCAATCCTTAACAAATGTGTAAGACATACGTTAAAATTTGGAGGGAGGTTCACATCAACAATCACAATACGCCATTACTCAACAGTCACGCTCCTGGTGACAAGGAAAGTAAGCTGGCATCAACAAGGAAGGTACACAGCTGCTATCAAGTGGCATCAGCTGTAGTCAGACCGTAACCAAAGAGTACAAGAGGCAAATAGATCACAAGATGGCCAATCACTATAGGGTGGCTAATCACTGCATGGTTTACCCAACTTGATACAGTACAACTATGAAATTGAATATCATAATCGGTCCATATTAACAGCAATTCCGGTTTAACATTAAAGCAACTGTGTGTGTTTTAATTTGAGCATATTTGACCTTTTTAATGCATCAAGTTTTCCCAGCCACTTTGTAGACCGTGTCCATAAGGTTTCTTGGCATGTTTAGTTGTTATTGTTTTAGTGGCTTTGCGACATCGTGGTAATGTAGCCTCGTGTACATGGGTGTGTATATAGGAGTTGTCTGATAGCCTGTGTCACTGTGATGTCCGTATTAGTGTGTGCACTTGTGATCGAGGTTGGTTTTGGGTAGGAAGCGGCTGTGGCCTTAAGATAGGTACTGAACCCATGTACTGTTCGTTCAAGCGCCGAATCCATCATTTATTGGTGAAAGAAAGGAGGAAGGATACAGTCTTCAGAGGAACATAGAAAGATTTTATACAAGAGGACTGGTTTAATGTTGTGCAATAGTAAGAGCCCAGGTGGCTCCAGGAAATGATATCACGCGTGACGCACCGATAAGGAGCGATCATGGCTATAATTAGAACGAGAGGAACTTTCCGTTCGGAGTGAGTGAGAGAAGGTTTCGGAAATTGAGCTTACGCTGCAGTAAATGGCATCCTCGCAATTGTGCAAGAAGAAGAATAATTAGATTTAAGCCATTTGCGAACATAAAAGTAATAAAAGAAATACATCATTGTGAATCATTTTGGAAAAGAGATTTTTGTGTGGGAAAAGATGTTTTAATAATTGTCCAGGAAAGAAGTGCAGACGCGGCATTACGCAATTAAAAGTTCCCCGAGACCCGAGGTGGTAGGGATTACAAATAAAACTCAACGCCCACGTATCTGAAGAATAAAAATTATTTAATATCTCAGAATTGTACGATCGATTTTCATGTGCAAAGAAGTCAGTTTACGTTTAGAAAACGAGCTTTCCAGAGATATAATTTTCAATAGTGTGCGACTATTGCTTCAAAAGTTAGTTATGAAAAAGACGAGGATTTTATCTTTTTTTAGCCAAAAAAGTATAAAAGTCCTGGCAGAGACAGACCGATCATGCAGTTTACAGCAGACCTCGTGGGAAGGTGCTGCATCACAGTGTCCAGGTCTTAGTACGAGAAGTATCATCATAGTATCGCCGTGTGAAGACTTAGAAAAATCCTAGTACAGGATTTAGTTCAGCAAGCGTCAGTCTTTATAGTGAAAGTTCCGTATTACAGTCCAAGTTAGGCTGCGAACTTAAAGAACAGGCGATAGGTCTTCAAATAACAATTCAGTTAAACGACCGAAAGTATCGTAACGTTTTGAAGTACCAATAATAGTGAAACAAACATTTCGAGCAAAGTTAAGGAACCCGATCAGGGTCGGACGAAATAAGTAACGCCTAGTGTATCGATAAGATATGGACTAGAGCGAAGAAAACAAGAAGGGAAAAGTTAATCCAAGACATTGTCTAACAGGAGACAAACGAACAGTAAAAGCATTAAGCTACGAAACTAAGGAATAGCAGTAAATGCTAAAGAATCATAGGTCACCGATAAAGTATTCGAGGTGCCGTAAATAAGATAGGCTGTATCTAGACAAATTATATAGTGTCTAGAAAGAAACGACTTCGAGCTAGAAAAAATAGAAGCCGACAGTCAGAAAACCGGATCTGAAGAATTACCGTTCCAGGGAGGGGGTAGATTGATCGAGACTTTCATCTTCTTGTCAGATAGGGAGCCGACGTCTAAGAGTTTCACCCTTGGAAACGGGAAGAACTAAATCACGTGTGTAAGGCAAAAATCAGAGCCTCAGTGATTAAAAGCAGTGTAATGTAAATATAGAAAATTTGTGTTAGTGTAATAATTTTTCAGTGAATTTATTTGTGTATGATAAAAGAATACAGAATTGTATTCAAAATGTTACCAGTGTATAAGGTAAATCATGTGTATGTGTATCAAGAAATGTCATTGTGTGAAATGGGATTAATCAAGATGGCTTAAACACATTAAGTGGGCGAAAATGAATCATCGTTGGAAAATTCGGTCGGTGACCAACATATCATGTGAGTAACCATTTCATTATGTTATGTGTTGGGGAATATTTGTGTACAATCCATCTGAGAATAAGAAAATAGGGATGTTTTGAATAACAATTAACAGAATAATAGCGCGATCTGAACGATTAAAATTGAGAAAGTATAAAATAATTCTGTGAAATGAATAAATTCCTTAGGGAAATGTATGAAATAAAAAAATCAGCGTAGTTGATAAATGATTTAAATATGTGAAAGCAAGCGTAATAATAATAGTAATAATAATAACAATGATATAAATGAGTAAAGATTATTATGAATTATAGGAAAGTAGTAGCTTTTGAGCTCCTTTAAAAGAATAAATACATGTTGTGAACACATGTTTCTTAAGATAAAGCGATTATTGCACAGGAGAGGATTAATATAAAATTGAGATGTAGATCAAATGTTAATTATCAGTTCTTTGGAAGCAACTTGGCCGTAAAGTAAATGTATAGCGCAATGTAACGCATTGAAGTAAATTTGTCACGCTAGGAAGGCGTCGAACCTAAATATACTTGGTAAATTAATTATGAGGGGCAGTTGGTCGTGGTAATTGAGCTATAGTAAGTCCTCTAAATAGTGATGTGATCACGAGGCCATGTGTGTGTTGTGTTGTAAAAGGGTTCGAAATATTTATTGTATTTTGAGCGCAGGTTCAAGGCAAAGGCCACCCAAGTCGCAATTGTATAAGTCCTCCAGTATGGGATATGGCTCCCGAGGCAGTTGAAAGAGTCGAACCTAGATTCGTCTATTGTTGAAGCCCCTAAATATTTGTTGTTGTATTGAATTACTCTTACCCACCAATGAGGATACTTCATAATTAATAAATGCCAAGGTTATGAGAATGGTCTAATGAACCTAAAATAAGTTGTTAAAATAAGTGAATGAAAAGCCTTGCTTCTTCAAAGAACTACATTTAAGAAACAGCTGTAGGAAACTAGGAGTCGCTCGTACCGTGTGGGCGAAGACCGAGAAGTCTCCCTCCCCGCAATAAATCACGCTAAGAGGCCAGGCCAGACCCCTCGCCATTGATGTTGTGGTAGGTCTGAATAGCCGTCTGTTTGAAGTTATAATACACAGAGTGTTTAGAATTGGTTTTAACGACCCGGTCTTCGAACCGAGGTTCTTGTAGATGAAAATTACCGCTTGCAAGTTCAGATAGTTGCTTTCTATTGATATGATGGTCTTTTAAGACAAATAATGATAAATCCCTAATGTAATGTTATATGAGGTAGTGATTCACAAGTTTAGTGAGGACAATTAGATTTCGGGAGTGATCTTAATTTTTGACGTGTTCAAGTAGTCTTCTCTAGCTCGGGAGTACGCAAATGTTTTCCCAATCACTGTAGTGAATTATGGATTTGAGAGAGGTGGTAACCCATGAACGTGTGAAAGCCCAAAGTTTAAGTAAATGAGTAAAAGTACTCTAATAAGAATTATATATTGTTTTAATTATAAAATACTCATATAATAGATAGTGATGTGTTGTAAAAAAGGATAACACAGTTTATATTGAAAAGTATCGAGCCTATTGGAGCTCTTGATTTTATTGAATTTTTAAAAGGACACTATATGGAAGTGAAAAGAAATATAAGTTTGTTGGTTTATGAAAACCATTTATTATGATTTAATCTTTGTGTTATTATGTATTCCTTGTTCACTCTGAACAAGTTAGAATTGGGTCAGTATTTTATTTGTTTAATTTGCTGTAGCGCCATATATTTGGTTAATTAAATGTTTTATAGTAGGAGTTGATTTTGTTTATTTATTTTGGAAGTGTATCCTCTATTTAATCCAAAATGTGTAAGTCACAGAGTGGGAGAACATACCATAACCCCGAAAATCCCGATTTGAGCATTGCTGGCATACTGTGATTTGCATATTTCATGCTAAAAGGGCACATGGGGGCATAGAAGTAATGTGCTTGGATTAATAACTAGAGGAACACTTAAGACGGTCATATCATGTTAAAATAAAGTAATGATAGAAGTAGCTACAATATATAATGTTAACTGACCGCATGGGACCCTGGAAACTCACACCGAGCAGCCCTATAATATAATTAACCCCCTAGCAAACACAAATTCATGCCGCCCAGTACGTAGGGCTGAGTTTTCCTAGGGAAAACCCGAGTTTTGTCCTGAAAAATCAAAATTTTCATTTTTTGAAAAAAAAATGGTTTTTTTCGAATTTTTGAATTTTTAAATCACTTCCATAAAGGTTTTGACATTGAATGAGTATATCAAAAGGGTACGTTTTAGTAAACACCCGTACCAAGGTTTAAAATTTGGTAATTGGGACACAAGGGTTCGGAGTACCATCTCTCATGCATGATCTAGCGATGTGGCATAGTAGCCCACTGTATTCTTATATTGTGGATAAGATGTGTACGATGATGGAGATAAGGGAGTGCTTGGATGAGCATTTCCAAAAGACTAAGGAGGAGATGATAAAAATAAGTACGGAAAGTAACAAAGTTTTAAAGGCGGACAGCAGAGAACAGTTAGAAGCCATAAATGAGAATTTAAAAGCTCTTAAAACTGACAGTGTTAAGATAGAGAATAAGTTGGACAGCCAACAGGGTGAAAATAAAAAGGATTTCGAATCCATAAATCAGAATTTAGGATCCCTTAAAATTAATAGTGATAATATGGGAATTAAATTAGAATCAATCCAAGCCGACTGTATAAACATGAACAGTACATTGAAGGCTGAGATAGAAAGCAAATTGGATAGTATAAAAACAGAGAATTCAGATCATTTTTTAGCACAATCCAAGGTTTTGGAAGATAAATTAGGAGTTATGGAAGGTAAACTTGAAAATAGATTACATTCGTTTCAGGAGAGCATGATAGCTGATAATTCTCTGAAAAGTCAAGCCATGAAAACCAAATTAGAGGCCATGGAGACTAAAATACAAAGTAATATAAATGAGAAAATAGAAGAGACAACGAATAACAAATTTCAGGGTTTTGACACGGAGTTGGGGAATAAGTTAAATGAGTTAAAAGGGGAAATCACAAGTAAAATTAAAGAGGAAAATGGGGCATTTCAGTCAGGATTGCAAGCCCAAATAAATATCTTGAATAAAAGTACGGTAAATTCCCAAGCTAAATGTCAAGAAAATTTTAAAATGTTAGAAAATAAATTAGGTAATATGGAAAAAACTTGTAAAGAGAATGTAGATGCATGTAAAAATGAACTTGTGAACCAGATCCAAGGGGTGCAGAAAAAGTTAGAAGCTCAGATAGAATCTAACAAGAGTATTTGTGAAAAATCCCGGGATGAGATAAAAGAAAGTGTTAATGATCTAGGAAACAGATTTAAAGGGGTGGAGAACCAAGTAGAACAACTCGAGGGAAAAGTCGAGAAAGTTCAGGCCGAAATAAATGATGTTAAGAGGCAAGGTGAGGGTGATGCAAACAAAAGGGAATTGCAATTTAATATATTTACGGGATAGGTGGATGACTGGTTGAGGAAGCATGAGGGGGAAATTACTACGAAGTTAGGTCAATACGAAGGGAATCTTAAGGATAAAAGCACGCAACGAAAAACGGATCGTGATGAACAACTCTTAAAAATAGAGAGGATAGATAAAGGGGTACTGGAATTCAGGAAACCGTAATTGGATTAACAAATCAAATGGGAGACACAAAGGGAGGTTATGACTGACATAACAATTATATTCGATGAACAAGGAAAGGCCCGAGAGGATATGAACAAGATCCAGGATAAAGTCTACAAAGGACAAAAAGAGATGGAGAAAAAGATAAAGGAGATCCGAGAAGACTTAGATACCAAAGGTGACGTTAAGCCAGAAATTATAGAAAAACAGGTCATGGTCATCAAGAAAGAGGTAGAAGATCAATTAGCTGAAATAAGGGCTAGTTTCAGGGAAGAGAAATTCCAACTCAAACAAGAAGTAGAAAAAAGTAAAAAGAATCAGGAAAGAATTCAGAATGAATTGGGATCACGATTGGAGAGGACTGAACACAAGAACAGTCAGATGGAAATTCAACTTATGGCTCAAGAAGAAAGTGCCCGAAGAGAAAGGAAATTAGAATTTGAAAGTCAGGATGAATTTCATAAAAAAGGATGGGTAGATCCCCATGAACGAGGCAATAATCAGGATAGGGACTTAGGAGGGGAGAGCCCTTATAAAAACCCAGGATATCCAATGGCGATGTCAACCCCTTATTTGAACCAAACAAATGGACAAATAATTAACATCATCAAGTCAAATGAAGACAGACCGGTGAAGTTTACGGGGAATAATATGTCGATTACTCCTAAATACTGGTTGAAGGAGGTCGCAGAGTACTTGAATGAAATGAAAGTTCCTCAGGATCGGAGACTGAGAGCAATTGAGAAGCTATTGGCAGGTGATTGTCTCACCTGGTTCAGGAGTTTCAGGTATACATTTGACACTGTGGAAGGTTTTAGAGAAGCTTTTTTCAAACGATATTGGGCAGCAGATGTCCAAGAGAATCTGAGGCTAGATCTGTACTCTAGGAAGTATAGTACAAATGCCCCCACTAAATATTCAGAATTTTTCACCGCTCAGCTGTGTAAATTCCGGGAACTTGACATTGCTCCTGCTGAGAACGACCTGTGCGCCGCCATTGCAAGACAACTTCCATATGAGATACAGAGGTTGTTAATCTCATCCAAAGCCAGAAGGGCTGTGGAAGTGGAGAGCGTCTTACGTCAATTAGATATGACGACTTCACACGTTACTCCCAGGCATCAAAGACAGACTGAACAAGTATATATGGCCAGCAGTCAAGAAAATAGAGAGAAACCACTGACCAGAAATCAGTCAACTAGTACTGATACTCAGGGATTGGGTCGAGAATATGGACATCAAGAGCTTAGGGGAATACAGCCATACCATAGAGGAGGATATCGGGGAAGAAATCCTAGAAATTCGGGTTATAGGCAACAAGAGAACCGACCCTATAACAATAATAATCAGAGGCAGGATAACAGAAAGAGATGGGAGAATTATCCCAGAAGGAATGTGAGACCCGAGAATAGAGACGATGAATATCGGGTCGAAATAGAAGAGAGGTATCAGGAAAGTCTTCGTTACATCAATGAACGAACAGACGAACCTGAAATGCAAAGAGTCCGTTGGAGTGAGGCAATAAAGAACCGAAAATCACCCGACAGATTAGGAGCTCAAAGCTTGGAGTTACAAGCTCAATTGAAGAATGAGGGGAAAGGAAACCCTCAGGATACAAAAACTCCAAATTTAAATCATCAAAAGTGGAAACATACCAGGAGCTGGGAGGAGGTTGAGATTGTAAATTGGATAGCGAGACCAGATGAGTCAATTAAAGAGGATGTGGAAGGAATCCCACCTATTAGAAGGGCATGACCTATTATCATGTTAAAGATAGAAGGATTACTGGTCAGGGCATTAATTGATACTGGATCAACCATAAGTTTAATAACGCAAACCCTCCTAAATGAATTAGAAACAAGAGGTCGCATATTGAAAATTCCCACCTCAAGTGTGAAGATTAAGGGAATTATTCCGGAAAAATCTTTGACATGTGGTGTATTCTTGGAATACACGGTACGAGAGAATATAAAGTTTAATGCTCTTTGCATGTTCATTCCTTCCTCTTTGTCAAACACCAACAGTGATCTTCTATTTTCCCTGTGGTAATCACTTCGCTTATATCTTTTATGAGTCTGTTCTAGATATATATCTTCCGTGACCCACCTAGCGTCATCTAGCAGCGAATCTCTGAAGCTCCTCAATTATTCCTGGTGCAAGAGGATTTACTTATCCATCTGGCCACCAGATTTGCTACCATCGCCAGCTATTATCTCCATGAGCAAGAGAACGTCGTTTACTTTTTCACTCACCATGCTGCGCTAGTATCGCCTGCTATCACCTCTTTGAAGACCATCTCCTCAAGATTTTTTTTCTTATGTTGGTTATTCTGATATGTATTCCTTTTGTCTCCTACCCCCACTCTTTCCATTCCTTGGACCCTCCGTGCTCCGCTGAGTGGGTCTCATTTGTGCGCCGGCCGTCGACTCAGTTAAGGCTCAACTCGAGCCAGTCTCCTCAAACCAAGAGGCAAACTCTACTTTCTACGCCATGTTGGCATATTAAATATTGTCAAGGGGAACTTCACCTTCAACATGCAACCAAGATAAGTACAGACTTAAGGTTTTAACCTCATCTTCATCAATTTTATCTACATGCTTTTATTGAATATTTTATAGACAGCGTGAGATTACTTGTGGGGCGGTAATCATTCTTCGTGGGATTTGCCATGTTAGGCCTTGTCTGTCTAAGACAACATTAATAGAAAGTATCTTTTCTTAAGCTATTCAACTGAGAGATCTTCTCACTACGTGGGATATTATCTAATACCCGCTGTCTGTAAAATACTAAGCTCGCTCCACCGTTGGATTATTTTTGGCCCCATTCTTCTACTAAGATCGTTCTGGAACCTTCCAGATCTTGTATTTTATCTACACGTCCTGCCGTCATGTAATTTTCACTCATTTGTGAGAATACTATTTAAAATTGAAGAATCTCACTTCTGAATTAAAGCTCAATAGCGAATTTTCTTCCACCGTTGGATGTTCTTGGCGCATTTAATTGTAATTTACAACTTTCTCAAGAAATAGACTCTCGCCTGTCTAGTGAAACCAGTTATGTTCATCATTGCAATAATTCTCTTTCCCATAAACTTTCTTGTTTCTACAGTGAACTTTTCATCTTGTAACAGACTATAGTGAAAACTAGTGCTTACCCCACTTTTCTACCGCGTCGCGATCGTCTGTTTACATTAAATAAGGCCATGAACATTGATCCTAAATCCCAATGATCTTTCCTCAACCTTCTACTAACAAACCATATTAATAAAATTGTAACTTTTCTATAAGGTGTCACTATAACGAAGTGCCCTTCCATTTTTGCTTGTTTATCATTAATTAATCTCTGTATAACTACGTGTTTTATACACGGTTTAAACTTACATTGTTTCTTCCCTATAAGCAGGGAAAACAATACTTTCAACTCTTGAGTGAGTTATTTCTAGGTCTCACGAAATGGAAACTTCCCCATTTGGCTCGTGATTACTACTTAAACATAGGAAGTCTAGAACCTTCCTTTTGACTTTCTCTTCAGGTTTCACCGTAAGTGACCTGCTCTCTTTTGTATAATTGTTATAAAGTAATTCAGCTTAAATATAAGAAGTTGTAGGAACTTCTATCTTATTCTTCATGTTTTTTCCTATTGTTATTTTCGAGGCTGTAACTTTTTCTAAAACAGTTACCTGGAAATTCCTTAAAGTACGCTCCTTGTACTCAATTGAATGTTTAAACTTTAATCACTTTATTTGTCTTCTTTAAATCTTACAAAGATTTTAGTACATATATAAGGTTTGAAACCTCATAAATTGTTATTTGCCTGGAGCAATCTCTAAATGTTAGGAGGTCTGCGACCCCATTTGCTAAAAAGTTTAAATGATCTATATTTGTCAGAAAAATATATATTTATTAAAATTGTCAACTTCTTTTGAATTGTTAAATCAAGCGTTTCTTTTTGCCTTTTCATTTTTTCTAATACAACGGTTAAGCAAGATCCTGTCTTCCCTGACTCTTCCCAACTTCATGCCATCGTTAATACAGAACAAATCTGCTATTATTTGTATTGCCAGACTATCACCCTTCCCTATAGTAGTCTTATGCATGCTTGGGAGGATATACACTAAAGCCTTTCTCTGGCAAACCGCCCAAGTCTTAGCTGCGGTTCCCGTCAGCTTCGACCAAGCTCGTACCCACTTTAGGTATCAGAGAGCGGATTCTCAGTGGAAACCGCCTCTAAGTGCATTAAAGGTTAAATTTATATCTTTTTTGGAACTCTCATCCTATTTCTCTATCCTTTTTCTCCAGTCCGAAACCCACTTCCTTTTCTTAATCACCTTCCCTTGGTGGTTGGGTTATTCCTCAGCCAATAATCTACCCAAAATTTGGTGCCGAAACCCGGGAGAGTCCATTTGCTATTTCTATTGTTTGTCAAGTGTCATTTGACAATACTTTGCAAATTATTAATATCTGCTTTGAATCTTTCAGCTATAACCACATCGTGCAAAGCCTGTGAAGTGGAAAGAGGCCGCTCCTGTCTCCTTGGTGTGTCCCGTTCTTTCTACTTATTTGCTGCCAGCTTGACAGCATTTCCAAGGTTCTACAGTTTTGTGAGTTGTATTTCAATTTATTTTCTTTGTCATGGCTCCTACTGAAAAAGATGAAACTCTCATTGCTAGACGTTCTTCCTATAAAGGGCAACTCACTAGATTCAGAAATTTTATCAACAAATTAAATCCCGCCGAGTGTGATTTAGACATCCTAACACAACGCCTTAAGTTGTACGAACGGTCCTATGATTATTACGATCAAATTCAAACCGAGATTGAATCCGCTTGCCAGGAACTTCAATCGGATCGGGACGAGGTCGAACCCTTGTACCTTGAAGGGATTGCCAAGGCCCACCAACTGATCCGCAGTATCTCAGAACCGGACACTAGGGTCATCAATCCGGCCCAGTTCGCACCCGCTTCAGTTCACAAGAACAAACCGAAACCGTTACTTCCTAAGATAAGCCTACCGCACTTCTCAGGCCAGGAAGGTGAATGGTATTCTTTTTATGAACTTTACTGCTCACTCGTTCATGACAATAAGGAAATTCCCGACATTCATAAATTCTACTTTTCACGTACGTCTTTGGAAAACGAGGCCTTGGCCTTGGTCCAATCACTGCCTTTAAGCGCAGATAACTACCACATCGCCTTTAATCTCCTTAAAGAGGGATATGGCAATTTACGTTTGAGTGTAGCTCGCCACATCCGCTGTCTCTTCAACCTGCCAGCCGTCAAACCTAATGACGTCACCTCTTTAAGAGACTTGTTAGACTCGATGCAGTTAAATGTCAGAGCATTATATCAACTTAAGCAGCCTGTCCAAACATGGGACACCATACTTATTCATCTAGCTACATCCAGATTCGATTTTTCGACTTTAAAGGCATGGGAAATCGAACTCGCCCGCAAGGAGGAATTTTCGTTCGAACACTTAATCTCGTTTCTTAACAGCCGATGCCAAGTCCTTACAGCACTCGCATTTCAGTGCGAAAATGTCGAAACGAATCATCAGTGTCACAGTTTTGAGAAAGAACTTGCTTCTTCAAAGGGTCATCAGCCCCGATCTGTCGAGAACAAGCTAACCCGTTCTGCTTCTTTCAATCATGCAAGAGAACATATCAGGCCGCTCAACAAATCTTTAAAATGCACGCTCTGTAAAAAGCTTCACACATTGTATTTGTGCAAATCCTTTAAAGAATTGTCTGTCGAAGATCGAAAGAAGTTTGTCTTCAATAACAAACATTGCTTCAATTGCTTGTCACCTAAGCATTCTACTTCAAACTGCACGTCTTCCAATCTCTGTTTCCATTGTAAAAAACCGCACCATTCTTTATTGCACGTTCATGAAAAATCGAGGTCATCAGTACCTGCCTCTTCAAACTCCATGCAGAGCAGCTCCGAACAAACTAATGCTTCTTCCTGCATTTCTAACGCCGAAACTTCTCACAGTGCGCAAGACCTCTTGTCCACTGTACAATTCGAAATCCAAGATAATTTTGGAAATTGGGTTCGAACCCGTGGTCTTCTCGATTCTTCTTCAACGCACAACTTTGTTTCGCAATCATTAATTAAAAAACTAGGTCTTTCGTCATCGCATACTCCCATCAATGTATCAGGCATTGACAATTTGAAAACTCAAGTCTTGCAGTCTTCAAAATTGAAAATCAGAGACGTTTGCCAAAGAAACACCAATCTTAACTTAAACTGTCTCATTCTTACCAGTATTGGCAAGGACACTCCTAGCAGCTCTATTAATACTTCCAGTTTAAAGATTCCTTCGCACTTAAGGATAGCTGATCCTCAGTTTAATGCTCAAGGTCCCATTGATGTACTTTTCAGTGCCAATGTTTTTTGGAATTGTCTCCGTAAACAGGTTCGCAAGTTATCTTCAACCGTGGTCGCTAGAGATACCGATTTTGGTTGGGTTATTACTGGTGAAATCCAACATCCCAGTCTTCAAACCAAATCGCAATGTCATTTCGTTACTGCTGATATAAATCCCATTTCTGAAAAAGATAACGCTCATGTTTCCGATCTCGATACTTTTGAAAAACACTTGCCGAAACGATGTCTTATCGTGAACAACTACGCCACCTTGGTAAGTTGTTTAAATGATTTTGCCTTCTTTCCGCATAAAATGGCAATTCAAGTTCGCCTTGCCTTGTGTTACTTCGTCTACCTTCTCATGTCATTTTTATAGCAGGTAATTGCTTAAACTCTATATCGAAAACTATCTTCCCCTTGTGTAAAACCATGGCTATCAGTCTCCATCACTTCGCTGTAAGCTATGTTTCACTTCTTTCGCTATTTAGAAGGATGGCCACGGCCGGCTCCTCCCCCCTTCCTCACAATTGGAAGTCGCTCATGAAACCGCTTGAAAATCTGAATTATCTAGCATCTAGAATACATATTCTTACGCATAAACTCCTTCTCAATGTCCCGGCTTCTCTTCCTTTTTCGGAAGAATTAAGCTTTTTTCTGTTGAAAATTGTCGGATTCCGTGATCCTCAAAATTATGCGAAATTGATTTCCTACTCTATTTCTTATGTCTTCAAATTGTTTTCTCACGTCCAAGCTACGGATGACTACATGTCGTGTTACTCGTTCCGCTTTAAGTCAAAGCTGATTCAACTAGTGTTGTTTGTTTGCTTTGAACGGCTTGTTTGTCAAACTTGTTTGTATACAAGTTTGGGGAAGGCCAAGTTATCGTTTATTTCCTGTATGCTTGCCAAAGGTCAAAGCAAGATTCCCTTATCCCAACTCTGGCTGATTGCCAACCATTGTCTGGCGAGTCGCTTCCGTAAGTTCAGAAGCCGTTCAACTCAACACCAAAATAAACTTGTTCCAGTCAAGGACTCTTTCAAATATTTATATTCCTTATCTCTTTGTACTATGTGGGTCAAGGCCGCGCTTGCTTATGTCTCCCACTTACTCACGCTCGTATTCTACAATTGCTTCGATTCTTGTTTTGTAACATCGTTGCATATCCTTTACGCGCTTACATATTTTGCGATCTTATTGTTCATTGATGAACAAACTTGTTTTTTCTCGTCGTTACATTCGATGTGTTTTTGCATTTATACTTGTCATGTCACGTTTCTCGCTGACTTAAGTATTTTTCTGAGTAATCCCTTTGATACTTATTATGACTTAAGGTCATTCATTATGGCTACTAGATTGTTACCTATGGCATTCTTGCTTTCTACTCGCATAGTTCCTTTGTTTATTTGGTATATTCTTATCCTTAATAGATATACTTTTTTCTATACGCTTTGTTTAAACTTGTCAATTCTCCTTTCGCATCTTATCGCAATCTTTACTAGTGCCTTATTTCCCGCAGTTTCTAGCTATTTTGCGATTGAAGGTGTCGTTAATTCTTGTCCTTTAACTCCGCTTTCCAATGACCCTGATGACCTGCTTCCACTTACACCTGGTCACTTCCTTTTAGGCACTTCTCTCTCTGCCCCTCCTCCTCTTCCCAATTCTTATAAGGATTCTAATCTACCTATCGTTTGGCGTAAACTTGAAGCCCTCCGCAATTCCTTTTGGAAGAGGTGGACCTTGGAATATTTAACTTCCTTGCAACGGAGACAGAAGTGGTTTCTTTCCAGTCCCGACATTAAAGTGGGGGACTTGGTCTTGGTTAGGGATGTTTCACCCCCCCCCCCTAGTATGGATCTTTGGTAGAGTGACCGAGTGTTATCCTGGAAGAGATGGGAGAGTCAGGGTGGCCAAAATCTTGACCACTAATGGTCCGATCACAAGACCACTGTCTCTGATCGCTCCATTACCTTTAAATGTTTAACTGCTTATTTGTTCTCTGTTGGTGGTTCTCCTCCCAGTATGGTGTATTCTTGGAATACACGTTACGAGAGAATATAAAGTTTAATGCTCTTTGCATGTTCATTCCGTCCTCTTTGTCAAACACCAACAGTGATCTTCTATTTTCTCTGTGGTGATCACTTCTCTTATATCTTTTATGAGTCTGTTCTAGATATATATCTTCCGTGACCCACCTAGCGTCATCTAGCAGCGAATCTCTGAAGCTCCTCAATTCTTCCTGGTGCAAGAGGATTTACTTATCCATCTGGCCACCAGATTTGCTACCATCGCCAGCTATTATCTCCATGAGCAAGAGAACGTCGTTTACTTTTTCACTCACCATGCTGCGCTAGTATCGCCTGCTATCACCTCTTTGAAGACCATCTCCTCAAGATTTTTTTTCTTATGTTGGTTATTCTGATATGTATTCCTTTTGTCTCCTACCCCCACTCTTTCCCTTCCTTGGACCCTCCGTGCTCCGCTGAGTGGGTCTCATTTGTGCGCCGGCCGTCGACTCAGTTAAGGCTCAACTCGAGCCAGTCTCCTCAAACCAAGAGGCAAACTCTACTTTCTACACCATGTTGGCATATTAAATATTGTCAAAGGGAACTTCACCTTCAACATGCAACCAAGATAAGTACAGACTTAAGGTTTTAACCTCATCTTCATCAATTTTATCTACATGCTTTTATTGAATATTTTATAGACAGCGTGAGATTACTTGTGGGGCGGTAATCATTCTTCGTGGGATTTGCCATGTTAGGCCTTGTCTGCCTAAGACAACATTAATAGAAAGTATCTTTTCTTAAGCTATTCAACTGAGAGGTCTTCTCACTACGTGGGATATTATCTAATACCCGCTGTCTGTAAAATACTAAGCTCGCTCCACCGTTGGATTATTTTTGGCCCCATTCTTCTACTAAGATCGTTCTGGAACCTTCCAGAACTTGTATTTTATCTACACGTCCTGCCGTCATGTAATTTTCACTCATTTGTGAGAATACTATTTAAAATTGAAGAATCTCACTTCTGAATTAAAGCTCAATAGCAAATTTTCTTCCACCGTTGGATGTTCTTGGCGCATTTAATTGTAATTTACAACTTTCTCAAGAAATAGACTCTCGCCTGTCTAGTGAAACCAGTTATGTTCATCATTGCAATAATTCTCTTTCCCATAAACTTTCTTGTTTCTACAGTGAACTTTTCATCTTGTAACATACTATAGTGAAAACTAGTGCTTACCCCACTTTTCTACCGCGTCGCGATCGTCTGTTTACATTAAATAAGGCCATGAACATTGATCCTAAATCCCAATGATCTTTCCTCAACCTTCTACTAACAAACCATATTAATAAAATTGTAACTTTTCTATAAGGTGTCACTATAACGAAGTGCCCTTCCATTTTTGCTTGTTTATCATTAATTAATCTCTGTATAACTACGTGTTTTATACACGGTTTAAACTTACATTGTTTCTTCCCTATAAGCAGGGAAAACAATACTTTCAACTCTTGAGTGAGTTATTTCTAGGTCTCACGAAATGGAAACTTCCCCATTTGGCTCGTGATTACTACTTAAACATAGGAAGTCTAGAACCTTCCTTTTGACTTTCTCTTCAGGTTTCACCGTAAGTGACCTGCTCTCTTTTGTATAATTGTTATAAAGTAATTCAGCTTAAATATAAGAAGTTGTAGGAACTTCTATCTTATTCTTCATGTTTTTCTTATTGTTATTTTCGAAGTTGTAACTTTTTCTAAAACAGTTACCCGGAAATTCCTTAAAGTACACTCCTTGTACTCAATTGAATGTTTAAACTTTAATCACTTTATTTTTCTTCTTTAAATCTTACAAAGATTTTAGTACATATATAAGGTTTGAAACCTCATAAATTGTTATTTGCCTGGAGCAATCTCTAAATGTTAGGAGGTCTGCGACCCCATTTGCTAAAAAGTTTAAATGATCTATATTTGTCAGAAAAATATATATTTATTAAAGTTATCAACTTCTTTTGAATTGTTAAATAAATCAAGCGTTTCTTTTTGCCTTTTCATTTTTTCTAATACAACGGTTAAGCAAGATCCTGTCTTCCCTGACTCTTCCCAAGTTCATGCCATCGTTAATACAGAACAAATCTGCTATTATTTGTATTGCCAGACTATCACCCTTCCCTATAGTAGTCTTATGCATGCTTGGGAGGAAATACACTAAAGCCTTTCTCTGGCAAACCGCCCAAGTCTTAGCTGCGGTTCCCGTCAGCTTCGACCAAGCTCGTACCCACTTTAGGTATCAGAGAGCGGATTTTCAGTGGAAACCGCCTCTAAGTGCATTAAAGGTTAAATTTATAACTTTTGTGGAACTCTCATCCTATTTCTCTATCCTGTTTCTCCAGTCCGAAACCCACTTCCTTTTCTTAATCATCTTCCCTTGGTGGGTGGGTTATTCCTCAGCCAATAATCTACCCAACATGTAGATTTCAGGTATACATTGATTTGATCATAGGTAACGCTGATATTTCACAATGCTTTTTGCTGGTAAATCAATTGCCATATAATGTCATATTAGGCATTGATTTTATCCGTGAGAACAAGGTCATCATAGACCTAGCGCAAAATTGCATTAGGATTCAAAGAGAGGATGTGGATGGACAAAACATTAATCTACAGGAACAGGATGCAAAAATAGAAGAACAGGTATGGCATATGGAAGGAATGACCGAGGAAGGTTGCAAGGACATAGAAAAGGTATTTGAAGTCCTAAACATAGAACTGGAAAATAGTTTGGAAACCGAGTTCGAGACCAACCTGTCAGGAAAAATAGAGGAAGCTAAAGTTAACCTCGAAAACAAGGAAAAATTAAAGGAATTGCTATCAAATTATAGGGACGTATTTGATTCCAAGCCAGGAAAGATTCAAAATTTTAAATACGCATTTCAAGTAAATGATTCGGCACCGTTCAGACAAAAACCATACCCGGTTGCAGAAAAACATTACACACAAACAAAGAAAACACTGCAGGAGATGAGTGATGCAGGTGTTATAGAAAAGATGGCGACACCATATGTTAGTCCATTAGTTATTGTGAGTAAACCGGATGGCTCAGTAAGGGTGTGTTTGGATGCTAGAAATTTGAACGCGAAAATTATACCAGAAAATGATTTGGCACCACCCATAAAAGAAATACTGAGAAAATTTAAAGGCAAGAAGATTTTCACAAATATTGACATGACTTCTTCATATCATCATCTCGAACTTGAAGAGAAAACCAGTCTCTTAACTGGATTCCAGTTCGACCAACAAACGTATTGCTTCAAGAGATGTCCGTTTGGCTTGAAGACCGCGGGATCCGCCTTAATAAGAGCACTTGATCGCAACCTGTCAGAGGAAGTAAAGGATTGCACTATCCGTTATGTGGATGACATATTGCTTACCTCAGAAAACATTGATGAACACTTGGAAAAGTTAAAGAAATTATTGGAAGATTTAAGAAGGCCTAACTTTAAGATTAACTTGAAGAAATCAAATTTTTGTCAGAGACAAGTTACGTTTTTGGGGCATGTGATTGACAAGGATGGTGTCAAACCCAATCCATGCAAATTAGAATCAATAAGAGATTTTCCCAGGCCTTTGAAGGTGAAAAACATTCGCCAGTTCTTGGGATTGATTGGATTTTTCTCAGGACATTTTCCGTCATATTCCAAAACTGTTGCACCACTACAGGACCTTCTGAAGAAGGGAGGCATGTGGAAATGGAAGGAGGAAACAGAAAAAGCGTTTATAGAGGCCAAATAAATGCTCTTAAATGATGTGAAGCTAGGATATCCTGATTTTAATCAGAGATTTGTAATACAAACGGATGCATCCCAGATTGGAATAGGGGCAATGCTATATCAGGAAAACCCGGATAACCCTGAGACGAAAAATTATCTAGCTTTCACAAGTCGGAGACTGAAACCACACGAGAAAAATTATACAATAAGCGAGATTGAGCTGTTAGCGATATTGCACGCGTTGCAATATTGGCGAAAGATTGTATATGGGTTCCCAGTCACATTAAGAACTGATCATAAAGCCTTAATCTTTTTGATGAAGACGGATTTATCCAGTCAAAGGTTGATGCGTTGGGCTTTATATATCCAACAGTTCGACGTAAATATAGAGTATTGCCCGGGAAAAGAAAATGTAGTTCCAGATTATTTAAGTAGACAGCCAGAGTCCACAGAAGAGGAAGTAATGGCTATTGATTTGGAAGACATGGATCAGCGCACTTTGAATGAATTAAGAAGCATTGGTCAGCGACAACGTGAGGATCCATGGATGAACATGTTCATATCTTTCTTGGAAGGGAGTTTGATAAGAGGAACACCTGCATATACTGAAGCTAATAAGATAGCTCAGGATTACACTTTCTTTAATGGATTGTTGTATAAGTTTGCGGACTCTGACCATACACGATTGAGGATAGTTGTACCTGCGATTTTGCAGAGGAAAATGGTATGGTTGGCCCATAGATCGTTTGGACATATGGGAGTCGACATAACAGTTTCGATGCTGAAAGAAGCATTTGTATGGCCGAGACTGAGAGAAACTGTAAGGGATACGCTCATGACTTGTGACCTATGTCAAAGGATCAGGACAAAGGATGAGACAAAAGCCAATACCATTGTTGCCCGAGAGGCCCGGTCAAATTATATCTATTGACAATTTTGGACCTTTGCCAAAGGCTAGGAGAGGAAATAGACACATAATGGTGGCTATGGATGTTTTCACAAAAATGGTTGTCCTTGCTCCCATACAGAAGACTAGCACCAAACAGGTGTTAAAACGACTCAAAGAAAAAGTGATACCTATTCTGAGTAAACCAGAGAACTTGTTGTCGGATCACGGTAGTTGTTTTACAAGTGTAGAATTTAGACAAGAATTAGAGAGAATACGTCAGATATTGTCTAGTATTCGCCATCCTGAGGCAAATCCTGTGGAAAGAGTGATGAGGGAAACAGCCAAGTATTGTAGGATATACTGTGCCAAGGAAAATTGGAAATGGATAGATATCCTTGATATTATCGAATTTTGTATAAATAATACAATCCATGAGTCTACGGGAGAGATACCAATAACGTTACATCGGAATGAGCAACCAGAGAGACCTTGGAGTTTGGTCATTACTAGGCCAGCAGACGCTCAGCCTGGAAGAGATGTACGAATTAGAAGAGCCTTTGAGCTTCTAGAAGCTCAAGCTGATAGAAGGCAAAGAAGAAACAGGCACAAGAGGTATCATCGACCACTATTAGCAGGAGAAATGGTGTTAGTGAAAAGACCAGCCATTTCGGATCCAGGGAACCGAGTGTACAAGAAATTCCAGAAAATGTACCACGGACCGTATCAAATAATAAGAGATTTAAGAAATAATGCCTATAGAATTCGGCACTGTGAAACGAATCACGAAGTGACCATGAATTCAGCGAATTTAAAAGTTTATTACCCTCCCGAAGACTTCGATGAAGCAAATGAACAAGCCCTGGTTATGGAACGATTTAGAGATGATGAATCCACTTTTGATAGAAACAGGAGTAAGCTAGAACGAGAAAATAGAGCTCAACCATTCAATTGTGAATGTGAATTAGAGAAACTCTATTGGGAAATAAGAGAAATAATTGATTTAGTTGAAGAAGAAAATTTCAATCTAAGAAGAGAAAATGAGGCTATAAAGAAACGGGTAGGGATAGACCACACCCGTAACGAAGAATTATGTTCTGTAGACTTTTAGTCCAGAAAAATAAGAAAGGAAGAACGGGTAGGGACAGAGCGTACTCAACCTACACAATCACCGGATATGACTTTAAAAGTGGAAAACCTGGATTATTGTGGGATTTCATGAGAAGAGAGACTAAAGGTACTGAGAAATGTTATGATGGCTTCGACACTGAAAAAAAGGAAAATAAGATTTTTACGAAAATTATTGAAATAAATTTCCTCAAAATTTCGAACATTTATTTATCTAAGGAGGGGAGATTTGAACCCATGTACTGTTGGTTCAAGCACCGAATCCATCATTTATTGGTGAAAGAAAGGAGGAAAGATACAGTCTTCAGAGGAACATTGAAAGATTTTATACAAGAGGACTGGTTTAATGTTGTGCAATAGTAAGAGCCCAGGTGGCTCCAGGAAATGATATCACGCGTGACGCACCGATAAGGAGCGATCATGGCTATAATTAGAACGAGAGGAACTTTCCGTTCGGAGTGAGTGAGAGAAGGTTTCGGAAATTGAGCTTACGCTGCAGTAAAATGGCATCCTCGCAGTTGTGCAAGAAGAAGAATAATTAGATTTAAGCCATTTGCGAACATAAAAGTAATAAAAGAAATACATCATTGTGAATCATTTTGGAATAGAGATTTTTGTATGGGAAAAGATGTTTTAATAATTGTCCAGGAAAGAAGCGCAGACTCGGCAACACGCAATTAAAAGTTCCCCGAGACCCGAGGTGGTAGGGATTACAAATGAAACTCAACGCCCACGTATCTGAAGAACAAAAATTATTTAATATCTCAGAATTGTACGATCGATTTTCATGTGCAAAGAAGTCAGTTTACGTTTAGAAAACGAGCTTTCCAGAGATATAATTTTCAATAGTGTGCGACTATTGCTTCAAAAGTTAGATATGAAAAAGACGAGGATTTTATCTTTTTTAGCCAAAAAGTATAAAAGTCCTGGCAGAGACAGACCGATCATGCAGTTTACAGCAGACCTCGTGGGGAGGTGCTGCATCACAGTGTCCAGGTCATAGCAAGAGAAGTATCATCATAGTATCGCCGTGTGAAGACTTAGAAAAATCCTAGTACAGGATTTAGTTCAGCAAGCGTCAGTCTTTATAGTGAAAGTTCCGTATTACAGTCCAAGTTAGGCTGCGAACTTAAAGAACAGGCGATAGGTCTTCAAATAACAATTCAGTTAAACGACCGAAAGTATCGTAACGTTTTGAAGTACCAATAATAGTGAAACAAACATTTCGAGCAAAGTTAAGGAACCCGATCAGGGTCGGACGAAATAAGTAACGCCTAGTGTATCGATAAGATAGGGACTAGAGCGAAGAAAACAAGAAGGGAAAAGTTAATCCAAGACATTGTCTAACAGGAGACAAACGAACAGTAAAAGCATTAAGCTACGAAACTAAGGAATAGCAGTAAATGCTAAAGAATCATAGGTCACCGATAAAGTATTCGAGGTGCCGTAAATAAGATAGACTGTATCTATACAAATTAAATAGTGTCTAGAAAGAAACGACTTCGAGCTAGGAAAAATAGAAGCCGACAGTCAGAAAACCGGATCTGAAGAATTACCGTTCCAGGGAGGGGTAGATTGATCGAGACTTTCATCTTCTTGTCAGATAGGGAGCCGAGTCTAAGAGTTTCACCCTTGGAAACGGGAAGAACGAAATCACGTGTGTAAGGCAAAAATCAGAGCCTCAGTGATTAAAAGCAATGTAATGTAAATATAGAAAATTTGTGTTAGTGTAATAATTTTTCAGTGAATTTATTTGTGTATGATAAAAGAATACAGAATTGTATTCAAAATGTTACCAGTGTATAAGGTAAATCATGTGTATGTGTATCAAGAAATGTCATTGTGTGAAATGGGATTAATCAAGATGGCTTAAACACATTAAGTGGGCGAAAATGAAACATCGTTGGAAAATTCGGTCGGTGACCGACATATCATGTGAGTAACCATTTCAATATGTTATGTGTTGGGGAATATTTGTGTACAATCCACCTGAGAATGAGAAAATAGGGATGTTTTTGAATAACAATTAACAGAATAATAGCGCGATCTGAACGATTAAAATTGAGAAAGTATAAAATAATTCTGTGAAATGAATAAATTCCTTAGGGAAATGTATGAAATAAAAAAAATCAGCGTAGTTGATAAATGATTTAAATATGTGAAAGCAAGCGTAATAATAATAGTAATAATAATAACAATGATATAAATGAGTAAAGATTATTATGAATTATAGGAAAGTAGTAGCTTTTGAGCTCCTTTAAAAGAATAAATACATGTTGTGAACACATGTTTCTTAAGATAAAGCGATTATTGCACGGGAGAGAATTAATATAAAATTGAGATATAGATCAAATGTTAATTGTCAGTTCTTTGGAAGCAACTTGGCCGTAAAGTAAATGTATAGCGCAATGTAACGCATTGAAGTAAATTTGTCACGCTTGGAAGGCGTCGAACCTAAATATACTTGGTAAATTAATTATGAGGAGCAGTTGGTCGTGGTAATTGAGCTATAGTAAGTCATCTAAATAGTGATGTGATCACGAGGCCATGTGTGTGTTGTGTTGTAAAAGGGTGCGAAATATTTATTGTATTATGAGTGCAGGTTCAAGGCATAGGCCACCCAAGTCGCAATTGTATAAGTCCTCCAGTATGGGATATGGCTCCCGAGGCAGTTGAAAGAGTCGAACCTAGATTCGTCTATTGTTGAAGCCCCTAAATATTTGTTGTTGTATTGAATTACTCTTACCCACCAATGAGGATACTTCATAATTAATAAATGCCAAGGTTATGAGAATGGTCTAATGAACCTAAAATAAGTTGTTAAAATAAGTGAATGAAAAGCCTTGCTTCTTCAAAGAACTACATTTAAGAAACAGCTGTAGGAAACTAGGAGTCACTTGTACCGTGTGGGCGAAGACCGAGAAGTCTCCCTCCCCGCAATAAATCACGCGAAGAGGCCAGGCCAGACCCCTCGCCATTGATGTTGTGGTAGGTCTGAATAGCCGTCTGTTTGAAGTTATAATACACAGAGTGTTTAGAATTGGTTTTAACGACCCGGTCTTCGAACCGAGGTTCTTGTAGATGAAAATTACCGCTTGCAAGTTCAGATCGTTGCTTTCTATTGATATGATGGTCTTTTAAGGCAAATAATGATAAATCCCTAATGTAATGTTATATAAGGTAGTGATTCACAAGTTTAGTGAGGACAATTAGATTTCGGGAGTGATCTTAATTTTTGACGTGTTCAAGTAGTCTTCTCTAGCTCAGGAGTACGCAAATGTTTACCCAATCACTGTAGTGAATTGTGGATTTGAGAGAGGTGGTAACCCATGAACGTGTGAAAGCCCAAAGTTTAAGTAAATGAGTGAAAGTACTCTAATAAGAATTATATATTGTTTTAATTATAAAATACTCATATAATTGATAGTGATGTGTTGTAAAAAAAAGGATAACAGAGTTTATATTGAAAAGTATCGAGCCTATTGGAGCTCTTGATTTTATTGAATTTTTAAAAGGACACTATACGGAAGTGAAAAGAAATATAAGTTTGTTGGTTTATGAAAACCATTTATTATGATTTAACCTTTGTGTTATTATGTATTCCTTGTTCACTCTGAACAAGTTAGAATTGGGTCAGTATTTTATTTGTTTAATTTGCTGTAGCACCATATATTTGGTTAATTAAATGTTTTATAGTAGGAGTTGATTTTGTTTATATATTTTAGAAGTGTATCCTCTATTTAATCCAAAATGTGTAAGTCACAGAGTGGGAGAACATACCATAACCCCGAAAATCCCGATTTGAGCATTGCCGGCATACAGTGATTTGCATATTTCATGCTAAAAGGGCACAGTACCTAGAGTAGAAGAGGGGAAACCACTCCTAGGATGGCTGAGGCAGGTATCGAACCCGCCTCTTCTCACTTTTAGCTCACAGGGCTGAGCCCTCAGACGAGAGTTAAATTTCCTGGCAGAGCCTGAAATTGAAGAAGAAGAACCAAGAATGCCAGTCACCACGGAATGAGGTGCACCACTAGATTGAATGGCATAAACGTTGACATTAAGTAGAAGGCATCCCTAGAAGAAAGTTATGCTGCAAATTGTTAACATACTACTAACAGGTAAGGGGGTTATGTGGATGCTTTAAATAACTTTTTGCCGATTTTTTTGTAATCGGTTGGTTTGATTCGCTGCGCCTCAAAAATCCGCTATGTGACGATGTCATTCACTTTCTATCTGGTCTGTAACGCTAGGCCTTCTAGGCCTATGTGAATATATAATCCTACCAAAGAATTCACTTCGGGTTATTTTACTCCGAATATGAACCCAGAAAATGAAGTTTACGGGATTATTATGCGCTCTACCCAGTTTTACCAGTTTAAGGCAAAGTATAGATGAGAGCAACATTGTCACATAGCGGATTTTGTATGTGCAGCGACGAATAATAAAATAATGTTATGGGTATTTGCCTCTTTTATCTACTGCGGCTTATAGAAGTGTGCCAGAATATTGCTCCAAAGGCGATCTTGAACGAGCCAGTAAATTTACGGACATGGCTCCCTTACATTTAGGCACTCTCAAATGCCAACTGATGCGCCGGGATTTGATCCCACTGTCATTGGCTCGGTAGGCGAGAATGTTATCGCTGAGCCACTCAGCCAGTCAAGCGCAGCGACGAAATTGATGGAACAAATGTTATTGGAAATTTAATAATGAAAGTTTTCATCGTGATCGTTCAGCCCCGTAGGGTGAAGTAGCAACCATCTTAAAATAAAAAGACACGGCACAAACCTAGAAGAATTGCTGACTTTTAATTCACCAGCCGTGAAAGCCAATATATCATCTTTTTGGAAGCCATCATAGGGAGGTTAAGGCTGCTTGAGCTCTTAGTTCTCGCAGTCAAGTGGTGCAGTTGCACCTAATATAAAGGGAGGTGGCGCGCAGTTCGTTACTCATGTGGGGGTCCGGGCGGGGATACCAAGAGCCCGCCGATGAGCCAGCTTGGTGCCCTAGGCGAAACCCCACACAAGACACGGCACAAACCTAGAAGAATTGTTGAGTTTTAATCTTAAAATAGTTCTGAAGAAAGTCAATCATCCTTAGGCTTGGCAGTGTGGGAAAATCCCAGGGGAAAATCATACTCAGGATAGCCTCTGTCTGTGCCAGGATTCATACCTCCGGGCTTGCTGTTTTTTGCTTTATAACGACTAACAACCTACGAAATTCATAAATACCGTAATGTTTAAACATCGAACAACATTGTTTACGTAGAATTTGTCGGAACAAAACTTATTTACAAAATTTGTTTATAATTCGGGTTGTAACGGCTGTTGTTTTACAGGATGGAACAGTGAGGTCATCTACCCCGATTGCAATTCTATTTCAGTAATAAGCATGGCATAAGTTTTCACTACTTTTACGTAGAACAAATATGTGTCTTCCAATCCCCGCTTCTATAGTCCTGCTCACTCCTCACTCGTAGGGCCTGAATAAGTATCCTTGTATAGCTCACTAAAGTATTTGTTCTTGATTCCAGGAAGAATTTTTTTTTCACCTGATCCAGGACACTGGTGATGGTAGCAACTTGCCGGCAGGTCGTTGTGTGCGTTAGAAAAGTTACTACAGTGCGCCATGTTACCAATATTCAATCAACTTTTTGGACAGGATACAGGGATGCAGTACTAGCAGTAAGAAAGGCATGTCTTGGGACAATAGGGTGTAAAGATAGGAACAAGCGCTCATTGTGGTGGAATGACATAGTGAAGTCTGCTTGTAAAAGTAAAATGAAGGCTTACAAAAGATGGTTCCAAACAGGGAATTAAGCAGACAGAGAGATCTATGAAGTGGAGAGGAATCAAACCTATGTAGTGGAGAGGAATCAAACCAACCAAATAATAGTCGAGTCCAAAAGGAAATCATGGGAGAAATTTGGAGCAAAATTAGGAGTGTTAGGTCAAGCGAGAGGAAAGCCTTTCTGGAGTCTTATAAAGCATCTTCGGAATGGAGGGAAAAGAGAAATGAGCAGTGTTTTGGATAGTTCAGGGTAACTCTGTAGATACCAAGGAGGCATTGGGAAGATGGCATGAATACCTTGAAAAATTGCTAATGTCAATGGAGATTTATCTGGCAACGTGGCAAATTTTGAGATTATGCAGGAGGAGAATGAGTGCAGGAACAGTATTACGGTTGAGGAAGTAAGAGGCTGGTAAATAAACTACAATGCCACAAAGCGGCAGGAGTAGATGAAATTAGGCCAGAAATGGTAGAGTATTGTGGGAAAGCAGGGCTGAAGTGGTTGCATAGGATAATAGAATTTGCATGGGATTTAGGAATGGTATCCCTGACTGGACAAAAGTGGTAATTGCACCAATATAGAGGCATTTCTTTGACAAGCGTCCCTGGCAAAGTGTACCCAGGGATCGTAGAAAGGAGAGTTCGATATTTGGCCTAGAGCAAGATGGCTGAAAACCAATGTGGCTCTATGCCTCAATGAGGTTGTCAAGATCAAATTTTTAGAATGCTCTAAGTTATTGAGGAATGCTGCAAGAGGAATATCCAGTTGTATTTGTTTTTTGTAGATCTAAGGAAGGTGTACAATAGAGTACCCAGGGAGAAGATGCTGAGCATGTGAGGGATTATGGTATCGAGGGAAGACTGCTACGGGCAATCAAAAGTATTTATGTTTATAATCATGGTGCAATGAGGGTTGATGGTAGGATGAGTTCTTGGTTCAAGGTTGTTACTGAAGTGAGGCAAGGTTGTAACCTGTCACCACTACTGTTTATTTTATATATGGACCATTTGCTGAAGGGCATCAACTGGCTGAGTGGGAATTATTTAAGTCCTAATGTGAACATGGATGACTCCGTTTATCGAAAGCAGTTCAACAGCATAGTTCACCTATTTCTGAACGGTGACATTATTTTTCTACAAAGATGGTGAACGAGAAACTGGGTGTCCTTACGTCATGGATGGTGCAAATACCAAGATCTCTTTGTTACAGACCTGTAGTGTGTTTACTGAACTCGTCGCAATTTATAAACCTCTGCAGTTTGCATTACAAGATGCACGGATCCGCTTCCTTGTATGCACCGACTCTTTGAGTCAGCTGCATGCCTGATATGTTTCTTGCAACAGCCCTTAGTGCAGGGAATCCATGAACTATTAGCCGGTTTGTGTAGCGCTGACACTCGAATCTCCTTTCTGTGGCTTCCATGGGAATCGAGAGAAACGAGTTAGTGGTTCAAGCTTCAAAAGTTTCACTACCAGCTCAGTCAATCATTTTGTGTAGGCTAAGGATAGGTCATGCAAGATCCACCCACTTGCACATGATGGGAACGATAGAACTCCCACTTTATACCTGTAGAGCCTTATTCATCATAGCCCACATTTTAACCGAGTGTTTGGATCTTGCTGATTTACGGAGAAACCTTGGTTTGCAGAATACACTCGAGCTTACATTAGCCGACGACGTGGTGGCTGCTGATCTCGTCATCTGCCTTATAAGTGAGAGTGGGTTCGGGCCAGCAATCTAGGTCTAAATTGTTTGGAGTGTGTATTTATTCAAAGAAATATTTTCAAAATTCAGATTTATGTTTATTATTTTAATTATCAGTTTGTTTTTTGTTGTTTTTCGTCATATTTGAATGTCTGATCTTCAACTTTTATCAAAATGTGTATTATTTTATCTGTGTTAAGGAAGGCAGATGGGTTTGCTGTCCCGCCACTCAAAACAAAAATCAATCATTCTTGTCGACATATGGTATCTTTAATTTTCTCACTTTAATTGACCTTTCCTTCCTTTCCTTATGTTCTCATTTTTTTCCATGGCGTCTCCTGGTAAGGCCCTAAAGGAGGCGGGGTGTGTGTCTCCCCACTATGCATGGTGTATGCTGGATAGTGCTATATCCTCAAGGGCTCACGGTTTTTGAGTTCAGAAGTTGCTGCAACCCGTTTTCCCCTTTTTTTTATGACTTAAGAGCAAACACACTCTTTCCCTTTTCTATGCCTTTTATGGCTCTACTTCCTCCCATATCCCTCAATCCTCTTTCTTCGCGAATTGATGAAGTTCCTTATCCCTGTCTTTATTTCCCATATCACGTTTTTTGTAAATGTCTTCCAGAAATGTAAGTTAGATTTAAGTTAGTATTAGTTATAGCAGTGCTTCTGGAAAGGGATGAGCTGAGTTAACACTACATTGCGGAGCGGGTGAAAGCTCGAACATAATGAGACATAACGAATTAATGCAATTGTACCATCCCAATGTTTCAAACATCCTATATATATTGTGTGAACCCGCCAACCTGGGCCCTATCAATGTATGGGAGGCCAGGCTCTGCCTGTCACAAGCCAGGACAAAGCGGTGAGTGATAGAGGAGTAACACCTCTTAAAAAAAACCAAGGTCCAGCTGACCCGGCTGGTAGAACCTTGTAAGGGTCCCTTGCCAGGATTATGGTGGACCCTCTCCTCTTTAGCTTTCCTAACTGCCTTTCATGGCTCTCCTACGTTCCAAGTCCCTCAATCCTCGCTCTTCGAGGGTTGAGGGCATATCTTTTACTCCTGTCCTTTATTTGCCTTATCCTCTTTTTGTTTTCCATTTGTTCTTCCAGTATGGAAGTGTGTAATTAGATATAGTTTACATTACATACCCATGTTTCACTATCATCCAAACTCGGACGATAACCTAGATGTTAGGCACCTCAGAACGGTAATTACCATTATCATCATTATTATCATAATAACTTAGATGTTGGGCTCTTTAAAATTACAGTATGATAGCTATCAGAGCTATTAACTTGATGTTTTTGGCACTCTTAAAACAACGCATCAGAGCAAATAACCTAGATGCTCGGCTCTCTTAAAACAACGGTAACATAACTATCTGAGTTAATTACCTAGTAGTTGTCTCTCTTAAAACAAATGTACTCTCAAACCTCATTCTTCGAGGGTTGAGGACATTTCTTTTCTTCCTGTCCTTGATTTTGCCATATTTGTTCTTTGTTTACCATTTCTTCTTCTAGTATGTAAGTCTGTAGTTAGTATTAGACATAGGTTTTCAATACATTCTCATCTTTCATTATCACCCAAACCATAAAAGGCCGATAACCTAGATGTTAGGCTCCCTAAAACAAAATACATCATCATCATCATCAAAACAACAGTATCAGAGCTAATAACCTAGATGTTGGGCTCTCTTAAAACAATGGTATCATAACTGTCTGAGCTAATAACCAAGATGTTGGGCTCTCTGAAAACAGCAGTATCGTAACTATCAGAGCGAATAACCTAGCTGTTGCTCACCGTTAAAAGTACAGTATGATAGCAATCTGAGCTAATAACCTAGATACCATTGGGGCTCACGACTAGCGGGACATGAGTTGGCGACCACGGGGTTCCAGCTTGAATTCGGCATTCCTTCCTAGTACTTGTGCCTGGATTCTCTGTCATCTTTCCTATAGACCTCCATTGGTCAACTTTTGTTCTTTTCCAACCCTGACGGTATTAGGGTATCCGAGGCCTAGGGATTCTTTCACTTTACCGCCTCAATAGGCCCTTGTCTCATCTTATCTGGTTCCTCATTCCTCGAGGTATCAGAGCTCCTCTGTTCTCTTCATAGCTCCTGCCTTCTGCTCAAGGCCCTTAAGGAGGCAGGTTGTGTTTATCCCCACCATGTCTGGTGCACCCTCAAAGGCTCATGGCTGGTGAGTTCAGGGGTTGTCGACAACGAGGGATTCCTGAGCTGGGCCCGGTTTTTCCCCTTTTTCCATTGCCTTTGGGGTGGACCCTCTCCTAGTTGGCTTGCCTAACAGCCTTTCATGGCTGTCCTTCTTTCCAAGTACCTCAATCCTCACTCTTAGAGGGTTGGGGCATTTTCTTTTCCTCCAGTCCTTTATTTGACTTATTGTCCTTTTGTTTTCCATTTCTTCTTTTAGTATGGAACTGTGTAATTAATTTTTGGTAATAGTTTAAGTTACATTACCATGTTTCACTATCACCCAAACACATAGGGTCGATAACCTAGATGTTAGGCCCCTAGATGCAGAAAATACAGCCTACAGAAATAAATTTTCAGTGGACAAGATATGACTTTGCATTTAAAGCCGTATATTTTGCTCAAACTCAATATATTACACTCTTAAATGTATGTGCATTAATGATCCATGCTGTAGCTATCAGGGCTAATAACTAGATATTTGGGCACTCGTAAAGCAAAGCATCAGAGCTAATAACCTAGATGTTGGGCTCTCTTAAAAGAACTCTATCCTCAGTCCTCATTCTTCGAGGGTTGAGGGCATTTCTTCTCTTGTTAACCTTAATTTTGCCTTATCAGTTCCTTTTTTACCTTTTCTTCTTCTGGTATGTAAGTCTGTAGGTACTATTAGATATAGGATTTCAATAGATTTTCATCTTTCATTATCACCCAAACCATAAGGGGCTGATAACCGAGATGTTAGGCTCCTTAAAACAACATACATCATTACCATCATCAAAACAACAGTATCAGAGCTAATAACCTAGATGTTGGGTACCTTTAAAAGTACAGTATGATAGCTATCTGAGCTAATAACCTAGATGTTGAGCCCCTTTAAAAGTACAGTATGATAGCTATCTGAGCTAATAACATGGATGTCCGAGGGGCTCACGACTAGTGGGAGGTGATTTGGCGACCACGGGGCCCCAGCTAAGGTTGGCATTACACCTACTTACTCGTACCAGGCTCCTCTGTCATCTTTCTTTTCTATCGACCTCCTTGGTTAACTCTTGCTCTTTTCCGACCCCGACGTAATTAGGGTATCCTAGGCTTAGGGAGTCTTTCACTTTCTCGCCGTTATTGGCCCTTGTCTCACTAGTCTGAACCCTCATTCTTGGAGAGGTCAGACCTATTCTCTTCTCTTCATACCTCCTGTCTTCTGCTCGAGGCCCTTAAGTAGGCAGAGTGTGTGTAGCCCCACCACGTCTGGTGCACCCTGGATAGTGCTACACCGGCAAGGTCTCACGGCTGGTGATTTCGGGATTTGGCGAAAACGAGGAGATGGGTCCTGTTTTTCCCCTTTTTCCATTGCCTCTGAGTTGGACCCTCTCCTATTTAGCTTTCCAAACTGCCTTTCATGGCTGTCCCTCGTTCCAAGTCCCTCAATCCTCACTCTTTGAGGTTCGAGGGCATTTCTTTTGCTCCTGTCCTTTATTTGCCTTATTGTCCTTTTGTTTTCCATTTCTTCTTTTAGTATGGAACTGTGTAATTAATTTTTGGTAATGGTTTATATTACATTACCATGTTTCACTTTCACCCAAACACTTAGGGCCGATAACCTAGATGTTAGGGCCCTCAAAACACCAATTATCATCATTATCAGTATGACAAATATTCTACACACACACACACACACACAAGTACACGGGGCTATATGACAACGATGGCTCAAAACTCCTACATCATCAACATTATTCTGGGGCAGAAGAAAATTGACACATAAGGCTAAAGGATTATTGTTCTGAGAGAATTTGATATTAATTTTGAGATTTAAAATTTTTGAAGAAATACAATTTTCTAGTTAAAAATACACTGGCCAGTGTCCAGTAAATAAATCTATAGAAAGTTCAAAATTCAAATAGTAAGAGATGAGAGGCTGTGGAATGTTACAAGAAACTCGTCTTATCCCCTCTTCACCCTCCGAATCATATCCATGAAGCATTGCGGCCTGTAGCTATCTCAGTTAATTATTGTGAAATGATGAAATGTGGTGCGGTCCTTTTGGCAAACTTAATTGAGGAGGAAGCCCCTATGACATGCCCATAGCTGCCAACTATAGAATGTTCTCCCAGCAAAAGTGACAGTCTTTGATGATCCAGGATATGCAAACTCATTGGTGTGTATTAAAATTATTAACTATTTAGTTTTTAAATTTCTTTAATCACACCTGCAATATTGTACATAGAAACCCTAGCCAGAAGAATTATACAATATTTATCCATAAGAATTATAGGCCTCTTTTCTCTACGCTGAATAATTTCCTTGTTATATACAACAATCTATAAACATGAAAATGCAGCTTACAAATATAAAATTTCAGTGGACAAGATATGACTTAGCATTTAAAGCCGTATATTTTGCTCAAACTCAATGTATTACACTCTTAAATGTACGCGCATTAATGTTCCATGCTCTAGCTATCAGGGCTAATAACTGGATGTTTGGGCACTTGTAAAGCAACGCATCAGCACTGATAATCAAGATGGTGGGGTCTCTTATAACAACGGTGACATAACTATCTGAGCTAGTTATCTAGTATTTGGGCTCTCTTAAAAGAACTGTATCCTCAGTCCTCATTCTTCGAGGGTTGAGGGCAATTCTACTCTTGTTGTCCTTAATTTTGCCGTATTTGTTCCATCTTTACCATTTCGTCTTCTGGTATGTAAGTCTGTAGGTAGTATTAGATATAGGTTTTCAATACTGTTACGTGCTACCCCCCTAGTGGCACTTTTGTTAACTGGATTACGGTGGGTTGAAGCACAACACAGATTTTTCCTTTAAAGAAATAATTAACTTCATTGCGGCCAGGAAGATACACCACTCAACAGCAAGTACAAGCAATTAGAACCTTACTCCAGTTTCCTCAAGTCTCTTCCTTATGGAGCGCTATTGCCTCTTTCAGCTAATCCTCCTAATGAGTCCGGTGGCCTTGACAATAACTTCCTGCACCTCTTCCCTATGTACACAAACTACAGTTACTTACGATAACCTGCTACACGCTGCTTCGCTATCCACCAGCTGGGAAACAATGTCACTGGATTTCGTAACTCGCACGGCACTACGCCACAATACCTCTGTCGCTCAGTGAAATCACACTCGCTCAAAACACAGGCAGTCCCCTGTATGCTTCCCACTCCCTCGCTGTCAAGAGAATCAGCTTCACTAGGGGTTTCGCAAGTCACGTTACCACACTTCCGTCGCTCAGGATAAACGCTCGCACTAGCTCGAAAAACACAACACACACTGCTTGGCAGGTCGCTTTTATTTAGCAATCCGGTGACTCAATAAATGCTTCTAGACCCATCCATGGTTCACGGCTTCTCGAGGTTTCCTTCACTGGCTGAGTCACGAATATTCTGGACCATCCCTTTGTCCTAGTAGTCCTGTTACCGGGTGAGTTAGCCGTGGTGGTTACGGCATGACTGATGGCAGTCGCTCACATCCGGGAGGCGAGGAGGTTCGAATCCCCCCGACGGCAACCTTGAAGATGGTCTTCTGTGGTTTCCCATCTTCCTTCCAGGCAAATGCGGGGTTGGTCCCTAACTATAGGCCACAGCCGCTACTTTCCAACTCCTCGTCCTTACATTCCAACTTCCCTCCTTCCCTCCCCGACGGTACATGTAGCTCACCCATTGGGTGTCCGTCTCGAAGCAGCTACAAAACTGGCGAGCCAAACATGTCCTCGGACACTCCCGGCACTAAAAGCCATACGCTAAAAAAAAGTAGTCCTGTTGCATAAGGCGCACGCAATACACTGAGGCAGAGCACAGCAACGCCCGGGGGCAGTTGTGACTCATGCGGCGAGCGATGAAACAAACTCACAGCCGTAACACCACCCCCTTCCTAAAAGGCTGATCGTCCCGATCAATCATTGGTCCGTCTGTGTCCCTCCGTAGGCTGCCAGGCGATCTCGATGCACGATCTTCATCTTCGCCCTCGGGCTCCGCTGGATCCTGTAGACGACATCGTTGATCCGTTTCACGACTCGGTACGGGCCCTCCCAGGACTTCTGCAGTTTGGGTGACAGGCCTTTCTTCCGTAATGGGTTGAAGAGCCAGACCAGGTCGTCCTCGTGGAATCCGCCGGCATCCGTCTGTTGGTCGTATCGGGTCTTCATTCGGTCGGTCTCGATCCGCAGTTTCCTCCTCGCGAACGCGTGCACGTCCTCCAGTTGGTCGACCAGTTCTTGACAATACTGGCTTACCGGGACTGGATCATTCCCAGGTCGGCCGAAGGCAAGATCGACAGGTAGACGGAGCCCCCTCTCAAACATGGCCCGGGCTGGTGTGCACCCGGTGGCTTCATGCACGGCGGCACGGTAGGCCAGGGGAAATAGTGGAAGATGTTCGTCCCAATCCCTCTAGTGCTCGCTGACGACTATTCGGATATGGTTCTCGATGGTGCGATTGAATCGCTCTACCATCCCGTCGGACTGAGGGCGTAGCGGCGTTGTCCTTGTCTTCCGGATTCCCAGCAGCTGGCATAGGTTCTGGAACACTTGCGACTCGAAGTTACTCCCTTGGTCGGAGTGCAGCTCCAGGGGTACTCCGTACCGGCTGACGAATTCCTTCACCAGGGTCTCTGCGATCGTCGCGGCTTCTTGGTTAGGGAGCACATACGCCTCCGGCCATTTGGTGAAGTAGTCGCTGACGACAAATATGTAGCGGTTCCCTGCCTCGCTTAACGGGAATGGCCCAGCGACATCGATGGCCACTCTCTCCATGGGGCCGCCCACGTTGTGGGTCTTCAGTGGACCCCGTCGTCTTCGTCCTGGGCCCTTGCTGGCTGCGCAATCGTGGCACCTCGCGCAGTGGTTATCCACGTCAGTTCGGCATCCGATCCAGTAACCCCGCTCTCTCAGCTTATCCAGGGTCTTCTTTATCCCTAGGTGTCCACCAGATGATCCGCCATGGACTTCCTTCTGGACTTCCTCCGTCATAGCCTTTGGAACGACGACTTGTTCCCGAGATGTCTTCCCGTCGGCGCTCTCCCAGGTACGGCATATGAGGCCATCCCTCACAACCAGCGAGTCCCACTGCGCCCAGTAGGACTTAAAATTTGGGCTGCAGTCACTCACAATGTTCCACCCGGGTCTGGGGACACAGGCCCTCTTCCATTCGGCTATCAGTCCCAGGTCATCATCTTCTGCTTATGCCCGCGTGAAAGATTCGCGGCTCCAGCTCCCTTGAAGTTCCACGGTAGTCCTTCGGCACTGTATCCCGGTGTTCTTCTCCCTTCGGGCACAGAATGTGCAGTCTTCGGGGCACGGTCTTCGTGACAGGGCGTCGGCGTTAGAATGCAGTTGGCCTTTCCTGTGCTGAATCTCAAAGTTGTAGTGTTGAAGCCTCTCTAACCACCGAGCGAGTTGACCCTCGGGCTGCTTGAAGTTCAGGAGCCACCACAGGGATGCATGGTCGGTCCTGATGAGGAATTCTTGCCCGTACAGGTACTTGTGGAAGTGTTCAATGGTCTTCACGATGGCGAGCAGCTCCTTCCTGGTGACGCAGTAGTTCCTTTCTGGCTTTGACAAGGCCTTGCTGAAGTAGGCCACTACTCTCTCCTCGCCGTCCACTACTTGCGACAGGATTCCCGCTATGCCAAAGTCGCTGGCATCGGTATCGACGATGAACCTTGTTCCAGGTCTGGGGTAGGCCAGAATAGGCGCGGTGCACAGAGCCTGCTTGAGTTGTTCGAAGGCACTGTGGCATTCTGCTGTCCACGTGAAGAGTTGGTCCTTCTCAGTCAGTCGATGTAAAGGTTTGGCGATGTCGGCGAATCCTTTCACGAAGCGACGGTAATAAGTGCAGGGTCCCAGGAAGCTTCGTAGTTGGGACTTGTCCTTCGGAACTGGTCACTCCCTCACAGCTGCGGTCTTCTCTGGGTCGATGCGCACCCCTTTCTCGGAGACAATAAGCCCAAGGTACTGGACCTGCTTCTGGAAGAGCTGACACTTCTTGGGGCTTAACTTCAGCTGGGCAGCCCGTAGCTTCATCAAGATCTCCTTCAGGTTGCTGTAGTGCTCCTCGAAGCTTCTTCCCAGAACGATGACATCGTCTAGGTAGACCAGGCAGGTCTTCCAGTGTAGTCCCCTCAGAATGGACTCCATTAACCTTTCGAAGGTCGCAGGGGCGTTGCACAGACCGAATGGCATGACGGTGAACTGGCAGAGCCCGCTGCCCACCGAGAACGCCGTTTTCTCGCGGTCCTTAGGGTGGACCTCCACCTGCCAGTAGCCACTCTTCAAATCCAAGGTGGAGAACCATCTTGATCCTGATATGGTGTCCAGCGTGTCGTCGATCCGGGGTAGAGGGTAGCTGTCCTTCTTCGTGACGTCGTTCACCCGCCTGTAGTCCACGCAGAACCTGGCGGAACCGTCCTTCTTCTTCACTAGCACGACCGGAGAACTCCAAGGACTATGGGATGGCTCGATCACCCCTTGCTCCTTCGTCTCTTCTACCATCCGGTCGACTTCGGCTTGCTTGGCGAGCGGGACACGTCGAAATGGGGCCCTAATCGGTGCGCTGTCCCCAACGTCGATTCTGTGCTGGACCAAGCTTGTCCTGCCGAAGTCTTTGCTCCCCACGGAGAAGATGTCCTGGAATTCGCGTAGCAGGTCCTGAAGTTGGCGTGATTTTTCCTCGTCTAAATGGTCCTGGGATCCTTGGTACAGCTTCTGTAGTTCTTCTGGCAGTGCGCGTCTTCTTCGGTTGTCCGTTCGCAGGTGTCCGTCCGTCGTATCTGTGATGCGGGCAATCCAGGTAACGGGCTCGCAGACTCCTAGGTTGGTGTCCCGGTGAACCGTAATGTCGTAGTCGTTCAGGTTGGACAGGCGGACGTACGGCCGAGACGTCGTGTTGATGAGAGTCTTGGCAATTAGCAATCCTTTTGTCTGGATCTCCTCATATTTTGACTCGATGACAGCCGCCACTCCCTCAGCTGTTCCGTCGACAATTACGGCAGCGCTGACTTCCGTCCTGGCGGGGACGATGACGTCTTCTCTCAGCCTTACTCGTCGTGCGGTGATGGCCTCGTGTGCTGGTTGCAAAGCAAGTTCCTCACCTCCGAAGTGCTGAGTGTTGGTACTCAGATCCAAGATGATGTTGTTCTGGTCCAGTCCGATGATCACTTCTTTTGATACGTCAGCCACAAGCACTGGATGCTTTATCGCCCGTCGACCAATGACGAACTCCAGTGATGCTTCGCCATGTACCGGTGAGGTCTCACCGGTCGCGGTTATTAGCTGGGGGTTCCTTTGTGTGGGTTGCACTAGTAGTAGAGTTCGCTAGACTTTGAATATTGCATCATCATGACCAGAAATTGCGTAATCCTGATGACGTCATTCCTGATGACGTCATGGGTCCTTAGAGCGAGCACGTGGTCCAGGAGCGAGCATGTGCACTGCACGTGTTAGCGTGGTAAGGGGTTGAACTTTTGGCTTGTTTGTGCGATGGTGATAAAAAGTTAATGGGCGTTGACATCATGGGGGTTGTTTATTAGGATGCTAACTGTCATCTGACACCCGTGCGAGTGTGAGCATGTGTGCCAGTGCGAGCAATCCGCACATATGGCGCGCAGCTGTTATGTTTTTTTTGCTCGCGCCGGTTGGGCTGAGCGGAGAGGCGGCTCCTATCCACACATGTGGTGTGCAGCTGTTATTGTTTTTTGCTTAGGAAGCTAACCGTCATTTGACACCCGTGCGAGTGTGAGCATGTGCACCAGTGCGAGCGATCACGTGATATGTCTGCAGTGTTCGCGTGAGACGTGGTTGACCTTTAACAAGTAGTGTTAACTTGGGGGTTCTGTCCACTAACTTATTGAACCCTCGTCGTATCGGCCCCGAACCTGATATCTCGCACACACGTAGTAATGCCCCCCTCTTTTCCTATAGCCTCATTATTTAAATAAAATACCAAAACAAAAGGTCATTCGCGGGTAGTGGGGTAGTGTATGTTCTCTTGCAAGTCGCGTGTGTGCTTGAATACGTAAGGCTATGTTGGGAAAATGTTTGGTGTGGGCGAGGACTAGGGTTGAGTGAGGGCTCGTTTAAATGCTATTTTTCCCGCTCTATTTGATGGTGAGGTAATTTTTTAAAATGGGTGGAATTTGGAAACGCAATTTGAGGTAAACGTGCGTTTTTGACATTTTGGCGAATTTAATGAGCTTGTAAGGCTAGAACGATGTGTTATTTAGGAATGGTGTGACGTCCTCTTTGCTATGAATGCGTGTCGGTATATATATATATATATATTTTAAAATTGTTGTTTTTTGAAATTGGTGCTATTTTGGAAACGGTGAAGATGACAGAAAAGTTTGTTTGACGTCAATGAAAGGTCCCTATGCCCTCTAGGCTGACAGCAAGTTTGAAGTGTGTAGGACAAAACAAAATGATAGCCTACTTTCTGGCGAACATTGGCGATGATTCGCGAACGCATGGTCGGATTTGAGCATATAGGGTGTCGTAGGACTTGTGGTGAACCACCCCTTGCTATGGACGGGAGTATATCCACCCCAAAATAAATCTACCCTTACCCGGAGGTTAAGTAGCGGTTATTTTTGTATGCATGCGCACTTGAGGGCTTTTGTAAGAGAGCGGAATTTTTAAATGATTCTTTATAGATGAGGCTTATTAAAAAAACAAAAAACTAATAGGTCATTCGCTTTTTAGTATCTCGCTAACCAATAATGCGATTTAAACATATGGGGTGTCATAGGACTCGTAGTGAATTCTCCTTTTGTATGAATGAAGTATGTCAACCCCCAAAATAAAAACTACCCTTACTTGGGGTGAAAGAGCAATTTTTGTATGTATGCACACCGGTGGCTTTTGTCAAAAGGGCCTAACTACACATTTGTTAATATTTTCTGAACCCCTGATGGGATTTTGCCTTAGGCAGTAACCTAGCACTTGGGGTGACGTGTTAAACACCTAAAAATGATAAATGAAACTAAGATCTTTTGTTTTTGATGAAAAATAGCAGGGGGGTGAAAACTACCCCCAAATTGAAAAATCGATACCTTGGAAACTAAGAACCGTAAAATTATGTGTAATAGCTTAAAAAATTCGTTGTGACATAGGCTTTTACCTGGATAGATGATGTCACCCCTAAAACAGTAAATAGTGATTTTACAGTGGGGAAAAAAGGTCTTAAACGGGTAAAAATGATAATTGAACCTAAGTTCTTTTGGATTCCCGGTCAATGCATGTGAGATTTTCGAAGTGAAATGCCATGTCCTGTGGTTCGGATTCCACGTAAAAAGGAGGTCCCGTGGCTCATGATCTCAAGATTAACGGTCACGTTAAACTACAAGCTTCCTTTAAGATCTTTTGTTTTTCATGAAAAATAGTAGAGGGGTGAAAACTACCCTCAAATTGAAAAAATCGATATCTTGCAAACTAAGAACCCTAAAATGAGGTTTGATAGTTAAAAAATAGGTGATGACATACGCTTTTACCTCGATAGATTATTTCACTCATAAAACAGGGAATAGTAATGTTACATGAGAAAAAGTTATTAAACACTTAAAAGCATAAGAGTTTTTTGAAACCATGCTTTAATGAATGTGTGTTTGGAGGATGACAGCTTGCTAATTAATATTATTATTATTATTATTATTTTTATTATTATTATTAGGTAATTATGGATTAATGTGTTTATAGCTAATGAATAAGGCTACAGAGTTGTATCAGGTGTTGTACAAATCAGGATGGCCAAACCGTTGCCATTCCCCCATGAATATACCCAAAAGAGCCAAAACGTTAAGGTTATCGACCTGAGATTTTATAAAACTAATTATCTGAGAGGGTGAAGTAAGGTGTTGTTTTGGACTGACAGTGGCTAACCCTTTCCCATGATTTATGAATTGACCCAAAATATTTACCTGACAAGACTGAGTGTACCTGTTGCAGCCTTTAGAAAATCGAACCCGGACCTGTGTGGTGACAGTCGAGTTATATTAATGATGCTTTTTGAACAAACACACTCTTGCATACTATCGCTGGGTTGAATCTGCCCAGAGACACTGGCTTTGTTTGTGTAATGAGTCTTGGTGATAAGAACATGGCGCTCTTGCCAGCAAGTTTCATATTACTCGTCTGCTTGATAGTGGACGTGATTCGCACCGTGTTAACGTACATGACTTGATAGTTGTTAGGTAAGGGTTGACAAGGCTCAATGAACCTTATTGCTACCTTAGGATGAAAATGAATTTCTTGGTATAGTCGGGGTTGCAAGCCAAGGCCTTAGGGTAGACAACCAACTATGTTAAACACTATACTGTGAGATGGTCAAATGATAATGTAACAGAACATATAGAAAAGTTTTATGTAGTTTAACGAATTGACTAAGAGCCATACCATGAGAGGAATAGGTAATTGAAATTGAATCCTTAGCTGTTGACCCTACTACATGTAAGCTATAGCAATGCCCGCCTATAAGCTATCATGTTAGAAAAAGAAATTTATGGGTTGTTTTAAACGGAGAATGATTGTGTTTACTGTGAAACACAAATCTGAATTTAAAAATAGTTTATGTCCTACATGATGTTTGAACTCTCTTTTTATTTATACTTTAGACAAACGCTAACATAGTTGTAATTCAGAAGTCATGGCTGCCTCTTTTCCAATCCTACACCGTACACTGAAGTTAAAGTTAATAATGATCACGTTACAGGCAGCCAGTTTCAAAGCCATGAGAAATAAGTGAACAAAGTATAACATACTTGACCCAGTCGGGATATCAACATGGTGTTGTTTCAAACAAAAGACAAGCGTTCTATAAACTTGACCACCAAGCTGTCCTATCGACCTCTAATTGTTTGGCTGATGGTGAAAATAAAATTAAATGTAAACTATAACTAAAACTAACTACACACTTATAACTAGAAAAATGAAATGTAAGACAAAAGGATAACAGGACAAATAAAGGACAGAAGGAATAAATAATGCCCCCTCAACCCTCAAGAATGTGGATTGATGGACTTGAAAGGAAGGAGAGCCATAAAAGGTAGATATGAAAGTAAAAGAGGAGAGGGTCCCGCTCCGGAGGTAATCGATAAAAAGGAGGAAAACTGGGCTCAGCTCAGGAATCCCTTGTGGTCGCAAACTTCCAAACTCATCAGCCGTAAGCCCCTGAGGGTGTAGGCATATCCAGGGTGCACCACAAGTGGTGGGGCTACATACACCCTACCTTTAGTGTGGCTTGTGCAATAGGCAGGAAATAACATAAAAATAAAAAGAAGGCTGCCTCCTCACACAAGGAGGGTATCAGAAAAAATAAACAAGGCTCAATTAAGTCGGAAAATAAAGAGACTCCCTAAGCCTTGGATAGCCTAATAATGTCGGAGTCGGTAAAGAGCAAGAGTTGACCAAGTGTGGTCGACAGGAAAGAAGACAGACAGCCTAGCACAAGTCAGTGGAAACAATGACGGACTCAGCTTGGGCTCCATGGTCGTCAACCTACATTCCACTAGATGAAAGCCCTTGTTTGGGGTGGTGGAAAATAAACACCTCTTTTGTTTTAAATCACTGGCTTTAAGGACGGTAACAAATGGCATGCCTTTATAATGCGATACTGGTCCTAGGGGTATGCAAAATTGTATTAGATACTCATCTAATAATAGTGTACATGACTTCTTATTATTTTCCCTAATTACAGTACAAGGGAATGATGACCATGATTTCCAAGCCCCTAAGTAAGACAAAATCAAATTATTTCCATTTCCAAACAGTTGGGGTGAGGTGAGGTGAGTTTTCTAAACGTCAAACTCATGTGGATTTCCACTTTTACTCCAGGTAAATGCCATGTTTGCCCACAGACAAGTGCAAAGAAAATCGAAACATGTTATGTTTGGATCAATTCCTTACCTACATGACAACATGTACTTGAAATAACAAGTAATGAGCATTCTATGTTAACAATAGTGAGATGCTTGCAAACTGCCAATGCTTAGAGCTCATTAGCGGCTTCTAAGGGAGGTAAGGAGTACACTTACTTGAAAAACTAACAAGAGGAGTGTTCGATTTTCCCACAACACCCAATCTGAAAGTAAATATAAATGACTATGCACTTAAGTCCATAACCACCTCCTTACCATTCCTACCCTTCATTGTCAAAGGCACACATTAATACAACCATCACAGTGACAGAGGTTATTTGTAAAATATCTAAATATCTGAGATTTATCTTGAAATTGACCAGAATTTTGTAAAATCCACAAAATTTACCGCAAATTTAGCATATTCCACCGAATTTCAGCAAAATCCAACAAATCACTACCAGATTTATTGAAATGGCATTGAATTATTAAAGAATGGTTTGAACTAGCTCAAATTTATATAAAATTACCCGAATATTGATGAAAATTCACCAAATTCTACCAAATTTAGCCAAGAGGTCTACAAACCATGAAATTTAACCATTTTTTTAAATTCACAACATATACTCGAAAATTCCATAATATTCTCTTTACGTGTATATTTTTTTAGTTGTTGTTTCGTTTCCCACACTCCCTGCAGACAAATACCTGAACATGACTTTCTCCTAGACTAGGAGCTCCACATTCGACATGATAGCTGAGTTTCATCTCCCATAAACTCGTCTCTGAGGTGGGTGCCAGAAAAGGCATCCAGCTGTAAAAACCACACCCTCACATAGACTTTCATAACTTCTTACGTTGAGGTTCATAACACTACGTTGAATGATTTCTCGGTTTCCTTTCCACAATTACTGTCTATACATTCCTCTTGAAGGTTGCAAGATGCTTGCAAGGTTCCTAAAATGCAATTCAATTTAATAAATACCTTAAGACGGTTTGATTTGTTTAATGATATGGTGTTAATACTATTTTTAGGTCTTGACTGGCTTTGCAATAAGAATTGAATAACCAAACATGAGTTACCTATCAGGGAAACATTTTGGCCACTATGTTGGCTATTGACCAGTGAGTTTAGCTGTTTATCATTTTTTAAAATCATAAACAACAGAGGCTTAAACATATAGATAAACCGTGTGACCATGTTTGTTAAACAAGACATTATACCAGAGACAATTAGGATACTTATGTAGAGTTTACCGAAAATAATATTGTGTAACAGTAAATGCTAGTCAACAAACATTTATACACTTCTAAAAAAATCATCATACAATACCTGAGAGCTCTTCTAAAATTATTGATGTGTAACATGTTTCCACTAACTTGCTATGTATTTTTTGGCTTGGGGGGTGATTTTCAAGAAATGCGAATGGAACTGAAATGCAATACAAACAATGAGCGCGCCTGGTGGCTGAGATTGATACCACGACGTACTGTCGGTTATGTAGCTATGTGGAATGTATATCAAATATGGTTTACCTCAAGGTATGGAGATCCCTACAATTCCTACAATAATTGATCTTGAAATGGTCATCCTATGGTGTGAAAATATTTATTAGGTATATGATATTAAATGAAAACAATTATGATTTATTAAATGTTTATATGTTAACAGTATTGTTATTTAATGTAAGCACTTGAGGCACTACCGACCAAAATACAGCACTATCTGCAATATGTATTGCATACTTGAAGGTTTGGTGGTCCCATTAAAGGTATTCCTACAATAAATGATTTTCAAGTTGTCATTCTATGACGTGAAAATATTTAATATATGATATTTGCTAACAGAATATGGCACTGGAATTATTTTACAAGTAGTTATTTTAATGACAACAGAGTTCACTGTTAATAACGGAGAGCCCTATGTGGAATGTAGGATAACATGTAACATAATATACGTGATATGTCACAACTGTAAGGCTTGTGATTTTTTTAAGATGCCTTTATACCTATATTAATCACCCAGTTTAAAAGACTGATAACTGTAATGCTACGGAAAATTCATAACAAATCAAAAATGTGCATGGAAAACAAAAAGTGGTTGAGCAAATATACAGTCAACAGGCAAAAAAACAAGAAATATATACAAATTGTGTTAATTAATTTAATTCAAATATATATATTTTTACAATAGGTATACACACACACACACAGACAGAATACAGCTCTTTTTTTGTTCATGTTTGCCTGCTACAGTTTTTGAATATAACACTTGCTGAACATTATTTTGGGGGTGGGGGTGTTGCTACGTTGACCAATTACACAATAATACCAGCTTTACGAAGTTCATCTTCTATTTTTAACAGCTCTTCCTCATAACCAATATGACCAGCCTGTTTACAGGCATGCAAGAGCTGTAGACGTTCGACTAATATATTAGGATCGTTCCATTTGCTATTTTTATGAATGGTTTCAAATACTCGGGAAGCAGTCCATCATTTTCACCATCAACATCATTATCATCCTCATCATTATAATCATCTTCATAATGATCATCATCATTCTCGTCATCTTTACCATCATAATTTCCACCTGTGTACACAGTCTGTTCAATGGTTTGAGTTCCCTTTGATAGTGTTGAAAGCTTCTTTTTAGATGTACTAGAGTGCTTTAACATTATGTTATTATTATCACCATCACCTTCCTTTTCATCTTCCCCAACCAACTTCTTGATGGGGTATGTTGTCTCTGATAGAGTTGAGGGCTTTTGAGATGTGTGTGTGTGTCTGATCATGGGTTTTACTGAAGGTCTTAAAGGTTTCTCATTAAACAACTCGTTAACAGCATGATTGCGTTGTAGTGTATTAAACCCGAGGTTAATATTATCTTGAGCAGCACTATTTTTTTCTTGGACTTGGTTTTTTGCTTCGGTTTGAGTTTTCCTTACATTTACACTAGCATGATTATTAAGTTTACAATCATGACTGTTTGAAGAAAGTATGTCCGATTCTCTTGTCATAAGCATTCCTCGACACTGTTTTGATCGTTGCTTTGAACAGCGCCAAATAACAGTTCCATTTTTATTGCTTCCTTTCACAATATATGAATATCCTTTATAGAATGCATAAGGCTTACCATACCTAGTCACTGATACTTCCATATCAACTGTCAAGCATAAACTAATTTCTAATAAAGACAACTTGGAAATAACAACAATAGATTAATGTGGGAGCATATATAGATGCAAAAAGAGGGAGCAAAAGTGGGGGTAAAAAGTGTCAGCGAAAGTGGGAGCAAATGTGGGAGCAAAAACTGTGAGCAAAAATTGGGAGCATATATGGGATGAAATGTGGGAGCAAAGCAAATATAAAAAGTGGGAGCAAATATGCTAACAAATATGTCAACAAATATGCCGGCAAAAGTAAATACACAATTCAAGATAGTTGAACGTGCAAAGAAAATATGGATGCAAATATGAGAGCCAATGTAGTGTTTTTCTAAAACAACTAAGCATAACAAACTTAGTCATAACCTAACCTAACCTAACCTGCCCCAACCTCACCTGACCTAACTTCACCTATCCTAACATAACCTACCATAACCTCACCTAACCTAACCTAACTTCACCTATCTTAACCTAACCTAGCGTAACTTAACCTAACCTAACCTCACCTAACCTAACCTAACGTAACCCAACTTCACCTAACCTAACCTCACCTAACCCAACTTCACCTCACCTAACCTAACTTCACCTAACCTAACTTGACCCAACTTTACCTGACCTAACCTATCATAAATTCACCTAACCTAACTTTACCTAACCTAACTTCACCCAACCTAACCTTTCAACTCTCAGATCAAAATTAAATTCTGGGCATAGTTGAGTTGGAACCCATGACCTCAGGGATAACACCAAAGCATACTAACCACTACACCGCGAGATGGGCAAATTATCACGCAACACAACACAAAAATAAAAGTTTCCTGTAGTGTAATTCATTGGCTGACAACCATAGTTGGGAATTCAAACCCAAGACTTCAGGACTTTTGTTATGAACATTATCAGAAATATTATTCCATTTACATTTTTCTGCTGCTTATAATTATAAGAGTTGGCATTAATATGGGATCAAAAAGTGGGAGAAAAAAAGTGGGAGCCAATATGGGAGCAAAAGTGGGAGCAAACGTGGGAGCCAATATGGGAGCAAATGTGGGAGCAAATCAGCTCACCTCGGATATCACCAGTGAATGCTCATATCCACCGCTAGGTAACGGAAACACACTTTGCGTGTTGTATGTAATTATCTTACTAAGTTTGACTGCATGCAAAACGTGTTTGTATAAGCTGTGCATATAATTTTAATATACAATTAACACTAAATGTTCGAAGTAAACCATATTTGATATACATTCCACATAGCTACATAACCGACAGTACGTCATGGTATCAATCTCAGCCACCAGGCGCGCTCATTGTTTGTATTGCATTTCAGTTCCATTTGCATTTCTTGAAAATCACCCCCAAGCCAAAAAATACATAGCAAGTTAGTGGAAACATGTTACACATCAATAATTTTAGAAGAGCTCTCAGGTATTGTATGATGATTTTTTTAGAAGTGTATAACTGTTTGTTGACTAGCATTTACTGTTACACAACATTATTTTCGGTAAACTCTACATAAGTATCCTAATTGTCTCTGGTATAATGTCTTGTTTAACAAACATGGTCACACGGTTTATCTATACGTTTAAGCCTCTGTTGTTTATGATTTTAAAAAATGATAAACAGCTAAACTCACTGGTCAATAGCCAACATAGTGGCCAAAATGTTTCCCTGATAGGTAACTCATGTTTGGTTATTCAATTCTTATTGCAAAGCCAGTCAAGACCTAAAAATAGTATTAACACCATATCATTAAAGAAATCAAACCGTCTTAAGGTATTTATTAAATTGAATTGCATTTTAGGAACCTTGCAAGCATCTTGCAACCTTCAAGAGGAATGTATAGACAGTAATTGTGAAAAGGAAACCGAGAAATCATTCAACGTAGTGTTATGAACCTCAACGTAAGAAGTTATGAAAGTCTATATGAGGGTGTGGTTTTTACAGCTGGATGCCTTTTCTGGCACCCACCTCAGAGACGAGTTTATGGGAGATGAAACTCAGCTATCATGTCGAATGCGGAGCTCCTAGTCTAGGAGAAAGTCATGTTCAGGTATTTGTCTGCAGGGAGTGTGGGAAACGAAACAACAACTAAAAAAATATACACGTAAAGGGAATATTATGGAATTTTCGAGTATATGTTGTGAATTTTAAAAAATGGTTAAATTTCATGGTTTGTAGACCTCTTGGCTAAATTTGGTAGAATTTGGTGAATTTTCATCAATATTCGGGTAATTTTATATAAATTTGAGCTAGTTCAAACCATTCTTTAATAATTCAATGCCATTTCAATAAATCTGGTAGTGATTTGTTGGATTTTGCTGAAATTCGGTGGAATATGCTAAATTTGCGGTAAATTTTGTGGATTTTACAAAATTCTGGTCAATTTCAAGATAAATCTCAGATATTTAGATATTTTACAAATAACCTCTGTCACTGTGATGGTTGTATTAATGTGTGCCTTTGACAATGAAGGGTAGGAATGGTAAGGAGGTGGTTATGGACTTAAGTGCATAGTCATTTATATTTACTTTCAGATTGGGTGTTGTGGGAAAATCGAACACTCCTCTTGTTAGTTTTTCAAGTAAGTGTACTCCTTACCTCCCTTAGAAGCCGCTAATGAGCTCTAAGCATTGGCAGTTTGCAAGCATCTCACTATTGTTAACATAGAATGCTCATTACTTGTTATTTCAAGTACATGTTGTCATGTAGGTAAGGAATTGATCCAAACATAACATGTTTCGATTTTCTTTGCACTTGTCTGTGGGCAAACATGGCATTTACCTGGAGTAAAAGTGGAAATCCACATGAGTTTGACGTTTAGAAAACTCACCTCACCTCACCCCAACTGTTTGGAAATGGAAATAATTTGATTTTGTCTTACTTAGGGGCTTGGAAATCATGGTCATCATTCCCTTGTACTGTAATTAGGGAAAATAATAAGAAGTCATGTACACTATTATTAGATGAGTATCTAATACAATTTTGCATACCCCTAGGACCAGTATCGCATTATAAAGGCATGCCATTTGTTACCGTCCTTAAAGCCAGTGATTTAAAACAAAAGAGGTGTTTATTTTCCACCACCCCAAACAAGGGCTTTCATCTAGTGGAATGTAGGTTGACGACCATGGAGCCCAAGCTGAGTCCGTCATTGTTTCCACTGACTTGTGCTAGGCTGTCTGTCTTCTTTCCTGTCGACCACACTTGGTCAATTCTTGCTCTTTACCGACTCCGACATTATTAGGCTATCCAAGGCTTAGGGAGTCTCTTTATTTTCCGACTTAATTGACCCTTGTTTATTTTTTCTGATACCCTCCTTGTGTGAGGAGGCAGCCTTCTTTTTATTTTTATGTTATTTCCTGCCTATTTCACAAGCCACACTAAAGGTAGGGTGTATGTAGCCCCACCACTTGTGGTGCACCCTGGATATGCCTACTCCCTCAGGGGCTTACGGCTGATGAGTTTGGAAGTTTGCGACCACCAGGGATTCCTGAGCTGAGCCCAGTTTTCCTCCTTTTTATCGATTACCTCCGGAGCGGGACCCTCTCCTCTTTTACTTTCATATCTACCTTTTATGGCTCTCCTTCCTTTCAAGTCCATCAATCCACATTCTTGAGGGTTGAGGGGGCATTATTTATTCCTTCTGTCCTTTATTTGTCCTGTTATCCTTCTGTCTTACATTTCATTTTTCTAGTTATAAGTGTGTGGTTAGTTCTAGTTATAGTTTACATTTAATTTTATTTTCACCATCAGCCAAACAATTAGAGGTCGATAGAACAGCTTGGTGGTCAAGTTTATAGAACGCTTGTCTTTTGTTTGAAACAACACCATGTTGATTTCCCGACTGGGTCAAGTATTTTATACTTTGTTCACTTATTTCTCATGGCTTTGAAACTGGCTGCCTGTAACGTGATCATTATTAACTTTAACTTCAGTGTACGGTGTAGGATTGGAAAAGAGGCAGCCATGGCTTCTGAATTACAACTATGTTAGCGTTTGTCTAAAGTATAAATAAAAAGAGAGTTCAAACATCATGTAGGACATAAACTATTTTTAAATTCAGATTTGTGTTTCACAGTAAACACAATCATTCTCCGTTTAAAACAACCCATAAATTTCTTTTTCTAACATGATAGCTTATAGGCGGGCATTGCTATAGCTTACATGTAGTAGGGTCAACAGCTAAGGATTCAATTTCAATTACCTATTCCTCTCATGGTATGGCTCTTAGTCAATTCGTTAAACTACATAAAACTTTTCTATATGTTCTGTTACATTATCATTTGACCATCTCACAGTATAGTGTTTAACATAGTTGGTTGTCTACCCTAAGGCCTTGGCTTGCAACCCCGACTATACCAAGAAATTCATTTTCATCCTAAGGTAGCAATAAGGTTCATTGAGCCTTGTCAACCCTTACCTAACAACTATCAAGTCATGTACGTTAACACGGTGCGAATCACGTCCACTATCAAGCAGACGAGTAATATGAAACTTGCTGGCAAGAGCGCCATGTTCTTATCACCAAGACTCATTACACAAACAAAGCCAGTGTCTCTGGGCAGATTCAACCCAGCGATAGTATGCAAGAGTGTGTTTGTTCAAAAAGCATCATTAATATAACTCGACTGTCACCACACAGGTCCGGGTTCGATTTTCTAAAGGCTGCAACAGGTACACTCAGTCTTGTCAGGTAAAATATTTTGGGTCAATTCATAAATCATGGGAAAGGGTTAGCCACTGTCAGTCCAAAACAACACCTAACTTCACCCTCTCAGATAATTAGTTTTATAAAATCTCAGGTCGATAACCTTAACGTTTTGGCTCTTTTGGGTATATTCATGGGGGAATGGCAACGGTTTGGCCATCCTGATTTGTACAACACCTGATACAACTCTGTAGCCTTATTCATTAGCTATAAACACATTAATCCATAATTACCTAATAATAATAATAAAAATAATAATAGTAATAATAATAATAATACTAATAATAATATTAATTAGCAAGCTGTCATCCTCCAAACACACATTCATTAAAGCATGGTTTCAAAAAACTCTTATGCTTTTAAGAGTTTAATACCTTTTTCTCATGTAACATTACTATTCCCTGTTTTATGAGTGAAATAATCTATCGAGGTAAAAGCGTATGTCATCACCTATTTTTCAACTATCAAACCTAATTTTAGGGTTCTTAGTTTGCAAGATATCGATTTTTTCAATTTGAGGGTAGTTTTCACCCCTCTACTATTTTTCATGAAAAACGAAAGATCTTAGGTTCAATTATCATTTTTACCCGTTTAAGACCTTTTTCCCCACTGTAAAATCACTATTTACTGTTTTAGGGGTGACATCATCTATCCAGGTAAAAGCCCATGTCACAACGAATTTTTTAATCTATTACACATAATTTTACGGTTCTTAGTTTCCAAAGTATCGATTTTTCAATTTGGGGGTAGTTTTCACCCACGTGCTATTTTTCATCAAAAACAAAAGATCTTAGGTTCAATTATCATCTTTATCCGTTTAAGACCTTTTTCCCCACTGTAAAATCACTATTTACTGTTTTAGGGGTGACATCATCTATCCAGGTAAAAGCCTATGTCACAACAATTTTTTTAAGCTATTACACATAATTTTACGGTTATTAGTTTCCAAGGTATCGATTTTTCAATTTGGGGGTAGTTTTCACCCCCCTGCTATTTTTCATCAAAAACAAAAGATCTTAGTTTCATTTATCATTTTTAGGTGTTTAACACGTTTTTTCCCATAACATGACTATTTACTGTTTTAGGGGTGAAATGACCAATCCAGGTAAAAGCCTATGTCATCACCTATTTTTAAAGCTATCACGCCTAATTTTAGGGTTCATAGTTTCCAAGATATTGAGTTTTCAATTTTGGGGGGTAGTTTCACCCCACAGAGGGGGACGTCGCCCCAAGTGCTAGAACTCCTCATACAAGTCCCTAGCATGATTGGTTCACGAGATATTAACAAAAGTGTAGTTAGGCCATTTTGACAAAAAAATGAATCATACTTTCAAAAACGAGGCGTCACCCCAAGTGCTAGGTTACTGCCTATGGCGAAATCCCATCAGGGGTTCAGAAAATATTAAGAAATGTGTAGTTAGGCCCTTTTGACAAAAGCCACCGGTGTGCATACATACAAAAATTGCTCTTTCACCCCAGGTAAGGGTAGTTTTTATTTTGGGGGTTGACATACCTCATTCATACAAAAGGAGAATTCACTACGAGTCCTATGACACCCCATATGTTTAAATCGCATTATTGGTTAGCGAGATACTAAAAAGCGAATGACCTATTAGTGTTTTGTTTTTTTAATAAGCCTCATCTATAAAGAATCATTTAAAAATTCCGCTCTCTTACAAAAGCCCTCAAGTGCGCATGCATACAAAAATAACCACTACTTAACCTCCGGGTAAGGGTAGATTTATTTTGGGGTGGATATACTCCCGTCCATAGCAAGGGGTGGTTCACCACAAGTCCCACGACACCCTATATGCTCAAATCCGACCATGCGTTCGCGAATCATCGCCAATGTTCGCCAGAAAGTAGGCTATCATTTTGTTTTGTCCTACACACTTCAAACTTGCTGTCAGCCTAGAGGGCATAGGGACCTTTCATTGACGTCAAACAAACTTTTCTGTCATCTTCACCGTTTCCAAAATAGCACCAATTTCAAAAAACAACAATTTTAATATATATATATATACCGACACGCATTCATAGCAAAGAGGACGTCACACCATTCCTAAATAACACATCGTTCTAGCCTTACAAGCTCATTAAATTCGCCAAAATGTCAAAAACGCACGTTTACCTCAAATTGCGTTTCCAAATTCCACCCATTTTAAAAAATTACCTCACCATCAAATAGAGCGGGAAAAATAGCATTTAAACGAGCCCTCACTCAACCCTAGTCCTCGCCCACACCAAACATTTTCCCAACATAGCCATACGTATTCAAGCACACACGCGACTTGCAAGAGAACATACACTACCCCACTACCCGCGAATGACCTTTTGTTTTGGTATTTTATTTAAATAATGAGGCTATAGGAAAAGAGGGGGGCATTACTACGTGTGCGAGATATCAGGTTCGGGGCCGATACGACGAGGGTTCAATAAGTTAGTGGACAGAACCCCCAAGTTAACACTACTTGTTAAAGGTCAACCACGTCTCACGCGAACACTGCAGACATATCACGTGATCGCTCGCACTGGTGCACATGCTCACACTCGCACGGGTGTCAAATGACGGTTAGCATCCTAAGCAAAAACAATAACAGCTGCACACCACATGTGTGGATAGGAGCCGCCTCTCCGCTCAGCCCAACCGGCGCGAGCACAAAAAACATAACAGCTGCGCGCCATATGTGCGGATTGCTCGCACTGGCACACATGCTCACACTCGCACGGGTGTCAGATGACAGTTAGCATCCTAATAAACAACCCCCATGACGTCAACACCCATTAACTTTTTTATCACCATCGCACAAACAAGCCAAAAGGTCAACCCCTTCCCACGCTAACACGTGCAGTGCACATGCTCGCTCCTGGACCACGTGCTCGCTCTAAGGACCCATGACGTCATCAGGAATGACTTCATCAGGATTACGCAATTTCTGGTCATGATGATGCAATATTCAAAGTCTAGCGAACTCTACTACTTGCACTCTCCACTTCAAGACCACGGTGGGACTGACGATGGTCGTCGATGCTCCCGTGTCGATGAGCATGGGCCAGCTCTCTCCGTTGATGACTCCGTCGACCATCAGGCTGCTATTATCTCTCCGTAACTGCGTCACACGAACTTGGACTGCCGGGGCTTGACGACTGTCACAAGCCAACCTTTGCCCCCCCAAGGCTGGCTGATATTTGCTTTCCTGGGCCGCGCGGTTTCCCTACGACTGACTGTCCTGACGGAAACCCTTGGCGGCGGCGATCACCGCAGTCCTTGCTCAGGTGGTCTCTCTTACGGCAGGTCCAGCAGGTCGGTAGTCCTCTTCCAGGCCGCCTCTCCGGATATCCTTCGGCTACGTTTTTGTTGGTGGTACTGCGACTCTTGAAGAAACGGCTTAGCGCCTCCAACAATTCGTCGGCCAGGGGCTTGGTCTCGTTGGTTTTGCTGGTTCGTCGACGTCCACTTGACGCACCCGCGCGTGCATTCTAGATGCCTGTTTTGCCGTCTTGAACTCAAGTGCGTGGCTCAGCGCATCTGCCAGGGTCTTATTGCGCGCGAGTCGCAGCGCCTGTTGAGTGTCCGAGTCCCGTAGCCCGTCGGTGAAGGTCTGCGTCGCAATCTGTTCCAGAAAGTCGGCCGGCGCTCTTGGATAGGCGAGCCTTACGAGGCGTGCGATGTTCATCTCGAACTCCTGCAGTGTTTCCGCGTTCTTTTGTACCCGGGTCCGGAGCTGCATCTGGTAGGCCTGCTGAAGATGTCTATATCCATATCGGGACTCCATATGGGCGATTAGTGAAGCGTAGTCCTGGGATCCAGTCGGGATGGCCTGAAGGACGTTAAGGGCGTCCCCTCTCAGCGCTACAATGAGAGCTGTAGCCTTTTCCGTGCTGTTCCAGTTGTTTATGGAACAGGCTGCCTCGAACTGACGTAAATAGGTGCTCCACGGGACCTTTCCGTCGAAGGTTGGGGGCGTCACTCTTCTCTGTCCCGTTCCTGATATTCCCGGTGTACCTGTGGGCGAGCGTCGACGCAGCTCGGCAACTTCCTCTTGAAGAGCGTTGAATCTCGCTTCCATCCCCGTCGGCGGGCGTTGGTTTAGCTCAGCAATTTCCTTTTGTAAGGCGATGAATTTCTCTTCCACCCCCGTCAGCGGGCGTTGGCGCAGTTCGGCAACTTCCTCTTGTAAGGCGTTGCATTTCTCCTCCACCCCCATCAGCGGGCGTCGGTGCAGATCGGCAACTTCCACTTGTAAGGCGTCGAACTTCTTTTCCACTGCCGTGACTTCCTCACGCACACCCTTTTCTAATTTCCTTTGGCTTTCCTCTAATTTCGTCAGCAGACACTCTTCCAGATTTTTCTGGCCATCCAGAAATTTGGCAGTTAGGTCCTCTGCTACCTTATTCTGGCTGTGCTCCATCTTCCTCTGGCTGTCCTCTAATTTCGCAGTTAGGTCATCGGTTAAATTCTTCTGGCCGTCTTCTAGTTTGGCAGTCAGGTCCTTGGTTAAATTCTTCTGGCCGTCTTCCATCTTGGTTTCCATGCCACTTAACTTTTCTAGCAATGCTGCCAATTGCGCTTCCATTTTAGATGTTAGTCTTATAAGGGGCATGCACTCACAGGAGAATTAGAGAAAAATGACCTGCTCGGGTTTTGAGACCAGGACCGCCAGGTGTTGTGCTTGTGCTTGAGTTCGTAATTCGGCTTCTGACACCAGTTGTTACGTGCCACCCCTCTACTGGCACTTTTGTTAACTGGATTACGGTGGGTTGAAGCTCAACACAGATTTTTTCCTTTAAAGAAATAATTAACTTTATTGATAGCTATCTGAGCTAATAACCTAGATGCCTTAGGGGCTCACGACTAGTGGGACGTGAGTTGGTGACCAAGGGGCACCAGATGTGTTCGGCTACACTTACACTTATTTGTTCTGGGCTCCTCTCCCGTCTTTCATATTGACCTCGTTGGTCAACTCTTGTTCTTTACCGACCCCGAAGGTATTAGGATATCCAAGGACAAGGGAGACTTTCACTTTCCCGCCTTTAAAGGCCATTGTCTCATCTTTTCTGATCCCTCATTCTTCGAGGGGTCAGACCTCCTCTGTTCTCTTCTTAGTTCCTGCCTTCTGCTCAAGGCCCTTAAGGAGGCGGGTTGTGTGTAGCCCCACCATGTCTGGTGCACCCTCAAGAGCTCATGGCTGGCGAGTTCGGGAGTTGTCGACAATGTGGGATTCCTGAGCTGGGTCCGTTTTTCCCCCTTTTGCATTGACTTTGGGTTGGATCCTCTACTCGTTTGCTTTCCTAACAGCCTTTCATGGCTCTCCTTCTTTCCAAGTACCTCACTCTCGAGGGTCGGGGCCTTTTATTCTCCTCCTGTCCTTTATTTGACTTATTGACATATGTTTTCCATTTCTTCGTATAGTATGAAACTGCAATAAATTTTTGGTAATGGTTTAAATTACATTACCATGTTTCACTATCACCCAAACACTTAGAGTCGATAACCTAGATGTTAGGCCCCTTGAGGCAGAAAGTACAGCCTGCAGAAATACAATTTCAGTGGATAAGATATGACATACCATTTAAAGCCGTATATTTTGCTCAAACTCAATGTTTTACACTCTTAAATGCACGCGCATTAATGTTCCATGCTGTAGCTATCAGGGCTAATAACTGGATGTTTGGGCACTCGTAAAGCAACGCATCAGCACTAATAACCTAGATGTTGGGCTCTCTTAAAACAATGGTATCATAACTGTCTGAGCTAATAACCTGGATGTTGGGGTACCTGAAAACAGCTGTATCGTAAATATCAGAACGAACAACCTAGATGTTGGGCACCTTTAATAGTACATTATGCATCGAGCCTATAATGGCTATAATTAAGACACGAGTATGTATAAAACGAGCTTTAGCGAGTTTTATAATTTCCATTCGAGTGTCTTAATTACCATTATAGGCGAGTTGCATACGACTGTTTATGTTCGACGATAATTATAACTTTATTACATGTTTTAACATAAGTATTCATAAATATCTGTTCAGTAACTAGAATTTTGTGATCGGGTGGTGCGCTAGATAGCATATCTCCGTGTTCCAAGCTCTCTGGCCGACAGACGCATGCGCTCTGTGAGCTTCAATGCCAGATGTGCAGATCGTGAACCAGTATTCAGCAAAACTGTCACCGTAGTCGTTTGAAATCAACACGCTGAGTAGAAATTGGATTTAGGTATATTAAGGTACTGTGCTATTTCTTGTCTCATATTCACCAGTTTATTTACGCGAATATATGGACGGTGCACTTTCGGTAATTTATATAGACATGTTGGATTTTGAGAGCATGCGCGAAGGTACCCTTATCTAATTGGTCAAACAACTGTTTCTTGAGCTGAGATTGGTGGGAGAAACTGTTTCATAATGAATAATAGTGTTATAATGACCATCATTATGATACAGTTTTCAGACACATAATAGTGAGGGTCGAACATAAAAGTACAATATGATAGCTTTCTGAGCTAATAACCTAGATGCCTTTGGGGCTCACGACTAGTGGGACTTGAGTTGGTGACCAAGGGGCCCCAGATCTGTTCGGCAATACTTCCACTTATTTGTGCTGGGCTCCTCTCTCATCTTTCATATCGACCTCGTTGGTCAACTCTTGTTCTTTTCCGACCCCGACGGTATTAGGGTATCCGGGGCCTAGGTAGCCTTTCACTTTCCCGCTTTTATAGGCCCTTGTCTCATCTTTTCCGATCCCTCATTCTTCATAACTCCTGCCTTGTGCTCAAAGCCCTTAAGGAGGCAGGTTGTGTGTAGCCCCACCATGTCTGGTGCACCCTCAAAGGCTCATGGCTGGTGAGTTCGGGAGTTGTCGACAACGAGGGATTCCTGAGCTGGGCCCGGTTTTTCCCCTTTTTCCATTGCTTTTGGGGTGGACCCTCTCCTCGTTGGCTTGCCTAACAGCCTTTCATGGCTCTCCTTCTTTCCAAGTACCTCAATCCTCACTCTTAGAGGGTTGGGACATTTTCTTTTCCTCCATTCCTTTATTTGACATATTTTCTTTTGTTTTCCATTTCTTCTTTTAGTATGGAACTGTGTAATTCACTTTTGGTAATAGTTTAAGTTACATTACCACGTTTCACTATCACCCAAACACATAGGGTCGATAACCTAGATGTTAGGCCCCTCGACGCAGAAAATACACCCTACAGAAATAAAATTTCAGTGGACAAGATATGACTTTGCATTTAAAGCCGTATATTTTGCTCAAACTCAATATATTACTCTCTTAAATGTATGTGCATTAATGATCCATGCTGTAGCTATCAGGTCTAATAACTAGATGTTTGTGCACTCGTAAAGCAACGCATCAGAGCTAATAACCTAGATGTTTGGCTCTCTTAAATGAACGGTAGCGTAACTATCTGAGCTAATTATTTAATATTTGGGCTCTCTTAAAAGAACTGTATCCTCAGTCCTCATTCTTCGAGGGTTGAGGGCATTTCTTCTCTTGTTGTCCTTAATTTTGCCTTATCAGTTCCTTTTTTTACCTTTTCTTCTGGTATATAAGACTGTAGGTAGTATTAGATATAGGATTTCAATACATTTTCATCTTTCATTATCACCCAAACCATAAGGGGCCGATAACCGAGATGTTAGTATCAGAGCTAATAACATAGATGTTGGGCACCTTTAAAAGTACGATATGACAGCTATCTGAGCTAATATCCTAGATGTCTTAGGGGCTCACGACTAGTGGGACGTGAGTTGGTGACCAAGGGGCCCCAGATGTGGTCGGCTATATTTCCACTTATTTGTGCTGGGCTCCCCTCTCATCTTTCATATCGACCTCGTTGGTCAACTCTTGTTTTTTCCGACCCCGACGGTATTAGGGTACCCGAGGCCATGGGATTCTTTCACTTTCCCGAATTTATAGGCCCTTGTCTCATCTTTTCGGATCCCTCATTCTTCGAGGGGTCACACCTATTCTGTTCTCTTCATATTTCCTGCCTTCTGCTCAAGGCCCTTAAGGAGGCGGATTGTGTGTATCCCCACCATGTCTGGTGCACCCTCAAGGGATCACAGCTGGTGTGTTCGGGAGTTGGCGACAACGAGGGATTCCTGTGCTGGGTCCGGTTTCCCCCCTTTTCCATTGCCTGTGTGGTGGTCCTTCTCCTTTTTAGCTTTCCTAACTGCCTTTCATGTCTGTCCTTCGTTTCAGGTCCCTCAATCCCCACTCTTCGAGGGTTGAGGGCAATTCTTTCCCTCCTGTCGTTTATTTGCTTTATTCTCCTTTTGTTTTCCATGTCTTCTTCTAGTATGGAAGTGTGTGATCATTTTTATATGGATTACGTTACATTGTCATGTTTCACTATCACCCAAACACATAGGGTCGATAACCTAGATGTTGGGCCCTTCGAAGCAGAAAATACAGCCTACAGAAATGAAATTTCGGTGGACAAGATAAGACTATGCATTTAAAACCGTATATTTTGCTCAAACTCAATGTATTACACAGTACACTGTTAAATGTACGCACATTAATGTTCCATGCTGTAGCTATCGTAGCTAATAACTGGATGTTTGGGCACACGTAAAGCGACGCATCCGAGCTAATAACCTAGATGTTGGGCTCTCTGAAAACAATGGTATCATAACTGTCAGAGCTAATAACCTGGATGTTGGGCTCTCTGAAAACAGCAGTATCGTAAATATCAGAGCGAATAACCTAGATGTTGGGCACCTTTAAAAGTACATTATTATAGCTATCGGAGCTAATAACCTAGATCCCCAAGGGCTCACATCTGGTGGGACGTGGGTTGGCGACCCTGGACCCCAGCTGAGTCTGGCATTGCTTCCACTCACTTATGCCGGGCTCCTCTCCGTCTTCTTTTCTGTCGACCTCCCTTGACCAACTCTTGTTCTTTTCCGACCCCGACGGTATTAGGGTATCCGATGCCTAGGGAGTCTTTCCCTTTCCCGCCTTTGTAGGCCCTTGTCTCATCTTTTCTGAACCCTCATTTTTCGAGGGGTCAGACCTCTTCCGTTCTCTTCATATCTCCGGCCCTCTGCTGAAGGCCGATAAGGAGGCAGGTTGTTTGTAGCCCAACCACGTCTCCTTCACCCTCAAGGGCTCACAGCTGGTGTGTTCGGGAGTTGGCGACAACGAGGGATTCCTGTACTGGGTCCAGTTTTCCCCCTTTTCCATTGCCTCTGCCGTGGACTTTCTCCTCTTTAGCTTTCCTAACTGCCTTTCATGTCGGTCCTTCTTTCCAGGTCCCTCAATCCTCACTCTGCGAGGAATGAGGGCAATTCTTTTCCTCCTGTCCTTTATTTGCCTTATTCTCCTTCTGTGTTCCATGTCTTCTTGTAGTATGGAAGTGTGTAATAATTTTTATATAGTTTACGTTCCATTCTCATGTTTCACTATCACCCAAACACTTAGGGTCGATTACCTAGATGTTTGGCTGCTCGAAACAGAAATTATCATCATTATTATCATAATAACTTAGATGTTGGGCTCCTTAAAATTACAGTATGATAGCTATCAGTGCTAATTACTTGATGTTTTTGCCACTCTTAAAACAACGCATCAGAGCTAATAACCTACATGTTTGGCTCTCTTAAAACAACGGTAACATAAGTATCTGAGTTAATTACCTAGTAGTTGGCTCTCTTAAAACAACTGTACCCTCAAACATCGTTCTTCGAGGGTTGAGGGCATTTCTTTTCATCCTGTCCTTGGTTTTGCCATATCTGTTCTTTGTTTACCATTTCTTCTTCTAGTATATAAGTCTGTAGTTAGTATTAGATATAGGCTTTCAATAATTTCTCATCTTTCATTATCACCCAAACCATAAAGGGCCGATAACCTAGATGTTAGGCTCCCTAAAACAAACTACATCATCATCAAAACAACATTATCAGAGCTAATAACATAGATGTTGGGCTCTCCTAAATCAATGGTATCATAACTGTCTGAGCTATTAACCAAGATGTTGGGCTCTCTGAAAACGGCAGTATCGGAACTATCAGAGCGAATAACCTTGCTGTTGCTCACCGTTAAAAGTACACTATGATAGAAATCTGAGCTATTAACCTAGATACCTTTGGGGCCCACGACTAGTTGGACATGAGTTGGCGACCACGGGGTTCCAGATGAGTTTGGCATTACTTCCAATTACTTGTGCCGGGATTCCCCGTCATCTTCCCTATCGACCTCCATTGGTCAACTTTTGTTCTTTTCCGACCCTGACGGTGTTAGGGTATCTGAGGCCGAGGGATTCTTTCACTTTACCGCTTTAATAGGCCCTTGTATAATCTTCTATGGTTCCTCATTCTTCGAGGGTTCAGACCTCCTCTGTTCTCTTCATATCTCATGCCTTCTGCTCAAAGTCCTTAAGGAGGGAGGTTGTGTGTAGCCCCACCATGTCTCGTGCACACTCTAGTGCTCACGGCTGGTGAGTTAAGGAGTTGGCGACAACGAGGGTTTCCTGAGCTGGGTCCGGTTTTCCCTCTTTTTCGATTGCCTCTGAGGTGGAACCTCTCCTCTTTGGGTTTCCTAACTGCCTTTCATGGCTCTCTTTCGTTCCAAGTCCCCCAATCCTCACTCTTCGAGGGTTGAGGGCATTTCCTTTTTCCTGTCCTTTATTTAATTTATTCTCATTTTGTTTTCCATTTCTTCTTTCAGTATGGAATTCTGTAATTAATTTTGGAAATAGTTTTAGTTACATTCCCATGTTTCACTATCACCCAAACACTTAGGGCCGATGACCTAGATGCTAGGCCCCACGAAACAGAAATTATCATTATTATCAGAATAACTTAGATGTTGGGCTCTTAAAAATTACTGTATGATAACTCTCAGAGCTAATAACTGCATGTTTGGGCACTCGTAAAGAACGCATCAGACCTAATAACGTAGATGTTGGGCTCTCTGAAAACAGCAGTATCGTAACTATCAGAGCGAATAACCTGGAAGTTGAGCCCCTTTAAAAGTACAGTATGATATCTATCATCGCTAATAAAATGGATGTCCGAGGGGCTCAAGACTAGTGGGACGTGATTTGGCGACCACGGGGCCCCAGCTAAGGTTGGCATTACTCCTACTTACTTGTACCGGGCTCCTCTCTAATCTTTCTTTCCTATCGACCTCCTTGATTAACTCTTGTTCTTTTCCGACCTCGACGGAATTAGGGTATCCGAGGCTTAGGGAATCGTTCACTTTCTCGCCGTTATAGGCCCTTGTCTTACTTGTCTGAACCCTCATTCTTGGAGAGGTCAGACCTATTCTCTTCTCTTCATACCTCCTGCCTTCTGCTCGAGGCCCTTAAGTAGGAAGAGTGTGTGTAGCCCCACCACGTCTGGTGAACCCTGGATAGTGTTACACCGTCAAGGGCTCGCGGCTGGTGATTTCGGGATTTGGCGACAACGAGGGATTCCTGAGATGGGTACAGTTTACCCCCTTTTCCATTGCCTCTGAGTTGGACACTCTCCTATTTAGCTTTCCTAACTGCCTTTCATGGCTGTCCCTCGTTCCAAGTCCCTCAATCCTCACTCTTCGAGGGTCGAGGGCATTTCTTTTCCTCCAGTCCTTTATTTGCCTTATTCTCCTTTTGTTTTCCATTTCTCCTTTTAGTATGGAACTGTGTAATTAATTTTTGGTAATAGTTTGTTACATTACCATGATTCACTATCACCCACACACTTAGGGCCGATAACCTAGATGTTAGGGCCCTCAAAACAGTAATTATCAATATCATCATTATTATCATACCTTAGATGTTGGGCTCTTTAAAATTACAGTATGATAGCTATAAGAGCAAATAACTGGATGTTGGACTCTCCTAAAACAACGGTAATGTAACTTTCTGACCTAGTTACCTAGTAATTGGGCACTTTTAAAACAACTGTAGCCTCCATCCTCATTCTTCTATGATTGAGGGCATTTCTTTTCTTCCTGATCTTGCTTTTGCCTTATTTGTTCCTTCTTTACCATTTCTTCTTCTGGTATTTAAGTCTGTAGTTAGTATTAGATGTAGGTTTTCAATACATTCTCATCTTGCATTATCACCCAAGCCGTAAGGGGCCGATAACGAAGATGTTAGGCTTCTTAATACAACATACATCATCATCAAAACAACAGTATCAGAGCTAATAACCTAGATGTTGGGCTCTCTTAAAACAATGGTATCATAACACTCTGAGCTAATAACCTAGATGTTGGGACCTCTGAAAACAGCAGTATCGTAACTATCAGCGTGAATAACCTATATGTTGGGCACCGTTAACCCATCAACAGCGGAATTATCTTTCGTTTCGGATTATTGCAGTTCTATTCATATGATACTAACGACATAATAGCCAACCCTAAACGCTTAATATTTTATCGTACTTAAGCGTAATTTTTGCACCCAACAACATATCCATTAATGTATTTAAAGGTAACAGTTTTTTGTTGGCTTTCTCAAATTGTTGTTGTTGTTTTCGGCCAACAGGTGCTTACTGTGTATGACAAGGCTGAACACTAGTGGGTTAGACAGCCTTTCTTGCTAAGGGTCTCCTATATACCCTAAACATGGCTATACATGTTAGTTCTGAACATTTAGTGGTTAATTGTATATTGAGTTTAAATAGAGAACTTATACAAGCACGTCTTGCATGCGGTTAAACTTCACAAGTGTCACATGCAACACGCAAAGTATGTTTCCGCTACCTAGCGGTAAATATGAGCACTACCTATACTACTAGCATGCTACCTAGCGGAGGATATGAACACTTACTAGTAATATCCAAAGTGAGCTGAAGTTAGGTTAGGTAAAGTTAGGTTAGCCATCAAAATAAGTTACCAAAATAAGCCATCAAAAAATAATTGGTTTTTTACCCCTGAGGTCTTGGGTTCCAACTCGACTATGCACAGAATTTAATTAACATGTGAGAGTTGAAAGGTTAGGTTAGGTGAAGTTAGGTTAGGTTAGGTTAGGTTAGTGAGCTGAGGTTAAGTCTTTAAATATTCCCTCAATTTCAACTACTTTCCAACACCAAGAAAAAAATCCACTAAATACATTGACACAAATAACTTGTCAAATAAGCCAATACTAAAGCCAACACAAAAAGCCAACACAAAAAGCCAACACAAAAGCCAACACGGAAAGCCAACACATAAGCCAATATATAAGCTTATGGTAGGTCACTCCATCAGCAAAACAGTTGAACCTTCGTAGTGTGAACATCGTACTGACAGGTCAGTTACTACTAAGGAACTTATTACAACCAACAAAGGTAGGCAACATGCACTCTATCAAGGCTACTCTTATAACTATAATCGCCAGAATGTGAATGGAATAATATTCTGGCGATGCTCGAAAGAGAGGTCAAAAAAATGTCGAGGCAATCTGAAAAGTTAAAACGGAAAGATTTTAAGTGTGAGTGTTCATCAATGTAGTGCTCTAAACGAACCACGGTTGCTGCTTACAAGCAATTTTCAAAATGCTATAAAGCAAGTTCAAGAAAAAGATATTGCGGCTAACGATAATGCAGTGTTTGTTCAAAAGGACTTATCATGTCCTCAAAAAGTCATGTTAGGACAGTTGTCAACGTACAAGAAACCATCAACACTATAAAAGTCGACACAGACTATAAATAAATTGGTATTGCAAGAGGATCAAAAAGGACTATATAGTAATAGTAATGATGGTCAGGACGATAATGATAAAGATAATAATGATCATGATATTGATGATAATGGTAAGTTAATGCTTTGTTTACACCTAAAAATTCATTTGTTAAATTTGTATACTGGAACAAACCCAGTAAGCTAATTCAACGGCTTCGACACTTGCATGCTTTAAAACAAGCTGGGCATACCGGTCACGATTAGGAAATCAAAGAAATTGAACAAGAGCTTCGACGTGCTGAAATTATTGTGTAATTGGTCTACCACTTTGCAACCACTTTTACCCTCACTCTTGGTTCTTATATTTGCTTATTTGCTTCCATTTTTACCTGAACTCTTTGGATCCATATTTGCTCTATCATTAAACTATTATTCTTATTACCAAGTTGACTTTACTAGAGCTTAGTCTATGCTTGACAGTTGACATGGAAGTATCAGTGACTAGGTATGGTAAGCCTTACGCATACTATAAAGGATATTCATATATTGTGAAGCGAACCAATAAAAATGGAACTGTTATTTGGCGTTGTTCGAAGCAACGTTCCAAACATTGTCGTGGCGACCTAAAAAGTAAAAATAGTGAGGTTTTAAGTTACATTGATCATCAATGTAGTGACCTGCGTGAAACACAGTTGCCGTCGACAAAAATTCAAGAAAACCATATTGCTACTCAAAATAGTGGATTGTTTAATGAGCAACGTTTAACCCCTGTTCTAAAAGTTATGTTTAATCCATCTTCCACGTCGCAAGAGCCATCAACATCACAAACTATGCAAGAGGTAGTGTTGTTGTTGTCGTTTTAAATAGTGGAAAAACTAGGTCATCTGCTCTTGATATGCATGAGGATCAAAATGACTAAATAGTATTAACAATAATAACAATAAGGTTTCTATGCCTATACAACCATTGCGGCTTCCCCAGTTTTCGAAAACAACAGTGAATGGACATTGCTATAAAGTGACCTACAACAAGCCTTGTGTTTAAAACTATAACAGACTATTGTAAAGAGAGAAAGGCTTGTATTCAGTGTGCATTTATTGTCATAATCATGTATACTCTGCAATGTTAAATATACTAACTTTGTATAAAATAAAACAGCATTGTAACATCATTATTTACAAACTTTATATAAATTTCTTGTTTTTTTGGTTTCATCATAATATTTTTAAAGACAACACTAAACACTAAAACATTACTATTCTATACACATATTTTCTTTCTTTTTCAGTCCATTGTCATTACTTATATTTTCCATTATTATTTCACATTTGTTTTTTTTATTTAATTAAAACGAACCATGCACATATTGTTTTTAAAACCTTCATAAATTAAGTGTACAGGTTGCAGAGCATTATTGACTTCATCAAAAACACTCTCCGGCATATCATTAAACCGTATAGACAGAAATGTCTCAACGTTTTCACATACACAAAGTACACGATCACCATATGCTGTTTTCAATTTCCGAATCTTGATAATGCGGAATGGGATATGCGTTGGCAATTCACTGAGCTTCTTTGTCTCTAAGCCACATGATTGTCCCACAGCATTCAAAACATTCATTGCAGTAGTCTATAAACAAAACAAAAGCATATCTATTACACTCTAAAACAGCTTTAAAAATATTGTGCAGTTAGGGATTTTGCACTATGGATGGCGAATAAATTATACTAGTTATGCAAGAAATGCCCTAACTGTAGCAGATACTACTTTTATGCATATAGCACAAGTGTCAAGTGACCATTTGGTTAACTCTCCTGTAACGGAGTCAGCAGACTGCTGTATGACCTGTTTAGTTTCACCTTTTATTACGAGTGTTGTATCGTCCGCAAACAAAATTTCCTTATGTGAATGAACGTTCTGTGTTATATCATTGATATATAGAAGAAAGAGTAGTGGGCCCAAAACCGATCCCTGGGGTACTCCAAATTCAATAATTCCCTCATTGGACAATGTTTCATTAAGTAATTTGGTTCCATCATCCTTGTGTCTCAAGCTTACTATTTGTTTACGCCTTGTTAAGTAAGACTCTATCCATTTATTAGCTAGACCTCTAATACCATATTGATTTAGTTTGGTAAGGAGGATTTTATGGTCAACAACATCAAATGCTTTCGATAAATCCAAGAATAGGCCAGTTACATGTTCCTTATTGTCAATTAATTTCAGTATACAATTACTACATTCGTAAATTGCTGTCTGTGTAGATTTTTCCGTTCTAAATCCATGTTGTGAGTTTGATAATATTTTATTTTTTTCCATGAAACTTATCAGTCTCTTATACATATTTTTTCCACAACTTTTGCAATACCAGTTGGTAAGGTAATAGGACGATAGTTATCTAATTCATCGTTTGAACCGTTTTTGTGCACTGGAATTACTTTTGATAACTTCAAAATATCCGGGTAAGTACCTGAGAGAATTGAACTGTTTATTAAGTGAGTAAGTGGATTTATTATATTTTCTGCACATTTCTTTAAAATTGCATCAGGGATGCTATCAATGCCAGCACAGAATTTATTTTTAGCTCTTTTATAACTATTCTTACCTCTTCACTTGTGACATGATTTATAAATAAAGAATCACTGCATATATTTATTTTATTATTAGAATTTAGTGTATTTACCTGTGATTTATTTAATAATTTTTGTGGAATTTCCAGAAATTAGTCATTAAAAGTGTTTGCTATTTCCTCTGGATTATTAATCACTTTATTATTTCTGGTCAGTGTAATGTTCCTTTGTATTTTAGCAGATTTTCCAGTTTCTTTCTTTATCACGGACCACATAGCCCTGTTTTTATTAGATGATTGGGAAATAAAATTATCATTATGCATTTTCATTGCTAGTCTTATTACCTTATTTAATATGCTAGTGTATTTTTGTAGTATAAATTGAATTCAGGTGTTGTGTGGTATTGTTTATATAATTTGTGTAGAAATTTCTTTCTTTGACATGAATTTATAATCCCTGTTGTTATCCAATTGCTAGTTTTGTTATTTTGAACAGTTCTTCGTTTAAAGGGGAATGCTATTTCAAAATAGTGTTTTAGGGTACTGTTAAATGCATTAAATTTATCATTTACATTTTCTAGTTCATAAATTTGTAACCATGTTTCCTTATTTAATAAGTCATTGAAATATGTAACATTTGATTCAGTGAATGACCTGCACTTTGATTTTACTCCATTATCATTATTAATGATTGTTTCGGATACTTCAAAACTCAGTATTTGTCCATGGTGGTCACTAAAACCCGGACAATAGACTCCTATTGAATGGTGATATTTATCTGTATTTATAAAAATTTGATCAGGAGTGGTTTTACTAAATTTTGTTATTCTTGTTGGGGTATTTACTGTAGGTTTCAGTCCATAGGAAATTAGTAACTGTGTTAATAATTCACAATTTCTATCAAATTTTAAGAAATCCACATTTACATCCCCACAAATTATTATATCGAAATTTACTTTGCTCATGTTATTGAGTAACAATTCTAATTTATCTATAAATAAAGGAAACTTTCCTGACGGAGAACGGTATACGCATACAATTATTAACTTAAACTGCTGTATTTTTACGGTAGAGAATTCAAAATCCTGTTCCATAATTAGATAATCATAAGCTGTTATCTGTGAAAATGAAAATCCACAGCCTGCTTCCAGTCTCCGACCGGGTCAGGAATGGAATGAATGAAGCCCCCATCTAGCGGCGAGGAAATGAACTGTGCCGGCTGCCGAGGCCTGACGCACTCCTCTGGGGCAATGATTAAATGAATGACAGATGAAATGAGATGATAGTGGAGAGTGTTGCTGGAATGAAATTTTGACAGGGAAAACCGGAGTACCCGTAGAAAAGCCTGTCTGCCTCCGTTTTGTCCAGCACAGATCTCACATGGAGTGACCGGGATTTGAACCACGGACCCAGCGGTGAGAGGCCGGCGTGCTGCCGCCTAAGCCACGGAGGCTTTTATAAGCTGTTATCTGTTCATGATCTAAATTATTTCTTAAGAAGATGCAAGTACCACCATGGCTAATATTAGATCTAAAGTATTTACTAGCTTGTATAAACCCTGGGAATTGAATTAATTCGAGTTGTTCCTCTTTCAGCCAATGTTCTGAAATACATAGTGCTGAGATGTCTTTAAGTTCATTTTTAAGTATTAGATTTATGTAATCAATTTTATTATAAAGAGACTGGACATTCTGGTGGTAAATTTGAAATTTGTTACTTTTGCAAGCTTGTGTTGGTGATTTATTTACATTATTATTATCATAATTATTATTATTATTGTTGCTAGACAAATCCGAAATACCATTGTTGCACTCCGTTAAATTTGACTTCTAAAGATCTGAATGCCAAACCTCACGTTTGGCTTCTTCTACCAGTTTCCCTGCTTCCACTCTAATGATATTACTCTTGAATTATTCTTACCATTTGAATTTACAATTTTGCAGATTTCATCACTAAGATACTCTTTTCCTAATCTATTTAAGTGTAGGCCATGCCGAGTGTGGAACTTCCTGTCTAATTTACTTACATCTTCAATTTGGACATTTGGAAAACTCTTACAAATTTTATGAATTTTTCCATTTGTAGCCTCTATTTCTACATTTACACATGATTTGGGAATTAAATCGTATCTCTGCGGAATGTTTACAATAATGACATTTGTTTTTGATTACCTGTTTACTCTCATTTCTATAGACGTCGTTTGGTCCAGCGATGATCACTGCGTAGTCCTTTGCAGTAAGGGACGCACACTCTCCTATCATCCCGTTCGTGACCTCTGCAATTTGAGCTCCTGGCTTTACTGTCGAAGTGACCTCCATATCTCTGCTTCTCTCCAATACGCTTGCTGCTACATCTCGCCCGTGGCTATCCGCAAATATCCGCATCTTCCTGGATTTTCTCTTTATCACTTTCTTCTTTTCTTCTTGAGGAAAGTCATCATTTTCTTCGACAAGCACTCCAAATGAATTTGAGACGGGAATTTCAGTTACATGTACTCCATTTATAGGCCTAGGCTTATTAAATCTTACCTTACCAGCAATCACTGTCGACCAAGTTTCCTTGCTTTCCTCTCTGTTTGCTTTTAATTTATTCAACTCTTTCATTAACTTAGCAATATCTTCCTTTAGCAGCTTTATAATTTCGTCTTTTGAGGACAGTTCGTTTCTCAGGTTATGACATTCTCATGACGGTAGCGGTAGGCCTACATTACGACAATCGGTTTCACTTTTCTCCTCATTCAATTTTACCTGAGATCTTGTGATGATTTTATTTGCATTTTTTACTTTTATTTTGCACGACGAGCATAAATCCGTTACGGTTACACTACCTGACGAGACACTAACACTGTTTACTGTCGTCATACTAGAGATCTAAGTTAGCCTATATGTTTACACCAAATTACACTAAATTTAATTTAATTATTACTATCTAATAGAATTAATCTAATTACCTAACAATAAAGAAGAATGTGAAATTCGTATATCTTCCAATCGGGTGAAGTCTCGTAAAAGCACCACTGCTCTACTTGGTTCAAACAGTGATTGAAGAAGTCACCGAAACTTTGGATGCACGTTCCCAAAACTTAGTTTAAGTTTATTAAATTATCAATAAGAATTTCTAAATACTATCAATATTCCGTATTACACTTGATCTAAGGAAAGTAACTTTATAGATTTTAAACCTCTGTTATAATATTTTACCACTTTTATCAAATATTTACACTAGCTGCTATTTCACTACACTTTCACTGTGACGCCATCTTGCTGAAGAAGGAGTACAGTAGGGCTTCATTCTGTAGTGTACGTTAGCCCGTAGCTCCTTTTGAGTGCTGCTTCATTGTAGGTTTCAGTCTTACCGTACTGTGTTAGTTATCATCCTTTTATGTATGCAGCATGTCAAATTGTACCTCCCTATTTGATGGTGGAGCCTGCTAACATGCATTTTATAGCTGAGAGAACAAGGGTTGTTCTGACATCGTAGGGACATTTTCTTACACTGAGTGTTAAAGTTCTCTCTAGCTTGATCACTCGAAATATGTAAGAAAGTTAGCATTGTATTCCTGTGCATGACAATGGAGTTCAGTACCTACTATTTGTTCTAGGTGCTGAATAGCACCCAAATCTGTAATGGGTTCTTTACAGTCTAGCTGGAAACTGTTCTCAGTGAGTGAATGACAGTTTGTAGTTCCAGGAAGAAAGGCTACCATGTTTTCAGCTCCCCTATACCTTGTAGACACACAACTCCCTAGTCTTACCCATTAGGCCTAGATACATGCCTGGACACAATTCTTGTTTGACCACCTCGTGTAGTGGCTAGTATTCACGGTTCTTTCCCCAAAGGTCTGGGTTCGTTTCCTGGCCCTGCCCATAAAAGTAATTCTGATCTGAGGTCTGAAACGGGGTATGCTAAGCCTCATGTGGCAATCCTGAGGCGAGGTGGATTCGATTCCCAACTAGGCCATCTTGGAAGTGGTTTACCACGTCTATTGCAGGCAAATGCCAAGATGGTTTCTTATTTATGGCCACGGCTGGCTCCCTCCCAATCCTCACCTAAAGTACAAAGACACACTAATACAGTCACCATATCAAGAACTATTGCGAGAGCATCATCAGAAGAATGCAGAGATTTGGAGCGATTTTTACTCTACTGACGCTATGATAAACAGAGAGTGGTCAGTTGCCAATTACGAATTGCGTCTTCTTGTTACCCGATATGCGGTACATGGTTTTCACCACAGAGCTTGCCGCAAATTACAGTTTCACACACCTGATATAAACTGTGTTTGTTCTCGCTGCAAGAAAACATGTGATAGTTATCACCTTGCTACTTGCATGAAGAGGAATAGTCCTTGAAGGAAATTTGTTGTGACTAGTTATGTAGTTATATTTCTTATTTTGTTTGCTTTGGGCATTGGCTGTAATAAATATATTATTAATACAGTCACCATATTACAACATGTTATCGTAAAAAAATACACACACCTAAGTACTGTACCCAACTGTCATCATGTGGAACATGTGTTCGTATCCCAGCTAACTCACGGTCTTTCGAGGTATGGGACGTTCCTGCCCACCATACGACCACATGCTCAGGATTTGAGTCTACCAGGTAACTACTCTACATGAAAGAAACAACATATTCCTAAAATAAAACATTTACTGATCTAAAGTCATGGCTATACAACAAAATACAAACATAGGACAATTTACATTTAATTTCCCACAATGCAAATCAGGGTTATTTTGTGAGTCTCTTCTTAATTAGTGCTACACTGCACTCAAACCTATTTCTAGCATCCTATCATTGATACTTTCAGACCTCTACGAGTCTCCATAGTGTTCTTTATGTGACACAATTTTACTTAACAGGAGTATCACAACACAAAAGTCACATATCACATAAAATGACATTCATTCTGTAATAATAAAACATTACTCCGTTTCTTACGGGCATTTACTTTCATTAGCATAAATTCATTATTCTATGCCTTAATTAACAAATGTTGTTGTGTCGTGTGAATCATATTCCTCCTTTCCATCAATATGAAACGCTAAAAAGTGGTACGTTTCCCTTCCAAAATACACATGGACAAAAATGTTTATAGTTTCACCATACAACGATTTACTGGGTCTGGTCGAAATAATTATCGTTACAAACGTGTCATGTTCTTAGAAATCATTTACCCGTCTGCATAAATTAGCGTGAACTGGCAAAAATGCACTCCAAAAAGATGCCTACGTTTATTTGGTTCAGCGTTCCTCCTCAGAGAATAACTGGGCCAAATATTATCCGATTTCAATGATCCGACAATGTATGTGTGTTGAAACACATCATTTAATTCAATTGGCATCATCATAATAATCATATCTTAATTACATTTCGAAATATCGAGATTCTTCAGTGTCCCACTATGCTTTTAACTTACAGGGATCCGGCCGACCGACCTCCCCTTCCCCTAGCAGGCAATAAAATTAGTTCCAGCTGGCCGCGCAAGATGGCCGCTTGTCTCAGTGGACTACTTCCCACCCCTCTCCTCTGCTAGCAAGGTCATCTTTGTTTACAATTGCAGTACAGTGGAGTGACCCAGAGTATTGTCTCAAGTAATTGAGTCATTCTGATTATTTAACACCTATAATTATAGTATAATGGGCTCAACTCGGCTCCTATTTAACATTCATGGCTGGGGATGGATTCTGTAATAGCCTTGCCGTTCTATGGTGAATACTAGTGGCTTTGGACGCGCATCATAATGAGAATACAAGATTCTCACCAGCTGCTGTCTCAATAATATAAGGAAATCTGCGTTTCCTAAACGACGAACTTTGATTCTTACCTCTCAGGGCAGATCAACCAATACATGTGCTCACGGAGTCTCGAAGAACATCCCTTGTGGCAATTATTCCTGCAAGCGATGGATACAGACAGGCTCTGTCCAACTCGCTGCGAATAATATAAGTACGCTCCACGGCGGTACTAACTCGTAGATTAGCCAACTTTTCACCTAACGTGCAAGCTATGCTAGCTTGGTCCCCGCAACTTTATTTACGTAAATCACATTACATTGCTCGCTCAATGCTGCTCAAACAATACTTCTCATAGATGACTCAATTATTGAGGTACCCGCGTCCTCTCTGCAATACATTTAAGCCAAAGCTTCAAATAGCTCCTAAAAACAAAATATAAAATTTACTGGCTTACATTACTTTAATGGTACTCAAAAACAATCCTAAGAATTGACCATATCAAATATTCATTCAACACTTCATTGACACTGAAAAACTCTCGTATCTCGCTATATTTCACATTACTTACTTACTGTTTACCAAAATACAGTATCTTTATATCGGACATGACACACGTTGAACGTTATTTAGGCCGGAAGTGCCTATTACTTTACTTCACTGTTACCGAACCCAGATATTATTATTATTATTATTATCATTTAACGTTACCGTTACATTCATCACAATTTTAGCCTGACTGGCCATAAACAAATCACCTTCCAAGCCATATTCTACCAAATACGAGTGGTGAAAGCTCGTACAATAAGTGACTGTTACATCTTAGTCTCAAAGTGATGCATCGTTGTATGGTGAACTAGTTAGTTAGGATATCATTGTAAATTGGTACTCACTTTTTCATTTTCGCTGGATTATACCAGCACGCCAGCTCCGGGCCTACCATGACGCTTGATTTAAGCCATCATGCTATATCTCACACGACACTTAATTTCACATATTTCCCACATGATAATCATACTCTTATCAGTGGCCTTTCTCACTTTTACACAATACATATTAATCACAATACATATAAACACTTTTGAAAACACTATAATAAGATTTATATACACTTTTTCACTGTTTCACAGGTTGATCCTTAATCGGACTCCTCCTAACGCCTGACCCCAGAGATGCGATGACTATGACAACCGCTGGTCTCCGTGAAAGTCTATCTGCGTATCCGTGTGTTCGATTCTCGTTCCCTTCAATACGTTTATTTCACCGTCATGATTACTTGTGATGCCTCTCGGCTCCCATAACTGCAATGATCTTGACGATACTGCGTCATTTATAAGTATGACAATACCTCCTGGTATTCAGTATCCAAAACCATCCTAAATTATTGCTACGCTGTAGCAAACTACACTTGCGTATAATAATGGATAAATCTCTTCTGTAGATTAAATCTTATGCGATTCATGATTTATATTTAGAAGCTGTATGATGCTTCCATTGTTCTTCAAATATATTCTAACATTTCGCGCACTTATTGGCAGCGTTTAGTTTACGTGTAGACTGCAGATGAACTGACGATGAACTCAAGACGAACTAAAGACAAAACTGGAAGACAATTAAAGACGACTAAAGACGAACTGAAGAATAACTCGAAGACAACCAAAGACGACTGGCTTGGTCTGTGCTGCTCCCCTATATAAAGGTTTCTCGTAAAATGTAGTCCACAGGACACACGAGAGCGACTCCCTTCTTGAAATAATGTATTTCCATTCAAAATGACGTATAAACCTTGTTCATCTAGGTGTGGAGGTCCCATAATCACTTGCGTGCAAGCGATCGCTTCGGCCAATTAATTACAATTAATTGCCTTATTCCATCGCGTCATGACGCCACCATGGTGATTCCCCTCTGGCTGGTCACCAAATCACTCCTCTCGAGCGTAGGCTCGGTGTTAACACGCTCATTTGGAGATATAGGCTTTAATTTAGGTGTAGGACCACTCCTAAATTATCTCTCCTAAAATATATTCACCTGGGTGTACATTTCACTCCATTTCGACACTCCAATTGGCTGCAATCAATTAATTTCCGTGGGCAATCATCCCCACTACAGTCTCAAGCGTTGTCCATTGGGGACTCCCAGGGTCATTAATTTCGAGCTGTCTCCTCGGTCCAGACGGAAAAAGTTCCACCGGCGCCCTGAATCTCCTCCCATTCGCTTGCTGCAATTAGTAAAATGTCAAGCTGGCCAGCTTTCACGTTTCTATACTTTGAAAACGTACATTTGACTGCAATTCCTGACAATTATTCGCTTAAACAGCTATGATATTCACATTCTGGCCGTGAAATCATGCTATATTATCATATGTCATTATACATCTCATTGCTTTTCGGGTTCCCTGAAGCTGTTCCCCCTCAGAGATCAATGGTTCGAATTTGGCAGAATCATGTGCCTGGTCTTCTCTGATAAGACCTGAGTTCGATGCCAGTCTGCCGTGGCCGATTGGGCACAGTACATGGGTCTCAATGACCACCATGTCCAAGCCCCTCGAATGATAAAAGCAACAACAAAACAACTTGTGTTAAAAGTGGTCGTGCTACAGTGTTGAAGACTTCTGAACTATAAGAGACCCCTGGCCAAACTTTTCTGTTCACAAATCTGTTTCAGCTTTATCACATTCGTCATTTGAGACCTTCTCTAGCTTCATGAAGATAAGGGGTAATAAATAATAATAGAGAAAAGATTCGCACAATGTGCAAATAAAACATATTAGTTCTCAACATCGAGACAGAATTATTCAGCGACACTAGTCTTTTCCCGCAAAACATTGCGTGGAAGGGGTAATAAATGAAACAAGTATCAGGCGCCTAACCTACACTAGGACTGGGCAGAAGAGCAACTCACGTGTGCTGCTCCTCTTCACAGTCCTACTACAAACAAACATTGCCCCACTCTGCCTCTGCTATATTGAAAGGCGGATTACCGACCATTTGCATATATGTGGTGTTGATTTTCAATAATGCTACTATATGCATTGCATTTATATGTGTAGGCCTACATTGAAATTTAATTTTTGCTTCGACTTGTGCTTTGGACATTTGCAGTTCATCTTCCACCCGGGGCTGGTCCAGTTTTCCAAAGAGGGTTTCCGAGGCTGGAGTTGGCGGTCGGGTGGTTTAAAACAGTGTGCCATCAACCATCCAAGTAGCCTACTGACCACGTTCAAGATCTCATGTGTTTCTGTGTTCTCAACGAGCTTAACCATTGGTATTCACATCTCTGAAGGTTGTTTTCAGCTGCACAATCAAATGTAAAAGACAAAATGTAAACATGCATAAAGCGGTATTCAAATAAATGAAATCTGTCTTTCACAAAGTAATTATCATTCTTTGAAACCTACTCCTCATCCTGAATCCACATTACTGTATAGAATATTGAGGTTGTATTGATCTCATGCGGTAGAGTAGGGTGGGGGTAGAATTTATGGGAGAATGAAATATATGAACATAGCATTTCATTGCAGCTACATTACTGGTGAATAAAGTGCAGCATGGTTGGGGGCGAGGAGGGGTTACGAATGTTTTGAGGTTATGATGGTATAATGAAGCAAACTCTAATTACTCTCGATTATATCATTTTTAACAGCTTTTAGTCATTATTAAGAACATTTATATTGTATTAAAAGCACCGGTAGGATTTCAAATAGGCAAATAAATGGAAAAATAGTTCTCGTAGATTTGGAAATCATACCAACATGTCACACCAAAACTCATCATTGGTATTTCCTTTTTGGAACGATATCGCCTCCTGAGGTGCAATAACGATTGCTTTTGATTCAATGTCAGACACTAAAAATCGGTTCTGAACGTAGTAATGTGCGTTCGTAATGATCACAGTAAATCGTAGTTACTTTATATGCAAGATTGGTAGCCATTGCAGCCCAAACATTGCCACGTGGACCTGAAATTCTAGCCAATATAAGCGTCCAGAAAATTAGCATTGAGTGTCGTCTCTCTTATTATATGCAGGCGTGGGACACTGTTATGGGCGATTCGAATCAAAACAAAGACCGCCATGTGCGTTTTGTTTACTGTTTGGGCCCGTATGCCGACAGCTGTTGCAGTATACTCCATTTTTAGTGACTTAATCTGTATTATGTTGGACCCAATACTAAATTGAATAACAAGTGACTAGCGGTGTTATTAGAAATGGCGACAGCTACGTTCGCTCTAAACGTGGGACAACATAATTGATATGTAGGGTAGGTTTTAATTGCTAAGATGTAAACCTTTGTCATAGTTTCTGTCGGTATAATTATACTGACTGATCAGAATTTATGGATTTACTTTTATTTGTTTGTTTTTCGCCTAAATCCGAATATAGGTACGATAGTCTTGTACATATTGGACAATTTGTAATTTATTCCTGCCAAATGTACCAAACAATTGTTTTCATCTTGCTGAAGTATTTGTAAATGTGCAGGATCAGCTTCAGTTTAGTTAACGGTAGGCTACTTAAGTAGTTTGATATGCGGTAGGGCCTATCCATGTCCATCATTTTCCTATCTATGCTAATACTTGCATGCATGCAGCTGTCTCAATCAAATACTACAAGTACAGTATTAAAGATACAAAGTGACTTGAGACCGAAGCACCCAGGTTTGGACCCTGGTCCTATTTTGACATAACTCTGCATGGCTGTGACTTCTGGTGTCCTATGCGCCAGGGAATAAGGCAAGGATTGATACAATCCTAGGCAGGGTCGAAAAAGTCAAAATGAAGTCGACAAAGAATGTTTGTTGGCTCTAGAAATATATGTTAATATTGTTTGTGTACTTGCTAGAAGATATTAATACAGATACCCTCCAGCAAAATAATAGTAGGCTTTATTGACTACTTTGTTATCTTCCCTCTGGTCCTCTATTATGCTTAGCCTAAAGTCTGCAAGGTGTAGGCCTACTACATTGTTGGATGTAAAAGCCTAGGAGTACAGTAGGGCTTCATTCAGTAGTGTACGTTAGACCGTAGCTCCTGTTGATTGCTGCTTCATTGTAGGTTTCAGTCTTACTGAGTTAGTAATCATCATTTTATGTATGCAGCATGTCAAATTGTAACTCCCTATTTGATGGGAGCCTGCTAACATGCATTTTATAGCTGAGAGAACAAGGGTTGTTCTGGCATCGTAGGGACATTTTTCTTACACTGAGGGTTAAAGTTCTCTTAGCTTGACCACCCAAAATATGTAAGAAAGTTAGCATTGTATTCCTGTGCATGACAATGGAGTTCAGTACCTAGTATTTGTTCTAGGTGCTGAACAGCACCCAAATCTGTAATGGGTTCTTTACAGTCTAGCTGGAAACTGTTCTCAATGAGTGAATGACAGTTTGTAGTTCCAGGAAGAAAGGCTACCATGTTTTCAGCTCCCCTATACCTTGTAGACACACAACTTCCTAGTCTTACCCATTAGGCCTAGATACATGCCTGGACACAATTCTTGTTTGACCACCTCGTGTAGTGGCTAGCATTCTCGGTTCTTTCCCCAGAGGTCTGGGTTTGTTTCCTGGCCTGAGGGCTGAAACGGGGTATGCTAAGCCTCATGTGACAATCCTGAGGCGAGGTGGATTCGATTGCCACCTAGGCCATCTTGGAAGTGGGTTACCACGTCTACTGCACGCAAATGCCGAGATGGTTCCCTATTTATGGCCACGCCTGCCTCCCTCCCAATCCTCACCTAAAGTACAAAGACACTAATAGCCTACAGTCACCATATTACAACAGGTTATCGTAAAAAAATACACACACCTAAGTACGTGTGTCTCAATGACCACCATGTCCAAGCCCCTCTAATGATAAAAGCAACAACAAAACAACTTGTGTTAAAAGTGGTCGTGCTACTGTGTTGCAAACTTCTGAACAATAAGAGAACCCTGGACAAACTTTTCTGTTCACAAATCCGTTTCAGCTTTATCACATTCGTCATTTGAGACCTTCTCTAGCATCATGAAGATAAGGGGTAATAAATGAAACAAGTATCACGCGCCCAGCCTACACTCACGTGTGCTGCTCTTGTTCACAGTCCTACTGCAAACAAACATTCCCCCACTCTGACTCTTGGGTAGATTATTGGCTGAGGAATAACCTAACCACCAAGGGAAGATGATAAAGAAAAGGAGGTGGGTTTCGGACTGGAGAGAAAGGATAGAGAAATAGGATGAGAGTCCCACAAAAGTTATAAATTTAACTTTAAATACACTTAAAGGCGGTTGCCACTGCAAATCAGCTCTCCGATACCTAAAGTGAGTAGGGACCTGGTCGAAGCTGACGGGAAACGCAGCTAGGACTTGGGCGGTTTGCCAGAGAATTGCTTCAGCGTATTCCCTCTCAAGCATGCATAAGACTACTATGGGGAAGGGTGATAGTCTGGCAAGACAAATAGTAACAGATTTATTGCGTATTAACGAGGGCATGAACCTAGGAAGAGTTAGGAAAGCCAGGATCTTGCCTAACTGTAGTATTTGCGAAATGATAAATCCAAAAACAAATATTTAATTTATTTAACAAGGCAAAAGAGTCTAATAAATTTGACAAGTATATAGTTTCAATTTTTAGTAACAATTTGGGGTCGCAGACCTCCTAACATTTAAAGTTTGCTCCAGGCAATTAACAATTCTTTAGGTTTCAAACCTTATATATATACTAAAATCTTTGTAAGATTAAAAAAGACAAATGAAGCGATTAAAGTTTAAACATTAAATTGAGTACAAGGAGTGTACTTTATGAAATTTCCAGGTAACTATTTTAGAAAAAGTTACAACTTCGAAAATAACAAAAAAGAAAGCGGGTAGAATAAAGGAGAAGTTCCTATAACTTCTTATATTTATACAGAATTACTGTTGGTTATTATACAAATAAGGGCAGGTCACTTACTGTGAAACCTGATGAGAAAGTCAAAAGGAAGGTTCTCGACCTCCTATGTTTAAGTAGGAATCACGAGCCAAATGGGGCAGTTTCCCTTTCGTGAGACCTAGAAATAACTCACTCATGAGTTGAAAGAATTGTTTTCCCTGATTATAGGGTAGAAACAATGTAAGCTTGAACCGTGTATAAAACACGTATTTATACAGAAATTAATTAATGATAAACAAGCAAAATGGAAGGGCACTTCGTTAGAGTGACACCTTATAGAAAATGATCTAGAGTTACAATTTTATTAATATGGTTTGTTAGTAGAAGGTTGAGGAAAGATCAATTGGGATTTAGGATCAATGTTCATGGCCTTATTTAATGTAAACGGACGATCGCGACGCGGTAGAAAAGTTGAACAAGCACTAGTTATCACTATAGTCTTTTGAATAGATGAAAAATTCACTGTAGTAACACGAAAGTTTATGGCAAAGAAAGTTATTGCAATGATGAAAAAGGACTGGTTGCACTAGATAGGCGAAAGTCTATTACTTGAGAAAGTTGTGGATTACAATTAAATGTGCCATAGAACATTCCAACGGTGGAAGAAAATTCGCTATTGAGCTTTAATTCAGAAGTGAGATTCTTCAATTTTGAATAGTATTCTCACAAGTGAGTGAAAAATACATGACGGCAGGACTTGTAGATAAAGTACAGGATCTGGAAGATTCCAGAACGATCTTAATAGAAGAATGGGGCCAAAGTTAATCCAGCGGAGGAACTAGCTTGGTAATTTATAGACAGCGGGTATTAGATAATATCCCACGTGGTGAGAAGATTTCTCATTTAAATAGCTTAAGAAAAGCTACTTTCTATTAAGGTTGGCTTAGACAGACAAAAGCTCAACATGGCAAATCCCGCGAAGAATGATTACCGCCCCAAATAAGTAATCTCACGCTGTCTATAAAATATCGTTAAAAGCATGTAGAAGTTAAAACCGATGAAGATGAAGTTAAAACTTGAAGTAGGTACTTATCTTTGTTGCATGGCGAAGGTGAAGTTCCCTTTGACAGATACTTAATGTGCCAACATGGCGTATAACGTAGAGAGTGCCTCTTGGTTTGAGGAGACTGGCTCTAGTTGAGCCTTGACTGAACGAGTCAACTGCCGACTTACAAGTGAGACCCACTCAGCGATGCGCGGAGGGTCCAAGGAAGGGAAAAGAGTGGGGGTAGGAGACAAAAGGAATACATATCAGAATAGACAACTTATCAAAAATAAATGTTCTTCTTGATGAATGGTCTTCAAAAAGTTGATAGCAGGCGATACTAGCACAGCATGGTGAGTGAAAAAGTAGACGAAGTTCTCTTTCTCATGGAGATAATAGCTGGCGATGGTAACAAGATCTAATGGCCAGATGGAAAAGGAAGTCCTCTTGCACCAGGAAGAATTGAGGAGCTTCAGAGATTCGCTGCTAGATGACGCTAGGTGGGTCATGGAAGATATATATCTAGAACAGACTCACAATGACATAAGAGACATGACCATCAAAGAGAAAATAGAAGATCACTGTTGGTGTTTGACAAAGAGGAAGGAATGAACATGCAAAGAGCATTAAAAAATATATTCTCTCGTACCGTGTATTCCAAGAATACACCACCTCTGCTATATTGAAAGAAGGATTACCGACCCTTTGCATATATGTGGTGTTGATTTACAATAATACTACTACATGCAATGCATTTATCTGTGTAGGCCTACATTGTAATTTAATGTTTGCTTCGACTTGTGCTTTGGACATTTGCAGTTTATCTTCCACCCGGGACTGGTCCAGTTTTCCAAAGAGGGTTTCCGAGGCTGGAGTTTGCGGTCGGGTGGCTTAAAACAGTGTGCCATCAACCATCCAAGTAGCCTACTGACCACGTTCAAGATCTCATGTGTTTCTGTGTTCTCAACGAGCTTAACCATTGGTATTCACATCTCCGAAGGTTGTTTTCAGCTGCACAATCAAATGTAAAAGACAAAATATAAACATGCAGAAAGCGGTATTCAAATAAATGAAATCTGTCTTTCACAAAGCAATTATCATTTCTCGAAACCTACTCCTCATCCTGAATCCACATTACTGTATAAAATATTGAGATTATATTGATCTTATGCGGTAGAGCAGGGTGGGGGTAGAATTTATAGGAGAATGAAATATATGAACATAGCATTCAATTGTAGCTACATTAGTGGTGAATAAAGTAACTGGCCGAAAACGCCCTTGTGCAGCATGGTTGGGGGCGAGGAGGGGTTACGAATGTTTTGAGGTTATGATGGCACAATGAAGCAAACTCTAATTACTCTTGATTATATCATTTTTGACAGCTTTTAGTCATTATTAAGAACATTTATATTGTATTAAAATCACCGGTAGGCTTTCAAATAGGCAAATAAATAGAAAAAAAGTTTTCCTAGATTTGGAAATCATACCAACATGTCACACCGAAACTCATCATTAGTATTTCATTTTTGGAACGATATCGCCTCCTGAGGTGCAAAAACGAATGCTTTTGATTCAATGTCAGACACTGAAAATCAGTTCCGAACGTAGTAATGTGTGTTCGTAATGATCACAGTCAATCGTAGTTACTTCATATGCGAGATTGGTAGCCATTGTAGCCCAAACATTGCCACGTGGACCTGAAATTCTACTAAATTCTAGCCAATATAAGCGTCCAGAAAATTAGCATTGAGTGTCGTCTCGATTCGCTGCTCGGTTCCCGTAGCGAGCGGACGTGTGTGCTGTCTCGTGCGACTCTGTGTGGTTGGAAGTTTGTGCGTTCACCCACGTGGGTAATATTCGTGAGTGATCTAGTCGTAGTTTTTTTATTTTGTGTTAAATTATCCTTTTGGGTAAGTGTTTTCGTAACTAAAACAATCTTTTCATCCCCATGTCCCTTCCCGGGGATGGGGTCAAGGACAAACCTCCGGAGTTTGCCCCTCCTGAATCTGTCCGTCAAATCGAACCAATCCTGGTAGAAACTGTTCCTATGGATACTACATTAATCTTAAATGAACGTGATATCCTCCAGACTGTTGTTGGTTCGACAACCTCTCAGAAGGTTTCTCAGCCAACGCCACCTCTTACTACCCCGAAATTGGTTCCTCAACACACATACGGTGCACACCACTCTGGCCCATATAACGTCTTTATCGAATCAACTAACCCGAAACAAATCGGTAATGCTCACCCAATGGTTTTGGGCCGTCTGTTCTACCAACATAAGGTCCCGGACATTGTCTCCATAAAACGCAAGGGCCGGAATCGCGTTGAAATCCTATTTCGAACCCGTACTGCAGCAAATTCCATGCTTAAGCACCCACTGCTCACGGAACGTTCCCTGCGGGCATTTATCCCATCCTCAAATGTTCATCGTGTGGGCGTCATTCGTGGCGTCGACACCACACTCACTCAAGACGAAATACTAGAATTCATTCAGTCACCTGTCCCTGTGGTTGCCGCGCAACGTATGAATAGGAAAAAATATACTGATGGAGTTCCGGAATATATTCCTACAGGCACCGTGAAAATTACCTTTGATTCGCAAACTCTACCTACTAATGTATCCCTTTTCAGTGTTTATTTGGAGGTCCAAGCCTTCATATTCTCCCCCATTCTATGTCGTCGCTGTCAGCGATATGGCCACGGTAACGATAATTGCCGTTCTCGCGAACCACGCTGTGGCACCTGTTCCCTCAACCATAATACGGTTGAATGTACACAGATCATACTTAAGTGCGTTAATTGTGGTGAAAACCACGCAGCGGGTTCCCTTCGTTGCTCTGTACATAAACGACAACTCGAAATTAAGAAGCAGATGTGTCTGCAAAATAAATCCTACTTTGATATTACAAATGCGTCAAATGCGCCTCCTGTCTTCAACCCTTTGTTGGTGCCCCAACAATTCCCCGCTTTACCCCCCTTTCAATCTCCCCCGATCGAACCCGCCCGTAAAAGAAAATTCACTCAGATGATCCCTAGCTCTCCCAAACTGACACCCCAATTAGGGTACGACCGTGCTGCGTACCTCAATATCTTACGACCGACCCCCTTTCCTTCCTCCTCACTTTCTACTTCTACCACCCTTCCCTTTCTTTCTCAGCCTCAATCATCCACCTCCCACGACACCTCGGTGCGTCGTCCTTCCTCCGACACCACACCTGACTTCCCCAGTGTGCATAACCCTTCTGCGGAAATTACCCACGATTTCGCCCTATTGTTGGAGTTATTAGGTTCCAATACTCAATGGGTTTATTTGCTACAACGATTGCGTGACAAGGTACTACCCTTAGTTAACCTTCCTTCTGCTGACCCGCCTTGTTAAATGCGGTTATTACAATGGAATTGTCGGAGTGTAAATAACAAACGACATGAGGTACTATCTCTCTTAAATTCTTTCCAACCTGATTTATTTTTACTTCAAGAAACGTGGTTAAAACCACATTTTAAATTCAGCATTCCAGAATATAATACCGAATGATCAGATGGCGATGGTTTCGGGGGCATTCTTATCCGCAATACCATTCCCTACACCCGTCTTGTCTTATTTAATACCCTTCCCTCTACCTTTCTTATTGCTATTCGTATCTATGCTCTTACTATACTCAATTTCTACTGCCCTCCTAGCGTACATGGCAATCGCTTCCAATGGCAAACCTTCTTTCAACAGTTTTCTCATCTTACCCACTTCCTTCTAGGGGGTGATTTTAACGCCCATCACCTCTCTTGGGGCAGTGAAACAATTAATGACAAAGGCCGCCACGTTCTTCATGCCACCACTCTGTTTCATTTTTCTATTTTAAATGATGGCTCCCCGACTAGAATTTCCATCCCCAATCGTAATAAAAGTGCTGTCGATCTTTCGATTGTCACAGCTGACTTACGTCCGTCCTCTACTTGGTATACTCTATCTGATACTCACATGAGCGATCATTTTCCCATATTAATCGACGTTACTCGCGGTACTCTCCCGCACCCCCTCGTCCCCCCCCCCCCCTCTCAGTCCTGCGTACTTAGTAATTTTGATGCTGCATTTTTTCAAACCTGGCTCACTGACCATCCTTTGGATACCCATTCTTCTCCTTCCGTTGATTACCAACGGTTGATTCATCTTATCACCACATATCTTGATACATACCACCCTATCACGACGCGCTTTTCAAACAGTGGACCACGTCACTATCAAATTAAATGGTGGGATAATGAATGTACAGCCTGGGTGAAACGCCGGAAATGCTGTTTGAGAGACCTTCGTCGCCACAATACTTATGAAGCGTACGTCAAATATAAAAATTTAATAGCCAAGATCCAACGTGGATTCAATTTAAAACGTCGTACAGCTTGGAAAACCTTCACAGAAACCCTCTCCCGCCAAAGTTCCTCCTCATTCATTTGGCAGTCAATTAATTCTATTAACCGCACTCGATCTCAACAAGCCCACCCTCCTACTTCCCCCCGCAGTTTACCTTCAATTCCTATCAACGCTCACTCCCGATTTTGTTCCACCTGACATTCCAATTCCTATCGCCCCTGTCCACCCTCATTTTCAGACCGTCATTTCACCATTCCAACTTTCTGAGATTGACCGCGCCCTTCTTCCCAAAAAATCCTCCTCCCCTGGTCCCGATGCAATTACGTATCAGATGCTCCGCTTGTTGGCTCCCCCTGCTCAAAGGGTGTTACTTGCATTCTTCAATTCTATTTTATGTGGCTTTCCCGTACCTACGTCCTGGAATTTCTTCCACTTAATCCCCATCCTTAAACCGGGGAAAATTCCTTCTGATCCGTTGAGTTACAGAGGAATAGTTTTAGGTTCTTGTCTTCGAAAATTATTCCAAAAACTCTTACTAAATCGTTTAACATGGTGTATGGAATATTATTTCCAACTTTCTAAATATCAGTTTGCTTTTCGGCGGGGAAAAAGTACGGCGGATGCTCTTAACCTCTTTATAACTGATCTCGTTCTCGCTCGCAGTCGTAAACAATCGACGATCGCAGTGTTTTTAGACATCCAAGGTGCTTATGACAATGTTCATCTCCCACAACTCTTCTCTAAATTATATTCTTTCCACTTCCCCAGATGTATTCGTTCCATTCTGCTCCAATTACTCACGAACCGTCAAATCATGTTGAAATACCACGACCTGACCTCTTCGATTCAATATACTTCTCACGGCTTGCCCCAGGGTGATATCATGAGCGAGGTTCTCTGCCTTCTCTACACCGCTGATCTTGAACGTTTAATTTCTCCTCATGCTCGACTCATTCAATTTGCTGATGACATTCATCTCTATAAAACTGCGAACACGATAGACGAATGTATTCTATCTATTTATTTAATTTATTTATTTAAACCAAGTCTACTTGTTAATTGTCACTTTAACTCAGAGAGTCATATCGTGACATACAGACAATAAACACATAGATAACATAAATTTACAGTATGGCGTTAGATAATTAAACCAAATGTCCATTCGGCATTTCATAGCTTCCTTGTTATTTCAAAACTTAATAATGTTTTGCAGTAGTTATCTTCATTCACAATATCACTGGGCAACTTTTCTGATGGAAACTGCACAAAGATCTTTCTTAATCATAAATGTGGACACAGTGATTCTATCTATTCAAGATGCCTTATTACTCCTGCATAACTGGTTTTCCGAACATGGCTTTCAAACCTCTTCACGAAAAAATGCCGCTATGCTTTTTACCTCTACTCGCCGCCCTCCCCCTCCACACGTATATATTGGCTTTCATACCATACCTTTTAGCACTTCCTTTAAATATCTAGGGCTTCACATTGATACTAAATTAAACTGGAATGCCCACTTATCCGCCTTACAAACACTGCTTCATCCGAGAATCAACATCCTTCGCTCGCTTACTCGCCGTCATTGGGGCACTGACCCTTCTGTCCTCCTCCGTGTTTATCAAAATATCATTCGCTCTGTCTTAGAATATGGGTGCCATTTCTTCGACTTAGCCCCTCCTCGGTCGTTGCAAAAACTAGATACGCTACAATTACAAGCTCTACGCATAATTACTGGAGCTTTATCTTCTTCCCCCACCAACGCCTTATTAGTCGAGACAGGCGAATACCCACTCCATGTACGTCGAACTTTTCTCTCTAGCAAATATCTTTTAAAAATTATCCTTATATAACCATCCTTTACTTCCCAAACTTCAACTCATGAGTGAATACCGCCTCCAAAACCGCTTTTACTCTGCCCGTTCCCCTTCGTTGCTCCTTGCTTATCAATTTCTTCTCCCCCTTAAGCCGAATATCTTACAAACCCGCACTCATTTGTCACACAGCGGCAATTATCCCGTTCAATTTTTCTTCCCCTCCGTCTTTCTGAATGTTTTTCAATCCTTACCACCTCCAGTTAGAAATCTCCCTCACCTCTGTCACCAACAGCTTCAGGCTTTCCTTCATCACTTCTCTAGTCACATCCCCTTTTATACTGACGGTTCCAAACGATCTCAAGCCCCCTTTACAGGCGCATCAGTCTACGCCCCTGCTCTTGATCAAACTTTAACATTCTCCTTACAGTGCGATATTTCGATTTTCACCGCAGAAGCCTTTGCTGTTCGTCATGCCTTACAAATTATTAAACAATTATCCATCAAACAAGCTATAATATTATCTGACGCTCACAGTGTCCTGTCCGCTCTCCTTTCTCCCTATTTATCACAAAACTGGTATATTCATTCCATTCAAAGATTATCTTACGAATTATCCCACGCCAATTTTGACATCCTTTTTGTATGGATTCCTGGCCACGCTTCGATGCCTGGTAATGAAACAGCTGATACACACGCCAAATCCGCGACCCTTGGCCACGGCACGTGTTATAATATTTCTGTCCCGTCGAGCGACTCGCTTTTAAAATCCAAACAACACTTCCAACAATCATGGCAAACCATTTGGGATACAACCTCTCGGTTCAAGGGTACCTTTTATTACAGACTTCAGCCCCATATCCCGATCACACCTTGGTTTTCCTCCTGTACTTACACATGTCGTCATATAACTACCATAATCCGTCTCCGATTTAATCACTCCCTTACCCCGGATAGGTTGTTCAAATTCAAACTTCGCGCCACCGACCGGTGTGACTGTGGACAATCTATCGGTACCATCCAACATCTTTTATTCCAATGTACTCTATTCGAACGCCCTCGTATAAACTTCATTCATGAATTGCTCCAACTTGGATTTGTACAGCCCTTGAATATTACATGTTTGCTACACACTCCGACAATTCCTATTGTTCGTGCGATCGTCTGTTTTTTAGACTCCTGCCACCTTCAATTATAACGTTGTAAATAAATGGTTCCCTTATCTGTTGACCCGGTGTTACCCAGTTTTGTAGTATATAGTCGCCTTGGTGGGTCACTAGGCGTGAAGATTTTGCACCTTGTGTTACATTCCTTCCTTTTCATCTATCACTTTCTTAAATTTTTACATTACTACGGTTCTGTATCATAATTGAGTTTATTCTACTTCCAACACATCGCGCGGTTCTCGCCCTCAAGAAGTATTAATTCCCTCAACTGGTGATTGGGTGAAGAGCTCTCTCAGCCCAAAAAATCTCCTGAAAGAAAGAAGAGTGTCGTCTCTCTTATTATATGCTCCTTGGCTCTAATCACGCATAACCCATAGGTGTTCTGTGGCATAACCTGTTGCTGACGACTCACCGATAGTTTCGAGCTTGATTAAGAAGGTATGTTTTAAATGAAGTGTTTCCTTTTCTGGAAAGTTCTTGTGATGTACTGTTGAGAGGAAATTTTGCAAGATTTTGGTGTCTATACCTGTGCTTAACCCTCTAGGCGCCAACGTCCTTTTGAAAGCCCGTTTGGTTTTCATCTGAAAAATGCCAACGTCCTTTCAAAAGGACGTTCAGTATTTATTTTTTAGTATTAAAAGTAACAGTCATTTCATTTCAGAATTTCTCAATACAGTTAGTTAAAGACTTACTGTTTTTGCAATAAAGAGCCTCTTTTAATTTTTCCCGTGGCTCATAATCACAATAATTACAATCACGTAAAACTACAATCTTCCTTCCCTTCCTTTTAATTTTAAGGCAATTGTTTCAGTATATCAGTCCAATCAACAGGCATATTTATTGGCGCGCTTTACTTAGCGCGGTATCAACAATACCAGTCTCGCTGTGCACGTTGTCCGCTCTGTGTCTAATTGCTCGCGATCGTTTACTAAATGATGTGCCTAGAATCAAAACCCGCCAAATCCAAAATTAGGTAATGAAATTTGCCAAAGTACCTTTAGTAATGGTATCCGGAGATGTAAAAATAATAGATGTTGACTCGTCCGCTGCCATAAACCCACCCAGCCGTCCCAAATAGATACACTACTTATATAGTTGAAATGAAGTCTCTAGAATACATCTTTCTCACAAAGTCAGGAATACCAACCCCACGCATTTGGTACTATTTCACATCGGGTAGCACTACAGAACAGGAGACCAAAGGTATAAAAAAAATTAGGTAATGAAATTTGCCAAAGTACCTTTAGTAATGGTATCCGGAGATGTAAAAATAATGGTAGCACTGCACACCGTGAGAACATGTGTATAAAAAAAATTGAGTAATGAAATTAGCCAAAGTACCTGTAGTAATGGTATCTGGAGATGATAAATTAATAGATGTTGACTCGTCCGCTGTCATAGACCCACCCAGCCATCCCAAATAGCAACACTACTTATATAGTTGAAATGAAGTCTCTAGAATACATCTTTCTCACAAAGTCAGGAATACCAACCCAACGCATTTGATACTATCTCGCACCGGATATACAAAGAAACAAAAGAGCGTCGATAATGTAATTTATAATTGCGCCAAATCCAAATCGTCAGTCGTACTTTAACCATGGATTGTGTGGCATGTGAAATTACTTCATAAATTGTATCTTATTAATGTTTTACATACAAAACCAAACCTAACCTGGGGCTTAGGCCCCAGACCCCCTTGCTTGTGGTACTAGCAGTAATTTTCGGCCAGGCAGTACCTAACCTAGTAGCGGACATAAATTGTATCTTATTAATGTTTTACATACAAAACCAAACCTAACCTGGGGTTTAGGCCCCAGACCCCCTTGCTTGTGGTACTAGCAGTAATTTTCGGCCAGGCAGTACCTAACCTAGTAGCGGACATAAATTCTATCTTATTAATGTTTTGCATACAAAAACAAACCTAACCTGGGGCTTAGGCCCCAGACCCCCTTGCTTGTGGTACTAGCAGTAATTTTCGGTCAGGCAGTACTTTACGTCTTTACGTGTGAAATGGTGAATGGTGAATTTTGTATGCGACATGTTGGTAACGTAGTCACATTTCCGTCTGTCGAGTGTCCAAGATTGCGTCCGTAGTGAAACGAACACAATAAAAATTATTTATTTTCGTAAAAAAAAAACACATTATTGAGGTGCGGCAGTTGTAGTTGAGATTGTGAAACGACTCCCAACAACTCCAAGAAAGGTATGTAAATCATAAATCCTATATTTTCAATAATATACCTCGTTAAAAGTTACGAAAAGGCATATTCTCACGGCGTGCAGAATTACCAAAATAATAGATGTTGACTCGTCCGCTGCCATAAACCCACCCAGCCGTCCCAAATAGATACACTACTTATATAGCAGAAATGACGTCTTTTGGAGCCATCTTGCTTACTAAGTCAGGAATGCCAACCCCACGCATTTGGTACTATTTCACATCGGGTATAGAACGAGTAAACAAAAGAGCGTCGATAAAGTAATGTAATGAAAAATTGCGCCAATTGTCAGTGTTTATTTATGTATTTATAATGTTTTACATACTAAAACAGACCTAACCTGGGGCTTACGCCCCAGACCCCCTTGCTTGTGGTACTAGCAGTAATTTTCGACCAGGCAGTACCTAACCTAGTAGTGGACATAAATTCTATCTTATTAATGTTTTACATACAAAAACAAACCTAACCTGGGGCTTGCGCCCCAGACCCCCTTGCTTGTGGTACTAGCAGTAATTTTCCGCAAGACAGTGCTTAACTTGGTGGAAATTTGTAACAATTTCAAACTTTACGTGTCATATGGTGAATTTTGTATTGGGCATGTTGGTAACATACTCAGATGTTCGTTTTTCGGTGTCACATGACGTATGATGTAGTGTCCAAGATGGCGTTCATAGTGAAATGAAGACAATGCTAAAAGCATTATTTTCGTAAATAATCAATTAAAAGGAATTATTCCGGTGCAGCAGTGGCAATTGAGAAAGTAAAACGACTCCCAACATCTCCGAGAAAGGTTTGTCAATCATAAATACTATATTTTCAGTAATATACCTAGTTGAAAGTTACGACGGCTTGGTCTCCTGTTCTGTAGTTTTAATATCCAGGCCTTCACTTTTTCGGCAAAGTGGCAAAAACTGTCACAAACGAACCAATACCTAAAACGAAATACTTTTTTCACTAAAAAATGAATGAATTACTTTTAAAAACAGTGACGGAAGTACGAAGCTGATCCCCGATATAGTTAAAAATGTATGTAGAAAAATATAAAGCGATAATTCGGATTTGTCGGGGTTTGTTACTAAGATTTGGATTTGGCAGGTTTTGATACCAAAGAGCCCTAATACATTTGAAGTTGCGAAGAGATTGTAGAAACTGCGTTAGCTTTATTCAGAAATTAATATTTGAATGAAAGTTAACTAAATATAGGTTATAAAATAAAATAAATCGTATAATTTTTGTGTTTTGTTGTTATTGTTGTTTTAAGGGGCGGTTGTGTTTTATTAGAAGAAAAAGAATAAAACTCATATTACCCATTCAAGATTTGATTGCTGCTGAGTGTGGCTGTGCCAGCGTTTATGTTTATTGTAGCATGAGCTCTGCGGGGCGAAGCGGAGGACACAGCGATGACAGAGTGCAATCTGCACATAGGTTGCGCTGCATTGCGTCAGATAAGCGTCACAGGAGCTCATGTCACCATGGCCAGTTAAATCCAAAACTGGAGCTGAGTCATATCCTACATGCGCAACTGTACCTGTCAACGAAGCAAGCTGACGTGTGACACAATTACATAAACAGTAGTTCCCATCCCCACCGTCGGCAATCAATTCCTGAAAGGGTAATAATACTGTACGGTAAATAACCCCTGGCACTACAGCCCGTGAAGGGCCTAATCCCCAGCCATTTGGCCTGCAGATATTGGGGTGCCGCATGACCAGCGCATCGGGTCCCCTCGGCCGTTAATCTTGGTTTTCATGATAGGGGCGCTGCCTCACTGTCAGTTACTCAATTGTCCTCACGAGGCTGAGTGCACTCCGTTCCAGCCCTCGCGTCAGTTTCCAAAATCCCTGACGGAGCCGGGAATCAAACCCGGGGCCTCCGGGTGAGAGGCAGGCGCGCTACCCCAACACCACGGGGCCGGCAATACTGTAGCCTACAGTACTGAACAATAATAAGGAAAAGCGTCAAATTAATTTAATGTTCAATTACTATGGTCCAGGCCTTAAGAGACAAAACTATCGTCATTCAACTATTAAATCGCATTCTTTACTGGAAGTTATAGCTACACAATTTCTGTTTCTACCTCATCCTCAATAGTAGTTTCTCTATCATCATCATTCTCTTCGTGTTCGCCACGACTTTGCAGATTGCAATAAAACTGCAGCTCTACATTTTCCCTCCATCTTTCTCCAGAATGCTTCGAAAGCAGTCTCGAAACATCTTCCACTTCTTGTGCCTGAAGGACAATCCCTCTGTTTATGGCTTCTGGCTTTACGTGAGTCATATCAAAATCAGGTTTCGTGACACGTTTGTGTTCGCAAATGTCAGTTTTATGGAAAACATCACCCAGACCAGAATGTTATTGTACTTCTCGTTTTTTGTCAAAATTATCCAAAACAAATTATTATCAGAAAGTACAACAACATAAACCATTCTAATCACGTCAGGCAGGGGTACATTCTCCGACTAATGCACGTAGGTAAAGAGTACACACTTCGCAAAGCATCATGGAAGGTAAGATGGCGGATCTGGGTGCTCCTATTGGCTGATGTGGATGTGGCGGGTTTTGTGACCAAAAATGGCGAAACTGTCGTTGGACTTGGCGGATATGGCAACTAAGCCTCAACTTTGACTTCATTTTACAGTAAGATGTAGCGGGTTTTGTAACAAAATAATAGTTTTAATGAATTCAGCGCAGCAAAAGCTATATGAAACAATGCTTATCTCAATTTTCATAACATATGGATTTGGCGGGTTTTGATTCTAGGCGCCTCCTTGTTCATTTATTGCTGTGAAAATGAGCCGATCTCCTGTTAGTGAGAACACTATTCGTAATATAATTGAAGAAGGAGAAGAAGACTTTTTGATTATTATTATTATTATTATTATTATTATTTGTAGTATGTTATGTAAGTGTTATGTAAAAGAAGTTTGTATCGTATTCCGTAAGTACTGACATATAAACCAAACGAATGTAATAAGACTTGTGTTGTATTTTTGGCTCATTTGAAAATGTAAATTAATTATTTTTATTACAGATTTATTTTATGTTCAAAATGAATGGAATTTTCAATATAGCTTCATAATAAGTCGTACTATTCAATAAGTAGGTTCACGATAGATTTAAAAAAATTTGTTCTACCAAAATTTTATTGCTTAACTCTGCTTTTGTTTTATTTTTAATTAATATTTTTGGGTTCTGGCTACCAAATGTTTACAAATGGTCATAAATGAACTGAGTAAGGCTTTATTCGTATAGGCCATCATAATAGTAAACAAATAACGAAAATTTCAAGTTTCTACCTATAATAACAGCTGAACTATGAGTGATCAAACAAAAGCTTGCAAAAAACGAAAACTGGCCTTGGCGCTCAGCGGTAGGAAACCGTAATAGCACGCGGCGCTCAAAGGGTTAACCCTGGAATGGTATGATACTTAAAACTTACATTATTGGTATGATGTCGTATTTTTTACGATCTTGAGAAAAACATTTTTTTTGTAAGAAGGAAATGAAAAATCAAAATTTATTGAACATATTTTAATCTTACGTACTTTCAAGATCTAAAAATATATTTAATATAAAATAGTAGTTTGTTGAGGTACAATGACAAACACTGTTTAGTCGTCGACATCATCTGACAGTTATACCCCATTTAGACGTCTCGGTCGCGATCCCGATTATCTCTGATCTGGATAATGTACAATCGCGATCAACGGCATTTGCCATTGGTACGTGTTTAGACGTCCATTCATGAAACAACAGGATAATCGAGTAAAACAGCATGACATCGCTAAGGTCTGCCAACTTTTGAATTCCAAGTGTTATAGCAGAAATTTAAAGTAGTTTGTTTCCTCCCGTTTTGAAGTATTTCAGTTATTCTTTATACATAATTCAACCTGATAATGCATATTCTTAAATATATACAAATCCTGAGGAGACGTGTAGATAAGGCCTACCCTTGGAGTGGAAATAAAAATATTTTGAAATATTTATAAACAGGTCTAGGCTATTTATTGCATAAATACTTCTTGTTCGTCCAGAGTTATTTGGCCCTATCGGAATCCCTTCTATGTCTATGACAATAAATTTATATCTTTATTAATCATCTTCATCGACTTTCCCCAACGCTAATAATTTCTTTTTCATCCTTTAAACACTGGTATGTTTGTCTCCATCCATCATTTCGTTTCTCTCAATTTTCATATATCTCTATCAACCAACATAAATACAACCATCATGGCCAACATTACGTACATCTCGCTTTCAAAACACAAGATAATACAAAATGGCCATCATTTCCACTGCCTACTTCACTCGCACAACAGGAGGATAGAACACACCGACGACCGCAATGGCCGCGAACGCGATTATCTCGTTGTGGGAACGGGATCGGGATGATCTTGTTGAATGGAAAGTTGATCGCGATAATGTTATCCTGTTGCGTTTAGACGTCCCAACTTAATCTGGATCGGCGCCTGATCGCGATCGCAACCGGGACGTCTAAACGGGGTATTAGGACCGTCCGAAAAATTAAAAAAACATGCAATTACTAATATTTAATTAAAAAAAAAAGAATTGTATGTTCAAATAGAGGTCTAATGATCAAAAAGTTCTGGTGTTAGCTTAAAAAAACAACTTGCTTGCAATGATGTGATGTCTGGATTATGCTGCAGTTGATTCAGGCGCTGCAGTTCTTGCAGACTTCTCCGCGCCGAACGCAGTGTCGCACTTGCTGCATTAGTTGGCTGTCATTCTTCGCGCTTTTTATCCACCCTAGGTAGAACTTGATCTGCTACTTCTTTTCGGCCAAGAACACTAAAGACCGTACTTCTTAGCTTCCTAGGAAGATTTCTTATTGTCAAGCGATGTTCCAGCCATGGAAAAACCAGCTGCTGATACAACTGATTCATAAAAGATGTTCTTGTCATGTTTTTTTTTTCTCTAGAACTAAAGACCCTGCTGAAAATTATAAGCTAGTTAACTCCTCCGATGTCGATCAAGTCATAAAAAATGCAGAGTGGCCATCTTTTTGTTTTCCTTGAGCACGTTTTGCCTGAAACCATTTGGTCAAGAGTATCTACTCCTCCTTTGGACTGGTTGTAATGGTCAATCATAACCGGTTTGCCATCTTTATTTACTCCCTCGTCTTGGTGCATTGTAGAAATAAGGCAAACTACCTTGTTTTTCTTAGCTTTGTACGATAGAAGTGTTGTCGTACTGCTGAAAAGGTATTTTGAATGACCAATGTCCCTGTTCTTTGTTGATCTCATACCGGTACTCAAAGGTATCTCTGGTTTGTTCAAGGGGATCGTTCCTAAAAGCGTCAGTTTATAAGGATCCTTGAGCAGTTCATCGGCCAACGGAACGGATGTGAACCAGTTGTCCATTGTTACGTTGCGGTTTGATCCATGAAATGGAGCCGTTAACTTTTTCACATAGTAGTGGGAAAGAGGGCCTTGGACAGTTGTTTTGTTTCCCTAAGTATGGCTCAGCAACTAACATGTACTTAGAACACGCATCACAAACCATAACAATTTTTAAACCATACTTAGCTGTTTTTTTAGGCATATACATTTTGAATGCACATCTGCCTCGAAATGCAAGCAGCTGTTCATCAATGGTGAGATATGAGCCAGCCTCGTAATTGTATATGGATGCTCTCATGAAAGCTTCCCAAAGATCCCTAATTGGTGCGAAGCGATCCGTCGCTACTCTCTCAGCTCGGGTAGTTTTGTCATCGAATCTGAGACAATCTAATAAAAATTGGAATCCCTTTTCTCTAAAGCAAGCTCTGTAAACATTACCACTTACAGAAGGATCAAACATTGTTGTTGTATTTAGGCTATTGTCCTTGTGGAGAACAGAGAATATCAGAATGCCCAAGAGTGCCTTTATCTCTGTGGGAGAGGTTTGACTGAGAACTGAATTGTTTTGTAATTGGCTTGTTTTCTTACTATTTCTTCATTTGTATGAGTAACAATTAAGTTTACCATAGTGTCATCAAAGAATAACTGAAACGCATCCAAAGGGGTTAGAACTCTACCTTTAGACCGTTGCCGGATATTTACGATATTTCTAGGGGCACTTCTTGTACTTATGGTTGTAGGATTTTCAGTCCAGCAATAGCCTTTTTTTCCTTTGATTATTTTTGTTGTTCGTTGTGGAGTCGAGCTTGCAGATCCTGAAGAGCCAGTAGTAGTAGCAAGACTATCAGGTCTTGGTTCAGCAGATACACTTGTAACAGACTTTGTCCCACAGCTACCAGAGGGACCAGGGGTGTGGAGAACTTCTGTAATCGCGCTGTGTGGGCCAACCACTCCTGATGTGTGCATTGAATCATTTTCATTTGTTGAATGACCACGATGTTTTCTCTTCAATTGTTCATGAAATTCATCATCTGAGGATGAGGGTTCATAGTCGTCACTCCCAGAGTATGCTAAAATGTTATTTTCTGATTCACTTCCGCTATCTCCTTCATATTCGTCTGTATCAAAGCCGTCATCATTCAAAAGTTTGTCAATCTTCGATGGTGACAAATCCATTTCACACTTAAAAATAGAGTAGAATAGCAAAAAAAAAAAAAAAAAGCGTAAAACTTGACAGGACCAAGTAAAGGATGCACAATATATAGCACTAATTTCCAACACACTAAGTCAACAACAACAACGAAAATTTGATACAAGAATGAAACTAAAACTGAAACACAACATTAAGTAAAATAGTTACACCATCGGTATGATATCGTAACATTCACGAACTGAAGTCAAGAACTCAAAAGCATGAGGTGCCAGCACGACGATTACACGTGCACTGACCTTGGGAGTTGAGTGGGTGAAGACATGGGGAGGGCCGGTACAGTCCGTGCAGAAACCAGTACTCTACAATCATATTTGTGTTTCGTTTCGTAAAAGTTACGACATCATACCATTATAGGGTTAATTATTAGCAAGTGTGTGTCATTGTGTGAGTCTTTTGGTCTCATTTTATTGAACAATGTTTTTATTCTCGGGAGAGTTTCGTTTCATGTCTGATATGACGTGCTATTGTGACAGATTCTGGTTATTTAAGCAGCTATGAGTGCATACTACTGCTACTGCATAGCCTATCGAATTACCGTGTATAAGATGCTCACTTCTGATTATCGTGCATGTCTTGATAGGATGCAATTCTCTTTTTTCTTGTCATGTACATTTCTGTTCTACCAGGGTTCATTTGAAATTGGTAAATTGTTAATGATTTTACTGGTCACTAATAGTGGGTAGGCCATGTATGATGGATATACTTGCCAAGTAGAACACTGAAGCTGCCTCAACCTCTTGAGGTAAAGTCGAGTAAGACAAGGATGTAGCCTGTCACCCATCTTGTTTATTATAGAGCTGGATTGTATGTTGAAAGAGGGCGATGAACAGAAAAGGGGCATACAGTGGGGACTGAATAACCGATTGGAAGAACTAGTTTTTGCAGATGATCTGTCTCCTTGCAGAAAGTTTTCGAGACATGGAAATCAAACCAAACGACCTGAAAGTGGAAACAAATGAAGTAGGCTTTAAAGATAAACAGCAAAAAGAGGAAATGCGTTTTAATCATTATAACAATTCTAGCCTGACTAGAGGGAGTGATCATTGAAAGGGTATATTAATTGGTAGCGCTGAATGAAGTTAGAACGTGTGATAAAATTCATTTATTGTTCACTTTAGACCATCCTCCCTTTTCATCAGTTTTAACAACTTTTAACCCCTTAGCTTAATGAAAATATATCATTTATGATATGCATACCTTTCGGGGAGTTGTTGGGAGTCGTTTCACAATCTCTTCATACTCAATAGCCACTGCTGCACCGCAATAATTGTTATTTCACGGAAAGAATGCAATTTTTCTTCACTTTCTTCACTTACGGACGCCATCTTTGACAGTCATGTGACACCCGAAAGTCGATCATGTGACTACGTTACCAACTTGAATAAAGAAATTCACCACACGCCTTCGCTACTAAGTTAGGCACTGTCTTGTGGAAAATTACTGCTAGTACTACAAGCGAGGGGGTCTGGGGCGTAAGCCCCAGATTAGGTCTGTTTTTGTATGTAAAACATTATAAATACATAAATAAACACTGTAATTGAGTTCACTTAGTGATTTCATACATCACGTGCGAAATAGTACCAAACGCGTGGGGTTGGCAATACTGACTCAGTGAGAAAGATGGGGGTGAGAACTTCGATTTCAACTATATAAGTCGTGTCGCTATTTGGGCGGGATGGTGGGTCTGTGACAGCGGAGCCTGATATCCTCCCGACTATTAAATCAGGTAATTTCAGTTTTTAAAAATATTAATAGAAAGGATGGTCTAAAGTGAACCGCTATACCTTATGAAACGATGAGAAATAAAACGGGGAGCGATGTTCTAATAGATATTTCCTACTCCTCTGTCTGTGACCCACCCAGCCATCTCAAATAGGATCACGACTTATACAGGGTCTTTCATATAAAATAAGAGCGCCAAGCGGCGGCTTTGTTAACCGCTGCTGCGGTCACCTTGGCCGAGCTTTTGGATCGCCAAGGCCCCCTGCTTTAAGCGTGTGTACAATCCTATATGATGCAGCGGCCTTACTAGCGTGTGTTCAATGCTGAAACCTTACTTTAGTTAGTTAGTTATTGTTGATGAAACCGAAACCCATACTTGTGCTAATTTTGTGAGTGATTTATTCGGAGACCGTTCAAGATTCTCGCCAATGTCATCTAGCTCATCCTCTGTTAAAACTGTTCGTGTGCGGGCATGTTTTTTATTGAGCACCGAGCCAGTAGTGTCACACTTATTTACAATTACGTGAATCTGTGCTAGTGAAGGTGGCACTTCATCAGGAAATTGTTGAACGAATGCATCACCTACCCGCCGAACCGACTCGTACTTAAAATAAGTTTTACATAAAAAATACGATGTTGCAATGATAACTGTCTCACCATGTTACCACTTGAGGTTTAGACTGGCGACTGAGCACCTGCACACTTATTGCAAGGTCAAGTTTGGTAATGTCAATCTGTTATTTTTATACAGTCCATCGGAACTTAAAAAAAAACAGCCATCGTATGTACTATGCGCACGCTTTCAATACTATAGGGGTTTCGGTTTCATCAACAATAACTAACTAACTAAAGCATTGTACACATGTTAGCAAGGCCGCTGCTTCATATAGGATTGTACACACGCTTAAAGCAGGGGGCCTTGGCGCGTCAAAAGCTCGGGCAAGGTGACCGCAGCAGCGGTTAACAAAGCCGCCGCTTGGCGTTCTTATTTTATATGAAAGGCCCTGTATAGCCAAAATTACAGCTGTGGCCGCCATGAGTCCTAATCAATCAACATCGGTTGCAGTCGTGAGTATTCGGGTCTCTTGTTAGCCCCACTGGTCCTCTGGTCTTGTCATCGAATCAGTACTGCCAACCTCGCCCTTACGCTACTATGTAACACGAAGAAGCGCCCAGTTCAGTCTCTAGTTAGGCTAGTGTGTGCAATGTTTCGCTCCTCTGTAATGATTTTTTTCCACAACTGAAATGAGTGTTTTTTTCTTTCATAGTGAAACTTATATACCTGTTCTGTGATTAATGCGTGCAATATTTGGTAGCGGTGAATGAAGATAGAACAAGCGATAAAATTATCTACAATACATGAATTAGCCAAACGCTGGGAAATAAATCAGGGAGCGATGTTTTAGTAGATATTCCCTCCTCCGATGTCTGTGACCCAACCAGCCATCCCAAATAGGTACACGACTTATATAGCGAATATTACAGCTGTCAGCGCCATTGTTCAAATCTATAGTTATCGAAACAGTACCTTGAGAGTACTGCCAACGTCGTGCTTACGGTACTGTGAAAAACAGACCCGCCCAATTCAGTCGTTAGTGCGCATCATTCAAAGAGGTTGCTGCAGCTATTGCAACAACACAATTTAATAGCTAAATCACTTACATGCCCGAAATGCCAGCGTCAAGCCTAAGTTCGCTGGATAAAATATAACCTTGCTGTAACATGCAACAAGAGACTACCCGGACGTTCCAAAAGGTTTTGCAATTTCGTGATAAAGATGTTTTATCATTTCAAGTGATCTTGTCGACTTCGTCGTTATGGTTGGGGTCCATCGTTATGCGTTACGGACACGGAGACGGACGTGACGTCCTGCAGCCGCACGGGAAGTGACGTCATGCAGCTGCGCGGGAACGTGACGTCATGCTCACGCAGGGAGCGAGAAGCAGTCACTAATGATTATTGGAGTCTGTTGAAAGAGGCCTGGCGTCGAGCGACCTGGGGCTTTGAGCGAAGCGAACACAAGAATACAGGGTGACTTCTAAAGAGATACACAAGATGCCATAAAAGAATACAGGGTGCCTCCCAAAGAGGTGTGCAGGATGTCAGAGCAAAAAATTACAGTCAGTCTGAAATAAGAATACAGGGTTTCTCCTAAAGAGGTGTGCGGGATGTCAGAGCAAAGCATCGAACCAGTCCCAATATTCCATCCCTACTCTCACTCAAAATAGCCCCCCCCCCCCAATGTTCAGCCCGCCACTGCTCGCTCCCAGGTTCTACAACTCATCTCCCAACTCTCTACCGTTACACTAGTCTAGCCAGATCGAACACAGGCCTGCCTGGGGCAAAAACACTCCTTTTCAGAGAAATAACAACTCCGCAACAAGCTTCACGAAAACCCAAATTAAAATCGAAAATTACATTCTACAAACACCAAATTCAGTAAACTTCCCTCATTTCAGTTACTCTATACTTTAAACAGACACAGAAGGCATAGTCATGACTCCTTCATGGAGTAGGCTATTGTCTAATAATGTTCACCTCTCCTTCACCTTTACCATAAATTTCATAAACTCTATTTAAAAATCAGAAACTCGCCCCACAAATCTGTAAATCAGTATTCTTCCCTTATTTCAGATACACTAAGCATTAAACAAACATATAAAGCATAGTCATGACCCCTTCATGGAGTAGGCTATTGTCTAAATCTGGACACTCATACTACATCCTTACACTAATTCAAATTTACGGCCAAATGATCCTTCTGACAGGGAGGCAAAGGTTTCCGCCGGCTTGTCTGGGATGATGGGCCACAAAACCGCTATCAAAAAGTACACAATTTACGCTTTATTAAACCAAACACATCTCTAATACAAGTACAAGAAACACATTTCTTCCCGTGACCCTTAAAGAGGTGCCCGCGCGGGAAGCCTAAGTTAATGGGTAATGCAGTCTGTTGAAAGAGTCCTGGGGCTTCGAGCAAAGCGAGAAGCCCTCCTGAGCCTTTCTAACATGTGTAGCATTTGTAGCATGCGTCATTTGAAATAATACAACTTCTAGTCTTTCAGACTGACTGCGATTTTTTTTCTTTCTTTCGGCTGAAATGAGTGTTTTTTTAATTTTATCTGCTGTGTATTTACTAAGCAATATATCACTCCACTGAAATAAAAATTATTTTATTTTCCCACATCTGTGGTTTTCACAATGGTTACAACCTAACGTGCCCAGATCAATGGTTTCCTATCAACCGTGCCCCGCTAGCTGCGCTCAGCCAAAGATACACTACCCCCGACCTTCTAACCTTCGTTTCGTCCAATCCATTGGTTTTTGGACAATGGTAGATCGATGGTTTTGTGTTAACCGTGCCCCGCTAGCTGCGCGCAGCCAAGGCCGCACCTACCCCCGACCTTCTAACCTTTGTTTTGTCCAATCCATTGGTTTTTGACAATGGTTACAGCCTATTGCGCACAGATCAATGAGTTTTGACAATGCTTACAGCCAAGGCTTCATAACTTGACATAACGAAAATGGTTGTTTGGGTAGATTATGTAACAAAATGGGTCTTGGTCACATTGTGGTCGTTACGTTTCATATCCGGAAGTCATTTGTATCGCATGGTAACTTGACTGGGCCATATAACTTTATTCTGATATTGGTTATCGTAGAAACGAAATAGTATTGTCCGACAGAAATAACGTTATTTGAATAAGTCTCTCGAAAAATATCCCCTAATACCGTTATTCGGACTAATAATGTTCTTCGGATATCGGTTATCGCAGAAACGAAATACTAGTGCCCACCGAAAATAACGTTATCGGAATACATTACTCGAAAAAAAATCTTCTAATATCGTTATTTTAACTGATAACGTTATTCGAATATCAGTTAACCCAGGAACGAAATGGTAGTGCCCGCCTGAAATAACGTTATCGGATTACATATCTCGAAAAACATTCCTCGAATACCGTTATTAGGATTAATAACATTATTCGGATATTGGTTATCTCTGGAACGAAATGGTAGTGCTCACTAGAAATAACGTTATTTGAATAGATCTCTCAAAAAAAATCCCCCAATACCGTTATTCGGACTAATAACGTTGTTCGGATATCGGTTATCGCGGGAACGAAATGGTAGTGCTCACTATAAATAACGTTATTTGAATACATCTCTCGAACATTATTCCCCCAATACCGTTATTCGGACTAATAACGTTATTCGGATATAGGTTATCGCAGGAACGAAATGGTAGTGCTCACTAGAAATAACGTTATTTGAATATATCTATCGAAAAATATTCCCTCAATACCGTTATTCGGACTAATAACGTTATTCGCATATCGTTTATATATTACAAACGGCATCAACGATTGAGAATGTCACCATTTTGATACATTTTGCGTTGGAGAACTCCATAGAGTAGAAAGAGTGGAAGTGTCACTTTGCGACCTACGTCGTGTTAGGTTCTGAGTTTAGCCGCGAGGTTAATAAATACTCGGAAGTGCTTACCGTGATAGGGTATTGTATTTTTAGCCTACTTTTCACATTTTGCAAAAATGAGGAAAAAATAGACTTATGAGATCGATCTTGGCAAATGTCTGTCTGTCTGTCTGTCTGTCTGTCTGTCTGTCTGTCTGTCTGTGCATGTCCCCCCCCTTATCAACTCCAAACGGCTGAAGCAATCAAAACCAAATTTGGTATGAGTAAAGATCTATATCTGAATATCTCAAGGCCATGAAAATGAAGTCAGTGCTACCAACTGCTGAAAAGCCGCAATTGAAATTTGAGCTCCATGTTGGATATCTTGGAAGGTATGCATGGGAGCTATTCCAAAATTGGCACATAATTACACTGACCGGCAAAAAAAGTGGAACAGTAATTTTAAAAGTATAAAATTAACCATGAAAAAGATGTAATCACATTTTAAAAGCTTTTCACGCATTAGGACACACATCTGAAACATCCGTGAATAGAAATTGACATTTCTTAGGGTGGTTTATTACCACCAATTACCCCCAATCTTCGATGAGCCTAACAAGCTGTTATGGACGCTAAGGGTGGAAACACTCGTTTTTAGTGACCAGTGTTCCGGTGCAGTGCAGTGCAAAAATTAACACTGTTTTGTTTGGCATAAAAAACAGCCCAAAGGAACATTAGTAAAAAATAGAAAATTGTTAGATTTGTGAAATGTAACGAAATTTGTGAGTTAAAGCGTGTTGTAAAACATGTTTCAGTATTTTCTGTAGCCAACCATCGAACATTTACATGAATAATGCAAATATTGGAAAACCGATATATTTTAGTGGAATAAATTAAGAAATTACATAAAAAATTGAAGTGTTCCACTTTTTTTTTGCCGGTCAGTGTATATAGACAATAATATTTCAGTTTAATTTCCAGGAGACCATACATGACATTGTTGGCAAAATGATTCTAAGCATGCTGATAGGTCAAATTTTTAAATTAATAGAACTTCTACACTATCAATTGGATTTCAACCAAATTTCGTATGTAGTCTACTATGTGTACATAACCAGATATCACTATGCGTATTCTTAAGAGCAACCAGCTGCTGACAACTGTTGATAATTGCTGTCTCTACTTTTTGACCCTTATATTAATATATCAGAATGCATGCAAGCCAACAACTCTAAACTTTGCACACGTATAGTACCTGCCAGATTAATTTGGAGTAACTAATATTATGCCAATGCCGCTAACATGATTCTAAGCCTGATGATAGGTTTAATTCTAAAATGCATGTAACTTCTATACATACAAATGGATTTCGTCCAAAATTGGCACAACAATAGATCATAATATGTCAGATTATTTCTGACCAAGACATGCATGACATTGCTGCCAACATGATTTTACGCGCACTGATAGATCCAATATCTAACTGCATGTAACGTCCACGTTATCCATTGAACTTCAATCAAATTTTGTATTCTGTACCTTAAGAGATGGAACTAAGATTATATTAAGTCACCAGGGCTTCCAACTGTAGTGCAGGTATGTTTCGAATTAATTAGAAATTTTGATATTACCAACTTAATTTCGTCATTAACTTAGATAGTTCCATATAGATTAAACATTGGCATGAATCTTTAAGTTTAAGAAAAATAGGCTCCTTAGTTTGTCACGGAACTGCTTGTTGAACTTGCGAAAGTGGTGAATGTCCGGAAAACACTCTTAAATGCGCTTTTGAAGAAAGGAACAACAGACCGACACCACTTGAAATACATAGGCCTAGGTGGATAGCAAACGACCTGAAGCTTAATAGAGATCAAGTACTAGCGAATCAACTAGACAACGGGGAAAATTCAGTGTACATTAAATTAGTGTACACCTTACTTTATGAAAACATATTATCTCGACATGAAGGTGTGAAATCCTTCCGGCTAGCTAGCGGTAACACCACAAAGATAACTATCACTGCTTCAGACTCTTGAACAAAACGTGTGCGTGTCTGTTTAATCTCCTCCCGAAGTCAACAATGAAAGGCTCTCCCGCGTGCTTTCTACGCATGGAGTTCTCATGGACATACGGAACGAGTGCTGGAATGAAGTATACGAATTTTCTGCTGTAATTAATGGCATACGTATTGTAACAATTGAACTTAAATACCCCATTCCATCATATTTGACGGTCAATGATTGTAAAGTTCTGTTAACATATGAAGGACAAGCTAAGTATTGCTTTTATTGTAAAGAAACCTCCCACTTACAAATAGACCGTCCGAACAGAAGGAATCGCCCAGTACTTCATGTCAGACAACAAACCTACAGCACGGTGCTGGGCGAGTCAGATGGGAGTAGTAAGCTAAGCAACACTACCGACATGGAAACTGCAGTACCTTCCCCTGAATATCCAGCCATATCAGAGGCCTTTCATAACAGGCCCCATTCTACAAACACATATAGCATTGCGGAAGTAACTCAACCATCAGATAACGTAGCTGAAACATCTCTGACTACTTTACATAGCAATGAAGAGGGAACTGTGACGTCACGATCGGACAGCACGGGGAAGGGACACACCAGCAGGCAACACAGCAGTCTGTGCAGCAGCCAGATACTATTAAGACTAAATGTCCCGATTTTTAGTTTGTAATTCTGACACCACGTAGCAGCACCAAAGTGAGGCAATTTCTCTTGAATGGAAGCTCGTATTTGCGATGTCAAAACCACTATGTATACTAGAGTGCAATAGAATTGATATCAATTCAATGCATTTTCCAAAATGTGAAAAACAAAGACGTTACTAGCAGTTTTTTATATTTCTGCTTAAAAAATGAAAAAGTAACTGGTAATACGAAAACGGAGATTTATTTCCTGATTCCAATGCATTTTTCATAAATAAAATCGGGTGAATGGAATCGTCGGCATTAGTTTGGGAATTGTTTTGAAAAGGGTGGTAGGAGTAGTGGCGCGGCTATACAAGATCTCTAGCGCAAGGAAAATGATGAACACGCCGAGTTGACGAATATTGTAGTTCGGCGAGTTACATGTACAAGTGCCTAGGCGTGGAACAATATCTGAGCAATAAAATTATAGTAATGTCACGCTTATGTAACGTTAACACAATGTGTTTATACAGATACTTTCTTACTTCCTCAAACATTCTTGTTCTTGTTGATAATAATACATTGTAGGGGCTTGGGATATCTTGGTCATCAGTCCCATGTAGTTGACTATGTGTGTTACTGTATTAGAGCCAGGGATGGGGCAGGTGCCCTGAGTCTTCAAGTAAGGTACTATCTCGACATTTACCTGGAGGGAGTGTGGAAAACCCTGCGAAACACAAGACACAACTGAACTTCAGGTGCAACCACAATGGTAGGTTGATTGACAGGTGAACTAGTCAATGAGAGATGTTGGACTGATGACAGTTTCGTAGGAAAAAAATCATAAAATGAGACTGAATTTCTGAATGGCAATAAACATCTGCTGTAAGAAACATTGTTTCAGTTCCTTACCTTTTATTTCGTTCAATACGCCAATACACAAGCTCTGCTGGGACTTTCCTTCGTTTTCTGTGAGCGTACAAAGGAAGTGGATATTTATGCAGGACGCTTGCACCTAGAGAACATGCGCTTGACTGTCGTCAGTATCTATGGAGACCAATTTTCCATTTTCACAATGGCTACGTCTTACTTTTCCACACAACGCATTGTTTCCGTTTGAATACGAACTCTCTTCTCTGAAAAAAGTTGTCACTGAATAGTTCGTGGTCTTGTACTCTTACAATTATATATTAGAAGTTCAAAAAAAGACTAAACCCGTGGCGCGACAGCCGTTGAAGGGCCTAGTTCTACCAAGCAACCGCTGTTCAGCCATGTAGCTTGCAGATTGTGGGGTGACGTTTAGTCATCCAACTTGTACAAATAAATTTAAAGTGAAATCAAAACTGCTCAGTACTTTACAAATTCTCTAATGCAAGCGTAATTTCAAATATAAACTAGGGAAAAAATCTTATGTAGGCCTATGTGTAGAGGTTTTTCTTAGGGCCTGGCTTCCTTTTCTTGGTACAGTACTTACTGTCGACCAAAATATTATGTGCACTCGAGTTTGAAGGTTGTTTGTGAAGTAACCAATAGACCTATATAAAATCCACTAACATAATCATTTTCGTCGTTCTATTTTACGTTAGTTCATGTAGGTTTGGAATGTTTTATTTATATTTTTTTATCGCAGTTGAAACACAAAAGGTGACCGTTTTTAAGCGTGTTTCAACCATGCGTCACATTTAATAATTATTATCTCACAAACCCGTCATCAGATCGAATCCAAATTTTAGCACAATATACATTGGAATGTTGTATAACTGGTTTATTAATTTCAACATTTTGTGTGTTCAAGAACGAATTTTGTTATCATTTTTTAAGGTAACTATTTCTAGGCTCGGGGTCGTTGTAAAATGTAGTTCTTGGTTGCGTTGTAATCCTTATACATCAAAAAGTTATGTTGTATGACTGTGAAATACGTAAATTAATTCACTTATTTTATATCGGTTTGTATTTATACGGGGAACTAAGACATGGTTCACCAGCTAGACGCTCCGGGATATTCTGTACAGCGTTGCTGATATGGAGCCCATTACTTCCGAGCGAAGCGTGCCTTGACGCGTGATAGAGCCCATCTTGGCAACGCTGTACAGCTTTTACAGGAGCGGCCAACTGGTGAACCATGTCTTAATTCCCCATACAAATACAAACCGATATAAAATAAGTGAATTAATTTACGTATTTCACAATCATACAGCATACCTTTTTGATGTATTAGGATTACAACGCGACCAAGAACTACATTTTCAAACCAACCCGAGCCGAGAAAAAGTTACCTTACCAAAATGATAACAACTTTGTTTCTTGGCCATACAAATTTTTAAAATTAATGAACCAGTTATACAACATTCCAATGTATATTGTGTTAAAATTTGGATTCGATCTGTTGACGGGTTTGTGGGATAATAATTCTTAAATGTGACGCATGGTTGAAACACGCATAAAAACGGGCACTTTTTGTGTTCCAACTGCGATAAGAAATATTAAAATATATTTTTAAAAATCCAAACCAACATGAACTAACGTAAAACAGAACGACGAAAATGATGATGTTATTGGATTTTATGTAGGTATATTGGTTACTTCACAAACAACCTTCAAACTCGAGTACACATAATATTTTGGTCAATGGTAGTCGCAATTCCCCCTGGGATTTAGTGGTATGCCCTTGAATCAGGGCTGGCATGCGAAACGAAATGTATGGCTGTGGGGGCGAATATATTTGAATTTCGCCGTGAGCACGATACTCGGGAGCGAAATGACAATGATTGTCGGCGGGAAATTAAATCGAAGCGAAACTTAATTAGAAGCGAAATTACATAGCGAAATCAACGCGAAACTTAATAGCAACGCGAAATTACATTGTACAGTTGAATAAAATTTCACTCACGGCGCGAAAAAAAATCGTTACAATCTTTTAATTTCGCTCCCGGCGCGAAATACAATTCATTACAGACTTTTAATTTCACTCGTGGCGCAAAATAAAATTCGATACAGACTTTTAATTTCGCTTCCGGTGCGAAATAAAATTTGTTGCAGTCTTTAAATTTCACTCCCGGCACGAAATACAATTCATTACAGACTTTTAATTTTACTCGCGGCGCAAAATACAATTCAATACAGACTTTTAATTTCGCTTCCGGTGCGAAATAAAATTCGTTACAGACTTTTAATTTCGCTCCCGGCGCGAAATAAAACTCGGTCACAGACTTTTAATTTCGCTCCCTGCGCGAAATAAAATTTAAAGCTGGTACGAATTTTATTTCGCACCGGGAGCGAAATTAAAAGTCAGTAATGCATTTTATTTCGCGCCGGAAGCGAAATTAAAAGACTAATGAATTTATTTCGCCTCTGCAGCGAAATTAAAATTCTGTTACCAATTTTATTTTGCGCCAGGAGTGAAATTTTATTCCTTTGAACAATTTAATTTCACGACGCTAATTTAAATTGATGATTCATTTCGTTTTGCATGCCAGTCCTGCCTTGAATCGGTTTTGGTGGAGGCTCCATTTTTCACCTAAAATGTAAAACTAACTGCACTTGATGACCGTAATGCTCTCCATCACTCGTACCTGTATGTACATCGTTCATGTATATGATCTACCAGAGATACTGTCCAAAAATAAATTGCCGAAAATAGAACACCTAACGAACACTAAAAATAATGGTGTTGCAGGTAAAATAAACTAAGTAAAAAGTAATTAAAGGGATCGATGAACTAAAAACAGGAAAAACAACATGGAAAATTAGAAGTCGTAAGTATAAACTGGTAAAATTTCAAAGGATCACTCAGAAATATCCAGAACTGAACAATAATTCAGAACTAGCCATCACAGTCACAGTCAATCGCAACATCGGACTAGATGCTCAGGAATCCCATACCGTCAGGTAAGGGATAAGGTCATCACTCTCTCACTTGACTTTCGCTCCCCTTTCCTGCTGCTGCGGTGGCCTTGGTCGAGCTTGTGGCGCGCCGTGGCTGCCTGCTTTAAGCGTGTGTACAATCCTGTATGAAATATTACCTTATAAAAGATGCTGGAAGTGCCGTCCTTCCTGGGTTATACAGGCATTGTATCCGGTAACCACATTTTGGCTCACGCGAATGAGTTCTGCCACTGTAATGTTTCTGATTTTGTATTTTATGTTCTTTATTGAGCACTGAGTCAGTAGGCCTAGTCACGGTCGACTCTAGACAGGTCGGAAGGCTGAGACTTGGCAACATGTTCATCAGTCATACCCTTGTCAGGGGGGAACACGAGGAAACGTTCAGTCTGGCAGGTGTTCTTGTTTATCTCATATGGATATTTCCTTCTATATTTTGTTTCTTACGCTTTTTACGTTTATACACTTTATAGTAGCGTTTATACTACCCTTCCAGATGAGTTTTTATACTGTAATCCCTAATCGATAACACACTGACGAGTGTGCTTTGTATCTGGCAAATATTGTATTTTTAAATGCCTACGGTACATGGAATTATCACATACCGTATCGTACTTCATGTTTTAAACTTTGATTTTCCTGGAATGTTTCGGCACCGTAACACATGACCAGTGTTACAATCGGAAATAAATGAATAACGTGCATATGATCGTGAAAAGTTGTTATAAGAGCCAAGCAGCTGATATTAGGCATGAGTGACACGGAAATAATTTACCAACATAAAAGTGTTTAGCAAAATAAAGAAAATTATTTTGGTTTCTTTTCATATTTTACTACTCTGAAGTATGGTAATAAAACAATTGGCGGTGTTATAATAATAATATGGAGTAAGTAGATGCATTTGAGGGTTATGTGATGCAAAAATGTAGGCTATCTCCCATAACATCTTCACACTGTAGGCCAATAATAAATCCTCGATTCCGCCGCACATGTATGTAGATAATTTACTACCATTATAGAAATAGCCTGTTGCTGCTGGTTTTCCATAACTGTATCAGTTTACTTCTGTTTACTTCCTAAAGTGCTGCAACTTTCTCTTCCCATAACCAAGTTTGCTGACATCAACAGCATCATTTCTTGCCTGTGAATAATTGTTTAGCAATTTCACTTAATTGACTAATTTATGCAATCCACGAACCATTTCGAAGGCTCTCTAATCCAGGCCTGGCGCAGATTTTTGTCACTTGGGAACCTAAACACAGGTGTGTAGCCTCCCTTACTTGGTTAATTTGCATTACAGTTGCAGATACATTTTTGCATCACATAACCCTCAAATGCATCTACTTACTCCATATTATTATTATAACACCGCCAATTGTTTTATTACCATACTTCAGAGTAGTAAAATATGAAAAGAAACCAAAATAATTTTCTTTATTTTGCTAAACACTTTTATGTTGGTAAATTATTTCCGTGTCACTCATGCCTAATATCAGCTGCTTGGCTCTTATAACAACTTTTCACGATCATATGCACGTTATTCATTTATTTCCGATTGTAACACTGGTCATGTGTAAATAAAAGTCAACAGATGTTTTGCTAAACATGTACATTATGTTTGCCCAATATTAATTCCGTAGTTTTTGTCGCCTCCCTTGCTAGCAAACAGCTGTTTCAGTTCAGGCGCTCGTGACGAAGTATGACTGACAATAGCCGTAGCTACAGTGTTGTCAGGTTGAACCTTCCGACCTTTCTAGAGTCGACCGTGGCCTAGTGGAAAACTTATTTACAATTACGTGAATCTGTGCTAGTGAAGGTGGCACTTCATCAGGAAATTGCTGAACTTACCCACCGGGCCGACTCGTACTTAAAATAAGTTTTACATACAAAAATACGATGTTGCAATGATAACTGTCTGAACATGTTACCATCTGAGGTTCAGACTGGCGACTGACAACACCTGCACGCTTATTGCAAGGTCAAGTTTGTACTATGCGCGCGCTTTCAATACTACAGCAGGGGGCTGTGGGGTGCCAGAAACTCGGCCAAGCCCGCTGCAGTAGCGAATAACAAAACCGCCACTCGTCGTTCTTACTTAATATGAAAGACCCTATATGTAGACAATAGAGTTATGTACTATTAGATGACTATTATTGCATAGGTTCATTATTCAAACGTTGACTTCTATCGCATGATTGGGACACAAGAAATAAAAAAATAATTAAAAAATTTTGCACAGCTGCCATCTTGAGTGTATGTAAACAATTTAACAAAATTAGATATCAGTTCATTACAATGTATATAAACAATTGCTGTACCAAATTTCACTGCGTTCGGATGGTTAAATCGCCAGAAAAGTCTATTTAAATGCTCAAATTCACTTGGCCGCCATGTTCGTTTTGTAGTTAACAGGTTTATGAAAGTCACTTATGGGGCAGATGACCTCGTAGTTCCGCCCCTTAAAACAACAATAACTAACTAACTAAAAGTCACTATCACCGTACAAAATTTCAGGGTGATATCGGTGACAGTTTCGGAGATATAGAATGCCAGTGAGATATTTCGCACAGCCACCATGTTGAATTGGTGAAACATAATAAGCTTTGAAGGGCACGATCGGGGTCGGCCAAAATAGTAGGCCTACTATGACCTTACCGAATTTCATTGAAATCGCTCCTGCCGCTTATATTTTATTAGGTGGGGTGTGGGGGGGGAGGGGTGGGGATGCACACCAAGGCCCGGCGTAGGTGCGTGACGTCATGTCATGTCAGTAGGTAATCTGTGTCCTTGACTCTCCCTGCCTGCCGCTAGCTACGTGTGCGAGTGAGCTGTGTATAGTATGTCGTGGTACCCTGCAAGCCAGGCAAGTGCTTTTAGGGCCATATGACCCAGGCGCACACTGTCTACGCTGGAACTCTCAGTTCAGGGGCGCGTGGCCGGCCTGTCGCGGCTGGATTTCTCGAAGTCGTTCTTCTCTTCTCTTCATATTATTATTATTATTATTAGACTATTATTATTGGCAATAAAATGTTATTGGATACCAATAGACTACGTCTCATACTGTTCCCGAGTACATTGTAGATCAATTCTCTATTATTGAATGGATTCATTTGATAGCAAAATTATGCCATTTACACTTAAGTTAGGCAAACCCAAACACGATAAGTTATTAAAAAATGTTGATGTTGTTTCTTTCCCTTATTCGAAACGTACCACAAGCTTTCAATTCTCTTTGAAGCCTATCGTTAGCTCTTGTTATGCCGATGGTTACTTCACATCTGATGGTGGGGTCCAGCATAAATCTTGTATCCTTCTTACGGCCAATAACAATTATTATTCTATTGTACTTTTGCTTCTAACACGAGGAAGACACGAAAACATGGATCGCGTAACATTTCTGAAATGCTACAGATGCATCTTAGATCTATGTCGGTGATTCCCTTCTTAATTTTGGTGTTTGAACGGAGCTAGGTTATCAGACACTCCACAGTGGTTGCAGCATACAGTCTCACACAAGAGCAACCTTTGCCTCCACCTATTTGTGCTTGACTACTCCCTTTCATGTGTACTTCTGGATAAGTTGATCTCCATAAAATATGGTGATTAGACACTTTCGCAATCAACCAGCAAGTTCATTTTGTTTTTTCCATACATCCGCTTCAGGCTCAATTCTCAAGTATTCCTTTGGTTCCTAACTAGTAAATCACCGTCTTCATCGTTACCACCATCTTCATCATCATCACCGTAATGAAAACCTCATTCGTTGTACAAACACAAATTACGCACCATGTCACATTGCCTTGAAGCAATTCTTGCACTCTTTGTATATATGTGGCAGGGTGTCCCTACATGATGATTACTATACTTTGGATGTTCATTCACTGAAAATTGCGAAATTAGCTTCGAGGTTTTCCTATGCCCAGAACATAGAATGCTATGAAAATCAAATGTTCTTAAATACGATGTGTGGTTTACATATAAATATGCAATTGGATTAACTCACGACAGCTACTTGTAGCATTGGCCTTTGAGAATATTTTACAGAAGCTATTCTAACAACTCTACGAGGTGAGTTTCTCTCCGAGTTCCCATATGAATGTTCGAATTGCAGAATAAGAATGTAGAAAAAAAAAAAGGAAAACTTGTGCTCACTGACCTGGTGCAAGTCCTCAAAATGAACACCCCTTTGATGACTTAGGTATCATCGATACCATTTCAGTACCTCAAACCGAAATTAAATTTCTTGGCAGGCCAGGGAATCAAACCAGGACCACCGGGGCGACAGCCAAGAATGTTAGCCGCTACACCACAAGGTGATCTCTTTCATTGTCAGCGCAATCTATTGCACGATGCCATGTAATTTCAGCACGAACTATAATAGTACACCTTTCTTCGTATTTTTGGCATTACATTGCCCCTGGTAAGTTAGAGAGAAGGTTCGCATACCATAACCAAAGAGCCGAATAGTTCTAAAAACCAATAAACAACCGAAAGAAATACCGACAAGCTGGTAGAAAGACAGACAACAGATTTTGTAATTTTCAGAGCAAAATTGTTTTACAATGAAGAGCACTCTTGGTCTCCATACTGTTGAAATAATGAAAATTATCCTAAAACTTCAAAAGTTAGAAGGATTTCATGTCAACTTGCTTATTTTGCCGTATATCTTATGTGTAGGTAAATTCCATGAGTTATTGTTTCAGGCGATGTTGAAAATACGAATAAAAGACATAAATTACCTCAGTTTGCGACGGAATATTGTTCAGTTTAAAAACCTGATAAATTTACTAACGCACGTTTCTCGAATTCACATATCCCTGAACAGCACCAATCTAATCAGTTGGTGAATTCAGAATCTTGTTATTGAAATACTGTAGACTATAGCTTTATAGTCCTAATGTAGTTTTTTTGTTCTACCCGTAATTATTTAGGTTGCTATGAGGAAGGGGATATGGTGAGACAGTTTCCTTGTGGGAATGATATTACGGATAGATGCCCTTCATGACGTCAATCTAATGAGAGGATTTAATGACAAATGAAATTAATGAGGCAAGGTATGAAATGGTTGTGTGTGGTATTTCGAGTTCGGTGTAGTCTGACCATGCACGTTAGCGTGTGTAGCTACGTCGGCTGGTTTGTGACATTATGTAAACAAATTTTAAAAATATATTTTAACACTCCTGATTCCATACCGGCCCTGTTACTGTCACATACATGATTACCAATATGCTTGATTCCATTTTTAGGATTATTATATCTCGCTGCACCTGCTACATCACCCAAAAAGTAGGGGCAGATGACCTCGTAGTTCCGCCCCTTAAAACAACAATAACTAACCCAGCAAGTAGTTCCGCGAAGAATTATACAGCCTATTTTCATATATCCTACTTATGTTAATTACCTCTATCAACATACAAAAGTTCAGTTTGATTGCTGTAATAGATTCGCAGATATTGAGAACCAGCTAAATATTGCGCATGGTCGCCATGTTGGATTTTTATATCTGTAGGTCTTAGAGTTATGTACTGTTACGTGAAGTGTATTGTGTACATGTAGTATTCAAACTGCAATCGCATGATTAGGACACAAGAAGTAAAAACGAGATTTTAAAATTTCGCACAGCTGCCATATTGTGGTTATGGAAACAAATAAAAAAATTAGATGCCAGTGGATCAACATTTGTAGAAGGATTTACTGTACCAAGTGTCACTGCACTCGGATGGTTAAATTGCGAGAAACGACCATGTGAATATGTATACTTTGCGTCGCCGCCATGTTGGATTTGTGATCACCAGGTTATTGAAAGTCCTATAGGTGAACGTATGTTCATAGCCCCAATGAAGATTAAAAAATTTAGTTTGATTGCTGTAATAGATTCGTAGATATTGAGATCCATCTAAATATTTCGGATGGTCGCCATGTTGGATTGTTATATGTATAGGCCATAGAGTCACGTACCATTAAAGGAAAATTATTTCAAGGGTTCATTACTCAAACTCTCACTTCGATCGCATGATTACGACACAAGAAATAAAAACTTAATTTTAAAATTCGCACATTTGCCATCTTGAGGTTATGTAAACAATTGAACTAATATAGATACCAGTACATTACAATGTGTATAAACATTTCCTGTACCAAGTTTCATTGCGTTTGGATAATTAAATCGCGAGAAAGGTCTATTTAAAATTTTCAAATTCGCTTGGCTGCCATATTCGTTTTTTAGTTAACCGGTTTTTGAAAGTCTTATAGATGAAATTCCAGTAGTGCCCTTTATCTCCGTACAAAATTTCAGGGTGATATCGCTAATAGTTTCAGAGATATAGAATGCCGGTGAAATATTTCGCACAGCCGCCTTCTTGAGGTTATGTAAACAATTGAATGAAGTTAGATGTCGGTACATTACAATGTGTATAAACATATACTGTACCAAGTTGCATTGCGTTTGGTTGGTTAAATCGTGAGAAACGTCTATTTAAATGTCGCAACTTTGCTTGGCCGCCATGTTGGTTCTGTAGTTATCAGGTTTTCAAAAAATCACATTGGTGAACTTCTAGTAGTTCCCTTTATCACCGTGAAATATTCCAGGGTGATATCGGTAATAGTTTCGTAGATATCGAATGCTGGTGAAATATTTCGCACAGCCGCCATGTTGGATTGGTGGGATGTAACAAAATTTGAAGGGCACGGTCGGGGTGGTGTGGAATAGTGCTATGAACTTACCGAGTTTCATTGCAATCGCTCCAGTGGTTTAGAAGTTATTGGGGGGGGGCACACACCATCACACACACGCGCACACAGAGACAGACACACGGACAAAAGGTGATCTCATAAGCTTATTTTTTTCATAAATGAAAATAGGCTAAAAAGTATGCAACTTCTTGTATCCTTGTTGCAGATCTGGTTCATGTACGTCCAAATAATATCATGTTTTATACGTCTTCGGTGTGTTTCTTTAAGGTGTGACTTTCCCACTATGGTATGATTGTGCTCCCCAGGCACAAAAGACGTTATGAGCACGGCAGACCACAAGCATATGACAAAATGTTGGCTATAGTGCGCCTAGTGTCCAGGCTCTGCGCTCAGTACTAAACGTACTGCAGCACCCCACACACGGACAAAAGGTGATCTCATAAGCCTATTTTTTCATAAATGGAAATAGGCTAAATACGAGATTTTAAAATTTCGCACAGGCGCCATCTTGTGGTTATGAAAACAATTCAGTTTGATTGCTGTCATTGATTAGTTGACATTGAGAATCGTCTAAATATTTCTAAATATGTGTAGACCATTGAGCTATGTACTATTAGATGACGATTATTGCGTACGGTAGGTTCATTGTTCAAACGTTGGCTACGATCGCATGATTAGGACACAAGAAATTAAAACGTAATTTTTAAATTTCATTCAGGCACCATCTTGCGGTTATGTAAACAATTGAGTTGAATAAGATATCAGTGCATTACAAGGTGTATAACATTTGCTATACCATTTGACGGCGCTCGAATGGTTTAATCGCGAAAAAAAAAAGATCTATTTTAATGTATCAACTTCGCTTGGCCCCCGTGTTCGTTTGTTACTTAACAGGAATTTTGAGAGTCCCATCTAGTAGTTCATTTTATCACCGTACAAAATGTCAGGGTGATATCTGTAATAGTTTCGGAGATATGGAATGCCAGCGAAATATTTCGCACAGTCGCCATGTTGGATTGGTGAGCTGTAATAAAATTTGAAGATCACGGTCGGGGTCGGACAAAATAGTACTATGACTTTACCGAGTTTCATTGAAATCGCTCCCGCCGTTTATATTTTATTAGGGGACACACACACATACGCACACACACATACTAAATGTGATGTCATAAGCCTATTTTTTCATAAATGAAAATAATAAAGAAAGCTTTTCATTCGGTCGACGCGATTTTCATGTTGACCGACTGAATAGCTTTCTTCATTAGAAATAACCATCACTGAAAAATGGCTTCTATCACTACTAAATGAAAATAGGATACCAAGTAAACGAAAAGCAAGAACGGGAGGTTTCATCTAGGAAAGATATACTCTTATTGGTCACAAAGGAGTGAAAGTTTGGTGTGTAGGTTACACTCTGCCTTATATGGCAACACTGCGAGAAGGTGAGTTCGATTCCCATCTTAGCTATCTTAGAGTGTTTTTCTGGGGTTTCCCACTTCCACTCCAGGAAAATGCGTGGATAGTTCCTAAGTCAAGGCCATTGCCAACTCCAAAAATAACAAAGTCTATCAGACTTCAACTACATGGGACTGATGAACAATAGGCTATGTTCCAAACCCCTATATGAAGCAACAAGAAATATTTCGAATCAATGGGATCCATCGTATTGATTTTAGGAAACATGTTTCTAACGTAGGCTACAATATGACCGCGATCGAAACGAGCCAGGTGCCTTGCCCTGTCTGATGGGGCACGCGCTCAGATTGAAATCATTATGTTGATTATTATTGATATTTCAAGAAGTATTTATCCTATGTTTGAATAAATAATTGGCCTGGAATTACATATGGTCCAGCATCGTCAGTTCACGGTCACCTTCCATGCTTGTCCGGGAAGCGGGCAAATAGACACTTCCATAACGTTATTGGCGAGATTCTTTTCTGAAATAACGGAATCAATTTCTCCACTTAGAATAATGTTACTGATAGCGCATAGCTGGTAAAAATCGCATGTATACCGTTATTAGACTTATAACGTTGTTGGTGGGTTCGCATTTCAAAATAACTGAATTAATTTTTCTGCCCTGAATAACGTTATTGATAGCGTATGGCTGGTAAAATTCGCTCGTATACCGTTACTAGACTTATAACGTTATTGGTGGGTTCGCATTTCTAAATCACGGAATTATTTTTCTGCCATGAATAACGTTATTGACAGCGCAAAGCTCGTAAATATCGCTCGTATACCGTTACAAAGCTTATAACGTTATTGGTGGGTTTACATTTCTAAATAACGGAATTAATTTTTCTGCCCTGAATAACGTTATTGATAGCGTATAACAGGTTAAAATCTCTCGTATACCGTTACTAGGCTTATAACGTTATTAGTAGGTTTGCATTTTGAAATAACCGAATCGATCACTCGGCCTGAATAACGTTATTGATGGCGCGCAGCGGGTCAAAATCGCTGTCATACCGTTACTAGACTTATAACGTTAATAACGGGAGCGCATTTTAAAATAACGGAATCTTTTCCTCTGATGGTTATAACGTTAATAGCACAAACCAGGGAAAATTATAACCCCTTATTTCGTTGCCGCACTAAAAACGTTATTCATATACCATTTGTTTTGGGTACGGAAGCAGTAACTTAACAAAAATTAATTCGTTATTTCTGACAATTCTGTTCCGTTATGAAGCCTTGCTTACAGCCTAACAAGTCCCGATGAATATTTTTTTGATCAACAATGGTTTTGTATCTCACATGTTGGCAACAATGTGTGCGCCTTGTTGTGTGCCGCTAGAGTGCACCTAGTTGACAGTTGAACCAGATGAAAGTTCTGTCGAAACATGTCACCCGTTTTTAAAATAGCAAGAAATAAAAACACATATTTACGATCTTTAGCACTTATGAGATTCAGTAGTGACCAGGGTTCGTAATTTCAATACGTAATATCGCCCAGAAGAAGACACAAGGTATGTAAAAGTCACATTCATGCCTGCTGCAAGTGTATAATCCGCGTTCCACTTACATTCATAAATAATGATTAATTCTGCTACTTGGGAAGTATGGTTAGTCACGATGGGGGTGCTCTTAGAGATGTGGCAAGTCGTATACATAACGCAAAAGGAGCGTTTGCACAGTTGAGACAAATTTGGAGATCAACCCCATATCCGCATTAAAACAAAGCTTTGAATCTTCAATTCAAATGTCAAATCTGTATTACTGTATGGAAGTGAGACCTGGAAAGTTACCAAAAACAATAACAAGAAGGCTACAAACTCATATAAACCATTGCCCGAGGTACATAATGAGAATATGGTGGCCAAAGATCATCTCGAATAAAGACCTTCTGGAGGCCACAAGCCTGAGTCCTGTACAGCAACAGATACAAAGAAGAAAATGGAAGTGGATTGGCCACACCCTGTGAAGACCTCAAGAAGGCATAGCAAGGCAGGCATTGAATTAGAATCTGCAAGGTAGTCGCAGACAAGGCAGACCAAAGATCGCATGGAGAAGAATGATTGAGAGAAGGAGACAAGACATGGAGAGAGGTAAAAGTACTGGCAGGGGATAGAAGAAGCTGGAGATTGTTCGTTGAGGCCTTACATGTTCCACCTAGGAATTAAAGGAATTAGTCAAGTCAATAGTGGGTAGGACATCTCTGATGTCCGTAAAACAGTAGCTTATTGATTTGGAAGTCCACGTTATAAGTAATATTGTAAAGAGTTCGGATGTTTATTTGAATTGAGCAGACAAAATGTATAAGAGGGACTTTGTTGATAAATATTATATTAAGCTTTCTGGATCTATTTGCCGGGTAAAATACACGACTCGCGTCAGTACTTGCCAATGCAAAATCTTGTGAAATGTCTGTCACATTGTTTTATTACATTTCTAGTCACTTCCATTGAATGCTCAGGCTTCTGTATCCTGCTTGTTGGCCGGCCCCGTGGTGTTAGGCTAGCGCACCTGCCTCTTGCTAGGAGGCCCCGGGTTCGATTCCCGGCTCTGTCAGGGATTTTAGAAACTGACGTGAGGGCTGGAACGTGGTGCACTCAGCCTCGTTAGACGATTGAGTAGCCGACAGTGAGGCAGCGCCCCGGTCACGAAAACCAAAATTAACGGCCGAAGGGGACCCAATGCGCAGACGCCCCAATATCTGCAGGCTAAATGGCTGGGCAGCGGTCGCTTGATAGGCCTGTAGTGCCAGGGGTTGATAATCCAAACTTAGTTTTCTTACAAGCGCAGAGCCATCCTGTAGTCTAGCTAATAAATTCTTTTGATTAATTCTTCCCTTGATCAGAACCTAAAATTCTTGATTATTGAAAATACATAATTCACATACCTTTTTGGGAGTCATTAGGAATTGACAGTACTGTCAATTATCACTTTTGGGTCATTCCATGTCAACTGACCTTGTATGTAAAAAAAATATTTTGCCAAAAAAGTGTATTTCTTTATCCTAATCTATTTAAAATATTCCACTGGACAGGGTCATAAAGGATTTTTAAATAGAAATCTACATGTTACGATAAGCAGCACAATTATACTTGGTTAATTTATTGATAATTTCAACCATGATTTTGTTTCCTATATTGGGTTTGCTGGTATTCGTAAAATATGTTTGTCAACTAAACTGCCATTGTTGTATGCTGATTATCTATAGAAGAGGAGTTTTTACACCACATAATAATTGAATTGAGGTAATAGTATACCATTATTATTCATTATTAATGTTTATAAACACTTGGCCACACCCGTAACACATTTTAATACATTAAGTCTGATATATACTGAAACAGTTATGACAGGAAGTTAAAAATTCACAGAAGTGAGGTTAAATGTATAGCCTACAACTTTTAATAAGAAGTTTTTCTAATTAAATAATTATGTACGTGAGGAAATGGTGTTACGGGTGTGACATTACAAGTGTTACGGGCGTGACATTACAATTTTATTAACTTAACAATATGTAAATTTTCAAACAAGTAGGCCAAATGAATATGTTCATTAGTGTAGTTTTCTTTTTTCAAGGTGAAGCAACATTATGTCTTCTGCTAAAAGAGTAAGAAAGTATAGTGAAAAATTAAAACATAACAAACGAGAACTAGGGAAATACCTGATGAAGGAGCAAGAAAAACAGATAGGAAGCGATGAGAGAAGGCAAAGAAACATCTAGATGAGGAGGTGAACAAGAACGCTTTAAAACTTAAAAGATTAAGGGATACAGAAAGACAAAGAAAACACAGAGAAAAACTGAAACACAAGCCCACAACACCTATAGAAACTGGGCTTACACCTGAAAAGGGCCCTGACAGTTCTTGTCGTTCTCTAGGGAAATCAGTGAGCAAGGCCAGAAAAAACCTTGTCTGAACATAAGATGGGACAGTATGAAACCAATACCGCAACTCCACAAATTTCACTATTTTCATTCAGTCGGGCAGGGTGTTATAAGAGCAGCATTAACATACGGAGGAGAGACGTCTACTACAGTTCCCTTAGAAGATGTGGAACCTCTGCAAAAAGTTCAGCCCAAAGCAAGAACATTAATGTTAGAGGTTTCGTATTGGTAAATCTGGATGTTAGTGGGAATTTGACCAGAAAACAGTATTATGCTGAAGTTCTCGACTTAGATGAAGGAAATGATTCTCTTGTACTGAAATATATGCATCCTAGTGGGAGTTCATGGATCAGGCCTAAGAAGGAAGATGTATCTATGGAGAAAACTTCCATCATTGTCCAAAAAGTGTAATATCCAAGAGTTATCAATAATTGTGGACAGTTTGTTTTTGATCCGAAGTGACTTATTTTTGCAGAAAAATCAAAAGTAAAACTTTTGTCATCTTACCCGTTTTCTTTTAAATCTTTACTTAGTTGCATTTTCAGTAGTTTGGAGAAAATAATAACAAAATAAAAAAATAACATGCTAGAAATATTTTGTCACACCCGTAACATGCATTAATAATTCTGTACGCCCTTAGATAAAAACAAATCTAAATTTTAAGAAGGTAACCTTGTCCTAAAAAGCCTAGAGGAACAGAAAAAAAATGTCCCATTATTGCAGAATGTAGTAATTAACAGAGTTACTAAATTAACTATATGAATGCGCAATGCCAGTAGAAAATTTTGTCACGCCCGTAACGCTCGAACTTTACCCTCTATCTTTCCTTAGACAAAAGATATGGATTTCATAATTATGAATCAACAACTATGTAAGTAGAGTTATCTACCATAACTTTTTCAACTGCCTATGGGATATGAATTTGACATAGTAATAAGTGTTACAGTCAATATAACTAAATATTTGTCACACCCGTAACGATGGAATGACCCTTTTCCAGGATTATGTATGGTGCAAGATTAGATTTGCAGTGAATCAAGGCGCCGCTTCTTGTGTGGAAAGTTGGGGGGGGGTGTAGAGTTCAGGCTTTACATACAAATACATGCCTAAATCTGGGGCTTTCACCTTGCTTGTCATTATTGTCCAGTCATCGGTCTAACCTAGTAGAGATGAAGGATTTTCTCCGGGCAGTGGTCTAACCCAGTAGCGACCAGTGGTTTTGTCCACTTAATTCAACGAAGTGTGCGGGCCGTGCTACGTTGTAATTATTGGTCTAGGCAAAACTAGCATTTTCTTGTTGCAAGAATCGGGCTATAGTACCATATGCGCGGGGATGGCAATACACTCGAATAATGGCAGACACTACAGTGAGGCCCTTGTTTATAGAACAGAACCTTGCTGGTGCCATGTGGAGGCCCACTGCCTCTACCAGCAACTTGGCACCCAACTAGTTAACAGCTTTACACTTTAAACATATTTAATAATAATCATCATTACAGTAACATTGAATGAAGTATCACGTGTTGATAAAATTTTCTAATGTACTGAAATTAGCCAAAATACCTTTTCTAATATGAAGAATTCAGGGATTGTTTACTCCTCTGCAGTACATAACCCAGCTGCTAACCCTTATTTACATCACGACTTATCCAAGTGTGTCCGCTGTTACGGGCGTGAGTATTGTCAACCCCACGCTTATGGTACTACTTTGTATGAAAGCAATACTGTAGAACAAAATAGCACCCAGTTCACTTGACAGTGTGCAGAGTTTGAATCAGTTCACCATGAATTCTGCTAACGATGGTTACAGCCTAAAACGTTCAATCCAATGGTTTTTGACAATGGTTACAGCCTAACATGTCAACAGTGCCCCGCCGTGAAGGCCGCACCTCAACCCGACCATTGTAACCTTCATTTAGTCCAATCCATTTGGTTTTGATGATGGTTTTAGCCTGCGGGCCGTGTTAGCCATATGTATGCCCCTGGTTTTAGTCACGCACAGTGGGGTAGTCGTGGTGTATTTTGTATCCCACATTGGCAACTAGTGACATCAATGCCTGCGCCTCTATGTGTGCACTTTGGTGGCAGTTTAACATACTAAATACTCGGTCGAAAATGGCTGTCGTCGTTAAATGAGCAATAAGTAAAAACACATATTCACGTTAGCACATAGGCTTCCGGTGCGGAAGTGACTAAGGTTAGGAATTACAATTGATAGTGTCCACCCAACAGATGTACATTCATATCTTATCGAAATGATAGCAAATAAAGAGTGATGCTTCATTCAGAATTAGTGTACCTGCAAGAAGAGCTTGCCTAAACTCAACGATGCCCACAGACCAATATCAATCTGCGTAGTTTAATGCTCATTGCGGGGCTCCTGCTCACTGCAATCTTTAACCCTGCGGGCTCGCTGCGAGACACGGTCTACAGCTGTAATTCAAACGTCGAGTGCAAGGAAGCAGATTAGGGTGTAGGTTACTGTGTCCTGGCTCAGGTAAGACAGTACATACACGCTTGAACCGCAGTCACAGTTTAGCATGCCAAGCCTCCGACTGGGCAGACGGTCCATTGAGAACTCGGCCAGCAAGCCCAGTGTTCTGCCACTACCGAGCCCACCCGAATATTGCACAGTATTCTGTAGCAAGCTCTTATTGTGCGTATTCTAATAATCATTACTTCCATGAATTTCAGACGAGTTGCTGAAAACGCTGTCCTTCATTTTCTAAACGCACATTGCACCAACGTAGGAAGTTTTGGTACCCTCGCTGTAATTCATCCTCGCTTATATTTTGTATCAGCTCAGTTATTTTGTTCTCGAGAGCCTCCAGAATATGCATTCCTCTTGAGAACATAAGTTTCCAGTGGGAAAATGTTTTGTTCTATACGTAACCATGTTGACGGGATACGAGATAGGCTACAGTACTTCACCACAAGTCTTAACTCTCTCAACTAAGGTATCTTGCCAGTTGCATAATAAATGCTATTACAGCATCCGGTGCTTCCTGACCCGCTCTTGCGTAACCGGTAATTGCTAGTTATCTGGCGGTAACTCATCGCTCTCTGCCTGTCACAAGGTGCCGGCGAGGTTCCGTTCTATAGAGAAGGCCTCATTGTATACAAGTCGTGATCTAAAAAGGGATGGTGGGTTGGTTATAGATAGCCGAGGAGTAAATATACATTATTACATCATTTCCAGAATTTTCATAATTACAAAAGGTATTTTGGCTAATTTCAGAAGGGGAGAAAATTTTAACAGGACGTTCCGCTCGTGTAACCTATACTGTTATAGTCAAAACCACCTTAAATAAGTTACTAAAAACCAACATGGCCACCACATTTGGTGTTACCAACTTACATCATGTAACACGTATCACAAATGATCCAAACTAAGTAAAGGCCCTTTTACGGAAATACATTTTACATAAAGTTATGAAGCAGTCCTTGCTCAAGTTAGGGACATCTTGGTCATCAGTCCTCAACAGTCTAACTCTTAAGCAGTATTATGGTAGTGAAGTTAACTTTAATTACCTATTCTAGATTGATTTTTAAAGCATCATATAAAATGTATAAGAACAGAAACATTAAGACTTACTCGAGGTTGTTCCAGTTTTGCCGGGGAGCTATAGATGAGCATGCACATTTCTTATAGGCTGCTTTTTTATAATTAGTCCAAAAATGCAGACCATTCTGTTTTAAGATGAGTGTTTAGGGAAGGATTTAGGAGTAGGAGAGAAATAGAATGGTAGGGTACATATTAGCTTATTATTTCCTTATTTTTGATAAGTGCTCATTTCTTGCATGTGTAGGCCTACATATATGGAGGCAGAATTGAGACAAGCTGTTGAAAACCTATTGGCAAATCCCTATTGAGATGCAAGAAGATGGCTGTTCCAATGCTTAGGCCTAAAACCATTCGAACTAGTCGTGTATTTTAGGGGCATAAGACTGTAATGACAACTCTTAAGATTTCATCTTGGAATGGTAGAATGTGGTTGTTGTTGGTTGATTTTGGGGCTTTGCGGCATCATGGTTATGTAGTTTTGTGTACTTGGGTGTGTGAAATTTGTCTGATAACCTGTGTTATTGTGATGGCTGTATTAGTGTGTGCATTTGTTATTCAGTTGAGAATCGGGAACGAGGGGGGCCATGACCTTAAATTAGGAACCATCCCAGCATTTGCTTGGAGTAGAAGTGGAGAAATCACTTCCAAGATGGCAGTGATGGGAATCGAACCCTCCTCTTCTTAGTTTTGCCTCACAAGGCCGAGTGTACCTTGTTCCATCCCTCAGACCAAAATTGAAATTTCTTGGCAGAGGCGGAAATCAAACCTGGACCAACTGCCAAAAATGCCAGCCGCACAAGTCGGTCGGTAGAATACTCTCCTGACCTCTCGTCACTTGGCACATTAAGAGCCACTTGCAGAAAGTTCACTGAATTCACTGACAAATTGACGAGTTAAATGCAGGCGTTGAAAGGCAAGCTTTATCGACGGTGTAATATCTCGAAAATTATAAATAAGATACCAACACAAAAAACAATTTTCTGTGGAGAGCTGAGATATTTGACTTGCGAGGGTGGAATATATGAGAGGGAATACGGTGTAAGCATTGAATTATTGAAGGCAGCGTTGTCGCGAATGCTGCTGGCTATGCTTACTATGTGTGTACGTCCTCCACACTTCCGCTCATTTCTAGATGATCATAATATTAATAGCATTATTATAATAGTGTTACTCAAATGGTTTCTAAAAAATCTAAATGCTTAAAATTTTCAGTGCATATTCTAAAATAAAATAATAGCCCGTCTACAAGCAAAAATGTTCAAGGCAAAACGACATACATAATAGTGGTAACACTTCAGGAGTGATGAACCAAGTAGAATACTTACATTAGCCTAAATACCTTGTGTAATCATGAATAATAATTATTGTGGAAATGATGTCCTCGGGGTTAATAGAGTAAAAGATATTTGTCCATAGTACGGACACCCGTAGCGTCTGTACTCCAGGGGAGCGGCTACAAAAGGCGTCTGTTCTCCATGTTAGGAGCGGCCTAGTTCATACCTGGCAGTAGGTCATAAAATGCATTTGGGAGTGGCGACCCCATCTTAATAATAGCCTGGTGAAGCTACGATAGGCGCAGCAAGCCAGTAGTGGAAGAAAACAAATGCTTCCAAAATGGAACGAGCCTCGGACATGACAGATATATTAGACGACGACACGGCTGTAAACATGGATTAAGATTGGAACTTTAAACATAAGAACGCTGACGGGGAAGGTGGAGGAGATAGTGGATATGATGGAAAGAAGGAAGTTGGATTTATTGGGATTGGCAGAAACCAAGTGGAAAGGGGAAGGAAGGAGAGAACTGAGAAAAGGCTATAGACTATACTGGAGTGGGAATGAAGAGGGAAAGAGGAATGGAGTGGAAGTAGTAGTACGAGATGTTTTAAAAGAAGAAGTGAAGAGAATAAGTGATAGGATGATGAAAGTGAAAGTAGCACTGAGGGGAGAGACCATGGAAATAGTGCAAGTGTATGCTCCACAAGTACGCTGCGCCTCTGAAGAGAAGGAGTAGTTTGAAGAGGAAATGCAGAAGCAGCTGGGAGGAAGGAATATGATTGTTATGGGGGATCTGAATGTCCATGTAGGAAGAGAAAGACAAGGGTATGAGAGTGTGCTTGGACCAGAGGGTTGGGGCAGAAGAAATGAGGACGGAAAGAGACTGTTGGACTTATGTCAAAGGAACAGCCTGCTAGTTGGGAACTCCTGGTTCAAGAAAAGAGAGAGCCGCACAATCACATGGTACAGTGATGTCTTGACCAGGGAGTCGGTGGTAGACTATATCCCGTATGAGAGAGAGTTGAATAAAAACATCACAGACATCAAGGTCATACCATCGGAGAACTTGAATAGAGACCATCGATTGCTCGTAATGAACCTGAGAGGGACTAAGGAGAAGAAAGGGACTGAGAACCAGGAAAGACGTATAAGGATATGGAAACTGAAAGGAGATAGAAGGGTCGAGTACCTCAAAATGTTAAAGAAAGGAATTCCAACAGATGAAGAAAGAGGGGTGGAAGAGGAATGGGCTAGATTTAAGAAGACACTAGTAGGTGCGGCAGAAGCAGTATGTGGTAGGACAAGTAGTAAGAAGAGGTGGAAGGAAACACCACGGTGGAATGAGAAGACAAAAGACATAGTAAGGGAAAAGAATAGAGCCTTTAGGGGGTGGTATCAAAATAGGATGGTAGAGAAAAGGGAAGAGTACCAGGAAAGAAAGAAGGAGGCAAAGAGAGTAGTGGGTGAGGAGAGAAGAAAGTGGATGGAAGAGTAGACAAAGATGATTGGAAGAGGATAGTGAAGGTACAAGAAAGGTCCTGTATGGGATGGTAAACAATAAGAGGCGGAAGGATCTGACGGATTATGTTAGACAGGTGAACAGAAGGGGACAAGAGGTAGAAAATAGGGAAGAACTGAAGAAAATGTGGTTAGAATATTTTGAAGAACTTCTGAACCCAAATGGAAACCACGACGAGGAGGAAGAAATCGGGGAAGAGGAAGATGGACTGCAAACAGAAAAGGACTTAACATGGAAAGAAGTGGAAGATGCAGTGAGGAGGATGAAAGGATGGAAGGCACCGGATGAGTTGAGTGTGGAGATGGTGAGAGCAGCAGGAGAGGTGGGGATACAATGGTTGTACCGAGTGATGAAGGCAGCATCGAAGGACAGGAAGAAAAAGGGAATAATTGTCCCAATCTTCAGAAAGGTAAGTAGAACAGAATGCAGAAACTATCGGGGAATAACACTGATGAGTCATTGTGCAAACATTGTGAGGTTTGAAGCCATTTTTCAGTGTTGCCTAAGTAAACAAAAGTTTGGTGCTTTTCAGTCGGTCAACACGAATGTACCCAAATAGAGCTGGGTAATTTATTTCAGGATTAGGGCATAACCCAGCTCTATTTGGGTACATTTGTGTTGACCGACTGAAAAGCACCAAACTTTTGTCATTGTGCAAAGATGTTTGAGAACGTTTTGGAAAGGATAGAAGGAGGGATGAGGGAAGAACAACATGGCTTCAGAGCAGGAAGGTCCACAGTGGATTTGATTTTTGCTGTAAGACAGTTACAAGAACATCACTATGAGTATGGAACAGATCTACTGATGGCCTTCTTGGACATTGAGAAAGCATATGACAGTGTATGCAGAAACAAAGTATGGAAGTCCCTGGAGGATAGAGGAGTAGAAAAATGGACTATACGGAGGATAAAGGAGATGTACAAGGGAAGCGTGAGCTGTGTGAAAGTGGGAGGAGAGAGATCGGACTTTTTGGAACCAAGAAACGGCCTGAAACAAGGAAGTGCACTGTCACCGTTACTTTTCATTGTGGTGATGGATGACATAATGACCTGAGTGGCACATGTAATTGGGGAAGGAAAGATGAAAGCAATGGTGTTTGCAGATGATTTGATGATTTGGGGAATCGAGGAGGAGGAAGTACAGGAGCAGTTGGACATGTGGGAAGGAATAATACAAGGATATGGGATGAAATTTAGCATAAATAAGAGTGAGATGGTGATCACAACAAGGAAGAAGGAAAGAACCACAACGGGAATAACAATTGATGGGGAACACTGAAGAAAGTGGAGAGTTTCAAGTATTTGGGAAGCCTGATACAAGATAATGGAAGAAACGATAGAGAAATATATGAGCGGGCGAGACAGGCAGAAGCATTCCGGAGGAGTGTGAGAAGCATGTTGTGGAGCAAGGATGTCCCTCAGAACAGCAAAAAGATCATATATCGGACGTACTGTGTCCCTATCCTGACGTATGCCTCGGAGACCTGGGTTATGAAAGGAAGGGAGAAGAGCAAAATACAGGCCAGTGAGATGAGGTTCTTGAGAAGCAGTATTCGAGCTACAAAGATGGACAGAATAAGAAACGAGAGGACCAGAGAATTAATGGAGGAACCATTACAGGATGGTATAGAGAAATCTATTTGGGTACATTCGTGTTGACCGACTGAAAAGCACCAAACTTTTGTTTACTTAGGCAACACTGAAAAATGGCTTCAAACCTCACAATGTTTGCACAATGACTCATCAGTGTTATTCCCCGATAGTTTCTGCATTCTGTTCTACTTACCTTTCTTGAAGATTGGGACAATTATGGGAATAATGGAGGCTGCAAATAATATATATATTTCTTTGCTCAATAAACCTCTTTTCCGATGTTACGATGACTTCACGAGTCAGGAATTTTGTAGAAAAATGGTCAGGAAAAGTCAGGAAAATTGACATTGAAAATTCTGTGGACACCATGTGATTGCTAGTTTGCTTTACTTTCACTGGTGGTTTGTTCCTTGGTAGGTATCGGAATGGGAGTAACTATTTGCGAGCCGTGTGGACGGAATATTGTCTATTTCCTCATGAAGGTTCTGTTTTGAGATTGGCATTTTGCTTGGTCTGTTAGTTTCCATTAGTTTTATACGAGGGTAATTCCATAAGCCATGCCAACTATGTCATATCTTTCATACATATAGATCGTGTGTTAGCCATTTAGATGGAGGGTTTAGCTGTCACCAATATGGTTCTGAAAATAACATCTGGATGTTGGTACTGTATATGTTTGGAGAAGTGCAGCTATTAAAGTGATCGGCTCTTTTCTGATAGGCCACATACTCTTAGTTCTTGAACCTGGAAGATTTAGGAAAATGCATAAACAACTGAGTTTAATAAATTTTGATTTCTGTTGTGCTAAATTGTGTATCATTGTGATGCCCATAGGAGGTCATTGTCATTGTCATTGATTTTTTTTCCAGAAGAACAATGCCAAAGAATAACTTCAAAGAAGGGGATATAGTATTTGCGAAAGTCAGAGGTTATCCTGCGTGGCCAGCCAGGGTAAGTGAAAAAAGAATATTTCCAGATCTTAGTCAATTGTGAACAGTAGTTGTTGTGGCAGTGCTTTTCCAGAAAAGTTCCAAGGTATGTTGACTGCTGATTCTGAAAACACTCTTTCTCCTCTGATCGCACATGTGGCAGTGGTTTCTGGCTTAAACCCACAAAACAAATTACTTTGTGGTGGTTTTTGCCTTGCCAGTGAGCTTCCGTGCTTTTTCTCCTGCTGGTGAGATGAAAATGTTTTGTGTGTAGCTTAAAAGGAAGGCTGACTTAATTCTTTCCTGTTCCAAGGCCATTGGGTCAATACTTCAGATTCTCTAATAAATGATCATTTTCGAGTTAATGCTTTTCAGCTCCGACCGATTCATTTTTTTTTTTATTGTTCGAGCATCAGTCTGGTTTGTCTCCCTGTCATCTCTACATAGCTATCACACCTTACATCTGAGGCAATCTGTTTAACATATTCTAACTTTGGTCTACCCCTACAGTTCTTGTCCTCCGCCCTTCTCCCCATAACTAAGTTTGCTATTCCTGGGTAGTGATGCAAAATACCCAGGTATTTATAAATCGGGGTAAATACCCAGGGTATATACTCGGGTAAATACCCAATTTGGGTAAATACCCGGGTATTTTAGATTTTTCATTAAAAATCCTGTGTCGTGGTAAGTTGAACCTTAAAAAAGGATACCGGCATGCAGACTATTCTACATTAACTTTTTAGAAATGTAACAACATTAGATAGTTAATAAAATTAAATTTAATTAGAATTAGGACTTAAAAACAGAATTAGAATTGGGAATTAGATCAGGAGATATAAACTAACAACTCCACTACACTGAAAGTGTTAAGTACAGTAGGCATCAAAAAAAGAATAGAAAATGGGAGGGAAGTACAGTGTCAGTTTGAATTCCGGGTAGGATGAGCTGAGCACCGTTGCCAACCCATATGTTTACTGGCATACATCTTCACCCATTATAGAGCCCACATACTACAAAAACTTCCTGACATGCATTTATATTATTTAGAGTATGGATTAAAAAAATAATCTTTTTTTAATATTTAAAATTGAATGATAAATAACTTAAATCACTTTAATTAAGCATTTATTTTTTTTCAATGTCCTTTCTATTGAATATATTTTATTACCTTTTGAGTTTTGGCATACACATTTCAATTAATATGCATATAGCCTACTCTTATTACTACAAAAGTAGCTTTTCCCACCCACATCTTTGTTGCCCATTTCCAGTACCATAATAAAACTCGACCTTCTCAATATCTTGGTATGGTATTTATTAAAAATTTAAAACACAAAACAACCAAAAGGTTTTATCCAATATTTTACTTTAGTTTAAGGAAAAAACACACTTAAAGACAAGGTTACAGTACCAAGTCAACCCCTGGCACTATACAGTCCATGACGGGCTAAGGCCGACCAAGCGACAGCTGCCCAGCCATTTGGCCTGCAGATATTGGGGTGACGCGTGATCAGCGCGTCGGGTCCCCTCGGCCGTTAATCTTGGTATTCGTGATCGGGGCGCTGTCTCACTGTCAGACAGCTACTCAATTGTCCTCACGAGGCTGAGTGCACCCCGTTCCAACCCTCACGTCAGTTTTAAAAGCCGGGGATCGAACCCTCCATTTGCAGATTTTGATGGATTTACATCGTCTGCCTTCTTTTCTACTAGGGAAGGTTGTACGGTTATAATTCTATAAACTGTTACTTTTGAATTGTATTCTAATCTATGAAAGGACAATACTTAATTCGCTGTTTTATGTTAGCGTGTTCATATTTGTTATTGTTTACTGAAAACATGGGTGTAGAGTTGTCACGATTCTGTGGCTTCGTAAAACTATTATTATCTTTACTATCATTATTATTGTAACTATGTATTTCTGTCTTATTACCCTTTATTATTCCATTCCTTCAGGGTCATAAATGAGGTGAGTTTCTATGAATAGGAGGGGCACCGATGGGGACTACTGATTATGATTGTTTTGTACTTAAGTAATATTGACCAGCAAACCGTACCAGCCTATTTATCTTCATTCTATTATTATTTATAGTGTTTACCCTGTTTTGTAAAGATGCATTGAGCTGTATATACCTGAAGAATATCTTCCTGGAAATTTCCAGGTTTTCAAGTTCCCTGATCTGCGCATGCCAATTCGAATTTTAAGTTGTAATGAGTACTAAAGGTCAAGTTTAAGTTTGATATTGCCAGGGATGGAAATCAGATGTATTCATCATCATCATCATCATCATCATCTTGTACAGTTTCCAGCCCCAGGCTGGGTCTGTTTGGAACATAAGCCTCGCCACTTAGTCCTTTCTTCCCACCACCTCTCCGCTGTCACTCTGGTCCAGTCCTCGCCTCGCTTCTTGACACATTCCTCCACTCCTTTCAGCCATCTATCTCTTGGTCTTCCCCTTGGTCGTTTCTTCTGCATCTGCATCTCATGTATCCTCTTGGGAATCCTCTTCTCATCCATTCTCTTTAAGTGTCCATACCACCTCAGTCTTGATGTCTCAATCCTACCTTGCAAGGGCTCCTTTTTCACTATTTCCCTGACCTTTTCATTCCTCACCCTGTCTCTTCTTGTTACTCCGATCCTACTTCGCAGGAACTTCATTTCACCTGCCTGTATTCTGCTTATGTCTCTTTTCTTCATTGCCCACGTTCTGAAGCATAGGTCAGTATCGGGATATTGTAGCTTCTGTATAACAATTCCTTGCTTTTTTGTGGGACATCTTTGTTCCACACTAAGCTCCTAATGCTTCTCAGAAATGATTCTGCCTGTCTGCCACGTTCCGTAATCTCTTTGTCATTTCTCCCATTTTCCTCCACTATACTTCCCAAGTACTTGACTTGCCACATTCTTCAGCTGACCACCTCCAAGTGTTATCCCACTCATTGGTCTGCCCTTTTTCCTGGTCGTTAACAGGATCTCACATTTACTGATGTTGAACTTCCATCCGTACTCTCCCACTGTTTCTTCCCAAGCCTTCAGTTGCTCCTGAATTTCCTCCTCCTTGTTTCCCCAGACCATGAGATCATCTGCAAACACCATTGCTTTCATCTTATCTTCTCCTATCTTTCCTGCTATCTGTGTCATTACCTCGTCCATAACCACAATAAAGAGAAGGGGTGACAGCGCACTACCCTGTTTCAGGCCACTCATTTGTCTGAACCAGTCTGTTCTTTCCCCTCCAACTTTCACATAACTCACACTTCCACAATACATCTCCTTTACTCTGCCTACAGTCCCTTTTTCCACTCCCATGTTTTCCATTGCTTCCCAAACCTTCTCCCTACACACACTATCATAGGCCTTTTCGATGTCCAGGAAGGCCATCAACAGATCCTCTCCAAATTCGTAGTGGTGTTCCTGGAGCTGTCTCACTGAAAATATGAGATCCACTGTTGATCTCCCAGGTCTGAATCCATACTGCTCCTCTCTCAAATTTCTCTCCACTTTGGCTCGTATTCTACTTTCTAATATCTTTTCATATATTTTGGCACATTGTGGTATGAGTGTGACTCCCCTGTAATTTCTGCACTCCTTTCTGTTTCCTTTCTTAAATATTGGGTCAATTAATCCTTTCTTCCAATCTTCTGGGGTCTTTTTCTCCTTCCATATTACCCTCATCACGTGGTACAGCCACTGTTTCCCAACCTCCTCTGCTGTCTTCAGCATTTCAACACTCACTTCGTCCACACCCGGTGCCCTTCCTCCTTTCATCTTGTCTATAGCCATCTACAGTTCTCTCCAGGTCAGGTCCTCTTCCATTCCTGTGTTGTCTTCTCCATCTTCCAATACATTGTCTTCCTCCCTATGACCATTTGGATTCAGTAAATCCTCAAAGTACTCTTTCCACACTGTCTTGAGTGTCTCTTTGTTGTGTACCTCATTTCCGTTTTTGTCCACCATTACCACATCCTCTTGCAGACCTCTTCTCTTACTTTTGACCATCCCATAAAGTACTTTCTTATTTCCTCTGCTGTCTTCCTCCATCATCTCTGCCCACTTTACCATCCACTTCTTCCTCTCCTCTGCGACAATCTTGTTTGCTTCTTTCTTCTTCATCTTATAATCTTCCCTTGCCAGATCAGTTCTTTCCTGGAACCACACTCTGAAAGCCTTGTTCTTCCTTCCCACAGCTTCTTTTACTCTCTCATTCCACCATGGTGTCTCTTTACACCGCTTTCTGTTGCTTGTTCTTCCACATACTGCCACTGCAGCTTCCACCATTGTGTTTTTGAATTGCTTCCATTCCTCTTTCCCTGTTTAAGGATTGTCTGTTGGCATCCTTTCCCTTATTATCCTTTGGAATTCTTCTTTGACTTCCTTTTCCTTGAGTTTCCATACTTTGATTCTCCTTTACTGGTACTCTGTCCTCTTGCTGTCCTTAACAACTCCCAGGTTCATAACAAGTATTCTGTGGTCGCTATCTAAGGCCTCTGATGGTATTACCTTTATATCTCTGACACTTCTCTTCATTTCCCAGTCGTACAGCATGTAATCTACCAAAGATTTCTTTGTTAAATCATTGCTGTACTACGTTACCTTGTGGCTTTCTTTCTTCCGGAACCAGGAGTTGCCTACCACTAAACCGTTTCTCTTGCAAAAATCCAGCAACTTTCTCCCTTCTTCATTCCTGCTGCCCCATCCTTCTGCTCCCATTACATTTTCATATCCTTGCCTTTCACTTCCTACATGTGCATTCAAATCTCCCATGACAGTGATGCTCTGACCATTCAACTGCTGTTGTAGCTCCTCCTCAAAGTCTTCCTTCTCTTGAGCTGTACATCCAACTTGAGGGGCATATACCTAGGCTATCTCCAGGCTTCTTCCCTTTACAGTTACTCTGATCTTCATGATCCTGTAACTTATTCCCTTTACCTCTTCCTTCATTCCATCCCTCACAACTACTCATACTCCGCTGCTCCTTCCTTCACTATTCCCACTCCAGTACAACCGGTACCCTTTCCTCAGTTCTCTGCGACCTTCTCCTTTCCATCTTGTTTCTGCCAAGCCCAGTACATCCAGCTTTCTTCTCTCCATCACATCTACAATCTCCTCCACCTTTTCTGTCAGTGTCTGAATGTTTAATGTCCCAACTCGTAGTCCATTAGCATATCCGGGTCGTCGTCGTTTGCATCCGTCCTTTCCGAGGCCTGTTCCTGTTTTGAAAGCAAATATGATATCCACTACTGGCTTGCTAGGCCTATCGTAGCTTCACCAGAGCCCCATCAGCCGTCACTTTTCAGGGTTCTCATAGAGCCTTCACAGCTACCGTAGCGGTCCCGGGGCACACAAAGTCCCCACTGTACTTCACCCCTACAGGCAATCCCCTACTTCATGCCGTTGCCCGTCTCCCACCATGTGGAGGAGGGGTTGGACTTGTGGGAGACAATCAGATGTATTGTGTTTCTCTAATATTCATACTACCTCTCCATTTTCTGTTAATCAGTATTTTCATTATCTTTTTGACCTAAGATTTCTATTTTACAGGTGGGCGGTCTGGCGGGTGGCACACCAAACAAGATTAAATACAATGTGTTTTTCTTCGGTACCTCTGAAACGTATGTATTTCTTTGAATTTTGCTGTTGAATTTGAGTCATCTAAAGCTTCAGTGGTCACTCCCCTATAATGAAACTATGTTTTATGTTTTTAGGGCTGTGTGCAAAGCAGAGGACTTGTTCCCGTATTCTGAATATAAGGAGAAGTATGGTAAACCAAAGAAGAGGAAGAGTTTCAATGAAGCTTTGGCAGAAATTGAAAGTCTGCCACCCATATCTGTACCAGAGCCTAATGGGGTGAGTATCGTCTTGTGCATTCTAATATTGTTCTTTACACTTCTCTTCAGTGTTAAATAGAGTGTTTTCTGGCGGCTTCGGTGGCGTAGTTGGTAGCATGCTGGGCTTCTATGCCCATGATCGCAGGTTCAAACCCGGTTGAAGTCTTCGGATTTTTTAAGAGTGTTATACATTCCTCAGTATGCCTTCCTTGGGAGGGAAAGTAATGCCAGCGGGCCCATGTCATAGATTTATGGCATGTAAAAGAACCTTCCGCTAACTTCAATTGTGTGAAGCTAAATTTCTAGGTTAGATTTGATTAACGCTTTATTAAGTTCCAACGTTCACCACTAGGTGCCAGTTGCGATGTCATCTAGTAGCGAAATTCGCAGCTAAGTGTTGTTGATGGTAGCATTTGGTGGCAAAAGTAGGAACTACTTGAAATTGATCATCTGCAGTCCTTACCTGATTTACAGACAACACATACTAATACAGCCACCACAATTAACACCTGTTATCAGACCAGAGAATTAATGAAGGAGGAACCATTACAGGATGGTATAGAGAAATCTAGACTTAGATGGTGTGGACATGTAAAACGAATGGAGGAGAAGAGGATACCCAGGAGAGTACACGAGACGAAGTGGGAAGGAAAGAGACCGAGAGGAGACAGGTGGCTGAAGGGGGTGGAAGAAAGCGTGAAGAAGAGAGGAGAAGACTGGACAAGGGTAGGCTGAGAGATGGTGGGAAGACAGAAGACGTTGGAGAGGCTTGTGTTCCAAACAGACCCGGCCAGTGGCTGGAAACTGTGCAAGATGAAGAAGATCAGACGGTTCTACACACCAGGTTAGTTAGTTAGTTGTTGTTTTAAGGGGCGGAACTACGAGGTCATCTGCCCCTAACATATGACCAGGTTGTCGCAACCCTAAACTGAGGTACCAACCAGAGTATTTTCTGTTCACTCATTGAATTTCATGTCAATAGATTTTACCATTTCTCACTGTTTTGAAGCAGATGCCCCTGATGTGTTCCTTGGGCGGAAGTATTCCCGATGTCACAACACAGTGGTTCCCGAAGTACTGTATGTTTGGGGCGACAAACAGACTGTAATGTCCTCTTCAAAACCTCCTTGTCAAGCACTAAAGAATGTGGTTTAAGCACTTCATGTTTCTGTATTCAACGACACCTTCGTCAGCGTGTATTGGATTAAAATAATTTTAAAACTAAGTATAAAAAGAGAAAATGAATATCCTTACAAAAGAAAGGTCACAAAAAGAATTAAAAAACATCCAAACTGACCTAGTATTTTATATGTGCAAGATATATGAAGCAATTTGGATATTGTCAAGCCAAAATATAATGAATGGACATGTTGAGAAATAAAATAACCAACATTCATTAAACAGTGGGCAACAAATTGGAATATACAAATGTAAATTGTGACAGAATGTGCTGTCATTTTCTGTAATTTATATGCTCTGTCTGTTCTGTAGTCTCTAGACGCATATCTTCATATATATTTTTTTCGAATCTTATACGATTAATAGAAAAACTTACCCTCATTAGAGCGTTACCATAAGAAAACAGTCAACTGCCACTCAAGGCAGAAATATGGAGTAATCTCAGTGATGAGTTTAAACCCCCCCCAGTGGGGTCCAGCATGTTAACAGGTATGATGGGAAAGAAATCCAGCAAGCATGTCATCCCAGGCTTACAGAAAGCGCGAAGGAGAATAGCCGCTGGTTGCTGCTTACCTGACCATATAGATCAACTTCTGACAGTTCGGTCACGTAGACTTTCTATAGGCAAAATAAGTATGAAACCAACATGGCGGCCAAGCAAAGTTAAAATATTTCAATGGAATTTTCTCGCGAATTAATCATCCAAGCACAGTAAAACTTGGTATAAGATTGAATCTGTTGGCATCTAATTTAATTGAATTATTTTAATAAATTCTGCACACATGAGGAAGTACTGAAAGGACCGTAAGGCTCACACAGTTCCTACCGAGAAGTTGACAAACTAATGGGTGGATTGAAGTGATCCTATGTGGTCTCAAAAGAAGAAGAATAACCTCAAGATGGCGGCTGTGCAAAATTATAAAATAAAGTTTTCTGTGTTTGTGTCCTAATCATGCGATTGAAGTGAACATTTGAATATTGAACCTACGCAATAATCTTCATCTATAATAACCCCTGGCACTACAGCCCATGAAGGATTTAGGCCTACCAAGCGACCGCTGCCCAACCATTTGGCCTGCAGATATTGGGGTGACGTGGGGTCAGCGCATCGGGTCCCCTCGGTCGTTAATTTTGGTCTCCGCGACTGGGGCGCTGCCTCACTGTCGGACAGCTACTCAATTGTCCTCATGAGGCTGAGTGCACCCCGTTCCAGTCCTTGCGTCAGTTTCTGAAATCCCTGACGGAGCGATAATCTTCATCTAATGGTACATAACTCTATGGCCTACATACAGGGTCATTCATATAAAGTAGGAACGGCAAGCGGCAGTTTTGTTATTCGCTGCTGTGGTGGCCTTGGCCGAGCTTGTGGAAAGCCACGGCCCCCTGCTTTAAGCGTGTGTACAATCCTGGAAGTGTCATCCTTCCTGGGTTATACAGGCATTGTATCTGGTAACCACATTCTGGCTGACGCGACTGAGTTCTGCCACTGTAATGTTTCTGGTTTTTAATTTTAGTCTGAGAATGAGGTTTACATATCGATCAGCATTTATTGTTTCATGGAAAAATATGGGCCCTATAATTCTACGAGCACTTACTGCGCACCACCCTATCGTTACATCATCATGTGGACAGACATGCAGCTAGTGGGGATTTTCTGCACACCAGTAGCGATTGTTTTGACTCTTTACATAGACACTTAAGTGTAGCCATGCCTCATTACTATAAAATGAAAGTTCTGGGTCAACATACCCATCGTGAACTGACTGAAGCAACCCGTTACAATACAGAACTCTAGCGAAGCTGTCAGGTCCTCTTTAATTGTTGGCAGGGGTGGGTTTGTACGGTTTGGCTTTTAACAGTTTTGTTGCTTTGTGGGCAGAAGATAGTGACACATTAGCTTGTACGGCGAGACGTGACGGGGATTTTGTTGGAGTTCTTCGTCAAGCCTTTCCTCTGTTAAAATGGTTCGTCTCCTGCATGATTTCTTGTTAAGAATGGATCCGGTGGTGCAGAACTTCTTTACTAATTTACGTACCGTACTCCCATAAGTCCAACCCCTCGTCCACGTCGTGGGAGACGGGCAACGGCACAGAGTAGGGGATCGCCTGTAGGGGCGAAGTACAGTGGGGACTTCGTGTGCCCCAGGACCGTTACGGTAGCTGTGAAGGTCCTACAGGAACCCTGAAAAGTGACGGCTAACGGGGCTCTGGTGAAGCTACGATAGGCCCAGCAAGCCAGTAGCGGATGAAACCAAATGCTTTCAAAAATGGAACGAGCCTCGGACAGGATGGATTTAATAGACGACGACACGGCTGTACACACGGACTAAGATTTGGAACTTTAACCTAAGAACGCTGACGGGGAAGGTGGAGGAGATAGTGGATATGATGGAAAGAAGGAAGTTGGATTTATTGGGATTGGCAGAAACAAAGTGGAAAGGGGAAGGAAGGAGAGAACTGAGAAAAGGCTATAGACTGTACTGGAGTGGGAACAAAGAGGGAAAGAGGAATGGAGTGGGAGTAGTAGTACGAGATGGCTTAAAAGAAGAAGTGAGGAGAATAAGTGATAGAATGATGACAGTGAAAGTAGCACTGAGGGGAGAGACCGTAGAAATAGTGCAAGTGTATGCTCCACAAGTAGGCTGCGCCTCTGAAGAGGAGGAGGAGTTTGAAGAGGAATTGCAGAAGCAGCTGGTAGGAAGAAATATGATTGTTATGGGGGATCTCAATGCCCATGTAGGAAGTGAAAGACAAGGTTATGAGAGTGTTCTAGGACCAGAGGGTTGGGGCGGAAGAAATGAGGAAGGAAAGAAACTGTTGGACTTCTGCCAGAGGAACAGCCTGCTAGTTGGGAACTCCTGGTTTAAGAAAAGAGAGAGCCACACAATCACATGGTACAGTGATGACTTGACCAGGAAGTCGGTGGTCGACTATATACTGTATGAGAAAGAACTAAATAAGAACATCACAGAAATCAAGGTTATACCATCGGAGAACCTGGATAGCGACCATCGATTGCTGGTAATGAACCTAAGAGGGACTAAGGAGAAGAAAGGAACTGATAACCAGGAAAGAAGTATAAGGATATGGAAACTGAAAGAAGGAGATAGAAGGGTCGCGAGTACCTCAAATTGGTAAAGGAAGGAATTCCAACACATGAAGAAAGAGGGGTGGAAGAGGAATGGGCTAGATTTAAGAAGACACTAGTAGGTGCAGCAGAAGCAGTATGTGGGAGGACAAGTAGTAAGAAGAGGTGGAAGGAAACACCATGGTGGAATGAGAAGACAAAAGATATAGTAATGGAAAAGAATAGAGCCTTTAGGAGGTGTATCAAAATAAAACGGTAGAGACAAGAGAAGAGTACCAGGAAAGAAAGAAGGAGGCGAAGCGAGTAGTGGCTGAGGAGAGAAGAAAGTGGATGGAAGAGTGGACAAAGATGAAGGAAGATAGTGAAGGTACAAAAAAGGTCCTGTATGGGATGGTAAAAAAGAGGCGGAAGGATCCTACGGATTATGTTAGAATGGTGAACAAAAGGGGACAAGAGATAGGAAATAGGGAAGAACTGAAGAAAATGTGGAAAGAATATTTTGAAGAACTTCTGAACCCAAATGGAAAAGATGGTGAGGAGGAAGAAATCGGGGAAGAGGAAGATGAACTGCAAACAGAAAAGGACTTAACATGGAAAGAATTGGAAGATGCAGTGAACAAGATGAAAGGAGGGAAGGCACCGGGTGTGGATGAGTTGAGTGTGGAGATGGTGAGAGCAGCAGGAGAGGTGGGGATACAGTGGTTGTACCGAGTGATGAGGACAGCATGGAAGGAAAGGAAGACCCCAGAGGAATGGATAAAAGGAATAATTGTCCCGATCTTCAAGAAAGGTAGTAGAAAAGATTGCAGAAACTATCCGGGAATAACACTGATGAGTCATTGTGCAAAGTTCTTCGAGAAAGTTTTTGAAAAGAGAATTAGGACAAGGATAGAAGGAGGGATGAGGGAAGAACAACATGGCTTCAGAGCAGGAAGGTCCACAGTGGATTTGATTTTTGCTGTAAGACTGTTACAAGAACAGCATTATGAGTATGAAACAGATCTACTGATGGCCTTCCTGGACATTGAGAAAGCATATGACAGTGTATGCAGAAACAAAGTATGGAAGTCCCTGGAGGATAGAGGAGTAGAGAAATGGACTATAAAGAGAATAAAGGAGATGTACAAGGGAAGCGTGAGCTGTGTGAAAGTGGGAGGAGAGAGATCAGACTGGTTGGAACAGAGAAACGGCCTGAAACAAGGAAGTGCACTGTCACTGTTACTTTTCATTGTGGTGATGGATGACATAATGACCCGAGTGGCACAAGTAATTGGGAAGGAAAGATGAAAGCAATGGTGTTTGCTGATGATTTGATGGTTTGGGGAAACAAGGAGGAGGAGGTACAGGAACAGTTGGACGCGTGGGAAGGAATAATACAAGGATATGGGATGAAATTTAGCATAAATAAGAGTGAGATGGTGATCACAACAAGGAAGAAGGAAAGAACCTCAACGGGAATAACAATTGGTGGGGAACAGCTGAAGAAAGTGGAGAGTTTCAATTATCTGGGAAGCCTTATACAAGATAATGGAAGTAACGATAGGGAAATAAATGAGCGGGGGAGGCAGGCAGAAGCATTCCGGAGGAGTGTGAGAAGCATGTTATGGAGCAAGGATGTCCCTCAGAACAGCAAAAAGATCATGTATCGGACGTACTATGTCCCTATCCTGACGTATGCCTCGGAGACCTGGGTTATGAAAGGAAGGGAGAAGAGCAAAATACAGGCCAGTGAGATGAGGTTCTTGAGAAGTAGTATTGGAGCTACAAAGATGGACAGAATAAGAAATGAGAGGACCAGAGAATTAATGAAGGAGGATCCATTACAGGATGGTATAGAGAAATCTAGACTTAGATGGTATGGACATGTAAAACGAATGGAGGAGAAGAAGATACCCAGGAGAGTACACGAGACGAAGCGGGAAGGAAAGTGACCGAGAGACAGGTAGCTGAAGGGGGTGGAAGAAAGCGTGAAGAAGAGAGGAGAAGACTGGACAAGGGTGGAGCCTGAGAGATGGTGGGAAGACAGAAGACGTTGGAGAGGCTTGTGTTCCAAACATACCCGCCATGTGGCTGGAAACTGTGCAAGATGATGATGATGATGACTCCTATGGGGAGGGAGGATGCCAGGAAATTTGTGAATGAATTGAAAGCGGCACTGTGTATAAGAAGAATGCTTCGCATAGCACAACACAATGAATACACGCTGTTCCACTGTATACAGTACATCGCTCGTTAAACACACGATAACTTCTGTATTCCTACAGAAACTACGCTATTTTAAAGCGAACACGTTGATCACGCTACCAGTACCACAGATGTTCATCTAAACTATCGCTGTGAAGCAATGGTTATCGCTACCATACTGCATTAGATCATCTTAGCCATCATGATGGGATATATCTCTCGGCAAATGAGTCACCCGGCCGGGCTATCGCCTTCTGTGCATGTTCCCCTGATACTCGGAGCAAACTAAAAAAAAGACCCTGTAGAAGGTATCCCTAAAATAAAACTTGGCTACAAATTATTTGTATAGTTCTCAATGAATATATGGCTAGTTTGATGTGTCAACTATTTTTTCCATGCAGAATATTGTAGACCTAAGTTTAGAGCCTTCTGGAATATCTTTTTTCCCCCCCAAATGTTCCCTATGATAATACAAGTGTCCTAGAAGAATGTACATCCCGAATACTTGAAACGATTCTATAGTTTCTTTTTTGGAATGTGAATGTTTTGCATATATTGACTAGTATCTTGGCCAAAACCCTGGCAACCAAGTTGGGAAGTCCGAAGAGGATTACTGTAATTCCTCTTAATTGTTAGAAACTGTTGAGATAATTTCCATGTGTTTAGAAATGTTTAGAACGCATTATCATGTCCGTTCTTGATAAAATGGACTATGAAGGAAGGATGGGTTATTGGTTTGCCTGTACATTTTTAACACTCATAAATCAATATAAACAGTATGGAGACGGTGTCTGTAGAGCAAAGGCCTTATAGCACAGCACTGCTCCTACTCCTACTTTGGATTGCCATATAAAAATTTGGACAGAGATTTGAGTATGATGTGGCCCTTTGTTCCAAATTGTTTCTAGGCATGGCACATATTCCTCTGTTTGCTAGTGAGTGTGTGTTGTAGATAGTGCAAGAATATCTAAACAGATTAATTTTACAACAGCAACTCTTTACGGGTTTCTAATTAGAATAGATCTTCACCTGAATATAGAATACCTCTGTTGTATTGCCTTGCTGGATCCACGGTGCTGTGCTCTAGGTTGCCCGATTGAAGGCAAAATATTCCTTGGAACGTTTGTAAGCTTACTAATTAGTAAATATTTCTTGCAAAATACTACTGGACATTTTGTGGTTGCATTACTGTGAAATATTTATAAAGGTGAGGAAATCAGAGGAAATCATGATAGCTGGGATTGTAAGCAGCTATACAAGTGATGCTTTATCCCTGAGGAATGGGTACTCAGTACCATTGTTGAATGCTTCTGTAGATATGTGATACTTTCTAAGCTTCAATTTTTAAAATTATTTCTAAAAGAAATTTTGAATTATTTTTGCTCTCTTCAAACAAATTGTTGTGGATTTTTAAACTCTTTACAGGTTTCTAATTAGAATAGATATTCAGCTTAATGTATATAATACCTGTATCGTATTGCCTTATTTGATAAATGTGGCTTGCTTTTTGTTGCGAATGTTCTTGCCAGCTGTGCCCAAGGTTGCATGATTGAATCCAGGTGCAGGCAGTAGGCTTTTGAGGTGCTTAAATGCAAGGGAGGCATGTTATAAGATATACTGCCAAGTTGAAGATTCGCATCAGTGCAAAATTCGAGCATCACTAAAAAGAAAACCAAAAAAAACTAAGGTGCAGTAGTTAATGAAAGGAACGTTGAATACTTCACAATATTATATTATTACTTGCTGGTTACCCGTCCTTCATATGGGTAAAAGTGAATAAACTCTGAATCAAAAGCGAAAATTTAGGAACGTGGGTAAGGGTGAATGTATGCAACCTTCCTTGTTATGGCTAATTTATGCTTAGTGCAGAATTCTATCAATCGTTCACCTCTCTTATTTCGGACTCCCAGTCCAAACTGCCCAACAGTTGCTCCCTCTGATTCTTCCCCTACCGTTGCATTCATGTCCCCCATAATGATTACATTGTCTTCTGCTCTTGTTCCTTCTGTCAGGTGATTCAGATCTTCACACATCCTTTCAATTTCCTCATCATCTTCATTTGTATTTGGCATATATGTTTGAATTATAACAGTATTGTTTGTCTCCGTATTTAGCTTGACTAGAATTATCCTATCACTATGCTGCACATATCCCGCTACTCTGACTCCCACCCCCTTTCTTCTGAGCGGTCAGTCTTCTGACCCTGAGTAAATTATTCTGTAGTCATGTGACTAAAAGTCACCCGTGCCAGGCCATCTCATTTCAGAAATACAGAGAATATCTATTTTTAATCTCTTCATTTCTATTTTCAAGTTTTCCAGCTTCCCCACCTTTATAATGTGTTAACATTCCATGTTCCTGTTTTCCTTATGCATTTCCATACCTGCCAACCCTTTCGATTCATTCGGAAACTTTCCGAATTTTCACCTTGTCTTCCGATCTTCTTAATTACTATTATTTCTTCCGAATTTCGGGCCCCAGTGATATATTGTAAAAGAAAAAGTAACTGCAAATAATTTCCATTCTCAAGGAGATTCTCTCGTAATTCGTAATTGCTTTTGTGATTTGCGTAACCTTGTTTTTTTGTGTAAGTTTGTGTAAGTTCCTCGCTTGGCAATAAGCTCCATAGCTGCGATCTCGGAATGGTGATTCAGCTGATCGGCCTACCGCATACTTATTGGTGGTATTTTACGGACAAACAGGTGTCAAGCCTACGCTGATTAGTCGAGGCTGGCCACGTGACTGTGCAGAATGGGATTGAAACAGAGGCAACCGGTGATATTGGACTCAAGGACGCCGCCCTCCCACCCTCCTCCCTCCTTATCAGCCCCAATGATCTCTCTCCTCGCACCTAATGTTTTGCCATCGTGACAAAATGTGTGTAGTTCCTCTCCTCGTCGGTAGAGCGCACCGGATACTCATGAAGACTCATCAAAAGTCGCCCGCTTTGTAATTTACGTTGCCATGACAACGAATACCTCCAGTTATCCCCTCTCCAACCTCTTCACGCGCTACGCCATGAAGTGTGTGGACTCAGTCAGCTTGAGTCTGATGCAGCCACTGGCTAGCTTCCCTCATGGCCAAGGAGCTTTAAACTGCCTGCCCATTCAACGATTTATGCGTACAACCTCGTTTCCAAATAAATGCGCTAGGAAGCAGCACCAAGTCACTGTGACAGACATAAGTTTTGTATTGATGTTAATGGGGAAGTTGGAATGTATTCTGAATGATTTTATAATGTTGTGCTGCTGCGTGCCCTTTGGTAAATCAAAACTGAGCAAGTTAGAATACCGGGGAATCTCATTTCATGAGATCTAATCTGACAATTCATTGCGTGAGAAGTGTTTACGTGGAATTTCCAGAGAAGGTGACAAGAGAGGAAGCAAATGGTTACCTTCTGATCGCTCTGTTGCCTGTAGTCTTAATTTTCTTCCTGAGAGCTTCAGATCACATAAGATAGTATCAAATTGGTTACAACTAGTGGAATATGGGTTGGCGACTATGGGACCCCAGCTGAGTTTCCTTGAGCTGAGCTCCTTTCTTATATCTTTCATGTCAACTCTTACCCCAACGTTATTAGGGTATTGGAGGCCTGGGATGTCTTTCATTCCCCTGCCTTAATTGGCTCTTGTCTTTTTCTTTCCTGATGCCCTAATTTTTGTATTATCAGACCTCAATTTGTCTTTTTTCTGCCTTCTCTAAGAGGCCCTAAAGGAAGTAGGATGTGTGTTGTACCACTATGCACGATGCACCTTAGATATCGATACACCTTCAATGATGGAGATAATTGTTGTTTAAAGGGGTGAAATATCTAGGTCATCTACCCTTAGTGGTTTAGGTGATGGTGAGAATTATGATGAAATAAAATCTACAGCTAGGCTTCACTAATTACTGGCTTACAACTAACTTATGTACTGGAAGAAGAAAACTACAATAATAAAAGAAAGAAACAAATAAGGGAAATAAATGATGGAAAAGAAATGCCCTCTATCTTCGAAGGGCAGATGGCCTTGCTGTGCATCCCCTTAAAACAAGAATCAATCTTCGAAGAATGAGTATTGAGGTACTTGGAAACTACTAGAGCCATTAAAGGCAGGTAGAAAAGGGAATGAAGAGAGGGTCCACCCCAAAGTCAATGCAAAAAGGGGAAAATGGATCTCGCTCTGGATCACATCACGGTCGCCAACTCCCAAGCTCAAAAGCTGAGCTCTTGAAGGTGTAGCCCTATCCAGGGTGCATTACATGTGGTGGAGCTTCACACACCCTGCCTCCTTTAAGGCCTTGTGTAGAAGGCATTAGAAGTTGTGAAACTAAAAGAATAGGGCTGACCCCTCGAAGAATGAGGGTATCAGGATAGATGATATAAGGGTCAGTTACGGCAGGAAAATTGAATGCCCTCTACACTTTGGATGCTCTAATGCTATCAGGGTTGGAAGAGAACAAGAGTTGACTAATGGAGGTCGACAGGTAGATGACAGACAAGAGCCTGGCATAAATGGAAATAATAACTGCCTCGGCTGGGGTCCAATGGTCTCCAACCCAAGTCCCACTTGGCCTAGTTGTGAACCCTTGTGGTGGGGATACACCCTCAAGGGCTCATGGCTAGTGAGCTTGGGAATTGGCGACCCTGATGGATTCCTGAGCTGGGTCCGGTTTTCTTCTTTTTCCAGTGACTGGGAGCATTTTTAATACCTTTGTTATTTCTTTAAAAACAGTAGTGCCTAGTCCAAACGAAATAAGGAAATCAAGCTACAAAAATATATGAAAAGAAAAAACACAATTCGTGTATGAAATCATCTCTGTCAATTACTGGAAAAACATCACAAAAATGGTTTACATCTTAAACGGTTGATTCCCCCCTCGGTAAAATTCACGAGCCGCCACTGGATTGAAACCTTGTATGTTACGCGCGGCGATTGTGACTTGCTCCGTTTGACGCCAAGTGTTTATACTCTGCTATCGTCACGTTTAGTGCATTTAATTGAGGTATTAATATGTGCGTCGGTAGATATTTATTTCAACGAGTTGTGTCGGTGATAGTTTCGTGTCGTGCGTTTTAAGTTTCTCTCGTCACGTTATGGCGACTAAACCTCAGAAACGGTTTCTCCAAATGTTCAAAGAAAGCTATAAAACTGAATTTCCATTCATTTTACCATCTAGTAGAGGAAACCATTTTGCTCTTTGTTCTGTGTGTCGTTGCGATATAAATATTTCTCATGGTGGAAAAACTGACATAACTCGCAGCAACACTCTAAAACACAAGGACAGTGCTAGTTGTTTACAGAAGAACAGAAAATTAGGTACGTTTTATGTTCACGGGAATGAAGACAATGCTGCATTCGAGCAGAATGTTTGTTCACGGCGTTCATCGTAGAACATAACCTCTCGTTATCATGTTCCGATCACGTGGGACAATTGTTTAGAAAAATGTTCCCGGATTCGGAAATTGCGAAGAAATATGCCTGTGGCAGTACAAAAACATCTGCCATTGTTCATGAAATGGCACGTGACGCCGATTCAAAAATTATTAATATTTTAAAATATGGGCCTTTCGCGATCTCCACTGATGGTAGCAATGATAGAGATAGTAAGCTGTATCCTGTCGTCGTGTCATTTTTCAACAAAGCAGCGAAGATGATTGAAAATCGTTTGCTATCCATGGAAAATTTGGAAGGTGACTCGACTGGTGCTAACATTGGTAATTTTCTTCTGCGTCTTCTGGAAAGACATGCCATTCCAATGGCAAACTGTATAGCTCTTAGTGCAGACAATGCCCCTGTTATGATAGGGAGGAAAAATGGTGTTACTGCGAAATTAAAAGAACAGTGTAAAAACATCATTGTCGTAGGATGCTCATGCCATTTAATTCATCTGGCTGCTGAGAAAGGTGCTGATTCCCTTCCTGTGAAAATTGATGAGATAATGATTGATATGTATTATTATTTAAACAAAAGCTGCAAGAGGAAAGATCATCTGAAGTTATATCAAGCTCTTGACCAAACTGATGTTAGGAAAATACTGAAGCAAGCTTAGTTAGTTAGTTAGTGGGTTATTGTTGTTTTAAGGGGCGGAACTACTAGGTCATCTGCCCCTCTTAACACAGGTTAAAGAATACAAATTTGGAATTGAATTTAAAATTTTGCTGCAAAGCATGTGTGCATGCGTTGGTTGTCCTTGGGTAAATGCTTAGAAAGACTGATTTCACAGTGGAAGCCACTGCTGAGTTTTTTTAAGGATGAGGTGGACCGGTCCATTGGCACAAATGCATCTCTCAAGTATTTCCAAATTCCCAAAGTAAAGGCACATGAAGATAAGGCTGCAGGAGTGGAATTTGGTGTTAGTGTGAACAACCGACTACAAGATCAATCACGTGTAATCATTGGCACAAGGGGGATAGCAGTTCTTCTTCTCCGTCTGTAAGGAAAAACGTGATGGAACCAAGTCAAACTGTTGGTATTTCAAGACAGGAGAGACTATTTCTTTTTCTGTCATCTTAAGTTAAATGAGGCATTTTGCTTGTTTCTGGCATTTACCATCCCTACATTTGAAAAATATAACAAAGTTCTTCAATCGCAAGCACCTCACATTCATGTCCTAAGATCCCTACTGATTGATTTGCTGACGGAAATTCTCTGTAGGTTTGTTAAGCCAGTGGCCATAAATAAATATTGCACAATGGTCAGGAACTACTTCACTGCAGCCTCTGATTATATCATTCATAAATATAATTTGGACAGTGAGTTTTCTGTTATTGCTCTAGTGGCTCAGATAAGGTCTTTGTCTACTGCTTCCTTTAGTGCCGCGAAGTATTATATCTCTAAGTTTCCAATTATGTTGCCAAAAAAAAAACCGCGGAGATGAGCACCTAGCAATGGATGCATTACAATGCCAGTTTTGTGCTCTCCAAATGGAGGATTTGCCATCTTCTATTGTGGAAGGAAAAAGAGCAGATTGTTCTTGGTCTGCAATAGGGGATGTACGTGGTGGAGATGGGTGTCTGAAATATGACAGACTAACTGGAGTAATGCTGTCGATATTAACAATCCCACACAGCAACGTTGAATGTGAGAGATTGTTTAGCCAGGTGAAGAAGACAAGGACACAATTCCGATCATCTCTGAATGACGAAAACCTCAACAAACTGTTAGTGGTCACATCAAGCCTAAGTGGAAATTGCTACGAGCAGCAGTATGACAGGGCATTTTTGAAGAGAGCAAAGTCGGCTACAAGGTCTGCATTAAAACAGTAAGCAGTCTCAAGATTACCATCCACATGTATATCATCATCATCATCTTGCACAGTTTCCAGCCACTGGCCGGGTCTGTTTGGAACACAAGCCTCTCCAACGTCTTCTGTCTTCCCACCATCTCTCAGCCTCCACCCTTGTCCAGTCTTCTCCTCTCATCTTCACGCTTTCTTCCACCCCCTTCAGCCACCTGTCTCTCGGTCTTCCCCTCGGTCTCTTTCCTTCCCACTTCGTTCACCTAATCATAATTAGGTAAGTTGTCCATGGTAATTAACTTTAGTCTGACAAAACATGAATATGTGGTAGCGAATGCGAAGTGTAATCCATCAGAATGATTGTATGCATTTTCTTTAAACACACAATTATGTTCTCTTACGTTTAAATATTGGCCAAACATACTACTCAATGATTGATGATTGTTTACATTTTTGTAAATTTTATGCTGAATTCATACTTTGCCAATAAAGACACGCAGATCTTTTGTGTACACTCTTTCGCCCACTCCACAGTACACTGCGCATGATGAAATCTATGATTTAAAAAATCTTCCTATTTTTGACTTCTGAAGGTTGGCAGATATGCATTTCTGTTTCTTGTGTTTGTTAATAATACCATTATTTCCTTTAGCTGCCCCCGCCCGGAGATCTGAATGGGGGGCTATTTTACCTCCGGAGAATTTATCCAAAGAGCTTTCCATCATGAGCTGCTGATTTTTGGGACATCCAGTCGGATCTTTAATGCAGTGGTTTCCCGTTGCCTTCTCCATTCTCTGCCGTTAGCCATCTGTCGGCTCTTCTGCCTTTGGGAGCAGTTTCCCACCCCAAGGGCAAGAGAGTGCCCTTCTTCTCTCCGCTCATCCGCTCTCCTAAAAGACCGTTGGCACTTGATAGAAGGTGGTCTCCTTATTCCGGTAAAAGTTCTATGTCTGATATGTGCCTATTATATGGACACATACCTTTTGCTCTATTAACCCGAGCACTGAGTTGCCTCCTCCGCCAGCTACTCTGTACCGAAGGACGCCTTCTCCACTGCAGCTGCCGTTGAGGTCCTTACTCATATCCCAGAGTTGGGCCCTCCATATTTATGACCCCTGGAGAGAGGTTGCCCCAGCATTGTAAAGACCCCAGGAATTGGGCTATCTGTTGGTCCGCGAGTTCTATTGGTGGGTATTCGAACCAATCCTACTGACTTTATGGGCCCCCTATTCGCCCTCTAGAGGTTACAGGCTCCCCGAGGCCATTATGATGGCAATCTTAATATTTGGTGTTCCTAATCCTTGTCGTCATTAGGGGCCGATAACCTAGACGTTAGGCCCCCCAAAACAACAGTCATCGTCCTTGTCTGTTGTGTGAACAGTGTCCATCTGATGAATTTTCCCCACATAGCAGAGTGCTTCAATCTTCATTCCAAGTCAAGGATGCATTCAGCAGCTGAGCGTTGATAGCAGTGTTCACTCCACAACTAAGTTCGCTATTCCTGGGTGTCTTAGTACTGTATATGTCCTCTCATCTCCTCGGCCACTGGTCTCAATACCTCTACCCGTCTGATCTTCATCATTCTCTTGTAACGCCCCATTTCAATGCTTCTATTCCCCTCTTTTCTGCTAGATCCAGTCAGTTATAGTTGCATACAATATAATAATGCAAGTTATCAGACATGTTACACACTTAGTATAATTTTTACAATTCCTGTTGAGCTCGCACACCTCACCTGTAATTGCCTGCCTCTCTCGACGTGTACGAGGGGTTCGTCTTATCAGAGGCTTTCTTTTTCCACATGTTATTGTAATTTTACTAGCGTGACTATTGAATAGCCTGTTCCCAACTGAAAGGTCTTGATTATGGCCAGTAGTATTTAGCGAATTAAGGACATGTTGCATGTTTTGTCTCAAGCACTGTTTGTATTATGAATTTGAATTATAGCGCATTGGTGTCACCTTGATATCGCCCAATCTTTTTTATTTAGGAGGACAATAAACAAGAATATTTACCTGCTTTGGAGAGCCTTCGGAGTCAGATTCGAAATAATGCTCAGGCAGAAGCTTGTGATTTACCCATGGAGATTGGTGGATCAGATAACCTGGAACAGTCTGCGGATGAAAGTGCATATCCTCACTCGAATATGTAAGAATCTAATATCCTTAGATGACATATTTTGGCATCTTATTATGTGTTGTTGAACTAAGAATATGTCTCCTGTCAGGGAGAGTTAATTAGCAAAGGTATTAGAGGGCTCTTAATTCTAATATCATTCAGAGAGCTACATACAGGGTGGGTTTTCTATGCACACTGCCCCGAACTGGGTTATTTGACTTTGCCTAAACTAAAGACACAGGTTTTCTTTTCTAGGTGCAATGGTGGCAATAAGGCTAAATTTAAAGAATCAACATTTTGGCAAGGTATAGTGTTCAATTTCCTGTCCATTCCTCTGACCCTACTCCACTGGTGTTCTTTTTTTATTTTTATGGAATACCGTATCTGAAAGATAGCTTTTACAGTAGCAATGCAATGCCAGCACCTCAATATTCCAAATGATATTATTTGTACCATTTGTGAATCCATTCAGCCACCTATTAGACAGGTCTGTGTGGAAGATCACAAGGTGTCATTTCAAAACAGTACTTTTTTATTACCTTATTTAATAGAAATGAGTCATGCTGGTCATCAGCCTAACTCTGTAAGGCCGTGCTGTCCAACTTTCTGGAGTGCTGGGGCACATTTAGCTAATGCCCAAAGAGGTGTGGCACCATCACTGTCATCTCAGCCAGTATTTGACTACACTTACTACATTTATTATTATTATTTCGGCATTATCACTAAAATATGTAATACTTCAAGAATACTACAAAATAATTACTTTAAAATGACTTAGATGTATAACTTACATAATTAGTGTGAAGTTTGACACAGCATTATCGCTGCAAGTTCAGAAAATTCTGGTGCGTAGCTGGAACAAGCTGCTCTTAATACCTCATCTAGATATGACTCTGTCAGGCTGGGTCGGTATTTATTCTTGATGATGTACATAGATGAAAATGTGACCTCGCAAAGATCTGTCAAACCTAAACAAGAATACATTTTCAAAGCATCTCAATGGACCATGGAATACTTATTCCTGACCACCAGAGACCAGAAATTGGTTGAAGTTGAATAACATTTCAGAGGTTTATGTTCTTGAAGATTTAAAATATCCATTCCTACTTCTTCCAAATTACAATTTTCGAAGATCTCGCACATCCCACCCCCAAGTTCAGTAATGCCCACTGAAGCGAATGGATTATTGATGAACATTATCACTGGTTCAAGTGCTGAAAACTGGCTAAACCTGTTAATAAATTCTGTGCATAAGATTTCAAGATGATTAGCAAAAGATGGAAGATCACAATCACAGACATTTACGGTTTCCATAATTGATTTCAAAGTTGGAAAGTGAGAAAAGGAATTTCTTTTGAAATATTCAATCCATAGCTTTAGTTTAACTGTGCTTACCATGTGCCATTGGAGGTTTAGCTCAGTTAATTTTGAAGTGATGTCTGCCAAGAAACCTAAATCTATTAGCCATGATCTCTCATCAAGTTCTTGACAATATTGCCCAGAAGATTTCAGAGAATCTCTGATCTCATCCAGAAGACAGCAAAATCGTTCCCGAGTTTTCCCCCTACTGAGCCACCTAACGTCTGCGTGAAGAATTATGTCGCCATGCTCGGAATCTGATATGTATATTCAAAAGAACTCTGAACAATCGGTGACGTGTAGAGGATGATCTGACCTAATTTACTGCACGAGCTACAACTTTCATGACATGGTCGAACTTCAAAACCTTTGTGAATAAAGCTTCCTGGTGTATAATGCAATGATAACAAATACATTTTGGAAATGAATCATCTTTAACACAAAAGCAAGAAACCCATTATTCCTTCCAGTGTTAGGTAGCCACAAGTTTAGAGAGTGGAATGTTCCTATCTTTCACAAATTTCCAGGAATGCGTTAAATATGTCTACTCCCCTAGTACATCCATGAAGTGGATGAACTTTTACATACTCCTCCTTAATCGTAAAATCATGGAAGATCATTCTAATAAATACACAAAACTATGCAATATCAGAAATATCAGTGCTTTCATTAAACTGAAGCGAAAAATATTCACTCTACTGCGGGTCCTGATATAATTGAGATTCTAAGTTGTTAGATGTCTCTTCAACCCGTCTACCAACAGTTTGGTGAGACAATTGAAGTCCTTTTATGGAAGGAATCAGTGAAGATTTATCTTTGTGACCATCGAACAGAGATTCTGCGGCACTGACCATTGCTTCTTTAAATACTTCTGTTAATGAAAGGTTTCTTTCTTTTAGCTAAAGCGTACCAGACTTTGTAAGAGGCCATTGTCACATTACTATTTTCCTGAACTGGCCTTGTAAATGCACTTTGCTGTAATTTTAATGTAGATTTTATAAGTCTGTAATTTTGTGTTTTCGTAATTCGGTATTAACAGGAAATTCAGTATTCAAGTCCTTGTGATTTGTCGAAAAATGTCGTTATACATTACTTTTCTTCAGAACAGACTCACTACAATTACTGAATAAGCACACGGGTTTGCCTCTAAATTCGACAAAACAATACTGATTTTCCCAATCACTGTTGAAACTGTAAGTTCTTTGCCTTTTAGTCATACTGTATTACAACACCAGAACCTTCACTCACGAGCTCTCAAGTTATACTGAATATTTGGTTGGTTGGATCTCCTTCCGTCGCTATTGATACAAATAACACTCTTCAAATGATCAAATTTACTGTTAGCGGCATAGCTTTGTTGGGATTTAAGTAACTTTGTCTCTAATTCCCAACCAGTTGAGACCTGACGAATGCGCAAATTCTGGAGGAGGGAGTGTCTTTAGTATGCCAGAAGTGTTGTATGACACAGCAGGGGCCGCAATTCCGAGATGGGATGTAGGTACCCTTCTAATGAGAGGAAACAGGCAAAGACTAGCGTAGATATACATTCAGCTGTATGCTATCATATGTGTGACACGGGGCACAGCTTTACTAAAATCGAGACTGACCTAAAAATAATTCATCACTAATCGAAAGGCAGAGCTCTGGACATAAGGAAGCAATCGAGATTCACCTAGCCAAAGGAAACAATCCCAGCAATCTAAATAAACACACTTTTATGGAGAGTTCACCCCTTTTCACTCTACTAAAAAACACACCCTGTCGGAAGCAAGGCACAACTTAGGGATACAGCCACGCTAGATAAAAAAAAGGGGGGGGGGGGGTATAGAGGTGGTTAATAGATAAATGTTGTCTGGATCAGGTGTACTATGTACTTTTTCCTGCAATAAACCTAGGCCGATATGCGCGGCAGTATTAAAGGTGCCGGGACGTCTTCAATAGACCGGGCAGCGCTTAGTTCGAATGGCTTTTTAGTTCACGCATGGCGAAGACAGTTCCACGGTCTTTAATAGTTGTAGATCTTCCTGTATTCAATAGCATACATTCTTATCTAGATATGGCAACGGCACACAAATAAACATTGCACTGACCTCAGAGAGCACATAGGAACAATGGGGGGAGAAAGGAAAAACCAGTTTCGTCCAGTTAACACCCGGGTTCAGTCGACCACAACTGGTGCTTGAGTGAACACGTAACTGCTCGAAGTTCCAGCCAGGAAGACAACTGGATAAGTATCAGCCTGTATTATTACAGTATAACCACAGTTGATTTTTTACAACCATATATTCACCCCAAACAGACAAAATGCGGATTTCTATCACCATTTTAGCATTTCACCTAACATTAGATATACTACATTTAGCATACATCGACAGTTGCATTACCAATACTGCAACTAAATAATTGTACATATTGTAAATATTTTTCACCTGTATTCTCAAACATAGATGTTATAGCCTAAGTGTAATGGATCTGATGATGATCGCTTGACGATCGAAACTGGTCATCCTAGTGTACTGTATATACCCGAATGTAAGACGACCCCGAATATAAGACGAGGCCTAGTTATCAACTGCCTCTAACAGATTTTTTCAAAAAAATACTCACCAACTCGTAACTTGCACAATATATGCCCTTAAGGTCATGCTTTCATTTTTATAACGTCTCGTGTTATCGGAAATCCCTTTGCCCGCTTTTCCAAGACATACTCTATAATTTCTTTGTTCAAGAATGGGAGACTTTATTAAATTAAGATACGTTGATCACTCAATTACCGGTACTGCTCGTAAAACTGACTGGTTGTTCTTGTAAAGATTGTTTTAAAACATATTTCCGTATGCTTTCGAACATATAATTTATCCGCTTGACGTGTACGTGTAAATCCTAACCTCAAAATGCACGCTATTCGTATATGCATGATAATTAACCATAACAAACCATATTTTAATCTTCAATAACGCATTGATTCGTTGCGAGTTACAAGATGCCAACACCACATACTACTTTGCAAATAATAACAATTTTTAAAAACCAAAAAAAAAAAAAAAAAAAAAAAGTGGGAAAAAGCCTCGTCTTACATTCGGGTATATACAGTATTTATTAATCTCATGTAATTTATTTCAGGATTAGGGCATAACCCAGCTCTTTTTGGGTACAATCGTGTTGACCGACTGAAAAGCACCAAACTTTTGTTTACTTAGGCAACACTGAAAAATGGCTTCAATCCCCACAATATATTTGATATCACCTTTATTTCCACGACTGGTAGATGCCATTTTCATGGAATACTTGTGAAGAAACGAACGTCTATCGTTGCTAGGAAACAGCTCAAGAATAAACATATACCACCTCTATTCCCCCCCCCCCCCCCCCCCAGGGCCTCACATCTAGTGGGACGTGGATTGGTGACCACGTGACCCCAGCCGAGTCCGGCATTGCTTCCACTTACTTGTGCCGGGCTCCTCTCCGTTTTCTTTCCTGTCGACCTCTCTTGGTCAACTCTTGTTCTTTTCCGACCCGGTCAGTATTAGGGTATCCGAGGGCTAGGGAGTCTCTTCCTTTCCCGCCTCAATTGGCCCTTCTCGCATCTTTCCTGATCTCTCATTCTTCGAGGGATCAACCTTCTTTTTCTTTTCAATAGACCCTCGAGGGCTCATGGCTGATGATTTCGGGAGTTGGCAGCCGTGAAGGTTTGCTGAGCTGGGTCCGGTTCCCCCCCCCCCTTTTTTAAAATCTTTATTGGCTTTTGTTGCAGACCCTTTCCTCTTTCCTGCTATTCTTTAAGGTTCCCGCACTGGTTTGTGCATTGCCTCCCCTTTGTATCTAAATTGCATTTTCTTAGTATTTTCAATCTAAATTATGTTTTGTGAGTATTTTGACTAAATTGCATTTTGTGGGTATTTTGAATCAACATTACATTTTGTAAGTATTTTCAACCTAAACTATATTTTGCAAGTATTTTCCATCTCAATTGCATTTTGTAAGTATTTTCAATCTCAATTGCATTTTGTAAGTAATTGGAATGCAGAGCCGATATTTTGTGAGTATTTTGTATCTAAATTACATTTTGTAAGTATTTTCAAACTTACCTTTTGTAAGTATTGTCAATCTAAATTGCATTTTGTAAGTATTGTCAATACAGAAGCCTCCGTGACTTAGGCGGCAGCACGCCGGCCTCTCACCGCTGGGTCCGTGCGATGTGTGCTGGACAAAACGGAGGCAGACAGGTTTTTCTCCGGGTACTCCGGTTTTCCCTGTCTAAATTTCATTCTAGCAACACTCTCCACTATCAATTCATTACATCTGTCATTCACTTAATCATTGCCCCAGAGGAGTGCGTCAGGCCTCGGCAGCCGGCACAGGTCATATCCTTGCCGCTAGATGGGGGCTTCATTCATTCCATTCCTGACCCGGTCGGAGACTGGAAGCAGGCTGTGGATTTTCATTTCAAGTATTGTCAATCTAAATTGCATGTTGTAAGAATTTTGAATCTAAATTGCATTTTGTGAGTATTTTGAATCTAATTTGAATTTTGTAGGTACAGTGGAATCTCGTTAGTACGTTTTTCAAGGGACTGAAAAATTTGGACATCATATGCGGGAAAACGTACTACCGAAAAACGCCATACTGCATTTACAATGTATAAGAAAGAACGCGGTGTATATATGGACGTTAAATCGCCGACCTTAGTAAGTGATTGTATGCACTACTACAGTCACGACATAAACATAGGTTTTCGTACAATCATTCATGGTTCCGTATTGATTAAAAGTCAAATATAAAGGGAACAGAATTCCGCCTGATCAATACAACACTTTTCAGTCAAGGGGCTATATTAAACCCATTTGGATGGTACATGTTTCGAGGCCTCCCTTGGCCCCTTCATCAGCCATACATATAAACATATTGTCAGTACAATTATCAGAATAAAATTGAAAAGGTTAAAACTAAACATGAGATAACAGGATGAAAATGAAACATAAAAACCATGAGGACAGTTGTGGTACAAATAAATTAAGTAAAACTTATCCTAAGAAAAACTTACGAATATCACAAACAAATGGAAAAACACATTAAAAAACAGTATATGTTAAAATGTGAACTTAAAATGTAATTTATATGACTCTTGTAAAAATCTTCTAGTTTTGATAAAGTAAAATAGCAGAATTCCGTGCCCGAAAATCTAGGGAATTCGACCCATAGAAAAAGTTAAAAGTATGTAAAAAACTGATAGTCATAAAATGACTTTGTTGACTCCATACGAAGGATCGTTGGTGGAAAGAACAATACATCGCCATGCATGAAAGTCAAATCGGTCAAGCTTGATGAAGGCCTCTTGAAATGGAGACGAAAAGAAAGTTAAGCATCTTGCGTTTAAAAATCCAATTTCTTCAGGTAGACATGTGGGCTTTAGGAGAAACCTAAATGGGAAATAAATCTAGTATAAGAAAAATAAATTAAGTAAACGTTTTCCTGCGTCGAAGTCACGTTTCCTCTACTATGACGTAAGTTTGTTACTTTTCTTTTTCTTTTAATAGCTCTTTTCCGTTCTACGTTTTTCGTTTCGTCCCAATTTTATTTGCCGTTTACTTAATTTATTTTTCTTATACTAGATTTATTTCCCATTTAGGTTTCTCCTAAAGCCCACATGTCTACCTGAAGAAATTGGATTTTTTAAACGCAAGATGCTCAACTTTCTTTTCGTCTCCATTTCAAGAGGCCTTCATCAAGCTTGACCGATTTGACTTTCATGCATGGCGATGTATTGTTCTTTCCACCAACGATCCTTCGTATGGAGTCAACAAAGTCATTTTATGACTATCAGTTTTTTACATACTTTTAACTTTTTCTATGGGTCGAATTCCCTAGATTTTCGGGCACGGAATTCTGCTATTTTACTTTATCAAAACTAGAAGATTTTTACAAGAGTCATATAAATTACATTTTAAGTTCACATTTTAACATGTACTGTTTTTTAATGTGTTTTTCCATTTGTTTGTGATATTCGTAAGTTTTTCTTAGGATAAGTTTTACTTAATTTATTTGTACCACAACTGTCCTCATGGTTTTTATGTTTCATTTTCATCCTGTTATCTCATGTTAGTTTTAACCTTTTCAATTTTATTCTGATAATTGTACTGACAATATGTTTATATGTATGGCTGATGAAGGGGCCAAGGGAGGCCTCGAAACATGTACCATCCAAATGGGTTTAATATAGCCCCTTGACTGAAAAGTGTTGTTGATCAGGCGGAATTCTGTTCCCTTTATATAAACATAGGTTATCAGTAATTTACACGGAATAAATAACATAAAAATGAATTACTGTACCTCTACACTACAGTATAATACAGGGTCTTTATTTGCTTAGCGAGGCCATTCTCGCGCTCCGTCAGTGATGGCTCGGTTGTCGGCGACCGCGCACGCATATGTAGGCCTATGGCAGAATACGGCTTAAAATCAGTAGCCTACCATGCAGTTTTACTGGCCATGATTTACAGTAGATGCTGAAAATGTTCTCCATCCGCTTCCAAACACATATAATACAGGGTCTTTCTTTATATTTGATCAGCAAGGACATTCTCGCTCCGCCAGCGACGGCTCTGTTGCCGGCGACCGCGCACGCATATGTTTGAAGCACGGGCTTGCTTGAACCACTTCAATAAAGAGCTTTCTAGTTCAGGAAACTGACCCTCTCGCACACGTTTCGTTTTGCCGCTCACCCCTTCTTCAAATGCACGTTCGATTTCCTTCCTTTTGCCGAGAATCGTGTTCAGTGTAGACGAAGGAATGTTCCACTTTCGCGCTGTATCCACACGCTTCATGTGAGGATTGCATTCCACGTCTCGAATGTTTTTCATCTTGTCATCATTATTATATTTATCTGCTGTACTTTCTTCTTATCCATTATGAAACACGCAATAAAATAAGTCATAACTGGAAGTGAACACTAAGAACTAAAAGACAATTAGCGCGGAACACGAAGACAATAATGCGCCTACGTGAGAAATAAACAAAGGGAAGGGGATGAAGGGCAGCGAGTGAGAGACACGTCACCTGTGTTACGTCATAGCTATAGCCACTTCTACGCCGTCAAACACAATAAAATCATCTACACTGTCAATAACTATCAGAGAATATGAGGCAATATCGCGCCGTGTTTTCCAGAAGCCGAATTTTATAATGAAATAATAATAAAATGCGGTTCACTAACAAATAGTTCAACGGAAATTTGATCGTTGTAAGCTGGAATAGAAAACGTATTAAGGGGATATATCAACATGAATTTAGTAGGATAGGGACTTGAGAAAGGAGGGAAAGGGCAGCGGGAGAGAGACACGTCACCTGTGTTGCGTCATAGCTATAGCCACTTCTACGCCGTCAAACACAATGAAATCATCTACACTGTCAATAAGTATCAGAGAATATGAGGCAATATCGCGTTGTGTTTTCCAGAAGCCGAATTTTATAATGAAATAAGAATAAAATCCCGTTCGCTTACAAATAGTACAACGGAAATTTGATCGTCGTAAGCGGGAATAGAGAACGTATTAAGGGGATATATCAACATGTATTTTGTAGAATTTGGACTGGGACTTTAGAAAATCATCGCGCTAAACGGGAAAACTTCGTAACCGAGAACGTGCTAACGAGATTCCACTGTATTTTGAATCTGAGCCACATTTTGTGCATGTTTTCAATCTAAATTATTTATGTGATTGTTTTCTGTCTAAATTGCATTTTGTAGGTGTTTCCACTCTAACCCTCTTAGTGCCATGCGCCGATCAGATCGGCTCACGCAGCTCGCCCCAAAAGTGCCAAAGCCGATTGAATCGGCGCGCTGCTTATCTTATATTTGTAGATTTCTGTAGACATATGTCTGTGATTTATTCATAATGTTGGAAAATTGAGGTTCCAAGCTTGCCTGTGCGGTGTTTACTTTTTTCCATTGATGTCAGTTACGCGACACGTTTGACTTTGTATTCAGTGCTACTTTGACACGCAGTCCACAGCCGACTGTATTGCGGTGCAGTTGTTTTCTTCTTGTTGAAGTTTTCTGCCTACAGATGCATCTAAGATCTTGACACATAGTGTTTCCTCGAATATGACTCTTGGGAGTCCTTAATTTAGGCTCAAAACTGATTTTTTACAACAACAAAATTGAACAATTATCAGAATAATCTCAATTAGAAAGGTTTAGATGCAGTATTTACTTTTATGGACATAATGTATGAAAGAATGAGGTGTTGGTTATAAAACAAAGCAAAAATAATGAATCTATCGTTATGATTTTTTTGAATAGTCTTCATCAAGGTAGTTAGAGTATATTAGGTAGGTCATTCCAGCCCGCTGCGCTCTCATTGGCTCACCGCGCGTGACGCGGATGGGAGGGCTCCTCAGGCTAGCAGCAGCCAGGTGCCTGCAGTTCAACAGTAGCCCCAAGGATGGTACACTCTATAATTCACAATACCTCAATAAATTATTGGTCCAACTAGGTGTCTACTGGTAACGAAAGTAACGAAAAAGTAAAGAATTTTGCATACGGGTAACGAAAATTTTCTGAAGGCGGATTGAATCATTTAAACTCGCTCCTCTAGGCTGAGAGATTGCGATGGAACGAGTTTCACGCAAGCGGCGCCGATTGAATAAGCTATATTTCCCCGTGCCCGACCTCGAGGAAATGCATGCTGAGGATACCGTGAGTGGTATACATCGTTCAGCGTTTATTTACGGCATCACGAAGATTTTTTACTTTTGTGTGAAATATTTTTCAGTGTTATTAAGGAAACCTGACTTTTCGCGAGACGTTTATGCGCGAAAAATTATGAAACTAATCAGAAACCTCGCATTTCTGATATTGACCCCTAAATTTGGAGACTGTCAAATTGAAGTCCAGAAATAGCGTGAAATAATTTAATGTGCAATCTTGTGAAATGTTACTGTTTCGAAAAAGAATTATGAAGAAGCTTCGAAATACGTAGGTTAATACTTATTTAAAAATCAGTCTCTTAAATTTGCGACATCCAGTATGGTTAATTTGAAATTCCGTTATATGTCGATTTTTCCTTCGGACTTTGGTTTCATCGGATACCGGTATTTCGAAAACTTGTATAACTTGTATAATAATATTCGTGATTCGCATTCGAAAGAAAATGTGTCCTCTTGTCGTATTATTCGTGCAATCCTCTCCAAATAATTCTTAATATTTGATACCTGCTTCGAACATTCATCCTCAAGAAGGCCTGTTGGCCGCACGACTTGCCTGCGGGAATCTCGTCAAATGGACCGAGATCGACGTCAGTTGCGTATAAATCCCGTCCCCTATCGTGAACTTGTGACCTCGAGGACTGCGGGAATCCCGTCAAAGGTGATTGGGCACCAATCACGGGACATTCCGAAACCTACTCGCTACTTTTCCCATGACCGTATACTTAAAAGCGTATGGGGAGCGAGAAGTGGATCAGAAATAACAGCCTATGTAGCATCCCGATACTAATTTCTCCTCGTGATCCCCCCTGAACTGATGAACTCCCAACTACAGCATAGGGACAGTGGGAATCACGGCACCGGCCATACATGTCCATAACTACTCGTGAATTTTAACCATGCCCAACCTTGAGCTTGCCTCCACCATTCTGTCAGGACAGATAGACAAACGGTCAACGGTTGGGTGCGGCGCAGCTTGCTTAATATCGCAAGGACAACGTGAATCTCGTAAAACGGCCGAGAGCGGCAGCCGATTGCGATACATCGCGATATTTCTCCGCATTCAATGACGATGACAACTGGATTCTTGTCAAACGGACAGCAAGTGGCGCCGATTGGGTAATAATGCTATATTTTCTCGTACCCGACCTCAAGGACGATGGAAATCTTGTCGAACGACTAAAAGTGACTCCGATTATCTAACTCGCGATATTTATCAGTGTTTTATCGTGAAAACTACGGAAATCTCGACAAACGGGAGAGACCAGCGCCGATCGTGTAACATCTCGATATTTTTCTGTACTTGACTGCGAAGACAGAATTCAGTTACAATCACCTAACGTCCCATAAATTTCTTCGTGATCTACCGTGGGGACAAAGGAAATCTCGCCAGACGGTCAAGAGCAGAGCAACCTCTTGGCAATTATAAAAACGCCTTGTGCACAAGACGACATATTAGCTGATACAACTCATTTGATAATAAATATCTAGTATTTATTAATTATTTTTTAAGTTTTTATAACACCCTAAGTGAATTTTATTTACGGCTTTAAACACAGTTCATTATTGTTTCTCTTCACCGCGTGATGAGCCCCATTGCTTGCAGACCGCGGACGTATCTTGAATTCAAAGGTAACTAAAATTAACTAAAAGGTAACTAAAAGGTAGCTAAAAAGTAACTAATTTTTAATTCTTCCTTACAGTAGACACCCTGTCAAATGAAAGTAAACTATAATCGCAACTGTACATGTAATCTATCTATATATATAAAAATCAATCTTACGTGATAGTTTGTCTGTGGGTGTGTGTGTGTGTCTCCTATGCATTCATATACCACTCAACCGATTGCGATGAAACTTGGGTGAGATGTTGAGTACACCCTAAGGAAGGTTTCTGACTTAGTAAATCCATTTTACAATAGGTAGCGCACGCGTAGATTCAACAAATGAGTGACGATGCGCGAAGCGTTTCAAACAAGTCCCGTATGTGTTCATATACCATTCGTCCGATAGCGATGAAACTTGGGTGAGATGTTGAGTACACTCCAAGGAAGGTTTCTGACTTAGTAAATCCATTTTACAATAGGTAGCGCACGCGTAGATTCAACAAATTAGCGACGATGCGCGAAGCATTTCAACAAAGTCCCGTATGTGTTCATATACCATTCGTCCGATTGCGATGAAACTTGGGTGAGATGTTGAGTACACTCCAAGGAAGGTTTCTGACTTAGTAAATCCATTTTACAATAGGTAGCGCACGCGTAGATTCAACAAATGAGCGACGATGCGCGAAGCATTTCAACAAAGTCCCGTATGCATTCATATACCATTCGTCCGATAGCTATGAAACTTGCGTAAAATGTTGTGTACACTGCAGAGAAATTTTCTGGCTTAGTACATCCACTATACAATAGGCAGCGCACGATTAGATTCAACAAATGAGCGACGACGCGCGAAGCATTTCAACAAAGTCACGTTTGCGTTCATATACCATTCGTCCGATAGCGATGAAACTAGGCTGAGATTTTGTGTGCACTCCAGGGAAGGTTTCTAGCTTAGTAAATCCCTTTAAAAATAGGTAGAGCACGAGTAGAATCAACAAATGAGCAACGGCGCGCGAAGCGTTTCAACAAAGTTCCATTTAATTTCATATACCATTCATCCGATAGCGATGAAACTTGGGTGAGATGCTGTGTACACTCCAGGGAAGGTTTCTGGCTTAGTACATACATTTTACAATAGGTAGCGCACCAGTAGATTCAACAAATGAGCGATGACACGCGAAGCGTTTCAACAAAGTCCCGTATAAAGTCATATACCATTCGTCTGATAGTGATAAATGTTTGGTGAATTGTTGTGTACACTCCAGGAAAGATTTCTGGCTAAGTAAATCCATTTTACAATACGAAGCGCACGTTTATGTTCAACAAATGAGTGACTATGCGCGAAGCGTTTCGACAACGTCCCGTATACGTTCACATACCATTCATCCGATTGCGATGAAACTTGGGTGAGATGTTGTGTACACTCCAGGGAAGGTTTCTGGCTGAGTACATCCATATTACAATATGTAGCTCAAGAGTAGAATCAACAAATGAGCGACGGCACGCGAAGCGTTTCAACCAAGTCCCGTATGCATACATGTACCATTCGTCCGTACCTATGAAACTTGGGTGAGATGTTGTGTACATGTCATGGAAAATTTCTGGCTTAGTAAATCCCCTATACAATATGCAGCGCACAAGTTGATTCAACAAATGAGGGACGACGCGCGAAGCGTTTCAACAAAGTCCCGTATAAGGTCATATACCATTCTGCCGTTAGCGGTGAAACTTGGGTGAAATATGGTTGACACTCCAAGGAAGGTTTCTGGCTTAGTAAATACATTTCACAGTAGGTAGCACACGAGTAGATTCGACAAATGAACGACGATAGCGATGAAACTTGGGTGAGATGTTGTGGACACTTACGTGACGGTTTCTAACTTAGTAAATACATTTTACAGTAGGTAGTGCACGAGTAGATTCAACAAATGAGTGACGGAGTGCGAATCGTTTAAACAAAATCAGGTATGCGTTCATATACTATTCATCCGATTGCGATGAAACATTGATCAGTTATTTTGTACCCGCCAGGGAAGGGGACTTAGTAAATCCATTTCACAATAAGTAGCGCAAGAGTAGATGCAATAAATGGGTGACGACGCGCAAAGCGTTTCAACAAAATTCCCTATTGCGTTCATATAACATTCTTCGATTGCGATGAAACCTTGATGAGTTATTGTGTACACGCCAGGGAAGGGCTTCGACTTAGTAATACATTTCTCAATAGGTAGCGCACGAGTAGATTCAACAAATGAGTGACAGCGCACGAATCGTTTAAACAAAACCCCGTATACGTGCATATACAATTCATCCGATTGCGATGAATCATTGATGAGTCATTGCGTACACGCCAGGGAAGGGTTTCGACTTAGTAAATCCATTTCACAATAGGTAGCGTACGATTAGATTCAACAAATGAGTGACAGCGATGAAACTTTTTGAAAGTTGTTGTGCACGCTCCCACGAATGGTTCTAAATTAGAAAATCCATTTTATGATAGCTTAGAGGCAGTTAACATGTTGTGTATCCAAAAGCACTTCAAGAAACAGAATTTCAACGCCAACACTTTCTTTGATTGGCATTGCAACGCATGCCGGGTACAGCTTGTAAATTATAAATAAGGTACAGTATTGAGAGGAAAAACAACCAGGTATGTTGTTAGAATTAACACTGCGCACATATAAACACTAGAACAGCTGTTAGTATAAGTGTGTCTATAACTCACATTTTGCAGAGTTACCGGTATTACTTGTTTAAGGAGGCCGAAGTTACCCACATTCGTCTCTTCATCAACAAATACTTTTCCATGGCCTTTATTTTGCGTCTCTTGTTGAGGTGACGAATTTAGATTTAAGTCCGTGTCCTGACGTAAGTCTTCTATCGTCTTCTTCTGAAGTTCTGAGCCATCGTCTAACACGAAGCCTTCATCTAGAAAGTGATTTCTTAACAATTTCAACAGATGGGGTACATCACAGAAAACCCACACATTTCTGTTACTGTCCAATGGATTGCTGAGAAAACTTTTCTTACCGTTTACATGTAGTTTCTACCAGACTTGAGAGTTTTTCCCTCCCATATCACTAGTTACTGCGATAATACGAATGCCACACCCCTCGAGCTGGCTAATAATATTTTGTAACAACTCTGAAATCATTGTCACATCGAAGTTATAAAAAGCAGGCTGCTTCCATTTAGCAAACAGCCCACAGACCACATAGCTACCACGACTTTACTGTGGGGCCATAATATGCCATCGTCTGATGAATCTTAGGATATTCAGCCGTCAATATTCATTTCATCAAATGACAAAACTGCAATTTTTTCTGATTCCTTGTTATTTGCCGCTCTGGTTTTCAACAAAGCACCTCTCTCAGAATTTCAGGTCTGTATTTAAATTGCCGAATCCATTTCTGTAGAGTTGAACGGCATGGTAGCGGAGTGTTGCGTTTTCTCAAATATTCGTATGCTTCCTTCGAAAGTGATCTTAGTGCGAGGGCATTTGCTATGAAGACCATTTCGCCCTCTTCTTAACTCCTAATAAACATCGAATCTGCCCTGCAGTAAAACAAGTGGAGAGAGCTTTTACCATCTCCCTTCTAAGAGTACCCATATGTACTTTCATTGATACATCATGGGGTTTTGAACTTTCTTCTTCCTCTTAAATCCACATCTATGGTTTCCAAAACCTCGACCCGTTTTCGGAGTTGTATAATTTCATCATTTTGCAGTGATTCAGTGTTAGTTCATTGATCAAGTTCCAGTGGTTTTTTTTTTTTTACAAAGTCGACAGTGCCTGTTTCCTCACACTCCTAGCTTCATGACGCTTTTCTCTGCCACTGGCGACCTGCAGAGTTTAAATGGAATTGTATTTCATGATATTTACGCCACGTACGAGAATAAAATCTAAATTGTTAAATAACAAATACTAAGACTACCGTAATTACATTGAATTCTAGAGAATCGCACCTCTTTATGCTGCATCAACTCTAGGCAGACAAATAAGTACTGTAGCTTCCTTTGAGATAGTAGAATTTATTGAACCAAATAAAATTACTCGTACACTCAATAATTAAAGAAATACCCGTTCTGCAATTTAGTCCGCGAAGGTGTTTGGTCCGTTGCTTGATAACGATGATGATAATATGTTTTAAGGGGCCTAATATCTGGGTTATCGGCCCTGCTGTTGCTTGAGCCGGGAACTGTTATAGAGCTCAGCAACTTGAAGTGAGACTCTGCTGACAGCGCTAGCTCTGCCAGCCAGTGCGACAGAGAGGAGGGCAAGCTTGAGTGAGAGAGCGGACTATGAACGCGCTGTTGCCGTTGATGTAGCGTTTCTACGGGGAATATCAAATCCCCTTCATGGGCGCTCATTTTAAAGTAAATATCAGCATCATTTTATGTAAATAGACCAGTATTTATTCACTTCGAGATTACTTCATAAGTTTCCACCAAAGCACAACACCGATCTAAGAGCCTAAATATGACAAAAGTACGTCACAGTCCTCTATTTCCTTCAGGTGCCCTGCTTTTTTCAAATAGTAGACCAACACTTTTAAATATTTCCATTTAACTAATTCTATTAATCAAACAGTGTGTTCCAGACAGCCTTGTATGTTAAACGGGAAATGAATAACGTCCCGAAAGAAAGAAAGAAAGAAAGAAAGAAAGAAAGAAAGAAAGAAATAAAGAAATATTTAGAAAGGATTTAAATAATCTTTACTGGATCATTGATTATATTCATAAGAGTAACATTTTGAAATGTACCGGTAACCTATGTTAGCTTCCCCATTGAAGGTACCGGTACCATATGTTTCACATGCTATATTTGTAAATGTATCTCTGCCCCTTATTATTCCCGTTGAAGAAACGCAATCGGGATGATATGCGATAAGTCTTTGTGGCGGATGGCTTTTACGGTCGGATGCCTTTCCTGACGCCAACCGCATGAGATGAGTTAATGAGGAGAGATGAAATGAATGATGGTGAATGCAACTGGGCAAGGATCTGGAAAGAAGCGGCCGTGGCCTGTCAGAAGGTACCGTCCCAGCATTTATATGGAGTTGAAAATGGGAAACCACGGAAAACCATTTCGAGGACGGCCGACTGTGGGGCTCGAACCCTTGTCTACTGAGTCCACGGAGAGCTTGGCCCCATGGCCTAGAGCTGCGCTTTAGCGTGCGTAGCTACCGCCGCCGGTATGCTATAACTTATTTCTAAATGTGGTGTATTAATTGTGTACAATTCCCCCCCGGGCTCACATCATGTGGGACGTGGGTTGGCGACCACGGGATCCCGGCTGAGTCCGGTATTTTTTCCACTTGTGCCGGGCTTCTCTCCGTCTTCTTTCCTGTCGACCTCTCTTGGTCAACTCTTGTTCTCTTCCAACCCCGACGGTATTGGGGTATCCGCGGCCTAGGGAGACTCTTCCTTTCCCGCCTTAATTGGCCCTTCTCTCATCTTTCCTGATCCCTCACTTCGAAGGGTCAACCTTCTTTTTATGTTCATGATATCTCCTCCCTTCTCCTCAAGGCCCTCAAGGAGGTAGGGTGTGTGTATCCCTACCAGTTCTGGTGCACCCTGGATACTGCTACACCCTCAAGGGCTTACAGCTGGTGAGCTCGGGAGTTGGCGACCCCGAGGGATTCCTGAGCTGTGTCCGGTTTTTCCCCTTTTTCCATTGCCTTTGGGGTGGGCCCTCTCGTCTTTCACTTTCACTTTCACATCTGCCTTTCTTGGCTCTCCTTCAATATTGTGTACTAATGAAAAAATCTATTTTTGAGTGCTTAAGTCATTGCTCTACAGTGTATGGGTATTCTTGATAATGTTCTCGATGTTGTACAGCAAGTATTAGGAATTGCTAGTACTGTTAGTTGAATCCTAATCTTGTAATTCCTCTATTCCTGACATTACACTCTGAACTGAACCGTCACTGCTTGAATCATTTTCAGAGTCTGATTCACTGTCACTGTCATTGCCAATATAGATTATGAATTCTTCCATGTCTTCCAGCAATCCGTCCCTCTTCCAATACTCGGCTCGTAACTTATCGACGTGACCACACTCCTTTTTCCATTCTTCCTCCGTAACCGTCGCAAAAGCGTCCCTTGTAATACGCTCTATGTCCTTGGATGACTGGTTCACATTCTTGTCAGCAATGCGACGCTTCACAACACTCCATATTAATTCTATAGGGTTCAGATCACAGTGATATGGAGGTAATCGTACCACTGAGTGACCCAATGACTTCAAGTAATCGTCCACGGCGAATACTGGCGCTGGTTTATGCAATTTCACTACGTTCAGTAGTTCATATTTGCGTAGGCTCTCATTGAAAGTGATGTTATTCGTCGTTAGCCAGGTCTGGATTTCGTATTTCCTGCTGTTTGATGTAGGTGCTTTATTAATCTGCACTGTGTGGTACGACGCATTGTCCATCACTATGATACAATTATCTGGTATATTCGGTACCAGTTGTGTTTTAAGCCAGGTCATGAAGTTCTTGCTGTTCATTTCATCGTGGTAATCACCAGATTTAGTTTTAGATTTGAACATGCACAGTCCGCCTGGTACAAACCCGTTTTCACTGCCCGCGTGAATTATGATCCACCTCTGGCCTGCACTGTCTGAAGTCAGGACACCTTCAGTTGCTTCGTCCTGCCAACACTTCTTTACCGTGTATGATGGATGGATATAAGTTTCGTCCAAGAATATAACAGGTCTTTTCTTGTCACCTAGCTCGTCATTCTCTTGTAAGATTCTCAGGTACACTGATCTCTTAAACACAATATCACCTTTTTCCTTTAATATTTTCCTTTTATTCTGACACTTCTTGAATTTGAAACCTATCGAATGAAGCACTTGTCTCAGATGTTCGCGACTCCCCTTGTAATCTATCTCATCGTGGAGAACAGATCGTAATTTTCCTACTGTTGGTATCTCCTTCTTCACTACGTAATACTCTTGAATTTTCCGCCTAATGATGCACTTATCCATGTCATCTAGTATAATCTTCTTATTCACCACTCTGTTTTTACCGGGAGTGGATAACTTCTCATTTATGTCGGTCAATGTCTTCTCCTTTCTGATTTTCTTAATAAATGACTCAGATTTCCCTGTTGCTGCTGCAGCTCGTTTTGTTGCCTGACTGACCGGTAAGCTAAATGAATTTGCTGCCTTCTCTAAATCACAGAACGCAATTACATTGTTTACGACCTCTCTCGCTTCACTATGAACAACTTTGTTCTTACCACTTGCCATAACTTTACACTAAATATTTATTAATACACTCTAGAAACGAGGTCTTCGACAATCTCACTCAATGCAGTGCGTACAACAATATAATACAGCTGGCAGCGATGCATATTTGGGGTTGGTGATACGGGCGTCAAGCTCGGTGTTGCCAGGCCGTTCACTGTGTGGCAAAGCGAAGCGCGGAGCGAACGTATCAATGTTGGCTTTACGGAAACGTCTTCCGTGACGATTGGATGTGAACTGACATGCAGCCCGTCTTTGGCAACGCTGGCTTGTCAACTCATCTATTGGCTCTCGGCCAGCGATGGACTACACCCCTCTGCACAGATATTGGTCTTGCTTGAGTAGGTCATAGCGGGCAGGGGGGAAGTACTTTTAGTTCGCATTTTTTCCGGGGTTTCAGTTAGAGTTGCTGAGCTCTAGACAGAACAGCATCCGCACGCAATATTTTTCTCTGTGGTAATCCCAAATGTTCATTTTTCAAATCTCGTTCATAGTCTTCTGGACAAAAATGTATAGAACACACTTGAGCGTTATTGGGGTTGAATTTGTCACTTCCCTTACAACGTAGGACCCACACTCGTCTAAGCTCCTCTCCTTTTGGAAACCTGTGATACATAACACCAGTACCATCGGTGTTGGACCCCCACTGTGCTAAAGCACAATTAACTTTGCATTTATTGCTATTACTCATGATTACCCAGAAGGCACGATAAAACAAATGAAGTATGCAACGGTATTCTAGCTAGATGCGCGATTTTCAGCAACTATGCATTCTACCCTTGCAAGCCAACTATCTTACGGTGACAGCATGTTCCCTCCGTGTGACGTCACCAGCAAGCAAGATGCCACGTGATGAGAAGCATGGGAGACGGAAGTAGGCCCCCCTGAGTCTGCATGACCATTGAAAATGGCTTGGCATTCTTGGCAAGTATTTCAGGAAAGGGCTTGACACTAAGAGGGCTAAATTGCATTTTGTTAGTGTTTTCTGTCTGAGTTACATTTTCTAAATATTTTACAACCTGGCGCTACTTTGTCAGAAGAAAAATATCTCGTCTTTATGCTTGCGGGCTATGAACTGTGACGGAGCGGCAAGCTTAGTCACTTAGCACATTCCACGAGCTTATAGGCCTAATCTGGGGTGATCTTGTCAGGAGAAAGTAATCTCGTGTTTATGCCTGCGGACTATGAACTGTGACGGGAGCGGCCAGCTTCGTCACAGCACATTCCCCGAGGTATAATCTGGTATGATCTTATCAGGAGAAAGTAATTTCGCCTTTATGCCTGTGGGCTATGAACCGCGATGCGAATGGCCATCTTGGTCAGCACATTCCGCGAGCTTTAACCTGTCGTGACCTTGTCAGAAGAAAGAAGCCTGTCTCTCTGACTGCAGGCTATGACTCACGCTACACGAACGACTAGCACACGGCACGCTAACCAACGATCACGCTCAACGCAGCACCAGGGCCAGGGGAATGAAACTTATGTGGACCTATCCCATCCGTTAGTTGGCCTCGGAATGACGCGATTCAATAAGCTGCCGTACGAAGCGCTGCTCGTCCCAGTTCTCCAACGTTAAAACAGGCCCGACTGCTGTTGGCGGAATCTTACGCTAGGGACACCTCGTGCCAGTCTAGCCCTAGCATCAGTCTTTTCCGTGAAAACATCGCAAAAGAGAGATCAATGCGTGATGATACGCATTGGTGTCCAAAATGAAAAAATACAAGAATTGTACAATGATCTTGATGAAAGTGAGATACCTGTGGTTACATAATAAGCAAATAATAATAATAAGGGAGCGCAGGAGCATGCAGCAAATAATGATACAGTATGTAATTTACCTTCTAACTTTGTGACTTTCCTTTGCCCCACTTGGGCAAGCATTTGTAATTTACCATGTCCACTTGGACAGACAGAGTAACTTTTCTCCTAGTGAGAACATTTGTACTTAAATCAGGTGGTGGGGTGTTCAGCACAACAGATCTTTTCATGGCATCTAACTACCATCAGTCACTCGAAATAAAACTTTTATTATTGATTGTAAAAGAAATAATTGTATTTTATATGAACTCGCAAGGATTCTCGTCTCACTGGCTATACCTTTTCTTTGGTACTGACGAGACATGCGACTCCGTGATGGAATAAGGAAACAGATGTACTCGCGTAACTGATGACTCTTGTAGATCGCCTATAACTTAGGGACCTCGGCCCGATATCTCACTTTGTCTGTTTCACACGTGGTCCATGTATTGCTGAATTTGGACCTAATGCTCTGGCGGTGTTTTATAATTAGATTATAATTTCGTACAGCTTCGAAGTTCAGACTGTTGTTGAATACTATTCCTACACAGATGTAGGTATCTAGCCGATTCTCCATTCGCATTTGGAACAGATAATTTATACAACATAACCCTAAATTAATACATGTGTCCATCAAAATTAACTATATACAATATATCGCATACGTGACTGGATACTTGCGGCGGTTATTGTAAAAGTTGTCGGTAATCTCATTCTTAACCTACACAAATTTATGTGCCGTGCTAATACTTTGCCCAAAACGAATATCGTTACTGATTTTGTTACAGGAAAAGACTCTTACCACGAACACAAATGCGATTCCATCTCTGATATACACTAGGCTAGTCCGAATGAATTCTCAACACAACTGTTTATTTCTGAAACTCCAAGTCAAGTGAAACCCCACTTTCTAACCCAAAACCTGCCTCATCGAAGAGTCACTATATCTCTCGATCGATTTCAATACTAATCGATCGATAACACAACCTCCAACCCAGACTAATTACATGAAATAATCTCGAACCCTCATAAAATATATGAAATAAACTTTCAATGTGACCTTGGCCAAGGGCAAAGCCTCGCTATACAAAGAAATCTGAATTTGAACTGGATCTTCCGGCTTGCCACATAACTTGGTTGCCGGCAGACACAATATTTGAACAGAAATTTTCTTACAACAATTTTGTGACTTTACTAGGCAGTCCAGGGCACAAAGGTGAAGACTTATATGATGCAGTCACATCTACTTTGAAATCTCATGGCATAGAAATTCTTGATATGAGAGGGCAATCTGCCAATATTAAGAGCATATATTAGAGACTTCAAGCTAGAATAAGAAACGACAATCCTCTCTCAGAGTACACACCATGCACTGCACATTCGTTGAATTTGGCTGGTACACAAACTGCAGAAAGTTTTACAGAAGCGAGTAAGTTTTTTGAATTGGTTCAGGAGTTGTATAATTTCTTTTCAGATTCGACAGAAATATGGTCTGTTTTACAGCATTTTGCTAATTCAAAATTTGCAAAACTAAAATCACTGTCTACAACTCGTTGGTCTGCACATGCTGATGCGGTTTCTGTTCTGGTTGAATTTTGGAACTAAATAATAATTGCTTTATCAGCTTTTGAAGAAAATCCCAACGAAAAAGCAATAGTTCGAAATCAAGCTACAGCCCTTCGGAATAATATGGAACGACTAGAAAGTACATTTATGCAAAGTATTTGGTCCGTTTTACTTATACGATTCGATGCTACAAGTCAGAAATTGCAAGCCATGGATATCAGCATTTCAGATATTTTGGATGTGTACAAATCGTTGGTTGGTTTTGTAGAAGATGCTCGGAAAAATGTTGAACTTTATGAAGAAATAGCACGGAAAATTTCTACCACCCAGGAGTTTGAAAAAGACGTTCGTAGGAAGAAACGAAAAAAATTAATTTCTGATGAATTGTATGATGATGGTGTTGAGCTAGATGGAAGAGAGAATTTCAGAGTAAATACTTTCAATATAATTTTGGATAGACTCTAAACAGATTTGAAGGACAAATGCGCCAATTATGAAAGGACTTTTCAAAAATTTATCGCGCTTATCGAATTTGGTACGTTGAATGAACTTGAATTAAGAAAACATGCGGCAACATTACAAGAATATTTTCCAAATGATATAGAACAAATATTTATAAAAGAGTTGTGCCACTTTCAAAAATATTGCCAAGTAAAAAAAATTGAAAATAACCCGCCTTTAGAAATATTAAAATTTATTCGACAGAATGATCTACAAGGAGTATTTCCAAATGTTGAAATAGCCTACCGCTTGTTGAACTGAACAGCAGTTACAACTGCAGTGCCGAACGCTCGTTTTCATGTTTAAAGCGCATAAAAGACTATTAGAACTCAACCACGAGTCAGGACCGTTTGGTTTGTCAATGATTTTGGCAATTGAAGCAGAATTAATGTCAGATATGGAATGTGATGATATTATCAAAACTTTGGCAGAAAAAAAGCACCTAAAAAGTGAAGAGGGGGGGGGGAATTTTTAGTTTGCCTAGGTGCGTCAAAACGTTAAATCCGCCCCTGCTTGTAACGGTACAGGTTACAATAGTGCACTCCAACCCGCAACTCTGCGACTTGGGAACAAGTAGAGTTAGGCTATTGTGTTTCATATCATTTTATTTCATGTCCATCCTTCATCCCCATCATTTTAGCTTATAGGATTTTAGTTATATATTAGTTATATGTTGTGTATATTACAAGGATTCCGTCTAAATTTTTAGGTTAGATTTGATTAATGCTCTATTAAGTTCCAATGATCGGTGCCAGGTGCCGGTTGTGGTGGCATCTAGTAGCCAAGTTCACAGCTAGGTGTCGTTGACAGTAGCATTTGGTATCAAAAGTAGGAACTACTTGAAATTGATCGTCTGCAGTGCTTACCTGATTTGCAGATAACACATAATAATACAGCCATCACAATTAACACCGGTTATCAGACAGATTCTACACACACCCAAAGTACATGACCGCGTTGTCGCAGCCCCTAAACTGAGGAACCAACCAGTATTATTTGATTATGTAATCATAATTGTATACCCTGTCCATATGTAAATGATCTTATCTCCATGAGTCACGCAAGCTGTTGCAGCATGCCTGGTGAGTGGTGAATCCCTGGATATTTCAGCACTTCAGAGTAAGAGAGTGACAGGAAAAGGAAAGAGAGGGGCATGCTTGTTGCATTATTATTATTATCAGTAGTATCATTATTTTTTATTTAATGGTGCTAGAGTACTTGGCATGGCATAATGGTGGTGGTCACAGTCTCAAAAATGTTGAGAACGCTGCTCTAGGCTGTGAAACCACTTACAGTGGTAATTTAAAAAAAGATTTTAAACTCTAGGCAAATGCTGGGACGGCACCTTCTAATAGGTCACGGCTACTTCCTTCCATCTCTTGGTCCAGTTTCATTCAATCTTTCATTAACTTTTCATAAGTTTGGCATCAGGAAGGGCATTTGACCTTAAATCCACCTCCCACGTAGCAAATCATTGCACATCATCCCCAAGCCCGTTGTAACTGGAATGAGGCCGGCGGCATAACCTTGCTCGTACAAATCTTGCAGCCCGGCCACGGAGGTAGCTGCAGCAAGTCGGGAGGTCGTAGGTTCAAAACCTGGCGATGACAGCTGCTATATTTAAACACAATTTGTGCTAAATGTTCCGGCATAACTCAACAAAATGACAGTGTTTCGCCCCGGTGTGCAATTGGGCTCTTCAGTTGGTTAAAGCACACCTCACCAAGACACTGTCTAGTACACACTGGGAAGGCCATTGCAAGACGTATTTGATACATGTGTATCTACGTCACGAGCAAAGCCAGTGCACTATGGGAGTCGAAACTCCACTCCAAAGCAATTATAACCTTACCTTGGCATTGAATATATAATTTTCAAAAGAAAAATATGTATTGTCCGTTGAGCCATTATATATTTAAACACAAATTGAGCTAAATGTTCCAGCATAACTCAACAAAATGACAGTGTTTCGCCCCGGTGTGCAATTGGGCTCTTCAGTTGGTTAAAGCACACCTCACCAAGACACTGTCTAGTACACACTGGGAAGGCCATTGCAAGACGTATTTGATACATGTGTATCTACGTCACGAGCAAAGCCAGTGCACTATGGGAGTTGAAACTCCACTCCAAAGCAATTATAACCTTACCTTGGCATTGAATATATAATTTTGAATTTTTCTTTTGAAAATTATATAGACAGCTGCTATCCACACTGATAGTCCCGGGGCGCCTACACCATCCCTGTCCCTAATACAGTTGCACTCACCAATAGTCATCACACAGTCACACAGGGCTGATGAGAGAGGTGTCCCAAGTCCCTCAAATGAATTTACAACTAAACTGGAACGATAACAGGTAAGACACACACACAATGAATCAGAAAGTAGAATCATTCTTTGAAAAATTTCTGTGTAAAATAAACAGGCTGAAATTCGAGATTTTCTCGAAGGTGAACCCTTCACTAAATCAACCAAGCTTATAGCTTTTATGTGTATGCCCCTCTTACTTTGGGCCACAAAACTACACCGAGAGACAATTGACAAAGTATGATGCTGTTATAAATAAGTACAAGTTTTTGGGGCTTGTAGGCCGTGGTCCAGACAGGATATCTCCCGACGTTTCACCGGAAACTGCATCCGGCATTATCAAGGGTTCCGCTCCTTTCCTTGGTCAGCAGTGGAATGAGGAAGAGGCTTGAAATAATGGGTAACGGTTTGTAGTGGGGTATTGTTGTTTGAATATGACTGTTGGGTGGGTGGATCTTGGCGATGAACTAACGGCTGGAAGGTGGTTTTGGAACTTCAAATTAGCATGGTGAGCCGAGCGTTCTCTTCGTATTCTGGCTGGATCGTCTGGTCTCGCGTACATGTTGCGGGGTGCGGTGCGTGCTCCGACTACCGGGCTGCAGCGGGAAGGTTCTTCAGGTTGACGTGTGCGTGGTATCTTGGACTTGGTGTTCCTAAGGACCGGGATCCATGTATTACGCACACGTTCAGTTTCTTCCTTTCGATTGAAATTATCGGGGTGTTTGAATATTTCTATGGCTTCCCGTTGCAGCCTGGCGTGGTAGTGTGTGGTCGTGGAGAGTATCTCCGTGTCCCCGTACTGAACATCGTGACCGGGCAAGAGGGATTGCTCAGCGACTCACGATTTCTCAGTTTGACCCAGGCGGCTGTGTCTGTTTTGTTCCTTGAGTCTGGTGGTCACGCTCCTCTTCGTCGTTCCTATGTACACCTGCCCACAGGAACTCTGGATTCTGTAGACACCTGCAGTGGAGTGTGGGTGGCGCTTGTCTTTAGCGGATCGAAGCAAGTCCCGGATTTTGGCGGTGGGTTTATAAACCGTCTTCACCCCATAGGTCTTGAGTAATTTGCCTATCCTGTCAGTCACCTTCTTCACGTACGGCAGGAATGCGGTGGCCACCTGCCGTACGGGATACAAATTTCGTGACTTTTCTACATGTTATTCTGCACTTTTTCTTAAAACGACTCAACCAACTAGTACATGCGCTGAAATTAGTTCGCCCCATTGAAATCTCTCGTGAAATTTCCAAGGCCCACAGTCGCAAGTCTTCATCGCATACATTCTAAAGCGAGCACAGAACGCTCAAGGTTACTCGCACAATTCAGCTGGTCACCAGGGCTGTCCACGTCGAGCTATATGCTAGCGCGTGCAATCCTATTAGAAATCTCTGTGCCGATTTCAGGACCTTCCAGTTCGAAATGGCAGCTAATTTTTTGAACATCGCTAATTTATGGTTTCCTCATCATCTTTACGAAATATCATTGTCGGTTTCGATATGACCGTATGGACAGTTCCCTTGTCAGTTTTCCTAGTGGAATATTAGCACTAACAAACACTTCACATATTTCTTTATAAAAGGAAGATGACTTGTTATTTGATGTCGAAGCAGTTTCTTTCAACAGTAATTGAGACACTTTCCTTTTTTCCACATTTTCAAGACATCGCAAATGTTTAACGTGCCTGACATGTTGTTGTACGGTGAACCGTTTATCGGCAGGGACTTTAAGTTTGCACACTTTACAGAACAAAATAGTTCCACCAGTTGAGAATATGTTTTCACTGAAAACTGACACATACTGGTTTAAACGGCTTGCAGTTGACTGCTTTTGTTTTGGCATTTCAATTGCACTGCACAACAAAACGCCAACACACCTTGAAAGTCCTGTAGTTGCCGGGTATCTGAGTGAACTATCAGAGGCCGGAACTGCGTCAGGGCTGTCAACACTTCTAATAAAGATAAACTCGACACAAACCACTTGGCGCTGAGAAGATTACCCCGTTTCTTTTCTCAGACTGATTCAATATTCGTGCACGTGAAGAAATTGGTGACGCAAACTGTACACACAAATGCATCATGGTCAAGAAAAATTAAATCTGCTGCGTAGATAAGAAACAGGTAATAAAAACATAAAGCAGATGAGCACTGCAGAACTACAGTATATGGGTTAGTCCAGGAATGTTGACGCTGACATGTTTAGCACGACAGATACTAAAAATATAACTTTAAGATGAGCATTTAACCATATTCGATTAAAAAAAAATACCTGTAAACGTATAACACATGCACCTAAATGTAAGAAAATAACTTTATTCTGGAAAATGTAGGAAAAATGCATTTTGATGACTTTTAAAACCCCATATACCTAACATACTGATACATGCTACTCCTAGTAGCAAGTTCGTTAATTGGATCAAAGTAGGAAAAGCACAACACAAAGGGTCCTTTAAAGAAATATTAGCTTTATTGCAGGTCAGAAAGTTACACCACACAATAAGCAAATAGAAACAATTAACTGTCTTCCCCAAGTTTCTCCCTTATGGAGCACTCTCTCCTCTTCCACTCACTCACGCAGTTAATCCCTCGCTAATGAGACCGGTGGCCTCGGTAGAAATAGCTGCAACACTTCCTTGAGTACACAAGCTGCAGTTATTTACGATAGTCTGGCACTCACCACTAAATGCTTGATTACCGCACACCGCAGGCTAGGGAACAGTCCACTGGGTTTCGCAATTCACACAGCACTTCACTACAATAACCTCTGTCGCACAGTGAAACACGCTCGCTCAAAAACACAGTCCCTCCCTCGCTGGCCAGGTCGCTTTATATAGCGAGGCAGGTGACTCAATGGATGTTTCCAGAGTATACCAGGTTCACAGCTACTCGAGAATTCCATTTCCGGGTGGGCCGTGAAGGTTCGGGACGGTCTCTTTGTTGCTGCCTGTCTTCTTATTGCACAAACCGCTAGTTAACACAGAGGCAGGGGGTTGCCCGGGGCGGGCTGTGAATCACGCGGCGAGGTGATGAAGCAACCTCGCAGCTGTAACAATATTTATTGTAGATACACTTAATTACCACTAAGCATCATCTCCGTATACTCAGAAAGATGACTTTTCATCAAAATCCGGGCCCTAATAATAAGTATTAAATGAAGCCCATCACTAATGCTGCCATCTCTTTGCTCTTAATTATCACTTGATTCATTCAATTACACTCCCTGTCCTGTATAATTCAGCACAATCGTGTTGACAGACTGAAAAGAATTCTATTCTATTAGATTACTAGACAACACTGAAAAACTGCTGCTGATACTAGTTTAATACATCAAAATTGGTACCGTTAACATCTTGACCATAACTGACAAGACTGAGGAACTTACGATATTATGAAGAAGGAGGAGATTGTTATCCTCGGACTGAGTGGGACAAAATGGAAGGTTAATAGAGAAAGAACCCTGACAGGTGGATACAGGCTGTTCTACAGTGGAGGGGAAGCAGGAAATGGAGTAAGTATAATTGTGAGGAAAGACATCCTAGAATATGTCTAGGAGATGAAGAAAGTGAGTGATAGGATTATTGTTATGAGAATCCAGTTTGAGACAGGAACAAAAGACTTGATTCAAGTATATGCTCCAAAAACTGGAAATACAGAAGACATAGAAACTTTCCTTGAAGAAGTAGACAAGTGTGTTGAAGACAAGGATGTAATAATAATGGGAGACATGAATGCTCAAGTTGGAAAAGACAGGCTAGGAAGGGAAGATATAGTGGGAATAAAAACCCAGAAGGGGATATAGAAATTGATTTCTGGTAGAGAAATCAGCTATTCGTAGGGAATGCAAGGTTCAAGAAGAACAACAACCAGAAGATTACCAGATATGGATGGGGAGAAAGAAGAACAAAAACCTTGATCCTTTACATTCTGGTAGAAAAAGGGCAACACAAAAACCTGATGGATTGTACGGCCATGCCTGAGGGGGAGAACACAGGGCAGTAATAGCCAAGTTGAAAGCTAGGAAAATCAGAGAATTGAAGGAAAGTAAAGAAAGAAAAACAAAAACATGGGGATTGAAGTACAGACAGGTGCGAGAATAGTTTGAGAGGGAATTGCAGCAACTAATACCAAAGACAGATGTTGGGCATGTGGAAGAACATCACAAAATGTAAAGACACATCTTTGTGTAATGAAAGAGTAAAGGAAAAAGTGAAGGAAAAGTGTGGAAAATAAAAAAGGTCAGAAAAAAAATAGATTGATATATGTAAAAGCTAAACAAACTAGCAAGGAAGTAGTGGCTCCAGAGAAGAAGAAAAGTTGGGACGTATTCACACAGAAACTAAAGGATGGTCAGTGTGGAAATAAACTGTTGTTGTTTCTTATGGCTAGCCCGGATTCCAATCCATCAGCTTTGTTTAGTTAAATCAAAAATAAAAGGAATGAAAAACAAAACCAATGGAGAGAATATTTTCATGAACTGCTAAATGTGAGGAATTTAATGTGCTCAGAAGAAGAATAAGATATGGAAGCAAACATTACAATGGCAGAGGTGGAATTGGCCATTAAGAAGACGAAAATAAGAAAAGGGTGGGAGTAGGCGAAGTAGCAGAGGCTGCGGGACCCATTGGAATATACTGGACAAGAGTGTGTGTGGAGAGCAAAGCAAGCTCCAGAAGATTGGCAGAAAGGGATCATTATAGAAATATTTAGGAAAGGAGACAAGAAGGTGTCACGACCCATTTTGCGGTGATCCTTCTCATAAAATTTGCTGAACTGAGCTCCACGACAGTAGAGATAAATCCCCTATCTGTTCAATGATCCATTGTCTGTCTTGAAAATCAAGTGCAGGAATTTTTCTACATTTTTGTCTGTTCGGAAAGTTGATGGATGTCTGGAATGAGGTTTATCAACATTTCACCTGTTTGAAACGCGAAAACTACTCGTGCACTTGAGTATTTCCCCCGTAGTACTGTCCATTTAAACTGTCTTCAACTTCGCGACAGCTTCTCCAGCATATTTCCTGAGTAGAAAATTTCACAGCTGCACGCTGTTCACTTAAATTGGCCACTATAAATAAGGAGCAAGCGAAACTGCTTTTACGAAACACTTCACTGCGACCATAGGTAAACTTCCCAGGTGTGCCACTGGGTGCACTGAACTCGGAGAGAGTTGCTTTACACTCACCTAACGTGAGAAATGCATACCACAGGACCTCTGCTCTTCATAGCACAATTCCAGGTGTTTTGAGTATCCCATCGAACATCTACTAATATACTACTCGGTGTGATAGTCCGAAATAGTTCAATATAGACTATTGTCAAGAGATGCTGCTGGATTACAGAAAATAAGTGAATCGGAGATTTCTTGGGCCCGTAACCCATGTGCTAATATATATTTAATGTTGCATGTTTTGAGGCTATGTGTGGCTATGTTGTTCCCCTTAATCAGCCTAACAATGTATCTAAAAATGCAAAATCAATATAGTACTTCCATTTCTATTGAGCACTATTTTTATGAAATTTCTTGGCTTATTCTGGTCATTCCCTCATCATCATCATCATCTTGCACAGTTTCCAGCCACTGGCCGGGTCTGTTTGCAACACAAGCCTCTCCAACGTCTTCTGTCTTCCCACCATCCACCCTTGTCCAGTCTTCTCCTCTCTTCACGCTTCCTTCCACCCCCTTCAGCCACCTGTCTCTCGGTCTCTTTCCTTCCCACTTCGTCTCGTGTACTCTCCTGGGTATCCTCTTCTCCATTCGCTTTACATGTCCATACCATCTAAGTCTAGATTTCTCTATACCATCCTGTAATGGTTCCTCCTTCATTAATTCTCTGGTCCTCTCATTTCTTATTCTGTCCATCTTTGTAGCTCCAATACTGCTTCTCAAGAACCTCATCTCACTGGCCTGTATTTTGCTCTTCTCCCTTCCTTTCGTAACCCAGGTCTCCGAGGCATACATCAGGATAGGGACATAGTACATCTGATATATGATCTTTTTGCTGTTCTGAGGGACATCCTTGCTCCATAACATGCTTCTCACACTCCTCCGAAATGCTTCTGCCGGTCTCCCCCGCTCATTTATTTCTCTATAGTTTCTTCCATTCTCTTCCCAGATACTTGAAACTCTCCACTTCCTTCAGCTGATCCCCACCAATTGTTATTCCTGTTGTGGTTCTTTCCTTGTGATCACAATCTCACTCATATTTATGCTAAATTTCATCCCATACCCTTGTATTATTCCTTCCCACACATCCAACTGTTCCTGTACCTCCTCCTCCTCCTTGTTTCCCCAAATCATCAACTCATCTGCAAACGCCATTGCTTTCATCTTTCCTTCCGCAATTACTTGTGCCACTCGGGTCATTATGTCATCCATCACCACAATGAAAAGTAACGGTGACAGTGCACTTCCTTGTTTCAGGCCGTTTCTCTGTTCCAACCAGTCCAATCTCTCTCCTCCCACTTTCACACAGCTCACGCTTCCCTTGTACATCTCCTTTATCCTCCTTATAGTCCATTTTTCTACTCTTCTATCCTCCAGGGACTTCCATACTTGGTTTCTGCATACACTGTCATATGCTTTCTCAATGTCCAGGATCTGTTCCATACTCATAATGCTGTTCTTGTAACTGCCTTACAGCAAAAATCAAATCCACTGTGGACCTTCCTGCTCTGAAGCCATGTTGTTCTTCCCTCGTCCCTCCTTCTATCCTAGTCCTAATTCTCCTTTCCAAAACTTTCTCGAAGATCTTTGCACAATGACTCATCATTGTTATTCCCCGATAGTTTCTGCAATCTGTTCTACTACCTTTCTTGAAGATTGGGACAATTATTCCTTTTTTCCAGTCCTCTGGGATCTTCCTTTCCTTCCATGCTTTCCTCATCACTCGGTACAACCACTGTATCCCCACCTCTCCTGCTGCTCTCACCATCTCCACACTCAACTCATCCACACCCGGTGCCTTCCCTCCTTTCATCTTTTTCACTGCATCTTCCACTTCTTTCCATGTTAAGTCCTTTTCTGTTTGCAGTTCATCTTCCTCTTCCACGATTTCTTCCTCCTCACCATCATTTCCATTTGGGTTCAGAAGTTCTTCAAAATATTCTTTCCCCATTTTCTTCAGTTCTTCCCTATTTTCTATCTCTTGTCCCCTTTTGTTCACCATTCTCACATAATCCGTAGGTTCCTTGCGCCTCTTATTTTTTACCATCCCATACAGGACCTTTTTTGTACCTTCACTATCCTCCTTCATCATCTTTGTCCACTCTTCCATCCACTTTCTTCTCTCCTCAGCCACTACTCTCTTCGCCTCCTCCTTTCTTTCCCGGTAGGCTACTCTTTCCTTGTGTTCACTTTTCAGTGAAATTTACAAGGTTCACTTATTTTTGTTATAACATAACCTCTTACCTGTCAGTGTCATTCTCTCCTTTTTTTTTCTCTCAATTTGTACCAGCTTGCACGTGTTCCGCTATACTGAACTTTTCCGGAAGTAATACTGGTCACGAGGTTCATTTTCAGTTGGCCCCTTTCTCTGATTGGCCTTCAGCGGCTTCGAGAAAGCTCCTCGCTCTCGTATTGGCAGACGTCATCTGTCCACATCACGCATCCAGCACGTTGGCCGGTATATAGCCTGCCCTGGCCTAGATCAACAGTCTGTCTCCAGCAAGTCACAATGCCAGTCACTCATCTTCAGCCGTCTTCACGCTGTTTGCACAACTCTTGAAAGTGTCTCAACGCTGTGTGCTAATGCATCGCAAAATGCTTCTAGTCAAACCAGCAGTGCATTCTAAAATCTACGAAATCTATATAAGTTAACATCGATACTTGGCCTACGTCAGTTTGTCGTGAGCAAAGACGATAAACAAATTTTCTTCTGTGCTGAGCACGAAGTCTTCAACATTTCCAAGACCGGAAAAAAGTGATCAAAACAGTGTTCTATGAAATCTATATAAGTTTACATCGATACTTGGCCTACGTCAGTTTGTCTTGAGCCAAGGTGATAAACAAATTTTCTTCTGTGCTGTGCACGAAGTCTTCAACATTTCTCAGACGGAAAAAAGTGATCAACACACGTTCTTCCTCTATTTCTATTATGTGGAAATTCCTCTACACCAACGCCAACAAGCTAAGTGTTTATTATAACCTAAAACATTTCTAAACTTAAAAATGTATCTTTCTTTTTTAGGGTTATGTTACATGACTTAAATAACTTGTCAAACCATGCCAAACTCAACTTATTTCCTTCTATTAAGTGGTTTAAGCATGTATTATGTCTTTAAATTGTGGGCTATGAGAAAACAACTGTTCTCTCTCTTTCGCATGTTAACTATCTTTCAAAACAAATCATCCTTTTCTCTATTTTTGTATAAACTATTGGGCTTAACACCAGTTCACCTCTCTGACGAAGTGAATGGCTTGTTCTCTATTTAATCTATCAAGGTTCTTTTTGGGAATGCTCCCATTTCAATTGTAAACAACCTCGCCTTGTAACTATCAGGCGACTAGCGGGATGTTATCCCTACTGGCATGTTAATGTTGAATTTTCTGTAAATAAACTAGCCTACTCTCAGTGTGCAGTCCTAGGCTAGATTTTTGAGCACTATAGTTACTCATTATTCTACCCTGCATAGTTTTACTTTGGACTAACTGGCCACAAAGTGGTTACTTATTCTCAGGTTTGTTGGCATTCAAAGCTTATGAAATCTTGCTCGCTTGTTGTCGGCCTGTCAAAGGTCACATTTCCATTACATGTTTATATATTTATTTATTGTTTATCTTTTGAAAGCTTATGAAATCTTGCTCGCTTGTTGTCGGCCTGTCAAAGGTCACATTTCCATTACATGTTTATATATTTATTTATTGTTAATCTTTTGAAAGCTTATGAAATCTTGCTCGCTTGTTGTCGGCCTGTCAAAGGTCACATTTCCATTACATATTTATATATTTATTTATTGTTAATCCTTTGAAAGTTGTTTATGAATAAAATACCACTGTTATTGGCAAACTGTTTCCATTGCTATTTACTCATCAATGTTCAATCTGTTCCTACTTAGTAAAGTTCATTTGCTTATTAGACTAGAAGCTTCACTTCTAGTCCTTCCCGAAAGAGGAGGTCTCGCATTGACAGATCCTAGGTTCACCATTCTAACATAATCCGTAGGTTCCTTCCGCCTCTTATTTTTTACCATCCCATACAGGACCTTTTTTGTACCTTCACTATCCTCCATCATCATCTTTGTCCACTCTTCCATCCACTTTCTTCTCTCCTCAGCCACTACTCTCTTCGCCTCCTCCTTTCTTTCCCGGTAGGCAACTCTTCCCTTGTCTCTACCGTCCTATTTTGATACCACCTCCTAAAGGCTCTATTCTTTTCCCTTACTATATCTTTTGTCTTCTCATTCATTTGGCGCCTGGTGTGGGTCCTGGAGAGGCGAGGACTCCTGTCTGAATACCAGTGTGGATTCAGGACGTCTCGGTGTACCAACGACCATCTGGTGCGCCTGGAGACCGCCATACAGGACGCTTTTCTCCGGAGACAGCACCTAGTCGCTGTTTTCTTTGACCTCGAGAAGGCCTATGACACCACTTGGCGTTACGGCATCCTCTCTACCCTGCATCAATGGAAATTCCGAAGTAACATGCCGGTTTTTATTGCGAATTTTCTGTCCCTTCGCCTATTCCGTGTCAGAATAGGGGAACATATTCGCAATATCATATACAGGAAAGCGGAGTCCCACAGGGATCGGTGCTTAGCGTAACATTATTCGCGATTGCCATAAACGGTATAGTCGCTGCTGCTGGTCCAGCAGTGGTACCTTCGCTATATGTAGACAACTTCGCTCTACATTATAGTGCGCAAAATATGGCAGTCGCTGAACGACAGCTGCAACAAGCTATTCGGCGAGTGGAACGCTGGACACTAGAGCATGGCTTTCGGTTCTCAACCGCTAAGACCTCGGTTGTCCATTTCTGCCGAAAGCGCACTCTCCTTCCTGATCCTGAGCTTTATCTGGACGATGTAGCTTTGCCTGTTGTTGCTGTGTACCGGTTCCTTGGGCTCCTTTTTGATCAGAAATTGACGTGGGAGCCACACGTGCGGTGTTTGAAAACTCCCTGTGTTAAGAAACTCAGCATGTTGCGGTTTCTTAGCGGCACATCGTGGGGAGCGGGCCGTGTGGTGCTCCTACGTTTTTATAAGGCACTGATTTTATCTAAATTAGATTATGGCAGTGTAGCATATGGTTCGGCCCGTAAGTCAGTGCTTGTTAAACTGGACAGTGTCCACCACGGCGGTGTGAGGCTGGCGACGGGAGCCTTTCGAAAGAGCCCAGTCGTCAGCTTGCTCGCCGAGGCTGGCGTACCTCCTTTACACCTGAGGCGCCAACAAGTACTGCTGACCTATGCTGCAACTATTCGACAGATGCAACTTCATCCTAGCTATCCATGTTTGTTTACCAATCCGAATCGCCGGCTGTATGATGCGCTCGCCAGAGCCACTCGGCCGGCGGGGATTCGCTTGGATGACTTATACCGTCAGTTCCGATTTCCTTCCGTCTCCTGTATCGTCCGAGTACCTAGCAAGGCCCCTCCGTGGATGGTCTCTCGTCCTGATATCATCCTGGATTTGCACACTGGCCCCAAGTCGGACACGGACTCCTCCGACCATCGGAGGCTGTTCCAGTCCGTGGTGAGCCGGTATCCAGGTTCAGGGCTTCTATTCACGGATGGTTCGAAGTTAAACGAGAAAATAGGCTGTGCATTTGTGGTTGAGGATCCTCGGTTTCTCTTTTCACTTCCCGAGGCTTGTGGTGTGTACACAGCAGAGCTCTATGCCATCTTAGTGGCTCTGCGGTACACGTTATCAGACGATCACCAGCACTGTCTTGTGTGTACTGACTCTCTGAGTGCGCTGCAAGCGCTCGATGTGTGTTTCCCGAAGCACCCGTTGGTCCAGCGGGTGTACGACCTGCTCCTCAGTTCGTGTAACGCTGGAACCGTGGTGACCTTTGTGTGGCTTCCTAGCCACATGGGTATTGTGGGAAACGAGCTTGCTGATCAGGCGGCGAGAGCGGCAGTCGCACTGCTCTCGCTACCGTACAAGGTGCCTGCTAGTGATGTGCGCTCTCAGTTGCAGCATTCGATCCTGTCGCTTTGGGAGGAAGCGTGGCGTGCCACGCGTCCATCCAACAAACTGAGAGGCATCAAGGAGACAACGAAAGTGTGGAAATCTTCCTTCCGATCTCTCCGGAAGGAAGCTGTGGTACTCTGTCGACTCCGAATCGGCCATGGGATTGCTACGCACTCCCACTTGCTAAAGAGAGAAGATCCTCCTGTGTGTACTTGCGGTGCCCATCTCACTGTGGCACACATTCTCTTGGAGTGTGTGGATCTGGATCTGCGAAGGACTCTTAAACTGCCTAATACCCTCTCCCTTATTCTCCGTGATGACGGGCTGTCAGTTGACCTCGTCATCCGGTTCATGAGGGAGAGTGGTTACTTTTTTAAGTTTTAATTTGTAGTTACGACTTTTAATTCAGGTTAAGTTTGTTTTATGTTTTTTATTGTGTTCTTCTATTTTATTGTTCACTATGCCTTATTTGTTTTATTCTTTTTTACCATCTGCCTTTTATTCTTTTTATTCAAATAAGGCATACTTTTTGGGGCTCACTGTCTGTTTTATAAACACCATTTTCGTTTCATCCATGGCAGTGAGCGGTTTTTATCTACATCCTTTCATTTCACGCCATTTCATTAGGGGCCGATAACCTCAATGTTAGGCCCCTTAAAGCAACAATTATCATAATCATCTGTCTTCTCATTCCACCATGGTGTTTCCTTCCACCTCTTCTTACTACTTGTCCTCCCACATACTGCTTCTGCTGCACCTACTAGTGTCTTCTTAAATCTAGCCCATTCCTCTTCCACCCCTCTTTCTTCATCTGTTGGAATTCCTTCCTTTACCATTTTGAGGTACTCGACCCTTCTATCCCCTTCTTTCGGTTTCCATATCCTTATACGTCTTTCCTGGTTCTCAGTCCCTTTCTTCTCCTTACTCCCTGTCAGGTTCATTACCAGCAATCGATGGTCGCTATCCAGGTTCTCCGATGGTATAACCTTGATGTCCGTGATGTTCTTATTTAGTTCTTTCTCATACAGTATATAGTCGACCACCGACTTCCTGGTCAAGTCATCACTGTACCATGTGATTGTGTGGCTCTCTCTTTTCTTAAATCAGGAGTTCCCAACTAGCAGGCTGTTCCTTTGGCAGAAGTCAAACAGTCTCTTTCCTTCCTCATTTCTTCCACCCCAACCCTCTGGTCCTAGAACACTCTCATAACCTTGTCTTTCTCTTCCTACATGGGCATTCAGATCCCCCATAACAATCATATTTCTTCCTACCAGCTGCTTCTGCAATTCCTCTTCAAACTCCTCCTTCTCTTCAGAGGCGCAGCCTACTTGTGGAGCATACACTTGCACTATTTCTACGGTCTCTCCCCTCAGTGCTACTTTCACTTTCATCATCCTATCAGTTATTCTCCTCACTTCTTCTTTTAAACCATCTCGTACTACTACTCCCACTCCATTCCTCTTTCCCTCTTCATTCCCACTCCAGTACAGTCTATAGCCTTTTCTCAGTTCTCTCCTTCCTTCCCCTTTCCACTTTGTTTCTGCCAATCCCAATAAATCCAACTTCCTTCTTTCCATCATATCCACTATCTCCTCCACCTTCCCCGTCAGCGCTCTTTTGTTTAAAGTTCCAAATCTTAGTCCGTGTGTACAGCCGTGTCGTCGTCTATTATATCATGTCCGAGGCTCGTTCCATTTTTGAAAGCATTTGGTTTCATCCACTACTGGCTTGCTGGGCCTATCGTAGCTTCACCAGAGCCCCGTTAGCCGTCACTTTTCATTCCCTATGCTCCTGAATTTGTGGGCACGCTATTGACTTGTGTTTTACCAGTCATTAGTGTACAATTTCAGTGACCGTGAAGGCAGACATCACCAGGGTGTCGAGCGATACGGGAAGTACGGGAATTTTAGTGACCCGGGAAAAATACGGGAAGTTCGCACTTGATACGGGAAATCTTCGAAAGTCTCATAATGCCTGACTTATTAGCCCCCGAACGCTCGGTAGAGTCCTCCTGCTCAGTCTTCTATTTCGCCTGCAGACCGCGCTGCCACCCGCAATTTGCACCCCCGATAGAGCGCTAAGCAGCCAACGTCGAATGCATGCTTTGCCTGGCTGACCGCCGGCCGTACCCTCTCCGCGCTTGTTGCTGACAATGACATCCAGGAATCGGTCCGCATTGTTATTCACAGAGGAGACCTGGGTTTCTAGACAAGAGCAGCCCTTAAAGAAGCTGACAGCTCAAGTTCTCAGAAAATTCCAGATGCGGATATGCTGTAATTTCGCACCAACTGCTGAAAATTGTTCATTCGTATCCTATGGCTGAAAAAATCAAAGAGAGGTCAACTCTTGCTCACAAGAGTCCCGTACTATTTCCTGCCTAGACCCTAATGGGGTCGCTGAGACTCCTAAGTTGATAGAAGTTAGGATCGTCATTGTCCTGGAAATTCTTTGTAATCGGAAGAATTTGCTTTCTGGCGCAATGGCTGACCGCATCAAGAGCAGCTACTCCGGACTTCCGAGACTGCCCTCCGAACTGCATGTTTGCTGCAGTTCGACGGAAAAGAGCCATGGCTCGACGTGCTGTGGTCTGAATTAGTGGCTTCAGCACCTTCCTCAGTTCCTACCAAAAACAATCTCACGAGCTTCATTAAAATGATTCTGATTTTGTATCACAACAATGAAGCTCTAGACAGAGGTTTTTCCCTGAACAAGGAGTGCATGATCGTCAATCACAAAGAAGCAAGTCTGATTGGCATACATACTGTTCAGGACGCTGTGATGGCAGCTGGTGGAGTAGAAAAGATAACTGTGAGCAAGAGTCCATACTGCACGAAACTCCTACGCCATGTTCAAGGAAGCAAAACGGGTGCGAAGCGACGGCTAAGGTGGCAGTCGAAAGAAAAGCCACAAAAGATCTCCAGGAATTGGAAAAAAAAATGTACTGTCAAAAGAACTTAATTTTGTGCTGTGTATAACTGAATTTCCTAGTAACAATCTTGTATTTGTCAAAGTGACTTATTTAATTTGTTTTGCATTATTTTATTTTCTATTATCTACTTTGATAAAATAAATCTAAATTAAAAAGTATTCGCGGCGTGTCGCGTGTGGAATTTTACTGTTTTTAACCTTTCCATGGTCTTCTTTTGCAGGGGAGATGCACATACCAAATTGTTTTAAAGTCCGTGGAAACACTCAATGCAAATGGACGACACATACATAAATTTCAAAAACTACAAACAATATCTCACAGCTCTCGACATTTTACTATCAATCACCCGTCACCAACATGTGGCTACAAAATACACCACACAAGTTCGTATGGGCAGGCAGGATGAAATGATTATTAACCTTGGCAATTCATCAAGCTCTGACGAAGACAATGATGGTGGTGATGATGCTAGGGACAGTGAAGTGATGGCAGGTGTCAAAGAAACCCTTGCCAAGTGACGGAGGATAATTTATTTTTTTGGTGTCAGTTCGCTTGCGTCAATCGATAATAGAGCACAGGCTATTGTTTCCTGTCATAGTGTTCAAAATACCGTCCTCCATTCAATATCCTACAACTCGACAATATAAAACCACAGCAATAATATCACCCCCAGGGCCTCACATCTTGTGGGCGTGGGTTGGCGACCACGGGGCCCCAGCTGAGTCCGGCATTGCTTCCACTTACTTGTGCCGGGCTCCTCTCTGTCTTCTTTCCTGTCGACCTCACTTGGTCAACTCTTGTTCTCTTCTGACCCCGACGGTATTAGGGTATCCGAGGCCTAGGGAGTCTCTTCCTTTCCCGCCTTAATTGGCCCTTGTCTCATCTTTTCTGATACCCTCCTTCTGCGAGGGGTCAGCCTTCTTTTTCTCTTCCTTTTACCTCCTGCCTTGTGCTCTAGGCCCTTAAGGAGGCAGGGTGTATGTAGCCCCACCACTTCTGGTGCACCTTAGATAATGCTACACCCTCAGGGGCTCACGGCTGGTGAGTTCGGGAGTTGGCGACCCCGAGGGATTCCTGAGCTGGGTCCGTTTTCCCCTTTTGTCCTTTACCTTTGGGCGGACCCTCTCCTCTTTCACTTTCCTATATGCCTTTCATGGCTCTCCTTCCTTCCAAGTCCCTCAATCCGCCTTCTCCGAGGGTTGAGGGCATTTCCTTTCCTTCTGTCCTTTTATTTGCCTTATTCTCCTTTAGTTTTCCATTTCTTCTTCTAGTATGTAGGTTAGTAGTTAGTTTTATTTTTAAGTTCGCTTTTCATTTTCATCTTCACGATCACCCAAACCATCGGGGGCCGATAACCTAGATGTTAGGCCCCTTAAAACAACAATTATCATCATCATTATTATTTATCAATAATATCACCACATACGGGCTTGTTTGAGTGCTCAGTGCTAAATATGTCTTTACCTTAACTTTACTTTTGTATTATCACGAAAGCTAATATTAACCTAAAGAGTCGCGATTCTGTCAACTACTGTAGTAGGCTGTGAACGACCTCCACTCAGACTCTTGTTTCATGTTAAAGGATAATCATTGCATAGTGAGTGTTTTTAAATTCATTAGCTGTAGACTGTTTGCCCTCTTTGTCATATTTATTGAACTGAATACCGATGATAATGGTATCCTAGTGTAATTTATTTATTCATCTAAAAATATCATGTTTCTCTGTTTGAATGTCCTCGGCGTTGACTCAGGATCTTTTTTAAAAATATATTACGTATAGTTGTATAGAAATAATGTCTGAAGTGTAGCGCTGTGTACTATATGAATCAGTTGATTTACAACACTAAAAACTTAGCACCACAGTTCCGCTGTTCCAAGCTCCTGACCTATCCTTCCCATTGTTTCCTTCGAAATACAGGGTGTAGGTGAGAAGCAGGCACAGAATTCTTGCCGTGTGGCGCTTGGACGTAGGGTATTGTTATGTAGCGACCGTGGGTTGCGAAGAGGAAAAGCGGGGCAAAGTGACAGGAAGGCTGTCAGTACCGAACGCGCGGGGTTAGCAATACTGTATTTGTCCCATAATTTACGCGTATAATAGCCGACTCCAATTTTACTATAAAAGTCGTGATCTAAAAAGGGATAGTGGGCTATTACTGCATGGCCCCCAAAATTATTATCCATTATTACAAAGGGTATTTTGACTAATTTCAGTAGTGTCTAAAATTGTATCTCCTCGTTCCGGGCTCCTATTGACGTCAGAAAAGTTGTATGGCGCAGCCACGCGGTGGAATGTTGAAGCTGTAACATAGTGACTGGTGAGGTGTATTTACATGGTGAAGCATTGACGTCGTGATGGAAACAGAAAGGAAATTGTCAAATTCGAGGAGGTACTGCTCTGTATACGGTTGCAAATCGTATAAAACGGGTACGAAATCTCTTCTCTACTTTCCTGTACAAAAAGTTCAGAGAGAAAGATGGGCTTCGGCGCTGTTCATTGGAAAACGTGTTACACGTTACATGACAGTGTGCAGTCTGCATTTTTGTGAAGACGACTTCTTTCCACAGCGTAAGTACCGGTACTGTTGATTATTGATAGTTATAGTCTCTAATTTGTATTCGTCTGGCTGCGTGGCTCAGGGGTAACGTTCTCGCTTGCTGAGCCCAAGGTTGCAGGTTCGAAACCTGGCGCAGTCAGCTGGCATTTGAGGGTGCACAAATGCGAGGGAGCCGTGTCAGTACATTTACTGGCACGTTAAAGATCCCCTTCGGGGCAAAATTCCGGCACCCTGGCGTCTCTAAAAGCCAGGGTAGTTAAAAGGGACGTAAAACCAATAACATTATTATTATTATTATAATTTGTATTCACAAGGATTTAGCTACATCAAAATACTGATAAACTTGTAGCCTAATACTTCTGTGCCGTACATATAATGTAATCCGCTCTTTGTAAACTTGCATTCCTCACTTGTTCCTTATTTATTTTAGGGGTTCTTCCGATTGACAATAGCCGAATGGTTAGAAAACTTAAGAAAAATGCTGTTCCTAGTCTTAATTTGCCAGAGAATGTATATTCTTGCCTTTGAACAGCATGTATGTAGGTCAATATTTGCAATATTTAAGTTTGATTTGGCTTCAATTGTGTTTTTGTCTATGATCTCCTTACTGTTGAATTTAGATAATTAATGTGTAAAATCTTAGTTTTAAGTACCGGTTTGGTGACCCATCATCCCAGGCAGGCAGGTAACACCTATACTACTCAGGCAGATAGGTCACTTAGGCCTAGCCGTAATTTGGAAGTTACAGTGATGTTAAGTATACATATAATGTAGCAGGAGACCTGATCGGCCTAGGCTATTGTAACTTTAATTAGTTCCCATTTCAGAGTTTTTCAGTTTTGAGTGCGAATAGTTGGTTTGAAAGTTGTACAACAGTAAGGAGAGTATGTTTTGTATAGGGTTTAATTCGTATTATGGTTTATGTCGCGCTGAGGAGAGAATTTTGGTTTGGCTTAAAGTGTAGTTTTTGATCTTTACCGTTTGCTTATGACAAGTTCAAATGGAGACTCCAGCTTTGTTAAATATCTGTATTTTAAATATTTAATTAAATATATTGATTAAGAGGATGCCACCGTTTTAACTCGCATGTGGCAAGAGATTAATAAATTTAGATTCTTGCTTTTGAACAGCAAGTAGCCTATGTAGGTCAATATTAGCAATATTGAAGTATGATTTGAGTAACCCAAGTAACGCTTCTTTGAACCCAAAACATTCATGCAAATTCAGGGTTGCTGGATTCAATTTATTATCAGGGAGTCGTTCTTTGTGTTATGTGAGATATATATATTGTGAAATTAATAAAAACATCGATACCGCTAGGCTCCCAAGTACAGGCTTCATATATGTAACAGCAGGCAGTAAATTAACTATCTGCATGTGAGTAATATTTTTGACTGGTAGTGATTAAGCACTGCATTTAAATTGATTTAAAAAAATATTTCTATCAATGAAAGAAAATATGTAGTATTTTGTCATCATAAAATAGAAGCCATAACAAACGCACACTTCTCGTCACTATCTCACCGCCATATTGGACACAGCTGGCCGTAAGCTCCTCCCCCGTTTCGGACGTCAATAGAGCTTACGTTTTCTTTCGATCTTTCATTTGTGATAGGACGTGCCACCGGTGTATGATTATGCATTACCAGCTTCTGGTTTAATAGTCAGGTAATGGATGCAATGAGAACTGTGTACTACAATTTTCCTTGCATGCAACTAAGCAAATTATTGTTGTTATGAGAATGTGAAATGCACCAAGAATGATATGATCTTCAGCTGTGTGCAGTGAGAAAGCTCTGCATGTGTTCATTCCTTATGTATTAATGATGCAAAGTCAGCTAACGTTGTGCCATATACAGCACTCGTAGTCTCTAAATGTTGCACATTTTCCCGTAAATTACATCAGTTTATGTTTGTATTGCTTATAAGATCGTGACAAAGAAAGTGTTTCTCCAACTGGATGATTGTATTTAACTGTATGCACATCGTATAATCTTGGCGAGGTGTATTCTTTTTTTCACGGAGCAACTTTACACCGTAGTAGGCACGCAGCTTTTTGTATTTAGTTTTCTGGCATCTTGTTTTAAATTATTGACTAACATATTTCTAAATGCAGACAATCTATTCCTCCATTAGGATTCGGGTTCCATAATTCACGCAAAATGAGGTTCGTTCGTTTGTGAAATTGAGATCATATCCCCCCTACCCATTCAGTGATTACCGTATGGTACTTTACGTAGACTAGGGTGAATATGTAAATGAGCATTTCAAAAAAAAATTGTCACCAGTTGTTTGGTTTATTAACTTCTGGTAATATTTTTCATAGGTACTGAAAACTGGGCACGGTTGGATTTTAAGGTGGAACCGCATGTGCTATCAAATATCGCTTTCTTGCAATACCAGGAATATGTATAGAATTATAAAATGATTATTGGTTAAATAAGTGTTAATAGATAGGCTATTATAATTATAATGATTAAATAAATATTAAAAAAGAAACGATGCGTTGTTAGTAAATATTAGGCCTACCGGTACGGCGAATAGCCTATAACTCGTAGCATCCGTCACAATTTAGCATTATAGGGGCGTGGTGGCTCAGCGGTCTAGCTGTATGCCTCTCACCAAGGCGGTCCGGGTTCGATTCCCGGTCAATGCATGTGAGATTTTCGAAGTGAAATGCCATGTCCTGTGGTTCGGATTCCACGTAAAAAGGAGGTCCCGTGGCTCATAATCACAAGATTCACGGTCACGTAAAACTACAATCTTCCTTCTTCCTTTTTTACAATTTAGCATTTAAACAGGCCACGTTAATGCATAATATACTAATATAACAACCGAATAGCAAATTATAATAATATTCTCACATATAACATATTTAATTTGCACCAACTTAATTATTGTAGTCTAAGATATGTTAGACCACTGCCGTTTGAAATGTGCAAATCGCACACTTTGTAGGCAAGCTGTTTGTTATGGTCGTCTCTGATGCGATGTTTTACTAATTACTAAGGGCCTTATTTTTTGGTGAAATAAAACTGTTGATTTCGGTGTTAAAACTGACGCTATTTCGGTGGGTTTTTCGCGAAATAAATTGTCATAATGATCTATGTTTCTTCTGAAATCTTCCTTATAGTATGGGGAAAATCTAACAAATTATGTGATAAGGGGTTTTTAAACTTCTTTGCGATGTGTAGAGTATCGCCGAATGTTATTTGCCGCTTAGGATTATGTTCATTTCCTTCTTTCTTCCTATTTTTATGTGTTGCTGAATCCCTGCAGTGTTTATCGCACGTGTCTTTTTGTTCCCACTGAATACGAACATTGGAGTATTTACACATTAGAATCTTTTTTGCAGCGTCAAATACATAGAACCCTTCACTGTTGTATTCCTTGTCCCTCGAGAAAACTGTTGTGACTTTAGTTTTTGGCATTTTTATACTTAGCTGGATGTTTGCCGATAGTTTTATCAGTCGCGAACTCGTACTGCTGTATCTAAGACCACAACGCCATTTGATGTAATCGATAGCAAATAGCGATTTTCATCGATAGCCTTAGAGATCGCGGAACTGAATACACATACTTCCGGCTTTGTAGGCAGTTGTGTAGAGGCACTATCAATCAAACGAGAAGGAAACCACGATGGTCAATTCTTCAGAAGCATTTAAACGTGTATTGGAGAGCTTTTTCGATAATATTTAGCATATTCGTACCAAGTGGATTATATTTCGTGATTATTTGTGCAAATCGCGCAATAAATCAGATTTCGTGATTTTTCGTGAGTTCATTATGCTAAAATATGCTACTTTAAGTACCTACAAGGTCATATATAGGCAAGAAAGGAGATATGAAAAAATTTCGTGCGTATCGCTAATACCAAAAAATACAGCCCCTATTAATTACTCTTTTAAGAGACACTTGTCTTTGGAATATTCATGAAAGGCCAACCCTCTAGTTCTTATTTCATAAGTTGAACGCCTAAAAACAAAACCACAATCCGAAATAATAAAGACGATAATCTCGAACGAATGATTCACTGCCAATGAAAATCATATGGAGATTTGCGGACCGAAAGTTCGCTATGCATAAGCTTCGGTGCCATTTTAACTTGTGGAAGCTCGATACGGTTACGGTGCCATACAATTCAGTCACTTCCCGTAAACATTTATTATGTGACACTCCTATTCTCTACTCTCTCAACCCTCATCAGTAAAACAGTCATTTATATCAGCTCTCCCCAGGTAATTGGTATTGTATTTGTGTTCGTAGCATCTCATCCCATCTGCGAGAGAGCGCGCTTTGCTCACGCTACGGATTAGGCCTAAATCTCGCCATCGCCCGTGGGCTGCGGAAGTGTCTCCAAAAATGCAGTTACACTTACGCCAGAAAATCTTGATTCGCGCTTTAAGATTCAATTTTCAGCCATTCGGTATGCGAACTCGATTGTTAGAGGATTCTAAAATATACAGGAATTTGGTGGATTTTCGTACGGGAAATACGGGAATTTGAAAAAGGTAATCGCTCGACACCCTGCATCACTGTTAACTCCCCTAGTGCCTCATGTTTACAATATGACTTGCATTCAGCCAGCGTCTTCAGGGCGCAATTTCAGCAGTAAAGTGGGGAGTAAGAAAATGGTAGTCTTACTAACAAGGGAAGCACCAGGTAAGGTTGGTCGAAACCTATCTTGAAACTTTGTGGACGCAATCGTTGTATTATAAGGGGATAACGTGCGGAAAATCTGCCGCCAGATTGAACTGCAAGGCTCCGAAATCGTGCTGACATCCTGGTACGCAGGCATGACGGCTGGAGGAGCCGGACATCCCTGTGGCACTCGGAGTAGTAGAGAGGCTGACTAAAGTGTGCGGCACCTTCCCACCGGCCTTGAGAGCTTGGGCGGTCAGGGCTGTCCATTCCAACATGTACGGTACTCGCTACCTCCCATTGATTTATATGAGAGATCCCCACATGATTTCGGAGCCATGCAGTTCAATCTGGCAACTGATTTTCTGCACATTGTCCTCGTAAAGTACAACGATTGCGTCCACTAAGTTTCAAGATAGGTTTCGACCTGTCTTACCTGGTACTTCCCTTGTAAGAAAGAAGGTAAGAAAGAAAGAAAGACATTACAATTAAGGGGTGTTCAAACATTCTTTTACATTTGGAAGAGGAAGATGGATTGTGATGTTATTCCCAACTTGTTTCTGTAGCATTCTATCACTAAATTTATTACAGTAAATTTGTGAATGTTTCACTTGCACACTTTGAGAATTTTTAGCATGGTTCTTTTTAACTTGTTTTAAAACAGGTAGTTGTTTCAGTATATCTGTGACTAATAGAGGCAGTGGGTGAAGACTAACAAAGGGATTATTCCCTAATTTTTGTAGGTATGTGTACCACATGCGACGAAGGAAGGCTGCTACCACGATCCAGAAGTATTTCCGTGGCTGCCTAGCTCGAAGGGAGTACAAGCGTATGCTTATAGCAGAGATTGGAGTAGAGCTGTCTCGTGGTCAACGCCTCGCGAAGAAATTGAAACTCCTGTTACCCAGCTTATTATCTATGGAACGGAGCTATGCAAAGATGGTAAGTTTTTACTGTAAAAGTAAGAAAGAGATAATGATCAGTTTAATATAAAGACTTGATAAATGCCGCGTTGATATCTTGGCTTTGCACTGACTTCAGCTAAATCATCTTCCTATCAATACTCAAAATATATATTAAAAAATAAACACTAATATTTTTGGACAAACTCTTGTCCTTCTTCATCCTTTACAATAGATTATAAAAATTAAATAACCTGAAAACTCGTTGAAAATTCATATCCTTTTCGTAGCACTTGGCAACTGGTGGCCCACAGAGCCGAATCAAATGTGATTCTAATGGTGAAAATGTTGTCGAATTAGTCATCATCTTCATTTCATCTTTTCCAGCTGACACTGGGTGGGGGCAAATATGGTTCCTCTCCACTTTGTTCTGTCGTTCCACCATTCCTCCTCCGACACAGTGTTCCTATCCAGGTTCCGTTTTCATATGCTATACTTCACCGAGTCCATCCAACGCATTCTTGATCTTCCTCGTTCTCTCTTCCCTGTCATCTGTCATTCCAGTGCTCGTCTTAGTAGTCGTTTGACATGTCCAAACCCTCTCAATCTGTTTTGCTCCAGTTTGTCATTTAGTTTCTGTACTCCCAGTTCTTTCCGTGTATCTTCATTTCTCACTCTGTCTCCTCGTTTTCTGGACCATACTTCTCAGGAATCTCATCTCAGCTGCCTGTATTCTGCTCTCATCCCTCTTAGTCATTGTCCACGTTTCTGCAGCACATGTCTTTATAGGAACATAATATGCTTTGTGTGCTTGGACCAGAGGGTTGGGGCAGAAGAAATGAGGAAGGAAAGAGACTGTTGGACTTCTGCCAAAGGAACAGACTGCTAGTTGGGAACTCCTGGTTCAAGAAAAGAGAGAGCCACACAATCACATGGTACAGTGATGACTTGACCAGGAAGTCGGTGCTCGACTATATCCTGTATGAGAGAGAGTTAAATAAAAACATCATAGACATCAAGGTTATGCCGTCGGAGAACCTGGATAGCGACCATCGATTGCTGGTAATGAACCTGAGAGGGACTGAGGAGAAGAAAGGGACTGAGAACCAGGAAAGACGTATAAGGATATCGAAACTGAAAGAAGAAGATAGAAGGGTCGAGTACCTCAAAATTGTAAAGGAAGGAATTCCAGCAGATGAAGAAAGACGGGTGGAAGAGGAATGGGCTAGATTTAAGAAGACACTAGTAGGTGCAGCAGAAGCAGTATGTGGGAGGACAAGTAGTAAGAAGAGGTGGTAGGGAACACCATGGTGGAATGAGAAGACAAAAGATATAGTAAGGGAAAAGAATAGAGCCTTTAGGAGGTGGTATCAAAATAGGACGGTAGAGACAAGGGAAGAGTGCCAGGAAAGAAAAAAAGAGGCAAAGAGAGTAGTGACTGAGGAGAGAAGAAAGTGGATGGAAGAGTGGACAAAGATGATGGAGGATAGTGAAGGTACAAAAAAGGTCCTGTATGGGATGGTAAAAAGTAAGAGGCGGAAGGATCCTACGTATTATGTTAGAATGGTGAACAAAAGGGGCAAGAGATAGAAACTAGGGAAGAACTGAAGAAAATGTGGAAAGAATATTTTGAAGAACTTCTGAACCCAAATGGAAATCACGGCGAGGGGGACGAAATCGGGGAAGAGGAAGATGGACTGCAAACAGAAAAGGACTTAGCATGGAAAGAGGTGGAAGATGTAGTGAGGAAGTTGAAAGGAGGGAAGGCACCTGGTGTGAATGAGTTGAGTGTGGAGATTGTGAGAGCAGCAGGAGAGGTGGGGATACAATGGTTGTACCGAGTGATGAAGACAGCATGGAAGGAAAGGGAGACCCCAGAGGACTGGAAAAAGGGAATAATTGTCCCGATCTTCAAGAAAGGTAGTAGAACAGAATGCAGAAACTATCGGGGAATAACACTGATGAGTCATTGTGCAAAGATCTTTGAGAAAGTTTTGGAAAGGGGGATTAGGACGAGGATAGAAGGAGGGATGAGAGAAGAACTACATGGCTTCAGAGCAGGAAGGTCACAGTGGATTTGATTTTTGCTGTAAGGCAGTTACAAGAACAGCACTATGAGTATGGAACAGATCTACTGATGGCCTTCCTGGACATTGAGAAAGCATTTGACAGTGTATGCAGAAACTAAGTATGGAAGTCCCTGGAGGATAGAGGAGTAGAAAAATGGACTATAAGGAGGATAAAGGAGATGTACAAGGGAAGCGTGAGCTGTGTGAAAGTGGGAGGAGAGAGATCGGACTGGTTGGAACAGAGAAACGGCCTGAAACAAGGAAGTGCACTGTCACCATTACTTTTCAATGTGGTGATGGATGACATAATGACCCGAGTGGCACAAGTAATTGGGGAAGGAAAGATGAAAGCAATGGTGTGTGCAAATGATTTGATGATTTGGGGAAACAAGGAGGAGGAAGCACAGGAGCAGTTGGACGTGTGGGAAGGAATAATACAAGGATATGGGATGGAATTTAGCATAAATAAGAGTGAGATGGTGATCACAACAAGGAAGAAGGAAAGAAACACAACGGGAATAACAATTGGTGGGGAACAGCTGAAGAAAGTGGAGAGTTTCATGTATCTGGGAAGCCTGATACAAGAGACTGGATGAAACGATAGAGAAATAAATGAGAGGGGGAGGCAGGCAGAAGCATTTCGGAGGAGTGTGAGAAGCATGTTATGGAGCAAGGATGTTCCTCAGAACAGCAAAAAGATCATATATCTGACGTACTATGTCCCTATCCTGACGTATGCCTCTGAGACCTGGGTTATGAAAGGTAGGGAGAAGAGCAAAATACAGGCCAGTGAGATGAGGTTCTTGAGAAGCAGTATTGGAGCTACAAAGAGGGACAGAATAAAAAATGAAAGGACCAGAGAATTAATGAAGGAGGAACCATTACAGGATGGTATAGAGAAATCTAGACTTAGATGGTATGGACATGTAAAACAAATGGAGGAGAAGAGGATACCCAGGAGGATACACGAGACGAAGTGGGGAGGAAAGAGACCGAGAGGAAGACCGAGAGATAAGTGGCTGAAGGGGGTGGAAGAAAGCGTGAAGAAGAGAGGAGAAGACTGGACAAGGGTGGAGGCTGAGAGATGGTGGGAAGACAGAAGACGTTGGAGAGGCCTGTGTTCCAAACAGACCCGGCCAGTGGCTGGATACTGTGCAAGATGATGATGATGATGATGACATAACTTCTTTAGCCTTAATTGGTATATCCTTGTTCCATACTAGTCCCCGTACCTGTTGGTAGAAAGCACTCCCGAGTTGTATTATTCTGCTAATTTCCAAATCCAGTCTTCCATCTTCAGTCAGTTCACTTCCCAAGTATTTGAAGTGTTTCACTACTTCCAATTCCTTATCTCCAACTTTGATTACTCCTCTTCCTTCTTTCTGATCTCTACTCATCACCACTGTTTTACTCTTCTCCACATTTATCTTCAATGCCCATTGCTCAATCTTTTCATTTATTACGTCGAACTGTTCTTGTACCTCCATCTCATCCTCGCCCCAGATCACAACATCGTCTGCAAACAACATTACCTTGATCTTTGCCCTACTATACTCTTTCATTGCTGCCTTCTTGTTGTCATCCATCACCATTAAGAACAATAAGGGTGACAACACACTTCCTTGCTGTAGATTGTGCAACTGACGGGCGCACGAATATGCTATGCAACGATTATGCGATTAAATTTTACAAACCTATTTTAGTGTTCGAAAAGTGGAGTGCGACGATTATGCAAGGAAATACCGTATATACCCGAATATCACTCTCATATTTTTATACAAAATCAGACGTGAAAAATTGGGGTGCAGGTATTGAGTCTTCTAAATTTTAAAGATTTAAATTGCCCGCCACGAACGAGTACCCGCTATTATGGTACTTGTTCGGGTGTACTTGTCTGATGGCTTGACCGGTCGCGCAAGCCTAACACAAGCGTCAGTTTCGTTAGTTGCGTGATAGCATGGCATCAGTAAAGGCTCGGTCGAACAGGAAGCAGGCTGCCTGCGCAAACTCGGCCGCCCGACCGCTGCGAACTCTGTATTGTGTAATATTGGATCATCCTGGTTAAACGGCAATCTACTGCGGCGTGTAAGTGAGCAGTTGTGATTTTCCAGAAAATCCGTGCGGGCTGGAAGCATAGCCCACGAAACGGAGAAGTTAATTGACCTTGTGCGCGAGTGTGTTCTACAGTCATTCGAAAATATACGAAACATCAGTCTGGAAATGACCTCAACTCACAGCATAGTTTGTGATACTTGCAAAACTCCTGTCTTTTTTCATTAGTATCATACACCCAGTTTCTTTTTCGTCCCGCTTGACTCAAAGCAAACAGAAGAAGCAATTCTTCTTCGTCTGAGGAGCTGCTGGACATATTGAATTAACCTCACGAACAGAAAACACTGTGATATGTACTTGATCGCAATTGCTTTCACATTGTTTCGCCTCTACTTGTCCGTATTGAGTTTGACCACCCCAGTCTGCGACGGGCTGCTGTCGTTCCATTCGCGCGGGCAGCCTAAGTCCCGTTTGACTGAGCCGAACTTGGCGCTCGCACTGGAATGTTTAAACATCACTGCTGTTTAAACCATACCAGCAGATCTTGTTCTAAGTCGTCGTATTTCCCGGTTTTAATTTTCTTGCAGTTGGCCGAAGTATTCCCGGCAGAAGCCAGGGTTTTCCATATCTCCTCCCACATGTTTCAAGGTTAACACTGTCCAATGAGCTGCTGCTGTCATGGCGTGACGTCATGTAGCCTTGACGTAGTTCGCCCGGTCAGATGATTCACTGGAGACCCGCGAACACTCCGAACTGCTGTATTGTTTCACTCGGAACACCGGAAGTATCTTTCGCGGAGATTGGCGAGATAAAACAGTCAGTTATCTTCAGTGATCGTCTTATACTTTAAGGGGATACAAACTAAATCTGATCTATTTAACCTGGAAAACCTCTTATGCAGGAACACTTTATATGGGAAAAATATACAAGTATCTTACGGGACCGAGAATATCGGACGTCTTTAGTGGAAAAACTTTTTATGCGCGAACTTCTTAACCGAGTTTTACTGTATTTCAGTGTTAATAGTATACATTTTTGTTTAAAATAAAGTGTCAAAAACAATCAAAACAAAAAAGTGTTTTGTTTTAAATTTCCATACAAAAATGAGGTTGCGGGTAATATTGGGGTATATACGGACGGTATGGTAACCCTATCTATCTTGTATCAACTCTTTGTTCACATCGTATGAGCAATCGGTCGTCACACTCTACCTTATTCCTTATAACTAAGTTGAGAGTCGCCAGAGCTGTTACCTATGCGAGCATATTACCTTCGGTTGAAATATTACAGACACCATAATTGGCTTTAACTTCACGTCAGTAAGAGGTAAGAGCTCTTCTTTGCGGCTCTTTGTGTTGTCATTTGACTCTCAACTTATATGGAATAAGGTAAGTGGCAGGAGAATGTCAAATTTAATATAAATTTGGTGCTGCTCTGGAGTTAGCTTAACTTCATACTTTATTGCAGGGCTTAATAACTTATAAGGCTTGTTATCTCTCAAAAGAAGTATTGCAGTTCAGAACTTCAATTCTGGCAAGTACCGGGGTATCACATAGAGTACCGTATATTATAGAATATAAAATATCTCCAAGATTGAATAGAAAATTGACAGATATGGTATATTGTTGTGTATGGAATTCCAAACTGGTCTGTTGAGATTATTGTAAAACTTAATAAACATCCAGGATCTTGGAGTAGATTTACTCTTCTTAACCCTTTTAGTACCAGTCGATTATAGGTGGTATGTGTGAAGAAAACCAGGCTTCTTTTCAAGAAATTGCAATGTTGTACTAAAATCATTATAACTTTTGTATTTTTGAAGATATACCATCAAAATTTTTCCTGATCATTGAAAATGAGTTGCTTTACTATTCTAATAAGTAACATACTATGTTACAATAACACTACAACATACAAAAAAATATTTGTTTTATAACTGAGAAAATCATCATCATCATCATCTTGCACAGTTTCCAGCCACTGGCCGGGTCTGTTTGGAACACAAGCCTCTCCAACGTCTTCTGTCTTCCCACCATCTCTCAGCCTCCACCCTTGTCCAGTCTTCTCCTCTCTTCTTCACGCTTTCTTCCACCCCTTTCAGCCACCTGTCTCTCGGTCTTCCCCTCGGTCTCTTTCCTTCCCACTTCGTCTCATGTACTCTCCTGGGTATCCTCTTCTCCTCCATTCGTTTTACATGTCCATACCATCTAAGTCTAGATTTCTCTATACCATCCTGTAATGGTTCCTCCTTCATTAATTCTCTGGTCCTCTCATTTCTTATTCTGTCCATCTTTGTAGCTCCAATACTGCTTCTCAAGAACCTCATCTCACTGGCCTGTATTTTGCTCCTCTCCCTTCCTTTCATAACCCAGGTCTCCGAGGCATACGTCAGGATAGGGACATAGTACGTCCGATATATGATCTTTTTGCTGTTCTGAGGGACATCCTTGCTCCATAACATTCTTCTCACACTCCTCCGAAATGCTTCTGCCTGCCTCCCCCGCTCATTTATTTCTCTATCGTTTCTTCCATTATCTTGTATCAGGCTTCCCAGATACTTAAAACTCTCCACTTTCTTCAGCTGTTCCCCACCAATTGTTATTCCCGTTGTGGTTCTTTCCTTCTTCCTTGTTGTGATCACCATCTCACTCTTATTTATGCTAAATTTCATCCCATATCCTTGTATTACTCCTTCCCACACGTCCAACTGTTCCTCTACCTCCTCCTCCTTGTTTCCCCAAATCATCAAATCATCTGCAAACACCATTGCTTTCATCTTTCCGTCCCCAATTACTTGTGCCACTCGGGTCATTATGTCATCCATCACCACAATGAAAAGTAACGGTGACAGTGCACTTCCTTGTTTCAGGCCGTTTCTTTGTTCCAACCAGTCAGATCTCTCTCCTCCCACTTTCACACAGCTCACGCTTCCCTTGTACATCTCCTTTATCCTCTTTATAGTCCATTTCTCTACTCCTCTATCCTCCAGGGACTTCCATACTTTGTTTCTGCATACACTGTCATATGCTTTCTCAATGTCCAGGAAGGCCATCAGTAGATCTGTTCCATACTCATAGTGCTGTTCTTGTAACTGCCTTACAGCAAAAATCAAATCCACTGTGGACCTTCCTGCTCTGAAGCCATGTTCATACCTGCCAACTCTCCCGATTTAGGCGGGAGACTCCCGATTTCAGACCATTTCTCCCGCCCTCCCGCTTAACGTAATAAATCTCCCGATTTTTCAAAAATCCCACGCGTAATTTCGGATTTAATGTGTCGTCTATCGAACGGATCGACTTGACGTGTTTCGAAGTTATATCTCGATACCGCAGTTTCGCTTTTTATCGATAATCGACAACTGCGTACTAACTCCCGCGTCGCGTCCTGCTGTTATGAAAAGTTGGCTTCGAATAAGTCTTCGTTTGAAATCGTCGAACGTTAATTCAGCGCTTGTTCCTAGATGTTTTGCATAATGACCAGTTGGTGAGAGGTAGTTGTACGCTGCGGAATATTGTATCTGCTTCACACGTGAAATTATGTGATTTGTGTATAACTTAGATGTTGTTGGCGTTAATATGCCGGTAGGCTATTGTGATTTTTCGATCTGAGTGATTGCGTCGGTTCCTCGGTAATATGGCGAAGAAATATGATGTGACATTTAAAAGTGTGTACAAAGACAATATTCCCAGGGTGTCTACCGGTAACGAAAGTAACGAATTTTACAAATGGGTAACGAAAGTAACGAAAAAGTAACGAGTTTTACATACGGGTAACGAAAATTTTCCGAAGGCGGATTGAATAATTTAAACTCGCGCCTCTAGGCTCAGAGATAGCGATGGAGCGAGTTTCACGCAAGCGGCGCCGATTGCATAAGCTATATTTCCCCGTGCCCGACCTCGAGGAAATGCATACTGAGGGTACCCTGAGTGGTATACATCGTTCAGCGTATATTTTCGGCATCTAGATGACTTTTTAGTTTTGTGTGAAATATTTATCTGTGTTATTAGGAAACCCGACTTTTCGCGAGACGTTTATTCGCGAAAACTTCTGAAATTAATCAGAAACCTCGCATTTCTGGCATTTATTTGGAGACTGTCAAATTGAAGTCCAGAAATAACGCTAAATAATTTAATGTCGCAATCTTGCAATATGTTACCGTTTCGAAAAAGGATTTTGAAAAAGATTCGAAATACGTAGGCTGTAACTTATTTTAAAAATCTGTCTCGTAAATTTGCGACATCCAGTATGGTTAATTCGAAATTCCGTTATATGTCGATTTTTCCTTCGAACTTTGGTTCCATCGGATATATTATAATCTAACCGGTTATTTCGAAAACTTGTATAACTTGTATAATTCGTGATTCGCATTCGAAATAAAACGTGTCCTCTAGTCGTATTAATCGTGCAATCCTCTCCGAATAATTCTTAATATTTGATACCTACTTCGAACATTCATACTCAAGACGGCCGGCTGACCGCACGACTTGCCTGCGGGAATCTCGTCAAATGGACCGAGATCGACGTCAGTAGCGTAAAATCATAAAACCCGTCCCCTATCGTGAACTTGTGACCACGAGGACTGCGGGAATCCCGTCAAAGATGATGGGCACCAATCACGAAACATTCCGAAACCTACTCGCTACTTTTCCCAAAAGCGTACGGGGAGCGAGAAGTGCATCTACCCACTTAGAAATGACAGCCTACGTTGCGTCGCGACACTAATTTCTCCTCGTGATCCACCCTGAACTGATGAACTCCCAAAAACAGCATAGGGACAGCGGGAATCACGGCGCCGGCCATACATCTTGTCCATAACTACTCGTGAATTTTAACCATGCCCAACCCTGAGCTTGCATCCAGCATTCTGTCAGGACGAATAGACAATCGTTCAACGGCCGGGTGCGGCGCGGTATGCATAATATCGCGAGGACAACTTGAATCTCGTAAAACGGCAGAGAGCGTCAGCGATTGCGATACATCGCGATAGTTCTCCACATTCAATGACGAGGACAACTGTATTTTTGTCAAACGGACAGCAAGTGGCGCCGATTGCATAATAATGCTATATTTTCTCGCGCCCGACCTCAAGGACAATGGAAGTGACACCTATTATCTAAATCGCGATATTTATCCGTGTTCTATCGCGAAATCAACGGGAATCTCGACAAACGGGTGAGACCAGCGCCGATCGTGTAACATCTCGAAATTTCGCCATACTTGACTGTGAAGACGGAATTTGGTTACAATCACGTAACGTCCCATAAATTTCTTCGTGATCTACCGCGGGGACAAAGGAAATCTCGCCACGGTTAAGAGCAGAGCAACCTCTTGGCAATTATAAAAACGCCTTGTGCACAAGACGACATATTAGCTGAAACAACTCATTTGATAATAAATATTTCGTATTATTTTTAAAATTTTTATAACTCCCTAAGTGAATTGTATTTACTGCTTTAAACACAGTTCATTGCTGTCTTTCTTCACCGCGTGATGAGCCCCTTTGCTTGCAGACCGCAGACGTATCTTGAATTCAAACTAATATTAACTAAAAGTTAACTAAAAGGTAGCTAAAAAGTAACTAATTTTTACTTCATCCTTACAGTAGACACCCTGATTCCGCATATAACTGAGTCAAGAAGAGGCGCAACATTTGCATTTTGTAGTGTCTGTAGGTGTGATTTCAGTATCTCGCATAGTGGGGGACATTTTCCAAAATTAAGTTTTTTGTAGATAAATTTCCAGCATGTTAACAGACACTCAAGACAATTTTAATGAGGAAATGGATGCTTTACATTCCCAATTCTGTAACTTCCAACTAGAGGATGTGACATCTATTGAAGAAGAAGAAGAAGAAGAAGTGAGAAGAATTGATGTGAAGTGGGCACTGGTAGGCCAAATGATATGTAGTGGTGGGGTACTCAAGTTATGCTTTCCATTCTGACCATTCCGCATAGTAATGCAGAGTGTGAGAGGATGTTCAGGTCATTTCTCTCTGACAAGACTTTGGACAAACTTATAACTCTGAAGTCGATTCAGAAAGGGAAGTGTTTTGAGCAAGAATATAGCAAGACCTTTTTGAAGAGGGCAAAATCAGCCTCAGTCACCTGCAACAACGACCAATTGAATAATATGATCTTCGATACGTCACTAGTTTTGTATGCCTGAGTGTGGTCGAAAGAAAGGTATGCTTGTTTGATAGACTAGTGAGAATTTAAAATGACTGTACTCAGTCTTAAGTACATTTGTAAACTGGGATGTCATATCATGTTAGTCATGTACAGTTTAATAAATAGTGTAACATATATTTGCTGCAATGTCTTAGCCTGTGTATGTATTATGTTGCATCCCTCTGCCCCCCCCCCCCCCGTCGCCGCGTCGAATCTCCCGATTTTTCATTTTGAGAGGTTGGCAGGTATGCATGTTGTTCTTCCCTCATCCCTCCTTCTATCCTTGTCCTAATTCTCTTTTCCAAAACTTTCTCGAAGATCTTTGCACAATGACTCATCAGTGTTATTCCCCGATAGTTTCTGCAATCTGTTCTACTACCTTTCTTGAAGATCGGGACAATGATTCCTTTTTTCCAGTCCTCTGGGGTCTTCCTTTCCTTCCATGCTGTCCTCATCACTCGGTACAGCCACTGTATCCCCACCTCTCCTGCTGCTCTCACCATCTCCACACTCAACTCATCCACACCCGGTGCCTTCCCTCCTTTCATCTTGTTCACTGCATCTTCCACTTCTTTCCATGTTAAGTCCTTTTCTGTTTGCAGTTCATCTTCCTCTTCCCCGATTTCTTCCTCCTCACCATCTTTTCCATTTGGGTTCAGAAGTTCTTCAAAATATTCTTTCCACATTTTCTTCAGTTCTTCCCTATTTTCTATCTCTTGTCCCCTTTTGTTCACCATTCTAACATAATCCGTAGGATCCTTCCGCCTCTTATCTTTCACCATCCCATACAGGACCTTTTTTGTACCTTCACTATCCTCCTCCATCATCTTTGTCCACTCTTCCATCCACTTCCTTCTCTCCTCAGCCACCACTCTCTTCGCCTCCTTCTTTCTTTCCTGGTACTCTTCCCTTGTCTCTACCGTCCTATTTTGATACCACCTCCTAAAGGCTCTATTCTTTTCCCTTACTATATCTTTTGTCTTCTCATTCCACCATGGTGTTTCCTTCCACCTCTTCTTACTACTTGTCCTCCCACATACTGCTTCTGCTGCACCCACTAGTGTCTTCTTAAATCTAGCCCATTCCTCTTCCACCCCTCTTTCTTCATCTGTTGGAATTCCTTCCTTTACCATTTTGAGGTACTCGACCCTTCTATCCCCTTCTTTCAGTTTCCATATCCTTATACGTCTTTCCTGGTTCTCAGTCCCTTTCTTCTCCTTACTCCCTCTCAGGTTCATTACCAGTAATCGATGGTCGCTATCCAGGTTCTCCGATGGTATAACCTTGATGTCCGTGATGTTCTTATTTAGTTCTTTCTCATACAGTATATAGTATATAACTGAGAAAATAAAAAGAGAAAAGTCAAAATTGAGAGAAAGAAACACAATTCAAAATAAAAATTACACACAAACGGTTGTTATTGTCTGCAGTCACATGTTGTTGGTTTACTCTCTGGAAAGTTTCATTATCTTAGGTACTCATCATCATCATCATCATTTCCCCTTATCCAGCTCCTGCCGGGTCGGGGTATTTATGGCACTTCTCCACTTTCCTCTTTCCTTCCACCATTCTTCTTCCACGATCTTGTCCCAGTCCAGATTTCTTTTTCTTATGCCGTTCTTCACTGAATCCATCCACCTTGTTCTAGGTCTTCCTCCTGCTCTCTTACCCTTGCACTTCGCCTCCAGCATCTGTCTTGGTATTCTATTTTCCTCCATCCTCTTTACATGTCCAAAACACCTTAGTTTATTCTTCTCAATTCTCTCATTTAGTTTTCCCATCCCCACTTCCTTCCTAACATCTTCATTCCTCACTCTGTCTTTCCTTGTCTTTCCTATCATACTTCTTAGGAATTTCATTTCACTGGCTTGGATTCTACTCTCTTGCCTGCTTGTCAGGGTCCAAGTCTCAGCTGCATAAGTTAATATGGGAACATAGTATACTTTATACATTACCTCCTTGCTTTTCCTTGGTACTTCCTTATCCCAAACAAGTTTTCTTACACTTTGATAGAATGCATTGCTATGCTGTACCCTCCTGCCAATCTCCATGTCCAACCTACCAGTTTGCATCAATTCACTTCCTAGGTATTTGAACGTGTCCACAATTTCCAAACTCTGACTTCCAATTTTCACAGTGCCCTTTCCTTGTCTTTCCCCTCTTGTCATCACCATGGTCTTGCTTTTCTCTATACTGATTTTCAGGCCATACTTCTGAATATTTTCGTTCAGTGCATCTAGTTGTTTTTGCACTTCTTCGGTGTTCCTTCCCCAGACCACAATATCATCTGCAAATAACAGTAACTTCATTTCTTTATGTCCATATGCTTCCTTTACAATTTCATCCATCACCATTATGAACAAGAGAGGTGACAGCACACTCCTCTGTCTTAGTCCAGTCTTGTTCCTAAACCAATCTGTCTTTCCAACTGGGGTCAGTACCCTGCTAACACAGTTGTTGTACATTGCTTGCACCATTTCCAACATTTCTCTTCCCAGTCTCTTCTTAACCATGGTTTCCCATACCTTCTCTCTGGGGACACTATCATATGCCTTTTCTAGATCTATGAAAGTCATGATCAAATCCTCTCCATATTCCCAGTTCTTTTCCATCACCTGCCTCAACCTAAGAATTGGGTCCACTGTGGATCTTCCACTCCTGAAGCCATACTGTTCCTCTTGCAACTCTCCTTCCACCTTTCATCTCATTCTTCTTTCTAATATCCTTTCTAATTTAAAAAATATTTTAATACACCATGCAATGTACATATTTGTCATTTTATGCTGGTTCACTTTTAGCACTTGCGATACCCTATGCAGATACCATGAAGACCTTTCATACACTTAGAACACGCAGTTCGTGACCTTTTTACTGGGCCTCCATCTATTTTGCTGCACACAATGCATCTTTTTAATAATGTACCACTTAATTTCACCAAAGTTCCCCTTCCCTTGGTGGATGAAGCTTAGCTAACATTTTGGTTTGTAGGTTTTTCTCCTGGACCCATTCGTATTATATTGACTTGAGACGTGTCATAACTTTACTCGAAGTATTTTCTTTTTATATCAAATAGGCATTCATCACCATTCGAGCAAAAATGCAAAATACCACCTTCTTCCAATATTTCAGTGTTCGTCGCTCATCGAAGTGCGTGTACAACCTCATGTCAAATGGATTCGAACCGACGGTCACTATCAATTGGAACTTTACTAAACCCTGTATTAGGTACACAGGCATCATTGTCATTACCGCCTACACTGTCTTCATTTGCGTCACCGTCACTCTCCAAATCAGTAAAATTGTCACTTTCACTAATGACAATACCACGAGATTTATGGAACTGCGGAATGTCATCGCTGCTCTCACTTCTGTAGCAGAAATAAAATCACCAACATCATTACTACACTACCCTGATATTGCTACATCTTCATCAGACTCGATGAAATCATTATTGGCACACACTCTATTGATATACTTGGCTAGATCATCATCGTTTACGAACACATCCGTGCCACTGAGGCCATATTTGTACTAACAACAGTGCGTGGTGGACAAAACAGTGGGCGCTTTCTAAAATATCATATCTCCGTAAATAAAACTATTACCGCGATAGTTGTGGTAAATTTAGGAACTGCACGCTTTGCCGATTCTGGATAATCTGCATTGTGCTGCGATCTGTTAGAAAACTGAGAACTACAAGCATATATAAAACTGCCTGCATGAGGAGCGCTATTGCGTTCCTGGCTGTTTTCGCTAATACGCCGAGGAACGCTTTTGCGCTCCTTGGTATTCTAAGAGTTAAATACCTTATCTGTGTTGTAAAACTTGACATTTTTCAATTAATTAGTTTTTGGCATCTGGCTAAATTATTCTTCCCAGGGTTTTAGTCACTGTTTTGTACTCTGTATATTTTCTGACGAAGGCCTCATCAGATGTTTTCAGAACAAAAGATACTAAATTTAATAGTGATAGTACTGCTTGATATATTTTATATCTGTGAATGATAACATAAGTATGTTTTACATAGGAGATGGATCAACAGCGTCTATGCTCCATGATGTTCCGGGATCGGCTGAGTCGTGAAACAGACTTACCTGGGTATGTATGGTTGATGATAGATTCACGCATAGTATAGCAAGCGTAGTTCCTGATTTTAAATTGATATTTTAAGCTTTTATCTTTTTTTTTTAATCTTGATTCATTTCTTACCTCCATACACATCCTGTTCTTAAGAAATACATAAACATTACTCTATGTAACATAAATGTTGCTATCTATTGTGCGATAAAAGGTTATCACAACAATATTCCGATCCATGGGTGTGATGGTTATTTCACTGTGCATGTCTGTTGCAAATTCTGATTAATCCAGTTTTTTTATAGTTTATACCTTATGCTGAGATAATTGCAAATCTGCCAGCTTGATCGCACAGGACTAGGGCAAATGGTATCAGCTAAGGGAAAGCCTCTGTGAGATGCCGGCTGATACTAGTGTCCAAGTATTCATTTCTCTCCTGCAATTATTCTGCAATATCTATTCAGGCATGGAGATGTCTTTGGTGGCAAAAGAAGTCAGAAAAACTGAACAAGTATTTTTGTTAATTTAATTCTAAACTAAGTTTATAATATATTGCACAGGAAAATTCCTTGAAAATTAATAGACGGTTCTTCTATCCCTATATGAACACACGAGGGTCACAAAAATAGTATGATCATGGGACCTGCCATGGTTACGACTTGCCATTCATTGATCAGTTTCCAAGAATGGGCTGTGTTCTTGAAATATCTCCTAAACATTTGGTTCTAGAACCGACTAGAAAGTTACAATTATCAATTGGGAAATGAAAATCAGTGTAGACAGAAATAAGTCAATGGTAATGACGAGAGGAAAGAAAGGAGGAAAAGGGATTGTTAACATTGGAGAAGTAGTCGAGCACTTCAAATATTTAGCAAGTGAATTGGATATGGAGAGTGTTTTCTATCATCAGGTTCGGGGTTTAATTTGGAATAGGCACATACTGGAAAGAGAGTGTGAGAGGATAGTGATGGTCTCCTTCACTAGTTAATAACCTCATGTAGAATTACAAAGTTCAAAAACATCATCTGCTAAGGCTGTTCCTGCAAGTGATGGCGGTCATAGCAGCGAGGTTATCTGGGCCTGGGATGAATACTACTACTAACTAATTACGGCAGGTAACTTGCATACTAGAATAAGGAATGGAAGAAACTATCAAATAACGAAGGATTCGATTCTCGGCTCGGCCAAGAAATTTAATTCTGGTCTAAGGACTGGGACGGGGTACACTCGGTTTCGTGAGGCATAACTGAGAAGAGGTGAGTTCGATTCCCATCTCAGCCATCTCGGTGGTTTTCCGTGGTTTCCCCACGTCTACTCAAGGCAAATGCCGGGATGGTACCTAACTTAAGGCCACGGCCGCCACCTTCCCAATCCTCGCCCGAATTACAGAAACATACTGCTACAGACATCACAATAACACAGGTTATCAGACAAATCCTACATACATGCTAATACATGGAGCTAAATGACCACGATGTCGTAAAGCCCCCTAAATGAATTAATAACAACAACGAAATAAGGAGCGATTGAGGGCTTAGTGAAGGAGGTAGAGCCATGAAATATAAGAAAGGGAAAGAGGAAAGCGTCCATCCCAAATTCACTTGAAAAAGGAAATTAAACTGACCCAGCTCAAAAATATGCCAACTTCCAAGCTCCCAGTGGGCAGAGAATACCCTTCAAAAATTAGGCTATCATTAGAAATACGGGAAAATCGCAACTGCGATAAATGCAAATTTTACTTTTTTCGACTATTTAACTATTACGACTATCATACCTGCCAACCCTTCCTATTTATTCGGAAACTTTCCGAATTTTCACATCGTCTTCCGATCTTCTTAATTACTATTATTTCTTCCGAATTTCGGGTCCCAGTGATATATTGTAAAAGAAAAAGGAACTGCAAATAATTTCCATTCTCAACAGGGTGTCTACCGGTAACGAAAGGAACGAAAAAGTAACGAATTTTACAAATGGGTAACGATAAAGTAACGAATTTTATATATGGGTAACGAAAATTTTTTGAAGGCGGATTGAATCGTTTAAACTCGCGCCTCTAGGCTCCGAGATTGCGATGGAGCGAGTTTCACGCAAGTGGCGCCGTTTGCATAAGCTATATTTGCCCTGCCTGAGCTCAAGGAAATGCATACTGAGGATACCTTGAGTGGTGGAAAAGGGGTGAGTAGTTAGCACCCCAACTGGGAAAAGGGGGATTGGGATTCGGGCACACAGTGAAATTTAAATAGAGCGATGAGGAAGAGACCAAATATTGATAACCAAGGTTTGATACATTTATTTAATTTGTGAAGCAATAACAAACATTTTCATTTAGAAGAATAATTAAAAGAAGCTAATAAAAAATGCAAGGTTTCTCCAGGAAACTTAGAATAAAGAAGAATTATAATAAAAATGCATAAAAAGGCCATATAAAGGCGATTAAAAAAAGTATGTTTAAGAAAAATATCTAAAAACAAGCAAGAAGCAAGAAAAAAGGCTTAGCCTTGAAAAATGTATAAACCAAGTGAAGGTAGTTCACGTTACCAATAATTCGATACTTTGGTACTTAGTATTTGGCCCGCAGGAAGCGGGTTGTGATCCAAACGAAGGCTTCCTCTAAGCTGCCTCGGCATGCGTTCCGAGAAAGATGGATGGTGGCTCCATTGGCGAATTGCACCCCGCAGGAACAGACCTCTTGGTAATGATCTGTCCGGCGGTTTACAATCAATTGTAGTTTCTCATCGCCGAGTTGTAGTGAGCTAGCGGGCTGACTTAGTTGCTGAGGTGAAGGTCGTTGACTCATGCCGCGCCCAGCATGACAGAGTCCGAGTGATGAAGCATGCCGCCTGGCAAGGTTCCAGCCACTCAATGTTTACTAACAGGGCCTTCCCAAGAAGGGCCTTGCTGTGGAACGGCAGGCAGCCGTGGTCAGACTGGTTCAAGCAGGTAGATGTAGACAAGACCGCAGAACGGCGAAGCGGAGAATTTATAGTGGAAATGACGACAGCGCGTCGAATAATCCAGAATGAAGGCGGGGCGTCAAACAGCCAATCAGCGCACAGCCCCAAGCACATTGCGACGGTTGCCGCTGAGATGAGCACAGTACCTCATGAAAAAGTGTGACAGTATGGTGCGTCTAGAAAGACACTTCAGAAAAAGGTGAGTTGACAAGAATAATAAAGAACAATAATTCAAAAGAAACGTAAGTTAAGTAAATAATCAGAACACCGTGTTCATACTGCAATTATAACGGAAAAAAATAATGGGGCAAAATTGAACGAGTGTTTCAAACCGTGCGGGAAACATAGCCACAAAAAAAAACATTCGCAAAAGCGAACATGCTGGGAGGGGCGAGAAAAAATTGCAGTAAGAAGGCGCAGAAGTTAGGTCTCGCGTGGCAAAGGAGCAATCATAGTGATTGGCCTGAGAAACTGGCCAGCAGAAGTCTGCAGTTTTACCACGCGAATCCTACCATCTCTGCCAGGAAAGCACTCAACAATCCTACCCAAATTCCAGACAAGAGGGGGACTAGGGTCTTTCAAAAGGACCAGGTCCCCAATCTGAAGGTTAGAGCAGGAAACACGCCATTTGCCACGCTGCTGAAGCAAACCGAGGTATTCCAACCTCCAGCGGCGCCAAAAATTGTTGCGCAAACTTTCAATTTTGCGCCAAGAAATGGCTAAAGAAGATGGAGAATTAGAATATAATAAAGATGGGGAGGCAGTCAATGGACCACCGATAAGAAAATGGCCCGGCGTTAATGGTAGAAGATCTGAAGGGTCATTAGATAAGGGTGATAAAGGACGAGAATTAATTATGCCCTCAATAAAAATAATTAAGGAGTTAAACTCTTCATGAGATAGGGGGGTGTGGCCACAAACACGTCTAAGGTGTTTCTTGGTGAGTTTCACACAAGACTCCCACCGTCCACCTTGATGGGGCGCATAAGGGGGGATGAAGTGCCACTTGAAATTTCTCTGGTGAGCATAATCAGTAATCCTTTCCAGCGCTGCATTTTGAGTAAGAGCTCTCTTAATTTGCTCAGAAGCTCCGATAAATTTTTTAGCATTGTCGGAGAATACTTCTGAAGGAAGCCCTCGGTGAGCAGAAAATCTGGCAAAAGCTGCCAAAAAATAAGCGGTAGAGGCGTTGGTAACTAGTTCTAAGTGTACCGCTCCGGTGACCATACATACAAACAGCGAAATATAGAGTTTTCCACAAATACATCTTTTGGCCTCAGGAGAATTTTTTCTGTAAACAAAAGGCCCGGAATAATCCACCCCCGTAAAGGCAAAAGGTCTAGCAGGCGCAGATCTAAAGTTGGGAAGATCACCCATGAGCTGAGTGGTAATTTTAGGGTTGGACTTAAAACATGGAATGCACTTCCGGATAACAGAGGTAACTTCATGGACTCCGTTTATGGGCCAATACCTTTCCCGAATGATGGAAAGTAATGTACGGGTTCCAGCATGAAGATGCTGGTAATGATACTGACGAATGATTAGAGAAGTGACATGATGCTTTGAAGGAAGAATAATTGGGTGTTTTTTATCCTCAGAAAGATCAGCCAAAGATAAACGTCCTCCCACTCTTAATAAACCATCAGCATCCAAAAAGGGGGCGAGTGAGGAAAGCCTACTCTATTTCTTGAGGGATTGACCTTGAGACAACACCTGACATTCTTCAGAGAATATTTCTTGTTGAGTAAGCCATAAGATTTTTGTAGTGGCTAAACCTAATTCAGAAAGGGTTAAATATGGCTTTGGAAAAAGAGGTTGTTCTACCACAAAATATTTCCATCGAAGGAGATAAGCCATAACCCTCACCAATTTATGAAAAGAGGAATATCGCTGCAAAAGAAGGGGAGAGTCAGAAGCTAAAAGAGAAGATCCAGTAATCTTACCAACATCTGGCAAGTCTGATAATTCCGGAAGAGGAAAATTTGGCCAAGCGGAAGGTTCTTGTAGAAGCCAAGAAGGACCGTGCCAGTATAATGTCAGGTTAGCCAACATAAGAGGGGAACATCCCCGAGAGATGACATCTGCAGGATTCTCCTTGCCAGATACATGATGCCATTGTTCAAAGTTAGACAATTGTTGAATTTTGGACACACTATTAGCTACAAACACCTGCCAATGCGAGGAGGGTTTGGCAATCCATGCCAACGTGATGGCTGAGTCACTCCAAAAGTAAGTTTTGCTAAATCGGATTTTCAAAGATTGGCGGATTTTGACCGATAATTCAACCGCCAGAAGAGCAGCACAAAGTTCCAGTCGTGGCAAGGATAAGGATTTAAGAGGAGCTACCTTTGACTTAGCGCAAATTAAATTGGAAAAGAAATATGACTGGTCAAAATTGCGGCAAACAATATACGCACAACACCCATAAGCTTTCAATGAGCTATCGGCAAAGATGTGAAGTTCATATCCTCCACAGGAGGGAAAGGGAATAATCACTCGCGGGATAATGACATTGGAGAGATCTTCCAAGCTATTTCTATAAGAAATCCAATTTTTTTGCAACTCGGAAGGAACTGGTTCATCCCAACCAGTTTTCAAGGACCAAAGGTCTTGCATGAAAAGTTTTGCGGTAACGATAATTGGCGCCAAAAATTGGAGAGGATCAAATATTTTTGCAATCTCAGACAAAATTTGCCGCTTAGTTTGCGGTTTGATGTCACTGAGATTAATTTTGAAAAAGAAAAAATCCTTTTGAGGACTCCAATAGATGCCTAAGGTTTTGATAGAATTACTTTCTTGAAGAAGCTCTACTGAGTCGTTATAGACTGAAGTTAATGGAAATTTGGAAAGAAATTCTTCCGAATTAGAGTTCCATTTGCACAAGGAAAATCCGCCTCCCAAAAGCAAAGCTGTCAAATCTTTAGAGACCTGTAGTGCTTCAGATACTGACTCAAATGAATGAAGAAAATCGTCAACGTAAAATGATGATTTTAACACTTCAGAAGCCTTAGGAGAATACAACGGGCCATCCTGTTCAGCAAGTAATTTCAACGTACGTATGGCTAGAAAAGCAGAGGGCTTTAGTCCATAGGTTAAGGTTTTTAGCCGAAAGATCTTGACAGGTTTAGTAGGCTCGTCGCGCCAAAGAATTCTCTGAAGGTCGCGCTGTTGTTGATCGACCAAAATCTGTCTATACATCTGCTTGATATCAGATATCACTGAGATAGGGAACAAGCGAAAATTCATTAAAACAGAAGAAATGTCAGATTGAATAGGAGGGCCTGATAATAATGTGTCATTCAGAGAAGTTCCATTGGCATCCAAAGCAGAGCCATTAAAGACCACCCTTATGTTTTCCTTTAAAATCTCATTCTTCCAAACTGGATGATGATTGAGGTAAATGACTTCAGATGGGGTATAAGAAGCCTCATCTTTCTTGGTAACAACCTCCATGTGATCAAGTGCCTCATATTCCTCCATAAACGTGGAGTATTGAGCTTTAACAACAGGGTCACGTTTAAATTTGTTTTCCACAGCATAGAGTGCTCTAAGAGCCCTAGGGTGTGTTTCAAATAAAAGAGGTGGATTATCCACTCGGGGCATTGTTACGACAAATCTACCCTCTGAATTGCGTTTGGTTGTTTCGCAAAACAGTTTTTCACACATTTCATTTTCAACCGAGGAAGGTGAAGCTGAATCTATAGTTTCGATTTTCCAAAATCTTTCTAAGTTGTAATCGAGACTTGTATTGACAAAATGACATTGAGAGAAATTTTGAAACGACTTACGAGGGACCTGACCCGTTACTAACCAACCTAGCTTGGTATGATGAACAAACACTCCAGGTGATATTTTAACCTTAGAGCTAAGGAGACATTGCCAAAATACTTGGGCACTGAGAAGTATGTCTACCGGGGCGCTCGTATTAAATGTTGGGTCCGCCAACTGAATGTTATGAGGAAATTGCCACTTTCTAATTTCAAAAGAAGTACTAGGGGTATTACTGCCAATAGTATCAATGGCAAGGCAATTCAACTGAAATGTTGTGTTAGAATTAACAGCATCTTTGATGTGAACACGAACAAAATGCAAAGATTTAACATTGCTATTGTTAATACCGGTAACCTGAATTACTGTAGGTTGCTTGGGAAGACCAAGTTTCTTAATGAGACGCTCACTTATGAAGTCATGGGTGGCAGCATTATCCAATAGGGCACGTGCTTCAAGCCATCTACCAGAAGAGTCTTGAACTTTTATTAACACGGTTGATAGTAGCACCTGGGAACTACGAATTGAGCTAGAGCTCTGAGTATAAGATTGCGCATTAGCTCCTGGGGATGCATCTTTAGAACATCCAGGGGAAGGAGCCTGACGTGGCTTTTCAAACCTATGAAGCAAGGTATGATGTTGAGCCATGCAATGGGAGCAAGTATTTTTAGATAAGCAATCAGGCACCATATGCCTAGTTGACAAACAGTTATAGCAATATCTTTTTTGAGCTATTAATTTGCGTCTTTCATCGGTAGAAAGGGCTTTAAAGGCAACGCAGGAATATAACCTGTGAGGTGCTTTACAGAGAATACAATCCGTTGAGTTATGCTGAACAGTAAAGACAGCAGATTTGTTTATTTTTGCACCGACTGGTTTCACAACATTAGATTTGTTATCTGCACTCCCTGACATATGACAGGCTACAGCTGACAAAACCTGACATCTATTATTCATAAACGTAAGCAATGAGCCATAAGTATATGAAGTGTCATTTGTTAGTTCCCTCTCCCATGCCTTTAAAGTTGATGAATCAAATTTAGAAGTAACCAAGTGAACTAAGAATAGATCCCAGTGCTCGACCGGTTGGTTCAACCGTGCCAATGCTCTGACGTGTAGTTGGACCGTGTCACTTAAGGCTCGCAGTGTTGACAAGCTGTCAGCTCGCAATGCGGGCAGGTTAAATAAGGCTTGAATGTGCCTCTGTAAACATAATTTTTCATTGCCATAACGGCCTTTAAGAAGCTCGATAGCAATGTTATAGTTTTCTCCTGTTAAGGGAAGTTCTCTTATAAGTTGAAGGGGTGGCCCCTGCAAAATGGATTTTAAGTAATGAAATTTCTGAATTTCCGGAAGTGTGGCATTATTATGTACTAATGAACTGAACAATTCAAAGAATGATTGCCACATCTCTTCCTTTCCTGAAAAATGCGGAATTTCAATTTTAGGTAGCAATGGTTTGATACCATTCCCATGGTCGCTAATTCTTCCTTGAGTTTCCTCTACCTTCAACGCCAGGGTCAAAGTTCTCACTAATGCCACAGCCTGAGCGTGTGTGTCAAAGTAATTACTCTCTACTTTTTCCCTATCTGATTGATGTTCTGGACTTTTGATTTCAATTTCAAGTTGCACGAGATCATATTTCTCGTACGCCTGTTCAAAAGCTTTTAAACGCTGAGATATAATATCAAGATTTTGTTCCTCTTTCGGTAGAGTGGCTAGATATTTTTGAAAACGGGTAAGTTGACCTTTGTAGGCCGCCCGAGAGTTTAACAGTTTATCGTCTATTATTACTGGCATGGCTGGGAAGTTGGAATAACTCACCTACCAAAGCTGCTTGCGGCACCAGACGGACCTGCTTTCCAGAAAGAAACCAGTTATGGAGTAAGCTGGGATTGTCTCCGCTTTCCCGCAGATCTCCTGCGCTAGCCACGATATACTGAAATGTATAAGGCAAATATTAGATTACACAAGTTCTGTTTTTTTTGGAATAGAATTTGTGGTCTCAGAATAAAGGTTCTGGGTTCGATCCCGGGGTTGAGGTACCATGGAAAGGGGGTGAGTAGTTAGCACCCCAACTGGGAAAAGGGGGATTGGGATTCGGGCACACAGTGAAATTTAAATAGAGCGATGAGGAAGAGACCAAATATTGATAACCAAGGTTTGATACATTTATTTAATTTGTGAAGCAATAACAAACATTTTCATTTAGAAGAATAATTAAAAGAAGCTAATAAAAAATGCAAGGTTTCTCCAGGAAACTTAGAATAAAGAAGAATTATAATAAAAATGCATAAAAAGGCCATATAAAGGCGATTAAAAAAGTATGTTTAAGAAAAATATCTAAAAACAAGCAAGAAGCAAGAAAAAAGGCTTAGCCTTGAAAAATGTATAAACCAAGTGAAGGTAGTTCACGTTACCAATAATTCGATACTTTGGTACTTAGTATTTGGCCCGCAGGAAGCGGGTTGTGATCCAAACGAAGGCTTCCTCTAAGCTGCCTCGGCATGCGTTCCGAGAAAGATGGATGGTGGCTCCATTGGCGAATTGCACCCCGCAGGAACAGACCTCTTGGTAATGATCTGTCCGGCGGTTTACAATCAATTGTAGTTTCTCATCGCCGAGTTGTAGTGAGCTAGCGGGCTGACTTAGTTGCTGAGGTGAAGGTCGTTGACTCATGCCGCGCCCAGCATGACAGAGTCCGAGTGATGAAGCATGCCGCCTGGCAAGGTTCCAGCCACTCAATGTTTACTAACAGGGCCTTCCCAAGAAGGGCCTTGCTGTGGAACGGCAGGCAGCCGTGGTCAGACTGGTTCAAGCAGGTAGATGTAGACAAGACCGCAGAACGGCGAAGCGGAGAATTTATAGTGGAAATGACGACAGCGCGTCGAATAATCCAGAATGAAGGCGGGGCGTCAAACAGCCAATCAGCGCACAGCCCCAAGCACATTGCGACGGTTGCCGCTGAGATGAGCACAGTACCTCATGAAAAAGTGTGACAGTATGGTGCGTCTAGAAAGACACTTCAGAAAAAGGTGAGTTGACAAGAATAATAAAGAACAATAATTCAAAAGAAACGTAAGTTAAGTAAATAATCAGAACACCGTGTTCATACTGCAATTATAACGGAAAAAAATAATGGGGCAAAATTGAACGAGTGTTTCAAACCGTGCGGGAAACATAGCCACAAAAAAAAACATTCGCAAAAGCGAACATGCTGGGAGGGGCGAGAAAAAATTGCAGTAAGAAGGCGCAGAAGTTAGGTCTCGCGTGGCAAAGGAGCAATCATAGTGATTGGCCTGAGAAACTGGCCAGCAGAAGTCTGCAGTTTTACCACGCGAATCCTACCATCTCTGCCAGGAAAGCACTCAACAATCCTACCCAAATTCCAGACAAGAGGGGGACTAGGGTCTTTCAAAAGGACCAGGTCCCCAATCTGAAGGTTAGAGCAGGAAACACGCCATTTGCCACGCTGCTGAAGCAAACCGAGGTATTCCAACCTCCAGCGGCGCCAAAAATTGTTGCGCAAACTTTCAATTTTGCGCCAAGAAATGGCTAAAGAAGATGGAGAATTAGAATATAATAAAGATGGGGAGGCAGTCAATGGACCACCGATAAGAAAATGGCCCGGCGTTAATGGTAGAAGATCTGAAGGGTCATTAGATAAGGGTGATAAAGGACGAGAATTAATTATGCCCTCAATAAAAATAATTAAGGAGTTAAACTCTTCATGAGATAGGGGGGTGTGGCCACAAACACGTCTAAGGTGTTTCTTGGTGAGTTTCACACAAGACTCCCACCGTCCACCTTGATGGGGCGCATAAGGGGGGATGAAGTGCCACTTGAAATTTCTCTGGTGAGCATAATCAGTAATCCTTTCCAGCGCTGCATTTTGAGTAAGAGCTCTCTTAATTTGCTCAGAAGCTCCGATAAATTTTTTAGCATTGTCGGAGAATACTTCTGAAGGAAGCCCTCGGTGAGCAGAAAATCTGGCAAAAGCTGCCAAAAAATAAGCGGTAGAGGCGTTGGTAACTAGTTCTAAGTGTACCGCTCCGGTGACCATACATACAAACAGCGAAATATAGAGTTTTCCACAAATACATCTTTTGGCCTCAGGAGAATTTTTTCTGTAAACAAAAGGCCCGGAATAATCCACCCCCGTAAAGGCAAAAGGTCTAGCAGGCGCAGATCTAAAGTTGGGAAGATCACCCATGAGCTGAGTGGTAATTTTAGGGTTGGACTTAAAACATGGAATGCACTTCCGGATAACAGAGGTAACTTCATGGACTCCGTTTATGGGCCAATACCTTTCCCGAATGATGGAAAGTAATGTACGGGTTCCAGCATGAAGATGCTGGTAATGATACTGACGAATGATTAGAGAAGTGACATGATGCTTTGAAGGAAGAATAATTGGGTGTTTTTTATCCTCAGAAAGATCAGCCAAAGATAAACGTCCTCCCACTCTTAATAAACCATCAGCATCCAAAAAGGGGGCGAGTGAGGAAAGCCTACTCTATTTCTTGAGGGATTGACCTTGAGACAACACCTGACATTCTTCAGAGAATATTTCTTGTTGAGTAAGCCATAAGATTTTTGTAGTGGCTAAACCTAATTCAGAAAGGGTTAAATATGGCTTTGGAAAAAGAGGTTGTTCTACCACAAAATATTTCCATCGAAGGAGATAAGCCATAACCCTCACCAATTTATGAAAAGAGGAATATCGCTGCAAAAGAAGGGGAGAGTCAGAAGCTAAAAGAGAAGATCCAGTAATCTTACCAACATCTGGCAAGTCTGATAATTCCGGAAGAGGAAAATTTGGCCAAGCGGAAGGTTCTTGTAGAAGCCAAGAAGGACCGTGCCAGTATAATGTCAGGTTAGCCAACATAAGAGGGGAACATCCCCGAGAGATGACATCTGCAGGATTCTCCTTGCCAGATACATGATGCCATTGTTCAAAGTTAGACAATTGTTGAATTTTGGACACACTATTAGCTACAAACACCTGCCAATGCGAGGAGGGTTTGGCAATCCATGCCAACGTGATGGCTGAGTCACTCCAAAAGTAAGTTTTGCTAAATCGGATTTTCAAAGATTGGCGGATTTTGACCGATAATTCAACCGCCAGAAGAGCAGCACAAAGTTCCAGTCGTGGCAAGGATAAGGATTTAAGAGGAGCTACCTTTGACTTAGCGCAAATTAAATTGGAAAAGAAATATGACTGGTCAAAATTGCGGCAAACAATATACGCACAACACCCATAAGCTTTCAATGAGCTATCGGCAAAGATGTGAAGTTCATATCCTCCACAGGAGGGAAAGGGAATAATCACTCGCGGGATAATGACATTGGAGAGATCTTCCAAGCTATTTCTATAAGAAATCCAATTTTTTTGCAACTCGGAAGGAACTGGTTCATCCCAACCAGTTTTCAAGGACCAAAGGTCTTGCATGAAAAGTTTTGCGGTAACGATAATTGGCGCCAAAAATTGGAGAGGATCAAATATTTTTGCAATCTCAGACAAAATTTGCCGCTTAGTTTGCGGTTTGATGTCACTGAGATTAATTTTGAAAAAGAAAAAATCCTTTTGAGGACTCCAATAGATGCCTAAGGTTTTGATAGAATTACTTTCTTGAAGAAGCTCTACTGAGTCGTTATAGACTGAAGTTAATGGAAATTTGGAAAGAAATTCTTCCGAATTAGAGTTCCATTTGCACAAGGAAAATCCGCCTCCCAAAAGCAAAGCTGTCAAATCTTTAGAGACCTGTAGTGCTTCAGATACTGACTCAAATGAATGAAGAAAATCGTCAACGTAAAATGATGATTTTAACACTTCAGAAGCCTTAGGAGAATACAACGGGCCATCCTGTTCAGCAAGTAATTTCAACGTACGTATGGCTAGAAAAGCAGAGGGCTTTAGTCCATAGGTTAAGGTTTTTAGCCGAAAGATCTTGACAGGTTTAGTAGGCTCGTCGCGCCAAAGAATTCTCTGAAGGTCGCGCTGTTGTTGATCGACCAAAATCTGTCTATACATCTGCTTGATATCAGATATCACTGAGATAGGGAACAAGCGAAAATTCATTAAAACAGAAGAAATGTCAGATTGAATAGGAGGGCCTGATAATAATGTGTCATTCAGAGAAGTTCCATTGGCATCCAAAGCAGAGCCATTAAAGACCACCCTTATGTTTTCCTTTAAAATCTCATTCTTCCAAACTGGATGATGATTGAGGTAAATGACTTCAGATGGGGTATAAGAAGCCTCATCTTTCTTGGTAACAACCTCCATGTGATCAAGTGCCTCATATTCCTCCATAAACGTGGAGTATTGAGCTTTAACAACAGGGTCACGTTTAAATTTGTTTTCCACAGCATAGAGTGCTCTAAGAGCCCTAGGGTGTGTTTCAAATAAAAGAGGTGGATTATCCACTCGGGGCATTGTTACGACAAATCTACCCTCTGAATTGCGTTTGGTTGTTTCGCAAAACAGTTTTTCACACATTTCATTTTCAACCGAGGAAGGTGAAGCTGAATCTATAGTTTCGATTTTCCAAAATCTTTCTAAGTTGTAATCGAGACTTGTATTGACAAAATGACATTGAGAGAAATTTTGAAACGACTTACGAGGGACCTGACCCGTTACTAACCAACCTAGCTTGGTATGATGAACAAACACTCCAGGTGATATTTTAACCTTAGAGCTAAGGAGACATTGCCAAAATACTTGGGCACTGAGAAGTATGTCTACCGGGGCGCTCGTATTAAATGTTGGGTCCGCCAACTGAATGTTATGAGGAAATTGCCACTTTCTAATTTCAAAAGAAGTACTAGGGGTATTACTGCCAATAGTATCAATGGCAAGGCAATTCAACTGAAATGTTGTGTTAGAATTAACAGCATCTTTGATGTGAACACGAACAAAATGCAAAGATTTAACATTGCTATTGTTAATACCGGTAACCTGAATTACTGTAGGTTGCTTGGGAAGACCAAGTTTCTTAATGAGACGCTCACTTATGAAGTCATGGGTGGCAGCATTATCCAATAGGGCACGTGCTTCAAGCCATCTACCAGAAGAGTCTTGAACTTTTATTAACACGGTTGATAGTAGCACCTGGGAACTACGAATTGAGCTAGAGCTCTGAGTATAAGATTGCGCATTAGCTCCTGGGGATGCATCTTTAGAACATCCAGGGGAAGGAGCCTGACGTGGCTTTTCAAACCTATGAAGCAAGGTATGATGTTGAGCCATGCAATGGGAGCAAGTATTTTTAGATAAGCAATCAGGCACCATATGCCTAGTTGACAAACAGTTATAGCAATATCTTTTTTGAGCTATTAATTTGCGTCTTTCATCGGTAGAAAGGGCTTTAAAGGCAACGCAGGAATATAACCTGTGAGGTGCTTTACAGAGAATACAATCCGTTGAGTTATGCTGAACAGTAAAGACAGCAGATTTGTTTATTTTTGCACCGACTGGTTTCACAACATTAGATTTGTTATCTGCACTCCCTGACATATGACAGGCTACAGCTGACAAAACCTGACATCTATTATTCATAAACGTAAGCAATGAGCCATAAGTATATGAAGTGTCATTTGTTAGTTCCCTCTCCCATGCCTTTAAAGTTGATGAATCAAATTTAGAAGTAACCAAGTGAACTAAGAATAGATCCCAGTGCTCGACCGGTTGGTTCAACCGTGCCAATGCTCTGACGTGTAGTTGGACCGTGTCACTTAAGGCTCGCAGTGTTGACAAGCTGTCAGCTCGCAATGCGGGCAGGTTAAATAAGGCTTGAATGTGCCTCTGTAAACATAATTTTTCATTGCCATAACGGCCTTTAAGAAGCTCGATAGCAATGTTATAGTTTTCTCCTGTTAAGGGAAGTTCTCTTATAAGTTGAAGGGGTGGCCCCTGCAAAATGGATTTTAAGTAATGAAATTTCTGAATTTCCGGAAGTGTGGCATTATTATGTACTAATGAACTGAACAATTCAAAGAATGATTGCCACATCTCTTCCTTTCCTGAAAAATGCGGAATTTCAATTTTAGGTAGCAATGGTTTGATACCATTCCCATGGTCGCTAATTCTTCCTTGAGTTTCCTCTACCTTCAACGCCAGGGTCAAAGTTCTCACTAATGCCACAGCCTGAGCGTGTGTGTCAAAGTAATTACTCTCTACTTTTTCCCTATCTGATTGATGTTCTGGACTTTTGATTTCAATTTCAAGTTGCACGAGATCATATTTCTCGTACGCCTGTTCAAAAGCTTTTAAACGCTGAGATATAATATCAAGATTTTGTTCCTCTTTCGGTAGAGTGGCTAGATATTTTTGAAAACGGGTAAGTTGACCTTTGTAGGCCGCCCGAGAGTTTAACAGTTTATCGTCTATTATTACTGGCATGGCTGGGAAGTTGGAATAACTCACCTACCAAAGCTGCTTGCGGCACCAGACGGACCTGCTTTCCAGAAAGAAACCAGTTATGGAGTAAGCTGGGATTGTCTCCGCTTTCCCGCAGATCTCCTGCGCTAGCCACGATATACTGAAATGTATAAGGCAAATATTAGATTACACAAGTTCTGTTTTTTTTGGAATAGAATTTGTGGTCTCAGAATAAAGGTTCTGGGTTCGATCCCGGGGTTGAGGTACCATGGAAAGGGGGTGAGTAGTTAGCACCCCAACTGGGAAAAGGGGGATTGGGATTCGGGCACACAGTGAAATTTAAATAGAGCGATGAGGAAGAGACCAAATATTGATAACCAAGGTTTGATACATTTATTTAATTTGTGAAGCAATAACAAACATTTTCATTTAGAAGAATAATTAAAAGAAGCTAATAAAAAATGCAAGGTTTCTCCAGGAAACTTAGAATAAAGAAGAATTATAATAAAAATGCATAAAAAGGCCATATAAAGGCGATTAAAAAAGTATGTTTAAGAAAAATATCTAAAAACAAGCAAGAAGCAAGAAAAAAGGCTTAGCCTTGAAAAATGTATAAACCAAGTGAAGGTAGTTCACGTTACCAATAATTCGATACTTTGGTACTTAGTATTTGGCCCGCAGGAAGCGGGTTGTGATCCAAACGAAGGCTTCCTCTAAGCTGCCTCGGCATGCGTTCCGAGAAAGATGGATGGTGGCTCCATTGGCGAATTGCACCCCGCAGGAACAGACCTCTTGGTAATGATCTGTCCGGCGGTTTACAATCAATTGTAGTTTCTCATCGCCGAGTTGTAGTGAGCTAGCGGGCTGACTTAGTTGCTGAGGTGAAGGTCGTTGACTCATGCCGCGCCCAGCATGACAGAGTCCGAGTGATGAAGCATGCCGCCTGGCAAGGTTCCAGCCACTCAATGTTTACTAACAGGGCCTTCCCAAGAAGGGCCTTGCTGTGGAACGGCAGGCAGCCGTGGTCAGACTGGTTCAAGCAGGTAGATGTAGACAAGACCGCAGAACGGCGAAGCGGAGAATTTATAGTGGAAATGACGACAGCGCGTCGAATAATCCAGAATGAAGGCGGGGCGTCAAACAGCCAATCAGCGCACAGCCCCAAGCACATTGCGACGGTTGCCGCTGAGATGAGCACAGTACCTCATGAAAAAGTGTGACAGTATGGTGCGTCTAGAAAGACACTTCAGAAAAAGGTGAGTTGACAAGAATAATAAAGAACAATAATTCAAAAGAAACGTAAGTTAAGTAAATAATCAGAACACCGTGTTCATACTGCAATTATAACGGAAAAAAATAATGGGGCAAAATTGAACGAGTGTTTCAAACCGTGCGGGAAACATAGCCACAAAAAAAAACATTCGCAAAAGCGAACAAGTGGTATACATCGTTCAGCGTATATTTTGGGCATCAAGAAGACGTTTTAGTTTTGTGTGAAATATTTATCTGTGTTATTAGGAAACCTGACTTTTCGCGAGACATTTATTCGCGAAAACTTCTGAAACTAATCAGAAACCTCGCATTTATTTGGAGACTATGTCAAATTGAAGTCCAGAAATAACGGAAAATAATTTAATGTCGCATTCTTGCGAAATGTTACCGGTTCGAAAAAGAATTATGAAAAAGCTTCGAAATACGTGGGCTATAACTTATTTAAAAAATCTGTCTCGTAAATTAGTGACATCCAGTATGGATAATTCGAAATTCCGTTATATGTCGATTTTTCCTTCGAACTTTGGTTCCATCGGATATATTATAATCTAACCGGTTATTTCGAAAACTTGTATAATTCGTGATTCGCATTCGAAAGAAAACGTGTCCTCTAGTCGTATTATTCGTGCAATCCTCTCAGAATAATTCTTAATATTTGATATCTACTTCGAACATTCATACCCAAGACGTCCGGCTGACCGCACGACTTGTCTGCGGGAATCTCGTCAAATGGACCGAAATCGACGTCAGTTACGTAAAATCATAAAACCCGTTCCCTAGCGTGAACTTGTCACCACGAGGACTGCGGGAATCCCGTCAAAGGTCATCGGGCACCAATCACGAAACATTCCGAAACCTACTCGCTACTTTTCCCATGTCCGTATACTCAAAAGCGTACGGGGAGCGAGGATATGACAGCCTACGTAGCGTCGCGATACTAATTTCTCCTCGTGATCCACCCTGAACTGATGAACTACCAACCACAGCATAGGGACAGCGGGAATCATGGCGCCGGCCATACAACTTGTCCATAACTACTCGTGAATTTTAACCATGTCCAACCTTGAGCTCCACCATTCTGTCAGGACGAATAGACAATCGTTCAACGGCCAGGTGCGGCGCGGTATGCACAATATCGCGAGGACAACGTGAATCTCGTAAAACGGCCGAGAGCGGCAGCGTTTGCGGTACATCGGGATATTTATCCGCATTCAATGACGAGGACAACTGGATTATTGTCAAACGGACAGCAAGTGGCGCCGATTGCGTAATAATGCTATATTTTCTCGTGCCCGACCTCAAGGACAGTGGAAATCTCGTCAAACGACTAAAAGTGACACCGATTATCTAAATCGCGATATTTATTTATCCGTGTTCTATCGCGAAAAATACGGGATTTTCGGCAAACGGGTGAGACCAGCGCCGATCGTGTAACATCTTGAAATTTCTCCTTACCTGACTGCGAAGACAGAATTCGGTTACAATCACGTAACGTCCCATACATTTCTTCGTGATCTACCCCGGTGACAAAGGAAATCTCGCCAAACGGTCAAGAGCAGAGCAACCTCTTGGCAATTATAAAAACGCCTTGTGCACAAGACGACATATTATCTGAAACAACTCATTTGATAATAAATATCTAGTTTTTTTTTGTTAACTGCTTACAGCCAATAAAACCATATTTTTTGAGAAATTATTTCGTAGTTTAATTTGGTTATGCTAATGAAAGGAATGTTCTAATCGCTTGTATACATTCTTTTTTTACAGTTAGATTAATAAGATTATATTGGTTTAAATCACACCAGCCCTCATTTCTAGTATTTGACCATAAAATAAATGAAACTGAAAAGTACGTATCGTGATATAAATAGACAATGTTTGTTTTGCCTTCTTTTCTGATTTCTCCTTGTTTTGGGGAATGATGTTTAATGTGTGTGAGTTATAGGTTATGTTCCATGTCGTCCAACGATTTCTCCTTGAATTTGGATACTGTTTTACAGATTGTCAGTCAGGAGTTGCAAAAAGGTATATCAGCAATTACATGTTTGTCTATTCCGTTAAGAAAACCTTTGAGACTGATAAAATGTTTATCAGAAACACCCATATGTCCAATCTTGCGCATGTTTGAATTAGTTTCCGTGCTTATTAATTTTGAACCTGTTCAATTTCTATCTTGCCTGGTGACGTACTTTTAAATGCTACAAAATGCTAATTTTTAACATTCAAAATGCTATTTTTCAAAATTCAAGTGCCGCAAAATCAATTTCAAACGGCTATTTTCTCGTATCTTTAGTATCTGGAACGAGGAGACAATTAAGGCATGAAATGAAAGATGCTCTAGGCTTTGGATATCCTAATAGTGTCAGGGTCGGAAGAGAACAGTAGAAAAAGGTAGGCCATATAACCTAATATCTCTCACTACTCCAGGGTTGTGGGGCGATGTACTCGCTACATAAATTGTGAAGGTTATTTATCTCATTCTCTTGGTATATCTCAGTTTTATTCCGAACCACAACGTCCATACTTAAAAAAATGTATGTCTTAATTAAAAACAAAATAACTAACAAATTATACCACTAAGAAAAAAAGGAAAATAACTAAGAATATGGTTAAATTAATTGATTACTTATACATACCTGCCAACTCTCCCGATTTAGGCGGGAGACTCCCGATTTCAGACCATTTCTCCCGCCCTCCCGCTTATCGTATTAAATCTCCCGATTTTTCAAAAATCCCACGCGTAATTTTGGATTCAATGTGCAAGATGACACTCCAGTCGTCTATCGAACGGATCGACTTTACGTGTTTTGAAGTTATATCTCGATACCGCAGTTTCACTCTGTATCGATATAATCGACAACTGCGTACTAACTCCCACGCAGTTCCGCGTCGCGTCCCGCTGTGGCTTTGAATACGTCTTTGTTTGAAAATCGTCGATGGTTAATTCTTCTGTGGTTAATTCAGCGCTTGTTCCTAAATGTTTTGCATAATGGCCTGTGGGTGAGAGGTAGTTGTATGCTGCGGAATATTGTATCTGTTTCACACGTGAAATTATATGATTTGTGAATAACTTGGTTACCTAGATGTTGTTGGCGTTAATATGCCTGTACGCTATTGTGATTTTTTCGATCTGAGTGATTTCGTCGGTTCCTCGGTAATATGGTGAAGAAATATGATGTGACATTTAAAAAAGTGTACAAAGATAACTTTCCGCATATAACTGAGTCAAGAAGAGGCGCAACATTTGCATTTTGTAGTGTCTGTAGGTGTGATTTCAGTATCTCGCATGGTGGAAAGGGGGACATTTCAAAACATGTGCTCTCAAAGAAACCTAAAGACAATGTACAATGTGTTGGGAAAAACAAGAAACTTGATTATTTCAAGTGTAAGGAGGAAGACACTGACAGTATAACACGTGCAGAAGTATTGTTCACATCGTTTATTATTGAACATAACCTCCCTGTCAATTGTTCCGATCACGCTGGTCCTTTATTTCGGAAGATGTTCCCAGACTCAAAAATTGCCGGGAGATATGGCTCAGCCAGAACTAAAACGTCGGCCATCCTTGCAGAAATGTGCAATGAAGAAAAAGAGAAGGTTATTGCTTGCCTGAAAAATGGTGTGTTTTCAATTGCAACAGACGGTAGTAACCAAAGTGATTCTAAGTTGTACCCAATCGTGGTTACTTTTTGCAACCCATTTCATCAAATTCAGAGTTTTCTTTTAGGAGTTCCTGTTTTAGAAGGAAGTGCAACAGGCATTAATATTGCCAATCTTTTACTCACTAACTTGAAAGAATACAACATCCCCTTAAGAAACTGCATTGCACTTGGTACTGATAATGCCCCAGTGATGGTAGGGTTAAAGATGGGTGTGGCAGGGCTGTTGAGAAAGGAAATGGAAAATATTTTTATTGTTGGTTGCCTCTGTCATTTAATAAATTTAGCTGCTGAAAAGGGATCTGCATGTCTGCCTGTGAGGGTAGATGAACATTTAATAGATATTTTCTATTATTTTGAAAGAAGTTCGAAAAGAAAGGAAAAGTTCAAACAGTTTCAGGAATTGCACAATACAGAGATGAGGAAAATTCTCAAACATGTTTCTACACGTTGGCTATCAATGGGAAAATGTTTGTCCAGGCTTTTACAGCAGTGGCAACCTCTCACTAGTTTCTTTAGGAGTGAAATCACATGTAAGGAGGTCAAATTGGGAAATTTGGAATCCTACAAAATTCCAAAAGTATCTCGGAATGTAAGTAGTACCTGTTCTAATACGTCATTTTCATCTTCAAACAGCAACAAGAATTTACCTCACTCTGGAAAACGGAAATCGGAGATCATAGCCCTTGACAGTACCAGCCAGGTTTTATCACGAGAGGAAAGACTGTTCATGTTCCTATCTTCAGAACTTAATAAGGCATTGTGCTTGTTTCTCTCCAGTTTTCTGCCACTGTTTGACAAACCAAATATATTGCTTCAGTCAAGTGTGCCGCACATCCATGTATTGAGGTCCGTTCTTCTTGAAATGTTGCAGAATGTGATGACTCGATTTGTGAAACCAAAAGTAATTAGATCTGCACGTTCACTCTTAGTTGTCGATTACCACACAACCTCTAATCAGAAGGATGACTGTGATTTGGTAGTGGGACATTCAACTAGTCTCATTGTTGACAATCTCAAGCAAGAGGATAAGTGTTCCTTCTTCAGTTCTGTGAGGAAGTCTTTTGTTACTTCATGTGACTATATGATCAACAAATTCCCTTTCAACAGTGATCTTTTATTGAATGCGGAAGTGGTGAATATGAAAAATATTAGTGAAGCTTCATTTTCTAAAATTAAGTTTTTTGTAGATAAATTTCCTAGCATGTTAACAGACACTCAAGACAATTTTAATGAGGAAATGGATGCTTTACATTCCCAATTCTGTAACTTCCAACTTGAGGATGTGACATCTAATGAGGAAGAAGAGAGAATTGATGTGAAGTGGGCACTGGTAGGCCAAATGAAATGTAGTGGTGGGGCACTCAAGTATGACAAATTGTCTAAAGTTATGCTCTCCATTCTGACCATTCTGCATAGTAATGCAGAGTGTGAGAGGATGTTCAGTCTTGTCAGAAAAACAAGAACGCAGTTCAGGTCATCTCTCTCCGACAAGACTTTGGACAAACTTATAACTCTGAAGTCGATTCAGAAAGGGAAGTGTTTTGAGCAAGAATATAGCAAGACCTTTTTGAAGAGGGCAAAATCAGCCACAGTCACCTGCAACAACGACCAATAATATGATCTTCGATACGTCGCTGGTTGTGCATGCCTGAGTGTGGTCGAAAGAAAGGTATGCTTGTTTGATAGACTAGTTAGAATTTAAAATTACTCGTCTTAAGTAGGTACATTTGTAAACTGGGATGCCATATCATGTTAGTCATGTACAGTTTAATAGTGTACAGTAACTTATATATTTGCTGTAATGTCTTAGCCTGTGTATGTATTATGTTACATCCACTCCCCCCCCCGCCGCCGCGTCGAATCTCCCGATTTTTCATTTTGAGAGGTTGGCAGGTATGCTTATATTAGGACCGGTTCTACCACATCCGGTTAAAAGTTGCGGGCAGCAACCCTGGTGATAAACTATCTGCCGGTGTAAACCTCTGTGCATCTTGGGCAGCGTTCTACCACTTCCGTGCAAGTTCCGGGCAGCTGTCAGGAACCTAATAGCAAAATACCGATGGTGGCTAGCCTGATTTTTGTTAAATTTGAGTAATCGATGAGTGAGCCACCTATCGTTAGATGCGTTAAGTTTCTTTTCGTTTCGCTTTTGTCCGTTGTTGGTTGATATCACGTGTTCTTTGGTTTCAACAAGATATAGGCCTAGTACCAAAACCTCTCGCAACACTTCTGGGCAGTATAAACCTAGCATGTGATTCAGTTCTCGGAGGAATGCAACTGAATAACCATACCTAAACTCAATAATCGAAAACTAGACAAGCATGCAGTGCTTTTCAAGGAGGAATAGCCTGTGAAATATGTTTCTAGCAATAGGCTACTTTGCAATCTGAAAACAGTCTTAGGCCTATATGAGCTACAGACATGTTGTGACAAGGCTTGCAGTGCATAGGTTCAATCATAAAATGTATGTCAAATCAAATTATCACACTCCAGGCGACAAGTTTGTTTGTAAACTCTGTAAAATTAATGGAACGGAATGCGCACATTTGTGCATAATTAGATAGTTCTCTTTGCTGTATTCTACGAGAGATTTCACTCTTCTTGCACAGCTATAGAAGGTATCTTGGGTAGGTCATGTTGCAAAGTTCACATTTACACTTTTCATTTGGCGGATGGAATGATTTTGTCACACACATTTTATGATGAAAGCCATTGACCGTGTAACGCGTCACCACAAGCCTAAGATCGTAGTTCTGTTTGTCAAGGCTTTAGTGACGTAGGAAACTACAATATGCAATGCCCCAAATATCAGGTCCTATGCTGCATAAGCAAAACACCAAGTCAGTGACAATGTATAGTACGGTACAGAACCTGAATAATGTCCTGTACACTCTGTATTTCTCATGCACACATGTGCGAATTTATTAAATTATATGAGCGCTTCATACAGTATTCCTAAACATGTAATTGAGATAATATTTTGAAATCTATGATGGTTCCGTACGGTAATCACTAGGCGGTCGTATTTCATGTCCAATCAACCGCATCAAATATAAAACTGTTGGCTTTTGCAGCCTGAACCGGACGAAGAATTCCTCATTCGACCAAATTTCATTATGCTCCAGCCGATCTCTGTTCCGTCTTGGACGTGTGACTGCGTCTTCTTCTACGTCGACAAAAAAGTTATACATTTCCAGGACGTCAATAAAATATGCTCAGTAACTGTTACATCCCTTATAATTAATTAATAATTGTAATTATATCATTATGTGACAACAAAATTTCCAAATGATTCTAATTGTATTATTAGTAATTTATGAAGAGGTTATGTACAGCATAGATGATGCAAAGAAACCCTTACGCACGGCTCAAATCTGGCTGGTAATGCTTTATCGGCCTCTCGAAGCTCCCGAAAATTTACACTCTGGGTAGACAAAGTTTATACCGCCGATAGCGCTACCCGTTGATGGTCGAACGGAAATTCTTACTTATTCCGACGGGCAAGTTATCGGCCCCTTTGCCCGGATGTGGTAGAACCGGCCCTTAGTGTGCTAGCAGGGGACATGATATGGTAGTGAACTCATTCATATTGCACTAACGGACAGGTGTATCGTATGTGTTATGGTGCAGGTATCCTGGGCATAGTTGTAGCTAGGATTGGAAAGTGATGGTAAAGCAGAACAAAACCTTACTTTCAATAAGATATATTGTTTGTAGCCTACTTCTTACATAACTTCTCCTCACTTTTATTACTTTTAAAATGGTTTCTGGTGTCTTGAGTTTTACAGCTGTAATTTTAAAGACTTTCTCATGTTGAAACCATTTTGTTCTCTTAGACCCTTACTGTTTCCTTTTCGTCACAACGATCCATTCATTCTTTCCGAGGCTGTGGACAACTAGTGCTGCCACTAGATGGTAATGTCTGGCCCTGGCCCCCACATTCACACCGCCACTATAGCATACAGATGAAAATGAAGATGTGAAGGAAGAATTATAGAATACAATAATAATAACATTAATAATAATAAAAAACTAGTGACGCTGCGTCTACTGCAGACGAACCAATGCAATTGGCCATGTTGCCAACACGACAACATATTGATATGAAATATACAGGGTGATTCTTATTAACGTTTTAAACTCTCTGTAGTGACATAGATGGCACTGAGACAAGTAATTTGATATACGACACTTAGGGTCGCAAGTGTCCGGAAATACCTTAAAAGTGAACCACAACTGTTAAACATATGACGGCTCAGCTGGAGCGGTCAGGCCCATGCTCTCTTACGCACACCAAACAAATGTTGAATGTCATATCACTCTGGCTCCGTGTGCGACTTAGGCGCGTGGGGTTCGAATCCAGGGCCTATCCATCATCTTTTTTTGTTCTCTGTCTTCTCCTTTCAAGTGGAAGCAGATTGTTAGTTGACATTAAGAACGCTTTGTATTACGAATGTGATCTGAAGCGTTCGGGAATTTTACACTGGATTCGGTAGGATGGGGCAAAATTAGTCATTCGACAAGAACTGCTGTACTAGATAACGAGAGTTGAAAATGAACCGCTTTACATTCCATGAGTTTGCAGACATGCACCTTCGTTATGGTGCTGCAAGGCGGCTGTACCAACAACGATTTCCCCAGCACGTTCTGCTTTCTCACGTGACCTTCGGAAACTTGGACCGACGAATTCGTGAAATGGAAGCTGTGCGTGTAAGTAAGCAATGCATCCTAAGTGTCTTTTGGAGCTCACTGTAACATGTTTTGTAACTGGGTTGTTGTCTAAAGCCCCATCAGTTTACCGCATTCTTGATTTCTGATACGGTCACCGTACGTTTGGGTTTTTACTATTGAATTCCTCCTTTCAGGGTAACGGCCGTGCAGGCAATGTTGGGCCTCGTGCGAGAGTAAGGAACCAAATGGCACATGTTCTGCAGCATCTCGAAACAAGTACACGCCGAGCCACGGGCAAACTTGGTGTTTCCCAGTCAACGGTATGGCGTGTGTGGAATCAAAGGGGTCTCAAAGCCTATCACAAAAACGAAGGTTCAAAACTTAAACGAAAGGGACTATGCACCTCGAATGGAATTTTGTGAATGGTACCGTCAACAAACCCAACAGAATCCCAATTTTTCTCCACTTGTAATGTTTTGCGAAGAAGCTAAATTTAATCAGGGTAGGATATTTTATTCAAAAAATAACATTTATTGGTCCAATGCTAATCCACATCAAATGTATGAGCAGGGTCATCAAGAAAAATTTTGCGTGAACGTTTGGGCAGGTATTTTGGGCAACCGACTAATAGGGCCTTACATTTTACCCAACCGTCTAGATGGCCATACCTATGAATTTTTTTTGAGAGATCCTGCCAGAGCTGCTTGATGATGTTCCGTTGGAAGTAAGGGCTAACATGTGGTTGCAACACGATGGAGCACCACCCCACTATGCCCGCAATACGCGAAATTTCTTAAAAGCTGCAAATTTTGAACACATTAGCCATTTATTTTTCATTGAAGAATAACGAAAAGTATGTTCTTTTGTGAGGACGCATGTAGGTCAAGCTGCACTGCTAAGCGCAAGCTACCATGGAGAGGACTAGAGCCGAGTCATAACAGGCTGAAACACTTATAAACTAACACAAACACGTCAATCACATCAAAATTGGTTAAAAATTGACCCTTCCCAAGCGGATGCTTTTGAGGCTCTGAGCGGAATACTTTTTTCAGAATTTTAAAATATGCAGATTTTATTTTTCGTGCACTAAATTTAATTATAATGGAGCTGTATTAAGCTTACCTATTGGTACTGGAAGGTTGAACCTCATCTGTTGGTTGTAAAGTTGAATTTTGATATTTTATGTCCTTGCATTTAGTGCATTAACGGCACAAGTCACTTTAATTTACATATTTACACTATACAATTTTTCTTCGAAACACACGACACTTTCACAGCTTTTTACAAATGTCGTGAGGTGTGATAAACCTCAAAGCATGTATCGGGATGCAAGAAAGGCTTCTGGCTGCAGGTTTTACAGAAATAAATAGTTTCCTTGCGTAGCCCATTTTTTTTACAGACTACACCAGCTATGGAACCTTTCTCCCTCCTAGCCATAAAGTGAGGTAGTCCATTCAGGCATTCTTCTGGGGGACCAAGAGAGGGTCTTCCCCTTTTGGAACATCCCTCCTTTTGCTTGGAGGTCACCCGTTCGAGGACCAGTGACTCAACTAGTCGTTGCCTGAACTTTCTATGAGTAATCGGTACGGAGTTACAGCAGGTACGAGTTCACAATACTTATTTCAAGGAGCCAGAAGAACATTTTTCTATACCACTTTATGGTTCTACGCATAAATTGGTAAGAGGCTATATAGTGATCACTACGATCCACACCACCCATGTGTTTCGTGTAGTCTACCGTCATATCGGGCTTGTCTATTGGGGGCTTGTTTGGGTATTTGGAGGGAACTGATGCAACATCTGTCTTTGACCCTTTGTGATTAGTGCTCAACATGAAAACTGTCCTTCCATGCCAGAGCAAGTTTACAATCTTTACAAAACTGAATTATGTCCCCCTGTTTCATTTTGCTTAGATTTTCCTTTTGCAGCTGATGTGGCATGTCTTTACGGGATGGCATGACTGTACCTGTCTTTAATCATCTCATCATCTTGTACAGGTTCCAGCCCCAGGCTGGGTCTGTTTGCAACATAAGCCTCGCCACTTATTTCTTTCTTCCCACCATCTCTCCGCTGTCACTCTGGTCCAGTCCTCGCCTCTCTTCTTGACACATTCCTCCACTCCTTTCAGCCATCGATCTCTTGGTCTTCCCCTTGGTCGTTTCTTCTGCATCTGCATCTCATGTATCCTCTTGGGAATCTTCTTCTCATCCATTCTCTTTAAGTGTCCATACCACCTCAGTCTTGATGTCTCAATCCTACCTTGCAAGGGCTCCTCTTTCACCATTTCCCTGACCTTTTCATTCCTCACCCTGTCTCTTCTTGTTACTCCGATCCTACTTCGCAGGAACTTCATTTCACCTGCCTGTATTCTGCTTATGTCTCTTTTCTTCATTGTCCACGTTTCTGAAGCATAGGTCAGTATCGGGATATAGTAGCTTCTGTATAACACTTCCTTGCTTTTTTGTGGGACATCTTTATTCCACACTAAGCTCCTAATGCTTCTCAGAAATGCTTCTGCCTGTCTGCCACGTTCCGTAATCTCTTTGTTATTTCTCCCATTTTCCTCCACTATACTTCCCAAGTACTTGAGACTTTCCACCTTCTTCAGCTGTCCACCTCCAAGTGTTATCCCACTCATTGGTCTGCCCTTTTTCCTGGTCGTTAACAGGATCTCACATTTACTGATGTTGAACTTCCATCCGTACTCTCCCACTGTTTCTTCCCAAGCCTTCAGTTGCTCCTGGATTTCCTCCTCCTTGTTTCCCCAGACCATGAGATCATCTGCAAACACCATTGCTTTCATCTTATCTTCTCCTATCTTTCCTGCTATCCGTGTCATTACCTCGTCCATAACCACAATAAAGAGAAGGGGTGACAGCGCACTACCCTGTTTCAGGCCACTCATTTGTCTGAACCAGTCTGTTCTTTCCCCTCCAACTTTCACACAACTCACACTTCCACAATACATCTCCTTCACTCTGCCTACAGTCTCTTTTTCCACTCCCATGTTTTCCATTGCTTCCCAAACCTTCTCCCTACACACACTATCATAGGCCTTTTCGATGTCCAGGAAGGCCATCAACAGATCCTCTCCAAATTCGTAGTGGTGTTCCTGGAGCTGTCTCACTGAAAATATGAGATCCACTGTTGATCTCCCAGGTCTGAATCCATACTGCTCCTCTCTCAAATTTCTCTCCACTTTGGCTCGTATTCTACTTTCTAATATCTTTTCATATATCTTGGCACATTGTGGTATGACTGTGACTCCCCTGTAATTTATGCACTCCTTTCTGCTTCCTTTCTTAAATATTGGGACAATTAATCCTTTCTTCCAGTCTTCTGGGGTCTTTTTCTCCTTCCATATCACCCTCATCACACGGTACAGCCACTGTTTCCCAACCTCCCCTGCTGCCTTCACCATTTCAACACTCACTTCATCCACACCTGGTGCCCTTCCTCCCTTCATCTTGTCTATAGCCATTTCCAGTTCTCTCCAAGTCAGGTCCTTTTCCATTCCTGTGTTGTCTTCTCCATCTTCTAATACATTGTCTTCCTCCCTATGACCATTTGGATTCAGTAAATCCTCAAAGTACTCTTTCCACACTGTCTTGAGTGTCTCTTTGTTGTGTACCTCATTTCCGTTTTTGTCCATCATTACCACATCCTCTCGCAGACCTCTTCTCTTACTTTTGACCATCCCATAAAGTACTTTCCCACTTCCTCTGCTGTCTTCCTCCATCATCTCTGTCCACTTTACCATCCACTTCTTCCTCTCCTCTGCGACAATCTTGTTTGCTTCTTTCTTCTTTATCTTATAATTGTCCCTTGCCAGATCAGTTCTTTCCTGGAACCACACTCTGAAAGCCTTGTTCTTCCTTCCCACAGCTTCTTTTACTCTCTCATTCCACCATGGTGTCTCTCTACATCGCTTTCTGTTGCTTGTTCTTCCACATACTGCCACTGCAGTTTCCACCATTGTATTTTTGAATTGCTTCCATTCCTCTTCCCCTGTTTTAGGATTGTCTGTTGGCATCTTTTCCCTTATTATCTTCTGGAATTCTTCCTTGACTTCATTTTCCTTGAGTTTCCATACTTTAATTCTCCTTTCCTGGTACTCTGTCCTCTTGCTATCCTTAACAACTCCCAGGTTCATTACAAGTATTCTGTGGTCGCTATCTAAGGCCTCTGATGGTATTACCTTTATATCTCTGACACTTCTCTTCATTTCCCAGTCGTCTTTAATATATTTAATATATTCCTGGATAAGAGTTGGTCAGCTAATTGGGGTGACGTTGGTATATAGGTGATAGCCAGAAGGAGGGTTCTTGGGATCTTTGGTGAGAGAAGAAGCGACAGCAGTAACAATTTGAGTAGTTTTTAGAAGATCTGAACTTCTTTCCTCTTTACCAGTGTAAGGCTTGAAATTGTACACATACCCGTTACTACTGTCAGGAAGAACAAACATTTTGAGTCCAAATTTTGTGGGCTTCATCTGGTTGTAAACTTTAAAAGAAACTCTCTCTCTGAATGATATTGTACGCTCACCAATAGAAACCTTTTGACCGGGGGTATAATGAAGCATACAGATTCCAAAACAGGAGTAAACATTTATCACGGGGAAATACGTCCTAACAGTGCCTTTATGTCCGAGTTCAAAGGATGTTTCCATTCATTTAGCCTGACTTCTGTGTGAGTGGAGTGTTCTTTTGTTTTTTTATGTCACTGTAGAGACAGGTTTCTTCACGAATATTATTTATCAATTCGTCATCGAAAAATAGTTCAAAAAACTCTATAGGCTCACTATTGCTATCAAAACTAGACGGAAGAACTGGACCAGGATTTATACCTAACAAGGGAACCATATGACTAGGGCCTGTATCGCTATTGGAAACATCTCTCCACACTGGGTCACAGCCGGCGTCGGACGCGTCACTGTCACTTGTGCCGTTCTTGCTCTCACACTCGTCACTTTCGCTTATTTCACTATCACTGTCAGAAAAACTAATATCAGATACATGATCATCACTCACATCCAAAGCAGATACTATTTCCTCATCAGTCCGTAGCCTTTTCCACGACATTCTGCGAAAATCACCATATAAACACCAGAAATACTAACACAAGCTGACTACTATGCAATATCACGTGTACACATTTGAATCAACAGCTGCTTGTGGATATTTGTGAAGTCACAGAGGTCTCTAGCGGTGATATGTTAACTATGAAACCTGTGTCTGCATGATGCTGCCATCTCCTGAGCCTAGCAATAACTATTAAATGTAAAATCGGCACCAGTTTCGAATAAGAGCTATGTCCGGATATTCCCGTTCTCTGCTCATGGACGAAAGATCGGCTCCAGATATATCCGTGTTCCGCTCGGGAAAGGTTAACACAGAATTTAAACAAATTTCACTTTGGATCGATTATCCTTAATGTCACGCCAATACCAACCCAGATGGAGACCGGAGTGAGGGTGGTTGGTGGGCGGGAAGGCTTCTTGGATGAGGGTTGGCCCAGCTAGGACCTTAAATGAAGGATAAGATTTGCAAAAAGATATTAGAGGTTCAAAATATATTATGCGTTTTTTTGAATTTCCCTCAATTGCCTGTTTACATTTTTACCAAAGTTTTTAAAAGCTGTTTTCCATTTTTTGAGCTAGAATGACTATACAGGATGTTGTAATGTTCCAGGAAAGATGCTGAGCCTGACCGGAATGGTGCTGCTGTGTGAAGGCCGATTACGTTCTTATTTCAGTTTACATTACGTTTACTTTTTCAACCATCAGTTGTCATTTATTCAGTGTTAGTGTGTGTTGAGTTTTGCACTATATCTTTTGTGATTAATATCAGTTTAGATTTTGTAACCTGATGCTGTGGAGAAACTTCAAGAAGTCAGGCTTTAAGTTTGAACTAAAAGCTACAATTGGTCGGCTGTGCCAAAGAGACTTTTATCCATCAGCAATCAAAAGACATTTCTCAAACTTACTGTACTTGCTCTTCCTTTATGGAAGTTTCAGCACAGATGAACAATGTGTTAGACACCATAGTTAATTATTTTGCTTTGTGTGTCATTTTGCAAAACTATGATTGTTAAGCATGCATTTTTATTGAAGGGATTATTTTAATTTGTGTTTCAGTTAAATATGTTTCTTTCAGTATGCTTTCTTTAGACATCTGAGCAGTTCCAGTAGCTCTTTTTAATTTTTTTAAGTGATCTTGAATTAATATGTGTAAAATATGACTGATTAGTGTTTATTAAGATTTGTGATACCGTATTTCCTCACATAATCGTCGCCACCGCGTAATCGTCGCACCCCACTTTTCAAACACTAAAATAGGTCTTTTAAATTTCATCGCATAATCGTCGCATAGCAAGCCTCCGTGGCTTAGGCGGCAGCACACCGGCCTCTCACCGCTGGGTCCGTGGTTCAAATCCCGGTCACTCCATGTGAGATCTGTGCTGGACAAAATGGAGGCAGACAGGTTTTTCTCCGGGTACTCCTGTTTTCCCTGTCAACATTTCATTCCAGCAACACTCTCCACTATCATTTCATTTCATCTGTCATTCATTTAATCATTGCCCCAGAGGAGTGCGTCAGGCCTCGGCAGCCGGCACGGTTCATATCCTCGCCGCTAGATGGGGGCTTCATTCATTTCATTCCTGACCCGGTCGGAGACTGGAAGCAGGCTGTGGATTTTCATTTCAATCGTCGCATAGCAAAATCGTATTTGTGCGCCAGTCAGTTGCACATGCTGCCGCGACTTTATAAGCTGGCGCCACTTTGTCAGAAGAAAAATATCTCGTCTTTATGCTTTCGGGTTATGAACTGTGACGCGAGCGGCAAGCTTCGTCACTTAACACATTCCGCGAGCGTATAATCTGGCGTGATCTTGTCAGCAGACAGTAATCTCGTCTTTTTGCCTGCGGGCTATGAACTGAGACGCAAGCGGCCAGCGCACATTCCGCGACCTTATAGGCCTAATCTGGCCTGATCTTGTCAGCAGAAAATAATCTCGTCTTTATGCCTGCGGGCTATGAACTGTGACGCGAGCGGCCAGCGCACATTCCGAGAGTTTATAGGCCTAATCTGGCCTGATCTTGTCAGCAAAAAGTAATCTCGTCTTTATGCCTGCGGGCTATGAACTGTGACGCGAGCGGCCAGCGCACATTCCGAGATTTTATAGGCCTAATCTGGCGCGATCTTGTCAGGAGAAAGTAATCTCGTCTTTTTGCCTGCGGGCTATGAACTGCGACGCAAGCGGCCAGCTTCGTCAGCACATTCCGCGAGCTTTAACCTGTCGTGACCTTGTTAGAAGAAAGAAGCCTGTCTCAGACTGCAGGCTATGACTCACGCTACGCGAATGACTGGCCCGTGCAGCGAATATTGATACAGTATATTCTTTGAAATTAAATAATCTTCGCATAATCGTCATGCCCTGCTTTTCCCCACGAATTTTATTCTAATAAAGTGCAAGATTATGCGGGGAAATGCGGTATGTTCCTGTATGTAATGTTTAGAAGAAATGTAATGTAAGTGTATTTTAGCATTTGTTCATTGGGTGAGAAGAAAGGAGTGTTATAATTTTTCAGAAAGTGACATGCAGACAGATTATGTTATTATATGTATTGTTTAAATAATTTTATAATTTAGGCTAAATAACAGGTTTATCAGTGGCACCATTAGCTATAACTGTTAGGAGAAGACATTGATAAATCAAGTACAAAATGTGGTGCTCATATATAAAACAAGGATAGGAAAGATAACATTAAAATGTGTTGTAACCAAAGTAAGATTAATTAATGGTATGACCTTGAGGGGACAGAATAGTCACAAAGGATGAAGAGTGTAAGTGGTTATTAAGGGCTCATTCCTAAGTACTAAAAATAACAAGTGAACATCAATAGGCAATTGCATTCACTGCAGCCTAGCAAATACTGTATGTTGCTTTTGGTGTGGAGAGATCAATGGAAAAGAATTGAGAATGTTGATGTTTTCTAGTTTAATAAAATAGGACCCATGAGGGGTCACACTTTCAAGGTTACTTACTAAGTGACTAGTTTTTTGATAAACTGTCCGCATTGGAGACAGTCCATTAGGATTTTGTATTCTCTCATTATTAATGTATAGTGGATTAAATATGTAATTCTGAAGTGGTATATATATCTATATTCAGCATTAATATATGGCATGATTTCTTCAACACATTGTAATACTCTTGTCTCTTGGACAATCCCCATCTGTTATTCAAATTTAGCAATATTGGTACAATGTTTCTTACCATACAGATTTTTAGTCTGTAGTTGTAGGTAGACATTCAAATTTGCTCAATTTTTTTCTTTATTTTGTAGGTGCTGATGTGTTTCCAAAGATGAGTAAAGTATATTTTGTGATGTGAACATGACGAGTGTTAATTGCATATAGGTTTCACAAATTTTTGTATCTACTTTAAATGTGATAACACTTTTCTGTTCCATTAACAAATGTTTTGTCTAGAATGTAAACCAGTTGTTCCTACTGTTGTACCTGACTATTAATAATGAAACTATTTTGTATTATTTAATACAAATATATGTATTTTTAATGTGAGCTGCCCCAGTGCTATACTGTATCAAATTAAATTACTGGGAAGATTTTTGTGTTGGCATCATGCCATTACGTGAACACGTAATGGTGGGTACTTCTGTAACTGGCCAAGCTTGGCATTATCATAAATTGTGGTATATTTTGATTTAGTACATATAGCAATAGGGCAATGTTCCTTGTTTCTTTCCTTGGTTCCTTTTGCCGGTAATAGCTCAAGATAGGTTGGTTCCTTAGTTTAGGGACTGCGACAACGTGGTCATGTAGCCCCGTGTACTTTAGGTGTGTGTGTGTGTGTGTGTGTGGAATCTGTCTGATAACCGGTTTTAATTGTGATGACTGTATTGGTGTGTGTTATCTGTTTTTAATTCAAGTAAGGACTGCAGATGATAATGTCAAGTAGTTCCTACTTTTGCTACCATCCATGACACTTACCTGTGAACTTGGCTACTAGATGCCATCGCAACCAGCACCTGACGATGAACCTTGGAACTTGAAGAGCATTAATCAAAACTAACCTAGAAATTTTGCATCACACAATTGAAGTTAGTGAAAGGTTCCTTTACATGCCATGCCGGCTTTACTTTTCCTCCGAAGGAAGGCATAGTGAGGGATTTTTAACGCTCTTAAAAAATCTGACTACTTCGGCCGGGTTTGAACCCGCGACCTTGGGCATAGAAGCTCGGTGTACTACGAACTATGCCACCAAAGCCGCCAAGCTGAAGATAATAGTCTAAAGGCTATGTAGGAGGTGACTTGTGGTAACTGGTCACCACACTGTTCCATACTAGGATTAGCAAATCCTTAGCAAAATTCCATATGTCTTGGGAAACATATACAGTGAGTCTCTCTCACGACTCGGCCGGCCGGCGCGCCCAGCTTATCTGTCTCCCGTTGACTCATCACTGCCCGCTCGGCATAACATAGCACTTCGCTAATGTTATCCGTGCATGACATGAGATAACAATTAAAATTAATAAAATAAGCTGCTACTACCTTATGACAGGAGATGTTCTAAATGTTCTCCTCCTACATCCACACATTTCCGGCATCGTTTTAGGAAACTCCGATTCACACGCATATGTTTGTCTTTCATAATTGAGGCTATATCTCTCCGGATATGTTAATATTTTTCCCGGACGAAGCTGGGTTCCATTTACATGGGTGTGATTCGACGACGCAGAATAACAGATATTGGAGTAGAGAAACCTCCCATCCCATATACGAAATTCCTCTACATAACGAATGGGTCGGAGTATGGTGCGCAGTGATTGGATACATTATTATAGGGCCTATCCTCTTTCAAGGCACAATTAATGCACAAAGGTACGGGGATAATATACTCAAACCATTTTTTGACGAACTGACTGACACTAACTCTCGAAATGGATATTTTCAGCAAGACTCTGCCACCGCGCATACAGCGTGAATACCGTGTAATTAGTATGGCCTTATGGCTGTCACGGTCCCCATATTTAACTGTTTGTGACTTTTATTTATATGGGTACTTGAAGAATAAAGTGTATGCAAGAAACCCTCACACGTTGGGCGAACGGAAAGAACATATCCAGAGAGATACAAAGCCTCAATTACGGAAGACGAACTTATGCGTGTGAATCAGAGTTTCCTAAGACGATGCTGGAAATGTGTGGATGTATGAGGAGAAAATTTCCAACATCTGTCATAAGGTACGAGCTTACGGTCTGTCATAAATTTCATGCAGGCAGTGTTACTCTCAGGGTTCCAAAGGGTAAGTATACAAATTTTGGTTCAGATCGGTGAAACGGTGTAGATTTGTGCCAAAGGGCCTAAATGCAGGGAATGGTGTGGTCTGTCCGAAATTTCATGTAGGCAGTGTTACTCTCAGGGTTCCAAAGGGTAAGTATACAAATTTTGGTTCAGATAGGTGAAACGGTGTATGTATCAGTAACCATAACGCCAGCGCATGCGGATAGAGCAGTTCGGGAGCGCTTGTTCTACCGACTTATTGAACAAAAATCAATTTTTAAGGTTACCTGAGAGGTGTAGCTTAATGCTACATAGCCTAAACTATTCCTCTTGAATCTGGCTATCATATAAAAAAAGAATTTTTCGCATCGGACTGGTAGTTCCAGAGATTAGCGCGTTTAAACACACAACCTCTTCAGCTTTAATATATTAGTATATATTGGGGAAAGTATGACTTAAGAACATGAGAGGTTTATCGCACGGGTCCGCTAGTTAATTTATTATTTTTAAAATAATTATAACTCCCTAAGTGAATTGTATTTACCGCTATAAACACAGTTCATTGCTGTTTTTCTTCACCGCGTGAGGAGACCCTTTGCTTGCAGACCGCAGACGTATCTTGAATTCAAAGGTAACTAAAAGGCAGCCAAAAAGTAACTAATTTTTACTTCATCGTTACAGTAGACACCCTGAAGAAGAATGTTATCATTCTTGTACCGAAGAAAGCAGGGGTTGACTGATATGAAGATTATTGTACAATCAGCTTGATTACTCCTGCTTCAAAAATAATTTACAAGAGGAAGGAGCACCAGATTGAAACTGACTTGGGTGAAGATCAGTTTGGTTTCAGGGGAATCTTAGGAACAAGGGAAGCTGTACTAAGTCTTAGGCTGATCTTGCAAGGTAGAATAAGGAAATATATGACAATGTTCATAGTATTTCTAGCCTTAGAATGGGCTATTATTAACGTTGGAGTAAATTGTTTGACATTTTGAAAAAGATTGGAGTAAAGTACAGGTATAGGAGGGTGATCGACTATCCATACTGTAACCAGATGGCAGTTATTCGAGTCAAAAGCTGATATTCAGAGTGGTGTAAGGCAAGGATGCAACTTATCACCCATTTATTTCAATCTACATATTGAACAACCAAAGAAGGGAAAGGGAAAAAGATTTAAAGTAGAAGGTTCAAGGTGAAATTATTTTGACTCTGTGATTTCTTGATAACAATCTCTTAGCAAAACACCAAAATAAGATGAAATATTTATTTGCCAATATGTATGAAAGTACTTAACTCGGCAGTGGTCGCGAGGGGAGGGATTATCTCGCTTTGGAAATGTGTTGCATGTAACTTCGCAGCTCGCATGCGGATTCACCTACCCTCCTAGGTATTCCTAGTAGGGGGCATAACGAGACACCTCCCGCAACAATGACAAGTTATCACTTGAAACATTTACACGGTTACTATTATTGTGCGCGCTTGCAGAGAAGTGAGACTTTCCCTCACCCTCGACCATAAATGTTACTATTTTTGTATTTCTTTTCGCTGTATAGTTTGTTCTCTATTGAATTTAGAAATGGCTAATAAACTAGAGGAACTGGGTATGGTATAGTAGGACAAGGTGGAGCAAGACTTAAGAAGAAATTGTGTGGCAGATGATGATTTGTTGGAAGTTGGCAGTGCTAGTGAAGAAGATGAGCCTCTACTTTCCAGTTCCACATCCTTAGATTCACACTTTCTTCCCCAGACAACAATCCACACGCAACGGTACTTGTAGTTTTCCCCATGGGTGTCCGCATAGAAGCAGCTACAAACTCTGGCGAGCCTAACATGTCCTCGGCCACTCCCGGCACTAAAAGCCATACACAAAAGAGAAAATTTAAAATATCTAAATATAATGAAACTAGTCTACAGTATGACATTTTCTGTGGACTATCAGATAAGTAGCAATTTTACATGTACTTGCTGGTAATTTATTCTTTATCAAATTGGTTTGCTTTTCGACTTTCAAGCGCACTTTCATCCTCGTGAGTATAAAACGTGTGTCTAAGTGAATCACGGACAATTCATTACTTTAAGGGAATAATAAAAGTAAAATATCTTTATGACGGTGGAATGATCAGCACATACATGTTACCAATACAGAAAGAGAAGAATACGGAAATAAATAAACATGAACAGTACGAGTTGGGATTCGAAATGTTTCCAGTTCTGCATAATGATTTGTCAGCCAGTGACAAATGGAGGTATGTAGAGGAGTCCCACAAGGTAGCAAGCTAGGGCCCTTGCTACTTTTAATCTATACAAATGACATTGGGACAGAAATATCATCAAAAGTGAAACTCTTTGCTGACGACATTGTTCTATATCGGGAAATCAAAGGATTAGATGACTGCAAAGCTCTGCAGAGAGATTTGAACATTCTGCAAACATGGACAGATGCCAATGGAATGTTAATAAATGTTGTTGGTAAGAGTCAAGCAGTCCGGTTTACAAATATAAAAAGCAGTATCACTTACGAATACAGCATAGGAGCTGATATTATTAAAATGGGGCAAGATTGCAAATATCTAGGAATAAATGTGGGTGGAGGTAATTTCCACTGGAAAAACCACGTAGAAGAAATCGTAAGAATGGCATAAAGATCACTGCATATGGCAATGAGGGTACTAAAGGGAACAAGTAAGGAGGTGAGAGAGAGGGCATACCTGTCTCTAGTAAGACTGCAGTTGGAGTATGGGACCCACACCAGTCTTATCTAATAAAGGGACTGGAAGGTGTTCAAAGGAGGGCTGCCAGATATGTGATGTATGATCACAGAAGAACAAGTAGTGTAAGTAGTATGATAAACAAACTAGGGTTGGAAAGCTTAGAAGTCAGACGAACATGAATAAGACTAATGGGCAGGTTTCATAGGGAGCAAGCATGGCAGGATATCAGAGATAGGCTCAAGCTAGAAGGTGTGTTTAAGGGGAAGAATGATTATTGTTGTAAAGTACAGCTGAGCCAGTGGAACAATAACTGGGGAAATTTATTTTGTAGGGAGGGGGGAACGGGAATGGAACATTTTGTACAAATGTACACAAATTTGGTGAACTACTAAAGAAGTGAGTTTATTTTGTACAAATGTTCTAGGTTTTCCCACATGGGTAAAAACCCTATTTGCAAATAAAGAATTGATTGATGTCAGCAAATATATTGGGCTCTCAAATTTAGAGAAAGAGATTTAGGAGTCATTTTAATAATAATAAAGGCCTTAAAATAAAATATATTGTTCAAATATCAAACTTTTTGAGCCAACGAGATACCATATACCTTTCTCTAGTTCGTTGGTTTGAACTCGTTGTAGGAAACGTAACAGGCTTTACTATTTTCTCTTATTTTTCTTCACAGAAACTCTACAGCTAAGTGCAGGATCTAGCCATCACCACACATAGTCTGTCCCTAGCCCACCGAAGATGAAGAAAATGTTCGATGGTGTAGTGGACAAAAATACAGAGTTAAAAAGGAGACTCAAAACTGCTAAGCAGACTGTTATCCGAAAATAACAAACAAAGATTAATTACCAGGAACTGATTAGAGGGCTAAATAACGGCTACCAGTATATGAATCAGGATCTGAAGTGATAACTAAGTGTTTTGAAGGTGTTCTCAAGAAACGTGTGCAGGTTATCCAGGATGGTGGTGTGCAAAAATATTGTGAAATATAAAAATTTCCAAAATCTTCAGCCTAATCAACACACCTGTCAACACGGAACCTGAAATGGATACTTATTCGTGCAAAGATATACCGTAGTAATGAAGAGTGAAAATTTGTTTCGACTCTCCATTTTTATTCAGCCCAGGCATAAAGATACCTAAAAAAAATCAACAAATTAGGCCTACCACATCCAAGAAAACTACGTTATAGAGCTTCTTTCTCGATGGTAATCCTGGATTTACGAAGGAGAGTTTTTTGAAATTGCAGCAGAAGGCGCATTTCATATTTATTTATCAGTGCCTTACACTATATTTACAGTACACTGAAGGGAGAGTCTGAATAGAGCAAAGCCCCTCTTCCCATTCGGGATGCGTCAAAGCCCCCACTATACTGGATTATATTTACATATGTACACAAGATGACAATTAGTGAGAATCGAGCAATGATTACATTATTTACAGTATACATTAGGGGGATGGTAAATGCACATTTATATAGGATAAGGGAGGACAACATCTTGCCCAGTTTCCAGCCACTGGCCGGGTCTGTTTGGAACACAAGCCTCTCCAACGTCTTCTGTCTTCCCACCATCTCTCAGCCTCCACCCTTGTCCAGTCTTCTCCTCTCTTCTTCACGCTTTCTTCCACCCCCTTCAGCCACCTGTCTCTCGGTCTCCCTCTTGGTCTCTTTCCTTCCCACTTCGTCTCGTGTATCCTTCTGGGTATCCTCTTCTCCTCCATTCGTTTTACATGTCCATACCATCTAAGTCTAGATTTCTCTATACCATCCTGTAATGGTTCCTTCTTCATTAATTCTCTGGTCCTCTCATTTCTTATTCTGTCCCTCTTTGTAGCTCCAATACTGCTTCTCAAGAACCTCATCTCACTGGCCTGTATTTTGCTCTTCTCCCTTCCTTTCATAACCCAGGTCTCCGAGGCATACGTCAGGATAGGGACATACACGTCCGATATGTGATCTTTTTGCTGTTCTGAGGCACATCCTTGCTCCATAACATGCTTCTCACACTTCCCCGGAATGCTTCTGCCTGTCTCCCCCGCTCATTTATTTCTCTATCGTTTCTTCCATTCTCTTGTATCAGGCTTCCCAGATACTTGAAACTCTCCAATTTCTTCAGCTGTTCCCCACCAATTGTTATTCCTGTTGTGGTTCTTTCCTTGTTGTGATCACCATCTCACTCTTATTTATGCTAAATTTCATCCCATACCCTTGTATCATTCCTTCCCACACGTCCAACTGTTCCTGTACCTCCTCCTCCTTGTTTCCTCAAATCATCTGCAAACACCATTGCTTTCATCTTTCCTTCCCCAATTACTTGTGCCACTCGGGTCATTATGTCATCCATCACCTCAATGAAAAGTAACGGTGACAGTGCACGTCCTTGTTTCAGGTCGTTTCTCTGTTCCAACCAGTCCGATCTCTTTCCTCCCACTTTCACACAGCTCACGCTTCCCTTGTACATCTCCTTTATCCACCTTATAGTCCATTTTTCTACTCCTCTATCCTCCAGGAACTTCCATACTTTGTTTCTGCATACACTGTCATATGCTTTCTCAATGTCCAGGAAGGCCATCAGTAGATCTGTTCCAAACTCATAGTGCTGTTCTTGTAACTGCCTTACAGCAAAAATCAAATCCACTGTGGACCTTCCTGCTCTGAAGCCATGTTGTTCTTCCCTCATCCCTCCTTTTATCCTTGTCCTAATTCTCCTTTCCAAAACTTTCTCAAACATCTTTGCACAATAACTCATCAGTGTTATTCCCCGATAGTTTCTGCATTCTGTTCTACTACCTTTCTTGAAGATCGGGACAATTATTCCCTTTTTCCAGTCTTCTGGCATCTTCCTTTCCTTCCATGCTGTCATCATCACTCGGTACAACCATTGTATCCCCACCTCTCCTGCTGCTCTCACCATCTCCACACTCAACTCATCCACACCCGGTGCCTTCCCTCCTTTCATCTTCCTCACTGCATCTTCCACTTCTTTCCATGTTAAGTCCTTTTCTGTTTGCAGTTCATCTTCCTCTTCCCCGATTCCTTCCTCCTTGCCGTGGTTTCCATTTGGGTTCAGGAGTTCTTCAAAATATTCTTTCCACATTTTCTTCAGTTCTTCCCTATTTTCTATCTCCTGTCCCCTTTTGTTCACCATTCTAACATAATCCGTAGGATCCTTCCGCCTCTTATTCTTTACCACCCCATACAGGACCTTTTTTGTACCTTCACTATCCTCCTTCATCATCTTTGTCCACTCTTCCATCCACTTTCTTCTCTCCTCAGCCACTACTCTCTTTGCCGCCTCCTTTCCTTCCTGGTACTCTTCCCTTGTCTCTACCGTCCTATTTTGATACCACCTCCTAAAGGCTCTATTCTTTTCCCTTACTATATCTTTTGTCTTCTCATTCCACCATGGTGTTTCCTTCCACCTCTTCTTACTACTTGTCCTCCCACATACTGCTTCTGCTGCACCTACTAGTGTCTTCTTAAATCTAGCCCATTCCTCTTCCACCCCTCTTTCTTCATGTGTTGGAATTCCTTCCTTTACCATTTTGAGGTACTCGCGACCCTTCTATCTCCTTCTTTCAGTTTCCATATCCTTATACTTCTTTCCTGGTTATCAGTTCCTTTCTTCTCCTTAGTCCCTCTCAGGTTCATTACCAGCAATCGATGGTCGCTATCCAGGTTCTCCGATGGTATAACCTTGATGTCCGTGATGTTCTTATTTAATTCTTTCTCATACAGTATATAGTCGACCACCGACTTCCTGGTCAAGTCATCACTGTACCATGTGATTGTGTGGCTCTCTCTTTTCTTGAACCAGGAGTTCCCAACTAGCAGGCTCTTCCTTTGGCAGAAGTCCAACAGTCTCTTTCCTTCCTGATTTCTTCCGCCCCAACCCTCTGGTCCAGGGACACTCTCACACCCTTGTCTTTCTCTTCCTACATGTGCATTCAGATCCCCCATAACAATCATATTTCTTCCTACCAGCTGCTTCTGCAATTCCTCTTCAAACTCATCCTTCTCTTCAGAGGCACAGCCTACTTGTGGAGCATACACTTGCACTATTTCTATGGTCTCTCCTCTCAGTGCTACTTTCACTTTCATCATCCAATCAGTTATTCACCTCACTTCTTCTTTTAAACCATCTCGTACTACTACTCCCACTCCATTCGTCTTTCCCTCTTCATTCCCACTCCAGTACAGTCTATAGCCTTTTCTCAGTTCTCTCCTTCCTTCCCCTTTCCACTTTGTTTCTGCCAATCCCAATAAATCCAACTTCCTTCTTTCCATCTTATCCACTATCTCCTCCACCTTCCCCGTCAGCGTTCTTATGTTTAAAGTTCCAAATCATAGTCCGTGTTAACAGCCGTGTCGTCGTCTATTATATCCATCATGTCCGAGGCTCATTCCATTCTTGAAAGAGATCAAATAAATATTGCAAATGGAGATACACGGGAATCACTAGCACAACAAAGAATCGGGGCATAATTTATGAAGAACAACCTACTTGTTGAACAAATAATGCCGCAGCTTCCTCTTGAACTGAACGGCATTATTGTTGCTGGCCTTCAGGGGACACAGTAGGCTGTTCCATGCACAGTCCGATCTATTTACAAAACCTAGTTTGTACGACTCAGTCCTGGGTAGTGGGGCGTACAGCGTAACTCCGCGGCCCTTCTGAGCTGATCGGTAGCCAAGGGCAATTTTGTCTAAAATAGCAGATGAGTCTGTATTATTAAAAAGTTTTCGCAGGTATAACAAATCAATTTGGGTAAATAAGTTCTCAATAGATGGAAGGTTACATTTTTGGCATCTGATTTTAGAGTCTACATTGGAATTTTCGAAAGAATGAATTTAGTGGCACGATTTTGTATCTGTTCTAGCTTAAGAATATTTTCCTTGGTACCGGGGCTCCATGAAGGGCACGTGTGAATTAGCAGCGGTCGCACTAGACTCAGCTAGGCGGTCCTCTTCACTTTGCTACGGCAGCCACGTAGATTTCTGCTTAGCATATCAAGTTGGCATGCAGCTTGGTTCCTCATTGCGTCAGTGTGGGTGTTCCATTTCAGGTCGGAAGTGATGTTTAGCCCAAGAAGTTTGACGCACTGCACATGGGGAATCGGAGTGTTTTCAAAGTGATAAGGGTTGGCCGCTGGAATTCGATTATGGGTTAGTGAGATTAGATTACTTTTGGAAGAATTGACAGTCAGGTCGTTAATTTTGCACCAGACACTGATGTTATTTAGATCCCCATGCAAGGCGGTGAGGTCACTATTGTCTTTGATCTTGCGATAGAGGGTTGTGTCGTCGGCATATTGGTAGATGTTTGAGGAGACTGCATGGGGAAGATCCAACATGAATATGTTGAAAAGTAGAGGACCCAGGACAGATCCTTGAGGAACACCAGATGGGACCAAAACAGTAGAGGAATGAGCTCCTTGGAAGTCTGCTCTCTGATGCCAGTTTGTAAAAAAGTTCGTCAACCACCCCACTAGTTTACCACCGAAGCTGTAGGAGCGCAGTTTATCAAGGAGACGTGAATGGGGAACCTGATCAAAAGCCTTGGTCCAATCGAGAGTAACGAGATCCACTTGACCGCCTGGTATTCTTTTCAAAGTTTGGTGCCAGTCGTCCACAGCTGGAGTGAGTAGCGTTTGTACAGGAACGTCCAGGTAGAAACCCATGTTGGTGTTTGTTAAGAGAACCTGTTTCTTTCAGGAAACGCAACATATCCCTCGATAGCAGGCGCTCCATTACCTTACACAATATGGATGTCAACGATATGGGGCGGTAGTTGGCTACTGATTCCTTATTACCAGTTTTGTGGACAGGAACAACGTTGGCGATTTTCCAATCAGATGGTAATTTCCCATATTGAAAAGAGGTGTTAAATATTGTGCAGATGGTTGGAGCGAGGGCCTGAGCACACGTTTTGAGTATTCTTGCGGGTATATTATCAGGCCCAGTAGCGGAATTGGGGGGTAAAGTTTACAACAACTTGCAGACCTCATCAACGGAGAAATAAATGGATTCAAGTTTAGGGAAAGGAATATTTCAATCCATTATATAATTTTGTGATGGCGTAAAGAAAGGAAAGTTCTGAGAGAAGGAAGAGCAAAATGATTGAGCAATCTCTGCGGGTTCAGATAAAATTTTGCCGTTATACTTGAAATTCGTGGAGGACGTGCTTCTTGTTCTGGAGCTGATATATCGCCACAGAGATTTCGTATCCGAGGAGCCCAAATTCCAGATGAAATTGCTATGGCTGTTTCTAATGGTGGTTTATGTTAAATTCCATTGGATCTTGTACTTATGGAGATTAGTGGGGGTAGGGTTATGTTTCCAGTTTTTGTACAATCTATTTCTCTTTTTTAACATTAGTACAATCTCATTGGTAACCGAAGGAGATCGACGATTGCCATTTAATTTAACATGTGGATTGCACTGTTGTACACACTGCTAGAATATACTTTTCCACTCTGTCCAGAGGGTTTCTATGTCAATGGTGTGCACTACCGGAAGATTGGAGCGAAACAGAGAATTTAATAATGACCAGTTTGCTTTGTTGTAGTTAAGAGTTGTTTTGTATATTTTCTTCAATTTTGGGTGGAGTAATTTCAGCTCAACCCTGGTTGCTTCATGATCACACACACCTTCAATTACTTCGACGGAGTCAAGTATGTCCACATTATCTGTGAGCACTAGGTCTAGGGTGTTTCTGCTATGGTCCGTGATTCGAGTGTGTTGCTTTACCTGCTTAGGCCGTAAAAGCATGATAGAAATTTTTCTGAAAGAGAATTAAGAGCTTTCGAAGTTTTGTTCTCTGGGAGACAAGCTATGAGAACTCCACCGCCTGTGGAGGGCCTGTCATTTCTAAATATTAGATACCTGTCCGGAATCACCTCATTATTGTAAATGCAGGGATTGAGCCAAGTTTCAGACACACAGATGAGTGTTGGGGCTTCTTCTATCAACCAAGCATCATCGAGAGGTTTGTTTCCGATGCATTATGCTGCGTGCATTAAAATTTAGAACTGAAATATTGCTAGTTGATTTATGGTATTGAGATGATTGCGTGGAAACCGAATTAGTGGAGCTATCGAATAGTGAGTTTGACAACTGAGGCATGGAGCATTGCCAACAGAACAAATTTTCACCTCTTGATATTTTTCTAGATTGACCTGCAGTCAATTTGGCACAAGTGTGATGCACAAACTGTTTACATTCTGAGCACTGAATCCGGATCTGGTTTACTCGTCCTACAGAGTAACACTTCACACATTTTACAGTTACTGGGCCAGGGTTAACTTGCACGTCACCAGCCAAGGCCAAGAGAATGGGTCCCAAACCACAGCTGAGAGAGATGGGAGGGTGCGGCTGACGAGGGTGGTCTGACTTAAGCTGTGCAACCTTGAGCCAGGCAGGGTGGCGAGGCGACTGTCCAGGCACTGGCCGAGATGATGAACACAACAGTAACAAACTAAATTCACATTTGCTACTTACGAGAATGTCTCCCCAGCACTTTGCGTTTGCGATCGAACTTCTTATATCCACACACTCACTCAGAGAAACTTTAGAACTCGCTATCACTCTATTTACAAACAAGAAAATTAAATATGTAGGGAGCCAACTCACCGCCCGTCTCTCACTCGCCGCCATCTTGGACTTACAAATTTATAGTACCTACACTTTTAATAAATTTTATAAAGTGATTCAAAAATTGCTTAAGAGAAGACCCCCTTTTAAAGGAAAAATTTCAATTCCCCCTTGAGATTGCCTCCACGTCCCGGAAGATGGGGTGGCAAAAAACTTTTTTTGAAATATTTATAAATTTTTATTTATAAAATAAATATTATTATAAACAAATTTATAGTACCTACACTTTTAATAAATTTAAAAAGTGATTCAAAAATTGCTTAGGAGAAGACCCCCCTTTAAAAGGAAAAATTTCAATTCCCCCTTGAAATTGCCTCCACGTCCCAGAAGATGGGGTGGCAAAAATCTTTTTTATATTTACATTTTTTTATTATTTAAGAAGTATAAATTTAAATAAATCCTCAGAACCTATACTTTTAATAAATTTTATAAAATATAAGTATATAAGAAAACATAATAATTTATATTATAACTACTAAGCTACCCAACCAGTGGCGTGGCGTGGAATTTTTTCGAGGGTAAGCTGTGAAGGTGACTCAAAATATAGGCTTACACCATAAAGCAACTTCAGCACCCGGTTCCAGCTATGCCCTTGTCAATGCTGAGGTTGACATCTGAAGTAGCAACAATTAGCCTACTATACACACATAATTATGAGTCTTTCACTTTAAAAAAATAAAAAAAAAATGTAATACAGAACAGCTCATTTTCCCCATTTCAATTTTAGGCATGCCAATCCATGTACATTAAGCGCTGAGAAAATTATTCAACATTAGGGTTGGCGAGCTTTTCTTATCGTGGATCATTTGACGATTGATCAGTGTGGCAATTTGTGTTTTTGTTGTTCGCATTTCTTGGTCTAAGGAGCTAAACGTTTAGGTTATTACCCGTAAATTTTCTATTATGACTGGCTGCGTGGCTCAGCGGTAACGTTCTCACTCGCTGACCTTAAGATAGCGGGATCGAATCCCGTTGCTGTCAGTCGGCATTTGAGGGTGCGCAAATGCGAAGGAGCCATGTCAGTAGATTTACTGGCACGTTAAAGATCCCCTTTGGGGCAAAATTCCGCACCCCGGCGTCTCTAAAAGCCTCAGTAGTGAACCCGCAGAGCTATGGTTCATGTGATATTTTTGTGTCGGAATAATTATTATGGGATGTAGTACTTTTGAACATACCCAGAATACCACGTGGAGCAGAGAGCTCATGCTATACTCTTTGAAGTAGCGCTCAATTGCATTTTTGACTTTGGAGGTCTTGTTAATCACTTTTATCCTTTCATAAGACTCAGAATATTCTAATTCGTCATTCTGTATTATTGAATCATTTTGGTGAATGATTATTACGTTTTTGGTAAGGTATAACACTTGCAGATACGCAAGGAGCTATGAAAGTAGTCGCTCAATGACTTCGTTTTGGTGACCTACTTCCGAGTGAAAGTCAGTGACGACACTACATCTGGAGATCTGACGCCAGACAGGCGTTTTTCGAGTATCCGTCCGTCGCGACGTGGACATCATAAATATTTTTGTGCTCAAGTGAGCATCCGACTGCATCGTGTATTGAAAATAACTATACTAACGTTGTCACACATTGTGGACATATTATTGTTCTACGAAAGGCCATATTAGGCAATATTTTCTACAAACTGTAATTGGTGCCATACGCCAGATATTTTTTCCCACGTGTAAGTGGAAGGGCAAAGTGCCACGCCGAAAATATAAGAGTTATCGTCTGATAATTGTGCCAAGACGACGTGATTATTACTGCCAACGATCACAACATTAATGCTACGGAAATTCTGAATTGAAAATATCAATTTTATCGCGGATGCCACGTGATTGATAAAACGTGATACAATTGCACGTGCTAACAAGCAAAGCATCGCATCGTGTTGAATCTTGTGGATCAACAGGCTGAAAACTACAAAATACCGTGGAGAACTATTATTTGCATCGTCCACAATAATCACGCCAAAACGCCGAGAGGGACGAGATATTTCGACATTTTCGACATCATGCAAGACATTGAACTTTTCCACGCCATGGTGAAGAAGACGATTATGGGCTAATACCATTCCGGTATGAGGGGGACGTCGTGATGGAGACCACCAGCTTGATGGAACGTCAGGATGCCGAGGACGCAGACGAAGGAACGTGGATGCCGACTTCCAGGCACATTCCAGACCTTTTTGGGAGACCATCATCCGGAGGCGAACGAACCCTGGTTGCTTGGGAGGTCCAGATTGGTGAATCCGTGGAGGACAGGACCATGCTGGAGAGCCAAGCAGAGTTTTTCGCGACCCTGGTCGATGAATGTCTGAGCCGATGTGAGAGCTACCAAAAGTCGTGAGTTTGGGCACCTTTTCTTTTGTAATAGTCCGCGGTGGTATATTTAGATATCGTAGTTTTTTTTTGTGTGAATCAACCGCACTTATGTGTCAGCCATTTGCTAGGTAGGGTTGTAATTAGTATAATTGTTGTTTATTTCAGTCATTGTGAGTCACCCTGTGGGGTAGACCAGTTTTGGTTAACCCTGGTGCCGTCCTGATGGACGTCGTACCACGTTATAGCCGACCCACTGCCAAACATGACTGTAATCAATTGCAGCTATTTTGCTCAGCCATGTGTAGGATATTTATCCGTGGTTTCATTCAGATGTCATCGTCACTTTATTTAACTGCAATCTTTGCAACCAGTCTGTTGAGACTTATGACCTCGTTAGATAGGTCGTATCGTTAGGAAACCAACTGTAGTTTCCAGTTTTATAAAAATATGCTGTATTTTCATTTTTGAAAGCGCTCAGAAGCCAATTTATAGTCAAATACTGACAGATTTATTATTTTGGAGAAAGTGTAGATGTCAAGCATCGAACTAAGTGCACTATCGCATCATTATGCAGGTCTAGAGTTGCAGATCTGTGCCATATTTATCAATTTGTTACTACTTTGTTTCTGTCATGAGGACACAGGTGTTAATGTTATACTGAGAACTTAATAAGTGTTATATCTTTGATGAGCAAAGAAGCTCGTGAGACATGCTGTTATGTCTGTGATTTACTATTCTTTGAAATGAAGGACTGCGATACTTTATTGTACAGTTAAATTGTAACGTGTTTAGCACACGGATTCTATAAGGTTTTTGAACCAAGCATATGCTAAGAATGACAAGGCCAAATATTACGGTATTATATAATGTTAAAACTAGCCGGCCTTGCCTGTTGAAAAATGTGGTCAGTGAAGGACTGCAATTTGTGAAGTTGTCACCAATAAACTGGTTTGTTGACCCAGTAACCTTGAAAACAAATGCTTGAAAGCGAGACAGAACTACGATAACATAGGACAGAATGTTGATTTCATTCATCTCTTTCTTTCAATGCAGCTATTGCTCATGAAACCCAGTGTTTCTTACTGTATTTTTGTTCATTTGTTTTTCTTGGATTTTCATACTGTTAGTTAGATATTTTGCTGCGAGGAATGTCATTTCGACATGTCCAGGGTTGTCAGGTTTCTTTATGCATTGTTGGCGATTCTCTTGAGAGAGGCAAATTATAATGAAGGCAATTTGGTTATTAAATGCGAGGTTTTTGCCGCAGGTAACCCATGATATTATGTGCCTTGAGTGAGTAAGACGTGCCATTGTTGTAAGTCGCGCATCTGTTGTTGTTATGAGGCATTATTATGAGAGTTGTTGAAAGCGAGGTATTTACCGCTGATAACTCGTGTTATTGTGAGTCCGAGCCGAGTTTGCTCGTTGAGTTTTCCGACTATTGAGTCGATGTTTTGCTGCGGGAGAATGATCTTTAGAAGACTACTCCTTGTCAGGCCTTTGTCAGAATACGCCATAAACCTACGGAAGGAACATAAACCGACATAATAAACATCATCCGCATAATTGTTTTAAACAAGATCTAACTAACATATTGTTTCCATTTAAACTTTGACATTCTTACATTTGAACCTGCTGACATGGCCGTGCAGATGAAGGGATTTCCTTTATTGGAAACGACGAAGACTGTAGACATTTTTGTTGTGACCTGGCGCACACATGAACCATTAGTTCATAGTGTGTGGAGCGCAGGCCATGTGATTGTCAGACGTGGTTTTAACTACGCTATCACCGACATTACTATCAAGCTAGATGACAATGGTTTACAAAGAGTTAACCATGGGGCAGGAAGGCATTATAATAAAAACTGTGTTGTACTATAATTATTGATGTCATGAAACTGTATTTTTTCCCATGTTACCTTTATTGCGTGCTATTTAGCACATGATTGTTGATTAGATTAATTGTTTTTAAATGGCTGTACACTTAGCTTTGTATTGTAACTGTTTTGCTATTACGGACGTCACCGCCGTAACTTTGAATGTTAACTGATAGGACTTAGCTAGAAAAGTTAAATGTAAATGTGGAAATGGTACCACCATAACTTAGCTTTGCTTTGCTCCTTCACTTAAATGTAACTTCATATTAGCTTGATCATGTAACTTGTATTAGGGATTTTGCGTCGTACCATTTACCCAGCGTTGTTGCTGTTGCTTACTTATTGTGTATTAGATCTTTCGCGAGGGTTAATGTAACTTCATTGTTAGGGACTTGAACTTTTATTATCATTAACTTTTAGCTTGCGGATTAGCCGAATATAACCCTCCGAACTAGGATAGGGGTTTGTGGAAATCTACAATAAATTTTCACGGTGTTTTACATAAGCCTGGATGTTTAATTTCACAGTCTAGTTTTTGAGGTGAACCTTTCCTTAGGCCGTCTTTGACCATCGCAACCATGTACCACGCTCCCCGTGGACTATAGAACCTCGTGCCGCATTGGCCTATTGTTAGGAAGTTCACCTGATCCTCACGGCAAACTTTTAAAGGTCCGACGGGGGAGATGTTAGGAGAGTCATCGCGGTTGTTGGCTATCCCGACAGCTTTACCGGAGGACTTCTGAAGGTCACTCACAAATAAGTGCCGTTGCCACCCGGCTGACGGTCACAGTAGTTAACAGGGACATAAAACCAATAACATTATTATTATTTTCTATTATGAGACCTAAGTGAACATTAAAATAATAAACATGCTATTATTAATAGATATTCTTATGGCATTGTATTGCATGTTCAGTTAATATTACTTTGCAAATATCACTCAAATTGTACTGATGTAGGCTTTCACGGCTTCATTAGTTTGAATGACCTAATTGGGGCGTAGGCCTATAACCTATGCAAACTAGTACTAACAATTCGGGCGTCTAGTGCATCAGTGGAAAGAACGTTTTCTACCATGAAACGTATAAAAACCTTCAACCGAACTCAATGCATCAAGAAAGACTTTCACAACTCGTGCTTCTTTCCATTGAAAATGAGTTATTGTGCAGCCTGCAGGGGAACACTCATTTTCACGACCACATAGGCTAATTGATGAATTCGCTAAGAGGGAGAGAAGAATTGAACTTCGCTACAAATGATCCGCCAAGGTACAGTAAATAGTGGCATTAATTAATTTTGCACAAATGAGAACTTGATGGACCCTACCTACCGCAATAACCAAATATTTTTTAAGATAATGTGATAGGTCTTTAAAATATTATTCAAAATATACGGATATACACACATTTAAAATTTTGTATTCTTTACACCTACTCTTTGAATATAATTTGAATGATAATCAGAGTAACTTTTAGGGTTGATGGGCCACTCTGAAGATTCCAACGCTCTTTACACTCCAACACAATAATATCAACAGTAGTTACGGTATACTAAATTTTGCTAATTGCACTCAAAATCATAGAGTTGTGAGTTAACCGGATGAGAAGAATTTCAACTACCGCGCCCAGATGGAGGGTGGGCAAGGAGTGGGTGGGGTCTGGGGAAGTGCGCCAAATAATTTTAAGCCGTGTTAGTGTTCCAGGCTCGCTAGGGTAAGCCGCCCGAATTGTAGCAGACCCTGCTACCCGCTTTGACTTGTCTTGACGACAGCCATGTGGCTATGGAACGCCACACCCCCTGCCTTAGCCAATCACGGACGACCTGACGTTCTTGGTGTACCACTCCATCGGCCATAGCAGTGTTCTGGGCCAAAAGGCTCCTGGAGGTACATAAGCCGTTGTCATAGCAACCAGCCGCGCTGTTCCCACTTTCTCTACAAGGTAGTGGCCTACTGGCTGATCGAGAAGAACTCGGGTAGAGAACGAGGAACTTCATTCAAAGCGGTGATTTTGCTGTTGCTCGCGCGTTAGAAAGTCATAATATAAACTTTATTCTTATGAGAATATACTAGGTAAGCGGTGCTTACCCCGTGGTATTGGAGTAAACGCCACTGTACCCAACCCTATTTATTTATGTATATACTGTACCCTTTTGAACATAGGACCTTCAGGACAGGATTCAAATCTCGGGGGTGGTGCGTTCCTACTTGAAGCTAATAACTGTCCTGAGATACATCACTTGGAAGATCAATAGGGCTGATTAATAAATCATCACACACAGGATTCAAAAACCAAAGGAAAAACAACTTTATTAACACTGGTAAAGAAATACAAAAATGATCGAAAAGAAAGCAAAAACCAAAAATATTAACTCAGGAAAATCAAAATTTAGAATAAGAAACTATTCAAAATTGAACCAATCTCCAAAACAACTTAATGAATTACAAATTTTGAAATAAATCCAAAAGAAATCAAAAATAACGAAAAAATGTTAAAACCAATCCAAATAAATAAAAATAATTGTAAAAATGTCAAAAACTCAAAAAAATGAGCAATTAAATTCCAATTAAATTAATCAACCTCAATCAAATTAATTACATTTCAATTAATCAACTATAATTAAATTAATTACATGTTAATTAAATCAACCATAATTAAATCAATTACATTTTAATTAAATCAATCATAATTAAATTAATTACATTTCAATTAAATCAATCAATTAAATTAATTACAATCCAAATAAATCAATATTAATTAAATTAATCATCAAATCAAACAAAATTAACCCTAATTAAATTAATCATCAATTCAAATCACTCAGTGAATCAAATAATATTCAAATTAAATCAATTAAACTTTAATTGAACTGTGAATCCCATCATTTATCAATAATCGATTATCAATCAATTAATCCAATCTCTCAATTAAACAAACGACTAATCAGTGATCATATGCCCAGATGAAAATCAATCTGGTTTGACCATAATTAATATTCACTGTAATACATTCCACACCTCTGAATTCAATATTCAGAATACCATGGCATCTTGCCTTTGTGTGCCAATTAATTAATACAACAAACCTCAAACCATTGGCATATCCACCATTAATTTAGGGCTTCCATAATTATAATATTCATGAGATAATCATTTCGTGACATGATCTGACAACATTGCCCATGTGATCCCCTTTGGTGGATTAAAACACTTTCACCAAATCACAACACTTATATATCCATTATTCACAACTACAACGTTTGCCCTTCAAATGAGTATGAAATTTGGCACATTTATACCTTTGAGCCTTTAAGCATACATCAATGCGTACTTCTTAATGCCAACTGGCAAATTTACACTCATATGACCTCAATGAGATTTGAGTTTGAGATGTGCTACACTGATACTTAAAATAAACACAAAATACCTTAGGAATATGATCAACCAAGGATTGAACTCAGGACTCGTAACAAAATGATCCGGGTCCCGGATTCAATACTGTCTGTCAAAGTTTTATGGGCGTGTGCTAAACTATACACATAAATACAACTCGAGATGCTTGCGAGTATCATGGCAAAAACAATAGCTTACCGTACCGTAAGGCAAGAAAATAAGGAAACCAAAATGAATGCCAGCTGTATGCAGAAAATTTGCATATTTCAGATACATAAAAAAAATCCTATGCTCGCATACCGCACCGAGCGACAAAAATTAAACAACGGTGGGTGTATTTTGTCAACGATGCCTGCGACTCTGCAATAAACAACATTACACAAATATGTATTTACAAGTTGAAACGCTAACAGGAAAAATATATACACTCGTAGGCTTCGAAGCAAGGACCCTCACGTACCTTTTTCAGAGCATTGCACGTTCACAGACGCTTGCTACTATCCGAGAGAGCAATTAACTTCACAAAAAGGAAAATCCATCACCAAACGGATCCTGTTATAATAAGAGTCACAATTATTATTATTATTATCGCTATCAATATGATTATCACCTTTAATTATTACCGCCGTGATGGAATCAACTATCCAAAGGTTACTAGGTATCACTACCCTAAAATAAATTCGGTCTTGAAATCCATGAATTATTATTATTATTATTATTATTATTATTATTACTAATATCCACCTGGTTATTAATCTGTTTGAATAAAATCTTCGCGGCAATGCCAGGATACGAAAGATTATTGGATTAAAGTACCCTTTACATAAGTTTATCCTCAACTCGATAACAAATTATTATTATTATTATTATTATTATTATTATTATTATTATTATAATTGACATAAATATTATCATATTTAATACCTTTATAATAGACTTGGATCACAAGGTTAGTGTACTACAGTACCATATGTGAATCTCAATCATGAATTAATTTTGGAAATGAATCTGAATATTATATAAGTTTCTCTGACTAGGGAGTGAGCTGTCCACATGACCGTCAAACTAGCCTCCTTTGAAACGCAAAGAGTCCCGTTACGGAAAGGGGTGGGGTGTGTACGACCTTGACAAGTGCTACCGCATCTCGGACACTAAATGCTGTGGGCTCCCCAAAACTGCACTCTTAGTAAACTACACAGGCCTAATGGAAACACAAGGAGAAATGACCTCACCGTCTAGATAGTCTTTGGTTCGACCTGAGTGGAACCTGGTCTTGGAGCAATATCATTATCGTGGTCCTATTTATCACACAAAACCTGTACGCATAGTTTAGTCTTACCTGTTTCACAGGGTATGCCCAATATACCTCACTTACCTTTCTTTTCCTTTTCAGTTGGCAATCGAGTGACATATGGCTGTATCACCTGCAACTTCTTATACCTTTTAAATACCATTATACCATTTTATTTATTCCTCGTTGAACCACCGGGGCCTCATGGAACTTCCCGGTATCACAATGGCATACGTTCAAACTATGTTCTCATTAACATACCACGATTAAGCCGATGTTCAGCTTGCTCTCCCAATACACTCAGAAGGATACCCTAAATACTTCTCCTACTCAATACCACACTTACCTGCGTTAATCTAAGAGAAAGGACGCGTCAAATCATCCCTGATACAGTTCAGAGTGCATCCGTATGAATAATTACCACCACATGCGTCGTAATAAGGACATTAACATTTAGACCTCCTCCCCTTCTATCCATACCTGACATCATTATTACCAAATAGCTTATAAAGATAATAGCGGAAACTCCTCGCCAAAACAGGAGACAGCGCTACCCAGCACTGCCTAGCGGTCCGAGTTGGCAACGTAAGACCAGCTGATTTACAACCGTGATATCCAACCAAACAATTATAAGAAATTATTGACCTGTGAATGATCTAATTATCCAATTATAATGGTTGGTACGGGGAGTATTTGTGCTATATATGGCTGTAATAATTATAAACAACAAAGTGACCCAAAATCTTTCTTTAGGTTCCCAAGAAATTATTGTAAACAAGTAGCCTACCATTACACTGATAGTTCAGTTTTATTTTAATACAAAATGCTTTTACAATATAATTTAGCATATTTTAGCCTGTTCTTTATTTATTTATAGATGCACGCTGTGGGTTATTCGAAGCCGTAGAACTGACTTAGATGATGTATTGAAAGGAATGGCCCAGAACATTTAAACAGAACTCGTGTTGTATGCTCAGACCACTTTGTGGAGAAAGATTTCAGGAACAAAAACTTGTTAAGTCAAGGGTAAGATCTTTGTAGGTTGTTGATGGCCTAATGTTAATATTGAAATAAGAGCCTTTATAAAACGTGGTGACTCTACGGTACAGTAGGCCTAAAATTTAACAACTTGCTTCAATATTCCCGATTGAAAGTGTACGTAGTTATTTATTGTTGTTATAAGGGGCGGAACAGCGAGGTCATCTGCCTCTAAAGTGTACGTATTGCACTATTAAAGCAAAGGAGGTTGGTGTAATCGAACAAGTTCAGAAACACAAATTTTAATTTTACTGACTTTATTAGGAAATACGTTATATAAGAAGGTAACTGTTTTTTAAATGTAATTAAGCGTGTTCAACTCGTTTTTAAATACCAGTATGTCAAAAAGGATGGATTAAAACCAATATGCTAATATTTCCTTGTAATTTTCAGTATTTGGCCTGGTGCAGTGCCTTCAGTTCTACTGCCTATGGCAAAGCAAACCATATGCAGAAGCAGTCCAGTATTTTTTAGAATTCTCTATAAATATTGTACAGAACCAAGTATATTTTGTTTCTTTTAACACTAATCTTTAAATTATTTGCTGCCTAAATATCAAGCCGAGACATATGTTAACTTCACAATGCAATTTCGGTCGGTGCGCACTCAAAAATGCTAGCTGTGGGTGGCAAGAAGAGTAATGCTGTCAACTCGCACCAAGAGGTGGCACTGTGATCGCTGTCTCCTGGCGAGCGCATGCTTTTTTTTTTTTATTTTTTTTTTATAATAATAATAATAATAATGCATTTTATTAATCCCTTAACGAGTCAAGGACTCATATACAAAGGAATTGTACAGTTTTATCTTGTTGGCGACAAATTACAATACAATGTTTACTTTACAAAGTTTTCAGTATGAAAATATATACAACATTTTGTAGCTTTCATAAGTTTTTGTACACAATATGTTCTTCTTTTGTCTTCTCAGATTATGAAATTTCTTCAAACTGACATTTTATAATCATTCCACATAAACTGTTTTAGCCTCCTTTTAAAGATTGGTAGGCTAGGTGCAATTTTTATATTTTCTGGTAGTCCATTGAATTTTACAAAGGCACTATACTTAATGCTATTACTGCCATATTGTTTGGAATTGATATGGAAAAGTGTTATGTCATCTGCATGTCTAGTTTTGTAAGCGTGTAAATCAGATTGTTTAGTGAAGTTTAAATTTGTGTGTATTCTGCTGTGTAGGATTTGGTATATTAGGACATTTGATTTGATTTCTGCATTTAGGGCTACTGGTTGAATTTTACTCGTAATATAAAGGTGTTTGGTTGGTGTTAAAAAAGGGTAGTTATAAATATTTCTTATGGCTCTATTCTGAATTACCTCAATTTCCTTTTTTAGGTAGTTTGAGCATTTTATCCAAATTGTATTCAAATATTGTAAGTGGCTATGGATTAAGGAAAAATACACTTTCCTGAGTAGATATTTTGGGATATAGTAGCTCAATTTTTTTATCATCCCAGCGGCAGGTGATATTTTGTTTACTAATGCATCAATGTGCTTTTGCCAGGAGAGATTTTCATCTATTATTAAGCCTAGGTATTTGACAGATGAGACCCTTTTAACTGCTTTTCCATTCAGCATTATATTCTGAGTGATGTCTAACTTTGTTCTACGCTTTGATATTATTAAATAATTTGTTTTATCTTCATTTATTGTTAATTTATTTGACTGGGTCCAGCCAAGTATGGTATTCATGTCCTCCTGCATGTGTGTAATCAGCGTGTTGGTGGTGTACGCATTGTAAAAGATGCTTAAGTCATCTGCAAACAACGTTATATTACCATGAAAACGGAGTGTTGCTATGTCATTAATATATACTAAGAAGAGGGAAGGACCCAGTATTGATCCTTGGGGCACACCGTGGGTAATATTAACTTCCTCACTTCTGTAGCCATTTATTTCAATATACTGCTTACGATTAGATAGGTAATTTTTAAACCATGTCCAAGCTACTCCTCGGATACCTGCTTTATCAAGTTTCCCTAAGAGAATTTCATGGTCAACAGTATCAAACGCCTTTCTCAGGTCTATGAAAAGGCCACTCGCTGTCATCTTATTGTCTAAGACATCCTGCAAGTTAGAGATAATATCAATTGTGGCTATTTCTGTGCTTGAGTTTTCTCGGAATCCATATTGCCCTTTGTAGAAGTAATCATTTTTATTTAAGAAATTAACAATTCTGTTTTTTACTACTGTTTCGAGTACCTTGGATATGGGTGGGAGGATGGAAATGGGCCTGTAATTGTCCGGATTGCTTTTGTCACCTCCTTTATAGACTGGTATGACTCGTGCTATTTTTAGATCATCAGGCACCAGACCAGTCTCTAACGATACATTTATTAAAGTAGTTAGTGGGCTACTTAGCATGTCAATGGAGTTTTTTAACAATTTCACTGACATACCATCTTTGTCTTGGCTACTTTTCATTTTAAGGCTTAATATAATATTGCGAATTTCCATCTCATTAGTCGGGGTCATAAATATGGAATCTACGTTGACATTAATTTCATTAACGTTCTTCCCTGGGGGGATGTTTATGGCTAATTTGTGTGCTATGTTTATAAAGTGAGTGTTTAGAGCATTGCAAATATTTTCTTTTCCTGTGAAAGATTTACCGTCAATTATTATCTCACTGGGACCATCTTTGTTTTCAGTTGTGCGGTTGTAGATCATTTCATTGATTACTTTCCAAGTATCTTTTATGCTATTGGCATTCAATGTTAATTTGTGTTCATAGTATGAGGATTTCAGTTTCCGTTTTAAAGCTGTCACTTTGTTCCTACATATTATGTGCTCTTCCTTTAAGAGGTTATTGTTTCTGTGAATGCTAGTTTTAAGTTTAGCATGTAGTAGGTCCCTTTGTTTTATTAGTTGAATTAATTCTGTTGTTATCCATGGGTTTTTGTGGTTCTGGTGTATTTCCCTCAAAGGTGAGTCAGTGTTTTCTTTGTTGGGTGTCTGTGTCAAGATTTTGTGTTTCATGGCGATGTAAGTTTCGTTTAGATCATCTAAGCAGTCTATTTGATTGAGATCATTAGAGAATTTGTTTTTGTTCATGTACCGGTAATTTTTATTCACGTTTTTTGAACTAGACCTTTGCTTGTTGGGGGCGTATTTAAATGTCATGTTCGAGATTGGGCTTTTGCCTGGATAGTAGTTTGACCAGAAAATCTCAGTTACAAGAATATTATGATCACTAATATCACTATTTATATTGCTTATTCTATAGGCATATTTACAGTTATTAGTGGCCACCTGATCAAGGAGTGTACTTGTTGATTCACTTATTCTTGTTGGATAGCGAGTATTGCCTTGTGTGAAACCATAGCTTGATAGTAGATTGAGGTATGATTTGGTTACATTATTTTTGTTTAATAAGTTAATATTTGTATCACCAATGCATAAGGAAAGATTGGCATTGTTTTTCGAGAGAATGTGCTCTAAAGATTGCATGAATTTTGTTGCGTTATTTATGTTTGGATTATATACTGCAATTATATTAATAGTATGCAGGTTATTGAAACGAACAGTATCATTTCTTATGAGCTCTAACTGGATCAAGCTATGGTTACTCTCAACTAGGTTAAGAACTTTTGTATTCCATTTTTTGTGGACATAAACTCCCACACCTCCACCATCCTGATTGTCTCTGTGTACAAATGCAACAGAATAGTTGTTTAGGTTGAAGTATTTAGCTTCATTACTTTTTACCCAAGTCTCGGTTACCACTATGACATCTAGATTTTCCACAATATGTATTAGTATCTCGATATCTTCTAGTTTATTTTTTAGGCTTCTGCTATTCACGTAAAGACACTTGATTTGGCTAACCTCATTTTTAGTGTCTGCTATGTAGTCGTGGATACAGTCATATTTACGCTCATCTATTGATGAGTGTAAGTCAACATCAACTAGTAGGTCCATGTCTTGATTCATTCTTATTACTGTGAATGGGATGGCTGAGCCTTGTTATTGTTTACGGCCGAGTTTCCGCTATTATCTTTATAAGCTATTTGTTATTACTCTCGATATTGATATTATTATCCCTAGTTGACGTCATGCTTATTATTATTATTATTAATAACCTGTGTCATTAGTGTGTCTATAAATGTTACATTCTTTAAATCTCTCTATTTCTAAATCTACGTGCCTTTGCTCTTTCCGGCGCCTTCATCCTGGGGCTGAAATACATACAACATAATGGGGTGAACACATGCATCCCTATCAGTGTACAATTTGGCGCGGTTTGCGAACAAACATCATCGCTAAGCATCTCCTGAATTAAACAAATAGCGTTCCGTCGTCACGGATACACTTAACCTACCACAAATGATACTTAAACTTAAAAATCTAATATTACACTAAGACGAATATCTATTCCTGTATCAAACTATAATAAACACGACCCATAAAACTATGACATAGATAATTAATGGAAATTAATACTCATCATATTTCCAGCGTTGGCCGTCATCCTCTCCAGCAATAGATGTCAGCAACCCCTAGCCATGTGCCTTTCACACCATACCGGCACTACACATATTCACATTCAATGCACTACCTCACTAAGTGATTGATAATCATGATTAGCACTAAATTTCACCTTATTCTTACAAACAGATATAACACTACTGGTACGTTTGTTGTACTCCCGTACCTTATCCAACACGTGTACGTTGCATCACAATACACTTTTCACATAAAAATCGGGCTAGGATTACGCAGCACTCGTTAGATCATGCACCACTACTTCTGTTATTCCACTCTTCACTTGCGCGCCGGACTGGCAACCTCGATGCGTTCTCTCTTCCCCCTGTTCATTCACAGAACTGTCCTGGTTCCAGCGGCGAGGGTTCGAGCCTCGGGCGATCAACTGCGCACCTCCCAACCTCTGCGACTGACAGTACTGTTTCTACAGCTATACAACTTGTGTTAACATGTAACACTGCAAGCTCTCCCTGTACACATATGCTGCCTACTAAAGTTACTACTGCTTATCTGAACTGTCCAGCCTGCAGCCTTGAGTCGTACTGACCATTTACATACAACTGAGTGTCATTGTCTGTAGCGTGAAAACTGCATGACGACTGACTGTAAACTGACTTATCGCGAGTGCTTGTAACTGTTTATCGAAAATGTGTCGAACTGCACAATAGCACATTGCGAACACCTTAACAGTCTCGAGCGGGCTCGCGAAACTAAGCATCAACTAACATTCACTCGCGTGCTAACTGCGTGACAACCAAACTGCGGAAGACTGACTCCTCCCCGTGTGGTCTGCTGGAAACTCACTAACTGCACTGCGCAGGGGTGCAATATATCTAAAACATGGCGACAGAGCACCTGAAGATTGTTCCACAAGCAAGATCGCCGTATTCCGACACATCTATTTCATTACACTGTGTACACATTATTCGTGATAGTAAGGTCCGTCGAATCATAGGATTACGATCGATAATCGATCGTAATTTTAGGGGATATCAACACTGCGTCCTCCGGACTATTTATGGCGAAATAGACGCCATCCCCACTCTCACAACAAACTCTTCACCCCAGACGGATCCGCGGAGGGATCTCAGTTCTGGATCACTGATTTATTAATTTCTTGACGATTTGATTATTCTGTTCATCTGTAAAAAATCTCAGGATCACTTCCGGCTTATTGTTGTCAATGGTTCGATCCTGGGTGCTGCCGTATCGTAGAAATAAATTAATTTCGCTATTTAGGGGCGTGGCGAAACCAGAATAAGACGTACTACAGAACTTTCCAGAACGTAATCTGATGCAAGCCCCTCCGAAAGTCCTTGAGCGTACACCTGCGTGGTAAATGCGCGTTATAGAAGTATGTTCTCGACTAGCCTTTGTCTGCAAGTTCCGTGCGACGTACCTTTGGTTCGTCAAGTGGCCAGTTGCATGACTCGCCCTAATAACACTGCGGCAAGAGCTTAACATGATTAAAATGACGCAAAATCAGACTTCCTTTTCCGTGCAAATCGAGGCTCAATTAAACGCTGTTTCTAGCATTACTGAAATCTATGCGAACTTAGCCTATGACCGTAGGATAAGGGCGCATCTCCCCCCCCCCCCCCCCCCCCCCCCCCCACCTCTTGGTCTTTGAAAAACTATCTACAGGATTTGATAGTTTTTCCAACACTCACAACTTCACCACTGTTTTGACATCCGTTCCATATTGCAGCGTTTAAATGTCACGTGTACGTGCCTGCCCATGCAACTATTTGGGTTGTCCTGTCTGGGAACACGCCACTGTTTTTGGCAATGATGATCTGTCGTCTGCTTTCGAACCCATACATCCATCATTCCTTCTTTCAGCTTGCCGCTTCCTAAGGACCTTCTTCATCCTCGGATTCCTCCTGTTCTCCCTCGACGAAGTCGACTCGTTGATCGGCGTCATCTTCTTCCGGCGGATGGTAAACCTTTAGATTTTGGGCGTTATAGATGGCTTCTATTCCCGTTTCCAAGTGTTTAACACGATACGCATTATTCCCGATCACTTTGGTGATTTCGTGAGGTCCATGGAATAATTCACAAAACTTTGCGTATATTCGTGCCTGAGGATCGGATATTGCTGGTTTCCTCACCAGTACCAGTTCTCCTAACTCAAGTGGTCGGTGGAACCTCTTATTCTTTATCCTTCTTAAGCGACGCTGAGACTGCTTCTTCAGATAAAGCGCCGTACCTCTGATCGTCGACTCGTGACTCAGTCGAGCATCTACTGGACATGGTATAACATTAGTCCATGGTCGATCAGGAAGTTGGTTGAAATGCACAACCGAAGGAATACGACCGGTACTCTCGTGTACGGTGTTGTTAATGCATGATTCAATTATCGGTAAGACGTCCACCCTTTTCCAATGTTGCCGCGGGCAGTATAGTCGGCAAAACTTTGCAATCTCTCTCAAAATCCTCTCCGAAGGATTTCCTTCTGGATGCCGTACTGAACTCAGGACATATCGAATATCCAGCCTCGCCATTTCCCGCCTAAACTCGGCGCTGGTAAAATAGCTTCCATGATCCGTAAGGCAGAACTCTATTTTCCCAAATGTAAGAATTACCCTTGTCTTGATTCGATTAAAATCTTGACGAGTATTCATCTTTTGGACTGGGCATAAGACCACGTATTTGGAAAATACGTCTACACTGACCAAAATGTATTTGCATCCTCTTCTGCCTTTGGGCAAGGGACTGTATCCATCCATGGCAATAAGCTCACAAGGCTTTTGTGGCAATAGGGACTTTGGATACTGCTTCATTAAGAATGAATTTGGTTTTTACCCTTTGACATTGATCACACGTCCTCAAAGTTCTTTGAATGGTTTCTCGTAACTTCGGCCACACAAAAGTCTCTTGGATCAACGCGCTCGTCTTATCAATTCCACCGTGGCCGGAAATACGGTGCGCGTGCCAGACTAATCCCTTCTGTAGCGATGGTGGTACCACAATCCTTGATTTGGTGTGATCTGCGTCCACGAACTTATGTAATAATTCGTTATACCAGATATAACTGACAGAAATTTTCTCCGCTTCGATGAATGCGGGAGTTCCAGGTTGTAACTTTCTTTGGAAATAACTTATGATCATGTTCATCCAAGGGTCCTTTTCTTGCTCAATTTTGATTCCTTTCAGTCTTTCCAAAAAGTCTCGATCCTGCCTGGTTAACTCAATCTAGTTTACTGATTCAACCTGATCTTCTTGATCTGGATTCCGACTCAAGATGTCCGGTATTAGGTTGAAACTCCCCGGATGATGTTCAATCGTGATGTCGAATTGTTGAACATAAAGCGACCATCTATTGACTCTTTCTCCTGCCATCGGCGTCTTCAAGAGAAACACAAGGCTTTTATGGTCGGTCCTAATAAGAATTTTGAAACCATACACAATTTTCCTCCACCGCTGAAGAGCGAATATGATGGATAATGGCTCTCGCTCCGTGATGGTATAGTTCAGCTCATGCTTCCTCAGTTTGCGACTTGCGAAGGCTAAGTAGGATTTATTCTGTGTATTCTCTGGGTCTTCCTGGTATAGCATGGCACCGACTCCAATTTGGGATGCGTCAGTTTGTATAATAAACTGGCGCGAAAAATCAGGGTAACTCAATTTGATGCTTCCCGCTAATAGTTCCTTGGCCTTCCTAAAAGCACGATCACATTCCTCACTCCATGTCCATCGATTATTTTTAGTAGCATGTCCTGGAGTGGAGCCATAGTTTCTGTGTATCCTGGACAATGATCAGCGAAGAAATTACATATACCCAAAAATTGCCGAACATGTTATATTCTAGTTGGTTTCGGGAAATTCTGAATCGGTTCCAACTTCGCTGGGTTTGTTCTGATCCCTTCACCATCAATGATATGGCCTAAATACAACACTTCCCTCTGGCAAAAGTGAGACTTTTCGATGTTAATTTTGAAGTTGGCCTGTTCGAGATTCGCCAGTAGTTCTTCCAAGTTCGCCAGGTGTTCTTCCACATTTTCGGAAGCTAGCAAGATATCATCCACGTACCGGGTAGTTATACTCTTGACTTCCGGCGTCAGGTTGCGATCAAGTGCTCAAATCAACGCGGATCCAGCTGTCTTGATGCCAAAAGGTAACCTCTGGAACACGTATGTTTGCTGGTGAAACAAGAATCCAGTGAGCAGCTGTGATTTCTCATCCAGCTCCAGGTGGTGATAACTGCTCGTCAAATCGATTGAACTAAAATAAACCATGTTTATGAATTTTCGGATGATCTCCTTAATTGGTGGAGGCTGGTCATACTCCGGGATCAGTCTCTCATTTATTTCACGTGCGTCTAAACAGACTCGCACTGTCCCGTTGGGTTTCAAGACTACTACCAATGGGTTTACGAAAGGAGTGGCCATTTTAGCTATGATGCCCCCTTCTTCCATTTTCTTTAAAGTCGTGGCAACTTCACTGATGTATTTTTCGGCAACAGGGTATGCCTTCTCCTTGAAAGGTGACCAGTCATTGATCTGCATCGCATACTTAAATCCCTTAATTTTTCCTGGCTTAGAGTCAAAAACTTGTTGATGTTTTCTTAGTATTTTCCCCAACTTTATCCGATCATCATCGTTAATTTTGGCCTCATGCATCTTCCTTGCAAATTCTGCCTCAGAATCTCCGACCTCATCTTCCTGAGTCGTGGTCCATACTTCCGGCTTTATTAGATCGTCGTCGATATCATTGAGTCGCTGATTTAACTCACAACAACTCTGTACCATCCACACTTCCTCGGAATCTTTTGGAATGTCTGGATTCAGCGGAATCTTCATTGGGTGATTTCCATCCGCAATTTTGAATTGGACAACCTTATTTGCCAAATCGATAACAGCTCCATATTCCCTTATAAAATCTGCACCCAGAATGATATTATAATTTATTCTACTCATTACAATGAATGGGTGTGGCATACTGTATCCTTGCACAACAATCTCGAGAAGAGTTTGACTCTTGCATGTGGTGGATTTGTTCGGATTAATTTTGACATTGGAAAGGGGCAAGATTGGAAGTTTGAGATGCCTTCCTATTTCATTCACCAATGCCTGTGAGACTAGGCTAACACTGGCCCCTGTGTCCACCATGCACTTAACCATTAAACCTCCTACTCGGGCATGTATGACCGGTAATTCTTTAATGACCTTTATCTCTGGCCCCTTTAAGTCTTCGGTTAATTCCTCTTCTCTTAAGACCCAGTCACTTATTTGAGCGACTACCAAATCTTTATGTGGCCCAATCAAATCATCCGCCTTGTCCTGTCGATCTAAAATTGGAGGTTTTTTATCTTGGGATGCTTCCCGAGTATTTTGTCCTCTCGCTCTATGGCTATCCTGATATTTCAGACTTTCTGCTCCAGTCTCCATGACATCTGGATTTTTGCGAGCTTCCATGCCTTTAGTCCACTTGTCTTCGTCTCCCCCTCTTGGTGAATCTTGAGCTTGGAGCTCATCCAGGTATTTTTGCGTCGCTTTGTGCCATCGTTCCATTTCCTCCTGATGTGACGGACGAGGCCTTCCAGCTTGCCATGGCCTTCCCCGAGACCACGAAGATCTACCTCTCCAGAATCCTCGTCCTCTCCAAGGGTAAGGTCTGGGTGATCCCTCATTCATCCTCCAGTCGCGATTGTACCTCCAATCGGGTCTCCATCCAGCATTCTGAGGATTCTCAGGTTGTTGGGTTCTGACTCCAGAATTTTGGCGTCCACGCTGTTCCCAATCCATTTGCTCATCTGTGGCGTTAGCGTTCCTTCCCTTGCGTCGTTTACGGGGTGGCTCTGTAATTTCAGCTGAGTTGACGTTTTCGACCGTCCGATGTGCTCGTTGTGGACTATGTACGGTTGTTTCGTCCAAATGGCGAAGTATTTCTTCCGCCCGTACCGCGGTTCGCACATCAGCCGTTGCCATTATCTGCTGGACTACCAGTGGTAACTGTTTCGCGATCGCCGTCACCATTTCTTCTTCCGACGGTGGCATATCCAGTTCCTTCATCCTGTGTAACTGAGTGATGAAGTACTCCGAGTATTTGGTTGGGGAAGTAGTGCTATACCGGCGGGCGTACAGCTCTGCTCTCAAGTTTTGTTGTGCCGACAAACTCCAATATTTCTTCAAAAATACTTCCCGAAACTCTTCCATAGTGTTGAACGTATATCGGAAACTCCTAAACCACTGTAAGGCATTGCCGGTTAAGAGCTTCTCTACCGTCCTCAGCTGACGATCTTCGGGGATCTTAGTCTTTTTGATGTACTCCATTACTTCTCGGAGAAAACTTTTTGGAGTAACATTTGTCGTGCCTGAAAACTTGTTCGGTCGATCATCATTGATGCGGATGACCTGTACTACTTGAGTGGCCACTGTATGCTCCGTTGGCGTCGAAGTCCGTCCTCTGATGTCATGAAAATCGGGACTGTATGGTCTCTCCTCATCTCCTGGACCGAGCAGATCTTGGAATCCAGTTTTATCCTTCCCATGGGTTTCCATTATTGGCTTATTTATTCCCATCTGCAAATCAGCTATAGCCTTATCCTGTATCATGGCCCTCACTTCGTTCTTGGCTTGCTTGCTTTCCTGTTTTTCTAGCCGAGCTAACAATTCCACTTCCACCTTGTGACGTCTTCTCTTATCTTCACCTAGTTCTCGCAATAGTTCCTTGTTTTCTTCTTTAATCTCTTTGCGAATATCATCATACGCCAACTCCCTGTCTCTCTTGAGATCCTCTCTGTCTTGAATCCACGCCTCACCTTTTCCTTCCTGGGATTCTTTTATTTCTTCTCTTATCGCCTGCCATGTTTCCTTGACTTCTTCCTTAAATCTGGAGACGTCGGTCTCAACTGCCTCAAGTCTGGCTGATGTTTCCGTATGGCCTTCTTGTAGTTCGATAACATCCGATTGTGCCGTAATGAGCTCCTTCTTAAAGGTAGACATCTGCGCCTGAGTACCCATTTCTAAAACTGACATCCTCTGGGCGATACTGTCAACTTGGCTTTCAATAGCAACCCTGTGTCTTTGCATTTCCTCGTTATTTTGTTCGCAAGCTTGACTTATCTGCTTCATTTCAGACCTGATGTGATCGAGTTGGACCTCACTATCGACCTTTAACTGTGTTAATTGTCGTGTCAAGTGTTCTTCACCCTCAACTTTCAACTGTGCTAATTGTTGTGTTAACTGTTGTGTCAGATGTTCCTCACTCTCGACTTTCAACTGTGCTAATTGTTGTGTCAACTGTTGTGTCAGATGTTCCTCACTCTCGACTTTCAACTGTGCTAATTGTTGCGTTAATTGTTGTGTCAAATGTTCTTCACTCTCGATCTTCAGTTGAGCTAACTGTCCTGTAAGCTGCGCTACTTGTTCCTTACCCATTTGCTCCATCAGAGCCTTCATGTCCTCTAACGATACCATAACAATCAATTCGAACAAACGGGGTTGCTCTCATCCATGCTGGGACAACAACTACACCTGCACCAACGTGCAACATATCTCAAATCTCCATGTGGATATTCCAGTGAATATTTTGTTTTAAGTAAAACCCCATCTTCTTCACCAAAATTGAGGTAATTAACCGCGCAGTGTTAATAAAATGAAGATCTACTTCCCGTATACCAAAAATAAAATTTCATGGACTCATGGACAACGTTAATTTAATAATAAACCAACGCCTTTCTCAGGCCTCACCAAAATATAGCTCTATGAGTCCAGTATGGAAACTCAACATCGAAACATTAAGGGCTTTATCCAGCTTACTGTGTAATTAAATTTAAGAATAGTAATAATCCTGGCAACACAGTAACTGCTAATTGGTTGAGCTCCATAAAAGCTTCAAGCATCTGGCTCTACACGTTGGGCGCCAACGGTGGTCACGCGGGTGGCCACGTGTCGCTCGGGGGGACGACGCCCGCCGCCGGCTACGCTACCGAAATTCGGCCAGCACTCCTCCGCGCGTTGTGGGTCAGCCAAAATGCCCACGGGGATTGCTTCGGGAAGTTGGTCCCTCATGGGTGCCTGAAGCTCAAGTGCGTCTACCATGCCATACGATTAGGCATTGCACGATAAAACATACTAAGCTACGTCACCCGTGTGCCTCTGTGTGTGTTGACCACTATGATCTTCCACTAATAAAGGAAAGCAAATTAGGATAGATAAGCGATCTACCCACCGCCCTATGTACCCTTTTGAACATAGGACCTTCAGGACAAGATTCAAATCTCGTGGGTGGTGCGTTCCTACTTGAAGCTAATAATTGTCCTGAGATACATCACTTGGAAGATCAATAGGGCTGATTAATAAATCATCACACACAGGATTCAAAAACCAAAGGAAAAACAACTTTATTAACACTGGTAAAGAAATACAAAAATGATCGAAAAGAAAGCAAAAACCAAAAATATTAACTCAGGAAAATCAAAATTTAGAATAAGAAACTATTCAAAATTGAACCAATCTCCAAAACAACTTAAGTAATTACAAATTTTGAAATAAATCCAAAAGAAATCAAAAATAACGAAAAAAGGTTAAAACCAATCCAAATAAATAAAAATAATCTTAAAAAATGTCAAAAACTCAAAAAATGAGTAATTAAATTCCAATTAAATTAATCAACCTCAATCAAATTAATTACATTTCAATCAATCAACCATAATTAAATTAATTACATTTTAATTAAATCAACCATAATTAAATCAATTACATTTTAATTAAATCAATCATAATTAAATTAATTACATTTCAATTAAATCAATCAATTAAATTAATTACAATCCAAATAAATCAATATTAATTAAATTAATCATCAATTCAAACAAAATTAACCCTAATTAAATTAATCATCAATTCAAATCACTCAGTGAATCAAATAATATTCAAATTAAATCAATTAAACTTTAATTGAACTGTGAATCCCATCATTTATCAATAATCGATTATCAATCAATTAATCCAATCTCTCAATTAAACAAACGACTAATCAGTGATCATATGCCCAGATGAAAATCAATCTGGTTTGACCATAATTAATATTCACTGTAATAAATTCCACACCTCTGAATTCAATATTCAGAATACCATGGCATCTTGCCGTTGTGTGCCAATTAATTAATACAACAAACCTCAAACCATTGGCTTATCCACCATTAATTTAGGGCTTCCATAATTATAATATTCATGAGATAATCATTTCGTGACATGATCTGACAACATTGCCCATGTGATCCCCTTTGGTGGATTAAAACACTTTCACCAAATCACAATACTTATATATCCATTATTCACAACTACAACGTTTGTCCTTCAAATGAGTATGAAATTTGGCACATTTATACCTTTGAGCCTTTAAGCATACATCAATGCGTACTTATTAATACCAACTGGCAAATTTACACTCATATGACCTCAATGAGATTTGAGTTTGAGAAGTGTTGCACTGATACTTAAAATAAACACAAAATACCTTAGGAATATGATCAACCAAGGATTGAACTCAGGACTCGTAACAAAATGATCCGGGTCCCGGATTCAATACTGTCTGTCAAAGTTTTATGGGCGTGTGCTAAACTATACACATAAATACAACTCGAGATGCTTGCGAGTATCATGGCAAAAACAATAGCTTACCGTACCGTAAGGCAAGAAAATAAGGAAACCAAAATGAATGCCAGCTGTATGCAGAAAATTTGCATATTCCAGATACATAAAAAAATCCTATGCTCGCATACCGCACCGAGCGACAAAAATTAAACAACGGTGGGTGTATTTTGTCAACGATGCCTGCGACTCTGCAATAAACAACATAACACAAATATGTATTTACAAGTTGAAACGCTAACAGGAAAAATATATACACTCGTAGGCTTCGAAGCAAGGACTCTCACGTACCTTTTTCAGAGCATTGCACGTTCACAGACGCTTGCTACTATCCGAGAGAGCAATTAACTTCACAAAAAGGAAAATCAATCACCAAACGGATCCCGTTATAATAAGAGTCACAATTATTATTATTATTATTATTATCGCTATCAATATGATTATCACCTTTAATTATAACCGCCGTGATGGAATCAACTATCCAAAGGTTACTAGGTATCAGTACCCTAAGATAAATTCGGTCTTGAAATCCATGAATTATTATTATTATTATTATTATTACTAATATCCACCTGGTTATTAATCTATTTGAATAAAATCTTCGCGGCAATGCCAGGATACAAAAGGTTATTGGATTAAAGTACCCTTTACATAAGTTTATCCTCAACTCGATAACAAATTATTATTATTATTATTATTATTATTATTATTATTATTATTGACATAAATATTATCATATTTAATACCTTTATAATAGACTTGGATCACAAGGTTAGTGTACTACAGTACCATATGTGAATCTCAATCATGAATTAATTTTGGAAATGAATCTGAATATTATATAAGTTTCTCTGACTAGGGAGTCAGCTGTCCACATGACCGTCAAACTAGCCTCCTTTGAAACGCAAAGAGTCCCGTTACGGAGAGGGGTGGGCTGTGTACGACCTTGACAAGTGATACCGCATCTCAGACACTAAATGCTGTGGGCTCCCCAAAACTGCACTCTTAGTAAACTACACAGGCCTAATGGAAACACAAGGAGAAATGACCTCACCGTCTAGATAGTCTTTGGTTCGACCTGAGTGGAACCTGGTCTTGGAGCAATATCATTATCGTGGTCCTATTTATCACACAAAACCTGTACGCATAGTTTAGTCTTACCTGTTTCACAGGGTATGCCCAATATACCTCACTTACCTTTCTTTTCCTTTTCAGTTGGCAATCGAGTGACATATGGCTGTGTCACCTGCAACTTCTTATACCTTTTAAATATCATTATACCATTTTATTTATTCCTCGTTGAACCACCGGGGCCTCATGGAACTTCCCAGCATCACGATGGCATACGTTCAAACTATGTTCTCATTAACATACCACGATTAAGCCGATGTTCAGCTTGCTCTCCCAATACACTCAGAAGGATACCCTAAATACTTCTCCTACTCAATACCACACTTACCTGCGTTAATCTAAGATAAAGGACGCGTCAAATCATCCCTGACACAGTTCAGAGTGCATCCGTATGAATAATTACCACCACATGCGTCGTAATAAGGACATTAACATTTAGACTTCCTCCCCTTCTATCCATACCTGACATCATTATTACTCTCGATATTGATATTATTATCCCTAGTTGACGTCATGCTTATTATTATTATTAATAATAACCTGCGTCATTAGTGTGTCTATAAATTTTACATTCTTTAAATCTCTCTATTTCAAAATCTACGTGCCTTTGGTCTTTCCGGCGCCTTCATCCTGGGGCTGAAATACATACAACATAATGGGGTGAACACATGCATCCCTATCAGTGTACAATTCGGCGCGGTTTGCGAACAAACATCATCGCTAAGCATCTCCTGAATTAAACAAATAGCGTTCCGTCGTCACGGATACACTTAACCTACCACAAATGATACTTAAACTTAAAAATCTAATATTACACTAAGACGAATATCTATTCCTGTATCAAACTATAATAAACACGACCCATAAAACTATGGCATAGATAATTAATGGAAATTAATACTCATCATATTTCCAGCGTTGGCCGTCATCCTCTCCAGCAATAGATGTCAGCAACCCCTAGCCATGTGATTTCACACCATACCGGCACTACACATATTCATATTCAATGCACTACCTCACTAAGTGATTGATAATCATGATTAGCACTAAATTTCACCTTATTCTTACAAAAAGATATAACACTACTGGTACGTTTGTTGTACTCCCGTACCTTATCCAACACGTGTACGTTGCTTCACAATACACTTTTCATATAAAAATTGGGCTAGGATTACGCAGCACTCGTTAGATCATGCGCCACTACTTCTGTTATTCCACTCTTCACTTGCGCGCCGGACTGGCAACCTCGATGCGTTCTCTCTTCCCCCTGTTCATTCACAGAACTGTCCTGGTTCCAGCGGCGAGGGTTCGAGTCTCGGGCGATCAACTGCTCACCTCCCAACCTCTGCGACTGACAGTACTGTTTCTACAGCTATACAACTTGTGTTAACATGTAACACTGCAAGCTCTCCCTGTACACATATGCTGCCTACTAAAGTTATTACTGCTTATCTGAACTGTCCAGCCTGCAGCCTTGAGTCGTACTGACCATTTACATACAACTGAGTGTCATTGTCTGTAGCGTGAAAACTGCACGACGACTGACTGTAAACTGACTTAACGCGAGTGCTTGTAACTGTTTATCGAAAATGTGTCGAACTGCACAATAGCACATTGCGAACACCTTAACAGTCTCGAGCGGGCTCGCGAAACTAAGCATCAACTAACATTCACTCGCGTGCTAACTGCGTGACAACCAAACTGCGGAAGACTGACTCATCCCCGTGTGGTCTGCTGGAAACTCACTAACTGCACTGCGCAGGGGTGCAATATATCTAAAACATGGCGACAGAGCACCTGAAGATTGTTCCACAAGCAAGAGCTCCGTATTCCAACACATCTATTTCAATACACTGTGTACACATTATTCGTGATAGTAAGGTCCGTCGAATCATAGGATTACGATCGATAATCGATCGTAATTTTAGGGGATATCAACACTGCGTCCTCCGGACTATTTATGGCGAAATAGACGCCATCCCCACTCTCACAACAAACTCTTCACCCCAGACGGATCCGCGGAGGGATCTCAGTTCTGGATCACTGATTTATTAATTTCTTGATGATTTGATTATTCTGTTCATCTGTAAAAAATCTCAGGATCACTTCCGGCTTATTGTTGTCAATGGTTCGATCCTGGGTGCTGCCGTATCGTAGAAATAAATTAATTTCGCTATTTAGGGGCGTGGCGAAACCAGAATAAGACGTACTACAGAACTTTCCAGAACGTAATCTGATGCAAGCCCCTCCGAAAGTCCTTGAGCGTACACCTGCGTGGTAAATGCACGTTATAGAAGTATGTTCTCGACTAGCCTTTGTCTGCAAGTTTCGTGCGACGTACCTTTGGTTCGTCAAGTGGCCAGTTGCATAACTCGCCCTAATAACACTGCGGCAAGAGATTAACATGATTAAAATGACGCAAAATCAGACTTCCTTTTCCGTGCAAATCGAGGCTCAATTAAACGCTGTTTCTAGCATTACTGAAAACTATGCGAACTTAGCCTATGACCGTAGGATAAGGGCGCAATACATACTATAATTATACACCCTCATCATATTATTTCTCTCAATGAAGTGCCTGATAAAAGGATTACAGTGATAGAGTAAATTATGTATAATTTTTTTAACTTCATTACATTTAGTAGATTTAAACAACTCCTTAAAGTATCAAAAATGTTTGTGCATCATACACCTAAATATATCTAATAAAAAGGTAAGCTAAATATAAGCTAATGGGTTCATACCCCGTAAATAGGAACTGCCTCCTTTTTAATTTTTAAAAATCCTTCGAAGGTTTTATTTTTAAGTACATTGATTATAGGCACTTTAATTTCTATTTCATCAACTTCTTGACTAGGTGGTTGAATAGGACTAGAAATCAATTTATTATCTTATATTCCTTTAATATCTAATACAAAAAATATGTTATCCACTGAAGCATCCTTAAAATACTTCCTAATTTTAGCCATTGCTTCTTCTCTATTATTATTATCCTTAATATAATATTTCTAATATCAAATGTTATCATAATGATAAATTATGAAATATTTTTATTAATAATTAGTTCAACCCTTCTTCTAAAAATAGAGGCCGCACCCTTCCATTTTTGATTCATTGGAACTATAGAAGGTTTAGACTGATGAAATAATCTAATTTTAATAACTTGACAAAAGATTGCTCCCTTAATATTTCTATCATATACTATTAGATTTTTTTAGATTAGATTTGGATTAGATTAACTTAGTTTTTTTTCAATCATTATTAATGACATTTATTGCAACCAATAGTCAAATTCAATAATAATTAAAATTGCGCACAATGAAGTCATATACAGAATTCTGTTAATGTCACTGTTCTCTTACTACAAACTTTTGCATGATATTTTTCACACGACTTTCCACACAATTCACACCTACAGTTCTCGTCTGGGTCATGGTAGACCTTCTTGCAGCACAGCTTGAAATTAAAACCATGAACAGCGAAACGTGTCATGAAATGGCGAAGTTCATACATAGAATTCCTCCACTCTGAGGTCGTCTTGGCATCTGTCTGGTAGAAATCCCTCCAGATGTTGGCATTCTTCTCTTGAAGTTCTTGCAGTAATAACTGATATTGCTTTGTAGATGGCAGTAACATTCTTATACGTAACTCGTCTATGTAAAATGGTTGTCTCGTTAGTTCATAGGTCGTCCTTGACGGTGCATTTTGTCCTAGACACAGAATCTTTTTCATGTATATGGCCTTTACCCTTTCTATCTGAGCAAGATCGTTTTTCGAGAGATGCTCCCATATTAATTCAATTGCATATGTCATGATTGGAGAAATTTATATGTGAAAGAGTTCTAATTCAGTCTGTATGGAGAGTTGTCTTATTAGTTTTATCTCATTCATGGCTATAACCGCAGTAGCAGCTCTATCTTTTACATGTTTGGAGAAATTCCGTCCTGTCGTTTGGAGTATCAGGCCAAGATACTTGTAGGAGTTGACCCTTGTTAGCTCCACATTGCCATACATGATTTTCACTGATGCTGGTAGCCTACCTCCATTCCTGAACGTCATGTGTACTGTCTTATGTGGATTAAGCTTGAGGTCATTGCTATCTGCCTCGAACGCCTCTTGTAACATTTCCTGCGAGATCTACGTTATTGCCATATCATCTGCGTACATATAAATGTTTACTCCTGGTGTTTCTATGGCATCGACAACATCTCTAACTGCGATATTATTTCATCAATTTCAATTGGTTCTTTAGGGGGATTAATTCAAACCTCCTTACGTAAATTAATAGCATACTCATCCGTTAATAACTTAGGTTGAATAATTGCCGCTATGGTTTCAGGTGAAAACTTATGAGAATTATATTTCCTCATTTATTCTTACCTGAGACCTTTCAAATCTTTCATATTAACCAAAATTTCCTTATAATAAATAATGACCCAAAAATTAAATTTTGTTTATTTTCTTTGCTTCTATCCTTAGGAGGGTTACCCCCATTCCTGGGTTTTATACCAAAATGATTAATTTAAGCAATAGCTGAATTAAATAGATTACCAATTATTTCTTTGATAATAATCACAACATTAATTACTTTATTTTATTATCTTTGTATTACTTTTACTGCATTTCTTCTCTCTTACAGAGAAATTAAATGAAATTGTACACAATTTTATATTAATCAATTTTATATTCTAATAACAACCTTTACTATAATTTCAACTATAGGGTTACTATTTAGATCTTTAATTTTTAATATAATATAAGGTTTTAAGTTAAATAAATGGGATGGTAGGAGATTGTTTGTCCCTAACTACAAATGATTATGCAGTCATCATCGCTGGAGCAAACGACGTGTACAGAAACGAGAGTAAAAAGGTAATCAAAGATTTAAAGGGTACATTGCATCCATGCAAAAAACAAATGCCATTATTGTAAACATTCCGCAGAGATACGATTTAATTCCCAAATCATGTGTAAATGTAGAAATAGAGGCTACAAATGGAAAAATTCATAAAATTTGTAAGAGTTTTCCAAATGTCCAAATTGTAGATGTAAGTAAATTAGACAGGAAGTTCCACACTCGGCATGGCCTACACTTAAATAGATTAGGAAAAGAGTATCTTCGTGATGAAATCTGCAAAACTGTAAATTCAAATGGTAAGAATAATTCAACAGTAATATCATTAGAGTGGAAGCAGGGAAACTGGTAGAAGAAGCCAAACGTGAGGTTTGGCATTCAGATGAGAATATTTTGATGTCAAATTTAACTGGGTGCAACAATGGTATTTTTGATTTGTCTAGCAACAATAATAATAACAATTATGATAATTATAATGTAAATAAATCACCAACACAAGCTTGCAAAAGTAACGAATTTAAAATTTACCACCAGAATGTTCAGTCTCTCTATAATATAATTGATTACTTAAATCTAATACTTAAAAATGAACTTAAAGACATCTCAGCACTATGTATTTCAGAACATTGGCTGGAAGATGAACAACTCGAAGTAATTCAATTGCCAGGGTTTATACAAGCTAGTAAATACCCTAGATCTAATATTAGCCATGGTGGTACTTGTATCTTCTTAAGAAATAATTTAGATCATGAACAGTTGACAGCTTATGATTATATAATTATGGAACAGAAGAAAGAATTCTCTGCCGTAACAATACAGCAGTTTAAGTTAATAATTGTATGCGTATACCGTTCTCCGTCAGGAAATTTTCGTTTATTTATAGATAAATTAGAATTGTTACTCAATAACATGAGCAAAGTAAATTTCGATATAATAATTTGTGGGGATGTAAATGTGGATTTATTAAAATGTGATAGAAATTGTGAATTATTAAGACAGTTACTAATTTCCTATGGACTGAAACCTACAATAAACACCTCGACAAGAATAACAAAATTTAGTAAAACCACTCCTGATGAAATTTTTATAAATACAGATAAATATCACCATTCAATAGAAGTCTATTGTCCGGGTTTTAGTGACCACCATGGACAAATACTGAGTTTTGAAGTACCCGAAAAAATCAATAATAATGAAAATGAAATAAAATCAAAGTGCAGGTCATTCACTGAAACAAATGTTACATATTTCAATGACTTATTAAATAAGGAAACATGGTCAGAAATTTATAAACTAGAAAATGTAAATGATAAATTTAATGCATTTAACAGTACCCTAAAACACTATTTTGAAATAGCATTCCCCTTTAAACAAAGAACTATTCAAAATAACAAAGCTAGCAATTGGATAACAACAGGGATTAGAAATTCATGTCAAAGAAAGAAATTTCTACACAAATTATATAAACAATACCACACAACACCTGAATTCAATTTATACTACAAAAAATACACTAGCGTATTAAGTAAGGTAATAAGACTAGCAAAGAAAATGCATAATGATAATTTTATTTCCCAATCATCTAATAAAAACAGGGCTATGTGGTCCGTGATAAAGAAAGAAACTGGAAAATCTGCTAAAATACAAAGGAACATTACACTGACCTGCAATAATAAAGTGATTAATAATCCAGAGGAAATAGCAAACACTTTTAATGACTATTTTCTGGAAATTCCACAAAAATTATTAAATAAATCACAGGTAAATACACTAAATTCTAATAATAAAATAAATATATGCAGTGATTCTTTATTTACAAATCATGTCACAAGTGAAGAGGTAAGAATAGTTATAAAAATAACATTAAATGGTCATCAAATAGAAAATAAATCAGAAACAAAGTTTTTGGTACTATGGATACAATATAACTTGAAATGAAATAAACATATACAATATCTGAATACTAAACTGAACTCGATGTGCTTTGCGTTACGTATTTTGAAAACATGCACTAACATGCACACATTAAGAAATACTTATTTTGCTAATTTCCATTCATACTTAAGATATGGGGTCATATTTTGGGGTATGTCACCAGATGTACTAAGCACGTTTAGGATACAAAAGAGGGCGATTAGAATTATGGCAAATGTAAACTCTAGAGAATCATGTAGACCTCTGTTTAAAGATTTAAACATTCTCCCATTGCCCTGCATTCATATCTTTGAAAGTATTATGTTTTTAAAATGAATTTAATGAATAAAGACATTTTTCTTTAAAAAAATGATGTTCATAGACATAACACAAGACAAAATCAAACATTCGTATTTCACACACACACACAAGCATATATCAAAAAGGAACTTTTCACACAGGAGTTAATTTATACAATAAACTACCCCAGTATATAGAATTTGCCACACAAATAACAACCTTTGAAAGAATGTTGAAAGCTTATCTGCAGTACCAATGTTTTTACTCTGTAGTTGAATACTTGGCGTATAGGAGCGATAATTATAATTATATTTTAATTGTAATACCTAGCTGTAAGTTGCTCTATTTATAGAATTAAGTTTTCATATTGTGATAATAGAGTAAGGTATAAATAGTTGTCCAATAAGATTGTATCTCTTAAGATCTGTTATTATAATAAGTTATAAATAGTTATAGTATTAGTAATATATACCTGTAAGTTTTTTTTATTTTCTATGTAATTTCTGATGTGTCCTATATCAAAAATGTATTGTATACATGTAATTGATCAAATGGATAAATAAAAATCTAATATAATCTAATCTAAAGCTATAAATAAAATATATCTTTTTTAAACCTTAGTAGTATCTACTCCTTTAGAATTGCAGTCTAATATCATTCATGACTATAAAGGTTTGATAAAAGAGATAAATACCCTAAATAAATTTACAATTTATCGCCTATAACTCAGCCATTTTACCGCAACAATCACTCTTCTCAATCATAAGGATATTGAAACACTTTATTTTATTTTCGGGGCATGGGCAGGAATAGTAGGAACTTCATTGAGTATACTAATTCGAGCTGAACTTGGTCAACCTGGTTATTTAATTGGAGATGATCAAATTTATAATGTAATTGTAACAGCCCAAGCTTATGTATTTTTTTTATAGTAATACCCATTATAATTGGGGGGTTTGGAAATTGATTAGTCCCTTTAATGCTAGGGGACCCTGATATAGCTTTCCCATGAATAAATAATATAAGATTTTGATTATTGCCTCCTTCTCTATCTCTATTATTAGCAAGTAGCCTAGTAGAAAACGGAGCTGGAACTGGTAGAACTGTCTACCCACCGCTCTCTGCGAATATCGCTCATGCAGGCGCCTCTGTAGATTTAGCAATTTTTTTGTTTCATTTAGCCGGAATTTCCTCAATTTTAGGGGCAGTAAATTTTATTAAAACTACTGTTAATATACGAGCCCCAGGGATATCCTTAGACCAAACCCCTTTATTTGTCTGAGCAGTAGGAATTACAGCATTACTTTTACTTCTTTCTTTACCTGTTTTAGACCGAGCTATTACTATATTATTGTTGTTGTTGTTGTTTGAGTCCTCAGTCTTTTGACTGGTTTGATGCAGCACTCCATGCCTCCCTGTCCTGAGCTAATCGTTTCATCTCTACATAGCTACCACACCCTACATCCGAGGCAATCTGTTAAACATATTCTAACCTTGGTCTACCCCTACCGTTCTTGTCCTCAACCCTTCCTTCCATAACTAAGCTTGCTATTCCTGGGTGTCTTATTATGTGTCCTACCAACCTATCTCTTCTCTTCATTAGCAGTCACCAGAAACATCTCTCCTCTCCCACTCGTCTTAATACCTCTTCGTTTGTAACTCTATCTACCCATCTGATCTTCATCATTCTCCTGTAAAACCACATTTCAAACGCTTCAATTCTCCTCTTTTCTGCTGCACCAATAGTCCAAGTTTCACTTCCATAGAGTGCCATGCTCCAGACAAAGGCCTTCAAAAATGACTTCCTAATACCTAAATCTATATTCGATGTCAACAGATTCCTTTTCTGTAAAAATGCTTTCCTTGCCTGAGCTAACCTACTTTTTATATCCTCTTTGCTTCGTCCATCTATGGTTATTTTGCTTCCTAAGTAACAGAATTCTCCTACTTCCTTTAGCTTTTCACATGCCAATTTGATGTCCATAGAGGTTTCTGATTTATTTCGGCTGCATTCCAATATTTTTGTTTTACATCAATTCATTTTTATCATGAATTGTTTCCTCAAGACGGAGTCCATACCATTCAAAAACTCATTCAAATCCTCAGGCGTGTCGGCCAAGATGGCTATGTCATCGGCAAATCTCAGAGTTGAAATTATTTCTCCTTGAATCTTCACTCCCACTTTATATTTTTCTCCAATTTCCTTCATTGCTTGTTCAATGCAAAGATTGATAGATAGATAGATAGATAGATAGATAGATAGATAGATAGATAGATAGATAGATAGATAGATAGATTTTTATTAATTCCATTTGATCAAATACATGCATTCAATACATTTTTGATATAGGACACGTCAGAATTTACATGCATAAAATAAAAGAACTAACAGGTATATATTACTAAGATTATAACTATTTATAACTTATTATAATAGCAAATCTTAATAGATACAATCTTATTGCACAACTATTTACACCTCACTCTATTATCATAATATGAAAACTTAATTCTATAAATACAACAACATACAGCTAGGTATTAAATTTAAATTAAAAAAGTAAAATATAGTTATAGATTCCATCACTCCTATACGCTAAAATATTCAACTACTGAGTAAAAACAATGGCACTGCAGATAAGCTTTCAACATTCTATCAAAGGTTTTTATTTTTGGGGCCAGTTTTATATACTGGGGTAGTTTATTGTATAATTTAACTCCAGTGTGAAAAGTTCCTTTTTGATATATGCTTGTGTGTGTGTGTGAAATATGAATGTTTTGATTTTGTCTTGTGTTATGCCTATGAACATCATTGTTTGTTTTAAGAAAAACATCTTTATTCATTAAATTCTTTTTAAAAAACATAATACTTTCAAAGATATATATGCAGGGCAGTGGGAGAATGTCTAAATCTTTAAACAGAGGTCTACATGATTCTCTAGAGTTTACATTTGCCATAATTCTAATCGCTCTCTTTTGTATCCGAAACGTGCTTAGTACATCTGGCGACATACCCCAAAATATGATCCCATATCTTAAGTATGAATGGAAATAAGCAAAATAAGTATTTCTTAATGTGTGCATGCTAGTGCAGGTTTTCAAAATACGTAACGCAAAGCACATCGAGTTCAGTTTAGTATTCAGATATTGTATATGTTTATTCCATTTCAAGTCTTGTTGTATCCATAGTCCTAAAAACTTTATTTCTGATTTATTTTCTATTTGATGACCATTTAATGTTATATTGGGCATCGCAGGATTCCTATTCTGTATAGTGTGGAAATTTAGACATACTGTCTTTTTATAGTTTATTATGAGGCGATTATCTTGTGACCATTTGGTTAACTCTCCTGTAACGGAGTCAGCAGACTGCTGTATGACCTGTTTAGTTTCACCTTTTATTACGAGTGTTGTATCGTCCGCAAACAAAATTTCCTTATGTGAATGAACGTTCTGTGTTATATCATTTATATATAGAAGAAAGAGTAGTGGGCCCAAAACCGATCCCTGGGGTACTCCAAATTCAATAATTCCCTCATTGGACAATGTTTCATTAAGTAATTTGGTTCCATCATCCTTGTGTCTCAAGCTTACTATTTGTTTACGCCTTGTTAAGTAAGACTCTATCCATTTATTAGCTAGACCTCTAACACCGTATTGATTTAGTTTGGTAAGGAGGATTTTATGGTCAACTACATCAAATGCTTTCGATAAATCCAAGAATAGGCCAGTTACATGTTCCTTATTGTCAATTAATTTCAGTATACTATTACTACATTCGTAAATTGCTGTCTGTGTAGATTTTTCCGTTCTAAATCCATGTTGTGAGTTTGATAATATTTTATTTTTTTCTATGAAACTTATCAGTCTCTTATACATAATTTTTTCCACAATTTTTGCAATACCAGTTGGTAAGGTAATAGGACGATAGTTATCTAATTCATCTTTTGAACCGTTTTTGTGCACTGGAATTACTTTTGATAACTTCAAAATATCCGGGTAAGTTCCTGAGAGAATTGAACTGTTTATTAAGTGCGTAAGTGGATTTATTATATTTTCTGCACATTTCTTTAAAATTGCATCAGGGATTCCATCAATGCCAGCACAGAATTTATTTTTTAGCTCTTTTATAACTATTCTTACCTCTTCACTTGTGACATGATTTATAAATAAAGAATCACTGCATATATTTATTTTATTATTAGAATTTAGTGTATTTACCTGTGATTTATTTAATAATTTTTGCGGAATTTCCAGAAAATAGTCATTAAAAGTGTTTGCTATTTCCTCTGGATTATTAATCACTTTATTATTTCTGGTCAGTGTAATGTTCCTTTGTATTTTAGCAGATTTTCCAGTTTCTTTCTTTATTACGGACCACATCGCCCTGTTTTTATTAGATGATTGGGAAATAAAATTATCATTATGCATTTTCTTTGCTAGTCTTATTACCTTATTTAATATGCTAGTGTATTTTTTGTAGTATAAATTGAATTCAGGTGTTGTGTGGTATTGTTTATATAATTTGTGTAGAAATTTCTTTCTTTGACATGAATTTATAATCCCTGTTGTTATCCAATTGCTAGTTTTGTTATTTTGAACAGTTCTTCGTTTAAAGGGGAATGCTATTTCAAAATAGTGTTTTAGGGTACTGTTAAATGCATTAAATTTATCATTTACATTTTCTAGTTCATAAATTTCTGACCATGTTTCCTTATTTAATAAGTCATTGAAATATGTAACATTTGATTCAGTGAATGACCTGCACTTTGATTTTACTCCATTATCATTATTATTGATTACTTCGGATACTTCAAAACTCAGTATTTGTCCATGGTGGTCACTAAAACCCGGACAATAGACTTCTATTGAATGGTGATATTTATCTGTATTTATAAAAATTTGATCAGGAGTGGTTTTACTAAATTTTGTTATTCTTGTTGGTGTATTTACTGTAGGTTTCAGTCCATAGGAAATTAGTAACTGGTTTAATAATTCACAATTTCTATCAAGTTTTAAGAAATCCACATTTACATCCCCACAAATTATTATATCGAAATTTACTTTGCTCATGTTATTGAGTAACAATTCTAGTTTATCTATAAATAGAGGAAACTTTCCTGACGGAGAACGGTATACGCATACAATTATTAACTTAAACTGCTGAATTTTTACGGCAGAGAATTCAAAATCCTGTTCCATAATTAGATAATCATAAGCTGTTATCTGTTCATGATCTAAATTATTTCTTAAGAAGATGCAAGTACCACCATGGCTAATATTAGATCTAGAGTATTTACTAGCTTGTATAAACCCTGGGAATTGAATTAATTCGAGTTGTTCCTCTTTCAGCCAATGTTCTGAAATACATAGTGCTGAGATGTCTTTAAGTTCATTTTTAAGCATTAGATTTATGTAATCAATTTTATTATAAAGAGACTGGACATTCTGGTGGTAAATTTTAAATTTGTTACTTTTGCAAGCTTGTGTTGGTGATTTATTTACATTATTATTATCATAATTGTTATTATTATTGTTGCTAGACAAATCCGAAATACCATTGTTGCACTCCGTTAAATTTGACTTTAAAAGATGTGAATGCCAAACCTCACGTTTGGCTTCTTCTACCAGTTTCCCTGCTTCCACTCTAATGATATTACTGTTGAATTATTCTTACCATTTGAATTTACAATTTTGCAGATTTCATCACTAAGATACTCTTTTCCTAATCTATTTAAGTGTAGGCCATGCCGAGTGTGGAACTTCCTGTCTAATTTACTTACATCTACAATTTGGACATTTGGAAAACTCTTACAAATTTTATGAATTTTTCCATTTGTAGCCTCTATTTCTACATTTACACATGACTTGGGAATTAAATCGTGTCTCTGCGGAATGTTTACAATAATGACATTTGTTTTTTGCATGGATGGCAATGTACCCTTTAAATCTTTGATTACCTTTTTACTCTCATTTCTATAGACGTCGTTTGCTCCAGCGATGATCACTGCGTAGTCCTTTGCAGTAAGGGACGCACACTCTCCTATCATCCCGTTCGTGACTTCTGCAATCTGAGCTCCCGGCTTCACTGTCGAAGTGACCTCCATTTCTCGGTTTCTCTCCAAAACGCTTGCTGCTACATCTCGCCCATGGCTATCCGCAAATATCCGCATCTTCCTGGATTTTCTCTTTATCACTCTCTTCTTTTCTTCTTGAGGAAAGTCATCATTTTCTTCGACAAGCACTCCAAATGAATTTGAGACGGGAATTTCAGTTACATGTACTCCATTTATAGGCCTAGGCTTATTCAATCTTACCTTACCAGCAATCACTGTCGACCAAGTTTCCTTGCTTTCCTCTCTGTTTCCTTTTAATGTATTCAACTCTTCCATTAACTTAGCAATATCTTCCTTTAGCAGCTTTATAATTTCGTCTTTTGAGGACAGTTCGTTTCTCAGGTTATGACATTCGCATGACGGTAGCGGTAGGCCTACATTACGACAATCGGTTTCACTTTTCTCCTCATTCAATTTTACCTGAGATCTTGTGATGATTTTATTTGCATTTTTTACTTTTATTTTGCACGACGAGCATAAATCCGTTACTGTTACACAACCTGACGAGATACTAACACTGTTTACTGTCGTCATACTAGAGATCTAAGTGAGCCTAGATGTTTACACCAAATTACACTAAATTTAATTTAATTATTACTACCTAATAGAATTAATCTAATAACCTACCAATAAAGAAGAATGTGAAATACGTATATCTTCCAATCGGGTGAAGTCTCGTAAAAGCACCACTGCTCTACTTGGTTCAAACAGTGATTGAAGAAGTCACCGAATCTTTGGATACACGTTCCCACAACTTAGTTTAAGTTTATTAAATTATCAACAAGAATTTCTAAATACTATCAATATTCCGTATTACACTTGATCTAAGGAAAGTAACTTTATAGATTTTAAGCCTCTGTTATAATATTTTACCACTTTTATCAAATATTTACACTAGCTGCTATTTCACTACACTTTCACTGTGACGCCATCTTGCCGTCAGCGAGATGGGGTGATAAGTTGGGTGATAAGTTGCAGCCTTGCCTTACACCTTTCTGAATACCAGCTTCTCTCTCATGTCCTTCAGATCGAATGACTGCTGTCTGGTTTCTGTATAGATTGTAGATCACCCTCCTATCCTTGTATTTTATTCCAATCGTTTTCAAAATGTCAAACAATTTAGTCCAATCAACGTTATCAAAAGCCTTTTTTAAGTCTACAAATGCCATGACCGTTCTCTTATCTTTCCTTATTCTACCTTCCAAAATCAGTCTAAGACTCAGTACAGCTTCCCTTGTTCCTACATTTCTCCTGAAACCAAACTGGTCTTCACCCAACTCCGTTTCTATCTGGCTTTCTATCCTCTTGTAAATTATTCTAGACAGGATCTTGGAAGCATGAGTAATCAAACTGATCGTACGGTAATCCTCACATCTGTCAGCTCCTACTTTCTTCGGTATAGGGATGATAACATTCTTCTTGAAATCAGAGGGTACCTCGCCTGTCTCATAAATCCTACACACCAAGTGATATAAACTGATCAGACCTTCATCTCCTATGCAGCGTAGCAACTCAATCGGTATATCATCCATGCCAGATGCTTTGTTCCTGCCTAAGTCTTCCAATGCTCTGTCAAATTCTGATCTCAATATTAAATCTCCTTTCGCATCCTCATCAATATCCTCCTCCCTTTCCAATACATGATTCTCAATCTCCTTTCCCTTATACAAACACTCTATGTAAGCTTTCCATCTCTCAACCTTTTCTTCCCTATCTGTTAGAGGGTTTCCATTTATGTCCTTAATATTACAGCACTTGGTCTTCCTTTCCCCAAATGTATTCTTAATCCTTCGATAAGCTGTATCTACTTTTCCTAATTTCAGACAATTTTCTATACCTGTACATTTCTCTTTCAACCATTCTTCTTTCGCTTCCTTGCACTTCTTGTTAACCTCATTTCTTAGTCGTCTGTATTCTGCTTTCCCCTTTTCATCTCTTACATTCTTGTGTTTCCGCCTTTCGTCCATCAATTCTAGTATATCCTGTGTGATCCACGGTTTTCTACCTATTCTTTCTTTTCTACCAATGTTTTCTTCTGCGGATTTTGTTATTTCATTCTTCAAAAGTGCCCATTCGTCTGCAATTGAAGTTGGTTTAGGGTTTTTCATTAGTCCTTCCTTTATACTTTTCTTGAATCTTTCATTTACATCCTTCTCTTTCAGTCTTTCTATTGCCCATCTCTTTGGCTTTTGACTTTTCTTCAGTTTCTTCATCTTTAATCTGCATTTCATAACAACCAAATTGTGGTCAGAGTTTATGTCAGCACCGGGATATGTTTTACAATCCAAAATCTGGTTTTGAAACTTCTGCTTGCCCATAATGAAGTCGTTTTGGTAACGCCCTGTATCTCCTGGTCTTATCCATGTGTATATTCTTCTATTGTGGTTATTGAATAAGGTGTTAGTTATGACCAACTCATGCTCGGTACAGAATTCTATCAGTCTGCTTCCTCGATCATTCCTTTCACCTAATCCAAAATCACCTACTATCTTCCCTTCTCTTCCTTTTCCTACCACAGCGTTCCAATCTCCCATTACTATAACATATTCATCACCCTTGATATACCTCAGAATTTCATCTATTTCTTCGTAGACCTTTTCAACATCTTCATCATCAGCTTGACTGGTAGGCACATAGACTTGTACCACTGTGGTGCACGTAGGTTTTGTATTGATTTTTGCTACAATAATCCACTATATTGCTCATAATATTCCACACGCTGTCCATGTTTCCTACTCAATATGAGACCAACCCCTACTTGGCCATTGTTTGATTTAGTGCTAATGACCCTATAGTCTCTTGACCAAAAGTCCTGTTCTTCCTGCCAGCACATTTCACTAATCCCAACCAAATCCAACCTCAACCTATCCATTTCCCTTTCTAAGTTTTCTAACCTTCCACTTCCCAACAGACTTCTAACATTCCACGCTCCTATCCGTAGAATGTCAGATTTCCTCTTTGTCACTTCTGTGATGTTAACCCCCTCTCGAGTAGTCCCCACCCGGAGATCCGAACGGGGGACTAGTTTACCTCCGGATTGGAATTTTACAAGGGAGGAGGCCATCATCACATGTAATTATGCATAGAGACGTGCATATCCTCGGGAAGAGCATTACGGCTGTAGTTTCCCGTTGCTTTCAGCCGTGTAGCAGAACGCAGTGTAGCCATTAGTTGGCTTATATTATCAATATCTTCACCGTCTATAAGACAAGTAAAGAATTGATTTAGACTGAAAAGCTGCTACTCCCTTTCGGAATAAGTAATGGAGCAATTCTACTAACAAAAATACTAATCTTCTACTAACAATTAAATACCAAAATTCTACTAACGAAGAAATACTTAAGTTCCACCAACAACAAAATACTACCACTAAAACAGTCTGTCCCCAGGCACACTCACATGCACCCTCACACATCACAGTCTAATGAAACAATGAACTATATCTAATAAATAATGCAACTGCCACCACACACACTCACACATCACAGTCTAATGAAACGCTGAACTATATCTAATAAATAATGCAACTGCCACTACACACCTTCACACACTACAGTCTAATGGAACAAGAAATATATCTAATAACAAGCTAACTACATACTTACAACTAAAACCAACCACAACGCCTACAATTCCATAAAATGGTAATCCCGACAGCCATACCTAACACACTACACTTTGTAATAGAACAAATCCAATACGTATTTCAAGACACAACAGAACAACTAATTAATTGGGCGCGTTCAGCGGGCTCATTGCTGGCCAGCAAACGGTCAGCAGATTCTGAGTTTGCCGTTCAGTGGGCTTGCTAGCGGGCTTGCTAGCGGGCTTGCTAGCGGACGCGACGTAGGTAGCAAGGGCTCAGCAGAGCCAGCAAACTTTTTCTCTGCTAGCTTGCTAGCTTGTTTCTGCTGACTTGCGGCGCATGGCGGGGAATCAAATTGATCAAGTTCTGCACGTTCGGCGAGTGAAACTATTATGTTTCTTAAATTCTAGAGACAAAGATCTACACTCAAGAATGGCGACAGGTAATAAAATACAATGTTTGTCAATAGCATAATAATTTACGCTTCTAAAATTCAACTTTAAACTCACTAGGCCTATGACTTTTAATAGTTATTTTATGTTGTATTAAGGAATTGGTTTGGTCAAGGCAAATCCGGCTCGTATTCTTTATCTATTTTTGTGTATGATTTAAACCTATTACAGTCTTCCCGCTGTTAAATCGGGTTGAAATTAAATGCCACTTTGTACCGGTAGCGCATGAACGCGATATTTAGAACAGAAGCCTTTCTTAACTCTGTAAACCATACTTTTGGGGTGAAAGATGTTTTAAATGTAGCCTACTTTCGGATTTCCCATGGCCCAATTATGTGTGAGTAGGCTATTGATGAGTTATTTATGGAATTATTCTGACTTTCTGTTTCTGAGCATTTTGATGTCTCTTCCTTGTATGTTAGGTCACGAGTTTGCCACCAATTATATTCAAGAAAACTGCAGAAACATGGAGATGGCTGTATAATCTAGAAAATCGGCCCCTACTTCTTGGTGGTAAGTTTTAAAACTAGTATTGCACTTGGGATGGTATTTGCAGAACATGTTAAACTTTGCTTTAATGGTAATTATGTGGTTAATTTGGGGACATTTGGACGAATGAGTAGGGCCTATAGGAAGAGGAACGATCTTTTCAAAAGTACCGTACCAGAAAGTCTTGTGGGAAGAGGTAGCTCCGGCGATGAATTCCCATGGGTAAGATGCTGCGCATTTTCTACATGCATCAGATACCAGAGGTAGAATTTTATTGCAGTAATTTACATTTCAGCTCTGATACGGTTAGGCCTATGCCTTTTGTGTAGCCTACAAGCTTTTTTGTCGAATAGGTGGTATAGTCTTGAATTTCAGTATAGTAGAGCAAGCAGGGTTCATATTTCGTACAATTACATACCGGTACCACTGTAACATTCATTTTGTCTGTACATAAATAAATTCTGCTAAGATTGGCCTCCCAGCGATGGTGGAGCTGACTTGACCAGAAGGCAAGGTAGGTACCGTAGGCTAACTTTTGTGGTTGGTGGCACCCTGGTCAATGTCAGTTTTTAGTCCTTTAGGAGATAACCTTAATTGGGAACTTGAGAGGCAGTTGGGCACTTCTTAACACATGTGATTTTTCTATTAGAATTTTGGTTTATTGTAGAAAATTGTTGTTCTAAAAATCTTTGACAGTTGCAAAGTCTGCCTAGTTTTAAAGAGTGGTGTTTTGAAGAAATCATTTTATCATCCTTAGTGATTGTCACAGCAAATTGTATTTGACCCATGGGTGTTCATAAAATTATACTTTTTTTAAATCATTAAATCACTTCAAACTTACACGATGGTAGTTACATGTACAGTATATGCAGCGGCGATGTTGCTGTGGTCTGCTGCCTTTCCACTGCTTTGAACTATATGCAACCGAAGGCACCTACCCTCATCAAGATATGTATCGCAATATTAAGACCACCCTACCTAATGGTGGAAGGAACCACTCGGTAACGCTGAATGAGAGCTCATCATACACTAACATTTTCTAACGTACCACTGAAATTAGCCAATATACCTTTTCTAATAATGAAAAATAAATCAGGAAATGATGTGATAATAGATGATTACTCCTCTACTGTCCATAACCCATCCACCATCCCCTTTCTAAATCAGGACTAATATAGCAAAATTCCAACTGTCTGCCATTCTATGAGTGAATTATCGACAAATGCAGTATTGCCATCCCCACGAATACGGTACTACTGTGTATATAGGCGGTACCGTACTGTAATCCTCCCACCCGCTAAAAGGAACTTCCGCCGCTACTGAGTAACGCCCACCACGTGCGTATTTGATGTGTGTAATAATTGGCTGCTGTGTTATTAATGTGTGTAATATTTCACTGTAATTGTTTTTTGTAATAGTAAAATTTGTTAGATCCAGACCAATGGGTTTTGCATGGACCAATAATTATTAGAGAGAGCGGCCCGCCACGTTAGTCGTATATACACTTTTGGTTTTTGTCACGTACAGTAGGGTACTCGCACATCAATAATCTTTATCCAGACCAGGCCTATGTGGTATATTTTGTATCTCACATGTTGGTAACAGTAGTGACATCAGTGTGTGCAAGTCTTGGTACCAGTTGAAGAGACCTCATCCGCCCGCTGTCGTTGAATTATCAAGAAATAGAAACACATATTTACGTAATTTAAAACATATTCCCGGTGCAGTAGTGATCATGGTTAGTAATTTGTATTGGGTATGTCACCCAGAAGATGAAACATTAATTCTGAATGAGACCAGAACGTGGCTTTTATACTTGCATCAGACGTCATTGTGGCTTTCATCTTCTAGGGTACATTACCAATTCAAATTAGTAACCATAGTCATTACTGCACCTGAAATATATGCTAAACTACATAAATATGTACGTTTATTTATTGCTCTTTTAACAACGGCAGCCATGTTCCGATGGCAAATGAATCTCGTTGAATCAACAAGGTGCACACATTATTGCCAACATGTGGGATAAAAAATACACCACACTAATTAAAGATTAGGTACGCGACAACCCCACTGTGCGTGCAGGGGTGTATGCATGGTTAACGCGCGCCCGCAGGCTAAAACCATTGTCAGAACCCATTGGATTGGATAAAACAAAGGTTAGAATGGTCGGGTTGAAGTACGGCAAGCGGGGCACTATTGATGACATGTTAGGCTGTAACCATTGATCTGGATGAGTTAGGCTGTAACCATTGTCAAAACCACTGTTTCTTTCATTTGAACCCCTCACAGAACGCTACCCTAGACGGCCTATACGATTAGTACCGTACGAATGGGATTACGTTGGGGTTGACAATACTGTACGTTACATAATTCATGTGGATAATGGCCGACACAGCTGGAATTTTACTATATAAGTCATGATCTAAACGTGGGATGGTGGGTGGGTTATGGTCAGCAGAGGAGTAAACATCTATTAAGTTACTACATCATTTTCTGATTTATTTTTCATTTGAAAAGGTATTTTGGCTAATTTCAGTATTTTATAAAGTTCAACTGTGACTTGTTACTGTTACCACTGACCATATAACAGTATGACTCGAGACTGCTATATTATGAGTTCCAAACTTATGCTCCCCATGGAAGGTACCTGTATACTAAGCAATAAATTCATTATGGATTTGGTGTTGGAGCCTACCAATCAAAAGGATTTCATTTAAAAAGTTTCTTTGAATGTGTTGGTGATCCTAGGAGTAATTCCTAGTTGCTATTCCACCTGTTGCCATTGAGAGAAAAGGGGAAAGTTTTGGCTCAACTCACCCATGCTAGACCAATTTTTATATCTATTACATGCATGACAACGTACATTTTTCTTGTCAGGGACATCATTGCACCATCACCGACACTCCCCATGGTCTCAAAAGCAGCTGTGTACGGTATAGCAACCCTGGGCAGTGCTTCGACTAAAATTCTTGTATACCCATACTCCTTATTTCTAATTTGTTCCCCTAGGGCAAAAAAGAATTTTCCATTTTGAAGTACCTTTTGTATGGGCAGTCCATTTCTTTTTTAATTATGTGTTCCTTTCTTATTTAGGCACCTGATGGGGATGTATATTCTGCAATATGGAGGTCACGTTTACAAAAATCCGGGATTCCGGTCGCTCAACATATTCTGATTCAGTCCAGTGAGAGATTTACAAGTTGTTTGAAGCAATTCTTTCCAACGATGAGACATTCAACCCTCGACTGACCATATCGACAAAGTTGAGGGAGATCGCCTTACCAGTGGAAGCAGCCACGCAATCTGCACCAGCAACTCTTCAAGTTCGAAGTCCCCAGGGGGAAGGAGCGATCTAAGAAGCAGACCAAGTATAGCAAAGATGGAGCTACATAGACAAGTCCTTGCTGACACTGGGGCTTAGAAGTTGAAGTTGTGCTGCCTACGGCAGGCAGTTGCTAGAGGGAATGAACTGTCCCAACAATGCAACAAATATTTTCATAAGAGGAATGATTTGATGGGAAAAATTTGTTTAATTTGTGAAGAAAAAGAAGTGTTGGTTTAGCCGTAAATTGTACAACCTACTTACGTTTTCTATTTGTAGCAATGCCATTTGCAATATTTATTTAGGGTAATTAGGTTTAGTGTTGGTTAGGCAACTTCACCCGTGGGTTGCACTTCATTGCTTCCGCCTGCTGGTCACAAGTCCACATGAAGGAGGAGGTCCTTTATAAATAAACTTGTTCACCTCGTGTTACAGTGACTAGTGTTCTCGGCTGTCGCCCCCAAATTCGATCAGAGTCGAACTGAAATGTTATTTCAGTGTTGTTGAAGTTGTATAATAGAGCCAAGATGAACTCGCATCTTTTCTCTTGGGATGTGTGAGTAGCCTACTCGTGAATTTCATGCTGTCTCATTTATATTTAAAATTATGAAACTTTTTCCTCCTCTAATTGTGTTTTTTTAATGTCTGTTGCATTAAGTGTCTGTAAAATGGTGATGGGATGGAACCAAGGTCTAAAAAAGAGAAAAATTAACAATGAATTTTGAATAAATTTATATTAATTAAGTTAATCAATGGTTTAAAAAATATGTTAATTTCAATTCTTTTTCTGGACACCCTAACTTATACCCTTATTACAAAATGTGGATAAACGAATGGATAGATTACCAGGTAAGAGCACAATTCAATACAAATAGCTGGCAATGAATATTACTGTAGTAAATATTTTCTGTCCATCTGTGAGCCAACATAGGGAAACCATTCCAAATGTTCTTCCTTATTTTGAATCCATATCATTAAGGACATGTATATTTCTCTTGCATTCCAATATTACAGTATTCTATGGTGAGTATCTGCCCTACCCTCAAGTTTTATAATATTAAAAGAATCTATTTTCAGACAGTCAACACAGCAATGTGGCCAATTAAATTCTTTCCAGTTAGTGTGACAAATTATTCGGGCACATACTGTGTTTAGCGACTGAAAATTGATTCTTTCTTAGATAACAAAGGAGACACTCAATAATTTTTTTCTAAAACTTGGCCAAGTCTTAGTTGACTGAATAGAGAATGTCTCCCCTAGCTGTGAAAACTTCCTATTAAATTTTCATTAACAGAATGCTTTTCAGTCAGTCAACATCATTCTGTCCAATTAGTTTGGGAGAGGAGCAACAATTAATATTTTATCACCCAAACCTTAAAGAAATAGTTATTGTTGTTTTAAGGGGCGGAACTATGAGGTCATCTGCCCCATTAAAGAATTATTTCAAGAATTAAGTAATTTATTACTTGACACATTTTTGTAGAAAAGAGTTTTTGTATATAAATTTCTAATCGCATCTGATATGCTACCTTATTGAAATATATGGGGGAATTAAATAACTGAAGGGCTTGGGGCAACATAGTGATATCCCTCATTTTCTTAATTTTCAGCTAAAGTAAAATATCTTGCCAATTGGCAACTCAAACTAACACTTGGGGCGCTGCGGTCGGTCTGGATAAGTAGGGTAAACTATACTCAATAACACGCGTTTGATATGGAACACTTTTTATTTTTCGGTTATAATCAGTAAATGTGGTCCCTAAAATAATGACAGTGTTATTTTTAATTGTATATATGTATAACTGTGCGATACACGTGATCTAATTTGTGTGTTCCACTGGATTTTATGTGTCAGTTGCATATTATCAAGCATAGGTTGTCTGCTGGTATTTGTTTTTGTGCAGTTCGAGTCATTGCGCTGTTACTTACGTTTAAAAGCTATATTTACGTTTGCTCACTGTACCGTAGACTAAAAATTATTTGCTGCTTGGTAGGGCGAAGGGATGAGTTTAACTTGTATTAAAACTCGGGGTAGACAGGAATTGCTTGATTTGGATGGTAGGTATTAACCCTGCGAAGTCAAATTAGGCCTATATGACTCGTAGTGGAATGGCTCGGGTATTTCAGAGCGAGGTGATGGCGGTTGGTAGGGTTATTAGAAATGAACTAGGGAGCGGGGAAGGATAAGTGAACAACCCGTCCTGTCGTCAGTGAGTGGTGAGTGGTCCAACCCGCTCTTGTTGCCCGTATTTATTTGGTATCGTCACCATTCGGCTATTGCTATTTGCATCTTTTGGAAAGTGATGAAAACGTATATCCACAGCCCTCTTATACATCGACTTACAGCCCTAAACTGAGCAATATACTTTGCTTTTACTCATTTTGCACTCTTATCAACGAGTAAAACTTATTACTTATGTATAAACACGAAGAATTTACCACGATCTGCTTACCAATACAAGGAAACATATACAGTCACCACGTGACCAAAGTACCCTACTTGGTAAGCTTCTCATTTTTACCGCTAGATGTCTTATCAGATAGCTGGAGTTGCCAATAGCCTTGCACTACAATTATTTACATACATTGCTGTGTTTTACCACTAAGGGCTACAGTAATATGAACAAACTTGTTTGATTAGATTTATGGAAATAATACATTTTAATTTTGTGGGTTATGTTGCCCCAAACAATTGGCTTGTTTGATAGTAGGGTATTCAATGATAATTGTTGTTTTAAAGGGTGGAACAGTGAGGTCATCTTCCGCACGTAACACGTAGGAGAGACAATTTTTATATCTTTACAAATTTAGGCGGATGGTTAAATAAGAAATCAGCCTAATATTAATAATTAGTGGACTAGCTTACAATAAAATTGAATTTCAAAAGAAGAGTTATTCTTATCGTCAGGATGTCAACCCCTTATTATTCCCGTTTTCAATAATTTTGGGTACTATTAGAAGGTAATGTCCTGGTATTTGCCTGGACCTGAAGATTGGAAACCACTGAAAACCATTTACATGACGGCCGACGTTGAGATTTGAACTCACGTCTCCCGAGTCCGCAGATAGCTTGGCTCCACGGCCTAGCGCCGCGCATTAACAAGGGTGTCTACAGCTCGGTCGCTTAAAAGTTATTATTTTCTATGTATTTATCATAGATCATAGACCAATAAGTATGGTAGCTTCAAAGGAACTCTGTGCATTGCTCAAAATTCCTGCGTCAGCTTGTAGCAAAGCGTTCAGGCGGGCTCACGCTTGCTAGCCTAGCAACAAGTCAGCAGCCACCTAGCAGGTTAGCAGATTGCTGAGCCCGCTGAACGCGCCCATTGATCTCATAACACGCCTGAACACATCACTAACAACACTCACACAGACAATAGGATAACAACATATATAAAAACGAAATTGTTTTCCGAAATTTAGGGCCTTCCCCGAAACATAATACTATACACGCCTCTGCGTTCATATATATTTATACTTTCTAGGTATGTGTTATTAGTTATATGGTTAATAAATAACATTTTTGTTTACATAATCAATAGATAACGTGAAACAGAGAGTTAAAGCCGCTGGAAATGAAAGTAAAATAATGAACAGTTCACTAGCGAAATGTTGAAACCGACTCCGATACGTCAAAATGCTCTAACGTTTGACTGATCGAAGATAAATTACCATAAGTATTTATATTATTGAAGGAAATGTAATGGCCTATCCCCTAGTTTTCCCAGTGATATTTACCTTCGCCTTCCGGCGTGCCGAGAGGGATTTCGTTTCTAGTGTGCTATGAAGTAAAATAATTGCTTTATAATTGCTCAATACGTTAATTCAATGATGGTTAATTACAGTAATTAAGAGGTTTAACATCTAGATTATCGGCCCCTAATGGTTTGGGTGACAGCGAATTACATAATATACTCACACTATCATAGACACTGCAATAACACAGGTTGCCAGACATTTTCTACACACATCACAGTACACGGGGATAAATGACCACGATGTCCAGGGACACCAAATGGAACACCAACAAATTTGAATTTGAGTATATAAATATGATGATGATGATTGTCTTTTTAAGGGGGCTAACATCTAGGTTATCGGCCCCTAATGGTCTGGGTGATAGCGAAAATTACAATGAAATGGAAATCATAACGAAAATTAAGTTAGACTGAAAATACTTACAAAATGGAACTCGGATTGAAACGACTCACAAAATGTAGAGTGGAAATTTAAAAGGTAATTTAGAAGGAAAACGCTCACAATAGGAAAAATACGAACAAAAAGTAGTTGAGGTTCAAAATACTTACAAAATGAAATGTAGAAATGCATTTTAAATTCAAAATACAAAATGCAATTGAGATTCAAAATACTCACAAAATGCAATTGAAATTCAAAATAATTACAAAATGAAATTGAAAATACTTACAAAATGTAATTTAGATTCAAAATACTCATTTGGATTGACAATACTTACAAAATACAATTTAGACTGAAAATACTTACAAAATGTAATTTAGATTCAAAATACTCACAAAATGCAATTGAGAATCAAAATAGGCTAATTAACAAATACCCATTCTACAAAATGCAATTTAGATTTAAAATACTTGCAAAATGCGGTTTAGGTTGAAAATACTTGCAAAATGCGGGTTAGGTTGAAAATACTTACAAAATTCAATTGAAATTCAGAAAACTCACAAAAGTGGTACCATACTCACAAAATGCAATTGAAATTCAAAATAATTACAAAATGAAATTGAAAATACTTACAAAATGTAATATAGTTTCAAAAAACTCATTTGGATGGACAATATTTACAAAATGCAATTCAGATTGAAAATACTTACAAAATGTAATTTAGATTCAAAATACCCACAAAAATGCAATTGAGAATTAACTACTTGCAAAAATGCGGTTTAGGTTGAAAATACAAAATGCAATTGAAATTCAAAATACTCACAAAAGGACCCTCCCCCCCCCCCCTATATTGAAAGACTTACTAAAAAGCAATTTAGATTGTCAATCCTTACAAAATGCAATCGAGGTTGAAAAACACCTACAAAATTTCAACGTAGATCGAAAAGACGCACAAAATGCAACGGAGATTGAACATACTAGAAGAAGAAATGGGAAACTAAAGGAGAGTAAGGCAAATAAAGGACAGGAGGAAAAGAAATGGCCCTCAACCCTCGAAGAAATTTAAATACATCATTCCTTGACCCTGCGGAAGGAGGAGACCCTATTTTATACCAACACTTATTTTGATTTTTTGGTCATCCAGAAGTTTATATTTTAATTTTACCAGGATTTGGAATAATTTCTCATATTATTAGTCAAGAAAGAGGGAAAAAGGAAGATTTTGGAACATTAGGAATAATTTATACTATACTTGCCATTGGCTTATTAGGATTTGTCGTATGGACCCACCATATATTTACAGTTGGAATAGATGTTGATACACGTGCTTACTTCACTTCAGCTACTATAATTATTGCTGTGCCAACCGGAATTAAAATTTCCAGATGACTAGCCACTCTTCACGGAACACAATTTAATTACAGCCCCTCATTACTATGAGCTTTAGGGTTTGTTTTCTTATTTACCATTAGAGGATTAACAGGAGTAGTTGTAGCAAATTCATCAATATATATTATTTTACATGATACTTATTATGTCGTTGCCCATTTCCATTATGTTTTATTGAGCCCGTCAGAGGAGCTGCCAGGACAGCCAACAACTGAAATGACTTCCCTAACATCTCATCCGCCGGACCTAAATGCCAAGACGATCAGGTGAACTTCCAAACAGGCCAAAGCGGCACGAGAATCCATCATCCACGGGGATTGTGGTACATGGTGACTAAAGGTCATAGACTGCCTAAGGAAAGGTTCACCTTAAAAGCTAGACTGAGAAAAGAAACATCCAGACTTATGTAAAACATCGTAAAGATTTATTTTAAAATCGACAAACCCCTATCCTAGTTCGGAGGGTTTCTATCGGCTAATCCGCAAGCTAATAAATTATCAAAAATAAAGAGCAGGTCCCTACCCTCGCGAAAGATCTATCTCACAATTATTAAAGCAACAACAGCAACACTAGGAAAATGGTACGACGAAAAACCCTAGATCAAGTTACAAGATCAAGTTAATATCGGAATTTACATTTAACAGGGCAGCAAATCAAATCTAAGTTAGGATGATACCATTTCCTCATTTACATTTAATATTAATTCATCTAGCTGAGTCCTACCAATTAATTACAATATTTACGGCGGTGACGTCCGTAATATCAAACAATTACAATCAAAGCTATGTGACAAGCCATAAAAAACATCTAAGGCATTCTTACAAACTAGGTGCTAATCAGCACACAAAAGGTGACATGGAGGATTTATACACTTTCACATCAATAAATCAATAAATACAAGACCACAGTTTTATTCAAAGCCTACCTACACCTTGGTTTACTGTTCGTAAGCCATAGTCATTTAACGTGTGTAATTACGGTGACGACTGCGTAGTGGAAACTACGTCTAACATCGTATGGCCTGAGCTCCACCAGCTACGAACTATAGGTTCAAGCAAGCCTCTGTCGTTACAAATAGTGTCAGCTGTCCTAAGGTCATTTCCTCCAGGAAATACTTTCATTGGCACGGCTATGTCAGCAGGTTCCAAATGCAAATGAACAAGGTTAAATAGAAAAGATTTGTTATTTATATTTTGTTTATCAAAATTATGCGTTTTATTATTAAGATGTCGGTTTAAATTATAGTTGGTTTAAGGCAAATAACAGCTGACTAGCCTGGCATGGAGCGTCTCTGCTAGATCATCTCTGCCGAAGGGCCTCGACTCAAAAGTCGGGATACGATCAACGAGTAATAACATCTCGGACACACAATAACACGAGTTACCAGCGGCGCGCAGCTCGCATTCAATAACTTTGGGACAGGCCTGGAAACACATCAGTTACCCTCCCTAAATATTTGGTCTACGGGAACTGTCCCGGACATGGTACACAAAATACCTTCTTACATGAAAAGCCTCTTCACGGGGGGGGGGGGGGGTCACTAGCCTCCAACATAATATAAGAATCCTGACATAACTGTACTCGTCGAAACAACGGTACACGCAAAAGGCGTTTAACTACCAAATAACAATCTACAGAACATGTGTTCAGACACAGAAATGGACACTGGGTTCCATGAGCTATCAATGCAATGAAAAAGAAAATGCTGCAAGCATTGCATCCTGTGTTAAAAATAAGTCTGTCTCACTTGGAAGCAAGCGCCCTCAATCGTGCGCTGGGAAATATTCACACACCTGTCTTTGTGTCACAGCGAGTTACAGGCTCCCTGTACTATTTGACACAACACGTCGACTGGGCCGGCAGTTTTGGCAAGAAAATAACTATAAAACTGGCCTCATAATAATACCTTTACCATGGGTTATAAACATCAAAGAATGTGTGCATTAAGAGCACGCTATAAAGCTGAATATAAATATATAAATCTGTCTTTCATAGCAAAGACGTTTAAAAGATAGCAATGTCTATCATTGCTGGAGCTCTTTGCTCTCAAAAATAAAACACTTCATTTGTTTCTTGTATCAAACATTCAAATAAATCACGTGTCATTACACTTGACACAAACAAAATAATATTATGGCGCAAACCCCACTCTGCTGGATTTGCTTAATGATACGTTGGGAACTGGGTTCGATGCTAGGTTACAACGAACATCCCTTTTACTTGCAAGGTCTACACTCGACCTGGATGACTTCTGAGCACATCCTGAATGAAATATAAATGCAGTTACAAAACTGGTAATTACAATCGATTACCTAAATGATACGACTTCTCTAATCAAGTCAGGGGCTTAACGTTGACTGGCTGCTATAAGTGCAGTTAAAGTGTTATGACCATGGCATCAATTTGCCATGAAAGGACTCTGCTAAGTCCCGAAAATCACCCCAGATGGGGTTAAACAAAGTAGCCCTGAAATGACTACGGTCACGTTTAGCAATAGACAGGAATTGGTGTCCTACGACGTCCATCAGGTTGCACCAGGGTTAAACAAAATATCGAACCCAAGGGTGGCTCACGATCACTGTAAATAAATAACATCTAATTATACTAATTACATTCCCTGCCTTTAAAATGGCTGTCACGAAGTTCGGCTGATTTACAATCTACACTAATCTAAATATACCACCAATGACTAGAACAATGAAGGGTTGTACAAACTCACGATATGAAGGAGCCCACACTTAGCTCTTTCCAACGACAAGGGTTGAACAAAAGCACCTCTGGCTTTCAGAATTGGTTTTGTCCATATCAGAACTTCCATCTTGGCTCTCCCAAAGACCATTGTTCGGTCTGTCCCCATAGTTGACATCGTGAATGGGTTGGACATGCCTAGAAAGGGCATCCTCGACTCCTTCCTTCTCGTTCGACGTTCTTGAAGTTCCAAATCATGCTCGTTCCATCCGAGACGTCTCCCTCATACCATGACGGTATCTATCCCATCATCTTCGACTCGAACATGGTGTTATAAATGTCGAACACGTGGTCGGTAATATTAGACATTATGTATTTCTTTATCACTTGAAGTTGCGGTGTGCTTTGTAGCTATCACAGGCGTTACACATATATGTAGCAACACAGCCTCTACACTATGCAGATATCATAAATAAATGGCCATGCACTGATCTGCTGGTTCACACGTGCACAGATTCTATTTTTACAATCACGTGGCATCCGTGAAATTGGCGTCGAATTCTTGCGGATAAATCCACTGTAGCAATTTATACACGAAGCGTATTTAATATAACACTCGTTTAATGCAACGTTATCACAATTACTTGTATATTTGACACCAGGCTTTAGCCCTCCACAAATCACGTGGGTACAAAATGCGGTGCTACAAAATCGTAGAAAATTCACAATACGTTGCAAATAAATTCACAATACTATTAGTGCTGATCACTACACTTTGATAATCGTGATGCACAATACGATGGTGCTCGATGACACTTGATAAAATTCTTCGCTATAAAGCGGACTATTCCCACGTCTTACACTACGGGTATTACAACACGCCTCAACCGGGCGGATCCTCAAGACGTAGTGCACGGAACTGCGTTCCCCGTGGAAACAAGTCGTCAAACTAAGTCGTTTAGCGACTATTTACATTCCTTTTTGCATATCTGCAATGATATTACCATACCTTAAAGTGAAAAAAAAAACATTCTCCTAAATGTTTCAATAATACTGAATGACGAAATGGAATATTCTGAGTCTCGCAGAAAGTTAAAGTTGATTAATAAGACCTCAGATAAATAATTAGCAGACTTCACCAAAGTCAAAAGTGCGATCCTTCGCTACTCCAAAGAGAATTGTATAAGCTCTCAGCTTCTAGTTGCTTTCTGGGTGTGTTCAAAGGTAGTACATCCCATCATAAATGTGTTGTCATGAAAAATATCACATGAACCTTAGCTCAGCGGGTTCATCTGCCTCTCCGTCGTTTCAAATAAAAAATGTAGGGAAGGCATTTTTATTTGACTCAAAGTTCATTCATGAGTGATATTTTTTTAGATTAGCTGCGTTGAAGGTTCCAATGCACTCTCCTGTTTGAATGTCTTCAATCACGTAACTTCCATTGTTCAGAGGTTGTCGGATACGACTGGGGCCATAATATAAAGACTGAAATTTCCCATATATGCGGTCTATAGGACTTGAAATCCCGGGTCCCCTCATGAGAACAAGGTCTCCCGCGACTAGTGGTTCTCTGAATCTCTGGCGTCTAGTTCTTCTCAAACGTTTCGCAGCTTGTCTGTCCAAAGTGTCCCTTGCAGCTAAAAGTCTGCTGGCGTGTGATGGTTGTAAACAAGGCGGATTTACAATCACATGATTCCACATTCTCATCGGCATCTGGTCCAAATGCAAAACCATGGGTATTTGACCAGTGCTCTCATGGACTGTTGAGTTAATACACTTTGCCATGATAACTAGGACTTCGGTCCAACGCCAGTGTTCTTCCTGACAATACAATCGACAGAATTTTGCGATAGTTTCCATTACGCATTCTGCTGGGTTGCTCTCTGGATGGCGAATAGAAGATAAAACAGGACCTATCTCCAACTCGTTCATAGCATTGGCGAATTCTACGGAGGTGAACGTTGATCCATGAACAGTCAACAGGAATTGTGGCTTTCCTGAGTCTGGTATCACTTGTCGTCTAATCCTCTGTATAATCTGGTGTGCGGTGGCTTTCTGAATTGGGTGAAGCATCGTATACTTCGTGAACACATCGATGGTTACAACAATGAAGCGATTCCCATGGCGGGCCTTTGGTATTGGGCCATAGAGGTCCTGTGCGTATAACTCTCTAGGTTGAGTTGGGAGTATAGGCCTAGGGGGTTCCTTCAACAAGTGTGACGTGCACTTGTTACGCTGGCATGCGTCGCAAGCACGTAAACACTGTCTAACGGTGGTTCCTAGACTTTTCCAGGTGAAAGACTCCTTGATGGTCTTGTCAGTCCCACCATGCCCAATGGATAGATGAACCATAAGAATGACAGATTCTTGATATCTCCTCGGAATGACTGCACGCAGTTGAGTGTGGTCTTCGTCCACAAACTTATACAAGACACGATGATAGATCAAATAGTCATCTGCAAGAGCAGCTGTCCTCGCGTAGTGGGCATCCTGTGGATCCATTCGTCGTTCCAGGAAGCGGATAATGTTCATGAGTTCCTCCTCACGTCGTTGTCCTTCTGGTAGGTGACGAAGTCGGCGAAGGTGTTCCTCGCATTCTCCCTCGATGTCAATGGCATTCACAGTGGCTTCAGGATTCCGGCTGAGGATGTCGGCCAACACATTCTCTCTGCCTGGTCGGTAAACAATTTCCAAATCAAACTGTTGGAGAAAAAGCGTCCAACGTGTGATCCTGTCGCTTGCCAGTCTTGTTCGTAAAATGAAGGTCAGCGCATGGTGGTCGGTCCTCACGATAATCCTCTGGCCTAACAAAAGTTTCTGCCAGTACTCTAGCGCGTAAACAATCGCGAGTGCTTCAATCTCAGTGGTGAAATAATGAGACTCATGCGCTCTCAAACGTCGACTTAAGAAAGCGATGTTATGACGTTTCTTCTCATCGTCCTCCTGCAATAGGATGGCACCTATTCCAATCGCAGATGCATCAGTCTCTAGAATAAAATTCCGGGAGTAGTCCGGGTATTCTAACTGAATCGAATCAACCAGCATCTGTTTAGCTTTTCTGAAAGCCATCTCGCACTCGTCGTCCCAAGCCCATCGACAATTCTTCTTCAACAGACCTTGAAGTGGTGCGACATTTTCAGTATACTTCTCACAATGAGCAGCAAAGAATTGGATAATTCCCAGGAATTGTCTCACGTGTTTCACACGGGTTGGTGTCGGAAATGCAGCAACGGTTCTGATCTTCGCCGGATTCGGCCTGTATCCGTCTCCATTAATTATGTGTCCCACAAATTTGACTTCTCTCTGGAAGAATCGGCACTTGTCGAACTTCACTTTGAAATTAGCCTGTCGACGATTCTCAAAAACAAGGCGTAAAGTTGCCAAATGTTTTTCCTCCGTTTCCGAGGCTATGATGATGTCATCCACGTAATATATCACCTTCTGTTTTACTTCAGGAGTCAGCTTCGCATCAAGTGCTCTAATTAATGCAGCTCCGGCATTTTTCACTCCAAAGGGTAGTTTTCGAAAGACGTAGGTGGTCTGATCGAACAGAAACCCTGTATATTTCTGAGTATGCTCAGACAATCTTATATGGTAGTAGGATTGTACTAAGTCCAATGACGAAAATATCCTCTTTCCCTTAAACTTCCTGAGGATATCCCTAATCTTGGGCGGTCTGTCGTGCTCAGGAGCTAAGCGTTCATTTAAGGCCCTTGCATCGATACAAAGTCTCAACCTTCCATCCACCTTAGGCACAGCTGTTATAGGATTCAAGAAAGGAGTCGGTGACTTCTTGATTGTACCTGCTGCTTCCATCTCATGGAACTTCTTAGCAGTTTCCTCGCGGTGTTTCTCTGCGATAGGATAAATCTTCTTCTGGAATGGGGAATCATCCAGTAGTACTAGATCGTACTCGTAGTCCAATATCTCACCAGTTGTGGTGTCGAATATATCCTCGTAGTCGCTCAATATTGCATCCAGTTTCTCTCGTATGGGTGCTGATAATGGTTCTGCCTCTTCGTCGGCATCTTGTGTCTCCTCAATTCCTTTGCCATTTAAATTCTCAGCAACGTTGACTTCGGATTCAAATTCCGGTTCTTCCTCTACCAAATTCATTTGAATGGGTTCGTTCGGCTTAAACTCCACCGTATTACGTCCCATATCAATGATTCCATCGTACTTCCGAATGAAGTCTGCACCCAATATGGCACCATGATGCAGGCCTTTCATCACTAGAAATTCGTGCAAATACACGTGGCTCGAAATTTTTAGAGTGCATAAAATTTGAATTTTGCACATTACAACACGGTCAGGTATAACTCCTCTGACTCTTACTGCAGAAACTGGCAGCTCTGTCACCTCAGAGTTTGCTTTGAGTCTGGCATGGCAATCGGCGGAAATGACACTTATCATCGCTCCTGTATCGATGTGAATGACCACGTCACATCCATTCAGGGTAGCTACAATTTTCCGTAGACGCGTCAATTCGTAGTTGTGGTTCGTCGTTCGTCGTTCGTCTAATAGATCTTCCTGAATTGGCTCCCAGAGTAAGATAGTGGCAGTTACTCTGTGGTCAATCGGGTAAGAGTCTACTGGGTTTTTGGCGTTTTTTCTTGGCGGGAAGTACCGGGCTGGTTTCGCTTCGTTTCTTCCGCCGGAATATTTCGTGTTTCCCGCGAAGTCGGGTTCTGATCTCCCCCTTCTTGGATTTCTTGGAGTCCTCGGAGTTGCTGAAGGTATTCACGACTCTCCTGTGCTCTTCCTCTCCAGTCTCGATCGGCCTGATAGCTGGGGTCCCGATCTCGACGGTATCCTTCGCTGTAGCGGTAATCTCTACGGACATCTCCCTGCAGTGGGTTTCGGTTGTTATTCCCTCGGCGATCGTCATCGTGACGACGGTTGTCGTTCGTCCCTCGATCAAAGCGTCGGTTCCAATAACTACGACGGTCATCTCTCCGGTCTCTAGCTTACGGAGTGTTATTCCAATTTCTCCGACCACGATTGTATTCATTACGCTGTTCAAGACTCTCTTGAGTCTGTGTTTGTTGTGGCGTCTGGCACACTTTGTCCACAGTCGTCAAGTTAACGTATCGCTCATCACGCCTGTCAGCCTTCTGTTGACGGTGTGTTGGAAACTGTTCAGTATTGGCGTCCAGTCGTCGCAAGATCTGATCGCACTGCTGGAATGTAGATGCTCCTGCAGCGATCAATACTCGTTGCACGTCTGCAGGGTATTGCCAGACGATGGTATTCACAAGGTCTTGCTCTGACAGTGGGGGTTGCAAACAACGAAGTTTCGCCTGCTGGGTTGCGAAGTAGTTCGCATAGCGCGTCGGAGTGTTCGAGCTGTATCGGCGAGTGTACATCTCAGCTCTGATATTTTGCTGGATGTCGCTCGACCAATAAGTCCTCAGTAGGGCTTCTCTGAAGTCTTGATAGCCTACGAATGAATAGCGGAAGGCCCTGAACCAAGTGCTAGCTTGCCCCTCAAGCAAACGCTCAATAACTCGGAGCTCTCTCTCCGGAGTTACCATTGTGTCCCTTAAGTAGCTCTCCACATTCGCTAAGAATTCTACAGGAGTGATGCCACTTCCAGTGCCTGAGAATCGAGCTGGTTGCTCTTCTCGCGAACGGATGATTGTCACGTTCCCCTGTGTGTGCGCGGGTCTGAATGAACTCGGCGTATAATTATGCGTTGGCGTACTTGTCTCCTGACTTTGCTGATTATGTGCGGGTTGGAAAGGATTCGCGTCATAATTTAACGCTTGACTCTGCGCTGAACCGGTTAATTGGGACGATTGTGGTTCCATGGGTGCGCTAGGTTGAAAGTGTGTAGGCATTATCCCTGCGGATTGCGGTCCTGGTGTTGTCCGAGAGTCTCCCATCTGTGGAGGTAAATGTATCTCCCTTGGTTGAGTCTCAAGTCGGTCGAGACGTCTCTCGATAATTTCGAGCCCTGGGATAGTCTTAGCTGCGACCTTGTTTATCAAATCGTTGAGCTGCAACTCAATTCTCTCGACTTTACCTTTGAGGTTGGTGTCGACTTCACGAATATCTGTCCTCAAGTTGTAACTGAGGTCTAACCTCTCAGTTATTGCGACTTCCTCAAATCTTTTCTGCAGTGAGTCAATTTCCCCCTCGACTTTGGACGTGTTGTCCTTGACCTGACCTACGTCATCCTTGACCTCGGCTACCTTCGCCTCCATAATGGTTTTATGCTCATTAAGGTCACCCCTCAATAGCATTACATCGACCTTATTTTCTTTTCGATGAATGTCTACTGTCTCTCGCAGCCCTGTTACGGTATCGGTTAATTCCGTAATGTTATTTTGATTCGTATACAACTCGTCCTTGACCTGGATCAAACTATCGACGATTGTCTTGACATTATTGTTGACGGCGTTCGCTGTACCTCTCATCAGTACGAGTCCTATGTTCATGGTAGCCATGTCCTTCTTGACGTTGTTCATGAATCCCTCGACGTGAGTTAATCGAGTTCCAAATTCCTCTCGAGTATGGTCTAAGTCAGCCCTCATATCAACCTGAACACTATTGATAGTCGTTTGAATCTGAGCGGTGTGCTCCTCTAAACGGGCTTGCACGTCCTCCCTAGCTCTATTCATTTGGTCTCTCAAATTATCAATACTGTACAGGCCCGGGGGGCTGTACCCCTGAAAGCCACCCCCCATCTTTCACTAAAAACACCCTAACTGGCAACATCATAAGACCAGAACATTACCTTTACACAGCAAGAGGCGGCCACCCAACTTGGGAGGTTAGCCAACTACTTGCGACACATACATAAACATCTACACAACAACTAACTGGGGCAGCTACGTCGGCGGAATGCTGACCACGCAACGGCAAGAACTATAAGAAAGGAGTCCTTATTGGAGCCATCATCTGTTATACAGTGTGCGTCGCCGAAGGCCCTAGCCGACATCTGCTCCAGTTGCATCATCAGGTGAGAATCAGCAAAGTGCTCAGAATCCTTTACTTTGTAAACACCCACTCATAATCTTGTACACTCTACTTGTATCATTGCTTACATTCCCCTACAAGGGACTTACAAATTCACACTCACTGACCAATACACACATGGTCAGTAAATTACATTTGTCTTGATAATTACACGCCTCTTTACATCCTCATACCCTTCCTGACTCTCGTCACGATTGACCGTGACCATAGTAGCCAGTAATTGCTTGGTCAGGTTTCATTGTGCTTCCCGCATGCGACTCGACTACATAACGTCGAGCCGCTGACGTAAGCACGCCTATTGTATTACTCATTCCATCCAGCTGGCAGGCCGGTGTATTAGCCTGCATTTAGAGGTCCATCCCCTAATCGACACTTGCGTCTTTGCAGGAACACCCCCTTAGCGTTTAAACGCCAAACAACACACTACACTGGTAAGCTCACCCAGCTACGGGAAGCGACCCTCTCCTAGGAACCACCTTCCAAATTAGTACAGAGACATAAGTGTTTTAGCCCTAACTAACCCCCCAACAAAAGGATCTAAAACATATTGGTGGAGGCGCTGCTACCACGCACAATAAGGGTAGGACTCACACAACGAGCCTTCGTGGTAGAAACGACCCGTACCGCACAGAGCCAAGCGAAAAAATTGAATTTTTTTGACAGAAAGCATTATTTTACCTTCACACTAGCTACACAAGGGAATTTTTTTTCAAACCAACCCCCCCCCCCCCCCCCGAAAGACTCAGAGATATAATACATTGCCAAACATACACAGTTTTTTTATATATACATACTGAACCCTTGCAAAGAAGCATATGAGACTCAGTTTCGGGGGGTGTAACGGTTCATATTCGTAAGTTGCTGTCAGGGCGCTTCATTAACTTGCAGGGTAACATATAACAAAATAACATGCAGGAAAGAGTGAAGCCAGGGTTAAAACAACTGAATTTAATAACAAATCACCATATTTACACATAAACAATTAACAACAAAAACTCACAGCTGACTCCCATTTAATAAAAATGCCAAAAACTAGGCGATATCTCTGGAGAGATTAATTACCTGGACCAAGTGTCCCTAAGATAAAAATACAAAAGTGACCATATAATGCGTATGCCGTTCTACATGCATCACGATGTGTACTTTGAATGCGTGATTCGTTATCATCCAGAATAATCCTTCAGACAACGAATCCACATTTCTTAGAGCTAGATCGACACGGGGGAACACAACTACAATACTTAAAATTAAACCGACATTTCCTAAATCTACTATAAACAAACTCAAAATTTCCGTGTGAAATTGGAATCAAATTGCCGTAGCAACATTTACTGCCTAAAAACTTAGGACTTCTCACACAAATCAACACAAGTACATTAACACGTGACCAATAGAAAAATACACAAATGACCGCTGTCAAAATTTACAAATACTCTACCACTACACCACACGGGTGTGACACACAAAATTACAGGAATCGGGTCATAAACAAAGCAATAGGCACACAGCCAACATTTACGTTAATTACAATATTTTACCCATACAACGTACAACAAGCCGTTACACACATGGCGAACTCCCCAATTAATTATGGCTTTAAAAATCACCATCACAATGAACAGGTTTGCTACATGAAAGCTTACAGGGATCAGTCGGACAAACAGGACTGCCTATCAAAATAAGTCACAGGCAAAACGGGCGGTTTGTGGAACTCTGCATGTCTGTCAACCCACGTGTCAATAACCTCGACCTCCCAGAACATGGGGTCGAATCTCGAAGAAGTGTGCCCCAAAGCACAATAATACATGTGTGTCAGAAAAATATATGGACAAGAATCAGCAGTCTCCCAAGAGCACTCTGTATTTCCATCAAAAATACAACAGCAGCAAAAATATGAGAGCGGTAGGACAACTACCCCCTCCTCACGTAAAATCAACACACACTGACACAATCACACACACAAATCACACGTATGGGTTTTGACAGACCCTGAAATAAAAAGACACAAATAATATCCACATGCTGGCGCCATCGTTCTATGCCGTGACTAGTACACCTGAAAAGGACTCAAGAAAAATCTATCAAAATTAGGACGAAGGTGTTCTACAAATTACTTTTAAGTTGGTGCACTTGGCAACCCTAATACGACTAATAATCTGTTCAGCAAAATATCTTACAATAATTTCCTCCCATAATTCAAATATTAACGTTAATAAAGCACCATTTATCGAATGTAACGGGTTCCGCATTTGCAAGGATAAAAATCACGCACGCACGCCGCGTGCATTACATCTGACTCAAGGAAAAACAAAATATCAAACAAACACTTTGGCCACGCGCCAACGGACATTTAAACATATAGTGTCGGTGCAAGAAAAACTCTAAAACATGACTATTTACAAAGTTCCCCGGCCAAATCTAACTACATAATTGAAATAATCCAATTTTAGTACATCACCACTTCTGCTTGTAGAACTAAGGACATCCTCCTCAACCCATCGCCCCTATGGACGATTAGCACTCCATAGTAGTCGTCTGCGTTGATTTGTTGAAGCTCATCCCAACTTCAAACCACGTGCTGATCATCTTGGTATCGACTCCTTGGCAGAAAAGTTCAATGTTAAATATTTGCCTATCTATAATCGCTTGCAGGCTACTCAATTCACCCACAATTGTCCTAATGCGATTAATAGCGAAGACTGGCCCTAAATATATCGTACACACGCAACATAAAAACACATATAAAATACACTGCAATTTGTACAAAAAATATACATCTCGAGTCCGCGCCACTGGCTCGTTAACAAGTTCAAAATCCTGGCTGCACTAGCAGTCGCTATCTCGCTCGGTATTTCCGTCCTGTACTATGGACTTCGGCTCCAGTGAGCGCTAATTAGGGTGATACAATACTTCCCCCTTCGAGCTGAACTCGTCGTCTTTAACTGAATGTTACAAGTTATCACGCACTGGCGTGAAATATTTAGCTCACAAATAAAGTAGATTCCAGAATAAAACAAAATGTATTATAGCTTTTAAAATTCGATGCTGCAATCGCTGCGACTTTAGCTCCTCGGAGCTCACAAAATAAATTAACTTCACTGATTTTAGAGCGTAAAAATCACAATATAAACTGGCGTGGAGTAAGCCCCTCACGGCTCCACAAAGAATAGACTTAGATAATTTCTAGCGTCGAAAATCACAATTCAAACTGGCGTGAAGTCAGCCTCTGAAGGCTCCACAAAGAATAGGCTTAGATAATTTCGAGCGTCAAAAATCACAATTCAAACTGGCGTGAAGTAAGCCTCTGAAGGCTCCACAAAGAATAGACTTCGAGTGGCGTCAGGCCAAACTATTTATTAGAAACTGACAGGGGCGGAGGAGTGGGGCGGAGTCGGATAAAAACTTCCAGAGTTTTTGTCTCACAAAGATGGGACTAGTGTCATTCTTCTCCAAATAAATCCAACGTCCCAAATCACTCGAGCGGAGATTAATCCGTTCGGCGGTTCTTTAGATACACACTTCCGCGGGCTTTTTACTACTGACGCCATCCACCTCGTGGTCACGGCTTGGTCTCTTGCGATTGGCTGATTCAATCGTATGTTCGTTGCGAGTACCTCGCGATTCTTCCTTTATGTCTCCAGTTTTGGTACAGTAGTTGCACAATTTGGCCTTGAACTCGACTAATTCTGGCCGTTCCCCAAGAATAACTACCAGCTCACCTCCTGTTGCAATCATTACGAAATGCTGGCCTCCCTTATATCCAAGTCGACTTCCTTAAGTGCTGCCTGGGCCATAGTAATAATAATAATAATAAATATGAATACTTATTTATCGAAGACCAATAAGGGTTCATTTATCCTCAGCTAGGTTTTGAAATTCGAAACAATTTATTGGTTTGGATTTCAAAAACAAAATCCACTGTAGTAACAACACATCTCTTTAAATCTCACTCAGCTGCTCGAGTGTATGCCCCTCTGACTCAATTAGTGTGCTCCCTTCTCGCTGGAATGTCATTCATATTTTCACTAGGTCTCCCCCTTCTCCTCAAGTAGTTGCCACTCCAGTCATCTCAGCTGCTCGTTGTTTACAAACAAAGTGCGTACTCAGGCGCTCCCCGTAGCTTTGAGTATTGGCTCTCAAAATAAAATTTTGCAATACAGATTCTGCACATATCATCTCTCCTAATCATCAAATGGTTCCCTTCTGTAGTACGGTTTCAAATTGGCGCTATTAAAAACAGATTTTGCACCAGTGCTCACTTCTTCCAGTCTGTAGGCATTGTTACCCAGATTCTTAATTACCCGGAACGGGCCAATGAACTTCGGACAGAATTTGGCGAAGACTTTGTTCTTAGGGTCGGAGATCGGTGGTCTACGAACCAGCACTAATTCTTGTTCTTGTAACTCTCGGTGAAAGTTCTTTCCTCGGTACCGTCTCAGCCTTCGGTCCGCTTGGTTCCTCATGTGCTCTCTCGTTCGCTGGATTCGCAAATCATGCGCTAATAATGGATCCCTTGGGCAAGGAATGATCTTGTCCCAAGTTCTTTCTGGCAATCTGTTGTGGTGTACAATCAGTGGGACTTGACCCGTCGACTCGTGCTTAGTAGTGTTCATGCACATCTCAATTTCCCCTACTTTGTCTACCCATTTATTGTGTTCGTTAGGAATCATTACTCTGTAGTATTTAGCAACACAGCGAATTGTTCTCTCGCTCGGATTTCCACAAGGATGACGAATACTTGAAAATACGTGTTTTATTCCTAGGCTCTCCAAACCTTGCCTAAAAACATTGCTTGTGAAATAGGTACCGTGATCTGATAGAATGGATTCCGGCTTCCCAAGCATCGGAATGACTTTGTTCTTAATTCGACTGAGGACTTGTCTTGATGTCGTCTTCTGAATAGGACATAGCACGACCATCTTCGAAAACACGTCGACACACACCAAGAGGTGTCGGCATCCACGCTTTCCCTTTACTAAAGGACCAAAGCAATCAATCGCGAGCATCTCGCATGGTTTCTGCGGTAATAGTGGTCTTGGAGGTTGTTTCAGAATAAAGTTGTTCGGCTTTGTGCGCTGACATGCGTCACACGTTCTAATTACTTCAACAATGGTGAATCTCATCTTGGGCCAAGTAAAGGTCTCCCCTATCGTAGCTTCAGTCTTATCCGTGCCGATATGTGCTAGGCTCTCGTGCACATGCCAAGTTAATCCCCTCTGTAGTGATGCTGGAACTAAGATCCGCAGTTTAGTATGATGCTCATCCACGTACTTATGTAACAAGTTATTCAAGTAGTGAAATCTCGCTTGTTTAGCACTGGCTTCTCGGTACTCCGGTGAATTTCGTTGTAACTCCTTCCTATAGAATTTTATCATCATCATCATCCATGGGTCTGCTTCTTGCTCCTTCCGAATATCCTTCAATCCTGCCAAAAACTCACGAGCCTTAGGTGTCAAGGTAATATTGTGAACTTCCGCTGTTACTTCGTTTCCGTCCTCAGGATTTCTACTCAAGGCATCTGGTATGACGTTCATTTTCCCAGGACAATGCTCTATTGTGATGTCAAACTGCTGTATGTAGATGGACCAGCGCGTAACTCTCTCACTTGCTATTGTTGTCTTGAATAAAAATGTCAGTGCATGGTGGTCGGTTCTAACAATGATGGAATAACCATAGATCATCTTGCGCCACTGTTGAAGAGAATATAGAATTGCTAGTAGCTCAAGTTCCGTAACTGTGTAGTTCCTCTCATGTTTCCGTAATTTACGACTTGTAAATGCCAAATAGGATTTCTTCTTGGGTTCTTCAGCGTCCTCTTGGTACAGCATAGCACCAATCCCAATTAACGAAGCATCTGCTTGAATGATAAATTGCTTCTCAAAATCCGGATATCCAAGTTTCACACAGTTTTCCAATAAATCCTTCGTTGCTTTAAAAGACCTGTCGCACTCCTCGTTCCACGACCATCGATTCGCTTTCTTCAACATCTCCTGCATAGGCGCTACTGTTTCTGTGTAACCAGGGCAATTTTCTTTGAAGAAGCCTGTCACTCCCAAAAACGCTCTCACGTGTTTGACTTTGGTAGGTGTGGGAAATTTCTTAATAGCATCAATCTTGGCTGGATTAGGCCGCACGCCCTCGACATCAATTATATGCCCCAAATATAAAATCTCGCTCTGGCAAAAATGTGACTTTTTTAGGTTGATTTTGAAGTTCATGCTTCTCAAGTTGTCCAGCAGTTTATTTAAATTTATCAAGTGTTCTTCCATTGTCTCAGAAGCGATTAATATGTCGTCAACATATCTCGTGGTGAAGTTCTTGACCTCCTCAGTCAGATTTCTATCGAGTGCTCTAATGAGTGCACATCCCGCAGTTTTCACGCCAAAGGGCATTCGACACCAGATATAACTTTGATTATCGAATAACAATCCCGTCAACAGTTGGGATTTTTCTTCAAGTTCAAGATGGTGGAAACTATTCGTCAAATCAACACTTGAGTATATCTTCTTCCCACGGAAGCCTTTCAAAACATCTTTGATCCTAGGTGCTTGGTCGTGCTCAACTAGCAGTTTGCTGTTCAAAACTCGCGCGTCTAGGCATAGCCTAATTGATCCGTTTGGCTTGGTCACAGCCAATATTGCGTTCAAGTAAGGGGTTGCCGCTTTCCTTATCATGCCAGAATCTAATAGGTTAGTAATAATGTCCTTCACCTGAGAAAAGTGCTTCTTTGGGATCGGGTACAATTTACTTTTAAATGGGGTCCAATCTGTTACCTGCATTGCATATTGAAAATTTAAAACTTTCCCAGGTACGGTGTCAAAAGCCCCTTTATGTAATCTTAAAATTTCTTCCAGTCTTCTTCTATCAGCTTCCCCTACGATGGCCTCCTTAAGTCGCTCCTGAAGTAGAATTTCGAATTTGGTTCCGCTAATTTCTTCTTCCGCCAAATGCACCCAAAGTTCCTGCGAAATATCTCGGCTGTCAATTTCTAGCACTGCTGTCTGGCTGACTTGCTCTCCCATCAAGATCTTATCTCCGGCCTCATTAGTGCATTCCTCAACAACCCAAGTATTGGCCTCTCTCTCCAGCGGATTCTCTTCCATATTTAAACCCACATGATCCAATCCTTCTACTTGTTTGAAGCTTACAGTGTTGTTATGTAAATCAATCACAGCATGAAAATCGCAAATGAAATTGGCTCCTAAAATTATATTGTAGTTCATCTTTGGAATAACAATGAATGTTTGTGAAAAAGTATGGTTCAAAATTTCCAGATCTAGAAATGCTTGCTGTTTACAATTCATAGTTTTGTCAGGAATGACACCTCTGACTTTCATTAGCGGTACCGGCATAATAGGAACAGTCTGTTTTCTTGCTATTTCCTTTATCAAAATTTCAGTGACTAGGCTCACCTGGCTACCTGTATCAATCAAACATCTCACCCTCATGCCTCCAACATGCGCGTAAATAATTGGTAGCTGTCTGATAACATTTTCACGGTTCTTCACCACTTCCTCCAGGCAGTCGTCCGGGAATGCTACCCACTCTTCTATATTGGCCACTATCATCTCTTCTTGCTCCCTGGCGACCTCCATTTTTAGCCTGTCTCCTTTCAGTTCATTTGGTTTTTTTTTAATCCCGGGCCCCATTAGTTGTGTTTCGCCGGTTGTCATTCTGTCGCTCCTGTTGCATCAATAAACTCTCTGCCCCCTCTCCTTGATGGTTGTCTGGGCTCTGTCTGTTCGCCATGGCACGCCCCCACTTCTCCTTCTCCGCTTCTTCAGTACTTAATTGATCCAAGTATTTACGGGATTCAATATACCGCTCGTCCCAGTTGTTCCTATAATCCCCTCTATTTTCTTGGCGATAGTCCCTGCCGTTATTCCATCTACCATCTCCATTTCTTTGGTAAGGTCTACCTTGTCTCTGGTTTCCCCTCCAATTTGTGTACTCCCGCTGGTACGTCCACTGATTATTTTGATTTTGGTTATTCTGATTGTACCTCCCACGGTTATTCTGATAATTTTGATTGTTGTTATGGAACTGGTTTTGGCCGTCAAAATCTTGTCTTCTTGGCGTGAATTGTGTCCCTGTGGACTGTGTCTTAGTTTGGTTCCCCTGGCTGTGGTTATTTTGGAGTCCCTGAACTACCTCTGCCGTGTTGACACATTCCAAATTCCTTCTTCCTGTCTGTGGGCTTACCATACTCGTCTCGTCTAAGTGTCTGAGTAATTCTTCGGCTTGGACTGCGGTCTGAATGTTTCCTGCGACTAATAATTGTTGGATGTGCATTGGGAGTTGTTTCCCGATGGTTAGAACCATATTTTGCTCGCTAGGCGGGTCGTCAAAATCTCTGAATTTCACCAATTGCTGACTGAAGAATTCTGAAAAACGGGTTGGATGTGTACTATGATATTTGCGCGTGTACAGGTCCATTCTCAACCCCTGTTGTAACGAAGGACTCCAAAACTTCTTCAAAAATGCCTCGCGGAATTGAGCCATGTCCGTGAACGTGTACTTGAAACTTAAAAACCAGGTCAGGCTAGGTCCTTCTAAAAATTTCTCCACCAGTCTTAATTGTTTCTCAGGGCCGATGTGCTGGTCATTAAAGTAATCAGTTAATTGCCGTAGAAATGCTTTGGGAGTGGTTCCTGAATGTTCCTTAAACTTATCGGGCTTAAAATCATTACCCCGAATGACTTGGATGACTTGGGCTGGTGCCAAGTTCGGTTGCGGTGTTGAAGTCTCCCCCCTGTACTGCTGGAATGCATTAGTCGTTAGTCTGGGACTTTGACCCCGACTCGTGTCCTCAGCCAACTTCGAACCTGCAGGACTTCCAATACTTGTTTGCTTCTCCGGTATATTTTCAGTTGAAAATAATGTCGCATTCTCTAACGATCTAATCTCGTTTTTTATGATTAATTCTGAGTGTTCCTGTAATTTTGACTTTACATTTTCCTCCAGCGCCTGCATTCGCTTTAAAACTGCCAGCCTGTCTTCCTTATTCGCATGAGCCTGCTGGTCCCAATCTCGCCGGATCCTACTTTTCAAGCTTTCCTGATTTTTCTCTAGCTCTTCACGTATCTGTTCTTGCGTTTTTACTAGTTGTTCCCCCACCTCTTCTCTTATAGCCTCTTGTGTTTTTATTAGCTGACCTTCCAAATTATCCTGAGTCTTGACGAGCTGCTCTCCTACTTCTTGTATTTGTTGTTGTGTGTTTATTAGCTGGCCTTCCATCTCTTTCCTTATGATCTCTTGTGTTTTGCCTAATTGCTCCTCTAATTTCTCCCGCAAGTGTATCCGTTCGGTTTCAGCCTTAACCTCGACTTTATCTATTTCCTTTATTAATTCCAGCACGTTGCTGTCTACCGAATTAATTTGCTGTTGTAGCTTCTCTTGGGTTTTCTTCACTCCCGCGGTGTTACTGACACATGCTGCCTCTATCTGCTTGAGTTTATCTGCCACCATCTCGTCAAATTGTACTAATTTGCTATCAAATTTCGCCTCCAATTTCTTAATCTCGCCTAACTGTTTGATGTTGTTTTCCGCAACCTCGCCTGCCAGTTTCTCTACTTTTTTAACGCTCTGATTAATGTCATTAGTGATTTTTCCTAATTGTTCGGTTTGAGCTATTTGTGTTACCGCCTGTTGTGACAATTTGTGGTTTAGTTCATTGAATTGTTTGTCCGTGTCTAATTTCTGGACTTCTAACTGGACCGAAATATTACCGCTCATATCAAGTAATTGTTTTTCATTGTGCTCCCGCTGAGCTCCTAATTGTTCCTTCAATTGTTCTTCCGTCTTTATGGACATCTGTTCTAATTGTTTTTCACTATGCTCACGCTGAGCTCCTAATTGTTCTTTTAATAGTTTTTCCGTCTTCACGGACATTTGGATCGACATGTGTTCTAATTGTTTTTCCGTCTTCACGGACATCTGTTCTAATAATGCCTTAATCTCATCAACACTCGCCATATCACCCACAAAAATATATTCAGAGAAAAACAGGGTTATGGGCCAAGGTTTCAGCCCTATACACACATACATGTCACACATTTAAATATTACTGGCTCTAATTTAATGAAAATTTCAGTAACAAATTTTACTGAATACAATGACACTTATTCCCAAACAACAAAATAACCCCTAGTGATCTGCTTTAAAATTCCTAACCAACAGAATTTACGAAACACCAATTAACCGAAGTCAATTAAATGTCAAATATAAGGCAACATCTTCCTGCTTTGACTGAGTTCGTTAATAATGCAAATTTCTAATTTTAATGTGGGCGCCAGAACAAGTTTATAACAAATACAAAATCAAATTCTAATCTTGTTCAATATCTCTAACTTTAGGAACTCAGTGATTTTACTAATGCACATGGCGGTACAACATCGCCTCAATTTACTGAATTTACATGTCCGCTTGACCTGGCATCATTTCTCAACGAAATTAATATGAGATCAGCGAAGCAACAACAACAACAACCTCACTTGGGCAGCCATTTTTGTTTTATGAACCCTTGCAAAGAAGCATATGAGACTCAGTTTCAGGGGGTGTAACGGTTCATATTCGTAAGTTGCTGTCAGGGCGCTTCATTAACTTGCAGGGTAACATATAACAAAATAATATGCAGGAAAGAGTGAAGCCAGGGTTAAAACAACTGAATTTAATAACAAATCACCATATTTACACATAAACAATTAACAACAAAAACTCCCAACTGACTCCCATTTAATAAAAATGCCAAAAACTAGGCGATATCTCTGGAGAGATTAATTACCTGGACCAAGTGTCCCTAAGATAAAAATACAAAAGTGGCCATATAATGCGTATGCCGTTCTACATGCACCACGATGTGTACTTTGAATGCGTGATTCGTTATCATCCAGAATAATCCTTCAGACAACGAATCCGCATTTCCTAGAGCTAGACCGACACAAGGGAACACAACTACAATACTTAAATTAAACCGACACTTCCTAAATCTACTATAAACAAACACAAAATTTCCGTGTGAAATTGGAATCAAATTGCCGTAGCAACATTTACTGCCTAAAAACTTAGGACTTCTCACACAAATCAACATAAGTACATTAACACGTGACCAATAGAAAAATACACAAATGACCGCTGTCAAAATTTACAAATACTCTACCACTACACCACACGGGTGTGACACACAAAATTACATGAATCGGGTCATAAACAAAGCAATAGGCACACAGCCAACATTTACGTTAATTACAATATTTTACCCATACAACGTACAACAAGCCGTTACACACATGGCGAACTCCCCAATTAATTATGGTTTTAAAAATCACCATCACAATGAACAGGTTTGCTACATGAAAGCTTACGGGGATCAGTCGGACAAACAGGACTGCCTATCAAAATAAGTCACAGGCAAAACGGGCGGTTTGTGGAACTCTGCATGTCTGTCAACCCACGTGTCAATAACCTCGACCTCCCAGAACATGGGGTCGAATCTCGAAGAAGTGTGCCCCAAAGCACAATAATACATGTGTGTCAGAAAAATATATGGACAAGAATCAGCAGTCTCCCAAGAGCACTCTGTCTTTCCATCAAAAATACAACAGCAGCAAAAATATGAGAGCGGTAGGACAACTACCCCCTCCTCACGTAAAATCAACACACACTGACACAATCACACACACAAATCACACGTATGGGTTTTGACAGACCCTGAAATAAAAAGACACAAATAATATCCACATGCTGGCGCCATCGTTCTATGCCGTGACTAGTACACCTGAAAAGGACTCAAGAAAAATCTATCAAAATTAGGACGAAGGTGTTCTACAAATTACTTTTAAGTTGGTGCACTTGGCAACCCTAATACGACTAATAATCTGTTCAGCAAAATATCTTACAATAATTTCCTCCCATAATTCAAATATTAACGTTAATAAAGCACCATTTATCGAATGTAACGGGTTCCGCATTTGCAAGGATAAAAATCACGCACGCACGCCGCGTGCATTACATCTGACTCAAGGAAAAACAAAATATCAAACAAACACTTTGGCCACGCGCCAACGGACATTTAAACATATAGTGTCGGTGCAAGAAAAACTCTAAAACATGACTATTTACAAAGTTCCCCGGCCAAATCTAACTACATAATTGAAATAATCCAATTTTAGTACATCACCGCTTCTGCTTGTAGAACTAAGGACATCCTCCTCAACCCATCGCCCCTATGGACGATTAGCACTCCATAGTAGTCGTCTGCGTTGATTTGTTGAAGCTCATCCCAACTTCAAACCACGTGCTGATCATCTTGGTATCGACTCCTTGGCAGAAAAGTTCAATGTTAAATATTTGCCTATCTATAATCGCTTGCAGGCTACTCAATTCACCCACAATTGTCCTAATGCGATTAATAGCGAAGACTGGCCCTAAATATAACGTACACACGCAACATAAAAACACATATAAAATACACTGCAATTTGTACAAAAAATATACATCTCGAGTCCGCGCCACTGGCTCGTTAACAAGTTCAAAATCCTGGCTGCACTAGCAGTCGCTATCTCGCTCGGTATTTCCGTCCTGTACTATGGACTTCGGCTCCAGTGAGCGCTAATTAGGGTGATACAATACTTCCCCCTTCGAGCTGAACTCGTCGTCTTTAACTGAATGTTACAAGTTATCACGCACTGGCGTGAAATATTTAGCTCACAAATAAAGTAGATTCCAGAATAAAACAAAATGTATTATAGCTTTTAAAATTCGATACTGCAATCGCTGCGACTTTAGCTCCTCGGAGCTCAAAAAATAAATTAACTTCACTGATTTTATAGCGTAAAAATCACAATATAAACTGGCGTGGAGTAAGCCCCTCACGGCTCCACAAAGAATAGACTTAGATAATTTCGAGCGTCGAAAATCACAATTCAAACTGGCGTGAAGTCAGCCTCTGAAGGCTCCACAAAGAATAGGCTTAGATAATTTCGAGCGTCAAAAATCACAATTCAAACTGGCGTGAAGTAAGCCTCTGAAGGCTCCACAAAGAATAGACTTCAAGTGGCGTCAGGCCAAACTATTTATTAGAAACTGACAGGGGCGGAGGAGTGGGGCGGAGTCGGATAAAAACTTCCAGAGTTTTTGTCTCACAAAGATGGGACTAGTGTCATTCTTCTCCAAATAAATCCAACGTCCCAAATCACTCGAGCGGAGATTAATCCGTTCGGCGGTTCTTTAGATACACACTTCCGCGGGCTTTTTACTACTGACGCCGTCCACCTCGTGGTCACGGCTTGGTCTCTTGCGATTGGCTGATTCAATCGTATGTTCGTTGCGAGTACCTCGCGATTCTTCCTTTATGTCTCCAGTTTTGGTACAGTAGTTGCACAATTTGGCCTTGAACTCGACTAATTCTGGCCGTTCCCCAAGAATAACTACCAGCTCACCTCCTGTTGCAATCATTACGAAATGCTGGCCTCCCTTATATCCAAGTCGACTTCCTTAAGTGCTGCCTGGGCCATAGTAATAATAACAATAAATATGAATACTTATTTATCGAAGATCAATAAGGGTTCAATACACTTGATTCAGCATGGCCGCTCTATACCGCCTAGCTGTGCTGAGGAGCATTGGGGAGTACCAGGAGTTAATTGCCTGGCACAAGGTCTTTGAGACAAGACAGGACTACCTCATAGGTTTCAACAGCTCCTGCACGGCCAGTATATGCGAATTATAAGGGCACTTGTCCGGCCACTCCGCAGCGCTAAGAATCGCAAGATTCGAGCGAAAATCCCCACCCTCCGTACACAAATCATTAAGGCACACTGGCAACTACACTGCCGACACGAATTCATGTTCCGGCAATGGGAAACAATCATTAAGGAACACCAACGGATAGGGACTAATGGCACCAAAGTTGCCGAACAGGCCATATGCCTCAATAGGCAATACGCCCAAATTTGGGAAGAGTATAGGGAACTCCAGGCTAACAAGGCCATTTTTGAGTTCATGGCAGGGCCACAAACCCAGCCTAGAGAGGACATAAGCGTAGATACGCTAACGCAGCAATTTGCGAGGATGTCCCTCTTAGACACTTACAAAACACAGGGGAAGGAGTTCACCGTGGCCACAGTCCAGAAGACGGCCAGGTTGGACTCCAATACACTACAGGGCCAAGGTCACATCAACACACGTCCCTCAGCTCCGGTTCGGAAGGCAATTTCGCCAAACCGAAGGGCAGAACTTACGCCACCCCCTCAGAACGGACGAACGAGAGGGAGTTGAGGCAAGGACTCTCGGGCACACATAATAACACAGGGAGAAAACGGGAGGTAAATATGCCATGGGCTGAGAACGTAGAGCCCGCCCTACAGCACATTAAGCCCACACAGACCTACACACATAGGCAAACACGAGGGCAGGAGTCTACCGTGGCCATAGGCCAGAAATCGGTTAGACTACACTCAACTACGTCGCCAGGACAATCACAGGCAATTACACGGCCCTTACCGCTAGTTCAAAAGGCAAGTTTGCCAGAATGCAAGCGGGCACCATCATGTGTACCCCAGGTGCAAATGCATAAGAGGGTGTTGCCTTCAGCCCATCAGGGTGCAAAACACACGCCTGTGCACACTGACCAGCCACAAACACACAGTACACGGGGTATAAGAAAGGTCTTATTACCTACCCCACGAGGCCGGGCAGTCAGGAATACACACACCCCTATAAACACTGCTAGGGTAGCGCGGAGCGCAATCAGCCCCTTAGACACAAACACACTCAGACCAACATCCAGGCACTACGGTGAAAGTAGGCCCAGGCTTACTTTGCTACAAACTCCTCCAGAAAATAGCAAAGAAGCACCTCAATGGGTTTCAGGGGCCTACGCCTTAGTGACAGGGCGACAGTATTCACCTTCCCGAGCAAGGACGCTCGGACGGGGATAACAACTTTCACCAGGAATATAACATACACCAATGCCACTTTCATCACAATTATAGATACAGGTAGGCTCTTTTACATGAAGGAAACACTACAATGGACACACAAAGGGCAGGGTCCACCCCTGTAAACGGTAGACACGCAGAGACTCATGGACAAAAATGCACATTTTTCATGTATATACAGTGGAACATGGCTAAGTCAAAAGTGTATAATTCAAAATTCTTCTTAGTTTTTTCTTGGCCCCTAGCAATTTTTAGGCCATCAATGGTCTATAATCGTGGTTAATTCAGGATATATTTTGCACAATTCAAAGTTTTTAATGTGCAAAGCCAAGCGGAAGCCAATCAGTTGGGCCACGCGGCTCAGGGGCGGAAAGGACTGTTCCGAATACAGCCTAAGCAACAAACCACAGCATAGAACTTAGGCGGGTCTTTCCAGGTAGAAATGACTATCTTATTATATTTGACATTCCTACAATTTGATAGATTCTTTTGGGATGACTGAGAGACTTAATCGTAAGAAACAGTTACGAATCTCACACTATTTTTGACAAATAGTAGATTTCCCTGAGACGTAACTAGATTACTGTCTTACTAACGTCGTCAATTAGGTGAATAGTACACTCAGGTCCTATCTTTCTTTTTGAACCTTATGAAATTAATTACGGTACAATCTTTCTAAAGTACCATCGTTTGTTAATTTGCTTTAGTGAACGTAAACCACTATGTAAACTTCATACAATGTATTTTCCCTACTCTTCACTTCTTAATTTGAATTTTGGATAACTCAATTTTTCTTTCACTAATCCCGTGAAATGCGAATTATCCAAGTTGAACTGTATATATTTGATCCATAGGTATGCGTTATACATTACACTGCCTATAGCATGAAGTTTTCTCGTCCCCCATTACAGCGCTCAAACTCAACATAAATGCCAGGGGGTAACACTCACAGCTCAAGGGGAAAACACCACTATTTATTTTTGGAGGTCACACACTAAACGAAATACCATACAAAAGAGTCAGTTATACCTAGCAAAACTGTCCCGGGGACACAGGCCTAAAAGGCACCAGGAATAATTATCCTGGACAAAGACGGTCTCGGACCCGCGACCTGCTGAATACCAGGAATGCAAGGTCGGGTAACTATCCAGTTGAAGGATAGGGAAACAAGGGATAGTCACATTGACAGACATTTATATGCAAAAAATAATAAAATCACCTCCGACACCTAGTCACCAAACACGCAACTAGCGGTCCGGTGATACATATGCATAACGGCATTTAGTTATCACTAACAGGGATATATTCACCCCAGGCCCACAATAATACAACAAATTTGGGGGACACAATATATATAAATAGCAGAAGGTTCTTTTCCATGACTGAAAGCCATGCTCACAATAAGAGAGCGAGCAACCAAGCCCACACACACGTGCTGGACACATGCACATCGCTAGACAAGTAACAGGTAATTCCCACGTCAATGAAATTAGACACTATCGCAGTCAGCGATAACACACTCGTGAGCAGGCGACTTTCGCCAGGCGCAAACCAATTAAGAGCGCTCAGCTCTGAGTGTAGTAGACACGATCATTTACGCTAGTTTCAAAACCCCATAACTCCAAAAATAAGAGTACGAGGGTCTTCGCAAAAGGCACAAAACACTCACGCTAAAATATACTTTCATCCGCGAGTCGCAAAAATACAATACACTTGCCATGGTACATACAGTACAAAAAATTGTAACACCGGGACCTTAAAACAAGGCGGGTGCGAACACACGATAACACCATACATCGTGCCAAAAAGAAACTAACCAATGGTATTTTTTGGCGCGAAAACACACTCAGAAACCACACTAGGGACGCTCAAATCCCAACAGACAGCGCAGACATGAAACACAGAGTATTACACGGGATCCCGGGTCCGAACACCCAATAATGGCGGACACCGTGGAAAACAATAAGTGTCGAGCAACGAAAGATCACTTACATACAAAACACGGGTTTTTTTTCATCATGACAGGCCAGAAAACTCAGCCAGCACGACTAGACACCGAATAGACCCATTTACAGGGGGAAAATTCACTCCCACTCAGACGGAAATGGGACCGTATACACGTACATAAGCGGTTGAGCCACACGATTTTAATGACAGGGAGGTTCTTTACCATACATACAGGAACATAGATTCGTTCCAAGATATTCGCCACCACAACCTACTTAGGGCATTAGCGACCACTAAATACTTTCCTCTGAACCATAGCGCCCAACACCTAGATACAGGTAACACCACATGTCGTCCGGCAAAAAGCCATGCAAAAATTTCGATTACCCCAAACATAGGAAATAGACTTCCTAAACACAAGTTATAAAAATTACACAAGACAAAGGTCTTGCAGGATAGATGTCTACACAACATCGGTAAGCAAAAACGGGACAGATTAGCACACTGGCCCTCCCGGAATGCATAACATATCAATACACAAACATTGGCAAAAGTCACGTTCCGGCAGCCGCCATACGTAACATCAAAGACTTCCCGTATACAAGGACATGAAAACAAAACACGACAAAACACTGAGTTGCGAATTCTAGAGTATTGCAACACTGCTGTCGGCAGACACTCTTGTTATAACGGAAGTGATAATGAAATGCAGACATGACCACAAAAAAATCAATAACAATAGCATAACAGTGACACAGGATTCAGCGCTATCATAATAGACCTGGCATTTGGCAATGTACAGATACTACAGGCCGGATTTATCTTAGGGCCACAGGGGCATGTTTACAAAGATGTTGACAAGCCACACGCGCCACCTGACACTCAGCCACGCGACACACGATAGGACTTAGCCGATATCAGCCCGCCCGCCAGCACCCTGCAGCGGAACGCAACCACAGTCACGCAAGCCTCAGTAACCACATCCACGGGCACCTCCTGCCCACACCCGACCACTGATCAGGGGCGAATACAGACAGATTCCCTCAAGGAACAACCCCCCAATAACTACTTCTCTTCTTGTTTTTTTTTATCTTAAAACCATCATAGACGATCAGGACATGACCAGTTACACTACGATCACTTGCTACCTTAACACTATAAATTAGAGACCAGATTAGGCCATGACGTCACAGCGTCACAGCACTTCGCCATCCCAAGGAGCGGATAGAAAGCGGATAGTGACCAAGTGAGGATGACAGGAGCAGAGATGGATGGTACCTGCAGGATGGCCAGGACACCACCCACGGGCTACCATTATACCACCCCTCTCCTTCCATAACCTTATCACTCACAACACTAGCCAACACAAACACTTGGAAACACAAAAACAGCTAAACTACATGCAAAAATATACATCGGGTTTGATAGACTTCATGCGTCTAAAGAGAGGGTCCATTACGCCCTGGTTCTCAATGCTTACACCCGAGTATTAGGGGTGAGTCGGAAAAACGACATTAAGCGTAATGCACATCTCTATGTAAAGAGATGAGGCCAAATTCATAATAACAACTCTTTTTTACTAAATAATCCCGCATGCAAGGGACATAGGATTATTACACCTCAGCCTATACCTATCCACGAATGAGAGCGGACACGCCTCATATCCAGCCACATGCATGGAATATCCTACCCATACACCAGGGTTATTATCATTATTACACCTGCATGGAATTTTTAAAATTTTTGCAAACCTGGGAAGTACCTACCCCGTCCACTCACTGTAAAAACATCCTAGTAGCATCACCGGCTCCCGGCCACCATTAACATGGAGCCCAACGATGCGCAACCCTATCCTACCATGCTTTAAGCCCATCCAGCAGATAACACCCCCGGATCCTAATAACAAGGGACCCAACGCCATAGAAACCCACTAACGCCTCCAAGAAAATTACCAAGGCATTACCGCTGGAAGTCCGACGTGGAAACAGAAGGCCTGAAGTAGTCCATGCATCTAGAAGATTCTACAACCCCAGGACACTTAAAATTTTTACATAACTACATAATACCCATACACTTATTTTACATATCACACCCATTTTTTTAAAGGAATCTGAGTCACGCTGAATGGTGATGACAGCGTAAACAGAAGGGCAGAGGCGCCACACAGGAGCAGAGCTGGGGAAGGCGATGATGAGCCCTACCCCAGTTGGCTAAATGACCCAGACCAAAGAGACGAACTACGTAAGGTCGAAGCGCCGATGACCTAGCACGGGCAGAATTCGGAGGCCCGGGAGTACCTAGCCTGTCCCCGGGACAAAGAAACGTCACACCCACTATGTGCTATGGGCATCGAAGCCAGACCTGCTGGGGAGACTTTTGGCAAACGGGGGGAGAATTAGCCAACTCCGCACCGGACTCAGGAGAGGAACCAAGGGACGACCAAATTAGGACTAGACTCCTAGTTTAGTATGTAAGTAAGTAGAGCTTCTATGGCGGGAAGTTAGTCTCCTACTCGCAGGAGTGAAGCAGGATCTCAGGATTCAGCGGGATCAATCCTAGATCCGACAAGTCCTTGCCCCGCGTGGCAAAGTTGAAGACAACCAAACAAATGAATAATGAATAAACAAATAATGAATAATATATATGGAATGAATGCGATCATTCGGGCCCGTGCCCACATAAATGGCCGACAGCGGGTCACCAGAGCTTAAATGGTGACGCAGCGAGCGGCCAGAGATATTAAATAGGCATGCAGCGAGCTGCCAAAGGGGGTTCGAGTGGGCAAACCCAGCAATGCCAATATAGGCGAAGAGGATGCCCGGACGCTAAAATTCCCGGATGATATTATTCTATCGGACGATGTCCAGTGCCCACATAAATGGTAACGCAGCGAGCGGACAGAGCGTAAAAGGTAACGCAGCGGGCGGCCAGAGATATTAAATAGGTATGCAACGAGCTACCAAGAGGGGTTCCGTGGGCAAATCCAGCAATGATGAATACATCAATGAATGACACAGGGAGAAGGATGACAACACAGGCAAGTATAACGGCGATGCGTTTGCCATCCAGCAGCGCAGGCGTCCGGAAATTTAGTAATTATTAGTATTAATCACTAATATAAATGTCGACAACTAGTATTAAGGGAGCGGAATCCGGTGGTTTTAGAGACAACCGGTGTTTCTAGAATACACGCGGGTGGTGATCTGGGGAGGTAAAACTGCCCCCGGGCGATCGCTCCGGTCGAAATTTTAGCATGTAAGACAGTTGCATTTGGAACGCAACTTAGAATTAAGCAAATTTAATAACCTCTGTTGCTAAACAATAGCACAGCACATTTCGGCACTAGATTAAGATAAAACCATTCGACCTGTAAATACCAAATATTTTTTTTATCTATCATAATTTAGACTAAGCACCTTAAGACTAAGGCAAAACATTACGGCGGCTGGTGACAAACAAACCCGTCATCAGGGTAAGCCCGACAATACGTTAAGTTAAGTAAGATTAAGATAACGCGTTCGGCACCTGGTTACCAAAAACCGGTACCAGGGTAAGCCCGATAACACAATACATTAAGATAACAATACATTAGGATAAGTAAGATTAAAATAACAACATTAGGCTAAGATAGAAGTCTAGCCGGCATAGAATAAGAACAAAGTAAGGTGCCAAGGGCGACTAGAAGGTATATACATGTATGAATGACAACAATGCATTGTCCAGTATAACCATACCCATGCGTTCTCTTTCAGGATTGCAGAAAGAAAACATGGACAGCAGCACACCCACTAACAAAATATTTATGTCTCACAGGTCAAGATCATTGCACTGTTCATACACCCTGTAAATACATATCCCGAATCACACACAAATGTAAAACACTGATGTCACACAAACACATACACTTTGCTGCATTTTCAAGTCGCGCCGATAAGGTGACGGCGACGCGATCAGCAACGTGAAGTGATCGTGGGACACTGAACGCCACTGACGCAACTCTTAGAAAGCGCTTAAATAATGAGCGACCTACGGCAGCTAGGGAGAGTGCAAGGGTTGTAAGCGCTCACCTTTGCTTCCAAGGTGCAATTTTCTCACCCACGGGGGAAAATGCACGACAGGTGTGAATTAGCGGCACAGCCACTAAAACACAGTAAAATGGCTGGGTAGAAAATGGCCATGGACGAAAAGGTAGGACCAAGGCCAGATGAGAGCTCTATGAAGTGATCACATAATGAGAAAGAGGTACCAAGCTCACGGGCAAGGCGTATTATTATTATTATTATTGGTATTAGTATTAGTATTAGAATTAGTATTAATATTAGTATTAGTATTAGTATAGCTGTTACCATGTCATCATTGTAAAAAGAAAATGTAAATGCAAGATGTAATATGAAAATAATGAATTGCAGTATAACCTACACATCAGGAACACAATTCTGTTACATCTATGCATATAACCTTATGGTCACACCATTTAACCCTGCCACACTATGTATAAACTTTTGTTTCTTTCATTTTTCTTTCTACTAACGCCCAAACTTGTGAAGGTGACCCGTTTCATCCCAAGAACAATATACCATTATAATATTTCCTTTAACTTATATCCGGGGACACCTGTTTTTCTATTCTCTTCCATCTTTTAAACTATATATCACAGGGAGCAATTTTTTCCTCCACACAGCGCTGGACGGTACAACCACCCGTCCAGCCATTGGTTTTTTCCTCCCTGGACAATACCAACATGTATACTTAATGTCGTGACCACGTATTTTTTTGTTTTTGTACCTTTATTATTAATGCTTCAAATGTCAACTTCCAAAAATTAACTATTTCAAATGTTTAACATGTAAAACCCAAAACCTACCTCTCTGAGCACAAGCTGAACTCACATTACCACGACATCGACACCCCTACATCAACACGGAAGAAAGAAGAAGAAGTACAAGAGGAAATCAAAAACGACCCATCACATCGACACCCCCACTCTACGTTCCGTTCCAGTTCGCGGGGACCCGAACTAATCGAAGAAGAGGACTTGTACAGGCCCGGGGGGCTGTACCCCCTGAAAGCCACCCCCCATCTTTCACTAAAAACACCCTAACTGGCAACATCATAAGACCAGAACATTACCTTTACACAGCAAGAGGCGGCCACCCAACTTGGGAGGTTAGCCAACTACTTGCGACACATACATAAACATCTACACAACAACTAACTGGGGCAGCTACGTCGGCGGAATGCTGACCACGCAACGGCAAGAACTATAAGAAAGGAGTCCTTATTGGAGCCATCATCTGTTATACAGTGTGCGTCGCCGAAGGCCCTAGCCGACATCTGCTCCAGTTGCATCATCAGGTGAGAATCAGCAAAGTGCTCAGAATCCTTTACTTTGTAAACACCCACTCATAATCTTGTACACTCTACTTGTATCATTGCTTACATTCCCCTACAAGGGACTTACAAATTCACACTCACTGACCAATAAACACATGGTCAGTAAATTACACTTTTCTTGATAATTACACGCCTCTTTACATCCTCATACCCTTCCTGACTCTCGTCACGATTGACCGTGACCATAGTAGCCAGTAATTGCTTGGTCAGGTTTCATTGTGCTTCCCGCATGCGACTCGACTACATAACGTCGAGCCGCTGACGTAAGCACGCCTATTGTATTACTCATTCCATCCAGCTGGCAGGCCGGTGTATTAGCCTGCATTTAGAGGTCCATCCCCTAATCGACACTTGCGTCTTTGCAGGAACACCACCTTAGCGTTTAAACGCCAAACAACACACTACACTGGTAAGCTCACCCAGCTACGGGAAGCTACCCTCTCCTAGGAACCACCTTCCAAATTAGTACAGTGACATAAGTGTTTTAGCCCTAACTAACCCCTCAACAAAGGGATCTAAAACAATACGCTGGTTAGCCTCCTGATGGTGTCGTATTACGTCAACCCTAACAGCTGCTAAACCTGCCGTAAGATGGTTTCTGGCCTATATTCTATGAGCATCTATGTCGGCCCTGACCTGTGTTAGATCAGCTCAGACATTATCAACTTCATTTCTTACTTGGTCCACATGACCACTTACAGTGTTAATTGATCGGGTGTTAGCCTCAAGATCCTGTCTAACATTATTGACAGCTTGGGTATTCTCACCCAAGTCACCCCGGACATTACCCAAGTCACCCCTTACAGTACCTACTTCCTGCCTGACTTCACTTAAGTCAGCAGTAATCTGTTGGAGATTGGCATTGACACCTGCCAACATCTCTCCAAATACACGACGAATTGTTTCCTCATCCATGAAAAGAAATTATTGATAAAGAGAGGGAGCAATCTCTTATGGAACTTACAGCTTTGATTAGTTACTTAGTGGTATAAAGCATGTTTCATTTAAATAAACATCACGAGTACAGCTGGATTATGCAAACTAAGTGCTTCTACATTTACAAAGACAACAGCGAGCAAAGCAAAGTATTACATTTACTCAGGATGAGGCATCATCAAAGAAAATCCTATCCATCATTTATCTAACACAAAAGCCTCACCCCATGGACTTGTATCATACATGAATGCCATGCGGTTAATCGATCTGCAGTACGACTTTCTAAGTTCGTCCCAGTCCGGTCAATTTACCATTGATCAACATTAAGATCCTCTTAAATAACATGGAACTGACGGTCACCACGTTAACGTCGGCACATGAGTTGGGCGCCACTTAATACTGTCAAGTATATGAGCCCGTCAGAGGAGCTGCCAGGACAGCCAACAACCGAAATGACTTCCCTAACATCTCATCCGCCGGACCTAAATGCCAAGAGGATCAGGTGAACTTCCAAACAGGCCAAAGCGGCACGAGAATCCATCATCCACGGGGATTGTTGTACATGGTGACTAAAGGTCATAGACTGCCTAAGGAAAGGTTCACCTTAAAAGCTAGACTGAGAAAAGAAACATCCAGACTTATGTAAAACATCGCAAAGATTTATTTTAAAATCGACAAACCCCTATCCTAGTTGGGAGGGTTTCTATCGGCTAATCCGCAAGCTAATAAATAATCCAAAATAAAGAGCAGGTCCCTACCCGAGATGTTACTGTAAACCCTCGCGAAAGATCTATCTCACAATTATTAAAGCAACAACAGCAACACTAGGAAAATGGTACGGCGAAAAACCCTAGATCAAGTTACAAGATCAAGCTAATATCGGAATTTACATTTAACAGGGCAGCAAAACAAATCTAAGTTAGGATGATACCATTTCCTCATTTACATTTAATATTAATTCATCTAGCTGAGTCCTACCAATTAATTACAAAATTTACGGCGGTGACGTATGTAATATCAAACAATTACAATCAAAGCTATGTGACAAGCCATAAAAAAAACATCTAAGGCATTCTTACAAACTAGGTGCTAATCAGCACACAAAAGGTGACATGGAGGATTTATACACTTTCACATCAATAAATCAATAAATACAAGACCACAGTTTTATTCAAAGCCTACCTACACCTTGGTTTACTGTTCGTAAGCCATAGTCATTTAACGTGTGCAATTACGGTGACGACTGCGTAGTGGAAACTACGTCTAACATCGTATGGCCTGAGCTCCACCAGCTACGAACTATAGGTTCAAGCAAGCCTCTGTCGTTACAAAAAGTGTCAGCTGTCCTAAGGTCATTTCCTCCAGGAAATACTTTCATTGACACGGCTATGTCAGCAGGTTCCAAATGCAAATGAGTAGTGTATTTGTAACAGTTCAGATCCCTCCACCTCTACACCCTCCACACAAGATGGCGGCAGCCCGATAACTCCCGAACCCGTGGTCGGATTTTGACAAATGAGGTGTCATTGAACTCGGGCTGACACCCCCTTTCCAATGGACAACATATTTCCACCCCAAAAGTAATACCTACCCCTACTAGGGGGTGAAATTATAATTTTTTAGAGAATCTCTCTCTCCAATTGCAACATGTGAGCGTTTGAATGCCGATATGGATTTAAACGTTGTTCCACATAAAGTGCATGTGTACGGTGGATAGCCACTATGAATTAACATGCTTGTTTTTTGTTTTTTACGCATGCCCACTCATGGCTTTTGTAAGAGGGTGGGGGAGTGGTTCCCTGTGGACGGGTTATTGTTGACAGGTCCTTGTTGACAAGTCATTGTTGACGGGTCCCTGTGGACTGGTCATTGTTGACGAGTCCTTGTGGACGAGTCCTTGTCCGTTTGGACTGATCCCTTTGGACGGGTCCCTTTGGCCTGGTTCCTACGGACTAGCCCATGAATTTATTTAAATTATGTCAAAGGGCCTAACTACATTTGTGTGTGTTGAATTGACGTTGTTCACCACTACTATAATGGAATAACGATATGAAAGGAAAGTGACGAAATACATGTGAACACGTGTGAAATGACCTTATTACCGTCCTCCTTGTGAAACAAGTCACATCCTGTTTTGCTTCATACGTGAGAAAATCTGAGTTCGAACCCGTGGTCGGATTTTGACGAATGAGGTGTCATTGAACTCGGGCTGATACCCCCTTTCCAATGAACAACATATTTCCACCCCAAAATAAAACCTACATCTACTAGGGGGTGAAATTTTAATTTTTTAGATAATCTCTCTTTCCAATTGCAACATGTGAGAGTTTGAATGCCGATATGGAATAAAACGTTGTTCCACACAAGAGACATGTGTTTGGTGGATAGCCACTATGAATTAACATGCTTGTTTTTGTTTTTTTGTTTTTTTACGCATGCCCACTCATAGCTTTTGTAAGAGGGCAGGCTTTTTAAAAGATGGCGGCTGTAGTGTAACCTAACCTAACCCAACCCACGAGTGGTGATCAAAAAGTATTTTAAGTGACGCTTGTCGATTGGCAAACCAATAATCAAAGAGGGATATGTCAGGCCTTGAGGTGATAGCCCCTCTTGATTGATCTCTGTTGATTTATCTCTGTTGATTTGTCCCTTTGGACTAGTCTCTGTTGACTAGCCCCTTTTGGACGGGCCCTTTTTGACAGGGGGTCATTTTTGATGGATCCTTTTTGACATGTGCTTTTCGACGGGTCCCTGTTGACGAGTCATTGCTGACGGGTCCTTGTTGATGAGTCCCTGTGGACGGGTCATTGTTGACGGGTCCCTATTGACAGGTCATTGTTGACAGGTCATTGATGACAGGTCATTGATGACAGGTCATTGTTGACGGGTCATTGTTGATGGGTCCTTGCTGACAAGTCCCTGTTGATGGGTCCCTGTGGAAGGGTCCCTTTAGACCGGCCTCTTTGGACTGATCCCTATGGACCGGCCCATGAAATTTATCCAAATTATGTCAAAGGGCCTAACTACATTTGTGTGTAAAGCAGTGTGTTGAACTGACGTTGTTCACCAGTCCTTACTACTACAATTGGATAACGATATGAAAGGAATTGATTAACTAGACATGAGTTAACTACCAACGAAACACTTTGGCGACTCTGCTTGTTATGGACCAATGAGTAGGGTTTTAGAAAAACTGTTTGTTATTTTGGGTTATATACAAAAAATGCTTAGACCTTTTGAGTGACTATGTTTGCTAAACAAGACATTATACCAGACACGATTAGGATTCTTATGTAGCTCAGACAAGGAAAGAATTTCTACAGAATCTGTTGACATTGAATATAGATTTAGGTATTAGGAAGTCATTTTGAAGGCCTTTGTCTGGAGCGTGGCACTCTATGAAAGTAAAACTTAGACAATTGGTGTAGCAGAAAAGTGGAGAATTGAAGTGTTTGAAATGTGGTGTTACAGGAGAATGATGAAGATTAGATGGGTAAATAGGGTTACTAACAAAGAGGTATTAAGACGAGTGGGGGAGAAGAAATGTATCTGGCGACTGTTAATGAAGTAAAGAGATAGGTTGGTAGAACACGTACTAAGACACCCAAGAATAGCAAACTTAGTTAAGGAAGAAAGGTTCGAGGACGAGAACTGTAGGGGTAGACCAAGTTTAGAATATGTTAAACAGATAGCCTTGAATGTAGGGTGTGGTAGCTATATAAAGATGAAACGATTAGCTCGGGACAGATAGGCGCTGAGATCTGCATCAAACCAGTCAAAGGACTAAAGACTCAAACAACAACATGTAAGTTCACTAAAATAATGTTGTGTAACGGTATATGTTAGTCAACGAACAGTAATGCATTACTGAAACCCATGACACGATACCTAAGAGCTTTTCTAAAATGATTTTAAAATGCCTTTAACCCTATATTGAACACCCAGTTCACAAGACTCATAACTGCAATGTTATGGTAAAACAAAACAAAATCTATATTTCAAAACAAGCAAGTGGTTTAGTCAATGTATACTGGAAAAAGTTTTGTAAACACTCAAGTCCTCAAGACTAATTAAATTAGTAACTGTCAGGTTGACCGAGTGGTTAAGGTGTTTGACTTAAGATCAAATTTTCTGTATAAGGAAGCAAGGGTTCGAATCCCTTACCTGACATAACTATTGCCTTGACATGGCTTGGCCACACTGCATTATTATTATGACACTCGGTACACAAACCATAGATATAGTGTATTGTTTAAGGCCACTCTCTTTCTGAACATAGTCAGAGACTGTTGATGGTTAACAATTGTATTAATAGTGGGACATGGGGATAGTAATTAAGAAAAAACAGACAATACCCATAGAATATTTTTATTAAATTCATTTTATAATAGTTACACACTGAATTCAAGTCTATCTCTTTACCATTGTTCTATATAGATTTTTAAACACAACGCTTGTTGTAGATCCTTTTACAACTTTCTCCAGGTACTCTTGCTCTTAAAAACTGGGGAAGCCGCAATGGTTTTATAAATATAAAACCCTCATCCTCTTCTTTTTCATAATTATCATCATCATCATCATCATTATGAATATTATCATCAAAATTATTATAGTCATTGTCACCATCATTATCATCATCATCATCATCATTCTCAACATCACTAGAACTATCCAATTCCTCTTGTTTGTTTTCCACAGGGACCTCTTGTAGAGTCTGCGTTGCTTTTGATAGTGTTAAGGGTTTTTTGAACGATGGTATTTGTCCTAACATGTCTTTTTGAGGTGATGATGAATGCTTTTTAACAAACAATGCACTATCTTGAACAGCAATATATTTTTCTTGGACTTGCTTTTTTATCTGGGTTAGAGTATTTTGCGTATTTAAATGTGTATTAATTTGAGATTCACAATGATGTTCTTTTGAAGTAAGTACGTTGGAGTCTTTTGTTTTAATCATTCCTCGACACTTTTTGGATCGTTGTTTTGAACATCGCCAAATAACAGTTCCATCTTTATTGGTAGTTTTTACAATATATGTATATCCTTTATAGAAGACACATGGCTTGCCATGACTGGTTGTTGAGACTTCCATATCAACTAATACATATGAATTAAATTTTAGTAAAGTCACATGAACAATCTTTAGATTACAAGTGATTTACACACACACACACACTTTCCTAAATGTCAAGATTTATGGATGTTGTTTTCCGCCAACAGCTGCTTACTGCGTATGACAAGGCTGGAGACTGGTAGGTGAGACGGTCTTTCACGATGTGAACACTGTAACAGGCAGTAGTCAACTGACAATATTCTTATACCCTAGTCAAGGTTAACATGTACTTACTGCGTATGACAAGACCGTACACTCGTTGGTTAGACCGTATTTTTTGTTTGTTGCTAAGGATTCCATATATACTCTAGACATGTTAGTTCTGAACACTTAGTGGTTAATTGTATATATTGAATTTAAATACACAGCTCATACAAGCACGTTTTGCGGATGGGAGGGGTGAGAGGCTGGCAAAAAAGGAAATGTTTTAGTTTAATGAAACGTTATGTCCTAGTAGGCGTGATTTATAGTAGACGCAATTGATAGTAGACGTAATTGATAGTAGGTGTAATCGATACTAGACGTGATTAATAGTAGATGCAATTGATACTAGGCGTGATTGATAGTAGGCGTGATTTGTAGTAAGCGCGATTTATAGTAGACGCAAATGATAGTAGGCGCGATTGATAGTAGTCGTGATTGATAGTAGACGCGATTGATACTAGGCGTGATTGATAGTAGACGTGATTTGCAGTAAGCGCGATTTATAGTAGACGCAAATGATAGTAGGCGCGATTGATAGTAGGCGTGATTGATAGTAGACGCGATTGATAGTAGGCGCAATTTGACATGGGCGCGACTCAGATCATTTTTGATATCATAAAGTTACAGTGTCAATGTTTATACAAAGTACAAGGTAGAGGGTATTTTAAGACATAACCTCAGCTCACTTAACATAACCTAACTTTACCTAACCTAACTTTGTCACGTGACATGTTCTACAAGTTTAGACTTGCTTTAAGACTGATTATGACGTCATAGATTGATGGGAGGGGTGAGAGGCTGACAAAAAAGGAAATGTTCTGGTTTAATGAAACGTCATGTCCTAGTAGGCGCGATTTATAGTAGACGCAATTGATAGTAGGCGCGATTAATAGTAGACGCAATTGATAGTAGACGTGATTGATAGTAGGCGTGATTTGACATGAGCGCGATTTATAGTAGACGCAATTGATAGTAGGCGCGATTAATAGTAGACGCAATTGATAGTAGACGTGATTGATAGTAGGCGTGATTTGACATGAGCGCGATTTATAGTAGACGCGAAAGATAGTAGGCGCGATTGATAGTAGGCGTAATTAGACATGGGCGAGATTTATAGTAGACGCAATTGATAGTAGGCGCGATTGATAGTAGGTGTAATTGGTAGTAGGCGCGATTTGACATGAGCGCGATTTATAGTAGACGCAAATGATACTAGACGTGATTAATAGTAGACGCAATTGATACTAGGCGTGATTGACAGTAGGCGTGATGTGTAGTAAGCGCGATTTATAGTAGACGCAAATGATAGTAGGCGCGATTGATAGTAGGCGTGATTGATAGTAGACGCGATTGATAGTAGGCGCAATTTGACATGGGCGCGACTCAGATCATTTTTGATATCATAAAGTTACAGTGTCAATGTTTATACAAAGTACAAGGTAGAGGGTATTTTAAGACATAACCTCAGCTCACTTAACATAACCTAACTTTACCTAACCTAACTTTGTCACGTGACATGTTCTACAAGTTTAGACTTGCTTTAAGACTGATTATGACGTCATAGATTGATGGGAGGGGTGAGAGGCTGACAAAAAAGGAAATGTTCTGGTTTAATGAAACGTCATGTCCTAGTAGGCGCGATTTATAGTAGACGCAATTGATAGTAGGCGCGATTAATAGTAGACGCAATTGATAGTAGACGTGATTGATAGTAGGCGTGATTTGACATGAGCGCGATTTATAGTAGACGCAATTGATAGTAGGCGCGATTAATAGTAGACGCAATTGATAGTAGACGTGATTGATAGTAGGCGTGATTTGACATGAGCGCGATTTATAGTAGACGCGAAAGATAGTAGGCGCGATTGATAGTAGGCGTAATTAGACATGGGCGAGATTTATAGTAGACGCAATTGATAGTAGGCGCGATTGATAGTAGGTGTAATTGGTAGTAGGCGCGATTTGACATGAGCGCGATTTATAGTAGACGCAAATGATACTAGACGTGATTAATAGTAGACGCAATTGATACTAGGCGTGATTGACAGTAGGCGTGATGTGTAGTAAGCGCGATTTATAGTAGACGCAAATGATAGTAGGCGCGATTGATAGTAGGCGTGATTGATAGTAGACGCGATTGATAGTAGGCGCAATTTGACATGGGCGCGACTCAGATCATTTTTGATATCATAAAGTTACAGTGTCAATGTTTATACAAAGTACAAGGTAGAGGGTATTTTAAGACATAACCTCAGCTCACTTAACATAACCTAACTTTACCTAACCTAACTTTGTCACGTGACATGTTCTACAAGTTTAGACTTGCTTTAAGACTGATTATGACGTCATAGATTGATGGGAGGGGTGAGAGGCTGACAAAAAAGGAAATGTTCTGGTTTAATGAAACGTCATGTCCTAGTAGGCGCGATTTATAGTAGACGCAATTGATAGTAGGCGCGATTAATAGTAGACGCAATTGATAGTAGACGTGATTGATAGTAGGCGTGATTTGACATGAGCGCGATTTATAGTAGACGCAATTGATAGTAGGCGCGATTAATAGTAGACGCAATTGATAGTAGACGTGATTGATAGTAGGCGTGATTTGACATGAGCGCGATTTATAGTAGACGCGAAAGATAGTAGGCGCGATTGATAGTAGGCGTAATTAGACATGGGCGAGATTTATAGTAGACGCAATTGATAGTAGGCGCGATTGATAGTAGGTGTAATTGGTAGTAGGCGCGATTTGACATGAGCGCGATTTATAGTAGACGCAAATGATACTAGACGTGATTAATAGTAGACGCAATTGATACTAGGCGTGATTGACAGTAGGCGTGATGTGTAGTAAGCGCGATTTATAGTAGACGCAAATGATAGTAGGCGCGATTGATAGTAGGCGTGATTGATAGTAGACGCGATTGATAGTAGGCGCAATTTGACATGGGCGCGACTCAGATCATTTTTGATATCATAAAGTTACAGTGTCAATGTTTATACAAAGTACAAGGTAGAGGGTATTTTAAGACATAACCTCAGCTCACTTAACATAACCTAACTTTACCTAACCTAACTTTGTCACGTGACATGTTCTACAAGTTTAGACTAGCTTTAAGACTGATTATGACGTCATAGATTGATGGGAGGGGTGAGAGGCTGACAAAAAAGGAAATGTTCTGGTTTAATGAAACGTCATGTCCTAGCAGGCGCGATTGGTAGTAGACGCAATTGATAGTAGACGCGATTAATGGTAGGCGCAATTGATAGTAGGTGTGATCAGGTACTTACTGCATATCAAAAGGCTGTACACTCGTGTGTTAGACACTCTATCTTGTTAAGGACCCCTATATATTCCCTATACAAGGCTATACATGTTAGTTCTAAACACTTAGTGGTTATTTGTATTTTAAATTTATATACACAGGTTATACAAGCACGTTTTTTCACACAGTAAAACTTTGTCAAATAGCCACATGCGATACGCAAAGTATGTTTCCGCTATCCAGCGGTGACTATGGAAACTACCTGAACATATCCTAATCTAATCCTAGCTAACTTCACCTGACGTGACCATACCGGTTTGTAAGCAACAACAACAACACACTAAGATTCCATGAATTCCAGAGTACTTTTAGATTAATTATCGACTCTCAACTCTTATAACTATGTCCATCCCACTCTGTCAAAAACACGTTTTTTTTAATTTTTGCTTGATGTCAATACTAAAGTGATAATGGGTTTTCCGATCCTATCACTATAAATTCATTACCCCCACTCTTATCTCGGTCTCGACAACAACCATGCCTATTTTTATTATTTCAGATGATGTAATATTCGAGTGCAAAGTGGGTGTAAAAGTGAGTGCAAAGTGAGTGCAAAAGTGAGTGCAAAGTAAGTGTAAAAGTAGTTGTAAAAGTGAGTGCAAAGTGAGTGCAAAAGTGAGTGCAAAAGTGGGGTGTAAAAGTGGTACCCTATTTGTAATGGCTTATTTGACAAGTTATTTTGTGGTACCCTATTCGTAATGGCTTGTTTCACAAGTTGTTTTTGTCAATGTATTTAGAGGATATTTCTCTTGTTCATGGAAAGTATCTCAGCCCTTTTTATGATAGCATAATGCTTACCGTCATGTTTGTAAGCAACAACAACACACTAAAATTCCAAGAATCCAAACTACTCTAAGGTTAATGATGGTCTCTCAACTCCATTCCACGCCTAGTCAAAAACATTATACATTTCAAATTTTTCAAAAAAGGTAAATTGAGAAAGTAGGCTATATATTTAAACTAAAAAATCATATGCTAACTCCAACACCTACGTCTATCCCATTCTCAGTCAAAAAAAAAATATATATTCTTTAAATTTTTCCAAAAAATATTTGGAAAGTAGGCTATAATTTGAAAACTAATCATCCTAAAAAGTCATATATAGACTCAAACCAATGGCTTTTATGTCCTTAATCGTTAGAACAAAACATGGAATTTGACATTTTTTCCAAATATTGATCATTTTTAAAAATGGGCTATATTTTGTAAACTATGAATTACACAAACAATGTGTTTGACATAAAAATGACAGGTATTTCCCCCCCCCCTCTACCCACAAACCAAGTCCCAGGTCTCGGGGACAAAATCCAAAAAGGTTCAATTTTGAAAGTAGACGATATTTTGAAAACTAATCATTCTAAAAAGTCATATATAGACTCAAACAAATGTCCTTGAAGTCCCTTAACGTTAGAAGTGGTACGTAGGTGTTGGAGTTAGCATATGATTTTTTAGTTTAAATATATAGCCTACTTTCTCAATTTACCTTTTTTGAAAAATTTGAAATGTATAATGTTTTTGACTAGGCGTGGAATGGAGTTGAGAGACCATCATTAACCTTAGAGTAGTTTGGATTCTTGGAATTTTAGTGTGTTGTTGTTGCTTACAAACATGACGGTAAGCATTATGCTATCATAAAAAGGGCTGAGATACTTTCCATGAACAAGAGAAATATCCTCTAAATACATTGACAAAAACAACTTGTGAAACAAGCCATTACGAATAGGGTACCACAAAATAACTTGTCAAATAAGCCATTACAAATAGGGTACCACTTTTACACCCCACTTTTGCACTCACTTTTGCACTCACTTTGCACTCACTTTTACAACTACTTTTACACTTACTTTGCACTCACTTTTGCACTCACTTTGCACTCACTTTTACACCCACTTTGCACTCGAACATTACATCATCTGAAATAATAAAAATAGGCATGGTTGTTGTCGAGACCGAGATAAGAGTGGGGGTAATGAATTTATAGTGATAGGATCGGAAAACCCATTATCACTTTAGTATTGACATCAAGCAAAAATTAAAAAAAGAAAACGTGTTTTTGACAGAGTGGGATAGACATAGTTATAAGAGTTGAGAGTCGATAATTAATCTAAAAGTACTCTGGAATTCATGGAATCTTAGTGTGTTGTTGTTGTTGCTTACAAACCGGTATGGTCACGTCAGGTGAAGTTAGCTAGGATTAGATTAGGATATGTTCAGGTAGTTTCCATAGTCACCGCTGGATAGCGGAAACATACTTTGCGTATCGCATGTGGCTATTTGACAAAGTTTTACTGTGTGAAAAAACGTGCTTGTATAACCTGTGTATATAAATTTAAAATACAAATAACCACTAAGTGTTTAGAACTAACATGTATAGCCTTGTATAGGGAATACATAGGGGTCCTTAACAAGATAGAGTGTCTAACACACGAGTGTACAGCCTTTTGATATGCAGTAAGTACCTGATCACACCTACTATCAATTGCGCCTACCATTAATCGCGTCTACTATCAATTGCGTCTACTACCAATCGCGCCTGCTAGGACATGACGTTTCATTAAACCAGAACATTTCCTTTTTTGTCAGCCTCTCACCCCTCCCATCAATCTATGACGTCATAATCAGTCTTAAAGCTAGTCTAAACTTGTAGAACATGTCACGTGACAAAGTTAGGTTAGGTAAAGTTAGGTTATGTTAAGTGAGCTGAGGTTATGTCTTAAAATACCCTCTACCTTGTACTTTGTATAAACATTGACACTGTAACTTTATGATATCAAAAATGATCTGAGTCGCGCCCATGTCAAATTGCGCCTACTATCAATCGCGTCTACTATCAATCACGGCTACTATCAATCGCGCCTACTATAATTTGCGTCTACTATAAATCGCGATTACTACAAATCACGCCTACTATCAATCACGCCTAGTATCAATTGCGTCTACTATTAATCACGTCTAGTATCATTTGCGTCTACTATAAATCGCGCTCATGTCAAATCGCGCCTACTACCAATTACACCTACTATCAATCGCGCCTACTATCAATTGCGTCTACTATAAATCTCGCCCATGTCTAATTACGCCTACTATCAATCGCGCCTACTATCTTTCGCGTCTACTATAAATCGCGCTCATGTCAAATCACGCCTACTATCAATCACGTCTACTATCAATTGCGTCTACTATTAATCGCGCCTACTATCAATTGCGTCTACTATAAATCGCGCTCATGTCAAATCACGCCTACTATCAATCACGTCTACTATCAATTGCGTCTACTATTAATCGCGCCTACTATCAATTGCGTCTACTATAAATCGCGCCTACTAGGACATGACGTTTCATTAAACCAGAACATTTCCTTTTTTGTCAGCCTCTCACCCCTCCCATCAATCTATGACGTCATAATCAGTCTTAAAGCAAGTCTAAACTTGTAGAACATGTCACGTGACAAAGTTAGGTTAGGTAAAGTTAGGTTATGTTAAGTGAGCTGAGGTTATGTCTTAAAATACCCTCTACCTTGTACTTTGTATAAACATTGACACTGTAACTTTATGATATCAAAAATGATCTGAGTCGCGCCCATGTCAAATTGCGCCTACTATCAATCGCGTCTACTATCAATCACGCCTACTATCAATCGCGCCTACTATCATTTGCGTCTACTATAAATCGCGCTTACTGCAAATCACGTCTACTATCAATCACGCCTAGTATCAATCGCGTCTACTATCAATCACGCCTACTATCAATCGCGCCTACTATCATTTGCTTCTACTATAAATCGCGCTTACTACAAATCACGCCTACTATCAATCACGCCTAGTATCAATTGCATCTACTATTAATCACGTCTAGTATCGATTACACCTACTATCAATTACGTCTACTATCAATTGCGTCTACTATAAATCACGCCTACTAGGACATAACGTTTCATTAAACTAAAACTTTTCCTTTTTTGCCAGCCTCTCACCCCTCCCATCCGCAAAACGTGCTTGTATGAGCTGTGTATTTAAATTCAATATATACAATTAACCACTAAGTGTTCAGAACTAACATGTCTAGAGTATATATGGAATCCTTAGCAACAAACAAAAAATACGGTCTAACCTACGAGTGTACGGTCTTGTCATACGCAGTAAGTACCTGTTAACCTTGACTAGGGTATAAGAATATTGTCAGTTGACTACTGCCTGTTACAGTGTTCACATCGTGAAAGACCGTCTCACCTACCAGTCTCCAGCCTTGTCATACGCAGTAAGCAGCTGTTGGCGGAAAACAACATCCATAAATCTTGACATTTAGGAAAGTGTGTGTGTGTGTGTAAATCACTTGTAATCTAAAGATTGTTCATGTGACTTTACTAAAATTTAATTCATATGTATTAGTTGATATGGAAGTCTCAACAACCAGTCATGGCAAGCCATGTGTCTTCTATAAAGGATATACATATATTGTAAAAACAACCAATAAAGATGGAACTGTTATTTGGCGATGTTCAAAACAACGATCCAAAAAGTGTCGAGGAATGATTAAAACAAAAGACTCCAACGTACTTACTTCAAAAGAACATCATTGTGAATCTCAAATTAATACACATTTAAATACGCAAAATACTCTAACCCAGATAAAAAAGCAAGTCCAAGAAAAATATATTGCTGTTCAAGATAGTGCATTGTTTGTTAAAAAGCATTCATCATCACCTCAAAAAGACATGTTAGGACAAATACCATCGTTCAAAAAACCCTTAACACTATCAAAAGCAACGCAGACTCTACAAGAGGTCCCTGTGGAAAACAAACAAGAGGAATTGGATAGTTCTAGTGATGTTGAGAATGATGATGATGATGATGATGATAATGATGGTGACAATGACTATAATAATTTTGATGATAATATTCATAATGATGATGATGATGATGATTATTATGAAAAAGAAGAGGATGAGGGTTTTATGTTTATAAAACCATTGCGGCTTCCCCAGTTTTTAAGAGCAAGAGTACCTGGAGAAAGTTGTAAAAGGATCTACAACAAGCGTTGTGTTTAAAAATCTATATAGAACAATGGTAAAGAGATAGACTTGAATTCAGTGTGTAACTATTATAAAATGAATTTAATAAAAATATTCTATGGGTATTGTCTGTTTTTTCTTAATTACTATCCCCATGTCCCACTATTAATACAATTGTTAACCATCAACAGTCTCTGACTATGTTCAGAAAGAGAGTGGCCTTAAACAATACACTATATCTATGGTTTGTGTACCGAGTGTCATAATAATAATGCAGTGTGGCCAAGCCATGTCAAGGCAATAGTTATGTCAGGTAAGGGATTCGAACCCTTGCTTCCTTATACAGAAAATTTGATCTTAAGTCAAACACCTTAACCACTCGGTCAACCTGACAGTTACTAATTTAATTAGTCTTGAGGACTTGAGTGTTTACAAAACTTTTTCCAGTATACATTGACTAAACCACTTGCTTGTTTTGAAATATAGATTTTGTTTTGTTTTACCATAACATTGCAGTTATGAGTCTTGTGAACTGGGTGTTCAATATAGGGTTAAAGGCATTTTAAAATCATTTTAGAAAAGCTCTTAGGTATCGTGTCATGGGTTTCAGTAATGCATTACTGTTCGTTGACTAACATATACCGTTACACAACATTATTTTAGTGAACTTACATGTTGTTGTTTGAGTCTTTAGTCCTTTGACTGGTTTGATGCAGATCTCAGCGCCTATCTGTCCCGAGCTAATCGTTTCATCTCTATATAGCTACCACACCCTACATTCAAGGCTATCTGTTTAACATATTCTAAACTTGGTCTACCCCTACAGTTCTCGTCCTCGAACCTTTCTTCCTTAACTAAGTTTGCTATTCTTGGGTGTCTTAGTACGTGTTCTACCAACCTATCTCTTTACTTCATTAACAGTCGCCAGATACATTTCTTCTCCCCCACTCGTCTTAATACCTCTTTGTTAGTAACCCTATTTACCCATCTAATCTTCATCATTCTCCTGTAACACCACATTTCAAACACTTCAATTCTCCACTTTTCTGCTACACCAATTGTCTATGTTTTACTTTCATAGAGTGCCACGCTCCAGACAAAGGCCTTCAAAATGACTTCCTAATACCTAAATCTATATTCAATGTCAACAGATTCTGTAGAAATTCTTTCCTTGTCTGAGCTACATAAGAATCCTAATCGTGTCTGGTATAATGTCTTGTTTAGCAAACATAGTCACTCAAAAGGTCTAAGCATTTTTTGTATATAACCCAAAATAACAAACAGTTTTTCTAAAACCCTACTCATTGGTCAATAACAAGCAGAGTCGCCAAAGTGTTTCGTTGGTAGTTAACTCATGTCTAGTTAATCAATTCCTTTCATATCGTTATCCAATTGTAGTAGTAAGGACTGGTGAACAACGTCAGTTCAACACACTGCTTTACACACAAATGTAGTTAGGCCCTTTGACATAATTTGGATAAATTTCATGGGCCGGTCCATAGGGATCAGTCCAAAGGGGCCGGTCTAAAGGGACCCTTCCACAGGGACCCATCAACAGGGACTTGTCAGCAAGGACCCATCAACAATGACCCGTCAACAATGACCTGTCATCAATGACCTGTCAACAATGACCTGTCAATAGGGACCCGTCAACAATGACCCGTCCACAGGGACTCATCAACAAGGACCCGTCAGCAATGACTCGTCAACAGGGACCCGTCGAAAAGCACATGTCAAAAAGGATCCATCAAAAATGACCCCCTGTCAAAAAGGGCCCGTCCAAAAGGGGCTAGTCAACAGAGACCAGTCCAAAGGGACAAATCAACAGAGATAAATCAACAGGGATCAATCAAAAGGGGCTATCACCTCAAGGCCTGACATATCCCTCTTTGATTATTGGTTTGCCAATCGACAAGCGTCACTTAAAATACTTTTTGATCACCACTCGTGGGTTGGGTTAGGTTAGGTTACACTACAGCCGCCATCTTTTAAAAAGCCTGCCCTCTTACAAAAGCTATGAGTGGGCATGCGTAAAAAACAAAAAACAAAAACAAGCATGTTAATTCATAGTGGCTATCCACCAAACACATGTCTCTTGTGTGGAACAACGTTTTATTCCATATCGGCATTCAAACTCTCACATGTTGCAATTGGAAAGAGAGATTATCTAAAAAATTACAATATCACCCCCTAGTAGGGGTAGGTTTTATTTTGGGGTGGAAATATGTTGTTCATTGGAAAGGGGGTATCAGCCCGTGTTCAATGACACCTCATTCGTCAAAATCCGACCACGGGTTCGAACTCAGATTTTCTCACGTATGAAGCAAAACAGGATGTGACTTGTTTCACAAGGAGGACGGTAATAAGGTCATTTCACACGTGTTCACATGTATTTCGTCACTTTCCTTTCATATCGTTATTCCATTATAGTAGTGGTGAACAACGTCATTTCAACACACACACAAATGTAGTTAGGCCCTTTGACATAATTTAAATAAATTCATGGGCTAGTCCGTAGGAACCAGGCCAAAGGGACCCGTCCAAAGGGATCAGTCCAAAGGGACAAGGACTCGTCCACAAGGACTCGTCAACAATGACCAGTCCACAGGGACCCGTCAACAATGACTTGTCAACAAGGACCTGTCAACAATAACCCGTCCACAGGGAACCACTCCCCCCACCCTCTTACAAAAGCCATGGGTGAGCATGCGTAAAAACAAAAAACAAGCATGTTAATTCATAGTGGCTATCCACCGTACACATGCACTTTATGTGGAACAACGTTTAAATCCATATCGGCATTCAAACGCTCACATGTTGCAAATGGAAAGCGAGATTCTCTAAAAAATTACAATTTCACCCCCTAGTAGGGGTAGGTATTACTTTTGGGGTTAAAATATGTTGTCCATTGTAAAGGGGGTTTCAGCCCGAGTTCAATGACACCTCATTTGTCAAAATCCGACCACGGGTTCGGGAGTTATCGGGCTGCCGCCATCTTGTGTGGAGGGTGTGGAGGTGGAGGGATCTGAACTGTTACAAATACACTACTCAAATGAACAAGATTAAATAGAAAAGATTTGTTATTTATATTTTGTTTATCAAAATTATGCGTTTTATTATTAAGATGTCGGTTTAAATTATAGTTGGTTTATGGCGAATAACAGCTGACTAGCCTGGCATGGAGCGTCTCTGCGAGATCATCTCTGCCGAAGGGCCTCGACACAAAAGTCGGAATACGATCAACGAGTAATAACATCTCGGACACACAATAACACGAGTTACCAGCGGCGCGCAGCTCGCGTTCAATAACTTTGGGACAGGCCTGGAAACACATCAGTTACCCTCCCTAAATATTTGGTCTACGGGAACTGTCCCGGACATGGTACACAAAATACCTTCTTACATGAAATGCCTCTTCACGGGGGGGGGGGGGTTACTAGCCTCCAACATAATATAAGAATCCTGACATAACTGTACTCGTCGAAACAACGGTACACGCAAAAGGCGTTTAACTACCAAATAACAATCTACAGAACATGTGTTCAGACACAGAAATGGACACTGGGTTCCATGAGCTATCAATGCAATGAAAAAGAAAATGCTGCAAGCATTGCGTCCTGTGTTAAAAATAAGTCTGTCTCACTTGGAAGCATGCGCTCTCAATCGTGCGCTGGGAAATATTCACACACCTGTCTTTGTGTCACAGCGAGTTACAGGCTCCCTGTACTATTTGACACAACACGTCGACTGGGCCGGCAGTTTTGGCAAGAAAATAACTATACAACTGGCCTCATAATAATACCTTTACCATGGGTTATAAACATCAAAGAATGTGTGCATTAAGAGCACGCTATAAAGCTGAATATAAATATATAAATCTGTCTTTCATAGCAAAGACGTTTAAAAGATAGCAATGTCTATCATTGCTGGAGCTCTTTGCTCTCAAAGATAAAACACTTCATTTGTTTGTTGTATCAAACATTCAAATAAATCACGTGTCATTACACTTGACTCAAACAAAATAATATTATGGCGCAAACCCCACTCTGCTGGATTTGCTTAATGATACGTTGGGAACTGGGTTCGATGCTAGGTTGCAACGAACATCCCTTTTACTTGCAAGGTCTACACTCGACCTGGATGGCTTCTGAGCACATCCTGAATGAAATATAAATGCAGTTACAAAACTGGTAATTACAATCGATTACCTAAATGATACGACTTCCCTAATCAAGTCAGGGGCGTAACGTTGACTGGCTGCTATAAGTGCAGTTAAAGAGTTATGACCATGGCATCAATTTGCCATGACAGGACTCTGCTAAGTCCCGAAAATCACCCCAGATGGGGTTAAACAAAGTAGCCCTGAAATGACTACGGTCACGTTTAGCAATAGACAGGAATTGGCGTCCTACGACGTCCATCAGGTTGCACCAGGGTTAAACAAAATATCGAACCCAAGGGTGGCTCACAATCACTGTAAATAAATAACATCTAATTATACTAATTACATTCCCTGCCTTTAAAATGGCTGTCACGAAGTTCGGCTGATTTACAATCTACACTAATCTAAATATACCACCAATGACTAGAACAATGAAGGGTTGTACAAACTCACGATATGAAGGAGCCCACACTTAGCTCTTTCCAACGACAAGGGTTGAACAAAAGCACCTCTGGCTTTCAGGATTGGTTTTGTCCGTATCAGAACTTCCATCTTGGCTCTCCCAAAGACCATTGTTCGGTCTGTCCCCGTAGTTGACATCGTGAATGGGTTGGACATGCCTGGAAAGGGCATCCTCGACTCCTTCCTTCTCGTTCGACGTTCTTGAAGTTCCAAATCATGCTCGTTCCATCCGAGACGTCTCCCTCATACCATGACGGTATCTATCCCATCATCTTCGACTCGAACATGGTGTTATAAATGTCGAACACGTGGTCGGTAATATTAGACATTATGTATTTCTTTATCACTTGAAGTTGCGGTGTGCTTTGTAGCTATCACAGGCGTTACACATATATCTAGCAACACAGCCTCTACACTTTGCAGATATCATAAATAAATGGCCATGCACTGATCTGCTGGTTCACACGAGCACAGATTCTATTTTTACAATCACGTGGCATCCGTGAAATTGGCGTCGAATTCTTGCGGATAAATCCACTGTAGCAATTTATACTCGAAGCGTATTTAATATAACACTCGTTTAATGCAACGTTATCACAATTACTTGTATATTTGACACCAGGCTTTAGCCCTCCACAAATCACGTGGGTACAAAATGCGGTGCTACAAAATCGTAGAAAATTCACAATACGTTGCAAATAAATTCACAATACTATTAGTGCTGATCACTACACTTTGATAATCGTGATGCACAATACTATGGTGCTCGATGACACTTGTAAAAATCCTTCGCTATAAAGCGGACTATTCCCACGTCTTACACGACGGGTATTACAACACGCCTCAACCGGGCGGATCCTCAAGACGTAGTGCACGGAACTGCGTTCCCCGTGGAATCAAGTCGTCAAACTAAGTCGTTTAGCGACTATTTACACTCCTTTTTGCTTATCTGCAATGATATTACCATACCTTAAAGTGAAAAAAAAAACATTCTCCTAAATGTTTCAATAATACTGAATGACGAAATGAAATATTCTGAGTCTCGCAGAAAGTTAAAGTTGATTAATAAGACCTCAAATAAATAATTATCAGACTTCACCAAAGTCAAAAGTGCGATCCTTCGCTACTCCAAAGAGAATTGTATAAGCTCTCAGCTTCTAGTTGCTTTCTGGGTGTGTTCAAAGGTAGTACATCCCATCATAAATGTGTTGTCATGAAAAATATCACATGAACCTTAGCTCAGCGGGTTCATCATCAATAGTGTACCCATAAGCTACTTTAAGGAACACTAACAGATAGAAACAAATAACCTTACAAGAAAAATTAAAATAAATAATGACCCAAAGTAACTAGGGTATGTGTGTGTGGAACGGCTGGACAAATTACCATTCCCGAGTTGTAATTAAGTTGAGAGAAGAGCACTAAATCTAAGATTGAAGAAAACACGAAGCATGTTTCATAACATAAAATATAATTAAATGAAAGAACAATTACATGCATGCTTAAATAATGAACATAATATAAAACAATAAAATGAAGAAAACAAATTAATTAGTATAAAGAAGCAAGGAACCCACAAGTGGGAAGGAGATGTAAGTATTTACCCGATTTCCGTCAACTAGTTCAATAACCAAAGAACAAATTATACTCCAGATCAGTAGAATTAGATCTCAATAAAATACATAATTATTCGCGAATATCTGCAAAGTAATGACAATGTCCAAGTGTTTAGAGAATATTTCCTTCAAATTAATTGAATACATCTTTAAATCATTTAATTATTCACGACCAAAAGTAAAATACGTGCGTACAGTAACCAATTGCAAAATGACTGATCTCAAGTCGACATGAAAAATTACTCACATTGTTTCCAAGAGAAACATGAAAAATTAACAATCCCTAATAGTTTCCAGGCAACGGACGATAGAATAAAATACATATCATAAGGGGTGATATATTACACAGAGTCTTTATGAGACCACGCTAACGAGACGAGGAAAAGGAAAATTAACTATTACAAAAAAAAAGGTTAGGAAAATTCCTCGCTCTAAACAAAATGATATCTGAACATTACACAGCTCAGCACGTCGGAAATAAAAGATAAAACACAACCCTCCCAAAATACATATAAATAAGCGTATTACATCAAGTTAAAAATAAGTTATTGGAACTTTCATTTCGTGCTTAGGCCTACCCGGTTCTACAAACCAAGTGACTTACCACCAGCAATATAAATGCCAACTGCGCTAAGATTATTATTCAACAGCTCAAGACTGCAACATATAAAATTTTTAGAAAATACTGGTACCGACGACCAATTCACCTTTTCAGGTCACAAATAGTTCCAATAACTTTTAACACATAACAAACCTTAATAGAGATGTATTCCTGTAGCCAAACTTCGTACATTACGTTTTCTTCATGTCTACATATTTAATCCGATGACAGAGATTTCCCAACGGTGGACGGTAAATGTAAATCACGTAGTGATGAAATAATATCGGGGAAAGGAGATTTACCAGGCCTAAGGCCAGATAATCCCCGTTTTAACCAGAGATTTAGTTCTCACATCTCTTCTTCTTGCAAGAAATCCTTCAACTTACTTTTGTTTTTGTCAACAAACGGAGACAATGACGTTACGTTCGGGCACCAATGGACCCGATCGGCAAGCCTCGTACACTACAAAATTAGGTTCCAACTTTTGCCACTAGGGCGAGCCATCTACTGGACAGAGTCTCGCCGAGGTACAAACATGCTGAGGTACACACATTTGCCACTAGAGCGAGCCATCGACTGTGCAGAACCTCGCGGAAGCTTGCCAGGATACAAGATCAGACAGATATCAATAGGTACAGTTTAGACCAAGATTGCGCCAACAACCGCCCGCAGACCGGTTTGAATGCGCGTTAATTTTATTAACGGGTCATCTCTCCCCCGCACAATGCTGGACAATAGGTTACTGTTAGTTTTAATGTAAATCTTTATTTATCTAGTGAGAAATACAATACAAAATATAAATCACCTTTTGAGACGCTTGTCACATGTCACGTGAACTTTGCACGTGGACTTTGCACTGACTCGTCTTTTGTTCTCTTCTTTATTGTACATGTCTATTTCACCAGGTGGCGCTACTGTGCTATTTTTCTTTCAAATATTAACACTTCCTCCAAAGAAAAATCAAATACAAATAAAACAAATAAACAAGATGAACTATTGAACACTTTTCAGCCTCTAAGATGTCATCTTCTGCACGCCAATCCTCTCACGCAGCATCTCGAATCTGACCCTCTCCAGAGGTTTAGTTAGAAGATCAGCTAATTGAATGGTCCCGTCGATGTGCTCCAGCTCAAGGTCTCCGTCCAAAAATCTTTCCCTCACATAGAAATGACGTACCTCAATATACTTGGATTTTCAATGGTACTCCGGATTTTTAGCCAATTTAACTGCACCAGCATTGTCGATGTAAAGCGTAGGAGGTTTGTCAGCAGTTCCCAGTAATTCAGAAAACAGTCTTTTCAGCAAAATCAACTCCTTTGCTCCTTCACTTGCAGACACAATTTCAGCTTCAGATGTCGATGTTGACACAGACTTCTGTAACTGACTTCTCCACGATACAGCTCCATGATTGTAGGTCGAAATGACACCCGTCGTTGAACGTCTCGTCCTCTTGTCACCGGCGTAGTCAGCATCACTGTAGACCTTCAAAACGTCCTCTTTCCTATAGACGATTCCATGGTTCACTGTGCTCTTTAAATATCTAAATATCCGTTTCACTTGACTCCAGTCTTGAACTGTAGGATTCTCCATGACTCGAGCAGCTTTGTTGACCGCGAATGCGATAACTGGACGTGTAGCTGTAGTCAGGTACATCAAGGATCCCACCACCTCACGATAAGGAACCCTGGCCGAAACCTTTTCTCCGTCTTCGCTTTCTTCGCGTCCAACTGGGGTAGACACTCCATTTGACTCGGCCATCCCAAATTTTTCTAGGATTTTCCTCGTATAATCCTCTTGACTGATTGCAATTGATCCATCATGGTTTTGTTTTATCTTCATGCCCAGGAAATTGTTGAGAGATCCTCTGGTCGTGTGAAATTCCTGCTGAAGTTTTTCCATGAACTGCTCGATGTCTTCTTCGATGCCAATTACCAGACCATCATCCACAAAGATTACAACAGCCAACCACTTTCCATTTTTGTTGCTGTAAAAGAGACAAGGATCAGCTTTGCTGTTTTTGCATCCAGCTTTTCCATGAATTTCTTGAAACGCTTGTTCCAGCAGCGTGGAGCCTGTTTTAAACCATATAAGATTCTTTTTAGATGACACACTCGGCCAGTACCGTCTTGATGACCTTCTGGCTGTTCCATGAACACATCTTCTTCAAGCTCGCCGTTCAAGAAGGCCGTCTTGACATCAAATTGACCAAGTTTCATCTCCGTTTCAACAGCTACTGCCAACAGAGCTCGAATGGTATCATACCGTGAACAGGGCTGAATGTTTCTTCATAATCGATTCCTTGCTGTTGCACATAGCCTTTGGCTGCCAATCGTGCCTTAAAGCGAGCTTCTCCACTGTTCGTTGTTTTCTGTCGTAGAACCCACCGATTTTTCAGGACCCGTGCACCATTTGGACGCCCAACCAATTTCCAGGTATCATTTTCCTTTAAGGACTCCAATTCTTCATTAATTGCTTTCAGCCACTGATTTTTATCACTAGACTGCAGCGCTTCAGAGTACGAGTCAGAATTCCTTTCAGCGATAGATGGTCCAGCCATGTACATGTAATTTCCACTGATCATCCACGATGGCTTCTTACTTTCACGTTTGCTTTTCCTTCTTTCTTCAGTCTCTCCTTCTTCCTCATCTTCGCTTCCTCCGGAACTGAATGCCGAAGCAAAATCTTCAATTTCGCTTAAGTTCTCATCTGACTCTGACCTCCTCTGTAGGCCTACATCAGACGATGAATTAGACTGATTCCTCTCCACACGTTCTTCAAGCGTGACTTCAACCTTTCCGGCGTTAGCGCGCAGATTGCAGACAACTTCAGGTTTGAATTTCACCTCATGGCTTAGAACAACCTTTCCCTGAGTTGGAATCCAGACTCTAAATCCATCCCTGTCGTTCACGTACCCAACCAGATGTCCAAAAACAGCTTTGTCGTTGAACTTTGAGCGAAAATTCTTGTCGATATGCACGTAGCATTCTGTTCCGAAGATCTTCAAATGACTGAGACTTCCCACTGGTCGTCCATACCACAATTCATAGGGAGATTTGTTTTCAATGGATGACTTCCCAGTGCGATTCAGGAGGTACACCGCAGTGTTGCAGGCTTCAGCCCAAAGTTGTTCCGTTAACTTGAGGGGACTCAGCATAGATTTTGCGCACTCCACAATCATCCGATTTTCACGTTCCGCAACTCCGTTTTGTCGTGGTGTGTACGGCGTAGTAATGCTGTGTTCTATGCCTCTGCTTGCGAGTAGTTCAGAAACCTTCTTGTTATCAAATTCTTTTCCTCCGTCACACCTGAACAGCTTCACGACGTGTCCATTTGTTTTGGCTTCATTCAGGAACTGTTCCAGAACGGTGTACACTTCACTTTTGTGCTTTAAAAAGAAAACTCGTCGAAAACTTGCTGAAATCATCCTTGAAACATACGTAGTAGCGTGCCTTTCCAAGAGATTCAGTAGACATTGGTCCATTCACATCGGCGTGGATTTGTTCACCGGTGGCTGTTGGTCGATTCATTCGTGTCTTGAATGACAGTCGATGCATTTTTCCCAGTGCACATCCATCGCAGAAATCCTCTTTACACATGTCTACATTGATGTTCATCTGCTTCAGTACATTCTTGACATGCGCTTTGTGTTGATGACCAAATCGTTCATGGTGGATCTGCAGTTTGTCCGACGATGTAGCTAAATTCACTTGAATGGGTTGCGCCGGTTTCACGACGCGCATGTCAAGTACATACAGACCATGACTCACATGTCCAGCCATCATCGCCTTTCCAGTAACCTTGTCTTCAATTCTAACAGTTAGGTCGTCAAGTCTTGCACAAAAACCTTTCCTTGCAGCAGCTTTCACAGAAAACAGATGAGCCATTGCATCGGGAACATACAAAACTTCAGTCATCTCAGCACTCAACCAAGCGTTGTTCAGCCGCACTTGAATGTTTACAGTTCCTTTGCCGTGAGCTAGCATGCTCACACGTCGTTTTCCTAGCAAAATCTTCTCTGGAGCAGCAAACTTGACGTATGTTGTAAAATACTGTTTGTTCGCGGTGATGTGATTTGTGGCGCCACTGTCGCAGTACCACTCGTCGGCTTGAACAAAGTCGCCGTCTAACGCACTCATAGCATGTGTCAGAAACGAAGCATTGTTCTCCTTATTTTTGTTTCTAGTGTCACCCTCTTTCTTCTTCACTGGACATTCACTTGCCCAATGGCCCAATTCCTTACATTTGAAACATGGAAACTTCTGCTTTACTCGTTGAACATTTTTCTTCGACTTGTCATCAGCGCTGCCTTTGCCACTGCCATACTGGGAATACTTCTTGGGAGCACTACGTACCACAAACCCAGTCGATTCCACGATTCCTTGGTCACGCAGTTCAATCGTGCACAATTTTTCAATCAACAAGTTCACAGTTTGATTTTCCGTCGGAATCGTGTCCCACACAAGCTTGAAATTATCATATTCTTTTCCCAGCGTGGATAAAATTCGACCGATCAAAATCCTTTCATATAACGTGTTTCCGTTGTGCTTTTGGAGTTCGTCGTTCATATCCTGATAAAGCTTCTGTAACTTCGCGACATGGGTGCTGATGTCCTCATTGTCGTCACGTGTCAATCTGAAGAATGACTCGATCAACATGTTCAGTCGCTGCGTACTGCTTCGTTCGAACTGTGCGCTCAATTTTGTCCAAATTTCACTGGCATTGGTGCACGTCAACACGAGCTCGGCAACAGATTTTCCTAGCGCACCTGCTAGCAAACTGGCCGCTTTCGCGTCTTCTTTCAACCACTGCTTATATGCCGCTTTTTGTTGCGCAGTTGCATCTGCCGGCAACACAGGACATTTTTTCGAACCATCTACAATATTTTCCAGTTCATACGACCGCAAAACCATCAACACATGCCTTTTCCACTTTGCCCAGTCTTCAGGTCCTTCAAGTTTATCCACTTGAACTTCGCAGTCACTGCCGGTTGCCATTTTGAGGTTATACTTACTCACAAAAAAAATACAGCACGTGATTCACAGGCGCTCAGCTTCGGATCCACTCACGAGATAATAACATTTACACGTGGCCTGGGTCCATAACCTGTTAGTTTTAATGTAAATCTTTATTTATCAAGTGAGAAATACAATACAAAATACAAATCATATTTTGAGACGCTTGTCACATGTCACGCGAACACGCACAGACTTTACACTGACTTGTCTTTTGTTCTCTTCTTTATTGTACATGTCTATTTCACCAGGTGGCGCTACTGTGCTATTTTTCTTTCAAATATTAACAGTAACGATTGTTCACAAGTTTATGATAGGGGGGGGGGGGTAGAAAATACACCGAGGAAATATGAGCTGAAAACATACATCAGTTCTCACATGACAACAACTTGTACACCAAACTGATCGTTCCATGTTTTGATACATCCACGTTTTCATGCATTAGAAAACCACCAACATGCATAAAATTCCAACTCTTACTTGGCAGTAGTACAGTCCACTTTCTTTTTACAATAAAATACAGAAATAGCGTCTTCATAGGGCGATGTAGACTCGGTCATACAGAAATAACGTCTTCATAGGGTAATGTAGACTCGGTCATCCTAGTGAGAGAGGTCGTGGCTTAGCATCACGATGTCCGGGCCCTGGACATTCACAACAGTCACAACACTCTTCAATCAGGATGACGATATCGGCGACATTTGATCTGAAATCAAACCGTACTCCGACCACAATGGTCCATTTCTGTCTTCAACACAATTACTGATTTACATCAGTACGACAAGTCCATGGTTAAATAAGATTTAGGAAAAATTTTGGCTAACAGAAAATACATAACTAATTTTAACTAATGTTTCCCCATCAAATGTTTTGAGATTCCTTGCTTTTACAAATTTAAAATACAACTTTATAATCATTAATTAGAAACATCACAAACTCTCTTAACATGATACAAGTGCACTCTAAATATTTTCCTTTTCTCAGGGTCCTTTACAAGTAATGTGACCGGAGTGCTAAAACTTATAATTTCACAAGGGCCATGGAATCTCGTGACTAGTTTCCCAGATTCTTTAGAACCAATTTCCTTAACAGAAAAATTCTTGACAAAAGCCATGTCCCCAATCTGAAGTGACGTAGGTTTACGTCCCCTATTATAACTTTGCTGTAGTTTTTCCTGTGCCACCTTCATATATTTCTTGGCCCTTTTCCAAACAGAACGTACGTTCTCATTCATAACTTTATCAGGCAACAATTGGTTAATAGTCCACAAATTAGATATAGGGGAATTTGGGACGAAGGAGAACATTAAATGGAAAGGGGTGGTACGATGAGATTCATGCACCGCAGTGTTGAACGAATAAGTCAACCAAGGAATGTAACTGTCCCATAATCTATGGTCCTTGTGATGGTAAGCAATTAACGCAGCTCGAAGATTTTTGTTCACCCTCTCAGCATACGATCCTTTAGGATAATAGATAGAAGATGTCATATGGGAAATGGATAACTCGAAACAAAAACTGCGGAAAACATGTGATGTTAAGCATTTCGCGTTATCTGATACCAGAAATTGGCAGGGGCCAAAAACAGCAAAAATTTGGTTAAGACATTTAATTACAGTTTCAGTGGTAGCTGAACGAGTAGGGAACAACCAGTTAAAACGACTGAAGCCATCCGTACAAACCAGTACAAAATGGTTACCCAGCTTCGACAGCGGCATCGGGCCGACAAAATCCACGAATAATCTTTCCATGGGTTTATTGGAAAGTTGAGACGATAACATTCCAACCTTAGTGTTAGGAGAGGGTTTAGCCAATTTACATGTCGCACAATTATTTACCAGTCTTCTGATGTCACCATCCATACCCTTCCAGATAAAGTTTTGCCTCACTTTTAATCTGGTCTTATATACTCCTAAATATCCACCGATAGGAGACTCATGAAAGTATTTAAAGATATCGCCTACTAAAACAGTGGGAAGAACAATCTTAGGTGTCCTATCACAACGGGCCAAACAACACAAGATTCCATTCCTTAAGGAATATGGTTTTACAACTTCACCAACCTCTAATTTTCTTATAATCTCACATAGAACTGGATCTTTCTTTTGATATTCAGATACATCCCGAAACAACGTGGGACAGTTAGACAGAATTACATTTGACATGCTATGCTCCAAAATTGCGTTACACTTCACATTTTCCTCAACCTCAACATAAGTGTCACTATACATCCGACTTAAACAATCAGCGATGACCTTTTCACTCCCCCGGATGTGACGTACAGAGAACTTAAAGGAAGAAATTCGAGTGGCCCAACGAGCTATTCTACCAGTTTTCCTAGGTCTGCCAAGAACCCAACTCAAGGCCTGATTATCGGTTTCTAACTCGAAGGGCACATGTTCGATATACAACTTGAACTTTTCAAGAGCATCCATGACGGCCAAACCTTCGAGTTCATAAACAGAGTAATTTCTTTCTGCATCATTCAGAGTGCGGGAAGTGTATGCAATAGGTAATCTACCTTTTCCATGGTCTTGTAGTAATACTGCACCAACAGCACTATTGGAGGCATCGGTTTGCACAATAAAGGTTTTGGAGAAATCAGGGATGGACAAAATAGGTGCTTTTATCAAAGCTAATTTCAAATCTTCAAATGCTGCTTCTTGCGAAGGACCCCAAACAAAATCACCTCCCTTCTTCCTCAACATATTTATGGGAGCAGCACGCTGAGCGAAATTTTTAATGAACTTACGGAAATAGTTCATCATACCGATGAACCTTGATACACCTTTAACATTCTTGGGGGGCTTAAAGTCACGAATTGCTTGGGTTCTCGAATGATCCACAGAAATTCCAGACGATGTTACGATATGTCCCAAAATGAAATCTTAGGTTTAGCAAAGAAAACTGTAGATGGTTTTACGATAAGACCAGCTTTCTTTAGACGAGACATAACCTCACTAATATGTTTCAGATGATCATCAAAGTTGTCACTAAATATGACCACGTCATCTAAATAATGAAACAAAACATGAACTTGATTCCATCAAATACCATATCCAGCAAACGGCTTAGGATGGCTGCACCCGTGGATATTCCAAAAGGTAAACGGTTAAAATGAAAGAGGTTCCAGTCAGTGGAGAAGGCTGTTAAATGTTTGGAATCCTCAGTTAATGGAATCGGAAAGTACGTGCGGTTCAAATCCAAAATTGTATACCAGTTAGCACCCCTAAACCATGCAAAGCAAGATCTCAGATCAGGAAGCGGGATGGACTGCTGAATAACCTTTTTATTAAGAGCTCGATAATCAACTACTGGGTGAAATTTACCGTCAGGTTTGGGCACCAAGAATATAGGTGACGAATACGAGGAAGTAGACTTACTAATGATCCCTTCATCTAACATCTCGTCGATTATTTCTTTCAAGATTTTCATCTTGGGAGGGGCCAGTCAATACGGTGGCGAACTGACTGGAATATTATCGGAAACATCAATCTTCTATTCCAGCAGATTGGTCATCCCTAACTTATTCGTCAAAACCTCAGGGAAGGATGAACACAGTTCACGAAGTTTATCAGGTTGTTCAGGTTTTAGATGTTCAAAATTAAGCTCCTCAATGGTGTCAGAACTAGGTATAACTTCGGAGCAATTCACTCCGGAAAAATTAACACAAGGCCTGAAGTTTAATTTTAAATTAGGCTTAAAACGAAATCAACATGACCTGATTCTAAGGTCTAGTAACAACCCAACATGAGACAAAAAATCAGCACCCATAATAGCATCGCAAGATAAATTATTTGCAAACCAAAAATCATATCTCCAAGTGAAATCTAAAATGCGGATCTTTAAGTTTACCAATCCTAAGACTTCAAGACTAGAACTGTTCGCTGACACAAAATTATTTGGTTCTTTAATAAGTTTTCCAAATTTGCATACTGACCTCATATTTTCAAACAAGTTTTTATTTAAAAATGATTTCACACTACCCTAATCAATCAGTGCGGTAACAGGTTCGTTATTTACCAAAATATCAATAAACGGGGAACAATGTTTAGAAACTTCAGAAATGCGACTACATAACCTCACTTTAGGTTTGAGACTTCTGGCATCATCAAAATAATTATTTACCTTCATATAATTTATTTTAGAACTATTCGATGCATGACAATCCGAAGAAGTCTCCTTACGAATTAGTCATTGGTTGTGTTTAGGTCTTCTCGTTAACAATTTAGCAATATGTTGAAATGATCGACAAGTATCACATCTTCTCCTGTTATTTGATGTGCGATTTCTCGAATCGAAGGAATTTCTATTTTGGAAACGAGGGCCTTGCGAGCTATCATAACGGAAAGGATTTCCATAATCCTCAGATTGATTAAAATTAAAATTAGGTGGAGGAACATTGGTAACTCTCAAGGAATCGGAGTGTTTGATAATACCGGAGCTCAACACAAATCTGTTTAAATCAGAGAAATTTATGGGAATGCTGCATGTTGTCAAGTATGACCTGCTTTCTGGATTAATCCCTTCCAATATAGAAGCCACAATTTGTTGTTCACTTAATTGCACAGAAAAAACTCGAGCATAAGACTTGATATCAGTTACATAATCATTTAACGACTCTTCGAATCTCTGAACTCTATAGAAAAAATTATGCATCAGCATACTCAAAGCACGACTAGGAATAAATGAACTTAATATTTCACGATGAAATCGATCAATGGAATAACAACCTTCCATGGCTACAATTAACTTTTCTCTTAATAAACCAGAGATATAAGGAAAGATTAGGTTGAAAATTTGACTATCAGAACACCCCAATCTTACAGCATTGTCAGTAAGTTCAATAAATTGCTTTAAAAATTTAATTAACAGGTTAACATCGTTACCGTTGCACATTTCTAGATTTTGGATGCAATCAATTAAGGGATGAGGTACACTACCAAACTTAATTCCCATTTTAAACTCCACACGAGGATTATTATTTACAATAGACGACACATCATGTTCTAAATTCATAGGATTAATAGGATTTTCAGAACATAGGGACGATAATCTTTCACCATTTGACCTATCATTTGATAAATTACCCCTAATCTGGTTGCTCGCAGCACCATAAATGGACACATTAGCAAAGGAAACATTAATATCATCAAGATTTTCAAGGTTATGACGTGATGAGTTCGATCCTGTTCTGACATTGCTATACTCAGACCTAACCTCAGATATTCTGCACGCACTTGGATAGTTTTCCTGAATATACATAGCTGCAGGTTCACTATGATTCGGCAAAGATCCACAAAAACTTCCAAAATTTCTTTCAACACTGATATTATGCACAAATTCGTTCAATCCACTAATAGAAGGAACCCCTTCATTTGCACACACAACAGGGTTAACAATCGCACTCTCACTATTATTTGGGAATAACGCAAAAAACAGTCAACAAGCTTAGCACGAAGAGAAATTAATTTTAAATGGAATTCAGAATCTTTATCCTGCCAAACTCGTATTAAATCACGAAGGCATGGTACCAATGTAAACAGCGGACCTTAAATCTGGTAAGTTGAGAATTAGACGGAGCACAGTCCGAGTTTAATGAATGAAAAACCACAATTAATCTTTCAACAGATGGTACAATAAGGGACCTACCTAAAGTCCAGTCAAATTTCCTCCAGTTTGGTACACGTACAGGATTATCCGAAACTGCTTTCAGTAATATTAGATCCTTTTCCCTATTTCCAGAAGAAGTAGAACCTCTAATTAGGAGTTCATAAATGATCTCATCTTTGGTCAAACTGTAAGCTGACCTAAGATTCCGTTGCTCCATTTACAGTCAACATGAAACATAAAAATCACATAGGATTAATACAAGATTTTCAGAATATGTAACACTTTTAGGCCTATGTCTTCTCCAAGTCAAACCCAGTACACATTCTCTCAACAAAATACAAAGTGGAAACAAAACCACGATCAAGGTACCAAAAAATGAACCAATAAGCTACCTTAGGGAACACTAACAGAATAGAAACAAATAACCTTACTAGAAAAATTAAAATAAATAATGACCCAAAGTAACTAGGGTATGTGTGTGTGGAACGGCTGGACAAATTACCATTCCCGAGTTGTAATTAAGTTGAGAGAAGAGCACTAAATCTAAGATTGAAGAAAACACGAAGCATGTTTCATAACATAAAATATAATTAAATGAAAGAACAATTACATGCATGCTTAAATAATGAACATAATATAAAACAATAAAATGAAGAAAACAATTTAATTAGTATAAAGAAGCAAGGAACCCACAAGTGGGAAGGAGATGTAAGTATTTACCCGATTTCCGTCAACTAGTTCAATAACCAAAGAACAAATTATACTCCAGATCAGTAGAATTAGATCTCAATAAAATACATAATTATTCGCGAATATCTTCAAAGTATATCAACGTCAAAGTGTTTAGAGAATATTTCAAATTAATTGAATGAATCTTTAAATCATTTAATTATTCACGACCAAACGTAAAATACGTGCGTACAGTAAGCAGTAACGTGTGTTATTGTTATGGCTGAACTAGTGTGTTTGTAAATTGGGGATTGTAGTGGAAAGGAAGCGGCCATGGCCTTAGGAACCATCCTGGCATTTGCCTGGATTAGAAGTGGGGAAACCATGGAAAACCACTTCCTGGATGACTGAGGTGGGAATTGAACCCGCCTCTGCTAAGTTGCTTCAAGAGGCTGAGTGCACCCCGTCCCAGCCCTCACATGAGATTTAAATTTCTTGGCAGAGCCGGGAATCAAACCCGGACCTCCGGGACGACACCCAAGAACGCTTGGCACTACACAACGAGGTGGTCTAAAATAGAATGGTAGCACTGAATGAAAGTAGAACGAGCGATAACATTCTATATAGTACATGAATTGGCCAAAATACCTCATCAAACAACGAGAAATAAATCAGATGCTTCCTCCTCTGCTGTATGTGACCCACCCAGCCATCCCAAATAGCATCACGACTCACTATTTGGCTTTAGAAGAGGAAGATGCACAATCCAGGCAATTCAGGGTCTTCAAACTGAGATTGCGTCTACCCTGTCAGTACCGAAGGGAAAATTACAATTCATATTCATTGACTTCTCTCAAGCTTTTGACTTGATTAGCAGGAAGAAAATATTGGAAAAACTAGACAGACTATTGAGAGGTAACAGCTACACGAAACGTCTTGTCAAAAGTATTTTAGGCTCTAACAATATAGTCATTAACGATGGCATTACAACATCAAGCCCAATAGAGCAGACTACAGGCGTGCTGCGAGGAGACCCATTAAGCCCTCTGTTATTTATCACTGCTATGGCAGATAATATCACAGGTATATTATCAGGTATATTATATTATATTTGATTGTATACTGTAGATAAGAAATGAAAAAACAACTGTTAATTAGTTATGGGGACTGTAGTACCTTTGGGACCCAAAGTTGTTTGTTTTGGGGAAGAGGAGCTATCTATTCATTTTTGATTTATTTACTTGTTCAATATGTTATAGAAAATGTATTTTAGTATTTATACTATCAATATTTATTCTTTTGATACCGGTAATAGTTTCAGAGATGTAGAATGCCGGTGAAATATTACGCACAGCCGCCATCTTGAGGTTATGTAAACAATTGAACGAAGTTAGATGTCGGTGCATTACAATGTGTATAAACATATACTGTACCAGGTTTCATTGCGTTTGGTTGGTTGAATCGCGAGAAACGTCCATTTAAAAGTCGCAAATTCGCTTGGCCGCCATGTTGGTTTTGTGGTTACCAGATTTTCAAAAGTCACATAGGTGAACTTCTAGTAGTTTCCTTTATCACCGTACAAAATTCCAGAGTGATATCGGTAATAGTTAATAGTTTCGGAGATATTGAATGCAGGTGAAATATTTCGCACAGCCGCCATGTTGGATTAGTGAGACGTAACACATCCACGAATAACAACCAACATTGCTTGGATTATATTTGAATATAACCATATTAATAATGTAGAGAGTAAGTTTGTTAATTTAGAAACTTGGGACATTGTATCATCAGCCCCGTGTAAACGACACCCAAGCACAGAATTATAATTCAGTTGTAAGTATGAAGTTAATTTGTTTATTAGATATATGTCATTGTTCTATTAGACTGTGGTGTGTGAGGGTGCATGTGAGTGGGCCTGGTGACAGACTGTTTTAATAGTAGTATTTGTTGTATTTTTTTCGTTAGTAGAATTTTGGTATTTAATTGTTAGTAGAAGGTTAGTATTTTGTAGTAGAATTGCTCTTTACTTATTCTGAAAGGGAGTAGCAGCCTTTCAGAATAAATCAATTCTTTACTAGTCTAATAGACGGTTAAGATATTGATAATATAAGCCAACTAATGGCTACACTGCGTTCTGCTGCACGGCTGAAAGCAACGGGAAACTACAGCCGTAATGCTATTCCCGAGGATATGCACCTCTCTATGCATAAATACATGTGATGATGGCCTCCTCCCTTGTAAAATTTCAATCCGGAGGTAAACTAGTCCCCCGTTCGGATCTCCGGGTGGGGACTACTCGAGAGGGGGTTAACATCACAGAAGTGACAAAGAGGAAATCTGACATTCTACGGATCGGAGCGTGGAATGTTAGAAGTCTGCTAGGAAGTGGAAAGTTAGAAAACTTAGAAAGGGAAATGGATAGGTTGAGGTTGGATTTGGTTGGGATTAGTGAAATGCGCTGGCAGGAAGAACAGGACTTTTGGTCAGGAGACTATAGGGTCATTAGCACTAAATCAAACAATGGCCAAGCAGGAGTTGGTCTCATATTGAGTAGGAAACTTGGACAGCGGGTAGAATATTACGAGCAATACAGTGAACGGATTATTGTAGCAAAAATCAATACTAAACCTACGTGCACCACAGTGGTACAAGTCTATATGCCTACCAGTCAAGCTGATGATGAGGATGTTGAGAAGGTCTACGAAGAAATAGATGACATTCTGAGGTATATCAAAGGTGATGAAAATGTTATAGTAATGGGAGATTGGAATGCTGTGGTAGGAAAAGGGAGAGAAGGGAAGATAGTAGGAGATTTCGGATTAGGTGAAAGGAATGATCGAGGAAGCAGGCTGATGGAATTCTGCACCGAACATGAGTTGGTCATAGCTAACACCTTATTCAATAACCACAATAGAAGAATATACACATGGATGAGACCAGGAGATACAGGGCGTTACCAAATCGACTTCATTATGGTCAAGCAGAGGTTTCGAAACCAGATTTTGGATTGTAAAACATATCCTGGTGCTGACATAAACTCTGACCACAATCTGGTTGTAATGAAATGCAGATTTAAGTTGAAGAACCTGAAGAAAAGTCAAAAGCCAAAAAAGTGGGCAATAGACAGACTGAAAGTAAAGGATGTAAACGAAAGATTCAAGAAGAGTATAAAGGAAGGACTAATCAAAACCCCTAAGCAAACTTCAATTGCAGACGAATGGGCACTTTTGAAGAATGAAATAACAAAATCCGCAGAAGAAAACATTGGTAGGAAAGAAAGAATAGGTAGAAAACCGTGGATCACTCAGGATATACTAGAATTGATGGATGAAAGGCGGAAACACAAGAATCTAAGAGATGAAGAGGGGAAAGCAGAATACAGACGTCTGAGAAATGAGGTTAACAAGAAGTGCAAGGAAGCGAAAGAAGAATGGTTGAAAGAGAAATGTGCAGGTATAGAAAAGTGTCTGAAATTAGGAAAAGTAGACACAGCTTATCGAAGGATTAAGAATACTTTTGGGGAAAAGAAGACTAAGTGCTGTAATATTAGGGACACAAATGGAAAGCCTCTAACAGATAGGGAAGAAAAGCTTGAGAGATGGAAAGCTTACATAGAGTGCTTGTATAAGGGAAAGGAGATTGAGAATCATGTAATGGAAAGGGAGGAGGAAATTAATGAGGATGCAAAAGGAGATTTAATATTGAGATCAGAATTTGACAGAGCATTAGAGGACTTAGGCAGGAACAAAGCACCAGGCATAGATGATATACCGATTGAGTTGCTACGCTGCATAGGAGATGAAGGTCTGATCAGGTTATTTCACTTGGTGTGTAGGATTTATGAGACAGGTGAGGTACCCCCTGATTTCAAGAAGAATGTTATCATCCCTATACCAAAGAAAGTGGGAGCTGACAGATGTGAAGATTACCGTACAATCAGCTTGATTACTCATGCTTCAAAGATCCTGTCTAGAATAATTTACAAGAGGATTGAAAGCCAGATCGAAACGGAGTTGGGTGAAGACCAGTTTGGTTTCAGGAGAAATGTAGGAACAAGGGAAGCTGTACTAAGTCTTAGGCTGATTTTGGAAGGTAGAATAAGGAAAGATAAGAGAACGTTCATGGCATTTGTAGACTTAGAAAAGGCTTTTGATAACGTTGATTGGACTAAATTGTTTGACATTTTGAAATCAATTGGAATAAAGTACAGGGATAGGAGGGTGATATACAATCTATACAGAAACCAGACAGCAGTCATTCGAGTTGAAGGACATGAGAGAGAAGCTGGTATTCAGAAAGGTGTAAGGCAAGGCTGCAACTTATCACCCATACTTTTCAATCTTTACATTGAACAAGCAATGAAGGAAATTGGAGAAAAATTTAAAGTGGGAGTGAAGATCCAAGGAGAAATAATTTCAACTCTGAGATTTGCTGATGACATCGTCATCTTGGCCGACAAGCCTGAGGATTTGAATGAGTTTTTGAATGGTATGGATTCCGTCTTACGGAAGGACTTCATGATGAAAATTAATAAATGTAAAACAAAAATACTGGAATGCAGCCGAAATAAATCAGAAACCTCTATGGAGATCAAATTGGCAGGTGAAAAGCTGAAGGAAGTAGGAGACTTCTGTTACTTAGGAAGCAGAATAACCAGTGATGGACGAAGCAAAGAGGATATAAAAAGTAGGTTGGCTCAGGCAAGGAAAGCCTTTCTACAAAAAAGGAATCTGTTGACATCGAATATAGATTTAGGTATTAGGAAGTCATTTTTGAAAGCCTTTGTCTGGAGCGTGGCGCTCTATGGAAGTGAAACTTGGACTATTGGTGCAGCAGAAAAGAGGAGAATTGAGGCATTTGAAATGTGGTGTTACAGGAGAATGATGAAGATCAGATGGGTAGATAGGGTTACAAACGAAGAGGTATTAAGGCGAGTGGGAGAGGAGAGATGTTTCTGGCGACTGCTAATGAAGAGAAGAGATAGGTTGGTAGGACACATACTAAGACACCCAGGAATAGCAAGCTTAGTTATGGAAGGAAGGGTCGAGGACAAGAACTGTAGGGGTAGACCAAGGTTAGAATATGTTAAACAGATTGCCTCGGATGTAGGGTGTGGTAGCTATGTAGAGATGAAACGATTAGCTCAGGACAGGGACGCATGGAGAGCTGCATCAAACCAGTCAAAAGACTGATGACTCAAACAACAACAGTAAGCAATTGCAAAATGACTGATCTCAAGTCGACATGAAAAATTACTCACATTGTTTCCAAGAGAAACATGAAAAATTAACAATCCCTAATAGTTTCCAGGCAACGGACGAAAGAATAAAATACATATCACAAGGGGTGATATATTACACAGAGTCTTTATGAGACCACGCAAACGAGACGAGGAAAAGGAAAATTAACTAATACAAAAAATAAAGGTTAGGAAAATTCCTCGCTCTAAACAAATGAGATCTGAACATTACACAGCTCGGCACGTCAGAAATAAAAGATAAAACACAACCCCCCCCCCCAAAATACATATAAATAAGCGTATTACATCAAGTTAAATATAAGTTATTGGAACTTTCATTTCGTGCTTAGGCCTACTCGGTTCTACAAACCAAGTGACTTACCACCAGCAATATAAATGCCAACTGCGCTAAGATAATTATTCAACAGCTCAAGACTGCAATATATAAAATATGTAGAATAACACCAACACAAAATACTCGTACCGACGACCAATTCACATTTCCAGGTCACAAATACTTCCAATAACTTTTAACAAATAACAAACCTTAATAGAGATGTATTCCTGTAGCCAAACTTCGTACATTACGTTTTCTTCATGTCTACATATTTAATCCGATGACAGAGATTTCCCAACGGTGGACGGTAAATGTAAATCACGTAGTGATGAAATAATATCGGGGAAAGGAGATTTACCTGGCCTACGGCCTACGGCAGTTGGCAGTCAAAGTGAAAGGTCGTGTTTTTCCCGAGCTTTCAGGTGTGCTGAAATGGGTTGTTCTCTGGAGTGTTATCGCGCGAGGATCGGACTGTGGTATGTGAAGGGTAGTCAGGATTTCCGGTGTTTGTGTGTGCGTACGGGCCCTAGTAACTTGTGGTTCATAGCCCTAGTGATAGCTGCATTGCTAGTTATTGGTGGAGTGGAAGTGAATCCAGGCCCTGTTACTCCAAATATGAATTTGGCAAATGATCCAGTGGCAGCTTTAAAGTGTTCGACGTGCAGTAAAACATTGAAGAACGGTGTTCAGTGTGGACTATGTGAGAAATGGTTTCATTTCGGCTGTATTAAGGTCAAGAAGGAGGATTGTGACGTCGGGAATAGGTTTTGTAAAGTATGTGATACGCCGGACTGTTTGTGCAAATCAAAGCAAGGGATCAAATAATACAGGAACTTAGAACAAAGCTTCGTGAATCAGAGGAAACGGTGAAGGATGTGACTGAACGGCTTTCTACTGGGATCAGTGTGGAAGAGGGCGTGCAGGAGCAAACTGAGTATGACGTTATCATAATAGGTGATTCTATGATACGATGGAGGGCGAATAACTCGAGGAAATCAGGTGTGAAAGTGCGGTGTTATCCGGGGATTAAAATTGACCAGCTTGCCCAACAAGTGGAAGAAGCAAATGTAGAGGACTGTGACAAAGTTAAAGTGTTGTTGCTCCATGTTGAGACGAACGATTTGAAGAAGAGGGCTACAGCTGATTACATCATGGGGGAGCTCTACGAACAAGGCAGAAAAGCTGAAAGCAAGTTTGGAAATGCAAAAATTATAATGAGTGGCATTGTTCGGCGGGGAGACGTTCCGTTAAGGCGAGTTAAAGCTGTAAATGACCGCATGGACTGGGTTTCTGCACAACTGGGATTAATGTACGTAGATGCTGACTGCTGGATTGGTGGCCGTGACTACGCCGGAGACGGGCTGCATTTAAATCGACGGGGCTCTTTTAACCTAGGGAGCCTACATGACAGGGTCATCGGTTCGTGCCGACCATTGTGAGGAGGAGCAGGCCCAGAGGTTGCCAGCCGACGGGAACAGAAGGAGCTACTTCGGGATATTTGCAGCGGAGGTAAGACTCTAAGATTACTGCAGGTTAATTGTCAGAGTTTAGGAAATAAATTAATTGAATTTTGGAATCTTGCAGAGACGTATTCTCCGGACATTGTCATTGCTACTGAATCTTGGTTATATGAGGATATAAATAGTAATGAAATAATTCAAGGGACCCAGAACGGATCGGGGGAAGCGAGGTGGTGGGCTATTTATTGGTGTGCGCAAAAATATAGCTAGTTTCTTAAAGTGGGCTGATACGGATCATGAAATGTTATGTGTACAAATTTCGGCTAAAGGGAATAAATTCAGTCTTCGGGTGATAGGGGCGTATAGAGCACCGAAAGATAACTTTTCGCTTCTCGACACACTGTATGATAAAACTTGTACGGGTAATGCTATTAAAAAGAGCATAATAATTGCCGGAGATTTAAACCTCCCCAAAGTAGACTGGTCTGGTGAGTCAACTAGCTGTGGTCAAGCTCAGAGCGCTGCAAACAAATTCTTAAGGGAGGGGGGATTTTCCCAAGTAGTTGACTTCCCAACCAGAGGCAATAATACCTTAGATGTTTATCTCGTAAGGCCTGTAGAGCTGTATATTAACTGTCTGAAAGTACCAGGAATTAGTGACCATTCGGGAGTTGAATTAAATATTAGATACGGTGACATTACAAAATTAGACTCTGATGTAGCAAATAAGATCATATTCCAGTATCGCAGGGCGGATCAGGGCAAATTTCAGGGGTATTTGAATGAGCTATTTGAAGGATGGGCATCGGAAGGAAATCACAATAATATCCTATGGACTAACTTTTTGAAAATTTTAAATAGCGCTATTGATAAATTTGTTCCATTTAAATTACTGAAACAAAACCCAGATCCTGAGTATTACACACGGGAAATCAGGAGTCTTAAACGGAAAATTAGGAAATTATACAATAAAAGACATAATAGTGACAAGTATATGTTGAAATTTGAGTCCTTATCAAGAGAGCTCGTCTTAAAAAAGAGGGCTGCTCATGACAATTATATGCAAGGTATACTTGGTTCGGGAGGCGATGGGTGGAAAAAAATTACAGTTATGTTAGGAGAAGAAAGGGAAATTCAAATAATTTGTCGATGATAATGTCCGGTGACCGTAAATTAATTACTGTGAAGCAAGCCATTGCTAATGAATTAAATGTCTTTTATGGTAGTGTGTTCAATAAATCCAATAGCTGTGTGTTGGACCTTAACGGTGAATCAGGGGCTCCACTTCTCCAAATAAACCAGTCAGCAATTGTAAAGCTAATACAAAAATTACGTTACAATATATCGAAGGGTCCTGATAATATTGTTAGTGAAGTACTTAAAGTAGGAGGTAGGGCCGTGGCACGATACTTAGAGGTGATTTTTAATGTGTCCATAAACAATGCGCATTTTTTATTTATCGTATGACTTTTGCATGCAGAAACAATGTTGAAAGATGACAGAAAGTACTATATACAATATATACATAAATACACATGACAAGAAACAGCAACATATCTATATTTTTAAGTCCAAACTATCCAGCCACAGTATCACAGAAGGTGTGGCCTGAATAAAGTCCAGTGGATCACCTTCATAGGCCCGCAGTCTGCACTCGAATGCAATGCGTTGTATAGACTGGGAAGGAGCACCGCTGTCACACTGGGGGGACGGAACTTTGCCCCATATGAACAAGGACTCTGCGCAGATTCCGGTATTCGTTGAATGGATTAAACTGGTTCTCAGTTAGTTCCTGTTCAAAAACAATTGGTGGATGTCTGGACTTCAGCCTGCCTCTCTGAAGATCTGGGATGCCATCGTGAATGGGAAGGTCCAAATTAGCCATGATCTTGTCATATTCTCTGAGAAGAGCGACTTTTCTCCGCAGGTGAGGTGGCATAATGTGGCTGAGGACAGGAAGCCAATAAGAGGGAGTGGGTCTGATGACTCCGCTGATCTTCCGCATGGCTTTGTTGAGCTGGGTATCAATCAGTTTCACATGACGACTATTTATCCATACTGAAGCACAATATTCAGCCACAGAGAAGACGAGACTTATAGCAGAACTCCTTAGGGTTTCTGCAGAGGCTCCCCAGGATGTGCCAAAAAGTTTGTCGAGGATGTTGTTGCGACTTTTTATTTTAGCTGCTGAATTCTCAAGGTGTTTTCTGAAAGAAAGGGTGCGATCCAGGGTAATGCCCAAATACTTAGGAAATTAGTTATTCCTGAGGATAGTTCCTCCAAAGGGTACTTGAATTACATTGTTTGCCAATTTGTTGTTGAGATGAAAACAGGATACCTCAGTCTTAGTTAAGCTTGGCTTAAGTCTCCACTTGATGAAATACCTTTCATGGATAGCCATGTCCTCTCCAAGCGTTTTTTCAGTTTCACTGATGCTGCTGTGCCTTGTGGCAAGAGCTATATCGTCAGAGCAAATCCCGGATGACTGGAAAAGAGCTACGGTAGTCCCAATATTTAAGGGAGGGAGCAGACTTGAATTGGGCAACTACAGGCCGGCTAGTCTTACGTCCATCGTTTGTAAACAGATGGCGCATCTCATTTGCGACTACTTGAGGGAACAGTGGGAAACATTACCATGGTTTAATGATAGGCAACAAGGATTTCGGAATGGCTACTCATGCGAGAGTCAGATGCTATCACTTTTTCAAGATATTAGCGAATCGTTAGACGACGGAGTTTCAGTCGACGCCGTAGTTATAGATTTTGCGAAGGCATTTGATGTCGTGCCGCATGACATGCTACTCCATAAATTAGCTTCGACGAAGATTGATAGAAGAGTAATTTTATGGATCCAAGAATTTTTGACGGGTCGTTCCCAGAAAGTGAAAGCTGAAGGCCGATTCTCGAATGAAATTACCGTAACGTCGGGTATCCCTCAGGGCAGCGTAATCGGAACTTTGTTATTTTTGGCGTTTACGAATGACTTACCAAATGGGATTCGCAGTGACTATCGATTGTTTGCGGATGATTGTGTAATATATCGAAAGATACATGACTCACAAGACAATGCAGTACTTCAAGATGACCTGAACCTGGTCTATAAGTGGGCGATTGAAAATAAAATGAAAATAAACACAAGAAAATGTAGTCTAATAAAAATAGGGAAAGTGCGAAGGCAAGATTTTCAATATAACATTGGCTCGGAAATACTTGTAGAAGAAGATTCTTGCAAATATTTGGGCGTTCACGTAAGAAATGATATGAAATGGAGTAGTCATATAGGATGTGCAGTTTCTAAAGCTTACAAATCCCTGCACTTTGTAATGAGGGTATTAAAAGGAAGTAGTACCTCTGCTAAAGAATTAGGATATTTTTCACTTGTAAGACCTATTCTGGAATACGCCTCGGCGGTTTGGGATCCATATCAAGTAGGGCTCATAAATGAGTTGGAAATGGTACAAAGAAAGGCTGCTAGATTTGTGCTCAGTGACTTTAATCCCAGGAGCAGTGTGAGCCGTATGTTAAAGGAACTTGGGTGGGAATCACTTGAGGCTAAGGGGATGAAATCTAGACTCTGCGCTATGTACAACGCGTATACAAATCAACCAGCATGGGGTGAGCTTAGCAATCGTATGGAAAAGCCTACTTACATGGGTAGGAGCGATCTCCCTTTCAAAGTTAAGGGCCGACCACAGCGAACAAATTATGGTAAATATTCTTTCGTAACCCGTGCCATTGATAATTGGAACTCTCTACCTGCCGCAGTCTTAGAGCCTTTTCCCGAACATATAGGTGTGTTTAAGAAAAGACTGACTATTTGTGTAAATACTCCAGTTTAATTGTTAGTGAATTGTTATGTACAATTATTTATTTGTTAAGTATATCTAATTTTCCACCGGGGGACACACCCTCAATTGCAAATAAACGAATGAATTTCATTTCATTTACTAGAGCGAGCCATCGACTGTGCAGAACCTCGCGGAAGCTTGCCAGGATACAAGATTAGACAGACATCAATAGGTACAGTTTAGACCAAGATTGCGCCAACCACCGCCCGCGGACCGGCTTGAATGCACGTTAATTTTATTAACGGGTCAAATAGGAACGGTATTTGCCATTAAAGCTGGATATGTTCAATGATACCTATTATTTACTGGGTTGCCTTTAAATCCTAAACGATTAAAGATTCAATTCACAATTATCTTTGTAGGTGTAAATCTAACGTTCTTTCCTCAACATTTTTTAGGATTAGCAGGTATACCACGACGATACTCTGATTATCCAGATGTTTATACTTCATGGAATGTTATTTCCACTTTAGAATCAACTATTTAATTTATTGGAATTATTTTACTTATTTTTATAATCTGAGAAAGTATAATCTCTAACCGCCCTATTTTATTTTCCTTGAATATAGTAATTTCATTAGAATGATACCAAAATTTACCTCCTGCTGAACATAATTATTCAGAATTACCTATATTAACTAATTTCTAATATGGCAGATAAGTGCAGTAGATTTAAGCTCTACATATAAAGAAATAAATTTAATTAGAAAATGGCAACATGATCAGATTTAAATCTACAAAATAGTGCATCTCCTTTAATAGAACAACTTATCTTTTTCCACGATCATACATTATTAATTCTGTTAATAATTACCGTTCTTGTTTCTTACATTATATTAACATTATTTTTTAATAAATACACTCATCGGTATTTATTAGAAGGACAAACAATTGAAGTAATTTGAACAATTTTACCAGCTATTACCGTTATTTTTATTGCTCTTCCATCTTTACGTCTTCTTTATTTATTAGATGAATCTATGGATCCTATTATTACCGTAAAAACTGTAGGACATCAATGATACTGAATCTATGAAAACACTGATTTCGTCAACCCTCATGAATTTGATTCTTATATAATTCCCTGTAATGAAATATCCAATAATGGATTCCGATTATTAGACGTTGATAACTGCACAGTTTTACCCTTAAATACACAAGTCCGAATATTAGTAACAGCTGCAGATGTTTTACACTCATGAACAGTTCCTGCAATAGGTGTAAAGGTAGATACTACACCTGGCCGATTAAACAAAACAAGTTTCTTTATTAATCGGCCAGGCCTATACTAAGGGCAATGTTCAGAAATCTGTGGGACTAATCATAGTTTTATACCTATTGTTTTAGAAAGAGTTAATAATAAAACATTTATTAACTGAATTCTTAATGCTAATTCTTCAAATGCCTGAAAATTACTTTTGATGAAGAAATTAGTTAAAAATAACATTACTATGTCATACTGAAATCATTAATAGATTTAATATTTCTTTATCCCTCAAATAGCCCCTTAAGATGATTATTTTTGTTTTCAATATTTTCTTTAGCTTTAATCTCCTTTACCATTATTAACTATTTGTTCTTCATTTACCAGCCAATTTCCTCAATTAGTGAACAATCTACTATCCCCCAAACTTCTTTAAATTGAAAATGATAACAAACAACATCTAAAGGAATCGGCACAATACCTATAAATAAAATTGATTACATACATCTAATGCTTAAAAATGAACTTAAAGACATCTCAGCACTATGTATTTCAGAACATTGGCTGAAAGAGGAACAACTCGAATTAATTCAATTCCCAGGGTTTATACAAGCTAGTAAATACTCTAGATCTAATATTAGCCATGGTGGTACTTGCATCTTCTTAAGAAATAATTTAGATCATGAACAGATAACAGCTTATGATTATCTAATTATGGAACAGGATTTTGAATTCTCTGCCGTAAAAATACAGCAGTTTAAGTTTATAATTGTATGCGTATACCGTTCTCCGTCAGGAAAGTTTCCTTTATTTATAGATAAATTAGAATTGGTACTCAATAACATGAGCAAAGTAAATTTCGATATAATAATTTGTGGGGATGTAAATGTGGATTTCTTGAAATTTGATAGAAATTGTGAATTATTAACACAGTTACTAATTTCCTATGGACTGAAACCTACAGTAAATACCCCAACAAGAATAACAAAATTTAGTAAAACCACTCCTGATCAAATTTTTATAAATACAGATAAATATCACCATTCAATAGAAGTCTATTGTCCGGGTTTTAGTGACCACCATGGACAAATACTGAGTTTTGAAGTATCCGAAAACAATCAATAATAATGATAATGGAGTAAAATCAAAGTGCAGGTCATTCACTGAATCAAATGTTACATATTTCAATGACTTATTAAATAAGGAAACATGGTCAGAAATTTATGAACTAGAAAATGTAAATGATAAATTTAATGCATTTAACAGTACCCTAAAACACTATTTTGAAATAGCATCCCCCTTAAACGAAGAACTGTTCAAAATAACAAAACTAGCAATTGGATAACAACAGGGATTATAAATTCATGTCAAAGAAAGACATTTCTACACAAATTATATAAACAATACCACACAACACCTGAATTCAATTTATACTACAAAAAATACACTAGCATATTAAATAAGGTAATAAGACTAGCAAAGAAAATGCATAATGATAATTTTATTTCCCAATCATCTAATAAAAACAGGGCTATGTGGTCCGTGATAAAGAAAGAAACTGGAAAATCTGCTAAAATACAAAGGAACATTACACTGACCAGAAATAATAAAGTGATTAATAATCCAGAGGAAATAGTAAACACTTTTAATGACTATTTTCTGGAAATTCCACAAAAATTATTAAATAAATCACAGGTAAATACACTAAATTCTAATAATAAAATAAATACATGCAGTGATTCTTTATTTATAAATCATGTCACAAGTGAAGAGCTAAGAAAAAGAGCTAAAAATAAATTCTGTGCTGGCATTGATGGCATCCCTGATGCAATTTTAAAGAAATGTGCAGAAAATATAATAAATCCACTTACGCACTTAATAAAGAGTTCATTTCTCTCAGGAACTACCCGGATATTTTGAAGTTATCAAAAGTAATTCCAGTGCACAAAAACGGTTCAAAAGATGAATTAGATAACTATCGTCCTATTACCTTACCAACTGGTATTGCAAAAATTGTGGAAAAAATTATGTATAAGAGACTGATAAGTTTCATAGAAAAAAAAAAGATTATCAAACTCACAACATGGATTCAGAACGGTAAAATCTACACAGACAGCAATTTATGAACGTAGTAATTGTATACTGAAATTAATTGACAATAAGGAACATGTAACTGGCCTATTCTTGGATTTATCGAAAGCATTTGATGTTGTTGACCATAAAATCCTCCTTACCAAACTAAATCAATATGGTATTAGAGGTCTAGCTAATAAATGGATCGAGTCTTACTTAACAAGGCGTAAAAAAATAGTAAGCTTGAGACACAAGGATGATGGAATCAAATTGCTTAATGAAACATTGTCCAATGAGGGAATTATTGAATTTGGAGTACCCCAGGGATCGGTTTTGGGCCCACTACTCTTTCTTCTATATATCAATGATATAACACAGAACGTTCATTAACATAAGGAAATTTTGTTTGCGGACGATAAAACACTCGTAATAAAAGGTGAAACTAAACAGGTCATACAGCAGTCTGCTGACTCCGTTACAGGAGAGTTAACCAAATGGTCACAAGATAATCGCCTCATAATAAACTATAAAAAAACAGTATGTCTAAATTTCCACACTATACAGAATAGGAATCCTGCGAAACCCAATATAACATTACATGGTCATCAAATAGAAAATAAATCAGAAACAAAGTTTTTAGGACTATGGATACAACAAGACTTGAAATGGAATAAACATATACAATATCTGAATACTAAACTGAACTCGATGTGCTTTGCGTTACGTATTTTGAAAACCTGCACTAGCATGCACACATTAAGAAATACTTATTTTGCTTATTTCCATTCATACTTAAGATATGGGATCATATTTTGGGGTATGTTGCCAAAGGTACTAAGCACATTTAGGATACAAAAGAGGGCGATTAGAATTATGGCAAATGTAAACTCTAGAGAATCATGTAGACCTCTGTTTAAAGATTTAAACATTCTCCCACTGCCCTGCATATATATCTTTGAAAGTATTATGTTTTTAAATAGAATTTAATGAATAAAGATGTTTTTCTTAAAACAAACAATGATGTTCATAGGCATAACACAAGACAAAATCAAAAAATTCATATTTCACACACATACACAAACATATATCAAAAAGGAACTTTTCACACTGGAGTTAAATTATACAATAAACTACCCCAGTATATAAAACTGGCCCCAAAAATAAAAACCTTTGATAGAATGTTGAAAGCTTATCTGCAGTGCCATTGTTTTTACTCAGTAGTTGAATATCTTAGCGTATAGGAGCGATGAAATCTATAATTATATTTTACTTTTTTAATTTAATTGTAATACCTAGTTGTATGTTGTTGTATTTATAGAATTAAATTTTCATATTATGATAATAGAGTGAGGTGTAAATAGTTGTGCAATAAGATTGTATCTATTAAGATTTGCTATTATAATAAGTTAAATAGTTATAATATTAGTAATATATACCTGTTAGTTCTTTTATTTTATAGATGTAAATTCTGACGTGTCCTATATCAAAAATGTATTGAATGCATGTATTTGATCAAATTGAATTAATACAAATCTATCTATCTATCTATCTATCTATCTATCTATCTATCTATCTATCAGAACTATGGTCCAAGCTGTTTACCAAATGCCTAGAATCGGGAAATATCCCCAAAGAATTGAGAAAACCTACCATTAAAACTCTCTATAAAGGAAAAGGTGAAACCAACGACCCCAACTCGTACAGAGGAATTGCACTGGAAAGCAACACCTTCAAGTTACTGACAAGAATTCTAACCAACAGGATAGTATACGAAGTCGACTCCAAGATACCGCAGGAACAATTCGGCTTTAGACGAGGAAGAGAACCTTGCACGCAATTCAAAATATGTTAAATGACATAGAGGAAGCAAATCGACTCCAAAAGGGAAAGTTTTATGCAGTCTTTATAGACTATACAAAGGCCTTCGACCTAATTGACAGAAGAAAGCTCACATCGAAACTTCAAAATATCATTGGAAATCACAACCCTTTAACAATCTTAGTTAAAAATATCCTGGCATACAACAAGATCACCATAGATGATGCAGTATGCAAAACAAAGGAAATCACCCAAACTAATGGAGTGTTGCAAGGTGACCCCCTCAGTCCCACACTGTTCAATATTGCCACAGCCGATGTAACAACAACAATCCGAGAGAAATCAAAGGACGCAGTGATCTAAATATGCAGACGACATGGTCCTAGGATCACCAAATAAGGAAGAACTCCAACACGCCTTCTCAGCACTGGTAGAATGGGCAGGAAATAACAATCTGAAAATAAGCTGGACAAAAACCCAACAGATGGTTTTTTGGAAAGGTGGGCGTGTAGCTGCAAACGACAATTTGCAATATAAAGAGGACAAAGTGGAAATAGTAAATGCAGTTAAATACCTTGGGATCACTTTACAGACTACCGGGACTTTCAGATTACACATCCAAGACAGAGCAGTGGCTTGCTTGAAAGCCATGTACGACATTATTAATCTACAGCAGCTATCCTTAAAAACAGCTATGCATCTGTTTGACGCAAAGATCCTACCAATTCTCACGTACGGGATCCACTTGATATGGGACCGACTAACAAAGAGAGATCTGGCCACCATCGAAAGAGTTAAAGCCCATTTCCTGAAAACCTTAATGGGCATCTCAAAATACACGCGCTCCCGCCTAACGTATGAATTAGCACGGGAACCCTTCCTCGTCGAAGGAATAAGGACAAAATTACAGCTTCCATCAACAAAGAATGCTGAAGCGCACCTAGCAGAGAGAAGAGAGAAGACATTCCGCTAGAATTTTACAGCGCGGATGCCATGATCAACCGGAACTGGACCATCGCCAATCAGAAACTAAGACATGTGGTGATAAAATTAGCAGTGCATGGGTACCACCATAAAATTTGCAAAAACATGTCCTACCACGCCCCAAGTGAACTCTGCGTGTGCTCGTTATGTGACCAGTTCTGTGACACATATCACATCACACGATGTAAAAATAACCAGCAATCACTGTGTGAATATGGCAAGTACTAACATTTAAACTGAACAAAGCATCATACAGTGTTGCTCTATTTCGCAAATAACATTCAATTCACAATATAATGACTGGTCATGAATGAATGTCTTAATGCACAATTTCCTGATTGATAACTGGTTCATGATGTCTTCACATCAATTAACTCTTTTGTAACATGTTTGTTTTACTAGTGTAAATCTATGTTATGCACATTCGTGCGCTTTTCTGTTAATTATAAATAAATATTATAAACTTATCTTCAAATTGATTTCTAGGGATAATTTTACCTCTCATTTATTGATTAATACCCTCACGCCATAATATAATCTGATACTCTGTCATTAAAACATTACATAATGAATTTAAAACTTTAATTGTCCCTTCTAGCCATCACGGAAGAAGATTTATATTTAATGCATTATTTTATTTAATCTTATTCGATTATTAGCAGTAGTGCCCGGCTTCGCCCGGTGGATTTGTTTGTTTTATGGATGATAATGAATACTACTACAGAACTAGCACATGATACTTAAACTAACATTTTTTTAATATAACATTTTGTGGTGGTGGTGGTGGTGGTAGTAATGGGGGTGATAAGTAGTACAGTATAATGGACGTAACATTCAGTTCATTTTCCCGTAATGATAATAATGAATAGGCAAACGGCTACTTTGTAACTACAGCAGTGACATATGTAATTTACAAAAAAAAAAAAAAAAAATGATTAGAAAGAGGAGTAAGTGAAATAAAAGACACTGGCTGTTGGAAATGTAGAGACCAATAGTGTCGTCTTTAGTCGCATAGCGCCGTAGGAAAATAATCAGAACACTTGGGAAAACTTCGGCTGACCCAAGCGACTAAGGTAGCAATAGTATCATTTATCGCCACATAGCGCTCAACGATAAGGTTCGGAATAAATGAAGGTAAATTTGAAAGCACCAACGCTTATTGCAGCTGGTAACCTCAGTGTACTGCACCAACACCATTGCACTTGTACAGAGGCATAATATTTTCATGATGATAACTGTTTTAAGGGGCCTAAGAGATCCTTTTGCACTAATTACTCCCCGTGACTGCAATTTATAAACAGCGCAAGATGCAACTATTTTCGCAATTCTACACCAGAACACGGGTAGGGGTGACGTGATGCAGCCCGAACTGCTGTCAACAATAGACTTATTAAAATACTCTTACAGTTACACTACTACGGACATGAATGCTTCTAGGGCCTTAATACGTGGTTTTCAAGTTTATTTTGTCTGTTATTCTAAATGTAGAGAATGGAAAGCGTTGTCCAAAATATCAAGTGGACTGTGTTACCAGCCGGGTTTCAAAGTGTATGTAAAATTTGGTGCAATTAGGAGAAACGGTGTAGATTTGTGATAAAGGGCCTGAATACAGGGATTGGAGTGGTCTGTCCAAAATGTAATGTGGACAGTGTCACCCGCAGGGTTCCAAAGGGTAAGTATACAAAATGGGGTTCAGATCGGTAAAATGGTGTAGATTTGGGCCAAAGGGCCTAAATACAGGAAATGGAGTGGTCTGTCCAAAACTTCATGCATACAGTGTTACTCGCAGAGTTCCAAAGGGTAAGTATACAAATTTTGGTTCAGATAGGTGAAACGGTGTAGATTTGTGCCAAAGGGCCTAAATGCAGGGAATGGTGTGATCTGTCCAAAATTGCATGCAGACTGTGTTACTGGCAGGGCTCCAAAGGGTAAATATACAAATTTTGGTTCAGATCGGTGAAACGGTGTGGATTTGTGCCAAAGGGCCTAAATGCAGGGATGGAGTGGTCTGTCCGAAATTTTATGTAAACAGTGTTACTCGCAGGTTTCCAAAGGCTAAGTATACAAATTTTGGTTCAGATCGGTGAAAATGTGTAGATTTGTGACAAAGGGCCTAAATGCAGGGAATGGACTGGTCTGTCCTAAATTTCATATAGACAGTATTACTCGCAGGGTTCAAAAGGGTAAGTATACGAATTTTGGTTCAGAGCGGTGAAACGGTGTACGTATCAGTAACCATAACGCCAGCTCATGCGGATAGAGCATTTCGGGAGCGCTTGTTCTACCAACTTACTGAGCAAAAATCAATCTTTAAGGTTACCTGAGAGGTGTAGCCTAATACTACATAGCCTAAACTATTCCTCTTGAATCTGGCTATCATATAAAAAAAGAAGTTTTCGAATCGGACTGGTAGTTCCAGAGATTTCATTCATTCATTCGTTTATTTGCAATTGGGGGTGTGTCCCCCGGTGGCAAATCAGATATACATAACAAATAAATAATTATACATAACAATTCACTAACAATTAAACTGGAGTATTTACACAAATAGTCAGTATTTTCTTAAACACACCTATATGTTTGGGAAAAGGCTCTAAGTCTGCGGCAGGTAGAGAGTTCCAATTATCAATGGCACGGTTAACGAAAGAATATTTACCATAATTTGTTCGCTGTGGTCGGCCTTAACTTTGAAAGGATGATCGCTCCTACCCATGTAATTAGGCTTTTCCATACGTTTGCTAACGTCACCCCATGCTGGTTGATTTGTATACGTGTTGTACATAGCGCAGAGTCTAGATTTCATCCTCTTAGCCTCAAGTGATTCCCACCCAAGTTTCTTTAACATATGGCTCACACTGCTCCTGGGATTAAAGTCACTGAGCAAAAATCTAGCGGCCTTTCTTTGTACCATTTCCAACTCATTTATGAGCCCTACCTGATATGGATCCCAAACCGCCGAGGCGTATTCCAGAATAGGTCTTACATGTGACAAATATCCTAATTCTTTAGCAGAGGTACTACTTCCTTTTAAAACCCTCATTACAATGTGCAGGGATTTGTTAGCTTTAGAAACTGCACATCCTATATGACTACTCCATTTCATATCATTTCTTACGTGAACGCCCAAATATTTGCAAGAATCTTCTTCTACAAGTATTTCCGAGCCAATGTTATATTGAAAATCTTGCCTTCGCACATTCCCTATTTTTATTAGACTACATTTTCTTGTGTTTATTTTCATTTTATTTTCAATCGCCCACTTATAGACCAGGTTCAGGTCATCTTGAAGTACTGCATTGTCTTGTGAGTCATGCATCTTTCGATATATTACACAATCATCCGCAAACAATCGACAGTCACTGCGAATCCCATTTGGTAAGTCATTCGTAAACGCCAAAAATAACAAAGTTCCGATTACGCTGCCCTGAGGGATATTTTATATGTTGAATATTTTAGCGTATAGGAGTGATGGAATCTATAACTATATTTTACTTTTTTAATTTAATTTTAATACCTAGCTGTATGTTGTTGTATTTATAGAATTAAGTTTTCATATTATGATAATAGAGTGAGGTGTAAATAGTTGTGCAATAAGATTGTATCTATTAAGATTTGCTATTATAATAAGTTATAAATAGTTTTAATCTTAGTAATATATACCTGTTAGTTCTTTTATTTTATGCATGTAAATTCTGACGTGTCCTATATCAAAAATGTATTGACTGCATGTATTTGATCAAATGGAATTAATAAAAATCTATCTATCTATCTATCTATCTATCTACCCGACGTTATGGTAATTTCATCCGAGAATCGGCCTTCAACTTTCACTTTCTGGGAAGACCCGTCTAAAATTCTTGGATCCATAAAATTACTCTTCTATCAATCTTCGTCGAAGCTAATTTATGGAGTAGCATGTCATGCGGCACGACATCAAATGCCTTCGCAAAATCTATAACTACGGCGTCGACTGAAACTCCATCGTCTAACGATTCGCTAATATCTTGAGAAAGTGATAGCTCCTGACTCTCGCATGAGTAACCTTTCTGAAATCCATGTTGCCTATTATTAAACCATGATAATGTTTCCCACTGAGTTCCCTCAAGTAGTCGCAAATGAGATGCGCCAACTGTTTACAAACGATGGACGTAAGACTAAACGGCCTGTAGTTGCCCAATTCAAGTCTGCTCCCTCCCTTAAATATTGGGACTACCGTAGCTCTTTTCCAGTCATCCGGGATTTGCGCATTGTTTATGGACACATTAAACATCACCTCTAAGTATCGTGCCACAGCCCTACCTCCTAGTTTAAGTACTTCACTAACAATATTAACAGGACCCTTCGATATATTGTAACGTAATTTTTGTATTAGCTTTACAATTGCTGACTGGTTTATTTGGAGAAGTGGAGACCCTGATTCACCGTTAAGGTCCAACACACAGCTATTGGATTTATTGAACACACTACCATAAAAGACATTTAATTCATTAGCAATGGCCTGCTTCTCAGTAATTAATTTACAGTAACCGGACATTATCATTGGCAAATTATTTGAATTTCCCTTTCTTCTCCTAACATAGCTGTAATTTTTTTTTCCACCCATCGCCTTCCGAACCAAGTAAACCTTGCATATAATTGTCATGAGCAGCCCTCTTTTTTAAAACGAGCTCTCTTGATAAGGACTTAAATTTCAACATATACTTGTCACTATTATGTCTTTTATTGTATAATTTCCTAATTTTCCGTTTAAGACTCCTGATTTCCCGTGTGTAATACTCAGGATCTGGGTTTTGTTTCAGTAATTTAAATGGAACAAATTTATCAATAGCGCTATTTAAAATTTTCAAAAGTTAGTCCACAGGATATTAATGTAATTTCCTTCCGATGCCCATCCTACAAATAGCTCATTCAAATACCCCTGAAATTTGCCCTGATCCTCCCTGCGATACTGGAATATGATCTTATTTGCTACATCAGAGTCTAATTTTGTGATGTCACCGTATCTAATATATAATTCAACTCCAGAATGGTCACTAATTCCTGGTACTTTCAGACAGTTAATATACAGCTCTACAGGCCTTACGAGATAAACATCTAAGGTATTATTGCCTCTAGTTGGGAAGTCAACTACTTGGGAAAATCCCCCCTCTCTTAAGAATTTGCTTGCAGCGCTCTGAGCTTGACCACAGCTAGTTGACTCACCAGACCAATCTACTTTGGGGAGGCTTAAACCTCCGGCTATTATTATGCTCTTTTTCATAGCATTACCCGTACAAGTTTTATCATACAGTGTGTCGAGAAGCGAAAAGTTATCTTTCGGTGCTCTATACGCCCCTATCACCTGAAGAGGGAATTTATTCCCTTTATCCGAAATTTGTACACATAACATTTCATGATCCGTATCAGCCCACTTTAAGAAACTAGCTATATTTTTGCGCACACCAATAAATAGCCCACCACCTCGCTTCCCCCGATCCGTTCTGGGTCCCTTGAATTATTTCATTACTATTTATATCCTCATATAACCAAGATGCAGTAGCAATGACAATGTCCGGAGAATACGTCTCTGCAAGATTCCAAAATTCAATTAATTTATTTCCTAAACTCTGACAATTAACCTGCAGTAATCTTAGAGTCTTACCTCCGCAGCAAATATCCCGAAGTAGCTCCTTCTGTTCCCGTCGGCTGGCAACCTCTGGACCTGCTCCTCCTCACAATGGCCGGCACGAACCGATGACCCGGTCATGTAGGCTCCCTAGGTTGAAAGCGCCACGTCGATTTAAATGCAGTCCGTCTCGGGCGTAGTCACGGCCACCAATCCAGCAGTCAGCATCTACGTACACTAATCCCAGTTGTGCACAAACCCAGTCCATGCGGTCATTTACAGTCTTAACTCGCCTTAACGGAACATCTCCCCGTCGAACAATGCCACTATTATAATTTTTGCATTTCTAAACTTGCTTTTAGCTTTTCTGCCGAGTTTGTAGAGCTCCCCCATGATGTAATCAGCTGTAGCCCTCTTCTTCAAATCGTTCGTCCCAACATGGAGCAACAACACTTTAACTTTGTCACAGTCCTCTACATTTGCTTCTTCCACTTGTTGGGCAAGCTGGTCAATTTTAATCCCCGGATAACACCGCACTTTCACACCTGATTTCCTCGAGATATTCGCCCTCCATCGTATCATAGAATCACCTATTATGATAACGTCATACTCAGTTTGCTCCTGCACGCCCTCTTCCACACTGATCCCAGTAGAAAGCCGTTCAGTCACATCCTTCACCGTTTCCTCTGATTCACGAAGCTTTGTTCTAAGTTCCTGTATTATTTGATCCCTTTCTTTGATTTGCACCCTCGAACAGTCCGGCGTATCACATTCTTTACAAAACCAATTCCCGACGTCACAATCCTCCTTCTTGACCTTAACACAGCCGAAGTGAAACAATTTCTCATATAGTCCACACTGAGCATCGTTCTTCAATGTTTTACTGCACTTCGAACACTTTAATGCTGCCACTGGATCATTTGCCTGATTCACATTTGGAGTAACAGGGCCTGGATTCACTTCCACTCCACCAATAACTAACAACGCAGCTATCACTAGGGCTATAAACCACAAGTTACTAGGGCCCGTACGCACACACAAACACCGGAAATCCCGACTACCGTTCACATACCACAGTCCGATTCTCGGGCGATAACACTCCAGAGAACAACCCATTTCAGCACACCTGAGAGCTCGGGAAAAACACGACCTTTCACTTTGACTGCCAACTGCCAGCGCGTTTAAAGACACAAACACACAGACCAACCCTACAGCTTTATTATATTAGTATAGATTTCTTAGGGTTATTCCCATATATTTTTACAAGCTCAAGCCATTTAGTAATACCTTTATGATTTAGCTTCATAATCTATGGATGAATTAATCATACCCAACATATATTCGCCCATTTAGTGCCGCAAGGAACACCGGCTGCTCTTATACCTTTCATGGTATGTATTGAAACTATCAGAAATGTAATTCGACCGGGAACTTTAGCTGTACGATTAGCAGCTAATATAATTGCTGGTCACCTTCTACTTACATTGTTAGGGAATACTGGTCCCTCTTTAACAATAATACTTCTTTCAGGACTTTTATTTGCACAAATTGCCTTATTAACATTAGAATCAGCAGTTGCAATAATTCAGTCTTATGTCTTTGCTGTCCTTGCAACTTTATATTCTAGAGAAGTAAATTATGGCTACACACTCTAATCACCCTTTTCATTTAGTTAATCCTAGACCTTGAACTCTAACAGGAGCAATCGGTGCACTTGTTACAGCAGCAGGTTTAGTAAAATGATTCCACCATTTTAATAATCCTTTACTATCATTAGGGATATTAATTACAATTTTAACAATAATTCAATGATGACGAGACATTACTCGTGAAGGTACCTACCTAGGATTACACACACTTTCAGTAAATTACGGACTTCGTTGAGGAATAATTTTATTTATTTATCAGAAATCTTTTTCTTTATTTGCTTCTTTTGAGCTGTCTTCCATAGAAGACTATCTCCTAATATTGATTTAGGGGCTATATGACTTCCAACAGGAATTCATCCTTTCAATCCTTCTTCTTCTGCTTTTACGGCCTCATTGGACCACTTCGGTCAATCATTTCTTGGTCCTCTTCTTCAGTAAGTTCACTTTCCGAGTCGCCCAGTAGCTCTTCATTCGCTCTGATCTTCTCAGGCGTTCCTCATCTGTAAATACCATTTTTACTGTATTACGTTTGTCTATTTTAGCCTGAAATCTTATTTTTATATCTCTCAGTTTTTTTAATTTTGTTGTTTTGTTTTGCAAGTCATCCAAGGTTATTTCTAATTCTTTCATATCTGCTCTAATTTCCTTAATCCATCCTACTTGTTTCTTATTCCAAAGTTTCACTACAATTTTTCTAGATAACCTGGTTTCTGGTGTCCTCATGATGTGACCAAAATAAAGAAATCCGTTTCTTCCGAATAGTATCAGTGATGGGCTCCAGTTCTCTGTATACCACTTCATTTGGTACTATCCGCCACTGTCCATCTTTCTGATATTTTTTATTTATGCATGTTCTAGCTATTCTTCTTTCTACTTTTAAAATTTTGTCGATTCGGTTTTCTGAGTAACTTTAAAAAGAGTTTCACTTCCATATGTCACCTCTGGTTGAACCACCGTCTTGTCATCATCATCATCTTGTACAGTTTCCAGCCCCAGGCTGGGTCTGTTTGGAACGTAAGCCTCGCCACTTAGTTCTTTCTTCCCACCACCTCTCCGCTGTCACTCTGGTCCAGTCCTCGCCTCTCTTCTTGACACATTCCTCCACTCCTTTCAGCCATCTATCTCTTGGTCTTCCCCTTGGTCGTTTCTTCTGGATCTGCATCTCATGTATCCTCTTGGGAATCTTCTTCTCTTCCATTCTCTTTAAGTGTCCATACCACCTCAGTCTTGATGTCTCAATCCTACCTTGCAAGGGCTCCTCTTTCACCATTTCCCTGACCTTTTCATTCCTCATCCTGTCTCTTCTTGTTACTCCGATCCTACTTCGCAGGAACTTCATTTCACCTGCCTGTATTCTGCTTATGTCTCTTTTCTTCATTGTCCACGTTTCTGAAGCATAGGTCAGTATCGGGATATAGTAGCTTCTGTATAACACTTCCTTGCTGTTTTGTGGGACATCTTTATTCCACACTAAGCTCCTAATGCTTCTCAGAAATGCTTCTGCCTGTCTGCCACGTTCCGTAATCTCTTTGTCATTTCTCCCATTTTCCTCCATTATACTTCCCAAGTACTTGAGACTTTCCACCTTCTTCAGCTGTCCACCTCCAAGTGTTATCCCACTCATTGGTCTGTCCTTTTTCCTGGTCGTTAACACCGTCTTGTAATGTTTTAATTTTGTTGCGATTGATAGACATGTTCTTTTATATGTAGTCCATGTTAATTTTTGGGCTTTTATCATTTTATTAGTTCTTTCTTGCCATGCAGGTTTCTCATCCAAGTTGTAAGTTATAATTTCTCCTAAGTATTTAAATTTCTTCACTATTTTAACTTTCTTGTTATTTACTGTTATGTGATTGATTAGAAGTGGATTTGCTACCATTATCTCTGTCTTCTCAAATGATATCTGAAGTCCAATTTTTTGTGCTATATTTTGTAGGCTAATTATTTGATTTCTGGCTTCTTGAATATTATTAGCCAGTACCGCTAAGTCATCTATGAATCCCAAGCAATTTAAGTCTATTTGATCTTTCTTGGTTCCAATTCTTATGCTCCTAGGATTTTCCCTGTACCATTCCCTCATTACATATTCCAAAGCACAATTGAAAAGTAGAGTCGATAAACCATCACCTTGTCTTAATCCTGTTTTAATCGTAAACGGTTCAGATATTTCTCCTCTGAATTTTACTTTAGATTTGGTGTTTGTTAGACTTAGTTTTATAATTTTTAATAATTTGGGATGAAGTCCGAAATTCCTTAGTATTTTCAGCAATGAAGATCTATGTATACAATCATAAGCTTTTTTTGAAGTCTACGAAGGTTATGACTTGCTGTTTTTGTCTACGTTTATAGTAGCCAATTACTAATTTTAAGGTGATTATCTGTTCAGGGCAGCTTCGCCATGACCGAAATCCACCTTGATATTCTCCTATTTCCAGTTCTAATTGATCTTTACAACGATTATATAGAATTCGTGACATGATTTTATATGTGATATCCAAAAGGGAAATTCCTCGATAGTTGTCAGGATTTGATTTTTCTCCTTTCTTGTGTAATGGATGTATTATAGCTGTAGTCCAATGGTCTGGCAGTTCTTCTTTGATCCAAATGTTCACTATGCATTGGTGTAATGAAATCTTTACTGGTTCTGCTGCATATTTCCACAATTCTGCAAATGTTTGATCTTCTCCACTCGCTTTGTAGTTTTTGAGCTCTCCAGAGCTTTGTAGACTTCTTGGATTGTGGGTGGATTTATGTTTTCTGATGGTGTTTTAATAGTGGTGTCTGTATTTATTTGAAGCAGTTCTGGTGGATCTTCGCAATTTAGCAAATTTACAGCAATTCTTCTTGCATCAGGTGTTACTGTAACCTGAGCTCATCGTAGATTAATAGAATGATATTACAGTCAAACAACACAAGACTTATCCTTCACTATTATTTTAGGAATTTATTTTTCCATCTTACAAGCCTATGATTTTTTTATAACAACAGGCTTCCATAGATTACATGTTTTAATTGGAAGAACATTTTTATCAACATGCTTAATACGTCATTTAATATGTCATTTCTCCCCTAATCACCATTTTGGATTTGAGGCAGCCGCTTGATATTGACATTTCGTTGATGTTGTATGATTATTCCTTAATATTTCTATTTATTGATCAGGTAGATATTTATTTAGTATATGATGCACATTTGAATTCCAATCAAAAAGATTGAAATTCTTCAAAATAAATAATTTGAATTATATTTCTATATATATAAAAATGAAAGTTTGTCTGTTTTTTCTGAATTTCCACGGAAATGTGAGTTATTAACGCGTTTCAGACTGGTCTATGACGGTTGCGCGCAAAAACAAAATCTTTGTCTGTCTGTCTGTCTGTATGTCTGTTTGTTTGTTTGTCTGTGTACAAATTTGCACGCGCATCACTCGAGAACGGCTGAGTGGATAAACGTAAAATTTGGTACAGATGTACGTCAGAGGCACGAAAGTAATCATTGATGTAACTTTCCTCCATACCTCTCATAAAAGAGGGCCTACCCCCTTAAAATGCATGCTGAAATGGGCGTAGAAAGACGAGAAAAAGCTCATTTTCAGCGTCTCAATGTGAGGAACAAAACTCGGAAGCCCTACGGGCCCCGAAAACCACATTTTAAGGTCCTAAAACCAACAGTTTTTGAGATATACCCAGAAAACTAATTTCATTTATTAAGCTACCGGTATTGAAAGGATGCGAGCCGGTAACCATGGCAACACAATCTCAGAAGTCCATCTATTTCTGTAAGACGCAATTATATTACTGTGAACGTTCGCAAACGGCTATATGGTTATCGCGGAACCAACTTAAGCTGTAAAATTCATCCATACGTATATACTCTTGAATTATTTCACATGATTTACACGGGCGGCTGTGGTACTAAAGGTCTATTATATCCCTATCCCTATATTATTAAATTATTATCAAGATTATGATTATATTATGGCGTACAAGGACGATACAAAACTAATTTTCAGCCCCTCGATGGCTACTATATTTTAAGGCTCTAAAACCACGTTTCTGAGATATTCCCAGAAAACTAATTTCATTTAATAAACTAATAAATAGATGACGAGTACAGAAGAAGACCAAATCAGGAGCTATATAGATATACTGGGAAAATCACATATGTGACCAGGAAGAGACGTCTGGCTTTCTACGGACATGTCTCATGGACGAACCCATCAAGAATAACCAACCGGCTTCTCAACTACTTGGGGAATAGAAAGAGCGTGACACCGTCGCTAACAGTAGTTAACAAGGATATCCAAGAACAGAAGATAATGAAAAGTGATATTAGAAGCCGATCACATCTCAGAAAGATACTTAAACAGAAGAGTATTCAGGACAGACCACCCTGTAAGAAAACCGGCATCATCTGGACAAAAGGCAGAAAGGAGCAACATAGCCAGAGAGTGCGCGAATATTGGGCAAACATCAAGTCCCTCGCCAAGCTGAAACGTTGAACGTCGTGGTCCTTAGCTGGCCCATCCGAAAGAAGAAGAAGAAGAAGAAGAAGAAACTAATGAAGTAATGCAAGCCGGTAACCATGACAACAGTAGGCCTATCACAAGAGGTAACTTCCAACTTTCCATCTATTTCTGTCAGAAGCAATGCCACTCAATTTATTAAATTTCTGTGAAAGTTTGCAAATGGCTATAAGGTTATCGTGGAATCAAACATAGACTGTAAAATTCAACAATGCGATTAAGGGGGTCAAGTGGTACCCTACAATTTTTACACGTGATTTACACGTGAGATATGCTATATGTTGTACAGAAGGTCTATTATACCTCCAAACAGCAACATTATTTTCAAAAATTCCTGGATTGGAATAGTGTTTTTTGCAGCTTTTGGGAATTTGGGCCATTTGAGGCTAAAAATCCCCAATTTCCATGCACCACAAGCCTTTATAATTTATTAAAAGGGTCTTCCTGGGGATGGGGACTTTCCACAACGGTGAGGGTCAGTTTCAATTTGACATATATTGCGTTTCGTCTACGAGGTATGCAATATTATTTTCACGTCAGGAAGTACACGTTAGGTGAATTTAGTTTGAGAGCACATTTTAACTAATAATATTTTTGTCGACAAAAAAAGGGGAGCATCGTAAGATGAATTTGTTTAATACTGTGTGGTTGATATACATGTATCTTTATGTTTATATACGCCTATAATTCATGTTTGGGTGCTTGGAGCATTGTAAAATTAGGTATTTTAATAATGAGTCAATACACCAATCATTTATAAAACTCTTTAACGTACTTCTCGTAGAAGGGTGGATATAAGGAACAACTTTTCAAAATACATGCTAAAATAGGAGAAAAATAAAAATTATCCTAGAAGGACGACCAAAGCATGCGTTGCGCTTCTCAATGTGTGACACAAAACTAGGGAGTCTTTAAAGGGTCTCTGAAAACCATATTTTATGGCCCTTAACTTAACAGTGTCTGCGATATACCCAGAAAACTAACTTCGTTCTGATAAACTTATGAAGAATTGACTAGCCCCTAACCATTGCAACAGTAGCTCAAATGATAGCGTCTGGTTATCAATACCAAAGACCGTTCGACGAGCGGGTACTTCTGCTAGTATATTATATCTATCATTTCCATCGCTCTAGCAATAATTGTTATAATTTTAGCTTCTATACTTTCAAAAAAATCTATTAATGATCGAGAAAAAAGTTCACCCTTTGAATGTGGTTTTGACCCTAAAAGCTCTGCACGTCTACCCTTTTCTCTTCGATTCTTCTTAATCACTGCTATTTTTTTAATTTTTTATGTAGAAATTGCCCTTCTACTAACTGTTTCCATTATTATACAAAGTTCAGATATTACATCATGAACTTTAGTAAGAATATATATTTTAATTGATTCTCTTAATTGGTTTATTCCATGAATGAAATCAAGGTGCCTTAGAATGAGCTTATTAATTATATAGGGTTGTAGTTAAGTATAACATTTGATTTGCATTCAAAAGGTATTGAGATTCAATCTTCCATAAATAAGAAGTGATATATTGCAATCAATTTCGACTTGATCTTAGATGTTTTCATTCTTATTTCTGTACTTATTTTAGTATTAATTGAAACCAAAGAAGCGGTATATTACTGTTAATAATATTAGTGAAATTTATTTCCAATTAAGAAGAAATGAGAGGATCAAATTAAAGCTGCTAACTTTTTATTTAACTGGTTTAACTCCATTAACATTTCTATTTATATAGTTTACGAAAAAAAAAAAAAAAAAAAACAATACATTTTCTTTGTATAAATAATAAATTTACTAGCTGACCCGTGCGAGAAATCTCGCATGTTTATAAGTCATACTTTCCGCAATAGGTTTATAATTAGTGACTTAAGGAGAAAGGTTGTTATGTTTTTATTTGAACCAAACGATTATAGAACACTATTTACAATTCAGTTAGAATTCCAAGCTCTACGTTCTCTAACTTGGGAATGCAATCACTGAAAATTGGATCTTCATAACACTCACCAGTTATTTGATAGTTATGAAAGCATCTTGGTGAAGATTTCCAGCGTTATCTTGTTGGCTGAGGAGCCTCATTCTCCCTTATCGGGACAGCCCTCGTTGGAAAACTTCTTCACGCCCCGCATACAGTGAGGCTCCCTTGTACGTAAGTGCAACGATCAGCGTTAAACACCTTCACACACTGCCTGCAGGACAGCTTTCCCGTTCCAGTGTGAGGCGCTCAGCGCCAAACTCCTTTGCACGTTACCTACAGGGGTGCTTTCACTTTCTTGAGTGGAGCGTCAGCATGAGAGCGTGCTGTGGCTGGTATCTTTCTGTGAGCATTGTATACTGCTTCCTTGATCTGATTTTCCATGTATTCCTGAAGTCGGGATGTATTGTGTCAGGTCCTCGACCTGTTCGGCAAGGGCGGCTATTACCACCCTACCGGATTTATTCATGTCCAATGCCTCAGTTTACATATTTCACACAGCCAGATCAGTTTCCTGCTCTTTCTTTCAAGGTCTTTGACTTCCTGACCAATGAGGCCAGTACAGTTCTCATGGGTCATTTCTCTGCACCTATCGCATTCGATTGTGCTGTCCTCATTAGTGCATTGTCTCTGACATATCGGGCAGAATTCCTTTTTGTTGCTTCTGGGTGCACTCAAGGCAAAAAGCATCTTGGTCAAGATTTCCTGCTTTATCTTGTCGGCTGAGGAGCCTCTTTCTCCCTTAACAGGACAGCCCTCGTTGTTAAACTTCTTCACGCCCCGCTTACAGTCAGTGTTAAACTCCTTCATACACTGCCTGCAGGGCACCTTTCCCGTTCCTGTGTGAGGCGATCTGCGCTTAACTCTTTTGTTCGTAAGTGCAACGATCAGCGTGACTCGTTTCTTTCTTTGATATTTATGAAATTAGAATGCAACTCGCCACTGTTAATGCCATTTGTGTGTTGAGTCCATTGATTGACAGTTTAGCCGCAACACACTCCGGTTATTCGATACATTAACTCTCAGTCAGAATTCCAGGTTGAACGTTCCTTAACTTAAGAAGGCAATCACTGAAAATTGGATCATCATAACACCGGTTATTCGATATTTATGAATTTATACGATTTGAGTACCCGTGCGAGAAATCTTGCATGTTAATAAATCATACTTTCCCCCAAAGATTTATAATGAGTGACTTAAGGAGAATGGTTGTAATGATTTTATTGGAACCAAATGATTATAGAACACTATTTACGTTTCAGTTAGATTCCAAGCTCTACATTCTCTAACTTAAGAAGGCAATCTCTGAAATTGGTTCATCATAACACTCACCAGTTATTCGATATTTATGAAAGCATCTAGGTCAAGATTACCTGCTTTATCTTGTTGGCTGAGGATCCTCTTTCTCCCTTATCAGGACAGCCCTCGTTGGAAAACTTCTTCACGCCCCGCTTACAGTGAGGCTCCCTTGTTCCTAAGTGCAACGATCAGCGTTAAACACCTTCACACACTGCCTGCAGGGCAGCTTTCCCGTTCCTGTGTGAGGCGCTCAGCGCTAAACTCCTTTGCACGTTACCTACAGGGATGCTTTCGCTTTCTTGAGTGGAGCGTCAGCATGAGAGCGTGCTGTGGCTGTTATATTACTGTGAGCATTGTATACTGCTTCCTTGATCTGATTTTGCATGTTTTCCTGAAGTCGGGTTTTTATGTATTGTGTCAGGTCCTCGACCTTTCCGGCAAGGGCGGCTATTACCACCCTTCAGGATTAATTGATGTCCAGTGCCTCAAGTTTACATATTTCACACAGCCATATCAGTTTCCTGTTCTTTCTTTCAAGGTGATTGACTTCCTGACCAATGAGGCAAGTACAGTTCTCGTGGGTCTATTCTCTGCACCTATCGCATTCGATTGTGCTATCCTGATTAGTGCATTGCCTCTGACATATCGGGCAGAATCCCTTTTTGTTGCTTCTGGGTGCACTCCTGGCAGAAACCATCTTGGTCGAGATTTCCTGCATTATCTTGTCGGCTGAGGAGCCTCTTTCTCCCTTATCAGGACAGCCCTCGTTGTAAAACTTCTTCACGCCCCGCTTACAGTGAGGCTTCCTTGTTCGTAAGTCCAACGATCAGCGTGGCTGGTTTCTTTCTTTCATATTTACGAAATTAGAATGCAATTCGTCACTGTTAATCCCATTTGTGTGCTGAGTCCATTGATTGGCAGATTAGCCGTAACACTCTGCGGTTATTCGATACATTAACTTTCAGTCAGAATTCCAAGTAGTACGTTCCTAACTTAAGAAGGCAATCACTGAAAATTGGATCATCATAACACCGGTTATTGGATATTTATGAAATTGTACGATTTGAGTACTCAATCCATTGATTTACTAATTCTGAAAACCATGGGAAATGATAGAAGATAGAAGAGAAACCTGTAAAATAATTAATGTTTAATAGTTCTAAGGTTTTAGACGCCGTAACACTCGCCGATTTTATGATTTAGAGTAGGGCCTATTGAATCCATTGATTTACTGTTTCTGAAATCCATGCGAAATGATAGAAGAAAAACTGTAAGGGAATTAACGTTCAATAGCACACTTCTTACAAAAATTGATAGGCCTATGTATGATATTAGAATGCAATTCGTCACTGCTAATTTATGAGCCCTACTGTATATGATGATGATGATGATAGTTTTTAGGTTTTATACGACAACTTATACAGTATTATAGTATGATACAGCAACAGTATTTGCAAAAAGCATAGTTCTTACAAAAATCGATATTTATGGAATTAGAATGCAGAGAAAAACCTGTACCCAATCCATTGATTTACTGATTCTGAGAACCACATAGCAAAAGCAGAATTCTTACAAAAATCGAAACCTGTATCGCGGCATATTAACAAACCTTGAATTTAATAAATCCATTGTTTACACGGATGAGCTTAAATCATGTGTGTGCTGAGTCCATTGATTGAAAGCTTAGCATTAACTCTCGCCGGATTATACGATTTGAGTACCCAATCCAATGATTTAGCTGACTGATTCTGAAAACCATGGAAAATGATAGAAGATAACGTGTAAAAGAATTAACTTAATGTTTAGACGATGTAACACTCACTGGTTATACGATTAGGGTACTCGATCCATTGATTTACTGTTCCTGAAATCCACTCGAAATGATCGATATTGATGAAATTAGAATGCAGAAGAAAACCCTGTAAAATAATTTGCGTTTAATAAGTTTAGGGATTTAGACGACAACTCATAATTGCAGTTTGTTAGAGCATTAGTATTTGCAAATCGCACACTTCTTACAAAAAGTTATATTTATGAAATTAGACGCAATTCGTCATTGCTAATTTATGAAATAATACGATTTGAGTACACATTCCTTTGATTTACTGTCCCTAAAATCCATGCAAAATGATAAAGGAAAGACCTCAGATTGTTAAAATGACATGAAACAGGCGTCACAGCGGCCAAAATGTAAAGGGGACACCAATTATGGAGAGTATCTTCATGCAGCAACTGTAACTGCAAATCGCACACTTCGTACAGTTTTTTAAAAGTCATTTTTTAAAGAAATTATAGATATTTATGAAATTAGAGTGCAATGCGTCACTGGTAATGTATATTCTCATTCATTTGAATGCTCAGTTTTTAAAATCGATCGCATGTATGCACCGCAGGAGGGATGCATACTACTGAAATAATATATATGATTAATTATATATATTTACAAATTAAATAATTTCCTTAACATCTTGTAAGCCTCCGTGGCTTAGGTGGCAGCACGCCAGCCTCTCACCGCTGGGTCCGTGGTTCAAATCCCGGGCACTCCATGTGGGATCTGTGCTGGACAAAACGGAGGCGGACAAGATTTTCTCCGGGTACTCCGGTTTTCCCTGTCAAACTTTCATTCCAGCAACACTTTCCACTATCATTTCTTTTTCATCTGTCAATCATTTAATCATTGCCCAGAGGAGTGCGTCAGGCCTCAGCAGACGGCACAGTTCATATCCTCACCGCTAGATGGGGGCTTCATTCATTCCATTCCTGACCTGGTCGGAGACTGGAAGCAGGCTGTGGATTTTCATTGTTTTCCTTAACATCTTCAGTGTGATGCTCTACTTATAAGCTATTTAAATATAATAATAACATTACAAAATAACAAATCACAAAACAAAACTAATTAAGAATAACAAAAGTTTGGTACTTTTCAGTCGGTCAACACGAATGTACCCAAATTGAGCTGGGTTATGCCCTGATCCTGAAATAAATTACATAAGACTAATAAATACATTGGATGACCAATTTCGATCGTCAAGCGATCATCATCAGATCCATTACACTTAGGCTATAACATCTATGTTTGAGAATACAGGTGAAAAATATATACAATATATACAATTATTTAGTTGCAGTATTGGTAATGCAATAGTCGGTGTATGTTAAATGTGGTATATCTAATGTTAGGTAAACTTCTAAAATAGTGATGAAAATCCGGAATTTGTCTGTTAGGGGTGATTATATGGTTTTACAAAATCAACTATGGTTATACTGAAATAATGCAAGCTTATACTTATCGAGTTGTCTCTTTAACTGGAACTTGAAGCAGTTGCGTGTTTCCATAGACACCAGTTGTAGTCGACTAACCCCGAGTGTTCGCTGGGTGGAACTGGTTTTTCCCTTCCTCCCCCTTTAGTTGCTATGTTCTTCCAGAGGTCAGTGCCATGTATATTTGTGTGACTTTGCCAAATCTAGATAAAAGTGTATGCTATTGAATGCAGGAGTCTGCAACTACTAAAGTCCGTGGAACTATCTTCGCCACGCATGGGCTAAAATGCCATTTATACTAAGCGGTACACGGTCTATTGAAGACGTCCCGGCACCTTTAATACTGCCGCGCATATTGGCCTAGGTTTATTGCAGAAAATTGTACATAGTACACCTGATCCAAATAACATTTACCTATAAACACCGCTATTTTCCCCCTTTTTATCTAGCTTGGTTGTATCGAACAAGAGTTTAGTGCTTTTCAGTCGGTCAACACGAATGTACCCAAAAGAGATGGGTTATGCCCTAATCCTGAAATAAATTACATGAGATTAATAAAACACTAGGATGACCAGTTTCGATCGTCAAGCGATCATCATCAGATCCAATACACTTAGGCTATAAAATCTATGTTTGAAATACAGGTGAAAATATTTACAATATGTACAATTATTTAGTTGCAGTATTGGTACTGCAACTGTCAGTGTATGCTAAATGCAGTATATATGTTAGGTGAAATGCTAAATGGTGATGGCTATCCGGAGATTGTACTTTAGAGAGATTATATGGTTGTAAACTATGGTTAAACTATAAAATTTTAGGCTAACTACTTATCTGATTGTCTTCCGTACTACAGCTATTCGCAGTTTCCGTGTTCACTTGAACTCGCTGTGCGGTCGACTGCACAGCGAGTTCAAGTGAACACGGAAACTGCGAATAGCTGTAGTACGGAAGACAATCAGATAAGTAGTTAGCCTAAAATTTTATAGTTTAACCATAGTTTACAACCATATAATCTCTCTAAAGTACAATCTCCGGATAGCCATCACCATTTAGCATTTCACCTAACATATATACTGCATTTAGCATACACTGACAGTTGCAGTACCAATACTGCAACTAAATAATTGTACATATTGTAAATATTTTCACCTGTATTTCAAACATAGATTTTATAGCCTAAGTGTATTGGATCTGATGATGATCGCTTGACGATCGAAACTGGTCATCCTAGTGTTTTATTAATCTCATGTAATTTATTTCAGGATTAGGGCATAACCCATCTCTTTTGGGTACATTCGTGTTGACCGACTGAAAAGCACTAAACTCTTGTTTACTAAGGCAACACTGAAAATATGGCTTCAAACACCACAATTGGTTGTATCGCTAAGTTGTGTCTTGTTTTCGACAGGGTGTGTTTTTAGTAGAGCGAAAAGGGGTGAACTCTCCATAAAAGTGTGTTCATTTAGATTGTTGGGATTGTTTTGTTTGGCTAGTTGAATCTCGATTGCTTCTTTTATGTCGAGAGAACATTCGATTCGTGATGAATTATTTTTAGATCAGTCTCGATTTTAGTGAAGCTGTGCCCCGTGTCACACATATGTTCGCATACGGCTGAATGTGTTCCGTATCTTATCGCATTCCCATGTTCATTATAACGTGTATCTACTCGTCTTCCGCTCTGTCCAATGTAATTAGCTTAACAACCAATGTCTTGGCAGGTAATAGAATATACCCCTGACTTTGAATACGGGTCTTGTTTATTTAGATTGCTATTTTGCAGGTGCCTCCCGGTCGTATTATTCGTTGTGAATGCTATTTTTATGCCTTGCTTTTTGAATAGATTAGTGATTTTATATATGTTCTCATTCACATAGATGAAGCGCGCGAATTTCTTCTCATTAATGTCCAGTTTTGGAATCATTTTATCTTTATTTTTACGTTTGGCTACAATTTGTTCTATTTTGCTTGGCGGGAAATTGTTTTCCTTTGCTATTTGTTTAATGGTTCTTATTTCCTTATTAATAATTGTCTGTTGACATGGGTATGTTTAAAGCTCTGTGCACCATTGAATTGAACCCCGCTTATTTATGCGTACTGGGGTGATTAGACTGATTGTCGATTGCATGCGAGGTTTGTGAGGCTTTTCGGAATATGGAGTATGAAGCTCGTTGTCCTTACGGTCAATAGTTATGTCGAGATAATTTATTTTTCAATCTGTTTCGGATTCCTTGGTGAATTTGATTGAGTGGTGTAGGCTATTAATGGATTGGAGAATTGTTTCTTCGCTTGTTAATTCAGTATCGTAGATGCAAATTACATCATCTACGTATCTTTTCCATATTACTATTCAGTTTGTTGAAATCTTATCTAAATACTCATTTTCTAGTGCATTAATGAAGATGTCAGCGATTAATCCGCTTAGTGGTGATCCCATCGCTAATCCTTCTGTTTGTGTATACTTTTTATTGTCGAATTGAAACGCGTTTTGGCCGAGGACGACCCTCAGTAGTCGCACGATCTCTTCAGTTTCTTTTTCCGAATTGTTGGATTTTAAGTTATTTTCGATAGTGTTGGTTGCATCATTAATAGGAATATTGGTGTACATGTTAGTTACATCGAAAGATACAAGCCTCATGCTAGGTTCCATTTGAAGGGTGTTCAGTGCTGTTACTAATTCCGTTGTGTTCTTAACAGAGATGTTTTTGTCGTTGGAAAGGCGGCGTTTTAAGAATTTTAGTAACTCTTTGCCGATTTTGTAATTAGGCGCATTCCTACAATTGACAATTGGTCTCATTGGGCACTCATTTTTGTGTATTTTTGGTTGTCCCCTCAATGACGGTATTTTCGGGATCATGCTTATTAGTTTTGATTTTTCAGCTTTGGTCAATATGTATTCTGTTTCTTTTAATACACTTTTAATTTGTTTTTGGAATTTATTGGTGGGGGTCTTTTGCTAATTCCTTGATTTCGTTGTTGTTCAGGAATTCGACTGTTTTTTCAATGTATTCTATTTTGTTCAAAATTACTGTGGTATTTCCCTTATCTGCTTTTGTGATGATTAAGTCATGTTGTTTTATTTTTTGTTTCAGTGACTTTATTTCTTTTAGTTGTTTGTTGTTTTGAGTGTAATTGTTTTCACCCTCTCGTTTGAGGATTTTTCTTGGCTTCGTTGATGGCAAGATTTTTGGTTAATTCCCTTTCTTCTGCTGGGAGCTTGTGACTGGTTATCTCGATATCTGTGATTAATTGTTTTATATTATGGTTCGTGTGTGCGTCTGTGCAGTTGTATTTCAAACCTTTGTCTAGCATAACCATTTCATTTTGAGAGGAGGTTACGTTCGTTCTGTTGTTTACCCTGCTGTGGTAATTGAATTCATTGTTATTCGTGTGTTGTTCACTAGGTTGATTATTCCGTGTTTCTCCTAGTTTTCTTAGTTTATATTCTAGCGTTTCGTGTTTCCTCGTTGCTCTGATTTTGATGGTGTCATGTAGGTGCTCGGTAAAACTGTCCCATTGGTATGCGTGCAGGAAGTTACTTAGTTGCAATTGAATATCGTATAGTTGTTGGTTGATTTTTTGCATTCTTATATATGCAAATCTTAGTTCGTTTTTTATCCAAAGCGCTTTGGCTTGTTTAGTTGAAATAATTGAGGCTGGTGTAATCGGTACGGTTTTAATTGGTACATATTTAGGGGTGAGATTTAGTTCTATACAGTTTTTGTTGAACCAAATTGACTTGTCTATGTTCATGAGTTTAAGCCTGAGTGTTTTGAATCTCTTGGCTTCACGATTTGCCTGACTAGCCGTGAACATTGTGAGGTTTGAAGCCATTTTTTCAGTGTTGCCTAAGAAAACAAAAGTTTGGTGCTTTTCAGTCGGTCAACACAAATGTACACAAATAGAGCTGGGTTATGCCCTGATCCTGAAATAAATTACTTAAGATTAATAAATACACTAGGATGACCAGTTTCGATCGTCAAGCGATCATCATCAGATCCATTACACTAAGGCTATAACATCTATCTTTGAGAATACAGGTGAAAAATATATACAATATATACAATTATTTAGTTGCAGTGTTGGTAATGCAACAGGCGGTGTATGTTAAATGTGGTATATCTAATGTTAGGTAAACTTCTAAAATAGTGATGAAAATGCGGAATTTGTCTGTTAGGGGTGATTATATGGTTTTACAAAATCAACTATGGTTATACTGAAATAATGCAAGCTTATACTTATCGAGTTGTCTCTTTAACTGGAACTTGAAGCAGTTGCGTGTTTCCATAGACACCAGTTGTAGTCGACTAACCCCGAGTGTTCGCTGGGTGGAACTGGTTTTCCCCTTCCTCCCCCTTTAGTTGCTATGTTCTTCCAGAGGTCAGTGCCATGTTTATTTGTGTGACTTTGCCAAATCTAGATAAAAGTGTATGCTATTGAATGCAGGAGTCTGCAACTACTAAAGACCGTGGAACTATCTTCGCCACGCATGGGCTAAAAAGCCATTTATACTAAGCGGTACACGGTCTATTGAAGACGTCCCGGCACCTTTAACACTGCCGCGCATATTGGCCTAGGTTTATTGCAGAAAATTGTACATAGTACACCTGATCCAAATAACATTTACCTATAAACACCGCTTTCCCGCCCCCTTTTTTATCTAGCTTGGCTGTATCGCTAAGTTGTGTCTTGTTTTCGGTAGGGTGTGTTTTTTAGTAGAGCGAAAAAGGGTGAACTCTTCATAAAAGTGTGTTCATTTAGATTGTTGGGATTGTTTTGTTTGGCTAGGTGAATCTCGATTGCTTCTTTTATGTCGAGAGAACATTCGATTCGTGATGAATTATTTTTAGATTAGTCTCGATTTTAGTGAAGCTGTGCCCCGTATCACACATATGTTCGCATACGGCTGAATGTGTTCCGTATCTTATCACATTCCTATGTTCATTATAACGGGTATCTATTCGTCTTCCGCTCTGTCCAATGTAATAAGCTTGACAACCAATGTCTTGGCAGGTAATAGAATATACCCCTGACTTTGAATACGGGTCTTGTTTATTTAGATTGCTATTTTGCAGGTGCCTCCCGGTCGTATTATTCGTTGTGAATGCTATTTTTATGCCTTGCTTTTTGAATAGATTAGTGATTTTATATATGTTCTCATTCACATAGATGAAGCGCGCGAATTTCTTCTCATTAATGTCCAGTTTTGGAATCATTTTATCTTTATTTTTACGTTTTATCTACAATTTGTTCTATTTTGCTTGGCGGGAAATTGTTTTCCTTTGCTATTTGTTTAATGGTTCTTATTTCCTTATTATAATTGTCTGTTGACATGGGTATGTTTAAAGCTCTGTGCACCATTGAATTGAACCCCGCTAATGTATGCGTACTGGGGTGATTAGACTGATTGTCGATTGCATGCGAGGTTTGTGTGGCTTTTCGGAATATGGAGTATGAAAGCTCGTTGTCCTTACGTTCAATAGTTATGTCGAGATAATTTATTTTTCGATCTGTTACTGATTCCTTAGTGAATTTGATTGAGTGGTGTAGGCTATTAATGGATTGGAGAATTGTTTCTTCGCTTGTTAATTCAGTATCGTAGATGCAAATTACATCATCTACGTATCTTTTCCATATTACTATTCCCTTTGTTGAAATCTTTTCTAAAAACTCATTTTCTAGTGCATTAATGAAGATGTCAGCGACTAATCCGCTTAGTGGTGATCCCATCGCTAATCCTTCTGTTTGTGTGTACTTTTTATTGTCGAATTGAAACGCGTTTTGGCCGGGGACGACCCTCAGTAGTCGCACGATCTCTTCAGTTTCTTTTTCCGCATTGTTGGATTTTAAGTTATTTTCGATAGTGTTGATTGCATCATTAATAGGAATATTGGTGTACATGTTAGTTACATCAAAAGATACAAGCCTCATGCTAGGTTTCATTTGAAGGGTGTTCAGTGCTGTTACTAATTCCGTTGTGTTCTTAACAGAGTTGTTTTTGTCGTTGGAAAGGCGGCGTTTTAAGATTTTTAGTAACTCTTTGTTGATTTTGTAATTAGGCGCTTTCCTACAATTGACTATTGGTCTCATTGGGCACTCATTTTTGTGTATTTTTGGTTGTCCCCTCAATGACGGTATTTTCGGGTTCATGCTTATTAGTTTTGATTTTTCAGCTTTGGTCAATATGTATTCTGTTTCTTTTAATACACTTTTAATTTGTTTTTGGAATTTATTGGTGGGGTCTTTTGCTAATTCCTTGATTTCGTTGTTGTTCAGGAATTCGACTGTTTTTTCAATGTATTCTATTTTGTTCAAAATTACTGTGGTATTTCGCTTACCTGCTTTTGAGATGATTAAGTCATGTTGTTTTATTTTTTGTTTCAGTGACTTTATTTCTTTTAGTTGTTTGTTGTTTTGAGTGTAATTGTTTTCACCCTCTCGTTTGAGGATTTTTTTGGCTTCGATGGTGGCAAGATTTTTGGTTAATTCCCTTTCTTCTGCTGGGAGCTTGTGACTGGCTATCTCGATATCTGTGATTAATTGTTTTATATTATGGTTCGTGTGTGCGTCTGTGCAGTTGTATTTCAAACCTTTGTCTAGCATATCCATATCATTTTGAGAGAAGGTTACGTTCGTTCTGTTGTTTACCCTGCTGTGGAAATTGAATTCATTATTATTCGTGTGTTGTTCACCAGGTTGATGTTTCTGTGTTTCTCCTAGTTTTCTTAGTTTATATTCTAGCGTTTCGTGTTTCCTCGTTGCTCTGATTTTGATGGTGTCATGTAGGTGCTCGGTATAACTGTCCCATTGGGATGCGTGCCAGAAGTTACTTAGTTGCAATTGAATATCGTATAGTTGTTGGTTGATTTTTTGCATTCTTATATATGCAAATCTTAGTTCGTTTTTTATCCAAAGCGCTTTGGCTTGTTTAGTTGAAATAATTGAGGCTGGTGTAATCGGTACGGTTTTAATTGGTACATATTTAGGGGTGAGATTTAGTTCTATACAGTTTTTGTTGAACCAAATTGACTTGTCTATGTTCATGAGTTTAAGCCTGAGTGTTTTGAATCTCTTGGCTTCACGATTTGCCTGACTAGCCGTGAACATTGTGAGGTTTGAAGCCATTTTTTCAGTGTTGCCTATGAAAACAAAAGTTTGGTGCTTTTCAGTCGGTCAACACAAATGTACACAAATAGAGCTGGGTTATGCCCTGATCCTGAAATAAATTACATAAGATTAATAAATACACTAGGATGACCAGTTTCGATCGTCAAGCGATCATCATCAGATCCATTACACTTAGGCTATAACATCTATCTTTGAGAATACAGGTGAAAAATATATACAATATATACAATTATTTAGTTGCAGTGTTGGTAATGCAACAGTCGGTGTATGTTAAATGTGGTATATCTAATGTTAGGTAAACTTCTAAAATAGTGATGAAAATGCGGAATTTGTCTGTTAGGGGTGATTATATGGTTTTACAAAATCAACTATGGTTATACTGAAATAATGCAAGCTTATACTTATCGAGTTGTCTCTTTAACTGGAACTTGAAGCAGTTGCGTGTTTCCATAGACACCAGTTGTAGTCGACTAACCCCGAGTGTTCGCTGGGTGGAACTGGTTTTTCCCTTCCTCCCCCTTTAGTTGCTATGTTCTTCCAGAGGTCAGTGCCATGTATATTTGTGTGACTTTGCCAAATCTAGATAAAAGTGTATGCTATTGAATGCAGGAGTCTGCAACTACTAAAGACCGTGGAACTATCTTCGCCACGCATGGGCTAAAAAGCCATTTATACTAAGCGGTACACGGTCTATTGAAGACGTCCCGGCACCTTTAACACTGCCGCGCATATTGGCCTAGGTTTATTGCAGAAAATTGTACATAGTACACCTGATCCAAATAACATTTACCTATAAACACCGCTTTCCCGCCCCCTTTTTTATCTAGCTTGGCTGTTTCGCTAAGTTGTGTCTTGTTTTCGGTAGGGTGTGTTTTTTAGTAGAGCGAAAAAGGGTGAACTCTCCATAAAAGTGTGTTCATTTAGATTGTTGGGATTGTTTTGTTTGGCTAGGTGAATCTCGATTGCTTCTTTTATGTCGAGAGAACATTCGATTCGTGATGAATTATTTTTAGATTAGTCTCGATTTTAGTGAAGCTGTGCCCCGTATCACACATATGTTCGCATACGGCTGAATGTGTTCCGTATCTTATCACATTCCTATGTTCATTATAACGGGTATCTATTCGTCTTCCGCTCTGTCCAATGTAATAAGCTTGACAACCAATGTCTTGGCAGGTAATAGAATATACCCCTGACTTTGAATACGGGTCTTGTTTATTTAGATTGCTATTTTGCAGGTGCCTCCCGGTCGTATTATTCGTTGTGAATGCTATTTTTATGCCTTGCTTTTTGAATAGATTAGTGATTTTATATATGTTCTCATTCACATAGATGAAGCGCGCGAATTTCTTCTCATTAATGTCCAGTTTTGGAATCATTTTATCTTTATTTTTACGTTTTATCTACAATTTGTTCTATTTTGCTTGGCGGGAAATTGTTTTCCTTTGCTATTTGTTTAATGGTTCTTATTTCCTTATTATAATTGTCTGTTGACATGGGTATGTTTAAAGCTCTGTGCACCATTGAATTGAACCCCGCTAATGTATGCGTACTGGGGTGATTAGACTGATTGTCGATTGCATGCGAGGTTTGTGTGGCTTTTCGGAATATGGAGTATGAAAGCTCGTTGTCCTTACGTTCAATAGTTATGTCGAGATAATTTATTTTTCGATCTGTTTCTGATTCCTTAGTGAATTTGATTGAGTGGTGTAGGCTATTAATGGATTGGAGAATTGTTTCTTCGCTTGTTAATTCAGTATCGTAGATGCAAATTACATCATCTACGTATCTTTTCCATATTACTATTCCCTTTGTTGAAATCTTTTCTAAAAACTCATTTTCTAGTGCATTAATGAAGATGTCAGCGATTAATCCGCTTAGTGGTGATCCCATCGCTAATCCTTCTGTTTGTGTGTACTTTTTATTGTCGAATTGAAACGCGTTTTGGCCGGGGACGATCCTCTGTAGTCGCACGATCTCTTCAGTTTCTTTTTCCGAATTGTTGGATTTTAAGTTATTTTCGATAGTGTTGATTGCATCATTAATAGGAATATTGGTGTACATGTTAGTTACATCGAAAGATACAAGCCACATGCTAGGTTTCATTTGAAGGGTGTTCAGTGCTGTTACTAATTCCGTTGTGTTCTTAACAGAGTTGTTTTTGTCGTTGGAAAGGCGGCGTTTTAAGATTTTTAGTAACTCTTTGCTGATTTTGTAATTAGGCGCTTTCATACAATTGACTATTGGTCTCATTGGGCACTCATTTTTGTGTATTTTTGGTTGTCCCCTCAATGACGGTATTTTCGGGTTCATGCTTATTAGTTTTGATTTTTCAGCTTTGGTCAATATGTATTCTGTTTCTTTTAATACACTTTTAATTTGTTTTTGGAATTTATTGGTGGGGTCTTTTGCTAATTCCTTGATTTCGTTGTTGTTCAGGAATTCGACTGTATTTTCAATGTATTCTATTTTGTTCAAAATTACTGTGGTATTTCCCTTACCTGCTTTAGAGATTATTAAGTCATGTTGTTTTATTTTTGTTTCAGTGACTTTATTTCTTTTAGTTGTTTGTTGTTTTGAGTGTAATTGTTTTCACCCTCTCGTTTGAGGATTTTTTGGCTTCGATGGTGGCAAGATTTTTGGTTAATTCCCTTTCTTCTGCTGGGAGCTTGTGACTGGCTATCTCGATATCTGTGATTAATTGTTTTATATTATGGTTCGTGTGTGCGTCTGTGCAGTTGTATTTCAAACCTTTGTCTAGCATATCCATTTCATTTTGAGAGAAGGTTACGTTCGTTCTGTTGTTTACCCTGCTGTGGAAATTGAATTCATTATTATACGTGTGTTGTTCACCAGGTTGATTTTTCTGTGTTTCTCCTAGTTTTCTTAGTTTATATTCTAGCGTTTCGTGTTTCCTCGTTGCTCTGATTTTGATGGTGTCATGTAGGTGCTCGGTAAAACTGTCCCATTGGGATGCGTGCCAGAAGTTACTTAGTTGCAATTGAATATCGTATAGTTGTTGGTTGAATTTTTGCTTTCTTATGTATACAAATCTTAGTTCGTTATTTATCCAAAGCGCTTTGGCTTGTTTAGTTGAAATGATTGAGGCTGGTGTAATCGGTACGGTTTTAATTGGTACATATTTAGGGGTGAGATTTAGTTCTATACATTTTTTGTTGAACCAAATTGACTTGTCTATGTTCATGAGTTTAAGCCTGAGTGTTTTGAATCTCTTGGCTTCACGATTTGCCCGACTAGCCGTGAACATTGTGAGGTTTGAAGCCATTTTTTCAGTGTTGCCTAAGTAAACAAAAGTTTGGTGCTTTTCATTCGGTCAACACTAATGTACCCAAATAGAGCTGGGTTATGCCCTGATCCTGAAATAAATTACATAAGATTAATAAATACACTAGGATGACCAGTTTCGATCGTCAAGCGATCATCATCAGATCCATTACACTTAGGCTATAACATCTATGTTTGAGAACACAGGTGAAAAATATATACAATATATACAATTATTTAGTTGCAGTGTTGGTAATGCAACAGTCGGTGTAAGTTAAATGTGGTATATCTAATGTTAGGTAAACTTCTATAATAGTGATGAAAATCCGGAATTTGTCTGTTAGGGGTGATTATAGGTTTTTAAAAAATCAACTATGGTTATACTGAAATAATGCAAGCTTATACCTATCGAGTTGTCTCTTTAACTGGAACTTGAAGCAGTTGCGTGTTTCCATAGACACCAGTTGTAGTCGACTAACCCCGAGTGTTCGCTGGGTGGAACTGGTTGTCCCCTTCCTCCCTCTTTAGTTGCTATGTTCTTCCAGAGGTCAGTGCCATGTATATTTGTGTGACTTTGCCAAATCTAGATAAAAATGTATGCTATTGAATGCAGGAGTCTGCAACTACTAAAGACCGTGGAACTAGCTTCGCCACGCATGGGCTAAAAAGCCATTTATACTAAGCGGTACACGGTCTATTGAAGACCTCGCGGCACCTTTAACACTGCCGCGCTTATTAGCCTAGGTTTATTGCAGAAAATTGTACATAGTACACCTGATCCAAATAACATTTACCTATAAACACCGCTATTTTCCCCCCTTTTTTATCTAGCTTGGCTGTATCGCTAATTTGTGTCTTGTTTTCGACAGGGTGTGTTTTTAGTAGAGCGAAAAGGGGTGAACTCTCCATAAAAGTGTGTTCATTTAGATTGTTGGGATTGTTTTGTTCGGCTAGGTGAATCTCGATTGCTTCTTTTATGTCGAGAGAACATTCGATTCGTGATGAATTATTTTTAGATCAGTCTCGATTTTAGTGAAGCTGTGCCCCGTATCACACATATGTTCGCATACGGCTGAATGTGTTCCGTATCTTATCACATTCCTATGTTCATTATAAAGTGTATCTACTCGTCTTCCGCTCTGTCCAATGTAATTAGCTTGACAACCAATGTCTTGGCAGGTAATAGAATATACCCCTGACTTTGAATACGGGTCTTGTTTATTTAGACTGCTATTTTGCAGGTGCCTCCCGGTCGTATTATTCGTTGTGAATGCTATTTTTATGCCTTGCTTTTTGAATAGATTAGTGATTTTATATATGTTCTCATTCACATAGATGAAGCGCGGGAATTTCTTCTCATTAATGTCCAGTTTTGGAATCATTTTATCTTTATTTTTACGTTTGGCTACAATTTGTTCTATTTTGCTTGGCGGGAAATTGTTTTCCTTTGCTATTTGTTTAATGGTTCTTATTTCCTTATTATAATTGTCTGTTGACATGGGTATGTTTAAAGCTCTGTGCAACATTGAATTGAACCCCGCTAATTTATGCGTACTGGGGTGATTAGACTGATTGTCGATTGCATGCGAGGTTTGTGTGGCTTTTCGGAATATGGAGTATGAAAGCTCGTTGTCCTTACGTTCAATAGTTATGTCGAGATAATTTATTTTTCGATCTGTTTCGGATTCCTTGGTGAATTTGATTGAGTGGTGTAGGCTATTAATGGATTGGAGAATTGTTTCTTCGCTTGTTAATTCAGTATCGTAGATGCAAATTACATCATCTACGTATCTTTTCCATATTACTATTCCCTTTGATGAAATCTTTTCTAAAAACTCATTTTCTAGTGCATTAATGAAGATGTCAGCGATTAATCCGCTTAGTGGTGATCCCATCACTAATCCTTCTGTTTGTGTGTACTTTTTATTGTCGAATTGAAACGCGTTTTGGCCGGGGACGACCCTCAGTAGTCGCACGATCTCTTCAGTTTCTTTTTCCGAATTGTTGGATTTTAAGTTATTTTCGATAGTGTCGATTGCATCATTAATAGGAATATTGGTGTACATGTTAGTTACATCGAAAGATACAAGCCTCATGCTAGGTTTCATTTGAAGGGTGTTCAGTGCTGTTACTAATTCCGTTGTGTTCTTAACAGAGTTGTTTTTGTCGTTGGAAAGGCGGCGTTTTAAGATTTTTAGTAACTCTTTGCTGATTTTGTAATTAGGCGCATTCCTACAATTGACTATTGGTCTCATTGGGCACTCATTTTTGTGTATTTTTGGTGTCCCCTCAATGACGGTATTTTCGGGTTCATGCTTATTAGTTTTGATTTTTCAGCTTTGGTCAATATGTATTCTGTTTCTTTTAATACACTTTTAATTTGTTTTTGGAATTTATTGGTGGGGGTCTTTTGCTAATTCCTTGATTTCGTTGTTGTTCAGGAATTCGACTGTTTTTTCAATGTATTCTATTTTGTTCAAAATTACTGTGGTATTTCCCTTATCTGCTTTTGTGATGATTAAGTCATGTTGTTTTATTTTTTGTTTCAGTGACTTTATTTCTTTTAGTTGTTTGTTGTTTTGAGTGTAATTGTTTTCACCCTCTCGTTTGAGGATTTTTCTTGGCTTCGTTGATGGCAAGATTTTTGGTTAATTCCCTTTCTTCTGCTGGGAGCTTGTGACTGGTTATCTCGATATCTGTGATTAATTGTTTTATATTATGGTTCGTGTGTGCGTCTGTGCAGTTGTATTTCAAACCTTTGTCTAGCATATCCATTTCATTTCGAGAGAAGGTTACGTTCGTTCTGTTGTTTACCCTGCTGTGGAAATTGAATTCATTGTTATTCGTGTGTTGTTCACTAGGTTGATTTTTCTGTGTTTCTCCTAGTTTTCTTAGTTTACATTCTAGCGTTTCGTGTTTCCTCGTTGCTCTGATTTTGATGGTGTCATGTAGGTGCTCGGTAAAACTGTCCCATTGGGATGCGTGCCAGAAGTTACTTAGTTGCAATTGAATATCGTATAGTTGTTGGTTGAATTTTTGCTTTCTTATGTATGCAAATCTTAGTTCGTTTTTTATCCAAAGCGCTTTGGCTTGTTTAGTTGAAATGATTGAGGCTGGTGTAATCGGTACGGTTTTAATTGGTACATATTTAGGGGTGAGATTTAGTTCTATACATTTTTTGTTGAACCAAATTGACTCGTCTATGTTCATGAGTTTAAGCCTGAGTGTTTTGAATCTCTTGGCTTCACGATTTGACTGACTAGCCGTGAACATTGTGAGGTTTGAAGCCATTTTTTCAGTGTTGCCTAAGTAAACAAAAGTTCGGTGCTTTTCAGTCGGTCAACACTAATGTACCCAATTAGAGCTGGGTTATGCCCTGATCCTGAAATGAATTACATAAGATTAATAAATACACTAGGATGACCAGTTTCGATCGTCAAGCGATCATCATCAGATCCATTACACTTGGGCTATAACATCTATGTTTGAGAACACAGGTGAAAAATATATACAATATATACAATTATTTAGTTGCAGTGTTGGTAATGCAACAGTCGGTGTATGTTAAATGTGGTATATCTAATGTTAGGTAAACTTCTAAAATAGTGAAAAAAACCGGAATTTGTCTGTTAGGGGTGATTATATGGTTTTACAAAATCAACTATGGTTATACTGAAATAATGCAAGCTTATACCTATCGAGTTGTCTCTTTAACTGGAACTTGAAGCAGTTGCGTGTTTCCATAGACACCAGTTGTAGTCGACTAACCCCGAGTGTTCGCTGGGAGGAACTGGTTTTCCCCTTCCTCCCCCTTTAGTTGCTATGTTCTTCCAGAGGTCAGTGCCATGTATATTTGTGTGACTTTGCCAGATCTAGATAAAAGTGTATGCTATTGAATGCAGGAGTCTGCAACTACTAAAGACCGTGGAACTAGCTTCGCCACGCATGGGCTAAAATGCCATTTATACTAAGCGGTACGTGGTCTATTGAAGACGTCCCGGCACCTTTAACACTGCCGCGCATATTGGCCTAGGTTTATTGCAGAAAATTGTACATAGTACACCTGATCCAAATAACATTTACCTATAAACACCGCTATTTGCCCCCCTTTTTTATCTAGCTTGGCTGTATCGCTAATTTGTGTCTTGTTTTCGACAGGGTGTGTTTTTTAGTAGAGCGAAAAAGGGCGAACTCTCCATAAAAGTGTGTTCATTTAGATTGTTGGGATTGTTTTGTTTGTCTAGGTGAATCTCGATTGCTTCTTTTATGTCGAGAGCTCTGCCTTTCGATTCGTGATGAATTATTTTTAGATCAGTCTCGAATTTAGTGAAGCTGTGCCCCGTATCACACATATGTTCGCATACGGCTGAATGTGTTCCGTATCTTATCACATTCCTATGTTCATTATAACGTGTATCTACTCGTCTTCCGCTCTGTCCAATGTAATTAGCTTGACAACCAATGTCTTGGCAGGTAATAGAATATACCCCTGACTTTGAATATGGGTCTTGTTTATTTAGATTGCTATTTTTCAGGTGCCTCCCGGTCGTATTATTCGTTGTGAATGCTATTTTTATGCCTTGCTTTTTGAATAGATTAGTGATTTTATGTATGTTCTCATTCACATAGATGAAGCGCGTGAATTTCTTCTCATTATTGTCCAGTTTTGGAATCATTTTATCTTTATTTTTACGTTTGGCTACAATTTGTTCTATTTTGCTTGGCGGGAAATTGTTTTCCTTTGCTATTTGTTTAATGGTTCTTATTTCCTTATTATAATTGTCTGTTGACATGGGTATGTTTAAAGCTCTGTGCAACATTGAATTGAACCCCGCTAATTTATGCGTACTGGGGTGATTAGACTGATTGTCGATTGCATGCGAGGTTTTTGTGGCTTTTCGGAATATGGAGTATGAAAGCTCGTTGTCCGTACGTTCAATAGTTATGTCGAGATAATTTATTTTTCGATCTGTTTCGGATTCCTTGCTGAATTTGATTGAGAGGTGTAGGCTATTAATGGATTGGAGAATTGTTTCTTCGCTTGTTAATTCAGTATCGTAGATGCAAATTACATCATCTACGTATCTTTTCCATATTACTATTCCCTTTGTTGAAATCTTTTCTAAAAACTCATTTTCTAGTGCATTAATGAAGATGTCAGCGATTAATCCGCTTAGTGGTGATCCCATCGCTAATCCTTCTGTTTGTGTGTACTTTTTATTGTCGAATTGAAACGCGTTTTGGCCGAGGACGACTCTCAGTAGTCGCACGATCTCTTCAGTTTCTTTTTCCGAATTGTTGGATTTTAAGTTATTTTCGATAGTGTTGATTGCATCATTAATAAGGAATATTGGTGTACATGTTAGTTACATCGAAAGATACAAGCCTCATGCTAGGTTTCATTTGAAGGGTGTTCAGTGCTGTTACTAATTCCGTTGTGTTCTTAACAGAGTTGTTTTTGTCGTTGGAAAGGCGGCGTTTTAAGATTTTTAGTAACTCTTTGCCGATTTTGTAATTAGGCGCATTCCTACAATTGACTATTGGTCTCATTGGGCACTCATTTTTGTGTATTTTTGGTTGTCCCCTCAATGACGGTATTTTCGGGTTCATGCTTATTAGTTTTGATTTTTCAGCTTTGGTCAATATGTATTCTGTTTCTTTTAATCGTCATCATCATCATCATCATTTATTGCATGTGACAGGCCGTTAAGACCCATAGCAGAAAAACAAGGGTATACAATTCTTGATTACAATATAAATAGCAAGCATAACATAATATAGGCTATAACATTGTACTTCATAACAGGAAGAATGATTTCAGCTTCTCAATAATGGTGGCATATATTAGACCAACGATTTCTATCCCTGGCATCTTCCATACTTGCATCTGGATCTACCTGGTTCAGTGCCAACTTAACTCGATCTTTCCATCTCGTTCTTGGTCGACCTCTTGGACGTTTTCCCGTTGGCTGAAAATTGAACACACGGTTCGGGAGAGTACCTTCTGCTCTGATAATGTGTCCTAACCATTGTAATCGTCTTCTCTCTATCTCTCTACTGATGTCTGTCTTTTTATAACGTCGATATAACTCCTCTTTACTCCGTCTTTCCCAACTGTCAGTTTCTGGGCAGTATTTTGGGCCATAGATTTTCCGCAGCATTTTTCTTTCAAATGCACATATACGTTCTTCAAAAGTTCTTGGATCGCCCACGTTTCACAACCATACATTGAAACAGGTCGTACTAGGGTCATGTATAGTTGGATCTTGTTTTCCTGAGATATCAGACGTGAAGTGAAAATTCGATTCATGCTATAGGAAACGTGAGTAGCGATGGTGATTCTTTGTCTAATTTCCTTTTCTATTTCACTTTTGTCTGACAATATTGATCCTAAATATTTGAATGATTCAACTGTCTCAAATTTGTGCATTCCAACGTCGATAGCGATCGGAATATTCTGTCGACGTGAAATAATCATGTATTTTGTTTTCGATTAATTAACCACCAACCCCATTTTCCTTGCTTCCAGTGGGAATCTTGATGTATCAGTCGTTACCTGATCCAAAGTGTTCCCCATGATCACCACATCATCAGCATATGCAAGAATTATGTCGGATCCGACCATCTCCATTTCCCTATTCCAACCAGTTCCACGTTTAATCTTTTCCAATGCTATATTGAAAAGGACTGGGGCTAGAGGATCTCCTTGTCTTAGTCCACTTTGAACGCTAAAGGATTCTGATTCTTGATTTGCAAACCGCACCTGGCATCTAGAGTCAGAGTAACAGGTCTTGATCAACCTTATGTACTTCATTGGAATGCCCATCTCGTGCGTAGCCGTCCATAATACTATACGGTTTATACTGTCATAGGCCTGACGAAAATCAATAAAGATTAAATGCAATTCCTTGTCAAATTCGTAGAATTTCTCCATGAGTTGCCTCAATGTAAAGATGTGGTCGATAGTAGACCGACCAGATACAAAACCACATTGATATGAGCCTATAATGTCTCCCAAAAATGGCCTAAGTCGATTCATAAGCAGTGAGGTAAAATTTTTATATCCTATCTCGAGTAAGGCAATCCCTCGGTAGTTAGAAAATTGTGTGGCATCACCTTTCTTAAAAATGGGGCATATCACGGCTCTCTTCCACTCACTTGGAATAACTTCTTTCCTCCAAATATTAACAATTAATTGTTGCAGATTTTCCATTAACACTGCTCCACCATACCTAATCAACTCGGCAGTAATTCCACTTCCTCCCGGAGCTTTGTTGTGCTTTAGAGATTCCACAATATGTCTTATCTCATCAATAGTTGGCTCAGGTACTTGCATTTCCGCCGTCATCATTGGCACCTGTGCATTTATAGCATCCATCTCAACATGAACATTTAGTAACTGATCAAAATGTTTTCCAAATAGATCTGCCTGTTCTTCAGGAGGTACAATTTCTCCATCTTCGTCCTTTAGTATTAGTGTATGTTGCTTGTAGATTCCCCTCGCAGGGTTAACCATTCTAAAGAAGGATCTCGATGCTTTCTTGGATTCCTCTATTGCTGTCAGTAGTGCCTTACCATGATCCCGTTTTTTCTGTCGGATGACTCGATATGTCATACGTCTCACTTCCATATACGCTGCATTATTATCTTCCGATGGATATTTCACCCATTGCAATCTTTTTATTGTTCTGTTTTTCACTGCGACTTGACACTCATTATCAAACCAGGGTTTGTTTTTGGTTTTTGGTCGCTGTCCCAAAAGTTCATTTGCACTTTGTAGAACTGCTCTCCGCAAAACAGACCACTTCCCTTCCACATCTTCCAATGTATTTGATGTAGATAGACACTTCTTGATTCTATCTTGATATTCTTCCCTCACAGACGTAAGGGCCAATTTATCTTTGTCCGGGATGACCATTTCTTGCTTTCGCTTTCGCCATTTGGTAGACAGCTTGAGGCGCAATTTCATTACTACTAGAAGATGATCTGAATTCATATCCGCTCCACGATATGTTCGTACTTGTTCAACACACCCACGATGTGTACCATCTACTATTATGTGATCAATCTGATTCCTCGTATCTCCACCTGGTGATATCCATGTTGCTTTATGTATTTCTTTACGTGGAAAATATGTGCTGCTGATGACCATTCTTCTGTCATATGCAAATGTGATCATTTTGATACCATTTTCATTGCTATTGACATGGAGACTATCTGGTCCGATGGTTGGACGATATTCGTCTTCACGTCCAACTTGTGCATTAAAGTCACCCAGTATGAGACGAATAGCATGTTTTGGTAAATGATCTACAGTATATTCCAATTCTGCATAAAAGTTGTTTTTCACCTCCTCCTCCGCATCTTCTGATGGTGCATGACAATTTACAACACATATCTTATATTGGGTTGCTTTCAAGATCAGTGCACAAATTCGATCATTTATGGGCATCCACTTACTTACAGCAGAAGATATCTTATTATGTACAACAATTCCAACTCCCGAAGTCCATTCAGGTCGATCTTCGTTACTATTAAACATCATATATTGATTTCCAACATTCATGATCCCTTTCGGTAGTCTTGTCTCTTGGACTGCTGTTAGTATACACCCGTAATTACCCAGCACTGATTCCAGCTGCTTCATTCCTCCTGTCATGATTGACCTAACATTCCATGTACCAATTCGAAAACCAATCAGTCCTTTAATAAAGCCTTTGTCGTCAACCTTGAGATCATTCCTGTATTTTCCTTTATTTCATTCTTTGATAAGTGTAATTTAAAACTATCAGGATATCAGCCTGATGAGCTCGAGTCCAGTGGTGGGGTTGCCACCTACGGTTTCTGGACCACCGGGTTTGTTATCAAAGTGTCTTCTTCTAGACAGGTTGCTTTCACTGCAGCTTAAAGTGCCCCATCTACACTTACCCCAACCTGGGGTCCAGGTTCTATGCCATTGTCCTTCTGTAGGATCTTCTGCCTTTAGGAACGGTTTCCCCTTCCAAGGACATAGAAAGTGCCCTAACCCCTAACAGCACAACCATCAACTATAAGTGACCGTTGGCCAAATATAGGGGAGACTCCTTATCCCGTTGACATAATACAAAAAGGATATCTATTAAAAAAGCTTCATATAAAATTTGCTATCAATACAAAAGATCATACAAAAAGTAGGAATCACCAGCCACTTCAAGGAGAAAGGGTGTACACATAACCTAAAATGGTATTTGATTGATTGTCAAGTGCAAAGATCGACACCTCACATTAACATGCCGGTTGTCATGGTGTAATGGTTTATTAGTTAGTGCCCCATGTTGGTAGCGACAAATGTAATGGTTTTGCTAGCCCACACTGTTGGGTGAGAAATGTAACTGTTTACCTTTGCCTAAGCTATGTTGTTTTAATGGGCGCCAAGACCTCAATGCAATGTTGAAATCTAAATTTGTATTTAACAACGTCTAGCTCTGGCAGAACACATTCAAGACTCTATTCACTCAGATCGTGGTATGATTTGATCATTAACCCAACAAACAATTGTATCAGGAGAAGGAATTGGTCTATATCTAATGCTACCTACTGAAAGCAAAGATTGCATTGTAAAAGAAATGAATTTATTATATAAAACAAGTATAGCAAAATTAATAATAATAAGTTTAACATTTAAATTGGAGCGTTGTGATTTGAATATTACCGATAGAAAATTACGTGAAAACGGAGTCTGATAAATTGATTTTACTCTTATTTCCAAGCTATGAAGTTACTGAATTATGAAATATAAAACAAAGAAAAATGAGAGATTGCGTATTTCTGCGTCATTAGCGCTTACCCCTGGAAATTGCCAAAGCATTTCCCTCGTTGTTGATGATGCTGTGTGCTTCCCACAGTCTCCTGGACGTCGCCATCTTCTTCGTTATATGTTGATATTCTGGTAGATTAGATAACTCTATGGTCCGTACATCGGACCCAAACTCTCGTAAAACCGCACTGGTTACGTTTTACAAAAGATCGTCGCTAACTCCACTGAACATCGGAGCGACACGCACTTGCGACCGTACACTGCAAGTTCTACACAGATTCTCTCTAACTCCACCGAACATCGGAGCCACTCGCACGCGCATCCATACTCGTCAATTATTTCACAGATTGTCCCTGTTTCACGGCGCGTCGAACGATATATGCACCTGTTGGCTCCCCCCCCCCCCAGTCTCAACTTCCAGCTTACGTTGTCTCCGCTGATTGGCTGAGCACGCCGCCACTTCCCCTCCTCCGGTTCATTACACTCCGCGGGCGAGAGGGAGAAGTCGTTTTCCGTTTCAACAATTCGCCTCTTCTAGACCTTGCGACCCAAGATTGCGTCATGCTTCTCGACAGGAATCAGCTTGTATTAGAATTCCCAGTGAGTCATGTCTCTCAAATACCCTAACTGACAAAACTCCGTAAAATTCCGTAATCAGATAATTTTCTATGATATCGTCGTTCGTAATAATTTGCTTGATAGCGTTTTCTAATACATAGAAAACCTATCTGAATGCTAATAATTTTTATAAAATGCTCCGAAAATATCTAAATAATAATTATAATAAATTAATAATAATAATAAATTAACATGAAAAATTATCTTGGCTGAACAATTTGCCGCGTAAATAAATATAGAATGGCTTCCTACTGACTTATGCCAGTTGCATAAAACCCCTCGAAAAACACGTTACATATTCGCCTCGGATCATCGGATCATTTACCGTGACGACGGTCCATTATCCGATTATCCCAGACACGTTAATAAACCCCATCCAAAATACATATTACATAAATGAAATCACCCTAAATTACAGATATATACACTCATAATTTTTCTTCACGCACTTTGCGTCAAAGTTCGTTGTCACTATGGATTGCACTTTGCAACCAGTCCAATGTTTTACATATAGAAGTGTTCCACGGATATTTCCGCCTCTCAAATTTCTCTATGTTGGAGAAATAGACATAATTAATGTGTGAGCACTATGTATTTATGATGTCATATCACACGCATTGAAGGTGTTCTGATATATTTATATCACCATAGAACTTCCTAATTTCACTGGAGGTCCCCTCCTTATGGTGACATTTAATTCCACATATCACTGAGCACACGATCACACTATTGTGGCAGCGCCTCGTGACCATAATACTTAATCTCTCTTTAAAGTAGATTAAATTAATATTGACTTCTGAAAAAAAAATACAGTAAATGCGCATTACATATAACACCAAATATTTCTGTGCCGTAATCGCCCTGTCTTGTTAAGTTCCCGTACACCATATTCTACTTAATACTAGTTCTCAACACAGACCATTTCTCCTCACACAAATAATACCATTGTACAAATTATCTTAAATTACACACTTACAAATCTTACATGGCGAGGCCGTAAACAGAAATCACGTGTGCTGATATGTATGAGTTTCATGAAGGACTGTCTCGCATTCTGATGGCCCATCTTTTATGTCGTGGACGCCTTAAGCTAACAAGCCCTATTCAAGCGCTCCCCATCTCTTGGAGATAAATGGGAACCCATCAGCGCTGCCAAAATGGCCTTGGTGCATCGAGACAATTTAGTGCTCAACAGCATCCGACAATCCCGTCATATTTCCCTGTACCTTAAAAACTCTCATTTACTTACATACTACCCCCCTGTGTGACTTCTGATACGCCTGCCTGGAAGACCAACTCCTCCCACGCACCAAATACCACACTTACTCATTTGATAGGCTGGCTCGCCAGCTAAACACACTCACTTTATGACACATATTTTCGTAGACTATGTATATTATACGTTCCGTATAATCTGTTTCCCTCACTATTCTCCAGCACATATGCTGTTTTGCCAATACGTTTGGAAACTATAAATGTTTCTGCGTCACCTGCTTCCAACCTTGCAAGTGGCTCCCTTTAAATGAACGTCATCACGTTGCTCTACCTAGCATATTTCTCAGTATCTGTAACGATGCCCCGTTGCTACTGTCCACACATGCTAACCCTACCTTCCTATGGTGTCACACCTCTACTCGACACTCTATGACCTAAAAATGTCACCTCTGACTGACAGAATGACGACTTAGACAGCTTCAAAGTGAACCCTGCCTGATCTAACTTCTGAAAAACTATATCTAAATGAAGTAGATGCTCCTCAAAACTGCGTGAACTAATTACCATATCATCTATGTAAATGGTTACAAACTCTCCTGTGTCATCCCCTAATGCGATGTTTAAAGCCCTAATTAAAGCAGCTGAACTACTCTTTAACCCATAAGGTGTTCTACAAAATTGATAAAGATTATATTTATGACTAAAAGCTGTAAATGGTCTATCTTCGTACATAAGTGGCACTTGCCAAAAACTGGAACTCAAATCTACACAAGTGAAATACTTCTTCCCCTCAAATGTTTGCATTAATTCCTCTATTGACATAGATTTCAGCTGATCTGAACTAATTCTACTGTTAACCAAACGAGCGTCTAAACAAATACGAACAGTGCCGTCGGTCTTGGGTACCGTTATCAAAGAATTAACATATGGACTGTTCGAGTGCTCAATAATCCCATCTTCAAGCATCTGGTTAATTTGTGCCTCAACTGCACTCTGATAAGCGAAAGGTACAGGATATCTATGTCCTGTGAATACTGACCTATCAATAACGTTCAATGAATGTGTATAGCAATTGGCCATACCAATGCGATCCTCAAAAACTCTCCTATTACACAATAACACATCATAGAGCCGAACACACTGTTCATCCTCTATATTTCCCTGAAATGCAGCTTCACGTAACGAGTCCTCTAGACTTCCGTTCGTAATCACACTGCCCACAAAACATGGAGAACCCCGCTCTACGGCTGGCGATATCTCATTTAAAGTACAAATCACACCTACAACACTACTTCTCTGAATTTGGTCATTGAACGCTACTTCTACTTCAGAATCTCCCCATTTAAATTTCAAACTCCCTACATCATAACATAAGTTACCAGACACTCTACTTAGCCACTCTGAACCCAAGATAACACTGAATACTAAATTTGGAATTACAAGACAAATCTGCTTCTCTACATGATTATTAATTTTAATGTCTACTAAAACTTGCTTAGAAATTACATTAGACCTCTTCCCAACAGCTGTGATAACAAAAGTGCTTTTAATTGGCATCTCCTCAAAATTTACTCCAGTTCCTTTCATTTTATCATAAAATGCACTACTTATGCAACTCTTCATACAACCACTATCAATTAAAACATCTGTGTACGCCTCGGACACGTTAAATTTAACTATGGGGCTCTTACTAACCACTTCCTGAATAATACCTTCATCATTTAGTTCATGTAATAATTCATTTCTTACATTTAGGTCATAGGGTTCCTGTATAATTGTATGGACAGGGCATGCTACAGACTGAGATTCTGACCTTACTTCGCAGCCTGGTTCGCGTTTAAAGAACCGCTACAGCTGGCCGTAGTACTACTAACTACTAAACTGGTCTGGTTGTTCTGGGCTGTGTTGTCATTGTTTGGCTGTATATTACTACCACTAGGCTGTCCTCTTCCTTGACCCCTATTCTGGTTGTAATTATTGTCATTATAATTTCTCCCTTGATTTCCCCTGAAATCATTGTTTCTCCCTTGATTTCCCCTGTAATCATTGTTCCTCCCTTGATTTCCCCTGAAATCATTGTTCCTCCCTTGATACTGATTACCATAGCCATTTCCTCTGTTCTGATTTAGCTGATTATTATTATTTCTATTTTGAGCGTTGGCCCATTCGCCACCGTTCCCTTGAACTTCCTGATGCCTGGCCTCGTTAGGTCTATTATTATTATTACCCTGGTTCCGATTGAAATTGTCCTCATAACCCCCTCTCCCTAGTGCATCAAATGTGCTTAACAAATTTTCTACTTGTGATATAGTCTTTACATTCTGGATACAAGCAGCCTCCTTGATCCTATAGGGAAAGTGCCTAAGTAGCAACCTTACCACATCACTTTCCTCCTTCAAGCCATCCAGATATTTACACACTAATACCTGCCCTAAAAAGTATTCGGTCATGGTGGAGCTTCCTTTAGGGCTATATTTACCACACACTACTCCCTCACGATGCTGCGACTGAATAACCTCATTCCAGAACTTTTCACAAAATTTCATTTTAAAATCATTGATATCAGTAAACTTGTCTCTGTAGACAGCAAACCAATTCCTCGTTTCCCCCACAAACACTTGTTCTAAAATTTCAACTACCTGGCACCACTCAATACTACCATTTTCCAACCTCTCCCCGAATTTATTTTCTATAGTGTTCATGAACTCCATTGGGCACCCCTGTCGATTGCTGAACTTACCCAGTTCTACCTCCCTGTGTGTGCTATTCACAAAAACTGGCCTATTCTGACTATTTTCTTGCCTGATCCTAGCTTTTAATTTTAACTCTAATTCTGCGATTTTCTCCTCAGCCTTCCTCTCAATACTGTTTACTGTTAATTTAATGTTTCCTTCTGATTCTTCTACTTTATCATATAGCTTTGCTTGTTTCTCCTCAATCTTGCTAATGCTCTCTCTATTACTCTCTCATAAATCATTTACTTCTGCAACTATTTGTGAGTGGACTTTCTCAATTCTACCCCCCAGCTGTTCCTTAACCTCTTTAGTAGCTACCTTAATTTTGTCAATTTCTCCCCCCAATTGCTTTTTGACCTGCTGTGTTTCCAGTTGCACTAGTTCTTTTAAATTTTCAGCCTGTGTACTGATTCTAATTTCCAACTCCTCCTGTACTTTTCCTAATTTTCTGTCTACATCTGCAATAATCTCTTTAGCCTTTTCTTCCATCACCCCCCTGATCTCGCCTCTAATCAGTTCGAATTTGTCACTCATTTCCCTACTGTTTTGTTCTAATTTAGCATTTAAAGTTTCAGTACTCTCTCTATTTTCCTTACTGTTTTGTTCTAATTTAGCGTTGTTTTGTTCCAGTTTTGCGTTGTTTTGTTCTAATTTAGCATTTAAGGCATCTGTACTTTCTTTATTTTCCCTACTGTTTTGTTCTAATTTTGCATTTAAGGCATCACTACTAACTTTGTTCTGATACATGAACTCGAGAAGTAAAGTTTTTAATTCTGGTTGACCCCCTACACTCCCTGTTTCAGTATCGGGATTTACCTCCGCTACCCCGGTACTACCATCACTCGACATACTGCTCGTATCATCATTCTCCCGTTGATGACCACTACGTAACCTCATCTGTCTTTCTTTCTCATCCCCCATAATGATATACACTGATACAGACAAATAACCCCCAAAATACAGGCACAGAAATATATACCCTTCTCCTTCCACAAATGTTATTAGGTTTTCAGCCCCAAGTTGTCGGCGACAATTGTAATGGTTTATTAGTTAGTGCCCCATGTTGGTAGCGACAAATGTAATGGTTTTGCTAGCCCACACTGTTGGGTGAGAAATGTAACTGTTTACCTTTGCCTAAGCTATGTTGTTTTAATGGGCGCCAAGACCTCAATGCAATGTTGAAATCTAAATTTGTATTTAACAACGTCTAGCTCTGGCAGAACACATTCAAGACTCTATTCACTCAGATCGTGGTATGATTTGATCATTAACCCAACAAACAATTGTATCAGGAGAAGGAATTGGTCTATATCTAATGCTACCTACTGAAAGCAAAGATTGCATTGTAAAAGAAATGAATTTATTATATAAAACAAGTATAGCAAAATTAATAATAATAAGTTTAACATTTAAATTGGAGCGTTGTGATTTGAATATTACCGATAGAAAATTACGTGAAAACGGAGTCTGATAAATTGATTTTACTCTTATTTCCAAGCTATGAAGTTACTGAAGGAAGGTACAAGATGGCGTCACAGTGAAAGTGCAGTGAAATAGCAGCTAGTGTAAATATTTGATAAAAGTGGTAAAATATTATAACAGAGGCTTAAAATCTATAAAGTTACTTTCCTCAGATCAAGTGTAATATGGAATATTGATAGTATTTAGAAATTCTTGTTGATAATTTAATAAACTTAAACTAAGTTGTGGGAACGTGTATCCAAAGATTCGGTGACTTCTTCAATCACTGTTTGAACCAAGTAGAGCAGTGGTGCTTTTACGAGACTTCACCCGATTGGAAGATATACGTATTTCACATTCTTCTTTATTGGTAGGTTATTAGATTAATTCTATTAGGTAGTAATAATTAAATTAAATTTAGTGTAATTTGGTGTAAACATCTAGGCTCACTTAGATCTCTAGTATGACGACAGTAAACAGTGTTAGTATCTCGTCAGGTTGTGTAACCGTAACGGATTTATGCTCGTCGTGCAAAATAAAAGTAAAAAATGCAAATAAAATCATCACAAGATCTCAGGTAAAATTGAATGAGGAGAAAAGTGAAACCGATTGTCGTAATGTAGGCCTACCGCTACCGTCATGCGAATGTCATAACCTGAGAAACGAACTGTCCTCAAAAGACGAAATTATAAAGCTGCTAAAGGAAGATATTGCTAAGTTAATGGAAGAGTTGAATAAATTAAAAGGAAACAGAGAGGAAAGCAAGGAAACTTGGTCGACAGTGATTGCTGGTAAGGTAAGATTGAATAAGCCTAGGCCTATAAATGGAGTACATGTAACTGAAATTCCCGTCTCAAATTCATTTGGAGTGCTTGTCGAAGAAAATGATGACTTTCCTCAAGAAGAAAAGAAGAAAGTGATAAAGAGAAAATCCAGGAAGATGCGGATATTTGCGGATAGCCACGGGCGAGATGTAGCAGCAAGCGTTTTGGAGAGAAGCCGAGAAATGGAGGTCACTTCGACAGTGAAGCCAGGAGCTCAGATTGCAGAAGTCACGAACGGGATGATAGGAGAGTGTGCGTCCCTTACTGCAAAGGACTACGCAGTGATCATCGCTGGAGCAAACGACGTCTATAGAAATGAGAGTAAAAAGGTAATCAAAGATTTAAAGGGTACATTGCCATCCATGCAAAAAACAAATGTCATTATTGTAAATATTCCGCAGAGACACGATTTAATTCCCAAGTCATGTGTAAATGTAGAAATAGAGGCTACAAATGGAAAAATTCATAAAATTTGTAAGAGTTTTCCAAATGTCCAAATTGTAGATGTAAGTAAATTAGACAGGAAGTTCCACACTCGGCATGGCCTACATTTAAATAGATTAGGAAAAGAGTATCTTAGTGATGAAATCTGCAAAATTGTAAATTCAAATGGTAAGAATAATTCAACAGTAATATCATTAGAGTGGAAGCAGGGAAACTGGTAGAAGAAGCCAAACGTGAGGTTTGGCATTCACATCTTTTGAAGTCAAATTTAACGGAGTGCAACAATGGTATTTCGGATTTGTCTAGCAACAATAATAATAACAATTATGATAATAATAATGTAAATAAATCACCAACACAAGCTTGCAAAAGTAACAAATTTAAAATTTACCACCAGAATGTCCAGTCTCTTTATAATAAAATTGATTACATAAATCTAATGCTTAAAAATGAACTTAAAGACATCTCAGCACTATGTATTTCAGAACATTGGCTGAAAGAGGAACAACTCGAATTAATTCAATTCCCAGGGTTTATACAAGCTAGTAAATACTCTAGATCTAATATTAGCCATGGTGGTACTTGCATCTTCTTAAGAAATAATTTAGATCATGAACAGATAACAGCTTATGATTATCTAATTATGGAACAGGATTTTGAATTCTCTGCCGTAAAAATTCAGCAGTTTAAGTTAATAATTGTATGCGTATACCGTTCTCCGTCAGGAAAGTTTCCTCTATTTATAGATAAACTAGAATTGTTACTCAATAACATGAGCAAAGTAAATTTCGATATAATAATTTGTGGGGATGTAAATGTGGATTTCTTAAAACTTGATAGAAATTGTGAATTATTAAACCAGTTACTAATTTCCTATGGACTGAAACCTACAGTAAATACACCAACAAGAATAACAAAATTTAGTAAAACCACTCCTGATCAAATTTTTATAAATACAGATAAATATCACCATTCAATAGAAGTCTATTGTCCGGGTTTTAGTGACCACCATGGACAAATACTGAGTTTTGAAGTATCCGAAGTAATCAATAATAATGATAATGGAGTAAAATCAAAGTGCAGGTCATTCACTGAATCAAATGTTACATATTTCAATGACTTATTAAATAAGGAAACATGGTCAGAAATTTATGAACTAGAACATGTAAATGATAAATTTAATGCATTTAACAGTACCCTAAAACACTATTTTGAAATAGCATTCCCCTTTAAACGAAGAACTGTTCAAAATAACAAAACTAGCAATTGGATAACAACAGGGATTATAAATTCATGTCAAAGAAAGAAATTTCTACACAAATTATATAAACAATACCACACAACACCTGAATTCAATTTATACTACAAAAAATACACTAGCATATTAAATAAGGTAATAAGACTAGCAAAGAAAATGCATAATGATAATTTTATTTCCCAATCATCCAATAAAAACAGGGCTATGTGGTCTGTAATAAAGAAAGAAACTGGAAAATCTGCTAAAATACAAAGGAACATTACACTGACCAGAAATAATAAAGTGATTAATAATCCAGAGGAAATAGCAAACACTTTTAATGACTATTTTCTGGAAATTCCGCAAAAATTATTAAATAAATCACAGGTAAATACACTAAATTCTAATAATAAAATAAATATATGCAGTGATTCTTTATTTATAAATCATGTCACAAGTGAAGAGGTAAGAATAGTTATAAAAGAGCTAAAAAATAAATTCTGTGCTGGCATTGATGGCATCCCTGATGCAATTTTAAAGAAATGTGCAGAAAATATAATAAATCCACTTACGCACTTAATAAACAGTTCAATTCTCTCAGGAACTTACCCGGATATTTTGAAGTTATCAAAAGTAATTCCAGTGCACAAAAATGGTTCAAAAGATGAATTAGATAACTATCGTCCTATTACCTTACCAACTGGTATTGCAAAAATTGTGGAAAAAATTATGTATAAGAGACTGATAAGTTTCATAGAAAAAAATAAAATATTATCAAACTCACAACATGGATTTAGAACGGAAAAATCTACACAGACAGCAATTTACGAATGTAGTAATAGTATACTGAAATTAATTGACAATAAGGAACATGTAACTGGCCTATTCTTGGATTTATCGAAAGCATTTGATGTAGTTGACCATAAAATCCTCCTTACCAAACTAAATCAATATGGTGTTAGAGGTCTAGCTAATAAATGGATAGAGTCTTACTTAACAAGGCGTAAACAAATAGTAAGCTTGAGACACAAGGATGATGGAACCAAATTACTTAATGAAACATTGTCCAATGAGGGAATTATTGAATTTGGAGTACCCCAGGGATCGGTTTTGGGCCCACTACTCTTTCTTCTATATATCAATGATATAACACAGAACGTTCATTCACATAAGGAAATTTTGTTTGCGGACGATACAACACTCGTAATAAAAGGTGAAACTAAACAGGTCATACAGCAGTCTGCTGACTCCGTTACAGGAGAGTTAACCAAATGGTCACAAGATAATCGCCTCATAATCAACTATAAAAAGACAGTATGTCTAAATTTCCACACTATACAGAATAGGAATCCTGCGATGCCCAATATAACATTAAATGGTCATCAAATAGAAAATAAATCAGAAACAAAGTTTTTAGGACTATGGATACAACAAGACTTGAAATGGAATAAACATATACAATATCTGAATACTAAACTGAACTCGATGTGCTTTGCGTTACGTATTTTGAAAACCTGCACTAGCATGCACACATTAAGAAATACTTATTTTGCTTATTTCCATTCATACTTAAGATATGGGATCATATTTTGGGGTATGTCGCCAGATGTACTAAGCACGTTTAGGATACAAAAGAGAGCGATTAGAATTATGGCAAATGTACACTCTAGAGAATCATGTAGACCTCTGTTTAAAGATTTAAACATTCTCCCACTGCCCTGCATATATATCTTTGAAAGTATTATGTTTTTTAAAAAGAATTTAATGAATAAAGATGTTTTTCTTAAAACAAACAATGATGTTCATAGGCATAACACAAGACAAAATCAAAACATTCATATTTCACACACACACACAAGCATATATCAAAAAGGAACTTTTCACACTGGAGTTAAATTATACAATAAACTACCCCAGTATATAAAACTGGCCCCAAAAATAAAAACCTTTGATAGAATGTTGAAAGCTTATCTGCAGTGCCATTGTTTTTACTCAGTAGTTGAATATTTTAGCGTATAGGAGTGATGGAATCTATAACTATATTTTACTTTTTTAATTTAATTTTAATACCTAGCTGTATGTTGTTGTATTTATAGAATTAAGTTTTCATATTATGATAATAGAGTGAGGTGTAAATAGTTGTGCAATAAGATTGTATCTATTAAGATTTGCTATTATAATAAGTTATAAATAGTTTTAATCTTAGTAATATATACCTGTTAGTTCTTTTATTTTATGCATGTAAATTCTGACGTGTCCTATATCAAAAATGTATTGAATGCATGTATTTGATCAAATGGAATTAATAAAAATCTATCTATCTATCTGAATTATGAAATATAAAACAAAGAAAAATGAGAGATTGCGTATTTCTGCGTCATTAGCGCTTACCCCTGGAAATTGCCAAAGCATTTCCCTCGTTGTTGATGATGCTGTGTGCTTCCCACAGTCTCCTGGACGTCGCCATCTTCTTCGTTATATGTTGATATTCTGGTAGATTAGATAACTCTATGGTCCGTACATCGGACCCAAACTCTCGTAAAACCGCACTGGTTACGTTTTACAGAAGATCGTCGCTAACTCCACTGAACATCGGAGCGACACGCACTTGCGACCGTACACTGCAAGTTCTACACAGATTCTCTCTAACTCCACCGAACATCGGAGCCACTCGCACGCGCATCCATACTCGTCAATTATTTCACAGATTGTCCCTGTTTCACGGCGCGTCGAACGATATATGCACCTGTTGGCTCCCCCCCCCCCCCCCCCAGTCTCAACTTCCAGCTTACGTTGTCTCCGCTGATTGGCTGAGCACGCCGCCACTTCCCCTCCTCCGGTTCATTACACTCCGCGGGCGAGAGGGAGAAGTCGTTTTCCGTTTCAACAATTCGCCTCTTCTAGACCTTGCGACCCTAGATTGCGTCATGCTTCTCGACAGGAATCAGCTTGTATTAGAATTCCCAGTGAGTCATGTCTCTCAAATACCCTAACTGACAAAACTCCGTAAAATTCCGTAATCAGATAATTTTCTATGATATCGTCGTTCGTAATAATTTGCTTGATAGCGTTTTCTAATACATAGAAAACCTATCTGAATGCTAATAATTTTTATAAAATGCTCCGAAAATATCTAAATAATAATTATAATAAATTAATAATAATAATAAATTAACATGAAAAATTATCTTGGCTGAACAATTTGCCGCGTAAATAAATATAGAATGGCTTCCTACTGACTTATGCCAGTTGCATAAAACCCCTCGAAAAACACGTTACAATGGGCCTGACATAGAAAGCGGTGTAGGCCAGAGCTCTCTTCATCAACGACGTTATATATGCGGCTTTGGAATATCAAGGCATTACCCGGTTGAAGCAAGGAACTTCAAAGCAAATACAGTATTCAATCATCGCTTCATAAACAACATGGCAGCTATCCAAGACATCGCAGTACAGTCCACAAATTGATTAAAGCACTCCAAAATGACATCATCAATCTGAAGCCAATATGCACACATGCTAGAAAAACACTAATGATCATTGAATACACTTGATGATCCCTAAAAAACAGCTTAAAAACCAATTGTAAAAACAAATATATTGCACCACATCGCAACTGTGACACTTTTAATTTGTTTTTGGAATTTATTGGTGGGGTCTTTTGCTAATTCCTTGATTTCGTTGTTGTTCAGGAATTCGACTGTTTTTTCAATGTATTCTGTTCTGTTCAAAATTATTGTGGTATTTCCCTTATCTGCTTTTGTGATGATTAAGTCATGTTGTTTTATTTTTGTTTCAGTGACTTTATTTCTTTTAGTTGTTTGTTGTTTTGAGTGTAATTGTTTTCACCCTCTCGTTTGAGGATTTTTTTGGCTTCGTTGGTGGCAAGATTTTTGGTTAATTCCCTGTCTTCTGCTGGGAGCTTGTGACTGGCTATCTCGATATCTGTGATTAATTGTTTTATATTATGGTTCGTGTGTGCGTCTGTGCAGTTATATTTCTAACCTTTGTCTAGCATATCCATTTCATTTTGAGAGAAGGTTACGTTCGTTCTGTTGTTTACCCTGCTGTGGAAATTGAATTCATTGTTATTCGTGTGTTGTTCACCAGGTTGATTTTTCTGTGTTTCTCCTAGTTTTCTTAGTTTATATTCTAGCGTTTCGTGTTTCCTCGTTGCTCTGATTTTGATGGTGTCATGTAGGTGCTCGGTAAAACTGTCCCATTGGGATGCGTGCAAGAAGTTACTTAGTTGCAATTGAATATCGTATAGTTGTTGGTTGATTTTTTGCTTTCTTATGTATGCAAATCTTAGTTCGTTTTTTATCCAAAGCGCTTTGGCTTGTTTAGTTGAAATGATTGAGGCTGGTGTAATCGGTACGGTTTTAATTGGTACATATTTAGGGGTGAGATTTAGTTCTATACATTTTTTGTTGAACCAAATTGACTTGTCTATGTTCATGAGTTTAAGCCTGAGTGTTTTGAATCTCTTGGCTTCACGATTTGCCTGACTAGCCGTGAACATTGTGAGGTTTGAAGCCATTTTTTCAGTGTTGCCTAAGTAAACAAAAGTTTGGTGCTTTTCAGTCGGTCAACACGAATGTACCCAAATAGAGCTGGGTTATGCCCTGATCCTGAAATAAATTACTTAAGATTAATAAATACACTAGGATGACCAGTTTCGATCGTCAAGCGATCATCATCAGATCCATTACACTTAGGCTATAACATCTATCTTTGAGAATACAGGTGAAAAATATATACAATATATACAATTATTTAGTTGCAGTGTTGGTAATGCAACAGTCGGTGTATGTTAAATGTGGTATATCTAATGATAGGTAAGCTTCTAAAATAGTGATGAAAATCCGGAATTTGTCTGTTAGGGGTGATTATATGGTTTTACAAAATCAACTATAGTTACACTGAAATAATGCAAGCTTATACTTATCGAGTTGTCTCTTTAACTGGAACTTGAAGCAGTTGCGTGTTTCCATAGACACCAGTTGTAGTCGACTAACCCCGAGTGTTCGCTGGGTGGAACTGGTTGTCCCCTTCCTCCCCCTTTAGTTGCTATGTTGTTCCAGAGGTCAGTGCCATGTTTATTTGTGTGACTTTGCCAAATCTAGATAAAAGTGTATGCTATTGAATGCAGGAGTCTGCAACTACTAAAGACCGTGGAACTATGTTCGCCACGCATGGGCTAAAAAGCCATTTATACTAAGCGGTACACGGACTATTGAAGACGTCCCGGCACCTTTAATACTGCCGCGCATATCGGCCTAGGTTTATTGCAGAAAATTGTACATAGTACACATGATCCAAATAACAGTTATCTATAAACACCATTATTTTCCCCACTTTTTTATCTAGCTTGGCTGTATCGCTAAGTTGTGTCTTGTTTTCGACAGGGTGTGTTTTAGTAGAGCGAAAAGGGGTGAACTCTCCATAAAAGTGTGTTCATTTACATTGTTGGGATTGTTTTGTTTGGCTAGGTGAAAAGATACGTAGATGATATAATTTGCATCTACGATACTGAATTAACAAGAAAAGAAACAATTCTCCAATCCATTAATAGCCTACACCACTCAATCAAATTCACCAAGGAATCCGAAAGAGATCGAAAAATAAATTATCTCGACATAACTATTGAACGTAAGGACAACGAGCTTTCATACTCCATATTCCGAAAAGCCACACAATCCTCGCATGCAATCGACAATCAGTCTAATCACCCCAGTACGCATAAATTAGCGGGGTTCAATTCAATGGTGCACAGAGCTTTAAACTTACCCATGTCAACAGACAATTATAATAAGGAAATAAGAACCATTAAACAAATAGCAAAGGAAAACAATTTCCCGCCAAGCAAAATAGAACAAATTGTAGCCAAACGTAAAAATAAAGATAAAATGATTCCAAAACCGGACATTAATGAGAAGAAATTCGCGCGCTTCAACTATGTGAATGAGAACACATATAAAATCACTAATCTATTCAAAAAGCAAGGCATAAAAATAGCATTCACAACGAATGATACGACCGGAAGGCACCTGCAAAATAGCAATCTAAATAAACATGACCCGTATTCAAAGTTAGGGGTATATTCTATTACCTGCCAAGACATTGGTTGTCAAGCTAATTACATTGGACAGAGCGGAAGACGAGTAGATACACGTTATAATGAACATAGGAATGCGATAAGATACGGAACACATTCAGCCGTATGCGAACATATGTGTGATACGGGGCACAGCTTCACTAAAATCGAGACTAATCTAAAAATAATTCATCACGAATCGAATGTTCTCTCGACATAAAAGAAGCAATCGAGATTCACCTAGCCAAACAAAACAATCCCAACAATCTAAATGAACACACTTTTATGGAGAGTTCGCCCTTTTTCGCTCTACTAAAAAACACACCCTACCGAAAACAAGACACAACTTAGCGATACAGCCAAGCTAGATAAAAAAAGGGGGGGAAAGCGGTGTTTATAGGTAAATGTTATTTGGATCAGGTGTACTATGTACAATTTTCTGCAATAAACCTAGGCCGATATGCGCGACAGTATTAAAGGTGCCGGGACGTCTTCAATAGACCGTGTACCGCTTAGTATAAATGGCTTTTTAGCCCATGCGTGGCGAAGATAGTTCCACGGTCTTTAGTATTTGCAGACTCCTGCATTCAATAGCATACACTTTTATCTAGATTTGGCAAAGTCACACAAATATACATGGCACTGACCTCTGGAAGAACATAGCAACTAAAGGGGGAGGAAGGGGAAAACCAGTTCCACCCAGCGAACACTCGGGGTTAGTCGACTACAAATGGTGTCTATGGAAACACGCAACTGCTTCAAGTTCCAGTTAAAGAGACAACTCGATAAGTATAAGCTTGCATTATTTCAGTATAACCATAATTGATTTTGTAAAACCATATAATCACCCCTAACAGACAAATTCCGGATTTTCATCAGTATTTTAGAAGTTTACCTAACATTAGATATACCACATTTAACATACACCGACTGTTGCATTACCAACACTGCAACTAAATAATTGTATATATTGTATATATTTTTCACCTGTATTCTCAAACATAGATGTTATAGCCTAAGTGTAATGGATCTGATGATGATCGCTTGACGATCGAAACTGGTCATCCTAGTGTATGTATTAATCTTATGTAATTTATTTCAGGATCAGGGCATAACCCAGCTCTATTTGGGTACATTCGTGTTGACCGACTGAAAAGCACCAAACTTTTGTTTACTTAGGCAACACTGAAAAAATGGCTTCAAACCTCACAATGTTCACGGCTAGTCAGGCAAATCGTGAAGCCAAGAGATTCAAAACACTCAGGCTTAAACTCATGAACATAGACAAGTCAATTTGGTTCAACAAAAACTGTATGGAACTAAATCTCACCCCTAAATATGTACCAATTAAAACCGTACCGATTACACCAGCCTCAATCATTTCAACTAAACAAGCCAAAGCGCTTTGGATAAAAAACGAACTAAGATTTGCATACATAAGAAAGCAAAAATCAACCAACAACTATAAGATATTCCATTGCAACTAAGTAACTTCTGGCACGCATCCCAATGGGACAGTTTTACCAAGCACCTACATGACACCATCAAAATCAGAGCAACGAGGAAACACGAAACGCTAGAATATAAACTAAGAAAACTAGGAGAAACACAGAATAATCAACCTAGTGAACAACACACGAATAACAATGAATTCAATTTCCACAGCAGGGTAAAGAACAGAACGAACGTAACCTTCTCTCAAAATGAAATGGATATGCTAGACAAAGGTTTGAAATACAACTGCACAGACGCACACACGAACCATAATATAAAACAATTGATCACAGATATTGAGATAGCCAGTCACAAGCTCCCAGCAGAAGACAGGGAAATAACCAAAAATCTTGCCACCAACGAAGCCAAAAATCCTCAAACGAGAGGGTGAAAACAATTACACTCAAAACAACAAACAACTAAAAGAAATAAAGTCATTGAAACAAAAAATAAAAGAACATGACTTAATCATCACAAAAGCAGATACGGGAAATACCACAGTAATTTTGAACAAAACAGAATACATTGAAAAAATAGTCGAATTCCTGAACAACAACGAAATTAAGGAATTAGCAAAAGACCCCACCAATAAATTCCAAAAACAAATTAAAAGTGTATTAAAAGAAACAGAATACATATTGACCAAAGCTGAAAAATCAAAACTAATAAACATGAACCCGAAAATACCGTCATTGAGGGGACAATCAAAAATACACAAAAATGAGTGCCCAATGAGACCAATAGTCAATTGTAGGAATGCGCCTAATTACAAAATCAGCAAAGCGTTACTAAAAATCTTAAAACGCCGCCTTTCCAACGACAAAAGCAACTCTGTTAAGAACACAACGGAATTAGTAACAGCACTGAACACACTTCAAATGAAACCTAGCATGAGGCTTGTATCTTTCGATGTAACTAACAAGTACACCAATATTCCCATTAATGATGCAATCAACACTATCAAAAATAACTAAAAATCCAACAATTCGGATAAAGAAACTGAAGAGATCGTGCGACTACTGTGGGGTCGCCCTCGGCCAAAACGCGTTTCAAATCGACAATAATATGTACGCACAAACAGAAGGATTAGCGATGGGATCACCACTAAGCGGATTAATCGCTGACATCTTCATTATTGCACTAGAAAATGAGTATTTAGATAAGATTTCAACAAAGGGAACAGTAATATGGAAAAGATACGTAGATGATGTAATTTGCATCTACGATACTGAATTAACAAGCGAAGAAACAATTCTCCAATCCATTAATAGCCTACACCACTCAATCAAATTCACCAAGGAATCCGAAACAGATCGAAAAATAATGTTACGGATGTGAGTTTGTGTCATCACTCGCCGCATGAGTCGCAACTGCCCCAGGGCTGGGCTGTGTCCTGCCTCCTGTATTGCGCGCGCCTTATGCAACAGGGCTACTAAGACAAAGGGATAGTCCAGAATATTCGTGACTGGACCAGCGATGGAAACCTCGAGAAGCCGTGAACCCTTGATGGATCTAGAAGCATTTATTGAGTCACCGGCCTGCTATATAAGTGCGACCTGTCTAGCAGTTGTTGTTGTGTTTTACGAGCTAGTGCGAGCGATTATCTTGTGCGACAGAAGTGTGGTGACGAAGTGCTGTGCGAGTTACGAAATCCAGTGACATTGTTTCTCCAGCTTGTGGACAGCGAAATAGCCTGCAGCAAGTGATCGTAAGTAATTGTGGTCGGTGAACATAAAGGAGAGGAGCAGGTAGTTTCTGTCAAGGCCACCGTACTCATTAGGACGGATTAACTTCTGTGATCTGTTGACAAGTGGAAGGGCCAAGAGCGCTCAAGGAAGAGACTTGAGGAAACTGGAGTAAGGCTCCTAATTGCTTGTATTTGCTGATCAGTGTAATTTTCTGGCCACAATAAAGTTAATTATTTCTTTAAGCAGTAATTGGTGTTGTGCTTTGTACCCCCACCGTAATCCAGTTAACAAAAGTGCCACTAGGGGGTGGCACGCAACAACTGGTGTCAGAAGTGGGATTACGAACTCAAGCACAACACCTGACGGTCCTGGTTTCAAAACCCGAGCAGGTCATTTTCTCTATTATTCCTGTGAGTGCATGCCCTTTACAAGGCAAACAACTAAAATGGAGGCGCAATTGGCAGCATTGCTAGAAAAGTTAAATGGCATAGAAGACGGCCAGAAGAATTTAACCAAGGACCTAACTGCCAAAATGGAGGATGGCCAGAAGAAGATGGAGGATGGCCAGAAGAAGATGGAGGATGGCCAGAAGAAGTTAGCAGAGGACCTGAAGGACAGCCAAAATAAGTTAGCGGACGGTCAGAAGAAGATGGAGGACGGCCAGAAGAAGTTAGCCGAGGACCTAACTGCCAAACTAGAAGCCGGCCAGAAGAAGCTAGCGGAGGACCTGAAGAGGATAGAGGACGGCCAGAAGAAGATGGAAGAAGGTCAGAATAAGTTGACACAGGACCTGAAGAAATTAGAACTGGGTCTGCGTGAGGAAGTCACGGCAGTGGAAAAGAAGTTCGACGCCTTACAAGTGGAAGTTGCCGATCTGCGCCAACGCCCGCTGAAGGGGGTGGAGGAGAAATTCAACGCCTTACAAGTGGAAGTTGCCGAGCTGTGCCATCGCCCGCTGATAGGGGTGGAGGAGATATTCAACGCCTTACAAAAGGAAGTTGCCGAGCTGCGCCAACGCCCACTGACGGGGGTGAAAGAGGAATTGAACGCTCTACGAGAGGAAGTCGCCGAGCTGCACCAACGCCCGCCCACCGTTACACCGGGAATATCAGGAACGGGACATAGCAGAGTGACGCCCCCAACCTTCGACGGAAAGGTCCCGTGGAGCACCTACTTACGTCAGTTCTAGGCAGCCTGTTCCATAAATAACTGGAACAACACAGAAAAGGCTACAGCTCTCATTGTAGCGCTGAGAGGCGACGCCCTTAACGTCCTTCAGGCCATCCCGACTGGATCCCAGGACTACGCTGCACTGATCGCCCATATGGAGTCCCGATATGGAGATAGCCATCTTCAGCAGGCCTACCAGATGCAGCTCCGGACCCGGGTACAGAAGAACGCGGAAACCCTGCAGGAGTTCGAAATGGACATCGCACGCCTCGTAAGGCTCGCCTACCCAACAGCGCCGGCCGACTTTCTGGAGCAGATAGCGACGCAGACTTTCACCGACGGGCTACGGGACTCGGACACTCAACAGGCGCTGCGAGTCGCGCGCATTAAGACCCTGGCAGATGCGCTGAGCCACGCACTTGAATTCGAGACGGCAAAACAGGCATCCAGAATGCACGCGCGGGTGCGTCAAGTGGACGTCGACGAACCAGCAAAAACCAACGAGACCAAGACCCTGGCCGACGAATTGATGGAGGCGCTAAGCCGTTTCTTCGATAGTCGCGGCACCACCAGCAACGACACAGCCGGAAGACAACCGGAGAGGCGGCCTGGAAGAGGACTACCGACCTGCTGGGCCTGCGGTAAGAAAGGCCACCTGAGCAAGGACTGCGGTGATCGCCGCCGCCGAGGGTATCCGACGGGAAATCAGTCGTCTGAAAACCGCGCGGCCCAGGGAAACGAGTATTAGCCAGCCTTGGGGGGCAAAGGTTGGCTTGTGACAGTCGTCAAGCCCCGGCAGTCCAAGTGCGTGTGACGAAGTTACGGAGGGACAATAGCAGCCTGATGGTCGACGGAGTCATCAACGGAGTGAGCTGGCCCATGCTGATCGACACGGGAGCATCGTGGACCATCGTCAATCCCACTGTGATCCCGAAGTGGAGAGTGAAACCCACACAAAGGAACCTCCAGCCAATAACCGCGACCGGAGAGACCGCACCGGTACATGGCGAAGCATCACTGGAGTTCGTCATTGGTCGACCGGTGATAAAGCATCCAGTGCTTGTGGCTGACGTATCAAACGAAGTGATCATCGGACTGGACTTCCTGGACCAAAACAACGTCATCTTGGACCTGAGTACCAACACTCTGCACTTCGGAGGTGAGGAACTTGCTTTGCAACCTGCGCACGAGTCCATCACCGCACGACGAGTAAGGCTGAGAGAAGACGTCATCGTTCCCGCCAGGACGGAGGTCAGCGCTGCCGTAATTGTCGACGGAACGTCTGAGGGAGTGGCGGCTGTCATCGAGCCAAAATATGAGGACATCCTGACAAAAGGATTGCTAGTTGCCAAGACTCTCATCAACACGACGACTCGGCCGTACGTCCGCCTGTCCAATCTGAACGACTACGACATTACGGTTCACCGGGACACCAACCTAGGAGTCTGCGAGCCCGTTACCTGGATTGCCCGCATCACAGATACGACAGACGGACACCTGCAGACGGACAACCGAAGAAGACGCACACTGCCAGAAGAACTACAGAAGCTGTACCAAGGATCCCAGGACCATTTAGACGAGGAACAATCACGCCAACTTCAGGACCTGCTACGCGAATTCCAGGATGTCTTCTCCGTGGGGAGCAAAGACTTCGGCAGGACAAGCTTGGTCCAGCACAGAATCGACGTTGGGGACAGCGCACCGATTAGGGCCCCATTCCGACGTGTCCCGCTCGCCAAGCAAGCCGAAGTTGACCGGATGGTAGAAGAGATGAAGGAGCAAGGGGTGATCGAGCCATCACATAGTCCTTGGAGTTCTCCGGTCGTGCTTGTGAAGAAGAAGGACGGTTCCACCAGGTTCTGCGTGGACTACAGGCGGGTGAACGACGTCACGAAGAAGGACAGCTACCCTCTACCCCGGATCGACGAAACGCTGGACACCATATCAGGGTCAAGATGGTTCTCCACCTTGGATTTGAAGAGTGGCTACTGGCAGGTGGAGGTCCACCCTAAGGACCGCGAGAAAACGGCGTTCTCTGTGGGCAGCGGGCTCTGGCAGTCCACCGTCATGCCATTCGGTCTGTGCAACGCCCCTGCGACCTTCGAAAGGCTAATGGAGTCCATTCTGAGGGGACTACACTGGAAGACCTGCCTGGTCTACCTAGACGACGTCATCGTTCTGGGGAGAAGCTTCGAGGAGCACTACAGCAACCTGAAGGAGATCTTGTTGAAGCTACGGGCTGCCCAGCTGAAGTTGAGCCCCAAGAAGTGTCAGCTCTTCCAGAAGCGGTTCCAGTACCTTGGGAATATCGTCTCCGAGGAAGGGGTGCGCACCGACCCAGAGAAGACCGCAGCTGTGAGGGAGTGGCCAGTTCCGAAGGACAAGTCCCAACTACGAAGCTTCCTGGGACTCTGCACTTATTACCGTCGCTTCGTGAGGGGATTCGCCGACATCGCCAAACCTTTACATCGCCTGACTGAGAAGGACCAACTCTTCACGTCGACAGCAGAATGCCACAGTGCCTTCGAACAACTCAAGCAGGCTCTGTGCACCGCGCCTATTCTGGCCTACCCCAGACCTGGAACAAGGTTCATCGTCGATACCGATGCCAGCGACTTTGGCATAGGGGGAATCCTGTCGCAGGTAGTGGACGGCGAGGAGAGAGTAGTGGTCTACTTCAGCAAGGCCTTGTCAAAGCCAGAAAGGAACTACTGCGTCACCAGGAAGGAGCTGCTCGCCATCGTGAAGACCATTGAACACTTCCACAAGTACCTGTACGGGCAAGAATTTCTCATCAGGACCGACCATGCATCCCTGCGGTGGCTCCTGAACTTCAAGCAGCCCGAGGGTCAACTCGCGCGGTGGTTAGAGAGGCTTCAACAGTACAACTATGAGATTCAGCACAGGAAAGGCCAACTGCATTCTAACGCCGACGCCCTGTCACGAAGACCGTGCCCCGAAGACTGCACCTTCTGTGCCCGAAGGGAGGAGAACACCGGGATACTGTGCCGACGGACTACTGTGGAACTTCAAGGGAACTGGAGCCGCGAATCTTTCACGCGGGCACAAGCAGAAGATGATGACCTGGGACTGATAGCCGAATAGAAGAGGGCCTGTGTCCCCAGACCCGGGTGGAACATTGTGAGTGACTGCGGCCCAAAGTTTAAGTCCTACTGGGCACAGTGGGACTCGCTGATTGTAAGGGATGGCCTCATCTGCCGTACCTGGGAGAGCACCGACGGGAAGGCATCTAGGGAACAAGTCGTCGTTCCAAAGGCTATGACGGAGGAAGTCCTGAAGGAAGTTCATGGAGGATCATCTGGTGGACACCTAGGGATAAAGAAGACCATGGAGAAGCTGAGAGAGCGGTTCTACTGGCTCGGATGCCGAACAGACGTGGAGAACTACTGCGCGAGGTGCCACGATTGCGCAGCCAGCAAGGGCCCTGGACGAAGACGACGGGGTCCACTGAAGACTTACAACGTGGGCGGCCCCATGGAGAGGGTGGCCATCGATGTTGCTGGGCCATTCCCGTTAAGCGAGGCAGGGAACCGCTACATATTAGTCGTCAGCGACTACTTTACCAAATGGCCGGAGGCGTATGCGCTCCCTAACCAAGAAGCCGCGACGATTGCAGAGACCCTGGTGAAGGAATTCGTCAGCCGGTACGGAGTACCCCTGGAGCTGCACTCCGACCAAGGGAGGAACTTCGAGTCGCAAGTGTTCCAGAACCTCTGCCAGCTGCTGGGAATCCGGAAGACAAGGACAACGCCGCTACACTGTCAGTCCGACGGGATGGTAGAGCGATTCAATCGCACCATCGAGAACCATCTCCGAATAGTCGTCAGCGAACACCAGAGGGATTGGGACAAACATCTTCCACTATTTCTCCTGGCCTACCGCGCCGCCGTGCATGAAGCCACCGGGTGCACACCAGCCCGGGCCATGTTTGGGAGGGAGCTCCGTCTACCTGTCGATCTTGCCTTCGGCCGACCTGGGGATGATCTGATCCCGGTAAGCCAGTATTGTCAAGAACTGGTCGACCAACTGGAGGACGTACACGCGTTCACGAGGAGGAAACTAGGGATCGAGACCGACCGAATGAAGACCCGATACGACCAGCAGACGGATGCCGGCGGATTCCAAGAGGACGACCTGGTCTGGCTCTTCAACCCATTACGGAAGAAAGGCCTGTCACCCAAACTGCAGAAGTCCTGGGAGGGCCCGTACCGAGTCGTGAAACGGATCAACGATGTCGTCTACAGGATCCAGCGGAGCCCGAGGGCGAATATGAAGATCGTGCATCGAGCTCGCCTGGCAGCCTACGGAGGGGCACAGAAGGACCAATGATTGATCGGGACGATCAGCCTTTTTAGGAAGGGGGTGGTGTTACGGCTGTGAGTTTGTGTCATCACTCGCCGCATGAGTCACAACTGCCCCAGGGCTGGGCTGTGTCCTGCCTCCTGTATTGCGCGCGCCTTATGCAACAGGGCTACTAAGACAAAGGGATAGTCCAGAATATTCGTGACTGGACCAGCGATGGAAACCTCGAGAAGCCGTGAACCCTGGATGGATCTAGAAGCATTTATTGAGTCACCGGCCTGCTATATAAGTGCGACCTGTCTAGCAGTTGTTGTTGTTGTGTTTTACGAGCTAGTGCGAGCGATTATCTTGTGCGACAGAAGTGTGGTGACGAAGTGCTGTGCGAGTTACGAAATCCAGTGACATTGTTTCTCCAGCTTGTGGACAGCGAAATAGCCTGCAGCAAGTGATCGTAAGTAATTGTGGTCGGTGAACATAAAGGAGAGGAGCAGGTAGTTTCTGTCAAGGCCACCGTACTCATTAGGACGGATTAACTTCTGTGATCTGTTGACAAGTGGAAGGGCCAAGAGCGCTCATGGAAGAGACTTGAGGAAACTGGAGTAAGGCTCCTAATTGCTTGTATTTGCTGATTAGTGTAATTTTCTGGCCACAATAAAGTTAATTATTTCTTTAAGCAGTAATTGGTGTTGTGCTTTGTACCCCCACCGTAATCCAGTTAACAAAAGTGCCACTAGGGGGTGGCACGTAACAATAAATTATCTCGACATAACTATTGAACGTAAGGACAACGAGCTTTCATACTCCATATTCCGAAAAGCCACACAAAACTCGCATGCAATCGACAATCAGTCTAATCACCCCAGTACGCATAAATTAGCGGGGTTCAATTCAATGGTGCACAGAGCTTTAAACATACCCATGTCAACAGACAACTATAATAAGGAAATAAGAACCATTAAACAAATAGCAAAGAAAAACTATTTCCCGCCAAGCAAAATAGAACAAATTGTAGCCAAACGTAAAAATAAAGATAAAATGATTCCAAAACCGGACATTAATGAGAAGAAATTTGCGCGCTTCAACTATGTGAATGAGAACACATATAAAATCACTTATCTATTCAAAAAGCAAGGCATAAAAATAGCATTCACAACGAATAATACGACCGGGAGGCACCTGCACAATAGCAATCTAAATAAACATGACCCGTATTCAAAGTTAGGGGTATATTCTATTACCTGCCAAGACATTGGTTTTCAAGCTAATTACATTGGACAGAGCGGAAGACGAGTAGATACACGTTATAATGAACATAGGAATGCGATAAGATACGGAACACATTCAGCCGTATGCGAACATATGTGTGATACGGGGCACAGCTTCACTAAAATTGAGACTGATCTAAAAATAATTCATCACGAATCGAAAGGCAGAGCTCTCGAAATAAAAGAAGCAATCGAGATTCACCTAGCCAAACAAAACAATCCCAACAATCTAAATGAACACACTTTTATGGGGAGTTCACCCCTTTTCGGTCTACTAAAAACACACCCTATCGAAAACAAGACACAACTTATCGATACAGCCAAGCTAGATAAAAAGGGGGCGGGAAAGCGGTGTTTATAGGTAAATGTTATTTGGATCAGGTGTACTATGTACAATTTTCTGCAATAAACCTAGGCCGATATGCGCGGCAGTATTAAGGGTGCCGGGACGTCTTCAATAGACCGTGTACCGCTTAGTATAAATGGCTTTATAGCCCATGCGTGGCGAAGATAGTTCCACGGTCTTTAGTAGTTGCAGACTCCTGCATTCAATAGCATACACTTTTATCTAGATTTGGCAAAGTCACACAAATATACATGGCACTGACCTCTGGAAGAACATAGCAACTAAAGGGGGAGGAAGGGGAAAACCTGTTCCACCCAGCGAACACTCGGGGTTAGTCGACTACAACTGGTGTCTATGGAAACACGCAACTGCTTCAAGTTCCAGTTAAAGAGACAACTCGATAAGTATAAGCTTGCATTATTTCAGTATAACCATAGATGATTTTGTAAAACCATATAATCACCCCTAACAGACAAATTCCGGACTTTCATCACTATTTTAGAAGTTTACCTAACATTAGATATACCACATTTAACATACACCGACTGTTGCATTACCAACACTGCAACTAAATAATTGTATATATTGTATATATTTTTCACCTGTATTCTCAAACATAGATGTTATAGCCTAAGTGTAATGGATCTGATGATTATCGCTTGACGATCGAAACTGGTCATCCTAGTGTATTTATTAATCTTATGTAATTTATTTCAGGATCAGGGCATAAACCAGCTCTATTTGGGTACATTCGTGATGACCGACTGAAAAGCACCAAACTTTTGTTTACTTAGGCAACACTGAAAAAATGGCTTCAAACCTCACAATAATTAAGAATAGAATAGAACAATTTTATTGTCTTTAGGCAATTAAGAATTGCAATGGACAAAGTCAGAATGCTCACAAATACACAAATTCATGGATATAAAATAAATACACTAAATTAAATTAACAACTATAAACAAGACCTAACATAAAACATAACAGTAATTTTACAACAACAAAATTACACGAAACTTAGCTATGAAACCATCTATGGGGTTATATACAATATATTTCTGGTAATTTAGGATGGCATTAGTTTTCAAATCCCACCTTGAAAGAGTGTTAAATTTTCTTCAAATTCAGATACTGAATAAAAGCTGTTGGATATTAACCATTTTTTGAGAGTCCTTTTGAAATTATTTAGGGACATATCCTTGAATTGACTAGGTAGTTTATTGTATAATTTAATTCTTTTATATTTGTAGTTTTTTTTTGTGTTTTCCTCAGCCTAACATGGGGTAAGTCTAGATCGTTTCTATTTCTTGTGCCATAAGAGTGTACATTTTTACGAGTTGTTAGGTCACTAAGATTTTCTTTGGTATTCAGTATACTATGATATATGTATAATGAAGGTAGAGTTAAAATTTCAAGACCCTGAAAAAGCTGTCTACATGATTCCCGAGTGGCCTCACCTCTAATACATCTTACCGCCTTCTTTTGCCACTTGAACACATCTTGAGCCCCTGTTGAATTACCCCAGCCATGACATTGTGCCATATGTTATATGAGAATGAAAGAAGGCATAGTATGCACACATCATGTGACTACTACTGACTGACTCTTTAAGTCTTCGAAGTAAAAATATCACTCTAGCTAGTTTCATACATAGATTTTGAGTATGTGTGTTCCAAGTTAACTTGCTATCTAAATATGACCCCAATAGCTTGACAGAGTTGTGATCATTATCATCCAAACTTGAATTATTTAAATGGAAATATATTACTTCTGTCTTGTTACTATTTAGGATAAGTTTATTTGCCTGCAACCAAGAGGTTGATTTCTGAAGCATTCCTGTCCTTACTTCATTAACATGTATTAAGTCCTTACTGCTTGTTATGATAGTGATATCATCTGCATAAAGTACTAACCTGCAGGGTAGATTATTTACAATATCATTTAAATATTCCAGCTTAGGCAACATGCACGAAGTGCTCTGCATAGAAAAAAAACAACAGTTAGGTCTACAAAAGAAACAAATCCTTTTAACACAGATTTAGCCTTCACCTACAAGTAACCCCTTTTATAAGGACTTTTGCAGTCAATGATTGCAGCCAATATTCCATGGTTTAGGCTTGAAGTTCCTGAAGTCACATCTTTTCTGGAAAAATACTGCAAGCAACATGTTCCTAACCAATCAACACTACGCAAGAATTATCTTCAAGTCTGCTACGACGAGGTAATGCAAAACATACGAGAGCATATAGGAAATTATTTCATATGGTTTGCTGTTGATGAAACAACAGATTCTAATGGTAGATTTATTGCAAATCTTGTGGTGGGGAAGCTACAACCTGACAGCGACTCAAAATCGTCTTTGATCTACTGTAAAGAGCTAGACTATACAAATCACTCAATTATTGCGAGATTTATGAATGATGGATTAAGAGCCCTGTGGCTGACTAAGATGAAAGAGGAAAAGGTATTAGTGATGTATTGTGATGCTGTAGCATATATGCTTTAGACTGCAACGCTTTGAAGGTGTTTTATCCCAATATGTTCCATTTTACAAGCTTGGCTCATGGACTGCAACGTGTTGCCGAAGATATTAGAGCTAAATTTCCACAAGTGAATAGATTAATTTCAGCAACAAGAATGGTTTTTATAAAAGCTCCACAACGAGTGCTATCTTACAAACAGCAATTGCCAGTGATACCACTGCTGCTGGAACCAGTGTTACCGAGGTGGGGGACAAGGATGTTGTTGTTGTTTTAGTTTGGTTTCAGGAGAAATGTAGAACAAGGGAAGCTGTATTAAGTCTTAGGCTGATTTTGGAAGGTAGAATAAGAAAAGATAAGAGAACGTTCATGGCATTTGTAGACTTAGAAAGGGCTTTTGATAACGTTGATTGGACTAAATTGTTTGACATTTTGAAAATGATTGGAATAAAGTATACGGATGAAGGTGATCTACAATCTATACAGAAACCAGACAGCAGTCATTCCAGCTGTAGGACATGAGAGAGAAGCTGGTATTCAGAAAGGTGTGAGGCAAGGCTGCAACTTATCACCCATACTTTTCAATCTTTACATTGAACAAGCAATGAAGGAAATTACAGAGAAATTTAAAGCGGGAGTGAAGATTCAAGGAGATATAATTTCAACTTTGAGATTTTCTGATGACATCGTCATCTTGGCCGACACGCCTCAGGATTTGAATAAGTTTTTGAATGGTATAAAGTCCGCCTTGAGGAAAGAATTCGCGATGAAAATTAATAAATGTAAAACAAAACTATTGGAATGCAGCCGCAATAAATCAGAAACCTCTATGGACATCAAATTGGTAGGGGAGAAACTAAAGGAAGTAGGAGACTTCTCTTATTTAGGAAGCAAATAACCAGTGATGGACGAAGCAAAGAGGATATAAAAAGTAGGTTGGCTGAGGAAAAGAGAGCATTTCTACAGAAAAGGAATCTGTTGACATCGAATATAGATTTAGGTATTAGGAAGACATTTTTGAAAACATTTGTCTGGAGCGTCGCACTCTATGGAAGTGAAACTTGGACTATTGGTGCTGCAGAAAAGAGGAGAATTGTAGCGTTTGAAATATGGTGTTACAGGAGAGATGTTTCTGGTGAATGCTAATGAAGAGAAGAGATAGGTTGGTAGGGCACATACTAAGACAACCAGGAATAGCAAGCCTAGTTATGGAAGGAAGGGTCGAGGACAAGAACTGTAGGAGGCATGGAGGGCTGCATCAAACCAGTCAAAAGACTGAAGACTCAAACAACAACATGCTATAAAGATTGTGGTAGATTCTTTTGATCCTGAAAATGCTGTATCTATTAGTGAATCACAAACTGCCTTTAGTGACTCCAAAGTGGTCTCCTCAATCACCTACATCAGGGGCAACTTCTGCTGGCTTCCAGAACGCATCAAACGTCTAGAAACATCAGGACTGCCACTGCAAGATTCTATTGCCATCATAGGGGATGCTATTGAAAAACTAAGTGCTGTGCATGGGGAAACTGGTGTAAGTGTATTGAGTAAATTGCAAAACGTGTTGAAGAGAAATCCTGGTTATTCAACATTTCACAGTGTGTGCCGAATTCTAAATGGAGATGACGCTGATCCTCCCGAGGACATTTCTCCAGCGAAAATTCCTCTCCTAAAATTTGCCCCCAACATCACATGTTGAAGATCTTTCTCTGCATATAAGAACATGCTAAGTGACAAACGCCTTTCCATGACCCCAAAGAACATTGAAAAATACTTAATTGTTCACTGTGCTACAAAATGTAATATAAAGCGAGTTTAGTGTGTTCTAACTGACAAAATGGTAAGTTTATATTAATTATATGATATTACATATTTTGCCCAATCTACACATCAACGTTAAAAATCCCTCAGTATGCCTTCTATCGGAAGGGTAAGTAAAGTCGGTGGGCCCATGTCATAGATTCATGGCATGCAAAAGAATCTTCCACGAACTACAATTGTGTGAAGCTAAACTTGTAGGTTAGATTTAATTACGCTCTATTAAGTTCCAACGTTCGCCGCCAGGTGCCGATTGCGGTGGCATCTAGTAGTTCAAGTTCACAGCTAGGTGTTGTTGATGGTGGCATCTGGTTGCAAAAGTACGAACTACTTGAAATTGATAGTTTGCAGTCCTTACCTGAATTACAGATAATACACACTAATACAGCCATCACAATTAACACCGGTTATTACACAGATTCTACACACATCCAAAGTACATGGGGCTACATGTCCGCGTTGTTGCAGCCCCTAAACTGAGGAACCTAACAACCAACCCTGTTCCAAACCTCAGTCCGGAATTAAACTTCTTGGTATAGAATAATAATAATAATTATGTACGACAGTAAATGTTAGAATTTTGGTTGGCTAATTTCTGAAGAAAGAAAAATTGTCTTAATCAAATGCGTACAGTTTTTTTAAATCGACAAATGAAATTCTTTATAAGTAAGTTTAATTGAACCTATTACTATAACTCCAGAAAGTTTCATATCAATCAATCAATCAGTCATGAGCTGCACTGCATGGGGCTTTTTACAAGAAGCAGAGTACTGTAAATATGAAAGATGAGAGAAAGGCATGTAAAGTTTTGAATGTACATAATACACTTCAGAATTGTCTTGCTCTGTATGTGACCCCTTCAGACTACGCTTTTCCAGTGCTATATTCTGCCATTTATAGACTATTATTTTCTTTCTTCCTTTCTTTCTTTCTTTCTTTCTTTCTTTCTTTCTTCATCCCTTCGGCTGTTTTGTTTACTCTGGATGCAATGTTGGTCATCCTGCTGCTTGCGAACCATATAAGAGTTAAATGCAAATAGGGCAGCTCATTAAAATGTCCGTACATCCTTCGAAAACGGTGGAGCCTGAAATATGCTGCCATTTTCGGACAATACAAAGTTTGAAGTGATTTTTGAGCAATAATTCAGTCCTCAGTAGTAATTCCTTCTATTTTGACCTCTGCTGTTTGATTCCAGTACAGATGGGTAATTATACGACGATCACCTAAATTTCCTAAGTTTATATACCGTATAATGTATATAAATTACGTTTTGTAAGTATTTTCTTCTATCTAAATTGCATTTTGTAAATATTGTCAATTCAAATTACAGTACAGTAAGTATGTAGTTAGTTTTAGTTGTAAGTATGCAGTTAGTTTGTTTATTAGATATATGTCATTGTTCTATTAGACTGTGGTGTGTGAGTGTGTCTGGTGGCAGCTGCATTGTTTATTAGTTATAGTTCATTGTTTCATTAGACTGTGAAGTGTGAGGGTGCATGTGAGAGTGCCTCGTGACAGAATGTTCTGGTGGTAATATTTTTTGTTGGTGGAACTTAAGTATTTTTTCGTTAGTAGAATTGCTCTTTACTTATTCTGAATGGGAGTAGCAGCCTTTCAGAATAAATCAATCTTTACTAGTCTATAGACGGTTAAGATATTACAGCCGTAATGCTATTCCCGAGGATATGCACCTCTCTATGCATAATTACATGTGATGATGGCCTCCTCCCTTGTAAAATTTCAATCCGGAGGTAAACTAGTCCTCCGTTCGGATCTCCGGGTGGGGACTACTCGAGAGGGGGTTAACATCACAGAAGTGACAAAGAGGAAATCTGACATTCTACGGATCGGAGCGAGGAATGTTAGAAGTCTGCTAGGAAGTGGAAAGTTAGAAAACTTAGAAAGGGAAATGGATAGGTTGAGGTTGGATTTGGTTGGGATTAGTGAAATGCGCTGGCAGGAAGAACAGGACTTTTGGTCAGGAGACTATAGGGTAATTAGCACTAAATCAAACAATGGCTTAGCAGAGGTTGGTCTCATATTGAGTAGGACACTTGGACAGCGGGTGGAATATTATGAGCAATATAGTGAACGGATTATTGTAGCAAAAATCAATACTAAACCTACGTGCACCACAGTGGTACAAGTCTATATGCCTACCAGTCAAGCTGATGATGAGGATGTTGAAAAGGTCTATGAAGAAATAGATGAAATTCTGAGGTATATCAAGGGTGATTAAAATGTTATAGTAATGGGAGATTGGAACTCTGTGGTAGGAAAATGGAGAGAAGGGAAGATAGTAGGAGATTTCAGATTAGGTGAACGGAATGATCGAGGATGCAGGCTGATGGAATTCTGCACCGAGCATGAGTTGGTCATAGCTAACACCTTATTCAATAGAAGAATATACACATGGATGAGACCAGGAGATACAGGGCGTTACCAAATCGAATTCATTATGGTCAAGCAGAGGTTTCGAAACCAGATTCTGGATTACAAAACATATCCTGGTGCAGACATAAACTCTGACCACAATCTGGTTGTTATGAAATGCAGATTAAAGTTGAAGAAACTGAAGAAAAGTCAAAAGCCAAAAAGGTGGGCAATAGACAGACTGAAAGTAAAGGATGTAAGCGAAAGATTCAAGAAGATTATAAAGGAAGGACTAATGAAAAACCCTAAACAAACTTCAATTGCAGACGAATGGGCACTTTTGAAGAATGAAATAACATAATCCGCAGAAGAAAACATTGGTAGGAAAGAAAGAATAGGTAGAAAACCGTGGATCACTCAGGATATACTAGAATTGATGGATGAAAGGTGGAAACACAAGAATGTAAGAGATGAAAAGGGGAAAGCAGAACACAGACGTCTGAGAAATGAGGTTAACAGGAAGTGCAAGGAAGCGAAAGAAGAATGGCTGAAAGAGAAATGTGCAGGTATAGAAAATTGTCAGAAATTAGGAAAAGTAGACACAGCTTATCGAAGGATTAAGAATACTTTTGGGGAAAAGAAGACTAAGTGCTGTAATATTAAGGACACAAATGGAAAGCCTCTAACAGATAGGGAAGAAAAGGTTGAGAGATGGAAAGCTTACATAGAGTGTTTGTATAAGGGAAAGGAGATTGAGAATCTTGTAATGAAAGGGAGAAGGAAATTGATGAGGATGCAAAAGGAGATTTAACATTGAGATCATAATTTGACAGAGCATTAGAGGACTTACGCAGGAACAAAGCACCAGGCATAGATGATATACCGATTGAGTTGCTACGCTGCATAGGAGATGAAGGTCTGATCAGGTTATTTCACTTGGTGTGTAGGATTTGTGAGAGAGGTGAGGTACCCACTGATTTCAAGAAGAATGTAATCATCCCTATACCAAAGAAAGTGGAAGCTGACAGATGTGAAGATTACCGTACAATCAGCTTGATTACTCATGCTTCCAAGATCCTGTCTAGAATAATTTGCAAGAGGATTGAAAGCCAGATAGAAACGGAGTTGGGTGAAGACCAGTTTGGTTTCAGGAGAAATATAGGAACAGGGGAAGGTGTACTAAGCCTTAGGCTGATTTTGGAAGTTAGAATAAGGAAAGATAAGAGAACGTTCATAGCATTTGTAGACTTAGAAAAGGCTTTTGATAACGTTGATTGGACTAAATTGTTTGACATTTTGAAATCTATTGGAATAAAGTACAGGGATAGGAGGGTGATATACAATCTATATAGAAACCAGACAGCAGTCATTCGAGCTGAAGGACATGAGAGAGAAGCTGGTATTCAGAAAGGTGTAAGGCAAGGCTGGAACTTATCACCCATACTTTTCAATCTTTACATTGAACAAGCAATGAAGTAAAATGGTGAAAAATTTAAAGCGGGAGTGAAGATTCAAGGAGAAATAATTTCAACTCTGAGATTTGCTGATGACATCGTCATCTTGGCCGACAAGCCTGAAGATTTGAATGAGTTTTTGAATGGTATGGACTCCGTCTTACGGAAAGTATTCATGATGAAAATTAATAAATGTAAAACAAAAATACTGGAATGCAGCCGAAAAAATCAGATACCTCTATGGAGATCAAATTGGCAGGTGAAAAGCTGAAGGAGGTAGGAGACTTCTGTTACTTAGGAAGCAGAATAACCAGTGATGGACGAAGCAAAGAGGATATAAAAAGTAGGTTGGCTCATGCAAGGAAAGCATTTCTACAAAAAAGGAATCTGTTGACATCGAATATAGATTTAGGTATTAGGAAGTCATTTTTGAAGGCCTTTGTCTGGAGCGTGGCGCTCTATGGAAATGAAACTTGGACTATTGATGCAGCAGAAAAGAGGAGAATTGAAGCATTTGAAATATGGTGTTACAGGAGAATGTTGAAGATCAGATGGGTAGATAGGGTTACAAACGAAGAGGTATTAAGACGAGTGGGAGAGGAGAGATGTTTCTGGCGACTGCTAATGAAGAGAAGAGATAGGTTAGTAGGGCACATACTAAGACACCCAGGAATAGCAAGCTTAGTTATGGAAGGAAGGGTCGAGGACAAGAACTGTAGGGGTAGACCAAGGTTACAATATGTTAAACAGATTGCCTCGGATGTAGGGTGTGGTAGCTATGTAGAGATGAAACGATTAGCTCAGGACCGGGAGGCATGAAGAGCTGCATCAAACCAGTCAAAAGCCTGAAGACTCAAACAACAAACATGTATATACGCAAGGATCCTGAACCACCCCTGTTTTTACTTTGAGGGCCATAGAATGTTTATATTCTACCGATACTATTTGGTGTCTGTCGCTGAGGTAAGATGTAATTAATAACAGCTCCAAATCTTTAACACCATAATAGCTAAGTTTACTTATTAGAATATTGTGTGGGACAGAATCAAAGGCCTTTCTGAGGTCCAACATTGTAGCACTTGTAATGTGATGAGACTCAAAACCTTGAATGACTTCATTCACTACAGTTTCTAAGGCTTTAGTGGTGGATTTATTAGCTCTGACACCAAACAGTGCAGCATTTAATAAATTGTATTTTTCAAAAAATTCGGACAGCTGTTCCTTTATACAATGTTCGATTATTTTTGATATGATTGGAGCTATTGAAATGAGTCGATAGTTGCCTGGATCCATCACGTCTCCGTTCTTAAACACAGGGATTGTAATTGTAATTTTCAGGCAATCTGGAAAAGTCCCTACGTCCAATATCCAGTTGATGAGGTGAGTTAAAGGAATTAGTAGTATGTCGATAATTTGCTTTAAAATAAAGTTACTTATGCCATCATAGTCTTCACAGTTTGAAAAATTTAATTCTGACACAATTTTGAGGACTTTGTCAGGCTTTATACCTTGCCACCTGAAAGAAGGTCTACTATTTTCAGGAATTCCACTATTTAAAAAAAATGTGTAAGTAGTTCCATTATCTCCAGAGGTATCACTGTTAGTCATATGCTTAACACTATTTATAAAATATTCATTGAGTACATTGGGTTCTATTGGCACAGACTTTTCATTCTTTGTCCTCCCTATCTCATTATTGATGATGGACCAGGCTGCTTTACATTTATTTTTAGAGTTATTAATAAAATAATCATTTGCCTGCCATTTTGCCTTTTGAATTTCCTTGCGATAGATTTTTTTAATGAAATTGTAATTTTCTTTATCTGTTTGATTACCTTCCTTTGCTTTATTGTAGTAGATTATCATTAAGTTCCTAATAGCTGCTAGGTGGGAAGTGAACCAGTTTCTTTTATGCTTACTTTTGTGTTTGCCTGATTTTTTAGTTGCCTTTGTTGTTTTTGGACAGCACATTTCCAAACAGACCCCTAACAAATGTATAAATTTTTCAGTTGCTTCCGAGACATTACTAGAGTTTATTATACGGTTATGAAAATTGATGAGAGATAATTCATATCTTAACTTTATTTATTTTCATTTATTTATTTATTTATTTATTTGTTTATTTACATAGGTCCCAATGAGCCTGAGCTCGTGTTACGGACAATCAAGTAACATAGTTATAGCATGGCATATATACAATTTTTGTAGCATTATATTGTTTAGTTTAATAGCAACTTATATTAGATTGCTAGTGACTAACTTTACAGAGATGATTCGGTATGATACATTGCATTGCTTAAGGCTATTGGATATGGGCTATTCATTCCTTAATAGGAAGTCTTTTGTTTTCCTCTTAAATGTTTTTATAGAGAAACTTTCCCTTATGCCTAATGGTAGCGAATTTTATTCCTTTATTATAGAGGACATAATTCCTTTAGTTCCAAATTTGATGGATTGGGAATGGCTGGTGAATATTCGATTTACTCCTCTTGTTGCATAATGATGAATGTCATTTGCATGGGTAAAATGGATGTGTGTGTGTATCAATTTGTTTTCTAATTTGTATACAAATACTGTTGCTGACATAGCTATTTGTTTTTGCAGTGGCATAATTTTAGTTCTTGAGTATAATTCATTTGACTGTGTGAGCCAAGGAAATCCAAAGATAGATTTTATAGCACGTTTCTGGAGTATCTCAAGTTCTTTTATCAGCTCCTTCTTACAAATTGGGTCCTTTACTATTTCTCATTTACATAAACGACATAGGAGTTAAAATATCATCCCAGATAAGATTATTTCAAGTCTTGTTGTATCCATAGTCCTAACAACTTTGTTTCTGATTTATTTTCTATTTGATGACCATTTAATGTTATATTGGGTTTCGCAGGATTCCTATTCTGTATAGTGTGGAAATTTAGACATACTGTTTTTTATAGTTTATTATGAGGCGATTATCTTGTGACCATTTGGTTAACTCTCCTGTAACGGAGTCAGCAGACTGCTGTATGACCTGTTTAGTTTCACCTTTTATTACGAGTGTTGTATCGTCCGCAAACAAAATTTCCTTATGTGAATGAACGTTCTGTGTTATATCATTGATATATAGAAGAAAGAGTAGTGGGCCCAAAACCGATCCCTGGGGTACTCCAAATTCAATAATTCCCTCATTGGACAATGTTTCATTAAGTAATTTGGTTCCATCATCCTTGTGTCTCAAGCTTACTATTTGTTTACGCCTTGTTAAGTAAGACTCGATCTATTTATTAGCTAGACCTCTAATACCATATTGATTTAGTTTGGTAAGGAGGATTTTATGGTCAACAACATCAAATGCTTTCGATAAATCCAAGAATAGGCCAGTTACATGTTCCTTATTGTCAATTAATTTCAGTATACAATTACTACATTCGTAAATTGCTGTCTGTGTAGATTTTTCCGTTCTGAATCCATGTTGTGAGTTTGATAATATTTTTTTTTTTCTATGAAACATATCAGTCTCTTATACATAATTTTTTCCACAATTTTCGCAATACCAGTTGGTAAGGTAATAGGACGATAGTTATCTAATTCATCTTTTGAACCGTTTTTGTGCACTGGAATTACTTTTGATAACTTCAAAATATCCGGGTAAGTTCCTGAGAGAAATGAACTGTTTATTAAGTGCGTAAGTGGATTTATTATATTTTCTGCATATAGACGCAATAAAACAAGATATTAAATAAAACTTTAATGACAGCAAATTATAAGATAAAGAAAATTTGGATAATTCATAACCTAACCATCCCCCTAATAAACTCACTATTAAAGCTAAAGTTTTCAATCAAAAAGGCAAACAAATTACAGAAGGAGAAGGGAAAATTACTCATCTCAATATACACCTCCCTACAATTGCCATAATTATTAAAGTTACTATACCCTTTAATATAATTCATCTTTCATCATTTAATGGATGGAATGAGATAGAATTTAAATCTCCTGTTATTGAATAATAAACTAATCGAAAAGAGTAACAAACAGTTAATCCAGTTGAAAAAAAATATTTAAAAAATCTTGAAAAATTCAAATAAGTTAAAGAAACAATTTCCAAAATTAAATCCTTTGAATAAAACCCTGCCAAAAAAAGGTATCCCACATTGTTGTGAATGTACTTCTGTAATTTTGTGAATGTATTTCTGTAATTAAATTTGATTTTTGTAAGTTGGTACCCTCGGGGCGTTGATGAGGAAGATGGAACAGGTCTTGAGTAACTGAATGTAATGGCTGGATAGTGATGCTCTTTGGGTACAATAAAAGTGATTGTTCTTGAATTGTTGACATGAGTTGAAGAATTGATTTGTAACATTTTGGCGACCATTGTCAGGATTGTATTGATAAAGTTGGTTTGGTATACAATTTCCCTGTTTTGTTTTGTTTAGTTTTGTTTTGAATTTGTTGCCTTGCAATGGACACGATTGAAAAATTGAAAAAGAAGAGAAGTGCGTATCGGGCAAGTGCGACGAAAACTATTGGAGCGGTCGGAGTTGAAGCCGATTTCCAAAAATTACGTGTGAAAATAAATACTCTCCGAACAATTGCGGATACCTTAAAAGAATTGGACGAAAGCATCTTGAACGAGTTGTTGAATGTTGACGGAAACGAGGATGCCTGCATCGAAGAAACAATGCACTGTGTTACCGTTCAAGAAGACCTTCTGCAAGCACGTCTTGAAGCCGAGGATAAAGTGGAAGGATTAAAACCTAGTGTTGCCAGTTGTGTTGATGAGGGAGATAATTTCAGCGTACAGAGCAACGTGGCTTCGGCGTCGTCATCCATGTCGTCAGAAAGGTTAAGGCTGCCAAAAATCACGCTTGAGGTATTCGACTTGGGTCCAGGTAACTGGATACATTTTTGGACACAATTTCAAAGGATTCATGAGGATTCTAACATTACGAATGTTGATAAGTTTAGTTACTTGAAAATGTCAGTGAAGGAACAGGCTAAGAAATTAGTTGACAGTTATCCACACACAAGTGAGAATTATGTTAAAGTTTTGGAACATTTAAAGAATCGTTTTGGTAAAGATGAGTTGATTATAAATTCTATGTATAAAGATTTGTTGCAATTGGTTCGCTCAGATTTATCTGTGACTGACCTGTATGATAACATAAGTACCAAGTTGAGATCCCTCGAAACATTAGGCATGAATTCTGATAAGGCAGCAATCTTAGTTCCACTCATTGAAGAATGTCTCCCCATTGACGTTTTGAAAATATGGGAAAGAAGAGCAGCAGATGAGGACGATGATGGTGGTAATAAAATTGATAAACTTTTGTGTTTTCTGGGCAAAGAAGCCGAGAGTGAACAAAGACTGCGTAATCATGCTAAGGTGAATGAGGTTGATAAATTCACTGCGCTCAGAACAGAGCCAACAGCAGCAGCTCTCGTTTCTTTCACTCCTACTGTCAGGCAGAATCGGGTAAGTTATCAGCAAACAGGACAGCCACACAAAGTAACCCTAACCTGTTTGTTTTGTAATGAGAACCATCCCTCTTACAAGTGTTCTAAAGAAATGTCGGTTGAGGACAGTCGTAAAACTGTAAAAGAAAAACGAGCTTGTTTTGCATGCTTGCAGGGAGGTCACTCGAGACAGCAGTGTAGGAAAAGAATAGATTGTGGTAAATGTAAAGGGAGGCACTATGATATCATGTGTGTTGGTGAACCCAGCAGAACAGCATCGTTATTTGCAGGGCCTAGTGGAACTGTCATTTTAAAAACATTAGTAGCACAATTGCGTGGTGTCACTGTTCGAATATTACTTGATACTGCTTCACACCGAAGTTATATTTCGGAAGCTATCTGTGAAAAACTGGATTTGATCGAATGTGCTCGTGAAAATATTTGTCATATGCTGTTTGGTGGGAGTGTGTCATCTGAAATATCACATCCAATTCATGAAACTAGCTTACAGGGTGATAACAGTTTTGTTCTTAAGGCACTTAGGGAGAAGAAGATTTGTGGTTTGATACCACCTGTGAATGATCCGCATTTGTTACGGAAGGTGGCTGCACATGGTATTACATTGACAGATGATGGAGTTAACCGACCTATTGATGTGTTGTTAGGAGTAGATGTTATGGGCGAACTTGTTACAGGTGTGAAATGTATTGACTTTAAGCTGTTAGCATTTGAGACGAAGCTTGGATGGTGTCTCCTGGGTAACGCAGAGAGGCAAGAAGTAAGCAGTATGACAAACTTTGTGACCTCTTTGCTCAATTTACACCATCCTTTATGGGACTTAGAAGTTATTGGAATTGAGAAACAGACAGAAACAAAAAGGTCGGTCATAGATGATAGATGTTTGCGAAATTTTGAAGACACAATTCGTTTCGAAGGTGAAAACTGTCGGTATATTGTAACATTGCCCTGGATTGATGAGCACCCCCCTCTTCCCACTAATCGTGAAATAGCTGAAAGTCGTCTAAAATCAACAGTAAGCCGTTTAGATAACAATGGACTCTATGATGCGTATGATACTGTTTTTAAACAATGGGAAACAGATGGGATTATTGAAATAACATCTGATGAAAACATAGGGCACTTTCTACCTCACAGACCAGTTATAAATTATGGGAAAACAACTAAAATCCGCCCAGTCTGTGATGCATTGGCGAAAAGTATTGGAAACGTCTCTCTAAATGATTGTTTAGCAACGGGACCCAACTTGATTGCTAGTATTGTACCTATCCTGTTACGTTTCAGGTTACAGGAGGTCGGTGTTGTGGGAGACATAAAACAGGCTTTTTTAATGATTGGACTGAACCCTGAGGATCGAGAAATGTTAAAATTCTTGTGGTGGCGTGATGGACATATTATAACGCTGCGTCACTGTCGTGTAGTTTTTGGATTTGTGTGTAGTCCATTTTTGCTGAATGCCACCATCACTCATCATTTGAATACTCTAAGTGGTGATTTAGTTGAAAGACTAAAACCTTCCTTTTACATGGATGATTGCCTTTGTTCATTTCAGTCCCTGAGTGATGCTAAGGAATTTGTGTCCGAAGCTACAAATGTCATGGCTCAAGCCAATTTCCAACTCCGTGGGTGGGTTTTGTCAGGAGATATTGTGACACAAAATGTCTTAGTTGTCAAATGGCATGCTTTAGATGATCTGTTGGGATGCAACTTTAGCTTCGATCCAAAAGAGAGAATCAATGAATTAACTAAAAAGAAATTGTTGTCGATTATAAGTAGGGTGTTTGATCCATTGGGTTTGTTATCAGCAACTTTACTCCATTTGAAAATTGCATTGCAAATGGCATTTAAGCTCAAACTACACTGGGACACACCCCTTCCAAAAGAAATTCAAATGAAGTGCTCGTAGTGGCTTACTGAAGTTGATTTGATTGACAGCATTGTGGTGCCTAGATGTTTAAGAGGTGTCTCTGACACAGCTTGTTTACATGTATTCAGTGATGCCAGTCTCCTTGTACTGGGCACTTGTGCCTTTATGAGGTATGAAAACAAAGATGGCTTTAATGTTCGATTTGTTTTAGCTAAGTCCAGAGTTACACCAATGGAAGACATGTCAATCCCTCGTAAAGAGCTTGTAGCGGCAACACTTGCAGCAAGGCTTGGTTATGTTATTAGTTGTGTACTGCTCTGATTCCATGATTGTTCTCTACTGGATCAAGAAAGGTGAAAGGAAGACCTTTGTTGGAAACCGGGTAAAGGAAATCCACCAGTTGACGTCACCCGAGCAGTGGCGATTTGTTCCTGGCGATTGTAATCCTGCTGATATACTCAGCCAAGGATGCTTGTTGTCCGAATTTGTTGCATCAAAATGGTGGGAGGGTCCTCAGTGGCTCCTAGAGAATGAGAACAAGTGGTTAACTGTGAAAATAGCCCCTACAGAAGAGGAATCTAAGAAAACGGCTGTTAGTTTGTACAACACAGGCGATGTAAGAGAAATCATGTTCACACACTTTGCTTCTTTCTCGAAAAATATGCGTGTTGTTGGTTGGATCTACCGATTTCTCGAGAAAGCTAGCGGGAAAAGTTCAAACTGCGGAGAGGAGTTGACTGGCAAAGAAGTACGACATGCTGAATTAAAATTAGTACGGTGGATTCAGAGTAGTTACCCTCTAGATGTAAATAATTTCAACATTAAAACTGATTATGATGGCTTGATTCGAGTTCGTACTAAAATATTATCTGATGAGTTCACACCCATGTTCAAGGAACCCATTTTACTACCTCAGTGTGAACTAGTGGAGTCCATGGTGGTAGAATGTCATGAGAAAATGCACCATGCTGGAGCAAGTACTGTGTTAGGAACCCTGAGAGAAGAATACTGGATAGTCAGAGGTAGACGATTAGCCCGACGTGTTGTTAGTAAATGTATTCCTTGTCTTAGGCACAAAGCCCAAGCAGTGAGAACGCCACCTGTCGGGTTACCTAATAACCGTGTAAATCTTGGAAAGGTGTTCCAAGTATGCGGAGTCGATTTGGCTGGACCTCTTTTCATAAAAGATGGTACTAGGGTTTGGATTTCCTTGTTCACCTGTGCTGTATACCGTGCAGTCCATCTTGAAGTGGTAGAGTCGCTCTCTACAGAATCGTTTCTACATGCTCTTCGGAGAATGATCGCCAGGCGAGGCAGAATCACAACTATGTACAGTGATAACGGTACTAACTTTGTAGGAGTTTGGAATCTCATTAAGCAGACTACAGTTGAACGTGAATTGAAAATTCAGTGGTTATTTAATGTTCCCACAGTTGCTTGGTGGGGTGGATTTTTTTGAGCGGCTTATTGGGGTGATGAAAAGACTGTGAACTAATGACCTTGATTACCGAGATTGAGGCTGTTATGAATGCGCGTTCCATTACCTACATGTCTGAAGATGTTAATGAGTTGAGACCAATAACGCCTGCTATGTTTTTGCAGGAGCAGTTTGAGAAAAAGGTGCCTGATCTTGACGAAGTGGATGAAAAGGGTCTTTCTGCTAGGGTGAAATATGTAGCTGAGGTTAGGATAAACCTAAAAGAACGTTTTCGTCAGGAATACCTAGGGTCTCTGATGTTAAACACTGCTAAGTCTTCTAAGAATGTCAGGGTGGGAGATGTTGTATTGTGCCCGTTAAGACCAGAGTCCGCACGACCACATATGCATTTTACCAAGAATCAGTCAGCACGAGAGTCAAAATATCCCGGGGCGCCAGATGGGTTAAAGCTAATCGCAAAAACGACATCAAATGAAAAAAATGCTTTACTGATTTTTGGTTCAATGCAACAATAAGGATAGAAGGAGATTCAACTGGGCATAACACATCATGTAAAATTATCTCATTTTATTCTGAATTTAAAATTGACTGCAAAATAAAATGCTCAAAGCAGCATCATTCATGTGTGGCGACCCACATTACTATTTACACAATGTACAGAAATTTTCCAACACATTGGACAATTATCTTTGGAGACACAAGTCTGATTATCAGTCCTGTAGACTGTGTTCCAAAATTATATCCATTATTTATGATTAAATCCAGTTCAAATTTAATTGTCTTTACTGGAAATACTGTAGTTCACTGGTTGAATTTTTACATAATATTAACACTCGTAGAATAATTGTTCATAGAATTTTTAACTTTCACTTATTTTTCCAGTTTCAAAAAATATTGTCAAAAAATATTATTATCTCTGAATCAACACAAATTATGTACACATATTAATAACAACATCTGAAAAGTATCTGACCCTTGAGCATAGCATCGAACAACTGTGCGAAGCACAACAAAATTAATTGTTCTTCTGACATTAAACGTTTCGAGAAGTGACTCGATTATGAACTTCAAGTTCCTAACAAAATATATGATTTCTGAATCATCAACTTGATCAATAAATTGTTGGACCATTCAACTATTCGATTTTCCACTTGGAATCATTATTAAGAAAAATATTTATATTTGTGGCCATTTTAGTAACTTTCACAACTTGCAATTCTTGAACAGAATGCGGAAATAAGAATTGTAGCTTCATAATAAATTCATTTAGTTCATGACACTAGGATTGAAAACATCCTTCAAATTATTCGTGGTTATAGATTTATTTTTAATTGGCAGTGGCCCATTCTATTATTTTTATAAGAACACAATATTCCAACAACAACGGCAAAGGTCTTCCTCTGAAGAAGAATAAAATACTATCATGACAAATCCGGGTTCTAGCAAAATCAAAGTCTTAATGGAATCCGTAAACAAGGTTGAAATAAGAACTGATGGTTTTTAAGAAATACCATTTGGGTCATTCATACGACGCAATGTGTAGTTCCCATACTCCTTCTTTAACACTGAGTCATCGAACCTGCTATTTGATTGATGCTCATATAAAAACCTCCTCATTCCTGCGACTTAAACATGCGCACCTGGGAATGGCATTTCAACTACTCCACACACATAAATTTTCTTCCCAAAATTTATACAATAAATCAAGCCTCTGCTTGTTATCAACTCTGGAAGATTTATAAACTTACAAGTTTATTTTATTTTACCATTCAGTTCAAATCGTGAAGTTACCACACTTATGATACTCTCTATTTCACTTTCGAATGTGTATCTACGTCATGATTTTATATAAATACAAAAATATCCTAATTGATACAAATATCATTTGCTTCCCGTTTCATGCCTCTCCGTGTTATCTGAAAAATATACTTTGCTCATTGCAAATATTAACTGTTCAACCTGAACTGTAATGTTGGTTGAATGCGGGCTTGCGCTAACCACTATCCTTCGGAAAATCACCTGTTCCAAACTAGAAATGATTAAACTACTTCATAAGCTCTCTCTCAATGAATGTGATTATTAGAAAATATAAGATCCAAGAATTATTTAGAAAAGTTATGAAAATCATTATTATTATTATTAGTGGATTATTATTGTAAATGTGTTTAATTATTATTTCATTATGTGAGAATCCACATGTTCGATTCTTCGAATATGGATAAAATATCCATTTCTCAACAAAAATAATCATTAACTTTTACAGTTACCTCGGCTGATTACCGTGATTATCAAAAATATATGAAACATTCAAATAAATGTTCGTTATGCTTGGTCATCGATCCTAAACTGTTCTGAGTGCTGAAAATACTCAGAATAACTCTAATATGTCTTGCGTAAATCATTGCAAGATTTAAATACGAAGAAAAACAAATGTGTTGGTCATCTGCAGAAAATGAGTTTGTTCCAATTAGCTAGGCATAATATAAAAGTCAAATGTGGCTTACATTTCTCGTTGGTCTTGAAGCGTAGTGAACCTGGTCTGTACCAGATTTATCCAGATACATGCCCTATCGGACACGCACGTCTAATCCTTGTATCGGCCGCCATTATATACCCACAATCTGTCTAATACGACATAGTGGAAATATTTCTTGAAGTTTGAAGTAACTGCTGATCCATTTTAATATTGGCTTCAATTAAATCCATAGCAGTTCGCTTAAATGGGGTCAGATCCAAATGATCTATTCTCAAATACGTCAGTTGTAACATAACTCACGGTAATCTTTTCAGTACAAGAAAACACTGACAGTCTGAATCAATCAACGGCTGTTCTGAAGATCGTTCCCTGGGCATGGTTTATCACCATCTATCATGCGCGAAGCAACTTATAGTTTCCCTTTGTCGGCTAATGAACAACACCGTGATAGACTGGCCTTCAATATACTGAAAGATCGGAGTGGTTATCAAGTTACAATTTATGAAACTGACTAATTGGATTAAAATATCCAAGTATTGAATTATTATTACTGGACTGTGACAAAGTACTTTCTAGACAAAGTCTAGCATGTGTCCATATAGAAATAAAGTATTTCACCAGTGTCCGTAGAAAAATAACAATCACCTTAGTGATTCCCTCTGCCGGAAACTTACTATGTTCCACACGTATCGCAGCACTTTTGTGACTATCACAATTTAAAGATATCTTCTGCGTAGATCCGGCAACCATGTGCCTTGGCTCAACGTAGCAGCAGCACCTTGTCATGCAAGAGCTTGGTTCGAAGTGAGCTGATGATGCTTGGGCCGGTCGGCTTTTATTCAAAACGGTCGGGTCCACGCTGGATCACGCTGAAATCTGGAAATCCTCATATCTCCGGTGTCACTGGTCCGATTCACTTGAGACTAAGTGCATTCTCTTTCATAGTAATCTGATCCAAGTCTCAAGTCTCTACTCCATGGCTAACTATTTAATCAACAAATAGTCTCGACCTCTTCTACTACTCGCTACGTCACTTAACATGCTCTTGGCTGCACAAAGTTTCCATTCCATTCTAGAAGTAATGGAGCGCGATATTCAAATATCTCAACTTTCAAAAGCGGCTGTAGCCTTTCCCTTGATATCTAAGTGTCTGAATCTTGGAATACCCATTCCTATAGTTGGGCACATCCACCCCACACCTAGCAAAAAATAAAAATTGGAAAATTTTTATTTTTCCTATCTACACATTAAATCATCTGGTTCTTGAATAATAAATCTTCAAATTCGCTGCATTATAAGTTCCCACGATGTTACCAGTTCGTGTATTGGCGATTTCATAGCTTCCATTGTTGTTTACTTCCACAATACGATAGGGTCCAGCGTAAAGGCTTGCAAACTTCGAGTACACTCGATTTTGCACGTCAGAGGGTGTAGGTCTTTTCACTAAAACAAGAGTTCCTACGCGCAAGGGTCTGCGAAAACGCTTTCCTCTCACTCTGCGCTCTCTTTTCTCAGCTTGGCTCCTCAACTTGTCTAAAGCTAGAGTTTCCCTTTTTTAATAATTCCTGCAATGGAGCAACCGTCTTGGTGAAGCTTGGACAATGCCATGCAAAGAATTGGCATGTCCCGAGAAAACTGCGGACATTCTTCACTCTAGTAGGTCTAGGGAAATTTGCAATCACCTGTATCTTTGTCTCATTGGGACGGTATCCTTCACCATCCAAAATGTGGCCCAAAAATTTTATTTCCTTCCGAAAGAACTGACATTTCCGAAGGTTAACTTTAAAGTTCGCTTTTCTCAAATCTGCGAATAACATCTGAAGATGTAACAAATGTTCCTCCTTAGGTTCAGATGCAATTAGGATATCATCTATGTAACGAATTGCTATCTCTTTTACTTCAGGACTCAAGTTTTGTTCCAGTGCTCTGATCAAAACAGATCCAGATGTTTTGACCCCAAATGGTAGACGGCGGAATACATATGTCTGCTGGTCAAACATAAACCCTGTAAACTTTTTGGAATCTTCACTAAGCCTAATGTGGTGTTGGACGAAGTGGGATCAATGTTAGAGAACCAGACCTTGCCTTGGAATTTCCTTAACAGTTCCCTAATCATTGGTGGTCTGTCATACTCTGGCAGCAATCTTGAATTCAAATTTCGCGCGTCTAAACATAGTCTCAGACTTCCATCTGGCTTAGACACTACTGCTAATGGATTGACATAAGAGATAGTGTACTTTTCAATCACATTGTTACTTTCCATCTCTTTGATAAGCACATTTACCATTTCTCGATGCTTTTCCGCTACCGGATACAATTTAGCATGGAAAGGTGCATCATCATTTACTCGAATACGATATTCAAAATCTTTAATTTCACCAGGTTTAATATCAAAAATATCGTGGTACTCTTCCAAATTTTTTCCTAGCTCTGGGGACTCCTTCTCAGTGTAGACTTCTCTTCCTTGAGCTTCATGAAAAATCAGAGACCATTGAGCATCTCCCTCGATGTCTTCCCCTTCTTTTCCCTCGAAGTTTATCTCTTCGGTATTCTTGAATCTGATCGTCTCTGTCTTCATGTCTATCACTGCTTGATATTTCTGAATGAAATTCGCTCCCAATATCATGTCAAAAGCCATGTCCTTCATTACTACAAACACATGTCGGAAATCATGTCCTCCAATAGCAACACATAAGTATAATTGTGTTTTACACAGAGATATTTTGTTGGGTATTATTCCTTGGATTTTAATTCCTGATACTGGAATCGCCTCTAAATTCTCTTTGAGCTTCCACATAATATAAAGCTTCTCGCTCACAAGACAAAGCATAGCCCCAGTATCAATTTAAGTATCGACAGGCATACCGAATACTTCGCATGATATGATTGGCATTTTAATTCTTGTACCCATTTCTTTCCGTTCGTCAGTATGTTGAATTAAGTCATCATCCTCTGCTTGCCATTTAATAATCCTGGAAGTGAAAGTGTTTAAAATTCTATCTTCTACTGTGAATTCGAAGTTTTTTTTCTTTTCCATTCCCCCGGGATTGTTGTGTTCCCGATGGACCTGGTTCATTGGGCTTCTGTTCCAAGAACTGCAAGCTTTCTTGGTGTCTTTCTTCCAAGTTCTTCCTCGTCTCCTTATTGAACTCTTCATTGGACTGACGAGTGTTCACATTCCCTCTGTTATTGTAGTTATTGTTTCTACCATAGTACCTTCTTTCCTGGTACCTTCCTTGATTATCCCTTGGCCTTCTCCATCGAGTATTATATCGATATCCACCATCCGGTCTCGCATAAGGCTTGTAACTGTATCTGTTATTGTTCTGATTCCATCCTCTTTTATCGGGCTCTTCCCTCGGCGTTTTCTCTTCTCGCCCCTCTCGAATCTCTCGAGGTGTTTGGGAATAACTGTCGGCCTTAACAGCGTACACAGCGTTGTTATTCTTTCCTCCCTTCTGATGGAAGAATTGAGCGTTCGTGTGATCAAGATTCTGCAATACCTCGTCAAATTGCTCCATATTATAAATGTCAGCAGCGATCAAAGTTCTTTGGACGTCTGCTGGAAACTGACGTATTAATGCGGTAATTAATTCATTATCTGGCTTCGGCGGATCTAAATGTTGTAGTTTAGAAAGCTGTCCAGAAACGTACGTAGAGTATAGAGTAGGTTGTGACGTCGAGAATCTCTTTGAATATAATTCTGCTCCGACTTGCTGTTGGGTTTCCAGGGACCAAAACTTTTTTAATAACTCCTCAAAAACTCCTCAAAATTGGTGAGAGTGGACCTAAAAGCTCTAAACCAAAGAAGTGCGGGACCTTCCAAAAATTTCCCTATCACTCGGATCTGTCTTTCCTTAGGGATTTTGGAATCTTTTAGGTAATCACCTGCTTCTCTCAAGAATTCTACGGGTGTCACAGAATCTCGCCCTGAAAATTTAGAAGACTTATCCTCTACATTCTTGAATACAGTTATGGGGTTGGATTGAAATACTGTCCTGACCTCATCCTGTCTTTGACTATCAGTTTCTCTAGCTGCTCCTAGGTTTATCTGTATCTGTTCTTCTCCCCTTATGCTTGGCATTTTCAAGAGATGGTCAGACTGTTTCTCGTCCTTGATTTGGGTTTTCATAGCCTCAATTTCCTTATGGTTTTCTTCTGCCATTTCTCTAATTTCTTCGGTTTCCTTACAGTTCTCCTTGACATCAGTGGATATCTGGTTCATAACAGCCTCGTGACTTTTCAACGACCCTGTCACATCTGATATGTCCTTCTGAGTTGCTTGAATATCTTTGGAAATTACTTGAATATGGGACGACAAAGATTCCCTAATTTCCTCGACTCCCTCTTGGTTCTCCAGCTTGAGTGTGTCTTTAATCTCATCGATAACTGTGGTTTTAATTTCAGTTTGTAACTCATTAATCACACCTTCTCTTATTTCTCCCACTATGAGTTCTTTGAATTGTTCTGTCAAACGTTGAACAACTAGAGTTGCCATCTCATTGCTCTCTTTCTTCACTCTTATTTCTAGGTTGATCATGTCTTCACCAACTTTCCTAAGACCATGTTCTATCCTATCAGCTAAACTTTGGGATCTTAGATCGGCATCGCGAAATTTATCGTCCATTAAACTTGCGTTAGTGGCTAATGAAGTTGCGAGCTCATGTGTTTTTTCGCATAATTTAGTCATTTTACTCTCAAGTGACATTTTCAAGATTTCGGAATTCTCTTTAAATTTATTTTCCATAGAATTAAATTTACTATTTAAATTTTCTTTCATGTTATCTTTTAACCTGCTTTCTATCAAATCGGAATTTTCCTTGAGTTTATCATTTAAACTTTCTTTCAAGTTATCTTTTAAAGAATCAGAATTTTCTTTAAGTTTATTTTTTAAAGAATCAGAATTTTCTTTAAGTTTATCATTTAAACTTTCTTTAAGTTTATTTTCTAAAGAATCAGAATTTTCTTTAAGTTTCTTTTCCAAAGCCTCTGTATTTTCTTTCATAATGGATGCTACACGCAGTCCGGCTTCTTTGGAACTCTCTTCCAAACTCCTCATCATCCTCATCATCTCTTCCATAATTTTCAATTATTATTCAAAACTTAGGGGTATACATGTTGGCAGACACAAGATTATAATTAGAACAAGAAATATGAATAGCTAATTGGAACACTCTAATAAAATAAGATTTGTCCTAATGTCGACGTGATGGAAAAGCAAAATTCTCTACTTTTACGAATTACATTTACCACAATATCACAAGAAAAATATGCAAGTTCTCAAATATCCTCCACCTGGATTCTAATAATGCGTATGTCCAGTCATCGAACGTTTACTACTGAATTTACTTGACGCCCTAATGGTTAAGCCGTTATCAAAAATAATCAAACCCATTCTAATTATTAACCCAGTTAAATTTTTAATTTTCCCCACTAATTGGGTTTCCTACTAATTTATTCATCCAAACCAGACATCTCTCAACTCTCAAAATATCTATATAAAAAAATTATCACAATTTAAATCGGCATGCGATTGACCGTGTCTAACTCGAGCCCCTCGTTCGAAGCCATTTCTCTCTCTATCTTATTTTATGTGCCCGTTTAGACCGGAGTCCGCACGACCACATATGCATTTTACCAAGAAACAGTCAGCACGAGAGTCAAAATATCCCGGGGCGCCAGATGGGTTAAAGCTAATCGCAAAAGCGACATCAAATGAAAAAAATGCTTTACTGATTTTTGGCTCAATGCAACAATAAGGATAGAAGGAGATTCAACTGGGCATAACACATCATGTAAAATTATCTCATTTTATTCTGAATTTAAAATTGACTGCAAAATAAAATGCTCAAAGCAGCATCATTCATGTGTGGCGACCCACATTACTATTTACACAATGTACAGAAATTTTCCAACACATTGGACAATTATCTTTGGAGACACAAGTCTGATTATCAGTCCTGTAGACTGTGTTCCAAAATTATATCCATTATTTATGATTAAATACAGTTCAAATTTAATTGTCTTTACTGGAAATACTGTAGTTCACTGGTTGAATTTTTACATAATATTAACACTCGTAGAATAATTGTTCATAGAATTTTTAACTTTCACTTATTTTTCAAGTTTCAAAAAATATTGTCAAAAAATATTATTATCTCTGAATCAACACAAATTATGTACACATATTAATAACAACATCTGAAAAGTATCTGACCCTTGAGCATAGCATCGAACAACTGTGCGAAGCACAACAAAATTAATTGTTCTTCTGACATTAAACGTTTCGAGAAGTGACTCGATTATGAACTTCAAGTTCCTAACAAAATATATGATTTCTGAATCATCAACTTGATCAATAAATTGTTGGACCATTCAACTATTCGATTTTCCACTTGGAATCATTATTAAGAAAAATATTTATATTTGTGGCCATTTTAGTAACTTTCACAACTTGCAATTCTTGAACAGAATGCGGAAATAAGAACTGTAGCTTCATAATAAATTCATTTAGTTCATGACACTAGGATTGAAAACATCCTTCAAATTATTCGTGGTTATAGAATTATTTTTAATTGGCAGTGGCCCATTCTATTATTTTTATAAGAACACCATATTCCAACAACAACGGCAAAGGTCTTCCTCTGAAGAAGAATAAAATACTATCATGACAAATCCGGGTTCTAGCAAAATCAAAGTCTTAATGGAATCCGTAAACAAGGTTGAAATAAGAACTGATGGTTTTTAAGAAATAACATTTGGGTCATTCATACGATGCAATGTGTAGTTCCAATACTCCTTCTTTAACACTGAGTCATCGAACCTGCTATTTGATTGATGCTCAAATAAAAACCTCCTCATTCCTGCGACTTAAACATGCGCATCTGGGAATGGCATTTCAACTACTCCACACACATAAATTTTCTTCCCAAAATTTATACAATAAATCAAGCCTCTGCTTGTTATCAACTCTGGAAGATTTATAAACTTACAAGTTTATTTTATTTTACCATTCAGTTCAAATCGTGAAGTTACCACACTTATGATACTCTCTATTTCACTTTCGAATGTGTATCTACGTCATGATTTTATATAAATACAAAAATATCCTAATTGATACAAATATCATTTGCTTCCCGTTTCATGCCTCTCCGTGTTATCTGAAAAATATACTTTGCTCATTGCAAATATTAACTGTTCAACCAGAACTGTAATGTTGGTTGAATGCGGGCTTGCGCTAACCACTATCCTTCGGAAAATCACCTGTTCCAAACTAGAAATGATTAAACTACTTCATAAGCTCTCTCTCAATGAATGTGATTATTAGAAAATATAAGATCCAAGAATTATTTAGAAAAGTTATGAAAATCATTATTATTATTATTATTATTAGTGGATTATTATTGTAAATGTGTTTAATTATTATTTCATTATGTGAGAATCCACATGTTCGATTCTTCGAATATGGATAAAATATCCATTTCTCAACAAAAATAATCATTAACTTTTACAGTTACCTCGGCTGATTACCGTGATTATCAAAAATATATGAAACATTCAAATAAATGCTCGTTATGCTCGGTCATCGATCCTAAACTGTTCTGAGTGCTGAAAATACTCAGAATAACTCTGTCTTGCGTAAATCATTGCAAGATTTAAATACGAAGAAAAACAAATGTCTTGGTCATCTGCAGAAAATGAGTTTGTTCCAATTAGCTAGGCATAATATAAAAGTCAAATGTGGCTTACATTTCTCGTTGGTCTTGAAGCGTAGTGAACCTGGTCTGTACCAGATTTATCCAGATACATGCCCTATTGGACACGCACGTCTAATCCTTGTATCGGCCGCCATTATATACCCACAATCTGTCTAACACGACATAGTGGAAATATTTCTTGAAGTTTGAAGTAACTGCTGATCCATTTTAATATTGGCTTCAATTAAATCCATAGCAGTTCGCTTAAATGGGGTCAGATCCAAATGATCTATTCTCAAATACGTCAGTTGTAACATAACTCACGGTAATCTTTTCAGTACAAGAAAACACTGACAGTCTGAATCAATCAACGGCTGTTCTGAAGATCGTTCCCTGGGCATGGTTTATCACCATCTATCATGCGCGAAGCAACTTATAGTTTCCCTTTGTCGGCTAATGAACAACACCGTGATAGACTGGCCTTCAATATACTGAAAGATCGGAGTGGTTATCAAGTTACAATTTATGAAACTGACTAATTGGATTAAAATATCCAAGTATTGAATTATTATTACTGGACTGTGACAAAGTACTTTCTAGACAAAGTCTAGCATGTGTCCATATAGAAATAAAGTATTTCACCAGTGTCCGTAGAAAAATAACAATCACCTTAGTGATTCCCTCTGCCGGAAACTTACTATGTTCCACACGTATCGCAGCACTTTTGTGACTATCACAATTTAAAGATATCTTCTGCGTAGATCCGGCAACCATGTGCCTTGGCTCAACGTAGCAGCAGCACCTTGTCATGCAAGAGCTTGGTTCGAAGTGAGCTGATGATGCTTGGGCCGGTCGACTTTTATTCAAAACGGTCGGGTCCACGCTGGATCACGCTGAAATCTGGAAATCCTCATATCTCCGGTGTCACTGGTCCGATTCACTTGAGACTAAGTGCATTCTCTTTCATTTGGCCGTGCCAGTAATCTGATCCAAGTCTCAAGTCTCTACTCCATGGCTAACTATTTAATCAACAAATAGTCTCGACCTCTGCTACTACTCGCTACGTCACTTAACATGCTCTTGGCTGCACAAAGTTTCCATTCCATTCTAGAAGTAATGGAGCGCGATATTGAAATATCTCAACTTTCAAAAGCGGCTGTAGCCTTTCCCTTGATATCTAGGTGTCTGAATCTTGGAATACCCATTCCTAGAGTTGGGCACAGTATGGGTTGTGTCTGACCAAAAGGAAAGAATTGATTGGGAATTGGCTCGAGTGCTTGAGATCTTCCCTGGTAAAGATGGAGTAACTAGAGTGGCAAAGGTAAAAACAGTTAAGAGTGAGTTGTTGCGACCAGTTCAACGTCTGTGCTTGATGGAGATTGGATCTCCTTATGAAAATGGTGATGGTTCTTTGTGTGGTCCCAATGCTGTTGACTTGGTGCCTGATTGTGACACTAGTAACCCCCCTCAAGTAGTTGAGAGTGAAGCTGTTGCTCTGACAAGAAGGGGCAGGGTTGTTAAAAGGCCAACCAAACTGAATTTGTAAATAATTGTTAATTCCATGTTTATTCCTAGGTTTTGTATTATTTTGTGCTTTTAGTTGAAACCTACCGTTTCAAGGTGGGAGAATGTTGTGAATGTGCTTCTGTAATTTTGTGAATGTATTTCTGTAATTAAATTTGATTTTTGTAAGTTGGCATCCTTGGGGCGTTGATGAGGAAGGTGGAACAGGTCTTGAGTAACTGAATGTAATGGCTGGATAGTGATGCTCTTTGGGTATAATAAAAGTGATTGTTCTTGAATTGTAGACATGAGTTGAAGAATTGATTTGTAACACACATAATGCTAAATTTGATACATTAAAACAAATAACCGTTAATGGTATTTGTGTACATAATCTACCCATAAATCGAATATCCTGAGAATTTTTCATATTATGAATTACAGAACCTGCACACATAAATAATAATGCCTTAAATAAAGCATGTGTTAATAAATGAAAAAAAAGCTAATTTAGGAAATCCTATAGCCAAGATTCTTATTATTAAACCCAGCTATCTTAATGTAGAAAGAGCAATACTTTTTTAAATCATACTCATAATTTGCCCCTAATCCTGCTATAAATATTGTTAAACCAGAAATTAATAATAATCTCTTACCTAAATTATTATCAGCAATAACAGAATTAAATCGAATTAATAAATAAACCCCTGCAGTTACTTAAGTTGAGGAATGAACTAAGTTAATGATGAAACGGGGGTAAATCAAGAAGAAAAAGGAATTTGAGCTCTCTTTGTCATAGCCACCAAATTTACTAATGCAGAAATGATATTCATAACTCTACAATTCTTCATTACATCCAAATAATAAATATAATTTCATCTCCCAAAATGTAATATTCAAGCAATAGCCATTAATAAAGCCACATCACCAATTTGGTTAGATAAAGCTGTTAATATCCCAGCTCTATAAGATTTCACATTTTGATAATAAATTACTAAACAGTATGAAACTAGTCCTAATCCATCTCATCCCAAAATAAATCTAATTAAATTAGGACTAATAATTAAGAATATTATAAACAAGACAAATATCAATACTAAAATAATAAATCAATTAATCGCTAAATCTCCATGTAAATATTCTTCACTATAAAAAATTACCAGTGAAGAAATAATTAAAACAAATCCTATAAATAATAAAGACATTCAATCTAATAAAAAGTTATAATTAAAGATCTATTTAAATTAAAAATCTCCCACTCAATAAATATAAAAATATCATTTATAACAAAATAAAAGCATATTATTACTAGAAAAATTGCCATAAAAATAAAAAAATAAAACTCACAAAAAAATTGATATTGATCATAAAATGATTTAAGGTAAATTCAGTACTTCATTAACACCACAAATCAATATTGTTTTCATAAGCTACTTAAATATAATCATAAAATACATAAATCACCCTTTAAGATTAAAACATTTAAAGGTAATCAATGCAACATTAATAATAAGTACTTTTGGGAGTATCCTATAGAACAAGAAAAAATACCAGAATAAATTATACCATGTTGGCTATAAGAATATAAATATAAAGAATAAGCGGCACTAAAAAAGAAATCAATATTAGTATAACCATCGAAACACAAGATCATATAACTAATCTATTCAATAACCCAATTTCCCCCCATTAAGTTCAATGACGGCGGGGCAGCTATATTAGAAGATCTTAATGAAAATCATCATAATGTTATAGAAGGTATGAAATTCATTAAACCCTTATTAATTAATAAGCTTCGTCTTCCTAATCGTTCATAAGAAATATTAGCTAAAGCAAATAAACCAGACGAACATAGCCCGTGAGCAATTATTAATGTGTATGTTCTTATAAAGCCTCGATCTGTTAATGTTATTATACCCCCTAAAGCTATTCTTATATGAACAGCAGAAGAATAAGCAATTAATGCCTTTAAACCTACCTGACGTAAACAAACCAAACTTATTAAAAATCCTCCAATTAAACTAATTCTATTTCAAATAACGTTATATGTTAATCCTAACTTAATTAACATTAAGTAAACTCGTAATATTCCATATCCCCCTAATGTCAATAAAACACCCGCCAAAATTATTGAACCTGAAACTGGTGCCACAGCATGTGCCTTAGGCAATCAGAAATGTGTTATAAACATAGGTATCTTAACTAAAAATGCTAAAATTAATCTAATATAAAACAATAATCTTGATAATCTAATATTATTTAAAAGACCAATATATAATCTCCCATGAAATCCATAAATATTAAATAAACTTACTAATAAAGGTAAAGAAGCTAATTGGGTATAAAATAATAAATATACCCCTGCCTGTAATCGTTCCGGATGGTACCCTCATCCTAAAATTAAGAATAAAGTTGGGATCAATCAAGCCTCAAAAAACAAGTAAAAAGAAAATAATCTTATTCTTCTAAAAGTACAACACAATATTACTAATTAAAAAATTACAAAAACAGATAAAAAGAATTAAAATACCTATAATGATAAACATGCTCTCTAGCTGTAATCATTAATGAACAAATTCAAAATCTTAATAAAATTAAACAATAGAATAAAACATCTATTCCAAAGATATAACTCAAATTACAAAAATCAGTTCAAGTATTATATCTTATTATAAAAAATAAAGTTATCAAATATAATAAACTTTGTACCAGTCATCAAAACTTATTTAAAAAACTAAGATGGATTAAAAACACCAGCGTGAAAATAAATTTTAACATTGTAAAATTCTAAATGTTGAAAAAAAAATCATACCCATGAGTATGAATTATTGAAACTAAAATAGACAGGCCTAAAGCCCTTTCACATACCGAAAATGTTAAAAATACTGTACTAAAAATGATTCAATAGCATATACTGTATATTCAAAAATATAAATAACATTTAAAATAATCTTAAATCCACAAACTCCAATCTTAACAATGTGGCTAATAAATGTTTCCGATTAGAACAAAACACCCACACATCTCTTAAAAAGACCAAAATCCCTTGAAGGCTGGATGGTTCACCTTATTGAGTAGAATTCCTGCTTGTGTAAGAGCTGCACACAAATCCATGTTTAATTCCTTCAAATTTTGGCTTTTTGAAGAACTCTGTTGAAACGTATTTCGTAATAGAGGTTGGCGCGATTTGTTGGTTTGAAGAGTCTTATTCATTTGATGCTTAGAGCTGGAAATGTGTTGTTTGATGCGATCTCGCTGGTGTTTTTCATCTTACAAAATTCCTGCAACACAAATAGTTCTTCGAATAACATTTCCATCAGTGTCTATGAAATCTTGTTTGAATTCCTGACTGGACACCTTGGGCACGGGTAAATCTAGTAGTACACTTGTTTAGTAATGTAACAACGTGCTAACACCAGCTCACTTGCTAACTCATTGCGACTATCACACAACTCACTCTTGCGCTCACTCAGTCACTTGCTGTCCACACTCTCTTATAACACTGCGACAATTACCAGAATGTTCTCATTCATGCTGGAATTGTAGTCTCAGTGATTTCTAGTAGCTTCGAACAGAACCCAGTCTCAATTCTAGGAACTACGCGGGTGTGGTTGCTGATATATCTGCGTCACCAGCCTCCGCCCCCATGGGAACAGATGACGGTCCCTCACAGTAACAAACTCACATTCACGAACAGCAGGCTATTGATTCTGGTGGTATAAAATCACTCATTGTCAATTGCATTATTGAGGGCTACGTTATAGCGGTAAAGCGAGAGAAAGAGGTTTTGTCGAACACACAATAATTTTCCTTTGTTGGAGGTGTGATTTCAACTCCCGCGCGGTGTTTACTAAAAGAGGTAGACTTACGTACTCAGCAAGCTGAGGAGACGTTACTATTGAAAGTTATTTATTTTATATTGATTAGAATAAATTGGAATTAAACTTAAAAGAAAAAAGGGGGGAAAGGGGATTATGGGCATGGTTGGGGGAAAAGGGATTAAGGTCCCAAAAAGAGGGAAAAAGGGTCGTGAAAAATGCCTCTTTTCGCAAATAGAAACAAAATTTCACACTGTGAGATCTTTCCGAACAGCTTTAACCCTTTCCTTGTTGCATTTCCAGGTTCGATATCCCCAGAAATCACCCTATTATTTTAGAATATGAAGTACCATGGACATGGGTATAAACTCTTGCACATAACATTGGAACCATATAATACAGTACATTTAAATAAAATGACATTTTACACATGAATTACCAACAGTCTTGCAATGACTCACAGTAAATTACACACACCAGGGACCCTTGGTTTGAAGTTTGCCCTCATATTATCTGGTCACAATTTTAAAACTATATGATCTGGTCACATAAACAATTATGAAACTAAGTTTAAAAAAAATTGTCAGTAATGGAATTTGCACAAACTGTACACATATTTACACTTTTTTCGTTTTATTTCCTGAGGTTCCTGGTTCAGAACCACTTCAGTATCTTTTTATTTCTCCCAGGATTAGTCACAGCTAGATTACTCCTGCTTCAAAAATAATTTACAACAGGAAGGAGCACCAGATTGAAACTGACTTGGGTGAAGATCAGTTTGGTTTCAGAGGAATCGTAGGAACAAGGGAAGCTGTACTAAGTCTTTGGCTGATCTTGCAAGGTAGAATAATGAAATATATGACAATGTTCATAGTATTTCTAGCCTTAGAATGGGCTATTATTAACGTTGATTGGAGTAAATTGTTCGACATTTTGAAAAAGATTGGAGTAAAGTACAGGTATAGGGGGTGATCGACAATCCATACTTTAACCAGATGACAGTTATTAGAGTCAAAAGCTGATATTCAGAAAGGTGTAAGGCAAGGATGCAACATATCACCCATACATTTCAATCTATATATTGAACAATCAATGGGGAAGGGAAAAGATTTAAAGTAGAAGGTTCAAGGTGAAATTATTTTGACTCTGAGATTTCTTGTTAACAATCTCTTCTTAGCTAAATCACCAAAGGATGATGATATATTTATTTGCCAATATGTATGAAAGTACTTAACTCGGCAGTGGTCGCGAGGGGAGGAATTATCTCACTTTGGAAATGTCTTGCATGTAACTTCACAGCTCGCATGCGGATTCACCTACCCTCCTAGGTATTACTAGTAGGCGGCATAACGAGACACCTCCCGCAACAACAACAAGTTAACACTTGAAATATTTACATGGTTACTATTATTGTGCGCGCTTGCAGAGAAGTGAGACTTTCCCTCACCCGCGACCATAAATATTACTATTTTTGTATTTCTTTTCGCTGTATAGTTTGTTCTCTACTGAATTTAGAAATGGCTAATAAACTAGAGGAACAGGGTATGGTATAGTAGGACGAGGTGGAGCAAGTCTTAAGAAGAAATTGTGTGGCAGATGATGATTTGTTGGAAGTTGGCAGTGCTAGTGAAGACGATGAGCCGCTACTTTCCAGTTCCACATCCTTAGATTCACACTTTCTTCCCCAGGCAACACTCCACATGCAACAGTACTTGTAGCTTGCCCCATGGGTGTCCGCATAGAAGCAGCTACAAACTCTGGCGAGCCTAACATGTCCTCGGACACTCCCGGCACTAAAAGCCATCCACAAAAAAGAAAATTTTAAGAAATCTAAATATAATAAAACTAGTCTACAGTATGAAATTTTCTGTGGGCTATCAGATAAGTAGCAATTTTACATGTACTTGCTGGTAATTTATTCTTTATCAAATTGGTTTGCTTTTCGACTTTCAAGCGCACTTTCATCCGCGTGAGTATAGAACGTGTGTCTAAGTGAATCACGGACAATTCATTACTTTAAGGGAATAATAAAAGCAAAATATCTTTATGACAGTGGAATGATCAGCACATACATGTTACCAATACAGAAAGGTAAGAATACGGAAATATATAAACATGTACACTACGAGTTGGGGTTCGAAATGTTTCCAGTTCTGCATAATGATTTGTCAGCCAGTGGCAAATGGAGATATGTAGAGGTGACCCACATGGTAGCATGCTAGGGCCCTTGCTATTTCTAATTTATACAAATTACATTGGGACAGAAATATCATCAAAATTGAGACTCTTTGCTGACGACATTGCTCTATATCGGGAAATCAAAGAATTAGATGACTGCAAAGCTCTGCAGAGAGATTTGAACATTCTGCAGACATGGACAGATGCCAATGGAATGTTAATAAACGTTGGTAAGAGTCAAGCAGTCCGGTTTGCAAATATAAAAAGCAGTATCACTTACGAATACAGCATAGGAGCTGATATTATTGAAATGGGGCAAGATTGCAAATATCTAGGAATACATGTGGGTGGAGGCAATTTCCACTGGAGAAACCATGTAGAAGAAATCGTAAGAAAGGCATAAAGATCACTGCATATTGAACCCGCTGAGCTAAGGTTCATGTGATATTTTTTCACGACAGCACATTTATGATGGGATGTAGTACCTTTGAACACACCCAGAAAGCTACGAGAAGCCGAGAGCTTGTACTATTCTCTTTGAACTAGCGAAGAATCGCACTTTTGACTTTGGTGAAGTCTGCTAATTATTTATCTGAGATCTTATTAATCAATTTTATCTTTCCACGAGACTCAGAATATTTAATTTCGTCATTCAGTATTATCGAAACATTTTGGAGAATGTTTATTCGCTTTTAGGTAAGGTAATATCATTGCAGATACGCAAACAGGAATGTAAGTAGTCGCTCAACGACTTGGTTTTGACGACCTACTTCCACGAGGAACGTAGTTCCTTGCACTACGTCTGGAGAATCCGCCCTGTGTAGGCGTGTAATTATATCCATCGCATTAGACGTGGAAAAAGGTCCGCTTTTCAGCGAGTGCAATCGAGCACACCTGAACCACAAATCACTGTTATTAGTGTGCAGTGATCAACGCAAACTGCATTGTGAATTAATTGTCAAGTATAGTGAAAATTTACGACATTTCTGTAGCACCACATTTTTATACCCACGTGTTTGTGGAGGGCCGAGAGCCTGGTGAAAAATATACAGGTAAATGTGATACTATTACTTTAAGCACGTGTGATTATGAAAGTATATTATACACTGATTGCTACGGTGCATTTATTTGTTATAAAACGACGCCCATTTCACGGATGCCACGTGATTGAAAAGGTAGCGTCAGCACACGTGAAAAACCACAGAGCAGTGCATAGCCATTTATCTTATACATCTACAAAGTGTAGAGGCTGTGTTAACAATTATATGTGAAACCTGTGACATCTACGACCAAATACTGTGATTTTCATATGAGAATGAACTACTACAAGTCGTATTCCACCACCCACGTGGTCAACTTATTCAACACCATGTTCGAGACCGAGACTATGGGCTAATACCATTATGGTATGAGGGAGATGTCTCGGATGGGACCAGTTTGATTATGGAACTTCTAGAACATCAGACGAGAAGGAAGGAACCCAGGATGCCTTTCCTAGGCATGTCCAGTCCATTCTCGAGGTCGACTACAGGGACAGACCGAACCCTGGTATTTGGGAGAGCCCGGATGGAAGTTCTGTTGAGGACGATGCCAACCCTGAAAGCCAGAGGCGCTTTTGTTCAACCCTTGTCGTTGGACAGAGAGCTGAGTGTGAACTCCTTCGTGTCGTGAGTTTTGTACACCCTTTCTTGTTCTAGTTTCTGGTGGTATAGTTAGATTAGTGTAGTTTGTGAACCAACCGAACTTAGTGACAGCCAGTTTTATAGGTAGGGAATGTAAATTAGTCTAATTAGTTGTCATTTATTTGCAGTGATAGTGAGTCACCCTTGGGTCAGACATTTTGGTCAACCCTGGTGCAGCTTGATGAACGTCGTAGAACGTCAATTTCTACCTATTGCTAAGCGTGACTGTAGTCATTTTGAAGCTACTTTGTTTAACCCTATCTGGGGTGATTTTTCAAGTCTTTGCAGACTTTAGTTATGGCAATCAGATGCCATGGTTATATTTCTTTAACTGCATTCTTTGCAGCCAGTCTATGTTACACCCCTGACTTCGTTAGAGCAGTCGTATCATTTGGGTAATCGACTGTAATTACCAGTTTTGTATCTGCATTATATTTCATTTGAGATGAGCTCAGAGGCCATCCAGGTCATGTGAAGACCTTATAAGTAAAAGGGACGTTTTGTCGTTGCCTAGCATCGAACTCAGTTCCCAGCGTTTCATTAAGCAGATCCAGCAGAGAGTGGAATTTGCGCCACAATTATTATTTTGTTGTGTCAAGTGTGATGACACTTGATTTATTTGATGTTTGAAACTACTAATGTATTTTATCTTCGAGAGCAGAGAGCTCCAGCAATGAGTGACATTGCTACCTTTTAAACGTCTTTGGTGGGAGAGACAGAGTCATATGATTGTATTCAGATTTATAGCGTGCTTTTTATGCACATATTCTTCGAGGTTTTTAACCTATGGTAAAGGTATTATGATGAGGCCAGTTTTACTGTTATTTTTCATGCTTAAATCGCCGGCCTTGTAAGTGTGTTGTGTCATTCAGCGCAGGAATTTTGTAGCCTGCGGCGACACGAACAGGTTTTGTGTATTTTACCCAGCGCTCGACTGAGAGCACATGCTTCTGTGTGAGACAGACTGATATTAACATAGGACAGAATGCTTTTAGCATTCACTTTCCCTTTCATTGCTATTATTGCTTATGGAACCCAGTGTTCATTCTTGTATCTGATCATATGTTCTGTAGATTGTTTTTGTTAGTTAAACGCTGTTGCGTGTACCGCTGTTTTGACAAGTACAGTTATGTCAGGTTTCTATAGTACGTTGTAGGCTAGCCCCGCTAGGGAGGTTTCTCATGTATGATGGTATTGTGTGTACCATGTCCGGGATTATCCCGTTGACCAGATGTTTAAGGAGGGTAACTGCTTGTGTCCAGGCCCATCCCAGAGTTATTGAACGCGAGCTGTGCGCCGCTGGTAACTTGTGTTATTGTGTGTCCGAGTTGTTATTGCTCGTTGATTGTATTCCGACTTTTGAGTCGAGGTCTTTGGCAGAGATGATCTCAGGGGAGACACTCCGTGCCCAGGCTTGTCAGTATTATTCGCCATAAACCAACGATAACCTAACCGACATCTTAATAATAAAACGCATAATTTTGATAAAACAAAAGCTAACTAACGAATTCTTTCTGCTTAACCTTGTTCTTTTGCATTTTGAACCTGCTGACATAGCCGTGTTTATGAAGGTATTTCCTGGAGGAAATGACTTGAGGACAGCTGACACATTTTTGTTGTGACTGAAGCTTGCTCGAACCTAGAGTTCGCAGTTAGTGGAGCGCAGGCCATACGATGTTAGACGTAGTCTTTACTACGCAGTCGTCACCGTAACTACACAAATTAGATGACTATGGCTTACAAAGAGTAAACCAAGGTGCAGGCAGGCATTTGAATAAAACTGTGTCCTCTTATTTATTTATTTATTTGATAATGTAAAAGTGTATGAATCCACTATGTTACCCTATTGAGTGCTGATTAGCACTTAGTTCATAAGAATGACTTAAATGTTTTTTATGGCTGTTCACTTAGCTTTGAATGTAATTGTTTGTTATTACGGACGTCACCGCCGTAAATTTTGTTATTAATTGATAGGACTTAGCTAGATGAGTTAACGTTAAATGTAAATGTGGAAATGGTATCATCCTAACTTAGATTTGTTTTGCTACCCTGTTAAATGTAAATTCTGATATTAGCTTAATCTTGTAACTTGACCTAGGGATTTGCGTCGTACCATTTTCCTAGTGTTGCTGTTGTTGCTTTATTATTGTGAGATAGATCTTTCGCGAGGGTTTACCGTAACTTCTCAGGTAGGGACCTGCTCTTTATTTTTGATTATTTATTAGCTTGCGGATTAGCCGATAGAAACCCTCCGAACTGGACTAGGGGTTTGTAAAATTTACAATAAATTTTCACGGTGTTTTACATAAGTCTGGATGTTTCTTTTCTCAGTCTAGCTTTTAAGGTGAACCTTTCCTTAGGCAGTCTATGACCTTCGTCACCATGTACCACGATCCCTGTGGACTACAGTTTCTCGTGCCGCTTTGGCCTATTTGGAAGTTCACCTGATCCTCACGGCAGTTAGGTCCGACGGATGAGATGTTAGGAAAGTCATTGCGGTTGTTGGCTATCCTGGCAGCTCCTCTGACGGGCACATAAACACTTATTTTAATGGCGTCCATCTCATGTGCCGACGTTAACGTGGTGACCGTCAGTTCCATGTTATTTAAGAGGATCTTAATGTTGATTAATGGTAAATTGACCGGACTGTGACGAACTTAGAAAGTCGTACTGCAGATCAATTGACCGCATGGCATTCATGTTTGATACAAGTCCATGGGGTGAGGCTTTTGTATTAGATAAATGATGGATAGGATTTTCTTTGATGATGCCTCATCCTGAGTAAATGTAATACTTTGCTTTGCTCGCCGTTGTCTTTGTAAATGTAGAAGCACTTAGCTTGCATACTCCAGCTGTACTCGTGATATTTATTTAAATGAAACAAGCTTTATACCACCAAGTAACTAATCATAGCTGTAAGTTCCATTAGAGATTGATCCCTCTCATTCTCAAATGATTTTCTTGTCATGGATGAGGAAACAATTCGTCGTGTGTTTGGGGAGATGATGGCAGGTGTCAATGCCAATCTCCAGCAGATTACTGCTGACTTAGGTACTGTAAGGGGTGACTTAGGTGAGAATACCCAAGCTGTCAATAATGTGAGTGGTCATGTGGACCAAGTTAGACAGGAACTTAATAATGTGAGACAGGACTTAGAAGTTAACACCCAGTCAATCAATAATGTCCGGGGTGATCTTGAGGTTAACACCCAATCGATAAATATTGTAAGTGGTCATGTGGACCAAGTCAGATGTGAAATCAATAATGTTAGGGCTGATCTAACGCAGGTCAGGGCCGACATGGATACTTATAGGACAGAAGCTAGGAATGATCTTACGGCGGGTTTAGCAGCTGTTAGGGTTGATGTTATACGACACCATCAGGAGGCTAACCAGCGTATAGATAGTTTAACCGATCAGATGAATAGAGCTAGGGAGGACGTGCAGACCCGATTAGAGGAGCACACCGCTCAGATCCAGACAACAATTAACAGAGTCCAGATCGATATGAGAGCCGACTTGGAGCACACTCGAGAAGAATTTGGGACTCGTTTGACTCACGTCGAGGGATTTATGGATAATGTCAAGAAGGACATGGCCACCATGAATATAGGTCTCATACTGATGAGAGGAGCAGCGAAAGCAGTCAACAACAACGTCAAGACGATCGTCGATGGTATGATCGAGGTCAAGGACGAGTTGAACACCAACAGGAAGAATATTACAGAATTGACAGAGACAGTAACAGGGTTACGCGAAACCATTGATGTTCATCGAGAGGAGAATAAGATCAATGTCATGATGTTGAGGGGTGATCTCAATGAACATAAGACCACTATGGAGGCAAAGGTAGCCGAGGTCAAAGATGATGTAGGAAGGATCCAGAACAACGTGTCGAAGGTCGAAGAAGAAATCGATTCCCTACAGAAACGATTTGAAGAAGTAGCGATAACCGAGAGGTTAGACCTTAGCTATAACTTAAGGACGGCGATTCGCGAGGTCGACACTAACCTCAAGGGCAAAGTTGAAAGGATTGAATTACAACTCAACGATCTAGGGAATAAGGTCGCAGCTAGGACCATCCCAGGACTCGAAGTCATAGAGAGACGTCTCGACCGACTGGAGACGCATCCACGAGAGACACACTTACCCTCACAGATGGGAGACTCTCAGGCGACACCAGGATCGCAATCCGCAGGGATTATGCCTGCGCATTTTCAACCGAGCGCACCCATAGAACCGCAATCATCTCAATTCACCGATTCAGCGCAGAGTCAAGCGTTAAACTTTGACGCACATCCTTTTCAACCTGTACCCAACCGACAAAATCAAGAGACGAGTACGCCGACGCATAACTATATGCAGAATTCATTCAGACCCGCGCACACGCAGGGGAACGTGACTATTATCCGTTCACGAGAGGAGCAACCAGCTCGCTTCTCAGGTACTGGAAGTGGCATCACTCCAGTCGAATTCTTGGCTAACGTGGAAAGCTACTTGAGAGACACCATGGTAACTCCGGAGAGAGAACTCCGAGTTATTGAGCGTTTGCTCGAGGGGCAAGCCAGCACTTGGTTTAGAGCCTTCCGTTACTCATTTGTAGGCTACCAAGATTTTCGAGAAGCCTTGTTGAGGACTTACTGGTCAAGTGACATCCAGCAGAGTATCAGAGCTGAGATGTACACTCGCCGATACAGTTCAAACACTCCGACGCGCTATGCGAACTACTTCGCGACCCAGCTTGCGAAACTTCGTTGCTTACAACCCCCACTGTCAGAGCAAGACCTGGTAAACACCATCGTTTGGCAATACCCTGCAGACGTGCAACGTGTATTGATCGCTGCTGGAGCATCGACTTTCCAACAATGCGACCAAATCTTGCGACGGTTGGATGCTAACACCGAACAGTTTCCGACACACCGTCAGCAGAAGGCTGACAGGCGTGAAGAGCGACATGTCAACTTGACAACTGTGGATAAAGTGTGCCAGACGCCACAGCAGACACAGACTCAAGAGAGCTCTGGACAACGAAATAACTATAATTATGGTCGGAGAGAATGGAACAACACTCCATATGCTAGAGACCAGAGAGGTGACCGTCGTAGTCACTGGAACCGGCGCTTCGATCGAGGGACGAACGAAGACCGTCGTCATGAAAACGACCGCCGAGGGAATCATAGCCGGAACCCACAACACGGAAGTATCCGTAGGGATTACCGCTATAACAGGGGTTATAATAGAGATCGAGACCCAAGATACCAAACCGATCGAGACTGGAGAGGAAGAGCACGGGAGAGCCGTGAATATCTTCAACAACTCCGAGAACTCCAAGAGATACAAGAAGAGGGAGAGCAGAACCCTACTTCGAGGGAAACTCGTAATACGGCGGAAGAGACGGAGCGAAACCAGCCCGGTACTTCTCGCCAGGAAGGGAAAAAAACGCAGAAAAACCAATAGATTCTTACCCGGTTGAGCACAGAGTAACTGCCACCATCTTACTCTGGGAGCCAATTCAGGAAGATCTGTTAGACGAATGACGAACGACGAACCACAACTACGAATTGACGCGTCTACCGAAGATTGTAGCTACCTTGAATGGATGTAACGTAGTCATTCTCATCGATACTGGGGCGATGATAAGTGTCATTTCCGCCGATTGCCATGCCAGACTGAAAGCAAACTCTGAGGTGACAGAGCTGCCAGTTTCTGCAGTAAGAGTCAGAGGTGTCATACCTGACCGTGTTGTAACGTGCAAAATCCAGATTCTATGCACTTTGAAAATTTCGAGCCACGTGTACTTGCACGAATTTCTTGTGATGAAAGGCTTGCATCATGATGCCATATTGGGTGCAGACTTCATTAGGAAGTATGATGGAATCATTGATATGGGACGTAATACGGTCGAGTTTAAGCCGAACGAACCCATTCAAATGAACTTAGTAGAGGAAGAACCGGAATTTGTATCCGAAGTCAACGTTGTTGAGAATTTAAATGGCAAAGGAATTGAGGAGACACAAGATGCCGACGAAGAGGCAGAACCATTATCAGCACCCATACGAGAGAAACTGGATTCAATATTGAGCGAATACGAGGATATATTCGACACCACACCTGGTGAGATATTGGACTACGAGTACGATCTAGTACTACTGGATGATTCCCCATTCCAGAAGAAGATTTATCCTATCGCAGAGAAACACCGCGAGGAAGCTGCTAAGAAGATCCATGAGATGGAAGTAGCAGGTACAATCAAGAAGTCACCGACTCCTTTCTTGAATCCTATAACACCTGTGGTTAAGGTGGATGGAAGCTTGAGACTTTGTTTCGATGCAAGGGCCTTAAATGAACGCTTAGCTCCTGAGCACGACAGACCGCCCAAGATTAGGGACATCCTCAGGAAGTTTAAGGGAAAGAGGATATTTTCGTCATTGGACTTGGTACAGTCTTATTACCATATCAGATTATCTGAGCATACTCAGAAATATACAGGGTTTCTGTTTGATCAGACCACCTATGTCTTTCGAAAACTACCCTTTGGATTGAAAAATGCCGGAGCTGCATTAATTAGAGCACTTGATGCGAAGCTGACTCCTGAAGTGAAGCAGAAGGTGATATGTTACGAGGATGACATCATCATAGCTTCGGAAACAGAGGATGAGCATTTAAAGAACTTACGCCTTGTTTTTGAGAATCTCGACAGGCCAATTTCAAAGTCAAATTTGACAAGTGTCGATTCTTCCAGAGAGAAGTGACATTTGTGGGACACATAATCAATGGAGAAGGATACAGGCCGAATCCGGCAAAGATCAGAACTGTTGCTGCATTTCCAACGCCAACCCGTGTGAAACACGTGAGACAATTCTTAGGAATTCTCCAATTCTTTGCTGCTCATTGTGAGAAGTACTCCGAGACTGTCGCACCACTGCAAGGTTTACTGAAGAAGAACTGCAGATGGGCCTGGAATGATGAGTGCGAGATAGCTTTCAGGCAAAGAGTTTACTGTGCCTACTACTACCGTAACGAGAGGAAGAAGAAGTTGTGTAGCTGCTTCCCGCCGCATTTCCTTCTAATCTAATTGATCGTCGCTCGTCCGCTGTGAGCTCAGTAACATATCCGTCGCTTACGTCTGGTGTTTGTGTGTGCGGTGAGCGGTGTGGTGTGCGATTTGCTATCCATATTTAAGTGTGTTGTTTCGTCTTTATTTCCTTGTGCTTGGTGACGTTTTATGTAAGTACTATACATTCGGAAATTCTTCGCCGAAATGTCGGAGAAGAGTGGGGGAGGTCAAATAGGCCTCCCACCGGATAATTCATCGGCGGTTATTATCGATGGTTACGCCAACATTGAAGCAATGAATATTGTGGAAGAACATGAGAACACTACAATGTCGGAAGTTCGGGCTACTCCTGTGGTCCAAACCCCTGTACAACCTCGTACCCCTCCCAGTGACTATCGCTACTTTTCAAATCATACGGGACCGTATATAGTTTTCGTTCAAGGCGTTGAGCCTCAAGCGATTGGACATTTGCATCCCATGGCTCTGGGACGTTTGTTTTATGAACGTAAAATCCCAGGAATTCAAGAAATCCAACGAAAAGGGCGCAATCGGGTTCAAATTCAATTTAAGTCACTTCGAGATGCCAATTCATTTTTGGAACATCCGGTGTTAAAGGATAGAAATCTAATGGCCTTTATTCCATCGTCAAGCATACAACGAGTGGGACTCATTCGGGGGGTAGATACCTCTTTTACGCAGGAGGAACTAATGCGTTTCATTGACTCTCCCGTACCTATCGTTCGCCTACAACGTTTTTTTCGTACTAAAACCGTAGATGGGAAATCGGAAAAAATAGCAACGGGCACCGTGAAAATTTTTTTCGTAACTCAAAACTTGCCGACTCATGTCAGCATCTTCAATGTTCTTTTAGAAGTAAGTTTGTACATTTTTTCACCTCTTCGATGTCAGAAGTGCCAGATGTACGGGCATGTGCAACTTCACTGTCGGGCTCGGGGCCCTAGATGTGGACAATGTGCGCAGGAGCATTTAACGAGTGACTGCAAAGAAGTGATTTTCAAATGCGTTAATTGTCAAGGCAATCATATGGCAGGGGCGGTGCGCTGTGAGGTGCATCAGCAGCAAATGGAGATAAAGAGGCTGATGTGTACTGAAAACAAATCATATAATGAAATTGTGAAGCGCCAGACAAGTACCCCTTTTCAACCTTTAGCACTCCCCCAACAATTCCCCCCTTTGGCAGCTTCATCTAGTGGGCAACGTTTTGATCCTCCGCGCAAGCGTAAATTTACAGAGTTGGTACATCCGGCTCCGAAATTGATTACACCCGTGGGATATGACAGGTCGGCATATCTGCAACTGATAAAAAACCCAACCGTGGAACGAATATCACCACTTGAGAAGCCCAGTGAACCGGGCACATCCGGTGTCCGGCAACTGGAGCCCGATTCGGGGCCCGATAAGTCTGCTCCTACTCAAACCATCCCCGACGAATTTACAGAACTCATGGATCTTTTAGGCCACAATGCACAGTGGGCGCACTGTGTTAAAAAGTTATTAGATAAAATACTGCCATTACTTCCACCCCTCGAAAAACCACTACCACGGGGCACTGGTGCAGTTTGTCAATAGTTTCTTTCCTTTTCTTTTTTGGGTTGTATTCGTTTAGTCTCTTTCTTCATCTCATGTCGTTCATAGGTGAAGGATGTGGCTGCTGCAATGGAACTGTCGGAGTGTGGTAAATAAGAAGCATGAATTGCTTCATTTAATATCGACATATCACCCTGAGATCGTATTTATCCATGAAACGTGGCTATACCCACATTATCGTTTTCAAATTCCCAATTATACAGTCTTTCGTGAAGATGGTCCGGGATACGGAGGCTTAATAACCCTCTGTAAAACGGATTTACAAATAACTCCGCTGTCTTTGCCTTATCAACTCCCTTTTTGTTACCATCAATTTTTTCGGGTGGGGGATATATATGTGAGTCATATCTATTGCCCACCACGTGTTCAGGGCACGCAACAACAGTGGCACATGTATTTTAAATATGTGGCACAAAGTTCTAAGCATGTTATTCTAGGCGATTTTAATGCACACCATGGACTCTGGGGCAGTGAACGAATTAATGCTAAAGGTAGACATATTGCTCATGCGATTTCCACATTTTCCTTAAATGTGTTAAACGACGGTTCTCCTACGCGATTGACACCCCCCAGGCAGTCCAAAAAGTGTGGTAGATTTAACTCTCACTACCCCGGACTTGTCGCACAAATTAGATTGGAGCACGATCGGGGACACGCATCAGAGCGATCACTTCCCTATTTTAATTTTTTATGATCGCACTGGGGTAGCACCATCGATACACCGGGGCACTAAAATAACTCGTTCCTTAAAATACTTTGATTTCGACCTCTTTCAGACATTCATTCAGGATAATCTGGGTCGCATTCCACCCCTCCCACGTCAGAAATACTCTCTTTTGTACCACCTTATACAGCAATATTTGGATTGTTATCACCCGAAGCGTCCAATTCCGTATAGTAGGTTCCAACGCCCTGGGACTATACAGTGGTGGGATGCAGAGTGCGCCTTACTAGTAAAAAGACGGAAGGCGGGTTTACGAAAATATCGGAAACATGGTACACATGACAATTATATCTTGTATAAGCGCGTCACAGCCACGATCCAACGAGTATTTAATGAAAAGAGACGCGACGCATGGAAGAATCACATCAGCTCATTAAATGCTACAACCTCTTTAACTAAGTTATGGTCTACCATCAAAGGTTTGTCCAATACTCGTTATATGGGGCCGCCTACAGGCCTTAGCCGGCAGGGTTTTCAAGAATTTTATATAAATCTCACGCCAGATACAGTTATCAATACGGGCCCGTTTCCGTCTTATACAGCTTCAGATCATTTCAATGTTTTACTGCAACCTATAACGCACGTGGAAATTCAATCTGCCCTGCGAGGTACGAAATCGACAAGTCCTGGTGTAGATTCCATAACATATCAGATGGTTGCCTATCTCCCTGACAAGGCAATGGAGATGCTTATTTCTGTATATAATGAAGTATTACGTTTTGGCACGTTTCCCATTGAGTGGAATATCTTTGAGGTCCTGCCTATCTTAAAAATCTCGAAGGACGCACGCGACCCTCAGAATTATCGTGGGATCAATTTAGGCTCCTGTGTGAGGAAGATATTTCAAAAAGTATTATTGCAACGTTTGCAATGGTGTATGGAATATTACAACTTATTCTCTAAGTATCAATTCGCATTTCGTAAACGTAGCAGTACTGTAGATGCTATTTCGATTTTCTTAACTGATGTGTTATTAGCTAAAGGACGCAAACATCATACTATTGCTGTTTGTCTGGATATTAAGGGGGCGTACGATGCCGTAGATCCCATGATTTTACAACGGAAACTGCAGGAGCTTCAGTTCCCCTCTCCATTTCTTTGTATTGTTCACAATTTTTTAACTCATCGGCGTCTCATATTACGTACCCCCGAGGGGATGTTGGACCACCGTCAGACGTCTCAGGGCTTGCCGCAAGGGGACATACTTAGTGGTTTTCTGTTTTCCATTTATACTCAACAATTAGAAGCGGTGATTTTGCCTTATGCCCGTATCATACAATATGCGGATGATTTTATGATTTATTGTTCCCGTGACACTTTACATCAATGTCGAACAGATTTATATCTTGCATTAACTCTAGCCCATGAATGGCTAAGTAATCATGGCTTAGAAACATCTCCGGGTAAGAACTCTGCTGTAATTTTCACGCATCAACGGCGGAACGATCAGACCCCTATTTTATTTCGACAAGGTACCATAGATGTTGTGCGCAATATCAAATATTTAGGCATTTATATTGACGATAAACTCCGGTGGACACGGCAGGTACAATATCTTGAAGTTAAAATCGAAAAACGGTTACAGGTCCTTCGTGCTTTGACAAGGCGTCGTTGGGGTGCGGACCCCGCTTTATTATTGACAGTGTACAAGAACATTATTCGTTCACAATTAGATTACGGCAGTTTCTTTTACGATCTAATGGCGAACAGTCGCTTGTTAATGTTAGATAGACTACAATATAAAGCCATCCGCATAATTCTAGGGGCTTTGGCCTCCACCCCCACGAGTGCATTGTTGGTGGAAGCCGGTGAGTTACCCTTATCACAACGACGCACATTTATGGCGGGTAAATATTTAGCCTACAAATTGTCGTTAGTGGCGTCTCCGATTATCTCTAAATTACAACTTCTGACGGAATATTACGCACGAAATCGTTTAGATCGCTCACATAAACCGGCACTTGTCATGGCTTATGAGATTTTACAACCCTTCAGGAAGGATGTGTTACAAACCCGTTTAGCACTTCCATATACAATCCCATACAGGGTTTTGCATACCCAACCTAAGATTCTGCATAATTCCTTTCCATTGCTATTTCAAATGTTCAAGCATCATCCGAATATCATTTCTAGTGCATTTCGAGAGATTCAGGATTTGTATTCCAATTATACGATTTTTTATACGGATGGTTCAAAAATGGTTCGACCGGATCGCGTGGGGTCGGCTTTTTACTCTCCTGACTTACAGGTCAGTCGCACTTATTGCCTCCCCCCTCATCTTACAATCTTTACAGCTGAACTTTTTGCTATACGCCAGGCTTGTCACTATATTCATGCCCAGCGTTTACATCACGTGCTAATATGCACGGATTCTTTGAGTGTTATTAATGCCTTACCTCATTTTCTGCACTCGAATAATTGGTATCTTTACCAAATAGTGCAATATTTCCATACATTCACACTCACAGGACAAGACGTGGTTATCATGTGGATTCCTGGACATTGTCATATAGCGGGAAACGAAACAGTCGATCACTGGGCAAAGAATGCGGCATGCGGTCAGGGAACAGTTTATAATATCGGGATACCGTATCCGGATATAGTACCGATAATTCATCAGCGAGTCGTTAGTGCTTGGCAAAATGAATGGACCGAGATAGCAAAATGTAAAGCAAAAATTTTTTTCTTAATAAAACCATCTGTAACTACGGAGCCTTGGTTCCGGGTCGGAAAATATTCGCGGCGTCATATTATTACCATCAATCGAATGCGGTTCCAGCACGCTCTTACACCAGTAGCTTTGGAGCGCATGCATCTCAGGGACAATGATAGGTGTGTATGTGGTAGGGCACGAGGTACATTACATCACATATTGTTTCAGTGTGAAACCTTCAATCTGCAGAGAGACATTATGTTGGAGAAATTGAGGCGACTTGATTATCCTTTGCCTTTAAACATCGCGTCACTTGTACATAGTCCTACAGTTCCATTGGTGGATGCCATTATGTCATATTTGGATCACCTTCCATTTCAATTGTAAAATTATAAGTGGGCTCCTAGGGGATCCTTCCCGTTAATTGTTCTGGTGCTCCTGGGTGTGGTTTTTAGGCTTGTGGTCCCCCATATATGATATACGTATAGATCTTGTTTTCGCTATTCCTCCTATTTGGCGTGTGCTAAAGATCAGCTCCGATAGTGAAGAGGATAATGTGGACATCAGTTTCTCAATGTGACAAACGAAGTCCAAGAGATTAGTGATTTTTGAACATATGGACCAAATTGCTGCGGCATTTTACTGCGATGGCTACTGTTTGTCTATTTTCCAGCCGGATGTTATTGGGCGAAGAGGCTTCTGTGTCCAGCAACGCAACCCAAACAACAACAACAACCTTCTAATCACGCATAACCTGTCGCTGACAACTCATTCTAGTGATTTACCGATAGTTTCCAGCTATGAATAAGAAGGTAGGCTATGTTTTAAATGAAGTGTTTCTTTTTCTGGAATGTTCTTGTGATGTACTGTTGAGGGGAAATTTTGCAAGATTTTGGTGTGTATGTTACAGGGAAAGTCGATTCTCCAGTAAGAGTTGACTCTCCCTAGCAGGGCCGGCGAGAATGAGCTAGTAAGGGCTCCGCCACTTCCCCTCGATACGTGCTGCCAGCCGGTTCAACACTGTGACGTCACAGGGTTGTTACTCGCGCCAACACTGCCATACAACCACTACTGCTTTGCATTAGCCGGCAGCATGTATTCAGTACTTAATGACCCCCATGATACCATTATACCCCTAGTGGCACCCTCTTAGATATTATACACTTTCAACAGTCAATAAATAATGCTTTAATTAAAGGCTAATGCACCTAGACAAGGTAAAATGAGCGAAATCACAACAAATCAGTTACAGATATGCTTACTTCTTGGATCTTACCCATTTGATAGCTTTTTTCATCTGTTTTCTCTCACTAAATTTGTTTCTATTAACTTCTCTAATTCTAATAAATGTTCTGAGTCTTGCATACACGTTAATGGCTTCTTTACATACACTCGGGAATAGCGAATGCAGCCTATTTTTTAACACTTTCGCTATTCCCGGTTGCCGATTAAACCCGGATAGAGAACCATGTATTGCTAAAAACACCTTTTCAAATTCTTTCACTAAACTAAACCACTGGTCACTTGGTTCAGTAAGGCAGCCGTATGATAGAGTTCGTATCCAAGATGGCTGCCCCCCTTCCAGATTTGGAGCGAATTTTGTAATTCTTCCAAGGCTTTGCGCACCATCTTCTCAAGGTTGTGGCTGATGGGATAGGAAATTTCAATTTTTTCCTCCAGAAATCATAAGATTTTGGAGACAGAGCCCTTATCATCACACAACGAGATATGTCGTCACTTGTCCACCGTACTTGCTTGTTAGTTTCTATAGCCTTTATCTGCGTGGAAGTCACTTTGCTTGGCCCACTTGGTTAGAACTGCTTTGTTTTTATGCTCCTTTACATCGCATATTTCACTTCGTAGACGTTTGACGGTGTTGTTAAACCGTTTGTAACAATTAGACTTTCTTAACTTACTGTCAACTAAAATTTTATTTTTCCGTTTTAGACATTTTATCTGCGATTTCAAGCCCACTATTTCGTTTTGTAATGATTCAATAACCCCGGATTTACGTTCACAGTCTGTACAACGGATTAAGCTCGGTGGTTCTTAATTTTTCTCAGTTTCACATTCTCTGGAATTGTCAATATCCTCAGTTTAAATAGCCTGTTTTTTTTAGGACTTAACTGTGCCAACCTTACTATAGCTGATGCTCTAACGGCTCTGTTTCTGCTCCTGTGTGCCCTAAGTACAGAGGTTTGGCTTAGTGTACTATCATTGGGCAGATTTTGAGAAGGGACTGCAGATTTATTTAGAACTCTTTTCAATGGAAGTCCTAAAAGGCGGTATTTCATATCATCTTGATAATCAGTAGGCAAGAAATGCTTACTACAAGTACGTGCATTTTTTATGTTAATACTGTCTTTCCTGTGGCACTTGGTATCCCATTGCTTTGAAATATCACTATCATTTGGGAATCGGTGGTAAATGACACCTACCTCACAGTCCTTGGTGTTGCGGTAGGTATTTCCAAAATTAAAAATAGCACAGCTCATGTTTCATTGCGATTCTAAAATACTAAATCGTTTACGTATATAATTAAAGCTCGAAAACTGTAACGAATTATTCGACAATAACCTGCTTAAGCACTGACGATGGACAACGCGCATGCACAACACACACAATGAACTTCTCTGTGACACTGAATCAAACAAACAACAGGTGATTCTATGGGAAATGCAAAGTGGGCAAGCTCGGCTTACAACCCTATGACGTCACACGGGCAACGTCCCCCTCCCCTCTCCGGCAGCAGCGGCTTCAGCCTAACTTCAAACGAGTGGCTGAGCCCTTCTAGCTTTCGCCGGCCCTGTCTCCCTAGGTAAAGTCGACTCTTACTGATCTTTTCAGTAAAAGTTGATTAAAAGCGGTAAGTGTTCAATTTCAATCAACATTTACTAGTCAGAGTTGACTATACCTAGGGAAAGTATACTCTCACTGTCTTGAGGTAGTAACAGTTGACTATTTACAAGGAAACGGTACTAGCTAATAAAAACGAATAGGGAGGCAAAACCAATACATTAAGAGAGAGAAATGTTTAAGAGAAACAAATAAAAATGAAAAACCTTCAAAATACATAAATAGACATATTTATCATTTATTACAGCACGGTAAAGATTTGTGACACTTTGAGTTTCAAAGTACACTTTTCTTCTTGCACATGCATTTCATGGATTCGCATTTAGTGTTGCAAGGACATTTGAAAAACCTTGTCCACTTCCAAGTGATTGTGAAGTTGCAACAGTCCTCACAGCTATTGTTTTATCCATAGGAACTTCATTTTCTTGGATAATGTTCGTAGGACATTTACAGAATTGAGAGCTGAAAAAATTTAATCATTGAAATCTGAACAATTTAATACTAAGGGCAGCGAGAGAGAGGAGAGAGAGAGATATATCTTTTATTTTAGCTTTGAAAACTTCCCTTGAGAAAAGCTGCTTTAGAATTCCATTTCTCGTTCCAATTCGATAAAATCCATCATCGACAACCTGCAGTACCACGCCAAGGATAGATAGAGCATCTCCTCTACCACGGTCAACATCGGGAACAGGAATTCGAACTGATGCTCCTTTTTCTACTGGCGGATGAATGTGATTTGAGGTTTTTTCATGCGTTCAGCTTGTTCTAGACAGTAGAAAGCTTCATTTCTCTGTCTCTTGATGCCCTCAGTAGACTTGTCCAGGTCAGTGAGGAGATAATCACTATCATCTACGAGCTTTTCACCACTTGATAAATTTTGGTTTGTTTCATTTTCGTCAGGATTTCCATTCCCGTTACTTCCAATTTCGTTTTCTTGTTGTTGCTAAATTTGATCAATTGCGCATTGAAGATCCTCTGTTTCTAAATTTGCCAGTACCTCAGTTGGTAGTTTTGAACTAGATAAGCCGTGTCTCGGGGGGGCAACGGAACATTGCCTCATACGGGGATCGTTTTATCACATTATGCAATGCACTGTTTTTCATAAGTTGAATAAACTTTAAGCCTTCACTCCATTTTGATGTTTTTTGGTCTTGCATCCAGGTGGTTATCATATTCTCTATGTCCTGGTTGGCTCTTTCGACGCTACCTTGACTCTATATCGCGGTTTGCCGTGCACCATTTTGAAGTTCAGCCATGTATTAACCAGACTATCAATAATTTTAATAACAAATTCTCTGCCATTGTCTGATTGTAAAATACAAGGGGCACCTAACAAAGTAAAAATATCAACGATATTATTGCACACTTCGTCTGCAGTCTTTGATTTCAGTGGTATTAGCACAACCAACTTTGTTAAATGGTCCTGGTACACCATTATACATTTGAAGTCTTCATCAGGTTGCGACTGAAAGTCCACTTGACATCGTGAATTCATTTCCTTGAATAACAAAGGCTTTACAACCATTCCCTTCCTTTTATGTTTCAATTTTTGATCTCAAGGTTCGCACAAGCTTAAAAATAGTAAAATGTCCTTTGAAATAACATTTTGAAATTTCCCTTCCAATTGCTGAATCATACGATCTCTTCTTCCGTGTCCAGTGTACGCTTCATTAAGAACTCCAAACAACTCTTCATCAAAATAATAATAATAATAATAATAATAAATTTTATTTCAGCCAATGGCCATAATAGTAGGAATACCATACAAGTTCATTCGGTACAAAATTTTGTAATAGACATCTGACGTTCACCGCATGTTAATACATGATATCTCTCACACTGCCTCTTACATAAAATACACACGCAGATTAAGTTTGGCTGATGATACTTCTTTTCAGTGCAAACTTTATGGTGAAAACCGTGCACTGCCAGTCGTGTCATCATATGACGGAGTTCATCATTCGAGTTCATCCACTCACAAGTCGTCATGGCATCTGTACAGTAGAAGTCACTCCGAATATGTCTCCTCTTGTCACGAAGTTCACTCAGTAAAGCATCATATGCTCCAGTGGCGGGCAGCATCCATTGATTTCTTAAATCTTCTATATAAAATTGCTCTTTGGCCAATACATATACAAGGTGAGAGGATGTGTATTTTGAAAGATTGAGTAACTTTTTTAAGTATACTGCCTTCACTCTTTCCATTTTCTTCAGGTCATTCTTTGTCAGGTGTTGCCATGTATTTTCCAATGCATATGCAACTATGGGAGTAATTTTGAGCTTAAATAACGCCATGCCTGTATCAAGGGACAATTTTCCGAGTTGTCTTATGTCATTCATTGCTACAATTGCTGTGTCAACTTTGTCTTGTATGTGCTTCGTAAATACAACTCCCTGTGTTTGGAATGTTACTCCTAAGTACTTAAAATTGTTCACTAATTGTAATCTTTTGCCTTTATATTCCAAATGATGATTGACTGACAGTCTACCTCCTTTTCTAAAGGCCATGAACATTGTCTTGTTTTCGTTCAATTTAAGTTCATTTTCGTCCGCCCAGTTTACTAGTCTGTTGAAAGTCTCCTGTAACCTTTCAAGTGATGTGGATGTTAGCACCATGTCATCCGCATACATGTATATGGAGACATCTTGATCCTCTATAATCTGGGTCACATCCATGGTTGCAATATTGAACAGGAGAGGACTTAGTGGGTCCCCCTGTAGCACACCGATTGTCTGTTCAATGCAATGCGATTCCATTCTGTTGTCATCAATTCTTACTTGGTTACTGGTTAGGATATTTCTTATCAGTCTCGTTAAATAGTGCTGATGTCCTATCAGTGAATCTAGCTTCTCAAACATCTTCTTCCTGTTTACTGAATCAAACGCTTTCGAATAGTTGATAAATACCACATTCAACTTGCCTCTTCCGTGTCGTAAGGCTTCCTCAATGTCACCTTGAAGACATTTAATTGCATGTGTAGTTGACCTGCCTCTCCTAAATCCGAATTGTTCATCTGGAATTTGGTGTTCCGTTAGATCTGTCAGTCTCAAAAACATAATACCTTATGCTGTCTTGGTCTGTGACAGGGTGTATTAGTTTTGTAATACCATTTACTTCAATAATGTCATCATCATCATCTTGAGCAGTTTCCAACCGCTGGTCGGGTCTGCTTTTGCTGATTGGCTTCCACTCGGATTTATAATTACTTAACCTTACTGCAATAAGATACCACTATGAAAAATGAAAATCCACAGCCTGCTTCCAGTCTCCGACCGGGTCAGGAATGGAATGAATGAAGCCCCCATCTAGCGGCGAGGATATGAAATGTGCCGGCTGCCGAAGCCTGTCGCACTCCTCTGGGGCACTGATTAAATGAATGACAGATGAAATGAAATGATAGTGGAGAGTGCTGCTGGAATGAAATTGTGACAGGGAAAACCGGAGTACCCGGAGAAAAACCTGTCTGCCTCCGTTTTGTCCAGCACAGATCTCACATGGAGTGACCGGGATTTGAACCACGGACCCAGCGGTGAGAGGCCAGCGTGCTGCCTCCTAAGCCACGGAGGCTCGTATAAGATACCACTATACATGTTGTAAATGTTATCAATTAACTGTTGGGGGACACAATCCCTGGCCAATATGCCAATAAGTCTGTATCTGTCAATAAAATCAAAGGCTTTCTTAAAATCATCAAAGGATATGTGTGTTTCCAAATTGAACTCCCTGCATTTTTCGATCAAAATTTTTAAGGTGAAGTAGGCATCTGCACATGTGCGACCTTTTCTAAACCTATGTTGTTCATTCCCTATTACCTCAGAGTAGCTTGCCTCGGTGGGTGAGTGGATATCGTGTCTGTCTACTAACCCCAAGATTGCAGGTTCACTCCTGGCCGTGGTAAGAGATTTTTGAAAGGCGGCAAAAATACGATACACATGTCATACGATGTTGGCATGTCAAAGAACCCATTTGAATTCAGTAGGCCGAGTTCATAATGGCAAAATTAATCTTGGGAGTTTCTACTAGAAAGTGCTAGTCTATAGTGTTCAAGGAGCTTAGATATCTGATATCTAATATCTAACCTCCTTGACTTTCATAGTCAAGGAACAACGAAATTCGACATGCAAGCTACCCTCTGGGTGTCAAATAACAAAGCTTGCACCCGGCACCCGAGGCCATACGATATTATTATTATTACCACCTCAGAGTAATGTCTTAAAAACCAGTTATCGTTACTTTCCTTTTTAATTGCAGTTTTTAGATTTTTCACTTTTTGAATGCAGCAATCATATTTCAATTTGGTCAATGTCAGTGAATTTACCTCGGAAGTCGAGCGTTCCTGCTGCAGTTTTTCACGAAAATGTCCTGCCGTGGTGTCTGACATACCGTAATTATTACACACTTAAACTAATTACTTAAACGTAGATGAATCTTGTGTCACTATTGCGCAACAATAAAGAGCCGAGTAATGACGAATGGTAACTGCCTGTTGTGTGGTGGGGTATTAAAACAAAGAAATGTTCAGATCGATAACGGTCGGTCCAATAATGGAATTACGAGTCCAAACAACGGCAATATTTTAATAATCATAACAAAGGTTTGGCGCGCGCGGTTACATTTTCTGAGCAGCATCTGTGAATCAACTTTTACTGAACCACAGCAGGCATAGTTAACGCTCCCTAGGAAAAGTTGATCTGTTTGTTTTCAATCAACTATTACTAGAGGTGTTAGTTTTTGTTAATTCGCGATAAAACGAAAAGTCATATTTAGAGGTTAGGATGTTTTATTTTCACGTATTTACATGTTTCGTGCCGCCCAGGAGTGAAATTAAATCGCGAAATAACGCAAATTTTGTGAACAACACCACAAATACCGCAATCTGCGAATTAAAAACAAATTTTCATATTTTTTCCCCACACCAATCCGAACATTTTTGTCCACAAGCCGATAATCGAATTTGGTTGGTGTTCAATTCGAGAGAATGATCGATTGTATAGTTTCGCGAGGGGTAATACTACGATATACGTCATATTACGATATACTGTCGATATTCTCGTTACTCGTTGGATTTTAGCGCTGTGGTAAACAGCTGTTATATCGCGGCGTGAATAGTTTGGCCGACTACCTCCAAAAGGTTATGTGATAGTTGTTCATAATGTAAACTACGTTTGCCTCCTGTTACATCGGTAGCGAGTGTAAATTATAGTAGAGAATTCTATAAAATTTAATAAAAAGTGCGCAAATTGTGCGTTATCATCGAAGCTAGTGTGTTATTTGCGTGAATCAGTTGGCGACCACGTGTTCGTCGTATTAGTTCCGAACTTAGCAGTACAGGAAGATGAGACGCGACGTAATTTAAATATTATGACACGAATTCAGAAATAAATTTTGCGTGTGGTTACGAATTTATACTGGCGTGTGACTACAGTCAACCGTGTGATAACAGTGTTTGTTACTGGGCATCGCTCAGTTGAGTTTAAAAATGCCGAAGGTAGCTGTTTCTGCCACAGACAGACTTAAAGAATATAAGAATGAAGGATTTATAATTTCGTGGCATTCTTATGTGCAAATATTGTGATTGTCGGTTAGATTATCGCAGGAAAGATGCATTAGACAAACATTGCAAATCGGAGAAGCATTCAAAACGCCGAGAAAATTCGCGTCTTGAAGTTAGTGTTCCTAGAGTGGCCACCTTGAAAGAAACATTATCAAATGCTAGTCGTGTGAAGGATATGAAAGAAGAGTTTATTTTGGACACTACTACTGCGTTTGTGAAAGCTAATATACCAGTAGAGAAACTAGACAATCCTGCTATCCGTACTTGGTTTAATAAGTACGTTCGCGGAAGTGGAGATTTACCATCAGCAAATCAGATTCGTCAGAAATACATCCCCATGATTGGCGAAAGAAGGAGGGAAGAAATTAGGGAAGATATAAAAAACAAAGACGTGTTTCTGCTATGTGACGAAACAACTGACAAGAATGGTAGGTGTGTTTTCAACATTCTTTTTCGTCCATCAGTACCATCAACTGAAATGAACACCCATTTGGCTGCCTCTGTTGTTCTAGATTCTGCCAATAGCGTAAATTGCTCCAATGCGATATTAGACACCTTGAATTCCTATGAAATTGAACGGGAGCGTGTAGTGGCAGTAGTTACTGACTCAGCACGCTACATGACAAAATGTGTAACTACTCTTCAAGGATTGATTGAAGAATTAAGTCATGTCCAGTGCTGGGCTCATAAAGTCAATCTTATCGGCTGCGTATTTGAAAACGAGCTGGACGAATTGAACATGTCTATAGTAAAGACAAAGAATGCCTTTTTAAATACGCGAAAAAGAAAAAGCAATTACGTTGCATTTCTAAGGGAGAAATATGAAAACACAGAAAAAGAGAATGAAATTCTAGCTTTCCTAATGCCTGTATGTACAAGATGGAATTCATGGTTTAAGGCTGCAATGTATATGGCCATGCATGTGGAAGATCTGGTAGAATTTTTCAAAACATTGGAAGATTCAAATTCTGGGGTCAAATTTTTCCAACAAGCATCGACTTCAACAATACAATTTATACAATTACAAGCATTGTATGTTTCTGTTGTTGGTGCCTCTCTTATGGACTTGCTTAATTTCTTGGAGGGATCTAAGTACCCAACAATTCACTTACTGGCTGGGAAGCTAGATGACCTTGAGGTAAAGCTCAAGCTATTAGGCGATGGTGGAATGTTCAATCATACGATCCTCCAGAACTTGGAACAGCTTCCTCAAAAGATGCAGATAAAGGTTAAGTCCAAGCTTACGTGTGTTGCCCAGTCAGCTCTAGTGAAAGTCAGGACTTCAAGGACCACGGATCCAGCCAGGAAGACTGTAGAAGCCATCGGGTCATTGTTTGATCCTCGGCATGCACCTAAGAACGTATCTCCCACAGAACTGCTCCAATTTAAGAAGAATGCCCCATTTCTTACGAAGATGGAGTCTCAACAGTTTTTAGAGGCTCACAGCATTTACCTGACTGCAATCAAGAACCAACTGCGTCATGAAGATAATGTGAATGTTCCAGAGATCCTCATGGGATTAAGGCCTGCTCACCGAGACTATGCAACAGCTGCATTAAAGTGTGTGTGGTATCCTTGTTCAAATGTGGATTCTGAAAGGTCATTTTCGAAATACAGTCTCATAGTAAGTGATAGGAGGCGAAAATTGACAGCTGCAAATGCTGAGACTTTAACCATGATCTACTTCCAGTGATTTCACCGCAGTATTTGGATAAAACTGAAAAAGGTATTCACTGAAATGTGTTTCGAGATGGTGAATGTAAAATAAAAATGTGACTTCCATATAAGTATTATCTCATTCTTCCATAGCCATGTTTAACGTTTTACCTTGCTGTTTTGTTTTTTACTTTGTTTTATTAATTGTTTATATTTTTAAATGCACTTATTGTACAAACCTTATCGCTTTCCAAATTTTAACATGTCATCTCCCGAAAAAATAATAAAAACACAAAACACCACCTTTTGAATTTTAAATCAACAAATCTTCAAAAAAATAACACTTTCTAACACCTCTTAACTATTACTGATACTTTTAGTAAGAGTTGACTCTGCCTAGGGAGAGTCAACTCTTACTAAGAATCGACTTTCCCTGTAACATATATACCTGTGCTTAATTATTTGCAAGCGTGTGTCATTGTGTGAGTCTTTTGGTCTCATTTTATTCAACAATGTTTTTATTCTCGGGAGAGTTTTGTTTCATGTCTGATATGCCGTGCTATTGTGACAGATTCTGGTTATTTAAGCAGCTATGAGTGCATACTACTGTTACTGCATAGCCTATCGAATTACTGTGTATAAGATGCTCACTTCTGATTATCGTGCATGTCTTGATAGGATGCAATTCTCTTTCTTCTTGTGCATTTCTGTTCTACCCGGGTTCATTTAAAATTGGTATGAAGGCATGAATCCTCGGGAATTCTTGTTCCTCAACGCCTTTATAAAATGAAATCAAATCACCATTCTAATAGTAATAGCGGTCTGTCAAAATTGATCGCACTGTATTTTTATCAGCTCAACCTGGAGACTTCATGGGGCATCCTCTGGCCGCACCGCAAAAGGCATTATAAAAACTTGGGAGTGCCGGTTACTTGTTTTATTTCTTCAAACCTATTCGAATTCTTTATGCAATGACTGTAATGCTTTTGTGTTCCCACTGATGTGTTCATAAGTACTTAAATTCAAGGATTTTAGAGAGGGAAAATTGTCCCTATTTCCTTCTTGAAGCTGACTTATAAAAAGCACAAGCTGCAATTTGAAACTTTCAAATCATTTAAATACCCCCTGATGTATTTCATGAAAGCGAGGTCAGTGATCCATTGCTCATCATCCAAGTCTGACGTGCTACCGCCACTACACGGGGGTGAAAGAGGGGAGGGAGGGGAAAAACACCGGGGCTCGCAAGCACTAAGTTCTCGCGAAGGCGTGGCCTGGTTTAAACTATGCATAAATGTTAAATTCTGTGTGTTAATAAGGCCTTGCATACAAAAACAGACCTAAACTGGAGCTAACGTCCCAGATCCCCTTGCTTGTAGTACAAGCAGAAATTTTCGGCCACACATTGCCTAACCTAGTAACAGCAGTAATGTTCGGCCAGACAGAAGCCAGTATCTCGCTACGCATGACCTGTGTTGTGTATCTTGTGTACCATACATCGACAAAAAAAAATAGTTTTGTCCAGACAATCATATAGGCCTAACCTTTTAGCAAACAAAGGCTTCGTCCAGACCGTGTCATCTAACCAAGTAGCGACCAATCGCTTTGTCTTACCAATCTTTAGTACATCAGTAATTTCCCCCCAATCATACACTGAAGAAAATGGAAATTGCAACAACCAGAAGGAGTGATGCTACATTGCTGCAATTGAACATGCAGGACTAGTGTTCGGTTGTGATTCGTTGATTACACTTTCAGGTCCCTCTGACCGCAAGTTTGGTCAACAATCAATACAGGATGTGCCCACCACGAGCTGCAATACATTGATGAATTCTGCCAGGCATGGAGTCAATAAGGCCCTGGATCGCTTCCTGAGGAATTGTGGTCCATGCTTGCTGCACTGCACGGATCAGTTGTTCCAGAGTTGTGGGTTTATGAGGACGGTTGGCCAGTTGTCGACCCATTATGTCCCACACATCCTCAATAGGACTGAGGTCCGGGGATCTGGCGGGCCAGTCTAAGGTTGTGATGTCGTGGAGATCTTCTCTGGAGACGCGTGCAGTGTGAACCCGGGCATTGTCCTGCTGAAACATCCCATTAGCAATGTTCGCCATCATAGGGACAACCACTAGGTTGAGTACCCTATCAACGTACTGTCGAGCAGTCATAGTGGCCTCAACAAGCACTAATTGTGATTTCACATTAAAGCCAATAGCTCCCCAGACCATAATGCTTGGTGTTGCCCCTGTGTGCCTCTCGACAATAAGGTCTCGGCGGCCCCTAACCCCGGTACATCGGCGCACACGATTCCAGCGATCACTGCAGGCAAGACAGAAGCGCGATTCATCACTAAAGTCGACCCTATGCCATTCGTCGACCCACGTCGATCGTTCTCGACACCAGGCCAGCCTTACACGTCGCTGTTGTGGGGTCAATGGAACACCTTCTGCAGGGACACAGGATCGTAAGCCAGCTGCACGCAGGCGATTACCAACTGTTTGTTATGTAACGTGGGGTGCCACAGCTGCTCTAATTTGCGCTGCTGTTGCATGGGGTTCCATCCGGGCCATCCGAATGATGCGGCGATCCTCTCTCAGAGTTGTCCGTCGCGCTGGGCCTGTGCCAGGTCTACGAGTGTGGGTACCTTCATGTGACCACTGCTGCCATACACGTTGCACCGTAGATGCCTGTCGGCCAACACGTGCAGCGACAGTCCTTAGCGATAATCCAGCCTCATACAGCCCAATTATCCGAGCCCTCTCAAACGGCGACAGTTGTTGATAGCGTGCTCTTCTCTGTTGTCGAGGCATGTTTGACGGGGAACACTTCACTGCACAGACTGCAAGTCAACTACGCTACACCAGAGTCAGTATACTGGAGTTGATTCCTCCGCGACCAATCACGTGGGGAGACCAGTAGCAACAATCCAATGGGTCTGAAACTTTGTTCGTTTACATACCTACATGGCATCGTTCCATTACTTGAAAATCAACACAAACGACCAATGCCTTCATGATGTTGCAATTTCTATTTTCTTCAGTGTATAAGCCTAACCTATTAGCAAACAAAGGCTTCGTTCAGACCGTGTCATCTAACCAAGTAGCGACCAATCACTTTGTCTTATCCATCTTTGGTACATCAGTAATTTTCCTCAATACATTCAGTAGTGCAGTACGTCGAAAGCTAAGATATATTGTTGGTATACTCTGACATTTTGCATCAGTGACATGTGCACAGTGCGTATCCTGTGTGCATGATCAGTTGAGTATGTTACAGACTTGTAATATGGTTTGGCCGTGCAAATACCTCCTAGGATGATTGATTCATGTTGCACAACCGTTGAAGTTTAACCTTCGTTGCACCCATGACTGGAACAGGTAGAAATAATATGAATATTTTATCTGCCTACTGTACTACTGAGTATCGGTCAGTAGTATTACAGATAAGCTACATAAATAATCACCAATACATTCACTAATCAACTTCCTGAATGAAATACCACTAGCAGAGTGTGATTCATACTTCCAAGTTCACAAGTAACATTACATCCTGTAAAATACGGTATGTTATAAATACTACCTACCGTAACAGCAAAGACATGTCTAAGTGACATGTGAATATAATCAAATCAAATTTTATTGTCATTAAACAACTTTGTGTTGCAATAAACAACATCAAAAATATAATGGCTCACAGCACTTGGAAGTCGACATTAAGATAAATTAATCAATCCCTCAATAAATGACAATAATAGAAGGCGAACCTAACCTAAGATTATGTTGCTAAGTGTACATTTTGTTAGGTTATGTTGGGATTCAATTATACGAAAAATGCAGTCAGAAGACTATTTCACATTTGAAAAGACTACTACGTATTATTATTGTGATATTTATGCCCTAACTGAATGTAAAACTAAATAAAACAAAGAATTAGTAACTTAAAAGATCAGGACACTCTCTGCTACTTGAAACAAAATTCAAAATCCATTCTGGCAAGTTATCTTCCGTCCAGTTTCTCCAATCTCTGTTCTCGCATCTTCATCTCGATGAAATCTAAACAAGAATTTATGCAAAATTTAACTCGCTAAAAGTGTCCAAATATTTCAGGCAGCTGATAATCAACACACACATATTATACAATCTTAAGTCTAGAATAACCAATAATAACTGTTCTAATTGATGTATTTTAGTATCACTTACCTTGTAATAATGCACTAAGGTAGCACTACAGAACAGGAGACCAAAGGTAGGCTATAAAAAAATTTAGGTAATGAAATTTGCCGAAGTACCTTTAGTAATGGTATCCGGAGATGTTAAAATAATAGATGTTGACTCGTCCGCTGCCATAAACCCACCCAACCATCCCAAATAGATACACGACTTATATAGCAAAAATGAAGTCTTTTGTAGCCATCTTGCTTACTAAGTCAGGAATGCCAACCCCACGCATTTGGTACTATTTCACATCGGGTATAGAACGAGTAAACAAAAGAGCGTCGATAAAGTAATGTAATGAAAAATTGCGCCAATTGTCAGTGTTTATTTATGTATTTATAATGTTTTACATACAAAAACAGACCTAACCTGGGGCTTACGCCCCAGACCCCCTTGCTTCTGGTACTAGCAGTAATTTTCGACCAGGCAGTACCTAACCTAGTAGCGGACATAAATTCTATCTTATTAATGTTTTACATACAAAAACAAACCTAACCTGGGGCTTACACCCCAGACCCCCTTGCTTGTGTTACTAGCAGTAATTTTCCGCAAGACAGTGCTTAACTTAGTGGATATTTGTAACAATTTCAAACTTTACGTGTCATATGGTGAATTTTGTATTGGACATGTTGGTAACGTACTCAGGTGTTCGTTTTTCGGGTGTCACATGACGTATGACGTAGTGTCCAAGATGGCGTCCATAGTGAAATGAAGACAATGCGAAAAGCATTATCTTCGTAAATAATCAATTAAAAGGAATTATTCCGGTGCAGCAGTGGCAATTGAGAAAGTAAAACGACTCCCAACATCTCCGAGAAAGGTTTGTCAATCATAAATGCTATATTTTCAGTAATATACCTTGTTGAAAGTCACGACGGCTTGGTCTCCTGTTCTGTAGTTTTAATAAATTAAAATGGTTGGTAACATTTATCTGGGACATCTCGCCGGCCCAACTCCTTTCGGAATTTGGCAACTGTTTGGCAAGAAATCTTAGTGGTATTGTCGTATTTGGTATTGGAGAGATTTTAAGCAGGGTTGGCAACATTGTGCCGGCACAGAAAACAACTTAACTTAAAGAAATTAGACCATAAACCAACATGCGCATAGGCCTAGGGGATAGATGTTAAAGTTGGCTACATGGTTTCCATTTTGAACATTTATAATGCATTTTATTAATCCCTTAACGAGTCAAGGACTCATATACAAAGGAATTGTACAGTTTTATCTTGTTGGCGACAAATTACAATACAATGTTTAGTTTACAAAGTTTTCAGTATGAAAATATATACAACATTTTGTAGCTTTCATAAGTTTTTGTACACAATGTGTTCTTCTTTTGTCTTCTCAGGTTATGAAATTTCTTCAAACTGACATTTTATAATCATTCCACATAAACTGTTTTAGCCTCCTTTTAAAGATTGGTAGGCTAGGTGCAATTTTTATATTTTCTGGTAGTCTATTGAATTTTACAAAGGCACTATACTTAATGCTATTACTGCCATATTGTTTGGAATTGATATGGAAAAGTGTTATGTCATCTGCATGTCTAGTTTTGTAAGCGTGTAAATCAGATTGTTTAGTGAAGTTTAAATTTGTGTGGATTCTGTTGTGTAGGATTTGGTACATAGGACATTTGATTTGATTTCTGCATTTAGGGCTACTGGTTGAATTTTACTCGTAATATAAAGGTGTTTGGTTGGTGTTAAAAAGGGTAGTTATAAATATTTCTTATGGCTCTATTCTGAATTACCTCAATTTCCTTTTTTTTTAGGTAATTTGAGCATTTTATCCAAATTGTATTCAAATATTGTAAGTGGCTATGGATTAAGGAAAAATACACTTTCCTGAGTAGAAATTTTGGATATAGTAGCTCAATTTTTTTATCATCCCAGTGGCAGGTGATATTTTTTTTTACTAATGCATCAATGTGCTTTTGCCAGGAGAGATTTTCATCTATTATTAAGCCTAGGTATTTTACAGATGAGACCCTTTTAACTGCTTTTCCATTCAGCATTATATTCTGAGTGATGTCTAACTTTGTACTACGCTTAGATATTATTAAATAATTTGTTTTATCTTCATTTATTGTTAATTTATTTGATTGGGTCCAGCCAAGTATGGTATTCATGTCCTCCTGCACGTGTGTAATCAGCGTGTTGGTGTTGTACGCATTGTAAAAGATGCTTAAGTCATCTGCAAACAACGTTATATTACCATTAAAACGGAATGTTGCTATGTCATTAATATATACTAAGAAGAGGGAAGGACCCAGTATTGATCCTTGGGGCACACCGTGGGTAATATTAACTTCCTCACTTCTGTAGCCATTTATTTCAATATACTGCTTACGATTAGATAGGTGATTTTTAAACCATGTCCAAGCTACTCCTCGGATACCTGCTTTATCAAATTTCCCTAAAAGAATTTCATGGTCAACAGTATCAAACACCTTTCTCAGGTCTATGAAAAGGCCACTCGCTGTCATCTTATTGTCTAAGACATCCTGCAAGTTAGAGATAATATCAATTGTGGCTATTTCTGTGCTAGAGTTTTCTCGGAATCCATATTGCCCTTTGTAGAAGTAATCATTTTTATTTAAGAAATTAACAATTCGTTTTTTTACTACTGTTTCGAGTACCTTGGATATGGGTGGGAGGATGGAAATGGGCCTGTAATTGTCCGGATTGCTTTTGTCACCTCCTTTATAGACTGGTATGACTCGTGCTATTTTATGATCATCAGGCACCAGACCAGTCTCTAACGATAAATTTATTAAAGTAGTTAGTGGGCTACTTAGCATGTCAATGGAGTTTTTTAACGATTTCACTGACATACCATCTTTGTCTTGGCTACTTTTCATTTTAAGGCTTAATATAATACTGCGAATTTCCACCTCATTAGTCGGGGTCATAAATATGGAATCTGTGTTGACATTAGTTTCATTAACTTTCTTCCCTGGGGGGATGTCTATGGCTAATTTGTGTGCTATGTTTATAAATTGAGTGTTTAGAGCATTGCAAATATTTTCTTTTCCTGTGAAAGATTTACCGTCAATAATTATCTCACTGGGACCATTTTTGTTTTCAGTGTGCAGTTGTAGATCATTCCATTGATTACTTTCCAAGTATCTTTTATGCTACGGTCTAGCTGTATGCCTCTCACCAAGGCGGTCCGGGTTCGATTCCCGGTCAATGCATGTGAGATTTTCAAAGTGAAATGCCATGTCCTGTGGTTCGGATTCCACGTAAAACGGAGGTCCCGTGGCTCATGATCTCAAGATTAACGGTCACGTTAAACTAGAAGCTTCCTTCCTTTTTCTTTTATGCTATTGGCATTCAATGTTAATTTATGTTCATAGTATGAGGATTTCAGTTTCCGTTTTAAAGCTGTCACTTTGTTCCTACATATTATGTGCTCTTCCTTTAAGAGGTTATTGTTTCTGTGAATGCTAGTTTTAGGTTTAGCATGTAGTAGGTCCCTTTGTTTTATTAGTTGAATTAATTCTGTTGTTATCCATGGGTTTTTGTGGTTCTGGTGTATTTCCTTCAAAGGTGAGTCAGTGTTTTCTTTGTTGGGTGTCTGTGTCAAGATTTTGTGCTTCATGGCGATGTAAGTTTTGTTTAGACCATATAAGCAGTCTATTTGATTGAGATCATTAGAGAATTTGTTTTTGTTAATGTACCGGTAATTTTTATTCACGTTTTTTGAACTAGACCTTTGCTTGTTGGGGGCGTATTTAAATGTCATGTTTGAGATTGGGCTTTTGCCTGGATAGTAGTTTGACCAGAAAATCCCAGTTACAAGAATATTATGATCACTAATATAACTATTTATATTGCTTATTCTATAGGCATATTTACAGTTATTAGTGGCCACCTGATCAAGGAGTGTACTTGTTGATTCACTTATTCTTGTTGGATAGCGAGTATTGCCTTGTGTGAAACCATAGCTTGATAGTAGATTGAGGTATGATTTGGTTACATTATTTTTGTTTAATAAGTTAATATTTGTATCACCAATGCATAAGGAAAGATTGGCATTGTTTTTCGTGAGAATGTGCTCTAGAGATTGCATGAATTTTGTTGCGTTATTTATGTTAGGATTATATACTGCAATTATATTAATAGTATGCAGGTTATTGAAACGAACAGTATCATTTCTTATAAGCTCTAACTGGATCAAGCTATGGTTACTCTCAACTAGGTTAAGAACTTTTGTATTCCATTTTTTGTGGACATAAACTCCCACACCTCCACCATCCTGATTGTCTCTGTGTACAAATGCAACAGAATAGTTGTTTAGGTTGAAGTATTTAGCTTCATTACTTTTTACCCAAATCTCGGTTACCACTATGACATCTAGATTTTCCACAATATGTATTAGTATCTCGATATCTTCTAGTTTATTTTTTAGGCTTCTGCTATTTAGGTAAAGGCACTTGATTTGGCTAACCTCATTTTTAGTGTCTGCTATGTAGTCGTGGATACAGTCATATTTACGCTCATCAATTGATGTGTGTAAGTCAACATCAACTAGTAGGTCCATGTCTTGATTCATTATTATTACTGTGAATGGGATGGCTGAGCCTTGTTGATGGAAGTGTCTTTTACTAGCGTTTCGATGTCTTCTGGTGAGGTGATCCTGATAGCCTTGTCACTATCTGATTTACGGACGAAAATTTTACAGTCCCGGGTCCAGACGTATTTAAAACCTAAATTACGGAGGTCTCTTGCCTGTTTGTGAAGTACTTTATTTGCTGGCGTCAAATGCTCGTTAATGTAGATAGGCCTAGCCCTTCCATTGAATACCGTATCACTGGAGTTCAGGTTGGGTATGGATCTTTTGCCTTTTAGAATTGCGTCTTTTTTTTTAGCCGACTGCAGAATTTTACTAGTAAAGGAGGTGGAAGACCTTCTCTGCTGTGTGGTAGCCGATGGCAGGCGTCAATATCGGACTCAACAACTGTGACACCGAATTGGTCAGCGATAGTCTTGACAATTTGAACGGGGTTTTCGTTTGAAGTGTGCGGCACGCCATGAAGCTCTAAGTTGTTTCGCCGAACGTACTGTTGAAGCTCGAGATTCTCTTGCTTTAACAATTTGACCTCACTGCAGGCGATATTCTTATCCTTCTCTAACTCACAAACTCATTGGCTGAGCTTTGTTATTTCTGACAAGGCTTGCTTCAGAGTTTGTGGGGCAGTTGAAATGTCACTTTTCATACCATCAAAACAATCAGAAAAGTATGTCACGGACTTAAGCATGTCATTCTGAGTCTTTTCAATGTTTTCGAGTTTTGTCAGTCGGAGGTTGATTTCACAAACAAGATCGTGTAAATCTGGTTTACTTACATTCTCGTCTGGCGAGGCGATTTTAGAAACCTCATCCGTAGTTGACTTATTACTCATTGCACTGCACACGACACAATACAATTGCTTGGCCTTGTCGGACAAGAGCCGGTTAAAAACTTTTTTCTTTATGTTTACACAGGTTCTGTGGTATGATTTACCGCATTCCCCATCACAAATTATGTAATCTTCATTATCAGTTACACATTTTTCACACTGGCCGCACTTGGTTGATTTGTTACTTGTCGCCATCTTATTTAAGGCGACGCGGACTATACTACAGAATTCTGTATAGGCCTGCGGATACGAGTTGGGCTTCTGAGAATCCTAGTGATATTTTTGTGTCGACCTTTAAATAGTATCTATGGTGAGGCGCTGGAGTATTCTTCCTATTCTGTTCATGATGCTCTTGATCCATGGTGTCCACAGGCAGGAAAAGTCAGGAATTTTGTATTTGGTCAGGAAAAGTCAGGAAAAAATGTGAAAAAATGGCGTGAGTCAGGAAAAAATGGCGAAAAGTATTAGAAAGTCAGGAATTTTATATTAACCATACAGTATTTTGTGTTTTACGGCCTTATTTTGATGTTACTAGTTCAACTAATCTCTGAACATAAAAAGCAATAACGCACTGAGCATTGTGGTAAGTTTCCATTTTTACAGTACATCATAGTAAAAACCTTGTTTACCTATTTCTTTTATGCTTTTTTAGCGTTGGTGTATGGATGTGGCGACCCCATCGCCCAGCACATTGCACTTTATTTTGTATTTTAAATGAATAAAGAGGCGAGCGTTGGGCACCTATGGGGATAATGGAGGCTGCAAATAATATATATATTTCTTTGCTCAATAAACCTCTTTTCCGATGTTACGATGACTTCACGAGTCAGGAATTTTGTTGAAAAATGATCAGGAAAAGTCAGGAAAATTGACATTGAAAATTCTGTGGACACCATGTGATCGCTAGTTCGCTTTACTTTCACTGGTGGTTTGTTCCTTGGTAGGTATCGGAGTGGGAACGGCTGTTGTATTGGCAACTCAAACTAACACTTGGGGCACTGCGGTCGGTCTGGATAAGTAGGGTAAACATACGCAATAACACGCCTTTGATATGGAACACTTTTTATTTATCGGTTATAATCAGTAAATGCAGTCCTTAAAATAATGACAGTGTTATTTTTAATTGTATATATGTATAACTGTGCGATACACGTGATCTAATTTGTGTGTTCCACTGGATTTTATGTGTCAATTGCATATTATCAAGCATCGGTTGTCTGCTGGTATTTGTTTTTGAGTAGTTCGAGTCATTGCGCTGTTACGTTTAAAAGCTAAATTTGAGTTTGCTTAATGTACCATAGACTCTAGACATAATTTGATGCTTGGTAGGGCGAATGAATGAGTTTAACTTGTATTAAAACTCTGGGGAGACAGGAATTGCTTGATTTGGATCGTTAGCAGGTGGGTTTACTCTGCGAAGTCAAATTAGGCCTATATGACTCGTAGTGGAATGGCTCGGATATCGCAGAGCGAGGTGATGGGGGTTGGTAGGGTTATTGGAAATGAACTAGGGATCGGGGAAGGATACCTGACTGATGGGGCTTGGCTGTCTTGGTACGGCTTGGCTCGGCAAGACTGTGCTTGGCTGTCTAGGTGCGGCTTGGCTCGGCGTAACAGTGAACAACCCGTCCTGTCGTCAGTAAGTGTAGTGGTGAGTGGTCTAACCCGCTCCTGTTGCCCGTATTTATTTGGTTTCGTCAACTTTCGGCTATTGCTATTTGCATCTTTTGGAAAGTGATGAAAACTTATATCCGCAGCCCTCTTATACATCGACTTACAGCCGTAAACTGAGCAATATACTTTGCTTTTACTCATTTTGCACTCTATCAACGAGTAAAAGTTATTACTTATGTATAAAGACACGAAGAATTTACAACGATCTGGTTACCAATACAAGAAACCATATACAAACAGTCACCAAGTGACAAATGTACCCTACTTGGTAAGTTTCAAATTTTTACCGCTAGATGTCATATCAGATAGCTGGAGTTGCCAATACAGATTCGCACCAAACTTTTTCCGAGTCCATAAACTTACAAACTGCGCAGGTGCGAGGCCACCGCGCGCGCAAGCGCACGAAGGCCTTGCGCCTGCAAACAATTGAAGCACAGTGCCTGCGTCACAGATGCAGTGTAGGTTATTCCGGAGTAATTATTTGTTTTATCTCTCTCCTAACATTTATTGATGCGTGTAACCTTACTTTTTAAATTTCGTACCTTTATGTGTGACCCGGTTGTGTTTACGTTTTAGGAAGTCGTCATTGTGGGTCAATTGACGTGAAGAATAGTTCCCCCGTCTCCTTGGTTTCATTTTTCGTTTTTTGTTAACCCCATTTCTTTAATTTGTAGATGGTCCATCAAACCTTAATTACGCTCCGAACCTAGTTATTGGGTAAAAAGCTATACGCTCTGCCCACAAAAACCCCCTTACAAGAAGAACTATTTGCGAGCCGTGTGGCCGGAATATTGTCTATTTCCTCATGAAGGTTCTGTTTTGAGATTGGCGGTTTGCTTGGTCTGTTAGTTTCCATTAGTTTTATACGAGGGTAATTCCATAAGTCATGCCAGCTATGTTATATCTTTCATACATATAGATCGTGTGTTGTTAGCCATTTAGATGGAGGGTTTAGCTGTCACCAATATGGTTCTGAAAATAACATTCTGGATGTTGGTACTGTATATGTTTGGAGAAGTGCAGCTATTAAAGTGATCGGCTCTTTTCTGACAGGCCACATACTCTTAGTTCTTGAACCTGGAAGATTTAGGAAAATGCATAAACAACTGAGTTTAATAAATTTTGATTTCTGTGGTGCTAAATTGTGCATCATTGTGATGCCCATAGGAGGTCATTGTCATTGTTTTTTTTTCTTTCTTTCAGAAGGAAAAGCCAACAGGAACAATGCCAAAGAATAACTTCAAATCCGGGGATAAAGTTTTTGCGAAAGTCAGAGGTTATCCTGCGTGGCCAGCCAGGGTAAGTGAAAAAAGAATATTTCCAGATCTTAGTCAATTGTGAACAGTAGTTGTTGTGGCAGTGCTTTTCCAGAAAAGTTCCAAGTGTTGACTGCTGATTCTGAAAACACTCTTTCTCCTCTGATCGCACTACATGTAGCAGTGGTTTCTGGCTTAAACCCACAAAACAAATTACGGTAGCGCTACAGAACAGGAGACCAAAGGTATAAAAAAATTTAGGTCATGAAATTTGCCAAAGTACCTTTAGTAATGGTATCCGGAGATGTTAAAATAATAGATGTTGACTCGTCCGCTGCCATAAACCCACCCAGCCATCCCAAATAGATACACGACTTATATAGCAGAAATGAAGTCTTTTGGAGCCATCTTGCTTACTAAGTCAGGAATGCCAACCCCACGCATTTGGTACTATTTCACATCGGGTATAGAACGAGTAAACAAAAGAGCGTCGATAAAGTAATGTAATTAAAAATTGCGCCAATTGTCAGTGTTTATTTATGTATTTATAATGTTTTACATACAAAAACAGACCTAACCTGGGGCTTACGCCCCAGACCCCCTTGCTTGTGGTACTAGCAGTAATTTTCGACCAGGCAGTACCTTACCTAGTAGCGGACATAAATTCTATCTTATTAATGTTTTACATACAAAAACAAACCTAACCTGGGGCTTACGCCCCAGACCCCCTTGCTTGTGGTACTAGCAGTAATTTTCCGCAAGACTGTGCTTAACTTAGTGGAAATTTGTAACAATTTCAAACTTTACGTGCCATATGGTGAATTTTGTATTGGACATGTTGGTAACGTACTCAGATGTTCGTTTTTCGGGTGTCGCATGACGTATGACGTAGTGTCCAAGATGGCGTCCATAGTGAAATGAAGACGATGCTAAAAGCATTATTTTCGTAAATAATCAATTAAAAGGAATTATTCCGGTGCAGTAGTGGCAATTGAGAAAGTAAAACGACTCCCAACATCTCCGAGAAAGGTTTGTCAATCATAAATACGATATTTTCAGTAATATACCTTGTTGAAAGTTATGACGGCTTGGTCTCCTGTTCTGTAGTTTTAATCAAATTGCTTTGTGGTGGTTTTTGCCTTGCCAGTGAGCTTCCGTGCTTTTTCTCCTACTGGTGAGATGAAAATGTTTTGTGTGTAGCTTAAACGGTAGGCTGACTTAATTCTTTCCTGTTCCAAGGCCATTGGGTCAATACTTCAGAATACTAATTCTTTAACCCATAAACGCCTAGCGCTACCATATAGTAACGCAGCACCGATCATTGCATTTATTGTTCTACAGGACCTTTGCCAGTTAAGGATATTCGAACTTTGCGCTTATATGATCATGGAAGGTCTATTGATTCATTTCCCGCGCACTAGTCGCTAGGGAATGTCTTGGGTGATGCCGCAACAATCTTATACATTTCGTGGTTTGTTTCTCTCGTCATGATGGCATGCCGCAAAAGGTACGGCATCCTAAATTATTGCGTGAAATGGAGATAGTTTACTTTGTCTTCAAGATTATGGTAGTAAACATATCTAATTTATAATTCAGTAACATATCTTACGTGTTTCTTTTGGTAACGCTAGGCGGATACAGGGTCAGTGGTAAGGCAAGGTATTTTCTGTAGCACATTCATATGAAATGAGTTAGAATACATTTCATGCATTTATACACAAAACGTTTTTCCATATACAGCTTTTTTAACAGTGCATGCCTTCATATACTGTAATATGTTTTATGTCACCGTAGCATTTTTTAAATGCTAGTACCGTATCCAAGACCATACCTTTGCCGAAATATCTGGCTGCAGGCAGTGTTTCAGAAAATACAACAAGAGAATTATTTCGATATTTCAGAGGTCTAGACTGGCTGCGTGGCTCAGTGGCAACGTTATCGCTTGCTGTCCCAAGCTTGCAGGATCGAATCCTGGTGCAGTCAATTGGCATTTGAGGGTACGCAAATGCGAGGGAGTCATGTCAGTAGATTTACTGGCACGTTAAAGATCTCCTTCGGGTCAAAATTCCAGCATCCCGGCGTCTCTAAAAGCCAGAGCGGTTAAAAGGGACGTAAATCCAATAACATAATTATTATTCAGAGGTCAGACCTTGGCAGAAATAATGGAGGAGGTGGAAATGGAGTAATGACGGCATGATTATTGCTTGCTGGCATGAAAACAGCATAGTAACTATTGCCTCCACGACTCTCCCATTTTCCCCCCTCGACCGGGTCAGAAGTTTCTCTCGGCCTGAAAAGAAAAATAGTTACAATCCCACGTCGTCTTCTGATCGGCACCTATAACAAATTTATGGGAGGAACAAACCTTATGGATGAAAATGTGAGCTGATATCATCTGTCCGTAAGAAACAAAAAGTGGTGGAGGGCCATATTTTCTTGGCTTCTTGATGAGAGTCTCCAAAACGCATGGTACCTCATTATTATGTCATGGTAAAGGACTACTCAACTGGAATTCAAGTGGGAAGTGGCGCAATTATACGTGAAAATGTACGGCGTAGAACCACGTAGAGCCAGGTGGCTGTCAACAGCATGTGTAGTACAGGGCTGTGACATTGAAGACTTGTGATATGATGGACACAATCTTATGGTCATCAACGTCCCAGGGCATAAGCGGAGGCAGTGTGCCGGTGAATTGTGTGTAAGCAGTGTCCGCACTGCATGAAGTGAATGTGGTGTGGGACTGTGCATAGCATGCTTCTTGCCGTTTCACACCAAGTAACTAGTCACTTGACTATGATCGAAGGTTCAAAGGTGTCAAAATACTTGCTTAGTGCTTTTTAAAGTGTAATATTATCAAAATAAGTATTTAGCACCAAATATGAAATTGGTACATTATTGTAGTTCTAAATTACCATTCAGAATATGCAGTGAGGGTTTTGGCAACACAAGCGCCTAGCGTTACATATATGTAACGCCCTGTATATCCGGAACTTAAGATGCCACCAGCATAAAATAAGGGTTGGGCAGCTTAATAACTCCCTATGGTATGACTTATTAACCCTACAAGTGCCAAAGGTCGCTGTGTACCTGTCTGTAGTGCCAGCGTCGAAAAAATCGACCTTCATAAAAGTCGCGATAAAGGTACCTGAGGTGACATTTATCGACATAAAACACGTACTAAGTTGTCAAGCATAGTTTGAAGTTTATTTTTCCTATCGTAAGGAGTTCCGTATCTGTGCAAATATTCCATGATATGTATCCTCTTTGCTTTGAAATTTCAATGTTTAGATGTGGCCAAGATGGCGACTCGAGATGTCAACATTGCCGTCAATATTGACCTTATTGCGGAATTAATAGACGATTGAAGTGATTTTAGTGATGTGGAACACGGCGAACATAATAGTTACGATACGAGTAGTGACAGTGACAGTGAGAGTGGGCCAGAACAGACTCAAATGCCGGAAAATGGTGATCGCGAAAGTGATTCCGGAGAAGATGTACCTCTTCAAGAGAGTCTTGTTGCTGCTAATGCAGGTAGGACTATGGCTAATCAAACAACTTGAATACAAATTATCCCTCCTGAAACTGAGGAAGACTGGTTAAGATTTAGGCCTAGATCTATGGGATTTCAACATAATCTTGAGAGAAATTCGAAGGCTTTTTGTTACTTCCTTCTCTATTTTCTTCTCCAATTGTGGAACGTGATTTTGGCCGAAACGAATTTATGTTCTGTAGTGACCCAAGTTATGCACATATTGCAACAAAACGTTTACTGGTGACTAAGAACATATCAAGGAACAATTTGTATATATTGGATTTTTCAACTCTGATAAGTGTTTTCCTGACAATTTTGCCTTGAAATTCGAATTATTTTTTTTGTTTTTGTTTTTATGTTATTAAAGTGATTGTTACATCTTACATTTCTTTAATACATCTATTTCCTACATATAATTAAACTACAGAATCTGATCTAAATATTGATATAAGAAACATAATTTTCTGATAAAATTTGAGGTAACTGTTAGCATTTAATAAGCAGACTACAAATTGGAGGATTATGTGCTGGCACTACAGGAAATAAAGCTGGCACTTCTAGGGTTAATAAAAAAGCGAAATTTTCAAAAAGTATTAATTCGGGCGTTCATGGGTTAATAAATGATCATTTTCGAGTTAATGCTTTTCAGCTCCGACCGATTCATTTATTTTTATTGTTCGAGCATCAGTCTGGTTTGTCTCCCTGTCCTGAGCTAATCATTTCATCTCTACATAGCTATCACACCTTACATCTGAGGCAATCTGTTTAACATATTCTAACTTTGGTCTACCCCTACAGTTCTTGTCCTCCACCCTTCTCTCCATAACTAAGTTTGCTATTCCTGGGTAGTGATGCAAAATACCCAGGTATTTATAAATCGGGGTAAATACCCAGGGTATATACTCGGATAAATACCCAATTTGGGTAAATACCCGGGTATTTTAGATTTTTCATTAAAAATCCTGTGTCGTGGTAAGTTGAACCTTAAAAAAGGGTACCGGCATGCAGACTATTCTACATTAACTTTTTAGAAATGGAACAACATTAGATAGTTAATAAAATTAAATTTAATTAGAATTAGGACTTAAAAACAGAATTAGAATTGGGAATTAGATCAGGAGATATAAACTAACAACTCCACTACACTGAAAGTGTTAAGTACAGTAGGCATCAAAAAAAGAATAGAAAATGGGAGGGAAGTACAGTGTCAGTTTGAATTCCGGGTAGGATGAGCTGAGCACCGTTGCCAACCCATATGTTTACTGGCATACATCTTCACCCATTATAGAGCCCACATACTACAAAAACTTCCTGACATGCATTTATATTATTTAGAGTATGGATTAAAAAATTAATCTTTTTTTAATATTTAAAATTGAATGATAAATAACTTAAATCACTTTAATTAAGCTTTTTTTTTTTCAATGTCCTTTCTATTGAATATATTTTATTACCTTTTGAGTTTTGGCATACACATTTCAATTAATATGCATATAGCCTACTCTTATTACTACAAAAGTAGCTTTTCCCACCCACATCTTTGTTGCCCATTTCCAGTACCATAATAAAACTCAACCTTCTCAATATCTTGGTATGGTATTTATTAAAAATTTAAAACACAAAACAACCAAAAGGTTTTATCCAATATTTTACTTTAGTTTAAGGAAAAAACACACTTAAAGACAAGGTTACAGTACCAAGTCAACCCCTGGCACTATACAGCCCATGACGGGCTAAGGCCGACCAAGCGACAGCTGCCCAGCCATTTGGCCTGCAGATATTGGGGTGACGCGTGATCAGCGCGTCGGGTCCCCTCGGCTGTTAATCTTGATATTTGTGATCGGGGCGCTGTCTCACTGTCAGACAGCTACTCAATTGTCCTCACGAGGCTGAGTGCACCCCGTTCCAACCCTCACATCAGTTTTAAAAGCCGGGGATCGAACCCGGGGCCTCCGGGTGAGAGGCAGGCGCGCTACCCCAACACCACGGGGCCGGCAGGTTACAGTACCGAAACATATAAATACCCAAAAATACCCGGACGTCCATTTTCCTTTTCTTTTAGTTTTGAAGGATCAATATTATTCCTGATTTCAATTTAAGGCAGGAAATACCTGTGTTTCAATCCTTGTTTGTCCAACACATCATAAAGTGTTGTACAAAGCTCAAAAAAATGAAAATACCCTCATTTTGGGTATTTAAATGACCACTGGGTATATACCCGGGTAAATCCAATTCATATTTTCCTTCCCATTGGGTATTTACCCGGCCCACATCACTATTCCTGGGTGTCTTAGTATGTGTCCTACCGACCTATCTCTTAGATTCATTAACAGTCGTCAGAATCATCTCTCCTCTCCCACTCGTCTTAATACCTCTACATTTGTTACATTATCGACCCATCATTCTCCTCTAACACCAGATTTCAAATGCTTCTATTCTCTTCTTTACTGCTGTGCCCACAGTCTAAATTACACTATGCTCCAGATAAAGACTTCCTAATACGGTATCTGAATCTATATTTGATGTCAACCGATTTCTTTTCTCTAGAAATGCTTTCCTTGCCTGAGCCAACTTGCTTTTTATATCCTCTTTGCTCTATCCATCACTGCTTATTTTGCTTTCCATGTAGCAGAAGTCTTCTTCCTTTAGCTTTTCACCTGCCAATTTAATGTCACTAGAGCTCGAGCCAGCCGGGAAGGCGATGCGCAGAACACAACGCTACCATTACGTCATGCCTCACTTCCATCCCACCAATCATAGTCAGTCTGTCTTGAGAATCTGAGCTAGTGTGTTGTCAGGAAAGCTAAGTGTAAAGCAGCGTGAAGGAGACAAGCTCGTTGAGGTAAGCGACGGTGTTGTCATACCGCAGGAACTCCTGGCAGCAGCCTGCGGTGTGGGAACTCGGACATGGTGGACCTGTTGGAACAGTGGAAACGTATCTCTTTCTCTCTTTGCGCAAATCCCACAGAGCCGGCCGCCTTCCGGGCTGAAGCGAGCTCTAGCGGTTTATGATTCCTTTGAGCTGTATCCCCAATATTTTTCTTTTATATCTATTGATCTTCATCATGAATTCTATTCTCAAGATGGAGTTCATTCAAATCCTCCGGTGAATTGGCCAAGATGACAATGTCATCACCAAACTTCAGAGTTGAAATTATCTCACCTGGGATCTTTACTCCTACTTTAATTTTTCTAATTTCTTTCATTGCTTGTTCAATATACAATTAGATTGAAGAGTATGAGTAAGTAGCAACCTTGTCTCACATCTTTCTGAATACTATACACTATCCACGGAGTCTGCGCTGAGGAGTGGGTCAGAAAGAGTAGGGAGTGGGCACAACCTTGTCTTCGTATTGGTGAATACTGAGCATGGCAAACCATAAGGGTGGGTAAGTGTTGTGATCACAGTGTATGAGAACCTTTTCGCACATGGTGGTAAAATTGTATCCGAGTGTGTTGCAGAAACCTCTGCTCTTACAAGAGTTCGGAAATCTTTATATATGCTATATATAAGATATTGAAGGAAGTGAAAATGTCACAAGAGGGTGGCAGGAATCTTCATTTTGATACATTGGGTAAATACATCAAAATGAAAGCCCTCCATTTGCAGATTTTGATGGATTTACATCGTCTGCCTTCTTTTCTACTAGGGAAGGTTGTACGGTTATAATTCTATAAACTGTTACTTTTGAATTGTATTCTAATCTATGAAAAGACAATACTTAATTCGCTGTTTTATGTTAGCGTGTTCATATTTGTTATTGTTTACTGAAAACATGGGCGTAGAGTTGTCACGATTCTGTGGCTTCGTAAAACTATTATTATCTTTACTATCATTATTATTGTAACTATGTATTTCTGTCTTATTACCCTTTATTATTCCATTCCTTCAGGGTCATAAATGAGGGGAGTTTCTATGAATAGGAGGGGCACCGATGAGGACTACTGATTATGATTGTTTTGTACTTAAGTAATATTGACCAGCAAACCGTATCAGCCTATTTATCTTCATTCTATTATTATTTATAGTGTTGAGCCTGTTTTGTAAAGATGCATTGAGCTGTATATACCTGAAGAATATCTTCCTGGAAATTCCCAGGTTTTCAAGTTTCCTGATCTGCGCATGCCTAATCGAATTTTAAGTTGTAATGAGTACTAAAGGTCAAGTTTATGTTTGATATTGCCAGGGATGGAAATCAGATGTATTGTGTTTCTCTAATATTCATACTACCTCTGCATAGATCCCATATTTGTTCGTAAAGAAAACCGGGGCCTTTTTTTTTACAAGGAACTGCAGTTTGAATGCCGACTTCTTACATAGTAGAACCTGTATGCTATCTTTGAAAATTCTCCTTGGAAATCAAACCCGCATATTGTTCAGCCAACTGGTTACAACACTGAAAGAATGGCTTCAAAACTTAATGGTTAACTTTAAGAATAAATATACCTGGATGTTGTTGGGATTGAGAACATGGTGTGGCCTGCAAACACTCCAGACCTTAACCCAATAGAACATGTGTGACATGCTAGGGTTACACTGTAGGAAGAATGGGACCTCATACCAGAAGCAAACATTGCGCACCTGATCTGCGTATGCCTAATCGAATTTTAAGTTGTAATGAGTAGGCTATTAAAGGTCAAGTTTAAGTTTGATATTGCCAGGGATGGAAATCAGATGTATTGTGTTTCTCTAATATTCATACTACCTCTCCATTTTCTGTTAATCAGCATTTTCATTATTTTTTGATCTAAGATTTCTATTTTACAGGTGGACGGTATGGTGGGTGGCACACCAAACAAGATTAAATACAATGTGTTTTTCTTCGGTACCACTGAAACGTATGTATTTCTTTGAATTTTGCTGTTGAATTTGAGTCATCTAAAGCTTCAGTGGTCACTCCCGTATAATGAAACAATGTTTTATGTTTTTAGGGCTGTGTGCAAAGCAGAGGACTTGTTCCCGTATTCTGAATATAAGGAGAAGTATGGTAAACCAATGAAGAGGAAGGGTTTCAATGAAGCTTTGGCAGAAATTGAAAGTCTGCCACCCATATCTGTACCAGAGCCTAATGGGGTGAGTATCGTCTTGTGCATTCTAATATTGTTCTTTACACTTCTCTTCAGTGTTAAATAGAGTGTTTTCTGGCAGCTTCGGTGGCGTAGTTGGTAGCATGCTGGGCTTTTATGCCCATGATCGCAGGTTCAAACCCGGTCGAAGTCGTCGGATTTTTTAAGAGTGTTATACATTCCTCAGTATGCCTTCCTTGGGAGGGAAAGTAATGCCAGCGGGCCCATGTCATAGATTTATGGCATGTAAAAGAACCTTCCACTAACCTCAATTGTGTGAAGCTAAATTTCTAGGTTAGATTTGATTAACGCTTTATTAAGTTCCAACGTTCACCACTAGGTGCCAGTTGTGATGTCATCTAGTAGCGAAATTCGCAGCTAAGTGTTGTTGACTGTAGCATTTGGTGGCAAAAGTAGGAACTACTTGAAATTGATCATCTGCAGTCCTTACCTGATTTACAGACAACACATACTAATACAGCCACCACAATTAACACCGGTTATCAGACGGTTCTACACACACCCAAAGTACTCGGGGCTATATGACCAGGTTGTCGCAGCCCTAAACTGAAGAACCAACCAGAGTATTTTCTGTTCACTCATTGAATTTCATGTCAATAGATTTTACCATTTCTCAGAAAAGCTACTCGCTGTTTTGAAGCAGATGCCCCTGATGTGTTCCTTGGGCGGAAGTATTCCCGATGTCACAACACAGTGGTTCCCGAAGTACTGTATGTTTGGGGCGACAAACAGACTGTAATGTCCTCTTCAAAACCTCCTTGTCAAGCACTAAAGAATGTGGTTTAAGCACTTCATGTTTCTGTATTCAACGACACCTTCGTCAGCGTGTATTGGATTAAAATAATTTTAAAACTAAGTATACAAAGAGAAAAGAGAAAATGAATATCCTTTCAAAAGAAAGGTCACAAAAAGAATTAAAAAACATCCAAACTGACCTAGTATTTTATATGTGCAAGACGTATGAAACAATTTGGATATTGTCAAGCCATAATATAATGAATGGACACGTTGAGAAATAAAATAACCATCATTCATTAAACATTGGGCAACAAATTGGAATATACAAATGTAAATTGTGACAGAATGTGCTGTCATTTTCTGTAATTTATATGCTCTGTCTGTTCTGTAGTCTCTATACTCATATCTTCATATATTTTTTTGAATCTTATACGATTAATAGAAAAACTTACCCTCATTAGAGCGTTACCATAAGAAAACAGTCAACTGCCACTCAAGGCAGAAATATGGAGTAATCTCAGTGATGAGTTTAAACCCCTCTGTGGGGTCCAGCACGTTAACAGGTATGATGGGAAAGAAATCCAGCAAGCATGTCATCCCAGGCTTACAGAAAGAGGGAAGGAGAATAGCCGCTGGTTGCTGCTTCATCATCATCATCATTTCCCCTTATCCAGCTCCTGCCGGGTCGGGGTATTTATGGCACTTCTCCACTTTCCTCTTTCCTTCCACCATTCTTCTTCCACGATCTTGTCCCAGTCCAGATTTCTTTTTCTTACGCTGTTCTTCACTGAATCAATCCACCTTGTTCTAGGTCTTCCTCTTTCTCTCTTACCCTTGCACTTTCCCTCCAGCATCTGTCTTGGTATTCTATTTTCCTCCATCCTCTTTACATGTCCAAACCACCTTAGTTTATTCTTCTCAATTCTCTCATTTAGTTTTCCCATCCCAACTTCCTTCCTAACATCTTCATTCCTCACTCTGTCTTTCCTTGTCTTTCCTATCATACTTCTTAGGAATTTCATTTCACTGGCGCGGATTCTACTCTCTTGCCTGCTTGTCAGGGTCCAAGTCTCAGCTGCATAAGTTAATATGGGTACATAGTATACTTTATACATTACCTCCTTGCTTTTCCTTGGTACTTCCTTATCCCAAACAAGTTTTCTTACACTTTGATAGAATGCATTGCTCTGCTGTACCCTCCTGCCAATCTCCATGTCCAACCTACCAATTTGCATCAATTCACTTCCTAGGTATTTGAACGTGTCCACAATTTCCAAACTCTGACTTCCAATTTTCACAGTGCCCTTTCCTTGTCTTTCCCCTCTTGTCATCACCATGGTCTTGCTTTTCTCTATACTGATTTTCAGGCCGTACTTCTGAATATTTTCGTTCAGTGCATCTAGTTGTTTTTGCACTTCTTCGGTGTTCCTTCCCCAGACCACAATATCATCTGCAAATAACAGTAACTTCATTTCTTTATGTCCATATGCTTCATTTGTTTCCTTTACAATTTCATCCATCACCATTATGAACAAGAGAGGTGACAGCACACTCCCCTGTCTTAGTCCAGTCTTGTTCCTAAACCAATCTGTCTTTCCAACTGGGGTCAGTACCCTGCTAACACAGTTGTTGTACATTGCTTGCACCATTTCCAACATTTCTCTTCCCAGTCTCTTCTTAACCTTTTCGCTGCTGAATTGTTGCAGTGTTAGCGCACCCTCTGTGCTGGATTCTTTTAGGCAACCACTTTCATACTGAAATTCACCAATATGAACATAAAATACAAGTGGTAACTGGAAATAATTTAAAGTAATTTACTCACCAGTGTGTTCATAAAGTATTGGCCATGGTTGATGTTTGGGTTCCAGGGTTCGATTCCACATGAGTTGGTGAAATTTTGTCCAGTAGAAAAAAAAAAAAATGTAATTTACACCGTAGACTATGCTCACTAAATGCATGCACTATATACATCCCATACACACACACTTCCCAACAGAAACATTAAATTAAACACACGATATCACTAAATAAACACCCGAATCCAATATTACCTCAAAGCAGAAATATCTAAAATAATTCTAACACATACATTATCCTATACATAAACTTTCGCGAAAAAAAATAATAATAAAAGCCTTGCTTCAACTAAATAGGCTATACAATTTATCTATACTAATAATTGAACACTAAATATGTGCAAAGATAAAGGTTACGCTTCTAAACATTCTAATAATTCCTGCGTGAGTGGTAGTCTTCAAAGCAAGGTACGACACAGAGTGCAACACCACATGGTTGACACATGTATCGGGACTCTCCTCTTCCTTTCCCTCCTGACAGTATTGCTACATACATGGCAGTGACGAGTTGGGTTAGATTTCTTATCAGTTGGCGGAACTAAGCAGTGAAAATGTCTTTCAGTTAGTCGAAGAACTGGATCCGTAGATGTCGCAGATGGTCTTCCAGGAGTTGATTTTCTGGGGTTGTGGTATCTCTCCAAAATCTGTCTTATAATTTGAAGCTGAAATTCTGCCAATGAAGGACGCTTACCTGATGATAGACAGTATAGGGCATATGAATTTAGAAGTGCTAAGTCCAAAATATGAAAGAATAATTTCTTGTACCACTTGATACTTTTACGCACGCTGTGGATCGAACTAAGGAGCATGTCTGCCTTATCGACAGACCCCATGTTCATGTTATATTCAATGACGGCCTGAGGCTTCAAGATAGATGCTCCAGACTTGCGATCCTTTTTCCCAGTCACTTCAAATATATTTTTGTGCATGGTTGTAAGCACGAACACATCCCTCCTATCACGCCACTTGAGTGCCATCATTTTTGTGCTAGATTTCATTTCCAATTCCCCTCTTCCCAATTTAGTTCCCAGTGTAGGCATTCCTTTTCTGTTCTTTCGCACTGTTCCACATGCATTGGTGGCTCGGTCATGAAGCAAAGAAAACAGCTGTGGGCCAGTGTACCAGTTATCTACAAATAAGCTATGGCCTTTATCTAAATAATCATGTAGAAGTGTTGTAACAACTGCACCAGAAATACCGAGTTTATAGGGGTCTGTAATTTCTGTTGATGAGCCAGTATAAGTGATAAAATCTAAAATATAACCAGTTTTACAGTCACAGAGAACAAACAGTTTGATGCCGAAATGATGGCGCTTGGTTTTTATATACTGCTTGAAAGCAAGACGTCCCTTGAACAAAACTAGGCTTTCATCAACACACAAGTTAGCAAATGGGGTGAGATAGGTTTTGAATGTTTTCCTGAAGTGGTCAATAATGAATTGAATTTTGTTCAGACTGTCAGTTTTGTTTGGGTGTTCATTGTCGGTGAAGTGGAGCATACTGAGTAAAATTAGATATCTATCACGAGACATAACTTGCTGAAAAATTGGGGCATGCAGAAGGGGATCACTGGACCAATGTTCCTGAATAGACAGATGTTTATTTCGAACCATCAGCAGCGTCACTGCTATTAGCACAAAAATCTCCTTATAATTGGTATCAACCCATTTCCTGAGCCTGGAATGTTGACTGGGTGGCTTAGCATCAACAGTCTGTTTATGAAACTTGTTTGTTTCGTCCGCTACCTTTGTCAACACATCTTCATTGACAAATAACTCGAAATAATCTATTTCGTGGGGTTCAGGGGTCAAATTAGTATTTGACATACCTGGGTTTGGCACTTGGAATGCATGCACGTTTGGCGCGAACTCGTTCTCGGACCACGTGGGTAGGCCTAGGTCAGGTTCATTTCTTCCCCTCTCTATCGGAATATCTTCAACACTATCACTATCACTGTCACTTCCAAACAGTTCCCTAATATCCCCATAGTCACTTCCGACACTATCTAAATCCACATCAGACTCAATCTCCTCTAAAAGCGTAAGAATTTGCTCCGGACGCATAATGCGCGCGCTAGATGCAGCCATTACTCATACACGATGTTTATAACTGTGTGACGAAAGAAGAACATTTTTCCCGCTTCGTTACAAGTGTGTATTTAAGAAACTAAGTGGTTGAAAATGTAGCTAACAGATGGCGTAAGAACACATGACATTTACAAAGCAGATCGAGTATACTCGATCGCAGCACTGACGGACCGCTTGAGGCAGATCGAGTATACTAGACCGCAGCAGTGAAGCGGTTAACCATGGTTTCCCATACCTTCTCTCTGGGGACACTATCATATGCCTTTTCTAGATCTATGAAAGTCATGATCAAATCCTCTCCATATTCCCAGTTCTTTTCCATCACCTGCCTCAAGCTAAAGATTGGGTCCACTGTGGATCTTCCACTCCTGAAGCCATACTGTTCCTCTTGCAACTCTCCTTCCACCTTTCTTCTCATTCATCTTTCTAATATCCTTTCCAGTATTTTTACTATCTGTGATAAGAGGGTGATCCCTCTATAGTTATCACACACCTTCTTGTCCCCCTTCTTAAACACTGGTATTATTAGCCCTTTCTCCCAGTCTTCTGGTACACATTTCCCTTTCCACACACACTTTAGTAGTCGATACAACCATTGCATACCAACAGGTCCAGCAGCCTTTATCATTTCTACACTAATTTCATCCACCCCTGTTGCTTTTCCCATCTTCATTTTCTGTACTGCTAATTCCACCTCCAGCATTGTTATATCATCTTCTGTTATAGAGTCGTCAGGTTGTGTCACTTCCATCTCACCAGTACAATTGCTCACATTCAATAGTTTATCGAAATACTCCTTCCATCGTCCCCTTATCTCTTCTGGGTGTGTTAACTCTCCATCTTCCTTTTTCATTAGCTTTGTAGTAACTCTTTCTTTCCTCTTACTTCTTAGAAGTCCATACAGCATCCTTTTACTGCCACTTACATCTGTTTCCATTCTTCGTGTAAATTCTTCCCAACTTTTCTTCTTTACTTCTCCTACCACTTTCTTACACCTCCGTTTGCTGTCATGATACTTCCTTTTGCTTTCTTCTGATTGATCTCGGTTCCATTCTTTCCATGCAGACTTCTTTTCTTTCACTGCTTTCCTCACTTCCTCATTCCACCACGGTGTCTCCTTCTCTTTCACTCTTGTTGACGTCCTACCACAAGCACTCTCTGCTGCACCAACAAATGCCTTTTTAAAGTGGGACCATTCCTCTTCTATGTTTTCCACTTCAGTAACTGGGATTTGTTGCTTCAATCTCTCCTGGAAATCTTCCTGTACAGTTTTGTCTTTCAATTTCCATACTTTTATTTTACTTTCTCTGATCTCCTTTAGGTTTTCCAATTTTTCCCATCGAAATTTTGCCACCACAGCTCTATGGTCCCCATCAAATGCTTCTCCTGGTAAAGCTGTCACATCTATCAGCCTTCTGCGATTAGTCCTTTCCACCAGAAAGTAGTCAATTACTGATTTTGTTCTTCTATCGCCCCAACCATATCTCGTAATTTTCCTGCTGTTTTTCTTCCGAAACCATGAATTACCCACTATCAGTCCATTCCTTTCACAAAAGTTTACAAGTTCCTCTCCTTCCCGGTTCCTTTTCCCATATCCATATGGTCCTATGACTTCTTCCTTTCCTTGTCTCTCGTTTCCGACTTGTGCATTCATATCTCCCATGATCACCACTTCTACATCTGAAATTACTCTTTCTACATCCTCCAGGAATACTTCAATATCTTCTTCTCTGTTTCCAGTCTGTGGTGCATACACTTGTATGAAGTCCATCACGTCATTTTTCATCTTCATTCTAATTTTCATTATTCTGTCACTCACACACTCGACCACTTCAATATACTCCTCCAGTTGTTTCGAGGTTATCAGTCCCACGCCATTTTTTGCCTCTTGGCCACCTCTCCAGTATAATGTATATCCTTTCCTCAATTTCTTCCTTCCTTTACCTTTCCATTTCACTTCACTCAGCCCCATCAATCCAACATTCTCCCTCTCCATGAAGTCTACCACCTCCTCCACCTTGCCTGTCAGGGTCATGACATTCATGATTCCCACTTTCATTTCGGTTACTGGTCGCCCATTTCTCACAGTTCCCCCAGTACCAAAGGAACTGCGCGTCGCCTGCAGGGTATGCCCTAACCTTCTCCGAATCATTTGAAGTGCCATTTCCATTTTAGGCTATTATTACGATGGGGTCGCCGCTCCCAAAGGCATTTTATGAAGCTACTGCCAGCTATTATTCAGGCCGCCCCTAACATGGAGAACAGACGCAGTTGCAGCCGCCCCTAACCTGGGGAACAGACGCTGCCGATTGATGCTGTACTCATACTATTCCCTGAGTACTGGAATGCCTCTTCCGCAATCTCCACCGTTCCGAAGTCCATCTTCTCCGCTGCAGATTCCGTTGAGGTCTTCGCACGTAACCCTGTGCACGGGGCCTATGTTATACCCCATAGGACTGGGTCCTCACCAGAACTTGGCAGGTACTGTAGTTCCATGGTGTATTACAGTACCGTTGCCCACCCCCGCGACGTGGACGCGCCTGGCAAGAATTATCCATGTAGCCAATTATAATTGCCTCATGGACCGGGTTAAGGAGCTGTCTAAATCCAGCCTCCAAGGCTGCCTGTACATGTTTAATACTCATAAATCAATATAAACAGTATGGAGACGGTGTCTGTAGAGCAAAGGCCTTATAGCACAGCACTGCTCCTACTCCTACTTTGGATTGCCATATAAAAATTTGGACAGAGATTTGAGTATGATGTGGCCCTTTGTTCCAAATTGTTTCTAGGCATGGCACATATTCCTCTGTTTGCTAGTGAGTGTGTGTTGTACATAGTGCAAAAATATCTAAACAGATTAATTTTACAACAGCAACTCTTTACGGGTTTCTAATTAGAATAGATCTTCAGCTGAATATAGAATACCTCTGTTGTATTGCCTTGCTGGATCCACGGTGCTGTGCTCTAGGTTGCCCGATTGAAGGCAAAATATTCCTTGGAATGTTTGTAAGCTTACTAATTAGTAAATATTTCTTGCAAAATACTACTGGACATTTTGTGGTTGCATTACTGTGAAATATTTATAAAGGTGAGGAAATCAGAGGAAATCATGATAGCTGGGATTGTAAGCAGCTATACAAGTGATGCTTTATCCCTGAGGAATGGGTACTCAGTACCATTGTTGAATGCTTCTGTAGATATGTGATACTTTCTAAGCAACTGTGTTCAGCGCTCTTCTAAGCTTCAATTTTTAAAATTATTTCTAAAAGAAATTTGGAATTATTTTTGCTCTCTTCAATACAAATTGTTGTGGATTTTTAAACTCTTTACAGGTTTCTAATTAGAATAGATATTCAGCTTAATGTATATAATACCTGTATCGTATTGCCTTATTTGATAAATGTGGCTTGCTCTTTGTTGCGAATGTTCTTGCCAGCTGTGCCCAAGGTTGCATGATTGAATCCAGGTGCAGGCAGTAGGCTTTTGAGGTGCTTAAATGCAAGGGAGGCATGTTATAAGATATACTGCCAAGTTGAAGATTCGCATCAGTGCAAAATTCCAGCATCTCTAAAAAGAAAACAAACAAAAAACTAAGGTGCAGTAGTTAATGAAAGGAACGTTGAACACTTAACAATATTATATTATTACTTGCTGGTTACCCGTCCTTCATATTGTAACGTGTTTTTCGAGGGGATTTTATGCCACTGACATAAGTCAGTAGGAAGCCATTCTGTATTTATTTACGCGGCAAATTGTTCAGCCAAGAGAAGTTTTCGTGTAACTTATTATTATTATTATTATTATTAACTTATTATTATTATTATTAAGGTATTTTTTGGAGCATTTTTATAAAATTATAAGCATACAGATAGGTTTTCTATGTCCTAGAAAACACTATCAAGCAAATTATTACGAACAACATTATCAGAGAAAATTATATGATTACGGAATTTTACGGAGTTTTGTCAGTTAGGGTATTATGAGAGAGATGACTCACTGGGAATTCGGCTACAGGCTTATTCTTGTCGAGTAGCATGACGCAAGCCTGGGTTGCTGCTTCAAGGAAAGGCGAAATAGTCTGGAACGGTAATCGACATCATCCTCGCGCCGAGTGTAATGACCCTGAGGAGAGGGGTAGCGCGTGGTGGCCCAGCCAATCAGAGGAGAGCGGGCGAGAAGAAGCCGGGTCCAGGGAGGGGAAGCGACGAGTGCATATATGGTTTGCGCGCCGTGGAGGCAAGGCGACTATGTTTGTAAAACTTAACCAATGTGGTTGTACGTGTGATTGGCTCCGATGTTCGGACCATAAAGTTATCATATCTACAAGTTTCTCATCAACTAACGAAGAAGATGACTACGACCAGGAGGCTGTGGGAAGCTCTCGACAACATCCAGTACGAGGGAAATGCTACGCCAATTTCCAGTGGTAAGCGCGAATGACTCAGAACTATGCAATCTCTCGTCTCTTTGTTTAATATTCAGTATTTCAGTAACTTCATAGCTTGGGAATAAGAGTAAAATCAGTAATTTATCCGACTCCGTTTTCACGTAATTTTCTAGCGGTAATATTCAAATCGCAACGCTCCAATTTAAATTCAAACTTATTATTATTAATAATTTTGCAATACTTGTTTTATATAATAAATTCATTTCTTTTAACCTTGCAATCTTTGCTTTCAGTAGGTAGCATTAGATATAGACCAATTCCTTCTCCTGATACAATTGTTTGTTGGGTTAATGATCAAATCATACCACGATCTGAGTGAATAGATTCTTGAAGGTGTTCTACCAGAGCTAGGTGTTGTTAAATATAAATTTAGATTTCAACATAGAGTTGAGGTCTTGGCGCCCATTAAAACAACATATCTTAGGCAGAGTAAATATTTCAAAGTGCAACTCAGGGCTAGTAAAGACGTTTCACTTGTCATCCCAACGTGTAGAAAAAGGTTACATTTTTCGCTACCAACTTGGGGCCGAAAACCTAATAACATTTGTGGAAAGAGAAGGGTATATATTTCTGTGCCTGTATTTTTGGGGTTTTTCATTTATCGGTGTGTATCAGCATGGGTAGTGCTGAGGAAGAGATGAAGTTGCGTAGTGGTCACCAGTTGGATAGTGAAGATACGAGCAGTATGGCTCGTCTTGGAAATGAAAGCAGTACAGGGATGTCGGAGGTAAATCCCGATACTGAGAGGGGTAATCAAAACAGTCAAGCAGGGTTAGAGAGTTTGCTTCTTCAGTTTATGCAACAAAATAAAATTAGCACAGACGCTTTAAATGCTAAACTCGAGCAAAATAATGCTAAACTTGAACAAAATAATGCTAAACTCGAACAAAATAGTAGGGAAAATAGAGATAGTACTGAAAGTTTAAATGCTAAACTTGAACAAAATAATGCTAAATTAGAACAAAACAGTAGGGAAATCAGTGATAAATTTGAACTGATTAGAGGTGAGATCAGGGGGGTGATGGAAGAGAAGGCTGAAGAGATTATTGCTGATGTAGACAGAAAATTAGGAAAAGTACAGGAGGAGTTAGAAATTAGAATCAGTACACAGGCTGAAAATTTAAAAGAACTAGTGCAACTTGAAGCACAGCAGGTCAAAAAGCAATTGGGGGGAGAAATTGATAAGATTCAGGTAGCAACTAAAGAGGTTAAAGAACAGCTGGGGGGAAGAATTGATAAAGTACATGCAGAAATAATCACTGAAGTTAATACTTTAAGGGAGAGGAATAAGGAAAGCATTAATGAGATTAGTGAGAAACAAGCTAAATTAAGTGGTAAAGTTGAAGCATCGGAAGGGAGCATTAGGTTAACTGTAACTATTATTGAAAGAAAAGCTGAGGAGAAAATTGTTGAATTAGAACAGAAGTTGAAAGCTAGAATTAAGCAGGAAAATAGTCAGAGCAGGCCAGTTTATGTGAATAGCATACACAGGGAAATAGAACTAGGCAAATTTAGTAATCGGCAGGGTTGTCCTATAGAGTTCATGAATACAATAGAAAATAAATTCGGGGAGAGGTTGGAAGATGGTAGTATTGAGTGGTGCCAGGTAGTTGAAATTTTAGAGCAAGCGTTTGTAGGGGAGACAAGAAACTGGTTTGCTGTCTACAGAGACAATTTTGAGAATATTTCAGATTTTAAAGTTAAATTTTGTGAGAAATTTTGGAATGAGGTGATACAGTCTCAGCATCGTGAGGGAATTGTGTGTGGGAAATATAACCCGAGAGGCAACTACACTATGACCGAGTACTTTTTAGGACAGGTATTAATGTGCAAATATCTGGATGGTTTGAAGGAGGAAAGTGATGTAGTCAGGCTATTACTAAGACATTTTCCATATAGAATCAAGGAAGCTGCCTGTATCCAAAATGTTAAATCTATTTCACAAGTGGAGAATTTATTGAGTACATTCGATGCTTTGGGAAGAGGTGGTTACGAGGAGAATTTCGGTAGGAACCAGGGTAACAATAATAACAGGCCTAATGAGAATAGGAATCAGGAAGTTCAAGGGAACAGTGGCGAAGGGGCCAGCGTTCAAAATAGAGGGAACCAAAATAATAATAATCAGCAAAACCAGTACAGAGGAAATGGGTATGGTACAAACTACCAAGGTAGAAATAATGATTTCAGGGGAAATAAAGGCCGAAATAATGATTATAGGGGTAACCAAGGGAGGTATAATAATAATAATAATAATTATAACCAGAACAGTGGTCAAGGAGGGAATCAGCCCAATGGTAATAACGGACAGAGAGATACCGTTAATACAACCCAGAACAACCAGACCAGTGCAGTAGTAAGTAGTACTACACCAAGTGGTAGTAATGCTTTAAACACGAACCAGGCTGCGATGTAAGGTCAGAATCTCAGTCTGTAACATGCCTTGTCCATACACTTATACAGGAACCCTATGACCTAAATGTAAGAAATGAATTATTACGTGAACTAAATGATGAAGGTATTATTCAGGAGGTGGTTAGTAAGAGCCCCATAGTTAAATTTAACGTGTCCGAGGCGTACACAGATGTTTTAATTGATAGTGGTTGTATGAAGAGTTGCATAAGTAGTGCATTTTATGATAAAATGAAAGGAACTGGAGTAAATTTTGAGGAGATGCCAATTAAAAGCACTTTTGTTATCACAGCTGTTGGGAAGAGGTCTAAAGTAATTTCTAAGCAAGTTTTAGTAGACATTAAAATTAATAATCATATAGAAAAGCAGATTTGTCTTGTAATTCCAAATTTAGTATTCAGTGTTATCTTGGGTTCAGAGTGGCTAAGTAGAGTGTCTGGTAACTTATGTTATGATGTAGGGAGTTTGAAATTTAAATGGGGTGATTCTGAAGTAGAAGTAGCGTTCAGTGACCATATTCAGAGAAGTAGTGTTGTAGGTGTGATTTGCACTTTAAATGAGATATCGCCAGCCGTAGAGCGGGGTTCTCCATGTTTTGTGGGCAGTGTGATTACGAATGGTAGTCTAGAGGACTCGTTACGTGATGCTGCATTTTAGGGAAATATAGAGGTGGAACAATGTGATCGGCTCTATGATGTGTTATTGTGTAATAGGAGAGTTTTTGAGGATCGCATTGGTATGGCCAATTGCTATACACATTCATTGAACGTTATTGATAGGTCAGTATTCACAGGACATAGATATCCTGTACCTTTTGCTTGTCAGAGTGCAGTTGAGGCACAAATTAACCAGATGCTTGAAGATGGGATTATTGAGCACTCTAACAGTCCATATGTTAATTCTTTGATCACGGTTCCCAAGGCCGACGGCACAGTTCGTATTTGTTTAGACGCTCGTTTGGTTAACAGTAGAATTAGTTCAGATCAGCTGAAATCTATGTCAATAGAGCAATTAATGCAAACATTTGAGGGGAAGAAGTATTTCACTTGTGTAGATTTGAGTTCCAGTTTTTGGCAAGTGCCACTTATGTACGAAGATAGACCATTTACAGCTTTTAGTCATAAATATAACCTTTATCAATTTTGTAGAACACCTTATGGGTTAAAGAGTAGTTCAGCAGCTATAATTAGGGCTTTAAACATCACATTAGGGGATGACACAGGAGAGTTTGTAACCATTTACATTGATGATATGGTAATTAGTTCACGCAGTTTTGAGGAGCATCTACGTCATTAGATAAAGTTTTTCAGAAGTTAGATCAGGCAGGGTTCACTTTGAAGCTGTCTAAGTCGTCATTCTGTCAGTCAGAAGTGACATTTTTAGGTCATAGAGTGTCGAGTAGAGGTGTGACGTCATAGGAAAGTAGGGTTAGCATGTGTGGACAGTAGCAACCGGGCATCGTTACAGACACTGAGAAATAGGTAAGTGGAGCAACGTGATGACGTTAAGTTAAGGGAGCCACTGGCAAGGTTGGAAGCAGGTGACGCAGTAACATTTATAGTTTCCAAACGTATTGGCAAAACAGCATATGTGCTGGAGGATAGTAAGGGAAACAGATTATACGGGACGTATAATATACATAGTCTACGAAAGTATGTGTCATAAAGTAAGTGTGTTTAGCTGGCGAGCCAGCCAATCAAATGAGTAAGTGTGGTATTTGGTGCGTGGAAGATCTGGTCTTCCAGGCAGGCGTATCAGAAGTCAAACAGGGGGGTAGTATGTAAGTAATTGAGAGTTTTTAAGGTACAGGGAAATATGATGGGATTGTCGGATGCTCTTGAGCACTAAAATGTCTCGATACACCAAGGCCAGATTTTGGTAGCGCTGGTGAATTCCCATTTGTCTCCAAGAGATGGGTGAGCGCTTGAATAGGGTATTTTTGCTTAAGGCGTCCACGAGACAAAAGATGGGCCATCAGAAGGCGAGACAGTCCTTCATGAAACTCATACATAACAGCACACGTGATTTCTGTTTACGGCCTCGCCATGTAAGATTTGTAAGTGTGTAATTTAAGGTAATTTGTACAAAGATATTATTTGTGTGAGGAGAACTGGTCTGAGTTGAGAACTAGTATTAAGTAGAATATGGTCTACGGGAACTTAAGAAGACAGGGCGATTACTGCACAGAAATATTTGGTGTTATATGTAATGCGCACTTACTGTTTTTTTTTTTTCAGAAGTCAATATTAATTTCGTCTATTATAAAGAGAGATTAAGTATTATGGTCACGATGCGCTGCCACAATAGTGTGATCGTGTGCTCAGTTAGATCAGTGAGATTAAATTTCACCATAAGGAAGGGACCTCCAGTGAAATTAGGAAGTTCTGTGGTGATAAATATATCAGAACACCTTCAATGCGTGTGATATGACATCATAAATACACAGTGCTCACACATTATTTATGTCTATTTTTCCAACATAGAGAAATTTGAGAGGCGGAAATATCCGTGGAACATTATTCTATATGAAAAACATTGGACTGGTTGCAAAGTGCAATCCATAGTGACATCAAACTTTGACGCAAAGTGCGTAAAGAAAAATTATGAGTGTATATATTGAACCCTTATTGATCTTCGATAAATAAGTATTCATATGTATTATTATTATTACTACGGCCCAGGCAGCACATAAGGAAGTCGACTTGGATATTAGGGAGGCCAGCATTTCGTAATGATTGCAACAGAAGCTGAGTTGGTAGCTATTCCTGGGGGACGGCCAGAATTAGTCGAGTTCAAGGCCAAATTGTGCAACTACTGTACCAAAATTGGAGACATAAAGGAAGAATCACGAGGTCCTCTCAACGAACATACGATTGAATCAGCCAATCGCAAGAGACCAAGCCGTGACCACGAGGTGGACGGCGTCAGTAGTAAAAAGCGCGCGGAAGTGTGTATCTAAGGAACCGCCGAACGGATTAATCTCCGCTCGAGTAATTTGAGACGTTGGATTTATTTGGAGAAGAATGACACTAGCCCCATCTTTGTGAGACAAAAACTCTGGAAGTTTTTATCCGACTCCGCCCCACTCCGCCGCCCTTGTCAGTTTCTCATAAATAGTTTGGCTTGACGCCAATCGGAGTACTTATTGTGTGGAGCCTTCAGAGGTATACTCCACGCCAGTTTGAAGTGTGATTTTTGACGCTCGAATTTATCTAAGTACTATTCTTGTGGAGCCTTCAGAGGTATACTCCACGCCAGTTCGAAATGTGATTTTTACGCTCTAAAATCAGTGAAGCTAATTTATTTTCTGAGTTCTGGGAAGCTAAAGTCGTAGCGTTTGCAGTATCGAATTTTAAAAAGCTATAATACATTTTGTTCTAAAATCAACTAAATTGTGTGATCTAAATATTTCACGCCAGCGCGTGATAAACTGTAACATTCTTTTAAAGACGACGAGTTCAACTTTAAGGGGGAAGTATCGTATCACCCTAATTAGCGCTTACCAGAACCGAAGTCCAAGACGGGACGGAAATACCAGACGAGATAGCGACTGCTGGTGCAGCCAGGATTTTGAACTTGTTAACGAGCCAGTGGCGCGGACTCGAGATGTATATTTTATGTATCAATTGTGTGTATTGTATGTGTGTTTTTTATAGTGCGTATGTGCGATATAATTAGGGCCAGTCTTCGCTATTAATCGCAGTAGGACAATTGTGGGTGAACTGAGTAGCCTGCAAGCGATTATAGATAGGCAAATATTTAACATTGAACTTTTCTGCCAAGGAGTCGAGACCAAGATGATCAGCACGTGGTTTGAAGTTGGGATGAGCTTCAAGAAATCAACGCAGACGACTACTATGGAGTGCTAAATTGTCCATAGGGCAATGGGTTGAGGAGGATGTCCTTAGTCCTACATGCAGAAGCGGTGATGTACTAAAATTGGATTATTTCAATTATGTAGTTAGATTTGGCCGGGGAACTTTGTAAATAGTCATGTTTTTCTTTCTTGTTTTATAGCTGTTTTTCTTGTACCGACACTATATGTTTAAATGTCCGTTGGCGCGTGGCCAATGTGTTTGTTGATATTTTGATTTTTTTTTCTTGAGTCATGTGTAATGTACGCGGCGTGCGTGCGTGATTTTTATCCTTGCAATTGCGGAACCCGTTACATTCGATAAATGGTGCTTTATTAACGTTAATATTTGAAATAGGAATGGGAGGAAATGATTGTAAAACATTTTGCTGAACAGGTTATTATTCATGTTAGGGTAGCCGAGTGCACCAACTTAAAAGTAATTGTAGAACACCTTCGTTCTAATTTTGATAGATTTTTCTTGAGTCCTTTTCAGGTGACTAGTCACGGCATAGAACGATGGCGCCAGCATGTGGATATTATTTGTGTCATTTATTTCAGGGTCTGTCAAAACCCATACGTGTGATTAAGTGTGTGTTGATGTGTCTAGTGTGTGTTGATTCTACGTGAGGAGGGGGTAGTTGTCCTACCGCCCTTATATATATTTTGCTGCTGTTGTATTTTAGATGGAAAGACAGAGTGCTCTTGGGAGACTGCTGATTCTTGTCCATATGTTTTTCTGACACACACGTATTATTGTGCTTTGGGGCACATTTCTTCGAGGTTCGACCCCATGTTCTGGGAGGTCGAGGTTATTGACACGTGGGTTGACAGACATGCAGAGTTCCACAAACCGCCCGTTTTGCCTGTGACTTATTTTGATAGGCAGTCCTATTTGTCCGACTGAACCCTGTAAGCTTTCATGCAGCAAACCTGTTCATTGTGATGGCTAATTTTTTAAGCCATAATTAATTGGGGAGTTCGCCATGTGTGTAACGGATTGTTGTACCTTGTATGGATAAGAATATTGTGATTAACGTAAATGTTGGCTGTTTGCCTATTGCTTTGTTGATGACTCGATTTCATGTAATTTTGTTTGTCACACCCGTGTGGTGTAGTGGTAGAGTATTTGTAAATTTTGACAGCGGTCATTTGAGTATTTTTCTATTGGTCACGTGTTAATGTACTTGTGTTGGCTTGTGTGAGAAGTCCTAAGATTTTAGGCAGTAAATGTTGCTACGGCAATTCAAGTCCAATTTCACACGGAAATTTTGTGTTTGTTTATAGTAGATTTAGGAAGTGTCGGTTTAATTTAATGTATTAGTTGTGTTCCCTTGTGTCGGTCTAGCTCTAGGAAATGCGGATTCGTTGTTTGAAGGGTCATTCTGGATGATAACGAATCACGCATTCAAAGTACACATCGTGGTGCATGTAGAACGGCGTACGCACTTATATGGTCACTTTTGGTATCGTTTTATTTAAGGACACTTGGTCCAGGTAATTAATCTCTCCAGAGATATCGCCTAGTTTTTGGCATTTTTATTAAGCGGGAGTCAGTTGGGAGTTTTTGTTGTTAATTGTTTATGTGTAAATATGGTGATTTGTTATTAAATTCAGTTGTTTTTAACCCTGGCTTAACTCTTTCCTGCATGTTATTTTGTTATATGTTACCCTGCAAGTTAATGAAGCGCCCTGACAGCAACTTACGAATATGACCTGTTACGCCCCGAATCTGAGTCTCATATGCTTCTTTGCAAGGGTTCATAAAACAAAAATGGCGCCCAACGTGGGGATTGTTGTTGTTGTTGCTTCGCTGATCTCATATTTGTTTCGTTGAGAAATGATGCCAGGTCAAGCGGACATGTAAATTCAGTAAATGGAGGCGATGTTGTACCGCCATGTGCATTAGTAAAATCACTGAGTTCCTAAAGTTAGAAATATTGAACAAGGTTAGAATTTGATTTGGTATTTGTTATAAACTTGTTCTGGCGCCCACATTAAAATTAGAAATTTGCATTATTAATGAACTCAGTAAAAGCAGGAAGATGTTGCCTTATATTTGACATTTAATTGACTTCGGTTAATTGGTGTTTCGTAAATTCTGTTGGTTAGGAATTTAAAAGCAGATCACTAGGGGTTATTTTGTTGTTTGGGAATAAGTGTCATTGTATTCAGTAAATTTTGTTACTGAAATTTTCATTAAATTAGAGCCAGTAATATTTAAATGTGTGACATGTATGTGCGTATAGGGCTGAAACCTTAGCCCATAACCCTGTTTTTCTCTGAATATATTTTGTGTGTGATATGGCGAGTGTTGATGAGATAAAGGCATTGTTAGAACAGATGTCGATCCAAATGTCCGCGAAAACGGAAGAACAATTAGTGCAGATGTCCGTAAAGACGGAAGAACAATTAAAAGAACAATTAGAAGCTCAGCGTGAGCATAGTGAAAAACAATTACTTGATATGAGCGGTAACATTTCGGTCCAGTTAGAAGTCCAGAAATTAGACACTGACAAACAATTCAATGAACTAAACCACAAATTGTCACAACAGGCGGTAACACAAACCGAACAGTTAGGAAAAATCACAAATGATATTAATCAGAGCGTTCAAAAAGTAGAGAAACTGGCAGGCGAGGTTGCGGAAAACAACATCAAACAGTTAGGCGAAATGAAGAAATTGGAGGCGAAATTTGATAACAAATTAGTACAATTTGACGAGATGGTGGCGGATAAACTCAAGCAGATAGAGGCAGCATGTGTCAGTAACACCGCGGGAGTGAAGAAGACCCAAGAGAAACTACAGCAGCAAATTAATTCGGTAGATAACAACGTGCTGGAATTAATGAAGGAAATAGATAAAGTCGAAGTTAAGGCTGAAACCGAGCGGATACACTTGCTGGAAAATTTAGAGGAGTAATTAGGCAGAACACAAGAGATCATAAGAAAAGAGATGGAAGGCCAGCTAATAAACACACAAGAGGTCATAAGACAAGAAGTAGGGGAGCAGCTCGTCAAAACTCAGGATAATTTGGAAGGTCAGCTAATAAAAACGCAAGAGGTTATAAGAGAAGAGGTGGGGGAACAACTAGTAAAAACGCAGGAACGGATACGTGAAGAGCTAGAGAAAAATCAGGAGAGGAACGAGGAGAAAATAAATAGCTTAAAAAGTAGGATCCGGCGAGATTGGGACCAGCAGGCTCATGCGAATAAGGAAGACAGGCTGGCAGTTTTAAAGCGAATGCAGGCACTGGAGGAAAATATGAAGTCGAAATTACAGGAACATTCAGAATTAATCATAAAAAACGAGATTAGATCGTTAGAGAATGCGACATTATTTTCAAACGAAAATATTCCGGAAAAGCAAACAAGTATTGGAAGTCCGGCAGGTTCGAAGTTGGCTGAGGACACGAGTCGGGGTCAAAGTCCCAGACTAACGACTAATGCATTCCAGCAGTACAGGGGGGAGACTTCAACTCCGCAACCGAACTTGGCACCAGCCCAAGTCATCCAAGTCATTCGGGGTAATGATTTTAAGCCCGATAAGTTTAAAGAACATTCAGGAACCACTCCCAAAGCATTTCTACGGCAATTAACTGACTACTTTAATGACCAACACATCGGCCCGGAGAAACAATTAAGACTGGTGGAGAAATTTTTAGAAGGACCTAGCCTGACCTGGTTTTTAAGTTTCAAGTACACGTTTACAGACATGGCTCAATTCCGCGAGGCGTTTTTGAAGAAGTTTTGGAGTCCTTCGTTACAGCAAGGGTTAAGAATGGACCTGTACACGCGCAAATACCACAGTACACATCCAACCCGTTTTTCAGAATTCTTCAGTCAGCAATTGGTAAAATTCAGGGATTTTGATGACCCGCCTAGCGAGCCGAATATGGTTCTAACCATCAGAAAACAACTCCCAATGCATATCCAACAATTATTAGTCGCAGGAAATATTCAGACCGCAGTCCAAGCCGAAGAATTACTCAGACACTTAGATGAGACGAGTATGGTAAGCCCACAGACAGGAAGAAGGAATTTGGAATGTGTCAACACGGCAGAGGTAGTTCAGGGACTCCAAAATAACCACGGCCAGGGGAACCAAAGTAAGACACAGTCCACAGGGACACAGTTCACGCCAAGAAGACAAGATTTTGACGGCCGAAACCAGTTCCATAACAACAATCAGAATTATCAGAATAACCGCGGGAGATATCATCAGAATAACCAAAATCAAAATAATCAGTGGACGTACCAGCGGGAATACACGAATTGGAGGGGAAACCAGAGACAAGGTAGACCTTACCAAAGAAATGGAGATGGTAGATGGAGTAACGGCAGGGACTATCGCCAAGAAAACAGAGGAGATTATAGGAATAACTGGGACGAACGATATATTGAATCCCGTAAATACTTGGATCAATTAAGTAATGAAGAAGCGGAGAAGGAGAAGTGGGGGCGTGCCATGGCGAACAGACAGAGCCCAGATAACCATCAAGGAGAGGGGGCAGAGAGTTTACTGAGGCAACAGGAGCGACAGAATGATAACCGGCGAAACACATCTAATGGGGCCCGGGATAAAAAAAAACCCCAAATGAACTGAAAGGAGACAGGCTAAAAACGGAGATCGCCAGGGAGCGAGAAGAGATGATAGTGGCCAATATAGAAGAGTGGGTAGCATTCCCAGACGACTGCCTGGAGGAAGTGGTGAAGAACCGTGAAAATGTTATCAGACAGCTACCAATTATTTACGCGCATATTGGAGGTATGAGGGTGAGATGTTTGATTGATACAGGTAGCCAGGTGAGCTTAGTCACTGAAATTTTGATTAAAGAAATAGCAAGAAAACAGACTGTTCCTATTATGCCGGTACCGCTAATGAAAGTCAGAGGTGTCATTCCTGACAAAACTATGAATTGTAAACAGCAAGCATTTCTAGATCTGGAAATATTGAACCATACTTTTTCACAAACATTCATTGTTATTCCAAAGATGAACTACAATATAATTTTAGGAGCCAACTTCATCTGCGATTTTCATGCTGTAATTGATTTACATAACAACACTGTAAGCTTCAAACAAGTAGAAGGATTGGATCATGTGGGTTTAAATATGGAAGAGAATCCGCTGGAGAGAGAGGCCAATACTTGGGTTGTTGAGGAATGCACTAATGAGGCCGGAGATAAGATCTTGAGGGGAGAGCAAGTTAACCAGACAGCAGTGCTAGAAATTGACAGCCGAGATATTTCGCAGGAACTTTGGGTGCATTTGGCGGAAGAAGAAATGGGCGGAACCAAATTCGAAATTCTACTTCAGGAGCGAATTAAGGAAGCCATCGTAGGGGAATCTGATAGAAGAAGATTGGAAGAAATTTTAAGATTACATAAAGGAGCTTTTGTCACCGTACCTGGGAAAGTTTTAAATTTTCAATATGCGATGCAGGTAACAGATTGGACCCCATTCAAAAGTAAATTGTACCCGATCCCAGAGAAGCATTTTTCTCAGGTGAAGGACATTATTACTAACTTATTAGATTCTGGCATGATAAGGAAAGCTGCAACTCCTTATCTGAACGCAATATTGGCTGTGACCAAGCCAAACGGATCAATTAGGCTATGCCTAGACGCGCGAGTTTTAAATAGCAAACTGCTAGTTGAGCACGACCAAGCACCGAGGATCAAAGATGTTTTGAAAGGCTTCCGCGGGAAGAAGATATACTCAAGTGTTGATTTGACGAATAGTTTCCACCATCTTGAACTTGAAGAAAAATCCCAACTGTTGACGGGATTTTTATTCGATAATCAAAGTTATATCTGGTGTCGAATGCCCTTTGGCGTGAAAACTGCGGGATGTGCACTCATTAGAGCACTCGATAGAAATCTGACTGAGGAGGTCAAGAACTTCACCACGAGATATGTTGATGACATATTAATCGCTTCTGAGACAATGGAAGAACACTTGATAAATTTAAATAAACTGCTGGACAACCTGAGAACCATGAACTTCAAGATCAACTTAAAAAAGTCACATTTTTGCCAGAGCGAAATTTTATATTTGGGACATATAATTGATGTTGAGGGCGTGCGGCCTAATCCAGCCAAGATTGATGCTATTAAGAAATTTCCCACACCTACCAAAGTCAAACATGTTAGAGCATTTTTGGGAGTGACAGGTTTCTTCAAAGAAAATTGCCCTGGTTACACAGAAACAGTAGCGCCTATGCAGGAGATGTTGAAGAAAGCGAATCGATGGTCGTGGAACGAGGAGTGCGACAGGTCTTTTAAAGCAACGAAGGATTTATTGGAAAACTGTGTGAAACTTGGATATCCGGATTTTGAGAAACAATTTATCATTCAAGCAGATGCTTCGTTAATTGGGATTGGTGCTATGCTGTACCAAGAGGACGCTGAAGAACCCAAGAAGAAATCCTATTTGGCATTTACGAGTCGTAAATTACGGAAACATGAGAGGAACTACACAGTTACGGAACTTGAGCTACTAGCAATTCTATATTCTCTCCAACAGTGGCGCAAGATGATCTATGGTTATTCCATCATTGTTAGAACCGACCACCATGCACTGACATTTTTATTTAAGACAACAATAGCAAGTGAGAGAGTTACGCGCTGGTCCATCTACATACAGCAATTTGACATCACGATAGAGCATTGTCCTGGGAAATTGAACGTCATACCAGATGCCTTGAGTAGAAACCCTGAGGACGGAAACGAAGTAACAGCGGAAGTTCACAATATTACCTTGACACCTAAGGCTCGTGAGTTTTTGGCAAGATTGAAGGATATTCGGAAGGAGCAAGAAGCTGACCCATGGATGATGATGATAAAATTCTATAGGAAGGAGTTACAACCAAATTCACCGCAGTACCGGGAAGCCAGTGCTAAACAAGCGAGATTTCACTACTTGAATAACTTGTTACATAAGTACGTGGATGAGCATCATACTAAACTGCGGATTTTAGTTCCAGCATCACTACAGAGGGGATTAACTTGGCATGTTCACGAGAGCCTAGCACATATCGGCACGGATAAGACTGAAGCTACGATAGGGGAGACCTTTACTTGGCCCAAGATGAGATTCACCATTGTTGAAGTAATTAGAACGTGTGACGCTTGTCAGCGCACAAAGCCGAACAACTTTATTCTGAAACAACCTCCAAGACCACTATTACCGCAGAAACCATGCGAGATGCTCGCGATTGATTGCTTTGGTCCTTTAGTAAAAGGAAAGCGTGGATGCCGACACCTCTTGGTATGTGTCGATGTATTTTCGAAGATGGTCGTGCTATGTCCTATTCAGAAGACGACATCAGGACAAGTCCTTAGTCGAATTAAGAACAAAGTCATTCCGATGATTGGGAAGCCGGAATCCATTCTATCAGATCACGGTACCTATTTCACAAGCAATGTTTTTAGGCAAGGTTTGGAGAGCCTAGGAATAAAACACATATTTTCAAGTATTCGTCATCCTTGTGGAAATCCGAGCGAAAGAACAATTCGCTGTGTCGCTAAATACTACAGAGTAATGATTCCTAACGAACACAATAAATGGGTAGACAAAGTAGGGGAAATTGAGATGTGCATGAACACTACTAAGCACGAGTCGACGGGTCAAGTCCCACTGATTGTACACCACAACAGGTTGCCGGAAAGAACTTGGGACAAGATCATTCCTTGCCCAAGGGATCCATTATTAGCGCATGATTTGCGAATCCAGCGAACGAGAGAGCACATGAGGAACCAAGCGGACCGAAGGCTGAGACGGTACCGAGGAAAGAAGTTTCACCGAGAGTTACAAGAACAAGAATTAGTGCTGGTTCGTAGACCACCGATCTCCGACCCTAAGAACAAAGTCTTCGCCAAGTTCTGTCCGAAATTCATTGGCCCGTTCCGGGTAATTAAGAATCTGGGTAACAATGCCTACAGATTAGAAGAAGTGAGCACTGGTGCAAAATCTGTTTTTAATAGCGCCAATTTGAAACCGTACTACAGAAGGGAACCATTTGATGATTAGGAAAGATGATATGTGCAGAATCTGTATTGCAAAAAAATTATTTTTTTTTTTTTGAAAGCAAACACTCAAATCCACGGGGAGCGCGTGAGTACGCACTTTGTTTGTAAACAACGAGCAGCTGAGACGACGGGAGTGGCAACTACGTGAGGAGAAGGGGGAGACCTAGAGAAAATATGAATGACATTCCAGCGAGAAGGGAGCACACTAATTGAGTCAGAGGGGCATACACTTGAGCAGCTGAGTGAGATTTAAAGAGATGTGTTGTTACTACAGTGGATTTTGTTTTTGAAATCCAAACCAATAAATTGTTTCGAATTTCAAAACCTTGCTGAGGATAAATGAACCCTTATTGATCTTCGATAAATAAGTATTCATATTTATTATTATTATTACTACGGCCCAGGCAGCACATAAGGAAGTCGACTTGGATATTAGGGAGGCCAGCATTTCGTAATGATTGCAACAGAAGCTGAGTTGGTAGCTATTCCTGGGGGACGGCCAGAATTAGTCGAGTTCAAGGCCAAATTGTGCAACTACTGTACCAAAATTGGAGACATAAAGGAAGAATCACGAGGTCCTCTCAACGAACATACGATTGAATCAGCCAATCGCAAGAGACCAAGCTGTGACCACGAGGTGGACGGCGTCAGTAGTAAAAAGCGCGCGGAAGTGTGTATCTAAGGAACCGCCGAACGGATTAATCTCCGCTCGAGTAATTTGAGACGTTGGATTTATTTGGAGAAGAATGACACTAGCCCCATCTTTGTGAGACAAAAACTCTGGAAGTTTTTATCCGACTACGCCCCACTCCTCCGCCCTTGTCAGTTTCTCATAAATAGTTTGGCCTGACGCTAATCTAAGTCTATTCTTGTGGAGCCTTCAGAGGTATACTCCACGCCAGTTTGAAGTGTGATTTTTGACGCTCGAATTTATCTAAGTCTATTCTTGTGGAGCCTTCAGAGGCATACTCCACGCCAGTTTGAAGTGTGATTTTGACGCTCGAATTTATCGGAGTAATTAACGTGTGGAGCCTTCAGAGGTATACTCCACGCCAGTTTGAAGTGTGATTTTGACGCTCGAATTTATCGGAGTACTATTCTTGTGGAGCCTTCAGAGGCATACTCCACGCCAGTTTGAAGTGTGATTTTTACGCTCTAAAATCAGTGAAGCTAATTTATTTTCTGAGCTCTGGGGAGCTAAAGTCGTAGCGTTTGCAGTATCAATATTTTAAAAGCTATAATACATTTTGTTCTAAAATCAACTAAATTGTGTGATCTAAATATTTCACGCCAGCGCGTGATAAACTGTAACATTCTTTTAAAGACGACGAGTTCAACTTTAAGGGGGAAGTATCGTATCACCCTAATTAGCGCTTACCAGAACCGAAGTCCAAGACGGGACGGAAATACCAGACGAGATAGCGACTGCTGGTGCAGCCAGGATTTTGAACTTGTTAACGAGCCAGTGGCGCGGACTTGAGATGTATATTTTATGTATAAATTGTGTGTATTGTATGTGTGTTTTTTTTATAGTGCGTATGTGCGATATAATTAGGGCCAGTCTTCGCTATTAATCGCAGTAGGACAATTGTGGGTGAACTGAGTAGCCTGCAAGCGATTATAGATAGGCAAATATTTAACATTGAACTTTTCTGCCAAGGAGTCGAGACCAAGATGATCAGCACGTGGTTTGAAGTTGGGATGAGCTTCAAGAAATCAACGCAGACGACTACTATGGAGTGCTAAATTGTCCATAGGGCAATGGGTTGAGGAGGATGTCCTTAGTCCTACATGCAGAAGCGGTGATGTACTAAAATTGGATTATTTCAATTATGTAGTTAGATTTGGCCGGGGAACTTTGTAAATAATCAGGTTTTTCTTTCTTGTTTTATAGCTGTTTTTCTTGTACCGACACTATATGTTTAAATGTCCGTTGGCGCGTGGCCAATGTGTTTGTTGATATTTTGATTTTTTTTTTGAGTCATGTGTAATGTACGCGGCGTGCGTGCGTGATTTTTATCCTTGCATTTGCGGAACCCGTTACATTCGATAAATGGTGCTTTATTAACGTTAATATTTGAAATAGGAATGGGAGGAAATGATTGTAAAACATTTTGCTGAACAGGTTATTATTCATGTTAGGGTAGCCGAGTGCACCAACTTAAAAGTAATTGTAGAACACCTTCGTTCTAATTTTGATAGATTTTTCTTGAGTCCTTTTCAGGTGACTAGTCACGGCATAGAACGATGGCGCCAGCATGTGGATATTATTTGTGTCTTTTATTTCAGGGTCTGTCACAACCCATACGTGTGATTAAGTGTGTGTTGATGTGTCTAGTGTGTGTTGATTCTACGTGAGGAGGGGGTAGTTTTCCTACCGCCCTTATATTTTTGCTGCTGTTGTATTTTAGATGGAAAGACAGAGTGCTCTTGGGAGACTGCTGATTCTTGTCCATATGTTTTTCTGACACACACGTATTATTGTGCTTTGGGGCACATTTCTTCGAGGTTCGACCCCATGCTCTGGGAGGTCGAGGTTATTGACACGTGGGTTGACAGACATGCAGAGTTCCACAAACCGCCCGTTTTGCCTGTGACTTATTTTGATAGGCAGTCCTTTTGTCCGACTGAACCCTGTAAGCTTTCATGTAGCAAACCTGTTCATTGTGATGGCTAATTTTTAAGCCATAATTAATTGGGGAGTTCGCCATGTGTGTAACGGATTGTTGTACCTTGTATGGATAAGAATATTGTGATTAACGTAAATGTTGGCTGTTTGCCTATTGCTTTGTTGATGACTCGATTTCATGTAATTTTGTTTGTCACACCCGTTTGGTGTAGTGGTAGAGTATTTGTAAATTTTGACAGCGGTCATTTGAGTATTTTTCTATTGGTCACGTGTTAATGTACTTGTGTTGATTTGTGTGAGAAGTCCTAAGTTTTTAGGCAGTAAATGTTGCTACGGCAATTTAAGTCCAATTTCACGCGGAAATTTTTGTGTTTGTTTATAGTAGATTTAGGAAGTGTCGGTTTAATTTAAAGTATTGTTGTTGTGTTCCCTCGTGTCGGTCTAGCTCTAGGAAATGCGGATTCGTTGTTTGAAGGATCATTCTGGATGATAACGAATCACGCATTCAAAGTACACATCGTGGTGCATGTAGAACGGCATACGCACTTATATGGTCACTTTTGTATCGTTTTATTTAAGGACACTTGGTCCAGGTAATTAATCTCTCCAGAGATATCGCCTAAGTTTTTGGCATTTTTATTAAGCGGGAGTCAGTTGGGAGGTTTGTTGTTAATTGTTTATATGTAAATATGGTGATTTGTTATTAAATTCAGTTGTTTTAACCCTGGCTTCACTCTTTCCTGCATGTTATTTTGTTATATGTTACCCTGCAAGTTAATGAAGCGCCCTGACAGCAACTTACGAATATGACCTATTACGCCCCGAATCTGAGTCTCATATGCTTCTTTGCAAGGGTTCATAAAACAAAAATGGCTGCCCAAGTGGGGATTGTTGTTGTTGTTGCTTCGCTGATCTCATATTTATTTCGTTGAGAAATGATGCCAGGTCAAGCGGACATGTAAATTCAGTAAATGGAGGCGATGTTGTACCGCCATGTGCATTAGTAAAATCACTGAGTTCCTAAAGTTAGAAATATTGAACAAGGTTAGAATTTGATTTGGTATTTGTTGTAAACTTGTTCTGGCGCCCACATTAAAATTAGAAATTTGCATTATTAATGAACTCAGTCAAAGCAGGAAGATGTTGCCTTATATCTGACATTTAATTGACTTCGGTTAATTGGTGTTTCGTAAATTTTGTTGGTTAGGAATTTAAAAGCAGATCACTAGGGGTTATTTTGTTGTTTGGGAATAAGTGTCATTGTATTCAGTAAATTTTGTTACTGAAATTTTCATTAAATTAGAGCCAGTAATATTTAAATGTGTGACATGTATGTGCGTATAGGGCTGAAACCTTAGCCCATAACCCTGTTTTTCTCTGAATATATTTTGTGTGTGATATGGCGAGTGTTGATGAGATAAAGGCATTGTTAGAACAGATGTCGATCCAAATGTCCGCGAAAACGGAAGAACAATTAGTGCAGATGTCCGTAAAGACGGAAGAACAATTAAAAGAACAATTAGAAGCTCAGCGTGAGCATAGTGAAAAACAATTACTTGATATAAGCGGTAACATTTCGGTCCAGTTAGAAGTCCAGAAATTAGACACTGACAAACAATTCAATGAACTAAACCACAAATTGTCACAACAGGCGGTAACACAAACCGAACAGTTAGGAAAAATCACAAATGATATTAATCAGAGCGTTCAAAAAGTAGAGAAACTGGCAGGCGAGGTTGCGGAAAATAACATCAAACAGTTAGGCGAAATGAAGAAATTGGAGGCGAAATTTGATAACAAATTAGTACAATTTGACGAGATGGTGGCAGATAAACTCAAGCAGATAGAGGCAGCATGTGTCAGTAACACCGCGGGAGTGAAGAAGACCCAAGAGAAACTACAGCAGCAAATTAATTCGGTAGATAACAACGTGCTGGAAATAATAAAGGAAATAGATAAAGTCGAAGTTAAGGCTGAAACCGAGCGGATACACTTGCGGGAAAACTTAGAGGAGCAATTAGGCAGAACACAAGAGATCATAAGAAAAGAGATGGAGGGCCAGCTAATAAACACGCAAGAGGTCATAAGACAAGAAGTAGGGGAGCAGCTCGTCAAAACTCAGGATAATTTGGAAGGTCAGCTAATAAAAACGCAAGAGGTTATAAGAGAAGAGGTGGGGGAACAACTAGTAAAAACGCAGGAACGGATACGTGAAGAGCTAGAGAAAAATCAGGAGAGGAACGAGGAGAAAATAAATGGCTTAAAAAGTAGGATCCGGCGAGATTGGGACCAGCAGGCTCATGCGAATAAGGAAGACAGGCTGGCAGTTTTAAAGCGAATGCAGGCACTGGAGGAAAATATGAAGTCGAAATTACAGGAACATTCAGAATTAATCATAAAAAACGAGATTAGATCGTTAGAGAATGCGACATTATTTTCAAACGAAAATATTCCGGAAAAGCAAACAAGTATTGGAAGTCCGGCAGGTTCGAAGTTGGCTGAGGACACGAGTCGGGGTCAAAGTCCCAGACTAACGACTAATGCATTCCAGCAGTACAGGGGGGAGACTTCAACTCCGCAACCGAACTTGGCACCAGCCCAAGTCATCCAAGTCATTCGGGGTAATGATTTTAAGCCCGATAAGTTTAAAGAACATTCAGGAACCACTCCCAAAGCATTTCTACGGCAATTAACTGACTACTTTAATGACCAACACATCGGCCCGGAGAAACAATTAAGAATGGTGGAGAAATTTTTAGAAGGACCTAGCCTGACCTGGTTTTTAAGTTTCAAGTACACGTTTACAGACATGGCTCAATTCCGCGAGGCGTTTTTGAAGAAGTTTTGGAGTCCTTCGTTACAGCAAGGGTTAAGAATGGACCTGTACACGCGCAAATACCACAGTACACATCCAACCCGTTTTTCAGAATTCTTCAGTCAGCAATTGGTAAAATTCAGGGATTTTGATGACCCGCCTAGCGAGCCGAATATGGTTCTAACCATCGGAAAACAACTCCCAATGCATATCCAACAATTATTAGTCGCAGGAAATATTCAGACCGCAGTCCAAGCCGAAGAATTACTCAGACACTTAGATGAGACGAGTATGGTAAGCCCACAGACAGGAAGAAGGAATTTGGAATGTGTCAACACGGCAGAGGTAGTTCAGGGACTCCAAAATAACCACGGCCAGGGGAACCAAAGTAAGACACAGTCCACAGGGACACAGTTCACGCCAAGAAGACAAGATTTTGACGGCCGAAACCAGTTCCATAACAACAATCAGAATTATCAGAATAACCGCGGGAGATATCATCAGAATAACCAAAATCAAAATAATCAGTGGACGTACCAGCGGGAATACACGAATTGGAGGGGAAACCAGAGACAAGGTAGACCTTACCAAAGAAATGGAGATGGTAGATGGAGTAACGGCAGGGACTATCGCCAAGAAAACAGAGGAGATTATAGGAATAACTGGGACGAACGATATATTGAATCCCGTAAATACTTGGATCAATTAAGTAATGAAGAAGCGGAGAAGGAGAAGTGGGGGCGTGCCATGGCGAACAGACAGAGCCCAGATAACCATCAAGGAGAGGGGGCAGAGAGTTTACTGAGGCAACAGGAGCGACAGAATGATAACCGGCGAAACACATCTAATGGGGCCCGGGCTAAAAAAAAAACCCCAAATGAACTGAAAGGAGACAGGCTAAAAACGGAGATCGCCAGGGAGCAAGAAGAGATGATAGTGGCCAATATAGAAGAGTGGGTAGCATTCCCAGACGACTGCCTGGAGGAAGTGGTGAAGAACCGTGAAAATGTTATCAGACAGCTACCAATTATTTACGCGCATATTGGAGGTATGAGGGTGAGATGTTTGATTGATACAGGTAGCCAGGTGAGCTTAGTCACTGAAATTTTGATTAAAGAAATAGCAAGAAAACAGACTGTTCCTATTATGCCGGTACCGCTAATGAAAGTCAGAGGTGTCATTCCTGACAAAACTATGAATTGTAAACAGCAAGCATTTCTAGATCTGGAAATATTGAACCATACTTTTTCACAAACATTCATTGTTATTCCAAAGATGAACTACAATATAATTTTAGGAGCCAACTTCATCTGCGATTTTCATGCTGTAATTGATTTACATAACAACACTGTAAGCTTCAAACAAGTAGAAGGATTGGATCATGTGGGTCTAAATATGGAAGAGAATCCGCTGGAGAGAGAGGCCAATACTTGGGTTGTTGAGGAATGCACTAATGAGGCCGGAGATAAGATCTTGAGGGGAGAGCAAGTCAACCAGACAGCAGTGCTAGAAATGGACAGCCGAGATATTTCGCAGGAACTTTGGGTGCATTTGGCGGAAGAAGAAATGGGCGGAACCAAATTCGAAATTCTACTTCAGGAGCGACTTAAGGAAGCCATCATAGGGGAATCTGATAGAAGAAGATTGGAAGAAATTTTAAGATTACATAAAGGAGCGTTTGACACCGTACCTGGGAAAGTTTTAAATTTTCAATATGCGATGCAGGTAACAGATTGGACCCCATTCAAAAGTAAATTGTACCCGATCCCAGAGAAGCATTTTTCTCAGGTGAAGGACATTATTACTAACTTATTAGATTCTGGCATGATAAGGAAAGCTGCAACTCCTTATCTGAACGCAATATTGGCTGTGACCAAGCCAAACGGATCAATTAGGCTATGCCTAGACGCGCGAGTTTTAAATAGCAAACTGCTAGTTGAGCACGACCAAGCACCGAGGATCAAAGATGTTTTGAAAGGCTTCCGCGGGAAGAAGATATACTCAAGTGTTGATTTGACAAATAGTTTCCACCATCTTGAACTTGAAGAAAAATCCCAACTGTTGACGGGATTTTTATTCGACAATTGATCTTCGATAAATAAGTATTCATATTTATTATTATTATTACTACGGCCCAGGCAGCACATAAGGAAGTCGACTTGGATATTAGGGAGGCCAGCATTTCGTAATGATTGCAACAGAAGCTGAGTTGGTAGCTATTCCTGGGGGACGGCCAGAATTAGTCGAGTTCAAGGCCAAATTGTGCAACTACTGTACCAAAATTGGAGACATAAAGGAAGAATCACGAGGTCCTCTCAACGAACATACGATTGAATCAGCCAATCGCAAGAGACCAAGCCGTGACCACGAGGTGGACGGCGTCAGTAGTAAAAAGCGCGCGGAAGTGTGTATCTAAGGAACCGCCGAACGGATTAATCTCCGCTCGAGTAATTTGAGACGTTGGATTTATTTGGAGAAGAATGACACTAGCCCCATCTTTGTGAGACAAAAACTCTGGAAGTTTTTATCCGACTCCGCCCCACTCCGCCGCCCTTGTCAGTTTCTCATAAATAGTTTGGCTTGACGCCAATCGGAGTACTTATTGTGTGGAGCCTTCAGAGGTATACTCCACGCCAGTTTGAAGTGTGATTTTTGACGCTCGAATTTATCTAAGTACTATTCTTGTGGAGCCTTCAGAGGTATACTCCACGCCAGTTCGAAATGTGATTTTTACGCTCTAAAATCAGTGAAGCTAATTTATTTTCTGAGCTCTGGGAAGCTAAAGTCGTAGCGTTTGCAGTATCGAATTTTAAAAAGCTATAATACATTTTGTTCTAAAATCAACTAAATTGTGTGATCTAAATATTTCACGCCAGCGCGTGATAAACTGTAACATTCTTTTAAAGACGACGAGTTCAACTTTAAGGGGGAAGTATCGTATCACCCTAATTAGCGCTTACCAGAACCGAAGTCCAAGACGGGACGGAAATACCAGACGAGATAGCGACTGCTGGTGCAGCCAGGATTTTGAACTTGTTAACGAGCCAGTGGCGCGGACTCGAGATGTATATTTTATGTATCAATTGTGTGTATTGTATGTGTGTTTTTTATAGTGCGTATGTGCGATATAATTAGGGCCAGTCTTCGCTATTAATCGCAGTAGGACAATTGTGGGTGAACTGAGTAGCCTGCAAGCGATTATAGATAGGCAAATATTTAACATTGAACTTTTCTGCCAAGGAGTCGAGACCAAGATGATCAGCACGTGGTTTGAAGTTGGGATGAGCTTCAAGAAATCAACGCAGACGACTACTATGGAGTGCTAAATTGTCCATAGGGCAATGGGTTGAGGAGGATGTCCTTAGTCCTACATGCAGAAGCGGTGATGTACTAAAATTGGATTATTTCAATTATGTAGTTAGATTTGGCCGGGGAACTTTGTAAATAGTCATGTTTTTCTTTCTTGTTTTATAGCTGTTTTTCTTGTACCGACACTATATGTTTAAATGTCCGTTGGCGCGTGGCCAATGTGTTTGTTGATATTTTGATTTTTTTTTCTTGAGTCATGTGTAATGTACGCGGCGTGCGTGCGTGATTTTTATCCTTGCAATTGCGGAACCCGTTACATTCGATAAATGGTGCTTTATTAACGTTAATATTTGAAATAGGAATGGGAGGAAATGATTGTAAAACATTTTGCTGAACAGGTTATTATTCATGTTAGGGTAGCCGAGTGCACCAACTTAAAAGTAATTGTAGAACACCTTCGTTCTAATTTTGATAGCTTTTTCTTGAGTCCTTTTCAGGTGACTAGTCACGGCATAGAACGATGGCGCCAGCATGTCGATATTATTTGTGTCATTTATTTCAGGGTCTGTCAAAACCCATACGTGTGATTAAGTGTGTGTTGATGTGTCTAGTGTGTGTTGATTCTACGTGAGGAGGGGGTAGTTGTCCTACCGCCCTTATATATATTTTGCTGCTGTTGTATTTTAGATGGAAAGACAGAGTGCTCTTGGGAGACTGCTGATTCTTGTCCATATGTTTTTCTGACACACACGTATTATTGTGCTTTGGGGCACATTCCTTCGAGGTTCGACCCCATGTTCTGGGAGGTCGAGGTTATTGACACGTGGGTTGACAGACATGCAGAGTTCCACAAACCGCCCGTTTTGCCTGTGACTTATTTTGATAGGCAGTCCTATTTGTCCGACTGAACCCTGTAAGCTTTCATGCAGCAAACCTGTTCATTGTGATGGCTAATTTTTTAAGCCATAATTAATTGGGGAGTTCGCCATGTGTGTAACGGATTGTTGTACCTTGTATGGATAAGAATATTGTGATTAACGTAAATGTTGGCTGTTTGCCTATTGCTTTGTTGATGACTCGATTTCATGTAATTTTGTTTGTCACACCCGTGTGGTGTAGTGGTAGAGTATTTGTAAATTTTGACAGCGGTCATTTGAGTATTTTTCTATTGGTCACGTGTTAATGTACTTGTGTTGGCTTGTGTGAGAAGTCCTAAGATTTTAGGCAGTAAATGTTGCTACGGCAATTCAAGTCCAATTTCACACGGAAATTTTGTGTTTGTTTATAGTAGATTTAGGAAGTGTCGGTTTAATTTAATGTATTAGTTGTGTTCCCTTGTGTCGGTCTAGCTCTAGGAAATACGGATTCGTTGTTTGAAGGGTCATTCTGGATGATAACGAATCACGCATTCAAAGTACACATCGTGGTGCATGTAGAACGGCGTACGCACTTATATGGTCACTTTTGGTATCGTTTTATTTAAGGACACTTGGTCCAGGTAATTAATCTCTCCAGAGATATCGCCTAGTTTTTGGCATTTTTATTAAGCGGGAGTCAGTTGGGAGTTTTTGTTGTTAATTGTTTATGTGTAAATATGGTGATTTGTTATTAAATTCAGTTGTTTTTAACCCTGGCTTCACTCTTTCCTGCATGTTATTTTGTTATATGTTACCCTGCAAGTTAATGAAGCGCCCTGACAGCAACTTACGAATATGACCTGTTACGCCCCGAATCTGAGTCTCATATGCTTCTTTGCAAGGGTTCAATATATGTAATTTAGGGTGATTTCATTTATGTAATATGTATTTAGGATGGGGATTTATTAACGTGTCTGGGATAATCGCATGATGGACCGTCGTCACGGTAAATCATCCGATGATCCGAGGCGAATATGTAACGTGTTTTTCGAGGGGATTTTATGCCACTGACATAAGTCAGTAGGAAGCCATTCTATATTTATTTACGCGGCATATTGTTCAGCCAAGAGAAGTTTTCATGTAACTTATTATTATTATTAAGGTATTTTTTGGAGCATTTTTATAAAATTATAAGCATACAGATAGGTTTTCTATGTCATAGAAAACACTATCAAGCAAATTATTACGAACAACATTATCTTAGAAAATTATATGATTACGGAATTTTACGGAGTTTTGTCAGTTAGGGTATTATGAGAGAGATGACTCACTGGGAATTCGGCTACAGGCTTATTCTTGTCGAGTAGCATGACGCAAGCCTGGGTTGCTGCTTCAAGGAAAGGCGAAATAGGCTGGAACGGTAATCGACATCATCCTCGCGCCGAGTGTAATGACCCTGAGGAGAGGGGTAGCGCATGGTGGCCCAGCCAATCAGAGGAGAGCGGGCGAGAAGAAGCCGGGTCCAGGGAGGGGAAGCGACGAGTGCATATATGGTTTGCGCGCCGTGGAGGCAAGGCGACTATCTTTGTAAAACTTAACCAGTGTGGTTGTACGTGTGATTGGCTCCGATGTTCGGACCATAAAGTTATCATATCTACAAGTATCTCATCAACTAACTAAGAAGATGACGACGACCAGGAGGCTGTGGGAAGCTCTCGACAACATCCAGTACGAGGGAAATGCTACGGCAATTTCCAGTGGTAAGCGCGAATGACTCAGAACTATGCAATCTCTCGTCTCTTTGTTTAATATTCAGTATTTCAGTAACTTCATAGCTTGGGAATAAGAGTAAAATCAGTAATTTATCCGACTCCGTTTTCACGTAATTTTCTAGCAGTAATATTCAAATCGCAACGCTCCAATTTAAATTCAAACTTATTATTATTAATAATTTTGCAATACTTGTTTTATATAATAAATTCATTTCTTTTAACCTTGCAATCTTTGCTTTCAGTAGGTAGCATCAGATATAGACCAATTCCTTCTCCTGATACAATTGTTTGTTGGGTTAATGATCAAATCATACCACGATCTGAGTGAATAGATTCTTGAAGGTGTTCTACCAGAGCTAGGTGTTGTTAAATATAAATTTAGATTTCAACATAGCGTTGAGGTCTTGGCGCCCATTAAAACAACATATCTTAGGCAGAGTAAATATTTCAAAGTGCAACTCAGGGCTAGTAAAGACGTTTCACTTGTCATCCCAATGTGTAGAAAAAGGTTACAATATGGGTAAAAATGTATGAGTATCTTACACTCAGAACATTGCTCTACCCAAGTGAATAAACTCTGAATCAAAAGCGAAAATTTGGGAGCGTGGGTAAGGGTGAATGTATGCAACCTTCCTTGTTATGGCTAATTTATGCCTAGTGCAGAATTCTATCAATCGTTCACCTCTCTTATTTCGGACTCCCAGTCCAAACTGCCCAACAGTTGCTCCCTCTGATTCTTCCCCTACCGTTGCATTCATGTACCCCATAATGATTACATTGTCTTCTGCTCTTGTTCCTTCTGTCAGGTGATTCAGATCTTCACACATCCTTTCAATTTCCTCATCATCTTCATTTGTATTTGGCATATATGTTTGAATTATAACAGTATTGTTTGTCTCCGTATTTAGCTCGACTAGAATTATCCTATCACTATGCTGCACATATCCCGCTACTCTGACTCCCACCCCCTTTCTTCTGAGCAGTCAGTCTTCTGACCCTGAGTAAATTATTCTGTAGTCATGTGACTAAAAGTCACCCGTGCCAGGCCATCTCATTTCAGAAATACAGAGAATATCTATTTTTAATCTCTTCATTTCTATTTTCAAGTTTTCCAGCTTCCCCACCTTTAATAATGTGTTAACATTCCATGTTCCTGTTTTCCTTATGCATTTCTGTTTCTTGTGTTTTGTTAATAATACCATTATTTCCTTTAGCTGCCCCCGCCCGGAGATCTGAATGGGGGGCTATTTTACCTCCGGAGAATTTAACCAAAGAGCTTTCCATCATGAGCTGCTGATTCTTGGGACATCCAGTCGGATCTTTAATGCAGTGGTTTCCCGTTGCCTTCTCCATTCTATGCTGTTAGCCATCTGTCGGCTCTTCTGCCTTTAGGAGCAGTTTCCCACCCCAAGGGCAAGAGAGTGCCCTTCTTCTCTCCGCTCATCCGCTCTCCTAAAAGACCGTTGGCACTTGATAGAAGGTGGTCTCCTTATTCCGGTAGAAGTTCTATGTCTGATATGTGCCTATTATGTGGACACATACCTTTTGCTCTATTAACCCGAGCACTGAGTTGCCTCCTCCGCCAGCTACTCTGTACCGAAGGACGCCTTCTCCACTGCAGCTGCCGTTGCGGTCCTTACTCATATCCCAGAGCTGGCGCCCTCCATACTTATGACCCCTGGAGAGAGGTTGCCCCAGCATTGTAAAGACCCCAGGAATTGGGCTATCTGATGGTCCGCGAGTTCTATTGGGGGGTATTCGAACCAATCCTACTGACTTTAGGGGCCCCCTATTCACCCTCTAGAGGTTACAGGCTCCCCCGAGGCCATTATGATGGCAATCTTAATATTTGGTGTTCCTAATCCTTGTCGTCATTAGGGGCCGATAACCTAGACGTTAGGACCCCTAAAACAACAGTCATCGTCCTTGTCTGTTGTGTGAACAGTGTCCATCTGATGTATTTTCCCCACATAGCAGAGTGCTTCAATCTTCATTCCAAGTCAAGGATGCATTCAGCAGCTGAGCGTTGATAGCAGTGTTCACTCCACAACTAAGTTCGCTATTCCTGGGTGTTTTAGTACTCTATATGTCCTCTCATCTCCTCGGCCACTCGTCTCAATACCTCTACCCGTCTGATCTTCATCATTCTCTTGTAACGCCCCATTTCAATGCTTCTATTCCCCTCTTTTCTGCTAGATCCAGTCAGTTATAGTTGCATACAATATAATAATGCAAGTTATCAGACATGTTACACACTTAGTATAATTTTTCACAATTCCTGTTGGGCCAGCACACCTCACCTCCCTGCCTGTAATTGCCTGCCTCTCTCGACGTGTACGAGGGGTTCGTCTTATCAGAGGCTTTCTTTTTCCACATGTTACTGTAATTTTACTAGTGTGACTATTGAATAGCCTGTTCCCAACTGAAAGGTCTTGATTATGGCCAGTAGTATTTAGCGAATTAAGGACATGTTGCATGTTTTGTCTCAAACACTGTTTGTATTATGAATTTGAATTATAGCGCATTGGTGTCACCTTGATATCACCCAGTGTTTTTTATTTAGGAGGACAATAACCAAGAACATTTACCTGCTTTGGAGAGCCTTCGGAGTCAGATTCGACATAATGCTGAGGCAGAAGCTTGTGATTTACCCATGCAGATGGTGGATCAGATGTCCTGGAACAGTCTGCGGATGAAAGTGCATATCCGCACTCGAATATGTAAGAATCTAATATCCTTAGATGACAGATTTTGGCATCTTATTATGTGTTGTTGAACTAAAAACATGTCTCCTGTCAGGGAGAGTTAATTAGCAAAGGTATTAGAGGGCTCTTAATTCAAATATCATTCAGAGAGCTACATACAGGGTGGGTTTTCTATGCACACTGCCCCGAACTGGGTTATTTCACTTTGCCTAAACTAAAGACACAGGTTTTCTTTTCTAGGTGCAATGGTGGCAATAAGGCTAAATTTAAGGAATCAACATTTTGGCAAGGTATAGTGTTCAATTTCCTGTCCATTCCTCTGACCCTACTCCACTGGTGTTCTTTTTTTATTTTTATGGAATACCGTATCTGAAAGATAGCTTTTACAGTAGCAGTGCAATGCCAGCACCTCAATATTCCAAATGATATTATTTGTACCATTTGTGAATCCATTCAGCCACCTATTAGACAGGTCTGTGTGGAACATCACAAGGTGTCATTTCAAAACAGTACTTTTTTATTACCTTATTTAATAGAAATGAGTCATGCTGGTCATCAGCCTAACTCTGTAAGGCCGTGCTGTCCAACTTTCTGGAGTGCTGGGGCACGTTTAACTAATGCCCAAAGAGGTGTGGCACCATCACTGTCATCTCAGCCAGTATTTGACTACACTTACTACATTTATTATTATTATTTCGGCATTATCACTAAAATATGTAATACTTCAAGAATACTACAAAATAATTACTTTAAAATGCCTTAGATGTATAACTTACATAATTAGTGTGAAGTTTGACACAGCATTATCGCTGCAAGTTCAGAAAATTCTGGTGCGTAGCTGGAACAAGCTGCTCTTAATGCCTCATCTAGATATGACTCTGTCAGGCTGGGTCGGTATTTATTCTTGATGATGTACATAGATGAAAATGTGACCTCGCAAAGATCTGTCAAACCAAAACAAGAATACATTTTCAAAGCATCACAACGGACCATGGAATACTTATTCCTGTCCACCAGAGACCAGAAATTGGTTGAAGTTGAATAACATTTCAGAGGTTTATGTTCTTGAAGGTTTAAAATTTCCATTCCTACTTCCTCCAAATTACAATTTTCGAAGATCTCGCACATCCCACCCCCAAGTTCAGTAATGCCCACTGAAGCGAATGGATTATTGATGAACATTATCACTGGTTCAAGTGCTGAAAACTGGCTAAACCTGTTAATAAATTCTGTGCATAAGATTTCAAGATGATTAGCAAAAGATGGAAGATCACAATCACCGACATTTACGGTTTCCATAATTGATTTCAAAGGAATTTCTTATGAAATATTCAATCCATAGCTTTTGTTTCCGTTGAAAAGCATTTACTGTGCTTACCATGTGCCATTGGGCCTTGGAGGCTGTATTTTGACAGCTCCTTAACCTGGTCCATGAGGCAATTATAATTGGCTACATGGATAATTCTTGCCAGGCGCGTCCACATCGCGGGGGTGGGCAACGGTACTGTAATACACCATGGAACTACAGTACCTGCTAAGTTCTGGTAAGGACCCAGTCCTATGGGGTATAACATAGGCCCCGTGCACAGGGTTACGTGCGAAGATCTCAACGGAATCTGCAGCGGAGAAGATGGACTTCGGAACGGTGGAGATTGCGAAAGAGGCAACCCAATACTCAGGGAATAGTATGAGTACAGCATCAATCGGCAGCGTCTGTTCCCCAGGTTAGGGGCGGCTGCAAGGGCGTCTGTTTCCCTTGTTAGGGGCGGCCTGTATAATAGCTGGCAGTAGCTTCATAAAATGCCTTTGGGAGTGGCGACCCCATCGTAATAATAGCCTAAAATGGAAATGGCACTTCAAATGATTCAGAGATGGTTAGGGCGTACCCTGCAGGCGACGTGCAGTTCTTTTGGTACTGGGGGAACTGTGAGAAATGGGCGACCAGTAACCGAAATGAAAGTGGGAATCATGAATGTCATGACCCTGACAGGCAAGGTGGAGGAGGTGGTAGACTTCATGGAGAGGGAGAATGTTGGATTGATGGGGCTGAGTGAAGTGAAATGGAAAGGTAAAGGAAGGAAGAAATTGAGGAAAGGATATACATTATACTGGAGTGGTGGCCAAGAGGCAAAAAATGGCGTGGGACTGATAACCTCGAAACAACTGGAGGAGTATGTTGAAGTGGTCGAGTGTGTGAGTGACAGAATAATGAAAATTAGAACGATGATGAAAAATGACGTGATGGACTTCATACAAGTGTATTCACCACAGACTGGAAACAGAGAAGAAGATATTGAAGTATTCCTGGAGGATGTAGAAAGAGTAATTTCAGATGTAGAAGTGGTGATCATGGGAGATATGAATGCACAAGTCGGAAACGAGAGACAAGGAAAGGAAGAAGTCATTGGACCATATGGATATGGGAAAAAGAACCGGGAAGGAGAGGAACTTGTAAACTTTTGTGAAAGGAATGGACTGATAGTGGGTAATTCATGGTTTCGGAAGAAAAACAGCAGGAAAATTACGAGATATGGTTGGGGCGATAGAAGAACAAAATCAGTAATTGACTACTTTCTGGTGGAAAGGACTAATCGCAGAAAGCTGATAGATGTGACAGCTTTACCAGGAGAAGCATTTGATGGGGACCATAGAGCTGTGGTGGCAAAATTTCGATGGGAAAAATTGGAAAACCTAAAGGAGATCAGAGAAAGTAAAATAAAAGTATGGAAATTGAAAGACAAAACTGTACAGGAAGATTTCCAGGAGAGATTGAAGCAACAAATCCCAGTTACTGAAGTGGAAAACATAGAAGAGGAATGGTCCCACTTTAAAAAGGCATTTGTTGGTGCAGCAGAGAGTGCTTGTGGTAGGACGTCAACAAGAGTGAAAGAGAAGGAGACACCGTGGTGGAATGAGGAAGTGAGGAAAGCAGTGAAAGAAAAGAAGTCTGCATGGAAAGAATGGAACCGAGATCAAACAGAAGAAAGCAAAAGGAAGTATCACGACAGCAAACGGAGGTGTAAGAAAGTGGTAGGAGAAGTAAAGAAGAAAAGTTGGGAAGAATTTACACGAAGAATGGAAACAGATGTAAGTGGCAGTAAAAGGATGCTGTATGGACTTCTAAGAAGTAAGAGGAAAGAAAGAGTTACCACAAAGCTAGTGAAAAAGGAAGATGGAGAGTTGTTAACACACCCAGAAGAGATAAGGGGACGATGGAAGGAGTATTTCGATAAACTATTGAATGTGAGCAATTGTACTGGTGAGATGGAAGTGACACAACCTGATGACTCTACAACAGAAGATGATATAACAATGCTGGAGGTGGAATTAGCAGTACAGAAAATGAAGATGGGAAAAGCAACAGGGGTGGATGAAATCAGTTTAGAAATGATAAAGGCTGCTGGACCTGTTGGTATGCAATGGTTGTATCGACTACTAAAGTGTGTGTGGAAACGGAAATGTGTACCAGAAGACTGGGAGAAAGGGCTAATAATACCAGTGTTTAAGAAGGGGGACAAGAAGGTGTGTGATAACTATACAGGGATCACCCTCATATCACAGATAGTAAAAATACTGGAAAGGATACTAGAAAGAAGAATGAGAAGAAAGGTGGAAGGAGAGTTGCAAGAGGAACAGTATGGCTTCAGGTGTGGAAGATCCACAGTGGACCCAATCTTTAGCTTGAGGCAGGTGATGGAAAAGAACTGGGAATATGAAGAGGATTTGATCATGACTTTCATAGATCTAGAAAAGGCATATGATAGTGTCCCCAGAGAGAAGGTATGGGAAACCATGGTTAAGAAGAGACTGGGAAGTTAAATGTTGGAAATGGTGCAAGCAATGTACAACAACTGTGTTAGCAGGGTACTGACCCCAGTTGGAAAGACAGATTGGTTTAGGAACAAGACTGGACTAAGACAGGGGAGTGTGTTGTCACCTCTCTTGTTCATAATGGTGATGGATGAAATTGTAAAGGAAACAAAGGAAGCATATGGACATAAAGAAATGAAGTTACTGTTATTTGCAGATGATATTGTGGTCTGGGGAAGGAACACCGAAGAAGTGCAAAAACAACTAGATGCACTAAACGAAAATATTCAGAAGTACGGCCTGAAAATCAGTATAGAGAAAAGCAAGACCATGGTGATGACAAGAGGGGAAAGACAAGGAAAGGGCACTGTGAAAATTGGAAGTCAGAGTTTGGAAATTGTGGACACGTTCAAATACCTAGGAAGTGAATTGATGCAAACTGGTAGGTTGGACATGGAGATTGGCAGGAGGGTACAGCATAGCAATGCATTCTATCAAAGTGTAAGAAAACTTGTTTGGGATAAGGAAGTACCAAGGAAAAGCAAGGAGGTAATGTATAAAGTATACTATGTTCCCATATTAACTTATGCAGCCGAGACTTGGACCCTGACAAGCAGGCAAGAGAGTAGAATCCAAGCCAGTGAAATGAAATTCCTAAGTAGTATGATAGGAAAGACAAGGAAAGACAGAGTGAGGAATGAAGATGTTAGTAAGGAAGTTGGGATGAGAAAACTAAATGAGAGAATTGAGAAGAATAAACTAAGGTGGTTTGGTCATGTAAAGAGGATGGAGGAAAATAGAATACCAAGATAGATGCTGGAGGCAAAGTGCAAGGGTAAGAGAGCAAGAGGAAGACCTAGAACAAGGTGGATTGATTCAGTGAAGAACAGCATAAGAAAAAGAAATCTGGATTGGGACAAGATCGTGGAAGAAGAATGGTGGAAGTAAAGGGGAAAGTGGATAAGTGCCATAAATACCCCGACCCGGCTGGAGCTGGATAAGGGGAAATGATGATGATGACCATGTGCCATTGGAGGTTTAGCTCAGTTAATTTTGAAGTGATGTCTGCCAAGAAACCTAAATCTATTAGCCATGATCTCTCATCAAGTTCTTGACAATATTGCCCAGAAGATTTCAGAGAATCTCTGATCTCATCCAGAAGACAGCAAAATCGTTCCCGAGTTTTCCCCCTACTGAGCCACCTAATGTCTGCGTGAAGAATTATGTCGCCATGCTCGGAATCTGATATGTATATTCAAAAGAACTCTAAACAATCGGTGACGTGTAGAGGATGATCTGACCTAATTTACTGCACGAGCTACAACTTTCATGACATGGTCGAACTTCAAAACCTTTGTGAATAAAGCTTCCTGGTGTATAATGCAATGATAACAAATACATTTTGGAAATGAATAATCTTTAACACAAAAGCAAGAAACCCATTATTCCTACCAGTGTTAGGTAGCCACAAGTTTAGAGAGTGGAATGTTCCTATCTTTCACAAATTTCCAGGAATGCGTTAAATATGTCTACTCCCCTAGAACATCCTTGAAGTGGATGAACTTTTACATACTCCTCCTTAATCGTAAAATCATGGAAGATCATTCTAATAAATACACACAACTATGCAATATCAGAAATATCAGTGCTTTCATCAAACTGAAGCGAAAAATATTCACTCCACTGCGGGTCCTGATATAATTGAGATTCTAAGTTGTTAGATGTCTCTTCAACCCGTCTAGCAACAGTTTGGTGAGACAATTGAAGAAATCAGTGAAGATTTATCTTTGTGACCATCGAACAGAGATTCTGCGGCACTGACCATTGCTTCTTTAATTACTTCTGTCAATGAAAGGTTTCTTTCTTTTAGCTAAAGCGTACCAGACTTTGTAAGAGGCCATTGTCATATTACTATTTTGCTGAACTGGCCTTGTAAATGCACTTTGCTTTAATTTTAATGTAGATTTTATAAGTCTGTAATTTTGTGTTTTCGTAATTAACAGGAAATTCACTATTAAAGTCCTAGTGATTTGTCGAAAAATGTTGTTCTACATTACTTTTATTCAGAACAGACACTACAATTACAGAATAAGCACACGGGTTTGCCTCTAAATTCGACAAAACAATACCGATTTTCCCAATCACTGTTGAAACTGTAAGTTCTTTGCCTTTTAGCCATACTTCGAGATACGGGAAAATCGCAATTGCGATAAATGCGAATTTTACTTTTTTTCTCCTTTTTTCAACTACCTGGTAACTAATATGACTATGTATACCCAAAATTTGTGAAGCTGAATGTGCGACAAAGTGCGATAACTAAGGGTTCTTGCGAATTATTCCCATAAATGCGAAAAGTGCCGAATTTACCGATTAATGTTGAATATTATGTTTTATTACATTTTCGCGCCGCAACTTTGAAATTTGCGAGTTCCCAGCAATGTAAATATCGGCTATATAATCGATATTTACGAGTAATAATCGATATGTACGAACATCGATTATTGTCGTGAAAACAATCGATTACGGTAAAAATTATTTTGAAAATGGTGCTGTTATTATGCCGCATAATATGCATTGTTTATCGCCAGTAAAACGATGATTTTGGAGAAATTATTTCGTAGTTTCAGTTGGTTGTGCTAATAAAAGGAATATTCCAATCGTTTGTGCCGATTCCTTTTAAAAATTAGAGCAATAAGGTTATGCTTATATAGGTTTACATCGCGCCGGCCCTCATTTGTTGTATTTGAAATGAAAATGAAAACTCTGAAGTACGTATCGTGATATGAATAGACAATTTTCGTTAGGCGTTCTCTTTGCTTTGGGAAATGTTGTATAATATGATGAAAGTATTCTCTACCATGTGTGAGTTATAGGTTATGTTACATGTCGTCCGGCGATTTCTCCGTGAATTCGTATACTGTTTTACAGATTGTCAGTCAAGAGTCGCAGTGTGGTCAGGAAATAATGAGGTAGTAAACATACATTTTATTATTTAGTTAATTATCCATTGTGTGATATTTACACAAAGTTAAGTAAATGTATGATTCACATTATTACTTCCTTTTCAATGAGGGGCATTGAATTTCTATTTGCCGGTGGTTTAATGGTCAAATGGCATTTCTTGAATCCTACCTCTTAAGATAAGTTATTAAAAGAAATGAATGGAACTTGGCAAGGAGTTAGTCCAACCCCTCGTCCACGTCGTAGGAGACAGGCAACGGCACAAAGTAGGGGATTGCCTGTAGGGGCGAAGTACAGTGGGGACTTCGTGTGCCCCGGGACCGTTACGGTAGCTGTGAAGGTCCTACAGGAACCTTGAAAAGTGACGGCTAACGGGGCTCTGGTGAAGCTACGATAGGCCCAGCAAGCCAGTAGTGGATGAAACCAAATGCTTTCAAAAATGGAACGAGCCTCGGACAGGATGGATTTAATAGACGACGACACGGCTGTACACACGGACTAAGATTTGGAACTTTAAACCTAAGAACGCTGACGGGGAAGGTGGAGGAGATAGTGGATATGATGGAAAGAAGGAAGTTGGATTTATTGGAATTGGCAGAAACAAGGTGGAAAGGGGAAGGAAGGAGAGTACTGAGAAAAGGCTATAGACTGTACTGGAGTGGGAACGAAGAGGGAAAGAGGAATGGAGTGGGAGTAGTAGTACGATATGGTTTAAAGGAAGAAGTGAGGAGAATAAGTGATAGGATGATGAAAGTGAAAGTAGCACTGAGGGGAGAGACCGTAGAAATAGTGCAAGTGTATGCTCCACAAGTAGGCTGCGCCTCTGAAGAGAAGGAGGAGTTTGAAGAGGAATTGCAGAAGCAGCTGGTAGGAAGAAATATGATTGTTATGGGGGACCTCAATGCCCATGTAGGAAGAGAAAGACAAGGTTATGAGAGTGTTCTAGGACCAGAGGATTGGGGCGGAAGAAATGAGGTAGGAAAGAGACTGTTAGACTTCTGCCAGAGGAACAGCCTGCTAGTTGGGAACTCCTGGTTTAAGAAAAGAGAGAGCCACACAATCACATGGTACAGTGATGACTTGACCAGGAAGTCGGTGGTCGACTATATACTGTATGAGAAAGAACTACATAAGAACATCACGGACATCAAGGTTATACCATCGGAGAACCTGGATAGCGACCATCGATTGCTGGTAATGAACCTGAGAGGGAGTAAGGAGAAGAAAGGGACTGAGAACCAGGAAAGACGTATAAGGATATGGAAACTGAAAGAAGGGGATAGAAGGGTCGAGTACCTCAAAATGGTAAAGGAAGGAATTCCAACAGATGAAGAAAGAGGGGTGGAAGAGGAATGGGCTAGATTTAAAAAGACACTAGTAGGTGCAGCAGAAGCAGTATGTGGGAGGACAAGTAGTAAGAAGAGGTGGAAGGAAGCACCATGGTGGAATGAGAAGACAAAAGATATAGTAAGGGAAAAGAATAGAGCCTTTAGGAGGTGGTATCAAAATAGGACGGTAGAGACAAGGGAAGAGTACCAGGAAAGAAAGGAGGCGAAGAGAGTGGTGGCTGAGGAGAGAAGGAAGTGGATGGAAGAGTGGAAAAAGATGATGGAGGAGGATAGTGAAGGTACAAAAAAGGTCCTGGGATGGTAAAAAAATAAGAGGCGGAAGGATCCTACGGATTATGTTAGAATGGTGAACAAAAGGGGACAAGAGATAGAAAATAGGGAAGAACTGAAGAAAATGTGGAAAGAATATTTTGAAGAACTTCTGAACCCAAATGGAAAAGATGTTGAGGAGGAAGTAATCGGGGAAGAGGAAGATGAACTGCAAACAGAAAAGGACTTAACATGGAAAGAAGTGGAAGATGCAGTGAACAAGATGAAAGGAGGGAAGGCACCGGGTGTGGATGAGTTGAGTGTGGAGATGGTGAGAGCAGCAGGAGAGGTGGGGATACAGTGGCTGTACCGAGTGATGAGGACAGCTTGGAAGGAAAGGAAGACCCCAGAGGACTGGAAAAAAGGAATCATTGTCCCGATCTTCAAGAAAGGTAGTAGAACAGATTGCAGAAACTATCGGGGAATAACACTGATGAGTCATTGTGCAAAGATCTTCGAGAAAGTATTGGAAAAGAGAATTAGGACAAGGATAGAAGGAGGGATGAGGGAAGAACAACATGGCTTCAGAGCAGGAAGGTCCACAGTGGATTTGATTTTTGCTGTAAGGCAGTTACAAGAACAGCACTATGAGTATGGAACAGATCTACTGATGGCCTTCCTGGACATTGAGAAAGCATATGACAGTGTATGCAGAAACAAAGTATGGAAGTCCCTGGAGGATAGAGCAGTAGTGAAATGGACTATAAAGAGGATAAAGGAGATGTACAAGGGAAGCGTGAGCTGTGTGAAAGTGGGATTAGAGAGATCAGACTGGTTGGAACAGAGAAACGGCCTGAAACAAGGAAGTGCACTGTCACCGTTACTTTTCATTGTGGTGATGGATGACATAATGACCCGAGTGGCACAAGTAATTGGGGACAGAAAGATGAAAGCAATGGTGTTTGCAGATGATTTGGGGAAACGAGGAGGAGGTACAGGAACAGTTGGACGTGTGGGAAGGAATAATACAAGGGTATGGGATGAAATTTAGCATAGATAAGAGTGAGATGGTGATCACAACAAGGAAGAAGGAAAGAACCACAACGGGAATAACAATTGGTGGGGAACAGCTGAAGAAAGTGGAGAGTTTCAAGTATCTGGGAAGCCTGATACAAGATAATGGAAGAAACGATAGAGAAATAAATGAGCGGGGGAGGCAGGCAGAAGCATTTCGGAGGAGTGTGAGAAGCATGTTATGGAGCAAGGATGTCCCTCAGAACAGCAAAAAGATCATATATCGGACGTACTATGTCCCTATCCTGACGTATGCCTCGGAGACCTGGGTTATGAAGGGAAGGGAGAGGAGCAAAATACAGGCCAGTGAGATGAGGTTCTTGAGAAGCAGTATTGGAGCTACAAAGATGGACAGAATAAGAAATGAGAGGACCAGAGAATTAATGAAGGAGGAACCATTACAGGATGGTATAGAGAAATCTAGACTTAGATGGTATGGACAAGTAAAACGAATGGAGGAGGAGAGGATACCCAGGAGAGTACATGAGACGAAGTGGGAAGGAAAGAGACCGAGGGGAAGACCGAGAGACAGGTGGCTGAAGGGGGTGGAAGAAAGCGTGAAGAAGAGAGGAGAAGACTGGACAAGGGTGGAGGCTGAGAGATGGTGGGAAGACAGAAGACGTTGGAGAGGCTTGTGTTCCAAACAGACCTGGCCAGTGGCTGGAAACTGTGCAAGATGATGATGAAGGAGTTAGTAGGAAAACCACACAAAAGGATTTCATAGCCATCCTCAGAATTTGAACCAATTCATCCATCGAGTCCAGGAGAGCCTGGTATTGTCGTCATTCCACCTGCCACACAGTAAACTTCGTAAGACAAGCATTGTTGCCTGACCACAGCTCGCTTTATTCTAACAATTGGCACCTTGGTACCAGTGAACTAATACAACACTCCGCCGGCCCTCGATATTTGGGTTGCTGCACAACACCTGATATTGTTGATTGCATAATGAGTACATGACCTTTGGATCTTTTGAGTATAGCATAGGTACCCTCGTCTCACATCATACAACCAACCGACAGCACTTGAACTCAATCTTGCCAATTAGCCAGGCTGATGCCTTTATTTTCAGAGTAGGGGCGTGGTGGCTCAGCGGTCTAGCTATATGCCTCTCACCAAGGCAGTCCGGGTTCGATTCCCGGTCAATGCATGTGAGATTTTCGAAGTGAAATGCCATGTCCTGTGGTTCGGATTCCACGTAAAAAGGAGGTCCCGTGGCTAATAATCACAAGATTTACGGTCACGTAAAACTACAATCTTCCTTTTTATTTTCAGAGATCTCACATTTCTGAAAAATGTATGTCAAGTTTCTACATTTCTGTAATACTGATATTAGGATTTTAATACAGTGAAACCCCTCATATCTGAACCCTGGAAATCCGAAATCCCGGATAATCCGAACGAGGATCTTTCGACAATTTGAAGTTTGAACAAGAAGTTCCGTGAAGAACTATCCAGCCTACTTTTCATGCCAATGATTATTCTACATATCTAGAATAATGACAAAATTAAGTTGGTAATATTGAAATATCAAATTAGTTTAAAATATACCTGGTATAATGTAGCCTAATAGAGCACTACAGTTGGCAGCCCTGGTGACTGAATATATTCTTAGTTCCATCTCTTAAGGTACAGAATACAAAATTAGGTTGAAGTCCAATGGACGTTACATGCAGTTAGACACTGGATCTATCAGCACGCGTAAAAGCATGTTGCCAACAATACCATGCGTGTGCTGGTCAGAAATAATCTGAAATACTATGATATCTTGTTGTGCCAATTTTGGATGAAATCCATTTGTTAGTATAGAAGTTACATGTATTTTAAAATTGGACATATCAGCAGGCATAGAATCATGTTGGCAGCACTGCCTTGTATTAATTACTCCAAATTAATCTACAATGTCAGGTGCTATACGTGTGCAAAGTATAGAGCTGTTGGCTTGCATACTTTCTGATATATTGATATTAGGGTAAAAAAATATGGACAGCATTTATTAACAGTTGGCAGCCCTGATTGATCTTAACAATACTTTCAGTCATATCTGTTATGGTACACATAGCACATACGAAATTTGGTTGAAATCCAACTGATAGTATAGAAGTTACATGTATTTAAAAATTGGTACTATCAGCAGGCTTATAATCATGTTGGTAGAACTGACTTATATAAGTTACTCCAAATTAATCTAAAATGTCAGAATATACGTGTGCATAGTTTAAAGCTGTTGGCTTGCATACTTTCTGATATATTGGTACTTGGATAAAAATAATAGAGAGAGCAATTATTAACAGTTGGCAGCCCTGGTGGCTCTTAAGAATACGCTCAATCATATCTGTTTATGTACAGATATTACATACAAAATTTGGTTGAAATCCAATTGATAGTGTAGAAGTTATATGCATTTAAACATTGGACCTGACACACTCCCACAACCCATACAACAACAAGACGAACTGTGGAAGGGAAGCGACTGGGCCATTTTCAACCACAACCCGAGGTGTCTACCTTGAGAGCTGTCTACAGAATCCCAGACCCAGAAATGATACACACGATTCTTATTTTAAAACAACACTTCTATTCATAAAACAAATTTTACAATAAATATACAATAAACAATTACATGCAGTGTAAATAAAAGAAAAGGTGTGGTACCTGACGTGGGATATAACTTACTTGTATTGGCTCCCAAAATATTTCTCTTAGGTCAAAATATCCATTCACATTAAATTATTATCAGTTGACTCGATAACATAAGGAAGGAGGCCTAACCAACAAAATCCGCATATGCATAATTATACAACTTTCAGTTAAGTGAAAACAATCTTCAATAATATTTAATACCCGTCAATTAATAGGTAATGCCATAAGACACTAAATATATTAAATCTTGGATAATTCCTTTCTTAACCTGAGCAAACTCGGAACAAGATCTCAATTCGTCAAACCCTTTTAAACATGGAGCCTCGATTTTCATTTGTCATCTAACAGCTGACAATCATAACAAGTTATCCAGAACACAACCGATAACCAAAAACTGAAGACGAACGCAATGCCAGCAAATACGAACCCCAACTCAAATAAAATCTAAGCTTTACATAATTTACACGGACAAACTAAACGTGGATAAAGTGAAAGATTACATATAAAAACCAGAAACGAATATTTAAAAGCTTTATCCACACAGCAAGATGAAAGCCTCCCAACTACGTGAGCCAATCACGGTGGTGACAATAAGATTATAAATAACATGCACAGGATAGATACACATGCACCCCAGAAATATATAATAATCCACTTACTTCTCTCTGGAACATAATACCTTTTACCAAATCTTCATAACTCCATTTAACCACATTTGGCCTCTTACAGAAATCCACGACATATAGGTTTGCTTCCCTTAAAGTTGCCTCAACAACTTATAAAAACAATAATAAGGAGCAACTAATATTTTTCTTGTCGACAAGACCACTTAGGTATCCGTTTCAAACCGAAGCACAGACCATCACACACCCCATGAGTACACGAGAATCAACCTCATTTTTCTGCCACATTTTACATAAAAAAATAATTAATTTGAAGAGAAACTATTCCATATCGATTCATATTTTGGTAGAGCCAGTTACGCCGAGCTTTACGAAGCAAGACATCCGATTGAGTAGCTAAAAGCTACTCAAAATTTGTAGACTACATGATGTTATGTCTTTTCCAGATCATGTCCCAACACACAATAATGCATCGAAAAATTACTAACAGCCGTTACTAAGTGAACCAACTTCACTTGGCAAAGAATATCACCATTCTACCCGCGGACAAGGTTACTGCTTTCACCACCAGGCGAAAACGACTCAGTTGTAACCTTTACCAAGGCGCTGCTGCACTCTAGCGTAGATAAAGAGCACTACCACATCTCAACTCCCAAGAATTTGCATGCAGCCGTCAAAAATCAAGTGTCCTACAGTCGAGACGAGTTAGTATCGTTACATACTCCCTCCCTTCAAACTTGGCGCCGGTAAAGTACCAAGCCAACGTAATTGTCAAACTGAAATTGTACATGCACAAATACCAATCTTCAACAAATATCAACCTTCAATACCCAAATTCATCACTTCAAAACTGGTTTAGTTTTAGGCATGCATTAAATGAGAAGGTAGAAATAAACACTTCTTCACAAGTTCATTCAAAATCCACCACCACAAGTTTGACTACACACAGGTTGATGATAGTTCATGCAGAAGTCAGCGTAGCTAATGGTACATCCCTTTTCATGCCAAGAAAATTGCATCTTACATGTAACATGATACATCAGATAACTTGTACAGACAATAATACATTATGGTATACATAATTCATCATTTCTTTCGAGGATAAGTGCAGATTCGCTTTAGCTTCCAGATGACAGTTCCACCATCCTGGCCACAGATAGTCTTCACAGTACATCCAAAATCTTCTACGCAGACGTATCAACGATGATAGCAGCTGAAACCAAATTCGACTAGGCGAGTATCGTTTTCATGGAATAGTTTACACAAACATTTGATATTAAACAATATAAACAATATCATTACATATATCAAAAATATGGCAGAAATTTTTCTAACGCATAACCTATCTCAGAATATCCACACCTTTTACAAAATATTTAAGTTTACACATATTTTAAATAAACAATTAGAAGTGTTGATGAGTACTCAATGCAATAAAGAAAATGTAGAATTGACAAACCAAATTCATAACAATTACAGTGAAGCAAGCAAATCCCAGATGAAAAATCCCAAAAAAACTAATATTCCCAAATGAACGTTGGTATAAGTCCCCTATCACACATCTGTCTCAACTCATTTAGTCTACAAGCAAGAAAAATGTACCCAAGAATACCATTAACAGATTCGAAACCCAAGGAAAAAAAGAAAGAAAGACCAAGAAAGCAACAATAAACGAAGTATCAACTGACCACATGTGCAGACCTAAGAAAACCCCAACACATTCACACACACATCTTTGCATAACCTCTAAATTCACCAAAGAAAACAGTTACTACCCACAAATATCCCCAAAATGTTCCACCTCGATATAAATAGGAGTTCGTTAAAACCGTGACACATTACCACAAATACCCTTTAAATAAACAATTACCTTTAAGCTGTCTCGGATGAGAATTTCAACAAATTCACTTCAACGAAACAACAACCATTACCAAATTAACTTCATGACACACACCACTCACCTGTAAGTACCTACTTCCTCAGTTCAACAAGCAATAATAAGTGCACAAGGTCACTACTCGGAGAAACTATTTCGGAATGGTTAGTAAATACTTACCATTAAATACATATTCAGCTTATGCCACCTAATATTTGAGTCCCATACCTCCATATACATTAGGATCTTAAGCTGAACAAGGATATTTTACCACAAATACCCTTTAAATAAACAATTACCTTTAAGCTGTCTCGGATGAGAATTTCAACAAATTCACTTCAACGAAACAACAACCATTACCACATTAACCTCATGACACACACAACTCACCTGTAAGTATCTACTTCCTCAGTTCAACAAGCAATAATAAGTGCACAAGGTCACTACTCGGAGAAACTATTTCGGAATGTTTAGTAAATACTTACCATTAAATACATACTCAGCTTATGCCACCTAATATTTGAGTCCCATACCTCCATATACGTTAGGATCTTAAGCTAAACAAGGATATTTTAACGACCCTATTTATATACTCGGCTACCATTGAAAACTTTTAAAATATAACATAACTTGACCCATTAAAACAAGAAACAATAACAAAATCCCTCCCCAAATTAAAGGACAAATTAGTGATTCACATTCATACCAACACAATACACTAACGCACAATTATACTACCTTCCTCCAGAACCAGTATACAATTTTGAAGATTCAAATAAAGGTCACTTTACTACAAACACGCACCAAAGCATCATGTAGGCCATACACGATCTTGAAAATTCAAAATTATTACTGTAACACAAAATGAAATTCCTATCCGTACCAACAAAATGTCAAAAGCTATTTAGAAAATTCTAACCTTTCGCCTACATACCAACTTGACGCAAAACAATGGGTCACTCTGGTTATACACAATGCAGAAGATTCCAAATAGAGACATTTATGCACAATACACACAAATCCATCCGCCGCTCATCAAACATACAATTCATACAGAACATACATACATACATACATAGTGTGTGTGGTTTCCAAAGATCAAACACAATTTTGAAAATTCAATGCAGTACGTACAAGATCACAACAACATCTTCAGGAATTATGATTCATTCTGGCATCACACCAACGACCCACATAAGTCGCACCGCCTACCTTGATATGTATCACACTCAGCATATCTCCTGTTGGAACGCCCCTGAAAATTATGGTATGGACCAGAAACAGGAACAACATCTTGACATACCTCTCCCTGAAATAAAGCATTATTAAAACCCTGAACAGGTTGTCTTCCTCCAGACTGAACAGCACTCGTCCACTGAAAAACAGGCTGAGAACCAATTTGCCCAAAGGTACCCTGAATAGAAGAACATGGTAGCGATGAATTTGCCATGCGAACAGCATCTGCCTTTTTAAACTTCTCAGCAGTAAGAACAAGATCATAAAACTCCTTATAAGTCTTAGGCCTAGCACACATGGTTAAACACAATCAATAAATGGGGTTAATTCCTTCGACTAAAGAGGCAACGATTTGCTCCTCCGACAACTGAACAGCAAATACTTTAGCATAATACCTAACATCCACAAAATAATCGTTCAGTGTTTCATCCATTCTCTGTCCTCTGAATAAATAGCTCCGATGAAGATCAGACAAGGTGTACGGGGTAATAAAATAATTTAAAACTTCCATTTGAAAATTAATTAATGAATTTCCAGCAGACATGTTATTAATTAAGATCTGTCTAAGCATACCCGAAGTGCAAGGAAACACCATTCTAAATATTTGACGTTCGGACAGTCCAAACACCACAGCACTGTCTTTTAATTCTACAAATTTCCTAAGGAATTGCACTAATAAATCATTCTCCGTACCATTACAGATGTGAAAATTCTTTAAAAACAAGGCTATCGGATTGGGTAACGTAGCAAATCTAACATTGATATCTGACATGACATTTCCAGGGTCACACACTTGAGAAGAATCTCCTAAATTCAAATTATGCTTCATCAAATTATGCTCGACCACATCAGTTACATTAATTAAACTTTCACTGGTTTGTACAGACTTCACACAACGAGAAATTCCAGAAGTTAGATTAATTGAGGCATTCGCACTATTTTCTCTCAATAAGGACCTAGATGACAAGCTGTATTCATTATTTAAATTAGCCTGGTCAATAATATTAGGCCTAGCTGAACATGACATATTTCTCGAAGGCTGACTAAACGACCCATTCCGATGCTGCATAACAGCAGGATTACTAATTCGTAAATCATTTATTGACAACACAGTTTCTACATCTTCAACCAAATTATTATCAACATTCACTTCACACCGATTACCATTCTCAGAACCTCCACCGATTGACGCCGCCAAAGATTCACTTTTATAATCACCGGTTACACCAGAAAACATACGTTCGTAAACAACAGCCAACCTATCATGCAAACTTGACAATTCATTTGCAAATGAAATACCGTCCTCAACTTTTGACCAGACATTAATCAAATCAGCCAATCTCAATAACCAATGTAGAGCACGCCCCCTTAATTTATTTCTCTGAAATTCAGACGAATCGATAACACCATCCAACGAAGCACAATCGCTTAACAAGTTTGAAACAGATGTAATGACACTAGACTTACCCAATTCCCAATATTCATTGTTAATAGGCGGGATATTTACAGGAGCATCACGTAAAGACCTCAATACAGCCAAGTCAGCTTCTCTATTCCCCTGTGGAATCCTTCCACGAATCAAGATTTCAAACCCCAATTCATCTTTCCTCAGATAATATATGTTTGGGAGAACTCGTTTTTCCATTACCAGGTGGGATTGTATACATGAAACATAGAACACATAAAGATTAGTAACATTTACAGAATACAACTCTTTATTTTTGGTATACCACATCTAGTTCCTAATTCTGAACAACTCTCAAAATAGACATTAATGTGTTAAACACGTAAAACCACGCTCTCGATACAAGTGACACACTCCCACAACCCATACAACAACAAGACGAACTGTGGAAGGGAAGCGACTGGGCCATTTTCAACCACAACCCGAGGTGTCTACCTTGAGAGCTGTCTACAGAATCCCAGACCCAGAAATGATACACACGATTCATATTTTAAAACAACACTTCTATTCATAAAACAAATTTTACAATAAATATACAATAAACAATTACATGCAGTGTAAATAAAAGAAAAGGTGTGGTACCTGACGTGGGATATAACTTACTTGTATTGGCTCCCAAAATATTTCTCTTAGGTCAAAATATCCATTCACATTAAATTATTATCAGTTGACTCGATAACATAAGGATGGAGGCCTAACCAACAAAATCCGCATATGCATAATTATACAACTTTCAGTTAAGTCGGAAAACAATCTTCAATAATATTTAATACCCGTCAATTAATAGGTAATGCCATAAGACACTAAATATATTAAATCTTGGATAATTCTTTCTTAACCTGAGCAAACTCGGAACAAGATCTCAATTCGTCAAACCCTTTTAAACATGGAGCCTCGATTTTCATTTGTCATCTAACAGCTGACAATCATAACAAGTTATCCAGAACACAACAACCGATAACCAAAAACAGAAGACGAACGCAATGCCAGCAAATACGAACCCCAACTCAAATAAAATCTAAGCTTTACATAATTTACACGGACCTCTATCAGGCAAACTAAACGTGGATAAAGTGAAAGATTACATATAAAAACCAGAAACGAATATTTAAAAGCTTTATCCACACAGCAAGATGAAAGCCTCCCAACTACGTGAGCCAATCACGGCGGTGACGATAAGATTATAAATAACATGCACAGGGTAGATACACATGCACCACAGAAATATATATAATCCACTTACTTCTCTCTGGAACATACTGTATTTACTCGAATACGACCCGCCCTCGAATAAGACCCGCACCCTGATTTTGAAGAACAAAATTTTAAAAAAAGAATTTTTACTCAAAATTATTTACTATCTTAACTAAATAAAAAGAATAGCATTTATCCAAAATAGTTTGCAACAGTTTTGAAGTCGTCCTAAAATAACACACATCAAACGATTAAAAATACAAATAAAAGTACACAAACACTTCATTCATCGTCATCAGAAGTACCAACTTCGGAACTTTTATCACCATCACTTTCCCACTAAATGTCGTCATCACAGCCATCCATAGCATTCGAAATACTACATTTCATGAAGCTCTTCCGTATGAGATCTCCAGAGATACGATTCCATGCCGTCAAAATCCACGAACACAGCAGCTGAACTTTCGGGCGCTGAATACGACCAGTTGGAGTCGGTGCGTGCTTATCGGCCGCCATCCGCTCCATACACAGCTGTTTCAAGGCTGCTTTGAACGGGCGGTTCACGCAGCATAGACGTCATCCCGCCCAATCACGAATACATGACTCGTCAATATCATATTTCCTACCGGGCACGATTTCCAATAACTTCAGCTTCCCTCGCAACTTTCAATTTCTCACTCACAGTAAATGACCGCAAACGTTTCGTAGCATTCATATTTACACTCGGAGAACGTGCGTGTGACTATGACGCCGCGTGCTTACGGTAAAACAAAGTTATAGCCGGAAGAAGGCTAGCACCATCTAGCAGATACTCGCAACACCCGATATCGCGCGCGGCGGGCAATTTAGATCTTTCAAATTTGGATGACTCAAATAAGACCCGCACCCCAATTTTTCACGTCCGAATTTGTTTAAAAATGTGCGGGTGGTATTCGAGTATATACGGTAATACCTTTTACCAAATCTTCATCACTCCATTTAACCACATTTGGCCTCTTGCAGAAATCCACGACATATAGGTTTGCTTCCCTTAAAGTTGCCTCAACAACTTATAAAAACAATAATAAGGAGCAACTAATATTTTTCTTGTCGACAAGACCACTTAGGTATCCGTTTCAAACTGAAGCACAGACCATCACACACCCCATGAGTACACGAGAATCAACCTCATTTTTCTGCCACATTTTACATAAAAAAATTAATTAATTTGTAGAGAAACTATTCCATATCGATTCATATTTTGGTAGAGCCAGTTACGCCGAGCTTTACGAAGCAAGACATCCGATTGAGTAGCTAAAAGCTACTCAAAATTCGTAGACTACATGATGTTATGTCTTTTCCAGATCATGTCCCAACACACAATAATGCATCGAAAAATTACTAACAGCCGTTACTAAGTGAACCAACTTCACTTGGCAAAGAATATCACCATTCTACCCGCGGACAAGGTTACTGCTTTCACCACCAGGCGAAAACGACTCAGTTGTAACCTTTACCAAGGCGCTGCTGCACTCTAGCGTAGATAAAGAGCACTACCACATCTCAACTCCCAAGAATTTGCATGCAGCCGTCAAAAATCAAGTGTCCTACAGTCGAGGCGAGTTAGTATCGTTACAGTACCTATCAGAAGGCTTAAAATTATTTTGGCAACACTGTCATTGTTAGCCTCCTGGAAATTAAACTAAAATAGTATTACTGTATCTGCATGTGTACCAATTTTGGAATAGCTCCCATGCATACCTTGCGAGATATCCAACATGGAGCTCAAATTTCTAGTGCGTTTTTTCAGCAGTTGGTAGCACTGACATCATTTTCAAATATGGACGTGAGATATTCCGGTGCACATCTTTACTCATACTAAATTTGGTTTTGATTGCTGCAGCCGTTTAGGAGTTGATAGGGGGGGACACACAGACAGACAGACACACATTTTCCCGGATCGATCTCATAAGTCTACTTTTTCCTCATTTTTGCAAAATGTGAAAAGTAAGCTAAAAATACCGGTACACGGAAAAAAGAGAAACTTATTTATTTAGTCATAAAACAATCATATACTCTGCATTATGACCGCATTTTTCATTTTTCAGTTGAAAAATTTACAAGAAGTACAGTTAGCATAGTGTAAAAGTGCCTACATAGACTACTTATCCCATCCTGGATTGAGAAACGAAAACGTTGGTTATTATTATTATTCCATAGGTAGAGGTGTTAGTTTTTGTTAATTCGCGATAAAACGAAAAGTCATATTTAGAGGTTAGGATGTTTTATTTTCACGTATTTACATGTTTCGTGCCGCCCAGGACTGAAATTAAATCGCGAAACAACGCGAATTTTGTGAATAACACCACAAATACCGCAATCTGCGAAATAAAAACAAATTTTCATATTTTTTCCCCACACCAATCCGAACATTTTTGTCCACAAGCCGATAATCGAATTTGGTTGGTGTTCAATTCGAGAGAATGATCGATTGTATGGTTTCGCGAGGGGTAAGACTACGATATACGTCATATTACGATATACTGTCGTTGGATTTTAGCGCTGTGGTAAACAGCTGTTATATCGCGGCGTGAATAGTTTGGCCGACTACCTCCAAAAGGTTATGTGATAGTTGTTCATAATGTAAACTACGTTTGCCTCCTGTTACATCGGTAGCGAGTGTAAATTATAGTAGAGAATTCTATAAAATTTAATAAAAAGTGCGCAAATTGTGCGTTATCATCGAAGCTAGTGTGTTATTTGCGTGAATCAGTTGGCGACCACGTGTTCGTCGTATTAGTTCCGAACTTAGCAGTACAGGAAGATGAGACGCGACGTAATTTAAATATTATGACACGAATTCAGAAATAAATTTTGCGTGTGGTTACGAATTTATACTGGCGTGTGACTACAGTCAACCGTGTGATAACAGTGTTTGTTACTGGGCATCGCTCAGTTGAGTTTAAAAATGCCGAAGGTAGCTGTTTCTGCCACAGACAGACTTAAAGAATATAAGAATGAAGGATTTATAATTTCTTGTGGCATTCTTATGTGCAAATATTGTGATTGTCGGTTAGATTATCGCAGGAAAGATGCATTAGACAAACATTGCAAATCGGAGAAGCATTCAAAACGCCGAGAAAATTCGCGTCTTGAAGTTAGTGTTCCTAGAGTGGCCACCTTGAAAGAAACATTATCAAATGCTAGTCGTGTGAAGGATATGAAAGAAGAGTTTATTTTGGACACTACTACTGCGTTTGTGAAAGCTAATATACCAGTAGAGAAACTAGACAATCCTGCTATCCGTACTTGGTTTAATAAGTACGTTCGCGGAAGTGGAGATTTACCATCAGCAAATCAGATTCGTCAGAAATACATCCCCAGGATTGGCGAAAGAAGGAGGGAAGAAATTAGGGAAGATATAAAAAACAAAGACGTGTTTCTGCTACGTGACGAAACAACTGACAAGAATGGTAGGTGTGTTTTCAACATTCTTTTTCGTCCATCAGTACCATCAACTGAAATGAACACCCATCTGGCTGCCTCTGTTGTTCTAGATTCTGCCAATAGCGTAAATTGCTCCAATGCGATATTAGACACCTTGAATTCCTATGAAATTGAACGGGAGCGTGTAGTGGCAGTAGTTACGGACTCAGCACGCTACATGACAAAATGTGTAACTACTCTTCAAGGATTGATTGAAGAATTAAGTCATGTCCAGTGCTGGGCTCATAAAGTCAATCTTATCGGCTGCGTATTTGAAAACGAGCTGGACGAATTGAACATGTCTATAGTAAAGACAAAGAATGCCTTTTTAAATACGCGAAAAAGAAAAAGCAATTACGTTGCATTTCTAAGGGAGAAATATGAAAACACAGAAAAAGAGAATGAAATTCTAGCTTTCCTAATGCCTGTATGTACAAGATGGAATTCATGGTTTAAGGCTGCAATGTATATGGCCATGCATGTGGAAGATCTGGTAGAATTTTTCAAAACATTGGAAGATTCAAATTCTGGGGTCAAATTTTTCCAACAAGCATCGACTTCAACAATACAATTTATACAATTACAAGCATTGTATGTTTCTGTTGTTGGTGCCTCTCTTATGGACTTGCTTAATTTCTTGGAGGGATCTAAGTACCCAACAATTCACTTACTGGCTGGGAAGCTAGATGACCTTGAGGTAAAGCTCAAGCTATTAGGCGATGGTGGAATGTTCAATCATACGATCCTCCAGAACTTGGAACAGCTTCCTCAAAAGATGCAGATAAAGGTTAAGTCCAAGCTTACGTGTGTTGCCCAGTCAGCTCTAGTGAAAGTCAGGACTTCAAGGACCACGGATCCAGCCAGGAAGACTGTAGAAGCCATCGGGTCATTGTTTGATCCTCGGCATGCACCTAAGAACGTATCTCCCACAGAACTGCTCCAATTTAAGAAGAATGCCCCATTTCTTACGAAGATGGAGTCTCAACAGTTTTTAGAGGCTCACAGCATTTACCTGACTGCAATCAAGAACCAACTGCGTCATGAAGATAATGTGAATGTTCCAGAGATCCTCATGGGATTAAGGCCTGCTCACCGAGACTATGCAACAGCTGCATTAAAGTGTGTGTGGTATCCTTGTTCAAATGTGGATTCTGAAAGGTCATTTTCGAAATACAGTCTCATAGTAAGTGATAGGAGGCGAAAATTGACAGCTGCAAATGCTGAGACTTTAACCATGATCTACTTCCAGTGATTTCACCGCAGTATTTGGATAAAACTGAAAAAGGTATTCACTGAAATGTGTTTCGAGATGGTGAATGTAAAATAAAAATGTGACTTCCATATAAGTATTATCTCATTCTTCCATAGCCATGTTTAACGTTTTACCCTGCTGTTTTGTTTTTTACTTTGTTTTATTAATTGTTTATATTTTTAAATGCACTTATTGTACAAACCTTATCGCTTTCCAAATTTTAACATGTCATCCCCCGAAAAGATAATAAAAACACAAAACACCACCTTTTGAATTTTAAATCAACAAATCTTCAAAAAAATAACAACACTTTCTAACACCTCTATCCATAGGTAATAACTTTGCTAAAACAATGAAATAGCATTAGAAACACACAAAATATTACTTAATCTTTCACTTGAAATCAGTTATCTTCAATATTGTAGAAGTGACGAAAACCATCCCACGGAGACAATTGAGCGCCAGCGTCGCTCTAAGATGACATCGTTTGGCGTGGCTGCTGCGTGTTGTTCTACGAAGCGCAATGCGATGTCAACAGCAGATGCAGCTTCAGTATAAAGTCACATTGTCTTTCGAAGTTTCTATTTCCTCACTGTCATTAGCTACATTGCAGTCATGTTGACTTTGGACCAGACTCACTACATGTTCGCTGTTTGCGCCAAACCGGCCTGCCTCGTTCAATGTAGGCTACAGTCCTATACCGTACCGAGAACTGGTCATTATGTGATGGATATCTTTCGGCTAATCCGAACAGGCTACAGCCCCAATTAGTTCGGATTTGAGGGGTTATACTGTACTTCTAACACTCCCTTAGTAAAAATAAAAACCACACACACAACAGGAGACTTATATTAAATGCTTATGCCGTTTATCAGAAATGCCCATATTTCCAATCCTGCACATGTTTGAATTAGTTTCCGTGCATATTATTTTGAACCTGTTTATTGTACCTGGTGACGAACTTTTAAATGCTACAAAATGCTAATTTTTAAATTTCAAAATGTTCCAAAATGCTATTTTTGAAAATGAAAGTGCTACAAAATCAATTTCAAAATGCTATTTTCTCGTATCTTGAGCCATACTGTATTACAACACCAGAACCTTCACTCACGAGCTCTCAAGTTATACTGAATATTTGGTTGGTTGATCTCCTTCCGTCGCTATTGATACAAATAACACTCTTCAAATGATCAAACTTACTGTTAGCGGCATAGCTTTGTTGGGATTTAAGTAACTTTGTCTCTACTTCCCAACCAGTTGAGACCTGACGAATGCGCAAATTCTGGAGGAGAGAGTGTCTTTAGTATGCCAGAAGTGTTGTATGACACAGCAGGGGCCGCATTTCCGAGAAGGGATGTAGGTACCCTTCTAATGAGAGGAAACAGGCAAAGACTAGCGTAGATATACATTCAGCCGTATGCTATCATATGTGTGACACGGGGCACAGGTATACTAAAATCGAGACTGACCTAAAAATAATTCATCACTAATCGAAAGGCAGAGCTCTGGACATAAAAGAAGCAATCGAGATTCACTTAGCCAAACGAAACAATCCCAACAATCTTAATAAACACACTTTTATGGAGAGTTCACCCCTTTTCACTCTACTAAAAAACACACCCTGTCGGAAGCAAGGCACAACTTAGGGATACAGCCAAGATAGATAAAAAAAAGGGGGGGGGGGGGGAAATAGAGGTGGTTAATAGATAAATGTTGTCTGGATCAGGTGTACTATGTACTTTTTCCTGCAATAAACCTAGGCCGATATGCGCGACAGTATTAAAGGTGCCGGGACGTCTTCAATAGACCGAGCAGCGCTTAGTTCGAATGGCTTTTTAGTTCACGCATGGCGAAGACAGTTCCACGGTCTTTAATAGTTGTAGATCTTCCTGTATTCAATAACATACATTCTTATCTAGATATGGCAACGGCACACAAATAAACATTGCACTGACCTCAGAGAGCACATAGGAACAAAAGGGGGGGGGGAGAAAGGAAAAACCAGTTTCGTCCAGTTAACACCCGGGATCAGTCGACCACAACTGGTGCTAGAGTGAACACGTAACTGCTCGAAGTTCCAGCCAGGAAGACAACCGGATAAGTGTTGTTTCCTATGGCTAGCCCGGATTCCAATCCATCAGCTTTCTTGCGTTCCAATAGAGTTGTGTGAGGTTTCCAGAAGTTCTAGCAGTCACATCAAGTTTGTTGCAATGTAGCAGGTGTCCCTTATCCATTTTACTTCCAGGTTCGTGACAAAGTGTGCATTCTTCAGATCTCAGGATGTTGATTCTTTTCAGATGAGCTGCAAGGCAGTCGTGGCCAGTGTTAAGTCTGAAGAAGGTTACAGCTTCTTTTCTTGGTGTTAATTTATATTGATCCCATTTAGCATCAATGTCTTTCCATAATTTGGTTTCTGCTGTTTTCTTTGCCATTTCTTCATACCTGTTTTTGATAGTATTTTTCAAGATCCTTTTTGCTGACATAAAATCAGTCTGACCGACAGGTGGTTGTAAAATTGCTCTTATCTCAGCATCAAAGTTTGTTTTGTTTTGGCCTAGGACAACCGGATAAGTATCAGCCTGTATTATTACAGTATAACCACAGTTGATTTTTTACAACCATATATTCACCCCAAACAGACAAAATGCAGATTTCTATCACCATTTTAGCATTTCACCTAACATTAGATATACTACATTTAGCATACACCGACAGTTGCATTACCAATACTGCAACTAAATACATATTGTAAATACATATTGTAAATATTTTTCACCTGTATTCTCAAACATAGATGTTATAGCCTAAGTGTAATGGATCTGATGATGATCGCTTGACGATCGAAACTGGTCATCCTAGTGTATTTATTAATCTCATGTACCGTATTTACTCGAATAAGACCCGCCCTCGGATTTTGAAGAAAAACAATTAAAAAAAAGAATTTTTACTCAAAATTATTTACTATCTTAACTAAATAAACAGAATAGCATTTATCCAAAATAGTTTCCAACAGTTTTGAAGTCGTCCTAAAATAACACACATCAAACGATTAAAAATACAAATAAAAGTACACAAACACTTCATTCATCGTCATCAGAAGTACCAACTTCGGAACTTTTATCACCATCACTTTCCCACTAAATGTCGTCATCACAGCCATCCATAGCATTCGAAATACTACATTTCTTGAAGCTCTTCCGTATGTGATCTCCAGAGATACGATTCCATGCCGTCAAAATCCACAAACACAGCAGCTGAACTTTCGGGCGCTGAATACGACCAGTTGGAGTCGGTGCGTGCTTATCGGCCGCCATCCGCTCCTTACACAGCTGTTTCAAGGCTGCTTTGAACGGGCGGTTCACGCAGCATAGACGTCATCCCGCCCAATCACGAATACATGACTCGTCAATATCATATTTCTTACCGGGCACTGTCGCGGCCTTTCTCGAAAATCAAACTGGCTATCACCGGCGCGCGACTCTGGCAACCATTACCGCAAATGGCTAACCAGGCAAGTAAATACTTGTGGTGTGGATTTGGGCCTCGTGTTACAAAGGCGTGGGTCTGGATGATGCTAATAGGTGGCATGCCACAAAACTAAGGAAAAGGTCCATGGTTAAACAACTAAAGAAAAATAATGTATTATATAAAAATGGAAATACAATGTGGAAACACAAAACATATCCTAAAAAAGAAGAACACTCCTACTCTATCTGTATCCCGCATGGTGAGTGGAAATGTCAACGGTCACGTTTGGGCAGCATTTAAAATAATTTAACACAAAGGTGTATTCCTTGGCAACATGGAATATAGGTTGCCCAGCCATGGGCTGAGATAAAGACGAAAACAACAAAATGGCAGAAAATGCCCTACCGTAACATGAACTGAAGCCATGATGCTTCGAGAAGGTTCGAAAACACAAAGAACTCAGAAGGAGAAAAAAACAAGAACTCAGTAACATAAACTTAAAAATGAAAAGAACATATCAAAAGGCAGAACAATGCCTTAGAGCGAAGCTCATTTAAAACATAACCCCGCATGACCGCTGCCAAAACACGAGTTTTAATTGCTGCCGACTGCCCACCACGAGGCAAACCGTCAGCAACCACACCATGTTCAAGACAATGCAGAGCATTGTCTTCCTCACTTAGATACCCTCCAAAATACATAACAAACCAAACTTAATATAAGATCAGCAATTTAAATAGCATTCACACGCAAAATAATGAAACTCGATTGCATAGCAAAAGTTATTGGCTTTCCATAAGGCAAGTACATTAAGAATGGAGTCTAACGGTTAGTTCAAAGTTATTGTTCGGAGACTGATGTGAAATATACGTAGAATACAGCTTTCTCATGACGACACCATGAGGATATTTAGAATTCTCTAGTCACTTGAAAGAATTAAGACACTTATAGTAGTATTTAGGATCAGAGCAGGACGTTACCTCAGTCTGAAGACAGGCCATGAGGCCTAGAAATACCGGGCTCCGAGAGCTCGGGCGCAGTCACTCTTATTCGCTGCATCGTTCAGGAGCTAGTGGGAAGAGACGTGCTATCACAGCACGCAGCTTGGCGGGCGACGAGTAGTGTCGCGCGAGCCTTGCGGAGACATTGGGAAGTGGCCGCTGCCAACATCAGCAGGTCCCCACAGTCACAGATAGCACCTCGCTGGCCTAACCAGAAGGACATTTCAGTTGGCAGGCCTGGGCTAGGCTTGTTCAATATGCAAGTCATTGACGCGGGAGCACACCATTGGTCCCTTTAAAACCAGCCGGCCAATAGCGTCCGAGAAAGACACCAAGACATAGTCTCGCCTGGCCGATGATCGTAACTTTCACCTGGCCGGAACAGTCCACTCGCCGGGAAAGGGGAGGACGGGCGTCAGCGGCGGGACATTCAAATATGCCGTGGAAAGGTACACAAGGTCTCGTAGAAAAGGCCGCCGGGGGAGCTGTGGGCAGGGGCAGAAACGTGTGCCGTCTTTAGGGTGGTACTGCCTCTCCCTCATAAAGCCAACAGTAGGGGTGAGCCGATAGGAAGAAGGCCCCCCCCTGCAAATTCTCTTGAAGACAACTCAGCTCGCCGAACAGGCAGGCAACATATTGTTTACTCATGCGTCACTCACTGCACCAGGAAGTCGATAGTGCCCAACTAATGATGTCGTGAAGATCACAGTGGTTGGCAAGAAGGAACGCCAACATCACCATAACACCATACCAGATGACCACCATATCACCGCTCCAGCACCACCATGTCACCATTCCAGCCGTTCAGCCTCCAGGGACGACATCGGGGAAGAGATCACCATCCGCACCGACCAGCAGGCATCAGGATCACCATCAGATGGAGGACGACGTCATGACAGTGACCTTGGCGCAGGCCACCACCATCTCCAGGTGTGAGGGGCGCCACCCTCACACTGGACCACCCCTGAAACAGCCAAGGACAAGAGCAGACACAGCACGCAGATACCCGCAACACAAGGTTGGGTCGGTTTCTTCACCAGCAGGGTCGAAGAATGCCACTGGTGTGACACGAGACCTGGGCGAGAACTTGAGCAACTTCCGTAGCACATGTTAGGACCTTTCACTGAGTGAGCTTTGACTCGGCAATTCACTTGCCTTAGTGATACGAGATCACATTCACAATAATAAGGGCGATGCACGCACACGCAGACCTTAGGGCTTTGCAGAATTACGTTAATGCTATGTCATTTAAAATGAGAAGAAGCACTGAACAGTGTCCTCTTGAACTTTGGATCACCTCCACTTCACTGGAGTAATAAACTACTAGAACTGGTACCCAACCAAAATCCTAAGTTTACAATACTAAACTGAATAAATAGAAAACTTTAAACATCATTTCACTTTAGTGAGAAAATACTGAGATGGGGCCGCACGAAAGAAATCTAGGGGACCCACGGCCACAGGAATGGCTCAGCTCTCTTAATACAGGGGAGAACATGAAACAGTTACCTTGTCACCACACAGATTACAGCTGGTGTCAACAAATTTCCAACATTTACATTTACAATTTACCTTTTACATTACATCACTTACACATCAAATGCCCTCTAGAACACGGAACACAGAACAGAAAACACACCTAGACGGTACGCAGAGAAAAGAACAGGAACACCCACTCCTCGAACACCTTCACAACTTACCAACACAATGACAGGAACAGGGACTCAAAAAACAGAAAATTTACCAATTCCACCAAACGGGTCGTCTCCTGCGACACCAAGGCGCCTGCGAGCAAATGCAGGGCAACCTTCATCACCTCAACAACGTAACCAGGTTCAGTCACTACTTCACAATGTGCATCACGCACAAGAAACGGATCAACAGTCCTTGACAACTCAATGCTATACACAGCGCACAGACAAAATTCAACGAGGAAGGCCCGACACCAGGGCTGCGAGCAAATGCAGTAATCCCTGATATCCACATACACACCAGAACAAGAGTACCACGACTCAGAACATATCGATGTTCACTACAACGGTATCCAACACAGAACGAAGAAATAGGCCACAAGGGGCGTAGAAGACCTCAAGCAGGTCCCACTGACAAGACTGAAAACTTGGAAGGAAAATTAGAAGACCCATTATGTCTATCATTGGATGAGATTATACTATCCAAAGGAACCTTTGTGCTTATCCCTCGACGAAAAGGGATCGAAGAACTGACTCACAAAGTACTAGTGGAAATATTGCACAATCACTGCAAATTGTACACGACAGAAGCACAACAACAACTTCACGTCTGTCGACACAGCGTCATACCAAGACAGCACCACACACACGACTCCAAGAACATTACATGGTACCAAAATACAACAGATTTTACAGCAACCCTGCTGTAGATTTACACAACCTCAGTAACGCCCAAATACCACTACAAATATCTCAACAACTCAAGATACCTTGACACAAAACAACTCCACCGCAACTTCCTGTAGAACCCGATGCCACCAGAACAAATCGACTCCGTCGACAGGCACCAACTCTTCAACACCCCAAAAAAACCTGAAAATAAAATATCTACACAACTATCTAAGGCACACAAACACTACAAGTTGCTCCTGTCACAAGGTGAACTCCACCGGTTCACATGACAGAAGGGGACGAACGAGCTCGACACATGACACATAAGGATAGCACTTCCTCCTGCCGAGCGTTGACGTAAGGAAAACACAAGCCAGTCAACCAAAGAGAAAACTCCATGTCACCAGAGGACGCCGGGGTACAACTGAGACAGGCACCAACTCAAGGAAACACAAGGCAATGTCCAGGAAAAGTACAATAAAAACCCTAAAATAAAGCAACAGCAACTCGCACTCCGACACTGCGCCTATCTACATTAACGACTGATGACATCGATATAACATCACGATGCCAGGTCTCCGGATGTCATTGCGGAATAGAATTACACGTGCGGTCTGAATGACCGAAACGACCACAAGCGTTACATTTCACAGAACTACTATTTACTCGACCTTGAGTTTCTTGACGATTTGAATTTCCACCACGGTTAGTAGCTTCTTGGTGTCTGACATCACCTCTACTATTTGAAGGACCTAGGAAACTGACATTCCTTCCAGAATTAAAATTACCAGAGTTCCTAACTTCTTCATTACGAACAGGACCACTCTGAGGCTGATTACTCGACCATCGTTCTCCTGTAACTGGAGGCTTACGATTTCCCCAATTACCTTGTTTACCCTGGGAACGAGCATTGTTCCAACGATTAGAAGAACCCTGCAGTTTGTATGAATTAAATTGTGAGGGTTGATCAACAGAACCTCTACCATAATCAGACTGGCGTACGGACTCTCCACGTACGGCAAAAGCACACTATTAAGCAATAGTGCTCGGGCGAGACCCTAAGCATAAAAATGAACGATTGTCTGGCGTCACACCATCCAAAATGTGTTCCACCATCTCTTGCTCGGTGAAGTTAACAAAAAACATCTTAGCTAGCTTTAACATATCTTGCATGTACACATCCAACGACTCACCATACTTCTGTACACGATACAAATGACGTTGAATTACAGTGCCCATCTTCCTATACGGAATGAAATTTGACATTACTTGCTCACAGAACACTTCGATACCTGTGTTACGGGACATAGCCTCAACAACCATACTTCTCATCATACCAGAAGTGAACGGGAACATAAGTTGGTACACCTGAGTGTAACTCACACCAAATACAGCAGCATACTCATAAATTTCCACCAACTCGCGCAGAAAATGAATAATACCATCAGTGGTATCGGTATTCATGTGCTTCAACTTAGCCACACAATCGGATAACGGGTGGGCGAGATTCCCAAAATTACGGTTAGAAAAAACTGAATGACCAGAACCTGGACCTCTCTGTTCACCACGAACAGGTCCACTATCATCACTCGGGCCATTCAAATCCCAACCTTGAGGTTCTACACGAGAAGAAACTCTGTTCTTGTTGCACCAAACTTTATCTTTAGGCCAACGGAAATTAAGAGGCTTAATACCTAACGAAGGAGGATAGTTACCACTAGAAACGTCTTGAGGAGCACTTCGTCTCGGAGTAGGATACATACCCCGACTGCGGATATTTACTTCTTGAACACCCCTCGCACTGGGCGTAAGAACAGAACACGTAGGACGAGAAAAGGCACTAGAATAAGAATACGTTACTCCACCATTGGAGTTACTTGTGGTGTACACAGGAGTTGTGCCACACACGGAACGAGGCATTTCAGTTGACATAAACAACTCTCTAGCACTCGGTTGTAAAATTTCGGAAACGGAAGGATTACAATTTACATCACCATTAGAATTGTTTATAGCAGAAACAGAATGAACGGACACTGGTACATGAAAACTAGAATTGGTACCCACATTATTCATCCATGAAGCGTTTGACACTTCAACCAAATTCGCGTCGGACGATAACCCTTGGTTAAAATTTAACCGGCTAAACTCAGTCGCTAAAACACTATCGACTGGTTTCCTCTCAGTGACCTGGAGGTATTGCGTAGACAATTTAACAACACTTGCGTTACCACCAGCATCGACACTACTGGCTGGCAACCTTGATCTAGTACTGGACCTGGCTGCAGAAGCGATATCCCCATACACTTTCGACAATATTTTCACAGGAGGAGAATAATAAGATCCAGGATTTACTTCAGCAAAAGAAACTACTGGCAACTCACTACTACTATCTACTGTAGCACTATTGTCAGTAGAAACCGGAAAGACATTATTGTTGTGACCAACAGATTGAGACATACTTGCATTATTAGAACCTTCCCAACTCGACCGAACTGCATTTAACAGGTTAGCAGCACATGTCGGAACATAAGGCTGATTATCACCTTCACTGATAGGAAAACCTATTTCATCACTGTCTACACTGACTGCGCGGAGTGCCTCTACACCATCACAACCACCAGAATTTTCTTCAAAAACTTTATTAGTACAATCGGCTATCATACGCTGAATTTCAAAAATATTAGCTAATTCATCATCAGAACGATGGGACGAAACAAATAAAACATCTTCACAACGAGTGAACAAATACTGTAAACGAGCGCGCAACTTCTTATATTGGGCAGATGTACCATAATTGTCAAGCAAAAACAAATTAATAAGGTTAGCACAAACTTCTACTTTTTGGAAAATCTGTGACTCACCAATTGCAAATTCTGCTTCGGACAGCACAGGCAACAATACAGGATCCTGAAGGGCAGGCTTTAAAACAGCTCGAGCCACCTCCGTGTCCATGGGAACCTCCAAACCCCTTATGTCCAATTCGTACTGGACTTCTTCATGATCCAAATACTTTGGATCCGGTACGTGACGCTCCATCACAGTAGCATGAAAGGAAAATATCAAAAATATTAGACAATAGAATTTCACAACACCTTAACTCTTAACGGTTTAATTTTCCACATAAGACTTTAACTCAAATTTAACTTATTTGCCCATGGTAGGAAGTTACAATTACAAAAAAGCATATTCCAATCCTCAGTATTCTTATCCTGATAAATATCAGGGCAGAGTGTACAATGTTGCCACGTGGCTTCCATCTACCACCATCGGTAGCAAAACCAGACAAAATCGACAACCAACTGCTCTGCTACACTTACTGTCGCGGCCTTTCTCGAAAACCAAACTGGCCATCACCGGCGCGCGACTCTGGCAACCATTACCGCAAATGGCTAACCAGGCAAGTAAATACTTGTGGTGTGGATTTGGGCCTCGTGTTACAAAGGCGTGGGTCTGGATGATGCTAATAGGTGGCATGCCACAAAACTAAAGAAAAGGTCCATAGTTAAACAACTAAAGAAAAATAATGTATTATATAAAAATGGAAATACAATGTGGAAACACAAAACATATCCTAAAAAAGAAGAACACTCCTACTCTATCTGTATCCCGCATGGTGAGTGGAAATGTCAACGGTCACGTTTGGGCAGCATTTAAAATAATTTAACACAAAGGTGTATTCCTTGGCAACATGGAATATAGGTTGCCCAGCCATGGGCTGAGATAATGACGAAAACAACAAAATGGCAGAAAATGCCCTACCATGATGCTTCGAGAAGGTTCGAAAACACAAAGAACTCAGAAGGAGAAAAAAACAAGAACTCAGTAACATAAACTTAAAAATGAAAAGAACATATCAAAAGGCAGAACAATGCCTTAGAGCGAAGCTCATTTAAAACATAACCCCGCATGACCGCTGCCAAAACACGAGTTTTAATTGCTGCCGACTGCCCACCACGAGGCAAACCGTCAGCAACCACACCATGTTCAAGACAATGCAGAGCATTGTCTTCCTCACTTAGATACCCTCCAAAATACATAACAAACCAAACTTAATATAAGATCAGCAATTTAAATAGCATTCACACGCAAAATAATGAAACTCGATTGCATAGCAAAAGTTATTGGCTTTCCATAAGGCAAGTACATTAAGAATGGAGTCTAACGGTTAGTTCAAAGTTATTGTTCGGAGACTGATGTGAAATATACGTAGAATACAGCTTTCTCATGACGACACCATGAGGATATTTAGAATTCTCTAGTCACTTGAAAGAATTAAGACACTTATAGTAGTATTTAGGATCAGAGCAGGACGTTACCTCAGTCTGAAGACAGGCCATGAGGCCTAGAAATACCGGGCTCCGAGAGCTCGGGCACAGTCACTCTTATTCGCTGCATCGTTCAGGAGCTAGTGGGAAGAGACGTGCTATCACAGCACGCAGCTTGGCGGGCGACGAGTAGTGTCACGCGCGCCTTGCGGAGACATTGGGAAGTGGCCGCATCCAACATCAGCAGGTCCCCACAGTCACAGATAGCACCTCGCTGGCCTAACCAGAAGGACATTTCAGTTGGCAGGCCTGGGCTAGGCTTGTTCAATATGCAAGTCATTGACGCGGGAGCACACCATTGGTCCCTTTAAAACCAGCGAGGGGGAGGCTGTGCCACCCTAAAGACGGCACACGTTTCTGCCCCTGCCCACAGCTCCCCCGGCGGCCTTTTCTACGAGACCTTGTGTACCTTTCCACGGCATATTTGAATGTCCCGCCGCTGACGCCCGTCCTCCCCTTTCCCGGCGAGTGGACTGTTCCGGCCAGGCGAAAGTTACGATCATCGGCCAGGCGAGACTAAGTCTTGGTGTCTTTCTCGGACGCTATTGGCCGGCTGGTTTTAAAGGGACCAATGGTGTGCTCCCGCGTCAATGACTTGCATATTGAACATGCCTAGCCCAGGCCTGCCAACTGAAATGTCCTTCTGGTTAGGCCAGCGAGGTGCTATCTGTGACTGTGGGGACCTGCTGACGTTGGCAGCGTCCACTTCCCAATGTCTCCGCAAGGCGCGCGCGACACTACTCGTCGCCCGCCAAGCTGCGTGCTGTGATAGCACGTCTCTTCCCACTAGCTCCTGAACGATGCAGCGAATAAGAGTGACTGCGCCCGAGCTCTCGGAGTCCGGCATTCCTAGGCCTCATGGCCTGTCTTCAGACTGAGGTAACGTCCTGCTCTGATCCTAAATACTACTATAAGTGTCTTAATTCTTTCAAGTGACTAGAGAATTCTAAATATCCTCATGGTGTCGTCATGAGAAAGCTGTATTCTACGTATATTTCACATCAGTCTCCGAACAATAACTTTGAACTAACCGTTAGACTCCATTCTTAATGTACTTGCCTTATGGAAAGCCAATAACTTTTGCTATGCAATCGAGTTTCATTATTTTGCGTGTGAATGCTATTTAAATTGCTGATCTTATATTAAGTTTGGTTTTTATGTATTTTGGAGGGTATCTAAGTGAGGAAGACAATGCTCTGCATTGTCTTGAACATGGTGTGGTTGCTGACGGTTTGCCTCGTGGTGGGCAGTCGGCAGCAATTAAAACTCGTGTTTTGGCAGCGGTCATGCGGGGTTATGTTTTAAATGAGCTTCGCTCTAAGGCATTGTTCTGCCTTTTGATATGTTCTTTTCATTTTTAAGTTTATGTTACTGAGTTCTTGTTTTTTTCTCCTTCTGAGTTCTTTGTGTTTTCGAACCTTCTCGAAGCATCATGGTAGGGCATTTTCTGCCATTTTGTTGTTTTCGTCATTATCTCAGCCCATGGCTGGGCAACCTATATTCCATGTTGCCAAGGAATACACCTTTGTGTTAAATTATTTTAAATGCTGCCCAAACGTGACCGTTGACATTTCCACTCACCATGCGGGATACAGATAGAGTAGGAGTGTTCTTCTTTTTTAGGATATGTTTTGTGTTTCCACATTGTATTTCCATTTTTATACAATACATTATTTTTCTTTAGTTGTTTAACCATGGACCTTTTCTTTAGTTTTGTGGCATGCCACCTATTAGCATCATCCAGACCCACGCCTTTGTAACACGAGGCCCTAAATCCACACCACAAGTATTTACTTGCCTGGTTAGCCATTTGCGGTAATGGTTGCCAAAGTCGCGCGCCGGTGATAGCCAGTTTGGTTTTCGAGAAAGGCCGCGACAGTATACTACATTTCTTGAAGCTCTTCCGTATGAGATCTCCAGGGATACGATTCCATGCCGTCAAAATCCACGAACACAGCAGCTGAACTTTCGGGCGCTGAATACGACCAGTTGGAGTCGGTGCGTGCTTATCGTCCGCCATCCGCTCCGTACACAGCTGTTTCAAGGCTGCTTTGAACGGGCGGTTCACGCAGCATAGACGTCATCCCGCCCAATCACGAATACATGGCTCGTCAATATCATATTTCCTACCGGGCACGATTTCCAATAATTTCAGCTTCCCTCGCAACTTTCAATTTCTCACTCACAGTAAATGACTGCAAACGTTTCGTAGCATTCATGTTTACACTCGGAGAACGTGCGTGTGACTATGACGGCGCGTGATTACGGCAAAACAAAGTTATAGCCGGAAGAAGGCTAGCACCATCTAGCGGATACTCGCAACACCCGATATCGCGCGCGGCGGGCAATTTAGATCTTTCAAATTTGGATGACTCAAATAAGACCCGCACCCCAATTTTTCACGTCCGAATTTGTTTAAAAATGTGCGGGTGGTATTCGAATATATACGGTAATTTATTTCAGGATTAGGGCATAACCCAGCTCTTTTTGGGTACAATCGTGTTGACCGACTGAAAAGCACCAAACTTTTGTTTACTTAGGCGACACTGAAAAATGGCTTCAAACCCCACAATATATTTGATATCTCCTTTATTTCCACGACTGGTAGATGCCATTTTCATGGAATACTTGTGAAGAAACGAACGACTATCGTTGCTAGGAAACAGCTCAAGAATAAACATATACCACCTCTATTCCCCCCCCCCCAGGGCCTCACATCTAGTGGGACATGGATTGGTGACCACGGGACCCCAGCCGAGTCCGGCATTGCTTCCACTAACTTGTGCCGGGCTCCTCTCCGTTTTCTTTCCTGTCGACCTCTCTTGGTCAACTCTTGTTCTTTTCCTACCCGGTCAGTATTAGGGTATCCGAGGGCTAGGGAGTCTCTTCCTTTCCCGCCTCAATTGGCCCTTCTCGCTTCTTTCCTGATCTCTCATTCTTCGAGGGATCAGCCTTCTTTTTCTTTTCAATAGACCCTCGAGGGCTCATGGCTGGTGATTTCGGGAGTTGGCGGCCGTGAAGGATTGCTGAGCTGGGTCCGGTCCCCCCCCCCCCCTTTTTTTTAAATCTTTATTGGCTTTTGTTGCAGACCCTTTCCTCTTTCCTGCTATTCTTTAAGGTTCCCACACTGGTTTGTGCACTGCCTCCCCTTTATATCTAAATTGCATCTTCTTAATATTTTCAATCTAAATTATGTTTTGTGAGTATTTTGACTAAATTGTATTTTGTGGGTATTTTGAATCAACATTACATTTTGCAAGTATTTTCAACCTAAACTGTATTTTGCAAGTATTTTCCATCTCAATTGCATTTTGTAAGTATTTTCAATCTCAATTGCATTTTGTACCTAACTTTTTTTTTTTTTTTTTTTTTTCGTGTAGCCTCCTGAGAGGCTTACCTTTTGTAAGTATTGTCAATCTAAATTGCATTTTGTAAGTATTGTCAATACAAGCCTCCGTGGCTTAAGCGGCAGCACGCCGGCCTCTCACTGCTGGGTCCGTGCGATCTGTGCTGGACAAAACGGAGGCAGACAGGTTTTTCTCCGGGTACTCCGGTTTTCCCTGTCTAAATTTAATTCCAGCAACACTCTCCACTATCATTTCATTTCATCTGTCATTCATTTAATCATTGCCCCAGGGGAGTGCGTCAGGCCTCGGCAGCCGGCACAGGTCATATCCTCGCCGCTAGATGGGGGCTTCATTCATTCCATTCCTGACCCGGTCGGAGACTGGAAGCAGGCTGTGGATTTTCATTTCAAGTATTGTCAATCTAAATTGCATGTTGTAAGAATTTTGAATCTAAGTTGCATTTTGTGAGTATTTTGAATCTAACTTGCATTTTGTAGGTATTTTGAATCTGAGCCACATTTTGTGCATGTTTTCAATCTAAATTATTTATGTGATTGTTTTCTGTCTAAATTGCATTTTGTAGGTGTTTCCACTCTAACCCTCTTAGTGCCATGCGCCGATCAGATCGGCTCACGCAGCTCGCCCCAAAAGTGCCAAAGCCGATTGAATCGGCGCGCTGCTTATCTTATATTTGTAGATTTCTGTTGACATATGTCTGTGATTTATTCATAATGTTGGAAAATTGAGGTTCCAAGCTTGCCTGTGCGGTGTTTACTTTTTTCCATTGAAGTCAGTTACGCGACACGTTTGACTTTGTATTCAGTGCTACTTTGACACGCAGTCCACAGCCGACTGTATTGCGGTGCAGTTGTTTTCTTCTTGTTGAAGTTTTCTGCCTACAGATGCATCTAAGATCTTTATACAGCTTGAAACGTAGTGTTTCCTCGAATATGACTCTTGGGAGTCCTTAATTTAGGCTCAAAACTGATTTTTTACAACAAAAAAATTGAACAATTATCAGAATAATCTCAATTAGAAACGTTTATTTATTTATTTATTTATTTATTTATTTATTTATTTATTTATTTATTTATTTATTTCTTGACGGTACACAACAGGGCTCAGTGTGCGCCCCAATTGGCAACTCAAACTAACACTTGGGGCGCTGCGGTCGGTCTGGATAAGTAGGGTTTAAAATACTCAATAACACGCGTTTGATATGGAACAATTTTTATTTTTCGGTTATAATCAGTAAATGTGGTCTCTAAAGTAATGCCAGTGTTATTTTTAACTGTATATATGTATAACTGTGCGATACACGTGATCTAATTTGTGTGTTCCACTGGATTTTTTGGTGTAATTTGCTTATTATCAAGCATCAGTTTTTATGGTTGATGTAGATCAGCTGATTCAAATTTACACAGGGCTACACTTCGGACATTATTTCGGTACTATTATGCGCAATATAATGTAAATGTCGATCCTGAGTCATCGCTGAGGACATTCAAATAGAGAAATACGGTAGCCTACATAAACAAATAAATAACACACCGAAGCTGTGCTACTTTTATCATTCCGAGACTGGCATCCACGCAAACCAGACGCCACTGTTCCAAGCTCCGACTTATATCGTGAATTGATGTCAAACTGATGATCCGCCAGCCTTTCCGCCAAGCCTACACCTCGTAATCGCTAAGTTCTTCGATATTCGAGCTATTCCACTACGAGTCATATAGGCCTAATTTGCCTCCCCGTGGGCACTGTAGAATGAGTGATTCCGCTACCATTCAAATATTCAACACCAAACCCACCTTTTAACCATCCAAATCAAGCAATTCCTGTCGCCCCCCGAGTTTTAATACAAGTTAAACTCATCCCTTCTCCCTATCAAGCAGCCTATAATTAATTGTTTAATTAATTATTCAAGTAACTTCAATCTTACCAGCGCGCCCACCGTAACAGCTGTTTTTAAACTGAAAAACCTTCGCTGGCTTTACGTCGCAGGTCTTCTGTCTGTCTACCTCGACAAGTGTTAGATCCTTCCCGGGGTGGAAAGGTATTATTATTAGGTATTATTAGGTATCATCACATTTCGGCTATTGCTATTTGCATCTTTTGGAAAGTGATGAAAACGTATATCCGCAGCTCTCTTATACATCGACTTACAGCCGTAAACTGAGCAATACACGTTGCTTTTACTCATTTTTCACTCTATCAACGAGTAAAACTTATTACTTATGTATAAAGACACGAACAATTTACCACGATCTGTTTACCAATACAAGAAACCATATAAAAACAGTCACCACGTGACAAATGTACCCTACCTGGTAAGTTTCTCATTTTTACCGCTAGATGTCATATCAGATAGCTGGAGTTGCCAATAACAGTGCACCTACACAGTAAAATACACTTTCTGATATTTCTACATTAAGTATTAATATCTAAATGTAATTATTAAAACTAGGAAGTTAACACAGAATGAAATGCATAGTAGTAAAAAGCTTAATCTAAAGGTAATATAAAAACTAAATCTAAATTTTACCTAATGTCAAATATATAAAAAGCAGGTTTTGAAATTATTACATCGTAAACTAAAAGGTAACATTGATAACTTGGGTACAGGCCTATCCACATATATACATTGTTGATTCTGTTTTGTGTGATCATTTTATTTCACGTATGAATTTGAGTGACTGGGTTATAATTTTCAAGAACGGTCTAATTGAGAGACAGAAATCTAGTTTCCAGTTTACACGAACCGCATCGTTGTAAATACTGCAAAGCCTCCATACAGGTGAATTATTAAGTGAAGTAGTATTGGTTATATCATTTTTGAATGTTATAGTTGATCTTGTAGTAAAGCGAGGGATGTTGAAATTTAAGAGCGATAGGAAAAATGAGTTATCAATTTGACCGTTAATAACTTTATAAAGGAATTTCATATCATTCACTTACCTTCGAGACTCCAAACTAGTCATGCCGATATTCAACAAAAGTTCATCGTAGGGTACCATGTGTGGGTAATTGCCCGTTATTTTGAGGTGTAAATATCTGAGGAATTTCTTTTGAACTTGCTCAATGGATTTAATGTATGTTTTCTGCCAGGGACTCCATACTTGGCTGGCGTACTCGAGCTTGGATCTCACCATGGCAATATAAAGGTTTATGCAGGTACTGGTCCTAATGAATGGCTTAGTGTTTCGTATTATAAACCCTAACATGCGGTAAGCATCCCCGACTGTCTTTTGCACACGACAAGTGAAAGCAAGCTCTCGGTCAAACAAGATTCCTAGATCTTTCTTCTCGCTTACTGTTTGCAATGACTGAGGTCCAATTCCATAAACAAATGTGATTGGGTTCTTCTTACATGTAAAGGTCATAACAACACACTTCGGTACATTTAAGAATAATTTGTTTTCTATACTCCATTTGTGTATATTATTTAGGTCATTTTGTAGTAGAGTGCAGTCATTAGCGGAAGAAATTGGTTTAAAAATTTTGAAGTCGTCTGCATATAAAAGACTATTTGAGTGTACTATACAACGTGGCAAATCGTTTATCATTGCTAGAAAAATCAGAGGTCCAAGGTTCGAGCCTTGGGGTATTCCGGAATGAACTATGTATTCCTTTGAGACAATTTTCTGGAACAAAACAAATTGTTTCCTGTCTCTGAGATAGGAGCTGAATAATTTGAGCAATGGGTGGGAGAATCCCAAAATACACAATTTGTTAAGAAGGATATCATGATTTATTGTGTCGAACGCTTTCTCAAAATCTGTAAATATAACATCCATACCTGCCAACTTTTACGGGTTTCCCGTAAAATTTACGGAAAGGCAGTGTGTTTTACGGTTTTACGGATGAACTAGAATATCTTACGGATTTACGTACGAAAATCTTCTTTTTGAAATTCGCGCCAGAACAAGCTTCCGCATGCCGCCGATACTTTGCTGTGTGACCTGCGCACATTCGATACATCGCTCTGAACTATATTCATCCGATCGTTCAACTGGGAATAAGAGATGCGTCCGGATTTGCCTGAATCCTAGTCGATAGATATGGATTAGTTTGTGTTGAATGAAAGCTCTGGAATAACAGTTTGCTTGTTCTTTATTGCGTTGATTAATTCGAAAACCTTTAAAGTTCTGTATCGAAATGGTTTTCTTCTTCACCACGAATTACAAAGCGTAGGTCGTATTGTAGTTACGGAATAATATGTGAATAATCAGGGTGTCTACCGGTAACGAAAAGTACCTAATTTTTGTCTGAATATTCGGAGGTAACGAAAATTCGCTGAGCTCGGTAGTCTCACAGATTGCGATGGATCAAGTTTCACGCAAACGGTGCCGATTGCGTAAGCTATTATTTCCCCGTGCCCGTCCTCAAGGAAATGCATACCGGTACTGAGGATAGCTTGAGTGGTATACATCGGTTTAACGTATATTTTCGGCATCAAGAAGAGGTTTTAGTTTTGTGTGAAATATTTTTCTTTGTTATTAGGTAACCTGACTTTTGGCGACATGTTTATTCGCGGAAACTTTCGAAACAATAGAGAAACCTCTCATTTCTGTTATTGACCTCTAAATTTGGAGACTATCTCAAATATAAGTCCAGAATAACACAAGATAATTTAATGTCGCAATCTTACTAAATGATACAGTTTTGAAAAAAATATCACGAAAAGGCTTCGAAATAAATTTATTTCAAAATTCCATCCGTCTCGTACATACAGTAGACTACTGGATATCGCAAATTTAATTTAATAATTCGAAATTCCGTTATATGTCGATTTTTCCTTCGAATGTCGGTTCCATCGGATATAATCTAACGGTTTATCTCGAAAACATGTATAATTCGGGATTCGAATTCGGAAGAAAATGTGCCTTCTTGTATTATTCGTGCAATCCTCTCAGAATAATTCGTAAAATTCGATACGTACTTCGAACGTTCATCCTCGAAAATCACATCCTCAATACGGCCGCCTGACCACACAACTTGCTTGCGGGAATCTTGTCAAACGGACCGAGATCGACACTAGTTGCGTAAAATCATAAAACCCGTGCCCGATCCCGAACTTGTGATCACGAGGACGGCCGGGTGCGGCACCGGTTGCATATTATCGCGTTCTCAGTATTCAACCGCGAGGACAACATAAATCTCGTAAAACGATCGAGAGCAGCAGTGATTGCGATACATCGCGATATTTTGCCGCATTCGATGACGAGGTCAACTGGATTCTTGTCAAACGGACAGCAAGCGGTTCCGATTGCGTAGGCCTATTAATGCAGTATTTTCCCGTGCCCGATCTCAAGGACAATGGAAATCTCGTTGAACGACTTAAGTGACACCGATTATGTAATTCGCGATTCACGATTTTTCTCTGTGTTCTATCATGAAAACTACGGGAATCTCGTCCAACGGCTAAGACCAGCGCCGATCGTATTACATCTCGATATTTCTCCATACTTAACTGCGAAGACAGAACGTGAACGCATTTTTAGCCTGATTAAGAAGAACAGGACACAGTTCAGGCCATCGATGTCCAATGGAACTCGGGAAGCCATTTTCATTTTGAAGACCAGAAGTTCTGAAGCAATACAAACACATATTCTATTGACTTTCTGAAGAAAGCAAAGTAAGCCACAGCTTTAGCTATTAAATCAGACCCTTATAATGCCAACAGTTACTGTAGTGTTTTATATTAATTCTGTTGAACTCTTTAAGTTTTCGAAGTGAAGAAAATATATGAATTTTGTCCTGAATGAATCTCTGGAGTCTATTTCTTCTTTATAGACCAGGAGTTCTGGTTCCTGTTATGCCAGCACCTTTTCTCCAGACTTTTTGCAGGAAGCTAAGGAAGTCCCAGTTATGAATTTAAAAGTGCAAGTAATTTCCAGTGAGTGATACCTAGGTATATTATTTTGAGGAAGTCCTGTTATATCTATGCCCCAAACCAAAATTCACCACACCTGCATCTTGAGGGTCATGCTCGTCAACAAATAATTGGCGTATGATGTATGTAGATAAGAATTCATTGAAATGTCCTGTTCAAAGCATGAATTACTGTATTTTGTAGCCCAGGAGGATTATTGTTTCAAGCCGGAGTATGTCGAAATTTGTTAGATATTTTGGCGTGCGCAAGTTTTACTGAAAGCCTTTTCTGAAAGTTGGCAGGTATGATCATCTATTTGTCCTCCTTTATCTTACTCTTTAGATATAATTTGAGTAAAATTAATTGCATTCGTCACCGTAGATTTCCTGGATAGGAAACCATGTTGGTTATCTGTTACGAGCGGTCTGAGAAATACTGATATTCTTCCGTGCAATATGAATTCAAATACCTTGGCTACTGCAGATAAAATAGATATAGGACGGTAGTTATTAATTAGTGATGGATCTCCCGATTTTAGTATAGGGCAGACGCGAGTGATTTTCCAGGCGTCAGGGAACGTAGAAGTTTGTATGGCTTTCAGCACATCCCTTCACTACATACGGTGGAATATTATCAGGACCAGCCGACGACTTAGGTTTTAATTTTTTTAATGCATTTCCAACCTCTTCCTTTGAGACAAGTTTTATGTGAAGGATGTTGGGAGTATTCGAATTGCAGGCTGGGACTTTGTATTGGGCTGACTGAGAGTCATAAACTGATTTGACATATGTCGCAAAACCTTCAACAATGGAATCACCCCTGTCCAATTCTTCATTATTATATTTAAAGGTGTCGCATGTGTTCCTATTTTTTTTCTTGTTTTTAATAAACGTCCAAAATTTCTTTGAGTCCCGGCTAATGTTTTGTTCAATATTACGGATATATTTCTTATAAGATAATTGAATGTCCTTTTTAATTTCTGATCTTAATTCTTCAAAACGTAGTCTATGATGATCAGAGTAATTTTTTCTCTTCCTATGGTATTTATTCTCCTTCAATTTACTTTTTGTTTCCTTAGAAAACCAGACAGGATATTTTCTGCCCGTTTGTCGTTTGCATATAGGAACGGTTTCGACAAGTACTGCGTTAAAAATTCGATAAAACAGGTCTACTGCAGTATTTACATCAGTGCACTCATATATTTGACCCCAAGCGCCATTCCTCAACCGAGTGTACAGCTGCTCAAAATTGGCTTCCCGGAAGTTAAAGGTATCATTAGGCTGGATATGTACTTGGTGTCGACATATTATTAGAGATATTTCCACATCCAGGGCAGGGTGGTGGCGATCCAGCGGTAAGAGTGGATCAGTGTTTTCAGTTACATTTATGTTGGTTTTGTTGGATAAAACTAAGTCCAGCGTCCTCTCGTTACCGTTTAGTACTGAATTATAAGACTTAAGCTGAAGATAATTAATAAAATTTACGAGTTCTCTTGTTTGAATGTTGTCGTCTTTAATTAGTGTACTTTGTATTGTTGGGATGTTGAAATCGCCGAAGATGATTAAATTTTGATCATATATTTCTGTTCTGGATTCCAACCACTGATATAGTTCCCTGTATGTTTCTACTTTTGAAGCTGGTGGAATGTACATATTACAGACGTACCAAATATTTCCCCTAATGACCAGTTTCACTAATAGACATTCCAATGTGCCAGTCATTCTGTCGACCTTGAGTACCGTTAATCTGCTCCTGACCAAGACAGCCACCCCACCCCCTGCTCTGGCAAACCTCTCAGCCCTGTACACTCTGTATATATCAGAACAGACCTCACTGTCAGCGATTTTACTACATAACCAAGTTTCTGTAATTAGAATTAAGTCATTTACTTTTATGGACATAATGTATGAAAGAATGAGGTATTGGTTATAAAACAAAGCAAAAATAATGAATCTATCGTTGAAAATCAGGTATTTATGATTTTTTTTGAATAGTCTTCATCAAGGTAGTTAGAGTATATTAGGTAGGTCATTCCAGCCCGCTGCGCTCTCATTGGCTCACCGCGCGTGACGCGGATGGGAGGGCTCCTCAGGCTAGCAGCAGCCAGGTGCCTGCAGCTCAACAGTAGCCCCAAGGATGGTACACTCAATAATTCACAATACCTCTATAAATTATTGGTCCAATGAAAGTAAACGATAATCGCAACTGTACATGTAATAAATTATAAATAAGGTACAGTATTGAGAGGAAAAACAACCAGGTATATTGTTAGAATTAACACTGCGTACATATAAACACTAGAACAGCTGTTAGTATAAGTGTGTCTATAACTCACATTTTGCAGAGATACCGGTATTACTTGTTTAAGGAGGCCGAAGTTACCCACATTCGACTCTTCTTCAACAAATACTTTTCCATTGCCTTTATTTTGCGTCTCTTGTTGAGGTGACGAATTTGGATTAAAGTCCGAGTCCTGACGTAGGTCTTCTATAGTCTTCTTCTAAAGTTCTGAGCCATCGTCTAACACGAAGCCTTCATCTAGAAAGTGATTTCTTAACAATTTCAACAGATGGGGTACATCACAGAAATCCCACACATTTCTGTTACTGTCCAATGGATTGCTGAGAAAACTTTTCTTACTGTTTACATGTAGTTTCTACCAGACTTGAGAGTTTTTCCCTCCCATATCACTAGTTACTGCGATAATACGAATGCCACACCCCTCGAGCTGGCTAATAATGTTTTGTAACAACTCTGAAATCATTGTCACATCGAAGTTATAAAAAGCAGGCTGCTTCCATTTAGCAAACAGCCCACGGACCACATAGCTACCACGACGTTACTGTGGGGCCATAATATGCCATCGTCTGATGAATCTTAGGATATTCAGCCGTCAATATTCATTTCATCAAAGACAAAACTGCAATTTTTTCTGATTCCTTGTTATTTGCCGCTCTGGCTTTCAACAAAGCACCTCTCTCAGAATTTCAGGTCTGTATTTATATTGCCAAATCCATTTCTGTGGAGTTGAACGGCATGGTAGCGGAATGTTGCGTTTTCTCAAATATTCGTATGCTTCCTTCGAAAATGATCTTAGTGCGAGGGCATTTGCTATGAAGACCATTTCGCCCTCTGCTTAACTCCTAATAAACATCGCATCTGCCCTGCAGTAAAACAAGTGGAGAGAGCTTTTACCATCTCCCTTCTAAGAGTACTGTATCCGATTTCAGCAGTCTCGTGAATGCCACAATCCAAGAAGACAGCGGATCAAATACCATCGGCAGTACCCCGGCTAAAAATACATACCGTAATATCAGGCATCACACACTCTGCAAATCGTGGACACATGTCAGGTGAATATATATATAACATGCAATGGAAAAATCCTCTACATGATCAGCGACAACACACACACACACATGAGCGCAAGACTCTCATTCACTCAGGCGTAACAGGGACAAAGGAATGGATAAAATGGTTCAAGCCGCTATAATAACCATGGCATGTTCCTATCCTCCACACTATCTATAAAAACAACGCAAGAGTAAATTGAAAATGGTATGAGCATACGCAAACGCGTGCCCAAATTTTATTCAAAAAAGAGAAGACACCGCAAAAATGGATATAATAAAATCGAAAATCCATAACTGAATGTAATTACAATTGATGTCTTATGGCACACACTTTGACATAACGTCAGCTAAATTACACACACAAAAAAAATAATGACTTAAATATCAACAACAAATTGGCAACTATCGCAATGCCTTTTCTATCAGGATTAATAAATTTAAAAAAATTATGAAGAGCGAAGAAAAAAAATAAAACAACCCCCTTAATAGAATTAAATAGTGACGGCCTCTCACTATTTACAGTATCAAAATATTACTCTATACATAGATCCTGATTTTTATTCTTCATTGGATTACCGAAATATCCTTTAATTCAAATTACAAAAATTTAAGAAATACCTAATTATAATTATATATGTGTCATTCAAGGACAGTATCTACACCAATGTTCCTCCACTAATCTACATAGACCTATTATTCATCAATATTTACTGACGGTGATCAACATCGAAGTTAACGAGCAAACAATGGTTTAGCGTTCCGACCGATAAAGGTGAGAATGCTATCCACTGAGCCCCTGTTCTATCCAGTCTTCAAAACAATAACAATAATCATATAACTGAATTAGCATCAACGTCATGAACACCATACTTATGGAGCCCCCGGTATCGCCAACCCAGCTGATCTACAAGAACGCGACAGTCTGCCAAACAGACAACAAACGCAACCAAAATGGTCCTAACAATACGAATATAAAGCAATACAGTCTTCAAACACAGTAAAAGAAATCTAACAGCAGTCGAAATAAACTCCACCAACCCTAATAAATGCGACGTTCCAACGAACGGCAAACACAGCTAACAGCTGACTCAACAAAACTGTAATCCTAATCATCTACACCACGCAGCCCAAATAACAACAACCAATGACAGAGGAAAGGTTCCCAGGACATAACGTCACTTACAGGGGTCGACCTTCGAAATACCAACAAAAAAACAATTGGTATTTTCGCACACCTCTTCAATGGTAAACACCACCATCCCACACTATGCTATCAAAAATTACCATCTCTCCCTCAAGTTATGTAATTCAAAGACGTTGATACTAATTTTAAATATGCTTCATAAGCGATAACTGTTACAGATCGAATGACGATCTCCTAGTGCGTGTTAAGAAAGCACGACATATTTCTGACCATAATCCGATTCAAGTTACATTTATTGCGAGTGTCAACTCAAAAACATTTTCTACTAATGTGTGCACTATATTCAGTAAACCTTTAAATAAATAATTCTGTATATACACTGTGTCACACAATAACAACAGTCGAGAATAATACTCGAATCAACATTACATTTTTTTTTAAATCCAAAATTGTTTTCGAAAGAAATCGTCATCTGAACGATCAGAATAGCAACCAACTTTAAATCAACGAGACATTTTCTAATAGTCAAAACTGAAAATTAATTATACTTTCAAAGAAAGAAAGAAAGAAAGAAAGAAAAAAAAATCTTGTTGGAAAATTTCAAGTCAGGATTGAAGTCCCAAATTTCTCAAAATCAAAATTGATCGGGATTTTCTGAAAATCCGAGGAAAGATTTGACTCAAATTCCAATATCAAAATGAAATAAATTCTCAGAGTGAAAATTTCAAAATCCAAAATAATTCAAAATTCAAAATTCCGAAAATAATTCAAATGGTAAAGTCAGATAATTGTGCAACAACACAATGTGAAAAGAATCATCGAAGATCAAATAGCTAAATCTCAAAATTCAAAATAATTCAAAATCTAAATTTCAAAAGCAATTTTCCAAAACTAACTCCTCTGAAGCTGCGAAGTGGCAACAGCGCAGAAATAAGAAAAATGCAAAGAAGCAAAGAGCGCAAGAAACTGTTCCTTCCGGAACACTCTTAAATCCTAAAATAATTTAAATGCGAAGCCACGAGGTCAAAAAAAAATAAATCTAAACTGAGGAAGAAAATCTTACAATTGACAAAGCCAGCGATAAACATCGAAACGAGGACTCCACTCACCCAAGCACGGTCAGCAAGCAGATAACTCGCCTGCAAATATCCCCATACAGGCTGGAACTGAGGCTCACAAACCCACTCAAAGCACACCGTAACTTGCTTCGATAAAAAAAAAAATACTGACCACAAGATCCAAACCAACTACTTAACAAAATCACTACTGAAATAAAATGATCACGCAAAGCATCTACGAGAACATAGAACTATGAACTGGGGCTACAAATATTGAAAGACTTGTCTTACATTCTGCTGGATCGGAGACGAACAAAGTGATGAAGATCCATTCACGTTCAGAACAGGCGCTGGTTTCCAATTCACTCGGCTGACAACTGGGTAGCCTCGCTTCAAATCACGATCCTTCCTCCCAGGTCCGCCTATAAGCTGCTCGTTCCCTGTCATCGGCCATCCGAATTCTTGAGAAGGCTGACTGCCACGGTAATCGGATCGCCCCCTGACAGACACCTCGTTCGATCCCTGGTCTCCGTCCTGGCGTTTTCTTCTTTTCGTCCCTCCAGAAAATCGTGTAGTCTTCTTCCATAATTGCGTTGGCCATAATTCATAATGCTCTCTTGTAGATTGTGCATTTTTGAAGTGGCTGCGTGAACTTTGCTTTTCCGCATATCGTTCTAAGTGACTCCACTCGAAGGAATTCTCACTTTCATGATGTAGGCCGCATTTCCCTCAGCATAATTTAACAAAATACCATAACTTCCTCTGATAAATCACATTCTCCTTCCGGCCACGTGTCCATAATGTTCTCCATTTTATTGCCGAACACTACCTTCTCGAACATATCGTTACGAAGTAACGTGTCTCAAGGCGTTTCCTTACAACATGCACGTTCAATACTTTTCAAAAAGTATATTCACATTTCCCTATTCTCCACGACTACGTTACACAGTACTGACTGACAATTTATTGTCTCCCCATGCCACCGGTCTTTACTGTGGAATAATCCAAAACTCACTCAAAATCACACAAACGTCCGTACTTCAAAATACATTAGCATATTTAGACACGATGTTTCACCCGTTCATATCACTTCCTTAAACATCACACACCAACAACCACTGTCGTAATGCCTTTCCGCAGAACACCGCTCCCCTCGCTCTGCTCAAGTAGACTCTCCCCTCACGTCACCTGACATACTCTGACGTCATCCTTCTCTCGCCTTCTCGAACATCTGTTCCTAACTCAATGCTGCTTACCGAAACTCGGACACGAATATCCTCAAACATACCTCGGGCATTACTATCCACAGAAGACATTTCCTGATTATAACTTAATTAATGTCTTCCATTTATTTCCCAAGGTCAATGCTTCCAAATGCATTAAATAGCCTACTAGACAAAATAAAACATTCCATTTCTAACTTCGCTCACCGGATCTTCCAATCCCGTTCCTTTTTATTCAAGAACCGGCTATGGTCTATCTCAAATGGATGGTCCAATCAAATCTGCCCTTTCTAGGAGAAGATTACATTCAGCCAACAAGCCCCTTGTTGAGCAGTACTTCATAACATAAAGCTGGTGAAATGGACCTATTCCAAAATTCATTCTTCCAATATTAATTTGCTCTCTTTTTTTAAGGCTGCCTTTCATATCAATACCTCGTATCTCTATATACGAATTCGGGGACATTTCCCTCCTAACCAAGGTTGCAAATGTGTGAAAAATACTTTTCAACTTCAGTTTCAATAAACCAACATCTTGGACACGAATTCGAGCTTTACTTTATCTTCTTGTAAAATCTCCTGAGGTTCTTTGCATTGAACTTTCCAACTAACTGCTCGTCCTCAATCTTGACAATACGATAACAGTTATTCCCATAGACAATGTCTACCTTAAATGGGCCTCGAAACAGTCTGCTAAATTTCACATATATCTTCTTGGAAACATTCGCTTTGGTTGGACGTCTTATCAACACGAGGTCTCCCCTTCTGAGTGGATTACTAAATCGTTTTCCTTTTGTCCTCTTCTTTCTCTTGTCCGCTGCTTTCTGCAGGTTTTCCCTCGCTGTTTCTATCCTCGCGTGTCTCGTCGGTTCGGGGTCCTCTGGAAGATCAAACAGACTATCCCAGGGCCTTACAGGTCTTCTGTCCATGTGCAGAACCGATGGAATGTCTGCTGTGCTCTCGTGAACTGTCGAATTAATGCAGTCCTGGATTCTAGGAATAATCTTTACCCAACCTTGATGGTTATCTGCACAGTAAAGTCTGCTGAAACTAGCAACAATAGCCATAATCCTCTCCGCTGGATTGGACTCTGGATATCTCACACTACTGCATATATGTTTGATCTCCAATCTATCCATGGCATCTCTGAATTCTACCTACGTAAACTGCGTCCCGTGGTCCGTCAAAGATAATTCAGGTTTCCCCGCATTGGGAATCACGTCCTGCTCAATTCGGTTGATCACATTATGGGAATTCGCCTTCTGCATCGGACTCAAAATTACCAATTTCGAGAACACATCGAGGGTAACTAGAAGAAACTGATTTCCTCGTTGTCCCTTTTGGACACGGACCATAAATGTCACAGGCAAATAGTTCATTTGGTTTCGTTGGAAGGATAGACTTTAGTTTTCCTTTTAGCAATTCTGATACATGTTTACATTTCTGACAGTCTTCGCATGACCTAATGATTTCTCCAACCGTTTTCCTCATGTTCTGCCAAACAAATTTCTCCTTAATGGTATGAAGGGTTTTGTCCAGTCCTCCATGTCCTATACTCGATGCGTTAACCAAATAATCGGGTTGATCAGCTTCGGTGGTATTACAATTCGTACTTTGGAGTGGTCTACATCAACATATCTACAAACGATTTCTCCGATCAACACATGGTGTCTCGATTTCTTCTGGACCTCACTGTATTCTGGATCATTATTATCCATCCTGCCTTGCAATAAACGATATATCTGCCTACATGGAGTATGCCTCTTCTGAGTTACAGCAATATTCCTCAGACGAGCAATAGTTTCTCTATCCTCGTCTTCGAGTTCTATCATGTTGACTCGAACGTTCTCAACAGGATAACGAGATAGGGCATCTGCAAGGATGTTATCCTTTCCAGGTCTATGGATAATGGTCGCATTAAATTGTTGCATAAATAATGACCATCGAATCAATCTGTCACATGAAAGGTCGGTCTGAAGGATGAATTGAAGAGCTTTGTGGTCTGTGATGATCACGATCTGATGACCAATGAGAACTTTCTTCCATTGCTGGAGCGCCGATACAAACGCTAGAGCCTCCAACTCTGTAGTAAAGTAATTCATCTCCTGAGGTCTCAACTTCCTGCTACTGAAAGCAATATAGTGCTTCTTTTTCTCCTCATCGAGTTGATATAATACAGCACTTATTCCTATTTTCGATGCGTCTGTTTCAATGTAAAATATACGTTCGAAGTCTGGATATTCGAGTTTGACGTTATTCTTCAGCATTTCTTTGGCCCTATCAAATGCTGCTTCCGTTTCCTGATTCCATTGCCATCTATTATTTTTCTTCAATAATTCATATAATGGAGACATTATTTCTGAGTATCCAGGACAATGTGCAGCAAAATACTGGCACATTCCCGCGAACTCTCTGACTTTCTTTACTTTCGTAGGCTTCGGAAACCGCATAATCGCCTCGATTTTCTCTTGGTTCGGGTGGTATCCATCCTTGTCGATCGTGTGTCCCAGAAAATTTATTTTTTTCATGAAAGAATTGGCACTTATAGATATTGACCTTAATGTTCTCCTCTCGCAGATTATCTAGCAACATCCTCAAATGACCCAAGTGCTCTTCTGCTGTAGTCGAAGATATGATGAAGGAAGGAAGGAAGATTGTAGTTTTACGTGACCGTGAATCTTGTGATTATGAGCCACGGGACCTCCTTTTTACGTGGAATCCGAACCACAGGACATGTCATTTCACTTCGAAAATCTCACATGCATTGACCGGGAATCGAACCCGGACCGCCTTGGCGAGAGGCATACAGCTAGACCGCTGAGCCACCACGCCCCCGAAGATATGATGAGGTCGTCGACATAGCAAATGACATTCCTCTTTACTTCTTCTCTCAGTTTACCATCCAAGGCTCTAATCAAAGCAGGGCCACTATTTATAACCCCAAACGGAAGTCTACAGAAAACGTAACTGGTTTGGTCAAACAGAAATCCAGTATACGCCATACTATCCTCTGTTAACGCTATGTGGTAAAATGAAGCAGTGAGATCGATACTTGAAAAGCATGACTTCCCCCTAAACTGTCTCAACAGCTCTCTAATCTTAGGTGGTCTATCATTTTCCGGTAATATCAAGCTATTGATTCTGCGGGCGTCTAGGCAAAGTCTCAACTGGCCATTTGCCTTTTTGACCACTGTAATCGGATTGATAAACGACGTTGCTTGTTTCCTCAAAATACCATCTTTCTCCATCTTCTTAATAATCTCTGCAACTTGTGAATGGTATTTCTCGGGAATCGGATACGGTTTTCTTTGATACGGGGCATTATCAGTTAATCTAATCTGGTATTGAAATCCTTTAATGAGACCAGGCTTGTCATCAAACACATCCTTAAATTCTTTTATTATATCTTGAAATTCTCCCTCGAACTCAGTAAAGCTTGCTATCTTCCTAGCATACTGACTCGTTTCCGCTTCGACTTCATTAATAATATATTCCAATATCATCTCTCGGCTTTCCTCATCTGGAATGATCTTCTCTTCCTTCGTTCCGGGCTCCTCAGTATCAGTATTCCCATTGAACTTAATCATCCTGTTCTTCATATCGAAGATGGCTCTCACTTTGACTATAAAGTCCATCCCGAGGATTGCGTCGAAATTTATCCTATCCATAATAATGAAGATGTGTTCATATCTACGATCTCCAATCTTAAATTCAATAAGAGCTTGTATTTTGCATCTGACTGATTTATCTTGGAAAATTCCCCTGACTTTCACAGCTGATACAGGCATCGAAGTAACTTCCTCACTATCTTTTATCTGATCATACGTCTGTGTCGACATGACCGAAGCAGACGCTCCCGTGTCCAATAAAGCTTTAAATTTCTTCTCCTCAATAGCAATCTCTACTATGGGTAATATTATAGCCGTTCTCTTCCTCAAACAATAAGTCGTCGTCCGTAGTTTGGTAGATTTCATTTATTATGTAGAGGTCAGTTGGTGCAGAATCCTTGTCTCCTACTTCTGTCGGTTTATCGGCGTTTTTTTTCCCCTTCTGGGTGGCCTTCTCCTCTGCCCCCCTGTTGACTAGTACCAGGTCGCGAATCATCATTTCTGGGTATATCTTCGTTTACCTTTTTTGTTTCGTCCTTCCCTCGCAAACTCTGTATGTACTCCTTCGATTATCGATGCCTCTCCTCATAATCTGGTCTATTATAACAACTCCTATCGTTCCAATTCTTGTAACGATTATATCCCCTATTGTCTCTATTATCCCTCTGGAAGTTTCCATTATTATTCCGTGGATACTGATCGTGTCTGTTCTGATACGACTCATTATTGCCTTGGTATCGCCGATATGGTCTATAATCTCTATATCCATTATCGTTTCTGTTGGAGTTTCGACGTTCATAATATCCGTCGCGAATAAGTCCTACATTCCCTTCTCTTCTCGATGAATTTTCTGTCTGTTGGACTTGATCAATCATGACGGCATTAACCTCTCTGTGTTCTCCGCGAGTGTTTCTTCCTGTCGGGTTGATACTGTTACTCGTATGGTCCAGTTTCCTAAGAAGTTCATCCATATCCTTCAAATTACTAACTCCTGACTGGGTCTGGCTGCGTGGCTCAGGGGTAACGTTCTCGCTTGCTGAGCCCAAGGTTGCAGGTTCAAAACCCGGCGCAGTCAGCTGGCATTTGAGGGTGCACAAATGCGAGGGAGCCGTGTCAGTAGATTTACTGGCACGTTAAAGATCCCCTTCGGGGCAAAATTCCGGCACCCCGGCGTCTCTAAAAGCCAGTGTAGTTAAAAGGGACGTAAAACCAATAACATTATTATTAACTCCTGACGATGCCAAATATCTACGTATATCGGCCGGAAGTTGTCTTGCTATCGTTTGCGCTAATTCTACCTCTGATAGTGGGGGTTGAAGATACTGCAATTTTGCGAGCTGTGTCGTAAAGTAAGTCGAGTATCTCGTTGGATGAGTACTTGCATATTTCTTCGAGTACGCCTCTGCCCTAAGACTTTGTTGATCCTCGATTGACCAGTATCGTCTTATCAATGCTTCAGCAAATTCTTCAAATGTTCTGAACGTCCACCTGAATGCCCTAAACCATTGTAAACAATCATGGTCTAGAAACCTCTCAACTACTCGTAATTGCCTTTCCTCTCCTATGTGGTTATCCAGAAAGTATTCGGATACGTCGTTGATAAATTCTATGGGCGTGAATTGGTTATTTCCCGAAAAGTGCTTTTGGTCAATATTACGGATGATCGTAACGTTCTGCCTATTGTTTCCTTCTGCTCTAATAAGTGGTCTTCCACTACTTGGAAAGAATTCTGGAGCGTCATATCTCACACGACTATTCCGATCCTGAAGTATAGTTCGCATTGTTTCGTTTTGGGTATCCTCTTCTGTTCCTATTCCTCCAATAGGTCGAGTTTCTCTCAAGTTATCCCCCGCTTCCAATCGTTCCAGCGTGGGTCGACATTCGCTCCTCTCCGTGGTAAATATACCGGTTTCGTCCCTCGTAATGTTTGTGTTCCCAGTTATAGTAACCTCACGCAATTTAGTTTTAATAAGGTCTATCTCTAATTCTATTTTACCTTTATCGTTTACCATTTGATCCATTTTCCGTTCTAAACCAGAACTAGATTCGGCTATCTTCACTTGAAGATCTGAATTTAAGTTGTTAACCTGCGTTTGTAAGTCCAAGTTTGCACTACTCATTTGCGACTGCAAATCCGATTTAATATTTTCCGTCTTTAAATCGGCTTCCTTAAGTTTGGTTGCGATATCTGACAATTCGGATTCCGCTTTCTCCCTAATTTCCTCAATAACCTTATCATGATATGCTTGCATACTTTTAAATTGTTTATCATAGTCCTCTTTAACATTGTTAATGTCTTTATTAAGACTATATTCCGCTAACACTAGCTTATTTGACAATTCTTTTGTAACGGATTCACATTGAGTTTTACCCTCACTAATTAATTCTACCTTTAAAACTTCTATGTTTTCCTTGACAACCTTGCCAATTTCTATTTCAATCTCTCCTCTCACCAGCTCAGCTTTATTTCTTACCTCTACCTGCAGTGCTTTTACAGTAGCCTTTAACTGTTCCAATCTTTCATCATTGTTTGATTGGTTTGTGTTTAATTGTTGCAACATTTCCTGTCTTAACTTAACAAACTCCTCCCATGTGGTAGCTGCACTCTCTCGAAGTTCTCCTAAAGTGTGCTGAGTAAGAACATAGTTATCACGTGATGTATCTGCACTGTTTTGAAGTTCACCTATGGAAGCCTGCAATGTAGCAAGAGTATCCTGTGTTACCTTTAAAGTGTTTTGTGTGGTAGCTGAGCTTGTTTGCAATGTAGCAAGAGTATCCTGCGTTACCTTTAAAGTGTTTTGTGTGGTCTGCAACGTCTCCTTCATAGCAGCCGAGCTCGTTCGTATTTCACCTAAAGTGTTTTGAGTACATATTGAATTATTTTGTAACACACTCAAAGACTTATTTGTGTTATTATTACTATTCTTACAATCTTCCCGAACTTGAGCTATTTCTTTTCTTAATTCATTGGCATTTTTTAAAATTTGTATTTCCAATGTGTTCTGATTTTGATGAGTTCCTTGGTGCAAGGCCTCAATATCCTTGTCCATTTTACTCTGTGTCTCTCTCAACACCTTAAACATTGCTTGGATTGATTCCAAGTCAGCAGACATAGTCTTCTTTTCTTGATAAATGTGGGGAAATGCAGCACTACATATGTCTATAAGAATACCTTTTGTGATCATTTTATTTCAGAGTGGCTTCCGATAAACAGCCTCTTGCTTTATTAACACCCTATACTGGTTTACGAATGCTTATCCATTTTTAAATCTGGTCTAAAAATCCAGATATCCCTACATGAACCGTTACTCTTTACGATAGTGGGTCTATCAAAACTGAACGCCATCGAAACATTTAGTAAACAACACCCTATATTAATGAACGCTCTCCTAAAGTCGTTCAACCGGATTCTAAACTATGTTAATCCAGTATCAACCATACGTGGCTACACCTGTACTGGCTAACTATCCTAGTCAGACGTCTCACAGTCAAATGAATCCTTTTCATTATTTTCATAATTCATTTTCTTTATAAGTGTCGGTCGGCTAATCTTACATAATTCTTAGCCTTCCTGCACCCACATAATACAATTGTATCTTTGTGTCAACTCCTCTAACTAGAATCTCATCAAAACAAAACAAACAAAACGACACTACCATATTTGTCAGGCCTCAAATATGGTCGAAGTCGTACTCCTACATAAACATGGCTTGAATACACATTTCTTCCATTGGGTATATGTAATATACTCGAGCCCCACTAGTATGGGCTAGCCATAAATATCCATCCTATATGTACCCGATTTCAGCAGTGTCGTGAATGCCACAATCCAAGAAGACAGCGGATCAAATACCATCGGCAGTACCCCGGCTAAAAATACATACCGTAATATCAGGCATCACACACTCTGCAAATCGTGGACACATATCAGGTGAATATATATATAACATGCAATGGAAAAATCCTCTACATGATCAGCGACAACACACACACACACACACACACACATGAGCGCAAGACTCTCATTCACTCAGGCGTAACAGGGACAAAGGAATGGATAAAATGGTTCAAGCCCCTATAATAACCATGGCATGTTCCTATCCTCCACACTATCTATAAAAACAACGCAAGAGTAAATTGAAAATGGTATGAAGATACGCAAACGCATGCCCAAATTTTATTCAAAAAAGAGAAGACACCGCAAAAATGGATATAATAAAATCGAAAATCCATAACTGAATGTAATTACAATTGATGTCTTATGGCACACACTTTGACATAACGTCAGCTAAATTACACACACAAAAAAAATAATGATTTAAAGATCAACAACAAATTGGCAACTATCGCAATGCCTTTTCTATCAGGATTAATAAATTTAAAAAAATTATGAAGAGCGAAGAAAAAAAATAAAACAACCCCCTTAATAGAATTAAATAGTGACGGCCTCTCACTATTTACAGTATCAAAATATTACTCTATACATAGATCCTGATTTTTATTCTTCATTGGATTACCGAAATATCCTTTAATTCAAATTACCAAAATTTAAGAAATACCTAATTATAATTATATATGTGTCATTCTAGGACAGTATCTACACCAATGTTCCTCCACTAATCTACATAGACCTATTATTCATCAATATTTACTGACGGTGATCAACATCGAGGTTAACGAGCAAACAATGGTTTTGCGTTCCGACCGATAAAGGTGAGAATGCTATCCACTGAGCCCCTGTTCTATCCAGTCTTCAAAACAATAACAATAATCATATAACTGAATTAGCATCAACGTCATGAACACCATACTTATGGAGCCCCCGGTATCGCCAACCCAGCTGATCTACAAGAACGCGACAGTCTGCCAAACAGACAACAAACGCAACCAAAATGGTCCTAACAATACGAATATAAAGCAATACAGTCTTCAAACACAGTAAAAGAAATCTAACAGCAGTCGAAATAAACTCCACCAACCCTAATAAATGCGACGTTCCAACGAACGGCAAACACAGCTAACAGCTGACTCAACAAAACTGCAATCCTAATCATCTACACCACGCAGCCCAAATAACAACAACAACCCATGACAGAGGAAAGGTTCCCAGGACATAACGTCACTTACAGGGGTCGACCTTCGAAATACCAACAAAAAAACAATTGGTATTTTCGCACACCTCTTCAATGGTAAACACCACCATCCCACACTATGCTATCAAAAATTACCATCTCTCCCTCAAGTTATGTAATTCAAAGACGTTGATACTAATTTTAAATATGCTTCATAAGCGATAACTGTTACAGATCGAATGACGATCTCCTAGTGCGTGTTAAGAAAGCACGACATATTTCTGACCATAATCCGATTCAAGTTACATTTATTGCGAGTGTCAACTCAAAAACATTTTCTACTAATGTGTGCACTATATTCAGTAAACCTTTAAATAAATAATTCTGTATATACACTGTGTCACTCAATAACAACAGTCGAGAATAATACTCGAATCAACATTACATTTTTTTTTTAATCCAAAATTGTTTTCGAAAGAACTCTTCATCTGAACGATCAGAATAGCAACCAACTTTAAATCAATGAGACATTTTCTAATAGTCAAAACTGAAAATTAATTATACTTTCAAAGAAAGAAAGAAAGAAAGAAAGAAAAAAAAAAATTCTTGTTGGAAAATCTCAAGTCAGGATTGAAGTCCCAAATTTCTCAAAATCAAAATTGATCGGGATTTTCTGAAAATCCGAGGAAAGATTTGACTCAAATTCCAATATCAAAATGAAATAAATTTTCAGAGTGAAAATTTCAAAATCCAAAATAATTCAAAATTCCGAAAATAATTCAAATGGTAAAGTCAGATAATTGTGCAACAACACAATGTGAAAAGAATCATCGAAGATCAAATAGCTAAATCTCAAAATTCAAAATAATTCAAAATCTAATTTTCAAATACTAACTCCTCTGAAGCTGCGAAGTGGCAACAGCGCAGAAATAAGAAAAATGCAAAGAAGCAAAGAGCACAAGAAACTGTTCATTCCGGAACACTCTTAAATCCTAAAGTAATTTAAATGTGAAACCACGAGGTCAAAAAAAAATCTAAACTGAGGAAGAAAATCTTACAATTGACAAAGCCAGCGATAAACATCGAAACGAGGACTCCACTCACCCAAGCACGGTCAGCAAGCAGATAACTCGCCTGCAAATATCCCCATACAGGCTGGAACTGAGGCTCACAAACCCACTCAATGCACACCGTAACTTGCTTCGATAAAAAAAAATTACTGACCACAAGATCCAAACCAACTACTTAACGAAATCACTACTGAAATAAAATGATCACGCAAAGCATCTACGAGAACATAGAACTACGAACTGGGGCTACAAATATTGAAAGACTTGTCTTACATTCTGCTGGATCGGAGACGAACAAAGTGAAGATACATTCACGTTCAGAACAGGCGCTGGTTTCCATTTCACTCGGCTGACAACTGGGTAGCCTCGCTTCAAACCACGATCCTTCCTCCCTGGTCCGCCTACAAGCTGCTCGTTCCCTGTCATCGGCCATCCGAATTCTTGAGAAGGGCTGACTGCCACGGTAATCGGATCGCCCCCTGACAGACACCTCGTTCGATCCCTGGTCTCCGTCCTGGCGTTTTCTTCTCGTCCCTCCAGAAGATCGTGTAGTCTTCCATAATTGCGTTGGCCATAATTCATAATGTTCTCTTGTAGATTGTGCATTTTTGAAGTGGCTGGGTGAACTTTGCTTTTCCGCATATCGTTCTAAGTGACTCCACTCGAAGGAATACTCACTTTCATGATGTAGGCCGCATTTCCCTCAGCATAATTTAACAAAATACCATGACTTCCTCTGATAAATCACATTCTCCTTCCGGCCACGTGTCCATAATGTTCTCCATTTTATTGCCGACCACTACCTTCTCGAACATATCGTTCTGAAGTAACGTGTCTCAAGGCTTTTCCTTACAACATGCACGTTCAATACTTTTCAAAAAGTATATTCACATTTCCCTATTCTCCACGACTATGTTACACAGTACTGACTGACAATTTATTGTCTCCCCATGCCACCGGTCTTTACTGTGGAATAATCCAAAAATCACTCAAAATCACACAAACTTCCGTGCTTCAAAATACATTAGCATATTTAGACACGATGTTTCATCCGTTCATATCACTTCCTTAAACATCACACACCAACAACCACTGTCGTAATGCCTTTCCGCAGAACACCGCTCCCCTCGCTCTGCTCAAGTAGACTCTCCCCTCACGTCACCTGACATACTCTGACGTCATCCTTCTCTCGCCTTCTCGAACATCTGTTCCTAACTCAATGCTGCTTACCGAAACTCAGACACGAATATCCTCAAACATACTTCGGGCATTACTATCCACAGGAGACATTTCCTGATTATAATTTAATTAATGTCTTCCATTTATTTCCCAAGGTCAATGCTTCCAAATGCATTAAATAGCCTACTAAACAAAATAAAACATTCCATTTCTAACTTCGCTCACCGGATCTTCCAATCCCGTTCCTTTTTATTCAAGAACCGGCTATGGTCTATCTCGAATGGATGGTCCAATCAAATCCGCCCTTTCTAGGAGAAGATTACATTCAGCCAACAAGCCCCTTGTTGAGCAGTACTTCATAACATAAAGCTGGTGAAATGGACCTATTCCAAAATTCATTCTTCCAATATTAATTAAATGCTCTCTTTTTTTTAAGGCTGCCTTTCATATCAATACCTCGTATCTCTATATACGAATTCGGGGACAGTACCCATATGTACTTTCATTGATACATCATGGGGTTTTGAACTTTCTTCTTCCTCTTAAATCCACATTTATGGTTTCCAAAACCTCGACCCGTTTTCGGAGTTGTATAATTTCATCATTTTGCAGTGATTCAGTGTTAGTTCATGGATCAAATTCCCGTGTTTTTTTTGTTGACAAAGTCGACAGTGCCCGTTTCCTCACACTCCTAGCTTCATGACGCTTTTCTCTGCCACTGGCGACCTGCAGAGTTTAAATAAGAATTGTATTTCATGATATTTACGCCACGTACGAGAATAAAATCTAAATTGTTAAATAACAAATACTAAGACTACCGTAATTACATTGAATTCTGGAGAATCGCACCTCTTTATGCTGCATCAACTCTAGGCAGACAAATAAGTACTGTAGCTTCCTTTGAGATAGTAGAATTTATTGAACCAAATAAAATTACTCGTACACTCAATAATTAAACAAATACCCGTTCTGCAATTTAGTCCGCGAAGGTGTTTGGGCCGTTGCTCGATAACGATGATGATAATATGTTTTAAGGGGCCTAATATCTGGGTTATCGGCCCCGCTGTTGCTTGAGCCGGGAACTGTTATAGACAGAACAGCATCCGCACGCAATATTTTTCTCTGTGGTAATCCCAAATGTTCATTTTTCAAATCTCGTTCATAGTCTTCTGGACAAAAATGTATAGAACACACTTGAGCGTTATTGGGGTTGAATTTGTCACTTCCCTTACAACGTAGGACCCACACTCGTCTAAGCTCCTCTCCTTTTGGAAACCTGTGATACATAACACCAGTACCAATGGTGTTGGACCCCCACTGTGCTAAAGCACAATTAACTTTGCATTTACTGCTATTACTCATGATTACCCACAAGGCACGATAAAACAAATGAGGTATGCAACGGTATTCTAGCTAGATGCGTGATTTTCAGCAACTATGCATTCTACCCTTGCAAGCCAACTATCTTACGGTGACAGCATGTTCCCTCCGTGTGACGTCACCAGCAAGCATGATGTCACGTGATGAGAAGCGCGGGAGACGGGAGTTGGCCCCCCTGAGTCTGCATGACCATTGAAAATGGCTTGGCATTCTTGGCAAGTATTTCAGGAAAGGGCTTGACACTAAGAGGGCTAAATTGCATTTTGTTAGTGTTTTCTGTCTGAGTTACATTTTCTAAATATTTTACAACCTGGCGCTACTTTGTCAGAAGAAAAATATCTCGTCTTTATGCTTGCGGGCTATGAACTGTGACGCGAGCGGCAAGCTTAATCACTTAGCACATTCCACGAGCTTATAGGCCTAATCTGGCGTGATCTTGTCAGGAGAAAGTAATCTCGTCTTTATGCCTGCGGGCTATGAACTGTGACGGGAGCGGCCAGCTTCGTCACAGCACATTCCCCGAGGTATAATCTGGCATGATCTTATCAGGAGAAAGTAATTTCGTCTTTATGCCTGCGGGCTATGAACTGTGACGCGAGCGGCAAGCTTAGTCACTTAGCTCATTCCACGAGCTTATAGGCCTAATCTGGCGTGATCTTGTCAGGAGAAAGTAATCTAGTCTTTATGCCTGCGGGCTATGAACTGTGACGGGAGCGGCCAGCTTCATCACAGCACATTCCCCGAGGTATAATCTGGTATGATCTTATCAGGAGAAAGTAATTTCGTCTTTATGCCTGCGGGGTATGAACCGCGATGCGAATGGCCATCTTGGTCAGCACATTCCGCGAGCTTTAACCTGTCGTGACCTTGTCAGAAGAAAGAAGCCTGTCTCTCTGACTGCAGGCTATGACTCACGCTACACGAACGACTAGCACACAGCACGCAAACCAACGATCACGCTCAACGCAACACCAGGGCCAGGGGAACGAAACTTATGTGGACCTATTCCATTCGTTAGTTGGCCTCGGAATGACGCGATTCAATAAGCTGCCGTACGAAGCGCTGCTCGTCCCAGTTCTCCAACGTTAAAACAGGCCCGACTGCTGTTGGCGGAATCTTACGCAAGGGACACCTCGTGCCAGTCTAGCCCTAGCATCAGTCTCTTCCGTGAAAACATCGCAAAAGAGAGATCCATGCGTGATGATACGCATTGGTGTCCAAAATGAAAAAAATACAAGAATTGTACGATGATCTTGATGAAAGTGAGATACCTGTGGTTACATAATAAGCAAATAATAATAATAAGGGAGCGCAGGAGCATGCAGCAAATAATTATACAGTATGTAATTTACCTTCTAACTTTGTGACTTTCCTTTGCCCCACTTGGGCAAGCATTTGTAATTTACCATGTCCACTTGGACAGACAGAGTAACTTTTCTCCTAGTGAGAACATTTGTACTTAAATCAGGTGGTGGGGTGTTTAGCACAACAGTTCTTTTCATGGCATCTAACTACCATCAGTCACTCGAAATAAAACTTTATTATTGATTATAAAAGAAATAATTGTATTTTATATGAACTCGCAAGGATTCTCGTCTCACTGGCTATACCTTTTCTTTGGTACTGACGAGACATGCGACTCCGTGATGGAATAAGGAAACAGATGTACTCGCGTAACTGATGACTCTTGTAGATCGCCTATAACTTAGGGACCTCGGCCCGATATCTCACTTTGTCTGTTTCACACGTGGTCCATGTATTGCTGAATTTGGACCTAATGCTCTGGCGGTGTTTTTTAATTAGATTATAATTTCGTACAGCTTCGAAGTTCAGACTGTTGTTGAATACTATTCCTACACAGATGTAGGTATCTAGCCGATTCTCCATTCGCATTTGGAACAGATAATTTATACAACATAACCCTAAATTAATACATGTGTCCATCAAAATTAACTATATACAATATATCGCATACGTGACTGGATACTTGCGCGGTTATTGTAAAAGTTGTCGGTAATCTCATTCTTAACCTACACAAATTTATGTGCCGTGCTAATACTTGGCCCAAAACGAATATCGTTACTGATTTTGTTACAGGGAAATGCTCTTACCACGAACACAATGGCGATTCCATCTCTGATATACACTAGGCTAGTCCGAATGAATTCTCAACACAACTGTTTATTTCTGAAACTCCATGTCAAGTGAAACCCCACTTGCTAACCCAAAACCTGCCTCATCGAAAAGTCACTATATCTCTTGATCGATTTCAATACTAATCGATCGATAACACAACCTCCCATCCAGACTAATTACATGAATTAATCTCGACCCCTCATAAAATATATGAAATAAACTTTCAATGTGACCTTGGCCAAGGGCAAAGCCTCGCTATACAAAGAAATCTGAATTTGAACTGGATCTTCCGGCTTGCCACATAACGTGGTTGCCGGCAGACACAATGTTTGAACAGAAATTTTCTTACAACAATTTTGTGACTTTACTAGGCAGTCCAGGTCACAAAGGTGAAGACTTATAAGATGCAGTCACATCTACTTTGAAATCTCATGGCATAGAAATTCTTGATATGAGAGGGCAATCTGCCAATATGAAGAGCATATATTAGAGACTTCAAGCTAGAATAAGAAACGACAAGCCTCTCTCAGAGTACACACCATGCACTGCACATTCGTTGGATTTGGCTTGTACACATGCTGCAGAAAGTTGTACAGAAGCGAGTAAGTTTTTTGAATTGGTTCAGGAGTTGTATAATTTCTTTTCAGATTCGACAGAAAGATGGTCTGTTTTACAGCATTTTGCTAATTCAAAATTTGCAAAACTAAAATCACTGTCTACAACTCGTTGGTCTGCACGTGCTGATGCGGTTTCTGTTCTGGTTTAATTTTGGAACGAAATAATAATTGCTTTATCAGCTTTTGAAGAAAATCCCAACGAAAAAGCAATAGTTCGAAATCAAGCTACAGCCCTTCGGAATAATATGGAACGACTAGAAAGTGCATTTATGCTAAGTATTTGGTCCGTTTTACTTATACGATTCGATGCTACAAGTCAGAAATTGCAAGCCATGGATATCAGCATTTCAGATATTTTGGATGTGTACAAATCGTTGGTTGGTTTTGTAGAAGATGCTCGGAAAAATTTTGAAGTTTATGAAGAAACAGCACGGAAAATTTCTACCACCCAGGAGTTTGAAAAAGTCGTTCGTAGGAAGAAACGAAAAAAAATAATGTCTTATGAATTGTATGATGATGGTGTTGAGCTAGATGGAAGAGAGAATTTCAGAGTAAATACTTTCAATATAATTTTGGATAGACTCTAAACAGATTTGAAGGACAAATGCGCCGATTATGAAAGAATTTTTCAAAAATTTATCGCGCTTATCGAATTTGGTACGTTGAATGAACTTGAATTAAGAAAACATGCGGTAACATTACAAGAATATTTTCCTAATAATATAGAACAAATATTTATAAACGAGTTGTGCCACTTTCAAAAATATTGCCAAGTAAAAAAAAAATTGAAAATAACCCGCCTTTAGAAATATTAAAATTTATTCGACAGAATGATCTACAAGGAGTATTTCCAAATGTTGAAATAGCCTACCGCTTGTTGAACTGAACAGCAGTTACCAACTGGAGTGCCGAACGCTTGTTTTTATGTTTAAAGCGCATAAAAGACTATTAGAGCTCAACCACGAGACAGGACCGTTTGGTTTGTCAAATGATTTTGGCAATTGAAGCAGAATTGTCAGATATGGAATGTGATGATATTATAAAAACTTTGGCAGAAAAAAAGCACCTAAAAAAGTGAAGGGAGGGGGGGTGCGGCAATTTTTATTTTGCCTAGGGGCGTCAAAACGTTAAATCCGCCCCTGCTTGTAACGGTACAGGTTACAATATTGCACTCCAACCCGCAACTCTGCGACTTGGGAACAAGTAGAGTTAGGCTATTGTGTTTCATATCATTTTATTTCATGTCCATCCTTCATCCCCATCATTTTAGCTTATAGGATTTTAGTTATAGGGGCGTGGTGGCTCAGCGGTCTAGCTGTATGCCTCTCACCAAGGCGGTCCGGGTTCGATTCCTGGTCAATGCATGTGAGATTTTCGAAGTGAAATGCCATGTCCTGTGGTTCGGATTCCACGTAAAAAGGAGGTCCCGTGGCTCATGATCTCAAGATTAACGGTCACGTTAAACTACAAGCTTCCTTCCTTCCTTCCTTTTGATTTTAGTTATATATTAGTTATATGTTGTGTATATTACAAGGATTCCATCTAAATTTTTAAATTTTTAGCTTATATTTGATTAATGCTCTATTAAGTTCCAATGATCAGTGCCAGGTGCCGGTTGTGGTGGCATCTAGTAGCCAAGTTCACAGCTAGGTGTCGTTGACAGTAGCATTTGGTATCAAAAGTAGGAACTACTTGAAATTGATCGTCTGCAGTGCTTACCTGATTTACAGATAACACACAATAATACAGCCATCACAATTAACACCGGTTATCAGACAGATTCTACACACACCCAAAGTACATGACCGCGTTGTCGCAGCCCCTAAACTGAGGAACCAACCAGTATTATTTGATTATGTAATCATAATTGGATACCCTTGTAACGTGTTTTTCGAGGTTTTTTTTATGCAACTGGCATAAGTCAGTAGGAAGCCATTCTATATTTATTTACGCGGCAAATTGTTCAGCCAAGAGAATTTTTCATGTTAATTTATTATTATTATTAATTTATTATAATTATTATTAAGGTATTTTCGGAGCATTTTATAAAAATTATTAGCATTCAGATAGGTTTTCTATGTCTTAGAAAACGCTATCAAGCAAATTATTACGAACGACAATATCATAGAAAATGATGCGATTGCGGAATTTTACGGAGTTTTCGTCAGTTAGGGTATATCGAGAGACGTGACTCACTGGGAATTCAAGTACACGCTTAATCTTGTCGGAAAGCATGACGCAATCCTGGGTCGCAGCGTCCAGGAAAGGCGAATAGTTGTAACGGAAATCGACTTCATCATCGCCGCGCCGTGTGTAATGACCCGGAGGAGGGGAAGATCGCGTGGTGGGTCAGCCAATCAGTGAGGACCACGTAAGCTAGAAGTCGGCTGAAGAGTGGGGGAGCCGACAGGTGCGTATGTCGCTCCGATGTTCCGTGGAACGAGGACTATCTGTGTAGAACTTAACGAGTACGTTTGCACGCGGGAGTCGCTCCGATATTCCGTGGATTGGAGGACTAACTTTTGTAAAACTTAACCAGTGCGGTTGTACGAGTGTTTGGGTCCGATGTACGGACCATAGAATTATCTAATCTACGAGAATCTCATCAAATATCGACGGAGATGTCGACGTCCAGGAGACTGTGGGAAGCTCACAGCATCATCCAGTACGAGGGAAAGGCTTCGGCAATTTCCAGTGGTAAGCGCGAATGACGCAGAAATACGCAATCTCTCATTTCTCTTTGTTTTATATTTCATATTTCAGTAACTTCATAGCTTGGGAATAAGAGTAAAATCAATAATTTATCAGACTCCGTTTTCACGTAATTTTCTATCGGTAATATTAAAATCACAATGCTCCTATTTAAATTTTATACTTATTATTATTATTAATTTTGCTATTCTTGTTTTATATAATAAATTCATTTCTTTTACAATGCAATCTTTGCTTTCAGTAGGTAGCATTAGATATAGACCAATTCCTTCTCCTGATACAATTGTTTGTTGGGTTAATGATCAAATCATACCACGATCTGAGTGAATAGAGTCTTGAAGGTGTTCTGCCAGAGCTAGACGTTGTTAAATACAAATTTAGATTTCAACATTGGGTTGAGGTCTTGGCGCCCATTAAAACAACATAGCTTAGGCAAAGGTAAACAGTTACATTTCTCACCCAACAGTTAGGGGCTAGCAAGACGTTTCATTTGTCGCCGACAACTTGGGGCTGAAAACCTAATAACATTTGTGGAAGGAGAAGGGTATATATTTCTGTGCCTGTATTTTGGGGGTTATTTGTCTTTATCAGTGTATATCATTATGGGGGATGAGAAAGAAAGACAGATGAGGTTACGTAGTGGTCATCAACGGGAGAGTGATGATACGAGCAGTATGTCGAGTGATGGTAGTACCGGGGTAGCGGAGGTAAATCCCGATACTGAAACAGGGAGTGTAGGCGGCCAACCAGAATTAAAAACTTTACTTCTCGAGTTGGAGCCTCCGTGGCTTAGGCGGCAGAACGCCGGCCTCTCACCGCTGGATCCGTGGTTCAAATCCCGGTCACTCCATGTGAGATCTGTGCTGGACAAAACGGAGGCAGACAGGTTTTTCTCCGGGTACTCCGGTTTTCCCTGTCAAAATTTCATTCCAGCAACACTCTCCACTATCATTTCATTTCATCTGTCATTCATTTAATCATTGCCCCAGAGGAGTGCGTCAGGCCTCGGCAGCCGGCACAGTCCAAATCCTCGCCGCTAGATGGGGGGCTTCATTCATTCCATTCCTGACCCGGTCGGAGACTGGATGCAGGCTGTGGATTTTCATTCATTTCACTTCTCGAGTTCATGTATCAGAACAAAGTTAGTAGTGATGCCTTAAATGCAAAATTAGAACAAAACAGTAGGGAAAATAAAGAAAGTACAGATGCCTTAAACACCAAATTAGAACAAAACAGTAGGGAAAATAAAGAAAGTACAGACGCCTTAAACGCAAAACTGGAACAAAACAACGCTAAATTAGAACAAAACAGTAGGGAAAATAGAGAGAGTAATGAAACTTTAAACACCAGATTAGAACAAAACAGTAAGGAAAATGGAGAGAGTACTGAAACTTTAAATGCTAAATTAGAACAAAACAGTAGAGAAATGAGTGACAAATTTGAACTGATTAGAGGTGAGATCAGGGGGGGGTGATGGAAGAAAAGGCTAAAGAGATTATTGCAGATGTAGACAGAAAATTAGGAAAAGTACAGGAGGAGTTGGAAATTAGAATCAGTACACAGGCTGAAAATTTAAAAGAACTAGTGCAACTGGAAACACAGCAGGTCAAAAAGCAATTGGGGGGAGAAATTGACAAAATTAAGGTAGCTACTAAAGAGGTTAAGGAACAGCTGGGGGGTAGAATTGAGAAAGTCCACTCACAAATAGTTGCAGAAGTAAATGATTTATGAGAGAGTAATAGAGAGAGCATTAGCAAGATTGAGGAGAAACAAGCAAAGCTATATGATAAAGTAGAAGAATCAGAAGGAAACATTAAATTAACAGTAAACAGTATTGAGAGGAAGGCTGAGGAGAAAATCGCAGAATTAGAGTTAAAATTAAAAGCTAGGATCAGGCAAGAAAATAGTCAGAATAGGCCAGTTTTTGTGAATAGCACACACAGGGAGGTAGAACTGGGTAAGTTCAGCAATCGACAGGGGTGCCCAATGGAGTTCATGAACACTATAGAAAATAAATTCGGGGAAAGGTTGAAATTTTAGAACAAGTGTTTGTGGGGGAAACGAGGAATTGGTTTGCTGTCTACAGAGACAAGTTTACTGATATCAATGATTTTAAAATGAAATTCTGTGAAAAGTTCTGGAATGAGGTTATTCAGTCGCAGCATCGTGAGGGAGTAGTGTGTGGTAAATATAACCCTAAAGGATGCTCCACCATGACCGAATACTTTTTAGGGCATGTATTAGTGTGTAAATATCTGGATGGCTTGAAGGAGGAAAGTGATGTGGTGAGGTTGCTACTTAGGCACTTTCCCTTTAGGATCAAGGAGGCTGCTTGTATCCAGAATGTAAAGACTATATCACAAGTAGAAAATTTGTTAAGCACATTTGATGCACTAGGGAGAGGGGGTTATGAGGACAATTTCAATCGGAACCAGGGTAATAATAATAATAGACCTAATGAAGCCAGGCATCAGGAAGTTCAAGGGAACGGTGGCGAAGGGGCCAACGCTCAAAATAGAAATAATAATAATCAGCTAAATCAGAACAGAGGAAATGGCTATGGTAATCAGTATCAAGGGAGGAACAATGATTTCAGGGGAAATCAAGGGAGGAACAATGATTACAGGGGAAATCAAGGGAGAAACAATGATTTCAGGGGAAATCAAGGGAGAAATTATAATGACAATAATTACAACCAGAATAGGGGTCAAGGAAGAGGACAGCCTAGTGGTAGTAATATACAGCCAAACAATGACAACACAGACCAGAACAACCAGACCAGTTCAGTAGTTAGTAGTACTACGGCCAGCTGTAGCGGTTCTTTAAACGCGAACCAGGCTGCGAAGTAAGGTCAGAGTCTCAGTCTGTAGCATGCCCTGTCCATACAATTATACAGGAACCCTATGACCTAAATGTAAGAAGTGAATTATTACATGAACTAAATGATGAAGGTATTATTCAGGAAGTGGTTAGTAAGAGCCCCATAGTTAAATTTAACGTGTCCGAGGCGTACACAGATGTTTTAATTGATAGTGGTTGTATGAAGAGTTGCATAAGTAGTGCATTTTATGATAAAATGAAAGGAACTGGAGTAAATTTTGAGGAGATGCCAATTAAAAGCACTTTTGTTATCACAGCTGTTGGGAAGAGGTCTAAAGTAATTTCTAAGCAAGTTTTAGTAGACATTAAAATTAATAATCATGTAGAGAAGCAGATTTGCCTTGTAATTCCAAATTTAGTATTCAGTGTTATCTTGGGTTCAGAGTGGCTAAGTAGAGTGTCTGGAAACTTATGTTATGATGTAGGGAGTTTGAAATTTAAATGGGGTGATTCTGAAGTAGAAGTAGCGTTCAATGACCATATTCAGAGGAGTAGTATTGTAGGTGTGATTTGTACTTTAAATGAGATATCGCCAGCCGTAGAGCGGGGTTCTCCATGTTTTGTGGGCAGTGTGATTACGAACGGAAGTCTAGAGGACTCGTTACGTGATGCTGCATTTCAGGGTAATATAGAGGTGGAACAATGTGTTCGGCTCTATGATGTGTTATTGTGTAATAGGAGAGGTTTTGAGGATCGCATTGGTATGGCCAATTGCTATACCCATTCATTGAACGTTATTGATAGGTCAGTATTCACAGGACATAGATATCCTGTACCTTTCGCTTATCAGAGTGCAGTTGAGGCACAAATTAACCAGATGCTTGAAGATGGGATTATTGAGCACTCTAACAGTCCATATGTTAATTCTTTGATCACGGTACCCAAATCCGACGGCACTGTTCGTATTTGTTTAGACGCTCGTTTGGTTAACAGTAGAATTAGTTCAGATCAGCTGAAATCTATGTCAATAGAGGAATTAATGCAAACATTTGAGGGGAAGAAGTATTTCACTTGTGTAGATTTGAGTTCCAGTTTTTGGCAAGTGCCACTTATGTACGAAGATAGACCATTTACAGCTTTTAGTCATGAATATAACCTTTATCAATTTTGTAGAACACCTTATGGATTAAAGAGTAGTTCAGCAGCTTTAATTAGGGCTTTAAACATCGCATTAGGGGATGACACAGGAGAGTTTGTAACCATTTACATAGACGATATGGTAATTAGTTCACGCAGTTTTGAGGAGCATCTGCGTCATTTAGATATAGTTTTTCAGAAGTTAGATCAGGCAGGGTTCACTTTGAAGCTGTCTAAGTCGTCATTCTGTCAGTCAGAAGTGACATTTTTAGGTCATAGAGTGTCAAGTAGAGGTGTGACACCAGAGGAAAGTAGGGTTAGCATGTGTGGACAGTAGCAGCAGGGCATCGTTACAGACACTGAGAAATATGGTAGTAGAGCAACGTGATGACGTTCATTTAAAGGGAGCCACTTGCAAGGTTGGAAGCAGGTGACACAGAAACATTTATAGTTTCCAAACGTATTGGAAAAACAGCATATGTGCTGGAGGATAGTAAGGGAAACAGATTATACGGGACGTATAATATTCATAGTCTCCGAAAGTATGTATCATAAAGTGAGGATGTATAGCTGGCGAGCCAGCCTATCAAATGAGTAAGTGTGGTATTTGGTACGTGGAAGATCTGGTCTTCAAGGCAGGCGTATCAGAAGTCACACAGGGGGGTAGTATGTAAGTAAATGAGAGTTTTTAAGGTACAAGGAAATATGACGGGATTGTCGGATGCTCTTGAGCACTAAAATGTCTCGATACACCAAGGCCAGAATTTGGTAGCGCTGGTGAATTCCCATTTGCCTCCTAGAGATGGGTGAGCGCTTGAACAGGGTATTTTTGCTTAAGGCGTCCACGAGGCAAAAGATGGGCCATCAGAAGGCGAGACAGTCCTTCATGAAACTCATACATATCAGCACACGTGATTTCTGTTTACGGTCTCGCCATGTAAGATGTGTAAGTGTGTAATTTAAGGTAATTTGTACAATGGTTTCATTTGTGTGAGGAGAACTGGAATGTGTTGAGAACTAGTATTAAGTAGAATATGGTCTACGGGAACTTAACAAGACAGGGCGATTACGGCACAGAAATATTTGGTGTTATATGTAATGCGCATTTACTGTTTTTTTTTCAGAAGTCAATATTAATTTAATCTACTTTAAAGAGAGATTAAGTATTACGGTCACGAGGCGCTGCCACAATAGTGTGATCGTGTGCTCAGTGATAAGTGAGATTAAATTTCACCATAAGGAAGGGACCTCCAGTGAAATTAGGAAGTTCTATGGAGATATAAATATATCAGAACACATTCAATGCGTGTGATATGACATCATAAACACATAGTGCTCACACATTAATTATGTCTATTTCTCCAACATAGAGAAATTTGAAAGGCGGAAATATCCGTGGAACACTATTCTATATGTAAAACATTGGACTGGTTGCAAAGTGCAATCCATAGTGACAACAAACTTTGACGCAAAGTGCGTGAAGAAAAATTATGAGTGTATATATCTGTAATTTAGGGTGATTTCATTTATGTAATATGTATTTTGGATGGGGATTATTAACGTGTCTGGGATAATCGGATAATGGACCGTCGTCACGGTAAATCATCCGATGATCCGAGGCGAATATGTAACGTGTTTTTCGAGTTTTTTTTATGCAACTGGCATAAGTCAGTAGGAAGCCATTCTATATTTATTTACGCGGCAAATTGTTCAGCCAAGAGAATTTTTCATGTTAATTTATTATTATTATTAATTTATTATAATTATTATTAAGGTATTTTCGGAGCATTTTATAAAAATTATTAGCATTCAGATAGGTTTTCTATGTCTTAGAAAACGCTATCAAGCAAATTATTACGAACGACAATATCATAGAAAATGATGCGATTGCGGAATTTTACGGAGTTTTCGTCAGTTAGGGTATATCGAGAGACGTGACTCACTGGGAATTCAAGTACACGCTTAATCTTGTCGGAATGCATGACGCAATCCTGGGTCGCAGCGTCCAGGAAAGGCGAATAGTTGTAACGGAAATCGACTTCATCATCGCCGCGCCGTGTGTAATGACCCGGAGGAGGGGAAGATCGCGTGGTGGGTCAGCCAATCAGTGAGGACCACGTAAGCTAGAAGTCGGCTGAAGAGTGGGGGAGCCGACAGGTGCATATGTCGCTCCGATGTTCCGTGGAACGAGGACTATCTGTGTAGAACTTAACGAGTACGTTTGCACGCGGGAGTCGCTCCGATGTTCCGTGGATTGGAGGACTAACTTTTGTAAAACTTAACCAGTGCGGTTGTACGAGTGTTTGGGTCCGATGTACGGACCATAGAATTATCTAATCTACGAGAATCTCATCAAATATCGACGGAGATGTCGACGTCCAGGAGACTGTGGGAAGCTCACAGCATCATCCAGTACGAGGGAAAGGCTTCGGCAATTTCCAGTGGTAAGCGCGAATGACGCAGAAATACGCAATCTCTCATTTCTCTTTGTTTTATATTTCATATTTCAGTAAATTCATAGCTTGGGAATTAGAGTAAAATCAATAATTTATCAGACTCCGTTTTCACGTAATTTTCTATCGGTAATATTAAAATCACAACGCTCCTATTTAAATTTTATACTTATTATTATTATTAATTTTGCTATTCTTGTTTTATATAATAAATTCATTTCTTTTACAATGCAATCTTTGCTTTCAGTAGGTAGCATTAGATATAGACCAATTCCTTCTCCTGATACAATTGTTTGTTGGGTTAATGATCAAATCATACCACGATCTGAGTGAATAGAGTCTTGAAGGTGTTCTGCCAGAGCTAGACGTTGTTAAATACAAATTTAGATTTCAACATTGGGTTGAGGTCTTGGCGCCCATTAAAACAACATAGCTTAGGCAAAGGTAAACAGTTACATTTCTCACCCAACAGTTAGGGGCTAGCAAGACGTTTCACCCTGTCCATATGTAAATGATCTTATCTCCATGAGTCACGCAAGCTGTTGCAGCATGCCTGGTGAGTGGTGAATCCCTGGATATTTCAGCACTTCAGAGTAAGGGAGTGACAGGAAAAGGAAAGAGAGGCGCATGCTTGTTGCATTATTATTATTATTATTATTATTATCAGTAGTATCATTATTTTTTATTTAATGGTGCTAGAGTACTTGGCATGGCATAATGGTGGTGGTCACAGTCTCAAAAATGTTGAGAACGCCGCTCTATGCTGTGAACCCACTTACAGTGGTAATTTAAAAAAAGATTTTAAACTCTAGGCAAATGCTGGGACGGCACCTTCTAATAGGTCACGGCCACTTCCTTCCATCTCTTGGTCCAGTTTCATTCAATCGTTCATTAACTTTTCATAAGTTTGGCTTCAGGAAGGGTATTTGACCTTAAATCCACCTCCCACGTAGCAAATCATTGCACATCATCTCCAAGCCCGTTGTAATTGGAATGAGGCCGGCGGCATAACGTTGCTCGTACAAATCTTGCAGCCCGGCCACGGAGGTAGCTGCAGCAAGTCGGGAGGTCGTAGGTTCAAAACCTGGCAATGACAGCTGCTATCCACACTGATAGTCCCGGGGCGCCTACCCCATCCCTGTCCCTAATACAGTTGCACTCACCAATAGTCATCACACAGGGCTGATGAGAGAGGTGTCCCAAGTCCCTCAAATGAATTTACAACTAAACTAGAATGATAACAGGTAAGACACACACACAATGAATCAGAAAGTAGAATCATTCTTTGAAAAATTTCTGTGTAAAATAAACAGGCTGAAATTCGAGATTTTCTCGAAGGTGAACCCTTCACTAAATCAACCAAGCTTATAGCTTTTATGTGTATGCCCCTCTTACTTTGAGCCGCAATACTACACCGAGAGACAATTGACAAAGTATGATGCTGTTATAATTAAGTACAAGTTTTTCGGGCTTGTAGGCCGTGGTCCAGACAGGATATCTCCCGACGTTTCACCGGAAACTGCATCCGGCATTATCAAGGGTTCCGCTCCTTTCCTTGGTCAGCAGTGGAATGAGGAAGAGGCTTGAAATAATGGGTAACGGTTTGTAGTGGGGTATTGTTGTTTGAATATGACTGTTGGGTGGGTAGATCTTGGCGATGAACTAACGGCTGGAAGGTGGTTTTGGAACTTCAAATTAGCATGGTGAGCCGAGCGTTCTCTTCGCATTCCGGCTGGATCGTCTGGTCTCGCGTACATGTTGCGGGGTGCGGTGCGTGCTCCGACTACCGGGCTGCAGCGGGAAGGTTCTTCAGGTTGACGTGTGCGTTTTATCTTGGCCTTGGTGTTCCTAAGGGCCGGGATCCATGTATTACGCGCACGTTCAATTTCTTCCTTTTGATTGAAATTATTAGGGTGTTTGAATATTTCTATGGCTTCCCGTTGCAGTCTGGCGTGGTAGTGTGTGGTTGTGGAGAGTATCTCCGTGTCCCCGTACTGAACATCGTGACCGGACAAGAGGGAATGCTCAGCGACTGACGATTTCTCAGTTTGACCCAGGCGGCTGTGTCTGTTTTGTTCCTTGAGTCTGGTGGTCACGCTCCACTTCGTCGTTCCTATGTACACCTGCCCACAGGAACTCGGGATTCTGTAGACACCTGCAGTGGAGTGTGGGTGGCGCTTGTCTTTAGCGGATCGCAGCAAGTCCCGGATTTTGGCGGTGGGTTTATAAGCCATCTTCACCCCATAGGTCTTGAGTAATTTGCCTATCCTGTCCGTCACCTTCTTCACGTACGGCAGGAATGCGGTGGCCACCTGCCGTACGGGATACAAATTTTGTGATTTTTCTACGTTTTATTCTGCACTTTTTCTTAAAACGACTCCAACTAGTACATGCACTGAAATTAGTTCGCTCCATTGAAATCTCTCGTGAAATTTCCAAGGCCCACAGTTGCAAGTCTTCATCGCATACATTCTGCTTCAGCCTTCTTGCTTCTGCAAAGCGAGCAGAGGACGCTCAAGGTTACGCGCACGATTCAGCTGGTCACCAGGGCTGTCCACGTCGAGCTATATGCTAGGGCGTGCAATCCTATTAGAAATCTCCGTGCCGATTTCAGGACCTTCCAGTTCGAAATGGCAGCTAATTTTTAGTACATCGCTAATTTATGGTTTCCTCATCATCTTTACGAAATATCATTGTCGGTTTCGATATGACCGTATGGACAGTTCCCTTGTTAGTTTTCCTAGTGGAATATTAGCACTAACAAACACTTATCATCTTGCACAGTTTCCGGCCACTGGCCGGGTCTGTTTGGAACACAAGCCTCTCCAACGTCTTCTGTCTTCCCACCATCTCTCAGCCTCCACCCTTGTCAAGTCTTCTCCTCTCTTCTTCACGCTTTCTTCCACCCCCTTCAGCCACCTGTCTCTCGGTCTCTTTCCTTCCCACTTCGTCTGGTGTACTCTCCTGGGTATCCTCTTCTCCTCCATTCGTTTTACATGTCCATACCATCTAAGTCTAGATTTCTCTATACCATCCTGTAATGGTTCCTCCTTCATTAATTCTCTGGTCCTCTCATTTCTTATTCTGTCCATCTTTGTAGCTCCAATACTGCTTCTCAAGAACCTCATCTCACTGGCCAGTATTTTGATCTTCTCCCTTCCTTTCATAACCCAGGTCTCCGAGGCATACGTCAGGATAGGGACATAGTACGTCCGATATATGATCTTTTTGCTGTTCAGAGGGACATGCTTCTCACACTCCTCCGAAATGCTTCTGCCTGTCTCCCCCGCTCATTTATTTCTCTATCGTTTCTTCCATTCTCTTGTATCAGGCTTCCCAGATACTTGAAACTCTCCACTTTCTTCAGATGTTCCCCACCAATTGTTATTCCTGTTGTGGTTCTTTCCTTGTTGTGATCACCATCTCACTCTTATTTATGCTAAATTTCATCCCATACCCTTGTATTATTCCTTCCCACATGTCCAACTGTTCCTGTACCTCCTCCTCCTTGTTTCCCCAAATCATCAAATCATCTGCAAACACCATTGCTTTCATTTTTCCTTCCCCAATACTTGTGCCACTCGGGTCATTATGTCATCCATCACCACAATGAAAAGTAACGGTGACAGTGCACTTCCTTGTTTCAGGCCGTTTCTCTGTTCCAACCAGTCCGATCTCTCTCCTCCCACTTTCACACAGCTCATGCTTCCCTTGTACATCTCCTTTATCCTCCTTATAGTCCATTTTTCTACTCTTCTATCCTCCAGGGACTTCCATACTTGGTTTCTGCATACACTGTCATATGCTTTCTCAATGTCCAGGATCTGTTCCATACTCATAGTGCTGTTCTTGTAACTGCCTTACAGCAAAAATCTAATCCACTGTGGACCTTCCTGCTCTGAAGCCATGTTGCTCTTCCCTCATCCCTCCTTCTATCCTTGTCCTAATTCTCCTTTCCAAAACTTTCTCGAAGATCTTTGCCCAATGACTCATCAGTGTTATTCCCCGATAGTTTCTGCAATCTGTTCTACTACCTTTGTTGAAGATTGGGACAATTATTCCTTTTTTCCAGTCCGCTGGGTTCTTCCTTTCCTTCCATGCTGTCCTCATCACTCGGTACAACCATTGTATCCCCACCTCTCCTGCTGCTCTCACCATCTCCACACTCAACTCATGCACACCCGGTGCCTTCCCTCCTTTCATCTTTTTCTTTGCATCTTCCTCTTCTTTCCATGTTAAGTCCTTTTCTGTTTTGCAGTTCATCTTCCTCTTCCCCGATTTCTTCCTCCTCACCATCATTTCCATTTGGGTTCAGAAGTTCTTCAAAATATTCTTTCCCCTTTTTCTTCAGCTCTTCCCTATTTTCTATCTTTTGTCCCCTTTTGTTCAACATTCTAACATAATCCGTAGGATCCTTCCGCCTCTTATTTTTTATCATCCTATACAGGACCTTTTTGGTACCTTCACTATCCTCCTTCATCATCTTTTTCCACTCTTCCATCCACTTTCTTCTCTCCTCAGCCACTACTCTCTTCGCCTCCTTTCTTTCCTGGTACTCTTCCCTTGTCTCTACCGTCCTATTTTGATACCACCTCCTAAAGGCTCTATTCTTTTCCCTTACTATATCTTTTGTCTTCTCATTCATTTGGCACCTGGTGTGGGTCCTGGAGAGGCGAGGACTCCTGTCTGAATACCAGTGTGGATTCAGGGCGTCTCGGTGTACCAACGACCATCTGGTACGCCTGGAGACCGCCATACAGGACGCTTTTCTCCGGAGACAGCACCTAGTCGCTGTTTTCTTTGACCTCGAGAAGGCCTATGACACCACTTGGCGTTACGGCATCCTCTCTACCCTGCATCAATGGAAATTCCGAGGTAACATGCCGGTTTTTATTGCTAATTTTCTGTCCCTTCGCCTATTCTGTGTCCGAATAGGGGGGACATATTCGCAATAATAATATCATGTACAGGAAAACGGAGTCCCACAGGGATCGGTGCTTAGCGTAACATTATTTGCGATTGCCATGAACGGTATAGTCGCTGCTGCTGGTCCAGCAGTGGTACCGTCGGTATATGTAGACGACTTCGCTCTACATTATAGTGCGCAAAATATGGCGGTCGCTGAACGACAGCTGCAACAAGCTATTTGGAGAGTGGAACGCTGGACACTAGAGCATGGCTTTCGCTTCTCAACCACTAAGACCTCGGTTGTCCAATTCTGCCGAAAGCGCACTCTCCGTCCTGATCCTGAGCTTTATCTGGGCGATGTAGCTTTGCCTGTTGCTGCTGTGTACCGGTTCCTTGGGCTCCTTTTCGATCAGAAATTGACGTGGGGGCCACACGTGCGGTGTTTGAAAACTGCCTGTGTTAAGAAACTCAACAGGTTGCGGTTTCTTAGCGGCACATCGTGGGGGGCAGACCGCGCGGTGCTCCTACATTTTTATAAGGCACTGATTTTATCTAGATTAGATTATGGCAGTGTAGCATATGGTTCGGCCCGTAAGTCAGTGCTTGTTAAACTGGACAGTGTCCACCACGGCGGTGTGAGGCTGGCGACGGGAGCCTTTCGGACGAGCCCAGTCGTCAGCTTGCTCGCCGAGGCTGGCGTACCTCCTTTACACCTGAGGCGCCAACAAGTACTGCTGACCTATGCTGCAACTATTCGACAGATGCCACTTCATCCTAGCTATCCATGTTTGTTTATCAATCCGAATCGCTGGCTGTATGATGCGCTCGCCAGAGCCACTCTGCCGGCGGGGATTCGCTTGGATGACTTATACCGTCAGTTCCGATTTCCTTCTGTCTCCTGTATCGTCCAAGTACCTATCAAGGCCCCTCCGTGGATGGTCTCTCGCCCTGATATCATCCTGGATTTGCACACCGGCCCCAAGTCGGACACGGACTCCTCCGTCCATCGGAGGCTGTTCCAGTCTGCGGTGAGCCGGTATCCAGGTTCAGGGCTTCTATTCACGGATGGTTCGAGGGTAAACGAGAAAGTAGGCTGTGCATTTGTGGTTGAGGATCGTTGGTTTCTCTTTTCACTTCCCGAGGCTTGTGGCGTGTACTCAGCGGAGCTCTATGCCATCTTAGAGGCTCTGCGGTACACGTTATCAGACGATCACCAGCACTTTCTTGTGTGTACTGACTCACTGAGTGCGCTGCAAGCGCTTGATGTGTGTTTCCCGAAGCACCCGTTGGTCCAGCAGGTGCACGGCCTGCTCGTCAGTTCGTGTAACGCTGGAACTGGGGTGACCTTTGTGTGGCTTCCTAGCCACATGGGTATTGCGGGAAACGAGCTTGCTGAACAGGCGGCGAGAGAGGCAGTCGCACTGCCCTCGCTACCGTATAAGGTGCTTGCTAGTGATGTGCGCTCTGTGGCGGCATTCGATCCTGTCGCTTTGGGAGGAAGCTTGGCGTGCCACGCGTCCACCCAACAAACTGAGAGGCATCAAGGAGACAATGAAGGTGTGGAAATCTTCCTTCCTATCTCTCCGGAAGGAAGCTGTGGTACTCTGTCGACTCCGGATCGGCCATGGGATTGCTACGCACTCCCACTTGCTAAAGAGAGAAGATCCCCCTGTGTGTACTTGCGGTGCCCATCTCACTGTGGCACACATTCTCTTGGAGTGTGTGGATCTGGCCGATCTGCGAAGGACTCTTAAACTGCCTAATACCCTCTCCCTTATTCTCCGTGATGGTGGGCCGTCAGTTGACCTTGTCATCTGGTTCATGAGGGAGAGTGGTTACTTTTTTAAATTTTAATGTGTAGTTACGACTTTTAATTCAGGTTAAGTCTGTTTTATGTTTTTTATTGTGTTCATCTATTTTATTGTTCAACATGCCTTATTTGTTTTATTATTTTTTACCATCCGCCTTTTAGTCTTTTTTTCAAAGAAGGCATAATTTTGGGGCTCACTGTCTGTTTTATAAACACCATTTTCGTTTCATCCATGACAGTGAGCTGTTTTTATCTACATCCTTTCATTTCATTAGGGGCCGATAACCTCGATGTTAGGCCCCTTAAAGCAACAATTATAATCATCATCTGTCTTCTCATTCCACCATGGTGTTTCCTTCCACCTCTTCTTACTACTTGTCCTCCCACATACTGCTTCTGCTGCACCTACTAGTGTCTTCTTAAATCTAGCCCATTCCTCTTCCACCCCTCTTTCTTCATCTGTTGGAATACCTTCCATTACCATTTTGAGGTACTCGACCCTTCTATCCCCTTCTTTCGGTTTCCATATCCTTATACGTCTTTCCTGGTTCTCAGTCCCTTTCTTCTCCTTACTCCCTCTCAGGTTCATTACCAGCAATCGATTGTCGCTATCCAGGTTCTCCGATGGTATAACCTTGATGTCCGTGATGTTCTTATTTAGTTCTTTCTCATACAGTATATAGTCGACCACCGACTTCCTGGTCAAGTCATCACTGAACCATGTGATTGTGTGGCTCTCTCTTTTCTTAAACCAGGAGTTCCCAACTAGCAGGCTGTTCCTTCCGCCCCAACCCTCTGGCCCTAGAACACTCTCATAACCTTGTCTTTCTCTTCCTACATGGGCATTCAGATCCCCCATAACAATCATATTTCTTCCTACCAGCTGCTTCTGCAATTCCTCTTCAAACTCCTCCTTCTCTTCAGAGGCACAGCCTACTTGTGGAGCATACACTTGCACTATTTCTACGGTCTCTCCCCTCAGTGCTCTTTCACTTTCATCATCCTATCACTTATTCTCCTCACTTCTTCTTTTAAACCATCTCGTACTACTACTCCCACTCCATTCCTCTTTCCCTCTTCATTCCCACTCCAGTACAGTCTATAGCCTTTTCTCAGTTCTCTCCTTCCTTCCCCTTTCCACTTTGTTTCTGCCAATCCCAATAAATCCAACTTCCTTCTTTCCATCATATCCACTATCTCCTCCACCTTCCCCATCAGCATTCTTATGTTTAAAGTTCCAAATCTTAGTCCGTGTGTACAGCCGTGTCGTCGTCTGTTATACCCATCATGTCCGAGGCTCGTTCCATTCTTGAAAGCATTTGGTTTCATCCACTACTGGCTTGCTGGGCCTATCGTAGCTTCACCAGAGCCCCGTTAGCCGTCACTTTTCATTCCCTATGCTCCTGAATTTGTGGGCACGCTATTGACTTGTGTTTTACCAGTCATTAGGGTACAATTTCAGTGACCGTGAGGGCAGACATCACCAGGGTGTCGAACGATACGGGAATTTTAGTGACCCGGGATAAATACGGGAATTATACGGGAAATTCGCACTTGATACGGGAAATTTTCGAATGTCTCATAATGCCTGACTTATTAGCCCCCGAACGCTCGGTAGAGTCCTCCTGCTCAGTCTTCTATTTCGCCTGCAGACCGTGCTGCCACCCGCAATTTGCACCACCGATAGAGCGCTAAGCAGCCAACGTCGAATGCATGCTTTGCCTGGCCGACCGCCGGCCGTACCCTCTCCGCGCTCGTTGCTGACAATGACATCCAGGAATCGGTCCGCATTGTTAATCACAGAGGAGACCTGGGTTTCTAGACAAGAGCAGCCCTTAAAGAAGCTGACAGCTCAAGTTCTCAGAAAATTCCTGATGCGGATATGCTGTAATTTCGCACCAACTGCCGAAAATTGTACATTCGTATCCTATGGCTGAAAAAATCAAAGAGAGGTCAACTCTTGCTCACAAGAGACCCGTACTATTTCCTGCCTAGACCCTAATGGGGTCGCTGAGACTCCCAAGTTGATAGAAGTTAGGATCGTCATTGTCCTGGAAATTCTTTGTAATCCGAAGAATTTGCTTTCTGGCGCAATGGCTGACCGCATCAAAAGCAGCTACTCCGCACTTCTGAGACTGCCCTCCGAACTGGGCGTTTGAAGCAGTTCGACGGAAAAGAGCCATGGCTCGACGTGCTGTGGTCTGAATTAGTGGCTTCAGCACCTTCCTCAGTTCCTACCAAAAACAATCTCACTCTCTCTTAAGTTAACAGCCCTGGGGCTGGTTTGCAGCAACTCGCCAATCTTCTCTGTTCTCCGCCATCCTCTTCAATTCATGGTATGATTTGGTGTTCGTGTCGGTCATTAACTGTGTGATGTATGCAAGTGGTGGTCTTCCTCTAGTGTTTTTCCCTTCTAACATCCCTTCGATGACTCTTGCTGGCAGGCTATTATGTCTGAGAATATGTCCCAACATATTTGCTCTTCTTGTTTTCAGGGTCTTCATAAAGCTTCTACTTTCTCCTGCTCTTCTGAATACCTCTTCATTTGTCATATGTTGTATCCAACTGATCTTGAGCATTCTTCTCCAGCACCAAGCCTCAAAAGCCATCAACTTCCTCTCTTCTGACTTCCCTATTGTCCGGGTCTCGCTACCATACAAAGCCACACTCCACACGTATGTCTTCAACAGTCTTTTTCTTATTTTTAGGTCTATACTTCTGGATGTGAAGAGATTCTTCTTTCTATAAAAGGCGTTCTTTGCCTGAATAATCCTACTCCAAATTTCTCGTTTGCTGGTTCCATCATACGTTATCAAGCTTCCCAGATACTTATATTCCTTCACATGTTGTATTCTATCATTCTCGATATAAATTGCTGGTGCTCTTCTATGATCTTCCTGGTTCCGACTGCATACGAGTATTTTTGTTTTATTTTTATTCATCTTCATGTTAAATTCGTTTTTAAGGATGTTATTCATTACATGAAGTATCTGTTGAAGATCATCTTCATTATCGGTTGTTAAAGCAATGTCATCTGCGAATCGGAGCATGTCAATCTTTTCCCCATGTATATTTACTCCAACTTGAATATCTTCTCTTATCCTATTTATGGCATCTTGGACATCCAAATTAAATAAGTAAGGAGTTAGCGAGCATCCTTGTCGTACTCCTTTTCTTATTTCAACCTCTTCCTGGTTATTGCCAGATCTTATTATTCCCCTTTCATTCTTACATAAACTATGTATTATTCTTCTATCTCTATAAGAGATTCCCACTTACTTTAGTAACTTGAACAGTATATTCCAATTCACGTTGTCAAAAGCTTTCTCCAGATCCACGAATGCTAGATATGTTGGTATTCCTTTTCTATTTCTCTTTTCAATTATTTGTCTTAGAGTTAATATTGCTTCTCTTGCTCCAATGCCCCTTCTGAATCCAAATTGGTCGTCTGTGATGTAGTTATCAAGGTTGTTCTCTATTCTCCTAAGTATAATACGTGTAAGAATTTTAGATGCATGTTGTCAGGCTTAATGTCCTAAATTGATCGCAATTTTGTGCTCTGGCCTTCTTTGGAATTGGAATTATTATGCAGTTAGTAAAGTCAGTTGGTACTATTCCAGTTTCATACATTTTGCATATCATTCCATACATTGCATCTTCAGTTATCAAGGTTGTTCTCTATTCTCCTAAGTATAATACGTGTAAGAATTTTAGATGCATGTTGTCAGGCTTAATGTCCTAAATTGATCGCAATTTTGTGCTCTGGCCTTCTTTGGAATTGGAATTATTATGCAGTTAGTAAAGTCAGTTGGTACTATTCCAGTTTCATACATTTTGCATATCATTCCATACATTGCATCTTCAGCTTTCTCTCCGCAGTTATTTAATAGTTCTGCAGGGATTTTATCTACACCTGGTGCTTTTTTGTCTTTTAAATCTTTCAGTGCTCTTTTAAATTCCGATTTTAGTATTTGGTCACCTCTATTCTCTGCATCTGTCTGGTCTTCTTCCTCTATTACTTCCTTATTCATAACTTCATCTCCATAGAGGCTCTCTAGATATTCTTTCCATCTCTTCCCAACCTTTCCCTCTTCATACAGGTATTGTCCATTCTCATCTTTAATACCACATGTCTTCTGTTTCTTCTCACCAAAAAATTGCTTCACATTTTCATATGCTTTTTACTAAGCCTCCGTGGCTTAGGCGGCAGCACGCCAGCCTCTCACCGCTGGGTCCGTGGTTCAAATCCCGGTCTCTCCATGTGAGATCTGTGCTGGACAAACGGAGGCAGACAGGTTTTTCTCCGGGTACTCCAGTTTTCCCTGTCAACATTTCATTCCAGCAACACTCTCCACTATCATTTCATCTGTCATTCATTTAATCGTTGCTCCAGAGGAGTGCGTCAGGCCTCGGCAGCCGGCACAGTTCATATCCTCGCCGCTAGATGGGGGCTTCATTCATTCCATTCCTGACCCGGTCGGAGACTGGAAGCAGGCTGTGGATTTTCATTTCATTTCATATGCTTTTTCTAAGTTATTTGCTTTGAAATTGGTGTCTATTTCATCACATATATCACATAAGTATTTTTCTTTGTCTCGCTTGCTTTTCCTAACGATTTCATTTCTCAGTCTTCTATATTGTTGTTTTCCTTCGTCACTTGTGGCGTTTTTGAACCTTCTTCTTTCAGTTATCATTTCTACAACTTCCTCACTTATCCATGCTTTCCTGCTGTTTTTATTTTTATTTTTTAGCAGTTCCTCTGCAGTTCCTAGTATTTCCTCCTTCAGAATTCCCCACTGACTTTCTATTGGTTTCTCGAATATGTCAGTATTTCTTTCAATCATTTCATCTGTTCTTCTTTGGAACTCATCTCTAATATTTGGCATCTTAAGTTTTGTCACCTGTAGATACTCAGTTTTTCTCGTAATGATTTTCTTATATTTGAGTTCCGCGTGCATCATGACTAGATTATGATCGCTTACGATATCTGCACCTTAACCTTTCATTTACCATTATGTAATCCAATTGCGCTCTTCTCGTGTCTCCAGGAGCTTTCCAAGTGTATCGTCTTCTCTTGGGATGGTTGGAGAGTGTATTTGTTATGAATAATTTATGCCTAGTGCAGAATTCTATCAATCGTTCACCTCTCAAATTTCGGACTCCCAGTCCAAACTGCCCAACAGTTGTTCCCTCAGTTCCTTCCCCTACCGTTGCATTCATGTCCCCCATAATGATTACATTGTCTTCTGCTCTTGTTCCTTCTATCAGGTGATTTAGATCTTCATACATTCTTTCAATTTCCTCGTCATCTTCATTTGTAATTGGCATATATGTTTGAATTATAACAGTATTGTTTGGCTCCGTATTTATCTTGACTAGAATTATCCTATCACTATGCTGCACATATCCCGCTACTCTGAGTCCCATGGATTTTTCCATAATCACTCCTACCCCATTTCTTCCGAGCGGTCCGTCTTCCGGCCCTGAGTAGATTATTCTGTAGTCATCTGACCAAAAGTCACCCGTGCCAGGCCATCTCATTTCAGAAATACAGAGAATATCTATTTTTATTCTCTTCATTTCTATTTTCAGGTTTTCCAGCTTTCCCACCTTTAATAATGTGTTAACATTCCATGTTCCTATTTTCCTTACGCATTTCTGTTTCTTGCGTTTGTTAATAATACCATTATTCCCTTTAGTTGCCCCCGCCCGGAGATCCGAATGGGGAGCTATTTTACCTCCGGAGAATTTAACCAAAGAGCTTTCCATCATGAGCTGCTGATTCTTGGGATATCCAGTCAGATCTTTAATGGAGTGGTTTCCCGTTGCCTTCTCCATTCTATGCCGTTGGCCATCGGTCGGCTCTTCTGCCTTTAGGAGCAGTTTCCCACCCCAAGGGCAAGAGAGTGCCCTTCTTCTATCTGCTCATCCGCCCTCCTAAATGACCGTTGGCACTTGATAGAAAGTGGTCTCCTTATCCCGGGAGAATTTCGGTGTCTGATTTATGCCTATTATATGGACATATACCTTTACTCATTATCCTGAGTACTGGGCTGCCTCTTCCGCCATCTACACTGTTCCGTAGTCCATCTGCTCCACTGTCTATGCCGTTGAGGACTTCACCGTAACCCTGGCAAGGGACCCTTACAAGGTACTACCAGCCGGGTCAGCTGGACCGAGGTTTTTTAAAGAGGTGTTACTCCCCTATCACTCACCACTTTGTCCTGGCTTGTGACAGGCAGAGCCTGGCTTCCCAAACATTGGGCCCAGGTTGGCGGGGTTAACAATCTCACAAGCTTCATTAATATGATACTGATTTTGTATCACAACAATGAAGCTCTAGACAGAGGTTTCTCCCTGAACAAGGAGTGCATGATCGTCAATCACAAAGAAGCAAGTCTGATTGGCATACATACTGTTCAGGACGCTGTGATGGCAGCTGGTGGAGTAGAAAAGATAACTGTGAGCAAGAGTCCATACTGCACGAAACTCCTACGCCGTGTTCAAGGAAGCAAAACCGGTGTGAAGCGACGGCTAAGGTGGCAGTCGAAAGAGAAGCCACAAAAGATCTCCAGGAATTGGAAAAAAAAAGTACTGTCTAAAGAACTTAGTTTTGTGCTGTGTATAACTGAATTTCCTAGTAACGATCTTGTATTTGTCGAAGTGACTTATTTAATTTCGTTTTGAATTATTTTATTTTCTATTATCTACATTGATAAAATAAATCTAAATTAAAAAGTATTCGCGGCGTGTCGCGTGTGGAATTTTACTGTTTTTAACCTTTCCATGGTCTTCTTTCGCAGGGGAGATGCACATACCAAATTGTTTTTAAAGTCCGTGGAAACACTCAATGCAAATGGACGACACATACATAAATTACAAAAACTACAAACAATATCTCAGCTCTCGACATTTTACTATCAGACACCCGTCACCAACATGTGGCTGCAAAATACACCACACAAATGACCGAATTCTTCTCGTATGGGCAAGCATTGTTTCAGTCGCTTGTTAACCACTGTCTGTGTTGGATTTTCTTTCATTGTAATTGTTTCGTTACTTTTGCTTCGCCGAAGTTCGACCCGAGGACTGGACACATCCCGTACAGCATGTACAGATAGAAATACTGAAGGCGGTCTGGATATCGCGGTGGATGAAATGATTATTAACTTTGGCAATTCATCAAGCTCTGACGAAGACAATGATGGTGGTGATGATGCTAGGGACAGTGAAGTGACGGAGGATAATTTATTTATTGGTGTCAGTTCGCTTGCGTCAATCGATAATAGAGCACAGGCTATTGTTTCCCGTCATAGTGTTCAAAATACCGTCCGCCATTCAATAGTCTACAACTCGACAATATAAAACCACAGCAATAATATCGCCACATAGGGCCTTGTTTGAGTGCTCAGTGCTAAATATGTCTTTACCTTAACTTTACTTTTGTATTATCACGAAAGCTAATATTAACCGTAGAGAGTCGCTATTCTGTCAACTACTGTAGTAGGCTGTGAACGACCTCCACTCAGACTCTTGTTTCATGTTAAAGGATAATCATTGCATAGTGAGTGTTTTTAAATTCATTAGGTGTAGACTGTTTGCCCTCTTTGTCATATTTATTGAACTGAATACCGATGATAAAGGTATCCTAGTGTAATTTATTTATTCATCTAAAAATATCATGTTTCTCTGTTTGAATGTCCTCGGCGTTGACTCAGGATCTTTTTTAAAAATATATTACGTATAGTTGTATAGAAATAATGTCTGAAGTGTAGCGCTGTGTATTATTTGAATCAGTTGATTTACAACACTAAAAACTTAGCACCACAGCTCCGCTGTTCCAAGCTCCTGACATAGCCTTCCCATTGTTTCCTTCGAAATACAGGGTGTAGGTGAGAAGCAGGCACAGAATTCTTGCCGTGTGGCGCTTGGACGTAGGGTCTTGTTATGTATCGACCGTGGGTTGCGAAGAGGAAAAGCGGGGCAAAGTGACAGGAAGGCTGTCAGTACCGAACGCGCGGGGTTAGCAATACTGTATTTGTCCCATAATTTACGCGTATAATAGCTGACACACCTCCAATTTTACTATAAAAGTCGTGATCTAAAAAGGGATAGTGGGTGGGTAACATCTATTACTACATGGCCCCCAAAATTATTATCCATTATTACAAAGGGTATTTTGACTAATTTCAGTAGTGTCTAAAATTGTATCTCCTCGTTCCGGGCTCCTATAGAGCTTACGTTTTCTTTCGATCTTTCATTTGCCATAGGACGCGCCACCGGTGTATGATTATGCATTACCAGCTTCTGGTTTAATAGTCAGGTAATGGATGCAATGAGAACTGTGTACTACAATTTTCCTTGCATGCAACTAAGCAAATTATTGTTGTTAGGAGAATGTGAAATGCACCAAGAATGATATGATCTTCAGCTGTGTGCAGTGAGAAAGCTCTGCATGAGTTCATTCCTTATGTATTAATGATGCAAAGTCAGCTAACGTTGTGCCATATACAACACTCGTAGTCTCTAAATGTTGCACATTTTCCCGTAAATTACATCACTTTATGTTTGTATTGCTTATAAGATCGTGACAAAGAAAGTGTTTCTCCAACTGGATGATTGTATTTAACTGTATGCACATCGTATAATCATGGCGAGGTGTATTCTTTTTTTCACGGAGCAACTTTACACCGTAGTAGGCACTCAGCTTTTGTATTTAGTTTTCTGGCATCTTGTTTTAAATTATTGACAAACATATTTCTAAATGCAGACAATCTATTCCTCCATTAGGATCCGGCTTCCATAATTCACGCAAAATGAGGTTCGTTCGTTTGTGAAATTGTGATCATATCCCCCCTACCCATTCAGTGATTACCGTATGGTACTTTACGTAGACTAGGGTGAATATGTAAATGAGCATTTCAATAAAAAATTGTCACCAGTTGTTTGGTTTATTAACTTCTGGTAATATTTTTCATAGGTACTGAAAACTGGGCACGGTTGGATTTTAAGGTGGAACCGCATGTGCTATCAAATATCGCTTTCTTGCAATACCAGGAATATGTATAGAATTGTAAAATGATTATTGGTTAAATAAGTGTTAATAGATAGGCTATTATAATTATAATGATTAAATAAATATTAAAAAAGAAACGATGCGTTGTTAGTAAATATTAGGCCTACCGGTACGGCGAATAGCCTATAACTCGTAGCATCCGTCACAATTTAGCATTTAAACAGGCCACGTTAATGCATAATATACTAATATAACAACCGAATAGCAAATTATAATAATATTCTCACATATAACATATTTAATTTGCACCAACTTAATTATTGTAGTCTAAGATATGTTAGACCACTGCCGTTTGAAATGTGCAAATCGCACACTTTGTAGGCAAGCTGTTTGTTATGGTCGTCTCTGATGCGAAGTTTTACTAATTACTAAGGGCCTTATTTTTTGGTGAAATAAAACTGTTGATTTCGGTGTTAAAACTGACGCTATTTCGGTGGATATTTCGCGAAATAAATTGTCATAATGATCGATGTTTCTTCTGAAATCTTCCTTATAGTATGGGGAAAATCTAACAAATTATGTGATAAGGGGTTTTTAAACTTCTTTGCGATGTGTAGAGTATCGCCGAATGTTATTTGCCGCTTAGGATTATGTTCATTTTCTTCTTTCTTCCTATTTTTATGTGTTGCTGAATCCCTGCAGTGTTTATCGCACGTGTCTTTTCGTTCCCACTGAATACGAACATTGGAGTATTTACACATTAGAATCTTTTTTGCAGCGTCAAATACATAGAACCCTTCACTGTTGTATTCCTTGTCCCTCGAGAAAACTGTTGTGACTTTAGTTTTTGGCATTTTTATACTTGGCTGGATGTTTGCCGATAGTTTTATCAGTCGTGAACTCGTACTGCTGTATCTAAGACCACAACGCCATTTGATGTAATCGATAGCAAATAGCGATTTTCATCGATAGCCTTAGAGATCGCGGAACTGAATACACATACTTCCGGCTTTGTAGGCAGTTGTGTAGAGGCACTATCAATCAAACGAGAAGGAAACCACGATGGTCAATTCTTCAGAAGCATTTAAACGTGTATTGGAGAGCTTTTTCGATAATATTTAGCATATTCGTACCAAGTGGATTATATTTCGTGATTATTTGTGCAATTCGCACAATAAATCAGATTTTGTGATATTTCGCGAGTTCATTTTGCTAAAATACGCTACTTTAAGTACCTACAAGGTCATATATAGGCAAGAAAGGAGATATGAAAAAATTTCGTGCGTATCGCTAATACCAAAAAATACGTCCCCTATTAATTACTCTTTTAAGAGACACTTGTCTTTGGAATATTCATGAAAGGCCAACCCTCTAGTTCTTATTTCATAAGTTGAACGCCTAAAAACAAAACCACAATCCGAAATAATAAAGACGATAATCTCGAACGAATGATTCACTGCCAATGAAAATCATATGGAGATTTGCGGACCGAAAGTTCGCTATGCATAAGCTTAGGTGCCATTTTAACTTGTGGAAGCTCGATACGGTTACGGTGCCATACAATTCAGTCACTTCCCGTAAACATTTATTATGTGACACTCCTATTCTCTACTCTCTCAACCCTCATCAGTAAAACAGTCATTTATATCAGCTCTCCCCAGGTAATTGGTATTTTATTTGTGTTCGTAGCATCTCATCCCATCTGCGAGAGAGCGCTTTGCTCATGCTACGGATTAGGCCTAAATCTCGCCATCGCCTGTGGGCTGCGGAAGTGTCTCCAAAAATGCAGTTACACTCAATATAATTTTACAGATTCAATTTTCAGCCATTCGGTATGCGAACTCTAGTGTTACAGGATTCTAAAATATACAGGAATTTGGTGGATTTTCGTACGGGAAATACGAGAATTATACGGGAATTTGAAAAAAGGTAATCGCTTGACACCCTGCATCACTGTTAACTCCCTCTAGTGCCTCAGCGTCTTCAGGGCGCAATTTCAGCGGTAAAGTGGGGAGTAAGAAAATGGTAGTCTTACTAACAAGGGAAGCACCAGGTAAGGTTGGTCGAAACCTATCTTGAAACTTTGTGGACGCAATCGTTGTATTATAAGGGGATAACGTGCGGAAAATCTGCCGCCAGATTGAACTGCAAGGCTCCGAAATCGTGCTGACATCCTGGTACGCAGGCATGACGGCTGGAGGAGCCGGACATCCCTGTGGCACTCGGAGTAGTAGAGAGGCTGACTAAAGTGTGCAGCACCTTCCCACCAGCCTTGAGAGCTTGGGCGTTCAGGGCTGTCCATTCCAACATGTACGGTATTCGCTACCTCCCATTGATTTATATGAGGGATCCCCACATGATTTCGGAGCCATGCAGTTCAATCTGGCAGCTGATTTTCTGCACATTGTCCTCTTAAAGTACAACGATTGCGCCCACTAAGTTTCAAGATAGGTTTCGACCTGTCATACCTAGTACTTCCCTTGTAAGAAAGAAAGAAAGACATTACAATTAAGGGGTGTTCAAACATTCTTTTACATTTGGAAGAGGAAGATGGATTGTGATGTTATTCCCAACTTGTTTCTGTAGCTTTCTATCACTAAGTATATTACAGTAAATTTGTGAATGTTTCACTTGCACACATTGAGAATTTTTAGCATGGTTCTTTTTAACTTTTTTTTTAAACAGGTAGTTGTTTCAGTATATCTGTGACTAATCGAGGAAGTGGGTGAAGACTAACAAAGGGATTATTCCCTAATTTTTGTAGGTATGTGTACCACATGCGACGAAGGAAGGCTGCTACCACGATCCAGAAGTATTTCCGTGGCTGCCTAGCTCGAAGGGAGTACAAGCTTATGCTTATAGCAGAGATTGGAGTAGAGCTGTCTCGTGGTGAACGCCTCGCGAAGAAATTGAAACTCCTGTTACCCAGCTTATTATCTATGGAACGGAGCTATGCAAAGATGGTAAGTTTTTTACTGTACTAGTAAGAAAGAGATAATGATCAGTTTAATGTAAAGACTTGATAAATGCCGCGTTGATATCTTGGCTTTGCACTGACTTCAGCTAAATCATCTTCCTATCAATACTCAAAATATATATTAAAAAATAAACACTAATATTTTTGGACAAACTCTTGTCCTTCTTCATCCTTTACAATAGATTATAAAAATTAAATAACCTGAAAACTCGTTGAAAATTCATATCCTTTTCGTAGCACTTGGCAACTGGTGGCCCACAGAGCCGAATCAAATGCGATTCTAATGGTGAAAATGTTGTCAAATTAGTCATCATCTTCATTTCATCTTTTCCAGGTGACACTGGGTGGGGGCAAATATGGTTCCTCTCCACTTTGTTCTGTCGTTCCACCATTCCTCCTCCGACACAGTGTTCCTATCCAGGTTCCGTTTTCATATGCTATACTTCACAGAGTCCATCCAACGCATTCTTGATCTTCCTCGTCTTCTCTTCCCTGTCATCCGTCATTCCAGTGCTCGTCTTTGTAGCCTTACTTCATTCATCCGTTTGACATGTCCAAACCCTCTCAGTCTGTTTTGCTCCAGTTTGTCATTTAGTTTCTGTACTCCCAGTTCTTTCCATGTATCTTCATTTCTCACTCTGTCTCCTCGTTTTCTGGACCATACTTCTCAGGAATCTCATCTCAGCTGCCTGTATTCTGCTCTCATCCCTCTTAGTCATTGTCCAAGTTTCTGCTGCACATGTCTTTATAGGAACATAATATGCTTTGTGTGCTTGGACCAGAGGGTTGGGGCAGAAGAAATGAGGAAGGAAAGAGACTGTTGGACTTCTGCCAAAGGAACAGACTGCTAGTTGGGAACTCCTGGTTCAAGAAAAGAAAGAGCCACACAATCACATGGTACAGTGATGACTTGACCAGGAAGTCGGTGGTCGACTATGTCCTGTATGAGAGAGAGAGTTAAATAAAAACATCATAGACATCAAGGTTATGCCGTCGGAGAACCTGGATAGCGACCATCGATTGCTGGTAATGAACCTGACAGGGACTCGGGAGAAGGCAGGGACTGAGAACCAGGAAAGAAGTATAAGGATATGGAAACTAAAAGAAGAAGATAGAAGGGTCGAGTACCTCAAAATGGTAAATGAAGGAATTCCAACAGATGAAGAAAGAGGAGTGGAAGAGGAATGGGCTAGATTTAAGAAGACACTAGTAGGTGCAGCAGAAGCAGTATGTGGGAGGACAAGTAGTAAGAAGAGGTGGAAGGAAACACCATGGTGGAATGAGAAGACAAAAGATATAGTAAGGGAAAAGAATAGAGCCTTTAGGAGGTGGTATCAAAATAGGACGGTAGAGACAAGGGAAGAGTACCAGGAAAGAAAGAAGGAGGCAAAGAGAGTAGTGGCTAAGAGGAGAAGAAAGTGGATGGAAGAGTGGACAAAGATGACGAAGGAGGATAGTGAAGGTACAAAAAAGGTCCTGTAAGGGATGGTAAAAAATAAGAGGCGAAAGGATCCTACGGATTATGTTAGAATGGTGAACAAAAGGGGACAAGAGATAGAAAATAGGGAAGAACTGAAGAAAATGTGGAAAGAATATTTTGAAGAACTTCTGAAACCAAATGGAAATCACGGCGAGGAGGACGAAATCGGGGAAGAGGAAGATGGACTGCAAACAGAAAAGGACTTAACATGGAAAGAATTGGAAGATGCAGTGAGGAAGATGAAAGGAGGGAAGGCACCGGGTGTGGATGAGTTGAGTGTGGAGATTGTGAGAGCAGCAGGAGAGGTGGGGTTACAATGGTTGTACCGAGTGATGAGGACAGCATGGAAGGAAAGGAAGACCCCAGAGGACTGGAAAAAGGGAATAATTGTCCCGATCTTCAAGAAAGGTAGTAGAACAGAATGCAGAAACTATCGGGGAATAACACTGATGAGTCATTGTGCAAGGATCTTTGAGAAAGTTTTGGAAAGGAGGATTAGGACAAGGATAGAAGGAGGGATGAGGGAAGAACTACATGGCTTCAGAGCAGGAAGGTCACAGTGGATTTGATTTTTGCTGTAAGGCAGTTACAAGAACAGCACTATGAGTATGGAACGGATCTACTGATGGCCTTCCGGGACATTGAGAAAGCATATGACAGTGTATGCAGAAACTAAGTATGGAAGTCCCTGGAGGATAGAGGAGTAGAAAAATGGACTATAAGGAGGATAAAGGAGATGTACAAGGGAAGTGTGAGCTGTGTGAAAGTGGGAGGAGAGAGATCGGACTGGTTGGAACAGAGAAACGGCCTGAAACAAGGAAATGCACTGTCAGTCACCATTACTTTTCATTGTGGTGATGGATGACATAATGACCCAAGTTGCACAAGTAATTGGGGAAGGAAAGATGAAAGCAATGGTGTGTGCAGATGATTTGATGATTTGGGGAAACAAGGAGGAGGAAGTACAGGAGCAGTTGGACGTGCGGGAAGGAATAATACAAGGATATGGGATGAAATTTAGCATAAATAAGAGTGAGATGGTGATCACAACAAGGAAGAAGGAAAGAACCACAACGGGAATAACAATTGGTGGGGAACAGCTGAAGAACGTGGAGAGTTACAAGTATCTGGGAAGCCTGATACAAGAGAATGGAAGAAACGATAGAGAAATATATGAGCGGGCGAGACAGGCAGAAGCATTCCGGAGGAGTGTGAGAAGCATGTTATGGAGCAAGGATGTTCCTCAGAACAGCAAAAAGATCATATATCGGACGTACTATGTCCCTGTTCTGACGTATGCCTCGGGGACATGGGTTATGAAAGGAAGGGAGCAGAGCAAAATACAGGCCAGTGAGATGAGGTTCTTGAGAAGCAGTATTGGAGCTACAAAGAGGGACAAAATAAAAAATGAAAGGACCAGAGAATTAATGGAGGAACCATTACAGGATGGTGTAGAGAAATCTAGACTGATCTATTTAAGCTGGAAAACCTCTTATGCAGGAACACTTTATATGGGAAAAATATACATGTATCTTATGGGACCGATCACGGGACCGAGAATATCGGACGTCTTTAGTGGAAAAACTTTTTATGCGGGAACTTCTTAACCGAGTTTTACTGTATTACAGTGTTAATAGTATACATTTTTGTTTAAAATAAAGTGTCAAAAACAAACAAAAAAAAAGTGTTTTGTTTTAAATTTCCATACAAAAATGAGGTTGCGGGTAATATTGGGGTATATACGGACGGTATGGTAACCCTATCTATCTTGTATCAACTCTTTGTTCACATCGTATGAGCAATCGGTCGTCACACTCTACCTTATTCCTTATAACTAAGTTGAGAGTCGCCAGAGCTGTTACCTATGCGAGCATATTACCTTGGGTTGAAATATTACAGACACCATAATTGGCTTTAACTTCACGTCAGTAAGAAGTAAGAGCTCTTCTTTGCGGCTCCTTGAGTTTTCATTTGACTCTCAACTTATATGGAATAAGGTAAGTGGCAGGAGAATGTCAAATTTAATATAAATTTGGTGCTGCTCTGGAGTTAGCTTAACTTCATAATTTATTGCAAGGCTTAATAACTTATAAGGCTTGTTATCTCTCAAAAGAAGTATTGCAGTTCAGTACTTCAATTTTGGCAAGTACCGGGGTATCACATACAGTACTGTATATTATAGAAAATAAAAAATCTCAAGATTGAATAGAAAATTGACAGATATGGTATTTTGTTGTGTATGGAATTCCAAACTGGTCTGTTGAGATTATTGTAAAACTTAATAAACATCCAGGATCTTGGAGTAGATTTACTCTTCTTAAATACCTTATCTGTGTTGTAAAACTTGACATTTTTCAATTAATTAGTTTTTGGCATCTGGCTAAATTATTCTTCCCAGGGTTTTAGTCACTGTTTTGTACTCTATATATTTTCTGACGAAGGCCTCATCAGATGTTTTCAGAACAAAAGATACTAAATTTAATAGTGATAGTACTGCTTGATATATTTTATATCTGTGAATGATAACATAAGTATGTTTTACATAGGAGATGGATCAACAGCGTCTATGCTCCATGATGTTCCGGGATCGGCTGAGTCGTGAAACAGACTTACCTGGGTATGTATGGTTGATGATAGATTCACGCATAGTATAGCAAGCGTAGTTCCTGATTTTAAATTGATATTTTAAGCTTTTATCTTTTTTTTTAAATCTTGATTCATTTCTTACCTCCATACACATCCTGTTCTTAAGAAATACATAAACATTACTCTATGTAACATAAATGTTGCTATCTATTGTGCGATAAAAGGTTATCACAACAATATTCCGATCCATGGGTGTGATGGTTATTTCACTGTGCATGTCTGTTGCAAATTCTGATTAATCCAGTTTTTTTTATAGTTTATACCTTATGCTGAGATAATTGCAAATCTGCCAGCTTGATCGCACAGGACTAGGGCAAATGGTATCAGCTAAGCAGGGTGTCTACGACCCGGGAAAACCGGGAATTCTTAGGGAATTATGAATTTCTGGAATAATCAGGGAAAAATCAGGGAATTTCTTTGTTAATCAGGGATTTTTCTCCATTTGTCTATATCCCGTAAAAGAGGAAGCAATACTTTCGAATTTCGCGGGAAGTGATCGCTCGTTACTGATGACCAGGGTGTCTACCGGTAACGAAAGTAACGAATTTTACAAACGGGTGACGAAAGTGACGAAAAAGCAACGAATTTTACAAACGGTAACGAAAATTTTCTGTAGGCGGCTTGAATCATTTAAACTCGCGCCGGTAGGCTCAGAGATTGCGATGAGCGAGTTTCACGCAAGCGGCGCCGATTGCATAAGCTATACTTCGTCGTGCCTGAGCTAGAGGAAATGCATACTGTGGACACCTTGTGTGGTGTAGGCTACATCAATTCAACGTACATTTTCGGCATCAAGAATACTTTCTAGTTTTGTGTGAAATATTTTTCTGTTTTATTAGGAAACCTGACTTTTCTCGAGACGTTTGTTCGCGAAAACTTCCGAAACTAAACAGAAACCTCTTATTTCAGTTATTGACCTCTAAATTTTGAGTCAAATTGAAGTCCAAAAAAAAATAACGTGAAATAATTTAATGTTGCTATCTTGCGAAATGTTACCGTTTCGAAACAAAAAATACGAAATAGCCTCGAAATACATAATAACCTACCGGTATTTTAAAAATCTGTCTCGTAAATTTGCGACATCCGGTATGGTTAATTCGAAATTCAGTTATATGTCGATTTTTCCTTCGAACTTTGGTTCCATCGGATATATAATCCAACTGGTTATTTCGATAACTTGTATAATTCGTGATTCGCATTCGAAAGAGAATGTGCCCTCTTGTCGTATTATTCGTGCAATCCTCTCAGAATAATTCGTAATATTCGATACGGTACCTACTTCGAACGTTCATCCTCCAAAATCACATCCTCAAGAAGACTAGCTGACCTCATGACTTGCCTGCGCGAATCTCGTCAAACGGACCGAGATCGACGTCAGTTGCGTAAAATGATAAATCCCGTCCCCTATCGTGAACTTGTGACCACGAGGGCTGCGGGAATCCTGTCAAAGGTGATTGGGCATTCATCACGAAACATTCCGAAACCTACTCGCCACTTTTACCATGACCGTATACTTAAAAGCGTACGGGGAGCGAGAAATGCATCAACCCACTTAGAAATGACTGCCTACGCTGCATCGCGATACTAATTTTCCCTCGTGATCCACCCTGAACTTATGAACTCCCAACCACAGCATAGGGACTGCGGGAATCACGGCGCCGACCATACAACATGTCCATTACTTTTCGTGAATTTTAACCATGCCCAACCTTGAGCCTGCCTCCACCATTCTGTCAGGGCAGATAGGCAGGCAATCGTTGAACGGCTGGATGCAGCGCCGATTGCATAATATCGCGAGGACAACGTGAATCTCGTAAAACGGCCGACAGCGGCAGCGATTGCGTTACATCGCAATATTTCTCCGCCTTCAATGACTAGGACAACTGGATTCTTGTCAAACGGACAGCAAGTGGCGCCGATTGCGTTATAATGCTATATTCTCTCGTGCCCGACCTCAAGGACAATGGAAATCTCGTCGAATGACCAAAAGTGACACCGTTTATCTAAATCGCGATTTTTCTTCGTGTTCTATCGTGAAAACTGCGGGAATCTCGTCAAACGGCTGAGACCAGCGCCGATTGTGTAACATCTCGATATTTCTCCGTACTTGACTGCAAAGTCAGAATTTGGCGACGATCACGTAACGTCGCATACAATTCTTCGTGATCTACCGCGGGGACAAAGGAAATCTCGCCAAACGCTAAAGAGCAGAGCAACCTCTTGATATTAAAACAACGTATTGTGCACAAGACAACATATTAGCTGAAACAACAAATTTGATAATTAATATATAGTATTTTTTATTATTTATTTTATTTACAGCTTTAAACACAGTTCATTGTTGTTTATCTTCACCGCGTGATGAGCCCCATTGCTTGCAGACCACAGACGTATCTTGAATTAAAAGGTAACTAAAATTGCCTAAAAGGTAACTAAAAAGTAACTAATTTTTACTTCATCCTTACAGTAGACACCCGGATGACAGTGCTCAGCCAATGAGCAGTGCCTTCTCAAGGTCAACTGAACGTATGATGTGGCAACTTTTCCGTTCGCTTTCTGCGCAGGAGCCAACTACGCCATTTTATTGGGCCTGGAGCATTTTGTTCGTTGCGATCAGTATCGCCAATTTAGCGATTTTGTCGGTTGATATAGCAACTTTGGCGACAAAATATTTTAAATTTAGTATTGTTTATAAATATACTCTGTGAGCTGCCTGCATAGGATTGACATTTCAGCGGAAATTCCACGTCAGTCATCACCGCTCTGCCTCTTGACCAATCCATGTTCGCATAGTTGATGTCATAATACTCTGCGTTGCAATATTACCGCCCACGTGCCTCAGTGCCTGGTCAGCTTTATCTCTGGCTTGTACAGTTTGGCAATCTCGTTCTCAGACCACATGGAGAGACGAGAACTGTCAATCCTATTCTGGCAGCTCACAGAGTACAATATACTAGCTTCGCCCGGAAACAGTTATGAATGCATTACGTGACAAGCGCTTTTTTTTTTTTCGATGTCAATGAACTACGACCTAGGCCTATATCCGCTTTACGTCTCTGCATGATGGGTTGAAATCACTGACTGGACTATTAATTATATTATCATGGAGATAGCATGTACAACGAATTCTTGTCAGACGTAATTTAAGAATGGCGAGGTGCATGAAACTCAAATCCCCCTCCCATCCAATCTAAAAACACTTATAGTGGGCGATGTATTGAAGATAGATATATGCTCTCGCGGACTTTTTTTTTATAGAACTTTCCGTGCTAAACAATTCTTACACTCATAGTATATTGATATTATTAACGGTTTGCTCAGTGTAAGCTTCAAAAGCGCATATATTGCGGTATATTGTCTCGATAGTGCTTTCGGTACAGGAAGTGAGGTTTTACCGTGTGTATTGTCATGTCAAGTGTTAGCGCGCGCCCGGGCAACATGTGTTAGACCTGGTTTGACAATACTGTTTGCGCGGCTTTTCCATCCCGGTATTTTTTGATTATTGTCTGCTGTAGTTCTACTGTTAATGCTTTAGTGTGCTGTTTGAAGTTTACGAAAAATATAACATTTGTTCCATTGTGTGCTAAATCTATAGTGAAAACTTATGGTGTGCAATAATTTCCAGGGTGTTCTTGTGCTGCTGTTGATATATGATTTAGCCCCTAAAATACGTAGTCGTTCAAACACGTGGTTGTGCTACCCCCTATTATATCGTGTGCTATTCGATCTGTGTCTACTCTTGTGCATCGAGGCAAATAACCTCTCGCTCTGCTTACGAATATTTCATTTGTACTTTGTACTGTAGTGATCAAAAGGCTTAACGGAAGCTCATGATCACTATGAGGTTGTTAATTTGATGATCTTTACCTTGTAGATGCTGCCAGTTATGTTCAGGCTGGTTCACGATTGGCCCGGGAATGAGAACGGGGGCTCTGGTTAACGACTGGAACAGGAACAAGGAAAATGTTTGATGTTTATGTAATATGATGGATATGCCTAGTGCCCTTAAATGCATATTTATTGCTCCTACGTTCCTTGGCTAGGCTAGAACTTATGTCCTATTTTGTTTTTAATTGCACCCAGGAAATGTGTTTGTAACACCTTTCAAACTCGGCCTTGTATTATCAAACAGACTAGGTTAAATTATTTTAGACTGATAATGGTGTGTTCTGGCCTGTCGAAACATCATTCATAATGATTTCCTTCATTTAAATGTATTTATAAATTACTAAATTGACGAAATTAATATTATATAAACAGTATTTCATACCAATTGTAACATATGGACTGGAAACACTAGTAACGAATAAAAGGCAAAATAGTAAGATACAAGCAGTAGAAGTGAAATTTTTAAGAACTTCAGCTAAAAAGACAACAAGGGATAGAATTCAAAATATTGAAATCAGAGAAGAGTTAAATATGGAACCGTCAAATCAGAAGATACAGAAAGCAAGGTTACGTTGGTTCGGACATTTCAAAAGAATGGGTAAAGAAAGAGTAACAAAAAGGGAATTAGAAAGAGAAGTCAAGGGTAAGAGACCAGTTGGAAGACCGAGAAGAAGGTGGTTGGACCAAATTTTGAAGGGCATTGGAGAAGCTGGGTTGGATGTGGCAGAAGTGATGGAACAGGAAAAATGGAGGGACAGAAAGGAGTGGAGGAGGCTTGTAAACCACACCCGGGTGGCTGGAGTGGGACTTGGATGATGATTACTCAATTACATCTGTCATGACGAGGAGGACCTAATTCAGAGTGAGAACTTTGAATATGCCTCCCTTCGTCCCTTGGATATGTGTAAATTACTGTATAGGCTTATATTCAGACTTATGCTACCGAATATCATACCTGCGACGTAGATTAGTGATTTCAATGGTAATGAAAGGTTTTGTAACGTTTATTAGTTAGTGCCCCATGTTGGTAGCGACAAATGTAATGGTTTCGCTAGCCCACACTGTTGGGTGAGAAATGTAACTGTTTACCTTTGCCTAAGCTATGTTGTTTCAGTGGGCGCCAAGACCTCAATGCAATGCTGAAATCTAAATTTGTATTTAACACCGTCTAGCTCTGGCAGAACACATTCAAGACTCTATTCACTCAGATCGTGGTATGATTTGATCATTAACCCAACAAACAATTGTATCAGGAGAAGGAATTGGTCTATATCTAATGCTACCTACTGAAAGCAAAGATTGCATTGTAAAAGAAATGAATTTATTATATAAAACAAGTATAGCAAAATTAATAATAATAATAACTATAAAATTTAAATTGGAGCGTTGTGATTTTAATATTACCGATAGAAAATTACGTGAAAACGGAGTCTGACAAATTGATTTTACTCTTATTTCCAAGCTATGAAGTTACTGAATTATGAAATATAAAACAAAGAAAAATGAGAGATTGCGTATTTCTGCGTCATTAGCGCTTACCCCTGGAAATTGCCAATGCATTTCCCTCGTTCTTGATGATGCTGTGTGCTTCCCACAGTCTCCTGGACGTCGTCATCTCCGTCGAACTTTGATGATATTCTGGTAGATTAGATAATTCTATGGTCCGTACATCGGACCCAAACTCTCGTAAAACCGCACTGGTTACGTTTTACAAAAGATCGTCGCTAACTCCACTGAACATCGGAGCGACACGCACTTGCGACCGTACACTGCAAGTCCTACACAGATTGTCCATAACTCCACCGAACATCGGAGCCACTCGCACGCGCACCCATACTCGTCAATTATTTCACAGATAGTCCTCGTCTCACGGCGCGTCGAACGATATATCCCCACGCCGGCTCCCCTACCATGGTACCGACATCTAGCTTACGTCGTCCTCCTTGATTGGCTGCACCCTCCGCGCTAGATCCCCACTCCTTCCTCATTACACTCCGCGGGAGGGAGAAGTCGATTTCCGTTTCAACAATTCGCCTTTTCTAGACCTTGCGACCCAGCCTTGCGCAATACTTCTCGACAGGAATCAGCTTGTACTTGAAATCCCAGTGAGTCATGTCTCTCAAATACCCTAACTGACAAAACTCCGTAAAATTCCGTAATCAGATAATTTTCTATGATATCGTCGTTCGTAATAATTTGCTGGATAGCGTTTTCTAAGACATAGAAAACCTATCTGAATGCTAATAATTTTTATAAAATGCTCCGAAAATACCTTAATAATAATTATAATAAATTAATAATAATAATAAATTACCATGAAAAATTCTCTTGGCTGAACAATTTGCCGCGTAAATAAATATAGAATGGCTTCCTACTGACTTATGCCAGTTGCATAAAACCTCTCGAAAAACACGTTACATATTCGCCTCGGATCATCGGATGATTTACCGTGACGACGGTCCATTATCCGATTATCCCAGACACGTTAATAAACCCCATCCAAAATACATATTACATAAATGAAATCACCCTAAATTACAGATATATACACTCATATTATTTCTTCACGCACTTTGCGTCAAAGTTTGTTGTCACTATGGATCGCACTTTGCAACCAGTTCAATGTTTTACATAGGGAATAGTGTTCCACGGATATTTCCGCCTCTCAAATTTCTCTATGTTGGAGAAATAGACATAATTAATGTGTGAGCACTATGTATTTATGATGTCATATCACACGCATTGAAGGTGTTCTGATATATTTATATCACCATAGAACTTCCTAATTTCACTGGAGGTCCCCTCCTTATGGTGACATTTAATTCCACTTATCACTCAGCACACGATCACACTATTGTGGCAGCGCCTCGTGACCATAATACTTAATCTCTCTTTAAAGTAGATTAAATTAATATTGACTTCTGAAAAAAAAACAGTAAATGCGCATTACATATAACACCAAATATTTCTGTGCCGTAATCGCCCTGTCTTGTTAAGTTCCCGTTAACCATATTCTACTTAATACTAGTTCTCAACACAGACCATTTCTCCTCACACAAATAATACCATTGTACAAATTATCTTAAATTACACACTTACAAATCTTACATGGCGAGGCCGTAAACAGAAATCACGTGTGCTGATATGTATGAGTTTCATGAAGGACTGTCTCGCATTCTGATGGCCCATCTTTTATCTCGTGGACGCCTTAAGCTAACAAGCCCTATTCAAGCGCTCCCCCATCTCTTGGAGATAAATGGGAACCCATCAGCGCTGCCAAAATGGCCTTGGTGCATCGAGACAATTTAGTGCTCAACAGCATCCGACAATCCCGTCATATTTCCCTGTACCTTAAAAACTCTCATTTACTTCCATACTACCCCCCTGTGTGACTTCTGATACGCCTGCCTTAAGACCAGATCTTCCACGCACCAGACACCACACTTACTCATTTGATAGGCTGGCTCGCCAGCTAAACACACTCACTTTATGACACATATTTTCGTAGACTATGTATATTATACGTCCCGTATAATCTGTTTCCCTCACTATTCTCCAGCACATATGCTGTTTTCCCAATACGTTTGGAAACTATAAATGGGCCCTCGTAGAGATAAAAGAACTTGGACATGACTTTCTCTAGCTTATTTGACTGTTTCGGCACTCTAAGTAAGACTCTGTCTCCCGGCTCGAATAGGTCAAATTTAGTTTCTTTTTGTTGGCGAATTCTCTTTTGTGCTGACTTAGATAAATTCTGTTTCGCCAACTGGACAATGTAATCCATCCCCGGTTGCTTACCCTCATTTAATCCCAACACCCTCGCTAGTTCATTTTGTGGTCTTTTTCCGAAGTGAACTTCGTATGGCGTCAATTTCGTGCTCTCATGCTGGACAGAATTCAGCCAAGTCTCGACCTTGGGAAGATGTCCAACCCAGGCCGCATGCTTGTCATGCACTAGAGTTCGAAAAAGACGAGCCACTTCCCTTAATGGACGCTCTGCAGAATTACCCTGAGGGTACCTTACAGAGGAATGAACGTGTGTTATACCAGCTTCCTGCATACTGGTTCTCCATTTCTTTGCAGTAAACTGTGGTCCACTGTCAGATAGTATCCTGAGAGGAATGCCAAACTCAGGTACATACTTATTAATGATCAGACGGCTACACGCTAGTCCCGTGGCTTTCCTTAGCGGATATTTCAGCACTACAGCTTTCTCAAAACCTTCCTTCAGCGCTCTAAAAGCCTGATCATGCTTGGACTCCCATCTCCACCGAGTCCCACTTTTAAGCAATTCCCTGAATGGTTCTACCAACCCTGAGTATTTAAGAACGAACCTCCTGAAAAAGTTGCAAATTCCCAGGTAAGTTTTTAACTGTTTAACATTCTGTGGCACCTCTGCGTTAAGTATCTTATTAACCCTACTTTCTTCTGGTGTTACACCTCTACTCGACACTCTATGACCTAAAAATGTCACTTCTGACTGACAGAATGACGACTTAGACAGCTTCAAAGTGAACCCTGCCTGATCTAACTTCTGAAAAACTATATTTAAATGATGTAGATGCTCCTCAAAACTGCGTGAACTAATTACCATATCATCTATGTAAATGGTTACAAACTCTCCTGTGTCATCCCCTAATGCGATGTTTAAAGCCCTAATTAAAGCAGCTGAACTACTCTTTAACCCATAAGGTGTTCTACAAAATTGATAAAGGTTATATTTATGACTAAAAGCTGTAAATGGTCTATCTTCGTACATAAGTGGCACTTGCCAAAAACTGGAACTCAAATCTACACAAGTGAAATACTTCTTCCCCTCAAATGTTTGCATTAATTCTTCTATTGACATAGATTTCAGCTGATCTGAACTAATTCTACTGTTAACCAAACGAGCGTCTAAACAAATACGAACAGTGCCGTCGGTCTTGGGTACCGTGATCAAAGAATTAACATATGGACTGTTCGAGTGCTCAATAATCCCATCTTCAAGCATCTGATTAATTTGTGCCTCAACTGCACTCTGATAAGCGAAAGGTACAGGATATCTATGTCCTGTGAATACTGACCTATCAATAACGTTCAATGAATGTGTATAGCAATTGGCCATACCAATGCGATCCTCAAAAACTCTCCTATTACACCATAACACATCATAGAGCCGAACACACTGTTCATCCTCTATATTTCCCTGAAATGCAGCCTCACGTAACTAGTCCTCTAGACTTCCGTTCGTAATCACACTGCCCACAAAACATGGAGAACCCCGCTCTACGGCTGGCGATATCTCATTTAAAGTACAAATCACACCTACAATACTACTCCTCTGAATATGGTCATTGAACGCTACTTCTACTTCAGAATCTCCCCATTTAAATTTCAAACTCCCTACATCATAACATAAGTTACCAGACACTCTACTTAGCCACTCTGAACCCAAGATAACACTGAATACTAAATTTGGAATTACAAGGCAAATCTGCTTCTCTACATGATTATTAATTTTAATGTCTACTAAAACTTGCTTAGAAATTACTTTAGACCTCTTCCCAACAGCTGTGATAACAAAAGTGCTTTTAATTGGCATCTCCTCAAAATTTACTCCAGTTCCTTTCATTTTATCATAAAATGCACTACTTATGCAACTCTTCATACAACCACTATCAATTAAAACATCTGTGTACGCCTCGGACACGTTAAATTTAACTATGGGGCTCTTACTAACCACTTCCTGAATAATACCTTCATCATTTAGTTCATGTAATAATTCATTTCTTACATTTAGGTCATAGGGTTCCTGTATAATTGTATGGACAGGGCATGCTACAGACTGAGATTCTGACCTTACTTCGCAGCCTGGTTCGCGTTTAAAGAACCGCTACAGCTGGCCGTAGTACTACTAACTACTGAACTAGTCTGGTTGTTCTGGGCTGTGTTGTCATTGTTTGGCTGTATATTACTACCACTAGGCTGTCCTCTTCCTTGACCCCTATTCTGGTTGTAATTATTGTCATTATAATTTCTTCCTTGATTTCCCCTGAAATCATTGTTTCTCCCTTGATTTCCCCTGTAATCATTGTTTCTCCCTTGATTTCCCCTGAAATCATTGTTTCTCCCTTGATACTGATTACCATAGCCATTTCCTCTGTTCTGATTTAGCTGATTATTATTATTTCTATTTTGAGCGTTGGCCCCTTCGCCACCGTTCCCTTGAACTTCTTGATGCCTGGCCTCGTTAGGTCTATTATTATTATTACCCGGGTTCCTATTGAAATTGTCCTCATAACCCCCTCTCCCTAGTGCATCAAATGTGCTTAACAAATTTTCTACTTGTGATATAGTCTTTACATTCTGGATACAAGCAGCCTCCTTGATCCTATAGGGAAAGTGCCTAAGTAGCAACCTCACCACATCACTTTCCTCCTTCAAGCCATCCAGATATTTACACACTAATACCTGCCCTAAAAAGTATTCGGTCATGGTGGAGCTTCCTTTAGGGTTATATTTACCACACACTACTCCCTCACGATGCTGCGACTGAATAACCTCATTCCAGAACTTTTCACAGAATTTCATTTTAAAATCATTGATATCAGTAAACTTGTCTCTGTAGACAGCAAACCAATTCCTCGTTTCCCCCACAAACACTTGTTCTAAAATTTCAACTACCTGGCACCACTCAATACTACCATTTTCCAACCTCTCCCCGAATTTATTTTCTATAGTGTTCATGAACTCCATTGGGCACCCCTGTCGATTGCTGAACTTACCCAGTTCTACCTCCCTGTGTGTGCTATTCACAAAAACTGGCCTATTCTGACTATTTTCTTGCCTGATCCTAGCTTTTAATTTTAACTCTAATTCTGCGATTTTCTCCTCAGCCTTCCTCTCAATACTGTTTACTGTTAATTTAATGTTTCCTTCTGATTCTTCTACTTTATCATATAGCTTTGCTTGTTTCTCCTCAATCTTGCTAATGCTCTCTCTATTACTCTCTCTTAAATCATTTACTTCTGCAACTATTTGTGAGTGGACTTTCTCAATTCTACCCCCCAGCTGTTCCTTAACCTCTTTAGTAGCTACCTGAATTTTGTCAATTTCTCCCCCCAATTGCTTTTTGACCTGCTGTGTTTCCAGTTGCACTAGTTCTTTTAAATTTTCAGCCTGTGTACTGATTCTACTTTCCAACTCCTCCTGTACTTTTCCTAATTTTCTGTCTACATCTGCAATAATTTCTTTAGCCTTTTCTTCCATCACCCCCCTGATCTCACCTCTAATCAGTTCGAATTTGTCACTCATTTCCCTACTGTTTTGTTCTAATTTAGCATTTAAAGTTTCAGTACTCTCTCTATTTTCCTTACTGTTTTGTTCTAATCTGGCGTTTAAAGTTTCATTACTCTCTCTATTTTCCCTACTGTTTTGTTCTAATTTTGCATTATTCTGTTCTAATTTTGCATTTAAAGCTTCTGTACTTTCTTTATTTTCCCTACTGTTTTGTTCTAATTTTGCATTATTCTGTTCTAATTTTGCATTATTCTGTTCTAATTTTGCATTTAAAGCTTCTGTACTTTCTTTATTTTCCCTACTGTTTTGTTCTAATTTTGCATTATTCTGTTCTAATTTTGCATTTAAAGCATCACTACTAACTTTGTTCTGATACATGAACTCGAGAAGTAAAGTTTTTAATTCTGGTTGGCCGCCTACACTCCCTGTTTCAGTATCGGGATTTACCTCCGCTACCCCGGTACTACCATCACTCGACATACTGCTCGTATCATCATTCTCCAGTTGATGACCACTACGTAACCTCATCTGTCTTTCTTTCTCATCCCCCATAATGATATACACTGATAAAGACAAATAACCCCCAAAATACAGGCACAGAAATATATACCCTTCTCCTTCCACAAATGTTATTAGGTTTTCATCCCCAAGTTGTCGGCGCCAAATGTAACGTTTATTAGTTAGTGCCCCATGTTGGTAGCGACAAATGTAATGGTTTCGCTAGCCCACACTGTTGGGTGAGAAATGTAACTGTTTACCTTTGCCTAAGCTATGTTGTTTCAGTGGGCGCCAAGACCTCAATGCAATGCTGAAATCTAAATTTGTATTTAACACCGTCTAGCTCTGGCAGAACACATTCAAGACTCTATTCACTCAGATCGTGGTATGATTTGATCATTAACCCAACAAACAATTGTATCAGGAGAAGGAATTGGTCTATATCTAATGCTACCTACTGAAAGCAAAGATTGCATTGTAAAAGAAATGAATTTATTATATAAAACAAGTATAGCAAAATTAATAATAATAATAACTATAAAATTTAAATTGGAGCGTTGTGATTTTAATATTACCGATAGAAAATTACGTGAAAACGGAGTCTGACAAATTGATTTTACTCTTATTTCCAAGCTATGAAGTTACTGAATTATGAAATATAAAACAAAGAAAAATGAGAGATTGCGTATTTCTGCGTCATTAGCGCTTACCCCTGGAAATTGCCAATGCATTTCCCTCGTTCTTGATGATGCTGTGTGCTTCCCACAGTCTCCTGGACGTCGTCATCTCCGTCGAACTTTGATGATATTCTGGTAGATTAGATAATTCTATGGTCCGTACATCGGACCCAAACTCTCGTAAAACCGCACTGGTTACGTTTTACAAAAGATCGTCGCTAACTCCACTGAACATCGGAGCGACACGCACTTGCGACCGTACACTGCAAGTCCTACACAGATTGTCCATAACTCCACCGAACATCGGAGCCACTCGCACGCGCACCCATACTCGTCAATTATTTCACAGATAGTCCTCGTCTCACGGCGCGTCGAACGATATATCCCCACGCCGGCTCCCCTACCATGGTACCGACATCTAGCTTACGTCGTCCTCCTTGATTGGCTGCACCCTCCGCGCTAGATCCCCACTCCTTCCTCATTACACTCCGCGGGAGGGAGAAGTCGATTTCCGTTTCAACAATTCGCCTTTTCTAGACCTTGCGACCCAGCCTTGCGCAATACTTCTCGACAGGAATCAGCTTGTACTTGAAATCCCAGTGAGTCATGTCTCTCAAATACCCTAACTGACAAAACTCCGTAAAATTCCGTAATCAGATAATTTTCTATGATATCGTCGTTCGTAATAATTTGCTGGATAGCGTTTTCTAAGACATAGAAAACCTATCTGAATGCTAATAATTTTTATAAAATGCTCCGAAAATACCTTAATAATAATTATAATAAATTAATAATAATAATAAATTACCATGAAAAATTCTCTTGGCTGAACAATTTGCCGCGTAAATAAATATAGAATGGCTTCCTACTGACTTATGCCAGTTGCATAAAACCTCTCGAAAAACACGTTACAGTTTTACAAATTAAATATTGGTCTAAGATGATTCCACTCATATGGTGACACCTTGATGTGTGTATTCAACCTTCCTTTGTCCCTTTTATTGGAGGCATTTACTGTAGTGAAAGCAGTATGACTTAATAGACCTTGCTTATTTTACTGGACAACAAGTTCACTTATTGAAATAAATTTATTTTCACAACCGTTTCCCTTGTGCCGCCATTGCTCACATCTGTTTGGATCCTGGAATTTCCGAGAACAGAAAACATAAAACTTAATTCTATTTTCCTTTTGCTTTCCTGGATTACATTTTGCTTCTTGTTCCTGGAGAGCGCTTAAAACCAACCAAAAATAGCGTGCGTTTCATCACACTTCCCGTTCCCGGGCGAATGTTTAGCATTCTTTACTCAGGGAATTCTCTCATTAATTCTGGAAAAATCAGGGAATAATCAGGGAATTCTTTTAAGATGAGTTGGTAGACACCCTGGCTAAGGGAAAGCCTCTGTGAGATGCCGGCTGATACTAGTGTCCAAGTATTCATTTCTCTCCTGCAATTATTCTGCAATATCTATTCAGGCATGGAGATGTCTTTGGTGGCAAAAGAAGTCAGAAAAACTGAACAAGTATTTTTGTTAATTTAATTCTAAACGAAGTTTATAATATATTGCACAGGTAAATTCCTTGAAAATTAATAGACGGTTCTTCTATCCCTATATGAACACACGAGGGTCACAAAAATAGTATGATCATGGGACCTGCCATGGTTACGACTTGCCATTCATTGATCAGTTTCCAAGAATGGGCTGTGTTCTTGAAATATCTCCTAAACATTTGGTTCTAGAACCGACTAGAAAGTTACAATTATCAATTGGGAAATGAAAATCAGTGTAGACAGAAGTAAGTCAATGGTAATGACGAGAGGAAAGAAAGGAGGAAAAGGGATTGTTAACATTGGAGAAGTAGTCGAGCACTTCAAATATTTAGCAAGTGAATTGGATATGGAGAGTGTTTTCTATCATCAGTTTCGGGGTTTAATTTGGAATAGGCACATACTGGAAAGAGAGTGTGAGAGGATAGTGATGGTCTCCTTCACTAGTTAATAACCTCATGTAGAATTACAAAGTTCAAAAACATCATCTGCTAAGGCTGTTCCTGCAAGTGATGGCGGTCATAGCAGCGAGGTTATCTGGGCCTGGGATGAATACTACTACTAACTAATTACGGCAGGTAACTTGCATACTAGAATAAGGAATGGAAGAAACTATCAAATAACGAAGGATTCGATTCTCGGCTCAGCCAAGAAATTTAATTCTGGTCTAAGGCCTGGGACGGGGTACACTCGGTTTCGTGAGGCATAACTGAGAAGAGGTGAGTTCAATTCCCATCTCAGCCATCTCGGTGGTTTTCCGTGGTTTCCCCACGTCTACTCAAGGCAAATGCCGGGATGGTACCTAACTTAAGGCCACGGCCGCCACCTTCCCAATCCTCGCCCGAATTACAGAAACATACTGCTACAGACATCACAATAACACAGGTTATCAGACAAATGCTACACACATACAAATACATGGAGCTAAATGACCACGATGTCGTAAAGCCCCCTAAATGAATTAATAACAACAACGAAATAAGGAGCGATTGAGGGACTTAGTGAAGGAGGTAGAGCCATGAAATATAAGAAAGGGAAAGAGGCAAGCGTCCATCCCAAATTCACTTGAAAAAGGAAATTAAACTGACCCAGCTCAAAAATATGCCAACTTCCAAGCTCCCAGTGGGCAGAGAATACCCTTCAAAAATTAGGCTATCATTAGAAATACGGGAAAATCGCAACTGCGATAAATGCAAATTTTACTTTTTTTTTCGACTATTTAACTATTACGACTATGTATACCCACGATTTCCAAAACTGAATATGCGACAAAGTGCGATACCTAAGGGTTCCTCCGAATTTACCCATAAATGCGAAAAGTGCCCAATTTACCGAAAAATATTGAGTGTGTTTTCTTCTTACAGAAGATTTGTACCGCACTTAAGAATTGATATTAACGAATATCGATTGTTGTGAAATGAATTATGGTAGTAGAAGTCTGAAATCAATTTGAGAATGGCTGTTTTTTTTTTTTTTTGCATGTTAACTGCTTACAGCCAATAAAACGATGTTTCGTAGTTTAATTTGGTTATGCTAATGAAAGGAATGTTCTAATCGCTTGTATACATTCTTTTTTTACAGTTAGAATAATAAGGTTATGTTGGTTTAAATCACACCAGCCCTCATTTCTAGTATTTGACCATTATAAATGAAACTGAAAAGTACGTATCGTGATATAAATAGACAATGTTTGTTTTGCCTTCTTTTCTGATTTCTCCTTGTTTTGGGGAATGATGTTTAATGTGTGTGAGTTATAGGTTATGTTCCATGTCGTCCAACGATTTCTCCTTGAATTTGGGTACTGTTTTACAGATTGTCAGTCAGGAGTTGCAAAAAGGTATATCAGCAATTACATGTTTGTCTATTCCGTTAAGAAAACCTTTGAGACTGATAAAATGTTTATCAGAAACACCCATATGTCCAATCTTGCGCATGTTTGAATTAGTTTCCGTGCTTATTAATTTTGAACCTGTTCAATTTCTATCTTGCCTGGTGACGTACTTTTAAATGCTACAAAATGCTAATTTTTAACATTCAAAATGCTATTTTTCAAAATTCAAGTGCCGCAAAATCGATTTCAAACGGCTATTTTCTCGTATCTTTAGTATCTGGAACGAGGAGACAATTAAGGCAAGAAATGAAATGAAAGATGCTCTAGGCTTTGGATATCCTAATAGTGTCAGGGTCGGAAGAGAACAGTAGAAAAAGGGAGGCCATATAACCTAATATCTCTCACTACTCCAGGGTTGTGGGGCGATGTACTCGCTACATAAATTGTGAAGGTTATTTATCTCATTCTCTCGGTATACCTCAGTTTTATTCCGAACCACAACGTCCGTACTTTAATTTTTTTATGTCTTAATTAAAAACAAAATAACTAACAAATTATATCACTAAGAAAAAAAGGAAAATAACTAAGAATATGGTTAAATTAATTGATTACTTATATTAGGGCCGGTTCTACCACATCCGGGTAAAAGTTGTGGGCAGCAACCCTGGTGATAAACTATCTGCCGGTGTAAACCTCTGTGCATCTTGGGCAGCGTTCTACCACTTCCGTGCAAGTTCCGGGCAGCTGCCAGGAACCTAATAGCAAAATACAGATGGTGGCTAGCCTGATTTTTGTTAAATTTGAGTAATCGATGAGTGAGCCACCTATCGTTAGATGCGTTAAGTTTCTTTTCGTTTCGCTTTTGTCCGTTGTTTGTTGATATCACGTGTTCTTTGGTTTCAACAAGATATAGGCCTAGTACCAAAACCTCTCGCGACACTTCTGGGCAGTATAAACCTAGCATGTGATTCAGTTCTCGGAGGAATGCAACTGAATAACCATACCTAAACTCAATAATCGAAAACTAGACAAGCATGCAGTGCTTTTCAAGGAGGAATAGCCTGTGAAATATGTTTCTAGCAATAGGCTACTTTGCAATCTGAAAACAGTCTTAGGCCTATATGAGCTACAGACATGTTGTGACAAGGCTTGCAGTGCATAGGTTCAATCATAAAATGTATCATCATCATCATCATTTCCCCTTATCCAGCTCCTGCCGGGTCGGGGTATTTATGGCACTTCTCCACTTTCCTCTTTCCTTCCACCATTCTTCTTCCACGATCTTGTCCCAGTCCAGATTTCTTTTTCTTATGCTGTTCTTCACCGAATCAATCCACCTTGTTCTAGGTCTTCCTCTTGCTCTCTTACCCTTGCACTTCGCCTCCAGCATCTGTCTTGGTATTCTACAGTATAACCCCGATTTAGCGTGACCTCGATTTAGCGTAAACCCGCATTTAACGGAAGAAATTTCAAGTCCCGAAAATTATTCCATAAGTGCAATGCAATTTTATATTCGATTTAACGTAATTCGCGTTACGCCAAAACCCGCATTTAGCGTTAGGAAATGTTAAAATTCGCGAGTATTTATTTCGATTCATTATGGTTATGCGACATTAAGAACCTATGAAAAAGACGTTATAAGTTCGTTAAGGATGATTCAAGGCAGAAAAGGAACTCCAGCATTTATATTGGATACGATCGATCATCTTCCATATCGATTCCTCGCTACATGTACGAGCGAGCTCGATCTTACCCGACCGCGGCTGAAGACACAATGTAGGCCTAAAGCGTGCCAACAGTCATGCCGGCGCCGCATTGCATGCTTGCGCGAGGTCTGTCCGAGTTTGTACGTTCGTAGCGGCACTACAGTTTAGCGTCAGTTTACGCAAGTTTGCATCACTTCGTGTGTTATGGTTATGCGACATTAAGAACCTATGAAAAAGACGTCTTAAGCTCGTTAAGGATGATTCAAGGCAGAAAAGGAACTCCAGTATTTATATTGGATACGATCGATCTTCTTCCATATCGATTCCTCGCTACATACACGAGCGATCACGATCTCAGCCGACCGCGGCCGAAGACACGATGTACAGCGTGCTAACAGTCCCGCCGGCGCAGCGCCGCATCGAATGCTTGCGCGAGTCTGTACGTTCGTAGCGACAATACAGTATATCGTCAATTTACGCATGTTTGCATCAGTTCGTGTGTTATGGTTATGCGACATTAAGAACCTATGAAAAAGACGTCATATGCTCGTTAAGGATGATTCAAGGCAGAAAAGGAACTACAGCATTTATATTGGATACGATCGATCATCTTCCATATCGATTCCTCGCTACATGCACGAGCGATCACGATCTCAGCCGACCGCGGCCGAAGATACGATATACAGCGTGCTAACGGTCCTGCCGGCGCGGCGCCGCATCGAATGCTTACGCGAGTCTGTACGTTCGTAGCGGCATTACAGTATACCGCCAGTTTACGCAAGTTTGCACCAGTTCGCGTGGATAATCCAGCTGTACATCAGTTTGCTCACTCACATTCATTGTTTTAGTGAAGTTGACTATGGCAGCTAAAAGAAAAACTCTATCTGTCGCGGAGAAAGTGAACTTGATTCGGGTAGTGGAGAGAAACGCAAATGTGCCCGTTAGTGAAATGGCTCGACGCCTGGGACTTGCACAGTCTTCATTGTCAGGCATATTGAAGATTAAGGAGAAGATTTTGGATCAAGAAACACAGTGCGGCTCAAAAGCAAAGAAAAGAAAAAATGTTAAAAAGTCGCCATACGAAGAAATGGAATCGAAGCTAATGGAGTGGTTCAATGGAGCACGTGCTGGAAACTTACCAATCGACGGGGCATTGATAAAAATGAAAGCATCTACGATATCAGGGAAACTTGGGCTTACAGAATTCAAAGCTTCAAAGTGGACAACTCTGTTATAGACAGAGTAAATCAATTGGAGATGGACATTCTGAACCTAAAATCCAAAAGTGCTAAAAAGCAGACTACCATGTTTGATTACTGTATTTCAAAAAATGTGACACTGTGAAAGTTGTGTAAATGTGTGTTGTATATAGGAAAAGTAACTCTCTATATATTATATTACTGTAATTGTGTAAGTATTTTGTGGACGTTTTAATTTTGTAATGTGCTGGGAAACTACGATTTTTGACTACTGTATTAGTGCTACTGTAATTACTGTATAGTGTGTAGGGTAGGTATCTCCTTGTTTTATTGTTGTTATTGTGTGTGTTGGTGCAATTCAAGTCAATACAGTCAAAGAGGTCTGGAAAAGATTTGTTTTTTATCGAAACCTCGATTTAAGGTAAACCCCCATTTAAGGTTAAAAAATACCAGACCCTCGAAAAATGTTAAATAGGGGTTCTACTGTATTTTCCTCCATCCCCTTTACATGTCCAAACCACCTTAGTTTATTCTTCTCAATTCTCTCATTTAGTTTTCCCATCCCAACTTCCTTCCTAACATCTTCATTTCTCACTCTGTCTTTCCTATCATACTTCTTAGGAATTTCATTTCACTGGCTTGGATTCTACTCTCTTGCCTGCTTGTCAGGGTCCAAATCTCAGCTGCATAAGTTAATATGGGAACATAGTATACTTTATACATTACCTCCTTGCTTTTCCTTGGTACTTCCATATCCCAAACAAGTTTTCTTACACTTTGATAGAATGCATTGCTCTGCTGTACCCTCCTGCCAATCTCCATGTCCAACCTACCAGTTTGCATCAATTCACTTCCTAGGTATTTGAACGTGTCCACAATTTCCAAACTCTGACTTCCAATTTTCACAGTGCCCTTTCCTTGTCTTTCCCCTCTTGTCATCACCATGGTACCGACAGTAGTGGCTACACGGGCTAAAGCGCTGCGTTAGGTCAAGGGGCCAAGCTCTCTGCTGACTCGGTAGACGCGTGGGTTCGAGCCCCACCGTCGGCTGTCCTTGAAATGGTTTTCCGTGGTTTCCCCATTTTCAACACCAGGCAAATGCTGGGACAGTACCTTCTGACAGGCCACGGCCGCTTCCTTCCACATCCTTGCCCAGTTTCATTCATCTTCATCCATTCCATCTCTCATCCCGACGCGCAGGTCGCCCACGGGCGTCGCCTAGAAAGACCTGCACTCGGCCTCTCAGGAGGCTACATGAAAAAGAAAAAAAAACCACCATGGTCTTGCTTTACTCTATACTGATTTTCGGGTCGTACTTCTGAATATTTTCGTTCAGTGCATCTAGTTGTTTTTGCACTTCTTCGGTGTTCCTTCCCCAGACCACAATATCATCTGCAAATAACAGTAACTTCATTCCTTTATGTCCATATGCTTCCTTTGTTTCCTTTACAATTTCATCCATCACCATTATGAACAAGAGGTGACAGCACACTCCCCTGTCTTAGTCCAGTCTTGTTCCTAAACCAATCTGTCTTTCCAACTGGGGTCAGTACCCTGCTAACACAGTTGTTGTACATTGCTTGCACCATTTCCAACATTTCTCTTCCCAGTCTCTTCTTAACCATGGTTTCCCATACCTTCTCTCTGGGGACACTATCATTTGCCTTTACTAGATCTATGAAAGTGTTGACCGACTGAAAAGCACTAAACTCTTGTTTACTAAGGCAACACTGAAAATATGGCTTCAAACACCACAATCTATGAAAGTCATGATCAAATCCTCTCCATATTCCCAGTTCTTTTCCATCACCTGCCTCAAGCTAAAGATTGGGTCCACTGTGGATCTTCCACTCCTGAAGCCATACTGTTCCTCTTGCAACTCTCCTTCCACCTTTCTTCTCATTCTTCTTTCTAATATCCTTTCCAGTATTTTTACTATCTGTGATATGAGGGTGATCCCTCTATAGTTATCACACGCCTTCTTGTCCCCCTTCTTAAACAATGGTATTATTAGCCCTTTCTCCCAGTCTTCTGGTACACATTTCCGTTTCCACACACACTTTAGCAGTCGATACAACCATTGCATACCAACAGGTCCAGCAGCCTTTATCATTTCTACACTGATTTCATCCACCCCTGTTGCTTTTCCCATCTTCATTTTCTGTACTGCTAATTCCACCTCCAGCATTGTTATATCATCTTCTGTTGTAGAGTCATCAGGTTGTGTCACTTCCATCTCACCAGTACAATTGCTCACATTCAATAGCTTATCGAAATACTCCTTCCATCGTCCCTTTATCTCTTCTGGGTGTGTTAACAACTCTCCATCTTCCTTTTTCACCAGCTTTGTATTAACTCTTTCTTTCCTCTTACTGTTTCGAGGCACAGTGGGGTCGCTGTCGTGCATTGTTCATCTTGTTGAGAGTGTGGGACTGTTCACCGAACTTGATTGACACAGGTTTTAGATTTAGATGTAAAAGTACCTTCCACCAACTAAACTTGTGTAAAGCAAAATTTGTAGGTTAGGTTTGATTAATACTCTTTAGTTCAAACGTTCGTCACCAGATGCTGGTTGCGATGGCATCTAGTAGTAGCCAAGATCACAGCTAGGTGTCGTGGATGGTAGCATTTGGTAGCGAAAGTAGGAACTACTTGAAATTATCGTCTGTAGTCCTTACCTGAATTACAGATAACACACACTATAGGGCATCCAACGTTTAGAATGAAGCATTTATCTTATGGCGCGTTACGACAGGGTTGCCACTCCATGACAGGAGAGAGTACAAAGCACTTCGCGTACACTTTCTGCACATTCAATGATTGTGCAGTGACGAAGACTTGAATTAAGCACTGTATAATAATACTAATAGTAGGCTAACATAACACATACAACGAAATTAACTATAACGTATGCTGAATGTGACATAAAGAAAACAATCAAAATAAAATAAATAAAGTACAAGCACAAGGAAAAGTGTGAAGTTTCGACTGCAGTTAAAGTTGAAGTACGTTATTAAAGAAAATACTCCTCATTGGCTTACCTTTCATGATTTATACTTTCGTTGGGTTTAAGGTTCTTAAAATAACTGAACACATTAATTACGACCTGTTTTTCCCTCCCTCTGAGCACTTGACCACGCTTTCTTTTCACAAAACTATCCATTGTTGTACGTGAAATACGTAAAATACAACACGTTAAATCTAACAGAACTGCTGCACACACACTCAAGATAGAGACAGCCGAACTACTGAAATACAAGCTCGAATGGCACAGTAATAAAGCTGTGAGTAGCAAGCGGCATCCCGCTGCCCTTCGAAACTTCATGTTTATAATCCGCGGTCAATGAACAGCCCGGCCTGTGTAAACAATTAAACCTACACTCTGGGTAGGCAGGTAGAAAACTTCTTCCAACATTCCTCTACAATTCTCAAACTGACATGACATGGTTATCTTTAAAAATAGAAAAGTTGGCAGCATACGAACTTTTTCAATGCTGCTATGCGGTTATGAGAAAATATTCAGAAGTTTTACCTACATGAAAATTGTAATATTGCCAGTATAAAATATTTCAATATTCCATCATCAAGACGGCACATTTAGCTACATGTGTGTGTGAAAAATAGGCATCACAAAGTCAATGCAACATGATATAAGATCGATTTTACTAAAAAGGGGACTCAGTTTATAGTTTTTTAAGAAAATATGGATATCTAATTTTTCTAGCATTTCTATCAAGTTTACGTAGTTCTAATACAGAACCAAAAAGATCGGCAAAACATAGTTCTACCCGAATTTTTTCGACAATGATATGGCAACAGTGGAGTGCTAGAAAATGACAGCGTCATACATGTCTCGCGTGCAACAGAAAGAGAGAAGAATATCCCTATCTAACCAGTGCTTCATTCTAAACGTTGGATGCCTTATAATACAGTTATCACAATTAACACCGGTTATCAGACAGATTCTACACACACCCAAAGTACACGGGGCTACATGACTGTGTTGTCGCAGCCCTTAAACTAAGGAACCAACCATCCAAGACTTCTGGTCTGTTGCGTGCAAGCTTGGATTTTATAAGTTTTTAAAATTCAACATTGTCTTATCACACAAGATATTTTTGCAGGATTTTTCACTGACACAAATTGGTTAAAGGCCATAATTTTATTGTTCATTTTTTCTTCAATTTAGTCGAGTATAGTAGATAACTTTGGTATTTTATATTTAAATTTAACATGTGATTTTGTTCGCGAGGGGAAATTCATAAATTTTATACCACAAATAAGCTGCATCCTTCAAAATTTTACAGAGTCTTCTTTAATCTTTGTTTTTTCTATTTCTATAAAAGGGTACATTATTTTAAAATCTTTTGGTGCATTGCTTCAGAATTTAAAAAATTAAAAAAATGAAAAAGACCACTACAAGAGGAAAACCATGTAAGGTAGTTGTACAGGGTCATTCACTCAAAGTGGGGCCTGCCTCACGGCTGCAGGTAGAAGGTCGAGCCAAAGGTCAGACGAGCACATTGCAACACGAAGCTGAGACAGTTGCGACGCAGGATTTGACGAGTTAAGTTGACTTCGTTATTCGTTTATAGCCTATTTTAAGTTACATGTGTTATAAGTTTATAACGTGTGTACGTAGTTATTGTTTAATTGTTATTGTGTTTCATAATTAAATAAAGTGTTATTGCTAAGTGGTAACGCCTATTGCTTCAATTTTTATTTATGGGGAAAATTGAAAAATAAGGTTTATGCAACAAACCCTCACACCGTCTAGATCAGTGGTTCTGAACCCGTAGAAGTCTGCGGACCACTCAGCCCGAAATTGAATCATGTACGGACCATCCCTCCCTCCAATACACCTTATCAGTTGTAACCCTTCATTAATAACACTTATTTTAAAGATATTTCAATCGAAAACCTGATAGTCATCGCCGCAAATACATTCAGACGATTCTCGTTCAACGCACTCCAAATCCCCACTTATTGGCCACTTTTTTATCCGTGCTGGTGGACCCTTTTTCTCCCGCGGACCACCGGTTAAGAACCACTGGTCTAGATGAACTCAAACTAAATATCACGAGAGAAATTGAGGCTATCTCCGTAGATGATCTAATACGTGTGAATGAAAATTTCCTCGAAGGTGCCAGAAATGTGTAGATGCAGGTGGAGGAAATTTTCAACATCTTCTGTGACAATTATTTTACTTTATGTGTTATGCACTCTCTCAGTGCTCGTCAGACTCTCCACGACATTCTGTATAATAAACACCCATTATTTACTATATTGACGTCTGACATTTGTTGTTCAATATCACGAGCATAATGGGCATACACTCCTGTCTAATACAACGTAGTGTAAGCTGATAACATTCAAGTACTGAAAAGTAACATTCAACTGCTTGTATTGATACCGTCCTCACTCAGCGCTAGCCGACGCTAGAGCCACCTAGCGGCTGGACCATACAAACTCCACAAGTCGCGTCACTTTCTCTTCTAAACGCTATGAATAAATTAAGAAACAGAAACACACACAAATACAGTCATCACAAATAACACCGGATATTGTTCCCTCACTTTCCTGGTTAACAAGCGGCGACTCAAACGTAAGGCAGTAGCACTCGCCAACAATAACCATTGTTCGCTACTGACCAATAGCTGACGGTTGTTGACCAATAGAATGCTTCCTCTATCACTCCACGTGGACTCTTAAGTCCCGTCCTGGTGGCTAGCTTGTGTCTCCGACAGGTATCAGTGTCCAATGTTGCACTTCTGCACATAGTTCTGTCCAGTCTCGCTGCTGGCCCTCAGTGGCTACGGTGGAAATTTGACAACGCTGTGTCTCACGATGGGAAAGCATTGTCCCCAGGTGCCATGGAATGTAAGCATATCCACCCAGCTAGATTTCAAATGCGAGCCGCACGTTGGTTCTTAAGTTTAGGGGCTGCGACGGCGCGGTCATGTGGCCCCGTGTGCTTTGGGTGTGTGTAGAATCTGTCTGATAACCGGTGTTAATTGTGATGACTGTATTAGTGTGTGTTATCTGTTTTTTTTTTTTTTAATTTAAGTACTGACTGCAACTTAGAATTTTCAAATAGTTCCTACTTTTGCCGTCAAGCGCCACCGTCAACGACTACTAGGCCAAGTTCAGAACCTAGCTACTAGACGCCACCGCAGTCGGCTCTTGGCAACGAACGTAGAAACCTAAGAGCGTTGTTTACATTCTTAACCTATCCAATTTAGCTTCACACAGTTGCAATTAGTGGAAGGTTCTTTAACATGCCATACATTTATGACACGGGACCGCCGGCTTTACTCCCCCTCCGAAGGAAGGCATACTGAGGGATTTTTAACGCTCTTATAAAATCCGACGGCTTCGGTCAGGTTCGAACCCGCTATCTTTTGGCATAGAAGCTCAGCATGCAAATGACTACGCCACCGCCAAACGCCGTACGTTAACCAGGAAAGTGAGGTAACTTTATCACACAAATTCTACAAACACCCCAAGTGCACGGGGCTGCATGACCGCGTTGTCGCAGCCCCTAAACTGAGTAACCAACCAACCTGTTAGAAGGATGCGGTGATACACATAGCCATGGGCGAATGGCTTCCGCAAGCGGACCACGGGTTTCTGACGCTTGTAGACATACTCTAATGACACTAGCACGACGGGGCAAGCTTTGTGGAGGAAGGTCGAGCTCTCTAACAAGGCATTACATTGCAATCTTGTGGTCGATTCAATTATATCTATGAATTGTTATAATGCGTCGATCCCTTCTACCTGCTACGTGCATCCTTTTTCTGTTTATTTAACTCGAGAATGAAAGTCACTCCTCAAATGGTTTTCATTACCGACATAGATTTTAATCTAATGCATGTGTATCATTGTTCTGCTAGAAAGTGGCCGTAAATTCCCTTTTATTTGGCTTACAGACCTGTAATTAGATGAATAAAACCATTACTTATTATGGGCGGTAATTTTATATGACAGGCACAATGTTGAGGGAATTATATACAACAGCTTGTGTAACTAGCTTACATATAGAATAACGATAATTATTATAAAGCAGGTAATTCTCCCCGCGCCATTGTTTGTGAGATGAATATTTTATAGCTCCTGCTTGTAGAGTATAGTGCTCAAAAAAACACTGTTTCTTAGAGACTTGGAATACATGCCCTAAGCTTACACAGATGAGCAGGAATTATGCTACTGCAGAATACTACAGTTTGCATTTGTTTGTTAATGAGAGGGGTTCGATTTTTATTGATTGATGATTGAGGGCCAGCTTCCCCATAGTTCGTCAACATGTTAACAAACCATTCAAGCCCGTTAACAGACGATTACCGAAATGTCGTGGTTCACCAAACTATAACAATCCATTAGCATCGATAACAAGCCATTAAAACTAATTGCTGTGTCTGCACACAATTAACGGCTGACGATCGATTTACGTGACATTCCAATCCAAAATGGAGCGTGCAGTAAACTTTATTCTCAACGGTGACGATGTTCTTGATTAACTTTGAATTTATAAAGAATGGAGTAATTAAAGCTCTGCAATTTTTCTTGGTTTGTGCCATCTCTTGTGTAAGGTCTTGTCCGGGCACGGACACCAAGAACCCGCTGATGAGCCAGCTTGGTGTTCCTAGGTTGAACCCCACACGGGACACGGCACAAACCTAGAAAGATTGCTGAGTTTTAATTTACTGCCCGTGAAAGCCTCTGCCTCTGCCATTCTGCCAGGATAGTTAGACAGGCAGACAATCGTCGAACGGCCAGATGCGGAGCCGATTGCATAATATCGCGTTCCCACTTATCCATGGGTAATGGCGTCACTCGTATCAGTTTATTGTAAAGTTGGCTAACCACGCACAAGAATTCACCTGTTCACTCACTGTCTTTGAACTGACTGGAAAGGCCTAGCTGAATTCGAATCGGCAACGGCAGAAATAGAAGAAACCATTCTTGGGATCTCTTCTTCAAAGGAAGTGGCGGTCACATTGTCAAGCGGTTTATTGTCATTAAGTGTTTGGTAAGTAGATGTCACTGCGGGTGGCGAGTGAAAGGGAGCTGTGTTGGAAATGTTTCTCGCCACCTTTTCTCAGAATTCCTGCTGGCAGGATCTACTGGTCAGTTCTTGTGAAATAAGACAGCAAAGGTTCGAGTTTATTATTCTTGGATTGTAGGGAGCAATGAATCGACTATCGATTTCAATGTCAATGCCTCGAATTGTTTTTATAATAATCCGTCCATTATTTCTTCTAATATACGAAGGATAACCATTGGCATTATCTTTGCTCTCTTCCTGTAAGTATTTTCTATCTAAATTGCATTTTGTAAATATTGTCAATTCAAATAACAGTACAGTAAGTATGTAGTTGTAAGTAGGTAGTTAGTTTGTCTATTAGATATATGTCATTGTTCTATTAGACTGTGATGTGTGATTGCATGTGAGTGTGTCTGGTGACAGACTGTTTTAGTGGTAGTATTTGTTGTTGGTGGAACTTTAGTATTTTTTCGTTAGTAGAATTTTGGTATTTAATTGTTAGTACAGTAGAAGGTTAGTATTTTTGTTAGTAGAATTGCTCTTTACTTATTCTGAAAGGGAGTAGCAGCTTTTCAGAATAAATCAATTCTTTACTTGTCTTATAGACGGTGAAGATATTGATAATATAACCCAACTAATGGCTACACTGCGTTCTGCTACATGGCTGAAAGCAAGGGGAAACTACAGCCGTTTGCTATTCCCGAGGATATGCACCTCTCTATGCATAAATACATGTGATGATGGCCTCCTCCCTTGTAAAATTTCAATCCGGAGGTAAACTAGTCCCCCGTTCGGATCTCCGGGTGGGGACTACTCGAGAGGGGGTTAACATCACAGAAGTGACAAAGAGGAACTCTGACATTCTACGGATCGGAGCGTGGAATGTTAGAAGTCTGCTAGGAAGTGGAAGGTTAGAAAACTTAGAAAGGGAAATGGATAGGTTGAGGTTGGATTTGGTTGGGATTAGTGAAATGCGCTGGCAGGAAGAACAGGACTTTTTTGGTCAGGAGACTATAGGGTCATTAGCACTAAATAGCTTGCCACGGTGGGTGAGTGGTTATAGTGTCGGACTACCAACCCCAAGATTGCAGGTTCGCCCCTGGCCATGGTAAGTGATTTTTGAAAGGCGACAAAAATCACGACACTCATGTCATACGTTGTTGGCATGTTAAAGAACCCATTTGAATTCAGTAGGCCGTGTTCAATGGCAAAATTAATCTCTGGATTTTCCGCCAACACAAAGTTCCACCATTCTCTACTTGAAAGCGCTGTAGTGTCAAGGAGTTTAGATATCTAACCTCCTTGACTTTCATAGCGTTCAAAGGAACGACGAAATTCGACATGCAAGCTACCCTCTGGGTGTCAATTAGCAAAGCTTGCACCAGGCAGCCGAGGCCATACGATATTATTATTATTATAGCACTAAATCAAACAATGGCCAAGCAGGGGTTGGCCTCATATTGAGTAGGAAACTTGGACAGCGGGTGGAATATTATGAGCAATATAGTGAACAGATTATTGTAGCAAAAATAAATACTAAACCTACCTGCACCACAGTGGTACAAGTCTATATGCCTACCAGTCAAGCTGATGATGAGCATGTTGAAAAGGTCTACGAAGAAATAGACGAAATTCTGAGGTATATCAAGGGTGATGAAAATGTTATAGTAATGGGAGATTGGAATGCTGTGGTAGGAAAAGGGAGAGAAGGGAAGATAGTAGGAGATTTCGGATTAGGTGAAAGGAATGATCGAGGAAGCAGGCTGGTAGAATTCTGCACTGAGCATGAGTTGGTCATAGCTAACACCTTATTCAATAACCACAATAGAAGAATATACACATGGATGAGACCAGGAGATACAGGGCGTTACCAAATCGACTTCATTATGGTCAAGCAGAGGTTTCGAAACCAGATTTTGGATTGTAAAACATATCCTGGTGCTGACATAAACTCTGACCACAATCTGGTTGTAATGAAATGCAGATTAAAGTTGAAGAAACTGAAGAAAAGTCAAAAGCCAAAAAGGTGGGCAATAGACAGACTGAAAGAGAAGGATGTAAACGAAAGATTCAAGAAGAGTATAAAGGAAGGACTAATGAAAAACCCTAAACAAACTTCAATTGCAGACGAATGGGCACTTTTGAGGAATGAAATAACAAAATCCGCAGAAGAAAACATTGGTAGGAAAGAGAGAATAGGTAGAAAACCGTGGATCACTCAGGATATACTAGATTTGATGGATGAAAGGCGGAAACACAAGAATGTAAGAGATGAAAAGGGGAAAGCAGAATACAGACGTCTGAGAAATGAGGTTAACAAGAAGTGCAAGGAAGCGAAAGAAGAATGGTTGAAAGAGAAATGTGCTGGTATAGAAAATTGTCTGAAATTAGGAAAAGTAGACACAGCTTATCGAAGGATTAAGAATACTTTTGGGGAAAAGAAGACTAAGTGCTGTAATATTAAGGACACAAATGGAAAGATAGGGAAGAAAAGGTTGAGAGATGGAATGCTTACATAGAGAGTTTGTATAAGGGAAAGGAGATTGAGAATCATGTAATGGAAAGGGAGGAGGAAATTGATGAGGATGCGAAAGGAGATTTAATATTGAGATCAGAATTTGATAGAGCTTTGGAAGACTTAAGCAGGAACAAAGCACCAGGCATAGATGATATACCGATTGAGTTGCTACGCTGCATAGGAGAGGAAGGTCTGATCAGGTTATTTCACTTGGTGTGTAGGATTTATGAGACAGGTGAGGTACCCCCTGATTTGAAGAAGAATGTAATCATCCCTATACCAAAGAAAGTGGGAGCTGACAAATGTGAAGATTACCATACAATCAGCTTGATTACTCATGCTTCAAAGATCCTGTCTAGAATAATTTACAAGAGGATTGAGAGCCAGATAGAAACGGAATTGGGTGAAGACCAGTTTGGTTTCAGGAGAAATGTACGAACAAGGGAAGCTGTACTAAGTCTTAGGCTGATTTTGGAAGGTAGAATAAGGAAAGATAAGAGAACGGTCATGGCTTTTGTAGACTTGGAAAAGGCTTTTGATAACGTTGATTGGACTAAATTGTTTGACATTTTGAAATCGATTGGAATAAAGTACAGGGATAGGAGGGTGATATACAATCTATACGGAAACCAGACAGCAGTCATTCGAGTTGAAGGACATGAGAGAGAAGCTGGTATTCAGAAAGGTGTAAGGCAAGGCTGCAACTTATCACCCATACTTTTCAATCTTTACATTGAACAAGCAATGAAGGAAATTAGAGAAAAATTTAAAGTGGGAGTGAAGATTCAAGGAGAAATAATTTCAACTCTGAGATTTGCTGATGACATCGTCATCTTGGCCAACAAGGCTGAGGATTTGAATGAGTTTTTGAATGGTATGGACTCCGTCTTACGGAAAGAATTCATGATGAAAATTAATAAATGTAAAACAAAAATACTGGAATGCAGCCGAAATAAATCAGAAACCTCTATGGAGATCAAATTGGCAGGTGAAAAGCTGAAGGAAGTAGGAGATTTCTGTTACTTAGGAAGCAGAATAACCAGTGATGGACGAAGCAAAGAGGATATAAAAAGTAGGTTGGCTCAGGCAAGAAAAGCATTTCTACAAAAAAGGAATCTGCTGACATCGAATATAGATTTAGGTATTAGGAAGTCATTTTTGAAAGCCTTTGTCTGGAGCGTGGTGCTCTATGGAAGTGAAACTTGGACTATTGGTGCAGCAGAAAAGAGGAGAATTGAAGCATTTGAAATGTGGTGCTACAGGAGAATGATGAAGATCAGATGGGTAGATAGGGTTACAAACAAAGAGGTATTAAGACGAGTGGGAGAGGAGAGATGTTTCTGGCGACTGCTAATGAAGAGAAGAGATAGGTTGGTAGGACACATACTAAGACACCCAGGAATAGCAAGCTTAGTTATGGAAGGAAGGGTAGAGGACAAGAACTGTAGGGGTAGACCAAGGTTAGAATATGTTAAACAGATTGCCTCGGATGTAGGGTGTGGTAGCTATGTAGAGATGAAACGATTAGCTCAGGACAGGGAGGCATGGAGAGCTGCATCAAACCAGTCAAAAGACTGAAGACTCAAACAACAAACAACTTCTTAGAAGCCCATACAGCATCCTTTTACTGCCACTTACATCTGTTTCCATTTTTCGTGTAAATTCTTCCCAACTTTTCTTCTTTTCTTCTCCTACCACTTTCTTACACCTCCGTTTGCTGTCGTGATACTTCCTTTTGCTTTCTTCTATTTGATCTCGGTTCCATTCTTTCCATGCAGACTTCTTTTCTTTCACTGCTTTCCTCACTTCCTCATTCCACCACGGTGTCTCCTTCTCTTTCACTCTTGTTGACGTCCTACCACAAGCACTCTCTGCTGCACCAACAAATGCCTTTTTAAAGTGGGACCATTCCTCTTCTATGTTTTCCACTTCAGTAACTGGGATTTGTTGCTTCAATCTCTCCTGAAAATCTTCCTGTACAGTTTTGTCTTTCACTTTCCATACTTTTATTTTACTTTCTCTGATCTCCTTTCGGTTTTCCAATTTTTCCCATCTAAATTTTGCCACCACAGCTCTATGGTCCCCATCAAATGCTTCTGGTGAAGCTGTCACATCTATTAGCTTTCTGCGATTAGTCCTTTCCACCAGAAAGTAGTCAATTACTGATTTTGTTCTTCTATCGCCCCAACCATATCTCGTAATTTTCCTGCTGTTTTTCTTCCGAAACCATGAATTACCCACTATCAGTCCATTCCTTTCGCAAAAGTTTACAAGTTCCTCTCCTTCCTGGTTCTTTTTCCCATATCCATATGGTCCAATGACTTCTTCCTTTCCTTGTCTCTCGTTTCCGACTTGTGCATTCATATCTCCCATGATCACCACTTCTACATCTGAAATTACTCTTTCTACATCCTCCAGGAATACTTCAATATCTTCTTCTCTGTTTCCAGTCTGTGGTGAATACACTTGTATGAAGTCCATCACGTCATTTTTCATCATCGTTCTAATTTTCATTATTCTGTCACTCACACACTCGACCACTTCAACATACTCCTCCAGTTGTTTCGAGGTTATCAGTCCCACGCCATTTTTTGCCTCTTGGCCACCACTCCAGTATCATGTATATCCTTTCCTCAATTTCTTCCTTCCTTTACCTTTCCATTTCACTTCATTCAGCCCCATCAATCCAACATTCTCCCTCTCCAAGAAGTCTACCACCTCCTCCACCTTGCCTGTCAGGGTCATGACATTCATGATTCCCACTTTCATCAAATCAAATTATCACACTCCAGGCAACAAGTTTGTTTGTAAACTCTGTAAAATTAATGGAACGGAATGCGCACATTTGTGCATAATTAGATAGTTCTCTTTGCTGTATTCTACGAGAGATTTCACTCTTCTTGCACAGCTATAGAAGGTATCTTGGGTAGGTCATGTTGCAAAGTTCACATTTACACCTTTTCGTTTGGCGGATGGAATGATTTTGTCACACACATTTTATGATGAAAGCCATTGACCGTGTAACGCGTCACCACAAGCCTAAGATCGTAGTTCTGTTTGTCAAGGCTTTAGTGACGTAGGAAACTACAATATGCAATGCCCCAAATATCAGGTCCTATGCTGCATAAGCAAAACACCAAGTCAGTGACAATGTATAGTACGGTACAGAACCTGAATAATGTCCTGTACACTCTGTATTTCTCATGCACACATGTGCGAATTTATTAAATTATATGAGCGCTTCATACAGTATTCCTAAACATGTAATTGAGATAATATTTTGGAATCTATGATGGTTCCGTACGGTAATCACTAGGCGGTCGTATTTCATGTCCAATCAACCGCATCAAATATAAAACTGTTGGCTTTTGCAGCCTGAACCGGACGAAGAATTCCTCATTCGACCAAATTTCATTATGCTCCAGCCGATCTCTGTTCCGTCTTGGACGTGTGACTGCGTCTTCTTCTACGTCGACAAAAAAGTTATACATTTCCAGGACGTCAATAAAATATGCTCAGTAACTGTTACATCCCTTATAATTAATTAATAATTGTAATTATATCATTATGTGACAACAAAATTTCCAAATGATTCTAATTGTATTATTAGTAATTTATGAAGAGGTTATGTACAGCATAGATGATGCAAAGAAAGCCTTACGCACGGCTGAAATCTGGCTGGTAATGCTTTATCGGCCTCTCGAAGCTCCCGAAAATTTACACTCCGGGTAGACGAAGTTTATACCGCCGATAGCGCTACCCGTTGATGGTCGAACGGAAATTCTTACTTATTCCGACGGGCAAGTTATCGGCCCCTTTGCCCGGATGTGGTAGAACCGGCCCTTAGTGTACTAGCAGGGAACATGATATGGTAGTGAACTCATTCATATTGCACTAACGGACAGGTGTATCGTATGTGTTATGGTGCAGGTATCCTGGGCATAGTTGTAGCTAGGATTGGAAAGTGATGGTAAAGCAGAACAAAACCTTACTTTCAATAAGATATATTGTTTGTAGCCTACTTCTTACATAACTTCTCCTCACTTTTATTACTTTTAAAATGGTTTCTGGTGTCTTGAGTTTTACAGCTGTAATTTTAAAGACTTTCTCATGTTGAAACCATTTTGTTCTCTTAGACCCTTACTGTTTCCTTTTCGTCACAAAGATCCATTCATTCTTTCCGAGGCTGTGAACAACTAGTGCTGCCACTAGATGGTAATGTCTGGCCCTGGCCCCCACATTCACACCGCCACTATAGCATACAGATGAAAATGAAGATGTGAAGGAAAAATTATAGAATACAATAATAATAACATTAATAATAATTAAAAACTAGTGACGCTGCGTCTACTGCAGACGAACCAATGCAATTGGCCATGTTGCCAACACGACAACATATTGATATGAAATAAACAGGGTGATTCTTATTAACGTTTAAAACTCTCTGTAGTGACATAGATGGCACTGAGACAAGTAATTTGATATACGACACTTAGGGTCGCAAGTGTCCGGAAATACCTTAAAAGTGAACCACAACTGTTAAAAACATATGACGGCTCAGCTGGAGCGGTCAGGCCCATGCTCTCTTACGCACACCAAACAAATGTTGAATGTCATATCACTCTGGCTCCGTGTGCGACTTAGGCGCGTGGGGTTCGAATCCAGGGCCTATCCATAATCTTTTTTTGTTCTCTGTCTTCTCCTTTCAAGTGGAAGCAGATTGTTAGTTGACATTAAGAACGCTTTGTATTACGAATGTGATGTGAAGCATTCGGGAATTTTACACTGGATTCGGTAGGATGGGGCAAAATTAGTCATTCGACAAGAACTGCTGTACTAGATAACGAGAGTTGAAAATGAACCGCTTTACATTCCATGAGTTTGCAGACATGCACCTTCGTTATGGTGCTGCAAGGCGGCTGTACCAACAACGATTTCCCCAGCACGTTCTGCTTTCTCACGTGACCTTCGGAAACTTGGACCGACGAATTCGTGAAATGGGAGCTGTGCGTGTAAGTAAGCAATGCATCCTAAGTGTCTTTTGGAGCTCACTGTAACATGTTTTGTAACTGGGTTGTTGTCTAAAGCCCCATCAGTTTATCTCATTCTTGATTTCTGATACGGTCACCGTACGTTTGGGTTTTTACTATTGAATTCCTCCTTTCAGGGTAACGGCCGTGCAGGCAATGTTGGGCCTCGTGCGAGAGTAAGGAACCAAATGGCACATGTTCTGCAGCATCCCGAAACAAGTACACGCCGAGCCATGGGCAAACTTGGTGTTTCCCAGTCAACGGTATGGCGTGTGTGGAATCAAAGGGGTCTCAAAGCCTATCACAAAAACGAAGGTTCAAAACTTAAACGAAAGGGACTATGCACCTCGAATGGAATTTTGTGAATGGTACCGTCAACAAACCCAACAGAATCCCAATTTTTCTCCACTTGTAATGTTTTGCGAAGAAGCTAAATTTAATCAGGGTAGGATATTTAATTCAAAAAATAACATTTATTGGTCCAATGCTAATCCACATCAAATGTATTTAGTGTGAATGTTTGGGCAGGTATTTTGGGCAACCGACTAATAGGGCCTTACATTTTACCCAACCGTCTAGATGGCCGTACCTATGATTTTTTTTTGAGAGATTCTGCCAGAGCTGCTTGATGATGTTCCGTTGGAAGTAAGGGCTAACATGTTGTTGCAACACGATGGAGCACCACCCCACTATGCCCGCGGTACGCGAAATTTCTTAAAAGGTGCAAATTTTGAACACATTAGCCATTTATTTTTCGTTGAAGAATAACGAAAAGTATGTTCTTTTGTGAGGACGCATGTAGGTCAAGCTGCACTGCTAAGCGCAAGTTACCACGGAGAGGACTAGAGCCGAGTCATAACAGGCTGAAACACTTATAAACTAACACAAACACGTCAATCACATCAAAATTGGTTAAAAATTGACCCTTCCCAAGCGGATGCTTTTGAGGCTCTGAGCGGAATACTTTTTTCAGAATTTTAAAATATGCAGATTTTATTTTTCATGCACTAAATTTAATTATAATGGAGCTGTATTATGCTTACCTATTGATACTGGAAGGTTGAACCCCATCTGTTGGTTGTAAGGTTGAATTTTGATATTTTATGTCCTTGCATTTAGTGCATTAACCGCACAAGTCACTTTAATTTACATATTTACAGTATACAATTTTTCTTCGAAACACACGACACTTTCACAGCTTTTTACAAATGTCGTGAGGTGTGATAAACCTCAAAGCATGTATCGGGATGCAAGAAAGGCTTCTGGCTGCAGGTTTTACAGAAATAAATAGTTTCCTTGCGTAGCCCATTTTTTTTACAGACTACACCAGCTATGGAACCTTTCTCCCTCCTAGCCATAAAGTGAGGTAGTCCATTCAGGCATTCTTCTGGGGGACCAAGAGAGGGTCTTCCCCTTTTGGAACATCCCTCTTTTTGCTTGGAGGTCACCTGTTCGAGGACCAGTGACTCAACTAGTCGTTGCCTGAACTTTCTATGAGTAATCGGTGCGGAGTTGCGGTTTTTCTGGACCATGACATACGGCAGGTATGAGTTCACAATACTTATTTCAAGGAGCCAGAATAACATTTTTCTATACCACTTTATGGTTCTACGCATAAATTGGTAAGAGGCTATATAGTGATCACTACGATCCACACCACCCATGTGTTTCGTGTAGTCTACCGTCATATCGGGTTTGTCTATTGAGGGCTTGTTTGGGTATTTGGAGGGAACTGATGCAACATCTGTCTTTGACCCTTTGTGCTTAGTGCTCAACATGAAAACTGTCCATCTTTCCATGCCAGAGCAAGTTTACAATCTTTACAAAACTGAATTATGTCCCCCTGTTTCATTTTGCTGTCGTTAATATATTCCTGGATAAGAGTTGGTCAGCTAATTGGGGTGACGTTGGTATATACGTGATAGCCAGAAGGAGGGTTCTTGGGATCTTTGGCGAGAGAAGAAGCGACAGCAGTAACAATTTGAGTAGTTTTTAGAAGATCTGAACTTGTTTCCTCTTTACCAGTGTAAGGCTTGAAATTGTACACATACCCGTTACTACTGTCAGGAAGAACAAACATTTTGAGTCCAAATTTTGTGGGCTTCATCTGGTTGTAAACTTTAAAAGAAACTCTCTCTCTGAATGATATTGTACGCTCACCAATAGAAACCTTTTGACCGGGGGTATAATGAAGCATACAGATTCTAGGGATGGGCGCGACTGAAGCCTGGAATCGAGAGTGTCGACTCGATCGACTCCGAACACCGGTCTCGGTTCGCATGAAGCCTCGCGACTCCACGTTAATCTCATGCGTATTGCGGGGCCGCTTCGCATGAAGCCTCGCGACTCCAAGCTCACGTGATGGGTATTGCGGGGCCACGCGGTCCCTTCGCATAAAGCCTCGCGATTCCAAGCTAACCTGATGAGTAAGGCCCGGATAGTTATGTGTTTATATATATTTAATTTTACTAAATATTTTCTATTTATTTACATATATTTGCCGTTTTTATAAATAAATACATATTATGGCGAATTTATTCGTAAGTAGGCTACATATTTCATGTATTTGGTGATATGTCGCACTCCTTATATAAATGCTGCCGACAATTTTCGACCCTTGGCAATTCCATTAATTTGCCTCTCTATTTCGTGAATGTACCCCTGTCTCTGTATTGTAGTAGTATTTCAAGGCAGGAATTCCCTGGCCATTAAATAGACTATAGCAGGGGGGCTGGAGAAGACTCGCGACTCCAAGCTCCCCTGATGAGTATTGCGGGGTCGCTTCGCATGACGCCTCGCGACTCCGAGCTCACCTGATGAGTATTGCGGGGCCGCTTCGCATGAAGACTCGCGACTCCAAGCTCATATGATGAGTATTGCGGGGTGGCTTTGCATGAACACTCGCGACTCCAAGCTCACCTGATGAGTATTGCGGGGCCGCTTCGCATGAACACTCGCGACTCCAACTCACCTGATGAGTATTGCGGGGCCGCTTCGCATGAAGACTTTCGACTCCAAGCTCATCTGATGAGTATTGCGGGGTGGCTTCGCATGATGACTCGCGACTCCAAGCTCATCTGATGAGTATTGCGGGGCCGCTTCGCATGAACACTCGCGACTCCAAGCTCACCTGTTGAGTATTGCGGGGTCGCTTCGCATTAACACTCGTGACTCCAACACACCTGATGAGTATTGCGGGGTCGCTTCGCATGAAGCCTCGCGACTCCTACCTCACCTGAAGAGTATTGCAGGGCCGCTTCGCATGAAGACTCGCGACTCCAACTCACCTGATGAGTATTGCGGGGTCGCTTCGCTTGAACACTCGCGACTCCAAGCTCATCTGATGAGTATTGCGGGGTCGCTTCGCATGAACACTCGCGACTCCAAGCTCATCTGATGAGTATTACGGGGTCGCTTCGCATGAACACTCGCGACACCAAGCTCACCTGTTGAGTATTGCGGGGCCGCATCGCATGAACACTCGCGACTCCAACTCACCTGATGAGTATTGCGGGGTCGCTTCGCATGAAGACTCGCGACTCCAACTCACCTGATGAGTATTGCGGGGTCGCTTCGCATGAACACTCGCGACTCCAAGCTCATCTGATGAGTATTGCGGGGTCACTTCGCATGAACACTCGCGACTCCAAGCTCATATGATGAGTATTGCGGGGTGGCTTCGCATGAAGACTCGCGACTCCAACTCATCTGATGAGTATTGCGGGGCCGCTTCGCATGAAGGCTCGCGACTCCAAGCTCACCTGATGAGTACTGCGGGGTCGCTTCGCATGAACACTCGCGACTCCAAGCTCATCTGATGAGTATTGCGGGGTCGCTTCGCATGAACACTCGCGACTCCGAGCTCATCTGATGAGTATTGCAGGGCCGCTTCGCATGAACACTCGCGACTACAAGTTCACCTGATGAGTATTGCGGGGTCGCTTCGCATGAACACTCGCGATTCCAAGCTCATTTGATGAGTATTGCAGGGCCGCTTCGCATGAACACTCGCGACTACAAGCTTATCTGATGAGTATTGCGGGGTCGCTTCGCATGAACACTCGCGACTCCAAGCTCATCTGATGAGTATTGCGGGGACGCTTCGCATGAAGACTCGCGACTCCAACTCACCTGATGAGTATTGCGGGGCCGCTTCGCATGAAAACTCGCGACTCCAACTCACCTGATGAGTATTGCGGGGTCGCTTCGCATGAACACTCGCGACTCCAAGCTCATCTGATGAGTATTGCGGGGTCGCTTCGCATGAACACTTGCGACTCCAAGCTCATCTGATGAGTATTGCGGGGACGCTTCGCATGAAGACTCGCGACTCCAACTCACCTGATGAGTATTGCGGGGCCGCTTCGCATGAAGACTCGCGACTCCAAGCTCACCTGATGAGTATTGCGGGGTCGCTTCGCATGAACACTCGCGACTCCAAGCTCATCTGATGAGTATTGCGGGGTCGCTTCGCATGAACACTCGCGACTCCGAGCTCATCTGATGAGTATTGCAGGGCCGCTTCGCATGAACACTCGCGACTACAAGTTCACCTGATGAGTATTGCGGGGTCGCTTCGCATGAACACTCGCGATTCCAAGCTCATCTGATGAGTATTGCAGGGCCGCTTCGCATGAATACTCGCGACTCCAACTCACCTGATGAGTATTGCGGGGCCGCTTCGCATGAAGACTCGCGACTCCAACTCACCTGATGAGTATTGCGGGGCCGCTTCGCATGAAGACTCGCGACTCCAACTCACCTGATGAGTATTGCGGGGACGCTTCGCATGAAGACTCGCGACTCCAACTCACCTGATGAGTATTGCGGGGTCGCTTCGCATGAACACTCTCGACTCCAACTCACCTGATGAGTATTGCGGGGTCGCTTCGCATTAAGCCTCGCGACTCCCAGCTCACCTGATGAGTATTGCGGGGGGCACACGGTCGCTTTTTTTTTTCAGAATCTCTCATTATTATTATTATTATTATTATTATTTACAATCATTGAACCAAATTGTTGTAATATTGCACTTTAGGCAGGTTGTATTACTATTATTGTTATAAATAATAATCATCATAATAAACACAATAACAATTACACCTACAACATTACCGATGATAACCCGAAACAATCTTCTATGTTTGCTGGCTAATAATCCTACTGTATTCATCGTAACACAAGGTATCAAGGGACGAACGTGGATGGATAACAAGATCGTCACAATATGAGAGGCCTGTGCGCACATCTTAAACAAAGCAATTAACAAACCATAACATAGGCCAAATCTTACATTAATTCAACACCCAACATTTGTTATTTGAGACACGTAAATGAAACACCCTATAATGAAAGTAAAAATACACACACAGTGCCAAGAACTTCGTAATTGTTATTCGACATTCCATATAACGATCCTGCCGGCAAAATAAATATCCCATCACTATGCAGCATATTCTCATACTGTAGAATCCTACAGTAGATCATAACAAAGAACGACTTTGCATATAATCATTCTATTGAATCGTTTTGCAGGTTATAATAGCTTGCCATGCATTTCAATACCAAAAAAGTATAACTGGCAAGCTAGCAGCAAGATTTTGTCAGCTGTATTGTAAACATGCCGCAGCGATGGCGAACAACGTTGCTGCTGGCGCTGTGTGGCATACATGTTCAAGCAGTTCCTAAAACAGATGTTAGATGGCGTTAGTGCATCAGTGGAGTCGAGACTGGAGTCGAGAGTATCGGTTCCAGCGGCAGCAGTCTCGACTCTTCGCGACTCCGTTCGCAACCCATCCCTAACAGATTCCAAAACAGGAGTAAACATTTATCACGGGGAAATACGTCCTAACAGTGCCTTTATGTCCGAGTTCAAAGGATGTTTCCATTCATTTAGCCTGACTTCTGTGTGAGTGGAGTGTTCTTTTGTTTTTTATGTCACTGTAGAGACAGGTTTCTTCACGAATATTATTTATCAATTCGTCATCGAAAAATAGTTCAAAATACTCTATAGGCTCAGTATTGCTATCAAAACTAGACGGAAGAACTGGACCAGGATTTATACCTAACAAGGGAACCATATGACTAGGGCCTGTATCGCTATTGGAAACATCTCTCCACACTGGGTCACAGCCGGCGTCGGACGCGTCACTGTCACTTGTGCCGTTCTTGCTCTCACACTCGTCACTTTCGCTTATTTCACTATCACTGTCAGAAAAACTAATATCAGATACATGATCATCACTCACATCCAAAGCAGATACTATTTCCTCATCAGTCCGTAGCCTTTTCCACGACATTCTGCGAAAATCACCATATAAACACCAGAAATACTAACACAAGCTGACTACTATGCAATATCACGTGTACACATTTGAATCAACAGCTGCTTGTGGATATTTGTGAAGTCACAGAGGTCTCTAGCGGTGATATGTTAACCATGAAACCTGTGTCTGCATGATGCTGCCATCTCCTGAGCCTAGCAATAACTATTAAATGTAAAATCGGCGCCAGTTTCGAATAAGAGCTATGTCCGGATATTTCCGTTCTCTGCTCATGGACGAAAGATCGGCTCCGGATATATCCGTGTTCCGCTCGGGAAAGGTTAACACAGAATTTAAACAAATTTAACTTTGGATCGATTATCCTTGTAAACAGTTTTTTCAGAGTTCATGTTGTGTTGAATGGTAACTTGTAATATGAGGTATTTGTATTATTTTAGTAAGTATATTTGTGTCATATTTGTGGAAGCTTCGATAATTCCCAGTTTATAAAGGAGTTGAACTTGGGAACAAGGTAGTTGCATTGACATATTGTTAACAAGAATGTACACTCGGAAACCACAGTCAGTTCCCCTGTAATCAAAATATATTATGCGTTTTTTTGAATTTCCCTCAATTGCCTGTTTACATTTTTACCAGAGTTTTTAAAAGCTGTTTTCCATTTTTTGAGCTAGAATGACTATACAGGATGTTGTAATGTTCCAGGAAAGATGCTGAGCCTGACCGGAATGGTGCTGCTGTGTGAAGGCCGATTACGTTCTTATTTCAGTTTACATTACGTTTACTTTTTCAACCATCAGTTGTCATTTATTCAGTGTTAGTGTGTGTTGAGTTTTGCACTATATCTTTTGTGATTAATATCAGTTTAGATTTTGTAACCTGATGCTGTGGAGAAACTAAAAGAAGACAGGGTTTAAGTTTGAACTAAAAGCTACAATTGGTCGGCTGTGCCAAAGAGACTTTTATCCATCAGCAATCAAAAGACATTTCTCAAACTTACTGTACTTGCTCTTCCTTTATGGAAGTTTCAGCACAGATGAACAATGTGTTAGACACCATAGTTAATTATTTTGCTTTGTGTGTCATTTTGCAAAACTATGATTGTTAAGCATGCATTTTTATTGAAGGGATTATTTTAATTTGTGTTTCAGTTAAATATGTTTCTTTCAGTATGCTTTCTTTAGACATCTGAGCAGTTCCAGTAGCTCTTTTTAATTTTTTTAAGTGATCTTGAATTAATATGTGTAAAATATGACTGATTAGTGTTTATTAAGACTTGTGATACCGTATTTCCTCGCATAATCGTCGCCACCGCGTAATCGTCGCATCCCACTTTTCAAACACTAAAATAGGTTTTTTAAATTTCATCGCATAATCGTCGCATAGCAAATTCGTATTTGTGCGCCAGTCAGTTGCACATGCTGCCGCGACTTTATAACCTGGCACCATTTTGTCAGAAGAAAAATATCTCGTCCTTACGCTTGCGGGCTATGAACTGAGACGCAAGCGGCCAACGCACATTCCGCGAGCTTATAGGCCTAATCTGGCCTGATCTTGTCAGCAGAAAAAAATCTCGTCTTTATGCCTGCGGGCTAGGAACTGTGACGCGAGCGGCTGCCTCATCACTTAGCACATTCCGCGAGCTTATAGGCCTAATCTGGCCTGATCTTGTCAGCAGAAAAAAATCTCGTCTTTATGCCTGCGGGCTAGGAACTGTGACGCGAGCGGCCAGCACACATTCCGAGAGCTTATAGGCCTAATCTGGCCTGATCTTGTCAGCAGAAAAAAATCTCGTCTTTATGCCTGCGGGCTATGAACTGCGACGCAAACGGCGAGCTTCGTCAGCACATTCCGCGAGCTTTAACCTGTCGTGACCTTGTTAGAAGAAAGAAGCCTGTCTTAGACTGCAGGCTATGACTCACGCTACGCGAATGACTGGCCCGTGCAGCGAATAATGATACAGTATATTCTTTGAAATTAAATAATCTTCGCATAATCGTCGCACCCTGCTTTTCCCCACGAATTTTATTCTAATAAAGTGCAACGATTATGCGGGGAAATGCGGTATGTTCCTGTATGTAATGTTTAGAAGAAATGTAATGTAAGTGTATTTTAGCATTTGTTCATTGGGTGAGAAGAAAGGAGTGTTTAATTTTTCAGAAAGTGACATGCAGACAGATTATGTTATTATATGTATTGTTTGAATAATTTTATAATTTAGGCTAAATAACAGGTTTATCAGTGGCACCATTAGCTATAACTGTTAGGAGAAGACATTGATAAATCAAGTACAAAATGTGGTGCTCATATATAAAACAAGGATAGGAAAGATAACATTAAAATGTGTTGTAACCAAAGTAAGAATAATTAATGGTATGACCTTGAGGGGGTATTAAGACTTGTGATACCGTATTTCCTCGCATAATCGTCGCCACCGCGTAATCGTCGCATCCCACTTTTCAAACACTAAAATAGGTTTTTTAAATTTCATCGCATAATCGTCGCATACCAAATTCGTATTTGTGCGCCAGTCAGTTGCACATGCTGCCGCGACTTTATAACCTGGCACCATTTTGTCAGAAGAAAAATATCTCGTCCTTACGCTTGCGGGCTATGAACTGAGACGCAAGCGGCCAACGCACATTCCGCGAGCTTATAGGCCTAATCTGGCCTGATCTTGTCAGCAGAAAAAAATCTCGTCTTTATGCCTGCGGGCTAGGAACTGTGACGCGAGCGGCTGCCTCATCACTTAGCACATTCCGCGAGCTTATAGGCCTAATCTGGTCTGATCTTGTCAGCAGAAAATAATCTCGTCTTTATGCCTGCGGGCTAGGAACTGTGACGCGAGCGACCAGCACACATTCCGAGAGCTTATAGGCCTAATCTGGCCTGATCTTGTCAGCAGAAAAAAATCTCGTCTTTATGCCTGCGGGCTATGAACTGCGACGCAATCGGCCAGCTTCGTCAGCACATTCCGCGAGCTTTAACCTGTCGTGACCTTGTTAGAAGAAAGAAGCCTGTCTTAGACTGCAGGCTATGACTCACGCTACGCGAATGACTGGCCCGTGCAGCGAATAATGATACAGTATATTCTTTGAAATTAAATAATCTTCGCATAATCGTCGCACCCTGCTTTTCCCCACGAATTTTATTCTAATAAAGTGCAACGATTATGCGGGGAAATGCGGTATGTTCCTGTATGTAATGTTTAGAAGAAATGTAATGTAAGTGTATTTTAGCATTTGTTCATTGGGTGAGAAGAAAGGAGTGTTATAATTTTTCAGAAAGTGACATGCAGACAGATTATGTTATTATATGTATTGTTTGAATAATTTTATAATTTAGGCTAAATAACAGGTTTATCAGTGGCACCATTAGCTATAACTGTTAGGAGAAGACATTGATAAATCAAGTACAAAATGTGGTGCTCATATATAAAACAAGGATAGGAAAGATAACATTAAAATGTGTTGTAACCAAAGTAAGAATAATTAATGGTATGACCTTGAGGGGACAGAATAGTCACAAAGGATGAAGAGTGTAAGTGGTTATTAAGGGCTCATTCCTAAGTACTAAAAATAACAAGTGAACACCAATAGGCAATTGCATTCACTGCAGCCTAGCAAATACTGTATGTTGCTTTTGGTGTGGAGAGATCAATGGAAAATAATTCAGAATGTTGTTGTTTTCTAGTTTAATAAAATAGGATCACATTGTATGGCTCAGGTGGAACCATGAGGGGTCACACTTTCAAGGTTACTTACTACTCTCGACCAAAGTATTATGTGTACTCGAGTTTGAAGGTTGTTTGTGAAGTAACCAATAGACCTACATAAAATCCAATAACATCATTTTCGTCGTTCTATTTTGCGTTAGTTCATGTAGGTTTGGATTTTTTAATTTATATTTTAATATTTTTTATCGCAGTTGGAACACAAAAAGTGCACGATTTTAAGCGTGTTTCAACCATGCGTCATATTTAAGAATTATTATCTCAATAACCTGTCATCAGATCGAATCCAAATTTTAACAAAATATACATTGGAATGTTGTATAACTGGTTTATTAATTTCACAATTTTGTGTGTCTAAGAAACAAAGTTGTTATAATTTTTGTAAATCAATTCACTTATTTTATATCGGTTTGTAATTGTACGAGGAAATAACACATGGTTCACCAGCTAGCCGCGCCGGGAACAGCTGTACAGCGTTGCCCAAAAGGTGCCCACTCGCACCATGGCGCGTCTCGCTCGGCGGTGATGGGCTCCATCTCAGCAACGCTATACAGCTTTTGCTGGAGCGGCTAGCTGTTGAACCATGTGTTATTTCCTTGTACAAATACAAACCGATATAAAATAAGTGAATTAATTTACGAATTTCACAGTCGTACAGCATAACTTTTTGATGTATAACGATTACAACGCAACCAAGAACTACATTTTCCAACCACCCCGAGCCGAGAAAAAGTTACCTTACAACAATGATAACAACTTTGTTTCTTGGACACACAAAATTGTGAAATTAATAAACCAGTTATACAACATTCCAATGTATATTGTGTTAAAATTTGGATTCGATCTGATGACGGGCTTTTGAGATAATAACTGTTAAATGTGACGCATGGTTGAAACACGCTTAAAAACGTGCACTTTTTGTGTTCCAACTGCGATAAAAAATATTAAAATATAAATTTAAAAATCCAAACCTACATGAACTAACGTAAAATAGAACGACGAAAATGTTGATGGTATTGGATTTTATGTAGGTCTATTGGTTATTTAACAAACAACCTTCAAACTCGAGTACACATAATACTTTGGTCGACAGTAAGTGACTAGTTTTTTGATAAACTGTCCGCATTGGAGAAAGTCCATTAGGATTTTGTATTCTCTCATTATTAATGTATAGTGGATTAAATATGTAATTCTGAAGTGGTATATATATCTATATTCAGGATTAATATATGGCATGATTTCTTCAACACATTGTAATACTCTTGTCCCTTGGACAATCCCCATCTGTTATTCAAATTTAGCAATATTGGTACAATGTTTCTTACCATACAGATTTTTAGTCTGTAGTTGTAGGTAGACATTCAAATTTGCTCAATTTTTTTCTTTATTTTGTAGGTGCTGATGTGTTTCCAAAGATGAGTAAAGTATATTTTGTGATGTGAACATGACGAGTGTTAATTGCATATAGGTTTCACAAATTTTTGTATCTACTTTAAATGTGATAACACTTTTCTGTTCCATTAACAAATGTTTTGTCTAGAATGTAAACCAGTTGTTCCTACTGTTGTACCTGACTATTAATAATGAAACTATTTTGTATTATTTAATACAAATATATGTATTTTTAATGTGAGCTGCCCCAGTGCTATACTGTATCAAATTAAATTACTGGGAAGATTTTTGTATTGGCATCATGCCATTACGTGAACACGTAATGGTGGGTACTTCTGTAACTGGCCAAGCTTGGCATTATCATTAATTGCAGTATATTTTGATTTAGTACATATAGCAATAGGGCAATGTTCCTTGTTTCTTTCCTTGGTTCCTTTTGCCGGTAATAGCTCAAGATAGGTTGGTTCCTTAGTTTAGGGACTGCGACAACGTGGTCATGTAGCCCCGTGTACTTTGGGTGTGTGTGTGTGTGTGTGTGGAATCGGTCTGATAACTGGTTTTAATTGTGATGACTGTATTGGTGTGTGTTATCTGTTTTTAATTCAAGTAAGGACTGCAGATGATAATGTCAAGTAGTTCCTACTTTTGCTACCATCCATGACACTTACCTGTGAACTTGGCTACTAGATGCCATCGCAACCAGCACCTGACGATGAACCTTGGAACTTGAAGAGCATTAATCAAAACTAACCTAGAAATTTTGCATCACACAATTGAAGTTAGTGAAAGGTTCCTTTACATGCCATGCCGGCTTTACTTTTCCTCCGAAGGAAGGCATAGTGAGGGATTTTTAACGCTCTTAAAAAATCTGACTACTTCGGCCGGGTTTGAACCCGCGACCTTGGGCATAGAAGCTCGGTGTACTACGAACTATGCCACCAAAGCCGCCAAGCTGAAGATAATAGTCTAAAGGCTATGTAGGAGGTGACTTGTGGTAACTGGTCACCACACTCTTCCATACTAGGGTTAGCAAATCCTTAGCAAAATTCCATATGTCTTGGGAAACATATACAGTGAGTCTCTCTCACGACTCGGCCGGCCGGCGCGCCCAGCTTATCTGTCTCCCGTTGACTCATCACTCCCCGTTCGGCATAACATAGCACTTCGCTAACATTATCCGTGCATGACATGAGATAACAATTAAAATTAATAAAATAAGCTGCTACTACCTTATGACAGGAGATGTTCTAAATGTTCTCCTCCTACATCCACACATTTTCGGCATCGTTTTAGGAAACTCCGATTCACACGCATATGTTTGTCTTTCGTAATTGAGGCTATATCTCTCCGGATATGTTAATATTTCTCTCGGACGAAGCTGGGTTCCATTTACATGGGTGTGATTCGACGACGCAGAATAACAGATATTGGAGTAGAGAAACCCCCCATCGCATATACGAAATTCCTCTACATAACGAATGGGTCGGAGTATGGTGCGCAGTGATTGGATACATTATTATAGGGCCTATCCTCTTTCAAGGCACAATTAATGCACAAAGGTACAGGGATAATATACTCAAACCATTTTTTGACGAACTGACTGACACTAACTCTTGAAAAAGGATATTTTCAGCAAGAATCTGCCACCGCGCATACAGCGTGAATACCGTGTATTTAGTATGGCCTTATGGCTGTCACGGTCCCCATATTTAACTGTTTGTGACTTTTATTTACCTGGGTACTTAAAGAATAAAGTGTATGCAAGAAACCCTCACACGTTGGGCGAACGGAAAGAACATATCCGGAGTGATATAAAGCCTCAATTACGGAAGACGAACTTATGCGTGTGAATCGGAGTTTCCTAAGACGATGCTGGAAATGTGTGGATGTATGAGGAGAAAATTTCCAACATCTGTCATAAGGTACGAGCTTACGGTCTGTCATAAATTTCATGCAGGCAGTGTTACTCTCAGGGTTCCAAAGGGTAAGTATACAAATTTTGGTTCAGATCGGTGAAACGGTGTAGATTTGTGCCAAAGGGCCTAAATGCAGGGAATGGTGTGGTCTGTCCGAAATTTCATGCAGACTGTGTTACTCGCAGGGTTCCAAAGGGTAAGTATACAAATTTTGATTCAGATAGGTGAAACGGTGTACGTATCAGTAACCATAACGCCAGCGCATGCGGTTAGAGCAGTTTGGGAGCGCTTGTTCTACCGACTTACTGAACAAAAATCAATATTTAAGGTTACCTGAGAGATGTAGCCTAATGCTACATAGCCTAAACTATTCCTCTTGAATCTGGCTATCGTATAAAAAAAGAATTTTTCGCATCGGACTGGTAGTTCCAGAAATTAGCGCGTTTAAACACATAAACACACAAACTCTTCAGCTTTATTATATCAGCATAGATTGGGGAAAGTATGACTTATGACCATGCGAGGTTTCTCGCACGGGTCCGCTAGTTAATTTATTATTTTTAAAATAATTATAACTCCCTAAGAGAATTGTATTTACCGCTTTAAACACAGTTCATTGCTGTTTTTCTTCACCGCGTGATGAGACTCTTTGCTTACAGACCGCATACGTATCTTGAATTCAAAGGTACCGGTAGCTAAAAAGTAACAAATTTTTACTTCATCCTTACAGTAGACACCCTGAAGAAGAATGTTATCATTCTTGTACCGAAGAAAGCAGGGGTTGACTGATATGAAGATTATTGTACAATCAGCTTGATTACTCCTGCTTCAAAAATAATTTACAAGAGGAAGGAGCACCAGATTGAAACTGACTTGGGTGAAGATCAGTTTGGTTTCAGGAGAATCGTAGGAACAAGGGAAGCTGTACTAAGTCTTAGGCTGATCTTGCAAGGTAGAATAAGGAAATATATGGCAATGTTCATAGCCTTAGAATGGGCTATTATTAACATTGATTGGAGTAAATTGTTTGACATTTTCAAAAGATTGGAGTAAAGTACAGGTATAGGAGGGTGATCGACAATCCATACTGTAACCAGATGGCAGTTATTAGAGTCAAAAGCTGATATTCAGAGTGGTGTAAGGCAAAGATTCAATTTATCACCCATACATTTCAATCTATATATTGAACAACCAAAGAAGGGAAAGGGAAAAAGATTTAAAGTACAAGGTTCAAGGTGAAATTATTTTGACTCTGAGATTTCTTGATAACAATCTCTTCTTAGCTAAACACCAAAATACGATGAAATATTTATTTGCCAATATGTATGAAAGTGCTTAACTCGGCAGTGGTCGCGAGGGGAGGGATTATCTCACTTTGGAAATGTGTTGCATGTAACTTCGCAGCTTACATGCGGATTCACCTACCCTCCTAGGTATTCCTAGTAGGGGGCATAACGAGACACCTACCGCAACAATAACAAGTTAACACTTGAAACATTTACACGGTTACTATTATTGTGCGCGCTTGCAGAGAAGTGAGACTTTCCCTCACCCGCGACCATAAATGTTACTATTTTTGTATTTCTTTTCGCTGTATAGTTTGTTCTCTACTGAATTTAGAAATGGCTAATAAATTAGAGGAACAGGGTATGGTATAGTAGGACAAGGTGGAGCAAGACTTAAGAAGAAATTGTGTGGCAGATGATTTGTTGGAAGTTGGCAGTGCTAGTGAAGACGATGAGCCCCTACTTTCCAGTTCCACGTCCTTAGATTCACACTTTCTTCCCCAGACAACAATTCACACGCAATGGTACTTGTAGCTCTCCCCATGGGTGTCCGCATAGAAGCAGCTACAAACTCTGGCGAGCCTAACATGTCCTCGGCCACTCCCGGCACTAAAAGCCATAACCAAAAAATAAAATTTAAAAAATCTAAATATAATAAAACTAGTCTACAGTATGACATTTTCTGTGGACTATCAGATAAGTAGCAATTTTACATGTACTTGCTGGTAATTTATTCTTTATCAAATTGGTTTGCTTTTCGACTTTCAAGCGCACTTTCATCCTCGTGAGTATAAAACGTGTGTCTAAGTGAATCACGGACAATTCATTACTTTAAGGGAATAATAAAAGTAAAATATCTTTATGACGGTGGAATGATCAGCACATACATGTTACCAATACAGAAAGAGAAGAATACGGAAATAAATAAACATGAACAGTACGAGTTGGGATTCGAAATGTTTCCAGTTCTGCATAATGATTTGTCAGCCAGTGACAAATGGAGGTATGTAGAGGAGTCCCACAAGGTAGCAAGCTAGGGCCCTTGCTACTTTTAATCTATACAAATGACATTGGGACAGAAATATCATCAAAAGTGAGACTCTTTGCTGACGACATTGTTCTATATCGGGAAATCAAAGAATTAGATGACTGCAAAGTTCTGCAGAGAGATTTGAACATTCTGCAAACATGGACAGATGCCAAAGGAATGTTAATAAATGTTGGTAAGAGTCAAGCAGTCCGGTTTGCAAATATAAAAAGAAGTATCACTTACGAATACAGCATAGGAGCTGATATTATTGAAATGGGGCAAGATTGCAAATATCTAGGAATAAATGTGGGTGGAGGCAATTTCCACTGGAGAAACCACGTAGAAGAAATCGTAAGAATGGCATAAAGATCACTGCATATGGCAATGAGGGTACTATAGCGAACAAGTAAGGAGGTGAGAGAGGGCATACCTGTCTCTAGTAAGACTGCAGTTGGAGTATGGGACCCACACCAGTCTTATCTAATAAAGGGACTGGAAGGTGTTCAAAGGAGGGCTGCCAGATATGTGATGTATGATCACAGAAGAACAAGTAGTGTAAGTAGTATGATAAGCAAACTAGGGTTGGAAAGCTTAGAAGTCAGACGAACATGAATAAGACTAATGGGCAGGTTTCATAGGGAGCAAGCATGGCAGGATATCAGAGATAGGCTCAAGCTAGAAGGTGTGTTTAAGGGGAAGAATGATTTTTTTTTAATAGTAATACCCATTATAATTGGGGGGTTTGGAAATTGATTGGTCCCTTTAATGCTCGGGGCCCCTGATATAGCTTTCCCATGAATAAATAATATAAGATTTTGATTATTGCCTCCTTCTCTATCTCTATTATTAGCAAGTAGCCTAGTAGAAAACGGAGCTGGAACTGGTAGAACTGTCTTACCACCGCTCTCTGCGAATATCGTTCATGCAGGCGCCTCTGTAGATTTAGCAATTTTTTTGCTTCATTTAGCCGGAATTTCCTCAATTTTAGGGGCAGTAAATTTTATTACAACTACTATTAATATACGAGCCCCAGGGATATCCTTATATCAATCCCCTTTATTTGTCTGAGCAGTAGGAATTACATCATTACTTTTACTTCTTTCTTTACCTGTTTTAGACCGAGCTATTACTATATTATTGTTGTTTGAGTCCTCAGTCTTTTGACTGTTTTGATGCAGCACTCCATACCTCCCTGTCCTGAGCTAATCGTTTCATCTCTACATAGCTACCACACCCTACATCCGAGGCAATCAGTTTAACATATTCTAACCTTAGTCTACCCCTACCGTTTTTGTCCTCAACCCTTCCTTCCGTAACTAAGCTTGCTATTCCTGGGTGTCTTATTATGTGTCCTATCAACCTATCTCTTCTCTTCATTAGCAGTCGCCAGAAACATCTCTCCTCTCCCACTCGTCTTAATACCTCTTCGTTTGTAACTCTATCTACCCATCTGATCTTCATCATTCTCCTGTAACACCACATTTCAAACGCTTCAATTCTCCTCTTTTCTGCTGCACCAATAGTCCAAGTTTCACTTCCATAGAGCGCCATGCTCCAGACAAAGGCCTTCAAAAATGACTTCCTAATACCTAAATCTATATTCGATATCAACAGATTCCTTTTCTGTAAAAATGCTTTCCTTGCCTGAGCTAACCTACTTTTTATATCCTCTTTGCTTCGTCCATCACTGGTTATTTTGCTTCCTAAGTAACAGAATTCTCCTACTTCCTTTAGCATTTCACCTGCCAATTTGATGTCCATAGAGGTTTCTGATTTATTTCGGCTGCATTCCAATATTTTTGTTTTACTTCAATTCATTTTTATCATGAATTGTTTCCTCAAGGCGGAGTTCATACCATTCAAAAACACATTCAAATCCTCAGGCGTGTCGGCCAAGATGACTATGTCATCGGCAAATCTCAGAGTTGAAATTATTTCTCCTTGAATCTTCACTCCCACTTTACATTTTTCTCCAATTTCCTTCATTGCTTGTTCAATGTAAAGATTGAAAAGTATGGGTGATATGTTGCAGCCTTGCCTTACACCTTTCTGAATACCAGCTTCTCTCTCATGTCCTTCAGATCGAATGACTGCTGTCTGGTTTCTGTATAGATTGTAGATCACCCTCCTATCCCTGTATTTTGTTCCAATAGATTTCAAAATGTCAAACAATTTAGTCCAATCAACGTTATCAAAAGCCTTTTTTATGCCATGAACGTTCTCGTATCTTTCCTTATTCTACCTTCCAAAATCAGTCTAAGACTCAGTACAGCTTCCCTTGTTCCTACATTTTTCCTGAAACCCAACTGGTCTTCACCCAACTCCGTTTCTATCTGGCTTTCCATCCTCTTGTAAATTATTCTAGACAGGATCTTTGAAGCATGAGTAATCAAGCTGATAGTACGGTAATCTTCACATCTGTCAGCTCCCACTTTCTTTGGTATAGGGATGATAACATTCTTCTTGAAATCAGTGGGTACCTCACCTGTCTCATAAATCCTACACACCAAGTGAAATAACCTGATCAGACCTTCATCTCCTATGCAGCGTAGCAACTCAATCGGTATATCATCTATGTATGGTGCTTTGTTCCTGCTTAAGTCTTCCAGTGCTCTGTCAAATTCTGATCTCAATATTAAATCTCCTTTCGCAGCCTCATCAATATCCTCCTCCATTTCCATTACATGATTCTCAATCTCCTTTCCCTTATGCAAACACTCTATGTAAGCTTTCCATCTCTCAACCTTTTCTTCCCTATCTGTTAGAGGCTTTCCATTTGTGTCCTTAATATTACAGCACTCAGTCTTCCTTTCCCCAAAAGTATTCTTAATCCTTCGATAAGCTGTGTCTACTTTTCCTAAATTCAGACAATTTTCTATACCTGCACATTTCTCTTTCAAGCATTCTTCTTTCGTTTCCTTGCACTTCTTGTTAACCTCATTTCTCAGACGTCTGTATTCTGCTTTCCCCTTTTCATCTCTTACATTCTTGTGTTTCCGCCTTTCATCCATCAAATCTAGTATATCCTGTGTGATCCACGGTTTTTTACCAATTCTTTCTTTCCTACCAATGTTTTCTTCTGCAGATTTTGTTATTTCATTCTTCAAAAGTGGCCATTCGTCTGCAATTGAAGTTTGTTTAGGGTTTTTCATTAGTCCTTCCTTTATACTCTTCTTGAATCTTTCGTTTACATCCTTCTTTTTCAGTCTGTCTATTGCCCACCTTTTTGACTTTTCTTCAGTTTCTTCAATTTTAATCTGCAGATTGTGGTCAGAGTTTATGTCAGCACCAGGATATGTTTTACAATCCAAAATCTGGTTTCGAAACCTCTGCTTGACCATAATGAAGTCGATTTGGTAACGCCCTGTATCTCCTGGTCTCATCCATGTGTATATTCTTCTATTGTGGTTATTGAATAAGGTGTTAGCTATGACCAACTCATGCTCGGTGCAGTATTCTATCAGCCTGCTTCCTCGATCATTCCTTTCACCTAATCCGAAATCTCCTACTATCTTCCCTTCTCTCCCTTTCCCTACCACAGCATTCCAATCTCCCTTTACTATAACATTTTCATCACCCTTGATATACCTCAGAATTTCATCTATTTCTTTGTAGACTTTTTCAACATCTTCATCATCAGCTTCTTTAGCTTTAATCTCCTTTACCGTTATTAACTATTTTTTCTTGATTTACCAGCCAATTTCTTCAATTAGTGAACAATCTAATATCCCCCAAACTTCTTTAAATTGAAAATGATAACAAATAACATCTAAAGGAATCGGCACAATACCTATCAGAACTATGGTCCAAGCTGTTTACCAAATGCCTAGAATCAGGAAATATCCCCGAAGAATTGAGAAAATCAGCCATTAAAACTCTCTATAAAGGAAAAGGTGAAACCAACGACCCCAACTCGTACAGAGGAATTGCACTGGAAAGCAACACCTTCAAGTTACTGACAAGAATTCTAACCAACAGGATAGTATATGAAGTCGACTCCAAGATACCGGAGGAACAATTCGGCCTTAGACGAGGAAGAGGAACCTTGCACGCAATTCAAAATCTGTTAAATGACATAGAGGAAGCAAAACGACTCCAAAAGGGAAAGTTTTATGCAGTCTTTATAGACTATACAAAGGCCTTCAACCTAATTGACAGAAGAAAGCTCACATCGAAACTTCAAAATATCATTGGAAATCACAACCCTTTAACATTCTTAGTTAAAAATATCCTGGCATACAACAAGATCACCATAGATGGTGCAGTATGCAAAACAAAGGAAATCACCCAAACTAATGGAGTGCTGCAAGGTGACCCCCTCAGTCCCATACTGTTCAATATTGCCACAGCCGATGTAACAACAGCGATCCGAGAGAAATCAAAGGACGCAGTGATCTACATATATGCGGACGACATGGTCCTAGGATCACCAAATAAGGAAGAACTCCAACACGCCTTCTCAGCACTGGTAGAATGGGCAGGAAATAACAGTCTGAAAATAAGCTGGACAAAAACCCAACAGATGGTTTTTCGGAAAGGTGGGCGTGTAGCAGCAAACGACAACTTGCAATATAAAGAGGACAAAGTGGAAATAGTAAATGCAGTTAAATACCTTGGGATCACTTTACAGACTACCGGGACTTTCAGATTACACATCCAAGACAGAGCAGTGGCTTGCTTGAAAGCCATGTACGACATTATTAATCTACAGCAGCTATCCTTAAAAACAGCTATGCATCTGTTTAACGCAAAGATCCTACCAATTCTCACGTACGGGATCCACTTGGTATGGGACCGACTAACGAAGAGAGATCTGGCCACCATCGAAAGAGTTAAAGCCCAATTCCTGAAAACCTTAATGGGCATCTCAAAATACATGCGCTCCCGCCTTACATATGAATAGCACGGGAACCCTTCCTCGTCGAAGAAATAAGGACAAAATTACAGCTTCCGTCAACAAAGAATGCTGAAGCGCACCTAGCAGAGAGAAGAGAGAAGACATTCCGCTAGAATTTTACAGCACGGATGCCATGATCAACCGGAACTGGACCAGCGCCAATCAGAAACTAAGACAAGTGGTGATAAAATTAGCAGTGCATGGGTACCACCATAAAATATGCAAAAACATGTCCTACCACGCCCCAAATGAACTCTGCGTGTGCTCGTTATGTGACCAGTTCTGTGACACATATCACATCACACGATGTAAAAATAACCAGAAATCACTGTGTGAATATGGCAAGTACTAACATTTAAACTGAACAAAGCATCATACAGTGTTGCTCCATTTCGCAAATAACATTCAATTCACTATATAATGACTGGTCATGAATGAATGCCTTAATGCACAATTTCCTGATTGATTACTGGATCATGATGTCTTCACATCAATTAACTCTTGTGTAACATGTTTGTTTTACTAGTGTAAATCTATGTTATGCACATTCGTGCGCTTTTCTGTTAATAATAAATAAATATTATAAACTTATCTTCAAATTGATTTCTAGGGATAATTTTACCTCTCATTTATTGATTAATACCCTCACGCCATAATATAATCTGATACTCTGTCATTAAAACATTACATAATGAATTTAAAACACTAATTGCCCCTTCTAGCCATCACGGAAGAAGATTTATATTTATTGCATTATTTTCTTTAATCTTATTCAATAACTAGCAGTAGTGCCCGGCTTTGCCCGGTGGATTTGTTTGTTTTATGGATGATAATGAATACTACTACAGAACTGGCACATGATACTTAAACTAACTTTTTTTTTTTTTAAATATAACTTTTTGTGGTGGTGGTGGTGGTTGTAGTGGGGGTGATAAGTAGTACAGTATAATGGATGTAACATTCAGTTCATTTTCCCGTAATGATAATAATGAATAGGGAAATGGCTACTTTGTAACTACAGCAGTGACATATGTAATTTACAAACGAATTTTTTTAAAATGATTAGAAAGAGGAGTAAGTGAAATAAAAGACACCGGCTGTTGGAAATGTAGAGACCAATAGTGTTGTCTTTAGTCGCATAGCGCCGTAGGAAAATAATCAGAACACTTGGGAAAACTTCGGCTGTCCCAAGCGACTAAGGTAGCAATAGTATCATTTATCGCCACATAGCGCTCAACGAAAAGGTTCGGAATAAATGAAGGTAAATTTGAAAGCACCAACGCTTATTGCAGCTGGTAACCTCAGTGTACTGCACCAACACCATTGCACTTATACAGAGGCATAATATTTTCATGATGATAACTGTTTTAAGGGGCCTAAGAGATCCTTTTGCACTAATTACTCCCCGTGACTGCAATTTATAAACAGCGCAAGATGCAACTATTTTTGCAATTCTACACCAGAACACGGGTAGGGGTGACGTGATGCAGCCCGAACTGCCGTCAACAATAGACTTATTAAAATACTCTTACAGTTACACTACTACGGACATAAATGGTTCTAGGGCCTTAATACGTGGTTTTCAAGTTTATTTTGTCTGTTATTCTAAATCTAGAGAATGGAGAGCGTTGTCCAAAATATCAAGTAGACAGTGTTACCAGCCGGGTTTCAAAGTGTATGTAAAATTTGGTGCAATTAGGAGAAACGGTGTAGATTTGTGATAAAGGGCCTAAATACAGGGATTGGTCTGTCCAAAATTTAAAGTGGACTGTGTCACCCGCAGGTTTCCAAAGGGTAAGTATACAAAATAGGGTTCAGATCGGTGAAATGGTGTAGATTTGTGCCAAAGGGCCTAAATACAGGTAATGGAGTGGTCTGTCCAAAATTTCATGCAGACAGTGTTACTCGCAGAGTTCCAAAGGGTAAGTATACAAATTTTGGTTCAGATCGGTGAAACGGTGTAGATTTGTGCCAAAGGGCCTAAATGCAGGGAATGGAGCGGTCTGTCCAAAATTTCAAGCAGACAGTGTTACTCTCAGGGTTCCAAAGGGTAAGTATACAAATTTTGGTTCAGATTGGTGAAAAGATGTAGATTTGTGCCAAAGGGCCTAAATGCAGGGAATGGTGTGGTCTGTCCGAAATTGCATGCAGACTGTGTTACTCGCAGGGCTCCAAAGGGTAAATATTCAAATTTTGGTTTAGATCGGTGAAACGGTGTTGATTTGTGCCAAAGGGCCTAAATGCAGGGAATGGAGTGGTCTGTCCGAAATTTTATGTAAACAGTGTTACTCACAGGGTTCCAAAGGGTAAGTATATGAATTTTGGTTCAGATCGGTGAAACGGTATACATATCAGTAACCATAACGCCAGCGCATGCGGTTAGAGCAGTTCGGGAGCGCCTTTTCTACCGACTTACTGAACAAAAATCAATCTTTAAGGTTACCTGAGAGGTGTAGCCTAATACTACATAGCCTAAGCTATTCCTCTTGAATCTGGCTATCATATAAAAAAAAGATATTAAGTAAAAAACTTAATGTATTAGAGAACATAGAAATTTATATCGCCCAAAAAACAGACCCTGTAAACAATTTGAACGAATTAACTCTCAACGACAACATATTATTTAACACGATCTCGAAATTAAGGCGAAGAGACCGACATAAACAAGAAGCGGCCCTCCCTCCTCCATAACGTAAGGTTCTGACGTATGCTACACCTCCCCTTCTGCGACCGTTGACCTCACACTTGCAGTATTCTAGTCAACATGTGATCAAAAGTGAACAACAAGACGGACACATTTGTAGTAGCTCTTTCAAGTTGTGAGGTGACAGTTTATGGTTTCCAAACAGTGGGTTTTTGTTATAATTTCAATTTTTTCGATTTTTCATTTTCATTTAGTTTTTCGCTTTACAGGTTGTTGAAAAACATTTTGGCAAAGCTCTAAATAAACAACGTTTGATTCCTATTTCTACTTTCCTTTTCAAGATGCTTGTACAATGGGGTAAGTTTTCTACATAACTAAAGTCAACATTTCTTCATGTTTCCAAGTAGGAACCATAGATTGTTAGGTAATTTTTATTGTTCCAGGTCCCTCGTTTTGAAAATAGATTAACAAGAATGGAGCCCACGTTTCAAAATTTCGTGCATTTTTAAATCTTTTAATTTCTTTAAGCATTTTATATTCATGTATTTTAAGCATCCTGACGATGTAAAATTGATTTACAAAGTTTTTATGAGAGACCAACCTTTAGAATGATCTAGGAGAATTTTATTGATTTTGACAGAAGAAGGCTCACAGGGCCGAAACATGTATCAAAATGTATAAATAAAAAGATATTTTGTATTGTAAAGTGGACAAGTGCATAACTTAAAAAAGAAGTTTTCGAATCTGACTGGTAGTTCCAGAGATTTCATTCATTCATTTATTTGCAATTGGGGGGAGGGGGGTGTCCCCCGGTGGCAAATTAGATATACATAACAAATAAATAATTATACATAACAATTTACTAACAATTAAACTGGAGTATTTACACAAATAGTGAGTCTTTTCTTAAACACACCTATATGTTTGGGAAAAGGCTCTAAGACTGCAGCAGGTAGAGAGTTCCAATTATCAATGGCACGGTTTACGAAAGAATATTTACCATAATTTGTTCGCTGTGGTCGGCCCTTAACTTTGAAAGGATGATCGCTCCTACCCATGTAAGTAGGCTTTTCCATACGTTTGCTAAGCTCACCCCATGCTGGTTGATTTGTATACGTGTTGTACATAGCGCAGAGTCTAGATTTCATCCTCCTAGCCTCAAGTGATTCCCACCCAAGCTTCTTTAACATACGGCTCACACTGCTCCTGGGATTAAAGTCACTGAACACAAATCTAGCGGCCTTTCTTTGTACCATTTCCAACTCATTTATGAGCCCTACTTGATATTGATCCCAAACCGCCGAGGCGTATTCCAGAATAGGTCTTACAAGTGACAAATATCCTAATTCTTTAGCAGAGGTACTACTTCCTTTTAATGCCCTCATTACAAAGTGCAGGGATTTGTAAGCTTTAGAAACTACACATCCTACATGACTACTCCATTTCATATCATTTCTTACGTGAACGCCCAAATATTTGCAAGAATCTTCTTCTACAAGTATTTCCGAGCCAATGTTATATTGAAAATCTTGCCTTCGCACTTTCCCTATTTTTATTAGACTACATTTTCTTGTGTTCATTTTCATTTTATTTTCAATCGCCCACTTATACACCAGGTTCAGGTCATCTTGAAGTACTGCATTGTCTTGTGAGTCATGTATCTTTCGATATATTACACAATCATCCGCAAACAATCGACAGTCACTGCGAATCCCATTTGGTAAGTCATTTATAAACGCCAAAAATAACAAAGTTCCGATTACGCTGCCCTGAGGGATACCCGACGTTACGATAATTTAATCCGAGAATCGGCCTTCAACTTTCACTTTCTGGGAACGACCCGTCAAAAATTCTTGGATCCATAAAATTACTCTTCTATCAATCTTCGTCGAAGCTAATTTATGGAGTAGCATGTCATGCGGCACGACATCCAATACCTTTGCAAAATCTATAATTACGGCGTCGACTGAAACTCCATCGTCTAACGATTCGCTAATATCTTGAAAAAGTGATAGCATCTGACTCTCGCATGAGTAACCTTTCAGAAATCCATGTTGCCTATCATTAAACCATGATAATGTTTCCCACTGTTCCCTCAAGTAGTCGCAAATGAGATGCGCCATCTGTTTACAAACGATGGACGTAAGACTAACCGGCCTTTAGTTGCCCAATTCAAGTCTGCTCCCTTCCTTAAATATTGGGACTACCGTAGCTCTTTTCCAGTCATCCTGGATTTGCGCATTGTTTATGGACACATTAAACATCACCTCTAAGTATCGTGCCACGGCCCTACCTCCTAGTTTAAGTACTTCACTAACAATATTATCAGGACCCTCCGATATATTGTAACGTAATTTTTGTATTAGCTTTACAATTGCTGACTGGTTTATTTGGAGAAGTGGAGCCCCTGATTTACCGTTAAGGTCCAACACACAGCTATTGGATTTATTGAACACACTACCATAAAAGACATTTAATTCATTAGCAGTGGCCTGCTTCTCAGTAATTAATTTACCGTCACCGGACATTATCATTGGCAAATTATTTGAATTTCCCTTTCTTCTCCTAACATAACTGTAAAATTTTATCCACCCATCGCCTCCCGAACCAAGTAAACCTTGCATATAATTGTCATGAGCAGCCCTCTTTTTTAAGACAAGCTCTCTTGATAAGGACTTAAATTTCAACATATACTTGTCACTATTATGTCTTTTATTGTATAATTTCCTAATTTTCCGTTTAAGACTCCTGATTTCCCGTGTGTAATACTCAGGATCTGGGTTTTGTTTCAGTAATTTAAATGGAACAAATTTATCAATAGCTCTATTTAAAATGTTCAAAAAGTTAGTCCACAGGATATTAATGTGATTTCCTTCCGATGCCCATCCTACAAATAGCTCATTCAAATACCCCTGAAATTTGCCCTGATCCGCCCTGCGATACTGGAATATGATCTTATTTGCTACATCAGAGTCTAATTTTGTGATGTCACCGTATCTAATATTTAATTCAACCCCAGAATGGTCACTAATTCCTGGTACTTTCAGACAGTTAATATACAGCTCTACAGGCCTTACGAGATAAACATCTAAGGTATTATTGCCTCTAGTTGGGAAGTCAACTACTTGGGAAAATCCCCCCTCACTTAAGAATTTGCTTGCAGCGCTCTGAGCTTGACCACAGCTAGTTGACTCACCAGACCCGTCTACTTTGGGGAGGTTTAAATCTCCGGCAATTATTATGCTCTTTTTCATAGCATTACCCGTACAAGTTTTATCATACAGTGTGTCGAGAAGCGAAAAGTTATCTTTTGGTGCTCTATACGCCCCTATCACCTGAAGAGGGAATTTATTCCCTTTATCCGAAATTTGTACACATATCATTTCATGATCTGTATCAGCCCACTTTAAGAAACTAGCTATATTTTTGCGCACACAAATAAATAGCCCACCACCTCGCTTCCCCCGATCCCTTCTGTACTTTTTGTAGGTCCCTTGAATTATTTCATTACTATTTATATCCTCATATAACCAAGATTCAGTAGCAATGACAATGTCCAGAGAATGCGTCTCTACAAGATTCCAATATTCAATTAATTCATGTCCTAAACTCTGACAATTAACCTGCAGTAATCTTAGAGTCTTACCTCCGCAGCAAATATCCTGAAGTAGCTCCTTCTGTTCCCGTCGGCTGGCAACCTCTGGACCTGCTCCTCCTCACAATGGCCGGCACGAACCGATGACCCTGTCATGTAGGCTCCCTAGGTTGAAAGCGCCCCGTCGATTTAAATGCAGTCCGTCTCGGGCGAAGTCACGGCCAACAATGCAGCAGTCAGCATCTACATACACTAATCCCAGTTGTGCACAAACCCAGTCCATGCGGTCATTTACAGTCTTAACTCGCCTTAACGGAACATCTCCTCGCCGAACAATGCAACTCATTTTAATTTTTGCATTTCTAAACTTGCTTTTAGCTTTTCTGCCGAGTTCGTAGAGCTCCCCCATGATGTAATCAGCTGTAGCCCTCTTCTTCAAATTGTTCGTCCCAACATGGAGCAACAACACTTTAACTTTATCACAGCCCTCTACATTTGCTTCTTCCACTTGTTGGGCAAGCTGGTCAATTTTAATCCCCGGATAACACCGCACTTTCACACCTGATTTCCTCGAGATATTCGCACTCCATCGTTTCATAGAATCACCCATTATGATAACGTCATCCTCAGTTTGCTCCTGCACGCCCTCTTCCACACTGATCCCAGTAGAAAGCCGTTCAGTCACATCCTTCACCGTTTCTTCTGATTCACGAAGCTTAGCTCTAAGTTCCTGTATTATTTGATCCCTTGCTTTGATTTGCACCCTCAAACAGTCCGGCGTATCACATACTTTACAAAACCAATTCCCGACGTCACAATCCTCCTTCTTGACCTTAATACAGCCGAAGTGAAACCATTTCTCACATAGTCCACACTGAACACCGTTCTTCATTGTTTTACTGCACGTCGAACACTTTAATGCTGCCACTGGATCATTTGCCTGATTCACATTTAGATTAACAGGCCCTGGATTCACTTCCACTCCACCAATAACTAACAACGCAGCTATCACTAGGGCTATAAACCACAAGTTACTAGGTCCCGTACGCACACACAAACACCGGAAATCCCGACTACCCTTCACATACCACAGTCCGAACCTCGCGCGATAACACTCCAGAAAACAACCCATTTCAGCACACCTGAGAGCTCGGGAAAAACACGACCTTTCACTTTGACTGCCAACTGCCAGCGCGTTTAAAGACACAAACACACGGACAAACTCTTCAGCTTTATTATATTAGTATAGATTTCTTAGGGTTATTCCCATATATTTTTACAAGCTCAAGACATTTAGTAATATCTTTATGATTTAGCTTCATAATCTGTGGATGAATTAATCATACCCAACATATATTCGCCCATTTAGTGCCGCAAGGAACACCGGCTGCTCTTATACCTTTCATGGTATGTATTGAAACTATCAGAAATGTAATTCGACCGGGAACTTAAGCTGTACGATTAGCAGCTAATATAATTGCTGGTCACCTTCTACTTACATTGTTAGGGAATACTGGTCCCTCTTTAACAATAATACTTCTTTCAGGACTTTTATTTGCACAAATTGCCTTATTAACATTAGAATCAGCAGTTGCAATAATTCAGTCTTATGTCTTTGCTGTCCTTGCAACTTTACATATTCTAGAGAAGTAAATTATGGCTACACACTCTAATCACCCTTTTCATTTAGTTAATCCTAGACCTTGACCTTTAACAGGAGCAATCGGTGCACTTGTTACAGCAGCAGGTTTAGTAAAATGATTCCACCATTTTAATAATTCTTTACTATCATTAGGGATTTTAATTACAATTTTAACAATAATTCAATGATGACGAGACATTACTTGTGAAGGCACCTACCAAGGATTACACACACTTTCAGTAAATTACTGACTTCGTTGAGGAATAATTTTATTTATTTATCAGAAATCTTTTTCTTTATTTCCTTCTTTTGAGCTGTCTTCCATAGAAGACTATCTCCTAATATTGATTTAGGGGCTATATGACTTCCAACAGGAATTCAGCCTCCGTGGCTTAGGCGGCAGCACGCTGGCCTCTTACCGCTGGGTCCGTGGTTCAAATCCCGGTCACTCCACTCTCCACTATCATTTCATTTCATCTGTCATTCATTAATCATTGCCCCAGAGGAATGCGTCAGGCCTCAGCAGCCGGCACAGTTCATATCCTCGCCGCTAGATGGGGGCTTCATTCATTCCATTCCTGACCCGGTCGGAGACTGGAAGCAGGCTGTGGATTTTCATTTTTTTCCTAAACATCTTCAGTGTCATGCTCTACTTATAAGCTATTTAAATATAATAATAACATTAACAAAATAACAAATCACAAAACAAAACTAATTAAGAATAGAATAGAATAATGTTATTGTCTTTAGGCAATTAAGAATTGCAATGGACAAAGTCAGAATGCACACAAATATACAAAATCATGAATATAAAATAAATACACTAAATTAAATTAACAACTATATACAAGACCTAACATAAAACATAACAGTAATTTTACAACAACAAAATTACACGAAACTTAGCTATGAAACCATCTATGGAGTTATATACAATATATTTCTGGTAATTTAGGATGGCATTAGTTTTCACATCCCTCCTTGAAAGAGTGTTACTTTTTCTTCATATTCAGATACTGAATAGAAGCTGTTAGATATTAACCATTTTTTGAGAGTCCTTTTGAAATTATTTAGGGACATATCCTTGAATTGTTTAAGCAGTTTATTGTATAATTTAATTCCATTATATTTGAGTTTTCTTGTGTTTTCCTCAGCCTAACATGGGGTAAGTCTAGATTGTTTCTATTTCTTGTGCCTTAAGAGTGTACATTTTTACTAGCTGTTAGGTCACTAAGATTTTCTTTGATATTCAGTTTACTATGATATATGTATAATGAGGGAAGAGTTAAAATTTCAAGATCCTGAAAAAGCGGTCTACATGATTCCCGAGTGGCCTTACCTTTAATACATCTTACCGCCTTCTTTTGCCACTTGAACACATCTTGAGCCCCTGTTGAATTACCCCAGCCATAACATTGTGCCATATGTTATATGAGAATGAAAGAAGGCATAGTATGCACACATCATCTGATTACTACTGACTGACTCTTTAAGTCTTCGAAGTAAAAATATCACTCTAGCTAGTTTCATACATAGATTTTGAGTATGTGTGTTCCAAGTTAACTTGCTATCTAAATATAACCCCAATAGCTTGACAGAGTTGTGATCATTATCATCCAAACTTGAATTATTTAAATGGAAATATATTACTTCTGTCTTGTTACTATTTAGGATGTTTATTTGCCTGCAACCAAGAGGTTGATTTCTGAAGCATTTCTGTCCTTTCTTCATTAACATGTATTAAGTCCTTACTGCTTGTTATGATAGTGATATCATCTGCATAAAGTACTAACCTGCAAGGTAGATTATTTACAATATCATTTAAATATTCCAGCTTGGGCAACATAAACAAAGTGCTCTGCATAGAAAAAATAAAATAAAATACAACTGCTAGGTCTACAAAAGAAACAAATCCTTTTAACACAGATGTAGCCTTCACCTACAAGTAACTCCTTTTATAAGGACTTTTGCAGTCAATTATTGCAGCCAATATTCCGTGGTTTAGGCTTGAAGTGCCTGAATTCACATCTTTTCTGGAAAAAAACTGCAAGCAACATGTTCCTAAGCAATCGACACTACGCAAGAATTATCTTCAAGTCTGCTACGATGAGAAGCCTCCGTGGCTTAGGCGGCAGCACGCCAGCCTCTCACTGCTGGGTCCGTGGTTCGAATCCCGGTCACTCCATGTGAGATCTGTGCTGGACAAAACGGAGGCAGACAGGTTTTTCTCCGGGTACTCCGGTTTTCCCTGTCAAAATTTCATTCCAGCAACACTCTCCACTATCATTTCATTGCATCTGTCATTCATTTAATCATTGCCCCAGAGGAGTGCGTCAGGCCTCGGCAGCCGGCACAGTCCATATCCTCGCCGCTTGATGGGGGCTTCATTCATTCCATTCCTGACCCGGTCGGAGACTGGAAGCAGGCTGTGGATTTTCATTTTTTCTTTTCTGCTACGACGAGGTAATTCACAACATACGACCTGACAGCGACTCAAAATCGTGTTTGATCTACTGTAAAGAGCTAGACTATACAAATCACTCAATTATTGCGAGATTTATGAATGATGGATTAAGAGCCCTGTGGCTGACTAAGATGAAAGAGGAAAAGGTATTAGTGATGTATTGTGATGCTGTAGCATATATGCTTTAGGCTGCAACGCTTTGAAGGTGTTTTATCCCAATATGTTCCATTTTACAAGCTTGGCTCATGGACTGCAACGTGTTGCCGAAGATATTAGAGCTAAATTTCCACAAGTGAATAGGTTAATTTCAGCAACAAGAATGGTTTTTCTAAAAGCTCCACAACGAGTGCTATCTTACAAACAGCAATTGCCAGTGATACCACTGCTGCTGGAACCAGTGTTACCGAGGTGGGGGACAAGGATGTTGTTGTTGTTGTTGTTTGAGTTTGGTTTCAGGAGAAATGTAGAACAAGGGAAGCTGTATTAAGTCTTAGGCTGATTTTGGAAGGTAGAATAAGAAAAGATAGAGAACGTTCATGGCATTTGTAGACTTAGAAAAGGCTTTTGATAACGTTGATTGGACTAAATTGTTTGACATTTTGAAAATGATTGGAATAAAGTATATGGATGAAGGTGATCTACAATCTATACAGAAACCAGACAGCAGTCATTCCAGCTGAAGGACATGAGAGGGAAGATGGTATTCAGAAAGGTGTGAAGCAAGGCTGCAACTTATCACCCATACTTTTCAATCTTTACATTGAACAAGCAATGAATGAAATTACAGAGAAATTTAAAGTGGGAGTGAAGATTCAAGGAGAAATAATTTCAACTCTGAGATTTGCTGATGACATCGTCATCTTGGCCGACACGCCTCAGGATTTGAATAAGTTTTTGAATGGTATGGACTCCGTCTTGAGGAAAGAATTCGCGATGAAAATTAATAAATGTAAAACAAAAATATTGGAATGCAGCCGCAATAAATCAGAAACCTCTATGGACATCAAATTGGTAGGGGAGAAACTAAAGGAAGTAGGAGACTTCTCTTACTTAGGAAGCAAATAACCAGTGATGGACGAAGCAGAGAGGATATAAAAAGTAGGTTGGCTCAGGCAAGGAAAGCATTTCTACAGAAAAGGAATCTGTTGACATCGAATATAGATTTAGGTATTAGGAAGACATTTTTGAAAACCTTTGTCTGGAGCATCGCACTCTATGGAAGTGAAACTTGGACTATTGGTGCAGCAGAAAAGAGGAGAATTGTAGCGTTTGAAATGTGGTGTTACAGGAGAGATGTTTCTGGTGAATGCTAATGAAGAGAAGAGATAGGTTGGTAGGGCACATACTAAGACACCCAGGAATAGCAAGCCTAGTTAAGGAAGGAAGGGTCGAGGACAAGAACTGTAGGAGGAATGGAGAGCTGCATCAAACCAGACAAAAGACTGAAGACTCAAACAACAACATGCTATAAAGACTGTGGTAGATTCTTTTGATCCTGAAAATGCTGTATCTATTAGTGAATCACAAACTGCCTTTAGTGACTCCAAAGTGGTCTTCTCAATCACCTACATCAGGGGCAACTTCTGCTGGCTTCCAGAACGCATCAAACGTCTAGAAACATCAGGACTGCCACTGCAAGATTCTATTGCCATCATAGAGGATGCTATTGAAAAACTAAGTGCTGTGCATGGGGAAACTGGTGCAAGTGTATTGAGTAAATTGCAAAACGTGTTGAAGAGAAATCCTGGTTATTCAACATTTCACAGTGTGTGCCGAATTCTAAATGGAGATGACGCTGATCCTCCCGAGGACATTTCTCCAGCGAAAATTCCTCTCCTAAAATTTGCCCCCAACATCACATGTTGAAGATCTCTGCATATAAGAACATGCTAAGTGACAAACGCCTTTCCATGACCCCAAAGAACATTGAAAAATACTTAATTGTTCACTGTGCTACAAAATGTAATATAAAGCGTGTTTAGTGTATTCTAACTATGAGTATGGAACAGATCTACTGATGGCCTTCCTGGACATTGAGAAAGCATATGACAGTAAATGCAGAAACAAAGTATGGAAGTCCCTGGAGGATAGAGGAGTAGAGAAATGGACTATAAAGAGGATAAAGGAGATGTACAAGGGAAGCGTGAGCTGTGTGAAAGTGGGAGGAGAGAGATTGGACTGGTTGGAACAGAGAAATGGCCTGAAACAAGGAAGTGCACTGTCACCGTTACTTTTCATTGTGGTGATGGATGACATAATGACCCGAGTGGCACAAGTAATTGGGGACAGAAAGATGAAAGCAATGGTGTTTGCAGATGATTTGGGGAAACGAGGAGGAGGTACAGTAACAGTTGGACGTGTGGGAAGGAATAATACAAGGATATGGGATGAAATTTAGCATAAATAAGAGTGAGATGGTGATCACAACAAGGAAGAAGGAAAGAACCACAACGGGAATAACAATTGGTGGGGAACAGCTGAAGAAAGTGGAGAGTTTCAAGTATCTGGGAAGCCTGATACAAGATAATGGAAGAAACGATAGAGGAATAAATGAGCGGGGGACAGGCAGAAGCATTTCGGAGGAGTGTGAGAAGCATGTTATGGAGCAAGGATATCCCTCAGAACAGCAAAAAGATCATATATCGGAAGTACTATGTCCCTATCCTGACGTGTGCCTCGGAGACCTGGGTTATGAAAGGAAGGGAGAAGAGCAAAATACAGGCCAGTGAGATGAGGTTCTTGAGAAGCAGTATTGGAGCTACAAAGATGGACAGAATAAGAAATGAGAGGACCAGAGAATTAATGAAGGAGTAACCATTACAGGATGGTATAGAGAAATCTAGACTTAGATGGTATGGACATGTAAAGCGAATGGAGAAGAGGATACCCAGAAGGATACACGAGACGAAGTGGGAAGGAAAGAGACCGAGAGGAAGACCGAGAGACAGGTGGCTGAAGGGGGTGGAAGAAAGCGTGAAGAAGAGAGGAGAAGACTGGACAAGGGTGGAAGCTAAGAGATGGTGGGAAGACAGAAGACGTTGGAGAGGCTTGTGTTCCAAACAGACCCGGCCAGTGGCTGGAAACTGTGCAAGATGATGATGATGAGTGTGTTCTAACTGACAAAATGGTAAGTTTATATTAATTATATGATATTACATATTTTGCCTTATCTACATATCAACGTTAAAAATCCCTCAGTATGCCTTCTTTCGGAGGGTAAGTAAAGTCGGTGGGCCCATGTCATAGATTCATGGCATGCAAAAGAATCTTCCACGAACTACAATTGTGTGAAGCTAAACTTGTAGGTTAGTTGAAATCTCCAGGGCAAACATAGACGCAGCTCACCGCCTCCCGTCAACAAAGCCTGGGCCTCAACCGATAATTGTGAAATTAAATAATAGGTGGAAGAAGGAAGAGATTCTCAGTAGCAGAAGACAAAAGAAGACCCTGAAGACGAGTGAAATTGGTTACAGTGATGGTGGTAATATACAGTATATATCAATGAACATCTGACCCCAAGAAATGAAACCATCGCCAAAAAGTGCCGTGAATTGAGACAACAGGGAAAAATCTTTGCAACTTGGGTCAGAGACTGCAAAATATACATTCGGAAAAATCAAAATGGACCCTCAAAGCTTATATCAAGTGCTGAAATACTGGATGAACTCGCCCTCTCAAACTAAAATCTATGTAATAGTAAGATATCTACTAGAATTACAGAAATTAAATTTTTTAGGTAATGCAAATAATAATACACTAGAATCAACCGAGTGTAACTGTAATACACTTAGCGCAAGCAAGATGGCGTCACAGTGAAAGTGTAGTGAAATAGCAGCTAGTGTAAATATTTGATAAAAGTGGTAAAATATTATAACAGAGGCTTAAAATCTATAAAGTTACTTTCCTTAGATCAAGTGTAATACGGAATATTGATAGTATTTAGAAATTCTTGTTGATAATTTAATAAACTTAAACTAAGTTGTGGGAACGTGTATCCAAAGATTCGGTGACTTCTTCAATCACTGTTTGAACCAAGTAGAGCAGTGGTGCTTTTACGAGACTTCACCCGATTGGAAGATATACGTATTTCACATTCTTCTTTATTGGTAGGTTATTAGATTAATTCTATTAGGTAGTAATAATTAAATTAAATTTAGTGTAATTTGGTGTAAACATCTAGGCTCACTTAGATCTCTAGTATGACGACAGTCAACAGTGTTAGTATCTCGTCAGGTTGTGTAACCGTAACGGATTTATGCTCGTCGTGCAAAATAAAAGTAAAAAATGCAAATAAAATCATCACAAGATCTCAGGTAAAATTGAATGAGGAGAAAAGTGAAACCGATTGTCGTAATGTAGGCCTACCGCTACCGTCATGCGAATGTCATAACCTGAGAAACGAACTGTCCTCAAAAGACGAAATTATAAAGCTGCTAAAGGAAGATATTGCTAAGTTAATGGAAGAGTTGAATAAATTAAAAGGAAACAGAGGGGAAAGCAAGGAAACTTGGTCGACAGTGATTGCTGGTAAGGTAAGATTGAATAAGCCTAGGCCTATAAATGGAGTACATGTAACTGAAATTCCCGTCTCAAATTCATTTGGAGTGCTTGTCGAAGAAAATGATGACTTTCCTCAAGAAGAAAAGAAGAAAGTGATAAAGAGAAAATCCAGGAAGATGCGGATATTTGCGGATAGCCACGGGCGAGATGTAGCAGCAAGCGTTTTGGAGAGAAGCCGAGAAATGGAGGTCACTTCGACAGTGAAGCCAGGAGCTCAGATTGCAGAAGTCACGAACGGGATGATAGGAGAGTGTGCGTCCCTTACTGCAAAGGACTACGCAGTGATCATCGCTGGAGCAAACGACGTCTATAGAAATGAGAGTAAAAAGGTAATCAAAGATTTAAAGGGTACATTGCCATCCATGCAAAAAACAAATGTCATTATTGTAAACATTCCGCAGAGACACGATTTAATTCCCAAGTCATGTGTAAATATAGAAATAGAGGCTACAAATGGAAAAATTCATAAAATTTGTAAGAGTTTTCCAAATGTCCAAATTGTAGATGTAAGTAAATTAGACAGGAAGTTCCACACTCGGCATGGCCTACACTTAAATAGATTAGGAAAAGAGTATCTTAGTGATGAAATCTGCAAAATTGTAAATTCAAATGGTAAGAATAATTCGACAGTAATATCATTAGAGTGGAAGCAGGGAAACTGGTAGAAGAAGCCAAACGTGAGGTTTGGCATTCACATCTTTTGAAGTCAAATTTAACGGAGTGCAACAATGGTATTTCGGATTTGTCTAGCAACAATAATAATAACAATTATGATAATAATAATGTAAATAAATCACCAACACAAGCTTGCAAAAGTAACAAATTTAAAATTTACCACCAGAATGTCCAGTCTCTTTATAATAAAATTGATTACATAAATCTAATGCTTAAAAATGAACTTAAAGACATCTCAGCACTATGTATTTCAGAACATTGGCTGAAAGAGGAACAACTTGAATTAATTCAATTCCCAGGGTTTATACAAGCTAGTAAATACTCTAGATCTAATATTAGCCATGGTGGTACTTGCATCTTCTTAAGAAATAATTTAGATCATGAACAGATAACAGCTTATGATTATCTAATTATGGAACAGGATTTTGAATTCTCTGCCGTAAAAATTCAGCAGTTTAAGTTAATAATTGTATGCGTATACCGTTCTCCGTCAGGAAAGTTTCCTCTATTTATAGATAAACTAGAATTGTTACTCAATAACATGAGCAAAGTAAATTTCGATATAATAATTTGTGGGGATGTAAATGTGGATTTCTTAAAACTTGATAGAAATTGTGAATTATTAAACCAGTTACTAATTTCCTATGGACTGAAACCTACAGTAAATACACCAACAAGAATAACAAAATTTAGTAAAACCACTCCTGATCAAATTTTTATAAATACAGATAAATATCACCATTCAATAGAAGTCTATTGTCCGGGTTTTAGTGACCACCATGGACAAATACTGAGTTTTGAAGTATCCGAAGTAATCAATAATAATGATAATGGAGTAAAATCAAAGTGCAGGTCATTCACTGAAGCAAATGTTACATATTTCAATGACTTATTAAATAAGGAAACATGGTCAGAAATTTATGAACTAGAAAATGTAAATGATAAATTTAATGCATTTAACAGTACCCTAAAACACTATTTTGAAATAGCATTCCCCTTTAAACGAAGAACTGTTCAAAATAACAAAACTAGCAATTGGATAACAACAGGGATTATAAATTCATGTCAAAGAAAGAAATTTCTACACAAATTATATAAACAATACCACACAACACCTGACTTCAATTTATACTACAAAAAATACACTAGCATATTAAATAAGGTAATAAGACTAGCAAAGAAAATGCATAATGATAATTTTATTTCCCAATCATCTAATAAAAACAGGGCTATGTGGTCCGTAATAAAGAAAGAAACTGGAAAATATGCTAAAATACAAAGGAACATTACACTGACCAGAAATAATAAAGTGATTAATAATCCAGAGGAAATAGCAAACACTTTTAATGACTATTTTCTGGAAATTCCGCAAAAATTATTAAATAAATCACAGGTAAATACACTAAATTCTAATAATAAAATAAATATATGCAGTGATTCTTTATTTATAAATCATGTCACAAGTGAAGAGGTAAGAATAGTTATAAAAGAGCTAAAAAATAAATTCTGTGCTGGCATTGATGGCATCCCTGATGCAATTTTAAAGAAATGTGCCGAAAATATAATAAATCCACTTACGCACTTAATAAACAGTTCAATTCTCTCAGGAACTTACCCGGATATTTTGAAGTTATCAAAAGTAATTCCAGTGCACAAAAACGGTTCAAAAGATGAATTAGATAACTATCGTCCTATTACCTTACCAACTGGTATTGCAAAAATTGTGGAAAAAATTATGTATAAGAGACTGATAAGTTTCATAGAAAAAAATAAAATATTATCAAACTCACAACATGGATTTAGAACGGAAAAATCTACACAGACAGCAATTTACGAATGTAGTAATAGTATACTGAAATTAATTGACAATAAGGAACATGTAACTGGCCTATTCTTGGATTTATCGAAAGCATTTGATGTAGTTGACCATAAAATCCTCCTTACCAAACTAAATCAATATGGTGTTAGAGGTCTAGCTAATAAATGGATAGAGTCTTACTTAACAAGGCGTAAACAAATAGTAAGCTTGAGACACAAGGATGATGGAACCAAATTACTTAATGAAACATTGTCCAATGAGGGAATTATTGAATTTGGAGTACCCCAGGGATCGGTTTTGGGCCCACTACTCTTTCTTCTATATATCAATGATATAACACAGAACGTTCATTCACATAAGGAAATTTTGTTTGCGGACGATACAACACTCGTAATAAAAGGTGAAACTAAACAGGTCATACAGCAGTCTGCTGACTCCGTTACAGGAGAGTTAACCAAATGGTCACAAGATAATCGCCTCATAATAAACTATAAAAAGACAGTATGTCTAAATTTCCACACTATACAGAATAGGAATCCTGCGATGCCCAATATAACATTAAATGGTCATCAAATAGAAAATAAATCAGAAACAAAGTTTTTAGGACTATGGATACAACAAGACTTGAAATGGAATAAACATATACAATATCTGAATACTAAACTGAACTCGATGTGCTTTGCGTTACGTATTTTGAAAACCTGCACTAGCATGCACACATTAAGAAATACTTATTTTTCTTATTTCCATTCATACTTAAGATATGGGATCATATTTTGGGGTATGTCGCCAGATGTACTAAGCACGTTTAGGATACAAAAGAGAGCGATTAGAATTATGGCAAATGTAAACTCGAGAGAATCATGTAGACCTCTGTTTAAAGATTTAAACATTCTCCCACTGCCCTGCATATATATCTTTGAAAGTATTATGTTTTTTAAAAAGAATTTAATGAAGAAAGATGTTTTTCTTAAAACAAACAATGATGTTCATAGGCATAACACAAGACAAAATCAAAACATTCATATTTCACACACACACACAAGCATATATCAAAAAGGAACTTTTCACACTGGAGTTAAATTATACAATAAACTACCCCAGTATATAAAACTGGCCCCAAAAATAAAAACCTTTGATAGAATAACAAGAGTTTAGTGCTTTTCAGTCGGTCAACACGAATGTACCCAAAAGAGATGGGTTATGCCCTAATCCTGAAATAAATTACATGAGATTAATAAATTAATAAATAAATTATTAATCTCATGTAATTTATTTCAGGATTAGGGCATAACCCATCTCTTTTGGGTACATTCGTGTTGACCGACTGAAAAGCACTAAACTCTTGTTTACTAAGGCAACACTGAAAATATGGCTTCAAACACCACAATGCTTTGATAGAATGTTGAAAGCTTATCTGCAGTGCCATTGTTTTTACTCAGTAGTTGAATATTTTAGCATATAGGAGTGATGGAATCTATAACTATATTTTACTTTTTTAATTTAATTTTAATACCTAGCTGTATGTTGTTGTATTTATAGAATTAAGTTTTCATATTATGATAATAGAGTGAGGTGTAAATAGTTGTGCAATAAGATTGTATCTATTAAGATTTGCTATTATAATAAGTTATAAATAGTTATAATCTTAGTAATATATACCTGTTAGTTCTTTTATTTTATGCATGTAAATTCTGACGTGTCCTATATCAAAAATGTATTGAATGCATGTATTTGATCAAATGGAATTAATAAAAATCTATCTATAAGATTAAGGACAGTAAACAGATAATAACCGATACCAGTACACTAAAATGCGTACACATAAATGCACATAGCATAAAAAACAAGTTCGATGATATCCAAATAATGTTAGACAGAATCAAAGGTGTAGATGTCCTAGCAATCTCAGAAAATTGGTTAACAGAACAAACAAAAATGTTTTTCAATATTAAGAAATATGTTGCATATCACATAGTTAGAAAGCAAACTGGAGGGGGAGTATCTTTGTATATTTCAAACAAATGTAGCAGTACCCTTGTAAAGGAAATAAATTCCACCCACAGCATACTGCACATTACTGTGAGAAAAGGCCATCAAGAATACAATATAATCACTGCTGATAACCCTCATAAAAGCAACATTCCACACTTTCTAACTGATCTCGAAGTAATTATTAGTTCTTACTCAACGAATCCTGTTATAATACTAGGTGATATGAATATCGATCTATTATTTGGGGACAGATATACTAGTAGTTATATTAACCTAGTCAAATCATACGGTCTAGTCTTATGTAATACAAAATATCCAACTCGTGTAACACAAACTAGCTCTACTCTAATTGATCATGTATTGGTGAACGACTGTGACAAAATATGTACCGGTAATGTCTATAATATTGATAATGATTTGAGTGATCACCATTTACTCATCTGTGAAATGAGAAACAAAAAGATAAACAGGAACTCAATATGTGATGATAGGCCAATAGAAAAGGGTGAAATAAACTACAAAAAGCTTAAGTTAATAAATATTTAATAACTCAAGAATTTGTATGCAATGAAACTAACATCAATGACTACTACCGTACAATAAATTCTGTGATTTTATTAATAAAGGAATAGAAGCCTGCACTATGAAATATACGAATAAGGAGCCAAGTGCCCCACCAATAAAACCCTGGATCACACAAGATCGTTTAGCACTAATACACAGGAAAGATAAGATATATACAAAAACCAAAGTTAAAAATCCATCTGCAGAAATTTTAGAAGAATATAAAATTATTAGCAACCAAGTTACAAAACTTAAGAGAAACCTACAAAGAAACTACTTTGACCAAAAAATTCAAAATGCAAATAATCAGAGGGAAGTGTGGAGTGTTGTTAATGAGATGTTAAATAGACCAAAGAAGGGGAAAAATGAAATTGTCAAACTTAGCCTATAGTCGACGGCACAAATGTCGAAAAAAAGGAAAATATATGTGATGAAATTAATAAATATTATGTCAATATTGCTAACAGTATATGGGAAAATCAAGGAAACGGTTCTACCTCGGACATTACAAGCTATAAAAATACTACTAGCACTAAGACAATCTTTATGTTACCTACTGATGCTAATGAAATACAATCAATTATAAACTCCCTAAAACACAAAAACAATATAAGTGAGGACAACACTACTAATGTCATGCTACAATTGTGTCTTGAGGGCCTTACACCATATCTTGTCAAAATAATAAATCTTTCACTGATGACTGGTATATTCCCCGATGCCTGTAAAGTCTCTAGGGTGGTCCCGATCTACAAAAAAGGGGACAAAACCCACCCATCAAATTACAGACCCATTAATATTATATCTGCCATCAGCAAGGTTCTAGAAAGCGTTGTTAAACGAAGACTTATGAATTTCTTCATGAAAAATGATTACTTTGCAAACTGCCAATATGGGTTTATTCCAAATAGAGGAGCTGATAGTGCTATATTTGAAGTAGTAACTGATGTAGAAAAGGCATTAGATGAAAACAAACTAGCTGCTGGTGTCCTAATTGTCCTTCAAAAAGCCTTCGATCTGGTTAACCATAAGATTCTCCTTAATAAACTAGAATTTGCAGGCATCAGAGGAGTGGCACATGATTGGTTCAAGAACTACCTCACTAACAGAAAACAATATGTTGCAATCGATAATGTAAAAGGATCTCAAATGAGAATTGACACAGGAGTACCTCAAGGTTCTGTCTTAGGACCAATTCTTTTCTTGGCCTATATTAATGATATAGTATTATTAGAATTGAAAGGCAAGCTTAAACTATTTGCAGATGATATTTTTATACTCTATCTGGGAACATCTGAACAGGAAATTATGCTAAATATTAATTATGATCTCAATAAGCTGGTGGATTGGTTAAGAGCACACAAAATGGTTATCAATATCACTAAAACAAAATATTTGTTCTTCCATAAACCATCATACAAGATTGAGACCACAAACATAGTCAACATAGCCAACAAAGAAATAGAAAGGGTTAAATCGGCAACATACTTAGGTACCGGTATCACACTAGATAGTACACTAACCTGGGAAAATCATGTAGAAAATGTAAAACATAAAATCAGCCCTTTAATTGGTATTATTTTCAGATTAAGATATAGCTGTCTTACTAGCCAACAATTGAAAAATATATACTTTGCTCTGATACATTCACATCTAATGTACATGAATTTCATATGGGGATATTGTAAGAAGGAGCTGATAAAAGAACTTGAGATACTCCAGAAACGTGCTATAAAATCTATCTTTGGATTACCTTGGCTCACACCCTCAAATGAATTGTACTCAAAAACTAAAATTATGCCACTGCAAAAACAAATAGCTATGTCAGCAACAGTATTTGTATACAAATTAGAAAACAAATTGATACACACACACATCCATTTTACCCATGCAAATGGCATTCATCATTATGCAACAAGAGGAGTAAATCAAATATTCACCAGCCATTCCCAATCCATTAAATTTGGAACTAAAGGAATTATGTCCTCTATAATAAAAGAATACAACTCGCTACCATTAGGCATAAGGGAAAGTTTCTCTATAAAAACATTTAAGAGGAAAACAAGACTTCCTATTAAGGAATGAATAGCCAATGTACAATAGCCTTAAGCAATGCAATGTATCATACCGTATTATCTCTGTAAAGTTAGTCACTAGCAATCTAAGTTACTATTAAACTAAACAATAATGTTACAAAAATTATATATATGCCATGCTGTAACTATGTTACTTGATTGTCCCTAACACGAGCTCAGGCTCATTGGGACCTATGTAAATAAATAAATAAATAAATAAATAAATAAATAAATAATAAAATTACGCTCTATTAAGTTCCAACGTTCGCCGCCAGGTGCCGGTTGCGGTGGCATCTAGTAGTTCAAGTTCACAGCTAGGTGTTGTTGATGGTAGCATCTGGTTGCAAAAGTACGAACTACTTGAAATTGATAGTTTGCAGTCCTTACCTGAATTACAGATAGGCCCTAATACACACTAATACAGTCATCACAATTAACACCGGTTATCACACAGATTCTACACACATCCAAAGTACATTGGGCTACATGTCCGCGTTGTTGCAGCCCCTAAACTGAGGAACCTAACAACCAACCCTGTTCCAACCCTCAGTCCAGAATTAAACTTCTTGGTATAGAATAATAATAATTATGTACGACAGTAAATGTTAGAATTTTGGTTGGCTAATTTCTGAAGAAAGAAAAATTGTCTTAATCAAATGCGTACAGTTTTTTTAAATCGACAAATGAAATTCTTTATAAGTAAGTTTAATTGAACCTATTACTATAACTCCAGAAAGTTTCATATCAATCAATCAATCAATCAATCAATCAATCATGAGCTGCACTGCATGGGGCTTTTTACAAGAAGCAGAGTACTGTAAATATGAAAGTTGAGAGAAAGGCATGTAAAGTTTTGAATGTACATAATACACTTCAGAATTGTCTTGCTCTGTATGTGACCCCTTCAGACTACTGCTTTTCCAGTGCTATATTCTGCCATTTATAGACTATTATTTTCTTTCTTTCTTTCTTTCTTTCTTCATCCCTTCGGCTGTTTTGTTTACTCTGGATGCAATGTTGGTCATCCTGCTGCTTGCGAACCTTATACAGTAAGAGTTAAATGCACATAGGGCAGCTCATTAAAATGTCCGTACATCGTTTGAAAACGGCGGAGCCTGAAATATGCTGCCATTTTCGGACAATACAAAGTTTGAAGTGATTTTTGAGCAATAATTGAGTCCTCAGTAGTAATTCCTTCTATTTTGACCTCTGCTGTTTGATTCCAGTACAGATAGGTAATTATACGAAGATCACCAACATTTCCTAAGTTTATATACCGTCAGCTGGGGGGTTACTTTACACACTTTTCATGTGTTTTTAAAATTTTATTTGTCGTGATAGGTTGTTAAATTGATTGCGACATGTTTATGTATTCCTTAAGGGTACTTACAAAAGAACATAACGTCACCGTGAGTGCAAACTATCTCTCAGACACTTTTAAAAATAAATGAAAATGTGTGTAAAGTTACCCCACCCTTGGGGTAAGCTACCTCGTTTGTTTAAATTGACAAAGATCGTTGCCATACTGAAGCCTGGAAAACCAAGTGACAGACCAGACAGTTATAGACCTATCTCATTGTTGAGCGTATGCTATAAGTTAATTGAGAGACTAATCTTGAACAGAATCGCCTCAAAGGTGCTTGAAGTAATTCCCATAGAACAAGCAGGATTTAGACCACAACGGAGTTGCACGGACCAAGTTCTCTCCTTAACCACCTATATTGAGGCAGGGTTCCAGAATCGCCAAAAAACATCAGTAGCATTTATAGACCTTAAGGCAGCTTATGACACTGTTTGGAGAGAGGGTGTAATTTATAAATTACTTCAAGTTATCCCTTGTAAGACACTGGCTCGTCTTGTAAGCAACATGCTGAATGATAGAAGCTTCCAGGTTATCATGGGCAGTGAAATTAGCAAACCAAGTAAATTAAATAATGGACTTCCTCAAGGATCAGTGCTTGCCCCACTGTTGTTCAGCCTCTATATATCAGATTTCCCCTCCACAAAATCAAGGAAGTTTGGATATGCTGACGACTGGGCAATTGCTACTAGAGATCCATGTTTCGAAAGTACAGAAGAGACGCTGACAAATGACCTTTCTGCACTGGGAGATTATTTTCGCAAATGGAGACTTCAGCCAAGCACAACTAAGACCGAAGTTGCTTGCTTCCACCTGAACAATAAAATGGCAACAAGGGAACTTACGGTTTACTTCAATAACATCCTCCTTCGCCATAACAGACATCCCAAGTATTTGGGTATAACACTGGATAGAACATTGTCATTCAAAGAACACCTACGAATGACTTCTGCCAAAATGAAGACAAGAAACAACATCTTACGGAAATTATGTGGCACCACTTGGGGTGCCAATGCAACTACTCTCCGTTGCTCAGCTCTAGGCTTAGTTTATTCTGTTGCTGAGTATTGTGCTCCTGTGTGGATAAGTAGTCCGCATGTAAGATTAATAGATGTACAATTGAATAACACCATGCGCATGATAACAGGAACAATTATGTCAATTCCCACACAATGGCTTCCTATTCTCAGCCACATCCCACCACCTCATTTGCGGCGATGCAACATTTTGATAAGAGAATATAGAAAGATCCAGACGAACAAACAACTACCAATCCCTGGAGACATTGGTGATCTACATGTGAAACGATTACGTTCAAGACATCCACCTATCTGCACAGCGGAGAATCTTGCAACTAACAAATTCAACCTGACTGAGAGATGGTCTTCTGATTGGAATTCGTTTGCCGCTCCAGAGAGTACAGTAATGCCATGCATAACTGAGCAGGTGCCAGGGTTCACTCAGCCCAGAAAGACCTGGTCAAAATTAAATAGAATCCGGACCAATCACGGTGTATGCGGGGATCTCCTGTACAAGTGGAGGAAAAAGTCTTCGCCATGTTGCGAGTGCGGTGCTGAAAGACAGACTGTTCGGCACATAGTTCAGGAATGCCCACAAACATCATACGGTGGTGACTTCAGCGACTTCTTCCTAGGGACACCACAGGCACTTCATTACGTTTCGGAACTTGATGTTAAATTGTAAATAATTTTCATGTATGCCATACGATAAATAAATAAATACACAGACATGCACTTATCATGGCGTTTGGCTATACAGCCTCACAAGGGGTAACGTGACACATGCCTGGAACTTTTCATTGGAAAGATAACATTCATTTGAGGTAAAGAGGATACTTCCATAGCTTAATTGAATTGTCTGAATACATTATCAAATAAATTAAACGTGTGTCAAATGTTAAATTTTGTGTTTGTAGAAAATAAAAATAAAAACAATGCTGCTGAAGTGTTATTCGTAGAAAGGTACTGCGCCCGAATGAACCCATCAGTACTTATATCCGCTGCACTGTAAAGGATTGCAGACATGTAAATTACCCAGCTCACAAACTTACCATGCCTACTAAGTAAAATTGGGAATTTCAGGAACATACAGGATAGATATTATTCGTAAGAAAATAGTACTACCAGCCAAGGTACAAATTTCTACTATCATTTACATTTGTGCTCCTTCTTTAGTTCATTCAACGTTATACTCCTTTTAAATAGTTCACTCTACATTCTTTTAATAGTTCACCCTACATTCCTTTAAACAATTCATTCTACATTCCTTTAAATAGTTCATTCTATATTCCTTTAAACAATTCATTCTACATTCCATCGCTGCGATAAAAAACAGATTTAATTAGTTTAAATCTAACGCAAATATGAAAAATTCTACACGGTTTGACTCTGAAATGACTTTAGCGTTAATAGCAGCGCTATGCAAAATTTCGTCCAAGTGACTGAAATTTTCAAGAACAAGAAAAATAACTCCTAAGAAAAATACGAAAAATTACTACTTCAGAAATTTACATAATTTAATTATACTGACAAAATTATACTGTTGAAATAATACGAACAAAATTATACGGTTGGTCAATTGGATAATCACAGAACATAACTACAATTCTACATTATATAAAACAATTCTTCTCTACCTTGAGTTGACTCTGGTCTGGAGAATACCTTCGTCTCGCCTGCCAAACCAAACGTGTCTCGGAGCTCATCGTCTCGCCCACAGCTATGAAGACCGGTTTGTGTCAGAACCAGCTGGCCTCTTCCCCCAGTGGAACAAGGTCGGTGACGTCCTCGGTGAACGACCTCGCCGTGAAACAGTCCACTCTGCCTGCACTCCGTCTCCCGTTCACTACAAGTCGTCTGGCTTCGACTCCCCATCTCTTCAGAATTGACATCTCGTTTCTTCAGAATTGACATCTCGGTTCTTCAGAATTGACATCTCGTCTCAGGTTGAAAATTGTCGTTCATACAAGCGTTTGCGAGTATTCAAGATGTATTAGAACTCTTGTAGAAAAGTAGAGGTTTGTTCGGTGATTTTGCGCATCACGTGGATATTCTGCTGCGCCTTCCATAATAGTGAATTCTGGAATTCAACTGTACATCTTTGTAGTTTCCACTTCCCATGCTTTAGCTTAGCACATGGTAATTCTCATTTCACTGATGATATATTTATGACTTCCCCGTTGCTGCTTTGTAACTTGCATTTTTAATGTAATGTTCAAGTATGTGTTCAAACGTAGTAATAGTGAATATCTTCTTGTCGAAATGTATTTATATAAGCGATGTAAAAACAACTTTGTATTAGATAGATAGATAGATTTTTATTAATTCCATTTGATCAAATACATGCATTCAATACATTTTTTATATAGGACACGTCAGAATTTACATGCATAAAATAAAAGAACTAACAGGTATATATTACTAAGATTATAACTATTTATAACTTATTATAATAGCAAATCTTAATAGATACAAACTTATTGCACAACTATTTACACCTCACTCTATTATCATGATATGAAAACCTAATTCTATAAATACAACAACATACAGTTAGGTATTAAAATTAAATTAAAAAAGTAAAATATAGTTATAGATTCCATCACTCCTATACGCTAAAATATTCAACTACTGAGTAAAAACAATGGCACTGCAGATAAGCTTTCAACATTCTATCAAAGGTTTTTATTTTTGGGGCCAGTTTTATATACTGGGGTAGTTTATTGTATAATTTAACTCCAGTGTGAAAAGTTCCTTTTTGATATATGCTTGTGTGTGTGTGTGTGTGAAATATGAATGTTTTGATTTTGTCTTGTGTTATGCCTATGAACATCATTGTTTGTTTTAAGAAAAACATCTTTAATCATTAAATTCTTTTTAAAAAACATAATACTTTCAAAGATATATATGCAGGGCAGTGGGAGAATGTTTAAATCTTTAAACAGAGGTCTACATGATTCTCTCGAGTTTACATTTGCCATAATTCTAATCGCCCTCTTTTGTATCCTAAACGTGCTTAGTACATCTGGCGGCATACCCCAAAATATGATCCCATATCTTAAGTATGAATGGAAATAAGCAAAATAAGTATTTCTTAATGTGTGCATGCTAGTGCAGGTTTTCAAAATACGTAACTCAAAGCACATCGAGTTCAGTTTAGTATTCAGATATTGTATATGTTTATTCCATTTCAAGTCTTGTTGTATCCATAGTCCTAAAAACTTTGTTTCTGATTTATTTTCTATTTGACGACCATTTAATGTTATATTGGGCATCGCAGGATTCCTATTCTGTATAGTGTGGAAATTTAGACATACTGTCTTTTTATAGTTTATTATGAGGCGATTATCTTGTGACCATTTGGTTAACTCTCCTGTAACGGAGTCAGCAGACTGCTGTATGACCTGTTTAGTTTCACCTTTTATTACGAGTGTTGTATCGTCCGCAAACAAAATTTCCTTATGTGAATGAACGTTCTGTGTTATATCATTGATATATAGAAGAAAGAGTAGTGGGCCCAAAACCGATCCCTGGGGTATTCCAAATTCAATAATTCCCTCATTGGAATTTAGTGTTTCATTAAGTAATTTGGTTCCATCATCCTTGTATCTCAAGCTTACTATTTGTTTACGCCTTGTTAAGTAAGACTCTATCCATTTATTAGCTAGACCTCTAACACCATATTGATTTAGTTTGGTAAGGAGGGTTTTATGGTCAACAACATCAAATGCTTTCGATAAATCCAAGAATAGGCCAGTTACATGTTCCTTATTGTCAATTAATTTCAGTATACTATTACTACATTCGTAAATTGCTGTCTGTGTAGATTTTTCCGTTCTAAATCCATGTTGTGAGTTTGATAATATTTTATTTTTTCTATGAAACTTATCAGTCTCTTATACATAATTTTTTCCACAATTTTTGCAATACCAGTTGGTAAGGTAATAGGACGATAGTTATCTAATTCATCTTTTGAACCGTTTTAGTGCACTGGAATTACTTTTGATAACTTCAAAATATCCGGGTAAGTTCCTGAGAGAATTGAACTGTTAATTAAGTGCGTAAGTGGATTTATTATATTTCCTGCACATTTCTTCAAAATTGCATCAGGGATGCCATCAATGCCAGCACAGAATTTATTTTTTAGCTCTTTTATAACTATTCTTACCTCTTCACTTGTGACATGATTTATAAATAATGAATCACTGCATATATTTATTTTATTATTAGAATTTAGTGTATTTACCTGTGATTTATTTATTAATTTTTGTGGAATTTCCAGAAAATAGTCATTAAAAATGTTTGCTATTTCCTCTGGATTATTAATCACTTTATTATTTCTGGTCAGTGTCATGTTCCTTTGTATTTTAGCAGATTTTTCAGTTTCTTTCTTTATCACGGACCACATAGCCCTGTTTTTATTAGATGATTGGGAAATAAAATTATCATTATGCATTTTCTTTGCTAGTCTTATTACCTTATTTAATATGCTAGTGTATTTTTTGTAGTATAAATTGAATTCAGGTGTTGTGTGGTATTGTTTATATAATTTGGAAATTTCTTTCTTTGACATGAATTTATAATCCCTGTTGTTATCCAATTGCTAGTTTTGTTATTTTGAACAGTTCTTTGTTTAAAGGGGAATGCTATTTCAAAATAGTGTTTTAGGGTACTGTTAAATGCATTAAATTTATCATTTACATTTTCTAGTTCATAAATTTCTGACCATGTTTCCTTATTTAATAAGTCATTGAAATATGTAACATTTGATTTGCACTTTGATTTTACTCCATTATCATTATTATTGATTACTTCGGTTACTTCAAAACTCAGTATTTGTCCATGGTGGTCACTAAAATCCGGACAATAGACTTCTATTGAATGGTGATATTTATCTGTATTTATAAAAATTTGATCAGGAGTGGTTTTACTAAATTTTGTTATTCTTGTTGGTGTATTTACTGTAGGTTTCAGTCCATAGGAAATTAGTAACTGTGTTAATAATTCACAATTTCTATCAAGTTTTAAGAAATCCACATTTACATCCCCACAAATTATTATATCGAAATTTACTTTGCTCATGTTATTGAGTAACAATTCTAATTTATCTATAAATAGAGGAAACTTTCCTGACGGAGAACGGTATACGCATACAATTATTAACTTAAACTGCTGAATTTTTACGGCAGAGAATTCAAAATTCCATAATTAGATAATCATAAGCTGTTATCTGTTCATGATCTAAATTATTTCTTAAGAAGATGCAAGTACCACCATGGCTAATATTAGATCTAGAGTATTTACTAGCTTGTATAAACCCTGGGAATTGAATTAATTCGAGTTGTTCCTCTTTCAGCCAATGTTCTGAAATACATAGTGCTGAGATGTCTTTAAGTTCATTTTTAAGCATTAGATTTATGTAATCAATTTTATTATAAAGAGACTGGACATTCTGGTGGTAAATTTTAAATTTGTTACTTTTGCAAGCTTGTGTTGGTGATTTATTTACATTATTATTATCATAATTGTTATTATTATTGTTGCTAGACAAATCCGAAATACCATTGTTGCACTCCGTTAAATTTGACTTCAAAAGATGTGAATGCCAAACCTCACGTTTGGCTTCTTCTACCAGTTTCCCTGCTTCCACTCTAATGATATTACTGTTGAATTATTCTTACCATTTGAATTTACAATTTTGCAGATTTCATCACTAAGATACTCTTTTCCTAATCTATTTAAGTGTAGGCCATGCCGAGTGTGGAACTTCCTGTCTAATTTACTTACATCTACAATTTGGACATTTGGAAAACTCTTACAAATTTTATGAATTTTTCCATTTGTAGCCTCTATTTCTACATTTACACATGATTTGGGAATTAAATCGTATCTCTGCGGAATGTTTACAATAATGACATTTGTTTTTTGCATGGATGGCAATGTACCCTTTAAATCTTTGATTACCTTTTTACTCTCATTTCTATAGACGTCGTTTGCTCCAGCGATGATCACTGCGTAGTCCTTTGCAGTAAGGGACGCACACTCTCCTATCATCCCGTTCGTGACTTCTGCAATTTGAGCTCCTGGCTTCACTGTCGAAGTGACCTCCATTTCTCGGCTTCTCTCCAATACGCTTGCTGCTACATCTCGCCCGTGGCTATCCGCAAATATCCGCATCTTCCTGGATTTTCTCTTTATCACTTTCTTCTTTTCTTCTTGAGGAAAGTCATCATTTTCTTCGACAAGCACTCCAAATGAATTTGAGACGGGAATTTCAGTTACATGTACTCCATTTATAGGCCTAGGCTTATTCAATCTTACCTTACCAGCAATCACTGTCGACCAAGTTTCCTTGCTTTCCTCTCTGTTTCCTTTTAATTTATTCAACTCTTCCATTAACTTAGCAATATCTTCCTTTAGCAGCTTTATAATTTCGTCTTTTGAGGACAGTTCGTTTCTCAGGTTATGACATTCGCATGACGGTAGCGGTAGGCCTACATTACGACAATCGGTTTCACTTTTCTCCTCATTCAATTTTACCTGAGATCTTGTGATGATTTTATTTGCATTTTTTACTTTTATTTTGCACGACGAGCATAAATCCGATACGGTTACACAACCTGACGAGACACTAACACTGTTTACTGTCGTCATACTAGAGATCTAAGTTAGCCTAGATGTTTACACCAAATTACACTAAATTTAATTTAATTATTACTACCTAATAGAATTAATCTAATTACCTACCAATAAAGAAGAATGTGAAATACGTATATCTTCCAGTCGGGTGAAGTCTCGTAAAAGCACCACTGCTCTACTTGGTTCAAACAGTGATTGAAGAAGTCACCGAATCTTTGGATACACGTTCCCACAACTTAGTTTAAGTTTATTAAATTATCAACAAGAATTTCTAAATACTATCAATATTCCGTATTACACTTGATCTAAGGAAAGTAACTTTATAGATTTTAAGCCTCTGTTATAATATTTTACCACTTTTATCAAATATTTACACTAGCTGCTATTTCACTACACTTTCACTGTGACGCCATCTTGGTTGTAAACGGTATTGTACGGTATTAAACACTGTAATACTCGGCTATATACTGTTCTATTCTGCGTGATATATGTAGCTTGCTCCTCAAGTTACAGTCTTGCTGTACTACACTCTTCTTCACTTCCAACTTTGATAAAACGTGGCACTGTTATAATAATACTGGCTTCTTCTCGAGGTCTTGACTCGATGAAATCTCAAATTGGAAAGAACTCTCTCGTCCCGTTCTCTGCGCTCGGCAAGTTGCAGTCTCTGCCTCCCCTCTCGTGGTGTGACGTAACTTCTACCACCTCTCCTCACTTCAGTCCGTAGTTCGACCTTCGTCTCTTCCCCTCTTTCATGACGTAACTCTCGCTTCAAGTGGCGTGATATCTCTCGCAATGTAGACCTCCCACATTCGTATAATAGAATATATATCCATCTTTAAATCATTCCTTCTTTCTTGCCTTTCATAAATGCATAAGATGTATAGTATTTCACTCATTTCCATACAGATTTTCCCATATTTCTCGAATTTTTAATGAATAAAAGATTTTCATCCACTCTTTTATTTTCCTGGGTCTTGGTTCATATCCAGATTGGTTCATTGGTAATGGCCTTAAATAAATTCTGGCGCAGTACCAAACTTTGTTTTTACAGGAGCCTAAGGCATCATTAACAGAAATGTCACGTTAATAGACTCTATATTTATATAAGTGACTGCAGGTAGCTGGTTTTGGACATTTTGAGTAAAATGCCTGTTAATACAAGACGCTGCGAGCTGTACGAGTAAAAGCCCCTATTTGTGTTTTTTCTATTTCACTCCTTTGGAAATTAACTGCAGCTATAAATGCACTGTACATTGTTAAGTTGTATAGAAACTTTAATTTCTAAGACATGGTCATATTTTACTAGATGTTCTAATTTGTGACAAATAAATTTCCCTAAAGACTAGAGAGGCGGGAGGTGGATGTGGAACATGTTTCCTTGTTGAGTCACATTACTAGGCTCTTACTAATCCACAGCACTCAAATACTCTGGGATTCAAATATGAAATAGTAAACACTGGCTTTTGTGTCAAATAGCCTGTGTAAAGTTACCCCCTCCAAGGGCGAGTCGTGCACCTTCGGTTATTTTAGGCTTCCTAGTAAAGTGACTCAACAAGTAAACATGTTCGACATCTAATTTCCGCCTCTCTCAAGTCTTTAAGGAAATTGATTTGTCACAAATTAGAACATCTATATAGAAAAAATATGACTGTCATAGAAATGAAAGTTTCTATACAACTTACCATATGTACAGATACTCAAGTGCACTAAGTTGCAATTATTATCCAAAGGAGTGAAGTACAAATAACACAAACACGGTTTTCTTACTAGTACAGCCCACAGCGTCTTGTATAAACAGGCATTTTACTCAAAACTTCCAAAACCAACCACGTACAGTGCTCAAAAGATTTTAGCGAAAAGTGTGTAAAGTTACCCGGTCTGTGTAAAGTAACCCCAGTTGACGGTATAATTATATATTAAATTACGTTTTGTAAGTATTTTCTTCTATCTAAATTGCATTTTGTAAATATTGTCAATTCAAATTACAGTACAGAAAGTATGTAGTTAGCTTTAGTTGTAAGTATGTAGTTAGTTTGTTAATTAGATATATGTCATTGTTCTAATAGACTGTGGTGTGTGAGTGTGTCTGGTGGCAGCTACATTGTTTATTAGTTATAGTTCATTGTTTCATTAGACTGTGATGTGTGAGGGTGCATGTGAGAGTGTCTCGTGACAGAATGTTCTAGTGGTAGTATTTGTTGTTGGTGGAACTTTAGTATTTTTTCGTTAGTAGAATTGCTCTTTACTTATTCTGAAAGGGAGTAGCAGCCTTTCAGAATAAATCAATTCTTTACAAGTCTTATAGACGGTTAAGATATTGATAATATAAGCCAACTAACTTAATGGCTACATTGCGTTCTGCTGCACGGCTGAAAGCAACGGGAAACTACAGCCGTAATGCTATTCCCGAGGATATGCACCTCTCTATGCATAATTACATGTGATGATGGCCTCCTCCCTTGTAAAATTTCAATCCGGAGGTAAACTAGTCCCCCGTTCGGATCTCCGGGTGGGGACTAATCGAGAGGGGGTTAACATCACAGAAGTGACAAAGAGGAAATCTGACATTCTATGGATCGGAGTGTGGAATGTTAGAAGTCTGCTGGGAAGTGGAAGGTTAGAAAACTTAGAAAGGGAAATGGATAGGTTGAGGTTGGATTTGGTTGGGATTAGTGAAATGCGCTGGCAGGAAGAACTGGACTTTTGGTCAGGAGACTATAGGGTAATTAGCACTAAATCAAACAATGGCCAAGCAGGGGTTGGTCTCATATTATGTAGGACACTTGGACAGAGGATGGAATATTATGAGCAATATAGTGAACGGATTATTGTAGCAAAAATCAATACTAAACCTATGTGCACCACAGTGGTACAAGTCTATATGCCTACCAGTCAAGCTGATGATGAGGATGTTGAAAAGGTCTACGAAGAAATAGATGAAATTCTGAGGTATATCAAGGGTGATGAAAATGTTATAGTAATGGGAGATTGGAACGCTGTGGTAGGAAAAGGGAGAGAAGGGAAGATAGTAGGAGATTTCGGATTAGGTGAAAGGAATGATCGAGGAAGCAGGCTGATGGAATTCTGCACCGAGCATGAGTTGGTCATAGCTAACACCTTATTCAATAACAACAATAGAAGAATATACACATGACAAGAGTTTAGTGCTTTTCAGTCGGTCAACACGAATGTACCCAAAAGAGATGGGTTATGCCCTAATCCTGAAATAAATTACATGAGATTAATAAAGCACTAGGATGACCAGTTTCGATCGTCAAGCGATCATCATCAGATCCATTACACTTAGGCTACAAAATCTATGTTTGAAATACAGGTGAAAATATTTACAATATGTAAATATATGTATTTCAAACATAGATTTTGTAGCCTAAGTGTAATGGATCTGATGATGATCGCTTGACGATCGAAACTGGTCATCCTAGTGTTTTATTAATCTCATGTAATGTATTTCAGGATTAGGGCATAACCCATCTCTTTTGGGTACATTCGTGTTGACCGACTGAAAAGCACTAAACTCTTGTTTACTAAGGCAACACTGAAAATAAGGCTTCAAACACCACAAATATACACATGGATGAGACCAGGAGATACAGGGCATTACCAAATCGACTTCATTATGGTCAAGCAGAGGTTTCGAAACCAGATTCTGGATTGTAAAACATATCCTGGTGCTGACATAAACTCTGACCACAATCTGCAGATTAAAGTTGAAGAAACTGAAGAAAAGTCAAAAGCCAAAGAGATGGGCAATAGAAAGACTGAAAGAGAAGGATGTAAATGAAAGATTCAAGAAGAGTATATAGGAAGGACTAATGAAAAACCCTAAACCAACTTCAATTGCAGACGAATGGGCGCTTTTGAAGAATGAAATAACAAAATCTGCAGAAGAAAACATTGGTAGGAAAGAAAGAATAGGTAGAAAACCGTGGATCACACAGGATATACTAGAATTGATGGACGAAAGGCGGAAACACAAGAATGTAAGAGATGAAAAGGGGAAAGCAGAATACAGACGACTGAGAAATGAGGTTAACAAGAAGTGCAAGGAAGCGAAAGAAGAATGGTCGAAAGAGAAATGTACAGGTATAGAAAATTGTCTGAAATTAGGAAAAGTAGATACAGCGTATCGAAGGATTAAGAATACTTTTGGGGAAAGGAAGACTAAGTGCTGTAATATTAAGGACATAAATGGAAAGCCTCTAACAGATAGGGAAGAAAAGGTTGAGAGATGGAAAGCTTACTTGTATAAGGGAAAGGAGATTGAGAATCTCGTAATGAAAGGGAGGAGGAAATTGATGAGGATGCAAAAGGAGATTTAACATTGAGATCAGAATTTGACAGAGCATTAGAGGACTTATGCAGGAACAAAGCACCAGGCATAGATGATATACCGATTGAGTTGCTACGCTGCATAGGAGATGGAGGTCTGATCAGGTTATTTCACCTGGTGTGTAGGATTTATGAGACAGGTGAGGTACCCACTGATTTCAAGAAGAATGTAATCATCCCTATACCAAAGAAAGTGGGAGCTGACAGATGTGAAGATTACCGTACAATCAGCTTGATTACTCATGCTTCAAAGATCCTGTCTAGAATAATTTACAAGAGGATTGAAAGCCAGATAGAAACGAAGTTGAGTGAAGACCAGTTTGGTTTCAGGAGAAATGTAGGAACAAGGGAAGCTGTACTAAGTCTTAGGTTGATTTTGGAAGGTAGAATAAGAAAAGATAAGAGAACGTTCATAGCATTTGTAGACTTAGAAAAGGCTTTTGATAACGTTGATTGGACTAAATTGTTTGACATTTTGAAATCTATTGGGATAAAGTACAGGGATAGGAGGGTGATATACAATCTATACAGAAATCAGACAGCAGTGATTCGAGCTGAAGGACATGAGAGAGAAGCTGGTATTCAGAAAGGTGTAAGGGAATGCTGCAACTTATCACCCATACTTTTCAATCTTCACATTCGACAAGCGATGAAGGAACTTGGAGAAAAATTTAAAGTGGGAGTGAAGATTCAAGGAGAAATAATTTCAACTCTGAGATTTGCTGATGACAACGTCATCTTGGCCGACAAGCCTGAAGATTTGAATGAGTTTTTGAATGGTATGGACTCCGTCTTACGGAAAGAATTCATGATGAAAATTAATAAATGTAAAACAAAAATACTGGAATGCAGCCGAAATAAATCAGAAATCTCTATGGAGATCAATTTGGCAGGTGAAAAGCTGAAGGAAGTAGGAGACTTCTGTTACTTAGGAAGCAGAATAACCAGTGATGGACGAAGCAAAAGTAGGTTGGCTCAGGCAAGGAAAGCATTTCTACAAAAAAGGAATCTGTTGACATCGAATATAGATTTAGGTATTAGGAAGTCATTTTTGAAAGCCTTTGTCTGGAGCGTGGTGCTCTATGGAAGTGAAACTTGGACTATTGGTGCAGCAGAAAAAAGGAGAATTGAAGCATTTGAAATGTGGTGTTAGAGGAAAATGATGAAGTTCAGATGGGTAAATAGGGTTACAAACGAAGAGGTATTAAGACGAGTGGGATAAGAGAGATGTTTCTGGCGACTGCTAATGAAGAGAAGAGATAGGTTAGTAGGGCACATACTAAGACACCCAGGAATAGCAAGCTTAGTTATGGAAGGAAGGGTCGAGGACAAGAACTGTAGGGGTAGACCAAGTTAGAATATTTTAAACAGATTGCCTCGGATGTAGGGTGTGGTAGCTAGGTAGAGATGAAACGATTAGCTCAGGACAGGGAGGCATGGAGAGCTGCATCAAACCAGTCAAAAGACTGAAGACTCAAACAACAAACATTTATATACACAAGGAAGAGAAAAGTTCCTATTACTGAACCCTGAACCACCCCTGTTTTTACTTTGAGGGTCACAGAATGTTTATTTTCTACCGATACTATTTGGTGTCCATCGCTGAGGTAAGATGTAATTAATAACAGCTCCAAATCTTTAACACCATAATAGCTAGGTTTACTTATTAGAATATTGTGTGGGACACAATCAAAGGCCTTTCTAAGGTCCAACATTGTAGCACTTGTAATGTGATGAGACTCAAAACCTTGAATGACTTCATTCACAACAGCTTCTAAGGCTTTAGTGGTGGATTTATTAGCTCTGAAACCAAACAGTGCAGCATTTAATAAATTGTATTTTTCAAAATATTCGGACAGCTGTTCCTTTATACAATGTTCGATTATTTTTGATATGATTGGAGCTATTGAAATGAGTCGATAGTTGCCTGGATCCATCACGTCTCCGTTCTTAAACACAGGGATTGTAATTGTAATTTTCAGGCAATCTGGAAAAGTCCCTACGTCCAATATCCAGTTGATGAGGTGAGTTAAAGGAATTAGTAGTATGTCGATAATTTGCTTTAAAATAAAGTTACTTATGCCATAATAGTCTTCACAGTTTGAAAAATTTAATTCTGACACAATTTTGAGGACTTTGTCAGGCTTTATACCTTGCCACCTGAAAGAAGGTCTACTATTTTCTGGAATTCCACTATTTAAAAAAAATTGTGTATGTAGTTCCATTATCTCCAGAGGTATCACTGTTAGTCATATGCTTAACACTATTTATAAAGTATTCATTGAGTACATTGGGTTCTATTGGCACAGACTTTTCATTCTTTGTCCTCCCTATCTCATTATTGATGATGGACTAGGCTGCTGTACGTTTATTTTTAGAGTTATTAATAAAATAATCATTTGTCTACCTTTTTGCCTTTTGAATTTCCTTGCGATAGATTTTTTTAATGAAATTGTAATTTTCTTTATCTGTTTGATTACCTTCCTTTGCTTTATCGTAGTAGATTATCATTAAGTTCCTAATAGCTGCTAGGTGGGGAGTGAACCAGTTTCTTTTATGCTTACTTTTGTGTTTACCTGATTTTTTAGTTGCCTTTGTTGTTTTTGGACAGCACATTTCCAAACAGGAACCTAACAAATGTATAAATTTTTCAGTTGCCTCTGAGACATTACTAGAGTTTATTATACGGTTATGAAAATTGATGAGAGATAATTCATTTCTTAACTTTATTTATTTTCATTTACCGGTATTTATTTATTTATTTATTTATTTACATAGGTCCCAATGAGCCTGAGCTCGTGTTAGGGACAATCAGGTAACATAGTTATAGCATGGCATTGGCCCTATATATAATTTTTGTAACATTATATTGTTTAGTTTAATAGTAACTTATATTAGATTGCTAGTGACTAACTTTACAGAGATGATTTGGTATGATACATTGCATTGCTTAAGGCTATTGGATATGGGCTATTCATTCCTTAATAGGAAGTGTTTTGTTTTCCTCTTAAATGTTTTATAGAGAAACTTTCCCTTATGCCTAATGGTAGCGAGTTGTATTCTTTTATTACAGAGGACATAATTCCTTTAGTTCCAAATTTGATGGATTGGGAATGGCTGGTGAATATTCGATTTACTCCGCTTGTTGCATAATGATGAATGTCATTCGCATGGGTAAAATGGATGTGTGTATCAATTTGTTTTCTAATTTGTATACAAATACTGTTGCTGACATAGCTATTTGTTTTTGCAGTGGCATAATTTTAGTTCTTGAGTATAATTCATTTGACGGTGTGAGCCAAGGAAATCCAAAGATAGATTTTATAGCACGTTTCTGGAGTATCTCAAGTTCTTTTATCAGGTCCTTCTTACAATACCCCCATATGAGATTCATGTACATTAGATGTGAATGTATCAGAGCAAAGTATATATTTTTCAATTGTTGGCTAGTAAGACAGCTATATCTTAATCTGAAAATCATACCAATTATAGGGCTGATTTTATGTTTTACATTTTCTACATGATTTTCCCAGGTTAGAGTACTATCTAGTGTGATACCTAAGTATGTTGCCGATGAAGCCCACACACGAGTTTATCTTATGTGGGATTCACCCTGTATTTTTGATACAACATCTGTATATGTACAGGTTTCCTGTCAGTGAATAAAAATGATTGCTCGTAAAAAAATTTAACCCTTTCTATTTCTTTGTTGGCTATGTTGACTATGTTTGTGGTCTCAATCTTGTATGATGGTTTATGGAAGTATAAATATTTTGTTTTATTGATATTGGTAACCATTTTGTGTGCTCTCAACCAATCCACCAGCTTATTGAGATCATAATTAATATTTAGCATAATTTCCTGTTCAGATGTTCCCAGATAGAGTATAAAAATATCATCTGCAAATAGTTTAAGCTTGCCTTTCAATTCTAATAATACTATATCATTAATATAGGCCAAGAAAAGAATTGGTCCTAAGACAGAACCTTGAGGTACTCCTGTGTCAATTCTCATTTGAGATCCTTTTACATTATCGATTGCAACATATTGTTTTCAGTTTGTGAGGTAGTTCTTGAACCAATCATGTGCCACTCCTCTGATGCCTGCAAATTCTAGTTTATTAAGGAGAATCTTATGGTTAACCAGATCGAAGGCTTTTTGAAGGTCAATTAGTACACCAGCAGCTAGTTTGTTTTCATCTAATGCCTTTTCTACATCAGTTACTACTTCAAATATAGCACTATCAGCTCCTCTATTTGGAATAAACCCATATTGGCAGTTTGCAAAGTAATCATTTTTCATAAAGAAATTCATAAGTCTTCGTTTAACAACGCGGGTGTGGTTGCTGATATCTCTGCATCACCAGCCTCCGCCCCCATGCGAACAGATGACGGTCCCTCACAGTAACAAACTCACATTCACGAACAGCAGGCTATTGATTCTGGTGATATAGAATCACTCAATGTCGATTGCATTATTGAGGGCTACGATATAGCGGTAAAGCGAGAGAAAGAGATTTTGTCGAACACACAATTATTTTCCTTTGTTGGAGGTGTGCTTTCAACTCCCGCGCGGTGTTTACTAAAAGAGGTAGGCTTACGTACTCAGCAAGCTGAGGAGACGTTACTATTGAAAGTTAAATATTTTATATTGATTAGAATAAATTGGAATTAAACTTAAAAGAAAAAAGGGGGGAAAGGGGATTATGGGCATGGTTGGGGGGAAAAGGGATTAAGATCCCAAAAAGAGGGAAAAAGGGTCGTGAAAAATGCCTCTTTTCGCAAATAGAAACAACATTTCACACTGTGAGATCTTTCCGAACAGCTTTAACCCTTTCCTTGTTGCATTTCCAGGTTCGATATCCCCAGAAATCACCCTATTATTTTAGAATATGAAGTACCGTGGACATGGGTATAAACTCTTGCACATAACATTGGAACCATATAATACAGTACATTTAAATAAAATGACATTTTACACGTGAATTACCAACAGTCTTGCAATGACTCACAGTAAATTACACACACCTGGGGTCCTTGGTTTGTAGTCTGCCCTCATATAATCTGGTCACAATTTTAAAACTATATGATCTGGTCACATAAACAATTATGAAACTAAGTTCTAAAAAAATTTGTCAGTAATGGAATTTGCACAAACTGTACACATATTTACACTGTTTTTCGTTTTATTTCCTGAGGTCCCTGGTTCAGAACCACTTCAGTATCTTTTTATTTCTCCCACGATTAGTCACATTGGCCCATACTACAAAAATTGTCAAATCCTAAGGAGTCCTTAGTTCTTAATGTCTACTCCCATCGGCAGTAAAATCATCTGGCGGAGTAAAAGGCTGGGAAGGTTGAATGCTTGGTTGTAGGCTACCGTCACCACCGGCATTTACAGTACGGTAGTTTACTGTATCCTCATCAATATCACTGTCACTATCATTTAACTGATCATTTACATGTAAATCACACAGAAAATCACTTCCACATGAGCTATCCAAATCGCTAACATCGCTTCTATTCAATTCTATTAGGACATGGACATATTAAAGACCAGCCATGTTGCCTCGCAACAGCTGGGAGAAAGGTCAAGGAACAAACATTCATTGTTACCGCTAAAACTAACACTAAGCCGTCTGAATGCTCTCCTATGCCTACCTGACATATTACCTATAGTTCACAATTAGTTTTAATTCCACACCAATACAAGAGGTGGCACGAGAATGCCAGAACATACACGGGCAGGGAGCTGTGACTTTCATATCCGGGCGCATTCGGGTGCTTTAAGAAGGAAATCGTTAATTTACCCTAGGAGAAAAGGTGTGCACCTAAAAATCCTAACCCCGATGATAAAACTCTAAACAGTTGACTTTTTTCATTTTCTAATTACTTGTATATGAACGTACTAGGTTTATGAAATGCAAGTTCCTTGAAACATTTGAATCACTTTTAAAGTTTAATTTACATTCACATTCTAATTGCTAAATTGAGTAATGGCAGTCATTATCGAAAATTTCTTGGAATTTACAATTTGTGATTTCTTTGCTTGAAGACACAACAGATAGTTAGTTAAACGATCTTTACTCATGAAAGACCTACATAAAGTTGCTCATGGCTAAATACTGGTTTTGGAAAATACAGACAAGTTTTGTCAAATGTGTGGCCCTAATGTTATTGATCGTTCGGTAAATGAGAAAGCTAACCATATTGGAAACTGCCTAGGTTTAAGTTTGAAAGGAATCCATATGTCACAGAGAATAAGAGTTACTCTGTGCATGAGAACGGTTTCACTTTTAATGGAATCTTTAACATTTGCCGTTATTACAAAACACAATACTCTTTAACTGAAAGTCTAGTTCCATTATGGACACCTTTTGAGGTTAGTAAATTTCTTAGTGACATTCTTCATTCTCAGGTTATGTGGAGGCATCTGGTTGGTGTTAGACTGTTAAGAAATTCTTGAGGATAAGCAAGCCGCATACTGCTTCCTCCCCAGGTATAACTTGGTAGGCCTAGCGTAGCTTTCGAGCCATTCCTCAGTGTTGCCTTATTGAGAATGGATATTGCTACTTTACACTCGATCAACACAATGTTGCCTACACTGGGACATGCAAACAATAACCGGAAAAAGGACATGGGATTAATATATATATTTGACTACAGAGGAAGGAGAGAACTACGGGGTGACAAGTTTGCTCGTCGAGCGAGCATCATCAGATCCACATTTCATCATCATCATCATCATCATTTCCCCTTATCCAGCTCCTGCCGGGTCGGGATATTTATGGCACTTCTCCAATTTCCTCTTTCCTTCCACCATTCTTCTTCCACGATCTTGTCCCGGTCCAGATTTATTTTTCTTATGCTGTTCTTCACTGAATCAATCCACCTTGTTCTAGGTCTTCCTCTTGCTCTCTTACCCTTGCACTTTGCCTCCAGCATCTGTCTTGGTATTCTATTTTCCTCCATCCTCTTTACATGCCCAAACCACCTTAGTTTATTCTTCTCAATTCTCTCATTTAGTTTTCCCATCCCAACTTCCTTCCTAACATCTTCATTCCTCACTCTGTCTTTCCTTGTCTTTCCTATCATACTTCTTAGGAATTTCATTTCACTGGCTTGGATTCTACTCTCTTGCCTGCTTGTCAGGGTCCAAGTCTCAGCTGCATAAGTTAATCTGGGAACATAGTACACTTTATACATTACCTCCTTGCTTTTCCTTGGTACTTCCTTATCCCAGACAAGTTTTCTTACACTTTGATAGAATGCATTGCTCTGCTGTACCCTCCTGCCAATCTCCATGTCTAACCTACCAGTTTGCATCAATTCACTTCCTAGGTATTTGAATGTGTCCACAATTTCCAAACTCTGACTTCCAATTTTCACAGTGCCCTTTCCTTGTCTTTCCCCTCTTGTTACCACCATGGTCTTGCTTTTCTCTATACTGATTTTCAGGCCGTACTTCTGAATATTTTCGTTCAGTGCATCTAGTTGTTTTTGCACTTCTTCGGTGTTCCTTCCCCAGACCACAATATCATCTGCAAATAACAGTAACTTCATTTCTTTATGTCCATATGCTTCCTTTGTTTCCTTTACAATTTCATCCATCACCATTATGAACAAGAGAGGTGACAGCACACTCCCCTGTCTTAGTCCAGTCTTGTTCGTAAACCAATCTGTCTTTCCAACTGGGTTCAGTACCCTGCTAACACAGTTGTTGTACATTGCTTGCACCATTTCCAACATTTCTCTTCCCAGTCTCTTCTTAACCATGGTTTCCCATACCTTCTCTCTGGGGAGACTATCATATGCCTTTTCTAGATCTATGAAAGTCATGATCAAATCCTCTCTATATTCCCAGTTCTTTTCCATCACCTGCCTCAAGCTAAAGATTGGGTCCACTGTGGATCTTCCACTCCTGAAGCCGTACGGTTCCTCTTGCAACTCTCCTTCCACCTTTCTTCTCATTCTTCTTTCTAATATCCTTTCCAGTATTTTTACTATCTGTGATATGAGGGTGATCCCTCTATAGTTTTCACACACCTTCTTGTCCCCCTTCTTAAACACTGGTATTATTAGCCCTTTCTCCCAGTCTTCTGGTACACATTTCCGTTTCCACACACACTTTAGCAGTCGATACAACCATTGCATACCAACAGGTCCAGCAGCCTTTATCATTTCTACACTGATTTCATCCACCCCTGTTGCTTTTCCCATCTTCATTTTCTGTACTGTTAATTCCACCTCCAGCATTGTTATATCATCTTCTGTTATAGAGTCGTCAGGTTGTGTCACTTCCATCTCACCAGTGCAATTGCTCACATTCAATAGCTTATCGAAATACTCCTTCCATCGTCCCTTTATCTCTTCTGGGTGTGTTAACAACTCTCCATCTTCCTTTTTCACTAGCTTTGTAGTAACTCTTTCTTTCCTCTTACTTCTTAAAAGCCCATACAGCATCCTTTTACTGCCACTTACATCTGTTTCCATTCTTCATGTAAATTCTTCGCAACTTTTCTTCTTTTCTTCTCCTACCACTTTCTTACACCTCCGTTTGCTGTCGTGATACTTCCTTTTGCTTTCTTCTGTTTGATCTCGGTTCCATTCTTTCCATGCAGACTTCTTTTCTTTCACTGCTTTCCTCACTTCCTCATTCCACCACAGTGTCTCCTTCTCTTTCACTCTTGTTGATGTCCTACCACAAGCACTCTCTGCTGCACCAACAAATGCCTTTTTAAAGTGGGACCATTCCTCTTCTATGTTTTCCACTTCAGAAACTGGGATTTGTTGCTTCAATCTCTCCTGAAAATCTTCCTGTACAGTTTTGTCTTTCAATTTCCATACTTTTATTTTACTTTCTCTGATCTCCTTTAGGTTTTCCAATTTTTCCCATCGAAATTTTGCCACCACAGCTCTATGGTCCCCATCAAATGCTTCTCCTGGTAAAGCTGTCACATCTATCAGCTTTCTGCGATTAGTCCTTTCCACCAGAAAGTAGTCAATTACTGATTTTGTTCTTCTATCGCCCCAACCATATCTCGTAATTTTCCTGCTGTTTTTCTTCCGAAACCATGAATTACCCACTACCAGTCCATTCCTTTCACAAAAGTTTACAAGTTCCTCTCCTTCCCGGTTCTTTTTCCCATATCCATATGATCCAATGACTTCTTCCTTTCCTTGTCTCTCGTTTCCGACTTGTGCATTCTTATCTCCCATGATCACCACTTCTACATCTGAAATTACTCTTTCTACATCCTCCAGGAATACTTCAATATCTTCTTCTCTGTTTCCAGTCTGTGGTGCATACACTTGTATGAAGTCCATCACGTCATTTTTCATCTTCATTCTAATTTTCATTATTCTGTCACTCACACACTCGAACACTTCCACATACTCCTCCAGTTGTTTCGAGGTTATCAGTCCCACGCCATTTTTTGCCTCTTGGCCACCACTCCAGTATAATGTATATCCTTTCCTCAATTTCTTCCTTCCTTTACCTTTCCATTTCACTTCACTCAGCCCCATCAATCCAACATTCTCCCTCTCCATGAAGTCAACCACCTCCTCCACCTTGCCTGTCAGGGTCATGACATTCATGATTCCCACTTTCATTTCGGTTACTGGTCGCCCATTTCTCACAGTTCCCCCAGTACCAAAAGAACTGCACGTCGCCTGCAGGGTACGCCCTAACCTTCTCCGAATCATTTGAAGTGCCATCCACATTTATACTAGACAAAATAACCCTACAAAACACCACCAAATCTACAATGACACCCACTAACAGTCACTCCCCTCCTACAAAAAAAAAAAAAAAAAAAAAAAAAACCATCAAAACTTATAAAGTGTGGCAACCATTATTGGTAAAAATCTAAAGCATTAAGCATCCAAAAAAATTAATAATTACTGTATACACGGTACCGGTACCTAACATATTGCAAGACTGAGAAATGACATTCTCATCAAGAAATAGTCTCAGTACGGTACACCAACTAATCTATGAAGGAGTACGTTATATATTATGGCTGTGATAAGTCCTAACCTACTGTAGAATTGTAAATTAATACAGAAATTACCCATGAGTATTCTGCTGAGATGATGGTAAAACGCTATAACTGCAACATACAAAAACTGTGTTTGTGTACTAATAATAATGGTTAACACAATTCTGTATTCCCTGTATGTACTAGCTAAGCGTCATGGTGAGGTTTACCATACCAACTGACGAGCGCAATGGTACTGTGGGGCCAAAGGATGGCAATACTGAACTGACCTAACCAGATCAATTTTTGGACATCTTAGAAATTCGATGATGTGTCATTACACTCATTCGGACAAAAATAATATCCTGAATCCTTCGCAAAACAGTTATTCTAATATGGGTTGGTTTGATGGGCTATGCTTTGAATAATGGGAACATAGCTCTTATAGAACATTGGTGCTGCTCATGGCATCATATTAGCCTCGTACTATGAACTAACCAAGCATCTCCATGGTACACTGGGGCAATACTGAATTCAGCTAACCAGATCAATTTATCAAAATATCTTTCAAATTTGATGATGTCTGAACAAGTTATTTTACTTAGTATGCAGGATTTATGAGACAGCTGAGGTACCCTCTGAGTTTAAGAAGAAAGTTATCATTCTTGTACCGAAGAAAGCAGGGGTTGACTGATATGAAGATTATTGTACAATCAGCTTGATTACTCCTGCTTCAAAAATAATTTACAAGAGGAAGGAGCACCAGATTGAAACTGACTTGGGTGAAGATCAGTTTGGTTTCAGGAGAATCGTAGGAACAAGGGAAGCTGTACTAAGTCTTAGGCTGATCTTGCAAGTTAGAATAAGGAAATATATGACAATGTTCATAGCCTTAGAATGGGCTATTATTAACGTTGATTGGAGTAAATTGTTTGACATTTTCAAACGATTGGAGTAAAGTACAGGTATAGGAGGGTGATCGACAATCCATACTGTAACCAGATGGCAGTTATTAGAGTCGAAAGCTGATAGTCAGAATGGTGTAAGGCAAAGATTCAATTTATAACCCATACATTTCAATCTATATATTGAACAACCAAAGAAGGGAAAGGGAAAAAGATTTAAAGTACAAGGTTCAAGGTGAAATTATTTTGACTCTGAGATTTCTTGATAACAATCTCTTCTTAGCTAAACACCAAAATACGATGAAATATTTATTTGCCAATATGTATGAAAGTGCTTAACTCGGCAGTGGTCACGAGGGGAGGGATTATCTCACTTTGGAAATGTGTTGCATGTAACTTCGCAGCTCGTATGCGGATTCACCTACCCTCCTAGGTATTCCTAGTAGGGGGCATAACGAGACACCTACCGCAACAATAACAAGTTAACACTTGAAACATTTACACGGTTACTATTATTGTGCGCGCTTGCAGAGAAGTGAGACTTTCCCTCACCCGCGACCATAAATGTTACTATTTTTGTATTTCTTTTCGCTGTATAGTTTGTTCTCTACTGAATTTAGAAATGGCTAATAAATTAGAGGAACAGGGTATGGTATAGTAGGACAAGGTGGAGCAAGACTTAAGAAGAAATTGTGTGGCAGATGATTTGTTGGAAGTTGGCAGTGCTAGTGAAGACGATGAGCCGCTACTTTCCAGTTCCACGTCCTTAGATTCACACTTTCTTCCCCAGACAACAATTCACACGCAATGGTACTTGTAGCTCTCCCCATGGGTGTCCGCATAGAAGCAGCTACAAACTCTGGCGAGCCTAACATGTTCTCGGCCACTCCCGGCACTAAAAGCCATACCCTAAAAATAAAATTTAAAAATCTAAATATAATAAAACTAGTCTACAGTATGACATTTTCTGTGGGCTATCAGATAAGTAGCAATTTTACATGTACTTGCTGGTAATTTATTCTTTATCAAATTGGTTTGCTTTTCGACTTTCAAGCGCACTTTCATCCTCGTGAGTATAAAAGGTGTGTCTAAGTGAATCACGGACAATTCATTACTTTAAGGGAATAATAAAAGTAAAATATCTTTATGACGGTGGAATGATCAGCACATACATGTTACCGATACAGAAAGAGAAGAATACGGAAATAAATAAACATGAACAGTACGAGTTGGGATTCGAAATGTTTCCAGTTCTGCATAATGATTTGTCAGCCAGTGACAAATGGAGATATGTAGAGCAGTCCCACAAGGTAGCAAGCTAGGGCCCTTGCTACTTTTAATCTATACAAATGACATTGGGACAGAAATATCATCAAAAGTGAGACTCTTTGCTGACGACATTGTTCTATATCGGGAAATCAAAGAATTAGATGACTGCAAAGCTCTGCAGAGAGATTTGGACATTCTGCAAACATGGACAGATGCCAATGGAATGTTAATAAATGTTGGTAAGAGTCAAGCAGTCCGGTTTGCAAATATAAAAAGCAGTATCACTTACGAATACAGCATAGGAGCTGATATTATTGAAATGGGGCAAGTTTGCAAATATCTAGGAATAAATGTGGGTGGAGGCAATTTCCACTGGAGAAACCACGTAGAAGAAATCGTAAGAATGGCATAAAGATCACTGCATATGGCAATGAGGGTACTAAAGCGAACAAGTAAGGAGGTGAGAGAGAGGGCATACCTGTCTCTAGTAAGACTGCAGTTGGAGTATGGGACCCACACCAGTCTTGTCTAATAAAGGGACTGGAAGGTGTCCAAAGGAGGGCTGCCAGATATGTGATGTATGATCACAGAAGAACAAGTAGTGTAAGTAGTATATTAAACAAACTAGGGTTGGAAAGCTTAGAAGTCAGACGAACATGAATAAGACTAATGGGCAGGTTTCATAGGGAGCAAGCATGGCAGGTTATCAGAGATAGGCTCAAGCTAGAAGGTGTGTTTAGGGGGAAGAATGATTATTGTTGTAAAGTACAGCTGAGCCAGTGGAACACTAACTGGGGAAAATATTCTTTTGTGGGGAGGGGGGAACAGGAATGGAACAGTTTGCCGGGGGACATTTTGTGCCCTCTGACAACAAATGTACACAAATTTGGTGAACTACTAATGTATATTTTATTTGCAAATTAAGAATTGATTGATTGATTGATTGATTGATGTCAGCAAATATATTGGGCTCTCAAATTTAGGGAAAGAGATTTATGAGTCATTTTAATAATAATAATAATTATAAAATAAAATCTATTGTTCAAATATCAATCTTTTTGAGCCAACCAGATATAGGCTACCTTTCACTAGTTCGTTGGTTTGAACTCATTGTAGGAAACGTAACAGGCTTTACTATTTTCTCTTATTTTTCTTCACAGAAACTCTACAACTAAGTGCATGATCTAGCCATGACCACCCCTAGCCCTCCGAAGATGAAGAAAATGTTTGATGGTGTAGTGGAAAAAATTACAGAGTTAAAAAGGAAACTCAAAACTGCTAAGCAGACTGTTATCCAAAAAGAACAAACAAAGGCTAATTATCAGGAACTGATTAGAGGGCTAAATAACAGGCTACCAGTATATGGATCAGGATCTGAAGTGATAACTAAGTGTTTTGAAGGTGTTCTCAAGGAACGTGTGCAGGTTACCCAGGATGGTGGGGTGCTAAGATATACCGTAGTCATGAAGAGCAAAAATTTGTTTTGAGTCTCCAATTTTATTCAGCCCATGCATATAGATACCTAAGAAATTTCATCAAATTAGGCCTACCACATTCAAGAAAACAACATTAAAGAGCTTCTGTTCTCGATGGAAATCCTGGATTCACGGAGGAGTGTTTTTTTGAAATTGCAGCAGAAGGCGCAAGTGCGATACAAATACCAAAAAAAAAAAGCTGAAATATCCGTTTGAGGGCAAATTCTGTATTGAAATACTCGTTAACATGCAAATTAATTCATGATCACTTAGAGCTATTTATGCTTCTATTCGATCCAGAGGTGGGCATAGAAATAATATAAATCAGCTTACAGGAATTGTTTAATTGTGATGGTAGACCCATCCATGAATTACAATAAGCCTATGGAGTGTGACATGCTTGTAACAACTGCAACTGCAGATATTCATTTGGTGTTAATGAGAAGGACGATAATATTTTTACAGACAAGTCTGGGAGTGCAGATCATGGTTATTGTGTACATTATAATTCAATGAGCTTGTACGTAGGAAATGTTGTTCATCACATAGCAGAAAGTGTTGTTCTCTAAGTGCCTAGAAGTACTTTTCTCAGGTCAAGAAAGACTGATAAAAGAGAGAGACATAAATGTTGGCCTTTTGAAACCATGAGATAGTAGTGAAATTATGTAAAGTAGCTGAGAGTGTCATCAGGAAGAATGGCACTATGTTGCGGAAGAACACTAAGAATCTCATGCTGAAGAGAGTGTTTGTATAAGGGAAAGGAGATTGAGAATCATGTAATGGAAAGGGAAGAGGAAATCGATGAGGATGGGAAAGGAGATTCAATATTGACATCAGAGTTCGACAGAGCACTGGAAGACTCAAGCAGGAACAAAGGAGCAGGCATATATGATATTCCGATTAAGTTGCTATGCTGCATAGGAGATGAAGGTCTGATCAGGTTATTTCACTTTGTGTGTAGGATTTATGAGACAAGTGAGGTACCCTCTGATTTCAAGAAGAATGTTATCATCCCTATACCGAAGAAAACAGTAGCTGACAGATGTGAAGATTACCATACAATCAGCTTGATCACTCATGCTTCAAAGACCCAGACTTGAATAATTTACAAGAGGATGGAAAGACAGATAGAAACAGAGTTTGGTGAAGACCAGTTTGGCTTCAGGAGAAACATAGGAACAAGGGAAGCTGTACTAAGTCTTAGACTGATTTTGGAAGCTAGAATAAGGCAGGATAAGAGAACGTTCATGGCATTTGGAGACTTAGAAAAGGCTCTTAATAACGTTGATTGGAGTAAGAATGATGGAGTTAAGTACAGGGATAGCAGGGTGATCTACAAAAGCTGATATTCAGAAAGGTGTAAGGCAAGGATGCAACTTGCCACCCATACATTTCAATGTATTGAACAAGCAATGAAGGGGAAGGGAAAGAGATTTAAAGTAGAAGTCAAGTATCAAGGTGAAATTATTTTGACTCTGAGATTTGCTGTTGGCATTGCCATCTTAGCTAAATAACCAAAGGATTTGAATAAGTTTCTGAACTCAGTCTTGAAGAAAGAATTCAGAATGAAAATCAATAAATCTAAAGTAAAAAAAAAGATACAGTCAGTCTCAGACACTAGACTTTATATCATTTCAAATGACGCATGCTACAAATGCTACACATGTTAGAAAGGCTCAGGAGGGCTTCTCGCTTCACTCGAAGCCCCAGGACTCTTTCAACAGACTCCATTACCCATTAAGTTAAGCTTCCCGCGCGTGGAACGGAGAGCGGGAGGTGCACTCTGCTGCATGACGTCACGCACTCGCCCTCTCCGTATCGCATAACGCCAGACTCGAGGAGTAAACTCAGACTCAACAGACTCCATTACCCTTTAACTTAGGCTTCCCGCGCGGGGGCTGCATGACATCACGCACTCGCCATCTCCGTATCGCATAACGCCAGACTCGAGGAGTAAACTCAGACTCGATGCATATGCACTGAACAACATGATGGCGTCATACACGCCGTAATCGTAACCATAACGCATAACGGTAGACCAAAGCATAACGATGAAGTCGACAAGATCATTTGAAATGATAAAATACCTTACATACTAAGACACCCAGGAAGAGCAACCTTAGTTATAGAAGGAAGGGTCGAGGATAAGAACTGTAGGGGTAGACCAAGGTCAGATAAACATCTAAGCTGGGTAGCACACGTTCATTATATTGCGAAGAAAATAGCTCCAGCATCTGGGCTGTTGAGAAAATTGAGATACTTAATGCCTAGAAAACTTCTAATCACAGTATATTACTCACTCGTACTCAGTCACTTGCAGTATCTAAATGTAATTTGGACTCAGTGTAAAAAGACAGTCCTGCATGAACTTATGGTAATACAAAATAGAGCGATAAAAAGATATATATATATAACCTACCCTTTAACACACACAGTCGAGATTTATACACCAAGAGTAAAATAATGCCAATGTCAATGTGTGAAGAATTAAGCTCAGCAACACTAATACACAGAATTAAACAAAACAATGTGCTGCATAACAGTGACTAGGCCCTAAATTCAGACATTCATACTTTTAACACGCAACAAGCAGATGGCATCGCTCTCTTTCAAATCCGCTTGTATAAATTTGGTAACTGTAGCTTTAAGTTCTCAGCCATTCAAGCTTACAACCATCTCCCAAGCGATTTAAAATCAGTTTCCAATCTGTCGACATTCCAATTAAAATTAAAGAGTCTACTTTGGATTGGGAGAATTTGCCATCCTTTAAGGTCAGTCGCTGCATTAAGTTTGACCCGGCTTGACCTGGTATGTGTAATGTTCTCACTAAGGACTGCCTTAACTGTCTGGATGGACTACTAGGCTACTTAAAGAGCCTCTCATTTGGGATAAGCTTTCCATCTTTTAGACCCATTTGACAACACTTTCTTCTCTACAACAAGTAGAACTTCATTACCTACTTCGGTGTGAAGAATTTTATGGACAGGCAACAACAGGCATTGTGCTATTTAATGAACAGTGACTTTTAAATAGAACCAACAGTTTTAAAATGTTTTTATGTGATATGAACTATCTCACTGCTAAACCTAGCATGAAGGTTTCCTAGAGAATTCATGTCATTTGAAGGGCAAAGGAATTGTGACAGTCCACATTTTAATAGTGTTTTAATATCAAGTATTGCAAAAGTTTTAATGTGTTTTGAATGTAGGATGTATTTGTTTATTATCTATGTCTTTAGTAGTATGCTGTGTTAAGACACACATCGGCTGATGAAGAACCGTATTTAAAGGGTTCGAAACATGTACCGTGATTAGCGCCTAATGACGCACATAGTTCTGTATTGATTGGCGGAACAGTAAAATTTGAATAACATAATGACTACTTTGGAATTGGTACCTAATAAAGTAGGTAGCCAAATCTAGTGAATCAGCATGTCTGCATTGATAACATTATTATTTTACTTTTTATTCTTATGTTATTTGCATTGTAAATGTTCTTTTGGTAAGCTAATTACAGTGTTAGGTCCTGTATCATTGTAGACAATGAACTTAATTACGCAGCAAATGCGTATGTAAGGTATTTTATACCCTATATATAAAATGGTATCTTATTCCCCTAAACCTTGTAAAACAAATCTACTATTCACTTGTACATAGCAAGCTCCAATATTTAAAGGTTATTTGGGCTCACTGAAGGAAATCCACACTGAATGATTTAATGACTATTCAGAATAGGGCTATTAGAAACATATTTAACCTTCCTTACTGCACTCCAATAAAAGATCTGTACATCAGAAGTAAAATTCTACCCCTCAGCATAAGTGCAGATCTCCGAGCAGCTATGCTAATATACAAAATTAAACGCAACACAATACTCTATAGCTCTCCCTACATCTTGAACTCAGACAATCATTCTTATGGAACTAGGCATGCGAAGGACGTTGCCTTATATATCATTCACTCTTCCAAATACGGTAGAAATAGTTTCAAGTTCTCTGCATCACAGTCATATAATAAACTTCCCGATGAAGTAAAAAGTGCACCAACTTTGTCAGTATTTAAGAGGAAAACTATGAAAGTATTGTGGGAAAAATTCGATGCATCTTAATACATCAAATAAGCTTAAAAATACTAAGTGCTTATCATTTTAAGAGACCTTGGTCTAAACAATCTTAGATATAGTATCAACTTTACTAATAGGCCTATGCCCTTATTCATCAATTTGTGTTACCTTCAGAATTTTCTTCCTTGGTGTGTAAACACACACATTACTGTACAATTCCTCTGTACGAGCCTATGGCTCTTTGGAATTAATTGAATAAAAAAAAAGAAATGAAATACATTTTTTGTATGATAAAAACCCTTCAAAGACTCCACAAACAGATCTCATTTCAGTGGATCCCTTCTCATGTTGGAATAGCAGGTAATGAAGAGGCGGACAGATTAGCAAAAAAAGGTAACACACTACAACAACCTGTCAGTCAGACTGATTTTATGTCAGCAAAAAGGATCTTGAAAAATACTATCAAAAACAGGTATGAAGAAATGGCAAAGAAAGCAGCAGAAACCAAATTATGGAAGGACATTGTTGCTAAATGGGATCAATATAAACTAACACCAAGAAGAGAAGCTGTAGCCTTCTTCAGACTTAACACTGGCCATGACTGCCTTGCAGCTCATCTGAAACGAATCAACATCCTGAGATCTGAAGAATGCACAGTTTGTCACGAACCTGGAAGTAAAATGGATAAGGAGCACCTGCTACATTGCAACAAACTTGATGTGACTGCTAGAACTTCTGGAAACCTCACTCAACTCTATTGGAACGCAAGAAAGCTGATGGATTGGAATCCGGGCTAGCCATAGGAAACAACAACAACAATATTTACAATATGTACAATTATTTAGTTGCAGTGTTGGTACTACAACTGTCGGTGTATGCTAAATGCAGTATATATATGATGTTAGGCGAAATGCTAAATGGTGATAGATATTCGGAGTTTGTAATTTGGAGTGATTATATGGTTGTAAAAATCAACTATGGTTAAACTACTTATTTGATTGTCTTCCTTGCTAGAGATGCGCACAGTTTTCGTGTTCACTGTAACTCCAGGTGCGGTCGACTGAGGTAGGCTGTTATCTCAACGACACTGGTTTTTCCCTTTTTCTCCCCCCTGTCCATATGTGCTGTGCGGAGTCATTGCGATGTGTTTATGCGGGGTGTTGCCATCCTAGATAAGATGTATGTTATTGAATGAGGTGGCTCTACAACTATCAACGACCGTGGATTAGCCCTCACCACGCGTGGACTATAAGCCATTCAAACTAAACGCTGCCCGGTCTTACGAGGACGTCCCGGCACCTTTAATACTGCCGCGAATACAGGCCTTGGTTTATTGCAGATGAAAAGTACATCGTACACCTGATCCAGATAACATTTACCTATTAAAACCCCCTAATTCCCCCCCCTTTTTATCTGGCCTGGCTGTATCGCTAAGTTGTGTCTTGTTTCTGACAGGGTATGTTTTTCTTTAATAGCGTGAAGATGGGTGAGCTCTCCATGAACGTGTGTTCATTTAGATTGTTGGGATTGTTTCGTTTGGCTAGGTGTATCTTGATTCCTTGACAACGCGCACTCGCGTGGTATTTGATGGCAGCTCGAAGGGCGATTCTGTGTTATCGCTCAATGATTTTTTATTAGTAAGACCAATTGTTCAAGATGATTTATTTTCAATATTGGCTAGATTTCGCATGCATCGCTAAGTATTGACTGATGACATAGAAAAAATGTATCGGCAGGTCCTCATAGAACCTGCACATACTGATTTTCAGTGTATCGTGTGGAGGGAGTCCCCTAAGGACGAGCTTAAGCATTATTGTCTCAAAAGAGTGACATATGGCATGTCTTGAGCACCCTTCCTGGCCACAAAATGCCTCTCTCAATTGGCAAATGACACTAAGGAGGAATTTCCTGAAGCTTCGAATGTAATACGGCGGGATTTTTATGTTGACGATTTAATGACCGGTTGTGAATCAACTGACGGCTTAAGGACCACTCATAAGTGTGTTTCAGATATTTTATCCAGTGCGGGTTTTACCTTAAGAAAATGGTATACCTTGAGAAAATGGTATTCGAATGAGTCCAATGTGCTATCGAGCATTTCTAACCACGAAACAGATCCTAAGTAAATTATTAAGGTAGATGAAGGTGAAGACTTGAAGTTGTTGGGGCTATCTTGGAAACCCATCACGGACACTTTTCAGTTTAAGTTGAGAAGTGATTTCAGTTCGACACAGATAAACAAAAGAATAATTCTATCAGATCTGGCTAAAATATTTGACCCTTTAGGGCTTCTGACCCCAGTATTGATTAAGGGTAAGATTTTCGTCCAGCAGCTGTGGCAAATGAACTTAAATTGGGACGACGTTCTTACAATAGAACTTTAAATTAAATGGATTCGTTATATGCAGGACATTGCTAAATTGAAGGAATTCAAGGTACCTCATCATGTTATGGAAGTAGAATTTGTGCAGTATGAAATTCATGGATTTTGTGACGCGTCTCAGATTGCTTACGGCGCACGTTTTTATGTGAGATCTCAGACAGGAGATGGTAAAATAACAGTTCACTTATTGTGTTCTAAGTCTCGCGTTGCGTCCTTAGGCTCAGTAACTTTACCAAGATTAGAACTATGCAGTGCTGTATTACTTGCCCAGTTGGTCGAAAGAGTCATAAGATCCATAAACGTAACTAAAACAAGTGTTTTTGTTGGACAGACTCCACAATAACATTAGCATGGTTTTCTGGCCATCCACACCAGTGGAAAACATTCAACAGTTGACAAATATTGATTGTTGGCAGCACGTCTCTACTCATCATAACCCAGCAGACACGATCTCGAGAGGAGTTACCGTGGAGAAGCTTTTAAATTCATCATTTTGGCTATCGGGACCATCTTGGCTTTCAGATAATAAAAACGATTGGCCTTCACAGCAGAGGCATAGCTCTCAAGAATTACCTGAAGTAAGGAAAACTAAAATTGTTCTAGTGTCTTCTACAGAATTCCTTGGATCGGATCTGATTAACAGATGCTCTTCCTGGAGCAAGCTGATTAGAATAACAGCTGTCGTGCTCAGATTTATCAAGAATCTTAAAACTAAAACAGACAGACAAACAGGTACTCTTAATCCTGTTGAACTAGAGCAGGCTAAGCATTTATGGTGTAAAATTGCTCAAGGTTCTGAATTTTCAAAAAACATAAAGGCTCCCAAACAAAATTCGCCACTACCCAAGGAAACAAATTACATGGATTAACACCCTATTTGTATGAGCAGGGTCTGTTATGGGTAGGTGGCCGTCTGCAAAATGCTAAACTATCATCAACAGAAGACATCCTATTTTATTACCTGGCAATCATCGCATTACAATAATGTTATTTGATCATTTTCATTTTGTTTTTCTTCATGCTGGAGCTCAGACATTATTGGCAATGATGCGGCAGCAATACTGGCCTCTATGTGGGAGGAACGGTGCTCGAAAGGCAGTGTATCGACGTAAAACGTGCTTTCAATTCTCGTCTCGGCCGTATCAACCGATAATGGGATCGTTACCTGAAAGGAGAGTAGTTCCCAGTCGACCATTTGCATCTTCAGGAATAGATTTCTGTGGCCCAGTATATTTACGGCCTTCCTCCAGGAAGGGCGCTCAGATTAAGGCATATGTAGCTATGTGTGTTTGTTTTACCACAAAGGCTGTACATATTGAACTAGTGAGCGATCTGTCTACAGCTGCCTTTTTAGCATCATTGAAAAGATTCATGGCGAGGCGAGGAACTTGCACCCACATATTCACTGACAACGCAACTAATTTCGTAGGTGCATCACGTGAGCTAAAGAAGTTCTACAAAGATGGGAATACCAAGCAGTCACTGATAAGTTTTGCTACAGATAAGGGGGATTCAGTGGCATTTTAGTCCTCCTGGTTCACCTCACTTCGGAGGGTTGTGGGAGGCTGCAGTAAAATCAGCTAAGTACCATCTTAAGAGGATAGTAGGAAATGCTGCATTGTCGTTTGAAGAAGTGACTACAGAGCTTGTACAGATAGAGACAGTTTTGAATTCGCGTCCCCTCTGCCCACTATCCTCTGATCCTAATGATCCGGAAGTATTAACCCCATCCCACTTCCTGATCGGTGGCTCATTTCATCTTACTGTTGAAGAAGATGTGTCTGAGACTCCCTTGAATAGACTGAAACGCTGGCAACTGCTTCAGGCTATGTTCCAGCAATTTTGGCATCGATGGTCCAAGGAATACCTCGGACAACTCCAACAGCGTACTAAATGGCGATCGCCTGGACAATCCCCACAAATCCACACTCTGGTTGTTCTGAAGGAAGAGGGCGTGCCTCCACTTCATTGGAAACTGGGCCGTGTCGCAGCAGTGCATCCAGGAGCCAACGGAGTTACACGAGTTGTTACCAGTAAAACACCCAGCGGAGCTCTTTTGAAAAGTGCAGTGTCAGGACTTTGCCCATTGTTGAGTGAAGAGAAGTGAAGTGTTTGTTTTATGTACATAGTGTTTAATTGAACTCTTATTTCAGTTGACTAGAACAAAGTGACAATATTTAGTTGTTTGAAATATTTGCTATTTCAAGCGGGGGGAGTATGTTGGCAACTCTGGCACTGTACATTCTCTGCTGGCAGTTGGTCCCCCTGCTGAAAGGGTTGTTGACCCAAAGGGTCGTGTTCTTACCTGCGTCCAGCAGCACCGTCACTAGCTTACAGGTAGCACTGGCTACCGGACATGGTGTCAGCGCATGTAATATCTACTTAAACAGTGTTTAATCATGTATATACAATGTAAAATATATTTCGTTATACAGTCCACCACATCTTATTCTATGTATTCTACAGATCTCATGTCTCTAATTTATCTCTGAATTCCTTTTGGACTCGACCGTTATTTGTTTGGTCTGCTCCTTTCCACTACATAAAGCTCTCTGTCTACCGGATTCCTTGTTAGGAAGCCTTCTTTTATCTTTTGCAAGCTGACTTCACTATGTAATTCCACCAGGATGTGCTATTTTTCCTGTCTTTACAAACTGTTGTTCCAAGACATGCTTTGCTACTTTTAGTAGTACATCCCTGTATCCTGACCACTCCATTTCAGGATCCAGCAATTCTTTTCCACCTGCACTTTGGAATTTCTTATCAATCATTTCCATGTATTTCTGCCTAAGTTCCTTATCATGAAGTTTTCAACCGTAATGCATCTGCAAACAATCTTAAGAATATGGAGGAAGGAGGAAAGGAATGAAGCAAGCTTGTAGTTTTACATGACCGTTAATATGAACCACAGGACATCACATTTTACATCAATGATCTCACATTAATTGACCGGGAATCATACCCGGTCCACTTCGGTGAGAGGCAAACAGCTTGACCCCTGTGCCACCACGTCCCTTTAAAAGAAGAGCATGTCTTTCTTATAATATATATTATTACATGTGCAGTAAGATGATGATGATGATGATGATGATAATTGTTGTTTTAAGGGGCCCAACATCTAGGTTATGGCCCCTAATGTGCAGTAAGGAATAAGGAAGTATCAAGAAATGAATGACAGGCTGGATTAACTGGGATGGGTGACGAGAAACTCTCTCCGGCTGGGAACCAATCCAATGGCCTGTGCTGAGCAATTAGCACCAGAACCACTCATGCAAACAGTCCTAACCTAGGGGAATGCAATAGGCTCCTGCACACTACTAACGCGTCTACCACCTCAAGTGTCCAGGAGGACATGCTTGGGTTAGTAAGAGGGAGTGAGGGGAAAGGACTCAGCTCACCATGCTGTATATGTTATCACTTACAGCGCCCGCATGACATCGGTGGTAATTCCACTTGCTGGCGTCTTCCTGAGCTTCCTCACAGATGACTCTCCTGAATCTAACTTATTGCATTGTACAAAATAATACAGTACCATTTATTATATCCTGGGTTGGGATTTTTAGGTACACATTTCAGATGAAAAAAGGAAGGAAAAAGGTGCTCAGATAGGGTAAAAAAGGGGGCAAAAAGGTGCTGGTTTATTCAACTAATTTTCTCTTTCCTCTATTCTAGTTTATTGAATTATAAACAAGTACATCAAAGGAAGGAAAAAACATGAAGCTGTTGTACTTCAAGACATTAAGCATCTCTACAGTTTTTAAAGTAAGTCTGTTTTTATTAGGAGATACAATGTCTCTGTAGATGCTAAAGCTTCTTTCGACATCCCCAGAAACCAGTGAGGCAAACCTTGTACTCACTCGGAATGGACATTCTACAGATGTGGCGAATTTCACAATGTTTGGATTCTTCTGAAGACATTGTTTGTCTTTGGCAAAGCCATCTAACTGCTCCCTCATGGAAGTAAAAATATCCCATTGTTTTTTCATTTCCAGACCTTGTTCTTCTAATCGTTTAATAATGGCAGTCAGGCACTTGTAACTATGGACACAATATAGTTCTGTCTGCAAATTATATATTATCTCGGGTAACAAAAGTTGCTGTGCCTTGGAAATTGCACCTGCATCGGCTGAATCAAAAGAAAGCACAAACTCTATAATTTTGTCAAAATTCTCACACAACATAGCAGCACACTCAATCCACGATCCCCAGCAAGTAATGACCAGGAAATTGGGAAGGGTCAGGCCAGTGGTCTCCTTGTAGGCAACAACACGATTCGGAGCTTTCAGTAAAATCTTCTTCAGGGCAGAGATGAATTGATTTGCGATGTCGTATTCGTTCCTTATGGATTCACAAACCCTGTCAAGAGCATGAACCAAGCATGTCACATGCTTCAACTTAGGAAATAAAGGTATCGATTGGTTAACAGCTGAAACCATGTATGGAGCCTGGTTCGTAACTCAAAGAAGAAGTTTTTCAAACTGGATACCAGTAGGCCAGAGTTTTTGGCAGAAGTCCATAATTGATTGCATTACTGCACTGGCATTGGCTTTCTGCAGCTCATACATTTTCAACATGTGCTTAACGTTCTCCCCTGCTAAGGAAAAACTATAATGTTCGAAACATATCGTTCCATTAAGTCTAAGGTTTCATCCACAATGATTCCCACATCGCAATCAGACACTTTCTCCTTGATTCCTTGTATGGTTTTTCGGTAAACAGGCTCCATGTAGTATTTTCTTAAAGTAGCCTACTCTCATCGGGCTTTGATATCTTCGTTTTCGAGAAATCCCTTTAAGGCTGGATGGTTCACCTTATTTAGTGGAATTCCTGCTTGTGTAAGAGCTGCACACGAATCAATATTTAATTCCTTCAAATTTTGGCTTTTTGAAGAACTCTGTTGAAACATATTTCGTAATAGAGGTTGGCGCGATTTGTTGGTTTGAAGAGTCTTATTCATTTGATGCCTAGAGCTGGAAATGAGTTGTTCGATGCGTTCTCGCTGGTGTTTTCATGTTACAAAATTCCTGAAACACAAATAGTTCATCGCATAACATTTCCATTAGTGTCTGTGAAATCTTGTTTGAATTCCTGACTGGACACCTTGGGCATGGGTAAATCTCGTAGAACATTCGTTTAGTAATGTAACAACGTGCTAACACCAGCTCACTTGCTAACTCATTGCGACGATCACACAACTCACTCTTGCGCTCACTCAGTCACTTGCTGTCCACACTCTCTTATAACACTGCGACAATTACCAGAATGTTCTCATTCATGCTGGAACTGTAGTCTCAGTGATTTCTAGTAGCTTCGAGCACAACCCAGTCTCAATTCTCGGAACTACGCGGGTGTGGTTGCTGACATCTCTGCGTCACCAGCCTCCGCCTCCATGCGAACAGATGACGGTCCCTCACAGTAACAAACTCACATTCACGAACAGCAGGCTATTGATTCTGGTGGTATAGAATCACTCAATGACGATTGCATTATTGAGGGCTACGTTATAGCGGTAAAGCGAGAGAAAGATATTTTGGCGAACACACAATTATTTTCCTTCGTTGGAGGTGTGCTTTCAACTCCCGCACGGTGTTTACTAAAAGAGGTAGGCTTACGTACTCAGGAAGCTGAGGAGACGTTAATTGAAAGTTAAATATTTTACATTGATTAGAAATCTTCTAGAATAAATTGGAATTAAACTTAAAAGAAAAAAAGGGGAAAAGGGGATTATGGGCATGGTTGGGGGGAAAAGGGGTAAAGGTCCCAAAAAAACGGGACAAAGGTGTGTGAAAAATGCCTTTTTTCGCAACTGGAAACAAAATTTCACACTGTGATATATTTCCGAACAGCTTTAATTTACCCTAGGAAAAAGGTGCACACCTAAAAATCTTAATCCTGATTATAACACTCTAGACAGTTGACTTTCTTTTTAAATTTAACTACTTGTATATGAACGTACTAGGTTTTTGAAATGTAAGTTTCTTTAAAGATTTGAACCACTTTTAAACTTTAATTTACATTCACATTCTGATCTCGCAAAGTTTTTTAAATTAAGTCATGGCAATTATTATCGGAAATTTCTCTGAATTTACAATTCGTGATTTCTTTGCTTGAAGACACAACAGATAGTTAGTTAAACGATCTTTACTCATGAAAGACCTACATAAAGTTGCTCATGGCTAAATACTGGTTTTGGAAAATACAGACAAGTTTTGTCAAATGTGTGGCCCTAATGTTATTGATCGTTCGGTAAATGAGAAAGCTAACCATATTGGAAACTGCCTAGGTTTAAGTTTGAAAGGAATGCATATGTCACACGGAATAAGAGTTACTCTGTGCATGAGAACGGTTTCACTTTTAATGGAATCTTTAACATTTGCCGTTATTACAAAACACAATACTCTTTAACTGAAAGTCTAGTTCCATTATGGACACCTTTTGAGGGTAGTAAATTTCTTAGTGACATTCTTCATTCTCAGGTTATGTGGAGGCATCTGGTTGGTGTTAGACTGTTAAGAAATTCTTGAGGATAAGCAAGCCGCATACTGCTTCCTCCCCAGGTATAACTTGGTAGGCCTAGCGTAGCTTTCGAGCCATTCCTCAGTGTTGCCTTATTGAGAATGGATATTGCTACTTTTCACTCGATCAACACAATGTTGCCTACACTGGGACATGCAAACAATAACCTGAAAAAAGACATGGGATTAATATATATATACAGGGTGTAATTGATATAATGGAAGTCCGTTACATTGGTGATAGAAGAGACTATTGTAAGCTTCCTAGGTAAAAAAATTGTCACCTATCATTCAATTGAAAATTTGTCATTAAAAAGTCAATGTTTTTAGGTTTTTCCGAAATTCTTCAAGCAGGCTGGGATAAACGGGGCGGTGCGAGGTGGGGCGATTCACGGAGGAGAAGTTGTTACGTAATCGGAGCGTTGACCTTACTAGTTGAGGGGAGGTATCAGCTGTTACGAGGAGCGAGCGATATCCGTCTCGTAAGAAAATTTGTATTGTTGTTGTTGTAGTTGTTGAAATTGCACGCAATGTCTTGGGACGTTATGACCGGTAGTATTGTGTAGCCTACTTTGTAAGTGTCATTGCCGTCTGGCACTTTAATGAAATACAGTGTGACAAAATTCCGACATCCCGTATTCTGTTCAGAACTAGCATTTAAGACGGAAGGAATATACTTGATGTTCTGTTTGAGAGGCTTGGCAATTTTGGTCATTTAGCCCCATGTGGTTGGGTGTAGGAAGAATTTGTCTGATAACCTGTGCTTTTGTGGTTTATTTAGTAATGCGAGTGTTTGTAATTCAGGTGAGGATTGGGAAGGAGGCGGCCGTGGACTTAAGGTAGGAACCATCCCAGCATTTGCCTGGGGTAGAAGTGGGAAACCATGGAAAATTACTTCCAAGATTTAATACTTGTATGGTAACACATGCACATAATAATAACAATAATAATAATAATAGCCAGCCTAGTGGTGTTAGGGTAGCGCGCCTGACTCTCACCCGGAGGCCCCGGGTTTGATTCCCGGCTCCGTCAGGGATTTTAGAAACTGACGTGAGGGCTGAAACGGGGTGCACTCACCCTCGTGAGGACAATTGAGTAGCTGTCCGACTGAGGCAGCGCCCCGAACACGAAAACCAAGATTAACGGCCGAAGGGTCCCGATGCGCTGATCACGCGTCACCCCAATTTCTGCAGGCCAAATGACTGGGTAGCGGTCGCTTGGTAGGCCTAGGCCCTTCACGGGCTGTAGTGAAATGAAAATCCACAGCCTGCTTCCAGTCTCCGACCGGGTCAGGAATGGAATGAATGAAGCCCCCAGCTAGCGGCGAGGATATGAAGTGTGCCGGCTGCCGAAGCCTGTCGCACTCCTCTGGGGCAATGATTAAATGAATGAGAGATGAAATGAAATGATAATGGAGAGTGTTGCTGGAATGAAATTGTGACAGGGAAAACCGGAGTACCCGGAGAAAAACCCGTCTGCCTCCGTTTTGTCCAGCACAGATCTCACATGGAGTGACCGGGATTTGAACCACGGACCCAGCGGTGAGAGGCCGGCGTGCTGCCGCCTAAGCCACGGAGGCTCCACGGGCTGTAGTGCCAGGGGTTATTTATTATTTTAATAATGATAATAATAATAATAATAATAACATTAAAGCAAATATAGCGAGTTGGTTGGCCCTATCAAAAGGCAATGGCATCTAGAACGGGTAAAGACCATACCTATCATTGTCTCAAATACGGGCGTGATCCCAAGTACTGAACCATTTTTCAGAATTTATTGTAATTATTATTATCGTCATGATTATTATTATTATTATTATTATTATTATTGTCATGTGTTGTGACATCTCTATATTTCGCCTCGAGTGTTTAAAAGTGCGCAGATTGTCTGTGTGTATCTCTCTGTCTAACGTTGTGCAACCCCTAGCTACATACTACCTAGTTCTCTCGTATTGGCTAGTGTTGTTGCTACCTTGCATTTTGTTGTGCAATTTGTTCTGCTATTGGCTCAGCCAATATTTGACGCGAGTTTGGTGCTACTCCCAAACTACACATTTTATATTTCTGAGAGGCTTCTCTCCTCTCTGGGGGACAGAAGCTTAGTGAGTCTTAGACGCGCCGAGATGTAAGGCGAACGTGTGTATTCGGGCAGAGGCCCACCCTCATGGCGCAGCGGAATGTGAGTACGGCTCAATGTATTTCTATCTAACGCAATGTAATTGTTTTTGTTCAATGTTCCTTCTTTTGCTTAATTCTCTTTCCTTTTCAAGATGTTACTGTTAGTATTATAATCCTTGAACCAGATCTCCGAGACCTTGTGTAATGTCATACGGCGGAGTTCTTTTTGTTGCTTTTGTTATGTACCCTCCTCACAGTTTTATTATTTTGGTTAATACCTGTAAGATTCGAAAGTATTGCGTTTCTGCGTCTTGGCTTATGTATGTTTCCTGTCGAGCCTTGGTGCTCGTTTTTGCGTCGGTGTCTCTTTTGTACCACAAATGTTTCATTTGATTGGTAGCAATTGGACCTTTGTTTGCGGACAGTATGTGTGAGGTAACGGGACTTATGTCCAACGTCCCACTAATACATGTCCCTTTTGTTTATGAATATATGTGACGGTGGTTAACTGGGATTTTCTCCAGCTCCGATGTCATATTATTCTTTTTTATATGTCGCGTTGGTACGGCATTATGTTGGAGTATAAGCCTATTTTTTTATAGCGTGCTTTCGATTTTTACCGGTCTCTTTCGTCCCAAGTCAATTGTAATGTAATGTATCTCCGTATATCTCATTTTCCTTTTGTTTTGTTTTTCTCTTTCGATTTTCGCCGTATTACATAACTTAATTATAATTCCCCTTGTCTTCTCCTTCCTCCTATCTCCGTTAGATCTCTCTCCCCTTTGTTTTACTCCCCCTCACTCCTCCCCCTTCCCTCCGGTATGTTTACATAACATCATGAAAAGCTTCGCGTCTCGTTAACGTTCGAATTTTGACTTTTTACAAGTTTGGCGTTTCTCTCTGGCTTTCGTAAGTTTCATTTTATTTTCTTTCATGTTCCTTTTCGTTAGATTCATGTTGTTGAGCGGTTACTCAGGTTCTGTTGTGCTTTTTACTTTTTAAGTCTTTATTCTTGGTATTGGTTTTATTTTGTATTATCGATTTTATCTTAGCTTACCTTTTTTCTTTGTTTTAAGTAACTTGTTTATTTCATGTACACGCTCTTTCTTTTATCATTAATACATTTTTATATTTTAAGTAATATAGCTCCCTTGCCTTTTCATTTCTTATATTTAAGTTCCCCTTTCTTATCCTTACCCTTATCTCGATTTCGTCAATCTTGTCTTTGTGATGTAACAAAGACACGATTAACACGCCTCTGGGTTTCCTTTAATTAATTTTAAGGGAATCTCGTTTTTGCACTTTTGATTATTGCATTAAGCAATTATTTGTTTCCATTTGGTTTTTTGGAAATCATCTTTTGCTCGCTCCGAAAACCTTGGGCCCAGCACCGGGACGAGCAAGACGTCTTTTCCCCCGTCCATTTGCGACCTTGTTGATTTTATCTTCGACTGCTACTCTGACGCGCATTATTATTATTATTACTAGACCTGTATCGGCGCAATGGTATCACATCGCGTGGTTGCGTGCGAAATCATTCCCCCCTCCTCTCTCAAGTTATTAACCTTTTATTATTTTTCTCTTCATTTACATTGTATTAAAATTTGTTTTCTTTGAGTTTAAGGAATTCAGTGAATTGTTTTTCCCCCACCCCTGAAGAAAGGGTGAAGTTACTTTCTGTGTGAACCACGAGCATCCAGGAAACCCACCCTCAAGTAAACAAGACATCCAAAAGACCCAGCTTCGAGGTGAACAGTGGCAACATATCAGTGAGTACATCGCATCGCTGGAACACGACACGTCACGGTATTGTAACCTACTTTTATGTATTTGCTTCCTCTAGTAGACATTTGTTTAGTTAACGGTGGTTTTATGGCGACAGAAAATGTTGTTTACTTTCTCTTCCTTTTCATTTCGTCAGTGTTGTGGACGTTTTTATTTTACTTTCTGTGAAGTAGAAAATGCATTTCTCTCAAGGGTTTGAGTCCTTACCTTTGTTGTAAATAGTCGCTTAGTTGACTGTGATATTTCTCAGAACTCGCCTCACCCCTTCATATGTCACAGTCTGGTACAGCTGCTGACAGGTTTCTTGTCATTACCGTACAGCCTAAAACCCCCGCCCCTCTTTCTCCGAAGTTTTCCCCAATGAAGGTAGGCCCACTTATGGGAACCGTCTCTTTAAATCCTACGGTCGCCCCGACCCACCTTGAGCCTCGCGTAATTATACTAACGTTTGATGTTAGTAAAGTGTTTGTTGTCTCAGTTATGTATGGTCTGTTGAGCTATTATGTGTGTTATGATTGGGAGTTAAGTTTGTTTCATAATTAGGGAGGGTGATTGTTTTATTTTTGTCAGGGGATTTTCAATTCTGGTTTTCATTTAAAATTGTTTATATAAGCTTGATGTTACTATATGTTCAGTATGGTAGTGTGTATTTCGTTGGGAAACCTGCTAGGTGAGGTCTTCGTCGGGATTAGGGTATAGGACCTGTCCCACGGCTTCGACGCCCACTTAGGATGTACATAGATTCTACACGATTCGTCAATCTTTAGTATGGGATGAAGTTTGTCACGATGACCTGTAGTCCATTATTTGTGTTTCCATGGTGTTCCAACGATCCACATTCGCATTCTGGTGTAATGGGGAAATTTTGATTTGTTTATGGGAAGGAGTATGTATGTAGTGTTGTTGTTGTTAGTTGTATTTTGAGATGAATGTGTGTGTCAATGAGTTTAATGAATTTTTATCAACAGTTATTTGTGGGTGGTTTCAAATTTAGTTCAATTTTGATTTTATACCCTATTCAATTTAAACTATATATATATTACGTACGAACTATTTATTCGTTTTTATTGGCAAACCAAATATACGATAAGTATTACTCAGAGATACCAACCATTTTAGGTCTACGGCATCCTTGGTATGGGACATTGATGTTCGTGTGAACTACTCTGGCGTGCATTACCCAATTTTCTTATATTAGTATGGGATAGGCCATACCCTCTATCTTTAATTTTTTTATGCGGTACCTCTGAGGTCTACGGCCCGTATATTGACACAGTAACCATTTTATTTTTGTGGGTTGGTAAAATTTATTATTGGGTTTCGTGTTTGATTGATTGTATGTCTGGTCTTGATTGGTTTTATGCGAGGTTTCAGTCAGTTCTTTTTTGGAAGGTATTTTGTAACGTAATTATTTGGTTTTTCGTTCTCTGTCCGGAATGGTATTTTTTGTTTCGACAGCTACTTTGAGTTATTATTCCCTTTTATTTGTTAGTACCTAATGTCTTTTGATGAAGGTTATTAGTATATTTTGCCCCTTTACTCCTTCTATGCATTTAGTTAGGCAGGAGACACCCGTGGCCGCCTGAGTTACACGGAGGATTTCGAAAGATGTGTTGAACTATACTTCTGCCTAAGGCGATTTCTAGTTCCTGCCTGCTTTTGTTGTAAGGAGCCGGGCCGGCCCATTGTCCAAGCTGCAGACACGACTTGCTATTGTTCGGCAGTGCCTGAGTTGGTCTGTTGACTTACAATCTTTTCTTGTAGTGACAGTGAATTGTTTATTGATATTGTTACGTGCCACCCCCTAGTGGCACTTTTGTTAACTGGATTACGGTGGGGGTACAAAGCACAACACCAATTACTGCTTAAAGAAATAATTAACTTTATTGGGGCCAGAAAATTACACTAATCAGCAAATACAAGCAATTAGGAGCCTTCTCCAGTTTCCTCAAGTCTCTTCCTTATGCGCTCTTGGCCCCTTTCACTTGCAACAGACCACAGAAGTTAATCCTGCCGCTAATGAGCCTAGTGGCCTTGACAGAACTACATGCAACTTCTTTCTAATGTGCGCCTACTACAGTACTTACGGGCACTTGCTGCGCGCTGTTCACCAGCTGGGAGAAACAATGTCACTGGATTTCGACACCACAATATCTGACACTCAGTGAAAGCACACTTACTCAGAACACGGCAGTCCCCTGTATGTTCCTCACTTCGCCGCTACACTAGGGGTTTCGCAAGTCACCACACTTCTGTCGCTCAGAATAAACGCTCACACTAGCTCGTAAAACACAACAACCACAACTGCTTCACGGGTCACTCTTATATAGCAGGCCGGTGACTCAATAAATGGTTCTAGATCCATCCAGGGTCCACGGCTTCTCGAGGTTTCCATCGCTGGTCCAGTCACGAATCTTCTGGACTATCCCTTTGTCTTAGTAGCCCTGTTGCATAAGGCACACGCAATACAGGAGGCATGCCACAGCCCAGCCCCTGGGGCTGTTGTGACTCAAGCGGCGAGCGATGACACAAACTCACAGCCGTAACACCACCCCCTTCCTAAAAAGGCTGATCGTCCCGATCAATCATTGGTCCGTCTGTGTCCCTCCGTAGGCTACCAGGTGATCTCGAAGCACGATCTTCATCTTCGCCCTCGGGTTCCGCTGGATCCTGTAGACGACATCGTTGATCCGTTTCACGACTCGGTACGGGCCCTCCCAGGACTTCTGAAGTTTGGGTGACAGGCCTTTCTTCCGTAATGGGTTGAAGAGCCAGACCAGGTCGTCCTCGTGGAATCCGCCGGCCTCCGTCTGCTGGTCGTATCGGGTCTTCATTCGGTCGGTCTCGATCCGCAGTTTCCTCCTCGCGAACGCGTGCACGTCTTCCAGTTGGTCGACCAGCTCTTGACAATACTGGCTTACCGGGATCGGATCATTCCCAGGTCGGCCGAAGGCAAGATCGACGGGTAGACGGAGCTCCCTTCCAAACATGGCCCGGGCTGGTGTGCACCCGGTGGCTTCATGCACGGCGGCGCGGTAGGCCAGGAGAAATAGTGGAAGATGCTTGTCCCAATCCCTCTGGTGCTCGCTGACAACTATTCGGAGATGGTTCTCGATGGTGCGATTGAATCGCTCTACCATCCCGTCGGACTGAGGGTGTAGCGGCGTTGTCCTTGTCTTCCGGATTCCCAGCAGCTGGCATAGGTTCTGAAACACCTGCGACTCGAAGTTCCTCCCTTGGTCGGAGTGCAGCTCCAGGGGTACTCCGTACCGGCTGACGAATTCCTTCACCAGGGTCTCTGCGATCGTCGCGGCTTCTTGGTTAGGGAGCGCATACGCCTCCGGCCATTTGGTAAAGTAGTCGCTGACGACTAATATGTAGCGGTTCCCTGCCTCGCTTAACGGGAATGGCCCAGCAACATCGATGGCCACTCTCTCCATGGGGCCGCCCACGTTGTAGGTCTTCAGTGGACCCCGTCGTCTTCGTCCTGGGCCCTTGCTGGCTGCGCAATCGTGGCACCTCGCGCAGTGGTTCTCCACGTCTGTTCGGCATCCGATCCAGTAGAACCGCTCTCTGAGCTTCTCCAGGGTCTTCTTTATCCCTAGGTGTCCACCAGATGATCCTCCATGGACTTCCTTCAGGACTTCCTCCGTCATAGCCTTTGGAACGACGACTTGTTCCCGAGATGTCTTCCCGTCGGTGCTCTCCCAGGCGCGGCAGATGAGGCCATCCCTTACAATCAGCGAGTCCCACTGTGCCCAGTAGGACTTAAACTTTGGGCTGCAGTCACTCACAATGTTCCACCCGGGTCTGGGGACACAGGCCCACTTCCATTCGGCTATCAGTCCCAGGTCATCATCTTCTGCTTGTGCCCGCGTGAAAGATTCGCGGCTCCAGTTCCCCTGAAGTTCCACAGTAGTCCGTCGGCACTGTATCCCGGTGTTCTCCTCCCTTCGGGCACAGAAGGTGCAGTCTTCGGGGCACGGTCTTCGTGACAGGGCGTCGGCGTTAGAATGCAGTTGGCCTTTCCTGTGCTGAATCTCAAAGTTGTACTGTTGAAGCCTCTCTAACCACCGCGCGAGTTGACCCTCGGGCTGCTTGAAGTTCAGGAGCCACCGCAGGGATGCATGGTCGGTCCTGATGAGAAATTCTTGCCCGTACAGGTACTTGTGGAAGTGTTCAATGGTCTTCACGATGGCGAGCAGCTCCTTCCTGGTGACGCAGTAGTTCCTTTCTGGCTTTGACAAGGCCTTGCTGAAGTAGGCCACTACTCTCTCCTCGCCGTCCTCTACCTGCGACAGGATCCCCCCTATGCCAAATTCGCTGGCATCGGTATCGACGATGAACCTTGTTCCAGGTCTGGGGTAGGCCAGAATAGGCGCGGTGCACAGAGCCTGCTTGAGTTGCTCGAAGGCATTGTGGCATTCTGCTGTCCACGTGAAGAGTTGGTCCTTCTCAGTCAGTCGATGTAAAGGTTTGGCGATGTCGGCGAATCCTCTCACGAAGCGACGATAATAAGTGCAGAGTCCCAGGAAGCTTCGTAGTTGGGACTTGTCCTTCGGAACTGGCCACTCCCTCACAGCTGCGGTCTTCTCTGGGTCGGTGCGCACCCCTTCCTCGGAGACGATATGCCCAAGGTACTGGACCCGCTTCTGGAAGAGCTGACACTTCTTGGGGCTCAACTTCAGCTGGGCAGCCCGTAGCTTCAACAAGATCCCCTTCACGTTGCTGTAGTGCTCCTCGAAGCTCCTCCCCAGAACGATGACGTCGTCTAGGTATACCAGGCAGGTCTTCCAATGTAGTCCCCTCAGAATGGACTCCATTAGCCTTTCGAAGGTTGCAGGGGCGTTGCACAGACCGAATGGCATGACGGTGAACTGCCAGAGCCCGCTGCCCACAGAGAACGCCGTTTTCTCGCGGTCCTTAGGGTGGACCTCCACCTGCCAGTAGCCACTCTTCAAATCCAAGGTGGAGAACCATCTTGATCCTGATATGGTGTCCAGCGTGTCGTCGATCCGGGGTAGAGGGTAGCTGTCCTTTTTCGTGACGTCGTTCACCCGCCTGTAATCCACGCAGAACCTGGTGGAACCGTCCTTCTTCTTCACTAGCACGACCGGAGAACTCCAAGGACTATGTGATGGCTCGATCACCCCTTGCTCCTTCATCTCTTCTACCATCCGGTCGACTTCGGCTTGCTTGGCGAGCGGGACACGTCGGAATGGGGCCTTAATCGGTGCGCTGTCCCCAACGTCGATTCTGTGCTGGACCAAGCTTGTCCTGCCGAAGTCTTTGCTCCCCACGGAGAAGACATCCTGGAATTCGCGTAGCAGGTCCTGAAGTTGGCGTGATTGTTCCTCGTCTAAATGGTCCTGGGATCCTTGGTACAGCTTCTGTAGTGCTTCTGGCAGTGTGCGTCTTCTTCGGTTGTCCGTCTGCAGGTTTCCGTCCGTCGTGTCGGTGATGCGGACAATCCAGGTAACGGGCTCGCAGACTCCTAGGTTGGTGTCCCGGTGAACCGTAATGTCGTAGTCGTTCAGGTTGGACAGGCGGACGTACGGCCGAGACGTCGTGTTGATGAGGGTCTTGGCAACTAGCAATCCTTTTGTCTGGATGTCCTCATATTTTGGCTCGATGACAGCCGCCACTCCCTCAGCAGTTCCGTCGACAATTACGGCGGCGCTGACCTCCGTCCTGGCAGGAACGATGACGTCCTCTCTCAGCCTTACTCGTCGTGCGGTGACGGCCTCGTGTGCTGGTTGCAAAGCAAGTTCCTCACCTCCGAAGTGCAGAGTGTTGGTACTCAGGTCCAAGATGATGTTGTTCTGGTCCAGGAAGTCCAGTCCGATGATCACTTCGTTTGATACGTCAGCCACAAGCACTGGATGCTTTATCACCCGTCGACCAATGACGAACTCCAGTGATGCTTCGCCATGTACCGGTGCGGTCTCTCCGGTCGCGGTTATTAGCTGGAGGTTCCTTTGTGTGGGTTGCACTCTCCACTTCGGGATCACAGTGGGATTGACGATGGTCCTCGATGCTCCCGTGTCGATCAGCATGGGCCAGCTCACTCCGTTGATGACTCCGTCGACCATCAGGCTGCTATTGTCCCTCCGAAACTTCGTCACACGCACTTGGACTGCCGGGGCTTGACGACTGTCACAAGCCAACCTTTGCCCCCCAAGGCTGGCTAATACTCGTTTCCCTGGGCCGCGCGGTTTTCAGACGACTGATTTCCCGTCGGATACCCTCGGCGGCGGCGATCACCGCAGTCCTTGCTCAGGTGGCCTTTCTTACCGCAGGCCCAGCAGGTCGGTAGTCCTCTTCCCGGCCGCCTCTCCGGTTGTCTTCCGGCTGTGTCGTTGCTGGTGGTGCCGCGACTATCGAAGAAACGGCTTAGCGCCTCCATCAATTCGTCGGCCAGGGGCTTGGTCTCGTTGGTTTTTGCTGGTTCATCGACGTCCACTTGACGCACCCGCGCGTGCATTCTGGATGCCTGTTTTGCCGTCTCGAATTCAAGTGCGTGGCTCAGCGCATCTGCCAGGGTCTTATTGCGCGCGAGTCGCAGCGCCTGTTGAGTGTCCGAGTCCCGTAGCCCGTCGGTGAAGGTCTGCGTCGCTATCTGCTCCAGAAAGTCGGCCGGCGCTGTTGGGTAGGCAAGCCTTACGAGGCGTGCGATGTCCATCTCGAACTCCTGCAGGGTTTCCGCGTTCTTCTGTACCCGGGTCCGGAGCTGCATCTGGTAGGCCTGCTGAAGATGGCTATCTCCATATCGGGACTCCATATGGGCGATCAGTGAAGCGTAGTCCTGGGATCCAGTCGGGATGGCCTGAAGGACGTTAAGGGCGTCACCTCTCAGCGCTACAATGAGAGCTGTAGCCTTTTCTGTGTTGTTCCAGTTATTTATGGAACAGGCCGCCTCGAACTGACGTAAGTAGGTGCTCCACGGGACCTTTCCGTCGAAGGTTGGGGGCGTCACTCTGCTATGTCCCGTTCCTGATATTCCCGGTGTAACGGTGGGCGGGCGTTGGCGCAGGTCGGCAACTTCCTCTTGTAGGGCTTTGAATCTATCTTCCATCCCTGTCGGCGGGAGTCGGCGCAGCTCAGCAAATTCCTTTTGTAGAGCGTTGAATCTCTCTTCCACCCCATCAGCGGTCGTTGGCACAGCGCGGCAACTTCCACTTGCAAGGCGTTGAATTTCTCCTCCACCCCCATCAGCGGGCGTTGGCGCAGCTCGGCAACTTCCACTTGCAAGGTGTTGAACTTCTCCTCCACTGCCGCGACTTCCTCACGTAGGCCCTGTTCTAATTTCCTTTGGCTCTCCTCTAATTTCGTCAGCAGACACTCTTCCAGATTTTTCTGGCCATCCAGAAATTTGGCGGTTAGGTCCTCTGCTAACTTATTCTGGCTGTCTTCCATCTGCTTCAGGTCCTCCGCTAACTTATTTTGGCCTTCTTCTAATTTGGAAGTTAGGTCCTGTGCTAACTTATTTTGGCTGTCCTTCAGGTCCTCTGCTAACTTCTTCTGGCCATCCTCCATCTTCTTCTGGCCATCCTCCATCTTCTTCTGGCCGTCTTCCATTCTGGCAGTTAGGTCTTGGTTAAATTCTTCTGGCCGTCTTCCATTTTGGCAGTTAGGTCCTTGGTTAAATTCTTCTGGCCGTCTTCTATGCCATTTAACTTTTCTAGCAATGCTGCCAATTGCGCCTCCATTTTAGTTGTTTGCCTTGTAAAGGGCATGCACTCACAGGAAAATTAGAGAAAATGACCTGCTCGGGTTTTGAAACCAGGACCGTCAGGTGTTGTGCTTGAGTTCGTAATCCCACTTCTGACACCAGTTGTTACGTGCCACCCCCTAGTGGCACTTTTGTTAACTGGATTACGGTGGGGGTACAAAGCACAACACCAATTACTGCTTAAAGAAATAATTAACTTTATTGGGGCCAGAAAATTACACTAATCAGCAAATACAAGCAATTAGGAGCCTTCTCCAGTTTCCTCAAGTCTCTTCCTTATGCGCTCTTGGCCCCTTTCACTTGCAACAGACCACAGAAGTTAATCCTGCCGCTAATGAGCCTAGTGGCCTTGACAGAACTACATGCAACTTCTTTCTAATGTGCGCCTACTACAGTACTTACGGGCACTTGCTGCGCGCTGTTCACCAGCTGGGAGAAACAATGTCACTGGATTTCGACACCACAATATCTGACACTCAGTGAAAGCACACTTACTCAGAACACGGCAGTCCCCTGTATGTTCCTCACTTCGCCGCTACACTAGGGGTTTCGCAAGTCACCACACTTCTGTCGCTCAGAATAAACGCTCACACTAGCTCGTAAAACACAACAACCACAACTGCTTCACGGGTCACTCTTATATAGCAGGCCGGTGACTCAATAAATGGTTCTAGATCCATCCAGGGTCCACGGCTTCTCGAGGTTTCCATCGCTGGTCCAGTCACGAATCTTCTGGACTATCCCTTTGTCTTAGTAGCCCTGTTGCATAAGGCACACGCAATACAGGAGGCATGCCACAGCCCAGCCCCTGGGGCTGTTGTGACTCAAGCGGCGAGCGATGACACAAACTCACAGCCGTAACACCATAGTTGTTTACTATTTATCGTAACTTCTGATTTACGTTTTTGTGAAATCATGTTTTTATAAATCATTTCAATCTAATATGTTTTCTCTAAGATAATGTATATTATTTTCCTGTAACTGTCATTTATTTGGAGAGTGATTCCGGTGGCGATAGCTAGTCTCCAAGTACCTGAGAAGTGGCCGGTGTATCCTTTAGACCCTGTTCACGGCTCTTTTCTCTTTTGTAATATGGTCTGACGACCCTGTCTATTCATACCTTTACTTTCCAGCTGGCAGAATGAATCCACTTTCACTCTTACGCAGCTTATGTAACCCCAAATATTTCCCCGACGCAAGCCTTATTTTGTATAAAGGGTGCTCCCCTTTATCTTTTTTTTTGTGATCATGATTTAACCTTTTTCTTTCTTTTATTATTAGAAAATTGGCTGATTTCCAGAAGGTCGCCATTAAGAAGGCTTCGCTTTCTCCACGTCATCTGGCAGAGTCTAGCTCAAGATTGACCGTTTTATTATCATTATTTTCTTTTTGGTACATCCATTTTTAATATGTGTGACGTATTGACGTGCAGTAGAGGTAGGATCCGCCTTTATTTCACGCCTGTACTGATCCTTTATATAATTTGAATTTTTGTTGTTTTAATTTCATCTTAAATTTTTTTTTCTTTCGTACCAAAAAGGAATAATTTTCCTCATCAGTGAACATCTTCGTGAATACGTGTGTATGAAAATATATGTGTGTATGAGAAAAGAGACTTGCGTTTCGTCAAGCCTTTTATGGAAGTAATGACGTTCAAAGAACTTTTAATTAAGCTGCGTCTTATGAATAAGAGAAATGTGAGAACATTTTATTATGTCTTAATGTTTCATGTGTGTATCTGGTGTACATGATGTAATCTTCTTTCCTTCACCCTGTTCAAATGTATCTAATCGAAGAATGTTATTTTATATAATTTTGTTATGAAAAGGAAAAAAATTCTTTTATGCCTTTGTTATGTAAAATAATTTTTTTGGGGAGAAAGCGGTGGAATTTGAACCATTTTTCAGAATTTATTGTAATTATTATTATCGTCATGATTATTATTATTATTATTATTGTCATGTGTTGTGACATCTCTATATTACGCCTCGAGTGTTTAAAAGTGCGCAGATTGTCTGTGTGTATCTCTCTGTCTAGCGTTGTGCAACCCCTAGCTACATACTACCTAGTTCTCTCGTATTGGCTAGTGTTGTTGCTACCTTGCATTTTGTTGTGCAATTTGTTCTGCTATTGGCTCAGCCAATATTTGACGCGAGTTTGGTGCTACTCCCAAACTACGCATTTTATATTTCTGAGAGGCTTCTCTCCTCTCTGGGGGACAGAAGCTTAGTGAGTCTTAGACGCGCCGAGATGTAAGGCGAACGTGTGTATACGGGCAAAGGCCCACCCTCATGGCGCAGCGGAATGTGAGTACGGCTCAATGTATTTCTATCTAACGCAATGTAATTGTTTTTGTTCAATGTTCCTTCTTTTGCTTAATTCTCTTTCCTTTTCAAGATGTTACTGTTAGTATTATAATCCTTGAACCAGATCTCCGAGACCTTGTGTAATGTCATACGGCGGAGTTCTTTTTGTTGCTTTTGTTATGTACCCTCCTCACAGTTTTATTATTTTGGTTAATACCTGTAAGATTCGAAAGTATTGCGTTTCTGCGTCTTGGCTTATGTATGTTTCCTGTCGAGCCTTGGTGCTCGTTTTTGCGTCGGTGTCTCTTTTGTACCACAAATGTTTCATTTGATTGGTAGCAATTGGACCTTTGTTTGCGGACAGTATGTGTGAGGTAACGGGACTTATGTCCAACGTCCCACTAATACATGTCCCTTTTGTTTATGAATATATGTGACGGTGGTTAACTGGGATTTTCTCCAGCTCCGATGTCATATTATTCTTTTTTATATGTCGCGTTGGTACGGCATTATGTTGGAGTATAAGCCTATTTTTTTTATAGCGTGCTTTCGATTTTTACCGGTCTCATTCGTCCCAAGACAATTGTAATGTAATGTATCTCCGTATATCTCATTTTCTTTTTGTTTTGTTTTTCTCTTTCGATTATCGCCGTATTACATAACTTAATTATAATTCCCCTTGTCTTCTCCTTCCTCCTATCTCCGTTAGATCTCTCTCCCCTTTGTTTTACTCCCCCTCACTCCTCCCCCTTCCCTCCGGTATGTTTACATAACATCATGAAAAGCTTCGCGTCTCGTTAACGTTCGAATTTTGACTTTTTACAAGTTTGGCGTTTCTCTCTGGCTTTCGTAAGTTTCATTTTATTTTCTTTCATGTTCCTTTTCGTTAGATTCATGTTGTTGAGCGGTTACTCAGGTTCTGTTGTGCTTTTTACTTTTTAAGTCTTTATTCTTGGTATTGGGTTTATTTTGTATTATCAATTTTATCTTAGCTTACCTTTTTTCTTTGTTTTAAGTAACTTGTTTATTTCATGTACACGCTCTTTCTTTTATCATTAATACATTTTTATATTTTAAGTAATATAGCTCCCTTGCCTTTTCATTTCTTATATTTAAGTTCCCCTTTCTTATCCTTACCCTTATCTCGATTTCGTCAATCTTGTCTTTGTGATGTAACAAAGACACGATTAACACGCCTCTGGGTTTCCTTTAATTAATTTTAAGGGAATCTCGTTTTTGCACTTTTGATTATTGCATTAAGCAATTATTTGTTTCCATTTGGTTTTTTGGAAATCATCTTTTGCTCGCTCCGAAAACCTTGGGCCCAGCACCGGGACGAGCAAGACGTCTTTTCCCCCGTCCATTTGCGACCTCGTTGATTTTAACTTCCGCTGCTACTCTGACGCGCATTATTATTATTATTACTAGACCTGTATCGGCGCAGTACCTTGCTCCAAGACCTTAAAGAACTGGTTCTGGATACTCAAATGGACAAACTAATGCAGAAGGCAGTAGTTCTCTCAACAACCCGAATCGTCTGGAAATTCATGGTTAGCGATTTTGACTTTCCAGCTTAGACGTGACTGTTTCAATAGCAATACTTTGATTCCCTGAAGCCCGTATAGTTATGTTGTGATGTACCAGCAATGTGTTATATGTACTGTATAAAACAATAATAATAATTAAATGATAGTGAAGCTGTGAGCTCAGGTATTAGAGTGCTATCCTTCTCGAGGGTTCGATCTAGTCTGAGTCATGTAATACATGAAGGTGAACAAATACGACAGCCTTATGCCGATGGATGTAATGGCACGTACATGAAATTCTGTGAACATAGCATTCCGGAATCTCGACATCCCCGCCAAAAATAAAAATAGTGTGTCCAACAACAACATATTATTATTATTATTATTATTATTATTATTATTATTATAAGAGATTATATCTTTACTGAATGTTATTTATTTTTAAGTAGGGTTCCAATTGTTTAGGACGTTCAGTAAATACATATTTTTGGTAAATTGAAAGCTTGTTGTGATGGTTGTGTTAATTCATTTTAGGGGCTTGGGACATTTGTTTATCAGCCCCGTGTAGTTGGGTGAGTGTTGGATTTGTTTGATAAACTGTGTTTCTGTAGTGACTGTAGTAGTATGTGTAGCTGTAGTTATTAAGGTCGTGAATGAGGTTGGTGCTCCGGGACACCAAGTACCATACTATCCCGGCATGTGCTTGGAAAGCGCGTGGAAGAATCCAGGGAAATCCAAACTCAGGATGCTGAATTTGGACCTCCAATTACTGGACTTGCTGCGATCGTGGTGTACGATTAAATGAGCATGCCTACACCGCGGGGGTAGGAAAGAAAGCAGCCGAGGTCTTATGAAGGGACATTCCAACTTTGGGCTCGTGGGATGCCACGGGAAATCATCTTGTGGCTGCAGATGGTGGGAAGTAAGGAAGCTTGTGTGTTTACATTACCGTAAATTTCGTGATCATGAGCTACTGGACCTCCTTTTTATATGGAATCCGAACCACAGGACATGGCATTTCACTTCGAAAATCTCACATGCATTGACCGGGAATCACACCCGGTCCGCCGTGGTGAGAGGCCAACAGCTGGACCACTGCGCCATCACGCCCCGACTTGCATATCGGCCGTTGATGGTAAGCTGCCTCAATACTAGCACCCCATGTAGATGATGATGATAATAATAATAATTGTCTAATAATAATAATAATAATAATAATAATAATAATAATAATAATAATAATAATAATAATAATAATAATAATGGGCCTTAAAGTAGACTATCGACCAAAGCTGCCCAAACTCCTAGAAACAGCAAAGAGTAAATCTCTTGTCAGTATGACAAATAACATCCTAAAACAGTATACGGAAACATCCGATAATCTAGAAGAAACAAACTCTCTTGTATATTACGCAGCAGTAACTGTGATAAGGCTGAACAACCAGAAACTAATACCTTTGTCTGGAAGCTCTCGTGGAAAAGGTGCAGATGCAGAATACATTCCACCCTGGCAGCGTCGATTAGAAAATGACATCAAGGAACTGAGGAAAACCATAGGCCAACTAACAGCATATATAAACAATAAAACTAAACCCAAAACCAATCGAAAGCTGAGAAATATATTCAGAAAAATCAACAGCCATATAAAGGAATATGATCACACAGAAAAATCAAGGAATACATTGACAACCAAAAGCTAAAATTATGCGCAAAAGCAGCGAGACTCAGGAGGTACAAGGAATCACGAGCGAGGAAAACACAAAACAAACTTTTCTCCAACAATGAAGGTCAATTCTACAGAATGATCAAACGAAACAAACAATCCATGACAAAAGCAGAACCTCCTAGCACGCAAGAAACGGAAGATTTTTGGAGAAGTGTATGGGCTGCGAAGTCACCGCACAATGAAAATGCAAATTGGATCAACGAAGAACGAAATAGCAATAATGTATATGAAGAAATGGATTTTGATACCATTGAAGAACGGCATGTGTATGATGCTATAAGGAGAACTCAGAATTGGAAAGCGCCGGGCACAGATAAAATTCACAATTATTGGTACAAACATTTCACGTGCGTGCACCAGAAGATAGCCCAGCAATTTACTTACCTCATCCATCATCCTGAGGAATGTCCTGTTTTCCTTACTGCTGGAATTACATATCTAATCTCAAAAGAAAGTGGAAATACTAAAGACCCATCAAACTACAGGCCTATCACCTGTCTCCAAACACTTTACAAACTATTTACGTCCATAATTGCGGACGAAATATACAAGTTTCTCGACAAACATAACATTTTGGCTGAGGAACAGAAAGGATGCAAGAAGCTGTCGCAAGGATGCAAAGAACAGATAGTTATTGATTCTGTGATAACACAACAGGCGATACATAATCAAAGGAATCTATATACGGCATACATAGATTACCAGAAAGCATTTGATTCAGTCCCGCATTCATGGCTGAAAGAAATCCTCCATATGTATAAGATTAACCCTGCTGTAATTCACTTCCTGGAGGTCACGATGGATAATTGGAAAACAGTACTGTATACTAAGACAGACAATGAATGTGTCACATCTGACACAATAAAAATTGAGCGTGGTATCTATCAAGGAGACTCGCTAAGCCCATTATGGTTTTGCTTAGCCGTCAATCCTCTCTCTAAAATTCTAAAATCCACCGGTTTCGGATTTGACTTCAAATACTACAACAGGAAATACAGAATATCCCATCTCCTTTATATGGATGACCTCAAAGTATATGCACACGGTGAGACTCAAATGAATGCCATGCTAAATATAATAGATTCATATTCATCCGATGTCCGAATGACGTTGGGAGTGAAGAAATGCAAGCGTCTGACAATTGAAAGAGGTAAATATGCAACTTCTGAACCACATGAGCTACGCAAAGGATCTCTAATTGAAGGAATGACTGAAATAGAAACCTACAAATATCTGGGATTTGCTCAAAATACAACTTTGGATCATAAAAGTATCAAAGATGAACTCATTGGAAAATATACCACAAGACTACATCAAGTGCTGCGAACCAATCTATGTTCAAAGAACAAAATTAAAGCTATCAACACATACGCTATACCAACCGTAGTATATTCATTTGGGATTCTGAAATGGTCAGCAACAGAAATGGAAAGCCTGCAGAGAAAAACAAGGACCCTTCTCACTACTTACCGTTTACATCATCCAAACGCCTGTAAAGAAAGGGTCACTCTTCCACGAAAGATGGGAGGTCGAGGAGTACTGGATTTACAAATTTTGCTCCAGAACCAAATTAAAACCCTTAGAAGATATTTCTATCAAAGGAAGGAAAATAGCATTCTCCATAAAGCCATTGTACTTGCTGATAAACACACTGTATTGAACCTTCGTACATCCTCTGATGATCATATCAGCCAGCCATTACACTTACATGAAAAAGAAAAGGCATGGGGAGAAAAGACCCTCCATGGAAAATACTACAGCAACCTATCCCAACAGAGTATTAATAAAAACGCATCGTGTATGTGGTTACAAATTGGTCGACTGTTTGGAGAAACAGAGGGATTCGCAATTGCCATCCAAGATCAAGTCATTGCTACAAAAATTACAAGAAATACATCATCAAAGATACCAGTGTAATTTCAGACAAATGCAGGCGATGCGCCATTCATCTCGAGACCATTGACCATGTCACTGCTGGTTGCCCAATACTAGCATCAGTTGAATATACCAAGCGGCACAATCAGGTTGCAGGCATCATTCATCAAGCACTCGCACAGAAATATAAATTAACTGAGGAATATATCCCTTACTACAAGTATCATCCAACATCCCTCCTTGAAAATGAACAGTGTAAAATACACTGGGACACTGGTATTGTGACAGATAAAGCAATAGATCACAATCGACCAGACATCATAGTAGTAAATAAGGTTGATGGCACTACATTTATAATAGACATAGCAGTCCCCAACGACACCAACATCGAACGTAAACACAATGAAAAAATCACCAAGTATAGACAGCTTGCAGAGGAAATCAAGAGGATATGGAATGTGAACTGCGTCCGGATAGTGCCTGTAATCTTGTCAGTCAACGGCCTCATACCTCACACACTCCAGAAGAGTCTGAAGGAATTGGATCTTCCGCCGACAATCTACAAGAGTATGCAGCATTCGGTCCTATTGTCCACATGCAATATTGTGCGATCCTTCCTTGCCTGTGAATGAGTGTTAATGAACTCTTATATTTTGTATATACTGTACCCTTCAGTGTTCTTCTAGGATGCCGACTCTGGCTCGGGGAGTGGTCTGTTCGGTGTGGCTCTAACTTATTCTAAACATCCTAGGAATATCGTCGAGGATCACAGGAGGCTTAACTTAAAATCAGTATGTCAGAGAACTCCTAATATAAAATAATTTTATTCACAAAAACATCATCTCCCATTTCCCATCCATAGACAATAAAAAAACAAAATAAACTCCCTTAAATTACTCTAATCATCAAAATCAAAAATTCAGAAATAAATTATCACACTGGCTGAAACCAGGAAAAGAAAAATAATCTATTTTACCGCAGTCCACTGCTTCAAGTTCAAAAATTAACGTCAACAGACTTAGTTCATCAACTTTGGCCTAAATAACCCAGCCATTCTATCACAACAAATATGCGCACTCATGTTTATAACTTGCAAAATTGGTTTTTGGGAGCTCGGACATGCTTTCTCGTACAATCATCATCCTTCCTCACAAGAGTCAGACAATGAAGGCAATAGATTTATTCTAGGTCACAGGCATGTGTGCACTTCTAACTTAAAAACAATTAATTCTCTCAGAGCCATGACTCTGTTAATTATGGTAAAACGAACAAGTCAACATACATGAAGCACAAATAAATACTTCGGCGGCCGGTGCCCCGCGACTATGAATAAACAAACAACTATAATGAATGCACTCAAAAAAATGACAATACAAGACGTCGCTTCCTAAAGCGGCACAAAAGAAGAAACCCAGGGAAGCCGGACTACCTTCCCTCATAGAATAACAATACCATCCTCGACCTTGTGACAGACACTCTCACCACACTAACCAGCTGGGCAGGCAATAACCTTCACCGCTACTTTTAGAATTCAGACGGCTGGCCGCCCTCCTATACCTGCTTCCTAAGACTCTCTTTTGACTACCTGGGGTTCGAGCTGTACAATTACTTTTCCGACGGAGCTAAAGTGCACTCTCATCATACAATGACCTCAATCATTTCACTTACCATTTATATCATCGTAGAACACGGGAATACCACCTCCGTTATTAATTTCACTTACCATTTATATAATCGTAGAACACAGGAATACCACCTCCGTTATTAATTTCACTTACCATTTATATCATCGTAGAACACGGGAATACCACCTCCGTTATTAATTTCTGCTCAACCCAGGATCAACTCTCAACCTTTTCTGAATATTACATTATCATCCAGGCATTTTGTCTTACCATCCTTTACCTTAGTGTGATTATCAATTACCATACTTATTATTCACATAATTTCAGTGTCATTACTAGTCTTGTCACAATATCGAGCTGTCTTCCCCATATTAGCTCTTACGTTAATATCGTGCATAAGCACTATCAAACCAATTATTTCCCTAACTGTGCATTCAGCAAGATTACTGACACTCTCAAACAAAACATATTTAAACAAAATTTTGATGCTCATATACTATTACGTTATAAAACTCACAAAAATAATCATTACTGATAAATACACAAATCTACAAAAAACATGCCTGCTATGCCTAAAATATCTATTTTATCATAATTGCTTATGATCGAGATAAACGTATCCGATCCCCATGATGGGATACGCTATGGCAAACATGCCCCATACAATATTTACTTATCTCTCATACATCCTGATGCTGCTCTGGTCCTTGATATCAGTCTTCTTGATCAGTTGGTTCATCTTGCAAGGAGGATAATTTACACACGGTTTCCAAAATTCACCAAAGCAAAGGTCCACTGTGAATTATTATTATTATTATTATTATTACAATGCACGGTTCTCGCATATGAAGCTCCTACCTCCTACAGCTATCATCAACCTACTTAGTTCAGCTGATAGTTCCATAGCTTCCTAGATCACTGATTTAGCTACTAATAGCTCGTACGGCTATCCCTATCATTATAACTGCGTACTGTCATGATATGCACTGTTCTAATTCGCACTCGCGAATACTTAGCGATATTCAAATTCCAAAGGTATAACTGCTTCTACTTATAAAGACTTGTAAAATTATCACTTTTCTGACGGCTACGGGGTTAGGCTTCCGCCTCCACAGCGCCCGGGGTAAGAAACCTATAAAAACTTGTAAAATTTATTAATATCCTTATTGCCTCAAGCGCGGGCTTCCGCCTCCACAGCACCCGGGTAAGAAACTGTTTTCGCTGCGTCTCCAACCATTATTTATATGATTTCTCTTAGGGGGACTTGGAGTGGGGAGTTTTTAGAATTTATTTCCATAATAACACTCACATGAATATGCAAACTAGCTCCCTTGAACGTCCTCATTTCTAATGTCTCAATGACTTCTTTTTATCCAAAATCCGATCGTTGGATCTTTATATAATGAGCTCCGTAATTTCCTTCATTGTTCCTTAATTTCGGCGGGATTTGGTCGCGTCTCGCGTCCCTCGCTGCTATTGGTAGTTTTAAATCCACCCCCTGATTTCATTTTAATTCTGGCAAAAATCACAGAATGATCCAATTTAAATTTTGACGATACTTCTGAGAGGCTGGGATTGTCCCCTATACGATGGTATAATTCCTGTTTCTGTATTTTAATTACTGCTCCAATTCCTCTCAAATGGGCGGGGTTTATTTGGTGAGTGATCGTTGAAATTTTCGCATTTGCCCGTTTAGTTGAAGGACCTTTGCGCGTTGTCTGAGCGCATGTGGTATCCAGATGTCAGCTTTCTCTCCCTACCGTCTTTGTTTGCGCTGGGTGAAAGTTACTCTAAGGCACGTACGAACTTCCCTTTGTTATTCCCTGTTCAACAAGCAACATCTATTCTCACACCGGCTTTGAAACATGAATAAAATCTTGTTGGAATAATATGTAGAATTTATGCAATCACAGATGCATAAAGGTTACATTACCCTTCTGCAAAGGAAAAAAATCGATATGGAACGTATGATTTTTTTCTCAATCTCGATCCGTCTCACGGATGCTGTAAGGTTCCGCCGCCACTCCTTATTTTGTTTACTTGGATCGCCACTGCTGGTCGCGTGCAGGGATTCCCTTGCTACTATTCTTGTGTCTCCCTGTCCACATTCTTGGTAGGATTAGTGTCTCGGCTGTCTGGTGCAGGTAGCTATTGTCCGCCTGTCTCGCCAAGTCCTCTCACTTCACGGCCGTCCACTGTAAACACCGGGTCTGTTTATGACTGACTACTTCCTCGTTCCACGTGCATTTGGCTCATCTTTATTCGATTTCCATAATGTTGACACCCGCGGTATTCCGTGGTTGATCAAACGGTTGCCTTTCATGATATATTTTGAGGTTTGAGCAATTTACTACTGATGTGCTTCCGCCGTTTATGTCCTGTATCTTATACGCATTATTTCCCGAATTTCTTATGATTCGGTAAGGTCCTATGTATGGGAAACACCATTTATGAAACACTTTGTTTGCAGGATCAGAGATAGGTGGCCTCTTCAATAAAACTAATTCATCGGCGTTCAATTCTCTGTGAAAGCGTTTCCCTTTTAGCCTTCTCAATCTCCGGTCAGATTGTTCTCTCATATACGTGACCGTTCGTTCGATTCTCAGCTGTGGTGCTGGCTGTTGATCTCTTGGGCAATCTAGTACTGTTGTCCAAGATCTCGGTGGATGCTGGTTCAAATGTAACGTGTATGGAATTTGTCGAGTTGACTCATGACGTGTCATGTTAATGCAAATCTCAATGTTTTTAAGGTATCAGCCCAACGATGATGCTCTGTGGGTATGAACATGCGGGTATGCTTCGAGACCTCACGTAAAACTCTTTCGCTTGGGTTGCTCTGTAGATGGCGTATGCTAGATAGTACGTGTTTGATGTCTAGCTCATTTAATCCGCGCTTAAATTCTGCTGATGTGAAGTAACTTCCATGGTCGGAAATTATAAATTCAGGCTTTCCCATTGTAGGTATAACTCGATTCTTGATTCGGCTTAGGACCTGTTTCGATGTTGTCTTCTGGATAGCACATAAAACAACAAACTTAGAGAAGACGTCCACGCACACAAGGACATGTCGCACTCCTCTACGTCCTTTCGGCAATGGGCCCAGTCAATCTGTAGCAATGAGCTCTAATGGTTTCTGTGGTAATAGTGGCTTTGGGTATTGTCTTATGAGGAAGTTATTGGGTTTTGCACGCTGGCAAATATCGCATGTCTTCAGGACATCGCGTATAGTGATCCTCATCCGTGGCCAAGTGAAAGCTTCACCTATTATTGCTTGTGTCTTGTCTAATCCTATGTGACCAAGCGTATAATGAGTATGCCACACTAATTTCCTCTGTAAAGAAGCCGGTAACAATATCCGTAACTTGACGTGATCCTCATCTATAAATTTATGGAGCATATTATTGAAGTATGAATAACTTCTCGCTTGAGCTTCAATCTCTCGGTATGCTGGGATATCAGGTGTTATCTCTCTCTTGAGGAACTTAATCATCTGCATCATCCATGGCTCCTTTTCCTGTTCCTGCGGTAACCTCTTCAGTTCTCGTAAGAAGTCTTGGTCTTCGTTTGTCAGCTCAATGTGTTGCACTAACACCTCCTCCTTCTGTGCCTCCTGTTCTGGATTTCGGCTCAAAATATCCGGGATTACATTCAATTTTCCTGATATATGCTCAATTTGTAGATCAAACTGCTGCGCATAAATGGCCCATCTGTTGATGCGTTCACTTACCATGGTGGTCTTAAATAAGAAAGTCAGCGCCTTGTGATCAGTGCGGATTGTTATGGGGAAACCATAGATAATACGACGCCATTGTTGTAACGCGTATATGATAGCCAGAAGCTCCAGCTCTGAGATGGTATAACTTTTCTCATGTTTTCTTAACTTCCTGCTGATAAACGCTAGGTATGAACGGCCTGCTGTTCTCTCTGCGTCTTCTTGGAAAAGCATTGCTCCGATGCCCACTAAAGATGCATCTGCTTGAATTATGAATCTCTTCGAAAAATCTGGGTAACCCAGTTTGATGCTATTTGACAGTAATTCTTTCGTAGCTACAAATGACCTCTCACACTCTTCGTTCCAAAACCAACGGTTATTCTTTTTTAGCATCTCCTGTAATGGTGCTACTACTTCGGTGTATCCAGGACAGTTTTCACGAAAGAAATTTGTTGCCCCCAAGAACATCCTTATGTGCTTGACTCAGGTTGGTCGAGGAAAATTTTTAATGGCTTCAATCTTCACTGGGTTGGGTCTGATCCCCTCTCCATCAACAATATGCCCTAAATATAAAATTTCGTGCCGAAAGAAGTGTGATTTTTTTAGATTGATCTTGAAATTTGCCCTTTCTAGGTTCTCTAACAACTTGCTTAAATTTTGCATGTGTTCCTCATTGCTTTCTGATGCTAGTAAGATATCGTCGACATATCTGACAGTCATGTCTTTCACCTCTTCTGTCAAATTTTGATCCAACGCTCGGATTAGCGCAGATCCGGCTGTCTTAACTCCAAATGGTAAACGACACCAGGTGAAACTCTGATTATCGAATAGAAATCCAGTTAACAGCTGTGATTTCTCTTCTAACTCGATGTGCCAGTAGCTATTTGCAAGGTCGACAGACGAATATATTTTCTTCTTGTGGAACTTCTTTAGTACATCCTTAATTAGTGGTGCACGGTCGGTTTCATCAATTAATATGGAATTGAGGGTGCGAGCATCGAGACATAGTCTCACAGAACCATTGGGTTTCGCAACCGCTAATATGGCGTTCAAATATGGGGTTGGAGCTTTCTTAATTATGCCCCCTCTAAGCATTTCGTCTATGATTTTTCTAACTGCTGCACGCTGTTTTTCTGGAATTGGGTAGAGTCGGCTCTTGAATGGGGTCCAGTCATCTACCTGCATAGCGTACTTGAAATTTAATATTTTTCCCGGTAGTGTATTGAATGCTGCTGAATGTTTACATAGCATTTGTGCCAAGCAATTTCTTTCTTCATCATTTAGCTTTGCCTCTCTTAAGTTTTCCTTCAAAAGTGCCTCAAAACTGTCTTTGTTGCAATCTTCTTCTACTGCCATGGACCACATCTCATCTTCCAATTCTTGCTTTTCCTCCAGGAGTCCTGTGTTCGAGTCCTCTTCATCTGCTTGATTTTTCTCTTCTTCCTCAGGAATCGTCTCCAGCGTCCAAATGTCAACATCTCTATCTAAGCCGTGGTTATTCATGTTCAGTTCCACCGCTGATAATCCTTCCATATTTCTGAATTTAATTACATTGTTGCGTAGATCAATCACTGCTTGGTGCTCGTATAGGAAATCCGCGCCCAGGATCAAGTTTACGCTCATCTTGTTCATCACCATGAATACGTGTGAGAAAGTGTGTCCTAATATTTCTAGATTCAATTGCACTTGAAATTTACATACAGCTGATTTTTCGGGAATTACTCCTCTAATTTTGACCTGTGGTACTGGAATCGTAGGTATTCTCTGTTTTTCGCTTAGAGCTTTAACTAATGCCTCTGATACTAGACATAGCTGTGCCCCAGTGTCCACTAATCCTTTTACTCTCAATCCGTCTATTCTCGTAATGATGACTGGTAATTTCCTCAAACAATGTTGTTCCGGTTGAATAATTTCGCGTGTAAAATCATCAGGAGTTGCGACCCATTCCTCAATGTTCGCTATCAACCACTGTGTTTTATCTGGCGTGAAAATTAGACTATCTCCTTCATCCTCTAGTACATTTTTTTTTTGCTAATGGCCCCCGTCTGCCTCTTCTCGTTCTGACTCTCGCGATGCTGTTGCGCTAACTCACTTTCTGCTCCGGTGATCTCCACATCTGGATTCTCGCGATTTTCCATCGTCCTTCGCCAGCGATCCTTTTCCGTCTCTTGGCTGTGATGCAACTCATCTAGATACCGTTGTGATGCCTCGTGTCTGTTTTGCCATTCCCGTCGACTGTCCTCCGTGTATCCTCGGTTCTCATCTCATCCTCGGTTTCACGTTCCATTTTCTCTTCTATCATATCTGCGATGATGATATGGACCTTCGCGACCAAGCCCTTTCCATTCATCTCTCCTGTACTGTTGCGGCTGCCTGTTCCTTTCGTTCCTTGGTTCATATCTCCTTTGCTCTTCTCTTGGCAAGTCTGACCTTCCGTTGTTGTTTCCGCTCTTATGGCTAACATTCGTATTGGTACTCTGCTCTCTAGTTTTGACTAGCTCGGCTTGGTGTACCAGCGCTGCGCTGTCACTCGCTCTGACGTGCCTATTCTGAGTATTTAATGACGTTTCATCCAATTGACGTAAAACCTCCTCTGCTTGTAGTGCGCTCGAGACGTTTGCCGCAATTAAGAACTGTTGTACTGGTAATGGAAGCTGTTTACCAATTGTCATCACCAGTTCTGACTCCGGTGGTAAAATATCCATGTCTTTCAATCTGAGTAGCTGAGCCCAAAAATATTCTGAATAACGCGTGGGCTGTGAAGCGTGATACTTCCTGCTACACAATTCCATTCTCAGACTATGCTGTATGGACATACTCCAATAACGGCGTAGAAATGCATGTTTGAAACTGTCCATGTCTTCAAAAGTGTAGCGAAAACTTCTGAACCAAGTCAAGACGCTATCCGCAAGTAATTTCTGTTACTCTGAGTTTCTTATTCTCAGGAATGTTACTGTCTGTAAGGTAGTGTTCTAAATCTTTTAAAAAAGCTTTCGGCGTTTGTGAACCATCATTATTGAATTTGCGTGGGCGGTCCTTCTGCATTCTAATTATTTGGACATACTGTGTAGTTGGGTTATTATTATTATTATTATTGCCAGTCGGCTGTTGAGGTGTCGAGGCGTGTCCTCTAAATGTTGGGAAACCGTCATTATTCTCGCTACCTGTTGTTGCACGACCCGGACTAAGTTCATTCATTCCTTCTACCTGAGTCTGGCTTGTGTTGAAATTATTAGCCATACCGCTTGTCCCTTTACTGCTATTATGAGCTTTTAGTTCGAGAAGCATGTCTTGCTGTTGTAAAGACTGTATTTCTGTCTTAAGAATCTTCCGTTCTTGTCCCTCTATCTTTCCTAGCAACTGCAGTTCGACCTCCTTTATCCTTTTCTGGTTCTCTTCCATTTGTTCTATGAGTTTCTTTCTATCCTCTTTCCCGTCAATTCCAATTTGTTGGCATGTCTTGTTTATTTCTGCTCTTATTGCCTCATATCTATCTTCCTCCTTTCTCTTTCCATCCTTCTTATCGCTTTCCAGCTGATCGAGCCTGCCTCCTATCAGTTCATTACTTTCACGAATGCTCTCTTTAAGTGCGTCATTCTCATTCTCTTGAATACTCCATCGTTCTGCTGAAGTCAAAGCTGCCTTGTCTATTTCCGTTCTGATCTCTGTCATCTCCCCTTCTAAGCTGTGTAATTGCTTTGCCGCAGACTTCACCTCACTGTCTACTCCTTTTATTGTAGCCAGGATTGATAACTGTTCTAACTTTATCCCTTCTGTATTCGCATTACATATTTCTTCCAGTTGTATGAGTTTCGCTGCCGTCTTTTCTTCACTGAACGCTATTGATTGCCTTAAGTTCATCTCCATCTGTCCTAACTGTGCGGTAGTCTCAAGTGTGATCTTAGCTATCTGTTCTGCAATTTGTTCCGTTAGCTGTGTATTAGTAATTGTACTTTGTTCCGCGAGTAGTGCATTATTTATCCTACTGTGCTCCGCTATCTGTTCCGCTATACGTGCATTGTTTATTTCGCTCTGTTCCGCTATATGCTCTGAGATACGTGCATTGTTTATTTCACTCTGTTCTCTACACTCCCTCTTAAAGTGTTCGAACTGTTCCATTGTTCTAGCTACCGAACTCTCAATTATAGCTCGAATTTCTTCCACTGAAGCCATAGCACAAAATATAACACTTATTTGAGAAGACTGGGGCATGAAGCCTCACGCACCCACCTTTTGCAATCATAAAATGAGTCGCTTAATCCCAATCTACGTTATTCCCATTAATTACTTTTATTTGCTTGAAGGGCTGCCTATTTGATGTCTGCTTTTATGAATAAATTTTCAGTTTACCCTTCTGCGTTAATTTTAACTTCCCAGTCCTGTCAATAAAGTACTGGCATGACTTTTCACGGTTCACGCCGTCCTACAACATACATTTGGAGTTTGCTACTACTTATTCAATTATAAGGGCGCCACGAAAACACTGCCTCTACCTCAATATGCAAAATAAACTCAGCATTTTCGACTATTTATTTTAAACAAACTCCTGGCTTTACTTTCCCCTGAATTACTGTCAATTTGGCCACACTACAGGGCGCCATGATATGGTGCACGACTACCTCGTAAGACATCGCAGCAACCATCCAAGGTCTCGGTTGTACTGTCGAATGCCCCACTCGGGCCTCACCATGATATGGGGACACCCTACATCTGTTCACATGTCTTCAAGGTTTGATAATGCAAGCTCAATGCTCACCCTCTTGGCTAAATACCGACATGGGCCACCATGTTATATCACAACCTCGACGCGGCATGTACACTTCAGTAGGCTCCGGCTAGCTACTCTCTGACAATCTCCATCACTGTGATCCACTAATTAATAAAAGAAAACTAATATGGACATGAATAACTACTATGTTATCACCCAATCCATATGTACCCTTCAGTGTTCTTCTAGGATTCCGACTCTGGCTCGGGGAGTGGTCTGTTCGGAGTGGCTCTAACTTATTCTAAACATCCTAGGAATATCGTCGAGGATCACAGGAGGCTTAACTTAAAATCAGTATGTCAGAGAACTCCTAATATAAAATAATTTTATTCACAAAAACATCATCTCCCATTTCCCATCCATAGACAATAAAAAAACAAAATAAACTCCCTTAAATTACTCTAATCATCAACATCAAAAATTCAGAAATAAATTATCACACTGGCTGAAACCAGGAAAAGAAAAATAATCTATTTTACCGCAGTCCACTGCTTCAAGTTCAAAAATTAACGTCAACAGACTTAGTTCATCAACTATGGCCTAAATAACCCAGCCATTCTATCACAACAAATATGCGCACTCATGTTTATAACTTGCAAAATTGGTTTTTGGGAGCTCGGACATGCTTTCTCGTACAATCATCATCCTTCCTCACAAGAGTCAGACAATGAAGGCAATAGATTTATTCTAGGTCACAGGCATGTGTGCACTTCTAACTTAAAAACAATTAATTCTCTCAGAGCCATGACTCTGTTAATTATGGTAAAACGAACAAGTCAACATACATGAAGCACAAATAAATACTTCGGCGGCCGGTGCCCCGCGACTATGAATAAACAAACAACTATAATGAATGCACTCAAAATAATGACAATACAAGACGTCGCTTCCTAAAGCGGCACAAAAGAAGAAACCCAGGGAAGCTGGACTACCTTCCCTCATAGAATAACAATACCATCCTCGACCTTGTGACAGACACTCTCACCACACTAACCAGCTGGGCAGGCACTAACCTTCACCGCTACTTTTAGAATTCAGACGGCTGGCCGCCCTCCTATACCTGCTTCCTAAGACTCTCTTTTGACTACCTGGGGTTCGAGCTGTACAATTACTTTTCCGACGGAGCTAAAGCGCACTCTCATCATACAATGACCTCAATCATTTCACTTACCATTTATATAATCGTAGAACACGGGAATACCACCTCCGTTATTAATTTCACTTACCATTTATATCATCGTAGAACACGGGAATACCACCTCCGTTATTAATTTCACTTACCATTTATATCATCGTAGAACACGGGAATACCACCTCCGTTATTAATTTCTGCTCAACCCAGGATCAACTCTCAACCTTTTCTGAATATTACATTATCATCCAGGCATTTTGTCTTACCTTCCTTTACCTTAGTGTGATTATCAATTACCATACTTATTATTCACATAATTTCAGTGTCATTACTAGTCTTGTCACAATATCGAGCTGTCTTCCCCATATTAGCTTTTACGTTAATATCGTGCATAAGCACTATCAAACCAATTATTTCCCTAACTGTGCATTCAGCAAGATTACTGACACTCTCAAACAAAACATATTTAAACAAAATTTTGATGCTCATATACTATTACGTTATAAAACTCACAAAAATAATCATTACTGATAAATACACAAATCTACACAAAACATGCCTGCTAGGCCTAAAATATCTATTTTATCATAATTGCTTATGATCGAGATAAACTTATCCGATCCCCATGATGGGATACGCTATGGCAAACATGCCCCATACAATATTTACTTATCTCTCATACATCCTGATGCTGCTCTGGTCCTTGATATCAGTCTTCTTGATCAGTTGGTTCATCTTGCAAGGAGGATAATTTACACACGGTTTCCAAAATTCACCAAAGCAAAGGTCTACTGTGAATTATTATTATTATTATTATTATTATTATTATTATTATTACAATGCACGGTTCTCGCATATGAAGCTCCTACCTCCTACAGCTATCATCAACCTACTTAGTTCAGCTGATAGTTCCATAGCTTCCTAGATCACTGATTTAGCTACTAATAGCTCGTACGGCTATCCCTATCATTATAACTGCGTACTGTCATGATATGCACTGTTCTAATTCGCACTCGCGAATACTTAGCGATATTCAAATTCCAAAGGTATAACTGCTTCTACTTATAAAGACTTGTAAAATTATCACTTTTCTGACGGCTACGGGGTTAGGCTTCCGCCTCCACAGCGCCCGGGGTAAGAAACTTATAAAAACTTGTAAAATTTATTAATATCCTTATTGCCTCAAGCGCGGGCTTCCGCCTCCACAGCACCCGGGTAAGAAACTGTTTTCGCTGCGTCTCCAACCATTATTTATATGATTTCTCTTAGGGGGACTTGGAGTGGGGAGTTTTTAGAATTTATTTCCATAATAACACTCACATGAATATGCAAACTAGCTCCCTTGAACGTCCTCATTTCTAATGTCTCAATGACTTCTTTTTATCCAAATTCCGATCGTTGGATCTTTATATAATGAGCTCCGTAATTTCCTTCATTGTTCCTTAATTTCGGCGGGATTTGGTCGTGTCTCGCGTCCCTCGCTGCTATTGGTAGTTTTAAATCCACCCCCTGATTTCATTTTAATTCTGGCAAAAATCACAGAATGATCCAATTTAAATTTTGACGATACTTCTGAGAGGCTGGGATTGTACCCTATACGATGGTATAATTCCTGTTTCTGTATTTTAATTACTGCTCCAATTCCTCTCAAATGGGCGGGGTTTATTTGGTGAGTGATCGTTGAAATTTTCGCATTTGCCCGTTTAGTTGAAGGACATTTGCGCGTTGTCTGAGCGCATGTGGTATCCAGATGTCAGCTTTCTCTCCCTACCGTCTTTGTTTGCGCTGGGTGAAAGTTACTCTAAGGCACGTACGAACTTCCCTTTGTTATTCCCTGTTCAACAAGCAACATCTATTCTCACACCGGCTTTGAAACATGAATAAAATCTTGTTGGAATAATATTTAGAATTTATGCAATCACAGATGCATAAAGGTTACAATACATGATATGTATTTTAGTTTGTATTATAGTTTTTATGTATTGTTGTAAAGCAGTTGGTTTAACCCGTGCTTTAGAGTAACCCATGTTTGTAATGGTGAATTGAATAAATAATAATAATAATAAGAGTCAGCATGTGTAGCTCTGGTGGTAGAGTGCTAAAAATAAAAGTTAGTGTGTCTAAAATTCTATTATTACTATTATTAGTACAGTAGTAGTAGCCTAGTATAATAATAATAGTATTATTAAATTTGTTTTACAGTTGTTGCACTGTCTTCACACAAAGATAGACCAACAGTTTCTTAAATTAATTCACCAAATCTTTAGGATTTCCATTTTCTATGCATAGGCCATGAGGATGGCAAAATCCTAAACAGATCCACCATCACTACTCATGTAGCCACTCCCCATGAAGGTGTGAAACAGTTGTTCATAGAATCGGTTTGTGTATGTCAATGTCATTGGCAGACAAGACGAGGAGGTCACTCAACTTCAGAATCTTGTCAACATTCCTTAGCATTGGAGGGGAGGGTGACGGGGAGAAGTCAGCTGTGCTGCTGAGGGGAACGAAGTGTAAGCCCGTTTCCAAGACATTGACCGACGATTTTTTGTGATTTAATTCCACCTATACTAATTAAGATCCGACTGAATTTCATGAAGATATTTGCTTAGAATACCATCTTCTATCACCAGCGTAACGGACTTCCATCATATCAAATACACCCTGTATTTGACTACAGAGGAAGGAGAGAACTACGGGGTGACAAGTTTGCTCGTCGAGCGAGCATCATCAGATTCAAATCTATACTAGACAAAATAACCCTACGAAACACTTCCAAATCAACAACGACACCCACTAACAGTCACTGCCCTCCTACAAAAAAAAAAAAAACCACATCAAAACTTAGAAAGTGTGGCAACCATTATTGGTAAAAATCTAAAGCATTAAGCATCCAAAAAAATTAATATTTACTGTATACACGGTACCGGTACCTAATATATTGCAAGATGAGAAATGACATCTCATCAAGAAATAGTCTCAGTACGGTACACCAACTAATCTGTGAAGGAGTACGTTATCTATTATGGCTGTGATAAGTCCTAACCTACTGTAGAATTGTAAATTAATACAGAAATTACCCATGAGTATTCTGCTGAGATGATAGTAAAACGCTATAACTGCAACATACAAAAACAGTGTTTGTGTACTAATAATAATGGTTAACACAATTCTGTATTTCCAGCGTCATGGTGAGGTTCACCATACCAACTGACGAGCCCAATGGTACTGTGGGGCCAAAAGATGGCAATACTGAACTGAGCTAACCAGATCAATTTTTGGACATCTTAGAAATTCGATGATGTGTCATTCTAGTGCCCGGATTTTGATGAAAAGTCATCTTTTTTTCTGAGTACACGGAGACGATGCTTAGTGGTAATTAAATGTATTCTACAATAAATATGTTATATATATGGGGTTTTTAAAAGTTATCAAAATGCATTTTTCCTACATTTTGCAGAATAAAGTCATTTTCTAACATTTAGGGGTATTTTAGGTCATTTTTCATGTGTTATAAGCTTATAGGTCATTTTTTTTATTGAATATGGTTAAATGCTCATTTTAAAGTTATTTTTTAGTATCTGTATTTCTGAACATGTCAGCGTTAACATTCTTGGACTAACCCATATACTGTAGTTCTACAGTGCTCATCTGTTTTCATTACCCGTTTCTTATCTACACAGCTGATTGAATTTTTCTCGACGATGCATTTGTGTGTACGGTTTGCGTCACTGATTTCTTCATGTGCACGTGAGTATTGCGTCAGTCTGAGAAAAGTAACGGGGTAATCCCCTCTGCGCCATGTGGTTTGTGTCAAGTTTATCTTTATTAGAAGTGTTGACAGCTCTGATGGCAGCTCTGGCTGGCTCTGGCCTCTGATCGTTCACTCAGTTACCCGCCAACTATAGGACTTTTAAGGTGTGTTTGTGTTGTAGGTGCGTGACGTTTTGTTGTGCAGTGCAATTGAAATGCCAAAACAAAAGCAGTAAACTGCAAGCCGTTTAAAACAGTATGTGTCAGATTTCGGTGAAAACATATTCTCAACTGTTTTATTTTTTTATTTTTATTTTTTTATTTATTTTTTATTTTTAGCGTATGGCTTTTAGTGCCGGGAGTGTCCGAGGTCATGTTCGGCTCGCCAGTTTTGTAGCTGCTTCGAGACGGACACCCAATGGGTGAGCTACAAGTACCGTTGGGGAGGAAAGTTGGAAGGGAAGGGCGAGGGGTTGGAAGGTAGCGGCTGTGGCCTAGAGATAGGGACCAACCCCGGCATTTGCCTGGAAGGAAGATGGGAAACCACAGAAGACCATCTTCAAGGTTGCCGGCGGGGGGATTCGAACCTCCTCGCCTCTCGGATGTGAGCGACTGCCATTAGTCATGCCGTAACGACCACGGCTAACTCACCCGGTATATTCTCAACTGATGGAACTATTTTGTTCTGTAAAGTGTGTGAAATCAAAGTCGCTGCAGATAAATGGTTCTCCGTACAACAACACGTCGGGCGCGATAAACATTAGCGAGGTCTTGAAAATGTGGAAAAAAGGAAAGTTTCTCAGTTACTGTTAAAAGAAACTGCTTCGACATCAAATAACAAGTCATTTTCCTTTTATAAAGAAATATGTGAAGTGTTTGTTAGTTCTAATATTCCACTGGGAAAACTTAAGCAATCCTAAATTAAATGATTTCTCCGAACGCCACACTGGTCATACTATTGCTAACGAATCAACATTGCGTAAAAACTACCTATCAAAATGTTACGAAGACACGTTAAACCGAATACGTGAATGTGTGAATGGGAAAAAAATTACGTATCAATTGACGAGACTACAGATACAGAGGGACGTTATGTAGGAAATGTAGTGATAAGGACCCTAGAAACAAACAGTCCCGGCCAAACTTTTATTCTGACCTCAAATCTTTTGGAAGCGGTTAATCACACTCAGATACGCAAACTGTTCGATAAATCCATGAGTTTAATACGGCCTAGGGGAATACAACATGAGAATGTGCTCCTCTTCCTAACAGATGCAGCACCTTACATGGTAAAGACAGCAAAAGCTAACAAAGCATTTTACAATAAGATGGTGCATGTTACTTGTCTGGCCCATGCATTTCATCGAATTGCAAAAGAGGTCCGATCAAAATTTTCAGAAGTAGGTAGACTAGTTTCCACAGTAAAGAAAGAATTTGTCAAAGCACCATCCCGCACTAAGTACTCCAAAGACAAGGCCCCTGATGAAGCTTTGCCCCCTGCACCAGTTTTAACACGCTGGGGTACCTGGTTGACTGCATGCATATACTGTACTATTGAGACAATTTTCAGATATTGAGAGAAGCAGAAAAATGGCTTTGATAGGACAGGTGCTAAGGCTATTGGGAGTGCTCAGGATATGTTTTCTGATCCTCAAATGGAAGGTAAATTGGCTTGCATAAAATAAAAATTTTCATTTTTGCCAGAAACCATAACCTGCCTAGAAGAAAGTGGCATGGTATAGGCCAAGTCAATAGAGTTAGTCTGGAATGCAGAGGGTTGCATAAAACATGTAAAAGGTGAGATTGGGGACTCATTCAGACAGAAAATAAAATTTGTATTGGACAAGAATAAAGGGTGTCCGACAGTGTGTCAAATAGCCAGTATTTTGTTGGGAGAAGACATCAGAATTGACATTTTTGAAGAGGATTTAACAGCCAGTGACATAGTGTTTTTCAAATATGCTCCTATTACATCAGTGGAAGTGGAGAGAAGTTTCTCGAAATATAAAACAGTATTAGCTGACAACCGCCGTTCCTTCACCTTTGATAACTTGAGGATGACGATGACGGTGTATTGCAACGCTAACTAAGGTATGTTTATTTAGCAATATATTTTTTCACTTTGTAGTAGAAATGAAAATGACGTATTGTTTATCTATTGATTAATAGTTTAAACTAATTATACTAAGAATGTTTGTTATTCGAACCATTATTTGTACAAGACAATCATGAAATTGATAATTTTTAGGTAATTTTTTAAATGATAATTTTTAGGTAATTTTTTTTTTAAATAAAGTCATTTAAAGAGAATTTTAAGGGCATTTTATAGGTCATTTTTCAATAATTTTAAGGTCATCAACATCCGGGCCCTAATCATCAACATCCGGGCCCTAATCATCATCATCCGGGCCCTAGTCATTAAACTCATTCGGACAAAAATAATATCCTGAATCCTTTGGGGAACAGTTATTCTAATATGGGTTGGTTTGATGGGCTATGCTTTGAATAATAGGAACATAGCTCTTATAGAACATTGGTGCTGCTCATGGCATCATTTTAGCCTTGTACTATGAACTAACCAAGCATCTCCATGGTGCACTGGGGCAATACTGAATTCAGCTAACCAGATCAATTTATCAAAATATCTTTCAAATTTGATGATGTCCGAACAAGTTATTTTGCTTAGTCATCATCATCATCTTCATTTCCCCTTTTCCAGCTGACACTAGGTGGGGGCAAATATAGTTCCTCTCCACTCTGTTCTGTCGTTCCACCATTCCTCTTCCGACACGGTGTTTCAATCCAGGTCCCGTTTTCTAATACTATTCTCCACCGAGTCCATCCAACGCATTCTTGGTCTTCCTCCTCCTCTCTTCCCTGTCATCCGTCGTTCAAGTGCTCGTCTTGGTAGCCTTTCTTCATTCATCCGTTTGACATGTCCAAACCATCTCAATCTGTTTTGCTCCAGTTTGTCATTTAGTTTCTGTACTCCCAGTTCTTTCCATATATCTTCATTTCTCACTCTGTATCTCCTCATTTTCTGGACCATACTTCTCAGGAATCTCATCTCAGCTGCTTGTACTCTGCTCTCATCGCTCTTAGTCATTGTCCAAGAATCTGCTGCATATGTCATTATAGGAACATAATATGCTTTGTACATAACTTCTTTAGCCTTAATTGGTATATCCTTGTTCCATACTAGTCCCCGTACCTGTTGGTAGAAAGATTCCCGGTCAATGCATGTGAGATTTTCGAAGTGAAATGCCATGTCCCGTGGTTCGGATTCCACGTAAAAATGGAGGTCCCGTGGCTCATAATCACAAGATTCACGGTCACGTAAAACTACAATCTTCCTTCCTTCCTTTTTGTTGGTAGAAAGCACTCCCGAGTTGTATTCTTCTGCTAATTTCCAAATCTAGTCTTCCATCTTCAGTCAGTTCACTTCCCAAGTATTTGAAGTGTTTCACCACTTCCGATTTCTTATCTCCTAACTTTGATTACTCCTTTTCCATCTTTCTTACCTCTACTCACCACCACTGTTTTACTCTTCTCCACATTTATCTTCAATCCCCATTGCTCAATATTTTCATTTATTACGTCTAACTGTTCTTGTACCTCCATCTCATCCTCGCCCCAGATCACAACATCGTCTGCAAACAACATTACCTTCATCTTTGCCCTACTGTAGTCTTTCATTGCTGCCTTCGTGATGTCATCCTTCACCATTAAGAACACTAAGGGTGACAACACACGTCCTTGCTTTAGTCCAGTGTCAACTTTAAACCATTCCGATGTCCAGACTCTTAAGTCTTCACACTATTGTAGCAATCCATGCACATTCCTTTTATCATGTCTCTCAGTTCCTTGCCTATCCCCCTATTTGTTAAGCTTTCCCAAACTTTTGTTCTAGGGATGCTATCATAGGCCTTTTCTAGATCAATAAAAGTCATTACCATATCCTTCCCATATTCCCAACCCTTTTCAATGTTCTGTCTCAGAATGCCCCCTCTAAATCCAAACTGCTCCTCCTCTATTTGGCTTTCTACCTTTACTCTAATTCTTTTTCTTGGATTCTTTCCATTACTTTGCCAACATGCGAGATGATGGTGATTCCTTGGTAGTTAGCACACACCTTCCTGTCTCCTTTCGTGAATATTGGCAATATTATTCCCTTTTTCCAGTCTTCAGGAACTTTCTTCTCTCTCCACACACTCCTGAGAAGTCTGTATGTCCACTGCAGTCCCACTGGTCCTGTCGCCTTGATTATTTCTATTGCCACTTCGTCGATTCCCACAGCTTTCCCCATCTTCATCTTCTTATCAGCCCATTCCACTTCTGCCATAGTAATCTCTGGTTCTTCCTCTATTTTTTCCTCCACCGTATTGGCTGTTTGCGTAACTTCTCCACATGGCTGACGCCTCACCTTCAACAGCTCGCTGAAATATTCTTTCCATCTGTCCGTTATCTCTTCTGGTTTTGTCAATATTTCACTTTCTTTGTTTTTCACGAACCCAGTGTTCACCTTTTCATTCCTCCTACTTTTTATAATTCCAAATAGCAATTTTTTTCCACAATTTAAATCCTCCCTTATTTCCTGGGTGAATTCTTCCCAGCTTTTCTTCTTTTCCTCTGCACTTGGAATCTCTGTTTGCTTCTATATATTTTGCTCTACTTTATTCAGTCTTTTTTTGTTTTCCATTCCTTCCAAGATTTCTTCTTCTCTCTTACCTTTTCTTTCACTGTATCATTCCAGCATTTTGTCGCCTTTTCCCGTACCTTGCCTGATGTTCTACCACATGCTTTCTCTGCACTGTTTACAAATGCACTCTTAAACTTTTCCCATTCTTGTTCCACATGGGTAATATCCGTCCTTGGTATCTGTTCTTGAAATTCTTTCTTAAACTCTTCTGCAACCTTCTTTTCCTTTAGTCTCCAGACCTTAATCTTTCTTTCCCTTTCTTTCTTGTAATCTCATGACCTTTCCTACTTTTAGTTTTGCTACCACTGCCCTATGGTCTCCTCCAAAGGCTTCTTCTGGCTTGGCTGTGACATCCATTAGCTCTTTCCAATGTCCTTTTTCTACTAATACATAGTCTATCAGAGCTTTCGTTCTTCTATCTCCCCATCCATACCTCGTTTTGCTTAGTATGCAGGATTTATGAGAAAGCTGAGGTACCCTCTGAGTTTAAGAAGATTGTTATCATTCTTGTAACGAAGAAAGCGAGAGTTGACAGATATGAAGATTATTGTACAATCAGCTTGATTACTCCTGCCTCAAAGAATAATTTACATGAGGAAGGAGCACCAGGTTGAAACTGACTTGGGCGAAGAGCAGTTTGGTTTTAGGGGAATCGTAGGAACAAGGGAAGCTGCACTAAGTCTTAGGCTGATCTTGCAAGGTAGAATAAGGAAAGATAAAACAATGTTCATAGCATTTGTAGCCTTAGAATGGGCTATTAATAACGTTGATTGGAGTAAATTTTGAAAAAGATCGGAGTAAAGTACAGGTATAGGAGGGTGATCGACAATCCATACTGTAACCAGATGACAGTTATTAGAGTCAAAAGCTGATACAGTGGAACGTGGCTAATTCGAACTTCTATAATTCGAAATCTTCTTTAATTCGAATATTTCTCTTGGTCCCTAGCATTTTATATACAATTGATGCTAAAAAAATCGTGGTTAATTCGAATTATATTTTGGATAATTCGAAGGTTTTAGTGTAAAAAGCCGATCGGAAGCCAAACAGTTAGGTAAATTGGGTCAGTTCCCGAAAAAACTGTTCTGAGTGCAGCCCAAGCAACAAACCACATCACAGAACTTGGCATATTTTTAAAGTAGAAATGACATAAGTGATTCTGTTTTCCGTTCCTTGAATTTGTTAGATTCATTGTTTGAGAGACTTAATTGTATGAATCATGTAAAAATCTCAAACGTTTTGGAAAACAGTAGAATTCTCTAGGACTTAACTAGATTGCTGAATTACTGCTGTCGTTAAATATGTGAATAGTACATTTTGGTTTTATTTTTCATTTGAACCTTCTGAAGTTATTCACGATACAGTCAATATACAGTACCGATGTCTGTTAATCTGCTTTGTTGAACGTAAATCAATATGTAAACGTAATACAATATATTTTCTCTACACTTTTCAAAGAACTTCCTTAATTCAAATTTTTGGATAATTTGGATTTTTTTACTGGTTCCTTGAGGTTCGAATTATCCAAGTTCCACTGTATTCAGAAAGGTGTAAGGCAAGGATGCAACTTATCACCCGTGCATTTCAATCTATATATTGAACAACCAAAGAAGGGGAAGAGAAAGAGATTTAAAGTAGAAGGTTCAAGGTGAAATTATTTTGACTAAGATTTGTTGATGACATTCTCATCTTAGCTAAATCACCAAAGGATGATGAAGTATTTATTTGCCAATATGTATGAAAGTACTTAACTCGGCAGTGGTCACGAGGGGAGGGATTATCTCACTTTGGAAATGTCTTGCATGTAACTTCGCAGCTCGCATGCGGATTCACCTACCCTCCTAGGTATTCCTAGTAGGGGGCATAACGAGTCACCTCCCTTAACAATAACAAGTTATCACTTGAAACATTTACACGGTTACTATTATTGTGCGCGCTTGCAGAGAAGTGAGACTTTCCCTCACCCGCGACCCTAAATGTTACTATTTTTGTGTTACTTTTCGTTATATAGTTAGTGAATTTAAAAGTGGCTAATAAACTAGAGGAACAGGTCATGGTATAGTAGGACGAGGTGGAGCAAGAATTAAGGAGAAATTGTGAGGCAGATGATGATGTGTTGGAAAGTTGGAAGTGCTAGTGAAGATGATGAGGATAATATAGAATTTAGTGATTCAGTGCTTCAGATATTTCTGGTGATGAACTGGATTATCTTGGTGCACAGTACTCGGGGGAAGATGGACGCACAACCTTGTACATCCATTGCCCACAATGCGTTGCAAGAAAACAGACAAAAGAACCTTGTTCGACACGTTCCTGGATTATAAGATGAGGCAAAAATTGTGACCTCCCGCAGTGAGGCGTGGATAATCTTGTTTCCTCTGGAAACTATTCAAGAAATTGTTGACTGCACTAGCATACAAATGTCAAAATTGCGTGAAAAGGGGACGCTCGAAACTCTGTGAAGAAATAACTGCATTATGTGGTCTATTCTACCTCTTAGGCGTTTTGAACGTTTCTCATGTGAATGTCAAAGACTATTGGGCAATCTTTGCCTTTTCTTTTTTCTAACAGCTCCCGCTACTGTAAATCCTTTCTTCAACAAGTCTAAATGTCAGGGAAACCGATGAAAAATAATTATCCACAGTGAAGATACTTCCAGTATTCTCAATAGGATGTGCTAGTCGTTTGACAACCTCTGTAGGCTTGCTCACAACAGAGTAAGGTCCAAAGGATTGCTTTCCGATATAAACTTCGATTTTGTATTTATGCTTAATAAATGCGAGCGTCCACCGGAGAATATATTTAGGTCTATATATAGGGTGCTCTGTTTTAAAACGTTTAATTATTTATATTGGTCTGGCAAAATTAAAGTATCTTTTTTATGTATATATCTATTAGATACTTCACGAAAGCAAATAAACGTATTACCGTACTTTTCAAAATAATCATTTGTGTATAAAGCTTCAAATTACGAAGGTGAGCAAAAATCTTACCCCTGACCATTTACGTCGAAATGTCTCCGCGACCACTGATTTTAATTCAGTATTGTTCGAATGGGTGTAGTCCATAATTGGTTAAAGTGACAATGTTGCTCAATATTGAGTTTCGTACATAATTTTATTTAGAAGAACATATCATTTGAAACAGTTGGGTCTCACAATTTGTTAGAGGTATGTCTTGTCTTCCAAGTGTCAATACACTCACTAGTACAGTCATCACAATAACACAGGTTATCATACAAATTACACACACCCGATTAAACGGAGCTATATGACCTCGATGCCACAGTCCCTAAAATAAGCAACAACATTTTAAGTGACAGAATCAGTGATGTTTCAATTCATGGGCGAATCAGGTGGCTGTCATATCCCCACTTTGCTTTATATCTGAAGTGAATATGAAACACTTGCAAGAATGTGCTGGAGGTGACCAGGATTGTAAAGATATCAATTTACTGGACATAATCTATAGGCCTACAGATAGATGAAAAATTAGAATGCTTGATCAACATTTCCCAATATTGAAATTGACATGCAAATTTTGCTGATATTGTTTGTGACAAATGCATCTTAAGAACACTAATTTCCCTAGTTAAATATGATAAGAATGAATCAAGAAATTTAATGATACAACTGCGTCAGAGTTTGATTAATATGGAATGTGAAATTTTAGTGGAGAAGGATTTTGAACATCCAATTCACAATTGCCAAATGGTGCAGTATTATTCCAGGGTTTCCATCTTCAATTAAGGGATGGGGCCTCTATTAATTTTGCCACGAAGCTACTGGCACTCTTGATTTGTCATTAAACTTAACTCCACACAGCAGCCGCAACATGTACTGTTCAAATATGGTTTTATCACCAAATTAAACTGTTCGTTACACTGTTCTGGCTTTTACCAATTCATTTGTAATTGAAATTGATTACCATCCCATTAAGTTGGAAATATCATTGGATGGTAACAGGTGGTGATTGTCATCTGCTAGATAGATTCACACACTAAGCTTTTGAATTACATTTGGTGGGGAAAAATCATTAAATATCAGCTACTGGTCACACAATCGAGTTTTGTTTTCACTGCCAAATGGCAGGGTAAAACGTAATGTAGAAATTGCAGAACAGATCGCCTAATTGGCTACACCAAGTAGAGGCTATAATATTGTTTTAGATCCCTTATTTGGGGGTGGTTGGATCTAAAAGACAGAGTTATTGTGATAATTTATGGAGCTGTGCCTAAATGGGGGTAGCTTCCCTTGGCAGGGTAAGCTGACCAGTGTAGAGTGTTGTCGTGTGCTAGGAGCTAGGGGGCGCTCCTATAAATAAGGTAGTAGTGTTTTAGGGGATGGGACCCAATGCAAGGGTCACTGTGCTGGTCGCTCAGCTGACTGGCTTATTATATAACTGAACGTGCTTGTATCAGCTAAGTGGCACGCGCTGCTCTCTGGCAGCCGGGCCGCCGCGAGGAACACAATGATATCTGAGCTAGCACTATCAGACTACCGTATGTCACGTCTAACCGTGACGGGAATAAGGAAGGGCGTTGGGATGTAAAGAGGCGTATAAACAGTAAGGCGAGTGTAGAGTGTTGACCAAGTGTTTATTGGTCTGTGATGTTATAGTATGAGTCCCTTGTAGGGAATGTAACAATGTAACAATGTTCAAGTACAAGCTGTGGGTTAGGTTACAAAAGTAGGAAATCTGAACACGACTGACTCACCTCTGATGACACCAGCGTAGCCTCCGGCTGTATCACTGAAAGACTGATAATGGAGAGACCCCCGTGACCTCCTTAGGCCTCCTTTTATATTCTTGGGCGCTATGCTGTCAGCAATGTGATGGCATAGCTGCCCCAGTTAATAATATGTCGCTGTGTGTAATAATTGTGCAAGGATTGAGCTGCTTTCTAGGATGGCAAGCTGTCCTTGCGGCGCTGATGTATGTTGGCCTGGCTTTACGAGGGTTGCCCGTTAGGATATTTAGATAGATGCTGGGGGGATGGTCTCCAAGGGGTGCGTACCCCTGGGGTACTGTACAAGCCTCCCTCCCGATTTAGTTCGCGTCCCCGCGAACGGGAACGGAACTTGAGGTTGGGATGCTGATGTAGGCGTTCTTGCAGCCCCCTCGTATCGTCTGGCGGTGTCTTCCTCGTCGTCGTTGGCGTCGTTGTAGAGAATGGGTGATGTCGTGAAGTGGAGGTGTGAGATCAGCCCGTGTTCAGAGGGGAGGGTTATGGGATGTACAGATATATGTATAACACTGACATTGGCATTGTGCAAATAGAAATTGACAAGAAAAAATTGACATTGCGAAAAATTTGACATCGAGAAAAAATTGACATTGAAAAAAATTGACATTGAGAAAAATTTGACATTAAAAAAAAAATTGACAAGGAAAAAAAATTGCCCTTGCTATTGCTGGCATATAGCTAGTTTCAAAAAAACAAAAAAAATATGGTTTTGATAGTTACATAGTTGTGCAGGGAGGAAAAACCCAGCTAGACGAGGAATTGTGCCGTCTGGCTTTATGTTGGGGAAAAAGTGCTCCCTGCGAAGAGAAAGATAGAAGAGAATAGAAAAAAAATGGGTGTTCCAGGGTGTAATTTAAGGGAAATATTCAAAGTATTTATTGGTTGGGGAAAAAACGGAACACCCTGACAAATTTGGGCGTTAGTAGAGTAGAAAGGGAAAAACAAAACCGTATATCCAGTGTTGCCATTATGGCAGTGTTGAGTGGCGTGACATATTGTTGACATGTACTTTACAAGCATGCTATTTTATATATATAAACCTTTAATTTACAAGCATGATATAATGTGTATATAAACCTTTAATTTACAAGCATGATATAATGTATATATAAACCTTTAATTTACAAGCGTGATAAAATGTATATAGAAACCTTTAATTTACAAGCATGATAAAATGTATATATATAAATAAGAATCTTATTATTAAACCGGTTTGCTCATGAGCCTGGTACCTTTCATTTCGTAGAGCTCTTTACCTGGCCTTTGTATACCATTCGCTGATTCTTTCCTGGCCATTTTCCACTCAGCCGTTTTATCGTAGTTTAGTGGCTAGGCCGCTAATTCCTTTTCCATTGAGCTTATGTCCTAGTGGTTTTCCCGCCGTGGGTTGGGAAATTCCACCTTGGCGTCGAAGGTTCGGCCCTTACAATACCTGTGCCGCCCTTAGACGCCGAAGTCACGCCTTATTTGCGTGTCATCTGGTTTTCGGCGCTCATCGATGCCCAGTATCCCACGGATACTGTGCTTCGGTGGTCGCTACGCTGTCACCTTTAGGAGGTGCAACGGAAATTAAAAAAGGGTGTATGTTTCTGTACAAAAGGGAGAGAGTGTGGTATTTCTGTGTTGGGATATATATATATATATATATATATATATATACAACAGGTTAGTGTAGAATTCTCGTCATCTGCAAAACAAAATGTGTTAATGGCCATATATCTGGAAACATGTACATTCAATCGCTTCCTTGCTTTCCTGCAAATAGAGTGTATTAATACATATAGCAGTTCCATTGCTGCGCATAGTATATAAGATCAATTATGGTGCCACTTAAGTCTAACTTAATCTAGGTTATCCTATTTTAGTCTAGCTTAGCCTAAGTAGTGTCGGGCTTACCTCGGTAACGGATTTTTAGTCACCGAGTGCCGAAATTTTACCTTAATATATACATAAAAAAATTGCCCTAAATGTAGACTGTATTGTAATGCCTTATCACTAGGTATCATGGGTGGTCATGAAATGTCATGAGTTTGCCATGAGTTGCCATGAGTTTGCCATGAGTTGTCATGATTTTGCCATGAGTTTGCCATGAGTGGCCATGAGTTTGCCATGAGTTTGCCATGAGTGGCCATGAGTTTGCCATGAGTTTGCCATGCGTTGTCATGAGTTTGCCATGACTTGTCATGATTTTGCCATGAGTTGTCATGATTTTGCCATGAGTTGTCGGACTTACCCTGATGCCGGGTTTGTGGGCCATCAGGCGCCGAACGGCGTTACTTAATGCTATCTATCCTAATTATGGTCTAAATAAAAAAAATGCTATTTCTAGGCCGAAAGGGTTGCCTTAATCTACTGCCGAAATGTGCTGTGCCATACCTGGCAACAGCGGTGAATAAATTTGCTTAATCTTAGGTTGCGTGTCAAATGCAACCGTCTTACAGCTAAATTTCGACCAGGGCGATCGCCTGGGGCAATTTACTTCCCCAGGACACCACCCGCACGAATCCAGAAACACCGGTTGCCTCTAGATTCGCTGGATTCCGCCCCCTTAACTCTAGGTGTCGACGTCTATTACTAGTACTAATCTAGTCGCAGGCGGCTTACGGTGCCACTAAGCAAACCGTTTCGCCCGCTGTACCTATCATTTCTTTGCCGTTGCCATTGCGTGTGTAGTCGTAGGTGGGCCGCCCACGTAACCCTTATGAGGCGCTCGCAATGCCCCTCTCTTAATGCCCATTGGCTGCCCGATGCATCGCCATTTATGTGGGCATTGGACATTGTCGTCCAATGGCATAATATTCTCTTCGCCTTTGTCGGCAATCGTAATCTGCTTTTCGCAGTAATCTTCGCCTGTATCGGCCGTAGTAGTATGCTTTTCGCATTAATATTCGCCTGTATCGGCCGTAGTAGTATGCTTTTCGCATTGTAGGAATCTCTTCGCCTTTGTCGGCCGTAGTATTATGTATTTCGGAGTAACATTTCACTCCAACGCATAGGAGTTTTGCTTCCCGCTATGGAAGCCGTGCCTACTTAAATTTAAACTTAACTAGAAGTCTAGTCATAATGGGGTCGTCTCTAGGGATAGCTCCCGAGTCCGGCGCGGAGCGAGCTATTTCTCCCGCCATTCTCAGAAAGTCTCCCTGCAGGTCTTGGCTTCGATGACCGTGGCACATAGTGGGTGTAACCTTCTCCGACAAGGGGGATAAGCTATATGCACCCCTAGATCTCGATGTTTGCCCGTGCTAGGTCACGAATGCTTTGACCTTACGTGGTTCGTCTGTTTAGTCTAGTCGTTAAGTTAAGTGAGGTCGCTGCGCTGTCGAGCCAACTGGGGTAAGGGTCCACATCGCCTTCCCCAGCTCTGCTCCAGTGTGGCCCCTCCGACCTTCGGCTTACGCCGTTGTCATCAATCAGAGCGTATCAGATTCCTTTGCAACAAAAAAAAAATGTGAGCGTAACCTGTGTAAATAGTTTAATCTCTGTGTAAAATGTAAAATATTTCCAGTGTTGTGGGGTTATAGATCTTCTAAGTACATAGACTACTTCTGGTCTACCATTGCTACGTCAGCTTTCCAGCAATAATGCTCTCTCTACCTTAATGGAGGTGTTAGTAGGGTCTGTGGCGTCAGGTACCCTGTTATTATGATCTGGGGGTAGTTATTTGTTGAGTGGGCTTAAAGTATGGTAGGAAGGGGTTGCGCACCTTTGGGTTCCACGTTAGTGGTGGCCTGGAACCGGTGATGCCGCTGGGATGCTCCTATAGTGAGTGGACTGGGGAGGTAATTCCCGGGATTGCAAAGATACGAAAATTCCATGCAGGTTTGATATTAAAATCCCTGGTGAATGGATGGGATAGTCATGCATGTGTCTGGATATGAGGCATCTGCACTCATATAAGGATAGGTGTAGGTTGAGGCATAATATCAATATATTCCTGTCATGCGGGAGTATTTAATTAATAAAGAATGGTTAGTATATATATCTATGGCCTCATCTCTCATTTGGAGATGCGCATTATGCTTATATAATTTTTTGCCGACCCACCCCTAATACTCAGGTGGTAGCATCGTGATCCAAGGCGTAGCATGCCTGCTCTTTAGACGCATGAAGTCCATCAACCCCTTGTGTGTACTCTGTAAAGCAGTGTAGCTGTTTTGATCGTGTTCATGTGTCTGCGTTGGTTTATGTTGGACGTGAGAGGGTTATTGGAAGGGAATTGGGTATTAACCATGGTAGCCTGCTGTAGTATGTCGGTAATCCCTCTCGGATTATCCACCTATGGTTTGTCATCCTCCCTTGGTCCATGCTTGCTTTCTATCCGCGCCTTGGGATAGTAAAGCTTCACGACCTAATCTGGTCTGCCATTTGTAGTGTAAATGTGGCCAGTGGTCGTAGTGCGACTGGCTATGTCCTAGTCATCTGTAATGACTCCTATGCCTTACGATCGATAAAAGAAGTTATTAGGGGGGAGATCTTGTCTGTGTTTGCTCCTAATTGTTGAGTGCATGTGCGTGTGTGTGACTATGTTCCGCTACACCACACGGACGGTTGGTCTGTTGCAGGTTAAGTCGTAATATGTATCGCATGTATGGGCGGGAGGCGCCCGTGGCCTGTCAACGTCTTGTCCATTGCCAAGTGCTTTTGCAGTGTTAAAAAAAATGTATGTTGTTATGATTGTTTTGCGTTTTTGATTTCATTGTCAATGCCGGTAAACAATAGTGTCTTGTCATCATCAGTATTGCAGTATGACTAGTCTGCAAGTCAGCAGTTGGTATGTGTAATGTCAGGCTGGGATGTTATTGTTTGTCATCCGCTGGCATGTGCTTTCCTGCACGTAGGCAAGTGTGGTCATTGTTTTAGATTCCTGGCGGACTAATGTAGCAATTCATCCTAATTAGCTAATGATGTTGTGTGGCCATTGTTTCCTAAGGCTTGTGTTTTGCGAAATTTTCCTACCTGTGTTTGGGAAATGTATTTTCTATGTCTGGTATAATTTGAAATTTTATGTCTGGCTTTTGGTGGGAGGAAATGTAGTATTCCCTGTTCATGCATTTGTATGGGCCAATTTCGGTGTGGTTGGAAGCCTGGATAATTGCTTTCCCTTGTGTCTAATTTTTACTAGGATTGGAACCCGTGACCTTATGTCATTCTCCGTGTTCTATGTCTGCGTTGTGTTTCAGGGCTTGAGGCGTCGCCAGTGTGGTTTTTGCTTGTGTTTCGCGTACCAAAAATACCGTTGGATAGTTAGTTTTTGGTACGAGTGTGGTGTGTGGTCATGGGTTCGGACCTGGTTGCCCGTAAAGACTTGGTGTGATCCTCTCTGTGCCGCATATATTTATGGCACATGTACTGTATATTTGCTATGCGCAAACGAAAGTACTCATTACTGTGAGGAGTTTGCGCATTTTTGAACTCTCCTCGTAGTGTAATTTTGGAAGTTATAGGGTCCTTGGATCGGACGTGAATGATGCGTTTATTCCTGCTCACTAGGAACTGGCTTAGTTCGTCTGTGTCGAGCAGTCTTGTCCATTGAGGTGTGTGACTGCTGACTCGATGGTGTTGAATTACGATGTTGTGGGCTTTCATTTGTTTTATGTTCAGCCCACGTCCTTGTTTTCTGCACGTGTGTGCGTGTGGACTTGATTGTTGTCTGTAGTAATTGCGAGCAGTGCTTCTCGCATTGTAAAAAAAACTTGTGGTTTAACATGACCGTTAATCTGTAGATCATGCGCCACGGGCCTTCCGTTTTACGTGGAATCCAAACCACAGGCCATGGCATTTCACTTCGAAAGTCTTACATTCATTGGCCGTACTTGTAAAAGAACCTCTTGCTAACTACCCTTGTGTCCCCAATTGTGTGTTACTGTAACGCGGTTCAAGTATGTTCCTTATCCATTGTATCCAATGTCGTTATGCACGAGTGTCTCCGGGCCGCTAGTCGCGTGTTTGGTGACTATGTGCCGGTGAGAAAAAGTCATTTTAGAGGCAGTGTTATGTGTAACGGATGCCTATGTATTAAATATATATATAGTTTAACTTGGCCACCTTCCTTTCTCGGACCGAATGCGTGAGGCAAAAAAAAAATTTCATGCCCCGCTCTGAATTAAGAGAGCACTTTGAAAGAAAATAATAGAAAGATTATGCTGTATCTCGTTAGCACCCTGCTTTATGTTGATTAAAGCGGGTTGCCCGATGGCGATAGTCTGCCAAAATTGTGTCGTAACCACTATGAAAAAAAAATGCTTGAAAAATGGTAAGTAGGTCCTGATCGTATTATCCACCTAGTAGGTGACGTTAGCACTATAGTAATCTGGTTACATCTCAGGGGAATCTACCGACACTGTCTAGTACACATTGGGAAGGCCATTGCAAGACGTAATTGATACCTTTGTATCCACGTCACGAGCAAAGCCAGTGCACTATGGGAGTCGAAACTCCACACCAAAGCAATTATAACCTTACCTTGGCATTTAATATATATTTTTCAAAAGAAAAATATGTATTGTCCGTTGAGCCATTATATATTTAAACACAATTTGTGTTAAATGTCCCTGCATAACTCAACAAAATGACAGTGTCTCGCCCCGGTGTGCAATTGGGCTTTTCAGTTGGTTAAAGCACACCTCACCAAAATTTTTGAAAACTAGTTTGCGTTTCTTAATTCTTGCCACGCTTATGGCTTTTGCCCTCTACAAGAGAGTCTATCCAACTGTTGAACCGGAACATAGAACGTTTAGTCATTTCTGCTTAGAAAGACTCGCTTAAGCTCTATGCTGTGATTTGATGCTTAAGCTATGTTCAAAATATCTCTTTCCGGCTTTAAGCCGCGTAGCTCACCTGATGGGCTTCTACTTGGCTTTGGATATTAGAAACTTTACGTTATTCAATTTATGGTGATAACCACTCCGACCAATAATCATTGATGGCCTGAGAGAAAAAGTGTCAGGGGCGAACAAAAAAAACAAGGATTTTGAATCATGCACTTCTGATTTAGCCAAGTTGCACTGCCTATACATGAAAGAAGGCAGATAGAGAAAGAGGAAAAAAATGTGCAGTTTGTGTTTGTAAGTACCTGTTTGTGTTTCTACTATAGGTTCAAGTGATATTAGATTGTTTCTGTGTCCCTGGTGGAAGTCGTTACTCCAGTCCGAGCGTCCTTGCTCGGAAAGATGAAGGGTTCTGCCCTGTTATGAGATTATAGGCCCCTGAAATCCACTGAGGCGCTTCTTTGCCATTTTTCGGGGGATTTTGTAGCAAAGTAAGCCTGGGCCTACTTCCACCGTAGCGCGTGTCTGTAGGTTTGAGCGTGCCTGTTTGCGAGGGCCTAAATGCGCTCCGCGCTATCCTAGTAGAGTTTACGGGGGTGTGTGTGTTTTCGACCGATCTGTTCTGTGGGGTAGGTAATAACACTTTTCCTAATCCCCGTGTACTGTGTGGTAGTGCCCGGTCAAAATGTGCGTGCGTGTATCGTGCATCCTGAGGGCCTAATACCGGTGTTCGCCTTCGTTCTGGCAAATTTGCCCTTTGAACTGGCGGTAAAGGTCGCTTAATGGCTTGTGTCTGGCCTAGCAATGTGCTGGCGTGTAGCCTGACCGCTTTTCGGCCTGTGGCCACGGCAGACTCCTGCCATTGTGTGAGCCTATCTGTGTGGGTGTATGTAGGCTTTATGTGTAGTGGGACGGGTTCTATGTCGTCTGCCCATGACGTCGTTACGTCCCGTTGTCTCCCTGTCATGCTATGTGTGTCTGAGAGTCCTGGTTTCAACTCCCTCTCGTCCCTTTGTTCCGAGGGGGTTGTTCTAGGCTCTGCCCCTCGGTTTGGCAAAATTGCCTTCCGATCCGGAGCTGAAGGACATGTGTTTATGTAATCTTGTACTTGTAGCCTATTGGAGCCTAACCTGGCCGTCTCCTGGACTGTGGCCATGGTGACCTCCTTCCCATGTGTGGCAGTACATGGCGAGAGGGACATCCTCGCAAATTGTTGAGTTAGCGTATCTACGCTTATGTCCTCTCTCGACTGGGCTGGTGGCCCTACCATGAACTCAAAAATGGCCTTGTTGGCTTGGAGCTCACGGTATTCGTCCCAAATTTGGGTGTACTGCCTATTGAGGCATATGGCCTGTTCAGCGATTTTTGTGCCCTGTGTCGCTATCCGTCTGTGTTCCCTGATGAGTGTCTCCCATTGTTGGAACATAAACTCGTGTCGGCAGTGTAATTGCCAGTGTGCTTTTATGATTTGTGTGCGGAGGGTGGGGATTTTCGCCCGAATCTTGCGATTCTTAGCGCTGCGGAGTGGCCGGACAAGGGCTCTTATGATCCGCATGTACTGGGCGTGCAGGAGCTGCTGAAACCTTCTGAGGTAGTCCTGCCTAGTTTCAAAAACTCTGTGCCAGGCAATTAATTCCTGGTACTCCCCAATGCTCCTTAGCACAGCTAGGCGGTATAGGGGGGCCATGTTGAATGAAGTGTATGTGAATAAAATATAAATAAAATATCTGTGCGTGTTTGACAGTGTATTTTCGGATCTGTTTGATTCTTTCTGGGGCTGGGGGGTTGGTTTAGTAAGAATCTCCCCTGTGTAGCTAGTTTGGAGCAAAAATGGTGTTTTTTGTCTGGGGATTTTTTTTTTCACTATTTGCTTGGCTTTTTGCGGTACGGAAGGGGTCGTTTTAACTACGAGGGCTCGTTGGTTGAGTCCTGTTCTCTATGCGTAGTACCCCGCCTCCACCAGTGTTTTAGATCCCTTATTTGGGGGTGGTTGGATCTAAAAGACAGAGTTATTGTGATAATTTATGGAGCTGTGCCTAAATGGGGGTAGCTTCCCTTGGCAGGGTAAGCTGACCAGTGTAGAGTGTTGTCGTGTGCTTGGAGCTAGGGGGCGCTCCTATAAATAAGGTAGTAGTGTTTTAGGGGATGGGACCCAATGCAAGGGTCACTGTGCTGGTCGCTCAGCTGACTGGCTTATTATATAACTGAACGTGCTTGTATCAGCTAAGTGGCACGCGCTGCTCTCTGGCAGCCGGGCCGCCGCGAGGAACACAATGATATCTGAGCTAGCACTATCAGACTACCGTATGTCACGTCTAACCGTGACGGGAATAAGGAAGGGCGTTGGGATGTAAAGAGGCGTATAAACAGTAAGGCGAGTGTAGAGTGTTGACCAAGTGTTTATTGGTCTGTGATGTTATAGTATGAGTCCCTTGTAGGGAATGTAACAAAGTAACAATGTTCAAGTACAAGCTGTGGGTTAGGTTACAAAAGTAGGAAATCTGAACACGACTGACTCACCTCTGATGACACCAGCGTAGCCTCCGGCTGTATCACTGAAACACTGATAATGGAGAGACCCCCGTGACCTCCTTAGGCCTCCTTTTATATTCTTGGGCGCTATGCTGTCAGCAATGTGATGGCATAGCTGCCCCAGTTAATAATATGTCGCTGTGTGTAATAATTGTGCAAGGATTGAGCTGCTTTCTAGGATGGCAAGCTGTCCTTGCGGCGCTGATGTATGTTGGCCTGGCTTTACGAGGGTTGCCCGTTAGGATATTTAGATAGATGCTGGGGGGATGGTCTCCAAGGGGTGCGTACCCCTGGGGTACTGTACAATATTATTACGTTATTAGTACATAGTTAAAATGTGATGCTGCTTGCGGGAATCAAACCCATAAATAATGTTTGGCTTTCTCTGCCAATGCTCTGCCATCGATCAGATTGTTATGGGATATTTTAAGTCTACAAACCAACCATTTATCAAATGTATTTTGCAATATGCTCTTCCCTGCTTACTCAGGACTAGGAAAATCTGGTAGTAGCCATCCAACTTGGAACACTGATACAAGATGATTCAATGAAAAAGCAAATTAAACTAAAACCAACTGGTGCCAATATTTATAACTAATTAAATTTGCTTTGAACACCTGTTAATACTTAATATGCCAATATTTATTTTTCATTCATTCATCCATCCATCCGTTATTGGCAAACATGGAGGCGTATATCCATTTCCTGTACAGCTAAGAATGAATGAAATAAATGCTGTCTATAGGAGCAGGGGGCTGTGGGTGTGACAACTTAAATCACTTTCAATCTTAGATTCAGGTACCGGTACCTAATTTCAATCCCATGTAGGAGTGTTACTGCTTTGTGAAAACTAGTTTCTTCAATTGTCTTGTGAAAGTTGTACATTTTATGTACAGTGGTTGTCTAAATGACATGGTCCGAGTGCCCCTTGGAACTTGAGGTTTTGATCTCGTCAAACCATCGCAGTAGCTGAAACGTGCAGTGCAGTTTCATATTTATTATCTGTGTTTAAAACAGTCATAAACCATTAAGGAACCTCGAAGTTCGGGTCTTGCTATGGGGACGTATCTTGGCCGATGTGTTGAAGTGTAGATAAGAGCAGCCGAGTAATTCGATTTAACGGTGAAGCATATTCAAAGGTTGACAACACTTTTGCGATGGAGGATGTGTAATATGTCTTAAATAAACAGTATGTTCAAGTTGCAGCTGTAAAGCTTGGATCACCAGTAACATATGTTAAAGGTAATAAAAGTGGGGATATATTAATTACGGGGTGCAGATGGATGATTGTAAATCTACTGTATATGGCAAGTTGAGAAGTGACAATTTGAGTGAAGAGTTGAATTAGTAATTTAAAAAACTGCCCTTGAATGATGTTTTGAGGTATAACTGTTTACTCAGGCTGTGCTGAATTTAAAGAGAGTTGTTTTTAATCGCACCACCTCGTGTTTCGACAGGGTTGATCTAAACCGAACATATTCTTGAGGACTGATGAACCGGGATCCTACACTTGCACTTACCTAATACATGTTATTTCCATAATTTTCATTTGATATTCTGGGTGTCATTACCAATTGAAATGACTGTCCATTGAGCAGGAAATACGTAACTTTAGGCATTATTTGTTGTTCAGTCATTCAACGACGAAGACTGTCGTTGCTCAACTGCTACTGAAAAAAGCACATTAGGTGTCTTCAACTGTTATCGAAACTCACACAGAAGTATACCTCTGTTGACATCGAATATAGATTTAGGTATAAGGAAGTCATTTTTAAAAGCCTTTGTCTGGAGCGGAAGTGTAAGTGGAGTGGAAGTGAAACATGGACTGTTGGATTAGCAGAAAAGAGGGAAATTGAAGGGTTTGAAATGTGGTTTTACAGGAGAATGATGAACATCAGATGGGTAGATAGGGTTACAAACGAAGAGGTATTAAGACGATTGCGAGAGGAGAGATGATTGTGGCGACTGCTAATGAAGAGAAGAGATAGGTTGGTAGGACACTACTATGACACCCAGGAATAGCAAACTTAGTTATGGTATAGAAGGAAGGGTCGAAGATAAGAACTGTAGGGGTAGACAAAGGTTAGAATATGTCAAACAGATTGTCTCGGACGTACGGTGTGGTAGCTATGTAGAGATGATATGTATCTAGTTTTAATTTTGTGTACATGTATTTGATGATGTGCCGGCCCCGTGGTATTGGGTTAGCGCGCCTGCCTCTCACCCGGAGGTCCCGGGTTCGATTCCCGACTCCGTCAGGGATTTTAGAAACTGACGTGAGGGCTGGAATAGGGTGCACTCTGCCTCGTGAGGGCAATTGAGTAGCTGTCTGACGGTGAGGCAGATTGGCGGCCGAGGGGATCTGATGCACTGACCACATGTCACCCCAGTAGCTGCAGGCCAAATGGCTGGGCGGTCGCTTGGTGGGCCTGGGCTGTAGTGCCACGAGGTTAGGGTTAGGGTATTTGATTATGTAATGCTTATTTAATACATAGGCTACGTGTATTATTTATTCCAACATTTAACAACCTTGATTTTAAAAGAAAACAACAATGTTTCGGGACGTGTGTTCCGTTGGCTACCCTAGGCTAATGTCTCACATCTTAAGAGTTGGAACGGGAAATGTATTATGGAAAATAAAATAATTATAAGCCACATCAACATTAAATAAAGCAAAACTAACTGCCGTACACACTCCAGAACCATTGTGTGCGTTCAAGTATCTACAAGAATTGAAGAAAATCCAGCTTGGTAACTGGACGAAGTGCGCGGGTAGTGCCCATAGATGAACGAAATAACGAATGAATGTGTCTCGCAAACTCCAAATGGCGCAGTATTCCAGGAGCTGCCACATCATTTCAAGTCTGGCAATTTGAAAAATTAGAACGGGTAGCCTACGCAAAATTTGTTGACTTGAAGCAATCACGAAGCAGGCACGTCAAAAGGTAACAGACTATATACTGCAATTTTAAAAATTAATGTACAGTAGGCTACGAAATCAAATATGAATTTGCCTTATTTAGGATTGAATGGATATGCGTAAATCACATTGGCCACTCATGTGTTCTAGTAATTGAAAGATAATTACAAATATACTTTTAAAATTATTTTACGCGACATGAATAAGACAATACCTATTTGTTTTGCTCCTCATACGGTGTTGGAATATATTTTAACAACAGAGGTATTTTCTACAATATGTGAGTTATAGGCTATTACATTGTTGTCGAAAGATTTTCTCTTGTATGTAGGCCTACGGTATTTGAATAAGATTTTCTTGCTGTCGGGTAAATTTAATCTAGAGTTTGGGGGGGGGGGGGGGAGGAGTTGTCAGATGTTCTCACTGATCGAAGGACCAGGCAATAAAGTACCGTACACGTAAGTAGAAGTAAACAGACTTTGACTTGAAATGACATGCTCAGACCGACAGTAAGTTTTAAAGTACCGGTATGGTGCCGGTAGACTAATTGTTTGATAAACGTTGTTGTGCCCTAATGGATCAAATGGTATTTTGAGTTAGATAAGGAGGTGTTTTCAAGAAGATATAGGCTATTTACGTTAACGATAGGTGATTTAAGAATAAGTTATAGTAAATAAATTTGAACATTCACATGCCGAAAAAGGGATGCCATTTTGGTGCTGTAAATAGCTCCCTGTTGCAATTCAGGAAGGCGGAAAATTACGCGGAATAGAACAATGGCAATGATGTCTCTAGACACAAGGAATAAAGAACGGCGCAAGAACGTGGTCGAGCTCGATGCTGTAGGCTATAATACGTGGCAGCACATTGATCAATGCATCGGAATGACTGTGACTGATTTTCAAGTATTAAGAAAGAAAAGAAGCACTTGGATATGTGGGGAATGTAAACCGGCATTTTTATGAAACATTACGATGATATTTTAACAAATCTAAACCAGAAATTAGATCAGATTCATGATTTCATAATGAATAAGTACAAGATGGCGTGTGGAGTGAATGGTCAAGAGCGATTTGAGAAATGTGAATCGAAAATTCATAGTTTATTGCGCATGAAGTGTAGAAAAAAACATTAAAACTTGAAAGTACCACATCCTCCCTTTTCGTAACTTTTGACAAGGTAGATTATTGAAAATATGTAATTTATGATTTACATACCTTTTTGGGAGTCCTTACGAGTTCATTTTCATTCAATTCCCTCTGCCTGCGCCGGATGTAATTGCTCTTTACGTAAATAAAGCATTTTTGGTCGTGTTCATTTCACTACACTACGTCATACCCCATGAGACGCGCCATGTGACATGTTGCCAACATGCAGATACAAAATTAACCAGACGACACGTGAATAATGAAATAAAAGATAAAACCATTGGCCTGGATAAAGATTATGATGCGTGACTACCCCCACTATGCGTGACAAAAACCAGGGGTGTTATCTATTAGCTAACGCGGCCCGCAGGGCCTCGCTACCAAACCACCTTTGGCCTGGACGAAAATAAGAGTTTAGTGCTTTTCAGTCGGTCAACACGAATGTACCCAAAAGAGCTGGGTTATGTCCTAATCCTGAAATAAATTACATGAGATTAATAAATACACTAGGATGACCAGTTTCGATCGTCAAGCGATCATCATCAGATCCATTACACTTAGGCTATAAAATCTATGTTTGAAAATACAGATGAAAATATTTACAATATGTAGGCCTACAATTATTTAGTTGCGGTATTGGTACTGCAACTGTCGGTGTATGCTAAATGTAGTATATATTGTGAGGTATTTATTAATCTCATGTAATTTATTTCAGGATTAGGGCACAACCCAGCTCTTTTTGGGTACATTCGTGTTGACTGACTGAAAAGCACTAAACCCTTGTTTACTAAGGCAACACTGATAAAATGGCTTCAAACCCCACAATATCTGAACGAAAATATTAGTCTCGGCAAGAAATAAAACGCAAAACCATTGGCCTGGATAAGGACTATTGATGCATGACTACCCCCACTGTTCTTGACAAAAACCAGGGGTGTTATCCATTAACTAACGCGGCCCGCAGGGCCTCGCTACCAAACCACCATTGGTCTGGACGAAAATATTGGTCTAGGCAAAACCATTGGTCTGCCGTATGTGATATAGTACCAAATGCGTTGGGTTGGCATTACTGACTCCATCACAAAGATGGATGACAGAGCTACAATTTCAACTACCGTATATTAGTCGTACTCCTATTTGGGTTGGTGGGTCTATGGCAGCGGAGGAGTGAACATCTAATACTAAATCATCTCCAGAAATATATATCAAATTGTTTACATGTTACACTTCTGGCCTACCTCGCTATCTTCATGATTTTTAAATCAGAATACAAATTTAAAAAAATAAAAAATAGGCCTAACTTACCTGATTTCTGTGTCAACTTACAGTAGCCTACCTATAAATATGAATAAAAATCCCTTGCTTTTCCATAAAATCCTCTTCCTCTAGAATTAAATCACCAACTTTTTGAACTGTACCAGTACCGGTAGTATTGATATAACTTTCAATTGAAATTGATAGCTTTGGTGGTAGTTGCTGTGTTAGGGGCAGAACATCAAGATCATCTCCCTTTAAATCCTTTAAAATGATGGATGAGAAGGCAAAACAGCCAGGTTAATTGGGTGTAATATACAGGAAATAATTTAATGGAAGAGTGCTTTATGAACCCCTAAGTTGGTACGGCAGTGCCTAATTCTAATAAAGAAAGCTTTTCGTACCCTTAAGGTTATGGTTAAGTTTCATGCACAGTAACTATGATGTTATCAATGATATTTCTACATTAATAAAATCCTTCTCAACCATTTAACATAAATATGGAGGTTTTTATGAAGTAACGGTATTCCATATTACCGTTAATATTTGAAAAATTATGCTATTTGACTTCACACAAAAAATCACATTCTGCCGGGACAATTATTAAGAAAGGATGTTGCTATTGCTATGGAAGACCATAGGGTAAGGATGCCCATCATATATGTGACCACTGAGAGCCGAGGCTTGTGGGTTCAAAGATCAAAAACCAAGCCCTGTAACACTACAGCCCATGAAGGGCCTAGGCCTACCAAACAACTGCTGCCCAGCCATTTGTCCTGCAGATTATGGGGTGACGCGTGATCACCTGGGGAGAAATATGACGCAATGGTACAAAACCCTGTAAATTAACCCTCTTAGTGCCAAGCCATTTCCTGAAATACTTGCCAAGAACGCGAAGCCATTTTCAATGGTAATGCAGACTATTCGGGAAAAAAAAAAAAACAAAAAAAAAACAAACAAAAAACAAACAAACATAAATACCACATTTTCAACGATAGATTCATTATTTTTGCTTTGCATTATAACCAATACTTCATTCTTTCATACATTATGCTCATAAAAGTAAATACGGCATCTAAAACTTTTTAATTGAGGTTATTCTGATGATTGTTCAATTTAAAAAAATCAGTTTTGAGCCTAAATTAAGGACACCTAAGAGTCTTATTCGAAGAAACACTACGTTTCCAGCTGTAGAAAGTACTTACAGTAGATACATCTGTAGGCAGGAAACTTCAACAAGAAGAAAGAAAACTGCACAGCAATTTTGGCGAGAATGCGCGTGATTGGGGGAGCGCAAAGGGAGGGCGTGTATACAAACTCAAACCTATCGCATGACGGACTTTGAAGGAAAAAAGTAAACACCGCTCAGGCAAGCTTGAAACCTCACCTTTCCAACAGTATGAAATAATCACGGACATATGCCTACAGAAATCTACAAATACAAGATAAACAGCGCGCCGATTGAATCGGCTTTGGCACTTTTGGTGCGAGCAGCGAGAGCCGATCTAATCGGTGCATGGCACTAAGAGGGTTAAAGTACTGTTCAATGCAGTGGCGTGCTAGCTATGTTGCGCCACGTGCCGACAGGCTAGCTCCTGCCTACTGGCTGGGCTGATTGCCAGCGCTGCGACAGCTATTCACCGCGTCTAACCAAGTCAAGTTGGGATTGTTAGTGCACCGAATGTAATGTAAACAAACTAACTTTTCGTCCAATGCTTTGGTAGTCCGAGACATGTACATTATGTTTCGCACGCTTCTTCACATATCCATACTCGATGTGTATGTGCTTCACATTCAATCAGAAGGTACAGTATCATGGAACTCATTTTAAGGCATAGGTAGCAATTTCGGTCACATTACTGTTCTTTTTTCCTCGGTGTTTTTAATTTGTTTTCATATTTACAATATAGGCCTACTGATTGATGTTTGACCGACAACTACAACGCAGAGAAGGTAGTCCGGGGGGTAGTGAGCGAGTGGAACAGACAAATTACGGTAAAAAGAAACTTATCAATGCAGTTCAATTGTTCCACCATATCTCATCATGTTCTTTCCTTTGATATGAGTTTAAACCAGAGGTGTCTTTACAGCACACCGGGCATGCAGGTACAGACGGCCTTCCAGCAATGGTGGGGAAAGTAAAATATTTACAAACACGAAAGCAGGAGTAGTATAGATCATGATTTCTTACAAGAAAACATTTCCCCCAGACACAAAATGGCAATATCCATGAAGTTATGGATAATACTGAAGGTATAAACCACGCATACATGTTCAATTCTGTGTTAATAAGGCTTGAAATACAAACTTAACCTGGGACTTATGCCCCAGGCCCCATTCCTTGTGCTACAAGCTGTGATTTTTGTCCAGACAGTCGTCCAACCTAGTGGCGTCCAATGGCTTTGCCCAGACTATCGTCTAACCTATTAGCGACTTGCGTATCACGAGAGATTGGGGCGGGCAATGTGATTGGTTGTAGTGACACCAAGACTCGACAGGCATCTTTTCTGTACAACCTCATTTCTTTACCCAACTGTTCCACAGCAGTTGCTGCTACGGTACAAGAACAGTGACCATCACAGACCTTATTGCTGGACAGTTTGATTGGTTGGTGGAGTCAGTAATGATCACTGGAAAGGCCTCCTTCCACCCCCCAAAAATATGTTTGACGTATTCTATACTCCTTGACGTTAAGTTATAATCCAAAAAATCTATGAATTAATAACACATTGATTGTGGATTTATCAGATAAAACTTTTACTCATTTTTTGACGAGCTATTCTGATTTGGTCACCAACCAATCAGATTCTCACAGATAGCTTGAAATCTATGTGGTGCATTATATGATTGGGTGATGAACTAGTACACACCAAAGTCAACGTAAAAAGAAAACCACAAGATTCATCAATCCACTTTTTTGTGTCAACATTTCCCCCCAAATCTTTTGCACCCCATTTAAAAAAAAAAAAAATAAGCAGATTCTGCATAAGCATCAACCATATAAAGTACTTCGCAGTCATCCTGGCAGTTGTTTACCATGGTTTCCCACTTCCACTCCAGGCAAATGTTGGGATGGTTCCTAACTTAAGGCCATGGCCACTTACTTCCCAATCCTATCCTCAATTTAGAAATATACACACTAGTACTGAACAACCGTCACAATAATGCAGATTGTCACACAAATTCCACATACAGGGCTATATGACCGCAATGTCGCATCCCCTAACTAAAACAAGCAACAACCACGTGAGGATACGATTCAAATTAATAGTGTTGACCTCCCAAAGACAGTGTCGTTTAAATATCTTGGCTCGACTATTACTGCAGATGGAACACTCTGACCTAAAATATCACATTGCGTGAGCAGCGCATGGCTCAAGTGGCGGTCTTTGTACGGTTTCTTATGCGATAAGAAGATTCCAGACCGGCTAAAATCTAAAGTTTATTGTTCTGTGGTCCGTCCCCTTGCTCTGTATGGCGCAGAAAGATTTGGAACAGTAACTTGGTGTGATGGAGACAAAGATGCTCAGGTGGGCATGTCAGCAATAATGACATTCGCAAGCGATTTGGAGTAGCGCCAAACGCTGAAAAGATGAGGGATAGCCATCTCCACTGGTATGGCCATGTCTTACGGACTGGTAAAACAACAGTTGCATTGCGGATAAATGGGAAGAGACCAACAGGATGACCGGGACAGTGTTGGCTTGACACTCTACATGACGATTTAGAAATTGCCCGACTTCATCCTGACAAGGCATGAATCGTCTGATATGGCGACAGAGAACCAAAAAATCAGACCCTGCTAATTTGTGGGACAAATGCTAAAGAAAAAGGAAAGAAAAAAGGAACAAGGTGAGGATACTAGAATATTATGTCACATATGCGATAATTCATAGGTAGCAAAGAAAAATGTATATGAACATATGGTGTAGGTCTACAGCCAAATCCATGGACGGTGATCAGGAACAAGGACAAGAAGCCTGACCTCTCAAAAATGAGGATATGCAAAGTAGGGCAACATTTCAACCAGATCAGAATTTTACACCGCGATCCGTTCCCTTGTTAGTTTTCCCACGTATGTTAGTTTCTTGTCCTCTAGTAGCTCAAGCACCAAAGGAATTGATGTGAACCAATGACTGGTTCCTATTCGAACTCACAACTGGTTCCACAATATGTTTCACTACTTCATTTGTCGCATTGCTCAGGTTGAAAGGTCCATCAGGTTGAACACTACATATACTTCAAGATTGTGAGAGTATATGTTTTTACAGTCAACGAGTGCAAATAATTTAATCCCGTAATTTGCCAATTTGGTAGGCATGTACTGGCGAAATGTGCAGCACCCACGAAAAGATACCAATTGTTCATCAACGGTGAGGTATTCACTTGTAGAAAAAATCCGCTTACAGTTGAGTACGAAGTTCTGAAATAATTCTCTGAAGGCTGCAAGCTTGTCCTCCTCCCTGCGTTCAAGTCTAGTACGAATGTTATCACTCATAGTTACTAAAATAGCCTCCACTCCTGTTCCACAGCTATTATCCAACATATCTAACATATTTCGTCTTCCAGACTTCAATACACCGGCAAGATACAAAATACCTATAAGTGATCTAATTTCACACACATCTCAAGGTCTTACGTCTCTTTCGCGCTGAAAATTAGACCGGATTTTTTCAATATATATATTTGTATATTCAACTATTGTTTGTATCATGTTGTGTCCAAAAATATTTCAAAACACTGAAAATGTGTGCTAGCATTTTTGGCTCTGTTCTTAGGACCCGGCAAATGAACAATAATGTTCTGAGAACGTGTGCGCGATGTAGGTGCAACAACTGACTTTCTCAAATTTGTTCTATCTTTTCCAGTATAATAATTAGAAGGCACACAATCATCAACGGGATCTTCATCACCACTAGAATCACTGTCCACATCTGGATGCACTTCGTCCTCATCCTCAACACCAAGCACTTCATCTCCGTCACTGTCTGGTTCATTCAGCCATCGATTTATACTCTCATGGACATCCATTTTGCACTTATAAACCAATAATTAATATAATCATCATCATCATCATCATTTCCCCTTATCCAGCTCCTGCCGGGTCGGGGTATTTATGGCACTTCTCCACTTTCCTCTTTCCTTCCACCATTCTTCTTCCACGATCTTGTCCCAGTCCAGATTTCTTTTTCTTACGCTGTTCTTCACTGAATCAATCCACCTTGTTCTAGGTCTTCCTCTTGCTCTCTTACCCTTGCACTTCGCCTCCAGCATCTGTCTTGGTATTCTATTTTCCTCCATCCTCTTTGCATGTCCAAACCACCTTAGTTTATTCTTCTCAATTCTCTCATTTAGTTTTCCCATCCCAACTTCCTTCCTAACATCTTCATTCCTCACTCTGTCTTTCCTTGTCTTTCCTATCATACTTCTTAGGAATTTCATTTCACTGGCTTGGATTCTACTCTCTTGCCTGCTTGTCAGGGTCCAAGTCTCAGCTGCATAAGTTAATATGGGAACATAGTACACTTTATACATTACCTCCTTGCTTTTCCTTGGTACTTCCTTATCCCAAACAAGTTTGCTTACATTTTGATATAATGCAGTACTCTGCTGTACCCTCCTGCCAATCTCCATGTCCGACCTACCAGTTTGCATCAATTCACTTCCTAGGTATTTGAACGTGTCCACAATTTCCAAACTCTGACTTCCAATTTTCACAGTGCCCTTTCCTTGTCTTTCCCCTCTTGTCATCACCATGGTCTTGCTTTTCTCTATACTGATTTTCAGGCCGTACTTCTGAATATTTTCGTTCAGTGCATCTAGTTGTATTTGCACTTCTTCGGTGTTCCTTCCCCAGACCACAATATCATCTGCAAATAACAGTAACTTCATTTCTTTATGTCCATATGCTTCCTTTGTTTCCTTTACAATTTCATCCATCACCATTATGAACAAGAGAGGTGACAGCACACTCCCCTGTCTTAGTCCAGTCTTGTTCGTAAACCAATCTGTCTTTCCAACTGGGGTCAGTACCCTGCTAACACAGTTGTTGTACATTGCTTGCACCATTTCCAACATTTATCTTCCCAGTCTCTTCTTAACCATGGTTTCCCATACCTTCTCTCTGGGGACACTATCATATGCCTTTTCTAGATCTATGAAAGTCATGATCAAATCCTCTCCATATTCCCAGTTCTTTTCCATCACCTGCCTCAAGCTAAAGATTAGGTCCACCGTGGATCTTCTACTCCTGAAGCCATAATTAATATATACTCATAAAACGGAGTAGATATGCACATGAACTGAGATAAGACACTGTAATAACAAAACGAACGAAGTAAAAGAAAAGTCACGCCAGTGGTCGCACGGATCACAGAATAAAATGCTTTACAACGCGACAACCATCAGCCAAGGTTAGCTGGCTACTGCATGTCCGACACCAGGAAGGTACACAGATGCTCAAGGCCAACATTCATACCAATAGACTGGGGCGACAAACACTAACTGGCTGGATCACTATAGTGATCCGCGAGACCACTGCAGTGTTAACTTCTGACATTGAAAACACATTATTTTTAACAGCAGATCATGGAGGTATCTTGTTTTCACACAAAAGCTTGCAATCTAGACTGGATGCTGAAAGGCAAAATAGTCTACTGTAAATTAATTAATTGAATTTCTTGAGACAGCATTTGCTACTTCTGTGTTTCTTATTTATATCCCATCAGTTTCAAAAATATGGAGTTAGTTTTTTAAAATTTATATGTTTTTGAAACCATTCTTTTGGGGTTGAAAATCACCAGAATAAAGAACTAAGACAGAAATACAAGGACATGATTGATGAGAAATTCCAAAGAGTAGATGGTAAAAAATTGCAGGACATTGAAACAGAATAGAAAAGCCATGTTTTAGAACAACAGTGTGTAAAGACAGGAAAACGTGCACATCCTGGTAGAATTGCGTAGTGAAGTCAGCTTGTAAACGTAAAAGGAAGGTTTACTAGTAATGGCTCCAAACAATGATTTCAGCAGACAGAGAGCTTTATGCAGGAAAGTCTTTTTGGAAGGTTCAGATGGAAAACTCACATAGAGCATTTGTATAGGGGTATTGAGATTGAATCATGTTATGGAAAAGGAAGAGGAAATTATTGAGGATGAGAAAGGAGATTATTTAATTGTCAGATCAGAATTTGATAGAGCACTAAGAGACATAAAGTAACAACAGAACACCAGGAATAGTTGATATGCTGACTGAGTGGTTGATGGTATGTTGGTATGTAGGTTTTATGAGACTGATAGAGTACCCTTTGATTTTAATCTTTGGTGGGTGGAACCACATACAGTATATATGCTCCACTTTTTGTCCACCATGTGCGGAACCATATATGTATGTTCTGTTCAAATATCACGCTGGAGAGGTCAATGAAGTACACGAATGTCCTCATAGATGGCGAGAACTGTTTATTTCAACCTTACTTGTGTGGGGATTCCCCTTTGCATATCGGTAAGATTTCTTACCTGGTAGTGACAGCTGATAATTATGTATGTTGCATGAAGCATTATTTTCATGTTGTGGAATTTGCCATATTTTGGCGGTTTTTGGATATAATGGCATCAGAAAAACAAGTTAGTGATGTTGAGATAGTGTCAATACTTGATTATTCAGATGAAGATTTGTCAGATTTTAGTTTTAGTGACTCTGAAATGGAAAATTCTTCCTACAGCTCATCTGAGAGCAACCATGACATTAGCGACATAGCTGATGAGCGAGCAGACGTGAATAACAGGGATCGTGGACCCACAAATAGCATCCCCATACAGAACATTGATCAAGGGCCAATATTACCAACCAGTTTTGATGTAGATACACACCCTGTGGATTTCTTTTATTTGTTTTTTGATGATGAAGTAATTGATATTTTTTATGAACTAAATTACATGGAGAAAACCAAAAGTGTTTCAAAGTGTAGGCTACCACACGCAACAAGAGTTTTGAGGAATCTGTTTCATAATGACTGCAATTTCTTAATATTGTGTATAATATAGCTTTATTTTATAACTCACGTATTTACGTATCATTCAATTTATCTTTTCTTTCTTTTTTTAAACAAAAACACTAAAACTCATTCAAAGTATTTCCTTGTACTTACATTTCGTAACAGCGAGCAGTGAAATACCGACCGTGCTAAGACATAAGACCATGAACCCTGCTGCTCCGGACTAGACAAGGGGGTTCGAATCCCACCGTAGGCTATCCTTTAATTAGGTTTCCGCGATTTCCAATTTTCAACCCCGGCAAATGCCAGGACAATTCCATCTAATAGGCCAAGATTGCTTCCTTCTAACTCCTTGTTCAGTTTCACTTATTTTCATGCATTTCATCTTGCATTACCTAATCTTTGAGGTCTGTGTCAGGAAGGGTATATGGCCGTACAAACCATTCACCACGTAAATATTCATCGCATTCCAACCCCGATCCCGTGGAAATGGAATAGTAAGGAATAGACACACAGTGAGCAGCACAATATGAGATCGTAAAGTACAGTGTCCCTTGACAAATGGACACTCCAAATGTTGCATTGTCGTCAAACCTCTTCAACGATGGGTTTCCTATCCTGGAAAAGGTATGTAGATATTTTATAGCATATTTGCACGATTTTAGTAACGTTTGAACAATTTGTATGGAATTTTTGTTTTACAAAATCCTGTACTGCCTAAAGCCATTAACTACTGTCGTCCCCCAAGGGTTAAGAAGAATGTTATGATTGCTATACCGAAGAAAATAGGAGCTGACATTTGTGAAGATTCCGTACAATTAGTTCGATCACTCATGCTTCAAATGTCCTAAGTAGAATAATTTACAAGAGGATGGAAAAACGGATACAACCGAGTTGGGCGAAGGCCAATTTGGTTTCAGGAGAAATATAGGAACAAGGAAAGCTGTACTAAGTCTTAGACTGATCTTGAAAAGCAGAATAAGGGAAAGATAGAGAACAATATGGCATTTGTAGACATATTAGAGGCTTTTGGTGTTCCATTTGGTATATGTTGGTTTAAACAAAAGCTAACCAGACCATTTAGGTGAGCTTTGGTTTGAACTCAAGGACGGTCTGGTTTTAACTAGACTCGTGAAATTACTAACCAACCTACTGCTGCAGTTACTGAAGCTTTAACCATAGCAGAAGCGCCAATTCAAATCTAATCTGAAACTACTAAGGAATGTGCGAGATCTCAAATTATATTTGAACTTGAACCACTCAACAAATGAAATAATATCATATCAAATTTCTAGTGGTTTTTACAATTTTATATTTGACGATTTCGAAATCGAGCTGGCGTTGTGACGCTACTTGGTCAGTTGATATACGCTCTTTTAAAAGCATAGCGTGCACTTGCGTCTGCCGGGAGCACAAATCTATTTGGGAATAGAGCTCATCAGTTGTTGCTGTTGCTTACTTTGAGGGGCTGCATCATTGCGGTCATATAGCCCCGTGTATTTTTGGGTGTGTGTGTGTGTGTGCAATTTGTGTGATAACCTGTGCTATTGTGATGGCTGTACTAGCATGTGTATTTGTAAATCAGGGGTTAGGATTGGAAAGGAGGCGGCCATGGCTATCCCAGCATTTGCCTGTAGTAGAAGAGGGAAACCACGTAAAAACCCACTTCCAGGATGGCTAAGGTAGGAATTGAACTCTCTTCTCCTCAGTTTAGCCTCACGAGGTTGAATATACCCCGATCCAGCCCGCACACCACAGTTAAAATGTCTTGGCAAAGCCGGGAATTGAACCCGTACTTCCGGACTGACAGCCAAGAACGCTAGCCGCTATACCATCAGTTCATCATCGCTCATTAGATGAAGCGATCGGCTATGGTCACCATTGAGCCTTCTTTTGCCAAATACCAAATTCCAATTCCAGTTTTTTCTAAACTGCCATTTCTCCCCCTCATTAGCATACTATTGTGACTGTGGAAAGTCTTCCTAGTCATCCTAAAATGAATATGAAAATCAATATCCAATATTCGCTATACAGTGAAGGTCTTAAGTGCTGTTCTCTGGACGCATTCAGAGCCATTGTGATATTTTTAAAATTAGTTTCACCCTCTATATATTGTTGGAAACACATCTGGTTCTGGATCTTAATACATGTGCCTACACGTAATTTTATAGAAAAGTGCTTGCACTTAGCCTACTTGTGTTGCACGAAGACAGCGATGAGTCTGAAAAACTCAAATGGCTATTATTTCCAGTTCCATAACTGACCATGCAACACGAGAATGAAAGTTCAACTAGGTAAGGACAGAGGAAGGTACTTTGGGGCGGGGGGGAATCGGTTTGTAACCCCAGCATGTGGTATTGGTCCCTGAGACTGTGCTGCCGAGTTAAGATATTCTGAGCATTGTCCCAAGAAAGCCAGAGTACCATAATACCTTGTGGTAGTGGTTATGCTAGATTATATCCATAATTGTCTGCTATGATATTTTACCTGCAAGTCCTGTGTGATTGTGGCGCAACACCTCTTCTCCTGTCCATTGTGCCCGTACAGCTGCACAATGAATGACTTGACTGAAGCTAATTCAAGTGCTATCGAAGTGGCTAAGTTCTGGGCAGAAACTGTTTAAAGTAGTCTGTTCAACACATACTTTGTACTTCTGACACGAATAAATAAATAAATACCTGCAAGTGTAAATGGGTCCTATGATTGTGACGTTAAACAGAACTGTCTCCAAAATTATGTATTACATACAATTCCCTGCCGCTCTAGGGATGATGTGAATAGCAGTTTTATTTTAGTTGATCCCACACCAAACACCAGAGACAATCAAAGAAAATTTCAATTCATACATGCGACCATGTCATGACATTCCAAGCATCTCCTTCAAATCGAACAGATTTCATGCCAGTGGTGAAAACCCTATATCCCCATTTAATTTTACCTGATTTCATTGGCGAGTAGTTTTGGTATGTTCACTGATATAACCTGTCACTCGCATACCAAGCGATTCTATGTGCTGGATGCTATACTATTAGATATACTGGTTAACATAAACATGAAAGCTAGTTATTGAAGTTGCATCCAAAGGGTAAAGAAAAAAAAGAAGAAACTACATGCCTGGTAAATGAAATCTATAGACACTTGCCAGAAGCTTGAGGTAAGTAACCTTTTTGACCATGTGTTTGCCTCATTGGGCCATCGTATTGTGGAAGTATTTAATAAATGATGTATGACAAAGCTCTCTCATTTGCCTGTTTTCTGGAGTCTAGCATAGCATGAATTTGTGACTACTGATAGTCTTAAGTCATTTCAGTTCATTATTTTATAGAGCAGCGGAAGGCAGTTATTGAGGTCAACTTCTAGCTGCAAAATTCTATGACAGAGAAATGGAGGACAGTCTTGCCCTCTAAATCGCTAATAGTGGAATAAGTTACACTAACACAATGTTACTTGAAGAGTTAAGGTCCTACTAACATTGGAATCTATAGCAAGAATTTGATGTTTGCACATATTTTGTTGAGAGGAACCCAGTGGTGTCATAGAATAGCTGTGAAGAGAATTGCGTATGGACACATGCCTGTCATAACGATGTGCTTCTCATCTTATTGCGGGAGTTTCAAATGACATCCAACCGCCTCTGTGCAAGTTCTACTGCTTCATGTCAAGTGATGGATATGAATGGTGCAATTGTCTTACTGTCAGGATTTGAGGTATCCTCTTAACCCCTTCGCGCCTTAATATGGTGCACATAATTTGTTGCTTAGTTTTATTTTAAAGTCGTCTTCTACTTGCCTACGTATTTTTATGTCATTTACTCCAGTAGTTTTGATGTCAACCCATAACAATAGTTCATCATGGTATGAGCTAGTGGCGGCCAGTAATAACGTTGCAGTGTTTCACCGCAACCAGGTTTTTCATAGAGAAAAAATATAGAATTTTGACAATATAATTCCCCCCCCCCCCCTCTTATATGGATAGGAATTTTGTTCTTTAATAGTTGAGGAAATCTCCTAGTACTGTGAACCACGTTGAGAAGTAAAGCGCGCAGACAGTGGCCGTGTGGTAGTTGCATGGCCGGAGCACCGACCAAACTCAATAGTGAAGGGTATGGCAGAGATGCTAGACCGAGTAAGTCCTATCCCAACAGTTAACTCGGCTGGTCGTTGGCTGCTGATTGCAGCAAGAGAAGAGTGGGGCGGGCGATGATACCCAAGTTGCTCCGTTAACTCCCGATACGATCGTCTTGCAATATAACTAGCACATGAGTGAGACACTTCCGGCTTTTTGTCACCCTCGTGTGCAAGTTACGCTGATGGAATGGGCTTCCTGTAAGAGATTAATATTACTATAATAATAATAAAATTAGCCTATAGACATTCCATAAGGGCAAAGGCCTCCTGTTGCACAGGGACGTTTAGACTCCGAAGGTGAGCAAAAATTATTACCAATTCTTAACATTCTCGATGACACTGTATGTGTATCATATGTTTTTTTTTTATCTGATTGCTTATTGTGTGACGCTTAGCGGATCCCCTACGTTATTGTGGCTTCTGCCTTCACTATCAAAAATAGACTTGTTTCTGAGAAATGTGTCCACTGGTTTTGCCCACTGAGCTTTCCGATAGCCCCTGTATACACGGCTCATATTACCGACATGGCGCGGCATCCCTTTCCTCTCCTCACTCGCAGGTTTGCGCCATCAGGTATTAACTGCCGTTATCTAGATAAGAATGCATGTGACTGAATTCTTCCAGAGGGAGAGACAGCGTGCTTCCTCCTCTCTTAATAGCCAATATTGCACTATAGTGCCTGAGTACTTTCTTCTGTAGTTATTGCAGACAAATATTAATTGTATTATGGATTAGCTGTTCTATTCAGTCAATCGCCTCTAAGCATTCCTGGCTGGAGACATTTGATTTGTCCATGAATGATGTCCAAGGTCTCGTTTAAACACATCTGTTATCTGCCTCTGGCTGATGTGTGGTGAGGAGGAGTTGATTTGTCGTCAGCTCCCGTTGTGTCATCGGTAGATACTCTGGTCGAGGGTCGCACGCTGTAGTTGAGGAAGGGTTCCGAGGAAAATATCAAACCTTCCAAACAATGGAATTGTTTTGTCCCTACTCAAGTAATATTTTCTAACAGACTGATCAAACTGAAGCAAGTATACTTATGAATTTTAGTGAATACTGTACCATAACTAGGGTAACTGGTAGTAGATACTAAACTACGTTTGACTCGCAGCTTATATTTGATTTATAGTAACATAATGTCACAACCGATAAGGTGATTGATAAATTTAAGGCCAGTGAATGAGATACGGGTGGCCTACCTGCCCCAGGCTCGATTCCCTGCCCCGCCAAGGATTCTAGAAACTGACGTGTGCGCTGGACTTGGGGTGCATCCAGCCTCGTGAGGGCAATTGAGTTGCCGTCTGATCAGAGAGGCAGCCATCGCTTGGGACGCCAAAGCCCTTAATGGGCTGTAGTGCCACAGTTTTTAAGTGAATGAGCTAACAGTCTACTATTCAACAAATAATAATCAAAGAATGTCATATTCACAAGGGATGTAGACGACCCAATTTTAGTCCCTGGCTGCGTCAAGTGATCTTGGGTCTGAGTTTACGTGCGGAAATGTGTGGATAAATCTGTCTTGACCAATATTTAAACAATCATTAACATTTTAAATGTGTTCTAGTGAATCATTATTCTGAAATTATACTTAATTTTGAATTATTTTACTGAAGTAATTTTGTACTTAGGCTTTGTAAGAAAATACTGCTCATTTTAAGGAATCACTTTAGATCTATTTGTTCCTTTGTTACTGAAGTACAGTATATCATTTTGATTGTAGTTAAGATTTATCATTAGTTTAAAGAACTCAGTAATTGCATGCTGGGTTATAATATGTGGGTTGAGCTCCCACCGGAAAAGAAATCCTAGATATGTGCTTGAGTGAAAGAAAAGAATGGGAGAACATTATTATCTGGAATGCGAGGACTGCGACATTCATGACGAATAAGCTACACCAGTTAAACCACACTTCTCTATCACATGCATCTCTGATCAAGCCGTCACCCCCCTCCCCAAATAGTGCAACACGCACCAGCCGCCGCTGGTATTAGCCATGCTGTATGGTCGGTATTGACGAATGAATAATGATAAACAAACCTTATAACACATATTATAAAGTAACTGGATGCCTGCCTTGCCAATCTTATACAGTATATAAAAATGGAAATGTATATTTGTCCGAAGTTAATGGACTCCAACACCGTTTAACCGATTGCATTGAAATTTTGTAGGGTTGTAGTGCACACCCCAAGGAAGGTTTTTGGCACAATAATTTTAGATAGCCCTGTCCATTCCCTTCATTCAGGCCCTTTGGCACAAATCTACACCGTTTCTCCGATCTGAACCAAATTTTAAGCATTTGCCATTTTGAACCCTGCGGGTAACACTGAGCACTTGAAATTTTGGACAGTCCTTCCCTTTCTCCAGATTTAGGCCCTTTATCACAAATTTACACCAGTTCACCGATCTGAACCAAATTTTACGTACTTACCATTTCAAATCCCGCAAATCACACTGTCTACTTGAAATTGGACAGCCCCTTCCATTCTCTAGATTTAGGCCTTTTGGCACATAGACTAAATATCGAATTTGTTGTATAAGGACCAATCTAGGCTCATTTCAAGCCTCGCAAAGAATGAAACAAAACTCGGGATGTAAACCTTGGTTAAGTTTGGTGAAACAGAGTAGATTTGTATAAATAACAGACAAAGTGACCCAAAAACCACGATTTAAGGTCCTAGAACCAATCATGTTGAAATATATTTGGTGTACTAGCGGTCCAGAGATGCTGGAAATTAAGTTGTAACTGTAAGAATATGTAAATGAGTGTATTGTTGACTGGCAAAGCGGGCTGCATCATGCCACCCCTGCCATCGTTCTGGTGCGGAATTGCAAAAATAGTTAAATCTTATGCTGCTTAAAAATTATTCCCTAGATTTACGCCGTTTGGCACACGGACAAAATATCGAACATTGCTATGTGGCGGAAAATGACACTATTGCACCCTCAGGAGCTCGGGACAGCCGTAGTTTTCAGATATGCTCCGATTTATCAATAAATGATCAAAATGGTCCGGTTAGCTCAAACAATGCCAGCGTTTCGCCCCAGTACGCCGTTGGGCTCGTCAGTTGGTACAGACACACTTACCAATACGCGTGGCTAGCACATACTGAGAAGGCCATGCAAGATACAAAATACATGCAGTATTGACGTCACGAGCAGTATGTGCTGGCCACGCGTATTGGTAGGTGTGTCTGTACCAACTGATGAGCCCAACGGCACACTGGTATTGTTTGAGCTAACCGGACAATTTTTTATCATTTATTGATAATTCATCCGCTCAAATGAAACTACATCATGCTCCGATTTTCCTACAGCGCTATGCGGCAAAAGCTGATTGCTCTCTGCTTTCTTTACAGTCAATGAGATATAGGCAGTGTCATTCTCTTTTACTCCTCTTTCTAATCAATTTTTACAATTCATTAGTAAACTACATGTTATTATTATCATTATTATTATGGGAAAATGACCTGGATGTTACGTCCATTTTACTATTTATCACCAGGCTGTGGGCAAACAGTGCTATGAGATTAGTACCACTCGGAGTTGAGAAGACTCACGCCCTATGAGCTGCCAGCCCGTCCACAACAGACGACGAACCTTGCGATCAGTCCATTTATCCGCTGTATGTCACATGTGTTCATAGGTACACCCGAAGGTCACAGGAGAAGCTTCCACGTGCCCTATAGTACGGTTCGTTCTAGCTTCAATGCACACATATTAAAACCCTGCAGGCTGCTTATCACCACCACAAAAAGGCTTCATCAACTGTTATTTTTAAAATATTCATCTCTATTAGTTTGTAACAGTTCAGTAGTAGTAATCATTATCATCCATAAAACAAATAAATAAATCCATCGGGCAAATCCGGGTACTACTAGTACAATATAATATTTACATACTGAAGCATTATATGTTTCGGGATCATCATCATCTTCATTTCCCCTTTTCCAGCTGACACTGGGTGGGGGCAAATGTGGTTCCTCTCTCCTTTGTTCTGTCGTTCCACCATTCCTCCTCCGACACAGTGTTCCAATCCAGGTTCCGTTTTCTAATACTATTCTCCATCGAGTCCATCCAACGCATTCTTGGTCTTCCTCGTCCTCTCTTCCCTGTCATCCCTCGTTCCAGTGCTCGTCTTGGTAGCCTTACTTCATTCATCCGTTTGACATGTCCAAACCATTTCAATCTGTTTTGCTCCAGTTTGTCATTTAGTTTCTGTACTCCCAGTTCTTTCCGTATATCTTCATTTCTCACTCTGTCTCTCCTCGTTTTCTGGACCCTACTTCTCAGGAATCTCATCTCAGCTGCCTGTACTCTGCTCTCATCCCTCTTAGTCATTGTCAAGTTTCTGCTGCATATATCATTATAGGAACATAATATGCTTTGTGCATAACTTCTTTAGCCTAATTGGTAAATCCTTGTTCCATACTAGTCCCCGTACCTGTTGGTAGAAAGCACTCCCGAGTTGTATTCTTCTGCTAATTTCCAAATCTAGTCTTCCATCTTCAGTCAGTTCACTTCCCAAGTATTTGAAGTGTTTCACTACTTCCAATTCCTTATCTCCTACTTTGATTACTCCTTTTCCTTCTTTCTTATCTCTACTCATCACCACTGTTTTACTCTTCTCCACATTTATCTTCAATCCCCATTGCTCAATATTTTCATTTATTACATCTAACTGTTCTTGTACCTCCATCTCATTCTCGCCCCAGATCACAACGTCGTCTGCAAACAACATTACCTTCATCTTTTCCCTACTGTAGTCTTTCATTGCTGCCTTCATGATGTCATCCATCACCATTACAAACAATAAGGGTGACAACACACTTCCTTGCTTTAGTCCAGTGTCAATTTTAAACCATTCCGATGTCCCGACTCTAGTCTTCACACTACTATAGCACTCCATGCACATTCCTTTTATCATGTCTCTCAAGGGTATTATATTAAAACCATAAATAGATAAAAATTAAACTGATTTGGTCATTTATTTATTTCGTATGGCAAAATGACGATACATTGGGACAAAGAATTAAAAACAAACAAATAGCAAAATGGTTAAAATATATACAATATTTGACAGAGTAGGTTGTAGGTACCGTAACACAATGTCCAGTGTATTCAGCCAGTTGACAGCATCATTGGTGGCATGGTATAGGTCTTGGATGGTTCCTTCAAATCTCCTCGTTGGACACTAGAGGGCAACATACTGAATGGTCTGAGGTACATTGGCACCATCGCAGAAAGGGCTTCAAGGTTTTCTCCACCTGTGGAGCCAGACATTGCATCGCCTGTGATTTGTACGGACCCTGTTCAATGATGTCCATTCATTTCTCGGTAAATTGAAACCAGGCAGTTCTCTGCAGGGATTAGTTATCAAACCCAGATGGTCTAGTTTTGATGCAACCCATTCTTCATGCCAGGTCTTCTCAGCAGCGAAATGTGATGAAATTAGCTTCTCCCCCAGCTTCCATGCTGAATTTCTGGATTTCAATCTCTCTTATATTTTGCAAATTAGTCCTGGTGTTTGGGCAGTTGGTGATTACTTCGACATTTCAGCCATACGTTTTGCAGAGCTGTTTTTCTTTGCACATGAGATAGGTGGATATTGGATAGCACTGGCAACCACTTCAAACGTGCCTAATATATTCCTCATTGTATCATTCAGTTGCGTACCAACTTTTGCAGTGTGTGTACTATTAAGCCCACTCGCGGCTCGTGCTGTTAAAGTTGGGGATGGCTACGAATGAGCTAAAACCCGAAGGTAGTTTCGAGCTTCGTGGTGGTGTAATTATTTATAGATAGGTAGTAACTGTCCAGTTTACAAGCTCAACGCGTAGTAGCAAATGTTGGTTGAATGCATTTCTTATCAGACACGCATACGCGTTTGCAGGATATTTAATGGGGATAATATTTCAGGGTGATGGGGCGAGAGTCCGGAATATACTTCTTGTTGATAGGTAGATTGGTCCTAATTATGCTTTTTTTTTATTAAGCGAAAGATTATTTTTGATGTGTAACAACTTTCCACTCGGTATCTGGATATTTTTGTGGCACTCGGTAGCTGGACATTTTTGTGGGTGTGATTTTGGATAAGAGACGGAAGTGGATGGGACGGAAGTGCATGGGATGGAAACAATGAGCGCGCGCGGTGGCGGAGATCGGTACAACGACTTACTGTAAGCCATGTGACTATGTGGAATGTAAATCGCATACGGTTTACCTCAAGATTTGGAGGCCCCATTAAAGAAATTGCTTCAATAAATCATCTTTAAATTGTCGTTCTTTGGTGTGAAAATATTCATTATATCATATTTGCTGAAATAATTACGATTTATTAAATCTTCATACTTTTGCTGTATTCTTATTTAATATAAGCACTCGAGCTCGACTGCTATATCGCATCAACCAACACTATATTAACATCGACTACTAACAATAATTGAAACTTCGTTGGTCCAAATAGGTTAAACACTTAATCACTTTGTATTTTGTAATGAAAACACCCATACATAGCCCAAAAGTTACACAGCTATTTGGTTGGTCTAAACGTATCACTGGGAGAAACGCCTTTAATATACCTACTGCACACCTAATTTTTAATCGCGCCTATACTTGGCAGTGCGCTATATCAGCAATAAGAGGCCATTTTCAATAACACTGCTGGCATGGGTTCACTAACTGGCCGGTATAAAGGTCAGCTCGCATCAAGTAGGCAGTGGATTGCTCCCGCATACAGTTGCAGGTATATGTCACTACTGCAGATGCATTGGAGAATCCTTTCATGTTTGCTGGCACAAGGTAGCACTATGAGTTCATTCTTTAAAAAATGCGAGTAAGTAATATGGAATTATTCGAATAACATGTCCGATGTTACACATCATATGCGACTACTGTACGGCTCGTAATTTTTTTTCTAATTAAACAAACTGACTTATCTCGAGGAAGCCTGATTTGCGATTGTACCCGAAAATACAACTGCAATTTACCTTCAAAACACTACCAGCTAGAGATTTGATCTGCAACATGATCCAAGAGTGAAAGTGAACTTGGGAATATACTTCCCTCAAGGCCCAGTAGATGGCACTGCTACCCCAGCCACATCATGATGCTCTCGGGTGGAAATATTTTCATTACACTTCAATTACATTTGAGTTGTCAAAAATGAATATAACTTATTTGTCTTGTGAGAGTGTTTCTGGCAACTTGACAATTAAAGGTCCATCGGAGAGTGAAAGAGGGAAAGGAGAAAGCATCAAGAGGGTGGGTTAAGTTTTCTTGAAACACTTTGGAAGTATTCTACTAACTATAAAAATCCTGTCGGTGTTGGCAAGTCTGGCCGCCTGAGCCTTCACCGTTACAATGGAAATGAATTGAGTTTCCTTAGCCACAACTCCCAACCCTGGTACATAACAGCGCTACTACCCATCTGTTGTGGCTGAATATACTAATACCATTATGTTCGACGATGTCGAAATATATACGTTATGTGTCAGAAAACTGTATCCTAATGAGGCTCATTATAACACTATTTTTCATTATGAAACAGTTTCTCCCACCAATCAGAGCTCAAGAAACAGTTGTTTGACCAATTAGGTAAGGATACCTTCGTGCATGCACTCAAAATCCAACATGTATATATAAATTACCGAAAGTGCACCATCAATATGTTCGCGTAAATAAACTGGCGAATATGAGACTAGAAATAGCACTGTACCTTAATATCCCCAACCCCAATTTCAACACAGCGCATTGCTTTCAAACGACTTCAGTGACAGTTTGACTGAATGCAGGTGCACATCGGCAGGCTGTAAACATTGCCAAGCACACAGAGCGCATGCGTCGGTCGGTCAGAGCACTTGGAAAACTGAGATATCCTACCCAGCGCTTGCACTCGGACCACAAATTTCTAGTGACGGAATATCAAGAGATAATTATGAATATTTATGTTAAAACATATAATAAAGTTATTATAATTATCGTCGAACATAAACAGTCGTATGCAACTCGCCTATAATGGTAATTAAGACACTCGTATGGAAAGGTGAAAACTTGCATGGCTCGAAAAATATCATCATTTTTGTCTTAAAACATTCAAATTTCGGGTGCAGTACGTAACGTAAATCTACGGCCACTTCCTACCCAAAACCTACATTAATAACAAATACACACACTAGTATGGACAGCACAGTGACACAAGTTATCTGACAAATTCTACGCACACCAAAGTACATGGGACTGCATGACCAAGATGTCGTAAAGCCCCTAATGAATTCATTAAAACAGAGATATATTTCCTGCTTCTGGTGCTGGAGCTTGGGCCGGGCCAGTGAGTTGCACGATAGGCTACATTGAACAATTTGTAGGCGTTCTCAACCTAGTGCTCGCGAGCACCACGGTGCTCTTTAATTGAAATTTGGTGCTCTCGTCATAGGAGCCAAATAGTTTTGACGGTCAAAAATGTTATCATTTTGTGAAATAATAATAAAACGAACATGGCGGCCAAGCGAAGGTGAAACATTTTAATAGACTTTTCTCGCGATTTAACAATCTGAGCGCAGTGAAATATGGTACAGTAATTGTTCATACACATTGTAATGCTCTGGCATCTAATTTAGTTCAATTGTTTTCATAACCTCAAGATCGCGGCTGCACGCAATTTAAAAATTAAGTTTTTATTTCTTGTGTATTAATCATGCGATGAAAGTGAAAGTTTGAATGGTACATAACTCTATGGCCTATACATATAACAATCCAACATGGCGTCCAGCCGAAATATTTAGACGGTTCTCAATATTAATCAATCTATGACAGCAATCAAACTGACTTTTTTTTTATGTTGATAGAGGCTATGAACATAAGTATATCTATGGGACTTTCAATAACTTGGTGAACACAAATACAACATGGCGGCGACGCGAAATATAAATATTTAAATGGACGTTTCTCCCTATTTAACCATCCGAGTGCAGTGAAACATGGTACGGAATATGTTTATACAAATTTTAATCCACTGGCATGTAATTTATTTCAATTATTTTCACAACCATAAGATGGCGGCTGCGCGAAATTTTAAAATCTCGTTTTAATTGCTTGTATTCTAATCATGCGCTTGAAGTTTGAATAATACACCTATACAATAATCGTCACGTAATGGTACATAACTCTAAGACCTACATATATAAAAATCCAACATGGCGACCATCCGAAATATTTAGACGGTTCTCAATATCTAGGAATCTATTACAGCAATTAAACTAAAATTTTGTATGTTTATAGAGGCAATTAACATAAGTAGGATATATGAAAATAGGCTACATAGTTCTTCACTGAACTACTTGTTTTCATTAATGCAGGCAATGGCCATGAATTTTCTTTTCATGACGAGTCAGGGAAGGGATATTGGAATGAATTCAGCCGTAGACTTATTGAAAGGTACCGTCCTGGCATTTGCCTGGTGGCGAAAATGGCAAACCATTTTCAGGACGGCCGAGGTGGGATTCGAACCCACGGTCTCCCAATGCCATGCCACCGTAGCCGGTCTCACTTACTAATGGTACTTTCCTCCTTCACGAGATCCACTCAGGCAACAATTACTCGCTGACGGATAAAGTAAATGGGACAGGGCAACCATTCACTCAAGCAAACTAGCAACAGCATAGGCGTGCACCCTGCTTTAATATCAGTGGCAAACAATCCTCATTGAATTAGTATATTAAGGGATGCATTACCATAACACCACGTCTCTCTCTTACCTCACACTCGATATGCAACTTCACAGATGCAACACTATCCGTGTTTTTTAATTTTAAATGTGCGGCACGTGTTTAAATCTAGTTTAAAACAATTAGCACGTATTATCAACCATCCTATAAAAAAGTTTCAACAAAAAAATACCATGCATTTACATTACTTTATGGTGGCGATCCACATAACAACGCACGAAATGGGAAGAACATAACGATAAATCGCAAGGGAAGAATACTGGGTCATTATACACGCATAGTAAAAACACTCCTATAAATCACGCTCGCCACGACCCAAATTAAAAATACCTATAATCAGATGAACTCAATCAACTGATTTTTGCTATCATTTACATGAGTCGGCCGACTACGTTTATCCCTTCAGTATAAAGTTGGGTATTTAGCTTACAACCCCCACACATGTAAAGTCGTGTGTTCTTAGCCACACATGGCGCTGGAAGGCACACATGATGCTTATTGCTACGGCTCGAATTTTAAGACCTAAAAATAGTCCGAATATGCAAGCAAATATGACCTTAAAAATCACAAAATATGACTCAAATACGACAAAAAATATGACCTGAAAATGACAGATTAAAATATGGCTGCTCTTTTTAATCATAAATCCGAGCGACAATCCCCTTCGACATTAAATTGTTAACTAAATACTTTATTCCAATTTTCATATGAATTTTCTGAATATACATCAAGTGGTTCTTTACAGAGTCTATTTCTGTAAACGCTAGTTGCCGTTCGGTAAGTTGAGTATAATTGCACACCTACAGCCGCCGTCAAAATGCCGAAATATGATGTTCTTACCAAAAAATGATCAAAATACGACCTAATGGTAAACAAGAAGTTCCGTGACGAACTAAAGAGCCTACTTTTCTTAAAATTTAAGATTCATGCCAATAATTAATCTATATGGATCTATCTAGAATAATGACGAAATTAAGTTGGTAATATCGAAATTTCTAATTAGTTCCAAATACTGTATACCTGGCATAATGTAGCCTAATAAAGCACTACAGTTGGCAGCCCTGGTGACTGAATATATTCTTAGATCCATTTCTTAGGGTACAAAATACAAAATTTTGTTGAAGTCCAATGCATAGCATGGACGTTACATGCAGTTAAACATTCGATCTAACAGCGCGCGTAAAATCATGTTGGCATCAATGCCATGCATGTATTGGTCAGAAATAATATGAAATAATATGATCTATTGTTGTGCCAATTTTGAACGACATCCATTAGTTAGTATTGAACCCTTTATCCTCTGATGGATAAATGATTCGATGTTTTATTTCTTCAATTAATCAATATTTCCACCAGCGTCATGAAATAGCCAGACGAAGATGAGGAAACTTCAAGCATTTGTTGGAGACAGTGGGAATATACCTGCAGCAGTTTGACAAAAGGCTAAATACTTTAGCATTGTGAAAAGAAAGACCCTAGCAATGTTTCAGAAGGACAGGTGGTGGCTACCTCAAAATAGAAGGGACGCGTGGTGAGACACGCTCATGGTATGTTCATTGTAATATTCGCACCTAGAAAAAATATAATGCAGTAACGTGAGTGGCTGATGATACTACTGGACACTCCTACGAGGCCGAGGTCTGATAAAAACCGCGAAGTTATTGAAAAAGTGGAACCAATGAGAGATGAATGCTTACGAACGCGCCAAGTCTAGCTTAGGCACGCGACAGCTAGCATTAACGCGGGAGTTCGGCTAGACAACATCTCTACGATCGATTCTAGGATTAATGGGCATATTCTTGACCTGCGCAATTTTACGAGTTCAGTGATATTTGTTTCATTCCTGTACCTCTATTATTTTGAGAATTTTTTATATAATTTCCCCCTCTATTGATACCTAGGGCCAGTTCATTTATAAGTGGCGTGAAGAGCCAAGGGATTATTATTACATTTTGCGCGTCTAAGGACGTAGGCACTTGTACTTTGCGTGTCATGAGGACACAGAATTTTATTAATACAAATGTGTTAAATTCAGTGTGATAGATAGTCACTGTACTATTTTTGTAGGGACAGTATCATCGACAATTCGCCAACAGACTGTTCTGGGGAATTAAGTACCTAAAACGGCGAATTTAGTAAACAGATATCGAGTGTGAATTAATCTATAACTTTTTGCATCAGCACGAGAGATGGCATCGCTTATCCTGGAAGAAGTTTGGAATTGTCAACACTCCATCGAGATGTGGGAGACGAGCTAAGCAGCATTAAGTAGGGAATTGGCTGCAGATGTTCGTTGACGGTGACTGGCAGAGGATGAGTACTGAATAATATTCTTATTATCTGACAAATTAACTTATGGTATATGGGACATATTTTGTTTGTAAATATCTTGCTTGTGTTGATTAACGTAGTGTATTTAGTTTTGGTCTGACACACCTTTTGCATGGAAACAGCTCGCACATATTTTATAGTCGTAAGTTCTTGTTTGTTTGATTTAACTAACGTGGATATGTGGACGACCGTGTTCGCATATGTTTACGTAGTGCGATTAAGAAGCGTCTCTCGGAGATATGTTGTGTTTCAGAAGTAGGACTGAATTAGTATAATCATGCAGTAGATTGGAGGGTAAATTAATCTTGTAATGTTTATTATTGATCAGATTCAGTGAGTTTATTGCCATTGGAGCAATGTGAATTGTGGCGAGGAGCAGTCAGCTCTCTCGTAGGTTTTAATATATTTTTTAAATAGTTTGTGAGGATCTGATTCAGCCGACCTGTGTGAAAAATGTTATGTCATTCCCAGCAGTGTGTGTGTGTGTGTGTGTGTGTATTTTATTGGTCATTACAAGCGGGAATTTCAGCGTAGACTGATTTCTGTCAGCTTGGTGCCAAGTCCATATGGTTACCTTGCGAGGACATATGTGGCTATATCGATTAAGGTCTTACCATATGTTTATGTGGTTGAGATTTGTTGCTGTTGATTCTACGAGATAACGGTCAGTTGGTCATGTTATTTTTACACACTGGGGCTGGACGATGACCAGAGTTGAGGAAGGGGGAAGTTGTTTCACAAGGCGGGCTGAAAAGATTGCATCAAGGTCATTAGGGGAGTGCTTGTTGGCTCCGTATAATTACTTGAAATACAGAATAAGAACTGATCAATGGTAAAATTGTTTAAATAAATGGGAGTTTCCTACGAATCACTATAATCTCCGAAGCGTTAGCTTAACGTGCATTTTTATTCATATAAAGTAATCTCAGCCGGTGAGGCTTTTGTTGTTGTTGGTTCAATTCCATGTTTATGTTCCGTATTAGTGACCCGTGTAGTCACGTGCGATGCTGTCTTTTCCTTGTTTGTGTATTGAGCAATTGGCCGGGTTGGCAGCTCATTTGTCAGATGCGTCATCGCGTTGAAGGAGGGTCTCGAGGGAGATTCCTGTAAATATTAGATTTTTAGATTGTGTGTCAGCATTAATTTTTATGGGTTTTTATTAGTGTTGTGTCCCATATCCGTAAACGTTGATTTACGAGATGATTGTTCGTAAGCATCGTGGCTGTTACCCGATGTAAACGAACAGTCATCCAAGTACTCATTCCTCGTAGTTAGTCATTACGCATACATAAAATCCAATGCAAGTTAGTGGAACTTGGATCCACATTCTTTTTATAAGGGGGAGATCCGTCTGACTCCTCAAATTTTGATAAATATTTCTGTCATGGGAAGATTCAGGGAGGAAATTTATTATTGTTGATGTCTATATTCATTTTATTTGCACTAATAGTCATTAAATTATGTTATTATTTTTACGTCTTGTCACTTCCTTTCTTAATTATAGTTTTAATCCTATGACCCTTACCTCAGTAGAGCATGTTGTTTGGCGAACGTAAACATCACACTATGAACTGAGCGCGACCCCTTGATCAAGATTCTTGCATATAAACACTGCAATACTAAAGGGTTCATAGGAGGTAAACTGGCGCGGCCAAGCGTGGGGCGGTTCACTGTGGTGTAACGGCAAAGAAATTGCACATGTCAATGTAAGCGTAGTTGGGTTTACAAACTGACGCAACAATGAAGGTGTATTTTGTTGCTGGTTCGCTGCTGGAACACATTTAGTTGGCGTATTTGAGTAAAACTGACAGGCCACAAATGGAGGCAGATATGACAGTATTTTAATCACCGGAAAGTGATATTTTATTAAAAGTAATTGAGGCGAAGAGGATACCGCCAACTGTGTGAAATATAAATTAAAATCAGAACTTTGCAATGTAAAATACGGTTCACGTTTTTGTCTATTGAATTAAAGTAAAAAAATAATATACGTGATATCGGGCGCCCAATGATTAAAGTTAAAACTAGATTTGTTTAGAAAGTCAAACTCATGAAAATGTTAGGAGGCTGGTAGCCTTAAATGACAATTAATACTTTGTTAATTAGTCAGTGTTAATATCAGATCAGGATAACAATTTAATGACTAAATATGTGTTTGGGTTTAAATCACTCAGAGATGCAATCGACTAGTGGGATTAAATGCAAAATATAAATGAACTGAGTAGGGTAAAGAAATTAAATGTGCATTGGGATTATATGTATGTGTCAGGGGACATTGCTTTATGCCATTTCCCTAATATCTCATATAAAGTGTATAACATGGCAACAGTAGAACAGATTCAAGAAATCATTGAGAGTGCAGCTAGGAGGACACAGAAATTGTTGGACACTAAATTGGCGGAACAAAGTGAATCACTAAACACTAAACTATCAGAACAGAGTGAATCATTAAATACTAAACTATCAGAACAGAGCGAATCATTAAACGCGAAATTATCTGAACAAATAAACAGTAGTATGTTAGAACAAAGTGAAGCATTAAAAGCGAAATTATCTGAACAATTAAACAATAGTATGTTAGAACAAAGTGAGTCTATAAACAAATTGTCTGAGCAGAGTGAATCACTAAAAACTAAACTATCCGAAGAAAGTGAATCACTAAACACAAAACTATCTGAACAAAGTGAATCATTGCGGACACAATTAAATAACAGTAGGATTGAACAAAATGAATATCAGGTGGAACAAGCTAGATTACTAAAAAATGAAATCAATGACACTATAAATTCGCAGTTAGAGGCGCAGAATGTTAAAAACACGAAACAATTAGCTTCGTTAACCGCAGAGATGAAGGATCACACTAATCAACAGATGGTATTGCTGGCCCTAGATGTTAGTAAAACAATGAAAAACAATTAGATCAGATTAAGAAAATGGAAACTATATTTGATCAAAAACTTAGCATTCTGGATGAAACGGTGTTAGGTAAATTAGAGCAAATTGAACTAGCATGCACTATGAGTACGAGCGAGGTCAAGATAGCTCAGGATAAGTTGGAAGGACGATTTAAGGAAATGGAAAAATGCGGCAAGGTCATTCAACAACAATTATCAGCGGTAGATGAAAATATATCCGGCATAATTAAAGATATGGATCGTCTCGAAATAAAATCAGCGGAGCAATGGAAAAGCCTAGAAGCGGATCAGGATCAATTAAAGAATACCATCGACGAAAGGTTGAGCCAGATAGAAAGCAATCAGGATGACACTAAAAGCCAGATTGAGGAGAAAGTAAGCACGATTAAGGAGCAAATAAGAAAAGATTGGCGAAAAATGAATATCGATTCTAAAGAGGAAAGATCAACCATCCTTAAGACAGTAGGCGAAAATCATACTCGTATTCAAGCATTGGAACAAGAAATTAAGAGTAAACTTAAAGAACAAACAGACAGGATCATTAAAGCTGAACTGAGGTCGATAGAACAATCCTCGATATTTAAAACGGGAACAATGAAAGACAAGGAGGACGACTCAAATAGCCCGGAGGGTACGAGCACAGCAGGGAGTCCGACTCAGACGGAGAGCCCATTAACGACAAACACGGAGGGGTTTCGCAAGAATATTGAAAGAAGTTCCACGCCACAGGACGGTCATCAGCCCACACAACTTATCCAAGTAATTCGCTCGAACGATTATAAACCGCAGAAGTACACGGAGAATTCAGGGGTGACACCTAAAGCCTTTATTAAAGAAATTGAAGATCATTACAATGACACTGGGGTACCTGAAGCACGTAGGTTGAGGATGATGGAGAGATTTTTATCAGGAAATGTCCTTACATGGTTTTTAAGCTTCAAATATACATTTGGAACTATGGCAGATTTCAAAATCGCGTTTCTGCGCAAGTACTGGTCGCCGGCATTACAACAGAGTTTAAGAATGGAGCTTTACTCTAGGAAATACCAAACTACCCAGCAAACAAAATACTCAGATTTCTTTAACATGCAAATGCTAAAATTTCGCGACCTTGATTACCCTTTAAATGAAGCGGATCTGGTGATGACTATAGCACGGCAATTACCAGTCAACGTGCAACAAGTACTAGTCGCAGCGATCGTTAGTACGGCCTTACATGCAGAACAGATATTACGCCAGATAGATGAGACTACATCTCATAATCATTATAGAGGAGGAAGACAACTGGAGTTAGTCAATACGACAGAGGTCATAAAACCAAAACAGGCAAACACGAAAACGCAGGGTACAAATATAAGCACATCCACACCTAGGCGGAACCAGGAAGAGGTAGAAAACAGACCGTACCACCGTAACGAGAATAACTACAACAATAGGTCATATCAAGGCAACAATAGATATCAACAGAGAGGGTATCAGCAATGGCGTGAAAATCTAAGAAATGAGAGGCCTTATGGAAGATACGGTGATTACAATGGGAATCAAAGATGGAAAGGAAGGAGAGATCAAAATCTGGAGAGGCACGTAATTATCGAAATGACTGGGATGATAGGCACGCTCAGTCACAAAATTACCTAGAGGAATTACACGCTAGTCAAGGTGGAGAGCAAGGACGATGGGAGAAAGCCATTGGGAACATGAAGAATCCAGACACACATACTGAGGAAGCTGGAAGTCTACTGAGACAAGAGGAAAGTCAGGGGCGTGGGCGACAAAATTATGACGGGAGTCGCAGCGGAGCTAAAAAAAAAATTCTTAATTTGGATAAAGGAGACAGTCTACAAACGCAACAGTCGGAAGTTGAAGATGGATGGATAGTAGCGAACATACAAGAATGGATTGCTTTGCCAGAAGATTGCCTGGAGGAGACGGTGAAACCACGGAACGATGAAATTAGGCAGTTACCTGTTATTTACGCGAGGATTGGTGGAATTAATATAAGATGTTTATTGGATACGGGGTCGCAGATCAGTCTGGTATCGGAGGCCTTGGTTCGAGAGTTGGGACGGAGTCAGAATATTCCTGTGATTCCCGTACCACAACTCAAAGTGAGGGGTGTTAATTCTGAACGCACCGTCACTTGTAAACGTCAGGCATACTTAGAACTGAACATATTGGAACACACTTTTGGGCAAACATTCATTATCATGGCAAAGATGAATTTCAATATAATTCTTGGTGCAAATTTCATTTGTGACTATCAAGCAGTGATAGATTTGCACAAGAATACAGTCAGTTTTAGAGAGTATGATCAACTGAAGAATGTGGGATTGCATATGGATGAAATCACTACCGGAAGAGATGTAAATTCTTGGGCATTGGAAGCAATATCGGAAGAGACGGAAGAGGAGATACGAAAGGCAGAAGATAACATCATAGAAGGAGCTGTTGTGGAACTAGATGAGGAGAGTGAATCCCAGGAGATATGGTCTTTATTAACAGAAGGAGATGACAGTGATGCACAATTTGAAGAGTTACTACAGGAGCGGCTCAATGACATTCAACTTGGGGGTGAACATAGAAAACAATTGGAAGAGATTTTAAGGAAGCACAAAGCAGTATTTGATACAGTACCTGGGAAAATATTAAATTTCAAATATTCAATGCAAGTCGAGGATTGGTCACCTTTCAAAAGTAGATTGTACCCAATTCCGGAAAAATATCGTGGTCAAGTCAAGGTCATTATAGATGAGATGTTACGAGCTGGAGTGATAAGGAAGGCACCCACACCTTATCTAAATGCGATTTTGGCAGTCACAAAACCAAATGGATCTATTAGACTTTGTTTAGATGGCAGAAATCTCAACATGAGACTCATTTTTCCTGAGTATGACAGAGCACCAATTATCAGAGACGTACTAAAAGGCTTTAAGAACAAGAGCATTTATTCATCAGTTGACTTGACGTCCAGTTTCCACCATATTGAATTGGATGAGAAGTCACAGCTTCTAACTGGCTTCTTATTCGATAACCAAACGTTTTGCTTTGTCCGAATGCCCTTCGGAGTCAAAACAGCGGGCTGTGCTTTAATCCGAGCCCTGGATCGGAATTTAACCGAGGAAGGTAAGGAGATGACGGTGCGCTACATTGATGACATTCTGCTGGCATCCGACAACATTGAAATTCACTTGGAAAATTTAGATAAAGTATAAAGCAACCTTAATGCATCAAATTTCAAAGTAAACCTGAAGAAATCGCATTTCTTCAAGAGCGAGATCTTATATTTGGGTCACATCATTGACAAGGAGGGAGTGAAGCCAAACCCAGCTAAGATCGAAGCGATAAAGAATTTCCCTACACCAACGAGAGTCAAGCACATTCGGGCTTTCTTAGGCGTAACGGGATTCTTTAAAGAAAACTGTCCAGGTTACACGGAGACTGTAGCTCCAATGCAGGAAATGCTAAAAAAGAATAATAAATGGTTGTGGAATGCGGAATGTGAGAAGGCGTTCCAAGCAACAAAACAGCTACTGGAAAACTGCATTAAGTTAGGATATCCAGATTTCAAGCACAAATTTATAATCCAAGTGGATGCTTCACTAATTGGTATAGGTGCCATGCTCTACCAAGAAGATCCAGCTAACCTGCAACATAAAACATATTTGGCATTTGTCAGCCGAAAATTGCGTAAGCACGAGCGCAATGATACTGTAACGGAACTAGAGCTGTTGGCCATCCTTCATGCGCTTCAACAATGGAAACGAATAATTTATGGCTACCCCATCGTTGTCAGGACTGATCACAAGGCACTAACATTCTTGTTTAAGACGTCGATGGCAAGCGAACGTGTGACACGTTGGTCTATATATATTCAGCAGTTTAGCATTGAGATTGAACATTGTCCAGGGAAGATGAACGTGATCCCGGATGCACTCAGCAGGAACCCAGAGCCTGATGATGAAGAAACAGCGATGGTACAACACTTGGAGTTAACACCGAAGGACCGGGAATTCTTGGAGGAGTTACGTGAGATACAGCGAGAACAGGAAGCGGAACCATGGATGATGCTATTAATTCAATACATCAGAAAACAGCTACCTACAGGAACACCTGCATTTCGAGAAGCGAAAGCAAAAGAAGGAAGATATGTTTATGTCAACAATTTGCTGCACAAATGGGTAGATAATGACCACACCAAGTTACGCATACTAGTACCTGCATCTTTACAGCGAGGATTGACATGGCATACTCACGAAAGTTACGGACACGTCGGAGTAGACAAGTGCGAAGCGACGATAGGAGAGACATTTACATGGCCACGTATGAGAACAACTGTATGTGACGTCATTACGACTTGTGATCCTTGTCAGAGGACAAAGCCCAATAACTATTTAATGAGGCAGTATCCTAGACCATTGCTACCTCAGAAACCCTGCGAGCTACTGGCCCTGGACTGTTTCGGCCCAATCCCGAAAGGTAGACGAGGTTGCCGTCACTTGCTAGTGTGCATTGATGTGTTTTCTAAGTTTGTCGTATTATGCCCCATTCAGAAAACCACATCGAAACAAGTACTCAGTCGTATTCGAAATAGAGTTATTCCAATCCTTGGAAAACCAGAATTTATATTGTCAGACCATGGCAGCTATTTTACAAGCGCCGAATTCAAGAAAGGTATGGAGGACATGGGTATAAAACACGTTTTAAGCAGTATCCAACATGCCCAAGCTAATCCAAGTGAGAGAGCAATAAAATGTGTAACATCATACTTGAGAATCTTCATTCCCAAAGAACATCATAAGTGGGTGGATAAAATTAAGGATGTAGAGACATGTATGAATTCTACCAGGCACGAGTCAACAGGACAGATCCCTATGGTCTTACACAAAAACGAGTATCCAGTGAGAACGTGGAAAAACATCATTAACTGCCCACAAGATCCCATGATAGCACCTGACCTGCGAATAGAGAGAACGAGAGCCTACATGAGAAAACAAGCAGATCGCAGATTACGGCGATTGAGAAATAAGAGATTTCACCGTGATCTAGAAATCAACCAGCGCGTTTTGGTGAAACGACCCGCTACATTGGATCCAGAGAAGAAGGTCTTCAGAAAATTCTGTGAAAAGTTCATAGGACCCTATTCAATTGTAAGAAACCTAGGAAATAATGCATACAGAGTGAAAGAGTTAAGCACAGGAACAATGTCGGTCTACAATACAGCCAACTTAAAAAAGTATCGAAGAACGAACCATGGGAGCGCCGAAATAATGATGCAGTTTAAATATATGGACGTCCTATATCAACCAAGTGGACGGGGGGGGGGGCAGTTGAGTACGGCACGAGAAGAAGGAAGTGGAGATGGTGTTGACAAACATTAACGAGACGGGCAGAGTGTTGCCTAAGGCATCAGCGCGTCACGCAAGCGGCTGAAAGGGTGAGGTCCAAGCAGGAAATAAAACGAGTAAATGCCATTCAAGACAGGAGCGGCTAGACCAAGTATAGAAAAGGGGTGATTCTGAAATAAAACAAATTGGCCTACGGAAGTCTTTTAAAAAATTATCGACTTTATCCTAAGTTCGAAATTTTGTGAGTGGAGGAGTTGTGAACCCTTTATCCTCTGATGGATATATGATTCGATGTTTTATTTCTTCAATTAATCAATATTTCCACCAGCGTCATGAAATAGCCAGACGAAGATGAGGAAACTTCAAGCATTTGTTGGAGACAGTGGGAACATACCTGCAGCAGTTTGACAAAAGGCAAAATACTTTAGCATTGTGAAAAGAAAAGACCCTAGCAATGTTTCAGAAGGACAGGTGGTGGCTACCTCAAAATAGAAGGGACGCGTGGTGAGACACGCTTCTGGTATGTTCATTGTAATATTCGCGCCTAGAAAAAATATAATGCAGTAACGTGAGTGGCTGATGATACTACTGGACACTCCTACGAGGCCGAGGTCTGATAAAAACCACGAAGTTATTGAAAAAGTGGAACCAATGAGAGATGAATGCTTACGAACGCGCCAAGTCTAGCTTGGGCACGCGACAGCTAGCATTAACGCGGGAGTTCGGCTAGACAACATCTCTACGATCGATTCTATCATTAATGGGCATATTCTTGACCTGCGCAATTTTACGAGTTCAGTGATATTTGTTTCATTCCTGTACCTCTATTATTTGGAGAAATTTGTATTTGATTTCCCCCTCTATCGATACCTAGGGCCAGTTCATTTATAAGTGGCGTGAAGAGCCAAGGCATTATTATTACATTTTGCGCGTCTAAGGACGTAGGCACTTGTACTTTGCGTGTCATGAGGACACAGAATTTTATTAATACAAATGTGTTAAATTCAGTGTGATAGATAGTCACTGTACTATTTTTGTAGGGACAGTATCATCGACAATTCGCCAACAGACTGTTCTGGGGAATTAAGTACCTAAAACGGCGAATTTAGTAAACAGATATCGAGTGTGAATTAATCTATAACTTTTTGCATCAGCACGAGAGATGACATCGCTTATCCTGGAAGAAGTTTGGAATTATCAACACTCCATCGAGATGTGGGAGAAGAGCTAAGCAGCATTAAGTAGGGAAATGGCTGCAGATGTTCGTTGACGGTGACTGGCAGAGGATGAGTACTGAATAATATTCTTATTATCTGACAAATTAACTTATGGTATATGGGACATATTTTGTTTGTAAATATCTTGCTTGTGTTGATTAACGTAGTGTATTTAGTTTTGGTCTGACACACCTTTTGCATGGAAACAGCTCGCACATATTTTATAGTCGTAAGTTCTTGTTTGTTTGATTTAACTAACGCGGATATGTGGACGACCGTGCTCGCATATGTTTACGTAGTGCGATTAAGAAGCGTCTCTCGGAGATATGTTGTGTTTCAGAAGTAGGACTGAATTAGTATAATCATGCAGTAGATTGGAGGGTAAATTAATCTTGTAATGTTTATTATTGATCAGATTCAGTGAGTTTATTGCCATTGGAGCAATGTGAATTGTGGCGAGGAGCAGTCAGCTCTCTCGTAGGTTTTAATATTTAATATGTTATGTCATTCCCAGCAGTGTGTGTGTGTGTGTGTGTATTTTATTGGTCATTACAAGCGGGAATTTCAGCGTAGACTGATTTCTGTCAGCTTGGTGCCAAGTCCATATGGTTACCTTGCGAGGACATATGTGGCTATATCGATTAAGGTCTTACCATATGTTTATGTGGTTGAGATTTGTTGCTGTTGATTCTACGAGATAACGGTCAGTTGGTCATGTTATTTTTACACACTGGGGCTGGACGATGACCAGAGTTGAGGAAGGGGGAAGTTGTTTCACAAGGCGGGCTGAAAAGATTGCATCAAGGTCATTAGGGGAGTGCTTGTTGGCTCCGTATAATTACTTGAAATACAGAATAAGAACTGATCAATGGTAAAATTGTTTAAATAAATGGGAGTTTCCTACGAATCACTATTATCTCCGAAGCGTTAGCTTAACGTGCATTTTTATTCATATAAAGTAATCTCAGCCGGTGAGGATTTTGTTGTTGTTGGTTCAATTCCATGTTTATGTTCCGTATTAGTGACCCGTGTAGTCACGTGCGATGCTGTCTTTTCCTTGTTTGTGTATTGAGCAATTGGCCGGGTTGGCAGCTCATTTGTCAGATGCGTCATCGCGTTGAAGGAGGGTCTCGAGGGAGATTCCTGTAAATATTAGATTTTTAGATTGTGTGTCAGCATTAATTTTTATGGGTTTTTATTAGTGTTGTGTCCCATATCCGTAAACGTTGATTTACGAGATGATTGTTCGTAAGCATCGTGGCTGTTACCCGATGTAAACGAACAGTCATCCAAGTACTCATTCCTCGTAGTTAGTCATTACGCATACATAAAATCCAATGCAAGTTAGTGGAACTTGGATCCACTTTTTATAAGGGGGAGATCCGTCTGACTCCTCAAATTTTGATAAATATTTCTGTCATGGGAAGATTCAGGGAGGAAATTTATTATTGTTGTTGTCTATATTCATTTTATTTGCACTAATAGTCATTAAATTATGTTATTATTTCTACGTCTTGTCACTTCCTTTCTTAATTATAGTTTTAATCCTATGACCCTTACCTCAGTAGAGCATGTTGTTTGGCGAACGTAAACATCACACTATGAACTGAGCGCGACCCCTTGATCAAGATTCTTGCATATAAACACTGCAATACTAAAGGGTTCAGTATAGAAGTTACATGAATGTAAAGTTGGACGTCTCAGCAGGCTTAGATTAATGTTGGTAGCACTGACGTATATAAGTTACTCCAAATTAATATTGAATGTCAGGTACTATACGTGTGCATAGTTTAAAACTGTCGGCTTGCAAACTTTCTGATATATGGGAATTTGGATTAAAACAAATTGAGAACATTTATTAACAGTTGGCAGCCCTGGTGGCTCTTAAGAATACGCTCAGTCATATCTGTTTATGTACACATAGCGCATACGAAATTTGGTTGAAATCCAATTGATAGTGTAGAAGTTATATGCATTTAAAATTTGGAACTATCAGCAGGCTTATAATCATTTCGGCAACACTTCATATATGGCCCCCTGGAAATTAAACTGCAATATTAAATTAAACTGCAATATTATTATCTATACGTGTGCCAATTGTGAAATAGCTCCAATTACCTTCCAAGATATCCAACATGGAGCTCAAATTTCAAATGCAATATTTCAGCAGTTGGTAGCACTGACATCATTTTCAAATATGGCCGTGAGATATTCAGGTATAGGTCTTAACTCCTACCAAATTTTGTTTCGTTTGCTGCAGCCGTTTAGGAGTTGATAGGGGGACACACACACACAGCCAGACAGACAGAAGGACAGACAGACAGACACACATTTGCCCGATCTCATAAGTCTACTTTTTCCTCATTTTTGCAAAATGTGAAAAGTAGGCTAAAAATGTTGAAATATGCATTTATATGACAAATAAGAACCACTGTATTGTGACGAGAATCACTTGATTTGCATCTGAAACCAATCGGGCATCAAAATAGAGGCAAACAAAAAAATATAATTTTTCCTAAACATACGAGCCCTAGTTATTACATCGTAGTTCCGCCCCTTAAAACAACAACAACAACAACTAACTATTACTTATGGCTTACACAACACAACACTATTCACAAAGTGCAAATGCGGCATTTACACCCGATGCCCAACACATCAATAAACACTTGGTCCATTTCGCAACTATAATACACAAGAAAATCTTAATAGTTCCGCGACTAACGGTGCGACGTGCAAGGCAGATGTATACAGGCACACGGGCTGCGTTACTTATGTTTAGGCTGATAGGCACTGAACCCGTATGCAATTGGCAACTCAAACTAACACTTGGGGCGCTGCGGTCGGTCTGAATAAGTAGGGTTTAAAATACTCAATAACACGCGTTTGATATGGAAAACTTTTTATTTTTCGGTTATAATCAGGAAATATGGTCTCTAAAGTAATGACAGTGTTATTTTTAATTGTATATATGTATAACTGTGCGATACACGTGATCTAATTTGTGTGTTCCCCTGGATTTTTTGGTGTCATTTGCATATTATCAAGCATCAGTTTTTATGGGTGATGTAGATCAGCTGATTCAATTTTACACAGGGCTACACTTTGGACATTATTTCGGTACTATTATGCGCAATATAATGTAAATGTCGATCCTGAGTCAACGCCGAGGACATTCAAATAGAGAAATACGGTACATAAACAAATAAATAACACACCGAAGCTGTGCTACTTTTATCATTCCGAGACTAGCATCCACGCAAACCAGACGCCACTGTTCCAAGCTCCGACTTATATCGTGAATTGATGTCAAACTGATGATCAGCCAGCCTTTCCGCCAAGCCTACACCTCGTAATCGCTAAGTTCTTCGATATTCGAGCTATTCCACTACGAGTCATATAGGCCTAATTTGCCTCCCCGTGGGCACTGTAGAATGAGTGATTCCGCTACCATTCAAATATTCAACACCAAACCCACCTTTTATCCATCCAAATCAAGCAATTCCTGTCGCCCCCCGAGTTTTAATACAAGTTAAACTCATCCCTTCTCCCTACCAAGTAGCCAATAATTAATTATTTAATTAATTATTCAAGTAACTTCAATCTTACCAGCGCGCCCATCGTAACAGCTGTTTTTAAACTGAATAATCTTCGCTGGCTTTACGTCGCAGGTCTTCTGTCTGTCTACCTCGACAAGTGTTAGATCCTTCCCGGGGTGGAAAGGTATTATTATTAGGTATTAGGTATTATTAGGTATCATCACATTTCGGCTATTGCTATTTGCATCTTTTGGAAAGTGATGAAAACGTATGTCCGCAGCCCTCTTATACATCGACTTCCAGCCGTAAACTGAGCAATACACTTTGCTTTTACTCATTTTTCACTCTATCCACGAGTAAAACTTATTACTTATGTATAAAGACACGAACAATTTACCACGATCTGTTTACCAATACAAGAAACCATATACAAACAGTCACCACGTGACAAATGTACCCTACTTGGTAAGTTTCTTATTTTTACCGATAGATGTCATATCAGATAGCTGGAGTTGCCAATTGCGGCAACTAGAGTACTGGCGTACCGGTACCTAACAGAACGCCGTACGACGTGCATAGTATGAATTGTGCGCATACAGTTTATAAGGTTAGTAGTTCACCTGTCTTATATTTATCAATATTATCGGTTTCACACACTCGCACAGAGTGACGTGAGCTGGCCGTTGCGAATGCTAGCTGTTAACTCTCGCACGTATTATTATTACCGGTATTATTGGGCTCACACCCCTACACAGAGTGACGTGGGCCGACCGTTGCGAATGTTAGCTGTTAACTCTCGCACGTATTATTATTACCGGTATTATTGGGCTCACACCCCTACACAGAGTGACGTGAGCTGATCCCTGCGAATGTTAGCTGTTAACTCTCGCACGTATTATTATTACCGGTATTATTGGGCTCACACCCCTACACAGAGTGACGTGGGCTGACCGTTGCGAATGTTAGCTGTTAACTCTCGCACTTATTATTATTACCGGTATTATTGGGCTCACACCCCTACACAGAGTGACGTGGGCTGACCGTTGCGAATGTTAGCTGTTAACTCTCGCACTTATTATTATTACCGGTATTATTGGGCTCACACCCCTACACAGAGTGACGTGGGCTGACCGTTGCGAATGTTAGCTGTTAACTCTCGCACTTATTATTATTACCGGTATTATTGGGCTCACACCCCTACACAGAGTGACGTGAGCTGACCGTTGCGAATGTTAGCTGTTAACTCTCGCACTTATTATTATTACCGGTATTATTGGGCTCACACCCCTACACAGAGTGACGTGGGCTGACCGTTGCGAATGTTAGCTGTTAACTCTCGCACGTATTATTATTACCGGTATTATTGGGCTCACACCCCTACACAGAGTGACGTGGGCTGACCCCTGCGAATGCTAGCTGTTAACTCTCGCACGTGTTATTATTACCGGTATTATTGGGCTCACACCCCTACACAGAGTGACGTGGGCTGATCCCTGCGAATGTTAGCTGTTAACTCTCGCACTTATTATTATTACCGGTATTATTGGGCTCACACCCCTACACAGAGTGACGTGAGCTGACCGTTGCGAATGCTAGCTGTTAACTCTCGCACGTGTTATTATTACCGGTATTATTGGGCTCACACCCCTACACAGAGTGACGTGAGCTGATCCCTGCGAATGTTAGCTGTTAACTCTCGCACGTATTATTATTACCGGTATTATTGGGCTCACACCCCTACACAGAGTGGCGTGAGCTGGCCCCTGCGAATGTTAGCTGTTAACTCTCGCACTTATTATTATTACCGGTATTATTGGGCTCACACCCCTACACAGAGTGACGTGGACTGACCCCTGCGAATGCTAGCTGTTAACTCTCGCACTTATTATTATTACCGGTATTATTGGGCTCACACCCCTACACAGAGTGACGTGAGCTGATCCCTGCGAATGTTAGCTGTTAACTCTCGCACGTATTATTATTACCGGTATTATTGGGCTCACACCCCTACACAGAGTGGCGTGAGCTGGCCCCTGCGAATGTTAGCTGTTAACTCTCGCACTTATTATTATTACCGGTATTATTGGGCTCACACCCCTACACAGAGTGACGTGAGCTGATCCCTGCGAATGTTAGCTGTTAACTCTCGCACGTATTATTATTACCGGTATTATTGGGCTCACACCCCTACACAGAGTGGCGTGAGCTGGCCCCTGCGAATGTTAGCTGTTAACTCTCGCACTTATTATTATTACCGGTATTATTGGGCTCACACCCCTACACAGAGTGGCGTGAGCTGACCGTTGCGAATGCTAGCTGTTAACTCTCGCACGTATTATTATCACCGGTATTATTGGGCTCACACCCCTACACAGAGTGACGTGGGCTGACCGTTGCGAATGCTAGCTGTTAACTCTCGCACGTATTATTATTACCGGTATTATTGGGCTCACACCCCTACACAGAGTGACGTGGGCTGATCCCTGCGAATGCTAGCTGTTAACTCTCGCACGTATTATTATCACCGGTATTATTGGGCTCACACCCCTACACAGAGTGACGTGGGCTGACCGTTGCGAATGCTAGCTGTTAACTCTCGCACGTATTATTATTACCGGTATTATTGGGCTCACACCCCTACACAGAGTGACGTGGGCTGATCCCTGCGAATGCTAGCTGTTAACTCTCGCACTTATTATTATTACCGGTATTATTGGGCTCACACCCCTACACAGAGTGACGTGAGCTGACCGTTGCGAATGCTAGCTGTTAACTCTCGCACGTATTATTATTAGCGGTATTATTGGGCTCACACCCCTACACAGAGTGACGTGAGCTGACCGTTGCGAATGCTAGCTGTTAACTCTCGCACTTATTATTATTACCGGTATTATTGGGCTCACACCCCTACACAGAGTGACGTGGACCGACCGTTGCGAATGTTAGCTGTTAACTCTCGCACTTATTATTATTACCGGTATTATTGGGCTCACACCCCTACACAGAGTGACGTGAGCTGACCGTTGCGAATGCTAGCTGTTAACTCTCGCACGTGTTATTATTACCGGTATTATTGGGCTCACACCCCTACACAGAGTGACGTGAGCTGACCGTTGCGAATGCTAGCTGTTAACTCTTGCACTTATTATTATTACCGGTATTATTGGGCTCACACCCCTACACAGAGTGACGTGGGCTGACCGTTGCGAATGTTAGCTGTTAACTCTCGCACGTATTATTATTACCGGTATTATTGGGCTCACACCCCTACACAGAGTGACGTGGGCTGACCGTTGCGAATGTTAGCTGTTAACTCTCGCACGTATTATTATTACCGGTATTATTGGGCTCACACCCCTACACAGAGTGACGTGGGCTGATCCCTGCGAATGCTAGCTGTTAACTCTCGCACTTATTATTATTACCGGTATTATTGGGCTCACACCCCTACACAGAGTGACGTGAGCTGACCGTTGCGAATGTTAGCTGTTAACTCTCGCACGTGTTATTATTACCGGTATTATTGGGCTCACACCCCTACACAGAGTGGCGTGAGCTGACCGTTGCGAATGCTAGCTGTTAACTCTCGCACGTGTTATTATTACCGGTATTATTGGGCTCACACCCCTACACAGAGTGACGTGAGCTGATCCCTGCGAATGTTAGCTGTTAACTCTCGCACTTATTATTATTACCGGTATTATTGGGCTCACACCCCTACACAGAGTGACGTGAGCTGACCGTTGCGAATGCTAGCTGTTAACTCTCGCACTTATTATTATTACCGGTATTATTGGGCTCACACCCCTACACAGAGTGACGTGAGCTGATCCCTGCGAATGCTAGCTGTTAACTCTCGCACGTGTTATTATTACCGGTATTATTGGGCTCACACCCCTACACAGAGTGACGTGGACCGACCGTTGCGAATGTTAGCTGTTAACTCTCGCACGTGTTATTATTACCGGTATTATTGGGCTCACACCCCTACACAGAGTGACGTGGGCTGATCCCTGCGAATGCTAGCTGTTAACTCTCGCACTTATTATTATTACCGGTATTATTGGGCTCACACCCCTACACAGAGTGACGTGAGATGATCCCTGCGAATGCTAGCTGTTAACTCTCGCACTTATTATTATTACCGGTATTATTGGGCTCACACCCCTACACAGAGTGACGTGAGCTGACCGTTGCGAATGCTAGCTGTTAACTCTCGCACGTATTATTATTACCGGTATTATTGGGCTCACACCCCTACACAGAGTGACGTGGGCTGACCGTTGCGAATGCTAGCTGTTAACTCTCGCACGTATTATTATTAGCGGTATTATTGGGCTCACACCCCTACACAGAGTGACGTGGACTGACCGTTGCGAATGTTAGCTGTTAACTCTCGCACGTATTATTATTACCGGTATTATTGGGCTCACACCCCTACACAGAGTGACGTGAGCTGATCCCTGCGAATGCTAGCTGTTAACTCTCGCACTTATTATTATTACCGGTATTATTGGGCTCACACCCCTACACAGAGTGACGTGAGCTGACCGTTGCGAATGCTAGCTGTTAACTCTCGCACGTATTATTATTACCGGTATTATTGGGCTCACACCCCTACACAGAGTGACGTGGGCTGATCCCTGCGAATGCTAGCTGTTAACTCTCGCACTTATTATTATTACCGGTATTATTGGGCTCACACCCCTACACAGAGTGACGTGGGCTGATCCCTGCGAATGCTAGCTGTTAACTCTCGCACTTATTATTATTACCGGTATTATTGGGCTCACACCCCTACACAGAGTGACGTGAGCTGACCGTTGCGAATGCTAGCTGTTAACTCTCGCACGTGTTATTATTACCGGTATTATTGGGCTCACACCCCTACACAGAGTGACGTGGGCTGACCGTTGCGAATGTTAGCTGTTAACTCTCGCACTTATTATTATTACCGGTATTATTGGGCTCACACCCCTACACAGAGTGACGTGGGCTGATCCCTGCGAATGCTAGCTGTTAACTCTCGCACTTATTATTATTACCGGTATTATTGGGCTCACACCCCTACACAGAGTGACGTGGGCTGATCCCTGCGAATGCTAGCTGTTAACTCTCGCACTTATTATTATTACCGGTATTATTGGGCTCACACCCCTACACAGAGTGACGTGGGCTGATCCCTGCGAATGCTAGCTGTTAACTCTCGCACTTATTATTATTACCGGTATTATTGGGCTCACACCCCTACACAGAGTGACGTGGGCTGATCCCTGCGAATGCTAGCTGTTAACTCTCGCACTTATTATTATTACCGGTATTATTGGGCTCACACCCCTACACAGAGTGGCGCGAGCTGACCGTTGCGAATGCTAGCTGTTAACTCTCGCACGTGTTATTATTACCGGTATTATTGGGCTCACACCCCTACACAGAGTGACGTGGGCTGACCGTTGCGAATGCTAGCTGTTAACTCTCGCACGTATTATTATTACCGGTATTATTGGGCTCACACCCCTACACAGAATGACGTGAGCTGACCGTTGCGAATGCTAGCTGTTAACTCTCGCACGTATTATTATTACCGGTATTATTGGGCTCACACCCCTACACAGAGTGACGTGGGCTGATCCCTGCGAATGTTAGCTGTTAACTCTCGCACTTATTATTATTACCGGTATTATTGGGCTCACACCCCTACACAGAGTGACGTGGGCTGATCCCTGCGAATGCTAGCTGTTAACTCTCGCACTTATTATTATTACCGGTATTATTGGGCTCACACCCCTACACAGAGTGACGTGGGCTGATCCCTGCGAATGTTAGCTGTTAACTCTCGCACTTATTATTATTACCGGTATTATTGGGCTCACACCCCTACACAGAGTGACGTGGGCTGATCCCTGCGAATGCTAGCTGTTAACTCTCGCACTTATTATTATTACCGGTATTATTGGGCTCACACCCCTACACAGAGTGACGTGGGCTGATCCCTGCGAATGCTAGCTGTTAACTCTCGCACGTATTATTATTACCGGTATTATTGGGCTCACACCCCTACACAGAGTGACGTGGGCTGATCCCTGCGAATGCTAGCTGTTAACTCTCGCACTTATTATTATTACCGGTATTATTGGGCTCACACCCCTACACAGAGTGACGTGAGCTGACCGTTGCGAATGTTAGCTGTTAACTCTCGCACTTATTATTATTACCGGTATTATTGGGCTCACACCCCTACACAGAGTGACGTGGGCTGACCGTTGCGAATGCTAGCTGTTAACTCTCGCACGTATTATTATTACCGGTATTATTGGGCTCACACCCCTACACAGAGTGACGTGGGCTGACCCCTGCGAATGCTAGCTGTTAACTCTCGCACTTATTATTATTACCGGTATTATTGGGCTCACACCCCTACACAGAGTGGCGTGAGCTGGCCCCTGCGAATGTTAGCTGTTAACTCTCGCACTTATTATTATTACCGGTATTATTGGGCTCACACCCCTACACAGAGTGACGTGGGCTGATCCCTGCGAATGCTAGCTGTTAACTCTCGCACGTATTATTATTACCGGTATTATTGGGCTCACACCCCTACACAGAGTGACGTGGGCTGATCCCTGCGAATGCTAGCTGTTAACTCTCGCACGTATTATTATTACCGGTATTATTGGGCTCACACCCCTACACAGAATGACGTGAGCTGACCGTTGCGAATGCTAGCTGTTAACTCTCGCACGTATTATTATTACCGGTATTATTGGGCTCACACCCCTACACAGAGTGACGTGGGCTGATCCCTGCGAATGTTAGCTGTTAACTCTCGCACTTATTATTATTACCGGTATTATTGGGCTCACACCCCTACACAGAGTGACGTGGGCTGATCCCTGCGAATGTTAGCTGTTAACTCTCGCACTTATTATTATTACCGGTATTATTGGGCTCACACCCCTACACAGAGTGACATGGACTGACCGTTGCGAATGTTAGCTGTTAACTCTCGCACGTATTATTATTACCGGTATTATTGGGCTCACACCCCTACACAGAGTGGCGTGAGCTGACCGTTGCGAATGCTAGCTGTTAACTCTCGCACGTATTATTATTACCGGTATTATTGGGCTCACACCCCTACACAGAGTGACGTGAGCTGACCCCTGCGAATAATAGCTGTTAACTCTCGCACGTATTATTATTACCGGTATTATTGGGCTCACACCCCTACACAGAGTGACGTGGGCTGACCCCTGCGAATGCTAGCTGTTAACTCTCGCACTTATTATTATTACCGGTATTATTGGGCTCACACCCCTACACAGAGTGGCGTGAGCTGACCGTTGCGAATGCTAGCTGTTAACTCTCGCACGTATTATTATTACCGGTATTATTGGGCTCACACCCCTACACAGAATGACGTGGACTGACCCCTGCGAATGCTAGCTGATGACTAGAGCTGGGATTTCTATGTAATTACATATTTTACATATGTTTTCATAATTTTGGGTATTCTACATATTCTTAGTGATATTACATAAAATTACATATTTCAGAAATGTCCTGTTTTTATATAAAATAAATTGCTGAATTGAAGTTTCGCACTTAATGTGGGGCTGTTGTCTGTAAGATAATTATAAGTGACAGGTATTTGTGCGGATGACAGGATGATAAGTGCTGTGCATGGGGAAACTGGTGCAAGTGTATCGAGTAAATTGCAAAAAGTGTTGAAGAGAAATCCTGGTTATTCAACATTTCACAGTGTGTGCCGAATTCTAAATGGAGATGACGTTGATCCTCCCGAGGACATTTCTCCAGCGAAAATTCCTCTCCTTAAATTTGCACCAGTTACATCATGTGATATTGAAAGATCTTTCTCTGCATATAGGAACACCCTAAGTGACAAACGCCTTTCTATGACCCCAGAGAACATTGAAAAATATAGTTCACTGTGCTACAAAATTTAACGAATAAACGTGCTTTGAGTTATGAAAATAATAAGTTTCTATTGAATATGTGTGTGATATATTCATATAACATGACTCCAAAGAACATTGAAAAATACATAATTGTTCACTGTGCTACAAAGTTTAATAAAAAGCGTGTTTTTTGTGTTGTAACTGACAAAATGGTAAGTTTTTTATTAATTATATGATATTACATATTTTACACAGTCTACATATTTTGCTACATATTTTTGTGCTTTTTGTTACATATTTATGTACATATTATGCCACTTGATATTACATAAAAATCCCAGCTCTACTGATGACTAACTACTGCCTTTTGAAGCTTTCCTCTCGTCTGAGAGTACAATGGGCCATTTTCTTCCAACCATTTTTCCGCGTCGAGCGGAAATGACTGCAGCGGGCTTTCATACGATCTCACTTATAGAGTCAATTACGGAGCTCAAACTGGTATTGTCTATCTCAGAATCCGATCGCAAATTCGTCTTGTAGTTCCAATGCGTTACAGATGCCTCGAAATATAGGTCATTGATCGTGGGTTGGACATGTTGGCTCGTTCAAACTCAACCCATGATATTCAACCACACGGATTCTTGTCAAAAATGGTTTGATTAATATCTCGCCTTGTAGTCATGACTTAGCCAAGATATTAGCGTCAGGAATCTTGGTGTGAGTTCTTCGTAATTATGAAGCCTATTGCCCAACACATTTCGATATCCTGTCCAATCGCGTATGCTACGTGTACGCAAAATGGCGGTCATAGCAAAATAATGTAACAAGATTTTTTTTTGTAATAAGTGGATGAATTTCGGTTATAATTATAACAATTTTCAAGAATTTTTCAATTTCCAAGAATGTGTATTTTGACTCTCAATAATTAAGGATGGATACTATAAGCGATTTCCAAGAATTTTGTATTTTGGCCCTCAAAAATTAGGGGGGGGGGGGGGGTACTATAGGCGAGGGGCCATATAGCCGAGTAAATATGCTAATTACCACACTTACTCTAAGTTTTCTAACGGGTTATCTTGTATTTTGTTTTTGGAGGGCAGAGACTGTCTGTGGGTGTCACTGTAGCTTTGGTAGTGTTTTATACAGCTATTTGTCTTGCTTATTTGGATCTGATGATGCTTGCTTGACAAGTGAAAAATGTCATCCCTTAGTTTTCTTCTTCTTCTTCTTCAATAGTCCGTAGCAATACACATATACTGCATATATCTAGAATCACATGTAATTTACTTCCGGTTATTTTTCACATATTCCTGTAGTTGGAATTGTTTTGTGTTGACTGAATGCTACAATATTAACTTTGAGTGGAATTGAACCCGGGATCCCAAACAATAGTGTGTGAACACAGTAGCGAGTAAATTATTTCTAATATTTTTAGTTAGTAGCCTACTTGTATTTTTGTTGTTCAAATAGGTGCTGGTCTGCCAGGAGGCAGGCTGCTGAAGGGTGCGTGCCATACTTCTAAGATGTCAGCCATTAAAAGGTAAATATATAAATGTCATTAAAAATAAATAAACGACCTACTGAGATTTACAGACAGCAATATGAAGGCACAGAGTATGTGACATGTTTTGTTTTGTATTGTGTGCAGGGAGCGGTCTCCATCACCTGGCCCATCCTGCTGTAAAAGGGTGAAGGATGATCCCCCGAGGTAAGCATTACGGACTAGAAATAATCCAAAGTGGTACTGTCAAAAATACTTGCGTGAAAGAGAAGAAAATTCTCGAATACAGAGGGAAACATTCTTGGGTAAAATATGAAATTGTAGACTGAATTCAATATTTTAGTCTTGATTACTCGCATATAAGACCTGTTTTTTAAACCGATTTTTAATGAGGGTCTTGTGGGCGCATACCTCAAAAATTAATAGCGTATCAAGATATCCATTAAATAACTATACATGCCAACATCCTCGAAAATACACTTCAAAACAGAAAATTTATTATTCAGGTTTAAAAGATACAATTATGGACCATTATACAATATTAGTCTGATATAAATCTCCCACTATCGCGGCAAGTGCCGGTAAGCGTGCCTAATTCCACTGCGTCTGAAATAAACGGAAAATACCGTTAGTATTCCCATTCCCCGACTGTTTGCCAGGCTACTGTAATTTGACTGTACGGCCACTGCCTGATAAGTGTATTGACAAAAACAGAGGACTGAGAGGGATGGGTGAATGTGACTGTCTGGCTAGGAATGCGGCCTTGGGGCAGGGATTTCCGGGTTATTTCTGTTACAACAGCTTGGCCCTAACTTTCTGCAGGTAGGAAAGAATGACTTGACGTTACAGACAGTTAGGAACAGGGCTCCGAGTGAAAGCCGAAGTTATACGATTGACTTCGCGTCACCACACGGTAGTTTCACGATTAGTAACGATGCGAGAAGCTTATTAATTCGCCTCCGTAGCGTAGCGGTCAGCATGGTTAGCTGCCGCCCCGGAGGTCCTGGGTTCGAATCCCGGCTCTGCCACGAAATTTGAAAAGTGGTACGAGGACTGGAACAGGGTCTACTCAGCCTCCAGTGGCCCAAATGAGTAGAGGGGGTTCGATTCCCCCTCAGCCATCCGCGAAGTGGTTTTCCGTGGTTTCCCACTTCGTCTTCGGGCAAATGCCGGGATGGTACCTTCTTCAAGGCCACGGCCGCCTCCTTCACTCTTCCTTGCCTATCCATCCTGACCATCCATTACCTTCCCGCATGAGACCCCTGTTCGCTTTGCAGGTGAGGCCGCCTGGGCGAGGTGCCAATCACACCTCACCAGTTGTATCCACTCCGATTAGATGTTCCCAGCTCTAGGACACTGCCCGTAGAGGCGGTAGTGGTGGGTTCCACCAACCTGGAGGGTAAACGACTAAGAAGAAGAAGAGAAGCTTATTCTCCTCTCTGTTTCAAAATAAATAATGTGATTGTGCCAGAGCTTATCTATATTTACGACACTTTAATAAATGTAAAATACATTGAAGTACTTCCATTCTCTGCTCATCGTACGTTGTCCTGTTGGTCTAGGGGTATGTTTCCTGCTTCGTGTGCGAGAGGACTCGGGTTCAAACCCCGGAAATGCCCAGCAATTTTACTTTTGTTTTATCTCTTGAAAAGATTCAAAAAGTGTATATAAGAACCTTAGGAACGTTCTTTTTTTCGTGCGAGACTTGTACTTATACCGGTACTATTGTTACGGCTGTGTGTTTGATTCATCGCTCGCCGCATGAGTCACAACTGCCCCAGGGCTGGGCTGCTCTGTCTCAGTGTATTGCGTGCGCCTTATGCAACAGGACTACTAGGACAAAGGGATGGTCCAGAATATTCGTGACTCAGCCAGTGAAGGAAACCTCGAGAAGCCGTGAACCCTGGATGGGTCTAGAAGCATTTATTGAGTCACCGGCCTGCTGTATAAGAGCGACCTGTCAAGCAGTTATTGTTGTGTTTTACGAGCTAGTGCGAGCGTTTATCCTGAGCGACAGAAGTGTGGCGATTTGCGAAACCCCTAGTGAAGCCGTTTCTCTTGACAGCGAGGAAGTGAAAGCATACAGGGGACTGCCTGTGTTTTGAGTGAGTGTGATTTCACTGAGCGTCAGAGATATTGTGGTGAAGTGCCGTGCGAGTTACGAAATCCAGTGACATTGTCTCCCAGCTCATGAACAGCGAAGCAGCGTGTAGAAGGTTATCGTAAGTAACTGTAATTTGTGTAAAAAAGGAAGAGTTGCATGTAGTTCTGTCAAGGCCACCAGACTCATTAGCGATTGGATTAACTGATGACAAGTGAAAGGGGGCAAGAGCTCTCCATAAGCAAGAGACTTGAGGAAACTGGAGTAAGGTTCTAATTGCTTGTATTTGCTGATGAGTAGTGTATCTTTCTGGCCGCAATAAAATTAATTATTTCTTTAAAGGAACAACCTGTGTTGTGCTTTCTACCCACCGTAATCCAGTTAACAAAAGTGCCACTAGGGGGTGGCACGTAACAACTGGTGTCAGAAGCCGGATTACGAACTCAAGCACTACACCTGGCGGTCCTGGTTTCAAAACCCGAGCAGGTCATTTTCTCTAATTTTCCTGTGAGTGCATGCCCTTAACAAGACAAAAACTAAAATGGAGGCGCAATTGGCAGCATTGCTAGAAAAGTTAAGTGGCATGGAAACCAAAATGGAAGACGGCCAGAAGAAGATGGAAGACGGCCAGAAGAATTTAGCCAAGGACCTGAAGGACGGCCAGAAGAAGATGGAAGATAGTCAGAAGAATTTAACCGAGGACCTAACTGCGAAATTTGAGGACAGCCAGAGGAAGATGGAGCACAGCCAGAATATGTTAGCAGAGGACCTAACCGCCAAATTTCTGGATGGCCAGAAAAATCTGGAAGAGTGTCTGCTGACGAAATTAGAGGAAAGCCAAAGGAAATTATAACAGGGGCTGCGTGAGGAAATCACGGCAATGGAAAAGAAGTTCGACGCCTTACAAGTGGAAGTTGCCGAGCTGCGCCGACGCCCGCTGATGGGGATGGAGGAGAAATTCAAAGCCTTACAAGAGGAAGTTGCCGAACTGCGCCAACGCCCGCTGACGGGGGTGGAAGAGAAATTCAACGCCTTACAAAAGGAAATTGCTGAGCTGAACCAACGCCCGCCGACGGGGATGGAAGCGAGATTCAACGCTCTTCAAGAGGAAGTTGCCGAGCTGCGCCGACGCCCGCCCACAGGTATACCGGGAATATCAGGAACGGGACAGTGCAGAATGACGCCCCCAACCTTCGACGGAAAGGTCCCGTGGAGCACCTATTTACGTCAGTTCGAGGCAGCCTGTTCCATAAACAACTGGAACAACTCGGAAAAGGCTACAGCTCTCATTGTAGCGCTGAGAGAGGACGCCCTTAACGTCCTTCAGGCCATCCCGACTGGATCCCAGGACTACGCTTCACTAATCGCCCATATGGAGTCCCGATATGGAGATAGCCATCTTCAGCAGGCCTACCAGATGCAGCTCCGGACCCGGGTGCAAAAGATCGCGGAAACCCTGCAGGAGTTCGAGATGGACATCGCACGTCTCGTAAGGCTCGCCTACCCAACAGCGTCGGCCGACTTTCTGGAGCAGATAGCGACGCAGACCTTCACCGACAGGCTACGGGACTCGGACACTTAACAGGCGCTGCGACTCGCGCGCAATAAGACCCTGGCAGATGCGCTGAGCCACGCACTTGAGTTCGAGACGGCAAAACAGGCATCCAGAATGCACGCGCGGGTGCGTCAAGTGGACGTCGACGATCCAGTAAAAACCAACGAGACCAAGCCCCTGGCCGACGAATTAATGGAGGCGCTAAGCCGTTTCTTCGATAGTCGCGGCACCACCAGCAACGACACAGCCGGAAGGCAACCGGAGAGGCGGCCCGGAAAAGGACTACCGACCTGCTGGACCTGCGGTAAGAAAGGCCACCTGAGCAAGGACTGGGGTGATCGCCGCCGCCGAGGGTATCCGACGGGAAATCAGTCGTCTGAAAACCGCGCGGCCCAGGGAAACGAGTATTAGCCAGCCTGGGGGGCAAAGGTTGGCTTGTGACAGTCGTCGAGCCCCGGCAGTCCAAGTTCGTGTGACGAAGTTACGGAGGGACAATAGCAGCCTGATGGTCGACGGAGTCGTCAACGGAGAGAGCTGGCCCATGCTAATCGACACGGGAGCATCGAGGACCATCATCAGTCCCACCGTGATCCCGAAGTGGAGAGTGCAACCCACACAAAGGAACCTCCAGCTAATAACAGCGACCGGAGAGACCGCACCGGTACATGGCGAAGCATCACTGGAGTTCGTCATTGGTCGACGGGCGATAAAGCATCCAGTGCTTGTGGCTGACGTATCAAACGAAGTGATCATCGGACTGGACTTCCTGGACCAGAACAACATCATCTTGGATCTGAGTACCAACACTCTGCACTTCGGAGGTGAGGAACTTGCTTTGCAACCAGCACACGAGGCCATCACCGCACGACGAGTAAGGCTGAGAGAGGACGTCATCGTTCCCGCCAGGACGGAGGTCAGCGCTGCCGTAATTGTCGACGGAACTGCTGAGGGAGTGGCGGCTCTCATCGAGCCAAAATATGAGGACATCCAGACAAAAGGATTGCTAATTGCCAAGACCCTCATCAATACGACGCCTCGGCCGTACGTCCGCCTGTCCAACCTGAACGACTACGGGACACCAACCTAGGAGTCTGCGAGCCCGTTACCTGGATTGCCCGCATCACAGACACGACGAACGGACACCTGCAGACGGACAACCGAAGAAGACGCGCCCTGCCAGAAGAACTACAGAAGCTGTACCAAGGATCCCAGGACCATTTAGACGAGGAGCAATCACGCCAACTTCAGGACCTGCTACGCGAATTCCAAGGTGTCTTCTCCGTGGGGAGCAAAGTCTTCGGTAGGACAAGCTTGGTCCAGCACAGAATCGACGTTGGGGGCAGCGCACCGATTAGGGCCCCATTCCAACGTGTCCCGCTTGCCAAGCAAGCTGAAGTCGACCGGATGTTAGAAGAGATGAAGGAGCAAGGAGTGATCGAGCCATCACACAGTCCTTGGAGTTCTCCGGTCGTGCTAGTGAAGAAGAAGGACGGTTCCACCAGGTTCTGCGTGGATTACAGGCGGGTGAATGACGTCACGAAAAAGGACAGCTACCCTCTACCCCGGATCGACGACACCTTGGACACCATATCAGGGTCAAGATGGTTCTCCACCTTGGATTTGAAGAGTGGCTACTGGCAGGTGGAGGTCCACCCTAAGGACCGCAAGAAGACGGCGTTCTCTGTGGGCAGCGGGCTCTGGCAGTTAATCCTTCATGCCATTCGGTCTGTGCAACGCCCCTGCGACCTTCGAAAGGCTAATGAAGTCCATTCTGAGGGGACGACACTGGAAGACCTGCCTGGTCTACCTAGACGACGTCATCGTTCTGGGGAGAAGCTTCGAGGAGCACTACAGCAACCTGAAGGAGATCTTGATGAAGCTACGGGCTGCCCAGCTGAAGTTGAGCCCCAAGAAGTGTCAGCTCTTCCAGAAGCAGGTCCAGTACCTTGGGCATATCGTCTCCGAGGTGGGGGTGCGCACCGACCCAGAGAAGACCGCAACTGTGAGAGAGTGGCCAGTTCCGAAGGACAAGTCCCAACTAAGTAGCTTCCTGGGACTCTGCACTTATTACCGTCGCTTCATGAAAGGATTCGCCGACATCGCCAAACCTTTACATTGACTGACTGAGAAGGACCAACTCTTCACGTGGACAGCAGAATGCCACAGTGCCTTCGAACAACTCAAGCAGGCTCTGTGCACCACGCCTATTCTGGCCTACCCCAGACCTGGAACAAGGTTCATCGTCGATACCGATGCCAGCGTCTTTGGCATAGGGGAAATCCTGTCGCAGGTAGAGGACGGCGAGGAGAGAGTAGTGGCCTACTTCAGCAAGGCCTTGTCAAAGCCAGAAAGGAACTACTGCGTCACCAGGATGGAGCTGCTCGCCATCGTGAAGAACATTGAACACTTCCACATGTACCTGTACGGAAAAGAATTTCTCATCAGGACCGACCATGCATCCCTGCGGTGGCTCCTGAACTTCAAGCAGCCCGATGGTCAACTTGCGCGGCGGTTAGAGAGGTTTCAACAGTACAACTTTGAGATTCAGCACAGGAAAGGCCAACTGCATTCTAACGCCGACGCCCTGTCACGAAGACCGTGCCCCGAAGACTGCACCTTCTGTGCCCAAAGGGAGGAGAACACCGGGATACAGTGCCGAAGGACTACCGTGGAACTTCAAGGGAGCTGGAGCCGCGAATCTTTCATGCGGGCACAAGCAGAAGATGATGACCTGGGACTGATAGCCGAATGGAAGAGGGCCTGTGTCCCCAGACCCGGGTGGTACATTGTGAGTGACTGCAGCCCAAAGTTTAAGTCCTACTGGGCACAGTGGGACTCGCTGATTGGAAGGGATAGCCTCATCTGCCGTACCTGGGGGAGCACCGACGGGAAGACATCTCGGGAACAAGTCGTCGTTCCAAAGGCTATGACGGAGGAAGTCCTGAAGGAAGTCCATGGAGAATCATCTGGTAGACACCTAGGGATAAAGAAGACCCTGGAGAAGCTGAGAGAGCGGTTCTACTGGATTGGATGCTGAACTGACGTGGAGAACCACTGCGTGAGGTGCCAGGATTGCGCAGCCAGCAAGGGCCCAGGACGAAGACGACGGGGTCCACTGAAGACCTACAACGTGGGCGGCCCCATGGAGAGAGTGGCCATCGATGTTGCTGGGCCATTCCCGTTAAGCGAGGCAGGGAACCGCTACATATTGGTCGTCAGCGACTACTTCACCAAATGGCCGGAGGCGTATGCGCTCCCTAAACAAGAAGCCGCGACGATTGCAGAGACCCTGGTGAAGGAATTCGTCAGCCGGTACGGAGTACCCCTGGAGCTGCACTCCGACCAAGGGAGGAACTTCGAGTCGCAGGTGTCCAGAACCTATGCCAGCTGCTGGGAATCCGGAAGACAAGGACAACGCCGCTACACCCTCAGTCCGACTCAGAGCGATTCAATCGCACCATCGAGAACCATCTCCGAATAGTCGTCAGCGTGCACCAGAGGGATTGGGACAAACATCTTCCACTATTTCTCCTGGCCTACCGCGCCGCCGTGCATGAAGCCACCGGATGCACACCAGCCCTGGCCATGTTTGGGAGTGAGCTCCGTCTACCTGTCGATCTTGCCTTCGGCCGACCTGGGAATGATCCGGTCCCGGTCAGCCAGTATTGTCAAGAACTGGTCGACCAACTGGAGGACGTGCTCGCGTTCGCGAGGAGGAAACTGCGGATCGAGACCGACCGAATGAAGACCCGATACGACCAACAGACGGATGCCGGCGGATTCCACGAGGACGACCTGGTCTGGCTCTTCAACCCATTACGGAAGAAAGGCCTGTCACCCAAACTGCAGAAGTCCTGGGAGGGCCCGTGCCGAGTCGTGAAACGCTTCAATGATGTCGTTTACATGATCAAGCGGAGCCCGAGGGCGAAGATGAAGATCGTGCATCGAGATCGCCTGGCAGCCTACGAAGGGACACAGACGGGCCAATGATTGATCGGGACGATCAGCCTTTTAGGAAGGGGGTGGTGTTACGGCTGTGTGTTTGTTTCATCGCACGCCGCATGAGTCACAACTGCCCCAGGGCTAGGCTGCTCTGCCTCAGTGTATTTGCATGCGCCTTATGCAACAGGACTACTAGGACAAAGGGATGGTCCAGAATATTCGTGACTCAGCCAGTGAAGGAAACCTCGAGAAGCCGTGAACCCTGGAAGGGTCTAGAAGCATTTATTGAGTCACCGGCCTGCTATATAAGAGCGACCTGTCAAGCAGTTGTTGTTGTTTTTTACGAGCTAGTGCGAGCGTTTATCCTGAGCGACAGAAGTGTGGTGACTTGCGAAACCCCTAGTGAAGCCGTTTCTCTTGACAGCGAGGAAGTGAGAAGCATACAGGGGACTGCCTGTGTTTTGAGTGAGTGTGATTTCACTGAGCGTCAGATATTGTGGTGAAGTGCCGTGCGAGTTACGAAATCCAGTGACATTGTTTCCCAGCTCGTGAACAGCGAAGCAGCGTGTAGAAGGTTATCGTAAGTAACTGTAATTTGTGTACAAAAGGAAGAGTTGCATGAAGTTCTGTCAAGGCCACCAGACTCATTAGCGAGAGGATTAACTGTTGACAAGTGAAAGTGGAAAGAGCTCTCCATAAGCAAGAGACTTGAGGAAACTGGAGTAAGGTTCTAATTGCTTGTATTTGCTGATGAGTAGTGTATCTTTCTGGCCGCAATAAAATTAATTATTTCTTTAAAGGAACAACCTGTGTTGTGCTTTCTACCCACCGTAATCCAGTGAACAGAAGTGCCACTAGGGGGTGGCACGTAACAATATAAATACATAGTTTGAGATCAAACGCTTCTTCTTTTTTCTTTTTCGTCTCTCACCCGAGGCAGGAATCATACCCCTAGACCAACAGGACAACGTACGATGAGCAGAAAATGGAAGTACTTCAATGTAATGTATTCTGAGAATATGATATGTTTAATTTTATACTACAGAAATATTTAGTAAAGTGTCGTAAATATAGATAAGCTCTGACACAATCACAAGATTTATTTTGAAACAGACAGGATAATAAGCTTCTCACTTCGCAACCAATCGTAAAGCTACCATGTGGTGACGCGAAGGCAATCGTATACTTCGGCTTTCACTCGGAGCCCTGTTCCTAACTGTCTGTAACGTCAAGTGAAAGAATGCATATTCTTGTACTGCCACAAAGTACAAATTAGCTCAACAATTGGTGCACTCCTGATAAATACGGTACTGCGGGAACGTCCGCGGAATACCGCATCGAAAGTAGTGTTACGTGTTGCCCCTAGTGGCAAGTTCGTTAACTGCATTACGGTGGGTAGAAGCACAACACAATTGTTCCTTTAAAGAAACGTTTGCTTTATTGTAGGTCAGAAATATACACCGTACAATAAGCCAATAGAAACAATTAGCTGTCTTACAGAAGCTACCTCCTCTATGGAGCTCGACTCACCCTTTCACTCGGTGTTGCAGTTAATCCTCTCGCTAATGAGGTAGACCCGAGTCCTGGCTGGAAATAACTGCACTCAGTCTGTCACTCACTGTTTCTGAATACCGTACTACTCACTGTTTCGCAATTCACCACAATGACCTTTGTCGCACTGCAAAACACACACTCTTCTAATACACAGTCCCTCCGTATGATTCACACTCCTTCGCTGTCACTAGGGTTTCGTAATTTCGCACGTCACGTCACCAACTACTGTCGCACTCGCTCAAGAACACTGTCCCTCCCTCGCTGGCCAGGTCGCTTTATATAGCGAGGCTGGTGACTCGATGGATGTTTCCAGAGTTGACCAGGGTTCACACCTTTTCGAGAATTCCAACACCAGTAGGGCCACGAATATTCGAGACGGTCTCTTTGTACTGCCTGTCTTCTTGTTGCGCAAATCGCTGGTAACACACAGTCAGGATAGCCTGGGGGGGGGGGGGGGCTGAGTCACGCGCGGGGCGACGAAGCTGTCCAGTATTCGTAACAGTAGGAATAGCAGGAACTCTGTAGTAAATGCGCATTGCAAGTTACCTGTATTTTGTTAATAATGGGTCCAATATGATAGAAACAAAAATCCCAACTTAAAAAAAGGAGGGAGGGTCTTATATGCGAGTAAATACGCTACTTGATCTACTCTCATAAAAACATTTCCAATATCGGTTCTTGTTTCAGGAAGTATTAATTTTCTAATATCTATGCATTTGGCTAGTTTAACAATCCTCTTAGCTTTCCCAAAACGTAGCATTTTAAGTCTTAGTACAACTGGATTGTGATCACTATTTATATCAGCACCAGGATATGTTTTCACAGATGTTACATACCTCCTTAATGGTTTGTTCACCAACATGAAATTGATTTGGTTCCTAATGATCTTCTCATCACTATTAGCAGGTGATGTCCATGTGTATAATCGCCTAGGAGGAAGTTTGAAGAAAGTGTTGGGAACGAATAGATCATGTTCTATACAAACGTGTATTAGTCTGTCTCCCCTCAAATTTCGTTCACCAAGACCGTAACTTCCTACTGTATTACCTTAAGCACCTGTTCCGACTTTTGAGTTAAAATCACCCATGACCATTGTTATCTCTCCCTTGTTGGTGAGTTTCATTGCCTCTTCTAAAAAATAATTCTACTTCTTCATCATCTTTATCGGCAGTCGGTGCTTGGATCTGAATAATGTTCATAATCCGATGCGATGTTTGGAACCTTATCCGATCACTAAGAGGTATAAAATCCAAAACTGATCGTGCAACTAATGATGAAATAAGTATGGCAACTCCGTGTCTGTGACTGTTGTGTCCACGCCTCCAGAGTAGTACAAGAATCTTTCCTTTGTGTTTAGAATTCCAGATCCAGGCCATCTTAACTCACTCAGTCCAAGGATGTCTATTTTCATTCTACATCTTTTTGCCTCCACGTTGGCAAGTTTTCCAGCCATATACAACCTTCGTACATTCCAAGTAGCAATTCGTACATTGTTGTCATATATTTTGATATTTCGAGAGTTTTCAAGAACATAATCATTCACAGCAGCGTTCCCCTCCGGAGATCCGATTGGGGGAATAGAAATTCCGGATAATAATTTTGCATTGAATTGAGCCATTACTATGTGAATTTACAGGGATATCCTTGAGGATCTTGAATGCAGTGGTTTTCCGTTGCCTTCTGCATACTAATACCGTTGACCAGAATTGGTTCCTCCGCCTTCAGGGATAATTTCTTAGCCCATGGACAATAGTGTGCCCAATTCTATACCTATTCGTCCATTCACAAAGAGAGTGTTGGAGCAAGGTAGCCTATAGGGGATCTCCTTATACCGGGATATATTCGGTCCCTTCATTCGTTAGCCGCCTGTAGCCTATATAATAACAGCATTTATTATATGCAGTCGTTGCCCCCTCTTTACCACGGGGATTTCACCATCATTGCAACGGCGACCAAAAGGCATTTTCCGGTTTCTGCGGTTCTTTAGAGTTTAAGCTACGTTATGTTTATTCCATTCTTTTACTTTCCCTTAGTTTTGAAAAGGGCACTAGTCCCCTTGTTTGTATTTCTAACCTCACCTAAATTATAAAACAATTATGCAATGCACGAGAATATGTCTTTTTGCAATAAATAACTAGGGAAAAAATTATATCTTTAATAATAAAATAGATTATCAAAACAGTTTCTCTTGATTTCCCGAAAGTTAGAGTTTGCGGACTTACGTCTCTTTCAAAACCACTGATTCAATTATATATATACACACACACACACTAATACAGGCATCACAATAACACAGGTTATCAGAAAAAATCAACACTCACCCAAGTGCACGGGCCTAATGACCATGATGTCCATGCATCTCAAATGAAACAACAACAACAACAACAGCTTCCTACCCAAATCCCTCCTCGTATAAAAAGTACACACACTAGTAAGCCTACAGACATCACAGTGACACAGGTTATCAGACAACTTCTACACACATCCAAGTAAACGGGGCTACAAGACAAAACTCCTAAAGAATCATCAACAAAAACAACAACAATAGACTCTACCGCGGATCAAGGTCAACGAATTTCAATCGCTGTAGTCTAGTGTTGAAATATGTGGTCATATAAGTATATATCTCTCTCTCTATATACAGTGTGGTCCACCAGCCCCTTATTAGCCTACTTTTCACATTTTGCAAAAATGAGGAAAAAGTAGACTTATGAGATCGATCCGGGAAAATGTATGTCTGTCTGTCTGTCCTTCTGTCTGTCTGGCTGGCTGGCTGTGTGTGTGTCCCCCCTATCAACTCCTAAACGGCTGCAGCAATCAAAACCAAATTTAGTATGAGTAAAGATGTGCACAGGAATAGCTCACGTCCATATTTGAAAATTATGTCAGTGCTACCAACTGCTGAAAAAACGCACTAGAAATTTGAGCTCCATGTTGGATATCTTGCAAGGTATGCATGGGACCTATTCCAAAATTGGCACACATGTAGATAATACTATTTCAGTTTAATTTCCAGGAGGCCAACCATGACAGTGTTGCCAAAATAATTTTAAGGCTTCTGATAGGTCCAATGTTTAAATGCATATAACTTCTACACTATCAATTGGATTTCAACCAAGTTTTGTATATAATATCTGTACATAAACAGATATGACTGAGCGTACTCTTAAGAGCCACCAGGGCTGCCAACTGTTATAATTGCTCTCTCTATTTTTTTTTATCCAAATACCAATATATCAGAAAGTATGCAAGCCAACAGCTTTAAACTATGCACACGTATATTCTGACATTTTAGATTAATTTGGAGTAACTTATATACGTCAGTTCTACCAACATGATTATAAGCCTGCTGATAGTACCAATTTTTAAATACATGTAACTTCTATACTATCAGTTGGATTTCAACCAAATTTCGTATGTGCTATGTGTACCATAACAGATATGACTATAAGTATTGTTAAGAGCAATCAAGGCTGCCAACTGTTAATAAATGCCGTCTATATTATTTTTACCCTAATATCAATATATCAGAAAGTATGCAAGCCAACAGCTCTATACTTTGCACACGTATAGCACCTGACATTCTAGATTAATTTGGAGTAATTAATACAAGGCAGTGCTGCCAACATGATTCTTTGCCTGCTGATATGTCCAATTTTAAAATACATGTAACTTCTATACTAACAAATGGATTTCATCCAAAATTGGCACAACAAGATATAATAATTCAGATTATTTCTGACCAGCACACGCATGGTATTGTTGGCAACATGCTTTTACGCGTGCTGATAGATCCAGTGTCTAACTGCATGTAACGTCCATTGGACTTCAACCAAATTTTGTATTCTGTACCTTAAGAGGTGGAACTAAGAATATATTCAGTCACCAGGGCTGCCAACTGTAGTGCTCTATTAGGCTACATTATACAGGTATATTTTGAACTAATTAGATATTTCGATATTACCAACTTAATTTCGTCATTATTCTAGATAGGTTCATATACTGTAGAATAATCATTGGCATGAAAAGTAGGCTGTATAGTTCTTCACGGAACTTCTTGTTTTTTTTGGGGGGAAGGCAACCCAACTAACGCGTATATCACAGTCATCCTAAAAACATTAGTACCTGCTCCTTTACGTCCATTGTACAACTTTACCGTTGAGTACATCCTCGCGAATATAGTAGAAATCAATAGTGGCAGTGCTCTATGAATGACCTCAAATATAATGCATGATTGAAACGATCAGAGTTCCGAATAACACCTTCTTATGTTTGGACAGGAAGTGCCTACGAATAGATTCAATTAGTGCCAGCAATATGCCATGGTTCTCGGTAGCGATGGTGGCTAAATGAAGAATTGATAGAGTAGCGTCAACGAAGTCGCATTGTAGTAGGTTCGAACCAAGAACTAGTACATTTTTTATTTTATTTTTTGCTTAATGTCGTTTATTGTGGATGTATTATGGACGCATATCTATCTGTTCCGTCGCCTCCGTAGCGTAGCGGTCAGCATGGTTAGCTGCCGCCCCGTAGGTCCTGGGTTCGATTCACGGCTCTGCCACGAAATTTGAAAAGTGGAACGAGGACTGGAACGAGGTCTACTCAGCCTCGGGTGGCCCAAATGAGTAGAGGGGGTTCGATTCCCCCTCAGCCATCCTCGAAGTGGTTTTCCGTGGTTTCCCACTTCGTCTTCGGGCAAATGTCGGGATGGTACCTTCTTCATGGCCACGGCCGCCTCCTTACCTCTTCCTTGTCTATCCATCCTAGCCATCCCTTACCTTCCCTCATGAGTCCCCTGTTCGCTTTGCAGGTGAGGCCGCCTGGGCGAGGTGCCAATCCCACCTTACCAGTTGTATCCCTTCCGATTCGATGTTTCCAGCTCTAGGACACTGCCCGTAGAGGCGGTAGTGGTGAGTTCCCTCGCTGAGTCCGTGGGTTCCACCAACCTGGAGGGTAAACGACTAAAAAAAAATCTATCTGTTCCAACGAGTGTTTTTTTTATTTGATCCTCAAAAGCACCGTACTTATTCGATGGTACGCAGCCAGATTGGACGACGACATAATGATCTGTAGAACGAAAGCAAGGTATCCTGTATATTCAACGTAGCAAGTGTTCGAAATTTTGACCACCTTTGTTTAAAGGAAAACTCCGACTCACTCAGCCGGCTCACGAATAAATACATCAGACCGAAACTATAATTTCTTTCAACGGCGTCTGTGCGAAAGGCGCTTGCTATACACTTACAATAATAGTTAGTGAGGTTTTAAGGGGCGGAACTACGAGGTCATCTGCCCCAAACATGCAGAAAAAATAGATAATTATAATATTATTGGTTTTACGTCCCTTTTAACTGCTCTGGCTTTTAGATACGCCGGGGTGCCGGAATTTTGCTCCGAAGGGGATCTTCAACGTGCCAGTAAATCTACTGACACTGATCCCTCGCATTTGCGCACCCTCGAATGCCAGCTGACTGCGTCAGGATACGAACCTGCAACCTTGGGCACAGCAAGCGAGAACGTTACCGCTGAGCCTCGCTGCAAGGCAGTAATTACAGAACGTGTCATATTATTATAAATATTGAACTATTAAAATTCTAATGATCACGAATATAGTCACCTCCGTTGCGTAGTGGTCAGCGTGATTAGCTGCCACCCCGGACGTCCTGGGTTCGAATCCCGGCTCTGCCACGAAATTTGAAAAGTGGTATGAGGACTTGGACGGGGTCTACTCAGCCTCTGGTGGTCCAAATGAGTAGAGGGGGTTCGATCCCACCTCAGCCATCCTCAAAGTGGTTTTCCGTGGTTTCCCACTTCGCCTTCGGGCAAATGCCGGGATGTTACCTACAGTACGGCCACGGCCGCCTCCTTCCCTCTTCCTTGCCTATCCCTCCCGAGCTTCCCCTCCCTTCCCATCCCTCAAGAGGACCCTGTTCACTTTGCAGGCCACCTGGGCGAGTGCTGATCCCACCTCCCCAGTTGTATTCACCAGACGAGATGTTTCAAGCTCCAGGACACTGCCCGTAGAGGTGGTAATGATGGGATCCCTCGCTGAGTACGTGGGAAAACCAAACCTGGAGGGTAAAATCGACAAAAAAAAATAATAATTATAACGAATAGTTATGGTTTTGAACAGTATTTAGGGAAAATAGCCATTTAAATGAGACAAAAAAATAACTTTCCCTATCGTCTTCGTAGATAATGTGAACAAAACCAAGTTGAAATCTTGCTGTACGAGGTATGGAGGGTATAATAAAATAGTTAAAAAGAATTTAAAAAAACTGCCGTTGGATGGGCTTGAACCCGGGATATTCGAAAGAGCGAGCGGGCGCAATAACACTTGCACACATTTCCGACACACTCTGGAGGTTTTTATTGCGCTTCTTATTAACGCGTATGGTAAAATAATCAATTATTACAGTTAGATATTAAATATTGATTGGAATGCATTCAGTCAGTACCTGGCATGTTTTCTAATTTATTTAAAGCAAGTTTTGCGACCGCTTTACGTTAATAAGGCGACAGAACTGCAAATAATGCCCTCAAACGACAGCCCTTCGGTTTTATTTCATACAACTTAGCGTCCAAAATGCTAGCGTGTGATACACTTCGGTCATACAAGCAAGTGTACTGACGAAGAGAACAGAATCATACAGGATTTTGTACCAGCGATCACAGTAGCTTGATTGCCAGCGAGTGTCATGTGATACGGGCCTAAAGATATGCTATGGCTTTTTGTTAAAATTTAAAAACAAAACAAGATGTTCGGTAAAGAACGTATTGCCTACTTTCTCCTAAATGCAAGGATTTGTTATGACTCTTTGTCCTTTTTCAAGGAGTATAATTGAATGTTGGTTGTAGTAGCTTCTTGAAATACAACGTGCTATAGGGATATTATACATGAATATGATGTGCCCTTGGGTAGTGCTACCTCAGTAAAAAAATTCATTCAATTCAGTTTCACCGTGTTTGAATTGATGTGAGGAATCGATTTGCACACATACAAGGCTGCTATCTGCAAACTATTGGGCTGATGACCTTGTAGTTCAGTCAAAAGATGCTTCCTACAAAAATGTATGTTGTTGCAAATTTTGGTAGAGATCAAATGATTAGGTTGGTCGTAATTTGATTTAAGTTTTAAACATTAGGGTGGCCGCCATTCCGTTTCCGCCAAGATGGCGGCGATATAAAACATGACACTGAGGTGGCCTTTGCTAGTGCTACCTCTGTACCAAACTTCGTTCCATTCGGTTTCACCAAGTTTGAAAAGATAGGGGGAATCGATTTGCACACATACATTGGCCTGATGACCTTGTAGTGTGGTCAAAAGGTTCTCTATACAAAAAAGGTATGTTGTTGCAAAATTTGGTAGAGATCAGATTATTAGGTTGGTCGTAATTTGATTCAAGCTTTTAACATTAGGATGGCCGCCATTACGTTTTCGTCAAGATGGCGGCGATATAAAACATGACACTGGAGTGCCCTTTGCTAGTGCCACCTCTGTACCAAATTTCGTTCAATTCAGTTTCACCGTGTTTGAATTGATAGGGGGAATCGATTTGCACACATAGATGGCCGTCATCTGCAAACTAATGGGCTGATGATCTTGTAGTTCAGTCAAACGACGCTCGCCATACAAGTATATGTTGTTGCAAAATTTGGTAGAGATCGGATGATTAAGTTAGTCGTAACTTGATTTAGGCTTTGAACATTTGGGTGGCCACCATTAAGTTTCCGTCAAGATGGTGGCGATATAAAACATGACACTGAGGTGTTCTATGCTAGTGCTACCTCTGTTCTAAATTTCGTTCAATTCGGTTTCACCGTGTTCGAATTGATAGAGGGGGCAGACATTCAGAGTACACACACTCACACACAGAGAGACACAGTCACACACACACAGACAGACACACAATTTTTGGCCCTGTGTAGATCTCATAAGTCTACTTTCATTTTTTGCAAAAATCGAAAATATGCTAATAATACCATGGGAATTTCTAAGGAATACGTATATTTCGATGCAAGCACTGGCGATCAGAATATCCTTCGATATGTTGTTGTTTTGTTTCATTTGAGGGGCTAGAACATCGCGGTCTCATAGCCCCGTTTACTTGTGTGTGTGTGTAGAATTTGTCTGATAACCTGAGTTATTGCGGGCTTGTAATCATGTGTGTATTTGAAATTAAGGATTGGGAAGGAGGCGGCCGTGGCCTTAAGATAGAATCCGTCCCGGAATTTGGCCGGAGTAGAAGTGGGAAACCACGGAAAACCATTTCCAGGGTGGCTGAGGTGGGAATCAAACCCACTTCTTCTCATATTTGCTTCAGGAGGCTACGTGTACCCAATTTCAGCCCTCAGACATTTATTACATTTCTTGGCAGAGCGGGGAATCGAACCCGGACCTCCGGAGCAACACTTTGATATGTTATGTTAATATTCATGCCAGTTTTTTAAGTTTCTGCCATTACAGGTCACGTGGCATATCGTACCAATTCGATCGTATTTTCTTTATAAATCATCAAAATTCAACGTACTCTTCACAAAAATGAGTCGTAAGGCAATAAATGTGGCAATGTAGTTACATCCCGACTAAAATGGAATGTGGGCTTTCGTTCAAAAAAGTATGCCTACTAGTGGATTCGAAGCACCATTCTACCCGCTCGCGCCCACCACGCACGGTCAGGCTTTAAACCTCTCAGCCACCACCACATGGCAGCTACCGCACGCTAAACGTGCTGTAGTTACTGTAGCCGTCCCACCTTAAACGTTTAAGTCCATCTCAAAGTCTTCAATCACGGTTTATGGTGTTGATGTAACCTTTTACTATTACAGATCACGTGGCGTAAGCTATTAATTCGATCGTATTACGTGTATGTGTGTTATTTCAAGGAGCAGTGAGTTATATGTTAGTAGAATGGGCCATAGTATTTGGCGGGGAAAAGTTTAAGGTCGGTTTTTCTTTGCTAGACCCATGACCCAATCACATTGCTGTCACACAGTCAGAGCGCAGAGCAATATCGACCATCGGGAGAATTGAGATGTTAGTTGGGTTTCATAAAACTAAATAATAAGGGGCGGGTGGACCACACTGTATATACCAACTAACACGGCATTTCTCCCGATGGTCGATATTGCTCTGCGCTCTGACTGTGCGACAGCAATGTAATTGGGCCATTGGCCTAGCAAAGAAAAACCGACCTTAAACATTTCCCCGCCAAATACTATGGCCCATTCTACTAACATATGACTCACTGCTCCTTGAAATAACACACATACACGCAATTCGATCGAATTAATAGCTTACGCCACGTGATCTGTAATAGTAGAAAGTTAAATCAACACCATAAATCGTGATTGAAGACTTTGAGATGGACTTAAACGTTTGAGGTGGGACGGCTACTGTAACTACACCACGTTTAGCGAGCGGTATTTACCATGTGTTGGTGGCTGAGAGGTTTAAAGCCTGACCGTACATGATGGGCGCGAGCGGGTTGAATTGTGCTTCGAATCCAGTAGTAGGCATACTTTTTTGAACGAAAGCCCACATTCCATTTTAGTGGGGATGTAACTACATTGCCACATTTATTGCCTTACGACGTATTTTTGTGACGAATACGTTGAATTTTGCTGATTTATTTACGAGAATACGATCGAACTGGTACGTTATGCCACGTGACCTGTAATGGCAGCAAATTTAAAAACTGGCATGAATATTAATATAACATATCGAAGTGTCGCTCCGGAGGTCCGGGTTCGATTCCCAGCTTTGCCAAGGAATGTAATATTTGTCTGAGGGCTGAAATTGGGTACACGTAGACTCGTGAAGCAAATATGAGAAGAAGTGGGTTCGATTTCCACCTCAGCCACCCTGGAAATGGTTTTCCGTGGTTTTCCACTTCTACTCCGGCCAAATTCCGGGACGGATTCTATCTTAAGGCCACGGCCGCCTCCTTCCCAGTCCTTAATTGCAAATACACGCATCATTATAAGCCCGCAATAACTCAGGTTATCAGACAAATTCTACACACACTCCCAAGTAAACGGGGCTAAATGACCGCGATGTTCTAGCCCCTCACATGAAACAAAACAACAACATATCGAAGGATATTCTGATCGCCAGTGCTTGCATCGAAATATACGTATTCCTTAGAATTTCCCATGGTATTATTAGCATACTTTCGATTTTTGCAAAAAATGAAAGAAGACATGAGATCTACACAGGGCCAAAAATTGTGTGTCTGTGTGTGAGTGTGTGTGTGTGAGACTGTGTGTCTGTGTGTGTGTGAGTGTATGTACTCCCTATCAATTCGAACTCGGTGAAACCTAATTGAACGAAATTTGGTACAGAGGTAGAACTAGCAAAGGGCACCTCAGTGTCATGTTTTATATCGCCGCCATCTTGACGGAAACGTAATGGCGGCCACCCAAATGTTCAAAGCTTAAATCAAATTACGAATAACCTAATCATCCGATCTCTACCAAATTTTGCAACAACATATATTTATATTGACTAAATTACAAGGTAATCAGCCCAATAGTTTGCAGATGGCGGCCATGTATGTGTGCAAATCGATTCCCCCTATCAATTCAAACACGGTGAAACCGAATTGAACGATATTTCGTACAGGGGTAGCACTAGCGAAGGACACCTCAGTGTTATGTTTTATATCGCCGCCATCTTGACGAAAACGTAATGGCGGCCTCCAAAATGTTCAAAGCTTAAATCAAATTACGACTAACCTAATCATCCGATCTCCACTAAATTTTGCATCAACATATACTTATATGGCGAGCGTCGTTTGTGTGAACTACAAGGTCATCATCCAATTAGTGTGCAGATGGCGGCCAAGTATGTGTGCAAATTGATTCCCCCAATCAATTCAAACACGTTGAAAGCGAATTGAACGAAATTTGGTACAGAGATAGCACTAGCGAAGGGCACTCCAGTGCCATGTTTTATATTGCCGCCATCTTGACGAAAACGTAATGGCGGCCATCCTAATGTTAAAAGCTTGAATCAAATTACGACCAACCTAATAATCTGATCTCTACTAAATTTTGCAACAACATACCTTTATGTATAGAAAATCTTTTGACCACACTACAAGGTCATCAGGCCAATAATGTGCGGATGGCGGCCATGTATGTGTGCAAATCGATTCCCCCTATCTTTTCAAACACGGTGAAACCGAATTGAATGTTTTTTTTACAGAGGTAGCACTAGCAAAGGGCACATCATATTCATGTAAAATATCCGTAAAGCACGTTGTATTTCAAGAAGCTACTACAACTAACATTCAATTATACTCCTTGAAAAGTACAACGAATTATAACAATACCCATTCATTTAGGAGAAAGTAGGCTATACGTTCTTTACCGAACATCTTGTTTTGTTATTAAATTTTAACAAATAGTCTTAGCATATCTTTAGGCCTGTATCACACGACACTCGCTGACAAGGAAGCTGCTGTGATCGCTGGTACAAAATCCTGTATGATTCTGTTCTCTTCGTCAGTATACCCGCTTGTATTACCGAAGTGTATCACACGCTAGCATTTTGTGCGCTAAGTTGTATGAAATAAAACCGAAGGGCTGTCGTTGAGGGCATTATTTGCAGTTAATTCGCCTTAATAACGCAAAACGGTCGCGAAACTTGCTTTAAGTAAATTAGAAAACATGCTTGGTACTGAATGCATTCCAATCAATATTTAAGATCTAACTGTAATAATTTAATATTTTACCATACGCGTTAATAAGAAGCGCAACAAAAACCTCCAGAGTGTGTTGAAAATGTGTGCAAGTGTTATTGCGCCCGCTCGCTCTTTCGAAGATCCCGGGTTCAAGACTATCCAACGGCAGACTTTTAAAATTGTTTTTAACTATTTTATTATACCCTCCCTACCTCGTACAGCAAGATTTCAACTTGGTTTTGTTCACATTATCTACGAAGACGATAGGGAAAGTTATTTTCTTGTCTCATTTAAATGGCTATTTTCCCTAAATACTGTTCAAAACCATGGATGGATAGTATTCGTTATAATTATTATATTTTTAGTCGATTTTACCCTCCATGTTAGGTTTTCCCACGGACTCGGCGAGGGATCCCATCATTACCGCCTCTACGGGCAGTGTCCTGGAGCTTGAAACATCTCGTCTGGGGGATACAACTGGGGAGTTGGGATCAGCACCTCGCCCAGGTGGCCTCACCTGCAATGCGAACAGGGTCCTCTTGACGGATGGGAAGGGAGGGGAAGATCGGGAGGGATAGGCAAGGAAGAGGGAAGGAGGCGGCCGTGGCCGTACGGTAGGTAACATCTCGGTATTTACCCGAAGGCCAAGTGGGAAACCACGGAAAACCACTTTGAGGATGGGTGAGGTGGGAATCGAACCCCTCTACTTATTTGGACCACCCGAGGCTGAGCAGACCCCCCCCCCAGTCCTCATACCACTTTTCAAATTTCGTGGCAGAGGTGGGAATCGAACCCAGGACGTCCGGGGTGGCAGATAATCACGCTGACCACTACGCAACGGAGGCGACTATATTCGTGATATTTAGAATTGTAATAGTTCAATATTTATCCCAGAATAATAATATGACACGTTCTGTAATTACTGTCGCCTCCGTAGCGTAGCGGTCAGCATGGTTAGCTGCCGCCCTGAAGGTCCTGGGTTCGATTCCCGGCTCTGCCACGAAATTTGAAAAAAGTGGTATGAGGACTGGAACGGGGTCTACTCAGCCTCGGGTGGCCCAAATGAGTAGAGGGGGTTCGATTCCCACCTCAGCCATCCTCGAAGTGGTTTTCCGTGGTTTCCCACTTCGTCTTCGGGCAAATGCCGGGATGGTTTCTACTTCAAGGCCACGGCCGTCTCCTTCCCCCTTCCTTGCCTATCCATCCTAATCTTCCCCTCCTCCCTTCCCTCATGAGGCCCCTGTTCGCTTTGCAGGTGAGGCCGCCTGGGCGAGGTGCTGATCACACCTCACCAGTTGTATCCCCTCCGACCAGATGTTCCAAGCTCCAGGACACTGCCCATAGAGGCGGTAGTGGTGAGTTCCCTCGCTGAGTCCGTTGGAACCACCAACCTAGAGGGTAAATCGACAAAAAAAACTGTAATTACTGCCTTGCCGCGAGGCTGAACGGTAACGTTCTCGCTTGCTGTGCCCAAGGTTGCAGGTTCGTATCCTGGCGCAGTCAGCTGGCTTTTGAGGGTGCACAAATGCGAGGGAGCCGTGTCAGTAGATTTACTGGAACGTTGAAGATACCCTTCGGAGCAAAATTCCGGCACCCTGACGTCTCTAAAAGCCAGAGTAGTTAAAAGGGACGTAAAACCAATAACATTATAATTATCTGTATTTACTGTATGTTTGGGGCAGATGACCGCGTAGTTCCACCCCTTAAAACCTCACTAACTAACTATTACTGTAAGTGTATAGCAATCGCTTTTCGCACAGAAGCCGTTGAAAGAAATTATAGTTTCGGTCTGATGTATTTATTCGTGTGCCTACCCACATAACAAATCTATTTGTTATGTGGGTCGTCTGATTTAGTCGGAGTTTTCATTTAAACAAAGGTGGTCAAAATTTCGAACACTTGCTACCTTGAATATACAGGATACCTTGCTTTCGTTCTACAGATCATTATGTCGTCGTCCAATCTGGCTGCGTACCATCGGAAAAGTACGGTCCTTTTGAGGACCAAATAAAAAATCACTCGTTGGAACAGATAGACATGCGTCCATAATACATCCACAATAAACGACATTAAGCAAAAAAATCTACTAGTTCAAGGTTCGAACCTACTACAATGCGACTTCGTTGACGCTACTCTAGCAATTCTTGATTTAGCCACCATAGCTACCGAGAACCATAGTGTATTGCTGGCATGTATTGAATCTATTCGTAGACACTTCCTGTCCAAACGTAAGAAGGTGATATTCGGAGCTCTGATCGTTTCAATCATGCATTATATTTGAGGTCAATGAAAGAACACTGCCACTATTGATTTCTACTATATTCGCGAGGATGTACTCAACGGTAAAGTTGTACAATGGACGTACTAATGTTTTTAGGATGACTGTGATATACGCGTTAGTTGGGTTGCCTTCCTCCAAAAAAAATAAGGGGCGGGTGGACCACACTGTATATAACAATGAGAGTTTGTCTGTTTTTTCTGAATTTCCACGGAAATTTGCGATATTTGCGCGTTTCAGACTGTTTTATGATGGATGCGCGCAAAAATAATTTTTTGTCTGTCTGTCTGTTTGTTTGTCTGTGGACAATTTTTTGTGTCCTTATAACTCGAGAACGGCTGAGTGGATCAACGTAAAATTTGATACAGATATCCTTCAGAGGCGCGACACTAATCATTGAAGTAACTCTTCTCCGTACCTCTCATAAAAGGGGCCCTATTCACTTAAAATACATGCTGAAATAGGCGTAGAAAGGTGAAACAAAGCTCATTTCCAGCCCCTCAATGTGAGAAACGAAACTCGGGGGCCCTAGGGCCCCCGAAAACCACATTTTAAGGCCCTAAAACCAACAGTTTTTGAGATATTCTCAGAAAACTAATTTCACTTAATAAATTAATGAAAGAATGCATGCCGGTAACCATGGCAACTGAATCTCAGAGGTCCATCTATTTCTGTAAGACGCAATGCAATTCCATTTATTACATTACTGTGAAGGTTTGCAAACGGCTATAAGGTTATAACGGATCCAAATTAAGCTGAAATATTCATCAATACATACAATGCGCTTAAGGGGTCAAGGGGTACTCTAGAATTTTTTCACGCGATTTACACGTGCGGGTGTGGTACGGAAGGTCTATGATATCCCTTCTCTATTATATAAAAATGAATGTTTGTCTGTCTTTTCTGCATTTCCACGGAAATTTGACATATTTGCCTGTTTCAGACTGTTTTGTGACGGATGAACGCAAACATATTTTTTTGTCTGTCTGTCTGTTTGTCTGTGGACAATTTTTTGTGTCCTTATAACTCGAGAACGGCTGGGTGGATTAACGTAAAATTTGATACAGATATCCATCAGAGGCACGACACTAATCATTGATGTAACTCTTCTCCGTACCTCTCATAACAGGGGGCCTACCCCCTTAAAATACATGCTGAAATAAGCGTAGAAGGGTGAGACAAAGCTCATTTTGAGTCCCTGTATGTGAGAAATGAAACTCGGGGGCCCTAAAAGGACCCCGAAAGCCACATTTTAAGGCCCTAAAACCAACAGTTTTTGAGATATTCCCAAAAAACTAATTTCACTTAATAAATTAATGAAGGAATGCATGCCGGTAACAATGGCAACCGAATCTCAGAGGTCCACCTATTTCTGTAAGATGCAATGCAATTCCATTTATTACATTGCTGTGAAGGTTTGCAAACGGCAATAAGGTTATAACGGATCCAAATTAAGCTGAAATGTTCATCAATACATAAAATGCGCTTAAGGGGTCAAGGGGTACTCTAGAATTTTTTAACGCGATTTACACGTGTGGGTATGGTACGGAAGGTCTATTACATCCCTATCCCTATGTGGTTATATTATTATTAATATTCTTTTAATTATTATCATTATTATGGCGTACAACGGTTAACCTCCGTGGCTTAGGCGGCAGCACGCCGGCCTCTCACCGCTGGGTCCGTGGTTCAAATCCCGGTCACTCCATGTGAGATCTGTGCTGGACAGAACGGAGGCAGACAGGTTTTTCTCCGGGTACTCCGGTTTTCCCTATCAAAATTTCATTCCAGCAACACTCTCCACTATCATTTCATTTCATCTGTCATTCATTTAATCATTGCCCCAGAGGAGTGCGTCAGGCCTCGGCAGCCGGCACAGTCCATATCCTCGCCGCTAGATGGGGGCTTCATTCATTCCATTCCTGACCCGGTCGGAGACTGGAAGCAGGCTGTGGATTTTCATTTTCATGGCGTACAACGACGAGACAAAGCTCATTTTCAAACCCTTGGTGTCAGAAACAAAACTCGGGGCCCCTCAAGAGCCGTAAAGGGTCCCCGCAAACTATATTTTAAGGCTCTAAATCCAACAGTTTCTTAGATATTCCCAGAAAACTAATTTCATTTAATAAACTAAAGAAGGAATGCAAGCCACTAACCATGACAGCAGTACCGTATCTCAAGAGGTGGCATCCAACTTTCCATCTATTTCTGGAATAAGTAATGCCACTCCATTTATTACATTTCTGTGAAAGGTCAAATGGCTATATGGTTATCACGGAACCAACTAAAACTGTAAAATTCATCAATGCGCTTAAGGGGTTCAAGGAGTAACCTAGATTTTTTTTCACACGACTTACATGTGCGATATGTCGTACAGAAGCTCTATTATATCTCCAAACAGCAACGTTATTTTCAAAAATTCCTGATTTGAAATAGTAGACTGTTTTGGCTGATTTTAGGAATCTGGGCCATTGGAGGCTAAAAAAACTGAATTTTCATGCACCACAAGCCTTTATAATTTATAAAAGGGGTCTTCCTTTAGTTGGGCACTTGACACAACGGTTAGGGTAGTTCGTTTGTGACGTGTATTGCGATTCGTCTACGAGGTTTTCAATTTTATTTCCACCCCAGGAAGAACACGTGAGGTAAATTTAGTTTGAGAGCACATTTTAACTAATCATTTTTCTTTGCCAACAAACAGGTTCCAAGCCCCTAAACATTGCAATAGTAGCTCAATTGATAACATCTGGTTATTAATACCGAAGACCGTTCGAAGAATAGGTACTTCTGCTAGTTATATAATATTTTTGATTGCAAATACACACTATATATGCTTAACATTATAACGTGCGAGTAGTTATGAATCAATAAGTAAGAAAAACGAAGTAAAAACATTTGAATCAGCTGAGATTTGATACACGAACCTCCAGACTATGAGTCCTGGTCGTTACCACTACACCACATGTGCCGTATATTAGTACTTGGTTAACAACTGGTTTAGTATATCTCGATGATATTATGCCTTGCAATCAACGATTTCATTTGCGTTTTCTGCCGTTTCTATAAACCATTTGATACTAAATATGTATTATTTTCTTCCGTACATTCCTAAAAGTATATAAACTTACGAAGTTACGGAAATATGTGGATTTACGAGCAAATAGGGCGTGTCACATATTCCATTTTGAAATGCTTATATCCTACCGGTCACCTCCCTGAGGACAGTGTAAACCCCCGTATGAACGATGAGCGTATATGGTAAGGCCAGGCCTTGTTGAATTAATTGTAGGTCACGTTTAGGCTATAATAATTGCATGATTCATACATCCGCCATCTTTAAACTATTAGGCTGATGACCTTGTAGTTTGGGGAAAAGACGCTCCCCACATTAAGGTATATTGTTGCAAAATTTGGTAGATCGGATGATTAGGTTAGTCGTAATTTGATTTAAGCACAGAACATTTGGGTAGGCGCCATTTCTTTTTTATTATGGTGGCAGCGATTTACAACATGACACTGATTGTTCCCTTGCTAGTGCTACCTCCGCACCAAGGGTGGTTCGATTTGGTGACGTTGTGTTTGATTTGAAAGGGGGAATGATTTGCACACAAACACCGCCGTCATCATCCAACTATTGGGCTGATGACATTGTAGTTCGGTCAAAAGAAGGTATGTTGTTGCGAAATTTGGCAGAGATTAGATGATTAGTTTAGTCGTAATTTGATTTAAGCTTTGAACATTTGGGTGGTCGCCATTATGTTTCCGTCAAGATGGCGGCGACATAAAACATGACACTGAGGCGCCCTTTGCTAGTGCTACCTCTGTATCAAATTTCGTTCAATTTGGTTTCACCGTGTTTGAATTGATATGGGGGGGGGGGGAGGGGACAGAGATACCAAAGCACACACACAAACACACACACTCACACAAATAGAGACAGACACACAATCTTTGGCCCTGTGTAGATCTCATTAGTCTACTTTCATATTTTTGCAAAAATCGAAAGTAGGTTAAAAATAAGCTACAGGTACAGGTATTCTTAGGAATCTACTGTAGTATCAGCTGATCGTCACACCGCTTTCCTGAGGCAATCTCCCTGTCATTTGCCACGAACAGTTCTCATGTATGTGAAACAAGTAACAGGCGCCAGTTGGCAACTCCAGCTATTTGATACATCTAACGACGGAAAGGAGAGCCAGCTTGAACAGTCTGTGCGTAAGTAAATGGGTGTGCTAGAGTAAAATGTTCTTAGTGAAACTTGATGCGATTGAAAGATACTCCGTGTAGATGCTAAATGCGGATTGAAAAAGGTATTCGTTCGGGTTGCCAATAAGGGCTTTATTGATAAAATATAACGTCGAGAAAACCACACAGAGGAAGCTCTCAGCGCCAACGTATTTTTAACCAAAGTAATATATCAATTTAATTTTTAATGCAAGAATTAATTCAGCAGATTAATAATTTTAGTACCATCTGATAATGATACCACTGATTACCACTGGTAATCGACTTCAATCAATATATCATTTCCCCTTTGCCTTGGTGTAGGGCATCATATGTTTAAAAAAAATTAGGATGCCCTACATCAATTAAATTCAAAAAGGGAGGTAAAGGGAGGGACATACTTATATACATTTAAAATTGACTAACCGCTGACCAAAGAGAAAAAGGTGAGAGGCACCCATATGGTATAAAAATGAGGGTGCCTCTTTGATGAAAAAAAAAAGCTACTTCAAAATCCTTAAAATCAATATAAAATACGTAGGGTACTCTAACCAGGTACCCTACGTGTCGTAAAAGAAAGAGAACGGGAAATCAATCAAAAGAATGAGATGAGATGTACAATAGAGGATATTAAATAAATGTTATGAATAGAAGGAAACAGACTAAAAATTAAAATATGTGTGGCATCCTCATGGGATAAAAACTTAAGGTGGCCCACATTAATCCTAATTGTAATTAAAATAATAAATGGATAACAAAAGTCAGAGATTTAGAATAAAATTAGCACGAAGCATCCATATGATATTGTTACGGCTGTGAGTTTGTGTCATCGCTCGCCGCTTGAGTCACAACTGCCCCAGGGGCTGGGCTGTGGCCTGCCTCCTGTATTGCGTGTGCCTTATGCAACAGGGCTACTAAGACAAAGGGATAGTCCAGAATATTCGTGACTGGACCAGCGATGGAAACCTCGAGAAGCCGTGAACCCTGGATGGATCTAGAAGCATGTATTGAGTCACCGGCCTGCTATATAAGTGCGACCGGTCAAGCAGGGGTTGTTGTGTTTTACGAGCTAGTGCGAGCGATTATCTTGTGCGACAGAAGTGTGGTGACGAAGTGCTGTGCGAGTTACGAAATCCAGTGACATTGTTTCTCCAGCTTGTGGACAGCGAAATAGCCTGCAGCAAGTGATGGTAAGTAATTGTGGTCGGTGAACATAAAGGAGAGGAGCAGGTAGTTTCTGTCAAGGCCACCGTACTCATTAGGACGGATTAACTTCTGTGATCTGTTGACAAGTGGAAGGGCCAAGAGCGCTCAAGGAAGAGACTTGAGGAAACTGGAGTAAGGCTCCTAATTGCTTGTATTTGCTGATTAGTGTAATTTTCTGGCCACAATAAAGTTAATTATTTCTTTAAGCAGTAATTGGTGTTGTGCTTTGTACCCCCACCGTAATCCAGTTAACAAAAGTGCAACTAGGGGGTGGCACGTAACAATATAATACATTGGGATGCCTCATGCTGCAACTTAAATTAACATACTAAAACTTACCCTGAATCGCCTCCCGGGGCCTGCGCGTTTTGCCATTGACAGCGGCCTGTCAGGTGAGTGACATATATATCAAGACTCCATTTGATTGTGTGCGACCATCAGGGGCATCATGATCCTGGGATAGCGCTTCGAGATTCTTAGTTTCTTGATAACAGTTTTATCCCAGGATCCGAGTGCACCCACGTTGAAGCCGTGCACACTGACCTGGTACCCCTTGATTCTGAGATGTTGTGTCAAGGGCTCGTAGTTTCCTTTCGTTGGCTTGATATATAGCCACCTGTCGATACCGTAAAAGAATCGCCACATGTGCGATGGTGACTCTCTTTTCTATTCCATTAATCATCACCAGGTTAGGTCGGAGGTTCATGTCACTCTCCGGGACTTGTTGATTTACCCGGACCTGACCGGCTACTTTGGGGACATTATTCGCCAATCCATCTAGTACATTATTATGGCGATGTTGCCATCTGGCACTATTATACTTACAGTGATTCAGCACGTGGGGGGAGCGATTGTGGAAGCCGCAGCGCCGTTAGCCCATCTCTGGGTACCATTAAGGGGCATGGTGCCTAATCTCTCCCGGTGCACTAAGCGACAGTCAGCCAACCGGGTGTACCTCCTATTCTGGAAAAAAAATGTATGGAATTTTGGGAGGCACTGTTTACCTCCAGGACCTTGTCCGGTTTGCTGAAAAGCTTGGACACCTTTTGCAGACACACCCTCAAGGACTGGTGCGAGCTTCCTCGGGGACACAGATGTAATTGTCCTCGTCACCCCCATTGTCGTTCACCACACTGTATTTCCTGTCGATCTCCTCATAGTGCCAACGTAGGCCCATTTTTTCCCCGGCCATCGAGACGTCTTCCTCACCTGTGACCAGGGGAGCCTATGTTGCCTGAGACCATGTGTCAGACTAACGGACAGGTAGGCTGCGATCTCGACTGGGGACGGTGAACGACCTAGTATCTTTGCTATTCCCTCGGTCAAGACGGCCTTAACAAGGTGTTTAACATTGGGGTCCCGACTAGTTATTAGCCTAAAGATATGGCTGATGAAGCCATATCGGCTAGTGGCGGTAAGCCTGCTCCTCTTTCTACTGTATTCATGAATATCTGCTCAGTGCTTGCTCGCTGAGGAAGGAACATCCATCCCTTGGCTAGCTCTTTCAGGGTCTTATCTAACTTATTAAGACCCCGTTATTAGATTTTAGCCGTCGGTAGTGTGTGGATCAACCTGGGAAAGAGGAGGACCCTGACGGCTTCAAGCTTATGCCAACGGGCGAGCATAGATTGGTTGATAGCGTTGTTGTATCCCCAGGGGGACACCCCCCCCCCATTATAAATTATACATCATCGCCCCAATACATCTACACATCTTCAGCCCCTACATCAATTACACTATAACTAACGCTCTCATTTGAACCTACTTGAACTCCTGTGAACTCAGTTGAACTCGAACGACCCCTACGCTAGTGCCAGTCAGCCTGGAATGTGCCAATTTCGCACACCTTGCATTACCAAATGCTTCCCTGTGTTTATCTGTGATAATGAACGGTGTTTTCTCATGGGTTAATAGATTTATTTAAAGGCCCATAGAGCGTGGAGGTCGGCCAACATCTGCTCGATCGTCGCCACTGGTGTCTGGTTGTTTTTATGATCAGTTACGACACCCAAATAAATAAAACTCTGTCCGTCGTTGAGTTATCTGACAGGTTTTCCACCTGGAGTAAATTCAGCGGTGCCGGCCCCCCCCCCCCCCCCCCCCCCCCAAGGGCCACCATCGATTTTTAAGGTGGTGCTTTTGGGTGGTTTAGGGCTAAAACCCGCCCATGTCACTACTCTAATCATGGTCGAAATATTAACGTAGTCATAAATTGCGCCTAATGTCCGGTTAATGGTGACATGTTTTGCATATGACACAATAGTATAGGAGCAATATTCAATACCAATTTGGCCCAAGGGCATGGAAATCAACTTAGGAATAATTAACCTTGAGATATTTACCTAGGTTCCTACCTCTTACACTAACACACATGTCACAATAACACAAGATAATCAGACGCAATTCTTTCATTTGAAACAATTTTTATGTTTACTAAATGTACCAGACCCCATAAATTTTGTTTCGTAACTACTCGCTAAATCAACGACACTTAAACGCTACGCGCTTTCCTCTTTAGTCTGTGGTATTAAGGCATGCATCCTGCTAGAGGTCACTTACGGCGTATTTTTTTTGTAATCATACTAAATGTAATACTGTTTCTCATAGAAATGACTTATGCTATGGAATCCAGCTCGGAAATAAAATCACTAGCGCGGTAGGAGTTACATCTTGGATTTTTGGATCGTGTTGGGATTGTTGGATAAGTGGGTTTGCCATCAAACTAAATGCACAATAGCATAAATCTTCTCTTCCAGCTGCCTAAAGGAAATATTTTTCAATAAACAAATACGATATTTTGTAAGAAGCAGATATTCATTCTTATTTTTTCTCCCAATAACACATTTATTTATTTGCGCACAACAGGATTTTCATCCCAATTACAGTGGAATGAGGATTACAACTTATACTAACTTAATCCAAACATTAACTAAATAAAACTAATTAAAATAACTAGGCGTGAAATTAAAACTGTATAACACAGATGTATTACAAGCTTGGCTGGGTGGAATGACGCAGTGCTAACAATTCATGATTTACAATTTGCAGGGTTTGAAAAATTATTTCTGGAGAGTGGTTAGAAATTCCACCGAAATCTACTGTCAAGGAAGTTCTGAAATCTATGGTATTATTTCTTAGAACAACACTGTTGAAGACAATACATAGTCTGTTCAGCGGTGAATTTTCGTGGGCAGATGTCATGGTTCTTTTAATTTCAAATGCGATATTGTTCCTTGAATTGATGCATGGTACATGGAAATTTAAAAGAGAAAGGAATTCGGAATCATCAATTGAATTGTTTATAATTTTGGAAAGGAATTTCATTACATAGCATCTATTTTTCTTCCTATTTCTAAACTGTCTACATCAAAATTTATTAGCAGTCCCTGATATGGTATCAAGTGAGGATAGTTGGCTGTTCTTTTAAAATGTAGATATTTTAATAATTCCTCTTGGGTGTTTTCAATCATTGAGGTATATGTCTTGCATCTAAGACTCAATATAATGCTAGCTTATTCTAGTTTCGGTCTGACATGTTATTCCTACTTAATCGTTCATAAATGCTCAAAATAGAATAATTAATGCTCTTGATTAATGATAGTATCTGACGATGGATTAACTATCAGTTAATTGAGAATCGCCTACTCCGCTATCAGATATATTACAGGAGATTTAAAAATGTAAAAATAAAATTGAAATTTTATCTCCTTGACATCACCGAAATCAAGTATTTCTCTGTTCAGTAACACAACAAAATAATTATCCCTTTCCTGTGGAAAAGACAACGTCCTGATGGCTTCGCCAGCTCATTTTGTAATTTTTAATCTAACAATTCTTGTCTCCCATGTCCTACCCTTGAAAATAATTATCATTTATTAAAATTGCGAACTATCCTATTCATTCATGAAATATTTACAACATTAAGACGTGGAATAGATTCGTAAATCTACACTAATAATCCTGAATATTTCTCTCAACGAAACCTTCTTCTACAATTACTTATCAAAATCCTTCTCTCAACTTAAATGAGTCCATTTCACTCCTCCAAATATCTCAATCTTATCAGCCATGGTTTACTATATAATTTCAGTGTAAACATTGTTCAGTGAAATTTTCAGCTTTAATGAAAATTCCAGAATTGATCTCGTAATCGTATTTATAAATTATCTTTGTAATAAAACTCAGCAATTCTTCTAGGTTTGTGCCGTGTCATGTGTGGGGTTTCGCCTAGGACACCAAGCTGGCTCATCGGCGGGCTCTTGGTGTCCCCGCCCGGACCCCCACAGGAGTAACGAACTGCGCGCTACCTCCCTTTATATAGAGTGCAACTGCACTCCTTGACTGCGAGAACTAAAAGCTCAAGCAGCCTGAACCTCCCTATGAAGGCTTCCGAGAGCCCGCCGATGAGCCAGCTTGGTGTCCTAGGCGAAACCCCACACAAGACACGGCACAAACCTAGAAGAATTGCTGAGTTTTAATTCACCGGCCGTGAAAGCCAATACACTATTTTTGTAATGTTTTACAGCTGACTATTAAATTCATTCACTTCTATTAAAATCAGACAAATTCCTAGATCGATATAACCCTGTCAGTCTTCAACTTTAATGGTACAATGCATTTAACGGTAAATTTCATAAAACAAAATACCACCTAACGTAACATTCCAGTTATCATAACATTCTAGTTACTAATCCTATTAAGCTTATTAAATCTTCCATATTGTAGACTTCAAATATAACATGTAACCTGCAGATCTTTTATTTCATTATCATTACAACCGTATTCTGCAATCCTTTATGAATCATTTCAACGTAGACTCCCTCAGACTACTTCATTAACATATTATCGACGACATAACGTGCGAGCACATTTACCTATCTGCAATTTTATATTCTCATTACATAGTGTCATATAACCTTAATAAATATGAGCAATATCCACGGGACCATATTCCTCAGTTGTGGAATATCTGTAAGGCTAAATGTTCCGTTTTTTAGTTTGTAATTCTGACACCACGTAGCTGCACCAAAGTGAAACAATTTCTTTTTTTCAATTTTCTCTTGAATGAAAGCTCGTATTTGCGTTATGAAAACCACTATGTATACTAGACTGCAATTGAATTGATATTAATTCGATGCATTTTCCAAAATGTGAAAAATAAAAAAGTTACTAACAGTTTTTTATATTTCTGCTTAAAATATGAAAATAAAAACTGGTAATACGAAAACGGAGATGCATTTCCTGATTCCAATGCATTTTTAGAATTAAAATCGGGTGAATGGAATCGACAGCATTAGTTCGGGAATTGTTTTGAAAAGGGTGGTAGAGATAGCGGCGCGGCTTCACAAGATCTCTTGCGCAAAGAAAATGATGAACACGCTGACAGGGCGGAGGGAGAAGGGGACGATTTGACGACAGGAAGGAGTTGTCTTCCTCATGTCATATATATTATAGTTCGGCAAGTTACATGTACAAGTGCCTAGGCGTGGAACGATATCTGAGCAATAAAATTATACTGTAGTCGTGTCATGCTTAGCCTATGTAACGTCGACACAATGTGTTACCTTTCTTACTTCCTCAAACATTCTTGTTGTTGTCGTTCTTGTAGATAATAATACATTGTAGGAGCTTGGGACATCTTGGTCATCAGTACATTTGGCTGGCTGCGTGGCTCAGCGGTAACGTTCTTGCTTGCTGTGCCCAAGGTTTCAGGACCGAATCCTGGGGCAGCCAGTTGGCATTGGAAGGTGCGCGAATGCGAGGGAGCCGTGTCATTAGATTTACTGGCACGTTAAAGATCCCCTTCGGGGCAAAATTCCGGCACCCCGGCGTCTCTAAAAGCCGCAGTAGTTAAATGGGACGTAAATCCAATAACGTTATTATTATTTATTTTATTTTACACGTTACAGGCCTATTAGACCACGCGAAGCAATCATGACTTTTTGTTCTTCCTGTCTTTCCAGTACTCTTTCATTCGTGCACTAAAGGCCCTCTTCCTTTCTTCGGTCCACTTTGGTCTTTGGGCTGTAGGTGCAACTCTCTCTGACAACACTTCCCACTTGAATACTTCTTGTCTAAATACGCTTTTGTCTATGACGTCTTCTGGGTCGACCTATGCTTTTACTAGATCAATTTTGATTTGCATCATCCAGGGTGTAGTAATCTTGAGCCGCTGTATGTATCTAAGAATTTTGTTGGTGAGTCTGGTTTGTGGGAGTCTGCTGATGTGGCCGTAAAATTTTAGTCGCCTCTTTCTGATGTCTGCTGCGAGGTTGGACAATTTCTCTGTGGTGTCTCTGGAGTGAAGCCTGTATCCTTCATCTGTGTGCTTTGGTCCAATTATTTTCCTTATTATTTTTCTTTCCTCTGTGAGGATTTTTTCCAAGTCGCCCTTAGTGTGTAACGTCAACGTCTCACTAGCATAAAGCACCTCAGGTATAATAACCGTGTTGTAATGACGAAGTTTAGTGAATGTGGACAGACATTTTTTGTTGTAGACACTCTGTGTCTTGTATAAGGCTCTCTTCATTTTCATTAACCTAGTGTTCTGCGCGATTTTCTCTTTTCCCGTCGGTTCAAGCACTTCACCTAGGTATTTAAAGTGGGCGACTCTATTGATCTTGCCATATTTCGTGTTTAAATTCTGTATGTCGAATTTCGTACAGAAAAACTCTGTCTTTTGGAACGAGATCTGTAGTCCTACTTTTTCGGCGCACTCTTGGAGTACTTCCATCTGTCTGATTGATGTGGTTTCGTTATCTGAGAGTAGAGCCAGATCATCCGCGAAGGCTAGACATCCAACCTCCAGTTCGTCCTTCTGTCGTCCTAGTCGCACTGGCCTCCAGTAACCTTGAAGTCTCAGCTCCTTCTCCCATTCCTTGATAACTTTGTACAGCACTAGGTTGAAGAGGAGCGGAGAGAGCCCGTCACCTTGGCGAACACCTGTATTGATCTGAAATGGTTCTGAGATTTCCCCCATGAATTTCACTTTTGATGTCGTGTCTGTCAGTGTCTGTTTGATCAATCGCAAGGTCTTGCTATCCAAACCTTCCTCGTGTAAGATGTTGAACAATGACTGACGGTCAATGGAGTCATATGCCTTCTTGAAGTCAACGAAGGTACATATAATTGGAGTATTCCTGAGGGCTTTGATTGTCAATATACTTTTTAGGTTGAAGATTTGTTCCGCGCAGGAGCGACCAGGACGAAATCCCGCCTGGTACTCGCCAATCTTGTGTTCCAGCTGGTCCCGAGCCCTTTGGAGTAGGCACGCTGAGAGGATCTTGTACGTAACTTGTAATAGTGAAATGCCCCTGTAATTGTTTACGTCAGAGCGGTCGCCTTTTTTGTGTAATGGGTGGATCAATGCACATTTCCACTCATCTGGTAGCTTTTCTGATGTCCAGATTTCAGTGATAATCCGTGTGAGTTCCCTAAGTGAGTGTGGCCCTAGGTTTTTCAGTAGTTCGGCCACTATGCCGTCTTCACCAGATGTCCTGTTGTTCTTAAGTTTGATGATGTGCCTGTGAACTTCCTCTTGTGTCGGAGGTAATGAGTCTGCGTTCTTGACTGTAGGTTCTTCCTCTGAGAATCTCTCTATTGGTTCTGGACAGTTGAGAAGATCAGAGAAGTATTGTGCCATCACCTTGCAATTCTCCTTATTCGTTAGTGCTAATTTTCCATCACATTTTCTGAAGCAAAGGTTTGGTGGTGTGTACCCTCTGATGTGTCCTGCAAACGTTCTGTAGAAGTCCCTTACGTTGTAGTTACGGAAGTTGTCCTCAATGAAGTCCAACTGTTCCTTCAGGTATCTCCTCTTGTCTGATAATTTTTGCGGTTGCTTTTCGTGTTTCATGGAAAGTCTGTAAATTTTCTGGGGATTTTTACTGTTGTATTTCTGATATGCACATTTCCTGGTAATGAGTGCATTCTCACAATCAACATCCCACCAAGGATGTTTGGAATTCTTCTTCAAACGAATGAGAGCTTGTGCTGTTTCTATTATTTTTCGGTGGAAACTTTGCCAGTCATTGGCATGTTCTTTTTCCCAGGCTTCCTTCACTCCAGAATCTGCGATCTTTTTTGTGTCAAATTTTGGTAGGGGGGGGGCTTTTCTTACAGAAAGTTCTCTTTGGGGTTAACTTGACCTTGACGCGGGTTAGGTAATGGTCAGAGTCAATGTTGGCTCCTCTACGTACCTGTACATCATGAATCTCCTTCTGTACTGGATATGAGATTGCCACATGGTCGATTTGGAACTCACCTAACTGCTGGACTGGAGAACGCCAGGTTTTCTGTTTTCTAGGGTGTTTTCTAAGAGATGTTGACATGAGCTTGAGGTTATTCTGCTGGCAGAGTTCTATGAGTCGTGTGCCATTTTTATTTGTGAATTTATGTGCAGGATAGTTTCCGACTGTTTTCCTGTGCACCTTTTCTCTACCGATTTGTGCATTGAAGTCGCCCATGAGGAGTTTGACGTCATCCCTGGGGACTTTAGACATCACTGTGTCAAGGGTCGACCAGAATTTTTCTGCGGACTGTGGATCGCTCTTGTTACTTTGGTTAGTGGGGGCGTGTGCGTTGATCAGTGTGTATTTTTTGTTGACGCACCGGAAGCGCATGCTCATCAATCTGTTGTTTACTGGAGTAACTTCTTCTAAGGATTCTACTATGGTCTTGTGGACCATGAAGGTCATGCCCAGAAGTGGAGCGCCTTTGGCAACGCGCCTGTCAGTCTTGCTCTTGAACAAGCGGTAATTGCCGTAGTCCATGGTGTCTTCATCTGTGATACGTGTCTCCTGCAGCGCGAGGATTAGAACCTTCTGTCTATCGAGTTCTTTCACTAGATTGTGCAACTTTCCTGGCTGTATGAGAGTGTTGATGTTTAGAGTGCCTACGTATTGTGCCCTTGGCCTATGTCTTAGGCCATGGACACATTATGTCACTGGAGTACTTATATGGGGCAATGTCATGATGTTAATGAGAATGAAATCATCATTATGTAATGATCATAAGAAATAACTAGGATCTTTCTGCCGTAGTGAGACCACATATACTGTATATGGCTTGGCAGTTCTGACAGGGAGAAATTTATGGTTTTCACACAATGGACAGAGCAGGTGCATTCCAAGTCGCTTGCCTGCAAGTTTCAGAGCAGGAGCACCCCAGCGAATTCTGAGAATCTTGCCAAAACGCAGTAACTATCTCAAGTTAGCACGCAGTAGATGCCTGACTCCGCCCTTAAAGAGTACGCTTCAGTTAGTTACAAGAGATCAAGGCATTACAGGAATGATCTGAAACGCCCATGATGAATCTAATTATTATCAAGAATTTTGGGAATGCGGTAACGGATTAAATATCTCTGTGTTCATCGAATGAAAGTAGTCCCTGCGCAAGGAAATCTGACAACGTCGAGTGTGTGAGAGAGAGAACATAGCGTCCTTCAACAAGAAATTAGTTCTACCCAAGCGCTGATGATATAAACTTAGCCTATGATCGAGTTCCGTCGTGAATCATATGATTAGCAAGGCCATATTTTTGTGTATAAATTAAGGTACCTGATTACTGTAGCCTATGATTGTGAAGGGAGCATTTGGTGTCGTATGTGCAAAACTGTGAATTGGCAACCATTTTGTCATATATGTGGGTAAAGTCTGTGACAGGAACATTGTTCATCTTTCAGCCAACGTTAGTGGATGCGGGCGTAGGTAGCACCACGCCAGGCATTAATGTACGAGACGCATAGTCCATTGTTCGGCTGATGCGAAATAATATTAAAAATGAATACTAAGTTGTGAATGTGTATAACAGAAAGGAAAGATGTGAAATCATATATAATTCGAGTGAAAATGTATAACAGAAAAATATGTCCGCCATGAGTGTGTAGCCCACTAATGTGTAATCTTTTTTTTTAGTGGTGCATAAATTTAATCAAATATGTGTGTGTGTGCATTTTAAAAGGGTGCTGGCTTATAGCGACCTAGTGATAATGGAGGGTTGCAGTGATATTATCGAGTGGTTCTACATCATCGTGATGGGATTCGAACCGGCCATGGAGGTCATGTGTTAAGTTATACTGTTGCGGGCCTCTGGTCCAACTCTTGCAAATGATGAAGGAAGTCTTCAATATGATAAGTACCTTTTGATTATATTTTAAAGCGTCAAATAATTCATGGATTTTATCGCCATAATGTTAGCATGTTATTTGTTTTCTTTTGATTTGTTTTATCTTGTGTGTACAATGACTGTGTCAATGGCGACCATAGTTGTGCATCTGACGGAGCTGGGTACGCTCATAAGGATTAATGATCAGAATAATTATTTTAATGAATTAAAAGTGCCTAACTTAACGTATGGATGTTGCTAGGTAATCGTATCCGTACATAAAACACATGGTAGAACTCCCTATTTTATTTATAAATGTGTGTTAGAAATATCCCCTGTGTTTTTCCCCCGAATAGGACGAACGAAGCATGGTATTTCGATAGATGTCCTTTCCAGGCAAAATCTCATTATTTCGTGTAATTGACCAGAGATAGTAATTTATGTATTTACATACCGGATGAATTAATAGCCGATGATTTTTTTTTGGGACGATGTTTAAAGGACCATGGTGTATTGTGATGGATGATATGCAGTATTATGGTGTAGCAATGAGTAAAGTTTATAGGACAGTTTACAAAGGCGTGAATTATGTCAGATGAGAGGTAGTATGATAAGTTTACAATGATATGAGTGACGGCTGACCCAGCCTCACCAATTGTTATATTAGTTTTTATTGAACGCGTGTGATATTTAAGGCCATACAGGTAAGATGTTGTAAGGAGGAATCTACGATGAAATAAGATAAAATAGATAATGATGCCAGGTAATAAGACCTGAGGGAAGATGACAGATGAGAGTTAGTATGATAAGTTTACAATGATATAAGTGACGGCTGACCCAGCCTCATTAATTGTTATATCAGTTTTTATTGAACGCGTGTGATATTTAAGGCCATACAGGTAAGATGTTGTAAGGAGGAATCTACGATGAAATAAGGTAAAATAGATAATGATGCCAGGTAATAAGACCTGAGGGAAGATGACAGATGAGAGTTAGTATGATAAGTTTACAATGATAATAAGTGAATTGTATGTGTAAGGTAGTGGCCATCAAGCGCAGATAAAATAATGCTATAATTAATCTATATCCAAATGAGAGCGTCCCGCTCCACTTTTAGAATACTAAGATCCAGCCCGATCAGCTGGTGAGAATACAGTCAAATATTAGCCCGGGGGAAGGGGTGAAGACTTGCATTTCTACCTTTCACGGTCAAGGTCAGCCAGCAGGCGAGGCCAGTCCATTGTCACTTGCCACAAAGAGAAGGAGGGGTCCACTCTGGACTCGGGTGTTTGCCGCAGCGATTCATTTAAATTTTTCTTATGTTTGGTCCCAAGTTTAATATTCACGTAAGGGTATGTTAGGTCACTACCCTGATGCCTCCAATCGATAGCGTTTCTTTTACTGGTCATTTTGATATAAGGGACGGTTTTGTCTGTTGACCATACAGTCCCGGGTTCGATATCCTTTTGTTGTGCCTGGTCCAGACGCTATTTTTAAACGGGTACTAGATAGGCAATAACCTTGCGGTCCCGTGTTCGAAATCCTTTTATTCATACCTGGTCGATCAGTCTTTTTAAATGGGTACTAGCTAGACAGTGACCTTAGAGTCCTGTGTTCATGAATAATTATTTTCGGTCCTGGAAAATAATTATTATTAGTTGTTTTTTTATAGTTAATATTGGTTCAAAATTATCTTGAGATTTCTTTTTCTCGATAATTGTTGAACGGACCATGCTTTGTTCTATTGTAACCTCGTTCTGCGAGATAAGGCATTCAAGGTAAGAAATGTGTAGGTAGCGAATACCCCTAAATACATATTGACCCTATTGAATAATCCGCTAAGAACATGTTTGTGCCATGTCTATCTTTTTCAGGGGTCGCGGCTTCAAATACATTCACCGTTGCTTAACATAACACTGATACAAGGTATTTCTTCTGTGCCATGTCTATCTTTTTCAGGGGTCGCGGCTTCAAATACATTCACCGTTGCCTAACGTGACTCTGACACGATACGATTACTTTAATAATGTTTGGTTGGAATTATTAATTGTTTTTCATGTTTATCCAACCCAAGTTTGAAAGGCAAATGATTAGTCATCATTTTTTTTATGATGCTATTTTTGTCTGTTTTTAAGGCATTTTTCTTAGTTTGTTTATTATATATCCATGAATTATTTGACAAGGCATCGAGTGCTTGGTTCGAGAATGTATCACGTCGAACGCAAGGGCCGAAGCCAGGCTTATCATATTGCTAATATGTTAATGTAATATGTGACAATTTGTAAGGGTGTTTCAAGGCTAAGTAAATTCAATGGCTTCATTGATTCAGCTGATTTGTTTTAAAGCTAAGACGTCCAAAGTAACGTCGGGATTGAACATTAAGATTCCGTACGGAAAGGCTTCCATGATTAATTTACAAGAGTATGTAAATAAGATGCATAAATCATATTCATGTTCGCAGATAGAAATACATAATTAATGCCATGAAGGTTAAGATTTGATATGAGGGTAAACTTTTATTTAACGGAGGGATTCTAGTAAATGTTAATTAAACGCCATTAATAATTAAATAAGCCAATGGCTAGGCTATAATGTATACTTCGGAATGGCCATGGATGTCTCTGATATTTGAACATACCATGTATCTGAAATGTAATTGGATGATATTAGACTCAATGATTATTATGTTTACTCAGATTAATGATTGATTAATTTCGTATAAATGGATTTCTTTTTCTTAATCCATACTGTTGTTACAGTTGACCGGACCCTCTTGATCCATCATCTCTTAATAACTTAACTTTCTGATGATATCTTATCATCGTAATTAATAAATTTGATTATGGCAATTAATGCTAATTGGTGTTAACCAGATTTCATTTTTGATTCATTTTCTTTTTTTTGCCATATGATTGGTTTTTATTTGTCAATAAATTTGATTATAATCATACATCATAACTACTATGATAAGTATTAATTGATGCTGATTAGCATTTAATTGGTGGTTTTTGGACATTAATTAGTCCATTGTTTATATTTTTGATTTCGACTTAATTTTATTGATTCCGTATTTGATTTATTTTACCTTTGAGTTATTATTATTATTATTATTTTAAATTTCATTTCTACTATTTTGGTTTTATTTCATTTATTTGTTTTTGCTGTACTGGTGTTGGTGCATTAAATTTGTTTATTCTCATTCAGAATCTGTGTGTGATGAATTTTATTCAGCCCTAGTGATCTTCCTATAATATCCAGAACAGTTTCATATTCAAGCTAGTGTACCGTTCATGCCCCGACGACAGAGTCCTGTTCTGAAGGCCTTGTGCAAGGGTACATGGCAAAGGATAGATTATTCTCTATTCTTCTTCGATTTTTCTATTCTGGAAGATCCTAGTGGTTAACATACACAGATGCACCCGGGTTTTGTGCTTGTTTGATTAAGTTTGGCTTGCCTACTCGTTTGGCATGTTAGTTATTTTTTTGACTTTATGCTGAGCGGGTAAACGCTGGAAGATACCCATAAGTCACTTATCAATTCAAACCCGAATCCAAACCGTATTCCATTCATTTCATACCCGTTATTTTTCCGTGAGGATCAGCCTTGCCCTTTTTCCGCTTGCCACATTCATTTAATACCACACCCTGTTCTCCCCACCAACAGTGTAAAGTACAAAATGGCGCCCAACGGTGTGACTTAAGCTTGAAACAATAGCAGCCCAACATAAGGTCGAAATGGAGCTCAATTAATTGAATGAGAGTTACTGTAATTAAATTTTCATTTATATAAATTTTTATAGTATCATACAGTAATCTCAAGGAGTCCCTTGCAATTTTTATAGCATTGAGCATCCATCAGATAGTTAATTAAGGCTCATTAGTGGCCTGATGAGAAACATTAATCACTTTAATTAATGTTTGATTAAATTAAATTAATTAATTAATTTTTCTTTGAGTGATAAGTCAAATATTTAATGACACCAATGGATTACAATCAAATTTTGAATCGTTTTACTGTTGCAATATCACTGTAGGTGATTGCAAATTCGAAGGATAGGGGAAGGAAGCCTTGAAAGCTTTGAAATACACTTACATTGCATGGTGTGTTGATGTGTATATTTCCATGAGTTGGGACAAGCCCGCATATTCTCCTATTGATAATTATGTCATCGACAGAGGACCTGATGGTCGTATTGCAAGAATTTAAGGACAGTAGTTATAAGCAGATGCAGGAAATAAAAGACAGTAATCAGGAACTTAGAGTTAGTACTGAACAGCAATTGTCACAGATGCAGGAAATAAAAGACAGTAATCAGGAACTTAGAGTTAGTACTGAACAGCAATTGTCACAGATGCAGGAAATAAAAGACAGTAATCAGGAACTTAGAGTTAGTACTGAACAGCAATTGTCACAGATGCAGAGAAATATAGAACATGTAGGCCGCATTTGCAATCAGAGTACTGAGAAAATAGAAATTCATATGGTCACGATCGAGAACGAGATCAGGAACGTGTCTCAGAGAATGGCTAGTATGGAAATTCGAGTCCAAGCGCAGGTAGCGAAATGTGAAGTGGGAATCGCAGCAACTCAGGCAGATGTCGACAAGCTGAGAGATGAGAATAAGTCAACGCAAGCTAAGATAGGAGTGATCGAGACCGACATCTCTACATTTAAGGACGAGATTAAGGATTCATTGCAGCTCATACGAGATGATATGGATGGCCAACATGACGAATGTAAGAAATCATGGGAAAAGGATAAGGAAGGATTGAAGAGAGATGTCGAATTAGCATACGATGACATGAGCCAGGAGGCTAAGGAAGAAAGGATAGCTGTACTCCGTAAATTAGAAGAGAGCAAATTAAAGATGAATAAGGTCGAGATGGAGCTTTTGTCAAGGATGGAACGACAAGAAAATAAACAAGTCAAAAGCGACCTCAAGATGCTGATCCAAGAAGAGGTCATCGCCGACTTACAAAAAGGATTGGCCAAGTCCATTACAGAAACCCGTATGGAAGGGAAAGTAGGATTTCAGGAGCATACGACCATAGATGAGGGGATGGAACCTCACAGTCAGGAATTCAGGGGTCGTACTTCGACACCCGTCGAGTCTAACGCAGCTGCTCAGGTCATTCACGTTATAAAAACGAGTGATGACCGGCCGAACAAATTTTCAGGGAACAATAACTTTACTCCTAAGAGTTTCCTCAGAGAATTGATGGAATACATCAAAGAAAGCAAGATCTCAGAAGACCGACAGTTAAGGACAGTGGAGAAACTGTTGACTGGACACGCGTTACAATGGTTCCGTAGCTTCAGGTATACCTTTGACACTATGGGAGAATTCCGTGAAGCATTTCTGAAGAAGTATTGGAGCCTTGCCTCGCAACAGAACCTGAGGATGGAACTATACGCGCGCCGCTATAGTACCACATCACCCACAAAATATTCAGAATATTTCATCACACAGCTACACCGGATGAAAGAGTTGGATATGCCTCCATCAGAAGAAGAGATGATCACCGCCATTGAGAAGCAACTGCCAGTCGGGGTTCAACAGATCATGGCGGCAGCGAACGTACGAACAGCGGTACATGCCGAGGAGATATTAAGAAACCTCGATGAGACGACGATCCACAGTCCACAAAGATCAGGTCGAATGACTGAAAATGTAAACGTGGTCGGCCTAGAAGAAGCACCTAGACGACGCATGAAAGACCAAAGTACAGACGCCATGGACATGAGGCAGAACTGGGAACGTCGGGAATACCAAGATCAAGAACTGAGGCCCCCGTGGTATGGTAACCGAGGAAATAATAACTGGAGGTCGTCCCAAAGACAAAATGAACCACGGAGAGGACATCGTGGATCATACAGGCCGTATAACAAGAGAGGTGGGCGTTTTCAACGCGGAAGGCCACCGTGGGACCAAAACAGAGAGCCAGAAGTGAGATGGGACTTGCCAGATGACCACAGAGAGGAAATGGAAAGGTGGCACAGCGATTCGGAGCGGTATTTGGCAGAATTACGTGCCAAAGAATCGGCCGAACAAAGTAAGAAAGACAGATGGAACAGGGGAATGAATGATCGAAGGGATCCAGATGTCATCGAACAGGGAGCTGAGAGCCTGGAACTCCAGAATGCCCGGAGGAACAGCAATCAATCATCCGGAGGTACACCAGATAGGAATGGCAACAACGAGAAAAAAAAACGCCAATTTTAGAAGATGGGAACGTCGCTAGTGCACAGAACAGTCACAATGCAAAGCATATGGTAGTAGCGCAGATCAGTGATTGGGTCATCAAAGAAGAGGATTTGACGGAGGACACAACAGGGCCAAAGATTAATACAATTAGAGAATTACCCATAATTTACGCCCGAGTGGGAGGTCTAACGGTACGATGTATGGTAGATACGGGTGCCAGCATCAGTATAGCTTCCCAAGCATTAGTTAAAGAGTTGGAGAGATTGGGGAAGGTTCCCGTGATGCCAATTTCTAACATCACAGTCAAGGGCATTATCCCAGACAAGTCCGCAGTCTGTAAGTTCCAAGCATTGTTGGACATTACACTGCAAGGACATAATATGCCGCATTCGTTCATCATAATGAACAAGATAAATTATAACATTATCTTGGGAGCGGACTTCATTCGAGAATATAAAGCAGTCATCAACCTATATGAAAACACCATTTGTTTTAAAGATATTGGAGAGGAAAATCATTTGGACATGCAATTAAATACGGATATTCCAAGAGATGGCGAAGAGATATGGACATTGTGCACCACTGAAGAGATGGAAGCATATGAGAAAATCGACGAAAGGTTAAGGGATATTGAGGATGATTTAATGGAACCTGAATCCTGGGTCATGGCGCTAGAAGAATTGGAGGACAGAGTTACTGACTATTTTGAGGAGAAGGCTCGTGAAGCAAAGATAAATGAGGAGAACAGGATCAAATTGATGGACATGTTAAAGCGACACGAACCGGTTTTTAATTCTAAACCCGGTAAGATAGAACATTTCAAGTACCAAATGCAGGTCAACGATTGGTCACCGTTTAGGAAAAAGCCTTATCCGATAGCCGAAAAACATATGAATGAGGTGAAAGAAACCATCAAGCAAATGGAGGATGCTGGAGTCATAGTTAAGATGGCTACCCCATTCGTGAGTCCGTTGGTAGTAGTCAAGAAACCCAATGGCTCTGTCCGAATATGTCTGGACGCCAGGACAATTAATGAACGATTGATTCCTGAATATGACCAAGCTCCAGCGATCAAAGAGGTCATAAACAAATTCCAGAACAAGATATATTTTTCATCAATAGACTTGACTAGTAGCTATCACCATTTGGAACTGGATGACAAGTCAAGGTTATTGACTGGATTCCTATTTAATCAGCAAACTTATGCATTTCAAAGATTACCATTCGGTATCAAAACAGCAGGTTCGGCACTCATACGAGCGTTAGACCGGAACCTGACGTCGGAAGTCAAGGATGCCACTGTAAGATATGTCGATGACATACTCTTGGCGTCTGATAATTTGGATGATCACCTCACGAATTTAGAGAAATTACTAGACAATTTGGAGAAAGCCAATTTCAAAATTAACATCCAAAAATCTCATTTTTGCCAGAAGGAGGTACTCTATTTAGGCCACATCATCGATGGTGAAGGAGTACGCCCAAATCCTGCGAAACTAGAGGCTATTCGGAACTTTCCTAAACCAAACAGGGTAAAACACGTCCGCCAATTTCTGGGCATTTGCAATTTCTTTGCAAATCATTGTCCCGGGTATACTGAGGCTGTGGCGCCACTACAGGATATGCTTCGTAAGAACAGCAAATGGGCATGGAAGGAAGAACGCGACGCGGCTTTTCGGAAAACGAAGGAATTACTAATCAATAGCATTAAATTGGGTTACCCGGATTTCTCAAGAAAATTTATAATTCAAACCGACGCCTCACGGATTGGAATTGGATGCATGCTGTACCAAGAGGATCCAAACAACCCTCGAGAACGATCTTACTTGGCATTTTCTAGCCGTAAGCTAAAGACACACGAGCGGAATTACACAGTAACGGAATTGGAACTTCTATCCATCATTTTTGCTTTACAACAATGGAGGAAGACTGTCTATGGTTTCGAGATTTTGATAAGAACCGACCACAAGAGCCTTATCTTCCTATTGAAAACTCCCATGGCTAGCGAGCGAGTGAACAGATGGTCGTTGTATGTTCAACAGTTCAATATTGACATTGAACACTGCCCAGGAAGATTCAATGTGATACCCGACGCATTAAGTCGAAACCCAGAACGAGGAGAAGGAGTAGTATCTGTACATCAAGTCGAGCTCACTCAGGCAGATCAGGAATTTTTGGTTGAACTGGGAGAAATTCAGGCTGAACAAGTTAAGGATCCGTGGATGAATATGATCATCGATTATTTAAGAGGAAGATTGCAACGAGGAACGCCCGCGTATTTGGAAGCGGAGAAAATTTCGACGAGCTATATTTGGTATAATAACCTGCTGCACAAGTACGTGGATCCCGATCGCGTGAAATCAAGGATTGTGGTGCCACCTTCTTTACAGAGAGGTCTAGTCTGGCACGCACATAGCATATCTGGACATGGAGGAATCGATAAGACAAGTGCTCTTATTCAAGAAGCATTTGTATGGCCCAAATTAAGGGAAACCATTCGCAGTGTTTTGAAGACCTGTGACAAATGTCAAAGGGTTAAGCCAAACTCATTCCTCATGAAGCAATATCCCAAACCTCTACTGCCACAGAAGCCGTGCGAACTGGTCGCCATGGACGGTTATGGTCCATTACCGAAAGGCAGAAGAGGATGCAAATACATTCTCGTCAGCATCGATGTATTTACAAAATACGTGGTGTTATGTCCAGTTCAGAAGTTAAACACTAAACAGGTACTGAACAGAATTAAGGCAAGGGTAATTCCAACGTTAGGGAAGATGGAATTCTGTCTTACGGACCACGGCAGTTATTTCACTAGTGCCGAGTTTAGGAGTGAGATGGTGAGGTTAGATGTCCGGCACGTGTTGAGTTCAGTGCGCCATCCTGAGGGAAATCCATCAGAAAGAATAATGCGGGAGATCGCAAAATATTGCCGAATTTACTGTTCTGATCAGCATTGGAAGTGGGTCGACGTATTACACATAATGGAATTCTGTATAAACAATACGATCCATGAGAGCACAGGACAGATCCCCACGGTCCTTCACTTAAATCGATGTCCGGATCGACCGTGGAAGAACATCTTGCCTTGTCCGTTGGACGCTCGACCAAGCCATGAATTAACCATACAGGCCACGGCAACTTATTTGAAGAAACAAGCTGATCGTCGATTACGTAGAGTGCGTAATAAAAGATTTCACCGTCCTTTGGAATTGGAAGAATTGGTCTTGGTGAAACGACCAGCAGTGTCCGATCCAGCGAAGCGAATATACTCAAAATTTTGCGAGATATTCTATGGACCGTACCGAGTCATAAAGGTGATTGGAAATAATGCCTATAAAGTAAAACACCTACGCACTGGAGTCGAGTCTGTCTATAACGCACAGAATCTAAAACTATACTACCCCGCCGAAGAAGATGAGGTCCAACATCGAGTCAACGTAGTGGAGAAGAAAGAAGAAGGGGATGATCCGGTCCAAGTAGAAGAACCATCGGAAGGAGAAGAAGAGATCCAGCGAAAAAATAATCACGACTGTCAATGGATAACGCTGCGTGAAGAATTTGATAATGCTAAGGGAGAGTGAACTAAGGATAAATGCAGAATTTAAAGCTGAGAATAAGAGGCTGCTTGAAGAATTTCACGATCCGAATTAATTTAGAGTCCATCAGAAAGCCAACTTCGAAAGAAGGTCGATGAGGAAGACATGACATTGTTAAAATGGATTATGTTGCCGAGTATTGTTGAATTGTAAAAACTCTTCGTAACCTCAGCAGTTTTTCCAAACTAAGAAGGAGGGAGATGTGCCCTTGGCCTATGTCTTAGGCCATGGACACATTATGTCACTGGAGTACTTATATGGGGCAATGTCATGATGTTAATGAGAATGAAATCATCATTATGTAATGATCATAAGAAATAACTAGGATCTTTCTGCCGTAGTGAGACCACATATACTGTATATGGCTTGGCAGTTCTGACAGGGAGAAATTTATGGTTTTCACACAATGGACAGAGCAGGTGCATTCCAAGTCGCTTGCCTGCAAGTTTCAGAGCAGGAGCACCCCAGCGAATTCTGAGAATCTTGCCAAAACGCAGTAACTATCTCAAGTTAGCACGCAGTAGATGCCTGACTCCGCCCTTAAAGAGTACGCTTCAGTTAGTTACAAGAGATCAAGGCATTACAGGAATGATCTGAAACGCCCATGATGAATCTAATTATTATCAAGAATTTTGGGAATGCGGTAACGGATTAAATATCTCTGTGTTCATCGAATGAAAGTAGTCCCTGCGCAAGGAAATCTGACAACGTCGAGTGTGTGAGAGAGAGAACATAGCGTCCTTCAACAAGAAATTAGTTCTACCCAAGCGCTGATGATATAAACTTAGCCTATGATCGAGTTCCGTCGTGAATCATATGATTAGCAAGGCCATATTTTTGTGTATAAATTAAGGTACCTGATTACTGTAGCCTATGATTGTGAAGGGAGCATTTGGTGTCGTATGTGCAAAACTGTGAATTGGCAACCATTTTGTCATATATGTGGGTAAAGTCTGTGACAGGAACATTGTTCATCTTTCAGCCAACGTTAGTGGATGCGGGCGTAGGTAGCACCACGCCAGGCATTAATGTACGAGACGCATAGTCCATTGTTCGGCTGATGCGAAATAATATTAAAAATGAATACTAAGTTGTGAATGTGTATAACAGAAAGGAAAGATGTGAAATCATATATAATTCGAGTGAAAATGTATAACAGAAAAATATGTCCGCCATGAGTGTGTAGCCCACTAATGTGTAATCTTTTTTTTTAGTGGTGCATAAATTTAATCAAATATGTGTGTGTGTGCATTTTAAAAGGGTGCTGGCTTATAGCGACCTAGTGATAATGGAGGGTTGCAGTGATATTATCGAGTGGTTCTACATCATCGTGATGGGATTCGAACCGGCCATGGAGGTCATGTGTTAAGTTATACTGTTGCGGGCCTCTGGTCCAACTCTTGCAAATGATGAAGGAAGTCTTCAATATGATAAGTACCTTTTGATTATATTTTAAAGCGTCAAATAATTCATGGATTTTATCGCCATAATGTTAGCATGTTATTTGTTTTCTTTTGATTTGTTTTATCTTGTGTGTACAATGACTGTGTCAATGGCGACCATAGTTGTGCATCTGACGGAGCTGGGTACGCTCATAAGGATTAATGATCAGAATAATTATTTTAATGAATTAAAAGTGCCTAACTTAACGTATGGATGTTGCTAGGTAATCGTATCCGTACATAAAACACATGGTAGAACTCCCTATTTTATTTATAAATGTGTGTTAGAAATATCCCCTGTGTTTTTCCCCCGAATAGGACGAACGAAGCATGGTATTTCGATAGATGTCCTTTCCAGGCAAAATCTCATTATTTCGTGTAATTGACCAGAGATAGTAATTTATGTATTTACATACCGGATGAATTAATAGCCGATGATTTTTTTTTGGGACGATGTTTAAAGGACCATGGTGTATTGTGATGGATGATATGCAGTATTATGGTGTAGCAATGAGTAAAGTTTATAGGACAGTTTACAAAGGCGTGAATTATGTCAGATGAGAGGTAGTATGATAAGTTTACAATGATATGAGTGACGGCTGACCCAGCCTCACCAATTGTTATATTAGTTTTTATTGAACGCGTGTGATATTTAAGGCCATACAGGTAAGATGTTGTAAGGAGGAATCTACGATGAAATAAGATAAAATAGATAATGATGCCAGGTAATAAGACCTGAGGGAAGATGACAGATGAGAGTTAGTATGATAAGTTTACAATGATATAAGTGACGGCTGACCCAGCCTCATTAATTGTTATATCAGTTTTTATTGAACGCGTGTGATATTTAAGGCCATACAGGTAAGATGTTGTAAGGAGGAATCTACGATGAAATAAGGTAAAATAGATAATGATGCCAGGTAATAAGACCTGAGGGAAGATGACAGATGAGAGTTAGTATGATAAGTTTACAATGATAATAAGTGAATTGTATGTGTAAGGTAGTGGCCATCAAGCGCAGATAAAATAATGCTATAATTAATCTATATCCAAATGAGAGCGTCCCGCTCCACTTTTAGAATACTAAGATCCAGCCCGATCAGCTGGTGAGAATACAGTCAAATATTAGCCCGGGGGAAGGGGTGAAGACTTGCATTTCTACCTTTCACGGTCAAGGTCAGCCAGCAGGCGAGGCCAGTCCATTGTCACTTGCCACAAAGAGAAGGAGGGGTCCACTCTGGACTCGGGTGTTTGCCGCAGCGATTCATTTAAATTTTTCTTATGTTTGGTCCCAAGTTTAATATTCACGTAAGGGTATGTTAGGTCACTACCCTGATGCCTCCAATCGATAGCGTTTCTTTTACTGGTCATTTTGATATAAGGGACGGTTTTGTCTGTTGACCATACAGTCCCGGGTTCGATATCCTTTTGTTGTGCCTGGTCCAGACGCTATTTTTAAACGGGTACTAGATAGGCAATAACCTTGCGGTCCCGTGTTCGAAATCCTTTTATTCATACCTGGTCGATCAGTCTTTTTAAATGGGTACTAGCTAGACAGTGACCTTAGAGTCCTGTGTTCATGAATAATTATTTTCGGTCCTGGAAAATAATTATTATTAGTTGTTTTTTTATAGTTAATATTGGTTCAAAATTATCTTGAGATTTCTTTTTCTCGATAATTGTTGAACGGACCATGCTTTGTTCTATTGTAACCTCGTTCTGCGAGATAAGGCATTCAAGGTAAGAAATGTGTAGGTAGCGAATACCCCTAAATACATATTGACCCTATTGAATAATCCGCTAAGAACATGTTTGTGCCATGTCTATCTTTTTCAGGGGTCGCGGCTTCAAATACATTCACCGTTGCTTAACATAACACTGATACAAGGTATTTCTTCTGTGCCATGTCTATCTTTTTCAGGGGTCGCGGCTTCAAATACATTCACCGTTGCCTAACGTGACTCTGACACGATACGATTACTTTAATAATGTTTGGTTGGAATTATTAATTGTTTTTCATGTTTATCCAACCCAAGTTTGAAAGGCAAATGATTAGTCATCATTTTTTTTATGATGCTATTTTTGTCTGTTTTTAAGGCATTTTTCTTAGTTTGTTTATTATATATCCATGAATTATTTGACAAGGCATCGAGTGCTTGGTTCGAGAATGTATCACGTCGAACGCAAGGGCCGAAGCCAGGCTTATCATATTGCTAATATGTTAATGTAATATGTGACAATTTGTAAGGGTGTTTCAAGGCTAAGTAAATTCAATGGCTTCATTGATTCAGCTGATTTGTTTTAAAGCTAAGACGTCCAAAGTAACGTCGGGATTGAACATTAAGATTCCGTACGGAAAGGCTTCCATGATTAATTTACAAGAGTATGTAAATAAGATGCATAAATCATATTCATGTTCGCAGATAGAAATACATAATTAATGCCATGAAGGTTAAGATTTGATATGAGGGTAAACTTTTATTTAACGGAGGGATTCTAGTAAATGTTAATTAAACGCCATTAATAATTAAATAAGCCAATGGCTAGGCTATAATGTATACTTCGGAATGGCCATGGATGTCTCTGATATTTGAACATACCATGTATCTGAAATGTAATTGGATGATATTAGACTCAATGATTATTATGTTTACTCAGATTAATGATTGATTAATTTCGTATAAATGGATTTCTTTTTCTTAATCCATACTGTTGTTACAGTTGACCGGACCCTCTTGATCCATCATCTCTTAATAACTTAACTTTCTGATGATATCTTATCATCGTAATTAATAAATTTGATTATGGCAATTAATGCTAATTGGTGTTAACCAGATTTCATTTTTGATTCATTTTCTTTTTTTTGCCATATGATTGGTTTTTATTTGTCAATAAATTTGATTATAATCATACATCATAACTACTATGATAAGTATTAATTGATGCTGATTAGCATTTAATTGGTGGTTTTTGGACATTAATTAGTCCATTGTTTATATTTTTGATTTCGACTTAATTTTATTGATTCCGTATTTGATTTATTTTACCTTTGAGTTATTATTATTATTATTATTTTAAATTTCATTTCTACTATTTTGGTTTTATTTCATTTATTTGTTTTTGCTGTACTGGTGTTGGTGCATTAAATTTGTTTATTCTCATTCAGAATCTGTGTGTGATGAATTTTATTCAGCCCTAGTGATCTTCCTATAATATCCAGAACAGTTTCATATTCAAGCTAGTGTACCGTTCATGCCCCGACGACAGAGTCCTGTTCTGAAGGCCTTGTGCAAGGGTACAGTATGTTGGAGTCTTATGTGGAAGTTTGCCAGAAAACTCCGATTTTCTCTGTGGCCGTGGTTGCCCGGGTCCCCCAGAGTCTGAACGCCCGGGTGTCATCAGTTGACGGGTGGATTGGTTACCACCTGGGGTAATACTGTTATTATTTGCACGCGCCATGGTTACTTATAAGAAATGGGGTCTAGTGGTTATCCACTAGGTTTCTTAGAACCAGGGATTGTTAGTTCCTGGAGCATGTTTACAGCCGCACCACTTGGTGAACAGACGCTGACCATAAGCCGCCCAATCTGGGAACAAACGCTTTTGGATTTAGAGTTCTTTATTGGTGGGGAAACCACCTGGCTCTTCCGCTCCATCCAACCTTTGGAATCTTAGATTCCTCTTCCGCCATCAGGACCGTTGACCAATTTTCACCTAGTAATCCTAGGCAGGGGCCCTTACAGGGTGCTACCATCCGGAGCCAGATGGACCCAGGTTTTCTAACGAGGTGTTACTCCTCCCCCTCCTCTTCCTCATCACTTACGAGATGAGGCCCCGGGCTTGGGACCGGCAGTGGCGGAGTTAACGTTATTATTATATTTATTATTATTATGATCATCAGTCCCGTGTAGTTGATTATGTGTGCAACTGTATTAGAGTCAGGGATGGGGCAGGTGCCCTGAGACTTCATATACGGTACTATCTCGGCATTTACCTGGAGGGAGTGTGGAAGAACCGGTGAAAACACACTCAGGATAGATGCTGATAGCGCTGTATTCCCTTTTAGGTAACTGTTTTAGAGTTATTTGAGGATAAACTCCCGAACAAAAAACATATTGTTCCGATATTAGTAATACTTTGTAGGGCAAAATTCTTACCGCACAGAGCAGTGACAGGTTTCATTCGATGCAAAATTGAATACTGTAAAGAAAGATATGACTGGTTTGTAGTTAGCACGTTCTTGATATTTTAGAAAATAAGATGGAAAAGATATGTTCGTGTTCAGGTTTATTGGGAATATCTATTCTAAAAACCATCCGATGAGGACGTCCAACTCTAGGTATCGTCTTCTAGACATAACGAACACGACCACAAACCGCGAAAATTTCAAATCAATGGAGGGTTTATTATCGATTTATAAGAAGCAAAATGCGCACGCACGTAGACCTACATACATACATACATACATACATACGTTTTGGTGATTCGTATGGGTCTTTGGTTCTTTTGACTCTAATTCCCTTATTTTTCATGAGATCTGAAACGACTCCGTGAGGCCAAACAGTATAACTTACTTCAATTTCCATGGAAGTAATAATAAAAGTTCATTTATGTAGGACATTTTATTACAATAAACAAATTATGAACATGCATACCAAGAGCAAAATTATTATGTACTGAACCCTTATTAATCTATCGATGAATAAGTATTCATGATTTTATTATTATTATTACTGATGCCCAGGCAGTACATGTTGAAATTGACAAAGAGGGAGCCAAGGTAGTGTGTGGCAATGATTACAACAGAAGCAAGCTTGGTAGTTATTCCTGAAGACGACCGGTTAAGCCGAGTTCAAGGACACATTTTGTAACAGCGAGCACCTAAATTAGAGTCACTGAGGGAGTGTCATGAGTAAGCTTCAACCGACCCAGGATTGAATCACCCAATCAGAAGAGACCACGCCAAAAGCCACGCGGTAAGTTGCGTACCCTGGAATAACGCGCAAAAACATGTATCTAAAGAACCGCCGATCAGAATTAATTCCGCAATAGTGCTCTGAGACGTTGGGATAAAATGATGAAGATTGATACTAGTCCCAAGTTTGTGTGATGAAAACTCCAGATTTTTTTTTCGAATTCTCCCCACTCTACCTCATTCTGTCAGTTTCCAATAAATTGATCGGTGAGAAGCCGTTTCGAGGACAACTTTATTGAGCTCTGGTGAGCAAGGTTCACGTCACTCTGTGTCACGATTTTCAAACGCTAATGAGCGTACTTTACTAACATTTTACTTTGTGCTCAAGTGAGCAAGGTTCACGTATAGCAGTGGAGATCTCTAGGCGAGATAAGGACTGCAAGATAGTCATGTTTAAGACTTGTTTTCAAGCCAGTGGCGATGAGTTGGAAGTGTGTATTTTATGTAAATTTGCGTATATACTTTTTGAGTGATATTTGTGCGTGTGCGAAGCAAATGCTAAGATAGGGCAAGTCTACGATCAGTAATCGCATTAGGACATATTCGTGAGTGAAAGTAGTAGCTCACAGCGATTATAGCTAGGCAATATTATTAACATTGAACATTTCTGTCCAAGAAACTTCGCCAAGATGTCCGACGTTTGGACGATGGAGAGCTAAATTTCCCGTGGGGAAATGCACCGGGACGGAGGTTAATGTTCTGCAAGCTGAGACGGTGATGTACAAAAATTGATTTATTCAATTTGCAGTTAGATAAGGCGCGGGGACATTGTAAATAGTTCATTCTTTCTTTTTCTTGTGTTTAGGTTTTGTTTTTGTGCTGACACTATCATCTTTAAATGTACGTTGGCGCGTGGCCAAATTTGTTTGTTGTATATTTTTCTTTGGAGTCATATTTAGTGTACACGGCGCGTGTATTTGGTTTTATCCATGCGAATGCGAAACTCGTTACATTCGATAAGTGGTGCTTTATTAAATTTCATTTTGTTATAGGAAAGGGAGGTAATTATTCTAAGATGATTTATGAACAGGTTATTAATCATGCTAGGGTTGCCGAGCGCAACAAATTAAGATGTAACTGTAGAACACCTTAGTTCTAATTTTTTGCATTTTTTGAGTCCTTTCCAGGTTAGTTAGTCACGGACTAGAACGGAAGCGCAAGCTGGTGGAAAAATATCTATGTCATTTATTTCAGGTTTATGTCAAACCCATACGTGTGATTCTGTGTGTGTTCTTGTGTCAGGTGTGTGTATTGATTCTTTGCGATGAGGGGTAGGTGGTGCTACCGCCCTCATATTTGTTGTGGTATTTCTTTTGATGGAAAGGCAGAGCGCTCCGTGGAGGCTACTGTACCTTGTCCAGTGTTGATTTTCTTGGATTTACTAGGGGAAATGCTGAGATATTTTATTCTGACACACACACGTATATTGTGCTTTGGGACCACGCTTCTTCGAGACTCGATCCCGTGCCATGGGAGGTCGAGGTTATTGACACGTGGGTTGACAGATGTGCAGATTTCCACTTAGCGCCCGTCTAGGTTCAGTGACTCATTGTTAGGCAGTCCTGTTGACCGACTGAACCCTATAAGCTATCATTAGCAAACCTGTTCTTTGTGATGGTCATTTGGACCGTAATTAATTGGGGAGTTCGCCATGTCTGTTACGAATTGTCGCATATCGTATGAATGGAATATTGTTTTAATGATGTAAATGTTGGCTTTGAGCCTAGTGATTTTCTATGACTCAGGTCATGTTAGTTTGTCTGTTGTGACACCCGTGTGGTGTAGTTGTATTTTACTTGTAAAAATGACAGGCGGTCATATGTGTATTCTTTTGTTGGTCACGTGTTAATTTACTTGTGTTGATTTTGAAAAGTCCTAATTTTAGGCAGTAATGTTTTGCTACGGCAGTTCTTGATTCCAATTTCAAGCGGAAATTATTTGTTGTTTATTTAGTGTAGGAAGTGTCAGATTAATTTAAGTAGTGTATAGTTGGTTCCCCGCGTCTGTCTAGCTCTAAACAATGCAGATTCGTCCTTTGAAGGTTGACCGGATGATGACGAATCTCGCATTTATTTGTACTCATCGTTAAGCATGTAGAACAGCCGCACACGTACACAATGTCATTGAAGATTTGGGACATTTGGTCCAATTTATAATCTCTCCTGAGATTAAGCCTAGTTTTGGCAAGTAATTTATTCAGTTGGGAGTCATTTGGGAGTTTTGTTTTGTTTTTTTAACTTGTAAATAGTTGATCTGTTATTAAATTCATTTGTTTTAACCCTGGTATTCACTTCTTCCTGCATGTTATTTTGTTATGTGTTACCCTGCATGTTAATGAAGCGCTTTAACAACAACTTACGAAATGGACTGTTACACCCCCCGAAACTGAGTCTCATAAGCTTCTTTGCAAGGGTTCATATATCAAAAATGGCTGCCCAAGTGGGACTGTTGTTGTTGTTGCTTTGCTGATCTCATACTTATTTTGCTGAGAAATAATGCCAGGTCAAGCGGGCAAGTGTACATTCAGTAAATTGAGGCGATGTTGTACCGCCATGTGCATTATTAAAATCACTGAGTTCTTAAAGTTAGAAATATTGAACAAGGTTAGAAGTTGATATTGCATTTGTTGTTAACTTGTTCTGGCGCCCGGCATAAAATTAAAAATTTTGCATATTATTGAACTCAGTCAAAGCAGGAAGGTGTTGCCTTATTTTTTTACATTTAATTAACTTCGGTTAATTGGTGTTGTTCGTAAATTCTGTTGGTTAGGAATTTAAAAGCAGATCACAAGGGAGTTATTTTGTTGTTTGGAAATAAGAGTCATTATTCAGTAAAATTTTGATTACTGAAAATTTCATTAATTTAGAATCAGTAGTATTTAATTATCAAGACATGTGTGCGTGTGTATGACTGAAATCCCAGGTGCATGACTCTGTTTTTCTCTGAGTATATATTTGTGTGTTGTGCGATGGCTAGCATCGAAGAAATTAAGGTATTAATGGAGCAGATGTCCGTGCAGTTAACTGCGCAATTGTCTGCGAAAACGGAAGAACAGTTAAAAATTCAGAATGAACACAGTGATAAACAGTTACAGGACATGAACAGTAACATTACGGTGCAATTGCAAACTCAGAAATTAGACAATGATAAACAGTTACACGAGTTACGGGAGCACAGTGACAAACAGTTACAGGACATGAACAGTAATATTACGGTCCAATTGCAGGTCCAGAAATTGGATACCGATAAACAATTAAATGAATTAAACCATAAACTATCAGAGCAGGCAACCATACAAACAGTGCAGTTAGAAAAGATCACCCAGGAAATAAACCAAAGTACTAGGGTAGAATTAGAGAAACTGGCAGGTGAGGTAGCGGAAAATAACTCAAAGCAATTAGGAGAGATTAGGAAGTTGGAATCTAAATTCGACAATAAACTTGTACAATTAGATGAAATGGTAGCCGAAAAATTAAAACAGATTGAGACAGCGTGCGTAAACAACACGGCTGGAATAAAAAGCACGCAGAATGAATTACAGGGGCAATTCGAGAGACTAGAGGCAAAGAACGAAAACATACAGGAGCAAATTAATTCAGTCGATAATAATGTACTCGATTTAATAAAGGAACTCGACAAGCTTGACATCAAAACGGAGAAAGAACGAATGCTCTTGCGCGAAAACCTGGAAGACCAGTTAACAAGAACACAAGAGCGAATACGAGAAGAAATAGGAGGCCAGCTAAATAAAAATCAAGAAGAGATGGGAGACCAATTAACTAAAAACCAAGAGCAGATACAAGAGATAGGAGAACAATTAGTTAAAACCCAGCAGTCGATACAAGAGCAAATACGAGATGAGCTTGAGAAGAATCAGGAAAGGAGCGAAGAAAAAATTAGTAGTTTGAAGAACAGGATCCGGAAAGATTGGGAACAGCAGGTGAACGAAACTAAAGGAGATAGGCTGACGATCTTAAAGCGGCTAGGCGAGTACAATTCTAGGAAGCAGGCTTTGGAGGAAAATATGAATTCCAAACTCCAAGAACACACAGATCTCATAATTAAGAACGAGATAAGGTCCTTAGAAAACGCTACTTTATTCTCTGCAGAAAACACAGTAGGCAAACAGGGAAGTATTGGAAGTCCGGTGGGCTCAAAGCTGGCTGAGGATACGAACCGAGGTCAGAGTCCAAAGATAACGTGCGACACATTCCAACACTACAGAGGGGAGACATCAACTCCACAACCCAGCTTGGCACCTGCCCAAATGATACAAGTAATTAGGGGGAACGACTTTAAACCCGACAAATTCAGGGAGAACTCAGGATCCACTCCTAAAGCATTTTTACGTCAGCTGGATGACTACTTTAACGATCAACACGTCAGTCCCGCAAAACAGCTGCGGATGGTTGAGAAATTTTTGCAGGGCCCAAGTTTAATTTGATTCCAGAGTTTCAAATACACATTTAATGACATGGCCCAGTTTTGAGAGGCATTCTTGAGAAAGTTCTGGAGTCCTTCTTTGCAGCAGGGGTTGAGGATGGATCTATACACCAGGAAATATCACAGTACACATCCCACCAGGTTTTCTGAGTTCTTTAGCCAACAGCTGGTTAAATTCCGTGATTTTGACGACCCGCCTACAGAAGAAAACATGGTTTTAACCATCAGTAAGCAGCTTCCAATGAATATTCAGCAGTTTTTAGTGGCCGGTAATATCAAGACCGCAGTTCAGGCCGAGGAGATATTCCGCCATTTGGATGAGACGAGTATGGTCAGTCCGCAGACAGGGAGACGGAACATGGAGTGTGTAAACACAGCTGAAGTTGTTCAAGGGCATCAAACTAATCACAATCAAAATAATCAAACCAAGACACAGTCTACCGGAACGCAATTTACGCCCAGACGGCAGGAGTTCGATGGCCGAAACCAGTACCATAACAACAATAGGAACTTCCAGAATCGCCGTGATAATTATAATAAATATAATCAGAACAATCACAATCAGTGGAAGTACCAGCGAGAGTATAGCAACTGGAGGGGAAATCCAAGGCAGGGTAGACCTTACCAAAGGAACGGAGAAGGCAGGTGGAACAATACAAGGAATCATCGGCAAGATAATCAAGGGGACTATCGCAATGATTGGAACGAGCGGTAAGCTGAATCACAGAAATATTTGGACGAGTTAAATGCCGAAGAAACAGAGAAAGAGAAGTGGGGGCGTGCGATGGCGAATAGGCAAAGCCCAGATATTCACCAAGGAGCGGGGGCGGAAAGCTTATTACTGCAGCAGGAGAGACGAGATGACAACCGGAGAAACTCAATGAATGGGTCCCAGGATAAAAAAAATCACGATTGAACCAAAATCAGATAGCCTGAGAACGGAGGACACCAGGGAACGGGAGGAATTGATTGTTGCAAACATATAAGAGTGGGTAGCATTCCCGGATGATTGCCTGGAGGAAGCGGTGAAGGACCGAGACAATGTAATCAGACAATTACCGATTATTTATGCACGTATTAGAGTGAGGTGCCTGATTGACACGGGTAGCCTGGTGAGCTTAGTCACGGAAGTATTGTTGAAAGAAATTGGAAATAAACAAACCGTTCCAATTATGCCTGTACCATTAATGAAAGTCCGAGGGGTCATTCCTGACAAGACCATAGTTTGCAAGCACCAAGCATATTTAGACTTGGAGATATTAAACCACACATTTTCGCAAACTTTCATCGTGATACCAAAGATGAATTATAATGTCATTCTGGGAGCCAACTTCATCTGTGATTTTCATGCTATAATTGACTTACATAATAACACTGTGAGTTTCAAACAAGTCGGGGGGTTGAGTCATGTGGGTCTGAACATGGAAGAGAGTCCACTAGAGAGAGAGGCGAATACTTGGGTCATTGAAGAATGCACTAATGAGGCGATCGAAGATAAGAACTTGACGAAGGAACGAGTAAGCCAGACAGCAGTGGTTGAAATTGACAGTCGAGATATTTCGCAGGAACTTTGGGTACAATTCGCGGAAGAAGAAATTAGCGGGTCCAAATTTGAAATTTTACTTCAGGAGCGACTTAAGGAGGCAATAGTAGGGGAACCTGACAGAGAAAATTAGAAGAAATTTTGAGACGTCATAAGGGAGCTTTCGACACGATTCCTGGAAAAGTTTTAAATTTCCAGTATGCCATGCAAGTTACCGACTGGACCCCAATTAAGAGTAAATTGTACCCGATCCCAGAGAAACATTTTGCTCAGGCGAAGGACAATATTAGTAACTTATTAGATTCCGGCATGATAAGAAAAGCAGCAACCCCATACTTAAATGCAATATTGGCTGTGGCCAAGCCAAATGGATCAATTAGATTATGCCTAGACGCTCGGGTTTTAAATAGTAAACTGCTAGTTGAGCATGACCAAGCACCAAGGATCAAGGATGTATTGAAGGGCTTCCGTGGGAAGAAGATATATTCTAGCGTCGACCTAACAAATAGTTTTCACCATCTTGAACTTGAGGAAAAATCCCAACTATTGACGGGGTTTTCATTTGATAACCAAAGCTATATCTGGTCTCGCATGCCCTTTGGTGTAAAAACAGCTGGATGTGCATTGATAAGAGCACTAGACAGGAATCTGACTGAGGAGGTCAAGAGCTTCACTACGAGGTATGTTGACGACATACTTATTGCATCAGAAACAATGGAGAAACACTTGGTAAACCTAAACAAACTTTTGGACAAGTTGAGAACCATGAATTTCAAAATTAATTTGAAGAAATCGCACTTTTGCCAGAGCGAGATTCTGTATTTGGGTCACATAATTGATGTTGAAGGCGTGAGACCTAATCCGGCGAAAATTGACGCAATCAAGAAATTTCCCACACCAACTAAAGTAAAACACGTGAGAGCATTTTTGGGAGTGACAGGTTTCTTTAAGGAGAATTGTCCTGGATACACGGAAACAGTAGCACCTATGCAAGAGATGCTAAAGAAATCAAATCGATGGTCATGAAATGAGGAGTGCGACAGGTCCTTTAGAGCCACGAAAGACCTACTGGAGAATTGTGTGAAGCTAGGGTATCCAGACTTCGAGAATAAATTTATAATTCAGGCAGACGCTTCATTGATTGGAATTGGTGCCATGCTGTACCAAGAGGACGCTGATGAACCCAGGAAACGATCATATTTGGCATTTACGAGTCGTAAATTAAGGAAGCACGAGAGGAACTACACTGTGACAGAGCTTGAGTTGCTAGCGATTTTGTACTCACTTCAACAATGGCGCAAGATGATTTTTTGGATATTCCATTGTTGTCAGAACTGACCACCATTCACTGACGTTCTTATTCAAGACGACGATGGCAAGTGAAAGAGTTACGCGATGGTCCATTTACATACAGCAGTTCGACATTACCATAGAATATTGCCATGGAAGGATGAACATCATACCAGATGCTCTAAGCAGGAATCCTGAAGATGAGAACGAGATAGCAGCGGAGGTTCACCACATAGCACTAACACCTAAGGATCGTGGATTTTTGGACAAGCTGAACGAAATTCAGAAGGAACAAGAAAATGTCCCATGGATGATGATGATGATCAAGTTTTACAAGAAGGAACTACAGCCAGATTCACATGAATATCGAGAAGCCCGTGCCAAGGAAGCGAAATTTCACTACTTGAATAACCTTTTGCACAAGTACGTGGATGAGGATCACACCAAACTGTGAATTCTAGTTCCAGCATCATTACAGAGAGGATTGACGTGGCATGTCCACGAAAGCCTAGCACATATCGGCACGGACAAAACAGAAGCGACAATAGGGGAAACCTTTACTTGGCCTAAGATGCGATACACCATTGTGGAAGTAATCAGAACTTGTGACGCGTGTCAGCGCACTAAACCAAATAATTTCATGTTGACACAACCTCCAAAACCATTATTACCTCAAAAACCATGCGAGCTGGTCGCTATTGACTGTTTTGGCCCTCTAGTAAAGGGAAAACGAGGATGCCGACACCTTCTTGTATGTGTCGATGTGTTTTCCAAGATGGTAGTATTATGTCCAAGCCAGAGGACGACATCAAAGCAAGTCCTCAGCAGAATTCAGAACAAAGTCATTCCGATGCTTGGGAAGCCGGAATTCATCTTATCGGATCATGGTACTTATTTTACGAACAACGTTTTTAGGCAAGGCCTAGAGAACCTAGGGATAAAGCATGTTCTGTCGAGCATTCGCCATCCTTGTGGAAATCCGAGCGAGAGGACGATTCGCTGTGTTGCCAAGTATTACCGAGTCATGATTCCTAATGATCATAATAAGTGGGTTGACAAAGTAGGAGATATTGAGATGTGCATGAACACTACAAAGCACGAGTCGACAGGTCAAGTCCCACTAGTTGTACACCACAACAGGTTGCCTGAGAGGTCTTGGGACAAGATTATTCCATGCCCAAGGGATCCGTTATTAGCACATGAGCTGCGAATTCAGCGAACAAGAGAGCACATGAGGAACCAAGCCGACCGAAGACTGAGGTGATACAGAGGAAATAAATTTCATCGTGAATTACAGGAACAGGAGCTAGTGCTTGTTAGAAGACCACCGATATCTGATCCTAAAAACAAAGTATTTGCCAAGTTCTGTCCAAAATTTATTGGCCCGTTCCGCATCATTAAGAATTTGGGTAACAATGCTTACAGACTTGAAGAATTGAGCACTGGCGCTAAATCTGTCTTCAATAGCGCTAATCTCAAGCCGTATTACAGAAGGGAACCATTTGACGAATAATCAGGACTATGAATGCAGATCATTATTGCAGAATTTTATTGAGAGCCAACACTCAAATATACGTGGCCATGAAGTACCTGGGTAGACCGAGCTTTGTTTGTAAACAAGAAAGCTGGTCCGGCAGGAGTTGTAATCGTGCGAGAGAGAGGGGAGGTCTGGCGAGACATGTGAATGACATTGCAGCGTGGAGCGCGCACATTAATTGGGTCAGTGGAATGTACACACAGGCAGACGAGTGAGGTACTTAAGAGATGTTAAATTTACCACTGTGGATATTGTTTTTAAAATCCAAATCAATCACTTGCTTCGAATTTCAAAACCTTGCTGAGGATAAATTAACCCTTATTAATCTATCGATGAATAAGTATTCATGATTTTATTATTATTATTACTGATGCCCAGGCAGTACATGTTGAAATTGACAAAGAGGGAGCCAAGGTAGTGTGTGGCAATGATTACAACAGAAGCAAGCTTGGTAGTTATTCCTGAAGACGACCGGTTAAGCCAAGTTCAAGGACAAATTTTGTAACAGCGAGCACCTAAATTAGAGTCACTGAGGGAGTGTCATGAGTAAGCTTCAACCGACCCAGGATTGAATCACCCAATCAGAAGAGACCACGCCAAAAGCCACGCGGTAAGGTGAGTACCCTGGAATAACGCGCGAAAACATGTATCTAAAGAACCGCCGATCCGAATTAATTCCGCAATAGTGCTCTGAGACGTTGGGATAAAATGATGAAGATTGATACTAGTCCCAAGTTTGTGTGATGAAAACTCCAGATTATTTTTTCGAATTCTCCCCACTCTACCTCATTCTGTCAGTTTCCAATAAATTGATCGGTGAGAAGCTGTTTCGAGGACAACTTTATTGAGCTCTGGTGAGCAAGGTTCACGTCACTCTGCGTCACGATTTTCAAACGCTAATGAGCGCATTTCACTAACATTTTACTTTGTGCTCAAGTGAGCAAGGTTCACGTATAGCAGTGGAGATCTCTAGGCGAGATAAGGACTGCAAGATAGTCATGTTTAAGACTTGTTTTCAAGCCAGTGGCGATGAGTTTGAAGTGTGTATTTTATGTAAATTTGTGTATATAATTTTTGAGTGATGTTTGTGCGTGTGCAAAGCAAATGCTAAGATAGGGCAAGTCTACGATCAGTAATCGCATTAGGACATATTCGTGAGTGAAAGTAGTAGCTCACAGCGATTATAGCTAGGCAATATTATTAACATTGAACATTTCTGTCCAAGAAACTTCGCCAAGATGTCCGACGTTTGGTCAGGTGATGGATTGATGTGCATCGCTTCTACAACGACGTCGACGATGGAGAGCTAAATTTCCCGTGGGGAAATGCACCGGGACGGAGGTTAATGTTCTGCAAGCTGAGACGGTGATGTACAATAATTGATTTACTCAATATGTAGTTATATAAGGCGCGGGAACATTGTAAATAGTTCATTCTTTCTTTTTCTTGTGTTTAGATTTTGTTTTTGTGCTGACACTATCATCTTTAAATGTACGTTGGCGCGTGGCCAAATTTGTTTGTTGTATATTTTTCTTTGGAGTCATATTTAGTGTACACGGCGCGTGTATTTGGTTTTATCCATGCGAATGCGAAACTCGTTACATTCGATAAGTGGTGCTTTATTAAAGTTCATTTTGTTATAGGAAAGGGAGGTAATTATTGTAAGATGTTTTATGAACAGGTTATTAATCATGCTAGGGTTGCCGAGCGCAACAAATTAAGATGTAACTGTAGAACACCTTAGTTCTAATTTTTAGCATTTTTTTGAGTCCTTTCCAGGTTAGTTAGTCACGGACTAGAACGGAAGCGCAAGCTGGTGGAAAAATATCTATGTCATTTATTTCAGGTTTATGTCAAACCCATACGTGTGATTCTGTGTGTGTTCTTGTGTCAGGTGTGTGTATTGATTCTTCGCGATGAGGGGTAGGTGGTGCTACCGCCCTCATATTTGTTGTTGTTGTTGTTGTGGTATTTCTTTTGATGGAAAGGCAGAGCGCTCCGTGGAGGCTACTGTACCTTGTCCAGTGTTGATTTTCTTGGATTAACTAGGGGAAATGCTGAGATATTTTATTCTGACACACACACACGTATATTGTGCTTTGGGACCACGCTTCTTCGAGACTCGATCCCGTGCCATGGGAGGTCGAGGTTATTGACACGTGGGTTGACAGATGTGCAGATTTCCACTTAGCGCACGTCTAGGTTCGGTGACTCATTGTTAGGCAGTCCTGTTGACTGACTGAACCCTATAAGCTATCATTAGCAAACCTGTTCTTTGTGATGGTCATTTGGACCGTAATTAATTGGGGAGTTCGCCATGTCTGTTACGAATTGTCGCATATCGTATGAATGGAATATTGTTTTAATGATGTAAATGTTGGCTTTGAGCCTAGTGATTTTCTATGACTCAGGTCATGTTAGTTTGTCTGTTGTGACACCCGTGTGGTGTAGTTGTATTTTACTTGTAAAAATGACAGGCGGTCATATGTGTATTCTTTTGTTGGTCACGTGTTAATTTACTTGTGTTGATTTTGAAAAGTCCTAATTTTAGGCAGTAATGTTTTGCTACGGCAGTTCTTGATTCCAATTTCAAGCGGAAATTATTTGTTGTTTATTTAGTGTAGGAAGTGTCAGATTAATTTAAGTAGTGTATAGTTGGTTCTCCGCGTCTGTCTAGCTCTAAACAATGCAGATTCGTCCTTTGAAAGTTGACCGGATGATGCCGAATTATATTTGAACGGGGAAATACGACCTCGTCTCGCTCGGCAGTGATGGGCTCCATCTCAGCAACGCTGTACAGCTTACCCCGGAGCGGCTGGCTGGTGAATCATGCCTTATTTCCACGAACAAATACAAACCGATATAAATAAACTGACGGAGATCCTCAAATAATCTTTAAACTTATTGTTAAACCATTACACATAAGGTATTTAATCATCTCCCTGGGAAAAAGAATGTTTATGTTTGAAGGGGTGATATGTTACAAAAATCACCCAAAGTAAAATAAAAATAAAAGTTTTATGATCTCCATCTAATTAAATTGAACTCAAATAATGGACGTTCGTTCATTCCTTCACCAATCTGTACAACGATAACATTTTACAATATACACTCCACTCCTACAAATCATGTTCATATGTCAGTAACATCCCTATTTAATCATAACTGTGTGATTATAAACCCATCTGGTTATCACTTCTGCCTCTTATCTGCATTATATTAATTTTAATTACAGAATCAGTAACTTGATTTAATTTGAAACCACATCTATTCCTAGTTACAAAGTCAAAATATCAAAGAATTCGTTTGGAACATTTGCTAAAATAAAATATTCTTTTACAATGAACTTGCTTACATTCCACACTGTAGTGACACCACTTCATTACTATCAGTTTGCCTTCACTGAAATATCACAACTTATTTTACGATGTTAATTACCATGATAATTCAACTAATATTTCCTTAGAGTTTCACCAATTTCTCTTTTTGTGGATAATATCACGCATAAATTCTACCTCATTTTAATTCATATTTACATCAACTTTCATTACCTATGGCATTCATTTTGCCAATTCTCATGTACATGTTTGCAAATGATTAATTCCAACGTTGCTAACATCAGCTCTTTATACAATAATTATTCCATTTTTTGTTTACAATTTTTATATTTAATTATCCACATTATTTCTATCAATTATACCATATCTTACTCCTTTAAACCAAGTGTTGTGTAGAGAGCAAAAATATATAGCAGTGTAATTTGTATTCTGAGAAGTGGTAACTACAGTATTTTCGATCCAATCATCCAACCTTCCCAACAAAATCCCACAGAAAATCGTGGCCTACCATAGCACTTAACAAATGCTTGACATCATCTCGTTCTCCAGTGTTAATCAAATAATCTTTCCAATTGTCTCATAAATAGCAACCTGAACATCCATAAAGCTTAAATGATATATCCGCAATAAATGCAAATTTTACTTTCTACGTGCCAAACAAAACGCATCACCGTAACCCTCTATAATTACATAAATATATCGTAATTCATACTTGATCTTACTTTGCCTGGTGAGTGAACCTGCGATGTCGTAGCCTTCTCCATGAATGGTCCCTTTTCTCCAACTGGACCTTCCCTTTCAGTCTTCGGCTCATCTCTGGTCCCCATGGTCCCCATGGTCGCTTACATCGAACCATGCCGTCACCTGGCGTCGCGTCCCTCGTCACGTCGCTTCGATATTTCATGACGTAAAATTCACACGTATCGTCACTTTATGACTGTTCCGTCCGAAAACTGCATTTTAACAGCGTCCATATAACGTGTCTTCGTCTAGAATTGAAATAATGAGAGTAGCAACTTATTAGAATGTCACAAATCCGAACTGTCATCTCAATGTCATCTCAAGACAACATGGCGTCAGTTGACAGTGCAAGTAAGCGGTGCGAGGCGAAAAGCGAATGTATTAGGAGTTTACTGTGTCGAAAGTGTAAAGTAAACTACCCTAAAGGTGTGATTTGTAGTGGTTGTGAGTTAAGAGGGAAGAATACGGGAAGGATGACGACACGACTATCTACAAAGGCCGTTAAAGCGGGCCTCGTGGAGTGCAACAGTGTAGGCCTAGAGGTTATGAAGTGCCAGAAATATTTGGTCTTAGTTGAGGATGTGAGCAGCAAAGACGAGATAATTAGATTGCTCCGGCTAGAGCTAGAAGCTGTAATTAAAGATTTGGAGAGGGCCAAGGAGGCAAACAAGACCATGGAGGAAAATTTGTCAAACTTGGAGGTTGGTATTTTAAGTTCGGGGATTGGCGGGCAGATGGCGGCAGATGGCGGGATCAACAGTGACCGGAAGTCAAGGAGATCCAAGCGCTCAGATATGACTGACGGACGGTTGGCGGAGGAAAGACTGGAGATGGACACCGTCGAGGGCGATCGAGTGGAGCAGGTATGTGATGAAATTAGGGAAATATCGGTCAACGGAAGAAGAGAAGAGGAAGTGTGCCGGTCCTTGGTTATTGGGGACTCAATAACTAGGCGCTTGGGAACAGGGCTTCAGGAAACAAATACTGAAGTGAAATGTTTTCCTGGTATAAGGACTGAACAATTGAGAAGAAAAGTGATGTTAATGGGAGGGGGTGAAGAAGTTAAGTCAGTTCTAGTACACGTTTGGACTAATGACCTAAGAAGCTCTCCTACTCCAGACAATATAGGAAATGACATTAAAAACCTGATAAGAGCATGCAGGGAGAAGTATAGAAATGCTTCTATTGCAGTAAGTGGGATTTTATATCGGCGGGACGTAGATTGCAGGTATGTGGATGCAGTAAATGGTGTACTGGACTGGATTTGTGGTGAAGAGGAAGTTCTATATATTAACTCTGGACTGTGGATAGAAGACTATGATTTGGGGTGGGATGGTCCCACTTAAATAGGCGAGGTTCGGCCAAACTGGGACAACTCTATGGAAGGGTCATTAAAAGTTTGTCAAAAAAAAAACACCAAGTGGTTAAGAGATGATTCATCCCAAACCAGTAAAGGGGATAGTAAACGGAGCAAGATGGTTGCTAGCCTTGGGTACAAAAGACATTATTAGGGCTTCAAGTGTCTTCTGGTAAACTGTCGTAGTGTAGTTAGAAAGGGCATAACATTTGGAACCATGGTAGAAATATATGATCCAGATGTTATTATCGGGACTGAGTCATGGCTAGTTGAAAATGTTGTGGAAGGGGAGGTATTTCCTATGGGTTATAGGGTATACAGGAGGGACAGGGGAAGCACGGGAGGTGGGGTATTTATACTAGTTAAGGATATATTTAGGAGTCATCTAGTGTTTACAGATGAAGTAAATGAGATTCTGGGGATTAGGGTTTGTTCTAAAGATATGGTAGACATTATGGGTGTATATAGAACAGGGAGGGGTGAACGGGATGTTAATCTAGGAACAACGTTAGAAAATTATGCTATGGAGGCTGACCGGACAGGAATAAATTTAATTGTAGAGGGTGATTTTAATATGCCAAGAGTGGACTGGGAAGGTAGGGCAGATTCTCAGGAACAGTATCAATTGCTGGCTAACAAAATAATATGGGAGGGGGGCTTTGTTCAAGTTATCGAGGGAAGCACTAGGGGGAACAGCTTATTGGACGTGTTTTTGATCAAGCCTGAGGATATTTGGGTCAAATCAGAGATCATTGAAGGGATATGTGACCACAAGGCTGTTGTAGTAGAGGTTAAGTTGGGTATTGAGAGGCAGGTTAAGAGGGAGACAAGATTGGTAAAGCAGTATTACAAAGCTTATAAAGAAAAGATTGGGAGTTACCTAGCTGAAAATTTCAATCAGTGGATAGAGGGGGGGGGGGGGGGGGGGCAAAATGTAAATAAACTGTGGGCTGGTTTGAAAACCATAATTCTAGATTGTGAAAAATTTCATGTGCCATTTAAAAATGTAGGGGCGACTACTGATCCACCTTATTACAATAAGGAGGTAAGAAGATTAAAGAAGAAATGTAGATAAGTAAGCAATAGGCTCAGGAAGGGGATAGGCCACCGAATAGAATTAAATAGGTTAAGGAGGGAACTGGACAGGGCTAAGATAATAGCTAACATTTTATGGGTAGGCTGGTTCAAGGAACAGTGGAGAAATATGTATGTCTATTTAAGGGGAGTGAGAGGAGTTCAAGGCCGAATACCTGATATCGAGGGAGAAGATGGAACGTTGCTGGTGGAAGAAGGGGAGAAGGCTGAAGCATTTAATAAGGTGTATAGTAAGGTGGTGGGGATTGTTGGGGAGGGAAATGTAGATCAGAAAGTAGATCAGGGTATTGAGGACGGGAAGAAATTTAGATATGTAAATAAGGATATCAATAATGCAATACGGGGACTGGGGTCAAGAAAAGCAGCTGGGGTAGATGAGATAAATGGGGAATTGTTAAAGATTATGGGATGGAACATTGTACCTTATTTAAGGTTTCTGTTTGATTTTTGTATAAATAATGGGGTAGTGCCTGATGACTGGAAACAAGCTCTGGTAGTTCCGGTATATAAAGGGAGAGGGGAAAGGGGAGATAGTGATAGCTACAGACCTGTCAGCCTAACATGTATTATATGCAAAATTTTTGTAGGAATTATAAATGTTTACATAAGGGAATGCTTAGGGAATAGTAGGTGGTTGGCAAATGAACAGCATGGTTTCAGAGAGGGATTTTCTTATGAATCACAACTATCAGGCTTTCAGCAAGATATCAGTGAGGCCTTGGATAATAGAGGTCAAGTTGACTGTATTGCAATTGATCTTTCAAAGGCTTTCGATAGGGTCAATCATGATATCCTATTAAGGAAAATGGAGGTTGTGGGATTGGACAGGAGAGTAGTACGATGGGTGAGGTCCATTTTAAAGGGGAGAAGTCAATGGGTAAGGGTTGGAGGGTCAGTGTCAGAACAGTTAAGGGTGGGAAGGGGGGTACCTCAGGGAAGTAAATTGGGACCTTTGCTATTTCTCATCTATGTAAATGACATAGGAGTTGAAATATCATCCCAGATAAGATTATTTGCTGATGATATAGTAGTATACAGGAGGATAAATCATCTGGACTACTGCGGAATTTTGCAGAGGGACCTGACTGTCATACAAAGCTGGGCAGATGAAAGTGATATGTTGATAAATTCAAAGAAATGTCAGGCAGTGCGATTTGTTAATAAAAGGAATCATATTGTTTTTGAATATTCAGTAGGGGAAAATAAAGTTGTATTTGGGGACGAATGTAGGTATTTAGGTGTAGCTCTGGGGGGTGGGAATTTTCACTGGGGTAAGCACATAGGGGAAATAGTGAAGAAAGCATACAAGTCACTACATATGGTTATGCGTGTGTTTAAAGGGGCTGGCAGAGAGATTAGGGAAAGGGCATACATGTCCCTAGTCCGTCCTCTGCTGGAATATGCTGGGGGAGTGTGGGATCCATACCAAATGTATTTAATAAAGGAATTGGAAGGCGTACAAAGGAAGGCCGCCAGGTATGTAATGGAGGACCACAGATCGACGAGTAGTGTAAGTAGGATGATTCAGAATTTGGGATGGGAAAGTCTGGCTAGTAGACGTTCAAGAGCAAGACTAGGGGGTATTTTCTTAGCTTACAAGGGGGAAATTGCTTGGAAAGACATTAATGAGGGATTGGGAAAGGGAGGTACTTATATGGGCAGATACAGTCATTCGTGTAAATTAAAATTAAGTCAGTGGAATAGTAACTGGGGCAAATATTCTTTCATTGGGAGGGGGGAAGTAGAATGGAACAGTTTGCCAGAGGACATTTTCAGCCTTTTGCCTTCTAATGTTGGAAAATTTAAGGAGTTGGTGAGAAATCACCAGATCAGGAGCCAGTGACATGACATGGATGAAGAATAGTGTAAATTATCCTTATTCGTATTTTATACACACATCAAAAAAAGTTTTGCATCACCTCGGTTCCAAGAGTTCCGGAACCGTTAAATACAAAGGGAATAGAGATCAACACAAACAACATTTCAGCTCGTTTTATTGCTCATGAGACCCACACATTGCATGTTGTACCATCATACAGCTAGACTTTCAGCATTTGTGGTCCAGATTGCAGTACACACCACTACCTCTAATACCCAGTAGCACGTCCTCTTGCATTGATGCATGCCTGTATTCGCCGTGGCATACTATCCACAAGTTCATCAAGACACTGTTGGTCCAAATTGTCCCACTCCTCAACGACAATTCGGCGTAAATCTCTCAGAGTGGTTGGTGGGTCAAGACGTCCATAAACAGCCCTTTTCAACATATCCCAGGCATGTTCGATAGGGTTCATGTCTGGCGAACATGCTGGCCACTGTAGTCGAGCGATGTCGTTATCTTGAAGGAACGCATTCACAAGATGTGCACGATGAGGTCGAGAATTGTCGTCCATGAAGACAAATGCCTCTCCAATATTCTGCCGATATGGTTGCACTATGGGTCGGAGGATGTCATTCAGGTATCGTAAAGCCGTTTCGGAGCCTTCCATGACCACCAGTGGCGTACGTCGGCCCCACATAATGCCACCCCAAAACATCAGGGAACCACCACCTTGCTGCACTCGCTGGACAGTGTGTCTAAGACGTTCAGCCTGACCAGGGTGCCTCCAAACACGTCTCCGACGATTGTCTGGTTGAAGGCATATGCGACACTCATCGGTGAAGAGAACGTGATGCCAATTCCGTGGGGTCCATTCAGCATGTTGTTGGGCCCATCTGTACCGCGCTGCATGGTGTCGGGGTTGCAAAGCTGGACCTCGCCATGGACGTCGGGAGTGAAGTTGCGCATCATGCAGCCTATTGCGCACAGTTTGAGTTGAAACACGACGTCCTGTGGCTGAACGAAACGCATTATTCAACATGGTGGCATTGCTGTCAGGGTTCCTCCGAGCGGCAATCCGTAAGTAGCGGTCATCCACTACAGTAGTAGCCCTTGGGCGGCCTGAGCGAGGCCTGTCATCGACAGTTCCTGTATCTCTGTACCTCCTCCATGTCCGAACAACATCGCTTTGGTTCACTCTGAGACGCCTGGAAACTTCCCTTGTTGAGAGCCCTTCTTGACACAAAGTAACAATGCGGACGCGATCGAACTGCGGTATTGACCTTCTAGGCATGGTAGAACTACAGACAACATGAGCAGCGTACCTTCGTCCTGGTGGAATGACTGGAACTGATCGGCTGTCGTACCCCCTCCGTCTAATAGGCCCTGCTCATGCATGGTTGTTTACAGATTTGAGCAGTTTTAGTGACATCTATGAACAGTCAAAGGGACTGTATCTTGGATACAATATACACAGTCAACGTCTATATGCCGGAGATCTGGGAACCGAGGTGATGCAAAACTTTTTTTGATTTGTGTATTTGTTTCTATTATTATTATTATTTTCTTATACCAATTATTCCTTGTATCTAAAATGTATTCCTTTAGTTGTATGAATAATTTATTTTGCTTAGTGTTTTTGTTGTTGTAATTTGCCACCATGGACAGCGTCCACATCTGCAAATACATATATGTATGTATGTATGTATGTATGTATTGAACCCTTGCAAAGAAGCTTATGAGACTCAGTTTCGGGGGGTGTAACAGTCCATATCGTAAGTTGTTGTTAAAGCGCTTCATTAACATGCAGGGTAACATATAACAAAATAACATGCAGGAAAAAGTGAAGCCAGGGTTAAAACAAATGAATTTAATAACAAATCAGCTATTTACACAAAAGAATTAACAAGCAAAACTCCCATATGACTCCCACTGAATAAAATAAAATATGCCAAAACTAGGCCAAATCTCTGGAGAGATTATACTTGGACCAAATGTCCCAAAGAAAATCAACAAAAGTGACAATGTATGCGCGCGTGCTGTTCTACATGCTTCACGATGAGTACAATCGAATGCATGATTCGTCATCATCCAGAATAAACTTTCAGACGACGAATCCACATTGCTTAGAGCTAGACAGACGCGGGGAACAACTATACAACACTTTTAAAAAAACCGACACTTCCTATACTTAAAATAAACAACACAATAATTTCCGCGTGAAATTGGAATCACAACTGCCGTAGCAAAACATTACTGCCTAAAACTAGGACTTCTCACACAAATCAACACAAGTAAGTTAACACGTGACCAATAAAAAAAATTCACATATGACCGCCGTCATTTTTACAAGTACACTACCACTACACCACACGGGCGTCACTACAAAATTACATGAATTGAGTCATAGACAAATCAATAGGCTCAAAGCCAACATTTACATTATTAACACAACATTCTATCCATACAACATGCAATAATCCGTCACACACATGGCGAACTCCCCAATTAATTATGGTTCAAAATAACCATCACAAAGAAACAGGTTTGCTACATGAAAGCTTAAAGGGGCCAGTCGGAACATAGGACTGCCTAACAAAATAAGTCACCAGGCAAGACGGGCGATTCGTGGAAATCTGCATATCTGTCAACCCACGTGTCACAATAACCTCGACCTCCCAAGGCACGGGATCGAATCTCGAAGAAGCGTGCCCCAAAGCACAATAATACGTGTGTGTGTGTCAGAACAAAATATCCCGGCATTTCCCCTAGGAAATCCAAGAATCAGCATATGGACAAGGAACAGCGGTCTCCCTGGAGCACCCTGCCTTTCCATCAAAAATACAACAACAACAAAAAATATGAGGGCGGTAGGACCTCTACCCCTCTTCACGTAGAATCAACACACACACCTGACACAATAACACACACAGAATGACACGTATGGGTTTGACAGACCCTGAAATCAAATGACATAAATATATTCCACTTGCTGGCACCTCCGTTCTACGCCGTGACTAATAAATCTGAAAAGGACTAAAAAAAATCTATCATATTAGAACTAAGGTGTTCTACAATTACATCTTAAATTGTTGCACTTGGCAACCCTAATATGAATAATAACCTGTTCAGCAAACATCTTACAGTAATTACCTCCCTTTCCTATCAAAAATATGAACTTTAATAAAGCACCACTTATCGAATGTAACGGGTTTCGCATTTGCATGGACAAAAATCACGTACACGCGCCGTGCACATTAAATATGACTCCAAAGAAAAATAAATACACAACAAACACTTTGGCCACGTGCCAACGTACATTTAAAACATTTAGTGTCGGTACAAGAAAAACACTCTAAAACAAGAAAAAGACTAAAATTAACTATTTACAAAGTTCCCCCGCCAATCTTACTACATAATTGAATAATCAATTGTTGTACATCACCGTCTCAGCTTGTAGAACATATGACCTCCATCTCAGCCCATTCCCCTATGGGAAAATTAACACTCCATCGTCGTCTTCGTAGAAGCGTCGGACATCACTCCGGCTCCTGACCACACGTCGGACATCTTGGTGTAGTCTCTTTGGAAGAAAAGTTCAATGTTAATATAATTTGACCTGGCTATAATCGCTTGTGAGTTACTAAATTCGCCCACAAATAGTCCTATGCGATTAATCACGAAGACTTTCCCTAATTCTCGCTCACACACGCACGATACACACATGAAAAATACAATAAAAATTTACATGAAATATACACTTCGAGTCCATCGTCACTGGCTCGACAATACAAGTTTTAAAGTCTGACTTACAGTCGCTATCTCGCTCGGTAATCTCTACTGCTCTGCTTGACCTTCGCTCGGGTGAGCGCTAATTAGAATGTTACTCACGTCTTGCCCCCTAAGAGCTGAAAATAGTTGTCTTTAAGATAATATTCAAGTTTTAAATCACCACGCAACTGGTGTGAAGTTAGCTCACAAAGCCCACAAAGTATTAGACTTCAAATAATATATTAGAGCTTTAAAATCGCTACACAAACTGATGTGAAGTTAGCTCGTCAGAGCTCTCAAATAAATGACTTCGAATAATATTAGAGCGTTAAAATCATTACACAAACTGGCGTGAAGTTAGCTCACAGAGCTCCAAAACGAAAAGACATCGAACAGCGTCTCGTCGATCAATTTATTAGAAACTGACAGGGGGATGAAGAGTGGGGTGAATTTAGGAAAAAAATCCAGAGTTTTCATCTCACACACACGGGACTAGTGTCAATCTTCATCAAGTAATTCAAACGTCTCAGCGCACTCATGCGGAGATAATTCCGATCGGCGGTTCTTTAGATAATCAATTCCGCGCGCTTTTTACCACTGACGCCATCCATCGCGTGGTATTGGCTTGGTCTCTCCTGATTGGGTGATTCTACCGTAGGTCGGTTGCAACAAACTCGTGACCATCCCTTTATGATTCCAATTCTGGTGCAAGTTGTTACACAATTCGGCCTTGAACTCAGCTTAGCCGGCCGTTCTCAAGAATAGCTACCAGGAGCTACTTCTGTGGCAATCATTGCGACACGCTACCTTGCCTTTATCCTCATCAACTTCCACAATTACTGCCTGGGCTGCTGTAATAATACTAATAAATTATGAATACTTATTTATCGCAGATTAATAAGGGTTCAGTATGTATGTATGTAAATCTCCTCTCATTGCTGCACGCTCGTATCCGTCCTTGACCCACAATTACCATTACTGCTGTCTAAACATATGTTCTGCAAGGTCAATTACCTGCCTGCGTTAATTTGTTTGGTCGGGGACCTCACTCGTTTGTTTACTCTGGGAAATGGTTGGTGTGTTTATAATATTACGCTCGCGCGACTTTCGTTGTTTCAAGTGTCCTTCCACTTTTCAACTGCTATACTGTTCACGTTCCTTATAGAAATGTATTGTAACTTAAATAATGTTTCATTCATGTATGCCTCGACTCGATAGAAGCTTATACAAGATATCACAGTTTTAATAATATACTGCGTAAATGTAATATTACTCGTGGCGTTACGTATTCCAGACAACTTTCCTGGTTTACTGAGTTTGTTATGCCACTCATATACATGATCGGACTCAAGTTCTTCGCGTACCGTATTGTACTAACACTTTCTATAGATAGCCTCTGGCTCATTCGCTCGGCGTACACTGGAATTACTGTTCCGTTACCGGTATCGCACTGACTGTCCCGTGCACTGTATTGAATTAACTGTACCCGCAGACGGCCTTGACCTTACCCGTCCTGTGGACTGTCTCGGACTAACCTCTCTTCCAATGTTCACAGGTTGACCTTGCCTGATCCTGCTAGTGCCCTCTTTCATATCAGACATAGCCGAGCTATTTTCTCGGTCAATGGAGCGACTATTCGCATTATTAATCAAGCCCAGATCTATATACGTGTATATCTTCGCACTTCTTCGCTTTCTTCATAATTCATTTTAATTAACAAATAGCGGAAATCATTCCCATGAAGGACATGTGCCTCAAGGATGTTACACATGTTATTATTCATAATTCCTTCGCATTTACGTCACATAACAGCTGTAAATCATCCAGCTTTCCTTACACATGGCTTTGCAGTGTCGCCATGTCGCCTGATGACTGGCAATATCGGTGACATATTCCTCCCTTCCAGGAAATAATAATTAGTGGGTGTCATTCCCATTATTATTATTTACATGCGGAACCCCACTATCACGCTCCTTATGTGGCACGTTCTTCACGTTCACCTGTAGTATCTCTTTAAATGGTAGCTCCATCCAACTCCCTCTTCTTCTCGTTTCTTCCTTTTTTCGTCACCTTCAGTTACGTGGTGAATAGCATGAATAGCGACAGACATATGACATGAATTGTTTATGAATTCAGGTTCGAATTCGGCAATAGTTTCTTGTCGGCTTCTCTTTTCCAAGTTGATACCACTGGTGCTCGCTTTTTGTTCATCAACCTGCCGCACCTGATTATTCTCCCCTCTCTCTTTATCACGGAGTTGTCTCACGTAATGTTGGCTTTCTTGATGGCGCTCCTCTAGCGATGGCATATAAGACTGCCGGTCATCCCTCCTCTATCTCGAATAGTTCTCTTGTTGTCTCCTTCCTCTTGTCCAATATTCTCTTCTATCGTATCCGGTCCTTCTATCTTCCCTCGGATGAGACTGCTCTCTTCGTTCATAGTAGTATGGTCTGCGATCATATGGTTTACACTGGTTGCGGTATCTATTCAAACCATATTCCATTCTTGCACCTCCATATTCCCGACCTCTTCTATTCCTATCATTTTCTGCATACTTTCGCTGTGGTTATGTTTGCGCCGTGCGATCCATTACTATCACGTTCACTTCCCTCTGTTCTGCCCTTATGATACGGGGTTCTGTTATAGCGCTTGTGTGATCGAGCTTCCTCAAAATCTCGTCACATACATCCAATCTGTTGGCCCCGGATGCAATTAATATGCGCTGTACTTCCACTGGGTACTGACGGATTATGGCCTGCACTAAGTCTTCTTCCTCCATCGGCGGATCTAGGAACTGTAGCTTGGCTACTTGGAACGTAAAATGGGCTGTGTACTGTGTTGGTCTAGTAGTCGCTTATTTTCTAGTATACAATTTTGCCCTGATGCCCTGTTGGTTTTCCGGACTCCAAAACTTCTTTAAGATTGCCCGGGCGAAGTCATCGTAACCGTCAAATCGGCTCCTAAACTCTCGCATCCAATTTAATGTCTGCCCCTCCAAGGCTCTCTCTATAACTGTCATCTCTCTCTCTCCTTGGGAATCTTGTGTTCATCAATATACTCCTTTAAATCCTGGAGGAACTCAATTGGTGTGATCGCTGCCAAATTTGAAAATCGCTTAGGGCGGTCTTCTTGACTTCTAATGATCGCAATGGGTTGTGTTGAGCTGCCAGTGAATGGGAAAACATTCTTCTCATCGGACTCACTTCCCTATTTTCTTCGGTTATTTCATGTCCTGTAACCTTCCTTCCAATCTAGTAATTCTAGTTGTGCGCCGTGAGCAATACTTAATTTGTCTTCTACCGAAGAATTCGCTGTTACTACCTCTAATTGGAATTCTTGTTCCAAGCTGGATTTCGTTTCCCTCATTCTATTCTTATGATCCTGCATCTTAGTTTCCTGCTCTAATTTGAATCGGACTTTTGGTCTGTCATCTTCTTCACCTCTGTTGATAGCTCTTCCCTCGATCCATTTAAGTCCCTCGTGACTTTATCTACTTTTTGGTCTATTTCCTTTATGCCTTCCTTCAAGACCAAAATATCTGCATTTGTCGCTTCATTCCTATCTTCCATATCCTTCTTAATGCCATCTAACCCCTTCTCGACTTTCTCTGTGCCGCTTTCGACTCGAGCCGTTAATCTTTCCATGCTTTCTTTCATCTTTTCTTGAACAGTGATCTTAAATGATGCAAGTTGCATCTCAATGCCCCCTTCTATTTTCTATTTATTTTCCTTAATCTGTTCCCTCAAGGCTATCATGTCGGCTTGTGTCCTTTTTATATGCTGCTTAATTTCTGCTTGGATCTCCCTAAACTCATCAAATCCCTGTTGGTTTCGAGTATCTAAGCCTAGAAATTTGTTATCAAAAAACTTGGGACTGTGTTTCTAAACGTGTTTGTAAACCTAGGAATTTAGTGTTAAAATCATTGGGTTGTGTTTCTAATCGTGTGTCTAAACCTTGGAATTTAGTGTTTAAATCATTGGATTGTGTTTCTACACCTTTCTGCCTAGTTTTTAACTGAGTCTCTTAACCATCTAAATTGACATTCATACAATCCTGATTTTTTAAAGTGAGACCCTACACCTGTCTCTATCTTCTTTTGATTGTATTTGATCTGTTACTTCATAGTTTGCTGACTTTGCGTTATCGCAATATGTCTCTGACCCAAACTTTCAAATAACTTCTTAAATTCTGCAAATTCTGCAGACTCTCCCATTTCACAAATATCAATGAAAACATAGAAATGGAAACCGCTACAACTAGTGACTAAGACTATCGACGAGCGGCTGCGTTTGTTTGGCAGTCGAATTAGGTTTAAATAGTATGTGTAATAAATAATCAAGGATGGTTTCGCTTGAAATCCAGCGACGTTAAACTACCTACATGCTTCGTTCTATATAAAAAAAGAAAAATACTAACACAAGTTAACTTAACATGAACGACGGACATGTCGAACGAAGGAGAATGGGGTACCAGCACTCAATTGATTTTCTTTCCCCATTTCATTCGGGCAACATGCACAGTCTCCATTTTGTCGCTTCCCTCAGGTAATCCCATTTCATTAAACCCCAAAATATCGGCTGTGCCATTCTGATGGTCTTAATCCTGGTAATCCAGTTTCCTCGTGCTCCTGAAGTTGAGCGCTATATTCGTGTGCCCGATAATCAGACCTCAGATAGGGTGGCCCGGTTCAACGCCGTAATCCTTGGCATGACATCGGTACAACACGAAAAGAAAAACCCCGAACGATCGGAATAATTTTAGAAAAGAAAGAAAAAAAATACTGGTAAGACGAGATTCAAATAATCTCAGGGCGTTAGCAGGATTTCGGTTGAACTGGGTATATCCTAAAACCATTTCGATAATCGTTCAGGTTAAGCGACGACAAAAATGATATAGAACTCACCTGGGCTAATATAAAACACATCCAATATGTATTGTAAAACACACACAAACACACACTAAATAGAAAATAAATGGCTACCTACGCTTGGATATCTATCGACTTTACAGCTTGAAGTGCAAAACAAAAACTAATTTAAACTTCGTTCAAATAAAGTCTGACATAATATTTGGGGAAAAGATCTCCTCGCACCCTATTCTTAGATATAAATAAACTCACGGAGATCCTCAAATAATCTTTAATCTTATTGTTAAACCATTACACATACGGTATTTAATTTAATCACCTCCCTGCAAAAAAGGATGTTCATATGTTAGGGTGTGTCAAGTTACAAAATTCTCCGAAAATCAAATAACTAAGTTTTATGATCTCCTTCTATTTATACTGAATTCAAATAATGGATGTTCGTTCATTCCTTCACCAATCTGTACAACGTTAACCTTTTATAATATACACTCCACACCTACAAATCATGTTAATATGTCAGTCACATCCCTATTTAATCATAACTGTGTGATTGTCAACACATCGGGTTATCACTTCTGCCTCATATCTGCATTATATTAATTTTAATTACAGAATCAGTTGATTTAATTTGAAACCACATCTATTCTGAACCCCTATATGAATACGGAGAATGCAGACTCATATCCTGGCCTAGTTCACGGCATTCGGGGGTGTTACGTCCATCCCACCGTATGACCGTACATTCGGATATTGATGCACTTTAGGTTCACAAGACTACACAAATACTCACATATTATCTTAAACATTATTTATTTACTTAGGTAAGCATCCAGAAAACAAATATAAACATACATGAACAAAATATACTTGGAAAAAACCAATTAATCACTCAATAAAATACAAAATCCTTCAAAGAAAACATCAAAAATGACAAAATGTCCAAAATAACTCCAAAAATTATATTGCTTAATTCCCTTCTTTACTATCATTAAATCATAAAGCGTGCCTATCACACATTCAAATTATTCATCTAAGGCTTGTGGGACATTTATTATATCCCATTTTGGGCTTCAAATTCACTTATATTTTTATTTATTAACATTTCATCTCAGCTTATTTAAGCTTAGTAACTTTCACTTCCATCAAGCAATACAATACATACACTTCACATGTCTGGGATCGAATCCCAATATTTACATCACCTCTCTTGTTCTCATGCCATTGGGTTATTTTATGTTATATAACGCACTATTATTTACCATTTCTCAGTGGGCTTATTTCCATCTGAGTTCAAATTCAATATATTTCATTTACCCGTTTGAGACTATCTTGTGAGGTAGGAAATCGATTATTTCATCAACATTATTAGTTTGACCATTCCGTCAAATCTGATAGAATTCATTAAAATTTTAGCTGGTGACGCTTGTCTAATTCCCAGCAATACAAATATCTAGTTTTTATTACTGTAACATTCATCCTTTAATATTTATCTCTGCAAACTGTAATTTCCAATACGCCTCTGACCCTCTTAAATGTCAGGTTTTGTTTACAAAGCGTTCATTGTGCTGCTCCCTTGAGCCTCTACATGCGGGACAAGGCCGGTCATTCGTCCCCCAATTTAACCTGTCAAGTTAGTATTTACGACCTTAACAAACCCCTGTCTAGAATCTACAACTTCTCACTCCCTTGCTACTGCTAATGTTTTATCTTTGATTCCCTCTCTATGGCCATACAAGTCTTATGATCCACTCTTTTCACTTCAAATTAAACTGCTTCCTCATTTATTATAACATTATCCCGTGCCTTCTTATAACAATGCATTGAATTCGGAGATGCTAACAACACACACACAACACTTGGCAACGCTGGTATGGAGATCCCAATCAGGCCCACCCAGTCTTACACTGCAATATAACAATCCATTTATTTGTCGGAGATTAGCAATGTTGGTACTTTGGGATTTGGTTATACGCGACTTGGCTCGGATCAGGCTCTCTCACCGTATCCCCTGTTGTCCGTAACGACGAAACCAATGTATTCCCCCAGACATACATAGCGACACTTGGCATTGCAGGCCTGGAGATCCTCATCATGCCCAGTCAGTCTTACAATGCAATATAACAATTCATACAAAGCTATTCTGGCGAGACCTTGTGTCTCCCAAGGGTCGCAACCCAATACATTTCGACGATCCGACTTAGAAATTCATATCTCCCGAATAATGCAGGTTATAGGACTCGTATATTCATCCCTAGCGTGATGCTATATTCATTATACTTATACTCATTAGGCCCTTTTGATGGCAATATTTATGTGCTTGGATCCCCATCACACATTTATCGTCATCATACATTGTCTTTACTTATATCTCGGTTTGTTAACTGGTCTTCCTAACGTTATTTTCCCTTCATTATGGCATAACATCCTATTACTTTCACTATTACTTTATCAAGGCGATTAAAAACCACCATTTATCCAATCCCTGCAATTATTAAGGTATTCAAAAACCATTATCATTTAATCCTTTCAATTATACAAAAACCATTATTCATTTAATATGGAGTATAACAACTCATTATCTAATCAATTCTGGAGTACAAAAACTCATCATTTATTATGAATACTTTAATTCTGGTGCTATTATTCACCGCTGCTTTCAATAATTTACATGGCATATCTACCTGCCATTGGTACAACTATAAATTCGATTTCCTCTCTAAGATCTCGTTAATTATGTCTCACTCATTATTGCGGGTTTCAATTATTATTACATTTCACATAATACATTTATAGATTTCACAATCAACAAAACTCTGTTCATGGTTACAAATACCATTCATTAATTATTTAGCGCGCGATATAAAATGTGAAAGAAATTTTCATTACTTACCCCATTTGCTGTTCTGGCCGATGACCGTATTTATAGATGGTTTGGCCCATCTCGCATTCGTTTAACAACACATATTAACACATTTGCTTACAATCTTCATTTCCTTAACACTTAATTTACAATTACACATTTCTCTTGACATTATCACGTTATCTATAAAACACATATAAAATATCCCGTATTATACTTGGGATGTAAACACATTTATCTATTTACACAATCACTTTACATATGCACCGCATCTCAGTGGCTGGCGAAAGTTCCCTCAACCGCTGGCGATTTTCCCACTGACGCTCCTTGCTCGAGTGTCTCTCTCATCTACAGCCTTCTCCTGGCATCGAACGTGTGTCCTACGTCTCCGGTATATCTCCTACTCCCCCAAACTCACGGTTCTTAGTCTGTGTTTATAATGTTAATTATACGGAGCTTCTATCACTTCTTTACTTAATTAGGCGTTAATTGTTTATTTGTTCCGCCGTAGCTCTATCCTTCTGTCGCACTTTATCGCGAACCACATTCCTTACAAGCTTGGCCTGATTCAAGGTCCTAACACTTTCTATCGCTTGGTTTTATACGTTGAATACTCCTTTGAGTATCTCTGCTATAGTCTCGAACTAATGTTATTTGGCGTTCTAACTTGGCAGAACTCTCTATCTGAGTTAACGCTATAATTGATAATCATGTTCCCCTCTGGGGTCCTATTGTTCGATAATAGACTTAACTTGATCTTGCGTAGCTTTCCACTAGAGTCCTTAGATGACTGTGATAAAGTGGTCTCGAACTAACGTGTCTCCGCCCTTGGAGCTCACAGATGACTGTAACGTAGCGTGATGTCCGCCCTGAACTCACGATATGACTTAGCGTAACGTACCTCCACCGAGGCGCATGAGATGTCTGTATAACGTAACGCACCCCTGTAGGTGTACCAGATGCCTGTATAACGTGCCTCCTCAAGGCATACTCGATGACTGAACTGAGTTCTGCTCAGAAGCCCTTATATTTAGTTCGGTACTAAATATACTCCTCTAATTGCTTCTTGAGCTCAAATTCCGATTCTCTGCTCTGATCACCTTTTCAAAATTACCTAGAGGTGAGGGATATTCTAAATGTTCGATCCATCCTTGGCGGATTGAGATTCGTTCACCCGTTTATTTTTAATTAATTAAAAACATTTTTATTTTCGTACAGGGCCCTGGTTAATTTACTGCTTCCTTCCACGGATCCCTCCGTTTACTTCAAATGACGTAATCTTCGTCAGCACTTTTTATCTATGCAGATATTATAGATTTTAAACACTCTGAAAAATCCCGTTTCCTTGGAAACTTATGCATCTGGCTTTAGAATTTCACGTTTATAGCTGGCCAAATTGTTCTGTGCTAATTTCTGACTGTAAGACGAGTGATTTCCCTTCCTCTATGGACATTTAAACGCTGAATTGCAGTTTGTGGGGCCTCGCTCTTAAAGTGTAATTATCGTAAACTTGAGAAAAAGTCCCCTCTCGATCTGGCACTTATCTCACCATAAATCCTTCTAAACTCGCTGCGCTGGTGGTATGTTAAAAGCTTCTCGCCTCAACAAATTTCTTGTTCTGGAGCACCTTTTAATGGCTCCCTCTGTTTAGATTGTATTAAAACTGTCAAAGTTAATGGGTATTTATTATTTTCTGTGAGTTTTTAATATAACATCTGCTCTTTCTCATTCCCTGTCTCAGATCTAACTCTCTGTAAAAGTCCTTTCTTTATTCAATACGGCTTACTTCTTTTCTTACAAATAGTCATTTGTTCGAACTTGTACCATCCCTGATTGGGTGCATATCCCCCCTTCTAAGAAAAATAAATTTTCGAAATCTTGAGGAAATTTATTTATGCAAGTCTTCTCAATATTTCTGTGGTTCCTTAATATTTCGAACATTTCTAGTTCACTTCATCCAAATTATCGCATGGGTTCGGTATATCCTTGCCCGTTTCAATCAATCTATTCATCATCAGACTCTTTTCCTATTGCGTCCTTTCTTCCTCTATAAATTATCATTTCGTCATATGGGTTAGGCTTGCCCTTACCCGTTTCACTCCAAATCTGTCATTTTCATGCTATTTCTGAGCCTGTCATTCTCTTCCCTTATCTCACTATTTTCCTGTTCAATGTGTCTGGCTAATTCCTTTAATTCTTCATAAAATTCCTTCAGACCACATTATCACTCTAATTGCTGCCATCTCTTTTCCTTTTCGTCGTCGACTTTACCTTCTATCTGAGTTACTAGAGCTTGAGTCTCTCATACTCTTCAGAAGGATGGTAAATCTTTAAATTTGCCGCGTCCATGATCATCTTGTGATCAGTTACTGTATGCTGTACTTTATAAGCATTTTTCTTGAGGTCCCTTATTATTCGATAAGGCCCGTGATAATTTTTCCGGAACTTTTTGTATATGCGATTTTCAGGATCTGATATCGCTGGTCGCCTTACCAATACCAATTCCCCTTCGACTAATGGCCTATGGTATCGTTTGTTACGATTTCTTTTGTGCCTTTTATCCCCTTGGGCTTTCAAATGCTCATATGTCTTCCTAATCCTTAATTCTCTTCCTACCTGAGCGTGTGTAAACGTGTGTAGTATCTGATCCCATGGCCTTTCTTGTTGCTTATCTAAGTGGAGCCTAACAGTTACCTCTCATGTTGCTTCGTGGATCGTGTTATTTAAGCAGAGCTCAATTGTTGGCAAAATTTCAATCCATTTCTAATTCTCCTCTGAACAATAAATTTTGCAATATTACTGCACTTCTCTCATTACCATTTCAACTGGATTTGCCTCAGGATGTCTAATGCTCGATAAAATTTGCTAAACTCCAAATTCTCTAATTCTCTGCGGAACTCTACACTTGTGAAACAACTTCCATGATCTGAAAGTAAATTTTCCGGTTTTCCTAGAACTGGAATTACCCGTTCTTTCAGTCTTTTCACAATCTGTTTTGTCGATGTCTTCTGAATAGGACATAAACACATCCATTGACACCTTAATGTGTTTATTACCCCTCCTTGCTTTGGGTAATGGACCAAAATTATCTACTGATAGAATCTGACAAGGTCTTTCCGGCAATAGCGGTATCGGTTTTTGCCTACTCAGGAGAGAATTCGGTTTTATTCTTTGGCATGTATCGCAAGTCTTTATGGTATATCTTACCGTATCCCTCAATCTAGGCCATACGAATGCTTCTTGAATCTTGCTGATAGTTTTATCAACTCCCATGTGTCCAAATGTTCGATGTAATAACCAGACTAACTTTCTTTGCATTTCTGCAGGAACAATAATTCCTAACTACGTATGGTCTGCATCCGCGAATTTATGTAGAAGTCTATTATAATAATTATATTCAGTTGCTATCTTCTCTGCCTCAATGAATGCGGGTGATGCTCTATCGAGTTTTTCCTCGAAGTAGTCTATCAACATCCTCATCCATGGGTCTTGACGTTGTTTTTCTCCAATATTTCTTAACTCTTCTATAGTTTCCTGATCTTTATCGACTATCTGAATTGCAAGTGCCTCCTCTACTGTATTTCGACACGTTTCTTCTTCCATGTGCCATATCTGTTCGCCCTTTTCAGGTCCTATCTTCTGCGAAGAAATATCTTTTTCTGTACTATTGTCTTCATTTTTAAATCTAACGCATTTCTGGGATAGATCTATGACTACTTTATGTTCTCTTATGAAGTCTATGCCCAGTATTATATTATACGGCAGCTTACTCACTAACAAAAAGTTTTGGGACAACATTTAGTTCCCTATTTGTAAATCCAAAAATACTTGGTATTTGCAGGACAAATTCTTTGCTGGAATTATTCCTTTTATATTTACTGCTGATATGGGGATCTTCAATACTCGTCCCTTTCTTTCTAGTTCATTTACCAATGCCTGAGTCACTAAACATACAGTGGACCCAGTATCCAATAAACTTCGGACTAAAGTTCCTTCTACTCTTTTTATTATAATTGGTAATTCTCTTTTTACAGCGACTGGTCCTTCTTTAATTTCTTCAATTAGTACCTCCGGCCTCGCAATCCAATTTACTACTTGCACAGTATTCCATCCTCCATTTTCATTCTCATTTAGCCCTTCAAATTTTGGCGTTTTTTAAAATCTTGATCCTCTCGTTCTGATTTCCGGTTATGCTCATGTAACTCTAGGCTCTGAGCGCCTCCATCATCGTGTATATCAGGTGAGGTTCTTTTATTCATGGCATCTCCCCATCTGACTTCAGGCTGTCTTTCATATTCCTCCCCTCTTTCGTCGTAGTATCTTTTGCGTTATCGCACGACGTTCCTCGATTTCAGCCTGATAATCTATATCCTGATTCCTTGGCTGTTTATTCCTCTGATCATTTCTGTTCCACCTTCTCGTTTGATATGGCCTTCCGCCGGGTGATCTTCTTTGATTTGACCCCCATTGATTCCAAGGTTTCGATGTGTGGTTTCCCTGATTATTATTTCCTTGGTTATAATTCATTCTATTTTCTTTTCCACTGAAGTTTCCTCCGTAACTTCCTCTAAAGTTTCCTCTTTTATTCCCTCGGTATGGTGTGTTCCATACCCTGGGTCCATTTCTTGGGATGTTTCGCCCTGTTCTTACTTCTTCTGTACTCGTCGATTTGTCAGTTTTTGATTCTCCGACAACTTCCGTTTGTGCTTCAGTTACGTGGGCATGTTCCACCGTCCCAAGTTGCCGTGATGACATGTGCGCTGTTGTCATATCTAGCTGACGTAAGACGCTTTCTACCTCGATGGCTGTCTTGGCGTTTGATGAAATCAGGAACCTCTAAATTTCATATGGTAACTGCTTCATTATGGCTAAGCATAGACCATTTTCTGATGGTGCACAATCCAATTCTCGGAATTTAGAAATTGAGCTGTGAAGTATTCCGAATAACGCTTCGGCATATTCGTGCTATATTTCTTCGAATATAAGTCCAGTCTTAGATTCTGCTGGATGTCCGCCGCCCAGTATCACTTTAAGAACGCATCTTTGAACTCTTCTAATGTGTCGAAGGTGTATCTAAAGATTCTGAAGCACGACAGACAAATGCCGTCCATTAGCTTTTCAATTGAACGTAACTGGCATTCGGGCGCGACTCTGGTATCTTTGAGATACTCGAATACCTCCTTGAGCTAATATTTCGGGGTCATAGATGATATATTTCCCGAGAATTTCTTCGGTTTATCCGACTCAGGTCTTGAACATGTTCTGGGTCTCCGATTCTCCCCAGTTGTTTCTTAAGTCTTCCGTACTCCCCTTATTTGACCTAGGATCTCTTATGTTTTCTCCTTCAATGGCAATCATTCGGGTTTCGCTCTGATTTACTCGTCTCTCGATTCTTTACAGTCTGTCGAAGGATTCCTGTTCAATTTTCTCGATCCGGTCTGCATTATCCTCCATTCGCTTGTCTGCTTCGTCCTGGTGCCTTTTCAAACTTTCTTTCAGATGCGCCATTTCTTCATTTATCTCTTTCTTGGTGTCAAGGATTTGTTGTTCCTTTACCTCGTATTTTACCCGTAGTTCTGTTTCTACCTCATCCTTAAGGATTTCTATGTCTTTATTAGGCCCTTCTTAATTTCCTTGACCTCTCGTTTCAGGGACATCACTCCCCTTGAGCTTCCTCCTGAATCTTTTTCATCCGTGCTAGATCCCCTTGAGGGTAGTCTACTTTCTTATTCGCTTCTACTATGCTTACTTTTAAAGGAGTTAGGCTTTCCTCAATACTTTCAATTTGTGACCTTTGTTTCTAAATTTGCTCACCCTGTTCGACTACAAATTTACCCTGCGCTTTTACTTCTAGATCTATGGGTGTTTTGCGTTCCCCTATCTTAGTTTCCCACGCTGTATCATTTTCTTCCAGCCTTTGGTCCACCTGTAATGTGATACCTACTATCTGGTCTTTAATTTGAGCTACATCGCTTTGACGTTTATTTTCCATAGCTTGTATATCCCCTGAAAGCTTATCGATTTTCTCGTTTAAGTCCCGCTTGGATTCTCCATATTCGCTGCTAGCTGGGTATTCATGCTGTCCTTTAAATAGTTAAAGTTTATGTTTACCACTTCTAACTTACCATCTAGCGTAGTTTCGAACGATTTCTTAATCTCTTGGAATTTGCTATCGATCTGTTCCCTAGTTTCGGTTTTTATTCCTTCAATCTTATCGTCAATCTCATTTAAACGCGTGTTTGCTTTCACCTGCGCATCTGAGATACGATTTAAATCATTTTTTATTACACCAATACTTTCCTGAATAGGCTCCATTTGAGTCTGTATACTTTCCTGCATGTTTTCATGTGCAGCCTCAATCTTAGTGTTCAAACTTACAAAGTTTTCTTTACATTCTATGCTCCCTTTATTAATGCTCTCCTGAATAACCTTTTGACTTTCATGAAGCTTACTGTCCATAGCTTCCTTAATGCTCTCCTCCAAATTCAGAGCATTTATCTTTGTGTCCTCCCTCAACATGTCCAGGAGCTTTTGCATCTCCTCACTCATAGCCATTCTTTTGTCTACCAAAATGAGAAGAGATGGGCTACTTCCATTAAAAAATAGGTCATGCACATAAGATATCCATTGGTCTTCGACCGACATGTGTGGTATTGCTTTTTACTACTCTGAAGTAAAGTTGATAGCGGGTATATAGCTTACGCACCCGTTCGCACCTTCCTTCACCCATCATCAAATAAACGTTAAGCAAGATATTGATAAGAAAAAAAATTGAAATCCACGGGTTAACAAAAAAAAACATCCCGAAAACCCAAGTTTTTCCTGAGTTTTCATTGGCAAAACCCTCCCCTAACTTGGGCGCCAAAGAAGATAGGTTACTTTTGGTCACCCCACGCGCGACATCAGCCAAAACACAAGTTTTGAGAAAACCATTCCGGGGTGGTTTTTACTGCCGAATGCCTCCCGTTGCTTTGGTGCCAAGGAAGATGATCAAGGGGGTCTTCTTGAATTTATTTTAAGGGTTATGCGGGCTATAATGCTGTCACTTAAACTGTATGTTAATCTATCTTATTCCTCGTCTTAATCTCGACCGTCTTTTCTTGTCACCCAGTGCTCAAATCCAGTACATCTTATATGATTCCCCTGTACCCGTATATGAATACGGAGAAAGCACAGTCATATCCTGGCCTAGCTAACTGGATTTCGGGGTGTTACGTCCATCCCACCGTATGACCGTACATTCGGAATTGATGCACTTTGGTTTCACAAGACTACACAAATACTCACATATTATCTTAAACATGATTTATTTACTTAGGGAAGCACCCAGAAAACAAATATAATCATACATGAACAAAATATACTTTGAATAAATCCAATTAATCACTCAATAAAATACAAAATCCTTCAAAATAACATCAAAAACCTTGTGACAAAATGTCCAAAATCACTCAAAAACTTATTTTGCTTAATTCCTTCTTTACTATCATTAACATCATTTAACTGGGAATTATTAATCATTAAATCATAAAGCATGCCTATCTCACATTCAAATTATTCATCTAAGGCTTGTGGGACATTTATTATATCCCCTTTTTGGCTTTAAATTCACTTATATTTTTATTTATTAACATTTCATCTCAGCTTATTTAAGCTTAGTAACTTTCACTTCCATCAAGCGATAGGTCTCTAATCCTTGCAATACAATACACACACTTCACATGTCTGGGATCGAATCCCAATATTTACATCACCTCACTTGTTCTCATGCCATTAGGTTATTTTATGTTATATCGCGCACTATTATTTACCATTTCTCAGTGGGCTTATTTCCATCTGAGTTCAAATTCAATACATTTCATTCACCCGTTTGAGACTATCTTGTGAGGTAGGAAGTCGATTATTTCATCAACATTATTAGTTTGACCATTCCGTCAAATCTGATAGAATTCATTCAAATTTTAGCTGGTGACGCTTGTCTAATTCCCAGCAATACAAATATCTAGTTTTTATTACTGTAGCATTTATCCTTTAATATTTATCTCTGCAAACTGTAATTTCCAATACGCCTCTGACCCTCTTAAATGTCAGGTTTTGTTTACAAAGCGTTCATTGTGCTGCTCCCTTGAGCCTCTACATGCGGGACAAGGCCGGTCATTCGTTCCCCAATTTAACCTGTCAAGTTAGTATTTACGACCTTAACAAACCCCTGTCTAGAATCTACAACTTCTCACTCCCTTGCTACTGCTAATGTTTTATCTTTGTTTCCCTCTCTATGGCCATACAAGTCTTATGATCCACTATTTTCGCTGCAAATTATACTGCTTCCTCATTTATTATAACATTATCCCGTGCCTTCTTATAACAATGCATTGAATTCGGAGATGCTAACAACACACACACAACACTTGGCAACGCTGGTATGGAGATCCCAATCATGCCCATCCAGTCTTACACTGCAATATAACAATCCATTTACTTGTCGGAGATAAGCAATGCTGGTACTTTGCGATTTGGTTATACGTGACTTGGCTCGGATCCGGCTCTCTCACCGTATCCCCTGTTGTCCGTAACGACGAAACCAATATATTCCCCCAGACGTACATAGCAACACTTGGCAATGCAGGCCTGGAGATCCTCATCATGCCCAGTCAGTCTTACAATGCAATATAACAATTCATACAAAGCTATTCCGGCGAGACCCTGTGTCTCCCAAGGGTCACAACCCAATACATTTCGACGATCCGACTTAGTAATTCATATCTCCCGAATAATGCAGGTTATAGGACACGTATATTCATCCCTAGCTTGATGCTATATTCATTATACTTATACTCATTAGGCCCTTTTGACGGCAATATTTATGTGCTTGGATCCCCATCACACATTTATCGTCAACATACATTGTCTTTACTTATATCTCGGTTTATTAACTGGTCTTCCTAAAGTTATTTTCCCTTCATTATGGCATAACATCCTATTACTTTCACTATTACTTTATCAAGGTGATTAAAAACCACCATTTATCCAATCCCTTCAATTATTAAGGTATTCAAAAACCATTATCATTTAATCCTTTCAATTATACAAAAACCATTATTCATTTAATATGAAGTATAACAACCCATTATCTAATCAATTCTGGAGTACAAAAACTCATCATTTATTATGAATACTGGTGCTATTATTCACCGCTGCTTTCAATAATTTACATGGCATATCTACCTGCCATTGGTACAACTATAAATTCGATTTCCTCTCTAAGATCTCGTTAATTATGTCTCACTCATTATTGCGGGTTTCACTTATTATTACATTTCACATAATACATTTACAGATTTCGCAATCAACAAAACTCTGTTCATGGTTACAAATACCATTCATTAATTATTTAGCGCGCGATATAACATAATGAAATAAATTTTCATTACTTACCCCATTTGCTGTTCTGGCCGATGGCCGTATTTATAGGTGGTTTGGCCCATCTCGCATTCGTTTAACAACACATATTAACACATTTGCTTACAATCTTCATTTCCTTAACACTTAATTTATAATTATACATTTCTCTTGACATTATCACGTTATCTATAAAACACATATAAAATATCCCGTATTACACTTGGGATGTAAACACATTTATCTATTTACACAATCACTTTACATATGCATCGCATCTCAGTGGCTGGCGAAAGTTCCCTCAACCGCTGGCGATTTTCCCACTGACGCTCCTTGCTCGAGTGTCTCTCTCATCTACTGCCTTTTCCTGGCATCGAACGTGTGTCCTACGTCTCCGGTGTATCTCCAACTCCCCAAAACTCACGGTTCTTAGTCTGTGTTTATAATGTTAATTATACGGAGCTTCTATCACTTCTTTACTTAATTAGGCGTTAATTGTTTATTTGTTCCGCCGTAGCTCGATCCTTCTGTCGCACTTTATCGCGAACCACATTCCTTACAAGCTTGGCCTCATTCAAGGTCCATACACTTTCTATCACTTGGTTTTATACGTTGAATACTCCTTTGAGTATCTCTGCTATAGTCTCGAACTAATGTTATTTGACGTTCTAACTTGGCAGAACTCTCTATCTGAGTTAACGCAATAATTGATAATCATGTTCCCCTCTGGGGTCCTATTGTTCGATAATTGTCTTAACTTGATCTAGCGTAGCTTTCCACTAGAGTCCCTAGATGACTGTGATAACGTGGTCTCGAACTAACGTGTCTCCGCCCTTGGAGCTCACAAATGACTGTAACATAGCGTGATGTCCGCCCTGGACTCACGATATGACTTTGCGTAACGTTCCTCCACCGAGGCGCATGAGATGTCTGTATAACGTAACGCACCCCTGTGGGTGTATCAGATGACTGTATAACGTGCCTCCTCAAGGCATACTCGATGACTGAACTGAGTTCTGCTCAGAAGCCCTTATATTTAGTTCGGTACAAAATATACTCCCCTAATTGCTTCTTGAGCTCAAATTCCGATTCTCTGCTCTGATCACCTTTTCAAAATTACTTAGAGGTGAGGAACATTCTAAATGTTCGATCCATCCTTGGCGGATTGAGATTCGTTCGCCCGTTTATTTTTAATTAATTAAAAACATCTTTATTCTCGTTCAGGGGCTTGGTTAATTTACTGCTTCCTTCCACGGATCCCTCCGTTTACTTCAAATGACGCAATCTTCGTCAGCATTTTTTATCTATGCAGATATTATAGATTTTAAACACTCTGAAAAATCCCGTTTCCCTGGAAACTTATGAATCTGGCTTCAGAATTTCACGTTTATAGCTGGCCAAATTGTTCTGTGCTAATTTCTGACTGTAAGACGAGTGATTTCCCTTCGTCTATAGGCATTTAAACGCTGAATTGCAGTTTGTGGGGCCTCGCTCTTATGGTGTAATTATCGTAAACTTGAGAAAAAGTCCCCTCTCGATCTGGCACTTATCTCACCATAAATTCTTCTAAACTCGCTGCACTGGTGGTATGTTAAGAGCTTCTCGCCTCAACAAATTTCTTTTTCAGGAGCACCTTTTAATGGCTCCCTCTGTTTAGATTATATTAAAACTGTCAAAGTTAATGGGTATTTATTATTTTCTGTGAGTTTTTAATATAATATCTGCTCTTTCTCATTCCCTGTCTCAGAGCGAACTCTCTGTAAACGTCCTTTCTTTATTCAATACGGCTTACTTCTTTTCTTCCAAAAGTCAAGTGTTCGAACGTGTACCATCCCTGATTGGATACAATTCCTAGTTACAACATGTCAAAATATCAATGACTTAGTTTGGAACATGTGCTTAAATACAATATATTTTTACAGTGAACTTGCGTATGTGTACGTTCCACACTGTAGTGACACCATTTCATTACTATCAGTTTGCCTTCACTGAAATATCACAACTTGATTTACGATGTTAATTACCTTGTTAATTCAACTAATATTTCTTTAGAGTTTCACCAGTTTCCCTTTTTGTGGATAATCTCACTCATGAATTCTACCACATTTTAATTCACATTGACATCAACTTTCATTACCTATGGCATTTATTTCGAGTATTCTCATGTACATGTTTGCAAACCCCAGCATACGGAGAATGATTAATTCCAACGTTGCTAACATCAGCTCTTTATACAATAATTATTCCATTTTTTTACAATTTTTATATTTAATTATCCACATTATTTCTATCAATGATACTATAAGTCAATTATACCATGTCTTACTCCTTTAAACCAAGTGTTGTGTAGAGAACAAAAATATATAGCAGTGTAATTTGTATTCTGAGAAGTGGTAACTACAGCATTTTCGATCCAATCATCCAACCTTCCTAACAAAATCCCACAGAAAATCGTGGCCTACCATAGCACTTAACAAATGCTTGACATCATCTCGTTCTCCAGTGTTAATCAAATAATCTTTCCAATTGTCTCATAAATAGCAACCTGAACATCCATAAAGCTTAAATGATATATCCGCAGTAAATGCTAATTTTACTTTCTACGTGCCAAACAAAACGCATCACCGTAACCCACTATAATTACAGAAATATATCGTAATTCATTCTTGATCTTACTTTGACTGGTGAGTGAACCTGCGATGTCGTAGCCTTCTCCATGAATGTTCCCTTTTCTCCAACTGGATCTTCCCTTTCGGTCTTCAGCCCAATCCTGTCCCCATGGTCCCCATGGTCGTTTCCAACGAATCATGGCGTCACCTGCCGTCACCTGGCGTCGCGTCCTTCGTCACGTCGCTGTTACGGCTTCCATCGTATCCGGTTTAACACGACATCACGTCACTTCGATATTTCATGACGTAAAATTCACACGTATCGTCACTTATGACCGTTCTGTCCGAAAACTGCATTTTAACAGCGTTCATATAACGTGTCTTCGTCTAGAATTGAAATAATGAGAGTAGCAACTTATTAGAATGTCACAAATCCGAACTGTCATCTCAATGCTACTCGTAAATCGCCTCGCACTTCACGCTCGAATCTGTCCTTGACCCACAAGGACTGCTGTCTAAACATATGTTCTGCAAGGTCAATTTCCTGCCTGCGTTCATTTGTTTGGACGGTGACCTCACTCGTTTGTTTCCTCTGGGAAGTGGTTGGAATGTTTGCAATATTACGCTCGCGCGACTTGCGATGTTTCAAGTGTCCTTCCACATTCATCTGCTATACTTTTTACGTTCCTGATAGAAATGCATTGTAACTTAAATAATGTTTCATTCATGTATGCCTCGACTCGATAGAAGCTTATACAAGATATCACAGCTTTAATATCATACTGCGTAAATGTAATATCACTCGTGGCGTTACGTATTCCAGACAACTTTCCTGGCTTACTGATTTGGCAAAGTCACACAAATATACATGGCACTGACCTCTGGAAGAACATAGCAACTAAAGGGGGAGGAAGGGGAAAACCAGTTCCACCCAGCGAACACTCGGGGTTAGTCGACTACAACTGGTGTCTATGGAAACACGCAACTGCTTCAAGTTCCAGTTAAAGAGACAACTCGATAAGTATAAGCTTGCATTATTTCAGTATAACCATAGTTGATTTTGTAAAACCATATAATCACCCCTAACAGACAAATTCCGGATTTTTATCACGATTTTAGAAGTTTACCTAACATTAGATATACCACATTTAACATACACCGACTGTTGCATTACCAACACTGCAACTAAATAATTGTATATATTGTATATATTTTTCACCTGTATTCTCAAACATAGATATTATAGCCTAAGTGTAAAGGATCTGATGATGATCGCTTGACGATCGAAACTGTTCATCCTAGTGTATTTATTAATCTTATGTAATTTATTTCAGGATCAGGGCATAACCCAGCTCTATTTGGGTACATTCGTGTTGACCGACTGAAAAGCACCAAACTTTTGTTTACTTAGGCAACACTGAAAAATGGCTTCAAACCTCACAATGTTTTTATACCACTCATGTACATGATCGGACTCAAGTTCTTCGCGTACCGTATTGTACTAACACTTTCTATAGATAGCCTCTGGCTCATTCGCTCGGCGTAAACTGGAATTACTGTTCCGTTACCGGTATGGCACTGACTGCCCCGTGCACTGTGTTGAACTAACCGGACCCGCAGACGGCCTTGACCTTACCCGTCCTGTGGACTGTCTCGGACTTACCTCTCTTCCAATGTTCACAGGTTGACCTTGCCTGATCCTGCTATAGTGCGGGATGAACCATTGCAAGCCTGAAGGTCACGCGTTGTTGGTGCGGTGTTGTCCTGTGCGTTCTCGCATCCAGCACGCGACTGAATGTACGATGCAATAGCATGGTAACATCGGCAGGTGGGAGGAGGGGTGGGGGGGGGGGAGACATTTTTCATTATTAATCAAGTCCAGATCTATGTACCGTACTTGTATATCCTCGCCCTTCTTCACTTTCTTTATAATTCAAGTTAATTAACAAGTAGCTGAAAATCATTCCCATGAAGGATATGTGCCTCAATAATGTTATACATACGGTAGTATTATTCATAATCCCTTCACATTTACGTCACACAACAGCTGTAAATCATCCATCTTTCCATACAGATGGCTTTGCAGTGTTGCCTTGTCACCTGATGGCTGGCGATATCGGTGACAATGTATTTCCTTTTGCTGCAAACCCTACCATAAATATCAGGTGCTCTGTTTAACTTTGTGCTGGTTAAATACCCTGAAGCATGTCTGGCTTTCAATAAAATTACAATGTGACCTGCTTTCATAAACCATAACTTATAATTTCTATCATTATTCATCAGCTTATTAAAACTATACAATATCGTAATCGACGTCTCATTTTCCAGCAATGTCATATTAATTTATCAAAATTCCATTTTACGTTTCATTTCCTCAGAATATTCTGATATATTTTTACTTTGCCGTAGTTAAGCTTCTGTCATAAATCCTTAATTTCATTGAATTTTGCGCATTAGGGCATTGTCGTTTCATATCCACTGCTATGCCAACCTTCTAACTATCAGCTGTTATATGAGCTTACTAGCCTTTATCAAAACACGAAATTGCTGAGCTGATATTATTTAAAATAATCCTATTCTCAATTTATCAAAATGTAATCCCACTAAAATGTTATAGCCTCAATCTATTGAAACATCATATCGAAGTTTTATATTTTCGATCTATTAAAATATATCAATGTTTCATGTTTTCGATGTGTTAAAAGATATCATGTCCGTCGCATCCAGTAAGAGTAATGTTGCATTATAAAAATAATCGAGTAGATGTTCATAACGTGAATAATCTCACATAACTAATAATGATGATCGATAAGCGTGAAACTGACGACAATAATATTGTTTTATCCCTTGGTTGGGGGTGGGAAAAACACGTTAGTGTAAATGTGCTAATTTAGAAGACTGTTTCTGGATGAGAGTAGTGTCCCGTAATCGGGAGAGACTACTAGTGTAGTGTGTTGGTGTAAGTGCTTAATCTAATGGGGGCGTCCCTGCAGAATGCAATTATCTGCCAGGGGATGAATGTCTAGTGCCGGCTGCTAAACTAGCTTGCCAGCTGGGTAGGATGAACAATTAAATGAATGTGCAGAGTCAGTGATTCAGCGCTCTGCAGTCGAGTCGTGTGCTCGAGTACAATGGAATCTGACGATGCAGTTATTGGCTCCTACGGTCACGGGCAATTATGACTAAGGTCAGGTGGGGTATGAGGATGTGAAGTGGAGTGTGATTAGTAACAAGCGTGTAGTTTACTGACCATGTATTTATTGGTCAGTAGATGTAATCAAATGTCCCTCTTGGGAAGTTTAGACAAATATGAAATACAATTTGTGATGTGTACAAATGTTTAGAGTGGGTGTTTACAAGAATAAGGATTCTGAGCACCTGCTAGATCTCACCTGGTGAAGAGCTGGAACGGTCGTCGGGTAGGGCCGCTGGCGAAGAACAGAACAGCACAACAGATAATCCCTCCTGTCCAGGTTCCACTCTTATACGTTTCGGCGCTGCTTGGTCAGCATTGCATCAGTTTAGCTGCCCCAGATAGTTGTTAGTGTAAATGTTTATGTTTGTTTTCCAAGCCGTTGGCCAACCTCCTAGGCTTAGGTGGTCGCCGCTTGCTGTGTAGAGATATGTTCTGGAATTATAGTGTTTCCAGTTGGGGTGGTTTTGGTAGAAGATGGCGGGGTGGCTCTCAGGGGGTACTGCCCCCTCGGGCTGTACAATATACAAGGAGAAAATATAGATTTTTCTATACCTTAGTTGAAGATTCGCGTTGGCTTGCCTAGTGTCGAACTCCTTCCCTCGTTGATCTCACGGTCCCCTATGCAGGATGTCGGTCTCCAAGCACTTCCTTTGACATAGTTCATCCTCGATTTGTTGTCTATTTTCTATATCCCTCCTTGATGAACACATCATATTTTTCTTCCGGACTCTATGCCTCTCACCAAGGCGGACCGGATTCGATTCCCGGTCAACGCATGTGAGATTTTCGAAGTGAAATGCCATGGCATGCCATTCGGATTCCACGTAAAAAGGAGGTCCCGTGGCTCATGATCGCGGGATTAACGGCCACGTTAAACTATAAGCTTCCTTCGTTCCTTCTTCTTCCGGAATCTGTTAGAATACTCATTGTCGTAGATCATAATAGTTGCATACAACTTCTTGGTGTTATTAGACGATAGAGATACGCCAATCACTCGTGTGAGGATTTCCAATTATTGTCACTCGTGTTAGAATATTCACTCATATGTGTCATTCGTGCTAAAAAATTCCGCACATCTAAGATGTCCTCCTTTCATGGTTTAACCGTTCATCTCACTCACCTTTCGTCTCAACTCAGCGTTATAAATCATCTTGAAGCTATCAAGTGTCCACAACAGTTCAAGAATATTCGTATAATAATGTACAATAGCTCCAATACTTTTTAAGTTTTACCACAGTTGATCCTCAAATATTTTAATCGACGTGAGTTAATTTCTGAATAACCCCTTTGTTGGGTAAATTTGACTAAGTTCCTCTATTGAATGTCTTCACTGTCGCTTCAATGCACACAAACGTTGTTTTGGAATATCGTCCAAGTGCGCACATGGAATTCAACTACTTATAACTCTACGTTATTTTCATTTCTGTAAACTTGCATGAAAATAATACATTCCTTCTCTGACTGTATAATCAAATATCATATTCACAAGAATCTGGCACTCTCAATATTTTTAGTGGACTTGACTTATTTCCTTTCGCTCCAAGAATGATTTCCATCGGGCTCTGTGTGTTGACAAGTTCTCCACTTCCATCCAAGTCTTTCCCGCTTTTCTGGCCTCCTCTTCAATGGTGCGTTTCCAGGTGTTCCTTGGTCGTCCCCGTCTCCGAGCCCCTTGAGGATTCCAGTCCAGAGCTCTCCTTTCTACTGCATCATTCTGTTTCCGCAGAGTATGCCCAATCCAGCCCCATTTCCTCCGTTTAATTTGGACTTCTATAGGTTGTTGGTTAGCCCTTTGCCACAGCTCTTCGTTTGGGATTATATCTGGCCATCGTATACCCAGAATTCGACGCAGACAACGATTGATGAATACTTGAAGTTGGTGGCTGATAGGATTGGTAATGTTTCACATGCATACAATAGGACAGCTTTCACATAGGTATTAAAAATTCTGATTTTCGTCTTCCTGGATATGTTACGGTTTCTTCATACTGGATAGAGCTGCACAAAAGCCCCATTTGCCTTTCTTATTCTGCTCTTGACATCCTCCTCAGCCCCTCCACTTCTCGTTACCACGCTTCCCAAGTAAACAAATGTATCCACCTGTTCTACATCTACACCTCCCACAGTGAGACCAGCCTGTACTGTGGAGTTCACTCTCAGCTCCTTTGTCTTCTTTGGGTTTATCTTAAGTCCAACCTTAGCAGCTTCAAGTTCTAAGTTTGCCAGTTTTCCCTCTATGTCCCTAAATCGCTGTGCTAGCATACAGATGTCATCAGCAAAATCAAGATCCTCCAACCTGTCTCGAAGTCCCCACTGTATCCCTCTCTTCCTTCCTCTCCCCACCTTCCTAAGAGTATTATCAAGAACAATCAGGAACAAAGTGGGAGAAAGTATGCATCCTTGTCGTACTCCAGTCTGGATGGCCAATGGCTGGGATAGCTGACCCTCATGCAGGACTTGACATTCATAACCAGAATACATCTCTCGTATAATGTTAACTATTTTACTTGGTATACCATATTCCTTTAAGGTCTCCCACATGACCTTCCTATTAATGGAATCAAAGGCCTTCTCAAAATCTATAAATGTGATGTACAGTGCTGCTTGCCATTCGTTACTCTGCTCCACAATAATCCGTAAAGTGTTAATTAAGTCCACACAACTACGGTGTTCCCTAAATCCAGCTTGTTCTTTCCTCAACTTCGACTCGATAGACTTCTTAACGCGATTCAAGATTATCCTGAGAAATACTTTGCTTGGTACGGATAGTAAGGTAATACCTCTCCAGTTGTTACAATTCGTCAAGTCACCCTTCTTTGGGATTTTAACAATCACACCTTTCTTCCATTCAGCAGGCAGCTTCTCTTCAAACCAGATCTTTTCCATCAATGGCTTCAGGATATTAGCTGTGGTGTCCATGTCTATCTTGAGGACATCTGGCGAAATGTTGTCGACACCGGGGGCTTTTCCATTCTTCAGTTGTAGCAAGGTTTCTTTGATTTCAGCACAAGTTGGACTGTGCAAAAGAATATTTGGATCAGAATTATCAGGTTCATCATTCCTCTCTTCGTGGTGTTCATTAATCCCTCGATCAACAATAAAAATTTCCTTGAAGTATTCCCTCCACTGTTCTTGTTGTTCTTCTTGAGTTGTGAGTAAATTTCCCTGTTTGTCTTTCATGGGCCGGTTCTTTCGGAAACTTTTCTTGGACAGCACTTTTGTGATGCGGTACATTTCTTTGCTGTCACCTTTTGATGCAGCATCTTCTGCCTTCTTCGCCATCTCATCGATCCAATTACTCTTATCTCTTTTCACACTCTTTTTGACTTCTTTGTCAACGACCGTGTATTCTGCTTGCACTTTTGCTTTCTGATGTCGAGTCTTACACATATTCAACCTCTCCTTAATCATTTTCCTATGACTTATTGCCTCCCAAGTTTGTTCTGACATCCAATCCTTCTTGAGAGGATTGCTCTTTCCCAGGACTATTTCACTTGTATAAAGGATGATGTTCTTTACATTACTCCAGGAAGATTCAATATCAATTTCTGCTGTATCAGATTGGAGTACCTGAAAACGATTTCTTAGCTCCAATTTAAATTCATCTCTGACCTTCTCCTCCTTCAACTTCCTCACATCAAATCTCTTGCTCTGTTTTTCAAACCTCTTCTTTGCCACCATGATCTTCATCTTGAACTCAGCCAGCATAAGGTGGTGATCACTGCTAGCATCAGCCCCTCTCTTATTCCGAACATCGGTGAGCGATCTTCTGAATCTCCTACTCACTGCGATGTGGTCAATTTGGTTCTCAGTGTCATGATCAGGGGAAATCCACGTGATCTTATGACACCTCTTATGAGGAAACAAAGTACCTCCAATAACAAGGTCATGGCTAGCACAGAAGTTTGTGAACTTTTCCCCATTTCCATTCCTATCCCCAAGACCATGTACACCCATCACATGTTCTAGTCCCTCGTTGTTCTCTCCTACCTTAGCATTAAGGTCTCCCATTATTATAATCACATCTCTCTTACTGCTTTCCTTTACTGTCTCTTGTAGAAGGGAGTAGAATGCTTCTTTAAGTTCTTCTTCTGATGGTTCCGTGGGTGCATAGCATTGTATAATCGTAACATTGCGAATGCGAGTCTTAAATCGTGCTGATAATATTCGCTCGGAAATGGGTTGCCAACTTATAAGGCTTTTCTTTGCATGTTCAGTAAGCAAAAGACCAACTCCATCTCTGCGTTCCGCATTCTCCTCGCTCCTCCCAGAGTATATGAGGGTAAGTCCTTCATAAGTTTTTATCTCACCAAAATCTGGCCATCTTATCTCACTGAGCCCAAGTATATCAAGTTTATACGAGATCATTTCTCTGGTCACCTGCCTCAGCCTACTACTCTCACCCAGAGTCCTCACATTCCAGAAACCTATTCGTGTCTTCCTTTTCGTGCCGAAAGTTGTCAACATGAGATCCGTCCGGTTTTCATTCTTTTCAGTTTCTTTAATAAACAATTTCGGAGAGTGCGAGTTATTAGCCCACAGCTTCCTAGTTTTCTGGTAGGGCTGCCACCTTAAGGACTGAAAACGAGCCCCCGCAGTTTTCCAACCGTACCACTGAATTACAGCTCCGCCTGGAAATAATCTATTGATGACGCTGCTGCCCACCATCATGGTGTAGTCTGTCATTTAGTCTGGTCTCTCACCCTCGACCTTACCGGCATGGGTGACCCTGCCAGGAGCCGAAGCTCCCGCCGGCATTGCTCTCGGGATCACTGAAACACACAAGCCTCCCCACCACGTCAAGGTACCAGACCATGGGGGAGGATTTTTAGTGGGATTTAACCTAATTTTTTGCTGTCAAATTTTTCTCGTATTGCCGCAATTCACAACCTCAAGAAACTTCAAAGTCCATAGGTGTTCTCGGCAGTTCCCCGTGTTCGTGTACAATTATGAGTGGACTCGCTCGAACCCTTGCCCAGTGTGTTAGGAAGATACGCATTTGGCTACCAGAAAGATTGTGCCTGATGCCTCTCTATCCACGGCATCTCTTGGTCATTTTATCGCGCATTTTTGATATATTTGGTGTCAAATCTCACGCGTCAGTTGTTTTCTAAATTTGTGGCGAACTCAGGACATCTGAAATAATTAAGAAAGTATGAAAATTTTCCTCTAAATTCCCTGTATTTGCTAAGCCAAATATTGTTACTAGTTAATTTTTGTTTCTAAATACCCAACAGGTTTTAATTAGCGGCAAATACAATTTTTCTTGTTGGTCCTTCAAGTCACGTGGCTCCCCTCCGCATGGCACGCGTTGAAAGCCTCGTCTCGGCAGCCACGGTATCACTTTGCGCCGAGTCTATAAATAATATTCAGCGAGAAACTGTTCGACTCCCCTTTTACATTGTCAATCATGTTGAAACTAGCTCATCTAAAACCGTACCGCTGTCTCGCCTCCCCTTGTTTTTTCACATGTCAGAATAAATAAAATGAAACATTTCTTGGCTCTCCAGTAAGCGTGGCAGTAATCTCATTTAATTGATCGTAGTAAATTAGGGGTTCAGTTAGTACATTATTATTATCATCATTATTATAGCCTCCGTGGCTTAGGCGGCAGCACGCCGGCCTCTCACCGCTGGGTCCGTGGTTCAAATCCCGGTCACTCCATGTGAGATCTGTGCTGGACAAAACGGAGGCAGCCAGGTTTTTCTCCGGGTACTCCGGATTTCCCTGTCAACATTTCATTCCAGCAACACTCTCCACTATCATTTCATTTCATCTGTCATTCATTTATTCATTGCCCCAGAGGAGTGCGTCAGGCCTCGGCAGCCGGCACAGTTCATATCCTCGCCGCTAGATGGGGGCTTCATTCATTCCATTCCTGATTCGGTCGGAGACTGGAAGCAGGCTGTGGATTTTCATTTTTTTCATTATCATTATTATTGTTTTTATTGTATGTATATTTTTAATGCTTGGACAACTTTCGGGTTATCCATTGTCGAACTTATTTTCGATATGGAAAGTAAGCTACTCACTTTGGTTCGATTTCTGCAATTCCCTGACATCTGCTGATATATTGACTACGACTGTTTGTTTCTTGACATAGCCTCACGAGATTAAATGAGGAGCCTAGCGTGGGAAGAAAGAGAAGAAATGTTGTGTGGCAGTATAGCAGTTAATGACTCTGTCTCACCCTGTGCTGAACGCTCTCTCTCTCCTCCGGCTTTGTTTGCGCTTTCCACTCTAATATTTTAGCGATCAATCTATATTATTAAAATAATTTAGGAAAATTAAAGTCAGTCATTCCGGACATTCTACCCGGTTGATTTCCTCAATTTTTTTTAAATGAAAGTTATATATGCCCATATATGTCATCGGTCATAATAAAAAACAACCTGCCACTCACCTTACTTGAGTTGTAATAAAAAACAATTTTTTTACTGATTTTTTCCACTTTTTTCTTCATTCAATCACCGATATCGCAGGCTGTAATTGCTGTAGACCGTTGGTTTATGTCTTACAACACTCCAGGAATCAAGGGGCCATCTTTTGCGTAGATGATCACTAAAATCGGCTACGTCTGAGTTAAGTTCTGAGGTAACAACCAAATCAGCGTATGCTTTTTTTTGAGAGTTTCTTCCATTTAAGCGACTATATCTCAGGTTGTAATTGCTCTACATGATTGGCTTAAGAATTAACATGTTTAATAAATCAAGATAACTCTTTGGTGCACTTGGTCACTGAAATCGGCTGCCCTTGAGCGATGTTCTGAGGTAATAACAAAGTAAGGGAATGCTTTTTTCGAGAGTTTCTTCATTTTAAGCGATCGGGCACGGGTTTTATGATTTTACGCAACTGGCGTCGATCTCGGTCCGTTTGATCTCAGGTTGTAATTGCTGTAGGCCTACACTGGTGGTTTAAGTATTAAAATATTTTATAAATCAAGATCTCTCTTTCGCGCTATTAACCACTCAAATCGGTTGGGTCTGAGGAACAGACAGTTCGAGTATTTTCAACATTGCTGGATTATCTACGGACTGACAGAGAGCCCTGACTTCGTAGGAAAGAGTAAGAAGGAAGGCGTGAATGGCGCTAAGTTAAAGTACTGTCACCGATATTGCCAGCCATCAGAAGACATGGCAACACAGCAAAGCTATGTGTAAAGAAAGCAGGAGGATTAAGTAATGTAAATGTGTTGGAATTATGAAAAATATTATACACACATCAAAAAAAGTTTTGCATCACCTCGGTTCCCAGATCTCCGGCATATAGACGTTGACTGTGTATATTGTATCCAAGATACAGTCCCTTTGACTGTTCATAGATGTCACTAAAACTGCTCAAAGATGTAAACAACCATGCATGAGCAGGGCCTATTAGACGGAGGGGGTACGACAGCCGATCAGTTCCAGTCATTCCACCAGGACGAAGGTACGCTGCTCATGTTGTCTGTAGTTCTACCATGCCTAGAAGGTCAATACCGCAGTTCGATCGCGTCCGCATTGTTACTTTGTGTCAAGAAGGGCTCTCAACAAGGGAAGTTTCCAGGCGTCTCAGAGTGAACCAAAGCGATGTTGTTAGGACATGGAGGAGGTACAGAGATACAGGAACTGTCGATGACAGGCCTCGCTCAGGCCGCCCAAGGGCTACTACTGTAGTGGATGACCGCTACTTACGGATTGCCGCTCGGAGGAACCCTGATAGCAATGCCACCATGTTGAATAATGCGTTTCGTTCAGCCACAGGACGTCGTGTTTCAACTCAAACTGTGCGCAATAGGCTGCATGATGCGCAACTTCACTCCCGACGTCCATGGCGAGGTCCAGCTTTGCAACCCCGACACCATGCAGCGCGGTACAGATGGGCCCAACAACATGCTGAATGGACCCCACGGAATTGGCATCACGTTCTCTTCACCGATGAGTGTCGCATATGCCTTCAACCAGACAATCGTCGGAGACGTGTTTGGAGGCACCCTGGTCAGGCTGAACGTCTTAGACACACTGTCCAGCGAGTGCAGCAAGGTGGTGGTTCCCTGATGTTTTGGGGTGGCATTATGTGGGGCCGACGTACGCCACTGGTGGTCATGGAAGGCTCCGAAACGGCTTTACGATACCTGAATGACATCCTCCGACCCATAGTGCAACCATATCGGCAGAATATTGGAGAGGCATTTGTCTTCATGGACGACAATTCTCGACCTCATCGTGCACATCTTGTGAATGCGTTCCTTCAAGATAACGACATCGCTCGACTACATTGGCCAGCATGTTCGCCAGACATGAACCCTATCGAACATGCCTGGGATATGTTGAAAAGGGCTGTTTATGGACGTCTTGACCCACCAACCACTCTGAGAGATTTACGCCGAATTGTCGTTGAGGAGTGGGACAATTTGGACCAACAGTGTCTTGATGAACTTGTGGATAGTATGCCACGGCGAATACAGGCATGCATCAATGCAAGAGGACGTGCTACTGGGTATTAGAGGTAGTGGTGTGTACTGCAATCTGGACCACAAATGCTGAAAGTCTAGCTGTATGATGGTACAACATGCAATGTGTGGGTCTCATGAGCAATAAAACGAGCTGAAATGTTGTTTGTGTTGATCTCTATTCCCTTTGTATTTAACGGTTCCGGAACTCTTGGAACCGAGGTGATGCAAAACTTTTTTTGATGTGTGTATATAACATCCTTGAAGCACACATCCTTCTTAGGTATAATTTTCAGCTATTTGTTTATTAACATGAATTGTGGGGAGAGCGAGGAAGTGAGTGGTATATAGAATTAGAAAGAAAATGTGCCCTCTTATATTATTCGTGCAATGCTCTCAGAATAATTTGTAAAATTCGACACCTTCTTTGAACGTTGATCCTCCAGAATCACATCCTCAAGATGGCCGGCTGACCGCACGAATTGCTTGCGGGAATCTCGTCAAACGGACCGAGATCGACGCCAGTTGCGTGAAATCATAAAACCCGTGCCCGATCGCGAACTTGTGATCACGAAAACTGCGGGAATCCTGTCAAAGGTGATTAGGCACCCATCACGAAACATTCCGAAATCTACTCGCCACTTTCCCCATGACCTTAGGCCTATACTTAAAAGCGTACGGGGAGCGAGTAGTTTATCAATCCACTTAAAAATGACTGCGTAGCATCGCGATACTCATTTCTCCTCATGATCCACCGTGAACTCCCAACTACAGCATAGGGACAGCGGGAATCACGGCGCCGACCATACAACTGCTTGTGAATTTTAACCATGCTCAACCTCGAGCTTCCCTCCGCCATTCCGCCAGGACAGATAAACAGGTAGACAATCGTAGAACGGCCGGGTGCGGCGCCGATTGCATACTACCGCGTTCTCAGTGTCCAACCGCGAAGACAACGTGAATCTCGTAAAACGGTCGAGAGCGGCAGCGATTGTGATACATCGCGATATTTTTCCGCATTCGATGAAGAGGACAACTGGATTCTTGTCAAACGGACAGCAAGCGGCGCCGATTGCGTAATAATGCTACATTTTCCCGTGCCCGATCTCAAGGACAATGGAAATCTCGTCGAACGACTAAAAGTGACACCGATTATGCAAGTCACCATTCGCGATTTTTCTCCGTGTTCTATCGTGAAAACTACGGGAATCTCGTCAAACGGCTGAGACCAGCGCCGACCGTGTAACATCTCGATACTTGACTGCGAGGACAGAATGTGAACGAATCTTTAGCCTGAATAAGAAGAACAGAACAAAGTTCAGGTCATCGATGTCCAATGGAACTCTGGAAGCTATTTCTATTTTGAAGACGAGGAGTTCTGGTCCCTGTTTTGCCAGCACCTTTTCTCCAGAGTTTTTACACGAAGCTAAAAAAAAAGCCACAACTATGAATTTAAAAGTGCAAGTAATTTCCAGTGAGTGATAAGTGTATTACCTAGGTATAATATTTCAAGGAATTCCTGTTACATCTATGCTCCAAACCAAAATTCACCACACCTGCTTCTTGAGGGTCATGCTCGTCTACAAATAATTGGCGTATGATGCAAGTAGATAAGATTGTATTGAAATATCCTGTTTAGAGCATGGATTGCTGTATTTTGTAGCCCAGGAGGATTATTGTTTCAAGCAGGGGATGTCGAAATTTGCTAGAATTTTTGGCGCGCGCGAGTTTTTAATGAAAGCCCATTTTGAAAGTTGGCTGGTATGGCCGTGCTTGACTCTCTGAGTCCGGTTTTTATATTATATATTAAAATAATTGGAAGAAACTTCTCCGTTTATTTAAACATAATATCTTGACAAGTAATTTTGCTATGACTACGTTTGTTGGCTTGAGACACTATGCACGTTACGTAAAATCAATCATAACCCAGCTGACTTGATTCTGTTATCCGTGTTTAGAAATAATTGCGAATATTCGTTTCACCAAGATCAATTTTTATGGCAAAGATGTGTGCCGGTCATAGTGAGTTGAGGAGCGAATCAAGTGTTGTGTAGCACGCCTGCACCCAGGAGTCAAAAGGCCTGTCCCGCTGCAACATGCAAGCGCCGGATGGCTGGCTGTCATTTTCCTTCAGGGTGCGTTCTTAGGGGTAGTTTGTGCTCTCAGCACGATTCATATGCGACGAGTTGGAGGCGAACTCATTTACAGATGTTTTAAGAAATAGTTCCGTGAAGAACTAAATAGCTTACATGTCTTAAAATTTAAGATTCAGTCCTTATTCTTGCAATTAGAACGATTTGGAGTAATATTTTCATCTACGGAATTCTGCCGGTAGTACTGCCATTATAAGATTTGCTCAAAATATAACTGGAATATTGTGGTCTAATACAGTAATGGATTCTGAGAATTGTTAGTCCACGGCTCAAATGCTCAGTGAGAGTTAATAGGTTGTTGATAGCTCTGTTCTATCTGAGAATTTGCGCATATACTGTACAGTAGACCAGGGGCGGCTGCCTGCACCTTATGTGCTGATGTGATTTGTTTTATTTTAAAATAAATTACTTTAATAATATTATCTACAATAAAATACAGCGCATTAAAAAAGTCGTCCGCCAAGAATAGGAAATATTCCAATTAATTCCCCTCACTAGTCGTTCGCTCCACCCCGCGTGTGTAGGTCGCAGCTCAGCGAAAATCTGTACATGAACTTTGCTTTTAGCGCATGCGTTCCCAACTTTTCCGTTGTGCTGTTGGGACAACAGCCAAGACCACAGGCCAAGGTATCACAACAATTCTTTGTTCGACCACAGAGCGGCAGCACTGGTTACACGAAATGAGAATGTGGCCGGTGGCACCTTCTAGACTCTGCGGTAGTATTTTAGAGGGAATCGCTCAAAACAAACGGGTGGAAAAATAGAGGAAGCTATCAGCTGTTCCCACCAGAAGGTATTTCAAAACTCCCAACTTACTTTTGAGTGTTTCTGCATGAATGTTTCTAAATGTTGTTATTGTTTAGAGGGGGATGGGTTATAGTACACAACTACCAGCCGCCACGGCATGGCATACACTGTAGGTACACAATTTCTGAGATATCTAACTTAAATTCCAAATTTCAACTGCAATTGTTTAGCATTTGGTAGCACTGACATTATTTTCAAATATGGCCTTGGTTTTTTTTTATAGAAATCTTCACTCATACCGAATTTGGTATTGATAGCTGCAGCCTTTTAGGAGTTGCTAGGTCTGTAGACTCAAAAACAGGGAAGGACAGGCAGACACACAATTGATCTCATAATTCTACTTTTTCATAATTTTTCCAAAAGCGACGGTTCCGTAACTGTCTGTTCAAAACACTAGCATGAAGACATGTGAACAGCAAATGTCATAAGGAGAGATATGACGTAGGATTGTTGAAATTAATGCCGCGGAGCAGCACGGGTCTTCTACTAGTAATTAATTATATTGTTTTCTGGCTCTTCGCACACGTCGTTGTCGGGTTTGCGTTGTAAGGGGGCCAAGAAAATATCGTTCAGGAGACTGGTGACAGGGGTTAGCTTAGTTATGGCTAGACTGTTGGATCATGTTTGGCCAACAACCGCGCGATTTCGCAATTTGCACACAGTACCTTGTTCAGCTTAGAATGAGGTACTGCCCCCTAAAAATGAATTATTTGGGACTAAAATGAGAATATTTTTCGAGCCCATGATATAATTTAACAAGGCAATATAAATCCTGGAACCTGACGCAAACCGGTCGTGTTAGTGTCTCGAGCAGGCAGGGAAATTCCAATCACGTGATAGGTTGCGCAATAGAATATTCTAGAAGCTTGAAATCGACATAGCAAAAGTGAATTAGCTATGGAATATTATAAATATTGTTATAATTTATGTCATTGGACATAAGCCCCCAGCCAATGAGGAGAGGTTTTATTGAAGACAGGATTACCTTCAACTATATTATATATAGAATTTTTACATTTAGCCACAAGAAGGATATTTTATTCATTGTTAATGAGAAGAAAATTAAAGGAAAATATTACAGATACTTTGAACGTCGCCAAAAGGACGAATTACGCAGTAATAAGCATTCTTAAAATGCGTGCTAAATTTCTAGTGGGAGGCAGAAATGGTGGCCAGATTTTCGACTTGGAGAGGGAACGCCAAGTAACAGAGTTCTTATTCCTACAAACTTTGAGAGTGTAGAGGTTTATTCCGGGGTAACCCAGGTCCCGAAGGCATTATCCGAGTACGGTGTTTGGCTACCCGTGGAGATAGCGCGATTGCAGGGTAGATATTGGAGATCCCCGTGCATACAAACTAGGCGAAGTTCGCAAGAGACTTGATTTTGCGTTTTCTCATTATTAGTTGAGATTATACTTCAGCTAGTTGAATATATATATATATATATAGTACAGAGCGCATACTATTATTCTACGAAATGTAAGCGTCACAAACAGAATTCTTTCGAAGATATTAACTTTTTAGAAGTGTATAATAAAAGTGACGGACGCAGAGCTGTAAAGCATTATTAGTTGGAACGAGATTGCAGCGAACTGAGTCCAAGTGAGTAACTGTGATAGACATTAACATTGGAGCAGCATACTAACATTATTTCATTATGACTGTTAATGTTCATCGATAATTATTATTCGATATTTGTCACAGATTTGAGATTATGAACTAAGGACTTTATGCGCCAGGGACATATTTGAAGCAGAGATATAGATGCAACATGGAGCTTCGTGAACCAGAATACTTCTGAATGTAGGCGTTATGTACAATTACATCTCGTGCATTAACGTCATTTCACGAACTTTAATATAACATCTACGAGCTATAGACATATTTCATAAACCATCTATATGAATATTTCTACAATATTACTCGACAATGACATTAAACTATATCTACGACGGAGAATGAAGACTCATCAGAAGAAGATTTGTCAATTTGCCAGGGAGGACCTGGCAACAAAGAAGACCTATGAATGGGAAGTTGTTGCTCGATTCCAGACGGAGATTGGTGATTACCGGGGAGGAAATTCCTTCCTTATCCGAGGTCGCTGGTTCGAGAAAACGGACAGAGGTTCAACTCAGTATCTTGGATTGAGGAAACATCTAAGTATTTTCCAATTACTTAACCAGATCATCTAGATATCGTCTGATAAGGTAGAAGTGTTATTTTCCAATGTAGTTAGAGCTTTATAGTGACATTCAGAGCAAACGTTTTACTCCATATTTTCTGTATTTCCATGTTTCGATATACATTGAAGAAAATGGAAATTGCAACACCCTGAAGAAGTGGTGCTACATTGCTGCAATTGAACATGCAGGACGAGTGTTTGGTGTATTCTTTGGAATACACGGTAAGACAGAGTAAGCTTTTGCTTCTCTTTGCTTTAGTTAAACCCTTCCTTTTTTCGCAAACACCAACAGTGATCTCCTGATTTCTCTTTGTTGGTATATGTCTCTCATACTACCTGTAACTCTGTTCTAGATATATATCTTCCTTGACCTACCTAGCGTCATCTAGCAGCGAATCTCTGAAGTTCCTCAATTCTTACCTGTACAAGAGGACTTCCTTATCAATCTAGCCACCAAATCTCGTCGCCATCGCCAGCTATCATCTCCGTGATCAAGAGAACTTCGTCTACTTTTTCACCCTCCAGGCTGCGCTAGTGACTCCTACTATCAACTCTTTGAAGACCATTTCATCAAGAAGATTTTTATTACTGTAAAGTTGGCTATTCTTATATGTATTCCTTTTGTCTCCTAACCCCACTCTTTTTCCCTTCCCTGGTCCCTCCGCGCTCCGTAGAGCGGATCTCACTTGTACTTCTGAAGTCAAACCAGTCAGTTGGAGCTTAACTAAAGCTCGCCTCCTCAACTCTAGAGGCAAACTTTTAAATTCGACGCCATGTTCGAGTTTTAAAACCAACCGTCAACAGCAACATCGCCTTCTTCATGAAGTAAAGATAAGTACCGACTTCATGTTTTAACCTCATTCTCAACGCTTTTAAAAGGCTCAATGCTTTATATGGATTTTATAGACAGTGAAAGTTGCTATGTGAAAATTACTGCTTTCTAGAGATCTTCTTGATCAAACTTCAACTATCAAGTCTAACTTTCAATATGAAAGATTTTCTGAGATGCTATCTCACATCGAGGGATATTTCCAAAATACCCACTGTCTATATAATCTAGTTTTCCGCCGAGGGATTCTCTACCCAATTTAAACAAGTCATCATTGCTCTGGAACCTTCCAGAACCTGCACTCTATCTACCAGTTATACTGTCATGTATTTTCCACTCACATATGGGAATACTTTTTCAAACTAAGGAATCTTCCTTATGAACTGCTAATCAATATCTAATTTTTCTTCCTCCGTTGGGATTTTTCTGGTGCATTCAACTATAACCTACAAGTTTCTCAAGCAATAGACTCTCGCAAATCTAGTGTAACTAGTTATTTTCCACCATTGCAATAACTTTCTTTGCCATCAACGGTTTGTGCTAGTACAGTGAACTCTTCAACTATATCAACAGACTATAGTGAAAACAGTGCCTGTTCAACTTTTCATCCGCGTCGCGCTCGTCCGAGTACAATAAATACGGCCATGAACACTTTTCCACAATCCCATTTGATCTTTCCCAAACCCTTTACTAACAAACTAAAATAATAAAATTGTTACTTTAGGTCTTTTTCAATGACGTGTCACTCTACATAAGTGCCCTCCCTTATTTGCTCCATGTATAACGAATTAATGTCTGTAAAACTTCGTGTCTAGTACACGCCTTAAGTTATATTGTTTCTCCCTTCTAATGAGGGAATCCAATTCTTTCAACTCATAAGTGAGTTACCTCTAGGTTTCACGAAAGGGAAACTTGCCCCATTTTTCTCGTGATCCCTACTTAAACATAGGAGTTCTAGAAACTTCCTTTCAATTGTTCTCTTCAGGTTTCACAATAAGTGACCTGCCCTATTTGTATAATCTCCTATGTATAATCATTAAGCGTAGTTCTGCATTAATACAAGAAGTTATAGAAACTTCTAGTTCATTTCTCCTGATTTTTTGTTGTTACTTTCGAAGTTGTTCATATTTCTAAGATACTTATCTAGAAATCCTTAATGTACACTTCTTGTACTTGATTTATTGTTTAACTTTAATTACGTCAGTTATCTTTAAATTTTTCATTTATTCATCTTAGGCATTTCAAAATCTTACGAAAATTTTAAAGCATATAAAAGGTTTAAAACCAAAATAATTATCAATGGCCCGGCGCAAGCTTTAGATGTTTTCGGAGGTCTGCGACCCCAATTGTTTATAAAAATCAAAATTATATATTTGTTACAAAAACTACTTCCTTTTACTTTGTTAAATAAATTAAAGATTTGTTCCTTGCTTTATCATTTCTCTAACATAACGGTTAGGCAAGATCCTGTCTTCCTTGACTCTTCCTATTTAATAAAAATAAATCTATTGATAGGGTGTTCACCACTTGTTGCATTTGAGCAAGAACTCTTAGTTACTAACTTAGTAAAGTTTCTCTTAGCTTTAATAGCTAATTCTAACTGGCCAGTAAGGCAAGCATAGCTCGCTACGCCAGCTTCCTGCTCGTGGAGATTCTCTCTAACACTTATGGTTGGTTTTTCAAAATATAAGTGTTTCTCATTGTTAATTTTTTTAGTCGGCGCCTTGCTGGGTAAAAGCTTAGTCATTTCTAAATGCAACTATTGGTACACTCACCAAAATTATTCCCAAGGGTATAATTGCTTTATCCCTATCCTTCTTGGAAGCCAAGCATTTGGTCGCTCTTTAGAAATTCTACAATTTCAAAAACTAAAATATCAAAGCTGATTCAAATTATTTGCACTCTTCAAAGTACCTGTTTAGAAACAAACTCCTTTGAACAGATACACAATAAATCTGTTACTCTTTGTCTTGCCAGACCACCACCCTTCCCCATAGTAGGCATATTTATACTTGAGAGGGAATACGCTACAGCAACTTTCTTGCGAACAGCCCAAGTTCCAGCTGCGTTTCCTGTTAGCTTCGCCCAGGTCCCTACCCACTTTAGGCATCGGAGAGCGGATTTGCAGTGGCAGCTGCCTTTGAGTATACTTGAAGTTAAAATTATAACTTCTGTTGGACTCTCGTCCTAATTCTTCATCCTTTTTCTCCAGTCCGAAACCCACTTCTTTTTCTTCATCATCTTCCCTTGGGGGTTAGGTTATTCCTAAGCTAATAATCTACCCAAAATTTGGTGCCGAAACCCGGGAGAGTCCATTTATGACATTTTTATTTTGTCAAGGGTTATTTGACAATATTTTGCAAATCATTAATATCTTCTTTGAATTTTTCAGCTATAGCTTCACCGTGCAAAGCCTGTGAATAAGGAAGAGGCCGCTCCTGTCTCATTTGGTGTGTCCCTTTCTTTCAACTTATTTGCTGCTGCCAGACTGACAGCATTTTCAAGGTTCCACAGTTTCGTAAGTTATACTTTAATTTACCTATTTTGTCATGGCTCCTACAGAAAAGGATAAGGATGAAAAACTTACTTCTAAACGAACATCCTATAAAGGGCAAATTACTCGATTTAGAAAATACATCAAAGAGCTAGATCCCTCAGAAGCTCAATTATATTTGTTAAAACATCGTGTAAAGGATTTTGGACGTTCATATGAACATTATTGTAACATCCAAACTGAAATCGAAACTTGTATGCTCAATCAAACTGAAGATCAAGTCGAAGTAGAAAATCAATATTACGAAGGTATAGGTTCTGCTTTTAAAATAACACGCCAACTTGAAGAAGAACAGAAAAAAGACGGTACTGTTCTTGGTTCCCTTCACGAACAACAAACCTCTTCTCGCGATGGCACTCACAAGCCCAAACCAATCCTACCTAAGATTGATTTACCCCACTTCTCTGAAGACGAATCTACTTGGGATTCTTTCTATGAACTATTTTGTTCTCTTGTTCATGACAATGAAGACATTCAAGTCATCTACAAGTTTCATTATTTGAGATCTATCCGCCGAGGTCAAGCTCTGCAGTTAGTTGAAGCACTCCCATTAAGTGCCGAAAACTACCCCATTGCCTTTAACTTGTTGAAAGAAAGATAAGGTAATTCACGGTTACGTATTCATCGCCATATGAAGGCTCTATTTAACTTACCTACGTCACAGCACAATGACGTCACTAGTTTGCGTACACTCTTCTCGTTAAAGCTCTATCCCAATTAGATCAACCCACTGATCACTGGGACACTTTCCTAATACATTAAGTGGTTTCTAAAGTCGATGTTGCTACCCTCAAAGCTTGGGAGATTGAACTTTCCACAGAAGACGATTACTCTTACGAGCATTTAGTCACTTTCATAAATGCTAGTTGCCAACTCTTAACTACTTTAGCTAATCAAAGTGAACCATCATCCCCTAGTTCTAAATTTGAATCAATGTCTCTTAAACATAAAAGCGAACGCTTAGCGTCTAGTACCCAAAAACCTGGGTCCAGCTCATCTAAACTCAAGTCAAACGCCACTGGTTACCCAACTAGGTCTAGTGAACGCCGTATTGCTAGTTCTCTCGTTTTAAACACTCAAAGCGAACCCCGTAAGAGTTTAAATGAACCATTAAAGCGCATACTTTGTAAAGATTCCCACGCCTTATATCTATGTAAATCTTTTAAAGAACTGTCAGTCGACGACAGAAGAAAATTAGTTTCCCAGAATAAACATTGCTTCAACTGCCTAGCACCCACGCATTCTGCTTCAAGTTGCAAGTCCACCAGACTTTGCTTCCATTGTGAAAAAGCTCATCACACTCTACTACATCGTCATGATCAAGCAAGGTCATCGACCGCATCTACTTCTCAGAAAAGTGACAATGCTAACAGTTCCAATGCTTCATCTTATATTCAAAATGCCAAGTCCATACGTAGTGCCCAAGTACTATTGTCCACTGTTCAAATCGAAGTTCCGGAAAACTTTGGCAACTGGGTCCGTGCACGCGGTCTTCTTGATTCAGCGGCAACTCATGATTTTGTGTCTAATTCTTTGATTAGAAATCTAGGCCTACCTGTAAACCCAACTTCTATTAACGTATCGGGCATTAACAGCTCAAAATCGCAAGCTTTACAGTTTTCAAAGCTAACCATAAGAGACATTTGTCAGAGAAACAACTTTCTCAAACTGAATTGTCTCATTCTCAATTGACGTCCGAAACGGGGGGTGGAGCTTACGGTCAGCTGTTTCCAATATGGCGGCGAGATAGTGACGAGAAATAAACAAAGACAGTGATTGATGTGTGCGTTTGTTATGGCTTCTAATTTATGGTGGCAAAATACTACATATTATTTTCTTTCGTTGGTAGAAATATTTTTACAATCAATTTAAATCACAGTGCTTAATTACTACCAGTCAAAAATATTACCCACATGTAGATAGTTAATTTACTGTCTGCTGTTACATATATGAAGCCTGTATCAGGGAGCCTAGCGGTATCGATGTTTTTATTAATTTCACAATATATATACTGTATATATCTCAGATAACACAAAGGACGACTCGCTGATAATAAATTGAATCCAGCAACCCTGAATTTGCATGAATGTTTTGGGTTCAAAGAAGCGTTACTTGGGATGCTCAAATCATACTTCAATATTGCAAATATTGGCCTACATACTTGCTATTCAAAGGCAAGAATATAAATTTATTAATCTCTTGCCACAGGCAAGTTAAAATGGAGGCATCCTCTTTATCAATATATTTAATTAAATATTTAAAATAAACATATTTCACAAAGCTGGAGTCTCCATTTGAACGTGTCATAAGCAAACGGAACAGATCAAAAACTACACTTTAAGCCAAATCATTCACTCCTCAGCTCGACATAAACCATAATACCAATTAAAACCTATACAAAACATACTCTCCTTACTGTTGTACAACTTTCAAACCAACTATTCGCACTCAAAACTGAAAAACTCTGAAATGGGAACTAATTAAATTTACAATAGCCTAGGCCTGGAGAAGTATAAATTCTGTCCTAAAACTTCCCCATACGGGAGAACGAAACGCATCAGGCGAAAGCCTGGCCAAAATAACTACTTGGAACAGTTCTGGAGGCTCGGAAGCGTTGATTCTCCTAACGTGACCTCTTCAGAAAACGAATTCTGTGAGCAACTTTTTCTGAACACCACCACTCGTTCTTCTGGTGGCCGGTTCATTGTTCAGATGCCAAGATTACATAATCCCCCTAAACTTATTAATTCTCAACCAAGAGCTCGAAAAGCTCTTTTTGCTATCGAGAGCAAATTCAAGAAAGAACCTCTCGTTAAACAGCAGTATACTGATTTCATGGATGAGTATGAAAGCTTAGATCATATGGAAGTTGTTAGCAAATATGATGACGAATTGCACCCCCCAATTGAAACGGTTTTCTTAAATCATCATCCCGTGTGGAAAAACCCTCTTGTAAAGGATAAAATCCGAGTTGTTTTCAATGGTTCATCACCTGACGTTAATGGCAACAGTCTTAACGATACCCTTTATTCTGGTCCTGCTATTCAGTCAGATTTATCTGCTATACTCTTAAACTTTCGATTATTTCCCATAGTTGTTATAGCGGATATAAAACAGATGTACCGTCAAGTTTTAATTCAGCCTGAACAACGAGATCTCCAAAGAATCTTGTGGCGCGACAAAATCAGCAAGCCCATTAAGGTATTTCGCTTAAAGACGGTTACTTATGGCTTTAAACCTTCCGCTTTCCTTGCTATCCGATCCCTACACTTGTTAGCCTCTTAAGATGGTCATTTATTTGATTCTAAAGCTTCCGAAGCACTAACTACATCATTCTATGTTGACGATTACTTGCAGTCCTTCCCCACTCTGAAGGAAGCTTCTTTCGTGTCTCTAGAACTTCAAGCATTGTTAATGAATGGAGGATTCCCACTTCATAAGTGGAATTCCAACTCCCATGAGTTTCCCGGTTTCCTATTGAAGATGTAGACCCCTCCTCCGTCGAAATTTGTGGAGACTCCGAATCCATAAAAACTCTTGGAGTTCATTGGTGCACTAGCACTGACACTCTCATCTATAAAGTTTCGCTTGCAGAAGAGCTCCCTAACACAAAAAGACAAATTCTCTCTGAAATTGCAAAAATTTTTGATCCGCTTCAATTCCTTGCCCCAGTTATTGTTATAGCCAAACTTTTCATGCAAGAGCTATGGCCGCTCAAATGTGAATGGAACGACTTTGTTCCCCTTTCCTTTCTTAACAGATGGCTCTCTTTTCGCAGCAATTTGCTTGATCTTTCCCTTATTGTAATTCCCAGGAATTTAATTAACGCTCATCCTAATGCATCTTTTTCCCTTCATGTGTTTGCGGACATTTCCGAAAAAGCTTACGGTTGCTGTGCATATTTGGTTGATCGCGGTTCATTAAATGGATCTTCAGTTTCCAACCTTGTTTGTGCCAAATCGAAGGTGGCTCCTCTTAAAACTATCACTTTGCCTAGGCTTGAATTGTGTGCTGCACTCATGACCGCACAACTTCTTAAGACATTACGGGACGTTTTAAAGGCGAATTCTCGCAAATCTATCTCTGGAGCGATTCCAAGATCCCCCTTTCTTGGATCGCCAACAATCCCGCTCATTGGCAAACTTTTGTTGCAAACAGGGTTTCCAAAATTCAAACACTTTCTTCGGGATGTCAATGGAGGCATGTGCCCAGCGCTGACAACCCTGCCGACATCATTTCTCGTGGATGTTTACCCTCTCAATTGGCAGCTTCTCAGTTGTACTGGCATGGGCCCTCGTGGTTAATCGGAAACTCTTCTTGTTGGCCTTCTAAACCTCCAGCTACAAACTTCAACTTGCCTGACGCTTAAGTATCTAAATCTACTGCTTCGTGTCTTGTTTCCAACGTTTCTCATCCCTTGTTGTCCCGCTATTCTTCCTCTCACAAATTAATTCGAATTGTTGCCTATCTTCTTAGATGGAAATATCTTGTGGTTGACCAACCCCTTCTCCCCAAACCACACCTTACCAATCCTGAATTGAATCTCGCTACCATTATTAAAGTTTTGAAACTAACACAGCAAGAAGCCTTTTCTTCTGAATTGTCCTTACTTTCTTCTAAATGGGATCTTCCCAAATCCAGTCATCTTCGTGCCTGAGCCCCGTTCCTTGATGACAATAGGTTACTCAGGGTAGGTGGCAGGCTCTCGCAATCTTTGCTTTCTGAGGACAAAAAGCATCCTGTTATTTTGCCTTCTAAACATCACGTAACTTCCTTAATTATACGTGACTTTCAATATCGCAATCTGCATGTTGGTACACGCACACTGCTTTGCCTCTTAAGGGAAAAGCACTGGATTATAAATGAAATTCATGAAATTTCCTCTATACTTCACAAATGCATTCCTTGCTTCAAAGCTAAACCTAAAGTCAATACTCAATTAATGAGCGATCTGCCCTCCTTTCGCTCTTCTATACGTCCATTTGCTCTAACTGCTGTGGACTATATGGGTCCGTTCCAATATCAACCAACTCCCCTGAAGCTAAACGCAAATGGTTTGGTAAGCTCTATGTTTCTCTCTTTGTTTGCATGGTTACTGACGCGATCCATTTGGAACTAGTAACGAATGCCTCTACTTCTTACTTTTTATCAGCTGTCTCTCGCTTCGCTGCTAGGCGTGGCGTTCCTTCGGAGATGTTCTCTGATAACGCTTCCACTTTTCAAGGCGCAGCTTCCTTGTGGAAGAAAGCTCTCACATCTTCTCCCGCCATGGGACAGATTTCTAATTTTTCCTACTCAAAGGGATTCGAATGGCGTTTTACACCTCCCTACGCTCCTCATCACGGTGGTAGGTGGGAATCCTGCGTAAAGCTCACTAAACGTCACTTAAGAAACGTTTTAGGTAATCGCATTCTGACTTATGAAGAATTTAATTCGCTGTCTGTTCTGATTGAAGGTGTTGTTAATTCTCGCCCTTTAACTCCGCTTTCCAATGACCCTGATGACCTGCTTCCACTCACACCTGGTCACTTCCTTATAGGCACTTCTCTTTCTGTCCCTCCTCCCATTCCCAACTCTTACAGGGATTCTAATTTACCTATTGTTTGGCGTAAACTTGAAGCCCTCCGTAATTCTTTTTGGAAGAGGTGGAATTTGGAATACTTAACTTCCTTGCAACGGAGACAGAAGTGGTTTCTTTCCAATCCCGACACTAAAGTGGGGGACTTGGTCCTGGTTAGGGATGTTTCTCCTCCCTTGGTCTGGATTTCTGGTAGAGTGACCGAGTGTTACCCTGGAAGGGATGGGAGAGTTAGGGTATCCAAGTTCTTGACCACTAATGGGCATATCATAAGACCATTGTCTTTAATTGCTCCTTTACCTTTAAACTTTTAATTTCTTGTCTTTGTTCTCTGTTGGTGTTCACCCCTTCCCGCTTGGTGTATTCTTTGGAATACACGGTAAGACAGACTAAGCTTTTGCTTCTCTATGCTTTAGTTCATCCCTTCCTTTTTTCGCAAACACCAACAGTGATCTCCTGATTTCTCTTTGTTGGTATATTTCTCTCATACAACCTGTAAGTCTGTTCTAGATATATATCTTCCTTGACCTACCTAGCGTCATCTAGCAGCGAATCTCTGAAGTTCCTCAATTCTTCCCTGTACAAGAGGACATCCTTATCAATCTAGCCACCAGATCTCGTCGCCATCGCCAGCTATCATCTCCGTGATCAAGAGAACTTCGTCTATTTTTTCACCCTCCAGGTTGCGCTAGTGACTCCTACTATCAACTCTTTGAAGACCATTTCATCAAGAAGATTTTTATTACTGTAAAGTTGGCTATTCTTATATGTATTCCTTTTGTCTCCTACCCCCACTCTTTTTCCCTTCCCTGGTCCCTCCGCGCTCCGTAGAGCGGATCTCACTTGTACTTCTGAAGTCAAACCAGTCAGTTGGAGCTTAACTAAAGCTCGCCTCCTCAACTCTAGAGGCAAACTTTTAAATTCGACGCCATGTTCGAGTTTTAAAACCAACCGTCAACAGCAACATCGCCTTCTTCATGAAGCAAAGATAAGTACCGACTTCATGTTTTAACCTCATTCTCATCGCTTTTAAAAGGTTCAATGCTTTATTTGGATTTTATAGACTGTGAAAGTTGCTATGTGAAAATAACTGCTTTCTAGAGATCTTCTTGATCAAACTTAAACTATCAAGTCTGTATTGTATGACTACCCCTTATTATTCCCGTTTTCCAACGGGGTCGGGGATGAGATGAGATGGAAGTCTTTATGGCGATGATTTTTACGGCCGGATGCCCTTACTGACGCCAACCTCAGGAGAGGAGTTAATGAGAGGTGAAATGAATGATGGTGAATGAAACTGGGCAAGGATGTGGAAGGAAGCGGACGTGGCCTGTCGGTACCGTCCCAGCATTTGCCTGGTGTTGAAAATGGGAAACCACGGAAAACCATTTCAAGGACGGCCGACGGTGGGGCTCGAACCCACGCGTCTACCGAGTCAGCAGAGAGCTTGGCCCCATGACCTAAGGCTGCACGTTAGCCAGCGTAGCCACTACTGTCGGTTAAACTATCAAGTCTAACTTTCAATATGAAAGATTTTCTGAGATGCTATCTCACATCGAGGGATATTTCCAAAATGCCCACTGTCTAAATAATCTAGTTTTCCGCCGAGGGATTCTCTACCCAATTTAAACAAGTCATCATTGCTCTGGAACCTTCCAGAACCTGCACTCTATCTACCAGTTATACTGTCATGTATTTTCCACACACATATGGGAATACTTTTTTAAACTAAGGAATCTTCCTTATGAACTGCTAATCAATATCTATTTTTTCTTCCTCCGTTGGGATTTTTCTGGTGCATTCAACTATAACCTACAAGTTTCTCAAGCAATAGACTCTCGCAAATCTAGTGTAACTAGTTATTTTCCACCTTTGCAATAACTTTCTTTGCCATCAACGTTTTGTGCTACTACAGTGAACTCTTCAACTATATCAACAGACTATAGTGAAAACAGTGCCTGTTCAACTTTTCATCCGCGTCGCGCTCGTCCGAGTACAATAAATACGGCCATGAACACTTTTCCACAATCCCATTTGATCTTTCCCAAACCCTTTACTAACAAACTAAAATAATAAAATTGTTACTTTAGATCTTTTTTCAATGAGGTGTCACTCTACATAAGTGCCCTCCCTTATTTGCTCCATGTATAACGAATTAATGTCTGTAAAACTTCGTGTCTAGTACTGAACCGTTTTTATCAGGTTCATTATTTTTGTCATATTATTATTATTATTATTATTATTATTATTATCATTTCCTTCATGTCGCATTATTGTGACATACGTTTCTCTGTCTCACCTACTGCGTTCAAACTTTGTAATTCTGCGTAAACGTTTCACCAGATGGTGAAACTTTTCACCCCTACTGACACAGTTTTACCATTGGTTGAAGCATAACTTGTTGCTAAGCTTTGCTTCTCCCATTGGCCCCCTTTATGTTCTGGAGAGGGGGTGTTCTACGAGTTATTTTTCTCGAGCGCGTTACTGCGTTCCTTTAGAGAAGGTTGCTTCCTTCCATTTCTGACCGTCATGTGAAACGGTCACAGCCGTGTGTGTCGGGCTTTTGCCCGTGCCCAACGCAACTAAGCGTAAGTACGATTCGATCACTTGATTTATCTGGCATGCTATCATTTTTGAATTTCAGTTTATCCATTTTTTATTTTATTTTTGTGTCTCCTTTGATTCACTTACAATTTCCCTTTCTTATGATGATGTGAATTCGATCCATGAACCCAAGTCCCTTCGCCTTTGTTTACGTTAGTTTAGCGAAGCCTCTGTGTTTATTTGTCATCCCTACCTTTCATGTAATCGGTTTTATTTTTACTCAAATCTCTGAGGTCTGAAATATATGCTATTTTTCTGCGAGGCTTTCTAGCGCTCTGTATTACGTCACAAATTGATGTGCACTCTTTCGAGGCATCTTTCATTTGATTGTCGTATCAGAGTTTGTTTTTTTGGGTCAAGGTATCATTGGAGTAACGGAGCCATGTCTCATTTCGCCTCCAAGTTGATCCTTCCCTCTGTTTTAGGAAAAGTGTGTGAGCGATGGTCTTTGTGTTAGTCACCGTCCATTCGTCATACCTTAATTCCTTTGTTTCTTCGTATGTCGTTATATTTAGACATTACTACCTCTATGTAAGCCTATATTTTCCTAAAAAGCATATTTCTTAGCTGATTGATTTTTCCTTTCATTTCCTGTCCCGGTAATGTCAATTAATTTAATGTAATGCTCATTTCCTTTATTTTTATGTGTTAATTTTGTGTTGCTTCCTCTGGCTTCGTTATATTACGTAACTCCGTGCCATCCCCCCACCCCCATTTCCTACATACGCACTCCTCCAATCCCCACCACTTTCACCTCCTACCCCATGATTTCACAACATCATGAGCGTCTTAGTTCTGTTTTTGGCGCGGGGCATTCTAGTCCAGGTCATCCTCGTAAGTAGAGGTGTTCTCTTATTCGACTCGTCCATACTCTCTATCTTTTTTTTTTTGTATTTTAAATTTTGGTTATCGAGTCGCGCTTACGGTTTAGTTGCACATTGATTGTAAGTACATTTTAATTAATCTTGTTTCATCTTTGTTTGTGCTTAAGTTCATTTATACACTTTTCTCTTGATATTGTTTTTGTGTACCCCTTTCTTGGGTACCATCTTTAGTCATTAATTTTATTTTGTTTGTTATAAAGTGATTTTAATACCTCTTCAAGTTTACCTTTCATTTTGTGTTTAGATTAATCCTTACTCTTATGCGCACCTGTTTTAGTTTACTTTAAATACATTAGTAAGTAGTTCACTTTGGTTTCGTCCTCTTTCATTTGTAATTTTAAGTTCCCTCATCTCTCGTTCGATTTCGTCGGTCTTGGCTTCGTACTGTAACGCAGTCACGACCTACACGCTTCTGGGTTCTTCGATCAATTAGATAAATTTAATTCCGCTTTTGATTTGTTTTAAAAAATTCATTCGTTTCCTTTTTTGGAAAGTATCTTTCTTTCGATCCGGAATCTTGGGCCCAGCACGCATCGAAAGATACATCCTTTCCCCGCTCCTTAGCGATCCTGTTTAAGTTGTTGTTTTCGCTTCCACTGTATTCCTCATGCCTCTGCTATTTTGTTTAACGTAAAAGCACAAGGCGGTGAAAATGGTATAACAGAGCATGGTTCCGCGCGAAATCGTTCCCTTTAGGTTACCAAATTTATATATATATTTTTTTTCAATTATTACAATGTTGTCTTTCTGAGTTTAAGATACCTGTACTGAATTGTTCCCCCATCCCCGAAGAAAGTGTGGAGTGTGAAAGCATTTCTCGAGTGAACAAGACATCCAAATAATCTAGTTCCGAGGTGAACAGTGCAACAAGTTATTGAGTACTTCACAACGCTGGAATAGAACACATTACGGTATTGTGACCTTTATTTTACTAAGTTAAAGTGTTTTACTTTTCTCCTTGTCTATTGTCATGTCTAAGACAGAATTTCCACCCGTCAAAAAGGAGTTAAATTTTATGGGCCTTGAATCCTTAACAATGCACACGCCACTATTTCAAGATACGACACAGGACCTGCTAATGATACACCCTCCCCTTTTAGATTGCTCCATCGCCCCTGTTGGTACTGTTAATAGTGCTCCCTACAACGAAAATGTTGCATCAGTAGTGAGTAGGTGGGGTTTGACTTTTTCCGGAGAAAACAATACCTCATCAGTTTTTTGGTTTATCCAACGTGTGGAGGAATTGTGTTATTGTCACGATATTAATCCCGACAATATTGTACGTTGCTTACGTATTCTTTTGTCTGGAAAAGCACTGATGTGGCATCGCACTCCTCTAAATTTTTATAAGTCATGGGACGAATTTGTTGGGTGCATTAAGGACCGTTTCACGCCACAAGATTTCGATTTCGCTCTCAAACAAGAAATATATTTCCGTACTCAGGCTCCTCGGGAGATGATCGACGATTATGTAACCTCAGTCCGTCTGTTAGCAGCGAACCTCCCCCAACCCTTTCATCCCAGGGATCTGTTGGAAATTATATACAGGAATTTAAATCCCACTTACAAATACTTCATTCGGCGTACATCCGTTTTTTCCATCGAGGACATCATATTGCAAGGCCGTGAGTATGAATTAAATGCACAAGCCTGTTCGAACTATACTCCACCTCCAAGAGCCGATAATACGATTTTCCCCGAGTTAGCCTACTCCCCTCAGACAACACTGTCTAGCCCAGCTGTCGACCGAACAAAAGACGACACCTTACGGTTTATGCCGTCTGCTCGCCGTGCTGTGTCCCTTTCTAGGAATTCTAATCCAAGCCCTTCTGTGGCTCGTAATTCTTCTGCTGTTTCCCGTGAAAGGACTACACACAACCCAACAACAATCACACGCAATGTTTCTTCTGGTCGCATAACTTGTTGGAACTGTAATGAACTTTGACATCATTTTAAAATGTGTTCTTTAAAACGCCGAAAATTCTGTTTTGGCTGTGGGATGAATGAGGTCACGACTCGTTCCTGTCCGAATTGTAATTCCAACCAGGAAAACTCATAGGGAGGTGTTCTGAGTTCGACTCCCGGAGCAGTCCTCCATCCAAACTTGACAATGCATCTAATTTTGATGTTGTGTTACAACCAGGAGTCTCAGTAAATTTCGATAATGTCTCGGCACCTGCTATTTTGGATACAGGCGCCACCAGAAGTTTCATTCACCGTTCAGTGGCAGATGGCATTCGCACTTCACAAACACTCCCCATACAGAATAAATGTCAGTTCCTGTCTGCGGGATCGTCAGTTATCGATGTTGCCGAAACTAATTTATGTCGTATTAAAATTCACGGATTTTCTTGGAAACATGTTTTTCATGTGGTTAACAATCTCACCACTCAATGTATTTTAGGAATTGACTTTATGCATAAAACTGGTATGCAATTAGATTTTATTAACGATTCATTTTGTTTCAAATTTCGCTCAGATAAAATGTTCCCCTTTGAAGAATGTACTTCTAACTACGTTGATGTGTCTCCTGTATTTTCCGTACATCTTCCATTAACTTTCATGTCCGAGCAACGTGATACTCTGAACGATTTAGTTGAGGAATTTTCTGATGTCCTCACAGAAGATTTAGGTTCTGCTGTAAATCACGAATGCCACATTGACTTGAGCGACAATGTACCTGTTCGAAGTCCTCCGTTTCCTTGTAATCCACCCAAGCTCTTGGCCATGCAAAAGTATATCAATGATTTGCAAGATCGGGGAGTAGTAGTTCCTTCCAAATCAGCTTACGGGTCTCCTGCTTTCTTAATTCCAAAGAAAGAAGAGGGCGAGTACCGGCTAGTCGTAGACTACCGAAAAATGAACAAGAAGGTAGTCTTTGATAATTTCCCACTGCCTACTATTGAGAGTGCTTTTCAACATTTCCACTGGGCCAATGTGTATTCGATGATTGATCTAAATAGTGCCTATTATCAGATTCCTTTGGATGCTGAGAGTCGCGACTTCACTGCTTTTAACACCCCTTTCGGGTTATATAATTTCAAGCGTCTCCCGATGGGTATAGCTGTTGGTGCGCAAGTCCACAGTCGCGTGCTAGACGACATCTTGGGAGACCTGAAGTTCAATTTTGTATTTAATTATCTTGACGATTTAGTCGTATACAGCAGATCTTTTGAGGAGCATGTCGTTCATCTTAGGGAAGTTTTCTCCCGCCTCAGGAAGGCCGGTCTCACTATCTATCCAAAAAAGACCTCTTTGGGCTGCACTCAAATTAAATTTCTGGGCCACATTCTGTCAGCCGATGGTATCCGTGTCATACCCGAGCGCGCAGATTGCATTCAGCAGTTACGTGTACCCATCACAGTTAGGGCCTTGAGAAGAGTAATGGGTATGTTCACTTTCTATTCTCGTTTTATCAAAAACTTCTCTGACATTTCGGCACCTCTAAATGCTCTCAAAAAGAAGAATGTGAAATTTGTGTGGGGGCCAGAACAGGACAAAGCTTTCAATGTTTTGAAAGAAGCCCTTATGTCAGCACCAGTACTGCACACGCCTGATTTCGAATCAGCTTTCTTTTTACATTGTGACGCCAGTGATTTGGCCATTTCTAGTGTTTTGAGCCAGCGTGTGGATGGAAAATTTGCACCAGTGGCCTTCGCGAGTCGTATGTTAAATCAACATGAACGACGTTACTCAATTTTCGAGAAGGAAAGTCTTGCTGTGGTATTTGGATGTGAAAAATTCAGGACTTTTTTGGAACACCGTCACTTTACTGTTTTACCGACAATGAGGCTTTGAAATGGAGTCTTTCTCACGTGAAAAAGCTAGGACGCATCAGCAGGTGGATTTTGAGGTTGTCATCTTTTAGGTTTGATATCATCCACGTAAAAGGCAGCGAGAACCCGGTAGCTGACTGCCTGTCACGCATGTTTGAAGAGACCCCTAGGACTCCAATCGAGAGCGTTTCTATCAGTACACCACTTCAAGAAAATCTTTTCCTATAGCAACATTGTCCTTGGTCTTTTGTGGATATCCGGAAATTCCAGTCTGAGGATCCATTTTGCACTGACCTCCGTGCAAAAATTGCAAACAAAGATCCGGCAGTAAGCAACTTTTGTGTTCGAAATGATGTTATTGGCTATGTTCTTCCTAACTCTTCTAAATTTAGAATTTTTACTCCATTAGCAGTACGTGATATGCTTTTGACATATTATCATGATTCTGCACTGGGAACTCATGCAGGGATGCAGCGCACTTTCCGTAAGATATCCGGTGAATTTTATTGGCCCTCAATTAAGGTAGATGCTTTTGCACATGTCAGAAGATGTTTAACCTGCCAGCGTTCTAAACCTGCCCAGAACACTCGTGTAGGCTTCCACCAAGCTGGTATCGTCACTCGTCCCGGCGAACGCCTTTTCATTGATTACTTTGGTCCAGTCGTGAGATCAAAATCTGGCAATCAAGCCATTTTAACTGTCATTGATGGTTTTTCGAAGTTTGTTTGGTTATTTCCAGTAAAGAATATCACTTCTCAGACTACTATCCATTTCTTGTCTAGATATATATTTGGAGTTTTTGGTCCTCCCAAGTACCTTGTGTCAGATAACGCCTCTGTATTCCGTTCCAAAGCTTTTGAAACTATGGTATTTAACTGGGGCATCCAACATATTTTCTTGTCACCGTATCGACCGCAGGGAAATCACGTAGAGCGTTTTCACAAAAACTTGAAGGCTTGTATGTCCGCTTTTCACAATGCCGATCAAACCTCCTGGGATACGAACCTACAGTATTTCAGTCTCGGGTTCAATACCTCTTTCCATTCGTCCGTTCAAACTACTCCAGCTGAATTATTCCTAGGCCGAACGCTTGTCGACCCCTTGCTGCTCAAATGGAATATTGAATATCTTTCCGAACCTTCTCGCACTACCTCTGTTGCTCAAAAATGGGCCATCGCTACCGGTCACCTCAAGGAGGCAAAAGCCAGAGTAGCGAAGCGTTACAACTTAGGCCGTCATGATGTTAAATTCCAAATTGGGGACAAAGTTTTGTGTCGTTTACATCCTTTGAGTGACGCTACTAAACAAATTTCCAGTAAGCTGTGCTTACGTTGGTCAACTCCCAAGACTATTGCACGTTTTTTAAATCCTGTCTCAGTTGAATTGGTGGACGATCACGATAATTCAGTGACTTCGGCCCACGTCATGCAGTTGAAAAAATTTGTCAAATGATCTTGTGAATTTCACCTCGCTATAATGTTGTATTTTTGTTTTCCTTTTATTCTAATTGGATGCCCGAGCTCCTTAATAGCCAACCTAGGATGTGTGCCTATTCAGATTTTAATTCGTGTGCTTCCTTTTCATTTATTCCTGTGACAAGACAGGAGACACCCGTGGCCTCTTTCTCGTACGCGAGTGTGTCGTGAATACTTGACATCTCTGTCGAGCTATATGTTTGCCTGAGGCCATCAGCATATACCTGGTCGGTTACTATTTGCAAACCGCACACCTACTCCTCTTTTGTACTGCTCCTCGGCTTAACTCCTATTGTTCGGCGACAGACAAGGACCCTTCAACATTTCCTGCTTTACCTTGTAGGAACTTTGGATTTATTTTAAATTTATTGATGTAATTGACTTTTTGTGTCATGGTTTTGAGATATCATGCACCTTTGTGTCATCTTGATTTTGATGTTTATTGTGAGGTCATGTATTTTGTTTGGTTTTAAATTGTCAAGTGTTCTTAGAATGTCGTGTATTGTCTAGCAACCATCCAGAAGGTTAGCGAGTAACAACAAGCAGCCTTTGTGTACCTGGGCTAACACAGCTGGGGGTCTTCTCGGAACTCGTTAACGGACCAGTCACCCTCCACTGGATCTATACATGGCTTTATTTTCAGCTGCTGAAAAGGAGAGTACTTTCCCTTTCGAAGACATTATGACACTATTGCATATTCCCCGTTGACGCAACGAACGGTCCTATATACAGGGTGTCCCAATTGTATTTTTTTTAAATGTGATCACGATTTAACTTTGTCTGCCTTTCTCATCACAGGCTGGAGAGATTTGCAGTCTCGGGGTAACGTCCATTTGAAGATTTCGACATCCGCATCATCATGAACTAGCAAGAACAATGATCACTATTTAATATATGAACTCACTGTATTTCTTTTTGAACGCAGTACTTTTGACGTTAGTGGCTAGTGTTGACGAGCAATGAAGGGGGTACCACCTTCATTTCACGGTCAGATTAGTCAACTGTTCATTTTTTTGTATTCTCCTAGAGGTCTTTAGTACCCATTTTTTTTAGTATTCAATTTTTTCCCCCTTTACGATTTTTTTTTGCCTCTCCATTTGTACGAAAAAAGAAATTTCCATGGCCAGGAAAATTCCTTTTTTTTGGGAGAGCATGGAAATTTTGAACCGTTTTTATCAGGTTCATTATTTTTGTCATATTATTATTATTATTATTATTATCATTTCCTTCATGTCGGATTATTGTGACATACGTTTCTCTGTCTCACCTACTGCGTTCAAACGTTGTAATTCTGCGTAAACGTTTCACCAGATGGTGAAACTTTTCACCCCTACTGACACAGTTTTACCATTGGTTGGAGCATAACTTGTTGCTAAGCTTTGCTTCTCCCATTGGCCCCCTTTATGTTCTGGAGAGGGGGTGTTCTACGAGTTATTTTTCTCGAGCGCGTTACTGCGTTCCTTTAGAGAAGGTTGCTTCCTTCCATTTCTGACCGTCATGTGAAACGGTCACAGCCGTGTGTGTCGGGCTTTCGCCCGTGCCCAACGCAACTAAGCGTAAGTACGATTCGATCACTTGATTTATCTGGCATGCTATCATTTTTGAATTTCAGTTTATCCATTTTTTATTTTATTTTTGTGTCTCCTTTGATTCACTTACAATTTCCCTTTCTTATGATGATGTGAATTCGATCCATGAACCCAAGTCCCTTCGCCTTTGTTTACGTTAGTTTAGCAAAGCCTCTGTGTTTATTTGTCATCCCTACATTTCATGTAATCGGTTTTATTTTTACTCAAATCTCTCAGGTCTGAAATATATGCTATTTTTCTGCGAGGCTTTCTAGCGCTCTGTATTACGTCACAAATTGATGTGCACTCTTTCGAGGCATCTTTCATTTGATTGTCGTATCAGAGTTTGTTTTTTTGGGTCAAGGTATCATTGGAGTAACGGAGCCATGTCTCATTTCGCCTCCAAGTTGATCCTTCCCTCTGTTTTAGGAAAAGTGTGTGAGCGATGGTCTTTGTGTTAGTCACCGTCCATTCGTCATACCTTAATTCCTTTGTTTCTTCGTATGTCGTTATATTTAGACATTACTACCTCTATGTAAGCCTATATTTTCCTACAAAGCATATTTCTTAGCTGATTGATTTTTCCTTTCATTTCCTGTCCCGGTAATGTCAATTAATTTAATGTAATGCTCATTTCCTTTATTTTTATGTGTTAATTTTGTGTTGCTTCCTCTGGCTTCGTTATATTACGTAACTCCGTGTCATCCCCCACCCCCGTTTCCTGCATACGCACTCCTCCAATCCCCACCACTTTCACACCCTACCCCATGATTTCACAAAATCATGAGCGTCTTAGTTCTGTTTTTGGCGCGGGGCATTCTAGTCCAGGTCTTCCTCGTAAGTAGAGGTGTTCTCTTATTCGACTCGTCCATACTCTCTATCTTTTTTTTTTGTATTTTAAATTTTGGTTATCGAGTCGCGCTTACGGTTTAGTTGCACATTGATTGTAAGTACATTTTAATTAATCTTGTTTCATCTTTGTTTGTGCTTAAGTTCATTTATACACTTCTCTCTTGATATTATTTTGGGTACCCCTTTCTTGGGTACCATCTTTAGTCATTAATTTTATTTTGTTTGTTATTAAGTGATTTTAATACCTCTTCAAGTTTACCTTTCATTTTGTGTTTAGATTAATCCTTACTCTTATGCGCACCTGTTTTAGTTTACTTTAAATACATTAGTAAGTAGTTCACTTTGGTTTCGTCCTCTTTCATTTGTAATTTTAAGTTCCCTCATCTCTCGTTCGATTTTGTCGGTCTTGGCTTCGTACTGTAACGCAGTCACGACCTACACGCTTCTGGGTTCTTCGATCAATTAGATAATTTTAATTCCGCTTTTGATTTGTTTTAAACAATTCATTCGTTTCCTTTTTGGAAAGTATCTTTCTTTCTATCCGGAATCTTGGGCCCAGCACGCATCGAAAGAGTCATCTTTTCCCCGCTCCTTAGCGATCCTGTTTAAGTTGTTGTTTTCGCTTCCACTGTATTCCTCACGCCTCTGCTATTTTGTTTAACGTAAAAGCACAAGGCGGTGAAGTACACGCCTTAAGTTATATTGTTTCTCCCTTCTAATGAGGGAATCCAATTCTTTCAACTCATAAGTGAGTTATCTCTAGGTTTCACGAAAGGGAAACTTGCCCCATTTTTCTCGTGATCCCTACTTAAACATAGGAGTTCTAGAAACTTCCTTTCAATTGTTCTCTTCAGGTTTCACAATAAGTGACCTGCCCTATTTGTATAATCTCCTATGTATAATCATTAAGCGTAGTTCTGCATTAATACAAGAAGTTATAGAAACTTCTAGTTCATTTCTCCTGATTTTTTGTTGTTACTTTCGAAGTTGTTCATATTTCTAAGATACTTATCTAGAAATCCTTAATGTACACTTCTTGTACTTGATTTATTGTTTAACTTTAATTACGTCAGTTATCTTTAAATTTTTCATTTATTCATCTTAGGCATTTCAAAATCTTACGAAAATTTTAAAGCATATAAACGGTTTAAAACCAAAATAATTATCAATGGCCCGGCGCAAGCTTTAGATGTTTTCGGAGGTCTGCGACCCCAATTGTTTATAAAAATCAAAATTATATATTTGTTACAAAAACTACTTCCTTTTACTTTGTTAAATAAATTAAAGATTTGTTCTTTGCTTTATCATTTCTCTAACATAACGGTTAGGCAAGATCCTGTCTTCCTTGACTCTTCCTATTTAATAAAAATAAACCTATTGATAGGGTGTTCACCACTTGTTGCATTTGAGCAAGAACTCTTAGTTACTAACTTAGTAAAGTCTCTCTTAGCTTTAATAGCTAAGTAAGGCAAGCATAGCTCTCTACGCCAGCTTCCTGCTTGTGGAGATTCTCTCTAACACATATGGTTGGTTTTTCAAAATATAAGTGTTTTTCATTTTCTAAACTTTTAGTTGGAGCCTTGCTGGGTAAAAGCTTAGTCATTTCTAAATGCAACTATTGGTACACTTACCAAAATTCTTCCCAAGGGTATAATTGCTTTATCCCTATCCTTCTTGGAAGCATTTGGTCGCTCTTTAGAGATTCTACAATTTCAAAAACTAAAATATCAAAGCTGATTCAAATTATTTTCACTCTTCAAATTACTTGTTTAGAAACAAACTCCTTTGAACAGATACACAATAAATCTGTTACTCTTTGTCTTGCCAGACCACCACCTTTCCCCATAGTAGGCATATTTATGCTTGAGAGGGAATACGCTACAACAATTTTCTTGCGAACAGCCCAAGTTCCAGCTGCGTTTCCTGTTAGCTTCGCCCAGGTCCCTACCCATTTTAGGTATCGGAGAGCGAATTTGCAGTGGCAGCTGCCTTTGATTACACTTAAAGTTAAAATTATAACTTCTGTTGGACTCGCGTCCTATTTCTCCATCCTTTTTCTCCAGTCCGAAACCCACTTCTTTTTCTTCATCATCTTCCCTTGGGGGTTAGGTTATTCCCAAGCTAATAATCTACCCAGTGTTCGGTTGTGAGTCGATGATTACACTTTCAGGTCCCTCTGACCGTAAGTTTCGACAACAATCAATACAGGATGTGCCCACCACGAGCTGCAATACAGTGATGAATTCGGGGAGGCATGGAGTCAATAAGGCCCTGGATCGCTTCCTGAGGAATCGTGGCCCATTCTTGCTGCATTGCACGGGTCAGTTGTTCCAGAGTTGTGGGTGGCTGAGGACGGTTGGCCAGTTATCGACCCATCATGTCCAACATATGCTCAATAAGACTCAGGTCCGGGGATCTGGCGGGCCATTCTAAGGTTGTGATGTCGTGGAGAGCTTCTCTGGAGATGCGTGCAGTGTGAACCCGGGCATTGTCCTGCTGAAACATCCCATTAGCAATGTTCGCCATCATAGGGACAACCACTGGATTGAGTACCCAATCAACGTGCTGTCAAGCAGTCATAGTGCCTTCAACATGCACTAATTGTGATTTCACTTTAAAGCCAAGAGCTCCCCAGACCATAATGCTTTGAGTTGGCCCTGTGTGCCTCTCGACAATAAGGTCTGGGCGACCCCTCTCCCCGGTACGTCGGCGCACACGATTCCGGCGATCACTGCGAGCAAGAAGCGCGATTCATCACTAAATACGACCCTATGCCATTCGTCGACCCACGTCGATCGTTCTCGACACCAGGCCAGCCTTACACGTCGCTGTTGTGGGGTCAATGGAACACCTTCTGCAGGGATACGGGATCGTAAGCCAGCTGCACGCAGTCGATTACCAACTGTTTGTTGTGTAACGTGGGGTGCCACAGCTGCTCAAATTTGCACTGCTGTTGAATGGGGTTCCATCCGGGCGATCCGAATTATGCGGCGATCCTCTCTCACAGTTGTCTGTCGCGCTGGGCCTCTGTCAGGTCTACGAGTGTGGGTACCTTCATTTGACCACTACTGCCATACACGTTGTACCGTAGATGCCTGTCGGCGAACACGTGCAGCGACAGTCCTTAGCAATAATCCAGCCTCACACAGCCCAATTATCCGAGCCCTCTCAAACGGCGACAGTTGTTGATAGCGTGCTCTTCTCTGTCGTCGAGGCATGTTTGACTGGGAACACTTCACTGCACAGTCTGCAAATCAACTACACCATAGTTCGTATACTGGAGTTGATTCCTCCGCGACCAATCACGTGGGGAGACCTGTAGCAACAATCCAATGGGTCTGAAACTTTGATTGTTTACATACCTACATGGCGTCGTTCCATATCTTGAAAATCAACACAAACGACCAATGCCTTCATGGTGTTGCAATTTCCATTTTCGTCAGTATATATTTATACTTCATGTGTGTAACAAGATGTTACTCTATAAGATCATGTGAGATGATCGTCTTTCATTATTTTCACATTTACGTTCTACGATTCAGTTTCTGAACTGACATGTTTATTTGTTTAAGGCATTAGTGTTCCTTATTTAAGACCAGTCATTTTAACTTTCGACGGTTTTCAATTGTATTTCGAATTAAGAATGCAGACTTTTAGTCATGGATGCCAATTAAATTCCTTTTAGTTATTTAATTTGGTCATCTTTTTGTGAGAAAAAGCTTCAAGAACAGAAGAAACTGCGAATGATATATTGTTATATTATCATAATTACTATAAACTTTACGTCGATCTGACAAGGAATACTCTTATGATATGATAGAAGTCATATACTCATAGACATTCTTTGTATAGAATGGAAGCACATTTCGGAATTGACAATCCTTACTTTATTTGAAAAACCAAGAGCTTTAGTCATTTAATTTTATTAGGAGATATATCTTTATTGAAGATCATTTTTATCATACGACAGGGAATTCAAATCTAGTTTATCCCTGTCAAGATTGAATTCTACTGGACATATAAATAACATGTGTTGTTATTTATACACAATATGTGGTGTCACGTCATATTGTGGACATGACATTGCAAAGACGTGTAATTTTAAAGCTAGATACGTGTGGTGGAACATAATAGTATTTCTATTAAATGTCTATGTAACAATTTAGTGGATAATTAAGTAAACTCATGGAGGTCATACACGATACGTCTAAGGTCGTCTTTTATGAATGGAAGTTTCTTTTAAGAACAGAAGGAAGTGTTCAGTATGCCAGCAGTTGAGTGTTACAAGGCTGACGAATATGCCATTAATTTAAATGCAAGTTCTACAGAATAGATGTTGGTAACAATTAATGTGTGTTAAGGTATGGTGGTACGGTATTGTGCCCAATTCTAGGAATGGGTATTCAAAGATTCAGACACCTAGGTATCAAGGGAAAGGCTACAGCCGCTTTTGAAAGTTGAGATATTTGAATATCGCGCTCCTTTCCTTCTAGATTGAAATGGAAACATTATGCCGCCAAGAAGATGTTAAGTGACGTGGCAAATAGTAGCAGAGGTCGAGACTATTTGGTGATTAAATACTTAGTCATGGAGTAGAGACTTGATACTTGGATCAGATTACTGGCACGGCCAAATGAAAGAGGATGCACTTAGTCTCAAGTGAATCAGACCAGAGACACCGGAGATATGAGGATTTACAGATTTCAGCGTGATCCAGCGTGAAGCCGACCGTTTTGTATAAAAGCCGCTCGGCCCAAGCATAAGCAGCTCACTTCAAACCAAGCTCTTGTAGGACAAGGTGCTGCTGCTACGTCGAGCCAAGGCACATGGTTGCCGAATCTACGCAGATGATATCTTTGAATTGTGATAGTCACAAAAGTGCTACGATACGTGGGGAACGTAGTAAGTTTCCGGTAGAGGGAATCACTAAGGTGATTGTTATTTTCTACGGACATTGGTGAAACACTTTGTTTCTATATGGACATATGCTAGACTTTGTCTAGATATTATTCTGTCACAGTCCAGTAACAATAATTCAATACTTGGATATTTTAATCGAATTTGTCAGTTTCACAAATTGTAACTAAATAACCACTCAGATCTTTCAGTATATTGAAGGCCAGTCTTTCACGGTGTTGTTCATTAGCCGACAAAGGGAAACCATATGTTGCTTCGCGCATGATAGATGGTGTGAAGCCATGCCCAGGGAACGATCTTCAGAACAGCCGTTGATTGTTTTAGACTATCAGTGTTTTCCTTTACTGAAAAGATTACCGTGAGTTATGTTACAACTGACGCTTTTGAGAAGAGATCATTTGGATCTGACCCCATTTAAGCGAACTGCTATGGATTTGATTGAAGTCAATATTAAAATGGATCAGCAGTTACTTCAAACTTCAAGAAATATTTCCACTATGTCGCGCTAGACAGATTGTGGGTATATAATGGCGGCCGATACAAGGATTAGACGTGCGTGTCCAATAGGGCATGTATCTGGATAAATCTGGTACAGACCAGGTTTACTACGCTTCAAGACCAACGAGAAATGTAAGCCACATTTGACTTTTATATTATGCCTAGCTAATTGGAACAAACTCATTTTCTGCAGATGACCAACACATTTATTTTTCTTCGTATTTAAATCTTGCATTGGTTTACGCAAGACGCATTAGGGTTATTCTGAGTATTTTCAGCACTCAGAACAGTTTAGGATCGATGACCGAGCATACCGAGCATTTATTTGAATGTTCGTTTTGTTTGAGAATCACGGTAATCAGCCGATATAACTGTAGAAGTTAATATTTATTTTTGTTGAGGAATGGATATTTTTGTCCATATTCGAAGAGTCGAACATGTGGTTTTTTCACATAAGGAAATAATAATTAAACATATTTAAGGAAATAATAACAATAATAATCCAACAATAATAATAATAATAATTTTCATAATTTTTCTAAATAATTATTGGATCTTACATTTTCTAATAATCACATTCGTTGAGAGAGAGCTTAAGGATTAGTTTAGTCATTCCTAGTTTGGAACAGGTGATTTTCCGAAAGCTAGTGGATAGCGCAAGCCCGAATTCCACCAACATTATAGTTCTGGTTGAACAGTTAATATTTGCATTGAGCAAAGTATATTTTTCAGATAACACGGAAAGGCATGAAACAGGAAGCCAATGGTATTTGTATCAATTAGGATTTGTTTTTGTGTTTATATAAAATCATGACGTAGGCACACATTCGAAAGTGAAATAGAGAATATCACAAGTGTGGTAACTTCACGGTTTGAACTGAATGGTAAAATAAAATAAACTTGTAAGTTTATAGATCTTCCAGTTTTGATAACAAGCAGAGGCTTGATTTATTGTATAAATTTTGGGAAGAAAATTTATGTGTGTGGAGTAGTTGAAATGCCATTCCCAGGTGCGCATGTTTAAGTCGCAGGAATGAGGAGGTTTTTTTTGAGCATCAATCAAATAGCAGGTTCGATGGCTCAGGTTTATAGGAGGAGTATTGGAACCACACATTTCGTCGAATGAATGACCAAACCATCAGTAATTATTTCAAACTTGTTTACGTATTCCATTAATACTTTGGATTTGCTAGGACCCGGTTTTGTCATGATAAAATTTTATTCTTCTTCAGAGGAAGACCTTTGCCGTTGTTGTAGGGATATTGTGTTCTTACACAAATAATTGAATGGGCCACGGCCAATTTAAAAAAATAATAATTCTGTATCCACGAATTACTTAAAGGATGTTTTCAATCCTATTGTCATGAACTAAATGAATTTATTATAAAGCTACAATTCTTATTTCCGCATTCTGTTCAAGAATTGCAAGTTGTGAAAGTTACTAAAATAGCAACAAATATAAATATTTTTCTTAATAATAATTCCAAGTGGAAAATCGAATAGTTGAATGGTTCAACAATTTTTTTATGATCAAGCTGATGATTCAGAAATCATATTTCTTTGGAATTTGAAGTTCATAATCGAGTCACTTCTCGAAATGTTTAATTTTGGAAGAATAATAAATTTTGTTGTGCTTCGCACAGTTCTTCGATGCTATGCTCATGGATCAAATACTTTTCAGATGTTGTTATTAATATGTGTACATAATTAGTGTTGGGTCAAAGATAATATTTTTGACAATATTTTTGAAACTGGAAAAATAAGTGGAAGTTAAAAATTCTATAAACAATTATAAACAGTGAGAATTTCTACGAGTGTTAATATCATGTTAGAAATTCAACCAGTGAACTACAATATTTCCAGTAAAGACAATTAAATTTGAACTGGATTTCATCGTAAATAATTGATATAATTTTGGAACACAGTCTACAGGACTGATAATCAGACTTGTGTCTCCAAGGACAATTGTTCAATGTGTTGGAAAATTTCAGTACATTGTGTAAATAGTAGTGTGTGCCGTCGCACTGGAATGATGTTACCTTGAGCATCATTTTGCAGTCAATTTTAAAATTTAGAATAAAATGAGATAATTTTACATGTTGTGTTATGCCCAGGTGAATCTTCTTCTATCCTTATTGTTGCATTGAGCCAAAAATCAGTAAAGCATTTTTTATTTTATTTTGATGTCGTGTTTTTTTGCGATTAGCTTTAATCCATCTGGCGCCCAGGGATATTTTGACTCTCTTGCTGACTGATTCTTGGTAAAATGCATATGTGGTCGTGCGGACTCCGGTCTAAACGGGCACATAAAATTAGATAGAGAGAGAAAATGGCTTCGAACGTGGGACCCGAGTTAGACACGGTCAATCGCATGCCAATTTAAATTGTGATGTTTTTTTTATAGATATTTTGGGAGTTGAGAGATGTCTGGTTTGGGTGAATAAATTAGTAGGAAACCCAATTAGTGGGGAAAATTAAAAATTAACTGGGTTAATAATTAGAATGGGTTTGATTATTTTGATAATGGCTTAACCATTAGGGCGTCAAGTAAATTCAGTAGTAAACGTTCGATGACTGGACTTACGCATTAGTAGAATCCAGGTGGAGGATATTTGTGGACTTGCATATTTTCCTTATGATATTGTGGTAAATTTAATTCGTAAAAGTAGAGAAGTTTTTTTTCCATCGCGTCGACATTAGGACAAATCTCATTTTATTAGAGTGTTCCAATTAGCTATTCATGTTTCTTGTTCTAGTTATAATCTTGTGTCTGCCAACATGTATACCCCTAAGTTTTGACTAATACTGAAAATTATGGATGAGATGATGAGGATGATGAGGAGTTTGGAAGAGAGTTCCAAAGAAGCTGGACTGCGCGTAGCAGCCATCATGAAAGAAAATACAGAGGCTTTGGAAAAGAAACTTAAAGAAAATTCCGATATGTTAGAAAGCAGGTTAAAAGATAACTTAAAAGATAGTTTAAATAGTAAATTTAATTCTATGGAAAATAAATTTAAAGAGAATTCCGAAATCTTGAAAATGTCACTTGAGGGTAAAATGACTAAATTATGCGAAAAAAAACATGAGCTCGAAACTTCATTAGCTACTAACGCAAGTTTAATGGACGATAAATTTCGCGATGCCGATCTAAGATCCCAAAGCTTAGCTGATAGGATAGAAAGTGGTCTTAGGAAAGTTGGTGAAGACATGGTCAACCTAGAAGTCATAGTGAAGAAAGAGAGCAATGAGATGGCAACTCTAGTTGTTCAACGTTTGACAGACCAATTCAAAGAACTCGTAGTGGGAGAAATAAGAGAAGGTGTGATTAATGAATTACAAACTGAAATTAAAACCACAGTTATCGATGAGATTAAAAACACACTCAAGCTGGAGAACCAAGATGGAGTCAAGGAGATTAGAGAATCTTTGTCATCCCATATTCAAGTAATTTCCAAAGATATTCAAGCGACTCAGAAGGACATATCAGATATGACAGGGTCATTGAAGAGTCACGAGGCTGTTATGAACCAGATATCCACTGATGTCAAGGAGAACTATAAGGAAACAGAAGAAATAAAGAAGGAAACCGAAGGAATTGGAAAAAGGCCGAAGAAAACCATAAGGCAATTGAGGGTATGAAAACCCAAGTTAAGGACGAGGAACAGGCTGACCATCTGTTGAAAATGCCAAGTATAATAGGAGAAGAACAGATACAGGTAAAACTAGGAGCAGCTAGAGGAAATGATAGTCAAAGACAGGATGAGGCCAGGACAGTATTTCAATCCAACCCCATAACTGTGTTCAAGAATGTGGAGGATAAGCCTTCTAAATTTTCAGGGCGAGATTCTGTGACACCCGTAGAATTCTTGAGAGAAGCAGGTGATTACCTTAAAGATTCCAAAATCCCTAAGGAAAGACAAATCCGAGTGATAGGGAAATTTTTGGAAGGGCCCGCACTTCTCTGGTTTAGAGCATTCAGGTCCACTCTCACCAATTTTGAGGAGTTTTCCCGTGGGTTATTGAAAAAGTTTTGGTCCCCGGAAACCCAACAGCAAGTCAGAGCAGAATTATATTCGAAGAGATTTTCGACGTCACAACCTACTCGATACTCTTCGTACTTTTCTGGACAGCTTTCTAAACTACAACATTTAGATCCGCCGATGCCAGATAATGAATTAATTATTGCATTAATACGTCAGTTTCCAGCAGAAGTCCAAAGAACTATGATCGCTGCTGACATTTATAATATGGAGCAATTTGACGAGGTATTGCAGAAACTTGATCACACGAACGCTCAATTCTTCCATCAGAAGGGAGGAAAGAATGGCAACGCTGTGTACACTGTTATGGCCGACAGTTATTCCCAAACACCTCGAGAGATTCGAGAGGGGCGAGAAGAGAAAACGCCGAGGGAAGAGCCTGATAAACGAGGATGGAATCAGAACACTAATAGATACAGTTACAAGCCTTATGAGAGACTAAAGGGTGGATATCGATATGACAATCGATGGAGAGAGCCAAGGAATAATCAAGGAAGATACCAGGAAAGAAGGTACTATGGTAGAAACAATAACTACAATAACAGAGGGAATGAGAACACTCGTCAGTCCAATGAAGAGTTCAATAAGGAGACGAGGAAGATCTTGGTAGAAAGACACCAAGAAAACTCGCAGTTCTTGGAACAGAAGTCCAATGAACCAGGTCCATCGGGAACACAGCAATCCCGGGGGAATGAAAAAAAACTTCGAATTCACAGTAGGAGATCGAATTTTAAACATTTTCACTTCCAGGAATATTAAATGGCAAACTGAGGATGATGACTTAATTCAACATAATGACGAACGGAAAGAAATGGGTACAAGAATTAAACTGCCAATCATATCATGCGAAGTATTCGGCATGCCTGTCGATACTTTAATTGATACTGGGGCTATGCTTTGTCTTGTGAGCGAGAAGCATTATAGTCTGTGGAAGCTCAAAGAGAATTTAGAAGAGATTCCAGTATCAGGAATTAAAATCCAAGGAATAATACCCAACAAAATATTGCTGTGTAAAACACAATTATACTTATGTGTTACTATTGGAGGACATGATTTCCGACATGTGTTTGTAGTAATGAAGGACATGGCGTTTGACATGATCTTGGGAGCGGATTTCATCCAGAAATATCGAGCCGTGATAGACATGAAGACAGAGACGGTCAGATTCCAGTATACCGAAGAGATAAACTTCGAGGGAAAGGAAGAGGAAGACATCGAGGGAGACGCTCAATGGTCTCTGATTTTTCGGGAAGCTGAAGGAAAAGAAGTCTATACTGAGAAGGGGTCCCCAGAGCTAGGGAAAATTTTGGAAGAGTACCATGATATTTTTGATATTAAACCTGGTGAAATTAAAGATTTTGAATATCGAATTCGTGTAACTGATGATGCACCTTTCCATGCTAAATTGTATCCGGTAGCGGAAAAGCATCGAGAAAAGGTAAAAGTGCTTATCAAAGAGATGGAAGGTAACAATGTGATTGAAAAGTACACTACCTCTTATGTCAATCCATTAGCAGTAGTGTCTAAGCCGGATGGAAATCTGAGACTGTGTTTAGATGCGCGAAATTTGAATTCAAGATTACTGCCAGAGTATGACAGACCACCAATCATTAGGGAACTGTTAAGAAAATTCCAGGGCATGATCTGGTTCTCTAACATTGATCTCACTTCGTCCTACCACCACATTAGGCTTAGTGAAGATTCCAAAAAGTTTACAGGGTTTATGTTTGACCAACAGACATATGTATTCCGCCGTCTACCATTTGGGATCAAAACATCTGGATCTGTTTTTATCAGAGCACTGGAACAAAATTTGAGTCCTGAAGTAAAAGAGATAGCGATTCGTTACATAGACGATATCCTAATCGCATCTGAGACTAAGGAGGAACATTTGATACATCTTCAGATGTTATTCGCAGATTTAAGAAAAGCGAACTTTAAAGTAAACCTTCGAAAATGTCAGTTCTTTCAGAAGGAAATAAATTTTTGGTCTATATTTTAGATGGTGAAGGATACCGTCCCAATGAGACAAAGATACAAGCGATTGCGAATTTCCCTAGACCTACTAGGGTGAAGAATGTCCGCAGTTTTCTCGGAACATGCCAATTCTTTGCAGGGCATTGTCCAAGCTTCACCAAGACAGTTGCTCCCTTGCAAGAATTATTAAAAAAGGGAAACAAATGGAAATCGAATGAAGATTGCGAAAAATCATTTCAAGATGCCAAGAGGTTATTGGTAAACAGTGTCAAATTAGGGTATCCTGACTTCACCAAGAATTTCATCATAGAATCCGATGCATCCACCGTAGGGATTGGAGCTATTCTTCTTCAAGAAGATGACGATCACAAAAGACGTTACCTGGCGTTCATAAGCAGGAAACTTCGTCCATCAGAAAGGAACTATTACACCACAGAGTTAGAAGCCCTTGCTGTAATCTTCGCGTTGGAGTCTTGGAAGAAATTGTTAATTGGACATTCAGTAATCGTGAGGACTTATCACCATGCACTGGAGTTTATCTTAAGAACAAACTTTGCCAGTGATAGAATAACTAAATGGTCACTTTTATTCAACAATTCAACCTAGTTATTGAACACACTCCTGGAAAGTTGAACATTGGGGCCGATTTATTGAGTAGAGCAGTGGAGTCTACATCCAAGGTTTTTCAAGTTAACCTGACGCATGAGGATGAGGATACCTTAAGAAGGTTAAGATTGTTACATTTATCCCAGAGGAGAGACCGACGTCTTAGAAACATTTTTCGTTTTCTACAGGGAGATATGGATCCCAATGACGATGATTTTGTGGAAACTGAAAGAATTTCAAGAGATTATTTGATGTTAGATGGTCTAGTCTACATGTTTGCAGACCCCGACCATGCGAAGCTGAGGGTAGTGGTACCTCCACGATTGCAAACACCCATTATTGGATGGCGCATCCAATTGCAGGTCATGCTGGAGTAGATAAGACAGTCAACTTGATACAAGAGAAATTTTCATGGGAGCGAATGCGACAAACTGTCAGGAACACTATTCGGGAGTGCGACTTATGCCAAAGGAGTAAATATAATTCTAAATTATTGAGAAAATTACCAAGGCCTATTATTCCTTCTAAGCCTTGTGAAATCTTTGCGACTGATCTTTATGGTCCTCTCCCAAAGTCTAAAAGAGGTAACCGATATATTCTGGTGACCATAGATGTTTTCAGCAAATACACTATGTTACACCCAATTCAGAAGGCAAACGCAAAATATTGTGCGAAGAGAATTAGAGACAGCGTAATTCCGGAAGCAGGCAAACCGGAATTCCTTTTATCAGATCACGGACCCCAATTTACATCTTTAGAATTCAGGGCCGTCATGAATAATCTTGGGATTAGACAATTGCTTTGTTCTATCAGACATCCTGAAAGCAATCCAGCAGAACGCGTGATGGCTGAAATATCTAAATTTTGCCGCCTCTATTGTCCAAAAGAGCATTGGAAATGGATGGATGTTCTCTCTTTAGCATCCTAATCCATCAACTCTACGATTCATGAGAGTACTGGACAGATTCCCATGTTGCTTCATCATGGAATTAAACCAACAAGATTATGGGATCGAATCATCTCTATTCCACCCGAGATTGAACCTAGTCGTCAGAGGAGGGAGACTCTAGCTTTAGACAAGTTGAGGAGCCAAGCTGAGAAAAGAGAGCGCAGAGTGAGAGGAAAGCGTTTTCGCAGACCCTTGCGCGTAGGAACTCTTGTTTTAGTAAAAACACCTACACCCTCCGACGTGCAAAATCGAGTGTACTCGAAGTTTGCAAGCCTTTACGATGGACCCTATCGTGTTGTGGAAGTAAACAACAATGGAGGCTATAAAATCGCCAATACACGAACTGGTAACATCGTGGGAATTTATAATGCAGCGAATTTGAAGATTTATTATTCAAGAACCAGATGATTTATTGAGTAGATAGGAAAAATAAAAATTTTTCAATTTTTATTTTTTGCTAGGTGTGGGGTGGATGTGCCCAATTCTAGGAATGGGTATTCCAAGATTCAGACACCTAGGTATCAAGGGAAAGGCTACAGCCGCTTTTGAAAGTTGAGATATTTGAATATCGCGCTCCTTTCCTTCTAGATTGAAATGGAAACTTTATGCCGCCAAGAAGATGTTAAGTGACGTGGCAAATAGTAACAGAGGTCGAGACTATTTGGTGATTAAATACTTAGTCATGGAGTAGAGACTTGATACTTGGATCAGATTACTGGCACGGCCAAATGAAAGAGGATGAACTTAGTCTCAAGTGAATCAGACCAGAGACACCGGAGATATGAGGATTTACAGATTTCAGCGTGATCCAGCGTGGAGCCGACCGTTTTGTATAAAAGCCGCTCGGCCCAAGCATAAGCAGCTCACTTCAAACCAAGCTCTTGTAGGACAAGGTGCTGCTGCTACGTCGAGCCAAGGCTCATGGTTGCCGAATCTACGCAGAAGGTATCTGTGAATTGTGATAGTCACAAAAGTGCTACGATACGTGGGGAACGTAGTAAGTTTCCGGTAGAGGGAATCACTAAGGTGATTGTTATTTTCTACGGACATTGGTGAAACACTTTGTTTCTATATGGACATATGCTAGACTTTGTCTAGATAGTATTCTGTCACAGTCCAGTAACAATAATTCAATACTTGGATATTTTAATCCAACTTGTCAGTTTCACAAATTGTAACTAAATAACCACTCAGATCTTTCAGTATGTTGAAGGCCAGTCTTTCACGGTGTTGTTCATTAGCCGACAAAGTGGAAAATCGAATAGTTGAATGGTTCAACAATTTTTTTTATGATCAAGCTGATGATTCAGAAATCACATTTCTTTGGAATTTGCAGTTCATAATCGAGTCACTTCTTAAAATGTTTAATTTTGGAAGAATAATAAATTTTGTTGTGCTTCGCACAGTTCTTCGATGCTATGCTCAAGGATCAAATACTTTTCAGATGTTGTTATTAATATGAGTACATAATTAGTGTTGGGTCAAAGATAATATTTTTGACAATATTTTTGAAACTGGAAAAATAAGTGGAAGTTAAAAAATTATATAAACAATTATAAACAGTGAGAATTTCTACGAGTGTTAATATCATGTTAGAAATTCAACCAGTGAACTACAATATTTCCAGTAAAGACAATTAAATTTGAACTGGATTTCATCGTAAATAATTGATATAATTTTGGAACACAGTCTACAGGACTGATAATCAGACTTGTGTCTCCAAGGACAATTGTTCAATGTGTTGGAAAATTTCAGAACATTGTGTAAATAGTAGTGTGTGCCGTCGCACTGGAATGATGTTACCTTGAGCATCATTTTGCAGTCAATTTTAAAATTTAGAATAAAATGAGATAATTTTACATGTTGTGTTATGCCCAGGTGAATCTTCTTCTATCCTTATTGTTGCATTGAGCCAAAAATCAGTAAAGCATTTTTTTATTTTGATGTCGTTTTTTTGCGATTAGCTTTAACCCATCTGGCGCCCGGGATATTTTGACTCTCGTGCTGACTGATTCTTGGTAAAATGCATATGTGGTCGTGCGGACTCCGGTGTAAACGGGCACAGTATAGTAGATGAAAGTTTTAATACCATATACAGGGTGTATATGAGGCTACGTGGAGAAATGTTTGTGCTCATGCGAGGTTGGTCCGCATTTGAGGGAAGTTACAAAAGTATAGTTCTTTTGGTAAGAACGTGGCATTATAGCAATGGAGTCGTTGTGTTAAGAACTCTGATATAAATGAGTTTACGACTTAGAAGTGATGACGAGAGTGTTAATGAGCGGAAAATAATTTGGGAAAGATGTTGTCAAATTCTGTTAACTAATACTTCTATTAAACATTTTATTGAAACACGGATTTGAGTATCTACGTGCATTAGTTCTTTGTTGGTTGAACGCATTAGACTGATATTGACTATAAACCCAATTATGACAGGGTGTTGCAGTATATTAACATTGGTGAGTGATAAAGAAATTATATGTGAGGATCACATTTTATACCTGAGAGAAAAGTATATTTTGAAAGAGAGCTGAGACTCTAATATATATAACGTATGGATATCGTTATACAACGTTAAACATAACGAATACAGTGTTTGTAAATACTTTTCACAATTATTTAATTAAGGGAATAATCATATGTTTTTGAAATGTAGTGTTAAAATTTGATCGTATTTGATAGAGAATTGTATGAAATATAGCCAGTTTTGTAAAGAGAAAATGTAACTTTGAGACAAGGCCACTGTACGCGCAAGCAGCATGTTCGCAGCGAATGCAAAGGGAGAAGTGCATCCCGTTATAATTCAAGGACAGTATATTACATAAAATGGAAAGAGTTGTTAGCAAGCCTCAGCTTTATGAATGGAAACAACTTACCGGATGATTGAATGTGTGTCAATCTATGAATGGGTCGACTGACCAGATGTGCAATGCATGGCGCGTGCCAGTTTTAATAGCTTCTTAGGAACGCCAAGCACGCCGGAATGTTTGTTAAATGTTTTATTACTTGTAGTAGGCTTAGGCCGTTCAAAATTTATTTGTGTATAACTGACAGTATAGTAACTTCAGTAGTGTGTGTGATGTTAGAGAGGAGATCGTGTGAATGTATTAATTAATTTATTAATTTAGGAATTGTTATTATTTGTTTAAATTTTAGATATAGCTTTTAATTGTTAATAAATTTACTTAGTTAGTTTTCTATATCGTCTTTCGAGTGATTTATTTTATATATAAAAGGAACAATTGTATTGTGGATCCTGTTTCAGGATGGAGCTAAGTCCCTTTATAAGACCCCGAGAATAAAGGTATGTGTTCATCTGAGCCCCAGTGTATTTTGTTGTATATCCATAATATCATTGTAGAATACTGTGTAAATTCCCGAAGACCTTGTTGGAGCGATTTCTGATGGAATTTTTAGCCGGAGCCCTTTTAGAAATTAGCAATCCAGCTTTGCTATGGGTTTCTCACAGGCAACTTCCCGAATTTACGGGTACAGTACTAAAACAAAGACCACTTGGGGTGACAAAAATAAACATTAAGAGAAATAAACTATCAGCCAGCACGCAAAAACTAAAAAGAAAATAAGGCTATAGAAATATATCATGGCTTTCGAATTTTTTTTATTGGCCGTGCAGCCACCAATTCCAATTTAATTTATTTTTACTTGTTTTCGTGTTTTGGTGTAATGAATATTGTTGTTAGTTTTACGTCCACTTTAACTCCTGAGAGGGCGTGGTGGCGCAGCTGTCAAGCTGTTGGCCTCTCACCAAGATGGACCGGGTTTGATTCCCGGTCAATGCATGTGAGATTTTCGAAGTAAAATGCCATGCCCTGTGGTTCGGTTTGCTCGTGATTAGGAGGTCCTGTGGCTCATGATTGCAAGATTAACGGTCACGTAAAACAGCAAGCTTCCTTTTTAACTCCTAAGGGTTTTGAGATGTTGGGTTGCCGGGCTTTTGCCCCGAAGGGGATCTTTAACGTGGCAGTAAATCTACCGACGCGATTCAATGCAAACTCTTAAGTGCCAACTGACGGTGCCAGGATTCGATCCTGAAACCTTGACCAGAGCAGGTGAGAACATTTCCGCTGCGTCATGCAGCCAGTTGTAGGCTATATATTATATCATAGAAATTGAATGGGCTTACAATAAAATACATCACATCCATGCCCTTGGCCAGATTTATGCTGACAGCCGTCCTCGAGTTTAGTTTCAAGACCAAACATTTACTGCTGACCCACGCTAACATAACATGTCACCACTCCAAGATCGGCTTGAAGTGATTGATAGATATAATACCGCATCTTACAATATAGGCTTCATGCAATGGAACTGTGTTACGACATCCATGTTAAGACATGTCACCTGTTGATATTCTCAGATCAGAACGTTCTCACACCTGGCATTGCAAAGCCAAGAGGATTACAGATTGCGAAACTGGCTTTCTGCCGGGATTTGAGGTTTCCTGTTAACACCCTCACCCCTTTGTCTATTTTAAAAATCAATGTTACGGGATAGTTTGTCTGTCTATATGTATGCCCCCTATGCGTTCATATACCATTCATCCGATTGCGAGTGAGTTGGGTGAGTTGCTGTGTGCACTCTAGGGAAGGTTTCTAGCTATAAATTATTTAGGTAACACAAAAGGGCGAGGGACTTAACAGGAACCCTTAAAACGGACAGTAGCCCAATTGCACAATCTCTATACTTATGACACCGCAAGAGAATGGCTCGCTGAACTTTAATACATGTGTCGCAATGAAGCCTGTAAGATTTTATATCAATCACTTCGCACGGATCATCTGTTATTTTTATTTTTACCAGCTGCTGTGGGTCAGTGGTAAAGTGCAGTTCTTAAAACTGAACTCAAGCTTGGCTGCTGGTTCGAATACGGTCATGGTGTGCGAATCGTTTCAAGTCCATTATGCGTTCATATTCCATCACCGATTGCGATTCGGTTAGTTGTTGTGTGCATTCCAGGGAAGGTTTCTGGCTTAGTAAATCCATTTTACAATGGGTAGCGCACGAGTAGATTCAACAAATGAGTGACGGAGCGCGAATCGTTTCAAGTCCCTTATGCGTTCATATACCATTCAACCGATTGCGATTAAACTTTAGTGAATTGTTGTGCAAACTCCAGGAAAGGTTTTTCAATAGGTAGCGCAGGAGTAGATTCAACAAATGAGTGACGGCAGGCGAATCGTTTCAACAAAGTCCTGTATGTATTCATATGCCATTCATCCGATTGCGATCAAATTTAGGTGAGTTGTTGTGTACACTGCCGCAAAGGTTTCTGATTTAGAAAAAAACATTTGACAGTAGGTAGCATACGAGTAGTTTCAACAGATGAGTGTTGACCAGCGAATCGTTTCAGGAGAGTCCCGTAAGCCTTTCATATACAATTCCATCAATTGTGATGGAACTTTGGTGAGTTGTTGTGCACACTCCCACAAATGTTTCTGAATAAGTAAGTCCATTTTACATTAGATGTCGCATGAGCAGTTTCAACAAATGAGTGATGCCTTTTTTCATTTGTTAACACATGCTTTATTTAAGGCATTATTGTTTATATGTGTTGGTTCTGCGAATCATTTTAAGAAATTAACTTTGGTGAGCTGTTGTGCGCACGCCCGAGAGGTTTTCCGAATTAGAAAATCAATTTTACAATACATGGCACGCGAGTCGTTTCATCAAACGAACTTCGGTGAACCTTTGTGCACGCCCGCATAAGTTTCTGAATTAGTGAATTGCCTTTGTTGAGTCGCTTCAACAAATGAGTGTATTTCATACATTTGTGTGTCAGTTCGTGTGTTTTCTTTGTATGAGTGCGAATGTTGTGGTGTTTGAAGCCATATTTTCAGTGTTGCCTTAGTAAACAAGAGTTTAGTGCTTTTCAGTCGGTCAACACGAATGTACCCAAAAGAGATGGGTTATGCCCTAATCCTGAAATAAATTACATGAGATTAATAAAACACTAGGATGACCAGTTTCGATCGTCAAGCGATCATCATCAGATCCATTACACTTATGCTACAAAATCTATGTTTGAAATACAGGTGAAAATATTTACAATATGTACAATTATTTAGTTGCAGTATTGGTACTGCAACTGTCAGTGTATGCTAAATGCAGTATATATGTTAGGTGAAATGCTAAATGGTGATAGCTATCCGGAGATTGTACTTTAGAGAGATTGTATGGATGTAAACTATGGTTAAACCATAAAATTTTTGGCTAACTACTTATCTGATTGTCTTCCGTATTACAGCTACTCGCAGTTTTCGTGCTCACTGGAACTCGCTGTGCGGTCGATTGCGGTGGTTATCTTAACGACTGGTTTTTCACTCTGCCTCCTCCCCCCTGTCCCTACGTGCTGTGGGGAGTGATAGCGATGTGTTTATGTGAGGTGTTGCCAACCTAGATAAGATGTATGTTATTGAATGAGGTGGGTCCACAACTATTAAAGACCGTGGATTGGCCCTCGCCACGCGTGGAGCATAACCCATTCGAACTAAGCGTTGACGGTCTTATGAGGACGTCCCGGCACCTTTAATACTGCCACGAATATGGGCCTTGGTTTATTGCAGAAGCAAAGTACATCGTACACCTGATCCAGATAACATTTACCTATTAAAAAACCCCTAATTTCCCCCCTTTTTTTAATCTAGCTTGGCTGTGTCGCTAAATTGTGTTTTGTTTCCCACAGGGTGTGTTTTTAGTAGCGTGAAGAGGGGTGAGCTCTCCATGAACGTGTGTTCATTTAGATTGTTGGGATTGTTTCGTTTGGCTAGGTGTATCTCGATTGCTTCCTTTATGTCAAGAGCTCTGCCTTTCGATTCGTGATGGATTATTTTAAGGTCCGACTCTATGTTGGTAAAGCTGTGCCCTGCGTCACACATATGTTCGCACACGGCTGAATGTGTTCCGTATCTTATCGCATTCCTATGTTCATTATAACGTGTGTCTACTCGCCTTCCACTCTGCCCGATGTAATTAGCTTGACAATCGGTGTCTTGGCACGTTATAGAATATACCCCTGACCATGAATACGGGTCACGTTTATTTAGATTACTATTTAGGAGGTGCCTAGCGGTTGTGTTTTTCGTCTATCTTTATGCCTTGTTTTTTGAATAGGTTAGTGATTTTATATGTATTCGCATTCACATAGTTGAAACGCGCAAATTTTTTCTCATTACTGTCCGGTTTGGGAATCGTTTTATCTTTATTTTTATGTTTGGCTATAATTTGATTTATTTTGCTTGGCGAGAAGTTGTTTTCCTTTGCTATTTGCATAATAGTTCTTATTTCCTTATTATAGTTGTCTTTTGACATGGGTATGTTTAAAGCTCTGTGCACCATTGAATTGAAACCCGCTAGTTTGTGCGTACTGGGGTGATTAGACTGATTGTCGATTGCATGCGAGGTTTGTGTTGCTTTCCGGAATATGGAATATGAAAGGTCGTTGTCTTTACGTTCAATAGTTATATCGAGATAATTTATTTTCCGGTCTATTTCGGATTCCTTAGTGAATTTGATAGAGTGATGAAGGCTATTAATGGATTGGAGAATTGTTTCTTCGCTTGTTAGTTCAGTATCGTAGATGCAAATTACATCATCTACGTATCTTTTCCATATTACTATTCCCTTCGTTGAAGTCTTTTCTAAGAACGCATTTTCTAGTGCATTGATGAAGATGTCAGCGATTAACCCACTTAGTGGCGATCCCATTGCTAGGCCTTCTCTCTGTGTGTATATTTTATTGTCGAATTGAAACACGTTATGGGTGAGAACGACCCTCAGTAATCTCACAATCTCTTCAATTTCTTTTACCAAATTGTTGGATTTTAAGTTGTTTTCGATAGTGTTGATTGCTTCAATAATCGGAATATTGGTGTACATGTTAGTTGCGTCGAAGGATACTAGCCTGAAGCTAGGTTTCATTTGTAGGGTGTTCAATGCTGTTACTAGTTCTGTTGTGTTCTTTACAGAGTTGTTTTTGTCGTTGGAAAGACGGCATTTTAAGATTTTTAGTAACTCTTTGCTGATTTTGTAATTAGGGGCATTCCTACAATTGACTATTGGTCTCATTGGGCATTCCTTTTTGTGTATTTTTGGTTGTCCCCTCAATGACGGTATTTTCGGGTTCATGTTTATTAGTTTTGATTTTTCGACTTTGGTCAGTATGTATTCTGTTTCTTTTAGCGCACTTTTTATTTGTTTTTGGAATTTGTTGGTGGGGTCTTTTGTTAATTCCTTGATTTCGTTGTTGTTTAGGAATTCGACTGTTTTTTCAATGTATTCTGTTTTGTTCAAAATTACTGTAGTTTACTTAGTAGCAATAGTACATTATAAGTGTATTAGTTTTTAAAGGTTTAATTCATAAACAAATATTATGTGTGACAACATTTCGGGAAGGGGGCGGGGATGCCCCTGGACTGCAGTCAATCTTTGTTTACAAACTCTTGAGCAAGACGCGTGTCATTGAGCTTGTCAACCATTTCCGAGTAGGTTACTAGTAAACAGCAATGATTCCGTGTTCTGTCTAATTTGTCACATCGTAGATCGGAGGTGGTCTCATCACCGAAGAACTTATCTCTGCAGAACAGCTTGAAGCTGGTACGCCGAGCAGATTCACGGTCATCACAGTGACAAAGTACGAACTTCGAAAATTTAAACGAAGTAATCAACAATGTTTAGACAGAAACTGATGAAATGCTGGAGCTCTAACGATTTGGATAAGTGCGGCACAAGCGTAGCACCAAATGTCGAATTTTTAAATCACGTGCATAATTGCTTTTCAAACCTTGTCGGCGCAACGCGGGGCGCATGCGTAGGGTGTGCTTAGAAAGGGAGAGGCGCGAGGGAAGATTCATCTTATTTTACCTTGTTTATCTCAAAAATACGACGCGCGCGCTGTTGTTTCTGGGCAGGAGTAATGCTTTCATGTGTCCCAGTACCTTACCTCAGTTTTAAACCAGGGCTCAGAAATAATAGTTCGAAAATGTACTTTTGGGGATTGTTGTGGTAAGTGGACAAAGCTCAAAGGGCCTCGGCTTTTGGCTCAGTTGGCGCCTGAGCGGGAAACGGCAGAGGGGGCAAAACTAGACTATTTGTTCTGTAGAAAAAGGAAATGACGACTAAGAAGGCAAGATGGCTTTTCCCATTTAAAGCCTAACGTAATATTACTTTCTAGATACTTTAATTTTATTTTTTAAGGTAAGGCTACTTAAAAATGTTGCCCCCCCCCCCTGTGTTTTACGCCCTTGCGCCGTGTTATCTGGTATACCTGTCTATTCCAATACTGCTAACATAGGGCTGTTGCCTAAACCAGTGTGGTGTTACGAATGAGTGAGTGAGTCAGCGATCAATGTGGTGCATTTGGTCTGTTACTACGCAAGGAATCGCACACGTCTGTCATCATAGGCTATATCGTCATCCATGTGATCCACATTCCTCTCCGATTCACGGAGCTGGAACCCGAGCAGTACGCCTACAGCTCATTCTTTAGGTGCAACGAGTATCGGACTCAGCTAGCAAATAAGGTTCAGACTAGGAAGATATCGAAGGTAGAAGTCTGAATTACTTATATAAGTTTTTTTTTTAATTTTATCATGTTCGTTTAGTAATCGTTTCCTTTTTAATTCGCCTATTATTATCATTAAGACAAATGACCTAGATGTTATGCTGCATTATTATTATTAGGGTTCGGAAGTTTAAGACCTAAAGAAGTACAAAATATGCCAGAAAATATGCCCTAAAAACTATGAAATATGAAATGAATTTTTGGAATAGGTAGATTATCACTAATATACAGTAAACGTCTTAAGTGCCAAAACGTGATCAGCGATAATACACCAGACACATATCTACAAACATTCATTCAGTATCATATCCTTGAGATGCAGTTCTTGCTCGGTTTTCCTAAAATGCATTTCCTTGTTTGCTAATTGCTTCTGAGCTAAATATATCTACTGGAGTGACATCCTATTGAAATGCGGAAGCACACTATCGTCATGTTCCGTGACCTCATGCGTTCAGTGTCGCAATCTAACTTGTCCAGAAAAATGTGCTAAAAGACGTCCGTAGAGGAGCGCCTTCTTGGAATCAGGTCTTCTAAACCTGCTATCTGCCTGCTCTGGGAAAAGAAAAAAATATACTGTATCTACTATACTAATCGGAATTCCTGTGTTTGAAACTCGAAGCAGATAACACGTACCTTGTAAACGACGCCTAAATTTAAACAAAAATGCTGAAATTATAACCAAATATGACCTTATATCACTAAAATATGAACGAAACAATAAAAATGTCCGAAATATGCATTTATAGGCAACATCAAATTGCCTTAAACGTGATCAGGGACCCGTCATTCAAACTTATTTTTCAGATTTCGGGTAAAATGATCTCAGGAAAAAAATATGACTTTTCCTTAACATCCGAACCTTAATTATTATATTCCTTTCTTTCTATCTGTCTTTGATTGGCATCGCAATGCATACCGGGTATAGCTAGTATTACAAAAAATATTCTTAGCCTACTTTTATTTTAGCCTAGTGGTGCCTTCTACTTACATACCCCAATTCATAACAAACAGATAAACTGACAAGCATACATACAAACTGAGGGTATTGTGCCCGTCAGAGGAGCTGCCAGGACAGCCAACAACCGAAATGACTTCCCTAACATCTCATCCGGCGGACCTATTTGCCGAGAGGATCAGGTGAACTTCCAAACAGGCCAAAGCGGCACGAGAATCCATCATCCACGGGGATCGTGGTACATGGTGACAAAAGGTCATAGACTGCCTAAGGAAAGGTTCACCTTAAAAGCTAGACTGAGAAAGGAAACATCCAGACTTATGTAAAACATAGTGAAAATTTATTTATAAATCAACAAACTCCTATCCTAGTTCGGAGGGTTTCTATCGGCTAATCCGCAAGCTAATAAATAATCAAAAATAAAGAGCAGTTACAGTAAACCCTCGCGAAAGATCTATTTCACAATTATTAAAGCAACAACAGCAACACTAGGAAAATGGTACGGCGAAAAACCCTAGGTCAAGTTACAAGATCAAGCTAATATCGGAATTTACATTTAACAGGGTAGTAAAACAAATCTAAGTTAGGATGATACCATTTCCACATTTGCATTTAATATTAATTCATCTAGCCAAGTCCTATCAATTAATTACAAAATTTACGGCGGTGACGTCCGTAATATCAAACAATTACAATCAAAGCTATGTGACAAGCCATAAAAAAACATCTAAGACACTCTTACAAACTAGGTGCTAATCAGCACACAAAAGGTGACATAGAGGATTTGTACACTTTTACATCAATAAATAAATAAATATAAGACCACAGTTTTATTCAAAGCCTACCTACACCTTGGTTTACTGTTTGTAAGCCATAGTCATTTAACGTGTGTAATTACGGTGACGACTGCGTAGTGAAGACTACGTCTAACATCGTATGGCCTGCGCTCCACCAGCTACGAACTAAAGGTTCGAGCAAGCTTCAGTCGCTACAAAAAATGTCAGCTGTCCTAAAGTCATTTCCTCCAGGAAATACCTTCATTAGCACGGCTATGTCAGCAGGTTCCAAATGCAAATGAACAAGGTTAAATAGAAAGGATTCGTTAGTTAGCTTTTGTTTATCAAAATTATGCGTTTTATTATTAAGATGTCGGTTTAGATTATCGTTGGTTTATGGCGAATAATAGCTGACAAGCCTGGCAATGAGCGTCTCCGCGAGATCATCTCTGCCAAAAAGCCTCGACTCAAAAGTCGGAATACAATCAACGAGCAATAACAACTCGGACACACAATAACACAAGTTACCAGCGGCGCACAGCTCGCGTTCAATAACTCTGGGACGGGCCTGGACACATCAGTTACCCTCCTTAAATATCTGGTCTACGGGAACAGTCCCGGACATGGTGCACAAAATACCTTCATACATGAAAAACCCTCTTCAGGGGGCTAGCCTCCAACATACTATAAGAAACCTGACATAACTGTACTCGTTGAAACAACGGTACACGCAAAAGGCGTTTAACTAACAAATGACAATCTACAGAACATGTGCTCAAACACAGAAATGGACACTGGGTTCCATGAGCTATCAATACAATGAAAAAGAAAGAACGCTACAAGCATTGCGTCCTGTGTTATAATAAGTCTGTCTCACTTAGAAGCAAGCGCTCTCACTCGTGCGCTGGGAAATATTCACAAACCTGTCTTTGTCACAGCAAGTTGCAGGCTCCCTGCACTATTAGACACAACACGTTGACTGGGCCGGCAATTTAAGCAAGAAAATAACTGTAAAACTGGCCTCATAATAATACCTTTACCATAGGTTATAAACATCGAAGAATGTGTGCATAAAGAGCACGCTATAAAGCTGAATACAAACATATAACTCTGTCTTTCGTAGCAAAGACGTTTAAAAGATAGCAATGTCACTCATTGCTGGAGCTCTTTGCTCTCAAAGATAAAACACTTCACTTGTTTCTTGTATCAAACATTCAAATAAATCACGTGTCATTACACTTGACACTAACAAAATAATATTGTGGCGCAAACACCACTCTGCTGGATTTGCTTAATGATACGTTGGGAACTGGGTTCGATGCTAGGTTACAACGAAACATCCCTTTTACTTGCAAGGTCTACACTTGACCTGGATGGCTTCTGAGCACATCTTGAATGAAATATAAATGCAGTTACAAAACTGGTAATTACAGTCGATTACCCAAATGATACGACTACTCTAATGAAGTCAGGGGCGTAACATTGACTGGCTGCAATAAGTGCAGTTAAAGAATCATGACCATGGCATCAATTTGCCATAACAGGAGTCTGCTAAGACTTGAAAATCACCCCAGATAGGGTTAAACAAAGTAGCCTTAAAATGACTACGGTCACGTTTAGCAATAGACAGAAATTGGCGTCCTACGACGTCCATCAGGTTGCACCAGGGTTGAACAAAATATCAAACCCAAGGGTGACTCACAATCACTGTAAATAAATGACATATAATTATACTAATTACATTCCCTACCTATGAAATGGCTGTCACTAAGTTCGGCTGATTTACAATCTACACTAATCTAACTATACCACCAATGACTAGAACAAAGAAGGGTTGTACAAACTCACGATATGAAGGAGCTCACACTTAGCACTCTGTCCAACGACAAGGGTTGAACAAAAGCACCTCTGGCTTTCAGGATCGGCATCGTCCGTATCAGAACTTCCATCTTAGCTCTCCTAAAGACCAGGGTTCGGTCTGTCCCTGTAGTTGACATCGTGAATGGGTTGGACATGCATAGGAAAGGCATCCTCGACATCCTTCCTTCTCGTTCGACGTTCTTGAAGTTCCAAATCATGCTCGTTCCATACGAGACATCTCCCTAATACCATAATAGTACTTAGCCCATTATCTCCGACTCGAACATGGTTTTATAAATGTCGAACACGTGGTCGGTAATATTAGACATCATGTATTTCATCATTATTACTTGAAAATTACGGTGTGCTTTGTCGATATCACAGGCGTTACACATATATCTGGTCGCACAGCCTCTACACTTTGCAGATATCATTAATAAATGGCCATGCACTGATCTGCTGTTTCACACGTGCACAGATTCTACTTTTGCAATCACGTGGCATCCGTGAAATAGGCGTCGATTTCTCGTGGATAAATCCACCGTAGCAATTTATATATAATGCGTATTTAGTATAACACTTGTCTAATGTAACAATATCACAATTACCTGGCTCTTAGCCCTCCACAAATCACGTGGGTATAAAAATGTGGTGTTACAGAATCGTAGAAAATTCACAATACTTTCCATATAAGTTCGCTTTACTATTTGTGCTGATCACTACACTTTACAAATCGTGATGCACAGTACTATGGTGCTCGATAACACTTGATAAAAATTCCTCGCTATAAAGCGGACTTTCCCACGTCTTACACGACGGGTATTTCAACACGCCTCAACCGGGCGGATTCTCAAGACGTAGTGCACGGAACTGCGTTCCTCGTGGAATCAAGTCGTCAAACTAAGTCGTGTAGCGACAACTTACATTCCTATTTGCGTATCTGCAATGATATTATCATACCTTGAAGTGGAAAAACATTCTCCAAAATGTTTCAATAATACTGAATGACGAAATGGAATATTCTGAGTCTCGTAGATGGGTAAAGTTGATTAATAAGACCTCAGATAAATAATTAGCAGAATTCACCAAAGTCAAAAGTGCGATCCTTCGCTACTCCAAAGAGAATTGTATAAGCTCTCAGCTTCTCGTAGCTTTCTGGGTGTGTTCAAAGGTAGTACATCCCATCTTAAATGTGTTGTCATGAAAAATATCACATGAACCTTAGCTCAGCGGGTTCAGTATATTTGGTCATTACCCCTAGGTACACCTCTTCCTGGAAAAAACACAAAGTTTTGGTTTAAATTTCCAAATGTTCAGACAAATAGCTAACTTTCCTTTAGAGAGATATATACTTCTATAATATGCACATGCTAACTAAGCTAGATTTTGAGATGTTTACTTGACGAATGAAGCATGCCATTACATTTACTGATAACAAAAGTTTAGCACATGGGAGGATTGGTTCTTTGAAGCTGGGCCAGGGGTTGTGCGTTGCCGTCGCAAACACAATTTTACTCAAATAATGCATTATTAATAATATGATTAATAATAATAAAACTATCTTAGTATGCTGGAACAGAGAGGTCATAGGAAAATGAGTCCAGAGAGATAGAAAATCTAGCAGTTTAAGGAACAAGCTAGTGTAGACTGACACATGCGATAACGAATGAGCACAATTATTACGGCCTCAATCAATTGCATATGTCCCTCAGTGATCCTTTCCTTTGGCCAAGTCACCTACGTTACCATAGATAGGTAGATGACCTAGCAGGATGAAAAGGAGGTAGAACTGACACAACACTAACGAATGAGCAACAGTTATTATGCCATTGACAATTGTATATCTTTCAGTGATCCTAAGTCAATTACTTCACTATAGAGGCCAGATGACCTAGCAGTTTGGAATGAGAGTTAGAGAGAACTAACACAATTACTAACGAATGGACATGAGACTTCAAGGCATCGACCAATTGTATATATCTCAGTGATCCTTTTCTCGGTACGTTGACTACTTTACTATAGACAGTTTGGAACAAGATGTTCTCCTAAATGTATGGGTGTAGTTATAACTCTGTGTCCTTATCAAGCATAAGACTCCCTGTTTACCTACTTTCGTTGTAATTCCAACTTTTGATCCAGAGAAATGGATTGAAATATTCAATTGCTTATTTAATTGTGGATAGGAACTGATGGCGTTGAAAGTATGGAATCGTTTATATTGCGCCTTCTGCAGAGAAGAGATGGGACTACATATTTGCTGCGTTTCGTCATTGCAACTGTAATAAATGGTAGTTTGTCCATATTAATGTCTTATACCAGGTGAATCAGCTGCCCCTAATAATATTGTTTTAGGCATCCCAACTAGCGTTGTTATCAGGAAGGTCGATATTTCTCTGCTTGCATCCTGTATGGTACTAATGCAGTGAAAGCGTCTCCCGCAAACGATACCGAAGACTAATTACAACTATAATTTTTCCCTCGGTGCGACTGCAGACAATGTACGATGTAAGTTTTGAAAAATTGCTATTGTTAAATTTCGTTTTGGATGCCTACCTGTGGCATGATTTTCATTATATAAATGTATAATTCTATGGCATAAGAATACCTAATTTAGTGGAGTATGAATCCAAACTTCGGATACCTAATTTAGTGGAGTATGAATCTGAATATCAAGCACTTAATTGAGGGAGTATTTTTTCAAATGCGCCAAATATGTCGAATACGATGCTTTGTTGTTTACTTTACGATATTTCTCTCTGTCTCATCAAGATAATATAATTTTTCTAATTCTCACATTTTGTAAATATTATGGAAACTTCACTAGGAGTGAACAGACATGTGATTTACGTGAATTTTGCACTTGCCTATTTTCTTGAATTACTATGATTGAATTACCAGATGATGATAACACCACTACTATCAATCAGTTGGTAGATAAAATTAAGAGTAATACTTATTGCAATAAGTGAATATAATGGAAATGAATGAAGTATTTTGTGGATATTGATTGTTCAACATACAGTTATAGGAATTAGATGGTCAAATGGAAGGTTGTATGAGCTAGAATTCTGAAGTATAATATTCAAGTTGAACCATGCTAAATAATGATATACAGTAGTTGACCGCATTTAAATATTTGTTTACCAGAATGCACTATAGGAACAAGTAAAATTAAGGCATGAATAATTATAGTAGATGATTGAGTACGACACAATGGTATAGCTGTGTCTGATGTGATGAATATGCTCAGTGCGTTATATTCTAATGTTTCAACGTAGGGTGGAAATGTTCGCCACATTGTTAAATGGTTAGTGACAAGGTCACGAATGGTTATGCCTTAAATGATATAACATAGGTTAATGTAAGAAACTCCACATAGTAATAATTTTTCTCCATTTTGAGAAGCTGAAACTCATTGTGCATTATGGTTACTCAAATGGAGAATTATGTTGTTTAGACTGGCGAGTAATGATTAGAATTTTTAGATGGTGAATTGCTCTACAGCTTTACCATAATTTAACACATAAATGAAAGGAACTCCATCAGATCCTATCCACTATTAAATAAGCAATTGAACTTATTTATTTGCTGAATAGTTTTGAGAATCATATTCACGTTGATTATGACGGCAGAACTTAAAGATTAATTTTGGAGATGGTGGATGATTTCATGATAAACTTAAAAATAAATCTGTAAATATTTTTATAATATTTTTTCTCCCTCATTTGATGAACATTCTTGGTTGAATGCAACCATACATGATGCAAGTGAGAATCAAATGTTATAATTTATTGATATATAAATAGCTGTATTTTTTAACTCAGGAAAAGTTAGTATAACTTAATTCAACCCAACACTGAATATAAGTAAAAGTGACGTGATATTTGCTTTATTATTCAGTGTAACAACAAAGACTAATGAACACTATTTTCTTCGCTATCTCCTCAGGTAATAATATGTTTTGGACAAATGATGGTATTTTGAGCTTATTTTGGATCACAGCCTCCCAAGCTAATGATGACCCATTCATCTGTAGTTTTTTTTTGGTTGCATTATTCTATTATTCTACATGATTATAGTGGAATAAATGACCAAGTCTTATGAAAGTTATGGATTGTTATTGCAGTGATTTTCGGTGGTTTGAGTTCTTGTTAGAAAATACAGTCCAGAATTTGGGGATATTTGTGTGATGATACCCGCTCTAATCATTCCCGTTAAACACCTCGAGACACTTAGTCTTTAAAAAACACGGTATATTGGCTTTCACAGCCAGTGAATTGAAACTCAACAATTTTTCTAGGTTTGTGCCGTGTCGTGTGTGGGGTTTCGTCTAGGACACCAAGTTGGCTCATTAGTGGACTCTTGGTGTCCCCGCCTGGACCCCCACAGGAGTAGCGAACTGCGCGCTACCTCTATTTTTATGAAGCGCACCTGCGCCTCTTTACTGCGAGAACGTAAAGCTCAAGCAGCCTTAACCTCCCTATGAAGGCTTCCAAAAATATGGTATATTGGCTTTTACGGCCAGTCCGGGCGGGGACACCAAGAGCCTACTGATGAGACAGCTTGGTGTCCTAGAAGAAACCCCACACAAGACACGGCAAAAACCTAGAAAAATTGCTGAGTATTAATTCACTGGCCGTGAAAGCCAATATACCATCTCTTTAAAAGCCTTCATAGGGAGGTTATGGCTGCTTGAGCTTTTAGTTGTTGCAGTAAAGAGGCGCGGGTGCGCTTCATAAGAAGGGAGGTAGTGCGCTGTTCGCTACTCCTGTGGGGGTCCAGGAGACACCAAGAGCCCGCTGATGCTGGATTGGTGTCCTAGGTGAAACCCCACACAAGGCACTGCACAAAACTAGAAACATTGCTGAGATTTACTTCGTCTTTTGCCTGCCCTAGCGAAGTTGATTTGTTTACATTTATTTTCTATACAAATACGAGTGTTCCGCCTCAATGCGTTCTTTCTCAGATTGTACTCTTTGTGACATCTTAGAAACGGGCACAACGTGTCTCGATGACCTACCCGCATGATGTTGAGGTAGAGGTACTGTCTAGAACATGTCTGGGACCAACTACAACCCAGGGCCATTAGTTATGATATCAAGAGCCAGCTTGCTTCAGGCTTCCAAACTAAACCACTACATCCATCCAGGTTCGAGAGGGTGCAACACCCAACTTACAAAGGACCGGCAATGTGTTCGTATTGCCTAATTCGTTGCTCGTTTCACTTAGTTTTGAATAACTTCAAAGTGGACTACATTGAGGTTTCTCAAGGAAATGTATATCTCAAATACATTTTATTGCAGAAGTTATTTGTCAACACGCACTGGGCCCATAACCTGTTTATTTTTGACAGTTAATACATGCAAGGCATTGAAACCATTCTTAATTTATTGAAGAAACTACTCTACATACATGAATTACATATCCATTTAACGGAAGAAACAACTACACGGTCTTGACAAAAGAAAACAGAAAGGGAAAATTGTGAACAAACAACATATCACCGAATTTGAACAACTACATTTTACTAAGGACATTTGCTATCAAAAACATTTTTACATAGAATCTAAAAGGACAACCCATAAGAGATTCATTCATTCAATCATTCATTTATTTGCAATGGGGGGTGTGTCCCCCGGTGGCAAATTGGATATGCATAACAAATAAATAATTATACATAACAATTCAATAACAATTATACAACAATTAAACGGGAGTATTTACACAAATAGTCAGTCTTTTCTTAAACACACCTATATGTTTGGGAAAAGGCTCTAAGACTGCGGCAGGTAGAGAGTTCCAGTTATCAATGGCACGGTTTACGAAATAATATTTACCATAATTTGTTCGCTGTGGTCGGCACTTAACTTTGAAAGGGTGATCGCTCCTACCCATGTAAGTAGGCTTTTCCATAGGTTTGCTAAGCTCACCCCATGCTGGTTGATTTGTATACGTGTTGTACATAGCTCAGAGTCTAGATTTCATCCTCCTAGCCTCCAGTGATTCCCACCCAAGTTTCTTTTTAACATACGGCTCACAATGCTCCTGGGATTAAAGCCACTGAGTACAAATCTAGCGGCCTTTCTTTGTACCATTTCCAACTCATTGATTAGCCCTACTTGATATGGATCCCAAACCGCCGAAGCATATTCCAGAATAGGTCATACAAGTGACAAATATCCTAATACCCTCATTACAAAGTGCAGGGATTTGTAAGCTTTAGAAACAACACATCCTGTATGACTACTCCATTTCATATCATTCCTTACGTGAACGCCCAAATATTTGCAAGAATCTTCTTCTACAAGTATTTCCGAGCCAATGTTATATTGAAAATCCTGCCTTCGCACTTTACCTATTTTTAAGAGACTACATTTTCTTGTGTTTATTTTCATTTTATTTACAATCGTCCTCTTATAGACCAGGTTCAGGTCCTCTTGAAGCACTGCATTGTCTTGTGAGTCATGTATCTTTCGATATATTACACAATCATCCGCAAACAATCGACAGTCACTGCGAAACCCATTTGGTAAGTCATTTATAAACGCCAAAAATAACAAAGTTCCGATTACGCTGCCCTGAGGGATACCCGACGTTACGGTAATTTCATCCGAGAATATGCCTTCGACTTTCACTTTCTGGGAACGACCCGTCAAAAATTCTTGGATCCATAAAATTACTCTTCTATCAATCTTCGTCGAAGCTAATTTAAGGAGTAGCATGTCATGCGGCACGACATCAAATGCCTTCGCAAAATCTATAACCACGGCGTCGACTGAAACTCCATGGTCTAACGATTCGCTAATGTCCTGAAAAAGTGATAGCATCTGACTCTTGCATGAGTAACCTTTCCGAAATCCATGTTGCCTATCATTAAACCATGGTAATGTTTCCCACTGTTCCCTCAAGTAGTCGCAAATGAGATGCGCCATCTGTTTACAAACGATGGACGTAAGGCTAACCGGCCTGTAGTTGCCCAATTCAAGTCTGCTCCCTCCCTTAAATATTGGGACTACCGTAGCTCTTTTCCAGTCATCTGGGATTTGTGGATTGTTTATGGACACATTAAACATCACCTCCAAGTGTCGTGCCACGGCCCTACCTCCTAGTTTAAGTACTTCACTAACAATATTATCAGGACCCTTTGATACATTGAAACGTAGTTTTTGTATTAGCTTCACAATTGCTGACTGGCTTATTTGGAACAGGGGAGCCCCTGATTCGTCGTTAAGGTCCAACACACAGCTATTGGATTTATTGAACACACTACCGTAAAAGACATTTAATTCCTTAGCAATGGCCTGTTTCTCAGTAATTAATTTACCCTCACCGGACATTATCATCGACAAATTATTTGAATTTCCCTCTCTTCTCCTAACATAACTGTACAATTTTTTCCACCCATCACCTCCCGAACCAAGTAAACCTTGCATATAACTGTCATGAGCAGCCCTCTTTTTTTAAGACGAGCTCTCTTGATAAGGACTTAAATTTCAACATATACTTGTCACTATCATGTCTTTTATTGCATAATTTCCTAATTTTCCGTTTTAGACTCCTAATTTCTCGTGTGTAATACTCAGGATCTGGGTTTTGTTTCAGCAATTTAAATGGGACAAATTTATCAACAGCGCTATTTAAAATTTTCAAAAAGTTAGTCCACAGGATATTAATGTGATTTCCTTCCGATGCCCATCCTACAAATAGCTCATTCAAATACCCCCTGAAACTTGCCCTGATCCGCCCTGCGATACTGGAATATGATCTTTTTTGCTACATCAGAGTCTAATTTTGTAATGTCACCATATCTAATATTTAATTCAACCCCAGAATGGTCACTAATTCCTGGTACTTTCAGACAGTTAATATACAGCTCTACAGGCCTTACGAGACAAACATCTAAGGTATTATTGTCTCTAGTTGGGAAGTCAACTACTTGGGAAAATCCCCCTCCCTTAAGAATTTATTTGCAGCGCTCTGATCTTGACCACAGCTAGTTGACTCACCAGACCAGTCTACTTTGGGGAGGTTTAAATCTCCAGCAATTATCATGCTCTTTTTCATAGCATTACCCGTACAAGTTTTATCATACAGTGTTTCGAGAAGAGAAAAGTTATCTTTCGGTCCTCTATACGCCCCTATCACCTGAAGAGAGAATTTATTTCCTTTATCCGAAATTTGTACACATGAGATTTCATGATCCATATCAGCCCACTTTAAGTAACTAGCTATATTTTTGCGCAACAAATAAATAGCCCACCACCTCGTTTCCCCCGATCCCTTCTGTACATTTCGTAGATCCCTTGAATTATTTCGCTACTATTCATGTCCTCATATAACCAAGATTCAGTTGCAATGACAATGTCCAGAGAATACGTCTCTACAAGATCCCAAAATTCAATTAATTTATTTCCTAAACTCTGACAATTAACCTGCAGTAATCTTAGAGTCTTACCTCCGCAGCAAATATCTCGAAATAGCTCCTTCTGTTCCCATCGGCTGGCAACCTCTGGACCTGCTCCTCCTCACAAAAGCCGGCACGAACCGATGACCCTGTCATGTAGGCTCCCTAGGTTGAAAGCGCCCCGTCGATTTAAATGCAGCCCGTGTCGGGCGAAGTCACGGCCACCAATCCAGCAGTCAGCTTCTACGTACACTAATCCCAGTTGTGCACATACCCAGTCCATGCGATCATTTACAGTCTTAACTCGCCTTAACGGAACATCTCCCCGGCAAACAATGCCAATCATTATAATTTTTGCATTTCTAAACTTGCTTTTAGCTCTTCTGCCTAGATCGTAGAGCTCCCCCATGATGTAATCAGCTGTAGTCCTCTTCTTCAAATCGTTCGTCCCAACTTGTAGCAACAACACTAACTTTTTCACAGTCCTCTACATTTGATTCTTCCCCTTGTTGGGCAAGCTGGTCAATTTTAATCTCCGGATAACACCGCACATTCGCACCTGATTTCCTCGAGATATTCGCACTCCATCGTATCATACTGTAGAACCACCCATTATGATAACGTCATCCTCAATTTGCTCCTGCACGCGCTCTTCCACACTGCTCCCAGTAGAGAGCCGTTCAGTCACATCCTTTACCGTTTCTTCTGATTCACGAAGCTTTGCTCTAAGTTCCTGCATTATTTGATCCCTTGCTTTGATTTGCACCCTCAAACAGTCCGGCGTATCACATAGTTTACAAAACCAATTTCCGATATCACAATCCTCCTTCTTGACCTTAATACGGCCGAAGTGAAACCATTTCCCACATAGTCCACACTCAACACCAATCTTCAATCTTTTACTGCACGTCGAACACTTTAAAGCTGCCACTGGATCATTTGCCTGATTCACATTTGGAGTAACAGGCCCTGGATTCACTTCCACTCCACCAATAACTAGCAATGCAGCTATCACTAGGGCTATGAACCACAAGTTGCTAGGTCCCGTACGCACACACAAACACCGGGAATCCCGACTACCCTTCGCATACCACAGTCCGATCCTCGCCCGATAACACTCCAGAGAACAACCCTTTTCAGCACATCTGAGAGCTCGGGAAAAACACGACCTTTCACTTTGACTGCCAACTGATGCTTTGTTATTTTTTAATATTGATCATCCTGATATTTTTGAAACATTTCTTTTACTTGTGTTTGGTGTTTTTCCATAGGAAGTTCACGCCTGACCTGAGAGTGAAACTAAACCAAAGAGCCAGACGCGATACCAAGGCCCAAGATGTTATCACAGTGCTGGCTCCTACATTAACGGGGAGTCTGACATGCACGGCCAATATTCGAAACTCCTCGAAACGGTAAGTATCACATTTTTAGCCTATTTTCATTTTTGAAAAAAAAAAAAAAAAAAAAAAAACATAGGCTTATGAGATCAACTTTTGTCCGCGTGTGTGTATGTGTGTGCGAATGTGTGTGTGTGTGTGTGTCTGTATTCATTCATTCATTCATTCATTGGTTCATTTGCAATTGGGGGTGTGTCACCCGGTGGCAAATTAGATATACATAACAAATAAATAATTGTACGTAACAATTCACTAACAATTAAACTGGAGTATTTACACAAATAGTCAGTCTTTTCTTAAACACACCTATATGTTTGGGAAAAGGCTCTAAGACTGCGGCAGGTAGAGAGTTCCAATTATCAATGGCACGGTTTACGAAATAATATTTACCATAATTTGTTCGCTGTGGTCGGCACTTAACTTTGAAAGGGTGATCGCTCCTACCCATGTAAGTAGGCTTTTCCATAGGTTTGCTAAGCTCACCCCATGCTGGTTGATTTGTATACGTGTTGTACATAGCTCAGAGTCTAGATTTCATCCTCCTAGCCTCAAGTGATTCCCACCCAAGTTTCTTTAACATACGGCTCACACTGCTCCTGGGATTAAATTCACTGAGCACAAATCTAGCGGCCTTTCTTTGTACCATTTCCAACTCATTGATGAGCCCCACTTGATATGGATCCCAAACCGCCGAGGCGTATTCCAGAATAGGTCTTACAAGTGACAAATATCCTAATACCCTCATTACAAAGTGCAGGGATTTGTAAGCTTTAGAAACAACACATCCTATATGACTACTCCATTTCATATCATTTCTTACGTGAACGCCCAAATATTTGCAATAATCTTCTTCTACAAGAATTTCCGAGCCAATGTTATATTGAAAATCTTGCCTTCGCACTTTCCCTATTTTTATTAGACTACATTTTCTTGTGTTTATTTTCATTTTATTTTCAATCGCCCACTTATAGACCAGGTTCAGGTCATCTTGAAGTACTGCATTGTCTTGTGAGTCATGTATCTTTCGATATATTACACAATCATCCGCAAACAATCGACAGTCACTGGGAATCCCATTTGGTAAGTCATTTATAAACGCCAAAAATAGCAAAGTTCCGATTACGCTGCCCTGAGGGATACCCGACATTACGGTAATTTCATCCGAGAATCGGCCTTCAACTTTCACTTTCTGGGAACGACCCGTCAAAAATTCTTGGATCCATAAAATTACTCTTCTATCAATCTTCGTCGAAGCTAATTTATGGAGTAGCATGTCATGCGGCACGACATCAAATGCCTTCGCAAAATCTATAACTACGGCGTCGACTGAAACTCCATCATCTAACGATTCGCTATTATCTTGAAAAAGTGATAGCATCTGACTCTCGCATGAGCAACCTTTCCGAAATCCATGTTGCCTATCATTAAACCATGATAACGTTTCCCACTGTTCCCTCAAGTAGTCGCACATGAGATGCGCCATCTGTTTACAAACGATGGACGTAAGACTAACCGGCCTGTAGTTGCCCAATTCAAGTCTGCTCCCTCCCTTAAATATTGGGACTACCGTAGCTCTTTTCCAGTCATCAGGGATTTGCGCATTGTTTATGGACACATTAAACATCACCCCTAAGTATCGTGCCACGGCCCTACCTCCTAGTTTAAGTACTTCACTAACAATATTATCAGGACCCTTCGATATATTGTAACGTAATTTTTGTATTAGCTTTACAATTGCTGACTTGTTTATTTGGAGAAGTGGAGCCCCTGATTCACCGTTAAGGTCCAACACACAGCTATTGGATTTATTGAACATACTACCATAAAAGACATTTAATTCATTAGCAATGGCCTGCTTCTCAGTAATTAATTTACCGTCACTGGACATTATCAACGACAAATTATTTGAATTCCCCTTTCTTCTCCTAACATAACTGTATTTTTTTTTCCACCCATCGCCTCCCGAACCAAGTAAACCTTGCATATAATTGTCATGAGCATCCCTCTTTTTTAAGACGAGCTCTCTTGATAAGGACTTAAATTTCAACATATACTTGTCACTAACATGTCTTTTATTGTATAATTTCCTAATTTTCCGTTTATGACTCCTGATTTCCCGTGTGTAATACTCAGGAACTGGGTTTTGTTTCAGTAATTTAAATGGAACAAATTTATCAACAGCGCTATTTAAAATTTTCAAAAAGTTAGTCCACAGGATATTAATGTGATTTCCTTCCGATGCCCATCCTACAAATAGCTCATTCAAATACCCCTGAAACTTTCCCTGATCTGCCCTGCGATACTGGAATATGATCTTATTTGCTACATCAGAGTCTAATTTTGTAATGTCACCGTATCTAATATTTAATTCAACCCCAGAATGGTCACTAATTCCTGGTACTTTCAGACATTTAATATACAGCTCTGCAGGCCTTACGTGATAAACATCTAAGGTATTATTGCCTCTAGTTGGGAAGTCTACTACTAGGGAAAATCCCCCCTCCCTTAAGAATTTGTTTGCCGCACCCTGAACTTGACCACAGCTAGTTGACTCACCAGACCAGTCTACTTTGGGGAGGTTTAAATCTCCGGCAATTATTATGCTCTCTTTCATAGCATTACCCCTACAAGTTTTATCATACAGTGTGTCGAGAAGAGAAAAGTTATCTTTCGGTGCTCTATACGCCCCTATCACCTATCCGAAATTTGTACACATAACATTTCATGATCCGTATCAGCCCACTTTAAGAAACTAGCTATATTTTTGCGCACACAAATAAATAGACCACCACCTCGCTTCCCCCGATCCCTTCTGTACATTTCGTAGGTCCCTTGAATTATTTCATTACTATTTATATCCTCATATAACCAAGATTCAGTAGCAATGACAATGTCCGGAGAATACGTCTCTACAAGATTCCAATATTCAATTAATTCATGTCCTAAACTCTGACAATTAACCTGCGGTAATCTTAGAGTATTACCTTCGCAGCAAATATCCCGTCGGCTGGCAACCTCTGGACCTACTCCTCCTCACAATGGCCGGCACGAACCGATGACCCTGTCATGTAGGCTCCCCAGGTTGAAAGCGCCCCGTCGATTTAAATGCAGCCCGTCTCGGGCGAAGTCACGGCAAACAATCCAGCTGTCAGCATCTACGTACACTAATCCCAGTTGTGCACAAACCCAGTCCATGCGGTCATTTACAGTCTTAACTCGCCTTAACGGAACATCTCTCCGCCGAACAATGCCACTCATTATAATTTTTGCATTTCCAAACTTGCTTTTAGCTTTTCTGCCTAGTTCGTAGAGCTCCCCCATGATGTAATCAGCTGTAGCCCTCTTCTTCAAATCGTTCGTCCAAACATGGAGCAACAACACTTTAACTTTGTCACAGTCCTCTACATTTGCTTCTTCCACTTGTTGGGCAAGCTGGTCAATTTTAATCCCCGGATAACACCGCACTTTCGCACCTGATTTCCTCGAGATATTCGCACTCCATCGTATCATACTGTAGAACCACCCATTATGATAACGTCATCCTCAGTTTGCTCCTGCACGCCCTCTTCCACACTGATCCCAGTAGAAAGCCGTTCAGTCACATCCTTCACCGCTTCCTCTGATTCACGAAGCTTTGTTCTAAGTTCCTGTATTATTTGATCCCTTGCTTTGATTTGTACCCCCAAACAGTCCGGCGTATCACATACTTTGCAAAACCAATTCCCGACAACTCAATCCTCCTTCTTGACCTCAATACGGCCGAAGTGAAACCATTTCCCACATAGTCCACACTCAACACCATTCTTCAATGTTTTACTGCACGTCGAACACTTTAAAGCTGCCACTGGGTCATTTGCCTGATTCATATTTGGAGTAACAGGGCCTCGATTCACTTCCACTCCACCAATAACTAGCAATGCAGCTATCACTAGGGCTATGAACCACAAGTTACTAGGTCCCGTACGCACACACAAACACCAGAAATCCCGACTACCCTTTGCATACCACAGCCCGATCCTCGCGCAATAACACTCCAGAGAACAACCCATTTCAGCACACCTGAGAGCTCGGGAAAAACACAACCTTTCACTTTGACTGCCAACTGCCAACTCTGGTCCCCACTAATGCAATCTAAACGACTGGGGCGATCTCAATGAAACTCGGTAAGGACATAGTACTATTCCGTCCAACCCCGACCGTGCCTTTCAAATTTGATGACGTCTCACCCATTCAACATGGCGGCTTTGCGAAATATTTTACCGGCATTCTATATCTCCCAAACTATTACTGATATCACCCTGAAATTTTGTACGGTGATAAAGGACGCTACTAGAAGTTTACCTATGTTACCGTCAAAAACCTGTTGACTACAAAACGATCATGGCGGCCAAGCAAATTTGAAACATTTAAATAAACGTTTCTCGTGATTTAGCCATCCGAACGCAGTGAAACTTGGTACAGCAAATGTGTATACACATTGTAATGCACTGACATATAATGTAGTCATTTTTTTACATAACCTCAAGATGGCGGCTGTGCGAGGTTTTAAAATTAAATGTTTACTTCTTTTGTCCTAATCATGAGATCGAAGCCAACGTTTGAATAGTGAACCTACACGATAGTCATCTAATTGTCCAAAACTCTATGGCCTACGTATGTAAAAATCCACCATGGCGACCATTCGAAATATTTATTCAGTTCTCAATATCATTAATTTATGACAGCATACAAACTGACATTTCGTATGTTGACAGAGGCTATAAACATAAATTCACCTATGGGACTTTCAATATCCTGGTGAGTACGAATCCAACATGGCAGCGATGCGAATTTTAAATATTTTAATGGACGTTTCTCACGATTTAACCATTCGAGCGCAGTGAAACTTGGTTCGGTGTATGCATATACACCTTTTAATCCACTGACATCTCATTTATTTTAATTGTTTTCATAACCACAAGATGGCAGCTGTGCGAAATTTTAAAATTTCGTTTTAATTTCTTGTGTCCTAATCATGTGATTGAAGTTTGAATTATACACCTACACAATGATCTTCATGTAGTAGTACATAACTCTGAGGCCTACATATATAAAAATCTAACATGCGACCATCCGAAATATTTAGAAGGTTCTCAAGATCTACAAATCTATTACAGCAATCAAACTGAAAATGTGTATGTTGATAAAGGCAATTAATATAAGTAGAATATATGAAAATAGGCTATTTAGTTCATCATGGAACTACTTGTTATTTACTGTATTTTACTGTCCAGGCTCACTAATCATATTGAGCAATCCTATTTTGGCATTGTGGATTTGTTCTATGGATAATTCGACTGTACAATATTGCGCCCGTCAGACAAGGTCGCCTGGAAATCATCTGCCGCAGATGACCCTTCTGGTTTCCCCATCCTCTGGACCCACACACTGACAGGATCGGGTGCGTCCTTGGACTAGCACCGGCACGAGACTGACGAGTCTTAGACGAGCCCAAGGAAACACACCCACAAAATACAAAGCTAGAAATAAATAGTCCATATTTGTGCAAACGCGTTAACAATTTATTGTAAAAATAAACAAACCCCTATCGTAATCCAAAAGTTGAAAACTCGGCTAGACCGCAAATCAAAAAAAAAACAATATAAAAAACTGATATAACCTTCAACTGAAATAAAGTTAAGCCCTTTGGACGTCATTTTTACAGAAAAACAGACGATGAAAGCAAAACTAGGAATGTGACACGTAAATGACTACCCTGAGCAAATACAGAAACAGAATTGAAAAGTACAAATAGTGACAGGCCGTGAATTTACAGCAACACAAGACATTTAATTTTCTCACAAGGCTAGGGTAATTTACATTTAAAGCAACAATAAGTATGATCGATGTTACGACGGTGTCACTTCCGACATTTACATTTAAAGCAATTCATTATCTGATCCTGACTGAATGAAGTACGGGATGCTAATCATCTGTAAAAGAGCAAAGCTATAACAAACCAGTTCAAAAAAGAACTCCTAATACACACATAGGACAGGGTTGAAAATCAAGAAGACACTCTTAAGAAGTACAATATATTTTACATAGTAGCCTACCTACGCTAATCAGGTGTCGCTATTTGCCTGATGGTCATCTAAGTGCATGTGAGTTAGGATGGTAATTGCGCAGTAAAAAGCACGTCTTATATTATATAGTTGCGGAACGTCCACGCCTTACTGAGATCATGTGGCATTAGCAACGTAGAAGTACAAAAGTGTCACCTCGGTCTAACATGGTTACAGAAAAACAAACAAATATATGCTGCTCCAATGGTGTCGATCATAAAATCAAGCAAAAGTTCAAATTAGATTAATTCATCATCTTATTTAGAGGTTCAATTTAGTAAAGTTAGTTTCATGATTTATCTCAGTTTTATTTAAGTATTATTCCAATAGTATCAGTTTATATCCCTAATGACCATATGACACTCGACAATTGCAGCAAAAACACTGTCATGTGGATGTCAGCTCCACGAAGAATAAACATCACCCTTAAAATGGGCAGTACAATAACACACGCCATTACAAACTTCATTGCCGGCAACACGTAGGAAAAATATGGGTGATCAAAATCCATCCCATTCGAACAACTGTCTCTCAAGACACAACAATTACATCGTTACTAATTTTATACAATAATCTGGTCAGGTCTAAAAATATCACAATATTGAAGGGATTCATATAACTACTATGGATTACTTTAACTGCACACAAACATGTGCGTCAAACTTCCATTGCATGAACGTAGCTTTAAACATGACATGAATGCGCCAAAAACACATAAAATGATGCATATTAGTGAGCTCTCCTCATAACCAAACTTAACATGGGCAGTGAAGGTAATACTACAGTCTATCTAGTCTGTCACTGTCTCACAAGGACAAACGAATGACAATCGCGCACCGCAGCAAGCGAGCACGTCCTACCGTTCGTTTCCGGGCTCCCGCCATCCTATCACTCACATTAAAAAAACTTGTATTCTGTCATAATTGAGCTGTACAAATTCAGTCCTGTGTGCCAGCTCAATTCCTATTCACACACTTCTGTTATCGTTTTATTCAGGTAGTTCATGAAATTCCAAAGACACTTATAAGCATTGTTTATTACCACCAGTGAAAACAAAAGGGAAGTGACTTCACTCATGTCAAGCTTGGTGCTCGGCTGGGCTTCGCCTCCACCAGCTGTTCGTATCACATGACACGTGTTTTCGGACACTAGGGCCTCCCTCACAGGCACACTCTTTACAATAATAAACTGAATAGAATGCCACCTAGCATCTAAGACAATCAATGACAACAGTTTAATATCACTGGAACTGTCGAAATGATACGTTCCATCCTGATCGCCAACGTGACTTCTCAGGTCACACCATGCGCTCTCATGCTATTCCAAACCTCTTGGAAATGATTTCTAATAAAGCATGTAACTTGTAAAAACAACGGTGTACAACCTCACGACCGTTGAAATGATACATAGTGTCCTAATAGCAATTAAAGTGTGCTCAATGATAATTCTGCTGCCTCGCAGATGAACAATGTACAAACACAATTGAAATAAAAAGTTGGTGGCATCTTGAATCAAGTGTGTGCTGCCTCGGGCTTCTCCCCAAGCGCTAGTTCATATGAGGTGACATTACAGAGTCACGGAACCTCTGACCAGTGGCAAAAACTGAAAAACATGTGCTAAAACTAGCCCTACCTATGCTGGTTCTTAAGTGCGGCATTATGCTAGATCAACAGCAACCTTCACCCTTAACATGGTTAAAAACTTGTAACACTTACATTACAGTCGTGTTCGACTAATTCGTGCCTTCGAGCCTTCGGCCATGATAGTGTAGCCCTGAGCTCGATCCTCAGCTCTGCAATGAGTCATCACATTTCCTACCATTTTATTCTGGTTATAATGTTGGCTACTCCCTCTCCATAGGGTTGTTTTTATTCCATCACGCCCATCTCATCAATATGGACAATACGAGATTCCATTTGGTCACACAGTAATTCCATGATGAAGGAAAAGTAACACTGATGCTAAGTACAATTCCAATCACTGACTTTACACGTTGTAGACTGTAGCAAAATTGTCAATGGGTGGTGTCGTCTCACAGACTTTATAACTTGGAAAATCACTATCGCACTTAATCACTGCGATGCACAGTTCAGTTCATACAAAATTTTGTACAGAATTACAGTATCTTCAGCAGAAGCAGGTTTATAAACCATTAATCAAAGCAATCCACTTGGACCAGCCACCACGAGGTTGACTAAATTCACATATTAGTTTGTGCACCTTGTGCAGTTCCACCGTTTATCTGTTATTTATCGCGGCATATTGCGGACATGTTACGCAAATTCTAATATTCTTTAAACACTGTTCATATGGTTCCTTCAGGAGCGAAAACGCGCCTCCATCTTTTGAAAATTCAACCAGACAACTCTTCATCTATCGGCGATCGCTGAGCGTGTAGAAGCCGGAAGTACTGATGAAGCCATGCAGTGTTTGAAGTCCTGAGTTTGCAACTCTGCGACCTTAATAGCATAAACTTTACCCAAAATCAATGTTGTTTTATTCCTCTCTTATGAGTGAGTTGTATTCGGCGTTTGCAGGTTCGAAACCTGGCGCAGTCAGCTGGCATTTGAGGGTGCGCAAATGCGAGGGAGCCGTGTCAGTAGATTTACTGGCACGTTAAAGATCCCCTTCGGGCAAAATTCCGGCACCCCGGCGTCTCTAAAAGCCAGTGTAGTTAAAAGGGACGTAAAACCAATAACATTATTATTATTATGTATTCGGCGTAGAAATTTCTTCTAATCAAGATGTAACAAATCGAAGGTAAGATCATAAGCTCAAAGAACGTAACTCTTGGTTACCACCGAAGTCTTACTAGGCAGGTGCGTCGGGTTCGACCTCTCGATGGTCCCTTCTGCATGTGTAAGATAGAATCCAAATATCACTGAACTTGAAATATCGCCAGACATGAGGCTTACGGGCTCAATATAGGATTACACACTCTAAATTGGTTAACTTGCCATTTTACCATACCCATAATTCCTACTGTAGTTTCCCCCAGGGGCTCACATCCAGTGGGACGTGGGTTGGCGACCACGGGACTCCAGCTGAGTCCGGCATTGCTTCCACTTACTTATGCCAGGCTCCTCTCCGTCTTCTTTCCTGTCGACCTCCCTTGGTCACCTCTTGTTCTTTTCCGACCCCGACAGTATTAGTGTATCCGAGGCCTAGGGAGTCTTTCACTTTCCCTCTTTAATTGGCCCTTGTCTCATCTTTCCTGATCCCTCGTTCTTCGAGGGGTCAGACCTCTCGTTTTCTTTTCATTATATTTCCTTTTGTTTTTAAGATTCCCGCACTGTTTTTCTTAATTGGCTCCCCGTGTATCTAAATTCCCTTTAGCGTGTTTTTTGCGTCTACACTCCATTGTGTAGGTATTTTCAATCAACGTTGCATTTTGTAAGTGTTTCGATCTAAATTGCATTTTGCGAGTGTTTTCAACCTCAACTGCATTTTGTAAAGATTGACAGTCTAAATTGCGTTTTAGTAAGTCTTTCAATATATGGTCTGGGACTTTTGTGAGTATTTTGAATTTCAATTACATTTTGTAAGTATTTTCAACCTAAACCGCTTTTTGTAAGTATTTTCAATCTAAATTGCATTTTGTATGGTGGGCATTTTGCAGGAATTTTGATTCTCAATTGCATTTTGTGGGTATTTTGAATCTAAATTACATTTTATAAGTATTTTCAATCTAAATTGCATTTTGTAAGTATTGCCAATCCTATGAGTAATTTGAATCCACCGAAGATTTTGTAAGCGTTTTCAATTTCAATTGCATTTTGTAAGCATTTTTAATTTCATTTGCACTTTGTGAGTATTTTGGATCAGAAATGTGCGTTTTTCAATCTAAATTGCATTGCGTATTTTCAATTTCAATGACATTTTCTAAGTATTTTGAACCTCAATTGCATTTTGTACGTATTTTCCATCTCATTTGCATTTTGTAAGTAACTTATTTTGAATTTCACTTGTATCTTGTAAGTATTTCGACTGTACATTGCATTTTTTACGTATTTTGAACTTAACCTATATTTTGTGCGTATTTTTCAATCTATTCCTTTGGTGAGTATTTTCGTTCTAAATTCCCTTTTGCAAGTATTACCGCTCTCTCTTTTGTGCGTAGTTTCAATCTGAGTCCCTTTTTGTAAGTATTTTCCTTCTCACTTAATTTTCGTTCTGGTTTCCACTTCATTGACATTTTCGCTATCACCCAGACCATTAGGGGCCGATAACCTAGATCTTTGGCCCCTTAAAACAACAATTATCATCATCATCATCACCTACTGTAGTTTTTGCCCTATCCTTATTGTTAACTCTCATTACTCCATCCCTCGTTGCGTCATTACAACTTCCAACGTTATTCTGCTTCGACCATTAACATGGTGCATATACTGGAACAATCGTGATCCGATTTCCTGAGATTGCCAAATCGTTTATTTACCCACCTCATATAATTCATGCTACGTTCTATGTTTTTGTTGACACACAGCCCTGCATCCACCTCCACTTTACCACACCTCGTTTTACATTTACATCTGACAGTTAAAACAAGTATACTCCTACTACTTCATATCTTCCTTGAGCTCAAAATCACTAATCCCTAGAATATAGAAAACATTCAACTTTTTGACTCATTTAATTCTAATTTGTTCTTTCCATAGCCCCCTTCGAAATTAATAGCAACGCTCCGAATACCAGTTCGATACTTCAAAAATCAGGGTACCATCTGGAATAAATCTATTTCCTGCTGATCCTTACACTGCATTCCTGAGGGGATCTCTCCAGACATTTGGTACTGCACCACGAACTGCACTCAAGTAAGAGAAACAAACATAAGCGTTCTGATTCATCTAACGGCGAAAATGTGAACCAGCTCGTAGTAGGTCTGCCATGAACAGTTCGTAGACTACATACATAAATAGGTGCGGTTATGTAAAATGTTCTTACTGAAATTCTATGCGATTGAGCGCTAATTCATGTAAATGCTAAAAGTGGAATGGAATAAGTATTCGTTTGGGTTAGGGTTGTCAATAAGAGCTTTAGTCTCAAAATCTCGCGTCGAATAAGTCGCAAACGCGAAATTCAGTGCCAGCTCAACTGTGCATTATTAAACAAATTTAAATGCCAATCTAATATCACTGCTCTAAGTCCGATAGAGGAGCTGACAACGCAAATATCAGGAGGCTTGGAGCATGGACAAAACATTAATGTAGGCGTAAATTACGCCTACTCTTCGGTTCATCACAACATGTTTTGCAAATGAAACAATAGTAGCCCATGGGAGTAATATGTTATACCAATTCGGCCCATGCCCATGTGTATCAACTTCGGAAGAACTAAGCTCAAAATATTTTCCAAGGCAGATGTTCGCACCACACACACTCTAACACACACGCCACAGTAACACAAGATAACACGAATATCTAGGTCTACATCTCTAGGGGCATGACAAATAATGCCGCTCTTTTATCTATACTAATATAATAAAGCTGAGGAGTTTGTTTGTTTGTTTGTTTAAACGCGATAATCTCTGAAACTACCAGTCGGATTGTTATTTTTAAATATGATTGCCAGATTCAAGAGGAATAGTTTAGGATATGTAGCATTAGGCTATACCTCTCAGGTAACCTTAAAGATTGATTTTTGTTCAGTAAGTCGGAAGAACAAGCGCTCCCGAACAGCTTTATCCGCGTGCGCTGGCGTTATGGTTAAAGATACGTACACCGTTTCACCGATCTGAACCAAAATGTGTATACATACCCTTTGGAACCCTGCGGGTAACACTGTTCACTTTAAATTTCGTACAGACCAGTCCAATCCCTGCATTTAGTCGCTTTGGCACAAATCTACTCCTATTCACCGATCTGAACCAAAATTGTATACTTACCATCTGGAATCCTGCGAGTAACACTGTCTGCATGAAATTTCGGAGAGACCCCTCCATTCCCTGCATTTAGACCCTTTGGCATAAATCTACACCGATTCATCGATCTGAACCAAATTTTGTATTCTTACCTTTTGAAACCCGACGAGTAACACTGTCTGCTTGCAATTTCGGACAGACCACTCCATTCCCTGTATTTAGGTCCTTTGGCACAAATCTACACCGTTTCACCGTTCTGAACCACATTTTGTATACCTTTTGGAACCCTGCAGGTGAACCTGTCCACTTTAAATTCCGGTCAGACCACTCTATTCCTTGTATTTAGGCCCTTTATCACAAATCCACACCGTTCCTCCTAATTGAACCAAGTTTTACATACACTTTGAAACCTTGCTGGTAACACTGTCCACTTGATATTTTGGACAACGCTCTCCACTCCCTACATTTAGAATACAGGACAAAATGAACTTGAAAACCACGTATTAAGACCCTAGAACCATTCATGTCCGTAGTAGTTAAACTGTAAGTGTATTTTAATAAGTCTATTGTTGCCTGGCAGTTCGGGCTGCATCACGTAGCCCCAACCAGTGTTCTGGTGCAGAATTGCGAAAGTAGTTCAGTCTTGCCCTGCTTATAAATTGCAGTTACGGGGAGTAATTAGTGCAAAAGAATTTCTTAGACCCCTCATTATAAGTGCAATGGTGTTGGTATAATACATGGGGGTTATCAGCTGCAATATGCGTTGGTGCTTTCAAATTTACCTTCATTTATTCCGAACCTTATCGTTGAGCGCTATGTGGTGATAAATGATGCTATTGCTACCTCAGGAGCAGTAGCGTAGCGTCAGGATGTACAAGATAGACACGGTCTATCCAAATTTACGAATCAAATGACAGGTTATATTATTATTTATTGTAATATTTTTTTTCTCATAGTTCTTAAGCCATAATAGTAATTTTCATGACTTAAAAGATTCAGCGCTTGAACATAGGTTGCTGCGTTCAAACGAGGCAGATAGACACTTTGAGAATGTCTCTCCTGGCTTCTTGTTAACGGGTGCGCGCCGCTATCTCCTCTTCGCCCTTGCTCCAGCTCGCTACCTGCCGAGACCAGAGAAGTCATGTCTTTTCTTTGGTGATGAGGGAACGATTCGTATGCCTGTATTTACTGTGCCTTGGTGTCTAGTTATATTAACAATGGGAAGTGATGAGCTGTTAGTTGACATGGGCAGTGTAACTTTTGATTCTGTTAGCTTTCTTCATAGTAATTCATTAACATCACTAACATTTGAACAAAAGTTAAAAGTAAAATCTAAAATAAATCGCCCTCAGTTGGATTTGTCCCAAAAGGTTGGCAAAGTTACAAGAAAATTTCAAAGCAGTTGGTATTCGAAATATAGATGGTTATGTGGTTCTCAGCACACGAAGTCACTACATTGTTATTACTGTTTGATGTCTGGGGGCGAAGAACCATGGTCCGGTACGGGTATCACAACCATAACAAAATTGAGACAAAATCTCTAAAACATTCAGGGACCAAAACACACATTAAAAATGCAGAGATTTTTCACATACTAGGAAGAAACAGAATTGACCATTGCTTAGCGGAAACAACGCGATTAGTAGCTGTGAAACATAATGAAAATGTAACTCGAAATAGACGAATAGTGGGTCGCCTAATAGATGTAGTGTATCATCTCGGGCGGCAAGAACTTGCCTTGAGAGGCCACAGAGAAGACCACGAATCTCTTAATAAGGGCAATTATTTAGAAACCCTCGATTTGCTGGCAATAGAAGAATCTTTTATGAAAGATCACCTTGAAGGCAGCTATGTTTTTAAAGGTACGTTTCCAGACATGCAGAATGATTTAATCCAATCTGTCACTAATGCAGTGAAGGAAAAGATCGCGGAAGAGCTTTCGTCATGTGAATTTGTGGCCATTCAGGCAGATGAGACTACTGACGTGTCCGTCAAGGCACGATTAGGTGTAATTGTGTGATATGTTTGTAACTCGAGAGTTGAGGAACGATTTTTAGGTTTCTTTGATATATTATCAGATAAAAGTGCACAGGGTTTGGCAACACACATAATTTCCGTTCTGCAAGAATATAAAATAGATAAGAAAATAATGTGTCAGACTTATGATGGAGCTACTGTAATGTCGGGTCGCAACAATGGTCTTCAAGCAATTATCAGACAGCATTGTCCCATGGCATTATTTGTACATTGTTACGCTCATCAATTAAACTTAGTTCTTTTACATGGAGCCAAGAGCATCAAAGAAGTTAAACTTTTTATTTGCAACATCACAACCTTTCATGCCTTTTTCAGTCGATCATCATCTCGTTCAGAGCTATTAAGAGAAAAAGGATTTAAATTGCCTCATTCTGCTGCAACAACATGGAGCTATAAATCCCGGGCTGTGGCAACCATTAAAGAGCATTACCAAGAACTCCGAAAAGTTATGTCTTATATTATTGATTCTGATGATTGGGACCCATATTCTGTAAATGCTGCAATTGGTCTACAAAATATTTTGAAATCCCCATCATTTCTCTTCTTGCTATGTTTGTATAATCGGATTTTTATATTTACTGAGCACCTCTTCCACATTTTGCAAGTCAAAACAAGGAGTCATGTAAATTTGTGCTTAAATGAGATTCGACAAACGAAGGAAAATATATCGTACTGCGTTCAGATGAAGTTTTGGAATCATGTCTGGAAGAATCTCATAAAATAAATCCTGAAGTTGGGCAGGGCGCTTCTTTAAGTTCAGATCAAAAGAGGCTTGCATTTGAAATAATAGATTCTCGTAGTGTACAATTGGATAGGAGATTCAGTGACTTTGGTGATCTATGTTTGGTTGAGCTTCTTAATGAAGTTAACTTTAATGAATATTAGAAAGAATTTCTTGACGAAAAACTCAAGAATCTAACATCTTTTTTTTTTCAAATACGTTCGTGATAAATACTTTTAAAAATGAACTAATTAGTGACGATAAAAATCTTCGTGTCACTCAACTCTTGTCTTTCATAACTGAAAATCAACTGGAATGTGTTTATGAGGAAACATTGAAGTTAATTAAGCTAGTGTTAACCATTCCAGTCACATCTACATCTTCTGAACGTTCTATGAATACTCTTCCGAGAATTAAGACTTGCCTTCGTAATTCAATGACTAATACCCGGCTGTCAAACCAGGCAACACTTTCAATTGAAGCAGATCTATATAATTTGTGCAGCAAGGATTCTGGTTTCAAGGAACGAGTGATTGATTTATTTGCTCATATGAAGTTACGTCGAACCGAGCTTATTTACAAGAAGACGTTTTAATAGGTATGTAAGATTATGAAAATTCTTCATATTGCACGGTTTAAGTTTAAACTTTAACATTTTCTTTAAAATGTGTTACTGCAGTTTTTCTTTTTATATAGTTGTGTCTACCTAATTTTTTCCTTCACGCTACGCTACTGCTCAGGAGCTCCAGACAGCCAAAGTTTTCCAAAGTGTTCTGATTGTTTTCCTACGGCGCTATGCGACAAAAGACGACACTATTGGTCTCTACATTTCTAACAGCCAATGAGATATAGGCCTTAGGCCTTACTCCTCTTTCTAATGAGCATTAGAAACCACAGGCTGGTTTACTATGAGTCAGCGTAAAGGCTGGTTGGATCTTCAAAAAGTACTGCTGTTAGGTTATGTAGATAGATACCCACAAAAACTCAAGGCAGTGCTATATTGAGGCATACTAGGCAAGATGAGGAGTGAGGTATGGAAATAATGCTACCGACTTGTGGCTTGTGCTTTCTTGCTATGCCACTTTACAGCATTGTTTGCTTTTTGGCTATAATTTCACCCTCTAAGTGAGGGATCTTACCTCTACTGCCACTGGGGGTAGTGTCTTGGAACTTGAGACTATGAATTGGGGATACAACTGGGGTGTGTAATCAGCACAACGCCCAGGTAACCTCACTTGCAAAGCAAACAGGAGGGCTTGATGAAGGAGATGGGAAGTGTGTGAAAGTTAGGCAAGGAAGTGGGCAGGAGGCGACTGTGGTGTTACAGTAGGTATCATTCTAGCATTGGCCTGGAGTAGAAGTGGGAAACCATAGAAAACCACTTCAAGGATGATTCAGGTGGGAATCGCATTATTTTTACTCATTCAGACTGCTTGAGGCTAAGTAGACCCTGTTTTAATCTTCATACCACTTTTTTAATTTTGTGGCAAAGACTAGAATCGAACCCGGAAGCTTTAGGGCAGGAGCTAACCATGCTGACTGCTACGCTACAGAGGTGACTCTATGACACACTTAATGAATAATAATGATGATGATGATCATATGGTCTCCGGAGAGGCTGAGAGCAGGTCTTTGTAGTTGACCTCTGTGGGGGACCAGCGCGTTGTCATGAGGATGAAGTGATGATGAAGACGTGACCTACACCCTGATGGCCCGGGGCACTTTAGGCCAAAGCCTAGCGCGCAAACCAGTTAGCTCCGGAGCCTGACAATGACTAATAATAATAATAAGAAGAAGCAGAATAATAAATGATGATTTTTTTAAGGATGAATACAATGACACTGTTTTGGTTCTATCGTCAGCCACTTGCTAGCCAACAGCTGAGTCTTTGGAGTACAACCTTGTGATAACGAAACTGCAACTCTCACACTAAGCATATGTTAAATTACACTTTCACCAAACACACAGCCTGCTGGATAGTGAGCGAGTATACTGTATGTATAAAATAAAACTAGCGATTTCAAGCCGAGAGCGTATATTTGTCTGCTACGTTACTCTACCGCAGTTTTTGCTTTTTGCTATGATTTTACCCTCTAAGGTTAGCTATTTCCATGAACTAAGCAAGGGATCTTACATCTACCGCCATTGAGGGCAGTGTCTTGAAGTAGGGGTAAATGACCTGGTAGTTACGCTCTCATAAAACAACAATAACTACCTAACAAGTGTTTTGAAGCTTGCGACAATGGGTCGGGGATACAACTGGGGTGTGTGACTAGCACGATGCCCAGATGACTTTACTTGCAAAGCAAACAGGAGGGCTTGATGAAGGGAATGGGAAGTGTGGAAGGGTTAGGCAAGGAAGTGGGAAGGAGGCCGCCGTGGTCTTACAGTAGGTGTTATTCTGACATTTTACTTGAAGACAAAGTGGGAAACCATGGAGAACCACTTCTTGGATGGTTGAGGTGTGAATTAAACCTCCCTCTACATATTTGAACTACTTGAGACTGAGAAGACCTGATACTACTTTTAAAATTTTGTAACAGAGCTGGGAATTAAACCCAGAAGCTTTGCGGCAGGAGCTAACCATGCTGACTGCTACACTACAGAGGCGACTCTACGTCACTCTTAATGATTAATAATGATGATGATGATCGTGTTGCCTCTGGAGAGGCCGAGTGCAAGTTTTTGTAGTTGACGCCTGTGGGCGACCTGCGCGTTGTAATGAGGATGAATTGATGATGAAGACGTAACATACACCCAGTCCCCGAGCCACGGGAATTAACCCCAGGAGATTAAAATCCCTGATGGCTCGGGAATTGAACCCGGGACACTTAAGGTAAAAGCCTAGCGCGCTAACCACTTAGCTACGGAGCCGGACGGTCAATAATAATAATAATAATAAGAAGAATTGTTCGATTTTGTAAAGGAAGGACAAGATTACACTGTTTCTGTTCAATCACCTGGCAACTGCTAGCCAGCAGCTGAGGTCTTGGAGCGCGAAACAGTTGACGTCTTTTAATAAGAGGTGACATGTTTGAAAGTATCATGCGTCCTTTTCGACATGTGGCCATCTTGCATTAGGGATGCAACATGTTCAAGCATCCTCTAAGCGCATAACTTTTCCTCTTATTATTATAAACTATAAAAACTATAAAGACATGTTGATAAATATTTACATAAAAACTGAAAAGCAAATTAACATACACATGAGACTAGCCATGATTATATTGACGCAGCCTAATGCTGAAAAAAATTCACCATGATGGTGAACTTAAAAACAAATTTAAGACATAGAGCTTAGCTATGATCATATTGACGCAGCCTAATGCTAAAAAAAATTATGCTTGTGGTGAACTGAAAGCCATTAACACACATGGGACTTTGTCATCATGATAGTTATGCAACAACAACAGTAAACAAATGTCTAGCCATACAGCGTCAAGTCATGCCTTCACCAATCAGTAGTTTAAAAAAGCCCGCCAACGTCTTACCCATAGTCACATGTCGCAAAGTCAAGTACACTCATGGATAAATAAAATTAAACTCTCATGTAGTTAGGCCCTATGAATAAAAATTTAGCTACATCTCTGCTCCTCTCAAAAGAACACAATACAAGCTTTTGTTTAAGTCTACACAGCACGTTCTACGATTCACAGTTATTTCAATAATCACTACTTTCAAAATTCAACTTTTTGGGGAAAAAAATAAAAAAATTAAACCACTCATTCATACAAAGAGGGCTTCCTGACAAGCCATTTGACACCACACACATTAAAATCCGATCATTCGTTCGCGAAATATCGACGAAAAACTGAACGCCAGGTACAGTCACATGCACGCGCGCAATGTAGGCCTACAGGTACACTCATGTCCAAAAAAGTGTCTGCGTTAGCGTTCCCCCCATCTCCCTAATGCAGACGTAAAACACTTGATGTTGTTTTGTTTGAGAGTCTTGGCGATAGTGGTCATTAAGCCCCATGTAGTTGGGTGTGTGCAGAATTTGTCTGATAACCTGTATTTTTGTTGTTTCTGTAGTGTTGTGGGTATTTGTAATTCAGTTGTGTATTGGGAAGAAAGCGGCCGTGGCCTTAAGTTAGGAACCATCCCGTCATTTGCCTGGGATAGAATTGGGAAACATGGAAAACTACTTCCAAGATTTAATACTAATACGGTAACACATGTACATAATAATGATAATTACAATAACGTTAATTTAAAGATATCGAGGCTGTGTAGCTCAGGTAGTAGAGTGCTGTCCTTCTCGAGGGTTCGATCTAGACTCGGTCATGTAATAAATGAAGGTGAACAATTACGACAGCCTTATACCGATGGATTTAATGGCACGTGGGGTAGGGCGGGGCTATTAGAATAGCGTGCTATATGAATAATTTAACTGTCTTTCCGTTTGGCCATGGTACCCAGAGGATTAAGGGACTTCTCGGAACTCAACTGACGTCAGTCACTTACCCTCCCAACCCGCTCTCCGGACCGGCCGGTGGCGTACAATGACTCACCTACTGGCGCTGCTCTACAGCACTAAAACTTTCCTTATTTCAAGTTTAAATTTACAATTTTCAAGTTTTTTTTTGAAATCTACATAAAACTCTAAACAACATGAGTTCAAACTCGGACTTCTTACTCCTTAAACTGTCGTTTATTACATGTCATTTATGATTGTATTGCGACTACTAGTTTTAAAATTTCAAACAAATAAAGAGAACTTGAAAAATTGATGAATAGAAAATAACCAACTTGCAATTTGAAAATGTCGTGACTCTCCTAATAAAGATATCTCTAAAGATCGATTTTTTTTTTGTCGTGTGGCCTCCTGAGATGCCGAGTGCTGGTCTTTCTAGTCGACGCCCGTGGTCAACCTGCGCGTCGAGATGGGAGATGGAATGGATGAAGGTGAATGAAACTAGGCAAGGATGTGGAAAGAAGCGGCCGTGCCTGTCAGAAAGTAAAGATCGATAAAAGATGCAGAAAGATAAAAATACTTTGATTTAGTCTTGTATAAGTTTAGATCATAAGTTAAGTACAGTATAAGGCATAAAATGTAAGACCTAGCACGCACAGGTTTGCATACTTTAAACTTCGACAGAGCTCTGTAACACAACGGCATAATTGTTTTGTTTTTCTTATGTATTTTATTATGTATTGAACACTTATTGATCTGCGATCAATAAGCATTCATAATTTATTATTATTATTACTGCAGCCCAGACAGTACTAGAGGAAGTTGTCGAGAATAAAGGCAAGGTAGCGTGTCGCAATGATTGCCACATAAGGAGAGCTTGTAGCTATTCTTGAAGAACGGCCTGGTAAACTTGAGTTCAAGGCCAAATTGTGTAACAACTTGCACCAGAATTGGAATCACAAAGGGGTAGTCACGAGTTACTTACAACCGACCTGAGATTGAATCAACCAATCGGGAGAGACCACGCCGAGATCACGCGATGGAAGGCGTCAGTGGTAAAAATCGCGCGGAATTGATTATCTAAAGAACCGCCGATCGGAATTATCTTCGCACGAGTGCGATGAGACGTTTGATTTATTTGAAGAAGATTGATACTAGTCCCATCTGTGTGAGATGAAAACTCTGGATTTTTTTTCTAAATCCACCCCACTCTTCCGTACCCTGTCAGTTTTTAATAAATTGTTCGACGTGACGCTGTTCGATGTATTTCTGTTCGTGAGCTCTGTGAGCTAACTTCACGCCCGTTTGCATAACGATTTTAAGGCTCTGATATATTTGAAGTTATTTTATTTGTGAGCTCTGATGAGCTAAAGTCACGCTAGTCTGCGTAGCAAATTTTAACGCTCTTTATTATTTGAAGTCAATTACTTTGTGAGCTTTGTGAGATAAATTCACGCCAGCGTGCGTGGTGATTGGAAACTTGTCATATTATCTGAAAGACAACTATTTCAGCTCTTAGGGGCAAGACTTGTAACATTCTCATTAGCGCTCACCCGAGCGAAGGTCAAAGCAGCGCAGAGCAGTAGATTACCGAGCGAGATAGCGACTGTGAGTCAGGCAGTCTTTGTAACTTGTTTGTCGAGCCAGTGGCGTTGGACTCGAAGTGTGTATTTCACGTATATTTTTAAGTGTATTTTTTCATGTGTGTATTGCGCGTGTGTGAGCGATATTTAGGGAAAGTCTTCGTAATTAATCGCATAGGACTATTTGTGGGCGAATTTAGTAACCCACAAGCGATTATAGCCAGGTCGAATTATAATCATTGAACTTTTCTTCCAAGGGGACTACATCAAGATGTCCAACATGTGGTCAGCAGTTGGGATGACGTCCGGCGCTTCAACGAAGACAAATATGGAGTGCTAACTTTTCCATAGGGGAAATGGGCTGAGATGGATGTCATAATGTTCTGCAAGCTGAGACGGTGACGTACAACAATTGATTATTCAATTATGTAGTTAGATTGGCCGGGGAACCTTTGTAAATAGTTAATTTAGTCTTTTCTTGTATTAGAGTGTTTTTTTGTACCGGCACTAATTGTCTTAAATGTACGTTGGCGCGTGGCCAAAGTGTTTGTTGTATATTTGTTTTTCTTGGAGTCATATTTAATGTGCACGGCGCGTGTACGTGATGTTTATCCATGCAAATGCGAAGCCCGTTACATTCGATAAGTGGTGCTTTATTAAAGTTCATATTTGTGATAGGGAAAGGGAGGTAATTACTGTAAGATGTTTGCTGAACAGGTTATTATTCATATTAGGGTTGCCAAGTGCAACGAATTTAAGATGTAATTGTAGAACACTTTCGTTCTAATTTGATATATTTTTTTGGAGTCCTTTTCAGGATAATTAGTCACGGCGTGGAACGGTGGCGCCAGCAAGTGGAAAATATTTATGTATTTTTATTTCAGGGTCTGTCAAACCCATACGTGTGGTTCTGTGTGTGTTATTGTGTCTGGTGTGTGTGTTGATTCTACGTGAAGAGGGGTAGAGGTCCTACCGCCCTCGTATTTTGTTGTTGTTGTTGTATTTTGATGGAAAGGCAGGGTGCTCTAGGGAGACCGCTGTTCCTTGTCCATTATGCTGTTTTCTTGGATTTCCTAGTGGAAATGCCGGGATATTTTGTTCTGACACACACACACGTATTTATTGTGCTTTGGGGCACGCTTCTTCGATACACACGTGGGTTGACAGATATGCAGATTTCCAAAAATCGCCCGTTTCGCCTGGTGACTTATTTTTTGATAGGCAGTCCTGTTGTTCCGACTGGCCCCTTTAAGCTTTCAAGTAGCAAACCTGTTCATTGTGATGGTCATTTTGGAACCATAATTAATTGGGGAGTTCGCCATGTGTGTGACGGATTGTTGCATTGTTGTATGGATAGATTGTTGTTTTGGTAATGTAAATGTTGGCTTTGAGCCTAGTGATTTTGTTTATGACTCAATTCATGTAATTTTAGTATGTCACACCCGTGTGGTGTAGTGGTAGTGTACTTGTAAATTTGACGGCGGTCATATGTGTATTTCTTTTATTGGTCACGTGTTAACTTACTTGTGTTGATTTGTGTGAGAAGTCCTAAGTTTTTAGGCAGTAATGTTTTTGCTACGGCAGTATGATTCCAATTTCATTCGGAAATTATTGTGTTGTATATTTTAAGTATAGGAAGTGTCGGCTTAGTTTTAAGTGTTGTATAGTTGTTCCCCGCGTCTGTCTAGCTCTAAGCAATGTGGATTCGTTGTCTGAATGTTCATTCTGGATGATGACGAATCATGCATTCGATTGTATACATCGTGAAGCATGCAGAACGACACGCGCGCATACATTGTCACTATTGTTGATTTTCTTAAGGACACTTTGTCCGTGTAATTAATCTCTCCAGAGATTTGGCCTAGTTTTGGCATATTTTATTAGTAAGTGGGAGTCTCTTTGGGAGTTTGTTTTTGTTAATTCTTTTGTATAGTTAGGTGATTTGTTATTAAATTCATTTGTTTTAACCCTGGCTTCACTTTTTCCTGCATGTTATTTTGTTATATGTTACCCTGCATGTTAATGAAGCGCTTTAACAACAACTTACGATATGGACTGTTACACCCCCCGAAATAGAGTCTCATAAGCTTCTTTGCAAGGGTTCATAAAACAAAAATGGCTGCCCAAGTGGGACTGTTGTTGTTGTTGCTTCGCTGATCTCATATTTATTTCGTTGAGAAATAATGCCAGGTCAAGCGGGCAAAGTAAATTCAGTAAATTGAGGCGATGTTGTACCGCCATGTGCATTAGTAAAATCACCGAGTTCCTAAAGTTAGAGATATTGAACAAGGTTAGAATTTGATATTGTATTTGTTATAAACCTGTTCTGGCGCCCGGCATTAAAATTAGAAAATTTGCATATTTTTGAACTCAGTCAAAGCAGGAAGGTGTTGCCTTATGTGTGACATTCAATTAACTTCGGTTAATTGGTGTTCTTCGTAAATTCTATTGGTTAGGAATTTAATAGCAGATCACTAGGGGTTATTTTGTTGTTTGGGAATAAGGGTTATTTTATTCAGTAAATTTTGATTACTGAAAATTTTTATTAAATTAGAATCAGTAATATTTAAATGTTATAACATGTATGCGTGTGTATGACTGAAATCTTAGTGCATGACCCTGTTTTCTCTGATTATATTTGTGTATTGTGCAATGGCGAGTGTTGAGGAGATCAAGGCATTGTTGGAACAGATGTCGGTCCAAATGTCCGCGAAAACGGAAGAACAGTTGAAAATTCAGAGCGAAGACAATAATAAACAATTAAATAAACAATTAGAGCAGATGTCCGCGAAAACGGAAGAACAATTAGAAAGTCAGCGTGAACATAATGATAAACAATTAAAAGAACAGTTTAAAATTCAGAGCGAGAATTGTGAAAAACAGTTACACGCTATGAGCGGTAATATTTCGTTCCAATTAGAGGTCCAGAAATTGGACACTGATAAACAGTTTCACGAATTAAATCACAAACTATCGGAAACTGATAAACAATTTCAAGAATTAAATCAAAAATTAACAGAACAGGCGGTAACACAGACAGAGCAATTAGAGAAGATCACTAATGACATTAATCAAAGTGTTAGGGAGGTAGAGAAACTGGCAGGTGAGGTCGCAGAAAATAACGTCAAACAATTGGGTGAAATTAAAAAGTTGGAAGCGAAATTTGACAATAAACTCGTACAATTTGACGAAATGGTGGCCGGTAAACTACAGCAGATAGAGGCAGCATGTGTCAATAACACCGCGGGAATAAGGAAAACACAAGATAAATTGCAGCAACAAATTAATTCAGTCGACAGCAACGTACTGGAATTAATAAAAGAAATGGATAAACTCGAGGTCAAGGCCGAAACAGAACGTAGGCACTTGCGTGACAACTTAGAGGACCAATTAAGTAAAACCCAGCAGGTCATAAGAGAGGAAGTCGGAGAACAATTAGTGAAAACACAACAGGTCATAAGGGAAGAGGTAGGAGAACAGCTCATTAAAAATCGGGATAATCTGGAAGAACAATTAAGTAAAACACAGCAGCAGATACAAGAGGTCGGAGAACAATTGGTTAAAACACAAGAGGTTATAAGAGAAGAGGTTGGAGAACAGTTAGTCAAGACACAAGAACAGATACGAGAAGAGCTAGAAAAGAATCAGGAAAGGAGCGAAGAGAAAATTAACAGTTTGAAAAGTAGGATCCGAAGAGATTGGGAACAGCAGGCAAACGAAAATAAAGAAGACAGGCTGACAATTTTAAAGCGCTTAGGGGAATACAACTCGAGAATGCAGGCTTTGGAGGAAGGCGTAAAATCTAAATTACAAGAGCACTCAGATTTAATAATTAAAAACGAAATTAGATCGTTAGAGAATGCTACATTATTTTCGGCTGAAAATGTACAAGAAAAGCAGGCAAGCATTGGAAGTCCGGTAGGCTTGAAGTTGGCTGAGGATAACAGCCGGGGTCAAAGTCCCAAATTAACGAGCAACGCATTCCAGGAGTACAGGGGAGAGACTTCTACACCACAACCAAACTTGGCACCCGCCCAAGTAATCCAAGTCATTAGGGGAAACGATTTCAAGCCCATAAATTCAAGGAACACTCAGGAACCACTCCCAAAGCTTTTCTACGACAGTTAACTGATTATTTCAATGATCAACATATCGGCACCGAAAAACAGCTGAGACTCGTGGAGAAATTTTTAGACGGACCAAGCTTAACCTGGTATTTAAGCTTTAAATATACTTTCACCGACAAGGCCCAATTCCGAGAAGCGTTTCTAAAGAAGTTCTGGAGCCCTTCTTTACAACAGGAGTTAAGAATGGACCTGTATACACGAAAATACCACAGCACGCATCCGACCAGATTTTCGGAATTCTTTAGCCAACAGCTGGTAAAATTCCGCGATTTTGACGACCCCCCTAGCGAGCAAAATATGGTTCTAACCATCGGGAAACAGCTTCCCATGCACATTCAACAGCTGTTAGTAGCCGGAAACATTCAGACTGCAGTCCAGGCCGAGGAACTACTCCGACACCTCGACGAGACGAGTATGGTCAGTCCACAGACGGGAAGTAGAAATATGGAATGTGTCAACACGGCAGAGGTGGTTCAGGGACTCCAAAATAGTCACAGCCAGGGGAACCAAACGAAAACTCAGTCCGCAGGAACACAGTTCACACCGAGAAGGCAAGATTTCGATGGCCGGAACCAGTTCAACCAAAACAATCGAAATTTCCAGAATAACCGCGATAGATATAACCAGAATAACCAAAACCAGCACAATCATTGGACGTACCAGCGGGAATACACCAATTGGAGGGGAAACCAACGGCAGGGTCGACCTTACCAAAGAAATGGAGATGGCAGGTGGAACAACGCGAGGAACTATCGCCAGGAAAATAGGGGAGACTACCGCAACAATTGGGATGAGCGATATGTCGAGTCACAAAAATACTTAGACCAATTAAATGCCGAAGAGACGGAAAAAGAGAAGTGGGGGCGTGCAATGGCAAACAGACAGAGCCCAGACAATCATCAAGGAGAGGGGGCAGAAAGTTTATTGAGGCAACAGGAGAGGTGCGATGACAACCGGCGGAACACAACAAATGGGCCCCGGGATAAAAAAAACTTCAATTGAACTAAAAAATGACAGTCTGAAAACGGAGGATGCCAGAGAGCGAGAAGAGATGATAGTGGCCAATATAGAAGAGTGGGTAGCATTCCCGGACGATTGCCTGGAGGAATTGATGAAAGACCGAGAAAATGTCATCAGACAATTGCCAATTATTTACGCACATATTGGAGGTATGAGGGTGAGATGTTTAATTGACACAGGTAGCCAGGTAAGCTTAGTCACTGAAGTTTTGGTAAAGGAAATCGGAAGAAAACAAACCGTTCCAATTATGCCTGTACCGCTAATGAAAGTCAGAGGGGTTATTCCTGACAAGACCATCAATTGTAAACAGCAAGCATATTTAGACCTAGAAATATTGAACCACACTTTTTCGCAAACATTCATTGTCATTCCGAAGATGAACTATAACATTATTTTGGGAGCCAACTTCATCTGTGATTTTCATGCTGTAATTGACTTACATAACAACACTGTAAGTTTCAAACAAGTTGAGGGCTTGGATCACGTTGGTTTAAACATGGAAGAGAGTCCACTAGAGAGAGAGAGGCGAATACTTGGGTCGTTGAAGAATGCACTAATGAGGCCGGAGATAAGAACTTGACGGAGGAGCGAGTAAGCCAGACAGCAGTGGTGGAAATTGACAGCCGAGATATTTCGCAGGAACTTTGGGTACATTTGGCGGAAGAAGAAATTAGCGGAACTAAATTTGAAATTCTACTTCAGGAGCGACTTAATTAGGCCATAGTAGGGGAACCTGATAGAAGAAAACTGGAAGAAATTTTGAGATTACATAAAGGAGCTTTTGACACCGTACCTGGAAAAGTTTTAAATTTTCAATATGCCATGCAAGTTACAGACTGGACCCCATTTAAAAGTAAATTGTACCCGATCCCAGAGAAACATTTTGCTCAGGTGAAGGACATTATTACTAATTTATTAGAATCTGGCATGATAAGGAAAGCAGCAACCCCGTACCTGAACGCAATATTCGCTGTGGCCAAGCCAAATGGATCAATTAGGCTATGCCTAGACGCGCGAGTTTTGAACAGTAAACTGCTAGTTGAGCATGACCAAGCACCTAGGATCAAAGATGTTTTGAAAGGCTTCCGTGGGAAGAAGATATATTCGAGTGTCGGTTTGACAGATAGTTTCCACCATCTTGAACTTGAAGAAAAATCTCAACTGTTGACGGGATTTTTATTCGATAACCAAAGTTATATCTGGTCTCGAATGCCCTTTGGCGTGAAAACTGCTGGATGTGCACTGATAAGAGCACTCGATAGGAATCTGACTGAGGAGGTCAAGAGCTTCACTACAAGATATGTTGACGACATATTAATTGCATCTGAAACAATGGAGGAACACCTAATAAACTTAAATAAACTTATGGATAACTTGAGAACCATGAACTTCAAAATTAATTTAAAGAAATCACACTTTTGCCAGAGCGAGATTCTATATTTGGGGCATATAATTGATGTTGAGGGTGTGAGACCAATTCCAGCCAAGATTGATGCTATCAAGAAATTTCCCACACCAACTAAAGTCAAGCATGTAAGAGCATTTTTGGGAGTGACCGGCTTCTTCAAAGAAAATTGCCCTGGATACACAGAAACAGTAGCACCTATGCAGGAGATGTTAAAGAAGGAAAATCGATGGTCATGGAACGAGGAGTGCGACAGGTCTTTTAGAGCCACGAAAGATTTATTGGAAAACTGTGTGAAGCTTGGATATCCGGACTTTGAGAAGCGATTTATTATTCAAGCAGATGCTTCATTGATTGGAATCGGTGCTATGCTGTACCAAGAGGACGCTGAAGAACCCAAGAAGAGATCGTATTTGGCATTTACGAGTCGTAAATTGAGGAAGCATGAGAGGAACTACACCGTGACGGAGCTTGAGCTGCTAGCAATTTTATATTCTCTTCAACAGTGGCGTAAGATGATCTACGGCTATTCCATTATTGTTAGAACCGACCACCATGCACTGACATTTTTATTCAAGACGACGATGGCAAGTGAGAGAATTACGCGCTGGTCCATCTATATACAGTTTGACATTACAATAGAGCATTGCCCTGGAAGGATGAACGTCATACCGGATGCCTTGAGCAGGAATCCTGAAGACGAGAACGAAGTAACAGCGGAGGTTCATACTATAACACTAACACCTAAGGCTCGTGAGTTTTTGGCGAAATTAAAGGAAATTCGGAAGGAGCAAGAAGCAGACCCATGGATGATGATGATGATCAAGTTCTATAGGAAGGAATTACAACCAGATTCACCGGAATACCGAGAAGCCCGTGCTAAAGAAGCGAGATTTCACTACTTAAATAACTTGTTGCATAAGTACGTGGATGAGCATCATACCAAACTGCGAATCCTGGTTCCAGCATCACTACAGAGAGGATTGACGTGGCATGTCCACGAGAGCGTAGCACATATCGGCACGGATAAGACTGAAGCTACGATAGGGGAGACTTTTACTTGGCCTAAGATGCGATTCACCATTGTGGAAGTGATAAGAACTTGTGACGCATGCCAGCGCACTAAACCGAACAACTTCATTATGAAACAACCTCCAAGACCACTATTACCTCAAAAACCATGCGAGATGCTCGCTATTGACTGTTTTGGCCCTCTAGTCAAAGGAAAGCGTGGATGCCGGCATCTTTTGGTGTGTGTCGATGTATTTTCAAAGATGGTCGTGTTATGTCCAATCCAGAAGACGACATCAAAACAAGTCCTCAGTAGAATTCAGAACAAAGTTATTCCGATGCTTGGGAAGCCGGAATCCATTTTATCAGACCATGGTACTTATTTCACGAGCAATGTTTTTAGGCAAGGTCTGGAGAGCCTAGGAATAAAACACATATTTTCAAGCATTCGTCATCCTTGTGGAAATCCGAGCGAGAGAACGATTCGCTGTGTTGCCAAATACTATAGAGTAATGATTCCTAACGATCATAATAAATGGGTAGACAAAGTAGGAGAGATTGAGATGTGCATGAACACCACTAAGCACGAGTCGACGGGTCAAGTCCCACTAATTGTACACCACAACAGGTTGCCGGAGATATCTTGGGACAAGATTATTCCATGTCCAAGGGATCCACTATTAGCGCATGAGTTGCGAATCCAGCGAACGAGAGAGCACATGAGGAACCAAGCGGACCGAAGACTCAGAAGATACAGAGGAAAGAAGTTTCACCGGGAACTACAAGAACAAGAGTTAGAGCTGGTTCGCAGACCACCGATATCTGACCCCAAAAACAAAATCTTTGCCAAATTCTGTGCAAAATTTATTGGCCCGTTCCGTGTCATTAAGAATCTGGGTAACAATGCTTACAGGCTTGAAGAAGTGAGCACTGGTGCTAAATCTGTTTTTAATAGCGCCAACTTAAAACCGTATTACAGAAGGGAACCATTTGATGAATAAGCAAGATCATGTGTGCAAAAATCAGTACTGCAAAATTTTATTTTGAGAGCCAACACTCAAATGTACGTGGAGCGCAGGAGAGAGAGAGCGCTTTGTTTTGTAAACAACGAGCAGCTGAGACGACAGGAGTGGCAATCATGAGAGGAGAAGGGGGAGGTCTAGCGAAGAAGTATGAATGACATTCCGACGAGGGAGCGCGCACACTAATTGGGTCAGTGGACTGTACACTCGAGCAGCTGAGCGAGGTACTAAAGAGATGTTGTTGTTACTACTGTGGATATTGTTTTTGAAATCCAAATCAATTACTTGCTTCGAATTTCAAATCCTTGCTGAGGATAAATGAAGCCTTATTGATCTGCGATCAATAAGCATTCATAATTTATAATTATTATTACTGCAGCCCAGACAGTACTTGAGGAAGTTGTCGAGAATAAAGGCAAGGTAGCGTGTCGCAATGATTGCCACATAAGGAGAGCTTGTAGCTATTCTTGAAGAACGGCCTGGTAAACTTGAGTTCAAGGCCAAATTGTGTAACAACTTGCACCAGAATTGGAATCACAATGGGGTAGTCACGAGTTACTTACAACCGACCTGAGATTGAATCAACCAATCGGGAGAGACCACGCCGAGATCACGCGATGGAAGGCGTCAGTGGTAAAAATCGCGCGGAATTGATTATCTAAAGAACCGCCGATCGGAATTATCTCCGCACGAGTGCGATGAGACGTTTGATTTATTTGAAGAAGATTGATACTAGTCCCATCTGTGTGAGATGAAAGCTTTGGAATTTTTTTCTAAATCCACCCCACTCTTCCGTACCCTGTCAGTTTCTAATAAATTGTTCGACGAGACGCTGTTCGATGTCTTTCTGTTCGTGAGCTCTGTGAGCTAACTTCACGCCCGTTTGCATAACGATTTTAAGGCTCTGATATATTTGAAGTTATTTTATTTGTGACCTCTGATGAGCTAAAGTCACGCTAGTCTGCGTAGCAAATTTTAACGCTCTTTATTATTTGAAGTCAATTACTTTGTGAGCTTTGTGAGATAAATTCACGCCAGCGTGCGTGGTGATTGGAAACTTGTCATATTATCTGAAAGACAACTATTTCAGCTCTTAGGGGCAAGACTTGTAACATTCTCATTAGCGCTCACCCGAGCGAAGGTCAAAGCAGCGCAGAGCAGTAGATTACCGAGCGAGATAGCGACTGTGAGTCAGGCAGTCTTTGTAACTTGTTTGTCGAGCCAGTGGCGTTGGACTCGAAGTGTGTATTTCACGTATATTTTTAAGTGTATTTTTTCATGTGTGTATTGCGCGTGTGTGAGCGATATTTAGGGAAAGTCTTCGTAATTAATCGCATAGGACTATTTGTGGGCGAATTCAGTAACCCACAAGCGATTATAGCCAGGTCGAATTATAATCATTGAACGTTTCTTCCAAGGGGACTACGTCAAGATGTCCAACATGTGGTCAGCAGTTGGGATGACGTCCGGCGCTTCAACGAAGACGAATATGGAGTGCTAACTTTTCCATAGGGGAAATGGGCTGAGATGGATGTCATAATGTTCTGCAAGCTGAGACGGTGACGTACAACAATTGATTATTCAATTATGTAGTTAGATTGGCCGGGGAACCTTTGTAAATAGTTAATTTAGTCTTTTCCTGTTTTAGAGTGTTTTTTTTTGTACCGGCACTAATTGTCTTAAATGTACGTTGGCGCGTGGCCAAAGTGTTTGTTGTATATTTGTTTTTCTTGGAGTCATATTTAATGAGCACGGCGCGTGTACGTGATGTTTATCCATGCAAATGCGAAGCCCGTTACATTCGATAAGTGGTGCTTTATTAAAGTTCATATTTGTGATAGGGAAAGGGAGGTAATTACTGTAAGATGTTTGCTGAACAGGTTATTATTCATATTAGGGTTGCCAAGTGCAACGAATTTAAGATGTAATTGTAGAACACTTTCGTTCTAATTTGATATATTTTTTTGGAGTCCTTTTCAGGTTAATTAGTCACGGCGTGGAACGGTGGCGCCAGCAAGTGGAAAATATTTATGTCTTTTTATTTCAGGGTCTGTCAAACCCATACGTGTGGTTTTGTGTGTGTTATTGTGTCTGGTTGGTGTATTCTTGGAATACACGGTACGAGAGATTATAATTTTCAATGCTTTTGCATGTTCTTTCCTTCCTCTTTGTCAAACACCAACAGTGATCTTCTGTTTTCTCTTAGGTGTTCAGGTCGCTTATATCTTTTATGAGTCTGTTCTAGATATATATCCTCTGTGACTCACCTAGCGTCATCTAGCAGCGAATCTCTGAAGCTCTTCAACTTTTCCTGGTGCAAGAGGACTTACTTATCCATTTTGCCACCAGATCCTGTTACCATCGCCAGCTATTTTCTCCTTGAGCAAGAGGACTCTGTCTACTTTTTTACTCACCATGCTGCGCTAGTATCGCCTGTTATCAACTCTTTGAAGACCAGCTCATCAAGAGAAAATAATTTTTTGTTATAAAGTTGGCAATGTTTATATGTTCTCCTTTTGTCTCCTATCCCCCACTCTTTTCCCCTTCCTTGGACCCTCCGTGCTCCGTTGAGCAGGTATCACTTCTCAGTCGGCAGTTGACTCGATCAGTTAAGGCTCCTCTCGAGCCAGCCTCCTCAAACCAAGAGGCATACTCTCTTCTACGCCATGTTGACAAAGTAGTTATCGTCAAAAGGAACTTCACTTTCAACATGAAATCAAGATAAGTACCATCTTAAAGTTTTAACCTCATCTTCATGGTTTTAACTTTCACGTGCTTTTAACGATACTTTTATAGACAGTGTGAGATTATTTATTTTGGGGCAAAAATCATTCTTCGTGGGATTTGCCATGTTGAGCTTTTGTTCGTATAAGCCAACCTTACAAAAAAGAGCTTTCTTAAGCTATTCAAATGAGAAATCCTCTCACTACGTGGGATATTATCTAATACCCGCTGTCTATAATTCACCAAGCTAGTTCCTCCGTTGGATTTTTTTATCCCCATTTTTCTACTAAGGTCGTTCTGGAACCTTCCAGATTCTGTATTTCATCTACAAGTCCTGCCGTTATGAAATTTTCACTTACTTGTGAGAATGCTATTTAAAATTGAAGAGTCTCACTTCTGAATTAAAGCTCAATAGCGAATTTTCTTCCACCGTTGGATGTTCTTGGCGCATTTAACTGTAATCCACCATTTTCTCCAGCAATAGACTTTCGTTCATCTAGTGCAACCAGTCAGTTTTTTTCAAATCAAAATAACTTTCTTTGCCAAAAACTTTCGTGTTTCTATAGTGAACTTTTCATATATTTCAACGAACTATAGTGAAAACCAGTGCTTGTTCAACTTTCTACCGCGTCGCGATCGTCCGTTTACATATAAATAAGGCCATGAACATTTTTCCTCAATCCCTATTTCTCTTTCCTAACCTCTTACTAACAATCTGTAATAAACTTTTAAATTTAGGTCTGTTTCAACGAGGTGTCAATCCATAGATGTGCCCTCCCATTTTTTCTCATGTGTAATTAATTAATTTCTGTATAATTACGTGTCCAGCGCACGTTTCAAACTTACATTGTTTCTCCCTTCTGATCAGGGAAAACAATTCTTTCATCTCTTGAGTGAGTTATTTCTAGGTCTCACGAAATGGAAACTGCCCCATTTGGTTCGTGATTCCCATTTAAAACATAGGAGGTAGAGAACCTTCCTTTTGATTATCTCCTCAGGTTTCACAGTCAGTGACCTGCCCTTATTTGCATAATAACCAAAATTAATTCTGTATAAATATAAGAAGTTGTAGGAACTTCTATCTTATTCTTCATGTTTATCTTATTGTTATTTTCGAAGTTGTTACTCTCTCTAGAATATTCTCTCGGAAATTTCTTATAGTACACTCCTTGTACTCTTGTAAATGTCTAAACTTTAATCATTTCATTTGCCTTTTTAAAATCTTACAAAGATTTTAGTACCAGGTTTAAAACTTTAAGAATTGTTATTTGCCTGGAGCAGTTTCTAAATGTTGTCGGAGGTCTGCGACCCCAAATTGTTAATAAGATTGAAACATATTTAATTGTTAAAGATATCAACTTCCTCTAATTTGTTAAATAAATTAAGAGTCTCTTTTGCTTTTTCATTTTTCTAATACAACGGATAAGCAAGATCCTGTCCTCCTTGGCTCTCCCTTCTCGATGCCATTAAATCTATTGATAGGGATTTCACCACTTGTTGCATTTGAGCAAGAACTCTCAATGGCAACCTTGTTAAAGTTTCTCTTAGCTTTAATAGCTAATTCTAATTGGCCAGTAAGGCAAGTAAAGCTCGCTACGCCAGCTACCTGCTTGTGGAGATCCTCTCCGAAAACTTATGGTTAATTTTCCAAAAGATAAGTGTTTCTTCTTTGACTAAGCTTTTAGCCGGCCTCTCGCTGAGTAAAGGCTTAGCCATTTCCAAATGCAACCATTGGTTCACTTACCAAAATTACTTTCCCAGGTATAATTTTTCATCACTATCCTTCCTGGAAGCACTGGGTCGCTTTTCTCAGGAACTCTATAATTTCGAAAATTGGAAATACCAAACTTGATTTAAATTATTGGCATTCTTCGAATTATTTCGCAAAACGAATTTCTTTGAAAAACCTTACAATAAATTTGTTACTCTTAGTTTTGCCAGACCATCACCTTTCCCCATAGTAGTCTTATACATGCTTGGGAGGAAATACACTAAAGCCTCTCTCTTGCAAATCGCCCAAGTCCCAGCTGCGGTTCCCGTTAGCTTCGACCAAGCTCGTACCTACTTTAGGTATCAGAGAGTTAATTTTCAGTGGCAACTGCCTCTAAAGGTATTTAAAGTTAAATTTACTACTTTTGTGGAACTCTCCTCCTATTTTTCTATCCTTTTTTTCCAATCCAAAACCTACTTCCCTTTTTCTAATCATCTTCCCTTGGTGGGTGGGTTATTCCTTATCCAATAATCTACCCAAAAATTGGTGCCGATACCCGGGAGAGTCCATTTTCCATTTTTCTTCAAAAAAAAAGTGTCATTTGACAATACTTTGCAAATTATTAATATCTGCTTTGAATTTTTCAGCTATAACTACATCATGCAAAGCCTGTGAAGGGGAAAGAGGCTGCTCATGTCTCCTTTGGTGTGTCCCGTTCTTTCTACTTATTTGCTGCTGCCAGCTTGACAGCATTTCCAAGGTTCCACAGTTTCGCGAGTTACATTTCAATCTACCTTCTTTAACATGGCAAGAATAAAGATGAAAAACTTACTTCTAAACGAGCATCCTATAAAGGGCAAATTACCCGATTCAGAAAGTACATAAAAGAATTGGATCCCTCAGAAGCTCAATTAGACTTGTTGAAACATCGTGTAAGGGATTTTGAACGTTCTTATGAAAACTACTGCAACATTCAAACTGAAATAGAAACTTGCATGCTCAATCAAACAGAAGATCGAGTCGAAGTAGAAAACCAATATTACGAAGGCATAGGTTCTGCTTTCAAAATAATACGCCAACTCGAAGAGGAGCAGAAAAAGGACGCTTCTGTTCTTGGTTCCCTTCATGAACCACAAACTTCTTTCCGTGAGGGTACTCACAAGCCCAAACCAACTTTACCGAAAATTGATTTACCCCATTTTTCTGGAGATGAATCTGCTTGGGATTCATTCTATGAATTATTTTGCTCCCTTGTTCATGACAATGAAGACATTCAAGTCATTTACAAGTTGCATTATTTGAGATCTATTCTCCGAGGTCAAGCTTTGCAGTTGGTCGAAGCACTTCCTCTGCGTGCCGAAAATTACCCCATTGCCTTTAACTTATTAAAGGAAAGATATGGAAATTTTCGGTTACGTATTCAGCGCCATATAAAGGCTCTATTCAATCTACCTGCGTCACAGCACAATGACGTCACTAGTTTACGTACTCTAGTTGACACTACACAACTTCACGTTAAGGCTTTGTCCCAATTAGATCAACCTACTAATTATTGGGATACTTTCCTAATACATTTAGTGGTTTCTAAAGTTGATGCTGCTACCCTCAAAGCTTGGGAAATTGAACTTTCTAAAGAAGACGACTACACTTACGAGCATTTAGTTACTTTCATAAACGCTAGATGCCAACTTTTAACCGCTCTAGCTAATCAAAGTGAACCTTCATCTCCTAGTTCCAAATTCGAATTAATGTCCATCAAACCCAAAAGTGAACGCTCAGTGTCCAATACCCAAAAACCTGGGTTCAGCTCATCCAAATTTAAATCAAACACTACTGGTTACCCAACTAGGTCTAGTGAACGTCGTGTTGCTAGCTCTATTGTTTTAAACACGCAAAGCGAACCTCGCAAAAGTTTAAACGAACCTGTAAAGTGCATACTTTGTAAAGATCCCCATGCCCTATACCTCTGCAAATCTTTTAAAGAAATGTCAGTCGACGACAGACGAAAATTAGTCGCTCAAAACAAACATTGTTTCAACTGCCTAGCGCCCACGCATTCTGCTTCTAATTGCAAGTCCACAAGACTTTGCTACCATTGTGAAAAGGCTCACCATACTTTGCTACATCGTCATGATCAGGCAAGGTCATCGACGGCATCTACTTCTCCGAAAAATGATAGTGCTAACAGTTCTAATGCGTCATCGTATATTCAGAATGCCAAGTCCATTCGCAGTGCTCAAGTATTGTTGTCTACTGTCCAAATTGAAGTTCAGGATAACTTTGGCAACTGGGTCCGTGCACGCGGTCTTCTAGATTCAGCGGCAACTCATGATTTTGTGTCTAATTTCTTGATTAGAAAACTAGGCCTACCGGTAAACCCCACTTCTATCAATGTGTCGGGCATCAACAGCTCAAAATCGCAAGCTTTACAATTCTCAAAACTAACCATAAGAGATATTTGTCATAGAAACAACTTCTTTAAACTTAATTGTCTAATTCTCAATAGCATTGGAGAAGACACTCCAAGTCACTCTAATGGATATTTCAGGGTTAAACATTCCCTCGCATTTAAGGCTAGCCGATCCTTTGTTCAATATGCAGAACCCTATTGACATACTCTTTAGTGCCAATGTTTTTTGGAATTGCCTACGTAAACAAGTTCGTAAGTTATCCTCAAACGTGGTCGCCAGAGACACTAATTTTGGATGGATCGTCACAGGGCAACTTCCCCATTATTCTCTCCAACCTGCATCGCAATGTTATTTCTCCAACACTGACCTGGAACAGTTTTGGAGGCTTGAAAGCGTTGATTCTCCTAATGTGACCTCTTCAGAAAATGAATTATGTGAGCAACTTTTTTTGAACACCACCACTCGTTCTTCTGATGGCCGGTTCGTTGTTCAAATGCCAATATTACACAATCCTCCCCAACTTATCAACTCTCAGCCTAAAGCACGCAAAGCTCTCTTTGCTATCGAGAGCAAATTCAAAAAAGAACCCCTTGTCAAACAGCAGTACACTGATTTCATGGATGAGTATGAAAGCTTGGATCATATGGAAGTTGTTAACAAATCTGATGATGAATCACACCCCCCAATTGAAACGGTTTATTTAAATCATCATCCCGTGTGGAAGAACCCTCTTGTAAAAGATAAAATCCGAGTTGTTTTCAATGGTTCATCGCCCGACGTTAATGGCAACAGCCTTAACGACACTCTTTATTCTGGTCCTGCTATTCAGTCAGATCTATCCGCTATACTTTTAAACTTTCGGTTATTTCCCATAGCTGTTATAGCCGACATAAAACAGATGTACCGTCAAGTGCTAATTCAACCAGAACAACGAGATCTTCAAAGAATCTTGTGGCGTGATGAAATCAGTAAGCCCATTAAGGTATTTCGCTTGAAAACGGTTACTTATGGCTTAAAACCCTCTGCTTTCCTTGCTATCCGATCCCTACACTTGCTAGCCTCACAAGATGGTCATTTATTTAATTCCAAAGCCTCTGAAGCACTAACTACGTCATTCTATGTTGACGATTATTTGCAGTCCTTCCCCTCTTTGGAGGAAGCTTCTTTTGTGTCTTTAGAACTTCAGGCATTGTTAAGGAATGGAGGTTTCCCACTTCATAAGTGGAACTCCAACTCCCCTGAGTTTCTTGCTCAGTTTCCCATCGAAGACGTAGATCCCTCTTCTGTCGAAATTTGTGGAAACTCCGAATCTATAAAAACACTAGGAGTTCACTGGTGCACTAGCACTGACACTCTTATCTGTAAAGTTTCGCTCGCAGAAGAGCTTCCTAATACAAAATGACAAATCATATCTGAAATTGCAAAAATCTTTGATCCGCTTCAATTCCTTGCCCCAGTTATCGTTATAGCCAAACTCTTCATGCAAGAGCTGTGGTCGCTTAAATGTGAATGGGATGATACTGTCCCTCTTTCTTTTCTTAATCGTTGGCTCTCGTTTCGCAGCAATTTGCTGGATCTTTCCCTTATTGAAATTCCTAGGAATTTAATCAGCTCTCATTCTAATGCATCCTTTTTCCTTCATGTGTTCGCGGACAGTTCCGATAAAGCTTACGGTTGCTGCGCATATTTAGTTTATCACGGTTCATTATATGGATCTTCAGTTTCCTACCTTGTTTGTGCCAAATCGAAGGTCGCTCCTCTTAAAACTATCACTTTGCCTAGGCTCGAACTGTGCGCTGCACTCATGGCTGCAGAACTTGTTAAGAAATTACGGGAAGTATTAAAGGTCGAATTCTCGCAAATCCATCTCTGGAGCGATTCCAAGATCACCCTTTCTTGGATCGCCAAGAACCCCTCTCACTGGCAAACCTTTGTTGCAAACAGGGTTTCCAAAATTCAAACTCTTTCTTCTGGATGTCAATGGAGGCATGTGCCCAGTGCTGATAATCCAGCCGATATTATCTCTCGTGGTTGTTTACCCTCTCAATTGGCAGCTTCCCAATTGTACTGGCATTGGCCCTCGTGACTAATCGAAGACTCTTCTTCATGGCCTTCTAAACCTCCAGCTACAAACTCCAACGTGCCTGACGCTAAAGTATCTTTACCTACTGCTTCGTGTCTTGTTTCCAACGTTTCTCATCCCATGTTGTCTCGCTACTCTTCCTTTCATAAATTAATACGAATTATCGCCTATCTCCTTAGTTGGAAATATTTAGTGGTTGACCAACCTCTCCTCCCCAAACCTCACCTTACCAATCATGAATTGAATCTCGCTACCATTAAGGTTTTACAACTAACACAGCAAGAAGCCTTTTCTTCTGAATTGTCTTTGCTTTCTTCTAAAAGGGATCTTCCCAAATCCAGCCGTCTTCGTGCTTTAGCCCCGTTCCTTGATGACCATGGGTTACTCATGGTAGGTGGAAGGCTCTCGCAATCTTTACTCTCTGAGGACAAAAAGCATCCCGTTATTTTGCCTTCCAAACATCACGTAACTAACTTAATTATACGTGACTTTCATTATCGTAATCTTCATGTTGGTACACGCACTCTGCTTTGCCTCTTAAGGGAAAAGCACTGGATTATAAATGAAATTCATGAAATTTCCTCTATACTTCACAAATGCATTCCTTGCTTCAAAGCTAAACCTAAAGTCAATACTCAATTAATGAGCGATCTGCCCTCCTTTCGCTCTTCTATACGTCCATTTGCTCTAACTGCTGTGGACTATATGGGTCCGTTCCAATATCAACCAACTCCCCTGAAGCTAAACGCAAATGGTTTGGTAAGCTCTATGTTTCTCTCTTTGTTTGCATGGTTACTGACGCGATCCATTTGGAACTAGTAACGAATGCCTCTACTTCTTACTTTTTATCAGCTGTCTCTCGCTTCGCTGCTAGGCGTGGCGTTCCTTCGGAGATGTTCTCTGATAACGCTTCCACTTTTCAAGGCGCAGCTTCCTTGTGGAAGAAAGCTCTCACATCTTCTCCCGCCATGGGACAGATTTCTAATTTTTCCTACTCAAAGGGATTCGAATGGCGTTTTACACCTCCCTACGCTCCTCATCACGGTGGTAGGTGGGAATCCTGCGTAAAGCTCACTAAACGTCACTTAAGAAACGTTTTAGGTAATCGCATTCTGACTTATGAAGAATTTAATTCGCTGTCTGTTCTGATTGAAGGTGTTGTTAATTCTCGCCCTTTAACTCCGCTTTCCAATGACCCTGATGAACTACTTCCACTCACCCCTGGTCACTTCCTTATCGGCACTTCTCTTTCTGCCCCTCCTCCTCCTCTTCCCAACTCTTACAGGGATTCCAATCTACCTATCACTTGGCGTAAACTTGAAGCCCTCCGTAATTCTTTTTGGAAGAGGTGGAACTTGGAATATTTAACTTCCTTGCAACGGAGACAGAAGTGGTTTCTTTCCAGTCCCGACATTAAAGTGGGAGACTTGGTCTTGGTTAGGGATGTTTCTCCCCCTCTAGTCTGGATCTCTGGTAGAGTGACCGAGTGTTATCCTGGAAGAGATGGGAGAGTCAGGGTGGTCAGAGTCTTGACCACTAACGGTCCGATTACAAGACCCCTGTCTTTGATCGCTCCTCTTCCTTTAAATGTCTAACTGCTTATTTGTTCTCTGTTGGTGTTTTTCCCTCCCAGTATGGTGTATTCTTGGAATACACGGTACGAGAGATTATAATTTTCAATGCTTTTGCATGTTCTTTCCTTCCTCTTTGTCAAACACCAACAGTGATCTTCTGTTTTCTCTTAGGTGTTCAGGTCGCTTATATCTTTTATGAGTCTGTTCTAGATATATATCCTCTGTGACTCACCTAGCGTCATCTAGCAGCGAATCTCTGAAGCTCTTCAACTTTTCCTGGTGCAAGAGGACTTACTTATCCATTTTGCCACCAGATCCTGTTACCATCGCCAGCTATTTTCTCCTTGAGCAAGAGGACTCTGTCTACTTTTTTACTCACCATGCTGCGCTAGTATCGCCTGTTATCAACTCTTTGAAGACCAGCTCATCAAGAGAAAATAATTTTTTGTTATAAAGTTGGCAATGTTTATATGTTCTCCTTTTGTCTCCTATCCCCCACTCTTTTCCCCTTCCTTGGACCCTCCGTGCTCCGTTGAGCAGGTATCACTTCTCAGTCGGCAGTTGACTCGATCAGTTAAGGCTCCTCTCGAGCCAGCCTCCTCAAACCAAGAGGCATACTCTCTTCTACGCCATGTTGACAAAGTAGTTATCGTCAAAAGGAACTTCACTTTCAACATGAAATCAAGATAAGTACCATCTTAAAGTTTTAACCTCATCTTCATGGTTTTAACTTTCACGTGCTTTTAACGATACTTTTATAGACAGTGTGAGATTATTTATTTTGGGGCAAAAATCATTCTTCGTGGGATTTGCCATGTTGAGCTTTTGTTCGTATAAGCCAACCTTACAAAAAAAGAGCTTTCTTAAGCTATTCAAATGAGAAATCCTCTCACTACGTGGGATATTATCTAATACCCGCTGTCTATAATTCACCAAGCTAGTTCCTCCGTTGGATTTTTTTATCCCCATTTTTCTACTAAGGTCGTTCTGGAACCTTCCAGATTCTGTATTTCATCTACAAGTCCTGCCGTTATGAAATTTTCACTTACTTGTGAGAATGCTATTTAAAATTGAAGAATCTCACTTCTGAATTAAAGCTCAATAGCGAATTTTCTTCCACCGTTGGATGTTCTTGGCGCATTTAACTGTAATCCACCATTTTCTCCAGCAATAGACTTTCGTTCATCTAGTGCAACCAGTCAGTTTTTTTCAAATCAAAATAACTTTCTTTGCCAAAAACTTTCGTGTTTCTATAGTGAACTTTTCATATATTTCAACGAACTATAGTGAAAACCAGTGCTTGTTCAACTTTCTACCGCGTCGCGATCGTCCGTTTACATATAAATAAGGCCATGAACATTTTTCCTCAATCCCTATTTCTCTTTCCTAAACCTCTTACTAACAATCTGTAATAAACTTTTAAATTTAGGTCTGTTTCAACGAGGTGTCAATCCATAGATGTGCCCTCCCATTTTTTCTCATGTGTAATTAATTAATTTCTGTATAATTACGTGTCCAGCGCACGTTTCAAACTTACATTGTTTCTCCCTTCTGATCAGGGAAAACAATTCTTTCATTTCTTGAGTGAGTTATTTCTAGGTCTCACGAAATGGAAACTGCCCCATTTGGTTCGTGATTCCCATTTAAAACATAGGAGGTAGAGAACCTTCCTTTTGATTATCTCTTCAGGTTTCACAGTCAGTGACCTGCCCTTATTTGCATAATAACCAAAATTAATTCTGTATAAATATAAGAAGTTGTAGGAACTTCTATCTTATTCTTCATGTTTTTCTTATTGTTATTTTCGAAGTTGTTACTCTCTCTAGAATATTCTCTCAGAAATTCCTTGTACTCTTGTAAATGTCTAAACTTTAATCATTTCATTTGCCTTTTTAAAATCTTACAAAGATTTTAGTACCAGGTTTAAAACCTTGAGAATTGTTATTTGCCTGGAGCAATTTCTAAATGTTGTCGGAGGTCTGCGACCCCAAATTGTTAATAAGATTGAAACATATTTAATTGTTAAAGATATCAACTTCCTCTTATTTGTTAAATAAATTAAGAGTCTCTTTTGCTTTTTCATTTTTCTAATACAACGGATAAGCAAGATCCTGTCCTCCTTGGCTCTCCCTACTCGATGCCATTAAATCTATTGATAGGGATTTCACCACTTGTTGCATTTGAGCAAGAACTCTCAGTGGCAACCTTGTTAAAGTTTCTCTTAGCTTTAATAGCTAATTCTAATTGGCCAGTAAGGCAAGTAAAGCTCGCTACGCCAGCTACCTGCTTGTGGAGATCCTCTCCGAAAACTTATGGTTAATTTTCCAAAAGATAAGTGTTTCTTCTTTGTCTAAGCTTTTAGCCGGCCTCTCGCTGAGTAAAGGCTTAGCCATTTCCAAATGCAACCATTGGTTCACTTACCAAAATTACTTTCCCAGGTATAATTTTTCATCACTATCCTTCCTGGAAGCACTGGGTCGCTTTTCTCAGGAACTCTATAACTTCGAAAATTGGAAATACCAAACTTGATTTAAATTATTGGCATTCTTCGAATTATTTCGCAAAACGAATTTCTTTGAAAAACCTTACAATAAATTTGTTACTCTTAGTTTTGCCAGACCATCACCTTTCCCCATAGTAGTCTTATACATGCTTGGGAGGAAATACACTAAAGCCTCTCTCTTGCAAATCTCCCAAGTCCCAGCTGCGGTTCCCGTTAGCTTCGACCAAGCTCGTACCTACTTTAGGTATCAGAGAGTTAATTTTCAGTGGCAACTGCCTCTAAAGGTATTTAAAGTTAAATTTACTACTTTTGTGGAACTCTCCTCCTATTTTTCTATCCTTTTTCTCCTATCCAAAACCTACTTCCCTTTTTCTAATCATCTTCCCTTGGTGGGTGGGTTATTCCTTATCCAATAATCTACCCACTGGTGTGTGTGTTGATTCTACGTGAAGAGGGGTAGAGGTCCTACCGCCCTCATATTTTGTTGTTGTTGTATTTTGATGGAAAGGCAGGGTGCTCTAGGGTGACCGCTGTTCCTTGTCCATTATGCTGTTTTCTTGGATTTCTTAGTGGAAATGCCGGGATATTTTGTTCTGACACACACACACACGTATTTATTGTGCTTTGGGGCACGCTTCTTCGATACGCACGTGGGTTGACAGATATGCAGATTTCCACAAATCGCCTGTTTCGCCTGGTGACTTATTTTTTGATAGGCAGTCCTGTTGTTCCGACTGGCCCCTTTAAGCTTTCAAGTAGCAAACCTGTTCATTGTGATGGTCATTTTGGAACCATAATTAATTGGGGAGTTCGCCATGTGTGTGACGGATTGTTGCATTGTTGTATGGATAGATTTTTGTTTTAGTAATGTAAATGTTGGCTTTGAGCCTAGTGATTTTGTTTATGACTCAATTCATGTAATTTTAGTATGTCACACCCGTGTGGTGTAGTGGTAGTGTACTTGTAAATTTGACGGCGGTCATATATGTATTTCTTTTATTGGTCACGTGTTAACTTACTTGTGTTGATTTGTGTGAGAAGTCTTAAGTTTTTAGGCAGTAATGTTTTTGCTACGGCAGTGTGATTCCAATTTCATTCGGAAATTATTGTGTTGTATATTTTAAGTGTAGGAAGTGTCGGTTTAGTTTTAAGTGTTGTATAGTTGTTCCCCGCGTCTGTCTAGCTCTAAGCAATGTGGATTCGTTGTCTGAATGTTCATTCTGGATGATGACGAATCATGCATTCGATTGTACACATCGTGAAGCATGCAGAACGACACGCGCGCATACATTGTCACTATTGTTGATTTTCTTAAGGACACTTTGTCCGTGTAATTAATCTCTCCAGAGATTTGGCCTAGTTTTGGCATATTTTATTAGTAAGTGGGAGTCTCTTTGGGAGTTTGTTTTTGTTAATTCTTTTGTATAGTTAGGTGATTTGTTATTAAATTCATTTGTTTTAACCCTGGCTTCACTTTTTCCTGCATGTTATTTTGTTATATGTTACCCTGCATGTTAATGAAGCGCTTTAACAACAACTTACGATATGGACTGTTACACCCCCCGAAATAGAGTCTCATAAGCTTCTTTGCAAGGGTTCAGTATGTAATACCTGTATGTATATTTTTTGTATTATCCGACTGTATTCCTTATCTACAGATTTTTCTTGTCACTACCTACCAAACACAATGTCAAATGCTTTTACACCCCATAAATAAAAACAAATTTAATACCTATTCTCACCCCATAGAGCATTTCCTTTTTTTTCTTTTCTTTTTCAAACCTGTATTTTGTATTTTTAATTTTGGTATTTCGGTATTTTTCTATGGTATACCTTATATCTCACTGTTTTTTACTTGTTATTTGCTGTAACATTGTAACCCTTCACGCATGTATTCTCACTATGTAAACATATGTAATCTACACATTTTCCTGACACGCACTATAAGATGATATTGTATATTTTCTATTTCTATCTTTATAATCACACATTGCAGAACTTGTAAAACATGTTGTTAACATTTCCATCTCCATCATCATCATGTAAATCATATATATAATAATGTTCCACCCTTGAAACCCAACCTACCCGAGCACACACTACGTTGAACACTACACTACGTTGAATATTACACTACATGAATACACGGACGAAGAATAAAGAAGAGAAGAACAGAAGAGGAAAAAGGACAGGAGATGGACCCAGGAGAAGAAGAAAATACCACCATACGACTAGTCCAATCTGTGAGGACACAGCCCCAAACCCATACCCAAAACAGCAGAGAAGGCAGCAGCAACAAACAATCCATTACTTCAGAACTTCTACAACACACATGCAGCATGGGGCAATTGTTACGACATGCTTGCAACACGTCATTAAACATTAACCACCAGTGCTAAGTAGTACAGCTGTTTACCAACTATCTGTGTCAGCATTAGTGAAACTTATAAAAGCTCATGGACAACACCCCTCCTGGTCTTGTTTGCCCAACTGCGAGCCCAGCTAACTGCCAAAGGCTACGAGCGTCTGATCTAAGGTGAGTGTGTGCTCTGGTATCTCCTAGCACTATTCCATTTCATCTACCATCCCTAAAACATTGTAATCATCTCATAATTACTTGTGCTTTGCCACTCACTAGAACATTGCTAGTGAAGCCTACTTAGTGTCCTAGAGGCATCTCATTAAACTTACACATTCCTTTATAATTGGCTGTCTGTCTTATTTCATTGAAACGCCTGCCACAACTTTCCATTTAGGGACAACATTTAGATTCCGCTGAATCAGAGCTAGCTGCCTGCCGCCTATTATCATTGTACTGCAAGCCAGGTTATTCGTATGCGTGTTACTCAAGGTCGTCCCGCACGCAATTTATTAGTCAGCGGGTTCCACGCCACTCCTTTCATTGTTTGCTAACCATTGCTCTTAATTGCAAACCCCTCTTATTTTAGCAAGCGAGCCACAGAGACCTTTCCACCACCAGTACACACCTAAATTATCCGCCACACGGAGAGGTCAGACCTCACACATTCATCTTAACAACTCACCCCCTCAAGAACACATAGTTATATCCACTTAAAAATCACAACAATATATATCAACGAAATTTATACTGCTCTGCAAATTCACATAATTACAGAATTATGTTTTAGAATGTTCATTAATACGATCAAAATATATTCTTCTTTCTATGTAATTTTCTATATAGTCTTCTTCAAACGCAAATCTTCTCAACTGATGGAAAATTTCAAATTTTATTGCCAAAAATTTAAATAACGACGATCAAAATTATGAAATACAAAACATTACAACTTACAAAAATTGACAAAAGATGTGTCCATATTTGAACCAAATCTCAATAAACTGAAATATAAAAATGACAGAAGCGTCATAATTAATCCACTAGCTTACTTTCAACATAATAATAAAACATGGTAAAAAAAGCTATCTAAAAATACTTCACATTCTACCATCTACATAATATAAGATCTTCCAGCTACTTTGAGATGGCTTCAGGTCGAAAATGTGTATAGGAACACATCCTTACTGTTCGGATCGAACCTCAATTCACGACTGCGAGAAGACCTGCCCCGGTCTTGAACCAGAGATCGAACCCGTCTCCTCGCCTGCTCGAACACCTCTTCAAGAACCCTAAACCTCTTTCACTCGACCACCCTGGATTGGGCTTCGTAGCGTTGGGGTTGTCGACGCCAAATCTCTTGTTTGCTGAATTATCTCCATCATGTGATAGCATTTCATTTCAGAATGGTATAAGTAGACTCCTTATGTCGCTTCTTGTAGTTTGCTTTCACGCATTTTATATACATTTTCTAGCATGGGATTACTCTTGATACTCGATTCTGCTTCACTGATGCGTTCCACTCATTTGCTTAGCAATACATATTAGCACGTTCGAAGAACTGCTTGACTATTCCCCACGACTCAAGTCTGTATATCATGGTGGTAAAATGAAGAAATATCACTGCCAATATGTGTATCAGCTGTTCCATGAATCGGTTTACATGTCTCTCGTAAATATTCTATGTTCAAGTAAGATGCTTGTATAACGTATAAAAACGTTGCTTTTAGGAGTCTAAGTCCATTGTATGAGGATAGCATATGTGCATGCTTAACACCACGTAGCACAAGTTATTATGAAACTTTCGTTTCACTCCCGAGAACTGCGAAGCGCACTGTTTCCAAATTCAAATCAGAGTAATCGCTCTAGTGAGTGTACACATCTTCCCCCACTACGCAAGATGATTCAATCGATATTTATCGAAGTCAATCGCCGAAAATGGCGATAAATAATTTTTAAAGGCATCTGCGGCTTAAAAACGTTCTCAAAACAACGTAGTGCGTCGAAATTGTATCCAGAGTGAATACGTTTAGTTGTTACACCCTGTAATCTCTGTAATTAGTAATTCATGTAATTTTATGCGTCCATTGCGAGATATTGCTCTAGTGTGGCCTTGACAAACATGGGGGGTGAGGGTAATGGACTAGCTCGAGGGGAGATACGTCATATGTAAGGTGGAGTAGTATCAGAATTTCTCCTAAGCGAGCGGCATACAGGTTACAGCTCTCTGTCGATCGTTTGAAGTGTCGTAACATCTCGTAAAAATACTTTAGACAAAGGTTGTACTAAGAGGCACAGGAAAATACTGGTACAGTGCCATCCCGGTATTTGCCTGGAGTAGAAGTAGGAACCAACGGAAAACCACTTCCAGGATGGCTGAGGTAGGAATCGAACCCACCTCTTAGTTTTGTCTCACGAGGCTGTGTGAACCCCGTTACAGCCCTCAGACCTGAATTAAATTTCGTGGCAGCCGGGAACCGAACCCGAGCCTCCGCGGTGACATAATAATAATAACGTCCATTTTATCTAATGTGGCTTTTAGGGACGCCGGGCTGCCGGAATTTTGTCCCGTAGTAGGGGACCTTTAACGTGCCATTTAATCTAGTGACATGGTTCCCTCGCATTTGCGCACCCTCAAATACCAACTGACTACACCAGGATTCGATCCTACAATCTTGAGCACAGCAGGCGAGAACGTTACCGCAGCGCCACTCAGCCATTCGAAGGAAATTAATACTTTTTACTGTGACAGTTGAGGAAATGTGATTTAAGAATGTTGACGAATTTGACAACTTAAGTATTGTGCAGTAATTGCCTATATAAAGGACTCTAGCTAGCATAGGCCTACTTGCGTGGTGAGCACGTTATTCACGGGGAGATGACGTGCGTGGGAGACGAGCACTTGTTGAAATAATGGACAGGAACACTTCTCGTTTAGCCAGCGAGGGGAGGTTTATTTAGCTTTCCCAAATTGCACTCATAATTTCCTTGTTTTTTCTTGTATGCTTCTGATGGAGAATGCATTATGTGTGAATCATTCTTCTAAAGACACGTCCAGAGGCTACTTGTGAATGTTTAGCCGTGCGTTGAATGATGAATCCGCCGTAAACTCAATGTAGTTGTCATTGCCACCTATTGCTGTGTATCTGTGCTGACCATTGTCTGCTTTTGTGGTGACGTCCTTGCTAATTTACAACTATCTTGTGGAGAAAAATCCCTTTCATACCCTGAGAAAATCGACTGAAAATGGGTCGAATGATTTAAACAAGGTGTATTTTTTGCATGCGATCATATCAGTGGTGTAACTACGTTTCCTTTTCTTTTGTCGTGTGGACTTCTGAGAGGCCGAGTGGAGGTGTGTCTAGTCGACACCCCTGGGCGACCTGCACGTCGGACTAAGAAATTAGATGAAAGTGGGCAAGGATGTGGAAGGAAGCGACCGTGGCCTGTCAGAAGGTACCGTCACAGCATTTTTCCTGTTGATGAAAATGGGAAACCACGGAAGACCATTTCAAGGACGGCCGGCGGTGGGGCTCGAATCCGCGTATACCGAGTCAGCAGACAGCTTTGCCCCATAGCCTAACGCTGCGCTTTAGTGAACGTAGCCATCGCTGTCGGTACTACGGGGATCAATCCCCCGCAGAGCCAAATACACTGCCAAACAAAAGTTTGGAATATCATAGATTTTACTACAATGACTTCATATAGTAAACCACTGGCTGCGTGGCTCAGGGGTAACGTTCTCGCTTGCTGGTCCCTAGGTTGCAAGTTCGCATCCGGGTGCAGTTAGCTGGCATTTGAGGGTGCGCAAATGCGAGGGAGCCGTGTCAGTAGATTTACTGGCATGTTAAAGATCCCCTGCGGGGCAAAAATCCGGCACCCCGGCGTCTCTAAAAGCCAGAGTAGTTAAACGGGATGTAAAACAAATAACATTATTATTATTATTATACTATGGTAAACCCATTGAGGTTTATACAATAACCAATTTTCTTTTTTATTATTTATTTTTTAGTCGGTTTACCCTCCAGGTCGGCTTTTCCTTGGGACACAGCGAGGGATCCCACCATTACCGCCGCTAGGGCAGTGTCCTGTGCTTGAAACACCTGATTTTTGGATACAACTGGGGAGATGGGACCAGCACCTCGCCCTGGCGGCTTCACCTGCAAAGCGAACAGAGGCCTCATGAAGGATGGGAAGGGAGCGATAGGCAAGGAAGAGGGAAGGAGGCAGCCATGGCCTTACGGTAGGTACTGTACCCGTATTATCGTGGACAGAACTTGTTGAATCCGATGAAACTGCTGGATCGTAGAACCTGGAAATCCCCGGCTAGAAAAAAACCCAAAATCCTACCAACAAGTCCTACCATAAATGGGAATACACACAACAACAAAAATACGTTAAGAAAAGACCAATGTAAACACAAATAAACTAGCTCAATCAGAGAACTCGAGAATCAAAAAGAAAAATCTCGAATTCGAAGACCTACATTGGGAAAACATCAAACACTGGCCTTCCTAACATATCCTTTTATTAATATAAATCACTACTTCAAAATATACTTAAAATAAATCACAAGTTTATTAATCAAAGACGATACAAATAAAAAAGAAAACTAGAAACTGTCGAATACGTCGAATATCAGTATATTCCTGACGCCTACTTGCATCTAAAGTTTGAAATACCAGTGTGTAAATCACACAAAATTACGTAATATTATACAAATCACCCAATGTTAAACATATTCGCATGATATATCCTAAATCATATCTTAGAGAATCACTAAACTATCAATTCAAAAATAATATACAACTATATACACCCTTAATCAAATCTTAATTCAGCAAAGATTGTATTCGATATCAATCATGTCTTATCATTGTTAATTATTGTCATATCATGGCCAATATGACGAGCAATGAAGCTAAGCAAATGCAAATTATTCCTACGTGGTTAATAATTAATAATAATAATCAAGATTATCATTCTTACCTTTGCTTATGATTCAATTAGAATTCAATATGATCATTTCCCAATAATAAATACATTCACATCAAATCTCAAATTTCAACGCTCTATTGTGGTATAAAAATATTCCTACATATTTCTCACTCACGAAAATAATTCTTATTTCATAATTAATTAATAAACTTTCAATATACTCGTATTATAATTCAATAAATTCCTCAGTAACATCCTCATTCCTACTGTACTCAATACGACTTCAAAATGCTCCACCACTTCTTATAACATTCGACAATGTTGTATTACCACTCTAATATTCAATTCAACCACATATTGATTCACCTTGATACGTTAAATACTTAATATAAATACGTTGTAAATTCGTACACCATTTAAATAAATTTCAAACATCAATTCCGTACTTCGAATTATCATATTTTGTTGAATACAAGTCGCTATGCTCCTCTATAACATTCTTAATTATATTTTAATAAATATATAATTATTTAGAAAACTGATGATCAAAAACGAGGAGTCTTGGTAAGATTCAAACAATTCAAAATCTCAACTTGAAATATACCAGACTTCAATAGAATTCGATCAATCTTACACCATGGAGCTTATGTCAAATATTAATTGAATTAAATAAAAACCATTAGAATAGATCGGTTCAAGAAATGACTGGCAATGATCTTGACTTAATAAAAACAGAAAAACAGCTATTATCTTAAACCATGAAATCATGACTGCAACTGTACAAATATTCAAAATTATTCATACGGTAAATATTTCACGTAGAATGTTCATCAAGTTCAATTCAAAAATATGTTCTCCTTATATACGCAATTCTTTTTCCTATCGCAATTCTTCTTAACATTAAAAATCTCATATCGTATTACGAAAGTTAATTAGTCGTAATCTTGAAATATTAAATTCAAAAATACCAAAATTACCAAAAGAAAAGCAAAAGATGCATTCTTAATCGAATCAAAATCTTAGTAGAACAAGTAGCTAAATATGAAAGAATATCATATCTAAAACTACCGTCCACTTCAACATATAAGAAAATATGGTGAAAAGGTTACTCCAGAGAAACCTCTAAATCTTCTGTCTACATAACGAAATTCTTCCCAGCTACCTTATGATGGCTTCTTGAAGAACGTGCATATTGGAATACGCACAACCATACCAGCTCCAAACGGCGTGGCGCCTTGGTTCCAAAATACCGTCGACCCTCCTGGCATCGAACTGGGGAACAGGATCTCCTTCTCCCCACTCGTTCTTCCTTGGATAATCAACAGCATCTCTCATGGACAACCCTGGATCTCCTTCGTAGTGTTTGTAGACTCCTGCTCTCTTCTTTGAAGATCTTTCAATGTGTAACAGCATTTCATCTCAGAGTGATATCAATAGATTTGCCTTCGCTTCCTTCATGGTATTGGAATGTATAATTCTCTTACATGTTCACGTAGCTAGTTACTTATGATATTCCTTTCCACTCTTTATGTTACATTCCTTTTATGATTTAGCAATTCATAAAGGTAGATTTATGTAACTGCATGCTTCTACCTCCCGGCTTCAGTCTCGATATCATGTTGCTTAAATGAAGAATAATGTGTGTATCAAAATGCTCTTCACTGCGATGTAAACTTTACGAAGTTCCACTGTAGATATAAGTAGTTGCAATTCTAACAATGATAGAACGAAGAACAACTCTCCTGTATACTATTCATTCGTAACGTTTCAAACACTAAGTTCCTACACGTAACTTTGCCTTGCGTAAATATTGTACTGTGCTGAACTCACCTCACTATTTATAGAATGTTGCACTATCCAAATGTACTTGACTAGACGATTAGGAGAATCAATCTGTTGTCTCTCCTCGGTTCACAAACCTGCAACTGTCTCCGATTACCCCTCTCCTCTGGTGATATATCGATGTAAATGGAAGTCGAACATAAAACTGCCTTCCAGGCAACTCACCGCCTTCTATGGTGTAAAAGCTCAGTAGAAATAGCCTCATATGAAAGCGTGTTAACTTTCAGTACAAAACAATGTAGTTTCTCCCCTCTGTATTCTCTGTAATTTATGTAAGATCTCAGGTATTTAGGTGACTGTCAGATAACCTCTGTCACTATGATGCCTGTATTAGCGTGTGGATTTGACAATTAAGATTGGGAAGGAGGTGGTCATGGCCTTAAGTGGACAGCAATTTATATTCACTTTCAGGATGGGTGTTGTGGTTAATCGAACACTCCTCTTCTTAGTTTTGAGGCAAGTGTACTCCGTTCCGACCTCAAAAGCCGCTAATCAGGTTCCGACATTCGCGGTTTCAACCATCTGAGTATTCTTAACATCGAATGCCGATGGCTTGTTATCTCAAGTACATGTTAGCAAGCAGCTAACACATAGCATGTGTCGCTTTTCTTTCTATTCTATATGAATTGCAGTCAGGGTATTTTAATTGAACGCCTGTAGACCAACAACAAGTTTAATTTCAAGTATTCTAGTTACAGCCTTGGCTACCAAATGCTACTCTCACTAACACCGAGTGGTAAACGTTGGAACTTCATAGAGCGTTTATCACCAACCAAATATAACTTTCAAATTTGGTAACACACTACCAATTGTAGTGGTAGGTTCTTTTACATGTCATAAATATAAGACATGGGTCCAGTAGCTTCTGGGCAATCCGTGTAGTCAAGCATGTTGTGTTACTAAAAGGTATAATGCTTTTAATTTCTATTTTTAAATTATATAGGAATTGCACCCAATAGTCATAGCATGGTATTTTAATTACTGGTCTATGGGCTTGCAACAAGTTCAATTTCAAGTATTGTAGTTACAACTTTAACCACCAGATACCACTGTCACTGACTCTACGTGTTGAACGTTAATGCTTCACAAAGCGTTTCTCACCAAATAATCTAGTCTGATCAGCGGAGTTTTATCTGCGACCATCAACAAGGTTGCATTTGCCTATGTGTACTACGGCTGTGTAACAGAATTATTTAATACTTAGACGCTGCTGTTCATTCCAAAAACAAATCATACTCAACCCCTTTTTCCTTCTTCCACCTCAGTGAGGGGTAATCATTCTATGTTTAGTAATAGCCATCAATAACATTCTCCCAACATTATCAAATAATAACAATAATAATCATAACCTAATTTAACTACTAAGCGTAGCAGTTCCATCCTAAACATTATACCCCACACACGCACACTTCTCTCTCTCTCTTAATTTTTAGGTCCTCTCCACCGCTCGGTAACGGTTCATACACCTTTGTTTAGTAATAAATAATAATAATAATAACCTTTTACAACTTAATCAAATAATAATAACTAATCATGGGTTGATATTGAACCCTTTTATCCTCTGTTGGATAAATGATTCTATGTTTTATTTCTTCAAATTAATAAATATTTCAACCAGCATCATGAAAGTAGCCAGACGGAGATGAGGAAATTTCAAGAATTGGTTGGAGACAGCGGGGACATACCTGAAGCAGATTGACAATAGGCTAAATACTTTAGCTGTGAAAGGAAATAGCATAGCGATGTGTCAGAAGGACAGGTGGGCCGCCTCAAATAGAAGCGACGCGCAGTGAGACATGCTGCCGGTATGTTCATTGTGATATTCGCGCCTAGAAGAAATATGATGCAGTAATGTGAGTGGCTGATGAGCAGGCTGGACACTCCTACGACGCCAAGATCTGCTATGAACCGCCAAATTACAGAAAATGTTAGGACCAATGAGAGAAGAATGCCTAGTTAACGCGGCAGGTCTAGCGTGGGCACGCTCGGCTAGCATTCACGCGGGAAATCGCCTAGACAAAATCTCTACGATCGATTCTAGGATTAATGAGCATATTCTTGACCTGTGCAATGTTACGAGTTCAGTGATATTTATTTCATGCCTGTACCACAATTATTTCGATAAATTTTTACATAAATTCCCCCCCCCCCCATCGAGACCTAGGGCCAGTTCTTTTATAAGTGGCATGAAGAGCCAAGACATTTGACTATTATTCTGTGCGTCTACGGGCGTAGTCGTTTTATTACTGTTCGTCTGCGGACAGAACGATTTCTATTTTGTGTGTCGTGGACACAGGTTGTTATTGTAAAGTGTTAAATTCAGTGATAGATAGTCACAGTACTATATTGTAGGGGCAGTATCGTCGATAATTCGCCAACGAACTGTGACAGGGAAAGTAGTACCTGAACAGCGAATTTAGTAGTCAGATATCAAGTGTATAATAATCTAATTTTTGAAGCAGCGCCAGAGATGACACCGACGACTACAGAGGAAGTTTGGAATTCTCAACACTCCGTCCAGATGGCTGAGATGAGATAGAACCATTCAGTTGGGAAATGGCAGCAGACGTTCTTTGACGGGTGACTACAAGAGAGATGAGTACAAAATAATATTCTTTATTATATGATAAATTAACTTATGGTTTAAGGGACATATTTTTGTAAATATATTGCTTGTGTGATTAACGTAGTATACTTAGTTTTGGTCTGACACACTTTTGTATGGAAGCAGCTCGCACGAATGTAGTTAGTGGAAGGTTCTTGTTTTTGTCTTGTGTTAACTAACGTAGCTATGTGAACGGCCGTGTTTGCATATGTTACGCAATGCGGTTAAAAACGTCTCTCGGAGATCTGTTGTGTTTCAGAAGTAGGACTGAATTAATGTAATTATACAGTAGACTGGAGGGTAATTAAAATTGTTTAAGATTTATTATTGATCAGATTCAGTGTGACTATTGCCGATTGGAGCAATGTAATTTGTGACGAAGAGTAATCAGCTCTATCGTAGGTTTTAAATATTGTGTTTAATGTTTGTGAGCACCTATTCAGCAGACCTGTGTGAAAAGCGTCATGTCAGTCCCAGATGTGTGTATGTGTGTATTTTTTGTGGTATTACAAGCGGGAATTTCAGCTGAGACTGATTTCTGTCAGCTTGGTACCCGGTCCATATTGTATCCTTGCGAGGGCAATTGTGGATATGTGAGTATGTCTGACCATATGTTGAGTTGGATGAGATTTTTGTTGCTGTTGATTCCGTGAGGTAACGGAACAGCTGGTCAGCTATTTATATACACTGGAGTGGGACACGACAAGTATTTGAGGAAAGGGGGGAGATGTTTCACAAGGCTGTCTGAACGTGCAAAGCATGGTCATTAGTGAGGAGTGCTCGTTGGCTCTCTAATTACTTGAGTACAGATAAGAACTGATCAATGGTAAAAATTGTTGAAATAAATGGGAGTTGCCTACGAATCACGATAATCTCCGAAGCGTTACCTTAACATGCAGTTTAGTTCATATAAAGTAATCTTAGCCGGTCTGGCTTTTGTTGTTGTTGGTTTATTCCAAGTTTATTTTCATTTCAGTGACCCGTGAGTCACGTGCAATGCTGTCTTTCCTTATGTGTATTGAGCAATTGGCCAGTTGGTAGCTCATGTTGTTAAGTGCGTCGTCGCGCTAATGAGGATCTCAGAGAGATTCCTGTAAATAATAGATTTGTAGGGTGTGTGTCAGCATTAGAGTTTTTAAGGGTTTTTATTAATGTCATGCCCATATCCATAAACGTTGATTTACGTGATGATTGTTCGTGAGCACCGTGGCTGTTAACCCGTTGTAAACGAACGGTCATCCAAGTACTCATTTTCTCGTAGTTAGTCATCACGCGCACATAAAACTCAAATGCAAGGTAGTGGAACTAGGATCCACAATTTTATTATAAAGGGGGAGATCCATCTGACTCCTCAAAGTGTTAGATATTCCTGTCAGGGAATGATTCAGGGAATGATTCAGGGAGGATATATTTTTATTATTGTTTGTTTATTTTCTTTTATGCACAATTAGTTATTAAATCTTGTTATTATCTTACGTCTTGTCTCCTTACTTTCTTAATTACAGTTTTTATCCTATGACCCTTGCCTCAGTAAAGCACGTTGTTTGGCGGACGTAAACACCACACTATGAACTGAGCGCGACCCCTTGATCAAGATTCTTGCATAAAACACTGCTATTCTGAAGGGTTCATAGGGATAAAACTGGCGCGGCCAAGCGTGGGGCCATTTACTGTGGTGTAACGGCGGAGATTACACATGTCAATAGTGGCGTATTTGAGTAAAACTGACATGCCGCAAGTGCAGGCAGATATGACAGTATTTAATCACCGGGAAGTGATATTTTATTAAAAGTAATTGAGGCGAAGTGGATACCGCCAAATGTGTAAAAAAATAAATTAAAATCAGGAGTCTGCAAAGTAAAATACGGTTCACGTTTTTGTCTTTTAAATTAGAGTAAATTAATATGTGATACCGGGCGCCCAATGATAAAATTAAAACTAGATTTGCTTAGAAAGTCAAACTCATGGAAATATTAGGAGGCTGTAGCCTAAAATGACAATTAATACTTTGTTAATTAGTCAGTGTTAATATCAGATCGGGATGACAATTTAATGACTAAATATGTGCTTGGGTTTAAAATTAAATTGAGTAAAACTAGAACCACTCAGAGATGCAATTGACTAGTGGGAGTAAATGTAAAATAAATGAACTGAGTTGGATAAAGAAAGTAAATGTGCATTGGATTTTATGTGTGTGTCAAAGGGCATTGCTTTATGCCATTTCCCTTATGTCTCATATAAAGTGTGTATTATGGCAACGGTGGAGCAGATCCAGGAGATCATTGAGAGTGCGGCGAGGAGAACACAGGAATTGTTAAATAATAAACTGTCAGAACAAAGTGAATCGCTAAATACTAAACTGTTAGAACAAAGTGAATCATTGCGGACACAATTAAACAATAGTAGGCTAGAACAAAGTGAGTCTATAAACAAATTATCTGAGCAAAGTGAATCATTGCGGACACAATTAAACAATAGTAGGCTAGAACAAAGTGAGTCCATAAACAAATTATCTGAGCAGAGCGAATCGCTAAAAACTAAACTGTCAGAACAAAGTGAATCGCTAAATACTAAACTGTTAGAACAAAGTGAACAATTGCGGACACAATTAAATAACAGTAGAATTGAACAAAATGAATATCAGGCGGAACAAGCTAGGTTATTAAAGAACGAAATTAATGACACTATCAATTCGCAGTTAGAGGCGCAAAATATTAAAAACACGAACCAATTAGCTTCGTTAACCGCAGAAATGAAAGATCACACAAATCAACAGATGGTATTACTGGCCCTAGATGTTAGCAAGAATAATGAGAAACAATTAGAGCAGATTAAAAAAATGGAAGATATTTTTGATCAAAAACTTAGCATTCTGGATGAAACGGTGTTGGCTAAATTCGAACAAATTGAAATAGCATGCACAATGAATACAAGCGAGGTCAAAATAGCTCAGGATAAATTGGAAGGACGATTTAAGGAGATGGAGAAAAGCGGCAGGGTCATTCAACAACAATTATCAGCAGTAGATGAAAACATATCCGGCATAATTAAAGATATGGACCGTCTCGAGATAAAATCAGCGGAACAATGGGAAAGCCTAAAAACGGAGCAAGAGCAATTTAAGAGTACATTAGACGAAAGGCTGAGCCAGATAGAAAGTAATCAGGATGACACAAAAAGCCAGATCGAAGGGCAAGTAAGCACGATTAAAGAACAAATAAGGAAAGATTGGAAGAAAATGAATATTGATTCTAAAGAGGAAAGATCCACCATTCTTAAAACAGTGGGCGAAAATCACACGCGTATTCAAGCTTTGGAGCAAGAGGTGAAAAATAAACTTAAAGAGCAGACGGATAGGAACATTAAAGCCGAACTCCGCTCATTAGAACAATCATCTATATTTAGAACGGGAACAGTGAAAGACAAGCCGGATAACTCAAATAGTCCAGAGTCCAGCACAGCAGGAAGTCAGACTCAGGCAGACAGCCCATTAACAACAAACACGGAAGGATTTCGTAAGAATGTCGATAGGAGCTCGACACCACAAGACGGTCATCAGGCCACACAACTTATTCAAGTAATTCGCTCAAATGACTACAAACCGCAGAAATACACGGAAAATTCAGGGGTGACACCTAAAGCCTTTATCAAAGAGATGGAAGACCATTTCAATGACACTGGGGTACCTGAAGCACGAAGATTAAGGATGATGGAGAGATTTTTATCGGGAAATGTCCTCACATGGTTTTTAAGCTTCAAATATACATTTGGAAACATGTCAGATTTCAACTTAGCGTTTCTGCGCAAATACTAGTCGCCCGCAACACAACAGAGTCTAAGGATGGAGCTTTACTCTAGGAAGTACCAAACCACCCAGCAAACAAAATACTCAGATTTCTTTAACATGCAAATGTTAAAATTTCGTGACCTTGATTACCCATTAAATGAAGCAGATCTGGTGATGACTATAGCGAGACAAATGCCAGTAAACGTACAACAAGTACTAGTCGCAGCGAACGTTAGTACGGCCCTACATGCAGAGCAGATACTACGGCAAATAGATGAGACTACATCTCATAGTCATTATAGAGGAGGAAGACAGCTGGAGTTAGTAAATACTACAGAGGTCATCAAACCAAAACAGGCAAACACCAAAACGCAGGGCACTAACACAAGCACTTCCACACCTAGGCGAAACCAGGAAGAAGGAGAAAACAGACCATATCAGCGTAACGAAAATCATTACAACAATAGGTCATACCAAGGTAACAATAGATACCAACAGAGAGGATATCAGCAATGGCGTGAAAATCGAAGGAATGACAGGCCTTATGGAAGATACGGTGATTACAATGCCAATCAACGATGGAAAGGAAGAAGAGACCAAAATCAAGGAGAGCCACATAACTATCGAGATGACTGGGATGATAGGCACGCTCAATCGCAAAATTACTTAGAGGAGTTACACGCTAGTCAAGGTGGAGAGATAGGAAGATGGGAAAAGGCCATTGGGAACATGAAGAATCCTGATACACATACTGAGGAAGCTGGAAGTCTACTGAGACAACAGGGATATCAAGGACATGAGCGACAGAAGGATGATGGGAGTCGCAATGGAGCTAAAAAAAATGTTAAATTTGGATAAAGGAGACAGGCTACAAACACAACAGTCGGAAGTTGAAGATGGATGGATAGTAGCGAACATACAAGAATGGATTGCTTTGCCAGAAGACTGCCTGGAGGAGACGGTGAAACCACGGAACGATGAAATTAGGCAGTTACCCATTATTTACGCAAGGATTGGTGGAATTAATATAAGATGTTTATTGGATACGGGGTCACAGATCAGTCTGGTATCGGAGGCCTTGGTTCGAGAGTTGGGACGGAGTCAGAATATTCCTGTAATTCCGGTACCACAGCTCAAAGTGAGGGGTGTTATTCCTGAACGCACCGTCACTTGTAAACGTCAGGCATACTTAGAGCTGAACATATTGGAACACACTTTTGGGCAAACGTTCATTATCATGGCAAAGATGAATTTCAATATAATTCTTGGTGCAAATTTTATTTGTGACTATCAAGCAGTGATAGATTTGCACAAGAATACTGTCAGTTTTAGAGAGTATGATCAACTGAAAAATGTGGGATTGCATATGGATGAAATCACTACCGGAAGAGATGTAAATTCTTGGGCATTGGAAGCAATATCGGAAGAGACGGAAGAGGAGGTACGAAAGGCAGAAGATAACATCATAGAAGGAGCTGTTGTGGAACTAGATGAGGAGAGTGAATCCCAGGAGATATGGTCTTTATTAACGGAAGGAGATAACAGTGATGCACAATTTTAAGAGTTTCTACCGGATGCACTCAGCAGGAACCCAGAGCCTGATAATGAAGAAACAGCGATGGTACAACACTTGGAGTTAACACCGAAGGACCGGGAATTCTTGGAGGAGTTACGTGAGATACAGCGAGAACAGGAAGCGGAACCATGGATGATGCTTTTAATTCAATACTTCAGAAAGCAACTACCTACAGGAACACCTGCATTTCGAGAAGCGAAAGCCAAAGAAGGAAGATATGTTTATGTCAACAATTTGCTGCACAAATGGGTAGATAATGACCACACCAAGTTACGCATATTAGTACCTGCATCGTTACAACGAGGGTTGACATGGCATACGCACGAAAGTTACGGTCACGTGGGCGTAGATAAGTGCGAAACGACGATAGGAGAGACATTTACATGGCCACGTATGAGAACAACTATATGTGACGTCATTACAACTTGTGATCCGTGTCAGAGGACAAAGCCCAATAATTACTTAATGAGGCAGTATCCCAGACCATTGCTACCTCAGAAACCATGTGAGCTACTGGCACTCGACTGTTTCGGTCCAATTCCGAAGGGAAGGCGAGGTTGCCGTCATTTGCTAGTGTGCATTGATGTATTTTCTAAATTTGTAGTACTATGCCCTATTCAGAAAACTACATCGAAGCAAGTACTCAGTCGCATTCGAAATAGAGTTATTCCAATCCTTGGAAAACCAGAGTTTATATTATCAGATCATGGCAGTTATTTCACAAGCGCCGAATTCAAGAAAGGTATGGAAGATATGGGTATAAAACACGTTTTAAGCAGTATCCGACATGCTCAAGCAAATCCAAGTGAAAGAGCAATTAAGTGTGTAACATCATATTTGAGGATCTTCCTTCCGAACGAACACCACAAATGGGTCGATAAAATTAAGGATGTAGAGACATGCATGTATTCTACCAGGCACGAGTCAACAGGACAAATCCCTATGGTCCTACACAAGAACGAGTATCCAGTAAGAACGTGGAAAAGCATCATTAACTGTCCACAAGATCCAATGATAGCACCTGACTTGCGAATTGAGAGGACGAGAGCCTACATGAGAAAACAAGCAGACCGCAGATTACGGCGAGTAAGAAATAAGAGGTTTCACAGGGATCTTGAAATCAACCAGCTCGTTTTGGTGAAACAACCTGCTACATCAGACCCAGAAAAGAAAATCTTCAGTAAATTCTGCGAAAAGTTCATAGGACCCTATTCTATCGTAAGAAACCTTGGAAACAATGCTTACAGAGTGAAAGAATTGAGCACAGGAACAATGTCAGTCTACAACGCTGCCAACCTAAAAAAGTATCGTCGAAGTGAGCCATGGGAGCGCCAAAATTAATGATGCAGTTTGAATATATGGACGTCCTATGATCAACAAAGTGCACGAGGAGTAGTTGAGTACGGCACGTAAACGAGGAAGTAGAGTGGTTGTTGACAAACATTAACGAGACGATCAGAGTGTTGCCTCAGGCACCAGAGCGTCATACAAGCAGACTGAGAGGGGAGATACAAGCAGGAAATGAAAACGAGTAAATGCCATTCAAGACAGGAGCGACTAGACCAGTAATAGAAAAGGGGTGATTCCGAAATAAAACAATTTGGCCTACGGAAGTCTTTTTAAAATTGTCGACTTTATTCCTAAGTTCGAAATTTTGTGAGTGGGAGAGTTGTGAACCATTTTATCCTCTGTTGGATAAATGATTCTATGTTTTATTTCTTCAAATTAATAAATATTTCAACCAGCATCATGAAAGTAGCCAGACGGAGATGAGGAAATTTCAAGCATTGGTTGGAGACAGCGGGGACATACCTGAAGCAGATTGACAATAGGCTAAATACTTTAGCTGTGAAAGGAAATAGCATAGCGATGTGTCAGAAGGACAGGTGGGCCGCCTCAAATAGAAGCGACGCGCAGTGAGACATGCTGCCGGTATGTTCATTGTGATATTCGCGCCTAGAAGAAATATGATGCAGTAATGTGAGTGGCTGATGAGCAGGCTGGACACTCCTACGACGCCAAGATCTGCTATGAACCGCCAAATTACAGAAAATGTTAGGACCAATGAGAGAAGAATGCCTAGTTAACGCGGCAGGTCTAGCGTGGGCACGCTCGGCTAGCATTCACGCGGGAAATCGCCTAGACAAAATCTCTACGATCGATTCTAGGATTAATGAGCATATTCTTGACCTGTGCAATGTTACGAGTTCAGTGATATTTATTTCATGCCTGTACCACAATTATTTCGATAAATTTTTACATAAATTCCCCCCCCCCCCCATCGAGACCTAGGGCCAGTTCTTTTATAAGTGGCATGAAGAGCCAAGACATTTGACTATTATTCTGTGCGTCTACGGGCGTAGTCGTTTTATTACTGTTCGTCTGCGGACAGAACGATTTCTATTTTGTGTGTCGTGGACACAGGTTGTTATTGTAAAGTGTTAAATTCAGTGATAGATAGTCACAGTACTATATTGTAGGGGCAGTATCGTCGATAATTCGCCAACGAACTGTGACAGGGAAAGTAGTACCTGAACAGCGAATTTAGTAGTCAGATATCAAGTGTATAATAATCTAATTTTTGAAGCAGCGCCAGAGATGACACCGACGACTACAGAGGAAGTTTGGAATTCTCAACACTCCGTCCAGATGGCTGAGATGAGATAGAACCATTCAGTTGGGAAATGGCAGCAGACGTTCTTTGACGGGTGACTACAAGAGAGATGAGTACAAAATAATATTCTTTATTATATGATAAATTAACTTATGGTTTAAGGGACATATTTTTGTAAATATATTGCTTGTGTGATTAACGTAGTATACTTAGTTTTGGTCTGACACACTTTTGTATGGAAGCAGCTCGCACGAATGTAGTTAGTGGAAGGTTCTTGTTTTTGTCTTGTGTTAACTAACGTAGCTATGTGAACGGCCGTGTTTGCATATGTTACGCAATGCGGTTAAAAACGTCTCTCGGAGATCTGTTGTGTTTCAGAAGTAGGACTGAATTAATGTAATTATACAGTAGACTGGAGGGTAATTAAAATTGTTTAAGATTTATTATTGATCAGATTCAGTGTGACTATTGCCGATTGGAGCAATGTAATTTGTGACGAAGAGTAATCAGCTCTATCGTAGGTTTTAAATATTGTGTTTAATGTTTGTGAGCACCTATTCAGCAGACCTGTGTGAAAAGCGTCATGTCAGTCCCAGATGTGTGTATGTGTGTATTTTTGTGGTATTACAAGCGGGAATTTCAGCTGAGACTGATTTCTGTCAGCTTGGTACCCGGTCCATATTGTATCCTTGCGAGGGCAATTGTGGATATGTGAGTATGTCTGACCATATGTTGAGTTGGATGAGATTTTTGTTGCTGTTGATTCCGTGAGGTAACGGAACAGCTGGTCAGCTATTTATATACACTGGAGTGGGACACGACAAGTATTTGAGGAAAGGGGGGAGATGTTTCACAAGGCTGTCTGAACGTGCAAAGCATGGTCATTAGTGAGGAGTGCTCGTTGGCTCTCTAATTACTTGAGTACAGATAAGAACTGATCAATGGTAAAAATTGTTGAAATAAATGGGAGTTGCCTACGAATCACGATAATCTCCGAAGCGTTACCTTAACATGCAGTTTAGTTCATATAAAGTAATCTTAGCCGGTCAGGCTTTTGTTGTTGTTGGTTTATTCCAAGTTTATTTTCATTTCAGTGACCCGTGAGTCACGTGCAATGCTGTCTTTCCTTGTGTGTATTGAGCAATTGGCCAGTTGGTAGCTCATATTGTTACGTGCGTCGTCGCGCTAATGTGGATCTCGGAGAGATTCCTGTAAATAATAGATTTGTAGGGTGTGTGTCAGCATTAGAGTTTTTAAGGGTTTTTATTAATGTCATGCCCATATCCATAAACGTTGATTTACGTGATGATTGTTCGTGAGCACCGTGGCTGTTAACCCGTTGTAAACGAACGGTCATCCAAGTACTCATTTTCTCGTAGTTAGTCATCACGCGCACATAAAACTCAAATGCAAGGTAGTGGAACTAGGATCCACAATTTTATTATAAAGGGGGAGATCCATCTGACTCCTCAAAGTGTTAGATATTCCTGTCAGGGAATGATTCAGGGAATGATTCAGGGAGGATATATTTTTATTATTGTTTGTTTATTTTCTTTTATGCACAATTAGTTATTAAATCTTGTTATTATCTTACGTCTTGTCTCCTTACTTTCTTAATTACAGTTTTTATCCTATGACCCTTGCCTCGTTAAAGCACGTTGTTTGGCGGACGTAAACACCACACTATGAACTGAGCGCGACCCCTTGATCAAGATTCTTGCATAAAACACTGCTATTCTGAAGGGTTCAATATGTTGGATTCTTTGTACATATGTATGCCATAGAGTTATATACTATCACATAACAATTTTTTGGGTAGGTTCATTATTCATTCACAGTAAACACAATAATTCACTGTTTAAAACAACCAATAAATCTCTTTTCTAACATTATGGGTTACATGTTGAGGTTGCTACAGCTTACATGTAGTAGGCTGGTACAAAGAATTCAAATCTAGTCACCAACACCCCTTATGGTTATGGCACCATAGATGCGCCTGCTTGAATTATGAACCTTTTCGAATAATTAGGGTATCCTAATTTGATACTCTATGACAAAAATTCCTTCGTGGCTACGAATGCTCTTTCGCAGTTTTCATCCCTAAACCATCTGTTGTTTTTTGTAACATGTCTTGTAATGGTGCTACCACTTCGGAATAATCAGGGAAGTTTTCTCGAAAGAAAATGGTTGCTCCCAAGACCATCCTTACATGCTTGACTCTGGTTGGGCGCGGGAAATTCCTAATAACTCCTATCTTGACAGGGTTAGGCCTTACTCCATCTCCGTCAACAATGTGTACAATATCTCACGTTCAAAGAAGTGCGACTTTTTCAAATTTATTTTAAAGTTCGCCCTTTCCAGATTCTCTAACGGTTTTCCTACATTTTGCATGTACTCTTCAATATTTTCTGATTCCAGCAGAATGTTATCCACATATCTGACAATCATGTTTTTGACTTCTTCTGTCAAGTTTCGGTCCAATGCTCTGATTAATGCGGAACCGGCCGTCTTCACTCCGGAGGGTAGGCGCGACCATACGAAACTCTGGTTTTCGAATAGAAACCCAGTTAATAATTGCGATTTCTCGTCTAATTCAATATGCCAATAACTGTTTGGGAGATCCTCCAATGAATACATTTTCTTCCCATGGAATTTCTTCAATACTTCCTTAATTAAGGGCGCACGGTCAGTTTCTGAAATCAGTCGTGAGTTAAGGGTGCGTGAGACAGAGTCTCACTGATCCATTACGTTTCGCTACTGCTATTATGGCGTTCAAGTAAGGGGTTGGGGTCTTCCTTATAATGTTCCCTTGAAGCATTTCCTCAATAATTTTCTTGACAGCTGCGTGGTGCTTTTCTGGTATAGGGTAGAGTCGACTGGTGAGTGGAGTCCAATCATCTACTTACATGGCGTATTTAAAATTTTGGATTTTCCCTGGTAAGGTGTTAAATGAGACTTAATGTTCTATTAAAATTTTGTTCAGGTGTTAAGAATGGCTTCATTTAATTTTTCCCTTATGAGCATCTCGAAGTCGTCCCTGTTGCCAACTTCTTCTACTGCCATGGTCCACATCTCATTTTCCAAATATTCCTTGGTGTTCAGAAATCCCGGGTCCAAATCTCCTTCTGATAAACTTTCCTCCTGTTCCTCTTGAATGACCTCAAGCATCCTTATGTTTGCATCTCTTTCCAAATTTGCCTTGTTCATATTGAAATTTACCGCCGACAGCCCTTCTACGTTTTTGAACTTTATTACGTTGTTGTGTAAGTCTATGCCAGCTTGGTGATCACAGATGAAATCAGCCCCTAGTGGGTAGATTATTAGCTTGGGAATAACCTAACACCCAAGGGAAGATGATGAAGAAAAAGAAGTGGGTTTCGGACTGGAGAAAAAGGATGGAGAAATAGGACGAGATTCCAAAAGAAGTTATAACTAAGAGTTCTTGCTCAAATGCAACAAGTGGTGAAAACCCTATCAATAGATTTATTTTTCTTAAATAGGAAGAGTCAAGGAAGACAGGATCTTGCCTAACCATTATGTTAGAGAAATGATAAAGCAAAGAACAAATCTTTAATTTATTTAACAATGTAAAAGGAAGCAGTTTTTGTAACAAATATATAATTTTGATTTTTATAAACAATTGGGGTTGCAGACCTCCGAAAACACCTAAAGCTTGCCCCAGGCAATTGATAATTCTTTTGGTTTTAAACCTTTTATATGCTTTAAAATCTTCGTAAGATTTTGAAATGGCTAAGATGAATAAATGAAAAACTTAAAGATAACTGACGTAATTAAAGTTAAACAATAAATCAAGTAAAAGGTGTGTACTTTAAGGACTTCTAGATATGTATCTTAGAAATATGAACAACTTTTGAGTAGAAATAATTGGATTCCCTCATTAGAAGGGAGAAACAATATAATTTAAGGCGTGTGCTAGACACGAAGTTTAACAAACATTAATTCGTTAAACATGGAGCAAATAAGGGAGGGCACTTATGTAGAGTGACACCTCATTGAAAAAAGACCTAAAGTAACAATTTTATTATTTTGGTTTGTTAGCAAAGGATTTGGGAAAGATCAAATGGGACTGTGGAAAAGTGTTCATGGCCGTATTTATTGTACTCGGACGAGCGCGACCCGGATGAAGAGTTGAACAGGCACTGTTTCCACTATAGTCTGTTGATATAGTCGAAAAGTTCACTGTAGTAGCACAAAACGTTGATAGCAAAGAAAGTTATTGCAATGGTGGAAAATAACTAGTAACACTAGATTTGCGAGAGTCTATTGCTTGAGAAACTTGTAGGTTATAGTTGAATGCACCAGAAAAATCCCAACGGTGGAAGAAAAATTAGATATTGATTAGCGGTTCATAAGGAAGATTCCTTAGTTTGAAAAAGTATTCCCATATGTGAGTGGAAAATACATGACAGTATTGTGCCCGTTTAGACCGGAGTCCGCACGACCACATATGCATTTTACCAATAATCAGTCAGCACGAGAATCAAAATATCCCGGAGCGCCAGATGGGTTAAAGCAAATCGCAAAAACGACATCAAATTAAAAAAATGCTTTACTGATTTTTGGCTCAATGCAACAATAAGGATAGAAGGAGATTTAATTGGGTATGACACATCTGGTAAAATTATCTCAGTTTATTTTGAAGTTAAAATCTGACTGCAAAAATGCTCAAAGCAGCATCATCCACGTGTGGCGATCCACACTCTTATTTACACACAATATACAGAAATTTCCCAAACACATTTGACAATCTTTTTGGAAACACAAGTCCAATTAATAGTCCTGTAGACTGTGTTCCAAAATTATTAATATTTAATTCCAGTTCAAAGTTAATTGTCTATACTGGAAATAACGTAGATCACTGTTTGAATATTTACATGATATTAACACTCGTAGAATAAATGTTCATAGAATTTTAAACTTTCACTTAGTTTTCCAGTTTCAAAAATATATCGTCGAAAAATATTATCACCATTGAAGCAACACCAATTATTTATACATATTAATAACATCTGAAAAGTATTTGACCTTGAGCATAGCATCGAAGAACTGTGCGAAGCACAACAACAATTAATTGTTCTTCTGACATTAAACAGTTCGAGAAGTGACTCGATTATGAACTTCAAGTTCCTAACAAAATATATGATTTCTGAATCATCAACTTGATCAATAAATGGTTGAACCATTCAATTATTCAATTTTCCACTTGGAATCATTATGAAAAAAATATTTATATTTATGGCCATTTTTAGCAACTTTCACAACTTGCAATTCTTCGACAGAATGCGGAAATTAGAATTGTAGTTTTATAATGAATTCATTTAGTTCATGGCACTAGGATTGAAAATATCCTTCAAATTATTCGTGGTTAAAGAATTATTTTTAATTGGCAGTGGCCCATTCTATTATTTGTGTAAGAACACAATATTACAACAACAACGGCAAAGGTCTTCCTCTGAAGAAGAATAAACTACTATCATGACAAATCCGGGTTCTAGCAAAATCAAAGTCTAAATGGAATTCGAAAACAAGGTTGAAATAATAACTGATGGTTTTAAAGAAATAACCTTCGGGTCATTCATACGACGAAATGTGTAGTTCCAATACTCCTACTATAAACCTGAGCCATCGAACCTGCTATTTGATTGATGCTCGAAAAAATCTTCATTCCTGCGACTTAAACATGCGCACCTGGGTATGGCATTTCAACTACTCCACACATATAAATTATCTTCCCAAAATTTATACAATAAATCAAGCCTCTGCTTGTTATCAACACTGGAAGATTAATAAACTTACAAGTTTATTTTATTTTACCATTCAGTTCAACCCGTGAATTTACCATACTTATGAAAATCTTCATTTCACTTTCGAGTGTATTTACGTCATGATTTTATATAAATACAAAGATATCCTATTTGATACAAATATCATTTGCTTCCCGTTTCATGCCTCTCCATGTTATCTGAAAAATATACTTTACCCATAGCAAATATTAACTGTTCAACCAGAACTGAAATGTTGGTTGAATGCGGGCTTGCGCTAACCACTCTCCTTCGGAAAATCTCCTGTTCCAAACTAGAATTGATTAAACTACTTCATAGGCTCCTTCTCAATACATATGATTATTATAAAATATAATATCCAAGAATTATTTAGAAAAATTATGAAAATTATTATTATTATTATTAGTGGATTTTTATTATTATTATTAATTATATCATTTTAAATGTGTTTAATTATCATCTCATTATGCGAGAATCCACATGTTCGAATCTTCGAATATGGAAAAAATATCCATTCCTCAACAAAAATAAATTTAACTTTTACAGTTACATCGGTTGTTTTCCGTGGTTTCCCAAAAATATGAAATATTCAAATAAATGCTCGAAATGCTCGGTCATCGATCCTAAACTGTTCTGAGTGTGGAAAATGCTCAGAATAACTCTAATAAGTCTTGCGTAAATCATTGCAAGCTTTAAATACGAAGAAAAAAAATGTGTTGGTCATCTGCAGAAAAATATTTTGTTCCAATTAGCTAGGCATAATATAATTCAAATGTGGCTTACATTTCTTGATGGTCTTGAAGCGTAGTAAACCTGGTCTGTACCAGATTTATCCATAGACATGCCCTATCGGACAAGCACGTATAATCCTTGTATCCGCCGCCATCATATACCCACAATCCGTCTAGTCAGACATAGTGGTAGTATCTTTCGACGTTTGAATTAACTGTTGTTCCATTTTAATACAGGCTTCTATCAAAGCCATAACAGTTTGTTTAAATAGGGTCAGATCTAAGTGATCTATTCTTATATATGTCAGTTGTAACATAACTCACGGTAATCTCATCAGTACAAGAAAAACACTGACAGTCTAACCAATCAACGGCTGTTCTGAAGATCGTTCCCTGGGCATGGTTTATTATATCACCATCTACCATGCGCTAAGCAACTTGTAGTTTCCCTTGCGTAGACTAATGAACGCCACCGTTATAGACTAGTCTTCAGTGTACTGACAGATCGAAGTGGTTAACTAGTTACAAATAATGAAAACTGACTGAAATGGATTTAAATTATCCAAGTATTATGTTATAACTGGACTGTGACAAAGTATTAGTTCTAGACAAAGTCTAGCATATGTCCATGTAGAAATATAAATATTTCCACCAATGTCTGTAGAAAAATCAATCACCTCAGTGATTCTCCTCGCCGTAAACTTACTAAGTTCCACCTCGTAGCGCAGCACTTTCGTGACTATCACGACTTTGAAAAGAACTTCTGCGTAGATCCGGCAACCATGTACCTTGGCTCAGCGTAGATGCACCTTGCTCTGCAAGTGCTTGTGGTGGAGTGAGCTGAAGTTGCTTCGGCCAGCTGGCTTTTATTCAAAACTGCCAGGGTCACGCGTCATCACCTGATATCTAGAAATCCTCATATCTCTTGAATCCCTGGTCCGATTTACTTGATACTAATTGCATTCTCTTTTATTTGGCCGTGCCAGTAATCTGATCCCAGTCTCAAGTCTCTACTCCATAGTTAACTATTTAATCAATAAATAGCCTTGACCTCTGCTATTACTCGCTACGTCACTTGACATCCAAGTATCGGTAAATTATTTCTAAATGCTTCGAGAAGCAATGTAGAGCGATATTCAAATATCTCAACTTTCAAAAGCGGCTACAGCCTTTCCCTTGATATCTAGGTGTCTGAATCTTGGAATACCCATTCCTAGAGTTGGGCACATCCACCCCACACCTATCAAAAAATAAAAATTGAAAAATTTTTATTTTTCCTATCTACACATTAAATCATCTGGTTCTTGAATAATATATCTTCAAATTCGATGCATTGTAAGTTCCCACGATGTTACCAGTTCGTGTATTGGCGACTTCATAGCTTCCATTATTGTTTACTTCCACGATATTCAAAATCTTGAATTTTACCAGGTTTAATGTCAAAAATATCGTGATACTCTTCCAAAATTTTCCCTAGCTCTGGGGACTCCTTCTCAGTGTAGACTTCTCTTCCTTCAGCTTCATGAAAAATCAGAGACCATTGAGCATCTCCCTCGATGTCTTCCTCTTCTTTTCCCTTGAATTTAATCTCTTCGGTATTCTTGAATCTGATCGTCTCTGTCTTCATGTCTATCACTGCTTGATATTTCTGAATGAAATCTGCTCCCAATATCATGTCAAAAGCCATGTCCTTCATTACAACAAACACATGTCGGAAATCATGTCCTCCAATCGTAATACATAAGTATAATTGTGTTTTACACAGAGATATTTTATTGGGTATTATTCCTTGGATCTTAATTCCTGATACTGGAATTTCCTCTAAATTCTCTTTGAGCTTCCACAGAATATAAAGCTTCTCACTCACCAGACAAAGCATAGCCCCAGTATCGATCAAAGTATCGACAGGCATACCGAATACTTCGCATGATATGATTGGCATTCTAATTCTTGTACCCATTTCTTTTCGTTCGTCATTCTGTTGAATCAAGTCATCATCCTCTGCTTGCCATTTAATAATTCTGGAAGTGAAAGTGTTCAAAATTCTATCTTCTACTGTGAATTCGAAGTTTTTTTTTCGTTACCATTCCCCCGGGATTGTTGTGTTCCCGATGGACCTGGTTCATTGGGCCTCTGCTCCAAAAATTGCAAGTTATCTTGGTGTCTTGCTTCCAAATTTTTCCTCGTCTCCTTGTTGAACTCTTCATTGGACTGACGAGTATCCACATTCCCTCTGTTATTGTAGTTGTTTCTACCATAATATCTTCTTTCCTGGTACCTTCCTTGACTATCTCGTGGCCTTCTCCATCGAGTATTGTATCGATTACCACCATCCGGTCTCGCATATGGCTTGTAACTGTATCTGTTACTGTACTGGTTCCATCCTCTCTTATTGGAATCTTCCCTCGGCGTTTTCTCTTCTCGCCCTTCTCGAATCTTTCGAGGTGTCTGAGAATAACTATCAGCCATAACAGCATACACAGCGTTGTTATTTTTTCCTCCCTTCTGATGAAAGAATTGAGCGTTCGTATGATCCAGCTTCTGTAATACTTCATCAAATTGTTCCATATTATAGATATCAGCAGCGATCAAAGTCCTCTGGACGTCTGCTGGAAACTGACGTATCAATGCAGTAATCAACTCGTTATCTGGCATCGGCGGATCTAAATGTTGAAGTTTAGACAGCTGTCCAGAAAAGTACGTAGAGTATCGAGTAGGTTGTGTCGTCGAGAATCTCTTCGAATATAACTCTGCTCTGACTTGCTGTTGGGTTTCCGGGGACCAAAACTTTTTCAATAGCCCACGAGAAAACTCCTCAAAAGTGGTTAGAGTGGATCTAAAAGCTCTAAACCAAAGAAGTGCAGGACCTTCCAAAAACTTCCCTATCACTCGGATCTGTCTTTCTTTAGGGATCTTAGAATCTTTCAGGTAATCACCTGCTTCTCTCAAAAATTCCACGAGTGTCACAGAATCTCGCCCTGAAAATTTAGAAGGCTTATCTTCTATATTCTTAAATACAGTTATGGGGTTGGATTGAAATACTGTCCTGACCTCATCCTGTCTATCAGTCTCTCTAGCTGCTCCTAGATTTATCTGTATCTGTTCCTTTCCCCTTATATTTGGCATTTTCAACAGATGGTCAGACTGTTTCTCGTCCTTGATTTGAGTTTTCATAGCCTCAAGTTCCTTCTGGTTTTCTTCTGCCATTTTCTTAATTGCTTCAGTTTCTTTACAATTCTCCTTAACATCAATGGATATCTGGTTCATAACAGTCTCATGACTTTTCAATGACCCTGTCATATCTGATATGTCCTTCTGAGTTGCTTGGATATCTTTGGCAATTACTTCAATATGGGATGACAAAGATTCCCTAATCTCCTTGATTCCCTCTTGATTCTCCAGCTTGAGTGTGTCTTTAATTTCATTGCCAACTGTGGTTTTAATTTCAGTTTGTAACTCATTAATCACACCTTCTCTTATTTCTCCCATTACAAGTTCTTTGAATTGTTCCGTTAAACGTTGAACAACTAGAATTCCCATCTCGTTACTCTCCTTCTTCACTCTGACTTCTAGGTCGATCATGTCTTCACCAACTTTCCTAAAACCATGTTCTATCCTATCAGCTAAGCTTTGGGATCGAAGATCGGCATCGCGAAATTTTTCGTCCATTAAACTTGCGTTAGTAGCTAATGAAGTTTCGAGCTCATGTGTTTTATCGCATAATTTATTCATTTTACTCTCAAGTGTCATTTTCAAAATTTCAGAATTTTCTTTAAATTTACTTTCCATTGAATTAAATATACTATTTAAATTTTCTTTCAAATTACCTTTTAACCTGCTTTCTAAAGAATCAGAATTTTCTTTAAGTTTATCATTCAAATTTTCTCTAAGTTTATTTTCTAAAGAATCAGAATTTTCTTTAAGTTTATTCTCTAAACTTTCCTTCAAGTTATCTTTTAAAGAATCAGAACTTTCTTTAAGTTTATTTTGCAAAGAATCAGAATTTTCTTTAAGTTTATCATTTAAATTTTCTTTAAGTTTATTTTCTAAAGAATCAGAATTTTCTTTAAGTTTATCGTTTAAACTTTCTTTAAGTTTATCAGAATTTTCTTTAAGTTTCTTTTCCAAAGCCTCAGTATTCTCTTTCATAATGGCTGCTACACGCAGTCCAGCTTCTTTTGAACTCTCCTCCAAACTCCTCATCATCCTCATCATTTCTTCCATAATTTCAATTATTATTCAAAACTTAGGGGTATACAACAGTGGCAAACACAAGCTTATAACTAGAACAAGAAATATGAATAGCTAATTGGAACACTCTAATAAAATGAGATTTGTCCTAATGTCGACGTGATGGAAAAACAAAAGTCTCTACTTTTACGAATTACATTTACCACAATATCACAAGAAAAATATGCAAGTTCTCAAATATCCTCCACCTGGATCCTAATAATGTGTATGTCCAGTCATCGAACGTTTACTACTGAATTTACTTGACGCCCTAATGGTTAAGCCATTATCAAAAATAATCAAACCCATTCTAATTATTAACCAAGTTAAATTATTTTCCCCACTAATTGGGTTTCCTACTAATTTATTCAACCAAACCAGACATCTCTCAACTCCCAAAATATTTCTATAAAAATTATCACAATTTCAAATCGGCATGCGATTGACCATGTCTAAATCGAGCCCCACGTTCGAAGCCATTTCTCTCTCTATCTTATTTTATGTGCCCGTTTAGACCGGAGTCCGCACGACCACATATGCATTTTACCAATAATCAGTCAGCACGAGAATCAAAATATCCCGGAGCGCCAGATGGGTTAAAGCAAATCGCAAAAACGACATCAAATTAAAAAAAATGCTTTACTGATTTTTGGCTCAATGCAACAATAAGGATAGAAGGAGATTTAATTGGGTATGACACATCTGGTAAAATTATCTCAGTTTATTTTGAAGTTAAAATCTGACTGCAAAAATGCTCAAAGCAGCATCATCCACGTGTGGCGATCCACACTCTTATTTACACACAATATACAGAAATTTCCCAAACACATTTGACAATCTTTTTGGAAACACAAGTCCAATTAATAGTCCTGTAGACTGTGTTCCAAAATTATTAATATTTAATTCCAGTTCAAAGTTAATTGTCTATACTGGAAATAACGTAGATCACTGTTTGAATATTTACATGATATTAACACTCGTAGAATAAATGTTCATAGAATTTTAAACTTTCACTTAGTTTTCCAGTTTCAAAAATATATCGTCGAAAAATATTATCACCATTGAAGCAACACCAATTATTTATACATATTAATAACATCTGAAAAGTATTTGACCTTGAGCATAGCATCGAAGAACTGTGCGAAGCACAACAACAATTAATTGTTCTTCTGACATTAAACAGTTCGAGAAGTGACTCGATTATGAACTTCAAGTTCCTAACAAAATATATGATTTCTGAATCATCAACTTGATCAATAAATGGTTGAACCATTCAATTATTCAATTTTCCACTTGGAATCATTATGAAAAAAATATTTATATTTATGGCCATTTTTAGCAACTTTCACAACTTGCAAATCTTCGACAGAATGCGGAAATTAGAATTGTAGTTTTATAATGAATTCATTTAGTTCATGGCACTAGGATTGAAAATATCCTTCAAATTATTCGTGGTTAAAGAATTATTTTTAATTGGCAGTGGCCCATTCTATTATTTGTGTAAGAACACAATATTACAACAACAACGGCAAAGGTCTTCCTCTGAAGAAGAATAAACTACTATCATGACAAATCCGGGTTCTAGCAAAATCAAAGTCTAAATGGAATTCGAAAACAAGGTTGAAATAATAACTGATGGTTTTAAAGAAATAACCTTCGGGTCATTCATACGACGAAATGTGTAGTTCCAATACTCCTACTATAAACCTGAGCCATCGAACCTGCTATTTGATTGATGCTCGAAAAAATCTTCATTCCTGCGACTTAAACATGCGCACCTGGGTATGGCATTTCAACTACTCCACACATATAAATTATCTTCCCAAAATTTATACAATAAATCAAGCCTCTGCTTGTTATCAACACTGGAAGATTAATAAACTTACAAGTTTATTTTATTTTACCATTCAGTTCAACCCGTGAATTTACCATACTTATGAAAATCTTCATTTCACTTTCGAGTGTATTTACGTCATGATTTTATATAAATACAAAGATATCCTATTTGATACAAATATCATTTGCTTCCCGTTTCATGCCTCTCCGTGTTATCTGAAAAATATACTTTACTCATAGCAAATAATAACTGTTCAACCAGAACTGAAATGTTGGTTGAATGCGGGCTTGCGCTAACCACTCTCCTTCGGAAAATCTCCTGTTCCAAACTAGAAATGATTAAACTACTTCATCGGCTCTTTCTCAATACATATGATTATTATAAAATATAATATCCAAGAATTATTTAGAAAAATTATGAAAATTATTATTATTATTATTAGTGGATTTTTATTATTATTATTAATTATATCATTTTAAATGTGTTTAATTATCATCTCATTATGTGAGAATCCACATGTTCGAATCTTCGAATATGGAAAAAATATCCATTCCTCAACAAAAATAAATTTAACTTTTACAGTTACATCGGTTGTTTTCCGTGGTTTCCCAAAAATATGAAATATTCAAATAAATGCTCGAAATGCTCGGTCATCGATCCTAAACTGTTCTGAGTGTGGAAAATGCTCAGAATAACTCTAATAAGTCTTGCGTAAATCATTGCAAGCTTTAAATACGAAGAAAAAAATGTGTTGGTCATCTGCAGAAAAATATTTTGTTCCAATTAGCTAGGCATAATATAATTCAAATGTGGCTTACATTTCTTGATGGTCTTGAAGCGTAGTAAACCTGGTCTGTACCAGATTTATCCATAGACATGCCCTATCGGACAAGCACGTATAATCCTTGTATCCGCCGCCATCATATACCCACAATCCGTCTAGTCAGACATAGTGGTAGTATCTTTCGACGTTTGAATTAACTGTTGTTCCATTTTAATACAGGCTTCTATCAAAGCCATAACAGTTTGTTTAAATAGGGTCAGATCTAAGTGATCTATTCTTAGATATGTCAGTTGTAACATAACTCACGGTAATCTCATCAGTACAAGAAAAACACTGACAGTCTAACCAATCAACGGCTGTTCTGAAGATCGTTCCCTGGGCATGGTTTATTATATCACCATCTACCATGCGCTAAGCAACTTGTAGTTTCCCTTGCGTAGACTAATGAACGCCACCGTTAAAGACTAGTCTTGAGAGAGTGAGCAGTTGCTCACGGCACGGAGACCAGTCGAGAAGAAGTGAACGAGCGTGCGAGCAGCGCGCGCGGAGAAGAGAGCAGTAGGAGGAGGCGAAAAGAGGGGGAAGCGGGCGAGTAAGGGGAGGAAACAAAGAGGTTATACATAAACATGAAAAAACTTTACAAAAACAAAATTCTTCTTGGAGCGGTGTCTTCATGGAGTAGTTGGTTGGTGAAGAACACGACGCCCTGCGGATTAATGTAGAAGTCTTCATGGCTTGAAGCGATGGAAGTTCGGAAGGCAGCGATGGGACGCTGTCAGGCTGGTTCAGCGGAATATGCGTTTCTGTAAAAAACTGACAGAAAATATGAACAAATGCACGGGGCACACAGGAGGTAACAGTTCGATGTTGGTGTGTGCTGGAAAGAAAGGTAAATAAATGGACTGATATAAAGTAATGAAGAACAGCAAAAGCTAATTCTTTCTTTCCGTGTATTTCCAAAAATACACCAAGTTGGGGGACAACAGCAAACACCAGCAAAGAACAAGAACACAATATGAAAGAGGTCTTATAATATACCCATTGGTAGTATAGATCATTCTTTCCCTGACTTTTCCCTTCCCTCCTGGGTAACAATCGGTCATTTCGCCAAAGATCTATGCTAGAGGGAGAAAGGGAAAAAGGGGAAGCACCTATGAGGAACTGACCAGGTGTAAGTGGAAGCAAGTTATCAGGGTTATTAGAATGCGGGGGCGACGGGTGCGAATTAACAGCGCTGTCAATCACAAAGTAGCTAGAAGCTGCGAGAAATAAAGCTCTAGTGAAGATCGCGACAAGATGCGAAAGGAGAGTTAACAAATTTGAACAAAGCGTATAGAAACAAGTACATCGATTAAGGATAAGAATATACCAAATAAACAAAGGAACTATGCGAGTAGGAGGCAAGAACGCCATATGTAACAACAATCTAGTAGCCATAAACAATGACCTTAAGTTATAATAAGCATCAAAAGGGTTAATCAGAAAAATACTTAAGTCATCAAGAAACGTGACGTAACAAGCATAGATGCAAAAACACATCGAGTGTAACGACGAGGAAAAACAAGTTTGATTAACAATGAACAATAAAAGTGCAACATATGTAAGCAGGGTGCAATACATGCGCGCATAAAAAATATGCAACGATGTTATGAAACAAGGATCGAAACAGCTATAGGATACGAGTGTGAGCAAGTGGGAGAGATAGGTAAACACGACCTTGACCCACAGAGTATAGCGAGATAACGAATATAAATATCTGAAGGAGTCCTTGACCAGAACAAGTTTATTTTGGTAAGGAGGTGAATAGCTTCTGAAATTACGGGAGCAACTCGCAAGACAGTGGTTGGCAGTCAGCCAAAGTTGAGATAAGAAAAACTTGTTCTGACCTTTGTCAAGCATAGAGGAAGTAAACGGCAGCTTGGCCTTACCCGGGCTTGTATACAAATGAGATTGACAAACAAGCAGTTCAAAATAAACAAACAAAGCGAGTGCAATCAGCCGAGACTTAAAGCGGAATTTCAAGTAACACGGCATGCAGTCATCCGTAGCTTGGGCGTGAAAAACCAATTTAAAGACATATGAAATAAAGCAAGTAAATAATTTCGCATAATTTTGAGGATCACGGAATCCGACAATTTTCAACAGAAAAAAGCTTAATTCTTCTGAACGAAGAAGAGAAACTGGGACATTGAGAAGGAGTTTATGCGTATGAATAGTTATTCTTGATGCTAGAAAACTCAGATTTTCAAGCGGTTTCAAAAGCGGCTTTCAAGCGTGAGGTAGAGGGAAGGAGGCGGCCATGGCCATCCTACTAAATAGCGAGTGAAGAGAAACATTGGTTACAGCGAAATGATGGTGACTGATAGCCATGGTTTAACACAAGGGGAAGATAGTTTTCGATAGAAAGTTTAAACAATTACCTGCTACAAAAAATGACATGAGAAGGTAAACCAAGTGACCCAAGGCGAGGCGAACATGAATTGCCATTTTGTGGGGAAATAAGGCAAAACCATTTAAACAACTTACCAAGATGACGTAGTTGTTTACAATGATACATAGTTTCGGCAAGTGTTTTTCAAATGTATTGAGATCGGAAACGTAAGTGTTCTCTTTTTTAGAAAAGGGATTTGAATCGGCAATAACAAAATGACATTGCGATTTGGTTTGAAGACGGAGATGTTGTATTTGACCAGTAATGACCCAACCAAAATCGGTGTCTCTGGCGACCACGTTTGAAGATAGCCTTACGGGTTTGTTTACGAAGGCAATTCCAGAAAATATTGGCACTGAAAAGTATATCAATGGGGCCTTGAGCATTAAACTGAGGATCAGCTAACCTTAAATGTGAAGGAATCTTTAAACCGGAAGTATTAATAGAGCTGCTAGGAGTGTCCTTTCCAATACTGGTAAGAATGAGACAGTTCAAGTTAAGATTGGTGTTTCTTTGACAAATGTCTCTGATTTTCAATTTTGAAGATTGCAAGGCTTGAGTTTTCAAATTGTCAATGCCGGATACATTGATGGAAGTAGGCGATGAAGAAAGACCTAGTTTTTTAATTAACGATTGCGAAACAAAGTTGTGATTTGAGGCAGAGTCAAGAAGACCGCGGGTTCGAAACCAATTTCCAAATTTATCTTCGATTTCAAATTGTACAGTGGACAAAAGGACTTGCGCACTGTGCGAAGTTTCGGCGTTAGAAATGCAGGAAGAAGCATTAGTTTGTTCGGAGCTGCTCTGCATGGAATTTGAAGAAGCAGGTACTAGTGACCTCGATTGGTCATGAAAGTGCAATAAAGGATAATGCGGTCTTTTGCATTGAAAACAGAGGTTGGAAGACGTACAATTAGAAGCAGAATGCTTAGGTGACAGGCAGTTATGGCAATATTTATTATTGGAGACAAACTTCCTTCTGTCTTCAACAGATAATTCTTTAAAGGATTTGCAGGAATACAAAGTGTGAAACTTTTTACAGAGCGTGCATTTTAAAGATTTGTTGAGCGGCCTAATATGTTCTCTTGGATGGTTGAAAGAGGCAAAACGAGTTTGCTTTTTCTCTACAGATGGGTACTGATGGCCATTTGAAGAGACAAGTTTTTTATCCAGAATGTGACACTGAGGACTCGTTTCGACATTTTCGCACTGAAATGAGAGCGCTGTAAGGAATTGGCACCGGCTGTTGAGAAACGAGATGAGATGCTCTAAGGATTGCTCATCCTTGCGGGTGAGTTCGATTTCCCAAGCCTTTAATGTTGAAAAGTCGAATCTGGATGTAGTTATGAATAAGGACGGTGTTCCAAGTTTGGACCGATTACTTTAGTTGGTATAATGCTCTCACGTGCAATTGCATGGAGTCTAACAGGTCTCTTAAAGAGGTGACGTCATTGGGTTTTACCACTGGCAAGTTGAACAGGCAGCGAATGTGGCGAGCAACACACAAACGTACATTACCATATCTCTCTTTAAGGAGATTAAAGGCGATGTGGTAGTTATCTGCGCTTAAAGGCAGTGACTCAACCAAGGCCAAGGCCGAGCCTTCCAAGGAAGAACGCAAGTAATAGAACTTGTGGATATCGAGAATGTCTTTGTTTTCATGGATAAGGGAGCAGTAAAGTTCGTAAAAGGAATACCAATCACATTCCTGGTCTGAGAAGTGAGGTAGGCTTATCTTTGGAAGTAAAGGTTTCGGTTTGTCCTTATGAACTGAAGAGGGTGCGATGACCCTAGTGTCCGGTTCTGAGATACTGCGGATCAGTTGGTGGGCCTTCGCAATCCCTTCAAAATACAAGGGTTCAACCTCGTTCCGATCCGATTGAAGTTCTGGGCAAGCGGATTCAATGTCGGATTGAATTTGATCATAGTAATCGTAGGACCGTTCGTACAACTTAAGGCGTTGTGTCAAGACGTCTAGATCACAATCGGCGGGATTTATTTTGTTTAGAAAATTTCTAAATATGGTAAGCTGTCCTTTGTAGGAAGAACGTCTGGCAATGAGAGTTTCATCCTTTTCAGTTGGCATAATGAAATGGGTAAATTCAAATATAACTTACGAAACTGTAGCGAGATTTTGAAAATGCTGTCAGGTTGGCAGCAGAAGACAGGTTGCAAGTAAGACAGGCTGAAGAAGACAAGAACGACCTCTATCACCTTCACCAGCTTTGCACTGCGGAGTTATAGCTGAAAAATTCAAAGAAGATATTAATGATTTGCAAAATATTGTCAAATGGACTTTGAGCAATAAATAACGAATGGATTATCATAAATAGTCTCTAAGAAATGGACTCTCCCAGGTTTCTGGGACCAAATTTTGTGTAGATTATTAGCTTGGGAATAACCTAACCCCCAAGGGAAGATGATGAAGAAAAATAAGTGGGTCTCGGACTGGAGAAAAAGGATGGAGAAATAGGACGAGAGTCCAAAAGAAGTTATAACTAAGAGTTCTTGCTCAAATGCAACAAGTGGTGAAAACCCTATCAATAGATTTATTTTTCATAAATAGGAAGAGTCAAGGAAGACAGGATCTTGCCTAACCGTTATGTTAGAGATATGATAAAGCAAAGAACAAATCATTAATTTATTTATCAATGTAAAAGGAAATAGTTTATGTAACAAATATATAATTTTGATTTTGGAAACAATTGGGGTCGCAGACCTCCGAAAACATCTAAAACTTGCGCCAGGCAATTGGTAATTCTTTTGGTTTTAAACCTTTTATATGCTTTAAAATCTTCGTAAGATTATGAAATGGCTAAGATGAATAAATGAAAAATTTAAAGATAACCGACGTAATTAAAGTTAAACAATAAATCAAGTACAAGTTGAGTACTTTAAGGATTTCTAGATAAGTATCTTAGAAATATGAACAACTTCGAAAGTAACAACAAAAAAACAGGAAGAAATGAAATAGAAGTTTCTATAACTTCTTGTATTAATACTGAACTACGTGGGTAGATTATACATAGGAGATATACAAATAGGGCAGGTCACTTATTGTGAAACCTGAAGAGAACAATTGAAAGGAAGTTTCTAGAACTCCTATGTTTAAGTAGGGATCAAGAGAAAAATGGGGCAAGTTTCCATTTCGTGAAACCTAGAGATAACTCACTTTTGAGTAGAAAGAATTGGATTCCCTCATTAGAAGGGAGAAACAATATAATTTAAGGCGTGTGCTAGACACGAAGTTTTACAGACATTAATTCGTTATACATGGAACAAATAAGGGAGGGCACTTATGTAGAGTGACACCTCATTGAAAAAAGACCTAAAGTAACAATTTTATTATTTTGGTTTGTTAGTAAAGGGTTTGGGAGAGATCAAATGGGACTGTGGAAAAGTGTTCATGGCCGTATTTATTGTACTCGGACGAGCGCGACGCGGATGAAAAGTTGAACGGGCAATGTTTTCACTATAGTCTGTTGATATAGCTGAAAATTTCACTGTAGTAGCACAAAATGTTGATAGCAAGAAAGTTATTGCAATGGTGGAAAATAACTAGTTACACTAGATTTGCGAGAGTCTATTGCTTGAGATACTTGTAGGTTATAGTTGAATGCACCAGAAAAATCCCAACGGAGGAAGAAAAATTAGATATTGATTAGCAGTTCATAAGGAAGATTTCTTAGTTTGAAAAAGTATTCCCATATGTGAGTGGAAAATACATGACAGTATGACTTGTAGATAGAGTGTAGGTTCTGGAAGGTTCCTGAGCAATGATGACTTGTTTAAATTGGGTAGAGAATCCCTCGGCGGAAAACTAGATTATATAGACAGTGGGTATTTTAGAAATATCCCTCGATATGAGATAGCATCTCAGAAAATCTTTCAAATTGAAAGTTAGACTTGATAGTTTAAGCTCGATCAAGAAGATCTCTTGAAAGCAGTTATTATCACATAGCAACTTTCACTGTCTAGAAAATCCAAATAAAAGCATTGAGCCTTTTAAAAGCGATGAGAATGAGGTTAGAACATGAAGTCGGTACTTATCTTTGCTTCATGAAGAAGGCGGTGTTGCTGTTGACGGTTGGTTCTTAAATTCGAACATGGCGTCGAATTTAAAAGTTTGCTTCTAGAGTTGAGGTGGCGAGCTTTAGTTGAGCTCTAACTGACTGGTTTGACTTCCGACGTACAAGTGAAGGCTGCTAGACGCAGAGAAAGTACACTAGCCTAGACGGCATGTCCAACAAGAGGTTGAGTGCACTTGAGACAGTGAGCAGTTGCTCATGGCACGGAGACCAGTCGAGAAGAAGTGAACGAGCGAGCGAGCAAAGCGCGCGAAGAAGAGAGCAGTAGGGGGAGGCGAGAAAAGTTGGAAGCGGGCGAGTAAGGGGAGGAAACAAAGAAGTTATACATAAACATGAAAAAACTTTACAAAAACAAAATTCTTCTTGGAGCGGTGTCTTCATGGAGTAGTTGGTTGGTGAAGAACACGACGCCCTGCGGATTAATGTAGAAGTCTTCATGGCTTGAAGCAATGGAAGTTCGGAAGGCAGCGATTGGACGCTGTCAGGCTGGTTCAGCGGAATATGCGTTTCTGTAAAAAACTGACAGAAAAAATGAACAAATGCACGGGGCACACAGGAGGTAACAGTTCGATGTTGGTGTGTGCTGGAAAGAAAGGTAAATAAATGGACTGATATAAAGTAATGAAGAACAGCAAAAGCTGATTCTTTCTTTCCGTGTATTTCCAAAAATACACCAAGTTGGGGGACAACAGCAAACACCAGCAAAGAACAAGAACACAATATGAAAGAGGTCTTATAATATACCCATTGGTAGTATAGATCATTCTTTCCCTGACTTTTCCCTTCCCTCCTGGGTAACAATCGGTCATTTCGCCAAAGATCTATGCTAGAGGGAGAAAGGGAAAAAGGGGAAGCACCTATGAGGAACTGACCAGGTGTAAGTGGAAGCAAGTTATCAGGGTTATTAGAATGCGGGGGCGACGGGTGCGAATTAACAGCGCTGTCAATCACAAAGTAGCTAGAAGCTGCGAGAAATAAAGCTCTAGTGAAGATCGCGACAAGATGCGAAAGGAGAGTTAACAAATTTGAACAAAGCGTATAGAAACAAGTACATCGATTAAGGATAAGAATATACCAAATAAACAAAGGAACTATGCGAGTAGGAGGCAAGAACGCCATATGTAACAACAATCTAGTAGCCATAAACAATGACCTTAAGTTATAATAAGCATCAAAAGGATTAATCAGAAAAATACTTAAGTCATCAAGAAACGTGACGTAACAAGCATAGATGCAAAAACACATCGAGTGTAACGACGAGGAAAAACAAGTTTGTTTAACAATGAACAATAAAAGTGCAACATATGTAAGCAGGGTGCAATACATGCGCGCATAAAAAATATGCAACGATGTTATGAAACAAGGATCGAAACAGCTATAGGATACGAGTGTGATCAAGTGGGAGAGATAGGTAAACACGACCTTGACCCACAGAGTATAGCGAGATAACGAATATAAATATCTGAAGGAGTCCTTGACCAGAACAAGTTTATTTTGGTAAGGAGGTGAACAGCTTCTGAAATTACGGGAGCAACTCGTAAGACATTGGTTGGCAGTCAGCCAAAGTTGAGATAAGAAAAACTTGTTCTGACCTTTGTCAAGCATAGAGGAAGTAAACGGCAGCTTGGCCTTACCCGGGCTTGTATACAAATGAGATTGACAAACAAGCAGTTCAAAATAAACAAACAAAGCGAGTGCAATCAGCCGAGACTTAAAGCGGAACTTCAAGTAACACGGCATGCAGTCATCCGTAGCTTGGGCGTGAAAAACCAATTTAAAGACATATGAAATAAAGCAATAAATAATTTCGCATAATTTTGAGGATCACGGAATCCGACAATTTTCAACAGAAAAAAGCTTAATTCTTCTGAACGAAGAAGAGAAGCTGGGACATTGAGAAGGAGTTTATGCGTAAGAATAGTTATTCTAGATGCTAGAAAACTCAGATTTTCAAGCGGTTTCAAAAGCGGCTTTCAAGCGCGAGGAAGAGGGAAGGAGGCGGCCATGGCCATCCTACTAAATAGCGAGTGAAGAGAAACATTGCTTACAGCGAAATGATGGTGACTGATAGCCATGGTTTTACTCAAGGGGAAGATAGTTTTCGATAGAAAGTTTAAACAATTACCTGCTACAAAAAATGACATGAGAAGGTAAACCAAGTGATCCAAGGCGAGGCGAACATGAATTGCCATTTTGTGGGGAAATAAGGCAAAACCATTTAAACAACTTACAAAGGTGACGTAGTTGTTTACAATGATACTTAGTTTCGGCAAGTGTTTTTCAAATGTATTGAGATCGGAAACGTAAGTGTTCTCTTTTTCAGAAAAGGGATTTGAATCGGCAATAACAAAATGACATTGCGATTTGGTTTGAAGACGGAGATGTTGTATTTGACCAGTAATGACCCAACTAAAATCGGTGTCTCTGGCGACCACGTTTGAAGATAGTCTTACGGGTTTGTTTACGAAGGCAATTCCAGAAAATATTGGCACTGAAAAGTATATCAATGGGGCCTTGAGCATTAAACTGAGGATCAGCTAACCTTAAATGTGAAGGAATCTTTAAACCGGAAGTATTAATAGAGCTGCTAGGAGTGTCCTTGCCAAGACTGGTAAGATTGAGACAGTTTAAGTTAAGATTGGTGTTTCTTTGACAAATGTCTCTGATTTTCAATTTTGAAGATTGCAAGGCTTGAGTTTTCAAATTGTCAATGCCGGATACATTGATGGAAGTAGGTGATGAAGAAAGATCTAGTTTTTTAATTAACGATTGCGAAACATAGTTGTGAGTTGAGGCAGAGTCGAGAAGACCGCGGGTTCGAAACCAATTTCCAAATTTATCTTGGATTTCAAATTGTACAGTGGACAAAAGACTTGCGCACTGTGAGAAGTTTCGGCGTTAGAAATGCAGGAAGAAGCATTAGTTTGTTCGGAGCTGCTCTGCATGGAATTTGAAGAAGCAGGTACTAGTGACCTCGATTGGTCATGAAAGTGCAATAAAGGATAATGCGGTCTTTTGCAATGAAAACAGAGGTTGGAAGACGTACAATTAGAAGCAGAATGCTTAGGTGACAGGCAGTTATGGCTATATTTATTATTGGAGACAAACTTCCTTCTGTCTTCAACAGATAATTCGTTAAAGGATTTGCAGGAATACAAAGTGTGAAACTTTTTACAGAGCGTGCATTTTAAAGATTTGTTGAGCGGCCTAATATGTTCTCTTGGATGGTTGAAAGAGGCAAAACGAGTTTGCTTTTTCTCGACAGATGGTTACTGATGACCATTTGAAGAGACAAGTTTTTTATCCAGAATGTGACACTGAGGACTCGTTTCGACATTTTCGCACTGAAATGAGAGTGCTGTAAGGAATTGGCACCGGCTGTTGAGATACGAGATGAGATGCTCTAAGGAATGCTCATCCTTGCGGGTGAGTTCGATTTCCCAAGCCTTTAATGTTGAAAAGTCGAATCTGGATGTAGTTATGAATAAGGACGGTGTTCCAAGTTTGGACCGGTTGCTTAAGTTGGTATAATGCTCTCACGTTCAATTGCATGGAGTCTAACAGGTCTCTTAAAGAGGTGACGTCATTGGGTTTTACCACTGGCAAGTTGAACAGGCAGCGAATGTGGCGAGCAACACACAAACGTACATTACCATATCTCTCTTTAAGGAGATTAAAGGCGATGTGGTAGTTATCTGCGCTTAAAGGCAGTGACTCAACCAAGGCCAAGGCCGAGCCTTCCAAGGAAGAACGCAAGTAATAGAACTTGTGGATATCGAGAATGTCTTTGTTTTCATGGATAAGGGAGCAGTAAAGTTCGTAAAAGGAATACCAATCACATTCCTGGTCTGAGAAGTGAGGTAGGCTTATCTTTGCAAGTAAAGGTTTCGGTTTGTCCTTATGAACTGAAGAGGGTGCGATGACCCTAGTGTCCGGTTCTGAGATACTGCAGATCAGTTGGTGGGCCTTCGCAATCCCTTCAAAATACAAGGGTTCAACCTCGTTCCGATCCGATTGAAGTTCTGGGCAAGCGGATTCAATGTCGGATTGAATTTGATCATAGTAATCGTAGGACCGTTCGTACAACTTAAGGCGTTGTGTCAAGACGTCTAGATCACAATCGGCGGGATTTATTTTGTTTAGAAAATTTCTAAATCTGGTAAGCTGTCCTTTGTAGGAAGAACGTCTGGCAATGAGAGTTTCATCCTTTTCAGTTGGCATAATGAAATGGGTAAATTCAAGTATAACTTACGAAACTGTAGCGAGATTTTGAAAATGCTGTCAGGTTGGCAGCAGAAGACAGGTTGCAAGTAAGACAGGCTGAAGAAGACAAGAACGACCTCTATCACCTTCACCAGCTTTGCACTGCGGAGTTATAGCTGAAAAATTCAAAGAAGATATTAATGATTTGCAAAATATTGTCAAATGGACTTTGAGCAATAAATAACGAATAGATTATCATAAATAGTCTCTCAGAAATGGACTCTCCCAGGTTTCTGGGACCAAATTTTGGGTAGATTATTAGCTTGGGAATAACCTAACCCCCAAGGGAAGATTATGAAGAAAAAGAAGTGGGTTTCGGACTGGAGAAAAAGGATGGAGAAATAGGACGAGAGTCCAAAAGAAGTTATAACTATGAGTTCTTGCTCGAATGCAACAAGTGGTGAAAACCCTATCAATAGATTTATTTTTCATAAATAGGAAGAGTCAAGGAAGACAGGATCTTGCCTAACCGTTATGTTAGAGATATGATAAAGCAAAGAACAAATCTTTAATTTATTTAACAATGTAAAAGGAAGTAGTTTTTGTAACAAATATATAATTTTGATTTTGGAAACAATTGGGGTCGCAGACCTCCGAAAACATCTAAAGCTTGCGCCAGGCAATTGATAATTCTTTTGGTTTTAAACCTTTTATATGCTTTAAAATCTTCGTAAGATTTTGAAATGGCTAAGATGAATAAATGAAAAATTTAAAGATAACTGACGTAATTAAAATTAAACAATAAATCAAGTACAAGTAGTGTACTTTAAGGATTTCTAGATAAGTATCTTAGAAATATGAACAACTTCGAAAGTAACAACAACAAAAACAGGAAGAAATGAAATAGAAGTTTCTATAACTTCTTGTATTAATACTGAACTACGTGGGTAGATTATACATAGGAGATTATACAAATAGGGCAGGTCACTTATTGTGAAACCTGAAGAGAACAATTGAAAGGAAGTTTCTAGAACTCCTATGTTTAAGTAGGGATCACGAGAAAATGGGGCAAGTTTCCATTTCGTGAAACCTAGAGATAACTCACTTTTGAGTAGAAAGAATTGGATTGCCTCATTAGAAGGGTGAAACAATATAATTTAAGGCGTGTGCTAGACACGAAGTTTTACAGACATTAATTCGTTATACATGGAGCAAATAAGGGAGGGCACTTATGTAGAGTGACACCTCATTGAAAAAAGACCTAAAGTAACAATTTTATTATTTTGGTTTGTTAGTAAAGGGTTTGGGAAAGATCAAATGGGACTGTGGAAAAGTGTTCATGGCCGTATTTATTGTACTCGGACGAGCGCGAAGCGGATGAAAAGTTGAACAGGCAATGTTTTCACTATAGTCTGTTGATATAGTTGAAAATTTCACTGTAGTAGCACAAAAAGTTGATAGCAAGAAAGTTATTGCAATGGTGGAAAATAACTAGTTACACTAGATTTGCGAGAGTCTATTGCTTGAGAAACTTGTAGGTTATAGTAGAATGCACCAGAAAAATCCCAACGGAGGAAGAAAAATTAGATATTGATTAGCAGTTCATACGGAAGATTCCTTAGTTTGAAAAAGTATTCCCATATGTGAGTGGAAAATACATGACAGTATAACTTGTAGATAGAGTGTAGGTTCTGGAAGGTTCCTGAGCAATGATGACTTGTTTAAATTGGGTAGAGAATCCCTCGGCGGAAAACTAGATTATATAGACAGTGGGTATTTTAGAAATATCCCTCGATATGAGATAGCATCTCAGAAAATCTTTCATATTGAAAGTTAGACTTGATAGTTTAAGCTTGATCAAGAAGATCTCTTGAAAGCAGTTATTATCACATAGCAACTTTCACTGTCTAGAAAATCCAAATAAAAGCATTGAGCCTTTTAAAAGCGATGAGAATGAGGTTAGAACATGAAGTCGGTACTTATCTTTGCTTCATGAAGAAGGCGGTGTTGCTGTTGACGGTTGGTTCTTAAATTCGAACATGGCGTCGAATTTAAAAGTTTGCCTCTAGAGTTGAGGTGGCGAGCTTTAGTTGAGCTCTAACTGACTGGTTTGACTTCCGACGTACAAGTGAAGGCTGCTAGACGCAGAAAAAGTACACTAGCCTAGACGGCATGTCCAACAAGAAGTTGAGTGCACTTGAGAGAGTGAGCAGTTGCTCATGGCACGGAGACCAGTCGAGAAGAAGTGAACGAGCGAGCGAGCAGCGCGCGCGAAGAAGAGAGCAGTAGGGGGAGGCGAGAAAAGGGGGAATCGGGCGAGTAAGGGGAGGAAACAAAGAGGTTATAAATAAACATGAAAAAACTTTACAAAAACAAAATTCTTCTTGGAGCGGTGTCTTCATGGAGTAGTTGGTTGGTGAAGAACACGACGCCCTGCGAATTAATGTAGAAGTCTTCATGGCTTGAAGCAATGGAAGTTCGGAAGGCAGCGATGGGACGCTGTCAGGCTGGTTCAGCGGAATATGCGTTTCTGTAAAAAACTGACAGAAAAAATGAACAAATGCACGGGGCACACAGGAGGTAACAGTTCGATGTTGGTGTGTGATGGAAGGAAATGTAAATAAATGGACTGATATAAAGTAATGAAGAACAGCAAAAGCTAATTCTTTCTTTCCGAGTATTTCCAAAAATACACCTCCTAGTCAACAAAAGCAAGTCAAACCCTGGAACTACAGCCCATGAATGGCCTAGGCCGACCAAGCGACCGCTGCCCAGCCAATTGTCCTGCAGATATTGGGGTGACGCGTGATCAGCGCATCGGGTCCCCTCGCCCGTTAATCTTGGTTTTCGTGATCGGGGCGCTGCCTCCCTGTCAGACAGCTCCTCAATTGTCCTTACGAGGCTGAGTGCACCACGTTCCAACCCTCACGTCTGTTTTAAAATCTCTGACGGAGCCGGGAATCGAACCCGGGGCTTCCGGGTGAGAGGCAGGCGCGCTACCCCAACACCACGGGGCCGGCTTCAGCCCCTTGTATAATATTTATATTCATCTCATTCATGACCATAAATAATTGGGAGAATGTGTGTCTCATGAAGTCTAAGTCCAATTGTACCTGGTATTTACAGACTGCGGTCTTTTCCGGTATCACGCCTCTGATTTTCACTTAGGGAACTTGGATGGTCGGGACCCTCTGGTGCTCACTCGTAGCTTTAATTATGGCCTCAGATGCTAAGCATAGTTGTGATCCCGTATCCACAAGGCTCCGGACCCTCAGTCCTCCAATTCTGGCAATAATGACAGGTATTTGTCGTAAGCATTGTTCCGTAGGCTGATCAATTTCTAGTGTAAAGTCCTCGGGAGTTGCTACCCTTTCCTCGATGTTCGCTACCAACCACTGATTCTCGTTTGCTGCGAAATTCCGGCTATCTTCCCCAACTGTTAAGGACCTTTTTTTACTAACTGCTCCCGTATTCCTTGTATTACTTTGGCTTTCTCTGTGTTGTCTGGCTAGGTCACTTTCTGCACCTGTCACTTGTATATCCGGATTTTCTCTGTTCTCCATTGTCCGCTTCCATCGGTCCTTGTCAGACTGCTGGTTGCGATATAATTCTTACAGATATTGCCTTGCCATTCCCTTCTGATGTCCTCGGCGTATCCCTGGTTCGAGTCTCGTCCTATGTTCCATGGCCTGTTATCTCGCCTCTCGTATCTGCGATAATTATATGGACCTTCGCGTTCAAGCCCTCTCCATTCGTCTCTGCGTTTCCGTTGCGGCTGCTAATTCCTGTCATTTCTCGGCTCCCAACGTCTCTGTTCTTCCCTCGGCATGTCTGACCTTCCGTTATTGTCCATGTGCTTTGGGCTCGTACTCGTCTTGGTACCTTGGTCTCGTGTACTGTCAAGTTCGGCCTGGTGTACATGGGCTGTGTTATCAATCGCTCTAATGTTCCTAGTGTGCGGAATCATTGTTGTGTCCTCAAGTTGGCGAAGAACCTCCTCTGCGTGTACAGCGCTAGTCACATTCGCGGCGATTAAGAATTGTTGGACCGGTAATGGTAATTGCTTACCGATTGTCATGATTAGCTCTGATTCAGGGGGTAAAATATCCAAATCTTTAAGTCTGAGGAGCTGCGCTGCGAAATAATCGGAGTAATCTGAATAAACTACGATGCATGATACATCCGGCTGTGTAGTTCCATCCGTAAGTTCTGCTGAATTGACTGGCTCCAATACTTTCGTAAGAATGCCTGTTTAAAACCTTCCATGTCCTGAAATGTATATCGGAAACTTTTAAACCACGTGAGCACGCTGTCTCCAAGACGTTTCTCAGTTATTCTTAATTTTCTGACTTCTGGGTAGTTTATTAGCTGAGGAATAACCCACCCACCAAGGGAAGATGATTAAGAAAAAGAAGTAGATTTTGGATTGTAGAAAAAGGATAGAAAGATAGGAGGAGAGTCCCACAAAATTAATAAGTTTAACTTTAAACACACTTAGAAGCGGTTGCAACTGCAAATTAACTCTCTGATAGCTAAAGTAGGTGCGAGCTTGGTCGAAGCTGACCGGAACCGCAGCTAAGACTTGGGCAGTTTGCCAGAGAAAGGCTTTAGTGTATTTCCTCCCAAGCATGCATGAAAGTACTATAGGGAAGGGTGATAGTCTGGCAAGACAAATAGTAAAAGTTTTATTGAGTATGAACGAGGGCATAAACCTAGGAAGAGCTAGGAAAGCCAGGATCCTGCCTAACTGTAGTATCAGAGAAATGATGAATCCAAAAACAAATATTTAATTTATTTAACAATTCAAAGAAGTTTGAGGAAATTAACAATTATGTAATATAATTTTGACAAACATAGTTCATTTGAACTTTTTAACAAATGGGGTCGCAGACCTCTCAACATTAAATGTTTGCTCCAGGCAATTGACAATTTACAAGGTTTCAAACCTTACATGTTTCTAAAATCTTTATAAGATTTAAACAAATAAACAATGAAGCAATTAAAGTTTGAACGTGAATTGGAGTACAAAGAGTGTACCTTAAGAAATTCTTGAGAGAATGTTCTAGAAAAAGTGACAACTTCGAAAATAACAATAATAAAAATATGAAAAATAAGATAGAAGTTCCTAAAACTTCTTATATTTATACAGAATTAATGTTGGTTATTATGCAAATAAGGGCAGGTCACTTACTGTGAAACCTGAAGAAAGTTAAAAGGAAGGTTCTAGACTTCCCAAGTTTGAGTAGGAATCACTAGCCAAATGGGACAGTTTCCATTTCGTGAAACCTGAACATGACTCGCTCAAGAGTTTAAGGAATTGTTTTCCCTGATTATAGGAAAGGAACAATGTGAATTTGAAACTTGTATCACACAAGCAATAATGCAGAATTTAATTAATGTTAAACTAGCAAAGTTGGAAGGGCACTTCGTGAGTGACACCTTATAGAAAAGTTACAATTTTATTAATATTGGTTGTTAGTAGAAGGTTGAGGAAAGATCATTGGGATATAGGATCAATGTTCATGGCCGTATTTAATGTAAACGGACGATCGCGACGCGGTAGAAACTTGGAGCAAGCACTGGTTATCACTGTAGTCTATAAAATTGGATGCAAAGTTCACTATAGAAACACTAAAGTTTATGAGAAAGAAAGTTATTGCAATTATGGAAATAACTGATTGCACTATATAGGTGAGAGTCTATTTCTTGAAAAAGTTGTGATTTACAATTAAATGTACCATAAAACATTCCAGTGGTTCCAGCGTTGGAAGAAAGTTAGCTATTGCAACAATTTGTAAGGAAGATTCCTCATTTTAAATATTATTGTCACAAGTGAGTGAAAAATACCTGACGGCAAGACTCGCAGATAGAGTACAAGATCTCGAAGGTTCCAGAACGACCTTAGTGGAAAAATGGGGTTGAGAAAATCCAACGGAGGAACTAGCTTGATGAATTATAGACAGCGGGTATTAGGTAATATCCCACGTAGTGAGAGGATTTCTCATTTGAATAGCTTAAGAAAAGCTCTTTTTTTAGTAAGGTTGGCTTATACAAGCGAAAGCTCAACATGGCAAATCCCACGAAGAATGATTTTTGCCCCAAAGTAAATAATTTCACACTGTCTATAAAAGTATCATTAAAAGCACGTGGAAGTTAAAACCATGAAGATGAGGTTAAAACTTTTAAAATGGTACTTATCTTGATTTCATGTTGAAGGCGAAGTTTCCCTGGATGACAACTACCTTGCCAACATGGCGTAGAAGAGTGTGTGCCTCTTGGTTTGAGGAGACTAGCTCGAGAGGAGCTTTAACTGACCGAGTCAACTGCCGACTGAGAAGTGAGACCTGCTCAACGGAGCACGGAGGGTCCAAGGAAGGGAAAAAGAGTGGGGGGTAGGAAAAAAAAGGAGAACATATAAACATTGCCAATGTTACAACAAAAAATGATCTTCTCTTGCTGAGCTGGTCTTCAAAGAGTTGATAACAGATGATACTAGCGCAGCATGGTGAGTAAAGAAGTAGACGTAGTCCTCTTGCTCAAGGAGAAAATAGCTGGCGATGGTAACAGGATATGGTGGCCAGATGGAGAAGGAATTCCTCTTGCACGAGGAAGAGTTGAAGAGCTTCAGAAATTCGCTGCTATATGACGCTAGGTGGGTCATAGAATATATATCTGGAACAGACTCATAAAAGATATAAGTGACCTGAACCCCTAAGAGAAAACAGAAGATCACTGTTGGTGTTTGACAAAGAGGAAGGAAAGAACATGCAAAAGCATTGAAAATTATAATCTCTGGTACCGTGTATTCCAAGAATACACCAACTTCCGGTACGTTATTGTCAGTAAAGTAGTTATCAAGTTCCTTTAGATAAGATTTAGGTGTCTGTGATCCATCGTTATTAAATTTACGTGGGCGGTCTTCTTGCATTCTGACGATTTGGACATATTGCGTAGCCGGATTATTATTATTATTATTAGTGTTTTCATTCGGAGTGGAAGCGTGTCCCCGGAATGTGGGAAACCCGTCGTGAGTCTCACTCCCTATTACTCGCCCGCGGCTAAGCCCGGTCGTTCCTTCAGTTTGGGTCTGACACGTGCTACTACTAATAGTCCCGTTATTATCCTTGCTGTGGCTGGCTTTCATTTCAAGGAGAATGTGTTCTTGTTCCAGTGACCTAATTTCCGTCTTTATTATTTTGCGTTCTTGTCCTTCAATTTTTCCTAGCAGTTGCTGTTCGACCTCCTTTTTCTTTCATTGGTACTCTTCCATTTTTTCAATCAATTTCTTCCTGTCTTCTTTTCCATCTATTCCTATCTGCCTACATGTATTATTAATCTCCTCTCGTACTTTCTCATATGTCTCTTCCTGTCTTTTGTTCCCATCTTCCTTATGGGCTTCCAAGCGATCCAACCTGTCTCCAATCATTATATTACATTCTCGTATATTTCCTTTAATCGCTTCTTGCTCACTTTCTATTACACTCCATTTCTCTGTCGGGGTTAATGTTGCCTTTTCCATTTCTGTAATGATTCCAGCGATTTCATCCCCTAAGGTGTGTATTTGTTTTTGCGTGGATTTAATCTCGTCATCTACCCCTTTTACTTTAGCTTGTAAAACTTTTCGTTCTAACTTTATCCTCTCTTTGTTAGCGTTACATGCTTCCTCTAATTGCGCGAGTTTTGACGCGGTCTTCTCCTCACTAAATGCTATGGATTACCTTAGATTAATTTCCATTTGTTCTAATTGGGCACTAGTGTCTATGGTGACTTTGGCTAATTGTTCTGCGATTTGTTTCGCTAAGAGTTCGTTGTTTCGCGCATTTTGCTCCGCTAAGAGTTCGTTGTTTCGCGCATTTTGCTCCGCTAAAAATTCATTATTGCTTGCGTTTTGTTCCACAAATTGTTCAGTTAATTGTCCTGTCAATTGCTCTTTTAGTAACTCGTTATTTCGCGTACTTTGTTCTGCGAATTGTTCGGTTAATAATGCATTGTTTTGCGCGTTTTCCCGCTAATAATTCGTTATTGCGTGCGTTTAGTTCTACAAATTGTTCGGTTAACTGACCTGTCAATTGTTCTGTGTTGCGCGCATTTTGCTCGATACACTCCCTCTTAAATTGTTCGAATTGTTATATTGCCCTAGCAACCGAGCTCTAAACAATAGCTCTGATCTTCTCCACCGTAGCCATCTCCACAAAATATAACACTTGTTTGAGAAATAATGGGGCATGCAACATGATGATCCCATACACCACACTACAATGAGTCGCTGTAGCAGATCCAAATCTAATCTCCCTTGTTTACATTACTTCCCTTTATTAATTTTTAATGCTTGAGGAGCTTCCCTAACTGACATTTGTTTTATGAATAAATCTCTGGTTTACCCTTTGCGGATTTACTTTATTTGTTCCAGTTTCATTAATAGAAGGTTAACTCAACTTTTCAGCGTCCTGCCGTCCTATTACAACACTTTGGAGTCGGTCACTAAACAATGAAATTTATGGGCGCCAAGAGAACTCTGCATCTACATTTAAATTCCAAATAAAATAAGTGTTCCCTGTATTTATTTTTACACAAACTCCATAACTCTACGTCCCTTTAATTAGCATTCATTAGGCTACTAAGTTCCGAGTGCCATGTTTCTCCCACACGCTATTGGGCTACATGTTTCTACCTAGCCACACTATCCGCTAGCGGATGGGTAGAAATAGGGAATGAACACACAATGCACCAGCTAGCTTCTCTCTGACATAACCTCCTTCACCGTGATCCAATAAATAAATAAATAAGAAACCATATAAACTCGGATAACTACTACATTATCACCAAATTCGTAGGTACCCTTCTCAGGTCTTCCAGGATGAATACTCTCTTCTAGGGGAGTGGTCTGTCCGCGTGGCTCTAAACTTACACCTAATATCCTGGGGTTTCATGAAGGATCACGGGAAGCTTACAGTGCACTAAAATCAATATGCCAGAGGAGTACTTAAATAACAATATTTATTCAGAAAAACAAACATTCAAAACTAAGTTAATCCCCTTTAAAATAAATCACCAAGCCCCTTACGTTACACATCAATTACTGCCTGCTGTTCCGGTAATCCCGACTAATTATAATGAATTATAATTTTGGGTAGCCTATCATACACCTGTTGTATGAATCATCATGCAATGCATACCCCAATCGTGGTACTTATCTAGACATGATGTCTCGGCTAATCTACATATGTGCCAGTCTACTCCATTGTTTCTTGAAGTCCATGGTTCTTGATGCGGGGGAGGGTATTTTGCCGCACTGTTCCAATTTCATGTAAAACGAAGGTCCACCATGAATCTTTACAATTACTATGCACTATTTATTTAGCGTAGCACCTCCTATTATCTATAGCTAGGAATTGGACTACTCAATTCACCCAATAGTCATTCTAGTTTTGGCTGGCTGCGTGGCTCAGGGGTAACGTTCTCGCTTGCTGAGCCCAAGGTTGCAGGTTCGAAACCTGGCGCAGTCAGCTGGCATTTGAGGGTGCGCAAATGCGAGGGAGCCGTGTCAGTACATTTACTGGCACGTTAAAGACCCCCTTCGGGGCAAAATTCCGGCACCACGGCGTCTCTAAAAGCCAGGGTAGTTAAAAGGGACGTAAAACCAATAACATTATTATTATTACATTCTAGCTTCCTACGCCACTGACAATAATTCAATAGCACGGGTGGCTATTTCCTGACTCACGGACTTCAAAAATCACACTAGTTCGGTCCCGAATAATTAACATACGACGATACGCGTCCTTTGCATGTCTTAGTTTACTTGACTTCGCCCTCGCGAGATATCGCGATACTGGCGGCATAAATGAATGTCACTGGAAAAATTAATATTCGCACCCGCGAATAGCTATGATGCGGCGATACAAATTGACTGTTCGCTCTCGTGCCGCACACGTGCGTGAGCTATCACCTCTCAGAGCGATGCAAGAAATCGACTTTCAATACTTATAAATTTTCGCGCTATTCAGACCGTGCTCGGGTGTAAGCTCTCGCCTCTCGGGCGACCAGGTATCGACTGACTTCACTGACTTTCATCGAGCTATTTAAAGGGCTGACGATGAAATCTTAAGGAGTGGGGCATTTTTAAAATTAAAAGCCAGAATAACAGTCGTATGACAATATAATATGTTTCATTTGACTTCTCTCGTTCCCAATGCCTCAAAACTATGCTAGAATTCGAAATTCGAACGTAGGATCGACTGATAATTAGCTCCGTGATAATTTTCATTGTCCTGAGAATTCGCGCTCTTTTGTGGCGTCCATAAACCCCCAATTTCTGATTGGTTCGTTCGAACTCTCTCACCCTTCAGTTTCCATGCTGAATTAATTCGAATATTAATGTTTCTTGAATTTTAAAATAAGTTTTGTGTAGCTAAAATCATCCCCTTTTCAATGGTATGACTTACAATTCTGTGCACGAATTTTTTCTCATAATTTTTCTAAATGGGCGGCTCTTAATCTACAGATTGTCGTTTAATTCGTTACCGTCCCACTCTGGGTTGAATGTCCTCTATTTCTTGTTCTCACACATCTGGCTACCAGGCGATGCTACCCTGGGTTCGGCTATATTGTCTGTGTCCGGAGAAAGTTGCGAAAAGTCACGTTCCGTTTGTTCCTTTATGATCCTCAGTTCGCTCGAATACTGCACCTTCTTTCCTGCTAGTAATATGAACAATTTTGCTGAAATTATTTGTAAGATTTATGCTATATCAGATGCATAAAGGTTACAGTATAGAAATATTGCATACATCACAATGCGTTATTGAATTATCATTCTTCATTCTTTTTATAGAATAACTATTTTCACAATCTTGAAAACGTTTACGCTTTTGAGCATTTATTTCAAGACGGTCACCCCCTACTTCATCACATTTATTCAAAGGTTCCGTGCTGGTTGATGGTTTTGCAGTTTTTAATTCCTGTTGTTCTCCATGCACTTCAACCATGTGAGATTGATATCGCTTAACACCAGAAAAACCAAGTTCACAAACTAAACACGGAAAAGGTGCTGAACTGACATGTTTTAAACGCACATGCTTTGCAAGATTATCCTGTCTGTTAAATGTAGCAGCGCAATGACTGCACGCGAACATTTTAAGGTTATGTTTAGTACTCACATGCCGTTGAAGGTCGTCAGGTGTTGAAAACTGTTTATCACATTCACCACACTTGAACATCATTATAGCGGGAGATTTTAACATTCCTACAATAACGTGTACAGAAATTAATGATGTAGATAAAAATAGCCATTCACAGTTACTGTATAACTTCATGAACCTACTTCAACTTAAGACTTACAACAACATTCAGAATTCGAATGGAAGAACTCTTGACCTAATACTCACTAACTACACAAACCTAAATCTTGTAAGACATAATACTCCTCTTTTAGCCGAAGATGTCCACCATCCCGCACTGGATTTAACTGTACCTCTCAATGGAGCCAAAAACACCTTCAGAATTAAAGAGCAAACTAAATTTAATTTTAAAAAAGCTAAATTTGATGAACTGTACCTCGGTTTAAGAGACACAAATTGGGACGATCTCTACAAAATTATGGAAATAAATTCAGCAGTTAATTTTTTTTATGATAAAGTTTACGAAGTTTTCCAAAATACCGTCCCGGTATTAATGCCTTTTAAAACCAGTAAATACCCTGTTTGGTTTACAAAACAAATAATTAATGATTTGAAAGATAAAGACTTCCACAGAAAAAGAAAAGACTACTCTGAATATAGCAAATTGAGATACAAACAATTAAGAAACAAGACCAAAACAGACATCAAACTAGCTCATAAAGAATATATAACAACAGTTGAAAATAACATTAATAGTGATTGTAAAAATTTTTGGACGTACGTGAAAAGCAGGAGAAGGGCCAATGGTACATGTACTATAATGCAATACAATGAGGAAGAGCTAAAAAGCGGGGAAGCGGTTGTTCAGGGTTTTGCAAAATACTTCCAGTCGGTGTACTCACAACACCCTTCTTCCTACAGAATATCGCAAGATGAGGCAAATACGCCAGTAACCCTGCACATAAGCGAAGTAACAATGGCGGAAATTGATAGAGCGTTAAAAAAACTGAGACCAAAAACATCAGCGGGCCCGGACCAAATACCCCCTTACGTAATGAAGGGTTGCTCACAGATTTTAAAAGATCCCCTTCATTTCCTTTATAACCTAGCAATTAGTACAAATACATTCCCAGATATTTGGAAAAAAACTCGCGTCTGTCCTATTTTAAAATCAGGTAACCAAACATTAATAAAGAACTATCGACCCGTGAGTATAGTATCAGCTGTTGCAAAGATATTTGAATTTATCTTACATGACAGAATTGTTACTCATGTAGCGCCAGCCATATCAGAACAACAACATGGATTCATGCAACGGAGATCCACAGTCACAAATCTGATGAATTTCTCCCACGATGTTTCATCTGAGTTGGATATCGGAGGACAGATGGATGCTATTTTCACGGATTTTGAAAAGGCATTCGATAGTATAGATCATGATATTCTTTTGACAAAATTAAACAATTTCGGTTTTTCACAAGAAATTTACGATTTTTTAGCTCGTATCTGTCTGGTAGACAGCAATATGTATACTTTCTCGGAAATTCATCAATGGAATATACCGTAAATTCCGGAATTCCCCAGGGATCGAACATTGGACCAATTATGCTACTGATAGCAATCAATGACATTTCTGAATGTATTAAGCACTCTAAATGTCTTCTATACGCTGATGATTTTAAGATATTCCGTCCTGTATCCTCTGCTCATGACTGTTATCTTCTACAAAATGACTTGGACAACATCTTTGAATGGAGTAGGAAAAATAAACTTAATTTTAATCTAACGAAATGTGTCACAATGTCATTTACCCGAAGGAAGAATAAAGTTAGTTTCCAGTATAAGCTGGGGTTGAATACGCTGCGGGAGGTTAATGGTGTAAGTGACCTTGGTGTGGAACTGGATAAAGGTTTGACTTTCGCTCCTCACATCAACAAGGTAACAAGTGAGGCGTACCGAGCACTAGGCTTCGTCATTAGAAATGTAAGACCTTTTCGGCAGGTGAAAACGGCCATTACACTCTTTAATGCTTACGTAAGGGCGAAATTAGAATATGCAAGCGTAGTGTGGAATCCGTGGCGTAAAAAATACATAAGATTACTAGAAGGAGTGCAGAAGCGATTCGCCAGATTTATACATTATAAAATGAGCGGAAATTACCCATATATGGTCCCATATAAAATCTTATCGAATAATCTAAAAATTATTGCTTTGGAAGATCGTAGGAAAATAAATGATTCCAAGATCTTACACAAGATTGTAAATTCTACGGTAGATAACTCTTATTTTTTATCGTTGCTGAATTTCAATGTTCCACGTCTATCTTCAAGAACGTGGACAACTTTTAGGAATAAGAAAACATGCACCATGTCACACAAACATTCACCGCTTTATAGACTCTGCAGTAATTACAATAAAGCTGTAGTGTGTAATAAAAGTCTAGACTTCGTTCTTAGTCTCCAAAAATTTGTAAAGGTATTTATGACCACATTGCCATGAGTGTAATTAATTAACAAAAAGGTAGAATATGTAACAGCATTAAGGTTAAGCTATAAATAATATTATTATGTAATTAATTTAGATGCTAATATTAGATTTAAGATTAGATTTAAGTCATGAAAAAAATTAGAATTACTGTTAAAATTTTGTAGGTTTACTGTTATTGGGGTTAACGACCCTGTTGTAAACCAGCATAAATAAATAAATAAATAAATAAATAAACATGATGATTATCAAATCACTTTCCAAATTACCTATAAAAGAAAGAAATCATCAGCGTTAATAAACGATAAAACAAAGTAAAATATAAATAGTTTAATTATTATATACAGTAAAAATTACAGCCAATGGTCATAGCAGGGTATTTAATTTATTCGTTTGTGAAATCCTACTAAGTCTAATATCAAGGAGTTCCAACTTTGGTTACCAAATACCATTGTCACTGACACCTAGCGGTGAATGTTCAAACTTAATAGAGCGTTAATCATATCTAACCTACAAATTTAGCTTCACACGATTGTCAAGTAGTTCCAACTTTGGTTACCAAATACCATTGTCACAGACACCTAGCGATGCATTTTCAAACTTAATGGAGCGTTTATCAAATCTAACCTACAAATTTAGCTTCACACGATTGTTAAGTAGTTCCAACTATGGCTATCAAATATACCACTGTCGATGATACCTAGCAGTGAACGTTGGAACTTAATAAAGCGTTAGTCAAATCTAACCTGCAAATTTAGCTTCACACGATTGTCAAGTAGTTCCAACTTTGACTGTCAAATGTACCACTGTCGCTGACACCTAGCAGTAAACGTTGGAACTTGATAGAGCGTTAATCAAATCTTACCTACAAATTTAGCTTCACACGAATGTCAAGTAGTTCCAACTTTGGTTATTAGATATGTCACTGTCGCTGACACCTAGCGGTGAACGTCAGTACTATTTCTCACAGCCACCATCTTGAGGTTATGTAAATAATTAAACTAAATTACATGCAAGTGCATTACAATGGGCATTAACATTTGCTATACTAAGTTTCATTGCATTTTGGATGGTTAAATCGAAAAAAAGTCTATTTAAAAATGTCAACTTTGCTTGGCCGCCATGTTTGTTTTTTAGTTAACAGGTTCTTAGAAGTCTCATAGGTGAACGTCTAGTAGTGTCCTTTATCCCCTTACAAAATTTCAGGATAATATCAGTAATAGTTTTAGAGATTAAAAAATGCCTGTAAACTATTTCGCACAACCGCCATGGTGAATTTGTGACAGATAATAAAATTTAAAGGGCACAGTCGGGGTCTGTTGTAATAGTACTATAGCCTTATCAACTTTCATTAATATCACTCTAGCTGTTTAAAAGTAATTACAAGGAGTCATCATCGTCATCATGCACAGTTTCCAGCCACTGGCCGGGTCTGTTTGGAACACAAGCCTCTCCAGAGTCTTCTGTCTTCCCACCATCTCTCTGCCTCCACCCTTGTCCAGTCTTCTCCTCTCTTCTTCACGCTATCTTCCACCCCCTTCAGCCACCTGTCTCTCGATCTTCCTCTCGGTCTCTTTCCTTCCCACTTCCTCTCGTGTATCCTCCTGGGCATCCTCTTCTCCTCCAGTCGTTTTATATGTCCATACCATCTAAGTCTAGATTTATCTATACCATCCTGTAATGGTTCCTCCTTCATTAATTCTCTGGTCCTCTCATTTCTTATTCTGTCCATCTTTGTAGGTCCAATAATGCTTCTCATGGAGATCGCCAGTTGCAGAATGGGTCTACAGCACGTGCTCTGTGTTGACATTCCTATCTTACTTAATGGAAGGCTTCCATCCATCTTGCATTAGTTCGATAAGTTAGGACTTCTCTCCTGCAAGCTTCTTGCAATGCTTTAACGCACTCAGGTGCAGTTTTTCCTCTTGGAACTTGGATTTTATGAAGCACCTTTGTTCATATCTAAGGACCCAGATTTATGCTAGTATAAAAAGCTTCAAAGCGGTGAAATAAAATGGTAAAATAAAATATCCATAGTGGTACTATGTGTACAGTTCATGGATTTTGTTAAATAATGAACACCATAAAACATTTGAGGATTAGCAAACAATGTATTATAATTATATTTATGTTCGACCCTGACTGTTATATGTCTGAAAATTGTATCATAATGATGGTCATTATAACACTATTTTTCATTTTGAAACAGTTTCTCCCACCAATTACAGCTCAAGAAACAGTTGTTTGACCAATTAGATAAGGATACCTTCGCGCATGCGCTCAAAATCCAACATGTCTGTATAAATTACCGAAAGTGCACCGTCCATATGTTCGCGTAAATAAACTGGTGAATATGAGACAAGAAATAGCACTGTACCTTAATATCTCCAAATCCAATTTCTACACAGCGCGTTGTTTTCAAACGCATTCGGTGACAATTTTACTGAATACTGGCGCTCAATCTGCACATATGGCATTGAAGCACACAGAGCGCATGCGTCGGTCGATCAGAGAGCTTGGAAATCAGACATATCCTACACCCAGCGCAGCACCCGATCACACAATTCTAGTGACATTCTCAACAGATATTTATGAATATTTATGTTAAGACATATAATAAAGTTATAATTATCGTCGAACATAAACAGTCGTATGCAACTCGCCTATAATGGTAATTAAGACACTCGTATGGAAATTATAAAACTCGCATACGCTCGTTTTATAAAGATACTCGTGTCTTAATTATAGCCATTATAGGCTCGTTGCATAATGTACTATTTTTTCGAAAGAACTGGAACTCAATTGAATTGAATTTTCCGTGTTTAACATTTACTGCAACAGGTTTCTCCATGACTCCCATAGTTCTTTTCTCACTAACCCGTGAAACTTATATTTTCCCCAAAGTGGACAAAGCATGTTTTCCAGGATTTCAGGACGTCAACCAATCAAGGGACTTCGATATCCCATATCAAATGAAATATATATTTAAGATCTCTTATTTTCTATCAATCAACAGATAGTGAAACTATTTCAATGAATTTTAAAGTAAATATTTAAAGATTTCTTGTTACACTCGCCGGCAAAAAAAAAAGCGAAACACTAGGAATTCAGACCGCTTCAAACCTTGTAATTATCAAATATTATGACATTACAACAATCTGGCAATGAATCGTAAGTTAATTACCTTAATTAGCACAATAATTGAAAAACATAACAATCACAACAGTGCAGAAACACGAATTTGGAAATGTCGAAACCTGGAATCCATCGTACTGTTCTCCGACCTCTTTCACTTCATCATTATGAATGATTACTCTACGACTTGTTCCGTTTGTCCACATTTCCATTGGTTCAATAACGGGTATTACCACCTCTAGCTGCAGTTACAGGTGTGATTCGATCAGGCATGCTCAGGATGCAATCTCGAATGTTCTCTTGTGGTATTAGCTCCCATTCTTCCTAGAGCGCAGCTCGAAGATGAGGAAAACGACTCCTAGCACTTCTCCCAAGCAGATCCCAGACATACTCTATCAGGTTTAGGTCAGGCCTACAAGCAGACCACACCATGTGCTCAATTCCGACTTCATCCAGGTACTCACGTACACAGGCGGCAACGTGTGGGCGTGTGTTGTCATGCATCAGGATAAAGTTCTCTCAGATGATAGGTGAGAAAGACACGACGTGATGTACTGAAATCTCCTCAATGTACCGGTGGGCTGTCGGGCTCCCATTGTCAATGAACACAAGCTCCGTGAGTGTATGCATGGTAATTCCGGTCCAGCTTATTACAGAGCCTCCGATGAATGGTGTCCTTGCAGAGAATTTACAGGGTGAATAACATTCCCCGGGCCTTCTTCATACTCTCTCCCTCCCATACGGTGACCTCAAACAGAATCGGGATTCATCCGTAAACAGCACTGAGCTCCACAGTCCAGTTTCGATGGGCTTTGGCCAATTCCATCCGAGCGGCACTGTGCTCACGTCTATGGAGAGGTCCTGTGGCCGGCCTCTTGGACTGTAAATCCACTTCATACAACCACCTCCTTACTGTCCTTTCACTGATGTTCGTGCCCCGTACTTGCTGCAAGCGATTTCAGGCCTCCACAGCTGTTGTGTGTCGATCACGGACAACTTGCAATGTGAGAAAGCCATAATAATGCTCAATAGTACTTCTCCTAAGACTAGAACCAGGCCACCTGGTGTAGATATTGTCCTCAGTACCTTTTAAAAGTCCTGTACACGTTAGAACAAGGCGTGCCTATAACGTTTGCCACATAGCGTGCCCATCCTCCACTAATGCCACTGCCCTTGCTGTGTTTTCAGGAAAAAGAGTCATTATGATCTTACTTAGGAACAAGAATGACTGTTGTAGACTAGCCGTAATGTCCATTAAAATAAGTGGCACAAGAATTCACAGCAATAGCCCTTAAGACAGCAGTGTATGGTTATTCTTGTCCAAAGGTGGGAAACGGTAATATTGGTGCTGTGATTGTCACGATCAAAAACGTTTATCAATTATTGCGCTGAAACTTTTAACCGAATTAATTCAGTTACATAGCCCGCCCTCGGGTTTTCGCCTCGTGCGGTTAGTTTGGGGTATTTTATTTCGTATCTTATTATTTTTGGTTAAAATTGGGGGTTGGTGCGGTGATATTTATTGTGCCCAAGTGTATTTTTGTGGACGGTTTCATTTTCGAATGTTCCGAGCCAACTAGATTCTGTTTATTATCGGGTATTGGATGTTTGATATTATTGCGATTTATTACGTTTTGGGGACGGAGATAAATATACTATAGTCTATAATCACCTGAAGTAGAAGAACTAATTTATTTTGTTTGGTGTTAATTTGTTTATTTTTTAACTAGTAATGTTTAAAGTTTCAATTTCTGGCTGCACTATAAGGTACATATGAATCAGAATTTCGAAGGCTGGAACTTGGTAGGCATACATGAGGAAAGGTTGAGCGGTAATTCGACTTATTTGTGCAGAGATAGGGATTTCCTGGGCTTAGAATAACCTAAACTCTGATGAACCGGTGAATGGAAAATACTGGCTGCCGATCGGGTCCACTCGGGAACGATCGGAAGAATTACGATCTTCAAATATTCGTATGTTTCCACGAATATCCGCTTGGAGCGGGCATGCGTCATATAGTTCCGAGCTGCCTCTGCGCAGTTCTTGGTGTAAGAATATTCCTACGCTAGGGTTTAAAATGTCATGGTTTATGCAGGAACATTGTCTAGCTAACAGGGTCATTTTATGTGACATGGTTCCGTAACGAAGAGCAGAGATCAAGTCTTCTTGCGCTTAGAGTCGATTTATCTGGCATGGTGTGATAATCGAACAGCAAATACTATAACTAGCTATCCACTGAGCTTTTGGCTGTTGGGTGACTACATATTTTCAACATGGTTGAGTTTATAGACCATGGGTTGTTGATTCTATCACACCCTAAAGGACGAGCATAAACTCATTTTATCATCTGTTGTGGGAGTCATTGGAGTAAATCGTAGAGTGAATATCAACAAGTAGGCCTATGCAGACCGTAGATTTGCCTACAAACAGTACGAAGTGCAAGTATAGGAAGCTGATGCCTGAAGTCTTGACGAGTGTAGATTTTCTGCACAAACTGTGCATGTGTATACAGTATATGTATATGAGGCTGATATGCCTGAGGTCAAACTGACCGCAAGTGTATTTGCTCTAAGAGCGTAGAATTTGTGAATACAAGGTACTGTACAAAAACATTATTCGAAGTGCATTTAAAAGGGTCTATAACATATGTGTAAATATTGTATATATATAAAAACCAGTTTAAGCCAGAGAACATACAGTGTTTAAATTCATGAGTGTTTATGCCCATGTTGTCATATCCTTTTACATCAGCAGAACGCTGTAACCGCCACGGTTACAAAGGAATCGAACCCTTACTCTGGGGAGTTACAATTTTATTAATCACATGTATATTTTTATTAGATGCTTTTTTATGTTTTAGAGTTATTTATTAGAGTGTATATGATGACGTGCTTGATTTACAAGTAATTTGTTTAGCATATATATATTGTAATTTTAGCAGGATCCGAATCTAGGTGGTGAGGAATATTATAACATTGAGATAATGTATAAGGTTTGAAGCTGCAAGTGTGCACAAACGAGGAAACACGGGTTGTTGTTGAGACCCGGGGTTAAACCCGAGCGCCAGTGGAGGATGAGTCAGGGGTGAGATTTGGCATCTATGTACGAGCGAGGACGATGGACTGTTTCCATATTTAGCGATGTTGAGAATCGGGCAGTGTGATTGGTTGGATCTCGTGGTTGAACCCAGGTAAACCAGTGATTGTGGAAGGGGATGATGACTTACTTAGATTTTGTGGAGGCAAGTGGAGGACACTCAACTTTAGGATCTAATGGGGATTACACTCATTTTTGGACTACGGAGCGGTCGACTCAATTTTGGAACCGCGGGGCGGTGTAGTCTCAGTTTTCAGACCGCGTGTAAGCGGAAATTATTCTTCGGTTCTCCATGGGAGTAGGACTTGTCTTTTTGGTTTTGTGTGTTGAGAAAGAGGTATTACAGTATAACACTAGTCGTATTCTTGATACAATAACCAAGTTGCTGGCTATAAGTTCTTGATTGAATGATGAGCCTAGTCTTAAGTATATCGCCAAGATTACTTATTTCGAACAGCACGAATTATTGTGATCTGATATCTGTACATCTGCATTTCAACTATAGCGGCAAAGTATTCGTCCAGGAATGATAGTTACATATGCTATGCATTATTAAATTCACGAGCGGAGTTAATGCGACGATCCAAAACGGATTCCAAGCATTTGTGTGCTACTAGATCCACGACGCAAATTAAATCGTTGGATGCTGGTTACAAAAGTAACAAACATAATAGTCATCATAAATGTAGAAATGGCGTGTGAATCAAAATTAATTGTGATGCGAGTAAATAAGGCTAATTCTTAGGGAGCACTAACCCCAGAATTAGAAAAGTTAGGTCACCACTACTGAAGCCAACATCTGTAAGTACCGGTCAACTTTATTCCTGAGGGTCATCTATATCATGTCATATGTGTATCTGTGTAAATACGATAGGGAGTGCAATTATTCTGTACGAGGAGGATCCTGCGAAATGTGTGTATTATGTCTGGTATAATAATATATTATCGATTTTACCAGAATCTGAAGGAGTAGTGGGATGATGAGAGAGCTGTTACACTTCTATTTGAACCCTCCTCGTATCGGTCCCGAACCTGATATCTCGCTAACCAAACATGGGATTAGAACATACAGGGTGTCCTAACACTCGTAGTGACGCCCACTACTTTCCTATAGCCTCTTTATTTAATTAAAAGACCAAAACTAAAAGATCATTCGCGAGTAGTGGGGTAGTGTTGGTTTTCTCAAGTCGCGCTCGTGCTTGAATATGTATGCCTATGTTGGGAAAGGGTTAGGTGGTGGGGGAGGAGTAGGGTCGAGTGAGGGGTCGTTTAGATGGTATTTTTTCCGCTCTAGGTGATGGTGAGGTTATTTTTTAAAATGGATGGAATTTGGAAACGCCATTTGGGGTAAACGTGTGTTTTTTGACATTTTGGCGATGAATGTTTTTTTGTACGCCTGCGCACTTGGGGATTTTGTAAAAGAGCGGGCTTCTTAAATGATGATTTATAAATGAGTTTTTTAATATGTATTTAAAGAAACCCAAAAAACTAATAGGTCATCGGCTTTTTACTATCTCGCTAACCAATAATCGGATTTAAACCTATGAGGTGTCGTAGGACTCGTGGTGAACCCTCCTTTTCTAAGGACGGGGTATATTCACCCCAAAATAAAAACTACCCTTACCCGGGGGAAGAAATAGTAATTTATTTTTGTATGCTCACGAACTTGGCGGTTTTTGTAAGAGAGCGGGCTTTTTAAATGATTATTTATAAATGAGTGTTTTTTATATTTATTGAAATAAACCATAAAAACTAATAGGTCATCGGCTTTTTAGTATCTCGCTAACCAATAGTGCGATTTAAACATATGGGGTGTCGTAGGACTCGTGGTGAATTCTCCTTTTCTATGGACGGGATATATCCACCCCAAAATAAAAACTACCCTTACCCGGGGGATGAAAGAGTATTTTTTTGTATGCCTACGAACTTGACGGCTTTTGTAAGAGAGCGGGCTTTTTAAATGATTATTTATAGATGAGTGTTTTTTATATTTATTGAAATAAACCAAAAAACTAATAGGTCATCGGCTTTTTACTATCTCTCTAAACAATAATCGGATTTAAAACTATGAGGTGTCGTAGGACTCGTGGTGAATTCCCCTTTTCTATGGACGGGATATATCCACTCGAAAATAAAAACTACCCTTCCCGGGGGGTAAATAATATTTTTTTGTATGTGCGCGCACGGATGGCTTTTGTCAAAAGGACCTAACTACACGTTTGTTAATATTTTCTGAACCCCTGATGGGATTTTACCATAGGCAGTATCCTAACCCAGGGGGTGACGCCCCGTTTTTGAATGTATGATTGGTTTTTGTCGAAAGGGCCTAACTACACTTTTGTTCATATCTCGCGAACCAATCACGCTAGGGACTTGTACGACGGGTCCTAGCACTTGGGGCGACGTCCCCCTTTGCGGGGTGAAACTACCCCCCCCCCCCAAATTGAAAATCCATATCTTGGAAACGAAGAATCCTAAAATTAGGTGTGACAGCTTAAAAAATAGGGGATGATATGGGCTTTTATTGGTCATTTCACCCCTAAAACAGTAAATAGTCATTTTACGAGAACACTTTGAAATGATAAATGACCCTAAGATCTTTTGTTTTTGATGAAAAATAGCAGGAGGGTGAAAACAACCCCCCAAATTGAAAAATCCTTATCTAGGAAACGAAGAATCCTAAAATTAAGTGTAATAGCTTAAAAAAATTGGGGATGATATAGGCTTTTACCTCGATTGATCATTTCACCCCTAAAACTGTAAATAGTCATGTTATGGGGAAAAGACGTGTTAAACACCTAAAAATGATAAATGAACCTAAGATCTTTTGTTTTTGATGAAAAATAGCAGGGGGGTGAAAACAACCCCCCAAATTGAAAAATCCATATCTAGGAAACGAAGAATCCTAAAATTAGGTGTGATAGCTTAAAAAATAGGGGATGATATAGGCTTTTACCTCGATTGATCATTTCACCCCTAAAACAGTAAATAGTCATGTTATGGGGAAAAAACGTGTTAAACACCTAAAAATGATAAATGAACCTAAGATCTTTTGTTTTAATGAAAAATAGCAGGGGGGTGAAAACAACCCCTCAAATTGAAAAATCCATATCTAGGAAACGAAGAATCCTAAAATTAGGTGTGATAGCTTAAAAATAGGGGATGATATAGGCTTTTACCTCGATTGATCATTTCACCCCTAAAACAGTAAATAGTCATGTTATGGGGAAAAAACGTGTTAAACACCTAAAAATGATAAATGAACCTAAGTTCTTTTGTTTTTGATGAAAAATAGCAGGGGGTGGTGACTACACCCCACCCCCCCCCCCCCCAAATTGAAAAATCCATATCTAGGAAACCAAGAAGCCTAAAATTAGGTGTGATAGCTTAAAAAATAGGGGATGATATGGGCTTTTACCTCGATTGGTCATTTCACCCCTAAAACAGTAAATAGTCAAGTTATGGGGGGAAAACCTGTTATACACCTAAAAATAGTAAATGAACCTAAGATCTTTTGTTTTTGAAGAAAAATAGCAGGGGTGGAAACTACCCCCCAAAATGAAAAATCAATATCTTGGAAACGAAGAACCCTAAAATTAGGTATGAAAGCTTAAAAAATAGGCCATGACATACGCTTTTACCTGGATAGGTCAGTTCACCCCTAAAACAGTAAATAGTCATGTTATGAGGAAAAAATGTGTTAAACACCTAAAAGCATAAGCGTTTTGTGAAACCATGCTTTAATGGACATGTGTATGGAGGATGATTGTTATTATTATTATTAGGTAATTATGGATTAATGTGTGGATAGATAACTAACCAGTGGGGAGCGTGATGGCGCAGGTGCTTAGCGGCTCGTCTTTACCCGGACGGCTGGTGTTCAAATCCCGGTGACAGCGGGGTGGAATTTTCACCTGAAAAATCACGTGGCGTCAGGAAGGGCATTCGGCCTTAAATCCCCGGCCAAAACCAAAATGAGCCTGGTTGGCTCCGGCGACTCAAAATAATAGGGAAAAGCCGAAGAAAAAAATGGAAACTCACCAGTAATAGTAAACATTGGTTTGAGGTGTTGAAGAAGTCTGGATGGCCAACCCTTTGCCATGGTTCACGAATGAATCCCAAAAAGTTTTACCTGTCAAGACTCAGTGTACCCTGTTGCAGCCTTTAGAAAAAAAATCGAACCGGGGCCTCTGTGGTGACAGTGGACTTATATTCATGATGCTTTTTAAACAAACATACGCTTGCATACTACCGCTGGGTTGAATCTGCACATAGACACTGGCTTTGGTTTGTGTAGTGTGCCTTGGTAATAACAGCACAGCGATCTTGTCAGCAAGTTTCATATTACTCGTCTGCTTGATAGTGGACGTGCTCTGCACCGTGTTATCATACAGGACATGACTAGATCGTTGTTAGGTTTGACAAAGGCTTAGTGAAGCTTATTGCAACCTTGAAATGAATATCATGGTATAGTCGGGGTTGGAAGTCAAGACCTTGGGGTTGACAACCAAGTAGGTTAACCACTACACGGTGAGATGGTCAAATAATAATGTAACAGAACATATAGAAACGTTTTCTATAGTTTAACGAATTGGTTAAGAGCCATACCATGAGAGGTGTAGGTAATGGAAATTGAATCCTTAGCTGATGATTATACTACTTGTAATCTTGAGCCATGCCCACGTATAAGCTATTATGTTAGAAAAATAATTGTATGGCTTGTTTTAAACAGAGAATAATTGTGTTTACTGTGAAACACAAATCTGAATTTAAAATTAGTTTATGTCCTACATGATGTTTGAACTCTTTTTTATTTATACTTTAGACAAACGCTAACATAGTTATCATTCAGAAGCCATGGCCGCCTCTCTTCCAATCCTACACCGTACGCTGAAGTTAAAATGAATAATGATCACGTTACAGACAGCCAGTTTCAAAGCCATGAGAACTAACAAGGGAAGTCTCTGAACCAGGGAATCGCGGATCCTACTGGAACTTTGCAGATACGTTGGGTGAGCCCAACTATTCAGAACCGTGAAGAAAAATCTTTCGGAAATTAACTTCACCTTTTACTAAGTGAAAAATTAAAAAGTATGCGTTTAAATTGGCGCGCCAGTGGCGTGAGCTTCATTGGCTGCGTCAGAGGTTGCTTCCCAACCGTACTGTGCTTCCCGGCCTAAGGCGAATGAGAGGCAGACCTGGCGTACGCTTATATTCGTATACGGAGAATGTCCCATGTATTGCATGATGAAAAGTTATATGTTGTCGGGAGGAAAAATATGGAAAATGTATGGAAAGGCCTACTCTTACTGTCGCCACACATGAGCTACCGGATGACAGTATCACCACTAACACCAACAACACTGATGACGATAATATTTGGCCTGCCACCGATAGCTCACCCAGGAACATTACAGACGAAGCAATGGGTATGAAATAAAAAAACAAAATGCTGTTGAGTATTGGGAAAGCGTGAATGAGGCGTCCGCGTTCCTTTTCATCCGTAAAAAGTAAGTTCTACCGTTTAAAAAGTAAGAAATATTTAAATTTGTGGGCAGAGCACGCGAAAAGATTAGGTAAAGTTAGGTTAGGTGAAGTTATGATGGGTTAGGTTAGGTAAAGTTCAGTCAAGTTAGGTTAGGTTAGGTGAAGTTAGGTGAGGTGAGGTTAGGTTAGGTGAGGTTAGTTTAGGTTAGGTTAGGTTAGGTGAGGTTAGGTGAGGTTAGGTTTGGTTAGGTTAGGTTAGGTTAGGTTAGGTTATGACTAAGTTTGTTATGTCTAATTGTTTTAGAAAAACACCATTTTTGCTCTCATATTTGCTTCCATACTTTCTTTGCACTTTAGTCTATCTTGACTTGTGTATTTACATTTGCTGGTATATTTGTTGACATATTTGTTAGCATATTTGCTCCCACTTTTTATATTTGCTTTGCTCCCACATTTGATCCCATATTTGCTCCCACGTTTTGCTCGCAGTTATTTTTTTTCTCCCACATTTGCTTCCACTTTTGCTCCCACTTTTTACCCCCCACCTTTGCTCCCACTTTTTGCATGTATATATGCTTCCACATTAAACTATTGTCGTTATTACCAAGTTGTCTTAACTAGAGATTAGTTTGTGCTTGACAGTTGATATGGAAGTATCAGTGACTAGGTATGGTAAGCCTTATGCATACTATAAAGGATATTCATATATTGTGAAACGAAGCAATAAAAATGGAACTGTTATTTGGCGCTGTTCAAAGCAACGATCGAAACAGTGGCGAGGAATGCTTAAAACAAAAGAATTGGACGTACATTCTTCAAACAATCATAAATGTAAACTTAATAATCACGCTAGTCTAAATGTAAGCAAAACCCAAACCAAAGCAAGAAACCAAGTCCAAGAGAAAGATAGTACTGCTCAAGATAATATTAACCTCCAGTTTAATGCACTACAACGCACTCATGCTGTTAGCGAGTTGTTTAATGAGAAACCTTCAACACCTCCTGTGAAACCCATGTTCAGACACGCACCCACATCTCAAAAGCCCTCAACCCTATCAGAGACAATATACCCCATCAAAAAGTTAGTGGGGAAAGGTAATATTTGTAATAATAACATAACAATGTTAAAGCATTCTAGCACATCTAAAAAGAAGCTTTCAACACTATCAACGGCAACTCAAACCATTGAACAGACTGTGGACACAGGTGGAAATAGAAAATGATTATAATGATGAGGATGATGATAATCATAATGATAGTGATAATGATGAACTGCTTCCGGAGTTTCTGAAACCATTCATAAAAAATAGCAAATGGAACGATCCTAATATATTAGTCGAACGTCTACAGCTCTTGCATGCCTGTAAACAGGTTGGTCATATTGATTATGAGAAAGAGCTATTAAATATAGAAAATGAACTTCGTAAAGCTGCTATTATTGTGTAATGGGTCAACGTAGCAACACCCCCATCCCCTAAAAAATAATTTTCAACAAGTGTTATGTTTAAAAGAAATGATAAACAAATGATTAAATTGATAAACATAGTTTGTGTATATTTCTTGTTTTCTTGTATGTTCAAGCAATAGTTATGTCAGGGAAGGGATTCGAACCCTTGCTTCCTTATATATTTGGAAATTTGAACTTAAGTCAAACGCCTTAACCACTCGGCCACCCTGACAGTTACTGATTTAATTAGTCTTGTTGGACATTAGTGTTCACAAAACTTTTCTTTTCCCCACTATATACTGTATATGCTCAACCACTTTTTGGTTTTTCAATGCTGATTTTTGTTTTGTTTCAATTTTTTTCAGTAACATTGCAGTTATCAGTATTGCAAACTGAGTGTTTAATATAGGGTTAAAGGCATTAAATAAATCACAAGCCTTACAGTAGTTGCATATGATGTATAACATGCAACATGTTATTCAAAATTTCAAACAGAGCTGTGCCTTGTTAACATTATACTCTGTTGGTCATTAAAATAACTACTTGTAAAATAATTCCAGTGTCAAATCCTATTAGCAAATAGCATATATTAAATAATCATGCCATAAAACGAGAACTTAAAAATCATTTATTGTAGGAATACCTTTAATGGGATCACCAAACCTTCAAGTATGCAATATACATTCCAGATAGTGCTGTATTTTGGTCGATAGTGCCTCCAGTGCTTACATTAAATAAGAATACAGTAAACGTATAACATTTTTATAAATCATAATTGTTTGCATAAAATACCATATAATAAATATTTTCACACCAACGAATGACCATTTGAAAATGGTTTATTGTAGAAATATCTTTAATGGAACCTCCAAACTTCAAGTAAACCATATGTGATGTACATTCCACATAGCTACATAACCGACAGTACATCTTGGTACCAATTTCCACCGCATTGCGCGCTCATTGTTTGTGTTGGATTTCTGTCTCATTACTAGAACTGTACTTACTGGTCAATAACCAATATATTGGTCAAAGTGTTCCCCTGGTAGATAACCCATGTTTGGTTTGTCAATTTCTAATTGCAAGGCCAGTCAAGACCTAACAAAAATTAGTCTTAACGTATATATCCATCATCAACACCATATCATTAAACAAATGAAACCATCTTAAGGTATTTATTAAATTTAATTGCATTTTAGCAACCTTCAAGAGGAAAGTATAGACAGGAATTGTGAAAAGGAAACCGTTCAATCATTCAATGTCGTTAGGGTTAACAACCTCAACGTAAGAGGTTATGAAAGTCTATGTGAGGGTGTGGTTTTTACAGCTGAATGCCTTTTCCTAACACCCACCTCAGAGACAAGTTTATGGGAAATGAAACTCAGCTATCATGTCGAATGTGGAGCTCCTAGTCTAGGAGAAAGTCATGTTGAGGTATTTGTCTGCAGGGAGTGTGGTAAACGAAACAACAACAATAAAAGCATACTTGTAAAGGCAATATTATGGAATTTTCGAGTACATATAGTGAATTTACAAAAAATGCATACATTTCATGGTTTGTAGCCCACTTTGGGTAAGTTTGGTAAATTTTAGTGAATTTTCATCTATATTCATCTAATTTTATATGAATTTGAGGTAGTTTAAACCATGCTTAGGTAAATCAATGGAATTTCAATAAATCTGCTAGTCATTTGTTGAATTTTGCTGGAATGTTGTGTCATTTGGTCAATTTGCGGAAAATGTAGTGGATTTTAGGAAAATTTAAGGTAAATCTGGGGATAGTTAGGTATTTAACAGATAACCTGTCACTATGATGGTTGTATTAAAGTGTGCCTTTCACCACCAAGGGGTAGGATTGGAGAGAGGAGACCATCATGAGCTGAAGTGCATAGTCATTTATATTGACTTTAAGAATGGTTGTTGTGGGGGGATCGAACACTCCTCTTGTTGGTTTTGGGGGAAGTGTACTCCATTCCGTTCCATTTTTAAAAGCCACTAATCTGGTCCTAGCATTGGGCAGTTGCAAACCATTTCACTAATCTTAACATCAAATGTGCATTTGCCTGGAGTAGAAGTGGGAAACCACATCAGTTTGGTGTATAGAAAACTCACCTCACCTCACCCCAACTCATTGGAAAATGAAAATCATTTGTTTTTGTCTTACTTAGGGGCTTGGAAATCATGGTTATCAGTCCCATCTACTATACTTGGGAAAATAATCATGGCCATGCACACTATTATTAGCTGAGTTTCTAATACAATTTTGCATACCCTAGGACCAGTAATGCATTATAAGGCATGCCATGTGTTAGCGTTCTTAAAGGCCAGTGATATAAAACAAAAGAGGTCTTTAATTCCACCCCTGGGCGTCATATCTAGTGTCATGTAGGTTGACGATCACGGAGTCCCAGCTGAGACCGTCATTGCTTCCACTAACTTGTGCTAGGCTCCTCTCTGTCTTATTTCCTGTCGACCACACTTGCTCAACTCTTGTTCTCTACCGACCCCAACATGATTAGGGTATCCGAGGTCTAGGGAGTCTCTTCCTTTTGCAACTTCATTGGCCTTTGTTTATTTATTTATTCTGATATCCTACTAGTGTGAGGAGGCAGCCTTGTTTTTATTTTCATGTTATTTCCTGTCTTTTGCTCAAGCCCCCTCAAGAAGGTAGGGTGTATATAGCCCCACCACTTGCGGTGCACTCTGCATATGGCTACACCCTCAAGGGGCTTACGGCTGATCAGTTTGGAAGTTGGCGACCCCAAGGGATTTCTGAGCTGAGCCCAGTTTTCCTCCTCTTTATCCATTACCTCTGGGGCAGAGCCTCTCCTATTATACTTTTTATCTGCCTTTCATGGTTCTCCTTCCTTCCAACTCCCTCAATCCACATGCTTGAGGGTTGAGGGCCATTTTTTATTCCTTCTGTCCTTTATTTGGCCTATTGCCCTTTTGTTTTCCATTTCTTATTCTAGTATATAAGAGTGTAGTTAGTTTTAGTTATAGCTTAGATTTAATTTTCATCTTTACGATGACCCAAACCATTGAGAGTCGATAGGACAGCTTGGTGGTTAAGTTTGTAGAACGCTTCTCTTTTGTCCAAAGGACAGCATGTTGAATTCCTCACTGGCTCATGAATTTTATTCTTTGTTCACTTAGTTCTCATGGCTTTGAAACTGGCTGTCTGTAACGTGATCATTATTCATTTTAACTTCAGCGTACGGTGTAGGATTGGAAGAGAGGCGGCCATGGCTTCTGAATGACAAATATGTTAGCGTTTGTCTAAAGTATAAATAAAAAAGAGTTCAAACATCATGTAGGACATAAACTAATTTTAAATTCAGATTTGTGTTTCACAGTAAACACAATTATTCTCCGTTTAAAACAAGCCATACAATTATTTTTCTAACACAATAGCTTATACGTGGGCATGGCTATAGATTACAAGTAGTATAATCATCAGCTAAGGATTCAATTTCCATTACCTACACCTCTCATGGTATGACTCTTAGCCAATTCGTTAAACTATAGAAAACGTTTCTATATGTTCTGTTACATTATTATTTGACCATCTCACCGTGTAGTGGTTAACGTACTTGGTTGTCAACCCCAAGGTCTTGGCTTCCAACCCCGACTATACCATGACATTCATTTCAAGGTTGCAATAAGCTTCACTAAGCCTTTGTCAAACCTAACAACGAACTAGTCATGTCCTGTATGATAACACGGTGCAGAGCACGTCCACTATCAAGCAGACGAGTAATATGAAACTTGCTGACAAGATCGCTGTGCTGTTATCACCAAGGCACACTACACAAACCAAAGCCAGTGTCTCTGTGCAGATTCAACGCAGTGGTAGTATGCAAGCGTATGTTTGTTTAAAAAGCATCATGAATATAAGTCCACTGTCACCACAGAGGCCCCGGTTCGTTTTTTTTTCTAAAGGCTGCAACAGGGTACACTGAAACTTGACAGGTAAAACTTTTTGGGATTCATTCGTGAACCCTGGCAAAGGGTTGGCCATCCTGACTTCTTCAACACCTCAAACCAATGTTTACTATTACTGGTGAGTTACCATTTTTTTCTTCGGCTTTTCCCTATTACTTTGAGTCGCCGGTGAAACCAGGCTCATTTTGGTTTTAGCCGGGGATTTAAGGCCGAATGCCCTTCCTGACGCCACGTGATTTTTCAGGTGAAAATTCCACCCCGCTGTCACCGGGATTTGAACACCAGTCGTCCGGGTAAAGACGAGCAGCTAAGCACCTGCGCCATCACGCTCCCCACTGGCTAGTTATCTATCCACACATTAATCCATAATTACCTACTAAAAATAATAACAATCATCCTCCATACACATGTCCATTAAAGCTTGGTTTCACAAAACGCTTATGCTTTTAGGTGTTTAACATATTTTTTCCTCACAACATGACTATTTACTGTTTTACGGGTGAACTGACCTATCCAGGTAAAAGCGTATGTCATGGCCTATTTTTTAAGCTTTCACACCTATTTTTAGGGTTCTTCGTTTCCAAGATATTGATTTTTCATTTTGGGGGTAGTTTCCACCCCCTGCTATTTTTCTTCAAAAACAAAAGATCTTAGGTTCATTTATTATTTGTAGGTGTTTAACAGGTTTTTCCCCCATAACATGACTATTTACTGTTTTAGGGGTGAAATGACCAATCGAGGTAAAAGCCCATATCATCCCCTATTTTTTAAGCTATCACACCTAATTTTAGGCTTCTTCGTTTCCTAGATATGGATTTTTCAATTTGGCGGGGAGGGTGTAGTTACCACCCCCTGCTATTTTTCATCAAAAACAAAAGATCTTAGGTTCATTTATCATTTTTAGGTGTTTAACACGTTTTTCCCCATAACATGACTATTTACTGTTTTAGGGGTGAAATGATCAATCGAGGTAAAAGCCTATATCATCCCCTATTTTTAAGCTATTACACCTAATTTTAGGATTCTTCGTTTCCTAGATATGGATTTTTCAATTTGAGGGGTTGTTTTCACCCCCCTGCTATTTTTCATTAAAAACAAAAGATCTTAGGTTCATTTATCATTTTTAGGTGTTTAACACGTTTTTCCCCATAACATGACTATTTACTGTTTTAGGGGTGAAATGATCAATCGAGGTAAAAGCCTATATCATCCCCTATTTTTTAAGCTATCACACCTAATTTTAGGATTCTTCGTTTCCTAGATATGGATTTTTCAATTTGGGGGGTTGTTTTCACCCCCCTGCTATTTTTCATCAAAAACAAAAGATCTTAGGTTCATTTATCATTTTTAGGTGTTTAACACGTCTTTTCCCCATAACATGACTATTTACAGTTTTAGGGGTGAAATGATCAATCGAGGTAAAAGCCTATATCATCCCCTATTTTTTAAGCTATTACACTTAATTTTAGGATTCTTCGTTTCCTAGATATGGATTTTTCAATTTGGGGGGTTGTTTTCACCCCCTGCTATTTTTCATCAAAAACAAAAGATCTTAGGGTCATTTATCATTTCAAAGTGTTCTCGTAAAATGACTATTTACTGTTTTAGGGGTGAAATGACCAATAAAAGCCCATATCATCCCCTATTTTTAAGCTATCACACCTAATTTTAGGATTTTTCGTTTCCAAGATATGGATTTTTCAATTGGAGGGGGGGGGGGGGAGTTTCACCCCGCAAAGTGGGACGTCGCCCCAAGTGCTAGGACCCCTCATACAAGTCCCTAGCATGATTGGTTCGCGAGATATGAACAAAAGTGTAGTTAGGCCGTTTCGACAAAAACCAATCATACATTCAAAAACGGGGCGTCACCCCCTGGGTTAGGATACTGCCTATGGCAAAATCCCATCAGGGATTCAGAAAATATTAACAAACGTGTAGTTAGGTCCTTTTGACAAAAGCCATCCGTGCGCGCACATACAAAAAAATATTATTTACCCTCCGGGTAAGGGTAGTTTTTATTTTCGAGTGGATATATCCCGTCTATAGAAAAGGGGAATTCACCACGAGTCCTACGACACCCCCTATGTTTAAATCGCACTATTGGTTAGCGAGATACTAAAAAGCCGATGACCTATTAGTTTTTATGGTTTATTTCAATAAATATAACAAACACTCATTTATAAATAATCATTTAAGAAGCCCGCTCTCTTACAAAAACCGCCAAGTTCGTGAGCATACAAAAATAAATTACTATTTCAGCCCCCGGGTAAGGGTAGTTTTTATTTTGGGGTGAATATACCCCGTCCATAGAAAAGGAGGGTTCTCCACGAGTCCTACGACACCTCATAGGTTTAAATCCGATTATTGGTTAGCGAGATAGTAAAAAGCCGATGACCTATTAGTTTTTTTTGGTTTCTTTAAATACATATTAAAAACTCATTTATAAATCATCATTTAAAAGCCTGCTCTTTTACAAAACTCCTCAAGTGCGCATGCGTATAAAAAACATTCATCGCCAAAATGTCAAAAAACAACATGTTTACCCCAAATGGCGTTTCCCAATTCCATCCATTTAAAAAAATAACCTCACCATCACCTAGAGCTGAAAAAATACCATCTAAACGACCCCTCACTCGACCCTACTCCTCCCCCACCACCTAACCCTTTCCCAACATAGGCATACATATTCAAGCACGAGCGCGACTTGAGAAAACCAACACTACCCCACTACTCGCGAATGATCTTTTAGTTTTGGTCTTTTAATTAAATGAAGAGGCTATAGGAAAGTAGGGGGCGTCACTACGAGTGTTAGGACACCCTGTATGTTCTAATCCCATGTTTGGTTAGCGAGATATCAGGTTCGGGACCGATACGAGGGGGGTTCAAAAAGAAGTGTAACAGCTCTCTCATCATCCCACTACTTGAAGGGTTTTATTTATTAGGTCACTTAGGAGTAGTTAGGTGTGAATGTCTATTGCTGTTGATATTATCGTACAGGTGTTTAACCCCCACGCACCCCTTACATATAGAAGTATTGAGAGGCTGGTTTATTACAAACGGTCGCCCTAGAGGGGCTGGCATATTACAACGCATGCAAGAAGCCCTGCTCCTGGGGATAGGGAATCACAATGTCGGGGCATCAGTTATCTTATTCGGGAAGGTCCATATGACCAAACCTGGCGCCCATTTAATGTCAGGACATTAACGTTAAGTTCACTTGTAGCCTGTGAGTAAACAGTAAATTCAATAGGTTTGTTTGACCCCATCGAGGGGTTGTGAGTGTTTCAAACTTCTCAAATGGGCTAATTAACTCATGATACATAGCCATATCGCTGCAATGACACAACATCCAATTTGTACCATATTTGAAGCGGTCCAACATTCGTAGTGCTTCGCTCTTTATGCCGGTGAGTGTACCATCATTTAGTTGGTATTTAGCATTTTAGGATGAATATGACACGTTTTGGAAAATAACTTTCTTCGCGAAATTTCGCAACTTCGATATCGAAATTGCATATTTGGGGTATTGTTGTGATAACATGTATGTATGCTGAAGTATTATGTTAATATCATTAAAACCAAAAATTCAGGACTCTCTCCACATCTACTGAACATCTTTTTAGGGCGGTATTACTTACTCAATGTATTCACTAGTATCGGCTATTTGAAATCTTTCAATATTACAGATGTATACAAGAAAATGAAATGATAAGAAAACTAGAAATACATACCTATACTATATTTAGGCCTATGTGTTTTGGGACACAGCAACTCGTGTGAATACCCCCTCTCTATGTAACTACAAATAGACCCACTGTCGCAGCTAAATCCCTATCAGCACAATGTTACATTGAATGGGTGAAGAAACAATCGGAGCACAAGTCTTGCGAGGCTAGGGTGCTGCATGAATAAGCAACGAGCTGTGTTAGCCAGCTGTTCATGGCCCTGGGGAGTCGGAGGTGCGGATTAGCGTAAACGTTTATTAATTCGCCCACTGTACGCCGCACTGCTGGTGGTGAAGAGGGCGAAGCCTGGGGGCTGGTTTATGACAGGGGAGTGAATACCGCCATGTCCATAGACGTTAATGATCGTCTGGCGTCAGTTACCTGGAGCCATTTAGGCGATCTCATCTCCATTTCACCGCCATCTAGGTGATCTCCTCTCCACTGCACTACCATAAAGGTGATCTCCTCTCCACTACACTGCCATCCAAATGATCTCCTCTCTACTATACTGCCATCGAGACGATCTCATCTCCACTGCACTGCCATAAAGGTGATCTCCTCTCCACTTCACTGCCATCCAAATGATCTCCTCTCTACTATACTGCCATCAAGGCGATCTCATCTCCACTGCACTGCCATCCAGGTGATCTCGTCTCCATTGCACTGCCATGAAGACGAGCTGCTCTCCACTGCACTGCCATCTAGGTGATCACATCTCCACTGCACTGTCATCTAGGTAATCTCCTCTCCAGTGTACTCCCATCTAGGTGATCTTCTCTCCACTATGCCATCAATGTGATCTCCTCTACACTATGCCATCAATGTGATCTCCTCTCTACTACACTGCCATCTAGGTGATCTCCTCTCCACTGCACTGCCATCTAGGTGATCTCCTCTCCACTGCACTGCCGTGTAGGTGATCTTCCCTCTACTACACTGCCATCTAGGTGATCTCCTCTCTACTACACTGCCATCAAAGTGATCTCCTCTTTACTACACTGCCATCTAGGTGATCTCCTCTCCACTGCACTGCCATGTAGGTGATCTTCCCTCTACTACACTACTATCTAGGTGATCTCCTCTCCACTGCACTGCGATTCAGGTGATCACATCTCCACTGCACTGCCACCTAGGTAATCTCCTCTCCAGTGCACTGCCATCAAGGTGATCTACTCTCCATTACACTGCCATCTAGGTGATCTCCTCTCGACTACACTGCCATCTAGGTGATCTCCTCTCCACTGCACTGCCATCTAGGTGATCTCCTCTCCACTGCACTGCCATGTAGGTGATCTCCCCTCTACTACACTGCCATCTAGGTGATCTCCTCTCCAGGAGAACGGGCCTATGTAATCTTATTGCAGGTTCGCACTTTCTCTTCGCAGCTCCTGAACTGGAGGTAGGAGTACTTGCACATTACACACTCATTTGAGAGTAGACCTACTGCATCGTAATTTATCAGGCATTAGGTGTTATGCTTCACTGTACCATTCGTTACGCCACAAGATCACTTCTGAGTTCCCATTCCCGCCCCCTCCTTTAAAGCGTTTTCAAAGGCGTTTCGCAACAAGATAATGAATATAGCACGCTCCAAGTGATAGAGTGTCTGTCTGTCCCCTTGGACTGAAGCTCAAAGGTTCGATTTCCGGCCGAGAAAGTCAAATTTTAAATTGTGAGAGAATTCGTGGAATTCCAAGTCGTAAAGTACTGATTCGTAAAAGAACTCGTGTCACATTTGGTGATAACAAGAAATAATTAATTAAATCTTACCCACAACATTCGGTTTCGTGGCTAGATGGCAGTGCAGTGGAGAGAAGATCTTCTTGATGGCATAGTGGAGAGGAGATCACCAAGATGGCAGTGCAGTGGAGAGAAAATCACCTAGATGGCAGTGTAGTGGCGAGGAGATCGTCTTGATGGCAGCGCAGTGGAGAGGAGTCACTTAGATGGCAGTGCAGTGGAGAGGTGATCACCTTGATGGCAGTGCAGTGGAGAGGAGATCACCTGGAAGGCAGTGCAGTGGAGAGGAGATCACCTTTATGGCAGTGCAGTGGAGAGTAGATCACCTAGATGGCAGTGCAGTGGAGAGGAGATCACCTGGAAGGCAGTGCAGTGGAGAGGAGATCACCTCGATGGCAGTGCAGTGGAGAGGAGATCACCTAGATGGCAGTGCAGGAGAGAGGAGATCACCATGATGGCAGCAGAGTGGAGAGGAGATCACCTTGATGGCAGTGCAGTGGAGAGGAGATCACCATGATGGCAGCGCAGGAGAGAGGAGATCACCTTGATGGCAGCGCAGTGGAGAGGTGATCACCTAGAGGGCAGCGCAGTGGAGAGGAGATCGCCTGGAAGGCAGTGCAGAGGAGAGGAGATCACCTTGAAGGCAGCGCAGTGGAGAGGAGATCACCTTGATGGCAGTGCAGTGGAGAGGAGATCACCTTGATGGCAGCGCAGTGGAGAGGAGATCACCTAGATGGCAGTGCAGTGGAGAGGAGATCACCATGATGGCAGCGCAGGGGAGAGGAGATCACCTTGATGGCAGCGCAGGGGAGAGGAGATCGCCTGGAAGGCAGTGCAGTGGAGAGGAGATCACCTTGATGGCAGCACAGTTGAGAGGAGATCACTTTGATGGCAGTGCAGTGGAGAGGAGATCACCTTGATGGCAGCGCAGTGGAGAGGAGATTACCTTGATGGCAGCGCAGTGGAGAGGAGATCACCATGATGGCAGCGCAGTGGAGAAGAGATCACCTTGATGGCAGCACAGGAGAGAGGATATCACCTTGATGGCAGCGCAGTGGAGAGGTGATCACCTAGATGGCAGCGCAGTGGAGAGGAGATCGCCTGGAAGGCAGCGCAGTGGAGAGGAGATCACCTAGATGGCAGTGCAGTGGAGAGGAGATCACCATGATGGCAGTGCAGTGGAGAGGAGATCACCTTGATGGCAGCGCAGTGGAGAGGAGATCACCTTGATGGCAGTGCAGTGGAGAGGGGATCACCTAGATGGCAGTGCAGTGGAGAGGAGATCACCTAGATGGCAGTGCAGTGGAGAGGAGATCACCTTGATGGCAGAGCAGGGGAGAGGTGATCACCTAGATGGCAGCGCAGTGGAGAGGAGATCGCCTGGAAGGCAGTGCAGTGGAGGTGGAGATCACTTTGATGGCAGTGCAGTAGAGAGGAGATCACCTTGATGGCAGCGCAGTGGAGAGGAGATCACCATGATGGCAGCGCCGTGGAGTGGAGATCACCTTGATGGCAGCGCAGGGGAGAGGTGATCACCTAGATGGCAGAACAGAGGAGAGGAGATCACCTTGATGGCAGTGCAGTGGAGAGGAGATCACCTTGATGGCAGCGCAGGGGAGAGGTGATCACCTAGATGGCAGAACAGAGGAGAGGAGATCACCTTGATGGCAGTGCAGTGGAGAGGAGATCACCTAGATGGCAGTGCAGTGGAGAGGAGATCACCTAGATGGCAGTGCAGTGGAGAGGAGATCACCTGAAAGGCAGTGCAGTGGAAAGGAGATCACCTGGAAGGCAGTGCAGTGGAGAGGAGATCACCTAGATGGCAGTGCAGTGGAGAGGAGATCACCTACAGAGAGTTTGTTTTATATGCGACGGAGACCTTCACTTGCTCGCTCGCCCGCGTTGCGAGCCTGTCTCGCGCCAGACACAATGCCGTTATGTGGCGCGTGCGCTGAACTGAGTCTTTCAGTGTAGGAATTTGTACTTACGTAGTTCACAGCTGGTCCCGAAAATGTTCGCCAATCACTGCTACACATCGCTGGCACCTCTTTATGAAATTGTCATTTACTTTCTGAAGTTCCTCAGCACCGATTGACTGTATTTCAGTAGAATGCCCAACTCTACCATAGCGGAGACACAGGCGTGTCTTAGATTGCGATCTTGTAATGTATTATCCGTATGTTCGGCAATGTATAGGTCTATGACGTACGAGGAATGTGTTGCATTGAGGCCTGTGAGCAACCAAAGGTTCCCGAACTCCACAAGACATGTGAACTGTGTTTCCACAGCATTAGCCTACTGTACATAAGAACGAGCAGGTCCATTGGGACTACAAAAGTTTGGTGCTTTTCAGTCGGTCAACACGATTGTACCTAAATGAGGTGGATTATTCCTCAATCCTGAAAATAATTACATGAGATTAATAAATACACTTAGATGACCAGTTTCGATCGTCAAGCGATCATCATCAGATCCATTACACGTAGGCTATGAAATTTAGCCTATGTACGAAAGTACGGGTGAAATCATTTACAATATATACACTTATTTAGTTGCAGTATTAGTTGAGATAATGCAACTCGTCAGTATTTGTTTGTTGTGGTCTATGTGATGTTTTGTTGAGATACTGGAAGTGGTGATTGACCTCCGGAATTTGCCTGTTTGGAGTGAACATGTGGTTGTTGCATATGATTAATTCAGATTGTAATTGTACAGGCTACTTATCTGGTTGAGCCTTGCGTGGTCCTGATGAGAGCACTCTGCACTCCATTGGAACTGCCATTGTACGTATGTCTCCCCCTTATTATTACCGTTTCCAACGGGGTCGCGCATGAGATGCGATGGAAGTGTAGTTTTGTGGATGTTTTACGGCCTGTTGCCCTTCCTGACAACGACCTCATGGGAGGGGTTAATGACAGATGAAATGAATGAAGGCGAATGAAACTGGGCAAGGATGTGGAAAGAAGCGTCCGTGGCCTGCCGTTGAAAATGGGAAATCACGGAAAACCATTCCAAGGACGGCTGACGGTGGGGCTCGAACCCACATCTACCGAGTCCGCAGAGAGCCTAGCGCTGTACGTAGCTACCACTGTCGGTTCATTGGGACTGCCAATGTTGTTGTTTGAGTCTTCAGTCTTTTGACTGCTTTGATGCAGCACTCCATGCCTCCCTGTCCTGAGTTAATCGTTTCATCTCTACATAGCTACCACAACCTACATCCGAAGCAATCTGTTTAACATATTCTAACCTTGGTCCACCCCTACAGTTCTTACTTCCATAACAGAGCTTGCTATTCCTGGGTGTCTTAGTATGTGTCCTACCAACCTATCTCTTCTCTTCATTAGCAGTCGCCAGAAACATCTCTCCTCTCCCACTCGTCTTAATACCTCATCGTTTGTTACCCTATCTACCCATCTGATCTTCATCATTCTCCTGTAACACCACATTTCAAACGCTTCTATTCTCCTCTCTTCTGCTGCACCAACAGTACAAGTTTCACTTCCATACAGCGCCATGCTCCAGACAATGGCTTTCAAAAATGACTTCCTAATACTTAAATCTGTATTCGATGTCAACAGATTCCTTTTCTGTAAAAATGCTTTCCTTGCCCGAGCCAACCTACTTTTTATATCCTCTTTGCTTTGTCCATCACTGGTTATTTTGCTTCCTAAGTAACAGAAGTCTCCTACTTCCTTTAGCGTTTCACCTGCCAATTTGATGTCCATAGAGGATTGATTTTGATTTATTTCGGCTGCATTCCAATAGCCTATTTTGTTTTAAATTTATTGATTTCATCATGAATTGTTTCCGTAAGACGAAGTCCATACCATTCAAAAACTCATTCAATCCTCAGGCTTGTCGGCCAAGATGACGATGTCATCAGCAAATCTCAGAGTTGAAATTATTTCTCCTTGAATCTTCAATCCCACTTTAAATTTTTCTCCAATTTCCTTCATTGCTTGTTCAATGTAAAGATTGGAAAGTATGGGTAATAAGTTGCAGCCTTGCCTTACACCTTTCTGATTACCAGCTTCTCTCTCATGTCCTTCACCTCGAATAACTGCTGTCTGTTTTCTGTATAGATTGTAGAGCACCCCCTTATCCCTGTATTTTGTTCCAATCGTTTTCAAAATGTCAAACAATTTGGGACTGCCATTAATAAGCATGAAATAAGAGACCATGCGAATGAGGGTGGATGCTGACTCGCACGGCTCTAGCAGTTGCTGATGTTTGATCTGATAAGGTGAGGAAGTGTTATAAGGATCGCGTGTTCGCTGCGTGCTCCCGGAAGATTAGCTCACATCAGGCAGCTGCGTGGACTACGGGGATGGTTCGCCTGTCGGCGACTGATTGCGTCATATCTCCCTGCACCTAGCTCCCACTTTATGCATAATGGATCATCACTTGTCACAAGTCATGGTGCTAGACCAGCTACTCTGACATTTTAATTTGATTATTCACTTCCTCACCACATGGGGTGCGATCTCTTGCTATTAAATTATTTATTATTATTATTATTATTATTATTATTATTATTATTATTATTATTACCGACAGTAGTGGCTCAGCTGGCTAAAGCGCAGCATTAGGTCATGGGACCAAGCTCTCTGCTGACTCGGTAGACGCGTGGGTTCGAGCCCCACCGTCGGCCGTCCTTGAAATGGTTTTCCGTGGTTTCCCCATTTTCAACACCAGGCAAATGCTGGGACGGTACCTTCTGATAGGCCACGGCCGATTCCTTCCACATCCTTGCCCAGTTTCATTCATTCACCTTCCTCCATTCCATCTCTCATCCCGACGCGCAGGTCGCCTACGGGCGTCGAATAGAAAGACCTGCACTCGGCCTCTGAGGAGGCCACACGACAAAAAAAATATTATTATTATTATTATTATTATTATTTGCGCCAAGTAAACCTCCGTGGCTTAGGCGGCAGCACGCTGGCCTCTCACCGCTGGGTCCGTGGTTCAAATCCCGATCACTCCATGAGAGATCTGTGCTGGACAAAACGAAGGCAGACAGGTTTTTCTCCGGGTACTCCGGTTTTCCCTGTCAAAATTTCATTCCAGCAACACTCTCCACTATCATTTCATTTCATCTGTCATTCATTTAATCATTGCCCCAGAGGAGTGCGTCAGGCCTCGGCAGTCGGCACAGTTCATATCCTCGCCGCTAGATGGGGGCTTCATTCATTCCATTCCTGACCCGGTCGGAGACTGGAAGCAGGCTGTGGATTTTCATTTTCATTATTATTATTATTTGCGCCAAGTAAACCTCCGTGGCTTAGGCGGCAGCACGCTGGCCTCTCACCGCTGGGTCCGTGGTTCAAATCCCGATCACTCCATGAGAGATCTGTGCTGGACAAAACGAAGGCAGACAGGTTTTTCTCCGGGTACTCCAGTTTTCCCTGTCAAAAATGTAATACCAGCAACACTATCTACGATCATTTCATTTCATCTGTCACTCATTTAATCATTGCCTCAGAGGAGTGCGACAGGCTTCGGCAGCCGGCACACTTCATATCCTTGCCGCTAGATGGGGTCTTCTGTCATTCCATCCCTGACCCGGTCGGTCGACTGGAAGCAGGCTGTGGATTTTCATTATTTTTTGCGCCAAGTTATGTAGCGGCTAGCATTCTTGGCTGTCAACCCTCAGATCCGAGTTTGATTCCCTGCTCTGCCAAATAATTTAATTCTGACCTGAGTTTGGGACGAGGTATACTCAGCCTTGTGAGGGTGACCTGAGTAGAAGTTCGTTCAATTCCCACCTAAGCAATCCTAGAAGTGGTGTTCCGTGGTTTCTCCACTTGTTATCCAGGCAAATGCCAGGATGGAACCTAACTTAAGGCCACAGCCATCTCCTTCCCAATACCAGCCTCAATTACAGATACACAACTAAAGGTCCAAGTACACGGGGTTGATGACAACGATTTTTTAGCGTATGGCTTTTAGTGCCGGGAGTGTCCAAGGACATGTTCGGCTCGCCAGTTTTGTAGCTGTTTCGAGACGGACACCCAATGGATGAGCTACAAGTACCGTTGGGAAGGAAAGTTGGAATGTAAGGACGAGGAGTTGGAAGGTAGCGACTGTGGCCTATAGTTAGGGACCAACCCCGGCATTTGCCTGGAAGGAAAATGGGAAATCACAGAAGGCCATCTTCAAGGTTGCCGGCGGGGGCATTCGAAACTCCTCGTCTCCCGGATGTGAGCGACTGCCATCAGTCATGCCGTAACGACCACAGCTAAACTCACCCGGTGATGACAACGATGTCCAAGCCCCTGAATGAGACATCAGTATTATAACCATACAGGTGTAAGCTTTCACGAAAGAAATCAGAAAGTCCTATTGACGTCGCATTGGCATGTGAAAAGCTAATGGAAGTAGGGGACCTTAGGGAGCAGAATAACCAGTGATGGACGAAGCAAAGAGGATATAAAGAGCAGCTTGGCTCAGGCAAGGAAAGCATTTCTACAAAAAAGAAATTTGTTGACATCAAACATAGATTTAGGTATTAGGAAGTAATTTTTGAAAGCCTTTGTCTGGAGCGTGGCGCTCTATGGAAGTGAAACTTGGACTGTTTTCGCAGCAGAAAAGAGGAGAATAGAAGCATTTGAAATGTGGTGTTACAGGGGAATGATGAAGATCAGATGGGTGGATAAACAAATGAAGAGGTATTAAGACGAGTGGGAGAGGAGAGATGTTTCTGGCGACTGCTAATGAAGAGAAGAGAGAGGTTGGTAGCAAAAATATTAAGACACCCAGGAATAGCAAAGTTAGCTATGGAAGGAAGGGTTGGGGACAAGAACTGCAGGGTTTGACCAAGGCTAGATTATGTTAAACAGTTTGCTTCGGATGTAGAGCTCACAACAGGGAGGCATGGAGTGCTGCATCAAACCAGCTAAGAGACTGAAAACTCAAACAACAAGCTTTCACGGCCAGGGCAAGAATGCTCATAACGGCTTTTCGCATTGTTACGCCATACTGTGGTGTTCCTCCCTCCAGCAATAGTTTGAAATGACCCTCGAGTGATGTTTACATCCATGTATGATGACGTGTTGAGGTTATTGCTATTGCTCTGCCTGACTGGAGTGGGGGGGGGGGGGGGGAGAGGGGCGGCAGATGCTAGTATGACGCTGACCTGCTTCCCGTATCATGTGAGTAGTTTCTTTCTGTACTGTTGAAATTATGTGGGTGTTAGTAAACTTGGAGCCTGTTTGCCATCTCTTGATGGATGCAGTATTTTTGCGTTTGTCTGTTGGCACAGGCTAGAGTAAAATGTGGCTTTTCAGCGATGCCTCAGTCTCACTCGTGGCTGTGATTATATGGAAGCTACTGAGGTATGGGTGGTGCTTAGTAATGACCTTCAGGGCACAGTCAGTGCCTGTGGATGCTCTGAAAGGTTCCACTCGTTGGGTTGGTACTGCGTTACCTACTCAGTGAGGAAAACAATGGCTAACTACTTCACTCCTCACCTTGCTTAGTATGTCTCATTATAGAGCTCCCCTTGGTTTTTGTGGGTTTCAACCCACATAACTAATAGTGGCACTTTTTGAGGATCCAACCAGCCTCCGGGCTGACTACCTAACTCTATTACCTGGTTTGGTTGTTCTATGTTCTAGCCGTGGGCAGTCCTCTGAGTTCGGTTATACCGGGTGATCCATCTGCCTCTTGCGATCTAATTTTATGCAACCCGTCACCCATAATAGTTCCCCTCCCTAATCCGCATCATACTGTAATAACGGCATGTGTGGCTACGGGCTGGACGCTGGAAGATAGCATTAGGTACCGCGAGTGAACCTGGCGCTGACAGCGACTATTCTGAGTGTGGTTATTCCCCACTTTCTCCAGGCAAATGCCGGGATAGTTTCTTATTTCAAGCCCCGATGTGACTACCCTTCCTTCCCTCTTACTACAGTCATCACAGGAATACAAATTCAGAGACAAGTTCAACAAACACCCAAGTAAACGGGACTAATCACCAAGATGTCCCAAGCCAATCTTCACAATTATTATTATTATTATTATTATTATTATTATTATTATTATTATTATTATTATTATTATTATTATTAAGTCTTCCACTCAAAACAGAGGAAAAGGAGCCCGGTTTACGGGCACCAGTCTCTGATTAAATCCAGCATTCACCTTTTCCAAGGTGTTATGCTATGACAGCATGAGATTAGTAGATGTCTCAAGACCCTAAAATGAATTAACAACAAGCTTGTATTCAACAAGAGCCCATCTGACGCTCTCTCCCAGATGACTGTCATTTATTTACTTTCCTGATGCCACTTTGACAATGAGACGTACCGGTATTGCCTGCTTGAGGTAGACCTAATTTCTCAAACCACAACGCACAAATTAAATGGTATATGCAACAAATTCATACGTAAACAAGACATTCCTCAAACACAATTATTGTGTTTTTTTTTTTTTCATTAAAATAACAATAACGTTAATCCCACATGATAATTATCTCATATTATCTCTTGAGAAAAATATAAATATATAAAAGAGACGCACATCAAAAATCCATATGACCAGTTGTGGTATTTTAAATCGAGAACTATTCGAGATGAGATAGGCCTATGTTAGCTCTGCCATAAGTCCAGACATGATTGTAGTACAAGTGCATATAACGTTCACACATTGGAGGGTACTGTTTATTGGACCTATAGAAATGCCATCCCTCAATGTTTTCTTCAGTTCGGAGTTCTTTGTCACTAGAACAGTGAATTTGCTTCATGGCATTGCGATCGTTACCGTCTGATAGTCTATTGTTCCTTTCCTTTCCTTCCTTCCGTATCTTGCTCAACAAGCCTTGATCATTTTTATTGTTTTTGACTTTCGTCACTGAGTCAATTTTAGGAAAACAACTTAAACACATTTAAAATCAAGAGAAGAATAAACAACTACGATTGCTCAATGAAAATACTTCTGTGTAAAGCAATAATAATAATAATAATGAAAACGACATAATTTACTCAGAATTCGAACCGCCCTGACTACAGACTCTTACGAACATCGTGGAGGTTATACGCATGGATATTCTGCTAGATGCAGGCAATTCCTTGCTGCGCTGTGATATGTGAGCTCTCTGTTCTATAGAGCAACAGCCCCATCTGTGTATGTCTATATCTCCTTTTCTGAGCGTATGTCGATAAATTTCTGACCTGATTACTTCGTACAAGAAATTAGACTGCAGATGATACTACCGTGCACCAAGGCCTTTTTTTTTTTTTTTTTAGCGTATGGCTTTTAGTGCCGGGAGTGTCCGAGGACATGTTCGGCTCGCCAGTTTTGTAGCTGCTTCGAGACGGACACCCAATGGGTGAGCTACAAGTACCGTTGGGGAGGAAATTTTGGATGTAAGGACGAGGAGTTGGAAGGTAGCGGCTGTGGCCTATAGTTAGGGACCAACCCCGGCATTTGCCTGGAAGGAAGATGGGAAACCACAGAAGACCATCTTCAAGGTTGCCGGCGGGGGGATTCGAACCTCCGCGCCTCCCGGATGTGAGCGACTGCCATCAGTCATGCCGTAACCACCACGGCTAACTCACCCGGTACCAAGGCCTATGAGAATGCCCTTCAAATACTAAAAGAAAAGCAAAACGCTATCTGGGACGATTTCTTCTCTACTGACGCCATAATGACTGACGAATGGAAACAGGCAAACCACGAACTACGACACGTAATGACACGATACGCTACACATGGCTTTCATTACAAGTTCTGCAAAAACAAGAGATTCCACCAGCCAACTGAAGAATGTGTGTGTGATCTATGCAGTGAATGCTGTACACGATATCATGCAAGATATTGCCGACAAAGACATACTTCAATAACCCAATTGGGATTGGAATAATGTACAGCTGGTTACTCAGTTTTGTATTTTGCACATTGTGCGCTTTTTCAATAATAAAATAATAAAATTACTTTAAATATTTACAGTATATTATGCAACCCGCCTTGTCAATATGCAGTTTATTATTGTTTAAACGAACATATTTCGATATCTTCTTCAGCGTTCAAATTAATAGGGTTTAACCTTAATAAAATAAAATGGATATCCTTACAATACCGGTACATTTGATTAAAATTGAAGTTCCAAATACATAAATAGGCTATACTTTCTTCAGAAGATGTTGCTTCTAAACTGGAGTCTTAATTCCCTGTATCAGTGTTTAAAAGTTCATCTCAATTCCATCGCTACTCCAGTTTAGAAAAAAAAACTTCGAATGTTTGAAGAGGAAAGAAATATTTATGTATTTGGAACTTAAATTTTAAGCAGTCGCCTCCGTAGCGTAGCGGTCAGCATGGTTAGCTGCCGCCCCGGAGGTCCTGGGTTCAATTCCCGGCTCTGCCACGAAATTTGAAAAGTGGTACGAGGGCTGGAACGGGGTCTACTCAGCCTCGGGTGGCCCAAATGCGTAGAGGGGGTTTGATTCCCCCTCAGCCATCCTCGAAGTGGTTTTCCGTGGTTTCCCACTTCGTCTTCGGGCAAATGCCGGGATGGTACCTTCTTCAAGGCCACGGCCGCCTCCTTCCCTCTTCCTTGCCTATCCATCCTCACCATCCCTTACCTTCCCTCATGAGGGCCCTGTTCGCTTTGCAGGTGAGGCCGCCTGGGCGAGGTGCCAATCACACCTCACCAGTTGTATCCCTTCCGATTCGATGTTCCCAACTCTAGGACACTGCCCGTAGAGGAGGTAGTGGTGAGTTCCCTCGCTGAGTCCGTGGGTTCCACCAACCTGGAGGGTAAACGACTAAAAAAAAAATTAAGCAAATTTATTGTCAGGATTTAAAGGGTACATTGCTATCCATGCATAACACAAATGTAATTATTCTAAACATTCCGCAGAGATATGACTTAATTCCCAAATCATGTGTAAATGTAGAAATAGAGGCTACAAATGGAAAATTTCATAACATATGTAAGAGTTTTCCAAATGTCCAAATTATAGATGTAAGTAAATTAGACAGGACGTTCCACACTCGGCATGGCCTCACTTAAATAGGTTAGGAAAAGAATATCTTAGTGATGAAATCTGCAAAATTGTAAATTCAAATGGTAAGAATAGTTCAACAGTAATATCTTTAGAGTGGAAGCAGGGAAACTGGTAAAAGAAGCCAAACGTGAGGTTTGGCATTCAGATCTTTTAATGTCAAATTTAACTGAGTCCAACAATGGTATTTCGGATTTGTCTAGCAACAATAATAATAACAATTATGATAGTAATAAAGTAAATAATTCACAAACAGAAGCTTGCAAAGGTAACAAATTTAAAATTTACCACCAGAATGTTCAGTCTCTCTATAATAAAATTGATTACATAAATCTAATGCTTAAAAATGAACTTAAAGACATCTCAGCACTATGTATTTCAGAACATTGGCTGAAAGAGGAAGAAATCGAATTAATTCAATTTGCAGGGTTTATACTAGGTACTAAATTCTCTAGATCTAATATTAGCCATGGTGGTACTTGTGTCTTCTTAAGAAATAATGTAGATCATGAACATATAACAGCTTATGATTATCTAATTATGCAACAGGATTTTTAATTCTCCGCCGTAAAAATAAAGCAGTTTTAGTTATTAATTGAATGCGTATACCGTTCTCCGTCAGGAAATTTTCGTTTATTTATAGATAAATTAGAATTGTTACTCAATAACATGAGCAACATAAATTTCGATATAATAATTTGTGGGGATGTAAATGTGGATTCCTTAAAATGTGATAGAAATTGTGAATTATTAACATAGTTACTAAATTCCTATGGACTAAAACCTACAATAAATACCCCAACAAGAATAACAACATTTAGTAAAACCACTCCTGATCAAATTTTTATAAATAAAGATAAATATCACCATTCAATAGAAGTCTATTGCCCGGGTTTTAGTGACCACCATGGACAAATACTGAGCTTTTAAGTACCCGAAAAAATCAATAATTATGATAATGGAATAAAATCAAAGTGCGGGTCATTCGCTGAAACAAATGTTACATATTTCAATGACTTATAAAATACGGAAACATGGTCAGAAATGTATGAACTAGAAAATGCAAATTATAAATTTAATGCATTTAACAGTACCCTAAAACACTATTTTGAAACAGCATTCCCATTTAAACAAAGAACTATTCAAAATAACAAAACTAGCAATTGGATAAGAACAGGGATTATAAATTCATACCAAAGAAAGAAAGAAAGAAATTTCTACACAAAATATATAAACAATACCACACAACACCTGAATTCAATGTATACTACAAAACATACACTAGCAAATTAAGTAAGGTTATAAGACGCAAAGAAAATGCATAATGAAATTTTTATTTCCCAATCATCTAGTAAAAACAGGGCTATGTGGACCGTGATAAAGAAAGAAACTGGAAAATCTGCTAAAATACAAAGGAACATTACACTGACAAATTTTATTAAATAAATCACAGGTAAATACACTAAATTCTAATAATAAAATAAATATATGCAGTGATTCTTTATTTATAAATCATGTCACAAGTGAAGAAGAAGAAAAATAGTTATAAAAGAGCTAAAAAATTAAATTCTGTGCTGGCATTGATGACATCCCTGATGCAATTTTAAAGAAATGTGCTGAATATCAATATCACTCAGTTAGGCGACAGCATCTGTTCAATTACTGATCAGATAGCTCTGATAGGCAAAATGTACAGCACGTCAATAGAATCTCACCAAACAGATGTACAGTTATGTTAGGCAATAAGCAACATCTTCTAGATCACAGCAGCGATAAGTAAGTGTTTACCAACCTTCTATACAAGATCCTCAGTGTTTCAAATGTATAAATGTAATTGTGACTATTAACCAGTCAAGGGTTAGGGCAGTAGTACGAGGGTCGAGTCATAAGTCATGGCAACTATTTTTTTCTCGCGAACTGGAGACAACACGGAAAATCTGCGATATGCGTTTGGAAATATAGGGCATGTACTGTACCCTTGAAAGAAGCAATATGTACAAGATTCTGTCTCTGGGGTCGCGTTTAGTTCTTGGCTATGTCTTAGATAAAGTTCAGTACAAACATCTTGCTTCGTTAGTCTCAAGGATCATAAAGTAAACTATAAACAAGAAATAAGTGAAACGTGGGTAAAATGAACAATATTTAATGAGTGAATAGAAACAAACAAAATAACAATTCAAACCCCTCCATGAGTTTACTCCCAAAAAGTATAAACACAAGAATAATTTCAAGAAATAAATAAGTGGAAAATCAGTCCACTTCTCACAAAATTTGTGGATAAACAAAGTGCACCTTCCTCATTAAAGTGTGTGCGCGGTGTTTACTAACATTAGAGAGGGAATGAGTACGTAATGATGCAGGTTCGCTTGCAACTGGATCAGCCAGATTAGTCACGAACCCCCGTACTGCAAATCGTCATTATGGCTCATGGGACATGGACAATTAAATGGCTGTACACTTACACTATAATACTGACACACGCTACCCTTAAGAAAAAATATAACTAAATTACACAGATTTCCAAATAAAATCGCTACAAGTGCAGAAGCACAAATCAAACAAAATGAACTGCCGAAAATGAACTGCTGGAAATTAACTACATAACGTGGACATCTCCCATTTACATATTAAATTAATTTATAATCATTCAGACCTTTCCTAAAGGAAAACATTAAAGAAAATGCAGAACCAAAGTCCGCCTCACTAATGAGCAGAGCTCGCTTATCTCTGATCTCGTCTGCAGTGGACTCCCCTCTCTCCAACTCCACAAATATCTGTTTCAGTCCAGTCCAAGCTTGTGTCAAATAATAATAATAATAACAGGCGACCCATACCATCCAGGATCCCGTTATGTGGCCAATCTGAAAACGAGTACATAAATCAATCACACAGGCATCTCGACAATTCTCTCAGAATTGCAAGACCCAAAATATATTTCAAACAATCGCCCCGCAGGGTTGGATTGCCGAAATTAGCACTGCGGCATGGCGAAGCGTGCTCCTAGCACCTCCCGCAAGCAATATCCTATCAAAACACATATGACACACTTCACTTGGATGACACTCATATAACCAACAGGTCGGTGCTGGATCAGAGCTCCCTAATTTTGTGTCCGAGACACTCCAAAAATTTAAACAAAGAAATAAGCAACACCAGCAAGCAGATGGCTTCTCGCAAAAATTATTGCAACAATGGCAATTATTAATTTACTAGCCTGAGTAATTACAAATCCACTATTAAATATTATTTCCCCCTAGTACTTTATTTAAGCTAGATTAATTCGGTTCCCCTATTGTCATCACGTTAGTTCCAAATTGTGTTATTTAGCTGCTATACGCGAGCGTCCAAGCACACCTCGCACGTGAAACCCCGTATACAAGTATCTCAAGAAATATAAATTCACACAAATAATTACATTACAAAAAAATATGTCACGCTGCCCCATGCAATAAGATTGTGTGTCAGTAAAACAAACAAACAAGATTCTACTTTAACAACACAAAAACAAATATTTACAAACAATAATCCCATGAAAACCATAATCGACTTGACAAATTAAATAAAATTTCATTTTGTACTCATTTCTTCAGCTGTCAGCACATCAGATCACGTCCCCGGACATCCTCTCCTCAATGTGCTTAGCTCATCATCGTCAGCAAAGCAAAGCAGAATTGGACCAGTCTTCCGTCAACGTCCTGGGTTGCCATCTTGATGCTTTAAAAGAATGTTATTAATATTTCACACGCTAAATTGCTAGCTAATTTTGCTTGAATTGGCTACTCAATTCGCCAAAAAAGTCCTATAGCAAAATATCGTGGATTACTGCCCCTAAATCTGTAGTTTTATAACTACCTAAAACACAGGCTTTATCTTGAAGCAAACTTAAGTTGCGCGCACACTACTTACAATCTCATAATATGTGACTCAAAAGTTAGAGTATTACAGTGTCACTAAACACGCAAAGACAATTCAAGTGCCCACTGGACACACCAAGTAATATATTTGTCGCCCACGACACCTCAAAAAGTAATCGACGTCCGTGTCCTCTGACACGTCAAAAAGGTAATAATTTCACCAGCACAAGACACACTATTTAAACGATTCAGGACAAAGTTAGGTGGAGGGGACGCTCCGAAAATTAACTTCCATAATAATAGGGTCACAGGCATGCGACTGGTATCATTCATCTCGTATCATTTCATAGGTCACAATGAAGCCAAAGTGAACGAAGATCGAACGTACGTTCATCCAGTAATTAATTCCTCCTCAATCCACATGGTCGGCTTAGGCACGCGACCTTAGCGCCAAAAGATGCGTCTTCTCTCCTCATTGGTTCTTCATGATGCAGAATTCGCGGTTTTCTGGTGTGGCACCTCCCACAAGGTGTGGCCAAAACCTCTTCCCCTCTCAAGATTCCATGCATCTGTCTCTTTCCTAGAGCTACAAGACAAAGCGAAATAACTTAAGCATGACTCAAACTCACGCGCAAGCTGTCAGTTTCATGCACCTGCCCTTATGGTATTTCAAGCTCTGGGAAGGCTTTCACAAATTCCTCACAAGATTCGACCCTTTGTATTTCCAAATACCACGTCCGCTGTTCTTGTCGCCAGTAAGTCCCCGATATTTGACAATTTCTGTCAGGCTTCTCTACTTGGCTGCTAGTAGTGTCAATGCAATATGAATACAATTAGGAATCATTTATATGAGCAGCACATAAAGGGTTCATTTACCTCCTAGTTGGAGAAAATCGAACTTAGGATAAAGTCGATTTCACTTCCATAACTCATCTGAGCCAAAATAGTGTGACAGACTCCCTCAAAATGTCCAAGTCAGGTCGCCCCTATTCCCTGAATACCGTCCTGTTTTCCTCTCTCGCTGTGCGCTCATTATGACATTCCAACCTTGCTTGCTTATCGCCTGAGGCATCTCTCAATCGGAGACTATGTTCTTCTCTCTTGCTCGCAATGTGTCACTCCAACCAGCCTGCTCGTCTCTGTTTGTAAACAAAGCAAGTAGCTCATTACTTCCTTCTCGCCGTGCAGTAATTCACTTCGCCCCGTGTAGTTGAATCAATGACGGACATTTACCTAATTATTTGCAGAATTATTTCTGGATTCCCACGGCTCTCCGGAGTGGTAAATCTTAAGATTAGGAATATTGTACACAGACATGGTTCCGGTGCTCAGCTCCTTCACTCTGTAAGCGTTATTTCCAAGATTCCTCACGATGGTGAAGGGCCCCGTGTACTTGACACAAAACTTGCTAAATATCTTCTTCGCAGGTTCAGATATCGGCGACTTTCGTACCAAAACAAGTTCGTTGCAGGCTACTTCCCGGTGAAATCTCTTGCCTCGCACGCGGCGCATCCTCCTGTCTGTTTGATTTCTCATATGTACTCTAGTATTCTGGATTCTGAGGTCATGTGCTAATATAGTATCTTGTGGACAGTTGATGACGGTGCTCCACGATCTCTCTGGATATTGATTCATGTGTAGGACCATAGGAATTTTTCCTGTCGATTCGTGCTTTGTAGAATTAATACATATTTCTATGTCTTTGACTCTGTCAACCCATTTGTGGTGCTCATTCTGTATAAATATTCTGAAGTACTTAGCTACACATGTGATAACCCTTTCGCTAGGATTTCCTTGTGGATATCATATAGAAGATAGTATGTGTTTGACACCCATGTCCTCCATTCTTTTCTTGAATTCCGCGCTGGTGAAGTAGCTTCCATGGTCTGACAAGATAAATTCAGGTTTACCTAGGATTGGTATTCATTCATTCATTCATTCGTTTATTTGCAATTGGGGGTGTGTCCCCGGTGGCAAATTAGATATACATAACAAATAAATAATTGTACATAACAATTCACTAACAATTAAACTGGAGTATTTACACAAATAGTCAGTCTTTTCTTAAACACACCTATATGTTTGGGAAAAGGCTCTAAGACTGCGGCAGGTAGAGAGTTCCAATTATCAATGGCACGGTTTACGAAAGAATATTTACCATAATTTGTTTGCTGTGGTCGGCCCTTAACTTTGAAAGGGTGATCGCTACTACCCTTGTAAGTGGGCTTTTCCATACGTTTGCTAAGCTCACCCCATGTTGTTTGATTTGTATACGCGTTGTACATAGCGCAGAGTCTAGATTTCATCCTCCTAGCCTCAAGTGATTCCCACCCAAGTTTCTTTAACATACGGCTCACACTGCTCCTGGGATTAAAGTCACTGAGCACAAATCTAGCGGCCGTTCTTTGTATCATTTCCAACTCATTTATGAGCCCTACTTGATATGGATCCCAAACCGCCGAGGCGTATTCCAGAATAGGTCTTACAAGTGACAAATATCCTAATTCTTTAGCAGAGGTACTACTTCCTTTTAATACCCTCATTACAAAGTGCAGGGATTTGTAAGCTTTAGAAACTACACATCCTATATGACTACTCCATTTCATATCATTTCTTACGTGAACGCCCAAATATTTGCAAGAATCTTCTTCTACAAGTATTTCCGAGCCAATGTTATATTGAAAATCTTGCCTTCGCACTTTACCTATAACTCTGTTTCGAATTCTGCTCACTACTTGTTTGGATGTTGTCTTCTGGATAGGACACAACACCACGAATTTAGATAATACGTCCAGGCAGACTAATAAATGGCGGCATCCTCGCCTTCCTTTGGGAATTGGGCCGATACAGACCAGTGCGACTAGTTCACATGGCTTCTGAGGTAGCAGTGGTTTGGGGTACTGCTTCATCCATTTCTTCCTGTATTGCCTCCAGCGTCCACGAACTTACATCCCTGCCTGTAGTAACTTCATCCATGTGTAGACCCATATTCTTCAAATTTTCATTTTGTTTAAAGCTGACAGTATTCTTGTGAAGATCAATCATCGCTTGATTATCACCAAGTATAATATTGTAATTCATCTTTGCCATGACAATGAATGTTTGACCAAAAGTATGCTCCAAAATGTTTAATTCTAAATAGGCTTGATGCTTATAAATGACAGTGCGTTCAGGTATAACACCTCTCACTTTTAGTTGGGGAACAGGAATCATAGGGCATTTTGGTTCCGCGCTAACTCTCGAACCAAGGCCTCAGATACTAGACTGACTTGGGGACCCGTGTCTATTAAGCATCTGACTCTTATGCCACCAATCCATAAATAACAGGCTTTGTTTGATAGTATCATTCTGTGGTTTAACATTTTCTTCCAGGCAGGCATCTGGTAAGGCGATCCAATCTTCGATGTGCGCCACAACCCATCCTTCTGAATTCACAAGCTGTTGCGTCCTCAGGCTATCTCCTTTTGTAATTATTGGATTTTTTTTGTTCCCACGACCCCCATCATCTTGGTGTCATGTACGCTCCTGTCGATCTTGCTGGCGTAACAAGCTCTCGGCTCCTTCTTCTCTGTGAGTGTCGAGATTTTTCCTCTCGTCGATGGCACGTTCCCAACGTCCTTGCTCATTCCCTTCAGGTGTATGCAGCTCTTCAGGATAGCACTGCGATTCAGCGTTCCTATCGTTCCAGTCGCTCCTGTACTCCCATGGTTCTGCTTGCTCGCGATACCTACGGTCACGCCATCTCTGATTATCACGAGATTCCCCGTACCGCCTATAAGGCGCCTCCTGCCTTCTATTGTTACGCCACTGCTGGTAACCTCTCTGCTGGTATCTATTTTTATCCTGGAATTGCTTATTATTCCCTGTATTTTCGTATCGCTGGTGCGATCTATTTTCAATTTCTTCCTGACTTCTCCTCGGTGTTGACATTATATTTGTAGACTGGGTACGGGTGTTTACTTGTGTAGGCTCAATGACCTCTGCTGTGTTTACTAAGTCCAGCTGTCTTCCCCCTCCGTGATGCAAGTGGGATGTTGTCTCGTCAATCTGGCGTAAAACTTGATCTGCCTGTACTGCTGTAGTTACATTAGCGGCTAGTAACACTTGCTCTACATTTATTGGAAGTTGACGTCCGATAGTCATGATAAGATCCGCTTCATTCAATGGATTATCCAGGTCTTTGAACTTTAACATCTGGGATGAAAAGAAATCAGAATATTTAGAGTGCTGAGTGGTCTGATATATGCGAGAGTAGAGTTCCATACGGAGACTCTGTTGATATGCCACTCCAGTATTTCTTTAAGAATGCCTCTTTGGAACTATCCATATTTTCGAATGTGTATTTAAACCTTAAATACCACGTTAAAACATTGCCTCCAAGAAACGTCTCCATCATGCGTAACTGACGTGCAGGAGCTATGTTATTATCAGAATAATAGTCCTGAACTTCTTTTAGGAAGGCTTTGGGTGTCACGCCCGTTCCTTCTACAAATTTTGATGGTTTAAATTCATTGGCTCTAATAACGTGTATAAGTTGTGAGTGTGGTTGTCCATCTTGAGGAGTTGAACTTCTGCCTGCGTAATTGCGAAATCCCTCTGAATCCGCTGTGAGTGGACTCTCTCCTGCCTTCTGACTTCCCGCTGCGTTTGTTGGCTCGAGGCTATTCATGCTCGCCTCCTTCCCCTTGTCATTTAATGAGGAAAATAACGTGTTTCGTTCTAGTGATTTAAGTTCAGCTTTAATAACCCTGTCATTCTGTTCCCTAAGTTTTGTCTCCATTTCCTCTTCCAAAGCCTGAATACGTGTGTGGTTATCTCCTAACTTCCTTATAATTGACAGTCTTTCTTCGTTACTATCTGTATTCATCTTTTTCCAATCCTTTCGAATATTCTCTTTTATTTGGTCCAATTTCTCATCAACCTGCTGTTTCGTGGCACCTTGACTAACTTCCATTTTCTCTAAACGTTCTTCAAGACACGTATTATTTTCCTCAATAGTGCTTCTTAGCTCATCTTGTTCCGCCTCAATATTCTTAAATCGTTCCTCAGATTGAATCTACAGTCGGTCCATCTCTTTAATTAATCCGGCCACGTTCCCATCTACTGTCGATAATTGCTGTTGTACGGCCTGTGCGCTATTTTCCATCCTGTCGAACCAATTTTCCAGCTTTTCCTGTGCCGTCCTGACCTCGTTAGTATTTGTCGAGATTGCCAGTTCTATTTGCCCTAACTTTGCCTGAACCATTTCATCAAAATCCTGAAGTTTTTGATTGAATTTCCCCTCAAACTACTGTATTTGACCTCGTTGTTTCTCATTGTTTTTACTGACGTCCTGAGCGAGTTGTACCAATGGTTCCTTTGTGTATTCCTTCATCTCAGCTGTGAGTGCTGCTAACTGTTCTGTATCCCTAGTATTTTGTGGATCTAGTTGTAAATTAATTGTCTCGCTTTGTGTGGCTAATTGTAAATGAATTTTTTCGCTCATCTGTATCTTTAATTGTGGGGATTGTTCACTATTACGCTCGCTTTGCGTGGCTAGTTGTAAATTAATCGTTTCATTCACTTGTGTCTTTATTTCAGATGATTGCTCAACCATACTGTTATTCATTTGTGTTTTAAACATTTCACTCTGCACTGTTAGTTGTTCAGTCATACAGTTACTCATTTCACTTCTTAGCATAACCAATTGTTCCTGCATTCTTGCTGTAGCGAGTTCAATTACCTCCTTGATCTGCTCCAAGGTAGCCATATCACAAATATTATTTAGAGAAATAAGAGATAATGCCATATGGGTGACGTTCTCTGATACACGCACACATTTTTTAATACATTTGCTTCATTTACCATACTCAGTTCATTTATCTCTTACATCTAATCCCGCTAATCAATTTTCATCTCTGAGTATTTTAATTTACTTGATTTTACCATTTAACCCTCATATTCAGTCATTACATTTCCTAGCCTTACTTGATGTTACAAAACAGACGAATTAACCAAGTATTAATTTGTCTTTACAATGCTATAATCCTTCCTGTCACATACATGGAGTTTGACTTTCTAAACGAAGCTAATTTTAATTTTTAATACGTGTACCGTATTTAGTTATGCAAACTCCTGATTTTAATGTTTCTTTCAGTCACTTGGCGAGAACTCATTTGCCGTAGTTACGTTAATCAAAATTATCGCTTCCCGGTGATTTAAATTCTCTCACGTTTGCCTCTAGTTTTAACCGTAAACTATCTATTGGCCAAAGTATGCTAATTTAAGCTCCTTAACATGAATTTTTCCTCACGTTGGACGCCAGTTTATCCCTATGTGCCCTTGAAAGAAGCAATATGTACAAGATTCTGTCTCCGGGGTCGCATTCAGTTCTTGGCTATGTCTTAGATAAAGTTCAGTACAAACATCTTGCTTCGTTAGTCTCAAGGATCATAAAGCAAACTATAAACAAGAAATGAGTGAAACATGGGTAAAATAAACAATATTTAATGACTGACTGAAAACAAACAATGGAAGTACTGAGCCATATATTTCTCATACTCCAAAGATGAAAGAAGCAACCCGTAGTAAGGGTGCATCTATATAATAATACTAATAATAATAATAATAATAATAATAACCCCTGGCACTACAGCCCTTGAAGGGCCTAGGCTACCAAGCGACCACTGCCCAGCCATTTGGCGTGCAGACATTGGGGTGACGCGTGGTCAGCGCATCGGGCCCCCTCGGCCGTTAATCTCGGTTTTCGTGGTCGGGGAGCTGCCTCACTGTCAGACAGCTGCTCAATTGACCCCACGAGACTGAGTGCACCCCGTTCCATCCCTCACGTCAGTTTCTAAAATCCTGCCGGAGCCGGGGCCTCCGGGTGAGAGGCAAGCGCACTACCCCAACACCACGGGGCCGGCTAAGGGTGCATTTACTTCTATGAAATATAGTGCATTTTGTTCTTCGTCTTTAAGTTTTGCAATCGTTTAAGGTCTGTAAGTTGCTACAATGAAATCAACTGTAATGCAAATTTATAAAAAGTTTCTCCACTGTAAAACTTTACTTTAAATACACACAAAACATCTTTGAATGTATAGAAAGTCTCTTTTAAAGCAAGCTTATGCTAGAAATGTCAGATTGTTGTTGTCTTCTTTCCATGACAAATTCGTGGATGGAGGGAATTAGGTTCGAGAATCAAGTGATCACGGTCACATTAGTAATTGAATCGCTCGTTGTTGAAAGGCACTAAGTCCAATTTTTTAAGTTTTGGGATAAACACAAACAAATGTTTTCCGCTCTTGTACTGAAATGGAAGACGTAGTTTTTTGTATGTGGAAAGTGTACATAACCACCGATATAAAAATAGCATTGTTCCGTAAGTTGCAAACAATTTTAGAGACAAAATACGTACCTGGACTTAGTCCATTTCAACATGGAACGAGCAGAACCTTTGAGCGAGGAATATCATTCACATTCTTAGTTTATTTCCTTCAATTCTAAATGAACATATGTATCCGGAAACCTGAAAAAAGTAACATGAACTTAATAACTGTTATTTTCTTCATGTTGAAACGCCCTAACTGCCGGACTAAGTTACTTTCAACACAAAATAAGTAACTTAACGGCTGTGATAATAGCACAAGCGCTGCCAGGAAATGGTTTCACTCAACACAAATACATGCATCTTGCTTCCTAGGACGCAAGATCGCGGTAGAAAGGATTTGTCAAAAATGTGGACTTAGTGCCTTTCAACAACAAGCGTTTCAATTGCGTTCTTTGAAGATTGATCGAGCGTTTTTCAATCAGCTTGAGTGTGGGATAACAGATCACATTTATCGTGTGTGTGATAAACATTAGTAAATATATCATCACATAAGTGAGGAACTCCACATGCATGGATTGTAAAAATATTTATCCGTACATTAACTTAATTGGATCCAAGTAGGGGGGACGGTGCATGAGTAATTTAACACCCGTTTCAAATGTTTGAGTTCGTTACTTTTTTGTTTAATAAATGCATAAAGTTGAGTGCTCCTGTTCCATCGATGAAATGTAATCTACCACAGAGATCAATAGAGACGAGCAATGCCACGAGACACAAACACTAAACAATAACGGAAGGGGGATGATACGATAGATTTGATGAGTTGGTTTCCATTATCGTCCATGGTTGTGTGACACCTCCCCTCCCCCCCCCCCCTCGTCCCTTTGTGTGGAGACACCACCCCAATGACCACAGAACGGATTTATAAGTACTAACAATTAATGAAATATGTACATACCCTTAGCCTTGTTATTTTTATTTGAATATCGAAATAGATATGGACTTAAAATTACAAAAAAATTATCATTTCTGTTTAATATTGAAGTTTAGTGAAGCTAAACCAAGCACTGTAATTGTGCACATCTCATTTTAACATGAACTTCAAATAACACATATTCTATGTTACCAAAATAATGGATTACAAAATTTTCTTTTTAAGTGCTAGAAAATGAATTTTCTTTTTGTCTCTGAAGAAAACTAAATATTGAAAAACTGCATTCAATCAAAAAAGGCGTAATTGGGGCATGTTTGAATTTCACACTGCTGGGTGTACGTTCAATGCTAACGTCACACATGAATCTCCACACAACATTGCAGCAACCTTTCCCATTTCTTCATTTTCAGGATTCTTTGAAAGTACGGTGTCCATCTTCACTTTTCATCCTTCTTCAACAATAATGAGAACAAATTCGCGCGTTTCAATAACGCGAACGCGAATACATACAAAATCACCAATTTATTAAGGAAACAAGGCTTATAAATAGAATTCATATTAAACGACTCAACCGGAAAGCATTTACACAACAGTAATTTAAATAAACAAGAACCGTATTCAAAGTCAGGGGTGTATTCTATAACGTTTCAAGACACACGGTGTCAAGTAAATTTCATTGGCCATAGTGGTAGAAGAAAATGAGATAAAATACCGGACACACTCGGGCGTATGCGAACACATAGCTTCGCCAACATTGAAGGAATCATACATCACGAACCGAACGGAAGAACACTTGACATAAAGGAAGCAATCGAGATACACTTAGCTAAAACAAACAACCCTAGTAATTTAAACGAACACAATTTCATGGCGAATGCACCCCTCTTTATACTACTAGAAAACACATCCCGTTGGAAACACGAAATAACGTAACGTCGCAGCCAAGCTATAAGATAAGGGAGCAATATAGGGAAACATGCTGCTGGATCTCCTGTACTTTGTACCATATTTTCAATAAACCAAGGCCAGCATAAACGACAGTATTAAAGGTTGCGTGACGTTATCATCAGCCCGGGTAGCGCTTATATGGCCTTTTAGCTAACGCGTGGCGAGAATATATATACATGTATTTCGTATGACATACAGACGATACAGAGGGGGTTAACATCACAGAAGTAACAAAGAGGAAATCTGACATTCTACGGATCGGAGCGTGGAATGTTAGAAGTCTGCTAGGAAGTGGAAGGTTAGAAAACATAGAAAGGGAAATGGATAGGTTGAGGTTGGATTTGGTTGGGATTAGTGAAATGCGCTGGCAGGAAGAACAGGACTTTTGGTCAGGAGATTATAGGGTCATTAGCATTAAATCAAACAATGGCCAAGCAGGGGTTGGTCTCATATTGAGTTGGAAACTTGGACAGCAGGTGGAATATTATGAGCAAAATAGTGAACGGATTATTGTAGCAAAAATCAATACTACACCTACGTGCACCACAGTGATACAAGTCTATATGCCTACCAGTCAAGCTGACGATGAAGATGTTGAAAAGGTCTACGAAGAAATAGATGAAATTCTGAGGTACATCAAGGGTGATGAGAATGTTATAGATATGGGAGATTGGAATGCTGTGGTAGGAAAAGGAAGAGAAGGGAAGATAGTAGGAGATTTCGGATTAGGTGAAAGGAATGATCGAGGAAGCAGGCTGATGGAATTCTGCACCGAGCATAAGTTGGTCATAGCTAACGTATTCATTAACCACAATAGAAGAATATACACATGGATGAGACCAGGACATACAGGGCGTTACAAAATAGACTTCATTATGGACAAGCAGAGGTTTCGAAACCAGATTTTGGATTGTAAAACATTTCCCGGAGCTGACATAAACTCTGACCACAATCTGATTGTTATAAAATGCAGATTAAAGTTGAAGAAACTGAAGAAAAGTCAAAAGCCAAGCAGGTGGGCAATAGACCGACTGAAAGAGAGGGATGTGAACAAAAGATTCAAGATGGGTATAAAGGAAGGACGAATGAAAAACCCTAAACAAACTTCAATTGCAGACGAGTGGGCACTTTTGAAGAATGAAATAACAAAATCCGCAGAAGAAAATATTGGTAGGAAAGAAAGAATAGGTAGAAAACCGTGGATCACTCGGGATATACTAGAATTGATGGATGAAAGGCGGAAACAAAAGAATGTAAGGGATGAAAAGGGGATAGCAGAATACAGACGTCTGAGAAATGAGGTTAACAAGAAGTTCAAGGAAGCGAAAGAAGAATGGTTGAAATAGAAATGTGCAGGTATAGAAAATTGTCTGAAATTAGGAAATGTAGACACAGGTTATCGGAGGATTAAGAATACTTTTGGGAAAAGAAAACTAAGTGCTGTAATATTAAGGACACAAATGGAAAGCCTCTAACAGATAGGGAAGAAAAGGTTGAGAGATGGAAAGCATACATAGGGTGGTTGTATAAGGGAAAGGAGATTGAGAATCATGTAATGGAAAGGGAGGAGGAAATTGATGAGGATGCAAAAGGAGATTTGATATTGAGATCAGAATTTGACAGAGCATTGGAAGACTTAAGCAGGAACAAAGCACCAGGCATAGATGATATACCGATTGAGTTATTACGCTGCATAGGATATGAAGGTCTGACCAGGTTATATCACTTGGTGAGTAGGATTTATGAGACAGGTGAGGTACCCTCTGATTTCAAGAAAAATGTTATCATCCCTATACCGAAGTAAGTGGGAGCTGACAGATGTGAAGATTACCGTACAATCAGCTTTATTACTCAAGCTTCAAAGATCCTGTCTAGAATAATTTACAAGAGGATGGAAAGCCAGATAGAAACTGAGTTGGGTGAATACCAGTTTGGTTTCAGGAGAAATGTAGCAACAACGGAAGCTGTATTAAGTCTTAGGCTGATTTTGGAAGGTAGAATAAGGAAAGATAAGAGAACGTTCATGGCATTTGTAGACTTAGAAAAGGCTTTTGATAACGTTGATTGGACTAAATTGTTTGACATTTTGAAAACGATTGGAATAAAGTACAGGGGCAGGAGGGTGATCTATAATCTATACAGAAACCAGACAGTAGTCATTTGAGCTGAAAGACATGAGAGAGAAGCTGGTATTCAGAAAGGTGTAAGGCAGGGCTGCAACTTATCACCCATACTTTTCAACCTTTACATTGAACAAGCAATGAAGGAAATTGTAGAAAAATTTAAAGTGGGAGTGAAGATTCAAGGAGAAATAATTTCAACTCTGAGATTTGCCGATGACGTAGTCATCTTGGCCGACACGCCTGAGGATTTGAATGGATTTTTGAATGGTATGGACTCCGTCTTGAGGAAAGAATTCATGATGAAAATTAATAAATGTAAAATATATATATATATATATATATATTGGAGTGCAGCCGAAATAAATCAGAAACCTCTATGGACATCAAATTGGCAGTTGAAAAAATGAAGGAAGTAGGAGACGTCTGTTACTTAGGAAGCAAAATAACCAGTGATGGACGAAGCAAAGAGGATATAAAAAGTAGGTTAGCTCAGGCAAGGAAAGCATTTCTACAGAAAAGGAATCTGTTGGCATCGAATATAGAGTTAGGTATTAGGAAGTCATTTTTGAAGGCTTTTGCCTAGAGCGAGGCACTCAAGGAAGTGAAACTTGGACTGTTGGTGCAGCAGAAAAGAGGAGAATTGAAGCGTTTGAAATGTGGTGTTAGAGGAGAATGATGAAGATCAGATGGGCAGATAGGGTTACAAACGAAGAGGTATTAAGACTAGTGGGAGAGAAGAGATGTTTCTGGCGACTGCTAATGAAGAGAAGATATAGGTTGGTAGGACACATACTAAGACACCCAGGAATAGCAAGCTTAGTTATGGAAGGAAGGATCGAGGACAAGAACTGTAGGGGTAGACCATGGTTAGAATATGTTAAACAGATTGCCTCGGATGTAGGGTGTGGTAGCTATGTAGAGATGAAGCGATTAGCTCAGGACAGGGAGGTATGGAGCGCTGTATCAAACCAGTCAAAAGACTGAAGACTCAAACAACAACAACAACAACAGAGGATACAGTAATACTATGAACAATATAACAAGTGAAAAAAAAGATACGAGCCTTACAGCAGTCGCATATGATGTGTAACATCTGACATGTTATCCTACTCGTATACTACACCGCTTGGACATTCCTAAAATGTTAATTTACGCTCCGGTTTCATACTGGTACTATTATGAATGTATAGATTGAATTGGAAATATGCTACTGTCACACTTGTTACTTGTTTGAACAAACATCAGATAATATATTGTAAATTAAGAGGAGGAATGAAACCATAGTCTCTAGCCTATCTATTGACTACTAGAAATAATGTTCAATACAATCAAATTAGTCGCCTCCGTAGCGTAGCGGTCAGCACGGTTAGCTGCCGCCCCGGAGGTCTTGGGTTCGATTCCCGGCTCTGCCACGAAATTTGAAAAGTGGTACGAGGACTGGAACGGGGTCTACTCAGCCTCGGGTGGCCCAAATGAGTAGAGGGGGTTCGATTCCCCCTCAGCCATCCTCGAAGTGGTTTTCCGTGGTTTCCCACTTCGTCTTCGGGCAAATGCCGGGATGGTACCTTCTTCAAGGCCACGGCCGCCTCCTTCCCTCTTCCTTGCCTATCCATCCTCACCATTCCTTACCTTCCCTCATGAGGCCCCTGTTCGCTTTGCAGGTGAGGCCGCCTGGGCGAGGTGCCAATCCCACCTCACCAGTTGTATCCCTTCCGATTCGATGTTCCCAGCTCTAGGACACTGCCCGTTGAGGCGGTAGTGGTGAGTTCCCTCACTGAGTCCGTGGGTTCCACCAACCTGGAGGGTAAACGACTAAAAAAAAAAAAAAATTCCCAACTCCTGCTTGGTGCAAACTATTGTAATTAAAATTAGATAAATCGTAATTTCATGTAGATTCTATTAAAATGACGCATAATGTTATGATATCGTTTCAATCGATAATCCGGTAGCAAAAATAATTGCCGGGACTGAGGTTCGAACCTGAGACCTTATGATTCGCAGACCAAGATGTTATCCACGCAGCCATTAACACCACAGACATTTGGAGTACAAGACAGGTACAGTACTCATTTTCACGTACCGGGAATAATATAGAAGTATTTTATTATGCTCCATTAATATTTTGCTTTTTTTTTCGATAATGTTCCTGCGTGGAATAGAGTTTTAAATTAGTTATGAATACGCCTAAATGACAGTAAAGGGAATTCTTATAGGAAGGCTAGCCCAGTTCCCGTATAAAATCATTGATATATATTAGATATATATTACATTGGTCACTGCATTACCGCAATGTGGGTTAGTATCTGAATAGCCATTGTGCAGAAACATAATACCGGCTTTGCCGACTAGTTACAATGTTTCAGAATAATCATATCATTATTTAAATACTGATACAAAGACATGTGGTTTGTGTTTCAATGAGTTGACACCGGAGTTCGCATGAGCGTTTACCGTTCAGTATGAAAGTGTTAGGAAAGTTACTTGGCGAGTGGATGCCCATCACTTTTATTCAGAGATTGAAAAACAGACTCTTAATAAATCATAATTGAACAAAAGTTTGGTGCTTTTCAGTCGGTCAACACGAATGTACCCAAATAGAGCTGGGTTATGCCCTGATCCTGAAATAAATTACATAAGATTAATAAATACACTAGGATGACCAGTTTCGATCGTCAAGCGATCATCATCAGATCCATTAAACTTAGGCTATAACATCTATGTTTAAGAATACAGGTGAAAAATATATACAATACGTACAATTATTTAGTTGCAGTGTTGGTAATGCAACAGTCGGTGTATGTTAAATGTGGTATACCGTATCTAATGTTAGGTATATTTCTAAAATAGTGATGAAAATCCGGAATTTGTCTGTTAGGGGTGATTATATGGTTTTACAAAATAAACTATGGTTATACTGAAATAATGCAAGCTTATACTTATCGAGTTGTCTCTTTAACTGGAACTTGAAGCAGTTGCGTGGTCCCATAGACACCAGTTGTAGTCGACTAACCCCGAGTGTTCGCTGGGTGGAACTGGTTTTCCCCTTCCTCCCCCTTTAGTTGCTATGTTCTTCCAGAGGTCAGTGCCATGTATATTTGTGTGACTTTGCCAAATCTTGATAAAAGTGTATGCTATTGAATGCAGGAGTCTGCAACTACTAAAGACCGAGGAACTATCTTCGCCACGCATGGGCAAAAAAGCCATTTATACTAAGCGGTACACGGTCTATTGAAGACGTCCCGGCACCTTTAATACTGCCGCGCATATCGGCCTAGATTTATTGCAGAAAAATGTACATAGTACACCTGATCCAAATAGCATTTTCCTCTAAACACCGCTATTTTCCCCCCTCTTTTATCTAGCTTGGCTGTATCGCTAAGTTGTGTCTTGTTTTCGACAGGGTGTGTTTTTAGTAGAGCGAAAAGGGGTGATCTCTCCATAAAAGTGTGTTCATTTAGATTGTTGGGATTGTTTTGTTTGGCTAGGTGAATCTCGATTGCTTCTTTTATGTCGAGAGCTCTGCCTTTCGATTCGTGATGAATTATTTTTAGATCAGTCTCGATTTTAGTGAAGCTGTGCCCCGTGTCACACATATGTTCGCATACGGCTGAATGTGTTCCGTATCTTATCGCATTCCTATGTTCATTATAACGTGTATCTACTCGTCTTCCGTTCTGTCCAATGTAATTAGCTTGACAACCATTGTCTTGGCATGTAATAGAATATACTCCTGACTTTGAATACGGGTCTTGTTTATTTAGATTGCTATGTTGCAGGTGCTTCCCGGTCGTATTATTCGTTGTGAATGCTATTTTTATGCCTTGCTTTTTGAATAGATTAGTGATTTTATATGTGTTCACATTCACATAGTTGAAGCGCGCGAATGTTTTCTCATTAATGTCCGGTTTTGGAATCATTTTATCTTTATTTTTATGTTTGGCTACAATTTGGTCTATTTAGCTTGGCGGGAAATTGTTTTCCTTTGCTATTTGTTTACTAGTTCTTATTTCCTTATTATAATTGTCTGTTGACATGGGTATGTTTAAAGCTCTGTGCACCATTAAATTGAACCCCGCTAATTTATACGTATTGGGGTGATTAGACTGATTTTCGATTGCATGCGAGGTTTGTGTGGCTTTTCGGAATATGGAGTATGAAAGCTCGTTGTCCTTACGTTCAATAGTTATGTCGAGATAATTTATTTTTCGATCTGATTCGGATTCCTTGGTGAATTTGATTGAGTGGTGTAGGCTATTAATGGATTGGAGAATTGTTTCATCGCTTGTTAATTCAGTATCGTAGATGCAAATTACATCATCTACGTATCTTTTCCATATTACCATTCCCTTTGTTGAAGTATTTTCTAAAAACTCATTTTCTAGTGCATTAATGAAGATGTCAGCGATTAATCCGCTTAGTGGTGAACCCATCGCTAATCTTTCTGTTTGTGTGTACATTTTATTGTCGAATTGAAACGCGTTTTGGCCGAGGACGACCCTCAGTAGTCTCACGATCTCTTCAGTTTCTTTTTCCGAATTGTTGGATTTTAAGTTATTTTCGATAGTGTTGATTGCATCATTAATAGGAATAGTGGTGTACATGTTAGTTACATCGAAAGATACAAGCCTCATGCTAGGTTTCATTTGTAGGTTGCCAGTGCTGATACTAATTCAGTTGTGTTCTTTACAGAGTTGTTTTAGTCGTTGGAAAGGCGGCGTTTTAGGATTTTTAGTAACTCTTTGCTGATTTTGTAATTAGGCGCATTCCTACAATTGACTATTGGTCTCATTGGGCACTCATTTTTGGTTCAACAAAAATGTATAGAACTCACCCCTAAATATGTACCAATTAAAACCGTACCGAACACACCAGCCTCAATCATTTCAACTAAGCAAGCCAAAGCGCTTTGGATAAAAATCGAACTAAGATTTTCATACATAAGAAAGCAAAAAATCAACCAACAACTATACGATATTCAATTGCAATTTAGTAACTTCTGGCACGCATCCCAATGGGACAGTTTTACCGAGCACCTACATGACACCATCAAAATCAGAGCAACGAGGAAACACGAAACGCTAGAATATAAACTAAGAAAACTAGGAGAAACATAGAATAATCAACCTAGTGAACAACACACGAATAACAATGAATTCAATTTCCACAGCAGGGTAAACAACAGAACGAACGTAACCTTCTCTCAAAATGAAATGGATATGCTAGACAAAGGTTTGAAATACAACTGCACAGACGCACACACGAACCATAATATAAAACAGTTAATCACAGATATCGAGATAGCCAGTCACAAGCTCCCAGCAGAAGACAGGGAATTAACCAAAAATCTTGCCACCTACGAGGCCAAAAAAAATCCTCAAACGAGAGAGCGAAAACAATTACACTCAAAACAACAAACAACTAAAGGAAATAAAGTCATTGAAACAAAAAATAAAAGAACATGACTTAATCATCACAAAAGCAGATAAGGGAAATACCACAGTAATTTTGAATAAAACAGAATACATTGAAAAAACAGTCGAATTTCTATACAACAACGAAATCAAGGAATTAGCAAAAACCCCACCAATAAATTCCAAAAACAAATAAAAATTGTATTAAAAGAAACAGAATACATATTGACCAAAGCTGAAAAATCAAAACTAATAAACATGAACCCGAAAATACCGTCATTGAGGGGACAACCAAAAATACACAAAAATGAGTGCCCAATGAGACCAATAGTCAATTGTAGGAATGCGCCTGATTACAAAATCAGCAAAGAGTTACTAAAAATCCTAAAACGCCGCCTTTCCAACGACAAAAACAACTCTGTAAAGAACACAAATGAATTAGTAACAGCACTGAACACCCTACAAATGAAACCTAGCATGAGGCTTGTATCTTTCGATGTAACTAACATGTACACCAATATTCCTATTAATGATGCAATTAACACTATCGAAAATAACTTAAAATCCAACAATTCGGAAAAAGAAACTGAAGAGATCGTGCGACTACTGAGGGTCGTCCTCGGCCAAAACGCGTTTCAATTCGACAATAAAATGTACACACAAACAGAAGGATTAGCGATGGGATCACCACTAAGCGGATTAATCGCTGACATCTTCATTAATGCACTAGAAAATGAGTTTTTAGGAAATACTTCAACAAAAGGAATAGTAATATGGAAAAGATATGTAGATGATGTAATTTGCATCTACGATACTGAATTAACAAACGAAGAAACAATTCTCCAATCCATTAATAGCCTCCACCACTCAATCAAATTCACCAAGGAATCCGAATCAGATCGAATAATAAATTATCTCGACATAACTATTGAACGTAAGGACAACGAGCTTTCATACTCTATATTCCGGAAAGCCACACAAACCACGCATGCAATCGACAATCAGTCTAATCATCCCAGTACACATAAATTAGCGGGGTTCAATTCAATGGTGCACAGAGCCTTAAACATACCCATGTCAACAGACAATTATAATAAGGAAATAAGAACCATTAAACAAATAGCAAAGGAAAACAATTTCCCGCCAAGCAAAATAGACCAAATTGTAGCCAAACATAAAAATAAAGGTAAAATGATTCCAAAACCAGACATTAATGAGAAAAAATTCGCGCGCTTCAACTATGTGCATGAGAACACATATAAAATCACTAATCTATTCAAAAAGCAAGGCATAAAAATAGCATTCACAACGAATAATACGACCGGAAAGCACCTGCAAAATAGCAATCTAAATAAACAAGACCCGTATTCAAAGTCAGGGGTATATTCTATTGCATGCCAAGACATTGGTTGTCAAGCTAATTACATTGGACAGAGTGGAAGACGAATAGATACACGTTATAATGAACATAGGAATGCGATAAGATACGGAACACATTCAGCCGTATGCGAACATATGTGTGACACGGGGCACAGCTTCACTAAAATCGAGACTGATTGAAAATAATTCATCACGAATCGAAAGGCAGAGCTCTCGACATAAAAGAAGCAATCGAGATTCACCTAGCCAAACAAAACAATCCCAACAATCTAAATGAACACACTTTTATGGAGAGCTCACCTCTTTTCGCTCTACTAAAAACACACCCTGTCGAAAACAAGACACAACTTAGCGATACAGCCAAGCTAGATAAAAAAAGGGGGAAAATAGCGGTGTTTAGAGGTAAATGCTATTTGGATCAGGTGTACTATGTACATTTTTCTGCAATAAACCTAGGCCGATATGCGCGACAGTATTAAAGGTGCCGGGACGTCTTCAATAGACCGTGTACCGCTTAGTATAAATGGCTTTTTAGCCCATGCGTGGCGAAGATAGTTCCACGGTCTTTAGTAGTTGCAGACTCCTGCATTCAATAGCATACACTTTTATCTAGATTTGGCAAAGTCACACAAATATACATGGCACTGACCTCTGGAAGAACATAGCAACTAAAGGGGGAGGAAGGGGAAAACCAGTTCCACCCAGCGAACACTCGGGGTTAGTCGACTACAACTGGTGTCTATGGAAACACGCAACTGCTTCAAGTTCCAGTTAAAGAGACAACTCAATAAGTATAAGCTTGCATTATTTCAGTATAACCATAGTTTATGTTGTAAAACCATATAATCACCCCTAACAGACAAATTCCGGATTTTCATCACTATTTTAGAAATTTACCTAACATTAGATACGGTATACCACATTTAACATACACCGACAGTTGCATTACCAACACTGCAACTAAATAATTGTACATATTGTATATATTTTTCACCTGTATTCTTAAACATAGATGTTATAGCCTAAGTGTAGTGGATCTGATGATGATCGCTTGACGATCGAAACTGGTCATCCTACTGTATTTATTAATCTTATGTAATTTATTTCAGGATCAGGGCATAACCCAGCTCTATTTGGGTACATTCGTGTTGACCGAGTGAAAAGCACCTAACTTTTGTTTACTTAGGCAACACTGAAAAATGGCTTCAAACCTCACAAATCATAATTGTTTTCAGCAAATATGATTTAATGAATATTTGTACACAAAAGAACGACAACTGGATGATGATCTATTGTAGAAATATCTGTAATAGCGCCTCCAAACCTTGAAGTAATCCGTATGTTATATACATTCCACATGGTACCACTGCCAGCGGGATCTAGCTGGCAGAGCATCTTTCACACTTCGGTCCCATTTTTCAAAATCACTCCCACAAAAATATCCGGCAACCAAGTGGAAAGATGTTGCACATCAAAAATATCTAGTAATATCCACTATTCGAGATCTCTAAACGTCACAGTTGAATGTCCAGAGAAGTAATCCACTGCACTGCATTATCACTTGCATTCTGCAGGTCGTCATATCCCACCTTGAAGGACCGTGAAGGGCATTCTGACACAATATGATGGATTGTCTGCACTGTATCGCCACAATGACACTGAGGGCTAGAAAGTTTTCCCCATTTGTGGTGCCAAATGTAACGTCTTCCGTGACCGGTCCGCTCTCTGTTCAGTGACGTCCATATCCTTCTTGGAAGATTGAAACCAGGAGGTTTCCTGCAGGGATCGGTGATCAATCCTAGCTCATCAGGGTTAGATGTAGTCCCTTCTTCTCGCCAAGTTTCGTCGAAATTGAAATTTGATTCAACAAGTATCTTGTCTAGTTGCCATGACGGATGTCATGATTTTAATCTCCCTTGCTTCTGTGGATTACAGACCTGATGTATGGGTAAGAGATCATTTGCAGCGCATTTTGACCATTCACTTTTTAGAGCTGTTAGCCTTCGCTGGGGAGGAGGGTGAATGTTGGATAATACTGGTAGCCACTTGAGTGGTGTGGATTTGAGTGTACCCGATATTGAAAATTGGCCCTTAATATTTGAAGAAGTCCAGAATACAGTAACACATACACCATATTATGATGTTCTAGACTTGGCTACACACGCATGTTACATTGCTCGACAAACACAGGCAGTTAGGAATGCGAGCAGGGGAGGAGGTTAAGAGATACCATAATGAGACCTTCCAGTTCAGTGCAGGCAGCGGGAGACGACAGTCGCATGAAAACGGACCACAGATATCTCAATCAGCTAAGTACACAATCCGCAATAATCTGATCATTTAATAACAATCACACAATCACAATTAACAAACGAACTTGAAGATCAATCACCACAAACAGTATCTCAACAAAAATATCACATATCTTGACTAGTTGTGCTAGTTTAATTGCTACTGCAGCTAAATAAGTGTACAGTATACATCGTAAATATCATAAACCATACTTATAAACGTAGATTTAAATGATCTGATGATGATCGCTTGACGATTGAATCTGGTCATCCAAGTGTATGGTAACATCATGTAATTGTCTTTTCAGGATTAGGGAACCACCCATTGAAATTGGGTGCAATCTTGTTGACCGACTGAAAAACATTAAATTTCGATTTCATTTCGTTTCAATTGCGCAATTAACATTCTGTATAATTCACTATTACGTTTTAATAGTACGCCCAGACGTCATCTTGAGAATTTAAGGTCGCTATCATTTTGCTTTGGACATTCAAAACTCTATTTAGGTTTCTACCTTATCACTTTTGTTAATGTAGTTCTAAAACGTAGAAAATTACTTTCAAGTTATGCAATTTCAGGATGGCCACTGCACATGATATCCAGTGTGATAAATGTATCACTAACACTACTGACGCCTCTTATACTGTATAACACTCGTATTCTACGAAGTTTCACCTTAATTGCGCTATAGACTAAGTAACATCCTAAGTTACGAATGTTTATACAGTACCTAAATAGTACGCCTAGCCGCCATCTTGGAATGTATGTAGTCACTGTTCTCTACTTTGGGCATACGAAGCGACTTATAAGGTTCTATTGTATTATTGTTATAGTTCTAGGATACGTTACCAACAGTTATAATTTGTTTCGAAATTTCAAGATGACCACTGTGCGCTACATTCAGTGTGATATTCGTTTGGCTACCACAAGTGAGAGCTTTTAAATGATACTCTCCTCATGGGAAAACTCTTCTTAATTCGTCTTGGTTCGCGCAGCCGCCATCTTGAATGTATTGAACCCTTATTATAAGTACCTCATAATAATGCTTCATAAATTAATTTATTCAGTAAAGGAATCATTTGGACTACGGGTTGTACTGTGCCCGTTTAGACCGGAGTCCGCACGACCACATATGCATTTTACCAAGAATCAGTCAGCACGAGAGTCTAAATATCCCGGGGCGCCAGATGGGTTAAAGCTAATCGCAAAAAAAAAACGACATCAAAATAAAAATAAAATGCTTTACCGATTTTGGGCTCAATGCAACAATAAGGATAGAAGGAGATTCACCTGGGCATAACACAGCATGTAAAATCATCTCATTTTATTCTAAATTTTAAAATTGACTGCAAAATGATGCTCAAGGTAACATCATTCCAGTGCGACGGCACACACTACTATTTACACAATGTACAGAAATTTTCCAACACATTGAACAATTGTCCTTGGAGACACAAGTCTGATTATCAGTCCTGTAGACTGTGTTCCAAAATTATATCAATTATTTACGATGAAATCCAGTTCAAATTTAATTGTCTTTACTGGAAATATTGTAGTTCACTGGTTGAACTTCTAACATGATATTATCACTCGTAGAAATTCTCACTGTTTATAATTGTTTATAGAATTTTTTAACTTCCACTTATTTTTCCAGTTTCAAAAATATTGTCAAAAATATTATCTTTGACCCTACACTAATTATGTACACATATTAATAACAACATCTGAAAAGTATTTGACCCTTGAGCATAGCATCGAAGAACTGTGCGAAGCACAACAAAATTTATTATTCTCCCAAAATTAAACATTTCGAGAAGTGACTCGATTATGAACTTCAAATTCCAAAGAAATATGATTTCTGAATCATCAGCTCGATCATAAAAAATTGTTGAACCATTCAACTATTCGATTTTCCACTTGGAATTATTATTAAGAAAAATATTTATATTTGTTGCTATTTTAGTAACTTTCACAATTTGCAATTCTTGAACAGAATGCGGAAATAAGAATTGTAGCTCTATAATAAATTCATTTAGTTCATGACAATAGGATTGAAAACATCCTTTAAGTAATTCGTGGATACAGAATTATTTTTTTTAAAATTGGCAGTGGCCCATTCAATTATTTGTGTAAGAACACAATATCCCAACAACAACGGCAAAGGTCTTCCTCTGAAGAAGAATAAAATTTTATCATGACAAAACCGGGTTCTAGCAAATCCAAAGTATTAATGGAATACGTAAACAAGTTTTAAATAATTACTGATGGTTTGGTCATTCATTCGACGAAATGTGTGGTTCCAATACTCCTCCTATAAACCTGAGCCATCGAACCTGCTATTTGATTGATGCTCAAAAAAAACCTCCTCATTCCTGAGACTTAAACATGCGCACCTGGGAATGGCATTTCAACTACTCCACACACATAAATTTTCTACCCCAAATTTATACAATAAATCAAGCCTCTGCTTGTTATCAAAACTGGAAGATCTATAAACTTACAAGTTTATTTTATTTTACCATTCAGTTCAAACCGTGAAGTTACCACACTTGTGATATTCTCTATTTCACTTTCGAATGTGTGCCTACGTCATGATTTTATATAAACACAAAAAAATCCTAATTGATACAAATATCATTGGCTTCCTGTTTCATGCCTTTCCGTGTTATCTGAAAAATATACTTTGCTCAATGCAAATATTAACTGTTCAACCAGAACTATAATGTTGGTGGAATACGGCTTGCGCTATCCACTAGCTTTCGGAAAATCACCCGTTCCAAACTAGGAATGATTAAACTAATCCTTAAGCTCTCTCTCAACGAATGTGATTATTAGAAAATGTAAGATCCAATAATTATTTAGAAAAATTATGAAAATTATTATTATTATTATTGGATTATTATTGTTATTATTTCCTTAAATATGTTTAATTATTATTTCCTTATGTGAAAAAAACCACATGTTCGACTCTTCGAATATGGACAAAATATCCATTCCTCAACAAAAATAAATATTAACTTCTACAGTTATATCGGCTGATTACCGTGATTCTCAAACAAAATGAACATTCAAATAAATGCTCGGTATGCTCGGTCATCGATCCTAAACTGTTCTGAGTGCTGAAAATACTCAGAATAACCCTAATGTGTCTTGCGTAAATCAATGCAAGATTTAAATACGAAGAAAAATAAATGTGTTGGTCATCTGCAGAAAATGAGTTTGTTCCAATTAGCTAGGCATAATATAAAAGTCAAATGTGGCTTACGTTTCTCGTTGGTCTTGAAGCGTAGTGACCCTGGTCTGTACCAGATTTATCCAGATACATGCCCTATTTGACACGCACGTCTAATCCTTGTATCGGCCGCCATTATATACCCACAATCTGTCTAACACGTCATAGTGGAAATATTTCTTGAAGTTTGAAGTAACTGCTGATCCATTTTAATATTGACTTCAATTAAATCCATAGCAGTTCGCTTAAATGGGGTCAGATCCAAATGATCTCTTCTCAAAAGCGTCAGTTGTAACATAACTTACGGTAATCTTTTCAGTACAGGAAAACACTGATAGTCTGAAACAATCAACGGCTGTTCTGAAGATCGTTCCCTGGGCATGGCTTCACACCACCTATCATGCGCGAAGCAACATATAGTTTCCCTTTGTCGGCTAATGAACAACACCGTGATAGACTGGCCTTCAATATACTGAAAGATCTGAGTGGTTATTTAGTTACAATTTGTGAAACTGACAAGTTGGATTAAAATATCCAAGTATTGAATTATTGTTACTGGACTGTGACAGAATAATATCTAGACAAAGTCTAGCATATGTCCATATAGAAACAAAGTGTTTCACCAATGTCCGTAGAAAATAACAATCACCTTAGTGATTCCCTCTACCGGAAACTTACTACGTTCCCCACGTATCGTAGCACTTTTGTGACTATCACAATTCAAAGATATCTTCTGCGTAGATTCGGCAACCATGTGCCTTGGCTCGACGTAGCAGCAGCACCTTGTCCTACAAGAGCTTGGTTTGAAGTGAGCTGCTTATGCTTGGGCCGAGCGGCTTTTATACAAAACGGTCGACTCCACGCTGGATCACGCTGAAATCTGTAAATCCTCATATCTCCGGTGTCTCTGGTCTGATTCGCTTGAGACTAAGTGCATCCTCTTTCATTTGGCCGTGCCAGTAATCTGATCCAAGTATCAAGTCTCTACTCCATGGCTAAGTATTTAATCACCAAATAGTCTCGACCTCTGCTACTATTTGCCACGTCACTTAATATCTTCTTGGCTGCATAAAGTTTCCATTTCAATCTAGAAGGAAAGGAGCGCGATATTCAAATATCTCAACTTTCAAAAGCGGCTGTAGCCTTTCCCTTGATACCTAGGTGTCTGAATCTTGGAATACCCATTCCTAGAATTGGGCACATCCACCCCACACCTAGCAAAAATTAAAAACGCAAATTTTTTATTTTTCTTATCTACTCATTAAATCATCTGGTTCTTGAATAATAAATCTTCAAATTTGCTGCATTATAAATTCCCACGATGTTACCAGTTCGTGTATTGGCGATTTTATAGCCTCCATTGTTGTTTACTTCCTCAACACGATAGGGTCCATCGTAAAGGCTTGCAAACTTCGAGTACACTCGATTTTGCGCGTCGGAGGGTGTAGGTTTCTTTACTAAAACAAGAGTTCCTACGCGCAAGGGTCTGCGAAAACGCTTTCCTCTCACTCTGCGCTCTCTTTTCTCTGCTTGGCTCCTCAACTTGTCTAAAGCTAGAGTCTCCCTCCTCTGACGACTAGGTTCAATCTCGGGTGGAATAGAGATGATTCGATCCCATAATCTTGTTGGTTTAATTCCATGATGAAGCAACATGGGAATCTGTCCAGTACTCTCATGAATCGTAGAGTTGATGGATTTGGATGCTAAAGACAGAACATCCATCCATTTCCAATGCTCATTTGGACAATAGAGGCGGCAAAATGTAGATATTTCAGCCATCACGCGTTCTGCTGGATTGCTTTCAGGATGTCTGATAGAACAAAGCAATTGTCTAATCCCAAGATTATTCATGCCGGCCCTGAATTCTAAAGATGTAAATTGGGGTCCGTGATCTGATAAAAGGAATTCCGGTTTGCCTGCTTCCGGAATTACGCTGTTTCTAATTCTCTTCGCACAATATTTTGCGTTTGCCTTCTGAATTGGGTGTGACATAGTGTATTTGCTGAAAACATCTATGGTCACCAGAATATATCGGTTACCTCTTTTAGACTTTGGGAGAGGACCATAAAGGTCAGTCGCAAAGATTTCACAAGGCTTAGAAGGAATAATAGGCCTTGGTAATTCTCTCAATAATTTAGAATTATATTTACTCCTTTGGCATAAGTCGCACTCCCGAATAGTGTTCCTGACAGTTTGTCGCATTCGCTCCCATGAAAATTTCTCTTGTATCAAGTTGACTGTTTTATCTACTCCAGCATGACCTGCAATTCGATGCGCCATCCTAATAATGGGTGTTTGCATTCGTGGAGGTACCACTACCCTCAGCTTCGCATGGTCGGGATCTGCAAACCTGTAGACTAGACCATCTAACATCAAATAATCTCTTGAAATTCTTTCAGTTTCCACAAAATCATCGTCATTGGGATCCATATCTCCCTGTAGAAAACGAAAAATGTTTCTAAGACGTCGGTCTCTCCTCTGGGATAAATGTAACAATCTTAACCTTCTTAAGGTATCCTCATCCTCATGCGTCAGGTTAACTTGAAAAACCTTGGATGTAGACTCCACTGCTCTACTCAATAAATCGGCCCCAATGTTCAACTTTCCAGGAGTGTGTTCGATAACTAGGTTGAATTGTTGAATAAAAAGTGACCATCTAGTTATTCTATCACTGGCAAAGTTTGTTCTTAAGATAAATTCCAATGCATGGTGATCAGTCCTCACAATTACTGAATGTCCAATTAACATTTTCTTCCAAGACTCCAACGCGAAGATTACAGCAAAGGCTTCTAACTCTGTGGTGTAATAGTTCCTTTCTGATGGACGAAGTTTCCTGCTTAGTCTCAGATGCGATTAGGATATCGTCTATGTAACGAATCGCTATCTCTTTTACTTCAGGACTCAAATTTTGTTCCAGTGCTCTGATCAAAACAGATCCAGATGTTTTGATCCCAAATGGTAGACGGCGGAATACATATGTCTGTTGGTCAAACATAAACCCTGTAAACATTTTGGAATCTTCACTAAGCCTAATGTGGTGGTAGGACGAAGTGAGATCAATGTTAGAGAACCAGATCTTGCCCTGGAATTTTCTTAACAGTTCCCTAATGATTGGTGGTCTGTCATACTCTGGCAGTAATCTTGAATTCAAATTTCGCGCGTCTAAACACAGTCTCAGACTTCCATCCGGCTTAGACACTACTGCTAATGGATTGACATAAGAGGTAGTGTACTTTTCAATCACATTGTTACCTTCCATCTCTTTGATAAGCACTTTTACCTTTTCTCGATGCTTTTCCGCTACCGGATACAATTTAGCATGGAAAGGTGCATCATCAGTTACACGAATTCGATATTCAAAATCTTTAATTTCACCAGGTTTAATATCAAAAATATCATGGTACTCTTCCAAAAATTTCCCTAGCTCTGGGGACCACTTCTCAGTATAGACTTCTTTTCCTTCAGCTTTCCGAAAAATCAGAGACCATTGAGCGTCTCCCTCGATGTCTTCCTCTTCCTTTCCCTCTACGTTTATCTCTTCGGTATACTGGAATCTGACCGTCTCTGTCTTCATGTCTATCACGGCTCGATATTTCTGGATGAAATCCGCTCCCAAGATCATGTCAAAAGCCATGTCCTTCATTACTACAAACACATGTCGGAAATCATGTCCTCCAATAGTAACACATAAGTATAATTGTGTTTTACACAGCGATATTTTGTTGGGTATTATTCCTTGGATTTTAATTCCTGATACTGGAATCTCTTCTAAATTCTCTTTGAGCTTCCACAGACTATAAAGCTTCTCGCTCACAAGACAAAGCTTAGCCCCAGTATCAATTAAAGTATCGACAGGCATGCCGAATACTTCGCATGACATGATTGGCAGTTTAATTCTTGTACCCATTTCTTTCCGTTCGTCATTATGTTGAATTAAGTCATCATCCTCTGTTTGCCATTTAATAATCCTGGAAGTGAAAATGTTTAAAATTCGATCTGCTACTGTGAATTCGAAGTTTTTTTTCATTCCCCCGGGATTGCTGTGTTCCCGATGGACCTGGTTCATTGGACTTCTGTTCCAAGAACTGCGAGTTTTCTTGGTGTCTCTCTTCCAAGATCTTCCTCGTCTCCTTATTGAACTCTTCATTGGACTGACGAGTGTTCTCATTCCCTCTGTTATTGTAGTTATTGTTTCTACCATAGTACCTTCTTTTCTGGTATCTTCCTTGATTATTCCTTGGCTCTCTCCATCGATTGTCATATCGATATCCACCCTTTAGTCTCTCATAAGGCTTGTAACTGTATCTATTAGTGTTCTGATTCCATCCTCGTTTATCAGGCTCTTCCCTCGGCGTTTTCTCTTCTCGCCCCTCTCGAATCTCTCGAGGTGTTTGGGAATAACTGTCGGCCATAACAGTGTACACAGCGTTGCCATTCTTTCCTCCCTTCTGATGGAAGAATTGAGCGTTCGTGCGATCAAGTTTCTGCAATACCTCGTCAAATTGCTCCATATTATAAATGTCAGCAGCGATCAAAGTTCTTTGGACTTCTGCTGGAAACTGACGTATTAATGCAGTTATTAATTCATTATCTGGCATCGGCGGATCGAAATGTTGAAGTTTAGAAAGCTGTCCAGAAAAGTACGAAGAGTATCGAGTAGGTTGTGACGTCGAAAATCTCTTCGAATATAATTCTGCTCTGACTTGCTGTTGGGTTTCCGGGGACCAAAACTTTTTCAATAACCCACGGGAAATCTCCTCAAAATTGGTGAGAGTGGACCTGAATGCGCTAAACCAGAGAAGTGCGGGCCCTTCCAAAAATTTCCCTATCACTCGGATTTGTCTTTCCTTAGGGATTTTGGAATCTTTAAGGTAATCACCTGTTTTTTCACAAGAATTCTACGGGTGTCACAGAATCTCGCCCTGAAAATTTAGAAGGCTTATCCTCCACATTCTTGAATACAGTTATGGGGTTGGATTGAAATACTGTCCTGGCCTCATCCTGTCTTTGACTATCATTTCCTCTAGATGCTCCTAGGTTTACCTGTATCTGTTCTTCTCCTCTTATACTTGGCATTTTCAACAGATGGTCAGCCTGTTTCTCGTCCTTAACTTGGGTTTTCATAGCCTCAATTGCCTTATGGTTTTCTTCGGCCTTTTTTCTAATTCCTTCGGTTTCCTTCTTTATTTCTTCTGTTTCCTTATAGTTCTCCTTGACATCAGTGGATATCTGGATCATAACAGCCTCGTGACTCTTCAATGACCCTGTCATATCTGATATGTCCTTCTGAGTCGCTTGAATATCTTTGGAAATTACTTGAATATGGGATGACAAAGATTCTCTAATCTCCTTGACTCCATCTTGGTTCTCCAGCTTGAGTGTGTTTTTAATCTCATCCATAACTGTGGTTTTAATTTCAGTTTGTAATTCATTAATCACACCTTCTCTTATTTCTCCCACTACGAGTTCATTGAATTGGTCTGTCAAAGGTTGAACAACTAGAGTTGCCATCTCATTGCTCTCTTTCTTCACTCTGACTTCTAGGTTGACCATGTCTTCACCAACTTTCCTAAGACCACTTTCTATCCTATCAGCTAAGCTTTGGGATCTTAGATCGGCATCGCGAAATTTATCGTCCATTAAACTTGCGTTAGTAGCTAATGAAGTTTCGAGCTCATGTGTTTTTTCGCATAATTTAGTCATTTTACCCTCAAGTGACATTTTCAAGATTTCGGAATTCTCTTTAAATTTATTTTCTATAGAATTAAATTTACTATTTAAACTATCTTTTAAGTTATCTTTTAACCTGCTTTCTAACATATCGGAATTTTCTTTAAGTTTCTTTTCCAAAGCCTCTGTATTTTCTTTCATGATGGCTGCTACGCGCAGTCCAGCTTCTTTGGAACTCTCTTCCAAACTCCTCATCATCCTCATCATCTCTTCCATAATTTTCAGTATTAGTCAAAACTCAGGGGTATACATGTTGGCAGACACAAGATGATAACTAGAACAAGAAACATGAATAGCTAATTGGAACACTCTAATAAAATGAGATTTGTCCTAATGTCGACGCGATGGAAAAAAAAACTTCTCTACTTTTACGAATTAAATTTACCACAATATCACAAGGAAAATATGCAAGTCCTCAAATATCCACCACCTCGATTCTACTAATGCGTATGTCCAGTCATCGAACGTTTACTACTGAATTTACTTGACGCCCTAATGGTTAAGCCATTATCAATATAATCAAACCCATTCTAATTATTAACCCAGTTAATTTTTAATTTTCCCCACTAATTGGGTTTCCTACTAATTTATTCATCCAAACCAGACATCTCTCAACTCCCAAAATATCTATAAAAAATTATCACAATTGAAATCGGCATGCGATTGGCCGGGTCTAACACGAGCCCAACGTTCGAAGCGATTTTCTCTCTCTATCTTATTTTATGTGCCCGTTTAGACCGGAGTCCGCACGACCACATATGCATTTTACCAAGAATCAGTCAGCACGAGAGTAAAAATAACCCGGGGCGCCAGATGGGTTAAAGCTAATCGCAAAAAAGACATCAAAATAAAAAAATGCTTTACTGATTTTTGGCTCAATGCAACAATAAGGATAGAAGGAGATTCACCTGGGCATAACACAACATGTAAAATTATCTCATTTTATTCTTAATTTCAAAATTGACTGCAAAATGATGCTCAAGGTAACATCATTCCAGTGTGACGGCACACACTACTATTTACACAATGTACAGAAATGTTCCAACACATTGAACAATTGTCCTTGGAGACACAAGTCTGATTATCAGTCCTGTAGACTGTGTTCCAAAATTATATCAATTATTTACGATGAAATCCAGTTCAAATTTAATTGTCTTTACTGGAAATATTGTAGTTCACTGGTTGAATTTCTAACATGATATTAACACTCGTAGAAATTCTCACTGTTTATAATTGTTTATAGAATTTTTTAACTTCCACTTATTTTTCCAGTTTCAAAAATATTGTCAAAAATATTATCTTTGACCCTACACTAATTATGTACACATATTAATAACAACATCTGAAAAGTATTTGACCCTTGAGCATAGCATCGAAGAACTGGGCGAAGCACAACAAAATTTATTATTCTCCCAAAATTGAACATTTCGAGAAGTGACTCGATTATGAACTTCAAATTCCAAAGAAATATGATTTCTGAATCATCAGCTTGATCATAAAAAATTGTTGAACCATTCAACTATTCGATTTTCCACTTGGAATTATTATTAAGAAAAATATTTATATTTGTTGCTATTTTAGTAAATTTCACAACTTGCAATTCTTGAACAGAATGCGGAAATAAGAATTGTAGCTTTATAATAAATTCATTTAGTTCATGACAATAGGATTGAAATCATCCTTTAAGTAATTCGTGGATACAGAATTATTTTTTTTAAATTGGCAGTGGCCCATTCAATTATTTGTGTAAGAACACAATATCCCAACAACAACGGCAAAGGTCGTCCTCTGAAGAAGAATAAAATTTTATCATGACAAAACCGGGTTCTAGCAAATCCAAAGTATTAATGGAATACGTAAACAAGTTTGAAATAATTACTGATGGTTTGGTCATTCATTCGACGAAATGTGTGGTTCCAATACTCCTCCTATAAACCTGAGCCATCGAACCTGCTATTTGATTGATGCTCAAAAAAAAACCTCCTCATTCCTGCGACTTAAACATGCGCACCTGGGAATGGCATTTCAACTACTCCACACACATAAATTTTCTTCCCAAAATTTATACAATAAATAAAGCCTCTGCTTGTTATCAAAACTGGAAGATCTATAAACTTACAAGTTTAGTTTATTTTACCATTCAGTTCAAACCGTGAAGTTACCACACTTGTGATATTCTCTATTTCACTTTCGAATGTGTACCTACGTCATGATTTTATATAAACACAAAAAAAATCCTAATTGATACAAATATAATTGGCTTCCTGTTTCATGCCTTTCCGTGTTATCTGAAAAATATACTTTGCTCAATGCAAATATTAACTGTTCAACCAGAACTATAATGTTGGTGGAATACGGGCTTGCGCTATCCACTAGCTTTCGGAAAATCACCCGTTCCAAACTAGGAATGATTAAACTAATCCTTAAGCTCTCTCTCAACGAATGTGATTATTAGAAAATGTAAGATCCAATAATTATTTAGAAAAATTATGGAAATTATTATTATTATTATTGGATTATTATTGTTATTATTTCCTTAAATATGTTTAATTATTATTTCCTTATGTGAAAAAACCACATGTTCGACTCTTCGAATATGGACAAAATATCCATTCCTCAACAAAAATAAATATTAACTTCTACAGTTATATCGGCAGATTACCGTGATTCTCAAACAAAATGAACATTCAAATAAATGCTCGGTATGCTCGGTCATCGATCCTAAACTGTTCTGAGTGCTGAAAATACTTAGAATAACCCTAATGTGTCTTGCGTAAATCAATGCAAGATTTAAATACGAAGAAAAATAAATGTGTTGGTTATCTGCAGAAAATGAGTTTGTTCCAATTAGCTAGGCATAATATAAAAGTCAAATGTGGCTTACATTTCTCGTTGGTCTTGAAGCGTAGTGAACCTGGTCTGTACCAGATTTATCCAGATACATGCCCTATTTGACACGCACGTCTAATCCTTGTATCGGCCGCCATTATATACCCACAATCTGTCTAACACGACATAGTGGAAATATTTCTTGAAGTTTGAAGTAACTGCTGATCCATTTTAAATTTGACTTCAATTAAATCCATAGCAGTTCGCTTAAATGGGGTCAGATCCAAATGATCTCTTCTCAAAAGCGTCAGTTGTAACATAACTCACGGTAATCTTTTCAGTACAGGAAAACACTGATAGTCTAAAACAATCAACGGCTGTTCTGAAGATCGTTCCCTGGGCATGGCTTCACACCATCTATCATGCGCGAAGCAACATATAGTTTCCCTTTGTCGGCTAATGAACAACACCGTGATAGACTGGCCTTCAATATACTGAAAGATCTGAGTGGTTATTTAGTTACAATTTGTGAAACTGACAAGTTGGATTAAAATATCCAAGTATTGAATTATTGTTACTGGACTGTGACAGAATAATATCTAGACAAAGTCTAGCATATGTCCATATAGAAACAAAGTGTTTCACCAATGTCCGTAGAAAATAACAATCACCTTAGTGATTCCCTCTACCGGAGACTTACTACGTTCCCCACGTATCGTAGCACTTTTGTGACTATCACAATTCAAAGATATCTTCTGCGTAGATTCGGCAACCATGTGCCTTGGCTCGACGTAGCAGCAGCACCTTGTCCTACAAGAGCTTGGTTTGAAGTGAGCTGCTTATGCTTGGGCCGAGCGGCTTTTATACAAAACGGTCGACTCCACGCTGGATCACGCTGAAATCTGTAAATCCTCATATCTCCGGTGTCTCTGGTCTGATTCACTTGAGACTAAGTGCATCCTCTTTCATTTGGCCGTGCCAGTAATCTGATCCAAGTATCAAGTCTCTACTCCATGGCTAAGTATTTAATCACCAAATAGTCTCGACCTCTGCTACTATTTGCCACGTCACTTAACATCTTCTTGGCTGCATAAAGTTTCCATTTCAATCTAGAAGGAAAGGAGCGCGATATTCAAATATCTCAACTTTCAAAAGCGGCTGTAGCCTTTCCCTTGATACCTAGGTGTCTGAATCTTGGAATACCCATTCCTAGAATTGGGCACAGTTCGTTGCTGCTCTATTTCGGAAGAAGGCCGGTGCCTTGCAGTAAGGGAGGAAGCTAGGTTATTCTTGGCGAGTTCTGAGAATCGGAAGGTCAATGTGCGGCTCGGTGTGGCGTCAGTCGTGACGTAGAACTTGGTCCAGTCTTTGTCAGCGAGCAGAAGAGTGAGAGCGCCGAGGTCGTGCAAGTGAGAAGGGGAATGATTTGGGACGTCAAGGGGGTGGTGTCACTGAATTTGGAGCAACGATGAAAAATTGAACTGAAAAATCAGAGGGATGATGCTCAACTTACCCGCGAAAGTCGCGTGGCCCAGATTTACGAGGGGAAGTGTTATCTGATAAATCCTCGATCAAATTGCCTTCCGCACACCAGAAATGTAACCAGAGTGATTTTAGAAGATCAGTGATACTTGTCGCAAGTCTCTAAGCCAATTTCTTCCATTTATTAATTTTTAAACTGTCCCCTCCACCGTATGTGCTACCGATTTGTATAAATTAGGCCAGTTGCCTGGTCAAAGTGTTCGTTTATTCTCTATCTCCGAGGAGATAACAAGTTCATTTTATTCAGTATCTCTGAGGAGAATGTCATAATTTCAGTATCTCTGCGGAGGTGACTTGTTCATAAATTTATTCTACGTGTGAACTTATAAACTTACTATAAGACTGCGGTCTAGAAACTATAACATTTCAGACCTAACATTTTGTATAATGATTACTACGAGTGAAGTCTTGCGTGTGAAGATAGAACAGTTGTCTGTTTATTAAGGGAAATTTTCTTCGATTTAATTGTAATAGGACACTGTGGGTGAATCTAATAACCCATGAGCAATTTTAGTAGGTTTAGATAGTGATTTGTATAATATTATAATTGAACTTTATTTTCACCATTTGAAGAAATCGGCAAGATGATGAACTTTTTGTCAAACCTTGGGATGGTGACCATTCGATCATCCGAGGAGATATCCATGACTTGCAAAAGCATACGTGGGTCATGGCGGATGACAAACGTTGATGGTGATGCAGAAGTGATAAGTACCAAACATTAATTTATTAATGTAGTTGTAGATAGAGTTTGGCTGGGAACAAATTGTAAATATTTAATGTGTTTGATTTTCATGTAGTTTTATTGTGTTAGGATTTTTCTTGCGTACGACACTTAAAAGATAAATTGTGTAGTGTGCCGTGACTGCTGTTATTTATTTTGATTTAAAAGTAACGTAATTCTTGTGCCGCGTGAACATGGTGTGTGATCATTTGATTTTGCGAGGACATGATCTACGGACTAGGTGATAAATGAAGCTGCTATTGAAAATAATGTAATTGTAAAACTTGGGGGGAAAGATGATATATTCGTTGCTGTTTAAATGAACAGGCTACTTTGTTTTATTTGGATTGCCTGGTTGCAATATTATTTGAGAAGGACCGTCTGTTCTTTTGTAATGAAGCCATAGTGTGTATGCCATTTAAATTTTAATTATGTCGAGTCTTGGATCCGATACGCATGTGTGTGGAAAATATATTGTGTGATTTATTCTAGGTGAAAGTCAAACCGAGGTGTGTCAAATTGTGTGAAGTGTGCCTTTGTGTGTTTTATATTAGCGCGGGATTTATGACATTGCGATCATATCCTGACTGCTGCTGTAATGGCCGACAGGTGGTGCTTCATAAAGACCCTGATTCGATTCTAACGAGCCTCATAATTCCGAGAGAATTATTGGGGCCATATGATGATTTGGATGACACACACATTTATTAAGGTGGGGTACAGCTGTTTGAGATGTGGTCTTGAATCACCGTGTGAGTGACTTCAGATATTTCTGTACACGCTGGGTTCTTGACATGCGACGTCCACAGTAGCGATCGATCTAAGATAAGACTCACCTGTGTAGGTATGGGCCGGCTCGTCCGCTACCCAGTTTCTTAATTTAGACTGCCTGTTTATTTGAACTTGAGTTAAAGGGATTTCGTTCTTCATGCCAAGACGGTAATTTCCATGTGCTTAGTTTAAATTAAGTTTTGTGTTGTATATAATCGCCGTTTGGCATTGTGATTTCATTTTTATTCATTGGGTGTTTTGATTTTGTGGTTGACACCTTTGGTGTTTATATAAAAATTACACCCGGTCATCTGTGCTATGTCAGAGTAGAGTGGTCACGTGCATTACCGTGTTTTGATTCTGAAGTCCCGTTTAAGGCATGCTGTTTGTGTTCTTGGCACGTGGTCAAGATCCCGAGCGGGGGTTTCTGTGTAATTACTGTTAATGAGTGTCGGATATTAGTGTCAATTTGTTTGTTGTTGATGTGTTCTCAAATGCCAGTCTATCTTCACATATACGTATTCGTGCCCTGACGGTTTGCCCGATGGTCGCGAATCGTAACAGTACTTATTCACTTTTGTACACATGGTCACATTACCGCGCACATGATTGTAGGATGACAGCCCAAGTGTCAGGTCCTGAATTTTATTTGCAATCTCTGTTGAGAGATAATTTGCTTGATTAATTCATGTTAATTTTCGTGTAAATGAAGGGAGTTGGTGTGCTTTATTTGTGTTGTTTATTAATTATTTGATCCGATATTAATTTGTTTTTCCTGTATAATTTCGGCTTTACTTTCTTACTAACATTTTATTTTACGCTATGTTACCTTGTAATTATAAGCAGCAAACATATTATACAACAACCGTATGAACCGAACACTCCCCGAAAACAGAGTCTCATTACGCTTCTTTACAAGGGTGCATAATCGTGAGTCTGTTCTTTTGCCAGGTCCATACAAGGCCACATATACGGCCCCACCTTGTCACAAATTTTCGTTACTGTAGCTCTTAAAAGAAGAATGATGAAGATCAGATGGTTAGATAGGGTTACGAATGAAGAGGTATTAAGACGAATGGGAGAGGAGAGATGTTTCTGGCTACTGCTAATAAAGAGACAATATAGGTTGGTAGGACACATACTAAGACACCCAGTGTTCGCATTTTCGAATAATTAATTTGTTAATTTTGCAAGTTTTATGCAAGTGTCAAAGTCAGACACAAATTTATCTTTCATAACCTAACCTTGTCATCACGTGTACGTGACATTTCATTTTTGTAAAACGCTTCCATGTTAAATCAAATATGTCGTGAAATGTTTTACTTACTTGTTAGTTCATAAGCCTAGTTCGCTTCTCAGAAAATTTCCCAAGTGTTCTAGTAATGTACTACGGTTGTTCTGCACGCATTGAGACCTCGTGGTCTTCAGGCCTCCATTAGCTACGCACTCATTGGCCAGCCACCACGCATCAGCTACGCTTCAGCCAATCAACGCACGTCTTCTCCATTCGTGGCACGCTTCTCCAATCTCGTGCCATGGACGGTTCTGGAACATAAGCTGCTTGGCTATTTTAGCGACCTGCTCGGCTGACCTCTTCGTGATTTCTTCGACCAGTCTTGCTAAACCGGACTTAAAACTTCAACTTTGTCTACATATCATCTTTAATTTCCGCATCAAGAAGTCTTATTAAAACTTCGTAATGTCTTTCGACATTTTTCTTAGTGATCAAACCTCGATCACCAGTCACGTGTTTCTACGACATATTAGTGCAACGAACTTTTACAGATGTGAACTCTACATCTCTTAGTGTTGAGGAAAACTATTCCTATACAATCTATCTACAAACTGAATACATTATCACTTAAGTCTTCGTCTTCGTATGGCTTATTATAAGGCTCTACTTTTTGTGAAAGCTATTCAAAGTGACAGAACTAATGTCATCCATTCTGCTCACGCAAGTGCTCTACATGACAGTTATTTTCTTCAAGCATTTAGGTTGCTAACCTATTTCAGCATCAAGTTAAGTAATCTGTTGCTTATACATAACCTGTGTTTTGCAAAGTGTAACCTACTGTTCTACTTTATAATGTTACTTCTTTCTGAGGAAAGATTTACACCAGCTTACTTTAGTAATTTTCTCAATTTTAATATATCGGCTTGCCTTTTCCATTTTTCCTAGGAGGTATAACGTAACGGCTCGCTTTAGCAATTTTCCATTTGGGAAAAGTCTCATTAACTTTTAGGTATCTCTTGTATACCTGCGTCTGCCATTGCACTTTTTCTTGTAACATTTCATGATTTGCTTCTGTGCATTATGGCAACTAATATCATTCTTTCTTTTCATATGGTACTGCAGCATTTGGCCACTGACAGCCAGTAGCCCTTTCTATAGGGTATGTATTTTCTGTGTAACTGCCTTTATAGTTTCCCCTACTTTCTTTTCATAAGGTACTGCAGGATTCAGCCCCTGACAGCCGCTAGCCCTTACTATAGGCTATGTCTTTTTTGTGCAACTGCCTTTACAGTTTCCCCTACTTTCTTTTCATAAGTTACTGCAGGATTCAGCCCCTGACAGCCACTAGCTCCTTCTATAGGCTATGTCTTTTCCTTGCATTTTAAAACTAAACTGTGCATCAAAGCACTTACCTATATCACATGTTCAAAGATAAATTAATTTATATTTTGTTAGTAAAGAAAAGCCTTCAAAGCATTAATAACAATATTAGTCATGCTAACCTATTTAATGATGTGTTTTTTAATGTCATTTATTGGAAGAAAATATATGTATGTCAAAGCTACATGCTCCCTCACCTTCTTGTTCTTGTTTCATATATGTAAATATTAATCCCATGTTCCTTAAAGCACAATATGTACTCGAATTTGAATTTACTCAGAATCCGTCTGAAAATGGAGACTGTTAATTGGTCGATCCAATGGTTAGTTACTCACACCACCCAGGAATAGCAAACTTAGTTATAGAAGGAAGGGTCGAGGATAAGAACAGTAGGGGTAGACAAAAGTTAGAATGTGTTAAACAGATTGCCTCGGATGTAGGTTGTGGTAGCTATGTAGAGATGAAACGATTAGCTCAGGACAGGGAGGTGTGGAGAGCTGTATCAAAACAGTCAAAAGACTGAAGGCTGAAACACACAACATAATATATCTGAACATTTTGAATTTAATCCGAAGGTATCATTGTGGAGCGCTGAACGATCGGGATCTCCGTCCACGCCAGCGACGTGACGCGTCGAGCAACTTGCTAGTTCTTCTTTTGTCTCCAGCACTTCACCAAACCGGGATATTTGTTTATCTTATCGATCCTTCTCTGCCCGTGATGGTAATGGTGTATTATTGACGTTTGGTACTGAGTGGTGGGCATTATCTAGACCAGGGGTTCGCAACCGGTGGGTCGCGACCCCATGGGGGGGGGGGTCGCGAGATGAGGAGAAAAAGTAAAAAGATGAGTTATTGCTGTAGCTTTTTTTAAGAAGAATATACTCACATTGTTTTAAACTTTAACGATTGTTTATTCTGTTAATGAGAAACTTGAGCTAGTTTGGAATCAACCATTTTTTGAATTAATGTTTATTAGTATTCGTTACAAGTGTTTATTATGAATAAAACTTAACAATTATTGTAATATTTTAATTATTGTTTTAACGTTAAAACTTTGGGGTGTCGTCAAAATAGTCAGCCTAAAAAGGGGGTTGCAGTGTCTAAAAGGTTGAGAACCCCTGGTCTGGACCAAACCAGGGGTACCAACCCGCGTTGCCACTTCATCCAACAAAACTCACATTGTTCTTCTTAACCTATTGAAGTATTAGAGCCATTTTTCAGTGTTGCCTATATCATCTATTAATATAATTGTTTTTCAGTCGGTCAACACATGGAGCAGTGAGTGGTATCGGACGCTGTACAGGACTATCCAGACACCAGATAGCCTTAGTTTACATAAACATATCAATTCTATTGTATGTAGTTGTGTAATATTAACCTAACTAAATATTATAAAATATCACGAGTTAAATATAAACTTAAAATAGAAACGGATATTAACGAAATAGTGAAGACAGCATTCATGTCAGAAGCTCGATACAGTTGAATCAAAGTGTTGACATTCTTAACATCATTATCAGTAATAATAATAATAATAATAATAGTAACAATTATAACGCAACATTTACGGAGGTGCTGAAGATCAACTGAGTAATAATCTCTAGCAGGGACGGCTCCTGATTATAATGTTAGGGTGGACCAGATGATACTATTGTTGTTTCATATTAAATATTGTTTTATATTTAGCATTTATTGTTGCCAATATTGCCATTATCATCATTCCACACAACACAGCATTTGAAACAAGTTTTAATAAATAGTTGATGCATTAAAAACTGTACTCACATGGCTCTTTATTAATACATATATTCTCTCCTGTGCTTGGATGAAGCAAATTCATCTATCAGCTTGGTTGATGAAGTCATAATTATTTAATTTCTAACTTTGTGTTCAGAGCTATAGAAGAAAATGGATTTGTTAATAAAAATTCTACTTTCATTTTCCTATGTCGCATACAATCGACATATTAAATAACTACGTACCGTGCCACAAAAGTTAAAAACATATTTATACAGTAGAAATTAACTTCATACACAGAACTCAGTGGCGTAGCCAGAGGCCCCCCCCCCCCCCCCCAAATAATTCCAGATATTTCCTTACGGCTCAAACAAATTTAGAACCTACAACGAAAAGAATAGTAGGTGCCTCAGTACTGGGAATACAGCCAGGTGATGATGAAAAATGTCTACCAAGAAATTAGGAGATTGTCAATTAGCAAGAGACCTATCTGGAGGGGGCCAGCTTGTCAGCTTATACTCTCTTGTCAGCTTTTAATTTCCAATTCCTGGGAATAGCAGTGTGTAAATGTCCCACTCTGCAATACTGGCGCAGCGTTGCTGATTGTCGCCACTGTCGTGATATACGGTGGTTGTGTGTCTATGCGAGAGGAGATATTGAACCCTTCATCCTCTGTTGGATAAATGATTCTATGTTTTATTTCTTCAATTAATAAATATTTCCACCAGCTCATGAAAATAGCCAGACGGAGATGAGGAAATTTCAAGCATTTGTTGGAGACAGCGGGAACATACCTGAAGCAGATTGACAAAAGGCTAAATATTTTAGCTGTGAAAGGAAATACCCTAGCGATGTGTCAGAAGGACAGGTGTTGGCCGCCTCAAAAATAGAAGCGACGCGCAGTGAGACATGGTTCTGGTATGTTCATTGTGATGTTCACGCCTATAAGAAATATGATGCAGTAACGTGAGTGGCTGATGAAGAAAATAGACACTCCTACGACGCCAAGATATGCCAAATTACAGAAAATGTGGGAACCAATGAGAGAAGAATGCCTATTTAGCGCGGCAGGTCTAGCGTGGGCACGCTCGGCTAGCATTCACGCGGGAGATCGCCTAGACAAAATCTCTACGATCGATTCTAGGATTAATGGGCATATTCTTGACCTGCGCTATTTTACGAGTTCAGTGATATTTATTTCATTCCTGTACCACCATTATTTCGAGAAATTTTTGTATAAATTCCCCCTCTATCAAGACCTAGGGCCAGTTCATTTATAAGTGGTGTGAAGAGCCAAGACTTTGCTTATTATTCTGTGCGTCTACGGACGTAAGCTTATTATACTTTGGTGTGTCGAGGACACGCTTATTACTTTGGTTCGTCTGAGGACGGAGGCTGTTATGTTGTGTGTCAGTGGACACAGGCTTTTATACTTTGCGCGTCTAAGGACGTTGACAGTTATACTTTGCGTGTCATGAAGGACACAGAAATTATTATTGAAAGTGTTAAATTCAGTGTTAGATAGTCACAGTACTATATTTGTAGGGGCAGTATCTTCGATAATTCGCCAATAAACTGTTTTGGGGAAAGAAGTACCCGAACGGCGAATTTAGTAGTCAGACATCAAGTGTATAATAATTTAATTTTTGAATCAGCACGAGAGATGACATCATTGACCATGGAGGAAGCCTGGAAATATCAAGACTCCGTCAAGATGGTTGAGATGAGATAAGAAGAATCCAGTTGGGAAATGGCTGCAGATGTTCTTTGACGGATGGCTGGCTGAGGATGAGTACCGAATAATATTTATTATTATCTGATAAATTAACTTATGGTGTATGGGACATATCTTGTTTTGTAAATAATTTGCTTGTGTGATTAACGTAGTCTATTTAGTTTTGGTCCGACACACCTTTTGCATGGAAACAGCTCGCATGTATTATTTAGTAGAAGGTTCTTTTCTTGTTTGTTGTTTTAACTAACGTAGCTATGTGAACGGCCGTGTTTGCATATGTTACGCGATGCGGTTAAAAACGTCTCACGGAGATATGTTGTGTTTCAGAAGTAGGACTGAAGTAAAATAGTTATACAGTAGATTGGAGGGTAATTAATTTCTTTTGTTTTATTATTGATCAGATTCAATGAGATTATTGCCTTTGGAGCAATGTGATTTGTGACGAAGAGCAGTCAGCTCTATCGTAGGTTTTAATATTTTTTTTAATTGTCGGCGAGCATCCATTCAGCCGATCTGTGTGAAAATACGGATTGTCATTCCCATATATGTGTGTGTGTGAGTGTGTGTTTTTGTGTCATTACAAGCGGGATTTTCAGCTTAGACTGATTTCTGGCAGCTTGATGACAAATCCAGATTGTGACCTCGCGAGGGCAATTCTGGATATTTTGATTAATGTCTGACCATATTTTGAAGTGGTTGAGTTTGTTGCTGTTGATTCCTTGAGATAACGGCACAGCTGGTCAGGTATTTATACACACTGGAGTGGGACAATGGCAGGTGATTGAGGAAGAGGGGAGATGTTGCACAAGACGAACTGAAGGGTGCCAGCCAGGTCATTAGTGGAGAGTGCCTGTGTGGCTCAGTAATAACTTTAAATACAGAATAAGAACTGATCAATGATAAAAATTGTTTAAATAAATGGGAGTTGCCTACGAATCACGATAATCTCCGAAGCGTTAGCTTAACATGCAGTTTTGTTCATATAAAGTAATGTCAGCCAGTCAGGCTTTTGTTGTTGTTGGTTTATTCCATGTTTATATTTCATTCAGTGACCCGTGAGTCATATGCTATGCTGTATTTCCTTGTTTGTGTTGAGCAATTTGGCCCGTGTTGGCAGCTCAAAGCCAAGTGCGTCTTCGCGCTAATGAGGGTCCCGAGGGAGATTCCTGTAGATAGTAGATTTTGTAGTGCGTGTGTCAGCATTACTTTTTAAGGGTTTTATTTAATGTCATGTTCCATATCCATAAACGTTGATTTACGAGATGATTGTTCGTAAGCATCGTGGCTGTTAACCCGTTGTAAACGAACAGTCATCCAAAGTACTCATTCCTCGTAGTTAGTCATTACGCGCACATAAAACCCAAATTGCAAGGTAGTGGAACCAGGATCCACATTTTAAATAAAAGGGGAGATCCGTCTGACTCCTCAAATTTATAGATATTCCTATCGTGGGAAATTCAGGGAGGATTGTTTTTATTTTATTGTTGTTTATTTCTTTTTATGCACTATTAGTCATTAAATCATGTTATTATTTTACATCTTGTCACCTTTTCTTTCTGATTTTTTAGTTTATATCCTATGACCCTTACCTCAGTAGAGCATGTTGTTTGGCGAACGTAAACATCACATAGGAACTGAGCGCGACCCCTTGATTAAGATTTCTTACATTAAACACTGCTTTTCTGAAGGGTTCATAGGAGTAAACTGGCGCGGCCAAGCGTGGGGCGGTTCACTGTGGTGTAACGGCAAAGATTTTGCACATGTCAGTGTAAGCGTAGTTGGGTTTTCAAACTGACGCAACAATGAAGGTGTAATTTTATTGCTGGTTCGCTGCTGGAACACATTTAAGTGGCGTATTTGAGTAAAACTGACATGCCGCAAGTGCAGGCAGATATGGCAGTATTTTAATCACCGGGAAGTGATATTTTATTAAAAGTAAGTGAGGCGAAGAGGATACCGCCAAATGTGTGAAATATAAAGTAAAATCAGGAGTTTGCAAAGTAAAATACGGTTCACGTTTTTGTCTATTGAATTAAAGTAAAAGGTAATATATATGTGATACCGGGCGCCCAATGATTAAAGTTAAAATTAGATTTGTTTAGAAAGTCAAACTCGTGAAAATGTTAGGAGGCTGTAGCCTTAAATGACAATTAATACTTTGTTAATTGGTCAGTGTTAATATCAGATCAGGATAACAATTTAATGACTGAATATGTGTTTGGGTTTAAAATTAAATTGAGTAAAGTTAGAACTACTCAGAGATGCAATCGACTAGTGGGATTAAATGTAAAAATAAATGAACTGAGTAGGGTAAAGAAATTAAATGTGCATTGGATTTTATGTGTGTGTCAAAGGGCATTGCTTTATGCCATTTCCCTAATGTCTCATATAAAGTGTGTAATATGGCAACGGTTGAACAGATTCAAGAAATCATTGAGAGTGCAGCTAGGAGAACACAGGCATTGTTGGACACTAAATTGGCGGAACAGAGTCAATCATTAAACAATAGTATGTTAGAACAAAGTGAAGCATTAAACGCTAAATTATCAGAACAGAGTCAATCATTGAACACAAAATTATCTGAACAAATAAACGCTAAACTATCAGAACAGAGTCAATCATTAAACACTAGTATGTTAGAACAAAGTGAAGCATTGAACGCGAAATTATCTGAACAAATAAACAATAGTTTGTTAGAACAAAGTGAGACGATAAACAAATTATCAGAACAAAGTGAATCATTGCGGACACAATTAAATAACAGTAGAATTGAACAGAATGAATATCAGGCGAAACAAGCTAGGTTATTAAAAAGTGAAATTATTGACACTATCAATTCACAGTTAGAGACGCTAACCGCAGAGATGAAGGATCACACTAATCAACAGATGGTATTACTGGCCCTAGATGTGAGTAAAAATAATGAAAAGCAATTAGACCAGATTAAGAAAATGGAAAATATTTTTGATCAAAAACTTAGCATTCTGGATGAAACGGTGTTAGCTAAATTAGAGCAAATTGAAATAGCGTGCACTATGAATACAAGCGAGGTCAAGATAGCTCAGGAGAAGTTAGAAGGACGATTTATGGAGATGGAAAAGAGCGGCAAAGTCATTCAACAACAATTATCAGCGGTAGATGAGAATATATCCGGCATAATTAAAGATATGGATCGTCTCGAAATAAAATCAGCAGAGCAGTGGAAAAGCCTAGAAGCGGATCAGGAGCAGTTAAAGAGTACCTTAAACGACACTAAAAGCCAGATTGAAGAGAAAGTAAGCACGATTAAAGAGCAGATAAGAAAAGATTGGAAAAAATGAATATCGATTCTAAAGAGGAAAGATTCACCATTCTTAAAACAGTAGGCGAAAATCATACTCGTATTCAAGCATTAGAACAAGAAATGAAGAGCAAGCTTAAAGAACAGACGGACAGGATCATTAAAGCCGAACTCAGGTCATTAGAGCAATCGTCGATATTTAGAACAGGAACATTGAAAGACAAGCAGGATGACTCAAATAGCCCGGAGGGTACTAGCACAGCAGGAAGTCAGACTCAGGCGGAGAGCCCATTAGCAACAAACACGGAAGGGTTTCGCAAGAATATCGATAGGAGCTCAACACCACAAGACGGTCATCAGCCTACTCAACTTATCCAAGTAATTCGCTCAAGTGATTATAAACCACAGAAATACACGGAAAATTCAGGGGTAACACCTAAAGTGTTTATCAAAGAGATTGAAGACCATTTCAATGACACAGGGGTACCTGAAGCACGTAGATTGAGGATGATGGAGAGATTTTTATCAGGAAATGTCCTTACATGGTTTTTAAGCTTCAAATACACATTTGGAACCATGTCAGATTTTAAATTGGCGTTTCTGCGCAAATATTGGTCGCCCGCAACACAACAGAGTCTAAGGATGGAGCTTTACTCTAGAAAGTACCAAACCACCCAGCAAACAAAATACTCAGATTTCTTTAACATGCAAATGTTAAAATTTCGCGACCTGGATTACCCTTTAAATGAAGCGGATCTGGTGATGACAATAGCGAGGCAATTGCCAGTCAACGTACAACAAGTACTTGTCGCAGCGAACGTTAGTACTGCCATACATGCAGAGCAGATATTACGCCAGATAGATGAGACTACGTCTCATAGTCATTATAGAGGAGGAAGAGAGCTGGAGTTAGTCAATGCGACAGAGGTCATAAAACCTAAGCAGGCAAACACTAAAACGCAGGGCACTAATACAAGCACTTCCACACCTAGGCGAAACCAGGAAGAAGGAGAAAACAGACCATACCAGCGTAACGAAAATAACTACAATAATAGATCATATCAAGGCAAAAATAGGTATCAACAGAGAGGATATCAACATTGGCGTGAAAATCGAAGAAATGACAGGCCTTATGGAAGATACGGTGATTACAATGCTAATCAAAGATGGAAAGGAAGAAGAGACCAAAATCAAGGAGAGCCACGAAATTATCGAAATGACTGGGATGATAGGCACGCTCAATCACAAAATTACCTAGAGGAATTACACGCTAGTCAAGGTGGAGAGCTAGGAAGATGGGAAAAAGGTATTGGGAACATGAAGAATCCTGATACACATACTGAGGAAGCTGGAAGTCGACTGAGACAAGAGGAATATCAAGGACATCGGCGACAAACGGATGATGGGAGTCGCACTGGAGCTAAAAAAAATGTTAAATTTGGATAAAGAAGACAGCCTACAAACGCAACAGTCGGAAGTTGAAGAGGGATGGATAGTAGCGAACATACAAGAACGGATTGCTTTGCCAGAAGACTGCCTGGAGGAGACGGTGAAACCACGGAACGATGAAATTAGGCAATTACCCATTATTTACGCAAGGATTGGTGGAATTAATAAAAGATGTTTATTGGATACGGGGTCACAGATCAGTCTGGTATCGGAGGCCTTGGTTCGAGAATTGGGACGGAGTCAAAATATTCCTGTAATTCCCGTACCACAGCTCAAAGTGAGGGGTGTTATTCCTGAACGCACCGTCACTTGTAAACGTCAGGCATACTTAGAGCTGAACATATTGGAACACACTTTTGGGCAAACATTCATTATCATGGCAAAGATGAATTTCAATATAATTCTTGGTGCAAATTTTATTTGTGACTATCAAGCAGTGATAGATTTGCACAAGAATACTGTCAGTTTTAGAGAGTATGATCAGCTGAAGAATGTGGGATTGCATATGGATGAAATCACCACCGGAAGAGATGTAAATTCTTGGGCATTGGAAGCAATATCGGAAGAGACGGAAGAGGAGGTACGAAAGGCAGAAGATAACATCATAGAAGGGGCTGTTGTGGAACTAGATGAGGAGAGTGAATCCCAGGAGATATGGTCTTTATTAACGGAAGGAGACGACAGTGAGGCACAATTTGAAGAGTTACTACAGGAGCGGCTCAATGACATTCAACTTGGGGGTGAACACAGAAAGCAATTGGAAGAGATTTTAAGGAAGCACAAAACAGTATTTGCTACAGTACCTGGGAAAATATTAAATTTCAAATATTCAATGCAAGTCGAGGACTGGTCACCTTTCAAAAGCAGGTTGTATCCAATTCCTGAAAAATATCGTTGTCAAGTCAAGGTCATTCTAGATGAGATGTTACAAGCTGGAGTGATAAGGAAGACACCGACACCTTATCTAAATGCGATTTTGGCAGTCACAAAACCAAATGGATCTATTAGACTTTGTTTAGATGCCAGAAATCTCAACACGAGACTCATTTTTCCTGAGTATGACAGAGCGCCAATTATCAGAGACGTATTAAAAGGCTTTAAAAACAAAAGCATTTATTCATCAGTTGATCTGACGAGCTCGTTCCACCATATTGAATTGGATGAGAAGTCACAGCTTCTAACTGGCTTCTTATTCGATAACCAAACGTTTTGCTTCGTTCGAATGCCCTTTGGAGTCAAAACAGCGGCTGTGCTTTAATCCGAGCCCTGGACCGGAATCTAACCGAGGAAGTTAAGGAGATGACGGTACGCTACATCGATGACATTTTGCTGGCATCCGACAACATTGAAACTCACATGGAAAATTTAGATAAAGTATTGGGCAACCTGAATGCATCGAATTTCAAAGTAAATCTGAAGAAATCGCATTTCTTCAAGAGCGAGATCTTATATTTGGGTCACATCATTGACAAGGAGGGAGTGAAGCCAAATCCCGCTAAGATCGAAGCGATAAAGAATTTCCCTACACCAACGAGAGTCAAGCACATTCGGGCTTTCTTAGGCGTAACGGGATTCTTTAAGGAAAACTGTCCAGGTTATACGGAGACTGTCTCTCCCATGCAGGAAATGTTAAAGAAAAATAATAAATGGTTATGGAATGCGGAGTGTGAGAAGGCATTCCGAGCAACAAAACAGCTATTGGAAAACTGCATTAAATTAGGATATCCAGATTTCAATCACAAATTTATAATCCAAGCGGATGCTTCACTGGTGGGTATAGGTGCTATGCTCTACCAAGAGGATCCAGCTAACCTGCAGCATAAAACATATTTGGCATTTGTCAGCCGAAAATTGCGTAAGCACGAGCGCAATTGTACTGTAACGGAACTAGAGCTGTTGGCCATACTTCATGCGCTACAACAATGGAAACGAATAATCTATGGTTACCCCATTGTTGTCAGGACTGATCACAAGGCATTAACATTCTTGTTTAAGACGTCGATGGCAAGCGAACGTGTGACACGTTGGTCTATATATATTCAGCAGTTTAGCATTGAGATTGAACATTGCCCAGGGAAGATGAACGTGATTCCGGATGCACTCAGCAGGAACCCAGAACCTGATAATGAGGAAACAGCGATGGTACAACACTTGGAGTTAACACCGAAGGACCGGGAATTCTTGGAGGAGTTACGTGAGATACAGCGAGAACAAGAAGCGGAACCATGGATGATGCTATTAATTCAATACTTCAGAAAGCAACTACCTACAGGATCACCTGCATTTCGAGAAGCGAAAGCCAAGGAAGGAAGATATGTTTATGTCAACAATTTGCTGCACAAATGGGTAGATAATGACCACACCAAGTTACGCATATTAGTACCTGCTTCTTCACAACGAGGATTGACATGGCATACGCACGAAAGTTACGGTCATGTGGGCGTAGATAAGTGCGAAGCAACAATAGGAGAGACATATACATGGCCACGTATGAGAACAACTATATGTGACGTCATTACAACTTGTGATCCGTGTCAGAGGACAAAGCCCAATAATTATTTAATGAGGCAGTATCCTAGACCATTGCTACCTCAGAAACCATGCGAGCTACTGGCACTCGACTGTTTCGGTCCAATCCCGAAGGGAAGGCGAGGTTGCCGACACTTACTAGTATGCATTGATGTAATTTCTAAGTATGTCGTATTATGCCCCATTCAGAAAACTACTTCAAAACAGGTACTCAGTCGTATTCGGAATAGAGTTATTCCAATCCTTGGAAAACCAGAATTTATATTATCAGATCATGGCAGCTATTTCACAAGCGCCGAATTCAAGAAAGGTATGGAGGACATGGGTATAAAACACATTTCAACCAGTATCCGACATGCTCAAGCAAATCCAAGTGAGAGAGCAATTAAGTGTGTAACTTCATATTTGAGAATCTTCATTCCAAATGAACATCACAGATGGGTGGATAAAATCAAGGATGTAGAGACATGCATGAATTCTACCAGGCACGAGTCAACAGGACAGATCCCTATGGTCCTACACAAAAACGAGTATCCAGTGAGAACGTGGAAAAGCATCATTAACTGCCCACAAGATCCAATGATAGCACCTGACTTGCGAATTGAGAGAACGAGAGCCTACATGAGGAAACAAGCAGACCGCAGATTACGGCGAGTAAGAAATAAGAGGTTTCACAGTGATCTTGAAATCAACCAGCTTGTTTTGGTGAAACGACCTGCTACATCGGACCCAGAGAAGAAGATCTTCAGTAAATTCTGCGAAAAGTTCATAGGACCCTATTCTATCGTAAGAAACCTTGGAAATAATGCTTATAGAGTGAAAGAATTGAGTACAGGAACAATGTCAGTTTACAACGCTGCCAACCTAAAAAAGTATCGTAGAAGTGAACCATGGGAGCGCCGAAATAACGATGCAGTTTGAATATATGGACGTCCTACTATCAACAAAGTGAACGGGGAGCAGTTGAGTACGGCACGTGAAGGAGGAAGTAGAGTTGGTGTTGACAAACATTAACGAGGCGAGCAGAGTGTTGCCCCAGGCATCAGCGTCACGCAAGCAGTTGAGAGAGTCATTATGAGCAGGATGTGAAAACGAGTAAATGCCATTCAAGACAGGAGCGACTAGACCAAGTAATAGAAAAGGGGTGATTCCGAAATAAAACAATTTGGCCTACGGAAGTCTTTTAAAATTGTCGACTTTATTCCTAAGTTCGAAATTTTGTGAGTGGGAGAGTTGTGAACCCTTTATCCTCTGTTGGATAAATGATTCTATGTTTTATTTCTTCAATTAATAAATATTTCCACCAGCTCATGAAAATAGCCAGACGGAGATGAGGAAATTTTAAGCATTTGTTGGAGACAGCGGGAACATACCTGAAGCAGATTGACAAAAGGCTAAATACTTTAGCTGTGAAAGAAAATAGCCTAGCGATGTGTCAGAAGGACAGGTGTTGGCCGCCTCAAAAATAGAAGCGACGCGCAGTGAGACATGGTTCTGGTATGTTCATTGTGATGTTCGCGCCTATAAGAAATATGATGCAGTAACGTGAGTGGCTGATGAAGAAAATAGACACTCCTACGACGCCAAGATATGCCAAATTACAGAAAATGTGGGAACCAATGAGAGAAGAATGCCTATTTAGCGCGGCAGGTCTAGCGTGGGCACGCTCGGCTAGCATTCACGCGGGAGATCGCCTAGACAAAATCTCTACGATCGATTCTAGGATTAATGGGCATATTCTTGACCTGCGCTATTTTACGAGTTCAGTGATATTTATTTCATTCCTGTACCACCATTATTTCGAGAAATTTTTGTATAAATTCCCCCTCTATCAAGACCTAGGGCCAGTTCATTTATAAGTGGTGTGAAGAGCCAAGACTTTGCTTATTATTCTGTGCGTCTACGGACGTAAGCTTATTATACTTTGGTGTGTCGAGGACACGCTTATTACTTTGGTTCGTCTGAGGACGGAGGCTGTTATGTTGTGTGTCAGTGGACACAGGCTTTTATACTTTGCGCGTCTAAGGACGTTGACAGTTATACTTTGCGTGTCATGAAGGACACAGAAATTATTATTGAAAGTGTTAAATTCAGTGTTAGATAGTCACAGTACTATATTTGTAGGGGCAGTATCTTCGATAATTCGCCAATTAACTGTTTTGGGGAAAGAAGTACCCGAACGGCGAATTTAGTAGTCAGACATCAAGTGTATAATAATTTAATTTTTGAATCAGCACGAGAGATGACATCATTGACCATGGAGGAAGCCTGGAAATATCAAGACTCCGTCAAGATGGTTGAGATGAGATAAGAAGAATCCAGTTGGGAAATGGCTGCAGATGTTCTTTGACGGATGGCTGGCTGAGGATGAGTACCGAATAATATTTATTATTATCTGATAAATTAACTTATGGTGTATGGGACATATCTTGTTTTGTAAATAATTTGCTTGTGTGATTAACGTAGTCTATTTAGTTTTGGTCTGACACACCTTTTGCATGGAAACAGCTCGCATGTATTATTTAGTAGAAGGTTCTTTTCTTGTTTGTTGTTTTAACTAACGTAGCTATGTGAACGGCCGTGTTTGCATATGTTACGCGATGCGGTTAAAAACGTCTCTCGGAGATATGTTGTGTTTCAGAAGTAGGACTGAAGTAAAATAGTTATACAGTAGATTGGAGGGTAATTAATTTCTGTTGTTTTATTATTGATCAGATTCAATGAGATTATTGCCTTTGGAGCAATGTGATTTGTGACGAAGAGCAGTCAGCTCTATCGTAGGTTTTAATATTTTTTTAAATTGTCGGCGAGCATCCATTCAGCCGATCTGTGTGAAAATACGTATTGTCATTCCCATATATGTGTGTGCGTGAGTGTGTGTTTTTGTGTCATTACAAGCGGGATTTTCAGCTTAGACTGATTTCTGGCAGCTTGATGACAAATCCAGATTGTGACCTCGCGAGGGCAATTCTGGATATTTTGATTAATGTCTGACCATATTTTAAAGTGGTTGAGTTTGTTGCTGTTGATTCCTTGAGATAACGGCACAGCTGGTCAGGTATTTATACACACTGGAGTGGGACAATGGCAGGTGATTGAGGAAGAGGGGAGATGTTGCACAAGACGAACTGAAGGGTGCCAGCCAGGTCATTAGTGGAGAGTGCCTGTGTGGCTCAGTAATAACTTTAAATACAGAATAAGAACTGATCAATGATAAAAATTGTTTAAATAAATGGGAGTTGCCTACGAATCACGATAATCTCCGAAGCGTTAGCTTAACATGCAGTTTTGTTCATATAAAGTAATGTCAGCCAGTCAGGCTTTTGTTGTTGTTGGTTTATTCCATGTTTATATTTCATTCAGTGACCCGTGAGTCATATGCTATGCTGTATTTCCTTGTTTGTGTTGAGCAATTTGGCCCGTGTTGGCAGCTCAAAGCCAAGTGCGTCTTCGCGCTAATGAGGGTCCCGAGGGAGATTCCTGTAGATAGTAGATTTTGTAGTGCGTGTGTCAGCATTACTTTTTAAGGGTTTTATTTAATGTCATGTTCCATATCCATAAACGTTGATTTACGAGATGATTGTTCGTAAGCATCGTGGCTGTTAACCCGTTGTAAACGAACAGTCATCCAAAGTACTCATTCCTCGTAGTTAGTCATTACGCGCACATAAAACCCAAATTGCAAGGTAGTGGAACCAGGATCCACATTTTAAATAAAAGGGGAAATCCGTCTGACTCCTCAAATTTATAGATATTCCTATCGTGGGAAATTCAGGGAGGATTGTTTTTATTTTATTGTTGTTTATTTCTTTTTATGCACTATTAGTCATTAAATCATGTTATTATTTTACATCTTGTCACCTTTTCTTTCTGATTTTTTAGTTTATATCCTATGACCCTTACCTCAGTAGAGCATGTTGTTTGGCGAACGTAAACAACACATAGGAACTGAGCGCGACCCCTTGATTAAGATTTCTTACATTAAACACTGCTTTTCTGAAGGGTTCAATATACAGTTTGTATTTTGGAAGAGTCGGGAGTTATTTGGTAGTTGCTCTTTTCTTTCTTCTTTTTGTCACATTAGCGAGTGTTCAAAAGATCGACCGCTTTGTTGTAAAGAAGGCAAAACTGGATACATGTTCGGTAAGTTATGAAAAGTTTTTATTGTAGGTGTAGAAAATCGAGGCCCCATTTCATTATATAAGTACAGCACGAGAAAGACGCATTGTTCACTGATAAAATGTTAAGTTATTCGATCTTTATAAAAGGCTCGTTTTTATTTATTGTTATTTAAAGGGTGTTACAGTTTCCTCTGAATAATAATAATAATAAACTAGAATGAGGTCCACGGGGACCGTTAGGCTTACCTTTAAACAGCACTGTATAAATTACACTAACAATAATAGACCAAAATGTTTTGCAACCTACCTTCTTTGCTTGATGCCTTTATGAGTGTCCCTTCTTCCTGTTATCTACTCTACTCCTGATGGGTTTGGTTTGGACATATTCATTCAATTGACAAAAAATATTTCTGGTAAATAAACTATTTAAAAACACCAAGACATAGTGCGGTAGCGGCTTCGGTGGCGTAGTTGGTAGCATGCTGAACTGCTATGCCCAAGATAGCGGGTTCAAACCCGGCCGAAGTCGTCGGATTTTTTAAGAGCGTTAAAAATCCTTCAGTATGCCTTCCTTCGGAGGGGAAGTAAAGCCGGCGGTCCCATGTCATAGATTTTTGGCATGTAAAAGATCCTTTCACAGACTAAACTTGTGTAAAGCAAAATTTGTTAGGTTAGATTTCGTCAGAACGCTCTATCAAAGTTCCAACGTTCACCACTAGGTATCATTGATATCTGGTGGCGAAAGTTGGAACTACTTGAAATTGAACGGAACTTGTAGCTCACCCTTTAGGGTGTCCGCTAGAAGCAGCTACATACTCAGGCGAGCCGAACATGTCCTCGGACACTCCCGGCACTAAAAGCCATACGATAAATAATAAATAGTGCGGTATTAATGTAAAGAACATTCTGAACTGAAACGTGTGAATATGCCATAATAGTAGTATTCAGATAAATGATAATTGAAAATCTGAGCATTAGAGACAAATATAGACACTGACACAGCTGTGAGCTGCCTCAAAACCAAGCAACGAAGGGTGGAATTCAGACAGACATGAACAGACTGAAGATTTTTGTCCGAAGCTAAAAGTGAACCCTAAAGTACTTATAATCAGAACAAGTACTTCCGTGAAGAACTATATAGCCTATTTCCATATATCTTATTGTTCTTCTTTATTAAAAAATTCTCCCGCCTATGAAAAGGAACGCCATGTTGGATTATTCTGTATGTAGGCCATAGAGTTATGCACCATTAGATGAAGATTATTGCGTAGGTTTATTCAAACAACCGACAGTGGTAGCTACGCTCACTAAGGCGCATCGTTAGGCCATGGGGCCAAACTCTCTGCTGACTCGATAGACGGATTGGTTCAAGCCCCTTGAAATGGTTTCCCATATTCAACACCAGGAATATGCTGGGAAGGTACCTTCTGCTAGGACGCGGCCGCTTTCTTCTACATCCTTGCCCAGTTTCATTCATCTTCATCATTCCATCTCTCATCACGACGCGCAGGTCGCCCACGGAACTCGACTAGAAACACCTGCAATCGGCCTCTCTGAAGGTTTAAAAAAATTCAAACGTTCACTTCGATCGCATGATTAGGATACATGAAATAAAAAGTCAATTTTAAAATTTCTTACGACCGCCATCTTGGGGTTATGAAACAATTGAATTAAATTAGATGCCAGTAGCTTTTGTATGAACATTTACCGTACCAAGTCTCACTGCGCTCGGATAATTAAATCGCGAGTCAATTCCATTTAAATGCGTTAACTTCGCTTGGCCGCCATGTTTGTGTTGTGCTCACCATGTTATTGAAAGTCCAATAGGTGAACTTATATTAATAGCCTCTATCAGCATACAAAATGTCAGTTTGATGCTGCAATAGATACTTAGATATTGAGAACCATCTAAATATTTCGGATGGTTGCCATGTTGGATGAGTATATATGTAGGCCATAAAATTATGTACCATTAGATGAAAATTATTGCGTAGGTTCATTATTCAAACTTCCACTTCGATCGCATGATTAGGGCAAACGAAATAAAAACTTAATTTATAATTTCCCACAGCCGCCTTCTTTAAGTTATGTAAACAATTGAACAAAATTAGATGTCAGTAGATTAGAATTTGTATAAACATTTACCGGTTCAAGTTCCACTGTGCTCGGATGGTTAAATCGCGTGAAATATCCATTAAAATGGTTCAACTTCGCTTGGCCGCCATGTTCGGTTTGTACTTAACAGCTTTCGTAAAGTCACATAGGTATTTTGTACAGTGGTAAAGGGTACTACTATAAGTTCAGGGTGATATATGTTACCGTTCAGGAGATAGAGGCCTAGAATGGCAGTGAAATATTTCGCATGGTCCGCATGTTGAATTGGTGAAACGTATCAAAATTTGAAAGGCACGGTCGAGGTTGGACGAGGTAGTAGTACCGAATTTCATTGAAATCGCTCCGGTCCTTTAGATTTTATTAAGAGTAGGTGGGGGTAAGGGGGGGGGGGGAGGCTGGCTACGCTACTGGAACTCACTAACACATTTCTACTGTGCTCGGAACATCAGACACCTGAAAATGTATAATTATATGTTTGTCTTATGTCAGTAAGCTGCGAAAAATAGCTGGATACCTGTTTAAGGGCGTGGGGTGGGGTGGACCCTTCGCCCATAGTCCAGTTTAACAGAGACAGAAGCAGGAAGTGAAATGGAGAGATCTTCTACGCTTCAAAGCAACGCTATGGGCCCAATCTGCTGGCCCTTGAAAAGAGAGAAAATTCCCTTCATAGCACTGAAGAATTCGCGTGCAAGACAGTGCTATGTCCACTGTTTCCTCACCCGGTCCATGAAGCTATATACTTTACATGGTACTTTCTGTGGAGTGGCCCTCGCTATGACGATACACCGTACGAGACTGTCAGGATCTTAAGCTAGGGATGAGTTATTTATAATGAATTCTCTTTAGAGTTTCTAGAAAGGTAAAACACTTATTTTAAGTTGAATATCTGCAATATAAAGTAATTTTAAAAGACATTAATTAAACAAATTCTTTGCAAGGCTGCATAACGGCCTTGGGTGGGCAGGGCCCATTCGGCCCATAATGACGCACCGTCCCTGATCCCTAGTAAAAGGTTCGACACGTTACGGAAGTTGATAATACCTTCTGTAATTGTTTTAAATCGCTTATCCTCCCAGTTCGGCTTCACCCATGGACTCTGCGATAGATCATTCCTCTTGAGTCGCAAATACGGTGTCTGCGAGCTGATAACTGGAGATGGTGACAGGTTTGTAATTTAATAATTGTAAATATTGTTGTGCATATGTGTTATACATATCCGCCTCACCTAACCGAAACCTACTGTAAGTGAAAAGGTCCGTGTTCAAATCCATCCCCTGGCCGTTCTTGAAATTCGTGCAGAGTTAGCAACATCACACAGCCCGCGAAGCGAACTGATTGGCTAACCTTAGCAGCTAATAAAATGACATCGGTGCGAGATATCGACTTATTTTTTAAAAGTATTTATCAGTATGACCAATCCTCTAGTGCGACAGGCTTCGGCACAGTTCATATCCTCGCCGCTAGATGGGGGCTTCATTCATTCCATTCCCTGACCCGGTCGGTCGACAGGAAGCAGGCTGTGGATATTTTCATGACCATTCCTCTAACGCTCATATAACCGGTTCACGTTGTTTCCGAGCACCCTGTATACAGGCCTTCAACCTCTCATACGTCATCATGATATAGATTCACTGACTGGCCAATTTTTCTATTCTCAATAAAACAAATAGGCCTATTATTTGTAATAGCTCAACTTCCAATTCACTCCACAAGTGCTGCCAACTGTAAATTAGCCCTAGTATTTCACTAAATCTGCTGTCTTCACATATAGGCCACAAGTACGAGCGGTGTTCAAATGAAAAGGTACGAGCGATACTGTGGGTACAATTTATTCGTTATTCAAAAGTAATCACCACAGGCCTGTGCACAGGTGCCCCATTCCTTCACTAGCCGCAGGATTCCCTGTTCCCAGAAGTCTTGTGGTTGTGACAGGAGCCAGTCCTGTACGGTGTCCTTTAGTTCGTCGTCCGATAGGAAACGAGTAGGTGGCGTTGAGGGATCTAAAGCCCTAGCGTCAGCAAATTTTAAATTACGCGCCCCTCAGCCAAGTAAGATTTCCGATATCTCGCGAACCAATAGTCAGATTTGGACATTTGAGGTGTGGAGTGACACCCCCTTTCCTATAAACAACCTATTTTCAATCCAAAATAAAAACTACTCTTACTCGGGGGTAACCTTATTAGTAGGCTATATGTTGCTTTGCATGTATTACAGGAATAAGAATTTACACTGTTATGAATCACCATTTTTGTTTTTGTTTTGTACGCAGGCGCACTTGCGGCTTTTGTGAGATGGCGGTCTTTTTAAATGATTATTCATGGATGAGTTATGTTTTAACAAATTAATTAAAGGGCCCAAAACTAATAGGTCATCGGCTTTTTAAATATCTCGCTAACCAACAATGCTAAAGACTTGTATGAGGTGTCCTAGGACTTGGGGTGTTGCCCCCTTTTTTATAACCCCTTAATGTAACAAAAGGACCCAAAACTAATAGGTCACCGGCTTTTTAATATCCCTCTAACCAATAATCGGATTTGGACACACGAGGTGTCATAGGACTCAGGGTGACCCTCCTTTTTGAATTCATTATTTATTTTGGAACTTTTGACAAAGAGCCAAACTACACATTTTGAAAATTTGGATTTTTTGACTTTTTAATTTTATTTTAATATCTGTAGTAGATAGAGACAGTATTGGTTGTGCTTAAACGAGCATGTCGCCGGCCACGGAGGCCGTGCCCAATAGATCAATCCATATCTCGTATAACGTTGATGGCAGAGGGTCATGCGACGATTTGTTTTAAGAGTATATTTTTCCGATCTTTCCTATGGTGGACTTATTGACTGAAATAATCCAAAACTGCAAGGTCATTGACCTGAGATTTTATAACCAATAATCAGATTTGTACCTAGGAGGTGTTGTTGCACTTGGGGTGACGTTTTTTTTTACTGAGGACCATGGATTTAACCAAAATGGTATACGAAAGGGTTTAACTACACTAGGGAGCCATTTTATTTATATATCAGTGTACTTGGCTTCGAGACATGTGACTTTGGCGGCTTTTGAAACTAATGATGAATAAAAGAGTTACTTAGCGCACAGAGTATGCTGTGACTGTTAAAGCAGGCACTGCGACTGCATGTCACAGTCCGTATACTATATGGTGTTAATGAGTGATGACCAAGCTATCCCATATGCCCTATACACTTGAACACACAGAGCGCATTATTATAATGATCTATTCACAAGCTCACAACGAATCAGACTGGCTCTCACTGAGCAGTCTGGCAGCGAGATAGCAGCGGATGCTGAGTCAGTTCAAACGTAATGCTGTATGATAACCCAAGCACACATACATCTCAAAGACTGTTGATGTAGTCATCTAGCCACTCACAGTATGAATATTTCAATTACTTTTAATGTTGTAATTTATGAATTGTTTGTTGTATTGTTTCGAAAGTTTGGGTTTGATTCCAGGCTCTCAGAACTGATTGAGAGCACGTTATAGTATAAGAGGTACTATAGCTTTTACTGACACTAAACGCTCGGCTACGCTTATTGCCCTGTATATTTATCTTAATATTGGAAGCGATGAAATGGTTTTTCTTAGTACACATGCAGACTCAAGGCTTTTGTAAGATGATAGGCTTTTTAAATGAGTATTTATCGATTATTTACTTTTGATTTAACCAAAAGACCCAACTAATGCACTCGCTATTCTTATTTAATAATATTTCGCGAGCCATTTATTAAATAGAGTTATGAGAGGTGTTATAGGACTAGGGATACTACCCCTTTTGCTATGAACCATATATTATTTTCATTTTGACGAAAGTTATATCTAGTGACACCAGGCGCTTGTCTACCCTGATTGCTGTGCAGCATTTTCCCCTGATATTTCGCGAACCTGTAAACGTACATACTTGTATGGGATGTCATATTACTGGAGATGAAGCCCTGTTTGATGGACTATTTATTTTTCCCTAAGATAAAAAATACTCTTACCCGAAGGTGAAATAGTGATTTTTTTCGTATACGCACTCGCGACTGTTGCAAGAGGGCAGGTCTTTTAAATGATTATTTATTAATTATGTTTCTATTTTATTAAAGCACTAAACTATGATTTGTTGAATTTATATTTGTAAAAACCTGATTTAGGATTTAAATTAATGCATGTAAGATTTTAGATTTTAGTTTTAGATTTATGATTTTAGATGATTTTAGATTTTAGATTTAAATTTTAGATTTTGATTTTAGATTTAGATTTTAGATTTTGTGAAAAGACCAAACCATAATGTCATGACTTGAAATTTTCGGTAACTAATTACTAAAGAAAGACATATAAGGAATTATATTACAGTACTTGGAATTACATTTCCTATAATATGAATTATTTATTTTTAAATTTTAGATTTTAAATTTTAAATTTTAGATTTAATCATTTAGATTTTAGATTTAATCATTTAGATTTTAGATTTTTGATTTTAGATATTGCGACAGACAGTAGTGGCTACGCTGGCTAAAGCGCAGCATTAGGTCATGGGGCCAAGCTCTCTGCTGACTCGGTAGACGCGTGGGTTCGAGCCCCACCGTCGGCCGTCCTTGAAAATGGTTTTCCATGGTTTCCCATTTTCAACACCAGGCAAATGCAGGGACGGTACCTTCTGATAGGCCACGGCCACTTCCTTCCACATCCTTGCCCAGTTTCATTCACCATCATTCATTTCATCTCTCATTAACTCCCTTCTTGAGGTTGGCGTCAGGAAGGGCATCCGGCCGTAAAAACCATCGCCACAAAGACTTCCATCGCATCTCATCCCCGACCCCGTTGGAAAACGGGAATAATAAGGGGTAGACATACATACAGATATTGCGAAAGACCAAACCATAATGTCATTAACTGGAAATTTTCGGTAACTAATTATTTAAGAAAGACATATAAGGATTTGTATTACTTGGAATTATGTTTTCAGTACTATAGATTTTTAGATTTTAGAATTTAGATTTTTCATTTTAGATTTTAGGTAAAGACCAAACTAATATTGACTATTTATTATACACTGGTATGTAGGTAGAAAGATGATTACACTATACGTTAAGACTAATTTTTTGGTCTTGACTGGCCTTGCGATAAGAATTGACTAACTAGACATGAGTTAGCTACCAGGGAAACACTTTCGTGACTATGCTTGTTATTGACCAGTGACTTGGGTTTTAGGAAGCTGTTTGCTATTTTGGGTTATATACAACAGATGCTTAGACCTATATAGAAACCGAGCGATAATGTTTGCTAAACGAGACATTATACCAGAGGCGATTTGGATACTTATGTAGAGCTTACCAAAATAATGTTGTGTAACGGTAAATGCTAGTCGAAGAACAGTGATGCATTAAAAAACCCATGACACGATACCTGAGAGCTTTTCTAAAATTATATTAAGATGCCTCTAACCCTATATTAGACACCCAGATCACGAGACTGATGACTGCAATGTTATGAAAAAAAAAACGAAACTTCTGCATTCAAAAACGAACAAGTGGTTGAGTCAATGTACATTGCAAATATTTTTGTAAACACTCAAGTCCACAAGACTTATTAAATTAGTAACTTTTGGGTTGGCCTAGTGGTTAAGGCATTTGACTTACGTTCAAATTTCCAAGTATAAGAAAGGAAGGGTTCGAACCCCTTACCTGACATAACTATTGCCTGAACATTGCTTGGCGACACTGTATTATTATGATACTCGGTACACAAACCACAGATAGAGCTATTGTTCAAGGCCACTCTTTCTAAACATAGCCAGAGAATGTTGATGGTTAACAATTGCATTAATAGTGTGACATGGGGATAGCAATTAATAAAAACAGACGATACCCATACAATATTTTTATTTATTTAATGTAAGTACTTGTACAATATTTACATACAAAAAACAACTTTCTTTTCTCTTTTTAACATTGCTTACTTTCGATTTTTAAACACAAAGCTAGCGGTATATGTTTTTACGGCTAGCAATGACCAATGATTTTAAAAACAGAGCTTTAATCGTTTTATAAACGTAAAAACCTCATTTTTATCACTATTACTCTCTAGTCCTTTTTGATCCTCTTGCAATACTACCTCTTGCATATCAGGGGCAGATAACCTCGTAATTCAGCCCCTTAAAAACACGACAACACTACCTCTTGCATAGTCTGTGATGTTGATGGCTCTTGTGACGTGGAAGATGGATTAAACATAACTTCTAGATAAGGGGTTAAACGTTGCTCAATAAACCATGCACTATCTTGAGTAGCTAGCTATTTAAAATTGTGATGATTTTTGTCAACAGTAACAGTGTTTTGTCTGAAGCACTACATTGATGATTACTCACACTTGAAACCTCACCATTTCTACTTTTCATATCACCTCGACATTTTTTTACCTCTGTTTTGACCATCGCCAGAATATTATTCTTTTTACATTTTGTCGTCTATAGTTTTAAGAGTAGCCTTTATAGAGCACACGTTGTTTACCTTTGTTAGTTATAGTAAGTTCCATAGTAGCAACTAACCTGTTAGTATGATTTGCACACTACAAAGGTTATAACAGTTCTGGTAATAGAGTGATTTAGTGTTGGCTTTTATATTTAATATGTACAGTTTAAAGTGACAGCCAAAATGAGAGCAAAGTGGTAGAAGAGTGGTAGAAAATATTGCATGTATTGTCAACAAAGAGTTTTAGCGGTTACAAGGATCCATTACACAATAATTTTGGCACGACGAAGCTGATTTTCTATATCCAATAGTTCTTCCTCATATTCAGTACTAGCAGTAGTGCCCGGCTTCGCCCGGCGGATTTATTTGTTTTATGGATGATAATAAATACTGCTACAGAACTGGCACATGATACTTAAACTACCAGAAAAAATAATTAAATATAACTTTTTGTGGTGGTGGTGGTGGTGGTGGTGGTTGTGGTGGTTGTGGTTGTAGTGAGGGTGATAAGCAGCACAGTATAATGGACGTAATATTTAGATCATTTTCCCCTAATGATAATAATGATAATAATGAATAGGGAAACGGCTATTTACTAACTACAGCACTCACACATATAATTTACAAACAAATTTCTAAAAATGATTAGAAAGAGGAGTAAGTGAAATAAAATACACTACCTAGGACCTATATCTCATTGTCTGTTAGAAATGTAGAGACCAATAGTGTCGTCTTTTGCCGCATAGCGCCGTAGGAAAATAATCAGAACACTTTGGAAAACTTCGGCTGTCCCGAGCTCCTGAGGTAGCAATAGTATCATTTATGGCCACATAGCGCTCAACGATAAGTTTCGGAATAAACTACGGAAAATTTGAAAGCACCAACGCTTATTGCAGCTGATCACCTCAATGTATTGCACCAACACCATTGCACTTATACAAATGCATAATTTGTTCATGATGATAACTGTTTTAAGGGGCAAAAGAAATCTTTTTGCACTAATTACTCCCCGTGACTGCAATTTATAAGCAGAGCAAGATTTAGCTATTTCCGCAATTCTGCACCAGAACACTGGTAGGGGCGACGTGATGCAGCTCGAATTGCCAGTCTACAATAGACTTATTAAAATACTCTTACAGTTTCTCTACTGCGGACATGAATGATTCTAAGGCCTTAATACTTGGTTTTCAAGTTCAGTTTGTTTGTTATTCTACATTTAGGGATTTTTTTAGCGTATGGCTTTTAGTGCCGGGAGTGTCCAAGGACATGTTCGGCTCGCCAGTTTTGTAGCTGCTTCGAGACGGACGCCCAATGGGTGAGCTACAAGTACCGTTGGGGAGGGAAGTTGGAATGTAAGGACGAGGAGTTGGAAGGTAGCGGCTGTGGCCTATAGTTAGGGACCAACCCCGGCATTTGCCTGGAAGGAAGATGGGAAACCACAGAAGACCACCTTCAAGGCTGCCGGCGGGGGGATTCGAACCTCCTCGCCTCCCGGACGTGAGCGACTGCCAGCAGTCATGCCGTAACGACCACGGCTAACTCACCCGGTATTTAGGGAATGGAGAGCGTTGTCCAAAATATCAAGTGGACAGTGTTACCAGCAGGGTGTCAAAGTGTATGTATAATTCGGTGCAATTACGAGGAACGGTGTAGATTTGTGATAAAGGGCCTGAGTGCAGGAAATGGAGTGGTCTGTCCGAAATTTAAAGTGGACAGTGTCACCCGCAGGGTTCCAATGGGTACGTGAGCAAAATGTGATTCAGATCGGTGAAACGGTGTAAATTTGTACCAATGGACCGAAATGCAGCGAATGGAGTGGTCGGTCCGAAATTTCAAGCAGACAGTGTTACTCGTCGGGTTCCAAAGTGTAAGTATGTGAAATTTGGTTCAGATCGGTGAAACGGTGTGGATTTGTGCCAAAGGGCCTAAATGCAGGGAATGGAGTGGCTTGTCCGAAATTTCATGCAGTGTTCCTCGTAGAGTTCCAAAGGGTAAGTATACAAATTTTGGTTCTGATTGGTGAAACGGTGTAGATTTGTGCCGAATGGCATAAATGCAGGGAATGGAGTGGTCTGTCCGGAATTTCATGTGAACAGTGTTATTCGCAGGGTTCCGAAGGGTAAGTATTCACATTTTGGTTCAGATCGGTGAAACGTTGTAGATTTTTGCCAAAGGGCCTAAATGCAGGGAATTGAGTTGCCCGTCCGAAATTTAAAGTGGACAGTGTTACCCGCAGTGTTCCAAAGGGTAAGTATACAAACTTTGGTTCAGAACAGTGAAACGGTGTAGATTTGTGCCAAAGTGCATAAATGCAGGGAATGGAGTGGTCTGTCCGAAATTTCATGTAAACAGTGTTACTCGTAGAGTTCCAAAGGCTAAGTATACACATTTTGGTTCAGATCGGTGAAAAGGTGTAGATTGTGCCAAAGGGCCTAAATGCAGGGAATGGACTGGTCTGTCATAAATTTCATGCAGACAGTGTTACTCGCAGGGTGCCAAAGGGTATGTATACAAATTTTAGTTCTGATCGGTGAAACGGTGTCATCATCATCGGCTTTAACTCGAATCCGAGTATAAATCTTCTTCCTTCAGTCCAGTTTGTGAATGTGTTTACGGTGACCAAAGAGCCCAATCCTGGCATGGAAGAAGCGTCCACACAAGTCACATAGTATTGCTGGAGGAGGACGTGGTTGGGCTGCTCGAAGTTTCCTAGCTTGACGCTTGGCCTCTTCATGTGTGCGTCGATCCCTTTCAAACGTCTTTACGATATCCGAAATGGTACGGCGCCAAGTTGAGCGGTCTTCAGCCAGCATGTCCCAGGTTTGTGAATCAAGACCTGTCAATTTCAGGGTCTGCTTAAATTGGTCCTTGTAGCGCCTCTTAGGACTACCATGAGGTCTGGTGCCATAGCATAACTCACCATATAGCATTTGACGAGGTAATTCACATCACCCATCTGATGGACATGACCAATCCATCTAAATTGGTGACCTATTATGGATAATTCTATCCTGTTGATTTGAGCCTTTTCCAGAACAGCAATATTGGTAATGCGGTCTTCCCATTTAATCCACACCTGGGATGATTGTGGGTAAATCATAAAGCATTGCAGCCAAGTACAGCGCAAAAAGCGTTGGAGCCAGTACACATCCTTGTTTCTGTCCATGGGTAATGGGAAATTCATCGGACATCTTATTCTGATGGCAAACCTGACCTGTCATGCCATCATGGAGAGCCTTGATTAGATCTACAAAACGCTGAGGGCAACCAAACCGCTTCAGCACCGCCCACATGGCTGGTCTTGGAACCGAATCAAATGCCTTTTCCAAGTCATAAAAGACTAAGAAGAGTAGATTCTGTTGTTCTCTACATTTTTCTTGTAGCTGTCTCACACAGAAAATCAAGTCAATTGTGCTTCTGGAAGATCTAAATCCGCATTGTGACTCTGGGAGGATCCTCTCAGAGATAACCTTGAGGCGGTTAAGTAGAATTCTTGCAAGAATCTTGCCCACAATTGATAGCAGTGATATACCACGGCAGTTGCCACAAACACTGCGATCACCCTTTTTAAATATAGTTACGATAGTGGCATTCTTTAGGTCTCCAGGTACCTTTCTTGATTCCCATATTCTGAGGATAGGGATGAAATTTCCTGTTTTGAGGGAATGACCTCCGGCTTGAATTAGTTCCAGAGGGATGTTATCTGGGCCAGGTGCTTTTCTGGGTTTCAATTGGGTGAGAGCTGCACTGAATTCATGATAAGTAGGAGGTACTGCTAACCACAGTTGTTCAGGTTGTTGCGGCACATCACAGAGGAGGTCTTCAGCAGCTTCTGATGGACGATTTAGGAGATTGGAGAAGTGCTCCTTCCAGCGTTCCAAGATTTCTTGACTATCAGTAAAGGTAGTAGAATTATCAGCGCTTTTCAGTGTACCTGATGATGAGCGAGATGGTCCATATATTTCAGAGTACGGCATAGAAGTTCCTCAAGTCTCGAGCATCCGATAGTCTCTGCAGTTCCTGAGCCTTCTGTTGCCTCCAAGTATTTTTAATCTGCCTTATCTACGTCTGGCATTTACCCTTGAGTTCCAGTAGTTTATCTCTCTTTGTTTTGGAAGTTGGAACTTGAAGATGGGCAAGATAGGCATTCCTTTTGGCATTGATGAGAGACAGAATTTCCTCATTGTTGTCATCAAACCAGTCTTATCTTTTCCGCACTATAAAACCAATGGTTTCCTCAGCTGACTGGGTGATAATCTTCTGTAATGTGGCCCATTCTTGCTGAATATCATTTGTTACTGGGTTTTCTGATAACTGGGTGACGATCCTGTTTCCAAAATGTTTGTACATGGATTCATCTTGAAGTTTGGATGTATTAAACTTGTGCCAAAGGGCCTAAATGCAGGGAATAGAGTGGTCTGTCCGAAATTTAACATAGCCTAAAATATTCCTCTTGAATCTGGCTATCATATTTAAAAAAATCGAATCTAACTGGTAGTTCCAGAGATTTGCGCGTTTAAACACAAAAACACACAAACTCTTCAGCTGTATTATATTATTATAGATGACTAGCATGCGAGTGCTCAAGCCGCTGGAATATATTACCGGGATTGTTCCAGTAAACAAATTTAACAAATTATTTTTGGGGTAAACAGAGCATTACCATCATACTAATCAACATCATCATCATCATGATTTATAACAGTCGTATTCCTGTTATGCATGCCAAGCAAAGTTTTCTAAAAAGATTACACCGGGTAAGGGTAGTTTTTATTTTGGGTGAAAATAGGTTCTTTATAAGAAAGGGGGTGTCACCCCAAGTAATTTGACACCTCATATGTCCAAATCCGACTATTGGTTCGCGATATATCGGAAATCTTACTTGGTTGAGGCGCGCGCAATTTGAAAACTGCCGACGCTAGGGCTTTAGATCCCTCAACGCTACCTAATGAAACGTTTTCTCTTGAGATGTTTTTTTAACGGACCAAACAGATGGGAGTCGCAGGATGACAAGTCCAGGCTGTAGGCCGGATGCTCAAGTTGTTCCCACTTCTCGAAAACGGACACTCCACTTTCTCACTGTTTTGGCGGATACACAGTATTATCTACAATCTCCTTGAAGACTTTTAATCTAAGTATCGAAATTGTATCACGTACACTTTTTTCTTTTTGTATGTTATCTACTCTGTATCTGTTCCTTCTTTCTCCCGCCCTTCCCCTCGCTGTTGTGGCTATCCGAGTGTTTTATTCTCTCGGTCACTTCTCTTCTGGTTCGTCGACGTGAAAGTTCAGTCCTCTTCTCAGAAGGCACTCACCTCCTTTACCCATGAGGTAATTTGAAATGGACGCCATGTCTTAAAGTTTGAGTAACGGCTGGCCGGAAACATCATCTACTCTGCAATGAAAAGATAAGTAACAAGCTAAAGCGTTTTTAAACCACATTTTAAAGGTTTTAAAATGATCTAGATGCTTTTAATGAATGCTATCGACAGTATTTGAATTTTCACATTATTGTGCAATCTCCTGACTGCCCCACGAGGGAAATATCTTTGTATTTCTTGAGCTAACTAAGCTTGCCATTGAAAGTCATGAAACCTAGTACTTCTCGTACGTAATAAGGGGGATACCTTCTCTTCATCGAGGGAATTCAGCTAAACGTATAGCTGTTTGAAAACATAACTTTGCTTCCTTCGTGGCATTTCTAATCGCCCTATTAACTGTAACTATAACTCGAGAAACTTATATTGGCAATAGACTCCAAACAGTGAAAACCTATACTCTACAACGTCAAATTACTGCTAACTTCCAACTCAAATCGAACTATAAACTGCAACAGTGACATTTCACTCATGTTCAACAAAACTGTTAGGGCACCGAAAAGATTTCGTGTGGCTATCTTCCACGCCGCAATCCGTCCGAAACAGTAAAATCAGCACTATTTTACTTACCCGTTTCCTATATCCCCAATCTCCCCAATACTAACAATTTAGTGTAATTTAATTAATTTCCTTCAATTTTCAATGAGGCTTAGCCTATAAATAGGCCCCCTCCCCTTTTTCAGGTATTACATTCCTTCATTACTTTATAAATACTCTATGTGAATATAAATCCACATTTTAATACGCACTTTATTTTCCTGCTGTGTTCAGGAATTTTGGAGTCATAATTTCCCCATTGTTAAGACGTTTGTATCCTTTCTTATGTAACCAAGGCTTCACTAATGTGACCTCTCCTATTTGTATTTAACATCTCTTAATTACTGCTTCAATAATCTAAGTGGTGATAAATCCATCTTATAATCCCTTTTTCTTCTCCTGCTGTGCCAAGGAATTTAAAATTATTTGTTTATAGCTTCTTTTTGCTTACTGCAAAAGCATTCTGATAAAACATTGGTATTTTACCTAACCAATCAAAAGAAATATGTGTATATTTCTAAACGAAGTATCTATACAATTTGTATAGACACATTCGTGTTGACCGACTGAAAAGCACTAAACACTTCAATTTGTATAGTTTCTTATTATTCTTATTATAGGTCTAAGACCTTCAAATTGTACAAACTGTTCCAAAATACCTCTTAATTGTACAAATTGTTCCAAAACCTATTATTGTTGAGGCAATTAAAATTGCTATAATTTCCTGGAGTTCAATTATATTGCTCGAAGAGCTGTTAGGTGTGGCCTACCTTTCCCTATTCTTTTCTCTCGAATTACTTTCTATATTCAAAGAAATAATCACGAATACTGAATGCTAAGTTCATTACAAATTCAATCATTTGTTACGTTTATAGCAAAACTTCTGCTAACATTCCTCATAAAGCTTACTTTAGCTATTTCTTGTAAATCATTAAAGGCAAGTATAGCTTGCTCAGCCAGCTTCCTACTTGAAGCGATTTCTGCTTTGTCCTATGATTTCCGACTTTGAATTGTGGTTTTGTCTAGGTTGAGTGAGCGCCTCCGTGGCTTAGGCGGCAGCACGCCGGCCTCTCACCGCTGGGTCCGTGGTTCAAATCCCGGTCACTCCATGTGAGATCTGTGCTGGACAAAACGGAGGCAGACAGGTTTTTCTCCGGGTACTCCGGTTTTCCCTGTCAAAATTTCATTCCAGCAACACTCTCCACTATCATTTCATTTCATCTGTCATTCATTTAATCATTGCCCCAGAGGAGTGCGTCAGGCCTCGGCAGCCGGCACAGTTCATATCCTCGCCGCTAGATGGGGGCTTCATTCATTCCATTCCTGACCCGGTCGGAGACTGGAAGCAGGCTGTGGATTTTCATTTTCTAGGTTGAGTGTGGGTTTCTTACCCCCTTCTAAATTTTAGTCGGCACTCTGCTGGATAAATGTTTAGCCTACTTTAAACGCAACAATTGTTTCCTTCTAGTAATTACTAATAATAACAATAATCTTACTAAAAGCTCTGAAAGCTCTGAAAGCGCCTTATCTCTGTCCACTCTGAAGGCATTTGGTTTCTCGCTTATGGATCCATCCTTGGTGGGGAATAACATTATTCCTGTCAATTTAAATATCTTTAGTTTATTAGAATACTCCCTAAAACATTTCCTTTTAGGAAGGAAAATAAATAATTCAACTTTCCCTTGTTTGTGTTTCTTCACCAGAGAACTGTGTACCTACATAATACCCTAGTTCTCGTTTGGGAGGAACGGTACACTTAACGCCTGCCTGCCGGCAAACTCAGCTAGCGTTGCTCGCACCATTATACTTGCTTAGAAGCACTTGCTTTCTCCCCTTGCGCTCACAAGCCTTAAACAACACACAAGTATTTTTTCATTATCTAAACTATATTATTTCTTTCTTTGCTTGGATTTGTTCCTTTCTGCCCAAAGATCGTCTCCACTCCCAAACCTTTTCCTTTTCTCATATCATCTTCCCTCCGATAGTGTTCAAGCCTAGGCTTGACCTACCAAAAGTTGATGCCAAAACCCTGCGAATCCAATTTGTCAATATTTTGCAAATTACTAATAGTTACTTGGAATTTTTCAGCTATACCTCAAACTGCTCAAGGCTGGTGAATCATTTGGGATGAGAGAGAAGTCGCTCCTGTAAACTCCTACAGCATTCGGCACCTTCCAAATTGTTTGTCGCTGCCAACTTGACAGCATTATCACCTTTCTTCAAAGGCGTAAGTTGTACTCCAACTTTCAATTTCAATTATGGCACCTGGTGATCAGGAAAAAGAAAAGATGACACACTTACCGCTAAACGTGCTTTTTACAAAGAGCAACTCACTCGATTCAGAACTTTTCTGAAGGATTTATCTCCAGAAGAGTTTAATCTAGATATACTTTCACATCGATTAAAAGATTATGAACGGTCTTATGAGAAGTATGACACGGTCCAAACAGAAATCGAAACAACCATCCTCAATCAGGCAGGAGATAGAGTGGAGGTTGAAAATTTTTACTATGAAGGAATTGGTTACGCCTACGCCTTAATGCATGAACTCACCGAAGATCAAAAAAGGATATTCTGGCTTCTAGGTCCCCGCAAACGATACCAACTTTGCCTCGTGAAGGTACTTTGAGGCCTAGACCTGTACATCCTACAATAGAACTTCCCCATTTTTCAGGTGACGAATCTGCATGGGATTCGTTTTAGGAAATATTTTGCTCCCTAGTTCACGATAATGAAACTGTCTTAGTAATTCATAAATGTCATTACTTGCGATCGTCTCTTCACGACCAGGCGTTGCAATTAGTAGAAGCTCTTCCATTATATACCGAAAATTACCCCATTGCCTTTAATTTGCTTAAAGAAAGATATGGTAATGTACGCTTATGTGTCCAGCGTCACATTAAATCCTTATTTAACCTGCCCCCTTCACGTCACAATGACGTCAATAGTCTGCGTACCCTTATCAACACTGGGACACCTTCTTAATACATTTAGTAACTTCAAAATTTGATGCAGCCACTCTAAAGGCGTGGGAGATTGAACTTGCCCATGACGATGATTATTTCTATAATCATCTAGTCACTTTCATAAACAGCGGATGTCAGCTTTTAAACGCTCTTGCAAATCAAAGTGAACCCGCCCCTTCTAAATTTAAACGTGAGAACACATCTACTAACTCTAGACGCGAACATGCATCTACTAGCACTCAAAAACCTGGGTCTATCTCTTCTAGGTCCACCATCCACGTTGCTGGATAAAAAGCTGGGTCTTCTGAAAAAAGTCAGACTAGTTCTCTTGTGTTAAAAACGCAAGGTGAACCCCGCAAAAATCTTAATAATCCCGTGAAATACATATACTTTGTGAAGATCATCATGCTTTATACTTTTGTAATTTCTTCAAAGAGCTATCAGTTGATGACAGAAGGAAATTAGTGTCTCAAAATAGGTTCTGCTTCAATTGCCTTTCACCTAAACATTCCGCTTCTAACTGTAAATCTGCTAGACTTTGCTTTCATTGCAAAAGAGCACATCATACACTAATGCATCGTCATGATCAACCGAGGTCATCAGCAGCTTCTACTTCCAAACAAAGTGACGATACTAGCAAACCTAATGCGTCATAATACATTCAGAACGCCACATCTTGGCGTAGTGCCGAAGTATTTGTCTACAGTTCAAGTAGAGGTTCAAGATCGGTCAGGTAACTGAATTCGTGCTAGAGATCTATTAGATTTGGCCGCCACCCGCGATTTCGTTTCAAATTCCTTAATTAAAATACGTGGTCTTCCCGTAACACCCACTTCTATCAATGTATCAGGCATCAATAGTTCTAAAACACAGGCATTAAAGTTTTCCAAATTACAAATTAAAGACATTTGTCACAGAAACTATTCGCTTAAATTAAACTATCTTATTCTTGATAGTATAGGAGAAGACACTCCGAGTCGCTCTGTCGACACTACTTGTCTTACCATCCCCACTAACTTGAGGCTTACTGATCCCCTCTTCTACTTTCAGGGTCCGATTGGCATACTCTTTAGTGCAAATGTCTTCTGGAATTGTCCTCGCAAGCAAATTCGTCACTTATCTTCTAACGTTTTTGCTCGAGACACACATTTTGGATGGATTATTACAGGCCAACTTCCGCATTACACCATTCATCCTACTTCTCAATGTCATTTCGTAAGCACCGATTTGGAACAGTTCTGGCAACTTGAAAATATTGATTCCCCCAGTTCAACCTCATCAGAAAACGAATTCTGGGAGCAACTCTTTACTTCTACTACTACTCGCACACCCGAAGGTAGATTCATTGTTCAAATGCCAAGACTAATCAACCCTCCAACACTTCGTAATTCTCAACCCAAAGCGCGTAAAACTCTCTTCGCTATAGAGAGTAAATTCAAAAAGGAACCCCTTGTAAAACAACAATACACCGAATTCATGGAAGAGTATGAAAGCGTTGATCACATGGAGGTTGTCAATAAATCTGATGACGAATCACATCCTCCAGGCGAAACCGTCTTTTTGAATCACCATCTAGTGTGGAAAACCCCTCTTGTCAAAGATAAAATTCGTGTTGTACTTAATGGGTCATCACCCGATGCTAATGGCAAAAGTCTTATTTTTATTATTCTGGTCCCGCTATTCAATCGGATTTGTCCACTATTTTTCTGAATTTTCGTTTATTTCCTATAGCCGTTTTCGCTGACATAAACAAATGTACCGCCAAGTTTTGATTCACTATGAACAGCAGGATCTTCAGCGAATTTTATGGCGTGACGATATAAGTATGCCTATCAAAATATTTCGTTTAAAAACCGTTACTTAGGGTCTCAAACCTTCCGCTTTCCTAGCCATCCGATCCCTACATATGTTAGCTTTTCAAGATGGTCGTTTGTTTCATGCTAAGGCTGCCGAAGCATTAACAACATCATTTTACGTTGATTATTTGCAATCCTTTCAAACTCTGGAAGAAGCTTCTCTCATATCTCGTGAACTAAAAGCACTGCTAAAGTATGGAAGATTTCCAGTCCATAAATGGAATTCAAACTCACCAGAATTTCTTGCGCAATTTCCAGTCGAAGATGTTGATCCCTCTTCTCTCGAAATTTGTGGCAATTCCCACTCTATAAAAACGTTAGGAGTACATTGGTCCTTATTTACAAAGTGTCTCTTTCGGAGGTACTTCCTAATACTAAAAGGCAAATTTTGTCCGAAATAGCTAAGACTTTCGACCCTCTTCAATTTCTCGCACCAGTCATTGTTATCGCCAAACTTTTTATGCAAGAGATATGGTCTCGTAAGTGTGAATGGGATGAGGCTGTCCCCACTTCCTTCCTTAATAGATGGCTTTCTTTACGTTTTAGTTTGCTTAACCTTTCACTTATTGAAATCCCCACAATTCTAATTAACCCTTCGTCTAATACACCCCTTGTGCTTCATGTCTTTGCTGACAGCACCGAAAAGTCCTACGGTTGTTGTCCATACTTTGTTCATTGCAATTCTTTAAATGAATCTTCACGCTCGAGTCTTATTTGTGCTAAATATAAAGTAGCCCCTCTCAAAACAATTACTTTACCCCGGCTTGAATAATATGCCGCTCTCATGGCAGCAGAACTTTCTCAAAAACTGCAAAAAGTTTTAAAAGCCCAATTTTCCCAAATTTGGTTATGAAGCGACTCTCTGATTACTCTTTCATGGATCGCCAAAACTCGTACTCACTGGCAAACCTTTGGCGCCAATAGAGTCTCTAAAATACAAACCCTTTCGTCAGGATGTCAATGGAAGCATGTTCCCACCGCTGATAACCCCGCTGATATCATTTCACGCGGTTATTTACCGTACCAGTTAGCCGTATCTCAACTGTACTGGCACGGTCCCTCGTGCTTAGTCGAAGACCCGTCTTTCTGGCCTTCTAAACCTCCAGAAAGGCTCGGTACTCGGTCTAACTTAACCGATGCCAAAGTAGTTAAAGCTACCACTTCTTGTCTCATTACCAACGTTTCATTTTCTTTATTGTCTCGTTATTCTTCGTTTTATAAACTCATACGGATTTTGGCTTATCTTCTCAGGTGGAAATATCTTGTTATTGACCAACCCGTTCTTCCTAAATCGCATTTAACTAACCATGAATTAACTCTCGCCACCACTAAGGTTTTGCAACTCACCCTTTAGAAAGCTTTTCCTTCGAGTTGTCTTTGCTTTCCGCTAAGAAAGATCTTTTTAAATCTAGTTGTCTTTGCGCCCTCGCTCCCTTTCTTGATGAAAATGGGTTACTAAGAGTAGGCGGAAAGCTTTCTCACTCTTCATTTTCTGAAGACAAAAACATCCTGTCATTTTGCCTTCTAAACATCACGTAACTTCCTTAATCATACGTGAATTCCATTATTGAAATCTACATGTTGGTACTCGCACCTTGCTTTGTATATTAAGGGAAAAGTACTGGATAATAAATTGCATTCATGAAGTCTCTTCAGTCATACATAAATGCATCCCCTGCTTTAAAGTCAAACCTAAGGTTAGCACTCAGATGATGGGCGATCTACCTTCTTTCTGCTCTTCCCCTAGCCGGCCTTTTGCTTTAACTGGCGTTGATTATATGGGTTCTTTCCAATATCAGCGTAATTCCCCTGAAGCTAAACGTAAACTGTTTGAAAACTCTATGTTTCCCTCTTCATGTGCATGGTCACTGGTGCGATCCACCTGGAGCTAGTAACAAATGCTTCTACTTCGTACTTCCTTGCAGCTGTCTCTCGTTTTACTGCTCGGCGCGGAGTTCCTTCTGAAATATTCTCTGGCAATGCCTCCACCTTTCAAAGTGCAGCTTCCTTGTGGAAAAGAAGCTCTTACATCTTCGCCTGCTATGGAACAAATTTCTAACTTTTCCTATGCCAAAGGTTTCAAATGGCGATTTATATCCCCTTACGCCCCTCATCATTCCTTGGAAGGTGGGAATCCTGCGTCAAGCTAACCAAACGTCAACTAAAAAGGTTTTGGGTAATCGTATCCTAACCTATGAAGAATTTAACTCGCTCTTCATCCTAATATAAAGGTTTGTTAATTCTCGCCCTTTGACCCCACTTTCCAATGATCCTGATGATTTACTTCCGTTAACTTCCGGCCATTTCCTCATTGGTAGTTCTTTATCTGCCCCACCCACTTTGCTTAATTCTCATAGAGATTCGCGCTTGCCGATTTTTTGGCGTAAAATTGAGGCCCTGCGTAACTCTTTTTAGAAAAGGTGGAGGTTGGAGTACCTAACTTCGCTTCAAAGGAGACCGAAGTGGCTTCTCTCTAATCCTGATATCATGGTAGGAAACCTAGTCCTCATTAAAGATGCTTCCCCCCACTGGTAAGGATCTCTGGCTAGGTGGTCGAATGCTATCCCGGACGGGATGGGAGAATTCGAGTTGTGAAGGTTCTCACTGCCAATGGTCATATTGTATGACCTATATCTGTGGTCGAACATTTGCCACTTGAAACGTAAAACTGTTCTTTCTCCTCTCTGTGGTGTCTCGGCCCCAGCATGGTATATTCTATGGAATATACGTCTTGTTAGGGTTAGCAGTCACTGTTCTTGGCTTTTCTTTTCATTCACGTTCTTTTATTTCCCTTCTCGCAGACACCAACAGGGACCTTTCATGTATTTCTGTTTCTTTGTACCCATGCTTATACCTTTGGCAGTTTGTTTCAGATGTGCATTTTCCTTGTAAACCTCTCCACAGCTCTACAAGCGGTAACCAGTTGAAGCTTTGTACCCAGCAATTCCAAAAATTGAATCATTCCATGCAAGCAGATGGCATCCTTGTCGTTATCTACAATCTCCATGAAGACTTTTATTCTATGTATCGAAATTGTATCATGTACATTTTTTTCTTTTTGTATGTTACCTTCTCTGTATCTGTTCCTTTGTTTCCTCGCCCTTGCCCTCGCTGTTCTGGCTATCCGAGTGTTTGATTCTCTCGGTCACTTCTCTTCTGGTGCGTCGACGTGAAAGTTCAGTCCTCTTCTCAGGAGGCACTCACCTCCTTTACCCATGAGGTAATTTGAAATAGACGCCATGTCTTAAGTTTGAGTAACGGCTGGCCGGGAACATCATCTACTCTGCAATGAAAAGATAAGTAACAAGCTAAAGTGTTTTAAACCACATTTTGAAGGTTTTAAAATGATCTAGAAGCTTTTAATGAATGCTATCGGCAGTATTTCAATTTTCACATTATTGTGCAATCTCCTACAAAGTTCTCATTTAAGCCTGCCAATTTCTTGGCTTTTCAGTACGATTCTCCTCTCCAGCTCTGCGTTCTTTTGTCGGAACTTTTCATTTTCCATCTTCAAAACATCTATTTGATATTCCTCCGTTATATTTTGGACGTCACCACACACTTCTTAAACAGAGTACGAGCTTTCTAAAATTTGATCCATAGTTCTTTTATTTTCTCTCTTCTCACTACGTATTTCACGTTCACGTATCCACAGCTGAGTTTCTTCGGGTATGTCAATACCTAATTTAAGTGAAGGCACAGCAGTCTGTTTCAGTTTTCTCTTAGGAATTAAATTCAATAATCCTGCTTTCAGGTCCCTCTCATAGTCATCCTCAGTAAAATGTTCAGAGCATATTTGTGAAGTATTAGGATTCCACTTTCCGTCTCTTCTAGTACACAGCACCCATTTTTGCCTAGTTAAATTGGCTTTAGGGAATGAATGGTATGCGCACTCCCGGTATCCCGCTTTGTTTTAATAAGACTGTTTGTACAGAAAGTCACTGTGCATCTCATTCCAGGCATCGTAGAAAACTGAAAGGAAAAAAAACATCAAAATTATAAGGTCGTACTGAACTCGAATTCTAAATGATTCAGGATGGACAGGATGCTATTTAGGACGTTTTGGTGAAGTTTGGAGAAGATTGCGGTATTTTTGGAGGAATTACGACATTTTTAAAAATTTTATTATGAGAGGAAGCTTCAGATTGTGTTTGACGACAACAAAATGGCGAAGGAAGCCGCCGTTGGGCAATGCTGCGTAGTATTTTCGCTCGGCCGCTCATAGCAACTCGCAGAGTTCGAAGAGAAATGCGTTGATTGGCTAATCCAATTTCTAGAAACAGAGAAGGAAGGAGAAATGAGCGCGCTTGATGAGAAGCTTCGTCGATTTATAAATTGCCATTTATTAAAGAAGAGAGAATCTGCATATTTAAAACTATTGAGAAAGGATCTAAATTAAAAGGATTTATGATAGTTACCCTGAGAAGGAAGTTTGATAATCCTGTAAAAAGATGTAAGCAATGAATGGTTTACCGCTTTTTCTCATGACGCGCCAGTCGATTGGTTTCGAGGAACGGGGTGACGCGCATCAGATAGAGGTATTTTGTGTTGAAGCGGCAAGAGGAACGGACCTGCGACACTTGAGTTCCTGAAACTAGCGTGTGTAAGATAGGGGTCTCACGCGAACATAATTTGTCGGCGAGGAGGACAGTTCCGTCGGTCAAAACTTAACACGAGAAGTCCGCTGAAGATGTGGGAAACAGAATATCGTCATAATATCAGTTCTCGTGTGAAACTAGTATCGAGAGTTTGATTAAATTTAAGAGAAACATCGTGTGTACATTTCGTGAAAGTTTCAAGACGACATTTGAAAGAATAAGATAGTTTTCTTTGTTGAAAGCATTCACATGATATAAGCACGTTTCACTCAGTGCGTGCCAGCTTTACAGGCGTGAAGGGGATGGCCCGTTATATGCCTGTGCCAATACATTTGAAGGACAGCAGCACTCATTTATAGCAAGTCTCTGTTTAGTGGCAAGCTTTTTATCGAAATGTTCGACATGCAAGCGTTAAGGGGAATAGTTAACATTGTGTTTAACGCATTTGTGATCATGAACTAAGCCAAGTTATGCGCAGGGAACGTGATGTTACATTGTCAGTCTAGAATATCAGGCAACCGACATTAATCTTAAAATTATAAGATGTGGTGTAACGATTGCATAGCTACAATCCAACATTACGAGATGGAACTTGATTGTCGCGTCATGGCTAGATACTATCAAACCCGAAACGAAGCAGTTCATCATACTTCGAGACTGGGAGGTTCTTGCGGTATCGCTGATCGAGGCGAGGTCCGTGTTCGAAGCCAGCCAGGGAGACTAACGATCGGAGATCAGGGTTCGAGTCGTGACAAGGCAGTCTTCCGAAGAAAGAGGATGAAGATTATTAAATGTGGAATTACTGGTGTCGACAGTAATTCTCTCCACACTTCTTCTACAAGATGTCATCGCACGGTAGAGACAGAAATCCTCGTTAGTAATTGTTGGTTCTTTTTGTAGTTAGTTGTAGAGTAGAATATCAAAGCGCATGGCACCATTTCAACGCTAAATTGTTTTGTTGTGTGTGAAATAGTTTAAGCCCAGAAATTATTTTTCAACGTTGGATATTTAAATATTAACTTTCTTTTAGTGAGATTTCCGGAGATTAACATTGGGATTTTTGACTTATAGGTTTTGAGATTTAAGCTCATTTTATAAATAATTTCGTTTTTTTAATTTATTTCGATCCACGTATCTTTGGGAATTTTATTGAAGTTTATAGAATTTTATTGGAATGTTATCGAATTTTATTGAATTTTATTCAGCATTTTAGAAAATGATATTAATTTACCCAAGCAACTTAGATTTTGAAAAGGGATATTTATTTGGAAATGAATTATTATTTGGACATTTCCAAGATTTTATAGTTATCTTCGAGTCTGACTCTGCTCAAGTAATTATTTAATCAAACATTTTGAATTGGTGGAAGGATGAAACATTATTTGGACATTCCACTTTAGCCAGTCATTATTAATAATAATTTATCAGTGGATAAATTATTTTATTGGAGAGATCTTATCTGCTCAGACAAATCAACACATTTGAGTATTCTACGAAATTTTTGCAACACTCTTGGAGATTGTTATTGACTTTTGATTGCATTAACGCAATATTTTGGAAAGACCAGAGAGAAGTAACGAATGTTTATATTTATTAAATGTTAACAACAATTATTTGAAATCTAGAGTAACTTATACTAGTAAACCATTACGTTATCACTGTTTATTAGAGTCGACTATTATGTATTATCACAACATCTGAAAGAGTTATACGCTGTAATTATTATATATAAATATATCATGAATTTATTTATTTATTTATTTATTTATTTATCGTATGGCTTTTAGTGCCGGGAGTGTCCGAGGACATGTTCGGCTCGCCTGAGTCTGTAGCTGCTTCCAGCGGATACCCTAAAGGGTGAGCTACCAGTTCCGTTCAATTTCAAGTAGTTCCAACGTTCGCCACCAGAAATCAATGATACCTAGTGGCGAACGTTGGAACTTTGATAGAGCGTTCTGACGAAATCTAACCTAACAAATTTTGCTTTACAGAAGTTTAGTCTGTGAAAGGATCTTTTACATGCCATAAATCTATGACATGGGACCGCCGGCTTTACTTCCCCTCCGAAGGAAGGCATACTGAAGGATTTTTAACGCTCTTAAAAATCCGACGACTTCGGCCGGGTTTGAACCCGCTGTCTTGGGCATAGCAGTTCAGCATGCTACCGACTACGCCACCAAAGCCGCTATATCATGAAAACAAGGCATTATATGCAATTTAAATAAGTTGTTATGGCAGAATACTGTACAGTACCCCAGGGGTATGCACCCCTTGGAGACCATCCCCCCATCATCTATTTAAATCTTCTAACTGGCAACCCTTGTAAAGCCAGACCAACATCTATCAATACCACAAGGACAGCTTCTCATTCTGGAAAGCTGGCCCAATCCTTGCATAACCACTACAAACATCGACACACTATTAACTAGGGCAGCTATGCCATCACAATGCTGACAGCATAGCGCCGAAGAATATAAAAGGGAGTCCTAAGGAGGTCAGAGGATCTCTCAATTATCAGTCTTGCAGTGTGACGGCCGAAGGCTACGCTGGTATCATCAGGTGAGTGAGTCAGAACGTGTTCAGAATCCTATAACTTTGTAACCTTACACCCAATTTGTATAGACAAGTTTGTACACATTGTAACATCACTACATCCCTTAAAAGGGACTCACATATCCAGTATTACTGACCAATAAACACTTGGTCAGTACTTTACACCTGCATTACTGTCTACACGTTTCTTTACGCCCTAACTCCCTTCCTGAACTCTCCGTCACTATTAGACGTGACTTATAGTAGCCAGATACTTGCTAGTGCAAACATCATCGTATTCCCGTACCGGCCTGCCTGCTAGGAGCGGCCCGCGCCATATAGCTGACGCGTACAAGTCGATTATCTAACCAGCCAGCTGGACGCCCAGCACAGTGACCCTTGCATTGAGTTCCATCCCCCAAAGTACTCCTACATCATTTATAGGAGCACCCTAACACTAAACAACACTCTACACTGGTCAGCTTGCCCGACTACGGGAAGCTACCCCCTTTTAGACATTTCCTTCTAAATCAACACAATAACTCTTCCGTTTTAGATCCTGCTACCCCCAAATAAGGGATCTAAAACAGATGGTGGAGGCCGGGTACTACGCACAGTAGAACAGGACTCAACCAACGAGCCCTCGTAGTAAAAACGGCCCGTACCGCATATAGCCAAGCGAGACTGGAAAAAAAAAATTCCTTTCCTCTCAGACAGAAAGCAGTTTTTTCTTGCTTTGCACTGTCTACATAGGGGAAATTCTTAGCAAACCAACCCCCCAGCCCCAGAAAGAATCAGAGAGACATAGGATACACTGACAAACACGCACAGTTACAGTTTGTTTTTCTTTTTCTTAGAAGACGCATACATTTCATTTAGAATGGCACCTCATACAGAAACAACAGAGATTGTAAGCCATACAGGCAGTAGGGGTACGCCAATATTATTAGCATTATTGTCCAGATGCCAGAGACACATACAAAGCCGGCAAACGCAAATACGGGCACTCCAAACAAAAATCGGGGCAATACAGGGCAAACAGCCATACACTCCGTCAGAGGGTAGGACAGCGCGATTAAGATGCGCACATAAGCACTTGAGGCACATACATGAACACCTCAATAGGATCCATATCAAAAGGCACGGAATACACGGCCAGTTGATCACCACACAGGGTCCCGTAATAAATAATGCAACCCTCGAGAGGTTGAGGGTGCACTACGCGACTTTACACGCTCAGTACAGGGAGTTAATTCGCGAGCAAGCGCTTCTCCAACTAGCGGCCACAAAACTATACAGAGCACAAGCACACTGATACAACAATTTGCCAACAGGCCATGAGCCTCCACAGGCAGAACGCCCAAATTTGGGGCGGACATAAGTAACTCCGGGCTCACTAGGCCATTTTTTGAGTTCATGGCAGGGCCACCAACCCAGCCGAGAGAGGACATAAGCGTGGATACGCTGACTCGGCAATTTGCGAGGATGTCCCTCTCGCCACGTAATGCCACACATGGGAAGGAGGTCACCATGGCTACAGTCCAGAAGACGGCCAGGTTAGACTCCAATACACTGCGGGGACAAGCTTACACCAATACACATCCCTTAGCTCCGGTTCAGAAGGCAATTTTGCCAAACCGAGCAGCAGACCCTAGGCCAATCCCCCCTGAACGGACGAACGAGAGGGAGTTGAAGCCAGGACTCTCAGAAACACATTATATGACAGGGACACAACGGGACGTAAACACGTCATGGGCTGAGGACGTAGAGCCCGCCCTACAGTACATACAGCCTACATACACCCACACAGATAGGCAAACGCAATGGCAGGAGTCAGCCGTGGCCACAAGCCAGAAAGCGGTCAGACTACACGCCACCACATTGCCAGGCCAGAGACAGGCAATTAAGCGGCCTATACCGCCAGTTCAAAGGGAAAGTTTGCCAGAACGAAGGCGAACACCGGCATTAGCACCCCAGGTGCGAATGCATAAGAGGGTGTTGCATTCAGGCCCTCAGCATACACGATACACGCCTGCACATTGTGGCCACGCACTCACACACGGTACACGGGGTACAGGAAAGGTGTTATTACCTACCCCACAAAACCACTCAGGCAAAAACACACACACCCCCGTAAACTCTACTAGGGTAGCGCAGAGCGCATTTAGGCCCTCGAAAACAGGCACACTCAAACCTACAGACACGCGCTACGGTGGAAGCAGGCCCAGGCTTACTTTGCTACAAAATCCCCCGAAAAGTGGCAAAGAAGCGCCTCAGTGGATTTCAGGGGCCTATAATCTCATAATAGGGCAGAACCCTTCACTTTTCCGAGCAAGGACGCTCGGACCGGAGTAACGACTTCCACCAGGGACACAGAAACAAGCTAATATCACTTGAACCTATATTAGGGACACACATAAGCTCGTTTACACGGGGGAAATACGCCAATAATTACATACAGACTCACTAACATAAACAGTACATTTTTTTTTGCATCTATATGCAGTACAACATGGCTAAACCAAAGATGTATAATTCTAAATCCTTCTTGATTTTTATTGTGGGCACCTAGCATTTTTTTTCTCAAGGCCATCAATGGTTACGGAACATAGGGTCCATATTATAACTTGGATGACGTAAAGTGCTAATATCCAAAGCCAAGTAGAAGCCCATCAGGTGAGCTACGCGGCTTAAAGCCGGAAAGAGATATTCCGAACACAGCTTAAGCAACAAAATCACAGCATAGAGCTTAAGCGGGTCTTTCTAGGTAGAAATGACTAAGTGTTCTATGTTCCGGTCCAACAGTTTGATAGATTCTCTTGTGGCGGGCGAGAGCCCTCATTGTAACAAGAATTAAGAATCTCAAACTATTTCCCAAAAGGGGTAGATTTCCCTGAGACGTAACTAGATTACTATAGTGCTAACGTCACCTACTAGGTGGATAGTACGATCAGGACCTACTTACCATTTTTAAGCTTTTTTTTTCATAGTGTTTACGACACAATTTTGACAGACTATCGCCGTCGGGCAACCCGCTTTAATCAGCATAAGGCAGGGTGCAGGCGACATACAATATATCTTCTATACCTTTTCAAAGTGCTCTCTTAATACGGAGCGGGGCATAGCTCATTTTTTTTCTCTTTCTCTGCCTCAGTCATTAGGCCCGATGACGGAAAAATTGGCCAAGTTGAACTATATATACTGCATACATAGGCATACGTGACACGTTACACTGCCTGTAATATGACTTTTTTTCTCATTTCCACAACAACACGCAAGCTAAAGCGCTAACACACCGTAGGATGAAAATCCCAGACTTTGGGAAACCCTGCATATTTTTGGAAATCACACAATCAATTTACATTGCAACATGACAGTAAAACACTACTAAAAGAAAAGGAAATGATCCCGCTGGCAGACGTGGAAAGAAGGCCAAGAAATAGCCTTCAGACCTCACTGACCGAACCGGGATACGATCCTAACACTACCAAACTGTCCCGGAGACACAACCTGAATAGTGCCAGAAACAATTACTCTGAGAAAAGACGGTCTCCAAACCCGCAACCTTCTGAATACCAGGAACATAAGGTCGGGTAGCTATCCAGTTCTAGGATAGAAGACTAGGAAGCTAAAATAGATTGGGACAGTTCCACTAACAGATGGTCATAAATGAAAAACAACAAAATCACCTCCGGCACATAGTCACCAAACAGGCGACTAGCGGCCCGCAGACACTCGTGTATAACGACATTTTGAACAATGGATAGGAATATACTTGCCCCACGTTACAAGTAACACAAAATTTGGGGACACAAATGTAAGTAGTGAGAGGTTCTTTTACAGTGCGGCCAATGCATGTGAGACTTTCGAAGTGAAATGCCATGGCATGTGGTTTGGATTCCACGTAAAACGGAAGTCCCGTGGCTCATGATCTACAGATTAACGGTCATGTTAAACTACAGGTTTCCTTCTTTTTTTACAGTGCGAAAGGCACTACTCACAGTCACAGAGAGCAAGCCGATTAGACACACACGTGCCGGACACACAGCATTATCGAAACAAGTGAGCACGCATGACATTGTAATTCAATACCGCCACACTCAGCGATAACGCACGTCTCATGAATAACCTGCACGCTCACAGACAGCAATATACTAGCAGCTCTCAGTGCAGAACACACGCCATCATTTAAGCCAAGTCTAGAACCCCACAAATCCTCAAATTACACTACGAGGGGAAATCAAAAACATACAAACTCTGCACAGGTATGCGTACTTTCATTTGCGCATTGCACATACACGGGGAACGTGCCATAATATGGACGGCACAAATACCGTCGTAACAAGCCTTTACGGCACCCCGGGTCCGAACCCATGATCACACACCACACTCGTACCAAAAACTAACTAGCCAACGGTATTTTTGGTACGAGAAACACAATCAAAATACATACAAGGAGCGCACAAAACATGAACAACGCAGACATATAACACAGAGAATGACATGAGGTCGCGGGTCTGAATCCCAGAAAAAAATTGGACACCATGGAAAGCAATCATCCAGGCGTCCAATCACACTGAAATTAGCTCATACAACCATACAACCAGGGAATACCACATTTCCTCCCGCCAAAAACCGGGCATAAAATCTCAAATTACACCTGACATGGAAAATATATTTCCCAGACACAGGCATAGAAATTTCATAAGACAAAGGTCTTACGGAATGGTGACCACACAATAGTATTAGCAAATAGTACGAATTACCACATTAGCCCGGCAGGAATTTAGAACAATAACAACATGGCATACGTGCAAGAAGGCACATGGCGACAGCTGACATACATAACGTCCGAGCCATTACACATACAAACTGCTGATGTGCAGATTTCGTCACATGGCAATATTGCTGGTGACAGACACTATTGTAGTATCGGCATTGACCATGACATTACAAGCATTCAGCAATCATAATGCCAACACATTTTTAACACTGCTAAAACATTTATGACATTTAGCAATAGACAAGACGTGACAGATCGGAACTTATCTTGGGCCCATAGGAGCACGTTCGCAAAGACGTTGACAGGCCACGGGCGCCTCCTGCCCATACACGCGATACATATTACGACTTAGCCTGTAACAGACCAACCGTCCGCGTGGTGTAGCGGAACATAGGCACACACACACGCGCTCACTAATTAGAAGCGAACACAGACAGAGGCTCTGAGGGAACAAGACCTCCCCCCCAATAACTTCTTTTCGCGATTCTGTTCCTAAAATAAATCATTCCAGGCGATTAGGACATGGCCAGCCGCACTACGACCACTGGCCACATTCACACTACAAATGGCAGACCAGATTAGGTCGTGAAGCTTTACTATCCCAAGGCGCGGATAGAAAGCAAACATGGACCAAGGGAGGATGACAGGAGAACAGGCTACCAGCGTACCACCTTACTCCCTTCCAATAACCTTCTCACGTCCAACATAACCAACGCAGACACATGAACACGACCAAAACAGCTACACTACATTACAGAGTATACACAAGGGGTTGATAGACTTCATGCGTCTAAAGAGAAGGCCTACTACGCCTTGGATCACGATGCTACCACCTGAGTATTAGGGGTGGGTCGGCAAACATTAAATAAGCATAATGCGCATCTCCAAATGAGAGATGAGGCCACAATTATATATATTAACCATTCTTTGTTAACTAAATACTCCCGCATGACAAGGATATATTATTATTACGCCACAGCATACGCCTATCCTTATATGAGTGCAGATGCCTCATATCCAGATACCTGCATGAGTATCCCATCCATTTACCAGGAATATTACTATCAAACCTGCATGGAATTTTCATATTTTTGCAATCCCGGGAATTACCTCCCCAATCCACTCATTGTAGGAGCCATCCTAGTAGCATTACCGGCTCAAGGCCACCATTTATTTGAGCCCCTTCCTACCATACTTTAAGCCCACTCTACAAATAACTACCCCCAGGTCATAATAACAGGGTACCTGACGCCACAGACCCTACTAACACCTCCATTAAGGTAAAAAGAGCATTATCGCTGGAAAGCTGACGTAGCAATAGTAGACCAGAAGTAGTCTATGTACTTAGAAGCTCTACAACCCCACAACACTTGGAATATTTTACATTTTACATTTTTAAATCATTTACAAAGGTTACGCCCATATTTTTTTAAAGGTAAAGGAATCTGTAACACTCTGATTGATGATAGCGGCACAAGCCGAAGGCCAGAGGCACCACACTGGAGCAGAGCTGGGGAAGGTGACGTGGACCCTTACCCCAGTTGGCTCAACAGCTCAGTGACCTTACTTAACTCCACGACCAGACCAAACAGACGAACCACGTAAGGTTAAGGCACTCGCGGCCTGGCCGGGCAAGCTCTGGAATCCTAGGTGCACCTCAACTGCCCCTGGGAGGAAGGGATGCTACACCCACTCTGTGCCACGGTCAGCGACGCCAAGACCTGCAGGGAAGTCTTTCTGAGGATGGTGGGAGAAATAGCTCACTCCGCGCCGGACTCAGGGGATGACCCTAGAGACGACCCCATTATGACTAGACTGCTAGTTAAATTTAAGTAGGTAGGGCTTCTATAGCGGGAAGCAAGACTCCTGTGCGTTGGAGTGAAATGTTACTGCGAAAAACATAATACTGCGGCCGATAAAGGCAAAAAAGAAATATTAATGCGAAAAGCATACCACTGCGGCCGATAAAGGCGAAGAGATTCGTATACTGCGAAAAGCAGACTACGATTGCCGAGGAAGGCGAAGATAATATTATGCCATTGGACGATGTCCAATGCCCACATAAATGGCGACGAATCGGGCAACCAGAGGGCATTAAATAGACATGCAACGAGCTGTCTACAGGGGTTACAGTGGGCAGACCCAACTACGACTACATACGCAAAGGCAACGGTAAAGAACTGATAAATACAGCGGGCGAAACGGTTTGCTCAGGGGCACCGTAAGCCGCCTGCGACTAGGTTAATACTAGTTCATAAGCGTCGACATCTAGAATTAAGGGAACGGAATCCAGTGATCCTAGAGACAACCGGTGTTTCTAGGACTCGTGCGGGTGGTGTCCTGAGGCAGTAAATTGCCTCAGGCGATCGTTCTGGTCCAAATTTAGCTGTAAGACGGTTGCATTTGACACGCAACCTAGGATTAAGCAAATTTATTAACCGCTGTTGCCAGGTAATGGCACAGCACATTTCGGCATTAGAGTAAGGCCATCTTTTCGGCTTATTCATAGCAGCCATTTTTTTTACCATAATTAAGATAAATAGTATTAAGATTAAGCCGTTCGGCTCCTGATGACCGCCAAACCCGTCATCAGGGTAAGTCCGACAATACACTAGAATATAGGATAATATATAATATAGTAAAATAGGTATAATCAAAGTGGAATATATCGGCACCCGGTAACCACAATTCCGCTACCGGGGTAAGACCAAATACACATTCAGAAACGACATTACGGCACCGTATAGGGTAAGCCCGGCCATGCAGCAAATTAACATTAATCATGCTATTTTTTTTTTCAGAGAAAGAAGAGCTTCAGCCAGTAAAAACAATGACACAGGAAGCGACATAGAGAATATGTCATAGTAATATGTTTTTTTTCTAAACCTCGCCATTTTTTTCCAGGCATCGTCACCAGATACAGGAAACTGGTGACAGGAATTTCACTACCATATAGCAGTGTCATATTATTTACGGCATGCCATGATTGTGTACTATTTTTTTTATATACGTCAACTTGCACTAATCCCAACACACTCTCACACACTCACCACATTTTCTTTTTCAGCTACACACTCCAAAAAAAATCTGCACAGCAGGGCTGGTGCCTGTGGGGTACCAGGCTTGCTGGCAGATCAGCATAAAACAGAAACACATAAAGCGTCAAAATGCGACGCAACTTACGGCGATGAGAGCGCAACCGACTTGTGGCGGCGACTCTCATGGCCAAGTGTGACAGCATTCGCCCACAGGGAATGCTTCACAGAGTAAACATACATTGCAAGCGGTACGACCACTATACCGTACCAAGAAGTGGCCGTACAGGATCAGCCCTGAAACGGCAAGCGTACGTACAGACGGGTAGCGTGCACGCGAGGTACCTAACAAAAACTAGAATTATAAGGGATTAGCGCGCTTAAGTTAGACATAAGACCACTGTAATTAATAATTTTAAAGGGTAAACTTAATTCATGCGCCCACGGGCAATTATTCCACTAGTCATAAGGTCATTGTAATTCATAATCTTCAAGGGTAAATTTCACACAAATTCATGCGCCCACGGGCAATTATTCCACTGGAAAGCGACAATATTCCTAAATGTCAGAATCGCAACATAGTACATTAAACACTATATATATTTTCGTTTGTTTATCAAGATTCCATGTACACAATGTCTGTGAGTTGTTTTCTTTCAATTTTCTTTCTTCTAACTTCCCCATTTGTCAGGGTGTTCCGTTTTATCCCAAACCAATAAATGTCTTTTGAATATTTCCCTTAAATTATACCCTGGAACACCCATTTTTCTATTTTCTTCTACCTTTCTTATTGCAGGGAGCACTTTTTCCCTAAGATAGGGCGGACAACGCAATCATCCGTTCGGCCCTGGGTTTTTTTCCTCCCTGCATAACAATGTACCATCAGCACCATGTTTTTTTTTCTCCATCAAACTTCCAAAATGCCAATGTCAATTTCTGTAGCAATATTTTTATGCAAATGTCAATTTCTGTTGCAATATTTTTATGCCAATGTCAATTTCTGTTGCAATGTTTTTATGCAAATGTCAATTTCTGTTGCAATATTTTTATGCCAATGTCAATGTTATGTACATATGTATATCCCATAACCCTCCCCTCTGAACACGAGCTGATCTCACGCACACACCTCAGCACGACATCACGACGACGAGGAAGACATCTACAGAAGATACGAGGGGACTTCAAAAACAACCACATCGACTACATCTATACCATCAACATCCCAACCCCAAGTTCCGTTCCCGTTCGCGGGGACGCGAACTAAATAGGGAAAGAGGCTTGTACAGTACCCCAGGGGTATGCACCCCTTGGAGACCATCCCCCCATCATCTATTTAAATCTTCTAACTGGCAACCCTTGTAAAGCCAGACCAACATCTATCAATACCACAAGGACAGCTTCTCATTCTGGAAAGCTGGCCCAATCCTTGCATAACCACTACAAACATCGACACACTATTAACTAGGGCAGCTATGCCATCACAATGCTGACAGCATAGCGCCGAAGAATATAAAAGGGAGTCCTAAGGAGGTCAGAGGATCTCTCAATTATCAGTCTTGCAGTGTGACGGCCGAAGGCTACGCTGGTATCATCAGGTGAGTGAGTCAGAACGTGTTCAGAATCCTATAACTTTGTAACCTTACACCCAATTTGTATAGACAAGTTTGTACACATTGTAACATCACTACATCCCTTAAAAGGGACTCACATATCCATTATTACTGACCAATAAACACTTGGTCAGTACTTTACACCTGCATTACTGTCTACACGTTTCTTTACGCCCTAACTCCCTTCCTGAACTCTCCGTCACTATTAGACGTGACTTATAGTAGCCAGATACTTGCTAGTGCAAACATCATCGTATTCCCGTACCGGCCTGCCTGCTAGGAGCGGCCCGCGCCATATAGCTGACGCGTACAAGTCGATTATCTAACCAGCCAGCTGGACGCCCAGCACAGTGACCCTTGCATTGAGTTCCATCCCCCAAAGTACTCCTACATCATTTATAGGAGCACCCTAACACTAAACAACACTCTACACTGGTCAGCTTGCCCGGCTACGGGAAGCTACCCCCTTTTAGACAATTCCTTCTAAATCAACACAATAACTCTTCCGTTTTAGATCCTGCTACCCCCAAATAAGGGATCTAAAACAATACTGTATTAAGAGATCGAAGTGAAGAATTATAGCAGCTATATTTGTTTGATAACAAGCTGAGGAAAATGTTATACGGAATTTACCTATGTAATTGAGAGAAGTTGTTGTTTACGTATTCTGTGGATATTTGTTCAGTATATCAGAGAAGGGAATGTCATTATACGCTTTGTGAGCGTTTATTTGGAAATTATAAGTAAATATATTACAGTAAAGAATTAATTAAGACCTTAGTTGTCCAGTAATATTGTAAAACGACTCTCAGTTGAATTGATTAGTTCTATTGGCGGAAAATATTTGGGAAACGGATTGAAAGTAACAATGTTGTTAATTATTATTAAGATATTATCAAGGATAAGACATCAATTATATAAGCTTAACTTAACCGTTCGGCTATGTATGTATGTATGTATGTATGCCCAATTATGAAACGAAACAACTTTATTATGATGATAACAATGCGATATGATTTTGTAACAGTGACACTATATTTAAGAGCATAAAATTTTGGATTGTCAGTAGTTGACAAGAGAAGGAAGGTTGGATGATTGAGAATCATCACGAATGATGTAAATAACATAAGACATTTTGTTAACAATATTTAAATATAATATTATTAATAACTAGGAGAATTTAACGATATAATAAAGTTAACTGAATAACTTTCTTGATAAACAACTGATCCTAAAACAATAATAATAATATGGTTTATTATTTGTATTAAGATGATTAATAATTATTTCTAATAATTAATAAACATCTAAATAACGAACATTTTACAAACTTAATTATTATTTTGGAAATATTAATAGCCTTTAATTAAATTATTTAATAATAATTTCTATTATTAATCATTAAATAATTTTGGGAACTAAAGTTGACAATTAAACGAAAGTTTAATTTATTTTAAAGTTTTTTTAAACGTTTAAACCATAAAAAGGAGTGACGTTTAAATAACGTGACGACGTTCTTTAAATACAGTAAGGTTGTTTACTGTTGTGCAGAGGTGATCTTATGGAAAATCAAAATAAAATTAATTTCCATTATTTTACCAATGGATGGTTTTGAAATAGTAAGTAGAAATGTCATGGGAAGACATTGGCTGTATTAAAACCGATATTTGTTCATATATTATTAGAGAACAAGAGTAAAATTTAAGCGCTGTTGTGCTAACAGCTGTTTGATAATTTGTTTATTTTTTTATAAGAAGTGGAGTACTTCTAACGTCCGTGGGACGATGATTTAATTTCATAATTGATTATAGGACTTTCGCAGAATCATTTGCGGATCATATGTAATTATTATAGGGATATTGTTGATTTAATTTTATTTATTATCACTTCATTAATAAATTTATTTGTTAGTTTTGTAACTGCGGTTTGATAATTTATTAAAGTTATGAAGAAGGATTATGTTTTGGTGCATTTGAGGTTTTATTGAACCACTAATTTCGCCCACTTAACCGAGAATAGTCAGTTTCTCGAGCTCTTCGTTTATATTTAGTTGATCCACCCATTTTGCTTTACCAAAACATGATCTTAGAAAGTGTGCACCCCCCATTTAGCTATTGTTGGTAGGATTTCCAGGTTTATGAGCCGGGGACCTCGAGATTCTGCAATCCAGCTGATCTTCGGATACGACAAGCAGCTCAAATGGTTTAAACGGGTATAGTACCACGAAGCTAATAATACACAAATGGCTCTTTCATTTAACGAGCACTTACCTATTACTTAGGGAAACTTGTAGAGCAGTACTTAATGAAGCACTATCAAACACCACTAAATAATGACACGTAACGAGAATAGATAAACACATCAACACAACACCATAAAGAATAGCTGAAGCTGCCAGCTTACTGGAGAACTTGGCGTTGGCTGTTGCCGGGTCTGAGCAATACGTCATCAGCCAGGGGAGTAGACCGCATGCGCGCAGGATGAGACAACCTTGGGGCGGGAACACCAAGAGCCCGCTGATGAGTGATTGGTGTCCTAGGCGAATCCCACACAAGACGCGGCACAAACCTAGAAAAATTGCTGAGTTTTAATTCACTGGCCGTGAAAGCCATTATACCATATTTTATATTTGTGTGTTTGTATTCCTCCGAACTGGTAGTTTATGATCTCTCACGTACTCGACACCCCCGATTTAAGTGTCCTTGTGCTTACCTACTCCATGAATACATTCCTCCCTATCCTATATGTCTTCTCGTTGGAGGAGGGTCTCGGAAGGGTCATTTTAGGTCTGTGACTCCCCGAAACTCCCGTCAAACGGGTACAATATCACCACACACAACCCTCAGATTTTAACCCAATGGAATAAATTAGATATATGATAGATTTTAAGTCCCCGAAAGCAAAGCCTTAAGGTAACTGAATAAAGTCTGTCACATAATAATTATTAAACCATAGTGTCTCAACTCTCTTCAAAAATTGTATTCTTAATTTGTGTACATTTACTTAGTAGCCTATAACTTTCCTCAATCTGGCCGAAATACATTCCGAATAAAACTCATGTCATCTCGTCGACTTCTTAATGGTGAGGGTCAACGTCACGACCAGACTCGATCCCTGTCGAACTATGCGGTGGCTCTTGTGCGGTGACGTCACATCTCTCCAGCACTCAGCGGTGCTTGCTGATTGACTTCCCGCTAACGCGACGCTTCTTTGTGGCTCATGTAATGTTGTCCTTCCTTAGTCATAACAAATCATCAAAATATTAAAATCACTACAAAAGATCAACTCTCAGTTTGCAGCAGTTGTGAGAGCTGGTCTTTTTTCATGATTTGTTACGACTGACATATTGTCTGAAACTTGTTTTACGTGTTGTTATAAATAATTTGTTGCAGAAAGGTTGAAGATTCTCAGATATATTTAATTATCAAAGTCATCACAGATACACAACTTATAATTATCATATTTATCATGTCTTTATTTGCCAGTAAATCTACTGACACTTATGTGTTTCATGTAAACCACGTCAAATACTAACTGACTGCGATGGGATTCAATTCCGCAACCTTGGACACAGCCAGCGAGAACCTAACTACTGCACCACGCTGCCAGTCCTTTCTCTGTCGTGTATCAGGGATGCCAGTCAGAGTTACCGTAGAAAATACTCGCGATGAATTCTTAATTGCGTTTGTCGGCAGAACTACATTTCTAGCTTCAGTCACTCTTGGCCGGGCTGCAAAGACGACATGGTCCCACTCATTCGTGCACGACGATCCCAGCTTTTGAAGTAGATTCCTTCTCCGATGGACAGTCTCACTCCTGATATGCAACAATGGTGATGATTGTGGTGTATCCTGTATAAAAGAAGAAATTATTAATTTAACTTTGTGGAGGATCTCTCACTAGAGAAAATAATATAACTTGCTTATTTTGCTTACGTTTATCACACTTTTGTTGTAATACATGGCCCATTCATTACCATACTGAGAATATTATTTTCGACATTTACCTATTCAATTCTAACAAGGAAATGGGACAATGGTTCATCGCCAGGCAGGCAGACATTCAGCCAAATGTGAGGAAGTAGGTGTAAAGATTCGAAGTCGATGATAAATTTGTGTAGTTGGGTACCATAATTACCAATTTAGGAGGATGTTCTGACGAAATCAGGAGAAGAATCATTTACAACAAAAGTTATCCAAATCTGGTAGAACGAGACTGTCACAAATAACACAAACTTCCGGCAGATTAATACCCTCTGAACACCCTAGCTAGCCACTGTCATTGAGCTGTCTTAAGAACACATATCTTGGTAGTTATATTTTGAATTTAATTGATAACAAGATGACCACATTACGAATATGTAATACTGTCGTAGATCTAGGCCGGTAAGAAGCAAGGTCGTTCGAAGAACGGGTACAGTATCTCTGTCAGTCTCCTCTACAGGCCATCAAGGCCCATGGACTAGTGGAAGGTACAGGCTTCCACATTCATTGACATCGGCAATATCCAGTATATGTGATGGAGTTGTCAGCTCCACGCCCGAACGTCTTTGCTGCCAGGAATATTATCCTAGTAATAATTTCTGTTGTAAGCAGATGGACAAAGCCCTCGGAGTTGTGGTCGGGATCGGATCGGGCACACTACAGACAGTGGGAAGGGAGTGCTGTGACGAGTAGCAGTGATAAGTTCCTTTAAAGACTGGAGCAAGTACTTCTTAACCCTTGACAACTTGCGTGAAAACATATAACACGAGGACTGGCGCCGTAGTGTGTCACTCCTTTTTTTTTTTATCGTAGTCGTACGGATTTTAATGAAGTAATTCCATATCTGGTGTCTTCCTATGAACTATTCTCAATATGAAATGAGGGTAATTTATATTTTTCAAATTTAACGTGTTAAAAATTGACAATAATATTCATAACACTGTAACAGTGCCTTGATAAAAGCGGTCAAGCAGTCATCTCGATATTTTTTAATAAAGGAGCTGATGACCAAGGTGTCCCTAGACCCTAAACATGGATCAACAAGAACGTGAGCTATGTGATCGTTCTGCACCAATAGGCCTATAGTTGTATTTTCACCCTTATTTTTTACAGATAGTCCCAACTAACGTGATCCGACCGTAAATAATATAGAAATAACTCGAGTGTTTAAAAGGCTATGGACATGTTTCTTTTGCAGGGTGCAGTTCAAGGCTGGGAAGGAAGATACAGCAAGCGCCAGGAAATAAGGGCTGACCAAAACGAAAATATAGAGCATTATTTAAGCATCGGGTGAGCCTCCGTGGCTTAGGTGGCAGTACACCGGCCTCTCACCACTGGGTCCGTGGTTCAAATCCCGGTCACTCCATGTGGGATTTGTGCTGGACAACGCGGAGGCAGACAGGTGTTTCTCCGGGTACTCCGGTTTTTCCTGTCACAATTTCATTCCACCAACACTTTCCACTGTCATTTCATTTCATCTGTTATTCTTTTAATCATTGCCCCAGGGGAGTGCGACAGGCCGATAGATGGGGGCTTCATTCATTCCATCCCTGACCTGGTCGGTCAACTGGAAGCAGGCTGTGGATTTTCATTTTAGCCTCGGGTCAAAAGTAGCCATGTCCAGTCCTCGCGGGATAAAGAACAGTGGAAGTGAGGTGACGCTGAGGACCTGTCTGCCTCGTGGCGAAGTGGCCGTCACCGCGGAGGCCTGGGTTCGATTGCCGGCTCTGCCAGGAATTTTAATTCTAGCCTGACAGCTGGAACGGGGTACACTCAGCCTCGTGAGGCAAAATTGAAGGAAGCTTGCAGTTTTACGTGACCGTTAATTTCACGATCATGAGCCAATTGACAAGATGTGGGTTCGATTCTTACCTCAGCCATCCTAGAAGTGGTTTTCCACTTCTACTCCAGACAAATGCCGGGATGTTACCTAACTTAAGGCCACGGCCGCTTCCTACCCAAATTCTACAGACATCACAGTGACACAGGCACACACACCCAGATACACGGGGCCACATGACCCTGATGTCAAAAAGCCCCTAAAGAATCAAGCCCTCTCACTTACTTTCCTGGTTAACGAGCGGCGACTGCTGACGAATAGCATGCTTGCTCTGTGACCACAAACGCAGAGAGAGGAAACTTTGAACATATTGTTGCTGGACCTTTACACATAGGCTACAGTTAACAATGAAATGGATACTGGTAGTTGCTCCTGTGCTTGGCTTGTTACAACTGTTTGGGATGAAAGATAGTTACTATATTTTAGCCTAATTATTATTTCTCTTTACTGTTGTATGCTACTTTAGTTAGCAAGTTTAAATAGAGTCAGAGAATAGGCTACTAGCTGCAGTGTGTCTATTCGCACGGTTATGAAGTGAGCAATGCACTGTAAATGTATGACGACATTTTTTTTTAGCCTACTTTCGATTTTTGCAAAAAATGAAAGTAGACTTATGAGATCAACACAGGGCGAAAAAAGTGTGTCTGTCTGTGTGTGTGTATGTGTGTGTGTGAGTCTGTGTGTGTGTGTGTCTGTGTGTGAGTGTGTGTACTCTGAATGTCTGTCCCCCCCCTATCAATTCGAACACGGTGAATGCGAATTGAACGAAATTTGGTACAAAGGTAGCACTAGCAAAGGACACCTCAGTGTCAAGTTTTATATCGCCGCCATCTTGACGGAAACGCAATGGCGGCCCCACAAATGTTCAATGCTTAAATCAAATTACGACTAACCTAATCATCCGATCTCTACCAAATTTCGCAACAACATACCTTTATGGGGGGAGCATTCTTCGATCAAACCAATAGGTCATCAGCGTAATAGTTTGCAGATGGCGGCCATCTTTGTGTGAAAATCGATTCCCCTATTAATTCGAACACGGTGCAACCGAATGGAACGAAATTTGGTACAGAGGTAGTACTAACAAAAGGCACCTCAGTGTCATGTTTTATATCGCCGCCATCTTGACGGAAACGTAATGGCGGCCACACAAATGTTCAAAGCTTAAATCAAATTACGACTAACCTAATCATTTGATCTCTACCAAATTTTGCAACAACATACCTTTACGGGGGGAGGATCCTTTGACCAAACTAATAGATCATCAGCCTAATAGTTTACGGATGGCGGCCATCTTTGTGTGAAAATCGATTCCCCCTATTAATTCGAACACGGTGCAACCGAATGGAACGAAATTTGGTACAGAGGTAGTACTAACAAAAGGCACCTCAGTGTCATGTTTTATATCGCCGCCATCTTGACGGAAACGTAATGGCGGCCACACAAATGTTCAAAGCTTAAATCAAATTACGATTAACCTAATCATCCGATCTCTACCAAATTTTGCAACAACATACCCTTATAGAGGAAGCATCCTTTGACCAAACGAATAGGTCATTAGCCTAATAGTTTGCGGATGGCGGCCATCTTTGTGTGAAAATCAAACACGGTGAAACCGAATGGAACGAAATTTGGTACAGAGGTAGCACTAGCAAAGGGTATCTCAGTGTCATGTTTTATATCGCCGCCATAGTGACAGAAACGTAATGGCGGCCACACAAATGTTCAAAGCTTAAGTTAAATTACGACTAACATAACCATCCGATCTCTACCAAACTTTGCAACAACATACCTTTATGGAGGAAGCATCCTTTGACCAATCTAATAGGTTATTAGCCTAATAGTTTGCGGATGGCGGCCATCTTTATGTCAAAATTGATTCCCCCTATTAATTCAAACACGGTGGAACCGAATGGAACGAAATTTGGTTCAGAGGTAGCACTATCAAAGGGCACCTCAGTGTCATGTTTTGTATCGCCGCCGTATTGACAGAAACGTAATGGCGGCCACACAAATGTTCAAGGCTTAAGTTAAATTACGACTAACATAACCATCTGATCTCTACCAAACTTTGCAACAAAATACCTTTATGGAGGGAGCATCCTTTGACCAATCTAATAGGTTATTAGCCTAATAGTTTGCGGATGGCGGCCATCTTTATGTCAAAATTGATTCCCCCTATTAATTCGAACACGGTGGAACCGAATGGAACGAAATTTGGTACAGAGGTAGCACTAGCAAAGGGCACCTCAGTGTCATGTTTTATATCGCCGCCATCTTGGCTGAAACGTAATGGCGGCCACACGAATGTTCAAAGCTTAAATCAAATTACGATTAACCTAATCATCCGATCTCTACCAAATTTTGCAACAACATACCCTTATAGAGGAAGCATCCTTTGACCAAACGAATAGGTCATTAGCCTAATAGTTTGCGGATGGCGGCCATCTTTGTGTGAAAATCAAACACGGTGAAACCGAATGGAACGAAATTTGGTACAGAGGTAGCACTAGGAAAGGGTATCTCAGTGTCATGTTTTATATCGCCGCCATAGTGACAGAAACGTAATGGCGGCCACACAAATGTTCAAAGCTTAAGTTAAATTACGACTAACATAACCATCCGATCTCTACCAAACTTTGCAACAACATACCTTTATGGAGGAAGCATCCTTTGACCAATCTAATAGGTTATTAGCCTAATAGTTTGCGGATGGCGGCCATCTTTATGTCAAAATTGATTCCCCCTATTAATTCAAACACGGTGGAACCGAATGGAACGAAATTTGGTTCAGAGGTAGCACTATCAAAGGGCACCTCAGTGTCATGTTTTGTATCGCCGCCGTATTGACAGAAACGTAATGGCGGCCACACAAATGTTCAAGGCTTAAGTTAAATTACGACTAACATAACCATCCGATCTCTACCAAACTTTGCAACAAAATACCTTTATGGAGGGAGCATCCTTTGACCAATCTAATAGGTTATTAGCCTAATAGTTTGCGGATGGCGGCCATCTTTATGTCAAAATTGATTCCCCCTATTAATTCGAACACGGTGGAACCGAATGGAACGAAATTTGGTACAGAGGTAGCACTAGCAAAGGGCACCTCAGTGTCATGTTTTATATCGCCGCCATCTTGGCTGAAACGTAATGGCGGCCACACGAATGTTCAAAGCTTAAATCAGATTACGATTAACCTAATCATCCGATCTCTACCAAATTCTGCAACTACATACCTTTATGGAGGGAGCATCCTTTGACCAATCTAATAGGTCATTCGCCTAACAGTTTGAGGATGGCGGCCATCTTTATGTCAAAATTGATTCCGCCTATTAAATCAAACACGGTGGAACCGAATGGAACGAAATTTGGTACAGAGGTAGCACTAGCAAAGGGCACCTCAGTGTCATGTTTTATATCGCCGCCATCTTAACTGAAAAGTAATGGCGGCCACACGAATGTTCAAAGCTTAAATCAAATTACGATTAACCTAATCATCCGATCTCTACCAAATTTTGCAACTACATACCATTATGGAGGGAGCATCCTTTGACCAATCTAATAGGTCTTTCGCCTAATAGTTTGCGGATGGCGGCCATCTTTGTGTCAGAATCGATCCCCCCTATTAATTCAAACACGGTGAAACCGAATGGAACGAAATTTGGTACAGAGATAGCACTAGCAAAGGGCATCTCAGTGTCATGATTAATATCGCCGCCATATTGACAAAAACGTAATGGCGGCCACACAAATGTTTAAAGCTTAAATCAAATTAGGACTAACATAACCAGCCGATCTCTACCAAACTTTGCAACAACATACCTTTATGGAGGGAGCATCCTTTGACCAATCTAATAGGTCATTAGCCTAATAGTTTGCGGATGGCAGCCATCTTTATGTCAAAATTGATTCCCCCTATTAATTCGAACACGGTAGAACCGAATGAACGAAATTTGGTACAGAGGTAGCACTAGCAAAGGGCACCTCATATTCATGTTTAATATCCCTATAGCACGTTGTATTTCAAAAAGCTACTACAACCAACATTCAATCATACTCCTTGAAAAGGACAAAGAGTTATAACAATACCCATGCATTTAGGAGAAAGTAGGCTATATGTTCTTTACTGAACATCTTGTTTCTTTTTAGGTTTTCTTTATCACAATCAGAGCCATGGCATACTCTCGTCCTTTTTCTATTGAGCCATCCAATCTGAACGTAAAATGGAGATATATGAACTTGTCTTGGTAGACTGCGTTCAGAACAAAGCGTACGCAAGCATTTTGTATTCTTTGAATTTTGCATTGAGGACTTTTCCCAAATTATGGAAATGACAGATCCATAGGCTTTAGGCCATTTCGTCGTATGATAGGCTGGCACTGGTCAGCGTCATTGCCAAGTGTATCTTCATTAACTCAGTGGTCAGAGTGGAAGTCACGGGCTCGAATCTCACATCTTCCATCTTCGTGGCTTGCACTATTTGTGCATCACACGACTCTGTAGCTTCGTTTGTCATCATTGCCGCCGTAAAAATCCAATTCTTGGAATTCACTGCCAGTATCAGATTCTGTGTATCAGTCACTTCCGTACATTATATGGCAAATGGAAGAACATTCACCTAAATTGATATAGCCTAATGACGATGCAACCCTTCTCAGAATCATGTTTGTGTGATCCTCACGATAATCGATTGTTGACGTCGGAATGATACGTTTGGCCTTCTAGCTATAATGATCGTGTGGCCTCAGGAAAGGCCGAGTGCAGGTCTTTCGAGCTGACGCGTCGTAATGAGGATGAAGTAATAATGAAGACGTCACATACACCCAGTCCCCGAACCACGGGAATTAACCCCAGGAGTTTAAAATCCCTTATGGCTCAGCCGGGAATCGAACCCGGGGCACTTCGAACCAAAATCTAGCGCGCTAACCATATAGACACGGAGCCAGATGGCCTTCTAGCTGAAGATGTGAGACTGGGTTGGGCAGAGAACTTAATTATTTAGCATAGCCGATGATGCTAGTTGGAGAGAGACCATCAGACACATGGACAAACGTTGGTCTCATCATAAGATGAAAATATACTTAAATTAATTTATTTCATGGGTTATTTATAGTTCAAGTCTTCAGGATACAAACAGTTTTTCTAGCGTTTGCTACTCCCAGAGTTTGGGGTATTTTATTTTACTTAAAACACCATGTAATACCAACCTTCGAAGCTTTGGACCATCGAAGTGGGAATGTGACCGAAGCAGCTTTGCAGCTTCGAATTACCAACAAAACTGTCATGCTCCGAAGACATCGACTTCGAAACTCAACCTCGAATTAAATCCACAGTCTTAGTGGGTATCAAACCCACCTCTTACTGAGTGTGCCCGATCCAGCCCTCAAATCCGGGTATCAAACTGAGGCCTACTAGAATAGAGTTTCAATATCCTCCTCTAGGGTAGGCCACGGAAGGCGGCCACCAATGAAATAGTAGATTCCGTATGAAATGGTCTGCGCTGACAAGTTTTGTTACTCATCTTTACCCGGATGTACACCGAAATGTTGTTCAATGTTGGCGCCGTTGTGTAGACTAGAATGGTGGTGACAGCCCCTTTGTGTGGCCAAGGTCACAGGGGTCAGCTTCACTCGTCTGTGGCTGGTCCAATGATTGATTATCATAGGAGACGCTACCAAGCAAAGCCACAAAGTCACGAGCTGTTCTGCTTGACGTCGGAGAAGAATGAGGAATTTGGAAAGTAAAAAAGTGACGTAGAAGGAGAAGAAGAAGAGGATGATGTATGTGTAGCCTACCCCTTTGAATGGGATCGATGGGTGGTATTTACGGTTGGATGTCCTTTCTGACGCCAAGCTCATGAGATTATGGTGTTTGAAGCCATTTTCAGTGCTGCCTTAGTAAACAAAAGTTTGATGCTTTTCAGTCGGTCAACACGATTGTACCCAACTGAGATGGGTTATTCCCTAATCCTGAGAAAGATTAGATGAGATTAATAAATAATTTTGTTTTAATCTCATGAGATATGAAATGAATGCAGATGAATGAAACTGGATAAGGAGTTGGAAGGAAGCGACCGTGGCCTATTAGAAGGTACCGTTCAAGCATTTGCCTGGAGTTGAAAATAGGAAGCCACGAAAATCTGATTCAAGAACAGCGGACGGTGGGGTTCGAACATACTCTCTGCCGAGTACATAAATAGATTGGCTCCCATGGCCTAGTGGTGCGCCTCAGTAAGCGTAGCTACTTCTGTGGGTAGTAGGGGAGTAGTAGGGGTTATAAGCCCCCCACCACTACTCCCAATGCGAGCCGATAACTCCCGAACCCGTGGTCAGAGATTCACGAATGAAGTGTTGTTGGACTCGGGCTGACGGGGGCTTTGCTATGGACCACATGTTATATTTTTCATTTTTTTTTGAAAATGTATGTTTTCGAAAATAGGCAATAGTTTGAAAACCAAACATGGTCGTACGTTGTGCTATTGCTCCAACGAATGGTCTCTATGTCCTTTATTTTTTATGATAAGACAATTTTATTTTTTTACATTTTTTGAAAAAGGTGTAATTTTGAAAATCCTATGTTTTGGAAACTAGGAATTATACAAAAATGTTTGTTTGACATAAATGAAAGGTTCCTATGCCTTCTAACCCCAAAATAAATTTCAAGTCTCTACGATAAAAACCTGACAGTAGTGTGGTAAGGGCGGGCCACTTAGGAAGTTGTGAGCCCCTGCGACCTTGGAATGGAAGGAGTCATGCTAGGAGGGCGTGCTGGGATTCGTTTTTTTTTTCGTCTCGTTGTGCTCTTTACGGGAATGTAGGTGTCGAAAAGGTGGAATGCCGGGAACATGGTTTTTTGGGGGTAAAAACGTGATTTTAAACTTTTTGTTATATCTCGCAAACCAATCATGCCAGAGGCGTGTACGAGGGGTCCAAGGACTCGGGGTGACGTCCTCTTTGCTATGGACCACTCATTATAATTTTAAAAAATATTGGAAACTCGTTTTTGGGGTAAACACGTGGTTTTTGTGATTTTTTCTGATATCTCACGAACCAATAAGCCTAGAGACTTGTACGAGGTGTCATTTTTTTCGTCGCGTTGTCCTTTTGCCGAGGATGTTCGTGTTGAGCGGGAATGAAAAACCATGTTGAGGTAAAACCGTGCTTTTAGACTTTTTGCTCTATCTCGCAAACCAATAACGCTAGAGACGTGTACGAGGTGTCCTAGGACTCTGGCTAACGCCCCCTTTCGAATGTGGTAGATATTTTTTCCAAAGAATAATTCACAAAGGGCCTAACGCCATACATGTTGAAAAGAATTCTTTACCTGTTTATAATGTTCATGAAGCGTGGTGGTTGAGAGAGACGATACTGCTGGGTGTATGTGTGTGTGTCAACGAACCTGTCGCTGACTACGGTGGCTGTGCTCAATAGATCAATCGATATTTCGACGGGTCGGTTTATGACAGAGCGATGATGCGTTTTTTCTGATACTTTATCCCGAAGGGGATCTTTAACGTGTAAACGGTGATGAGAACTTGGTTCTATGTTGGTCGAAGCGAGTACAGAAAACAAACTTGCAGAGGAGAAGACTAGCAGGAGGTGAATGTCATTTGAGCTTATTTGAATGCGCTGATCTGACTTGACAACAGGTGCAATGGAAAATGACAAAGACGCTTGAAGGTGAAATAATCTGAAAATCGTGGTGGCAGGGGAGTGCGAAATGAATGTGAACACATGTGAAACCACATGTACGCTAGACAAGTTACATCCTGTTTGCTTCGTACGTGACAAAATGCAAGTTCAGGTGAAATTTGACCCGGCACAGGTGTTCACCTCGGGCGTTGGCTGTCCACGTGCACGATAAGAGAATGTTCAAAGCGTGGGGAAAAAGTGATTATACATGCAGCGTAACATATATAAAGACATGTCGTTATCATTTCCACTCTCACTTAGGTAACTACCTTTGAACACACTGCATTGCGTGAAACACTTGGTCTTGTTTAACAGTTTTGGTGGTGGTGGAAAATACTTAACCTTGTTGTGAGGTAGGTGTTTATTTATTAATTTATATATTTATTGATTTATATATATTGAATGCAATTATTTATTGATTGTTAAAGTTATAAAATAAATGTTTATTTATTTGTTTGCAGATAACGTGTATAGCCTACCTGTTGTGTGTCTGTGGGAAAGAGATTGAAAAAGAGAGGGAAAGGCGGACAGCTAGAAAAGGAAACCATTTCCACACTAGTCCACGAGACTGGAATAAAGTGCAGCATTACACGTTGTACCCGATACCTAGTGGAGGCTATCGGCTACGCCAGCAGACATTAAGCCGTAGTTGAGATTTTGGGAAGAGTTAAGAAAAGATAGCGCTCAGATCGAGTCAAGAGGAATGTCAGGATGACGTAGAAGGTCTAGGATTAAGAAGGCACTGACGACAGTCAGGCAGATGGAATTATGGATGGAAATATGAAGCTTTATTAAGATCTATTTGGAATATGGTATTTAAACATCTCAGAAGAGAAGATATAACATGCATTATATATGGTAATAATTTGTAGGAAGTCAGATAACCCTTAAGTTATTTTATAACTTAATAGCCGAGATGATGGGGGTTCGAGATTATATTTGTGACGCAAGACCACAGAGGTGGGGAGAACGTCACGTGACTGCGCCAGGGAGGCTCAGGTCAATGCAGTCTAGAGACAGTCAGTTGAGCTCAGTGAGCCAAGCAGTCGAGCTCTGTAAGCAGAGGAGTCAAGTACAGTTAGCACGGCAGTTGAATTCAGACAGCGAGCTGAGTAGGACATGCGCCGAGCGTATGGTTAAGGTCGCGCAGCGAACAGCTTTGTCACGGAAAGTGAAAGCGACAAGTTTAACTTCACCCAGCGGCGAACGAAAAGTAGGTCAGTGAGCCGGGCGGAAACCCGCAGTAGGCAGCGTGAAGACCGGTTACAGAACCAGCTGTACGGGCCAGGCAAGCATGAGAAGGCCGGGGTTTAGAACAGCACGGTAAAACGAGTTGGAGAACTTATTTCAAGCTGCATTTTGGTAACGCAGAACAGCATAGCAGAGCGACATGGCGAGGCTAGCTTTATGTGGAGATTATTCCAGAGCATTGCAGTAGGGACGAGCGGGTTATTTCCAATTTTATACGCAAGCATTTTGACAGAAGCTGAACTTCATTACAACATTGAGTTGGAACGTTTATTCAGCATTTGAATTGTACAGGCAAATAGTTACGAGATACTGCAACTGTGAACTTCAGATGAACATAGTTTTTCTTAATGACATTACGACTATGCATTTCATAACGCATTCCAAGTAACATTAACGATTATAGGCAAATGAAATGTTGTAAGCATATGCACTTATGAACATTAGCACGTGCATTAATGCAATTCATTCTTATGAAGTGTTATGAATTACCGAGTACGAACACAGCTACAGGGTGTTTCGTAAACTTAGACACTCTCATATAAAATTTTATTTTATGAAAGTGAGACTTAGCAGTTATTGGAGATTGAACTTTCAACACTCAAACTGAACATTGTATGGAACAGTGCCGTAACGTAGAAGAGGAATAAGGGGTCCGCTGTTTCTATGAACTTTTTCGTGAAGATTTGGACAGTATCCGCTATGGATAACCAGCAGTTCATCATGTCGGAGTAAACGCAGACAGAGACGCGATGGCACCACAGAGCGATGGATTCGATTCCTGACGAGGAGGAGGTCCACCAGCTGATTCACTTGGGATTTGAAGGCAATCGTCATTGCGTGGGTGGAATGATATTCACGCCGATCTTTCGAGAAATTCATTACATAAGGAAAATCGACGATCTTTGAAATTTAATAACAGCTGATTATGAAAAGGTACTATAAGAGTTATAACTTCCTGATACGACTATTTTCATGAATTCTGGGCACACATGTATATTTTTCTAATAGGAGTGATACGATTATTTAGACATGGCTTTGACTTTATTTGCTTCAAATTTTTGCTAGAATATGGCGTGACCATATGATATGGCAGGCATCATTATACGAAATTCTCACCATTGGTTGGCTTTATTAAGCAGATGTTTGGTCTTTTCGACATTTTTCCAGCAAGGATATTTTTCATGAATAGTTTTTTTGTGTGACGAGTATTTCGAACTCGTGATCTGCAATTGATTATCTAAATTACTTCGTCAGTTCATTGCATACTAGCGAGTGTGTATTATTCATCAGTAGGGATTTTTTTCCATTGGATTGTTTGGAGATATTAAGATGTTATTCACTTTAGTGAATGAATATCGCTTTTATATGACAACTAGAGACTTGTTGATTCCTATCTGGTACATTCACTCATTTAGTCTTCGAGATGGGGTCTTTCGTATTTATAAGATTGTATGGTGGTTACTCATCTTACTTGCCATTGAGGGACTCATTTTTATCATCCGAGTGTACTTGAGATTGTAAGAGGATCAAACAAGGAACTACTAGTCACATATCAGTCGAAATTTTGTTAAATAAATTAAAAATACATGTCAGCAGGGTTACATTTGTAATTCTTGTTTGCCAATCCAATATTTTGTTGCTATACTCTTTTGAGAGTACTTTCAGTTTAACAGCTGGTACAGCTGATGCTTTTGATGATTTTTATAATTGTGTTTGATACCTTTGAGAAGGATTTAAAGTAATTGAATCTTGTAAGATGAATCATTAATGGTCAGATTTATTTTAAGGCAGATCAGTATTGCAGATTTTTATATGAGAGATTATAGCACATTGGTGTTTTTCTGTGATGTGAATTATGAGAATTGTAAGAAAATGTATGCTATTTGAAAGCAGATCTTGAATTACTAAGGTAATATTTTTTCCAATTGTTTAAGAAGTTGTCTAGATGTGATCAGAGTAATTACAGTTATTGGAGATTGTGTGCGTTGATAATTTGAAGCCAGTTATATATTTTTTTGTAGATCATGCAACATGGTTAAGTGAAGTTTGTGATAGGCATTTTGTGGAAGTTGCCAAGTGATAGTTGCAATGTTGCTAATGTATTTTGAGGCAGACATGAGGTTGTCGAACCCAGTCTAGCGTAATTGTTGAGATTCATGCTGTATATGCTGAATATTTATGGAGTTTTGTGGAATAATTGTGGTATTCAAATGTAATATTTGAAGAAATAAGGATGTATAATGTCGTTGTGGATAGTCAGATCCAACGTGATGTCGTGAAGGCAATAATATTTTTTGGCATGATAATTAAATACGAAATATAACTTGGAAGTGATAAAACTGTAAGACAACGTTCTATAAACCATATTAAACAATTTGTTAGGAAATTAAACAAATAAATAAAGTTGATAATACAAGATTTTCTGAGAATAATAATTAATGAAATAATAATCTGAAATTTGAGCATATTAATGATCTGACCTAATGAAATAAAAATCAGAATGACTAGATGAAATAATGAAAATCTAAATAACCAGAAGAATAAAATTTAAATAAATTGATAAATTAAATTTTGGAATAAATCAACGAATTAGATAAATGGATGAATTAAAGATTGGATAAATAAACTGATTTAAATAAATTAATAGACGATTGGATAGATGATGAATAACTGAATTAGAAGGTGATAATTAATTAAAGAAGCTGATGATTAATGAATTTATATGGAATTAAATAAATTTAATTGAGATATAATTTGAGGAATTGCAACTTGAGTTGAGGAATTAAACAATTTATATTGATGATTTAAGATGATTTAATCTGAAGCAAATAATAAAATAAGAGTGTGTGAATAATTAGAAAGTATAATGAAGTGGTGATAATAATTTTCATTTAAATGATTTAATGGTGATGAGTTAATGATTCTGACAGGAATATGTAGAATTTTGAGAGGAGAATTTATGTGAGAAATATTTAACTTTGATGATGATGATGACCAATGAACAGTGGATTTTCTGTAATTCACAAACAAGCAATTATTAATGACAATGTAAATAGTGTAAATTAATTATTCGATGTTTAGGAGCATTTTACTAACGTGTTCAACATTTGAATTATGCCATGCAAGCCATAAAATTACGTGATGTTTAAAATATGTGATTATAATATGTGTATGTTTAGACAGATTAATATTTTTTTTAAAATCCACATTTATGATGTTAAATTAAAGAGAAATTAGGTCTCAGGTATCACAAATGTCAGTGACGAAAGACATAGTGCTACAGTGATCCTGAGAACCCAAGAGAACTTTAGAGATTTTTCACGTTTTTATGTGGATGAAATATTTTTGATTAGAAAAGAGATGGTTCGATTTTTGGACAATGACAATTTAACGTTGGCATTCGACCATACTCTCAGGTAGGATGAATATTAAAAATGTCTGTCTGACTATCAAAGTGAAATAAATTTGTTTTTATCTTAGTTGTGATCTAATGATGGTGTGATTTTCCTTTTTCTCTCCTTGTCTTGATTAAGGCTTAACCGGAAAGGATGTGGTTTGCTAGGAGTTCAGTTGATGGCGCCCATTTATATTTGCATTTTTTTTATTAAACTTAAGCCCGTAACGACCCTAGAGATACTTTGTCTCGTGTTACCCACTGCTTTTTCGATAACTCAGCTGAATTTCCGACACATTCCTTATTTGACTAGAGGTTCATTTAACTCCGCTCTGTCCTGGAACTCCAGGAATGCGATGTAATAGCAGATGGGTCATCGCATCCCCAGGACGAACGGGTACAACGTCAAGGTGAGATTTGTTTTTTATATATATAACCTGTTTGATTTTGTTTTGTTTATGAAATGCATAAACTATATGGAATGGATATACATATGGTGGTTTAATTTATTTCTTTTTAGAGTGTTGGAAAACGCTTGATCTCTGTTGATAACCAGGAACGTGTGTGTTTGGGACCATTGTCCAGCAGTCTACAGCTGAAAACTCAGGTGAGAGTGTTCTTTCAAAATAGTGTATTTTACTGCTGCGGATACGTTAACTTGGGAACACCTAAACAGTTGTTTCAAATCGCGTGTGTGCTCTGGTTGTGTGGTCAATGTTAGAAAAAGTTTGATTCCCAAAGAATTTTTAGAATATTGTTTTGAAATTTTTAAAGTTGAAATTTGTACAGCGCAAAGGTTGCATACGGCTTTAAAGGTGAATACAGAACTCGTGTGCGATTTCATATATAAAAAGAAGGACGTAGAGCATAAAGAGACATTTTATATTTGCAGTAAAATGCAAGAGCTTTTGATAGCCGGTAATCTGAACGAGTGGTATCAATGCCATGTGTTTAATGCCTTGCTATCAAAATTTGATAAACTGCAACAAGGACCCAGTGGTTTAGCGTTGGACAAATTTCGTCGTCTACAAATCAACATTTGTCAATTCAACCCGTTGAATGCTGGGTCTAGCTATATTAAAACACCGCCAGCAATAGCTTCGAAAAAGGCTGTGGGGAATATTGAAAATTTTGATGATGATTGCTTTCTGTGGGCTGTGGCTGCGTATTTGCAGCCAGTACAAAAGCATTGTTACAGACCAGGAATGTACAAGGCCAAGTTTGATGAATTGAAACAGACTTTAAATTTAACTCGAGTATCGTTCCCGATGGACTTAACTGAAATCCATAGGTTTGAACAAGACAACCATGACTTTTCGTTCATGGTGTATGGCCTTGATGGTGATGAGATTGTGGGTCCTCTTTATGCTACAAAAGAACCGAAACGACACCACATTCATCTTTATATCTATCTGAGGGAGAGGTGATTCACTATTGCCTGATTAATAGCTTACGTAGATTGCTAAGCAGTCAAATGTCTAAATATCAATGTAAAAAACATATTTGTGATCGTTGCTTGCAATATTTTAAAACCCCTACGCTTTTGGAACGTCATAGGATAGATTGTGTTTCTTAGGAAGCGGTGAGATTGATATTGCCACAAGGGGACAAGGCTGTGTTAAAGTTTAAAGACATTCATAAGCGTGACACTGTTCCCTATGTGGTATATGCAGATTTCGAAGCTCTCACCACAACCCTGGCGGGATGTGAACCAGATCCCACTATTAGCTCAACCACACCCATTCAAAAACATGAACCTTTTGCCATATGATTTAATGTGGTGTGTGCCTATGACCCCACACAATCCGTTTACAAATACCATGAGGGACCAGATTGTGCCAGATGGTTTTTGGATGAACTTGTCAAGTTGGCCGACCATGTACAGGGATTACTGGACCACCCAGTACCCATGAGCCTAACTCAAGAACAGCAGCAACAGTATGAGCAAGCCACGACATGCCATATTTGCGAAAAGCCACTGATCAGTGCTGAAGACACCGTTCGTGATCACTCGCACTTTACGGGGGAGTTTCGCGGAGCTGCGCATAGTAAATGCAATTTGAACTTTCCAGCTCCTCGTTTCATCAGTGTCTTTTTCCACAATCTGGCGAATTATGACATTCAGGTTTTGATTCGGGAATTGGATCATGTCAACAAGGGTTCGTTTACCATTATTCCTCAAAACCATGAGCGTTTTACAGCCCTGACATGGAGGTTGAGAGACTTTAGCATTAGATTTTTGGATTCCTTTAAGTTTATGGCATCCTCGCTTGACAGTCTTGTGAATGGCTTGAATGAGGAGGATTTAAAAAATACTAGAATTAATTTTAATGATCCTGAGCAATTTCAATTGTGCATTCGGAAAGGTATATTCCCGTATGATTTCTGCAAGAGCTGGGACGTGTTAAAACAATCAAAGCTCCCACCACAAGAGAAATTTTACTCAAAATTAACACGCAGTACCTTTTCTGATGAAGACTATGCACATGCATGTCAAGTTTGGCGAGTGTTTGGCATTAAGACGCTAAGTGAATATGCTATGCATTACCTAAAACTGGAAGTATTGCTGCTCACCGATGTGTTTGAAAAATTACGTGAGTTGTGTCGACACATTTACGGTATTGACCCTGCTCACTATTATACGAGTCCTGGGCTCTCGTTCGACGCCGTTTTGAAATACACTCAAGTGGAATTGGATTTACTCACTGATGTAGACATGGTTCTATTTTTTGAAAAGGGCATTCGTGGCGGCTTTGTGTCGCTTCACCAACGCCATGCCGAAGCGAACAATGTCTACATGCCTGATTATTCACCAGACAAACCAGAATCATACTTAATGTACTATGACGTGAATAATTTGTACGGTTACGCCATGAGTCAGCATTTGCCCTATGGGAAGTTTGCTTGGCTGACAGACAAACAAGTGTCAGAATTTGATGTGATCAAGCCTAGCCAAGAAACAGACCGTGGATATGTGCTAGAAGTGGATATTGAATATCCCTCATCCTTGTATGATGAACATGCCGATTTCCCATTCTGCCTTGAGCAAATGATTCCCCCTGACAGTAAAGTGAAAATTGAAAAACTCATGGGCACACTTTACAACAAAAATCGGTATGTGCTACATATCCAAATGTTGGTGCAATGCCTCGCCCAAGGCTTGGTGTTGAAGAAAATCCACAAGGATATTTATTTTGCTCAAAAAGCATGGCTTGAGCCATAAATGCGACTCAACACAGAGCACCGACAAATGGCAACACAGCAGTTTGAAATGATTTTTTTAAAATTAATGAACAACTGCATCTATGGCAAGTCCATGGAGAATGTTCGCAAATACCGTGACATTAAATTGGTCAATGTCTGGGAGGGGCGTTGGGGTGCCCGGCGGTACATTGCCAAGCCAAATTTTAAATCGATCAACATTATTGATGAGGATTTAGCCACTATTGAATTGAGTAAGACCAGCGTGACCATGGATAAGCCCATTTACTTGGGCCAAGTCATTTTAGACTTTTCCAAATCGGTCATGTATCGATTCCACTACGAGTTTGCCAAACGCCATTTTGAGGACATCTCTCTATTGTATATGGACACGGACTCATTCATTTACCACATTCGCCACTGCAACCCCTATGACGTCATGAGGCAGCATAGTGACTGGTTCGACACCTCTTGCTACAGCGCTGACAACGTGTTTCAGCTGCCCATTTTAAAAGATGAATGTGGTGATTCCGTCATGAAGGAATTCGTAGGCTTTTCCTCAAAAATGTATGCTTACCGCACACTCGACTGTAAGGAAGCCAAAAGAGCAAAAGGTGTAGGTAGAGCAGTGGTAAAATCGCTACGTGTTGATGACTATCTAGCGGTTTTACGCACTGGCAAAGCTATGTCTCATACACAGTGGAGGATACAATCCAGCAACCATCATTTGTATCTTGTGGAACAGAGAATACCCACCCTCGCCTCCATGGATAACAAACGTGTGTGGGCTGATGACCTGCTCACCAGCCTGCCCTGGGGTTATGATCGTAAGGAGGAGGAGGTGTGATTTCACTGTTTAATCGTTTATGGGACATAGCTTTATGTAACTTGTAGATTTAGTATTTTGTAAATATTAGTTTCTGCCATTGTAAATAGTAGATTTTGCAAATAGTGGCAACCCACTTGGACTTTTGCTCTTTAAAAAAGTTCTATGCAACCTTTTTTTTTAAATGTGACTGGTTAATAGTTTGATTCTTTTTAAGCTGTACAAAGTTGTAGTTTTTTTGTAAATATGAAATAGGTAATTGTATTTTTAGTAACTTAAATAACTAGTATTTAATTATTTTTTGTAATGTAAATTATAAATGGTAAACTAAAAAGTTATTTTGGGATCAGTGTGCATGTCAAGAATGTGCTTTTGGGAATAAATAAAGTGGTTGTGTTTGTCCCCAAAGACATGTGTGAATGTATGAGTAGAGAGAGAGAAAGCTGGTGTGTATGTATGACCAGAGCAAACACGGTGAGATAGGGTGGGTGGGAGGGGGGAAATTTTCACTTATATATTCATTTTGTTTTCAATAGTTTTGTTTTCTTTGAAATGTGGAAGACAATAGACATTATTTTTGTAAAAACAGTCTTACCTGCAGTAGTCGTAGACCTTGACGTTTCCGCAATCCCATAAACTCACTGCAGCATCGCCATGGTCATGCACTTGCATCAACATCATTGTCAAATCTCAACTTTCAACATACACCAAATGGAAAAATGTCAAAAGAGCAAAATGGAAAATTTATATTTCCATATCACCAAAAACAGCAAAACTTAAAACGGACATTTAAAAAAACTGGAAATGGCCAGGTGTGAAATATGAAAATTCAAAAACTTCAAACGGACATTGTTTAAAAAGTGTCATCAGCAAAATGGAACAATTCATATCATCAAAAACGTAAAACTTGAAACGAACATTTTTAAAAACTGTAAATTGCAAAATGACATATGGCAGTGTGTGAATTCATCATGTGTGAAATGTGAAAATGAAAAATCAGCCATCAACATCAAGATTTCAAAAAATTAAAATAAAAAACATCGTGCTCTGGTAAACCTTTGTTTTTATTTCATAGTCATAGTGAATTGACAAAAGAAATATAGAATACAAACAAATCCCAATTCCTCACTCCTCCATTCCTCAATGTTTATGTCCATGCATCATCAACTTTCCTTTCATAGCACACATGACAATCAGGGCTGCCATCCTTTCACCCACTGAGGCATCACAGGATGTGAAACGTTGTTTAGCTTTTTTCAATAACAATTTATCGGCCACATGTCTTAAACCAGGATGACTATGGCGATAAGAAAGGTCTTTTTCTTTGCATGCTTGATCCAAAAGATTAATGGGTACATCACCACGCTGCAAACGTTTTTCAAGACGAGTTCCAGGGCCACAAAAACGATAACCTGGAAGATGTATTTCGAAAGGTAAGTATTGAATCACTTTGTCAATGACGCCATTGCCAGTACAGGTCTGACATATCCCTTTCCACTGATGGTAAAAAGGTTTGGTCTTCCTCCTCCTCTGTGGACGATGTTTGTGTTTGTTGTTGTTGCTTTCTCTCGCCATGACACCCTTGGAATGATTCAACAAAGTCTTTACACGGACTTTTATGACCGTGATACAGTTTCACTAGCTGGCAAGTCGCACACTGACGCATCGACGGTATTTTTGCCATGGCCACTTGCTTATGGTGATCGTAATCTGTACAGGGTTGCAATTCACTCAACACAGGGTCTTTAGTCCATGATTTTGGTACATGTTGCCAGATTTCTTTGACCGCGTTGGCGGCCACATAATAAATGAACGACTTGGGCAGCGCCAAGAGTTCCTCTTTGGTAAAACTGTCTAGTTTCTTTTTGCACACAAAGAACTTGCCGATGGCTTTGTCCGTAGCATTGCCTTTCTCCATGGTATCACGTGCAGTAGATGTTTACACGTTGCTTGTAGAAATCTCACTGGCGTCATTCTCAGGTAAATCTTGAGTTATAATTTTGTTCAACAACTCCCAGCAGGCATGGGTGGTTAACCAATGAAAGAGATGCCACGCATGCGATAGGGCTGTATGGGTAATGTTGCCACAGGAGCAAGTATCCATGAGCGTTTGCAGGGAGGGGCAGCCCAACTCCATGAGGTCGATACATTGACAGTAAGACGCCAAAAATGGTTGCAACCATTGACGTTTTTCATTACCTTTCACAAATACCACATTGGCCGAGGACAAGTGTGCTTTCATGACCACGTCCAAATATTTATAGGAAATGGTTCCCTGATTCCAGTCTAGTTGCCTATGATTTTCAATCCACTGGGTTTGTTTACGGTCTTTTTCACACAACAAATCAAATGCATGGGGCAGTTTAAATAGCAAATGCGTAGCTTGCGATATCCAAAACCTGGTACAATCGATAATGGCCACTTGTTTAAATATAAATTTGTTGTCACCAATTTTAAGCCCTTGGCAATCCACAATGAGTGTGCGTAACATGTTGACGCTTGCCTGGCCCGAGTTCAACTGACGACTGGCTGACGATCGGCCACTAAAATGTGATCATGACATGGACTGGCCTGCCATGCTAGTTTCAAATTGAGGTTAGGATAGGACAGGGGTACATGCAAAATTGAGAATTTAAGAATTACATCATTTTATTATCATAACACGTCTTACAGGCTTTTGTCATTTTGGGATAAGGACGATACCAACTGATACAACAATATAGTCTCTTGTGTTTGTAACGTCCATAACACCCATGATGTCCCATTGTCTCTAAACTAGGCATTTTTGATGGTGAGCTGCTCACCGAAGCACCATGGACACCATACGGTCCACACGTAACGTAACTTGTTTTTTCATTGCCTAGAGACAAGAGTGAGGGATAGCTTGAATGACAGGGAATATTTCCCACTTCCATTCTACACAGGTAGGGGCAGGTGGGTGACCAGCGCTGATGTTCCTGCATGGGTTCATCGCCCTCATGCCATTGGTCTATGATGATGGGACAAAAGGCACATTTCACTTCATCTCTTGTTTTTAAATAGTAGAATCCAGCGGCCGCCAAGGCTTGGGGGTTTATGAAAGGCACTGGCCATGTTGCAAAAGTCTTGAAACGTTGTTCCTCAGAGTTAAATTTATGGATGTGACGTCTCTTGTGGCTTTAAATCAAGACATGACTGAGCGGCTTGACGTGGGTTGACCTGTTATTTATACACTCGTCACTTGGTTGGACAGTGGAAAATAGTTGACTTGTTTGTGATGAATAATCAAACAGTAGGCCGTCGTATTGGCTGGTACATTGTCATGCGTTTCAAAATCTAGTCGAATATCAATATTGGATGGCTTGACAGACTCTTCCAGGTAAGAACAGTCAAAAACAATCAGTGGCGCCCTTGCCTTAAACGCTTGGGGTAGCAGCATGGGGCCGTTCTCTTTTTGATAATACGACCATCGAAATTTAGAAAACAAGTCGTACAGGGGGCCAAATTTATTTTTTGAAAAATCCAAATCCAGTCCTTCATAGGGAAACACAGCTCCGTTGAGGAAAAGACGTGCATTTCTCAATTGCAGGTGATCAAATTGCGTGGCATCTTCGGTTTGTTGATACTTGCGATTCGTTTGAAAACCCACGATCAGGTAGAGAGGTCTCTCTGTATAGCGAGCTATTTTTAAAGACCAACTGTGTGTGTTGGTGGTGGGCAATAGCGGGTACTCATGGAGTGCCCAGCTTCTAAATTCCATGGGTAGAGGCATATCTCTCTTTACCATCTTGAGTATGTCCAGTTTTTGCTATCGTCAAGGGTCACATGGGGCACCTTCCACAGCAAGCGTTGTAGTTGAATTTTAGAATCTATGGGGGCATTGTCGGCTCCCTTGAGTGCATTATTATCACTCCTGTCTCTCACTAGATAAAGCACTTGCCTTGCGTTGACCACAATGCGTTGGTGATCTTCGGCTAAGCCTAAAATCAGTTTAAGAGGTAAATATCCTGTAAAGGTCCCATCGGAGTGTACCATCCAGTCATTGGTCGAGTCAGGGCACCAACCTGCCATGCAAAGTGTTTTACATTCTCCCTCACTATAAGAGGGGTACAGTTTCATGACACTGGAAATGCCCACATTTCGAGTAGTATCCACCACGATATCGTTAATCATGTAACGTACTTCAGAAAACAGAAAGGCCAAACCATGGTTGGCCAACATGGACGTGGTGGGTGTAGAGCCATCGGCTTTGGTGAGTCGACCTTCAATCTGAATGACACTTTCATGCGGTAGGGTGTAAATATCTTGGTTGTTGATAACAAATTGAATTTCATCATTGTTATTGAGTCCAGGTGTTTGAGCTTGATAGGAATGGAGATCAATTCTTACCACCCCTGGTTGCTCCTCGATGCGGTTCGCTACCTCTAGGATAGAATTCATCATGGGGGTTGACGTGGTAACCCAAATGCTGTAAAATCTGCTTGTCCTGAGATGTTAACGTGTATTCACGTGGCAAACAACTAACACCATTCCTAGACGGTGTTGTTGCTTTATACACGAATTTCATAGTGGCTTTAGCACCAACTTGTAAGTCACTGGTGTGGTAGAATCTAGATCAATGAGTTGTTGATCTCTATTGATCAGTCTTAATGTTATATTACTAATACTATCGACAACCACAGAATGAAAAAGCACCACTGGAGGGTTTTCACGAATAATATACCCATTGGGCGATGTCACAATAAAGTCATAAAGCGAATGCGATGGTTCTTGATTGGTGTACACTTGGCTAATAATATTACACGTCACCGACACATGATGGTCCTCAATGAATTTCACTTCATGGTCTGATTCATGTTTTTTGTTGGGCTCCAACACACGTTGTTTAAATCCTAGTAAATCCTCGAAAATGAGAAAGCTTTAGTTGTTTAGCATAGCTTTCCACTTGTTCATGCGTCAGGGCATGTCTTGCTATGGCTCAGTTTTTTTTTAATATTTCGAAGTGGTTGATAAAAGGCTGGCTTTAAGTTGGCATTTCTAGCCCCCATTGCAATTGCTTCCATCGTTTCATTGTGTCGCTGACTTTCTTTGAGTTGTTGCTTGCCCCACTCCGCGGCTGTTCGCAACTCTTGCCTATCTATTGGTTATGACATCATTCCCACAAGTTGCATCATACTTTTTACTGATTCAGCGATTCCCACGCTTTGAACATTCTGTTATCGTGCACATGTACAGCTAACGTCCAAGATGAACACGTGTGTCGGATCATATTACACGTAAAATTACATTGTGTCACGTACGAAGCAAAACAGGGTGTAACTTGTTAACAGTTATCATGCACGTGGATAGTCAACGCCCGAGGTGAACACCTGTGCCGGGTCAAATTTCACCTGAACTTGCATTTTGTCACGTACGAAGCAAACAGGATGTAACTTGTTTAGCGTACATGTGGTTTCACATGTGTTCACATGCATTTCGCACTCCCCTGCCACGACGATTGTCAGATTATTTCACCTTCAAGCGTCTTTATCATTTTCCATTGCACCTGTTGTCAAGTCAGATCAGCGCATTCAAATAAGCTCAAATGACATTCACCTCCTGCTAGTCTGCTCCTCTGCAAGTTTATTTTCTGTACTCGCTTCGACCAACATAGAACCAAGTTCTCATCACCGTTTACACGTTAAAGATCCCCTTCGGGGTAAAGTATCAGAAAAAACGCATCATCGCTCTGTCATAAACCGACCCATCGAAATATCGATTGATCTATTGAGCACAGCCACCGTGGTCAGCGACAGGTTCGTTGACACACACACACCCAGCAGTATCGTCTCTCTCAACCACCACGCTTCATGAACATTATAAACAGGTAAAGAATTTTTTTTCAACATGTATGGCATTAGGCCCTTAGTGAATTATTTTTTGGAAAAAATATCTACCACATTCGAAAGGGGGCGTTAGCCAGAGTCCTGGGACACCTCGTACACGTCTCTAGCGTTATTGGTTTGCGAGATAGAGCAAAAAGTCAAAAATCACGGTTTTACCTCAACATAGTTTTTCATTCCTGCTCAACACGAACATCCTCGGCAAGAGGACAACGCGACGAAAAAATGACACCTCGTACAAGTCTCTAGGCTTATTGGTTCGTGAGATATCAGCAAAAATCACAAAAACCACGTGTTTACCCCAAAAACGAGTTTCCAATATTTATTTATTTTTCAATTATAACGAGTGGTCCATAGCAAAGAGGACGTCACCCCGAGTCCTTGAACCCCTCGTACACTCGTACATGCCTCTGGCATGATTGATTTGTGAGATATAACAAAAAGTTTAAAATCACCAAAAAACCATGTGCCCGGCATTTCACCTTTTCGACACATACATTCCCGTAAGGAGCACAACGAGACGAAAAAACGAATCCAAGCACGCCTTCCTAGCATGACTCCTTCCATTCCAAGGTCGCAGGGGCTCACAACTTCCTAAGTGGCCCAGCACCCCCCTTCGCCACACTACTGTCAGGTTTTTATCGTAGAGACATGAAATTTATTTTGGGGTTAGAGGGCATAGGGACCTTTCATTTATGTCAAACAAACTTTTTTGTATAATTCCTAGTTTCCCAAACATAGGATTTTCAAAATTACACCTTTTTCAAAAATGTAAAAAAATAAAAATGATTTATTATAAAAAATAAAGGACATAGAGACCATTCGTTTGAGCAATAGCACAACGTACTACCATGTTTGGTTTTCAAACTATCGCCTATTTTCGAAAACAAACATTTTCAAAAAAAATGAAAAATATAACATGTGGTCCATAGCAAAGCCCCCGTCAGCCCGAGTCCAACAACACTTCTGTTGCCATGGAGACCGTTACCCCTCTAGTCTCCACTCCTCACCTCGCCCGTAAAGCGGATGACAGTTTTCACCGAGCATCTTTTGTAAATCAGAGTATAGAGGGGTAACGGTCTCCATGGCAACAGTCAGCAATGTTGCAACGTATGCCGACACAGCAGTAAGCACATGGTTTGACTCAGTGTGTCTTCACTCGTCACGGTCATTAGAGCACCAGGCAGGGTGCTAACTTACCCATTATTTGTGACTTCCTGCAAGCCTCTTGGAATGTTATTAGTCATGATCTGCCTCAGTGGCAACGCAGCATTTCACACGTGCTAGTATTGACAGCTGTCAGCGAGCTTTATTGGTAATTCAGAGTATAGTGGGTGGACGTAGGAGCCTGCCATGATAGTGTTATCCATCTCTGAATTACGGGGGCCGGAGCATTTGGATCTGACGTGCTTCTCGGATGATCCTGGTGCCCCGTCGAGGGCGACCTGAGCCCTTTCGTCATGTGTTCAAACCGTCACGCATCCACTGGTCCCACTGGTCCCACACGCCCGGACGGACTAGTCTATGTGAGAACTTCTCAAGAGGTAATTGCTTTTATAAATACTACTCAAATTCAAAGCATTCAAGGCAAAATGTCATTACTTAGTAGGCTAATAGTTTACTAGGCTACATCAACAGTGGAGGTCTGAACAGCCTGTAGATCTTTCAACTTATTAATAGTAGACAAACACTCTTCCGTACGTTGCAGTTATACAGTAGCTCTTTACCATCATCACAGTAGGTCATTCCAGCATATTAGTTTACAATTCTATAACAGTTTAGGGCGTATTGCTTATGTGTATCACACCTAAATAGCCTATTGTCATATAGGGGTCTATTCTACTTATGTTAATCGCCTCTATCAACATACAAACTTTCAGTCTGATTGCTGTAATAGATTCGTAGATATTGAGAACCGTCTAAATGTTGGAGTTGTATATATGTAGGGCATAGAGTTATGTACCATTAGACGACGATTTTTGCGTAGGTTCATTATTGAAACGTTCCCTTCGATCGCATGATTAATACACAACAAATAGAAATTTAAATTTAAGATTGAGCACAGCCGCCATCTTGACGTTATGTTAACAATTGAACTAAATTAGATGCCAGTGCATTACAATGTGTATAAACATTTTCTCTACCATATTTCAGTGCGCTCGGATGCTTAAATCTCGAGAAAAGTTTATTTATTAAAATGTTTCACTTTCGCTTGGCCGCCATGTTCGTTTTGTAATTTACAGGTTTTTGGAAGTCCCATAGCTAAACTTCTAGTAGTATCCTTTATCACCGCACAAAATTTCAGCGTGATATCAGTAATAGTTTCAGCGATATAGAATGCCGGTGAATTATTTCGCACAACCGCCATCTTGAGATTATGTAAACAATTGAACTAAATTAGATGCCAGTGCATAAACATTTGCTGTACTGTGCCCATTCAACAATGAAATATGCAAATCACAGTTTGCCAGCAATGCTCAATCGGGAGTATCGGGGTTCATGGTTTGTTCCCCCACTCTGTGAATTACACACTTTGGATTAAGCAAAGGATACACTTCCAAAAATAAACAAAAATCAAATCCTACTATTAAAACATTTAATTATCCAAATATATGGCGCTACAAAAATTAAACAAATAAAAATACTGACACTCCACTTCACACTTGTCGAAAGTTGAACAAGGAATTCATATAAAACAATTACAAAATCCTAATGACTGGTTTTCCAACAACCAACAAACTTCAACTAAGTTTCACTTCCATAAGGTGTCAATTCAAATGCTTTAAAATAACGAGCCCCAAATGGCTCGATAAGGTTTACATACACTGTGTTATCAATTTAATACACATCAATTACTATTTATCTGAGTATATTTTTTTAAATCATAATTATTAAAATATGGCTAATCATCAATTAATTTTGGGCTTTCACAAGGCTCACATGTTACCATCCCTCTCTCTCAAGCTAACAACTCACTACCTTGATTGGGAAAAATTTGCGTACTCCCGAGCTATAGAAGACTACTGAACAAGTCAAACTTAAGATTACTCCAGGAATCTAATGTCTTCAATAGAACTCGTGAATCACTGAATCATTAAACAATAAAGTTAGGGATTTATCATTTTTGTCTTCAAAGACAATTATACCTTAAGAAAGCAACGATCTGAATTCTGCAAGCGATAATAATGGATATAAAGGGACCTCGGTTCAAAGACCGGGTTGTTAAAACAATCCTTAAACACTTCTGTGTATTATGACTCAGACAGTCCGTCCTAACCTACCGCACTACCAGATGGTAAGGGTCTAATCTTAACTACTTGGCGTGATTTATTGCAGGGAGAGAAGAGAGTCCACAGTCTTGCTTTCACAAGGGACTGGCTACATCAGCTTTCCACACAGCTGTTTCAAATGCAATTCTCCGAATGACAAGGCTTCTAATACAAAATCATAAAACAACATATTTAGGTTCAACAGACCTATTCTCTTATCTTCGGTATATGTAATTATGAAGTGTCCTCATTAGCGGGTAAGAAAATTCAATAATATAACCAATATTTGAAGGGCTTCAACACGGACGACTCTGAGTTCGATCCTTTCAAATGCCTCGGGAGCAGTATCCCAATTTGGGGGACTTATAACATTAGCGACTTAGGGTAGGCCTCGCCTTTTACCAGCGCTCATAATACAATATAAATAGCACCCTTTTAACATACAACACACAATGCCTCGTGATCACTATCACAACTTTGAGGGCTTATAACAATTCATTCACCACGACAAACTGTCCCTCATAATTACTTTTACCGAGCCTTTCAAAGCATTCCTAGCGTGACAAATTACTTTAATGCGCTACATGGCGCTCCTACATTAATTAGCCAAGTTCCCTTCGAAGAACTAAATAAATTCAAAATCAACGTTTGGTCTACATCTCAAAATGTATTACTCTCCTTCCCTTAACAATAATCATTTTTACCATAAAGAACATGTATTCATAACATGTATTAATTCATCTAAAGGAGCTCGGAAGCTACTACTTTCAATATAAAATTCATCACAATATTCATTCATTTATATAATTATTATTATTATTATTATTATTATTACGCTTGCTTTCTCATATTTATATCATTTATCATTTACACTGATATTTTACTGAATATTTTCCACAAGGGATTCATTTATATTTCACATATTTATTATATTTCTCTCAACTTAATCGTTCAGATCGCGCAATCTTTCTTTCACCTGTTAATAAATATCCCTACTCCCTCTCTCATGAGGATTATACGCAAATCTTCCCAAACACATAATAATGAAATAGTTACTCACATGACTGTACGGTCATGGACCGAATTCTCCAGCGATGGAACATTTTCGCCCACCAACTTTTTCTTAGGCCATTTTCATGGTTACATTTACACTTACTGACACTTTTTAACACCACATAAATATATACCCTTATCACCTGGAACATAATGAATTCCATTTTGTATTTGTTTTCACTTCACACAATACAACTTCACTAAAATATTACACTCAAAAATTTCACTATATTTACATTACATAAACATTTTATCACTTTGGCGTTAATTATTCGCCTTACACACGAGATTTAATTTCTTTTCCCGTTTCCAAGGGTTGCACTATAGCACGTCGGCTTCATAATCTGACGAGATGATGGAAAGTCTCGATCGAACTAAACCTCACTGGAACGGCTGATCTTCTAATCCTGGGTTTGACTATCGGCTTCTATAACTTTACTGCACGATGTCGTATCTTGCTAGACGCTAACTTGTTCGTCTAAATAAAAGTCTGTCCTTGATGTATTACTATGTCGATCGCTCGAACTGTTTATCGGTGACCTAGTAATTTCCTTGTACTAATTTCTGTTACTTTGCTTCGTAGCTTATTGGAGTCCTCCCCAATGTTTACTGTCCATTTGTCACCCTAGACAAAGCCTGGAACTACAATTTCTAATTTTTATCGTCCTGCGCTCTAGCCACCTTGATTTCAGGAACACTAGGCGTTACTATTTCGTTCTACCCTGATCTGGTTCCTTAACGTCGATAGAACTGTCTATTTCACTTTCCTTGGGTACTTCGGAACCTTATGATGCGTTGGTTCTTTAACTGAACTATTATATTCGAGTGCATATCGCCTGTTATTTCTCAAGTCCACAGCCTTAACTTTGACTATACTTGTGAACTTTATAAAGTCAGAAGCTTGCCGATATTATTCCTATAATAGGATTCTAATGTGTCTCCACACGGCGATACTAATGACGATACTGCACGGCCACTCCCATACGGGGTGCTCGTTGGTGATACAGCGTAACACGACCTCTCAAGGTCTGGTAAAGACTACATGCTCCTCCTGGCACCTCCTGGGTTTATATCCAAATCGGCGGCAAAAAGATAAAATCCACGTCTTCTCCAGCGCTAACTTCTGAAGTAATTGTCGCATAATTTTGAAAAATATATCTCTGGAAAGCTCTTGTTTTAAACGTAAACTGGTTTCTTTGATCATGAAAATCGATCACACAATTCCAAGATATTAAATAATTTATCTCCTCAGATATGTGGGCGTTGAGGATTATTTTTCCATCCCTACCAACTCTGGTCTCGGGGAATTACTAACGACGTCATGCTACGTCTGAAGGGCTTTCCTGTGCAAATATTATAAACTTTCTCCCCACACAAAAATCTCTATTCCAGAATGATCAAAAATGATGTGTTTCTTTCATTAATTAAATGCTCGAAAATGGCTTAATTCTAATTATTTCTCTTCTTGCACCATTGCGAGGTTGTCATTTTCTTGCTGAGTAAGGTCTATTTCCGAAACCTCTTCTCTCTTACTCGTCGTGGAAAGTTTTTATCGTTCTATTTATAATCATGAGCCAGCTCCTATCGATGCGTCAAGCATGATCTCACGTCCGCATGACTCGTGGTCACACATTCTTGCGCCACATTATAACAGCCCACTTCTTAAAATCTTTCTAAGTCATCCTAAGGACTGTATTATTTCCTCTCTTCTTTTACAATTAATTATGGATTCGACGCTTGAACCAATTGCACATGGGTTCAAATCTCCCCTCCTTAGATAAATAAATTTTCGAAATTTTGAGGAAATTTATTTAAGTGTTTTTCCTAGACATTCTTATTCTTTCAGTGTCGAAGCCATCATAACATTCCGCAGTACCTTTATTTTTTTCTCATAGAATCCCACGAAAATTCGGGTTTTCCAATTTTAAAGTCATATCCGGTAAAGGTGTAGGTTGAGCACGCTCTGTCCCTACCCGTTCTTCCTTTCTGATTATCTGGACTAAAAGTCTACAGAACTTAATCCTTCGTTACGGGTGTGGTCTATCCCTACCCGTTTCTTTCTTTCCTCATTTTCTCTCCTTAAATTGAAATTTTCTTCTTCAATTAAATCAATTATCTCGCTTAGCTCCAAATAAGTTTGCTCTAGTTCACATTCACAATTGAATGGTTGATCTCTATTTTATCGTTCTAACTCACTCCTATTTGTATCAAAAGTGGATTTATCATTTCTAATTTGTTCCATATCCAGGGCTTGTTCATTTGCTTCATCGAAGTCTTCGGGGGGGGGGGGGGTAATATACTTTCAGGTTAGCTGAATTCATAGTCACTTCATGATTCGTTTCACAGTGCCGAATTCTATAGGCATTATTTCTTAAATCCCTTATTATTCGATACGGGCCGTGGTACATTTTCTGGAATTTCTTGTACACGCGGTTCCCTGGATCCGAAATGGCCGGTCTTTTCACTAACACCATTTCTCCTGCTAGTAGAGGTCGTTGATACCTCTTGTGCCTGTTTCTCCTTTGTATTCTATCGGCTTGAGCTTTTAGATGCGCAAAGGCTCTCCTAATTCGTACCTCTCTTCCAGGCTAAGTGTCTGTTGGCCTAGGAATGACCAGACTCCAAGGTCTCTCTGGTTGCTCATTCCGATGTAATGTTATTGGTATCTCTCCCGTCGATTCGTGGATCGTATTATTTATACAAAATTCGATGATGTCGAGGATGTCTATCCATTTCCTATTTTCCTCGGCACAGTATATCCTACAATACTTGGCCGTTTCCCTCATAACTCTTTCTACAGGATTTTCTTCAGGATGGCGAATGCTGGACAGGATCTGACGTATTCCAAGTCTCTCTAATTCCTGTCTAAATTCTACACTTGTAAAACAACTACCGTGATCCGATAACAAATTCTCTGGTTTACCCAGAATAGGTATCACTTTTTCTTTGAGTCGTTTTAAAACCTGCTTGGTACTCGTCTTCTCTATGGGAGCAAGAACAACCATTTTTGTGAAGACATCCATAGCCACCATTATATGTCTGTTTCCCCTCCTGGCCTTTGGAAAAGGTCCTAAGTTGTCAATAGAAATAATTTGACCTGGTCTCTCGGGCAACAGTGGTATTGGCTTTTGTCTCATCAAAAACGCATTTGGCTTAATCCTTTGACATATTCATTCATTAATTCATTCATTCATTCATTTATTTGCAATGGGGGGTGTTTCCCCCGGTGGCAAATTGGATATACATAACAAATAAATAATTATACATAACAATTCAATAACAATTATACAACAATTAAACTGGAGTATTTACACAAATAGTCAGTCTTTTCTTAAACACACCTATATGTTGGCGAAAAGGCTCAAAGGCTGCGGCAGGTATAGAGTTCCAGTTATCAATGGCACGGTTTACAAAATAATATTTACCGTAATTTGTTCGCTGTGGTCGGTCCTTAACTTTGAAAGGATGATCGCTCCTACCCATGTAAGTGGGCTTTCCCAATCGTTTGCTAAGCTCACCCCATGTTGGTTGATTTGTATACGTGCTGTACATAGCGCAGAGTCTAGATTTCATCCTCCTAGCCTCCAGTGATTCCCACCCAAGTTTCCTTAACATACGGCTCACACTGCTCCGGGGATTAAAGTCACTGAGCACAAATCTAGCGGCCTTTCTTTGTACCATTTCCAACTCATTGATGAGCCCTACTTGATATGGATCCCAAATCGCCGAGGCATATTCCAGAATAGGTCTTACAAGAGATAAATAGCCTAATTATTTAGCAGAGGTACTACTTCCTTTTAATACCCTCATTACAAAGTGCAGGGAGTTGTAAGCTTTTGAAACTACACATCCTACATGACTACTCCATTTCATATCATTCCATACGTGAACGTCCAAATTTTGCAAGAATCTTCTTCTACAAGTATTTCCGAGCCAATGTTATATTGAAAATCCTGCCTTCGCACTTTCCCTATTTTAAGAGACCAGGTTCAGGTCCTCTTGAAGCACTGCATTGTCTTGTGAGTCATGTATCTTTCGATATATTACACAATAATCCGCAAACAATCGACAGTCACTGCGAATCCCATTTGGTAAGTCATTTATAAACGCCAAAAACAACAAAGTTCCGACTACGCTGCCCTGAGGGATACCCGACGTTACGGTAATTTCATCCGAGAATATGCCTTCGACTTTCACTTTCTGTGAACGACCCGTCAAAAATTCTTGGATCCATAAAATTACTCTTCTATCAATCTTCGTCGAATGTCACATGTCTTTAGCGTATCCCTTACAGTTTCTCCCAGTCTCGGCCATACAAATGCTTCTTTCAGCATCGAGACTGTTTTGTCGACTCCCATGTGTCCAAACGATCTATGGGCTAAACATACCATTTTCCTCTGCAAAATAGCAGGTATAACGATCCTCAATCGAGTATGGTCAGAGTCCGCAAACTTATATAATAATCCATTAAAGAAAGTATAATCTTGAGCTATCTTATTAGCTTCAGTATACGCAGGTGTTCCCCTTATCAAACTCCCTTCTAAGAAAGATATGATCAAGTTCATCCATGGATCTTCACGTTGTCGTTGACCAATACTTCTTAATTCGTCCAAAGTACGCTGATCTCTGTCTTCTAAATCAATAGCCATTACTTCCTCTTCTGTGGACTCTGGCTGTCTACTTAAATAATCTGGAACTACATTTTCTTTCCCTGGGCAATACTCTATGTTTACATCGAACTGTTGTATATATAAAGCCCAACGCATCAACCTTTGACTGGATAAATCTGTCTTCATCAAAAAGGTTAAGGCTTTATGATCGGTTCCTAAAATGACTGGAAACCCATATACAATCTTTCGCCAAAATTCCAACGCATGCAATATCGCTAACAGATCGATCTCGCTGATTGTATAATTTTTCTCGTGTGCTTTCAGTCTTCGACTCGTGAAAGCTAGATAATTTTTCTTCTCAGGGTTATCCGGGTCTTCCTGATACAGGATTCCAATCTGGGATGCATCCGTCTGTATTATAAATCTCTGATTAAAATCAGGATATCCTAGCTTTACATAATTTAAGAGCATTTCCTTGGCCTCTATAAACGCTTTCTCCGTTTCCTCCGTCAATTTCCACTTGCCACCCTTCTTCAGAAGGTCCTGTAGTGGTGCAACAGTTTTGGTGTAGGATGGACAATGTCCTGAGAAAAATCCAATCAATCCCAAAAACTGGCGAACGTTTTTCACTTTCAAAGGCCTGGAAAAATTTCTTATCGATTCTAATTTGCATGGATTTGGTTTGACACCATCCTTGTCAATCACATGCCCCAAAAACGTAACTTGTCTTTGACAAAAGTTCGATTTCTTCAAGTTAATCTTGAAGTTAGCCCTTCTCAAGTTTTTTTAATAATTTCTTTAAATTTTTCAAGTTTTCCGAGGTAAGCAATATGTCATCCACATAACGGATAGTGCAACCCCTTACTTCCTCTGACAGGTTGCGATCAAGTGCTCTTATTAATGCGGATCCCGCTGTCTTCAAGCCAAATGGACATCTCTTGAAGCAATACGTTTGTTGATCGAACTGAAATCCAGTTAAAAGACTGGATTTCTCTTCAAGTTCGAGATGATGATATGAAGAAGTCATGTCAATATTTGTGAAAATCTTCTTGCCTTTAAATTTCCTCAGTATTTCTTTTATGGGTGGTGCCGAATCATTTTCTGGTATAATCTTAGCATTCAAATTCCTGGCATCCAAACACACCCTTACTGAGCCATCCGGTTTACTCACAATTACTAATGGACTAACATATGGTGTCGCCATCTTTTCTATTACACCTGCATCACTCATCTCCTGCAGTGTTTTCTTTGTTTGTGTGTAATGTTTTTCTGCAACCGGGTATGGTTTTTGTCTAAACGGTGCCCAATCATTTACTTGAAATGCGTATTTAAAATGTTTGATCTTTCCTGGCTTGGAATCAAATACGTCCCTGTAATTTAACAGCAATTCCTTTAAATTTTCCTTATTTTCGAGGGTAACTTTGGCTTCCTCTATTTTTCCTGACAGGTTGGTCTCGAACTCGGTTTCCAGACTATCTTCAAGTTCTATGTTTAGGACTTCAAATACCTTCTCTATGTCCCTACAACCTTCCTCTGTCATTTCTTCCACATGCCATACCTGTTCTTCTATATTTGCATCCTGTTCCTGTAAAATAATGTTTTGTTCATCCACATCCTCTCTTTGAATCCTAATGCAATTTTGCGCTAGGTCTATTATGACCTTGTTCTCACGGATAAAATCAATACCCAATATAATATTGTATGGTAATTGATTTACCAGCAAAATGCATTGTGAAATTTCAGTGTTACCCATGATCAAGTAAATGTATACCTGAAATTTGCATATCAAAGATTTTTCAGGAATAATTCCCTTAATCTTCACGCTTGAGGTGGGAATTTTTAACACACGACCTCTTGTTTCTAATTCATTTATGAGGCTTTGTGTTATCAAACTTATATTTGATCCAGTATATATTAATGCTCTGACCAGTAATCCTTCTATCCTTAACATGATGATAGGCAATTCTCTTCTAATAGGTGGGATTCCTTCCACATCCTCTTTAATTAGCTCATCTGGTCTCGCTATCCAATTTACAATCTCAACCTCCTCCCTGCTCCTGGTATGTTTCCACTTTTGATTATTTAAATTTGGAGTTTATTTTTTATTTTGAGGGCTTCCTTTCCCCTCACTCTTCAACTGAGCTTGTAACTCCAAGCTTTGAGCTCCTTCCAGTCGGTCGGGTGATTTTCGGTTCTTCATTGCCTCACCCCAACGGACTCTTTGCGTCTCAGGTTCGTCTGTTCGTTCATTCATATAACGAAGACTTTCCTGATACCTTTCTTCAATTTCAGCCCGATATTCATCGTTTCTGTCCTCAGGCCTCACATTCCTTCTGGGATAATTTTCCCATCTCTTTCTGTTGTCCTGCCTTTGATTATTATTATACGGTCGGTTTTCTTGTTGCCTATAACCCGTATTTCTGGGATTTCTTCCTCGATATCCTCCTCTATAGTATGGCTGTATTCCCCCTAGGCTCTTGATGTCCATATTCTCGACCCAGTCCTTGAGTATTTGTACTAGTTGACTGATTTCTTGTCGATGGTTTCTCTCTATCCTCCTGACTACTGGCCATGTGTACTTGTTCAGTATGTCTTTGATGCCTGGGAGTAACGTGTGAAGTCGTCATGTCCAACTGACGTAAGACGCTCTCCACTTCCACAGCACTTCTGGCTTTGGATGAGATTAGCAGCCGTTGTATCTCATATGGAAGTTGTCTTGCAATGGCTGCACACAGGTCGTTTTCGGCTGGGGCGATATCAAGTTCACGGAATTTGCACAGCTGAGCGGTGAAAAATTCTGAGTATTTAATGGGGGCATTCGTACTATATTTCCTAGAGTACAGATCTAGCCTCAGATTTTCTTGTACATCTGCTGCCCAATATCGTTTCAGAAAAGCTTCTCTAAGACCTTCCACCGTGTCAAATGTATATCTGAAACTCCTGAACCTGGTGAGACAATCACCTGCCAACAGCTTCTCAATTGCTCTCAGTCTCGGGTCCTGAGGAACTTTCATTTCATTCAAGTATTCAGCTACCTCCTTCAACCAGTATTTAGGAATAATTGATATATTATTACCCGTAAACTTCACCGGTCTATCCTCATTTGACTTGATAATGTTAATTATTTGTCCATTTGTTTGGTTCATATAAGGGGTTGACATCGCCATCGGATATCCTGGGTTCTTATAAGGGCTCTCCCCTCCTAAGTCCCTATCTTGATTAGTGTCCCGTTCATGGGGATCTACCCATCCTGTCTTCTGGAATTCATCCTGACATTCAAATTCTAGTTTTCTTTCTCTTCTGGCACTCTCTTCTTGAGACATGAGCTGAACCTCCATTTGACTGTTCTTATTTTCAGTCCTTTCCAACCGTGAACCAAATTCATTCTGAAATCTTTCCTGTTTCTTCTTACTGCTTTCAACTTCTTGTTTGATTTGGAATTTCTCTTCCCTGAAACTATCCCTTATTTCAGCTAATTGTTCTTCTACCTCCTTCTTGATGACCATGACCTGTTTTTCTATGATTTCTGGCTTGACGTCACCTTTGGTATCTAGGTCTTCTCGTATCTCATTTACCTTTTTCTCCATTTCTTTTGTCCCTTGACCATATCTCCCTTAATTCCCTCAAGCTTTTCCTCAGTTTCCCTTGATTTTTATACAATACCGTTAAGTCGTCTTTGACCTGGTTTACTTCAGTATTGGTTTTTCCTACTTGTCCCATTAATGTTTCTATGGTGTCCTGAACCCCATTGATACCCTTACTTATTTCGCCTATCTTCTGAGTATTCTCCTTATGTTCTTCGTCTCGTTGCTTTCTTTCTCCCTGGAGATTCTTTTCGTATGTACTTAATCTCGTATTTATTCCTTCCTCGTGCTTCCTCAAGTTCTCATCTACCTGCCCGGTAAAATGATCAAATCGATCTTTCATGCTTTTCGCATCCGCTTGATTTTGATTTTTCATATCATTTACTTCGGCCTGAACTCCCTCGACTTTTTCCTCGAGTTTTTCCACCTTATTTTCGACCCCCATAAACCTATTACCTAAGTCAGTGAGACTACATTTTATCTCATCACGGGATGTTTGACAAAGAATCATGTTAGATTCCATCTGATCTTTTAACTCTTTTTTCACCCCTTGGATCTGGGTTACAAGCTCCTCTTTACATTCGTCTACATTCTTTTTACAAGTTTCTTCCATGTTACTTAATTTGGTTTCCATAGAACTCAAATTTTTATTCAATATTCCAAAATTTTCTAGACACTCCCGTTTTGAATCGGCACTATTTTGTTCTATAGTACTTATTTTTTCTTGCAATTCTAGATTAAATGTGGTATTCTCACTTTGAAATGCTTTTAGCTTGTCCCCAAATTTGGTATCAAATATTTCAAATTTTGAATCTATGTTTTTTCTATACTCTCTCGGAGTTTATTTGACCCTTTTTTATTTCCTCAATTTCAGCCTTCAGTTCACTGTTCATGTTTATACTGTAGGTTTTGATAGATTCTAATGTCTCCTCCATCTTAACACTGTCAGTTTTAAGAGATTTTAAATTCTGATTTATGGATTCTAACTCCTTCTGATTTGCATTCTGTTGGAGGTCCAATTTATTGTCTATAGTTTCGAATCTATCTTTACTATCCGCCTTCATGGCGTCCATAAGCCTCTGCCTCTCTTCACTACTGTCTGCCTTCATGGCCTCCAACTTTTCACTACTATCTGCCTTCATGGCCTCCAACTTTTCACTACTATCTGCCTTCATGGCCTCCAAGAGAATCTGCATTTCCTCACTCAATGACATCTTACTATCTTAGAGAATACAGTGGGCTACTCCGTCCCATCGTCGGTTCATGCATGAGAGATGGTATCCTGAACTCTTGTGTCCCAATTTCCAAAATTCAACCTCAGTACGGGTGTTTACTAAAACGTACCCGTCTGGTATACTCATTTTAATATCAACACCTTTATGGAAGTGATTTTAAAATTCAAAAATTTTGAAAAACCATATTTTTTCAAAAAATGAAAATTTTGATTTTTCAAGAAAAACTCGGGTTTTCCCTAGGAAAACTCATCCCTACATACTGGGCGCCAAATTTATTTATTAGGGGGTGTTTATTAAGGGCTGCTCGGTGTGAGTTTCCAGGGTCCCAATGCGGTCAGTTAATTTTATATTTTGTAGCTAATTCTATCACTGTTTTATCTTTATGTGATATGACCGTCTTAAGTGTTCCTAAAAGCATTAATCCAAGCACATTATTTATATGCCCCCATGTGCCCATTCAACAATGAAATATGCAAATCACAGTTTGCCAGCAATGCTCAATCGGGAGTATCGGGGTTCATGGTTTGTTCTCCCACTCTGTGAATTACACACTTTGGATTAAGCAGAGGATACACTTCCAAAAATAAACAAAAATCAAATCCTATTATTAAAACATTTAATTATCCAAATATATGGCGCTACAAAAATTAAACAAATAAAAATACTGACACTCCACTTCACACTTGTCCAAAATTGAACAAGGAATTCATATAAAACAATTACAAAATCCTAATGACTGGTTTTCCAACAACCAACAAACTTCAACTAAGTTTCACTTCCATAAGGTGTCAATTCAAATTCTTTAAAATAACGAGCTCCAAATGGCTCGGTAAGGTTTACATACAGTGTGTTATCAATTTAATACACATCAATTACTATTTACCTGAGTATATTTTTTTAAAACATAATTATTAAAATATGGCTAATCATCAATTAATTTTGGGCTTTCACAAGGCTCACATGTTACCATCCCTCTCTCTCAAGCTAACAACTCACTACCGTGATTGGGAAAAATTTGCGTACTCCCGAGCTATAGAAGACTACTGAACAAGTCAAACTTAAGATTACTCCCGGAATCTAATGTCTTCAATAGAACTCGTGAATCACTGAATCATTAAACAATAAAGTTAGGGATTTATCATTTTTGTCTTCAAAGACAATTATACCTTAAGAAAGCAACGATCTGAACTCTGCAAGAGATAATAATGGATATAAAGGGACCTCGGTTCAAAGACCGGGTCGTTAAAACAATCTTTAAACACTTCTGTGTATTATGACTCAGACAGTCCGTCCTAACCTACCGCACTACCAGATGGTAAGGGTCTAATCTTAACTACTTGGCGTGATTTATTGCAGGGAGAGAAGAGAGTCCACAGTCTCGCTTTCACAAGGGACTGGCTACATCAGCTTTCCACACAGCTGTTTCAAATGCAATTCTCCGAATGACAAGGCTTCTAATACAAAATCATAAAACAACATATTTAGGTTCAACAGACCTATTCTCTTAGCTTCGGTATATGATAATTATGAAGTGTCCTCATTAGCGGGTAAGAAAATTCAATAATATAACCAATATTTGAGGGGCTTCAACACGGACGACTCTGAGTTCGATCCTTTCAAATGCCTCGGGAGCAGTATCCCAATTTGGAGGACTTATAACATTAGCGACTTAGGGTAGGCCTCGCCTTTTACCAGCGCTCATAATACAACATAAATAGCAGCCTTTTAACATACAACACACAATGCCTCGTAATCACTATCACAACTTTGAGGGCTTATCACTATTCATTCTCCACGACTAACTGTCCCTCATAATTACTTTTACCGAGCCTTTCAACGCATTCCTAGCGTGACAAATTACTTTAATGCGCTACATGGCGCTCCTACATTAATTAGCCAAGTTGCCTTCAAAGAACTAAATAAATTCAAAATCAACGTTTGGTCTACATCTCAAAATATATTACTCTCCTTCCCTTAACAATAATCATTTTTACCATAAAAAACATGTATTCATAACATGTATTAATTAATCTAAAGGAGCTCGGAAGCTACTACTTTCAATATAAAATTCATCACAATATTCATTCATTTATATAATTATTATTATTATTATTATTATTATTACGCTTGCTTTCTCATATTTATATCATTTATCATTTACACTGGTATTTTACTGAATATTTTCCACAAGGGATTCATTTATATTTCACATATTTATTATATTTCTCTCAACTTTATCGTTCAGATCGCGCAATCTTTCTTTCACCTGCTATTAAATATCCCTACTCTCTCTCTCATGAGGATTATACGCAAATCATCCCAAACACATAATAATGAAATAGTTACTCACATGACTGTACGGTCATCGATCGAATTCTCCAGCGATGGAACATTTTCGCCCACCAATTTTTTCTTAAGCCATTTTCATGGTTACATTTACACTTACTGACACTTTTTAACACCACATAAAATATATACCCTAATCACTTGGAACATAATGAATTCCATTTTGTATTCGTTTTCACTTCACACAATACAACTTCACTTAAATATTACACTCAAAAATTTCACTATATTTACATTACATTAACATTTTATCACTTTGGCGTTAATTATTCGCCTTACACACGTGATTTCTATTCTTTTCCCGTTTCCAAGGGTTGCACTATAGCACGTCGGCTTCATAATCTGACGAGATGATGGAAAGTCTCGATCGAACTAAACCTCACTGGAACGGCTGATCTTCTAATCCTGGGTTTGACTATCGGCTTCTATAACTTTACTGCACGATGTCGAATCTTGCTAGACGCTAACTTGTTCGTCTAAATAAAAGTCTGTCCTTGATGTATTACTATCTCGATCGCTCGAACTGTTTATCGGTGACCTAGTAATTTCCTTGTACTAATTTCTGTTACTTTGCTTCGTAGCTTATTGGAGTCCTCCCCAATGTTTACTGTCCATTTGTCTCCCTAGACAAAGCCTGAAACTACAATTTCTAATTTTTATCGTCCTGCGCTCTAGTCACTTTGATTTCAGGAACACTAGGCGTTACTATTTCGTTCTACCCTGATCTGGTTCCTTAACGTCGATAGAACTGTCTATTTCACTTTCCTTGGGTACTTCGGAACCTTATGATGCATTGGTTCTTTAACTGAACTATTATATTCGAGTGCCTATCGCCTGTTATTTCTCAAGTCCACAGCCTAAACTTTGACTATACTTGTGAACTTTATAAAGTCTGAAGCTTGCCGATATTATTCCTATAATTGGATTCTAATGTGTCTCCAAACGGCGATACTAATGACGATACTGCACGGCCACTCCCATACGGGGTGCTCATTGGTGATACAGCGTAACACGACCTCTCAAGGTCTGGTAAAGACTGCATGCTCCTCCTGGCACCTCCAGGGTTTATATCCAAATCGGCGGCAAAAAGATAAAATCCGCGTCTTCTCCAGCACTAACTTCTGAAGTAATTGTCGTATAATTTTGAAAAATATATCTCTGGAAAGCTCTTGTTTTAAACGTAAACTGGTTTCTTTGATCATGATAATCGATCACACAATTCCAAGATATTAAATAATTTATCTCCTCAGATATGTGGGCGTTGAGGATTATTTTTCCATCCCTACCAACTCTGGTCTCGGGGAATTACTAACGACGTCATGCTACGTCTGAAGGGCTTTCCTGTGCAAATATTATAAACTTTCTCCCCACACAATAATCTCTATTCCAGAATGATCAAAAATGATGTGTTTCTTTCATTAATTAAATGCTCGCAAATGGCTTAATTCTAATTATTTATCTTCTTGCACCATTGCGAGGTTGTCATTTTCTTGCTGAGTAAGGTCTATTTCCGAAACCTCTTCTCTCTTACTCGTCGTGGAAAGTTTTTATCGTTCTATTTATAATCATGAGCCAGCTCCTATCGATGCGTCAAGCATGATCTCACGTCCGCATGACTCGTGGTCACCCATTCTTGCGCCACATTATAACAGCCCACTTCTTAAAATCTTTCTAAGTCATTCTAAGGACTGTATTATTTCCTCTCTTCTTTTACAATTAATTATGGATTCGACGCTTGAACCAATTGCACATGGGTTCAGTACCAAGGTTCATTGCTTTTTGGATGGTTAAATCGCGAGAATGGTCTATTTAAAAATTTCAACTTCGCTTGGCCGCCATATTAACAGATTTATGAAAGTCTCATAGATAAACTTCTAGTAGTACCCTTTATCACCGTTACAGCTGCCATGTTGGATATAAAATGAAAATAGCTACACCTTCATAGATTAGTTTGGGGAGGACGACTGTAGGCCAATAATGATGGGATCGTCACTTCTAAGTTTTGCAACATTAAAATGAATAGGCCTAGTTCTTTTTCGGGTGGTTAATGTGTATTAGCCTAGTCTAATAATTACCACACTTACTGGTATTAAGTTTTCTGACAGGTTATTTTAATATTTTTTTTGTTTTTGGAAGACAGGACAGAGACTGTGGGTGTCGCTCAGGGGTTGGTAGTGTTTTGTCTTGCAAATTTGAATCTGTTCATACTCGCTTAACGAGCAAAACATGCCATCCGTCAGTTTTCTCATTTTTTAGCCTATTTTCATATATGAAAAATAATAGGCTTGTGAGATCACCTTTTGTCCGTGTGTGTGTCCCCCTAATAAAATCTAAACTGCTGGAGCGATTTCAATGATACTCGGTAAGGTCATAGTACTATTCTGTCCAACCCCGACCGTGCTCTTCATATTGTATTACGTTTCACCAACCCAACATGGCTGCTGTGCGAAGTATTTCAGCGGCAATCTATATCTCCGAAACTATTACTGATATCTCCCGGAAATTTTGTACGGTGATAAAGGGCACTGCTACAATTTTATCTATGAGACTTTCAAAAACCTGTTAAGTTCAGAACGAACATGGCGACCATGCAAATCTGAAACATTTATACATACTTCTCTTGGGATTTCAACATCCGAACGCAGTGAAACATGGTACAGCAAATGTTCATACACATTGCAATGCACTGACATCACAATTTGTTCAATTGTTTATATAACCTCAAGATGGCGGCTGTGCAAAATCTAAAAATTATTTTTTTATTTCTTGTGTCCTAATCATGCGATCGAAGTCAACGTTTGAATAATGAACCTACGCAATAAAGATCATCTAATAGTACATAACTCTATGGCCTACATATACAAAAATCCAACATGGAGACCATTCGAAATCTTTAAGCGATTCTCAATATCTACTAATCTATGACAGCAATCAAACTGCAATTTTGTATGTTGATAAAGGCTATGAACATAAGTTCACCCTTCGGACATTCAATAACCTGGCGAGCACAAGTCAAACATGGCGGTGTCGCGAAATTTAAATATTTAAATGGACGTTTCTCGCGATTTAACCATCCGAGCGCAGTGAAACTTGGTACAGTAAATACTTATACACATTTTAATCCACTGACATCTCATTTAGTTCAATTTTCATAACCACAAGATAGCGGCTGTGCGAAATTTTAAAATCTAGTTTTTATTTCCTGTGTATTAATCATTCGTTTGATGTTTGAATAATACACCTACGCAATAATCTTCATGTAATAGTTCATAGCTCTATGGCCTACATATATAAAAATCAAACATGGCGACCATTGAATTATTTAGACGATTCTCAATATCTACGGATCTATTACAGCAATCAAACTGAAATGTTGTATGTTGATAGAGGCAATTAACATAAGTAAGATATATGAAAAGAGGCTATTTAGTTATTCGTGGAACTACTTTTTAATATAACATAACAATATATCACATGTAATTTATTTTAGGCTATATTTTTAACATATTCCAGTCATCGGAGTTATTTTGTGTTGACCGACTAAAAATCAATAAGGCAACACTGACAATGCTGTCTGGACCCACGTGATCGCTGTTAGTGCTCAATATGTAGCCCAGGCCTGCCAGAACTAGGCCTATATTGTATTACATGTCGAGAACGAAATTTTTGCTGAAATCTTTTATTTCTATTGGTAGAAATCTGTAGGGTTAAGGCATGGAAACCAAATGAACGGGTTATTGGGAGAACCTTTGTGAGATAACACTATTCGCATTGTGGTTCAGTAAAATTAGACATTAAAAGGGGCCCGACCTTAGACGTAGTTCTATTTTTTATATGTTGTTTGGATCTCTGTCAATAGTAGAAGGTCAAATTTGCAGCCTTGATAATTAACACAAAATCATTCTCATAAATTAGAAACCATTGCTACGTATAACTTACTTATCATAATATTAACTCCGATATAATCAGTGCAGGACTTGTACTGTTCGTGATGTCTGATACGCTCAAAACTTGTTTTAATTGATTTCACCCGATTTCTATTTTGCAAGGTTTTCTGTTACATGCCACATTTGAGAGAAGCACTCGGCCTACAAGTAGGCTACCCGTCACAGCACAAATTAAAGGTAAATAAATAATCTTCAAGTTTATTATCAATGACATTTCTTATAGGATGAGTACTTTTGACAATATTTGACAAATTAGGAGACCAGAACCAACCATTTTCACTGTTTTGAAAAACCATCCAATCTCTGAACAACTATATCTCGGGAACTAATAAACGTGCGGAGCATTCTTAGGACTCCAATTCTACACAATTTAATATAATTGTAAACAGGTATTCACGATGTTTTCTCTCAGACACATGGTTTACACGACACTGAACAAGAACTGAAAAAAGTGACAATATCTGGCTGTTTTTGGCTATTACACAGCTAGCACAGGACTTTCAAAGTTGCATTTGGTTTTTGACTATTGGCAGAGGTCCAAACAACATATAAAAATAGAGCTACATGACCTTTTGCAAGGTCGGATGTATATTTCGACTGGACTATTGGTATTTGACAGAACATAAAATCAAAGTGGATCCTGGCTAGATCCTGTAAACAACCAAATATTGCACATATTGCATGATATCGGGAAATACAACTAACACAAAGGTATCCGTGTTTCGTAAGTAAATTCAATACTGTTAACCGATTGTTTTTACGTCCCTTTAAGTACTGGGGCTTTTAGAGACGCCGGGGTGCCGGAATTTTGCCCCGAAGGGGATCTTTATCCTGCCAGTAAATCTACTGACATGGCTCCCTCGCATTTGCGCACCCTCAAATGCCTGCTGACTACGCCAGGATTAAATCTTGCTACCATGGGGACAGCAGGCGAGAACGTTACCACTGAGCCACGCAGCCAGCCTAAATACATTCAGCTAAGGAATCCAGGTATTCTCAGAGTATAACGTTGCTATCGAGGGGTCACGTTGATAAGCCTAATAACAAATTCAACGATATTGAGACTAGGGATCAAACGTACGTAGGGTAGGCTATTACAATAATCTTGGGACTTAGCCTATATTGTGCTAAGCTTGAAATTAGTTCCACGCACATTTTCTGAGATTTTGAGTCTAGGGTCCAAAGTCTTGAGATTATTAATAAACAGTTGGTATCCCTGGTGACTCTGATAATAAGCTCAGTTAAGTACAATAAGGCATATATTGCATGCACAAAATTTGGTTGAAATTGTTAGCATGGAATTGGTCTGTTAGGTAGTCTTCCCGGAGGCTGGTAAGGTCCTCAAAATACCACCGTAGGTTATGTGGTAGAAACTCAAGGCAGCACTTCAGTGTATTGAGGCGTACTAAGCAAGGTGAGGGGTGAGGTAGTTCGGCATTGTTTCCCTCACTGCGTCAGAACAACAGCATTGGTCCTAAGAGTAGAACCATTTGTTAGCATGCAACTTACTTGTATTTAAATATTGAATCGTGGAGTTATGTTGGCAATACTGTCAAGTATGCGTCACTCAATATGAATGTTCAATGTTATGGTCTAAACGTGATTTGAACTGTTTGCGTAGATACTTTCTGAAATATTAGACTAGGATTTAAATTTCTACAGATCTTTTTCAACAGTTGGTAGCCCTGATGACTCTGACAATATGTAAAGTTAGACTATATCTCTTGAGACTTATACTGTTTAACTTATACGAAATTTAGCTGAAATCAATTTGTTAGCATGGAAGTTACATGCATTTTAACTTATCAGCCTGTGTTTGATTCATGCTGGCAACACTGTCATGCATAAGTTACTCAAGATTAATCTGCAGGATTATGATCTATACGTATGTCAAGTTTGGAACTGTTTGCATTCATTCTTTCCGAGATATCCAACATTGAGTTCAAATTTCAGTTGTGCTTTTTCAGTAGTTGGTAGCAAGGACATTATTTTCAAATATGGCCGTGCGATGTCCTGACATAGATCTTTATTCTTACCAAATTTGGCTTCGATTAGTGCAGGAGTTGATACCCACACATGGTAGCAAGTCAAATGGTATAACTAAAATTTAAATTACGACCAAACTAATCATCGGATCTTTACCAAGTTTGGTAAAAGCATACCATCATAGGGGACGCGTCCTGTCCAACACTACAAGGTCGTCAGTCGTACCATTTAAGGATGGTGGCTGTATGAATTATGCAAGCATTATAATTTATAACTTAGGACCCACCAATTCCGATTATCGGGCCAAGGGTGGTTTAAGCTATCCTAAAGGACATGGCTCGCTGTTTATTGTAATTTTATATTCTAATATTACACTTTATCGGTGACTTAAAAGAGCTGAGCCGTCTCTGTCACATGGCAGCTGACCCCATGTGGCTGTCCTATATGTCAGTAGATTGAGTATGTTGTATGCGATATAGCCCACTCGCAGAAATAATATAAACTTTGTATGAAATGATTTATAATGAAGATGTACTGCAGTACAGAAATCGTTTATTTCAAGACATTATTTGCTAACACGTTGTATCTAAGTCGGCTAGCAACATTGAGATGTAATGGACATGTTAGGCTCTCTGCTAGAGTGTTAGTCTCTCACGCGGTCGGCTGGGGTTCGAAAGCCACTAGAGTTAGCTTTTTTAACTTGAATTCTTTTACAAATGATGTGGACAAGCTATATCCAAGGATACTAAATAAAATGCTATTTAGCTCAAAGGAGAGTCTAATATATACACTCGTTTATTAATAATCACAGCCCCAGCATCGCACATAAACATAAAACAAAAGAAAAAGGAGAATAGAAAAACAAGATAAACGTTGTCAACCACAGCCTTCTCAATGTCTCTGTACGGTGCTGTCCTCTTGCGGGTTACAGGTATGACGTTTGTTTTTGGCCGGTGTTTGCTTGTTGCGTAGAGGTCTCCGATCAGCCAGGATGCCTTCTTATTGTGGCCATGTTCAGTAACAACTGCATGCACGCACGATCAGAAGGCATGAAGGGAAGAAGGAAGGAGGTTAAACGGTTAGCACAGTGGATGTGCGGATTTCACGGCCACCGGCCAAAAACAAACGTCAGACCTGTATGTGGGTAATTGTTCCAAACATTCCGCTTTGCACATCACTGGCCTCCTGAAGTATTACAATTTTGTACTAGTTCAACTTCTAGCCATGACCGCGCTCCAATTAGCTTTAAGCACTGCCAGCTGGATCGCATCCCTCCTGGTTGCTTTAAACTGCCTGTCCATTCAACACTCAGGGGTGTAGACTACAAGATATGCATATTAATTCGCCGCTAGGTTGCTGTACCAGCTACTACAACGAACGTTCAATTATAGTCTACTCCTTGATAAGGACAAAGAGTTGTAACTATACCCATACATTTAGGAGAAAGTAGGCTATATGTTCTTTGCTGAATATCTTGTTCACCATTCTTTCTCTAAATGTGATGAGTAAGCTAAAATAGTTTCCCGTCAAAGTGGAATTGGTTGAAGCCCGAGGTGGCCAAAAGTCAACAAATGCCTCCCAAGTGACTTTGCGGTAATATAGTCCCGTGTACTTGGGTCCGATAACCTGTGTTATTGTGGTGTCTGTAGTAGTGTGTGTATTTGTAATACAAGTGAGGATTGGGAAGGAGGCGCCCGTGGCCATAATTTAAGAACCACGGAAACCCACTTCCTAGATGGCTGAGATGGGAATCGAACCCACCTCTTCTCAGTTTTGCCTCACGAGGTTGAGCTCCCTCAGACCAGATTTAAATTTCATGGTAGAGCCAAGAATGCTAGCCGCTACAACAATAGACTAAGTAGACTCACATCTATTTGGACATAGGTTGGCAACCATGGGTCCGCAGCTGAGTCCGGCATTGTTTTCACTTACTTGTGCCAGGATCTTTTCTTTCTAGTGACCTCCCTTGGTCGACTCTTGTTCTTTCCCGACCTAGACGATTTAAGGGTATCTGTCTTTCATTTTGCCGCCCTGGTTGGCCCTTGTCTATTCTTTTCTGATGTTGTCCACCTCGTTGTGTAGTGGCTAGCATTCTTAGCTGACACCGCGGTGGCTCGAGTTCGATTCATGGTCTGAAGGCTGGAACTTGATACAGTACAATAATTGAGGTGCGAACGATAAAGGGGCACGCAGTTCTGGTTAGCGTTAACAATTGACCTTATCGCATTTCTTCTTGTAAAGTTTTATAGTATCATAAATATTTCAATCTTTGATTTTTTTAGTCACTCGCCGTGCTGCACAGATATTCTATCAATCTTACCACTTCTTAAAGCTTCACATCGTATGTTGCTTAAATACGCGGCGTCATTTCCTTCTATGCTAATGGCACTGTGACTCAACTGCCAAAACTTGTTCTGCCTTTTCTAGGAGACCGTTCGTCGCTAATGGCGCCATCGCTAACGCCACCGCACCGTCTGATCAGTTATAATCTATCGGCAGACAGGTTACAGCCAGACATTTCCATTTCAATTTCCTTGCAGTTTAGTTTAAAATACAAATGCTTACACTACTACATAGGCTACACCATAGTAACACACGTTATCAGGGAAATTCTACACACACCCAAGTACACCAGGCTAAATGAGATGCCATAAGCCCATAAGTAAATCAACAACAATAATTAAGACATTAGATAAACATTGCTGACATTGGTTTGATTCTGTTTTCCCCGTTGAAGCACACAGTATGTAACTTATATGGTAATTTTAATTCAAAATGTAGCCTAAGTAGCCTATGTTTATTGTCTCCCAGAGTTTAGATCACTTTTCTCAAAGCGAGGTATCATCGATTCCAATTGAAACAGCAAACAACCTAACGAGACCAAACATTGACTTAGGAACAGTTTTCCTTGTGAATAAGAAATTGCCCTAACATGCGAGCAATTGAGACTCCATGTACTTGGCTGTATGTTGAATTTGTCTGGTAATGTGATTTTCTGAGGCAACTGTAATATTGTCTGTAATTGTAAATATTCCGGCCTAGGATTAGAATAGCTGCGACGGTGAATCGAACAAGGTAACACCTCGTCAATTCCTCGGTGGGAGTGCGGGAAAAATCCCAATCGGCCAGCGCTATGGTTCAAATCAGCTCCCGTTCGCAGTAGTGCGTGACTTAACGTGCTCGGCTACGATGCGAGTTATGAACCATTGATGTGGAGGGAAATTTCTGAGATAGGTTTACAAGGTATGATAATATAGGCGAATTAATTCTACACGCAACGTAAGTTTAAAAAATATATTTTGATTGGTAGTGGTGATAGTTGTGTGACTGGTAGTGCTGATAGTTGTGTGACTGGTAGTGCTGATAGTTGTGTGACTGGTAGTGCTGATAGTTGTGTGACTGGTAGTGCTGATAGTTGTGTGACTGGTAGTGCTGATAGTTGTGTGACTGGTGGTGCTGATAGTTGTGTGACTGGTAGTGCTGATAGTTGTGTGACTGGTGGTGGTGATAGTTGTGTAACTGGAAGTGCTGATAGTTGTGTGACTGGTAGTGCTGATAGTTGTGTGACTGGTAGTGCTGATAGTTGTGTGACTGGTAGTGCTAATAGTTGTGTGACTGGTAGTGCTGATAGTTGTGTGACTGGTAGTGCTGATAGTTGTGTGACTGGTAGTGCTGATAGTTGTGTGACTGGTAGTGCTGATAGTTGTGTGACTGGTAGTGCTGATAGTTGTGTGACTGGTGGTGCTGATAGTTGTGTGACTGGTAGTGCTGATAGTTGTGTGACTGGTGGTGCTGATAGTTGTGTGACCGGTAGTGCTGATAGTTGTGTGACTAGTAGTGCTGATAGTTGTGTGACTGGTAGTGCTGATAGTTGTGTGACTGGTAGTGCTGATAGTTGTGTGACTGGTGGTGCTGATAGTTGTGTGACTGGTAGTGCTGATAGTTGTGTGACTGGTAGTGCTGATAGATGTGTGACTGGTAGTGCTGATAGTTGTGTGACTGGTAGTGCTGATAGTTGTGTGACTGGTAGTGCTGATAGTTGTGTGACTGGTGGTGCTGATAGTTGTGTGACTGGTAGTGCTGATAGTTGTGTGACTGGTGGTGCTGATAGTTGTGTGACTGGTAGTGCTGATAGTTGTGTGACTGGTGGTGCTGATAGTTGTGTGACTGGTAGTGCTGATAGTTGTGTGACTGGTAGTGGTGATAGTTGTGTGACTGGTGGTGCTGATAGTTGTGTGACTGGTAGTGCTGATAGTTGTGTGACTGGTAGTGCTGATAGTTGTGTGACTGGTAGTGGTGATAGTTGTGTGACTGGTAGTGCTGATAGTTGTGTGACTGGTAGTGCTGATAGTTGTGTGACTGGTGGTGCTGATAGTTGTGTGACTGGTAGTGCTGATAGTTGTGTGACTGGTAGTGGTGATAGTTGTGTGACTGGTAGTGCTGATAGTTGTGTGACTGGTAGTGCTGATAGATGTGTGACTGGTAGTGCTGATAGTTGTGTGACTGGTAGTGCTGATAGTTGTGTGACTGGGGGTGCTGATAGTTGTGTGACTGGTAGTGCTGATAGTTGTGTGACTGGTGGTGCTGATAGTTGTGTGACTGGTAGTGCTGATAGTTGTGTGACTGGTAGTGCTGATAGTTGTGTGACTGGTAGTGCTGATAGTTGTGTGACTGGTGGTGCTGATAGTTGTGTGACTGGTAGTGCTGATAGTTGTGTGACTGGTAGTGCTGATAGTTGTGTGACTGGTAGTGCTGATAGTTGTGTGACTGGTAGTGCTGATAGTTGTGTGACTGGTGGTGCTGATAGTTGTGTGACTGGTAGTGCTGATAGTTGTGTGACTGGTCGTGCTGATAGTTGTGTGACTGGTAGTGCTGATAGTTGTGTGACTGGTAGTGCTGATAGATGTGTGACTGGTAGTGCTGATAGTTGTGTGACTGGTAGTGCTGATAGTTGTGTGACTGGTAGTGCTGATAGATGTGTGACTGGTAGTGCTGATAGTTGTGTGACTGGTAGTGCTGATAGCTGTGTGACTGGTAGTGCTGATAGTTGTGTGACTGGTAGTGCTGATAGTTGTGTGACTGGTTGTGCTGATAGTTGTCTGACTGGTAGTGCTGATAGTTGTGTGACTGGTAGTGCTGATAGTTGTGTGGTTGGTAGTGCTGATAGTTGTGTGACTGGTAGTGCTGATAGTTGTGTGACTGGTAGTGCTGATAGTTGTGTGACTGGTGGTGCTGATAGTTGTGTGACTGGTGGTGCTGATAGTTGTGTGACTGGTGGTGCTGATAGTTGTGTGACTGGTAGTGCTGATAGTTGTGTGGTTGGTAGTGCTGATAGTTGTGTGACTGGTAGTGCTGATAGTTGTGTGACTGGTAGTGCTGATAGTTGTGTGACTGGTGGTGCTGATAGTTGTGTGACTTGTGGTACTGATAGTTGTGTGACTGGTAGTGCTGATAGTTGTGCGACAGGTAGTGCTGATAGATGTGTGACTGGTGGTGTTGATAGTTGTGTGACTGGTGGTGCTGATAGTTGTGTGACTGGTAGTGCTGATAGTTGTGTGACTGGTGGTGCTGATAGTTGTGTGACTAGTAGTGCTGATAGTTGTGTGACTAGTAGTGCTGATAGTTGTGTGACTGGTAGTGCTGATAGTTGCGTGACTTGTGGTGCTGATAGTTGCGTGACTGGTGGTGCTGATAGTTGTGTGACTGGTAGTGCTGATAGTTGTGTGACTGGTGGTGCTGATAGTTGTGTGACTAGTAGTGCTGATAGTTGTGTGACTGGTAGTTCTGATAGTTGTGTGACTGGTAGAGCTGATAGTTGTGTGACTGGTGGTGCTGATAGTTGTGTGACTGGTAGTGCTGATAGTTGTGTGACTGGTAGTGTTGATAGTTGTGTGACTGGTGGTGCTGATAGTTATGTGACTGGTGGTGCTGATAGTTGTGTGACTGGTAGTGCTGATAGTTGTGTGACTGGTAGTGGTGATAGTTCTGTGACTGGTGGTGCTGATAGTTGTGTGACTGGTAGTGCTGATAGTTGTGTGACTGGTGGTGCTGGTAGTTGTGTGACTGGTAGTGCTGATAGTTGTGTGACTGGTAGTGCTGATAGTTGCGTGACTGGTGGTGCTGATAGTAGCGTGACTGGTGGTGCTGATAGTTGTGTGACTGGTGGTGCTGATAGTTGTGTGACTGGTAGTGCCGATAGTTGTGTGACAAGTAGTGCTGATAGTTGTGTGACTGGTAGTGCTGATAGTTGTGTGACTGGTAGTGCTGATAGTTGTGTGACCGGTAATGCTGGTAGTTGTTTGACTGGTGGTGCTGATATTTGTGTGACTGGTAGTGCTGATAGTTGTGTGACTGGTAGTGCTGATAGTTGTGTGACTGGTAGTGCTGGTAGTTGCGTGACTGGTAGTGTTGATAGTTGTGTGACTGGTAGTGCTGATAGTTGAGTGACTGGTAGTGCTGATAGTTGTGTGACTGGTAGTGCTGATAGTTGTGTGACTAGTAGTGCTGATAGTTGTTTGACTGGTGGTGCTGATAGTTGTGTGACTGGTGGTGCTGATAGTTGTGTGACTGGTGGTGCTGATAGTTGTGTGACTGGTGCTGCTGATAGTTGTGTGACTGGTGGTGCTGATAGTTGTGTGACTGGTAGTGCTGATATTTGTGTGACTGGTAGTGCTGATAGTGGTGTGACTGGTAGTGCTGATAGTTGTGTGACTGGTAGTGCTGATAGTTGTGTGACTGGTAGTGCTGATAGTTGTGTGACTGGTAGTGCTGATAGTTGTGTGACTGGTAGTGCTGATAGTTGTGTGACTGGTAGTGCTGATAGTTGTGTGACTGGTAGTGCTGATAGATGTGTGACTGGTAGTGCTGATAGTTGTGTGACTGGTAGTGGTGATAGTTGTGGGACTGGTAGTGCTGATAGTTGTGTAACTAGTAGTGCTGATAGTTGTGTGACTGGTAATGCTGATAGTTGTGTGACTGGTAGTGCTGATAGTTGTGTGACTGGTAGTGCTGATAGTTGTGTGACTGGTAGTGCTGATAGTTGTGTGACTAGTAGTGCTGATAGTTGTTTCACTGGTAGTGCTGATAGTTGTTTCACTGGTAGTGCTGATAGTTGTGTGACTGGTGGTGCGGATAGTTGTGTGACTGGTAGTGCTGATAGTTGTGTGACTGGTAGTGCTGATAGTTGTGTGACTGGTAGTGCTGATAGTTGTGTGACTGGTAGTGCTGATAGTTGTGTGACTGGTGGTGCTGATAGTTGTGTGACTGGTAGTGCTGATAGTTGTGTGACTGGTAGTGCTGATAGTTGTGTGACTAGTAGTGCTGATAGTTGTTTGACTGGTGGTGCTGATAGTTGTGTGACTGGTGGTGCTGATAGTTGTGTGACTGGTGGTGCTGATAGTTGTGTGAATGGTGCTGCTGATAGTTGTGTGACTGGTGGTGCTGATAGTTGTGTGACTGGTAGTGCTGATATTTGTGTGACTGGTAGTGCTGATAGTGGTGTGACTGGTAGTGCTGATAGTTGTGTGACTGGTAGTGCTGATAGTTGTGTGACTGGTAGTGCTGATAGTTGTGTGACTGGTAGTGCTGATAGTTGTGTGACTGGTAGTGCTGATAGTTGTGTGACTGGTAGTGCTGATAGTTGTGTGACTGGTAGTGCTGATAGATGTGTGACTGGTAGTGCTGATAGTTGTGTGACTGGTAGTGGTGATAGTTGTGGGACTGGTAGTGCTGATAGTTGTGTAACTAGTAGTGCTGATAGTTGTGTGACTGGTAATGCTGATAGATGTGTGACTGGTAGTGCTGATAGTTGTGTGACTGGTAGTGCTGATAGTTGTGTGACTGGTAGTGCTGATAGTTGTATGACTGGTAGTGCTGATAGTTGTGTGACTAGTAGTGCTGATAGTTGTTTCACTGGTAGTGCTGATAGTTGTTTCACTGGTAGTGCTGATAGTTGTGTGACTGGTGGTGCGGATAGTTGTGTGACTGGTAGTGCTGATAGTTGTGTGACTGGTAGTGCTGATAGTTGTGTGACTGGTAGTGCTGATAGTTGTGTGACTGGTAGGGCTGATAGTTGTGTGACTGGTGGTGCTGATAGTTGTGTGACTGGTAGTGCTGATAGCTGTGTGACTGGTAGTGCTGATAGTTGTGTGACTGGTAGTGCTGATAGTTGTGTGACTGGTGGTGGTGATAGCTGTGTGACTGGTGGTGCTGATAGTTGTGTGACTGGTAGTGCTGACAGTTGTGTGACTGGTAGTGCTGATAGTTGTGTGACAGGTAGTGCTGATAGTTGTGTGACTGGTAGTGCTGATATTTGTACGACTGGTAGTGCTGATAGTTGTGTGACTGGTAGTGCTGATAGTTGTGTGACTGGTAGTGCTGATAGTTGTGTGACTGGTGGTGCTGATAGATGTGTGACTGGTAGTGGTGATAGTTGTGTGACTGGTAGTGCTGATAGTTGTGTGACTGGTAGTGATGATAGTTGTGTGACTGGTAGTGCTGATAGTTTTGTGACTGGTGGTGCTGATAGATGTGTGACTGGTAGTGGTGATAGTTGTGTGACTCGTAGTGCTGATAGTTGTGTGACTGGTGGTGCTGATAGATGTGTGACTGGTAGTAGTGATAGTTGTGTGACTGGTAGTGCTGATAGTTGTGTGACTGGTAGTAATGTTAGTTGGGTGACTGGTGGTGCTGATAGATGTGTGACTGGTAGTGGTGATATTTGTGTGACTGGTAGTGCTGATAGTTGTGTGACTGGTAGTGCTGATAGTTGTGTGACTGGTAGTGCTGATAGTTGTGTGACTAGTAGTGCTGATAGTTGTGTGACTGGTAGTGCTGATAGTTGTGTGACTGGTAGTGCTGATAGTTTTGTGACTGGTAGTGCTGATAGTTGTGTGACTGGTGGTGCTGATATATGTGTGACTGGTAGTGGTGATAGTTGTGTGACTGGTAGTGCTGATAGTTGTGTGACTGGTAGTGGTGATAGTTGTGTGACTGGTAGTGCTGATAGTTGTGTGACTGGTGGTGCTGATAGTTGTGTGACTGGTGGTGCTGATAGTTGTGTGACTGGTGGTGTTGATAGTTGTGTGACTAGTAGTGCTGATAGTTGTGTGACTAGTAGTGCTGATAGTTGTGTGACTGGTAGTGCTGATAGTTGTGTGACTGGTAGTGCTGTTAGTTGTGTGACTGGTGGTGCTGATAGTTGTTTGACTGGTAGTGCTGATAGTTGTGTGACTGGTGGTGCTGATAGTTGTGTGACTGGTAGTGCTGCTAGTTGTGTGACTGGTAGTGGTGACAGTTGTGTGACTAGTAGTGCTGATAGTTGTGTGACTGGTAGTGCTGATAGTTGTGTGACTAGTAGTGCTGATAGTTGTGTGACTAGTAGTGCTGATAGTTGTGTGACTGGTAGTGCTGATAGTTGTGTGACTGGTAGTGCTGATAGTTGTGTGACTGGTAGTGCTGATAGATGTGTGACTGGTAGTGCTGATAGTTGTTTGACTGGTGGTGCTGATAGTTGTGTGATTGGTAGTGCTGATAGATGTGTGACTGGTAGTGCTGATAGTTGTGTGACTGGTGGTGCTGATAGTTGTGGGACTGGTAGTGCTGATAGATGTGTGACTGGTAGTGCTGATAGTTGTGTGACTGGTAGTGCTGATAGATGTGTGACTGGTAGTGCTGATAGTTGTGTGACTGGTAGTGCTGATAGATGTGTGACTGGTAGTGCTGATAGTTGTGTGACTGGTGGTGCTGATAGTTATGTGACTGGTAGTGCTGATAGTTGTGTGACTGGTAGTGCTGATAGATGTGTGACTGGTAGTGCTGATAGTTGTGTGACTGGTAGTGCTGATAGTTGTGTGACTGGTAGTGCTGATAGTTGTGTGACTGGTAGTGCTGATAGATGTGCGACTGGTAGTGCTGATAGTTGTGTGACTGGTAGTGGTGATAGTTGTGTGACTGGTAGTGCTGACAGTTGTGTGACTGGTAGTGCTGATAGTTGTGTGACTGGTAGTGCTGATAGTTGTGTGACTGGTAGTGCTGATAGATGTGTGACTGGTAGTGCTGATAGTTGTGTGACTGGTAGTGCTGATAGTTGTGTGACTGGTAGTGCTGATAGTTGTGTGACTAGTAGTGCTGATAGTTGTGTGACTGGTAGTGCTGATAGTTGTGTGACTGGTTGTGCTGATAGTTGTGTGACTGGTAGTGCTGATAGTTGTGTGACTGGTAGTGCTGATAGTTGTGTGACTGGTAGTGCTGATAGTTGTGTGACTGGTAGTGCTGATAGTTGTGTGACTGGTAGTGCTGATAGTTGTGTGACTGGTGGTGCTGATAGTTTTTGTGACTAGTAGTGCTGATAGTTGTGTGACTGGTAGTGCTGATAGTTGTGTGACTGGTAGTGCTGATAGTTGTGTGACTGGTAGTGGTGATAGTTGTGTGACTGGTGGTGCTGATAGTTGTGTGACTGGTAGTGCTGATAGTTGTGTGACTGGTAGTGCTGATAGTTGTGTGACTGGTGGTGCTGATAGTTGTGTGACTAGTAGTGCTGATAGTTGTGTGACTGTTAGTGCTGATAGTTGTGTGACTGGTAGTGCTGATAGTTGTGTGACTGGTAGTGCTGATAGTTGTGTGACTGGTAGTGCTGATATGTGTGTGACTGGTGGTGCTGATAGTTGTGTGACTGGTAGTGCTGATAGTTGTTTGACTGGTAGTGCTGATAGTTGTGTGACTGGTAGTGCTGATAGTTGTGTGACTGGTAGTGCTGATAGTTGTGTGACTGGTAGTGCTGATAGATGTGTGACTGGTAGTGCTGATAGTTGTGTGACTGGTAGTGCTGATAGTTGTGTGACTGGTAGTGCTGATAGTTGTGTGACTGGTGGTGCTGATAGTTGTGTGACTGGTCGTGCTGATAGTTGTGTGACTGGTAGTGCTGATAGTTGTGTGACTGGTAGTGCTGATAGTTGTGTGACTGGTAGTGGTGATAGTTGTGTGACTGGTGGTGCTGATAGTTGTGTGACTGGTAGTGCTGATAGTTGTGAGACTGGTAGTGCTGATAGTTGTGTGACTGGTAGTGCTGATAGTTGTGTGACTGGTAGTGCTGATAGTTGTGTGACTGGTAGTGCAGATAGTTGTGTGACTGGTAGTGCTGATAATTGTGTGACTAGTAGTGCTGATAGTTGTGTGACTGGTTGTGCTGATAGTTGTGAGACTGGTAGTGCTGATAGTTGTGTGACTGGTAGTGCTGATAGTTGTGTGACTAGTAGTGCTGATAGTTGTGTGACTGGTTGTGCTGACAGTTGTGTGACTGGTAGTGCTGATAGTTGTGTGACTGGTAGTGCTGATAGTTGTGTGACTGGTAGTGCTGATAGTTGTTTGACTGGTAGTGCTGATAGTTGTGTGACTGGTAGTGCTGATAGTTGTGTGACTGGTAGTGCTGGTAGTTGTGTGACTGGTAGTGCTGATAGTTGTGTGACTGGTAGTGCTGATAGTTGTGTGACTGGTAGTGCTGATAGTTGTGTGACTGGTAGTAGTGATAGTTGTGTGACTGGTAGTGCTGATAGTTGTGTGACTGGTAGTAATGTTAGTTGGGTGACTGGTGGTGCTGATAGATGTGTGACTGGTAGTGGTGATATTTGTGTGACTGGTAGTGCTGATAGTTGTGTGACTGGTAGTGCTGATAGTTGTGTGACTGGTAGTGCTGATAGTTGTGTGACTAGTAGTGCTGATAGTTGTGTGACTGGTAGTGCTGATAGTTGTGTGACTGGTAGTGCTGATAGTTTTGTGACTGGTAGTGCTGATAGTTGTGTGACTGGTGGTGCTGATATATGTGTGACTGGTAGTGGTGATAGTTGTGTGACTGGTAGTGCTGATAGTTGTGTGACTGGTAGTGGTGATAGTTGTGTGACTGGTAGTGCTGATAGTTGTGTGACTGGTGGTGCTGATAGTTGTGTGACTGGTGGTGCTGATAGTTGTGTGACTGGTGGTGTTGATAGTTGTGTGACTAGTAGTGCTGATAGTTGTGTGACTAGTAGTGCTGATAGTTGTGTGACTGGTAGTGCTGATAGTTGTGTGACTGGTAGTGCTGTTAGTTGTGTGACTGGTGGTGCTGATAGTTGTTTGACTGGTAGTGCTGATAGTTGTGTGACTGGTGGTGCTGATAGTTGTGTGACTGGTAGTGCTGCTAGTTGTGTGACTGGTAGTGGTGACAGTTGTGTGACTAGTAGTGCTGATAGTTGTGTGACTGGTAGTGCTGATAGTTGTGTGACTAGTAGTGCTGATAGTTGTGTGACTAGTAGTGCTGATAGTTGTGTGACTGGTAGTGCTGATAGTTGTGTGACTGGTAGTGCTGATAGTTGTGTGACTGGTAGTGCTGATAGATGTGTGACTGGTAGTGCTGATAGTTGTTTGACTGGTGGTGCTGATAGTTGTGTGATTGGTAGTGCTGATAGATGTGTGACTGGTAGTGCTGATAGTTGTGTGACTGGTGGTGCTGATAGTTGTGGGACTGGTAGTGCTGATAGATGTGTGACTGGTAGTGCTGATAGTTGTGTGACTGGTAGTGCTGATAGATGTGTGACTGGTAGTGCTGATAGTTGTGTGACTGGTAGTGCTGATAGATGTGTGACTGGTAGTGCTGATAGTTGTGTGACTGGTGGTGCTGATAGTTATGTGACTGGTAGTGCTGATAGTTGTGTGACTGGTAGTGCTGATAGATGTGTGACTGGTAGTGCTGATAGTTGTGTGACTGGTAGTGCTGATAGTTGTGTGACTGGTAGTGCTGATAGTTGTGTGACTGGTAGTGCTGATAGATGTGCGACTGGTAGTGCTGATAGTTGTGTGACTGGTAGTGGTGATAGTTGTGTGACTGGTAGTGCTGACAGTTGTGTGACTGGTAGTGCTGATAGTTGTGTGACTGGTAGTGCTGATAGTTGTGTGACTGGTAGTGCTGATAGATGTGTGACTGGTAGTGCTGATAGTTGTGTGACTGGTAGTGCTGATAGTTGTGTGACTGGTAGTGCTGATAGTTGTGTGACTAGTAGTGCTGATAGTTGTGTGACTGGTAGTGCTGATAGTTGTGTGACTGGTTGTGCTGATAGTTGTGTGACTGGTAGTGCTGATAGTTGTGTGACTGGTAGTGCTGATAGTTGTGTGACTGGTAGTGCTGATAGTTGTGTGACTGGTAGTGCTGATAGTTGTGTGACTGGTAGTGCTGATAGTTGTGTGACTGGTGGTGCTGATAGTTTTTGTGACTAGTAGTGCTGATAGTTGTGTGACTGGTAGTGCTGATAGTTGTGTGACTGGTAGTGGTGATAGTTGTGTGACTGGTGGTGCTGATAGTTGTGTGACTGGTAGTGCTGATAGTTGTGTGACTGGTAGTGCTGATAGTTGTGTGACTGGTGGTGCTGATAGTTGTGTGACTAGTAGTGCTGATAGTTGTGTGACTGTTAGTGCTGATAGTTGTGTGACTGGTAGTGCTGATAGTTGTGTGACTGGTAGTGCTGATAGTTGTGTGACTGGTAGTGCTGATATGTGTGTGACTGGTGGTGCTGATAGTTGTGTGACTGGTAGTGCTGATAGTTGTTTGACTGGTAGTGCTGATAGTTGTGTGACTGGTAGTGCTGATAGTTGTGTGACTGGTAGTGCTGATAGTTGTGTGACTGGTAGTGCTGATAGATGTGTGACTGGTAGTGCTGATAGTTGTGTGACTGGTAGTGCTGATAGTTGTGTGACTGGTAGTGCTGATAGTTGTGTGACTGGTGGTGCTGATAGTTGTGTGACTGGTCGTGCTGATAGTTGTGTGACTGGTAGTGCTGATAGTTGTGAGACTGGTAGTGCTGATAGTTGTGTGACTGGTAGTGGTGATAGTTGTGTGACTGGTGGTGCTGATAGTTGTGTGACTGGTAGTGCTGATAGTTGTGAGACTGGTAGTGCTGATAGTTGTGTGACTGGTAGTGCTGATAGTTGTGTGACTGGTAGTGCTGATAGTTGTGTGACTGGTAGTGCAGATAGTTGTGTGACTGGTAGTGCTGATAATTGTGTGACTAGTAGTGCTGATAGTTGTGTGACTGGTTGTGCTGATAGTTGTGAGACTGGTAGTGCTGATAGTTGTGTGACTGGTAGTGCTGATAGTTGTGTGACTAGTAGTGCTGATAGTTGTGTGACTGGTTGTGCTGACAGTTGTGTGACTGGTAGTGCTGATAGTTGTGTGACTGGTAGTGCTGATAGTTGTGTGACTGGTAGTGCTGATAGTTGTTTGACTGGTAGTGCTGATAGTTGTGTGACTGGTAGTGCTGATAGTTGTGTGACTGGTAGTGCTGGTAGTTGTGTGACTGGTAGTGCTGATAGTTGTGTGACTGGTAGTGCTGATAGTTGTGTGACTGGTAGTGCTGATAGTTGTGTGACTGGTAGTGGTGATAGTTGTGTGACTGGTAGTGCTGATAGTTGTGTGACTGGTAGTGCTGATAGTTGTGTGACTGGTAGTGCTGATAGTTGTGTGACTGATAGTGCTGATAGTTGTGTGACTGGTAGTGCTGATAGTTGTGTGACTGGTAGTGCTGATAGTTGTGTGACTGGTAGTGCTGATAGTTGTGTGACTGGTAGTGCTGATAGTTGTGTGACTGGTGGTGCTGATAGTTGTGTGACTGGTGGTGCTGATAGTTGTGTGACTGGTAGTGGTGATAGTTGTGTGACTGGAAGTGCTGATAGTTGTGTGACTGGTAGTGCTGATAGTTGTGTGACTGGTAGTGCTGATAGTTGTGTGACTGGTGGTGCTGATAGTTGTGTGACTAGTAGTGCTGATAGTTGTGTGACTGGTAGTGCTGATAGTTGTGTGACTGGTAGTGCTGATAGTTGTGTGACTAGTAGTGCTGATAGGTGTGTGACTGGTAGTGCTGATAGTTGTGTGACTGTTAGTGCTGATAGTTGTGTGACTGGTAGTGCTGATAGTTGTGTGACTGGTGGTGCTGATAGTTGTGTGACTGGTTGTGCTGATAGTTGTGTGACTGGTAGTGCTGATAGTTGTGTGACTGGTAGTGCTGATAGTTGTGTGACTGGTGCTGCTGATAGTTGTGTGACTGGTAGTGCTGATAGTTGTGTGACTGGTGGTGCTGATAGTTGTGTGACTGGTAGTGCTGATAGTTGTGTGACTGGTAGTACTGATAGTTGTGTGACTGGTTGTGCTGATAGCTGTGTGACTGGTTGTGCTGATAGTTGTGTGACTGGTAGTGCTGATAGTTGTGTGACTGGTAGTGCTGATAGTTGTGTGACTAGTAGTGCTGATAGTTGTGTGACTGGTAGTGCCGATAGTTGTGTAACTGGTAGTGCTGATAGTTGTGTGACTAGTTGTGCTGATAGTTGTGTGACTGGTAGTGCTGATAGTTGTGTGACTGGTAGTGCTGATAGTTTGACTGGTGGTGCTGATAGTTGTGTGACTGGTGGTGCTGATAGTTGTGTGACTGGTGGTGCTGATAGTTGTGTGACTAGTAGTGCTGATAGTTGTGTGACTGGTGGTGCTGATAGTTGTGTGACTGGTAGTGCTGATAGTTGTGTGACTGGTAGTGCTGATAGTTGTGTGACTGGTAGTGCTAATAGTTGTGTGACTGGTAGTGCTGATCGTTGTGTGACTGGTAGTGCTGATAGTTGTGTGACTAGTAGTGCTGATAGTTGTGTGACTGGTAGTGCTGATAGTTGTTTCACTGGTAGTGCTGATAGTTGTGTGACTGGTAGTGCTGATAGTTGTGTGACTTGTAGTGTTGATAGTTGTGTGACTAGTAGTGCTGATAGTTGTGTGACTGGTAGTGCAGATAGTTTTGTGACTAGTAGTGCTGATAGTTGTGTGACTGGTAGTGCTGATAGTTGTGTGACTGGTAGTGGTGATAGTTGTGTGACTGGTAGTGCTGATAGTTGTGTGACTGGTAGTGCTGATAGTTGTGTGACTGGTGGTGCTGATAGTTGTGTGACTGGTAGTGCTGATAGTTGTGTGACTGGTGGTGCTGATAGTTGTGTGACTGGTAGTGCTGATAGTTGTGTGACTGGTAGTGCTGATAGTTGTGTGACTGGTAGTGCTGATAGTTGTTTGACTGGTAGTGCTGATAGTTGTGTGACTAGTAGTGCTGATAGTTGTGTGACTGGTAGTGCTGATAGTTGTGTGACTGGTAGTGCTGATAGTTGTGTGACTGGTTGTGCTGATAGTTGTGTGACTAGTAGTGCTGATAGTTGTGTGACTGGTGGTGCTGATAGTTGTGTGACTGGTGGTGCTGATAGTTGTGTGACTGGTAGTGCTGATAGTTGTGTGACTGGTAGTGCTGATAGTTGAGTGACTGGTAGTGCTGATAGTTGTTTGACTGGTGGTGCTGATAGTTGTGTGACTGGTAGTGCTGATAGTTGTGTGACTGGTGGTGCTGATAGTTGTGTGAATGGTGGTGCTGATAGTTGTGTGACTGGTAGTGCTGATAGTTGTGTGACTGGTAGTGCTGATAGTTGTGTGACTGGTAGTGCTGATAGTTGTGTGACTGGTAGTGCTGATAGTTGTGTGACTGGTTGTGCTGATAGTTGTGTGACTGGTTGTGCTGATAGTTGTGTAACTGGTAGTGCTGATAGTTGTGTGACTGGTAGTGCTGATAGTTGTGTGACTGGTAGTGCTGATAGTTGTGCGACTGGTAGTGCTGATAGTTGTGCGACTGGTAGTGCTGATAGTTGTGTGACTGGTAGTGCTGATAGTTGTGTGACTGGTGGTGCTGATAGTTGTGCGACTGGTAGTGCTGATAGTTGTGTGACTAGTAGTGCTGATAGTTGTGTGACTGGTAGTGCTGATAGTTGTGTGACTGGTTGTGCTGATAGTTGTGCGACTGGTAGTGCTGATAGTTGTGTGACTGGTGGTGCTGATAGTTGTGCGACTGGTAGTGCTGATAGTTGTGTGACTGGTAGTGCTGATAGTTGTGTGACTGGTAGTGTTGATAGTTGTGCGACTGGTAGTGCTGATAGTTGTGTGACTGGCAGTGCTGATAGTTGTGTGACTGGTTGTGCTGATAGTCGTGTGACTGGTAGTGCTGATAGTGGTGTGTCTGGTAGTGCTGATAGTTGTGTGACTGGTAGTGCTGATAGTTGTGTGACTGGTGGTGCTGATAGTTGTGTGACTGGTAGTGCTGTTAGTTGTGTGACTGGTAGTGCTGATAGTGGTGTGACTGGTAGTGCTGATAGTTGTGTGACTGGTTGTGCTGATAGTTGTGTGACTGGTAGTGCTGATAGTGGTGTGTCTGGTAGTGCTGATAGTTGTGTGACTGGTAGTGCTGATAGTTGTGTGACTGGTGGTGCTGATAGTTGTGTGACTAGTAGTGCTGATAGTTGTGTGACTGGTAGTGCTGATAGTTGTGTGACTGGTGGTGCTGATAGTTGTGTGACTGGTAGTGCTGATAGTTGTGTGACTGGTAGTGCTGATAGTTGTGTGACTGGTAGTGCTGATAGTTGTGTGACTGGTAGTGCTGATAGATGTGTGACTGGTAGTGCTGATAGTTGTGTGACTGGTAGTGCTGATAGTTGTGTGACTGGTAGTGCTGATAGTTGTGTGACTGGTAGTGCTGATAGTTGTGTGACTGGTAGTGCTGATAGTTGTGCGACTGGTAGTGCTGATAGATGTGTGACTGGTGGTGCTGATAGTTGTGTGACTGGTGGAGATGATAGTTGTGTGACTGGTAGTGCTGATAGTTGTGTGACTGGTGGTGCTGATAGTTGTGTGACTAGTAGTGCTGATAGTTGTGTGACTAGTAGTGCTGATAGTTGTGTGACTGGTAGTGCTGATAGTTGCGTGACTGGTGGTGCTGATAGTTGCGTGACTGGTGGTGCTGATAGTTGTGTGACTGGTAGTGCTGATAGTTGTGTGACTGGTGGTGCTGATAGTTGTGTGACTAGTAGTGCTGATAGTTGTGTGACTGGTAGTGCTGATAGTTGTGTGACTGGTTGTGCTGATAGATGTGTGACTGGTGGTGCTGATAGTTGTGTGACTGGTAGTGCTGATAGTTGTGTGACTGGTAGTGCTGATAGTTGTGTGACTGGTAGTGCTGATAGTTGTGTGACTGGTAGTGCTGATAGTTGTGTGACTGGTAGTGCTGATAGTTGTGTGACTGGTGGTGCTGATAGGTGTGTGACTGGTAGTGCTGATAGTTGTGTGACTGGTAGTGCTGTTAGTTGTGTGACTGGTAGTGCTGATAGTTGTGTGACTGGTAGTGCTGATAGTTGTGTGACTGGTAGTGCTGATAGTTGTGTGACTAGTAGTGCTGATAGTTGTGTGTCTGGTGGTGCTGATAGTTGTGTGACTGGTAGTGCTGATAGTTGTGTGACTGGTAGTGCTGATAGTTGTGTGACACGTAGTGCTGATAGGTGTGTGACTGGTAGTGCTGATAGTTGTGTGACTGGTTGTGCTGATAGTTGTGTGACTGGTGGTGCTGATAGTTGTGTGACTGGTAGTGCTGATAGTTGTGTGACTGGTAGTGATGATAGTTGTGTGACTGGTAGTGCTGATAGTTGTGTGACTGGTTGTGCTGATAGTTGTGTGACTGGTAGTGCTGATAGTTGTGTGACTGGTAGTGCTGATAGTTGTGTGACTGGTGGTGCTGATAGTTGTGTGACTGGTAGTGCTGATAGTTCTGTGACTGGTAGTGCTGATAGTTGTGTGACGGGCAGTGCTGATAGTTGTGTGACTGGTAGTGCTGATAGTTGTGTGACTGGTGGTGCTGATAGTTGTGTGACTTGTAGTGCTAATAGTTGTGTGACTGGTAGTGCTGATAGTTGTGTGACTGGTAGTGCTGATAGTTGTGTGACTGGTAGTGCTGATAGTTGTGTGACTGGTAGTGCTGATAGTGGTTTGACTGGTAGTGCTGATAGTTGTGTGAATGGTAGTGCTGATAGTTGTGTGACTGGTAGTGCTGATAGTTGTGTGACTGGTAGTGCTGATAGTTGTGTGACTGGTAGTGCTGATAGTTGTGTGACTGGTAGTGTTGATAGTTGTGTGACTGGTAGTGCTGATAGTTGTGTGACTGGTAGTGCTGATAGTTGTGTGACTAGTAGTGCAGATAGTTGTTTGACTGGTGGTGCTGATAGTTGAGTGACTGGTAGTGCTGATAGTTGTGTGACTGGTGGTGCTGATAGTTGTGTGACTGGTGCTGCTGATAGTTGTGTGACTGGTGGTGCTGATAGTTGTGTGACTGGTAGTGTTGATAGTTGTGTGACTGGTAGTGCTGATAGTTGTGTGACTGGTAGTGTTGATAGTTGTTTGACTGGTAGTGCTGATAGTTGTGTGACTGGTAGTGCTGATAGTTGTGTGACTGGTAGTGCTCATAGTTGTGTGACTAGTAGTGCTGATAGTTGTGTGACTGGTAATGCTGATAGTTGTGTGACTGGTAGTGCTGATAGTTGTGTGACTGGTAGTGCTGATAGTTGTTTGACTGGTAGTGCTGATAGTTGTGTGACTGGTAGTGCTGATAGTTGTGTGACTGGTAGTGCTGATAGTTGTGTGACTGGTAGTGCTGATAGTTGTTTCACTCGTAGTGCTGATAGTTGTTTCACTCGTAGTGCTGATAGTTGTGTGACTGGTAGTGCTGATAGTTGTGTGACTGGTAGTGCTGATAGTTGTGTGACTGGTAGTGCTGATAGTTGTGTGACTGGTAGTGCTGATAGTTGTGTGACTGGTAGTGGTGATAGTTGTGTGACTGGTAGTGCTGATAGTTGTGTGACTGGTAGTGCTGATAGTTGTGTGACTGGTAGTGCTGATAGTTGTGTGCCTGGTAGTGCAGATAGATGTGTGACTGGTAGTGCTGATAGTTGTGTGACTGGTGGTGCTGATAATTGTGTGACTGGTAGTGCTGATAGTTGTGTAACTGGTAGTGCTGATAGTTGTGTGACTGGTAGTGCTGATAGTTGTGTGACTGGTAGTGCTGATAGTTGTGTGACTGGTAGTGCTGATAGTTGTGCGACTGGTAGTGCTGATAGTTGTGTGACTGGTAGTGCTGATAGTCGTGTGACTGGTTGTGCTGATAGTCGTGTGACTGGTAGTGCTGATAGTGGTGTGTCGGGTAGTGCTGATAGTTGTGTGACTGGTAGTGCTGATAGTTGTGTGACTGGTGGTGCTGATAGTTGTGTGACTGGTAGTGCTGTTAGTTGTGTGACTGGTAGTGCTGATAGTTGTGTGACTGGTAGTGCTGATAGTTGTGTGACTGGTAGTGCTGATAGTGGTGTGACTGGTAGTGCTGATAGTTGTGTGACTGGTTGTGCTGATAGTTGTGTGACTGGTAGTGCTGATAGTTGTGTGACTGGTGGTGCTGATAGTTGTGTGACTAGTAGTGCTGATAGTTGTGTGACTGGTAGTGCTGATAGTTGTGTGACTGGTGGTGCTGATAGATGTGTGACTGGTAGTGGTGATAGTTGTGTGACTGGTAGTGCTGATAGTTGTGTGACTGGTAGTGCTGATAGTTGTGTGACTGGTAGTGCTGATAGTTGTGTGGTTGGTAGTGCTGATAGTTGTGTGACTGGTAGTGCTTATAGTTGTGTGACTGGTAGTGCTGATAGTTGTGTGACTGGTGGTGCTGATAGTTGTGTGACTGGTGGTGCTGATAGTTGTGTGACTGGTAGTGCTGATAGTTGTGCGACTGGTAGTGCTGATAGATGTGTGACTGGTGGTGCTGATAGTTGTGTGACTGGTGGTGCTGATAGTTGTGGGACTGGTAGTGCTGATTGTTGTGTGACTGGTGGTGCTGATAGTTGTGTGACTAGTAGTGCTGATAGTTGTGTGACTAGTAGTGCTGATAGTTGTGTGACTGGTAGTGCTGATAGTTGTGTGACTAGTAGTGCTGATAGTTGTGTGACTAGTAGTGCTGATAGTTGTGTGACTGGTAGTGCTGATAGTTGTGTGACTGGTGGTGCTGATAGTTGTGTGACTAGTAGTGCTGATAGTTGTGTGACTGGTAGTTCTGATAGTTGTGTGACTGGTAGAGCTGATAGTTGTGTGACTGGTGGTGCTGATAGTTGTGTGACTGGTAGTGCTGATAGTTGTGTGACTGGTAGTGCTGATAGTTGTGTGACTGGTGGTGCTGATAGTTGTGTGACTGGTGGTGCTGATAGTTGTGTGACTGGTAGTGCTGATAGTTGTGTGACTGGTAGTGGTGATTGTTCTGTGACTGGTGGTGCTGATAGTTGTGTGACTGGTAGTGCTGATAGTTGTGTGACTGGTGGTGCTGGTAGTTGTGTGACTGGTAGTGCTGATAGTTGTGTGACTGGTAGTGCTGATAGTTGCGTGACTGGTGGTGCTGATAGTTGCGTGACTGGTGGTGCTGATAGTTGTGTGACTGGTGGTGCTGATAGTTGTGTGACTGGTAGTGCCGATAGTTGTGTGACAAGTAGTGCTGATAGTTGTGTGACTGGTAGTGCTGATAGTTGTGTGACTGGTAGTGCTGATAGTTGTGTGACTGGTAATGCTGGTAGTTGTTTGACTGGTGGTGCTGATATTTGTGAGACTGGTAGTGCTGATAGTTGTGTGACTGGTAGTGCTGATAGTTGTGTGACTAGTAGTGCTGATAGTTGTTTGACTGGTGGTGCTGATAGTTGTGTGACTGGTAGTGCTGATAGTTGTGTGACTGGTGGTGCTGATAGTTGTGTGACTGGTGCTGCTGATAGTTGTGTGACTGGTGGTGCTGATAGTTGTGTGACTGGTAGTGCTGATATTTGTGTGACTGGTAGTGCTGATAGTGGTGTGACTGGTAGTGCTGATAGTTGTGTGACTGGTAGTGCTGATAGTTGTGTGACTGGTAGTGCTGATAGTTGTGTGACTGGTAGTGCTGATAGTTGTGTGACTGGTGGTGCTGATAGTTGTGTGACTGGTAGTGCTGATAGATGTGTGACTGGTAGTGCTGATAGTTGTGTGACTGGTTGTGCTGATAGTTGTGTGACTGGTAGTGCTGATAGTTGTGTGACTGGTGGTGCTGATAGTTGTGTGACTGGTAGTGCTGATAGTTGTGTGACTGGTGGTGCTGATAGTTGTGTGACTAGTAGTGCTGATAGTTGTGTGACTAGTAGTGCTGATAGTTGTGTGACTGGTAGTGCTGATAGTTGCGTGACTGGTGGTGCTGATAGTTGCGTGACTGGTGGTGCTGATAGTTGTGTGACTGGTAGTGCTGATAGTTGTGTGACTGGTGGTGCTGATAGTTGTGTGACTAGTAGTGCTGATAGTTGTGTGACTGGTAGTTCTGATAGTTGTGTGACTGGTAGAGCTGATAGTTGTGTGACTGGTGGTGCTGATAGTTGTGTGACTGGTAGTGCTGATAGTTGTGTGACTGGTAGTGCTGATAGTTGTGTGACTGGTGGTGCTGATAGTTGTGTGACTGGTGGTGCTGATAGTTGTGTGACTGGTAGTGCTGATAGTTGTGTGACTGGTAGTGGTGATTGTTCTGTGACTGGTGGTGCTGATAGTTGTGTGACTGGTAGTGCTGATAGTTGTGTGACTGGTGGTGCTGGTAGTTGTGTGACTGGTAGTGCTGATAGTTGTGTGACTGATAGTGCTGATAGTTGCGTGACTGGTGGTGCTGATAGTTGCGTGACTGGTGGTGCTGATAGTTGTGTGACTGGTGGTGCTGATAGTTGTGTGACTGGTAGTGCCGATAGTTGTGTGACAAGTAGTGCTGATAGTTGTGTGACTGGTAGTGCTGATAGTTGTGTGACTGGTAGTGCTGATAGTTGTGTGACTGGTAATGCTGGTAGTTGTTTGACTGGTGGTGCTGATATTAGTGTGACTGGTAGTGCTGATAGTTGTGTGACTGGTAGTGCTGATAGTTGTGTGACTGGTAGTGCTGGTAGTTGCGTGACTGGTAGTGTTGATAGTTGTGTGACTGGTAGTGCTGATAGTTGTGTGACTGGTAGTGCTGATAGTTGTGTGACTGGTAGTGCTGATAGTTGTGTGACTAGTAGTGCTGATAGTTGTTTGACTGGTGGTGCTGATAGTTGTGTGACTGGTAGTGCTGATAGTTGTGTGACTGGTGGTGCTGATAGTTGTGTGACTGGTGCTGCTGATAGTTGTGTGACTGGTGGTGCTGATAGTTGTGTGACTGGTAGTGCTGATATTTGTGTGACTGGTAGTGCTGATAGTGGTGTGACTGGTAGTGCTGATAGTTGTGTGACTGGTAGTGCTGATAGTTGTGTGACTGGTAGTGCTGATAGTTGTGCGACTGGTAGTGCTGATAGTTGTGTGACTGGTGGTGCTGATAGTTGTGTGACTGGTAGTGCTGATAGATGTGTGACTGGTAGTGCTGATAGTTGTGTGACTGGTTGTGCTGATAGTTGTGTGACTGGTAGTGCTGATAGTGGTGTGACTGGTAGTGCTGATAGTTGTGTGACTGGTAGTGCTGATAGTTGTGTGACTGGTAGTGCTGATAGTTGTTTGACTGGTAGTGCTGATAGTTGTGTGACTGGTAGTGCTGATAGTTGTGTGACTGGTAGTGCTGATAGTTGTGTGACTGGTAGTGCTGATAGTTGTGTGACTGGTAGTGTTGATAGTTGTGTGACTGGTAGTGCTGATAGTTGTGTGACTGGTAGTGCTGATAGTTGTGTGACTGGTAGTGCTGATAGTTCTGTGACTAGTAGTGCTGATAGTTGTGTGACTGGTAGTGCTGATAGTTGTGTGACTGGTAGTGCTGATAGTTGTGTGACTGGTAGTGCTGATAGTTGTGTGACTGGTAGTGCTGATAGTTGTGTGACTGGTAGTGCTGATAGTTGTGTGACTGGTAGTGCTGATAGTTGTGTGACTGGTAGTGCTGATAGATGTGTGACTGGTAGTGCTGATAGTTGTGTGACTGGTAGTGGTGATAGTTGTGGGACTGGTAGTGCTGATAGTTGTGTAACTAGTAGTGCTGATAGTTGTGTGACTGGTAATGCTGATAGATGTGTGACTGGTAGTGCTGATAGTTGTGTGACTGGTAGTGCTGATAGTTGTGTGACTGGTAGTGCTGATAGTTGTATGACTGGTAGTGCTGATAGTTGTGTGACTAGTAGTGCTGATAGTTGTTTCACTGGTAGTGCTGATAGTTGTTTCACTGGTAGTGCTGATAGTTGTGTGACTGGTGGTGCTGATAGTTGTGTGACTGGTAGTGCTGATAGTTGTGTGACTGGTAGTGCTGATAGTTGTGTGACTGGTGGTGCTGATAGTTGTGTGACTGGTAGTGCTGATAGCTGTGTGACTGGTAGTGCTGATAGTTGTGTGACTGGTAGTGCTGATAGTTGTGTGACTGGTGGTGGTGATAGCTGTGTGACTGGTGGTGCTGATAGTTGTGTGACTGGTAGTGCTGATAGTTGTGTGACTGGTAGTGCTGATAGTTGTGTGACAGGTAGTGCTGATAGTTGTGTGACTGGTAGTGCTGATATTTGTACGACTGGTAGTGCTGATAGTTGTGTGACTGGTAGTGCTGATAGTTGTGTGACTGGTAGTGCTGATAGTTGTGTGACTGGTGGTGCTGATAGATGTGTGACTGGTAGTGGTGATAGTTGTGTGACTGGTAGTGCTGATAGTTGTGTGACTGGTAGTGCTGATAGTTGTGTGACTGGTAGTGCTGATAGTTTTGTGACTGGTGGTGCTGATAGATGTGTGACTGGTAGTGGTGATAGTTGTGTGACTCGTAGTGCTGATAGTTGTGTGACTGGTGGTGCTGATAGATGTGTGACTGGTAGTAGTGATAGTTGTGTGACTGGTAGTGCTGATAGTTGTGTGACTGGTAGTAATGTTAGTTGGGTGACTGGTGGTGCTGATAGATGTGTGACTGGTAGTGGTGATATTTGTGTGACTGGTAGTGCTGATAGTTGTGTGACTGGTAGTGCTGATAGTTGTGTGACTGGTAGTGCTGATAGTTGTGTGACTAGTAGTGCTGATAGTTGTGTGACTGGTAGTGCTGATAGTTGTGTGACTGGTAGTGCTGATAGTTGTGTGACTGGTAGTGCTGATAGTTGTGTGACTGGTGGTGCTGATATATGTGTGACTGGTAGTGGTGATAGTTGTGTGACTGGTAGTGCTGATAGTTGTGTGACTGGTAGTGGTGATAGTTGTGTGACTGGTAGTGCTGATAGTTGTGTGACTGGTGGTGCTGATAGTTGTGTGACTGGTGGTGCTGATAGTTGTGTGACTGGTGGTGTTGATAGTTGTGTGACTAGTAGTGCTGATAGTTGTGTGACTAGTAGTGCTGATAGTTGTGTGACTGGTAGTGCTGATAGTTGTGTGACTGGTAGTGCTGTTAGTTGTGTGACTGGTGGTGCTGATAGTTGTTTGACTGGTAGTGCTGATAGTTGTGTGACTGGTGGTGCTGATAATTGTGTGACTGGTAGTGCTGCTAGTTGTGTGACTGGTAGTGGTGACAGTTGTGTGACTAGTAGTGCTGATAGTTGTGTGACTGGTAGTGCTGATAGTTGTGTGACTAGTAGTGCTGATAGTTGTGTGACTAGTAGTGCTGATAGTTGTGTGACTGGTAGTGCTGATAGTTGTGTGACTGGTAGTGCTGATAGTTGTGTGACTGGTAGTGCTGATAGATGTGTGACTGGTAGTGCTGATAGTTGTTTGACTGGTGGTGCTGATAGTTGTGTGATTGGTAGTGCTGATAGATGTGTGACTGGTAGTGCTGATAGTTGTGTGACTGGTGGTGCTGATAGTTGTGGGACTGGTAGTGCTGATAGATGTGTGACTGGTAGTGCTGATAGTTGTGTGACTGGTAGTGCTGATAGATGTGTGACTGGTAGTGCTGATAGTTGTGTGACTGGTAGTGCTGATAGATGTGTGACTGGTAGTGCTGATAGTTGTGTGACTGGTGGTGCTGATAGTTATGTGACTGGTAGTGCTGATAGTTGTGTGACTGGTAGTGCTGATAGATGTGTGACTGGTAGTGCTGATAGTTGTGTGACTGGTAGTGCTGATAGTTGTGTGACTGGTAGTGCTGATAGTTGTGTGACTGGTAGTGCTGATAGATGTGCGACTGGTAGTGCTGATAGTTGTGTGACTGGTAGTGGTGATAGTTGTGTGACTGGTAGTGCTGACAGTTGTGTGACTGGTAGTGCTGATAGTTGTGTGACTGGTAGTGCTGATAGTTGTGTGACTGGTAGTGCTGATAGATGTGTGACTGGTAGTGCTGATAGTTGTGTGACTGGTAGTGCTGATAGTTGTGTGACTGGTAGTGCTGATAGTTGTGTGACTGGTAGTGCTGATAGTTGTGTGACTGGTAGTGCTGATAGTTGTGTGACTGGTTGTGCTGATAGTTGTGTGACTGGTAGTGCTGATAGTTGTGTGACTGGTAGTGCTGATAGTTGTGTGACTGGTAGTGCTGATAGTTGTGTGACTGGTAGTGCTGATAGTTGTGTGACTGGTGGTGCTGATAGTTTTTGTGACTAGTAGTGCTGATAGTTGTGTGACTGGTAGTGCTGATAGTTGTGTGACTGGTAGTGGTGATAGTTGTGTGACTGGTGGTGCTGATAGTTGTGTGACTGGTAGTGCTGATAGTTGTGTGACTGGTAGTGCTGATAGTTGTGTGACTGGTGGTGCTGATAGTTGTGTGACTAGTAGTGCTGATAGTTGTGTGACTGGTAGTGCTGATAGTTGTGTGACTGGTAGTGCTGATAGTTGTGTGACTGGTAGTGCTGATAGTTGTGTGACTGGTAGTGCTGATATGTGTGTGACTGGTGGTGCTGATAGTTGTGTGACTGGTAGTGCTGATAGTTGTGTGACTGGTAGTGCTGATACTTGTGTTACTGGTAGTGCTGATAGTTGTGTGACTGGTAGTGCTGATAGATGTGTGACTGGTAGTGCTGATAGTTGTGTGACTGGTAGTGCTGATAGTTGTGTGACTGGTCGTGCTGATAGTTGTGTGACTGGTAGTGCTGATAGTTGTGTGACTGGTAGTGCTGATAGTTGTGTGACTGGTAGTGGTGATAGTTGTGTGACTGGTGGTGCTGATAGTTGTGTGACTGGTAGTGCTGATAGTTGTGAGACTGGTAGTGCTGATAGTTGTGTGGCTGGTAGTGCTGATAGTTGTGTGACTGGTAGTGCTGATAGTTGTGTGACTGGTAGCGCAGATAGTTGTGTGACTGGTAGTGCTGATAATTGTGTGACTAGTAGTGCTGATAGTTGTGTGACTGGTTGTGCTGATAGTTGTGAGACTGGTAGTGCTGATAGTTGTGTGACTGGTAGTGCTGATAGTTGTGTGACTAGTAGTGCTGATAGTTGTGTGACTGGTTGTGCTGACAGTTGTGTGCCTGGTAGTGCTGATAGTTGTGTGACTGGTAATGCTGATAGTTGTGTGACTGGTAGTGCTGATAGTTGTTTGACTGGTAGTGCTGATAGTTGTGTGACTGGTAGTGCTGATAGTTGTGTGACTGGTAGTGCTGGTAGTTGTGTGACTGGTAGTGCTGATAGTTGTGTGACTGGTAGTGCTGATAGTTGTGTGACTGGTAGTGCTGATAGTTGTGTGACTGGTAGTGGTGATAGTTGTGTGACTGGTAGTGCTGATAGTTGTGTGACTGGTAGTGCTGATAGTTGTGTGACTGGTAGTGCTGATAGTTGTGTGACTGGTAGTGCTGATAGTTGTGTGACTGGTAGTGCTGATAGTTGTGTGACTGGTAGTGCTGATAGTTGTGTGACTGGTAGTGCTGATAGTTGTGTGACTGGTGGTGCTGATAGTTGTGTGACTGGTGGTGCTGATAGTTGTGTGACTGGTAGTGGTGATAGTTGTGTGACTGGTAGTGCTGATAGTTGTGTGACTGGTAGTGCTGATAGTTGTGTGACTGGTAGTGCTGATAGTTGTGTGACTGGTGGTGCTGATAGTTGTGTGACTAGTAGTGCTGATAGTTGTGTGACTGGTAGTGCTGACAGTTGTGTGACTGGTAGTGCTGATAGTTGTGTGACTAGTAGTGCTGATAGGTGTGTGACTGGTAGTGCTGATAGTTGTGTGACTGTTAGTGCTGATAGTTGTGTGACTGGTAGTGCTGATAGTTGTGTGACTGGTGGTGCTGATAGTTGTGTGACTGGTGGTGCTGATAGTTGTGTGACTGGTAGTGCTGATAGTTGTGTGACTGGTAGTGCTGATAGTTGTGTGACTGGTAGTGCTAATAGTTGTGTGACTGGTAGTGCTGATCGTTGTGTGACTGGTAGTGCTGATAGTTGTGTGACTAGTAGTGCTGATAGTTGTGTGACTGGTAGTGCTGATAGTTGTTTCACTGGTAGTGCTGATAGTTGTGTGACTGGTAGTGCTGATAGTTGTGTGACTTGTAGTGTTGATAGTTGTGTGATTAGTAGTACTGATAGTTGTGTGACTGGTAGTGCAGATAGTTTTGTGACTAGTAGTGCTGATAGTTGTGTGACTGGTAGTGCTGATAGTTGTGTGACTGGTAGTGGTGATAGTTGTGTGATTGGTAGTGCTGATAGTTGTGTGACTGGTAGTGCTGATAGTTGTGTGACTGGTGGTGCTGATAGTTGTGTGACTGGTAGTGCTGATAGTTGTGTGACTAGTGGTGCTGATAGTTGTGTGACTGGTAGTGCTGATAGTTGTGTGACTGGTAGTGCTGATAGTTGTGTGACTGGTAGTGCTGATAGTTGTTTGACTGGTAGTGCTGATAGTTGTGTGACTAGTAGTGCTGATAGTTGTGTGACTGGTAGTGCTGATAGTTGTGTGACTGGTAGTGCTGATAGTTGTGTGACTGGTTGTGCTGATAGTTGTGTGACTAGTAGTGCTGATAGTTGTGTGACTGGTAGTGCTGATAGTTGTGTGACTGGTAGTGCTGATAGTTGTGTGACTGGTGGTGCTGATAGTTTTGTGACTGGTAGTGCTGATAGTTGTGTGACTGGTAGTGCTGATAGTTGTGTGACTGGTGGTGCTGATAGTTGTGTGACTGGTGGTGCTGATAGTTGTGTGACTGGTAGTGCTGATAGTTGTGTGACTGGTAGTGCTGATAGTTGTGTGACTGGTAGTGCTGATAGTTGTTTGACTGGTGGTGCTGATAGTTGTGTGACTGGTAGTGCTGATAGTTGTGTGACTGGTGGTGCTGATAGTTGTGTGAATGGTGGTGCTGATAGTTGTGTGACTGGTAGTGCTGATAGTTGTGTGACTGGTAGTGCTGATAGTTGTGTGACTGGTAGTGCTGATAGTTGTGTGACTGGTAGTGCTGATAGTTGTGTGACTGGTTGTGCTGATAGTTGTGTGACTGGTTGTGCTGATAGTTGTGTAACTGGTAGTGCTGATAGTTGTGTGACTGGTAGTGCTGATAGTTGTGTGACTGGTAGTGCTGATAGTTGTGCGACTGGTAGTGCTGATAGTTGTGCGACTGGTAGTGCTGATAGTTGTGTGACTGGTAGTGCTGATAGTTGTGTGACTGGTGGTGCTGATAGTTGTGCGACTGGTAGTGCTGATAGTTGTGTGACTAGTAGTGCTGATAGTTGTGTGACTGGTAGTGCTGATAGTTGTGTGACTGGTTGTGCTGATAGTTGTGCGACTGGTAGTGCTGATAGTTGTGTGACTGGTGGTGCTGATAGTTGTGCGACTGGTAGTGCTGATAGTTGTGTGACTGGTAGTGCTGATAGTTGTGTGACTGGTAGTGTTGATAGTTGTGCGACTGGTAGTGCTGATAGTTGTGTGACTGGCAGTGCTGATAGTTGTGTGACTGGTTGTGCTGATAGTCGTGTGACTGGTAGTGCTGATAGTGGTGTATCTGGTAGTGCTGATAGTTGTGTGACTGGTAGTGCTGATAGTTGTGTGACTGGTGGTGCTGATAGTTGTGTGACTGGTAGTGCTGTTAGTTGTGTGACTGGTAGTGCTGATAGTGGTGTGACTGGTAGTGCTGATAGTTGTGTGACTGGTTGTGCTGATAGTTGTGTGACTGGTAGTGCTGATAGTGGTGTGTCTGGTAGTGCTGATAGTTGTGTGACTGGTAGTGCTGATAGTTGTGTGACTGGTGGTGCTGATAGTTGTGTGACTAGTAGTGCTGATAGTTGTGTGACTGGTAGTGCTGATAGTTGTGTGACTGGTGGTGCTGATAGTTGTGTGACTGGTAGTGCTGATAGTTGTGTGACTGGTAGTGCTGATAGTTGTGTGACTGGTAGTGCTGATAGTTTCGTGACTGGTAGTGCTGATAGATGTGTGACTGGTAGTGCTGATAGTTGTGTGACTGGTAGTGCTGATAGTTGTGTGACTGGTAGTGCTGATAGTTGTGTGACTGGTAGTGCTGATAGTTGTGTGACTGGTGGTGCTGATAGTTGTGTGACTGGTAGTGCTGTTAGTTGTGTGACTGGTAGTGCTGATAGTGGTGTGACTGGTAGTGCTGATAGTTGTGTGACTGGTTGTGCTGATAGTTGAGTGACTGGTAGTGCTGATAGTGGTGTGTCTGGTAGTGCTGATAGTTGTGTGACTGGTAGTGCTGATAGTTGTGTGACTGGTGGTGCTGATAGTTGTGTGACTAGTAGTGCTGATAGTTGTGTGACTAGTAGTGCTGATAGTTGTGTGACTGGTGGTGCTGATAGTTGTGTGACTGGTAGTGCTGATAGTTGTGTGACTGGTAGTGCTGATAGTTGTGTGACTGGTAGTGCTGATAGTTTCGTGACTGGTAGTGCTGATAGATGTGTGACTGGTAGTGCTGATAGTTGTGTGACTGGTAGTGCTGATAGTTGTGTGACTGGTAGTGCTGATAGTTGTGTGACTGGTAGTGCTGATAGTTGTGTGACTGGTAGTGCTGATAGTTGTGCGACTGGTAGTGCTGATAGATGTGTGACTGGTGGTGCTGATAGTTGTGTGACTGGTGGAGATGATAGTTGTGTGACTGGTAGTGCTGATAGTTGTGTGACTGGTGGTGCTGATAGTTGTGTGACTAGTAGTGCTGATAGTTGTGTGACTAGTAGTGCTGATAGTTGTGTGACTGGTAGTGCTGATAGTTGCGTGACTGGTGGTGCTGATAGTTGCGTGACTGGTGGTGCTGATAGTTGTGTGACTGGTAGTGCTGATAGTTGTGTGACTGGTGGTGCTGATAGTTGTGTGACTAGTAGTGGTGATAGTTGTGTGACTGGTAGTGCTGATAGTTGTGTGACTGGTTGTGCTGATAGATGTGTGACTGGTGGTGCTGATAGTTGTGTGACTGGTAGTGCTGATAGTTGTGTGACTGGTAGTGCTGATAGTTGTGTGACTGGTAGTGCTGATAGTTGTGTGACTGGTAGTGCTGATAGTTGTGTGACTGGTAGTGCTGATAGTTGTGTGACTGGTGGTGCTGATAGGTGTGTGACTGGTAGTGCTGATAGTTGTGTGACTGGTAGTGCTGTTAGTTGTGTGACTGGTAGTGCTGATAGTTGTGTGACTGGTAGTGCTGATAGTTGTGTGACTGGTAGTGCTGATAGTTGTGTGACTAGTAGTGCTGATAGTTGTGTGTCTGGTGGTGATGATAGTTGTGTGACTGGTAGTGCTGATAGTTGTGTGACTGGTAGTGCTGATAGTTGTGTGACACGTAGTGCTGATAGGTGTGTGACTGGTAGTGCTGATAGTTGTGTGACTGGTTGTGCTGATAGTTGTGTGACTGGTGGTGCTGATAGTTGTGTGACTGGTAGTGCTGATAGTTGTGTGACTGGTAGTGCTGATAGTTGTGTGACTGGTAGTGTTGATAGTTGTGTGACTGGTAGTGCTGATAGTTGTGTGACTGGTAGTGCTGATAGTTGTGTGACTAGTAGTGCTGATAGTTGTTTGACTGGTGGTGCTGATAGTTGAGTGACTGGTAGTGCTGATAGTTGTGTGACTGGTGGTGCTGATAGTTGTGTGACTGGTGCTGCTGATAGTTGTGTGACTGGTGGTGCTGATAGTTGTGTGACTGGTAGTGTTGATAGTTGTGTGACTGGTAGTGCTGATAGTTGTGTGACTGGTAGTGTTGATAGTTGTGTGACTGGTAGTGCTGATAGTTGTGTGACTGGTAGTGCTGATAGTTGTGTGACTGGTAGTGCTCATAGTTGTGTGACTAGTAGTGATGATAGTTGTGTGACTGGTAATGCTGATAGTTGTGTGACTGGTAGTGCTGATAGTTGTGTGACTGGTAGTGCTGATAGTTGTTTGACTGGTAGTGCTGATAGTTGTGTGACTGGTAGTGCTGATAGTTGTGTGACTGGTAGTGCTGATAGTTGTGTGACTGGTAGTGCTGATAGTTGTTTCACTCGTAGTGCTGATAGTTGTTTCACTCGTAGTGCTGATAGTTGTGTGACTGGTAGTGCTGATAGTTGTGTGACTGGTTGTGCTGATAGTTGTGTGACTGGTAGTGCTGATAGTTGTGTGACTGGTAGTGCTGATAGTTGTGTGACTGGTAGTGGTGATAGTTGTGTGACTGGTAGTGCTGATAGTTGTGTGACTGGTAGTGCTGATAGTTGTGTGACTGGTAGTGCTGATAGTTGTGTGCCTGGTAGTGCAGATAGATGTGTGACTGGTAGTGCTGATAGTTGTGTGACTGGTGGTGCTGATAGTTGTGTGACTGGTAGTGCTGATAGTTGTGTAACTGGTAGTGCTGATAGTTGTGTGACTGGTAGTGCTGATAGTTGTGTGACTGGTAGTGCTGATAGTTGTGTGACTGGTAGTGCTGATAGTTGTGCGACTGGTAGTGCTGATAGTTGTGTGACTGGTAGTGCTGATAGTCGTGTGACTGGTTGTGCTGATAGTCGTGTGACTGGTAGTGCTGATAGTGGTGTGTCGGGTAGTGCTGATAGTTGTGTGACTGGTAGTGCTGATAGTTGTGTGACTGGTGGTGCTGATAGTTGTGTGACTGGTAGTGCTGTTAGTTGTGTGACTGGTAGTGCTGATAGTTGTGTGACTGGTAGTGCTGATAGTTGTGTGACTGGTAGTGCTGATAGTGGTGTGACTGGTAGTGCTGATAGTTGTGTGACTGGTTGTGCTGATAGTTGTGTGACTGGTAGTGCTGATAGTTGTGTGACTGGTGGTGCTGATAGTTGTGTGACTAGTAGTGCTGATAGTTGTGTGACTGGTAGTGCTGATAGTTGTGTGACTGGTGGTGCTGATAGATGTGTGACTGGTAGTGGTGATAGTTGTGTGACTGGTAGTGCTGATAGTTGTGTGACTGGTAGTGCTGATAGTTGTGTGACTGGTAGTGCTGATAGTTGTGTGGTTGGTAGTGCTGATAGTTGTGTGACTGGTAGTGCTGATAGTTGTGTGACTGGTAGTGCTGATAGTTGTGTGACTGGTGGTGCTGATAGTTGTGTGACTGGTGGTGCTGATAGTTGTGTGACTGGTAGTGCTGATAGTTGTGCGACTGGTAGTGCTGATAGATGTGTGACTGGTGGTGCTGATAGTTGTGTGACTGGTGGTGCTGATAGTTGTGTGACTGGTAGTGCTGATTGTTGTGTGACTGGTGGTGCTGATAGTTGTGTGACTAGTAGTGCTGATAGTTGTGTGACTAGTAGTGCTGATAGTTGTGTGACTGGTAGTGCTGATAGTTGTGTGACTAGTAGTGCTGATAGTTGTGTGACTAGTAGTGCTGATAGTTGTGTGACTGGTAGTGCTGATAGTTGTGTGGCTGGTGGTGCTGATAGTTGTGTGACTAGTAGTGCTGATAGTTGTGTGACTGGTAGTTCTGATAGTTGTGTGACTGGTAGAGCTGATAGTTGTGTGACTGGTGGTGCTGATAGTTGTGTGACTGGTAGTGCTGATAGTTGTGTGACTGGTAGTGCTGATAGTTGTGTGACTGGTGGTGCTGATAGTTGTGTGACTGGTGGTGCTGATAGTTGTGTGACTGGTAGTGCTGATAGTTGTGTGACTGGTAGTGGTGATTGTTCTGTGACTGGTGGTGCTGATAGTTGTGTGACTGGTAGTGCTGATAGTTGTGTGACTGGTGGTGCTGGTAGTTGTGTGACTGGTAGTGCTGATAGTTGTGTGACTGGTAGTGCTGATAGTTGCGTGACTGGTGGTGCTGATAGTTGCGTGACTGGTGGTGCTGATAGTTGTGTGACTGGTGGTGCTGATAGTTGTGTGACTGGTAGTGCCGATAGTTGTGTGACAAGTAGTGCTGATAGTTGTGTGACTGGTAGTGCTGATAGTTGTGTGACTGGTAGTGCTGATAGTTGTGTGACTGGTAATGCTGGTAGTTGTTTGACTGGTGGTGCTGATATTTGTGAGACTGGTAGTGCTGATAGTTGTGTGACTGGTAGTGCTGATAGTTGTGTGACTGGTAGTGCTGGTAGTTGCGTGACTGGTAGTGTTGATAGTTGTGTGACTGGTAGTGCTGATAGTTGTGTGACTGGTAGTGCTGATAGTTGTGTGACTGGTAGTGCTGATAGTTGTTTGACTGGTGGTGCTGATAGTTGTGTGACTGGTAGTGCTGATAGTTGTGTGACTGGTGGTGCTGATAGTTGTGTGACTGGTGCTGCTGATAGTTGTGTGACTGGTGGTGCTGATAGTTGTGTGACTGGTAGTGCTGATATTTGTGTGACTGGTAGTGCTGATAGTGGTGTGACTGGTAGTGCTGATAGTTGTGTGACTGGTAGTGCTGATAGTTGTGTGACTGGTAGTGCTGATAGTTGTGTGACTGGTAGTGCTGATAGTTGTGTGACTGGTGGTGCTGATAGTTGTGTGACTGGTAGTGCTGATAGATGTGTGACTGGTAGTGCTGATAGTTGTGTGACTGGTTGTGCTGATAGTTGTGTGACTGGTAGTGCTGATAGTTGTGTGACTGGTGGTGCTGATAGTTGTGTGACTGGTAGTGCTGATAGTTGTGTGACTGGTGGTGCTGATAGTTGTGTGACTAGTAGTGCTGATAGTTGTGTGACTAGTAGTGCTGATAGTTGTGTGACTGGTAGTGCTGATAGTTGCGTGACTGGTGGTGCTGATAGTTGCGTGACTGGTGGTGCTGATAGTTGTGTGACTGGTAGTGCTGATAGTTGTGTGACTGGTGGTGCTGATAGTTGTGTGACTAGTAGTGCTGATAGTTGTGTGACTGGTAGTTCTGATAGTTGTGTGACTGGTAGAGCTGATAGTTGTGTGACTGGTGGTGCTGATAGTTGTGTGACTGGTAGTGCTGATAGTTGTGTGACTGGTAGTGCTGATAGTTGTGTGACTGGTGGTGCTGATAGTTGTGTGACTGGTGGTGCTGATAGTTGTGTGACTGGTAGTGCTGATAGTTGTGTGACTGGTAGTGCTGATAGTTGTGTGACTGGTGGTGCTGATAGTTGTGTGACTGGTAGTGCTGATAGTTGTGTGACTGGTGGTACTGGTAGTTGTGTGACTGGTAGTGCTGATAGTTGTGTGACTGATAGTGCTGATAGTTGCGTGACTGGTGGTGCTGATAGTTGCGTGACTGGTGGTGCTGATAATTGTGTGACTGGTGGTGCTGATAGTTGTGTGACTGGTAGTGCCGATAGTTGTGTGACAAGTAGTGCTGATAGTTGTGTGACTGGTAGTGCTGATAGTTGTGTGACTGGTAGTGCTGATAGTTGTGTGACTGGTAATGCTGGTAGTTGTTTGACTGGTGGTGCTGATATTTGTGTGACTGGTAGTGCTGATAGTTGTGTGACTGGTAGTGCTGATAGTTGTGTGACTGGTAGTGCTGGTAGTTGCGTGACTGGTAGTGTTGATAGTTGTGTGACTGGTAGTGCTGATAGTTGTGTGACTGGTAGTGCTGATAGTTGTGTGACTGGTAGTGCTGATAGTTGTGTGACTAGTAGTGCTGATAGTTGTTTGACTGGTGGTGCTGATAGTTGTGTGACTGGTAGTGCTGATAGTTGTGTGACTGGTGGTGCTGATAGTTGTGTGACTGGTGCTGCTGATAGTTGTGTGACTGGTGGTGCTGATAGTTGTGTGACTGGTAGTGCTGATATTTGTGTGACTGGTAGTGCTGATAGTGGTGTGACTGGTAGTGCTGATAGTTGTGTGACTGGTAGTGCTGATAGTTGTGCGACTGGTAGTGCTGATAGTTGTGTGACTGGTGGTGCTGATAGTTGTGTGACTGGTAGTGCTGATAGATGTGTGACTGGTAGTGCTGATAGTTGTGTGACTGGTTGTGCTGATAGTTGTGTGACTGGTAGTGCCGATAGTGGTGTGACTGGTAGTGCTGATAGTTGTGTGACTGGTAGTGCTGATAGTTGTGTGACTGGTAGTGCTGATAGTTGTTTGACTGGTAGTGCTGATAGTTGTGTGACTGGTAGTGCTGATAGTTGTGTGACTGGTAGTGCTGATAGTTGTGTGACTGGTAGTGCTGATAGTTGTGTGACTGGTAGTGTTGATAGTTGTGTGACTGGTAGTGCTGATAGTTGTGTGACTGGTAGTGCTGATAGTTGTGTGACTGGTAGTGCTGATAGTTGTGTGGCTAGTAGTGCTGATAGTTGTGTGACTGGTAGTGCTGATAGTTGTGTGACTGGTAGTGCTGATAGTTGTGTGACTGGTAGTGCTGATAGTTGTGTGACTGGTAGTGCTGATAGTTGTGTGACTGGTAGTGCTGATAGTTGTGTGACTGGTAGTGCTGATAGTTGTGTGACTGGTAGTGCTGATAGATGTGTGACTGGTAGTGCTGATAGGTGTGTGACTGGTAGTGGTGATAGTTGTGGGACTGGTAGTGCTGATAGTTGTGTAACTAGTAGTGCTGATAGTTGTGTGACTGGTAATGCTGATAGATGTGTGACTGGTAGTGCTGATAGTTGTGTGACTGGTAGTGCTGATAGTTGTGTGACTGGTAGTGCTGATAGTTGTATGACTGGTTGTGCTGATAGTTGTGTGACTAGTAGTGCTGATAGTTGTTTCACTGGTAGTGCTGATAGTTGTTTCACTGGTAGTGCTGATAGTTGTGTGACTGGTGGTGCGGATAGTTGTGTGACTGGTAGTGCTGATATTTGTGTGACTGGTAGTGCTGATAGTTGTGTGACTGGTAGTGCTGATAGTTGTGTGACTGGTGGTGCTGATAGTTGTGTGACTGGTAGTGCTGATAGCTGTGTGACTGGTAGTGCTGATAGTTGTGTGACTGGTAGTGCTGATAGTTGTGTGACTGGTGGTGGTGACAGTTGTGTGACTGGTGGTGCTGATAGATGTGTGACTGGTAGTGGTGATAGTTGTGTGACTGGTAGTGCTGATAGTTTTGTGACTGGTGGTGCTGATAGATGTGTGACTGGTAGTGGTGATAGTTGTGTGACTCGTAGTGCTGATAGTTGTGTGACTGGTGGTGCTGATAGATGTGTGACTGGTAGTAGTGATAGTTGTGTGACTGGTAGTAGTGATAGTTGTGTGACTGGTAGTGCTGATAGTTGTGTGACTGGTGGTGCTGATAGTTGTGTGACTGGTAGTGCTGATAGCTGTGTGACTGGTAGTGCTGATAGTTGTGTGACTGGTGGTGCTGATAGATGTGTGACTGGTAGTGGTGATAGTTGTGTGACTGGTAGTGCTGATAGTTGTGTGACTGGTAGTGATGATAGTTGTGTGACTGGTAGTGCTGATAGTTTTGTGACTGGTGGTGCTGATAGATGTGTGACTGGTAGTGGTGATAGTTGTGTGACTCGTAGTGCTGATAGTTGTGTGACTGGTGGTGCTGATAGATGTGTGACTGGTAGTAGTGATAGTTGTGTGACTGGTAGTGCTGATAGTTGTGTGACTGGTAGTAATGTTAGTTGGGTGACTGGTGGTGCTGATAGATGTGTGACTGGTAGTGGTGATATTTGTGTGACTGGTAGTGCTGATAGTTGTGTGACTGGTAGTGCTGATAGTTGTGTGACTGGTAGTGCTGATAGTTGTGTGACTAGTAGTGCTGATAGTTGTGTGACTGGTAGTGCTGATAGTTGTGTGACTGGTAGTGCTGATAGTTGTGTGACTGGTAGTGCTGATAGTTGTGTGACTGGTGGTGCTGATATATGTGTGACTGGTAGTGGTGATAGTTGTGTGACTGGTAGTGCTGATAGTTGTGTGACTGGTAGTGGTGATAGTTGTGTGACTGGTAGTGCTGATAGTTGTGTGACTGGTGGTGCTGATAGTTGTGTGACTGGTGGTGCTGATAGTTGTGTGACTGGTGGTGTTGATAGTTGTGTGACTAGTAGTGCTGATAGTTGTGTGACTAGTAGTGCTGATAGTTGTGTGACTGGTAGTGCTGATAGTTGTGTGACTGGTAGTGCTGTTAGTTGTGTGACTGGTGGTGCTGATAGTTGTTTGACTGGTAGTGCTGATAGTTGTGTGACTGGTGGTGCTGATAGTTGTGTGACTGGTAGTGCTGCTAGTTGTGTGACTGGTAGTGGTGACAGTTGTGTGACTAGTAGTGCTGATAGTTGTGTGACTGGTAGTGCTGATAGTTGTGTGACTAGTAGTGCTGATAGTTGTGTGACTAGTAGTGCTGATAGTTGTGTGACTGGTAGTGCTGATAGTTGTGTGACTGGTAGTGCTGATAGTTGTGTGACTGGTAGTGCTGATAGATGTGTGACTGGTAGTGCTGATAGTTGTTTGACTGGTGGTGCTGATAGTTGTGTGATTGGTAGTGCTGATAGATGTGTGACTGGTAGTGCTGATAGTTGTGTGACTGGTGGTGCTGATAGTTGTGGGACTGGTAGTGCTGATAGATGTGTGACTGGTAGTGCTGATAGTTGTGTGACTGGTAGTGCTGATAGATGTGTGACTGGTAGTGCTGATAGTTGTGTGACTGGTAGTGCTGATAGATGTGTGACTGGTAGTGCTGATAGTTGTGTGACTGGTGGTGCTGATAGTTATGTGACTGGTAGTGCTGATAGTTGTGTGACTGGTAGTGCTGATAGATGTGTGACTGGTAGTGCTGATAGTTGTGTGACTGGTAGTGCTGATAGTTGTGTGACTGGTAGTGCTGATAGTTGTGTGACTGGTAGTGCTGATAGATGTGCGACTGGTAGTGCTGATAGTTGTGTGACTGGTAGTGGTGATAGTTGTGTGACTGGTAGTGCTGACAGTTGTGTGACTGGTAGTGCTGATAGTTGTGTGACTGGTAGTGCTGATAGTTGTGTGACTGGTAGTGCTGATAGATGTGTGACTGGTAGTGCTGATAGTTGTGTGACTGGTAGTGCTGATAGTTGTGTGACTGGTAGTGCTGATAGTTGTGTGACTGGTAGTGCTGATAGTTGTGTGACTGGTAGTGCTGATAGTTGTGTGACTGGTTGTGCTGATAGTTGTGTGACTGGTAGTGCTGATAGTTGTGTGACTGGTAGTGCTGATAGTTGTGTGACTGGTAGTGCTGATAGTTGTGTGACTGGTGGTGCTGATAGTTTTTGTGACTAGTAGTGCTGATAGTTGTGTGATTGGTAGTGCTGATAGTTGTGTGACTGGTAGTGCTGATAGTTGTGTGACTGGTAGTGGTGATAGTTGTGTGACTGGTGGTGCTGATAGTTGTGTGACTGGTAGTGCTGATAGTTGTGTGACTGGTAGTGCTGATAGTTGTGTGACTGGTGGTGCTGATAGTTGTGTGACTAGTAGTGCTGATAGTTGTGTGACTGGTAGTGCTGATAGTTGTGTGACTGGTAGTGCTGATAGTTGTGTGACTGGTAGTGCTGATAGTTGTGTGACTGGTAGTGCTGATATGTGTGTGACTGGTGGTGCTGATAGTTGTGTGACTGGTAGTGCTGATAGTTGTGTGACTGGTAGTGCTGATAGTTGTGTGACTGGTAGTGCTGATAGATGTGTGACTGGTAGTGCTGATAGTTGTGTGACTGGTAGTGCTGATAGTTGTGTGACTGGTAGTGCTGATAGTTGTGTGACTGGTGGTGCTGATAGTTGTGTGACTGGTCGTGCTGATAGTTGTGTGACTGGTAGTGCTGATAGTTGTGTGACTGGTAGTGCTGATAGTTGTGTGACTGGTAGTGGTGATAGTTGTGTGACTGGTGGTGCTGATAGTTGTGTGACTGGTAGTGCTGATAGTTGTGAGACTGGTAGTGCTGATAGTTGTGTGGCTGGTAGTGCTGATAGTTGTGTGATTGGTAGTGCTGATAGTTGTGTGACTGGTAGTGCAGATAGTTGTGTGACTGGTAGTGCTGATAATTGTGTGACTAGTAGTGCTGATAGTTGTGTGACTGGTTGTGCTGATAGTTGTGAGACTGGTAGTGCTGATAGTTGTGTGACTGGTAGTGCTGATAGTTGTGTGACTAGTAGTGCTGATAGTTGTGTGACTGGTTGTGCTGACAGTTGTGTGCCTGGTAGTGCTGATAGTTTTGTGACTGGTAGTGCTGATAGTTGTGTGACTGGTAGTGCTGATAGTTGTTTGACTGGTAGTGCTGATAGTTGTGTGACTGGTAGTGCTGATAGTTGTGTGACTGGTAGTGCTGGTAGTTGTGTGACTGGTAGTGCTGATAGTTGTGTGACTGGTAGTGCTGATAGTTGTGTGACTGGTAGTGCTGATAGTTGTGTGACTAGTAGTGGTGATAGTTGTGTGACTGGTAGTGCTGATAGTTGTGTGACTGGTAGTGCTGATAGTTGTGTGACTGGTAGTGCTGATAGTTGTGTGACTGGTAGTGCTGATAGTTGTGTGACTGGTAGTGCTGATAGTTGTGTGACTGGTAGTGCTGATAGTTGTGTGACTGGTGGTGCTGATAGTTGTGTGACTGGTGGTGCTGATAGTTGTGTGACTGGTAGTGGTGATAGTTGTGTGACTGGTAGTGCTGATAGTTGTGTGACTGGTAGTGCTGATAGTTGTGTGACTGGTAGTGCTGATAGTTGTGTGACTGGTGGTGCTGATAGTTGTGTGACTAGTAGTGCTGATAGTTGTGTGACTGGTAGTGCTGATAGTTGTGTGACTGGTAGTGCTGATAGTTGTGTGACTAGTAGTGCTGATAGGTGTGTGACTGGTAGTGCTGATAGTTGTGTGACTGGTAGTGCTGATAGTTGTGTGACTGGTGGTGCTGATAGTTGTGTGACTGGTTGTGCTGATAGTTGTGTGACTGGTAGTGCTGATAGTTGTGTGACTGGTAGTGCTGATAGTTGTGTGACTGGTGCTGCTGATAGTTGTGTGACTGGTAGTCCTGCTAGTTGTGTGACTGGTGGTGCTGATAGTTGTGTGACTGGTAGTGCTGATAGTTGTGTGACTGGTAGTGCTGATAGTTGTGTGACTGGTAGTGCTGATAGTTGTGTGACTGGTAGTGCTGATAGTTGTGTGACTGGTAGTGCTGATAGTTGTGTGACTGGTAGTGCTGATAGTTGTGTGACTGGTAGTGCTGATAGTTGTGTGACTGGTGGTGCTGATAGTTGTGTGACTGGTGGTGCTGATAGTTGTGTGACTGGTAGTGGTGATAGTTGTGTGACTGGTAGTGCTGATAGTTGTGTGACTGGTAGTGCTGATATGTGTGTGACTGGTGGTGCTGATAGTTGTGTGACTGGTAGTGCTGATAGTTGTGTGACTGGTAGTGCTGATAGTTGTGTGACTGGTAGTGCTGATAGTTGTGTGACTGGTAGTGCTGATAGATGTGTGACTGGTAGTGCTGATAGTTGTGTGACTGGTAGTGCTGATAGTTGTGTGACTGGTGGTGCTGATAGTTGTGTGACTGGTCGTGCTGATAGTTGTGTGACTGGTAGTGCTGATAGTTGTGTGACTGGTAGTGCTGATAGTTGTGTGACTGGTAGTGGTGATAGTTGTGTGACTGGTGGTGCTGATAGTTGTGTGACTGGTAGTGCTGATAGTTGTGAGACTGGTAGTGCTGATAGTTGTGTGGCTGGTAGTGCTGATAGTTGTGTGATTGGTAGTGCTGATAGTTGTGTGACTGGTAGTGCAGATAGTTGTGTGACTGGTAGTGCTGATAATTGTGTGACTAGTAGTGCTGATAGTTGTGTGACTGGTTGTGCTGATAGTTGTGAGACTGGTAGTGCTGATAGTTGTGTGACTGGTAGTGCTGATAGTTGTGTGACTAGTAGTGCTGATAGTTGTGTGACTGGTTGTGCTGACAGTTGTGTGCCTGGTAGTGCTGATAGTTGTGTGACTGGTAGTGCTGATAGTTGTGTGACTGGTAGTGCTGATAGTTGTTTGACTGGTAGTGCTGATAGTTGTGTGACTGGTAGTGCTGATAGTTGTGTGACTGGTAGTGCTGATAGTTGTGTGACTGGTAGTGCTGATAGTTGTGTGACTGGTAGTGCTGATAGTTGTGTGACTGGTAGTGCTGATAGTTGTGTGACTAGTAGTGGTGATAGTTGTGTGACTGGTAGTGCTGATAGTTGTGTGACTGGTAGTGCTGATAGTTGTGTGACTGGTAGTGCTGATAGTTGTGTGACTGGTAGTGCTGATAGTTGTGTGACTGGTAGTGCTGATAGTTGTGTGACTGGTAGTGCTGATAGTTGTGTGACTGGTAGTGCTGATAGTTGTGTGACTGGTGGTGCTGATAGTTGTGTGACTGGTGGTGCTGATAGTTGTGTGACTGGTAGTGGTGATAGTTGTGTGACTGGTAGTGCTGATAGTTGTGTGACTGGTAGTGCTGATAGTTGTGTGACTGGTAGTGCTGATAGTTGTGTGACTGGTGGTGCTGATAGTTGTGTGACTAGTAGTGCTGATAGTTGTGTGACTGGTAGTGCTGATAGTTGTGTGACTGGTAGTGCTGATAGTTGTGTGACTAGTAGTGCTGATAGGTGTGTGACTGGTAGTGCTGATAGTTGTGTGACTGGTAGTGCTGATAGTTGTGTGACTGGTGGTGCTGATAGTTGTGTGACTGGTTGTGCTGATAGTTGTGTGACTGGTAGTGCTGATAGTTGTGTGACTGGTAGTGCTGATAGTTGTGTGACTGGTGCTGCTGATAGTTGTGTGACTGGTAGTCCTGCTAGTTGTGTGACTGGTGGTGCTGATAGTTGTGTGACTGGTAGTGCTGATAGTTGTGTGACTGGTAGTGCTGATAGTTGTGTGACTGGTTGTGCTGATAGTTGTGTGACTGGTAGTGCTGATAGTTGTGTGACTGGTAGTGCTGATAGTTGTGTGACTGGTAGTGCTGATAGTTGTGTGACTGGTAGTGCTGATAGTTGTGTGACTGGTAGTGCTGATAGTTGTGTGACTGGTGGTGCTGATAGTTGTGTGACTGGTAGTGCTGATAGTTGTGTGACTGGTGGTGCTGATAGTTGTGTGACTGGTGGTGTTGATAGTTGTGTGACTAGTAGTGCTGATAGTTGTGTGACTGGTAGTGCTGATAGTTGTGTGACTGGTAGTGCTGATAGTTGTGTGACTGGTAGTGCTGATAGTTGTGTGACTGGTAGTGCTGATAGATGTGTGACTGGTAGTGCTGATAGTTGTGTGACTGGTAGTGCTGATAGTTGTGTGACTGGTAGTGCTGATAGTTGTGTGACTGGTGGTGCTGATAGTTGTGTGACTGGTAGTGCTGATAGTTGTGTGACTGGTGGTGTTGATAGTTGTGTGACTAGTAGTGCTGATAGTTGTGTGACTAGTAGTGCTGATAGTTGTGTGACTGGTAGTGCTGATAGTTGTGTGACTGGTAGTGCTGTTAGTTGTGTGACTGGTGGTGCTGATAGTTGTTTGACTGGTAGTGCTGATAGTTGTGTGACTGGTGGTGCTGATAGTTGTGTGACTGGTAGTGCTGCTAGTTGTGTGACTGGTAGTGGTGACAGTTGTGTGACTAGTAGTGCTGATAGTTGTGTGACTGGTAGTGCTGATAGTTGTGTGACTAGTAGTGCTGATAGTTGTGTGACTAGTAGTGCTGATAGTTGTGTGACTGGTAGTGCTGATAGTTGTGTGACTGGTAGTGCTGATAGTTGTGTGACTGGTAGTGCTGATAGATGTGTGACTGGTAGTGCTGATAGTTGTTTGACTGGTGGTGCTGATAGTTGTGTGATTGGTAGTGCTGATAGATGTGTGACTGGTAGTGCTGATAGTTGTGTGACTGGTGGTGCTGATAGTTGTGGGACTGGTAGTGCTGATAGATGTGTGACTGGTAGTGCTGATAGTTGTGTGACTGGTAGTGCTGATAGATGTGTGACTGGTAGTGCTGATAGTTGTGTGACTGGTAGTGCTGATAGATGTGTGACTGGTAGTGCTGATAGTTGTGTGACTGGTGGTGCTGATAGTTATGTGACTGGTAGTGCTGATAGTTGTGTGACTGGTAGTGCTGATAGATGTGTGACTGGTAGTGCTGATAGTTGTGTGACTGGTAGTGCTGATAGTTGTGTGACTGGTAGTGCTGATAGTTGTGTGACTGGTAGTGCTGATAGATGTGCGACTGGTAGTGCTGATAGTTGTGTGACTGGTAGTGGTGATAGTTGTGTGACTGGTAGTGCTGACAGTTGTGTGACTGGTAGTGCTGATAGTTGTGTGACTGGTAGTGCTGATAGTTGTGTGACTGGTAGTGCTGATAGATGTGTGACTGGTAGTGCTGATAGTTGTGTGACTGGTAGTGCTGATAGTTGTGTGACTGGTAGTGCTGATAGTTGTGTGACTGGTAGTGCTGATAGTTGTGTGACTGGTAGTGCTGATAGTTGTGTGACTGGTTGTGCTGATAGTTGTGTGACTGGTAGTGCTGATAGTTGTGTGACTGGTAGTGCTGATAGTTGTGTGACTGGTAGTGCTGATAGTTGTGTGACTGGTGGTGCTGATAGTTTTTGTGACTAGTAGTGCTGATAGTTGTGTGATTGGTAGTGCTGATAGTTGTGTGACTGGTAGTGCTGATAGTTGTGTGACTGGTAGTGGTGATAGTTGTGTGACTGGTGGTGCTGATAGTTGTGTGACTGGTAGTGCTGATAGTTGTGTGACTGGTAGTGCTGATAGTTGTGTGACTGGTGGTGCTGATAGTTGTGTGACTAGTAGTGCTGATAGTTGTGTGACTGGTAGTGCTGATAGTTGTGTGACTGGTAGTGCTGATAGTTGTGTGACTGGTAGTGCTGATAGTTGTGTGACTGGTAGTGCTGATATGTGTGTGACTGGTGGTGCTGATAGTTGTGTGACTGGTAGTGCTGATAGTTGTGTGACTGGTAGTGCTGATAGTTGTGTGACTGGTAGTGCTGATAGTTGTGTGACTGGTAGTGCTGATAGATGTGTGACTGGTAGTGCTGATAGTTGTGTGACTGGTAGTGCTGATAGTTGTGTGACTGGTAGTGCTGATAGTTGTGTGACTGGTGGTGCTGATAGTTGTGTGACTGGTCGTGCTGATAGTTGTGTGACTGGTAGTGCTGATAGTTGTGTGACTGGTAGTGCTGATAGTTGTGTGACTGGTAGTGGTGATAGTTGTGTGACTGGTGGTGCTGATAGTTGTGTGACTGGTAGTGCTGATAGTTGTGAGACTGGTAGTGCTGATAGTTGTGTGGCTGGTAGTGCTGATAGTTGTGTGATTGGTAGTGCTGATAGTTGTGTGACTGGTAGTGCAGATAGTTGTGTGACTGGTAGTGCTGATAATTGTGTGACTAGTAGTGCTGATAGTTGTGTGACTGGTTGTGCTGATAGTTGTGAGACTGGTAGTGCTGATAGTTGTGTGACTGGTAGTGCTGATAGTTGTGTGACTAGTAGTGCTGATAGTTGTGTGACTGGTTGTGCTGACAGTTGTGTGCCTGGTAGTGCTGATAGTTTTGTGACTGGTAGTGCTGATAGTTGTGTGACTGGTAGTGCTGATAGTTGTTTGACTGGTAGTGCTGATAGTTGTGTGACTGGTAGTGCTGATAGTTGTGTGACTGGTAGTGCTGGTAGTTGTGTGACTGGTAGTGCTGATAGTTGTGTGACTGGTAGTGCTGATAGTTGTGTGACTGGTAGTGCTGATAGTTGTGTGACTAGTAGTGGTGATAGTTGTGTGACTGGTAGTGCTGATAGTTGTGTGACTGGTAGTGCTGATAGTTGTGTGACTGGTAGTGCTGATAGTTGTGTGACTGGTAGTGCTGATAGTTGTGTGACTGGTAGTGCTGATAGTTGTGTGACTGGTAGTGCTGATAGTTGTGTGACTGGTAGTGCTGATAGTTGTGTGACTGGTGGTGCTGATAGTTGTGTGACTGGTGGTGCTGATAGTTGTGTGACTGGTAGTGGTGATAGTTGTGTGACTGGTAGTGCTGATAGTTGTGTGACTGGTAGTGCTGATAGTTGTGTGACTGGTAGTGCTGATAGTTGTGTGACTGGTGGTGCTGATAGTTGTGTGACTAGTAGTGCTGATAGTTGTGTGACTGGTAGTGCTGATAGTTGTGTGACTGGTAGTGCTGATAGTTGTGTGACTAGTAGTGCTGATAGGTGTGTGACTGGTAGTGCTGATAGTTGTGTGACTGGTAGTGCTGATAGTTGTGTGACTGGTGGTGCTGATAGTTGTGTGACTGGTTGTGCTGATAGTTGTGTGACTGGTAGTGCTGATAGTTGTGTGACTGGTAGTGCTGATAGTTGTGTGACTGGTGCTGCTGATAGTTGTGTGACTGGTAGTCCTGCTAGTTGTGTGACTGGTGGTGCTGATAGTTGTGTGACTGGTAGTGCTGATAGTTGTGTGACTGGTAGTGCTGATAGTTGTGTGACTGGTAGTGCTGATAGTTGTGTGACTGGTAGTGCTGATAGTTGTGTGACTGGTAGTGCTGATAGTTGTGTGACTGGTAGTGCTGATAGTTGTGTGACTGGTAGTGCTGATAGTTGTGTGACTGGTGGTGCTGATAGTTGTGTGACTGGTGGTGCTGATAGTTGTGTGACTGGTAGTGGTGATAGTTGTGTGACTGGTAGTGCTGATAGTTGTGTGACTGGTAGTGCTGATATGTGTGTGACTGGTGGTGCTGATAGTTGTGTGACTGGTAGTGCTGATAGTTGTGTGACTGGTAGTGCTGATAGTTGTGTGACTGGTAGTGCTGATAGTTGTGTGACTGGTAGTGCTGATAGATGTGTGACTGGTAGTGCTGATAGTTGTGTGACTGGTAGTGCTGATAGTTGTGTGACTGGTAGTGCTGATAGTTGTGTGACTGGTGGTGCTGATAGTTGTGTGACTGGTCGTGCTGATAGTTGTGTGACTGGTAGTGCTGATAGTTGTGTGACTGGTAGTGCTGATAGTTGTGTGACTGGTAGTGGTGATAGTTGTGTGACTGGTGGTGCTGATAGTTGTGTGACTGGTAGTGCTGATAGTTGTGAGACTGGTAGTGCTGATAGTTGTGTGGCTGGTAGTGCTGATAGTTGTGTGATTGGTAGTGCTGATAGTTGTGTGACTGGTAGTGCAGATAGTTGTGTGACTGGTAGTGCTGATAATTGTGTGACTAGTAGTGCTGATAGTTGTGTGACTGGTTGTGCTGATAGTTGTGAGACTGGTAGTGCTGATAGTTGTGTGACTGGTAGTGCTGATAGTTGTGTGACTAGTAGTGCTGATAGTTGTGTGACTGGTTGTGCTGACAGTTGTGTGCCTGGTAGTGCTGATAGTTGTGTGACTGGTAGTGCTGATAGTTGTGTGACTGGTAGTGCTGATAGTTGTTTGACTGGTAGTGCTGATAGTTGTGTGACTGGTAGTGCTGATAGTTGTGTGACTGGTAGTGCTGATAGTTGTGTGACTGGTAGTGCTGATAGTTGTGTGACTGGTAGTGCTGATAGTTGTGTGACTGGTAGTGCTGATAGTTGTGTGACTAGTAGTGGTGATAGTTGTGTGACTGGTAGTGCTGATAGTTGTGTGACTGGTAGTGCTGATAGTTGTGTGACTGGTAGTGCTGATAGTTGTGTGACTGGTAGTGCTGATAGTTGTGTGACTGGTAGTGCTGATAGTTGTGTGACTGGTAGTGCTGATAGTTGTGTGACTGGTAGTGCTGATAGTTGTGTGACTGGTGGTGCTGATAGTTGTGTGACTGGTGGTGCTGATAGTTGTGTGACTGGTAGTGGTGATAGTTGTGTGACTGGTAGTGCTGATAGTTGTGTGACTGGTAGTGCTGATAGTTGTGTGACTGGTAGTGCTGATAGTTGTGTGACTGGTGGTGCTGATAGTTGTGTGACTAGTAGTGCTGATAGTTGTGTGACTGGTAGTGCTGATAGTTGTGTGACTGGTAGTGCTGATAGTTGTGTGACTAGTAGTGCTGATAGGTGTGTGACTGGTAGTGCTGATAGTTGTGTGACTGGTAGTGCTGATAGTTGTGTGACTGGTGGTGCTGATAGTTGTGTGACTGGTTGTGCTGATAGTTGTGTGACTGGTAGTGCTGATAGTTGTGTGACTGGTAGTGCTGATAGTTGTGTGACTGGTGCTGCTGATAGTTGTGTGACTGGTAGTCCTGCTAGTTGTGTGACTGGTGGTGCTGATAGTTGTGTGACTGGTAGTGCTGATAGTTGTGTGACTGGTAGTGCTGATAGTTGTGTGACTGGTTGTGCTGATAGTTGTGTGACTGGTAGTGCTGATAGTTGTGTGACTGGTAGTGCTGATAGTTGTGTGACTGGTAGTGCTGATAGTTGTGTGACTGGTAGTGCTGATAGTTGTGTGACTGGTAGTGCTGATAGTTGTGTGACTGGTGGTGCTGATAGTTGTGTGACTGGTAGTGCTGATAGTTGTGTGACTGGTGGTGCTGATAGTTGTGTGACTGGTAGTGCTGATAGTTGTGTGACTGGTAGTACTGATAGTTGTGTGACTGGTTGTGCTGATAGCTGTGTGACTGGTTGTGCTGATAGTTGTGTGACTGGTAGTGCTGATAGTTGTGTGACTGGTAGTGCTGATAGTTGTGTGACTAGTAGTGCTGATAGTTGTGTGACTGGTAGTGCCGATAGTTGTGTAACTGGTAGTGCTGATAATTGTGTGACTGGTTGTGCTGATAGTTGTGTGACTGGTAGTGCTGATAGTTGTGTGACTGGTAGTGCTGATAGTTGTTTGACTGGTGGTGCTGATAGTTGTGTGACTGGTGGTGCTGATAGTTGTGTGACTGGTGGTGCTGATAGTTGTGTGACTAGTAGTGCTGATAGTTGTGTGACTGGTGGTGCTGATAGTTGTGTGACTGGTAGTGCTGATAGTTGTGTGACTGGTAGTGCTGATAGTTGTGTGACTGGTAGTGCTAATAGTTGTGTGACTGGTAGTGCTGATAGTTGTGTGACTAGTAGTGCTGATAGTTGTGTGACTGGTAGTGCTGATAGTTGTTTCACTGGTAGTGCTGATAGTTGTGTGACTGGTAGTGCTGATAGTTGTGTGACTTGTAGTGTTGATAGTTGTGTGACTAGTAGTGCTGATAGTTGTGTGACTGGTAGTGCAGATAGTTTTGTGACTAGTAGTGCTGATAGTTGTGTGACTGGTAGTGCTGATAGTTGTGTGACTGGTAGTGGTGATAGTTGTGTGACTGGTAGTGCTGATAGTTGTGTGACTGGTAGTGCTGATAGTTGTGTGACTGGTGGTGCTGATAGTTGTGTGACTGGTAGTGCTGATAGTTGTGTGACTGGTGGTGCTGATAGTTGTGTGACTGGTAGTGCTGATAGTTGTGTGACTGGTAGTGCTGATAGTTGTGTGACTGGTAGTGCTGATAGTTGTTTGACTGGTAGTGCTGATAGTTGTGTGACTAGTAGTGCTGATAGTTGTGTGACTGGTAGTGCTGATAGTTGTGTGACTGGTAGTGCTGATAGTTGTGTGACTGGTTGTGCTGATAGTTTTGTGACTAGTAGTGCTGATAGTTGTGTGACTGGTAGTGCTGATAGTTGTGTGACTGGTAGTGCTGATAGTTGTGTGACTGGTGGTGCTGATAGTTTTGTGACTGGTAGTGCTGATAGTTGTGTGACTGGTAGTGCTGATAGTTGTGTGACTGGTGGTGCTGATAGTTGTGTGACTGGTGGTGCTGATAGTTGTGTGACTGGTAGTGCTGATAGTTGTGTGACTGGTAGTGCTGATAGTTGTGTGACTGGTAGTGCTGATAGTTGTTTGACTGGTGGTGCTGATAGTTGTGTGACTGGTAGTGCTGATAGTTGTGTGACTGGTGGTGCTGATAGTTGTGTGAATGGTGGTGCTGATAGTTGTGTGACTGGTAGTGCTGATAGTTGTGTGACTGGTAGTGCTGATAGTTGTGTGACTGGTAGTGCTGATAGTTGTGTGACTGGTAGTGCTGATAGTTGTGTGACTGGTTGTGCTGATAGTTGTGTGACTGGTTGTGCTGATAGTTGTGTAACTGGTAGTGCTGATAGTTGTGTGACTGGTAGTGCTGATAGTTGTGTGACTGGTAGTGCTGATAGTTGTGCGACTGGTAGTGCTGATAGTTGTGCGACTGGTAGTGCTGATAGTTGTGTGACTGGTGGTGCTGATAGTTGTGCGACTGGTAGTGCTGATAGTTGTGTGACTAGTAGTGCTGATAGTTGTGTGACTGGTAGTGCTGATAGTTGTGTGACTGGTTGTGCTGATAGTTGTGCGACTGGTAGTGCTGATAGTTGTGTGACTGGTGGTGCTGATAGTTGTGCGACTGGTAGTGCTGATAGTTGTGTGACTGGTAGTGCTGATAGTTGTGTGACTGGTAGTGTTGATAGTTGTGCGACTGGTAGTGCTGATAGTTGTGTGACTGGCAGTGCTGATAGTTGTGTGACTGGTTGTGATGATAGTCGTGTGACTGGTAGTGCTGATAGTGGTGTGTCTGGTAGTGCTGATAGTTGTGTGACTGGTAGTGCTGATAGTTGTGTGACTGGTGGTGCTGATAGTTGTGTGACTGGTAGTGCTGTTAGTTGTGTGACTGGTAGTGCTGATAGTGGTGTGACTGGTAGTGCTGATAGTTGTGTGACTGGTTGTGCTGATAGTTGTGTGACTGGTAGTGCTGATAGTGGTGTGTCTGGTAGTGCTGATAGTTGTGTGACTGGTAGTGCTGATAGTTGTGTGACTGGTGGTGCTGATAGTTGTGTGACTAGTAGTGCTGATAGTTGTGTGACTGGTAGTGCTGATAGTTGTGTGACTGGTGGTGCTGATAGTTGTGTGACTGGTAGTGCTGATAGTTGTGTGACTGGTAGTGCTGATAGTTGTGTGACTGGTAGTGCTGATAGTTGTGTGACTGGTAGTGCTGATAGATGTGTGACTGGTAGTGTTGATAGTTGTGTGACTGGTAGTGCTGATAGTTGTGTGACTGGTAGTGCTTGTGACTGGTAGTGCTGATAGTTGTGTGACTGGTAGTGCTGATAGTTGTGCGACTGGTAGTGCTGATAGATGTGTGACTGGTGGTGCTGATAGTTGTGTGACTGGTGGAGATGATAGTTGTGTGACTGGTAGTGCTGATAGTTGTGTGACTGGTGGTGCTGATAGTTGTGTGACTAGTAGTGCTGATAGTTGTGTGACTAGTAGTGCTGATAGTTGTGTGACTGGTAGTACTGATAGTTGCGTGACTGGTGGTGCTGATAGTTGCGTGACTGGTGGTGCTGATAGTTGTGTGACTGGTAGTGCTGATAGTTGTGTGACTGGTGGTGCTGATAGTTGTGTGACTAGTAGTGCTGATAGTTGTGTGACTGGTAGTGCTGATAGTTGTGTGACTGGTTGTGCTGATAGATGTGTGACTGGTGGTGCTGATAGTTGTGTGACTGGTAGTGCTGATAGTTGTGTGACTGGTAGTGCTGATAGTTGTGTGACTGGTAGTGCTGATAGTTGTGTGACTGGTAGTGCTGATAGTTGTGTGACTGGTGGTGCTGATAGGTGTGTGACTGGTAGTGCTGATAGTTGTGTGACTGGTAGTGCTGTTAGTTGTGTGACTGGTAGTGCTGATAGTTGTGTGACTGGTAGTGCTGATAGTTGTGTGACTGGTAGTGCTGATAGTTGTGTGACTAGTAGTGCTGATAGTTGTGTGTCTGGTGGTGCTGATAGTTGTGTGACTGGTAGTGCTGATAGTTGTGTGACTGGTAGTGCTGATAGTTGTGTGACACGTAGTGCTGATAGGTGTGTGACTGGTAGTGCTGATAGTTGTGTGACTGGTTGTGCTGATAGTTGTGTGACTGGTGGTGCTGATAGTTGTGTGACTGGTAGTGCTGATAGTTGTGTGACTGGTAGTGCTGATAGTTGTGTGACTGGTTGTGCTGATAGTTGTGTGACTGGTAGTGCTGATAGTTGTGTGACTGGTAGTGCTGATAGTTGTGTGACTGGTAGTGCTGATAGTTGTGTGACTGGTAGTGGTGATAGTTGTGTGACTGGTTGTGCTGATAGTTGTGTGACTGGTGGTGCTGATAGTTGTGTGACTGGTAGTGCTGATAGTTGTGTGACTGGTAGTGCTGATAGTTGTGTGACTGGTAGTGCTCATAGTTGTGTGACTAGTAGTGCTGATAGTTGTGTGACTGGTAATGCTGATAGTTGTGTGACTGGTAGTGCTGATAGTTGTGTGACTGGTAGTGCTGATAGTTGTTTGACTGGTAGTGCTGATAGTTGTGTGACTGGTAGTGCTGATAGTTGTGTGACTGGTAGTGCTGATAGTTGTGTGACTGGTAGTGCTGATAGTTGTTTCACTCGTAGTGCTGATAGTTGTTTCACTCGTAGTGCTGATAGTTGTGTGACTGGTAGTGCTGATAGTTGTGTGACTGGTAGTGCTGATAGTTGTGTGACTGGTAGTGCTGATAGTTGTGTGACTGGTAGTGCTGATAGTTGTGTGACTGGTAGTGGTGATAGTTGTGTGACTGGTAGTGCTGATAGTTGTGTGACTGGTAGTGCTGATAGTTGTGTGACTGGTAGTGCTGATAGTTGTGTGCCTGGTAGTGCAGATAGATGTGTGACTGGTAGTGCTGATAGTTGTGTGACTGGTGGTGCTGATAGTTGTGTGACTGGTAGTGCTGATAGTTTTGTAACTGGTAGTGCTGATAGTTGTGTGACTGGTAGTGCTGATAGTTGTGTGACTGGTAGTGCTGATAGTTGTGTGACTGGTAGTGCTGATAGTTGTGCGACTGGTAGTGCTGATAGTTGTGTGACTGGTAGTGCTGATAGTCGTGTGACTGGTTGTGCTGATAGTCGTGTGACTGGTAGTGCTGATAGTGGTGTGTCGGGTAGTGCTGATAGTTGTGTGACTGGAAGTGCTGATAGTTGTGTGACTGGTGGTGCTGATAGTTGTGTGACTGGTAGTGCTGTTAGTTGTGTGACTGGTAGTGCTGATAGTTGTGTGACTGGTAGTGCTGATAGTTGTGTGACTGGTAGTGCTGATAGTGGTGTGACTGGTAGTGCTGATAGTTGTGTGACTGGTTGTGCTGATAGTTGTGTGACTGGTAGTGCTGATAGTTGTGTGACTGGTGGTGCTGATAGTTGTGTGACTAGTAGTGCTGATAGTTGTGTGACTGGTAGTGCTGATAGTTGTGTGACAGGTAGTGCTGATAGTTGTGTGACTGGTAGTGCTGATATTTGTACGACTGGTAGTGCTGATAGTTGTGTGACTGGTAGTGCTGATAGTTGTGTGACTGGTAGTGCTGATAGTTGTGTGACTGGTGGTGCTGATAGATGTGTGACTGGTAGTGGTGATAGTTGTGTGACTGGTAGTGCTGATAGTTGTGTGACTGGTAGTGATGATAGTTGTGTGACTGGTAGTGCTGATAGTTTTGTGACTGGTGGTGCTGATAGATGTGTGACTGGTAGTGGTGATAGTTGTGTGACTCGTAGTGCTGATAGTTGTGTGACTGGTGGTGCTGATAGATGTGTGACTGGTAGTAGTGATAGTTGTGTGACTGGTAGTGCTGATAGTTGTGTGACTGGTAGTAATGTTAGTTGGGTGACTGGTGGTGCTGATAGATGTGTGACTGGTAGTGGTGATATTTGTGTGACTGGTAGTGCTGATAGTTGTGTGACTGGTAGTGCTGATAGTTGTGTGACTGGTAGTGCTGATAGTTGTGTGACTAGTAGTGCTGATAGTTGTGTGACTGGTAGTGCTGATAGTTGTGTGACTGGTAGTGCTGATAGTTGTGTGACTGGTAGTGCTGATAGTTGTGTGACTGGTGGTGCTGATATATGTGTGACTGGTAGTGGTGATAGTTGTGTGACTGGTAGTGCTGATAGTTGTGTGACTGGTAGTGGTGATAGTTGTGTGACTGGTAGTGCTGATAGTTGTGTGACTGGTGGTGCTGATAGTTGTGTGACTGGTGGTGTTGATAGTTGTGTGACTAGTAGTGCTGATAGTTGTGTGACTAGTAGTGCTGATAGTTGTGTGACTGGTAGTGCTGATAGTTGTGTGACTGGTAGTGCTGTTAGTTGTGTGACTGGTGGTGCTGATAGTTGTTTGACTGGTAGTGCTGATAGTTGTGTGACTGGTGGTGCTGATAGTTGTGTGACTGGTAGTGCTGCTAGTTGTGTGACTGGTAGTGGTGACAGTTGTGTGACTAGTAGTGCTGATAGTTGTGTGACTGGTAGTGCTGATAGTTGTGTGACTAGTAGTGCTGATAGTTGTGTGACTAGTAGTGCTGATAGTTGTGTGACTGGTAGTGCTGATAGTTGTGTGACTGGTAGTGCTGATAGTTGTGTGACTGGTAGTGCTGATAGATGTGTGACTGGTAGTGCTGATAGTTGTTTGACTGGTGGTGCTGATAGTTGTGTGATTGGTAGTGCTGATAGATGTGTGACTGGTAGTGCTGATAGTTGTGTGACTGGTGGTGCTGATAGTTGTGGGACTGGTAGTGCTGATAGATGTGTGACTGGTAGTGCTGATAGTTGTGTGACTGGTAGTGCTGATAGATGTGTGACTGGTAGTGCTGATAGTTGTGTGACTGGTAGTGCTGATAGATGTGTGACTGGTAGTGCTGATAGTTGTGTGACTGGTGGTGCTGATAGTTATGTGACTGGTAGTGCTGATAGTTATGTGACTGGTAGTGCTGATAGATGTGTGACTGGTAGTGCTGATAGTTGTGTGACTGGTAGTGCTGATAGTTGTGTGACTGGTAGTGCTGATAGTTGTGTGACTGGTAGTGCTGATAGATGTGCGACTGGTAGTGCTGATAGTTGTGTGACTGGTAGTGGTGATAGTTGTGTGACTGGTAGTGCTGACAGTTGTGTGACTGGTAGTGCTGATAGTTGTGTGACTGGTAGTGCTGATAGTTGTGTGACTGGTAGTGCTGATAGATGTGTGACTGGTAGTGCTGATAGTTGTGTGACTGGTAGTGCTGATAGTTGTGTGACTGGTAGTGCTGATAGTTGTGTGACTGGTAGTGCTGATAGTTGTGTGACTGGTAGTGCTGATAGTTGTGTGACTGGTTGTGCTGATAGTTGTGTGACTGGTAGTGCTGATAGTTGTGTGACTGGTAGTGCTGATAGTTGTGTGACTGGTAGTGCTGATAGTTGTGTGACTGTTGGTGCTGATAGTTTTTGTGACTAGTAGTGCTGATAGTTGTGTGACTGATAGTGCTGATAGTTGTGTGACTGGTAGTGCTGATAGTTGTGTGACTGGTAGTGGTGATAGTTGTGTGACTGGTGGTGCTGATAGTTGTGTGACTGGTAGTGCTGATAGTTGTGTGACTGGTAGTGCTGATAGTTGTGTGACTGGTGGTGCTGATAGTTGTGTGACTGGTAGTGCTGATAGTTGTGTGACTGGTGGTGCTAATAGTTGTGTGACTGGTAGTGCTGATAGTTGTGTGACTGGTAGTACTGATAGTTGTGTGACTGGTTGTGCTGATAGCTGTGTGACTGGTGGTGCTGATAGTTGTGTGACTGGTAGTGCTGATAGTTGTGTGACTGGTTGTGCTGATAGTTGTGTGACTGGTAGTGCTGATAGTTGTGTGACTGGTAGTGATGATAGATGTGTGACTGGTAGTGCTGATAGTTGTGTGACTGGTAGTGCTGATAGTTGTGTGACTGGTAGTGCTGATAGTTGTGTGACTGGTGGTGCTGATAGTTGTGTGACTGGTCGTGCTGATAGTTGTGTGACTGGTAGTGCTGATAGTTGTGTGACTGGTAGTGCTGATAGTTGTGTGACTGGTAGTGGTGATAGTTGTGTGACTGGTGGTGCTGATAGTTGTGTGACTGGTAGTGCTGATAGTTGTGAGACTGGTAGTGCTGATAGTTGTGTGGCTGGTAGTGCTGATAGTTGTGTGACTGGTAGTGCTGATAGTTGTGTGACTGGTAGTGCAGATAGTTGTGTGACTGGTAGTGCTGATAATTGTGTGACTAGTAGTGCTGATAGTTGTGTGACTGGTTGTGCTGATAGTTGTGAGACTGGTAGTGCTGATAGTTGTGTGACTGGTAGTGCTGATAGTTGTGTGACTAGTAGTGCTGATAGTTGTGTGACTGGTTGTGCTGACAGTTGTGTGCCTGGTAGTGCTGATAGTTGTGTGACTGGTAGTGCTGATAGTTGTGTGACTGGTAGTGCTGATAGTTGTTTGACTGGTAGTGCTGATAGTTGTGTGACTGGTAGTGCTGATAGTTGTGTGACTGGTAGTGCTGGTAGTTGTGTGACTGGTAGTGCTGATAGTTGTGTGACTGGTAGTGCTGATAGTTGTGTGACTGGTAGTGCTGATAGTTGTGTGACTGGTAGTGGTGATAGTTGTGTGACTGGTAGTGCTGATAGTTGTGTGACTGGTAGTGCTGATAGTTGTGTGACTGGTAGTGCTGATAGTTGTGTGACTGGTAGTGCTGATAGTTGTGTGACTGGTAGTGCTGATAGTTGTGTGACTGGTAGTGCTGATAGTTGTGTGACTGGTAGTGCTGATAGTTGTGTGACTGGTAGTGCTGATAGTTGTGTGACTGGTGGTGCTGATAGTTGTGTGACTGGTGGTGCTGATAGTTGTGTGACTGGTAGTGGTGATAGTTGTGTGACTGGTAGTGCTGATAGTTGTGTGACTGGTAGTGATGATAGTTGTGTGACTGGTAGTGCTGATAGTTGTGTGACTGGTGGTGCTGATAGTTGTGTGACTAGTGGTGCTGATAGTTGTGTGACTGGTAGTGCTGATAGTTGTGTGACTGGTAGTGCTGATAGTTGTGTGACTAGTAGTGCTGATAGGTGTGTGACTGGTAGTGCTGATAGTTGTGTGACTGGTAGTGCTGATAGTTGTGTGACTGGTGGTGCTGATAGTTGTGTGACTGGTTGTGCTGATAGTTGTGTGACTGGTAGTGCTGATAGTTGTGTGACTGGTAGTGCTGATAGTTGTGTGACTGGTGCTGCTGATAGTTGTGTGACTGGTAGTCCTGCTAGTTGTGTGACTGGTGGTGCTGATAGTTGTGTGACTGGTAGTGCTGATAGTTGTGTGACTGGTAGTGCTGATAGTTGTGTGACTGGTTGTGCTGATAGTTGTGTGACTGGTAGTGCTGATAGTTGTGTGACTGGTAGTGCTGATAGTTGTGTGACTGGTAGTGCTGATAGTTGTGTGACTGGTAGTGCTGATAGTTGTGTGACTGGTAGTGCTGATAGTTGTGTGACTGGTGGTGCTGATAGTTGTGTGACTGGTAGTGCTGATAGTTGTGTGACTGGTGGTGCTAATAGTTGTGTGACTGGTAGTGCTGATAGTTGTGTGACTGGTAGTACTGATAGTTGTGTGACTGGTTGTGCTGATAGCTGTGTGACTGGTTGTGCTGATAGTTGTGTGACTGGTAGTGCTGATAGTTGTGTGACTGGTAGTGCTGATAGTTGTGTGACTGGTAGTGCTGATAGTTGTGTGACTGGTAGTGCCGATAGTTGTGTAACTGGTAGTGCTGATAATTGTGTGACTGGTTGTGCTGATAGTTGTGTGACTGGTAGTGCTGATAGTTGTGTGACTGGTAGTGCTGATAGTTGTTTGACTGGTGGTGCTGATAGTTGTGTGACTGGTGGTGCTGATAGTTGTGTGACTGGTGGTGCTGATAGTTGTGTGACTAGTAGTGCTGATAGTTGTGTGACTGGTGGTGCTGATAGTTGTGTGACTGGTAGTGCTGATAGTTGTGTGACTGGTAGTGCTGATAGTTGTGTGACTGGTAGTGCTAATAGTTGTGTGACTGGTAGTGCTGATCGTTGTGTGACTGGTAGTGTTGATAGTTGTGTGACTAGTAGTGCTGATAGTTGTGTGACTGGTAGTGCTGATAGTTGTTTCACTGGTAGTGCTGATAGTTGTGTGACTGGTAGTGCTGATAGTTGTGTGACTTGTAGTGTTGATAGTTGTGTGACTAGTAGTGCTGATAGTTGTGTGACTGGTAGTGCAGATAGTTTTGTGACTAGTAGTGCTGATAGTTGTGTGACTGGTAGTGCTGATAGTTGTGTGACTGGTAGTGGTGATAGTTGTGTGACTGGTAGTGCTGATAGTTGTGTGACTGGTAGTGCTGATAGTTGTGTGACTGGTGGTGCTGATAGTTGTGTGACTGGTAGTGCTGATAGTTGTGTGACTGGTGGTGCTGATAGTTGTGTGACTGGTAGTGCTGATAGTTGTGTGACTGGTAGTGCTGATAGTTGTGTGACTGGTAGTGCTGATAGTTGTTTGACTGGTAGTGCTGATAGTTGTGTGACTAGTAGTGCTGATAGTTGTGTGACTGGTAGTGCTGATAGTTGTGTGACTGGTAGTGCTGATAGTTGTGTGACTGGTTGTGCTGATAGTTGTGTGACTAGTAGTGCTGATAGTTGTGCGACTGGTAGTGCTGATAGTTGTGTGACTGGTAGTGCTGATAGTTGTGTGACTGGTGGTGCTGATAGTTTTGTGACTGGTAGTGCTGATAGTTGTGTGACTGGTAGTGCTGATAGTTGTGTGACTGGTGGTGCTGATAGTTGTGTGACTGGTGGTGCTGATAGTTGTGTGACTGGTAGTGCTGATAGTTGTGTGACTGGTAGTGCTGATAGTTGTGTGACTGGTAGTGCTGATAGTTGTTTGACTGGAGGTGCTGATAGTTGTGTGACTGGTAGTGCTGATAGTTGTGTGACTGGTGGTGCTGATAGTTGTGTGAATGGTGGTGCTGATAGTTGTGTGACTGGTAGTGCTGATAGTTGTGTGACTGGTAGTGCTGATAGTTGTGTGACTGGTAGTGCTGATAGTTGTGTGACTGGTAGTGCTGATAGTTGTGTGACTGGTAGTGCTGATAGTTGTGTGACTGGTTGTGCTGATAGTTGTGTGACTGGTTGTGCTGATAGTTGTGTAACTGGTAGTGCTGATAGTTGTGTGACTGGTAGTGCTGATAGTTGTGTGACTGGTAGTGCTGATAGTTGTGCGACTGGTAGTGCTGATAGTTGTGCGACTGGTAGTGCTGATAGTTGTGTGACTGGTAGTGCTGATAGTTGTGTGACTGGTGGTGCTGATAGTTGTGCGACTGGTAGTGCTGATAGTTGTGTGACTAGTAGTGCTGATAGTTGTGTGACTGGTAGTGCTGATAGTTGTGTGACTGGTTGTGCTGATAGTTGTGCGACTGGTAGTGCTGATAGTTGTGTGACTGGTGGTGCTGATAGTTGTGCGACTGGTAGTGCTGATAGTTGTGTGACTGGTAGTGCTGATTGTTGTGTGACTGGTAGTGTTGATAGTTGTGCGACTGGTAGTGCTGATAGTTGTGTGACTGGCAGTGCTGATAGTTGTGTGACTGGTTGTGCTGATAGTCGTGTGACTGGTAGTGCTGATAGTGGTGTGTCTGGTAGTGCTGATAGTTGTGTGACTGGTAGTGCTGATAGTTGTGTGACTGGTGGTGCTGATAGTTGTGTGACTGGTAGTGCTGTTAGTTGTGTGACTGGTAGTGCTGATAGTGGTGTGACTGGTAGTGCTGATAGTTGTGTGACTGGTTGTGCTGATAGTTGTGTGACTGGTAGTGCTGATAGTGGTGTGTCTGGTAGTGCTGATAGTTGTGTGACTGGTAGTGCTGATAGTTGTGTGACTGGTGGTGCTGATAGTTGTGTGACTAGTAGTGCTGATAGTTGTGTGACTGGTAGTGCTGATAGTTGTGTGACTGGTGGTGCTGATAGTTGTGTGACTGGTAGTGCTGATAGTTGTGTGACTGGTAGTGCTGATAGTTGTGTGACTGGTAGTGCTGATAGTTGTGTGACTGGTAGTGCTGATAGATGTGTGACTGGTAGTGCTGATAGTTGTGTGACTGGTAGTGCTGATAGTTGTGTGACTGGTAGTGCTTGTGACTGGTAGTGCTGATAGTTGTGTGACTGGTAGTGCTGATAGTTGTGCGACTGGTAGTGCTGATAGATGTGTGACTGGTGGTGCTGATAGTTGTGTGACTGGTGGAGATGATAGTTGTGTGACTGGTAGTGCTGATAGTTGTGTGACTGGTGGTGCTGATAGTTGTGTGACTAGTAGTGCTGATAGTTGTGTGACTAGTAGTGCTGATAGTTGTGTGACTGGTAGTGCTGATAGTTGCGTGACTGGTGGTGCTGATAGTTGCGTGACTGGTGGTGCTGATAGTTGTGTGACTGGTAGTGCTGATAGTTGTGTGACTGGTGGTGCTGATAGTTGTGTGACTAGTAGTGCTGATAGTTGTGTGACTGGTAGTGCTGATAGTTGTGTGACTGGTTGTGCTGATAGATGTGTGACTGGTGGTGCTGATAGTTGTGTGACTGGTAGTGCTGATAGTTGTGTGACTGGTAGTGCTGATAGTTGTGTGACTGGTAGTGCTGATAATTGTGTGACTGGTAGTGCTGATAGTTGTGTGACTGGTGGTGCTGATAGGTGTGTGACTGGTAGTGCTGATAGTTGTGTGACTGGTAGTGCTGTTAGTTGTGTGACTGGTAGTGCTGATAGTTGTGTGACTGGTAGTGCTGATAGTTGTGTGACTGGTAGTGCTGATAGTTGTGTGACTAGTAGTGCTGATAGTTGTGTGTCTGGTGGTGCTGATAGTTGTGTGACTGGTAGTGCTGATAGTTGTGTGACTGGTAGTGCTGATAGTTGTGTGACACGTAGTGCTGATAGGTGTGTGACTGGTAGTGCTGATAGTTGTGTGACTGGTTGTGCTGATAGTTGTGTGACTGGTGGTGCTGATAGTTGTGTGACTGGTAGTGCTGATAGTTGTGTGACTGGTAGTGCTGATAGTTGTGTGACTGGTAGTGCTGATAGTTGTGTGACTGGTTGTGCTGATAGTTGTGTGACTGGTAGTGCTGATAGTTGTGTGACTGGTAGTGCTGATAGTTGTGTGACTGGTGGTGCTGATAGTTGTGTGACTGGTAGTGCTGATAGTTCTGTGACTGGTAGTGCTGATAGTTGTGTGACGGGCAGTGCTGATAGTTGTGTGACTGGTAGTGCTGATAGTTGTGTGACTGGTGGTGCTGATAGTTGTGTGACTTGTAGTGCTTATAGTTGTGTGACTGGTAGTGCTGATAGTTGTGTGACTGGTAGTGCTGATAGTTGTGTGACTGGTAGTGCTGATAGTTGTGTGACTGGTAGTGCTGATAGTGGTTTGACTGGTAGTGCTGATAGTTGTGTGAATGGTAGTGCTGATAGTTGTGTGACTGGTAGTGCTGATAGTTGTGTGACTGGTAGTGCTGATAGTTGTGTGACTGGTAGTGCTGATAGTTGTGTGACTGGTAGTGTTGATAGTTGTGTGACTGGTAGTGCTGATAGTTGTGTGACTGGTAGTGCTGATAGTTGTGTGACTAGTAGTGCTGATAGTTGTTTGACTGGTGGTGCTGATAGTTGAGTGACTGGTAGTGCTGATAGTTGTGTGACTGGTGGTGCTGATAGTTGTGTGACTGGTGCTGCTGATAGTTGTGTGACTGGTGGTGCTGATAGTTGTGTGACTGGTAGTGTTGATAGTTGTGTGACTGGTAGTGCTGATAGTTGTGTGACTGGTAGTGTTGATAGTTGTGTGACTGGTAGTGCTGATAGTTGTGTGACTGGTAGTGCTGATAGTTGTGTGACTGGTAGTGCTCATAGTTGTGTGACTAGTAGTGCTGATAGTTGTGTGACTGGTAATGCTGATAGTTGTGTGACTGGTAGTGCTGATAGTTGTGTGACTGGTAGTGCTGATAGTTGTTTGACTGGTAGTGCTGATAGTTGTGTGACTGGTAGTGCTGATAGTTGTGTGACTGGTAGTGCTGATAGTTGTGTGACTGGTAGTGCTGATAGTTGTTTCACTCGTAGTGCTGATAGTTGTTTCACTCGTAGTGCTGATAGTTGTGTGACTGGTAGTGCTGATAGTTGTGTGACTGGTAGTGCTGATAGTTGTGTGACTGGTAGTGCTGATAGTTGTGTGACTGGTAGTGCTGATAGTTGTGTGACTGGTAGTGGTGATAGTTGTGTGACTGGTAGTGCTGATAGTTGTGTGACTGGTAGTGCTGATAGTTGTGTGACTGGTAGTGCTGATAGTTGTGTGCCTGGTAGTGCAGATAGATGTGTGACTGGTAGTGCTGATAGTTGTGTGACTGGTGGTGCTGATAGTTGTGTGACTGGTAGTGCTGATAGTTGTGTAACTGGTAGTGCTGTTAGTTGTGTGACTGGTAGTGCTGATAGTTGTGTGACTGGTAGTGCTGATAGTTGTGTGACTGGTAGTGCTGATAGTTGTGCGACTGGTAGTGCTGATAGTTGTGTGACTGGTAGTGCTGATAGTCGTGTGACTGGTTGTGCTGATAGTCGTGTGACTGGTAGTGCTGATAGTGGTGTGTCGGGTAGTGCTGATAGTTGTGTGACTGGTAGTGCTGATAGTTGTGTGACTGGTGGTGCTGATAGTTGTGTGACTGGTAGTGCTGTTAGTTGTGTGACTGGTAGTGCTGATAGTTGTGTGACTGGTAGTGCTGATAGTTGTGTGACTGGTAGTGCTGATAGTGGTGTGACTGGTAGTGCTGATAGTTGTGTGACTGGTTGTGCTGATAGTTGTGTGACTGGTAGTGCTGATAGTTGTGTGACTGGTGGTGCTGATAGTTGTGTGACTAGTAGTGCTGATAGTTGTGTGACTGGTAGTGCTGATAGTTGTGTGACTGGTGGTGCTGATAGATGTGTGACTGGTAGTGGTGATAGTTGTGTGACTGGTAGTGCTGATAGTTGTGTGACTGGTAGTGCTGATAGTTGTGTGACTGGTAGTGCTGATAGTTGTGTGGTTGGTAGTGCTGATAGTTGTGTGACTGGTAGTGCTGATAGTTGTGTGACTGGTAGTGCTGATAGTTGTGTGACTGGTGGTGCTGATAGTTGTGTGACTGGTGGTGCTGATAGTTGTGTGACTGGTAGTGCTGATAGTTGTGCGACTGGTAGTGCTGATAGATGTGTGACTGGTGGTGCTGATAGTTGTGTGACTGGTGGTGCTGATAGTTGTGTGACTGGTAGTGCTGATTGTTGTGTTACTGGTGGTGCTGATAGTTGTGTGACTAGTAGTGCTGATAGTTGTGTGACTAGTAGTGCTGATAGTTGTGTGACTGGTAGTGCTGATAGTTGTGTGACTAGTAGTGCTGATAGTTGTGTGACTAGTAGTGCTGATAGTTGTGTGACTGGTAGTGCTGATAGTTGTGTGACTGGTGGTGCTGATAGTTGTGTGACTAGTAGTGCTGATAGTTGTGTGACTGGTAGTTCTGATAGTTGTGTGACTGGTAGAGCTGATAGTTGTGTGACTGGTGGTGCTGATAGTTGTGTGACTGGTAGTGCTGATAGTTGTGTGACTGGTAGTGCTGATAGTTGTGTGACTGGTGGTGCTGATAGTTGTGTGACTGGTGGTGCTGATAGTTGTGTGACTGGTAGTGCTGATAGTTGTGTGACTGGTAGTGGTGATTGTTCTGTGACTGGTGGTGCTGATAGTTGTGTGACTGGTAGTGCTGATAGTTGTGTGACTGGTGGTGCTGGTAGTTGTGTGACTGGTAGTGCTGATAGTTGTGTGACTGGTAGTGCTGATAGTTGCGTGACTGGTGGTGCTGATAGTTGCGTGACTGGTGGTGCTGATAGTTGTGTGACTGGTGGTGCTGATAGTTGTGTGACTGGTAGTGCCGATAGTTGTGTGACAAGTAGTGCTGATAGTTGTATGACTGGTAGTGCTGATAGTTGTGTGACTGGTAGTGCTGATAGTTGTGTGACTGGTAATGCTGGTAGTTGTTTGACTGGTGGTGCCGATATTTGTGAGACTGGTAGTGCTGATAGTTGTGTGACTGGTAGTGCTGATAGTTGTGTGACTGGTAGTGCTGGTAGTTGCGTGACTGGTAGTGTTGATAGTTGTGTGACTGGTAGTGCTGATAGTTGTGTGACTGGTAGTGCTGATAGTTGTGTGACTGGTAGTGCTGATAGTTGTGTGACTGGTAGTGCTGATAGTTGTGTGACTGGTAGTGCTGATAGTTGTGTGACTGGTGGTGCTGATAGTTGTGTGACTGGTAGTGCTGATAGATGTGTGACTGGTAGTGCTGATAGTTGTGTGACTGGTTGTGCTGATAGTTGTGTGACTGGTAGTGCTGATAGTTGTGTGCTTGGTGGTGCTGATAGTTGTGTGACTGGTAGTGCTGATAGTTGTGTGACTGGTGGTGCTGATAGTTGTGTGACTAGTAGTGCTGATAGTTGTGTGACTAGTAGTGCTGATAGTTGTGTGACTGGTAGTGCTGATAGTTGCGTGACTGGTGGTGCTGATAGTTGCGTGACTGGTGGTGCTGATAGTTGTGTGACTGGTAGTGCTGATAGTTGTGTGACTGGTGGTGCTGATAGTTGTGTGACTAGTAGTGCTGATAGTTGTGTGACTGGTAGTTCTGATAGTTGTGTGACTGGTAGAGCTGATAGTTGTGTGACTGGTGGTGCTGATAGTTGTGTGACTGGTAGTGCTGATAGTTGTGTGACTGGTAGTGCTGATAGTTGTGTGACTGGTGGTGCTGATAGTTGTGTGACTGGTGGTGCTGATAGTTGTGTGACTGGTAGTGCTGATAGTTGTGTGACTGGTAGTGGTGATTGTTCTGTGACTGGTGGTGCTGATAGTTGTGTGACTGGTAGTGCTGATAGTTGTGTGACTGGTGGTGCTGGTAGTTGTGTGACTGGTAGTGCTGATAGTTGTGTGACTGGTAGTGCTGATAGTTGCGTGACTGGTGGTGCTGATAGTTGCGTGACTGGTGGTGCTGATAGTTGTGTGACTGGTGGTGCTGATAGTTGTGTGACTGGTAGTGCCGATAGTTGTGTGACAAGTAGTGCTGATAGTTGTGTGACTGGTAGTGCTGATAGTTGTGTGACTGGTAGTGCTGATAGTTGTGTGACTGGTAATGCTGGTAGTTGTTTGACTGGTGGTGCTGATATTTGTGTGACTGGTAGTGCTGATAGTTGTGTGACTGGTAGTGCTGATAGTTGTGTGACTGGTAGTGCTGGTAGTTGCGTGACTGGTAGTGTTGATAGTTGTGTGACTGGTAGTGCTGATAGTTGTGTGACTGGTAGTGCTGATAGTTGTGTGACTGGTAGTGCTGATAGTTGTGTGACTAGTAGTGCTGATAGTTGTTTGACTGGTGGTGCTGATAGTTGTGTGACTGGTAGTGCTGATAGTTGTGTGACTGGTGGTGCTGATAGTTGTGTGACTGGTGCTGCTGATAGTTGTGTGACTGGTGGTGCTGATAGTTGTGTGACTGGTAGTGCTGATATTTGTGTGACTGGTAGTGCTGATAGTGGTGTGACTGGTAGTGCTGATAGTTGTGTGACTGGTAGTGCTGATAGTTGTGTGACTGGTAGTGCTGATAGTTGTGTGACTGGTAGTGCTGATAGTTGTGTGACTGGTGGTGCTGATAGTTGTGTGACTGGTAGTGCTGATAGATGTGTGACTGGTAGTGCTGATAGTTGTGTGACTGGTTGTGCTGATAGTTGTGTGACTGGTAGTGCTGATAGTGGTGTGACTGGTAGTGCTGATAGTTGTGTGACTGGTAGTGCTGATAGTTGTGTGACTGGTAGTGCTGATAGTTGTTTGACTGGTAGTGCTGATAGTTGTGTGACTGGTAGTGCTGATAGTTGTGTGACTGGTAGTGCTGATAGTTGTGTGACTGGTAGTGCTGATAGTTGTGTGACTGGTAGTGTTGATAGTTGTGTGACTGGTAGTGCTGATAGTTGTGTGACTGGTAGTGCTGATAGTTGTGTGACTGGTAGTGCTGATAGTTGTGTGACTAGTAGTGCTGATAGTTGTGTGACTGGTAGTGCTGATAGTTGTGTGACTAGTAGTGCTGATAGTTGTTTGACTGGTAGTGCTGATAGTTGTGTGACTGGTGGTGCTGATAGTTGTGTGACTGGTAGTGCTGATAGTTGTGTGACTGGTAGTGCTGATAGTTATGTGACTGGTAGTGCTGATAGTTGTGTGACTGGTAGTGCTGATAGTTGTTTCACTGGTAGTGCTGATAGTTGTGTGACTGGTAGTGCTGATAGTTGTGTGACTGGTAGTGCTGATAGTTGTGTGACTGGTAGTGCTGATAGTTGTGTGACTGGTAGTGCTGATAGTTGTGTGACTGGTAGTGCTGATAGTTGTGTGACTGGTAGTGGTGATAGTTGTGTGACTGGTAGTGCTGATAGTTGTGTGACTGGTAGTGCTGATAGTTGTGTGACTGGTAGTGCTGATAGATGTGTGACTGGTAGTGCTGATAGTTGTGTGACTGGTGGTGCTGATAGTTGTGTGACTGGTAGTGCTGATAGTTGTGTGACTGGTAGTGCTGATAGTTGTGTGACTGGTAGTGGTGATAGTTGTTTTAAGGGGACAACCATCTAGGTCGTATGTGCGCCTTTACATCTTCCGCTGGCTAAACCATTTCATCAATACCGTTGTTCAGCATAACAGTCTACAAAGAAAGCCGTGACAGCATTTATCTAGACTACCTTAAATAGCCCTCTGTAAGTGTTTTACGATAGAATATGTTAAAAAGACGTTCAGTAAAGAACAGATAGCCTAACCTACTTTCTCCTAAATGTGTGGGTAGCCCATTGTTATAACCCTTTGTCCTTGTCAAGGAGCATAATTTAATGTTCTTGTGATTAACATAAGCGTTGTATCCTACATAAGACTCCAAGTTTACTAAGTTTCGTTGTAATTCCGCTTTTTCATCCAGAGGAATTAATTAAAACATTCGACAAATACGCCCATCCATCATACGAAATGTATGGAACCGTTTATCTAGTGCCTTTTACAGCAGAAGCCCTTTATGTGATACTTCCTCTTTGCTGCGTTTCGTCATTGTGACTGTAATATATTGTTACGTGCCACCCCCTAGTGGCACTTTTGTTAACTGGATTACGGTGGGGGGTACAAAGCACAACACCAATTACTGCTTAAAGAAATAATTAACTTTATTGGGGCCAGAAAATTACACTAATCAGCAAATACAAGCAATTAGGAGCCTTCTCCAGTTTCCTCAAGTCTCTCCCTTATGCGCTCTTGGCCCCTTTCACTTGCAACAGACCACAGAAGTTAATCCTGCCGCTAATGAGCCTAGTGGCCTTGACAGATCTACATGCAACTTCTTTCTAATGTGCGCCTACTACAGTACTTACGGGCACTTGCTGCGCGCTGTTCACCAGCTGGGAGAAACAATGTCACTGGATTTCGACACCACAATATCTGACACTCAGTGAAAGCACACTTACTCAGAACACGGCAGTCCCCTGTATGTTCCTCACTTCGCCGCTACACTAGGGGTTTCGCAAGTCACCACACTTCTGTCGCTCAGAATAAACGCTCACACTAGCTCGTAAAACACAACAAACACAACTGCTTCACGGGTCACTCTTATATAGCAGGCCGGTGACTCAATAAATGGTTCTAGATCCATCCAGGGTCCACGGCTTCTCGAGGTTTCCATCGCTGGTCCAGTCACGAATCTTCTGGACTATCCCTTTGTCTGTAGTAGCCCTGTTGCATAAGGCGCGCGCAATACAGGAGGCAGGCCACAGCCCAGCCCTGGGGCAGTTGTGACTCAAGCGGCGAGCGATGACACAAACTCACAGCCGTAACACCACCCCCTTCCTAAAAAGGCTGATCGTCCCGATCAATCATTGGTCCGTCTGTGTCCCTCCGTAGGCTGCCAGGCGATCTCGATGCACGATCTTCATCTTCGCCCTCGGGCTCCGCTGGATCCTGTAGACGACATCGTTGATCCGTTTCGCGACTCGGTACGGGCCCTCCCAGGACTTCTGCAGTTTGGGTGACAGGCCTTTCTTCCGTAATGGGTTGAAGAGCCAGACCAGGTCGTCCTCGTGGAATCCTCCGGCCTCCGTCTGCTGGTCGTATCGGGTCTTCATTCGGTCGGTCTCGATCCGCAGTTTCCTCCTCGCGAACGCGTGCACGTCTTCCAGTTGGTCGACCAGCTCTTGACAATACTGGCTCACCGGGATCGGATCATTCCCAGGTCGGCCGAAGGCAAGATAGACGGGTAGACGGAGCTCCCTCCCAAACATGGCCCGGGCTGGTGTGCACCCGGTGGCTTCATGCACGGCGGCGCGGTAGGCCAGGAGAAATAGTGGAAGATGCTTGTCCCAATCCCTCTGGTGCTCGCTGACAACTATTCGGAGATGGTTCTCGATGGTGCGATTGAATCGCTCTACCGTCCCGTCGGACTGAGGGTGTAGCGGCGTTGTCCTTGTCTTCCGGATTCCCAGCAGCTGGCATAGGTTCTGAAACACCTGCGACTCGAAGTTCCTCCCTTGGTCGGAGTGCAGCTCCAGGGGTACTCCGTACCGGCTGACGAATTCCTTCACCAGGGTCTCTGCGATCGTCGCGGCTTCTTGGTTAGGGAGCGCATACGCCTCCGGCCATTTGGTAAAGTAGTCGCTGACGACTAATATGTAGCGGTTCCCTGCCTCGCTTAACGGGAATGGCCCAGCAACATCGATGGCCACTCTCTCCTTGGGGCCGCCCACGTTGTAGGTCTTCAGTGGACCCCGTCGTCTTCGTCCTGGGCCCTTGCTGGCTGCGCAATCGTGGCACCTCGCGCAGTGGTTCTCCACGTCTGTTCGGCATCCGATCCAGTAGAACCGCTCTCTGAGCTTCTCCAGGGTCTTCTTTATCCCTAGGTGTCCACCAGATGATCCTCCATGGACTTCCTTCAGGACTTCCTCCGTCATAGCCTTTGGAACGACGACTTGTTCCCGAGATGTCTTCCCGTCGGTGCTCTCCCAGGCGCGGCAGATGAGGCCATCCCTTACAATCAGCGAGTCCCACTGTGCCCAGTAGGACTTAAACTTTGGGCTGCAGTCACTCACAATGTTCCACCCGGGTCTGGGGACACAGGCCCTCTTCCATTCGGCTATCAGTCCCAGGTCATCATCTTCTGCTTGTGCCCGCGTGAAAGATTCGCGGCTCCAGTTCCCCTGAAGTTCCACAGTAGTCCGTCGGCACTGTATCCCGGTGTTCTCCTCCCTTCGGGCACAGAAGGTGCAGTCTTCGGGGCACGGTCTTCGTGAAAGGGCGTCGGCGTTAGAATGCAGTTGGCTTTTCCTGTGCTGAATCTCAAAGTTGTACTGTTGAAGCCTCTCTAACCACCGCGCGAGTTGACCCTCGGGCTGCTTGAAGTTCAGGAGCCACCGCAGGGATGCATGGTCGGTCCTGATGAGAAATTCTTGCCCGTACAGGTACTTGTGGAAGTGTTCAATGGTCTTCACGATGGCGAGCAGCTCCTTCCTGGTGACGCAGTAGTTCCTTTCTGGCTTTGACAAGGCCTTGCTGAAGTAGGCCACTACTCTCTCCTCGCCGTCCACTACTTGCGACAGGATCCCCCCTATGCCAAAGTCGCTGGCATCGGTATCGACGATGAACCTTGTTCCAGGTCTGGGGTAGGCCAGAATAGGCGCGGTGCACAGAGCCTGCTTGAGTTGCTCGAAGGCATTGTGGCATTCTGCTGTCCACGTGAAGAGTTGGTCCTTCTCAGTCAGTCGATGTAAAGGTTTGGCGATGTCGGCGAATCCTCTCACAAAGCGACGATAATAAGTGCAGAGTCCCAGGAAGCTTCGTAGTTGGGACTTGTCCTTCGGAACTGGCCACTCCCTCACAGCTGCGGTCTTCTCTGGGTCGGTGCGCACCCCTTCCTCGGAGACGATATGCCCAAGGTACTGGACCCGCTTCTGGAAGAGCTGACACTTCTTGGGGCTCAACTTCAGCTGGGCAGCCCGTAGCTTCAACAAGATCTCCTTCAGGTTGCTGTAGTGCTCCTCGAAGCTCCTCCCCAGAACGATGACGTCGTCTAGGTATACCAGGCAGGTCTTCCGGTGTAGTCCCCTCAGAATGGACTCCATTAGCCTTTCGAAGGTTGCAGGGGCGTTGCACAGACCGAATGGCATGACGGTGAACTGCCAGAGCCCACTGCCCACAGAGAACGCCGTTTTCTCGCGGTCCTTAGGGTGGACCTCCACCTGCCAGTAGCCACTCTTCAAATCCAAGGTGGAGAATCATCTTGATCCTGATATGGTGTCCAGCGTGTCGTCGATCCGGGGTAGAGGGTAGCTGTCCTTTTTCGTGACGTCGTTCACCCGCCTGTAATCCACGCAGAACCTGGTGGAACCGTCCTTCTTCTTCACTAGCACGACCGGAGAACTCCAAGGACTATGTGATGGCTCGATCACCCCTTGCTCCGTCATCTCTTCTACCATCCGGTCGACTTCGGCTTGCTTGGCGAGCGGGACACGTCGGAATGGGGCCCTAATCAGTGCGCTGTCCCCAACGTCGATTCTGTGCTGGACCAAGCTTGTCCTGCCGAAGTCTTTGCTCCCCACGGAGAAGACATCCTGGAATTCGCGTAGCAGGTCCTGTAGTTGGCGTGATTGCTCCTCGTCTAAATGGTCCTGGGATCCTTGGTACAGCTTCTGTAGTTCTTCTGGCAGTGTGCGTCTTCCTCGGTTGTCCGTCTGCAGGTGTCCGTCTGTCGTATCCGTGATGCGGGCAATCCAGGTAACGGGCTCGCAGACTCCTAGGTTGGTGTCCCGGTGAACCGTAATGTCGTAGTCGTTCAGGTTGGACAGGCGGACGTACGGCCGAGACGTCGTGTTGATGAGAGTCTTGGCAACTAGCAATCCTTTTGTCTGGATGTCCTGATATTTTGGTTCGATGACAGCCGCCACTCCCTCAGCTGTTCCGTCGACAATTACTGCAGCGCTGACTTCCGTCCTGGCGGGAACGATGACGTCCTCTCTCAGCCTTACTCGTCGTGCGGCGACGGCCTCGTGTGCTGGTCGCAAAGCAAGTTCCTCCCTTCCGAAGTGCAGAGTGTTGGTACTCAGATCCAAGATGATGTTGTTCTGGTCCAGGAAGTCCAGTCCGATGATCACTTCATTTGATACGTCAGCCACAAGCACTGGATGCTTTATCACCCGTCGACCAATGACGAACTCCAGTGATGCTTCGCCATGTACCGGTGCGGTCTCTCCGGTCGCGGTTATTAGCTGGAGGTTCCTTTGTGTAGGTTGCACTCTCCACTTCGGGATCACAGTGGGATTGACGATGGTCCTCGATGCTCCCGTGTCGATCAGCATGGGCCAGCTCACTCCGTTGATGACTCCGTCGACCATCAGGCTGCTATTGTCCCTCCGTAACTTCGTCACACGCACTTGGAAAGCCGGGGCTTGACGACTGTCACAAGCCAACCTTTGCCCCCCAAGGCTGGCTAATACTCGTTTCCCTGGGCCGCGCGGTTTTCAGACGACTGATTTCCCGTCGGATACCCTCGGCGGCGGCGATCACCGCAGTCCTTGCTCAGGTGGCCTTTCTTACCGCAGGCCCAGCAGGTCGGTAGTCCTCTTCCCGGCCGCCTCTCCGGTTGTCTTCCGGCTGTGTCGTTGCTGGTGGTGCCGCGACTATCGAAGAAACGGCTTAGCGCCTCCATCAATTCGTCGGCCAGGGGCTTGGTCTCGTTGGTTTTTGCTGGTTCATCGACGTCCACTTGACGCACCCGCGCCTGCATTCTGGATGCCTGTTTTGCCGTCTCGAATTCAAGTGCGTGGCTCAGCGCATCTGCCAGGGTCTTATTGCGCGCGAGTCGCAGCGCCTGTTGAGTGTCCGAGTCCCGTAGCCCGTCGGTGAAGGTCTGCGTCGCTATCTGCTCCAGAAAGTCGGCCGGCGCTGTTGGGTAGGCAAGCCTTACGAGGCGTGCGATGTCCATCTCGAACTCCTGCAGGGTTTCCGCGTTCTTCTGTACCCGGGTCCGGAGCTGCATCTGGTAGGCCTGCTGAAGATGGCTATCTCCATATCGGGACTCCATATGGGCGATCAGTGAAGCGTAGTCCTGGGATCCAGTCGGGATGGCCTGAAGGACGTTAAGGGTGTCACCTCTCTGCGCTACAATGAGAGCTGTAGCCTTTTCTGTGTTGTTCCAGTTATTTATGGAACAGGCCGCCTCGAACTGACGTAAGTAGGTGCTCCACGGGACCTTTCCGTCGAGGGTTGGGGGCGTCACTCTGCTATGTCCCGTTCCTGATATTCCCGGTGTAACGGTGGGCGGGCGTTGGCGCAGCTCGGCAACTTCCTCTTGTAGGGCTTTGACTCTCTCATCCACCCCGGTCGGCGGGCGTCGGCGCAGCTCGGCGACTTCCTCTTGTAGGGCTTTGAATCTATCTTCCATCCCTGTCGGCGGGAGTCGGCGCAGCTCAGCAAATTCCTTTTGTAGAGCGTTGAATCTCTCTTCCACCCCCATCAGCGGTCGTTGGCACAGCTCGGCAACTTCCACTTGCAAGGCGTTGAATTTCTCCTCCACCCCCATCAGCGGGCGTTGGCGCAGCTCGGCAACTTCCACTTGCAAGGTGTTGAACTTCTCCTCCACTGCCGCGACTTCCTCACGTAGGCCCTGTTCTAATTTCCTTTGGCTCTCCTCTAATTTCGTCAGCAGACACTCTTCCAGATTTTTCTGGCCATCCAGAAATTTGGCGGTTAGGTCCTCTGCTAACTTATTCTGGCTGTCTTCCATCTGCTTCAGGTCCTCCGCTAACTTATTTTGGCCTTCTTCTAATTTGGAAGTTAGGTCCTCTGCTAACTTATTTTGGCTGTCCTTCAGGTCCTCTGCTAACTTCTTCTGGCCATCCTCCATCTTCTTCTGGCCATCCTCCATCTTCTTCTGGCCGTCTTCCATTCTGGCAGTTAGGTCCTTGGTTAAATTCTTCTGGCCGTCTTCCATTTTGGCAGTTAGGTCCTTGGTTAAATTCTTCTGGCCGTCTTCTATGCCATTTAACTTTTCTAGCAATGCTGCCAATTACGCCTCCATTTTAGTTGTTTGCCTTGTAAAGGGCATGCACTCACAGGAAAATTAGAGAAAATGACCTGCTCGGGTTTTGAAACCAGGACCGTCAGGTGTTGTGCTTGAGTTCGTAATCCGGCTTCTGACACCAGTTGTTACGTGCCACCCCCTAGTGGCACTTTTGTTAACTGGATTACGGTGGGGGGTACAAAGCACAACACCAATTACTGCTTAAAGAAATAATTAACTTTATTGGGGCCAGAAAATTACACTAATCAGCAAATACAAGCAATTAGGAGTCTTCTCTAGTTTCCTCAAGTCTCTTCCTTATGCGCTCTTGGCCCCTTTCACTTGCAACAGACCACAGAAGTTAATCCTGCCGCTAATGAGCCTAGTGGCCTTGACAGAACTACATGCAACTTCTTTCTAATGTGCGCCTACTACAGTACTTACGGGCACTTGCTGCGCGCTGTTCACCAGCTGGGAGAAACAATGTCACTGGATTTCGACACCACAATATCTGACACTCAGTGAAAGCACACTTACTCAGAACACGGCAGTCCCCTGTATGTTCCTCACTTCGCCGCTACACTAGGGGTTTCGCAAGTCACCACACTTCTGTCGCTCAGAATAAACGCTCACACTAGCTCGTAAAACAAAACAACCACAACTGCTTCACGGGTCACTCTTATATAGCAGGCCGGTGACTCAATAAATGGTTCTAGATCCATCCAGGGTCCACGGCTTCTCGAGGTTTCCATCGCTGGTCCAGTCACGAATCTTCTGGACTATCCCTTTGTCTGTAGTAGCCCTGTTGCATAAGGCGCGCGCAATACAGGAGGCAGGCCACAGCCCAGCCCTGGGGCAGTTGTGACTCATGCGGCGAGTGATGACACAAACTCACAGCCGTAACAATACGCTGTAGTGGATTGTCGATATTAATGTCTTATATATTCAAGATGGCGCCTACGTGCTATATGCAGTGTGATAGTCGTATTATTAATGCAAACGAGCTACAGTATATTATTAGTTATTCCCCTCTTACAAAGTTTCGTGTTAATTGCGCAATTGAATCCTGAGTTATTGGTTTTGAAGCTTAAATGTGGGGCTGGGGTGTTCTTTTGCCTTTGGCATACAAAGCCCATATATGGCTCTAATTTGAGATAGGCTATTGTATCTCTAAAATACATATAATTATTTGGTTGTGTATTTTAAAAGATGGCCGTTGCGCGCTAATTCCGTCTCATATTACCATGAATAATGGTAACGAGGTCTGTTGTATGGTATTCCTCTCTCACTAAATTCCGCGTTAATTGTGCTATTATATCGTGAGTTAATGGTTTTCCAGTTAGCAATATGCCCAACGCCATCATGAACGTGTAGAACCACTCTCTTTTGATTTCGTCATAGGAACACACTCACAGGGTTCTACATTACAGCAAACTTTCATAGTTGTATCTTAAAAATGCTTTGAGTTATTCTTTATCACATTCTATATTTTCAACATGGCCGTCTTACGTTGTAGTGTGTTATTGCTATGGCTTAATTCAGCAAGGTCTCTTACGTGGTACAGTACTTCCTTCTGACTATGTTTCATTTCAATTGCGCATTTATATTCTGAATGATTCACTATTGCGTTTTTAATACGAGGTACGTCCAGAAAGTAAGTTCCGTTTGGTAATAACATTAAATTGTGTACAGATACAGAAAAATTATTTATTGCACAAAATTCTACAACCCTTATACTACTTTTCCACATAACTGCCGAAATGTTGCAGGCATTTGTCGTAGCGTGGCACGAGTTTTTGTATACCTTCTTCATAGACGTGCGCCGCCTGTGTCTTCAACTAGTTGCACGTTCCGCTGCAGTGCAGTTCCGCATATGCGCGGTAGACGCTCTGTATCAAGGAGAAGAAACGTGCGCCATTTGGAGAGCGCTGTCAGCCACGTACGCGTTGTTGTGCATGTTTACTCGTACAATGTCGGTGTTGATTGAAAATCCCGCCGCTTGTGAAATCAGATCTGTGATTCGTTTTCTGAATGCTAGGAAAGTGAAACCAATTGAAATTTATCGGCAAATTTGCGAAGTGTATGGACAAAATGCGATGAGTGATTCAATGGTGAGAAGATCGGTCCGACAGTTCAATGAAGGACGAAATGAAGTGCACGATGAAGAACGAAGTGGGCGTCCATCTTTGGTTACAGAAGAACTTGTTCACGCGATTGATGACAAGATCCGGGAAAACCGCAGGTTTACAATTAGTGCTCTCGCTATGGAATTTCCCCAAATCTCACGATCACTAATTCATGAAATTGTTACCGAAAAACTGAACTTTCGTAAACTTTGGCGACGTTGGGTACCAAAGATTCTTACGGAGCAACACAAAACAAAACGGATGGGTAGTGCACTTCAATTTTGACCCGTTACAATGAAGGCGGTGAAGAATTTCTGACACAGATAGTCACAGGAGATGAAACTTGGGTTTCTTACGACACCCCTGAAAGTAAGCGGCAATCAATGGAATGGAGGCACACTTCATCCCCAGCAAAGGTTAAGCCGAAACAAATCTTGACACCTCGGAAAATTATGTGCACAGTGTTCTGGGACTGGAAAGGCATCTTACTCATTGATTTCTTACCGCGTGGTCAAACAATCAACGCAGATGCTTACTGCGAGACACTTGGGAAATTGCGCCGCGCAATACAGAATAACGCCGAGGGTTGCTGTCAAAAGGTGTTGTTTTTCTTCACGACAACGCACGACCACACACTGCAAATGTGACGAAAATCCTTCTGCAGGGATTTGGCTGGGACGTGTTTGACCACCCTCCGTACAGCCCTGTCCTCGCTCCTAGCGACTTTCATCTGTTCACACATCTCAAGTCTTTCCTTGGCGGTCAACACTTCAACAATGACGACGAGCTGAAAGAAGATGTTTCCAACTGGTTGAAGACACAGGCGGCAAACTTCTATGAAGAAGGTATCCAAAAACTTGTGCCACGCTATGACAAATGCCTGCAAAAGTTCGGTAGTTATGTGGAAAAGTAGTTTAAGAAGTGTAGAATGTTGTGCAATTTTTTTTTGTATCTGTGCACAATTTTATTTTATTACCAAACGGAACTTACTTTCTGGACGTGCCTCGTATAACGCCCGGCCGCTATAGTGACAATTTAAAGTCACTGTTATTTTAGTTTGAACATACGATACTCTATATAGGTTTCTACCTTACCACTAATGTTCGGAATTGTAGTTCTCAAAAGATAGAAAATTGTTGTTTTTTTTTAATGAAATTTCAGGATGGCCACTGTACCCTGTATTCAGCGTGATAAAATCTATCACTAGCGCTACTGGCGCCTAATGAACAATACTCCTCTTCTGTCAAGTTTCACCTAAATTATGCAATAACATCCTGAGTTACTAATCTGTATACTTTAATAGTAGGCTACGCCTAGCCGCATTCTTGAATCTATGGAGTCACTGGTCATTTGCTTTGGCCGACTTGTAAGGTTCTATTTTATTACTCAATTTCATTATTAGACTATAGCCCCTTGATATGCGTCATTTTTTTTTGAAATTTCAAGATGGCCGTTGTGCGCTATATTCACAGTGATAATCTTCTGACTAACCCATGTGAGATCTCTAGTAGGTTACAATGATCGTCTGTTGGCAAGATTCGTCTCAATTTCCCAATTATGTACGGAGTTGTCAATTTTTATATTCTAATAGTTCGCACAGCAGCTATCTTGAATGTATGGAGAGACTGTTCTGTTGCCGTGGCCATAAAAGGCCACATAGCCTATAGGCTACGGTCCTACCTTATCGCACATTTTCGTTACATTAGCTCTAAAGTGCTGAGAGTTATGTATTATTACTGTGGCGTCCGCGCTTAACGTACAGTTTCATGTTGTTAATAGATGGTCCTTATATAAGACTATCCGAATTCTAATTACAGTGAATATTGATTTAATGGATATTGGTTATGGATTATAATACTTGCACGACGATTAACACGGCCGCCATATTGAATTTTAATGCACTGGCATCTAATTTAGTGCAATTGTTTACATCACCTCAAGATGGCACCTGTGCGAAATTTCAAAATTATGTTGTTATATGTTGCGTCCTAATCATTCGATTGAAGTCAACGTTTGAATAATGAACCTTTGCAATAACCGTCATCTATTAGTACATACTGTAACTCTATGGCCTACATAATATAAAAATCCAACATGGCGACCATCCGAAATCTTTAAGCAATTCTCAATAGCCTATCTACTAATCTATGACAACTATCAAACTGATTTTTTTAAGTTGATAGAGGGGAAGTAAATCCGGCGGTCCCATGTCAGATATGTATGGCATAAAAAAGAACCTTCCACTAACTACACTTGTCTGAAGACAAAATTTGTAGGTTAGAATTGATAACGCTCTATTAGTTCCAACGTTCGCCGCCAGGTGCTAACTGCGATGCCATCTAGTAGCCATGTCCGCAAGCTAGGTGTCGTGGACGGTAGCATTTCGTAGCAAAAGTAGAAACTACTTGAAATTACTGTCTATAGTCCTTACTTGAATTAAAACACGTAACACACACTAATAGAGCCATCACGATTTACACCAGTTATCAGACAGATTCTACACACACCCAAAGTACACGGGGCTACGTGACCGCGGTGTCGCAACCCCTAAACTAAGGAACCAACCAAGGCAACTGCCTGTATTGTGGTAGCGAATGGTACATTAAATACCGAGTAAGTATAAAGTCATGGCATCTTTATTTTATTTTATTTTATTTTATTTCGAAGGCTCGATTCATTGGAACTAATGATCTGAATAGGCCTACTTCTGCATTGCAGGGGTCAATCGGTGGATAAAACATGGGCCTAGAGATGAAATGATGCAGAAGTGACCGAATGTTTCATCTTTGTTACATTTCCCCTTTTCTAGTACAATATACAGCATGATACAATGACAGTCGATCATCACTTTCAAACATCCCTAGATCCAAGGTGGGGTGAACTGGCCCTCTGAAAATAGTAGGTCTACCATATTAAACTATCAAATAAATTGGATAGGCTATATTTTAACCACCTTCAATTTGCTGATGACACAGCTCTATTTTCAATTATTGCCGAAGATATACAGAGGAGAATGCTAGAACTCTAAAATTAAAGTCAAAACATGGGCCTAAAAGTAAATCTGGACAAAACAAAAGTTTTATTGAATCTATATTGCCCTACATTGGAAATAATGAATTCCGAATTTATAGAATCAGTGAATCGGTACGTGTATTTAGAATGAAATAATCAACGAAGCCTTGGAAAACTAACAAGTATCTCATGAAGAACTAAATAGTCTACTTTTATACATCCTACTGGTACTTTCCCTTTCAGGATTCTTCCGCCATTTAAATAGATTTTCCTTGTGATAGTCAAAATGGCCATTGCAGTGCTGATCATCAGAAACATTGTTACGGGAAGTGGAGGTTCGTAACAACCAATCACAGGCTATAGCGTAATTTCCAGCCAATAAAAGCGGGATCTGATATAGGCTATCGTTGAGCAGCTGCCGGGATGGGGCAGTGCCGTCTGCTGTAGGTAGGCCTTTGGGACTGGTTGAATCTCCCTTCTTTGAGCAACAAGCACAGCCCAGGCTTACTGATCCAACAACATAAATGATTCCTCTTGAAACGTATTGCAGTTTCTTACTCGCATATTCGCGGAAGGGCGTGATGGTGCAGTACAGGGGGACTGGATTCGATTTCTGGTTAATGCATGTGAGATTTTCGAGGTAAAATGCAAAGTAAATAAAAAGCAGGCCTCTTGGCACATGACTAGGCACCGGATTTTTTGAAAATGCGTATGCGCATGCGCATATGTAAATGCATATTCCGTGGGTTTATTGGATTTATTGAGAGCCTCCGTGGCTTAGGCAGCAGCACGCCGGCCTCTCACCACTGAGTCCGTAGTTCAAATCCCGGTCACTCCATGTGAGATCTGTGCTGGACAAAACGGAGGCAGACAGGTTTTTCTACGGGTAGTCTGGTTTTCCCTGTAAAAAAATTCTTTCCAGCAACACTCTCCACTATCATTTCATTTCATCTGTCATTCATTTAATCATTGCTTCAGAGGAGTGCAGCCGGCACAGTTCATGTCCTCGCCGCTAGATGGGGTCGGATGACTAGAACAGGCTGAATATAGGCTACAGTTGAAATGAAGTATAATTTAAAATATCTTGAACAAAATTGGTTTTGCCTGCGTGTTGGACATCCCTTGTAAGAAACGTTCTGAGTAACAGATAACGAGATAACAGTATTTTAAGCCTCGCTATTTCAAGAAGGGAATGGGGTGGGACATTCCTTTCACTATTCTGGCAGCCAGCAGCCCGGGGTTCGTTTTGTGAGGAGTTTCTTCAGTGATACTTTATTCTTAGTCTGCATATCCTTTCATCAAAATACCCAAAGAGAAGAGCAGCAGAAAGTATTCATTAAATCAGTGTGGGTGTCAGGTAATAGTGATTATCCAACTGATGGCGTCATCGTCTGTTGTCAAGTATGCTCGATGGAAGTGAAATGTGAAAAGAAATTTCAACTCGAACAACCTGCTAAAACGACTGCACATATTACGGCAAGGGGGGGGGGGGGGGAAGAAGAGAGAATAAGATTGTTAAGTGCATATTTTATCGTTAATAATACATAGGCTAAATGTCCGGCCGCTACTTATGACTACAGTACGGGGTTAAGAGGCAAGTAGAACCACAAGCTTTCCTTCAAATTGTCACTGTAGAATGCGCATGTGCGAGTCGAGTTAAATGGAGATACTAGAGGTTATCAGACAAGTTCAACACACACCCAACTACACGGGACTGATGACCAAGGTGTCCCAAGCCTCTCAAATGAATTAACAACCTCTTACCAGCTGCCCTCGTTCTTCGAGAGGCACGTCTTCTTTTCATGGTGACCCCGTATTTTGTGATGTGAAATTATGAAGGAATTGAATATGTCATTAGCATTGAAACAGTCGATATTTATCATGCCGGAAGCTGGCAAAATGTTACAAACCGTGCCAATTCTATGACACAGTCATAGGTGGTCGAGTGAACAGAACAGGTCTTTTGTAAAATAAAGTAAGCATAAGCAGAGCCACGCGCGGCCAGGTAAAATAAAAGAAAGAGGCGTGACTTTCCCCACGAGTCAAGAACAAGCCTGGATTGACAAAGGGGTTCGGTCATGTGACCCAAATTTGCGATTAATATTTCGGAAATTAAACGAAGCTGTAAATAGGCAATTACAGTTGTTACAGTAGACACAGAAGTAATTTGTCTACACTGAGAATAGCGGAATATTATTAGGATGATTGTCATTGTTTTTGAAATTAATTTGAGGAATCCAGTACAACAAGAGGAATTATTTTACGGACTAAGTGTGCCCATATTCCCTCGTTTTTGGAGAAGACGCTATCGAAACCGCGAGGCGGGAGAACGCGCGATTATGAGCGTGGCTATTACTTTCTTGACACTTGAAGAGATCGGTTGTGTCACAGTTCGAGTCCCGAGCATTGTGCGGGTGACAGCAATTTTGACAGTGCAGACGAATCTTCGGTTAAGCACAATAGAAAGACGTACAATCATCATACAGAGTGCGGTCTTGTGTATTTTCGGATTACAAAGAAATTGCTACAATTAAGAAATGGTCTTAAGACATTTTCACGATAGTGAGCACTATCAAGTCACGACGTTAATGAACATTTACAAGCTGTATTACTTGTGGTATAGCCTATTATTAGAACATTATTTAATTTGCTCCTGAAAAACGCTTGTAGAACTTCGACAATTTTATCTACGAGGGATTATTATTAAATTCCCTAATTTTTGAGCAGCGATAGTTTCATCAATTACGAACTATTATAAAACAATTCTACGGTATCGCATACATTTTTGCAAAGCAAATATTCTACGAAGAAATTTTACGAAGATTTTTCAAATTATGGTACTGAAAATGGAATTCATCACCGCAACACCCGGAACGGCATTAGTCATTAATATGAGAGTTCAGATAGCAGAGTAAACATGCAGAAGGGATCACAACATTGAGAAATATGGAGACCTGAGAGTAACCAGATGACATTGCGCCAAATAATTCAAAATTCAGGAGTAACGTAACTGCCACACTACAGAATTGTAATGAGAGAGGAGAACTTCTAGAACATCAGTTCAAGTCAGCGCTAAGAAGAAAAAGATGATAGAACTAAGGCAAACCCAGTTTGATTTAAGAACAAACATCCAGTTCGATTCCAGAACAAGAACCCAATTCGACTCCCGAACGAGAATGGAATTGGAGGTCCGAAGACGCAGTTCTAGCAGAGGATGAGAAGGAGTTCCAGAGGAACGAACGGTAGCCTATATCATCCGTTATTTTCTTCAACAGCCGCAGAGATCGATACATGATAGACGTTAACTCCAATTACGTAGTTTTGCTGTTGATATTTTGAATTTCCATGAGAAACCATTTTCTGATATTTTATTTTCGACTATTTTTGTCAGTTCTTGAATTTTAGGATTTCGCTTTTTCGATTTTGTATTAGGATTTTGTTTAGATCGACGATTTTCGTAAGGATTTTTGGATTAGGATTTTGTCGTACTTATCGGTCGATAATATTATTTTAATGCTAGTGATTTGTATGACTCGACAGGATTCATTTCTTGAAGTCGGCTAATGTAGGAACTGATCGACATTCCTAGATAAGGATTTAAGCCAAGATTGAACTATTTTGATTTTGTGAAATTATATTGATCATTATTTTAGTCAGAATGTTTCTTTTAGTATCAGACGATAACAGCTGATCACTTGATGTATGTATGTCTACCCCTTATTATTCCCGTTTTCCAACGGGGTCGGGGATGAGATGCGATGGAAGTCTTTGTGGCGATGGTTTTTACGTCCGGATGCCCTTCCTGACGCCAACCTCATGAGAGGAGTTAATGAGAGATGAAATGAATGATGGTGAATGAAACTGGGCAAGGATGTGAAAGGGAGCGGCCGTGGCCTGTCATAAGGTACCGTCCCAGCATTTGCCTGGTGTTGAAAATGGAAAACCACGGAAAACCATTTCAAGGACGGCCGACGTTGGGGCTCGAACCCACGCGTCTACCGAGTCAGCAGTGAGCTTGGCCCCATGACCTAATGCTGTATTTTAGCCAGCGTAGCCACTACTGTCGGTAACAGCTGATCACTTGATATCACGCAGGATTATTAGCCTACTTTTCACATTTTGCAAAAATGAGGAAAAGGTAGACTTATGAGATCGGGCAACTGTGTGTCTGTCTGTCTGGCTGTGTGTGTGTCCCCCCCCCCCTATCAACTCCTAAACGGCTGGAGCAATCGAAACAAAATTTGGTAGGAGTAAAGATCTATACCTGAATATCTCACGGCCATATTTGAAAATGATGTCAGTGCTACCAACTGCTGAAAAATCGCAATTGAAATTTCAGCTCCATGTTGGATATCTTGGAAGGTATGAATGGGAGCTATTTCAAAATTGGCACACGTATAGATAATAATATTGGAGTTTAATTTCCAGGTGGCCATACATGGCAGTGTTGCCAAAATGATTATAAGCCTGCTGATAGGTCCAATTTTTAAATGCATATAACTTCTACACTATCAATTGGAATTCAACCAAATTTCGTATGTGCTATGTGTACATAAACGGATATGACTGAGCGAATTCCTAAGAGCCTCCAGGGCTGCCAACTGTTAATAGATGCTCACAATTATTTTATATCCAAATACCCATATATCAGAAAGTATGCAAGCCGACAGCTTTAAAACTATGCACACGTATAGTACCTGACATTCTAAATTAATTTGGAGTAACTTATATACGTCAGTGCTACCAACATGACTCTAAGCCTGCTGATAGGTCCAATTTTAAATACATGTAACTTCTATACTATCATTTGGATTTCAACCAAATTTCGTATGTGCTGCGTGTACCATAAAATATATGACTATGCTTATTCTTAAGAGCAACCAGGGCTGCCAACTGTTAATAAATGCTGTCTCTAATTTTTATCCTAATATTAATATATCAGAAAGTATGGAAGCCAACAGCTTTAAAATTTGCACACGTATAGTACCTGACATTCTAGATGAATTTGGAGAAACTAATATACGTCAGTGCTACCAACATGACTAAGCCTGCTGATAGGTCCAATTTTAAAATGCATGTAACTTCTATGCTAACTAATGGATTTCATTCAAAATTGACACAACAATACACCATATTATTTCAGTTTATTTCTGACCAATACATGTATGTCATTGTTGCCAACTTGATTTTCCGCGCGCTGTTAGATCCAATGTTTAACTGCATGTAACGTCCATGCTATCCATTGGACTTCAACCAAATTTTGTATCCTGTACCTTAAGAGATGGAGCTAAGAATATATTCAGTCACCAGGGCTGCCAACTGTAGTTCTCTATTAGGCTACATTATGCCAGGTATACAGTATTTCGAACTAATTAGAAATTTCGATGTTACCAACTTAATTTTGTCATTATTCTAGATAGGCCTGGATCAATTTAAATTAATCATTGGCATGAATCTCAAATTTTAAGAAAAGTAGGCTTTTTAGTTCGTCACGGAACTTCTTGTTTTTGAATTGTGACAGTGACATGAATTGTAAAGATTGTATTGGTTTTAATGAAGCCCTTTAAGCACAATTGACTGCAACATGAGATTGCATTATATTTTAAAGAGAGATTTTCAGCAACAGTTATGAACGTTAAGCAGGGAGGACAAGAAATGTATTATTATTCACTTAAGAATTTTGTGAATTTTAAATTCTTTGAAGTACTGCAAGTGCATTATCGTAACATAGAAGCACGAAGGATGGTGTTTTAAAGTTGGGAAGTACAGTAAAACGATGGAAGTGGTTGTTTTTGAGTATATTCGGGCAATTTTAAGTAAGAAGTTATTTTGGAACTGAATCTTGTAGAGATCAGTTGTTTCACGATCTTATGGGTTTATGTGAAGTTTCATTCCACATGTTTCATTGTATGAGAAACTTGCATAAGATGAAGGATGCGTTAATTTGTATTGGAGAGCGACTATAGAAGGTCATTATCGTCGGAAAACGCACGAATTAATTGTATTGAAGCAATGTTTCATCATTATTTTATTATTCTATTCAACCTGAAGTTGACAATTAAGCATGAGCTAGGCTTTTGAACGGCCATGACTATCAGGAATGAGACATAAGCAAGATCGGCAGTTAAAAATGGGTAGTTCCTTTTTTATATATTACTTAAGACGAGTTATGGCAGTGAAAACTCACATTTATGTGATGTTACGACGTGGATGTCGTAAGACCGTTGTATATACTGTAAGTGTAAATAGTTTAGTTAGATTGACAATAGTATCAGATGACCATATGTTCAATCAGAATAAGAGTAAATAATCTTATATTAGAGATAAGGCGGAGTACCTACGCTTTATAGATTAAGAAAATAAATTGTATTTAGATTAGACAAACCGAATTCATGGTTTACAAATTTAATTTAGGGTTTTATTTTTTATGTGAACTCCGGAGAGGCGATTTTGGAAATGCAGATGGTGTTGTTGAAGATGGATTAAATTTATTTTATTTTCGAGAATGAATTTTCAGTTTTAAGTTTTAATTTTTTTAAATTTCTTTTTTGCATTTTTTTATTATTATTGTATCGTCACTACTTAATGAACCGTCGGGGTTCGTTTGTCCGCTACATGTTTTTATAAATTCAGAATTTTGATTTATATTAATTAGTTAGAAGTTGTACTATGGAAGTAATTATAGGCGCCCAATACCATTTTCCACCCTATACACCCCGAAAAGCGTAAGTTTCTCACTCTCCTGTTAGATCTTGTTACTTTTCCCAGTAGTATAGAACCATAGTACAGCTGTAGACTGGTTTCCTTTCTGTCCTGTTTGTCAGGCATTTCTTCCAGTTGTTTTTCTAACCGAGGACCATGAAGATTCTGCGATCCCGCTCATCTTGGATACTGGCAAATATTTTTAAAAAGGAGGGGGTGGGGGTGAGGGGTGTTTGTAGCCCGACCATTCGTATTGCATCCTGGATAGTGCTACACCCTCCAGGACTCACGCCCGAGGGATTCCTGAGCTGGATACGGTTCTTACTACTCTTTTTTTTGTTAACATCAGAGTGAACCTCTCTCCACTTGCCCTTTCCTATCTGCCTTTTATGGCTCCACTTCCTTTTATATCCATCAGTTCTCATTCTTCGAGGGTTGAGGGCATTTCTTTTCCTACCTCACATTCCCCTTATTCCTCTCTTGTTGCCAATTATTTCCTCTAAGTAAAAGTAGTTATTCATTTCGTTTTCTCCAACACCAACTGTACATTATTTGAGGCAGATGACCTAGATGTTACGCCCCTTAAATCAACAATCATCTAATTCTTTATGATCGCTTCCCTCGCATGTAGACTACAATGCCTACCAGACCTGACTTCGGTCACAATACTCAGCTTCCAGGATCTCATCAGTGGAACACTTATGGTTCATAAATTATCGCCCTTGACTGAGAAACAGGTTTACAAGTAGCCTATCTGCGACCGTGGATTCACTTCCTGGTGACAGGAGCACATGCTGACCTTGAATTAGCCAAAATAGGGGGCGGGCATCAATTCCACTCAGGAATTCCAGTCAGGTAGCCAGGGTTACCTCAATTCCACTCGACACTCCAGGTAGTCGTCAGAGGAGTACCTCAACTCCGCTCGGTCGCGGTCTCTTTATCCTTATGCATTCTTAGAACGACTCAAGTCTTCCATGCTCACTTCTACCATTGATTATAATCACGGCTTCTAATGTAACTAATATAACTTCTAATAATGATAACAAATTAAGTATAACTTCTCAAAATAACCTACCGTGGTCAGTTATATTTCAGCAGTACAATAACCACTGCTTCAGTGTTTACATTTTTAAGTTTACTAAAATAAGTGAAACTGCTAATTTCAAAAGATAGAGTAGAATTGTTTAACTTTTTGTTGTTACTTAGGCTACTCCTCATTTAACAATTTCTCATCACTTGTAAACTTATAAGAACAGACGAGATGATTGCGTAGAAAAAGTGGTGTGCAGACGATTACTTAAATCCGAATAGCTGTTACGGTAAACAAGCCTAGCTCTATAAAGGTTAGAATTCATAACTAACTTGTTGTGTGGGAATGCAGCTAATTTTTCCGTTCTAGTCTGGAAAACAGTATTTTCAGCACCCGCAGCTGATATCGAAAGATTTTTTTTTAGGTACAAATTATACACCTATTATTATCTAAATTTAATTTTATGATGTCTGACTAGGTTAAAAACATACAAACATTTAATTATGCACATGTTAAAACAATGCATAAAATTTGTAGAAAAAAAATAGAAAACTTGACAGACTTATTTAAAAGAATATTATGAATAATTTTAAATCACTTTTATTTTCTGCTATATAAGTTATAATGTGCCAAACACTTTATACCTGATTTAACGAATGAGCGGACTTGGCATCAGAGCGGTTGACCAATGGCACAACAAGGTCTGGCGAAAACACCACCACGCCATCGGTCAAGCGCTCTGATGTCAAGAACTAGATATTAATCACTGTTGTTAAATAAAAGGAAATTTAATAAAATAAGAAAAATTAGCATCTTAAAATCACATAAATCTTTACTTCATGTTAAAATATACAAAACACATTACGGTACATGAAAACAAAAGTTTGGTGCATTTCAGTCGGTCAACACGAATGTACCCAAATAGAGCTGGGTTATGCCCTGATCCTGAAATAAATTACATAAGATTAATAAATACACTAGGATGACCAGTTTCGATCATCATCAGATGTTATAGCCTAAGTGTAATGGATCTGATGATGATCGCTTGACGATCGAAACTGGTCATCCTAGTGTATTTATTAATCTTATGTAATTTATTTCAGGATCAGGGCATAACCCAGCTCTATTTGGGTACATTCGTGTTGACCGACTGAAAAGCACCAAACTTTTGTTTACTTAGGCAACACTGAAAAATGGCTTCAAACCTCACAATGTTCACATTACATGAAACTCTCATGCACTGCAGACGGTGTTTGACCCGGCCCTTGGTATGTGAGCAGGAGGGTTATGACATTTGTTTACGTCATTATTGGGGATAACCCCTTTGCCGACCCCTTACCAAAGCCTGAGCGGAGTTGAGGAACTCATTTTTAGGTCCCTTGGAGGACCGAGTGGAATTAAGGAAAATCGAGGGGAATTGATGTTCGACCAAAATAGGTTACTCTATCTGAAGTAACTACTGTAGGGATGTCCCAAGGATGTGAAGAATTGAGCCAGGGCGATGGACTGCAACCACACATGGACAGCTTAGTGCAGGTAATGGAGTAAAAAATATGTTCTATAGGCCTATAATGAAATTGGATTTCTGTTTAGCTGTTACACAAGAAAAATGGAGCAGGCCTACACTAAACTATTATTGTTGTTTGAGTCTTCAGTCTTTTGACTGGTTCGATGCAGCCCTCAATTCCCCCTGTCCTGAGTTAATCGTTTCATCTCTACATAGCTACCACACCCTAAATCCGGTGCAATCTTTTTAACATATTCTAACCTTGGTCCACCCCTACAGTTCTTGTCCTCGACCCTTCCTTCCATAACTAAGTTTCGAAATTTAATGCTTTTCAGTCCGTCAACGCCCATTACAATTGGGTACCGTCGTGTTGACCGAATGAAAAATATTAAATATCGATTGCTAGGGCAACACTGAAAAATGGTTCCCAACACGTTAATAACTAAGTTTGCTATTCGTGGGGGTCTTACTAGGCTATGTGTGCTACCAACCTATCTCTTCTCTTCATGAGCAGTCCCCAGAAACGTCACTCCTCTCCCACTGGTCTTAATATCCCTTCATTTGTTACCCTATCTACCCATCTGAGCTTCGTCATTCTCCTGTAACACCACATTTCAAATGCTTCTATTGTCCTCTTTTCTGCTGCACCTATAGTCCAAGTTTCACTTCCATTATTATAAACTGACAAATAATAATATCGTATGGCCTCGGGTGCCGAGTGCAAGCTTTGTTATTTGACACCCAGAGGGCAGCTTGCATGTCAAATTAGTCGTTCCTTGTAACGCTATGAAATTCATGGAGGTTAGATATGAACACGACCTACTGAATTCAAATGGGTTCTCTAACATGCCAACAATGAATGACATGCATGCCGTGATTTTTGTCGCCTTACAAAATTCACTTACCACGGCCAGGAACGAACCTGCAAGCTTGGGTTGGCAGTCCGACACGATAACCACTCACCCACCGTGGCAAGTTATCTGACAAATATAAAGTTCTAGGAGTAAGGAAATTAGCCTATAGGCTACCATCAGACCAGAATTACTCCCGTCAGAAACGAAGTTTCATGTTGTGCATAGACTAGGCCTAGGCCTATAGGTGTTGATTCATTCAGGGCCTTGGGGACATTATGGTCATGTAGCCCTGTGCACTTGGGCGTGTGTGAGTGGTATTTGTCTAATAACCAGTGTTATTGTGATGGCTGTATTAGTGTGTGCATTTGTACTTAAGACCAGGATTAGGGAAGGATGTGGCGTGGCCTTATGTTAATAACCACTCCGTCATTTGCCTGGAGTAGAAATGGGAAACAACGGAAAACCTCTTCTAGAATAGCTGAGGTGGGAATCGAACCCGGGTAGACAAGAAAGCTAGCCACTGCGCCATGAAATGGTCATTTTTCAGACAATAGAACCTTGAAATAATAGCAATATTTAACTTACTCGGTGCTAAATCTGTTGGATAAACATGGCACTCACTGCCTTCTGTAGTTTCTTGGTCGCAAAAGTCTTAGGTTCGATTCCCAGCTCTGAAAAGGCATTAAATTCTGGTTTGAGGGTGGAACTGGTTACGTTTAGCCTCGAGAGGAAATCTGAGAAGAAGCTGGATTGATTCCTTAGCCATTCTAGAAGCGTTTTTCTGTGAGTTTTCCCATCTACTCCAGGCAAATGCTGGGATGTTTTCTGAGGAAAGTCATGTAACATTTAGAAGCCATTCTTTCAGTGTTGCCTACACAATCTGTTAGTTTGAACTCTTCAGTCGGTCAACACAAGAGTTAAAACTGACAAGTAAAGCCATGACCGCCTCCTTCCAAATTCTCCCCTAAATTACAAACACACTATACAATAGTCGGAGTCACCTTCGGACCACTTTAGATCGCATGAGCTTGTACCAATTATCGTCAGTATAAAATAGTCTTCAATTTGCCTGTCAGTGCGTCTGCTTGTCCGGGCTAATCTCGAGAACTACTGGACGGATTTTGATGCGGTTTTCACCATTCTATAAATAATTTTTGAGAAAGGTTCATTTATCTAGAAACATATAGGCTATCTGTCTTTAAAATAAGACATGCAAAACGATTTGTTTGAAGCAAGTCCAAGAAAAAAACAAGAAGTTCAGGAAAGAACATATAGCCTACTTTCTCCTAAATGCATGGGTATTGTTATAACTCTGTGTCCTTTTCAAGGAGTATGATTGAATGTTGGTTGTAGTAGCTTGTTGAAATACAACGTGCTATAAGGATATTGAACATGAATATGAGGTGCCCTTTGCTAGTGCTACCTCTGTACCAAATTTCGTTCAATTCGGTTTCACCGTGTTTGAATTGATAGGGGGAATCGATTTGCACACATACTTGGCCACCATCTGCAAACTATTGGGCTGATGTTCTTGCAGTTTGGTCAGAAAATGTTTCCCACATAAAGATATGGTGTTGCAAAATTTGGTAGAGACTAGATTATTAGGTTGGTCGTAATTACATTTTAGCTTTTAACATTTGGGTGGCCGCGATTACGTTTCCGTCAAGATAGCGGTTATATAAAACATGACACTGAGGTGCCCTTTGCTAGTGCTACCTCTGTACCAAATTTCGTACCATTCGGTTTCACCGTGTTCGAATTGATAAGGGGAATCGATTTTCACACAAAGATGGCCGCCATCCGCAAAATATTAGGCTAATGACCTATTAGTTTGGTCAAAGAATGCTCCCTCCATAAAGGTATGTTGTTGCTAAATTTGCTAGAGATCGGATGATTAGGCTAATCGTAATTTGATTTAAGCTTTGAACATTTGTGTGGCCGCCATTACGTTTCCGTCAAGATGGCGGCGATATAAAACATGACACTGAGGTGCCCTTTGCTAGTGCTATCTCTGTACCAAATTTCGTTCCTTCGGTTCCACCGTGTTCGAATTAGTAGGGGCAATCAATTTTGACATAAAGATGGCCGCCATCCGCAAACTATTAGGCTAATGACCTATTAGATTGGTCAAAGGATGCTCCCTCCATAAAGGTATGTTGTTGCAAAGTTTGGTAGAGATCGGATGGTTATGTTAGTCGTAATTTGATTTAAGCTTTAAACATTTGTGTGGCCGCCATTACGTTTCTGTCAATATGGCGGCGATATAAATCATGACACTGAGATGCCCTTTGCTAGTGCTATCTCTGTACCAAATTTCGTTCCATTCGGTTTCACCGTGTTTGAATTAATAGGGGGAATCGATTTTGACACAAAGATGGCCGCCATCCGCAAACTATTAGGCGAATGACATATTAGATTGGTCAAAGGATGCTCCCTCCATAAAGGTATGTAGTTGCAAAATTTGGTAGAGATCGGATGATTAGGTTAATCGTAATTTGATTTAAGCTTTGAACATTCGTGTGGCCGCCATTACGTTTCAGTCAAGATGGCGGCGATATAAAACATGACACTGAGGTGCCCTTTGCTAGTGCTATCTCTGTACCAAATTTCGTTCCATTCGGTTCCACCGTGTTCGAATTAATAGGGGGAATCAATTTTGACATAAAGATGGCCGCCATCCGCAAACTATTAGGCTAATAACCTATTAGATTGGTCAAAGGATGCTCCCTCCATAAAGGTATGTTGTTGCAAAGTTTGGTAGAGATCGGATGGTTATGTTAGTCGTAATTTAACTTAAGCTTTGAACATTTGTGTGGCCGCCATTACGTTTCTGTCAATATGGCGGCGATATAAATCATGACACTGAGATGCCCCTTGCTAGTGCTATCTATGTACCAAATTTCGTTCCATTCGGTTTCACCGTGTTTGAATAAATAGGGGGAATCGATTTTGACACAAAGATGGCCGCCATCCGCAAACTATTAGGCGAATGACCTATTAGATTGGTCAAAGGATGCTCCCTCCATAAAGGCATGTTGTTGCAAAGTTTGGTAGAGCTCGGATGGTTATGTTAGTCGTAATTTAACTTAAGCTTTGAACATTTGTGTGGCCGCCATTACGTTTCTGTCAATATGGCGGCGATATAAAACATGACACTGAGATGCCCAGTGCTACCTCTGTACCAAATTTCGTTCCATTCGGTTTCACCGTGTTTGAATTAATTGGGGGAATTGATTTTCACACAAAGATGGCCGCCATCCGCAAACTATTAGGCTAATGACCTATTCATTTGGTCAAAGGATGCTTCCTCTATAAAGGTATGTTGTTGCAAAATTTGGTAGAGATCGGATGATTAGGTTAATCGTAATTTGATTTAAGCTTTGAACATTTGTGTGGCCGCCATTACGTTTCCGTCAAGATGGCGGCGATATAAAACATGACACTGAGGTGCCCTTTGCTAGTGCTACCTCTGTACCAAGTTTCGTTCCATTCGGTTGCACCGTGTTCGAATTAATAGGGGGAATCGATGTTCACACAAAGATGGCCGCCATCCGCAAACTATTACGCTGATGACCTACTAGTTTGGTCAAAGGATGCTCCCCCCATAAAGGTATGTTGTTGCAAAATTTGGTAGAGATCGGATGATTAGGTTAGTCGTAATTTGATTTAAGCTTTGAACATTTGTGTGGCCGCCATTACGTTTCCGTCGAGATGGCGGCGATATAAAACATGACACTGAGGTGTCCTTTGCTAGTGCTACCTTTGTACCAAATTTCGTTCAATTCGCATTCACCGTGTTCGAATTGATAGGGGGGGGGACAGACATTCAGAGTACACACACTCACACACACACATACACACACACAGACAGACTTTTTTCGCCCTGTGTTGATCTCATAAGTCTACTTTATTTTTTTGCAAAAATCGAAAGTAGGCTAATACCCAAGTCTGCGCGCCATTTCAGATTGCGCTGATAGGCCTATCATCATTTCACCCATACTTTGTACAGCATGCCGGCCCCGTGGCGTTGTGGTAGCGCGCCTGCCTCTCGCCCGGAGGCCCCAGATTCGATTCCCGGCTCCGTCAAGGATTTAAGAAACTGACGTGAGGGCTGGTACGGGATGCACTCAGCCTCGCTAGGACAATTGAATAGTTAACAGTGAGACAGTACCTCGGTCGCGGGAATCAAAATTAACGGCCGAGGGGACCCAACGCTTTGACCACGTGTCACTCCACAATCATCATCATCATTTCCCCTTATTCAGCTCCTGCTGGGTAGGGGTATTTATGGCACTTCTCCACTTTCCTCTTTCCTTCCACCATTCTTCTTCCACGATCTTGTCCCAGTCCAGATTTCTTTTTCTTATGCTGTTCTTCACTGAATCAATCCACCTTGTTCTAGGTCTTCCTCTTGCTCTCTTACCCTTGCACTTCGCCTCCAGCATCTGTCTTGGTATTCTATTTTCCTCCATCCTCTTTACATGTCCAAACCACCTTAGTTTATTCTTCTCAATTCTCTCATTTAGTTTTCCCATCCCAACTTCCTTCCTAACATCTTCATTCCTCACTCTGTCTTTCCTTGTCTTTCCTATCATACTTCTTAGGAATTTCATTTCACTGGCTTGGATTCTACTCTCTTGCCTGCTTGTCAGGGTCCAAGTCTCGGCTGCATAAGTTAATATGGGAACATAGTACACTTTATACATTACCTCCTTGCTTTTCCTTGGTACTTCCTTATCCCAAACAAGTTTTCTTACACTTTGATAGAATGCATTGCTCTGCTGTACCCTCCTGCCAATCTCCATGTCCAACCTACCAGTTTGCATCAATTCACTTCCTAGGTATTTGAACGTGTCCACAATTTCCAAACTCTGACTTCCAATTTTCACAGTGCCCTTTCCTTGACTTTCCCCTCTTGTCATCACCATGGTCTTGCTTTTCTCTATACTGATTTTCAGGCTGTACTTCTGAATATTTTCGTTCAGTGCATCTAGTTGTTTTTGCACTTCTTCGGTGTTCCTTCCCCAGACCACAATATCATCTGCAAATAACTCCACAATATGCCGGTTAAATGGCTGGGCAGCGGTTGCTTGGTAGGCCTAGGCTTTTCATGGACTGTAGTGCCACGGTAATTTATGTTTATTGTTCAGCACAAGTCCGTGATAGCATATATCTATCTTAAATGCACAGCCCTCTATAGGCCTGTAGAGTATAGCCTAGGACGGACAAATCGGGTCAATTTTAAACATTTTCTCCTAGCCACCAAATGAAACACACTCAAGGACGTGCTCCCATCTAGCGGCACGCATCTTAACTTCGCCTGTTAGCTGGTGACAAGTAGATACTGTGAGTCGTATTCATTTGTGTGTTATAATTGAAAAGTTCGTGCTGTCTCAGGTAAGTTTCGATTTTCTTTTTGTTTTCAAAATAATATTAACTTTATATTGAACTGGCTGCGATAGTTGTATTATTAATAGGTTGAATATTTGCCATAAACGAAACTGCTGATATATTATTATGAAAGAGGTTATGTCGTTCCGCGCTTTTACTGACTCGTGCAGGATTGCCAACGTAGATAATTAAATGCGTCATTTCGGGCGATTAGGGTCACTTAAATGCAGGTGAATAAGGCCAATATTTCCCACGTATTTTCCTTTCAATAATTTATTCTATTTTGCTTCAAATTACAGATGGGGAAATATAAAAGGTAAACCAGCTCTCAGTGGACCGAGGATGATTTGCAAAGAGCAATTAAAGCTTGCCATGAGGGTAGAAGCCAGCGCCATGCAGCAGAGTTATTTGGGGTTCCGCATTCATGCCTTCAGAGGCGACAGCAAAGTGGTATGGATACTCCTACAAAGACAAAGGGTGGTCAAAATATATGATAAAGACCAAGAAAATGAGTTTGTTTCTCGAATCCTGAAACTGTCTGGTTGTGGGTTCTCGTTTGATTCAACGGATATAAGAAGGGCTGCCTTTGAGTTTGCAGAAGCCAATAAAATAAAGCATAACTTATCGCAGATTACCAAAATGGCAGGTAAAGAATGATTAAAGGGATTCCGAGAACGAAATCAAAACATTACTTTAAGAAAAGCAGAGGGACTTTCATTAGATAGGTGTAGCGGCTTAAGCAAATTAGACGTGGCTGAATTCCTTTCATTGCTGAAAACTACGCAGGAAAACCTTGGCCTCATTGACAAACCCCAACTATTATACAATGCGGATGAGTCAGGTTGTCAGTTGAACAATAAGTGTACGAGGAATGTATTCGCTGAAAAAGGTTGCAAGGCGGTTTACGCACAGACTTGTGTAGAGAGAGGGGAACTAGTTACCATCTTAGCTTGCACCAATGCCGTCGGAAACTTCATTCCACCTATGGCTATCTTCAAAGGAAAAAGGTATTCACCCGAATTCGGAAATGGTTTTCCTAATGGATCGCTGACAATAATGATAGAATCCGGTTGGATTAATGCAGAAGCATTCCTTACGTGGCTAAAACATTGTCACGCTCACCGCGTTCCTGGGCCTTGCATCCTTTTGTTGGACAGTCATGCGTCTCCTAAATCTTTGCAAGCGCTCCAGTTTTGTGAAGGAAATGGTATACATATGATATGTCTACCAAGCTTGCAGCCATTGGATCGGTCATTTTTTAAGCCAGTAAAGTCAAATTATGACAACGAATGTATGAGCTTCATGCGCAACACAAAAGGAGAAAGGAAGATAAACAAACTTATGTTTGGGAAGATATGTAAAGCCGCATGGTTAAAAGCATCAACACCAGCCATTGCTGAAAGTGTATTCCGTTCTACAGGTGTTTATCCCTTTAACGAAAACGCAGTGGCTGAACATGAATTCCTGCCGGCTGGTTCCCTTTCCAATGAGATTTCGCAAGAAGTGATGCGACCAGAGCCTGCCTTACTCTCCGCCAGGACAGTTCACAAGGACAGCGATGAATCACCACATAGTTCAGTGTCATTCCAAGACTTATTGCCATCTCCTCACAAGTTAACACCAAAATGCACAGGGAGGCAGCAAAAGTCAGTTCTTTTAACGTCTCCAGAAAATATTCAGGAAACAAACATGAGATTGGAAAGAAGAAGAAAATTTCCTTCTCAGCAATGTAATACAAAGGGACTGGAATTTGCCAAAAAAAATGCGTAAGGGTAATACACGATCATCATCATCATCAGAGTCATCCGAATCCAAGGACGAAACGGATGGCGAGGAAAATGACACCTCATGTGAACTCTGCAGCATCAAATACACGGATCTAATGTCAGTTAAGCTTGAGGACTGGATTCAGTGTCAAGGCAAGGGGAGGGAATGGTACCATGAAAACTGTGTTGGTGCTAAAGTGAGAAAACGTTTTATTTGTGGAAAATGTGTTGCTCTTGAGTGATAATTCAAATTTTGGATTGACCCTATTCGCCAGACACTGTGACCCGATTCACCTCATCTGAGAAAGGCGAATAGGGTCATGCAGGACTCTTTTAAAACTTATTTTTATAAACATTGAACAATATTTATAAACTGTTATGTATTGATGTTTGTAGCTGAAAGGTGGCTCTTTAAAGATTTGTGCAATAATCAGAGTTTATGGTGACGAGTTGACTGTAAATCATAGTTGTCCTATTTTTGACCCGATTCCCCCGACCTTACCCTATATCTATCCTAAATGCACAGCCCTCTATAGGCCTATACAGTATAGCATAGGCCTATATCTACTCTGTATAACAAAAATATCGACGCACCGGGAAGACGTTGTCCGATTGTAAGGAAATTACGTATGCGAAGACATTCGGACCGAACATGCACCTGATTAAAGCTTCATGTCCAATGAATGAATAGCGAGAGCTCCCGCGCATCCGAACTGCGCATGCATCAGGTGTATATAAGACGCGATGCTCAAAGTAGCTGTGGCATGTGACTGCGATATCTGAACGTCGGCTGTAAGAATGCCACGCCGAAGGAAAATCCACAGCCTGCTTCCAGTCTCCGACCGGGTCAGGAATGGAATGAATGAAGCCTCCATCTAGCGGCGAGGATATGGACTGTGCCGGCTGCCGAGGCCTGACGCACTCCTCTGGAGGATTCGTGCTCATTACGAGCAGATGTCAGAGTTTGAAAGACGTGCGATCGGATTAAAACAAGCTAGTTGGTCGAATCGAGCTATCGCTGGACAATTAGGTTGAAGTGATTCGGCGATCAGACGATGCTGGCAAGCGTGGGTCAGCAACGGCAGGCATCAGCGTCAGGACGGCAGTGTTGGACCGAGGGCCACAACAGCACGGGCAGACAGAGCGATTGTCAGAACAGCTGTCACAGCACCGGTGTCGTCGTTATCAACGATCCAGCGTGTGACCCTCACACATGTTTCCACCATGACCATCAACAGACGCCTGAGCGACAGGAATTTGCGCTCACGCCGCCCGTTACGCCGCTTACCACTCACGCCTGTTCACCGTCAAGTCAGATTACAGTGGTGCCGCGCCGAGCAACGTGGAACTGCGCAGATTAGGGACGTATAGTCTTTAGTGATGAGTCCCGTTTCCAACGGTGCCCTGACGACAACCGCAGACGTGTTTGAAGACGTCCAGGCCAGCGTGGGGATCCTGACTAGACTATCGCACGCTACGCAGCCCCACAACAAGGGGTGATGGTCTGGGGTGCCATCTCCTTTGATAGCCGGACCCCTCTGGTAGTCATTCCTGGCACACTGACAGCACAGCGGTATGTTGATGACATTCTACGGCCGATTGTGTAACCGTTCCTTCAGCGACATCCAGGCCTTACTTTCCAACAGGATAATGCCCGGCCGCACACGACACGTGTTGCTATGGACTGTCTTCAAGCTTGCCCTATCCTTCCTTGGCCAGCTCGATCGCCTGATCTCTCTCCCATAGAGCACATTTGGGACGTCATGGGAAGGCGATTGCGAACATCCCGGAATGTCGCCGATTTAGGCCAACAGTTGGAGACCATTTGGCACGAAATTCCGCAGGACACCATCCGGGAACTTCATCAGTCCATGCCACGTCGAGTGACAGCTTGCATCCAGGCCAGGGATGGACCAACACCATATTTACGTCCTCACTTTGTAACGCTCTAACTCTGCAATAAATCATTCGATTTTTCTGCACTTTTGATCGTTTGTTGTTCTATGTCTGTTCCTCACATCCGCCGATTTTTATCGCCATCGGACAATTCCTTCCTGGTGCGTCGTTTTTTTTTTTTTGTGTTATACTGTGTAGCCTACGTACCTTAAATGCACAGCCCTATATTGGCCTATACAGTAGGCCTATAGCCTATATTTATAACTTATATCAATCCAGAAATACAGTACTTATTTTTCCTTTCTTCCGAAATAATGACTAAATAACCTATTGTAGAGTAATTATCTTATCCCGAGAAAAGCTTCAAATGATTGTAATATCTGAATAATGATGATGATGATAATTGTTGTTTTAAGGGGCCTAACATCTAGGTTATCGGCCCCTAATGGTTTGGGTGATAGTGAAAGATGAGATGAGAATGAAAACTATAACTAATACTAACTACAGACTTACAAACTAGAAGAAGAAATGGTAAACAAATAAAGGATAAGGCAAATAAAGGACAGGAAGGAAATAAATGCCCTCAGCCCTCGAAGAATGAGGATTGAGGGACTTGGAAGGAAGGAGAGCCATGAAAGGCAGATAAGAAAGGGAAAGACGAATGGCCCCGCCCCAATGTCAGAGGAAGAAAGGGACAAAACGGGCCCAGCTCAGGAATCCCTTGGGGTCGCTAACTCCCAAACTCACCAGGCGTGAGCCCTTGAGGGTGTAGCACTATCTACGGTGCACCATAAGTGGTGGGGCTACACACACCCTGTCTCCTTGAGGGCCTTGAGCAGGAGGCAGGAGTTAGCCTACAATGAAATGAAAATAAAGGTCTGATCCCTCGCAGAATGAGGGAACAGGAAAGATGAGACAAGGGCCAATTAAGGTGGGAAAGTGAAAGACTCCCTAGGCCTCGGATACCCTAATACCGTCGGAGGCGGAAAAGAACAAGAGTTGACCAAGGGAGGTCGAGAGGAAAGATAACAGGGAGGAGTCCGGCACAAGTAAGTGGAAGCAATGCCGGACTCAGCTGGGGTCCCGTGGTCGCCATCCAACGTCCCACAAGTTGTGAGCCCCTGGGAGGTCTGAATAATCATAATGTTCAGCATTTCAACATGTAAAATTAATTAATATGAAACAATGTCATGTAACTGGTACCTTTTAGTCTTAATTTCGCTAGCACTGTTTCTATTTGGCCCCCAGATCATGGTCTACAGTGCTACAAGCTGTTTTTTGCTGTGTATTGACGCAAGGACTGAGCATCATTCAACTACGTTTCAAAATGAAAAATTAAGGTTTGGGACACTGGTCTTTGTTACGCTCTTCAACTGGATTGCGTAGCCACTACAGCTGCACAATAACAATGGTTATCAGAAAAGTTCCACACACACAAGGACTCGTGGCTGATGACCATGGTGTCCCAAGCCTCTTAGTGAAACAACAGCAACAACATCCTCAGGAGCCAATTAATGATCGAAATTGTACTTGCATGTACTTTCTAGACACCCTTTACTTGTGCTAATCAGACGGCTAGGCTATACATATTCATGAGCCAGTAGAGACGCCAGTATCCATTTCCATCAGTCCTCAAGACTGGTGGCTGGAAGTTCTCTCTCTTCAGCTAGAACTATAGGCTACCTGGACAAACTGAGACTATGCCTACTGTGCGTTACAGAATAATACAACACACGCCAATTAACGTAACATGAGAATAATAATACATTAATAATATTCACCTTAATGCTATAAACAGGGCCCGGATAATTATGTGATTAAGTTTCCAAAATATGTCCTTAAATTTGTATCAAATATATGTCCCTCTGTCTGTTAGGTAGTCAGTCCGAAGGCTGGTTGGATCCTCAAAAAGCACCGCCGTTAGGTTATGTGGGTAGATACCCACAAAAACCCAAGGCAGCGCTATATTGAGGCGTACTAGGCAAGAAGAGGAGTGAGGTAGTTTGCCATTGCTTTCCTCACTGAGTCAGTACAGCAGTATGAGTAGAACCTTTCACAGCATCCACAGGCACTGACTGTGCCCTGAATGTCATTACTAAGCACCACCCATACCTCAGTAGCTTCCATATAATCACAGCCGGAAGTGAGACTGAGACATCGGTGAAAAGCCACCTTTTACTCTAGCCTGTGCCAACTGACAAATACAAATGTGCTGCATTCATCAAGAGATGGCAAGATAAGGACTATTGGAGGCTTAAGATACTGTTGACTCCGGCCCCCTTGCTATTCATCAAGGGGGGGGGGGGGCGTGAAGTGATTTCCGAATTAAGTTGTTTAACTCGAATATTACAATTTTGTAACATAAACATTTTTCGAAACTCTCCAAGTGATTGTCGCACCAAGTCTAAAGCACTGGTAATTGCCAACTCTCTGCGGAGCCGCGGTTTGGGAGGTGAAATAAGGAATTTGCTGTGTTGGAAGGAGCAAAATCATGCCAATTTTATCGTGAAATTTTCATGAAAATGTTATATTTTTTTATTTTCTGTAAAAATTGTATGTAGTTTCAAGATTATAATCTCTAAGTTTCATTGCTGTATTTCAATTGTAAGGGCGTCAAAAATCGAAACGTTATGGTGCCACGCCCCCTATTTTGCTGTCACCAGTACAGCTGGACAGGAATCCGTATATATCTTGCCACTCTGACCGTCATTGCGAGGAAATGATTGATGCTATTGTTCGGAAGGCTGTGGACAAGATGTCGGCTGTTCCGGCTCTTTGTTGTTGAGTAACCATGGATACCACGGGGTTAATAACTGTGTGTTACCTGTGATAAGCGTTTCTGTCCAATATTTTTTTCCAGTTGTTGATTAGGTTCTATAGGCTACTGGTTTTTAACGTAAATATGGGGAGAATAAGTGGTAGAATGTTTAAAAGAGTGGAAAGGAATAGGATTCAACGTGCAGGTACCGGTACAGTGAAGGGAATTGTCCCGCAAATTTTGGTGTATCTACCAAAAGAAAAACAGTCAGCGTATTTTACCTGACATTAGCTCTGAAGAAACTTCTAATAGTTGTTTCAGATGAATAGAATCGAACTACTTACTTAGTTATTGAGGTTTAAAGGGGCTGAACTACGAGGTCATCTGTGAAGCAATTCATAACAGCTGTACATGTGCCAATTGTGGTTCAAAGTCTATGAAATTGCATGATGATGGTACAGAAAGGTTTGGCATCATTAGTACACTACATGTTGTTTATGAGAAGTGCAAAGCAGACAGTAAGTTTATAGCATCCCGTATAAACAAATAGGGTTATGATGCCTAGGTGTGGGAAGGGGAGCTGATTTCTTTTGTGGCTTGATAAATATGCCACCACCTGTCTATAGGTTTACAGATCTCAACACAAGATTGCTAATTTCCTTGAAAGAAGTTGCCAAAACAAACTTACTAGCAGCAAAGGAACTAGTAGAAGCAGAAGATGATGAGAAGTATGGATATGGCCAGCACTGAACTCTTCAGCTCTAGGTATTGCATTGTAATATGAAGATAAAACTTCAAATTAAGTTTCCCGAAAATGATTTTTTTTTTCACTTATAAGGTGCATTTTCTCAGACACTACTGCATATAAAGCAACTAAACTTGGTAGTCTCCTTCTAAAGAAGACTGTGCACAATCCTGTGCACCAGAATTTTAATTTTTGGCCTATTATAGAAGTTATGATATGGATAAGAACATTTTTATGCAGATTTTTTTGGTAATAATATTTTTTTATTTTTTATTTGAGTAATTTAAAAGATTTCAAAATTCTGTTGCACAGGATTCTAAGTTGAGCCTTTTTAAATCTGTGATAGAAATATCACAAACAAATGCCCAGTAGTTCTGCAGAAAATGCACCTTAAAAATTCAGGAAGGGTACAATATTATTATTTTTTCTATTAAGATTCTATGAAAATATTGAGTTGAAAATGCAATGCAATATCAAGCAGCATGTTGACAATAACCATACAAAATATGAACTAAATACAGTACAACCTGTCACATCCGGACATGTGATATCCGAACCCTCCCATATCCGGACACATCTCCGAATGCATTTTTAAGTCGTAGTTGAGAGCGAGGATACATTAGTGTGCTAGCCAGGGAGGACGAGTGAAAGTTGCAGCGCCGGAAGGCTGTGTGCGTGCTTGACCGCGAGGGGTTGTGGCCTGACTCGGTCAACGACATCTTCCCGGAAACTCATCCCTTTGTGTGAATAAGCGATATTCCATTCATGGCTTCTGCCTGCCTGCCACCAACGTCAACACGAGGCTGCCTCTCTTTCTACCCTTCAGTCTGTGCGTGAGTCTTGAAGCGACAGTTTGTTTTGCGAGTGTGTTTCTGTTGTTACTGTTATTGTTTACCGTTGTTATCGTTATTGTTATCTTTTAACCTTGGTTTTTTTTGCTAAAATGTCCGAAAAAAGGAAAAAAACTGTTGTTACGATGAAAGAAAAGTTCCGTGCTCTAAAAAGGTTAGATGCTGGTGAAACAGCCAAGAAGACTGCCGCGGATATGGGAGTAGGAACAAGCACTGTGAGTGACTGGAAAGAGGCTCGGAGTGATATTGAAAAGTGGTGCTCGTCACAAGCGCCAACAAGTGGTGTTAAAAAACTTATAATGATGAAAAAGGCAGTTAACAACCAAGTTAATGAGGCATTGTTTCTTTGGTTTACCCAAAGAAGAGAGCAAGGGTTACCTATCTCAGGTCCTTCACTAAAAGAAAAGGCACTACACTTTAATAAGGAAATTGGAGGGGATGAACAGTTTAAAGCAAGTGAGGGGTGGTTGGAAAGCTGGAAAAATCGTCATGGTGTGCGGAAACTACAGATCAGTGGTGAAAAGCTATCGGCTAACCAAGAAGACGTTGAAAAATTTAAAATATTTTACACAGTCTAATTGATCAACATGGGATTACTGGAGAGCAGCTCTATAATTGCGACGGGACTGGGCTCAACTATAAAATGCTTCCCACCTACACTTTGGCTTCCAAGAAAGAAGACAGTGCACCGGGGTATAAGAAGAAAAAGGAGAGGGTCACCATTTTAGCCTGCAGCAACGCTACAGGAGATCACAAGCTTCCATTAGGATTCATTGGAAAATCCAAAAAGCCAAGGGCTTTCAAGAACTTTAAAGACTTGTCTGGGCTACCAGTTTGGTACAGAAACCAGCGCAGCGCATGGATGAACTGCGAAATATTTAGTGATTGCTTTCACAAGCAGTTTGTGCCACAAGTGGAGAAACATTTGTTGTAAAATAACTTGCCAAGAAAAGCAGTGCTCCTACTTGACAATGCACCCTCACATCCAAGTGAAGACGAACTTAAAGATGGAGATATAAAGGGTGTGTTTTTACCACCAAACGTGACATCACTTTGTCAACCTATGGATCAAGGCGTGCTTGAGTCACTAAAGCGAATCTATCGCCGTAGGTTACTTTCTGTGTTGATTGCTGGAATGGACGAAAAAGAAAGTGTTACAGAGACGTTAAAGAAGGTGGACATGTTAGACGTGATAATTTTGGTATCCCAGGCATGGGATGAAATAAAACCGTTGACGCTGGTAAGGTCATGGAGGAAACTCTTAGATCACAAAGCTACTGATAAATGGACGGGGGAGAAAACAGAAGACGTCAATGAAACTTATGCCTGCAATGAAGAAAATCGTCAGATTGCTGAGCTTGTGCAATGCCTGCCTGGTTGTGAAAAAATCAACAACGAGGAAGCCATAAATTGGTTACTAAATGAAGACGAAGTCAACGAAATTACCGACAGTGACATTATAGAAATGGTGTGCAATGATGAGGAAAAAATCTTTGAACCCGAAGAAGAGGACAACGCCCCTATAATGAGTCACTCTGAGGCATTCAAGACCATAGAATCTTTAATCACTTATGTAGAAAATCAAGATGAAACGAGTGTGACTGATGTGATGCTATTAAGAAGATTGAGGGGTATGGCATCCAAAAAGTGTGTACAGTGCGTGAAGCAACAGAAAATCACAAACTTTTTCAAAAACTAATGTAGAAACAGTAGGCCTAAGTGAAGTGCGTGAAGCAACAGAAAATGACAAACATTTTCAAAAAATTATGTAGAAGCAGAATGTACAGTGTATTTATGTAAGTACATGTACTGTAAAGCATATTACTGTATTAGCCTATAATTTAATTATTTTAATTTAGTTTAAAGCAATTCTATTTCTTAGCCTATGTACAGTATACAGTTAACAAAATGATACTAAACCGTTAAAAACATTAAAATTAATCAACAACAAACTCGTGAATTATTATTAGCCTTGTGATATCCGGATTTTTCCATATCCGGATCGGCCGGTCGCTACATTAGTCCAGATATGACAGGTTATACTGTATCTCTAAAAATGTAGAAGTTATGGACATTTATCTACGGCCATGTTTTTTACCTACGTCCTCCCTTAATGACCGGGGAATTCCTGTCTTGATATGCAATACAGAGATAAGGGTGCGTTCAGGAAATAGAGCAGCAAATTACTGGAATTGTCCAGGGTCGAAACTGTGGGCAGCAGTCATCTAAGCTAAGGAGTACAACATAACATAACATAACATAGGGAAAATGCACTTACGAGTAAATATGCCAGAATATGTACGGTATTTATTTATAAAAACGGTAAAAATACGCAAATAAACAGAAACTATTTAAGCGCATAGGCTAACTATCCGGGCCTTAGATAGCCTATAGAATGCAGTAGGCTATTAACGAGTCTCGTGTGTTTCATTTAGAGGCTTCCGACATCGTGGTCTGCACCCGCGAATGCTTTGGGTGTGTTTGGAACTTGGCTGAAAACCTGTTTTATTGTGATAGGCTATCTGTAGCAGTGTGTGTACACCTTACTGAATTTTGTACGGTCTAGGATTAGGATATAATGCTCTGGGACTTCAAATAAGGTAACATCTCGGTATTTGCATAGAATAGGCTAAGTGTTGATAGACCTGGGGAAAAGACACACTGTTATCAGCACCGGGATTCAAAGCTAGCATCTCCAAACTCCAGTGACCCAGCTCAGTCATGCAGTGGGCCTAAGGCCGCTCTTGTATGTAAGTATCCTGCTGGGCCTTTGGCTTAAAATACTAGGTCAAGCCGTTTTTTGAGAAATGTAATTAGCCTATTTCTAATTGCTGATTAAAGCAGAAAATTTTCATCACGAAAAGTCTAGAATAGAAATTTATTTATTTTCCACACTGCTGTAATTGTTGTGGTTTTAGACACGCCAGATTGCCGGAAGTTTTCCCAGAAAAGGATAATTAGCATCCCAGTAAATTGCGGACAAGGATAGCTCACATTTCAGCCCCTTCAAATGCCAATCGACAATCTCATTATTTGATCCCGAAACCTTAGACCAGGGGTTCCCAACCTGCCCCCCCCCCCCCCCCTAGGGGGCGTGGGGCTTTATCAAGGGGGGCGTGAAGTGATTTCCGAATTAAGTTGTTTAACTCGAATATTACAATTTTGTAAAATACACATTTTTCGAATCTCTCCAGGTGATGGTCGCACCAAGTCAATCGTTCAAAAGCACTGGTAATTGCCAACTGTCGGCACAAACCTCTGCGGAGCCGCGAGGTTAGAGGTGAAATAAGGAATTTGCTGTGTTGGAAGGAGCAAAATCATGCCAATTTTATCTTCTCCTTGGCATATCTTTGTGATTTCTTTGAAGCATTGAACAGTTTGTGTTTAAAGCTCCAAGGCAAAAATTCCAGGAAAAAATACAGTTATGGAAACGCCGACTTCAGTTGAACAACTTCTCATCCTTTCACCGCCTTAATGAAATTTTGTCGGTAAATGAACGTGATTGTAATAAACCTAGATGTAAATTCAGTTACATTTGGATTCCCTGGAACAAGAATTCAACTTCTACTTTCCTGATATCTCGTCGGAAGAATGGTCCTGGATGTTAACAAGAAATTCGTTTGTCATTGACATTGAAGCACTGCCAGCACAGCTTCAAGAAGAAGCCATAGATTTGAAGAGTGAAACAAAGCTAAAAGATGATTCTAAAATATTAGGACTGGGTGACTTTTGGGTAAACGGTCTTACAGTGTATCCCATAATAGCCAAATTTGCATTGCGTGTCATTGTCCCATTTTCAAAGACCTATTTATGCGAGTCAGGATTTTCAACACTGAGTGTCATAGAAACAAAGCAGCGCTGTCGGCTTGATGTTGCAAGTGATCTCCGCTGTGCTCTGCTCTGTCCAATATCAAACCAAACATAGCGAATCTTACCAAGAGAAAACAGTGTCAACCCTCTCACTGACATGTGTTGACTAATTTAGGGATTTGTTTTAAAAGTGTGTTCTTTGTATTGTGCTAAAATGAAGTTAGTATTCCATAATGCAGAGTTATTAGAGTAGGTCTGTATCCTCCTCGTCAATCGAAGAGGTTATAGAAACGATGAGTGGTGGGGAGGGGGAAGAGGGGGGGGGAAGGGGGGAGCGATGAACCCCCGTATCTGGAAAGGGGGGCGTCAGCTGAGACAAAGTAGCCTATCTAGTAGGCCTACGTCACACAGCCGGAATCAATATTCTCAATTAAAATAATAATAATGGGGCCAGGAAAGTAGACTACAAAGAATAAAGATGAGCCAAATTCCGTGATATTACGATAATTGTGAGCTACCGAGTTCATTTCGCTGCTAAGCTATATTCAGACATGGGAGATCCCATAGTCGGCCATCCTTGAAATGTTAATGATTTACCATATTTAACGTCACACAAATGCCGACTGGTAGGCTACCTTCAATAATCCACGACCGCTTATTTTCTCCTCCTTGTCTAGTTTCATTCATATTCATTATTTTAATTTCCTATTAAGAACCCTGATGACGTGGACGTCATGAAGACCATCCGGGTGTAAAATCTATTCGGCATAGACACTCATCTCACCTTATTCCCGACCCCGTAGAATCAGGAAGAAAAGAGTAGGCCTAGAGATGCATGCGAAGTTCCTTGTTCCTTGCAACTTGAAGCCCGATCAAAACTAGTCATTGGTAGTTACACAATAGAGGTGAAAGCAAGGGCACTCTTCGTACTAAGGTTTGTTGCTTTCCATTGTTTAGGATGGATAGGAATCCATTGAGGTCCCCGATCATTTACCAAGGCCACCGTTACGTTCGTCTGAGGAAGGTTCGAAATCTAAGAAGGCAAAGAGACGTATGAACGGCTGAAAGGCAAAGTGGTATAAGTCGATATCTGTATAGATGCACTTTCTATCAAAATGATTAAGCCGTAGTTCGAATATAACGCTAACCACTACACCACGAGGCTTACCCAGCTCCGGTGAATCGGCTAAGAGGTAGGCTATTCAAGGCAGCGATTGATTTGATGCGATTTTAAACAACTGTAAAGCTCGAAATTTCAGGAGGATTAGTGATTTCGATTTCAAACTTGTACAGAGCAATGATGTAGGTCACGAGTTCGTATCCCAATTTTTTTATTCTCTAGTCTCTTTCTAAGTGACTTAGACTATAGGCCTACTAGGCCCATTTGTACCAAGCCTAATAGCTGAAAGTCTCAATTCGTAACACAGATCAATTTTTACAGACAGTGACGAGAGATAATAATAATGTTATTGGTAGATCATTACGTCCCATTTAACAGCGGTGGCTTGTAGAGACGCCGGGGTGACGAAATTTTCCCCGAAGGGGCTCTTTAACGTGCCAGTAAATCTACTGACGCGGTTCCCTCATATTTTCGCACCCTCCAATGCCAACTGACTGTGCCAGGATTCGATCCTGCAACCTTGGGCACTGCAGGCGATGACGGAAAAGAAATTTAAAAGCTAAACTTAGAGAATTTCGTAAAAATATATAACATTTGTAAAAATTAAATTTATAATTAACGATGAGCATTACCGGAATAGGCCTACTCCGGCGATAGTTAGAAGCAGTTCCCTGTGCCTGATTGTTGTCATTAGTGTGGTCTGACTGTTGACACAAGTAGACATTAATGTTCTTCACTAATGGGAAGTTGTAGTGATTATTCTCATATTAGTGGGCATATTCAGCGATAGATTATGAACCAGTTTTATAACGCAACATGTCCAGTTACAACAGAGCAAATAAGGGATATGTTGGACTTGCTCGATTTCACCGCAACTTTTATGGTGACCTAATTACTGGTGATGCCGTTGGGGACGTTCTTTAAACCCTTGGAAGATTTACCAATAACTGAAGAAGATCGGTCTAATAATGCTTAGTAATTTGCTAGTTATACGTCCTTCGTGAATCTACATTACTTGTTAGTATTGTGTCACGATATAGGCTATTCTTAGGCAAATAGGCCTAGATGTTTTGCTTGTAATGGAATCCATTATTTTATAGGCCTACCAGTTTTTCAGACAAGCTAGAACAACAAAAGCATAAGTCGCCTAAGTTATAGTTTAAGCCAAGGCAAAGTCAGACTTCAGTCACTTTTCCGCAATTGATTTCAATAGACCAGAATATGGACAACGAAAGATACTTGTAAAGCAGAGGGGTCTAAGCTTCCGGAATTGAGTAGGTTATAATTATGTTAAAGGTTCAAGTGAGGTATCAAAAAATAAGGAAAACTGTAAATATAAAAACAAAACACTTAATAATAGAAACTCATTTTTATAGCAAAATTCAGAAAGAAATCATTTACTGTATTTCAAAATGTAGGCCACTTTGCCTTTAGCCCGCCGATATTAAGAAGACGCTGTGCTTAGGAGCAAGAAGAGGAGAAACGAAGGAGGAGAACAAGTAGTGAACAAAACCGGGAATGTTATTCCAGCGCTAAAGTGGGAGAGATGTGATGCTGTCCCCTAAGTAGTTTAGAACTTCAAGAACAACAGATATCATCGATATTTAATGGGTCATGGAATCTCGCTGATTTTGATCAGCAAAATACTTAGCCTCCCTATTTGGTTGTATTGAAGCTATTCCTGTAAAACTTCTTTTCTGGAATGATTGGTCTGTTTCACATGGTAACCAAGCAACTTCCGTTAACTGACCAATAACGAATCGTCTTCTTGCAAATGTTTACGATTTCAATATTTTGATCGGGCCTCAAGAAGTTGTTACACAGCTTTTGATTTTTCTTTAGGGAATATTGTACAGCATCCCAGGGGTATGCACCCCTTGGAGTCCATCCCCCCGGCATCTGGCTAAATCCCCTAAAATGGCAACCCTTGGAAAGCCGGGGCAACATCCATTAATACTGTAAGGACAGCTTGCTACTCCATAAAGCAGCTCAAGCCTTACGTAATCATTACACTCAGCGACATAGTACTAACTGGGGCAGCATGCCAACACAATGCTGACAGCAGGACGTCAGAAGGTATAAGAAGGCGTCCTAATGAGGTCAAAGGATCTCTCCATTGTCAGTGCTTCATCGAGACGGCCGAGGCTACGCTGGTGTCAACCGAGGTGAGTCAGTCAATCGTGTTCAGAGTTCCTATTTTTGTAACCTGTAACCCACCACTTGTACACATTGTGAACATAATCTCATTCCCTACAAGGGACTCCTACTCAAAACCATAGACCAATAAACACTTGGTCCACACTCTACACACGCTTTACTGATTATACGCCTTTTTACACCCCAACGCCCTTCCTTACTCCCGTCACGGTAAGACGTGATAGACGGTAGTCTGATATCGCTAACTCAGGTACCTTTGTGTTCCCCGAGCCGACTCGGCTGCCAGCAAGCAGCGCGTGCCACTCGGCTGATACGAACAGAGTCAGTTACATAATAAGTAGTCAGCTGAGCTAAGCGACCAGCACAGCGACCCTGTGCAGTGAGTCCCATCCCTTCAAACACTACCACATTATTTATAGGAACGCCCCCTAGTTCCCAGCACACCACAACACTCTACACTGGTCAGCTTACCCTGACAAGGGAAGCTACCCTTTTAGGCACCACCTTATAAATTAATACAACAACTCTCCCTTTTAGATCCACCCCCAAATAAGGGATCTAAAACACTGGTGGAGGCGCGGGCCTACGCACAGTAGAACGGGACTCAACCAACGAGCCCTCGTAGGTAAAACGACCCCTTCCGTACCGCAAAAAGCCAAGCAAATAGTGAGAAAATTTTTCCCCCAGACAAAAAGCACCATTTTTTTGTTTGTTTGCTCCAAACCAGCTACACAGGAGAAAGTCTTAGTAAAACAACCCCAGTCAAAGTCTTTTTTTTTCCCTTTTCTCAACACATATAGGACGATGTATGCGCCCGCACGAAAGGCCATGCTGAGGAACATCCATTGGGAGCGTTCAGAGGAAAAACTCAAGAACCACTCAAACGACATCTCTGTAGACGCATTAGCGCAGCAATTTGCGAAAACGTCTCTCTCAGCACGTACCGCAACACAAGGGCGGGAGGCTACCATGGCCACAGGGCGAAAGACAAATAGACCACCCTCCAGTACAATGCGGGGACACACACACACATGCCACCAATTCCCGGAACCGGCCCGGAAGCCTGACAAAACAGCGAATTGGCGAAGCCGGGGACATGTCCCTCCCACACCAATACAGAGAACAACGGGATTACCCACCCCGACACCACGTCAAACAACAGACAAACAAACAACCGGGGGGGACAAGGGAAGACACAGGAGGGAAGAGCGAGCGAGAACCTACAGACAAACACATTACCGGGATTATAGAGACCCAACTAGACCGACAGAAGGAGCACATGCTCCGGTAAGGGATGAAACCCGCAATCGTCGGCAAAACGAACATGACATTTGGACATCCACGCTACAACATCACGATAGGGCATATAGGTACACTAGACACACGGACCTGACTAGGCATGCAATGGCTAATTCAGCGCCAGGACCACGAGTGCAAGTGCAGACGTGGACTCATACCGAGACTCACACCCGGTACACGTACAGAACCACATACAGTTGGTAGGGCCATCAGCCCACCCGAGAGAGGACATAAGCGTGGATACGCTGACTCGACAATTTGCGAGGATGTCCCTCTCGCCACGTACTGCCACAGAATGGAAGGAGTTCGCCGTGGCCACAGTCAAGGAAACGGCCAGGTTAGGCTCCAATTTACTACAAAATAAACCTAACACAAACACACGTCCTTCAGCTCCGGATCGGAAGGCAATTTTGCCAAACCGAGGGGCAGAGCCTAGAACAATCCCCTCGGAACAGAGGGATGAGAGGGAGTTGAAACCAGGGCCATTAAACACACATGATATGACAGGGAAACAAAGGGACATAACCACGTCATGGGCTGACGACATAGAGCCCGCCCTACAGTACATAAAGCCTACATACACGTACACAGATAGGCTAACACATTGGCAGGAGTCGGCCGTGGCCACAGGCCGAAAAGCGGTCAGACTACACGCCACCACATTGCTAGGCCAGACACAAGCCATTAAGCGACCTTTACCGCCAGTTCAAAGGGCAGATTTGCCAGAACAAAGGCGAACACCGGTATTAGTCCCTCAGGATGCACGATATACGCACGAACATTTTGACCGGGCATTACCACACAGTACACGGGGATTAGGAAAGGTGTTCTCACCTACCCCACAAAACCACGCAGTCAAATATATCCACACTCCCGTAAAATCTACTAGGGCAGCGCCAAGCGCAATTAGGCCCTCGAATACAGGTACACTCAAACCTATAGACACGCGCTACGGTGGAAGTAGGCCAAAGCTTACTTTGCTAGAAATTCCGCCGGAAGGTAGCAAAGGAACACCCCAGTGGATTCCAGAGGCCTATCATCTAATAACAGGGCAAAACCCTTCACCTTTCTGAGCACTGAAGCTCGAAAGAGGATAACGACTTCCACCAGGGCCACAGAAATAAACTAACATCGCTAACACCAACATTATAGGCCACATAAGTTCTTTCACACGGGGGCGATAAGAAAATGGTCCAACAAGTACATAATAAACATAAAATCGCATATTTTTCTTTCTTATTTTATGTATATACAGTGCAATATAGCCAAATTAGAAGGAACAATTCTAAATCCTTCCTGTTTTTTTTTTTCGGAACCATGGCATTTTCCTCTCAGGCCATCAATGGTTATTGGGCGAAGTGATTAACGCCATAACGTAAAGTCTCTAATATGCTAAGCCAAGTGGAAGCCACGCAGGCTTCAGGCCGAAAAAGAGATATTTTGAACACAACTTAAGCATAAAATCACAGCATAAAGCTTAAGTGAGTCTTTCTAAGTAGAAATGACTAAACGTTCTATGTTAGGGTTCCACAGTTTGATAGATTCTCCTGTTGCGGGCGAAAGCCGTAAGTGTGGCAGGAATTAAGAATCTCAAACTAACTTCAAAAATTTGGTGAGGTGTGCTTTAGCCAACTGAAAAGCCCAATTGCACACCGGGACGAGACACTGTCATTGTGGTGAGTTAAGGGCAGGTTTGACTCCCATAGTGCACTGGCTTTGCTCGTGACGTGGATACAAGTGTATCAATTACGTCTTGCAATGGCCTTCCTAATGTGTACTAGACAGTGTCGGTAGATTCCCCTGAGACGTAACCAGTTTACGGTAGTACTCACGTTACCAAAATGGTAAATACTACACTCAGGTCCCAAGCACATTTTTTTAACATTTTTTATAGTGTTCCCGACATAATTTTTAGAGACTATCGCCACCTGCTATTATTTTCTTTCAAAGTGCTCTCTTAATCCAGAGCGGGGCATAGCTCATTTTTTTTTCTATTATGACGCAGGCATTAGGCCCGATGAAAGAAAGGTGGCCAAGTTAAACAAATATACATATTTAATACATAGGTACACGTAAAGGCGGAAATACTGCCAAAAGGAAAGGAAGTAATCCCACGGGCAGGCGTGAAAAGAGGGCCAAGAAATAGCCCACTGACCGAACCGGGATACGATCCTAACACTCACCAGAACTGTCCCGGAGACACAACCTTCATGGTGCCGGAAACAATCACCCTGGGTAAAAGACGGTCTCCAAACCCGCAACCTTCTGAATACCAGGAATATAAGGTTGAGTAGATATCCAGTTCTAGAATAGAATAATGGGAAAGCTAAGACAAATTGGGACAGTCCCACTAACAGCGGGTCATAAACGAAAAACAATACAATCGCCTCTGGCATCTGGTCACCAAACACGCGACTAGCGGACCAGACACACTCGCGTACAACGCATATGGGATTTCCGAAGTGAAATGCCATGGCCTATGGTTTGGATTCCAAGTAAAACGGAAATCCCGTGGCGCATGGGCTACAGATCAACGGTCATATTAAACCACAAGTTTTTTTTTTCTACAATGAGAGAGGCACTGCTAGCAATCACTATAGACAGCAATCAGGCACACACACACACGTGCAGAAAACTAGGACGTGGGCAGAGCATGAAACAAATGAAAGCACACAACATCGTAATTCAACACCGTCGTATCAGCAGTAACATACTCCTCAATGAGCAAGACTGCTCGACACTGACAAGCCGAGCCAAAGCCTACTGGACAGAAATCAACGCATCATTCACGCCCGATTTAGAGACCCTATATCTTCCAAAATTACACTACGAGGGGAAATCAAAAACATACAAACTCTACACAGGTATGCATGCTTTCATTTGCGCATTGCACATCCACGGGAACGTGCCATATTATATGCGGCACGGAAAAGATCACACCAAGTCTCTACAGACAACCGGATTCGAACCCATGACCACACACCACACGCGTACCAAAAACTAACTATCCAATGGTATTTTTGGTACACGGAACACAAGCAAAACCCACACTGGGAAAGCCCCAAGCCCTGGAACACAACGCAAACATAAAACACAGAGAATGACATAAGGTCACGGGTCTGAGTTCCAGTAAAAATTTAGACACAAAGGAGAACAGCTATTCAGGCGTCCAATCATACTGAAATTGGCCCATACAAGTGCATGAACAGGGAATACTACATTTCCTCCCACCAAAAACCAGACATAAAATTTCGAATTACACCAGGCATAGAGGAATACATTTCACAAACACAGGTAGGAAAATTTCACAAGACACAAGTCTTAGGGAACAATGGCCACACGACGTCATTACCTAACTAGGGCGAATTGCTACATTAAGCCGCTAGGAATCCAAAACAATGACCACACTTGCATTCGTGCAGAAAGGCACATACCAGCGGATGACAAACAGTAACTTCCCGGCCTGGTATTACACATACCAATTGCTGACTGCAGACTATTCACACTGCAATACTGCGGTGACGAGACACTATTGCGTATCGCCCGTGACCGTGAAATTACACACACACAACAATTATAACACCATACATTTTTTTTCTCCACACTGCAAAAACGTTTGGCAATGGACAAGACGTGACACAGCGGAACTTATCTTGGGCCTATAAGGGCACGTTGGCAAGCCACGGGCGCCTTCTGCCCACACAGGCGATACATATTACGACTTGGCCTGCAACAGACCAACCGTCCGCGTGGTGTAGCGGTACATAGGCACACACACACACGCGCTCACCAATTAGGAGCGAACATAGGGACTTTGAGGAAACAGGACCTCCCCTTAATAACTTCTTTTCGCGATTCTATTCCCGAAATAAATCATTACAGATGACTAGCACATGACCAGTCGCATTACGACCACTGGCCACATCTACACTGCAAATGGCCGACCAGATTAGGTCATGCAGCTCTACTATCCCAAGGCGCGGATAGAAAGCCAACATGGACCAAGGGAGGATGACAGGAGAACAGGCTACCAGCGTACCACCTTACTCCCTTCCCATAACCTTCTCACGCCCAACATAAACAACGCAAACACATCTACACGACCAAAAACAGCTACACTACATTACAAAATACACACAGGGGTTGATGGACTTCATGCGTCTAAAAAGCAGGCATGCTACGCCTTGCGTCACGATGCTAACACCTGAGTATTAGGGGTGTGTCAGCAAACATTAAAGAAGCATAATGCGCCTCTCCAAATGAAAGAGGAGGCCATAGATACATATTAACCATTCTTTAGTACTTAAACACTCCCGCATGAAAGGAACATATGGTATTATGCCCCATCCTACACCTATCCGCACATGAAGGCAGAAACTTCATATCCAGACACATGCATGAGTATCCCATCCATTAACCAGGGATTTTAATATCAAACCTGCATGAATTTTCGTATTTTTGCAATCCCGGGAATTACCTCCCCACTCCACTCACTATAGAAGCATCCCAGTGCCACCACCGGTTCTAGGCCACCACTAACGTGGAACCCAAAGGTGCGCAAACCCTTCCTACCATACTTTAAGCCCACTCAACAAATAACTACCCCCAGATCCTAATAACAGGGTACCTGACATTCCAGACCCTACTAACACCTCCATTAAGGTAAAGAAAGCATTATTGCTGGGAAGCTGACGTAGCGATGGTAGGCCAGAAGTAGCCTATGTACTTAGAAGATCTACAACCCCGCTACACTGGAAATATTTTACATTTTACACAGAGATTGAACTATTTACACAGGTCACGACACATTTTTTTTTTTCTTCTTACAAAGGAATCTGATACGACCTGATGGTTGACAACGGTGTAAGCCGAAGGTCGGGAGAACCACACTTTGAGAGCTGGGGAAGGCGATGTGGACCCTTCCCCAGTTGGCTCGACAGCGCAGCGACCTCACTTAACTGACGACTAGACCAAACAGACGAACTACGTAAGGTCAAAGCATTCGCGGCCTGGTCGGGCAAGCTCTGGAATCCTAGGTGCGCATAAACCGCCCCTGGGAGGAAGGGATGCTACACCCACTTTGTGCCACGGTCGTCGAGGCCAAGACCTGCAGGGAGACTTTCTGAGAATGGCGGGAGAAATAGCTCACTCACCGCCGGCCTCGGGAACTATCCCTAGAGACGACCCCATTATGACTAGACTTCTAGTTAAGTTTAAATTTAAGTAGGCACGGCTTCCATAGCGGGAAGCAAAACTCCTATGCGTTGGAGTGGAAGATAACTGCGAAATACATATTACTGCGGCCCATAGCGGCGAAATCATATATCAATGCGAAAAGCATACTACGGCGGCCCATAGAGGCAAAATATTACTGCGAAAAGCAGATTGCGACGGCCGATTAAGGCGAAGACAATATTATGCCATTGGACCACAATGTCCAATGCCCACATAAATGGCGACGCAACGGGCAACCAGAGGGCATTAAGAGAGGGGCATTGCGCGCCCCTCACAGGAGCCAAGTGGGCGGCTCAACTACGATAAATCGGAACAGCAAACGGTCATGAACTAGGAAGTTACAGCGGGCGAAACGGTTAGCTTAGTGGCACCGTAAGCGCCTGCGAATAGATTAGTACTAATAATAGACGTCGACACCTAGAGTTAATGGGACGGAATCTAGCGACCCTAGAGACAACCGGTGTTTCTGGGGCTCGTGCGGGTGGTGATCTGGGGATTTAATTGCCCCAGGCGATCGTCCTAGGCCAAATTTAGTTGTAAGACGGTTGCATTTGACACGCAACCTAGGATTAAGCAAATTTATTCACCGCTGTTGCCAGGTATGGCGCAGCACATTTCGGCAATAGATTAAGGCAACCCTCTCGGCTTAGTAATAGTTTTTTTTATTATTAGACCATAATTAAGTTAGATAGTATTAAGTAACGCCGGTCAGCACTCGGTGACTATAAATCCGTTACCGAGGTAAGCCCGACAATACTTAGGACAAACTAGGTTAAAATAGGCATAATCAAAGTGGAATATATCGGCACCCGGTAACCACAATTCCGCTACCGGGGTAAGACCAACTACATATGATTTACGGCATCACGGCACCGTATAGGGTAAGCCCGGTCTTGCAGCTAATTAACATTAATCATGCTATTTTTTTTTCAGTGAAAGAAGAGCTTCAACCAGTACTAATATGTTTTTTTTCTAAACCTCGCCATTTTTTTTCACAGGCATCGTCACCAGATACAGAAAACTGGTGACAGGAATTTCACTACCATATAGCAGTGGCATATTATTTACAGCATGCCATGATGTGTACTATTTTTTATTTATTTTATATACGTCAACTTGCACTAATCCCGACACACTCGCAAACACTCACCACATTTTTCTTTTTCAGCTACACACTCCAAAATAAATCTGCACAGCAGGACTGGTGCCTGTGGGGTACCAGGCTTACTGGCAGATCAACTAAAATATAAACACATAAAGCGTCAAAATGCGACGCAGATTACGACAATGAGGGCGCAACCGATTTGTGGCAGTGACTCTCATTGTCAAGTGTGAGAGCATTCACCCACAGAGGATGCTTCACAGATTAGGTATTAAGCATACATGCAAGCGGTACGACCACTATACCGTACCAAGAAGTGGCCGTACAGGATCAGCCGTGAGACGGCAAGCGTACGTACAGACGGGTAGCGTGCACGCGAGGTACCTCACAAAAACTATAATTATAAGGGATTAGCGCGATTAAGTAGACATAAGACCACTGTAATTAATAATTTTTAAGGATAAACTTTATACAATTATTCCACTAGACATAAGGTCATTGTAATTTATAATTTTTCAGGATAAACTTTATACAATTATTCCACTGGAAAGCGACAATATTCCTGAATGTCAGAATCGCAACATAGTACATTAAACACTATATATCTTTTTGTTTGTTTATCAAGATGCCAATGTACATAATGTGTATGATTTGTTTTCTTTCATCTTTCCTTCTTCTAACTTCCCCATTTGTCAGGGTGTTCCGTTTTTTCCCAAACCAATAAACGTCTTTTGAATATTTCCCTTAAATTATACCCTGGAACACCCATTTTTCTATTTTCTTCTACCTTTCTTATTGCAGGGAGCACTTTTTCCCTAAGATAGGGCGGACGACGCCATCATCCGTTCGGCCCTGGGTTTTTCCTCCCTGCACAGCTATGTAACCCATCACCATCAGAAACCATGTTTTTTTTTAAACTAGCAATATGCCAGCAATAGAAAGGGCAATTTTTTTTTTTTACATGTCGAATTTATTTTAATGTTCAATTTTTCTCAAATGTCAATTTTTTCCCAATGTTAATCAAATCTTTCGCAATGTCAATTTTTTTTGTTTGTTTTTTCACAATGTCAATGTATACATATATCTGTAAATCCCATAACCCTCCCCTCTGAACACGGGCTGACCTCACACCCACACTTCGATACGACGCCACCAGGAGATACGAGGGGGTTTCAAGGACCACTACGTCAACATCCCAACTTCCAGTTCCGTTCCCGTTCGCGAGGACGCGAACAAATGAGGGAAGACTCTTGTACAGCATCCCAGGGGTATGCACCCCTTGGAGTCCATCCCCCCGGCATCTGGCTAAATCCCCTAAAATGGCAACCCTTGGAAAGCCGGGGCAACATCCATTAATACTGTAAGGACAGCTTGCTACTCCATAAAGCAGCTCAAGCCTTACGTAATCATTACACTCAGCGACATAGTACTAACTGGGGCAGCATGCCAACACAATGCTGACAGCAGGACGTCAGAAGGTATAAGAAGGCGTCCTAATGAGGTCAAAGGATCTCTCCATTGTCAGTGCTTCATCGAGACGGCCGAGGCTACGCTGGTGTCAACCGAGGTGAGTCAGTCAATCGTGTTCAGAGTTCCTATTTTTGTAACCTGTAACCCACCACTTGTACACATTGTGAACATAATCTCATTCCCTACAAGGGACTCCTACTCAAAACCATAGACCAATAAACACTTGGTCCACACTCTACACACGCTTTACTGATTATACGCCTTTTTACACCCCAACGCCCTTCCTTACTCCCGTCACGGTAAGACGTGATAGACGGTAGTCTGATATCGCTAACTCAGGTACCTTTGTGTTCCCCGAGCCGACTCGGCTGCCAGCAAGCAGCGCGTGCCACTCGGCTGATACGAACAGAGTCAGTTACATAATAAGTAGTCAGCTGAGCTAAGCGACCAGCACAGCGACCCTGTGCAGTGAGTCCCATCCCTTCAAACACTACCACATTATTTATAGGAACGCCCCCTAGTTCCCAGCACACCACAACACTCTACACTGGTCAGCTTACCCTGACAAGGGAAGCTACCCTTTTAGGCACCACCTTATAAATTAATACAACAACTCTCCCTTTTAGATCCACCCCCAAATAAGGGATCTAAAACAATATGGTATGAAAATAAGCATTTCAAAAACAAAGGTCATGTTATGTTGGTAGGGAAGAAACACAAGAAAATAACATGTCAGGTAGGACGGACTAAACTGGAGCAGGTGGGCTGTGTATTCTCTCAGGATGGTCGTACAGTGAAAGAAATAGAGTCGAGGTTCAGGAAAGCCAATGCAGTTAAGGTCTCGGTTGCAAGAAGCAAGTTAGTGTAGCGACGATGCTCTCCCTTGCTGTATGGAAGTGAGACCTGTGTTGATTCAGGATATCTCGTACATAAGCTCGAGGTGACTGATATGAGGTTAGCACGAATGATGGCTGGGACAAATAGATGGGAGCAATGGTAGGAGGGTATTCGTGATGAAGAGATAAATGTTAAACTAGAAATGAATACGTTAGATGAGGCTGTTCACATGAACCGACTCAGATGGCGGGGTCATGTCAAGAGAATCGGGGAGGAAAGGGTACCTAAGTGTTAATGAGCTCGACTATGGAGGGTAAGAAAAGCAATGGTAGACCTAGGAGTGTTCAACGATTACAAAATGAGAGGTGTAGACGCAAAGGAGGCCGCAGTGCTAACTGCTAATAGATGATCGTGGAGGCGAATTGTTTGCAGACTGGACTGGATGCTGAAAGGTAAAACAGTTTCAAATAAAAACGAAATAATTACTTACTTCCTTTAAGAGCGTCAGTATCTGAACCCTAGGGAGCTCCCGGGCCCTCAGAGTGGGGCAGGGAAAGGAGAGTCACGATTTGCTCGATAGTCTTCTCTGGGATGCAGTTATATTGTAGTGTGGATCAATGCATCATTGTGGTAACTACTAGTTTGAGTTCATGAGACTATGATTTGCGTTGAGCAGAGGTGGGTACCCACCGGATACAAAGTCCAGGATGGCCAGAATAGAATTAGAACTCACTTCTCTAATTAGGCTATTACTCCCACTTTGCAGGATGAACCCAGATTCAACCTGAGATCAGGATTATAATCCTCAATGGCGGAGCCAGGAATTGAACCTGGATCGCCTATGTGGAAAGTAGGCTAACTGTAGCCTACATCCTCTGTGACCACTAAACCGGAACATCGTGGACAGATTATCGATGTAGGCCTACAATCAACAGAAAGTGTAGCCTTCAGCCATCCTCCTGAAGAATAAAATAAATATAGGATGTTCTATTACGCTACTATTAATCTGTTGTTAATATTATTATTATTATTGCTGAAGGCAGTAGCCTACTTCCTGCTATTGGTGTCTGCAGTGCTGTATTTATAATTGAAGCTAAAATTGGAAAGGAGGTGGCCATGGGCCCCAAATTGGGAACCATTCTGACATTTGCTTCCTGTGTAGAATTGGGAAAAGGCGGAAAACCACTTATAGGGTTCGATTCCCACCTCAATGTCGCCTCTCGAGGCCGAGTGTTCCCCGTTCCAAGCCTCAGACCGGAATTAAATTCCTTGGCATAGTCGGGAATCAAATCCAAGACCTTTCAGACCAGAGTTTCAATAAGTTACCACATTAGTGGGCATCTTGCGATCGTATTACAGTCCTTCACTATGCCACACATCGTGAGTTGGATTTTACGTGCGGAAAGGTAGCCAGACTCTTGTTCCCGCAGTTTCCATGGTTAGGCCTAGACTAAAGCCCAGAAGCTCATGCACTATTAAAATAATGATTAAATATGCACTAATGTTGGTGAAATATGCATCACGTATTCAAATAAAAAATATGCACTATGAAATAACTACGGCAATTACGATCACTCCATATTCTTTGGCGTTTCTATTTTGAATAAAGAAAATATGAACAGACGGACATAGGCCTATAACTACCAGTTTCCACTGTGGAATATTTGCTGCAATTAAGACTTCAAACAGGTCTTGAGGTAATTCACTAATTTTGGTTGCAGGGCAACTAATAGCATTTGTTAACAAGGTCTGAATTTATGTGTTTCGCTTATGTTTGGCGGTTTCCAAATGTTGAGTCACTGAAAATTTTCTCGAACTCCCTATATTTGTTTCACAAATTTGAAAATAAAGGACACTATCGTCGGTAGAAAGAATTTCACTTCCATATGATTTCAGAAAATTTCGCAACCTAACAATGTAATTAGTTTTTATTGGAGCCATAACTCCGTGCTTGCTGTGGTTGAAGGTAAGCAGCTTGGCAATTCACTGACGGTCGGAATTAAGGAATTTGAGATAATAGGTCCAGGCAATATTTCTGGAAATTCCTGGTTTTTCATAAGCTGAACCCCTACTGCGAACTGGTAGTAAAGTGAAAGTGTGAAAGGTACGAAGGTACCGTATTTCAGTTGTTGGATAATTCGGTTCTTCCTCACAGACAGTGCAAACTACTAATCAGCAGATGATACAAATACGAGACTCCCAGAGCCCGAATCGAAATATACGACTTTAGGAACATTATTAAGGAAAAACCGCTTCAAAACAAAAGGGAATTACAATAGGCTATGATGCATTGTGCCCAAATAACCAAAACAAGCAGAAATATGCAAACATATGATTTTGCATGAACTTCCGGGCCTTAGTTATGACGTGTCAGCCATCAACGCTATCCACTACACCTTCAAGTTAGTCGATATCTCAGTTAATTGTCATATAATTGTACTTCAGCGTAAAATGATTACACGGTCTAATTTTATCTGATCATTCTGATAAATAAATAAATAAATAAATAATGGCAGCCAGCCACGATGTAGGCCTACCAAGCTATCCCCGCCATCGCGATCGGCAGACAACACCGGACGTCAATAAAATGGTTTTCCGTGGTTTCCCAGTTTGAAATTCAGACAAATGCTGCTTCCTTCCAACTCCGTACCCAGTTTCATTCATCCTCTTCTCTCATGAGGTTCGCGTCATGAAGAGCATCCATCTACCATATAGAAGTTCATCACATTTCATCCTCAATCCCATCGATACGGAAATGGACATATGGACAAGCAGTCCTAAGCCTTCGAGGTGCAGGCCTGTATTGTAATTCAGTACGATCTTGTGGTTGCTGTAGCTTATATTTTAATACCACAATAACATAAGTTATCAGACAAATTCTATACTCACACATCTCCATGGGATGATGACCACCATGAAACGACAATATTAACTAGCTCCATGCTCGGACCAGAGAATAGGCCTTCCCAGATAACCGGTTAAAGCGATCATTGTTTGGTTATTGCGGATTCGATAACCATCTGGCATAGCGTAGAGGGGGTGGGGGGAGTGAGTCAGATGGGAAGCTGCACATTGTTGTGCCTACAGCACTCACAGCGAATGCTGGGATAGTAGATCTCATAGGGGCTCATTTCCCAATCCCTGAAACTCACATACACTCCTGGAAACGATACAATAACACGGAGAAAGTTCATGGACCTCATGACCACTCTTTCCTAACCCCCAAAACGAATAACGAACAACGAATTTGATAAATCGATTGATATTTTAAAGTTATTGGTCCATAATTTAAATAGGCCTACTTATTGTTTGGGAAACAGCCTAATAAGATATGTGACCACCTCATGGTGTAGTGGCTAGCATCCCGTAAGTCCGAGTTCGATTCCTGGTTCAGCCAAGACATTTAGGCTAATTCGAATCTGGACCGTACTCAGCGTCAGGAGGCAAAAGTGAGAGGAGGTAGGTTCGATTCCCACCTCAGGCATTTTAGAACTGGTTTTCTACTGCTACTGCCACTTCTTTTCCAAGCCTTGACTTCAATTACAAATCACACACTAGCCTGCTAAAGACACCACAATAACACAAGCGCACGATGTAAGCCTACAGGCTTCTAAATGAAACAATAAAGCGTGATTCGGTTCGCACTAGCTGTCGTATCAGATGCAACCTTGCCATGAGAATTAAAAGCGGTGTAGTGGCTAGCTTTTCTGGCTGTCGTCCTGGAGGTCCAGTTTCAATTCCCGACTCTGTAAAAAAAAAATCTGGTCTGAGGACTGGAACGGGGAACACTCAGCCTCGTGAGGCAAAAACTGAGAAGAGATGGGTTCGATTCCTACATCAGCCATCCAGAAAGTGGTTTTCCGTGGTTTCTCACATCTACACCAGGCAAATTCAAATGCCGGGATGGTTCCTAACTTAAGGTCACAGACGCCTCTTACCCAATGTTCACCTTAATTACAAATACACACACTACTACAGACAACACAATAACACAGGTTATCAGACGCACCCAGGTACACTGGGTTATAATGACCATGATGTCAGAGACCCTCAAATGAAACAACATTAGTCCAGTGGTAGAGCAACGGTGCCCAAAGTGCGCGGTCACGGGTTTGAGTCTTGCATGCGTCGAACATATTAATTCTCCACCCGGTTGGCTGTGTGGCGCAGCAATAACCACATCGTCTGCTGTGCCCCAGGTTGTGGACTCGAATCCCGGTGCAGTCAGTTGGTATTTGAGGCTGCATAAATGCGAGCGAGCCTGGCACGTTGAAGATCCCCAAGGGCAAAATACCGGCACCCCGGTATCTCTAAATGCTGCAGTAGTTCAAAGGGAAGTAAAACGCATAGTCTAGCCATTTATATTAATTTTCCACATTCCTTCTAAATGGCGTAGCGGCTAGCAAATTTGGCTGTCGCCCCGGAAGTCTGGGTTTGATTTCCGACGGCCGCCTCCTTCCCAATCCTCCCCTGAATTACAAATACGCACACTATTACAGCCACCATAATAACGCAGGTTATCAGACAAATTCTATACATTCACACCCAAGTATATAATAATAATAATAATATCGCATGGCCTCGGGTGCCGGGTGCAAGCTTTGTAATTTGACACCCAGAGGGTAGCTTGCATGTCGAATTTCGTTGTTCCTTGAATCACTATGAAAGTCAATGAGGTTAGATATATAAGCTCCTTGAAAACTATAGCGCTTTCTAGTAGAGAAATGAGGAACTTAGTGTTGGCGGAAACTCCCGAGATTAATTTTGCCATTATGAACACGTCCTACTCAATTCAAATGGGTTCTTGACATGCCAACATCGTATGACATGCGTGTGGTATTTTTCCGCCTTTCAAAAATCACTTACCACGGCCAGGAGCGAACCTGCAATCTTGGGGTTAGTAGACCGACACGCTATCCACTCACCCACCGTGGCAAGCTCACACCCAAGTAGCCTACACGGAGATAAATAACCACGATGTCCAAGACCCTCAGATGAAACATTAACAACCACGTCAATTGTTTATACCATTTGTATAATAACTTAGACTACACGGCCTAATAGGCTAGCTGTAAACCTTGATTTGTTATAGTCTAGGCTAATATATTTTAATACCTGAAGTAAGTTAGGCCTAAAGCATAATTCTTGAAACAGATAGATTCGCAAACTTAGAAGATAGCCTACAAACTTCTTAGATCCAATATTATTATTATTCATAATAATACTTGTTAGCCTATTACTTTTGGTTTAACCCTGTTAGGCCCTTTGTAGCACCACGTGAAAGTTAAACAAATACTAACTTATAACTCAGCAATTCTTCTAGGTTTGTGCCGTGTCTTGTGTGGGGTTTCGCCTATGACACCAAGCTGGCTCATCGGCGGGCTCTTGGTGTCCCCGCCCGGACCCCCACAAATAGCCTACTGTTTGCCACAAAGCAAATAGACGCTTATTCACAGTAGACTATAGTCTCTACCCTGCCGCATGTGATAAGTTACTGTATTTTAAATTATAACTTGCCGCAATGGACTAGGTTCAATACATATTGGCATCCATGGCGGCTTGTGTTACAAAACAGGACAAGAAATCCTTAGTCGAGTGGCCCAACCGGGGCGGTGATCGCAACAGGCGTGGCGTAAGGTGTGCTAGTTTAGAGATGAAACGATTAGTTCAGGACAGGGAGGCGTGAACAGTTGCATCAAACCAGTCAAAGACTGAAGACTCAAGCAACAACAACAAATTAAAAGAAAGAAGGCTGTGTGTTAGGCTACAGAACAGACATCAGATAAGGCCTATGGAAATACTGAGACTTTCTCTCGGAGAAGGTTTTATTTTCAAACATCTAGCTATGTGCCATAGTTTGTTAAGCACTGCCTTTCAAAATCAAAGATGACGGGTTCGACTGGGATGGTCCCGAGATACAGTAGTCCTGCTTTGCCCCCAAATAAGTGCGGTATCACACATTAGCCGAGTACTCACACCACTATAAAACGCGTAAGCACAAAGGTTGATGACCGCGATGGCCCTAGTTCCTACATTGAAGCGATAACAAACAATCCACTTTATGGTCGGTTTCAGCCGGTAATCATGTTAAAAGGAATAAAAGAATAGGCTATAGATGTGAACGCGTTGCCAACAAGCGGCTGTGCCGATAGGGTTGCCTTACAGTAAGCTACTTCAGTCAACAACAGCTAGAGATTCCTGGCTGAAACCAAACATTACGGGTTCCCATTAGAACTCCCTATTAGGCCTAAACGCTTTCTTAATAACCACGTTTCATGAAGCATTTTCTAAATAAACGACAAAACTTTCTTAACAAATAGTTTCATAATTTAACGTTTTCTGATTTTAAATATAAATCTGTTGTTATAAGTGACCAGTTTTCACTTTTTTTTTCCTTAACCTTAAATGTGTTCCAATTTTGTTTCCTTAATTTAATAAACTCACCGTAATGATATTTCGTGTTTGACGGGTGTTAGGCTATTGTCGGTAAAATAAACAACTTTTCTCTCATCAGTTTTTAAGCCTGTGTGGTTTGCCGGTATTTCTCATACCGGATGGCGCAGCGGTATTAAATACTCCAAAACACTGTGCATTTATTCCTCATGCTAGACTTGTGCCGCCACAAAGCACCAGGCGTAGATGATATACTGTACCGATCGAGTTGCTACGTTGCATAAGTGATGAAGGTTTGATAGGTTATTTCACTTAGTAGCCTATAGTAGGCCCTAACCTCTCATTTCTAGAAGATGTTTTCATCCCTATACTGAAGAAAGCAGGAGTTGACAGATGTGAAGATTACCGTACAATCAGCTTGATTAAGTTGTTGAATAATTGAGACGCTTCGCGAGATCGTGGTCATGTAGCCCCGGGTACTCGTGTGTACATTTCTGGCAGATTGGCCTAACTGACATTCACCTGGAGGAAATGTGGGAAACTACTGAAAACCCCTTCCAGGATGGCTGAGGTGGGAATTGAACCCGCTTCTTCTCAAATTTGCCTCACGAGGCTTGGTGAAACCCGTGTCAACCCTCAGACCAGAATTAAATTTCTTGGGAGTCGGGAATTGAACTCAGAACATTTGAGATAGGAGTCTCAATATGTAGTCTACTATTTATAGGCTACAGATGGCGTTGTGACTTAGGTAGGAACATCTGTAACATTAATAATTACAAAGGAAGACTCCAAACTCCATGGACATTATGTTGTTTCATTTAGGGGCCTGGACATCGCGGTCATTTCATCCCCGTGGATAGTCTAGCTGCGTGGCTCAGGGGTAACGTTCTCGCTTACTGAGCCCAAGGTTGCAGGTTCGAAACCTGGCGCAGTCAGCTGGCATTTGAGGGTGCGCAAATGCGAGGGAGCCGTGTCAGTAGATTTACTGGCACGTTAAAGATCCCCTTCGGGGCAAAATTCCGGCACCCCGGCGTCTCTAAAAGCCAGTGTAGTTAAAAGGGACGTAAAACCAATAACATTATTATTATTATCAACCCCGTGCAGTGGGTGTATGTAGACCTATAGTCTAAGTGGACTGATAACCAGTGCTATTGTGGTTTCTGTACCTGTGTGCGTGAATTTATAATTCAGGCGAGGATTGGGATGGAGGCGGTCGTGGCTTTAACTTAAGAACCATCCCGGCATTTGCCTGGTGTAGAAATGGGAAACCACTTCTAGGTTGGCCGATGTCCTTGGAAAGCAGGGCAGCCTATCAACTAAGAAAGCAACGGAGCCATGGATGGGAGAGAATTAAAGACAACCCAGCGTTCGTAAACCTGACCGAAAGAGAATAAGAACAGGTCGGAAAATACAGTTCAAAAATATGATCCGGTGATTAGTGGAAGAAATACCAGACACAGTTCAAGGCCCCGTGGAAGCTATTCATGCCCAGCGAGTTGCAATTTCCTGGGAAAATAAACATTTACTCTCTCGTTATTCCACAGCGTAATCCCCAATCCCCGTGCCACATGCAGAAAAAATGAAACAATGGCGCAATGCCAAAAATGTGATTGAAATGGAAGACGAAGCACAAGTTAGGCCTAAGTTACATCATTCCAGAACACTTTGTGATGCCAATATCTTTGAACATGAGCCTATAGCAAAAATCTGGCATGCTGAGAAATGTAACTTAAAAATAGCCCGTAGGCCTAACTCAATTGGTCAGGTAATGATTACGAATGACTATCATATAGGCCTGTTAAAGTTAGCCACTACGGCTTTAGACATGCCGGAGTGACGGAAGGGAAACGTTAACTTGTCAGCAGGGCTACTGACATGGGTCTCTCACATTTAAGCACCCTAAAATGCCACCTGACTGCACCGGGATTCGATCCTAAAAAGCAGTCAGGATCCCTACGGCTAACCAAATACTGTATGTCCACAAATGTGTATCTCGAACCGTGTCGTGGTCTGTAAATAAGGAAGCACAAACATATTATCTATAGACTATAGGCCTACCTCAGTTTCATTGTGGTCATTAGTCCCGTGTAGTTTACTTGGGCGTGTGTATGGAATCTAGTAAAATAATTGTTATTCAGTTGGTCAACAAGTTGAGGTGCCCAGTTATGTTATAACCTGTGTTTTTATGGTCTCTGCGCAAGTGTGTTTATTTGTAATTGGAGGACGGATTTGGAAGGCGGTTGCCGTGGGACAATCGCAGCATTTTCCCGAACAGATGTGGAAAACCACGGGAAATCAGTTCTAGGATGCTTGAAGTAGGAATCGAATAGGCTAGTTTACCCCGTTTCAGCCCTCTGACCACAATTAAATTTCTTGGCAGAGCCGGGACTCGAACCCGGGATCTCAGCTTATAACTACACCAGGAGGCTTACGCAGCTCCGGTGAATCCGCTATTAGGGCTTACGTGCGACAAGATACAGGCCTAACCATAGCATAACAGCGGTTGATTTAATGCGATTTAAACAACTATAGGCCTAAAGCTTGACATTTCAGCAGGGATAGTGATTATGTATAATCGTGTTGACCAACTGAAATATATTAAATTTCGAAAATTACATTTTTGAGTAGCCTATATGTGAGCATCACTGGAATACTTGCATCTAGACAGGCGGCCATAAACATCCTCTGGATAGTTATCATGTTTCACAGCAGGGCTGATAAGCTGTAGCCTATACCCCTATTCACCAAGTCCTGTAAATTGTTAAACAGTGCTCGCCTTACGGACAATCATAAAATCTTCCTTCAGGAAGAATGTGATCAACGTTCGAAAAATAACGCTGCTTCGCATTACCTAAACTTATTAGCCCAACACCCGAGGGAAAAAATCATATTCATTGGATTTAGATGTTATGTTTAACGTTTGATGTAAGATCGAGTTCTCTTTGCGATCAAAATCCATGTGCTTTAATGAAAGAGAGAGAAAAAAACAATAAAGCCATGGGTGAATCACTACGGAGTTTCCGCAAAGACCAGAACAGAACATTTCAGTACCATATGGAATAGAAAGTGGATGACGGAAATACCATCCTACTATGACATAAGAAATCTGAAAGTCAATATTCTTTCCTACCTGGACTAGGCCTAAATCATGAATGTGAAAAATATAGTCAAATCGTATTTTGTAAATAAAATAGTCTAAGCAATAATAATAGCGTGTGACCAGCCCAGTCGGGAATCGATGATCAATGCTTAACGCGCTACTTCACCTCGTAGCGTAGTGGCTAGTATTCTTGGCTGTCTCCATGGAGGCCCGGGTTCGACTCCCGGCTCTCCCAAGAAATGTAATTCTGGTCTGAGGCCTGGCACGGGGTACACTCAGCCTCGTGAGGCAAAACTGAAAAGAGGTGGGTTCGATTTCAACCTCAGCTATCCTAGAAGTAAGTTAGTTTCCCACTTCTACTCCAGGCAAATGACTGGATGGGACCTAACTTAAAGCCACGGCCGCTTCCTACCTCAATTACAAATAGGACTAGGCTACACACATTAGTAGGCTACAGACATCATAGGTTATCAGATCAAATCTACACATAGGCCTACCCATCTAGCCTACAAGGGGCTACATGACCATCATATCGCAAAGCCCCTAAATAATCAACAACAACTTACTGCGCTAATCCCTTGGCGAAGTATAAGTCTTCAGAGCGACATTCCAACCATTTTGTACACTAAGAAGTAGCCTATATAATTAACCTACCAACCCGAAAAATAATCTACTCTAATATTAATAAATTATTATATCGTCATTCTTTGGTGTTCTGGTGTAGGCCTACTTCACCTTACTGAAGTCACGGCCTCACAAATCTGACACGTAGGCTATACAAAATTAGCCTAATGCATAACTTCATGCATCATTGAAAAGTGTCGCAGTTTGCATTATACGTAGGCTGCTAAATTAGATTAGGCTATTCTCTGTTGTGTGAGCGATATCTTTGCTGAAAACGTAGAGAGTTCTCTTTGTCGTGCAAACACGTTTTATACTGCGACAAAAGAGATTTCTTGCAATATAAGTAGGGCCTATGGGCATAGCTTACTTCTGTGAAGTATTGTGACACATATTTAATAAGAATGTCACTAGCATATACAGTACTTACATGTTCTTTATTATTTGAGTGTAGGCCTACTTGGCGTTCTCGCCAACAATGTCAAGCTAAACATAGGCCACGTAAAGTCAGATGTAGACTAGGCCTAATATATTGGCAATATTATACTAGTAGACTAGCTCACTGCTCCAACAAGTCCACAACCTAACGCCTTCATTTTATTAATACACTTTCTTATCACGATTTGTGCTGCTGTCGTCAATTGTCATTTCTTTTCGATTAACAGCACGAAATAATTGAAAATGCCTAGCAGAGTAAGATGTAATTTCCTACGCTCGCGTTACTTCTTTATTAACTATTAATTGGCCGTACAATGCAAAAGAATCACTTAAAAACACACACTTTCCTACCAGTCTAGTTGCGGCCCGTCCCGTCAGCGGCGCTTGGGATCCACACAGTGGTGTGCTCGCTGCTGCTCTGCGACCATGGTCTGGAGGTACGGGCGGGGAGGGGGCGGGGCCAGCCTGCTAGACTCCGCCCACAGCGGCTCGGCGCTGGTCGGGGATTAGTGTTGCCATGGCAACGGGGGAGCAGCAGAGGGTACCTCAACACTGTTGGTTGCTCAGAGGGAAGGCGGGGCACGCCGCAAGACTTGGGGTCACCCCCACTACTACACCCGGTGACCATTTGCTATTTCATGTTCCCAAACTTTAGAAGGCACTTCAGTTTGATCATCGAAAGCTAAATAGTGCTGGCCAAACAAGACGGAGTCTCGTAGCGAGCAGTGACGCCCCCACGTGATCCGCACACAGCCAGGTGGCCATCGTTGTCGTTGGGAAATGAATGTTTGTTTTTCAATCAGTGTAACTCTTTAGTGGCGCGGACCTGCAAGGAGTGTGTTCCCAGCTCACGGACCTGTTGCTAGTCCACAGTTGCGAGTCGAGCTGTGTACATACCGTGTGTGCGATCGATTCAGTCGGTGTTTATCCAAGAAATTTGTGCAAACGTTGTGTCATTTCCGTCGCGGGATATCCAGATCAACATCTTCTCTTGGAAACTCGGCCAGCTGCATGTGATTGTAAACAAACGATATGCGCGCTCATTAGTTGCTTGTAGACACTAAGAGAGGGAGTGAAGTGTGTGTGTGTGTGTGTGATGAGTGCGTGACATAGTGACGCCTGACGCCATGCTGTCTCAGAAGCTGTATCCGGACACTGCTATTAGTAGCACTATGAGTACCGTGAACTCTATGAGTCCCATGACTCCCACGTACAGTATGAACTCTATGAGTTGTGTGTCTATGACTACCATGAACTCTTGCTCGCCACAGGCCCCGAGTTTCGGCTCTAACATGCTCAGTTCCGCAGGCATGGGGTCTATGGCAATGAATGGGAACTGTATGTCATCTACAGCCATGGGTTATGGGGGTATCAGCTCTCCCATGACTAACATGAACGGAGTAGGATCGTGTATGGGGGGTATGGGGGCCATCAACAGTTACAATGGGACACTAGCTCCTGTGGGCTCTATGAACGGAGGCCGAGGAGAATTGGGCGGTGGAGATGCGGGGTCTCCTAACTCCACGGCAGCTCTACAGCGGGCTCGCGCTGACAAGACATACCGCCGCAGCTACACACACGCAAAGCCCCCATACTCATACATCTCGCTCATTACCATGGCAATTCAGAACGCTCCCACCAAGATGCTCACCCTTTCAGAAATCTATCAGTTCATCATGGACCTGTTTCCCTTCTATAGGCAAAACCAACAACGTTGGCAGAACTCAATTCGGCATTCCCTCTCGTTTAACGATTGCTTTGTGAAAGTCCCGCGAACACCCGACAAGCCCGGTAAAGGTTCGTTCTGGACACTGCATCCTGACTCTGGTAATATGTTCGAGAATGGTTGTTACTTGCGAAGACAGAAGAGGTTCAAGGACGAGAAGAAGGAGGCTCAACGGCAGGCACAGAAATCGTCTCCGACTCACCCGGGCTCAGCCGTGGACTGTGGGAGCTCTGGGAAAAAGACGCCGCAACATCAACAAGACGATGGTCACCACAAGTCGACGCATCAGCAGCAACACCATCAAGCAGGAGATGGGAAAAACGCGGGTCCCAGCGTCGGGGATCAGCAACACGGACTGGGAGCCATGTTGGGTCTTCACACTCCTAAAGTTGAGACCGATCCTATGACTGGTCTCCTGCACCACCAACCAGGCACCGACTTGTGCCTGTCCCAACAACACCATCAGCAGCACCAACAACAACAACTCCAGCAGCACGAGGAACTGGCCGCCATGATGGGTCGCTGCCACCAACACTTGGCGCTGTCCGAGCACCAGGCGATGTTACACCACGGTTCGGGGCACCATCTGAAGCAAGAACCGGCGGGCTATGCAGCTGCAAACCATCCTTTCTCCATCACACGCCTCTTGCCCGCGGAGAGCAAGACGGATATCAAGATGTACGCGGACATGGCACAGTATGCGGGCTACAATCCTCTGAGTCCGCTGCCCAACACGGTCCACCCGCACTCATCCCTGCCGAACGAGTCGTACTATCAGAGCTCGCTGTACCATGCGCCCGCCGGGACCACCACCTTGTGACAGTACCCACTCGCCTAAGTGCCTGCAGCATCTTGGGAACCTCGCCGAGTAAAGGGGGTAAGACTATAGCGATGTGTCTAACTGTTTGTGTAAATAGAAATGCACGTAAGATTGGCTGCCTGTCTGGACCATTGTCAGCAGCCATTCCTTTAGCGCTCAAAATGATGCGTGAACATTCGTTATGAATTCGAAATCTCATTGTCTTTTTCTGTTGTTTGTTTTTATATATAATATTTGAAGATATTGTAGACTCAAACTGTCGTTCTTTAACTTACATCAAATGATATAGATTTTTCCTTGTAGGCCCTGCACGTTAGAATAACAGTAGGAACCAGGCATTAGGCTCCTTTCTCAAACTCTAGAATCTCTATGGTCAGAAGTGTTGTCATTTGAATGAAGTAATATGCATTGCGAGTGACACTCGGTGTTAGGAATGTGACTCTCACTTGCGCGGTACTCAGCTCATTGCTTCCATTATGCCTTGTTATAAGATTTGTCCGTGATATAGGCTAAGTGTTTATTTTTAATACCGACAAGTCTGCTGTTAGCACTAAATAATATCTGTCTTAGGCTAAATCTATAAATTTGAAGCAATATATTTTATCAATCACAACCTAATGTTGCAATTTATTTGATTATTGAATATTATAACATAGTTTTTCATAAGAAGCCAAATGCATTAGCAAGAATTTTTTCGTGTCATTATTAACATCGCAAATGTGGTTATTATGATCAGCATATCATGGTGGACGATAAAGTATGTTGGTCTGCATGCCGCTTAAAATTAAGGATACTCTATTAGACCTAGGCTATACACTATCTTATACTACTTTATCTTAAACGTGTCCTAAGTAACTTTATTCAATATGCTCAGTATTAACATGTAGGCCTACTGAGCTTTAGCCTACACTTGTGGTTGGTATAAAGAAGGGGGAGGGGTAGGCTAACTGCACGAGATCGTCCCGTGGAATTTCAACTTCTTGAAATGTTAAGATATGCTATTGACAGATCCTGGCAATTCTCACGCATGACACAAAGCAGACCACTACGGTAAGCCTAGTCTTGTAAAATACCTCGCTCTGAGCATAAGACTAGCCTCGCTGTATGATGGAAATATATGAATGATAAAAGAGACATTTCTATTCAGCCAATGACATTCAGTTAATAATAAATTCGTAAGTGGATATGAATTAGCTCTATTTTTGTGGAAATGATGCGGTAGGGTATATTATCCTATCTCCATCTGGAAGGTATTAGCTAATTTGATCATGTAGGCCTACAATAAATTGACACTGCCCATGCGCCAAAGATTTCGTTATACCTTCAAATGCTATTCTTATTGACTGAGCGAGCGTTGACTATTTGTGTTTTACCATGAGGCGGTTATTGCGTGTAGGCCTATTCCAAGCACTGGTGTTCTTCACATTCAGAAAAGCCGAAAAGCTGCGAGTAGTCTATTATTTTATTCAATTCAATTCCCGGTTGATGCATATGAAAATTTCGAAGTCACGGGCCACGAAAAACTACAATCTTGCCTACTGTCTTCGTTGGTACAATTTTTTGAGTAAGTTATTATTAGACTAAATTCAGATTTAAAAATTAAGAGGTTGTGAATTCCCTCCTAGTTGAAAGAGAGGAGCTATAAAATGTGTTCCTACACTCACGCATACACACATTTGCCCACTTCCTGAATAATCGATAAAATGCTTTCTTTCGTAGTATTAAGAAAGTAGGCTTATATATTACGGGGGTGTGTTTCGTCCATGTATAAAACGTTGATAAATTGAATAAACTAATTGCCTAGGATGATATTGTAATCAACTATTACACTTCTGTGCCATGGTACGGTACCAGAGTAGTTTTACCAGCGTGCTTTCTGCTGTATACTGTACTTAGGCCGACGTATTTTCAACTCTCACATTAGAAGAGGCTCAATATTGCTCTTAACTATTAAAAAAAACAGTTGTTTATTACGTGATTACACAAACAAGGTGGAGCATAGCGCGGCCGATATCTCATAGGCGGCTCGTCTAAATGCGAATGGGTGTTCAACGTCTGAATATTACAATATCCTATAGGCCCTACTCTGAGGAGTTCTATTACGTACGGGTGGGTAGAGTTATGATAGTCTAAACCCAATTGCTATTTCTTTATAAATATTCGGTACCGTATAGCCTATTGTGAATGGGGAAGATGTTGATCACGGTCCCTCACCCTCACATTTTACGTGATTGTGTAGCATTGCATCAATTTTAGGCTCCCGTTTCCACTGTATTTTTCCCACAAAGAACAGCTGTTGGTGGGGCGCCCTTTGGGACCTCGCTGTTGGATCCCAAGTTATCTCCGTTAACTTGCCCCTGTTATTTTCCCTTCGAAGGTGTGACCTTGGAAATATTCAGTTTGTAGGCCTAAAACGAATCTGTAGTAACTTATTCTAAAGACAGATGACTTCGGGATTGATTTGCGTCACAAACACGTGTCATCGAACGTATGTTTTGCTGCCAGATAGAAATAGACTGTTGTAGCCTATATTCATACAGGCCTAGCGTAGAACAATACCTGAGAAACAAGCTAAGTCATGGCCTATTTGAGGCGTGCAGAGACTGAGATTCATGGGGAATTCTAACTTCAATGTCTGTCTGGGATTCTGTCAAACAGTCTATATTTTTGTAAGTTAGTTAGAGAAAGGGTTAGAACGTTGTACTATCCCTGAGTGTCATGATATTGCGCTCTTATAAATGTAAGTTACTTAACTTCTTGTTTTTCCACACTGACTTGCCCCGCTGCGGGCCCTGCCTGCAGGCTAAACTCATCATTTCTAAGGATGGACTCTGGCAACTAAGCAACGAATTAGACATACTGCACGGTCTTTCCATAGGAGACATCCGCGAGCAGTAGGCCTATGTGTGCTTGTAACACGACTTAACTGCACACTTCATTTTATTCAACCGTTCCCTTTGATAACAGCGCCAGCTTCACAGGTCAACTCTCCAAAGTAAGACTGTAAATTATATCGAGTTTAAGTTGCTTGTTTGCTAAACAATGTATAATACTTTATCGTGATTAACTGAGAAAATAATAAGACACCCCTACATTACAGAACAACGACATTTTGCTGCTTTTCAGTCGGTCAACTCGATTGTACTCAAATGAGATCGGTTATTCCCTAATCCTGAAAAATGTACTTGAGATTAATAACTACACTTGTCAATACAAGCGTATTTCACGAGTAGGCAATAACCCATTTCATTTGGGTACAATCGTGTTGACCGACTGAAAAGCATCAAACGTTCGTTTACTAAGGCAACACTGAAAATGGCTTCAAACACCTTAATTTCAGAACAAGTTGAGTGACAGCGGCGGCTCGTCCAAATGGGGCTTTGGGGTTCAGCCAGAGAGTTGTAGGCTATGCAGCGCTGTTAAACTAGCTTCGCTGAAGCTTAGCACTACTAGACCTTGGCCGATATAGCCTACTGTATTTACCCTCAACGATACTCATTGAAACAGGCGTTGAACTGTCGGTCCACTGTAGAGGGCATAGGCCTACGTTAGTACTTCCAGTGAGTTGTCGTATTTTGTGGTATTGAAATTTCGCTAATTTTTTAAAGCCACATTTAGTATCAAAGAGCGGTTCCAAGATCGTAAAATATGGAGATTTCTATTCAGTCATTATTCTTAATGGAGACTGGCTGCGTGGCGCAGCGGTATCGTTTTCGCTTGCTGTTCCCAAGTTTTCAGGATTGAATATTGGCGTAGTCAGTTTGCATTTGAGGGTGCCGAATTAGCAGATTTACTGGCACGTTACAGATAGGCCTACCCTTCGGGGCTAATATCCAGCGTCTCTAAAAGCCGCAGTAGTTAATAGTGACGTAAAACCAATAACATTATTATTTTATATATATTCTTAATGGTACGCTCCCATTCTATTTAAAGAAATGCTCTTCAACAAGTTAATAGGCCTATGCCTAAAAAATGGTAACAATTAATAAATTGTCAGTAGGCTGCCCTTCCTTCCAGATTCTTTTTATTTTGTTGCAAGATTGTAAATACTGTACAGTAGTCTCGGTCATGGTTCCGTATTGATTGACAATCAAAGTATAATAAAATTGGGGTATCCGCCTAATCAATACACAAAATTTATATATGGGTCTATATTAAATATAAATATTAAATATAGACCTATATATAAATGTTGAGTATTTTATATTTAATATAGACCCATATATAAATTTTGTGTATTGATTAGGCGGATACCCCAATATTATTATACTTTAATACTGTACAGTAGACTACATTCGTAACATCATGTTATAGCCTAGCCTACTTACGACTTATCCCGACACATCTTGAACGGGATGCGACACGTCACTTTGTTTTTTAAATTAATTCTCATGAATAGTTCATTTGCTTTCATAACCAGCTTACATTTTGAAGACAGGATTGTGAGAGCATCTTAATGAACGTCCTGATCCCGTCGGCTTTACGCAAAATTGCCAGTTGCTACCAAAACTCGCATTTTGAGTCATTCTTCAAATTTAGTAGTTCCAGTTCCCGTAAAATAGCTTATTTTATACCGAATGAAAGGGATCCAGACAAAACTACTGGAGTTAAAATTCATTCATATGAATCAGTAGCCTGAAGAGATGCTAACTAACCATGCCACCTTATGCGTCTCGGGGAACACAGATTGATCTCTGAGATGGTCCTGTAACTACAACACGTTGGTTGAATCTTAAAGCCAGGGTATTTGAAAGAGACGTAAGACCAGTAACATTATTATTATTAAAATAGAAGGTATCGTCAATTTTTTTTAATCCGGAAATATGTGAGCGTTTCTGTAATCGAACGCGCTTCTCTTATTACTGGTATAGCCATCACAATAACACAGGTTATCACATAAATTCCACACACAAATACACGGAGCTATATGGTCACGTTGTCGCAGCCCCAAAAATAAACAACAGCTTATCTTATTGCACAGGGGGCGTGTTAGCGCAGCGGTCAAGCTGTTGGCCTCTCACCCAGGTGAACCATTTCGATCTCCGGTCAAAGCATGTGATTTTCGAAGTGAAATGCCATGTCATGTGGTTCGGATTCCACGTAAATAGGAGGTCCCCTGGCTCATGATTGCACACAATAGCCTACTTCACTACATTGAAATAAATTGGACACTTTTACTTGAATGTCCCGCTTATTCCACTTTCATACCTAATCAAATAATAGTCTACTGTTATTGCTTTTACGTTCCTTTTAACTACTGCGGCTTTTAGAGACGCCGATGTGCCAGAATTTTGACCCGAAGGGGATCATTAACGTGCCAGTAAATCTATTGACACGCCTCCAACACAATTCCGAACGCTTAAATGCCAGCTGACTGCGCCAGGATTCGATCCTGCAGTCTTGGGAACAGCAGGCAAGAGCGTTGCCACTGCACTGCGCAGACTTTCATAATCTGGTCTATTGGGCAAAGCCTGTAGGTAGTACAGTAGGCTACATGGAATTTATTGGCCTATGGAGGCTATGGTTTATAGTCGTATCGGTGACGGCTCGTCCGAATGCGACTCCGTGTTCAACGTCTGAATGGGAGTAATGTTGAAGTTAAAGATATCGGCCGAGGTTTGGTAGCGCAATAAGTAGCTGTCTTGCTGAACCCTCAGGTCCATTCGGACGAGTTACCGCTGGTCAGGAGTGTTGCGTAGGAAATTATTGCAATGCGTGATAGCTCAGTTGGTAAGAGCATTGGGCCGGATACCTGATTTTCGAAGTGAAACGCCTTGTCTTGTGGTCGCGTCAGCCGTTTTAACTCTCTGTTTAACAACTTGATGTACAGTACACAGCATGACACAATGGCTGAAAAAAGGCATTTGGGAATTCTTACAGCGTTACAACCCAAACGAATAGCAGACCTATACAGTAGGTTGCACATTGAACTCCGGCCAAAGCGTTTCGCTTAGAAGGAAATCCAGCACACCAGTCGAAAGGCTACCCGGCTGTCGCTGTTACCGACTGGTTTCAACGAATTTTTCAAACGCCTCTTTTTAATACTTTGGTTTATGTAAATACGATGTTCTAGGTTAGAAAGATTGATATACAAGCTAAATAGTTTATAATGCAGCTTATTTCGTTCCAATTCGAGCGTGTTTAGGTCAATAAATGCTGAATTAAGTGCAGAGTGGTCAGGAAAATACTTCTGAATCTTTTCCGTAATATCTATCAAAATTCCTTGTTTACCTCTAAGAAGGCCACGATAAATATCTGCATTTTGCGGGAAACTTTTGCCTTCAACGACTTCTCTCTTAAAATCTCTTTACGATACCGGTACCGTACTTTTAAAAAAATGTGATAGGCTATCTTTGCGTAGAAATCTGGCCTTCCCTACTTCTTGCTGGAGTATTTGACAACTATAGCCTAAAATTTCTATTTTGATATATGACCCATGGTTTCAGAAGCTGCGCAAAGTTTGCTCTTTCCCATTTTAATCCCCGCAGTAGCCTATATGAGAATATCCGGATTTATTAACGTAACGTATTTTTCTTCACTTCGCGTCGCTAGTCCATGTAGGCCGTCTCCTCCTGGGGCTGTCGATCCTCTCTCGTACGGTTAGAGAGATATTTACATTTTACATGACTTTTGTTTTGCGCAACATTAACTTTTTGTCCGCAGAACTTCTCCGGAAAACTAGGCTATTGCGAATCGTGAAATCGACATTGATCTCGCAGAAACTCTGCATCATTGAGCCCCACAAGTTACATTCAGCACAGGTTTCTTTTTATATTTCCAGAGTTTGAGGTTTAATTTTGAGATGAGTGCCATGACTAGCCTATGACGCGTCGCTCTCTCTGCGAATGTTTTGGGTCTTGACACTCTGGGCTTGAATAATGTTAATACCCTTTTGATGGCTCATTAGATGTTGGCACATGTAGGATGTGGATTATATGATACTGCTAGGGATAAAACCAACGATATAAAAGACGTCTCGTATTATCCACTGAATTATAAATTTTAAACTGACAATTATTATCCTCAGGAATAAACTTCATACTGCCAGACATGAGCACACTATAGCAGAAATCCGAAATATCGCGGTAATGAGGTATGGGGAATGCCTCTACGTAGGCTATAATATTCCAATTTCAATAATTTTATTTTAAGTTACTTGCTTAATCTGCATCAAATTATAGCCCAGAGTGCGGCGTGACGTCCTCGCCTGCTGTTCCCCAGATTGCGCGACTCAGTCGGTTAACATTGGAGGGGGCCTAAGATCCCATTCAGAGCAAAATTCCGGCACCTCGACGTCTCTAACGCCGCAGTAATTAAATGGGATTCAAAACCCATAGGTAGAGGCATGATTTTTTCGCACTAATTTTTGAACGATTTCGCGAGAAGGATACTAATTTTCGCGTTATTTCGCGAAATAGATAGCCTATTGCTGTATCGCTTTAATGACATTCTAAAATTAATCATTACAGGTTTCATTATTGGGATTCTGAATTATTTAGATGTATAAATTACTAGTAAGCATCCAATATTATTTTAATTGGCCTATATTCCTGGTTTTGCATTAAGTTTAATGCTAGCAGTGATTGAATTATTTCAACTTGTTGAATCTTTGGTCGCTCTTCGCTTTCTTTTCATACATAATTATGAAAAAAAAACACAAGCTCGTTAGCCTATTCAGTAGGCCTACAGATTTCGCTGTAATATCGCGCTTATCGCGAAGTAATTGAATTTCACTTTAAAATGGCCTTATCGCTTTAATTCGCGAACTTTCTTAACCAGAAATATATAATTCGTAAAGATATCGCAAAATCGCTTCAAAATATTTTTGTCGCATTTATCGTTAATGCGAAACAAATCATTCCTCTACCCATAGGCTAGTGTCGTAGGAAATGTCTACTTGAATTGAAATAAATACATTCCCACTACTCTACAACAAGAACATGATAATATAGGAATGTAGGTTAACTCAAATGCTAAGAAGATAATTTTAATACATTAATTTCCAATGACGAGGCATGGAAAGCATAAACTAATCTATTCCCTCTGGTGGGGAGTGGTGGCGCAGCGTTCAACTTGTTTTCCTATCTCACCAAGGTGGGCCGGTTTCGATTCCCGGTCATTGCATTTCAGATTTTCAAAGTGAAATGCCATGCCCCGTGGTTCGGATTCCACGTAAAAAGGAGGTCCCGTGGCTCATAATCACAAGATTAACGGTCACGGTGAAGTACAAGCTTCCTTGCTTCTGTTCCCTTTGGGCTTTAAAATTCGAAACTGGAAGGAATAGTTGAACCAAGGGGGAAAGGAATGTTTATGCAGTGGTATTATCGGTATTCATAGGCCTAGGCTAACTAATACAAAGCCCACAATCCTTAATTTAGAGCAAATTTAATTAATAATTTGAAGGTTATCCTCCAAATCATCTCTCGAATCTGTTAATTTCCAGTATTTAAAAATACATACATACTGAATATAATCTGACACTAATTCATTTATTAGAAAACGAAATTATCTGAAGAATGAGTAGGGTAATATTAAACTGGTAACGCAATAGTAGACTATTTAGATGTAGGCCAAATTATACTACCGTACACTAGATTAACCAACATATTAAATTAGCCGTTTCTAAATTGGGGGGAATAAACTCAATTGTATCTGCTTTAAACAACCCTGATACGCAAGGTACAACTGTAGCTTTCCTAAAATAAGTTTCCTATGACTTTCACTGCGTGCAGTCTATGTATTTCTACTCATTACTATTCGTTTGTCTTTCATAAGTAGACGGTCAATGCATGTGAGATTTTTGAAGTGAAATGCCATGTCCTGTGGTTCGGATTCCACGTAAAAAGGAGGTCCCGTGGCTCATGATCTCGCGATTAACGGTCACGTTAAACTACAAGCTTCCTTCCTTCATAAGTAGCCTACGCTATACTGCGTCATAGCCTATTCATCTAAAATAACTTTCAATATTAATTTTGTGGGAGTAACTTCCCGCTTGACTGTGGTAGCTTTAGAGGCGTCGGAATTTCCCCATTTGAGGAGATTTTAACGTGCTGGTAAATTTACGGACATGAGGTTGTCGCACTTAAATACCCTTAGGCTAAATGGCATCGGGCTGAGCTGGGATCGAACCTGCCATCTTGGGTTTTGAAGAGCAACACTTAACCGACTGTGCCACGCAGCGCAAATAAATTATTTTTTATCAAACTTTTAAAATACAGTAGGCCAACAGTATTTCAAGTTGTACGAATATCCTCTCACTGAATTGTTTGAGATTATTTTGAACGTTTTCTCCTGTTGGTTGGGGCAGATGACCTCGTAGTTCCTCCCCTTAAAACAACAATAACAACATATAACTCCTGTTGGTACATCTGCTACGAGCCATGAGTACACTCTTAGAGAGCTGTACAATTACAAATTACAAAAACCCATCATATCCGCATAGGGCAAGGGGCAGTAGGAGCAGCTCAGTAAACTCACTGGGTGAGCTACAGTAGTTTTATTGGTCTAGTGTTATATTTCAAGCTATTAACACGTAGTCTAGGACTATTAATAATCACTTTAGTTACGCTTAAATAAAATTATGATTTTTCAAATCGATATTCAGTCACATAATTCAATACCAAATCCATAGGAATAAATCAATGCAATCAATCCATTATACACTTGGTCATAACATAGCCTACTCTTCATTTCCAACTCAAAATCCATTTAGCTTACATTCCCATAATTCCCACACAAGTCCGCGGCATAGCCGTGCTAGTTAAACCGTGCACCACAGCCGCGTGGGCAGCAGCAACAAGTCTGGATATCGTAGGTTCGAATTCCGGCGCGGACAACGGCTATCCTTAGTGTGCTTTTTTCCCCGAGTTTTTCCACACTCTCTCCAGGAAAATGCCGGGATAGTACGTCTACCTTACTTCAAGTCCCAGGTCACGTACCCCATCCCTATGCCTGATAGCCTATAGTTAACAGTGACTTCCAACACCACGCTACTACGGTCATCACATAAACACGGGTTATCAGTAAAGCCCTGCGCGGATGCGGACAAACCCGCGGATATCCGCAAAACCTTTCGCCATTCGGATATGGCTGTGCGGATAGCGGATAAGCTGCGGATAATGTTTGGGGTAAATTTGCGGATAGTTTTAGAATACAATCCGAACTTGTTGAATATCATTATCATTACTAGGCCCCGGATGTTTATCACATATCATATTTTTCCGTTGTTTTTTTTTTCATGACAATTGTAAGATGGTGACTTACGGTGATATCACTCAAATTATGTCGTTAAGCATAATCAACACTCCGAATTGAAGAGGGTTGCAATTAGGGCTGCAGCCTATAACATTCATTTTAAGCATAGCACATGACATACCTACAAAGCCTAGGGGAACGACTTTCTCCTCATGTCTAAATGTGTTTCTTTAATATTTTATCCAACTAAACTATTATTGTATTGCCAGTAGATTCGAAAAACAAACGTGCAGATGCGGATAGAAGTTGTACGGATGCGGGGCGGATGCGGATAACGTTTTGTTTATCCGCACAGGGCTCTAGTTATCAGACAAGTTCAACACACACCCATCTACGTGGGGCTGATGACCAAGATGTCCTAAGCCCCTAAAATGAATTAACAACAAAAAGATAATTCACACACTACAACTTAGGCTACAAATAGCACAGCCTATAATTCCCTCTATGACAATGGTTTCCGGATTTCTACTAATCCGTCTTGTAACACTGAAGTAGGCCTACCTACGATCAGCTATGGGTAGATCTGTTTATCATGTATTAATCAATAATCTAAAGGAATGCAATTTCCCTTCACACCGGAACACTGCCTTCAAGAATCTGGTAATTCTTATTAAGTACGTAGTTTGTTGGAGATAGCTTACTGATAAATGTGGATGCTATGTTGACATATTAATTAGGTTATAGGAGATATTAATAATTAAAGATAGGCTATCACACACGGAAATCTAGAGTGAGATCTAATCAGGCAATAACGATTATTTCAAGGATTTATTTTCAAACGCGGATATACTAACAATAAGTATATTATGCAAGGACACTGAAAACGTGCTTAAATACCATTGCTAAATGTATACAAACAAGAGACACGCTATCATGGTTTCAAGCCTTGGTATATCTCAATTTGATGCTTAGTTTTTTGCTTAAGGGGACTTGGACTTCATATCTTGGTACGGCAATATTTGAACACAGTTCTCAAAATTTTGTTAATGAATCTTACTTAAACAGAAATTGTTGAGTGCCGTTACACATAGCTGGAATTAAAATGTCCGTGGACGCGGGATACTTCCGTCTTGAAAAGAGATTTCTTTTTCTTTTGGTGCGGTATTTCCGTTCAGAGATTCATACAACGGTTGCGATCAAGAAGTACAGTTTTGAGATTGGATTTCAGATAATGAGTACTGAAATACCGGTATAATCTAATAATATTGTATGCATTTTAGATTATCTTCAACTCTTTTATTGTCAAAATTTAAAACTTGGAACAAACGCCTTCCTGGCACAGACTTGTGTCTTAAAAGTCAAAGCTCCATAAATTAATTACATCTCATGTAATTTATATTAGGATTAGGGCATAACCCAGCTCTTTTTGGGTACATTCGTGTTGACCGACTGAAAAGCACTAAACTCTTGCTTTAATCTTTGCTCGCTAAACTGGTGAACTACTGTGCAGTTTTAGCCCAACGGTGTTCGGGAAAGTATAGCCTACCTGTGTTCTTCAGTTCTGAATTAGGAAACACATATTTACTTTAATTTTCTAAGCCTCGTTACAGCGTATTTTCATTACGGTTAGTCGACACTTATTTCACAATGACTCAAACAAACCCTTGGTAGGTTAGTGGCATACAGCACTAAACTTGACTATTGGTGTCTCAGGACATTAGGCTATTTGACCGAAAGATCGCTGAATGTAGACGCGTTGCATGAAGACTCGCAGTGATATTGACAACGAAATAATGTAGAATAACTCTCTTTGCATTAAAGATGAGTTGTGATCGTATCGATTCTCGAATTAAAAAATCTATTTCTCACGGGCTATGCTTATTCTTATACAATGAACTCTTGGCTAATACCATAGATGCATGTAATTAATGGCGTCTTTACGGCGGAGTTTTAGTACAACAGGTAGCTTACGTCAGTGTTTCAACAAATGTGTATAGGGCCAACAGTAGTGTTGGTCAGTCAGGGAAGTGCGTTGTGTACCGCACTATTTTATGACGGGCATTTACGGCTACGGCTTGTAGGTGGTTAGTTTCACTGAATTCTGATGGACGAGAATTGCCATTTACTGTAATTTTCAAGAGTTAAAAATACGGATGTATTAATTCATTTCTTTACTCAAAATACTCTTAATGACACATTTGAAAGACATAATTGCGGGTACAGGTACACTGTATAGCCTACGGTAAACCGTTGCTGGGATAGGCTAATTCATCACATTTACACTCAGCCATGGAGAAGTTATTTTACTATTTTTCGTATTTGTAATGTTTTAAGTCGGATTATCGTGTTGAAAGCCATTTTTCAGTGTTGTCTTAGTAATCGAAATTTAATATTTTTCAGTCGGTCAACACGAATTGTACCCAATTGTAGTGGGCAATAGGCTAATATAGCCTAGGCCTACATGAGATGGTGATCGCTTGACGATCGAAACTGGTCATCCAAGTGTAGGCCTATAGCCTATTAGGGAAACACTCATTACCATTGCTATGTAGGAATAAGACGAAGGTTCTGGATAGAATTGTAGGCCAGGATCTAGAACATCCCCAAAGGCAAAGGAAATTACTTTGTGCCAAATTTCGATATAGGACTTCTTGGAATAGGAATGAAGACAGCTAATATCACTAATAACTTAATTTTGATGGGTATTGAACAGTGACAATAATGCGATGTAGGCTAAGTCTTCAAATTTTGAAAATGTACCGTAATAATGTAAAGTAGCTGAGGTTTGCTGTATGAATCATTTTACCTTCCCGATTATTCCTCAGTATTCAAACTTAATCAAATGTAGTGTGAATGCCACAAACCATTGAAGATAAATAATTTTTGTTGTTGTTATGGAACAAAAGTTAAATAATTGGCTCTCTGAGTGGCGCAGCGGCAATGATCTCGCCTGTTATGCCCAACATTGCTGGTTGAATATCTGCGCATACAGTTGGCATTTAAATGTGAAGCAGCCTTTTTAGTACATCTACTGTCACGTTAACGAACCCCTACAGGGCAAACAACCGCAGTACATGAAAGGGACGTAAAATCTATAGCAATATTATTAGAATACAAACCAAATTTCAAGTTTCAGAGCACTTCAACTTCGGCACTCAACTGAAAGGTGACCTCTCGAGTTTCAACTGGAAAATTAACGTATTATTAACATTTATTTTATCAATCGCGGTCTTTAAGGATTCATTTTCGAATTCCCTTAACTAATTTGGCAATCATTTTATTATTAGGGCTATCACTAAACCTTGCTCGTACTTGGCTTCAGGCTCCGCGGTCTCTTCAGACTGTACGGTATGACTTAGCTAATATAACCTACTGGTTTCATTATCCCTAATATTAAACTAAATAACTTGCCTTTACTTGGTCCCTAGGCCTAAACTTCTACCGCTAATGTCTACATGTCTTGTAGAGTTCCCGTCTGATACCGTAGTCAAAAAAGCGAAATGCATAACCATACGCTGGAAAGTATTCGCAATACATTTGTTATCGTTATGTCTTAGTCTATTGTGTGGGTGCCAATTAGGCAATAATACGTGCTCTATAAGCTTGAGCGATCACGGAAACGGATGTCCACACTAAAAAGTGTTTTATGACTCACGCCTTCTTTTGCGACTTTTCTCGGGGCAATCACTCTGAATTGTTGCAAGCAGCCATTGTAGCGGTAATTTCTTTGCTGTTGAAATCATCAGGAGCATTTACAATAGCTGCAGTCGTTTCCTTCTATCAATATCCTCACTTACTGTAGCCTATTATTCATCCTTGGCACCACAGCCCAAGACGAGCCTTGGCCTACCAAGCGACCGCTGCCCAGCCATTTGGCCAGCAGATTGCGGGGTAGCGCGTGGTCAGCGCGTCGAATCCCCTCAGCCATTAATCTTGGTTTTCCTGACTGGGTGCTGCCTGACAGTCAGACAGCTACTCAGTTGTCCTCACGAGGCTGAGTAAACCCTACTTTAGCCCTCACGTCTGTTCCTAAAATCCCTGATGGAGCCGGGAATCGAACTCCCTCCGGGTAGGAGGCAGGCGCGTTATCCCAACACCAGAAATAGTGCATATCCTAATATTGTTAAGGATGCACACTAAACTGTGGAAACAGCTGTTATCTATCAAGGAATTAAACTGGAAACATACTTAGCCTACATTACATGGGCCTATATCTACTTCGATTTTTTTCCGCAACATTTCCGAATTATTATTCGTTTCAGATGATCATTATGATTCTGTTATCTTTAACTCAGAAACTACTGAAGCTATAGTAGGCTACTGTAGTTTTCATGTTTTTCAAGAGGGGTGGTGAGCAGTGATGATAGGCTACGACAACTCTCCGCACTGAAAGTATCCGTCTCTCCTTTAGGCCAAAGAAACCCACTATTGACCTATTGGTTTGATGTTGCTTGCACGCTAATTGGTCTCAGACAACACAGCTAGTTTTAATATTTACCAAATAGAAAACATCCATGTTGAAACATCCGGTCCCAGGAGATTCTCGATTAGGCTATAAGTAACATTGGGTGTGGTCATAACTTGGATGGATGACCGGTTCTTACGGTTGAGGGGTTAGGGAAGGAGGAGTGGAATGTTAGGGTAGGCCTATAGGCTATTGTTATTATTATTCGAAATGAGAAGGACAATACGTGCCTGCCTGGATATAGCCTATAGTCACATTTCGGCGATCCTGGAGGCCACCTACGTAGCCTACAGTATAGCGGCTATGTATTTTGGCTTTCTGAGATTCTTACATGATTATCGGTTTGATGATCTGTTAGCGCTTTCAAGGTTTCTGAGAGAAGATGGTTCACAATTCACCGAGTTACTGTAGCCTATTTCCTTGTTAATTGAAGGCTGGTTGCCTGCGCATGCCTCAACGTGAGAGCTGTTTGTTTAACTGATGAAGGCTCTAATGGACTCCGCAAGTGTGATTTGAAAGCCTACGGTGCAATGCAACATAACTACACTCCATTGTTACTGTCAGGTCGGGCCCTGGGACCCCTCTAATGTTGTGTGGAATGCCGTGCAGTAACAACTAGTTGATTCATTGTTTCTGAACTGTTCCATCTCCATTTAGCACATTTGAATTTATTGCGCAATATTTTTTTCATGTCTTGAGTGTTACAAAGGTTTAATATTGTAGGTCACTCGTAACAAATCAAAGGCAATCATTTTGGAACAAGTCTTTGTTGGTGGGTGGAAAGTTTAGACGCTAAAAACGCTTTAATAATTTCGAACTTTGAAAAAGATAATTTTAAAATATTTGAGAATGTAGTCAAATATAAAACGTGTTGAATGTTTTCCCAGTTGAATTGAAGAAATATGTAATATTTACATGTACATGTACTGTAACTATATTTTACCTGGAAGGAGAATTAAAGACAATTGTCCAGTTCTTTTCTCAAAGGCCCCGGGCCCTAGGGCCACAGCCATCACGTCGGGCGTGGTTACTGTTGTGACTCGTAGGGTACATAGAATATAACTTCGTTTCTTATACGATTTGTAGTGACAAACGATTATTCTTTTCCCTTACTTTCATTAACAAGAGCTAGGCCTAAGGTTTGAAAACATCTGGCACCTGGATGTCCGTGGTTACGAGCCACGTAAGCTACAGTCTTCAAACACTGAAGTAGTCGATGATTTGAGATCTATGCTAGCATTATGACAACCTCATAAAGCCAGGTAGGCCTATAGCCTAAAGAAAAGTTACTGGCTGACTAGGGTTCAGATCCTCTCTGTTATTTCTGGTTTGAAGTAGTTAATACTGGCTTCGTTTATCCCCCACAGAGCGCTTCTAACTTCAAAGTGAAAACTAGAGGATACAAAGCACCTGCGAGATACGGGACAGCTCAATACTAAAAGTTTTCAACTCTGGCGGATAAAGTAATGTAGCCTAATAGCCGTGTGGGCTATCGGCCGCGGAGACTTGCTCATCTCTATTTATCATAAGTGCTCAGCCCCTGAAAATACTTCAGAGGTAGGCCTATGTAGCTGCGAACGTTTCTTGTAGAATACGCTACACACGCCCTATTATTACGACTATCACCTCAAATGAATGACAATACGACAGTTTTGCCGAAATAATCAATTTACAGACGGGTGATCTTGTTTTACTAATTCGAGGTGCAATATCAAGTGTAGCCTCTGGCAACACTTCCCGTAGATTCTGTTCTTCACGAACAATGCGTTCTCTTAAATAGTTTCAGGACATTTTGAAGTTAAGACTACATTCTGAGAGCGGATCATCCGCTCGTGGGAGGGCCTACTTTGCTCCGATGACAACTTTTCTCCTTGGACACTGTCCTACCTTATTATAGTGGGCTATTTCAGATTCGTAGTGAAATAGCCTCTATTCGGAGAATAAAATAACTGTGGACTTATGTTTGTCCATCCCCAACCAAGATTCGTCTCGGATTCTCACATAGCCTATAGCCTAGTTCTATTAGAATACTCTGGGAAGGGAATTTCACTGTTTTGTATCACTTATACTTCATCCTTAGATTTGATAGTAGATCATCTATAAAAAAAAACAATCCAGCAATAATACTGCCACATTCCATGAAGGCATAATGTCTCTTGAGCGCATATCCGGCTTTAAAATTATTGGATTTTGAGCGCTCATGTGTGTAACTGTAATAAGTAGTAATTTCCTTTAATGACGCTGTTCACTTCAACAGATGCCAGCATTTAACGGAAGTATGTTGGGTTCTAGGTTTATGATCTCAAAAGGAGTGTGGTTTTGGCAGTCACTGACTCTTGCTGTCCACGTGCAACTCTAAATCTCATGAATAAGAAAATTAGCCTACGCTTGTCTTTCAACCAACCTTTCTCACAAATAATATTTATAGGCCTACTATCTTCTTTAAATTGAATGTGTAGCACTGAATATTAACTCGTGGAAATTGATTCACATTGACATCTGGTTGTTTATTTGGTAAATAAAATAATTCCCACTAAACTGTGCGAGAACTGACCTCAGTGAATACACATGTAGTTGATACCTTCTTATCATTATGCTAATTGGAACTGTCCCTATCTGTAACCTTGGGTCGTGTCCACAGCGCCTGTCTTTCTGATTCTTCAGTCATTTGATGAGTGGAATAATTAAAAACGTCAACATTGGATAACATTATTTCTGCATAGACTGAACGATGTTTAGAGCGCAATCACGTAACTTATTTGTGATGTCTATGACCAACAACTGACAAAGAAAAATCATGCTTCACCATTTGTATACTCTTTTTTTTTTTGTAGTTGTAATTGTGTGTGTAGGCTACTTCATTGCACGAATCTTATAAATAGACATGCTGTATGAAACAGGATGCGTTTTGATCTTCTCGCCGTTCATTCAACATTCGTAGAGGTTTGGCATTTTTACATTATTATTATGAATATTGTTGCATACGGTTTGTGATGTAGTGGTTAGAGCAGTTGCCTTCCATCATGGAGTTCCGGGTTCTAATCCCAGCTTTGCTAAGAAATGTAGTTACTGTAGTTAGTTATTGTTGTTTTAAGTGGCGGAACTACGAGGTCATCTGCACTGAGTTACTAGAATGGAAGTCACCCAAGGGGTGTCAAATTTGAAGACTTGTACCCGGCTAGTGGACCATTCGATTTTATTTAGTTGTTATTAGTATTATTATCGATCTAAGCCAAGGCGTTTCAGGAAGTTTTAACCGATGTATTTAGCATGCGCGAGTTTGAGTAAGCGAGACTGACCTGACCATGACGTGGTCCTTCTACTAGCCTATTGAGGCGCGCTGAGCGCAATGACGTAGGCTTTTCGGCAGTAAAGTGCAATGTGATGTAATGCTTGAGAGTCATATTCAAAACATTCTTGTGTACAAGCTATTTCTTTAACAGAATGGAAGAAGAAAGAATTTTGGTGTAACAGGAAGGGCTTTGTAGAATGGAGAACCGTATTGTCTCTACTTTCCCAAGATCTGACTCTGCCTTGCAGATAATTATCATTTCGCATGACTGCTTGCTATTACTTCATTTAGATCCTTTCTGAGTACTAAACGTAGCCAATATGAGCTCGAGTATCTTGACCTAGTCTGTATGTGTACCTAGTGTTATTGAAGCGTGTTATGGGCCTACATGTTTCACATGTTCCTAGATGTTTTGAGGTGGATTCTATTGTGGTGCAAATTTCAAGCTACAGTACTTATTTTCCATTCCCATTACTAATCGTAACCCAACATAGCTAGGCTACATGCCTCGCCCCTAGGCTACTCCTCTGTGGGCCTGGCCTGGTCAGCAGATCAACAGTTCAATACAGAACTATTTGCTTCATATTTTCTTGGTCCATGTGTGCGTGACATTTTGCTCAGTCCTGTACACACTGCTGTACTCAATGAGCCGATATAGTGAATCTTTCCCTACCTAATAATACTGATTACAAATATGCTTTAATTATAATAATAATAATAATAATAATAATAATAATGTTTCCAAGGTGTCATTAGTGTGTATGTCTGTGTGAACGTAGCGCATTCCAGGCCCACGAGAGAACTTGTCAACTGTTTATGGAAAATCTCACACAACATTTCTGTACTTCTCTGTGTTCTCTAGCATTGATTAAGGGGGGGGGGAGGAGAACTTCTTCGTTTTCTTGCTATCTTTATTTCCTGTTTTGTTTTGTTCCAATGTGTCAACAATAACACAGATGCAGTTTTAATTCTGCACAAAGTGACAACATATGATAAATATACAAATATATACATATAATTATATATATAATACATGAACAAGTGTATCAATAGCAAATTTTGTCACGAATGTAGGTCATACTCTAAAATAAATGTAAATGTTTAAATAAGTATACAGTTTGTTTGGTTATTGATATAGTGCTTCTATAATCAATGGATACAATGTACAATTGATATCGATGTGATTGAATTTCGTTCCGTAGAGCTAGAATACAGATGTTTACTTTGGGCTTCCTGGAGCTTGGCATCCCTGAACCACTTGTGGTGATGGCATTCTGCATGTTTTGCTTACAACTATCTCACTAGGCTATCTTGGCTTGTATCCATGCATTATATATTCACTATATTTGGTTGCCCTCACCATTCCCCTCTCCAGTCCTTCTGTTGTGTGTTAGTTAGAAGATTATGGCCTGGAAGTTCATGCAAAATCATGTTTCTGCATATTTAAACATATTTTGGTTATTTTGGCGCAATGTATCATATTTTTCACCTTTTCCTGTGTAAGTGCATATCACTGCTTGGGAAGGGCGTATATTCTAATTTCCTATTGTTTTGAAGGGCTTTTTGTTACTTCAAGTTCTTGAAGTCGTATATTTCGATTGGGACTCCGAGAGTCTATCACAGAATAATACTGAAATTATCTTAATACCTAGCACGTATCAGTCCTTTTGCAAGTAAGTATATATAATTTGTATTCACAATTTACTGGGTAAATATTGTAAAATTATTTTCATTTTAAAAAGATTCAGTAGCTATTAAAATTTTATTGTATATCAGTTACAATTAAACATTAACATAATAAAACAATTATTATTAATACAAGTTTTTCGGGCTTGTAGGCTTGTAGTGGAATGCTGACCAAGGAAAGGAGCGGAACCCTTGATAATGCCGGACACAGTTTCCGGTGAAACGTCGGGAGATATCCTGTCTGGACCACGGCCTACAAGCCCGAAAAACTTGTTACTTAATTATGAACGCCGGCCGTGAAAGCCTAAGCTGTTAAAACAATTATTGCTTGTCAACACCGCTTGAAGATCCATACAATAACATTTCCTACAATTTAGAACTGTCTCTTAGTTGAGATATTTCAAAAAGGTGTAGTTATAGACTATGTTCGTCTGTTCATATTTTCTTGATATTCAAAATAGAAACGCTATAGAATACGGAGTGATCGTAATTGCCATAGTTATTTCATAGTGCATATTTTTTGAAATGTGGTGCATATTCGACCAATCGTTAGTGCATTTTTCATGCATATTTATTAATTTCAAAGTGCATGAACTTCCGGGCCTTAGAGATGAGAACCTGTCTTGCGATCAACTGACCTCGCCCTGACGAGACTGCCAGTTGTTCTTGAGACTCTACGTGCTATACCTTTGTTTGAATTTACTGACATGATTTTAGCAATGGAAGCGTTCTTCTGTATTCCATGTGGAGTTTGTGTACAAAGAGAAATGTTGAAATTCTAGTTGGGGCAAATGAAAGAGCGGGCTCATAGCCATCACCTCGGTTGGTTTTCAATGTAGGCCTAATGGCATGGAAGTTTGTAACCTAAGACATGAGACTACTGTCGACCAAAATATTATGTGTACTCGAGTTTGAAGGTTGTTTGTGAAGTAACCAATAGGCCTACATAAAATCCAATATCATCATCATTTTCGTCGTTCTATTTTACGTTATTTCATGTAGGTTTGGAATTTTTAATTTATATTTTAATATTTTTTATCGCAGTTGGAACACAAAAAGTGCCCGTTTTTAAGCGTGTTTCAACCATGCGACGCATTTAAGAATTATTATATCACAAACCCGTCATCAGATCGAATCTAAATTTTAACACAATATACATTGGAATGTTGTATAACTGCTTTATTAATTTCAAAATTTTGTGTGTCCAAGAAACAAAGTTGTTATCATTTTTGTAAGGTAACTTTTTCTCGGCTCGGGGTGGTTGAAAAATGTAATTCTTGGTTGCGTTGTAATCCTTATACATCAAAAAGGTATGCTGTATGATTGTGAAATACGTAAATTAATTCACTTATTTTATATCGGTTTGTATTTGTACGGGGAATTAAGACATGGTTCACCAGTTAGCCGCTCCGGTGAAAGCTGTACAACGTTGCCAAGATGGGCTCAATCACGGGTCATGGTGCGCCTCGCTTGGAAGTGATGGGCTCTATATCAGCAACGCTGTACAGCATTTCCCGGAGCGGCTAGCTGGTGAACCATGTCTTAATTCCCCGTACAAATACAAACCGATATAAAATAAGTGAATTAATTTACGTATTTCACAGTCATACAGCATAACTTTTTGATGTATAAGGATTACAACGCAACCAAGAACTACATTTTCCTACGACCCGAGCCGAGAAAAAGTTACCTTACAAAAATGATAACAGCTTTCGTTCTTGAACAAACAACATTTTGAAATTAATAAACCAGTCTTACAACATTCCAATGTATATTGTGTTAAAATTTGGATTCGATCTGATGACGGGTTTGTGAGTCAATCATTCTTAAATGTGACGCATGGTTGAAACACTCTTAAGAACGGGCACTTTTTGTGTTCCAACTGCGATAAAAAATATTAAAATATAAATTAAAAATTCCAAACCTACATGAACTAACGTAAAATATAACGACGAAAATGATGATGATATTGGATTTTATGTAGGTCTATTGGTTACTTCACAAAAAAACTTCAAACTCGAGTGCACATAATATTTTGGTGAACAGTAATTGCATCTAATGTCCAAAAATGTTTCTTGGTTGTATGATGAAAATATTTCCCGAGTATTCTATTATCTAATTTGTTTGGTAATATCCCACAAAATAAAATGAAAACTCTCACAATTAGCCTACTGTTCAAATTCTACAAAATTGTGTAAATATATTTCTAGAGTAGGTACTAAAATAATTACAAACAATTAGAAAATCAGTGAACTATTGACATAGGGCTTACGCCCGAAAGAAAATAATCAAAACTTTTACCATACTGAATCTTTAAAATGTGTGGATAGTTTAGCAGAACACATCGTGGTTTAGTGACTAGCGTTCTTGGTTGTCACCCGGGAGGTCCGGGTTCGATTCCCGGCTCTGCCAATAAATTTTAATTCTGGTGTGAGGGTTGGATTGGGGTCCACTCAGCCTCGTGAGAAGAGATGGGTTCGATTCCCACCTGAACCATCCTGGAAGTGGCTTTCCGTGGTTCCCCACTTCGACTCCAGCAGAATGTTGGAATGGTTCCTAACGTAAGGCCAGGGCCGCCTCATTCCTTATCCTACCATAATTTACAATTACCCAGACTAGTACAGCCTTCACAATACCACAGGTTATCACACAAATTACACACGGGGCTTTATGACTGCGTTGGTGCAGCAACAGCAAAGTTTAGTAATAGTCCCAGTTCATCCCCGGCTACGTGTCGTATTCTATGCAGGAATGTAAAATGCTAAGTTTGGCGAATTTTTTTTTGTGGGATACTACGAAAAAATCTTTTTTTAAAATATTTTCATCATACTGCAAAAAGAATGTTGGGACATTATATGCAATTAGGAGGTCTTCTTCCTGGTTTACAAAATTTCATGTAGCCTAGTCTAGTTACAATGAAAAACAATCAATGTAGAGAGTCTTGAAACATAACCATACGGAATGGCCATTAATACAATGTGCGTATGATACGTTAGCGTTAGAGCCTATTAAACTCGTCAATGACGGGTTCTTACTGTGACGTCATGAGTGCTGGATAACAAGTTATTAAGGGTCCAATATGTTTGAGCCATATTGTATTTTACTTTGTTAAATATTCTTTGAATTCTCTAATGTTTAATTGTGTCTCATGTTTTAAAATCTGTAGCCATGTATTTATTTCCAAACTTTGTCAATATTTCCTCCCCCCCCCCCCCCCCCCCCCCCCCCCCCCCTGAGACAAATTGTAGACTATTACACACTGGACCGCGTCAGCGCCTTCAACTGGATGCTGAGTATCACAAATCCCTTCAGCTAATTTACAGTAAATAATAATAATACATTGGTACTTTACCATGTTTGATATAAAGACGGAATAACAGGTCAACAATCAGTGTTCTGACAAAAAACAATTCATGTCGAAATTTAATGTTTTTCAGTCGGTCAACACGATTATATTGGGTGTTCCCCTAATCCCGAAAAAATACATGAGATTAATAATTACTCATTTATTTATTTATCTAATGAAAATATTTTTCAGGATTAGGGAAATTGAGTAGCCTACAATCGCGTTGACCGACTGAAAAGTGGCTTCAAAGAACATAAGAAGTTATGTATAAATAGCCTGCGGTAAGTTGGAATTGTGAGGACTTCAGGGGGAAAGTGTCTGGAGATAAAACATTAGTCACAGTGTAGCTTTCCCCTCAAAACTGGAAATTATAAGCCTGATGCTACGTAACATCTCTCCTGAGGAACGTTGCATGAAGGTTACGCAAGTGCCAATTAAGTAAAGCCTGTTTGACGTCAGTAGCGTACTTGAAGGGATATTACAATGCATAGTCTACAATTTAACTATTGATTGGATCAACTCATACAGGCAGGAAAGTAGGCTGTTCATTATGCGTGAGTAAAATGTTTGATTGATCAAGTTTAATTTTGTATAATTTAACGTCACAATTGATCGACTATTTCTCACTGTTGGTAACTGTCTAACCATGACTCTCAATATGCCTTCCTACGTGCATGGCCGTGCGTGCTGACACGAGTACCGTGAGACGGTGACTTCCAGTGAGCGGCGATTCTCAGGTAGACGAGGGTCAGAAGTGATTAGCCAGTTTACAACCCTTCCGTTGAGCGGCGGATTCTTTGGTCACCCTCTTTCTCTACCTTCGTAGGCTACTTAAAGTAATTGGAACACAATGTGGCTGAGATAGGCGTAATTGATGCGCGAACTAATTAATGAAGGTAATGTATTAAAAGATACAAATAAAATTCGTTGTCCGGCAGTAAGCGTAAGTATGTTCGCTAAGTAAGAAAGGCTACGGCTTTACTGGATGTTTTCAAATTTCTTACAAATATGTGTTAGATATTTTTAAGTTACTAGTTCAAAAACGGGATACCTTTGTTCAACAGAAAATGCCACAACTGCAGTGAAATTATTTTGTGTACAAGAAACGCATTGGAAGAATACGAAGTAGGCTACTAAGCTCGTGCGATCAACTCACTTCGATGCGCCTGCGTTCTGATTGACCGCCGGGAAGTGACGTGACTGCAACTACGCTGTATCGACGTTGCGCTCTCCTTCTATTAATACAATGGCTATAACATAACGAACATTATATTAATTGTATCATCAAACTATTTTAAAACAAGAAAAATTGAAATAAGAGGGAGTGTGACTCGCCACACAGCGCGTACTGGAATGGGCTCACAGTTGCATACTTTGGTGAGTTTTTATCAGCTATCGTTGACAATTGTTGTACTGCCGTAGTTAGATGTACAAGTAATGAAAATAATGACAGACTATACTGCACCAGGGCAGATGTAATTTATAATCAGTATTCTCACGCAATTCTGGCTGGCGCTAACAATGAACCTTTTCGCACTTTTTCTATTGCCAATTATGATGTAATTACATTAAGTAGCCTACGAAGGTAGAGAAAGAGGGTGACCAAAGAATCCGCCGCTCAACGGAAGGGTTGCAAACTGGCTAATCACTTCTGACCCTCGTCTACCTGAGAATCGCCGCTCAGCCCACCCGCCGCTCCCGAGCCACATACAGTAGGCTGTATCAAAGGAAAGGAAGGAAGCTTGTAGTTTAACGTGACCGTTAATCTGTAGATCATAAGCCACGGGACCTCCTTTTTACGTGGAATCCGAACCACAGGACATGGCATTTCACTTCGAAAATCTCACATGCATTGACCGGGAATCGAACCCGGACCGCCTTGGTGAGAGGCATACAGCTAGACCGCTGAGCCACCACGCCCCCCAGTAGGCTGTATCAATCCATTGTAACGCTCATTAGAACGGACACCACAATAGCATAGATTAGCAGACCAGTTTTACTCACACGAGTTCCTGAGACTGACGCCCCTACATGTGGCAAGAACAGCAACAACTCCTCTCTGCCAGAAGTAAGAAGTTTTTGAATAAGATAGCAGTGAAGTGAATTGCAATGCAGATTTAATACTTAGGTATTTTGAGTGTTCTAGGTCTACAGTAATTATAGTTGCCCCTGTATCCAGCTTACATGTTACCGTTGCCGTTACCGTTCCAGTAGACCAATCAAAATGAAATTTCCTGGCAGAAGTTGAACTCCGGGGTGGTAACCACCACGAGACGTACACTGTTATAATGAAGTAGGCCTACTCTCTTCGTTTCTACATTAAGCCGCTAATGTAGGCCTACTTCTGCCCCCCTTAGAATTATGAGGTTACTATGTGGCGAGTGGTTTCTATGGCCGGATGCCCTTCCTGACGCCAACCTCGTCAGATAAGTTAAAAAGATTTGAATGCATGAAAGTGACACTACTTTAGGCAAGGGGTTGGAAGGAAGCTGTCGTGGCCTAGGCCTATTTGGATTTTCATGGAGTTAAAATGGAGAAGCCACCGAAATACGTTGCAAGGACAACGGATAGTGGAGTTCCAAGTCTGGTAACAGCCTGGCCCCAAAGTGTTTCGCCTCAATAAGCGCAGCAAGCCTGGTTGGTTCCCTCTCAACTGATGTGGATTTAGAAGGGCCGTGGTGTCGCAATTCTCATGACGTGCCTATAAATCTGCTAACCAGGGCGCATTTAGCCTAGGCCTACCTTAGCCTATGGGCCTATCTTGTGACGTCTTACGTGACCGTTAATCTCGCGATCATGAGCCACGGCACCTCATTTTTACGTGGAATCCGAACCTCAGGGCATGGCAATCTCACATGCATTGACCGGGAATTGAGCCCGGTCCACTATGGTGAGAGGCAAAGAGCTTCACCGCTGCGCCATCACGCCCCGACGCGACGTATGGATGGCATGAGCGGCAATACTACAGTCTGGTTGGGGGACAATATTGGATTAAGTATGCTAAAGGCGTTTATTTCATTTCTGCCTTGGTTACCCTGCTACATAAGTTAGGAGCCGAAATACCAACACGTGGCTCTATTAAAAAAAGAGAAATTTAATTCTTGTCTGAGGGCTGGAGCAGGATCTAGGCTATTCAGCCTCATGAGGAGGGTTCGATTCCCATCTCGCCCATCTAGGAAGTAGTGTTCCGTGGTTTCCAACCTCAACTCCAGGCAAATCCCGGGATCTTTCCTAATTTCAGGTAATGACTTCCTTCTTCCCAATCCTCACCTGAATTACAAATACACACACTAATACAACCATCACAATAGCACAGGTTATCAGACAAATTCCACACACACCCAAGTAAACGGGGCTACATGACCACGATGCCGCAAAGCCCTTAAAACAATGAACAGCAAATAGGAGCCGATAGGCTTGTTTATAAAAGTGACCATTAGGGTTTGGATGCTTAAGATCTTAAAGAAATACAAAATATGCAACCAAATATGCTTTAAAAACTAGATAAAAATTACCTAGAATCGGGATAATATGACGTGTGCATTTTAGGGATGTGTAGCAAGTATTGGAGTAGCGATAATACATACCGGACTCATCAAGGTCGAACCGGGAGTTTCCTTGTTTAGGCCTACTAATTGCTCTGAGCTAAATTTATCTGCTGGGGTGGCATCCGTACAGAAGCTTTTTCTAGGAAACAGGTCTTCTAAACCTGTTCCGGGAATACAGAGAAAAATATATCTACTGCACCATTTGTAAATCCCGTGTTTGAAACTCCACCCCGATAATATGTAGGCCTACCTTGTCAAAATGTAACCCGCGAGGACTGGCGCATGGGTATTTGTGACCCGAGGCTTTGGTCAGCCCTCATTTCCCGTCGCTTATACTGTAGTACCTTCCTTCCTGGCCTTCAACTTCACCCTGCAAGTCCATTACCTTGTGAACACCCAACTTATTTCTATATTATTTACGGTCGCCAGTCCTCGCGTCACAATTTTCGGTTTATATTAGTCAGGACAATCTGTAAAAAATAAGGGGGAAAATTCACCTATTTTGGTTCAGCACAATCACATAGCTCACGTTCTTGTTGATCCATGTTTAGGGTCTAGGCACGCCTTGGTCATCAGCTCCTTTGTTCAACAGAATTGAGATGACTGCTTTGCCACCACTATCAAGGCATGTTAAATTTGGACAAGAAGTTCCGTGAAGAACTATACAGCCTACTTTTCATGCCAATGATTATTCTACAGTATATGAACCTATCTAGAATAATGACGAAATTAAGTTGGTAATATCGAAATATCTAATTAGTTCAAAATATACCTGGTATAATGTAGCCTAATAGAGCACTACAGTTGGCAGCCCTGGTGACTGAATATATTCTTAGTTCCATCTCTTAAGGTACAGAATACAAAATTTGGTTGAAGTCCATTGGACGTTACATGCAGTTAGACACTGGATCTATCAGCACGCGTAAAAGCATGTTGGCAACAATGTCATGTGTGTGCTTGTCAGAAATAATCTGAAATATTATGATATCTTGTTGTGCCAATTTCGGATGAAATCCATTTGTTAGTATAGAAGTTACATGTATTTAAAAATTGGTCTTATCAGCAGACATAGAATCATGTTGGCAGCACTGACTTATATTAATTACTCCAAATTAATCTAGAATGTCAGGTGCTATACGTGTGCAAAGTATAGAGCTGTTGGCTTCCATACTTTCTGATATATTGACATTAAGGTAAAAATAATATAGACAGCATTTATTAACAGTTGGTAACCCTGATTGCTGTTAACAATACTTATAGTCATATCTGTTATGTTACACATTGCACATACGAAATTTGGTTGAAATCCAACTGATAGTATAGAACTTACATGTATTTAAATATTGGTACTATCAGTGAGCTTATAATCATGTTGGTAGAACTTAAGTATATAAGTTACTCCAAATTAATCTAAAATGTCAGATTATACGTGTGCATAGTTTAAATCTGTCGGCTTGCATACTTTCCGATATATTGGTATTTGGATTTTAAAAAAATAGATAGAGCAATTATTAACAGTTGGCAGCCCTGGTGGCTCTTAAGAATACACTCAGTCATATCTGTTTATGTACACATTTTACATACAAAATTTGGTTGAAATCCAATTGATAGTGTAGAAGTTATATGCATTTAAACATTGGACTTATCAGAAGGCTTAAAATTATTTTGGCAACACTGTCATGTATGGCCTCCTGGAAATTAAACTGAAATAGTATTATCTACATGTGTGCCAATTTTGGAATAGCTCCCAAGCATACCTTGCAAGATATCCAACATGGAGCTCAAATTTCTAGTGCGTTTTTTCAGCAGTTGGTAGCACTGACATCATTTTCAAATATGGACGTGAGATATTCCGGTGCACATCTTTACACATACTAAATTTGGTTTCGATTGCTGCAGCCGTTTAGGAGTTGATAGGGGGGGGGGGGACACACACACAGACAGGCAGACACACACACATTTTCCCGGATCGATCTCATAAGTCTACTTTTTCCTCATTTTTGCAAAATGTGAAAAGTAGGCTAAAAATATAAATAAACCTCATTTGATATTGGGAATAGTCCATAGGAAGACACCAGGGGTAAAATTACTTGATTAAAATCCGTACGACTACGACAAAAAGGGAGTGACTCACTATGGCGCCAGTTCTATAGGGTTAAACACAAATGCTCGAAATATAACCAAATATAACTTTATATCACTAAAATCAGCGAAATATGACAAAAGCCATAAAATTGACCAAAATAGGCCTATGCATTTATAGGCAAAATAAATTTTCTTTAAATGAGGTCAGGGTACCCTTCATTCGCATTTATTTTGAAAATTTGGTCAAAGAAATTCAAGGAAAATACACTAATATGACTTTTGCTTAACATCCGAGCCTTAGTTAACATAATTTGAATACTTCACATCTTGACTTTATGCATAACTTGCCATAGGCCTACGTCTTATCCGTTTTCTCCGAGGAAATTGAATGTCGCTAACAATTTCGTTTCCAGTTTTGCCCATGATTCACATCAGCTGTCACTTGGTGTAATGTGTAGGCCTAGGGCCTAATCCATATGAGCACAAAACTTAAGCCGAGAGAAAACGAAGGTTATAAGAGCTGCCAATAATAACTTACTGCTGACTGTGAGCAATTCCACCTATTTGACTTGAGGTAAGCTAACGATAGTCATCACCAGAGGAGATAGCCCAATTTACATAACAATGGTAAACTGTAAATGATAAATCTGTGTAACAGGGGGATTGAACTGCTAAGTCCGTGAGGGTGAGTTCCAATCCCGGTGCTGACTGTGGCTTTCTCCCACGTTTTCCCACACTCTCTCCAGGTAAATGCCAGGATGGTACCTTATTTCAAGTCCCAGGACACCTACCCCATCCCTGTCTCTAATACAGCCACCACAGAAGCACAGGCTATCAGACAACCACAGCCTACAAAGTATGGGAAATAATCATTCATTAACCGTGGTATTGATAATTGGAACTCATTACCTGCCTCAGTCTTAGAGCCTTTCCCCTAACATATTGATGTTTTTATCGTGTTTGATGTTATTGTTGGTGATGTTCTGTATTTGTACAATTTGCCACCGGGGAATTCCCCCATTTGCAAATAGTATATAATAATAATAATAATAAATTCAACACGTACCAAAGTACACGGGGCCAATGACCAAGATCTTCAGCCCGTAATATGAATTAACAACAACAAATAATACTCAAGTCCTACTTCAGCCTGCCCCGAATCTTCTATCTACAGTGGCTATGGGCTGACCAATGAATGAAAGTCAAAGAATAACGACGTAGGCCAAGGTATGAAATTGAAAACAAAGTGCATTGAAGGAGTTTCTGTTTTTAGTTCATTTTAGGGGCTTGGGACATCTTGATCATCAGCTCCGTGCGTTGAAATTGTCTGATAACTTGTATTGTTGTGATGGGTACGTGCCCTGGGACTTGAAGTAAGGTGTTGTCCCAGCGTTTGCCTGGAGAGAGTGTGTGAAACCCCGGGGGAACAATCACACTCAGGATAGCCCCCGTCAGCGCCGGACATGCTCAAGTTGCCCTCACGGCCATGGTGCACGATTTGACGAGTGGGGTCATCATGAAAGGGAGTTTGGAGCTCTAAATGCATCCAACATATAGAATGAATTAATCAAAATGTCTGGAGTGATATTCTGAATAAGCTAAGTTGCTTCTTTTCGTGTAAATTGTGAAAAATGAAATGTTATCTTTAAGGCCCGGTAGTTCCTGCACCATTAAAAGAATAAATGTGCATGCAAATAGCCTATGCACTAGGCTAATTATTCGTCAAATATGCAACACGTTTAAAAAATATTCACTATGAAATAACTACGACAATTATGATCACTCCGTATTGATTAGCGTTTCTACTTTGAATATAAAGAAAATATGAACAGACGGACATATTTATATCTACACCCATTTTAATTACTTCAACTTAGAACAGGTTCTAAATAGTAGGAAATTTTATTTGTTGCCGCGTTGACCATCAATAATTATTTTATTATGATAATTTTTTAAGTATAACTGATATACAATGTTTATAGCCATTGAATTTTTAAAAATTAAATAATTTTACAGCATTTACTTAGTGAATGCTGAATAAAAACATTGCTTGATAATAACTTGCAAATGATTTCACAAAATTTCTCAACTTAACAACGTCGTTTGCTTTCATTGAAGCCATAACTCCGTGCTAGCTGTGATGGACGGTAAGCAGCTTGGCCGTTCACTGGAATTTGAAATAATTGGTCCAGGTAATATTTCTGGAAATTCCTGCTCATTCATAAGCTGAACCCCAACTCTGAACTGGTTGTAAAGTGGAAGGAAGGATGGAAGGAAGGTTGTTGGAGAATCTGGTTCTTCCTCACAGACAGTGCAAACTACTAATTAGCAGATGATACAAATACTCCAGGTGGTAGGTGAAAGTAATTTTTTCAATAACAAGGAAATGTTTATGTTTTGACAAACCAACCACGAGACTCTCGGAGTCCGAATCGAAATATACGACTTTAAGAACAAAAAGCACGTCAAAACAATAGGAAATTCAAATATACGCCCATCTCAAGCAGAGATATGCACTTAGCAGGCAAAGGAGAAAAATATGGTGCATTGTGCCAAAATATGCATACATATGCATAAATATGCAAAAATATGATTTTGCATTAACTTCCGGGCCTTAGTTATCATCAATTTATTGACAGAAAAGGATCAAAAGCTGTGAGTAAAACCATAATATTATTTAGAGTAATTGTATATCCTTGCCAAACAGTTTCACTGCGTTATAAAACAAACTATAAACATTGACATTGAGTCCATTAACTTCATCCTCTATATAGGGATTGTCCAAATGCACCATCACCTGGCCTACGCGTATGCAAAGTTTCACCAAGATCGCGAAATTGACGTTAGCGATATTCCCTTCCCAAACAAGAATTACATTTTTTAACAAACCCAGAACCTATGGATCCGGAGTTCCAATACGTACCCCTAGATCATAGAAGGCAACAAATTAACTCGTAGTCTGATAGCTAGGTGGATGACAATCCGGCCGGAACACTAAATGTAGGTTGTGGAGGCCCGGGTTTGATTCCCGGCTCTGCCATGAAATTTAATTCTGGTCTGAGGGCTGGAACGGGGTATACCCAGCGTCGTGAGGAAAAACTGAGAAGAGGCGGGTTCGATTCCTACCTCAGCCATACTCGAAGTGGTTTTCCGTGGTTTCCCACTTCTACTCCAGGCACGAATACCGGGATAGTACCTAACTTAAGGCTATGGCTGCTTCCTACCCAAATGCTCCTCGATTACAAGTACACCACATTGACACAGGTTATCACACCCATCTACACGGGGCTGCTTTACCACAATGTCGCAAAGCCCCTAAAGAATCAACAACAACTAAATGTAGGAGAACATTCGCATTGTGTATTGGCAAAACATGTCGAATTAAAACGCAAGGGTGGAAATTCCTCTAAATTCTCTCAATTTCCTGTCTGACGCAAAAACTTTTCTAATGCAAGGAACTCACATAGTCTAATGGGAAGTCTACCCTCTTATTGACGTAAAGGCTCATTCATCAAAAAGTAATGTCAAGACGTATATCATTAAGTCCAAATTATCCCATCACGAGTTACTAGACTCTTTGCTGTTTAATACAATCAATTTCTATTTCCATTATTCACAGGTTATTGTCCAAGCATCCTGCAATTATTTGACTTTTACAGGTTATTTCAATCAGCTCGTATTGCAGTGGCTTGCATTCTTGGTTGTGCACCACCAGAGGTACCGAGTTCGATTGCTGACTGCCAAGAAATCTAATTCTGGTCTGAGGGCTGCTTCGTGAAGCAGAACTGAGAAGAGGTGTGTTCGATTCTCACCTCAGTCATCTTTGAAGTGATATTCCGTGGATTTCCACTTCTACTGCAAGCAAATGTCGGGATGGTTCCTAAGTTAAGGTCACGGGTGCTTTCTTCCCAATCCTAGTCTCAATTACACGCACTACTATAGACACCACAATGATACAGGTTATCAGACAAGTACACTGGATTGAATGACAACGATGTAGCATAGTCCCTAAAATAATTAACAACATTAACACCATATTCCCAGAAATAATTGCGCACGCATCAAAGTGCTTGCTGTTAAATCACTTTAGGGGGTTGAGATATCCTGGTCATCAGCCCCGTGCACTTGGAGGTTTGTTGAATTTGAAAAGTAGGCTACGTATACGTGACATATCCCAGTCATCTCTCAGATCTGTTCACAGCATGATATATCCCAGACATCTCTCAGATCTGTTCACAACGTGACATATTCCAGACATCTCTCAAATCTTTTCACAACGTGATATATCCCAAACATCTCTCAGATCTGTTCACAGCATATTTCCCAGACAACCCTCAGGCATTTCTCAGTTCACATCGAACCCAGGACCTCAGACGGGATAGCCAAGTATGCTAGCCACTACACCACAAGGTGGTCCACTACTTAATAAGAGACAAACCAACTCCATTTTCACAACAATGGATCCCGGTGTCTTCAGAATCAAAATGTCTGGCAGCTGCTGACGTAGTGGCAGTGGAGACATCTTATTGGAGCAGCCAATTGAACGACTTAAGTGAAATATGAGCTTCTCTAGAAGCAAGGCGGAGCCAGTCATCCACACTCACACAGCCCCAGACTATGGATTCACATTTCAAGCCTCTGAATAGGCTACATCTATGCTGGTGATTTGTATTTAAAAAAGTGTTTATTTCATGCTTTTCTATGCAAAGCCTCGGCTCAGATGGACTCAGTGTCATTAAAGAGGAGAAAAATAAACCCAAGTGGTCTTTATTAACAAGTGGATTGAAAGAGTTATGACGGGCTGCATGGCGCAGCGGTAATGATCTCGCCTGCTGATCCCAAGGTTGCAGGATGGAATCCTGGCACAGTCAGTTGCCATTTGAGAGTGCGCAAATGCGAGGGAGCCATGTCAGTATATTTGCTGGCATGTTAAAGATTCATTTCGGGGCAAAATACTGGCATCCCGGCGTCTTTCATAGCCGCAGTAGTTAAAAAGGTCGTAAAACCAATAACATTATTTTTTAACATCGTTATTCCCATCGTTAGCTTGTCTTCGCAGAATCTCTTCATCTCCTCGCTTATGACCCTTCCAGCGCTCCTGCAATGTTTGGGCGGTCTGAATAGACTATTGATGATTGTCAACTAGTTCTCTGAATTCAGCTCTGTCCAGTCCAGTACCATATCACTTGAGATGTCTGTTTCCTGAAGGTCTTTTGCAACTTCAAGCAGCTTTTATTGAGAGATTTAGGATTTTTTAAACATTATTTATATTCGACCCTGACTATTATATGTCAGAAAACTGTATCATAATGATGGTCAATATAACACTATTTTTCATTATGAAACAGTTTCTCCCACCAATCACAGCCCAAGAAACAGTTGTTTGACCAATTAGATAAGTATATCATCGCACCTGCACTGAGTTCCAAGGCCTTCTAATTTAAATTTCACTGCGTTGCCTAGTGTGATGGTGGGGTAATGGAGGAGGCCATGGTCAAATACAAGGCATTCTCTGCGTCTCATGCGCTCTGTTCAGTACATAAAACTGGCGAATTCTCGACAGATATTTATGAATATTTATGTTCGAACATAAAATAGTTATCGTCGAACATAAACAGTCGTATGCAACTCGCCTATAATGGTAATTAAGACACTCGTATGGAAATTATAAAACTTGCTACGCTCGTTTTATAAACATACTCGTGTCTTAATTATTGCCATTATAGGCTCGTTGCATAATGCACTATATTATTAGTCTATTGTTATTATGAAAGAGTTATGCAACTGGACTATTCATAAGAAGGGACCGGATTTTTGAAAATGCATATGCGCATATTTTGAGGGCTTATTGGATTTTTTGCATATTCTGAACATAACAGCATATTTTTACCGGTACAGTTGAAATGAAGTATAATTTAAAACATGTTGAACAAAATAGGTTTCGCCTGCGTGTTGGACATCCCTTGTAAGCAACTGAGTGAGCAACAGATAACGAGATGAGTCAGATGACAGCACTCGTACTTGACGCAATTCTGCCTGGCTATTTCAAGAAGGGAAGATGTTCAAGATGTTTTAAATTATACTTCAACTGTATATGCTAAAATATTCTGTTATGTTCAGAATAGGCTATGCAAAATATCCAATAAACCCGCAAAATAGACTATGCATTTGGAAATTCGCATATGCATTTTCAAAAAATCCGGTCCCTACTGATGACCTGTATTATTGTGGTGTCTGTGGTAGTTTGTGATTTTAGATTTAGGTTACAAATACACACACTAGTTCAACCATCACAATGACACAGGTTTTCAGACAGATTACACACACACCCAAGTATACGGGGATACATGACCACGATGCCGCATAGCCCCTCAAATGAATCAACAACTCACTTCAATCCCAAGTCCATAAATCCTGATAGACTGGCTTAAAAAGGACTTCGGCACCTCAGCCCCTTGGCCTACCAAGCGACCGCTGCGCTGAACTGAAATATGGCCTGCAGATTGCGGGATGACGCGTGGGCTACACGTTGGGTCCCCTCGGTCGCTGAAGAGAAGACGGCTGCTTATTTCATAGCAAATAATGAGGAACATAATAACAAGTAAATATGATTCTATAGAATTAATTAATTTTCTCTCTTTTCACGTTCCATAGGTTCGATCGCGAAGCTATAGGCCTAAATTATTTCACATTCAAAGGTCAAGAACTTCTCACCACTTAATTTCTCCATTCATGAAAATAATAACCAACTACAATACATTTGCTAGTCATAGATATAGGCTATTTATTGAATCAGTGGTGGTATTCAATAACAAACTAAATATGGTGGCTAAATTATAAGCGGTACCTCTTTATTAGGCACTGTCCATGCTTCGTCAAGGTGTTCATGTTGATGTGTTGTATGTATTATTTTTAGTTCGTTTTGTTCATAACCAAGCATTAGCTACTAATCATGTATTTTAAGATTTTTATTTTATTTTGTTGTTTTAAGTTTATTTTTTTCTTCTTTTCTTGTCTTTTCCTAAAATTATTTAGATTTACAATTATCTACAGTAATTTTGTATTTGTGTCAAGAAGGTACTTCATTCGGTTTACGACCAGTGTACTTTCATAAATAAATGAATCTGGGTTTTCCTGACTGGAGCGCTGCCTCACTGTCAGACAGCTACTCTATTATCCTCACGAGGCTGAGTGCATTCCGTTCCAGCCTCAAGTCAGTTTCTACAATCCCTGATGGAGTTGGGAATCGAACCCGGAACCTCCGAGTGAGATATAGGGGTGCTTCCCCAACACCATGGGGCCGAACTGGACTGGATTAAAGCCAAATGTTAATAAATAATGGTATGCTTGCCACACACAAGGTTCCACCTTTTAGTGGCATATATGATTGCTTTTTCTGCTCTGTATGAATTTGATATCCTATTTCGACCTGTCTTTATCATATTGTAACAATTGTAAATTTACAGGTTAAACCAATGAGTTGGGTTTGTATTTCTGTAATTTGTAAACTGTGTATATTTGTAACGATTTAATTAAAAATAATAATATCATACCAGAGCAACAAAAGTGCAGGTAACTTTTCAAACCACCCGTAACATACTGTATATAACCAAAGGTGCTTTTCTATAAACACCAAACTTCATCACTACATCACTGTCGTCAAACCGGTATGGTAGGCCTCTACGCGACAGAATGCCTTAACCTCTCTCAGAAATGTGCGCTTGCTAAATTAGAGCAAAAAGAGAGAGAGATTCTCCACAACATAGCCTACTTGGTCCAAACTTCAAAAAGGGGATCTGCGCAAGAAAATCCAGGCAAGAAATCTATTCTAAGATAGAGAAGGTCACAGAGACAATGGGCAAACGCAGGGCTCGCTTCTACGTCACTTGCGACGGATGGACGACTCTAGATGGACAAAAACGTATATTTAACTATTTCGACTCAAAACCAAAAACAACAGTTCCCTGGTACGTTAACGTCAAGAAAGACCTCCAAGAAATGGGCCTACGACCACATGCCACGCACAAACCAGACCTTTTCCGAACAAGCATCGTGACTTTTGGGACTTTCACGAGATGAGAAATGGACAACCGGTGCAGAGGTTGAATGAACGCCGTGCTCGACAGAGCAAGCTAATGAAAACCTACTGCATCAATCGTAAATTGAATAAACGCCAGAATGTATAGTGGAACTTATCGCGGTCCCTAGTTGGCCGATTTGCGAATAATAAATAAATTAATTTTTAAAAAACTATAGCTACGGTAGGTAAGTTGGAGTTTTTCAAGAATTGGATATTCTCGACCACAATAATGCAAATGAGGGCTGTCAGCTATAAGATTGCGTGATGCACAAATAGGGCAAGCCACGGGGGTGGAAGACAGGGAATTACAATCTTTAGAAAGGCCTTATTTATCATCATTGTAGTCGTGAAAATGGAATTCTTGGACTGAGTCTACAGGTGGCCCTCAGTGGGCAACAATCACAACAGATCAGCATCATTTACTTGTTGTAGTCAGCAGCCCCGTGTACTTGGGTGTGTGTGTATCTTGTCTGATAACCTGTGTTTATGTCAAGCCTATAGTAGTGTGTGTAACTATATTAGGGGTAGGGAGGGTTTAGGTGCCCGGGAATTGAAGGAAGGTACTATCCCGGCATTTTCCTGGAGGGGTGTGGAAAAATTCGATGAAAAACCACACTGAAATAGCCACTGTTAGCGCCGGGACTGGAACCTGCGATCTCTGGACTTGCTGAAGCTGCGCGCGGTCATATAGGCCTACAGTCAGTGTCCTCCATTAGCTCAGTAGGCAAAGGCATCGGCATACAAAGTCGGTGATCGCGAGCTCCAATCCCCATCTTCCAACAACATGGCTTGTATTATTTGAGCATTAGCCTACATGAACCAAGGAGTAATAAGGAGACGCCCTGCCAGCGCTATAGCATGCGGAGAGTTGAAGCACTGACCACGCCCCCATACTTGCCCGGCTCGAGCGGTAAATGGAGCCTACGACCGTAGACTTATTTATTAGTTGGATTTAAGTATGATTACCAGTAAAAGATTTGTGTGCAGGTATAGTACGAAGTTGTAGGGTAGGCCTAGTCTATATGACGATGGAAATCAGGGAATATTTGTTGATCTTTGCTGGCTAGCGTGAAGTGTACGGGGGTCACAATACTTTTCGCAACACTCGAAAATCATGTAAACTGCCGTAAAACGTTTAATTTTACAACATAATTGAGTGGTGGCATTATTGTTTTTATTGCACGATGTTTTTTTTTAAATAGGCCAGTTCAGTTCCGGTAAGAAACTAAACAAGGTCTAGGCTGAGGTTTGAGATTAACACAATAAAATATGCAAATAATGGCAAATCAATTTTCTAACACCCACGAGCAATAAATCTAGAGCTCAAGCCACGTTAAAATAGATTGGGGGTAATTAGATTACAGTAAGACCGTTCATTAATTGACAAGCAGAAACTATTTCCAGTAAGAAACGCAGGAAAATATCCATAATTCATTCCTAGCAATCAAAATACTAGTATTGGTGGACACATACGCCAATATTTGAACATTTAACGAATGATACTAGAACAGTACCGTAAGGTGGATACTCTAAGGAAGAAAACTTAACACAATAAATGGCAAATAAAGTGCATTCACTTGTGAAATTACATTACTTTGTCAGGTGAGAGTTCTGTTTGTGCAAACATATGCCCCACATGTCGACATTTCGTCCCACACGCGAAATATCACAACTTTTAAGTACGTACGTCACAACATTACATGCTTTTGTTATGGGACTACAGCAATGTTTTGAGCATATGTGAAGGAGTAACTTCTGGCTTCACTTCCTTGCCGTTAGGGCCTCTCCTCATTACTCCTTGACATGAACTGACAGCTTACCGGTATCTGGTTACTAGAGAGTGATCACAAGCAATCAAGCAGAAATGCCATTGTACCAACGTTCATTTCGACAGGAAGGAAGTTCATTGCTACTCGTTTACAGTAGGCTAGCCTACTTGTTTTCGACTGCATTCCTTCTGCACTACTTGATGACGCATTAAGTTGTAAATACTTCTGTATTATTCCTAGACAGCCTATGGATCAGTTTCTTGGGAACCTTGGCCGTATGCTTACAGCCTCGGGTTGAAATATGACACTGTTTATGTGAGCCTATTTCTGTGTAGACCCGCTCAGAAGAAAGTTTTAAACCACAATACCGATATAGGCCTACTGTAAAGTCGTTTGGTAATCTGAAGTTTTATCTGGAAGCGGAATAGCCTAATCATTGAGAGTATTAGTTGCGTGCACAGTTAGGCTAGGCCTGTGTTGAAGATGCTAGTTCTTATCAACAACATCCCATGAAGACATAGGCTAACGTACTGCTGCTGTTTGTTTAGGGATTAGGAACAGTGCGGTCACTAGCCCCGTGTAGTTAGTGGGTGTGACTGATGCCTAACTATCTGTACACTCAGTAACAAGATGTCTGTGTGGTATTGTAACACATTTGGGCTGCGATTGGGAGAGATGACTAAGAACGTTGAATAAGATACGATTCTAGCACTTGACTAGAATGAAGTTAGAATCATTACACCTATGGTAGCCACTAGCAATAGGCTACTGGGATTGCCGTCATGCACAGTTTCCCAGTCGGACACTCTTACTGCCTGGCAGATGACGACACCAGATCGATGCGTCCCGGCCTTAGTCTATAGCTGTGGAGCAGCTGCGATAAGACAACGAGGTTAAATATAGTCTATATGAAATAGTCTTGCACGCAGTTTCTAACTCTCAGCTTTATAGGTCTCGATGTTTGCTTAAGTCAATGACGCCCGTGGAAGGTAATTATTAGACTATTGTTATTATTATTCATTCATCTATAGACCGCGTCATTCCAACTGTCTCATTTTTCGGGCTTTGATGTTTACCCAGAACGGCCGCATTCGTTCTCGGTGGATTTTCTTCCTTTCCTGGGTCAAAATCTCTCCCGTTCTCAGCCTCGGTTTCTTGGAAACCTTGGCGTGCTTGATGTTTCCTCTTTAGTGGGATGGGAATGTCAGTTGATGTAATCCCCACTTCTTTTAGATCTCCATCTAGTGCAATGAACCAGGCCCATTTGGTTTTCCTCTCCTGAAATGAAGTAATGATGTGGTTGGTCTGTCTCACTGGACTCATTCGCTTCACATATCCATAAAAGTTAATCCAACTTTTCCGGATGGTGTCAGTTATCTTCTCCACATGAGCGTACGGTTCTTGGTTATGCCGTCATCTATATTCCCCATTTTCTTCGGCGGGACCAAGATCTTTCTCAAATGTTTCCTTTCTTTGGCCTCCCGTTTTTGGACCAAGCCTATTTGCTCATTGTGAGGCATTCGGAAGCGTACAAGACCCCCGGACGGATGCCACTGCAGTAATGATTTAGCTTTGCGTTGATGGATATACGAGAATACCGTTCGTTATAGATAACTTACCTTTGGTTAAATGGTAAGACATATCCATTTTTCTCATACCCGATGCAAAGGCTTCTTTTCCCCATACATTGGGTGTTATCATTTCTCCCAAGTAGGCTATTTAATCTTTGTCACTCGCTTCAATTTTCCTTCTTCCACTACAAGTTGCTTGGGCGCCGCTTCAATATTGGTTACGAACTCCGTCTTCTCAAACGATATTATTATTATTATGGTTATTCTTATTATTATTATTATGACTTCTAATTTTGGTGCAGGCTACAGTGAGTAGGGCTTCTATCTTTTTCAACCAATTGTGAATTCCAAAGATATTTTAATGTTTGCTTAGTGTAAAATATTTCGACCGCAAAGTAAAAATAAAAAGCTCTCTTTTCTAACTGGATGTACAGGCCTTCTCTTGAAAGATCGTACCCTCAAGCTAGTCAAAGGCCGCGCGTCAGGTCGTGATAAAAAGCAATGGTTGTTTATAATACCCTTAAAAGAGGCAAGAACAACCTAAAGAGAAGGAAATACGCGGAAGACTTGTCATTATTTGGCTGAAAGACGAAATCGAATTGCTTTTAATTTCAAGCTAAGCAGTAATACGAAGGAGGTCTTCACACCCATTGTTATTGAAACACGTATCGTCTTACTTTCTATTAACTTTCACCCTGATCAACCGAATTAAATGTTAGCCTATATTCACGAATTCTGTGTTTTTTGTACATTACTTTAGGGCCTATAACTTATGGAAGAAACTGAGATTCGCGTTCTCTCGGTAGGTTGTATGACTTTCAATAACAGTGGGTGTGAAGACCTCCTTCGTATTACTGATTAGCTTGCTTCCATCTCATCTTTCAGCGTCCTTCCTTCTCATTAGCTTATTGTTGATTAATTTAGGGTTTTGCGACATCATGGCCATGTAGCCACGAATACTTGGGTGTGTGTAATCTGTCTGATAACCTACGTCCTTGTGATGTCCGTATACGTGTGTGTACTTGTAATTGGGGATAGGATTTGGGTTCGGAAGTGGACGTGGATTTCATTTAGGAACCATCCCGGCATTTGCTGGAGAAATGGGAAACCACCGAAAACCACTTCTAGGATGGTTGAGGTAGGAAACGAACCCACCTCTTCTCAGTTCTGCCTCACGAGGCTGAGTGTACCCAGTTTCAGTCCTCAGATCCAAATTATATTCTTTGATAGAGCTGGGAATCGAACTCGGATATTGGCAGTGACAGTCAAGAATGCAAGCCATTATACGGATTTATGGCATAGGCTGATGTCTTACACTCTCCTTCTACCCAGTGGTTTTCAAAATGTCTTTTGAACTTTCCATTCCTTTGATACGATATTGTATCCACAACAGCAAATAGGCTAAATGATCATTCCTCTACTTATTTCAAAATTGTTTTTTTTATTAAACCCCTTATTTATTTTACTTGGATTCCTAACGATGTAACAAAAATCGTATGAAAGTACAGTGAACCGTACACACCCTAGTGTACGGGGTTGATGTTCCATCCTCGAACAATAGGCATACAGCAACAGAACATTTACGTAGGCTATGTACTGAGCTTGACAGAACTTCAGCGCCCATTGACATCAATGTCCAGACATTGTTGATATTATTAAACTTCACCAAACGATTAGGTTACAGTACTGACATCAACAGCTAAGCAGTGAGGTCATATTCCAAGACGATAGGACATTGACAATATTTACAACATTACTGTAAGTGTAACAGACAGGCCGGGGAAGGGATTGCGGTGTTCAGCAGTCTTAGCGTCTCCAAAGCCCTGTGTTTATGCAAGGGAGAGGGAAACTTTCCTAATCTGCAAAGAAATCAAATTAAATATCTTTCTTGATAAGTCAGCCGTAATAAAAGAATCGAAGGTTATTTCCTTTTAGTAGTTCTTGTTGTTGTTGATACATTTAGGTGTGTGTGGAACACCCGAGGAGAAACTGCACTCTTGATGGCTGCTCTCAGCCCCGGGATTCAATCCTTTGAGCACCGGACTTTCAGCTCCCTTTGCAGTTGTAGTACGTGACTTAACTCGCACGTCTACCCTGTGAAGTTCTTCCGCTAAAGGTTAAGTTGCCAACTTTCCACATGTTAGCTCAGCAGGCGTACGTGCTACGTTTATATCCTTCACTTTCAGTTTGTAATGAGCATACCCTGTGTTCCCGTACAACAGACAGAGTGGGAAAGGTTCCGGACAAAGATGACACTCCGAGTGGTAGCGACATTTGAATCTCAGGACTCTCAAATGTGGATCTCCCAGTATCATGTAATAGCTCCCTGTATGGTATGGATTCTTAGTGAGGGATGGTTGCACGTACGTAATTGACTGTGTAGGTACGAAGATCTCCCTGCCACAGGCCTTTAGTTTATCCACTGCAGACTTTGTTTCGACATTTGAAGTTTTGCAGTTTGCTCTGTAGGACGCAAGAATCTACTTGTTGTATGATGAGTTCATTGCAATCAATCGCTCCATGTTTCTTACAACACATTCATGCAGCGTATCCACGACCTATTAGTCACTGGCACTTAATTCACCCCCTTGTGGTTTCTAAAACACACGGGCATAGCGGGAAACGAGTTACCGGTACCGAATCAAGCTGCAAAAGATGCGATACCACTAACTTCTCAACCAATGGAAGCACTTGCCAAGCATAAGCCTTCTGCATATGGGAATCTCAGTGGCTGGATGGTCTTAAACCCACATTATGGTGTTTGAGGCCATTTTTCAATGTTTTATTGGGTGTTTCCCTAATCCTGAAAAAAAAACATGAGATTTTTAAATACACTTCGATGACCAGTTTCGATCGTCAAGCGATCATCATCAGATCCATTGCACTTAGGCTGTTAAATCACACATACTTGTAGCCCCTAAGTGTTTCACCTCCTTTGACTTCAGAGCGCTTGACCGATGGCATGCTGGTGTTCGCAAGACATTGTTGTGCCATTGGTCAACCGCTCTGATGCCAAGTCCGCTCATTCGTTAAATCAGGTATAAAGTGTTTGGCACATTATAACTTATATGGCAGAAAATAAAAGTGGTTTAAAATTAATCATAATATTCTTTTAAATAAGTCTGCCAAGTTTTCTATTTTTTCTACAAATTTTATGCCTTGTTTTTAACATGTGCATAATTAAATGTTTGTATGTTTTTTAACCTAGTCAGACATCATAAAATTAAATTTAGATAATAATAGGTGTATAATTTGTACCTAAAAGTACTTTCGATGTCAGCTGCGGGTGCTGAAAATACTGTTTTCCAGCCTAGAACGGAAAAATCAGCTGCATTCAAGAATTCGCTCATGCGCTGCAGAAGGTGTTTGACCCGGCCCTTGGTATGCGAGCAGGAGGGTTATGACATTTGTTTACGTCATTGGGGATAACCCCTTTGCCGACCCCTTGCCAAAGCCAGAGCGGAGTTGAGGGACTCATTTTTGGGTCCCTTGGATGACCGAGTGGAATTAAGGAAAATCGAGGGGAATTGTTGTTCGACCGAGTGAAATTGATGCCCGCCCCATCTAGGAATGATGGGAATAATGATCGCTTGTACTGTCTTTCAATTCTTCCTGTAAGTAGCTTGACAAAGTAGCTAAATTGTCTTCCAATGCAATTCAGCTTGCATTTTAAAATGTAGGCTGATGGTGATAGTTTCCTTAAGTGGTCCCTACACTAACCAAAGATGCTAATGGTCGAATCTTTCAGCGAATTATTTTTGATGTGTAACATCTTTCCACTCGGTTGCTGGATATTTTTGTGGGAGTGATTTTGAAAAAAGGGACGGAAGTGTGTAAGACGCATTGCCAGCTGGATAGCATCCCTCCTGGCTGCTTCATTAGGGAATGAAAAGAATTTCATCTAATGTTTTTTGTATAGTTTGAAATGAAGTAAAGATTTAGGTGATTTTAAGATGCTGATTTTTCTTATTTTATTAAATTTCCTGTCCATATTTTTATTTAACAACAGTGATTAATATCTAGCTCTTTGCATAATGTTTATATCTGATTTAACGATTGAGCGGACTTGGTGGAGGTGATTTAAAATTAATCATAATATTCTTTTACATAAGTCTGCCAAGTTTTCTATTTTTTTCTACTCATGCGCTGCATAAGGTGTTTGACCCGTCCCTTGGTATGCGAGCAGGGGGGTTATGACATTTGTTTACGTCATTGGGGAAAAGTCTGGGCGGAGTTGAGGAACTCATTTCTGGGTCCCTTGGAGGACCGGGTGGAATTGAGGTAACCCTGGCTACCTGACTGGAATTCCCGGGTGGAATTGATGCCCGCCCATCGTACACATTGACATGTAAGTTGGAGAGCAAAAGGAGGAAGGGAAGACCTATTTGCACATTCCTTGTTAGCTACAGAATCAAATGTTACAGCAGATCGGGTAGACTTTCACAGGGTGGCTGGAAATTTTCGAAACACTGCATTCTGTACCGGTTACAAAAATTTGGTGCTTTTCAGTCGGTCAACACGATTGTACCCAAATGAGATGGGTTATTCCCTAATCGTGGAAAAGAATTTAATTCTTTAAACTGGTATTCTGCCCGAAGGCAGGTCCGAGCCTCCGAAGAGGCAACACCCAGGCGGAGTTTACGTGCTGTAGGGTGGCCAGGGCCTTTTCGCTCCTCCTTATGTTGACCAGTGCCTAGAACCGGCATACCATCCAAGTTCCGACCACGCCCAATGCTGCTTAACTGCGGAGTTATCATGGGATCCGGTGTTTCAACATGGCTAGGCCGTTGACCCTGAAAAAGAATTACATGAGATTTTTTCAGGATTAGGGAATAACCCATCTCATTTGGGTACGATCGTGTTGACCGACTGAAAAGCACCAAACTTTTGTTTACTAAGGCAACACTGAGAAATGACTTCAAACAACCCCCTCCCCAAGGTCACGGGACTGTCAAATATTTCCGTTTAAGACAAGTTTCCGTTTGATAAAGGCTCCGTGGAAAGCAGGTTTTACTGTGTGAGGCTATGTTTTCTATTTAGCCTTCGAAATGGACAAGGAACGCTCACATGGCTACTCTGAAGTCATTATACGCACTTGGAGTAGCACTTAACTGTTGTTTAGCTGGGTTCGGTTTGTGAAGTGGCCTCAAACAGATCGATATTAGTGAAGACAAGCAGATAACGAAGGTCATTGCCTTGTCACAGGAGCGCTGATATCAGGAAATAACGGAAGAATCGTGTAGGACTTCATCCTCCATCGGCTACAGTACCGGTATGGACAGTGAAGAATTCGCGGTAAGGTGGCCCTCTAGTAACTTATGGGTTGCGTGGCATTTCAAAAAGATGCGTTTTGAATTGAGAGTGCCTCACAAGAGATATTTTCAAGTATGGTATCCGAGAATTATCATCACCTCGAAAATCAAAAGTGACAAAAGTATACCATTTTTAAATGTACAGTCACTCAATAAATAAAATTAGCACACTGTGCTATCTGTATATATTTTTGTTTCTTGTTTAGTTCCTGAGCTGTCGATATCAGAGCCAAAGTTCCAAGGAATGAGTAGATGTAAATAATGTTATTGGTTTTACGTCCCTTTTAACTACACTGGCTTGGAATGAGTAGAGCAGGGATGGCCAAACCACGAATGCTCTCTAAATAATGCCCACACTTGTCACAAATCCCCGTTGGTTTAGTGTAGAGAGTGCTTCGTAACATTGTTCCGTTGCAAAATGTTGATACGCTGATGCGCAACTAGAAGGTCATTTGCCGTAGCATCAAAGAGATGAGTGGCACGCTGGTCATCTGCGAATGTTTGTTGGAAATGGAGTGGAGTGAGAAGTGCGTTATAGAACTAGGCCACTCAATGAGTTAAGGGGCGTGATAGCCTATAGAATCCCACCTACAAAAGGAAAAAGAGAACAGGCGTACAGAACATTGTTATAAAAAAACAAGTCGTTCTGTGAAGGGTGTCTTCCTGATTGCGGTCATTCCAGATTGCGTTCACCTCATTAAGTCCAGATTGCGGTCACTTTCATTTTAGGGAAGAGCTATAAACATTCCAGCGTCCAGATTGCGATCATTGGGGGCAAGGTAGGGAGAAAGCTTCCTTCAAATATACCATCTTATAATTTGAGTAGTTTTGATAGTGAACTTATTGATTTTGACTTATCAATAGTCACAGATTTCAAATCTGGAATGTTAATAAACGTAAAACTTCAAATGTTTGATTTTGTGTGTAGGAGGGGGCGGGGATAAACATTGATTACAAAGGGGGTTTAGAATCAAACGCAGAACAAATTACTTTTACGAGTCGAATTTTTTGAGGTAATGAAAATAATGTTTTTCACGATATACAGTACCTATTATAAAAATAGATGTCTCGCACCTCAAATGGGAGAGGAGGGACAGAAATTAAAAAATATGCCCTGTAAGTATAAAATTTCCCGTTACAACAATTTTGTTGAAAGTGAAGGTCGTTGATTCCGATCCTGAAACGTTTCTATTCTTAAGACTGAAAATGTTATAAGTTAATCATTGCTTTACGAAGTGCCGTCAGATTGGGAGGGGACTTGATTTTTTTAAGCGAAGTTTCATGGGGTGTGCTCAGCTGAACACTGAACTGTATTCTTTGATTAGGTAGTGAAATATCAGTTTCCCCTTGTTATCCACAAACCTTACGGAAGGTATGAGCCAATCGGGAAGAACCAAGAACCTAGGACCGATCTCCCAAGAAAAGTGATCGCAATCCCTAAAATGAAAGTGACCGCAATCTGGACTGCTAATGAGGTGATCGCAATCAGGACACAACCCTGTGAAGAACTAAACAGTCTATTTTCATTAGGGCTGGCATGCGAAACGAAATGTGTTATCTAATTAATTTAGCGTCGCGAAATTAAATTGTTCAATGGAATAACATTTCGCTCCTGGCGCGAAATAAAATTCCTTACAGGCTTTTAATTTCGCTCCTGGCGCGAAATTAAATTCATTACTGACTTTTAATTTAGCTCCCGGCGCGAAATGAAATTCATTACAGACTTTTAATTTCACTCCTAGCGCGAAATTAAATTCATTACAGTCTTTTAATTTCGCTCGTGGCGCGAAATAAAATTCGTTTGACTTTTAATTTGACTCCTGGCACGAAATTAAATTCCTTACAGACTTTTAATTTCACTCCTGGCGCGAAATAAAATTCGTTACAGAATTCGGCATTTAGTCCCTCCCCGACCTGAAATTAAAATGCATGGAGCATTTCATTTCGTGACTGAAATGAAATCTGTCTCTTTTCTTCGCCGAAAGCCTTATTTGCTTCGTCTATTTCTCCTGCCGCGTCCTACATCTACATCCGTCCCTACCACCCCATCCCCAAAGACTTCCCTGCACACGTGGCTGAAATCTTCCTCCATTTCATTCTGATGGGCCACCTCAACCTTCATTCCCGTTTGGTCCTAGAACTTCGTAGCCTAGACATCTACCTACGTCACTTAGACGTCACCCTCGTCCCTCTCCCAAAACCTACCCGTCCTACCTCCAATACCACCCCCAACGCAGTCATTGCTCATAACTCCCTCCTCCATCTGTTTGACGTGTCTGTCCTGTCCCTTATAGGAGGTGATCACGCTCCCGTTTTACTCACCTTCCCTCTTCCCCCTCGCAAAACTCCACTATCACCGCCCAGGATGGTCCAGAATTTCTGCACATCAAACTGGCGGGAATACCGCTCCCACATCAACGATCATCGCCGTACGGACTGGATGACCAGACGACGGTCGATGCATATACTGCAAACATAGAAACTGCACTAAAACAATCCTCCCAGCCCACAAGCGCCGTTCATGGCACACCATCTACTCCCGACTAAACCGAGTGTTTTCTTCCGTCTCTACCTACTGGCGACACCTAAACCGGTTAACCAGCAAGACCTCCACACCACACTACCCCATTCTACCTACAGGGCGATTCATAATTCCTTTTACAAACATCTGGGGGTTGTAGAGTGGACTAAGTAGATCACCGTTTGAATAGGAACCCTTGTCCGGACATTTATCGTTTCGATACCAAATCGGTTTGAAGATCACTTTCATTTTACATCGCCCGCTTCTCGGAACGCAAATAACATTGGCTGAGGGCAACCTCTGCAATCCCCTTATGTCATACAGTAGGCTACGTATGTCTTCTGTTTACAAGCCGTAGTGACAGTGAGTCCGATTTGACAGCAGTTGTGGTCCAGTCAGGGCGCAGTACAGAACGAGACCGCAATCCAATGATATCGTGCCGTCTGTTCGTTTACAAACGGTAGTGACAGTGAGTCCGCTTTGACAGCAGTTGTGATCCAGTCATTCAGCGGTACAGGATGGCGGCATACTCCTTTGATGCGTAGGCTACACCGAGATGTTACTAATGTACGGTGAAGCTGGACGTAATGGTCGAACGGCACGATACATGTACAGTATCATGAACGTTTTCTGTATCGCACCACTCCATCACATACATTTTTGTGAAACTACATTAAAGGCTGCCTGAAACCTGTACATTCCAACCGAGGAGGGCGGATTGTGGTGTTCCACAGACGCGTCGCACTTTGAAGAGGACGTCCTTCATCACGTAGAAGAAGACCCGTCGACGAGTACGTGAAACATTGCCGATGCCGTGAATGGGTCCCAATCGAGCGTCTGGCGTGTTTTGCGCGACCAGCAACTGCACCCTTTCCACCTACAGAAAGTTCAAGCAACGGGGCCCGGCAGATTTCGTGCCGCGTGCCAACTTCTGTGCTTTGTTTCTACACCAGTATATTAACACACCACACTTTCCGCGTCACGTTCTTTTCACCGATGAAGCTCAATTCGACAGGGAAGCTGTTTTTAACTGTCGAAACTGTCACATTTGGGCTGAAGAAAATCCGCATGCCCACAGCCACGTGGATTTCTGCAACGGTTCGGCATCAATGTATGTGCTGGCCATCTGATTGGGTCGTACCTTCTTCCGTACTGCCTAACGGGTCCTCTTCCTGCAAGAGGTACTGGTTAAGTTCTGTGAAGATTTGCCATTGGCACTGCGTCAGCAAATGTGGTACCAACATGATGGCGCACCAGCGCACTTTGCACGTGCAGTCCGAGAACATCTCAACCAAACATTCGGGGAAAGATAGATAGATCAAGGTGGTCCAATTTCGTGGCTACCACGATTGCCAGATTTAACTCCCCTCGACATTTTCCTATGGGGTCACATGAAGAACCTTGTTTATGTGACTCCCTTCGAGTCGGAAGAAGATCTTGATGCACGCGTTCTTCCGGCAGCGCACATTATTGAATACACACCAGGTGCCGTGGGAAGTGTGTATGACAACATGCTGCGCAGGTACACGTTGTGTAATGAACGGTAGGGTCGCCACGTGGACCAACTCTTGTAGTGCATACGTGTCTGTAGTGAAGTGGGATGTGTGCAATCGAGACAAACTGATTTGGTATCGAAACGATACATGTCCGGACATGGGTTCCTACTCAAAATGTGATCTACTTAGTCCCCTCTACAACCACCAGAAGTTTGTAATAGGAATTATGAAACACCTGTATAATGGGACGGCACCCCCAGGCGACGCAGTCAAATGGGAGTTGTCCACTTACCTTCAATGTCTGTCCTCACGGCACATTAGTTTTCTTGTCCGCTGTGGAAAAGGTAATAGATACTTGTTGCCTCATTATACAACAAAGTACTGCTTTATGAACGTCAGATAGGGCTGGCCCCGAGTCCGAGGTTCAGTCTACGATTATGGTGATGTTGATACCACAGCACTGATTTTCTCCTACACTGGAGTGAAGACCATTGAATGACTCACGTTGCTGTTGCGGCCCAGCATTTTGTGCAGGTAGTCTACGCTAATAATACTGTTACCAACGTCGGGACTTTAAACATCGTACCGAACATAATTTAACTCTCGAAACGAATATATTTTAATTTCAACAACGAAATTAAATGTTTCATGCATTTCAAATTCACGCCGGGGGTAGAAATTAAATACCGTTTGGAAATTTAATTTCACCTCGGGAACGAAATTAAATGTCTGTAACGATTTTATTTCACGCTGGGAGCGAAATTAAAAGTCATTAATGAAATTAATTTCGCGCCGGGAACGAAATTAAAAGTCTGGAACGAAATTAATTTTGCGCCGGGAGCGAAATTAAAAGTCTGGAACGAAATTAATTTCGCGCTGGGAGCGAAATTAAAAGTCTGAAACGAAATTAATTTCACGCCAGGAGCGAAATTAAAAGTCTGGAACGAAATTAATCTCGCTTCGAATTAAGTTTCGCTTTGATTTAATTACGCGCCGACAATCATTATAATTTCGGTCCCGAATATCGCGCTCACGGCGAAATTAAATTATTTTCGCCCCTACAGCCATGAATTTAATTTCGCATGCCAGCCCTGATTTTCATATATCCTACGTAGGCTATGTTTAATGCCTCTATCAGCATACAAAATAATGGAATCTAAACGGCTGGAGCGATTTCAACGAAACTCGGTAAGGTTATAGTACTATTTTGTCCGAACCCGACCGTGCCTATCAAATTATACAGTATTACGTCTCACCAATCCAACATGGTGGCTGTGTGAAATATTTCACCGGCATTCTATATCTCCAAAACTATTACTGATATCACCTTGACATTTTGTACGGTGATAAAGGGCAATACTAGAAGTTCACCTATGTGAGTTTTAAAAACCTGTTAATTACAAAATGAACATGGCGGTTAAGCGGAACTGAAACATTTAAATAGATATTTCTCGCGATTTAACCATCCAAGCGCAGGGGGAGGGGGACACACACATACACACTCACACGTGGACAAAATGTGATCTCATAAGCCTATTTCTTCATACTGTAAATGAAAATAGGCTAAAAATTAAAAAAAACTAGGATGCATCTGAGACCATAAAAGGTCCTCCACCAGATGGGATCCATTATAGGTTATAGCCTACTTTGCTACTAGAATAGGTATGTGTTAGGATATCTACCAATGTGACTTTCTTTCTTCTTTTGGGGTCCGATAACCTAGATGTTGGGCCCCTTAAAACAACAATGATCATCATCTTTTATTCTTTATTAATCTCATGTAATTTATTTCAGGATTAGGGCATAACCCATCTCTTTTGGGTACATTCGTGTTGACCGACTGAAAAGCACTAAACTCTTGCTTTTTTTTTAATAGCATAATGAAGGTATATGTATGCGGCTGGCTGGTGCTACTTTTAGACTAGGTGACATAAGGAACACTGCGAAGAGATACCTTCTACATAATTCTGGTCCCATAAATGAGATCCATATGTTGATTTTCTGCATGGACCGTGGTAAGAAGCAATGCGGTTTTCAGTGACGGTACACTAAGTCAGTACCAAACATGGAGTCATCTGCCATTAGTGTACGTATTGACTGGTAGGAGAGACGAACCTCGGACAGAGTTACAAAATCAGGTTGGAGAGAGAAATTTGCTGTTGCGGCCAACATCTGTCCTTGCTTCAAGGAATGTGGTGAGAGCGATGTTTCCAGAAATAAGCTTCCGTGGATGCATTTTTTCTTTTCTCGCAAAGTAGGCTATATGGAGGTATGCCGTAACGCTCTGCAACCAGAAAGTCCTATACGCAGAAAATGTTGACGTCCATCATTCCACAAAAATGTCTCTCGCTATTCCCTTTATTCCACGGGTAGATGTTAAGGAAGTGTTTTACTAAAAATGCAAGGACATCCACAGCTACGTGGAGAAGCAACACACACTCCAGAGGAAGGCCACGATATCCCCCGCGTGTGGAATGCCAGCCCCAGCACATGAGCAGACCCTCAGAGGAAGGCCACGATATCCCCCGCGTGTGGAATGCCAGCCCCAGCACATGAGCAGACCCTCAGAGGACAGCAAGAATGCAGTTGAAGGGTGGCACTCAAAATTCCAAAAGTTAGTGGTTACACACCATACGTCGATATGATTTATTTAAAGAATATTTAAAAGGATATGATACTGACACATCCGTCGCCATTACGCAGCTGCTCGGAGGACGCAGGAACTTCAAAAATATCTATCAATCTAAAGTTCCCTCTCAAACACAAATTTATGACATTCCTAGAAACTACCAAGAGTAGAGGGAAGATGCCAACATTCTTCTGTACCTGAGAACCATAAGTTGCAAACTGAATGTAGGCTATGTGAAGAACAGACCCAATAACTGCTTCACACCATTATTTAGACTACTTTCGATTTTTGCAAAAAATAAAAGTAGACTTATGATATCTACACAGGGCGAAACATTGTATGTCTGTCTGTGTGTCTGTGTGTGTGTGTGGGGTGGGGAGTTGGTATGTCCCCCCCACTACCCTATCAATTCAAACACTACGAAAACTGAATTGAACGAAATTTGGTACAGAGGTAGCACTAGCAAAGGGCACCTCAGTGTAATGTTCTATATTGCCGCCATATTTACCAAAACGTAATGGCGGCCACTCAAATGGTCAAAACCTAAAATTAAATTACGACCAAACTAATCATCGGATCTTTACCAAATTTGGTCAAAACATACCTTCATAAGGGTCGGGACTTGTTCCCAAACTACAAGGTCATCAACCTACCATTTCAGGATGGCGGCCGTGTGAATTATGCAAACTTTATAATCCATAACATTGGACCAACCAGTTCCGATTATCGAACCGAGAATCGTTTAAACCGTTCTAAAGGACGTGGCCCGTTCGAAATTAAAAGTTTATATTGTAATATTATAGTGCAGAAGTGGCTTTAGAAAGCTGAGCCGTCTCGGTTACAAGACAAGATGGCAGCTGATCTCTCGTTATGACCTATATTCCACTAATTTGAGTAAGTTGCATGCAATATAGCTACAGTACTGATAGAAATAATATGAACTTTGTATGAAATGAACTTTGTTTGAAATATACTCCAGTGAAGAACTCGTTTAGTCAAAGTCATTATTTGCTAAGGCATTGTATCTAAATAACGTTGATAACTTTCAAATTGGCAGGTCATATTTGGCTCCGTGGTTAAAGCATTGGTCTTTCACCCGGCCGGCTAGGGTTCTAGTCCTAGCAGGGTTGTATTTATTTGCTTGAATTTTTTATATTTATTGTATTTTGAGTACTAAGACGTTATACAATTAAGCGTTATATTGTACATTTTGCAATGGAAAATATATATTTAATTAAAACAAAGTTGCTACCGCATCTGCACGAGTGACTTCTACTAGCTACTAGTTGAACTATGCCTGAGCTAACCACATCCTACTAGATGCAAGCTGCGCTCTATACCGGCCAGTTAGTGAACCAATGCCTACGGTGTAATTGAATGTCTCTTGGTGACGATAGAGCGCACCCCCAAAGATAGGCGTGATTGAAAATTAAATTCCTACATTGTTTGGAGTGTTTGCTGATGAAATTGCAAAATGCTGGGGTAAATTATAAACTATGGTCTGAACGCCGCTGCTGAAAGCCAGTGCGCCAATATGCACTTCGAATAGGAAGAATATAGGAGATGATGAGGACAAAGAGTTATAACTGTACCCACACATTTAGGAGAAAGTAGGCTATATGTTCTGTCCTGAACATCTTGTATATTATAATGCCAAGTTATCAATAAGCGTCAGTAATAAATGTTCTCGCTTTCCTAATTCATTGTCCAAGTTGCGTGCGACAACAGTGAGTAACCTAACTGTGGACAAACATACAGTATTAGTGGGCGTAATAAAAAGAAGACAGTGTGCAAGAAAATATTACTGGCCAAAAACAATTACAGTAAGTTCAAAATCTGACGGGGGCAAAACAACTGCAAGTGCAACTACTATGCTACGGGCAAAATGACCTCTGATCACTGATATTCAGAGAGGTTAAGTCGGCCCTGGACCGGAACGACTCATGTCACAATTGTGAGAATAAACCCTGTCACTATGAACACTGTACTGTATGTCGTCTATTGACGTCCGAAACGGGGGAGGAGCTTACGGTCAGCTGTTTGCAATATGGCGGCGAGATAGTGACGAGAAGTAAGCAAACAGTGATAGGGTGTGCGTTTGTTATGGCTTCTAATTTATGATGGTAAAATACTACATATTTTTTTCTTTCATTGATATAAATATTTTTATAATCAATTTAAATGCAGTGCTTAATTACTACCAGTTAAAAATATTACCCACATGTAGATAGTTAATTTACTGTCTGCTGTTACATATACTGTATAAAGCCTGTACTTGGGAGGCTAGCGGTATCGATGTTTTTATTAATTTCACAATATATATCTCTCACATAACACGAAGGACGACTCCCTGATAATAAATTGAATCCAGCAACCCTGAATTTGCATGAATGTTTTGGGTTCAAAGAAGCGTTACTTGTGATGCTCAAATCATACTTCAATATTGCTAATATTGACCTACATATTTGCTGTTCAATGGCAAGAATATACATTTATTAATCTCTTGCTACAGGCAAGTTAAAATGGAGGCATCCTCTTTATCAATATATTTAATTAAATATTTAAAATACAGATATTTAACAAAGCTGGAGTCTCCATTTGAACTTGTCATAAGCAAACGGAACAGATGATTCTCAGGACAGGGAGGCCCGGATAGCTGCACTTTAAGCCAAATCAAATTCACTCCTCAGCTCGACATAAACCACAATACCAATTAAAACCTATACAAAACATACTCTCCTTACTGTTGTATAACTTTCAAACCAACTATTCGCACTCAAAACTGAAAAACCCTGAAATGGGAACTAATTAAAGTTAGAATAGCCTAGGCCGATCAGGTCTCATGCTACATTACCGCATATGTATACGTAACATCACTATAACTTCTAAATTACGACTAAGTGACCTATCTGCCTGAGTAGTATAGGTGTTACCGGCCTGCCTGGGATGATGGGTCACCAAACCGGTACTTAAAACGAAGATTTTACACAATAATTAACTAAATTCAACAGTAGGGAGATCATGGACAAAAACACAATTTAAGCCAAATCATAGGCTACTTCAATATTGCAAATATTGGGCTACGTACTTGCTGTTCAAAGGCAAGAATATAAATTCTCTGGCAAATTAAGGCTAGGAACAGCATTTTTCTTAAGTTTTCTAACCATTCGACTATTGTCAATCGGAAGAACCCGTGAAATAAGTTTACGAAGAGTGGATTACATTCGGTTCTATGTACGGCACGGAAGTATTAGGCTACAAGTTTATCAGTTTTTTTGATTTAGCTAAATCCTTGTGAATACAAATTAGAGACAATAACTATCAATAATCCACAGTACCAGTGCTTACGCTGTGGAAAGAAGTCGTCTTCACAAAAATGCAGACTGCACACTGTCATGTAACGTGTAACACGTTTTCCAATTGACAGCGCCGAAGCCCATCTTTCTCTCTGAACTTTTTGTACACATTTTATACGATTTGCAACCGTATACAGAGCAGTACCTCCTCGAATTTGACAAATTCCTTTCTGTTTCCATCACGACATCAATGCTTCACCATGAAAATAAACCTCACCAGTCACAATGTTACAGCTTCAACATTCTACCGCGTGGCTGCGCCATCCAACTTTTCTGACGTCAATAGAAACAATCCTCACACTACTTCAGGAGAAATATGGAACATCTCATCGCTTTCAGCATCCACTATAGGAAAGATGAACATTGAGCGGGAGGCTACCGATCTAAAGTCTCCGCTAGCGACACGTTGCGTCGTCACGGGAAGCGCATGCATACGTTGTTTCGGTCCAACTACTCTGTACTTTACACCCGCACGTGCTTTACAACCACGGGTCAAAGTTGATTGGTTTGATCCTGGTCGGTGGCCATCCTGAGTGTGGCTTTCCCCAGGCTCTCCCACTTGAAGACAAAAGATAAAACCCACCTTCATTTTTACGTGTCTATTTCAATTTTGTTAAAATGTGAAACAATGAAAATTAATTCCAAGGATGGCCGATAGTAGAATTTGAAACTACTTTACTTCCAAAGCCTGACTTACCGGCAGAACTAATGCGTTAAAAGCCGTAGAACGTTTCAAAATCGAGTGGAAGTTAAAAGATATTCAGGGCTGGGTTCTCCATAGTTCGGAAAATGTTAACAAACCATTAAACGTCGTTAACGGACGATTACCAATATGCTATGGTTCACAAAACTATAACAATTCATTAACATCCCTAACGAGCCATTAAAATTAATTGCTCTGTCTACACAGAATTAACGACTTAACTGTCGATTTACGTAGCATTCCAATCCAAAATGGAACGTGCGTTAAACGTTATTTTGAACGATGACGATGTTCTTGAAGACATGTTAGATATTCGTCGACCTCGAATTTATAAAGAACGGAGGAATTACTCGGATGAACGCGACGACACAGAATTTATTATATTTCGGTTGTCAAAACCTTCTGCGTTGAAGATCTACAGATGATAGAACCTAACCCGGAATTCCTATCTGACAAGTAAGATACAGTATGCACCATGTCCATGTAATATCATGTGATACATTGTGGTATAGCATATGTAGTTAATTTAATAGACGTCACAACAACTCTCCTCTTATTTTCAACGATTTCACGATACTTAAGTACGTTTTTTTCATCAAAAGAAAATTCCAGTCACCGGCTCTTCTTCCTCTTTTGCTCAACAGCCATGTTTGTTTTTAACCGAAGAACATACAACCTTTAAGCATTTTGCAGTTCACGGCCTGCTTGATTAAACCAAAGAACATACAAATACCGCCACAATCATCATCTTTGACTTTTGTACAGCCCTTACGGTGAATGTGCTGGTGCAACGCTGACGAGCGAGGCACTTACTGACGGCCTGTTGGTGAACTGCCTTCTGTCTTCACGTTTAAATTCACAGCATGTTCTTTAAAGGCTCGTCCATTCACTTTCTTGAGAACCCTCACAGAGCCTCTATCATCCAGCGACTGAGATCCCTGTATCGCATTCTCTTCGGAAACCTTGAGTCATTCATTTCGTGTCTACTACTTTTTTCTTTTTTAGTAGTTGCTTGACGCTAACAGTTGCAGTGGAACTTGAAATGTTTTATTTAAGGGCTTGGACATCGTGGTAATCAGCCCCGTAAATTATTTTCAGGGCACTCTTATGAGCATTTCTTACATTTCTTCAACAATACCACGACTATCAGGGTGCTTATTGTTCATTCTGATGAAGACAATCTGATTTTTGCTGTTTTGCCTTGCGCATAGCGTAACATACACAGTCAGAGACGAGGCATTCAGCAAAATGTAAATCTTGAATCTAGTGAAGAAAGAGGGAATATCCAGCATGGATGTTTATCACCAAACTGCGTGTCCATCCTGACAAGTAGGCCTACCTTCCAACAAATTTTAGCCATCAGAATATGATGACGGCTAAAATACAAACTCAGCAGCATAGCCAAGCACGTTAAGTCACTCTACACGATTCAGTGAGAAGCTGCAATTCGGAGATCTGACATTCGAATCCCGGCGCTGATAGTGACTTTTTCAGTGAGTTATTTTTATCCTACTTTCGATTTTTTGTGTGTAAAAATTGAGATCTACACGGCTCAAATGTCCGTGTGTATGTGTGTGTAGCCTATGTCTGTCGCCCCCACCCCCTCTCCTTATCAATTTAAACACGATGAAACCGAATTGAACCAAATGTGGTACAGAGGTAGCACTAGCAAAGGACATCCCAGTCTCCTGTTTTATATCGCCGCCATCTTAACGAAAACAAAATGGCAGCCACCCAAATGTTTAAATCTTAAATCATGCTACGATAAACTACCTACAGTAACTTATTCATTGAATCTCCACCAAATTTTGTAAAATCATACCTTCATGTAGGAAGCGTCTTTTGCCCCTTAATATCAGATCACCAGTCAAACCATTACAAGATGGCGGCCGTGTGAATCATGCAAGTATTATTATCCATACCTTGTGATACAGTATTTAGCATTCTGATAGTTTTATATAATGACCCTCGTTTTCCTACGTGATACCAACATGAGACTGCATGCTACGCGCAGCCGTCGTCTTGAAATTGTCATTTATAAAAATGAATAACTCTCAACACTTAAGAGCTACAATAACGAATATTAGCAACAAGGTAGGACCATTTATATGGCCTAATATGGTAAAAGAAAAAGAACAGACTCTCGATACTTTCAAGATGGCGGCTGTGCGAAATATTAGAACTTTAAAATCGACAAGTCAGAATTAAATTGGTTCGTTAAGACGAAGCTTGCCAAGGCTTGGTATCATTATAAGGCCTTTCACTTGCGTTAGTCAAAAGACTATCACACTGAATATAGCACACAACCACCATCTTATATACAGTACATAAGACGTTAACATCGGTAATCCACTATGTATTACAGGTACAATGATGAAACGCAGCAAATGTGTAGTCACACAAAGAAAAAAGAGACTTTCTCTGCAGAAGGCGCAAGATAAATGATTCCATAAATCCAAAATGATGGATGGGCGTACTTTTCTCATGTTCCAATCAATTCCTATGGATGCAAAAGTGGAATTACAACGAATTTTAGTAAACGGGTAGGCCTAGTATTATAGGCTAGTCTATAGGGTGCAGCTATTAACGTTCATCACAAGCACATTCAATTATATTCCCTTATGAGGGCAAACAGGCTACAGCTATTGGACTGTATGTTCTTGTCTCCACTACCACTCCAAATACAATGACTGGAGTGTGCGTTATTACAGTTACTCACAATGCTACAGTCACCAGAATAACACAGTTTATCACACAAATTACACGTGCACATTCAGGCGGGACCGATGACATCGATGTCCCAAGCCCCCAAATGAAACAACAAACACGCCTTACTTCTCTGTCAGAACACAGTCACCTTTAAAATCCTCTCTCAAACACGAACCAATCAAAATTGAGATTTTTCTGTTATAAATGAAAAGTTTTCCACTGTGTGGAATTTCGAAATTTGGAACAGTCTTTCATTAATTTCAGATTTGAGTGGGATAACTTAAACAAAATCTCTTACTCTGGGGGCGTGGATTGGATTTATCTTCTCCACACAAAACAATCGCTGCAAAATCATTTTAACGTTCCGCGTAAACATGCCAATCCGATTCTTAACACACAAAAGGATATACAAGTAGCCTAAGGTGTAATATTTGTGTGGGACATTTTCATTACTGTTGATAGGCTACTTCTTGTTCTAGTAACAGATGAATATTATGCCTTACAAATTCTGAGTACAGACTATGTCCATCCTGGCTTCGTGACGCGACTCGACGTCAATAAAAAAACCTCTGGAGCCTGTAGACCGATCGCGATCGCCTCCCATCCATATGAACCCGCTGCACGAGTCGAGTGGGCGTTGTCGCATCGCCTACCCGGCAGTCAATAAGCTCTAAGCTAACAGGGAGGTAGCCTAGTGTAGGCCTATCTGATTTCTGGTTTCTTTATCTCCAGTGTTTTGGTTCCGAACAATTAAAAGAGGGAATCCTTACAACTGCAGGTTGTGTTGACTCACGGATTCTCTTATTTATCTTTAATTGAAGATATCTAATCAGTAGTTCTGTGCACTTGCTTGATTATATTCCTTCATGAAGTGTTCTATATTTATCGATATCAATTATCGATGACGTAATGATACTAATAATAATATTTTAATCGCTTATCCTCCAAGATCGGCTTCACCCACGGATCATTCCTCTACCGTCGCAGATACAACTGGGGATGGTGACAGGCGACTGCTAACTTGGGTCTAATTAAGAAAAGATCAGGGATAGGAAGTCAGCCGTGGATCTGTTGAAAGGAACCGTCTCGGTATTTTCCTGGTGGTGAAAATGGGAAACCACGAAAACCATCTTCAGAACGGTGCAGATGGGATTCGAACCCACGTTCTCCCGATGCCAGTGAGGCAAAACCCAGTGCATTAGTGCTCTCGGCCCCTGCGGCCAATAATAATAATAATAATAATAATAATAATAATAATGTATGTTGTATGTATGTCTACCCCTTATTATTCCCGTTTTTTTCCAATGGGGTCGGGGATGAGATGCGATGGAAGTCCTTGTGGCGATGGTTTTTACGGCCGGATGCCTTTCCTGACGCCAACCTCATGAGAGGAGTCAATGAGAGATGAAATGAATGATGGTGAATGAAACTGGGCAAGGATGTGGAAGGAAGCGGCCGTGGCCTGTCAGAAGGTACCGTCCCAGCATTTGCCTGGAGTTGAAAATGGGAAACCATGGAAAACCATTTCAAGGACGGCCGACGGTGGGGCTCGAACCCACGCGTCAACCGAGTCAGCAGAGAGCTTGGCCCCATGACCTAATGCTGCGCTTTAGCCAGCGTAGCCACTACTGTCGGTAATAATAATAATAATAATAATAATAATGATTATTATAAATTAATGTCTTTATAGGCATACATCAAAAAACGAAACATTACGAGGCCATTCAAAAATTGCAGAAATTGAAAAACAAGAACGCCATAATCTTAGACAAATATTCGGCCCCACCCAATAAAATGGAATTTGAATCAAGAGGCGAACTGCAGACCTCTGGTCTCACAGACAGTTTCACAAATACTGTGCACAAGAGAAGTTTGAAAAGTTGTGTGCACATATTCAGGATGGACAACAATAGACTAATAATTAGGTTAATACCCAAAGTACGAGGATACATTGGCTAGAGGAGACAGGGGGGGATCTGAATGAGTTATAAGTTACATCGGGGAGAACATCACAAAAAGCCGAAAAATCTTTAGAACCTCAGCACTCATTTGGAGTGATATCTAGCAGCAGCACTGGTACAAAATAGACAGAAGAAGAAGTGAGTTCATACTGTATGAAGAGATTTTGGAAGAAGAGAAACTCAAAAGTCATCAAGCTATTAAGTTCAAACGAGCTCTAAAATAAATAAATAAATAAATAAATAAATAAATAAATAAATAAATAAATAAATAAATAAATAAATAAATAAATAAATAAATAAATAAATAAATAAATAAATAAATAAATAAATAAATAAATAAATAAATAAATAAATAAATAAATAAATTAATTAATTAATTAATTAAATAATTAAACAAATAATTAAATAAATAATTAAATAAATAATTAATTAAATAATTAAATAAATAATTAATTAAATAAATAAATAAATAAAAATAAAATAATGAATAAATAAATAGATAAATAGATAAGTAAAGAAGAAGGCAGGGCACATTAATACAATGTAGCCTATAGGCTACATATTCGGACAGATAATTAGAAATTGTTTTCAGTGAAAAGGGGCTAACTGTAAGGAAGGGGTCATCCATGAAATACGTTCGCAAAAATGCCATAAAATATAACCCCTCCTTCCCCCATTCTAAGACGATGTAACAATTCTTAATCCCCCCCTAAGTGAACTCCAAAATAAATTACCCCCCCCCCCCTTCAATGTATTGAAACTCAGGGCATTGACAAACATTCCACTTTACATATCCGTGATCCAGCACCAGAAGCAGGAACTACATTTCTGAAATCGCGAGAAAGCTACACAGGATGAATTCTTCCCCCCTGAAATCAACCGACAAAAGAAGTTGTTTTATTAGTAGCTGAAACGATCGCCGCGCCGCGTCGGATTGCTTCGCGTCGCGAGGTGCCAGCTGTGGGTCACTGCCCATCGTGGTGCAAGAACACTCTCCAAATTGACCTTCCCAATCATTAAGAAACTTGACATCATCATTTCAGGATCAGGATAAGACTATCCTTAAACTTCAAGCTCTCATCAAAATTTAACGCCGATACAAAGCGTTTGAAAGTTAGCACGCAACGCTCCTGGATTGCAGTGTGATGTGGGGGGAAGGCTGGCCGAGGAGAAGTATCGTCTCGCCAAACGGTGACGAACGTAAATATTTACATACTCAAACATAGTCTAAGACATCAATTCCAATACAATAAGGAATTCAGCAAAATAACATTAAATAAAGCAGCAGAAAATCCTATTCACTACCCCTGCCACGGCTGAACGGGATAAGCCTCTCACCTTTACAAATGGGTTGTTGTAGCCTACGTTCCTAAATTCCAGGTTTGATTCCTGGCATTAATACTGACCATCCTGAGTGAGGTTTTCTTTCATGTTTTCCACACCCACTCCTGGAAAATGTCGAGATGGTAGACTATATCATTTGATGCCCTGGGCCACCTTACGCCACTAGGTATCACGACAAGGAAGTATAAGTCGTAATATTTGTTATTAGAAATTATAAGGTGCAATTAGTTTGTTGTCGCATTATTTCATTTTAATTTGCTAAATTCTTTATTGTTGATGTCACTCCTTGGCCAGACATCACAGTGGCGATGAGCAGCGCTATACAATTCTAAAGAAAATGAGTTCAAACTCGGACTTCTTACTTCTTAAACTGTCGTTTATTAGGCTACATGTCATTTATGATTGTATTGCAACTCTAGTTCTAAAATTTCAAACAAATAAAGAAAACTTGAAAAATTGAGGAATAGAAAATAACCAAATTGCAATTTGAAAAAGTCGTGACTCTATGGCAATGACTTATTTACTACAAACAATAACGGCACGAAATACGTCATAGTTTTGACCGACTATCAGACCGTGGATAGGAAGCATTTCAGTCGCGTTTGGACTCAATATCTTTAGCATTTTATGTAGAATTCAAAAGACTTGAAAATTGTACATTTAAACTTTAAATAGAAAAAGTTTTAGTGCTGTGGGACGGCGCCAGTAGGGGAGTCATTGTACGCCGCCACCGGCCGGTCCGGTGAGCGGGTCGGGAGGGTGAGTGAGTGACGTCAGTTGAGTTCCCAGAAGTCCCTTAATCCTCTGGGTAGCATGGCCAAACGGAAACACTATACGGTAATATCTTATTGAAAATATGTAAATGTTGTGTTAAATCTGTGAGTATTGCTAAATCCCAATCCAGTTTTCGTCCCCAAATTCTGACACTTCTTTCTCTTTCATGTTTCATCTTCATATGCTTATTTCTTCATGAATATGAAAGAAGCATTTCAAGATATTACCATGACTATGCCAGCGTACCTCGCTATAATAAATTACATCGTCGTAATGATAATCAATGTCAGTCAGAAATGACTGGAACTGCCGTTGATTGAGTCCATGTGATCCAATATAATTAATTGTAGATGTCACTGTGTTCATCACATGTTGTAAATTTAATCCTTTCCACATAGAAGTTGTTGATGAACAATGCTGTGTAATGTATCAGTATTTCTGTTAGTACAGTTTTCTTATTTTTCCTACTAATCCAGTCCCGATACCACTCATATTCCTTGCTCCATTTTTGTTATAGCTGTCAATCCTTCTCGCATACTCAGTCGAGATCCTTCAATGTTTCAATGTTGAAGAAACAAATCCTCGCCTGTTGTAGTTCCATGAATGCTCCTTAAAGATCAGTTATTTCACACGCTTTGTCAATGCCACGAATAAAACTTAAAAGTTGTGGTGTATCACGGATGTCGTAACTTTCATGCAAAACCAACGAGAAGCCCTCGAATGATTCGATTTTTCACGAAGTCGGGAGCACAAATTAGCCCTGAGTTATTTTGTTCTTCTCGTCATTGTGTTTCGCGATAAGCTAACTGAATTTATAGCCTAAGTTGTTTCTTTTCAGGACACATTTCTTCTATTACAGAAAGTATACAAATCATTACAAACTCCCCATCAGAAGATGGTTTACCTTTCGTGGCTAATAAATGTGCAACTCTATAACTAGTGCGGTCTGCAGTTATATTTTCCTCCAAGTGTTTCGTGAACCTTTCATTAAATTTGAATTCTTTTCCTTCCGTAATACTCCATCGTATATATTATGTACAGATCTGTGTTTAGAATCATAATGCCGCCTGATGTTGCATTCCTTAGACACTGAAATATTTTCCTTGCATATCAGACACATTAACGTACAGTATTTTTACACTGTCCTCAATACAAAAAATAATCATCTGTCCATTCTTCTTAAAAACCACGCACTCACTGTCTACTTTTCTACGTTTGTAAAGGGTCATTTTAGCTTCAGTTCGTTAGATCTCAGTAAAATAGCAAACCACAATGAATCTCAAGTTGTAAATTGGCCGCTTTCTGTGGATGTCCCATGAGGCAGTTCTTTCACTCCCCGGGGAAGTCTGTGGCTGTAATTCCAAGAAACGAATAGAGAAAGTCTAATCCGTACTTGCTTTTAAGGTAGGACTAATTATGCATCTTAGAACTTTCCTACAGCCCAGTACAGGAAACATCACGTCAGGAAGAAAGCTACGAACAATTCAGACATTTTCTTTGTTTTTTCTCCTGTCTCAGTAAATTACAACAAAGTTCTTACAGGCCTAAGCTAGGTTTTTCGGTATCCACGAAACACATAGGCTACTATATACAAACTGGGCCAAGGGGCCTCATAACTTTCATCGCGGACCGAGTCCGGCCAGCCGGACGTATTTTGATCACCCCTGGGTGGGAATAAGAAATGTTGATATTGATGAGAGCCAGAGAGAAGCGTCACGTGAGGAATGTGGCCACCCCTACCACCTCGCTTCCGTCCTCAAGCTTCTGTACATAGGGTACCTGCCTTTCGGAAAACGCTGTCCATCGCAGTCGCACGCTGACATATGAGAGAGAGAGAGAGAGAGAGAGAGAAAGAGAGAGAGAAAAGAAAAATAATGTATACGTAACTCGGCCACAAGGAGATCATCAGCTGACTGATGTATGAAATCGTCCTGCCTAAAGCTCACTTTCTTTATCTTTTATCTTATTGTGATTGAAATCTAAGAAATACTGTATTTATGTAATAGTATCGACAGCTGTTTCCATAATAACAATAACAAGACATCAATGCAGGTGACATACAAAGTTGTAATAATAGCCTAATAATAATACTACTAATAATAATATTTGGATACGTCACGAATTCTGTCGAATACTTCGAGGAAGGGCCATAGCTGAGTGACAGGCAAGAGAGAGAAGGCTGCTTCCCAGTCCCGCCAATCAACTCCTCAGCTCGCATGAATACACTATTGCACACCACGTTCTGGATATTGAAAAAATGTGAAGTTTATTTTGCATATTTTGACGATTTTTGTCAATAATGCATATTTAATTTGCATAATATAGGCTATACGTGCTGAAAGCAACGGGAAACTACAGCCGTAACGCTATTCCCGAGGATATGCACCTCTCTATGCATAATTACATGTGATGATGGCCACCTCCCTTGTAAAATTCCAATTTGGAGGTAAACTAGTCCCCCGTTCGGATCTCCGGGTGGGGACTACTCGAGAGGGGGTTAACATCACAGAAGTGACAAAGAGGAAATTTGATATTCTACAGATCGGAGCGTGGAATGTTAGAAGTCTGCTAGGCAGTGGAAGGTTAGAAAACTTGGAAAGGGAAATGGATAGGTTGAGGTTGGACTTGGTTGGGATTAGTGAAATGCGCTGGCAGGAAGAACAGGACTTTTGGTCAGGAGACTATAGGGTCATTAGCACTAAAAAAAAACCATGGCCAAGCAGGGGTTGGTCTCATATTGATTAGGACACTTGGACAGCGGGTGGAATATTATGAGCAATATAGTGAAAGAATTTTTGTAGCAAAAATCAATACAAAACCTACGTGCACCACAGTGGTACAAGTCTATATGCCTACCAGTCAAGCTGATGATGAAGATGTTGAAAAGGTCTACGAAGAAATAGATGAAATTCTGAGGTATATCAAGGGTGATGAAAATGTTATAGTAATGGGAGATTGGAATGCTGTGGTAGGAAAAGGGAGAGAAGGGATGATAGTAGGAGATTTCGGATTAGATGAAAGGAATGATCGAGGAAGCACGCTGATGGAATTCTGCACCGAGCATGAGTTGGTCATAGCTAACACCTTATTCAATAACCACAATAGAAGAATATTAACATGGATGAGACCAGGAGATACAGGGCGATACCAAATCGACTTCATTATGATCAAGCAGAGGTTTCGAAACCAGATTTTGGATTGTAAAACATATCCCGGTGCTGACATAAACTCTGATCACAATCTGGTTGTTATGAAATGCAGATTAGAGTTGAAGAAACTGAAGAAAAGTCAAAAGTCAAAAAAGTGGGCAATAGACAGACTGAAAGAGAAGGATGTAAACGAAGGGTTCAAGAAGAGTATAAAGGAAGGACTAATGAAAAACCCTAAACAAACTTCAATTGCAGACGAATGGACACTTTTGAAGAATGAAATAACAAAATCCGCAGAAGAAAACACTAATAGGAAGGAAAGAATGAATAGGCAGAAAACCGTGGATCACTCGGGATATACTAGAATTGATGGATGAAAGGCGGAAACACAAGAATGTAAGAGATGAAAAGGGGAAAGCAGAATACAGACGTCTGTGAAATGAGGTTAACAAGAAGTGTAAGGTAGCGAAAGAAGAATGGTTGAAAGAGAAATGTACAGATATAGAAAATTGTCTGAAATTAGGAAAAGTAGACATGGCTTATCGAAGGATTAAGAATACATTTGGGGAAAAGAAGACTAGGTGCTGTAATATTAAGGACACAAATGGAAATCCTCTAACAGATAGGGAAGAAAAGGTTGATAGATGGAAAGCTTACATAGAGTGTTTGTATAAGGGAAAGGAGATTGAGAATCATGCAATGGAAAGGGAGGAGGAAATTGATGAGGATGCAAAAGGAGATTTAATATTGAGATCAGAATTTGACTGAGCATTGGAAGACTTAAGCAGGAACAAAGCACCAGGCATAGATGATATACCGATTGAGTTGCTACGCTGCATAGGAGATGAAGGTCTGATCAGGTTATTTCACTTGGTGTGTAGGATTTATGAGACAGGTGAGGTACCCCCCGATTTCAAGAGGAATGTTATCATCCCTATACCGAAGAAATTAGGAGCTGACAGATGTGAGGATTACCGTACAATCAGCTTGATTACTCATGCGTCAAAGATCCTGTCTAGAATAATTTACAATAGGATGGAAAGCCAGATAGAAGCGGAATTGGATGAAGACCAGTTTGGTTTCAAGAGAAATGTAGGAACAAGGGAAGCTGTACTAAGTCTTAGGCTGATTTTGGAAGGTAGAATAAGAAAAGATAAGAGAACGTTCATGGCATTTGTAGACTTGGAAAAGGCTTTTGATAACGTTGATTGGACTAAATTGTTTGACAATTTGAAAAAGCTTGGAATAAAATATAGGGATAGGAGGGTGATCTACAATCTATACAGAAACCAGACAGCAGTCATTCAAGCTGATGGACATGAGAGAGAAGCTGGTATTCAGAAAGGTGTGAGGCAAGGCTGCAACTAATCACCCATACTTTTCAATCTTTACATTGGACAAGCAATGAAGGAAATTAAAGAGAAATATAAAGTGGGAGCGAAGATTCAAGGAGAAATAATTTCAACTCAGAGATTTGCTGATGACATCGTCATCTTGGCCGACACGCTTGAGGATTTGAATGAGTTTTTGAATGGTATGGACTCCGTCTTGAGGAAAGAATTCATGATGAAAATTAATACATGTAAAACAAAACTATTGGAATGCAGCCGCAATAAATCAGAAACCTCTATGGACATCAAATTGGCAGGGGAAAAACTAAAGGAAGTAGGAGACTTCTGTTACTTAGGAAGCAGAATAACCAGTGATGGACGAAGCAAAGAGGATATAAAAAGTAGATTGGCCCAGGCAAGGAAAGCATTTTTACAGAAAAGGAATCTGTTGACATCGAATATAGATTAAGGTATTAGGAAGACATTTTTGAAAACCTTTGTCTGGAGCGTCGCACTCTATGGAAGTGAAACTTGGACTATTGGTGCAGCAGAAAAGAGGAGAATTGAAGCGTTTGAAATGTGGTGTTAAAGGAGAATGATGAAGATCAGATGGGTAGATAGGGTTACAAACGAAGAGGTATTAAGACGAGTGGGAGAGGAGAGATGTTTCTGGCGACTGCTAATGAAGAGAAGAGATAGGTTGGTAGGACACATATTAAGACACCCAGGAATAGCAAGCTTAGTTATGGAAGGAAGGGTCGAGGACAAGAACTGTAGGGGTAGACCAAGGTTAGAGTATGTTAAACAGATTGCCTCTGATGTAGGGTGTGGTAGCTATGTAGAGATGAAACGATTAGCTCAGGACAGGGAGGCATGGATAGCTGCATCATACCAGTCAAAAGACTGAAGACTCAAACAACAACATACGTGCATATTTACACGTAGCCGGTCCCGTGGTGTTGGGGAAGTGCGCCTGCTTCTTACCTGGAGGCCCCGGGTTCAATTCTCAGATCCGTCAGAGATTTTAGAAACTGACGTGAAGGCTGGAAAGTGGTGCACTCAGCCTCGTGAGGACAGTTGAGCAGCTGTCTGACAGTGAGGCAGCACCCCAGTCACGAAAACCAAGATTAACGGCCGAGGGGACCCGATGCACTGACCACACATCACCTCAATATATGCAGGCCAAATGGCTGCGCAGCGGTTGGTTGAAAGGCCTAGGCCCTTCATGGACGGTATTTTTTTTAGTAGTGCCATGGGCTTTCCTTTTATAATTACACGTTGCCACGCTGCTTTTAATATTTATCAGTCTGTACTTCTGGTTGCTACAGAGCAGTTCTGTTTTCCTCTGTCCCCTCTTCCTCTGTACGGACATTCAGTAAATCTCCGAAATACTCCTTTCATAATTTCATGCCTTCTTCTTGTCCAGCCACCATGTCACCTTTATTACGATTCGTGGTCTGTATTCTGTCTTGAAGAATCGTGTGCATTTGTAGAATTCTCCGATATTGTTCTTACTTCTGTCTTCCTCAGCCTTTTATAGCTGCTTGTTGATGTATTATTATTATTATTATTATTATACAAAAGTTTGGTACTTTTCAGTCGGTCAAAATGATTGTATCCAAATGAGATGGGATATTCCCTAATCAAGAAAAAAACAACAACATGAGATTAATAAATACACTTGGATGACCAGTTTCGATCGTCAAGCGATCATCATCAGACCCATTACACTTAGGCTGTTAAATCTATGTCTACAAGTATGGGAGATGATATTTACAATATATACACTTATTTAGTTGCAGTAGTAAACAAACACAACTAGTCAACATTTATTAGTTATAGCCTATGTGTTTTTTGTTTGTTAAGGTACTGAAAGTGGTGATTGCTTAGTGTGATTATGGGTTGTGTCCTGATTGCGTTTACCTCATTAGCAGTCCAGATTGCGGTCACTTTCATTTTAGGGAAGAACTATAAACATTCCATCGTCCAGATTGCGATCACTTTTCTTGGGAGACCGGCCCTTGGTTCTTGGTTCTTCCCTACTGACTCATACCTTCCGTAAGGTTTGTGGATAACAAGGGGAAACTGATATTTCACTACCAAACCAAAGAATACAGTTTAGTGTTCAGCTGAGCACACCCAATAAACCTTCGCTTAAAAAAATCAAGGCCCCTCCCAATCTGACAGCACCTCGTAAAGCAATGATTATACCATTTTCAGTCTTAAGAATAGAAACGTTTCAGGATCGGAATCAACGACCGTCACTTTCACCAAATTTTTGTAACGAGAAGTTTTAAACTTAGAGGGTATAATTTTTAATTTCTGCCCCTCCTCTCCCATTTGAGGGTAATGTAGTGTATCAGGACCAAAGAGTACTGACACATGACATGTACCCCTACATTGGCAAGAGGGGTGGAAGTGAAAGGTGAGGAAATCCCCAGGGGTGTTACAACCGGACCGGTCTCCCAAGAAAAGTGACCGCAATCTGGACTTCTAATGAGGTGAACGCAATCTGGAAGACACCTGATTATGTGATTGTCGCTAATTGGTCAGGTTAGAGAGGATTGTGTACTTAGCTGCGCGAATGGTGTGCGGTTACATAAAACTATCAAATATTGACTAGTTGTGTTAGTTTAATTAATACTACAACTAAATTAGTGTACATATTGTAAATAAATGAAAGCCTCCGTGGCTTAGGCGGCAGCACGCCGGCCTCTCACTACTGGGTCCGTGGTTCAAATCCCGGTCACTCCGTGTGAGATTTGTGCTGGACAAAACCGAGGCAGACAGGGTTTTCTCCGGGTACTCCGGTTTTCCCTGTCAAAATTTCATTCCAGCAACACGCTCCACTATCATTTCATTTCAATTGTCATTCATTTAATCATTGCCCCAGAGGAGTGCGTCAGGCCTCGGCAGCCGGCACAGTTCATATCCTCGCCACTAGCTGGGGGCTTCATTCATTCCATTCCTGACCCGGTCGGAGACTGGAAGCAGGCTGTGGATTTTCATTGTAAATAATATCACCCATAGGCTCTACTTGCAGACATATATTTAATAGCCTGAGTGTAATGGATCTGATGATTGCTTGACGATGGAAACCGGTCATCTAAGTGTATTAATGTTCAACCAAGGCGAAATGTAAATATTATAAGTCAGAATGTAATGAGGCTCATTATAGTACATGTTTTCATTATGATACAGTTTCTCGCACCAATCAGAGCTCAAGAAACAGTTGTGTGACCAATTAGGTGAGGATAGCATCGCACCTGCGCTCACTTCCATGGCCCCCTATTTTAAATGTCACTGCGTGGCTCGTGTCATATTGGGGTACTCGAAGAGTCCATGGTCAAATACAAGGCATTCTCTGCGTCACATGCGCTCCGTTCAGTACATAAAACTGGCAAAATCTCGACAGATATTTATGAATATTTATGTTCGAACATAAATTAGTAATAATTATCGTCGAATGCAAACAGTCGTAAGCAACTCGCCTATAATGGTAATTAAGACACTCACTCGTGTCTTAATTATTGCCATTATAGGCTTGTTGCATAATGTACTATTATTAATCTCATATGATTTTGTCAGGATTTGGGAAACACACAATACAATTGGCCGACTGAAAAACATTACATTTTGAGTCCTAAGGCAACACTGAACAAGAGTTCCGTGACGAACTAAAGAGCCTACTTTTCTTAAAATTTAAGATTCATGCCAATCATTAATATATATGGATCTATCTAGAATAATGACGAAATTAAGTTGGTAATATCGAAATTTCTAATTAGTTCGAAATACTGTATACCTGGCATACTGTAGCCTAATAGAAAACTACAGTTGGCCGTCCTGTTGACTGAATATATTCTTAGTTCCATCTCTTAAGGTACTGAATACAAAATTTGGTTGAAATCCAATGGATAGCATGGACGTTACATGCAGTTAAACATTGGATCTACAGGACGCGTAGAATCATGTTGGCAACAATGACATACATGTATTGGTCAGAAATAATCTGAAATAATATGGTCTATTGTTGTGTCAATTTTGAATGAAATCCATTAGTAAGTAAAGAAGTTACATGCATTTTAAAATTGGACCTATCAGCTGGCTTAGAATCATGTTGGCAGCACTGGCGTAGGCCTATATTAGTTACCCCAAATTAATATAGAATGCCAGGTACTATACGTGTGCAAAGTTTAGAGCTATTGGCTTGCATACTTTCTGATATATTGATATTAGGGTTACAAAAATAGAGACATTATTTATTAACAGTCGGCAGCCCTGGTTGCTCTTAAGAATCGGCACAGTCATATCTGTTATGGTACACATAGCACACACGAAATTTGTTTGAAATCCAAATGATAGTATAGAAGTTACATGTATTTAAAGTTGGACCTCTCAGCAGGCTTAGAATCATGTTGGTAGCACTGACGTATATAAGTTACTCCAAATTAATATAGAATATCAGGTACTATACGTGTGCATAGTTTAAAGCTGTCGGCTTGCATACTTTCTGATATACGGGTATTTGGATTTTTAAAAATGAGAGCATTTATTAACAGTTGGCAGCCCTGGTGGCTCATTAAGAATACGCTCAGTCATATCTGTTTATGTACACATAGCACATACGAAATTTGGTTGAAATCCCATTGATAGTGTAGAAGTTATACGCATTTAAAATTTCGACCTATCAGCAGGCTTATAATCATTTTGGCAACACTGCCATGTATGGCCTCCTGGAAATAAAACTGCAATATTATTATCTATACGTGTGCCAATTTTGAAATAGCTCCCATTCATACCTTCCAAGATATCCAACATGGAGCTCAAATTTCAATTGCGATTTTTCAGCAGTTGGTAGCACTGACATCATTTTCAAATATGGCCGTGAGATATTCAGGATGTTACTCCTATCAAATGTTGTTGCCAGACAGACAGACAGACAGACAGACAGACAGACAGACAGACAGTCAGACACACATTTTCCCGATCTCATAAGTCTACTTTTTCCTTATATTTACAAAATGTGAAAAGTAGGCTAAAAATAGCTTCAAACGCCATAAAGTTACTTCTTTATGAGCGATCATAAATAGCGCTGGTGGCTCAGCGGTAACGTTCTCGCTTGCTGGGCCCTAGGTTGCAGGTTCGTATCCTGGCGCAGTCAGCTGGCATTTGAGGGTGCGCAAATGCGAGGGAGGCGTGTCAGTAGATTTACTGGCACGTTAAAGATCCCCTTCGGGGCAAAATTCCGGCACTCCGGCGTCTCTGAAAGCCACAGTGGTTAAAAGGGACGTAAAACCAATAACATGATGATGATGCATGAAATAGCGCTCGCCGTGTTACAATAGGCTAATACAATAACTAGGGACCGGAGTTTTTGAAAAATGCATATTTTGAGGGTTTATTGGAATTTTTGCATATTCTGAACATAACAGCATATTATAGCATATACAGTTGAAAGTAAGTATATTTTAAAACATCTTGACCAAAATAGCTTTGGCCTGCGTGTTGGACATCCCTTGTAAGCAACTTTCTAAACAACAGATAACGAGATGAGTCAGATGACGGTACTCGTACTTTACATAATGCTGCCAGGCTATCTGAAGAAGGGAATGGAGGGGACATTACGTTCACCATCTCGACAGCCCGTAGCCCGGGGTTAGTTTTGTGAGGAGTTTCTTCAGTTAAAAATATGATACTTTATTATTAGTCTGCATATCCTTTACTCTTAATGCCTAAATAGAAGAGGAGCAGAAAACAACAGTGGGTGTCAGGTAATAGTGGCGCCGTCTATTGTCAAATACGCTCGATGGAAGGGAAATGTGAAAGGAAACTAAACTTGAACAACATTTTTCATTTCATTTCATATTTATTCATCAGTGCCTTACACTATATTTACAATACACTGAAGGGAGTCTCTGAAAAGAGCAAAGCCCCACTTCGCATTCGGGATGCGTCAGAGCCCCCAATATATATACACTGGGTTATATTTACATGTACACAAGATGACAATTAGTGAGGATCGAGCAATGATTACATTATTTACAGTATACATTAGGGGGATATAGGATAAGGGAGGACAACAAGAGAAGAGATCAAATAAATATTGCAAATGGAGATACACAGGAATCACTAGCACAACAAAGAATCGGGGCATACTTTATGAAGAGCAACCTACTGTACTTGTTGAACAAATAATGCCGCAGCTTCCTCTTGAACTGAACGGCATTATTGTTGCTGGCCTTCAGGGAATACGGTAGGCTGTTCCATGCACAGACCGATCTATTTACAAAACCTAGTTTGTACGACTCATGCAAGAACGACTGCACATATTCGGCAAAGGAGGAAAGAAGAGTGAATAAGATTGGCTCATTGCCAAGTGCATATTTTTAAATTCCTTATTGCATAACGCAGTATTGTGCCCGTTCATGCAGTCGTGCTTCGTGCTTGTGTTTTCAAGGGCTCTGGATGTGTTTGTGTAAATGTGTAAAGCCCTGCGCGGATAAACATAACTGTTATCCGCATCCGCACGACTTTCTTCCACATTCCTACGTTTGTTGTCCACATCTACTAACATTGCAATACTATTTTTAATAGATAAAGCATAAATTACTAAAGCAACATATTTAGACATTTTAGGAAAAAGTCGTTCCCTTAGGCTTTGTGTGTCATGTCTCATGTGCTATGTTTAAAATGAATGTTACACCGCCAAAATTGCAACCCTTTCCTGTTCAGAGTGTTAATTATGCTTAATGAGATTAGCTTAAATCATCATCTTACATTTGTCATGAGAAACAAACATATAGGACAAATAAGTTATGCTGCGGTCGTAAATAAGGCCCGGATAGTTACGCGTTTATTTAACGAAATATTTTCTATTCATTTGCATACTTTTTATAAATACACATTCTGGGGTATTTACTCTTTTGTACTGTACATATTTCCTATATTTTGTGGTGTGTTGTACTCCTTAGATGACTGCTGCCCGCATTTTCGACCCTGGGCAATTCCAAAAATTTGATTCTCTATTTCGTGAATGCACCATGGTCTCTGTAATGCAGAAGTACTTCAAGGCAGGAATTCCCCGGCCATTAAGTACAGCAAGGGGGCTGGGGTCAACAGTCTCCTTAAAGCCTCCAATAGTCCTTACGTTGACAAGGAATTTTACTTGAAATTACAGTGGTCTGCAAAACTTGTGAGTATTGACAGAGTGCTAAGTTTTTGAAGTGACCTTTTCTTCTGCTCTTTAGAATGAAATTCAAAAACAGCACATGCATGATTTCGTATCGCGCAACTGCAGTAAGTATTGTAGGATTCGGAAACTGAGAAGCCCGTTAAGCGAGAACATGTTGTACTGTACAGAGGCTTAAGGATTATTCAAGCAGCTAGACGTTCAACTATTTGTAGTAACTGGGGACATAAATATGATAGAAATTTTAATTTTGGAAACTTAGTCACATAAATACATACAGTGGAACTTGGATAATTCGAACCTCGAGGGACCAGTAAAAAAATTCGAATTATCCAAAAATTCGAATTAAGAAAGTTCTTTGAAAAGGGTAGAGAAAATAATTGTATTACGTTTACATAATGATTTACGTTCAAGAAAGCAGATTAACAGACAGCGGTTCTGTATACTGACTGTATAGTGATTAACCTCAAAAGCTTCAAATGATAAAATAAAACCAAAATGTACTATTCACATATTTAACGACAGTAGTAATCCAGCAATGTAGTTAAGTCTCAGAGAAATCTACTGTTTTTCAAAATAGTTCGATATTTTCTCCTGTTTCCTACAATTAATTCTCTCAACCACCACAAAAGAATCTAACAAATTTAAGGAACGGAAAACCGAATCACTTACGTCATTTCTACTTTCAAAGAAACGCCTAAGTTTTGTGGTGTGATTTGTTGCTTGGGCTGCACTCGGAACAGTTTTTTTCGGGAACTGACCCAACTGTTTGGCTTTTACACTAAAAACTTCGAATTATCCAAAATATAATTCGAATTAACCACAATTTTTTAGCATTGATTGTATATAAAATGCTAGGAACCAAGGGAAAAATTCGAATTAAAGAAAATTTCGAATTATGGAAGTTGGAATTAGCCACGTTCCACTGTATTTCTGATAAGTTAAGCACATAACTATCCGGGTCCTAGTAATGATATTAAACAAGTTCGGATTGTATTCTATAAACTATCTGCAAATTCTCTCCAAACATTATCCGCAGCTTTTCCGCTCTCCGCACAGCCATGCAAACTATATCCGCATGGTGAAAAGTGTTGCGTATAACCGCGGGTTTATCTGCGCAGGCTTTAGATATTGTCCGGAGTTAGTATGTTGTCCGACCGAAGTAGGCTACAAGTTTTCAAGTAGGCTAACTGATTTTAAAATGGCTTATGAGATCCTGCACCATCTTGCTGGGTTAGAAATAGGTTGATTACTGATTCACACTAAGTTAAATATAGTTTTGAAGGCCAACACGTTTCCAAGTCGCGTTCTTTTATCCCCATAATCCTACCGCTCAGTCCCGCCCAACTACTAATGGGGGTTCGTTTTCGACTTTCTTTCTCTCAACAGCAGATGCCCCTCATGATTTAAAGGAATTTAAATGTACTGTGGCTGTATAACTATTGTCTTGGAGAGAGAAACTTAACAGCCAATTTCAGCTTAAAGCCCCTATCCCTCATACAGCCGGCCCCTGCTAGGCGAGATACTTAGGATCAATCGCATGGCGAATTGTTTGAAACCACATGGGACACAGTTGACCGTCGCGACTATAGCCTACATGCAAAATACTGTATGCTCTAGCCCAATGGGAGAAGTATGCTGATGTAGCCTATCCTATAGATCCCCCGCTTCGTCAGGAGGGCTGAAACGAGCTGCACTCAGCCTCGTGAGGACAATTGAATAACAGCCTGATAGTGAGGCAGTACCCTGGTCAGGAAAAAGAAAATCAAGATTAACGATCGAGGGGACCCGACGCGCTGACCACGCGTCACCCCGCAATCTGCAGGTAATATAGCTAGCCAGCGCAGCGGTCGCTTGGTAGGCCAAGGCCCTTCATGGGCTGTAGTGCCACGGGGGTTCTGGGTTTGTTGATGTACGAGTCATCAGATTAGATTATAAGATAACGGTGACATTCTTGGCTTATTTAGAAGCAATATACAGTACTATACAAGGAAGGGGACAACATTATATTTCGGGGTAAATACTACAGCGTCTTCCATAACCAGATAAGTTTGTATATTCAACATTTTATAATAGGCAGCAGAATTTAAATAATCTCATTCAGTTTTGTTTCGCAGGTTTAGTTTCGAACTCAGGCCTCCCACATTTATGAGCAGGGCCCGGATAATTATGTGCTTAATGTAGCACGCTTCTTCTCAGTTTGCCTCACGAGGCTGAGTGAACCCCATTACAGCCTTCGGATCAGAATTAAATTTGTTGGAAGAGCCGGGTATTGACCCCGGACTTCAGGGGTGACAACCAAGAATGCTAGCCGTTACACCACGATGTGGCTAGACCAGAATTACATTTGTTGGAAGACCCGGGTATTGAACCTGGACTTCAGTGGTGAAATCAAGAATGCTAGTCACTACACCACCATACTGGAGATTGTAACACCGACCAGGAATACTAGGAGGAGCTAAGTAGGCCTATGCTTGCTGGGTATCATGTCATTCTGTCAAGTAGGGTTTAGTTTGCATATGATCGTTAATTAAGATTTAATGAAGCCCCGCTGTATGAGATGCAGAGCACAACTCGCTTACCTCATTAGTGGTATCGATTGAGAAAGCAAATAGACCTACCCCGCTGGCTGTAGAGCACAGAACACAGAACAAACTCGCATAAAGCAAACTTTATATAAAAGTAGCCATTTCAAAATGTGAATACAATTTTTGTATTTGCTTTGACAAAGTACACTCTAAGTGTAATATATAATGTAGGCTAATGATATTTTCACACACACAAGTTTTTGATGGAAAGTTCAACTCTGAAACAGTCAGCATATTTACAGCACAAACTGATTTAAAATAATATTTACTTGATAAACATACATTTTGAAAATTACATATTACAATGTGTAAAAAGCAAATTGAGTAGCAAGTAACGGCTTGGTCAACAGGGCTCCATATTGTTTGTGTTTCTTAAATATTGGCTTGCACTATTTGTAATTCCTTTCGTGGCTCTGCTCCGCTCCGCACTGTATAGCAGCATGATTAAAAAGCAAAGTGACTTGCTTCAAATTAGCGTACGGTGGCTTCATCACTGAGACGCTGGGCAGCCTTTCCGAGTAGAACCCGCCGCGGCGCGCCGGCTTCATCAGTCCACCTACATCTCCTCTTTCATTTTTGATCAACTCTGATTGGTCCGCGCATGGTGGACGCACTAGTTATTGCTGCTGAGATAATTTAATAAACAGAATGATGATGATAATTGTTGTTTAAACCCTTCAATACTAACATACGTAAAATTTACGTGTATGAATAATTTATCTGCTTAGAATTCCCTCTATATCTGTCCCCAGTCTACCATCTTCCAGCAGTGCTTCTACTGGTCTATGGTGGTGATGTCAATGCTTTTGTTATTAATACCAATCAGTTCTAGAGGCATAATCATGGAGCAAGGAATTGCTTGGGAAATATCCTTGAATTTACCAACATATTGGTTTCTCCATGGCAATAACAAAGAGATGGGGAATTTGATGTGGATATGTCACATCACTTCAGAGGGATTATAAAAGCAACCTCATAAAAACCAGAGACAGTATAAGAGGCTGGAGAGATTACGTACTGCTATTTACGCCAAAGTAACGACTTATGTATTGTGTTGTATTTAAGATGGAACTTAGCGTATTAACCTTCAAAGACCACAGAGGATTCAATGTATATAAATAGTGTTACATACGAAATATATATTAATTTCAACCATTTAACTAATTGGTGCCTTAGCACAAAGTTCGTAATGTATGTAAATTTAACGTATTATTAGTATTAAGCATCAATTGAATAATGTTAGCATTCTAGGGTAAAGGGGCCTAACATCTAGGTTATCGGCCCCTAATAAACATAATGTGGTGTCGAATTGAGAAGGAGTACATCCAAGGTCGATCATATAGCACAGTGACTTTTATTCCTCGGTGACTTTCTTATCAATAAAGTCACATCCACTCCTGCACCATCATCAAACTCTGCGTGAATTAAAAACTGTGATGTTGTACTTTCAAGACACAAGCATGACATTGGGAACACGATACAGATATCATGCTTTTATTTCAGTTGCTTTTCCATTTCTAATCGACGAAGAAGAATCCTCTTCCCTGCCAATATTCCATATCGAACAGCTTCCCCTACATGAATATAGGCTACAGTACTAATTAATCACCTAAATATATTAAATGTGAATAAAATATATTATCCCTAGCAATACCATGCTATTTCTCAAACCACGGGATACCAACGGGGGGGATTTTGTGAACACCATAATAAATTCCTTTCTGTGATTTGGATTATACTTTAATCAACATATCTTCCATTTTGAACCTTAAATGAACCTTGAATGGCAAAAATAGAAATTAATTAACAACAGTTGCAAACAAAATCAAAAAATCATGGAAAACGAAGAAGAGAAAGTAAATTATTCACTGATATTCTTCGCCATCTTTAACACACGTGGAACATACGATTGCTCTTTACTGTGTTTTCCAGTGTGTGTACCACTTGCAACCAGAACAAATTATGGTGGTTTTGTTAACTTTGTTCCTTACCACAGTGCACAGTATGACGAGGCACACGAACTACCAACGGGGGGGGGGGTATTTTGTGACCACCAGTTCCATATTTTACGGATTATTCATGGTATTCCTTTTCTACGCTTACTGAACAGACCATTATTGTCTATTTTGCCTAGAGTTGAAAATGGGAAACCACTGAAAACTTCGTCAAGGATGGCCAACGATGGGGTTCAAACCAACGTCTACCGAGTCCACAAGTAGCCTGGCCCCATGGCCTAGCCCTGCGAGTTAGCCAGCGTAGCTACCGCTGTCGACTGTTATTATTGCATGGTTCACGGTTATAACACGGGAGATTCTATGTAAAAATGCTATAGATACCATGGCTCAACTTCTGCACATCCCCGGTCGCATTTATCATGTCTAACCCTGAATATAATAATGAATTCTGCGAAAGTTTAGCCCCCCAATTCACTCCTATTCTTTTGTATCCGTGATGTTCGTTCCATTGCAACAGAAATCATCACCTCCACCTATTGTTGTATTTATTCCATTGCACGAAACGTGGACCTCCACGGTGACAGCCAAGAATGCTAGCCACAACATTATTTTAATAGTTTGTACTACGTTCAAATTAATATCTTGGCTTTGATTTTTTTTATTCAGTAACAATCTGTCCAGCTCAGTTGGCTGATACACTCATGTTCTGTTTTCAAGGTTGCGGGATCAAATCCAGACACAGTTGATTGGCATTTTAGAAGGTTCAAATGTGAGACCCCCGTGCCAGTAGCCTACATTTATCGGCTGTGTTAGGAATTATCCAGGGCAAAATTCCAGCTCTCCGGCGTCTAAAGCTACAACAATAGAGCCTATTATTATTATTATTATTACTATTGACTAGACCGGATAACTCAGTCCAAGGCCTTGGGGCCAGGCTATTTCCAGACTGGGGAGGCGAGTGGGTTGGACGTTCTTGAAACAGTGTTACAGTATCTACGGTTTCCCAGTCAAGTGCCCTGACGAAGCCATCTAATAGGTGAAATGTCACGACCGGTGGCGTGACTAATGATCACGTGAAACTGCATGCACATAGAAAATGTTGTCTCTTTACTCCAACCCTATAGAGCCGGAAATATGTGTTTCAGTCCTCAGCCTTTAGAAAAATATTCGGGATGAAAAATAATGGAATGCAGGCGAGAATAATCAGAAACTCCCCAGTGGCAGAGAATTGGCAGACCAAAAGCTAAAGGAAGTGGGAGAATTCTGCAATTTGGGCTGCAAATTAAGCAGTGAAAGACAAGAGGAGTTGTCATCAAATAGGCCTATGGATTTAGGCATTGGAAAGTATTTTTTGGAAACTTTTGTCTAAAGTGTGGTGCTCTATGGAAGTGAAACTTAGGTTTCTGGCATGTGCTTATGAGGAGAAGAGATAGTAGTTTAGTATTTAGTATATAGTAGGCCTATACCCTCTGTTTCAAATCTTGGATAGTCAGAGATCGGGGCGAGAGTATTTATTGCAACCATCACCTAATACAGTAGCCTACAGTGTTTCCCCAATAGCCTAATACAAAAATCTTGCTCAGTAAGATTAATAAATCACAACATGGATTTAAAAGATAAGTCACAGAATGTACAAATAATTTAAATTGTATTAATTATTATAAACAATTATCGAAAACACTAATAATGGCCATTAATTAGGCACTACTTATGGGATAGAGGTCTGCTTATTCACCACCTGCCATAAGGACAGTTTATCGTTTCAAAGATGAATCTTTCAGCCAAATTTCGGAAAAATGTCATGCCAAATGCTAGTATTTTCTAAAATTCAAATATTATATACCTATCTACTTGACGTAATGTGTTGGATAAAATTTTAAGCAATTTACAACTAAAAACATTAACAAGTGTAAAAATAAAATATAAATCTAGAAATAAAAATTATAAAAATACAATAATAAAAGACTTATGAAAAATTATATAATAAACAGAACTATAAAGATATGAAAATAATTGTAAAAATCAATTTTTAATTAGTTAATTAAATAATTCAATAAAAGTATCCAAATTAAATCTATACATTAACATTAAAATTAGAGAAACAAAAAATAGCATTATTAATAATTATAATAATTAAAATAAATTAAAATGTAAAACACACATAAAAGTAAAAAAAAAAATAGTTTTGCCCTATAAAGGGTTGAGAGAGGCTCCTGTACCTTTGTTGTGTTCAAGAGAAGAGGGCGCGGGAGATGGATGAAGGACAAGGGGTTACAATATGTTGAACGGATTACAATATGTTGAACGGATTACCTCGGATGCAGTGGCGTAACTACGGGGGGGATCTGGGGGAATCATCCCCCCACAGTCAAGTAATGGAAATGTGAAATTTAATGAAGTATTTTTTTTTTTAATGAAACTAAACTTGGGATTGTTTGCAAGTGATTGGGTTGTGTTTGAAGGCATTACGTTCCTCTTGTGTAACAATTTTATTGTTACTTCAACTTAACACTTATTGAATGTGCTGTTCAGTTAGTTAGAGGGGGGGCACTAGCTTTCCTCATCCATTTAAAAAATGAAAATACACCACTTGTTAGTTTCCATTCTGTTAGTATCCGAGTGTAAAAGTCAGTTTGGAAAGCGAATGACACTGTTTGCTGCTTTAAGTTAAACTTTAGTTTATTAATATTTATACAATATCGGAGTCAGATGATTTCACGAGGAAAACTGCACTTTCTAATTTAATATCAACATAGTTGTTAAAGGCTGAGCATTTGCACATTGATAGCCTAAGTGCAACTAAAACGTATCAAATGCTAGTGAAATCAAACACGGAATAAATATATAGGCCTAGAGTAGATAGGAGGTTTTGAAATGTTGGTACCGTATATGAGCTTTCAGTCCAAGCCCCCCCCCCCTTCCACCTCCAGAAGCAAACCACTGCTCGGATGTAGGGTGTGGTAGCCTGTAGATATGGAACTATTACTCACAAGGGAAGTACCAGGTAAGAAAGGTGGAAACCTATATTGCAACACTGTGGACGCAATCGTTGTACTATAAGAGGACGAAGTGCGGAAAATCTGCCGCCAGATTGAACTGCAAGGCTCCGAAATCGTACCTGACATCCTGATACGCAGCCATGACGGCTGGCGGAGCTGGACATCCCTGTGGCACTCGGAATAGTAGATAGGCGGGGCGGGACGTATGTGCTGACTGGAGCGTGCGGCTGCTTCCCACCGGCCTTGAGTGCTTGGACGGTCAGGGCTGTCCATTCCAACATGTACGGTACTCGCTACCTCCCATTGATTTATATGAGAGATCCCCACATGATTTCGGAGCCTTGCAGTTCAATCTGGCAGCTGATTTTCCGCACGTTGTCCTCTAAACCCTCGTCCACACCGGCAGATTTGTTTCCAGAAACATTGTTTGCAGACTGTTTCCCAAATGTTTCTCATTTGTATGCGGAATGTTTGGATACTTTTTTGAAAACATTCTACATACAATCGGGAGACTCGAGTGATGTATGGAAACAGTCTGCATACAATTGACATACAAATGACATACACATCTCGTGTTTCAAGATACAAGATACAATGTTTTCTGTTTTCCAACGAAATGAAAAACACGCATACAAGAAACAAGTATTTTGTCTCAAGTCTTCCTGTGTGGACGTGTTTTGAAACTATAGACCGGATACAAACCACAGACGCATCCAGCTAGCCGTCATATTGCTTTGATTTAGTTTCAATTTCCCTTCCTTCTTTGTGGTGCACCATACTATATAAGGTTTAATAACAAGGGACTTTTTGTTGCTATACAGTTCGTGTGTCTTTGACATTTATTAATTCATATCGGCTGATGAAGGGACCAAAACTAATTAGTCCTTGAAACATGTCCCACCAATGACCACTCAGTGTTCTCATTATATTGCCACAAAATGTAGTTTAGTGGGGCTACCGGCGGGGTGTCAAATTTCACCACCTCCCCACAAAAAGAAAATAGCGGTTGTTATATGAAATATTAGTAGAATGAGTGTTTTGGTTAATTATTCGACTAATAGAAGAGTTACATTTAAACACAATCCCCCTCCCACCATGATCGTTTCACTTTGATCCCCCAATTTACGCATTCGCAGACTTTAAGAAATCACCTTGTGGTAAAGGTATGAATGTCATTTTTATTATTTTAAGACTTAAACGATGTGTCATAAAATTTCTACGTTTAATTTTGTTCTTATACCAGTATTTCGTCTTGATTGAATGAAAATACTAAAAAAGAAGATTAATTATTATCATACCGTCAAAGTTTAACGTTAACTCCACGAACTGTCAGTGGACTAGAGGTCTAATTCTGGTGTGGATGCAAAACAAGTAACATTCTTATATCGGATACAATGTTTCAATACAGTCTGCATACTGTATGCAGACTTGTATGGAAACTGTTTCCAGACTTCAAAGTAGTATACATACAGTTTGCATACAGTATGCAAACAATCTGCATACAGTCTGCAAACAAATCTGCCGGTGTGGACTAGGCATAAGAAGCGCCGGTTTGGACTAGGCATTATAGTACAACGATTGCGTCCACTAAGTTTCAAGATAGGTTTCGACCTGTCTTACCTGGTACTTCCCTTGTCAGGAGAGGGAGGCATGGAAAGCTGCATCAAACCATTCTAAAGTCTGAAGTCTCAAACATAACACTGTAGGCTATATGGACAGAGATTTAAAAATATGTATATTTACTTCTAAGGCTGTGGATTTTCATTTTTCATTTACTTCTAAGAGTAAATATTCAACATTCGTAATAAGTTAGTTAGTTTACAATTAGACTGCCAACCCGCGAGAAGTCACAACCATGTCAGATTCATTAGTTTCGGGAGGAGCATGTAGGCCCAAGTTTATTCACCAATACGGATTGCGTAAGGAACAAATTCGGCATAGATTTGTTTGAGAATAGCATGTTAGGGAATTGACGAGGAACAAGACGTGAGGAGGTGCGGACGCAGGAATGTGGAGAGGAGTTGCTTGGTAACCATGTACTTTGAAGTTTGAGCCCATCTCGGCTGCCGACAAAACGTCCCTGGATCAATACGCAAGGCTGGGTCGTACTCCTGAGCATCTGGCAGACTCTCCGACTCTCCCAGCAGCCAACTCCAACAAGGCAAATACCCATCATTTAAGAACAATATGTTAGCATTGAGCACATTAATGACTCGATAAAGACTTCTGCTACACGTTTCTTATTTGGAATTCATTATTTTCTTGTCTCTAGAGGTGTCATTAATGTTCTTGCCTTATTTATGGGCCTATGGACATTGCAGTCATCATCTCTGTACACTTGCTGTGCCCTTACTTATGCCTGTATCTGTAATTGCCTTACTTTACTGTTCAGAATAGAGGAATGTAGCCTATATACAATAAGATGCATACCAGTGTTCCCTGTAATTTCCGGCAATGTGTTGTAGATTCATTTAGGGGCATTGCGACATTGTGTTCATGAATTTGTGCTTGGGTGTGTAGCCTATGCAATATATACAGTATGTGGCTTTTCACCGATGTCTCAGTCTCACTCATGGCTGTGATTATGTGGAAGCTACTGAGGTATGGGTGGTGCTTAGTAATGACATTCAGGGCACACTCAGTGCTTGTGGATGCTGTGAAAGGTTCAACTCATAGGGTTAGTACTGCTGTACTGACTCAGTGAGGAAAGCAATGGCAAACTACCTCACTCCTCTTCTTGCCTAGTACGCCTCAATATAGCGCTGTCTTGGGTTTTTGTGGGTATCTACCCACATAACCTAACGTCAGTGCCTTTTGAGGATCCAACCAGCCTTCGGGCTGACTACCTAACAGACACAGGTCAACTAAAATCTTTCATCACAAATATATCTGAAACAACAATGAATATTGAACCAAAATAATAGGTCAATTACATCCTGAGAAATTGTGACGTGAAGATGACGCTTGAGATAAACAAAACATAATTAAGATAACTTTCCGGCATTTGCCTGGAGTAACAGTGGGAAACCACGGAAAACATGTCCACCTCATCGTGTAATGACTAAACATTGTTGGATGTCAACACTGAGGTTCCAGTTCGGTTCCCGACTCTACCAAGAAATGTAGCCTAATTCTGGGTGGTGGGTTCGAATCCCATCTCAGCTAAGGTTATGCGTGGTTTCCCCACTTTTAAGTCAGGAAAATGCTCGAATGGTTTCTAACTTAAGGCCACAGCCACCTCCTTCCCAATCCTCCCTTCAATTGCAAATACACAAACACCACAATAACACATGTGATTAACAATAATAATAATGTTATTGGTTTTACGTCCCTTTTAACTACTGTGGCTTTAAAGACGCCGGGGTGCCAGAATAAGGCCCCCCAGGGGATCTTTAACGTGCTGTAGCATTTATTAGTTAGTGCCCCATGTTGGTAGCGACAAATGTAATGGTTTCTTTCGCCCTCACGTTGAGCGACAAATGTAATGGTTTCGCTAGCCCACACTGTTGGGAGAGAAATGTAACTGTTTACCTTTGCCTAAGCTATGTTGTTTTAATGGGCGCCAAGACCTCAATGCAATGTTGAAATCTAAATTTGTATTTAACAACGTCTAGCTCTGGCAGAACACATTCAAGACTCTATTCACTCAGATCGTGGTATGATTTGATCATTAACCCAACAAACAATTGTATCAGGAGAAGGAATTGGTCTATATCTAATGCTACCTACTGAAAGCAAAGATTGCATTGTAAAAGAAATGAATTTATTATATAAAACAGGTATAGCAAAATTAATAATAACAATAAGTTTAAAATTTAAATTGGAGCGTTGTGATTTGAATATTACCGATAGAAAATTACGTGAAAACGGAGTCTGATAAATTGATTTTACTCTTATTTCCAAGCTATGAAGTTACTGAATTATGAAATATAAAACAAAGAAAAATGAGAGATTGCGTATTTCTGCGTCATTAGCGCTTACCCCTGGAAATTGCCAAAGCATTTCCCTCGTTCTTGATGATGCTGTGTGCTTCCCACAGTCTCCTGGACGTCGTCATCTCCGTCGAAATTTGATGATATTCTGGTAGATTAGATAATTCTATGGTCCGTACATCGGACCCAAACTCTCGTAAAACCGCACTGGTTACGTTTTACAAAAGTTCGTCGCTAACTCCACTGAACATCGGAGCGTCACGCACTTGCGACCGTACACTGCAAGTTCTACACAGATTGTCCTTAACTCCACCGAACATCGGAGCCACTCGCACGCGCATCCATACTCGTCAATTATTTCACAGATTGTCCTCGTCTCACGGCGCGTCGAACGATATATTCACCTGTCGGCCCCCCCACTCCGGAGCAGTCTCCTAGCTTACGTTGTCTCCGCTGATTGGCTGAGCACGCCGCCACTTCCCCTCCTCCGGTTCATTACACTCCGCGGGCGAGAGGGAGAAGTCGTTTTCCGTTTCAACAATTCGCCTCTTCTAGACCTTGCGACCCAGGATTGCGTCACGCTTCTCGACAGGAATCAGCTTGTATCAGAATTCCCAGTGAGTCATGTCTCTCAAATACCCTAACTGACAAAACTCCGTAAAATTCCGTAATCAGATAATTTTCTATGATATCGTCGTTCGTAATAATTTGCTTGTTAGCGTTTTCTAAGACATAGAAAACCTATCTATATGCTTATAATTTTTATAAAATGCTCCGAAAATATCTTAATAATAATTATAATAAAATAATAATAATAATAAATTAACATGAAAAATTATCTTGGCTGAACAATTTGCCGCGTAAATAAATATAGAATGGCTTCCTACTGACTTATGCCAGTTGCATAAAAAAACCTCGAAAAACACGTTACATATTCGCCTCGGATCATCGGATGATTTACCGTGACGACGGTCCATTATCCGATTATCCCAGACACGTTAATAAATCCCATCCAATATACATATTACATAAATGAAATCACCCTAAATTACAGATATGTACACTCATAATTTTTCTTCACGCACTTTGCGTCAAAGTTTGTTGTCACTATGGATTGCACTTTGCAACCAGTCCAATGTTTTACATATAGAATAGTGTTCCATGGATATTTCCGCCTCTCAAATTTCTCTATGTTGGAGAAATAGACATAATTAATGTGTGAGCACTATGTATTTATGATGTCATATCACACGCATTGAAGGTGTTCTGATATATTTATATCACCATAGAACTTCCTAATTTCACTGGAGGTCCCCTCCTTATGGTGACATTTAATTCCACTTATCACTGAGCACACGATCACACTATTGTGGCAGCGCCTCGTGACCATAATACTTAATCTCTCTTTAAAGTAGATTAAATTAATATTGACTTCTGAAAAAAAAACAGTAAATGTGCATTACATATAACACCAAATATTTCTGTGCCGTAATCGCCCTGTCTTGTTAAGTTCCCGTACACCATATTCTACTTAATACTAGTTCTCAACACAGACCATTTCTCCTCACACAAATAATACCATTGTACAAATTATCTTAAATTACACACTTACAAATATTACATGGCGAGGCCGTAAACAGAAATCACGTGTGCTGATATGTATGAGTTTCATGAAGGACTGTCTCGCATTCTGATGGCCCATCTTTTATCTCGTGGACGCCTTAAGCTAACAAGCCCTATTCAAGCGATCCCCCATCTCTTGGAGATAAATGGGAACCCATCAGCGCTGCCAAAAATGGCCTTGGTGCATCGAGACAATTTAGTGCTCAACAGCATCCGACAATCCCGTCATATTTCCCTGTACCTTAAAAACTCTCAATTTACTTACATACTACCCCCCTGTGTGACTTCTGATACGCCTGCCTGGAAGACCATCTCCTCCCACGCACCAAATACCACACTTACTCATTTGATAGGCTGGCTCGCCAGCTAAACATCCTTACTTTATGACACATACTTTCGGAGACTATGTATATTATACGTCCCGTATAATCTGTTTCCCTCACTATTCTCCAGCACATATGCTGTTTTCCCAATACGTTTGGAAACTGTAAATGTTTCTGCGTCACCTTCTTCCAACCTTGCAAGTGGCTCCCTTACATGAACGTCATCACGTTGCTCCACTAGCATATTCCTCAGTGTCTGTAACGATGCCCTGTTGCTACTGTCCACACATGCACATATTAAAATACCGTCCTCTGCTTTAACCACAGGATAATCCCTACATAAATTAGTGTCCCTCGATAGCATGTCTGCAAGAATGTTATCTTTACCTTTAATATATTTTACTGTGAATTCGTATTCCTGCAGAGCAAGAATCCACCTACTAACTCTGTTAGAACTGAGTTTACAAGTCCTCATATACAGTAATGCATGGTGATCTGTGTGGATCTCAAATTTCCCCCCTACTAAATACATTCTAAATTTCCCTAAACTGAAAACAATACCTAAAAGCTCTAACTCAGTAATCGTGTATCTTTTCTCTGCTGCAGTTAGTCCTCGCGAGGCTAAAGATACAATGCACAGATTACCCTCATCATCTTTCTGACATAATACTCCAGCAATGCCTATATGTGAAGCATCTGTCATAACCACATATTCCTTATCTTTTAACGGATATTTCAGCACTACAGCTTTCTCAAAACCTTCCTTCAGCGCTCTAAAAGCCTGATCATGCTTGGACTCCCATCTCCACCGAGTCCCACTTTTAAGCAATTCCCTGAATGGTTCTACCAACCCTGAGTATTTAAGAACGAACCTCCTGAAAAAGTTGCAAATTCCCAGGTAAGTTTTTAACTGTTTAACATTCTGTGGCACCTCTGCTTTAAGTATCTTATTAACCCTACTTTCCTCTGGTGTTACACCTCTACTCGACACTCTATGACCTAAAAATGTCACTTCTGACTGACAGAATGACGACTTAGACAGCTTCAAAGTGAACCCTGCCTGATCTAACTTCTGAAAAACTATATTTAAATGACATAGATGCTCCTCAAAACTGCGTGAACTAATTACCATATCATCAATGTAAATGGTTACAAACTCTCCTGTGTCATCCCCTAATGCGATGTTTAAAGCCCTAATTAAAGCTGCTGAACTACTCTTTAACCCATAAGGTGTTCTACAAAATTGATAAAGATTATATTTATGACTAAAAGCTGTAAATGGTCTATCTTCGTACATAAGTGGCACTTGCCAAAAACTGGAACTCAAATCTACACAAGTGAAATACTTCTTCCCCTCAAATGTTTGCATTAATTCCTCTATTGACATAGATTTCAGCTGATCTGAACTAATTCTACTGTTAACCAAACGAGCGTCTAAACAAATACGAACAGTGCCGTCGGTCTTGGGTACCGTGATCAAAGAATTAACATATGGACTGTTCGAGTGCTCAATAATCCCATCTTCAAGCATCTGATTAATTTGTGCCTCAACTGCACTCTGATAAGCGAAAGGTACAGGATATCTATGTCCTGTGAATACTGACCTATCAATAACGTTCAATGAATGTGTATAGCAATTGGTCATACCAATGCGATCCTCAAAAACTCTCCTATTACACCATAACACATCATAGAGCCGAACACACTGTTCATCCTCTATATTTCCCTGAAATGCAGCCTCACGTAACGAGTCCTCTAGACTTCCGTTCGTAATCACACTGCCCACAAAACATGGAGAACCCCGCTCTACGGCTGGCGATATCTCATTTAAAGTACAAATCACACCTACAACACTACTTCTCTGAATTTGGTCATTGAACGCTACTTCTACTTCAGAATCTCCCCATTTAAATTTCAAACTCCCTACATCATAACATAAGTTACCAGACACTCTACTTAGCCACTCTGAACCCAAGATAACACTGAATACTAAATTTGGAATTACAAGGCAAATCTGCTTCTCTACATGATTATTAATTTTAATGTCTACTAAAACTTGCTTAGAAATTACTTTAGACCTCTTCCCAACAGCTGTGATAACAAAAGTGCTTTTAATTGGCATCTCCTCAAAATTTACTCCAGTTCCTTTCATTTTATCATAAAATGCACTACTTATGCAACTCTTCATACAACCACTATCAATTAAAACATCTGTGTACGCCTCGGACACGTTAAATTTAACTATGGGGCTCTTACTAACCACTTCCTGAATAATACCTTCATCATTTAGTTCATGTAATAATTCATTTCTTACATTTAGGTCATAGGGTTCCTGTATAATTGTATGGACAGGGCATGCTACAGACTGAGATTCTGACCTTACTTCGCAGCCTGGTTCGCGTTTAAAGAACCGCTACAGCTGGCCGTAGTACTACTAACTACTAAACTGGTCTGGTTGTTCTGGGCTGTGTTGTCATTGTTTGGCTGTATATTACTACCACTAGGCTGTCCTCTTCCTTGACCCCTATTCTGGTTGTAATTATTGTCATTATAATTTCTCCCTTGATTTCCCCTGAAATCATTGTTTCTCCCTTGATTTCCCCTGTAATCATTGTTCCTCCCTTGATTTCCCCTGAAATCATTGTTCCTCCCTTGATACTGATTACCATAGCCATTTCCTCTGTTCTGATTTAGCTGATTATTATTATTTCTATTTTGAGCGTTGGCCCCTTCGCCACCGTTCCCTTGAACTTCTTGATGCCTGGCTTCATTAGGTCTATTATTATTATTACCCTGGTTCCGATTGAAATTGTCATCATAACCCCCTCTCCCTAGTGCATCAAATGTGCTTAACAAATTTTCTACTTGTGATATAGTCTTTACATTCTGGATACAAGCAGCCTCCTTGATCCTATAGGGAAAGTGCCTAAGTAGCAACCTTACCACATCACTTTCCTCCTTCAAGCCATCCAGATATTTACACACTAATACCTGCCCTAAAAAGTATTCGGTCATGGTGGAGCTTCCTTTAGGGTTATATTTACCACACACTACTCCCTCACGATGCTGCGACTGAATAACCTCATTCCAGAACTTTTCACAGAATTTCATTTTAAAATCATTGATATCAGTAAACTTGTCTCTGTAGACAGCAATCCAATTCCTCGTTTCCCCCACAAACACTTGTTCTAAAATTTCAACTACCTGGCACCACTCAATACTACCATTTTCCAACCTCTCCCCGAATTTATTTTCTATAGTGTTCATGAACTCCATTGGGCACCCCTGTCGATTGCTGAACTTACCCAGTTCTACCTCCCTGTGTGTGCTATTCACAAAAACTGGCCTATTCTGGCTATTTTCTTGCCTGATCCTAGCTTTTAATTTTAATTCTAATTCTGCGATTTTCTCCTCAGCCTTCCTCTCAATACTGTTTACTGTTAATTTAATGTTTCCTTCTGATTCTTCTACTTTATCATATAGCTTTGCTTGTTTCTCCTCAATCTTGCTAATGCTTTCCCTATTACTCTCTCTTAAATCATTTACTTCTGCAACTACTTGTGAGTGGACTTTCTCAATTCTACCCCCCAGCTGTTCCTTAACCTCTTTAGTAGCTACCTGAATTTTGTCAATTTCTCCCCCCAATTGCTTTTTGACCTGCTGTGTTTCCAGTTGCACTAGTTCTTTTAAATTTTCAGCCTGTGTACTGATTCTAATTTCCAACTCCTCCTGTACTTTTCCTAATTTTCTGTCTACATCTGCAATAATCTCTTTAGCCTTTTCTTCCATCACCCCCCTGATCTCACCTCTAATCAGTTCGAATTTGTCACTCATTTCCCTACTGTTTTGTTCTAATTTAGCATTTAAAGTTTCAGTACTCTCTCTATTTTCCTTACTGTTTTGTTCTAATTTTGCATTATTCTGTTCTAATTTTGCATTATTCTGTTCTAATTTTGCATTTAAAGCTTCTGTACTTTCTTTATTTTCCCTACTGTTTTGTTCTAATTTTGCATTATTCTGTTCTAATTTTGCATTTAAAGCATCACTACTAACTTTGTTCTGATACATGAACTCGAGAAGTAAAGTTTTTAATTCTGGTTGGCCGCCTAGACTCCCTGTTTCAGTATCGGGATTTACCTCCGCTACCCCGGTACTACCATCACTCGACATACTGCTCGTATCATCATTCTCCAGTTGATGACCACTACGTAACCTCATCTGTCTTTCTTTCTCATCCCCCATAATGATATACACTGATAAAGACAAATAACCCCCAAAATACAGGCACAGAAATATATACCCTTCTCCTTCCACAAATGTTATTAGGTTTTCAGCCCCAAGTTGTCGGCGACAAATGTAGCTGTTTTGCTTTGGCTGGGATGACAAGTGAAACGGTATTTACTTTGCTCCACGTTGAGCGTACAAGTGTAGCATTTATTAGTTAGTGCCCCATGTTGGTAGCGACAAATGTAATGGTTTCTTTCGCCCTCACGTTGAGCGACAAATGTAATGGTTTCGCTAGCCCACACTGTTGGGAGAGAAATGTAACTGTTTACCTTTGCCTAAGCTATGTTGTTTTAATGGGCGCCAAGACCTCAATGCAATGTTGAAATCTAAATTTGTATTTAACAACGTCTAGCTCTGGCAGAACACATTCAAGACTCTATTCACTCAGATCGTGGTATGATTTGATCATTAACCCAACAAACAATTGTATCAGGAGAAGGAATTGGTCTATATCTAATGCTACCTACTGAAAGCAAAGATTGCATTGTAAAAGAAATGAATTTATTATATAAAACAGGTATAGCAAAATTAATAATAACAATAAGTTTAAAATTTAAATTGGAGCGTTGTGATTTGAATATTACCGATAGAAAATTACGTGAAAACGGAGTCTGATAAATTGATTTTACTCTTATTTCCAAGCTATGAAGTTACTGAATTATGAAATATAAAACAAAGAAAAATGAGAGATTGCGTATTTCTGCGTCATTAGCGCTTACCCCTGGAAATTGCCAAAGCATTTCCCTCGTTCTTGATGATGCTGTGTGCTTCCCACAGTCTCCTGGACGTCGTCATCTCCGTCGAAATTTGATGATATTCTGGTAGATTAGATAATTCTATGGTCCGTACATCGGACCCAAACTCTCGTAAAACCGCACTGGTTACGTTTTACAAAAGTTCGTCGCTAACTCCACTGAACATCGGAGCGTCACGCACTTGCGACCGTACACTGCAAGTTCTACACAGATTGTCCTTAACTCCACCGAACATCGGAGCCACTCGCACGCGCATCCATACTCGTCAATTATTTCACAGATTGTCCTCGTCTCACGGCGCGTCGAACGATATATTCACCTGTCGGCCCCCCCACTCCGGAGCAGTCTCCTAGCTTACGTTGTCTCCGCTGATTGGCTGAGCACGCCGCCACTTCCCCTCCTCCGGTTCATTACACTCCGCGGGCGAGAGGGAGAAGTCGTTTTCCGTTTCAACAATTCGCCTCTTCTAGACCTTGCGACCCAGGATTGCGTCATGCTTCTCGACAGGAATCAGCTTGTATCAGAATTCCCAGTGAGTCATGTCTCTCAAATACCCTAACTGACAAAACTCCGTAAAATTCCGTAATCAGATAATTTTCTATGATATCGTCGTTCGTAATAATTTGCTTGTTAGCGTTTTCTAAGACATAGAAAACCTATCTGTATGCTTATAATTTTTATAAAATGCTCCGAAAATATCTTAATAATAATTATAATAAAATAATAATAATAATAAATTAACATGAAAAATTATCTTGGCTGAACAATTTGCCGCGTAAATAAATATAGAATGGCTTCCTACTGACTTATGCCAGTTGCATAAAAAACCCTCGAAAAACACGTTACAGTGCCAGTAAATCTACCCTCAAATGCCAGCTGACTGCGCCAGCATCCGATTCCGCAACAGCAAGCGAGAACGTTACCGCTGAGCCACGCAGCCAGTCACATTCTTCACACACACCCAAGTACGTGGGCTTGAAGACTGACGATGACCCAAACCCTTCATATGAATTAACAACAACAACTTCTCCAATGAGTCACGTTTTCTGCTTCAACGAACAAATTGACGTTTGCGTGTGCGGTGTGAGAAAAATTGGAACAAACGTCCTTAGATCATTGCTTGAACACCAGTGGGTGGTGGCAGCGATTAGATTTCGTGGCATTTTCTGGGAACACTTATCCATGTGGGAAGCAGTTTCGATTGATCCTGAGAGACCAAGCCCACCCAGACAATGGGACATGTCACATAGCCTATTATGTCCGATAGTGGATGAGCGAGTAAAACCAAGACATTCAAGTATTCCCCTGGCCCTGTAATTCTCCAGAATTGATCCCTGTTAGAAGTCCATGTCCATCTAGCTGCTGTCCGTGTTCCACAAGGTGATTCTGATTGGGCCACTTGAATGATATCCCACGAGGACCAAAGAGAAGGCCTCGTACATTCCATGCACCTAAATCAAGTGCGTTATGATGATGATAATTGCTGTTTTAAGGGGCCTAACATCTAGGTTATCGGCCCCTAATGGTTTGGATGATAGTGGAAGATGAGATGAGAATGAAAACTGTAACTAATACTAACTACAAACTTACAAACTAGAAGAAGAAATGGTAAACAAATAAAGGATAAGGCAAATAAAGGACAGGAAGAAAAGAAATGCCCTCAATCCTCAAAGAATGAGGATCGAGGGACTTGGAAGGAAGGAGAGCCATGAAAGGCACATAGGAAAGGGAAAGAGGGGAAGGTCAGACGAAAAAGGGGACAAAATGGACCCAGCTCAGGAATCACTCGGGGTAGCCAACTCCCAAACCCACTAGCCGTGAGCCGTGAGCCGTTGAGGGTGTAGCACTATCCACGGTGTACCAGAAGTGGTGGGGCTACATACACCCTGCCTCCTTGAGGGCCTTGTGCAGAAGGTAGAAGATAACATGAAAAGAAAAAGAAGGCTGACCCCTCAAAGAATGAGGGTATCAGGAAAGAAGAGACAAGGGCCAATTAAGGCGGGAAGGTGAAAGACTCCCTAGGCCTCGGATACCATGATACCGTCGGGGTCAGAAGAGAACAAGAGTTGACCAAGGGTGGTCGATAGGAAAGATGACAGAGAGGAGCCCGGCACAAGTAAGTGGAAGTTATGCCGAACTCAGCTGCGGTCCCGTGGTCGCCAACACACGTCCCACTAGCTGTGGGCCCCTGGGGGTCAAATGCGTTATATGTCTCACGTAAGTGGGAATACAAGGTAGATATCTACTTGCTGTGCCTCTGACTTGCCTTTCTTTAAAAGCGATGACGCAAAACTCGTTTGGAGAGTTCATTTTTGGCTGGTTCTATAATGAGGTGTGAATGTCTTATCTTAATAAGAGGTCTAATTGTAATGGCTGCCAACCAATGTGACGTGCGGTGTGCCTAGTGACTGTGTACAGCTTGCGCGTTTGTAAATACTCCAGACGGACGATAAGCCGAATGAGCTTGTTGAAGGTGCGAAAGCCGTTGTTTCTTTTAAAATGAATTGACATTGACATTACGGGAACTTCTGCTAATATTTACAACGTAAATATTTTCGTCCGAGTCTCGGAGCGGTTTCTATGACTCACTCTACTCGCAGTAAACACAACATTATCCCACTCTCAGCTCATCCCCATTTTACACACATTACTGTTCTGTCAATTAATTAAACAAGAAGAGGCAATGAATCCACTGGCATTGCTCTGAAACGGTTTCATCCTTCGCTCAACAGTCAGCCATGCAACAGGGACAGGATGGTAATCGCTCAACAGTCAGCCATGCAACAGGGACAGGATGGCAATCGCTCAACAGTCAGCCATGCAACAGGGACAGGATGGCAATCGCTCAACAGTCAGCCATGCAACAGGGACAGGATGGTAATCGCTCAACAGTCAGCCATGCAACAGGGACAGGATGGCAATCGCTCAACAGTCAGCCATGCAACAGGGACAGGATGGCAATCGCTCAACAGTCAGCCATGCAACACAGGATGGTAATCGCTCAACAGTCAGCCATGCAACACAGGATGGTAATCGCTCAACAGTCAGCCATGCAACACAGGATGGTAATTCATTGACAGCTCAAGTTTCTTCTTTCATTTCAGACTGAGGATATCACACTATTTCATGACCCTGAACATATGAACATGAAAATCCACAGCCTGCTTCCACTCGACCGACCGGGTCAGGGAAAGGAATGAATGAAGCCCCCAACTAGCGGCGAGGATATGAACTGTGCCGGCTGACGAAGCCTGTTGCACTCCCCTGGGGCAATGATTAAATGAATGACAGTTGACATGAAATGATAGTGGAGAGTGTTGCTGGAATTAAATTTTTGACAGGGAAAACCGGAGTACCCGGAGAAGAACCTGTCTGCCTCCGCTCTGACCAGCACAAATATCACATGGAGTGACCGGGATTTGAACCACGGACCCAGCGGTGAGAGGCCGGCGTGCTGCCGCCTAAGCCACGGAGGCTCCTCTCTGGACATATCCTATCTCAAAATTATTACAGATTGATACACTCCAGTTAAAGTTTCTGTGTCTTTACATGGATGGCCAAGGTTCAAATCTCGGTAGTTGCAAGGTGAAATATTTACTAAAATAACGCACATGGCTTGAAGCAAGGTACAATATTTGCCTAGTGTACTGTAAGTGAAGAATAACCTCGGGATAGCAGCTGAATGCAAACGGGTGTTGAAGCTGCTTATGGCGTGTGTTCGGTGTAGTTGTTAATAATAATAATAATAATAATAATAATAATAATGCACCGTAATAAAAGAATGACCGGCCTTGGTGGCCCATGCCTGTCTGGCATCGGGAGAGCGATGTTCGAATCCCCCTCGGCCGTCCTGAAAATTATTTCCGTGGTTTTCCATTTTCATCGCAAGGCAATTGACGAAACGGCAACTGTCAACGGGTCCAAGGCCAACTTCCTTCCTATATCCGTTTCCTGACCCTTCCTTAATTAGACCCAAGTTAGCGACCGGCTTGTCACCATCCCCAGTTGTATCTGATGACAAAATATGTTCAGCTACCAGACACCGTCCTTGCGACGGTAGAAGAATGATCCCTCGCACAGTCCGTGGTTAAAGAAGAAACGTATTCATTTCCAATTTTATCGTTTCATTACAAGTTCCCTCCTGTCATTGCTACCACCTATTTGTCCCAGAAATCATTCGTGCTACCCTCATAGAAAATAGTGATGATAATAATAATAATAATAGAAATAATAATAATAATAATTTAAACAATCCAAATTTGCGGCGTAATAGAGGAATTTGAAGGAAGCGTTTTGTTTGCCTTCTCTTTCGTAGCCTTTTGAACTTAGAAAAATGAAGTAAATCACTTATTCTGGTGTGTGTGGCATAGGCTATGCAGAGACCTGCTGATGGCCTTCGGTGACTTGCGCGTCGTGATGGTGATGAAATGAATGGTGAAGACGTCACAGACACTCAGTCCCCAAGCCAAGGGAATTAAAAGTTAAACCCGGCCGCGAATCAAACCCGAGGCTCTTCGGTCAAGAGGCTACCTGGTCGTGAAGCCGGATAGAGAAATCCCTATGCCTTTTAAAGGAATGTTATTGTAATTGGGATATTTTAATTAGGCTACATTTTATTTGTACTGCAGCCTAAATGATGAATAACCATCTCAATAACACGTTTCAATAATTAATAACCATACCTTCCCCTTTGTTGGCTCTACGGCTTTTCTGTAGTTGCCTAGTAATCATATTTATATAATAATTAATTTTTATGGCCCAAAAATTGTGCAACTCTTTTTGAGTCAGACAAATCTGGCGCTACTCAGGGAAGAGGGGTGGGGATGGTTTTAATGCTTGTTTGTGTGTTGATTAAGTGAAAAATTCACTGCATTCCGATAGCCTATTTCTTTTCTACTACAAAGGAAAGTATTACTGATTCTTGTCAAGTGCCCTGAATCCACATCTGCGTTCAGGTTGACTGGTGGTTTAATGATTTTGAAAAGAAAATAGAAAAAACATCAAAATTGGCAACGTTCGTCATGAATAATATGAAAGGACTGCTTGGGTGTTGAGGGGTGTATTCAGATTTTCTCTATCGTGCCCCGTTTTATGTAATTTTTAGCCTATGTTTATTTATGAAATAATAGGCTTATGAGATCACCTTTTGTCCTCGTGTGTGTGTGTGTCCCTAATAAAATCTAAACGCCCGAAGCGATTTCAATGAAACTCGGTAAGAGCATACTAATATATCTTCTGACCTTGACCGTGCCTTTCAAATTTTAATACGTTTCACCAATCCAACATGGTGGCCGCGCGAATTATTTCACTGGCATTTTATATCTCCGCAACAGTAACATATTTCACCCTGAAATTTTGTACGGTGAAAAAGGGTACTACTGGAAGTTTATCTATGTGACTTTTATAAACCTGTTAAGTACACAACGAACAATGGCGGCCAAGCGAAGTTTACAACCTTAAATGGAATTTACTCGTGATTTAATCATCCGTGCGCAGTGAAACTTGGCATATAACATTTAATCTACTGACATCTAATTAAACTCAATTGTTTTGATAAACCCAAGATGGCGGCGGTGCGAAATTTTAAAATCTCGTTTTTATTTCTTGTGTCCTGATCATGCGACCGAAGTGAACATTTGAATAATGAACCTACACAATAATCTTGATCTAATGGTACATGACTCTATGGCCTATATATATATGAGTCGCCTAGATGCAAAAGTGTCCATGTCCTCCATAACTGGAAAGGGACAAGGCAAGTTTTGCGCCTTATTATCTATGGACATGGGCAGTTTTGAATCTACCATACTTTTCAAAAGCTGGTATTCATAGGACATGGAGAGTTTTGAGAAAAAACAGCATTTCAGGCATGTGTAATAAGTCTCACTTTACAATCCAGTGTTGTCAACTCAACTTTTTGAAAAGTGGACATGGACACTTTTGCATCTAGGCAACTCATATATATATATATAAGAATCCAACATGGCAACCCTCCGAAATATTTAGGCGGTTCTCAATATATACGAATCAATAATTACAGCAATCAAACCGAAATTGTGTATGTTTATACAGTCTATGAACATATGTTCACCTATGGATCATTCAATAACCTGATGAGCCCAAAACAAACATGGCGGTGACGTGAAATTCAAATATTTAGATGGAATTTTCTCGCGACTTTTCATCCGAGCGCTGTGAAACTTAGCACGGTATAGCCTATCTTTATACAAGCCGATGTCTAATTTAATGGAATTTTATGAGAACTTAAAAATGGCGGCTGTGTAATTTGTTTGAAGTCTTTTTCTCATTTCTCGTGTCCTAAGTAAGGCCAATAGGATATATTGAACCCTTCAGAATAGCAGTGTTTTATGCAAGAATCTTAGATCAAGGGGTCGCGTTCAGTTCATAGTGTGGTGTTTACGTCCGCCAAACAACGTGCTTTTCTGAGGCAAGGGTTATAGGATAAAAACTATAATTAAGAAAGAAAGGAGACAAAACGTAAGATAATAACAAGATTTAATAACTAATTTGTGCATAAAAGAATAAAACAAACAAAAATAAACAAATCCTCCCTGAATTTCCCCTGACAGGAATATTTATCACTTTGAGGAGTCAGATGGATCTCCCCTTTTCTAATAAAATGTGGATCCTAGTTCCACTACCTTGCATGTGAATTTATGTTCGCGTGATGACTATCTACGAGAAATGAGTACTTGGATGATCGTTCGTTCACAACGGGTTAACAGCCACGGTGCTCACGAACAATCATCTCGTAAATCAACGTTTATGGATATGGGCATAACATTAATAAAAAATCCTTAAATTTAATTCTGACACACATATTACCACTCTACTATTTACAGGCATCTCTCTGAGACCCTTATTAGTGTGGTGACACACTTAACCAAATGAGCTGCCACAATGGCCAGATACTCAACAACAAGGAAACACAGCGCCGCACGTGACTCACGGGTCACTGACATGGAAAATAAACATAGAATAAACCAACAACAACAAACAACCTGAGTGGTTAAGATTACTTTATATTAACAAAATTTGCATGTTAATGAAACGCTTCGAAGATTATCGTGTTTCGTAGGCAACTCCCATTTATTTAAACAATTTTACCATTGATCAGTTTCTCACATTTATATTTATTTTCAAGTAATTGGGAGCCAGACGTGCACTCCACTAATGATGAGCTTGCTTGCGAAACTCAGCCAGCCCTTGTGACAACAACTCACCCTTTCCTCAATACCAGTCATGTCCCCCTTCCAGTGTATATAAATAGCCGACCAGCTGGACTGTTATCTCAAGGAATCAACAGCAACTAACATCTCCTCCAACTCAACATATGGTCGGACAATAATCACATATCCATAATTGTCCTCGCAAGGATACAATATGAATCTGGTACCAAGCTGACAGAAATCAGTCTCTGCTGAAATTCCCGCTTGTAATACCACAAAAAATATACTCACATTACACACATCTGGGACTGACATAACGCCTTTCACACGGGTCTGCTGAATTAGAGCTCGCAAACATTTAACACAATATTTAAAACTTACGATAGAGCTGAATACTCTTCGTCACAAACTACATTGCTCCAAAGGCAATAATCACACTGAATCTGATCAATAATAAATCTCAACAACATTTTAATTACCCTCCAATCTACTATATAATTATATTAATTCAGTCCTACTTCTGAAACACGACATATCTCCGAGAGACGTTTTTAACCGCACTTCGTAACCTAGGCGAACACGGCCGTTCACATAGCTACGTTAGTTAACACAACACAAAGAAAAGAACTTTCCATTAACTACAATTGTGCGAGCTGCTTCCAAACAAAGTGTGTCAGATCAAAACTAAATATACTACATTAATCACACAAGCAAAGTATTTACAAAAAATATGTCCCATAAACCATAAGTTAATTTAACAAATAATAAAATATTATTTTGTACTCATCTCTTTTTGTAGTCACCCGTCAAAGAACATCAGACGCCATTCCCCAACTGGATGGTTCTTTATCTCATATCAGCCATCTGCACGGAGTGTTGAGAATTCCAAACTTCCTCTGCATTCATCGATGTCATCCTTGCGCTGATACAAAAATTAGGTTATTATACACTTTATGTCTGACTACTAAATTCGCTTGTTCAGGTACTAAATTCCCTGTCACTGTTCGTTGGCGAATTATCGACGATACTGCCCCTATAACTATAGTACTATGACTATCTATCACTGAATTTAACACTTTACAATGAATATTTTGTGTCCTCGACACACAAAAATACAAGTCTATCTCCTCAGACGAACAGAATCAAAGTCCTGTGTCCTCGACACACGGAAATAAAGTCTACGTCCTCAGACGAACAGAATAATAATAATGTCTTGGCTCTTCGACACACAGAATAAAAGTCTACGTCCCCAGACGAACAGAATAATAATAATGTCTTGGCTCTTCGACACACTTATAAATGAACTGGCCCTTGGGTCTAGATGGAGGGGGATTTTATGTAAAAATTTCTCGAAATAATTGTGATACAGGAATGAAATAAATATCACTGAACTCGTAATATTGCACAGGTCAAGAATATGCCCATTAATCCTAGAATCGATCGTAGAGATTTTGTCTAGGCGATTTCCCGCGTGAATGCTAGCCACCGCGTACCCCAGCCGGAGTTGGCGCGCAAGTAGGCATTCTCTTCTCATTGGTTCTCCATTTTCTGTAATTTGGCGGTTTCTAGTAGATCTTGGCGTCTTGGGAGTGTCTATTTTCTTCATCAGCCATTCACGTTACTGCATCATATTTCTTCTAGGCGCGAATATCACAATGAACATACCAGAACCATGTCTCACCGCGCGTCGCTTCTAAAATTGAGGTAGCCACACCTGTCCTTATGATACATCGCTCTGCTATTTCTTTTCATAGCTCAAGTATTTAGCCTTTTGTTAAACTGATGCAGGTATGTCCCTACTGTCTCCAACAAATGCTTGAAATTTCCTCATCGCTGTCTGGCTACTTTCCTGATGCTGGTTGAAATATTTATTAATTGAAGAAATAAAAAGTAGAATCATTTAACCAACATAGGGTAAAGGGTTCAATATGAAAATAGGCTATTTAGTTCTTCACGGAACTACTTGTTATAAATAAGAACAAAATTTCAAAATTTGAACAAGAATTTCAGTAATATTAAATTAGGTATATTATTTTTAAAGACGTGTTTTAACACCGCGATACAAAATTCGATTGTACAAAGTCAACTATAAAACCATGAATTATATTTATACAAAGTACTTACAGCCACCCAGATATTTTTTATGGCTCCACTTAACCTTCTCAGATTCACTACAAAAGAACAACATATTTTCTAAACACTATTCACTGCGCTGGGTGTATGACACACAAAATGAACACACTAATGAGGCTTATACCGTCCAGCTCCAATGAATGGCATTCATAAATATTTAGAAATGCATTGAGTTTTTTATTTCAAGTTTTCTTGCAATATTAAGCAAGAAAATAATAATTATACGGATACTTTGTTCATCATTTTTAATTTCAGTTGTTTTACTGGCTAAGCCAAGATAGCGGGATCGAATCCCGGCGCAGTTTGTTGGCATTTGAGTGTGCGCAAATGCGAGGGAGTCGTGTGAGTGGATTTACTGGCACGTTACAAATCCCCTTGGGGGTGAAATTCCAGAACCCCGGCGTCTCTAAAAGCCACGGTAGTTAAAAGGGACGTAAAACTTATAACATTATTATTATTATTATTGATTTATAAGATTTTAGTGATTCATTTTGTGGAAATTGCCAGCTTTAACGCAATAGTACAATTGATGTAAAGATATATATTAATGACAGTATTTAGTCATTTTCATGATCAAAGAAAAGTGTTTTAAAAGAGTAGGGCGTGTTGAAACGAAAGTACATATGAGATTTGTAACTACCCATAGGGTATTTAAACAGCTTCTCTCTAGCAAAATGGTTGTAACTGATGGAATATTTCCATCAGATTGTGATATTTAAATATTGTAATCGCCGCCTAATATAATTGGGCAGAATCGTTTTGACCGATTGAAATAAAAATCAATTAAAAACTTTGAGAAGTCCATGAATGAGTTGAAATGAAACTTAAGGAATAACGTTTTAACAGATTAAAATAACATTAGTTTTGCACATGTGTAGCCTATGTACCGAAATATAGCTGTGTTAGTCCAGATATCACCGCACGGTGCCTCTTTTAAAGCATGAAGCTGACTGATGGCTGTGCCATGGTTATAGGACATAACGTACCACTTGGCCGGCTGATTACCTGCGAAGAGTCAGCTAATGACCTTAAAATATTGTTAGGAGAGTACATAACGTACCACTTGAAAGAGTTGGAAGTATTTAGGGTGTATGAAACCTTAACCGCACGGCCACTTGCTCGGTATTGCTCAATTAATCCTGGTAATAAATACGTGTGCAATAATATAACATAAACTAATATAAAATATGATAAGTTTTTGGATTCTCATCACACTTTATCCAGGCTTTGGACTGTTTAATATCAGGTGTGGTTAAGCTCTGGTCATTTTTCGTTTTCTTTACTTTTTTTTTTTTTTTTAATTTGTAAAATTGCTTTTTGTGGGTTTATATCCTAGCGAATAGCAAGTTCGTCATGTGAAGTTTCATTCTAAGTGAATAGCAAGTTCGTCATGTGAAGATTCATTCCAAGTTCTGCGAATATGAGAGAGCTCTCAAGCAAGATTTCAAGTTTCCATTCACTTCATACCGCTTCATTATTCTGTCAAGCCGTTCATCATACTTGACATATTTCTTCTTTCTCTTTGAACTTTCAATGTAAAATTCGTACTTCATCCGTCGAAGTGCGCACATAAACCGCCCTTATTCATTGTACACAACTCCATGTTACAATACCAAAATGTTTAAAGCCACACAGTGTGATCGCCACTGATGTTTATGTGGTAATGAACCTGTACCTGGAATGCCCGTCTGACATCAAGTGGTGCGTTATGTCATAGCGTAAATATTTGGGGATTACGGGAAAACCGTTCTTAGGTAGATAACGACCTAGGTGGTACGTTATGTCCTCGAAAATCAAGTGGTACTTTTTGTCCGTGGTACGTTATGTGCGGACAGCATGTGCCAAGTCGGCCTACTGTACTGTACTACAGTGATATTGCTGTTAGAGTTGTTTCATTGGAATCTGCTCATTCAGCCTCGTATTGTTGTTTGAATATTTCACCTACTATCAAGGACATCAGAGATGTCCCCTTAATTTATAAGTGACCACCTGGTGGCGCAGTGGCTAGTTTTCTTGGCTGTCACCCCAGAGGTCTGAGTTCGATTCCCGGCTCTACCCAAATATCTTAATTCTGGTCTGAGGGTTGGAACGGGCTACTCAGCCTAGTGAGGTAAAACTGAAAAGAGGTGGGTTCGATTCCCACCTCAGCCCTCCTAAACGTGTTTTTCTGCAGTTTCTCCACATCTACTCCAGGCAAATGCCGGGATGGTTCCTAAATTAAGGCCACGGATATCTTCTTCCCCAATCCTATTCTCAATTACAAATACGCACGCTCATAGAGCCATCACAATAACACAGGTTATTAGACGAATTCCACACACACCTAAGTACACGGGGATACATAACCACGATGTCGCAAAGCCCCTAAATGAATAAACAACAATTTGGAAGTCCAACGAATGTGTTCACTAGTTTCCTTTTTCTAGAGGGAAATCCAATTCATCAGCTTAATATGTCGGTCTATATCAAGAAAGTGTGACAAAGTTCAATGCTCTGTGGCAAAGGGGGGCTGGGAGCTATCCTGGAAAATCTTCCCCCCTCATAACAAAGTTCTTATGGACACTCATTCCCAGCATAGGCTATTTCTTGTAGACTTCCAGGTTTCTAGATATTGGGGTATCCGTTCAGAAACAGGCTGAGCTCAAAGAAACCACCACTCAATACTTGACCAACAATTTCTGTCTCAAGAAATCCATTCACCACATCTCTTTCCTGATTTAACCAGAATTCCCTTCCCCTACTTCCCCTACTGGCCGTTTGAACCGATAAACAGCATTCCGTCTATTTTGGACACTGGGGATCGATGACTCATCTCCTTGCATCAGGGCACTGCTCTTGCAATCAACTCATATCTGTTTTGATTTTGTTGATTTACATAGGCTAGGCCTACGGCTGAAGAATGACTACTCCACACAATCTATGGCAGCAATTTACTAAAGGTAAGAGCATGATAATGTGCAATTAGCTTATTACCATAGATAAGAGTGTTAGACCTTGGAACTTAGGTCATAACTGGGTTGTATAGGAATAAAACCATCCAACTAAATATCCAAGTACAAAAGTACACAATAAGTATGACCCGGGTAGGCTATCTATATTCAAGAAAACCTTTTTAAGAAATAGTTTTAAATATCTCTGCATATTATCAATAATGTTACTGTTTTACGTCCCTTTTAAACTACTGCGGCTTTTAGACACATCGGGGTGCCGGAATTTTGCCCCAAGTAGGGTAGACTAATATGACCCGGGTGATTGGGTACAGTCGCAGCAAAGAAGAGTAGACAATATGACCCGGGAGATAGGGTACAGTCCCAGCAAAGAAGAGTACTGACCCCACAGGCGCGGCGCCGTTTCTCTTCATAACGTCCAGCCTATGTGGACCGGAACACTGCCGCCCACACACTATTAACGCTTTAATAGAGAATATGTTACTCCAATATCCTCTTTCCTTGCGCCGAGTTGAGAGACTAACGGTATAGCATGAACCACTTCTACCAGCTTAGCCGTGTAGAGATCTGGGCTCGAATCCCGGGATCGACAGCATCATCCAGTTTCGTATTTCTCCGGATTTTATCATATTCATTCTAGATAAGTGTGGGTATGCTAACTTATTTCAAAACCCATGGCTCATACCCGAATCTTAATTGTCTTTTGCTGCTCTTCAGTCGGTCAACACAGCTGTGCCCAATGAATGGGCGGGGTACAAATTATCTATGTAAACACACCCCTGGAAAAGAATATATGTATTAGTTAGTTATCACACGTAAATGGGCAATTTAGGATGACTCATCTCGACCCTCAAATGGCCATCATCAGATCCTGTTCACTGTGTAGCCTAAACACCTTTTAAACACTTTTTAAATGATGTAATTCATAAAAATAAACCGTCAAGACAAAAACGGAACTCACCGTTGTACGATTACAACCAAAGACGAACTAATACAATACTGTAGTAGCAATTTAAATTAAATAAAGTAATTATTTATTTAGTGAAAATTTTAACCGCTACACAGTGAACATGATCTTGAGAATCGAAACGCGTCATCCTAAACTGCCCATTTAAGTGTGATGGCTAGGGCTCGGATTTTTGGGCGCTAAAAATCGGGAAAATATTTATTTTTTATGTATTAAAAATACCTGAAATATGTGACAAAAAAGTAAACATATTTAAATTTAATTATAATTTAGTTTATTAATGTGAATATAAACAAGAGCCTCCGTGGCTTAGGCGGCAGCACGCCGGCCTCTCACCGCTGGGTCCGTGGTTCAAATCCCGGTCACTCCATGTGAGATCTGTGCTGGACAAAACGGAGGCAGACAGGTTTTTCTCCGGGTACTCCGGTTTTCCCTGTCAATATTTCATTCCGGCAACACTCTCCCTCTCCACTATCATTTCATTTCATCTGTCATTCATTTAATCATTGCCCCATAGGAGTGCGACAGGCTTCGGCAGCCGGCACAGTTCATATCCTCGCCGCTAGTTGGGGGCTTCATTCATTCCATTCCTGACCCGGTCGGAGACTGGAAGCAGGCTGTGGATTTTCAATGTGAATATAAACAATGTGCAGTACTCACGAATGCAATTTATGCTATGTCTCACGGACTGCTGAAGCATTTCAATACACAACGAGATACATGTTCACGTTGCCCGACGATTATCGCGAAACACTTATTCTGAAGGCGCGAAACTGCGGCAATATGTTTCTTGCCCTCGAGGTGTTGTGTAACTTGAGATCGCTGTTCAGCCATGATTGCTTTCCCACGTGGTTGGCAGAACAGAACGCCTCCATCAGAAGTAAAAGTATCTTTAAATTCTGCAACATACTGCGGCAGACGATAACTTGGTTGTTTTTACTTTAGACATCGTAGAAATCCCTTACACTTCACAGTGCCAGAAATGAACTGCATGTGAGTGACACTGGTTCCAGGTAGCTGGGAGGGGGGAGGTCTAGCACGTGGTGCAATTTGGCTATGGACAGGGAAATTCCCGGCTTCCACAGTGAGTGGCACGGGGCGACAAGTTAAGAATAACACAGTTGCAAGCTGGCATACGCTCTGCTTGATGATAAGATAGTTCACAGGTTCTTTCCTGTTGAAGTAACACAAAACAAAAATGCAATAAACCGAAAAATACCAGTACCGGTATAAAAAAAAAATGTAAATATAATGTATTTTTATGTGCTAATAAATGAAAATCAGGAATTTATGTATTTATAGAAAAATGCTTAAAATAAGTATTTACATAAAAATATATTTATTTACCTAAAAATCCGAGCCCTAGTGATAACTAACTAATAAATGTAATTTTTTCCAGGAGTGTGTTTACTTATTTCTAATTTGTACCCCAGCCAATGCATTGGGCACAACTGTGTTGACCGACTGAAGAGCAGCAAGACACAATTTGTTAAGGCAACACTGAAAAACGAAAGGCTTCAAATTTCCACGAATCTAAATTCTGAAAATTACAGCTTCACAAACACAAAAACACAAGGTTATCAGACAAATGTAAAACAACCTATGTAGACGCGATGCCCATGTTCTCTAATTAAAGCAACATACTGTACACGTATACAGTCATGGATATGTGTGTTGTTGTTGATTCATTTAGGGGCTTTGCGACTTCGTAGTCATTTAGCCCCGGGTACTTGGGTGTGTGTAGAATTTGTCTGATAACCTGTGGTATTGTAATGGCTGTGATCATGTGTGTATTTGTAATTCTGATGAGGATTGGGAAGGAGGCGGAAGAGGTCTTCATTTAGGAACCATCCTGGCATTCGCCTGGAGTAGAAGTGGGAAACCATGGAATACCAATTCAGGATGGTTGAGGTAAGAATCGAACCCGCCTCTTCTAAGTTCTTCCTCACGAGACTGAGTATATCCTGTTCCAGCCCTCAGAAGAGAATTACATTTCTAGGCAGAGCCGGGATTTGAACCCGGGCTTCTGCGCTGACAGCCAAGAGTGCTAGTCATAGCGGACGTTCTGTGTGTTAGGTGTAGAGAGAATGTAATGTTGAGGACATCATCACACCTTCCTTTAAACAGTCAACTTGAGTGAATGTACACTAGTGTCCAAAAGTTAAGCATAAGTTACGAATATGCATGGCAACAGGAAATAGACTGCAAATCGCACGACATATGCTCCTACCAACCTTACGTTTTCACTCTGTATACGATAGAAGTATTCCCTGCTTTGACTAGCCGCGTAACCCCAAGATAAACACAGCCAGTGCCTGCACCCCATATTCCCTCAGTCCTGTTATAGTTAGAGCCCTGCGCGGATAAATATAACCTTATCCGCATCCGCAAAACTTTTATCCGCATCCGCACGTTTGTTATCCGAATCCACTGGCATTACAATGATATTTTCAATTTAATAAAATATTAAAGCAACACATTTAATTCTGAGGAAAAAATCGTTTCTTTAGGCTTTGTACGTCAAGCTCTATGTTAGAAATGAGTGTTACGCAGCCAGAATTGCAACCCTTTTCAGTTCGGAGCGTTAATTGTGCTTAATGACATAATTAGAATGAGATTAGCGTAAATCATCATCTTACATTTGTCATGAAAAATATCATAACGGAAAAAAATATGATATTGGAACTTAAGGTTCATTCTGATTCCGTATTGATAAACTAATTAGGATAAACAGGTTAAAGGTTCCGCCTGATCTATACTTTTATTAAATATGCTCACTGTGTGGTCATTAGAGGGACTGGTTTCGAAGCCTAATTAATAGTTTTGGCCCCTTCATCATCCGATATGACAGAAAACGATACCAGATTTTTTTTTGGCGTAACACTAAAAATTCCCTTAAAATTGAATCTTGTATGGTGCAGCATAAAGAGAGATTGAAATTTTTTTAACGCCTAAAGTAATATAAATGATGTCAAAAGTCTTGTGAACTATGAACACTTTCAATACACGCCTCACTGTGGTCTGTAGATGATAATGAAAACACAAATGTACCGGTTCAGTATGGCAGCAACAGTTGATAACACCATGAAACATGTTGGAAACCAGCAGTAATGATGGAACACTTAATATCTTAATATTTCACCAGCAATGTAGAAATATAAAAAAATTACGAGCCTTACAGTAGTCGCATATGATATGTAACATCTGACATAGAAGAAACCTCACGTGAAATTGTTGATACACCGGTATTTTATACTATTATTGGCACAAATATTAATCTATTGTAAAAGGGAGTGTTATACAGATATTGTAGTTTATAATACGGAACTCATTTTATTAGATGATTTGTAGCTTCCACCAGCACTAGCCTAAATAAAGAATACGATATGGATCAACTAGATTAATAGACGCGACACCGCTCATAACCTTAAATTCCTTATAAACAGGTCCTCTTGATTCACAGACCAACACGTAATTTCATATGGATTCTGTTAAAATGAGTCATATTGATGTGATAAATATCGTTTAAAATGATAATCTGGTAGCAAAAATATCTACCCCACCCAGGATTCGAACCCAAGACCTCACAGTCATAAGCAATAACCCACGGCTATTTCGACTACGCAAATATTGTGCACAGGATGGTGACTTATTTCCAAGTTTGATATAAGGCATTTTACCATTTAAAAATACTGATACGAAGACTTCGAACATGTACCATGTCATTTGTTTAAATCACTTGACACCAGAGTTCGGATGAGCGTTTTCCGTTCAGTATGTCATACACATTCCACATGGCCGAGAGTGCGTCATGGTATCAATTTTCGACACCGCGCGCTGATTGTTTCTCTTACCAGTGCCAGCTGGATCGATCGATCGAGTTGGCAGTGCGTCTTATACTTCCGTTCGATCCACCACTGCCAGCTAGGGCACACTTCCATTCGATCGATCGAGTGGGCAGTGCATACTTCCGTTTGATCCACCACTGCCAGCTCGATCGTTCCGATCCACTTCCGTCCCCAATTTTCAAAATCACTCCCACAAAACTATCCAGCAACCGAGCGGAAAGATGTTACACATCAATAAATAGGCCAATGAAGTCACTGCGCTGAAATTATATCTTGCTTATGAAGTGCATAACTTCATCTCTTGCAATGGCAGAGATAGGCCTCTAATCCGTCTAAAAAGAAAAAATATGGGGAACAATTAGTAAATTGTTAAGGTAGAAATGCTGGTTTCCAACATGTTTTCATGGTGTTCTCAACTGTTGCTGCCGTACTGAACCGGTACATTCGTGTTTTCATTATCATCTACAGACCACAGTGAGGCGTGTATTGAAAGTGTTCATAGTTCATAAGACTTTTGACATCATTTATATTACCTTAGGCGTTAAAATTTTTTCTATCTCTCTTTATGGTGCACCATACAAGAATCAATTTTAAGGGATTTTTTAGTGTTACGGCAAACAATTATCTTGTATCGTTTTCTATCATATCGGCTGATGAAGGGGCCAAAACTATTAATTAGGCCTCGAAACATGTCCCACTAATGACCACACAGTGAGCATATTGATCAGGCGTAACCTTTAACCTGTCATAAACATCCGGGTCCTAGTAATGATATTCAACAAGTTCGGATTGTTTTATAAAACCTATCTGCAAATTTACCCCAAACAGTATCCGCTATCCGCACACCCATGCAAACTATATCCGCTTGGCGAAAATGTTGCAGATATCCGCGGTTAGTAACAGTGTGTGCAGTGTAGCCTCGTGGTGAACGTGACAGCATAATGGCACAACGAAGCCCTTTGGCCCCGTTTTGCAGGGTAGATTACTCGGCCGCCTGGAAGCAGGCCAGACACAGACCGAAGTCGCCGTATCCTTGAATGTGCCACAAAGTGTCATTTCCAGGCTTTGGAGACGATTTCGAGACACAGGAGATGTTAGTCGTAGGCCAGTACCAGGTCGACCAAAAGTAACCACCCCACAGCAGGACAGATATCTGGCCTTAACCGCCCGACGAAATCGGAGTGCACCTGCAAGACAATTGTCGGCGGAGCTTGCAGCCGTCTCAGGGATTGCCGTATCCCGGCAAACTGTGTACCGGAGGCTCAGAACAGCAGGGCTGTTTGCCAGACGTCCAGCGGTGTGCCTCCCGCTCACTCCAGCACAGAGACCGGCGCGTTTACTGTGGAGCCGTCAACGTCGAAACTGGACCATGAATGAATGGAGGCATGTGCTCTTCAGAGATGAATCCCGCTTCAGTTTGCAGAACGATTCCCGTCGCACATTAATCTGGAGACAACCGGGTAGCCGATACAACCATCGGAACATCTTTGAACGCGACCAGTATGGTGGTGGTGGCGTCATGGTGTGGGGCGGCATCATGTTGAATGGCCGTACGGACCTGCACATCTTCGTGGGTGGTCCGAGGAACACTGTGAACGCTCGGAGATACAGCGATGAGGTAGCCTACTGAGACCACATGTTCGACTCTTCATAGGTGCGGTTGGTCCAGACTTCTTCTTAATGGACGATAATGCCCGACCGCACCGCGCTGCTCTGGTGGATGCATTTCTGGCTGGGGAAGACATTCATCGCATGGACTGGCCAGCAAGGTCTGCGGATCTGAATCCTATAAAGCATGCCTGGGATGTATTGAGGGAGGCGAATTGCATCCCGTCAGCCTCCACCAAGGCCCGTCCAAGACCTTCACATTGCCCTTTCGGGGGAATGGGATCGACTGCCGCAGGAGCTCTTGGACCATCTGATAGAGAGCATGTCACGTCGCTGCGAAGCATGTGTGGCCGTTAGGGGTAACCATACACCCTATTAACAGCATATTTTGTTGTGGAAGACATTGTCAAGTTTTGTTAGTTGTTGTCAAAGGTGTAGGCCTACCTTAGCTATCAGAACCTTTCTGACACTGCTTTTTGGGCAAGTTGTGTGATAAATGGTGTGTGATTCAGCTTCCGTTTGTTCAGCAATCCGTCTGACACACACTTACTATAAAGCATGCCTGGGATGCATTGGGGAGGCATATTGCATCCCGTACACACATCATATTACAGCTTAATGAAATGTTGAAAAGAATACAAATGAATAGATAGGATAGTCTCATAATTTAACATCTAAATTCTATCAGGCGGTATGGCCTCGTTTAGTGGTTATGCTTAACTTTTGGACACTGGTGTACTTTGATAGCTCTGTTTTAATTTGTTTCCTTCACTCAACCAAAATACATGAATTGTTTCACACACAGGAATTTACTTCGTATTTTGCAACTCCTGGGACAATCTACCGCCAGGGAGTTTATTCTGGTAAAGCATGTTTATGTAAAATAGCTACAGTGCAGGGGATAATCTCAAACTGCAACTCTTTAACTTTCCAGAGCTCTAAGGCCAACAATAACCCGACTGCTTCCGCGCATCTGTCGTTCACATGATCTGGAACACATTACTGTTTTCCTTGTCTTTGCTTCAATTAGGGGCTAGAGACATTTTTAACCATCAGCCACGTGTAGTTGTGTGTTTAAGGAATAGCCTGTGTTATTGTAGAATTGTATGTAGCCTATGTGTGTAACTATTATTGTTCATCGTATGGTATGGTACACACTTACATCATATTGCAGCTTAATGAAATGTTGAAAAGAAAAAAAAATGAACAGATAGTCTCATAATTTAACATAAAATGAAAATCCACATCCTGCTTCCAGTCTCCGACCGGGTCAGGAATGGAATGAATGAAGCCCCCATCTAGCGGCGAGGATATGAACTGTGCCGGCTGCCGAGGCCTGACGGACTCCTCTGAGTCAATGATTAAATGAATGACAGATGAAATGAAATGATAGTGGAGAGTGTTGCTGGAATGAAATTTTGACAGGGAAAACCGGAGTACCCGGAGAAAAACCTGTCTGCCTCCGTTTTGTCCAGCACAGATCTCACATGGAGTGACCGGGATTTGAACCACGGACCCAGCGGTGAGAGGCCGGCGTGCTGCCGCCTAAGCCACGGAGGCTTCATAATTTAACATCTAAATTCAAAATCTAGTCCACTGATGCAGCATTCATTATCCATTATGTTACCACCATAGGCTCTTAGAGGACAGTCCTACAACCATGTGTCTCAAAGTGAGGTATGTTTTCCTAGACCGGAATTAAGGTACCATCCCGGCATTCGCCTAGAGTGAGTTTGGAAAACTTTGGGATAATTTACACTCAGGATGGTCACTATTAGCGTCGGGATTCAAACTTTGGATCTAGGAACAAACAGTTCACCATTCTAGTTATGTCAACATAACCTAAAGCCTTCAACTATACTGGTACTGGTCGGTGGCTATACAACATATTATGTAATGCTTTTAGGTCGGTCAACACTGAACCGACTGAATAGCAACTATCGTAACGCTGGAAGGTGGGGGGGGGGGGGGGGGGGGGGGGGGAGGGTTTAGGTTGACAAGTTGGCAGCAGATTTGCATACTATTAACATGTAGCCTATTTTCATCATATGTAAGAAGTAGAAGAACTAAATAGCCTATTTTCATATATCCTACTGGTCTTACTTAGGATACCAGAAATGAAAACAAGATTTTAAAAAATTGCACAGCCTCCATTATTAATTTCTCATAAAATTCCATTAAATTGGACGTATGCATATTAAGGCTTGTATGAAGATATACCGCGCCAAGTTTCACAGCGCTCGGACGAAAAGTCGCGAGAAAAATCCATTTAAATATTTAAATTTCGCGTCACCGCCATGTTGGTTTTGTGCTCACTAGGTTATTGAATAATCCATAGGTGAACTTAGTCTAAGTTAATAGCCACTATCAACATACAAAATTTCAGTTTGATTCCTGTAACAGATTCATAGATATTGAGAAACGTCTAAATATTTCGGACGGTCACCATGTTGGATTGTTATATGTGTAGGCCATAGAGTTATGTACCATTAGATGGAGATTATTCTGTAGATGCATTATTCAAACGTTCACGTCGTTCGCATGATTACGACTCAAGAAATAAAAACTTAACTTTAAAAAATTCACACAGCCGCCATCTTGAGGTTATGTGAACAATTGAAGTAAATTAGATGTCAGTGCATTACAATGTGTATAAACATTTGCTGTACCAAGTTTCACTGCACTGGGATGGTTAAATCGTGAGAAAAGTCTATTTAAATGTTTCAACTTCGCTTGGACGCCATGTTCGTTTTGTTCTTCATAGGTTTATGAAAGTCACATAGATAAACTTCTAGCAGTACCCTCTATCACCGTACAAAATTTCAGGGTGATATCTGTTACTGTTGCGGAGATATAGAATGCCAGTGAAATAGTTCGCGCGGCCGCCATGTTGGATTGGTGAAACGTATTAAAATTTGAAAGTTACGGTCGAGGTCGGACGAGGTAGTAGTCTAATAATATTATGTACTTATCGAGTTTCATTGAAATCGCTTCGGCCTTTTAGATTTTATTAGGGACACACACATACACATACACTCTCCGACGGACAAAAGGTGATCTCATGAACCTCTTCTTAGCCTATTTTCATTTAAGTAGCCTATGTGTGTGCGTAGGCTACGTGTCTGTGCCCTCCCCTAATAAAATCTAAACGGTTGGAGAGAGTTCAATGAAACTCGGCAAGGACATAGTACTATTTTGTCTGGCGCAAACTGTGACCTTTCAATTTAAGTACGTTTCACCAGTCAAACATGGCGGCTGTGCGAAGTATTTCACCGTAATTCTGTATCTCCGAAACTATTAGAGGCATCACCCTGAAATTTTGTATGGAAATAGAGAATATTAAGGTATGTTCAGCTATTTGATTCTTAAGCCATGTTAAGTACAAAATAAACATGGTGGCCAAGCGAAGTTAAAATATTTAAATGACATTTTCCCAAGATTTTACCAACCGAGCGCAGTGAAACTTAGCACGGAAAATCTTCATACGAGGTTATATATATATTTGCGTATATTTTAATTCAATTTCTAAGAGAATTTCAAAATTGCGGCTGTGTTAAATTTTTAAAAGCACGCTTATATTTCTCGTGTCCTAATCAAGCAATAGAAATGTAGGCTTGAATAATGAGCTACGATTATAATATTCATCTTCTGGCAGATAACTCTATAGCATATCCAACATGGCGTCCATACGATACATTTCACCGGTTCTCAATATCTCCGAAACTCCTCAAGAAAACAAACATTTTGTATGGTGTGAGCGGACTATTAAATGTGGAAACACAAAACATCATGGTGGCGAAGTGATTTTCAAATATTGCAATTATCCTTTCTGGCGATCTAATCACTCGAGTGCAATGAAATTTGGAACCGTGAATCTTTATTCAGATCTTAGTATAGATGCATCTAATGATGTTCAATTGTTTTCAAAAATTCAAGATGGCGTCTGTTGGAATTTTTAAAACATTTATTTTTATTTTTAGCATGTTCATCAGGCACTTGAGAAGATGATTTGTATGCTGGACTATGATAACAATCCTTGTATAATGGAACTAAATTCTATTGCTTACTTTTTGTAAATCATAGAAGCCGTGCATTTGACTCTTCTATAAATTAATTCCCATGGTTCGTTACAGAAACATGCCATCTCGTGGGAGGAGTCTTATTCACCGATACTGAAGGGTATAGGCCTACCAGGTGAATCAGCTGCTCATAATAATATTGGTTTAAGCAGCCCAAGTAACGTTGTTGTCAGGAAGGTCGATATTTCTCTGCTTGCATCTCGTATGGTACTAATGCATATCCTGCAGACGATACTCGTACTAGTCTATGGTCACATCGAGGAAGAAAGTATCGTTTGCGGGATGTGCGAAGTGCATTAGTACCATACAGGATGTAGCAGAGAAATATCGACCTTCCTGACTTCAACGTTACTTGGGCTGCATAGAAGAATATTATTAGAGGCAGCTGAATCACCCGGTATAACGAGTTTCACACAGTGAATTCTATTATCCGGTGCGTTCAAAAAGTAACGAGCCGGAGGCTGTAATGCGCAAATCGGTGACGACATCGGCTAATCGTGGCGTGTGTAACGAGGTGTGGTTCCGACCAGAGCGTGGAAGGTCACAGCCCGTCACTAGAGGGCACGCATGCACGTCACGTGACGATACAAAGTGAGCAGCAGCATGCATCAATCGTCCAACGCTGCCAGTCGCATTGCAAACAGTGACATGGAGGCGTCAACCGAAGAGCAAAGAGGTGTTGTTCGGTTTCTGACAGCGGAAGGAGCAGGGGGAACGGACAATCATCGCCGAATGTCACAAGTGTACGGCGAACACTGCATGTCCCTTGCAAGGGTCAAGGCGTGGCACAAGCGCTTCAGGAAAGGACGGATGTCGTTAGCCGATGATGCCCGGTCTGGGGCACCCCCCTGCATTACCGATGACGACGTCCAGCAGGTTGAAGCACTCATTACCCAGGACCGTCGAGTGACAGTGAACGCCATAGCCGCCGTGGTCGCTCCACGGCAATGCACGACCTCATACGGCCAACACAGTCGCGGCACTCCTGCAGAAATTCAAACGGGAGGTTCTCGGCCGCCCTCCATACAGTCCAGACCTCTCTCCTTGTGATTACGCCATGTTTGGTTCCCTGAAAAGGGCTCTGCGGGGCCAACGAGTCACCTCGGACGCCGACGTCCAGCTGTACGTGCGGAACTGGTTCACATCGCAGCCCAGGGAATTTTATGAGACAGCCATCTACTACCTCGTGTCACAGTGGGACAAGTGCCTCAACAGCCTGGGCCAATACTTCTAACATACAGGTACTGGTTTCTGTTATTATACCTCCGGCTCGTTACTTTTTGAACGCACCTTTTATAAACATCAACTAGACTCATTATAAAATTAGGCAATAATAAGTCCACAAACATAATATTTGTAGGCCTCGGTCTATAAATGTAAACCTCAAGCCCAGTGATCAGGATGTGATGATGACAGCTTGACGGTTGAAACGCGTAATCCTAAATTACCCTATTCTTAATAATTTAGTGATCATAACATTGCAGGAGTGCTGTATCCAGCCCAGTCATCGGACAACTTCGTGTTGACCGACTGAAGACTAGGCTATATAACTATTTTGTGAAGCTATTCGAACAACTACAACGAGAATAAAGCAGCAAATAAGGCTTTGAATTTGGCAGATGTCGAAGGTAGAAATCTCAATTCCCTCTTCCAATGATTACAATTTCACCTCCACCCATCGACACTCCAATGACACAGTTTGGAAACAACTTCTTCTAAGCAATAGGCTATTTGTTATTTAATAATCTGGAACTATCATTTTAATCAAACTATTGTAAGGACAGCCCACCGGGTGAGTTAGCCGTGGTAGTTACGGCATGACTGCTGGCAGTCGCTCACATCCGGGGGGCGAGGAGGTTCGAATCCCCCCGCCGGCAACCTTGAAGATGGTCTTCTGTAGTTTCCCATCTTCCTCCCAGGCAAATGCCGGGGTTGGTCCCTAACTATAGGCCACAGCCGCTACCTTCCAACTCCTCGTACTTACATCCCAACTTTCCTCCCCAACGGTACTTGTAGCTCACCCATTGGGTGTCCGTCTCGAAGCAGCTACAAAACTGGCGAGCTGAACATGTCCTCGGACACTCCCGGCACTAAAAGCCATACGCTAAAAAATAAAAGAAAATAAAAAATAAAAATGGATAGCCCATCCATTTTATTTTAGTAAGTTAATGTTTAATGGTTGGCACAGGCTAGAGTAAAATGTGGGTTTTTACCGATGTCTCAGTCTCACTCATGGCTGTGATTATATGGAAGCTATTGAGATATGGGTGGTGCTGAGTAATGACATTCAGGGCACATTCAGTGCATGTGGATGCTGTGAAAGGTTCCACTCGTAGGGTTAGTACTGCTGTTCTGACTCAGTGAGGAAAGCAATGGCAAACTACCTCACTCCTCACTTTGCCAAGTATGCCTCAATATAGGTCTGTCTTGGGTTTTGGTGGGTATCTACCCACATAACCTAACGGCGGTACTTTTCGAAGATCCAACCAGTCTTCGAACTGACTACCTAACAGACAGACAATGTTAAATGCTGAAAGAGATATCAATGAATATCGAAACAAGAACGTTTAAATAATCATAATATACATAAGTTAACAAAAGTTTGGTGCTTTTCAGTCGGTCAACACGAATGTACCCAAAAAGGGCTGGGTTATGCCCTAATCCTGAAATAAATTACATGAGATTAATAAATACACTAGGATGACCAGTTTCGATCGTCAAGCGATCATCATCAGATCCATTACACTTAGGCTATAAAATCTATGTTTGAAAATACAGGTGAACAATATTTACAATATGTACAATTATTTAGTTGCAGTATTGGTAATGCAACTGTCGGTGTATGCTAAATGTAGTATATCTAATGTTACTTGAAATGCTAAAATGGTGATAAAAATCCGGAGTTTGTCTGTTTGGGGTGATTATATGGTTATAAAAAATCAACTATGGTTATACTGTAATAATACAGGCTGATACTTATCCGGTTGTCTTCCTGGCTGGAACTTCGAGCAGCTTCGTGTTCACTCTAGCACCAGTTTTGGTCGACTGAACCCGGGTGTTAACTGGACGAAACTGTTTTTTCCTTTCTCCCCCCTTTGTTCCTATGTGCTCTCTGAGGTCAGTGCAATGTTTATTTGAGTGCCGTTGCCATATCTAGATAAGAATGTATGTTATTGAATACAGGAAGATCTACAACTATTAAAGACCGTGGAACTGTCTTCGTCACGCGTGGACTAAAAAGCCATTCGAACTAAGCGCTGCCCGGTCTATTGAAGACGTCCCGGCACCTTTAATACTGCTGCGCATACCGGCCTAGGTTTATTGCAGAAAAAAGTACATAGCACACCTGATCCAGATAACATTTACCTATTAACCACCGCTATTCCCCCTCCCCTTTTTTAAAAATCTAGCTTGGCTGTATGGCTAAGTTGTGTCTTGTTAAGTTACTATTGACAAGGTGGATTAAATAACTAACTAACTAACTAGTGAGTGTGGATCAACCTTTAGCATATCACTATAGTAAACATATACGCATTTTATTGTGAGTTACACCTAACAACACTTTCCAACCCTGTATAGGTATCACCGTAGATGCAGATTACCTCGTAGTTCCGCCCCTTAAAATAACAATAACTAACTAACTAGGTATCGCCTTTCTTTTCATTTCTTGTCTTAAAGGTTTCATATTGTTCATACATTTATTAAATATTTTCTTCATAAAATTGGCCTTCTAGTCATCTGTTGGATGTGAGGCGAACAGAGTGCAGGAGGGACTGTACGTGTTCTGGCGGAGACTGTACCGACGCCATGGTGGATGACAGCTTTAGCACTCGGCCGTCCTCCCACTGACAGTAATAAAGTGGCTTTGTGTGGGACTATACCGCCGCCTCGCGCCGCACCGGGCTGGGGCGTCTCGGAAGAGCGGGTCTTGCCTTCACGCCGGCGCACACCATGTAGTCAATACGGTGCGGCGTACCTGTCCCTGTCCCTGTCTCCAGATCGATCACGCCGCACGCAACCACTTACCGTAACAAGTCGGAGTTAATCTTGAAATCGCTTAGGATATGGAAGAGTCGAGTCCTATTGGTTGCCATATCCTAACGGCGGTGCTCGCACATTACAATGCACTACTTGCAGGTTTTTTGTATTTTGCAAAAAGCACTATTCATAGAGTAAGAGTGTCTAGCCCTGGCCGGAAGAGTCTCGGGTTCAATTCCCTGCCGGACCGTGGAGATTTTAATCTTCTTTGGTTAATTCTCCAGATTGGGGATTGAGTGTTTGTGACGTATTCATAAGCGAAAGACTGAGACATTAAGCGAAAAAGCAAAATACCGTAAAATAAAACAAAATCTACGGCACAATCTGCTAAGAACAACGACGATTTATGCTGTTGGTTTAGGTTAATAATAATGCTATTGTTTTTACGTTCCTTTTACTTACTATGGCTTTTAGAGACGCCGTGGTGCCGGAATTTTGCCCCCAAGGGGATCTTTAACGTGCCAGTAAATCTTCTGACACGGCTCCCTCGCATTTGCGAACCATCAAATGCGAACTGACTGTACCAAGATTCGATCCTGCTACCTTGGGAACAGCAGGAGAGAACGTTACCGCTGCGCCACAAAGTCAGTCGTTTCGTTTAGGGGTTTGGACATTGTGGTCATTTCCGTCTGGAGTAGATGTGGGAAACCCCTGAAAACCTCTTCTAAGATGGCTGAGGTAGGAATCGAACTCACCTCGTCTCCGGTTTGCCCCACGAGGGTCTCAGACCAGTAGGCCTATTAAATTTCTTGGCAGAGCCGGGAATCGAACCCGGACCTCCGGGACGTCAGCCAAGAATGCTAGTTGCTACACCACGAATGAGTTAGCATCCGGACATCGGTCATGTGGCGATGAGCAGTTCCGATAACGGGCATGTTAACTCAGTTTATATTTACATAGGCCTATCTACAAACTACATTCAAGCGATATCCTTAGCCTCCAATTACATTCCCAGTTTCGGTTGCTCTCCAGTCGATCAACACGATAATGGGAGCTCAATGACTATACATTGGGCGGACAGTATTAGTAGGCTATAGATTATGTCTACCTCTTATTGTTCCTGTTTCTACGGGTGAGATGAATTTCTATGTAGCGGATGCCCTTTCTGACGCGAACCTCATCACATGAGGATAGGACGGCACTTGCCTAGAGTTGAAAATATGAAACTGCGAGAAAACATAAAGGACGGCTGCCGGTGGAGTCCGAGTCTGGGGATAGCCTGGACCCATGGCCTTGAGCTATAGCTAGAGCCCTGCGTGGATACACAAAACGTTATCCATATCCCCGCGACCATTAACCGCATCTGCTTGGCATCCGCATGACTTTTATCCGCATCCGCACATTTGTTAGTTTATCCGAATCTACTGGCATTACAATAATATTTTCAAATAGATAAAATACATGTATTAAAGCAACACAATTAGTTTTGAGGAGAAAGTCATTTCGTTAGGCTGTGTAGCCTATGTCATGTGCTAGGTTTAAAATTAATGTTATACGGTGCAACCAGAATTGCAACCCTTTTCAGTTCGGAGTGTTAATTAATTATGCTTAATGGCATAATTTAAATCACATTACCGTAAATCATCATCTTATATTTGTCATAAAAACATAACGAAAAAATATGATATGGCATAAACATCCGGGTCCTAGTAATGATATTCAACAAGTTCGGATTGTATTCTAAAATCTATCCGCAAATTTACCCCAAACATTATCCGCAGCGTATCCGCTATCCGCACAGCCATGCAAACTACTGTCGACCAAAATATTATGTGCACTCGAGTTTGAAGGTTGTTTGTGACGTAACCAATAGACCTACATACAATCCAATAACATCATCATTTTCTTCGTTCTATTTTACGTTAGTTCATGTAGGTTTGGAATTTTTAATTTATATTTTAATATTTTCTTATCGCAGTTGAAACACAAAGTGCCCGTTTTAAGCGTGTTTCAACCATGCGTCACATTTAGGAATTATTATCTCACAAATCCGTCATCAGATCGAATCCAAATTTTAACACAATATACATTGAAACGTTGTATAACTGGTTTATTAATTTCAAAATTTTGTGTGTTCAAGAACGAAAGTTGTTGTCATTTTTGTTAGGTAACTTTTTCTCGGCACGGAGTCATTGGAAAATGTAGTTCTTGGTTGCGTTGTAATCCTTATACATCAAAAAGTTATGCTGTATGACTGTGAAATACGTAAATTAATTCACTTATTTTATATCGGTTTATATTTGTACGGGGAATTAAGACACGAATCACCAGCTAGCCGCTCTGGGAAATGCTGTACAGCGTTGCTGATATTGAGCCCTGCACTTCAGGGCGAGGCGCGCCATGACGCGTGATGGAGCCCATCTTGGCAACGCTGTACAGCTTTCACCGGAGCGGCTAACTGGTGAACCATGTCTTAATTCCCCGTACAAATACAAACCGATATAAAATAAGTGAATTAATTTACGTATTTCACAATCATACAGCAGATCTTTTTGATGTATAAGGATTACAACGCGACCAAGAACTACACTTTCAAACCACCCCGAGCCGAGGAAAAGTTACCTTACAAAAATGATAACAACTGTGTTTCTTGGACAAACAAAATTTTAAAATTAATACACCAGTTATACAACATTCCAATGTATATTGTGTTAAAATTTGGATTCGATCTGATGACGGAATTGTGAGATAATAATTCTTAAATGTGACGCATGGTTGAAACACGCTTAAAAACGGGCACTTTTTGTGTTCCAACTGCGATAAAAAAATATTAAAATATAAATTAAAAATTCCAAACCTACATGAGCTAACGTAAAATAGAACGACGAAAATGATGATGTTATTGGATTTTATGTTGGTCTATTGGTTACTTCACAAACAACCTTCAAACTCGAGTACACATAATAATTTGGTCGACAGTATATCCGCATTCGCGCAGGGCTTTAGCTTTAGCTACCGCAGTGATATTAGGCTAATAGTCTAAAGGACTTATAGAACATAAATTTGTTACATAGTTCATTCTTTTATTTTAATTTTTATTAGAGAGTGTTTTGCCATTCAGTGTCCAACTTATTCTGCAAGCCTCTGTGATCCCTTATTAGCAGTTAGCACTGTGGCTTCTTTCTTCAGCTGATTTCATTATCCTCTTTGGTTATCTCTCCAGCCCCATTCGCATCAGAGGTGACTCATACGAACAGCCTCATCTAACATGTTCGTTCGTAAGTTAGCCTTTATCTCTTCATTACGCGCACCTCGGTACATTGGTGCTACCCTCATCCTCACATCAGAGATAGACTATCGTGAATCCACCCAGCTGTCGCTCCCATCCTGGGCGAGGTTGGTCGCTACACTAACGCCATTGTCCACCTCGTGACGCAGTGGCTAGCATCATGGAGTTCCGGGTTATATTCCCAGCTCTGCCAAGAAACATCATTCTGGTCTGAGAGCTTGAACGGGGTTCACTCAGTCTTGTGAGAGAGAACTAAGTAGAAGTGGGTTCAATTCCTACCTCAGCCATCCAAGAAGTCGTTTTCCCCACTTCTAATCCAGGCGAATGCAGGGATGGTACTTCATACACAATCATAACTTAAAATACAAATGCATAGCCTTACAATAAGAGTATTCATCAGACAAATTCCTCACACTCACAAATGGATTACTCATCTCGGTTCCCACCCGGGTTCAGGAGATGAGTTCTGCTTAATGAAACAATTGATTACGGTTACAGGAAAAATATTCTATCCAGCAGTATTTCGAATATTCAGTCATTGGTGACATGTGGACTAAAACCAGCCGGGGTAGGTACGAGCACCAAGAGGCCAGGCTATATCCAGACTCGGGAGACGGGTGGGTTAGAACCACACCGTCGCGTCGGCCGTGTTTGAAATGGTTTTCCGTGGTTTCCTATTTTTAACTCCAGGCAAATGCTGCGAAGGTACCTTCTAACAGGTTCTAAACCATTGCCCAGTTCCATTCATCTTCAATCATTTAATTGCTCAATAACTCGTTTGCTAAGGTTGGTATCAGTAGCGCATCCAGTCGTAAGAAATTAGCCACATTACAAGAATATTTCACCTCATTCCTGATCCCAGTGAAACAGGAAAAGTAAGGGTTTAGAAATGCAACAGCCCACAAAAGGGCTTTAGAATGTTCATAAGATCTATTAATAGAGCAGTCAAGATAAGGAACAGCAAAATGTGACTGGAGCAGGAAGTGAGGCGCTGTACATCTACAAGTGAGTCATTTATGGGGCTAGAAGATAAGGATAGGCTAGCAGAAGCCTAAACCCGTCTCCATTGTCACATCTTTGAACTATTTCGATTATTGATTCTGTATCGTCTGTAGTGTCTTATGTAAGATCATCGTTATGAATCTTGGTTGTATCATCATCATCTCCGACAAAGCAGCAACATCAGTTATCTTCCGCAAGAATTCACTTATGCCGCGAACACAAGCCACGGACCTCCTTTTTACATGGAATCCCACCCACAGAACGTGACATAGCCTATTACTTGAGAAATACCTCGTGCATTAGGCGGGAATTGAGCCCGGTCCACCGGTGGATGACAAGCAACCTCTTAATAGCAAGCTCGTTACACATTATTTTGATAAAGAATGCTTTTCAGTCGGTCAACACGAATTGTGCCCAAATACATTAGGCGGGAAACAAGTGTTTACATAACCTACAAATAGGTAGGTAGATAGGTATTTGTACACACTGAGTGTATTAGCTTATAGGGTATGTAAATAGTTTCCCGCCTAATGTAGTTGGCCACAATTCGTGTTGACCGACTGAAAAGCTTTCTATATTAGAATTAGGCAACGCTGAAAAATAGCTTCTATCACTACAACATTTTTTGGGGAAATGAAAAATATAAATTCAGCTATCATTTCCTGTGTATTATTACACCAAAGATTGCAAATGGTTTGGTACAGATATAAAGCAATGGAATTGCATCACTAAGTAGGCTATTCATTAGCAGCCTCAGGACATGGACTTCGCATTCCAAGTAATAATAAAACAGATTTAATTAAATATCTGCTCAAACTTCCAGTTTACCTGCCATTGCGCTTTCTGCTGTAAGGCTTATTAAGGTAATTCCGAACTTCCACTATATCTGCCGTTGCGCTTTCTGCTGTAAGGCTTATTGAGGTAATTCCGAACTTCCACTATATCTGCCATTGTGCTTTCTGCTGTAAGGCTTATTAAGGTAATTCCGAACTTCCACTATATCTGCCATTGCGCTTTCTGCTGTAAGGCTTATTCAGGTAATTCCGAACTTCCACTATATCTGCCATTGCGCTTTCTGCTGTAAGGCTTATTAAGGTAATTCCGAACTTCCACTATATCTGCCATTGTGCTTTCTGCTGTAAGGCTTATTAAGGTAATTCCAAACTTCCACTATACCTGCCATTGCGCTTTCTGCTGTAAGGCATATTCAGGTAATTCCGAACTTCCACTATATCTGCGATTGCGCTTTCTGCTGTAAGGCTTATTCAGGTAATTCCAAACTTCCACTATATCTGCCATTGCGCTTTCTGCTGTAAGGCTTATTAAGGTAATTCCGAACTTCCACTATATCTGCCATTGCGCTTTCTGCTGTAAGGCTTATTGAGGTAATTCCGAACTTCCACTATATCTGCCATTGTGCTTTCTGCTGTAAGGCTTACTGAGGTAATTCCGAACTTCCACTATATCTGCCATGGCGCTTTCTGCTGTAAGGCTTATTGAGGTAATTCCGAACTTCCACTATATCTGCCATTGCGCTTTCTGCTGTAAGGCTTATTGAGGTAATTCCGAACTTCCACTATATCTGCCATTGCGCTTTCTGCTGTAAGGCTTATTCAGGTAATTCCGAACTTCCACTATATCTGCGATTGCGCTTTCTGCTGTAAGGCTTATTAAGGTAATTCCGAACTTCCACTATATCTGCCATTGTGCTTTCTGCTGTAAGGCTTACTGAGGTAATTCCGAACTTCCACTATATCTGCCATTGCGCTTTCTGCTGTAAGGCTTATTGAGGTAATTCCGAACTTCCACTATATCTGCCATTGTGCTTTCTGCTGTAAGGCTTATTAAGGTAATTCCAAACTTCCACTATATCTGCCATTGTGCTTTCTGCTGTAAGGCTTATTAAGGTAATTCCGAACTTCCACTATATCTGCCATTGCGCTTTCTGCTGTAAGGCTTATTGAGGTAATTCCGAACTTTTACTATATCTGCCATTGCGCTTTCTGCTGTAAGGCTTATTAAGGTAATTCCGAACTTCCACTATATCTGCCATTGAGCTTTCTGCTGTAGGGCTTATTGAGGTAATTCCGAACTTCCACTATATCTGCCATTGCGCTTTCTGCTGTAAGGCTTATTGAGGTAATTCCGAACTTCCACTAAATCTGCCATTGCGCTTTCTGCTGTAAGGCTTATTCAGGTAATTCCGAACTTCCACTATATCTGCCATTGCGCTTTCTGCTGTAAGGCTTATTCAGGTAATTCCGAACTTCCACTAAATCTGCCATTGCGCTTTCTGCTGTAAGGCTTATTCAGGTAATTCCGAACTTCCACTATATCTGCCATTGCGCTTTCTGCTGTAAGGCTTATTGAGGTAATTCCGAACTTCCACTATATCTGCCATTGCGCTTTCTGCTGTAAGGCTTATTGAGGTAATTCCGAACTTCCACTATATCTGCCATTGCGCTTTCTGCTGTAAGGCTTATTGAGGTAAATCCGAACTTCCACAATATCTGCCATTGTGCTTTCTGCTGTAAGGCTTATTCAGGTAATTCCGAACTTCCACTATATCTGCCATTGTGCTTTCTGCTGTAAGGCTTATTAAGGTAATTCCGAACTTCCACTATATCTGCCATTGCGCTTTCTGCTGTAAGGCTTATTCAGGTAATTCCAAACTTCCACTATATCTGCCATTGCGCTTTCTGCTGTAAGGCTTATTCAGGTAATTCCGAACTTCCACTATATCTGCCATTGCGCTTTCTGCTGTAAGGCTTATTGAGGTAATTCCGAACTTCCACTATATCTGCCATTGCGCTATCTGCTGTAAGGCTTATTAAGGTAATTCCAAACTTCCACTATATCTGCCATTGCGCTTTCTGCTGTAAGGCTTATTCAGGTAATTCCGAACTTCCACTATATCTGCCATTGTGCTTTCTGCTGTAAGGCTTATTAAGGTAATTCCGAACTTCCACTATACCTGCCATTGCGCTTTATGCTGTAAGGCTTATTAAGGTAATTCCAAACTTCCACTATACCTGCCATTGCGCTTTCTGCTGTAAGGCTTATTGAGGTAATTCCGAACTTCCATTATATCTGCAATTGCACTTTCTGCTGTAAGGCTTATTGAGGTAAATCCGAACTTCCACTATATCTGCCATTGCGCTTTCTGCTGTAAGGCTTATTCAGGTAATTCCGAACTTCCACTATATCTGCCATTGCGCTTTCTGCTGTAAGGCTTATTAAGGTAATTCCGAACTTCCACTATATCTGCCATTGCGCTTTCTGCTGTAAGGCTTATTCAGGTAATTCCGAACTTCCACTATATCTGCCATTGCGCTTTCTGCTGTAAGGCTTATTAAGGTAATTCCGAACTTCCACTATATCTGCCATTGCGCTTTCTGCTGTAAGGCTTATTCAGGTAATTCCGAACTTCCACTATATTTGCCATTGCGCTTTCTGCTGTAAGGCTTATTCAGGTAATTCCGAACTTCCACTATATCTGCAATTGCGCTTTCCGCTGTAAGGCTTATTCAGGTAATTCCGAACTTCCACTATATCTGCCATGGCGCTTTCTGCTGTAAGGCTTATTGAGGTAATTCCGAACTTCCACTATATCTGCCATTGTGCTTTCTGCTGTAAGGCTTATTAAGGTAATTCCAAACTTCCACTATATCTGCCATTGCGCTTTCTGCTGTAAGGCTTATTAAGGTAATTCCGAACTTCCACTATATCTGCCATTGTGCTTTCTGCTGTAAGGCTTATTAAGGTAATTCCGAACTTCCACTATATCTGCCATTGTGCTTTCTGCTGTAAGGCTTATTGAGGTAATTCCGAACTTCCACTATATCTGCCATTGCGCTTTCTGCTGTAAGGCTTATTGAGGTAATTCCGAACTTCCACTATATCTGCCATTGTGCTTTCTGCTGTAAGGCTTATTAAGGTAATTCCAAACTTCCACTATATCTGCCATTGCGCTTTCTGCTGTAAGGCTTATTAAGGTAATTCCGAACTTCCACTATATCTGCCATTGCGCTTTCTGCTGTAAGGCTTATTGAGGTAATTCCGAACTTCCACTATATCTGCCATTGCGCTTTCTGCTGTAAGGCTTATTGAGGTAATTCCGAACTTCCACTATATCTGCCATTGCGCTTTCTGCTGTAAGGCTTATTAAGGTAATTCCGAACTTCCACTATATTTGCCATTGCGCTTTCTGCTGTAAGGCTTATTCAGGTAATTCCGAACTTCCACTATATCTGCCATGGCGCTTTCTGCTGTAAGGCTTATTGAGGTAATTCCGAACTTCCACTATATCTGCCATTGTGCTTTCTGCTGTAAGGCTTATTAAGGTAATTCCAAACTTCCACTATATCTGCCATTGCGCTTTCTGCTGTAAGGCTTATTCAGTTAATTCCGAACTTCCACTATATCTGCCATTGTGCTTTCTGCTGTAAGGCTTACTGAGGTAATTCCGAACTTCCACTATATCTGCCATTGCGCTTTCTGCTGTAAGGCTTATTGAGGTAATTCCGAACTTCCACTATATCTGCCATTGTGCTTTCTGCTGTAAGGCTTATTAAGGTAATTCCGAACTTCCACTATATTTGCCATTGCGCTTTCTGCTGTAAGGCTTATTCAGGTAATTCCGAACTTCCACTATATCTGCGATTGCGCTTTCTGCTGTAAGGCTTATTCAGGTAATTCCAAACTTCCACTATATCTGCCATTGCGCTTTCTGCTGTAAGGCTTATTAAGGTAATTCCGAACTTCCACTATATCTGCCATTGCGCTTTCTGCTGTAAGGCTTATTGAGGTAATTCCGAACTTCCACTATATCTGCCATTGTGCTATCTGCTGTAAGGCTTACTGAGGTAATTCCGAACTTCCACTATATCTGCCATGGCGCTTTCTGCTGTAAGGCTTATTGAGGTAATTCCGAACTTCCACTATATCTGCCATTGCGCTTTCTGCTGTAAGGCTTATTGAGGTAATTCCGAACTTCCACTATATCTGCCATTGCACTTTCTGCTGTAAGGCTTATTCAGGTAATTCCGAACTTCCACTATATCTGCGATTGCGCTTTCTGCTGTAAGGCTTATTAAGGTAATTCCGAACTTCCACTATATCTGCCATTGTGCTTTCTGCTGTAAGGCTTACTGAGGTAATTCCGAACTTCCACTATATCTGCCATTGCGCTTTCTGCTGTAAGGCTTATTGAGGTAATTCCGAACTTCCACTATATCTGCCATTGTGCTTTCTGCTGTAAGGCTTATTAAGGTAATTCCAAACTTCCACTATATCTGCCATTGTGCTTTCTGCTGTAAGGCTTATTAAGGTAATTGCGAACTTCCACTATATCTGCCATTGCGCTTTCTGCTGTAAGGCTTATTGAGGTAATTCCGAACTTCCACTATATCTGCCATTGCGCTTTCTGCTGTAAGGCTTATTAAGGTAATTCCGAACTTCCACTATATCTGCCATTGCGCTTTCTGCTGTAAGGCTTATTGAGGTAATTCCGAACTTCCACTATATCTGCCATTGCGCTTTCTGCTGTAAGGCTTATTGAGGTAATTCCGAACTTCCACTAAATCTGCCATTGCGCTTTCTGCTGTAAGGCTTATTCAGGTAATTCCGAACTTCCACTATATCTGCCATTGCGCTTTCTGCTGTAAGGCTTATTCAGGTAATTCCGAACTTCCACTAAATCTGCCATTGCGCTTTCTGCTGTAAGGCTTATTCAGATAATTCCGAACTTCCACTATATCTGCCATTGCGCTTTCTGCTGTAAGGCTTATTGAGGTAATTCCGAACTTCCACTATATCTGCCATTGCGCTTTCTGCTGTAAGGCTTATTGAGGTAATTCCGAACTTCCATTATATCTGCCATTGCGCTTTCTGCTGTAAGGCTTATTGAGGTAAATCCGAACTTCCACTATATCTGCCATTGTGCTTTCTGCTGTAAGGCTTATTCAGGTAATTCCGAACTTCCACTATATCTGCCATTGTGCTTTCTGCTGTAAGGCTTATTAAGGTAATTCCGAACTTCCACTATATCTGCCATTGCGCTTTCTGCTGTAAGGCTTATTCAGGTAATTCCAAACTTCCACTATATCTGCCATTGCGCTTTCTGCTGTAAGGCTTATTCAGGTAATTCCGAACTTCCACTATATCTGTCATTGCGCTTTCTGCTGTAAGGCTTATTGAGGTAATTCCGAACTTCCACTATATCTGCCATTGCGCTATCTGCTGTAAGGCTTATTAAGGTAATTCGAAACTTCCACTATATCTGCCATTGCGCTTTCTGCTGTAAGGCTTATTCAGGTAATTCCGAACTTCCACTATATCTGCCATTGTGCTTTCTGCTGTAAGGCTTATTAAGGTAATTCCGAACTTCCATTATACCTGCCATTGCGCTTTATGCTGTAAGGCTTATTAAGGTAATTCCAAACTTCCACTATACCTGCCATTGCGCTTTCTGCTGTAAGGCTTATTGAGGTAATTCCGAACTTCCATTATATCTGCAATTGCACTTTCTGCTGTAAGGCTTATTGAGGTAATTCCGAACTTCCACTATATCTGCCATTGCGCTTTCTGCTGTAAGGCTTATTCAGGTAATTCCGAACTTCCACTATATCTGCCATTGCGCTTTCTGCTGTAAGGCTTATTAAGGTAATTCCGAACTTCCACTATATCTGCCATTGCGCTTTCTGCTGTAAGGCTTATTCAGGTAATTCCGAACTTCCACTATATCTGCCATTGCGCTTTCTGCTGTAAGGCTTATTAAGGTAATTCCGAACTTCCACTATATCTGCCATTGCGCTTTCTGCTGTAAGGCTTATTCAGGTAATTCCGAACTTCCACTATATTTGCCATTGCGCTTTCTGCTGTAAGGCTTATTCAGGTAATTCCGAACTTCCACTATATCTGCCATTGCGCTTTCTGCTGTAAGGCTTATTCAGGTAATTCCGAACTTCCACTATATCTGCCATGGCGCTTTCTGCTGTAAGGCTTATTGAGGTAATTCCGAACTTCCACTATATCTGCCATTGTGCTTTCTGCTGTAAGGCTTATTAAGGTAATTCCAAACTTCCACTATATCTGCCATTGCGCTTTCTGCTGTAAGGCTTATTAAGGTAATTCCGAACTTCCACTATATCTGCCATTGTGCTTTCTGCTGTAAGGCTTATTAAGGTAATTCCGAACTTCCACTATATCTGCCATTGTGCTTTCTGCTGTAAGGCTTATTGAGGTAATTCCGAACTTCCACTATATCTGCCATTGCGCTTTCTGCTGTAAGGCTTATTGAGGTAATTCCGAACTTCCACTATATCTGCCATTGTGCTTTCTGCTGTAAGGCTTATTAAGGTAATTCCAAACTTCCACTATATCTGCCATTGCGCTTTCTGCTGTAAGGCTTATTAAGGTAATTCCGAACTTCCACTATATCTGCCATTGCGCTTTCTGCTGTAAGGCTTATTGAGGTAATTCCGAACTTCCACTATATCTGCCATTGCGCTTTCTGCTGTAAGGCTTATTGAGGTAATTCCGAACTTCCACTATATCTGCCATTGCGCTTTCTGCTGTAAGGCTTATTAAGGTAATTCCGAACTTCCACTATATTTGCCATTGCGCTTTCTGCTGTAAGGCTTATTCAGGTAATTCCGAACTTCCACTATATCTGCCATGGCGCTTTCTGCTGTAAGGCTTATTGAGGTAATTCCGAACTTCCACTATATCTGCCATTGTGCTTTCTGCTGTAAGGCTTATTAAGGTAATTCCAAACTTCCACTATATCTGCCATTGCGCTTTCTGCTGTAAGGCTTATTAAGTGAGACCGTTTAGTTCATGTCAACAACCACGATGACTCAACTAAAGACACATAAATCGAATAAAAAGTACCGTGAGGATCAGGTGACCTTCCAAAAAGGCTAAAGCGGCACGAGAGTCCGTAGTCCGCAGGGATCGTGGTACATGGTGACGATGGTCATAGACCGCCTAAGGAAAGGTTCACCTTAAAACTAGACTGAGAAAATAAACATCCAGACTCATGTAAAACACCGTGAAAATTTATTAAAATTCACAAGCCCCTAGCCTAGTTCGGAGGGTTATAATCGGCTAGTCCGCAAATTAATAAATAAACTAAGATAAAGAACAGGTCCCCTACCTGAGAAGTTACTGAAAACCCTCGCGAAAGATCTAACTCACAATGATAAAGCAACAACAGCAACGCCTGGAATATGGCACGACGCAAGTCCCTAGTTCAAGTTACAAGATCAAGCTAATATCTGAATTTACATTTAACAGGGTAGCAAAACAAATCTAGGTTAGGATGGTACCATTTCGACATTTAAATTTAACATTAATTCAACTAGCTAAGTCCTATCAATTAACAAAATTTACGGCGATGACGTCCGTAAAAGAAAACAATTACATCCAAAAGCTAAGTGTACAGCCATGAAAAACAAACAAATTAATTATACTTAATAACTATGTGCTAACAGCACACAATAAAGTAACATGTAGGGTTTAATACACTTGACATCATAAATTAATAACGAAATAGACACAGTAGTTTTATTAAAAATTCCTGCCTACACCTTGGTTTACTCTTTGTAAACCATAGTCATCTAATGTGTATAGTTACGGTGACGAATGCGCAGTTGAGACCACGTCTGACATCGCATGGCCTGAGCTCCACAAGCTACGAACTCTAGGTTCGCACATGATTCAGGTCGCTACAAAAATGTCAACTGTCCTAGTCATTTCCTCACAAGGAAATTATCTTCAACTGCACGGCTATGTCAACAGTTCCAGAATGCAAAGAACAAAGTTAGATAAAAAGAATCGTTAGTTAGGCTTGTTTTACAACAATTATGCATTTTATTATTAGAATGTCGGTTTATAGGTTTATCGTAGGTTTATGGCGAATAACATTGACAATAGCCTGGGCACGGAGTGTCTCCAACTGAGATCATTCTCCACCAAAAAGCCTCGACTCAACAGTCGGAATATAATCAACGAGTATAACAACTCGGACACACAATAACACGGGTTACCAGCGGCGCTAAGCTCGCGTTCAATAACTCTGGGATAGGCCTGTACAACAGTTACCTTCCAGTAACATCTGGTCAACGGGATCATCCCCGGACAAAGCATACAATAACATCCTGCTATAACAGGGTAGACTTCACCATCCTATAGAAAACCTTACATAACTGTACCTGTCATACGACAATACACGCAACAGAGCGTTAAACTAACAAAAACCGATCCATAAAACAAGTGATCAAATACAAGAGTGGAAACTGATTTCCATAAGCAAAATAGCAATGAAAGGAAAAGCGAATACAAATTGTATTCTGTCCTCGTCTATAGTAGTTTTGTCTCACAATGAAGCAGGCGTGCTCTAGGTCACTGGGTTACATAACCAGTTTATTCAAGGCCGGCGATTTAATCAATACAAAACCTGCACTTGGCCGGTTCATAAAAAACTTTACTATAGGTTACGGATCTCTACAGAGTCCGTGTATCAAACGCACGCTATAAATCTGAGTATAGTAATACACTTCCATCTTTCTACCAAAGACGTCTAAATGAAAGTAAACTTACAATAACTGAAGCTCTTTGCTTTAAAAATGCAACTCAGTGGTTGCTAGAACATCAAATAAAAACGTGTCTCACACGACACAAGAAAAATATGATAAATGTGGCACAGATTCACACACTAGATCTGCTTAATGATACGTTGGGAACCGCGTTCGATGCTAGGCAACGAAACATTCCTTCTAGTTGTTAGGTTCAAACATGACCAAGAATAGCTTCTGAGCTTATTCAAAATGAAATATAATGCAATTACAAACTGGTAGTTACTGTCGACTACCTAAATGATACGACCGTTCTAACGACAGTCAGGGGTGTAACAAAGGATGGCTGCGAAGAATGCAGTCAATTAATAACCAAGGCATCTGATTGCCATAACTACAGTCAGCAAAAACTTGAAAATTACCCCAAGTAGGGTTGAACAAAATAGCCTCAAAATGACTACGATCAGGTTCAGCAAAAAGGTAGGCATTGACGTTCCACGACGTTCACCAAGCTGCACCAGGGCTGACCAAAATGTCTGACCCCAAGGGTGTCTCACTCTAAACTGAAATAAATGACATCTAACTAATCTAGTTACATCCCTACCTAGAAAAATGGCTGACACTGAGTGTGGTTGATTCACAAACTACATTAAAACTACTATACCACCAGAAACTAGAACAAAGAAGGGGTGTGACAAAAACTCACGAAATGGAGGAGCTCTCACTCAGCTCTCTATTCCACAACAAGGGTTGTACATAAACCTCTCTGGCTCTCTGGATCGGTATCCTCCTCATCAGGATTCCCATCTGGACTCCCCCAAAGACCAGGGTTCGATTTGTCCCTGTCGACATCTTCGTGGATATGCCTGGAAATGGCATTTTTGGCTCCTTCCCTCTCGTTCATCGTTCTGGAAGTTCCACCATCATGCTGGTTCCTGTAGAAACGTCACCCCCCATACTGGGATGGTATTAGCCCATGGTAACTGCTTCAACCATGGTGAATAAAAGTCCAATCACGTGGGTAGCGAAATAAGTTGCGTGATTATTCATCCTCTCACTTCCAAAATTATAATGTCCGTCGTGACTATTATAGGCTTCAATTATAAAATACGACACAGCCTTAATCTTGCAGATGTGGATTAGCATGTGAGCTAACACTATTTTATAATGCTGCACGTGCTAGTGACGCTACTTTTGTATCACGCAGCATCCGTGAATTATACGACGATTCAAAGATGAAATTTCCACTTTGGCAATTTAAATATCTCATACTATTATAATCACACTTATTCAGGATAATTGTAACACTATTACCTGTATATTTCCACTAGGCATCTGCCCTCCACATACGCGTGGGTAATATGTGATGTCACAGCAATGTTGTGCAATACACTATACTTGCCAATAATTATTTCCCAAGCTTCTTATTTAATTCACTGGACTTCATCGACAGTGAATATTAGTATTTGCTTGCTCGATGGCACCTTATAATCACTTTTAACGCTAAACAGCGGATATTCTTCTACGTCTCGTAGGACAAATGTAATTCCACGCCTACACAAGGCGGATTCTCAAGACGCAGTGCTCCGGTACTGGGTGTCTCTAGAAAGTAGGTCGTCAAAACGAAAACGTTGAGCGACTACTTACGTTCCTTTTTGCGTATCTGCAAGGGTATTACCTTACCTAAAGTAAAAATAAACATTCTCCAAAATGTTTTAATAATGCAGCATGACGCAATGGAATATTCTGAGTCTCGTAGGAAAGATAAAAATAATTAATAAGACCTCAGATAATAATTAGCAGTTTACACCAAAGTCAAAAGTGCGATTCACCGCTACTTCAAAGTATCGCGTGATCTCTCAGCTTCACGTGGCTTCCTGGGTGTGTTCAAAAGTACAACATCCCCTCATAAATGCTCTGTCATAAAAAAAATATCCCATGAACCATAGCTCAGCGGGTTCATAAGGTAATTCCGAACTTCCACTATATCTGCCATTGTGCTTTCTGCTGTAAGGCTTATTAAGGTAATTCCGAACTTCCACTATATCTGCCATTGTGCTTTCTGCTGTAAGGCTTATTGAGGTAATTCCGAACTTCCACTATATCTGCCATTGCGCTTTCTGCTGTAAGGCTTATTGAGGTAATTCCGAACTTCCACTATACCTGCCATTGTGCTTTCTGCTGTAAGGCTTATTAAGGTAATTCCAAACTTCCACTATATCTGCCATTGCGCTTTCTGCTGTAAGGCTTATTAAGGTAATTCCGAACTTCCACTATATCTGCCATGGCGCTTTCTGCTGTAAGGCTTATTGAGGTAATTCCGAACTTCCACTATATTTGCCATTGCGCTTTCTGCTGTAAGGCTTATTGAGGTAATTCCGAACTTCCACTATATCTGCCATTGCGCTTTCTGCTGTAAGGCTTTTAAGGTAATTCCGAACTTCCACTAAATCTGCCATTGCGCTTTCTGCTGTAAGGCTTATTAAGGTAATTCCGAACTTCCACTAATTCTGCCATTGCGCTTTCTGCTGTAAGGCTTATTAAGGTAGTTTAATTCCAAACTTTGTGTACCAACACAACATTGTGTACACAGAAATTCTGTAAAACAGACTGTATTTATATCAATTTATTTTTCTTTGTGAACAAATCCTAATTACTTGCGCTTCCAATAACAACTTGCTCTTTCTTAATGAAATTTCCGCTTACGTTGCATTGCCTTTATGGACACAGGCCCATCTACAGTAGTCTAGTTGTTAGTGTTATTATTAATATTTCTGTAATTATTCCTACCGCTTTTCAACCAAGTCTCATCGGAGTTGAGGTTGAAGCCAAATGAGTTTATGTGGCGGGTGGTTTTACGGCCGGATGCCTTTGATAACACCAACCTTATCGGATAATTGAAATGAATTGAATTGAATTTATTATTCAAAGAGCTGCCACTGAGGCTAACTAGCCTCTTTATGTAGCGTAGGCTATATTAGAGTAAATGTGCTTAATCGGGGGATTATGTATAGTTTCCGTTCATTAGGCTATATACGGGATATATATGATGTAAACCGTTGTAGAAATAAACAGGTCTATGTATTTATACAAAAATAGGAGACCTAATTTTTGGGATGACCCTCGTATAATCACCACTAAATTTGGTAAATGTAATGAATTATTAAATACTTATCCAATTAACTGGTGACTTTATATAATTCCCAACTCCAAATGGCGAATGTAATAAGAATCACTTCGACATGTCCAATTCTATGTGTTAAGGCTTTACATAAAAACACAAACCTAACCTGAGGTTAGCGCCCCAGAGCCTCTTGCTTGTAGGACAAGGAGTTACTTTCGTCCAGACAGTGGTCCAACCTAGTAGCGGCCAATGGTTTAGTAACTTTGAAAGAATAATAGATTTTCCGCCTTCAATACTGTTTATTTCTATTACTTACAGGGACTAGTTTCGGGGGCTAATACTCCCCCTTCCTCAGCCTGTCCAACAAAACTTCACAAACGAAAAACTTTCCATGTATAAGCTCATACAAAACACATGAAGAATAAAGAATAATGAAAAAATAATTATTTACAATCCCGCTCGACGCTCCAAAGAAGATACTCTTATTGGATCACTTAGGCCTAGGCGCATCAGAACTCCTCAATTGGGCCGGTGCTGCGGTCCGCTGTCCTCACTGCGTCATCGTGGGGCCCCTCTAGTCCCCTGGTTGCTCTTGGCAAACGTCAAGGCGGAGAAAATTTGTGGCCGCGTCACGCGCCGCCAAGAACTGCAGTGCGCAGGGCGTGAACAAAAACAAACCGGATGCGCCTTGTGAAGTCTCTTACAGCTGAGTGTTAGTGACGTGCTTGGGAAAAGGTGGCGGTTGGGGTTGTGGGAGATGGGAGGCTAAGGAAATGAGAATGAGTGAGGTTTGTTGACGCGCCGTGTATCGCTGTTATGGAGATTGATTAATACGCTCAATTTGCTCTTTCATTTCTTAAATCACATTACAAACTCAAGGCTAATGCATCCTTTAAAAATTCGATACATTTCTGTGAATTAACTAGTAAACTAAAACTTACCAGAACGCATTCTTTACACACTATAGACATAAAAGACTTGTACACAAGCATACGATTGCCGTCTCCATTGATATTATTGGGAACAACTTGAAGAATAATAGTGATTTAACACAAGTTGAGATCTCTGAATTTTTGAACATCTTAACATGCATCCTAAATAACAACCAATTTAGTTTTAATGAGAAAATCTATAAACAAAAAGAAGGCCTCCCCATGGGTTCTCCTTATCAGGAATAATAGCTAACATATTCTTAGATAATCTGGAATACGAATCAATCATTAACAAAAAAGATGGTTTGTTCTTTTGGGGACGATATGTTGATGACGTTTTCGTAATCCTTGACAACTCTAAAACGGAAATAGAACAACTTTTGCAATATTTAAACCAAATAAACAGCAACATTAAATTCACGTCAGAAAATGAAATAAACAGTTCCATAAATTACCTTGATCTACTAGTCATACATGATAAAGATCACCTGCGCTATCAAATATTCAGGAAACCAACTCAAACCAGTACTGTAATTAGACAAGATTCTAATCATCCAGCTTCCCATAAAAGAGCAGCACTCAAATGTTTCGTCAATAGAGCGTTGAACGTCCCACTATCCGACGTAGATTATCGTAAAGAAATTTCAATAATACACCAAATTGCCGAAGCCAATGGATTCAATAGTAAATATGTTAACAATATAATTAACAAAATTAAGAACAAACCCGTTTCCAGATTAGCAAAAGAAGACAAAGAACCTTCCACATACACAACCACATACAATGTTACTAGTGTACTAAAAAAATATAAAATAAAAACAGCGTTCAGAACCAATAACACTAATCATAATAAATTTTTCAACTCACATATTCTCAACAAAACCAACAAATACAGCAATTCAGGTGTTTACAGGATTAAATGTAACGAGTGTAATGCCGATTACGTGGGACAAACGGGTAGAGGTTTCAACACCAGATTTTTGGAACATGTCAATGCCATCAAACATAACAAATTTTCAGCGATGGGCAACCACATGGCAAAAACTGGGCATAAATTCACAACCATAGACAATGACTTAGAAATTTTACATCAAGAAAATAAAGGCACGCTCATGAATATTTTCGAACAAATAGAAATTGATAAAACACAGAGATTCAACCCTTCACACAATTTTAATGAAATAATATTTGAAACCAGCATTTTATACAGAACATTAATAGACGAATTATATACTAATAGATAAAATTCCCGCTATATTCCACTATTCATACCCATCATTTTCCATAACATACTAAAGATTGACACCTCTCATTCTACGTATTAATCAATCTCCATAACAGCGATACACGGCGCGTCAACAAACCTCACTCATTCTCATTTCCTTAGCCTCCCATCTCCCACAACCCCAACCGCCACCTTTTCCCAAGCACGTCACTAACACTCAGCTGTAAGAGACTTTACAAGGCGCATCCGGTTTGTTTTTGTTCACGCGCTGCGCACTGCAGTTCTTGGCGGCGCGTGACGCGGCCACAAATTTTCTCCGCCTTGACGTTTGCCAAGAGCAACCAGGGGACTAGAGGGGCCCCACGATGACGCAGTGAGGACAGCGGACCGCAGCACCGGCCCAATTGAGGAGTTCTGATGCGCCTAGGCCTAAGTGATCCAATAAGAGTATCTTCTTTGGAGCGTCGAGCGGGATTGTAAATAATTATTTTTTCATTATTCTTTATTCTTCATGTGTTTTGTTTGAGCTTATACATGAAAAGTTTTTCGTTTGTGAAGTTTTGTTGGACAGGCTGAGGAAGGGGGAGTATTAGCCCCCGAAACTAGTCCCTGTAAGTAATAGAAATAAACAGTATTGAAGGCGGAAAATCTATTATTCTTTCAAAGTTATAGTTACGTCAATACGGACCAGAATAATCGACATTATGAATGGTTTACTAGTCTACGGACAGTGGTCTAAGCTAGTAGCGGCCAATGGTTTAGTAGAGACAGTGGTCTAACCTAGTAGCAACCAATGGTTTAGTACAGACAGTGGTCTAACTTAGTAGGGGCCAATGGTTTAGTACAGACAGTGGTCTAACCCAGTAGCGACCAATGGTTTAGTACAGACAGTGGTCTAACCTAGTAGCGACCAATGGCTTAGTACAGACAGTGGTCTAACCTAGTAGCGACCAATGGTGTCGTCCAGACAGTGGTCTAAGCTAGTAGCGGCCAATGGCTTAGTAGAGACAGTGGTCTAACCTAGTAGCGACCAATGGTTTGGTACAGACAGTGGTCTAACCCAGTAGCGACCAATGGTGTCGTCCAGACAGTGGTCTAAGCTAGTAGCGGCCAATGGTTTAGTAGAGACAGTGGTCTAACCTAGTAGCGACCAATGGTTTAGTACAGACAGTGGTCTAACCTAGTAGCGGACAATAGTTTAGTACAGACAGTGGTCTAACCCAGTAGCGACAAATGGTTTAGTACAGACAGTGGTCTAACCTAGTAGCGGCCAATGGTTTAGTACAGACAGTGGTCTAACCCAGTAGCGACCAATGGTTTAGTACAGACAGTGGTCTAACCTAGTAATGGCCAATGGTTTAGTACAGACTGTGGTATAACCCAGTAGCGAACAATGGTGTCGTCCAGACAGTGGTCTAACCTGGTAGCGGCCAATGGTTTAGTGCAGACAGTGGTCTAACCCAGTAGCGACCAATGGTTTAGTACAGACAGTGGTCTAACCTAGTAGCGAACAATGGTGTCGTCCAGACAGTGGTCTAAGCTAGTAGCGGCCAATGGTTTAGTAGAGACAGTGGTCTAACCTAGTAGCGACCAATGGTTTGGTACAGACAGTGGTCTAACCCAGTAGCGACCAATGGTGTCGTCCAGACAGTGGTCTAAGCTAGTAGCGGCCAATGGTTTGGTAGAGACAGTGATCTAACCTAGTAGCGACCAATGGTTTAGTACAGACAGTGGTCTAACCTAGTAGCGGCCAATAGTTTAGTACAGACAGTGGTCTAACCCAGTAGCGACAAATGGTTTAGTACAGACAGTGGTCTAACCTAGTAGCGGCCAATGGTTTAGTACAGACAGTGGTCTAACCCAGTAGCGACCAATGGTGTCGTCCAGACAGTGGTCTAACCTGGTAGCGGCCAATGGTTTAGTGCAGACAGTGGTCTAACCCAGTAGCGACCAATGGTTTAGTACAGACAGTGGTCTAACCTAGTAGCGACCAATGGTGTCGTCCAGACAGTGGTCTAAGCTAGTAGCGGCCAATGGTTTAGTAGAGACAGTGGTCTAACCTAGTAGCGACCAATGGTTTGGTACAGACAGTGGTCTAATCCAGTAGCGACCAATGGTGTCGTCCAGACAGTGGTCTAAGCTAGTAGCGGCCAATGGTTTAGTAGAGACAGTGATCTAACCTAGTAGCGACCAATGGTTTAGTACAGACAGTGGTCTAACCTAGTAGCGGCCAATAGTTTAGTACAGACAGTGGTCTAACCCAGTAGCGACAAATGGTTTAGTACAGACAGTGGTCTAACCTAGTAGCGGCCAATGGTTTAGTACAGACAGTGGTCTAACCCAGTAGCGACTAATGGTGTCGTCCAGACAGTGGTCTAACCTAGTAGCGGCCGATGGTTTAGTACAGACAGTGGTCTAACCCAGTAGCGACCAATGGTTTAGTACAGACAGTGGTCTAACATACTAGCGGCCAATGGTTTAGTACAGACTGTGGTATAACCCAGTAGCGAACAATGGTGTCGTCCTGACTGTGGTGTAACATGGTAGCGACCAATGGTTAAGTGCAGACAGTGGTCTAACCCAGCAGCGACAAATGGTTTAGTACAGACAGCGGTCTAACCTAGTAGCGGTCAATGGTTTAGTACAGACTGTGGTATAACCCAGTAGCGACCAATGGTGTCGTCCGGACAGTAGTCTAACCTGGTAGCGGCCAATGGTTTAGTGCAGACAGTGGTCTAACCCAGTAGCGACCAATGGTTTAGTACAGACAGTGGTCTAACCTAGTAGCGACCAATGGTGTCGTCCAGACAGTGGTCTAACCCAGTAGCGACCAATGGTTTAGTACAGACAGTGGTCTAACCTAGTAGCGACCAATGGTGTCGTCCAGACAGTGGTCTAATCTAGTAGCGACCCATGGTGTCGTCCAGACAGTGTTCTAACCTAGTAGCGACCAAGGGTTTAGTACAGACAGTGGTCTAATCTAGTAGCGACCCATGGTGTCGTCCAGACAGTGGTCTAACCTAGTAGCAGCCAATGGTATAGTACAGACAGTGGTCTGACCTAGTAGCGGCCAATGGTGTCGTCCAGACAGTGGTCTGACCTAGTAGCGACCAAGGGTTTAGTACAGACAGTGGTCTGACCTAGTAGCGACCAAGGGTTTAGTACTGAACCCTTATTGATCTTCGATAAATAAGTATTCATATTTATTATTATTATCACTACGGCCCAGGCAGTACTTGAGGAAGTCGACATGGATATAAGGGAGGCTAGCATTTCGTAATATTGCAACAGGAGCTGAGCTGGTAGCTATTCTTGGGGGACGGCTAGAATTAGTCGGGTTCAAGGCCAAATTGAGCAACTACTGTACCAAAATTGGAAGCATAAAGGAAGGATCACGAGGCACTTGCAACGAACATACGATTGAATCAGCCAATCACAAGAGACCAAGCCATGACCACGCGGTGGACAGCGTCAGTAGTAAAACCCCCGCGGAAATGGATATCTAGAGAACCGTCGAACGGATTAATCTCCGCACGAGTGAATTGAGACGTTTGATTTATTTGAAGAAGAATGACACTAGTCCCATCTTTGTGAGACAAAAACTCTGGAAGTTTTTATCCGACTCCACCCCACTCCTCCGCCCTGTCAGTTTTCTAATAAATAGTTTGGCATGACGCCACTCTAAGTCATTCTTTGTGAAGCCGTGAGGGGCTTACTTCACGCCAGTTTGTATCGTGATTTCAACGCTCTGAATTTGGTTAAGTCATTTTATTTGGGAGCTCTGAGGAGCTAAAGTCACAGCGATTGCATTATCGAATTTTAAAGCTCGAATACATTTTTTAAAATTCTGGAATCAACTTTATTTTATGAGCTAAATATTTCACGCCAGTGCGTGATAACTTGTAACAGTTACTTAAAGACGACGATTTCTGCTCTAAGGGGGAAGTATTGTAACACACTAATTAGCGCTCACCGGAGCAAAGGTCCACAGTACAGGACGGAAATACCGAGCAAGATAGCGACTGCTAGTGCAGCCAAGATCTTAAACTTGTTAACGAGCCAGTGACGTGGTCTCGAGGTGTATATTTATGTACATATTGCAGTGTATTTTATATGTGTTTTATTGTGCGTGCGTGCGAGATATTTAGGGCCAGTCTTCGCTATTAATCGCATTAGGACAATTGTGGGTGAACTGAGTAACCTGCAAGCGATTATAGATAGGTAAAATATTTAACATTGAACTTCTCTGCCAAGGAGTCGATACCAAGATGATCAGCACCTGGTTTGGAGTTGGGATGAACTTCAACAGATCAACGCAGACGACTACTATGGAGTGCTAATTTGTCCATAGGGGCAATGGGTTGAGGAGGATGTCCTTAGTTCTACAAGCAGAGCGGTGATGTACAACAATTGGATTATTTCAATTATGTAGTTAGATTTGGCCGGGGAACTTTGTAAATAGTCATGTTTCTTTTCTTGTTGTTTAGAGTTTTCCTTGCACCGGCACTCAATGTTTTAAATGTCCGTTGGCGCGTGGCCAAAGTGTTTGTTAGATATTTGTTTTTCCTTGAGTCATATTTAATGCGCGCGGCGTGCGTGCGTGATTTTTATCCTTGCAAATGCGGAACCCGTTACATTCGATAAATGGTGCTTTATTAACGTTAATATTTGAAATAGGAATGGGAGGAAATTACTGTAAGATATTTGCTGAACAGGTTATTATTCATATTAGGGTTGCCAAGCGCACCAACTTAAAAGTAATTTGTAGAACACCTTCGTTCTAATTTTAATAGATTTTTTTAGTCCTTTTCAGGTTGACTAGTCACGGCATAGAACGGTGGCGCCAGCATGTGGATATTATTTGTGTCTTTTTATTTCAGGGTCTGTCAAAACCCATACGTGTGATTGTGTGTGTTACTGTGTCAAGTGTGTGTTGATTCTACGTGAGGAGGGGGTAGAGGTCCTACCGCTCTCATATTTTTGCTGCTGTTGTATTTTTGATGGAAAGACAGGGTGCTCTAGGGAGACTGCTGTTTCTTGTCCATATTATTCTGACACACACACACGTATTATTGTGCTTTGGGGCACACTTCTTCGAGATTCGACCCCATGTCCTGGGAGGTCGAGGTTATTGACACGTGGGTTGACAGACATGCAGAGTTCCACAAACCGCCCGTTTTGCCTGTGACTTATTTTGATAGGCAGTCCTATTTGTCCGACTGACCCCTGTAAGCTTTCATGTAGCAAACCTGTTCATTGTGATGGTGATTTTAAGCCATAATTAATTGGGGAGTTCGCCATGTGTGTAACGGCTTGTTGTACGTTGTATGGGTAAAATATTGTATTATTAACGTAAATGTTGGCTGTGTGCCTATTGCTTTGTTTATGACTCGATTCATGTAATTTTTGTGTGTCACACCCGTGCGGTGTAGTTGTAGAGTACTTGTAAATTTTGACAGCGGTCATTTGTGTATTTTTTTATTTGGTCACGTGTTAATGTACTTGTGTTGATTTGTGTGAGAAGTCCTAAGTTTTTGGGCAGTAAATGTTGCTACGGCAATTTGATTCCTATTTCACACGGAAATTTTGTGTTTGTTTATATTAGATTTAGGAAGTGTTGGTTTAGTTTTAAGTATTGTAGTTGTGTTCACCCGTGTCGGTCTAGCTCTAAGAAATGTGGATTCGTTGTCTGAATGATTATTCTGGATGATGACGAATCACGCATTCATTGTACACATCGTGATGCATGTAGAACGGCATACGCTCATATATGGTCACTTTTGTATTTTTATCTTAGGGACACTTGGTCCAGGTAATTAATCTCTCCAGAGATTTTCGCCTAGTTTTTTGGCATTTTTATTAAGTGGGAGTAAGATGGGAGTTTTTGTTGTTTATTTGTTAAGTGTAAATATGGTGATTTGTTATTAAATTCATTTGTTTTAACCCTGGCTTCACTCTTTCCTGCATGTTATTTTGTTATATGTTACCCTGCAAGTTAATGAAGCGCCTTGACAACAACTTACGATATGAACCGTTACACCCCCCGAAACCGAGTCTCATATGCTTCTTTGCAAGGGTTCAGTACAGACAGTGGTCTAACCTAGTAGCGGCCAATGGTTTAGTACAGACAGTGGTCTAACCTAGTAGCGGCCAATGGTTTAGTACAGACAGTGGTCTAACCTAGTAGCGGCCAATGGTTTAGTACAGACAGTGGTCTAACCCAGTAGCGACCAATGGTGTCGTCCAGACAGTGGTCTATTCTAGTAGCGGCCAATGGTTTAGTACAGACAGTGGTCTAACCTAGTAGCGGCCAATGGTTTAGTACAGACAGTGGTCTAACCCAGTAGCGACCAATGGTGTCGTCCAGACAGTGGTCTATTCTAGTAGCGGCCAATGGTTTAGTACAGACAGTGGTCTAACCCAGTAGCGACCAATGGTGTCGTCCAGACAGTGGTCTAACCTAGTAGCGGCCAATGGTTTAGTACAGACAGTGGTCTAACCTAGTAGCGGCCAATGGTTTAGTACAGACAGTGGTCTAACCCAGTAGCGACCAATGGTGTCGTCCAGACAGTGGTCTAACCTAGTAGCGGCCAATGGTTTAGTACAGACAGTGATCTAACCTAGTAGCGGCCAATGGTTTAGTACAGACAGTGGTCTAACCCAGTAGCGACCAATGGTTCAGTACAGTCAGTGGTCTAACCTAGTAGCGGCCAATGGTTTAGTACAGACAGTGGTCTAACCTAGTAGCGGCCAATGGTTTAGTACAGACAGTGGTCTAACCCAGTAGTGACCAATGGTTTAGTACAGACAGTGGTCTAACCTAGTAGCGACCAATGGTTTAGTACAGACAGTGGTCTAACCCAGTAGCGACCAATGGTTTAGTACAGACAGTGGTCTAACCCAGTAGCGACCAATGGTTTAGTACAGACAGTGGTCTAACCCAGTAGCGACCAATGGTTTAGTACAGACAGTGGTCTAACCCAGTAGCGACCAATGGTTTAGTACAGACAGTGGTCTAACCCAGTAGCGACCAATGGTTTAGTACAGACAGTGGTCTAACCTAGTAGCGGCCAATGGTTTAGTACAGACAGTGGTCTAACCCAGTAGCGACCAATGGTTTAGTACAGACAGTGGTCTAACCCAGTAGCGACCAATGGTTTAGTACAGACAGTGGTCTAACCTAGTAGCGGCCAATGGTTTAGTACAGACAGTGGTCTAACCCAGTAGCGACCAATGGTTTAGTACAGACAGTGGTCTAACCTAGTAGCGGCCAATGGTTTAGTACAGACAGTGGTCTAACCCAGTAGCGACCAATGGTTTAGTACAGACAGTGGTCTAACCTAGTAGCGGCCAATGGTTTAGTACAGACAGTGGTCTAACCCAGTAGCGACCAATGGTGTCGTCCAGACAGTGGTCTATTCTAGTAGCGACCCATGGTGTCGTCCGGACAGTGGTCTAACCTAGTAGCGGCCAATGGTTTAGTACAGACAGTGGTCTAACCCAGTAGCGACCAATGGTGTCGTCCAGACAGTGGTCTATTCTAGTAGCGACCCATGGTGTCGTCCGGACAGTGGTCTAATCTAGTAGCGACCAATGGTTTAGTACAGACAGTGGTCTAATCTAGTAGCGACCAATGGTTTAGTACAGACAGTGGTCTAATCTAGTAGAGATCAATGATTTTTGACAAACAGTGGTCTAACCTAGTAGCGACCAATGGTGTCATCCAGACAGTGGTTTAACCTAGTAGCGACCAATGGTTTAGTACAGACAGTGGTCTAACCTAGTAGAGACCAATAGTTTTTCACAAACAGTGGTCTAACCTAGTAGCGACCAATGGTGTCATCCAGACAGTGGTTTAACCTAGTAGCGACCAATGGTTTAGTACAGACAGTGGTCTAACCTAGTAGAGACCAATAGTTTTTGACAAACAGTGGTCTAACCTAGTAGCGACCAATGGTGTCGTCCAGACAGTGGTCTAACCTAGTAGCGGCCAATGGTTTGGTAGAGACAGTGATCTAACCTAGTGGCGGCCAATGGTGTCGTCGAGACAGTTGTCTAGCCTAGTAGCGGCCAATGGTTTAGTACAGACAATGGTCTAACCAAGTAGCGACCAATGGTGTCGTCCAGACAGTGGTCTAACCTAGTAGCAGCCAATGGTATAGTACAGACAGTGGTCTAACCTAGTAGCGGCCAATGGTGTCGTCCAGACAGTGGTCTAACCTAGTAGCGGCCAATGGTTTAGTACAGACAGTGGTCTAACCTAGTAGCGGCCAATGGTGTCGTCCAGACAGAGGTCTAACCTAGTAGCGACCAATGTTTTTTTTCTCACCATGGCTTTAGAGGAATGCAGTGCAGCCTTTCAATTAGATTACTCACATTCACCATTACCAGTTCGGAATTGTATAAACTCGCCGGTTAATTTGATAAATATTCAATAACTTATCAATCACATTTACCAAATTTGGTGGTGATAATATAAAATAACCGGCATTTATATATAATCACCCGATTAATCTCATTTACCGTAATACAGTATCTACGCTACATAAATGGGCTTGTTAGCCTCAGTGCCATTTCGTTGCCCAATAAATGCAATTCAGTTTATTTCAATCAACTCATTTGATAAGGTCGGAGTTATCACAGGCATCCGGCCGTGAAATCCACCCACCACATAAACTCATATGACTCTTCATAAAATAATAAATAAATAAATAAATAAATAAATAAAAATTATTATTCTAATATTAGCCATAATGTACTGTGCCCTTGACCTACGTCTTAGGCCAAGGACACATTACGTCACTGGAGTACTTATATAGGGCAATGTCATGATGTTAATGAGAATGAAATCATCATTATGTAATGATCATGAGAAATAACTAGGATCTTTCTGCCGTAGTGAGACCACATATACTGTATATGGCTTGGCAGTTCTGACAGGGAGAAATTTATGGTTTTCACACAATGGACAGAGCAGGTGCATTCCAAGTCGCTTGCCTGCAAGTTTCAGAGCAGGAGCACCCCAGCGAATTCTGAGAATCTTGCCAAAACGCAGTAACTATCTCAAGTTAGCACGCAGTAGATGCCTGACTCCGCCCTTAAAGAGTACGCTTCAGTTAGTTACAAGAGATCAAGGCATTACAGGAATGATCTGAAACGCCCATGATGAATCTAATTATTATCAAGAATTTTGGGAATGCGGTAACGGATTAAATATCTCTGTGTTCATCGAATGAAAGTAGTCCCTGCGCAAGGAAATCTGACAACGTCGAGTGTGTGAGAGAGAGAACATAGCGTCCTTCAACAAGAAATTAGTTCTACCCAAGCGCTGATGATATAAACTTAGCCTATGATCGAGTTTCGTCGTGAATCATATGATTAGCAAGGCCATATTTTTGTGTATAAATTAAGGTACCTGATTACTGTAGCCTATGATTGTGAAGGGAGCATTTGGTGTCGTATGTGCAAAACTGTGAATTGGCAACCATTTTGTCATATATGTGGGTAAAGTCTGTGACAGGAACATTGTTCATCTTTCAGCCAACGTTAGTGGATGCGGGCCATATGTAGCACCACGCCAGGCATTAATGTACGAGACGCATAGTCCATTGTTCGGCTGATGCGAAATAATATTAAAAATGAATACTAAGTTGTGAATATGTATAACAGAAAGGAAAGATGTGAAATCATATATAATTCGAGTGAAAATATATAACAGAAAAATATATCCGCCATGAGTGTGTAGCCCACTAATGTGTAATCTTTTTTTTTAGTGGTGCATAAATTTAATCAAATATGTGTGTGTGTGCATTTTAAAAGGGTGCTGGCTTATAGCGACCTAGTGATAATGGAGGGTTGCAGTGATATTATCGAGTGGTTCTACATCATCGTGATGGGATTCGAACCGGCCATGGAGGTCATGTGTTAAGTTATACTGTTGCGGGCCTCTGGTCCAACTCTTGCAAATGATGAAGGAAGTCTTCAATATGATAAGTACCTTTTGATTATATTTTAAAGCGTCAAATAATTCATGGATTTTATCGCCATAATGTTAGCATGTTATTTGTTTTCTTTTGATTTGTTTTATCTTGTGTGTACAATGACCGTGTCAATGGCGACCATAGTTGTGCATCTGAAGGAGCTGGGTACGCTCATAAGGATTAAGGATCAGAATAATTATTTTAATGAATTAAAAGTGCCTAACTTAACGTAAGGATGTTGCTAGGTAATCGTATCCGTACATAAAACACATGGTAGAATTCCCTATTTTATTTATAGATGTGTGTTAGAAATATCCCCTGTGTTTTCGACCCAAATAGAACGAACGAAGCATGGTATTTCGATAGGTGCCCTTTCCAGGCAAAATCTCATTATTTCGTGTAATTGACCAGAGATAGTAATTTATGTATTTACATACCGGATGAATTAATAGCCGATGATTTTTTTTGGGACGATATTTAAAGGACCATGGTGTATTGTGATGGATGATATGGAGTATTATGGTGTAGCAATGAGTAAAGTTTATAGGACAGTTTACAAAGGCGTGAATTATGTCAGATGAGAGGTAGTATGATAAGTTTACAATGATATGAGTGACGGCTGACCCAGCCTCACCAATTGTTATATTAGTTTTTATTGAACGCGTGTGATATTTAAGGCCATACAGGTAAGATGTTGTAAGGAGGAATCTACGATGAAATAAGATAAAATAGATAATGATGCCAGGTAATAAGACCTGAGGGAAGATGTCGGATGAAAGTATGATAAGTTGTATGTGTAAGGTAGTGGCCATCAAGCGCAGATAAAATAATGCTATAATTAATCTATATCCAAATGAGAGCGTCCCGCTCCACATTTAGAATACTAAGATCCAGTCCGATCAGCTGGTGAGAATACAGTCAAATATTAGCCCGGGGGAAGGGGTGAAGACTTGCATTTCTACCTTTCACGGTCAAGGTCAGCCAGCAGGCGAGGCCAGTCCATTGTCACTTGCCACAAAGAGAAGGAGGGGTCCACTCTGGACTCGGGTGTTTGCCGCAGCGATTCATTTAAATTTTTCTTATGTTTGGTCCCAAGTTTAATATTCACGTAAGGGTATGTTAGGTCACTACCCTGATGCCTCCAATCGATAGCGTTTCTTTTACTGGTCATTTTGATATAAGGGACGGTTTTGTCTGTTGACCATACAGTCCCGGGTTCGATATCCTTTTGTTGTGCCTGGTCCAGACGCTATTTTTAAACGGGTACTAGATAGGCAATAACCTTGCGGTCCCGTGTTCGAAATCCTTTTATTCATACCTGGTCGATCAGTCTTTTTAAATGGGTACTAGCTAGACAGTGACCTTAGAGTCCTGTGTTCATGAATAATTATTTTCGGTCCTGGAAAATAATTATTATTAGTTTTTTTATAGTTAATATTGGTTCAAAATTATCTTGAGATTTCTTTTTCTCGATAATTGTTGAACGGACCATGCTTTGTTCTATTGTAACCTCGTTCTGCGAGATAAGGCATTCAAGGTAAGAAATGTGTAGGTAGCGAATACCCCTAAATACATATTGACCCTATTGAATAATCCGCCAAGAACATGTTTGTGCCATGTCTATCTTTTTCAGGGGTCGCGGCTTCAAATACATTCACCGTTGCTTAACATAACACTGATACAAGGTATTTCTTCTGTGCCATGTCTATCTTTTTCAGGGGTCGCGGCTTCAAATACATTCACCGTTGCCTAACGTGACTCTGACACGATACGATTACTTTAATAATGTTTGGTTGGAATTATTAATTGTTTTTCATGTTTATCCAACCCAAGTTTGAAAGGCAAATGATTAGTCATCATTTTTTTTATGATGCTATTTTTGTCTGTTTTTAAGGCATTTTTCTTAGTTTGTTTATTATATATCCATGAATTATTTGACAAGGCATCGAGTGCTTGGTTCGAGAATGTATCACGTCGAACGCAAGGGCCGAAGCCAGGCTTATCATATTGCTAATATGTTAATGTAATATGTGACAATTTGTAAGGGTGTTTCAAGGCTAAGAAAATTCAATGGCTTCATTGATTCAGCTGATTTGTTTTAAAGCTAAGACGTCCAAAGTAACGTCGGGATTGAACATTAAGATTCCGTACGGAAAGGCTTCCATGATTAATTTACAAGAGTATGTAAATAAGATGCATAAATCATATTCATGTTCGCAGATAGAAATACATAATTAATGCCATGAAGGTTAAGATTTGATATGAGGGTAAACTTTTATTTAACGGAGGGATTCTAGTAAATGTTAATTAAACGCCATTAATAATTAAATAAGCCAATGGCTAGGCTATAATGTATACTTCGGAATGGCCATGGATGTCTCTGATATTTGAACATACCATGTATCTGAAATGTAATTGGATGATATTAGACTCAATGATTATTATGTTTACTCAGATTAATGATTGATTAATTTCGTATAAATGGATTTCTTTTTCTTAATCCATACTGTTGTTACAGTTGACCGGACCCTCTTGATCCATCATCTCTTAATAACTTAACTTTCTGATGATATCTTATCATCGTAATTAATAAATTTGATTATGGCAATTAATGCTAATTGGTGTTAACCAGATTTCATTTTTGATTCATTTTCTTTTTTTTTGCCATATGATTGGTTTTTATTTGTCAATAAATTTGATTGTAATCATACATCATAACTACTATGATAAGTATTAATTGATGCTGATTAGCATTTAATTGGTGGTTTTTGGACATTAATTAGTCCATTGTTTATATTTTTGATTTCGACTTAATTTTATTGATTCCGTATTTGATTTATTTTACCTTTGAGTTATTATTATTATTATTATTTTAAATTTCATTTCTACTATTTTGGTTTTATTTCATTTATTTGTTTTTGCTGTACTGGTGTTGGTGCATTAAATTTGTTTATTCTCATTCAGAATCTGTGTGTGATGAATTTTATTCAGCCCTAGTGATCTTCCTATAATATCCAGAACAGTTTCATATTCAAGCTAGTGTACCGTTCATGCCCCGACGACAGAGTCCTGTTCTGAAGGCCTTGTGCAAGGGTACATGGCAAAGGATAGATTATTCTCTATTCTTCTTCGATTTTTCTATTCTGGAAGATCCTAGTGGTTAACATACACAGATGCACCCGGGTTTTGTGCTTGTTTGATTAAGTTTGGCTTTCCTACTCGTTTGGCATGTTAATTATTTTTTTTGACTTTATGCTGAGCGGGTAAACGCTGGAAGATACCCATAAGTCACTTATCAATTCAAACCCGAATCCAAACCGTATTCCATTCATTTCATACCCGTTATTTTTCCGTGAGGATCAGCCTTGCCCTTTTTCCGCTTGCCACATTCATTTAATACCAAACCCTGTGCTCCCCACCACCAGTGTAAAGTGCAAAAATGGCGCCCAACGGTGTGACTTAAGCTTGAAACAATAGCAGCCCAACATAAGGTCGAAATGGAGCTCAATTAATTGAATGAGAGTTACTGTAATTAAATTTTCATTTATATAAATTTTTATAGTATCATACAGTAATCTCAAGGAGTCCCTTGCAATTTTTATAGCATTGAGCATCCATCAGATAGTTAATTAAGGCTCATTAGTGGCCTGATGAGAAACATTAATCACTTTAATTAATGTTTGATTAAATTAAATTAATTAATTAATTTTTCTTTTAGTGATAAGTCAAATATTTAATGACACCAATGGATTACAATCAAATTTTGAATCGTTTTACTGTTGCAATATCACTGTAGGTGATTGCAAATTCGAAGGATAGGGGAAGGAAGCCTTGAAAGCTTTGAAATACACTTACATTGCATGGTGTGTTGATGTGTATATTTGCATGAGTTGGGACAAGCCCGCATATTCTCCTATTGATAATTATGTCATCGACAGAGGACCTGATGGTCGTATTGCAAGAATTTAAGGACAGTAGTTATAAGCAGATGCAGGAAATAAAAGACAGTAATCAGGAACTTAGAGTTAGTACTGAACAGCAATTGTCACAGATGCAGAGAAATATAGAACATGTAGGCCACATTTGCAATCAGAGTACTGAGCAAATAGAAATTCATATGGTCACGATCGAGAACGAGATCAAGAACGTGTCTCAGAGAATGGCTAATATGGAAATTCGAGTCCAAGCGCAGGTAGCGAAATGTGAAGTGGGAATTGCAGCAACTCAGGCAGATGTCGACAAGCTGAGAGATGAGAATAAGTCAACGCAAGCCAAGATAGGAGTGATCGAGACCGACATTTCTACATTTAAGGACGAGATTAAGGATTCATTGCAGCTCATACGAGATGATATGAATGGCCAACATGACGAATGTAAGAAATCATGGGAAAAGGATAAGGAAGGATTGAAGAGAGATGTCGAATTAGCATACGAGGACATGGGCCAGGAGGCTAAGGAAGAAAGGATAGCTGTACTCCGTAAATTAGAAGAGAGCAAATTAAAGATGAATAAGGTCGAGATGGAGCTGTTGGCAAGGATGGAACGACAAGAAAATAAACAAGTCAAAAGCGACCTCAAGATGCTGATCCAAGAAGAGGTCATCGCCGACTTACAAAAAGGATTGGCCAAGTCCATTACAGAAACCCGTATGGAAGGGAAAGTAGGATTTCAGGAGCATACGACCATAGATGAGGGGATGGAACCTCACAGTCAGGAATTCAGGGGTCGTACTTCGACACCCGTCGAGTCTAACGCAGCTGCTCAGGTCATTCACGTTATAAAAATGAGTGATGACCGGCCGAACAAATTTTCAGGGAACAATAACTTTACTCCTAAGAGTTTCCTCAGAGAATTGATGGAATACATCAAGGAAAGCAAGATCTCAGAAGACCGACAGTTAAGGACAGTAGAGAAACTGCTGACTGGACACGCGTTACAATGGTTCCGTAGCTTCAGGTATACCTTTGACACTATGGGAGAATTCCGTGAAGCATTTCTGAAGAAGTATTGGAGCCTTGCCTCGCAACAGAACCTGAGGATGGAACTATACGCACGCCGCTATAGTACCACATCACCCACAAAATATTCAGAATATTTCATCACACAGCTACACCGAATGAAAGAGTTGGATATGCCTCCATCAGAAGAAGAGATGATCACCGCCATTGAGAAGCAACTGCCAGTCGGGGTTCAACAGATCATGGCGGCAGCGAACGTACAGACAGCGGTACATGCCGAGGAGATATTAAGAAACCTCGATGAGACGACGATCCACAGTCCGCAAAGATCAGGTCGAACGACTGAAAATGTAAACGTGGTCGGCCTAGAAGAAGCACCTAGACGACGCATGAAAGACCAAAGTACAGACGCCATGGACATGAGGCAGAACTGGGAACGTCGGGAATACCAAGATCAAGAACTGAGGCCCCCGTGGTATAGTAACCGAGGTAATAATAACTGGAGGTCGTCCCAAAGACAAAATGAACCATGGAGAGGACATCGTGGATCATACAGGCCGTATAACAAGAGAGGTGGGCGTTTTCAACGCGGAAGGCCACCGTGGGACCAAAACAGAGAGCCAGAAGTGAGATGGGACTTGCCAGATGACCACAGAGAGGAAATGGAAAGGTGGCACAGCGATTCGGAGCGGTATTTGGCAGAATTACGTGCCAAAGAATCGGCCGAACAAAGTAAGAAAGACAAATGGAACAGGGGAATGAATGATCGAAGGGATCCAGATGTCATCGAACAGGGAGCTGAGAGCCTGGAACTCCAGAATACCCGGAGGAACAGCAATCAATCATCCGGAGGTACACCAGATAGGAATGGCAACAACGAGAAAAAAAAACGCCAATTTTAGAAGATGGGAACGTCGCTAGTGCACAGAACAGTCACAATGCAAAGCATATGGTAGTAGCGCAGATCAGTGATTGGGTCATCAAAGAAGAGGATTTGACGGAGGACACAACAGGGCCAAAGATTAATACAATTAGAGAATTACCCATAATTTACGCCCGAGTGGGAGGTCTAACGGTACGATGTATGGTAGATACGGGTGCCAGCATCAGTATAGCTTCCCAGGCATTAGTTAAAGAGTTGGAGAGATTGGGGAAGGTTCCCGTGATGCCAATTTCTAACATCACAGTCAAGGGCATTATCCCAGACAAGTCCGCAGTCTGTAAGTTCCAAGCTTTGTTGGACATTACACTGCAAGGACATAATATGCCGCATTCGTTCATCATAATGAACAAGATAAATTATAACATTATCTTGGGAGCGGACTTCATTCGAGAATATAAAGCAGTCATCAACCTATTTGAAAACACCATTTGTTTTAAAGATATTGGAGAGGACAATCATTTGGACATGCAATTAAATACGGATGTTCCAAGAGATGGCGAAGAGATATGGACATTGTGCACCACTGAAGAGATGGAAGCATATGAGAAAATCGACGAAAGGTTAAGGGATATTGAGGATGATTTAATGGAACCTGAATCCTGGGTCATGGCGCTAGAAGAATTGGAAGACAGAATTACTGACGCTTTTGAGGAGAAGGCTCGTGAAGCAAAGATAAATGAGGAGAACAGGATCAAATTGATGGACATGTTAAAGCGACACGAACCGGTTTTTAATTCTAAACCCGGTAAGATAGAACATTTCAAGTACCAAATGCAGGTCAACGATTGGTCACCGTTTAGGAAAAAGCCTTATCCGATAGCCGAAAAACATATGAATGAGGTGAAAGAAACCATCAAGCAAATGGAGGATGCTGGAGTCATAGTTAAGATGGCTACCCCATTCGTGAGTCCGTTGGTTGTAGTCAAGAAACCCAATGGCTCTGTCCGAATATGTCTGGACGCCAGGACAATTAATGAACGATTGATTCCTGAATATGACCAAGCTCCAGCGATCAAAGAGGTCATAAACAAATTCCAGAACAAGATATATTTTTCATCGATAGACTTGACTAGTAGCTATCACCATTTGGAACTGGATGACAAGTCAAGGTTGTTGACTGGATTCCTATTTAATCAGCAAACTTATGCATTTCAAAGATTACCATTCGGTATCAAAACAGCAGGTTCGGCACTCATACGAGCGTTAGACCGGAACCTGACGTCGGAAGTCAAGGATGCCACTGTAAGATATGTCGATGACATACTCTTGGCGTCTGATAATTTGGATGATCACCTCACGAATTTAGAGAAATTACTAGATAATTTGGAGAAGGCCAATTTCAAAATTAACATCCAAAAATCTCATTTTTGCCAGAAGGAGGTACTCTATTTAGGCCACATCATCGATGGTGAAGGAGTACGCCCAAATCCTGCGAAACTAGAGGCTATTCGGAACTTTCCTAAACCAAACAGGGTAAAACACGTCCGCCAATTTCTGGGCATTTGCAATTTCTTTGCAAATCATTGTCCCGGGTATACTGAGGCTGTGGCGCCACTACAGGATATGCTTCGTAAGAACAGCAAATGGGCATGGAAGGAAGAATGCGACGCGGCTTTTCGGAAAACGAAGGAATTACTAACCAATAGTATTAAATTGGGTTACCCGGATTTCTCAAGAAAATTTATAATTCAAACCGACGCCTCACGGATTGGAATTGGATGCATGCTGTACCAAGAAGATCCAAACAACCCTCGAGAACGATCTTACTTGGCATTTTCTAGCCGTAAGCTAAAGACACACGAGCGAAATTACACAGTAACGGAATTGGAACTTCTATCCATCATTTTTGCTTTACAACAATGGAGGAAGACTGTCTATGGTTTCGAGATTTTGATAAGAACCGACCACAAGAGCCTTATTTTCCTATTGAAAACTCCCATGGCTAGTGAGCGAGTGAACAGATGGTCGTTATATGTTCAACAGTTCAATATTGACATTGAACACTGCCCAGGAAGATTCAATGTGATACCCGACGCATTAAGTCGAAACCCAGAACGAGGAGAAGGAGTAGTATCTGTACATCAAGTCGAGCTCACTCAGGCAGATCAGGAATTTTTGGTTAAACTGGGAGAAATTCAGGCTGAACAAGTTAAGGATCCGTGGATGAATATGATCATCGATTATTTAAGAGGAAGATTGCAACGAGGAACGCCCGCGTATTTGGAAGCGGAGAAAATTTCGACAAGTTATATTTGGTATAATAACCTGCTGCACAAGTACGTGGATCCCGATCGCGTGAAATCTAGGATTGTGGTGCCACCTTCTTTACAGAGAGGTCTAGTCTGGCACGCACATAGCATATCTGGACATGGAGGAATCGATAAGACAAGTGCTCTTATTCAAGAAGCATTTGTATGGCCAAAATTAAGGGAAACCATTCGCAGTGTTTTGAAGACCTGTGACAAATGTCAAAGGGTTAAGCCAAACTCATTCCTCATGAAGCAATATCCCAAACCTCTACTGCCACAGAAGCCGTGCGAACTGGTCGCCATGGACGGTTATGGTCCATTACCAAAAGGCAGAAGAGGATGCAAATACATTTTCGTCAGCATCGATGTATTTACAAAATACGTGGTGTTATGTCCAGTTCAGAAGTTAAACACTAAACAGGTACTGAACAGAATTAAGGCAAGGGTAATTCCAACGTTAGGGAAGATGGAATTCTGTCTTACGGACCACGGCAGTTATTTCACTAGTGCCGAGTTTAGGAGTGAGATGGTGAGGTTAGATGTCCGGCACGTGTTGAGTTCAGTGCGCCATCCTGAGGGAAATCCATCAGAAAGAATAATGCGGGAGATCGCAAAATATTGCCGAATTTACTGTTCTGATCAGCATTGGAAGTGGGTCGACGTATTACCCGTAATGGAATTCTGTATAAACAATACGATCCATGAAAGCACAGGACAGATCCCCACGGTCCTTCACTTAAATCGATGTCCGGATCGACCATGGAAGAACATCTTGCCGTGTCCATTGGACGCTCGACCAAGCCATGAATTAACCATACAGGCCACGGCAACTTATTTGAAGAAACAAGCTGATCGTCGATTACGTAGAGTGCGTAATAAAAGATTTCACCGTCCTTTGGAATTGGAAGAATTGGTTTTGGTGAAACGACCAGCAGTGTCCGATCCAGCGAAGCGAATATACTCAAAATTTTGCGAGATATTCTATGGACCGTACCGAGTCATAAAGGTGATTGGAAATAATGCTTATAAAGTGAAACACCTACGCACTGGAGTCGAGTCTGTCTATAACGCACAAAATCTAAAACTGTACTATCCCGCCGAAGAAGATGAGGTCCAACATCGAGTCAACGTAGTGGAGAAGAAAGAAGAAGGGGATGATCCGGTCCAAGTAGAAGAACCATCGGAAGGAGAAGAAGAGAATCAGCGGACAAATAATCACGACTGTCAATGGATAACGCTGCGTGAAGAATTTGATAATGCTAAGAGAGGGTGAACTTAGGATAAATGCAGAATTTAAAGCTGAGAATAAGAGGCTGCTTGAAGAATTTCACGATCCGAATTAATTTGGAGTCCATTAGAAAGCCAATTTCGAAAGAAGGTCGATGAGGAAGACATGACATTGTTAAAATGGATTATGTTGCCGAGTATTGTTGAATTGTAAAAACTCTTCGTAACCTCAGCAGTTTTTCCAAACTAAGAAGGAGGGAGATGTGCCCTTGACCTACGTCTTAGGCCAAGGACACATTACGTCACTGGAGTACTTATATAGGGCAATGTCATGATGTTAATGAGAATGAAATCATCATTATGTAATGATCATAAGAAATAACTAGGATCTTTCTGCCGTAGTGAGACCACATATACTGTATATGGCTTGGCAGTTCTGACAGGGAGAAATTTATGGTTTTCACACAATGGACAGAGCAGGTGCATTCCAAGTCGCTTGCCTGCAAGTTTCAGAGCAGGAGCACCCCAGCGAATTCTGAGAATCTTGCCAAAACGCAGTAACTATCTCAAGTTAGCACGCAGTAGATGCCTGACTCCGCCCTTAAAGAGTACGCTTCAGTTAGTTACAAGAGATCAAGGCATTACAGGAATGATCTGAAACGCCCATGATGAATCTAATTATTATCAAGAATTTTGGGAATGCGGTAACGGATTAAATATCTCTGTGTTCATCGAATGAAAGTAGTCCCTGCGCAAGGAAATCTGACAACGTCGAGTGTGTGAGAGAGAGAACATAGCGTCCTTCAACAAGAAATTAGTTCTACCCAAGCGCTGATGATATAAACTTAGCCTATGATCGAGTTTCGTCGTGAATCATATGATTAGCAAGGCCATATTTTTGTGTATAAATTAAGGTACCTGATTACTGTAGCCTATGATTGTGAAGGGAGCATTTGGTGTCGTATGTGCAAAACTGTGAATTGGCAACCATTTTGTCATATATGTGGGTAAAGTCTGTGACAGGAACATTGTTCATCTTTCAGCCAACGTTAGTGGATGCGGGCCATATGTAGCACCACGCCAGGCATTAATGTACGAGACGCATAGTCCATTGTTCGGCTGATGCGAAATAATATTAAAAATGAATACTAAGTTGTGAATATGTATAACAGAAAGGAAAGATGTGAAATCATATATAATTCGAGTGAAAATATATAACAGAAAAATATATCCGCCATGAGTGTGTAGCCCACTAATGTGTAATCTTTTTTTTTAGTGGTGCATAAATTTAATCAAATATGTGTGTGTGTGCATTTTAAAAGGGTGCTGGCTTATAGCGACCTAGTGATAATGGAGGGTTGCAGTGATATTATCGAGTGGTTCTACATCATCGTGATGGGATTCGAACCGGCCATGGAGGTCATGTGTTAAGTTATACTGTTGCGGGCCTCTGGTCCAACTCTTGCAAATGATGAAGGAAGTCTTCAATATGATAAGTACTTTTTGATTATATTTTAAAGCGTCAAATAATTCATGGATTTTATCGCCATAATGTTAGCATGTTATTTGTTTTCTTTTGATTTGTTTTATCTTGTGTGTACAATGACCGTGTCAATGGCGACCATAGTTGTGCATCTGAAGGAGCTGGGTACGCTCATAAGGATTAAGGATCAGAATAATTATTTTAATGAATTAAAAGTGCCTAACTTAACGTAAGGATGTTGCTAGGTAATCGTATCCGTACATAAAACACATGGTAGAATTCCCTATTTTATTTATAGATGTGTGTTAGAAATATCCCCTGTGTTTTCGACCCAAATAGAACGAACGAAGCATGGTATTTCGATAGGTGCCCTTTCCAGGCAAAATCTCATTATTTCGTGTAATTGACCAGAGATAGTAATTTATGTATTTACATACCGGATGAATTAATAGCCGATGATTTTTTTTGGGACGATATTTAAAGGACCATGGTGTATTGTGATGGATGATATGGAGTATTATGGTGTAGCAATGAGTAAAGTTTATAGGACAGTTTACAAAGGCGTGAATTATGTCAGATGAGAGGTAGTATGATAAGTTTACAATGATATGAGTGACGGCTGACCCAGCCTCACCAATTGTTATATTAGTTTTTATTGAACGCGTGTGATATTTAAGGCCATACAGGTAAGATGTTGTAAGGAGGAATCTACGATGAAATAAGATAAAATAGATAATGATGCCAGGTAATAAGACCTGAGGGAAGATGTCGGATGAAAGTATGATAAGTTGTATGTGTAAGGTAGTGGCCATCAAGCGCAGATAAAATAATGCTATAATTAATCTATATCCAAATGAGAGCGTCCCGCTCCACATTTAGAATACTAAGATCCAGTCCGATCAGCTGGTGAGAATACAGTCAAATATTAGCCCGGGGGAAGGGGTGAAGACTTGCATTTCTACCTTTCACGGTCAAGGTCAGCCAGCAGGCGAGGCCAGTCCATTGTCACTTGCCACAAAGAGAAGGAGGGGTCCACTCTGGACTCGGGTGTTTGCCGCAGCGATTCATTTAAATTTTTCTTATGTTTGGTCCCAAGTTTAATATTCACGTAAGGGTATGTTAGGTCACTACCCTGATGCCTCCAATCGATAGCGTTTCTTTTACTGGTCATTTTGATATAAGGGACGGTTTTGTCTGTTGACCATACAGTCCCGGGTTCGATATCCTTTTGTTGTGCCTGGTCCAGACGCTATTTTTAAACGGGTACTAGATAGGCAATAACCTTGCGGTCCCGTGTTCGAAATCCTTTTATTCATACCTGGTCGATCAGTCTTTTTAAATGGGTACTAGCTAGACAGTGACCTTAGAGTCCTGTGTTCATGAATAATTATTTTCGGTCCTGGAAAATAATTATTATTAGTTTTTTTATAGTTAATATTGGTTCAAAATTATCTTGAGATTTCTTTTTCTCGATAATTGTTGAACGGACCATGCTTTGTTCTATTGTAACCTCGTTCTGCGAGATAAGGCATTCAAGGTAAGAAATGTGTAGGTAGCGAATACCCCTAAATACATATTGACCCTATTGAATAATCCGCCAAGAACATGTTTGTGCCATGTCTATCTTTTTCAGGGGTCGCGGCTTCAAATACATTCACCGTTGCTTAACATAACACTGATACAAGGTATTTCTTCTGTGCCATGTCTATCTTTTTCAGGGGTCGCGGCTTCAAATACATTCACCGTTGCCTAACGTGACTCTGACACGATACGATTACTTTAATAATGTTTGGTTGGAATTATTAATTGTTTTTCATGTTTATCCAACCCAAGTTTGAAAGGCAAATGATTAGTCATCATTTTTTTTATGATGCTATTTTTGTCTGTTTTTAAGGCATTTTTCTTAGTTTGTTTATTATATATCCATGAATTATTTGACAAGGCATCGAGTGCTTGGTTCGAGAATGTATCACGTCGAACGCAAGGGCCGAAGCCAGGCTTATCATATTGCTAATATGTTAATGTAATATGTGACAATTTGTAAGGGTGTTTCAAGGCTAAGAAAATTCAATGGCTTCATTGATTCAGCTGATTTGTTTTAAAGCTAAGACGTCCAAAGTAACGTCGGGATTGAACATTAAGATTCCGTACGGAAAGGCTTCCATGATTAATTTACAAGAGTATGTAAATAAGATGCATAAATCATATTCATGTTCGCAGATAGAAATACATAATTAATGCCATGAAGGTTAAGATTTGATATGAGGGTAAACTTTTATTTAACGGAGGGATTCTAGTAAATGTTAATTAAACGCCATTAATAATTAAATAAGCCAATGGCTAGGCTATAATGTATACTTCGGAATGGCCATGGATGTCTCTGATATTTGAACATACCATGTATCTGAAATGTAATTGGATGATATTAGACTCAATGATTATTATGTTTACTCAGATTAATGATTGATTAATTTCGTATAAATGGATTTCTTTTTCTTAATCCATACTGTTGTTACAGTTGACCGGACCCTCTTGATCCATCATCTCTTAATAACTTAACTTTCTGATGATATCTTATCATCGTAATTAATAAATTTGATTATGGCAATTAATGCTAATTGGTGTTAACCAGATTTCATTTTTGATTCATTTTCTTTTTTTTTGCCATATGATTGGTTTTTATTTGTCAATAAATTTGATTGTAATCATACATCATAACTACTATGATAAGTATTAATTGATGCTGATTAGCATTTAATTGGTGGTTTTTGGACATTAATTAGTCCATTGTTTATATTTTTGATTTCGACTTAATTTTATTGATTCCGTATTTGATTTATTTTACCTTTGAGTTATTATTATTATTATTATTTTAAATTTCATTTCTACTATTTTGGTTTTATTTCATTTATTTGTTTTTGCTGTACTGGTGTTGGTGCATTAAATTTGTTTATTCTCATTCAGAATCTGTGTGTGATGAATTTTATTCAGCCCTAGTGATCTTCCTATAATATCCAGAACAGTTTCATATTCAAGCTAGTGTACCGTTCATGCCCCGACGACAGAGTCCTGTTCTGAAGGCCTTGTGCAAGGGTACAGTACTTCAGCGCAAATACAAAAATAGAGCAAGATAATATGAACACATAGGCTAGTAGTCTACAGGAGTGACTTTATTTCCCGAACTACTGTCAATTTTACGGAAGTTATATCCAGGAAACTAAACGTTTATCTTTCATAAACCATATAGGCTATATGGTTTATATTTTTCACGAATTTCGTCGTTTTTTTTTAAATTTTACTAGTAGCTTAAACAATGAGAGATGGATTGAATGAAACTTAGCAAAAATTTGGAAGGAAGCGACTATGACCTATTAGAAGGTAAAAGTCCTGACATTTGCCTGGAGTTGAATATGGGAGGACGGCAGACGGTGTCTTTCCAGTCCGGAGATAGCCTGACCATTTGGTCTTACACATTAACGCTTAGAGCTAGCCCTGTCGGAATAATATAGCCTATTATTACTATAGTCTTTCCGTTTGGCCATGATACCCAGACGATTAAGGGACTTCTCGGAACTCAACTGACGTCACTCACTCAACCTCCCGACGTGCTCGCCGGACCGGCCGGTGGCGAACAATGACCTCACCTACCGGCGCTGTCCCACAGCACTGAAACGTTTCTTATTTCAAGTTTAAATTTACAATATTCTAGTTTTTGAATTCTACATAAACTCAGACTTCTTTTTCTTAAACTGTCGTTTATTACTGAATAATTTTCCCGTCTTAAGTAAACTTTGAACGTGTGAGTCACAGATAACTATGACTCATTTACTGCAAACAATTTCGGCACGAAATACGTCATCAGTTCTGACCGACTCTCAGACCGTGGATATGAAGCATTTCAGTCGCGTTTGCTATTGTTTTTGCTTCGTGTTTTTTGGTAGTGGTCTCTTATTTGTTGTTTGTTATGATTTGGCTTTTGTTTTTGATTTCTGCTTTTGTATTGTTTTTGCTTTATGCGGCGGGGAGGGGGAAGGGGGGGGGGGGGAGAGGGGGGTAGCGGGCTGCTTGGGCAAAACGAGACATAATTAACGAAAGCAAACCTACACGTTTTCGTGTTTGATCTCAATAGCATTTAGTACTTTATTTTTTGCACAAGTGTTCAGTTTAGGTAACACTAAAGGTTTTACACGAGTAAAAAGAAATGTTCTCGAATTAGCACGAACAAAAGTAGCTTACATAATCCAGTCGTTTGTTATCGATCCGGAAACTGGTTTTATTCAAAATAAACATTTCAGCGGATTACGTATTTTTATTATTTGGCTGTTGAGGGGATCAACCCCCTGATCACCGCCCGTAGTTACGCCACTGCAGTGAAAGAATCTCCAGGCAGCAATAACCCACATATTCGTAGCGTGAAGCCCTTTCCGATCGCCAGCTACTCAATCTAGACACTGGGTTCAAGTAAATTATGTTAGGTAAAGCAGGTTTCTTCATCTTACTCTTGCTTGAAGAGCATAACCGCTCATCCTATCAACTAATATTTCATTCCATGCAGATGCGACACTAATTTAACTCAATTTAAATTGAATATACTAAGATGTAGACTACGTTCATTAACCCTTGAGAATTGGCTTGAAAAAATATAACACGAGGACTGGAACCGGGCCATTTTGGCCCATAGTGTGTCAGTACCTTTTCGTCGTAGTCGTGAGGATTTTAATGAAGTAATTTTACACCTGGTGTCTTCCTATGAATTATTCCCAATATAAAATGAGGTTTATTAGCCTACTTTTCACATTTTGCAAAAATGAGGAAAAAGTAGATTTATGAGATCGATCCGGGAAAATGTGTGTCTGTCTGTCTGTCCTTCTGTCTGTCTGGCTGTGTGTGTGTCCCCCCCTATCAACTCCTAAACGGCTGCAGCAATCAAAACCAAATTTAGTATCAGTAAAGATGAGCACCGGAATATCTCACGACCATATTTGAAAATGATGTCAGTGCTACCAATTGCTGAAAAAACGCACTAGAAATTTGAGCTCCATGTTGGATAACTTGCAAGGTATGTATGGGAGCTATTCCAAAATTGGCACACATGTAGATAATACTATTTCAGTTTAATTTCCAGGAGGCCAACCATGACAGTGTTGCCAAAATAATTTTAAGCCTTCTGATAGGTCCAATGTTTAAATGCATATAACTTCTACACTATCACTTGTATTTCAACCAAATGTTGTATGTAATATCTGTACATAAACAGATATGACTGACCGTATTCTTAAGGGCCACCAGGGCTGCCAACTGTTAATAATTGCTCTCTCTATTTATATTGTTTTTATCCAAATACCAATATATCAGAAAGTATGCAAGCCAACAGCTTTAAACTACGCACACGTATATTCTGACATTTTAGATTAATTTGGAGTAACTTATATACGTCAGTTCTACCAACATGATTATAAGCCTGCTGATAGTACCAATTTTTAAATTCATGTAACTTCTATACTATCAGTTGGATTTCAACCAAATTTCGTATGTGCTATGTGTACCATAACAGATATGACTATAAGTATTGTTAAGAGCAATCAGGGCTGCCAACTGTTAATAAATGCTGTCTATATTGTTTTTACCCTAATATCAATATATCAGAAAGTATGCAAGCCAACAGCTCTATACTTTGCACACGTATAGCACCTGACATTCTAGATTAATTTGGAGTGATTAATACAAGGCAGTGCTGCCAACATGATTGTATGCCTGCTGATATGTCCAATTTTAAAATACATGTAACTTCTTTACTAACAAATGGATTTCATCCAAAATTGGCACAACAAGATATCATAATAATTCAGATTATTTCTGACCAGCACACGCATGGTATTGTTGGCAACATGCTTTTACGCGTGCTCATAGATCCAGTGTCTAACTGCATGTAACGTCCATTGGACTTCAACCAAATTTTGTATTCTGTACCTTAAGAGGTGGAACTAAGAATATATTCAGTCACCAGGGCTGCCAACTGTAGTGCTCTATTAGGCTACATTATACCAGGTATATTTTAAACTAATTTGATATTTCGATATTACCAACTTAATTTCGTCATTATTCTAGATAGGTTCATATACTGTAGAATAATCATTGGCATGAAAAGTAGGCTGTGTAGTCCTTCACGGAACTTCTTGTTTTATTTTTCAAATGCAACATGCAGAAAAATGACAATAATTTTCGTAACACTATAATTGGCTTTGATAGTGGTAAAGCAGTCATCTCGAATTTTTTGAACAAAGGAGCTGATGACCAAAGTGTCCCTAGACCCTAAACGTAGATCAACAAGAACGTGAGCTGTGTGATCGCGCTGCATCAAAATAGTTGGATTTTCCCCTTATTTTTTGTACAGATTGTCCCGACTAACGTAACCAAACATTGTCACGTGAGGACTGGCGCCATGGGTAAATCTGACCCGACCGTAAATAATATGGAAATAACTGCAGTGTTCCAAAAGCTATGGACATGTTTCTTTTGCAGGGTGAACTTCAAGGCTAGGAAGGAAGGTACAGTAAGCGACAGGAAATAAGGGCTGACCAAAACGAAAATATAGAGCATTATATAAGCCTGGGGTCAAAAATACGCATGCGCCAGTCCTCGCGGGTTAAGCGAGAAGAAGGCGAGAGAGAGAGAGAGAGAGAGAGAGTAGTTCTAGAATATAAAAGCAATAAATACATATAAAAAACTGTTCCTTTCTAGATATGCTACCTGAAAGAGATATGACATGAGGCATTTAGTGGGCTACTTAATCGACACACAAAGAAGGGTGGGGGGTGGTGGTAATTAATTGGATCGAATTAATTACCCTCTTTATTTGTGTGTCAGTTAAGTGATAGTTAATTCATTTAATATTTTTTTCAGGTTATGGTGTGTAAATATTTGTGTTCCCCGCCTAATATAATTGGGCAAAATCGTGTTGACCGACTGAAAAGTATTCTAGGCAACACAGCAAAATGGCTTCTTATACAGTGCGTCAGGGAATGTTCTCTCCGCAGTGCCTAGCCACTGCTACGTTAGGTGAGAGCCGGAGTTAAGTTGGCAGACCTTTCGCTCACTCGCCCTGGCTGTCTTCTCCAGGGTCGACAGGATATCAGAACACACGTGTGAGCTGTGCCGAGCCGACTTAACCCCGGCTCTCACCTAACGTAGCAGTGCCTAGGCACTGCGGAGAACATTCCCTGACACCCTATACTTGTAATAATAATTTTAGAACGATTGATCAGGGTAGTTACGCAAGGCCATAGGGCAAGGCTATCTCCGCACTCGGAACACGGGAAGCGTTGACCCCAGTCTTGGACGTTCTTGAAATAGTTTTCCGTGGTTTCCTATTGTAATGTCCAGAGAAATGTTGGAACTGTACCTTCTTGTGCGCGTAAGTCACGGTCGCTTCCTTCCAACTACAATAGGCCTACTGTACTTGCCCAATTTCAATTCTCATTAACTCTTCTCTCAGGTTAGCTTCAGAGAGGGCTTTCAGCCGTAAAACCCATCCACCACATAGCAAAATCAAAACCACCTCAATCCCGACCCTGTAGAAACGGGAATGATAGGGATTATAGTCTTTCCGTTTGGCCATGATACCCAGAGGATTAAGGGACTTCTCGGAACTCAACTGACGTCACTCACTCCCCCTCCTGCCCCGCTCACCGAACCGGCCGGTGGCGAACAATGACTCACCTACTGGCGCTGACCCACAGCACTAACACGTTTCTTATTTCAAGTTTAAATTTACAATTTTCAAGTTTTTTTGAATTCTACATAAAATTCTAAAGAAAATGAGTCCAAACTCGGACTTCTTACTTCTTGAACTATCGTTTATTACATGGCATTTATAATTGTATTGCAACTGATAACTATGACTCATTTACTATAAACAATTACGGCACGAAATACGTCATAGTTTTGTCCGACTATCAGACCGTGGATATGAAGCATTTCAGTCACGTTTGGACTCAATCTCTTTAAAATTTTATGTACAAGTCAAGAAACTTGAAAATTGTAAATTTATACTGAAAAAAAAAAAAAAAAAAAAAAGGTTTAGTCCTGTGGGACAGCGCCAGTTGATCCGTCATTGTTCGCCACTGGCCGGTCCGGCGAGCGGGTCAGGAGGGTGAGTGAGTGACGTCAGCTGAGTTCCGAGAAGTCCCTTAATCCTCTGACGTGAGTATCATGGCCAAACGGAAAGACTATAGGAATTAATTGTAATCTTTCTTTCCCAGGTACTGCAGTTCAGAGATGAACTAATTCATAACGTGAAGAACTTTTGCTGCGAAGTGTACGCCTGCCGCTAAAGCTCGTGTTACAAGTACATGGTTGTAAAGTCATAAATTAGGGGGCTTTATTTCTTGCGATAAACAAAGCCCCGTTGTTTCGAGGGAACGGTTGCGTTGATGTCCTTGCTCCGACGAACAGCAGAGGATATCATTAGCAATGGAAGAGGAAAAAACGCAACTCCTTCCTAGAGGTTGTCAGTACGGTTCTTACAAAATCTCGGAACACTGCATGCAATAGATCCAATATGCTTTGGGCTCCAAGCTAACGTATAACTTAATTTAATTCTATCCACCATTGTAGCCGAGTGCGCCTAGACTTGTGACACGGTTGCACGTAGTAGTCATTCATTTGGTAATCCTAGACTACATCCTGGTGTAGCGGATAACATTCTTAGCTATCACCACAGAGGTCTGAGATTGATTCCCGGCTCTGCCAAGAAATTTAATTCTGGTCTGAGGGCTGGCACGGGGTACACTCTGCCTTTTGAGGTAGGTCTAAGACTGAGAAGAGCTGGGTTCGATTCCTACCTCAGCCATCCTGGAAGTGGTTTTCAGTAGTTTCCCCACATTTACTCCAGGCAAATGCCGGGATGGTTCCTAACTTAAGGATACGCCGTCTTCTTCCCAATCCTAATCTGAATTACAACTACACAAGCTAATACAGCCATCAAAATAACCTACTAGTTCCGTTCAATTTCAAGTAGTTCCAACTTTCGCTATCAGATTCCACTGTCACGTAGTGGTGAACGTTGGGACTTTGATAGAGCGTTTCAACGAAATCTAACCTAGAAATTTAGCTTCACACAAATTTAGTTATTGGAGGGATCTTTTACATGCCATAAATCTATGACATGGGACCGCCGGCTTTACTTCCCCTCTGAGGGAAGGCATACTGAAGGATTTTAACGCTCTTAAAAAATCCGACGACTCCGGCCGGTTTTGAACCCGCGATGTTGGGCACAGCAGTTCAGCATGCTACCAACTACGGCACCGAAGCAGCTACAACAACAATGAGCATAGCGAATGAAAACCAACCCCTCGAAATTACAGTGCAGTAGCCTAATGTGGACTGGATTTACTTTCCTTCTGACTATCCATTCCCGTCGTTGATGGTTTGATACAATAAAGGAAGTCAGGTAATGACGACAACTTCTAGGTCATATCTACGTCACCGAAAAAAGGAAGAATCATATGACAGAAAAATGGAGGACAGACTCGTCCTTTAAATCGCTAATTGTGACGTAAATTGCACTTGTTCGATGTTCTTGGAAGAGTCAAGCACTTATCAACATTGGAATCTGTAGCAAGAAATCATTGTTAGATTATCTGTTGTCGTGCAATTAGGGTGAAACAGCACTAAACATAAACATATGTGAAGATAATCGATTAACTCTATAGCGTGCTTATGGACTCATTCCACGGTCCGTGCAAAGGCTAACTTGCGACTTCATGGAATCGAACTGTGAGACCATCTCGTGGTGTAGCGGCTAGAGTTGTTGGGTGTCACCCCGGAGGCCCGGGAGATATTCCCGGCCCTACCAAGAAACTTTAATTGCGGTCTGAGGGCTGGAATGGTGTACACTGAGCCTCGTGAGATAAGAGTGAGAAGATGAGGGTTTGATTCCACCTCTTCCCTACTCCAGGCAAATGCTGGGATGGTTCCTAACTTCCTAATCCTATTCCCATTTTACAATTACACACACTAGTAAAGCCATCACAATACCACAGGTTATCACGTAAATTCCACACACACACACACAAATACAAGGGGCTTTATGACCACGATGGCACAGCGCAAAAAATAAGCAACAACAACATAAGAACACTTGAGGGAGACTCCTTCTGACCTCACGGTATTGTTCGATTAGCGGTAGCAAGCGAGTCACCAAGCCTGTCTCACTCCGCACCTTGTCGTGCCAAGCGATTGCATAACTGCCGCGATCTGAGGGTTCTTCTTAACCCCTTCATCCCTTTATATTACATAGTAGGCTCCCTTATTTTAATTTTGGGGATGCCTTCTGCTTAGTTACGAATTTTCATGTCATTCACTCGAGTGGTTTTGACGCTTACCCATACTAAACAGCATGCAGCCCATCCGGGGTAAAATTAAGTTTTACTGGAAAATTCAAAATGATCATACAGAAAGTTTACTTTATTTATAGAGATTATCGTAAATACTGTAGATGGAAACATTAGCTCCTTGTTGCAAGAAGCACATGTGACGGTGGCGCGGTCTCTCCGAGGAAAAGGTTCATAGTTGTTGCTTCATTTAGGGGCTTGGACATCTCCGTGAACTTGGGTGTACGTAGAATTTATCTGATAACCCACGTTATTGCTGTGCCTGTAGTTGTGTGTGCATTGGGAAGGTTGTGGTCATGGGGTTAAGTTAGAAACCATCACAGCATTTCATGCAGCGAACGTGAGAATGTAACCTACGGAAATCCACGTCTAAGGTGGCTGAGATAGGATTCGAACCCCACTTTTCCCAGTTCTGTCTTAAGAGGAAAAGTTGTTGTTTCATTTGAGGGGCGTGGACAGCCCCATGTACAGTACTTCAGTGTGTGAGTGTGGACAGCTCGGTTATCAGCCCCATGTACAGTACTTCAGTATGTGTGTGTGTGTGTGTGTGTGGCTACGCTGGATAAAGCGAAGCGTTAGGTGATAGGAACAAGCTCTCTGCTGACTCGGTAGACGCGTGGGTTCGAGCCCCACCGTCGGCCGTCCTTGAAATGGTTTTCCGTGGTTTCCGATTTTCAACACCAGGCAAATGCTGGGACGGTACCTTCTGACAGGCCACGGCCGCTTCCTTCCACATCCTTGCCAAGTTTCATTCACCTTCATCCATTCCATCTCTCATCCCGACGCGCAGGTCGCCCACGGGCGTCGATTAGAAAGACCTGCACACGGCCTCTCAGGAGGCCATACGGTAATAGAAGTGTGTGTGTGGAACGTTTTTCTGATAACCTGTGTTGTTGTGATAGCTCTATTAGTGTGTGTATTTGTAATTGAGGCGAGGATTGGGAAGGAGGCAGCTGTGGCCTAAAGTTAGGAACAATCCCGTCATTTGTCAGCAGTAGAAGTGGGAAACCACGGAAACCCACTTTTAGGATGACTGAGGTGGAGATAGAACCCAGCCCTTCTCAGTTTTGCCTCACGTGGACAAGTGTACCCCGGTCCAGCACTCAGACCAAAATTAAATTTCTTGGCAGAGTCAGGAATCGAGCCCAGATCTCCTGGGCGACAACCAACGAGTGCCAAATGCTACACCATGTGGTTGACAAGAGGCATGTACTATTAAATGAAGGTTATTGCGTAGTTGTATTGTTCAAACTTCAATCGCATGATTAGGTCACAATAAATAAGGAACGAGATTTAAAAATTTCATACAGTATACACCGTTCCAGCCCTGTCAGAGCCTGGATTCGAAGTTAGTGTCTCAGGGTTGGTAGTCATTATGGAAGCGAACCACTCATCATGGCTGCCACACTACTGTCGACCAAAATATTATGTGCACTCGAGTTTGAAGGTTGTTTGTGAAGTAACCAATAGACCTACATAAAATCCAATAACATCATCATTTTCATCGTTCTATTTTACGTTAGTTCACGTAGGTTTGGAATTTTATATATATATTTTAATATTTTTTTATCGCAGTTGGAACACAAAAAGTGCCCGTTTTTAAGCGTGTTTTAACCATGCGTCACATTTAAGAATTATTATCTCACAAACCCGTCATCAGAGCGAATCCAAATTTTAACACAATATACATTGGAATGCTGTATAACTGGTTTATTAATTTTAAAATTTTGTGTGTCAAGAAACAAAGTTGTTATCATTTTTGTAAGGTAAATTTTTATTGGCTCGGGGTCGTTGGAAAATGTAGTTCTTGGTTGCGTTGTAATCCTTATACATCAAAAAGTTATGCTGTATGACTGTGAAATACGTAAATTAATTCACTTATTTCATAGCGGTTTGTATTTGTACGGGGAATGAGACATGGTTCATCAGCTAGCCGCTCCGGGAAATGCTGTACAGCGTTGCTTATATGGAGCCCATCACTTGCGAGCAAGGCGCGCCATGACGTGTGATGGAGCCCATCTTGGCAACGCTGTACTGCTTTCACCGGAGCGGCTAACTGGTGAACCATGTCTTAATTCCCCGTACAAATACAAGCCGATATAAAATAAGTGAATTAATTTACGTTTTTCACAATCATACACCATAACTTTTTGATGTATAGGCTAAGGATTACAACGCGACCAAGAACTACATTTTCAAACCACCCCGCGCCGAGAAAAGGTTACCTTACAAAAATGATAACTTTGTTTCTTTTACACACAAAATTTTAAAATTAATAAACCAGTTATACAACATTTCAATGTACGAGGTACGTCAAGATAGTAAGTTCCGTTTGGTAATAACATTAAATTGTGTACAGATACAGAAAAATTATTTATTGCACAAAATTCTACAACCCTTAAACTACTTTTCCTCATAACTGCCGAAATGTTGCGGGCATTTGTCGTAGCGTGGCACGAGTTTTTGTATACCTTCTTCATAGACGTGTGCCGCCTGTGTCTTCAACTAGTTGCACGTTCCGCTGCAGCGCAATTCCGCATATGCGCGGTAGACGCTCTGTATCAAGGAGAAGAAACGTGCGCCATTTGGAGAGCGCTGTCAGCCACGCACGCGTTGTTGTGCATGTTTACTCGTACAATGTCGGTGTTGATTGAAAATCCCGCCGCTTGTGAAATCAGATCTGTGATTCGTTTTCTGAATGCTAGGAAAGTGAAACGAATTGAAATTCATCGGCAAATTTGCGAAGTGTATGGACAAAATGCGATGAGTGATTCAATGGTGAGAAGATGGGTCCGAGAGTTCAATGAAGGACGTAATGAAGTGCACGATGAAGAACGAAGTGGGCGTCCATCTTTGGTTACAGAAGAACTGGTTCACGCGATTGATGACAAGATCCGGGAAAACCGCAGGTTTACAATTAGTGCTCTCGCTATGGAATTTCCCCAAATCTCACGATCACTAATTCATGCAATTGTTACCGAAAAACTGAACTTTCGTAAACTTTGGCGACGTTGGGTACCAAAAATTCTTACGGAGCAACACAAAACAAAACGGATAGGTTTTGACCCGTTACAATGAAGGTGGCGAAGAATTTCTGACCCAGATAGTCACAGGAAATGAAACTTGGGTTTCTTACGACACACCTGAAAGTAAGTGGCAATCAATGGAATGGAGGCACACTTCATCCCCAGCAAAGGTTAAGCCGAAACAAATCTTGACACCTCGGAAAATGATGTGCACAGTGTTCTGGGACTGGAAAAGCATCTTACTCATTGATTTCTTATCGCGTGGTCAAACAATCAACGCAGATGCTTACTGCGAGACACTTAGGAAATTGCGCCGCGCAATACAGAATAAGCGCCGAGGGTTGCTGTCAAAAGGTGTTGTTTTTCTTCACGACAACGCACGACCACACACTGCAAATGTGACGAAAAACCTTCTACAGGGATTTGGCTGGGACGTGTTTGACCACCCTCCGTACAGCCTTGACCTCGCTCCTAGCGACTTTCAACTGTTCACACATCTCAAGTCTTTCGTTGGCGGTCAACACTTCAACAATGACGACGAGCTGAAAGAACATGCTTCCAACTGGTTGAAGACACAGGCGGCAAACTTCTATGAAGAAGGTATCAAACTTGTGCCACGCTATGACAAATGCCTGCAAAAGTTCGGCAGTTATGTGGAAAAGTAGTTTAAGAGGTGTAGAATGTTGTGCAATAAATAATTTTTCTGTATCTGTACACAATTTAATTTTATTACCAAACGGAACTTACTGGACGTGCCTCGTATATTGTGTTAAAATTTGGATTCGATCTGATGATGGGTTTGTGAGATAATAATTCTTAAATGCGACGCATGGTTAAAACACGCTTAAAAACGGGCACTTTTTGTGTTCCAACTGCGATAAAAATATTAAAATATATATTAAAAATTCCAAACCTACATGAACTAACGTAAAATAGAACGACGAAAATTATGATGTTATTGGATTTTATGTAGATCTATTGGTTACGTCACAAACAACCTTCAAACTTGAGTACACATGATATTTTGGTCGACAGTAATTACAGCATTGATGCTGGGTGAAGGCAGTCTACTATTTCCCTACAATTTAGGTTTTCAAATTACTGTGTTCCAGGAGCTGGCGTTCGTGTCAATATTTAGCCGTTAAAATGAATCTAATTTACAACGTGGTCTTTGATGACAAATTGGATTTTAAATAAATACCATGTGGCCTTTATTAGTGGACTATCTGTCCAGTCGCACGACAGTAGGCCTATCACTACGGTATTTACTGACCCAAATACTAGAGTTTTCTGTCCTACTCGCAATTTGATCTGGACACGAATTGTTCGCTGGGTTTGGGGGGTTCCTTTTATTGGGAAATAATATCCCTGATTCGTAAATCAGGAATTATTTCCTTGTCATGGACGAGCGTTTCCCCCATAAATTAACAAAGTCCTAACTTAGTGAGTGAAGGGAAATTATCTCCTCTAAATTACTTTTCGAGTAAGTTTGGTGGACAGAAATACACAGTGGGGTCAGATTATTTCTAGCACCGCCTATATTTGACGTCAAGAGTGCGTAGTTCATGAGTTTGCTTGAAGGGTAGTCTATGTAACGCGTGAGATTGCTGTAGCACACACATTGCCAGTTGCTGTCCTGAGGGTTACCAGAGAGCAACCAGACCAAGGTCTGAACAAAAGTTTTTGGAATTCTTTGGCATTCATCCATTTGGAAAGCGTTTTCGACCGATTTGGTTATGAAGTCATCCTTGCCTGTCATGCACACCCATTCCGGGGTGGATAGGATCTCCCAGCAAGACAATGCGACATGTCACGTGGTCAAAATGTTTGCACAAGTGCGACCAAGCCTTCCAAGCACTTCTCCAGACTCAAACCCAATGGAGCATCTGTGGGACCACTTAGATCGTCGTGTGAGCTACAGTATATGAACCCATCACCTGCTCTCTATCTTCGGAATCTATGCTTGTTACTTTCACATAAAATAGAGCTCTTCCAATTGCTTTACTGGATCCGAAGCAAAGAAGAACATAGGACGGCATCTCTCCCTTCCTTATTGTATATTTTCATCCTCGCCATATACTATAGTTCGTCCCATAAATCAACTGTAGAGGGGAAGGAAACTATTCAACCTAATTTCCCGATCCCGTCTGGCATACCTGTCACTACTTGAGAGAGAGGATTAGAATAGTTGCCTCGGAGGCTGGAGAAAGGTGCCCTGGATGTGAAACACTAACTACAGCCCATTCGGAGTAGCTACTGAATACTGTCATTGCCCGGATTAGAAACTCTCCTATGGTGCAGAGTAACCTACACCAGTTACTAATCCACCATAGCCATGCTTATTAAAGAATCTACTCCAGACCAAGGCGCTATACTGGTTGGGTAATTAACATTGTGGTCTCTCGATCACATCGGATAACACTTGAACAAAGTGCCGAGGCTATTTTTTCGTCACCCAACAGAATGTAACCGCCAGACGGGCTCACAATATCTGCCTCACTTCAGCCAACTTTTGACAAAGCTGTTTTTAGCCTATTTTCATTTACGAGAAAAATAGATTTATGAGATCATCTTTTGTCCGTGTGTGTGTGTCCCTAATAAAATCTAAACAGTTGTAGCGATTGCAATAAAACTCGGTAACGACACAGTAATATTTTGTCCGACCCCGACCGTGCCCTTCAAACTTTAATTCATCTCACCAATCCAACATGGCGGCTGTGCGGAATATTTCAATGACATCCTATATCTCTGAAACTACTACTGATATCACTCTAAAATTTTGTACGGCAATACAGGACACTACTAGAAGTTCACTTAAGTGGCTTTCATAAACCTGTTAAGTACAAAACGAACATGGTGGCCAAGCGAAGTTGAAACCTTTAAATAAACTTTCCTCGCGAGTTAACCATCCGAGCACAGTGAAACTTGATACAGCAAATGTTTATACACATTGTAATTAATGCACTGACATCTAATTTAGTACAATTGTTTACATAACCTTAATATGGTGGTTGTGCGAAATTTTACAATTAAGGTTTTTATTCCTTGTGTCCGAATCATGCGATCGAAGTCAACGTTCGAATGATGAACCTACGCAATAATTGCCATCTAACAGTACTTCACTCAAAAGTTTGGTGCTTTTCAGTCGGTCAACACGAATGTACCCAAAAAGAGCTGGGTTATGCCATAATCCTGAAATAAATTACATGAGATTAATAAATACTCATGTAATTTATTTCAGGATTAGGGCATAACCCAGCTCTTTTTGGATACATTTGTGTTGACCGACTGAAAAGCACCAAACTTTTGTTTACTTAGGCAACACTGAAAAATGGCTTCAAACCCCACAAAATACATAACTCTATGGTCTACATATATAAAAATCCAACATGGCGACCATCCGAAATATTTAGACGGCTTTCAATATCTATGGGTACTAATCTATGACAGCAATCGAACTGAAATTTTGTATGTTGTTAAAGGCTATTAACATTAGTTCACATATGGGACTTCCAATAACCTGATGAGCACAATTCCAATATGGGGGCGACGCGAAATTTAATCATTTAAATGGGCGTTTCTTGTGATTTAACCATCCGAGGGCAGTGAAACTTGGCACGGTAAAATGCTTATACAAATTTTAATCCACTGACATCTAATTCATTTCAATTGCTTTCATAACCTCAAGATGGCGGCTGTGCGAAATTTTAAAATCTCGATTTTTCTATTTCATGTGTCCTAATCATGGGATTGAAGTTTGAAAAATCATCCTTCGCAAAATGTTCATCTTATAGTACACATCTCTATGGCCTACATATAAAAATCCAACATGGCGATCATATGAAATATTTAGACGGTTCTCAATATCTGCGATTCTATTACAGCAATCAAATTGAAATTTTCTATGCTGATAGAGGCTATATTAACATACTTAGGATAAATGAAAATGGGCTATTTAGTTCTTCACGGAACTACTTGTTTTGAAGTATGTTACCTTTTTTTGGACCGGAATACAAACTCTCAGTAAAATATTAGCTGAATAATTGGATTTACAGGATCATACTCATATCAAATTAGGCTTTAAACAACTAGGATGCGTAATGCGCATACAGTACACACCACCTAGGGAATTGAAATGCCTCCGAAAGAGCAGCCATTGCTCTGTCTACTTGAGCTAAAGAGACATACCACTAAACGCAAGGTGTAGGCACGCAGTGAGCTGGCGCCGAGCTCCTGAAGCTGGCGTGCACAGGTGAGCCACTCACTTACCGGCTCGGAGCCACCACAGGGAACTACGCCACTGCCTAGCCAAACAAACTGAATGAAATGACCAAGTTGTTATGTTTGAACTGTCATATAACAAGAATGTGTACGCTAGGGTGGTTTTTATTTTGGAAAAGTCCCGATTGTTTTGAGTGCTCCCCCTAAATCAAAAGAAGAGGCCGAAAAAATAATTATGACGCCAAAAAAGTCGAAAAAAATAAAATAAACCGTCCCCCACGCAGGTTGAATTTCAATTGGGACATGGGTTTTCCGTTTTTTTTAGGTTAAACCAAGCGTTGAACACTTGATTTCCATCGGTTCAAGGTGAAAGTTGGTATCCTTAGGTTTTCGATACCGCTGAATCCAAATATCATGTCAAAAACCGGTTTTGACTCATGACAGCTGTCAAAAAAGCGGTCATTAAAAAATAATATTTTGATTATTCAAAATTGTAAGTTTTTTGATATATTTTAACACAAATCAAGTGAAGTTTCATCGTAAACAAATAATAACGTGTTTTTCGCAAAATAACAACTGTCATTTAAATTTTAAATAGAATCTTTAGTTTTTTCAATTTCTCAATTCGGAAAATAGTCTTAATTAAATGTTTTGAAATAAATAAATAAATGTCGGATTTGACATAATGACTTATATAATTTTTTACGACGAAACTATACTATATTAGTAATTAAATATATATAAAAAACAAAAGTTTTATTTGTCAAAAAATTAATTTTTATTGACTGCTTTTTTGACCGCTGTCATGAGTCCAAACTCGTTTTTGACATGATATTTGAATTCGGCGGTATCGAGAATCTAAGAATACCAAGCTTCACGTTGAACCAATCAACGCTTGGTTTAGCCTAAAAGACCGCAAAACCCATGTTAAATCCCATTTAAAATTCAACCCGCGTGGGAGACGGTTTATTATTACAGTATTTCTTTCGACTTTTTTTTGGTCATAATTATTTTTCGGCCTCTACTTTTGATTTTGGGGGAGCACTCAAAACAATCGGAACTTTTCCAAAATAAGGACCATCCTAGTGTAGACACAGTAAACAGTGTGAGTAGTGGTTTTGTAGCGGTTCTATATCCTCCACCTCCACACCCTCCACACAAGATGGCGGCGGTGCGATATCTCTCGAACGCATGGTCGGATTTTGACAAATGAGGTGTCATTGAACTCGAGCTAACACCCCCTTTCCAATGAACAACATATTTCAACCCCAAAAATAAAACCTACCCTACTAGAGGGTGTAATTGTATTTTTTTAGAGAATCTCTCTTTCCAATTGCAACATGCGAGAGTTTGAATGTCGATATGGATTTAAACGTTGTTCTACATAAAGTGCATGTGTTCGGTGGATAGCCACTATGAATTAACATGCTTGTTTTTGTTTTTTACGCATGCCCACTCATAGCTTTTGTAAGAGGGTGGGGGAGTTCCCTGTGGACGAGTCCTTGTTGACAGGTCATTGTTGACAAGTCATTGTTGACGGGTCCCTGTGGACTGGTCATTGTTGACGAGTCCTTGTGGACGAGTCCTTATCCCTTTGGACTGATCCCTTTGGACCGGTCCCTTTGGCCTGGTCCCTGTGGACTGGCTCATGAATTTATTTAAATTATGTCAAAGGGCCTAACTACATTTGCGTGTGTTGAACTGACGTTGTTCACCAACCCCCACTACTATAATGTGATAACGATATGAAAGGAAAGTGACGAAATACATGTGAACACGTGTGAGATGACCTTATTACCGTCCTCTTTGTGAAACAAGTTACATCCTGTTTTGGTTCATACGTGGGAAAATGCAAGTTCTTGTGTAATATGACCTAACACACAAGTGTACACATGTGCACGTGCACGATAAGAGCTAACAAGTCACAACCTGTTTTGACAGTGGTGGGAATAAGGCTAGAGACATGTACAAGTAGTCAAATTACTCCGGCAGACAACCCCTTTCCTATGGATAACTTATTTCCACTCAAAAATAAAATCTACCCCTACTAGGGGGTGAAATAATAATTTTTAGGTAAAAGTCGCTTTCCATGTCCAACATGTGGGAGTTTGTATGTCAATATGAAATTAAACTCGTTCCACATAAAGTGCATGCATACAACTGAATGCCGCTATGATTTATCATTTTTGTTTTTTGTTTTACGAATGCGCAATTGTTTTTTTTTGTAAGAGGGCGGGCTTTTTGAATAATGATTTATAGATACGTTTTTTTTACAAATTAACCAAAGATCCAAAAACTAATAGGTCATCGGCTTTTTAATATCTTATGAACTAAGAAAGCTAGGGTCTTGTATGAGGGGTCGTTGGACTTGGGGTGACGCCCTGTTTTTGAATGTATTATTCATTTTTTGTCAAAAGGGCCTAACTGCACTTTCGTTAATATCTCGCTAACTAATAATCACAGAGGGTCAAGTGAGGTGTCATAGGACTTAAAATGGCCAACCCCTCCCCATGACCAATGAATTTACCCAAAAAAAAAACAGCAAGGTCATTAACCTAAGATTTTATCAACTAATAATCAGAGAGGGACAAGTGAGGTTTCACAAGACTCAGGATGGCCAACCCTTTTCCATGACCAACGAATTTAACCAAAATACCCAAAACAGCAAGGTCATTGACCTAAGATTTTATAAACTTAACAGTAGAGAGGGTCAAGTGAGATGTCATAGGACTACGAATGGTTAACCCTTTCCCATGACCAATGAATTTACCTCAAAAATTCAAAACAGCAAGGCCATTGACCTGAGATTTTATAAACTAATAATCGGATATCAACATGCGAGGTGTCATAGGACTTAGAATTGTCAACCCTTTCCCATGGCTAATGAATTTACCCAAAAATACCCAATACATCAAGGTCATCGACCTGAGATTTTATAAACTTATAATCGGATATGGACATGTGAAATGTTTACAGTGAGTGATGAAACATAGCTAGGTAGTGAAAGAATTATTGTAGGCTACATGTATGGTGACTGACAAATCTTTCACCATTGGAACTTGTTTTCAGATCAAACTGCAGTACAGAGAGAGTATAGGTGGAAGGTATGGGATAATAAATGACAAATGGTGTATACAGAATCTGATTTATCGATTCAAGAAATAAGAGTAGACAATCTTTAATTGATTGGTTAAAGAGGATAGCTAAAATCTAAAATGGTGACTACATTGAACTAAACTGAACCAAGCTGAATCAAACCCTACCAAACCGAACCAAACTTAATCAAAAACAAACCAATGGTTTAAGTGTAAAACTTGTGGGTGAATGTGGTCATTGGTAATGTCAGAAAGGAAAGGGATAACGCTCTACCTATAGAGGGTAAGGTAAAGCTAGTGCATGATGCTAATGCACACACACAAGTACATGAACCACACACAACTATCCTATGCAGTTATTATGGGTTGACTGTTAAAACTTGCTCAGTGGTTACTGGGACAAGATGGTCGCTACACACAACAAGCTTTAAATACCTGAGGCTAATAATCTATACACACACTCACACACACTTGTTCTAAACTAAACTGTCTTGCTGGCAGAGCTCACACAGTAGGTAAATGACAGAAATGCTTGGCTAACAGAAATACAATCATTTTCGGTTGTCTAATGTTACCAGCTAAACATTACGTGCTATAGTGGTGAGCACATGTGCCTCTTTCACTGGAGATCTTAACTCGATTACTAGCTCTAAGGCCTAGAACGAATCAAACTAAGAAAAAAGGGTATGGTGACGCAGTGGTTAAACTGTTAGCCTTTCACTAAGATAGACAAGGGTTTGATTTTAGGTTAATATGCATGTCATAAACAAACAAATAAAAGCAGAGATAATGTTTAAAACTGATTACACTTGTCTCTTTTTCAAATTATTACTTAGATTACAAATACAAACGTGGACTGGGTTTGACATACAGTTAATGCTTCCTATCACATACTAGACTGTAAGAAAGCCAAACAAGCAAAAGGCGTAGGTAGAGCAGTGGTAAAATCGCTATGTGTAGAGAAATACCTAACGGTTTTATGAACTGGCAAAGGTATGTCGCACAAACAGTGCAGGATACATTCCAGCAATCATAATTTTTATCTCGTGGACAAGAGAAAACATATATATAGAGAGAGATATATAGAAAACTTGTGTGTGTGTGTGTGTAGCATTGGTTGTTTGACCAGAGAAAATACGGTGAGGTAAGGTGGGGAGAGGGAAAATTAGCACTTATATATGAATGGAAAATAAATGTTTTTCAAATGCAGTGGTAGATAGTCGTTTTTTTTGTAAAACATTCTTACTTTCAGTAGTAATAAGCCTCTATGGTTCCGCTAACACATAGATAGACTGTATTATTGCCATGGTCAAGCACTCACATTAAGATCATTTACAAAATCATAAAATGAAAAATAAAAATCTTGTTTTGGAAATATCGTTTTTCAACATACACACAAAATAAATATATAAAAAATTTGTAAACAGCAAAATGGAAAATCCATGTTTCCATATAGACAAAATTTAAAAACCTTAAACGGACATTTAAGAAAATATATGCAAATGGGAAATTGACAAATGTGTAAATATGAAAATGGAAAAATCCATGTTTCCATATCATGAAATTGAAAAACATCAAACTGTCATTTTAAAAAATGCAAATGGAAAATTGACAAATTGCAATGTGTGAAATGTGAAATTGAACAAATGGCTATCATTATTAAAAAAAAAAAAAACAACATGGTGCTCTATGGTAGAGGTGTGAATCAAACCCTCTCTACTTATTTGGACCACTCGAGACTGAGTAGACTAGTTTTAGTTGTCATACCACTTTTAAAAGTTTGTGTTAAATCTAGGAATTGAACCCAAGAGCTTGTAGGGGGATCCAAGGTTATAATATGTTAAACAGATAGCCTTGAATGTAGGGTGTGGTAGTTATATAGAGATGAGACGTTTCGCTCAGGGCAGGGAGGCATGGAGATCTGCATTAAACCAGTCAAAAGACTGATGACTCAAACAACAACATGTAGAGCTCACCAAAATAATGTTGTGTAACGGTAAATGTTAGTCAACGAACAGTAATGCATTACTAAAACCCATGACACGATACCTAAGAGCTTTTCTAAAATTATTTTAAAATGCCTTTAACCCTATATTAAACACCCAGTTCACAAGACTCATAACTGCAATGTTATGGTCAAACAAAACAAAATCTATATTTCAAAACAAACAAGTGGTTTAGTCAATGTATACTGGAAAAAGTTTTATAAACACTCAAGTCCACAAAAATAATTAAATTAGTAACTGTCAGGTTGACCGAGTGGTTATGGTGTTTGACTTAAGTTCAAATTTTCTGTACAAGAAAGCAAGGGTTCGAATCCCTTACCTGATATAACTATTACCTCAACATGGCTTGACCACACTGTATTATTGTGTACTCGGTACACAGACCATAGATAGAGTGTATTGTTTAAGGTCACTCTCTTTGCGAACATAGTCAGAGACTATTGATGGTTAACAATTGCATTAATAGTGGGACATAGGGATAGCAATTAAGAAAAACAGACAATACCCATACACTATTTTTATTTATTTAATGTAAGTACTTGTACAATAGTTATATACAAACTACAACTCTCTTTTGTCTATTACTATCTAGTCCTTTTCGATCCACTTGCATAACAAGGCAGATGACTTTGTAGTTCAGCCCCTTAAAACAACAACAACACTACCTCTTGCATAGTCTGTGATGTTGATGACTCTTGAGGCGTGGAAGATGGATACAACATAACTTTTTCAACAGGGGTTAAACGTTGCTCAACAAACAATGCACTATTTTGAGTAGAAACATCTTTCTCTTGTACTAACTTATTAGCATTCTGATGATTTTTTGCCAACACCATTAGTGTTTTGTCTGGAGCACTACATTGATGATCACTCACACTTAAAACCACACCATTTCTACTTTTCATATTGCCTCGACATCTTGTTGACCTCTGTTTTGAGCATCGCCAGAATATTATTCCTTTTACATTTTGTCGTCTCTAGTTATAAGAGTAGCCTTTATAGAGTACACGT